>JAWXYG010000002.1:61577405-66577405 GCA_034222035.1 Acacia crassicarpa | reverse complement strand
GTGAGCATTGTCGAAAAATTGTGAGTACACGTTATTTTCTATTAAAGTATTCAATGTTTTGTACCTTGAAACAATTTGTTAACGATTTTTCATGTGTCTGCAGGCACTGTCTGGGGATATTCCTCCAGAAGATGTTGAGTGGCGTGCCTTTGAGCAGACCCATACCCGGCAGACTGAAGGGGGTGAGAAGATATGGATTAACGCTAGGTCGGAGCAAGTGGCGGTGAGACATTTATATTGCATTGATTCTTTGTTTCGGACACCAACATGTTTATTTCATTTCACATGGCTTTTTTTGTGATGTGTTTTTTTGTTTATAGGACACCTATTTGAGGCTGACACAGGAGAGAGACTCGCAGAGTCGAACCGACCCCTCATCCTCTCAGTCCGATAACGAGACTCTATTCTTTCAGGCTGCAGGTGGATTTAACAGCAAAGGTAGAGTCTTCGGGTTAGGTTCCTATGCCAGCCGACTTAGGCAAACAAAGCGCTCCACATCCAGCAGTGAAGGTGTTTCTGCAGGTAAACGTAATACATTTGATATTGATTGTTACATTTTCATTCTCTGGTCCATTTAAATGAAGTGCAAAAAAGAAAATTATATTTTCTAATGTTTTGGCAGATGAGTTGAAGAAGATGAAGACGTTAGTGACATTGGTGGAGGAGCAAGCAGCTGAGCTGAGCCAGACAAAGCAACAACAAATGGAGACAGCCAAGGAGCTCCACCAAACACAGGAGATGGTTAGACAGATGCAGCTTCAAATCATGGCCCTAATGAAAGACAAGGGTCCAATGCCGGCTCCTGATGGTGATCCTGCTGATGATGATGATGATGACAATGCTGCTGTTTAGATTACTTTTTTAGTACATCTCTGTTGAAACACTATATTTATATTGTATTTTCTATGTAAAACTCTGTGTTATGAAGATTCGGTTTTTAAGTTATATAACTTTTTTAAATATTTTATTATATAATTTTTAAACAAAATTAAAAAAGAAAATAAATAAATTTTAAAAGAATAATGGAAAAGAATATAATTTTCAAAGAAAATTAAAAAAAAATTAATTAAAATAAAAAAAATTATTTTAAAAAAAATTAATTAATTTTGCGACGGATTAAGAATCCGTCGCAAAATTCAAATTTGCGATGGATTCAGAATCTGTCGCAAATTGCGATGGATTTTTTTTTCGTCGCAATTGCCACCAGATTTTTGCGACAGAAAAAATCCGTCGCAAATTAGTTTTGCGACAGATTTTCAGTGTTTTGCAACGGATTTTTTCCGTCGCAAATATCGATTTTTCCAGCAGTGCACACACACTATCAGTGGAATTTATCCAAAATTTGACGTTTTATGTCTGAAAAGAAAATAAGCTGTCATTTCACTTATTGGTTCTCACTTTAAAGCTTATTTTCGATGCATATTCAAGCAGTTCAGTATTAATAATTTAGTACTACCGTAAGAATTTTGGGCGTATTAGGAATATGATTGACTTGCTGAAGTACCTATTTGAAACTAGAGCACCGACGATCACGTTACCAGCAAATACCCATAGATAGAAGAACGAGAGAATAATATTTAGAGGAAGTGAAAAAACATATATTTTATGTGTATTATCCCACATAGCCCTTGAAGGCTTGAACCCTTATGCACTCACACATACATAGAGTTGACTCCTCCTCAATTGATGTATCCCTTCTTTAAAAGGGGATATATTCTATTGGTTTAATCATGGGTTAGGTAGCATTTTTACTCCAGAAGTATACACCCAGGAGCAATTTTACCTTAGAAGTTTTTTTTTTAGAGCAATGTTGCCCTCCGTTAACTACCCTAACAGTCAAACGTTAGTTGACCCCATTATGTTGACGTGAATTGTCTACTTCTAGGGCAAAATTGCTATTTAAAAAAGTGACAAAGATACCACGTAGACAATCTATGTCAGCATAATGCGGTTAATTAACCTTTGACCGTTAAGGTTATGAACGGAAGGGCAACATTGCTACGTTTTTAGACTTCCGGAACATTGTTCCAAAAAAAAAAATCTAGGGCAAAATTGCTTCGGGTATATACTCCCAAGGCAAAAATGCTACTTAACCCTTTAATCATTCAAATTATAATGATAGGGGAATATCACAAACATCTTCCCAAACTTTTCTATTATTTATAATTTGAACCCAATGCACTTGAGTTTGGCCCTAAACTACTAAGGGTGGATTAGGTATATTTCAACAATTACTTTTGTGAATACATAAAAAAATTAATTAATTATACTTTTATTTACATATTGTCACATGATTTACGATATTTGATGAAAACTCTATAATGCAATCGTAATGTTAACACTATATTCGGCATCAATGTGCTTTAATTTTTAATCGAGTTGTGTCAACAATATATTTAAAGAAAGGAATGAGAAATGATAACACAAAAACATAGATCTTTTCACTTTTTTAAAAAAAATTTCTTTTTTATCTCATGCATGCTTAATTCATTGACGAAAATATAATAAAGATTGATACAATAATCAAGTCTTTGTGAGATGATGCTGTGCGTATAGAAATTCGATCAATTTTTAGTTGTGAAGGTAGTAGTCTATGCAATAATCATGCATACATTAATTAGAATTATTACTGAGACGTTTGAACCAACAACAAAGAGCTAATATAGTGGTATAAGAGTACTCTATTAAATTTTTTTAGGTTTCGAGTTCTAGTTTCAAAGGAGACACTTGTGTTGGGAGGGATAGCCACAAACCCGAACCAGATATTGGATGATACTATCAAGAAAAATAACTGAAACGTTTGATCACTGAGTACTATTTGTCCACCTTCGGTTTTCATAAATAAGAACTAAATTTCTGTTTAAGCAGACTTACTTGATAGGAATATAAGATGCTAGTATCCTATTGCCAAATGCATACAGTTAATTTGTTGAGATCAATAGAACTTTAGCCCTCAATTGCTTATGGCTTGGTTGCGTAACTTATAATGCGCGTATGTATCGCTTATTTTATTCCAATATGAAAAATAAGACACAAAGATCGATGAAAAGTAAGATACAAAGATCCATACCCAGAAATTTGTAATCGCTTATTTTATTTCATTGATAATTTTCAACACGCGTGTAAAGGCCTAACTTATAATACGGGGTATACATCGCTTATTTTATTCCAATATGAAAAGTAAGATACAAAGATCTATACTCAGAAACAAATTATTACTAAACTCATCAAATCAATTATATTAATTTTTCTCTATCTATAAATTCTTTTGAATAGCATCAATTATTTTGTTGTCCACTTGAAAGGCCTTGGAGAGAACCTCATCAGAAATAGGAGGGTTTGATTTGAACACGGCATTGGCAATGGTGATGACTCCTGGATTCTGACTGCTCAAACCAGAAATGGCAACTGCATTTTTGTCACCCACGTTGAGTTGGAAGTGAATCAAACCAATTGGGAACACAAACACATCTCCCTTGTACAGTACTTTGGTAAATAGCTTATTCTCAGGGTTGGATGTAACAAAACCCACAAGAAGAGTACCCTCCAAAACAACAAGAATTTCAGTGCCACGAGGATGAGTGTGTGGAGGGTTCAAGCCTTTAGGGGCAAAGTCTATACGAGCAAGTGATATGCCCAAAGTATTAAGCCCTGGTATTTCGGTTACAGCAACAGGAGTCACCGCTGAACCAAGTGGACCAGATGTGTCTCCTTGTTTCAGTCCACCATAGAAGAAATCATTGGCATTGACAAGTTTAGGGTCTTTGCAGAACTTTCCATTCACAAAAACTGCACACAAATAAAGGAAAGATCAATATGATGTTGATATATATGAATGCATGTCATAATATAATGGAAATGGATGGAAAAAGAGAAATAAAGCTGCAGATAATATATACATACCACCACCAGTCTTGGTTTCGTTGATTGCAACGCAGAAGTCTTGAAGTGGACTAGGATCAAAGGCAGAGACAGCAGAAGATGAGATAGCCAAGAAGGCGATGAGGATCAAGTAACAGGTTTTCATGTTTTCTCTCGTGATATTATTATAGCAACTCCACTTGCTTGTTTCTGTATATAATTTGCTGGTTTGTGAGGGATGGAGATCGTTGCATGGTACGTATATATGTGTATTTATAAGCTCGTTTCTTTGATCTGGTCTTTTATTTACTTACCCGAAAAGATGTACAAGACCGAGTTTTTTTTTTTAGACTTTTTAACGAGAAATAAAGAATATTTTATTAATTAAATATCTTTACCAAGCCCTTAATGAAAATAGTTGGAACTTTTCAAGTTGTTTTCTTTTTTTTCTTTTTTCTTTTTTTCCGAGAACAAATTACGCACGCACTTGTCAAAGCACGAACGGTTAAATACCGAATGGGCTGACATTGACAACAAGGTCTTAACCTACCACGTAAGTTTATGTCAATCAATTTGGATTGAATATGTCTCCCTATTAATTAATATATAAAATGTATGTTTGCGTTCAAGGGAGGGATGAGATTGTTTGCATTTTAAACTATGCTTATTTATACGGAAGAGTCATTGATTTGGTCAATTTTTTGAGACCATACTTGATCGCACGAAGCAAGCCAAGACTTGGTAAATTTTAAATGCGAGTTAGCATTTTATTTGTATGGAAAAGCGACTTGTTCCTCAGACGATTACTTGCAATTTAAAAATTAGAACTTGTCTTATCTCTCATTGGCCACTGTGTCAAATTTAACCAATACACCTTATTTCAGCATACATGTAGGAAAAGGAGTAACTTAATGTGCGTATATACCGCTTATTTTATTCCAATATGAACAATAAGACGCAAAGATCCATTTATACATTATTATAATAGAAAAACTCAGCGATAAAAAAATCATTTCAATCTCTAATAAACGATACTACCTTCCATTTTAAATATAGGACAAAATTTATAGTTAAATTTATAAACACGAGCCTTTGATTTACTTACCAAAAGATGAACAAGACCGAGTTTTTGTTTAGATTTTTTAACGAGAAATAAAGTATATTTTATTAAGGAAATATCTTTATTGCCAAGCACTCGATGAAAATAGTTGGAACTCTTCAAGGTGTTTTCTTAATTAATTCCTTCTCAAGAACAAATTACGTACGTACGCGCGCAATTGTCAAAGCATGAACAGTCAAATACCGAATGGGTTGATATTGTATCGAGGTCTGAAGCTACCACGTAAGGTTATGTCAACCAATTGGATTTGAATATGTCTCCCTATTAATTATTTCTTCAATGAAGGGGGCCAGGCACATATTTTATTAATACCGTAGCTAGCCAAGAAACATTCTTCCGAAAAAGATCATTTCATATTCACATCTTTGTCAGCTAAGTACGTACCTCGATCGATGTACATAAGGAAAGTGATGTTAAGTGCAAGTCAACTTCATGCTGGGTGTTTCATGAGACACGTACAAAATTAAAGTTAAGAACGAACCACTAGCTATGAACCATGTTGCTTTGCTGCTATCCTTCATCATCCAATCCAAGTCATTGATTTGACTTCATGAAGTTGTTGGTGCGGACAATTTTATTAAATATATGGTCCAGATTTAAAATTAATGAGTGACAATGAGAAAATGCCAATGAAAAAATCCAGACCCCTAGATTACATAGTTCATCTTATTACGTTACGTTGATCGATCTATTTTAATAATGATTTTCTGGGTCTTCGATAATGATGAACAGTTATGTGTGCGTAAGTGTAAGTAAGGTCAACTCAAATTAACTTCAAATTAAAACAATTACACAAAGCTGTCGAGACGCTTCTCGAGTTCTCCTCTTCTTTGAAGAAATACGTGGGCACCGGTAATTAAATTTTCTCACGCGTCCAATTAAAACATGATAAAAACATAGTACTGCTATATTATAATGGACACAATCGATGATATCTATATAAGAAAAAAATTAACATAAAATATAAAATACCAGAGTATTATCATTATTCCCAGTCCCGAAGGATGAACAATTCAATGAATAGATTATATAGAATCATTAACTCTGTATTCTCCTGATAACTATAATGCGTCGTCAGCCTACATACCAAACTCAAATCCATAATATATATAGTCTCCAAACTTATTCAAATTAAAGCAATATATCATCAGTACGTAACAACTTAGAATTGCTTTTCAAGATAGTTGATTATCTTCGCGTCCACTTGAAATGCCTTAGCAAGAACTTCGGAAGAGATAGGAGGATTTGATCCAAACACATTCTTGGCGATGGTGATAAGCCCCGGATTTTGGCTGCTCAGACCAGAAATGGCGACCGCGTTTGTTTTGCCCACATTGAGTTGGAAGTGAATGAGACCAATTGGGAACACAAACACATCTCCCTTGTTTAGTACTTTGGTGAAGAGACGATTCTCTGGGTTGGATGTGACAAAACCAACATGAAGAGTGCCCTCCAAGACCACGAGTATCTCAGTGGCTCGGGGGTGAGTGTGAGGAGGGTTTAAACCCTTTGGAGCAAAGTCTAAGCGAGCCAACGATATTCCTAAAGTATTTAGCCCTAGGATTTTGGTGATATCAACAACAGTGACACTTGAGCCAAGTGAACCGGACGTGTCTCCTTGTTTAAGTCCAGAGAAGAAGAAATCGTTTGCGTTGGCAAGTTTGGGATCCTTACAGAATTTTCCATTCACAAACACTGCAGAGAAAGAAAAGAAAATAAGAACTAAGAATATATCAACATGCTATGCTTGCTTAATCAGATTGGAGTTTATTTAGTATATTCAAGAGAGGAAAAAAAGAGAGGGTAAAATGCACGTACCACCACCAGTGGCCTTAGTGTCGTTGATCGCAACACAAAAGTCTTGAAGAGGGCTGGGATCAAAAGCGAAGGCACCAGAAGAAGCAAGAGCCAAGAGGGCTATGAGAGCAAAGTGAGCAGTTTTCATGTTTTCTTTGTGCCTTTCAGAAACTCTCCAAACTCTTTAGTTCAGTTTGTGTATATTTGCGTATTTATAAGGAAGAGTAATTGATTTGGTAAACTTTTTGAGACCATACTTGATCCAACGAGAAGCAGGTAAAGACTTGGTACGTTTTAAGTGGTAGTTAGTATTTTATTTGTATGGAAAGCGAATTGTTCTTTTCAAACGATTACTTGATCTTGCAACTTAAATATTAGAACTTGTCTCATCTCTCATTGGCCACTGTGTCAAACTTAATTAATACACCTAATATCGCTGATCTAGTCTGCTGGGTGTGTGTTATAACTTTGACTAGTAGCATTCCAAATTTGGCCCAGAAAAACCATGGAAACACATGATTGAAAATATATAGAAAATGGAAATTGAGATATTGATACGATATGATGTAAGTAACATGCATATATAATGCATCAATATTGGTCATACTACGTACGTACTGTTACCATTGTCTGTGCAGATCATTGGCAAATTTGATGTATCCTAACCAGGACCCAGCAATTGAAATTAGGAGGGGCGGAAATTGCAGAAACAAACCCATATTTTTATGAAATCACATTTAAACCTCATAAAAATTTCAATATTTTTAGTTTAGTCCCTCCATGAAACTATTAGAAAGGGACTAAAATGAAAATACTGAAACTTTTATAAGGCTGAAATATATTGATTTCATAAAATTTTAGGTTCTTTTCTTTAATTTTCTCCCCTTATTTAGGTTCTTTCCTATAATTTTAGGGGGGCGGGGGCCACCCCTAGCCTCCCTAATTCCGTCCCTGATCCTAACAATGTTGAAATTTTTAATTAATTACGCTAAAATAAAATTATTTTTTCTTGAAAATTTTGTTTATATATATATATATATATATTCTATCAGTGGAATTTATCCAAACTGGACATTATATTTTATATCGAAAAGAAAATAAGATGTCATTTCACTTATTGGTTCTCACTTTTGAAGC
Organism: Acacia crassicarpa; assembly: GCA_034222035.1. Taxonomy (NCBI): domain Eukaryota; kingdom Viridiplantae; phylum Streptophyta; class Magnoliopsida; order Fabales; family Fabaceae; genus Acacia; species Acacia crassicarpa. Next base: position 66,569,490 of record JAWXYG010000002.1, on the reverse strand, counting down.
CTATTTTCGGTAAGTAAGCGAAATTTGATATAGATATTTATTTATATTTGAATAGATTAAATAAGCTAAATAAATTAGTTAATTATATATATGTCACGTATTATTTGATTATATATATTAATTTATAAGTAAAATGTATAAATTAATTTAGTATAAAAGAATGAATATAACCACTTTAAAGTAATTTATTTAACTTCCTTAATTTTTTTTTTTTAAAATCATCTTGTTTTTATATTAATGACTAGGGCTGGTAGTAATTTTAAAACCATATTCGCCATCAATGTGTGCTTTGATTTTTAATCGAGTTGCGTCAACAATATATATACACACACAAAGGCGGAGGAAGGGAATTGTAATTAGAGGGGACAAAAATTATAGAATAGAACCCAAGTCTTTATGAAATCATATTTAAGCCCCATAAATATTTTTTTTCATTTTAGTAATAATAGGGACCACAATGAGAATATTGAAATTTTTATAAGGTTGAAATATAATTTTATAAAAATTTGGGTTCTTTTCTATAATTTTAGGGGGCGAAACACCTAGCCCTCCCCTGTCTCTGCCACACACAGCACACGTACACGCATATGCACGCACCTCATACACACACGCACACACACGAGTATGTGTGAGTGTGTAAAGAAAAGAGTAAGAAAAATGATGCGAACTTTTCACTTTCTTATTTATTTATTTTTTATAATCATGCGTGGTTAATTTATTCACGAAAACTATGATGAAGATAGACAAATTAAACAAGCCTTGTGAGTGATGCTATATATGCGTATAGAATTTCGATCAATTGTCCGGGAAGGCAAAAGTATGACCTAAGCATTAAGCAAGATGGATGCGCGATAATCTAACCAAACTATCGTCGGTAGCACACAAGTTTAAATGCTAAATTTCTGTCTATACAATACATTCATGCATATATAGTAACCAAAATTAGAATGGGACGTTTGATCACAAACTATATGTTCACCTTCAGTTTTCATAAATCAAATGTTGAAGCAGAGTTACTCAGCTTAATTGGTAGAAGTATAAAATTCTAGTCTGTAGTATCTTCTCACGAAACGTATATACAGTTAATTTGTTGAGATCAATAGAACTTTAGCCCTCGCTCATTGCTTATGGCTTGGTTGAAATGTATGTGTTCATTGATATTTTTCAGCACACACATGCATGTAAAGGCATAACTTATAATGCGCGTATATATCTCTTACTTTATTTCAATATGAAAAATAAGATACAAATATCAATGAAAAGTAAGATACAAATTAAGGATCCATACCCAGAAACCTATAATCGCTTATTTTATTTCATTGATATTTTTCAACATGCATGTAAAGGCATAACTTATAATGCGAGTATACATCGCTTATTTTATTCCAATTAGTAAAATACAAAGATATCCATACTCAGAAACAAATTATTACTAAACTCATCAAATCAATGATATTAATTTTTTCTCTATCTATAAGTTCTTTTGAATAGCATCAATTATTTTGTTGTCCACTTGAAAGGCCTTGGCGAGAACCTCATCAGAAATAGGAGGGTTTGACTTGAACACGGCATTGGCAATGGTGATGACTCCTGGATTCTGACTGCTCAAACCAGAAATGGCAACTGCATTTTTGTTACCCACGTTGAGTTGGAAGTGAATCAAACCAATTGGGAACACAAACACATCTCCCTTATACAGTACTTTGGTAAATAGCTTATTCTCAGGATTAGATGTAACAAAACCCACAAGAAGAGTACCCTCCAAAACAACAAGAATTTCAGTGCCACGAGGATGAGTGTGTGGAGGGTTCAAGCCTTTAGGGGCAAAGTCTATACGAGCAAGTGATATGCCCAAAGTATTAAGTCCTGGTATTTCAGTTACAGCAACAGGAGTCACCGCTGAACCAAGGGGACCAGATGTGTCTCCTTGTTTCAGTCCACCATAGAAAAAATCGTTGGCATTGACAAGTTTAGGGTCTTTGCAGAACTTTCCGTTCACAAAAACTGCATATAAATATATAAAGGAAAGATCAAATAATGTTGATATGAATGCATCTCATAATGGAAATGAAATTGGAAGAAGTTGGAAAAAGAGAAATAAAGCTTCAGATAATATATACATACCACCACCAGTCTTGGTTTCGTTGATGGCAACACAGAAATCTTGAAGTGGACTAGGATCAAAGGCAGAGACAGCAGAAGATGAGAGAGCCAGGAAGGCGATGAGGATCAAGTAACAGGTTTTCATGTTTTCTCTTGTGATATTATAGCAACTCTACTTGCTTGTTTCTCTATATAATTTGCTGCTTTTAGAGGGATGGAGATCGTTGCATGGTAACTATGTGTATTTATAAGCACGGGCCTTTGATCTGGTCTTTTAATTACTTGCCCGATGATGAACAAGACCGAGTTTTTGTTTAGAATTTTTATCGGGAAATAAAGAATATTTTATTAATGAGGCTTTGATCTGGACTTCTTCTTTTTTAAGACGAAGGTGAAAAAGACCGAGTTTTAGTTTTAATTTCTTAACGATATTGTTTTCTTAATTCCTTCTTGAAGACAACTTGCGCCACTTGCTAAAGCATGGATAGTTAAATACCGAATGGCTGATGAATTTGTCCACTATTTGAATTTGAATGTCACTCTTTTAATTATTTCTTTAATCAATGGGCCGAAAGGCCCACATATTTTTATTAATTTGATAAAATGGGAATGCGGCTACATCAATTTTTTTTTTTTTTGGGTTCGAAATGGTTCTGGATGATTCATATGAAGTTTGCAGAAGAAAGGTATGAATTGGATTGGAAAATATAATTAATAAGAAGAGTACAGCTCCAAATGTTAATACCGTAGCTAGCCAAGAAACATTCTTCAGCAAAATATCATTTCATATGAGCGCGTAAGCCTAAGCAAGGTCAACTCAAATTAACTTCAAATTAAAACAATCATACAAATCTGTTGAGAGGCTTCTCCTCTTCTTTGAACTAATACGTGGGCACCGGTAACTAAATTTTCTTGCGCGTCCAATTAAAACGTGATTGAAAAGATAGTACTGAAATTGATGGTATATATAAAAATAATAATTAACATAAAAAGATAAAAAAAATACCAAAGTATTATTATTCCAAGTCCCGAAAGATGAACAACTCAATGAATAAATTACATAGAATCATGGACCCTTTATAACTTTATTCTTCTGAAAACTATAATGTGTCAGCCTACATACCAAATTCAAATCCATAATATCACTTCCAAACTTATTTAAAAGCTATATATATATATATATATCAGTACATAACAGCTTAGAATTGCTTTTCAAGATAGTTGATTATTTTTGCGTCCACTTGAAATGCCTTAGCAAGAACTTCAGAAGAGATAGGAGGATTTGATCCAAACACATTCTTGGCAATGGTGATAAGCCCCGGATTTTGGCTGCTCAAACCAGAAATGGCGACCGCATTTGTTTTGCCCACATTGAGTTGGAAGTGAATGAGACCAATTGGGAACACAAATACATCTCCCTTGTTTAGTACTTTGGTAAAGAGACGATTATCTGGGTTGGATGTGACAAAACCAACATAAAGAGTACCCTCCAAGACCACAAGTATCTCAGTGGCTCGAGGGTGAATGTGAGGAGGGTTTAAACCTTTTGGAGCAAAGTCTAAGCGAGCCAATGATATTCCCAAAGTATTTAGTCCTAGGATTTTAGTAACATCAACAACAGTGACACTTGAACCAAGTGGACCAGATGTGTCTCCTTTCTTAAGTCCGGAGAAAAGGAAATCATTTGCATTCACAAGTTTGGGATCTTTGCAGAATTTTCCATTCACAAACACTGCAAAGAAAAAAAGAAAATAAGAACTAAGAATATATTAATATGCTATAATTGCTTAATCAGATTGGAGTTTATTTTCCATTCAAAAGAGAGAGACAACAGCATAATGCACGTACCACCATCAGTGGTCTTAGTGTCGTTGATAGCAACGCAGAAGTCTTGAAGAGGGCTGGGATCAAAAGCGAAGGCACTAGAAAATGCCAGAGCCAAGAAGGCAATAAGGCCTAAGTGAGAAGCTTTCATGTTTTCTATTTGCCTTTCGATCAGAAACTCTCCAAACTCTTTGGTTCTGTTTTTGCGTATGTTTGTGTTCAAGGGAGGGATGAGATTGTTTGCATGGTAAAATGTGCTTATTTATAAGGAAAGAGTCATTGATTTGGTCAATTTTTTGAGATACTTGATCGCACGAAGCACATAAAGACTTGGTAATTAATTTTAATTGCGAGTTAGTATTTTATTTGTATGGAAAGCGAGACTTGTTCCTCAAACGATTACTTGCAACTTAAAAATTAGAACTTGTCTTATCTTTCATCGGCCACTGTTTGTCAAACTTAATTAATTCATCTAATATCGCTGATCTAGTCCTTTGAGTGTATTATAACTATCATCATTCGAATACTCGTCTCTCCACGTTCGGTAAACTACTTCATTGATTTACTACTGTATTGCGAACTATGAATTGGTTCGTAACTTTGACCAGAAGCATTCCAAATTTGGCCCCCAAAAAATCATGAAAACACAAAATTGAAAATATATAGGAAGTGGAATTTAAGATAGATACCATATGTGATATGTACGAGTAACATGCATCAATCTTAATCATACACTGTGACTATTATGTACACATGTTATTTGCGAAATTTGATATGTATCCTAATTATGTTTAGAGTAAATTTGTAATTAATTACGCTAAAACAAAATTATATTTTTCCCTATATATATATATATATATATATTTACCCAAGACCGGATTTTTATGATGAAATGAAAATAAGCTGCCATTTCACTTATTGGTTCTCGCTTCGAAGCTTATTTTCGGTATGCATGCGCTATAGAGTATTAATGATTTAGAACTGTACTACTTTTGTAATAAAATAAAAAATTAATTAATTCTACCTTTATTTATATTTTGTCACATGATTTACGATATTTCTTGAAAAGTATATAAAGCAATCGTAATGTGAACACCAGCTATATTCGGCATCAATGTGCTGTAATTTTTAATCGAGTTGTATCAACAATATATTTAAAGAAAGGAATAAGAGATGACCACACGAAAACATACGACCTTTTCACTTTTATTTATTTATTATCTCATGCATGGTGTTAGTTCAACGTGACTAGTGGCATTATTAGGCTTTCTGACGTGACTAGTGGCGCCCTGTTAGTCAACGTGTTTGATTGCATTAGTTTGATAATTACTTCTAAAAGTACTTCAGTTCGGTATATTTTTTCTTCTTATTTTGGTACTTTTCCCAAATATCTTTACCGAGCACTTGATGAAAATAGTTGGAACTTTTCAAGGTGTTTTCTTAATTAATTCCTTCTCGAGAATAAATTACGCGCGCAATTGTCAAAGCATGAACAGTTAAATACCGAATGGGTTGATATTGGAACAAGGTCTTAAGCTACTACGTAAGGTTATGTCAACCAATTGGATTTGAATGTCTCCCTATTAATTATTTCTTTAATGAAGGGGGGCCAAAAGGCCCACATATTTTATTAATACCGTAACTAGCCAAGAAACATTCCTCCGAAAAAGATCATTTCATATTCACATCTTTGTCAGCTAAGTACGTACCTCGATCGATGTACGTAAGTCAACTTCATGCTGGGTGTTTTATGAGAGACGTACAAAAATTGAAGTTAAAAGAACGAACCACTAGCTAGGAACCATGTTGCTTTGCTGCTAGATTATGGCTCTGTTTGGGTTGGCAGAAGAAGCGGTGGCTTAAAAGCTACTGACTTTAGAAAAAGCTCGGTAGGAGTGGTAGCTTAAAAGCTATCTGATTTGTGTTTGGATTGATAGTGGTAGAAGTGGCGGGACCCACGTCAAAAAGCTGAGAACGTTTTGGAAAAAGCTCCATGGTGGAGCTTTTGGCTTAACGGGCTTTTTGAGCGTTAGGAGCTTTTTCTTAACGCTCAACCCAAAAAGACCAAATGAGCGTTGGCAGCGTTAGTGGATTTTTTTTCAAAATTACTGGTTCTAACGCTCTTAACGCTTCTAACGTGGTGCATTCCAAACAGAGCCTATATTGGTCATCTTATTACGTTGACTGGTCTATTTTAATAATGATTTTTTGGTTCTTCGATAATTATGAATAGTTATGTGTGCGTAAGTGTAAGTAAGGTCAACTCAAATTAACTTTAAATTAAAACAATTACACAAACTGTCTAGACGCTTCTCCTCTTCTTTGAAGAAATACGTGGGCACCGGTAATTAAATTTTCTCACACATCCAATTAAAACGTGATAAAAACATAGTACTGCTATATTATAAAAGACACAACCGATGATATCTATATAAGAAAACAATTAACATAAAATATAAAATGCTAAAGTATTATTATTATTCCAAGTCCCGAAGGATGAACAATGAAATGAATAGATTAAATAGAATCATTAACTCTGTATTCTCCTGATAACTATAATGCGTCGTCAGCCTACATACCAAACTCAAATCCGTAATATAGTTTCCAAACTTATTCAAATTAAAGCAATATATCATCAGTACGTAACACCTTAGAATTGCTTTTCAAGATAGTTGATTATCTTCGGGTCCACTTGAAATGCCTTAGCAAGAACTTCGGAAGAGATAGGAGGATTTGATCCAAACACATTCTTGGCGATGGTGATAAGCCCCGGATTTTGGCTGCTCAGACCAGAAATGGCGACCGCGTTTGTTTTGCCCACATTGAGTTGGAAGTGAATGAGACCAATTGGGAACACAAACACATCTCCCTTGTTTAGTACTTTGGTAAAGAGGCGATTCTCTGGGTTGGATGTGACAAAACCAACATGAAGAGTGCCCTCCAAGACCACGAGTATCTCAGTGGCTCGGGGGTGAGTGTGAGGAGGGTTTAAACCCTTTGGAGCAAAGTCTAAGCGAGCCAACGATATTCCTAAAGTATTTAGCCCTAGGATTTTGGTGATATCAACAACAGTGACACTTGAGCCAAATGAACCGGACGTGTCTCCTTGTTTAAGTCCAGAGAAGAAGAAATCGTTTGCGTTGGCAAGTTTGGGATCCTTACAGAATTTTCCATTCACAAACACTGCAGAGAAAGAAAAGAAAATAAGAACTAAGAATATATCAATATGCTATGCTTGCTTAATCAGATTGGAGTTTATTTAGTATATTCAAGAGAGGAAAAAAAGAGAGGGTAAAATGCACGTACCACCACCAGTGGTCTTAGTGTCGTTGATCGCAACACAAAAGTCTTGAAGAGGACTGGGATCAAAAGCGAAGGCACCAGAAGAAGCAAGAGCCAAGAGGGCTATGAGAGCAAAGTGAGCAGTTTTCATGTTTTCTTGGTGCCTTTCAGAAACTCTCCAAACTCTTTAGTTCAGTTTGTGTATATTTGCGTTCAAGGGGGATGATATTGTTGCATGGTGAACTAAGCGTATTTGTAAGGAAGAGTAATTGATTTGGTAAACTTTGTGAGACCATACTTGATCCAACGAGAAGCAGGTAAAGACTTGGTACGTTTTAAGTGGTAGTTAGTATTATATTTGTATGGAAAGCAAATTGTTCTTTTCAAACGATTACTTGATCTTGCAACTTAAAATATTAGAACTTGTCTCATCTCTCATTGGCCACTGTGTCAAACTTAATTAATACACCTAATATCGCTGATCTAGTCTGCTGGGTGTGTGTTATAACTTTGACTAGTAGCATTCCAAATTTGGCCCAGAAAAACCATGGAGACACATGATTGAAAATATATAGAAAATGGAAATTGAGATATTGATACGATATGATGTAAGTAACATGCATGTATAATGCATCAATATTGGTCATACTACGTACTGTTACCATTGTCTGTACAGATCATTGGCAAATTTGATGTATCCTAACCAGGGACGGACCCAGCAATTGAAATTAGGAGGGGCGGAAATTGCAGAAACAAACCCATATTTTTATGAAATCACATTTAAACCTCATAAAAATTTCAATATTTTTAGTTTAGTCCCTCCATGAAACTATTAGAAAGGGACTAAAATGAAAATACTGAAACTTTTATAAGGCTGAAATATGATTTCATAAAATTTTGGGTTCTTTTCTGTAATTTTCTCCCCTTATTTAGGTTCTTTCCTATAATTTTAGGGGGGGCGGGGGCCACCCCTAGCCCCCCTAATTCCGTCCCTGATCCTAACAATGTTGAAATTTTTAATTAATTACGCTAAAATAAAATTATTTTTTCTTGAAAATTTTGTTTATATATATATATATATTCTATCAGTGGAATTTATCCAAACTGGACATTATATTCTATGTCGAAAAGAAAATAAGATGTCATTTCACTTATTGGTTCTCACTTTTGAAGCCTATTTTCGGTAAGTAAGCGAAATTTGATATACATATTTATTTATATTTGAATAGATTAAATAAGCTAAATAAATTAGTTAATTATATATATGTCACGTATTATCTGATTATATATATTAATTTATAAGTAAAATATATAAATTATTTTAGTATAAAAGAATGAATATAAACACTTTAAAGTAATTTATTTAACTTCCTTAATTTTTTTTTAAAAAAAATCATCTTGTTTTTATATTAATGACTAGGGCTGGTAGAAATTTTAAAACCATATTCGCCATCAATGTGTGCTTTGATTTTTAATCGAGTTGCGTCAACAATATATATACACACACAAAGGCGGAGGAAGGGAATTGTAATTAGAGGGGACAAAAATTATAGAATAGAACCCAAGTCTTTATGAAATCATATTTAAGCCCCATAAATATTTTTTTTCATTTTAGTAATAATAGGGACCATAATGAGAATATTGAAATTTTTATAAGGTTGAAATATAATTTTATAAAAATTTGGGTTCTTTTCTATAATTTTAGGGGGCGAAACACCTAGCCCTCCCCTGTCTCTGCCACACACAGCACACGTACACGCATATGCACGCACCTCATACACACGCACACACACGAGTATGTGTGAGTGTGTAAAGAAAAGAGTAAGAAAAATGATGCGAACTTTTCACTTTCTTATTTATTTATTTTTTATAATCATGCATGGTTAATTTATTCACGAAAACTATGATGAAGATAGACAAATTAAACAAGCCTTGTGAGTGATGCTATATATGCGTATAGAATTTCGATCAATTGTCCGGGAAGGCAAAAGTATGACCTAAGCATTAAGCAAGATGGATGCGCGATAATCTAACCAAACTATCGTCGGTAGCACACAAGTTTAAATGCTAAATTTCTGTCTATACAATACATTCATGCATATATAGTAACCAAAATTAGAATGGGACGTTTGATCACAAACTATATGTTCACCTTCAGTTTTCATAAATCAAATGTTGAAGCAGAGTTACTCAGCTTAATTGGTAGAAGTATAAAATTCTAGTCTGTAGTATCTTCTCACGAAACGTATATACAGTTAATTTGTTGAGATCAATAGAACTTTAGCCCTCGCTCATTGCTTATGGCTTGGTTGAAATGTATGTGTTCATTGATATTTTTCAGCACACACATGCATGTAAAGGCATAACTTATAATGCGCGTATATATCTCTTACTTTATTTCAATATGAAAAATAAGATACAAATATCAATGAAAAGTAAGATACAAATTAAGGATCCATACCCAGAAACCTATAATCGCTTATTTTATTTCATTGATATTTTTCAACATGCATGTAAAGGCATAACTTATAATGCGAGTATACATCGCTTATTTTATTCCAATTAGTAAAATACAAAGATATCCATACTCAGAAACAAATTATTACTAAACTCATCAAATCAATGATATTAATTTTTTCTCTATCTATAAGTTCTTTTGAATAGCATCAATTATTTTGTTGTCCACTTGAAAGGCCTTGGCGAGAACCTCATCAGAAATAGGAGGGTTTGACTTGAACACGGCATTGGCAATGGTGATGACTCCTGGATTCTGACTGCTCAAACCAGAAATGGCAACTGCATTTTTGTTACCCACGTTGAGTTGGAAGTGAATCAAACCAATTGGGAACACAAACACATCTCCCTTATACAGTACTTTGGTAAATAGCTTATTCTCAGGATTAGATGTAACAAAACCCACAAGAAGAGTACCCTCCAAAACAACAAGAATTTCAGTGCCACGAGGATGAGTGTGTGGAGGGTTCAAGCCTTTAGGGGCAAAGTCTATACGAGCAAGTGATATGCCCAAAGTATTAAGTCCTGGTATTTCAGTTACAGCAACAGGAGTCACCGCTGAACCAAGGGGACCAGATGTGTCTCCTTGTTTCAGTCCACCATAGAAAAAATCGTTGGCATTGACAAGTTTAGGGTCTTTGCAGAACTTTCCGTTCACAAAAACTGCATATAAATATATAAAGGAAAGATCAAATAATGTTGATATGAATGCATCTCATAATGGAAATGAAATTGGAAGAAGTTGGAAAAAGAGAAATAAAGCTTCAGATAATATATACATACCACCACCAGTCTTGGTTTCGTTGATGGCAACACAGAAATCTTGAAGTGGACTAGGATCAAAGGCAGAGACAGCAGAAGATGAGAGAGCCAGGAAGGCGATGAGGATCAAGTAACAGGTTTTCATGTTTTCTCTTGTGATATTATAGCAACTCTACTTGCTTGTTTCTCTATATAATTTGCTGCTTTTAGAGGGATGGAGATCGTTGCATGGTAACTATGTGTATTTATAAGCACGGGCCTTTGATCTGGTCTTTTAATTACTTGCCCGATGATGAACAAGACCGAGTTTTTGTTTAGAATTTTTATCGGGAAATAAAGAATATTTTATTAATGAAATATCCTTACCAAGCCCTTGATGAAAGTTGTTGGAACTTGTCAAGTTGTTTTCTTAATTAATTTGTTTTTCGAGAACAAATTACGCACGCACTCGTCAAAGCACAAACAGTTAAATACCGAATGGGCTGATATTGATAACATGGTCTTAACCTACTACGTAAGTTTATGTCAACTAATGGGATTTGAATATGTCTCCCTATTAATTAATTATTTCTTTAGTGAAGGGGGGCCAAATTAAAAGACCCACATAGTTTATAAATTTGGTAAAATGAGAAAGCGCTACATCTTATTAGAATTATATATGGCCGGTTCCGCATTATTCATATGCCAAGTTTAATTTTTTAAAGAAAAGTATGAATTCTTTTGGTAAATATACTTTATGAGAAGAGTTCCAAATGTTAATATATACCGCAATCAAGAAACATTCTTAAAGGAAAAGTGTAACATCCTGAATTTTGAATATAATATCTTGAACATAAACCTATTTTGGGAAGACTAGTAGGCTCTATTTTTGGAAAGTGATAAATTTGAAATCAGTATTTTGTGGGCCCCGTGAATAGTATTTACTATTTACGTATACGTTTTTACTATTTACAAATACGTATTTAAAAAATATATATATATATATATATGTTATTCGCAAATACGTATTTAATACTTGAAATTTGTGAAATATGAATAGTGTTCACTATTCACAAATACGTATTTACTATTTAAAAATACGGTATTTACTATTCCTAAATACGTATTTACTATTCATGCGGGACCCACAACCAAAATAATTCTCTCCCGACACAAAACTCTCGTGAAGTTTGAAAATTTTGTCAGCGGGACCCACGTAATAGTAATTTACTATTTGAATAATAATATTATATTATTATAATATAATATTATTTACTATTTATGTGGGACCCACGAAAAATTATTTCCACAGAAGAGTCACGGGAGGTTTGAAAATTTGTCACGGGGAAAATTACGTAGAATGACCCAGAGACGAAAATTACACTTAAGGACCCATTTTCCAACTATAAATAGACCTTCCATTTCATTTCATTCTTCACAACTTCTAAGAGCTATAGAGAGAGGTAGAGAGAGAGAGAGTAGAGAGATATTTGCTTGAGAGTTATAATAGCTGGTTGGTGATTCGGGTATTAGCAAGTAACAGGTAACTCTGAATATTCTTCCTTATACTTGTGAATTATGTATGATTATAAATTTGTTTGTTTACTATTTTGGCAAGAATATTTAGAAAATATTTATGGTTTTAAGATCTGGTGTGGGAACTTTGACTTGCAAATCTGTAGAGGTACTATTTATACGTACGTTACTATTCACATATACTGTATTTACTATTCATTTTACTATTCACGTATACCGTATTTACTATTCATTTTACTATTCACGTATACCGTATTTACTATTCATGTTACTATTCACGTATACCGTATTACTATTCATTTTTACTATTCCCATATACCGTATTTACTATTCATGTTACTATTCACGTATACCGTATTACTATTCATTTTTACTATTCCCATATACCGTATTTACTATTCATGTTACTATTCACGTATACCGTATTTACTACTCATTTTACTATTCATGTATTTTACTATTCACAGATACGCATAGTATTTTACTATTCACAGATACGCATAGTATTTTACTATTCACATATACGCATAGTATTTTACTATTCATAAATACGCATATCAATGTATATAATGGTATAATAATGCATTATTTTTTTTTAGTAAATACATTCATCATGGCGGTTGTAATGTGATGGGTGGAGTAAGGAGGGAATTGAATGATAAGAATTGTTTATGCCACCACTCGGTGCACAGTGGATGGTACTTGTTTCAGGGCCCCATCTTCCATGTTTTCCTCTGGCCGGGATTTCATTGGAGTTGTGGGACATGTGACACCTCCTTAGTTGTTATTTTAAAGGAGGGGAGCCATAGTCCAGATTTAAGCTCTATACCTTTGGCCGGGTGTATCTTAAGTTTTGGTGAGCTTGGAACAATTCAGTCAAATGAATGAGTTTCTATTGGACTATGTGTTAGCCTATGGCTCCAGTCAGCGGATACGGATGGAGGTGGTATAAGGGAGGCTGCATACTGCATAATGCATTTCTGATCAGTTCAAGAATTTGATATAATGATGAATAATCTGTAAAGACATGAGAAGAGAACTTTTGAGATATATATGTTTTATTACCTTCTATATTGATGACTATTAGTATAAATTATTTTGTATGAGAAATATGGAATCTACATATATATTTGAAATCAGCCCATATCTTTTTGTCATATATTATTTGCTCATGTACGGTAGAAATATTCAGTAGTTACTGAGACGAGGAATCTCATCCCATATTAACATTTTTCAGGTGAATATCCTAGTAGAGAGCAAGGGAAGGCACCTATGGAGTGAGCTATGAAGGCTCTTTTGTACTCCTATAGTTTATGATATGTTATTTTATTTGCCATGAACCTAAGACTTCCGCTTTGTATTGAACTCTGAAATAATTTTTCTGAAATTTATTTTGATTAAGGGTTAAACTTTATTTGAAACGGTAATGTAATCTAATGATTTGGATATTGTTAAACCTTTTGGAGGTAATTTTAATATTTTGACCGAGTTTTTGGGTATTAAAATTGAGGTGTTACATTTTTGGTATCAGAGCCAAAGGTTCCATGGCAATTTTGTTTATTTTCTAAAGTGATTTCTTAAAATTTTTTTTTAAAAGTTCGTGGCAAATTAAATATCATAACATGATCACTTCCCTTTGTTAGATTTAGAATTTATTTAGCTATTTTTATTTGTTTAGTGTCCTTATAGTATTAATCATAGGAGGAGATAATGGCAAGAACTCGAAGAACTAATTCAACCCCTGCTCCATCCCAAAGAGGTCTCCCTCCGCATCAAGATGGTCCCTATCCTCAGGATAACAATGCCCTTTTGGCAGAGTTACGAGACGTCATCTTGGAGATGAGAGAGAAAGTGAATAGACACGAGGATGAACTAGCAAAAGGAAGAGGCCAAGGTGGTAAGGAAGGAAAGGAGAAGGCTCTGGAAGTCACACCTTCTGACCATCAATCTAGGGGAGGAAGTCGTTCTCGCACTGAAGATGGAGGTAGTAGCGGTTCTCATTCTCAATACCATCCCTTACCTATTACTGAGGTTTGGGAAAAATTTCGGAAGTTTACTCCACCGATGTTCGAGGGGAAGCTAGATCCGATTGCAGCACTGGAGTGGCTGAAGCGTGTAGAAAAGATTTTCAGAGTTATCGAGATTAGCTCACAACAGAAGGTGATGGTTGCTGAACAATTGTTGCAGAAAGCAGCTGAAGAATGGTGGGAAAGCACCAAAACAAAAGGAAATGCTGAGATGACGTGGGAAGAGTTTAAGGAAAAGTTCGAAAATTATTACTTTTCCCCTTCAATCAGAATAGAGAAAGAAACTGAATTCCTCACATTCAGGCAAGGGGAATTACATGAAGACGAATTTATTACTCGCTTTTTAGAGTTGTCTAAATTCTGCGGATATTCACAGAACAACTCTAAATGGTTGAGTGCTCGATTGGTTGAAAAAGCTAGACCAGACCTAAAAACAGCTCTATCACCGTTCCTGGATGAAACAAGGGATTTTGAAGAAATATGCGACAAACTGCGCACGATAGCAAGGAACAAACGAGAAGAGGAAGCTGAGAAGATGAAGGGTTTTCAGGCCAGATCTACACACCTCATGAGACCAACGGGAGGAGTTACTAAGAAGCAGAGTCACAACTTCAGTAATGTGAATACGCGGTTTAGCCAACCATCCAGAAATCACTTTGGTGGACCATCGAGGAGTTATTTTACTGGACCCCAAAGAAGTCATTTCAGCAGACCACCGAGGAGTCAATTCAAAGGACCTCAAAGGAGTCACTTCAGTGGAGGTCAGAGTTCATATAGGGGATCCACAGCTCCTGCTGCAAGCACCGCCAACAATCAGATGTGTGCCAAGTGTGGAAGGATACACCAAGGACCATGTGTGACGTGTTTCAACTGTGGAAAGCCAGGACACATTTCCAGATTTTGTGAGGAGGAGCCTCGAGGGGCCAAGGATGCTAGAACTGCAGTGCCAGGGAAAGTGTTTGCACTATCACATCAGGAGGCAAGTGCTTCACCAAATCTGATTAAAGGTATCCTCAAACTCCAAGGTCTTGAAGTAGAAGCCTTATTTGATTCTGGTGCCACACACTCTTTTATATCATACGACTGTGTGCCTCGATTGAATTTAAGAGTGAGTGAATTGCCTTATTATATGATTATTTCTACACCGGCGGGAGCTTCAGTAAAAACTTCTAGGGCTTGCTTAAATTGTACGATTGAGATTGATAATAGGATCTCAAATATAGACCTTGTTTGTTTACCCACGAAGGGTATCGATGTAATAATAGGAATGGATTGGTTGTCAGCTAATGACATCATCCTTGACTGCAAGAGGAAGACTATCTCTCTTGCGGATGACTCTATGAGTCATAGTAGACCACAATTGTTGTCTATAGTACAAGATGAAAAGCCTGTTCATCATGGTTGTCTTGCGTACATGGTGTTTTTCTCCATTCAAACAGAAGTGGAGGAAGGGATAGAGAACATTGAAGTGGTGAAAGAATTTCCGGAAGTATTTCCGAAAGAAATGACAGGTTTACCCCCAGAGAGAGAAGTAGAATTTTCTATTGATCTCGTACCTGGAACAGAACCTATATCTAAAGCTCCTTACCGAATGTCTCCATCGGAACTAGCAGAATTGAAGAAGCAGATCGAAGAATTGTTAGAAAAGGGTTTTATCAGACCCAGTGTATCTCCTTGGGGATCGCCCGTACTCTTTGTGAAGAAGAAAGATGGGAGCCTGAGACTATGCATTGACTATCGCCAGTTGAATAAAGTGACTATAAAGAATAAATATCCTTTACCCAGGATCGACGATCTACTTGATCAGTTGAAGGGAGCATCCATATTCTCCAAGATCGACCTCAGATCAGGTTATCACCAACTGAGAGTCAAAGCTGAAGATGTCTCAAAAACTGCATTCAGAACTAGATATGGCCATTATGAATTTCTTGTTATGCCATTTGGGCTAACAAATGCTCCAGCAGTATTCATGGATTACATGAATAGAATTTTCCGACCATATCTAGATAAATTTGTAGTGGTTTTCATTGACGACATCCTTATCTACTCTAAGGATGAAGAAGAGCATAAAGAGCACCTTAGAATCGTGCTACAAGTGTTGAAGGAGCACAAGCTCTATGCGAAACTGTCTAAGTGCGAATTTTGGTTAAAGGAAGTAAAATTCCTAGGCCATGTCGTATCGGCTGAAGGTGTTGCAGTGGACCATACTAAAGTTGAAGCAGTTCTCCAATGGGAACGACCAAAGTCCGTGACTGAGATCAGGAGTTTTCTAGGTCTAGCTGGCTATTATAGGAGATTTATCAAGGGCTTTTCGCAGATAGCTATGCCCTTGACAAAGTTAACTAGGAAGGGTCAACCATATGTATGGGACGAAAAGTGTGAAGCAGCTTTTCAAAATTTGAAGACTAAGTTGACTACGGCACCAGTACTTATAATTCCAGATCCTGCTCAGACCTTTACTTTGTACACAGATGCTTCCAAGAAAGGTCTTGGGTGTGTATTAATGCAAAATGGTAGGGTAGTAGCTTATGCTTCTCGACAGTTAAGGCCACATGAAGGGAATTATCCTACTCACGACTTAGAACTGGCAGCAGTAGTGTTTGCTCTGAAGATTTGGAGGCACCACCTCTACGGTTCAAAGTTCGAGGTTTATAGTGACCACAAAAGTCTAAAGTACCTGTTCGACCAAAAGGAGCTCAACATGCGACAGAGGAGATGGATGGAGTTTATCAAGGACTACGACTTCGAATTGAAGTATCATCCAGGAAAGGCGAACGTTGTAGCAGATGCCTTAAGTAGAAAGACAATCCATGTAGCCCAGATGATGATCAGAGAACATAAATTGCTCGAGGAGATACCAAGTACATCTATTGATGTAATGTCAGGTTTGGTCGCTACCATGGAAGCATTAACTATTGAAAGCACAATTTGGAAAGAGATTAAATTCGCTCAGCTCGAAGATGAGTATCTATTAAACGTGAGGGAAGATATTGAAGAAGGAAAAGAATCGAAATTTGGGATCGATAGAGATGGGATATTAAGGTATAAAGGAAAAGTGTGCATACCTAATGATGGAGAAATAAAAAGGCTCATACTAGAGGAGGCACATCGGAGTAAATACACTATCCATCCCGGAGCAACCAAGATGTATCATGATCTCAAGCGGAATTGGTGGTGGCGGGGCATGAAGAAAGATGTGACTGACTTTGTCACTTGTTGTTTGACTTGTCAGAAAGTCAAGATCGAACATCGGAAACCTCCTGGATTATTAAAGAATTTGGATATCCCAGAGTGGAAATGGGACAGCATCTCTATGGATTTCATCATGGGACTTCCTTTAACAACCTCTGGACATAATGCCATTTGGGTAATTGTCGATAGGTTAACTAAGTCAGCTCATTTTCTAGCAATTGCAGCAGAATACTCATTGGAGAGACTAGCAAAGATCTACATGAAGGAGATTGTCAGATTGCATGGGATACCGAATAGCATCGTATCTGATCGTGATCCACGATTCACTTCACGATTTTGGAAAGCATTGCAGAATGCTATGGGAACTCGGATGAGTTATAGTACCGCTTATCATCCTCAAACTGACGGGCAGACTGAGAGGACTATTCAAACTCTGGAAGACATGTTGCGGGCTTGTGCAATCGAACTAAAAGGAAGTTGGGACGATCATCTTCATCTTGCGGAGTTTGCATATAACAATAGTTATCACTCCAGCATTGAGATGGCACCTTATGAGGCTTTGTATGGAAGAAAATGTAGATCTCCTATTTGCTGGACGGAATTGAATGAGCGAATTTTAATAGGTCCAGAACTTGTGGACGAGACGACTCAAAAGATTAAGGTGATTCAACAGAAACTTCTCACTGCTCAGAGTCGACAGAAGAGTTATGCTGACAAGAGAAGACGACCGTTGGAGTTCATGGTGGGCGAACATGTATTCTTAAGAGTCACACCAATGACTGGCATTGGTAGAGCAATACGAGCAAAGAAGCTTTCGCCTCGTTTTATGGGTCCTTATGAGATTTTGGAGAAAGTTGGACCGGTAGCTTACAGAATTGCTTTACCTCCACAGCTTGCGAACCTTCATGATGTCTTTCATGTATCGCAACTGAAGAAATACCAACCGGATCCTTCCCACATTATAGAAGTAGATGAGGTAGAACTCAAGGATAACATGACGTATAAAGCCGAGCCGGAGCGGATTGTTGATGCAAGGGACAAGAAATTAAGAAACAAGACCATTAGACTTGTAAAGGTCGAGTGGAAAGGAATGGTTCCCGGAGATGCTACTTGGGAAACGGAGGAGAGCATGCGACAAACCTATCCTCATTTATTTAAATAGGTTAGAATTCTTATTATAGCGAAATTTTGAGGACAAAATTTTCTTTTAGGAGGGGAGAAATGTAACATCCTGAATTTTGAATATAATATCTTGAACATAAACCTATTTTGGGAAGACTAGTAGGCTCTATTTTTGGAAAGTGATAAATTTGAAATCAGTATTTTGTGGGCCCCGTGAATAGTATTTACTATTTACGTATACGTTTTTACTATTTACAAATACGTATTTAAAAAATATATATATATATATATATGTTATTCGCAAATACGTATTTAATACTTGAAATTTGTGAAATATGAATAGTGTTCACTATTCACAAATACGTATTTACTATTTAAAAATACGGTATTTACTATTCCTAAATACGTATTTACTATTCATGCGGGACCCACAACCAAAATAATTCTCTCCCGACACAAAACTCTCGTGAAGTTTGAAAATTTTGTCAGCGGGACCCACGTAATAGTAATTTACTATTTGAATAATAATATTATATTATTATAATATAATATTATTTACTATTTATGTGGGACCCACGAAAAATTATTTCCACAGAAGAGTCACGGGAGGTTTGAAAATTTGTCACGGGGAAAATTACGTAGAATGACCCAGAGACGAAAATTACACTTAAGGACCCATTTTCCAACTATAAATAGACCTTCCATTTCATTTCATTCTTCACAACTTCTAAGAGCTATAGAGAGAGGTAGAGAGAGAGAGAGTAGAGAGATATTTGCTTGAGAGTTATAATAGCTGGTTGGTGATTCGGGTATTAGCAAGTAACAGGTAACTCTGAATATTCTTCCTTATACTTGTGAATTATGTATGATTATAAATTTGTTTGTTTACTATTTTGGCAAGAATATTTAGAAAATATTTATGGTTTTAAGATCTGGTGTGGGAACTTTGACTTGCAAATCTGTAGAGGTACTATTTATACGTACGTTACTATTCACATATACTGTATTTACTATTCATTTTACTATTCACGTATACCGTATTTACTATTCATTTTACTATTCACGTATACCGTATTTACTATTCATGTTACTATTCACGTATACCGTATTTACTATTCATGTTACTATTCACGTATACCGTATTACTATTCATTTTTACTATTCCCATATACCGTATTTACTATTCATGTTACTATTCACGTATACCGTATTACTATTCATTTTTACTATTCCCATATACCGTATTTACTATTCATGTTACTATTCACGTATACCGTATTTACTACTCATTTTACTATTCATGTATTTTACTATTCACAGATACGCATAGTATTTTACTATTCACAGATACGCATAGTATTTTACTATTCACATATACGCATAGTATTTTACTATTCATAAATACGCATATCAATGTATATAATGGTATAATAATGCATTATTTTTTTTTAGTAAATACATTCATCATGGCGGTTGTAATGTGATGGGTGGAGTAAGGAGGGAATTGAATGATAAGAATTGTTTATGCCACCACTCGGTGCACAGTGGATGGTACTTGTTTCAGGGCCCCATCTTCCATGTTTTCCTCTGGCCGGGATTTCATTGGAGTTGTGGGACATGTGACACCTCCTTAGTTGTTATTTTAAAGGAGGGGAGCCATAGTCCAGATTTAAGCTCTATACCTTTGGCCGGGTGTATCTTAAGTTTTGGTGAGCTTGGAACAATTCAGTCAAATGAATGAGTTTCTATTGGACTATGTGTTAGCCTATGGCTCCAGTCAGCGGATACGGATGGAGGTGGTATAAGGGAGGCTGCATACTGCATAATGCATTTCTGATCAGTTCAAGAATTTGATATAATGATGAATAATCTGTAAAGACATGAGAAGAGAACTTTTGAGATATATATGTTTTATTACCTTCTATATTGATGACTATTAGTATAAATTATTTTGTATGAGAAATATGGAATCTACATATATATTTGAAATCAGCCCATATCTTTTTGTCATATATTATTTGCTCATGTACGGTAGAAATATTCAGTAGTTACTGAGACGAGGAATCTCATCCCATATTAACATTTTTCAGGTGAATATCCTAGTAGAGAGCAAGGGAAGGCACCTATGGAGTGAGCTATGAAGGCTCTTTTGTACTCCTATAGTTTATGATATGTTATTTTATTTGCCATGAACCTAAGACTTCCGCTTTGTATTGAACTCTGAAATAATTTTTCTGAAATTTATTTTGATTAAGGGTTAAACTTTATTTGAAACGGTAATGTAATCTAATGATTTGGATATTGTTAAACCTTTTGGAGGTAATTTTAATATTTTGACCGAGTTTTTGGGTATTAAAATTGAGGTGTTACAAAAAGACCATTTCATATTCACATCTTTGTCAACTAATAATAAGTACCTCATCATCAATTGCTATGTCTTCTACTTTGTTTCTTTTTTAATTATTAAAAGAAAAAAAGGCAGCCAAAGCTCACTTGCTAGCTTACGGTTACAAAGAAGTGTCTACTTGCATATCAAAGGCTACACACACACAAACACAAATATTCCAAGCGCTCATCAGTAATACATAATTCTATTATGATATTTTGTGCTAAATGAATTTTATTAAGTTGTTTCTAACGAATTGTTTTAATACACAAATTAAAATTATTAAAAGTGGTAAATAAAGATATGATGATCCTGGTAATTTTTTTTAAGAAACAAATTAAATACAAATAATATTTTGAAACAGAGAAATAATTTTTTAAAAAAAAAAAACTTGTAGAGATTATCACTAACGATACTTTTTTTTTTTTTTTGGGGGGGGGGGGGGGGGGGGACTATCAAGTTTCTATGCTGATTTACTATATATCAATCTGTGTTCAAACTAAATCAGTTAAAAACAAATCCCTCTCAGCGTGAAGTTTTATACCCTTAAATTATTACAAAGTAGTAGTATCATTTTCTTCTATTTTCTCAAGTATCATCATTAAATTGGAAACCATCTTTGGCGCATGAGATATGAAGAAGAAATAATGGAAATGCATGATATATAATACTACTTCAGGTCCCTAATATAAGAGGGTTTTGGATTTGAATCTATATATATACAAAATCTCAATTCATTATTTTGTCCTCCATATTTATCATTTTTCATAAACCCTTTATCTAATGAATATGTTGTTATTTTTAAAGAATGCTAGGTGCACCAACAATAATATATATATATATATATATATATATATATATATCTAAAGAAATGGTGACATGAAAAAATGTGATCAATATTAAATATAATGAAGATTCCCAGAATATGATGCTGAGTGTATAGAAGTTTGATCAATATCGTGAAGGTGAAAGTATGATCGAAAGCAAGATATATAAAATGCTAAATTATATTTCACTCTACACAAAATACATATAAATCAGAACTACATTTCCGTTGTTCTAGGGGTTACTCGGTAGACGTATAAAATGCTAGCTAGTATCTTCTTGCTAAATGAATAGGGTTAATTTGTTGAGATCAGTCGAACTTTGGCCCTCAATCTCACGTTGCTTATGGCTTGGTTGCAAGGTAATGTGTTCATTGATATTATTCAACGTACACATGTAAAGGCCTAACTTATATAATGCGCGAGTTTGTTTGTATATCGTTTATTTTATTCCAATACGAAAAATGAGATTCAAAGATCCATACATTATTATGACAGGCAAACCCACAAACAAATCATACAAACTCAAATCAATGATATACATTTTATATCCACTTGAAAAGTCTTGGCGAGAACATCATCCGAATTGGGAAATGGGAGGGTTTGATTTGAACACAGCATTGGCAATAGTTAAGATGACTTTTTTTTCTTTCTAAAACATCTTACTCATCTTCTTTAATTTCCTCATTCACTCCTCTCTTTGATTACTGTTGAGCAACCATTCATAGGGATAAAATAGAATAAGATTGACAAATATAAAAAAATATGTTTTATATTTAAGACTAAGATCAATTTTTAAATATATCTCATATTAAGGACCAGAGAGAATATATACAAGTTAAAATGATAAATTTCAGTCTACCCAATACATACATACATACATTCATGTGTGTGCATTGGCGGACCCACACATGTTTTTGTGGGTGCAAGTGCACCCATAAATTTGAAGAAGATATATTTTTTTGAAGGGACTTTGCAATAAGTTGTCTAGGTGGTGTGGTGGTAATTTCACTAGTCCCACAGCAGATCCTGTATTCAAACTCATGCATGGACAACTTTCTTACCTATTTTTAATATCTTATCACATATAAGAAATCATAATAATTTTTGCTCACTACTAGAAAAAGTGGATTCTGCGACGGATTTTGCTACGGAATATTTTCCGTAGCAAAATCCTTGAAATTTGCGACGGATTAAGAGATTTGCGACGGAATAGATTTTCCGTTGCAAAAAAAAAAGAAAAAAAAATTCCTGATGAAATTTATTTGCGATGGAAACACACTCCGTCGCAAAGTTTGCGACGGACGGTTGTTCCGTCACAAATTGGCGGCCAAAAAGGCCGCCATTTCTGGTCCTTCTTGCGACGGATAGACAGTCCGTCGCAAATTTGCGACGGATTGTATTTCCGTCGCAAGAAGTTTTATAACCCAGAGCTCAGTCCCGACAATCCCGACGTTCCTCATTTGACCACCCTCAGCTCGTGAACCCCGCCGCCGCCCTCAGCTCGTGAACCCCTGCCTCGCCCTCAGCTCCGTCCGTCGCGCCCTCAGCTCGTTTGCCCCTCAGCTTCCCACCCCCAGATCCCCATGCCGTCCCAACATTCCTCATTTTACCACCCTCAGCTCGTGAACCCCGCCGCCGCCCTCAGCTCGTGAACCCCTGCCGCCGCCCTCAGCTCCGTCGCCGCGCCGCCTCCCCCAGCTCGTTTCCCCCCTCAGCTTCCCACCCCCAGATCCCCACGCCGTCTGTGACTATTATTCTCTCTTTGTATCTCTCTCTCTCTCTCTCAGCCAAAGGTTCTTTTCTCTCTTCTTTCATTTAAACTCTCTCTCTCTTGCTCAAATTAGTGCTCTTCATCTGTAGCTATTTCTATGTCTGAGAGTTTGTTAACTTTCAGATTTCTGATTTTTCAGGTGAAGCCTTAATCGATGAACTGAAGAGGGAAGACTCAAATTAAGTTGTCACTGTTTGGTTAAAGTTTGTGATGCTTGATAGTTACTATCCATATGACCATTTTGACCTCCTGGTAAATTTTTCTGAATCCGTCTTCTTCGGCTCCTTTTGGTTTCTTTTTTTCACTCTATCTTAGATTTTTTTGGTGCATAGTGATTATACTATTCCATAATATTTTTCTTATTCGCCTAACTAAAACAAATTCTAATAGATACTGTCTGTCTTTACTTTAGTATTTATATGCATTATCATTATTCATAAGAGTATATATGATCATCTCTGGCGATCTAAAAGAGTCCTTCATTAGTTTCCAATTAGGAAGAAGAAAAAAGAGAAAGCCATTCTGAATTTAGAATTTAGATCTTGAATATTAGAAAGGAGTGGGGAGAAATGTGTTTCTCTGGGTATTTTTCTCTGCATCTGTCAACTTCAGCTTTTTTTTCCCCACAGTTGGTGCACTTGCGTAATGATACTGTGAGATATCATTTTGTTTTAGTAAAGGAAGCAATTACTCAGAACATTGACATTTTGTATTTAATGCATATCATTATTTGCAAGTATTATGATCTGAGATTCTGAGTCTTTGGGCTTGTGGGGCAAACAGAAGAAAGAAAAATGAAAAACAAACAGGACAGAACTATTAAATTATACGAAGCTGTCGCAGGAGAGAGACTCACAACGTGAGACTGACCCATCATCCTCTGTGTCCGATAATGATAGTCTGTTCTTTGAGGCTGCAGGTGGATTTGACAAGAAAGGGAGAGTCTTTGGATACGGTGCCGCTGCTAGCCGACTAAAGCCAACAAAGCGCTCCTCATCCGGCATTGAAGATGTTTCTGCAGGTAAATGTATTTGATATTGATAATTTCCATTCTCTTGTCCATTCAAATGAAGTCCAAATAATAAATGTACTTGATATTGTTTTTGCAGATGAGATGAAGAAGATGAAGGCTTTGACAGCACAGATGACTCAGGAACAGGAGCGGATGCTTGAAGAGCAAGAGAAGATGAGGCAGATGATGATTCAGGAACGAGAGATGATGGAGGAGCGGATGGCTAAGGAACGAGATATGATGGAGGAGCGGATGAGGCGGATGCAAGAGGAGATGATGAGGCAGATGCAGATTCAACTCAAGTCCCTAATGAACAAGGGTTCGGGGTCGGCTCCTGGTGATGATGATCATGCTGGTGATGATGATGATGATCACAATGCTGCTATTTAAACTACTGTTTAGAATTTGCCCTTTGTAACATTGTTAGACTTCTTTTAGTATTTGGTATTTGTTAGATTACTCTTAATGTGCACTCCTTATAATTATTATTATATCCATGAATCACTACTTTTTGTACTCAATTTTTTAAAATTAAAAAAAATGTTTTTAAAAATAATTATTAGTTTTGCTAAGAAATTGTTTCTATAGCAAACGATCAAATATGGGGAAATTTGCAAAATTTCAAGTTTACTACGAAAAAACAAAAAAATAAATATAAAAAAGAAAAAAAGAAAAAAATTTAAAAAAAAAAAAAGAATTTGCTACGGAATCATTTTCCGTAGCAAATTTGCGACAGAAAGGAATTTCCGTCGCAAATTGCGACGGATTTTACTTATCCGTCGCAAATTGCTACCATGGATTTTGTGACGGAAAAATTCCGTAGCAAAATCATTTTGCTACGGAAAATCCATATTTTTCCGTAGCAAAATCATTTTGCTTTGCAGTGGCTTGTATGTTGCTTTGGAATTTGATTGTGTAACATCTGCGTATTTGTATGCCATGGGATTAGAATATATTGTTCTATTTAAATTGATTTCCTCGAAAATACTTTTCAATTGAACCCAATTTCTGATCCTAAATTTTACGAAGGTGTGGGTTGCCTTTTATCTTCCTTTAAAAAAAAAATCCCCCAAATCCCACTATTAATTGTGCACCCACAAACATTACATCCTGGGTCCGCCACTGTGTGTGTGTCTCTCTATATATATATAGAGAGAGAGAGAGAGAGAGTAACCAAAATTAGAACTGGGACGTCTGATCACAAACTATTTGTTCACCCTCGGGTTTCATAAATAAGAACTAAATTTCTGTTGAAGCAGAGTTACTTGGTAGAAGTATAAAATGCCCGTATCTTCTTATTGCGAAATGTATACAGTTAATTAATTTGTTGAGAGCAACAGAAATTTAACCCATTGCTTATGGTTTGGCTTGGAATGCACTGTGATCATTGTTATTTTTCAACATATATACATGTAAAGGCGTAACTTTATGTGCGCATGTATCGCTTCTTTTATTCCAACATGAAAAATCAGATACGAGCAACCATACATTATATATTATGATAGGCAAAGCCGGTAACAAATTATTACAAACTCAAATCAATTATATTAATTAATTTTCTATCTATACACTTTATCTTTATTATATTTATATCTCACCTATATTTTATGAGGTTAATTCACGTTTAAAGAAAAAAGCCTTAAGAATAGAACATATATTCATTCGAGGATCTATGATAAGAATGATGATTATACTTGAGGACACTATATGTCTATTGCCTAAATCATATTCCTAGTCTTGAATGAATCACCAAGAAAAGGTATTGGTAATTTCAATAAGACTGATATCACATCATCTACTTGTATAGAGATACAATGTACAAATTTCATAGATTTTGGGTGAATTGTACATAAACTTTTTTGTGCTGGGCGCTCCTAGAATAAAAAAATTATGTGTTAGGCACTCCTAGAGTAAAAGTTCGTTGATTAATCTGCACCTTAGATAAAAGATGTTTTTTTTTTTAAACGACATTGTGCTTACTTTACATTGTTAAAAAAATTTGTGTTGACTGCACATTTTTTAAAAAAAAAAAAATTGTATTTAAGGTCCACTTAAAAGTTATTTATATTGAAGAGATAAAAATTCATTAGCCCTCAAGGTTTTTTCTTGATTAATTCCTTCTCCAGAACAAGTTACGCGCTCACTTTTCAAAGCATGAATAGTTAAATACCGAATGGGCTGATATTGAAACAAGGTCTGAAGCTACTACGTAAGGTTATGTCAACCAATTTGATTTGAATATGTCTCCCTATTAGTTATTTCTTTAATGAAGGGGGGGTCAAAAGGCCCCACATGTTTTATTAATTTGATAAAATGGGAAAGCGGCTGTATCATATTAGAATTATATATTGTATTAATTTGATGAAATGGAAATGAGATTGTATTATGTTATGGTTCCGCACAAGGTTGTTGAAGAAGAGGTCCAAACGTTAACACCGTAGCGAACAACATTATTAAGTAGGGAGAGACCATTTCATATTCAACATCTCTATCAGCAACTACCTCAATCTCTGTATCTTATTCTTCTTCTTGAGTAGCAGCGCAACGGAGAACGAAACCCACTAGCTAATAGGTACAGAAAACGGGCATTTTCTTCTATTTTCTTAACTACTCAAGCAAGATTAATTAATTACTTAATTATAACAATTATAATTTAATCTCCTTAAAAGACTAAATTATATATATGTTTATATCCTATAAGCTAAGCTAGTTAAATTAGTTTGGTAAAAATGACAAATATTAGTGTTAAAGGGGAAATGTCCATGCACTTTTTCCAAATGAGCATACCATATATGCTTCTTAGGGTTAAAAATGCCTATGAAAATTATAAAAAGTTGCAAAAATGTCAACTCCATTTGTTTGAACCAATGTCCTTTACTTTTTAGTGGTGAGCCCCACATTGTCTTACAAATGTCAATCCAGTAAGGTGCAAAAATGTCAATACACTTTTACCGAATGTGCATCTCATACCATATACATTTCTTCAATATAAAAATACACACCAACACTTATCCACTTGTTAATCGCTCCTTCTTTCATGTTCTATCATTTATTTTAATTCTCTCTCCTCTTAATCTCCCTTCCTCTCTCTCTCTCTCTCTCTGCCCTCTCTCTCACTCTGTCACCTGACGCCATCAGATAATTGTTTTGGTTCTTTCTTTGGTTGCCGCAAGCTTATTGTTGAATCGGTTTTTCATTATTTAAGCCAACACTGTAGCTGATCATCTAGCTCACCAAGCTCTAGAATCGAAAGACGATTTCAACGTAATATCAACTCCTGGTAAGGATTTTAAAGAAGTTAACTAAAAGAGACATTATCTAGGTTTCTTACCGTGTTATCAAGCTAAAAATATATTTCTTGTTTATTCCCTCAATTAGCGAATGGGAAAATGAATCAATTAGTGTTGATAGGCATGTACGGTGATACCTTCGATATAACATTTTTGCTATATTTGAAGAAGTTGATATATATTTTTACCTCCAAGAAATACATAAATACATATGGTGCTAGATGCACATTTGAAAAAAGCATATATGCATTTTTACATGTTAACCTTTTAAAATAATTAGTGCATAGCCAACAAAACCAAAAGTTAATGGACTTTTGACTTGGTTAATTGAGCCAACATTTTTACCCCATTTACAGATGTTCATGGACATCTTTGCACCCAAACAATGAATATAGTGCCATACACAAGTATAAGAAAAATGTATAGGTATTTTTATACCCTAACTCTAAATATTATAGATAAAAAAAAATTATGGTTGTATATTTAAGAACACGAACCTCCTAATTAATAATCCTATATTTACACTGGAGGAGTATAATTTATTAAATTGAAAGCCAACGATATGATAGGAGAATAAGAAGTGAGTTAGTTGCAGTTATTCTGGTCTCATCTCTCTCGCATTACTACACGGACTTGTGCGGATTGGACTCCAATCCAAATGTGATCAAATAAGAACTCGTTCCAAGAGAAGACACAAGTTATAAAATCTAACCCTCAACATTTCTTTCATGACTTACAGTAACAATTTCTCTAATCTTCCCCGGTGCAACGAATGAGGAAGCATACTAATTATATTCAAACAACACAACTAGAACAATCCAAGTAATCTTTTAAAAAAAATCCACTATCATTTATTGTGAATATACATAGTGCGATCAAAAGTCACAGTAGAGAACATGCAAAGCAAGATGCCGGTTTCAAGTCTCCAAGAAAACAAATTGAGAAATAAAAATCAAAGCATCCAATGTGTGGCACAATCCAATCATAAAGCCTCCTTCCTTCCCCATAAATTTTGACCTAGGAAAAAGTGGTGCTTCTATACATGTATATCAATTACCTTCTGGCTACCGGCCATACCAAGCCCCTGGCTGGACCTTGATATCACTTTCGTTCATAAGCTTATCCAGCACTACATTGAGGTCAACTGCTTGACCATTCTCTGTTAGCTTCCGAACTGTTGCCCTCACATGGTCTCTAGGGAATCCCATACTTGACACTTTGTCAACCACATCATCTAAGGGAACTCGACTTCCACCTCCGCCAGATCCAGAACTGCTACTTGCCCCTGAAGCTGTAGGCAAAGCATGGGGCAGCACCCGAGCAGTCGGAAGCTGTGGGTAACCACTTCCACCACTTGTAGGAGCCATAGCGGAAGGAGGCAGCTGTGGTTTTAGCCCTGAAGTGCCTCCTCCATACTGAGGCGTTCCACCATAATGATATGGCTCAGCAGGTAGAGATGGTGCGCTATATCCAGAAGTAAAACCTGAACCAGACCTACTAGGTAGTGGTTCAAAGACATGGGATGGTGGCCCATAGAATTGCTGCGCAGGAGGTGGCCCACTGGGTGGTGGCTGGGATGGTAGCTGGCGGACATTAGGTGGATAACTCTGAGGAGGAATATAAGACGTATCCTCCACATGGTGACCCATTGAAGATGGCAGTTGAGGTGGGGGATTAACAGGAGAAGGTGATGGCTGTTGTTGAGGTAGATGAGGCGCAGACTTAGGGTACTGAGGCTGAGGGTTCTGTTGATATTGTTGCTGTGGAGGGGCCCCAGGAGGAGGATGAGGCTGTTGCGATAAAGGCAATTGGTATTGCTGATTCAGGGTTTCGTGAGATTGAGGTGGTGGTTGGAAGTATGGTTCTCGCTGAGGAACAGAAGGAATTTGGTTCTGAGGAAATTGATTAGGAAGTTGAACTGGAATTGGCACAACATGTTGGGGCAGAGGCTGAGGAGGAGCATTAGGGTGAGGGACCGCAGCAACTGATTGTGGAAGATTAACAGGGGAAGGAAGCTGTTGTTGTGATTGCTGAGGAGCCGATGCAGTTTGCTGTGCAGGATCTGTAGTCACACTAGCCTGAGTTTCCGATTGTTGGTCCACCTTGGACACTTGTAGCTTTGCCAGCTTAAGTTGAGCTTCCACCACATCTTGCTTATCCTTTAAAACTTGTACACCCATTTGCACCTGTACATTTTTGTAGATTTTACTTCAAACAAAGCAATGAAAAAAATAATAAAAATAACCCACTACTAACTTTACAAGTTTTTTTCATGAATTTAAATGTATTAGAAACAGGAGAAAGAACAAATTGAGGATAAGAAATTCTCAAATCAGAAAATAAACACAAAAACAGAACCTACGAAGCTCACAACATAAAAGAGCTGCCCAATCTCTTTGCATGTCAGAAATGGAGATTCCCTTGAAAAAAAACGATGAGCCTAGCTCCAAAGGGTTGCAATTTAGACAATTCTACCGCACAACATATTTAGAGGTGAAGATATGCCCTTGAAAACAAGGGCATTAGTCTGCGACTCAACAAACCAGAGAATCCATAACACTCAGACTGCCATAAGGTGTTGTTATCCTTCTCATTACCAAATAGTTGAAAGTCAGTTTTGGTAAAATCGATCCACCCAATGGTATCCAAAAAATAAAAAAAGTACTTCTTCCAAGCTATTTCAGAGCAAGTTCTCATGGCTGAAACTTAGAATTTCTCAGGGAGGATGAAAAAAAGATAAGCTAACCAAGCCAGGACCAGAAATAATGATCAAACATGAGCTAAATCGAAGAAAACAATTACAACCCACACAGAAATCACCCACCATGGATTTGTCAACAATAATACTATATACTTAGATCAAGAAAAGAGGCAGGGGAGACGCAAAATTCATATCTGCATAGTTGCTAGCAGGCATCTCATACAACAATAAACTATTCCTTGCTTAAACCGAAATATATTGAACCAGAAAAGTAAATTTCTTATGATTATACCAAGATTACCATTATGTTCCATTGCTGACTTGGATTTTTTTTTTTTTGGGGGGGGGGGGGGGGATGTTAGACAATACATATTAAGCAGTTGAACCAGGAAGATATTTTAAGAACATAACTAGAATAATTTGTGGAAATTGGATACACAGTAAAGTAAAGTAAAACAAATCATGATAATGCTATTTAAAAGTATTACTACTGCTTAATGCCTTAGATACAATAATGGACAGTAACAACTAATGTTTTTTGTCTTCCTTTTATATATAGAATAGATAATAGATAATACAGAGAGTTAAAAGTATCATTTCTTGACACTGTATATTGGTTAGACATTAGGAGTAATAATGAAAAGTAAAAAGTAGATCTTTTTTGCATATACAAAATTCATTTTTTCTTTTCTTTCCCTTTTTGGTGAAACACGCAGAGATTATGGTAGTCAAAATTGTCAACATCCATAATACTTATCAGCATGATTTTTCCAAAACTTGATAACGTCATGTCCTTTCTATCCACAGTAAGCATTCATTCTCATATTGAATGCTGCTAAATCAAGGTTGAACTAGGAAGAGTGAAAGGGAATGATATGATATGATATGATAAAAAACTACCTCTCTAAGAATATTCTCGAGCTGTCTCATTTTTCCATCAGTGCTCCCATGATTGTTTCCAACAGATACCTTCAACTCGTCCACAGAATTTTCAAGATGGTTGGTTCTGCTTTCTAGTTGTGTTAGCCTTGCACTGATGCCTTCCAGAACATGAAGCAAATTCTCCATATGCTTCTTCATGGTTTGATCTATCTCAGACAATATAGCAGCATCAAAAGCATTTCGATCCTTTTCTACTGCAACTTTTGCAGGTTCAAGAGAGTCCAGAGAATTATAATTCTGAGTAATGAAAGGGAAACAGCTTAGTATTAAGAGAATAAACTAAATCAAGATAGTGAAGCAATTATCTACACCAAGATATAATCAACGTATTATCCAAACACACGAAACCATGGCCCACTAAAAAAATGCTTTTGGCAATACAAAACGCGTGCAACAAAACTATATGAGTGCGAAGCAAATTCTTTCATGCTCAATAAGTAAATGGTAAATAAACAAAAATACTCACTAACCCTTCCATCATACAACATTAGAGAACCACACAAAATGAGTGGGTAACGCAACTATCTCATTAGCATCAGTAGTTCACACACAAAAATGTTTTAGAAAGTGCATATAACAATAACGATGGATGCCAACAAAATTGGATATGCTGAAGTGTATGAGACTAAGGATATTTTCAGATGGAGAGACAAGTGAGGGGAAAATGGGGGGAGGGGATACTAGGAAGGAAAACTTCCAAAAATGGTGGGAAAAAAAAAGGTACCATTTTTGAGAGTTTTCCCTCCTAGTTTTCTTTCCCCCATAATTTTCTCTATATCCAAACATAGGGCAAAGAGACTGCTGCCTCTTAATTGCTTCTTTCATGCAGTTGGAAATTCCTTTCTGAAAGTGACAGTTTTGATAGAACTGCTTTGGTTCCCACTTTCGTATATTCAATCCAAGTATTTGAAGTTAGTCTTAGAGCTGGTAGGGGAAGACATATCGTCATATTCTGATGACTTGGGGTCTAAGGGAACTAGGCTTGACCTTACAAAATACTAAAGATATTTATCATTCATACCAAAGAGCTCTTCGGTAGAAACCATATCAGTTTGACACTTTGACTGCACCTGAGGTTAGGGCCAAACTTTCAATGATAAAACTGCCAGGTCTCACATGCTTCTCTACTATTTAGTACTACGTATTTTATGCAAAAATAATACAGGTTCAGACATAGGCCAAGAAGCATAAATGGCAGGCAATCAACAGAACTCATCATGCCTCATCAAATCCTCCCCAAACACACCTATTGCCCAACTCCATCCAAGAGGAAAAAAATATGCAGCTTGCAGTGTGTGCATGCATAAGCCTATGTATATAAACACACATTCCATTGATTGTTTAAAAAGTCCTTAAGCTCGGCGTCCAGAGTATTGATCCCATATGCAACAATTATCACTTATCAGCACAGTATACATCTTTAACAATTCATGTTATTTTGAAGTTTACACGCCAAAGAACCCATGGAGTGGATGCAGATCAAGAGAGGTGCCAGACAATTCCAACATGATCTGTAATGGAGCTACTTCATGGAACACATTTACGAAATCAAGGTGAAAACAATCAAATTTGTTTAAGAACTCAATTAGCCAGTCAACAAATCAATTTAAATATAGTTGGACTGCTTTTCATCACAAACAATAAACCCTTTTCGGCCACAAGAACAAATGCATACATGATACTGAAGGGACATTGCCCAAAAAAAAAAAAAACTAGAAGAGACCATAAAGTCATGTGCGCGAAGAGAATCAAGTGGCCCCATATATGAAACCTATCTTAAGACCAAAACTAAAGAAGCAGCAAAAAGTCAACAACAAATCGATCTAGACGTTAACTATTCCATTAAGGGGTTCGCAAAATCAACAAAGAGAAAGTAACCGCATTAAGTAATGCATTCCGTTCAGAGTATCAGCTATCAGGGACAGACACCCAAAACAAATTACCAAAGAATACAGACAATTCTGACGCTCTATTAATAGACATTATAGTCTAAAAGCAAACCGTAGAAGCCTGGCCCTAAACATCGCAATTCAGTAATGGTCAAGCACGCATATACAAAAGCTGTCATCTAAAGGGAAGGGATCCCGATCATCAAGGAAGAGAGAGATTGAGAGACTTGACGACAAAAGAACTAAGATTATGAATATTAGTAAATTAGGGAAGGAGAAAGGGGGTCTTACTCTAAGGATTGGAGCGGAAAACTTAGACTTGGAGTCAGAATTCCAAGAACTCGAAATCCCTCCCATATTAGGGTTGGAATCGTAATTGGAAGACTGAGTCGAAGCTCCGAGTGGGCGAATCGGATGGAAATCGTAACTGGGAATGATATCGTCCTTAATCCCATTGCCACCGATTTGGTGGTGGCTGCCATGGGGAGCTTCACCTTCAGCGTCTGCGCCTTCTTCCTCCTTAGGATGGCTCATCAGGTCGATGAAATCCTTGCTCGAAGACGATCCTTGGGTTAGATCCATAATCTGCTTATCCATGAACGGCGTCGTATTCATGGATTCTCAGACTGCACTTCGCAGGCAAAATCAGTAAAACAGAGATGCTAGGCTATTTAATTTGGAAATTTCCTGGGCTTTTCTTCAGGGAGAAGCTAGTGTTGGTGTTCGTGTGAGATAGCCAGAAGAACCCGACAACCACGCCACAGTGATGATTGCGACGTACAAGCCCAGGACTTGCGGGTGTTGGTGTTGGTGTTGGTGTTCCGTGTTCGTGTGTTGGCATCAATTCAAGAGACTTTATATCAAAAAAAAATTCCAGAGACTTGCGGGATTTTGAGAAATTAATTAGGGAATATCACCTTAAAAAAAAAAAAAAGTAAAATCTTGAGATCATTTGTGAAAAATAAGTAACCATATGAAATAATCATTTTTACCTTTGATGAAATAAGAATATAGCATTTCATCATTTTTCACTATCAGTTCCCTCACCATCACTTACTCCCTAATTGTCTCCTCCGTCTTTCCAACTTTACCATTCACAAACTCGATACCCCCTCAAGCAAATTTCGACAACAAACAATAGTGACTTCGATAACCAATAACAAAGACATCGATCTTGCAACATCACATTAGATGTAGCGACCTTGTTTTATTGTCGCTACAACTGCCTTCTTCACTCACCCCATTTCTTTGATTTTTGCTGCCACTCCCTCCCTCCTCCACCTTCTTGGTTGAAAACAAAGATCAAATTTCACAAAGAAAAATAATAGGTCTTGTGTAGTCATGACAAATTTGGTGATGGAGAGAGACGAGGGAGGGGATGAAGAAAAACCATTGCATGCAAATTGACATAATAGAAGGTTAACCGTGAATTACAATTGAACTTCCACAAATTATGAATCATTTTCCGTGAATTGCAACTAAGCTTTAATGATGAGCAAATTAAGTTAAAATGTAAGTGACATTCTATGAATTAGAAATGATCTTTCGTTGTGTAAAAATTAAATTAGAATGATAATGAAAATGTTCTTCCATAAATTGCAAATGATTTTTCACGAATTACAATTGAGCTCCTGTGGTGTGCAAATTAAGTTAACGTGCAAGTCTTCTTCCACGAGTTGTAAATGACCATTCATGAACTGCAAGTGACCTTCTATGGTGTGAAAATGAAGTTAGAGTATATATGCAAATGACCTTCCACGAATTGCAAATAACATTTCAAGAATTGCAATCGAGTTTTCATAAATTGCAACTAAGCTTTTATATGGTGTGCAATTTTGTCATTTTCTCTACATATATATTTATTTTAAAGGACCACATGATCCTAGTACCAATGGCCAATTAATTTTTCAATTAGAGAATTTTAGCCAATTTTCCCCATACATTACTATATTTTTATATAATAAAACTTATAACAATAAGAATTTAGATTAATTTAAAAAGCATGTTGGTTTTTTTTTTAAAAAAAAAAAAGCATGTTTAAGTGTGGATGATCATTTTTCATCATAATAACATAAAAAATTAGATGTCCCCAAAAAATAGTCAAAAGTTATGATTTCGTCTTTCCTTTTTTTGGGAAAAAATTGTGAATTTAAAAGTATCATGAGTTTATGAAATTGGCCATTATTGTGGAATGTGACTAGTGTACTTTGTTGTAAATTTTTTGAATACATTTTAAGCTATCCTGATATAATCTTATATCAATCTTAGTGTGAGCTTAATATTTGAGGATTTATAAATGATTTTACAATTTACGAGATAAATATATGAGAGGAATTTTCTTTCGATTTGTGAAGAATTGCTTTTAAAATCATGGTTTGAGAGTTTCCCAAATATACACATAATCTTTTGTGATATATGAAGTTAAGATTTGAATCTTTATTCAACAATAATTTATATATATATATATATATATATATATATATTTAGTCCTTTACAAACAAAGATTCAATTTGATCCTTTGAGTTTATAAACTATATTTATAGTCCCTTAACCCTAATACCGCAGTTTTATCTAATAGAAAATATTGATGGTGCGATTCAATAAAATATGTTTAAATTTAAATTTAAATAATATGAAAAATAAATTATTGTTTGTTTCAACTTACCAATTAAAAAATATTAATAATTTAATAACCATAACAATCACCCCACTTATTCTCATCAATATACACTCCTCACCCTCCTCCATTAATGGCTTCTCCCCTCCAATTTATCATATCTCTTCTGTATCCTCTGGTTGACAAAGTCATGAGTTATCTTCAACACCTCCTCAAAATGAACATCCTTACACCTTTGGATGTCCAGTGGGTCCACCATCTTTCAAAAAGGAAAATAATCTACCAAGTTTGGTCTTCCAACATCTGTCATGACGTCCGACTCTACCTCTTTGAACTCATTCACTGTATCGTAGCAAACCAATTCCGTAGAACAAATAGAGTTCGACAACAATTCACTGTGGCCATTCAAGCAGATTGTCTAATTTCTACTACTTCTCAAAGGTCCCTCTAATGGATATGAGCGATACTCCTGCATTTTCTCACTTCTGCATTTTTTTGTATGGTTTCAAGAATCTTACTAGATAAATAATATATTAGATGAAACTAACAATGTCGGTGGAGCATCTTTTAACTAATCAGATGAAACTAACGGTATTGTAGTTAGAGGACTAAAAATATACTTTATAAATTTAAGGGGTTAAATTGATGCTTAAAGTAAACATAAAAGACTAAATGTATATTTTAGCTTTAAAAAAAAAATGAATCTTCATTAAAAGATATCTCACATCTGTGTTAAAAATAAATATACTCACATTTATTGTCTAGTC
The DNA here is from genome assembly GCA_034222035.1 of Acacia crassicarpa. Classification (NCBI taxonomy): domain Eukaryota; kingdom Viridiplantae; phylum Streptophyta; class Magnoliopsida; order Fabales; family Fabaceae; genus Acacia; species Acacia crassicarpa. The sequence continues at coordinate 66,532,947 of JAWXYG010000002.1, read as the reverse complement.
TTATCTTATCAATTGAACATAATTACTTGAGAACATATGGGAAGCAGATTTTGTCATTACCAATTTTCTCATCATCCCTCATAATTTTTAAATTATGTTCATTTAATCGATCTGAAAGGTAAAAAAAATGAGTCACATCATCAAATTATCACTGTTCTAACTTTTATCTTCTCTTTCCAGTTAAAAATCTAGATGGGCTCCTTTCTCAATCAACACTGTTGATGAAGAATGGTGAGAAAGTGAGATGATGAGAGGAGCTCAATCGAAACATGTGCATGTGAGATTAGAAAAATAATCTCAAATTTTTCATTGAAGGAAGAGATACAAGAGGGGGGGGGGGGGAAGCAAAAGCAAAATAAAAATGATGAACGAGACTTTATTTATTATTATTTTTGTCAAAGATGCATTCATTGAAATAACTTAATAAGTACGAATACAGAGAATTCAGAATAAAAACTACAACAGCGAGAACAAAGTAGCTAACAAGTACAACATCTAAATCCTAAAAACAGAAGGAACAAGCAAATACAACAGAAAAACATTAGCCACCATCTACAATATAAGTGGAACATGAAGAATTATCTAGCACATCGCTAATCATTCGAGCCTCTAGAGTTAGAAGAGATAACAAAGCGGGTGTTGGTCGCCAAACCCACCCATAAGGGCACACCCCTTTATGAGCATCAGCTGCCAAAAGGTGAGCAGCACGATTACCCCCTCTCGGGGAAAAAGACAAGGAGAACCCAACTCTTGAGGACAAAAGACGAATGATATCCTGGATAATTCCTCGACACCTCCAATCATACGACTCTAGTGACTTAGTCTCAACACATGACAGCAAAGGAAGACAATCTGTTTCAAAGACTACTTTGTCACGGCCAAGTTCCAGCGCCAACAGTAGAGCCCTCTTCAACGCTAAGGCTTCAGTCATAAAGGCAGAGATAGATTTAACTTTATCCACAAAGCCCCATCTAAAAGAACCAGTATAGTCACGACAAACAACCCCAATGGCCGCATCATTCTTAAAGGACAAAAGGCTCCATCACAGTTAATTTTAAGGCTATCTCGGTGTGGGGGAAACCATCATGTTGGCCATGATCTTTGAAATGATTTTATAAGAGAAATTGCATAGACCAATAGGGCGAAATTGGGAGACATGCTCGAGTTTATGAACCTTGGGGATTAACGTGATGTTAGTCATGTTAATCCCCTCTAAAACATATTTGCCTGCAAAAAACTCACAGACCATAGAGCACACAGAATCAGCAATTTCAAGCCAAGCAGAGTGATAGAATTTACCAGAAAAACCATCAGGTCCCGGTGCCTTGAACTCCCCAGACTAAATGCCACAGATTTAATCTCCTCCCTTGAGACCGGTAACATAAGCTTATGATTCATATCCATCGAGATTTTTGGGTCAATGTAGTTAAAGGCAGTATTCATTGAGTAAGAGCCAGAGGAAGCAAAGAGATTCTGAAAGAAACTGGCAATGTTCTGTGAGATAGCATCCTTTTCCATTAACCAGTTACCCATATCATCCTTAATACAAGAAATTCGGTTCCTCTGCCTTCTTTTAATAGTTGATACATGGAAGAAACGAGAATTTTTGTCACCAGCGGTTAACCAATTGATCCGAGAGCGTTGCCACCAATACTGTTCTTCCCTTTCAAGTAGCCTATCCAGCTCACCTTTAACCTCCAGCATCTCTTTAGAGATATTATGGGATCGATCCTGAAGGGCCAACTCAGCCATACGGGCCTTTAAAATGTCAATGCGCTTAGCACTATTGGGGAACTCCCGCCTACTCCACGAAATTAAATTCAGCTCACAGTTCTTGAGTTTGGACAGAAAAGAATCCAAACGTGACAAATCCTGTTCAGAAAAATTTACCCAACTATCTTTGATTACACCAAGGTAGTGATCATGGGAGGCCCAGGCAGCTGCAAAACGGAAAGGCCGCTTTCTCCTATACATCTCATGCTGACATTGGATAAATAAGAAATGATGATTAGATGACCTCGCAGGGTCAATATTAAAGACCTGAAGGGTAGGGAACTCCTCTCTCAACTGCAAGTTGCCCAAAGCCCTGTCAATACGTTCGCTAATTGTATCCGGGCTATCCCGATTGTTACACCATGTAAACCTGGGACCATTGTACCCCAAATCCTCTACCTCACAATCAGTCAAGAAACATTTAAAATTAAGAATTTTTCTCCAGGCTCTAGGCAGACCTCCACATTTCTAATCCTGAGAAAGAATCTCATTAAAATCCCCCAGACATAGCCAAGATGTTCTGATGTGATCGCTAATTTTTCGAACCTCTTGCCAACATAACCTTCTCTCCTCTTCATCCATCGGGCCATAAATAAATGTAATATATGATGGAGTAGACAAAGTGGCCGACATCACACTAGTATGTATAATATTCGGTGATGAAAACAAAATATTAACTGTAATCACCTCAGACCACCATAAAGCCAGCCCGCCGCTTCTCCCCACAGGATTCACAACCCATTCTTCCTCAAAACCACATCTACGTCTAATCTTCCTTACGTAACCAGCTTTCTGCTTAGTCTCCATCAAGAAGACTAAGTGGGGTTTTTTCTGGAAGCATTCTTGCTTCAAATTTCTGGCTGTCAAGGCAACCCCCAAACCTTGACAGTTCCAAGCTAACAGATTCATGGCGAACCGGTGGTTGGTTTCATCCAACCACCAACGTTTTGAGAATCATAACCTGCACACAGCCTGCTATCAATAAAATCAATATCAATTGAATTCATAGTCATACCTGATGATCCGGAAGCAGTAGCGATAGTAGAATGTCTGAGAAAATTTTTGACCGCTCGAAAGCTTCTACGTCACCCCCTCATTGACCTCCCCATTGAATCTTTGGCCTTAGGTGTCTCCTCTTTAGGTTCAAATTCCACCCGTCTACACTTGTTACTAATATATGAATCAACTTCCTCTTGAAAGGGTCGCTTGAGACTAATTCGATCCAAACCAGCAGAAATCTCAGCAATTGGAGAACTCCCATTAAAGGGAATAAGAGCTTGATTTTTCCCTTCATCATCGCTAGGAAAATCCACTATGTATAGAGATTCATTATCCTTAATTGCGATATCATCTTCTTTAAGCATGGGCGAGTGAGCATCAAGCCCTGTATAAAGGATACTCTTCATAGATTGACACTCCACACCAGCTTCGTTCCCTATACTTGAAGTCAGCCCAAAAGCCAAGCCATTTTCCTTTATGTTTGCAGATTTGTTTTTATTATAAAAGCTCTGTCCATCTGGCCCATTGAGCACCACCGATCCCATGTCATTTTTTGCACCATCCAAATCCTCGGTTTGCTGCAAACCGCAGCCTACAGCAGATCCATCAGGCCCAAACATTTTAACCTTCCCCAAATATTGCATACACGGCCTTAAAAAAGGCCCATTTGAAGCCATCACCGGCGGCCCATGATTACTATCAGCCAGCACGTGACTCGGTCCAGCCACCCCACAAGCCATGTCAACATCATCTCCTACCTTAAAACCGTAGAAAGTAGTCAACCCCCCCACGTCACGCTGTCCATCATTAGTCACCATCCCTCCGGCTACTTTCGGCGCATGACCAGAAGCAGGTGTCGTCATCTCCTGAACCACCCCAACGGCAGCCGTTGACGTCAAAGGACCGTTGCCACCTCGTTCGGAGTTGAGAGCCATCGACTGTGAACCAACCTCCGCCGGAGGAGCGAACGACGGCTGCACCAAAAACCCCTCACCAGCTTCCGGCCCCTCCATTGATTGCAGATTCGCAAGAGACCGGCCAGACTGAGATGCAGAACCCAAGCACTGAACTTCCGGCCATCCATTTCTGCAGACCACCACGATATCATCGAGTGTACGCACACCCTGGGTACTCAACCAAGGGCCATATTCACGGCACTCTTCAGCCACCTTAGAAACAAAATCTGCTTTGCAACCCTTTCCATCATGAACCAGGCATCCACATTTAAAGCAAAAATTCTGTAGACGCTCATACCTGATCTTCACCCAAACCGGCTCTTTAGCCTCTCGTGGGACCCAAAAGCCAGAAACTAAGGGTTCATTCACCCGAATCAGAGAACGAACCCTGATGAAAGCCCTACGCATCTTACCGTCGACCATGGGGTTTTCAAACATCACCGCATCCCCAACAGCACCGCCCAAAGTTTTTGCATTCTCGCTGTCAAATACCTCCACAGGCAGGCCGTGAAACTGGACCCAGAATGGAGCAGAATCAAAGCTCACCTCTTGAAGGACCATATCATCCTCCCATTCTTGAAGATTCAACAGATGTCCCAGAATATTCCACGGTCTTCCTCTGAGAATACGAAAAAAATCCTCATCTCTGTTAAAGCGAAACAGAAAAATAAAGCTACTCCGGTCCATATCAAGAATCTCCACACCATCCTCTACTTGCCACGCCTTAGTGATCATTGACACCACCGTTGGATAGTTTAAGTTTTTCTGAGTAAGGATCTTCCCCACCAGAGACTTTTTCTTTCTCCCATGATTCTGGGCTACTTTTAGCACTACATTCTTCTGTTTACTTGCATTACTAGCTATTCCCATCTCCATAATACTAGAGACCACCAACACACACCTACACGGGAACCAGACAGGGAGAACGAGGTCTCACACCCACTCTCAAAGAGAGAACACAGCTCTCACGAAGGAGAGAACGTACTTTATGGGTGATCCTCAAGTGGTACTATTGGGATTTTTTGCCATTGATGTCTGTTTGTTTATTTATTTATTTTTTATACGAGATGTCTGTTTATTTTAAGGACAATGACTTAACCACCACCACCCCCCCCCCTCCGGCCCAAAAAAAAAAAGAGCCCAATAACTTAGCTTGAAAGGCCGTTAAGGGCCAGCTATTAATAGCACAGGCATGTGTGCTATGTTTTCATTTCTCTCTCTCTGTTTTTTTTTTTTTGGGGGCTCAGAATATGTTTTCATTTCTCTCTTTCAAGGACACTTCACACTAGTAACAGACACTAGTAAAGTACATATAAAAAAAAAAAAAGGACACTAGTAAAGTCACTAGCAAACCAACACCTTCTTTCATGTCTTTTCTAACCTTAGATGTCTAGAAAGCAGATAAAGTTTTTGAAGTTATTTTTATTCCTATTTGTTTTGTGGTGACTAGCTTTCCTTACATTTGGTTTGGTGTTATTGGATTTGTTAGTCTTCTTATTCTAGTTTGTTTTTCATTTAATTTATTGTTGCAGTGTAATCATTTGATGTAACTTTTATTATTAGTATCAATATATATTCTCCGAGGGGGAAAAAAATCACCAGCAGCTAGGTATATATGTGCTATATTTCCATCTCTCTCTTTCAATGACAACTGTAAAGTCACCAGCATCTAGAGGAAAGCATTTTAGTTAGGGTAAAGGAGTAAAAATACACATGTATTTTACTTTCGAGAGCGTCCAACACCTTTTTTTTTTTTTTTGGAGCAAAAATACATGTGGTTACATTTTAAGAGTAAAAGTCACATAAAACTGGACGTTGACCGTTAACTAACCATGGTTGACCGTTAATGCTGATGTGTGTGATGAATGGGAGAGAAAAGAAGGTAAATGGGGAAAAAAATTGCTGATTAGGATTAGCTGATGATGCAAAGTGAAAAAAAATTGGGGGGAAAAAAACACAAATGAACGGAACAGATGCCTTCTAGCCACAAAATGGAAGAGCTACGGTTCTTAAACTAATCCAAGCAGTGAACCGACACTCATCTCCATCACCAGTCACTCCAGCTCTTAACTCCATTATTTCCGGCGAGCAGAGAAGGGGAGGCAGCAAGACTGAAATCCGAGACGCAGTGCCGCGAAGAGAAGAAGGAAAGACGAGAGGAGCACGAGTCCTGGGATCATCTTCATCGTCTTCCATCCTGCGCCACTCACCAACCACCGTACCTCGCCTCCGTCGACTCACCACCATCGTCTACAATCACCGACTTCGTGGCTCCTCTGTTCCTGAATTTTAGGGTCCCCCCCCCCCCCAAAGTCCGCTGATGGCTCCCATTTCCTAACTGGCTCCCTTGATAAATCGGCTAAGGTATTTGCATGCACGGTTGGCCAGAAACCGAGCAAAGCCAAGTATTATCTGGATGACACAGCTAAGATAGTGAGACTGATGCATGGACTGGCCTTTGTTTCAGAACAAACAGTTCTGGTTTAAGGCAATGGAAGAAATTAGAAGATGGTGAAATGAAATGTGTTTTGCTTCACTGCTTCTCTCTGCTCTGTTTCAGTCATTAATTGTGAACTTTTCTAGGCTTAGTTTTATGCTTCTTTCTCCATTCCCTACTCGATCTTACCGTTTTCTTGATATTTCCATGTAAATTATAATAGTTGTTTGTTGTAAACCGAGAGTAGCTCTATATCAGATTCCCTTGGATTGTTGGATTTGAATTAGGAAAAATTGTAAATTATAATTGTGCTTTGCTTTCCCAATTTATTTGATGGTATCTTCCTTCTCATTATAGAGTTGATTATTCTCTGGTCTCTCCAAAGGTATTTATTTGGTAGATGTAAAATGATCTTCTCCAAAATGATTTTTCTGATTAGTGTCAGCAACACAACTGTTCTTTTCTTCCTCTGCCCCAAGTAAACATTCAATGCCTCGTTTATTTGATAAAAGAAACATAGCCCTTGATCAAACTGGCCATTCTGCACAAACCCACCAATAATGGAGTTCTCTGCAATTATTGGAAGAATGCTTCTTCATACATTCCATTTTTGTGTATGTCTTACAATAACAGCGTTCCAGGAAACAAGGTCCTTTATCTCAAAAACCTTTCTGACACTATCTATTTTCAAGTTTGTATCAAAAAAACTATCTATTTTCAAGTATCCATGTTTGCCTTCACATTGATTTACATGAGTGATTATAATTCAAGATCAAACTTCCATCAGATTCTCTCTCTACATTGTCAATGAAGCCTGTAAATCTCCCTTAATGCAAGAAAACAAAACCCGCATGCCAACATATCCATATTCCAAAATGGTATGGAAACAACCATTGGGGAAGAGTAAAAAACGTAGAAAATTTGTGATGAGTAACATTAATAAACAGGCAACAAAAAACCTGTCTATATGGTCACTATTAACAATTTAGTACCAGAACATTGATGGTTGTCACACTACCCAAGTCCAGACACATGTACAAAATAATTACAAGCATGTGTCAACATCAGTAGACAAGGAAGCATTTGTACAACAAATATAAGTAAACCAAAAACAGGGTTGAGGCAAAAGAGTTCGGCCTATACAGTTTTGTAACAAAAAAAAAAAAGACAACCCAAGGCCACACACATGTACACATAGCCCTAATAAGTAGCCTTCTTTCCTTTGTCTTTGTCTTTGTTGGTCTATAGACGTTGTAAGAGCTGAGGTTGTCACACATGTGTTGTGCCCTCTTCAATAACTAACTCAGAATTAAGACCAGGCTCAACATAATATTGCCAGAAGTTGGATCTTTTATGAGCGACTCAATGCTTGCCACATGGATCGGGTCATAAGAACGAGGATAGGCCCATCTTGTTTTTTTGTACTCCTATAACCTTAACTTGTTTACTTAACCTGAGGCTCGCACATCAAAGTTTGTAAATCTGCAAATTATTATGTGTGAAGTTAGAGACTGATATACTCTACTAAGTAAAAAACATGGCAAATGTGAAGTTAGAGACTGATATACTCTACTAAGTAAAAAATATGGCAAATTATTTGCTGTATCAACAGTTTACTAGAGTCGAATGTGAGAAGTACAGAGAAATACGGACGCAATTAGGATCGTTTGCCATGTAAACAATCTAGTTTAATCAAAATGTAAAAGGTGCAGATGAAGTTGCACAAGGTTCAGTTCAAAATGCAGATACTGTTTGGAATCATTTCCACCAAAAGTTCTCAAAGTAAATCAGCCATACAGAAATGAATATGTTTCAGAGCAAGGCTATTCAAGAATGAAAACAATGTTAACAATAATGGCATCCAAAAATGTTGAGGGACAGGTTTTACGCAAAAGATATGCATCACATATGTGGATCAACATACGCGGAAGATATGCATCAGATATATTAGTATGAAGTGAATGACGAAATGGTAGATGTAATTAAATGAATTGGACGAGTTATATTAGACTACAGAGGCTTGGCATGCACTAAAGAATTGGAGTACAATAAACAACTTATCTAGAAATTTCCAACAAAGTTTTTGACAAAACAAGAAGAAAATAACCTGTCAATAACTATTTCACCTTTGAACTAGCAATCATAATATTTTGCATGATCTTCAGCAAATAATCTGTTTCAGCTATCTAAACAGACCAAACAAACAAAATTTGCCCAGAAGATGGTCATTTATTAAGATGGGAGACATGAGGAAGTAAGCAACAATATGCACGTTCAAAATGAGAGAAGGTGCTATCACAAATCACTACAGGAGTATTTGACAGCAAGTGATGCTACTCTACAATCTACACCTTTACCCAATAAACAAAATTAAAAATACATGCTCAATATATATACGTAGCTACCACAAATTAATTATAATATAATATCATTAGTCACAGAATAAGAACAGGGTTTGCAAGGAGAATCTAACCCGAAATTGGATCTTTTCCCACAAGGACATGTTCTGTCCCCTTTATATAGAAAGCCACGCACGTACGTATACCATTTTAAATTTTTAATATTCATACAAATATTTGGTGACCCACAAATCGTGTTGTTAAAGTAAATATTATGTAGTAATAAAATAAATCAGTGCAACGAATATGGCAGCAAAAAGACATAGTTTTCTATTTAAGGAAAAATAAAACAGCCAAGTGTCAGCCACCCCATAAAATTTTCAATGGAGAGGTATTTTCAATGAACACAGAGCAAGAAATTCAATGAACACAGCAAGAAAAGAATAGAGAGAATTGCAATTTTGAATAATGCATATGAACTGTAGAACAACACAAGAAGAGAATATACTTGTTAAAAAGGAACACGCTTCCTATTTGTTCAGGAATGACCAAATCTGCAGAAACTCAATCATGTGTATACTAAACAGATTCTGCTGCTCACGATGAATCATGCTTTATTAAACATGAATACCGCGTATCGAAATGGGGTAAATGAGAGCAGAAACGAAGGCAATATTGTGAGATTGCTAGATAGCAAAGGAGAGAGGGTGAGGAAAGACTGCTCACGATGACGATGAAGCGCCGGCGATATAGCAGCAGCGCCAAAGAGAATGGGTAGGCCACGGCTTTATTACCATTATCGTCGCTTTACCCTCGCCACCACTATCGTCGCTGTGCTCTCAATCGATTTGCCCTCAAGCGAACTCTCGATTTCCCTCAGATCACTCTCAATTTGCCCTCAGCTCAATCGATTTGCCCGCTATCGTCGCTTAGGATAAGATAATTCTATCAAGCTCGTACTGAATCGATACGACCTTGATTGAAGAGATGATCATAACTTTGAACTCCAAATTAAGGCATGAGAGGAGGAAAAACTCAAAAAAGAGAGACACAGATTTAAATAAGACGAAATTATATATATATATATATATTAAATCAAGCACGAAACTCACTCTGATTACAAACAATACTCAAATCACTTGTTCACTCATCAAATAAAACACTGAGGCAAGGGATTGAAAAAAAAAAGCCCCGCCTTTTAACAATCATCCTTGAAAACTAAATAATAACAATAACAATCAGAATCAGTATTATTTCTTCCCACCCCATATTCAGAATGTGTACTGAACCAAGGAGAGTCTAGAAGAACCTGGCCATGGCACTTGAATTGTGACCATGCCCTCTTCATATCCAAACTCAACTTCTTTCCCGTCAATCTTGCAAGCTTGTGGCCTCTCTGAAGCAAAAACCCTCATTTCTCCACTGCCTTTTACTCCCACTTCAGCTACACTCTGATCATCATCAAAAGCCAGAGACTGAATTGCCCCTCCAGTGTTAAGCATGTTCACCAAACCAATCGGAGCAAAATGCACACATTTCTCAGGCAAGACAGTCACCGGAGAGACAGTAATAAGCTCGAAATTGAAGGGCTCTAAGGAAATTTCAACACCATCATCATCACAATTGGATGGCTTTGCCAGGACAACCTTCTTGGTCTGATGGAAATACATGGCAAAAACTTGCACTTCTTCGACGGAAACACCGAGCTTGTCTCCATTTTTCCACTCTACATCTTGAGGCTTAGTCTTTGTTGACACACAGTGTGAGAATTCAGCCGCAGCCTTGTTGGTTCTGGTTTCAGGAGACCAACCTCCTCCTTGACAGTTAAAAACACCAATAACACCGGTGAACTGTTCCAACAAGAAATTAAAACTGTCAGATTATAAAAGACACGTTGAGGTTAAATAGGAGCAACATGCGACTGAGACTGACCTTATTGAGGTTCCATATCTTGAGCATGGTTTTGCCGTCATGGAGAGGGTCGGAGAAGAGACAGTCTCGAGTGGGAAGGGCGTAGTGTTGGCACCTGAGGATGGAGCCATCGGGGAGGACAAGAGTCTTGAGGAGGTCGAAGTTGTGCTCGCCCACAGCGTCGCTGACGTAGATGGGTCCGCCGGAGATGGCTCTTGAGGCGGCGTGGAAGGCGGCGCAGGAGTGAGTTGACTGAAACATGTCCCAATCCGGGTGAATAAAATTACCCATCCACAAGCTGTTGTAAGCACAGTGCACCATATGGCATCCTTGCAGCCAAAACGTACCGTTGGGATCACCATAAGGATCAGTGCACCAGAAATCATCCCCTGCTCCACACAAATTAATTAATTAATTGCCCCAAATTATAATAATCCAGAAGAGATTACACTTGTAAGGTTGGAAATGAACGTACCGACACGACCAAGAGATATGGCTTCAGTTCCAAGTAACATGAAATCGTTACACTGTTCCATGCTTGCAATCACACCGTTGCCTCCAAAATGTTTTCTCACTGAAGCTGTGAGAGCCTTATAATAAGCTTTAGCCAAATCAACACGTCCCCCGTATTTCTCACACACCATCTCCAACAACTGTAAGGTAAAAAAAACCCGAACTAGAATCAATGAGGTTCCATGCCGACCAAAACAGGGCAAAGTAAAAGTAAAACCAAGACCATGTATATATTTGACTGGATAAGATGAGATAAGATGGGCCCTACAACGTGACCCTCCTTTAGCCTCGAGAAAGTAGGGATTTGACACGCAGGGACACACTATGACACTAATACTAAAAAAAAAGTGACACCTCCACCACATAACAAGGGTAGATTTATTTATTTTTGGATTAAATAATAATGAAGTTGGAAATGTGGTTAGACACTTACATGGATGACATCGACCTTGACCCCATCAATTCCTGAGGCCTCTAAGGTTGAGTGAAGCCCTTCGTACATTTCATCGACCATATGCGGAGGGACCAGGCCCACCCCATTATTGACGATCTTGTCGACGGCCAAATCCTGCATCGTCGTTTCCAGTCCCGGCGACAGCTTGGGCTTCTCCACCACACACTCCGGTAGCCCCGGGACGTTGGGCCTGATCCCACCCCAGTATCCACAAAGCGCGTGCCACACGTAAACGTAATCAACGGTCTTGAACTCATCTTTCAAATCCTTCACGAACGCACCCAAACCTTTTTCTCCTGAGCTACCTGACCTTCTGGGACACACGTAGTCTCTGAACTTGTAATTTTCTTCATACTTTATGAGCCTGCATGGCATTTGCTCGCCGGCGACTGTGTGGTTTATACCTTCTTTGGTAATCGGGTCCCGGTCGTGACAGATGGACTGCCACCCATCGTCGATGAGGACGAGCCCCGGAGGACACCCACCGTCGACGAGACCCTTAACGCCGTCCCATATGCCCTGCGGGTGCACCGTAAGGTAAAATGCGTCCCACGTGCACCAACCAAACTTGTCGACGATACCAGGAGGAGTTTTTTCGTCCAAGAGATTGAACGTGCCGAGGTGGGCCCTCACGATCTTCATTGCCTCCTTCACTAAACTGAAGGGATCTTCGCCGGCATGCAGGTAAACGACACTGCGGTATGAGGTGCCCTTTACCTGAGAGGACCCACTCTCAACGCAGACGTCGATGTTGTCGTCTTGACCGGGTTGGATCGAAGCCCGGAATTGACCCTCCAGGATGGGGAGCATGAGGACGTACGGGCGACCCGAGTCCGACTTGTCGAGTATGATTATCTGCGTCTCGGTTTCTAGTTCTCGCCCGTTGGACCCGATCCAGTGGGTGGTCCACCAGACTTTGAACCTGAAAATACTCATGAACCTTATGTTCTTGAGTTTTCCGATGGGGACGACATGGCGGCTACTTGCTTCAGCAGCGTCAAAGCCGATGAAGCAGCCGGTGGTGGGGAGGGAATTGGTGTTGGATGTGTAGGAACAGGGAGTGGCCGTGATGTTTTCAGGGACGTCGGAGAGGACAACATGGTCGTTGACCAGCAGGTTTGACCCCTTTATACGGAAGGGTGAAGGGTTGAAGCCATTAGCATGGGTGGTGAAATTGAATAAAGATTTGCTCAAACTAGGAGGAGCCATTGTTGTCCTGTAACGATATCAGAAAACAGAGGACCCTAAGACAGAATGAAGATGAACAATTTAGGCTGACTGGAATGGGAGGGTATAGTTATATATACAGATGAAGAAAATATGGGAGGGATAGTGAAGAAGGCTGAAAATAATTAGTGGGGTATTTAAGAGGAGAATCAGATGTGAATGATATATACAAATCAGAGATTTTGAGAAGATTGAGAAAAGCGTGATTGGTGTTGTGGTGAATCAAAAGTTGCCTGTTTTGTGGATGTTGCGTTAAGAGGGTGAAGTGGGGTATTTATAGAAGGAAGTGGGGCCGTGGAGAACGTAAAAAGTACAGTGTTGGTCTCATCAGTTACGAGTGGAAGGTAAGGAGCAAGAATATGCTGATATAGTTTGAAAACTCTGTTTCCTAAATGTCAGATTAAATATTATATTAACTCAATGATAAAATACCTACCAGTGAATTCAAATAAACCTAAATGTCCTAAAAATATAATAATGAAACTATCATTTTTCTTATAGTATATTCTATCAAAAATACTTTGTAATACTCCATCCACATGAAAAATATAGTGCTGATGCAATGTAACCCATTTTTATGGAGCATTTAATTGTTTCTTCCTCCCTATCTCGTACACAACACGCTTCTTTCACTCGTCTCTCCTGCAGTATTTTAGCTTGTCGATATTGAAAACTGCTATGTGCCTGGGGTTCCAGGATCGGTGCCTCTTGGCTCCTTCCCTTCTCCTCCTTGCTCTCAACGCCCCCACACCGCGACCTTCTTTTGTGGACCCCTCTAAAATATAGATATCCTCTTATTAAAAAATAAAAAAAAATATTGTTGAGCACTAGTTATAAACATTTCTTCCAACAAAAATTAAAACCTTAATTTATTACGTAGTAAAAGATTTTGGGTGAGATTTTCTTTTGTAAATAGAGAAAGAGAGAGAGCGTGGGCTATCACTATTCGAAACTCTCGATTTCTTGGGACCCCATTGGATAATAGCCTCTAATTCTCTGGCTTTTTTACCAAAATAATATTTTTTTAAAAAAATTACTAATTTAGAACACTTTTGAAACTATTTACTAAAGTAGGGTTGTTTTGACCCTCTTATTAAAATATATTTTTTTTTAAATAATCAATTGATGCCACACAAAAGTGTGGCATCAATTGGTGTTCTGACGCTACACTGTTGACGCCACACAAAAGTGTGGCGTCAGAGTGTCTGACACCACAGGTTGTGACGTTAAACAGTCTGACTGCACTAATAGTGTCATTGTACTTCCTAATGGGACTGAGCCAAAACAACCCTACTTTGGTAAATAGTTTCAAAAGTGTTATAAATTGGTAAAAATTTTTTTTAAAAATATTATTTTAGTAAAAAAGCCCTAATTCTCCGCTTCCGTGGGCCCTCCTTTTAATTTTAATTTTAATTATAATTATTTCTTCACCTTTTCCTTTCCATTTTCTCCTTTTAATTTTTACTAGTATTGTTTCTTTACTTTTTCCTTTTCTTTTTCTTTCACGCCACCATTAAAAAAAGTTTGTTGCTGCTTAGGGTCGTCTTTTTTCTTTTTCCTTGTTTAGGGTCCTTAAATCTGGGGAAAATGAATCTTTGTAAGCACCGACAATTGCTACGTGTCATACTCTGGCCCACTGTTCACCGACCTTCGAGCCCGGCATTTATGCTGTCGTACTCCATTAGTTAAAGATCGCTGACACGTGGAGGTGCAGTAATGTGACACATAACTAAAGGAGTATAGCGCCAAACGGGATTACCGAGGTTTTAATGTTTTACTGAATGCTAAATTAAATTCATCAAAGATAGTAATTTATTTAATTCAAGATATTTATTAATAAAATCAATAAAATTTCTTGATGAATTTAAGGAGATAGTAAGATATACATTAATTTTCCTTTATTAATTTAATATTCATCAAATCCTCAATAAAATAAGGAAATATGCTAAGATATTTATTAACTACCCTATAAATCAAATATGATATATTTATTAACTAAAGATATTCAAAACTTCAATGAAAATAAATTCATCATGGAAGTAATCAATAATTAAATAAAATATTGATTTCTATAGGTACATCAATACTGAGAAATCTACACATCTAATATTGAAAGCAATAATCACATAATTAAATTTTTAATAAATACCCACCAATATGCTTGGTTAGAAAATAATTAATTAATTAATCAGTCAAAGAATTAATGAAGGGTAAATTAATTATTCTCTAACTGATTAATTAATTAATTATTCTCTAATTAATTATTTATAATTATAAATTATTATTATTTATAATTTTAAATAAAATTATATTTTAAAAAAGTTTAAAAATATGACGCCAGGCGTCACCCAATGACGTGAATTAATTCACGCGATTGCCATTGACTGCATTATATTAGTAATTAGTTTCTAAACAACTCGAATTTGATAAAATTTTTTTTAAAAAAACCTTATTTTGGTAAAAAAAAAACCAAGTGACGGTAGAAATCTAAATCATATAAACGACACTTAGAGTTTCCACGAAGGTTAGAATATAAAATTATATTTATATGTAAAAAAATAAATGATTATACAAAATTCAATGAACATCTTCATATTTAAAAGATAAAAGTAAAAAAAAATATAAAACATAAATCAAAAAATATAAAAAGAGTTTAACAACTTTTACAACCAAATTCTAAAATATCAAAAAAATAAAGTTTAATGATTCCTAAATTATATCAATTAATTCAAATCAAAATATCATATTGCATAAATTGCACGTCCTCAATGTGCTTATCTCTTGCTCTTATAACTTGGAGTGCAAAACTTTGAGAGAGGGAAAATTGAGTTCTGTTTTTTTTTTACCCGTTTTGATTGAGGATCTTTTTTTATTTACGTTTTAAAATGTATCACTACCGTAAAAGCGTTAAAACATTTTTACACTAATTTTTTACTTTTTAGACCAATGGTTTCATTGAATATTATAAAAATTTTCAAGATACGTGCCTCAACTTCTACGATTTTTTTTTTAAACGTCAGCTTCCAAATGGTTGGATTCAAAATATTGTAATTCCTAAATGTTAAATATTTTGAATACGAAATAATAAAAAAAATTGTTAAAAAATTTCTTATCACAAAATTTATTACATAATTGTAACTAAAATTTATTACTGATCCACAGCGCAGCTTGAGCCTCCCATGTGTTGTTTGAAAGATATTTTCGCTTTGGAAATAGCAGTTCACTGAAATGTCATTTTCATATACAGCACAATATTTACTCCATCGTCTCAACATGAAATTGGGACATGTAAAATGTTTGAAGATCAAGACCACTATACTTTATATTCCGAGAGTGGACATAAACATGATGAATATGTTACCACTTTGCATACTTGATCACGCGCGCAGGTGCAGCATATTATTATATTTTTTATAGTATATTATTAAAATACAACAGAATAAAAAAATAAATAAACGAATATACCAGCACAGTTCAACGAAATTTAAAAATAATAATTAAATATTATATATTGAGTTAAAATTAAAATATAGATAAGGGGCGGTGGTGGTGCTGCTTTTACAACTGACGGTATACGAGGGGCAAAGCATTGAAGGGGAAGTGATCGAGAATGGGGAATGGTTAAGAGTAGTTAGTTATTTAGTTGGAAGCAGTTGGAAAGAGTCAAAGGACAAGTGGCATGCTCAGCGAGAGAGAAGGTAAAAGAAGGAAACAGAGGGGAGATGTCATTATTATTTTTATTATAGGATCAAGGCATTAAATGACATTATTTTATTTAGTAGTATAAAAATAAGGGGACATGTATGGTCGGTGAAAAAACGCCGTAGCGGATAAGGGGTTTATTAGAGAAATTAGATGAGAGGGACTTTCTGTTGAACGTGATTTATGGGGTTTTTTCTTTTCTTTTCTTTTTTTTTGTCAACGATTTATGGGTTTTTAGGATACAAATTAAAGAGAGATGGGAATCCACATTTATATGCCACATTCGTGTTATTTATAAGTTATTTTTGACTAAATATCATATATGAAGGAAGGGTAGTTAATTCAGTAATTATGAATAAATTTTCAATCTCATCTTTATTTATGAATGATTATTTTTCAATTCTTTTTTTCTTCTTATCATTTATATGAATAAAATTGTTATAATATCATTTACTACCTTAAAAGTCAATTTATAAATAGAACTAAACTTTTTGGTCAAAATATAAATAAGACTAGAGTTATATATATTTCATCCTATTCTAAAAAGAGATAAAAAAATATTGTTAAAAAAAAAAAAGAGATGAAAAATTCCTCGTCATTATAAGTCACTTAATGAGGTTAATTAAGTTTTTGCAACATCTTATTATCCCTATTTAAAACCCTTTTCTAAAAGAGAGAAGGTAATACAAATCCAAACAAAAAATTATTCAAATCACTGACAAAATCATACATTTATTCTATTAACAAATAAAATTAATGATTTAACTGTCAATTATTAATTATGGTGAAGTAATTAAATGTGTCTTGTAATAGAGACTAAGGAACATATACACATGTACAACATGATATGAGAATAGAGGAGGACCCGGCCTTCCTCCGCTGCCTAAAGCCTCTGCTGCCCTCCTTTTTTTCAAAGGAATACTAAATAAATAGTTTATGACACTGATTGGTATTAAAAAAACACTTCATAATCTCGAAAAATTATTTTAGAATTATGAAAAAACATCTTGAAGTATACTCTGAATACCAATAAAATAATTTTTCAAAATTATAAAGTATTTTTTAGTATCCAAAAGTATCTTTATTGTTAATCATTACTTGAAATATTTTTTCAAAATGCTTAAATAGTTTTTAAAAATCGTGAAATATTTTTTCAATATTAGTTTCTTAAATTATTTTTTTAGTACTTTGAAATCTTTTTTCAAAACCCTAAAATAAATTTTAAAGTCATAAAGTGGTTTTTAGTGCCTTTCAATATTCTGAAATATTTTTTTATTACTCATAAACACCCTAAAATTCTTTACGAAAAAGGGAAAAACTTCACTATTTTTTTTTTTTTTGAATGCAGACTTTTTTCACTATTTTACATTAAAATGGTGCAGTTTTAAAGAAAAAGAGGGCAGTCAATCGTTTGGGGCTGCAAGGAAAGCCGGGTGGAGAATAGAATAGAGTATGCAGTGCTTTTTTTTTTTGGTTCATCTGGTATCCATAATTTTGCCTTGACTAATTCAAATCTGTCGCGCAGTTACTATGATGAGAGAGTCTCCTAGTGGAATTTTTTTTTGTATTCACAAGGCTCAAACTTAAGACTTTACTCAAATGACACAAACCGCTTACCACTTGTGCTAACCTCGTTGGTATATGCAATGCTTATGCGAACACGCATCATGACTCCTGACTTGAGTGATGGATAGATGGGTGTAACTGTCAACCAAATGAAAGGATAGTGTTAATATTTGGAATATTATAGTGTTATCGCCTGAAATCAAGGGGCAATACCCGCATAACCACACGTGTTAGTATTCATTCTAATCTTAAATACAAAATAAAATTGATTTTATTATTAAAGAAATTGATTAAATTATTTTAGAATGTTTTTATTTTTTTTTCTCTAAACTAATTAATTTAATTAATATATAATATGACTAAATAACTTATTTAACTTCCTTAATTTTTTTTTTTAAAAAATAACTCAGTCTTATATCTATAATTGGAAGAAGAAGAAAAAGAAAGTAATTTTTTTAAAGGAAAATTATAATAAAGGATCTAAGAAAAATAATATTTATTAAGAAGGACCACAAAAATGATAATTATTTTAAAGGACCATAAATTATAACATTAAAATAGAAATACTAAATTGCCCTTACCCCAATTTTTTATATTATTTCTAATTAAATCAAAATTTGGAGTGATTACTTATTATCATCCAAATCTTCATTCATTTTGAGAAAATCATGGAGAGAGATGATGGAAAAACCGAAAACATTTATGGTCAAGAACTGAATATACTCGTGCTTAGACATTTATAAGTTTTTTGTTGATAATATGAAATATATATATAACTTAGATTGGAGAAGGAAGGAAATAGTTTCTTTTGACTTTTATATTATATATAGTCATTGAAGTGTAATTGCTAGAGCGTTTCATCTCATAATAGCAAAAGTTCAATACAAATTGAGGGGATTATCTTCAATTTTTTTAAAAAAAAGTGGCTTTGTTTTGCTGAATAATTTGAATTCAGAAAAGAGACGGACAAGGAAGTCACCTTGATTGTAATTGGGAAGAGATTTCGGTACAGTAGAGAGCCAACTTGATTGATTCTGATTTGGTCTTTAATTGTCATTATTTATCAATCACTCCAGATTCTGATTTAGTTAGAGAAAATATAGAAAATCTAGGTAATGACGATTTAGTCTTTCTATTTTAATGTTTTAATTTTTTGTCCTTCAAAATAATTACGATTTTTATGGTCCTTCTTAATAAATATTATTTTTCTTTGGTCCTTTATTATAATTTTTTTTTAATTAATTAGGGGGAGGAGAGAAGGTTCCGGTAGATTCCGGTACTTGAGGGTGGACCAATCCCTACGCGACACCTTCGCCATCTAATCTCGGGCAACGGTCCACATCTCGGGCAACGGTCCACATGTTGCATTTGACTGAATGAAAAATTATTACAAACAGATAAGAGCAAATGTGGGTTCCCTTACTTCATTCGTGGAAGAAACTGGAGGCTGTTATTGTTTTAAATGCATTTGGAACTTGGTTGATCAACACAAAGTAATACTAATAGACAGCTCGTAGAATTTCTTCACTCGTATTCTTTTTCCAAAACAGAAAACTGTTAGTTAAATAACAGATATAAAGGGGAAAATGACCATGTTCAACAATACCGGTAGAATGATTATTAAAAACCATACCACACTTTCTCAACATTCAAACCTTGTTGAAATGAAAATGGTTCTAAAATCTGAATAAAAAAATTGCTCGGAACTTCAAGAGAAATAACACCAGTTATGGATCATATTACTTTTTATAATTTTATTTCATATACTGAATATTGATGTTGATATATTGATGTCAGATGATTGTATGTGCATAATATGTTGAACTGGAATCAGATTAGAGCCCTTGTTCCGCCGCAAATTTGGTTTAAAAGCCTAAAAGAAAGCTCGGAACAAGCATCTCCAATTTTATTTCAATTTCTCTGTGAGCTTCGGTATCGTACACATATACACTGCATGCACTCTCGCATAACTTTCTAAATCTAAATCTCAATCTACATACCAATATACTCCTCAATAATCTTTATCTACTCTTATTTCATTTTGAATTTCCTTTTCCTCCCCTTGTTCTCAGCTTGTATATTCAGCCTCTCAATCGGCCTTTCACGAGCATTTTGTGGTCATTTAACTGCTAACTCCAAGAACAGACTGCGAACACAGCAGCAGGAAGCAATGAGCATGTCACACTAGTCAATATTTAATGATAAAAAAATAGAAGTCAGCGGATTGTATCCTTTTTTTTTTAAAAAAAAAAATGATTCTGACATTTATCTTGGCTTCAACTGGGGTTCAAATTCAGAACTCTCAATTTTGGAGTAGGATGATTCTAGTGTAATCGAGCCAAGGCTTGTTGTATCACCTTTTACCAAAAGGAAACCTCATGATGAACAAACTTACCATGTTGAGAAGCCGTAGAGCTGCAGGTCGAGTAAATTTTCTAGCAAAAAGGAAGCATGCGGATGGTTTACCCTTACTGCTGCACCATTCTCTCCGGTATTCAGTCTCGTAATAAATATTATCTATTTCCTGAAACATTATCAACTTTTTAAATATGTGATTCAACAAAAGTAGAATTAATATGCTATATATGCTTATGTTAAAAACGATCAATTAGATTGAAGAATTGCCAGATCAATCGATCGTGTGAACTTTATTGCATCGTCAGCTCATTTGCAACAAAACAACCAGAGTCCCCCGCCCCTTCTTTATGTTTCTCCAAGCTACTTAAAAATTGGGGTTAAGTAGCATTTTTGTCCCGGAAGTACATGCCGAAGAGCAATTTGGCCCTGGAAGTTTTTTTTGAAGCAATGTTGCCCCGGAAATCTAAAAACGTAACAATGTTGCCCCTTCAATAATAGCCCTAACAGTCAAACGTTAGTTGACCACATTATGTTGACGTGGATTGTCTACGTCGCATCTTTATCACTTTTTTAAGTAGTAATTTTGCTTCGGAAGTACAAACCCAGGAGCAATTTTGCTCTGAAAGTAGATAATCCACGTCAATATAATGGGGTCAACTAACATTTAACTGTTAAGACAATTAACAGAGGGGCAACATTGCTACGTTTTTGACTTTCGGGGCAATATTGCTCCAAAAAAAACTTCCAAGGCAAAATTGCTTTTGGGCGTGTACTTTGGGGGCAAAAATACTACTTAATCCTATAAGTTGTGATAAAAGCTATATCACTTGCCGGTATGAAATGATTGTGACTTACGCACGCTATACCGATTCCTTGGGATGCTGGGTTCATCATTAGTTGGTTGATACTCACCACATATCAGTTATTCAGATTTTATCGGGGTAGTGATCAAATATCGAGAATGTTTTGCAAATTAGCTATGCTAGTTTGTATAAATCACAAACCCACTAATTCTCTCTCGAGGTCGTGGACATATTGAGAGGTACCAGGTGATTCACTAAGTTCTTTGACTTCATTTTTAGACTCCTAAGGTTTGCGCTCTATCTTCAACCGTTTCACCCCAATTCAATTTCCTTATAACAAAAGCCACTATAAAAGATTAAGACACAAATTTGAAGTCACTGACTATTACATATCTATACCTACATATATGCATCTCTGAGAAGAGTGGGTTAATTATGGAAGCACAGTTGCTTCAACAGTTTAATGTTAGCAGTAGAAGCGAAGGTCGAACCTTTATAAACTTTATAAGCATTGGAGTAGCATCTGAGAACTTGTATGTCACAGGATGCCATCCTCGACGCTCACGATCTTTGGAAGAGGAAAGATCCCAGGAAGTATGTGTAACTGACCTCCGTGTGATTTCTCCCTCAAGGCCTTTTAACTAGATTTCAGAAGGGAAACACCAAAAATGTTGAGCAAAACTAATAACATGGTGGCAAATTTGCAAATGAAATTCATTAGGATTAACACCATCTCAATAGTCTTTCACACACAGGAAAAGCAGGAATCTTACAGCCAGTAAGGTCTGAACATAGTGTTCGTCCGGTATGCAGTTATGCACCTTGGATGTATCAGCAGGCTGCATGAAACAATGAACTGAATCAGTACTCTTCTTTCCTACCATTTGCAATAGCCACAATGACAGCAAGTACCAGCTCATAATAAAATTATTTAATAGCACCGTGATTTATTTTGTGAAGAATAGATTAAGTACAGTTAAAAAGCATGATTGGAACTACGATGGAAAAAAAAAAAATCCTCATGAGGTTTACATGCATAGATAGCACTTACAATGTGCTGATCCCTCCAAAATTCTGGTAGTGGTTTTTTCTGCATAATAAAATCCACAAGTCAGAGAAATGGAGATATAAACTTCTAAAGAAAAGAGGTTGCCAGAAGCAAGACCAAACAGGGAAAAAAAAATGTCCTTGTGCTTTTCAATTTCATGGATAAATTTTGGCACATCTTTTAAGTTCATAAATCATAACCTTTTTAAAATCTAAAAGAATAGGCAAATTTAGAATCATACAAATAAAGGAAAAAAAGGAGAATGACAGAAAAAGAACTTTAAAATTGCAAAACCCCAAATCAGGTATTTCCTATAAAATGAGTTGTGACTTGCTGAGTTGTGAATTGCTTGTTAAGTCTCGTAATTACTTTAGCAATTCTTGATAATAAACATGATATGACATTTTGCAATTTTAATGTTCTTTTTTGTCATTTTCCCAGAAAAAAAATATTATGACTAGCAACACCACTTGCAAAATAGGGACCCGGAATGAATGCCGTCACCACTTACCTTGCAATACCGCTGAAACATGGGAAAGACAGTTTCATCATTTACTACAACCTCAGCATGCTTTCTGGTAAGAACAGCCCACTGAAGGAAGATCAATAGACAGGATTAAGATGATATTCTTAGGCAGTGGATCATACAATATCTCATGAGTTTTGCTTTCAAGTTTTAGAAGGACCTAATTGTAACTTGAGCCTTTACCTGGGATCCTTTCCTCCAGTTAGGAACAGGAATAACAGGAGCCATTTTTGGATTGTAACGACCTTCTTTTGTGTCAGCAAAGCTACTCTCACATTTAGTTGCCAAAATCATTACAATTTGATCATCAACAAATGAAATAAATTTTATAAATGATTGATAACAAGTAATTCAGAAAATTGATGATAACATAACAAGCAATCCCATTATTTTATTTTTGTCTTTTTAAAGGTTTATAGCTCTAAGAATCATTATTGCAAAATTTTAGATTTGAGCCCTATGTGTTGTATCTAATTGAGTTGTTTGTTTCCTACTATTCACTGAAACACTATGCATCTCAAGCCAGTGTCAAGGCACCATGGTAAATACTGAACTCCATGGCGTTCCCAGCCATGGGATACGTACAGGTCAAGTTTTAATGTGCTAGATGTGTCTGTCTGCATCATTTTAGTCAGGAGGTATCGAGAGGAGCTAAAAGAGGAGTAAAGATAGAGTTTCACTGCCACCATTATTGCACATACATACTATCGTCAAAGAATTCAACTTATACTCAATCATTGGATAAAGTCAATTTTTGTTCGCAGCCAGGTCATGAGGTTGCCGACATTCTTAATAAAGTCAATTAAGCTAAGAGTTTTGCTTAACCATAACCAGATAATGTCAATATTTAAGTAGAAATTTACCTTTTGCAGCTTATGACCTTAAATAGTTTTTCATATGACCATTATAGTTTCGCAAAAATAAAATTTATTTTAGTAGAACTAGGGTTAAACTTTTCACAACTTAAGGTCTCAATATAACAAGTGATGGTAATGCTCACCTGTCAACAAAACTAGTTGCTGTCGACATGATGTAGTCATATGTGTAGCTGAAGTTGTACAAAGGTATACAGCTGAAAAGAGATTAAGCAAGTGAAATACAGTAAGGCGCCAAGATCATGGATAATTTAATAATATCAAAGTCACTTCTGACATCAAATAAATATAACATAACCATATGACAAATAGAAGGAGATCATGAATTCGACAGCATATTCAAAATAACAAGCAATCAGAGTTGAGTCCAGCAAAGCACGTCCAAATTCGAAGTTAATACCTGTAAACCTCACCTGTCTGAGAGAAACACAAAACGGTCATTTAAAGGATCAGTAAGTGCATTTCTGATCAAAATACGCTCTGCTTCTATCATGGTTGCTTCTCCCCAATCTACCTGGACATAGAAAACATGCACTGAGTATCAAGAGACCAGCAAGAACAGGGTGGAATTACAGCTTTAGATCACAATTAATTTCTGAAAAATTTGGGCCATCATGATAAAATTGAACAAGTTGAAGTTCAGTCAGAGAAGTATGAAAAGGTGAACCATTACAAATGAGAAAACATGGTAAGACTTTTTTTGGGGGGAGGGCGGAATGCAAAAATCGAATGCAGTGAAGCTAAAAGCATTAATGAGCACAAAAAGTCGAGTGTAGTAACTATATCAATGTGAATACCGTGCAAAGCATAATAAGACAAGAAAAATACAAAAATAAATTCTGTTAACTTTCAGTGAGAGAAACCTGTATACTGTTATTAACTTGACGATCCAAAAAATAATCTGATTTAGTTGTTGCTCTGTTGAATAGAAACCCAGGCCTTGAGTGGACAAAAATCGAAAATTTGCCATCTCCTCCCTGATAAAACAGCACAAATAACATTTCAATGATGGAACCTCAATAGGTAAGCCGGAAGAATTCTATACGATCACAAATGATTGACTAATATTTTTGTTGCTCATGACTTTTCAACGCGCATGTGGTAAATTTCTATAATTCTGTACATTGGGAACATCTGTGAATGCTCATATATTTTCCCATTTGGCATAGAAGGAGAGAAGAAAGATCAAAAGAGACTCAAAGTAATTTAGCCAGAACGATGAAACGTGTGCGCAAACTGCATAAGATGAATTTTGTTCTAGAAGGCAAGGCAATTCACATCATTTCTGTGAAAAGTAACTACGACAACTGAGATAAACAATTGCCCTTGCTTACATCTATATTCCGAGAAGAGATTCAATAAAACAAACTAGATTGAGCTATTTTATCGGATTTTATTATTAAGGACTACAGTAGATTCAGGTTTCAATTGAAGGATGCACATGCATATCTTTAAATTCCCTCGAGAGAGAGAAAAAAAAAAACGGAAAAGTATTTGAACTAGAAAATATGCATGCCGATAGAGAATTGGTAGGTTGGTGATATAACTAGTGCTTTCCCAGGCACTGAAAGTGCAAAGTGGAGAACTGGTGAAATATTCTTCGCAAGAAAAGAAAATCACTATGAATACATAAGCATAGAAGCTCTATGGTAAATTACAAGACTGCTTCAGAACTGTTGTGTAGTCGCAATATGTTTAAGCATATAGTCCCCCCCCCCCCCCCCCGGGGGAATATTAGGTCAATATTAAAATTTGAAGCCATTGCCCGTCTACAAGCGATTGTCCACGCATTAATTGATATTTGCTAAAGACTTACTCGAATCCATAAAATCTTGAGACATACGAAAGTTGTTAAAAGCGTTAGGTACTCCAAAAAAGGAAAAGGAGCTAAGTAGCTAATTACTCGCCCTGTGTTAGCCTCCTACAGATCACAAACACAAAAGACAAATTGATGGAGTAACATACCCGAAAAAATGCATCCCAAACCGTTTCTAAAGGGATCCGGTTCCGTGCAATGAAGAGAAACGCAATCTTCGGCCCGGCAATGAATTGGTGTTGCAGGGAAGTCAGCCCCGTAATTCGAGAGTACTGCGTCTGCATAAGCAACAAGCTGACGAAGCAAATTCCTAGCAATAACAAAACGAAGAGCTTCCTCTTCCATTTGGGTTGAGATTTCTGCTGAGAAACCTTCCTCTTCATCTTGATCAACCCTTTCAGTTCGATTGCTCTCCCATTTCTAACTGATTCAACAGTAGTTCAATCGCCGTACGAAATGAGACATTGAACTTCACTTGAATCTCGTGGGAATCAAATATCGACCCAGATCCATGGGATCCAAAAAGCACAAACAACGTAGTCCACTCTAAAGACTTGAGACTTCCCCTCACTGCTTAAACAAATTCCCAGGAAAATTTACTACCCAGATGGCCATCCAAACCCCAGGAGAAAAGGCAGGCTGTTTCTGAGGCAGCTGGGATGTGATGC
This sequence comes from Acacia crassicarpa, assembly GCA_034222035.1. Classification (NCBI taxonomy): domain Eukaryota; kingdom Viridiplantae; phylum Streptophyta; class Magnoliopsida; order Fabales; family Fabaceae; genus Acacia; species Acacia crassicarpa. The sequence goes on along the minus strand of JAWXYG010000002.1, from coordinate 66,506,976 downwards.
TAGGAGCAATATGCTTCAAGATTCTCGTGAATTGTCACAATAGGCGAAAGCATGTGACTCGAAAGTCAAAACGAAATAAAGAAGTGAGGAAGCTAGGCTATATAGCATTAGAAAATGGAGAGGGAGAGATGGTGCGCTTGAGTCACCAGTTGAGTGCAGCGAGGAAGCTCTGGTTTCGATTAGAAAGTGATGCAGCCTCCCATTCCAGGTAGCAGGCGTAAAAGTGACAAGTTCTTTTTCTGGTAGCGTGTGATGCGAAGCAGAGGAATAAGTAACGTGCCTGTGATTCAACTTGAATGAAACTACTCTCACTTTCTGTAACCTTGTTCTTCAAGCAGAACAAAAAGCAGGGCCGATCAGCAGAAGAATAGATTCCGTGTCTTCAGATAAATATGATTTGATGTTGTTGGAATGTCTTTTTGGGCACACGAACGAAGGATGATTATTCCAGACGCAGAGAAAGTGTTGGTAGCTCCGGAAAATTTCATTACGATTTTTTATCCAAATCAAAATACGTTTATGCTGGAAAATTCCTAGATTGGAAGAATTACTTCTCCCAATAATACTGAATATCCTAATTATATTTTTAAAAAATAACTGGAGGTTGAGAAAATATTTTTAAAAATTATGAAATTTATGTGCCTTCAAAATGTTGCTCCTGATTCAATAAAATTTTAAAAAAATGTTAATCTTATGGGGTAAAATAATAATAAGTATATATGATGGTAAGTTACATAATATGCTAGCTCTAGTCATTTAAATAACAATTACAGATTAAATCTTATATCAAGGAGATGAGAATAATATACTACTTTCTCTGGTCTTAATTATAAGAATACTTTTATAGTGCATTATACTGTAAAAAAGTGTTCTTATAATTAGGACTGGAGATAATCATATAATTATACATGTTGAAGATTGACATGGCAAAGTGCTTGTTTAGTTGTTTTGCATTTGAAGATGTAGGGTGAGAAATGGTGGGTAGTGTTGAGTTAAAGAGTGAGGGGTGTGTGTGATGATGGGGGAAGGATACCTAAAGGAGGTGGTTAGAGAGGCAAATAATTAGTCGTCGGTTGGGCTGAGTAGCTTTTAATATATGTATGCTGCATTTTGGTGTTTTTTTAATGCATGCAACTGCCAATTCATCCTCCTCGGCCGGTTTGGTTTAGGGAAACTGGGAGGAACAAAAGGGAAAAATTGAATTTTTCCACTTTTCCACTGGTGGTGGCTGTTTGGTTTATCATTTTTGTAAGAAAATGCTTTTTTAGACCTACCAATTCTTAGCCACGTAATTGAAAATGAGTTCCCACCAAAGTTGAAAGGAATCAATTCTTAAGTGGGGAGGGAAATTGCCCAAATACACAAAAATCCCTTAATGTGATATTCGATGTAGTATAAAAAGGTGGGTGGATCATGTGGATATTTAAATAATATTTTTACTCTAGGGTAAAATGGTTTTCTGATTTATTTTTCTACCTCATTTTTTTCAAACCGAATAAAATTTTTCCTCTCAACCTTTTTTTTTTTTCCCGCTGCAAACCAAACATCTATGTGGTAAAGTACTTTCCTTTCCTTTCCAATCTTTCTTTGATCCAAATTCAAGATAGAAAAATTTTCCCCATGTGTATAAATGGTTCAGGTCTTTTGTTTTTCATTATTTGAATTGAATTGACTGCCCTACGTCATATTGTACTCTTCTTCTGGTAGGATAGTTAGATACGACTTAGAGTATAACATGAACTAAGAGAGTATACCACTATTCTGTATTCCTCCGTCCTCTTTATTAGGCAATGAGGGAAGTATTTTTTTTTTTTTTTTGTCTTATTCATTAGTTAGTAACATTAAGGACCCATTTTGTTTGATCCCATTCCACCCTGCAGTGCAATATCATGTCATAGTAATGCAATGCAATATTAATTACATGGTTAGTGTTTGACTTGATTTTTAAGCTTGGTGCAATGAGTTTTTTTTAATAATTATTTAAAATTAATATATCACACAAAGTGTATTACTTTACCCTTCATATAATCTTCGTGGAAAAAATAGTTTTGAGTCATTGTGTTGCCTTATATAACCGTTATGTTATTTCGTTGAGGATCATCTGATGTCAATGTATGTGGTGGCGGAGGCAACAGTGATTTGGCGATGGCGATAACATGTGGTGATGGTTACAATGGTGAGGAGGAGGTAGCGATGGCAGCAACGACAATGGTGGAGGTGGCGTCGGGGGGGGGGGGGTGTAGCGACGATGATAGAAGAGGAGGTAGTGGCAGTAGCGGGAGCAATAGTGGAGGTGGAGGAGGAGGAGGTAGTGGCAACACGATAATGGTAGGGTGACGATGGAGGAGGACTAGTAGTGACGATGACAACAACAGTGGAGGCGAGGACAATGGCAGCGATGGAGGAGGATTAGGTAGTGGTGGTGATGGCAATGGTGGGGTGACGACAGCGAGGAGGAGGAAGAGTTAGTGGTAGTGATGGCTACAACGGTGGAGGTGGTGACAGTTGGGTTGGCGACAATGGCAGTGAAGGATGGGGTAGTGGCGGTGGCGGTCATGGTGCGGTGTGACAGATGAAGTGAAACAAAGGTAAATGAAACTAAATGGTAAAACGGATTTTTTCAACCATGCAATGAGGTGATAATTAGTATTTATAGGGGATGTATAGATGAGGATTACCAATTTTTTGGTTATCATCTTACAATGGTAAACCCTATTACCATGTTAAAATGTAACCAAACACTCTTATCTTAATAATGCAATCATGATTACCATTGCAAGCATGCAGTGCAGTTGAACCAACGGGCCATAAAGTTTTCATATCAATGTTGACATTACCTTCATTGATGATTGTGCAAAATTTATTCTCACTGAGTAAAATTAGAAAGTATTTAAAATGTAAGTCAAAATTAATGAGATTTAATGTTTTTCTTTGTTTCATGTTAACATATTTAAAATATATAACTTAAAAATAATATCAAGTAACATCTTCAGTTTTAAGTATATCACGTAGTTTATAATACAAATTACATTTCAAATCAGGTATTACATTTAGAACTCAAGGAATACAGGATAATAATACAATGTTTTGCTACAAACCACAGAAACCTAACGTGTTTTAACCAGCTAGGAACTATTATAATCTATCACGGCACGGGGAGCTCATATTGCAAGTCCACTCGTTTATTGATTAGGATAGTCCTGCTTCCTGCAAAACTCATCCTTGCATACTTTTGACGCTGGATAAAATTGGCATATTTTTACACGTTGGATTAATTCCCAATACATTTTGTCACTAATGCGTTCGATTTATTTCTCTCTCTCTCTCTCTCTCTCTCTCTTTCTCTCTTAGAAAGTTTTTTTTTTAATATTAAAATTTTAGAAAATGGGTTAGGCTCACCCACAGTTCAAGGGCAGGACGCTTGGAACCCAATCCACAAGGGATATTGGCCAGAGAATACACATGCCTCCACCTCTACCAACGTTACCACTGCTTCTTAGACTCCTAGGATGCCTCCCCCGACGCCTTGATCAAGGCAGGGGAACCCCCTCCTTTAAGGTGAGGAAGACCAACTCCCACACCAGTTGAACCGAAGGGTTTTTTTTTTTTTTTTGGAGAAAGTTGATAGATCATTTTAATATCACTTTTTTTTTTGGGGGGGTTAGAAGAGAGGCATAAAGCCTATATTAATTAAAAAGTAGCAAGGGGATCAAGTCCCATACAATCATGAGAATACACCAGCCTCAAAATATGAGAACAAACATTTGTAACAGAAGAAAAGGAAATTCCTTCTTTACCCATAGCATCAGCCAAAGTGTTTTGAGATCTACCCACATATTGCAATTTCACCTCCCAGTTTGAAGCTAGCAGCGATTTGATCTGGATAAAGACCGAACTGCTATTGCAATCTTGTCTTCTCTCCAGAAGCTTATCCATGAGCATCTTAGAATCAGATTCAATAATGACCTTCCTAAAACCTTCATCCCAAGCCAACCTCAAACCCAACAAGACAGCCCATTCTTCGGCCATGAACACATCAGCCATACCTAAGGGTTGACCAAACCCCATCAGCCACTCCCCACGGTTCCCTCTAATAACCCCTCCACAGCCAGCCTTCCTATCCGATCTAGCAACAGCCCCATCGACATTAACCTTAATCCAACCAATCGGTGGGGGAACCCAAGACGTCGAAGTTGGAGTTGACAAAGACAAATCATCACCAGTAACAACATTAGCTATGGAGAAACAAAAGGACTTCTATAATTTCATAATTACCGAGGCTGGATGAGAAGGTTTGTAGAAATTTTCCTGAAATAATTCGTTGTTCCTCCAAATCCAAAATAACCAAATAGATACTCCCCAGAACTGATTCCACATCCCCATAGTAATAACGCCAATCTCCTCATTCAAATTAAAGGCAATCCAATCAGTAAGAGGAAGAGCAAAGAACGTAGAAGCATACCTCTGTTTAATCAAACCTTTCCAAAATTCCGTAGCAAAAGGGCAATGTCGGAAAATATGCATTTGATCTTCAACCCCTTGATGATAGTGAGTGCACATTGGAGATGTGGCTGACCAACGGCTCCTAGATGCCTTTGTAGGCAATCTGTTGTTGTATGCCAGCCATAGAAACACCCTAATCTTCTCGACTCCTCTCCATGTCCAAATAGCTTTGTAAACCCCACTAAAAAATTGCTGTTGAGGTTCCTCAATCAAGAATTAGGCAGTTTTAACAGTGAAAATGCCATTGGATGATTCCCCCCACAGCATAATATCCTCCCCAGCTTCTTCTCTAGGAGGAAAATAGCTATAAGACTTTGCACAACTTCGTTATTAACCACCCTGGCAAGGCGAGCAAAATCCCAGGTTCCAAAATTCACCCAATCAGCGACCCTGCTATTCTCCTCCTCAGCAGTCAATGATCTTATACACATATCTTTGATCCTTTTATTTTTTCCAATCCAGCAATCCATAAAAAAGGAAACAGAGTTACCATTTCTAATTTGCCATTTAGTCCCTCTCTCCACAATATCTTGCTGCTTGCACAGAAATTTCCAAAGTGCAGAATCAGATTGTCGTGCCTCCAGCAAGGAGCTTTCACCTCTTTGCATGTATTTCTTCTGGAGTACTTCAGCCTACAGTCCCCCCATCAGCTTGAATTAATTTCCACACAATTTTGGCACCAAAAGGTCGGTTCATCGAAGAAAGCTTCTTTAGTCCTAATCCTCCGAATCTCTTAGGTTCCGTGATTCTATTCCAACCCATAGGATGAAACCCTCTTCCATTATCATTCTTCCCCCAGATAAAATTCCGCTGGATACGTTCTATGTCTTCACACACACTGATTGGAATTTGGGCCACTTGCATCGAGTATATTGGAATGGCTCTAATCACAGCCTTGGCCAACATAATTCTCCCGGCAGTGGACAAGCACTTTGCTTTCCAATTAGATAGTCTTGACTTAACTCTCTCAACAACATAACTGTAGGTCTCTCTACTACTTCTCTTCCTAGTGAGAAGAACTCCAAGATATCTTCCAATATTCGTGGTGATCTGCATTCCTATAATCCTTCTAATTCTACCTTTTAGGTCAGCAGAAACCATAGGAGAAAATAATATCGAAGATTTAGAGAAACTGACCTTTTCGCCAGACAAAATACAAAAATTGTTTAGAGTCTCTATCATCACCTCCGCTTGCCTCTCAGAGGCTTCTCCAAATAACAAAAGGTTGTCGGCGAACATTAAGTGGGACACATTCGGGCCCTCGGGAGACATTGAAACGACTTCCAGCTTCCTTCTCTCACCACATCATTAGTAGCATGAGTAAGCTTATCCATACATAGAACGAACAGAAAGGGTGAAAGGGGATCACCTTGTCTGATTCCCCTACTTGGATGGAAGAACTCAGTTTTTGCTCCATTCCATAATACATTGAGCAGTGAAGTTGATACACATTTCATTATAAGACCAATGAAAGGGTCATCAAATCCTGCCTCTTTTAGCACACTTGATATGAAACTCCATTTGACTCTGTCATACACTTTTTCAAGGTCCACTTTCATTACCATGATTCCTCTTCTGCCTTTCGTCTTTTTCATCTTGTGTAATAACTCTTGGCCAACAATGATATTATCCTGAATCTGCCTACCTGGGACAAAGCTAGACTGAAAAGGCAAAATTAGGTCCACCAAAATACTCCTTAACCTCCTCGCAATGATCTTGGTTATGCACTAATATTGCACAGTGCATAAAGATATCGGTCTAAAGTGCTCCACACGCTGAGGTTGATCTCTTTTAGGAATTAGAGAAATCAGAGTTCTGTTAACTGCAGATATATCAATTTCTCCTTCGAATGCACCTTTGACAAAACTAACAAGGTCATGTTTAACTATCTCCCAATTCCTCTGATAGAAAATTGGTGGAAATCCATCCACGCCCAGAGCTTTGTACGATCCCATAGACTTAATGGCTTCATGAACCTCTTGTATATCGGGAGTTCTGCCCATAGCTTCCATACGCAAGGTATCGATTACTGGAAAAGTGGTCACAGAATTAAGATCAAGACCATGTTGGAGGTCTTCCTGAAATAAATTCTTAAAATAACCAGTAACCAAGCTTTTAATGTCATCCTCATTTTCAAGCCAAATTCTATCTTCATTCTGCAACGTGAGAACTCTGTTTCTTCTTCTTTTCATCTTTGTTTGAAGGTGATAATACCTCGTATTCCTATCGCCCTTAACAATCCATTCCACTCTTGCTTTTTGAAACCACTTAATTTCTTCTTGTCTAGAAACATCTTCAAGTTGATCTTGCAACTGAGCTTCAAGGCCATTTAGGAAGGAGGAGTATGGATAGGCTGGCGAGTTTTGAATGCCATTGAGCCTCGTCAAGATCTCCCTTTTCCTTTTCTCAACCAACCCGAAAACTTCCTTGTTCCACATCAAAATCTCTGTGCGAATTCTTGCAATATTTGTTTCCAGACCTTCATTTTCAACCTAGTGAGATTGAAGAAAATCATTAAAATTCTCATGTGTCATCCACATGGCTTCAAACCTGAATGGTTTCTGCCTGTCGTTTCGTTGCCTTGGTCCCAACTCCACCAAAATTGGGTTATGGTCAGAGTAGCTTGTTCTTGGGATTACTTTAAGCGAACATTCTGAAGAGCATGAGAGGAGCGCCTGGTTAACAAAGGCCCTATCAAGCCTCTCATATAACCTCCGATATCCTCTATTACACGGTCCTTTCCACGTGAATTTGGGTCCAGACGCTCCAATATCTATTAACCCACACGCATCAACTCTGTTCTGAAACCAGGAGATTCTTCAGGAATTGCAAGGCGCGCCCCCAACCCTCTCCGCTTCCGATAATATATCATTAAAATCCCCACAAACCATCCATGGCGAAGAAATACCCAGAGACAAATTTCTCAATTTATCCCAGAGAACTGATCGAAGGTTAGAATGCGGAAGTGCATAAATAAAAGTACAAATGCAATCAAGCATACCTGGAGAAGAAACTCGCACATGTGCGAATTGACGATCCTCTGCAAGCCATAGGATCGAAGTTACTGTGCTATTCCAAATTGCCACAATACCTCCAGAGTTACTGACACTAGTAATCAAGTGAATTTGATCGTATCCCAGACGCAGCAAATGCCGAAGATGGGAAACCTCTGAGCAACGAGTGTCAGCCAGGATAATAAGGCTGGGCTTAGGACCACTTATCAACAATTTCAAGTTACGGTAGAGGCTTGAACTGCAGGCTCCTCTACAATTCCAGTATAAGGCTTTAAACATTAAAATCAATTTAAAAAATTTAGGCCCACTGCACTAAATATCCAACCCATAGCACCGCTCCTATAGAGGAGTTTCTGGGACCATAGCGATGTCCATATCACTCTGCGACCTAGCATGTGAGGCCACTTCATTATCCACTAAGCCCAAAGCCTCTTCTCTCGGCCCATCAGTATCCATAGGTCCAACCACGTCCTCCACCTGTCCACCAGGATCGTGTGGGATAATAAAATTCTCATTTTCTTTCTCCAACGGTTTGACCGGCGAAACCTCCAATCTGCTGCGATCATTCTCGTCCTCCCCGTCGCCCATAGTCAACATCAGCACCTCTTTCCTTGTATCCTTTGACGATTCTCTAGTCCTTTTTTCCACCCTTTTTATACTCTGATTTCCCAGGATCTCCTACGCACAGTCTTCCACCTCCATAACGTCAACTTGTTTGTTTCCCTTTTGTGCTCCCATATTTCTCCTCTTTGACCCATCTTTACCCCCTTCGTGTCTACTCTGCATAGACTTTCCTGTCGTCGCTGTAACTAGGGTCCCATCAGCATGAATAACCTGCTTCTCGTTTCTCATATCATCGTCAGCGTTATTTGTCTCGTCTGCCAGAACCTCAAACCTCGAACCCCCTTTTTGTTGCTTTTGCAAATCCGCCATCTTCTCTTTCTGCTTCCTCGGGCGTCAAGTTTTCTGGACAATCCGCCATTGTTCTTCTTGTTCTTGCTCCTGAACATTCCTTCCAGCAACATCCACCACTCCAACCGGTGCCTCTGTTGCCTTCTTAGTAGCAGTTTTCTGAAGTGGACATGTTTCTCTTTAATGACCATAGTTTCCACAGGTGGTGCACAAGAGATGTAAGCCCTCATATTTGATAAAGAATTCCTCGCCATCTAAATAAAAACCTTGCATCATTTGTTTCCCCAACTCCACTAAGACACAAATCCTTGCAAAGTGTCCTCTGAGTTGGCATGAAGTATTCATGTTCACTTTAATGGTTTTCTCTATCCTGTTTCCGATGACAGTCAATGCAACCTCATCATAGTATTCTAACGGCAACTTAGGAATCCTAACCCACACCGCTGCTTTATCAATTTCGGCTTTATCCTATCTGAAATTTGCCTCCCATGGCTTAACAGTTAGGTAATGATCATACAACATCCACGGGCCTCCAGTAAGAGCCAACATATAGTCCTCCTTGTTGGTAAACTTGACAATAAAATATCCATGACCAGTGTTAATCAGAGTAAAGACACCTCTTTTAGCCCACATAGCCTGTAATCGTTTTTCCAGCGCCCTGTACCCAATGTTCCTGCCCAACAGCTTGACAATAATAGCTGTTCCCCATGCTTTATACAGCCTGTGTTTCATCTTGTTTGAAAAATGGAACGTTGGGAAGTTCCTGGACAGACTCTCAGAGATTTTGCACCTCCATCCATTGCACTCTTGGTCGGCCTCTTCATCTGAAATAGAATCATCTGATAAGTCATCTTTCTGATTACAAACCATATTGGCATCCTCTCTGTCAACACCTTTCAGCTTGTCAACGAAAGAAGGACTCCCTTCCTGATAGGAAGAACTCTTGTCACCTAACTTTGGCCAGTGACCCTTCAATAGATCTTCCTCATTCTCAAATACCACGTTCTTAATCTTCTTGGAGCTCCTAGTAAGTAAGTCTTCTTCCTCCTTTGAGGCTGGCACAGACGTTTTTTCCAGAAATAATATCACTTGTTACCACGAGGAGAGGATGCTCCCATAATACAACAAGGGCCAGCAGCCCATAAGCGCAAGGGGAAAGAGAATCCAGCAAGACTTGGCCCTAGAATAAGAAACCATGATAAGCAATTGGCGCAACGGGCCTGTCTTGTGGGAAGCATTAAGGATATAATCCTTCTTCTTCTTCATTGCTAGATTAAGGATAGAATTTGTTCTAATATTTGTAAATTACGATAAAAAAGTTACTTTTAAATACTTTAAACCAACAATCATCTCAAAATAAGGTAGATGCGGTTGAACCATTAGAGATAACAATAAAATTGGGTTGTTGGTTTACCACATTCTCTTGGAATATGTAGTGCTTGTGAAACAGAGGAATTGACCACTTTTAGGGGAATTAGGGATCAAGGAAGTACTTGAATCAATCAATGCTAAGAAAAATATAATTGATAAGATGAATCGGTGCAGAATATAGTTATGTAGTTTATTATTTGGACATATTAGAAATTTAATGAGATTCTCATGGGAGTTGAAAATATAACACATCTCAAGTTGTCTGACTGATATTTGTCTAAATCTTTATTATTTTGCTTGATGTATGTCCACTCATTTACGGACCATGGTTGACCATGATTTTGTGGGATCAAATCCCTTCTAAGGTATTAAACGTAACGCTTTATGGGTTTTGACCTCTAGTTGTATAAACACACACAGTTTGATAATGTCATTATAGTTAATGCAGTTTGATGGGACAAAATATCCTCTCATTTTAAAAAATATATGAATTTAAATTCGCATTTAACTTATTCCTAATCAAGTTGAAAAAGTTGGTTTTATACTTTAACTAAGTCTGAGCCAAAAACCAATAATAATTTATCATAGAAAAACCAATAATAATTGATTACGAGGTAAATAATTGATTAAAAACATTTATTCTGATTTGTTTGAAAAGGAAAGACATTAAATACAAATATCCAATTTAAAAAGGAAAGTAAATAAACCTGGAATAACGATGAAATATTATTTTTAAGGGTTAAGTATTGATTTTGCTTTTAAAGTGTGCATCGAGGAGCAATTTTATCTCTGAAGTTTTCGGCGTAGCAATGTTACCTCTTCGTCGTTAGAGTTTTTAATAGATGAGCAACATTACTACGTTTTTAAACCTCAGGAGTAAAATTGCTTCTTTTTTTGGGACAATGTTGCCCCTGAAGTTTAAAAATGTAGAAATGTTGTCCCTTTGTTAAAAACCCTAATATTGACTGTTAGGGCAGCTAGCAGAAAGGTAACATTGCTACGTTTTTAAATTTCAGGAGTAACATTGCTACGTCGGAAACTTTAGGGGTAAAATTGCTCATGGTGCTTACTTCAAGAATAAAATTAGTATTTAATCTTATTTTTAACTGAAGTAGTAGAGCTTGCAATAAATAAAGAAAATTAAAAGTAAATATCTTTGATCTATTCATAACTCTGAGGCTTTTGAAGACCCTCTTCCAATTTTATTGGCCAAACTAAGCATTCTTTGTCTAAAAAAAGCAAATTTTTCTTTAACAAAATAACTTTTTTTTTCTTAAATAATTATTTTTATTTATAAAAATGATTTCTTATTAACAGAAAAAAATGTGCTTTTTTCAACATAGAGCAAAGGGTCATAAAATGATTAAATTAATTTAATAGCACATCAAAACAAAAAAATAATTTTTTAAATATTTAAAGATAAGAGTATATTTACGATCCTAACCCAAGCACATTGGGCTGGTTAGCCGCACGCACTCTCTCCCTCCTCTCGGCCTTTCACACTCCCCTCAGGTCGTCCGTCGTCCCGCCTCCGTTCTCTCCGTTCATCAAATTGCATCAGCCATCTCCCACTTAACCTTCTTCACTCTCATATTCAATACCTCCATCTCTTCTCTATATTCAATCGCAATTATCTCCTCACTTTTGCCTGCCCTCGCCGCTGCCATCATCCATTCGACGGTGGACTCTGGTTTTATCACCCTTGCTTTCCCAGGTTTCCTTCCTCTTTCATTGGTCTTTATAACATTAATTTCATGCCCGTTTCATTACTTTTTGTTATGTTTTGAATCAATAAGACGTAGCTGTCAACGATTATTTCTCTCTCTTGGGTTACGGGCGACATGTTTGGGTTTGCCTTCGGGGGGATTGATTATTATTTCCAGAACCAATAGGTCATTGCATGGACGGTGGCCATACAGTTATTGGGTTTATTTCTTGAGAAACCGGAAAATTTCTGTTCAGATGCATCGGCCTTAGGGTAAAAAACTGCTTTAAATTGTTGGATTGAAATTTACTCGGAATAATCAGTGTAAATTACCAAATGGGATATGTGTTATGAATTTCTTTCGGCTAGATTTAAATACGGGACTCATTTGTGATTTACAAGCAATTTAGAGCTGTTGGCTGCTTCGGTCTGGACTGGCGCTAGTTTAGATGATGAAGTTCTTCCCTCTGCAGTTCCTTCTTCTCCTTTGTTCTCATTGAAGACTCTGTGTATGTAGAGATCTGTTGCCTCATTCTAAAGTAACTCTGAGATCATCCGGATAGGAAGTTGTTTAATTCCATCACAGACAAAATATGATGATATACCCTCTTCTGTTCCGTATGCATTTTATTCTCAGCTTGTGCACCTGTCTACCACCAACTTAAGCTGGAACTTCCGGCATTTTATTTTGTTTTGATTGGGTGGTTGTATTCACAAATATCTGATTTAAAAAGGAAAGTAGAAGACTTAACATGCATTTCATTCTTATTTGACGATATGATGATAATATTTGTGAGGAAATGGACAAAGAGTGTATATATTATGTTGATAACATTTGAACTTTGAAGCTTTCAAGAGGGAGAGGGGTGTTAGGATTCGTGGGAAATTCTGTTTGAGATATAAAATACTTTAAAGTTTAATTTTAAACTATTAATATTATTGTTTGTTAAAGGTAAAAGGTAGCGTAGAGTATTGTGACATCAGGAGGTCGTTAGGGCATTAGGCAGGAGTTGAAGTGATGACCTGACTGATATAGGGCATGTTTTCCGTTTTGGGAAAATATCTAATTTGATGTGCTTTCAATGAAATGTATGCTGCCATGATTTGGATTTTTATTTTAGATCTTCAATACCGTGAAATAGCTTTATGCTGGCAGTGGATCAAAATTGCAACTCCTCGATAAAGAACATATAACTTATCAAACATGTAAAGGACATGGCCTAAATTTTTTGTCAGTGGCATTTTCTTATATAGCCAATTTAAATGGGTGGATAAAAACTAGATAATAATTAATGCCAACATAGTATTGTGAAATAGTACATACTTAATAACTAATTATTGACTGAATGTATAATTATTTAAAACTAAGTAATATCTAGTATCTTATTTGACATTAAGAGGGCATGTGACTATGAACCAATTGGGGATCGTGCTGCCCGCCTGAGGTACTGGGTCAAGTTGACCAAAATGTGAAGAAAGGAAGAAATCTATTTTTCGTCGAAGATGAGGGGAAACATGGATTGCTTTTATGGATCGTCATTGGTTTTCAGTGTTTGGTCTTTTAGGGGAAGTTTTCTTCTTCTTCTTCTTTTTTTTTTTTTTGGGGGGGGGGGGGGGGAATGGCAATCTCTTTTAGACATGCAAAAGAACTGGAAACCTCTACTAAGTTGAAGAGCCTTTTGTCCTCTGTTGCTGTATTGTGATTGTCCCCATCCTTTCTGACAAAATTCCCTTATCTGATGTGATGTGGATTCTCTATGGTGCTCGGCCCCAAATGTCTTCCCTCTGATGACATTCCTTTCATCCAAAAATATATTGTTTTTTCATCCATGTCCACATCTAAAGCATCATATAACTAGGCTTTCAAACTCCTGTGCTGTAGGACCTAAGTAGATGCATTAGCTGCCTTAGACAATGTTAATAATTATATGGATAAATCAGGGTTTTATTGTATAAAATTCCATTGAGCATTTAATTCAATAAATACTTGTCACGTCCATCACATTTGTTATGATTCTTCGGTTATATTTGGTATCACGAAGGATAGAGGAGGACTGAAAATCATGAGAAACAAGACATAAATCCTTTTTGAACAATATTAGCCATTATGCCCGTAATAGTGCCTGTCTCTTTTTATTACTATTTTTGTCAGGATTTGAGGATCATTTCCTTTTGCATCGCCATTTCTTTCTTCTGTAGCTAATATGTTGTATACCTAGTACCAAACAGATTTTTCTCTTGGAACACTAAAGGTGATTGCTTGTTACTATGATTATTGATAAACAATTTAATAGGTTCCAGACATGATAATTTTGATTGTTAGGGTAAACGTTAAGATAAAAAATTTAGTAGTTTAAGGACTAATTTCTTTTCTTCATTTTCGATATGGTTGTGTCAAACTAATTAAAAAAACTTATGGTTTAGTGGGTTGGAATTTATCTTATTCTATGTATTTGTGTTTCATGTAAAAAATTTCCAATGCTATAAGTTCACCAGTTATTGAGTTTTTAATCCGATCAAAAAGTTCTTTCTTTCTTTTTTTTTGGGAGCGTTGTTGGGCAATGTTGGGAGAGTTGAGTGCTTTAATTCTCTGAAATGATTTTTCCTTTGGTTGTTTATTTCTTGTTTTGTATTTGGTTAATGACTCATCTTTCCCTTCTTTCTATCTTATCTTACTATAATGATCTTTTCATCTAAAATATTTGAGTGAAATAGGTATCTCACACACTATAAACTTTGAGAGGCTTAATTTTCATTTGTTGTTGTGGATTGCTGCAACTGCAACACAACATCATGCAGTTGTTTTGACATGGTGATATTTTGGCATATAGAACATAACACCAAATTTTCTGACATTTTGAGTGTTCTGAATTTTATATAAAATAACAAAGCATTTGCTTAACGCATTTGTAATTTTGTGTGTTCTGAATTTACTTTCTTTCTCCTGTATGGGAGATCTGACGCTAATCAGCATGCATAGTAATTGATTGGTAAAAGTTATACTGGCAACCTGTTCTCTTTCTTCTTGAAGCTTAGTTATATTCTTGAGCATTGTGTTTATCAATATTGTTTTTGAGCTCAATTTTCTTTATCTTGATGCAGGTTCTTTTTGCTTGGCCAATTCTAGATGACAGATAAGTCAGGTTATCAAATCTAGCTTGAAGTTGGAAGAGGAAGAGGACAAAGCAAAACTTACTTCTTTAAGTGAATCAATGGAGATGAGAGTTTCATCTCCAAAGCCATCTCTTGCCCCATCTGATAGTGTCAGTGATCCAGAGGAAAAGGAAGTGAGTGATGAAGATGATGATGATCGGAATCATAAGCATCGGAGGCGGGAAGATCGTTCTCAATCATTGGAGAGGGACGTTACAGAGCCTGTTATTAGCAGGCCATTCAGAAAGCGTAACAAAACTTTTGGGAATCGGCATTCTTTTAGGGAAAATGAATCTCAAGCCTTTGAAATGATAAAAAGGCGCCCTGGATTCACTTCAATGCCCCGTGCACCTTTAGATATGAATCAAAGATTACGTCCAATCCAATCATTTAGTGGAGATCTTGGTGCTGGTAGGGGAAGAGGAAGAGAGCTGGGTTCTTGGAATCAGCGTGATTCTAGGTTCAGCTCAATTGATGTTGCTTCGCAGATGGTGCCACAGGGATCCATTCCTTCAAGCCTTTATACTGGACGGGGGTTGCCAAATGTTTCAAATGCACAAAATGCATCGTGGAATGCTTTTGGTTTAATTCCAGGAGTACCCAACGGTGGCTTGGATATGCTTCATCCAATTGGTTTACAAGGAACACTCAGACCGCCTATTAATTCATCAATAAATTTGAGTATTCATCGCCAAAGATGTAGAGACTTTGAGGAACGTGGTTTTTGCCTTAGAGGGGACATGTGCCCAATGGAGCATGGTGTTAATCGGATTGTTATTGAAGATGTCCAGGTACCAGTTCTCTTAAGCTCTTCCTATTAATTAAATACAAATGGCTATTTTCATAATGCTTGACAAATTCTGATCTAGAGGCTCTTCATGGAGTGTTTCATTGCATTTGTGCACCAAGGGATTGACGAGCTGAATTAAAGGCAATGAGCCTTGCTAGTTTTTGAGCTATTTTTCATTGTTTGTCTAGGTTGATTATTCAATGCATTGGGCCTAATGTCAGCTATCCTTCTACCACTGATATAATATTTCTCTCTCTGTAGTTTCTACTTTTTGTTATGCATATATATCTGTAAATGATGAATGATTTTCCCAGGCGTGTATGAGACTTCATCAAGTGACTTGAGAATCAGTAAGGTCTAGTTTCATATTGTTACCTGTATCTTTGGTGTCAAAATGGTAGGATAAAGGTGCTTCTGCGCAATTTTGGTTTGTTGCCTATGATTTGAAACAATTATATTGTCAAAGATTATGATAATATTTCCAGCCCCTTTGGACTATCAATCCAATTTACAGTACTTCTATGTAAACTAGCACCTCATATACATTGAGAAATTTAGTATTCAATTAACAAAATTATTATTTACTGTGTGAATCTTATGACTTTTGTTAAGTACTTCTCCAGAAGTTGCAATTTATCAATATGTTGTGTTTCTGTTAATTTAATAGCTTAACTAAACTAGTTTTTTATTCTCAATTCAGGGTCTTTCACAATTCAACCTTCCAGTTTCACTTCCAAGTGCACACCTTATGGGTGCACCAGCTGGATCTGGACCCTTGCATTCAATAAGTGCTTCAACCACTTCAATGAATAGCAAAGGTATACATGGCAAAGCTGGCAAGTCTGGAATAGGTGAGGATGGTTTGGCATTGGGTGGTGCATACCCGGGTCCGGGTGGCACTAGTGGAGCTGATTTTTATGATCCTGATCAGCCCCTTTGGAATGATAGTGGTCTTGAAACGTCAAGTGCTCTCCTTAACCTACAATCATCCAAGATTGATGAAACTGAGCCCTTCTCCAGTGATGCTCCTTCTGATAGGCATAATGTGAGATTATCTAATGCTCCAGATAGAGATTTTTCAATAGGAACCAGCAGAACTTTCACTTCACAGAGTGCTAGTCCATCAGTTTGGGCCAGGATTAGAGGTTCTAAAAATAGATCAGATATGAAAGAAAAGGTTAATCCTATGATGGGTACCTTTCAGTTTCCTGATAGTCAGTTAAAAGAAGACAATGATGAACTAAATTGTTTTCACAGCTCTTCCCAGCAAGTGAAGCAAATCATTGAAGATGATGGTGGCTCGAAATCCATGGGTTCATCTCTTAAGGCACAGACTGATATACGTAACATCCGGAAGCCGTCACATAAGGCGCTACGTACTTTATTTGTAAATGGCATTCCACTGAAAAACAACAAAAGGGAAGCTCTTCTCGCTCATTTTCAAAAATTTGGGGAGGTTATTGACATTCATATTCCTTTGAATAGTGTGCGTGCTTTTGTCCAGTTCTCCAAGAGGGAAGAGGCTGAAGCTGCTTTGAAGGCACCTGATGCTGTAATGGGTAATCGGTTTATTAAGTTATGGTGGGCTAATCGTGATAGCATTCCTGATGACAGCATTAGCAGCAGCAATGGTGTAACTGCAACTGCCCATGGGCATTCATCTGCTTTGGTTCCTTCTCATACAGTTGTCACTGATAGGGGTAAAGATATCCGTCAAACAACTGCTTCAATGACTGTTTCTGATGTTTCTCCAGCTCCTGATCAGCCTAAGCTTGCGACAGCAAATGGACCCAAAACTGCACCTCCATTGCAAAAGAAGCTTGAAAACTTGGAGCAGCTTAAGGAAGAATTGCGCAAGAAACAGGAAATGCTGGATCAAAAGCGGAATGAGTTCAGGCGCCATTTGGATAAACTTGAGAAACAAGTAAAACCTAAAATCTTTACACTATTTTAACAAAACATGCTTGTTTACATGCCTATAACCGCCTGGCTATCAAAGCTCAAAGGTTGTAGCATTTCGCTGAAATATTTTAACTGGTTAATGTCTGCATAAAGTTAAAATGTCTCTCATGTAAAATAGTGAAGAGAAAGTGGGAGGGAAAAGGAGAAGTAGACAGAAAGGAGGGAGAAAAGGAAGAACATGAAGGAGAGAGGGAACACAAATTTCTCAACTTTATTTAATTCATAAAAAGGGTGCTAAGGCTGTTTATAATTGCCTAGTTCTTTTTTTTTTTTTTTAATATACAAGTAAATGCCTAGTTCTGGTGATTCTAAACTACTGTTATTCTAGAAGACAAGGTAAACATTATTTAAATTCAAAATAAACTAAATTTTGAATCAGACAAGATAGGTTTAGTCCTAATCCAACTAAACTTATTTAGAAAGTAACCTAAGGCATAAACAAAATAAAAGAACCGTGATAGTTGGCCCAAAAAAAAAGTATCCTGATAAAGATAAAATATCCCTATTTTGTATTATTAAACTGCTTTTCAATATATGTTGAGGTATGCTCTGTCGAGCTTGATCAGTTCATATGTAGATGTTAGTGTCATTGTTCCATTGTTTTGTTAGCCTTGTGCACTGGGCTTAATATATACTTTAGGTTTTTCTCATATTTTATTGGTTGACATATTTAATAGGATAATAGATTTAGTTTTTTTACACACACACACACGCTAAGTATATTTTTTTAAATAATATATTTTGAAAAGTTGATTTTTTTGGAACATCTTGTATGATGCACTGTGAAATTTTCTAGTTGAATAACATTGAGAATTTTGTGTTCACTCCCTCGAGTTCTTACTTTTCTCCCTCCTTTCTGTCCTAGTCCCTCTCCCTTTCCTTTCACTCTTTTTACATCAATCACGCAGAAGGATCTCTTACAAGTTATATCTTTCTGCTGCTAAATTCTAATAAAGTTTCTACTAATTATTGTATATAAGCATGTTAGGATGGCACTCCTCTCCGTTGCATCATTTTTCAGAGAATTATTAAAATAAATTTCGTGAGCCTTCAATAACTAGCTTAAGTTTTCAATCTGAAAGTATCCTCTTTTTGGAGGCAATCCTATTTGAGGTTCTGTCAAACGCTAAATGTGGGCACCTCTCCTAGCGGGGATTCGAACCTTATTTCGTCACGTTGTGAGAGACTAGCCCCTTCCGCTAGATCCAATCCCGTTGGTGACCCTCATTCTATTAATTAAACTAAGTTTCAGCAACAAAAATGGTGGGCCTGTCTTTGAGTAGGCTTCAAGCTCACATGTGCTTTTATTTGAAGGGAGTGCTATTATAGATATCAAATAAAACCAATCATGAGCCTTCATGTTACGTTTTTAAATTGACTTGAGTTGATTATTGCCAAATCAGTTCTTGAATCAATTCTTAACGCTTTGATCTTTTGCAGGCCACCGGACTCAAGGGTGAGGTAGTCACTGAGCAAGCTGCCAAGAGACTGAAAA
The DNA here is from genome assembly GCA_034222035.1 of Acacia crassicarpa. Lineage (NCBI taxonomy): Eukaryota > Viridiplantae > Streptophyta > Magnoliopsida > Fabales > Fabaceae > Acacia > Acacia crassicarpa. The sequence continues at coordinate 66,488,071 of JAWXYG010000002.1, read as the reverse complement.
CAGGCATGTCAGCTGATGTTAATTCTGGCTTTTGTATGGCACCTCCACAGGCAGAGACAATAGCTGATAAGAACAATATATTGGGAAATCCTGTATCTCAAAGTCCAAAAGCAACTGCAGTAATTGCACAGCAAGAATCTACAGCCTTGAAACCGCCGATTCGACCATATGCACCTGTAAATAGATACAAATTGGACAATCGTCCCACTTCATTTAAAATCATCCCCCCTTTACCAGCTGGACTAGCAAATGTAAGCCCTCTTTCTCTAGTTACAAGAACAATTAATTCATCATATGCTTTTATTTACTTGCATGTCTTAATCTGACTCATTAGTAAGACAGATCCCCTGTTAGACACACTCAGTATAAGGCAGATTTGACAAAAGCATTCTAACATCATTCGTACTCTATAATGTTAGTTGTCTTTTGGAAAATGAAAAATCGATTTTTAAGTTCAAAAAAGACTATTGCAATGTACTGAATTATTGATTAACAAGGAGAGCTGACTGTCCATAATGTTGAAGATACATTACACACTATGCTTAATGAAGCTAAATATTTTTAGTCTTATAGATAGAAGTAGAAAAAGGAGTGAGGGAATATGGATCTAGAGAAGAAATAGTGGTTAGTATTGCTTAGACAAACTTCATGAGTGGGTCATCATCTCTTTCTCACCTCTTGTTATTCCTTTCTTTTGAGACTTAAATATGATGTATCCAAATCAGATTTCAAATGTAGACTTTTGATAATTATCTACTTTCAGCTAGACGTGCTCAAGAAACATGAAAATGTAGTTAAAGGACGTCCATTCTGAAATTTATCCATTAACTGATTAAGAAGTGTTAGAACTGTATATCTGAAAAAAAGAAAGAAGGCAATAAACTAGTTTTCTGATCAACATTGCAATTTAGAGCAGTGATCGCGGATGTTATTAAATTAAACAGTTCTTTTCTGGTGAAGTATAATTTAAGAGGTTTTATTATTCTTTATATGTCTAACAACTATAATGTCTAGCATATGTACGACACTTAATTAGTTTCATGTCTTGTAAATATCCCACGTGTCAATGACTCAATGGCATGAAATTATTTCTAAGAAATATTCTTTTTTTATTATAAGCTCCTCCCCCAGGTCCTTGATTGGATTAGAAATTGAGGTCCTTAAATATCAGTTTCCCTCTAGAGGAAACAATGCTTCGATGCTATAGTGCTTTGTTTCTATTATTTATATCTTACGCAATTTTTGGAAAGAGATATATAGAAAGAAGGGAAAGTAAGTCAAAGAAGGATTAACTCAATCTTTTGTGTTGTTGCTATCGGATGGAGGGAATGAAAATTTCTTTAGTAGTTGAACTTTCATTTGGCTCATTTTTTCCATCATGTTTGGGACCCACTTTATTCTTAAAATGAAGGCTCTCTGTCGCCTGCAATCTGGACTGACCTGGACACTTAAACCTGAGTTTTAGCCTTGTTTTGTTGTTGTTTTTGTGTGACAAAGCTAGATATAATCGGGTGGGGATGGTTTTGTGAGGCCTTCTGAGTTTGTGCACAGTCCTCGGGTGGATAATGAAGGAACTTTAACTAACCTTTAAATATCCTCCAAACCATTTCGTCCTTTATATTTTCAAGTTCCTCCCATTTGGAAGCTTCTTGAAGACGACAATTTCTCCATCAAGGAGAAGGGAAATATTCATTTCACTATCTTTTCTGTTCCATTTTCCCATATATCTCTCTAATTGAGTTTTGATTTCTTCCATTCTCTCCCTCTCAACTCCCAAACATAGTTTTAGATTTGGCCCTAGTATGACATTATTGTGAATATGTACTGCATTTGTGAGCCATGAGCGAAGTGATAGATTAAGGTTATACGTTTGATTTGATGGAGTTGGCATCCAGGATGCACTAATGCCCCCTTATTCATGTGTCTGCGTTGGGCATGGGGCCACAAAAACCACGAGATGTGTTGTACAGTTGTTGCTATAATCTATATAAGAAGAAAGTAAGAGAAAAAGAAAGAAAAGGAAAAGAATACCTCAGGGTATTCGAACCTTTTCTTGATCAATTAGAGAAGTCCTTTCCTGTTTTTTGTTTTTATATGTTAGTGTTGATGGGTCAAGGTAAATGGTAAAACATCATAATGTTATTCTTCTTGGCTGCCAGTTTGTTAATGCTTTCTTTATTTGTCTTGTAGGCTGCTGTTTTGAAGGACCACTTCTCACCATATGGGGAGATTTCTGCCATAGAGCTGGAGGATGGGGGAGACCACGATAGTAGCCAGTCAGAGGCCCGTATATGCTTCACTACTTGTCAGTCAGCTTGGAAGGCATTCAATAATGGCAAAAGCTGGAAGGATCATAATCTCAAATTCATGTGGCTGACACCTAGTAATTCTAGCTCTGACACAAGAGTATCTACTTCCAAGGAGCCTCTAGTTACAGATGATCAGCCAGAAGAAAAAGATCAAGTTATGCCAGAAACTGATATATCTAGAGATAAAGAGCCTTTGGATTCTGGAGTTAAAAGTTGCTTGGAGCATACGGATGATCAGCCAGAAGAAGACAATGTCATGGTAGAATCTATTACATCAGGAGATGAAGAACCCTTAAATTGTGGAACTAAAAATAGTTCGGAGCACACGGAAACAGGTGAGGGTCAGTGTAGTCAAACTTCTTCTGCCGAACAATCACCTGAAGGCAATGTTTGTTGAGGATCTGCTAATAGTCAGATTTGTACAGTGAGGTAAAATGTTTAATCTTTTAAATTCCAATTTTCAGGAGCCTATTTTAACAATTTCTAAATATTCATTTTTCCATATACGCTCAAGACTTGTAAGAGGGATCTTTGGTTCTTTTTCGCTACCGCCTGTATTGGGTGGTGTAGTTTGAATGGTGCATCCTGTTGTTTTTGCAGCCTAGGTATTTGTAGGATCAAAGATTTGAAGTTAAAAACTCTGTTGAGCACGATTGACATGTTACATAGCAGACATTGGATCTCTGTATGAAAAATATAATTAAAGCGGCTACTTTTTGCTCCTTCTTAAGTGCTGCTTGTTCACTTTAGGTATGTACCGAATATAGGTACAGTTTCTTGTTTTTTTTCTTATGTCGGGATATTTACAATCAGGATTTTAATAAAGATATTATACGTGGAAATGATTCATTATTTAGAATGACATCGATTTTTGTTGAAAAAGTATTTCAATGTTGTGATTTCAGTATGCTCTCTGAATGAAGTATTTCAATGTTGTGATTTCAATATGCTCTCTGGATGAATCCATCTATTTGTTTTCATTTCATTGCGCATTTTTCGTGTTACAAAAAATATAATTGTTTTCCTAACAAAAAATTGTATGTTCTAAAATTTATTAAATAGAGTGACCGACGCGGATACTAACAGGAAATTACCATAATTAACAACCTCTTTACATTTATTTTTCACGTTGTATCTTTTGGGAGTATGTGGGGCCCATATCATTCAGCAAGACAGCAGAATACTTCGATGAATGGAGAATGAGAATAAAAAAGAAGCAAGGGAATTAAGGCCTGGTAGCTTATAACTAGTTGCCCAAGGGGGCAAAAGAAAGGCCTGTAACTTGAGAGCTCCATAACGCCGCGGGTTCGATGACTGTTAGTGTTTTCCTCTTTAGATTAAAAAAAGGGTGTTGATAAACATAAGGTATAATATCGACTTCCATAGTTTTAGGAAAACAAGTTGGAAAAATTGGGAGAACAGTGATTAAATGAAAGGGAATCAAGTCATCAAGTAACAATCGTCGAAAAAAGATCAAGTGACAGACTGCAGTTTGCAGCTACCAATCAAGCATAGCGACTACTCAATTTTTTAATTTTTGGTGCGCTCTCATGTACAAGAAAATATCAACGTGCGGTCAAAATAATTGAATTACAATATCAATTATGCTTCATTGTAACATTTTTTTTTTTTGGGAAAGTAAGTCAAATTGCATTCTACAGAAAATGATAATTAGTACATAAAAGAATAGGACGAGTTTCATAGCTGAGTCAAATGACATAATTCCTTCCCTGTTCTTCCGGAAAAGACGATATCCATTTGTTGAAAACGCGCCACCTTTTCTTGAACTCCGAAACTTTGGGGGAGAACTTTTTTGAGCGAATCCAGTCTTAATTTCTCCCATGAACTAATACTGCTCTTGAAGATGAGCCACAGCCATAGAATTTTACTTTAATATGATCATAACAATTAGTGCTTTTTGTGGTGTTTGTGTGTGTGTTTCTTTTTCCATGGGAATCCATCCGGACAAAGTTCATGTCTCAGATGTCGCTACATGGGGAAAATAAGAACTCTCATACCTAAAATAGGATCTTTCCAACCTTTGATTTCTTCCAAATAAACCAAGCTACAATGAAGTTGGAACCCAATTCTGTACAACACACCTTATTTTCACCTTGGTAATTTATGACACATGTTCAGTAGAACAAAAGGCAAGACACAGAAACCCAGAGGCCAATCCTAACTTTATTCTCGCTCCCCCCCCCCCCCCCCCATGGTCTCTCCTATCTCGTCCCAAGGGCTTTGCCCTTTGATTTCTATCAGTCAGAAAAGTTGGAACATAAAAAAAATTTACTATTGACCCCAGTGACTCTGCAGTGTTTTACTGCAAGTAGTGACTCTACACATAGACTCCACTTCATTATTCAACGGTCCTGAGTGTGACCAAATCAGGTGTTTCTGGTTTGGCTCTCGCCACGACCCACATAAAGTAACCATATTTTGAAGGCCATACAAGGCATATCCCTCCACAGAGTGTTGACCCTCATGCATCATTGATCATTTTAGTCAAAGAGTCAATAATGCCATGCATCAGGTAGGTGGTTTAGAAGCTGTACATGGAACTTATACCTCAAAGTTACGCTATACTTGAAGCATGTGGTGGCCCGGCTTCCTCATTTTCTTGTTTCACAACCTTCTGCAGTCCATAGATCACATACTTGAATGTTAAACTATTCGGAGCATACCCCACATTTTGCAGCCTATCCTGAACCTCCATCAACTCGGCCAATTGACCACTCTCAGAAAAGACTTCAACAATCGCATTGTAGCTTTCATTATCATAAACTTGAAACTCCATGGCAAAGAATTTCAATAATGACTCTGCTTTATCAACATTCTTTTCCTTGCAATAACTGTTGATTAGCGCCCTGCATATTTCTTTATCAGGTAGAAAACCCATTTTAACCATTTCTTCCAACAACCCTTCAGCTTCCCAACTCCTGTTTTTCCTGCACAAACAGCTTATAAGAGCTCTATATGCTGTGAGACTTGGCTTCATAGTCTTCTCTATCATCTCAAATTTTAACACCACTGCATCATCCACATTATCAGTGATACATAGGGATTCAATAATTTGATTGTATGTGTTTTTTTCTACCACATAATCATCATGAGAGATTCTTTCTAATAGATTTCTAGCAGCAGAAGGTCGATCTTCTTGACACAATGCAATAACAAGATAATCAAATACATCATTAGGAATCTTAATTCTAAACCTCTGAAGCTCCACAATTAAATTCAATGCCGCAAGCAGTTTTCCATCTCTGCCATATCCTTCAACAATAAGCCTACAAGTGAAACTGTCTGGGAAAATCCCATTTCCAATCATATCATACAACAGCGATCTGGATGCTTGCATCTTCCCTTTCTTACAGTAACCAAACATGAGAGTATTATATGAAACAATGTCAGGATTCAGCCCTCTGTCAACCATCCTATGGAAAAGTTGATGAGCTTCCCTGATCTTCCCCTGTCGACAGAGACCATTCATCAAGGCTGTATATGTAATCAAATCAGGCATCACACCCCTCCTGTACATGATCTTATAGAGATGGAATGCATCTTCCAGCCTTCCTTGCCTGCAGTAGCTATTAACCAGTGTGTTATAGGTAACTAAGTCAGGTTCAAATCCCTCTTCTTCCATCTTCTCCAGGAATCCATTCACCTTGTTTGTATCTCCAATTTTGCACAAAACATGGGTCAAAATGTTGAAGGTGTGATCATTCCTGTGTATCCCAAGTCTTCCCATCTCTTCGTATATTTCCCAACAGTGACCAATATAATTAAATTTGGATAGCCCATTTAATAGACAATTGCATACTATAACACTAGGGACAAAACCAGCCTCTATGGTTTTTCTGAAAGTTCCTAAGCCCTTCTCTACCATACCCACCTTGACATAAGCCTTGGTGAGCATATCAAAAATAAGAGGACTCCAATTACAATCCTCAGTACACACAAGAAGATTCTGAAATATATCCTCATCTGGAGAAGCTTCCTCAACTGAATGTATTAATTCTAACAACAGTTTCATGGCATGTGGGAACATTCGTGACCAAGTAAGTATGTGAACAATTATACAATAGTTATGAACGGTGGGTCTGATGCCCAAGTCATTTTTAACCCAATTGAAAAAATTAAGAGCCGAAGAGCAGTCAGACTGACATCTCAGCAAAATCTTTGAAATTTCACGGTCACCCATATGTGGAAGAATATCTTTGACATCATTCTGAAGAAGATTAAGGTGGAAACTTTTCTGTTTAAGGTGTGAACAAATGAGGCTGACTATATTGTTGGGGTTCTGGGTAGGGGCAAGAAAATTGTACAGGGGATTTGAAATGAATTTCGACGGAGAATCCGATACAATTGGTAGAGAAGACGAAGAAGATGACGATATCGACGAAAGTGTGGACGATTTTCTGAAACTTGTGTTGAAGGAAGATTCTGAAAGAATATTCCGGTGGAGTGTACGAGGTGCAGATGTAGAGTGGTTTAAACCAACGAGGATTTTGTGAGTAGTCGAACAGATTGAAGATCGAGACATTAGGTGATTACGAGAATGACAGAACAGAGAGCAATGGAGAAGCGTACCAAGTAAGCCGCAGAGAACACTTCATAGTCTCATCATTTTGGTGACATCAATCAAGTATCGCAACGGGATCGATCATCGACATCAACTTAGCTTTTTCTTTGGACCTCCTCATTTTTTCTCCTTGCTGCGTCGTTCATGTCGGAATTTAAACCTCTTGCGACTTGGTTCAACGACGTTTTTTCCATAGCGCCAACATTCTTGGCTTGTCTTCGGCGACGGCGACGTTGGCTTCTGTCCCCTCTGGATTGATAAACAGAGTAGCAGTGAGACTGTGAGAGACGCAGAAAACGGTGTCGTTTTCCGCTGTGGGTTGGTAAACTAAGATAGAGAAACAAGTTGAGATTTCCTTTGTATTTTCATTTAATTTGGGATATTCAAATGAAAAAATTGAGCCGGAGATTATTCATTATGGGTATTCGTTGATCTCATAACTTATATTTAGGTACATTTTAAAAATTATTATCATAATTCTTATATGTGTGTGTATGTCAAATATTCAAATTATATAAACTATATTCAACATTAACAAAAGAGAAAATAATCTAAAATATAATAATATTATTATTTTTCCTACATTACACTTTCACTCAAAAATCATTGGCAATTTCATTTTTAATCATTATACTTCTACAATTTTAAAAATTAAAAATATATTACATTAACTTTTTAATTTAAGAAAATCTATAATTTAATATTTCGTTAATTGTAGTTAATTTAAGACTCTATTTTATTGGGAGAGGTTAAGAACTCTTTGCTCTCCAAGTCTTAAGGGAGAAACCCTTAATCAAATATATATATATATATATATATATAAAAAAGACTCTATTCTAATATCATAAAAAAAATCGCCAACAGACATAAAAATGTTAAAATAATAAACAAGGAAAAGAAAGAGAAACCTATTTATTTGTTCAGTTTAAGCATATTACAAGAGGGGGGAAAATTACAAGATTTTATTCTATATTGGAAAACCAAGTTACATGTGCTTTCACCCACTCTTTTCCTTCTCCCTCTCCCAAACAATGTAGGTTACATCAAATACAAATCATACAAAAAAACCCAGAAGGAAAATATCCACATAAAGTAAACCCAAGGATCAATAACGTAAAAGCCTCTGTTGTGTTAAGGCCTAGGGTTTGTCTGTGGTACATGAACATTGGCTATTTGGCTAAACGATTGTACAACAAGCAAAAGATCTACACTAAGTACTGTACCAAAAAGATTGCAGTACAGATAATTTTACAAGAAATACAACACGTGAAAATTTCCCAGAACGTCCTGATATATGTGGCATGAAACTTGGGTACCTCTAAATGAAGGATTTGTGAGAGGATATAATTCTGGCTTGCTTTTGCTTCAACAATAGCCTGGAACTTCTGTAATGTAGTTCATAATATATTAAGCAACAATAAAGCTGGCAAGCTTAAGCTGCTTATCTAATGGCAAGTGGTCCTTTAATAGCACACATGTGTGATGCGTTACTTTCAATAGCAATTTAGCCATATGATCCTCACTTTCATCAATGGGCTGGGCACTAGGCATATAAGTACCATCTGCTATCTGTGAAGCCCAGTGGAATATACGTTCTGTTGATGAGTAGAGATGGGAAATAACAGATTCTGTAACAATATCCCAACTTTGGTCTGCTAAAAGAGATGTGAGGGTGACTGGAATATCATTCAGTACTGTTTGTTCATCCACAATTATTAGGGGCATATATTTGCAACAGGTAGCTGATAGCAGACCAATAAACTGCAGAACCTGTAGGACAAAGGAGGATATGAATGTAAGGGATATAGCAAGCAACAGAAATGACTGAATGTAATGACAGTTCCTGGATATAACAGCTATGATATTTTTCAGTTTTAGAATAATAGACACTTCAGTTCCCTCCCTCTACCAAATAGGCCCTTGGAAGGATAACAAAATCCATTACTAAAGATATCAATACTTAGTTCCTACCTTGGAAGGATAAGGAGACACACAGCTAATTTCAACAGCATCAACAAGCCACTGCCTTTTGATGCTCCCTTCTGCATGGTGCAGAGCCGCCACAACTTCAATGAGCACATCCCAGTGACCTGCAAAAATGATTCTTAGCATAAACCCGCTGTGCATTTCCAATTCAATATGCTCCCACTTTCCAGATAGTTATGAAGCAAATGAATTTACCGCAACTCTGAGTTAAAAAGGGGCTAATCCCAAACAGGATTGAAACGAGTTTCTTGACCAAAAACAATACCATCCCGCAGCTTAGTAAACTGACCTTGTAATTTGGTATTCAATATGTAAGATTTCATCTTCCCTAGCTCAAGAAATGGTAGAGAACCATTCTTCACTAGCTTTGCCTTGGCACAAATCTTTTTGCAGACTTCAATAGATTTGTCAACATCTCGTACAGACCTCTCATGTGAAACCTATAACATGTATATGAATGCTTAGGTTACAACTTACAGGGTTTAAACAGACATTTCATATATCATATGCTTGATCTCAACAGGACGATGAAAAGTTGGAAACTTCAATGAACAAAATAACCCGTTTAAACAGTTCGTGAAGTTACTAGATAGTGGAAATGATCAAATATGCTACAAAATTACAAGCACAGGAGAATTCACATTTAAGTTTATAATTAAATGCATGCATACCTTGAGGAAATCAAGCAACCAACTCTGTGGAGCTTTCCCTAGGCATCTCACGGCCTCAGACCACTCCTCTATGATTTTTTCATGCTTTGACACTATGCTTCCTGAGGAATTTAACACCGGCAACAATGAAAATAACACTTCCATGCACCTCTGAACTTGAGATATGTCAAGAGCATCCAAAGAGACTTCATCTAGGCATCTATAAAGACCTTTCCAGCATGATGTGTATAACAAGCTATTTTGATAGATATCAGAATCTTGGTATGAAGTAGCAGAAAACAAATTACACAAATCATTGAATAGTTTCTCAAGCCTGGAGCTTGAATATGCTCTTACAAGGTCGACTAGCTGAATTAGCAGATGTGATTGCAGATGCAGTTCAAGTGTCCTGAACCTGGAAAACTCAGATAGCTCATCAAGAAAAGTTAAAAGTGAATCAAATTGATTCGCATGAGCTAGTGCGAACTGCACACATTCCTCTCTTAAAGTTCCTTGCTTATAAGAAGAATCTGCTGGCAACAGCTCAGCAACCTGGGCTTCATATCTCATACAACGCCTGATAATTGCTCCCCATTCAAAGCTTGGCAATCTGGGAGCTTTTGAAAGGCACCTCAATACAGTAACAACTGTGCTAACATGTACAATAGTACCTGCCTGAACCGGTGTGAGACATATAATGAGAAAATTAAATGAAAATATTTCCCTTAATGTAATACTGACTAAATCTAGGATAAGATTTACAATTCTAACATGCAACAATATCTTCAAAAGAGCAAATTAGGAGGACCCGAAGCAACTATTAACTAAATGTACATTTGTTGCCACTTGTCCGTCAGTCACACAAGCAAGTATATGATAGAGCATTACAATGATGACTTCCATAAATTTGACAAAAGCAACTGCAGTCTGCAATGAAGATCATGCTGATTGCTACACAAAAGCAGATGACTCATATCCAAGCATTTAATGCAATATTAACACTAACACAACGCAACCACAACATACAATTATCAAAATAATTTCAAAACAATTCACTAAAAAACTATAGGGAAGCACCTACCTCTTTTTTTAAATCTGTAAGCCATGAGCTAAGTTGCAAAACCATATTTTCCTCAGAAAAACTTTGAGAAACAGATTTCAAATTAGTCTCTGCTGTTTTCCTATGACCATCAACATCCAGATATTCCTTGGATAGTAAATGATGTTGAAGAAAAGAAAGAGCCCAGGAAGCAAACTGTTGTCGCTGATTATCATCAGAATTTTGTGCCAGAAGAAACATCTCTTGCACCAATGATGTCAAATATGCTTCATAGACGGAGCCTTTGAGCAGAAGGCCTTTGGAAGGAGATTCCTACAATGCACAAGGTAGCAAGTGAGGGTTTTGAAAATGTGACCAGAAAAAAGAACAACCCTGATGAGATAGATGCAATCAATATTATCAAAATACCACCTTCTGATAATCAGCTTGCATATCCAAAATCCCAGCACCTGCTCCCATAGCATTAACCACTCCAAGCATACCACCCAAATTCACAAAAGAAGGGTACGGATCTGAGTAACATTTTCTGAACAGCTCCAGGATACTTTTAACATAGTCAACCTCGGTAGAATGCAACCCTTCATTCAGCATCCTTGAAAGAATTGTCCCTGCTCCGAAGCAAGATGCCATCATAAAACTCTGGTGTAACATGCCAGATTTTTTCACAGTGGTTAACTCTGAAATCAACTCTTTAAAGCCACTCGCTATGTTGTCCAACTCAATCTCATCCATCAATTCCATTCTCCGGCAAAATGGCACCATTATGGGAATTGCAATACAGGATCCTACCGATAAAGCAACCTTGGATTCTTCATTCTGGAAATTAGTGCTTTGAAGTTGTGAGTTTATATATGGAATCCATGATATTACCAAACTTTTCATTTTGAGAACAGAGTCTATCTCTCCAGCTCTGTATACTGCACTAATGGTGAAAGCCATCCCAAGAACAAGACCAGCAACCCCCCAGATATCTTCTTCCAAGTCTTCACAGTTATCAGAAGGAAGTTCAGATACTTCAGTATTCACACAAAATTCAACGGATGGGAAGCAGGAACATATACTGTCCAAAACATCAGAAGAAGATCGAGTGATCTGATATATCGTTGCAGATAAAGTCCTAACTATTCTTCCTAGTAAATCAAAATCTGGAACCTTGTCCATGTCATTCTCCACACCAGAGTTGTTACCAGCTCCAGTTCGGGTGAGAAGATCCTGGCATGCCAAACCCAAGCCAACACCACATGCTCCTTTTACAAGGGAACTTTTGCTAACGAGGAGAACCTGAAAGTTCACACCATCAGTGTGGTATAAATCTCAAGAAAAAGAAAAAGGATTCTAAATCTATAGGAAACAATGAAACATGGTCAATCCATAAAAAATAAAAGTAGCACCTGAAGAAGTCCTGTGATGTTATGATATCTCTGTTTATGATCAGTTACATGGAGGCAACTTGAGATCAATCCAAGGGAAATTGCAGCAGACCACTGTCGGTGTTCATGTTCATGCTGGAGCAACCATTCCAGAAGAAACTTTGATGCTGCAGATTTCACAGTATGATCAGAAGAAGGCAAGACCTGACAATAGCAAGAAAGGTCAGATCATAAATATCTGATGCTAATCATAAGAAAAGTTGCCGCTTAAAATGGTTAAAAGAGTTGACTAACTAATTTGATGACCGTTTTCCAAAGCAAAACCCCAAATGATTATTTATAAACTTCAGCTTGCGGCACCCACTAGAATTGGGGGATGCATAACAATATAAGATTACAATTGCTTCTATGATCATCAATATGGAAAAAATATACTTGCTAACAAAGTTGCAAGTCCAATTATTCCGCAAAGGGTCTGTACATTTATCCCAGCAGTGCTGGATTTATCTGTTACATTTGCTTGATATGAAAATTTGATTAACAGTCAGAATCTATAATCTATAATCTATAAACAAGCTCATATCCATGGAAAAGTTCTCACCAGACAGAGAGCACCAACAGCCAATGCAATATTTTCAGCACATCTAGGAATAGCTTCATTTGCTATGGCTATCATACTCTGCAAACATATAATAAGACAAGATGAATCAGATATGACACACAATTGTGCAGTACTTGCGGATAACTAGATACAACAGAAAAATAATACTTTACAATTGCAAAATAAAATATTAAACCCTTAGGATAGCACTGGCAGCTTTAGAAGTTTTATCTGGAACAGCAGATTGTGCTTTAGCATTATAGGAAAAAATGTAAGCTCTCATCCAATGTCGCATGAAGCATTTCCATGATTGTAGTGCCATAAGTGCAACCAAAATATTTCTTGAGAGTTGAAGTGAACCAGCCATTTCCACAAAGGCATTTACATACTCAGAATGTGCATCTCTTCCCTGAATGCCAACAATATCAGATTAGGGGGATTTTGGTGTAAAGATTTTTAATCAACCACAAGAAATTATTTTCCCAAGAAATTCAATCCCATAATGAAAATACGCCACTAATCAATAAAAATTTTTGGAATAAACATTTGAAGATAAAATGGGGAAACTGAAATTCCATGGGTGTGGTTGTGATTGAGTTGCCCATATTTTGTGAAAAACCAAATGGCAAGGGAATAAAGATTCGTGTGAAACTATATTGGAAACATGGTATACTTCATTCTTGAACAATTTTAAGGAATATGCATGCCATACGTAGCTTAAAAATGTATTTGGTAACCGAGAGAATAAATCTAATTTTTTAAATATCTTACTTTCTGCCCCTGCTGTTCGCTCAATTTTTTAGGAGTGAAAGACAAACATAATAAGGCAGCACCAGGTAACTCCCTAGCTTCACTTATCTTCCCTGCATATGAAATGCTTATATGTCAAAAAAATTATAAAATTAATAAATTGAAGTATCAAATTAAGTCGGTTTATTAAAATATTTTCTGATACAATTGGCAATATCCAATTTAAGGACCATTTCTTATTCTTTAAATTATACTAAAGGTAATCATATTCTATCGGCTGATAAGAAGAGAATTTTACTAATAGTTCATCTTTCATGGAAAGTTGAGAATTTTATTTTCGGGCATTAACCAACCAAAGGTCCACAACAAATGCTAAGATAGGTGAGAGTTATCAATTTATGGCTTAAACATTCTATTTCTTTTTTCCATTCAATATCAGATCCAAAATTCATCTTAGTAAAAATTTCTTGAGAAGGAACAATACAAATTGGACAGCCAATATTACAATACCTGAAGAGAAAATGGCCCGAGGAAATGCATCCATCAATTTTTCAATCTTACTTCCTGAAACTCTTTTCTCCTTTATTAATCTTTGCCGATTTCTGAAGAAAATTGACAGACTATCAAATTTCGTCATATAATCACATTTCTCAGCAAGTCAGTAAATCAACTCATTCTTCAAATCTTGTAGTACCCAACTTGACTATAGAAAATAACTCACATGTGTTCATATGTTATAATTTTGACTTGAATGTCCTCCATAACCCTGAGTACACTAGGACTTGTCTCCGAAAACAGCAACTCCAAGTTCCTCTTTTTAAAATCTGGTATACTCTTTTCAAGACATGAAACCTGAAAAAGTGGGATAGCACAACATTATAGGAAAAATATGTTTTATGTTACAAAACTTGTCATTGTCAATTCAAGCAGGTCATTAGAGCTACCTCGTACTGCATAAGTGCCTGTAGGGCTGAGATTCTTGGTTTTGCCCATTGTACCTTGCTGCCAGCATGACTATAGCTACCAACACTCCATAGAAGTTGCAGCACACCTTTTGCCTCTTCTGAATGTGCTTCAGCATCCATTGCACCCCATCTTAGTAAATGGCAAATGCTGGCACAAAAGCTGATGTGAGGCAGCATCTTCTACCAGGAAACAATCACATTCTAATATTTGGAGTAGATGCATTGATACAGATCAATCAAGAAAATACAGAGAAGAAATGCAGAGGTGATGGGCCAAGTATTGGTAGCTTCTCGTGGGTAACTTTATGTGAAAAAGGTGAAGAATAAGACCCAGGCATAGGAGATTTGGATGAGGTAGAAAGAGGGACAGAAGGAGATATATCCTATATTAACCAACTGAATCACATGAATCATGTCATGAGGTGTGTAAGCCAGTGTGTGTGTGTGTGTGTTTTTTTTTTTTTAAGGGGGGGCATTAATGGGAGTATTGGGGTAGGCATAGGTCTGGGACCGAAGAAAGGAAGAATTCACTCCAGTCAGGATAGACTTCAGCCTGCCAAAAGCCAAAGGAATTTTGCTTTCATGGGTTCCACAAGAGGGTCAACAAAAGAAAGATTTGCAAATTAACATTTTCAAGATTAAAACTTCTGAAGGAATTAATGCAAAAAGCCAGAGGGTTTATTCAATTTGAGTATAACCTATCCAGACTACTATTTATTTCTTTTCACGGAAAAAAGTTACCATCCTCAGGGCATGTTCAGTATGCTGGAAGGACCTTTAAAGAGATTCGAATAGGAAAGTAAACAAGAATTGGTGTTAATGAACTAGAACATTTGGGCCCAAAAACCATGTTTGGTATGTAAGGGAAAGTAGATGGAATTCTAATAAAATGTTTGTTTGGTATGATTCCTAATATAATAGAATGGAATCCTTAAGATGTGAAAAGACAAAAACATCCCTAAAAAAATTAATAAAAATTGAGAGGGCAAGAGAGAGAAGAGGAGGGAGAAGAAGGGAAGAGGGGAGAAAGAGAACGAAAAGAAGAGAGAGAGGCCCTTTAGATCAATTTTTCAATAGGTCCTCAAATTTTTGTTTCCATGTAAAGCACATCACAATTTCATGGATCATGTGGTAGAAGCTCATCCTTCAAATTTGTGGAATCTTGATTCCTTTACGAGTTTTCCAATATATCAAACATGGAAAAATTATGATTCACTTTCTACACCCACTTCCACTTCCGCGCCCAGGATTCCAAAATTCACATCATTGATAATTGTGATAGTAAAAAACATTGCTTTGGGATCAAAGCTTCTGCTCAGGCATGCTTACCTTTGGGCCAGAATTGGATCAGCAAGGTAATCTTTCACATGCTTTTTGATGACAATCCAAGCAGTGTAAAAATCTGAACAAATTGTCACCCAAAAAAAAAAAAAAATCTGAACAAATAATATACATAGTAACAACAAATAATTTAATTGTAAACAAAGAAATTGGTTCACAAAGTCAAATGAAGGCTTCAATAGCAGAATATCCTTAAGAAAGTTAAATGACATTACCAATTACATCAGCTTCACAAAGGTGGGCAAGGCTTTGCAAGCCAATAGATTTAATTACCAGATCAGGGTTCTCAATGCAAGACTGTTATACAAACATAAAAACATGATATGAGAAAAATGCATGCACCAGACAAGAAGAACCAAGAAAAAGTATATGGATATCACATACTGAAACAGACAAGATAAGGTCAACACCCCTATCAGGGTTTTTCTGGCAAACATCCCGAATGGAAGCAGCTCGGCTAACACAGACAATTCTATCTAAAGCAAAATTAGTAAACCCTTTAGCAAGCAACACCCCCTGTATAAGAAGAATGAAGAAAATATTAGACCAATTAACTATAATACTTTACTGAAACAGCCAGTCACAATCAGCAAGCAGCATCTAAATAGTGAATATCTTAAATTGGAGGAAATCGATTATGGCATCTGGAATCCAAGATTTTAGGCACAAGTTAGAAGAAATAAAAAAAGTGAGAAACAAGAACATGATGCTTTATCTTGCTCAAATACAACAAGAATTCTTGCACCTTTTCCAATATTGGCTTCCCAACTATCACACAAGGTTCAAATCGGGCAAATGGCTGAGCATAAATTTAAAGGCTCCACCAGCCAGCCTTAGTAGATTGAAAAAACAAAAAACTTGTAATAGACAAACTTTGACATTAGCTGTTTGAGGTTCTCAATCATCAACAAAGTGCAAAGATCACAATGAAAAACTTACTTGCAAATTCACAAAAGCTCGATCATTGACTTCCCAGGTTCTACACAGCAATCGAGTTGCTGTAGCACACAACAAACTGTATGCGCAAAAACAATCAATAAAGTGGGTTTAAATTGAATCCAAAAATTTTAAGAGACCTTTCATTTTTAAAAACAAGAGTAATAAACAGAGGAACCTAACTTGTCACAAGAGAAAAATAGAATTAGGCATATAACAAGAGAGAACCATACTATTACATGAATCTAACATAACCTTCACTTCATAAAATAAAACAACTACAACTTGTTTGGTTGTTATACACAGATCACAAAAGACTCATGACATGAAAACCATTTCTCCAACATTTCAAGAAGTTGCAAATGGGCAAGAAAGCCCCAAATAAAATTCTCAATTTCTACAAATATTATTTGAAGCCGTCAAGACTGACAAAAATAACACATAGCCAAGAAGAAGCATGAAAAATGCTTTCTTAAAGTAATTATGGATCCCTGTTTTCAACTAAATGTGATATCAGTTCAAAGTTATAACATGAAGATCAATGACTTTAAGTGATATTTGAAGCCCCGTGCTAGATGAAGCACCATAATAAAACCACACTATTACTACAAAAAACCACAAGAGAGACTACCACAACAATTCAAGAAAAGTAAACAAAATCTAAAAACAATATAGACAGTTCAGCGAGTACCCACCCTTCAGCATCTTTGTTAAGCATAGGCAAGATAGTTTGAACTACAAGTGGAATCATGGCAGAGTGTGAAGCAAGTGATGGCAACATTTCAAACATTTTTAGCTACAACAGAAATGAAAGAAAAACAGAATGAAAATCGAAAAAGAGGGAAACAAAGTAAATGACAATCTAATGAATTAAGCACCAATGCAGGATACACAAAGGAGTAAGTTACCAGCATATCATGGCTTATGACATCCTTTCTTGTGAATATATTACTGAAAAAGATAATTGTTAGAAGAAAGGGAACTCCTAATTTGGGATCCATAATACCAAGGGTAGCCAAAGAATCTGCAGCTGCTGCTCCCATTGATGGATGAATCAATAGAATGCCAACAACAGAGCTGAGAAACAAAGGCATTTCTACAAGCACAGACATTGAGAAAAACATCAATCCCTGCCATTTTTAATACGTTAACCTAAACCCTATTCCCTTTATCCAAGTACTATACCTGTCAAAAATACTTCCTGAGAATGAGAGAGAGGTAATGTTGATTTCCGCTGGTTAACAATTGATAAACATAACCTTCTTACTTGAGAAGCCCAATTTTTTTCACTATACATTATCATTCCTTCGTTAATGCATTCATTACTTGAGAAACCCAAAGTCATAGTCAGAAGGAAAATTCCAGATAAAGATTCTCTGTCCTGCAAAGCAGAAAGATATTTGAAGACTATCAAAATTTGTAGCTTCAATGATTTTCAACATTTTACAGTTACACATGTCCGATATAAATCGCTCCAGTTCACCGGAATCTAGCTCCTCTTGCTCCGATTGGGAGGTGCTCCACTGAGTTAGAAATCTATTAGTATTTAATACTAAAGCAGCTTGGCACCTCTAATTAAAGATAATGAAATACATACTTTTCAACTCGCCAAAGAAGAAAAATTAATATCACATTGGAAACAGAGGAAATAAATTTTACACAACAGATACATAACCTGATACCACAGATGTCGCAAAAGTCTTAAAGTAATAATTCCTGGAGTGCTGAGGTAATGAGATCCCTCAGTGGTTGGTTCATTTTGTGGTGCCACAAATATTTTAACAAGGAGCTTCTCCAACAAATAAAGCAATTCAGTAGCCAGTCCTTTCACATATTTTGAAGGAGATGACATAAGGCTTATGACAGGAAGCAAGAACAAAATTTCTTCAACTGGAACAGATTTAGTTTTGCTGATAGTATTATCTGCATTAGTAGTTATAAATATAAATATACTGAAAAGTTTAGGACGCAAGAGGAGGATATATATTCACTTTAGTTCAAGACTTTTTTCATGAATTTGTGCATAAGATAAATGCATCAAGAAGAAATATTGCAAAGAAAGACCATCAGGAATCTACAATCATATAACGAGTCTAGGATCTCTACAGATGATAAGCACAAGACAACCGCATAATGGTTAACAAATTGACCGCCTAAGAACAAGGCGTAAGCATAAGTTAACATAGATCTTTACATATATAATTTGGAATGCCTAAATCAAATATGGACGGTCCATGTTTTATTATTTTTCTGATTTTAATATTTCTATTTTAAAAACATGGACTGTTTGAATTTGATCAAAATTCAAATTAGAACCGTCTCTGTGCAGGGAATTCGGGTATACAAGCATTCTCTTGAAAAATGCATAAACTTTTCTATGACTATTCATGGATTACATTTCAAAACACAGATGTTGCAATTCTAAATATTCAATATTGCACTCCATCTGTTCAATTTGATACATGAATATAATCCAAAAGTGGAATGACTACACTACTATAAATCTTACCATTTTCATATTTCCACTTCAGGATTGTAGAAATGAGTTTCAGAATAGAAATTTGAACATGTTCGAGTTCTGATTGAACGAGGATAGTCCATAATGATACCATAGTTGATGACAAACTAGGAAGACATGTCAAACCATGATCCCTCTGTACAGAGAACAACCGTTTTGAGAGTTCAAATAAGAACTCATTATCACCACCATGCCACTGAAGACAAGTGACCAGAGAAAGAACTGTGTCGAGGAATTCAACGGCATTTTGTTGAGCCTCGATTAGTAGCTGCAGATTCAAATCAATAAAAGAAAATAAAGGAAACAACTTCACGATGGTAACAACTACAATGTGAAATATAAATAACTAGAACCATACCGATCTTGTTTCAGCCAACTTTTTCAATACCACTATATATGCCTCCACTATCTGTTCTACGAAATTTACTAATCTCTTGTAGTCCTGAGAAGGTTAAAGAACAGATACAGTTACTTCCACATTTCTCTACATCAATGAAATCCAATGAGCAGAATTAAAGCAACGTATTCCAAGATTCAAAGCTTTCTATCACAATTAGGCTTACTTCAGAAGTCTTGTGAGGAAAATATTTGAGGCATCCCGTTAGCAGCTTAAAAACAGGCATTGACTCAGACGGATACGAGCAACAAAATGATGCCATCGTAAAAATCAGTTGCACTGTAAATGAAGAGGAGGGTGACTCTGAAGCTAATAGTCTTAACACTGAAAAGTTCAATAACGGTCTTATAAATTCACAAACACGGATCATTCCCAATCTCTTGTTCTGCAGCATAAATAGACAGACTTGCTGCAAGAGTTCGGTTTGAACTTCGGCCCGGCATGACAGTACCTGTCAAATTCATCAAAACTTAAGCTTCAAGATTCCCCAGTCGAACGGTTTCAACAATTAATAACATTAGCCAAAACTGATTCCCAATGGCTAGTTCTTGCGGTTGTAGAGCAACAGAAATCAAACTGAATTTCAAATCGAAGACGAAGTAAGTGGTCATCTTTGCTAATCATGCAATTCTTTTTTACGTCAAATTGCTAAACAACAAAAAGAACAAGAGAATCCCTCCATTCCTTATACCTTAACAAAAGGGTGGGCCTCAGTGGACTTGAACCGCCACGAGGCATTGTTCTTCTGGAAACCAAGGCGAACAAGAAAGCCCAATCCTTTCACAAAAACTACAACAAACTTCGGGTCGGTTCCTTCAAGAGCGGATTGAAGTTCCAGCAACCCACGAGAAATATCCACTACGGAGTCCGTCACAAGACGGCATAGCTCACGAACGGATTGGTCTACAACGGAAGAGGAGGAGGAATTAAGGCACTGAGCAATGGCATCTCTTCCGGGATCGGATTGAGGGTCCAGATACTTTGGCGCTGATCGAAGCTTCGAAAATATTGAAATCACGGCGAACTTTTGCAGTGACGGTTGCGGGACTCGGGTCTTTTCTAGTAAAGGAGCAAACGACTCCATAGACGACACACTGTGTGTTAGAGCTTCAGTGTCTCCTGAGGTGGGGGAAGCCAGAGGCTCGCTCACGGGTTTCGCCTTAAAAACCTCGCTTATTGGAGTACTATATATACTTTCTGGATTATAGTAAATTTAACCGGATCAAGTTATTTAAATCAATCAAAAATTAATTTAACCGCTATCGATTATTGAAAAATAGAGAAAATTAATCTATTGCTCCTTGTAGTATAGGAAACATTGGCTGCTGCTTAGTGTGACTTCAAGAATTAAATAATTGAATAATTATATGAATTTTATCCATCATCTTCCTTGTATATAATCAATAATCAATGGATAAACCAAACAGATATTAACAATTCAAAAGGCAATAAATATTATAATTATATAACATTAAATCATGAAAATAATCTTTACCCATATGTGTAGGGTATGTAGATATATACTCAAGAAAATCTCTCTCAGGTTTCAAGAAATTAACAAAATTTTAAAAAGATCTTACAAGAAATTCACATATTAGAAAAGTATCAAGAAGTTATTAATGTAAATGAAGGATATTAACAACCTCTTGGGATTTTTTTTTATATTTTATTTTTTTAAAGAAACTTTCTGAAAATATCTTGATCCGACATTTTTCCGTATATACTACTGTCATTAGATTAGACTATAGTTGACATGGAACGTATCCAGTTTTATATCTGTAAAGATAAAAATTAGACTGTGGCCCCATCAAGAAGATTGAGTGAATTATTTTCCTTTCTTTCTTTTCCTTTTTTGCCAGATTGAGTGAATTATTTTTCACTGTTTATAAACCAGGTTTTTACAAAGGAATGATATATTAGAATCTAGGATTTGACCAAAAAAAAAGATATATTAGAATCTAGGATATTGAACACTGAACAGAGTCAAGTCTCTGCGCTCTTTCCTCTCTGTTCTACTCACTCCGCTGGCGGGAACGTTATCGGCGATTATGACGGAGCTGACGGAGCTTGACGATGACATGGTGCGCAGCATGTCAATAGGTGCAGTTTTCTCCGACTTTGTAAGTCCCTTCTTTTCTTTAAGTGAAAATACAATTTTAATTAAATTTCATCAGCCTCACGCAAGCTGACAATCAGTGCAGTTTTAGGTTTATGACATTGATTTTAGTTAATCATGCATATTTGATTGCTTATTTGACCAAGAAAGGTCGTACTGCTATAGATTACTTACGTTCTGTTGGGCCTCGCTTTCTTTGTATCAATCAGTATTAGTAATAGTAATTCGACCCTTTTTTCGGCCTAGCTACTGGGTTACTGTTTTTCAAGAATTTCTCGTCCCAACTGCACAATGTCTGTAGGGTTCTTGTTCT
Organism: Acacia crassicarpa; assembly: GCA_034222035.1. Taxonomy (NCBI): domain Eukaryota; kingdom Viridiplantae; phylum Streptophyta; class Magnoliopsida; order Fabales; family Fabaceae; genus Acacia; species Acacia crassicarpa. Next base: position 66,466,177 of record JAWXYG010000002.1, on the reverse strand, counting down.
GGTTAGCTTTATGCTTCTTTAATCTCTTTGTGATCACGATGCTTTCAGTTCATGTACGGCAATATCTACTATTATCGTAGCAACTTTGTAATTGGTACCCTAACCTTGTTCTTGCCCTCTTAATAGGGAATAGTGGATGACCCAAAAAATCTGTCTTTGACCTGGATTTGTTATTCTTTGTTCAGAATGGGAAGATAAATTCAATTGATTTTCATCGCAAGGATGATTTACTTGTAACAGCCAGTGAAGACGACTCAGTGCGGCTTTATGACATTGCAAATGCTAAGTGAGTTAATCGTTGATTTGCTATTGGAAGATGTGATTACACTGTGAAATATTAATCTGTAGTCAAATAGTCCATTATGGCCGCAGACTTTGCCCATTTGCCTTAGTCCTTTGCACAATGCTCTAACTGTATGGAAGTTTGTAGTTTCACTGGTTTTGCTGTGTTCACTTACTACAAACTTTTCAACCTTGCTTCTCCTATTGATTAAAGGGCTTGTCGCATGAGATGAAAACTGCAGTGTATGATGATTGTTTGGTTTTCTCAGATTGAAGTAATTTTTATCTGATTCACCTTTACTATTTTGTTGCTGAACGTCCATATCAAACTTCATAAAATGGGTATACCAGCTGCTGATGTGATGTGATACGCACCCTACTATTGTCAACTAACTGTTTCTAAGGAGAACTGCTAAAGTATTAGGAGTTTAATCTAAATGGAACTTCTAAAGATAAATGTAGGAAATATCATAGAACTTGGACAATTATAAATTCCTACTTCCCTTGGTAAGAATAAACTTTATCTGTTGACATTCCCAACTTCATACTCATGTAACTCTTTTGGCAGTCTCTTTAAACTTGAAGCGCCTGAACCTCATATCTTAACTCAAAATGAAAAGTCCATTCAGATAAAAACATCTACTAACTCAACTCAAAGCATGAACTTTGATTAGCTATTCAGTGCCTTATTTTGTTATGAAAGAAGTAAGATTTGTATAATTACATCATTAAATCACATCATTCAACATGATTTATTTAATTTTGGTGGACATGGAATCTACAATACATGATTCATTCATGAGTTACCTGGCTGATCCATCAATGAATATTTTTGTCCTTGTATCTATGTATTTATGCATATATAAAACATTTTGTCATAAATTCCAGGCTGTTGAAGACCACTTATCATAAGAAACATGGCACTGATCGAATTTGTTTTACTCATCACCCAAGCTCTGTTATATGTTCTTCAAAGTACAATTTGGAGTCTACTGGGGGTGAGCTTTTCTATATGTAAATATGTTTTGAAATTATTTTCAGAGTCTTGTTTGAAATATGAGTGCATGCATCTACTGACTTTTCCCCCAACCATGCTAGAATCATTGAGGTATTTATCAATGTATGATAACCGATGCCTGCGGTACTTCAAAGGCCATAAAGACAGGTTTGAACTTATTGTTATTTAATGCTTTATATGTTTTCCCCATGATATGGCTAATGCTCTTCGTCTCTCGCTGATGTTATCATAGAAAGGTTCTTGAAAGGTTGCAAAATGGGCAGGTTTCTATATTTATTTTACTTAAATAAAAACTTAAGGAAACCAAGTATTGTACAAAGTATCACAGCTATGCAATAGAAAATTTTGTTGAAATTACCAAAGATTGACGCATTTCTTGTTATATTGCTTGTCCTTATACAGATGCATTATTCAGTCAGACAAAAAATATACTGCGAATTAATTTGGTTGTGGATGAGATAAAAGGTTCTAGAATTAGAGAGAGAGAGAGAGAGAGACTTTTTATATCAAAGTTAAGCATTTCATTTGAGTTATCTTATATAATTTTTAGTTTCTTTCATTTGTTTTATTATGCCACCTCATGACAGTTTTATTTTTTATGGTTTTCCAATGTAGGAATGTAGGAGTATTATATGCCAATGCTGCAGTTCAAATCAGTTTCTTTATATGCACGGTTGTAATGGTGGTTATGTTCTGTAATTTTTTTTGTAGAGTTGTTTCACTTTGCATGTCTCCAATCAATGATAGCTTCATGTCTGGTTCTCTAGACCACAGTGTCAGAATATGGGATCTCCGAGTAAATGCCTGCCAGGTTGGTTTTTTGTTTTTCGGTGTGATCAATTACTAACATCCGAGATATAATTAAAAGAATATCAAGAAAATAAAGCCAAACATACATGTAATCCCGTCTGTATTCAGCTTCCTCCATCCTTACAAAGAGAAAAGGAGAAGAAGACAACTGACCCATGTATTATCAAAATTGCTTAACCGTGACTCATGAGCCTGATACGCTTCTCTTTTGAGCTAGGCTAAAAAGCCTGATCTAACCTAGGATGACATTCTGCAACAATTGAGTTTGAAAAAAATGTAGATATTTCATCTGCAGATAAATTGAACAGAGAAAAGCAAAATTATGATAATGCTCACCCGTAGTTTTCAGGGAATCTTACGTCTACGTGGTAGACCTGCTGTTGCATATGACCAACAAGGCCTGGTTTTTGCTGTGGCAATGGAAGGGGGTGCTATCAAATTGTTTGATTCACGTTCCTATGACAAGGTTTTTGCCTAAACTTTTAGTCGTTGCATTCTTTTTTGCCAAATTAATTTCACAATTATAATTTCTTGCTGATGTAGGGTCCCTTTGACACCTTTCTAGTCGGTGGTGATACCGCGGAGGTTTGTGATATCAAGTTTAGCAATGATGGCAAATCAATGCTTCTGACTACAACAAACAACAATATTTATGTTCTTGATGCATATGCAGGAGAGAAGGTTAGATTTTCGAGTTAACTTTGTTTAGCATATACAGGTTCTTGATAGTAGTAGTATTAATTTCAAGGGTTAATATCATTAGTTTGATCGAATTTTGATTTTAATTCGTGTAATTTCAAATCGTTGGTTTTGTTCCATATAATTTCATAAGAACTTGGTCTGCGTCAAAGTATAGGGGCCAAAACTAAAACTCATTAAAAGTATAGGGACCTGTCAATAAACTTAACCCGATCTTTATGAAAATATAAGGACCAAAACCAAAATTCGATCAAAGGTAAGGGCAAACAACGGTATTAACCCTAATTTCAAATTAACTTGTCTTTCATCTCGAGTGAATTCGGATTCAACTTTGTGTAGGATCTTTTTCTTACAGGTCATATTCTCCAAACACGAATTGGCTAATTGTTTTAGAATTTCTTTTGCAGCGCTGCGGATTTAGTTTAGATCCATCTCCTGGTACAAAAATAGAGGCTACATTTACACCAGATGGAAAGTATATGTTGGCAGGTATTCCATTTATTCTCTTGTTTCCTTCTTAGACACTCTTCGTTTCACGGCGTCTCTCATCTCATACTTAGGAGTTAGGAGCTGATATGCGCACCATTGAATTGTGGGCGCCATCTTTGATATCCTTTCAATTTACGTATTAGTAACTTTGAATTTTGGAACTAAACTTCGTTTTTGCATGTCTTAGGCTCAGGAGGCGGAACCATTCATGCGTGGAGTATTGACATGAAAAATGAGGCAAGTGTAATTCGTTCTTTTGATTTGTTTGAATCATATTTGCTGCCCAAAAAAAAATCGAAACCATAAGCCAATGATGCAAGGACCTCTGTGGAACTTGGATTTTGTTTGTTCCTATTCATTGCTTTGTGATGGTATATATTCTTCGGTGAGCTGTCACCCTTTGGCCTGGACATAATACGTTAACAAATTGGCCTCACGGCCATTTTGTATCATATTGTTCTGTTTGTTCTGCCGAAAATATCATGAGACACAGGTTTTTCTGAGCAGGTCGCATGTTGGAGCAGCCATATTGGTGTGGCTTCGTGCTTGAAGTGGGCCCCTCGCCGTGCCATGTTCGCTGCAGCTTCCTCCGTTCTCACGTTTTGGATTCCCGACGACTCTAAACTTAAAGCCGGTGGCCAGGACGACGTTGAAGCTGGAGCTCAAACCCAGCCGCTTGGACACTAAACTCAATCACAGCTTTTTTGTTCTTAAATACACAATTTTGGTCAGGAAACTCTCGTGCTTGTCGTTTCTGAAAGCTACTATAAAACTTGCTCTTGCTTCGTTAACTCAGCAGGGCTCGTTTTGCTTCAATAGAGAATGTAATTCCGTAGTCCTTACCTAATCTTCATTGAGCATATGTTTGAACGAGTTTAATGGCTGAGTATTTATTATTAAATTTTCTGTAGCATTCCACTTGAGGTTAAGACTCGTTTTTCTGTTTTTGGATGGGTTAACCCAAGAGACACTATTAGACTAACCAGACCAATTTGGTAACGAAAATAACTGTTGGAGGGCAAAACTAGTCTTGGAAACGAAACAAAGGAGTGAAGGACTAGCGCAAGACTCATTGATATTGAATAAAACATTAATACAAATACAGGACACAAGCATCTACAGAGTAACTAACGTAACACCCCCTCTGGACATGAACCATCTTGCCTTGCACTTAACCTGAAGACGACAAGTACACAACCGGACCATTACAATAACATAAAAAGACCACAAAAGACTCAAGCGCACGAAGACGCATTATTTCTCGTATTTCCCATGTGAATCCCTCCAACTGGAACCACCATGCTACATTATTATATTCATGACCTCTTCACCTCCTGTGCCTTCGTCTGAATCTCCTGTCCAGCTTCCTTCGTCTTCTGCCCCACTTGCCCTGCCATGTCCGCCATGCGCCGCTTCGCCGAGTCCAGCAGCTCTGGCGTCGTCTCCTGCATCTGCCTGATGTAGTTCATCACCCACGAGAACGACGACAGTGCAGTCAAAGCACAAGCTCCCGAAGTCAAGAAGCCGGCCACCGCCAGCCCAATGACCATGGTGGCCGGCACCAGAATGGGGCTAAAGAGGACGAACAGAGGCACCGTCACGGCCAGTCCCAGGAGTGTTCCCATCAACGTGAAACCGGCGAGCATGAGAAGCGTGCCCCCAATGGGAACGCCGGCGAGGATGGCAATTATCTGAGAGGTTGACAGACCTTTCTCCGGGAAGAGGCTGCCCTTAACACCGCCGTCATAACGGTATTGGGGGTTAAGACCGCCTTCGTAACGAGTGGTAACGCCGGTGTCGTAACGGGCTGTTGTTGGGTGGACATGGATTTGTGTGGAACGATCCGACATGGTGGCGCGTGGATGGTTGTGAAGTAAAGAGAAAGAGAGAGAGTGTGTAGTTTTAGGAAGGTGAAGTGTGAGATGAATGAGGGGAGGGACCGAGAGTTTTCTTATAATGGAAGGTGGTGAAGCAGGAGGGTGACACGTATGCGGGAGATGGTGAGTAAGAGGGCTTGCATGAGGAACAAGTTTCAGTGTGGAGATGGTTAAGACTCGAAAAATGAGTAAGTGATTAATAAGATGGGGGAAAATCGAAACATTAGAATGGCTTTTTACGAGCAGGTGCAGAGAGAGGTAAGAAGCTTTTGCCACATTCGTACTGCCCTTCTGCAATATTGCTGTGTTGTGGGCATTTCATGCATACAGCTGCGATATTTATGTGTCTTTATATCGTGCTCTGCTCTTAGACATTCTCCTTTTTTTCTTCGAATATCACTGGGCAATTCATTAAGTTGTTTGCTCGCGAGGTCCCAAAAGAAAATAATAAAAATAATATTTGTTCATTATCATGAGTTTCATGGGAATCAGTTTTTGGACAAGCATCATTTATTCATCCCATCTAGATGTCTAGATCTAGATAATTCAAATTTATTTTTTTAAAAAAACAAATTATTTTAATGATAAAAAATCAAAAATAAAACTAATCTCTTAACTAATATTTTCTTAAAAAATAAATTTTTTATTCAAAAACAACCCATTTAAAAAAGTCAAATTTGGACGATTAGATTGGACAAGCAAATGGATAAGTACCAAAACTGATTTCAAATCTCATGTAAGATGGTCGGGGATCTTACAAAGCAAGAGTTACCGGCCTGCTTCAAACCACTAACTTTTGGGGTGTAAACCTTCTAATAAGTTGTTGTGTTCATTACAGTAATGCTTTCTTTTAGAGTTGGCCACTAAGAAGGGTTACCTATAGAGGGACTGATCAAAAAGAGACCAAGTGAAGCGCCATAGAGTGGAATTGGATCCATCTAGATGTACCCTCTGGGGGGGTGCATTGTCAAGAGTCCCAAAATAAGTTACGGTGCCTATCATTTTATATAAGCAACGTAAGTTTGTCAAATATGTAGTGTCCAAGTTTGACTATTTTCCTTACAAAATGTACTTTAATAAGTACAAAATCTAAAATAAAGATAATCCATTAATTATAATTATTTAAAAAGCATCATTAAAAAAAAAATCTGGACGATGGGCATTGTAGCTGGTTTCTATGAGTCCGCCGTTGGGAGGTTTCCTCAATGCCTCCCAACGTTTCATGCCTTCTTGATTGGAATTATCAAATTGTGACTAAATGGGGGCATTGGATAGAGTATGTCGTGCCCATTCGCCCTTATCTGGTAAGTATAGATATTACTTTTGTTTTTTATTTTTGTTTTCTAGGTGCTTCATCATTTGATCAACTTTAGGACATAGATACAAACCATTCACGGATTTAATTACAATCATTTTATTGCTTTATTTATAATGGATTATAGATGTTGTTTGATTCTTGAAGTATAGATATTTATTAAGACATATGATAGTTTTTAAATTTCAAAACTTAAGTTATAAATTTATTTTGAAATATCCCAAGATATGAAATCATCAAATGCATTTGAAATTTATGTCACTTAAAGTGAAATTAAGACACATGTAATTATAGGAATGCTTATGAAATTTAAATGGAATTATTTTTTTCCATATGTGGACACGGTAGGGCATTACCACTTGGCCAAAGAAGCCTACCCTACCCAGCTCGTCCTTGCTTAGCCTGAAATGGTTATAGCTTTTTACCAAGTGAAGCTAGGCATCAGGCTACAAAATGTAGCCTATTCATCCATCGAGCTAGGCCTCATGCAAGGGTCTTGCCCTGCCCAGCCCAACCATACCCACCCCTAGACTATTAAAATGAGATCTGTTTAGGTGATTTGGGTCTGTCAATGGTGGATTGCATTTTTTTATGGGCTTTCTTTGGTTATCGTGTCTGAGAAAAATTATTAAATGGGCCTTTTGACAATCCATAGGACAGTAGCACACAGCATATCACCACAAATAATCGTTTTTCAAAAGGAGGCTTTTTTTTTTTTTTTTTGCATAATACAGGCAAGCCGTAGCTTGAAGAGGTAGATAGGACCTAGCCCAAAAAGACTATACCTAAAATCAACATCAAGAAAAAACAAAACAAAGCTAGGACCGACAGGCCCATTGGTCCCTCCGCACCATCCCATCTCAGGAACTACAGGAATAAGTACCTCACGCGCATCCAGAGGAGCACTATGCCCTTCCTTTGCCAAGTAATCAGCGCATACAATGTTCTCTCTACTAGTATAATGCAGCGCCACATTCCAGTTTTGGAACAGGAGATCTCTAATACTGCCAATAATATCTTTCATCGGATGATCATCATAGACCCAGTCTCTCATTAGAATATTGATCGCCTCCAACGAGTCTGAGTAGAGTAGAATTTTCTGAAAACCCAATTGTTTAGCGACTGTGAGTCCTAGCATGATGGCTTGAAGCTCCGCCTCTATCACCGTCCGAAGACCAAGGGCTTTACAAAACCCCATCACCCAGCGCCCCCGTGAATCCCTGATCACTCCACCACATGCCGCTTGGAACTGCTGGCGAACTGACCCATCAACGTCAATACGGACCGCATCCTCATCGGGGGGAGTCCAATGCTTCTCCTCATTCCTGTGCAATTTGAAAAACTTGATGAGATAACTTATTATTCATACTACTTTCCATCATAAGGTAGCTGCACAAATGAAGCATCTCCCTGGTTTCAATATTATCGCCTTGGAATAAGGATCTACATCTGGAAGTCAAGAGAATCCAACATCCCAAACTGAAGACTCTCGACCAGGGGACATTCTAGACCTTTCCCTTTCCCGGCTTGTGTATAGTGTTCCACCTGAGCCAACTGTGCAAGTTACCTGCAAAAAATTGAGAAATATAATTAGGTTTCAAGGTTTCTTTCCAGTTTAACTTTAAATTATCATAGCAAAAAAAAAAATTAATTAATCATCATAATTAAATTAAAGCATGCCAGAATCTTCTTTGTGGTGAGTGAAGAAGAAGCAAAGGTTTGCGCAAGGACTCCATGAAGTTTATCACCCGTATGAAACTCTAGCAATGATACATAGTCAGGATTGTAATGGCGAGATTCTTCCATTAAATACTTAGCTGAGGTGTCTCTTTTGTATTAAAAAAAAAAAAGAAGAAGAAGAAGAAGAAGAAAAGGTTTATATGGAATTAAAAATAGAGAAATAAGTTTGATTTGATCCGAAGTTTACCTCCACTTTGAGAAAAAAAAAATACATTCACATAGTGGCGGAATAAAAAAAAATTAGTCCGAGCCAAAAAATAAACATATTAAACTATTTATTAAACAACATCACATAATATTAAAAATACAAATAAATAATAATAATAAATTAAAAATCAAAACAATATATAAAATGATACTAATATTTTTAGTAGGTATCTCAAATAATAATTTTATTTTCCTCTTAGTAGGCTAATAAATAATGAAACAAACATTATTCTCATAGAAAAAATAAGAGATCAGTTGGGACCAAATTGACTGGTGAGGTCATACTTGCCACCGCAAACACTTCAACCTTCCTCTCCCATCCTTCATCCGTCTCATACGACTGATTTAGGTAGTAAAGAATCCAAGTATACGACCACCCCCCAAAAAAACAAAACACAGATTCTTTCCTTCTCCTTCATTTTTTTTTTCATCGTGGATTGCAATCTGAGCAGCTACTACCCGGACGGTTCCCTGAAAGCCGCTCCGGTTTGCGGCTTAACTCCGATTCCCGGTGCAAAACGGCCAAACTCCACTCCTCTGGCGGCCTAAAAATATAAAACGAGCCGGTGTGTGTTCCCTGTCCAGTCTGGTCTAGCTTTAAAACTGCATGGAGCTGTCAAAGAAATTAACTAATTGGAATCCAGCCAAATAATTATCCACAAATTAATTAATTAATAAATTTTGGGGGTTGGGGGGCGAGTGGGTGAAACAGGAAGTATGAATAATGTAGCACCTTGTCAGGATCAGATCATGGGACCCTTGAAAATCAAAATCATCATAGGACAAACAGTGGGATATGATGCTAAAGAAAAGTCGGCAGGTTGCACAAAATACCAAAAGATCAGAATAATGAAATATATAGAGAATAAATAAGAAGAAAAATGGAGAGAAAGGGGGAAAAAAAAGGAGGGAATAAGAATAAAAACCTAAGGCCATTTGTCTATTAGGTGAAGTGAAAAATGGAATGTGGCACGTCGAAGGAAGACTTTAGTTAGGGGGAGGCATGTGCCTGCAACCTTACTTATGGGCTTTAATTCTGAGAGTGTCTCGTCAATCACTCACAAACACTCAACACGTACAACTCCTCACTCATTAATTGCCATCTTTGGGCGGTTCGTGGTGGCCCATTCATTTCATCGTTTTCCAAACTCTCCTGCCTCTGTATGTTTCGATCTGCCAAACACATTCAAACTCAACCACACATACGCTGCTACGTACGTATATACAATGACGGACCCAGTAATTAATGTTTGTGGGTGCATAATTAGTGAGGGGATTGGGGGCTGCCCCCAATTTTTTTTAAAAGGAAATTTTAAATACATTAAAAATCAAATGAATATAGACAAGAAAAGAAAAATTCAACTTAACATTAAAAAAAAAAAAATTGTATCTTTTTTTCATACAAGGATACTAAGCAACTGAAACTATGATTTCCAATTCCAGAGTAACTAAACAATTCACACTCTATATTAATTTAGTAAGTAATCAACAAGTAATCCAAAAGAAGATAAATTATATTCAAAGGATGAAAAGGCAGTATTTATAATCAATAAATTATGAATAAGTAAATTAAATGAAAAACGTCTTTTTATATTTTTTTGCATCTTCACCTCTCAATGAAAGGTTTAGCTCAATTGGCAGAGTGCATCCTCTTTGAATGCAGTGCGCCCTCATGTTGCAGGTTCCAAAACCTATTAGATGCAACTTTTGTGCACCGTGCGTGCGTTTTCATTGTTTTGAGGAAAAAAAACCTTATGAAAGAAGCAGCTTGGAGGAATAAAAAAAACTTATGAAAGAAGCAGCTTCGAGGAAACGAACACGTATGAGTGCAATCAACACCATGGAGTTATTACCACCTAGGCCACTTAGAATAGTTGAAATAGATTTCCTTCAAAATATATATATATTATTAAAACTTTTGTGACTGCACCTGCCCACACTGGCACCAGTGTGGGTCCGTCGCTGGTATATATACTATCTCTTCATCTCTCAAACATTACGTACTACTACATTAATGATCTTTTCCAAGCTTGCTTGCGCTCTTTCTCTCTCTCAGCATGACCACCAATGGCAAAAGTTTCCCTCCACTTTTTTATACACACACTCATTATTAGTTGATTACGATCATTAATAATGTTCAATTTTTAGACTTAATTGATATATAAAGTTTTCTTTTTGTCTGGAAACCAAACGCAGAGGAAACTAACTAGCTGGAATCTGATAGTTTGGTGGCATGAAAACTTTTCTAAAAGAAGTCTAAGGTCACAGACTTAATGAACTTATAACCCCATGTTGTTAATCTTTTAGTTCAGCCAAAAAAGCAAGAAGAACTTGATGAATGCGAGTTAGCCTGCTAATTGCATTCATTTTACGCACTTATCTAAGTCTGTAAGGAAAAGCTCAACATCATAAAATACGTACACTTACAGACTCACTCACCAGAGAGCAGATTCATTGAAGACACATCGTATCACAAGTACATATAATATAAGAGAGAAGGAAAGAGGGACGGAAAATAGGGGGAGGAGAAGAAATTGCGCCGTTATATGCGCATCATGCTCATAACTTGTCTTCACAAACACACACACACTCACACACAAACAAGTAGGCCTTGGAGATTTGCAATCGTTAGATCACATGTGGGTGAACAGGAGAGGGCAGTACCCTTTTCATGAACTAGATGCTGTACTGTCGCCGAGAAACATGGCACACGCCAATGTTTTTGTTCAAACATAATCTCCCAAAGCAATTTTCTTCATTCAAACACTAAAACCAAAGAATTCTTGGATTATTATATATATATATATATATATATATATATATATATATAAGATCCGAAGAAGAAGTGAAGTCAACAATCACAGCACTGCTCCTTCTTTGACCAGCTGCACAAATTTGTGTGGCGCATATACGAAGAAAACACGGTAACAAAAGGTAGCTAGGATGTTGGAGACACTCACCTTTCAATTGTTCACATTGTATTGTTATAATATAGAAAGATTGTGACTTCAACTTGCTTGTATTTTCCATTAATTGGCTATAATATATTGCATTTGTATTACAACATGTACATACAGTACATAATCCAGCTTATTATCTGCATTAATTAATGTGCATTATAGTAAATAATTAATTAATTACAAGTACGTTACGTGTTCATGTCAACAATGCCGTTGGGCGCGCGCGCACACATCACAAAGCACTATATATCAAAACCAAATAATCCAGAATGGACCAGTTATATATACAACTGATATAACGCCTTGACGAGGGTTTTCATTTGTAAGCTTGTAAAGGTACAGGTTCAACAGCATTATACTGATGAGATACTCCATAATGTGCTATATATATATATATATATATATATATATATATATATATATATATATATATATAATAATTTAATAGAGGGCTTTTCCACAATAATAATAATAATAATTACAAAATATATATACATGACAAGAACATATCCCGGTACCTTCACCCCATATACACACACCCCAATTAATTTGAACATACAAAGAAACCCCTTATATATATAGATGGATACAACTCGATCTAATAGGAGTTGATGACATTATATACATATATGATGCACAGAGAGACAAGACTTAAGAATTACGTGTTGATTAAATTGCCCCCACACCCCTCAATGATGAAGGATATATATATATATATATATATATATATATATATAGTAATAATTAAGGAATAATGCAAAATAAACACCCTTTTTCAAAACTCTAGTCACTTGCACATAGCACTTTCAAACTTTCAAAATCAGGACATAAATTCACCAATTTTTACACTTTCGGAGCTGAAGATCAGTCGTCTTTGACTCTTCCATATCTAGAAGCTAAGCACATGGCATAGGGAACAAGGCTAATCATCTAAGGGGGTGCCACATCAATTCCAAGACACACGTTTTTGAAAACTGAAAGATTGAAACCTACTGATCAATGATCACCCCCACGCATATTGTGAAATTCAAAAAGTTATTATTTGCAAGTGACTCAAAACTTGAAAAGGGTTTATTCTGCAATAATAATAATAATATTAATGATTTTAGTAATTATTCCAAGGAGAAGGATAATAATAGTCAGAAGGAGATTGTTGACCGAGAGACGTAGAACTAGAACCACCACCTCCTTGATTTGCAGAACCTTGACCAGGCAAGTCATCATTATTGTTGTTGTTGCAGGTATAGCGAATGAGATCAGCATTAGTGGCATCAAGTTCTTTCTGAAGCCTAATGACTTGCCTCTGGAGCACAGAAATGGCCCCTACACACCCATACACTGGATCCTTAATCCTCGCTTCTGCTTCATAAGCGAGAGAGTTCACAGCATCCTCTCTCTGATGTGGTTGCACCTCGTTTAGCAGCTTGCTTACGTTGCTGGCTCCGAATATTTTGTGAACATTTGCAAACTTTTGAGGTTCCTCTGGTGGAAAATATGGCGCGAATATGCAGTCTGGCATGCATTTCCTCCTCAAAAACTTGCACGCTGCACATGGCGAATTTGAGTAGCTCGAAGAAGAAGCCATTATATTTGTGTGTCTCACTGCAACCTAATTAATTAATAGCAGATAATTAAAAATTAATAATTCAATACAAAACTCATTCTTCAATCATAGTATATTAGATTCATAGTATGTACTGATAAATTCTCACAAAAGCACACGTCATATAATGTAACTCATTCTAAGTATATACGGTCAATATTGATTATATAAAGTAATAGATATTTCTCATGCACAAAGAGAATTAGGGTTGGGGAGACAGAAAAACTTTATATATTACTTGCATTATCATTTATCAGACAAGCTGCTTCTTTTCAAAACTTTTTTTCACTTTTTGTGCATACCTATGCAGCGACTTTCTTGACTCCGTGTGTGCTGTGTACTATTCATTGATTCTTCAGAGTATTCCCCAGAATCATTTTCTTTCTTTCTTGTTTTGGAGAGAGAGAGATGAAAACTAAAAATAAATGGGAAAAGGCCAGCAGAGACAGGCTTTTTTGCTAAGTGTATCATGGATTCCTTCTCACTTTGAGTTTTATGTCTTCCTTCACTATCAATCTCTCACTTATTATACCTCCTAGCTAGCTAGGTCATCACTTAGCCTTTAGTTGGCCAACACAATATTTATATATACAAACCTCTCGTTAATTAATGACGAATGACCCAAACAGACATATCTGTGTGTGTGTGTGTATCTGTGTCAGTTTTTCAAAATTTCAACTTGTTCGACTGGAATTATTTCCAGGTTTCCGTACACTTGAAATTAGATTGAGAATTAGAAACAAGAAACCAGTATCAAATCAAAGCTGCAATTAAACGCCAGTTGATTAGGAGAATTGAGCTGCATAATATAAAACAGAAATGAAAGAATTAAACAGAAACATATATAAGAGGAATCAAAAGTATACCTTTTGTTAGGTTTATGATTTGAACAGGCTATAGCTAGCAGGATACTGTAAACTGATATCCTTGTTGATGCAGGCTCTCTAGCTACTAGCTAGGTAGCTAGCAAGATGGATCTAAGCTTTAATCAAGTGTGTGATGAAGAGAATATACAGAGAGCTAGAGGGAGATTTGTTGAAGAATTAGGAATTTTGATGAGAGAGGTTGGGGGAAGCAAGGGGAAAAAACCCTAGGAGTTAGTTGGAAGACAAGATGAGAGAAACCCGCAAATACAGTGACATTAGATGATGAGAGGCATCAAACTGTTTTGGGGAGGCAAAGAGCATTTTTCATTTTGAGAGAGGAGAAGGAAAAGAAAGCTAAAGAAAAGTTCCATAAATGGGCTCTGTGTATATAAAAGATGACTACGACTCTCTACCTTTTATAATAATATCAAACACTGTTCACCAACGTTTCCCAACAATGCACCTTCATTAACTTGTATTATTCCCTCCACTCACATATATAGACACACACATACCTGGCTCTAGTAGTGACTTCAATGTATATATGTTTATTAATTAGTTTTTATATTGTATTTGAATGCAAAATAACCTTTTAATTTTAATTTCCACACAGAACATTTTTTTGTCTGTGTGTGTATGTTGCTTTCTCCTCATTACTCGGTAGTGATCTCCAACTATATATTTGTGTGTGTGTATTTACTTCTCATCATCAACTAGTCATTTTTAATGCTGGTTGTAATTGTTTTATATTAGTCACTAAGTGTTTGTTTGTATATGAAGGAGATATTCACTTGTATACTGTTTGAGGTTGTGGTATTTATCTCTAGGTATAGTCTGCCTTATTAAAGTGAAGACATGGTTCACAATATATGTGAAATAAGAGAAGAAAAGAGGCAAATAATTGAGCAAGAAGCCAGGTACTTTTGCTGTAGAGTACTTCATAGAATTATGTAAATGTTGATTTATATATACCTAGCTAGTGAAATAGGGTAACGTTCCTGCACAGAAGTACTCACAATAATGAACATATTAAAAAGCTTCTTTAACATATTCCACTACACACACATTGTTTTCTTCTACTGTGCAAAACGTGAAGTCATAGTTCTTCACTCACAAACATTATAAATCAAAACATAGACAAACAAGGACTGATGGTAACCCAAACAAGCATGAGAGATTCCAATATTTTTTTAAAAAAAAATGTATTATATATGTGAGACACAAAGCATGTGTGTGTGTGTGTAGTCATCAGTTAGGTTGTTGCCCTTCGTGCGGTCCCTTGTTGTTGTAGGGCACACTTGCGAGGATTCGTTCCAATAATGAAAAGATGTGATGATATCAATGCAAATCTCTGTGCTCTCAATGAAGCTTCACTGCACACTGTTCTGCTCGCTCCCAATTATTGGCTTCCATCAAATATTCCCCGGCCCAGACCCCTTCATCAATATGCTTTGATTTGAGTATATATTATTTATATGCACCATTCTATTAAAGAGATCTTTTAAAAAATGACACAGAAAAGTGAAGAGTGTGCCAAATGCAAATGCATTATGAGACCTAATATTTCAATAACTTCCTCTTTCAAAACTAATTAACTAGCACACAAGAAAAAGCAAATGGATGGGTACCCAGTTTTGCTTCTTGTGCTCATCGCTATCAGTTTGCTTATTTGGGATTGATTGAACGAATTAAAGCAGCATGCTTTATTGCAACAATTCTTCAAAAGTGTTCATATTATGCTTCTTTTTCACACTTTTCCATTCTTTTGCTTGTGGAAGGGGTTAGAAAAGGACCCATAATATGACTTAACTCTGCCGAAAGGCCAAAAGGGCATTATTCAAGTTTATCCTATAGCATATAGAAAGAAATTGATTTAAAAGTTTTGATACTTGATGGATTTGAGAGCTGTCTCACTTCAACTATATATATATATATATATATATATCACTAGTTAATTGAATCTTATATAATTTTCATTCGCGTGCCCTCATTGTGATTGTTCCCTCAACTATGTTAATTCTTTTTTATTAGTTAATGTATATGTCATATTATTTATGCTGTTAGTTATATAAAGCACATACATGTCGGTGTGTTTATATATAAATGATTGTAGAATTAAAACCCCTATTGAATAATAGATACATGAATCTACTTTTTGAATCTATATATCATTTTTGAATTGTACCATCTCTCCCACATTGGTCTCATAGTTTGAGAGGACAAACAAATTATTATAAGGTTAAGGTGTAATTTCACCAATGAACTATTGGTCCAGGAGCGTCCAACACAGTTAAATATTAAATGGACCAAAAATATCAAAAAAAGTTTTACTCAGGAGCGTCCAGCACAATGCCGTTAGACAAAAGTTAATGTTCGTTATCTAAGGTGCAAATTGGCCAACGAACTTTTACCCTAGGAGCGTCCGGCACAAAATTCTAAATTTTACTAAATTAAATAAGTTTTTTCTCAACTGTCATTATTCAAAACTACTTATAGAGATATCTATCGTCTATAGACAAAAATTACTTAATCTTCAATTTTATCAAAATTATAATTTTCTAAAATAAACAAAATTTACAACAACAATAAATGATATATTTACAATTAAAATTGCGCCTTAACCCATTAAAATTGTCAAAAGAGTCACCACCTACGCGTGGCCCCTAACCTTTCAAAACCAGGATTTTTTTCATTTTTCAAGTCCAGAGGCTATTTACAACAACAAATAATATATTTACAACAGAAAAAGAATATATTTACAACAAACTTTCAAAACCGGGATTTTTTTTCATTTCTCACCTCCAGAGGCTACTTACAATAACAAATGATATATTTACAACAGAAAAAGTATATATTAACAACAACCTTTGAAAACCTGGATTTTTTTCATTTCTCACATCCAAAGGCCATTTACAACAACAAATGTTATATTTACAACAGAAAAAACATATATTAACAACAATATGTTAAATTATTCTGTGATTGGATCCTTCTCAATATTGTTGTTAATATATGCTTTTTCTGTTGTAAATATAACATTTGTTGTTGTAAATAGCCTCTGAACGTGAGAAATGAAAAAAAATCTAGGTTTTTAAAGGTTGCTGTAAATAGGTTCGAATATAAATAAGTTCGAACGAAAATGATAAGTTCGAACTTAAAAGAAGCCTACGAGTATGAGTTACATTCAAATATGAGTGCATTCAATCAAATATTAATAATCTTCAAAACGTCGCCATATCAAATTCTCTACGCCTACAACACTTCGTATTGCTATAATAACTAAATAACGTAAGTCACTACTAATACAATCAATTCTAAAATTGATTGCAGTAATCTTTTGCTGGAAGTCATTAAAGATACACTCTTACACTTTGTATTGTACATATATGTTTTTTCTGTTGTAAATATATCATTTGTTGTTGTAAATGGCCTCTGGACATGAGAAATGAAAAAAAAAATCCAGGTTTTCAAAGGTTGTTGTTAATATATGCTTTTTCTATTACCAATATATCATTTGTTGTTGTAAATAGCCTCTGGACGTGAGAAATGAAAAAAAAATCCTGGTTTTGAAAGTTTGTTGTAAATATATGCTTTTTCTATTGTAAATATATCATTTGTTGTTGTAAATAGCTTCTGGACTTGAGAAATGAAAAAATCCTAGTTTTGAAACGTTGGAGGCCACGCGAAGGTGGTGACTCTTTCGGCAATTTTAATGGGTTAAGGTGCAATTTTAATTGTAAATATATCATTTGTTGTTGTTGTAAATTTTGTTTATTTTAGAAAATTATAATTTTGACAAAATTGAAGAAAAAATAATTTTTGTCCATAGACCATAGATATCTATACAAGTAGTTTTGAATAATGACAATTGAGAAAAAACTTATTTAATTTAGTAAAATTTAGAATTTTGTGTCGGGCGCTCATAGGGTAAAAGTTCGTTAGCCAATTTACACCTTAAATAACGGACATTAACTTTTGTCTAACGGCATTGTACTGAATGCTCCTGAATAAAACTTTTTTAGGTATATTTGGTCCACTTAATAATTAATTGTGTTGGACACTCCTGGATCAATAGTTCATTGATAAAATTGTACCTTAACTTATTATTATATGCTAAAGAGATTCTCATTATATCTTGATAGACTTGGTAGGTTCATACGCCCAGACATTCAATGAATCTGTTTAGTATTCATTTATTATTATATTACTGTACCAACAATTATTCAAATATATGATCATCATCAGCACCTACATATGCATATATGTGTGTGTGTCCGTGGTTCAAGGATCAGTGCTATAATGGTAATTGAATGGGGTGTGTCCCATCATAATCAAGATAATATTCCACGGGTCCTTGATGCAAGACAATTTTAGCGAATTGATCTAATCCTAAATATAAGACATAATTTTTATATTTATTAATATTTTTCTAATTTAATCCTAAAAATATTCCTTCAACAATAGTGAAGGATGAGAGGGAAGCTAATAAGGGAATTAAAGAAAATGACTAGAGTTTTTTAGAAAATATATATCATATTAACCAATTTAACTAATTTTCTTAATTTAATCAAATTAGGTAAATATGTATTATATTAAGTACCAGAAAAGTATAATTTATTAAAATACATAAAATATCCATATATAACGTTGAAGAGAATAATATTAATTTAAAAAGGTACTGCCTTCAGATCTAATTATAAGACTGAGTTTACTTTTTTGGAGAAATTAAGAAAACTAATTAAATTACTTTAAAGCACTTTTATTTTTATTTTTTTTCAAACTAATTAGTTTGACTAATAAATTAATATATAATTTAGGATATACAACATAACATATGATAAAATTAGATAACTTATTTAGCTTTCTTAATCTCTCTAAAAAAAGTCAATCCAATCTTATAATTAAAATCCCAGGTAGTATTATCTACAAATCAATGAAATATTCATGCATCAACCATACATAATTAAGAAAAAAATAGAATTACTAAAGTATAAATCTAACAGACTGATATTTTCTTCTTTTAAACTCAAAACAACATTTTTTAGGTTCAACAATGAAACAAATTCAACTCAATTCGCCATTGAAAACTTTTGATTGAACCGGTAAGAGGATTAATTCACCAATCCATGAGTCTGATAGGCTAACTCGGATCGGTTTTAATACCCCAGTGGGGATATACATACAAGCACTATAAAAATTTTGCGACTTTGGCTTTTGAAGAAGTGGAGAGGTAGGATCAGGCCAAATACTATATATATATATATATGCACTTAGTTTATTAGTATTTCTCGAAAGGCTAGCCTGTTGTTGCATGCTTGTCAGGATTATGCAAACAAATGTTGAGTGAGTTGGATTAGAAGGATCATTCAGGAAAAGTAGGAGGAATAAAAGGTAAGAGTGGTTTTTCTCTATTCTGTGAACGAGGAATAAAATAAATCATCGAATATGGCCGGGCTTCATGATTAGAGAGGCACAATTATTGGCTGATTTCAGAACTATTGATACATCACGCTTATTTGAATGCTTATTGAACCAAATGTCACCTCACATACATGTGCATTTTCTGTGGCTAACTATGTGTTTGATTGATTCTTTTTTAATGTAACCAAAGTCGGTGATGATCAAGTCAGAACAACTATCAACCTATTCGCATTTGTAAGTAGTAATATTCAAGTTAATTATAGGATACCGAGGAGTGACACAGTTGGCTAAGGCGTTGGCCTTCACCTCAATAGGGAGAAAGTTCGATACCCGCTGGTCGATGTGAAGGTCTCATTAATGAGTGATTTATAAATACCTCTTCAAATGTTCTCTGAGCCTGGAGGTATGCCTTGACCCTTATGGATACCGGTGTCTACCATCACCTAAACTTTTTCACACATATATATAAATTATAGGATACACTAACCAAGACAAATATATATTTTTTTTATTAGACTAAGGGTTTCTTTTTAAGGTTTAGAGGACAAAAAGTTCTCACTGCTCTTAATAAGTAACTTCTTAGAATTCGAACTTATGTTTTTCTCCTTACAAGGGTGAAGCTTTTTATCACATCAACCAACATTTTGTTGGTAACCAAGACAAATATTTTGATATAATGTTTTCAGAGATGAAATATAATCTGTTCAACCAATTTTGGGGTACATGTTTTCTTCTGTTTATAATTTTTTTCACTTAATTCCTATGCATAGAAAATAAGACTTAATATTTTGACTACAGATTGAAATGAAGTTCAAATCATAGTATATTAATTTTATATATATATATATATATATAAAAAGAATTTTAAACAATTACATGTGTATACACACCTTTTCAAGAGAAAAACTAATTTTACAATTTTTAATGAAGTGAAATCAGTTTGACAACAACCCAACCTCCAAAAAATGAAATATAGTTTGTAAGTATCCTTATTAACACTTTAAGTTGTGAAATCTAGCATCTTGGCTTTTGTGATTTCATTAAGCCCAACTCAACTATATTTTTTTTTTCCAAAAAAGAAAGCCACTTATTACCAACTCTTCACAGAATGATTCTTTAGTTTATTGCTACTTATTATCAACCCTTCATTGTTTATCTGTTGAAAAAAATGTTCATACTATATATATATATATATATATAGATATATATGTATGTAGGTATATTAATTATAGACACACCAAACCTATTCAACAGACGGTTATTTCCTCCTCTGTGTAACTTGTGCATTTCGTTTTGCTTGTTCCACAATTTTTTTTTTTGGGTCTTAATGAAACACATCTTGACCTGGCAAAACAATCACTAAAGTATTGATCATTGAAAAATTAATAAAATCACCTTTCATATATATACATTTTGTCTTCTAGACAATGGTACAATGAAAATATCTCAGCATGATCTGCCTTATCGAATCCTTTTGTACGCTTTACATTTCGAATAGAATAACCTGCGAAAATTGTAAACAAATGCGCTAGTATCTCACTCATGTTTAGAGTAACAAACTACAGTGCACGTTAAATAATGAAGTACACTGATTATTTAATTCATATTGCTAATTTATCTGAAAGGCATCAACAACGAATTGAAAAACAAATAAATTTAATTCAAAGAGGGAAATGAACCTTACCCAGATAGGCTATGAGGATCCACTCAGACTTCATGTCAGCCGGCAAAATTGAAACAAAACCGTTCCTGGATGAGTTAGTTACTGCAACTTACATGAAGCTGCTAGAAAGTAATCTCTGATAGTTCTCTTTAGAGAGGATGGTGGATTCAAAACAGAGGAGGGGCTCTTTGATGCAGATTCAAGGGTTTTTCCAGATGTTACAGTGAGATCAGACATGGATAAAAATTGATTCTTTTGGCCATCGGTTTTATGCATTTTAGGTGGTGTGATAGGCACGTCTTCGGTGATTTCATCTGCTGGTTTGTCCACATGAAAAGCATTGTCAAGACCAGACTTAGAACTCCACTCTTCATCCTTCATTAAAAGCTTTCTGCATTCTCTACTGGGCATTGCCATTATTCTCCTCCGGATGGAAGCTGGAGGCTTAGTACTTGATAAACAAATTTTATGATCCCAAATCCGAACCTAATAGATGACATGGGGAAAACATTAAAAACGCTTAAGTATTTTGAAATAGCATTAGCCATATCCCTTTTTTACAGTCCTGAACAGAAAGGGATCACAATGTGCAAGTCAAGGATAGCTTAAAGTTGATATGTGTATATAATATTATAGTGCTTACCGTGAAATCATCAGAGGAAGTTGCCAATTTACCATCCTCGGAGTGGCACCTGAAAGGCAAAAAATAATAAATAACTCGGGATTCTCAGAATGCAAAAGCAATGCCTAGTTCCAGTATTTACCAATCTACAGCAGTAACTTCCCCATCATGAGTTTTCAAAATAATAGGTTCCCCTTGAGGCTTGTTGACCTGAATTGTAAAATATCGGTTAAATCATATACT
Source organism: Acacia crassicarpa (assembly GCA_034222035.1). Taxonomy (NCBI): domain Eukaryota; kingdom Viridiplantae; phylum Streptophyta; class Magnoliopsida; order Fabales; family Fabaceae; genus Acacia; species Acacia crassicarpa. The sequence continues at coordinate 66,444,362 of JAWXYG010000002.1, read as the reverse complement.
GATCACGATCAATGTGAAGCTAATAATAGCCTCCCAAGAGTAAGAAATATAACCTGCCAAACATAGGCATTTCCATCACTTGAGCCACTAACAATGTGAGATGCATCAGGACTAATTGCGGACTGTAATTGCATAACCAAATATAAGTCAATGTCAGGGCAGAAACCGAGTACATTAAACTTAGGTTAAAAATTACAATTCTTACCTTCACAAAAAATGACTCTATTTGACACCCAGAAAACAATCTCACAGGCCCCTTTTCAAGCTGAAGCACGTTATACAAGTATATTCTGGAAGAACGCCAGAAAAAGCTTATTTTTATATTTTTGCTTATTCATTTAATTGTATTTTAAATAATGAAAGTTGGAAAAATGCTGTCAAGGAAATACATGTTATCCATGCAGGATGCTGAAAGAAATACCCCACTTTGATCTTGGGACAAGCTCGATATGCCATGTAACCTTTCCTGAAACAATATTGTACGGATACTGTGAATACTCTTATTTATAGCTTTACAACAGCAATGATAAAAATTTGCCAGAAAATCAGCTTTATCCAAATACCCTGGTGACAGTAAGCAATATGCATGGGCTATAAATTGTTCCACTACATAACTATGTTTGAGCTAGATCAAGTATACTATAATGAATTTACCATTAAGATCAACAACATAATCTCTTGTTACGCATGAAAGGATCAGATCAGCCATGACCCATGATCTGCAAATTTTTCAATGTATAAACCTAAATAGGCCAATTCCTAGCATGGTTCAAACCAACCTTTTCTGATGTCTGGAGACGAGGGCATGTCTGCGTGACAGAACTCTTCAAGTTTCTGGTATCCCAGAACTTTACAACACTGAAATAAACAAATCACATGCGAAAACCAAGCATTCATTTATTAGCATCGGAATATAACAAGAAAATGCAACACAAACTTCAACGGATGATTTCAACTAACCTATCCACTGCCCCAGCCGTAGCTATGGAAACTTGATCCTTGAGATAAAGAACTGATGTAATGCTCATAGAAGCAGCCTGAAGATATAACTTGTTAGAAAAGTTCATATTGAAAAATATATAGAATTTTACACTATCAGCTGCAAACCTTGCCCCTCCTGACTCGTTTTGCTTGGGATGAAAGATGTGCTCCTTTGACTTCAGCAGTTGAACTATTGCCGTGACCACAAGTAGATAGAATTTTAAAGAAAAAGAAACAGAAATTACAACCAAAAATAAATTTTCAGATATTATCAAAGACCACTCCAGGATATATAAAATATGAAATCAAAACTTACCATATGGAGGGTTCCCCGCGCCTGCTTTTGGGTGTTGAGCTACATCTCAAATCCCAAAGATGAAAGGATCCATCTCTTGAACCAGAGACAATAATATCTATAAATTTACAGAAGAAACACCAATTGTGAATATACATTATCTCACAACGATTGAAGATCCAGTTGTAGAAAAACAGTAAAATGGATAACATAATGATATCATATATTACCAGCATTAGTTGGATGTGAACACATAGATTTTACACTTCCTCTGTGTCCCGTCAAGACTCCTATGCATTTCTTTCCTTGTACATCCCATAACTTCATCTGCAAGTACAGACCGTGAGAACATACAAGACCACATTGACTATGAGGAAGGTTACCGGTTAGGTATTATAACATATTTGAGAATTAATAGATCTTCAGAAAGTCTAGATTCAGCCCTAATTGATGGCATTTAAAACTGGTGTGAAATATAAATTGATTTTATTTCAATTATATCCAGTGCATTAGTTAGTAAACAGTGCAAAACTATGAAGCACCGACACTCCTATTTTATAAAAATATGCGTGTCTGACATTCCGACACCGTTTAACACTCCAACACCGCCCGACACTTCTAGTTTTTTAAAATATGCTTGGCTTTGAATATAACTAAATTGATGATGAATTTTTCTTTTATATTCTTTTTATAAAAGGAGGCATGACTTTTATGATGAGGCCGAATCTACAAAGAGTCAAAGCTGGAGGCCAAAATTTTACAAAATATTGAACTTAAATGTAAATTATAATATATATATATATATATATATATATATATATATAAATAATATCAAAACGTGTCCTACTGTGTTGAAATTTAGATTTTTTTAGGATTAACGTGTCGGAGTGTCGATTCGTGTCTGGTGTCAGTGTCGGTGCAACATAGGTACAAAGAGAAGAAACAATATCAGCACGATATGCAACTTGATAAAGTCAAGACTTTCAAGTTTCAAGCCATAATTTTCGATCACTTGAGCAGATTCTGTTTGAATTGGAAATGAGAGAAGAAAATACATTCAACAGAAAACATTGAATTCCAGTACTAAGCATGGCCGGTGAAATAGCCAACTATGTCCTAGGTATGATAAATGACGAGTTTTTGAATCAAGGTCCATTAAATAAGAATGAAGACCACAACAAATTGAGACTTGGCCACAACAGGACACCAACCCTGGTACTTTCATTGAACTGAATGGCACAGCAACTTACAGTTTGATCACCGGAAGCTGTGAGAACATGGGCATCTTCCTGCAAATTTGTTAAGAATGTATGTTAACAGCCCCGGAAAAAAACCATATTCCAATTTGTGTTCATTGTTTTTTTTTTTTAATTGATGACTATTAACTGCTGTTGCGTGCATGCAGAAACCTTATGTCAGTCATCGATGAAGCTATTCCTCAAGCTATATAACTGATGAAACATAGTTTTTCTCTAATTTCATACATTTTAAATTATTGCCATGACACCCCTCAATGAGCAGGAGGTCAACAACAGAGAATCATCAAAAGTTGAAATGACAAAGAGAGCGTATTATGAATTACCTTAATCCAACGGACGTCAAAAACAGCATTGTGATGGGCAACCCAATCGCAAATCTTTGCTTTATCTGCGATGCAAGGTGGGGTAAGGTTCACATGAGTAATGGCCCGCGAGATTCCTTATTTGCTAAAAAAATTTGCATTAAAACAAAAAAGAAACCTGCATTTTCTTGGTACGATGAGGAAGAAGAAAACTTGTGGCGAGTATTAAACAGGTTTACATATCCATCCTCATCCGCCAAAGCAAGGATATGGGAGTTTTTGGCAGTCTACGAAAATTCAGAGTTCCTCACACGATGTTACAACATTAAAAACAAAGATCGACACACGAAATCAAGCTTCAACAATGTTCAAGTACCTTGCAGAATGAGACAGCCAAAGGAGGAGTGTTGCCGCTATTGTGCCCTACAGCCATTACTCCAATTTCGCTGAAGTTAGACGTAATCCCATCCATGTGAGCCCGTTTTCGAACTGAAGATTAGACCCACAAAACGGATTTCACCAATCAAAATACAGTCCTTCATTTGGATAAAACAATAACACATGAAGAAGATAAGGATCTAACCTCTAAAGCCATTCAGCTCTCTTAACGCGATGCTGCGAAAGATAGATTGATGTGTAGAAATGTCCATATCAGTAGAGTGAACTGAAAATGGGTACAAGAGGGAGATTGAGATAGAAGAATACGTGTTAAAACATAAAACAGGCGATTTGAAATTGAGAAGGAATTTTTGGAGGGTATGTGGGCGCCACGATTTTGACCACAGATGGCGGGAACTTAAATTTGACGTTCCCTGATTTTTCAGTGTGGACTTTCGACGTTCCTTCAATTTTTTCCCCAGCTAAAATTAATGAGCCCATTAACGCCCTTTTTAAATTTAAAATAGACTGGGCTTACAATGAGCTTGGGTCAAATGTGGGCCCACTGGTAGGTCTCTCTTTTACCATTTTGATTTTTTTTTCCCCAAAAAACCATTTGTTTTGGTTTTTAGCATTTTGGTCTCATATTCTTCTTACAATTTTTTTGCCAAGTGTAGATATTCTTCCACTAAAGATAATTTATTTGAGACATTGTCATGCATTAAATAGTAGTTTTTTTAAAAAAAAATTATTAGATGTAACATAAAACTTAAACATCGAAATATTTGTCGGTAGTTATATTAAGGGTGTTTTGTATATTTTAGTTGTTAGCATTAGATTTTTAGATAAAATCTCCTGGCTCATAATTTCCCCTAGAATATCAGGGTAATACGTAATCAAATATATATCACTAAAACTCTAAGCAACTCATTCATTGGTACACAGTGGCATGCCAACTATGCATTTAGTCAAATATTCTATGATCATGAGTGGGTACACGTGTATGGAATATTCATCATCTCTTTCTCCTTAATTATACTTCGTTCTTAGTTTGTTCGTCAGTCAACCACATCTTAATTACCATTCAATGATGCCACGTATATATCATTCTGTTCTTTTAGTTCTTCTGCTTTAGTTTTGAGCGGGTTGATTTGAATTCAAATGCCAAAACTCTGGACCCATCTATTTATCTTCCGTCCTCACTCTCCCTCTCATTTTTAAATCCATCCTTCCTTTCTTCTTCCTCCCCTATACGAGTTCTCTCCGCCTCCCTTTTCGTCTTCTCAATTCGAATGTGTAGATACAGGGGGTGAGCAAAGTCTACGGTGGTTGCCGGCGGAATCGTCCCACTCTTTGGGTCTCCCTTGGTCTACAATGCCGTTGATACCGAAAATAAGAGCTGAGAAATTCTATTTTAAAAAAAGCTTGGAGCTTCGGCACGTCAAGATCACCGCTCCTTTCAGACCCCAAATCGGTGAGCTTTAACACAGATCACCAGCGATGTTGTATTGGTTAACATCGCTGATGATTGATGAGGTGTGTTGGTCACCGAAGTTGATTTGATTCTTCTGAGTATGTAAGTATTTTAATGCTTGGTTTTTCTCAGTTTAAATAGTTCCTCTATAGAAGAATTTGTATTTTTCATTCTCACTGAAGAACTGTGGTGGAAAACTTGAAAGAAGATCAATGTGAGTCGAAGAATGAAAAGCATCTGGAGCTTCATCACAAAACGAGGGTTTCTCCTCAAATTAAGAATCGTTGTTATTATTGTTGCAAATAATTCAATTTATCTTGCAGTTGGAGCTTTGTGTCCTGCATATGGGGATGTATGCTTTGTTATACAAGAGAAGAGGGAGAGGAAATAGGACAGGCCCAGTCACCACCATCTTCCTCCAAATCCGGCGCCGCCAAAACTCCCAGCATCGTCGACTTTTGTCATTGCTTTCCATTGATTCCCGGCAAGCGTTGTTTCCTCACTCTCACCGTCGGTTCTTTCTCCAACGCCGTTCTCTGGCAACCTTCAAGCTCTCAAAAACCAGAAGAAGAAATGGCGGACCAAGGCACAACAAACAGCATTGACATCCTTCTGGCCATCATCCCCCCTCTTCTTGGGGTCTTCCTCAAGATCGGCTACCATTTAGAGTTCTGGATCTGTTTGGTACTCACCTTTTTGGCTATATACCTGGAATTGTCTTTGCGTTTATGCCATCACCAAGTGAAAACCACTTCCCTCTTTTCCTCCTGAAAATATGCTGCTAAAAAGCTGCCGCCTCCCACCTCCTTTTTTAATATAATATAATATTACATTATTATATTATAATAATGTAATATTTTATTTCATTTTCCCCTGAAATTTTTTCCCTGAATTTGTTTATTTTATTTTATTTCAATTCTCCCCTTTTAATTATAATTCCTTGCTACATGCAGATTTCACAGCATTAACGAGAGATCAGGAAAAAATAATATTTTTGGGAAGCAAATTTGATTACATTGAAGGATTCATGATAATAAATAGAACTAGTATGCTAAACAACTAGAGATAATTCTTCAAACCACAAGCAAAATACACGATTTCCTGAAGATGTCTTTGGGAAGATCCTAACAGAAACAAGCAATGGTCGAATTCTCATCGACGCAGTAAACAAATCAAAGTAATGTTCCAATTTCTCCAATATTTTTAGCCTTCCAAACATGTAATATAATATTGTTCATACATAGGTGGGACAAGTAGTTATTAAATATATCCCTTTAAACCTTCAGGCTATGCAGCTATTAGTCCATGTAAAATCCCATTTCACGTAATAAATAAAAGCTAATGGTGATTAACCTTGAATGGTACCATGTGTAATGATCCCAACTATAAATGATTCTACATGCGTTCCTCATTTATGTGCAGCAATGAAGGTCAAACATTTTTCATATCCCATTGGCCAGAAAAAACCCATTCCACATATCATCATTTACAGATTACAACTTCCAACATGCACCATAATGGATCATTAATTTCCTTTCCTAGAAAATCTCAATTGAGATGTGTTACCTGCCTCCATTATTTCCAATTCAAATTCTAAATTTAAATATTTGAACTTTTTTTTTATATAACAAAATTCTGTACAATATAAAATCACCCTCCTGTATTTTTTTTGGGGGGCCACAGAGATGTACGGAAGCAACGAAGAATGTACCGTGAAATTGTTTTGGGTTTCCCATATGTTTTGAGTGATTTTATTGATTTTTTTAATATTTAGACTCAGATTTGTTATACATCCCATGAGCGAAGGTCTAAATGAACATTATAGGGCAATAAGATTTATCTTTAATGTGCACTATGATTTGTTAAGAATAAATTTTAGAATAAAATTATTCTCTATTTTTAAGTCTAAAAAATTAATAAGACATTTTCCATGTTTTTTTATCAGTTAATAGCACTAATTCCATTAATTATGCATTAAGCCAACGGTACAAATAAAGAGTTTAAAATAAAAGGCGATGAAATCTAAAAATAACAAATACCTTCTTGGCCCCGTATATATGAATTATATTATAAATTAAACATTTACTTTTTTCGTATTAGGTTAACCTAAAAATTTACTTTTTTTCATATTAGGTTAACCTAATTTTTTTTTATTCCATATTTATTACTTTGTATCGTATGTTTGTAATTCTTAGGATATTGGTAGAACTACAAAATTGGAAGGATTTAAAATAATGTTCTAAATACAAAATATAGGAAATGAGATTAATATAAAATTTGAATTTCAAATGAAATTTGGGGAATGATAGGTAGAGGAAAGGCATGGAAAGTGAGAGATTCTTGGGGAGCATTAACTGTGCCTTAAATCCTGTATTTATGATAGGCAAAAAGAAGCCACCGGAAGTGAGAAATTCTTAGAAAGTAACAACTCATTATAATTTATATGGGGAGTTGTGATATGAAAAATTAAATAAACTAGTAATTAATATGGTCATTTTTCGGATTTTGTAGCACATACTACCTTATTAAGCACTAACCTCCCTCCGTCCAAGGATTTAACAATAAGTTTGTTGCAATAAATTAAAAGCATACTGATTTTAATTGGTCTTCAAAGATTGGTAATATCAAGTTATATTTGTTTTTTGAAAATTTTATTATTTATTCAATGACATATTACAAAAATATATGGTAAATACTAATTGTTTAATTTCATATCTTAACTGAATGGGAGAATATAGTGTTTGAATATTTCCCATGATTTCCATGTAATTATTATATATTGATAATTTAAATGTCTTTATTCTCTTGAATGCGCCACTGAGTTGTTTTTCAATTACTTCTAACTTCATTTACACGTTCATTTTAGTGACGGGTATTAGTTTTAAATGAATACTTAAATATTTAAAAAGGGGCGTTTTCATTATTGGAGAAAAAATTAATCAGAAACGGTAACTTAGCCTTTAAATTATTAACAACCTCTATGTGATTCGATTTGATGTACCGATAAATTATTTATCTCACTGATTCTTACTTAGGCGATGACCTAATTTTACACGTTTCCATCCTTTTCCCATGTATGCATTTATATTCAGGCGTGGAGTCTCTTTGTCAAATCACTATTGGTCAATATGGGAATTACAACGTAAAAACGCAAAAGAAAAAAAAAAGAAAAGGAAATTACAAAGTGTTCGTAATCGTTATCTATGAATTCAGTGTTATTATTTATGGAATTTAGATTATTATTATTTCTGTGCCAATAAAAGGATTATAATTATACTTATAATTATATTTATTTATTGATGATTTATTTATTTATTTATTTATTATTATTATTATATTGATAATGATATCAAATTATTATATTGATAATGATATTGAATTAATTAGGAAATTTAAAATTTGAATTTCAATACAAAAGAATTGATTAGGTTTCACCGCAAATTATGGGATTTAGAAGATTATTCTACCAAATTCAAATGATTTTATTTATGGTAAAGATTTTGCAATTAATAGATCATTCATTTAACTAATAAAAATTTACAATAACACAATACATTATTAAGTCACTAATTAATTATTCTCTAACTAATTAATTAGTAAATTAATTATTTGGCTAATTATTATTCTCTATTTAAGCTTATCTTATTTTAGGGTACTCTATAAATAATAATATACATCTTATTTCACAAAATATTTTTATTAATTCACTAATTATTATTAAAATTATTATTTACTTTTTTTATTATTTATAATTAATTAGAATTATTATTTATAATTTTAGATATAATTATAATTTTTTTTATTTATTATATAGTAATGGCATCAGTTGACTGACGCCACTACTAACACCACTGGCGATTGGTGCCACCAGTGGCATCAGTCAACATGCATGTTTGATTGCATTAGATCTGTAATTATTTTTCCAATTGCTCCAATCTGGTACATTTTTTTTAAAAAATTCTTATTTTGGTGTTTTTCCCGGGTTGTTTGTTGTGATTGGTCTCAAGCCCACCAGTTCTTAAGATTCACTTGGCCAAAGTTGTAGAACTTAAGTTTGGACTATAGCTCCCCTTCTTAAAAGAACGCGTGTAAGGACTCCTACTAGATTTCTTTTAGGTCTCGAGTTTGAAAAATAAAATCTACCTTTTTTTAAATTAAAAATGAATGCATGTAGGTAGTAATATTTATACAAGTCAATATCTATTTGCATTGTACCATTTGCTTTTGACATATTTTTCAAATAAAGTTTTAAGAATCATTTACCTTTTTTTAAATTAAAAGTGAATGCTTTGTAGCATCGTAGGTAGTAATATTTATAAAAAATAGTTTTGACAGGGGATGGAAAATTTGATTCCTATTTTAAAAGGCATGCTTAACCAAATATTTTTAATTGGTTAAGAAAATTTTAATAATCCATTACAAAAAAAAAAAATCCTTAATGGAGGGTTTTTTTTAAAAAAAAAAACTGATGGATGGAAAAAAATTGAATGGTGATTCTAATTCTGGAAATTAACTATTAGGCTCTGCGGGTTGATATAATCAAAGAGTTTTGATATACTACAACATTGCAATTGAAATAATAAAATTTAACATAAACATAAACTATTTCTATTTCATATTGTTAGTTTGTATTATATGTGTGTGTGCAAGCGTGTGTGATCCTTAGAATACTAGTAAGACTATAATACAGGAAGGATTTGAAATAATAATCAAAATACAATATATGGAAAGTGAGACTAATATAAAATATGAAAAGGCATAGGGAGTAAGAAATTATTGGGAAACAAAAATTCATTAAAGTATATATTGGAAGTTGTGATATGAAAATTGAATAAAGTAATTAATAAATTAAAAATACCTTTTAATTCAACATATTTGCTTGTAATCAACTTTTTTTATTTGAAAAATTGAAATAAATCACCAATCAAATAAAATGAGGGAGAGGGGAGTATTGAGTTAAAATTATAAATATCCATCTAGATTGCATATTTAAATTAAAATTAAAATTTTAAGAAAACATCATGAGTTATTTTGAAGATACTCTATTTAAAATTTGAAAAAGAATCATGAAGGATCAATTAAAAAAAAAATAGAAACAGAGAATATCTTATAAAGGAAAGACTCATTAATGTGGTTGTATGCACCTCTCAAATTAATAAGGTATTAATACATAGAAAACTACACACAAAGGAAAACCAATTTAAGACATGCACATGACCAAAGGGAAAACAAAATTTCAAATTTTTGATTCGTCATGGGAGAAGTGAAATAACATCGGGAAGAAATATAGGGTATTGGAAAATATGAGCGTGCATGGTATATAAATAAGAAAAAAATGGTAGGACTCATGGATTGGTCATTGGGATTAAAAAACATGTATTTGATTTATTTTGGTGACAAATAATAAGAGCATCCAAGGATTCAACTTTGATATGTAATGTACGATCAATTACTATTGGCTAAATTTATATTCAATTTTGGGACTAATTTATTGTATTTGGGGATATTTTATATTGAATTTATATTCAATTTTGGGACGTAATTTATTGTATTTGGGGATATTTTATATTGAATTATTTTAGCTATTGACCTTTAAATCTTGATGATAGTTTCTATTTATTCTCCATGATTATAAGAAGATTTCTTTTAGAGATATTTTGTATTATTTAATTATTGTAGATGATTGGCCATTAAATCTCAGTCAAATTAGGATACGTTTAATTTGATTTATTCTCCATGATTCTAGGGAAATTTAAGGCTACAATAATTGGCACCAAACCTAATTTAGCTAGCCTATATGTACCCACTGCTATGCGACTCATGAAGTAAGAAGTAAGAAGCTCTATATAATATTCCTTGATAACCATTATGGATGATTGAGGGAATTGCATATCTTTATCATTTATGAATTTTTGTTGTTTTTAATCTATTCCATTACTCTTCATTGCTTTGGAATCATATTATTTATGTTGTTTTCAATCTATTCCACAACTCCATATTGTGCCTGTTTGGCCTAACTTATTTTTAGCTTATCTTCTACTTATAAGCATAAGCTAAGCCAAACAAAATTTTACAAAAGCTCTTATAATTATAAGAGCTTTATTTTGTAATGAAGAAAAAAAAAGCTTAAAAATAAGCTCCTAAGCTCTTTTTTTATAAGCTCTTTTTGTTTTTTTAAAAAAAAAAAGAAAAAGAAAACACAACTCATAATCTTTTGATCGAACACTACTACCGCCACCACTGCAGCCGCCGTCGCCGCCACCACCACCACCCCCGACGCCGCCACCACCACCCTTCTATAATATACCTTTTATGATAATTTTTATTAGAAAAAGTGCCTATGACAAAAATTTTGTCAAACAGTTTATTTTTAATTTTAGCTTTCAAATAACTTTTAAGCTAAAAATTTATATAATCACCAAACAGCTTTTAGCTTTTTTTTAAAAGCTCTTTTTTTTTTTTGAAGCTTTAGCTGAAAAGTAATTTTTAAGCTCAAAATAAGAGGATCCAAACGAACTCATTAACTACATGCGTTATGGAGAATTTTTTATAATAAGTAGGAAATGTATTTTATGCTTTTACTGCTTAGGTATTTTCAAGTGGTTGAGAAATTTTTAGTTGTCAATTATAAAAACAAGTATATTTTTAAATATACACACATTTAAGTTTTTCATAAAATAAATATATGAATCAAAGATTTTTTTTTTAAAAAAATCAAATTAAATGCTACATAGTCATATGCTATTATTTTTGAAGTGCTCTTTGTTTCATTCCATTCCAATCAGTTGTGTGGTTGTTTCTATATTTTGAAAAATTGTATCATGATGCCAAATTTTTTAAGGGAGTTTCAGTTTGATTATTGAAAGAATTCCACACATTACATAGTGCACGGGTCATTTTATTGTCGGAATGGTTATTCAAAAATTTACTTCATTTTTTCATTGACATGGATGATGATCACTTCATTTTTTTTCCTCTTGCATCAAATCATGACTACTGTATTTTAATTCCATTCCAACCAAGTCCTTTGACATGGTTAAATGTGCATGGTTGTTTATAATGGATATTTTGAAGAATTGTATTGAATTTTTTATATTGATTTTCTAGAACTTTGTGGAGGAACTTTTAGTTTGGTTCAATTGATCATTACTTTCATCAGTAGGTTATGAAATTGATGATTTTAGGTGTTTAACTATAGTTTTCAAAAAAAAAATCTACATATTGATGAATTTTATTGCACGTGACCTTGCATCGCATAGGGTGGTTTGTCTTGATAGATCAAATAATACACATTTTATATATATATATAATAGTGGAACCATTAAATTAAATTAAAAGCAAGATAGCAACAAGTATACAACTTATTAAAAACCCTTAGTCAACTCAGGTTAAATCAAAATAAACCAAATTATATAGTGAATGGCACAACTTGGTCGTGTTCTCTTAAGGAGCTTTTTATTTGATTTTTAGGTTAAACTAAGTGACAAAAACACTCAAAGGTATTTTGAAACTGATTTTTTTTAAATTTTTTTATTATGGATAACAACCTATACTATTATTTTTTTTGAATTTTTGATAAAATGATGAATAAAAGTATGAAATTAGATTTAAGGAATAATATGATGGAATGCTCCTTGTAAGTGAATCTATGGCTATCTTAGCTTGCCTAATGTCATGTGAGTTAATTAATTCACCAAGTACAATTAAAAATTCTAAGCATGATTTGAGTAAAGTGATTATTGACAAATAATAGTCCTGAACATTGGATAACAACAGCTAATTAAGGAATTTTTGAAGACTACTTGGTGGGTAATTCAAATTGAGTTTGTAAAACTTGCTTCCTTAATGAAGAATGCTCACAGAGACATTGAATAGCAACACACAAATCAAAAATCATATCTAACAATGTGCTCGATGAAACAATTTCAATGAGTGCGAATGAAAATAAATAAAATCAAAACCTAAGTCTTACATCTCAATTCAAAGTACAATAATCCAACTAAGAATGATTTAAAATTTAATACATTTTAAGATGTGGCGCATAACTTCAAATGATTTGAATGTAAGTAGGGTATAGTGTTGTAGTGATTTGAATTTTCAATTTTGAAATTAAAATATCCAAAATATTAAATGGAAAAAAATGGTCATGCAACAATTGTCTTACTTTTAATATTTGAATAATTTTTTTAGAGTTCAACAATATTTTGTTTTTTTTTTGGCCCCTTTCATATGTCTTTATGTTAACAGTAATGAAGATGCTATTAATCCGTGCAACACGAGGGTAATTAAGGCAAAGGCCTTGAATGACATAAGTGTTAGTGAATAGATTTTAATATATAGAATCGATATGATCCCATCTGAATCTAAACCGTTTTTCAACATGACAAGGAGGCAATTTCCCATCATAATTTCATTTGCAATGATAATAAACAAAAGCCAAGGTCAATCAATGTTCAATGTAGGTCTCTACCTACTGAGTCCGATTTTCTCACATGTGCAACTATATTTGCATTATCGAGGGTTAAGAGTTTCAATAGGTTGAAATTACTTATATTGGATGAGTTCAATAAATGCAGTAGTACTACAATAAATGTAGTATGTAGAGAAGTTTGTAAAACCTTTTTATTGCAATAATAGCATGAAGATAATCTTCTTTATCTCAATAGGATTATGTGAAACGTATCATGATTATGATGTAATGAATTGGTTGAATAATAACATTATAGCATATGTTGATCATTTTAGCCTATATATAGTTTTAACATATCCGTGCAACGCACGGGTCAAAAGTCTTGTTTTATACATGACTATCAGCCCATACTATTCAAATTGGGTGAGATCGGGTCAGGGCGGTGGGTCAGTCAGCCTTTAACCGCCTCATTTCCCCAAGCCTATGAATTCACCACCGGAGTCATAACTGTGACGCCGATTGTGTGACACGAGTGTTCTGTCGGAAAGGAACGGCAGCTCTGCGCTTCACTATCCCTAACCCTTGATTTCTTCTCGTTCCTCCCTTTCCTGCGTTGTTGCCGCCACCATTCCTTTTCGTTCCACGCACTTCTAAGCCCCTACTTGCTAGGTTTATCAACACTTCTCTCCTGCAAACGCCATTTTTTTGTCGGGTGCAAGACGCCTCGTTGGGAACTATACACTGTTCACATGGATTCAGCTTCTGTAATCTACTCGTTTTCCTGTCTTATTCCTTTTAGTATTTTTCGTACTAATTCACCTGCTATAAGTTTTCAATTGAAATTTGAAGATTATGAATCTTGAATTTTGTAGGACGCTGCCATGTCAAATATTGTTGTGCTGGCTTGTATCGTTGACGCCGTCCTTCCAGTCAGTCCTGTGTTTGACTCGATTGGAGAAATTGTAATTCGAGGGATTGAACACTGTGATCCTCTAGTCCTCACATGTGCATCGTCTCTCAGTAATTTTCTAACTTTGATTTCATATTTGTTATAATTTGGCTCTTTTAAAGATGCAATTTCCCTCCTAATATCATATTTGCTTTTTGGTGCTTATATAATATTTTAGTGGTAGCTAAGGAAACCAATTTTATGTTTGATTTTCTTGGAAACAACAGGCAATTTGCCAGTGGAATCTTCCTCCATGGATATTGTAATCTTAATCTGGCAATATCTTGAGTGTCCTCCTGATCACTTGGTTCAAGAAATCCTGAGAGTGTTAAAAGTAGGTGGGTCAACTCTTATCCGCAAGCCTTCTCAGTCTGCTTTGGGTTCAGTCGATAAGGTAATAATCAGTTGTGCCTGGGAAGAATTATCTTTTTAATTGTGGATTGCGAAATTTGTGGGTTTGAATTGGATTGATTAGACCATTAATTCAAAATTAAACTTGTTTTTGTAACTTGTTACATGACTAACGATATCAAAATTAACTTGTGAATAATGCAGCATGTTATGGATTTTGTACTCTCTGCTGATATTGATTTTAAATCTTCTACATTAAAATGATATATCTTGTGCTCATCGTTTGCCTTAAAAAGAGAGAGGATGAGAGTGTGTTACGTGACTAAGTGATGAGGCGTGAGTTAGTAGTGAATCATGGGTTGAACCATTACATCCCGTGCTTTATAATGTGTATTCAACCTCATCTGCAAGATGAGGTTGGGTTATATTATAGTTTGGGTAAGTAAAATAACTCTGGGTTAAAATTTCTGCTTTTGCTCAAAGTGATTTCCAGCTTATCTCATCTTGCAGATGATGTCTGATCTTGAGCACAAGTTACCGTTGGCAGGGTTTTCAGAAACACAAATTTTACAATTAAAACCCACTATCTCATCAGAAATCAAGCCTTCTGGGGTTAGTTTATTTTCTGCAAGTTCAATTATCTTTTTCTTCGATTTATTCAATGTTCGTTTTTCTTTTTTTCCCTCGGGTTTCCAATGCAAGAATAGGACATAATAGAAACTCATTGCAGATAAGTTGAATTATAGGTTGTAATGATACGTATTATGGCTTAAAAATATCTAAAATACACTCAGACGTGAAACCCATATTCTACCAGGCTTATTTTTCCTACTCATGCTGTGTGGAACTTACTATGCTAACGGTAAATTTGTTTTGCATTCCCATAGATTAAAGCAAAAAAGCTTTCATGGAAAATTGGTTCTTCTTTTGCCCTAAAAAAGGCAGTGAAGATAATCTCTTGACTGAAGAGGATTTAAAGAAACCCCAACTTCCAACTGGTAAATAGCACTTCTCTAGTTTCAGTTGTGTCCCGTATGAAGAACACAGAGATTGGACTTGACTAGGTTGTCAAGCCTAGAGCCTACGTACCCTTGAAGGGATCAAAGTCCACGTAGTTCGTAACAAACTCGAAGGCACGTAGCCAGGGGAGTGGGGTGTGTGCTCTGTGTGGCAGAAAGTAACAAGAGCATAAGATAGAACGTGTGCACTTGTTTAGGGTTTCCTCCTATTTATAGAGGAGCTTGGTGCGCGTATCTCCCTATTAATGGGGGATATCTATGATTGAGCTGTCAGGGGCTGATTGGCTGGTGCCATGATTGTAGGAGAATCTTCACTGATGAGATCCTAAAAATAGGGGATCTCGGATCCCTTCCTAATATAGCGCGGATTCCCTTATAGGCGCCATTTGGCCGAGGTCCGGACTTGGGCCTATTGGGCCGGTCCGTAACAGTTGCCCCCCAGCTTGGTCGTTCAGGCTTTTGGACGGCCGAGGTGCTTAGTACCCCGGTCCCGCTATAGCCGAGGTCCTCTGCGCGGACTGAGTCGGCTTTCGGGTGCCGTGGCCATCAGTTCGGTTTGGGACTGTGGTCGGCTTAATCAGTTCCCGTCCTGCCTTTCTGCCTTTTGGGATTCTCCGGACGCTTCGGGTTTCCCCTCACATGAGTCATTATTGCGGCTTTACAGCTGTCAGATCCTTAGTGGAGGAAGTCTGCAACCGCCACGCCTTTTCGTTTATCGAGGCTGATGCGCATTTATTGCGCTGGCGTTGTGCTGCGCCAATCTCGCCATGTCTGTACGGGAATATACCGTCGTGCCCCTGTGTTGGCTTTTAAATAGCCTTCTTTCTTCTCGTTTCTACTTTTTCCCGCTACTTCATTCCCTTGCCCAGAAATTTCTCTGATTTCTCTAGAGCTTGAGTGGGGATTCCTCTTTGTTTGAGACTTTCGCCGTCTTTCAGCGTTCCAGTCTCTTTCACTTTACTTACACAGGTATTCCGCTTATTCCTTTGTGTATTTGATCGGTAGTTTTCCATCTTTTACCGTTTATACTAGGACTTGCTGTCTGCGTTTTTGTTCTTCGAGAACTCTGGGTTTTTCTGGGTTTCTGTTACTGTCGCTGTACCCGAAATTCCTCCCAAACTTCCCGTAAACACCGGTTTCTAGTACCGTAGGTTATTGATTATGGCGGGAGGCAGAAGCGTTCCGCGACCGCGGGCGTTGCTGACGCCGGAGGAGGAAATGCTCCTCCGAGCGCGCCTTCCTCGTATGGCCTACTGGGTTCTTGGGAGTGAGCCCCCAGCTTCAGGGATTCTGGATCCTTTGCGCCGAGGTGACGCCGCGCGTCCGGGGCGAGCTGGGGCTCGTCCTTCGTCGGGAAGGGTTTCTGTTCCCATCCCATGTTATCCTTTTCGGCCGCTTGCACGGGCTCTTCCTCTCGGGTCGCCTGGTGGGACCTGGGGTGGCTCCTCTTCCAGTTCCGGGGCCCCGACGTTGATGGCTAGGCCCCTGAGTTTTTACGAGGGTCCTTCTGCCGCTCGCCAGACCCCCGCCCCAGAGGGTTATGCCGGTCCCTGCTGGGACTGCCTGGCGGAGGCTTCCGTATTGATGGGAGGTGGTAGAGATGCCGAGGCTTCTGGCATGCTCGGCTCATGTCGTCATTGGTCGGCCCCGGTTGTTCCTTCTCTCGTCCCCGTTCGACTCAGTCGGCCATCTTTTGTACCTGCTGTTATGCCTGTGCCAGGTATTCCTGCTTCTTTGCTAATACCGGCTTTGTTTATTTTTATATAGGCTTATTTATGGCTTCCAAGTCGGGATCTTCGAAAAAGCGTTCGGAGGCCGGTGGTTCAGACTCTTCCAGTCCGCCCGAAGCCTTGATTCGTCGATACGGCTGGGTATCGCACGACGTGCTGGCTACAACGTCGCTGATGTCGGAGGCGGACATAGCACGGCTGGAGGTCCCGGCCGTGTCTGGATGTGTGCTTAGGCGTCCGGGGCCTGAGGAGCCTGTTTGTGCGGCTCGGTCCGAGGATCAGCCGGACTTTTTCTTTTTCTACCGGGCTACTTGACGCGGGTCCAAGTTTCTCTCCCTTTCTCCCCCTTCCAGATGAAGGCGTTGCGGCATCTTCGCCTCGCCCCGACCCAACTTCATCCAAATGGTTGGGGATACCTGGTTGCCTTCGAGCGGTTGTGCGGCCATTTTCCGCTCCCCATCCCCTGTACCACCAACCTCTTTTTCCACTTCTTCGGGCCTTTTACCCCTGGTTCGTCCAAGGGGGGTGACAAGTTGAGGGGCATGGTATCCCTGCGGGTCAACCCGGAGCGTCAGTTGATGACGCCCTTTTCTGACTCCTTTAAACGGTTTAAGGGGGCTTTCTTCAAGGTTGAGGCCGTTGCGGGGGAGCGGCCGTGGTTCTTAGAAGAGGGCGGTCGGTTCCCGTTGTATTGGGGGGAAAGTCATTACCAGGCTAAGGCCATCTCTTACCAGGTTCCGTTCGAAGATCTGGTGCCGGAATCGGTTTCTGCCTTGCCACGGCTAGAGGCCCTGGTAGCCGAGTATGGTTTGCAGCCGGCTGGCTTCTACATATCCGTCGAGCCGCTGCCCCCTGCTTGTAGGGTTTTTTAGCAGCCGTATCTGTTTTTTGCTTCAGTATTGGTCTTTTGAACTGGTAGATTCTGACCTACTCTGTTTGTCTTTGTTTGCAGCTAGGGCTATGGATGACCTGCCGTTATATGCTCGCCTCTCAAGGGCGGCCGCCGCGCCTTCGAGTCGCCAGAAGAAACGGGCGGCTTCTTCTGCTGCCGGTGCTCCCGCTGCTCCGGCTTCTAAGAAGGTTAAGGGTCCTGCTGCTGACGGCCCTTCTTCCGTCTCGACACCGCAGGTCGTTCCCGTGGTGGAGATTCCGGCTCCAGAGGGCCCGGAGGTTGCTGCTGTTGGTCCAACCCCGGCGCCTGAGTCCCAGGCTTCTGAGGGGCGAGAGGCCTCGATTTCCGATGAGGAGGTTGAGGCTGAGTTTTTCGTCGATGGGCCTCCTGCCTCCCTGTCGGATCTGCCTTCCTCGTCTTCGCTTCCGCCTCCACCGCTCCCGAAGTCTCTTCTCCCTCGTGGTCGTCTATGGCGCGATGGGGTAGTTCCTGAGGTGTCTACCGCTTTCCTGCCTCCCCGACACTTCACTGGATGCGCCGCACTGACTCGGCCGGCCCTGGATGAGCTTCACAGGAACCAAGCGGAGCTTTGTCGGGCGGTGGGATACAACCAAGCCTTGATTCTGGTCCGGGAGCAATATGCTCATTCCCATGCTGACGTCCAGAGGCTGCGGGCGCAGGTCGAGGAGTTGGCCAAGGGTTTGGCAGCGGCGGAGGCCAAGGCCGCATCTGCTGGCGACCTGAAGGAGGAACTGGAGGTGGCTGAGGCCAAGGCTAGGTCGGCAGGGGAGGAGCTGGCTAAAGGCTGGGCGGAGCGGGATGCGGCCCTGGCGGAGCTTGATGGGGTTCGGGCAGAGCTGGCTTCCGCGCGGATGGAGCGGGACGCCGCAAAGGCTGCGGCGGTGAAGGCGGATCGGGAGCTGCAGCTGTCCCAGGAGCATGCCGACTCGGTTGCTGAGGAGTGCACCCGGGCTCTGGAGGAGAGGTCCGAGAGCCTGGCTGCGGCCAAGGCTTTGGAGGAGCGGCTGGCTACTTTGGCCAGGGAGGAAGAGGCGGTTGAGGCGGCCCTTGCTGCTGAGAAGGTGACCTCCCGAGAGCTTACAGATGCCCTGGTGCAGACTGCCGAGGCCTGTTTCAAACAAGCCTTGCTCCAGATCCGGCACTTCAATCCCGGGGTTTAGCTTCAGGTGGAAGGGTACGATCATCGTGCCTTTGTTAAGGATGATGGATCTTTCCTTCCATACGAGCCCCAAGCCGCCGAAGACCCTGTTGAGGGAGCCGTGGAGGGTGTTGCCGTTGCCGGGGGTGAGGAGGAAGCTAATGCTGGGCCTGGCTCCCCGCCCTAGCTTTTATCTTTATTGTTTGTAAATTTTGGGGTGTAGGAGCCCTTGTAATTTGTTGCTTTCTTTTGGCCTTGGTGCCATTTGTACAGACTTTTATGACAATTACAACATTATTCTTGCCTTGTGCTACAGTCCGTCTTTATTTTGATTATTACCGTCCCTTTCGTCTAGATTCGACAATGAACGATTTAAATTCTTATCATCCTCCCTCTGCGCGGCCGAGCTCGTTTAGCTACCTGGGGCCGAAGGTGGCTTATTTTTCTGCCATCGTCCTATTGCCTCGGTTTGTGCCTTCGTTTGCTATGTGCGCATAGGTCGCGTGGGCCGCTTAGGTGACTTAAGCAATGGGTGATTTAACTGCTATTTTGACTAAGTTAGTTCGTTTGTCGGCCGCATGTGTGCAGGCCGTTGGTACTCTACCACATTTAGTGTGTGGGAGGTTAGGGCAAGGTTGTCTTGTTTCAGCCTCGTCAGGCATAACTAACCATACTGCCTCGGCCCGGCTTTCAAGTAGCCGAGCTCCAACTTTCCTTTAGTTGGATCAAATTTATCCGATGTAAGGGCGGGGCTACCACATATCTAACCGAGGTTTCAACTACCTTTGGTCGGACATTTTGACCTGATCAGGGTCGGCATGGTAGGCCGCTTGCTTAACCAGGCGAGCGTTGACGCGTCAATTTCGCGAAGGGCCGTGTCCGATTCCTTCGCCGAGCTCTAACCAATGCCTGTCGGAGTACGACGGCCGGTTTTCGTACATCTAGATGTTTTTTGGTTTGGGCCGGGTTTGTGACCTCGGGGCTTTTTACCGGTGTCGGGCTAAATAGCCTCGGCTTTCGGTTTCTTGGCCGGGCTTCTCTGCCTCGGTCTGTTTGTTACTGGTCGAGCTTCATGGCTTCGGGTTCATGCTTAAGCTTTATGCGCATTCGTGAATCTCCTCAGTGGGATCTTTTATTGATAGAAAGAAATAGCCCTACGGGGCTTTACAAAGCATCGTAATTAGAAATGACATAACTTGGACTTTAAATGAAAAGAAAACAAATGCGAGTAAAGGGGACAATCGTAGAAGCAAACAAACACTGCCGAGAAAGAGTCTAGCTATAGTAAATCTTCAGCTTGTCAGCATTCCATGTCCTTTTGATTGGCTTCCGTGCCAAAGTCTCGAGGGTATATGCTCCTTCGTCGAGCTTTTCCTTAATCTGGTAGGGCCCTTCCCAGTTTGCCGCCAGCTTCCCGTCCTTGGCATTCTTGTTGCCTATGTCCGCCCGTCGGAGTACTAGGTTGCCTCGGTTGAAAGACCGAGGCCGGACCTTTCTGTTGTACTTAGCCGCGAGTAGTTGCTTGGCGGCTAGTTCCCGGCAGTGCGCCGTAACCCGGATTTCATCAATGAGGTCCAAGTCAGTCTTCAAGGCGTCGTCGTTCGATTCCTGCCCCTCCTGTCTGGCTCTGACCTTTCTCCAGGATGGCTGTCCGATTTCAACCGGGATCATTGCCTCACATCCATAGGTTAGCCTGTACGGGGTTTCTTGAGTTGAAGACTGTACGCTCGTGCGATATCCCCACAGGACGCTGTGGAGCTGCTCGGTCCAACTGGTCTCGGCCTGCAACATCCGCCTCTTAAGTCCGTCCAGGACTACTTTGTTGGCGGCTTCGGCCTGGCCATTTGTCTGGGGATGTTCTACGGATGAAAAGTGCTGCTTGATGTCCAGGTTGGACATCAGCGCTTGGAAACGATGGTCCATGAATTGGGTGCCATTGTCCGTGACGACCTCAGCTGGTATCCCGAAGCGGGAGACGATGTTGTGCCGGAAAAACTTAATCACTCTGGCCGAGGTTATTGTGGCGAGTGGCTCTGCTTCTATCCACTTAGTGAAGTAGTCTACCACGACTATTAGACATCTGCATTGCCCTTGTGCTGGCCTAAACGGTCCGAGGATGTCCATGCCCCACTTGTAGAAGGGCCAAGGGGCTGGCATTCCTTTCAACTCTGAAGGTGGCGGCCATATTATCCTTGCATGCTTCTGACAACTGTCGCAGGTTTTGGCTTTTTCCATGGCGTCATGACTCATAGTGGACCAATAAGGCGCGTAATGCTTTCCGGGCGAGTGCCTTGCCCCCCATGTGGTGACCGTTGGCGCCTTCGTGTAGCTCGGCCAGCACGTATTTCGCTTCAGAGTCTCCAAGGCAACGCATCATGGGGCAATGTAGTCCCTTTCTGTATAGTTGGTCATCCACCGTGGTGTAGAGGGCGGCTTCATGGATCAACTTCTTTGCCTCGGTCGGGTCGGGGTAGTCTTCAATTGGCTTCCTCCAATCAGGCCCGGTCGAGATGGCCATGACGCAACTCGGCTCGGTCAGATTCTGCTGGATCATGGTCCTATGGTTATCCGGCCCCTTCGTGCTAGCGAGCTTAGAGAGGATGTCAGCCCGAGCGTTCTCTTCTCTGGGTATATGGGAAACTGTGACCTCCTCGAATTCGGCTATGAGTTCTTTGGCTTTGTTCAGGTACTTAGCCATTAGTGGGCCTTTTGCCTGATAGGTGCCGTCCACCTGACCGCGACGAGCTGCGAGTCGGTTAAAACCTTTACTCGTTGGGCGCCATTATCCTTGGCCTGAAGCAGTCCGGCTAATAGGGCCTCGTACTCGGCCTGGTTGTTGGAGGTCTGGAACTTCAACTGCAGAGAATGTTCGGTGGCGACCCCCTGTGGGCTTTCTACGATGACTCCCGCGCCGCTGCCCTTCGCGTTGGATGAGCCGTCAACATAGACCTTCCAAATCCCATCATCTGTGGTGGCCGGTGTGAGTTCTCGGATGAAGTCCGCAAGCGCTTGGGACTTAATTGCCTGGCGCGCTTCGAACGTGATGTCAAACTCGGAGAGTTCTATGGCCCAGTTGGTCATTCTCCCTGCTAAGTCGGGTTTGTGGAGAACCTGTCTGATCGGCTGGCTGGTTCGGACCACGATCCGGTGTCCCTGGAAGTAGGGCCGGAGTCTTCGTGCCGCGGTAAGAAGGGAGAAAGCCACCTTTTCCAGCTTCTGATACCAGAGTTCGGAGCTTTGTAGTGCCTTGCTGATGAAGTATATCGGCTTTTGCCCCGCCTCGGATTCCTTTACTAGGGCGGCGCTTACGGCTTCGTTGCCGATTGATAGGTAGAGGAATAAGGTTTCTCCGGGGTCCGGCTTTGTGAGTACCAGCGGAGTTGCCAAGCATCTCTTGATTTCTGAGAAGGCGGCGTCGCAGTCCGGGTTCCAGCCGCCTCGAGTCTCCTTCTTCAGTAACTTGAAGAGAGGTAGGGCTTTCTCAGCCGACTTCGATAGAAAACGCGTCAGGGCGGCTAGCCGGCCTGTTAGCTGCTGTACCTCCTTCTTGGTTCTCGGGCGCTGCATGTCGAGCACGGCCTTACACTTGTCCGGGTTGGCTTCGATCCCTCGATGGGTCAGCATGAATCCGAGGAATTTTCCAGCCGGAACACCGAAGGCACATTTGGCCGGGTTCAACCTGATACGATGTCTTCTTAATTTTTCAAACGTCTGCTCTAGGTCCCGGATGTGGTCTTCTGGAAGCTTTGACTTGACGATCATGTCGTCTATGTAGACCTCAATGTTGCGCCCGATCTGTTCGTCGAAAACCCGGTTCATCATCCTCTGATAGGTGGCCCCGGCATTCTTCAGTCTGAAAGGCATTACATTGTAGCAGTAATTCGCCTTATCAGTCATAAAGGCGGTCTTTTCCTGGTCATCTGGATGCATGGCGATCTGGTTATAACCGGAGTAGGCATCCATGAAGGAGAGGAGCTGGTACCCGGCTGAGCTGTCCACGAGCTTATCGATGTTAGGCATCGGGTACGAGTCCTTTGGGCAGGCCTTGTTGAGGTTGGTGTAGTCGACGCAGACTCTCCACTTGCCGCTGGGTTTGAGGACCATGACCACGTTGGATAGCCAGGTGGTGTACTGTACCTCTCGAATGAAGCCGGCCTCTAGGAGTTCTTCAACATGATCCTCCAGGGCCTTTTGCCTATTATCTGCGATGTTCCTCTTCTTCTAGGCCACAGGTCTTGACCCCGGCCATATGCCGAGCTTGTGGCAGCAGAAGTGGGGGTCGATGCCGGGTACCTCGGCCGCGGTCCATGCGAAGACGTCTTGGTTTTGCCTTAAGAAGCGAATCATGAGAGTTTTTAGGCCATCCTCCATATCTCTGCCTATTTTCGCGGTCTTGGACGGGTCTTCGCCTAGCACTATTTCTTCCAATTCTCCTTCCGGCTCGGGCCTCAGATTGTCAAGCTCTCGGAGGTCGAGCTCCACCATGTTGACTTGCTGCCGCGGGCGCTCGCCAGAGCCGGCTTCGACTACTTGCTCATTGTATCCGAGCCGGGGTGGAGACGAGGGTCCTCCTTCCTCGACACGGAGAGCTTCGAAGTAGCACTGCCTGGACTCTTTCTGGTCTCCGGACACCACGACTATCTGGTTCTTACTATTGATCATCTTCAGCTTCTGATGCTTCGTGGATACCAGTATATCCCAGTTGTGGATCGTGGGTCGGCCCAGAATGATGTTGTAAGGGGACCGGAAGTCGGCGACTACGAATCGTACCCGTTCCGATTTGAAGGCTTCCTTGGTGCCAAGAGTTAACCGGAGGTCGATGTAGCCTTTTGGGAAGGACTGCTCGCCATTGAAGCCGACCAGGGTGGTCTTGCACGGCTTGAGGTCCTCTTTGTCGAGGTGCATCCTCTTGTAGGCGTCCCAGCTTATAATGTCGGCCGAACTCCCTGCATCCACAAAGATCCTCTTAACTCGACAATTTATTAGAGTTCCAGTAATTACCAGTCCGTCCAGGTGTCCGGGTATGACGTCTTCCAGCTCTTCATCAGTGAAGGTCAGGGTAGGCGGCCGAGGCTTCCTTGAGTCTTCCTTAAACTTAGGGGGGTCTCGGACGGTCAGTACTTCGCGGAGATATTTCTTCCGCTGGCTTACGGTGTCAACTCCTCCACCGAATCCTCCGCTGACGACGTTGCACTGGAAATCGACGTCGGGAAATTCGTCGTCCGAGGCCGCCTTCTGCTTTTTTCCCGGATTTCGGGATTCCTTGGGCGGACTTCTGGAGCCGGCGCGGTCGTTGCGTTTCCCGTTCGTCCTTCCCTGAGTCTTGATCACGTACTGACGCAGTTTCCCATCCCTCACGAACTTCTCGATTGCATTGCGGAGGTCATAGCACTCATCGGTAGTGTGGCCGTTGCAGTCGTGGAACTTGCAGAACTTGGAACGGTCCGTGTTGGAGCATCCTCTGATCGGCTTCGGCCTGTCCACCCGCTTCATCTCGGTCTGGGATACCTCCTTCCATACTTGGGACCGAGGGACGTTCAACGGGGTGTAGCTGTCGTACTTGTTCTTCTGGTCGGCCCGGTCGGGCTTTGTTCGGCTGTCCCGGCTGCGTCGTCTCGGGTCGGTCTTCGTCCTTCTTGGGCGTTCCTCGTCGCTAGGCGGGCTCTTCCTAGTCCGTTCGGGTTCGTCGGCATTGGCAGCCTCCATCTGCTCCATTTCCAGGTACTTCTTCGCCTCGGTATAGAATTCGGTCAAGGCGTACGCTGGGTTCTTGCATAGGTGACGAGCCAGCCGAGATGATGGGTCCAGTCCATTGACCAGGCAGTGTACGTGGACATCCTCGGGCAATGACCGTACTTGCATGGCCACGTCGCGGAACCGATCCAGATACTTCTGCAAGGTCTCACCCTTCTTCTGATGCACTTTACTCAAGGTGAACGTAGTCTTCGGCTGCTTTTTGCTGGTGGCGAAGTGCAGCTCGAATTTTCGTCCGAGATCTTCATAGTCTCGGATAGAGTTGTCCGGAAGAGACGTCAGCCACCTGTGCGCCGGCCCGTCCAGAGTAGCCACAAAAAGGTGCTGAATGACCGGGCCGCTGATCTGTCGGAACCACATGAGCTTCTCAAAGGTAACCAAGTGGTTCCGGGGGTCTTGGCTTCCATCGTACTTCGGCAGGCTGGTTAAATCAAAGCGCTTTGGGAAACGGGCTGTTGCCGCCTCCCTCGAGAACGGGGATCTTCTCGTCTCCGATAAGTACGTCACGTGATATTCCCGAGGCGATCCGTGGCGAGGCTGGGGAGTTCTTTCCTCCGTACGGGTTTCTTCTCGATCTCGGTATTCCCTTGCATGCCGATCGGTGCGGTTAGGACCGACACCGTGGTTTTCTCTGTCTCCCGGGGACTGTGGTCTGCCGCGGTCTGCAATTGGGCGCTGCCTCGGCTCGCCGTTGTCGCGGCGTGGGTTCCTCGGCTCAGAGTTGCTCGAGGAGCTGCTGTCGCCTGCCGAGGCTCTCCTTGTATGACCGTGACCCCTGCGGCGGCCTCTCTCGCGGCGGTCCTTCTCGAGCGCTTCTTGGATCATCTTACCGATAGCTTCAAAATCAGCCCGCCTCTGCAGGTCATCGTGTTTATTCTTATTCTCCAGGCGCCACAGGAACGATTCCTGTGTCCTTCGCATCATGCGGACGTCGGCATCAACTGCCCGAACATCACGCGTTGGAGAAGGCGCGAGTGCTCCTTGTGGTCGCCGGTCTTCTCTCTGTGGCTGCTCCTCATGGAGCGGCTGTTCCCTGTCAGGGGAGGAAGTCACCGTGTCAGTAACATGTCCTTCTGGGGTGTTTCCTCTCCGAGGTGGTGCCGGCGGCTGGCTTGGCAGCGGGCGGCTGGCTTGTGGGTCTCCTCCCACCGGTTGGGGATTTCTGCTCTGGCTTCTAGTGCTCACCATTAGTAGTCACGGGGATTGAAGTTTACAGTTCCCCACGGACGGCGCCAATGTTCTGTATGAAGAACACAGAGATTGGACTTGACTAGGTTGTCAAGCCTAGAGCCTACGTACCCTCGAAGGGATCAAAGTCCACGTAGTTCGTAACAAACTTGAAGGCACGTAGCCAGGGGAGTGGGGTGTGTGCTCTGTGTGGCAGAAAGTAACAAGAGCATAAGATAGAACGTGTGCACCTGTCTAGGGTTTCCTTCTATTTATAGAGGAGCTTGGTGCGCGTATCTCCCTATTAATGGGGGATATCTATGATTGAGCTGTCAAGGGCTGATTGGCTGTTACCATGATCGTAGGAGAATCCTTATTGATGAGATCCTAAAAATAGGGGATTTCGGATCCCTTCCTAATATAGCGCGGATTCCCTTATAGGCGCCATTGGTCCGAGGTCCGGACTTGGGCCTATTGGGCCGGTCCGTAACACATGGTATCATGAGCCTAGGTTCTGATTTTGATTTGAAGGCCCAAATAAAGGCTGGCTCAATAATTGGGGGATAATCAAGATCTAGCCATTTGAGAAGTCGCCCAAGCACAGGTAGATATTCAAGATCACATTGCTATCTAAAGAAGAGGCCCAAACCCGTCGGAAATCCAAGATCCACGTGGATCTTTCTTTTCACTGCAGAAGTTAATTGAATGGTTGATTTTCTCTCTCCGGTTCCATGCTTTACCCGAGAAGAGGACCATCTGAGATTGACAATTGTCTCGCGGGCCGTCCTGGATCTCGACAGTGAAGCTTCGCTAGACATTCGAAGCCCCGTCGCCCCTCGTTGCTAGTTGGCCCAAGATCTCCGTCAAAGAACCACGATCAACGATTTCCCCTGCGCACTCCATCAAGAAACACGATCAGTCATAATCCTTAGGCGATTTGCTTGTGCATCACGGCCAGACACACAAAAGGTGACTTGCCCTTGCGATCTCCGCCGCAACCAAGAACGGGCAACGCACGAAGGATCTGCTTTCTGCCTCTGCTTCTTGAATCTGTACTGATTGATGGGTCGACCTGGTTTTGTGCTCAAGGTATGTATTCTTGCCTTCGTCCAAGATCGAGGGCCATCAACGATTCTCACCATTCACTAAGAAGAATTGCAATATTTTTGTTTACGTCGCTTGGATCACTTTGTGCAATCTTTGGGCTCGCTTGATTCTTGTATGCAAGTTTGGGGTTTGCGCGACGGCAACTGTTGACGCCAAGACGGTTCTACTATTTTTCTTCCACTGCAACTTCCACAGAGGTACGCCGGAAGACCACACAAGACTCACGCCATAATCGCAAGAACGAAATCCAAGATCGCACAGCTCGCTCGATCTCCAGGGCCGAAGGTTGCATAAGAAGAAAGATTGTTGTTGCAGATAACCTGAAGAGGATTCTTGAAGAATTCCCACCTACCAGCTACGGGGGTCTAGTTCGTGAAGAGCATCCCAGAGGGCATCCCCACATTCGGTGCGACACCTCCATAGAGGGGAGAGATCGATGCCAGAGAAGACGGCGCGACACCTCTGAAGAGGGGAGAGATTGATGCTGGCGAAGAGGAAAAAAAATGCTCACGTCGGAAAGATCGATGCCGGCGAAGAGGAAAAAAGTGATCCACGTCGGAAAGATTGACGCCGGTGAAGAGGGAAAAAAATGCTCACGTCAGTCTCCGATGAAAGGGGAAAAAGACCCACGTCTACCACGGTCACGAGACGAGGATGCGAGATGCGAGATGAACTCCTGTCAAGATCCGCTATGATCTCCGCCGATCGTCCACCGTCACTCTGAAGCACCACTCAAGATTCAACAATGAACCAGAACGAAGTCAAGCGTTTGCCATTCAGAATCAGTCGACAACTCTCTCATCTCCAGAATTGATTTCTGCCTCTACGTCACTTTCGCTCCTCCTACTCCTACGAGACAAAGAAAATTTAGGTATTCTTGGGTATTCTCGATTTTGACTCTATTCTGCAATTAATCTGGACATCTGCTTTGCCACTTGATTTGAGATTTGTTCGTGGTCTTCAAGCTTACTTCTTAATTCTCTATTCAAGATTTTGGTTTTCTTGTCTTTGGATCTTGAAATTTTCACTGTCACCAACTTCATCTCTTGAACTTCGAAGCAATTCGGTGGTGATCCGTTCACATTGCCATGTGGTGGCAAAGGACTTTGTTAAGTCATCATGGTTTTGCTAGTTGTTTGTGAGAATGCTAGCATCGAAATATTAACTCTGCTTTGAATCTGAATCCAATAAGGCTAAAGTTTTGGAGGAAAGTACTGAGGATATTACAAATGGGGATGTAATGACAAAGGCTAAGAGTAGAGAGGATGAAGGTCAAGGATGTTATTTCTTGGACTGTGAACAAAACAATTCTAAGGCTGTTGTGCATTCCCAGCTTCATAATCTAGAATTGCAAGCGGTGGATGAGCTGGAAGCGATGCTCAATGTTGTAGATCCTCAGCTCCCTGCTATCAAAGGGCAAATGAGTTGCTTTCTCAAGTGAAAAGGATTGCTGAGGTCAATGCTATCAGTAGTGTCGTTTACAATTGTTCAAGACTTTGAAATGTTGAGAAGTGATCCAAGAGGGTATGCTTAGAGCTGGTTTTGAAGTAAAACTGAGAGTGGATTGCTTGTGCGGTCATGGTTTAATTCGTAGAGATGTTTTCAAGGTTTTGTGGAAAGAACTGAGAATATTTGGGTGTAAATTTCGAAAAGCAGATTGTTCCTAGACACTGTGTGATGGAATATTTGAAAGCAAAAGAAGCTTACCTTACAGAGATTGAAGCTGTTCAAAAGAGGATCAGCAAGATTGGCATAGAGAAGAAATTGTGCATTGAAGAAATTTTTCTATTGTTTTTCTTTTTTTGTTGGTTGTAAAACTGTTCGTTTTGATTCATCTTATCCCCTTATTGTGTTGTTCAAGTTGAGTACATTTAAGAAAATAAATAGTGTTCAACTTGAGGGGGCGTGTTAGAATATAAGGGATTAAATGAGTAGTTAGAGAGTTAGTTAGTGAGTTAGTTAGGGGTCGTAATCTATATAAAGGGGTCCTAGCCTAGCTAAATCAATCAATAAGTGTGTTGGGTATGGAGCCCTCACCACATGTGTGTGGGATGTAGAATCTCACAAGAGAGAGTTAACTTGGTCTCTCTCTAAGAAGGAGTTAACATGGTCTCCTTCTAGGTTTTAGGGTTAACCCTTATGGGTTACTCATCGAAAGAGCATATTGCTTATTGTTGTTAATACAATATGATTCTTCATCTTCTCCATCTTGATTCTTCTTCAATTATATTTGTTAACAGTTTTGTTTTGGGAATAGGACTGATTGGACTTGATTAGGAGCCCAGCTTAGGCCTATGTACCTATAAAGGGTAAAGGGATCAAAGTCTTCTTGGTTGAATCATCGTTGGTCATAGGAATCCAATTTTAATGATCCCCACGGTTGGCGCCAATGTTCTGTTTTGGGAACAGGACTGATTGGACTTGACTAGGAGCCAAGCCTAGAGCCTACGTACCCATCAAAGTCAAAGGGGTGGGGTGTGTGCTCTGTGTGGTTGTATGTAAATAGTCTACGGTTAGAACATAGAACCTGTTATCTGTAGAACCTGTTATCTGTGTACCTTAGAGCTTGACCTCTGTATTTATAGAGTTTACCTTAGGTTGAGTCGCTTGGGTCTTGTGATCCGAGGCCCTGATATCCTAACTGCTAGATAGATATTTAGATATATCCAAATTGTCATCAAGATTAGATCCTCCTATATTGTAAGTAGATCCTGATATGCTGTATGTTCCTCGTTTGGCCATACATTGAATATAGGTCTTGTTCAGGTCCGTAACAGAATCAATTCATAAAAATCTGATCTGTTCCGAGGATACATTTGAACTACATTAAAAAAAAATATATGTTTGTGTGATGAATACCAAGCTTGATATTTTCTGAACAGTGAACATCCAACGTAAAGTACTAAGATATTAAAAATCAAATAGTCATTGCAGTAATAGTATGAAAAAGGGAATATATAACAGTATAAAAATTAGTTTCTCCAAATCTTCACGCCTCGGATGGGAGGAAAAGGGATTCCCCATTTGTATTTCTCATCAGATAATACTAGTTCCGGTTTTAAATATAATATAGATTCAGTTTATTTTTTAAAAAGATATTAAGAAAATTAAATAAATTACTTTAAAATATTTATATTTAACATTTTTTGTTGAAATTATTTTACCTAATGATAACAATATCATATGATACGATAAAGTAACTTATTTAGTTTCTTTAATATCTAAAAAAAAAAATTGAGTATTGATGAGGTGGTAGTATAAAATGTCTTTCACTTCCTATCTCATCCTCTTTACATCCTGAACCAAATTAAACATGCAAACATTGGGTGGAGGCATCAAACTCCTGGGTTTCATCATCACCCATAATAATCGTGGAACCATGCATTCGCAATTATACCCTATGCTTAGTATAAGTAAGTAGTGGCCAACATCAACAACTTTAATACTGTTACTACCACATCATCATTGAATTTAACAGGGTGATTTCCAGGTACAAGTGATTTTTTTTTTTAAAAAAAAAATATCTTTTTGTGTGATTGAATGGACTGCAGTATTTATTCAAGGAAAAAAAAAAAGGAGGACTTAATCTTGAATTGCATGCCGAGTAGAATGGTTTGTATTAGTCGAGCTGCATAATAAATCAATAATCTCTTACTTCCTGTTATTAGGCCAGAAAATAGTCATGCAACAATTGTGTAAGTTATTCCCTTAGTCTATATTTGAACACTGGTTTATGCTGGTGTCTATTTTACAATGCCTGAGGAGGCCTTTCGGTTGGAGCTTCTAACATTTTCCCTGGTGATTGTCGTTTGATAGACTGAAGTAGGTAGTGAACGACCCTTAGAAATGAAATTTCTGGAGAACTTTTTGATGAGTGAGGCCCTTCTCTGGATAGTCTTGCTCATCACTGTTCTTCATACTCTGTTCTCTAAGATCCCTGATTGCGTTTGGGGCCTTGGATTTGTTTATTTTTTTGGGCTTTGTTTCTCATACGCTTACTTAGTATTTGCATTGGGCTCAAGCCCTCCCTTGAGCAGTAGATCAAAACCGTACGTCTAGCAAGCCTGGATATCTCGTTTGTTCTTGTCTCATATGCATGCCATTAAACATGGAAAACAAGCCCAAGCAATAGGAGGAGGCTCAGTTTGGATCCATGAGTTTTTTTTAAAAAAAAACCTTAATGGTTTTATTCTATGGTATTAACCCAAATCATAATTCTTTATCAAATTCCAAGCTCCTAATAATTTGCTTTTGATAATTTCGACGGGATTATTAAAAAGGGGCAGAATCAGCCATTCAGAAAAACTGAGGAAGTTGTTGTAACATACAAAGTCTCTGATATTGATAATGACACAACCTCCCCCACCTTCTAATTTTTTTATATTTGACTAAGGTTTCCTTTTTGAAATTTTGAGGGCATATGATTTTCACTTCCTCCAATAAGTACACTTTATATGATTTAAATGTGTATTTTTCTCCTTATAACATGAGGCCGTTTACCACCTCCAATAATCTTGTAGGCCGTTTACCTTCCTAATTTATTATAAGACATGGTTAACCGATTTTTTGGGGATTAAAGAAAAAAAATAAATTTGTTAATTTTACTCATTTTCCTAACGCCCTTATATAAATTTAAAATGACATAAGTAAAAGTGAATTAATAGCTTCTATGGCATACCTCTTCAATCTAAATTTTTTCCTTTCCACGGACAAACTAATTGAAATAATAATCTTGCTATATATACATATATGTGTATATGTATGTGTACATATATCTATACATACATACAAAAACACACACACAAAGATATATATGTGTTTGTATGTTTTTATATGAACATATACACAAATATATATAGACACACAACAGAGATATATATATATATATGTCTACACACCCACATATATGCATGTGTGTGTCTATATATATTTGTGTATAGATACACACACATACATATATACGGACATGCACTCACACACGCATATATATGTGCCTGTGTGTGTCTATATATGTTTGTGTGTGACATAAATACATACATATTTGGACACACACACACATATATGTGCGTGTGTGTCCCTATATATTTTTATGTAAAGACGCACACACACATATATCTAAAAGTTTTACAGATTGAAAGAGTCTACGAACCCACATACATTTATTCACCAAAAACTAAACACACTTGAGAGAATAAAATAGGTGTATTTTATGAAGAAATCGACAAAAATTAGAATGTTGTCTTATAATTAGGACCAAAACCAACTATCAAATGCTGTCCTATAATTAGAATCGAAGGGAGTATTAGATTTTTATGGAACTAGGTATCTCTTATAGCGGTGTGCATGAGGCTCAAAAGCCCAATGTGTTCGTTCAAACTTGGCAAAAAATCGTCTTGCATAGCCCTTAAAAAAGAAGCCCAACAAAATTGGAAATAATTGGACTGAGCATTTGTGGGTTGGACATCACCATTAATTAGGAAGTTTGCTTTGGCCAACCTATTATTACCCAACCCAAAAATATTAAAACTTCTCTCAGGCAAGGCTAAACCCGGACCAAATTTTACTTCTTATCGACAAGACAATAGGTAGAGGTCTATAGTCACCCCCCACACTCGTCGTGTGCAAGAGAAGGGAGGTATTAATTATGATAGCAGTATGTCATTGATGCTGCCTCTTTAACTTTTTCTTTTTTGGTAGAACTGCTCCCTCTTTAATTTGAATGCATCGAAAAACCAAAGGAAAAATAATAATAATATGTGGCGCGATGGAATTGCAGAAGCAGAGGCATGCTGGAAGTATGATTGATGCAAATATGTGGAACCCTTCACATAATTCCCCCCCCCCCCCCCCGGTTTAATGACCAATCTGAGTTTTAGTATCTTAAAAATAAGGAAATAGTGATTAATAATACAGAATCAGTAGCATTTAAAATGTTTATTACATTAATATCACATAATTAGTGATATAAAGTATTTATTGAATTTGAAAGAGAGTTTTGGGAAACATAAAAAAAATGTTTATTACTAACTATGGCTTTTTGGGAGAATGCTAAAATCATCCTTTTATTAGGGAATATGCTGATCATTCCATCCTTAGAGAAGTCATCAATCTGAGAACCACATTGCTGCCTGAAAATACAGAAGCGTCACTTAGAGGAGAAGGTCAGTTAGAGAACTCGTCGAATGTAAATCTTCCTTCTGCAATTAGGGGCCCCAGAAACAGTCGGCATTATAGTATTAAAACAAGAGGTAATAGAGATTCCTATGGAAGACAATAGACATAGCGCATCGTTATGCCCGCATACCCAAAACACTAACCAAGGGATATAGTTATATCTTGCAGTTTTCCTAAATACAACCCATCCAATTCATATTGTTGACTGTTTTCTTTTATTTGTAGTATAAAATTGAGATTATGATCCTTTTTCGGCTGGAAATAACGAAACAGATCGATGTATGTTTTTTGGGCCATAAACATCAATTATATAGATATGTTTTTTTTTTCTTTAGGAAATTATAATCATATTTAATGGAATAACTCTTTTTTCACTGATAGAGCACTAATGGAATAACTGTCTTTTTTCCAACAAAGAACTAATACTATTAGAATCAACTAAGTTTGCAACAACCAAACATAAAATAATCCCCAATAAGTTTACAACAACTAAACACAAAATAAGTCATCAACTTATTTTACAACAACCAAACACAAAATAAGCCCCAATAAGTTTGCAATAACTAAACACAAAATAAAACCCAAAACAAAAGAGTTCTTCAATATAACAGCAATAAGCCCTAATAAGTTTACAATAACTAAACACAAAATAAAACCCAAAACAAAAGAGTTTTTCAATATAACAGCAATAAGAAGCACAACATAAGAAGCCACAAAAAGATGGAAAGGGGGGGGGGGGGGAATTCCCCACTAAACCTTGGAGAACGATACTAATTCAATAATTCCTAAAAATCCCATCGAAGAAAACTAGGCAGCTGATGAAAATGCACACGCAAATCGGCAACCCTATGAGTACGGCTAAAAACAGACCAATATTTTGGGTGGCCAAGATAGATTTCCCAGCCACCAGAGGGAAAGGTGCACCGTTGGCGGTAGGGGAATGTGCACTGTTTTCTATCCAAAGACCACCGACAGGGTTTATTGTGGCCTGATAAGTAGCTATTGTGACCTAATAAGTAGCTGCAGCGAGGAGCACGACGGCATCAGTATGATGTTCCGGATATCCCCTAGTGCTCATGCTTCATTTTGAACTCGAACCAGTTCTGGGGCTTCATTCTGAACCGCAACCAGAATCAGCTCTGTTTACAGTTCAGAATGAACCACCAGAGCTGCTTGGTGTTCACAGTAGAGAAAATTTGCCTATAGAGATGTTGAACGCTATGTACCTTGGATGTAAGGGGCATGCGATTTATATGGGAGTGAATGTGTCTGTAGGAGGGAAAAGGTTATAAAACCCAGACTGGACGGACCGGTTCGGAACAGAAACTGGCGAACCGTCCACAAAATCGGTACAAGTTAGAGGTCAAACCGGGGTCCCGAGTTGGCCGAGTCAGAGTGAAACAGATCGTTTAAAAAAAAAAATCGATGAAATAGAAAGAGAACGAGAAGGAGGGGAGGGTATCGGCGGTGGCTGGCGGAGATCGTGATCTGAGTTCGTCGATGGATGTCCAAGAATCCATTGTTGATGGTTTGAGGTAGGACTGTAGGAGAAAACTCAGAGAAGAAGACGATGAACTGATGAAGAAGAGAGAGAGACTGATATGGTGAAATAAATAGCCAAATAGGACCGCCCGTGAGCGAGAGGTTTGAAGGTGAGCAAAAGGGGGGTGAGAGAGTTGAGGGTGAGAGGCTCTGCTATATTAAAATTTCCTTTGTGCCTTAGCCCAAAAGTTTCTTTTGACTCAAAAGCATCGTGGGATCTGAGCCCAAGAAACCACCCATGCACCCACCTGGAGCATTCACACTACACTTCACTTTTTGGTCAAAGGGGGCTGGCGTCATCACAACAGGAGGGCCCACTCGGTTCAACCCATCTTCCTTGGATACCCGGATCACGTCTTCATCCTCCAACACGCCGACGTCAGGCACGCCCTCACCTGTCTCCACTGCAGTAGAGGCTTTCGGCCAAGAAACAGTGTCAGACATCACCGCCGACGGAGATGCCGACGCTGGAGTAGCCGTTACATTGTTTGGACCGTTGCCTTCGCACGGGAAGTCTGGGTCCCACCCAGAAGTTAAACGTCTCGCCATAGAAACCAAAAAAAAAAAAAATTAATATCTGGCGTGAAGGAATCGTGAATTGCAGGGGCATGTTGGAAGTATGATTAAAAAAGATATGTCAGAGAGGACGTCAACGTAGATATTTAAAAAAAGAAATGTTAAAGAGGGTGATAAACATATTGCGCAGACACTAAAATAATATAGTCATAAGAATTTTTTATTAAAACAATATATTTATGTTCCAAAAGTAGTTGTAGCCTTTTTTTTCAAAACAAACAAATAAATCAACCTAGGAGAAAAAATAGGAGGCCTAATTAGGGGTAGCTTTGCATTTTTAAAATAGTTAAGGTGCGTCCAACATAATAAACTATTGGCTCAGGAGTTTCTAACACAATCATCTATTAAGTGGACCAACCAGCACAACAAACTTTAAAAAATGAGCGCCCAGCACAACATCGTTAGCAAAAAGTTAATGTCCGTTATCTAAGGTGTGTCCAACACAACAAACTATTACTCCAAAAGTGCCCAGCACAAAATTCTAAATTTTACGAAATTAAATAATTATTTTTCTCAATTGTCATTATTCAAAACTACTTGTATAAATATCTATGGACAAAAATTACTCATTCTTCAATTTTGTCAAAATTATAATTTGCCAAAATAAACAAAAGTTTTCATTAAAAATATAATTATATGATTTAAATAAAACTCAAAGTGTTTTATAGTTTATTATATATGTTAAACAAAAAATATATATGATTTATTTTTATTTTAGAAGAAAATTATGTAAGTTAAAAAATTCATTTAATGTTTATAAAATTTAAAAAATCTATTATATCCTTAAAGAAATGAAACGAGTTTAATTTTTCTTTTTATAAAAAGAGCTTAATGAATATAAACTTTGATACAAAATAATATAAATTTGGCAACTTAATGATATATTTGTTAATTAAATGATGCATTGCTTATATGGATATGGAACTTTCGTAGGCCAAATTGCCCCTTAATCCATTATAATTACTCTTTAACATATTATTAAATTGTCCTTACTTAAGCCTCTTAAATTATCTTTTTTTTTTTCAACAAGTCTCATATTCATATAATCAGTAGATCATTTAATTAACAAATATATCATCAAATTGCCGGATTTATATTATTAAGTGTCAAAATTGATATCCATTAAACTCTTTTTATAAAAATAACAATTAAACTCATTTAATTTCTTTAAGGATATAATCGTTTTTTTTTTAATTTTTTAAATTTTATTAACATTAAATAAATTTTTTAACTCACATAAATTTCTTCCAAAATAAAAATAAATCATATATTTTTTTGTTTAACATATATAATAAACTATAAAACACCTTGAGTTTTATTTAAATCATGTAATTATATTTTTAATGAAAGCTTTTGTTTATTTTATCAAATTATAATTTTGACAAAATTGAAGATTGAGTAATTTTTTTCCATAAATATTTATATAAATAGTTTTGAATAATACCAATTGAGGAAAAATTATTTAACTTAGTAACACTTAGAATTTTGTGCTGGGCGCTCTTAAGGTAATAGTTTGTTATGTTGGACACATATTAGATAACGGACGTTAACTTTTTGCTAACAGCGTTTTACTGGGTATTCCTTTTTAAAAGTTTGTTGTGCTGGTTGGTCCACTTAATAGTTAAATGTGTTAGACGCTCCTGAACCAATAGTTTATTATGTTAGACGCAGCTTAACCCTTTTTAAAATTATGATTTAATATTTTTTTCATTTTGAATTCTTACAATTCTCATCAATAAATAGCACTTTCTTTGATCCTTTAGGGCCCGTTTAGTATGAAGAAAGGGGAGAGGAGGGAAAGTTGAGAGAAAATTTTTTTCTCTCATCTTTATAAAATTGCCCATA
This sequence comes from Acacia crassicarpa, assembly GCA_034222035.1. Classification (NCBI taxonomy): domain Eukaryota; kingdom Viridiplantae; phylum Streptophyta; class Magnoliopsida; order Fabales; family Fabaceae; genus Acacia; species Acacia crassicarpa. The sequence goes on along the minus strand of JAWXYG010000002.1, from coordinate 66,406,998 downwards.
GATAATTTTTAATATTCTTAAAATATACTAACAGTAAAAAAGAATATTCCCTTCATTAATGATAAAATGGTAAATGTCATTCTAAAAATTTTTTCCCTCCTCTCCCCTCCCCTTCATACCAAACGGACCCTTAGTTCCCGCATGATGCATGGGACATGTGTGCGTGTTATTCAAATGCAAATGACATTACTTCATAGATATAAGGTTCATTGTAAGGCTTTTTTTTTTTCCCTATTTGCCACTTTTTAAATAACTAATTACCATTTTGCCACGGTTTTGAAAATATTTCCCCATCTGCCACTTTTAACCGACTAAACCGTGGTTTAGTCGACTAAAAGTCGTCGGGTCCTTTTTTTTGGATGATCACAAAATTTCGTCGACTAACCTACTCTGTTTAGTCGACTAAATTTTGTTTGGATGGTTTTTAAAAAAACCCGCGATATTTAGTCGACTAACCCGATGGGTTGGTCGACTAAATGTATATAAATTCAAAATAGAGATATTCTATCTACTAGTGTTTAGAAAAATGAATTTATTATTTAAAAAATCTTGAAAATCTTAAATTTTGGCTATTCAAATTAAATTTGAACGATTCATCCAATGAAAACCAATATTTGAAGTAAACTGTAAAATCGGATGGGGCTAATATCTAAACTTGATAAACAAATGCCCCAGTATATTATATATGTTGATCATATATATGTTCTTGTTTGGCCAAATATGTATTTTTATAAAAAGCTGAATTTTATATTTTAACTGCTAGTCTAGATAAACCTTAATATCTAGATATAGATCCTAATATCTAGGAATTACAAATTTACATAATCTTCTAATTAGATCCGAAGATCTCTCCAACAATCAAGATTATAGTGAGAGAAAATTTGCCCTTAATTATTTCGAGATTACAACAAAAATATTTTACTTTCAAGAAACAAATGCCCAGTATATATATGTTGATCATATATATATTCCAGTTTCGCCAAATATATCAAAAAACTGAAGTTTATCTTTTATTAAAAACAATTAAATTCAGTATATATATGTTTAAAGAAACAAATAAATTTTTTTTAGGTATAAATGATTTTTTTTTATTATATCAATGCCCCGGTAAATATTATATTACTGTTTTTTTATTAACTTTTTTTTTTACATCAATGCCACGGTAAATTAAATCCAATATATTACGTTTGCTTATTAATTCCAGTATATTACATTTAGTCTAACCTTCCAGCCGAGATTTAGTCGACTAACCCAAGTGGGTTAGTCGACTAAATGAGCGGTCAAGCAAAAAAAAAAAAAACCATGACTTTTAGTCGACTAAAAGTGGCAGATGGAGAAATATTTTAGAAAGGGTGGCAAATTGGTAATTATTTATCTAAAAAGTGGCAAATAAGGAAAAAAGCCTTCATTGTAAGGTGTTTATTTTTTTAATAAATGTTTTGTTATATTTTGTGCTCGTATATTCTCATAAATTTCATTTGTCCCCCTGCCCTAAAAATTCTTCTTTCGGCTTAACGCGTACATAATTTTGTGCATGCTTACCAAAACGTTTATACAATATATTTGCATTAGTCCATTGCCACTAAACATGACTTCTAAAGCTCATATGTTGCATACTTCTCGTCAACCCACAATATTAACATGTAATTAGGGCGTTAAATATATTTTTTAACTATGCATTTTTAGTTCAACCCGTATTTACAAGATTTAAGGTTGATTAAAAGAGTTTCAAGCATTCGTACTTGATTTTATGAAGTGAAGCATTGATATAGATTTTTTAAAAAATAAAATAAAATATTTAAGCACAAGAGTACTTATTTGAGTTATTTTACAGAAGATGAAGAAAAATTCCCCTCCCTTTCCAAACAAAAACATCGCATAATATTATTCATTTGTTACTATTTAAAAATATATTTTCTCATTTTTTGTTTACAAAGATAAATTGCATACACTTTAAGTTGAAGCAGAGCTCCATGAAGGGATAAATAGATTATTGCAACGTGAGTACCATGGCGTTATAGAAGATTACCTGAAATCACTCCCTTTGCCTCATCTTCTTCCCAGGCGCTTTTTCATCATCTGCTTCTACTTTCTCAATTTCTATGTTATGCTGCCCAGAGTGAGAACAAGAAAATAAGTAATTAATAACTTGCTATCAATGACACTGAAAGTATTTTTAAAAAATACAATTTCTAAAACGTCTCTATTGCATCTTCTCATTAATCCATTAAATACCATTAAGTATGATTTTTAATATGTCACTGTACATTTTTAGCAATCCATGAATCATCAATCTGTCATTAAATGTGGGAAGATAGTCATTATAACACCCAACTAAAGGAGATTGCCGATTGATTATGACATATAAGAGAAATAAGCAATGTTTTCAGATTCGGACTAGAAACCGGTGAACTGGTATAGGAGTAAAACCTTTTTTTTTTTTGTTTAAAAAAAATCAATTTTTTCAAATTTTCTCTTAGAATTTCATACCAATAATTTTAAAATCTTATATTTTTCACTGATTTGGGTTAAGTTTAGTTCCGTTTTGACCTACTAACTCTTGATATTAGGGCTGAGTATGAAACCCAAAACCCATGAGCCCGTCCAAAACCCAATGTAATTGGGCTACATTGAGCCCGCCCAAAAAGATTTTATAATGGGTTGGGTTAGAACCCGGTTATTTAAGATTTAAATGGGGGGCTATGGGCATACCAATGGGCTGCCCATACCCGCTCATTTAGTGTAATATTTTTATTAACTGCCCATCTCATTTTGCATTCCACTTAAAGCATTCCCTAAATTCATTCCTATTCGAGTATTCAGTCACCTCTAATCCATAACCATAATAGCCATCAATTCTCAAGATTATATAATGATAGTACTTGTCTGAATTTATATTGGTTTGTGTAAATTGTAATTATAGAACTTTAAAGATTCAGATTTCAGAAATTGGAATGATAAATTTAGATGAATGCTTAATGTTTATGTATGTTTTTTTAAAGAAAAATAGACAAGTCAAATGTAAATGGGTTACCTAAAACCCAGTTAGCCCGCCCATTTATGTGCTAGCCCTTTACATGGGCTTAAATAGGTTGAGGTGCGGGTATGGGCTAACCCATACCCATTTAAAATTAAATGGGAGGGCCATGGGTTTGGCCTCGGGTTACCCAACCCGCCCATTACTCTGCCATACTTGATATAATATCTCTATCGGTTTAGTAATCGGTGTGGGTTTTAGTACCTTGGAAGTAAAGGAACAGTCATTAATAATATGGAATCAGTAGCATTTAAGATGTTTATTACATTAATATCACATAATTAGTGATATAAAGTATTTATTGAATTTAAAATAGAGTTGACGATAAAAAATCGTATTGTTTTGGGAAACATATAAAAAAGTTATTGGGAAGAATATGTAAAATATGAATTTTTGAAAGAAAAATGATGACATCAGTATAAACCTGTCGGAAAAAAATACGAGATTTTATGTGTACTTTCATTCATGAATTAATGTGTAATTTTATTTTAAATTTATTTTATTAACTATCTTAAAAATCGAAGTCTATACAAAAGTTTTACACATGGTTTATTACCCAAAACACTAGCTGAGGGGATCTCTCTATCTGGTTCTACTTTCTCAATTTCTATGTTATGCTGCCCAGAATGAGAACAAGAAAATAGGTAATTAATAACTTGCTATCATTGACATTGAAAGTATCTAAAAAAATACAATTTCTAAAACGTCTCTGTTGCATCTTCTCATTAATCCTTTAAATACCATTAAGTATGATTTTTAAAATGTCACTGTACATTTTTAGCAATCCATGAATCATCAATTTGTCATTAAATGTGGGAAGATAGTCATTGTAACACACAAGTAAAGGGAGATTCCCGATTGATTATGACATATAAGAAAAATAAGCCGTGTTTTTAGACCCAGATCGGAAACCGATGAACCGGTATGGGAGTAAAACCATTTTTAAAAAAAAAACGATTTTTTCAAATTTTCTTTTAGAATTTCATACCAATAACCTTAAAATCTTATATTTTCCACTGGTTTGGCCTCGGTTTAGTTCCAGTCTAACCTACTAACTCTTGACATAGTACTCCCACCGGTTTGAGTTTTAGTACATTGAAAATAAGGGAACGGTCATTAATAATATGGAATCAGTAGCATTTAAAATATTTATTACATTAATATCACATAATTTGTGATATGAAGTATTTATTGAATTTGAAATAGAGTCCACCATGAAAAATCATATTATTTTGGGAAACATATAAAAATGTTATTGGGTTTGAAAGAAAAATGATGACATTATCATAAACCAGTGGGAAAAAAAATATACGAGATTTAATGTGTACTTTCATTCATGAATTAATGTGTAATTTTATTTTAGATTTATTTTATTACCTGTCTTAAAAATGGAAGTCCAAGCAAAAGTTTTACACATGGTTTATTTTTAGTTGGCGGGTTACTAATAAGAGATTTCAAATGTAGATTTTTAATATAATTTACTGCTTTAATAATTTAGTTATGGAGATCCCTATAATCATAAAAATTGAAGCTCCTATCTATGTATGGACTAAGATCTTAATTATTAATAGGTCTAAATAGCAAATCCGTCCCAGGAATATAAAAACGTAGCAATATTATCATTTTCCGTTAAAAGATGTTAACGGTCAACTTTAATTTTTTAACGGTCAATGTTAGGTCTTTGGAAAAAGACAATATTATTACCTTTTAAGACATTTGGGACAACATTGCTCCTATGTAAACTTCCCGAGCGGATTTGTTAGTTAACCCTTATCAACATAATCTATTAAGATCCCTACAATCATGTAAGATAAAGTTACTAGGCATGCTTAGATCACAATTATATAATATTTAATTAATTTTGATGACTGATTTAACGTATAATTTCAATATCAATTCACTTCCTTCCTTATATTCAGTTATTCACACCCAAATAATTGCAAATGGAGAATTTTGATAGTGTGCTAATTCACCTTATCAACCAACCATGAATTAACCCGTTTAACCCAAATGTGATAGTATATATTAATATAATTTATCGCATTAATAACCTAATTATATATGGATTCAAAAGCTCCTGATGCTTGGATCACATCAATATAATTATTAATATAATTATGATTTTTGATTTAACGTTTAATTTCAATTTTAATTTGCCCTATTCCTTATATTCAAACCCCTATATTAACTCACGGACAATTTTGATGGTGGTGATTATCCTACCTATTTTTGAGGTAAACGGGATAGTAGCCGGTATTATAAGAGTTCTAATATTAAGATAATTATGATTACGATGACTCATTCATTTATGGGCTAAATTACTTTTATGATTACTCCTTGGACCTTGATCATTGAGCCAACTAATATTTATGAACTCTTTGTTTGAAAATGTCCCCTTGCGTGAGCATGCATTCCCTTCTCCAGTAATAAAGCTTGCAAGCTTTTTTTTTCCTCCTTCGGCATAACTGACAATTTTGGTTGCCTTTTTAGTGTTACTTGTTTTGGTGGCTTTTAAAAGACATTCTTAATTCTTTTTCCTTGATTGCACTATGATGATGTTTGTTTTCTTACTAATGATATGTGTGTGTGTGGTTATAGTTTGCTGTCAAGTGTCAATTGGTTTTTCTTTCTCATTACAACGCAGTTTTTCTTGTACCCATAGTGTTGTTTGCTCAAAAAGAAAAGAAAGAAGGATCGATGCTTGTTAGTTTTTTCAGTAAAATTTTATCTTTCTAGTTTTTTTTAATAGAAAAAATTGACCTCTCGTAGCTTCTTTTAATTAAAAGCATAAAAACTGCTTTTAGACAGATTTACTCGAAGACTAAATTATATAAAACTCCTATATATAAAATTTGACTCACAACAAACTTATTTTATCTTTAAAATTTGATAAAATAATACTCTATCTGGTCCTAATTATACGAATACTTTATCAAGAGAGATTAAGGAAAGAAGTTAACTTAATTAATTATAATTATTTTCCTAAAATATCCTTTTTTAAAATCTAAAATGACATCAAGAAAAAGTTTGTTGAATTGGTAGGCCCCGCGCCGCGCAGTTGGTACTCTCCGCTATTTCTCCAAGCCAACAGTCCGAATAAGTAAAAAGCTTCTAACAACTTATATATGTGTGTTATACTCAACTCATATAACATGGGTTCCGTAATAGAACTAATGTTTCATTAGGTTATTTGAGGGAAAACAATAAATCAATTGCTTTGGATGGATAATTGCAGGAGAATATTTTTAATGAAATATTAAAATTATTTTATTTAGAAATAAAAAGGGAAGTAGAATCCGAATATAAGTGTGTTGTTAAATTAATTATCATAGAGAAAGTATTAGTAGGGGTGGTATGGAAAAAATATGATAAAAATTGCTTAAAATTATTTTATTAAGAAACAATATGATCGAGGTGTATATGACATTAATGAGTTTCAAGCATTACTTACTTTATAAAATATATAGGTACATTATTAAGTTATAGTTGAGTTTAAATATTATCGAGAAAGTATCAATAAGGCTATTTTCGGAAGATATTGACAAAAAAATAAAATTCAGTCCTATAATTAGGATCAAGACCAACTCCAAAATATATTCCTATAATTAGGGCAAGAAGGAGTGGTTGAATCTGATTGCTCTGCTGTGGTTAGTATGCTAAACAATATGTAGGTAGATATTAAGGCAGAGACCCAGCTGTCGCAGCGAGATGCTAAAGTTCCACAGCAATTCTCTAAACAATATGGAAAGCTTCTCGCTTCTTGTTTGTGGTATCGCCATTCAATCTTATGGTGGTAACTAGATCTAGTCTGGGCCAATCCAAGTTAGTTTGGTCTGATCTGATCCAATCTAAACAAACAACATGATAAAATTGGATTAGACTGGATTCAAGATTAGACCATTTGGACTAGTCCAGTCTTATTGAGGTCAATTTTTTAAAATTATTTTTGTGATGTAGATGTTACTTTTTACTTTTTATTTAATGTTGTTGAGCTTTTTTAAGAATTTATAGTTAAATTTTATTTTTTTATATGATTATAAGTATTTTTATTATCTTAATTGTATCACGTTTAAATCTTTTTTCCAACATATATTTTTTTTTATTTTTATTAGATATTCTTATAGATTTATGATGTTTTAATTTTATGTGATGTATTTTATATTATTATAGGTATTTTGTGGTTGTAATTGTATTTAATAGGTTCAAATCAAGTCTTTATGAAAATACAAACCAATTTGGTTTCGCAGAAAATAAACCTGGACAAGCCAAAATAATTAAAATGGTAGTAAAGGTAAGGAGCACAATATTAACTATAAATAAATAAAGAGATTTAATGTGCTCAGACAAACTGGGGTGATTGTGACAGGACATGGAAGGCTCATTTGTGCAGCCACCTCTCATCTTTCCCCCTCTCTCTCTCTCTCTGCCTGATCTGTATTGTTCATGCTTGTCCTTCCATGTCCTGTCACAATCACCCCATTTTTCCCTTCCCTTTCCCTCTCATCTTTTGCTTTTGCTTTTACTTCTAGATTTAAGTCACCTCACTCCTCCTGAGTCCCCTTTCAATATCCCAAGATACAAGTCATTGTCTCAATAAGTGACCCTGAAAAAGGCTCATATTCCAACACAAAACAATGCGGGACATCTCTACTCCAAGGACTCATATTAATTAACATCTACCTATCACTCTGATCTTATTTATAAGTTTAGTTTGATCAAATCTCATATACCAAAAAAAAAGTATCTAAATGATTATAGAACAAATTTTCAATTTTACCCTCATTTATGAATGGGTACTTTTTAAAATTTTAAATCTCTCTCATCTTTTTCTCTTTCTAACATGGCTAGCCAATCTCTCTCATCACCATTACTATGGGCAAAATTGTCACAATCTCATTTATTTGGTCTAAATGGACTTATAAAAAGAACCAAATTTTTTAGTCAAACTAGACTTATAAATAAAATCAGAGTAGTACCATTTATTAAATACTTTGACCTCGAGACCTCTGTTATAACGGGACAAAACTTTATGTGACAGCCAAACTTTGGTAAAAGAGATTTAGAAAGCGAGGCAAAATTTTCAATTTCCACTGAGTTTTTGGCTGCAACAAGTAATGTATGTTAGGGAGGGTTGGGTTATCAATTATCATTAATATAAAGACAAATTTGAAATTTCCTTTGTGTTTTCAACTTTGCATTTTTAAAATTATGATTTAATATTTTTTTCATTTTGAATTCTTTCCATTCTCATCAATAAATAGTACTTTCTTGGATCCGTTACTTCCCGCGTGATGCATGGGACACGTGTGCGTGTGTAGGGTGATGTTCTAATTATTCAAATGCAAATGACATTACTTCATACATAATTTTGTGCATGCTTTACCAAAGCGTTTATACAATATATGTTGCATACGCGTACTTCTCGTCAACCCACAATATTAACATGTAATTAGGGCGTTAAATATATTTTTTTAACTACGCAATTTTAAATTCATTTACAAGATTTAAGGTTGATTAAAAGATTTTTAAAATAGTAAGCATTAGCACTTGATTTTATGAAGTGAAGCATTGATGTAGAATTTTTTTTCTTTTTTAAAAATTATTCTTTAGGTACAAGAGTACTTATTTGAGTTATTTTTCAATTAATTTTTACTTTGTCTTGTTTATTTGTATTTAGTTATATCTTGTAGTTTTTCTAAATACAACTCATCCAATTCATATTGTTAGCTGTTTTCTTTGATTTGTAGTATAAAATCGAGATTTTGATCCTTTTTCGGCTGGAAATAATGAAACAGATGTATATTTTTTGGGCCATAAACATCAATTCATCTATTTTTTAAAAAAAATTATAATCAAGCAAACAAATTACTTAATTACATATATCAAGCTATCAAAATTTTGATATCTAATCATGAATCATCTAATCGTAGAATCAAGCTATCGGATTTTTTGGGCCATAAACATTTAATCATCTATTTTGATCCTCTTTTTCTCCCTCGTCTTACTCGTATTCATTATCCTTTATTATTATTATTTTTTGATACTTATCCTTTATTATTTTGATGTCAAACAAGATAAAAAGATTCATACTATATGTGTTGGAAATTATATAGATATGTTTTTTTTTCCTCTTTAGGAAATTATAATCAAATTCAACGTTAATTTTTTTTATTGATAGAGCATTAATGGAATAACTATTTTTCAAATAAGTACGACAACGAAACACAAAATACCCAATTTGTGAGAGAGAGCCGTTTAATGGAATAACTATTTTTCAATTAAAATACCCAAAGTTTACAACGACTATTAGGAAACCACAAAAAGATATGGGTAAAATTTGCTACTAATCCCTAAAAGTCTTATCTAATAGCCCAGACGCCTACAACTAAGCCAATAGCATAGGAAACCCAAAAAGATTTGGCGAAAATTCACCACTAATCCCTAAGATAGTTTTCTAATAGCCCAAAAGCTTACAACCATGAAGGCACACATCAATCGGCAACCCCACGAGTGAGGTGATGAGAAAAAGAAAATAAACATAGGCCAGAATGATGCTGCTTAGATCTACCCGCAGTTCAAATCTGCGGGAAAATCCTTCTGTGAGTTCATCGAGAATGCTGATTGAAGTAAAGAATACTACTGTATCCACAAAAATAAAACCAGCAAACTCAGCGAAACTTATGGTACCCCAAGATAGATTTCCCAGAGGCTCGTTCAGCCAACTGTCCAGCCTTTCATTCTGGAATGGTCTGAACTGGTGCTTCAATCTGAACTGGAGCCACTGCTTCATTCCTAACTGGAATCTCCAGATTCAGCTCCCGTTCTACTATTTCCAGATTCATGGTCTTCACAGTGAAATAAAGAAAATTTGCTTACAGAGAGATGTTAAGCGCTCCTTAAATGCGATTTATATATTTATATAGGAAGGGAATGTGGGTGTGAGAGAGGGGGCTTGAGAGACATTTTTTTTAAATGTTTCGACTTCGTTGTTTATGCTTTTCTCCTGTGGGCACCCCTATATTTCCCTTCTACATATATATTCTTAGTATGCTGTGCTATGTTTTCCCTTCTCCAGTAAGGGTAGGTGATTAGAGGTATTGCATAGAGTAAGGGTAGGTGATTAGAGGTATTGTATAGAGAATGGTTATGAAAACCGGACCGGACCAGCTGCTTCAGTCGAAACCAGTGAACCGGCCGTGAGTCCGATCCGGTCTATCATAGGAAACCGGGTTAGAGTTTTTTTTTTTTTCATTCCCCAAAAACGTTTTACAGACAGAGATGGCGAGCTTAGAGCAAAAAAAGAAAAAGAGAGCGAGAGATGGAGAGAAACAGATTCAATGAAGCCGATGAGAAACAGGTCCAAGTTTTACTTGTCCACCGTGTCTCCATTTGCCATAGCTCTATTTTCCAGATTTGAAGATTGCGGCTGACTTCACGTAGATGTTGTGAAAGGGTGTGTGGAGGCGTTGAACACGACGGAGAAGAGCACCGGAAGTGGGGGAAAGTGGCTATGGGGCTCAAGAAAGAGAGAAGGAAACAGAGAAATGAGGAAGAGAGCAAGGGAGTGATAGACAAAGGAGAGAAGAAAATGGGTAAAGATTTGAACTTTGAAGAAACAATTAAAGAAGGTGGCACGGCTGAACAAAGAGGGAAAGAGAGGATGATCTTTCAAGAGATGGACTATAGAATACTATTCTGATCCTATTTATAAATCTAGTTTAAGTAAAAAAAATTTGGTTTTATTTATAAGTCTAATTTTATAAATAAATGAGATTGTGATAATTTTACCCATATTAATTGGACCCATAAAGATAGAGAGAGAAGAAATAGAAAAAAAGTACCCAATCATAAATGAGGACAAAGTTGAAAATTTACTCCATAATCATTGTGTCAACTAAGTATGTGAGATTTGGTCAAACTGGACTTATAGATAGGACCAGGGTGGTATAAGACTATGGAGACGTGGGAGCAGACTCGTGGATGCTCAAATCTTGGAAATGACAAAAGATCTTGGAAATGATAAAACATGGATAAAAAAACATCTGAAATCAAAAACATAAAGTAAAAGAAAGATTATGTTAATATTAATATTTCAGTCAAAGTTATTAAGGATATGGAGAGAAGACAAAATCTAAAAGCATCACGCCACCGAACACTTAATTATGCAAGTCAAGATTTTGGCCCTTAATTATGGTCTGGATATGATTCAAGGAAATACATTGCCTTTGGCGTCTCCATTCGCTCCGGCTTCGTCTTCATCATCAAATTTCATTCCTTTAATTTCTTGGGTTTGGTTTCACTGGAAGAATGATTGCTATATCTTCCTTATTCACATTAGAGTTGTTAAGTTTTTTCTTCTTATTAGTCCAAGTGCTTCTGATCTTTTCTGGGTCAGCGGTTTTCTTCGTTGGTTTGGAGCTGTCTGCAACTTCATTCTTCTGTTTTGCCTTCGAATTTTTGGAAGAAGCCATTGAGTGTGCGGATGTCGTTGCTGGATTTTCATTTCTCTATTTTCTTGGATTTTGTTTTTGTTTATTTGCAATTTTACTGCAGATTTTAGTCATACGATTATTCCATATCAGTGCAATTAACTATACAACAGACCTTTGACCAAAAAAAAAACTATACAATAGACTTCTTAATTTAATAGCCCACGTACGGTGGAGAGAGAAGCGGAACGGTGATGAAGATTTGTTTTTAATATCTTTGATGGTGTGGATATTTGTCAGCTCTTGGATCATTTTTGACGGACACGATTTTAAGATACTGAGAGACGTACGATGAGAAGAAAGATGCTGAGAGAATCTGTTTCCGTACTCTGTAGGGAGAGACACTTTTTTTTAAATGCTGATGCTCCACTTCGTTTATGCATATCACTGTTTGCACAGTAAGTGCTCATGCCTTCGTTTATGCTTTTCTTTAGTGCTTCGATATATCACGGTCCAAGTCAGAGAGGCCTTTGTCCTTTTACAGTTTGCACTTGCAGCAATGCTTTCAAAGGCAAACATTGAATGGGTCTCAGTTTTCATTGAATGCGCAAAACATTGAATGGCGTCATCACAGCAGGAGCACAGGAGGGCCCACTCGGTTCAACCCTTCTTCCTTGGACACCGCGATGGTCTAATTATTCAAAATGCAAATGACATTACTTCGTAGATATCTATAAGGTGCAGTGGAGATCTTCTCAATATATTTTTTTTTTATTTTTTTTATTAGCATATCTGGACTATTGATTGAGAAAAGAAGAAAGAGGTTAAAGTAATACTATAATTGATTGGACGGGTATGATTTAAAGATAATGAAATATGATGAGAAAATGATTATGAAAGAATCTCATTGTAAAGTATTTATTTTTTTTAATAGATGTTTTGTTATATTTTGTGCCCGTATATTTTCATAAATTTCATTTCTCCCCCACCCCTAAAAATATTATTTTGGCTTAACGCATACATAATTTTGTGCATGCTTACCAAAGCGTTTATACAATATATTTGCAGTAGTCTGGAAGGAAGGAAGGAGACATAGACTTGACCCCAAAACCTTATTATGTAACTCACCGGGTGTTCATTGCGAGAGTTTAGGGGCAAGCATCTACATGAACCAAAAGCAAAGTGTTCTCTTACAATTAAAATAATAAAAAAACACTGTTTATTTCATGTAAATAACACCTTTAAAAAATATTTAGAAAATAAACAAACGAATGCATGGTGGCATGGAATCTGATAAAACACTGAACATTGAGGCAGTGTTCAGTCGCTTTGAGGCAGAGCTAAGGTAAAAGTTTCACGTGTTGTGGCATTGTTTAACCATATATATATATATATATTGCCCTTCATTTCAAAGGCTTTGAAGTCTTAGTTTTTAGTCACCTTTAAACGACACGAATATTTAATATACGGTGACCTTAAATGATAAGAAATGTTACCTGAGTGTGAATATTATAATGTGAGAGGTATCACATGTCCTGTCGTACCCTTAACTAGACTACAGGATATGAATGAATGTACAGGTAAGAAATTAGAGAACACTTATTAACAAGGCAGGATTTTTTTTTTTTTTGGTCAGATCAAGGCAGATGAGTGATTAACTCATTCCTTTGCTAGCTTTGAAGTTCATGTATCTTCCGACTTCAGCTTTCAACACACAGCCTTCATTTTGACTCTTATACTGTAATATGATTAATAAAAATATGTGAGAGAGGACAGCAAAGTAATATGAGTTAATCTTGGGCTACAAAGTTTTCGTACTTATCACATTTTTTGTAAGTTATTTCTATTAATGCTTACTTAAAAATAATTAATAAGGAGAGCGAATGTAAGAAATGAGAAAGATAAATCAGACAATTTAAAAAGTACATGTCTAATTAACTAACTCGACATGAGAACTACAAAACCCAAAAGAGGTTGACTAATCCACTGGGGCCGGCAGTGATAAATTTGACAGAGTGGCTCTTCTCACAACAAATGTAAATTGTTGAGAAAAAATTTTACCAATTAAAATTTATTTATATATTTTTAATTAAAGATCAGAGTATGTTTTATGTTTAGCATATTAACATCTATTTCTCTCATCCTATTTATAAGTTTAATTTATATATTCTTTAGGTACAACCGTACAAGAGCACTTATTTGAGTTATTTTTCAATTAATTTTTACTTTGTCTTGTTTATTTGTATTTAGTTATATCTTGTAGTTTTTCTAAATTCAACTCATTCAATTCATATTGTTAGCTGTTTTCTTTGATTTGTAGTATAAAATCAAGATTTTGATCCTTTTTCGGCTGGAAATAACGAAACAGATGAATATTTTTTGGGCCATAAACATCAATTCATCTTTTTTCTTTTTTCTTTTTTTGTAATCAAGCAAACAAATTACTTAATTACATATCTGTTCTGAATCAAGCTATCAAAATTTTGATATCTAATCATGAATCATCTAATCATAGAATCAAGCTATCGGATTTTTTGGCCCTAAGCATTTAATCATCTATTTTGATCCATTTTTCAAAAAAAAAATAATCTATTTTCATCCCCCTTTTCTTCCTCGTTTTACTCGTATTCATTATCCTTTATTGGGTCTGTTTGGGTTGGCGGTAGGAATGGTAGCTTAAAAGCTATCTGACTTTTGTAAAAGCTTGGTAGGAAAAAAGTCAGATTGTAAATGTGATTTTTGTTTGGATTGCCTATTTGACTTTTGTAGATTTTTTTTTTAAAAAAAGAAAAGCTGAAATTAGTGAGAAAGTCAATAAAAACACAAGGGGCCCACGTTCAGACTTTTTTTCCCTTCTGTGAACCCCAGTTTTGCTCCATAATGGGCCCCACATGTAGAAGAAGATAACAGTAACGCAGGAAAAGCTCTAAAAGGGAGCGTTTAGATTAATGAGCGTTTAGATTAATGAGCGTTAAGGGAAAAAGTTCATTACAAATAATGCTGATTCCAAACATGATTTTCTGGCTTTTTTCTTGCTGTGCATTTCATCCAACGCCACGTTAATATTTTTGCCTGAAATGGTGTGGGAAATGGGGATCCAAACAGGCCCATTATTTTGATGTCAAAGAAGATAAAAAGATTCGTACTATGTGTTGGAAATTATATAGATATGTTTTTTTTTTTATCTTTAGGAAATTATAATCATAATCAACGTTAATTTTTTTAAGTGATATAACATTAACGGAATAGCTATTTTACAAAGAAGTTCGACAACAAAATACAAAATACTCAATGAGTTTACAACAATTAATAGCATAGGAAGTCACAAAAAAATTTGGGAAAAATTTGATACTAATCCTAAAATTCTTGTCTAACAAACCATTAGCTACTACAAAATAGCCAATGAGTTTACAACAACTAACAGCATAGGAAGCCATAAAAAAATTTGGAGAGAATTCGCTACTAATCCTTAAAATTCTTGTCTAATAAATCAGACGCCTACAATCATGCAGTCGATGTGAACGCACACACCAATCAGTATCTTCTTGTCTGACAAACAGGACGCCTACAACTACCCGACAGGTTTATTTGCACTTGAAAGGTTGCTACAACTAGGAACATCTATGGCTAGCAATACCGCGTTCCGTAGATCCCTTCGAGCTCGTTCTTTATTGTAAAGAGCAAAGTAGGTGATTAGAGTTATTGCATAGAGAATGGTTATGAAAACCGGACCGGACCGGCAGGTTCAGATCGAAAAAAAGCGAACCGGCCGGGAGTCCGATCCGGTCTATAATAGGAAACCGGGTTAGAGTTTTTTTTTTTTTTTCATTCCCCAAAAACGTCTTACAGACAGAGATGGAGAGGTTAGAGCCAAAAAAAGAAAAAGCGAGCGAGAGATGGAGAGAAACAGATTCAGTGAAGCCGATGAGAAACAGATCCAACTTTTACTTGTCCACCGTTTCTCCATTTGCCATAGCTCTATTTTCCAGATCTGAAGATTGCGTCTGACTTCACGTAGATGTTGTGAAAGGGTGTGTGGAGGCGTTAAACATGGTGGAGAAGAGCACCGGAAGTGGGGCAAAGTGGCGATGGGGCTCAAGAAAGAGAGAAGGAAACAGAGAAATAAGGAAGAGAGCAAGAGAGTGACAGACGAGGGGGAGAAGAAAAAGGGTAAAGATTTGAACTTTGAAGAAACAATTAAAGAAGGTGGCACGGCTGAACAAAGAGGGAAGGAGAGAATGATCTTTTAAGAGATAGACTACAGAATATAAGACTACGGAGACGTGGGAGCAGACTTGTGAATGCTCAAATCTTGGAAATGACAAAAGATCTTGGAAATGATAAAACCATGGATAAAAAAACATCTGAAATCAAAAAAATAAAATTTAAAAAAGATTATGTTAACATTCATATTTCAGTTAAAATTATTAAGGATATGGAGAGAAGACAAAATCCAAAAGCAACACGCCACCGAACACTTTAATCAGCAAATCCATCTCTTTGATCAACGTAGCTGTGCCCGTAGCCACCTCTCATCTTTCCCTCGCTCACTCTCTCTCTCTCTCTCTCTGCCTGATCTGTATTGTCCATGCTTCATGCTTGTCCTTCCATGTCCTGTCACTATCACCCCAGTTTTCCCTTCCCTTTCTCTTTTATCTTTATCTTTTGCTTTTAGATTTACATCACCTCACTTCTTCTCACTCCATGAAAACTGTTCTTTTTTTTTTTTTTAACAATTATCAATTAATGTTCACTCTACGGGCTACGGCTTCTCTGCAGGTTGTGAGAAGAAGTGGGTAGGGTGTGTTTCCAAACTGTGTAGAACTGGTTTATTTTTGGTTCATTGCATTGCTGTTTCTCCATTCAAACAATTAAAAATTATTTATATATTTTCAACTAAAGATCTGAGTATATTTTATGTTTAGCATATTAATATTTATCATTCTAATCTTATTTATAACTCTAATTTAATTAAATCTCACCTAGTAAAAATAGGTAGCACTAGTGAAATAATATTCATTGCAATTCCAACTAATGGTTGCATGGGAAATGAAAAAGTGGGCAGACAATGAAATAAATGAATGGGTGATAAAGCAACGAGGTTATTGGATGAAGGCATGGGAAATGATGGGCAGTGGATCAAAGCCGTACGTCTCGTTTGTGCTTGTCTCTTATGCGTGCCATTAAACATGGAATGAAGGCATGGGAAATGAAAAAGTGGGCAGACCATGAAATAAATGAATGGGAGATAAAGCAACGTGGTTATTGAATAAATGAATGGGCAGACAATGAATGAATTCCAACTAATGCAGGCATGGGAAATGAAAAAGTTTTTTTTTGGGGTTGAATAAAATAAATTAATATCATTCTGGTCCTATTTATAAATTTAGTTTGATCAAATTTTATCTATCAAAGAGAGGTAAGTATGATTATAGAACAAATTTTCAACTTTAAACTCATTTATGAAGGGTACCTTTTAAAATTTATTGTCAAATCTCTCTTATCTTTTTCTCTTTCCAACATGGCTAGCCAATCTCTCTCATCATCATTACTATGGACAAAATTGTCACAATCTCATTTATTTGATCAAAATGAACTTATAAAAAGGACCAAATTTTTTAATCAAAATAGATTTATAAATAGGATCAGAATGGTACATGAAAAGACAATGTGGTCAGACGGAAGAGTCGTGTACCAACAGCCAAGTCCACTCATTGGAGGATGGGAGAGAAGAGACGTGTCTGAGGCTTTAATTTATGGGTGTAGTTAATAAGGAAATATTTATTAAATACTTTGACCTTGCTCACCGTCGATCCAACACATTCTTACATGCTAAATAAGCATATCTTTAGAAATAAATGTGTTGGTAGAACTTTTTTTTGGTCAGAATGTGTTGGTAGAACTTGATCCCGCAATGATATTAGAATTCAGATTTATTGTGGAGTAATTATTCTGGGCATGTAAGACACTTGAGAATGAGACTAGCCCAATAATAATAAAAAGCAGCAACATAGAAGAAGCCATTGACAATATTTTCATCACGCAAGGATATTGCTCCAATTAATTTCATTCCATGGGTGTTCGTTCTCACGCATGACATACCCATTAATAATTGCAATGAACACAATCAGATTTGTATAACTGCTAGGATGAAAAGGCTTATGTGCACAACCTATGTGAAGTAAAACTGTGAACCCAATTAAGGTACCAATTGGAATCCATTAAAAGTACCCATCAGAATTGAGGCCACGGCTCTCAAGTGCTTATGGGCCCCAAGTTACTCACAAAATATCCAGCCCATAATGCTTCTAGTTCTACGATAATCCTCAAAATCGCAGAGATTGAGAGGGTGAGTTTTCTCATTGGAGCCACTTGTAGAGTTCAAGCAATCCCCTCCTCTGTAAGTGGTGTGAAAACAGAACCTGAGAAGTCTGGGCACTAGATTAACCATTGTGAGGTTGCATTCTCAAAAGAGCTATAGTAGAAGGTGAACCCAAGAGTTCCACCATTAGTCCTTTACAAATGGTTCTGCGGTTCCCAACAAGTAATCTAAACCAATGGGCATAAAATTCAATCGAACCATCCACTTCAAAAGGCCCCAACTGAATGTGCACTTCCATTAGAATTGGATCTTGTACTTCTTGTAAATTGTACTACATCCAGCCGTTCCTTTAATTTTATAATTATTATCATTCTTTCCAAGCTGGTAACACCCTATATAGTCGCAGCAATAAAAAGTGCAGAAACAGCAATTGCAATTTTTGTTGCTTTACCATCACTTGAAATATCACTCTGGTCCTATTTATAAGTCTCATTTTGACTAAATTACACATACCAAGGAGAGGTGGTTAGCTCAATGATTATGGAGTGAATTTTCAACTTTACCCTCATTTGTTATTGGTTACCTTCAACTTTTTCTTCTCTCTCTACTTTCATTGGTACAATTAATATGGGCAAAAGTGTCACAATCTCATTTATTTGGTCAAAGGGGACTTATAAATAGGACCAAATTTTTTTAGTCAAAAGGGACTTATAAATAGGACCAGAGTGGTACTAGTATAAGTGTTGTGGCAGAGAGTCTCAAGCATCTCTGAATTCTGATTAAAAAAGCTGAGCATAGCCATTTGCATATTCAACCAAGCAGAAATATTGACGGGTGTAAGCCTGTCATTTGCATAGCCATTCTTCCTGACACTCCTTAAGGAGCATAATCTTCTGAAGCTTGGCATCACCATGCTTTGTCGTAATTCATGGGTTAAATAAAATGTCCATTCAATGTTTCACATAAAGCCTAAACCATAAGAAGACAAGACATATGATTTTCATATTGCCGTGTAATCAACCAGTTGTTCTCCTGCTTCTCTGGAAATACATAATTGAACAGTTGCGAACATAGAAGTTCTGACGGTGTCTCAGATTTTTCTGGTGCAAGTGCTAAAAAATTGTCCCGCAGGGCAAAGCTCTTAAATACATTTCTCGTAATTCTGAACTGTAAATAAGGCCATGGGCACATATCTTTAGTAGGGATAGATCGCCGCTGAAACGCATGATCCTCGAATTCATTAATCTTCAATAATTTCCAACAGGAAATTAAAACCACGAACTCCATATACGAACAAGAAGTTGTATTTGTCAACCACATATCTCCATCTTGAATTTTACCTCCTCAAACTGATTGTATTTATATGTTGGATTAAACTTCCTTTCAAACTGAAACTCGGCCTCAGGAAGATATGAATTAGTAATTCTAAAGGTCAACAGACCAAAGAACAATAGCAGAGAACAAACAATTCATGATTCCAGCAGACAAAATTCAACTGCATTTCTCAACAACATTCTACTTCATCGCATCCATAGAAAGCATAGGCTCAAGCTTCTGGCCATCGATCGTGATTGGAAATTCATGGAGATGAAAGATAGAAAGACAGACCTCAACTAGAGCATAAGCTCACGCTTGAAACTCCATAACGCAACATTCATGAGTACTCCTTCCATCCATTATCGCAGAAAGTACGGAACATGCCTTTAAAATATAGGGGAAAGTAAGACTATCTGGCTTTAGCCCGTGATCAAGCATCCGGTAAGAGAACATCTCGGCACGCCAAAATGTATATCTCGGTATTTCAACCACCCGGGTAGTTATCTCAGCACGCTCCTGGACATTGAATATGTATAATTGAGTTGAAGCTCGGCATATCACCACCACCTCGGCACCACATCAGTGCCTTGGCACATCATCATGAACTCATCATCATCTCGGCATTCTCAGACTCCCACGTGTCATTAACCGGCATCAGTTGTGGAGTATAGTGTTCACTTAAGCATATATCCTCTGAAAATGAATTTTCAGTGCCACCGTCTAATGCCGCTGGTCCCACCAACTGGGTTCGAGGAGATTCCCAGCATTGACCGTACTAGTTTTGTGGGAAATCATTTTTTGAAGAAGATGACGAGATTCATCCATCAGAACTTCACTAGAATAACCAAGCGGCAATGTCCCTGTCTGTGATATACCGCCCGAGATTGCTCCAGCCAAAGCGTCGGCAATAGCCTGCCTCAACTTGTTCGGCTCGTCCCGTGCTGGTAACACACTTCCCTTCCTTTCACCAACGGGAATCAATGACGGAGGAGTTGGAGAAAGCTTTTGTCACCGCCTCATTTGATTGAGAAGACTCGAGAGAACATAACAGGAACGGTCTTCTTCTATGCCCGTATGAATTTACCCTGCAAGATTTTGATGACGAGGGATTGAAGCAAGAAATCTTCTTCGGCAACTTCCCAGCATGACAGCAGAAGCGATTTACGAAGTTGTCGGGTAGCAAATTGTCAGAGAGAAACAGTAACACCGTCTTGGCGTCAATTAGCTGCAGCGGCGTGGATGACCATCTGAAAGCTTCCTTTAATCGGAATCATTCACCATCCTAGGTAGCAGGAATCAACTCGGCATCATAATCTCGGCATTCGTCATAATATGAGTCTCGGCTTATTGTCATCGGAGAAACACAGGCCGAGGTATTACTCATCCCTGTACAGGATCTCGATTCTGTCATTGTGCAAGCCGACTTCATTTAACCCGAGGTATTACTTGTCCAATGCCTTGCATACCGATTTCAAATATCTTGGCCATATTTCCATGGCGGGTACTTTGCATAATAATATTCAATCCCGGCTTCATACTTTTAGGTTTTCTCCAATCCTTGCAAGAGACCGACTCCTACATTGTTTTATGCTCGTTCTCGGATTGCATTAATGAGACGGTAACTCGGCATAGTATTTCGGCTTCCCACATTGCGACCCCGGTGAAGTTGATTATACCCAGTGGTAATCTCGGCTAACAGCTTAGCCCCAAGGCGATTTGAAGAACCTTAGGAAGTGTGACGAGTCTCCTTTTTCACAGTTATTGGAGGGGAGATTTGCAAATAAAAACTCTCCAGTTTCTTCACCCAGGTACTCGTACCTTTTCCTGGGGATTATTGCGCTTCTTCTCAGCCTCGGCACGTCTGGCGAGGTCGGTGACCATAGAAAATCGGCGATGAGGATTCTTGACGATGGTAATGGCGGACAAAGGTCGAAAACTTTCAATAGCAGAGACTTCAATTCAAAGCCAAGGTTTCTGCTGTCTCCAATCGGTTGCGCAACGGATGTGGTTTCTCTCCAATGCCTTTATCCATCGCTGCCACCCTTTGTGTATTGGACAACGTCGTTTGACAAGGGAAGGAAATCTCATGTCTCCACTGGCCTGAGAAAGAAGAAGACCGAGCAAGAGAGCCGGTGTTATTCTCCTCCCTCGGCTTCCACTAATTTCCTCTGAACAAAAACAATTATATCCCGAACCTGCCCACACACGAGGAATCTCGGCACCCCGTTCAAGTATCACGCCACAATTCAAACCCGGCAAACCTTCAAGGCCTCCCGGTCTTCACATCGAAACTCGGATGGAGCTAAGAATTACCATTGTCTGAACATGAAGAGACTCATTAAGCCGGTACTAGATTGCAAAGAAACAACGCAAATTAACATTCGAGATTCCTCTTCCAGCCAACCATGGAACTTCGCCTTGATTAAAGTTGGAGCAGGACCTCCTTAGTTTAGAAGAAAACTGCCGATTAAACTGATTAGAATTCTGGCTTCTAGATCGAAGGCCCTCTGATTCTACGACTGTACTGCATTTTACTTCGATCGCCGTCTTCTTCAAAGATTCTCTTCTCTTGTTTTTACTTTCTGAATCCACGATTTGATTCTTGTTTCCGTCGTCAGAGAAGTCCACGCGATTAGGACACTGGGTTTGTGATTTCCACGCACCTTTCACTGTTGGATTATTCTCTCATGATTTCTGTTTGTCGCAATATGCTCTTCTTGGATTTCTCTACGACGTTTTTCCATCACTCGAAACCCTTCTTTGCTAAAAATTAAATTGCCTTTGGTATTAAACATTCTTGGCAGCGGCAATCAAAATTTACCTATTATGCAGCTTCTTGGTTGAACCATCGTTGGTTATAGGAATCGAATTTTAACTAGCCCCACGGTCGGCGCCGCCAATGTTCTGTTTTGGGAACATGACTGATTGGATTTGACTAAGTGTAAAGCCTAGTTCAGTCAAGCCTAGAGCCTACGTACCTGATGAAGGGATCAAAGTCTACGTAGTTCGCAACATTAGGCGACGTTAGCCAGAGGGGTGGTGTGTGTGCTCTGTGTGGCAAAAAGTAAATAGGTAAGGGTTAGAACGTAGAACCTGTAATTCGTCTACCTTAGGGCTTGACCTCTGTATAGTTTACCATAGATTGAGTCGCTTAGGCTCTGTGATCTGAGGTCCTGATATCCTAACTGTTAGATAGTCATTTAGATATAGATTTAGATATACTTGGATCGTAGATAAGATTGGATCCTCCTTTATTATAGGCAAATCCTGATATGCAATATACTCCTTGTTGGGTCATATATTGAATATGGGCATTATCCAGGTCCGCAAGTATTTATTCAAGGGGGAAAAAAAAAAGAGGACCTAATCTTGAACTACATGCCGAGTAGAATGGTTTATATTAGTTGAGCTGCATAATAAATCAATAATCTCTTACTTCCTGTTATTGGGCCAGAAAATAGTCATGCAACAATGGTGTAAGTTATTCCCTTCGTCTATATTTGAACACTGGTTTATGCTGGTGTCTATTTTACAACGCCTGAGGAGGCTTTTTGGTTGGAGCTTCTGACATTTTCCCAGGTGATTGTCGTTTGATAGACTGAAGTGGGTAGTGAACGACCCTTAGAAATGAGATTTCTTGAGAACTTGATGAGTGAGGCTCTTCTCTGGACATATTCCCAAGTGGTCTTGCTCGTCTCAAGTGTTCTTCATACTCTGTTCTCCTAGACCTTGTGCTTGTTTATTTTTTTGGGCTTTGTTTCTCCTACACTTTCTTAGTATTTGCATTGGGCTCAAGCCCTCTCTTGAGCAGTAGATCAAAACCGTACGTCTAGCAAGCTTGGATATCTCATTTGTTCTTGTCTCTTGTGCATGCCCAAGGTTCTTAAAAATGAATTTTTATTTGAAAACAAAATGAGAATGAAAAATCGTAAACTATAGCAACAAAAAAAAAAAAAAACGTAAAATCGTAACGTAGTAAAATCGTAAAAACTTAAAAGCGTTTGGAAAATTAGTAAAATCGTTTTAATGAAAAAAAAAATCGTAAAAACATAAAATCGCAGTGATAAAACGAGTTTTTAAGAACCATGTGCATGCCATTAAACATGGAAAACAAGCCTTGGCAATAGGAGTAGGCTCAGTTTGGATCCATGGTTTAAAAAAAAAAAAAAAACCCTGAATGGTTTTATTCTATGGTATTAACCCAAATCATAATTCTCTATCAAATCCCAAGCTCCTTATAATTTGCTTTTGATAATCTCGACCAGATTATCAAAAAAGGGCAGAATCAGCCATTCAGAAACATTGATGAAGTTGCTGTAACATACAAAGTCTCTAATATTGATGATGACACAACCTTCCCCACCTTCTACTTTTTTATATTTGACTAAGGTTTCCCTCTTCGAAGTTTAGAGGGCAAATGATTTTTACTTCCTCTAATAAATGCGCTTCATAGGATTTGAATTTATGTTTTTCTCCTTATAGCGTGAGGTTGTTTACCACATCAACCAACGGCTTGGAGTCGTTGGTAATCCTCTCCTTCTTTAAGCTTTATGCAGTTGCTCTGTAACAAATGTTGAACAACACCTACTCTTTCTATCATTTTCAGTGAATCCAAACTCCTCCGTGTTGAACCATTATAGTAGCTAATTATCTCAACATCCTCTAGACATCTCCAAATGATATATGTCTCTATACATGATGAAACCCAACCAAAATCCCACAGTTTTTTTTTTAAAAAAAATTATTTAAGAAAGGGCCTAATTAAGCATATTGATGATATATATGGCCCCTACCCCATGAATATAATATTTGTTTGGAATAGCGATTGAAGTCTCTAAAAATACTTTTTCAATATGGCCCGTGCCCAATGAATATAGTATTTATTTGAAATAGTGATTGAAGACTCGAGCAAAAAAAAAAAAAAATAGTGATTGAAGTCTTTAAAAACAGTTTTCAATTGTTATTTATGGTATACGAGTTAAGCATGTGAGATAAGTTTTACCTCAATTTACATTAATAAGCATTTTTGGGGTTCACAACGAAGATCTCAAACAAGCACAATGTGGTTATTGCTTTGGCATTTTTCTGTAATCAATTGGCCATGTGACATTGATGCGATAACTAGACAATTTATTAGCCACATCATGCCGTCAAAGCTGCTGATATGAGAGGCTCCTGTCAATTCCAACATCGGACCACACGGACCAGCTGCCTTCTCTCATATGTGAGCAGACAAAGCCTCTATAAACGCTTGATTTGTTCTTCATTCATTCAGCTTGTCTGCTCAATAGCACAATCCATTAGCCTCCCAATTTCTGCATTTCTGTTCGAAAATGCAGAAATCCAAGAAGCTGGATTTGCATTTGATAATTGGTGTCAAGTTCTTTATTTCCTTATATATTGTTGACATTGAAATAAAAAAAATTGACTATTGAGGACTTGGATGAAACTGGGTGGAGCTGCAAAGGCATGCCTAACTAAATAATTTTCAATTAATTAGTCCCTCTTCATGGTTCGTGTGTATGGATATATTTAGGTAACATGTGAAAAAATTATCAACATTTAATAGCTGATCGTGAAGAAGATTGTGAAGGGTTGAAAGAGATTCGATTTTAAATAATATTTGAAAATGGTTTACTTCAATGCTTGGTCCCTACCTAGCTATCAAGATTTTGTTTCTTTTTATTTTGCAGAATATAAAGTATTCCAACTGAAAATATATTCCATTTGGTCTTAAATATAAGTCATAATTAATTTTTATAGAGAGATTAGTGAATGAAATAAGTTGTTTAATCCTCATATGTTGTGTATTCTTATATTATATATCAGTTTATAAGCTACACAAAATAATTTGTAGGAAAAATGAAAAATATAAATATCACTAAAAAAGTCAACTTTACCTTATACTACCTCCGGTTCTAATTATAAGAGTTAGTTGACTTTCTTTGGAGAGATTAAGGAAGCTAAATAAGTTACTCCCTCCGGTCCTAATTATAAGGCATAGTTGACTTTGTTTGGAGAGATTAAGGAAGCTAAATAAGTTACTTAATCATTTTATATATTGTGTATCTTTAGATTATATATTAGTTTATTAATCAAACTAATTACTTTGTAGAAAAAAATAGAAAGAAAAATACTCTAAGGTAATTTAATTAGCTTCCTTAACTTTTCCAAAAAAATCAACTATGTCTTATAATTAGGACCGGAGGGAGTACTTAATTATTTCATATGTTAAATATTATTGGATTATATATTATTTTATTAGTTAAATTAATAAGTTTGAAGAAAAAATAAAAATAAAAATACTTTAAAGTAATTTAATTAACATCCTTAATCTCTCTAAAAAAATTAACTAGCTCTTATAATTAGGACCGGGGAGTATTTAATATGAAACATTGATATTGAATTATGAAAGAGAGTAATAAATAATTATGATAGCCAAAAGAGAAATATTAATATTTCTTGGAGTCAAAGTAAACCGAATTCATTAACGGCAATAATAAAAACACAACTATTTTCTTAAAAATCAGCTGCTCACAAAACGATTCTTAACGATGTTAACTTAGTACAAGTATTATATTCCTATTAGTTTAGGAGCAGGAAACTAAAAAGTTCCAAGACAAATCAGAAGAAAAAAAGCCCAGGAAACTAATCAAATTATTCAATTTATATTATATTAAATTTACTTATTTAATTAATTTTCTACTTTATTAAACGGAAGTGCGTTAGCGAGGGAAAGAAAACAACGAACAAACGAAAAACACCGCCTTGCCCTCTTAAACTCTGCAGTCCATTCTCGCTCAGGCCTACCACATCTCCATACCCCTGGTTAACAATGGTGAAGCACTATAGACCTCCCGTAAGTACTGCTTAAATTCTCAACTTGCTACCACTAAATTTTACGCTTGTCTTTGTCAGTTCGCCGGAAATTCATCTCCGAAGTATTCCCTACGCCTGTAACTTGCGTGCACTCCGTCTGATGTGGATGCACTTTCAAAGTCTTTTCTCCGTCTTTAAAGATCTAATTACTGAGCAAGACATATGTACATGTCAAATTTTACATGATCATACATGCTTATTGTGGTTTTGCGTTAGACGTTCAAAAACTTTGCAACATATGTACATGATCATATGTACATGTCAAATTTCGCGTTAGACGTTCAAAAAGTTTGCAACATTCACTTGTTTATATATTCTTTTCAATAATAAGTGAGAGTAAAGTGAAAACTCCGCAACTGAAATGAATTTTCTTTTTCCTTAAAAAATATTATGCTCGCCGGAAGTCTGTTCAAATGGCTCCCATTCAGAATAGGAATTATGCTTCTGATAACATAATATTTATGTTGCTCATATGTTGCCTTCATATTTTGTTATACTCGGCAAAGGAAGAAAAAGGAGGGAAACGCTGCTAAATATGTCACCAGGTCACAGGCACTCAAGCTACTCCAGATCAGTCTACCCCTTTTCAGGTCCTTTCACCAAGAAACATCTCTATATATAACCTAGTTTAAGATTATATATGTTGCTACTTGGCTAGTGCTCTAATCCATCACTCAATATCAGAAAGGAGAGGCCCAAAGGGGATGTGATGGGATTAAAATTTTCCTTGACATAGCAAATCCTTAGCGTGGTTTTAATTGTCTAGATATACCTATGTTTTTCTTCGATGTCGGGTTTTGATAAAGGCCTGAAAAAGAAAATTTTGGTGAAGACTTGCGACTATCCTGACATTGGCTTTACATATTTTAGGAGACTCTACATTTTCAAAGGTATTACCCCACGGGAGCCAAAGAAAAAGTTCAAAGGAACCCACCATACTTATTACCATGTGAAGGATATTGCTTTTCTTCACCACGAACCTTTGGTTGAAATACACAGAACAATAAGAACGCATGAGAAAAAAATAAAGAAAGTAGAGGCAAAGAAAAACTTAGAACGTGCAAACAAGTTGCGGTAACAAACACCCAAAATCAGGCTGGATAGAATTATAAAGGAGAGGTATGTTTGTTCTGTTTATAGATTTTTTTTGGGGGTTATAGCCATTAATGAATTTCTAAATTGATTAATCATAACTTGTAGGTATCCAAGGTTTTTCGATGCACTTGGAGAATTGGATGACTGTCTTATAACAGTGCATCTTTTTGCAGCATTACCTGCATTAGAGAGCAAAAAGATTGATGTGGAAAGTGTCCACAGATGTCGGAGGTATATACTTGGAATCTGAAAGGTACCGTCGGCCTCTTTATATGGAGGATGTGGACTTGAGGAAAAGAGCTTACGCTCAAGTGTTTTTGTCGTTATTTCCTTCATGTCCTATTTATTCATCTTGCTTTAATATGTCTGTTAGATTGGCACATGAATGGCAAGCTTTCATATCTCGTACTCATAAGTTGAGAAAAACTTTTGTATCCGTGAAAGGAATATACTACCAGGTATTGAGTGGGGCATTTGTTAATTGTAGTGGTCATTAGTCCCAAGGGTCTGTGTTATAGTTTGATTATCTTGTATGTACAGGCTCAAGTTGAGGGCCAGACAATAACATGGATTACACCACATCCATTACAACAAGTTGTGCCTGATACGGTTGACATCACCACCATGCTAAACTTCTCGCAATTTTATGAGGTTTGTTTCATTTTCATTTCAATATCATCTTTGTTCTTCTGCCCCATTAATATCTGCTTTATCCCAGTTATCAAAGCTTATGCATGTGTCAACCATAATTGAACAGGCTTTTCAAATGATTAATGTCTCACTGTGTTTTTCTTTTTCCTTTTGGCGTATGTATATGCCCCTCCTGGCCTCCACCCCTTAATATATGTTTGTACACGACTCATTTATGTGTATTTAGCTGACTTTTGCTCTATTTTTCTAACTTCCATGATGGATTGGTGCAGACTCTCCTTGGTTTTGTGAATTTTCACCTCTATCATTCTATAAATTTGAAATATCCCCCAATACTTGATCCTCGGTTGGAAGCATTGGCAGCAGGTTCTTTGTCCTTAATATATAGTGAATTTTGTAAACTTCTGAATCTTTGTAGATGTTTTATTTTAAATGTGTCCTGATTATTTTACTTTTCCCCGTTTTTAAATAATGCAGATCTGTATGCATTGTCTAGATATGTTAATACCAGTGCTAGAACATCTATAACAAATTCTGAGGCTGATCATCTGGATGGATCTGATGAAGTTGAGGTCAAGGAAAATGAAGGTCAGACTGAAGATGAAAAATCCAAACTAAGGCTTGCTCAACTTCAGCATCAACTTCCTTCAAATGAACCTGGTTCACTGATGCACCTTGTTGAAGATATCTCTGGCGAAGATGAGGAGGATCAAGATACAAAGGAGTGCAAAAATCTCTTCAAAAATATGAAATTCTTCTTGAGTAGGGAGGTAAGAAAATCAATTTCTTCCATAGGTCTTTGCTCTATCTGTTAAATTTGTTTATGACATTAGTTAGTAATTTGAGTACATTCTAGTTTCTTAATTGAGTGTCATTCAGGTTGATTTTTTTATGAAAATTAGAAGGATAAATACTTGTAATTGATATTCATGAGTGGTATCAATAGGATCTAACCAAGAAATGGTATCAAAATGTCTACATTGTTAAATTCAAAGCTAATAACGTATGAAAATGTCACCTCTTGATGAATAATAGGATGAGCAGTTGAGCACAATCTCTAATAAGTTTTAAATTGCTGTTAGGACTTGTTTGTGGCCCTTTATTTGTAGATCATCACATTTATATATGGAAATTTAATGAACTTTTTCTCCAGTAGAAATTGATATCTGTGTGAGAAACATTGAAGGTCTTCCCATAGGAGTCTGATATAATTTTCCCTCACCAGTGAATGCTGCTGTTGAACTTGCAAGATTGAAAACTCAGCAGATGATACAGTGACTTTATATGTTGCAACATAAACAATTTTAAAGCATTCTAATGGAGAAACCTAGCTAACGAATTAAAATTTGATGCTATCAAGTAGATTATGGATAACGGATGGCATGTATCTTAGCTACGTTTTCTTAATCCTCACGGATGCTGATTTTTTTTTGAGAATGACTGGAATACATAAATTTGTGTGCACGTATACATTGTATTTACATCTGCCTTGCTATAAACATACAGGTACCAAGAGAGTCATTGCTTTTTGTTATTCCTGCCTTCGGTGGTACTGTTTCAAGGGAGAGGGAGGGAGCACCTTTTGGAGAATATGATCAGAGCATCACTCATCAGGTTTTGAGAGAATACATCACCTTCTAGGTGACAATGATTATAACTTCATTTCAGATGCACTTAGCTATGGCTTTCATATGTGTAGGTTGTTGATAGGGAAGTACAAGGGCATCTGTTCTTCTCTAGAGAATATGTTCAACCCCAATGGATATATGATTGTGTAAATGCACGTATCATTTTGCCAACTGAGGACTGAGGATTATATGGTTGGAAGGTAGCTTCTGATTGACTTGTCCATTTTGCTAGATTAATTGCTTGGTGTTGACTGTTCTAGTTCCCTATTCCACTTCTTTTGTGTGATCTAACATTTAAACTATGAAACTAGTCTTACCTGCCCAAAAACTATTTTCCTTTTCACCTATTCTTTGGTATTCAACCCCCACCCCCCACCCCCCCCAGTGGCGGAGCCACGTTGGGGCACGTGTCTGCAAGTGCAGACATAAATTTTTTTAGAATACATATATATTTTGAAGGAATTTCTTCTAAAGGAGCACCAGTGGCTTAGTGGTATAATATTTTCGATGACACGCTAATGTTCCGTGTTCGATTCCCGTGGTGGTGCATTGTTCTTTTTATTGCATTTCGTATGTCATATCATTATTCTCTCTCTCTGACCAGTGGTTTAGACTTTGCGTTATTCTTTTTATTTTTTCTTTAAAAAATTACAACAAAATACCCAATATTTTCATTTTTTATATATTTTAAAAATTAGACATTTCAAACTCACCTTATATGATCTTAGACAATTTCATTCCATATTTCTCAAAAAGCTCCCACATGTGTTTGGTTTGGAAAATAAATATTTCATTCTTCTTTTACTTGATTTAAAGTCATAAGAAGAAATTTAATTCTCCTTAAGAAGCTATTGAAGGTATTTGATTTGGGAAATAAATATTTCATTCTTCTTTTGCTTGATTCAAAGTCCTAAGAAGAAATTTAATTCTTTTATTGTAAACATTTCAAACTCACCTTGTATGATATTAGAGAACTCTTGATACACTTATGTTAAACGTGATATATTTGATAAGATTGATGATGAAGATATAATGCAAGATTTTCAAGGACTGAAGAATCGAAGAATTCTTTTGTAATATTTCTGTTGTAATAACTTAGTTGACTCTTAATTATCTTTTTTTTATGTTACGTCGAAGTTTTTTTTTTTTCCTTTTTTAATACATTTAAAATTTTGCCTTAAAAAAATCGAGGACCCCGAATACCCTCTACTAATTGTGCGGACATAAATAAAAAAGTCTGGCTCCGCCACTGCCCCCCCCCCGGGGCGGGCGGGGGTTGATAGATGTCTGTTTGACATGCACTACAATGTACATAAATATTTAATCTTTAAATAAATGTTAAATTTCCGCCCTCAATATTTACAAGCACCCCCCCCCCCCCCCGGAGGGGTTGATAGATGTGGACATGTGGTTGTAGCCTAACTGTTTGACATGCACTACAGTGTACGTAAAATATTTAATCTTTAACTAAATGGTAAATTATAAGGCATTTTTGTATTCACCTTAAGCTATTTTAGGATATTTTGAGGCCAAAGAGATTAAATTGCATGATGCTATTATCAATAATGACTAATATTAAAAATGAAAAATATATTATTAGTTTAAAAAAATCTCCTTTAATGTTATTATTTTTATAGCTTGATATACTGGACACGAATGGGAAACTTTTGGTAAATGGGATATCTAACGAGTGGGTTGTTGATAGAGTACATGGAGTTGACCTCGTCTAATAGGATAAGTTTTGCTATTTCTAATACACTTAATTTTATTGAGTCCAATAAAATGATTTTGTGGAAAATTGATCATATGAAAGTTTGCTTAGAAGAGTTTTTAATTTGGACTGATGCCTTTGTGCCAACGGATCCTAATCCTAATGCACACCCAGAGATTATTATCAGACCCTAATGTTTTCCTTTTTGCAGGATCCCTCCACCATACTTGTCACCTTTTGTTGTTGACAATGAGGAAGAAGGAGCTTATGTTCCTGACTATGCGAAGACCATTAAAAGATTGCAGAATGCTGCAAGAAAGGAAGTCCTTCCGCTTCCAGGTGTTGGAAAGGAAGATCTGGGTGACCCTCAGAATCTACTGGTTGAAGGTATTATTGATCGAGCAGAGGCTAATGAAGCTGCTCAGAGAAAGGAAAAGGTATCCTGTTTTATAAGAATGTTTCATCAGTGTTTCAATGAGTACAGGATTCTCATGCTTCCCCCCCCCCCCCTTCTTTTTGTTGTGCCAACGTTTCTTATGCTTTTGCTATCTTTTAATAATCTTCTTGTGTCATCTTATTTACTGAATTTGAATGGTTACAGATGAAGATGCTTGAGCAGCAGTACCATGATGAACTAAAAAAGGAACTTCAGGGTGCTGCATACACTCCAATGGGTTCCAATGTCGATGAGCAGACATCTGCTGGAGAAATTAAGACTGGGGAAGAATCCACTTCTAATATCAAACAAAATGTTGAAGATAGTGCCAACATGCCTTTAGTTATGATGTCTCGTAGAAAGAGGAAGCTCTTAGAAGCCGTGCAGGTAAACTCTTTTGGGCTTTGTTAGAATGGAGTCTGAGTTGATTAATCTACGGCAATGTCGTTTCTCCTGATACTGTTTTTAGCATGCCACTTTTACATCTCACGCGAGATTTTATATCACATGCCGTAATTTTCTATTTAGTTGACAATTAAGTTAGTTGTTATTGAGAGGGACACGTATTTGTAGTACTGTAAATTGTACAGACTGTCCCTTTACCTCCCATGCTAAAAGCGCAATTTAAACTTGTCATTGTCAATAGTTATAAATAAAACATTATGCAATCTAAAGTAAGTTTATTCGATGGCACTGGTTCTGATTTTTCTATTTCTTTATCCTCTTTTGACTCAGATATCCAATGAACGGAAGAGGGCAGCAAATGATCTTATCAAGCAGCGGAAGAAAAAACTGGAAGAAGAGATGGACAAGGGTGCCAAAATGTTTCCCCTTTTTTAAATTTTAAGGCGGGGTGAAAAGCCCCAGAGTTGAGGCAAAATAGTTCCCACCACCATTGATTAATTCTCCATTATGGCAAAATATTTATTGAGTGTGATCTGGGGTATCAGATTGATCTTAATTTTGAGGTATTATGGGCTCTAGTTGATCTTAATTGTTTTCAGTAATAGGCTCTTGTCGAGCTATGCAATTTTGAGGTTGTACGGGATGAAACATCGGCACAAGTTACAATTCCCATTAGAAAATGTTCCTATACTAATTCATTGCTCTACTAGTTCTTCCCCTGGGATCGTTTGTTATGTATCGTTTGATGCAAATTGCTAACGAAAACATTAAAGTTGGTCGACTGCTGTTGATATGTTTGAAATTTTATTGACTACTTGCACCACTAAAGTGGTGTGGATATGAACATGCAAAACATTTCTTGTTTATTTTATACAAAACAAATTTGCCTTCATACTTTAACAGTACTTCAAAGAATAAGCTAACAAACGAAGAAACAAATCCTTCAAACGCACGCCTCCGTGTGCTGTCATGCGCGCTAAGCCCAAACTATTTACATCTAGCAGTAGCAGAGTATCAAACAATCAAAGAAAATCACGAGCAAGCTCACGCAACACGAGGTATCTTTACAGAGGTAATTTATTTTGGTGACGATGTCTTTGGATGTGAAGATTTGCCTGTAATGGCCTTCTTCACTTTGGAAATCGAATGCTTGACTTTTGATCCGACACCTGATAGGATGTTGTGAGACTTCTTGTGCTTAACTTTCTCTTCCCCATCTTTTGGAATTTCGACCATGACGGTTGAACCAGACGGTGATGGCTCCTTTGTTTCGCTTTCATTTACCCCCTCGTCTTCTTCACTCTCTGCTTTGGCCTCCTCACATTGTGTTGTTTCTGCTTTTTGAGCTTTCGCTGTTAAGTCCGTTGCTTCATCCAAGTGTTTGGCCTTTTCGGGTTGAACTTCTGCTTTGGTCTCTCCGTCTGGCTTGTGAATGCCTTCCTCAATAACTTCATTTGTCTCTCTTGTCTTAGCATCTGCCTTTACTGTGGCCTTTGTTCCCACTTCTCCCAATGAGCTTTCCTGGAGCTTTTGGATTTCTCGTGTGGATTCACTTAATTCTGCTGTGTCAATGTGTTCTTTTTGTGAATTGTCGGATCCCGCTTCCTGGTCCTGGACATGCAATCGATAAAGAAAAAGGTTGGGTTATCCTTGGTTCCAGTTCAACTTCTCCAACTTTAAAAGAATGTTTTAAAACTATTAAATAATATAAAAAATCAGTTTCTTGAAGCTTTCTATGTTCGTAAATTCTGATGTTACATCATTCGCGATGCTGCATTGATGGCCCAAAAGGTTACCATTTTAAGGGGTATTTTCCTGTACCCTTCAAGGAGCAAACTCGTGCAAATGAATGAAAATTCCGTTGCCTGTAATTTCTTTCTGCATTGTTTATCAGTTGATCATATTTTTGCATGATGCGTGAACTTTGATCCTCCTAGCCACCTAATGTTTTTTCTTGAATAAGAAAGAGGGTGGAGGATTTTATCTGACCTTTTCACCTTGAGCCATAACTTCTGTTCTTCTACCTGTAATTTCTGGCTCAGTGCCTCGATTTTCATACGCTTCTGACTTCTGTATCGTGTTTTCAAAAATGGAAGAACATTATAGAAGGAGAAACTTCAGGAAAAAGAATTAATACGAGTATAACTTGGAGGTGAAAAAATCACTCTACCTCTTCATGCTGATTCTCATTACTGACAGTTTGACTTGTTATGGTGCCATTCTTGATGGCATATTCCATTGCACTTGGCTCGTCTCTTATTGTAGGAGCTTTGTCTTTGGTCTCTTGACCCATCTCTCGTCCTCCTTCTGCTCTTTCTTGCCTCTTCTTGTCGCTACCCTCTTCTGAACTAGATCTTTCCTCTTGTATGTTATCAGTATCAATGGTATCCGAGCATGTTTTAGCTCCTTTATCAATAGTTGTTATAGCATTCCTTTCAGGCATGCAAGGCAGACTCTCGGAAGTATGAGGGTCATCTTCTTTATTAGATTTTTCAGCTTTATGTTCTTCCTCGCACTCTGTTTGTAATCCTTCCTCTGGTGTTTCTATGGTAGTGAATGAGAAGTCTTCATTTGCTTTTGCAGGATTCTCCGAGATTATAGACTTTCTTTCCTCCACTAAATCCATTTCTCCACTCTGTTCTATAAACCCTGAGTTTGTTGCTGTAGCCTAGAACCAAACAAGAAAAGATTAAAAGGGGAAAAAAAAAGGCAACTGAGTGAAGGATTGAGACAGGTTGGTTTAGTTTCTTGAGTCAAAACAAAATGACCTTATCATCGGTTTCATAACATGTAGATAAGGTATCAGATTCCTTCAGATTGCTCGTTGGCTCTGGGCTTTGTTCTAGGATGTTTTCGCTTCCATTTGCAATTTCAGTTGCAGTAAGGACCTGTTTCACACATGTAGTTTTAGAAAAATTCATAGGAAACTAAAAGAAGACAAATATACCTGAATTTCTTACGTTTTCAGTACAACCACCAAGCATAGTGGCATCTGTATCTCTTGGGACACTCATATGATGTTCAGTTTCAGATTGCATGTCAACTTCTCCCTCTATTCCATCTTGAATTTTTTCATTTGGAACATTTTCTCTAGATTTGAGAACATTGTCCTCACATTCGCTTTTTTCCTCAAATTGATAAATCTTTTCATCTTTTTGGTCTTCGGCCGAGGAATCAAAAGCCAATTCAACTTTCTCATTTGCATCTGCTACTTCAACAATCTATTTCACAACAATATTAAGTGGAAGCAAAAGATGAGAAAAACAATTGGAAGTCATAAATTCACGGGAAATATGTAAGGATTTTTAAGTAATGGGGAAAATATGATTTTTAGATATTTGCTTTGAGGTTTTTGATCAAAAATAAAAATATGACAAGTAGGAAGTTAAGTTTTAACAGCTCAACAGCACATGATGATGGTTTTAAAAAGAGCAAAAGTTTCTCCACGGATCGTGTTAATTAGAATTATGTTATTATGCTGTTTTTCTAGGAGAATGTTATTCCTTATTTTTAGATTTGTAAGCCTCAGACCTTTTCCGGGGGAAGCTCATCAGTAGGCTCATTTTCCAATGCAATTTCTTCTTTCTCTATAGCAACATTTGTCAAATTGCCTTCCAGAGTTGTGCCTTTGTTATCTTGTCCTTGCACATTCTCGCTATCTTCACGCCCGCTGTTTGTTGTACCTTTAGAGGCTTCTACTAGAACTTTCTCCTCATTAACTGCATTAAGTTGCAAGTGTCATCATTATATGCCATATTACTATCATAAAAGATACTGTAGTTGGTATTTTGGTCAAAAACCATGTGCAAACCTTCATTTTTAAGCTGGGGGCTATCGTCATTTGAACACTCTTCCGGGATATTCACAGATTCCAAGTCAGAGGTACCTCCATGTTTGACAAATTCATGTTCCTTTTGGGTTAATGTGTTTTCTATTGAGTGCACAAGATAAGTTTCTGCAGCTTCATCAATGATTTCCTCTCTTGTTGATTTTGTATCCGTTGGATGAATTTTTGCATTCCCCATGGTTGATTTTTCTTCGACCAATGGTGCTGGATAATCTTGAGACATTGAAATGGTGCTAATGGACTGTTCTCTTTCCTGCTTAACCGTGGTGGCTTTTTCTGTTTCCGTAACACAAGAATCCATCTTCAAATCACTTTCATTTAGCTCTTCCAAAACCTCCTCCTTTTCTGAGTTGAAATTATGTTCTCTTCCAACTATATCTATGCTGTCTGATGTGGTCTTGTCTGTTGTAATTGTTGTTTCACCCTCATTCTCAGATACAATAACTGAGCCTCTGTCATTTTCTGTTTGTCCTGTTCTAGAATTCATTAGGCCTGTTTCCTCAATCTCAACTATGACAGGCACAATTTTGGGATCATCAGTGGCAGAGTCATCTTTCTTGATGAAACTTGCTTCAGTCTCTTTCTCATTCACCTTGGGTGTGGAAGAACAGTCCTTAGTATTGGTTTCTGATGCATCTGACGATTTCAAGGCACGGAGGTCTGTGATTTCTATATTTTGCTCTGTTTGATTATCTGAGGTCAGTGGTTTTTTCTCTTCTGTCGACTTTGTTGACTCAGTTTGTTCTGTGAATTTGGATGTTGAAACTTCAACCTGCATGATGGGAAAAAAATGCTTATCACATAATTCTAAGATGATATGGAATCAACACTTCAGGTATTAATTTGCAAACTATTAATGGTGCGACCTCATTTTCTGTTTCTTCTCCATGTGATGTTATTGTACCCTCTGTGGGGTGTTCTCTGGCACTTTCATTATGATCAGCTATCTCTGATCTCTGATAAACCTATTCAAAAAAATTTTGAGAATAAACGCAGCGTCACGAAATAATGGAAGTTGGTATTTTTGCTTTCCATTTACTAGGGGGGGTGAACATTTCTGTTATCCTAACCTCGTGGGTAGATTTGATGGCGTCTATACTTCCATCTTGATCAAGTGATGAATTCAAAAGGTCTTTGTCATTACACCTTGGCTTCAGGTTTGATGCTGGGACATCCTGAACAGATCGGGAGTCCTGATGTTGAAGGTTATTGTCCTTTCCCTCGGTTTGAATGTTGTTGGAAAGGAGGAGTATCTCTTCAATTTGATCTTTTGCCAGTATGTCACCCTGTATTATAGCAATAAATTAACAAAATGATAGAAGTAAAATAATGTACTAAATAAAAAGGAAATAAAACTGTGATTGTGACTTAATCTAATTTGACAACAAAATGAAACATTGTTTTTATTGATTATGAAGTGAGTTATGTGAGATAGCATATTGGATCACAAGATGATGATGGTAAAACAAGAAGTTGAAATGTTTGTCGTTCATTTAAAGTTATCAAAAGACAAGAGCTTTTCAGTTGGAATAGACAAAAATTCTGTTTCGGTTTTCCTTCCCTGGCACGTTATTTTTTTCCCTACCTTCTCCATTAGAAGTTCGCCACTTTTGGTATTAAGATACTCTTCTTGACTTCCAGAAGTTGCTGTTTTAAGTTCAGCTGCTTCTCTCTCTACTCTAGTGAGTGCTGAACTGTCTTCTGTCTTCTCGGTAAGCTCCTTCATCTCAATAGTTGACTTCTCATCTTCTACAATTTCTAATTTTTGAGCTTCATTTAGATCTGCTAAACTATCAGCCTGTTCCCTCTCCTCTCTTACTGTGTCTCCCGTATCTGATTCTAATTTGAGAGCTTCATCATTATGTTTTTTAATTCCTTCACTTGAATATTCCTTCCCCTTCTCATTATCTAAAGATGCCACCTTCAAAGCACCTCCAGTGTGTGTAATTGAGGATGCTTCTGTTTCAACTAATGATACATTTTCTGTTGCTGAGGTATTCTCAGTTGTCTTGCTCATTTCCACTGTCTTGGGCTCTCCATATGACGGCACCATAGAGGAATCTATAATGGCATGCACCGATTGGTCATCGGCAGTGGTTACTTCTATTTCATGGCCGATGCCTGTGATTAAATCTTTTTCTTCAATTTCATGAGATATTTGTTCTCCTTGATCTACAACTTCCTCAACCTCCATGTTCTTGTCCTCTGAGTTTGTTTCTGCCTCTTGTCTTTCAGCAATATCCCGACCCAAGCAATTGGATTTTGTTTCGCTTGTCGTTTCATCCATCATCTCGTGGTCTACATCTACTGGTTTGACCTCCTTCATGGCTGTGGTTTCATTCACAAGTCTCATAAACTTGGCTTCAGAATCATTAGTGCTGCTGCTGTCCTTTTTAGGCACACCTAATGTAGATGAAGGGCCTTTGGTATTGTTTTCTTCGATGGTCAAAACATCATTGTAATCCTCTTTAGGTTTTGAGAAATCATCTAAAGGGTTGGATATTTTTCTCTCTATGGAAGATGTTGCTTCAATCTGCCGTTCTGATTCTGTGACTTCAACCTGTTTAGCACGCAAATTTAGAAGTTTACAGTTACAATCAACAGAGATGCAAATTAGAAATTTAGTAAAGAAATTCAGATATCACATATTATCCAACCTCTTCCTTGATTTTTGTTTGATCACATTCAACTTCTTCCATGTACTCCTTTCTTGTGTCCAAACCAACTATTGCAGAAGACGATGTCCCAGCAGTGCTCTCTATCTCCCCTCCTTCTGGTTTTAATGCAGAAACTTCTGAGATCTCTGGTGGCTCGCTTACCTTTGTTTTTGAAAAAGGGAGAGATAAAATATTGTCATTAGGAGATGATTACCACAAAAAGTTCATATATCGTGCTTTTAGGGTTGTTTTAAAATCAAAGCTATCTTAGTCAAATCTTTAGAGTAGTTCCAAGACTATCACATACATTTAAAAGATTTTTTATGGTTTATTGACTTGATTCAGTAGTCACAGGCACCTTTATAAAAGATAAAATTATCACCAGGCTTCACTTTATGATAGAGAAGTTGCACGGTAGAACAAATATTTAAAATTCATCACCTTTTAAGTTATTAATCAGGTCCCATAGCACTTGTTGAAATGCACCATATGATATTATTCAAATAAACATGCATATAATAACCCTATAGCACTCTATGTATCCTTCTATATTGTCTAGAATTATGCGGTGGCTTCAAATAACTCGTGTAGAACCCTTGAATAACTGAATTTGTGCATATATTAGATAGAAATGCAAAATATTAAAAATTTAAGTCCCATATATTTCTCATTAACGATGTTAAACTGGTAGTTTAAGGTTTTGTGGCATGTATATCCTACACCACAGGCTTACTCAGCCAATTTCCAAAAAAGGAGATTTGAATGTTTGAACACTAGTTACCTCCTGGGGTGATGCCTTGTTTTCCTTTCCACCATCCATATCTTTAGGTTCTTCTTCCTTCTTTTCTTTCTGGGAAAATTTTTCAAGTTGGGCACAGGTTTCTTCCCCTTCTGTGTTGGTAAGACTTTCAAAGTTTTGTCTAGAAAGTTGTGCTTTTTCTTCATCAACTTTCATGGAATATGCACATTCATCTTGATTGTCAATCGAAGCTTCTTTTGGGGTTGGGTTGCCATACTCTCCAAACAAAATTTGCTCTTCTTTCTTTGATGACATATCAAGGATTTCAGGATTTTCCACAGTCTCGTTTGATTCACAAAGAATGTCCTCATCTGTTTTTCCATGCTGCAGTCCATTTGAAGCCTGAATGTTGAATTAACTTTCAAACAAATAGATGAGCAAATTAACGGCATTTAGAGTTCTAGGTGCTTACTTGAATGAGCTCAGAAGGGAGGCTGGAGACAGAACTTTTCCCTTCAATCTCTCTTCTTGTATCTTCTCCCAAAATCTGAATTTTTATTTCATCATCTTGGAAGCTTTTCATTGTTTCTTCGACAGATTCTTCTATGATTTGTTTCTCACTAATATCTTCTCTGCCGTTAGTTTCAGGTAGATCAAAGGCCTGTTTCCATAAGTGAAATTTTAGAATCAGAAAAAATCATTTATTGAGAAAGTGAATGCATGGTTTTATGTATGTTTTAATACATAAAAATGTGTGTGATTGTGAAAATGCTTGCAGTTATTATGTATATCATGGTTTAATTCATTGCATCATGGTTAAACCTCAACAGCTTTTTCGTCTTTCTCAGCATCATTTTCTGGTAAGCAACTCTCATTGTTATCTATCATTGTTGCACCATCCTTAGGACTTTCTTCCTGAAAGCTGTGCCCAATCTTTTCTTCTCCTACAGATGCTATTCCGGGTATTCTTGATAGAGCTTCATTCTCATATACACCTGCCATTGTACGTGTTAGATGCTGAATCTTATCATTCACACAGATAGGTGGGTAAAGTAGTAGCTTTTAGTATTATTGTATATTCTTCAGAAATTGTATAATTTAAAGCCACGCCAAGCTACTGATGAAATTAAAAAAGTGATTGTCTTTAGGGATTTCAAATATGATAATAATCTTTAAACTTAAAGTTACTTGGAGGATGTCAATAGAAATTCACTAAAGACAAACAAATTGCCCAATGAGTTCAAGTATACGCTCTCATTTTTGCAATATCATTTAACTTCTTACCGGTGCTTTCTTCCATCTCTTTTGCTTCCTCCAGTATAATTTTCTCATCACCTTTGATATCAATTTTCTCTTGAGAGATTGATTCTGGAACTCTGTAGAGTTCCTCAGTTTCCCTTGTTGATTTTATGATTGTATTTGTCATCGCCATTTCTTCTGAATACATATGCTTCATAACCAAGTTCTCTGTGCTTGATGCTTCAGAATGTTGTTCATCTTGCTTGTCATTTTCAACAGAGATCTTGCTTGAATCTTCAAATTTTTCTTGGTCTTCAGTTTGGGTTTCTTTGCCAATCTCATCAATGTCAAAATTGTCTGAGTCTTCAACCAATGGGTCTTCATTATTTAGACCACCAGCAATATTTTGTGGTAATATTGTTTCTTCGCTGTTGATCTTGTTGGCAGACTCAACTAGTGGGAGACTCTGCAAAAAATTGAAGGTTGTCAGCTCAGGAGTTTACATTTTAACAAAAAGCAAAAGTTGAAAATGTCCAAACTTTTAAATCTAATGCATGACAATATTCTACCTTCTCTGTTAAAATTAATGTTTCCCCACTATCAGGTGAGGAAGCTGGTTCATCTTTCTCTTGTTCTTCAAATTTTTGTACAGAGTGCGTGTTTTGTTCAATTCTCTTTTCAGCTTTTTCTCTCGGAGTCTCCTCTTCAATCTTTTCTGGTATTAGTACTGCTTGTTCTCCAAGTTCATATTCCTGATCATTTTTCTGCAATGAGTCTCTCTTTTCCCCGTCATGTGTTTTGATTATGCTTTCCTCAATGGTCTTAGTGAGTCCCGCTTGATTTATGTCCTCTTCATTTGCTCCTTTTTCATCTCTGTCTAGGTATGCTGAATCTTCTGCTCTGACCATCCTATCAACTGGAGGTACATCTTCCTCTGGCTTCACTGATTCACAGGTGTCTTTGTTTTTATCTTTGCATGCTGTAGAGGAAGCCTCTTGAAGAGTTTCCACTGCTTCTATTGCAACCTCTGGACTTGCCCCATCTATTAATGGGTTGGAAGATGAGTTTTCCCTGTTATTGTCATCATTATCTCCATTTTTTGAGGCAGCTTCAGAAATAGATTCTTCAACACTATGGACATATGGAAGTTGTACAACATTTGTTGTAGAGGCATCTTCTTCCCTGTTATTTTCATGTTCGAACTTATTGCTTGACCCTATTGTTTCAGGATCCTTCTGTTCACCCTCTAGTACGAATGCCATCTCAGCTTCCCTGTCCTGTATTCCAATCAAACTTTCAACTTTACACTCATCCTCAACGTGTTTGGTAGTTTCTATGTCTTCATTTTTTGTTAAAGACTCTATTACACTTTCATCTTCCTCACTTTTGCTCTTGGTTTCCAATTCAAGGTTAGGAAGTGAAGCTTCACTGATCTTGCCCAAGGTAATCTCGTTTGTGCTTGTAACTTGTTCATTGAATTCCAAATCAGCATCTTCCTCTCTCTTTGATTTTGGGTTTTCATTTGTTTGGGAAATTATTATTTCTTTTTCTACACTCTCTGGGATCACTTCAAATGATGCATGTTGATCTGTGAGTACTTTAAGATTCTCATCAAGGCTGCTGTTGTTAAAAGAAGTTTCCTCTTCATGAACATTGAGATCTGAATTCTGAGCACTAGCAAGCATAGAACTTTTTGCACTCTCATGTTCTATGTCATGGTCGGGTTCTTCTACGCTTGTGCCATTGATGGCTTCAGCTTTGTCGGCCTGAAATTGCTCTGATTCAAGTATCCTTTCTATTTGTAGCTTTTCAAGGGAGGACGATTCCGCAAAACTTTGTACCAGTTCAGCATTCTGCAATAAAAAAATTGTTAACTGAACATTAGTTTCTTCCTACAAAAGAAGCATTTTGGTAGAGACCGATTCTTTTTTAAGAAAAGTAAAAGAATAAGAGGATAAAAATTAAAAAGATAAATTTTTATTAGATTATAAAATCAGAATCTAATATCATAATATAATAAAGAATAGAATAAATCCTTAATAGAAAGATAAGCTAGAATTTGTAACTCATCGGACTACTAAAACCTAAAGAGAATCTCATATAATCAAAGAAGTAATTCTCTAATAATTTTTCATATATATTTCAAATTTACTTTTACATGAATTGATACTCCATATTTATAGATTAAAAAAAATATAATAATTATTCCCTAAAAAATAGTCATAAATTTATCCCGTTGACCCACGATGCAGATAATGGAAGTAAATACCTAAATAAATGTTATTTTGATATGCAACTAACCAACCCAATAATTCTAGGGATAGGATATTGTTACAACCTTTTTTTGTTACAACCAATGTTACTATCACTTCTCCACCGTTAGATCAGAATCTTAATAGGAGAGAGAAATTATATAGGTAAATGAGATTCTGATCTAACGGTGGAAAAGTGGTAGTAACATTGGTTGTAACAAAAAAAAAATTGTAACAATATCATATCCCATAATTCTAAACTTAAAGAGCACTAATAAATAAGAAAATATCCTCAATAAAATAAATAATATCTAAAATTATATTAATAAATATTTATTCCTAAAATCCTAACTTTCCATAACTTCCATATCTCACTCTAGTCCGGTACTTTATCAATATTTTCCCCTTGAGATTCGCCTTGCCCTCAAGGTGAGATAAAAGTGATGGCCTTTTGATTTATCTTGGAGCTTCATAGTGCGTCTTTGCCTCTACCCTAATTGTATTAAAATTTAAAAGAGATTACTGCACCTTCTAACTTCACCACATTAGTGGCAACGTCTTTTAAAGGAGAAAGGGGCCTTTCACCTTCTTTTGAAATTGCCAAGAGTGAGAACTAGGATGTGTAGTGATGCCAAGTTTTACAGGATTTCCATCATGGTGTGAAGCTGGAAAGGGGTTGAATGCCGAGATGGTGGGCGAAAATGAAGGTTTAGAAGTAGTTAGTATGTGGAAGGAACCCATTATAAATTGTTAGGCTCTAATACCAGATAGTAGAGACCGATTTGTTTTAGGAAAAGTAAAAGAATAAGAGGATAAAAATTTAAAGCATAAATCTTTATCAGATTAGAATCTAATATCATAATATATTAAAAAATAAAGTAAATTCTTAATAGAAATATGAGCCAAAATCTATAATTCATCGGACTACTAAAGCCAAAGAAGAATTTCCCATAATCAAAGAAGTAATTCTCTAATAATTTTCCATATATATTTCATACTTACTTTTACAAGAATTTATACTCTAGATTTATAGATAAAAAAATAATAATAATAATAACTATTCCCTAAAAATACTCATAAATTTATCACATTAATCCACAATGGAAGTAAGGGATAGGATATTGTTACTACCATTTTTTCTTATTACCAATGTTACTATCACTTTTCCACCGTTAGATCAGAATCTTAATAGGAGAGAAAAATTATAAAGGTAAATGAGATTTTAATTTAACGGTGGAAAAGTGGTACTAACATTGGTAGTAACAAAAAATGGCAGTAACAATATCCTATCCCATGGAAAAGGGATAGGATATTGTTACTACCATTTTTTCTTTCTACCAATGTTACTACCACCTTTCCACTGTTAGATCAGAATCTTAATAGGAGAGAGAAATTATAAAGGTAGATGAGATTTTGATCTAACGGTAGAAAAGTGGTACTAATATTAGTAGTAACAATATCTTATTCCATGGAAAATTTGTAGTGCAATTTCTATAAACTTTGTCCTATATTTAAGACTGGAGGAGTATTATTTTAAGGGATA
Source organism: Acacia crassicarpa (assembly GCA_034222035.1). NCBI lineage: Eukaryota > Viridiplantae > Streptophyta > Magnoliopsida > Fabales > Fabaceae > Acacia > Acacia crassicarpa. Next base: position 66,362,811 of record JAWXYG010000002.1, on the reverse strand, counting down.
GGATATTCTTACTACCATTTTTTGTTACTACCAATCTTACTACCACTTTTCCACCGTTAGATCAGAATCTCATTTACCTTTATAATTTCTCTCTCCTATTAAGATTCTGATCTAACGGTGGGAAAGTGGTAGTAAGATTGGTAGTAACAAAAAATGATAGTAAGAATATCCTATCCCTTATTTTAATATGCAACTGACCAACCCACTAATCTTAAACTTAAGGACCACTAATAAATAAGAAAATATCCTAAATAAAACAAAACAATATCTAAAATTATATTAATAAATATTTATTCCTAAAATCTCTAATTTTTCGCAACTTCCATTAGCTCACGCTAATCCGGTACTCTATCACATTTGTTTTTCTTTTTTTGCTCTGAAGAAGCATTTGTTGTTCAAGTATTACAATTTTAAGTTATTGCGACAATTCAGTTGGCGAGATACCATGCTTGCTTTTTTATGTCTTTTTAATTCAAATGCTATTATGGAATTTATAAATGCACAAACAGAATATTCCTCTACTATTTGATGTTTTTGTGATTGCCTCACCTGACTGACCTCAGAAGATAGGCCATTGTCATAATTTTCCTCTTTAATCTCTGCGCTCGAATCTTCACGTTCCTTTTCATTATCTTGGAACTTATCCATTGTTCCTTCAACGGATCCTTCCATCATTTGTTGGTCATAAATATCTTTTCTGCCTGTGGCTTCAGATGGTTCGGATGCCTGGTTTCCATATATGCAACTTAAGAATCAAAACAAAATATTCTTGAAGTAAATGTGTGTCTGTGTTTTTGCATCAATTCGTAAGTGTGTGAATGTGGTGATGCATGCTGGTGTATATTTGTTTTCAATCTTAATTTGTCTCAGCCCACTTAACCTGGACTTCTTTTATTTTCTCCTCAGCATCATTTTCCACTCTCTGGTTTTCATTCTTCTCTATCAATGTTGATTCACTGTCCTTAAGACTTTCTTCCATGGTGCTTTGCTCAATTGCCTCATCTCCAATCATTGTTGTCGTCAGTGATGGGGCTTGGTCCTCAGATATACCTACACAGCATATGTTAGAATGTTATGGTCCATACTGAGAAAGGGTTAAAATAATAGTTTTTACTCCCCTTGTTCTTATTTATGTAGCTACCTTCAACTAATTCACATTGGCCAGCAAAGTTAGTTGATGTTCCTAAAACAATACCATATTTCCCAAAAATACCCTAAATTAAATGCAATAAATTCTAGCATAATGTCACTCATTTCTCTCAATCCCGGTCCTCACAAATAATTACTCAACAATATCCATACAAAAGGCACTATTGGAGGAAAAATATTACTTGCTTCAAAGATTTTGTAAAATGATTAGTAAAAAGAAGTATGAAAGTTTTTGAAGATGACGCATAAATAGGAACAAAGGGAGTATTAATTAATACTGCTTTTCAAAAGTTGTAAAATTGAATGCCACACCAAGATGCTGATGACAGTAATATATATTTCCCTGGGATTTTAAAAAACCATAATATTTTTCTTAGAACTTAAGTTGTAGTTTCAAAGGGGATGAAAATTCAATTTAAACCAGGTTGGGGGGAGGCCAAGTCTTTTTAGCATACTCACTTTCTTTTGCAGTTTCGCGTGACCGTTTATCAATGGCTTCCTCCATCTCTTTTGATTCCTCTGGTATGATTTTCTCATCTTCATCTATTTTCTCCTCAGTGTATGGCGATGGGAACTTCTTTATTTCTTGAATATCCTTTATTGAGTCTGAGACTGTTTCTGTTTTTACTATTGGGTCCACTTGCTTTACAATCAAGTTCTCCGTGCTTTGTATTTCAGGATGATGTTCATGTTGCTTGTTATATTCAACACATAATTCATTTGATTCTTGATGTTCTTCTGGGGCGTCAGTTTTAGTGACAACATCGCCACCGTCTGGTCGCCCTGTTTCCTCAACCAACGGATCATTAGTATTCAAATTATTTGTAATTTGTTGGGGGGACATCCTTTCTTCATTATTGATCTCTGATATTGACTCAACTAATGAGAGAATCTGCAAAAATGGAAAGTTAGTCGATTCAGGTGTTGTATTTTAGTTAAATAATCTCAAACTACAAGATTGACATGGTTATAAAAGTTTTTTTTAAAAAAAAAAAAAAAGAACCAAGTTCTCTCGTACCAAAGTTGTAAATGCTCGAAGGGTCTAATCCAAAACACAGCAACGTTCCTACCTTTTCTGTTGAAATTGATGTTTCCCTTGGAGCTTCTATTTCTGTATTTTCTAGAATCAGATGTGTCTGCTCTCCGACTTTGTGCTCTTGCTCGTTGTGTGTCTCTGGATTGATTTCACTTTCCTCACTGTTATCTGGGAGTTCCGTTTGAACGATTTTCTCTTCATGTTCTCCTCTTAAATCTCTATTTAGGCATGCTAAATCTTCTGCTTTGGCTGTATCATCAACTGGAGTTACATCTACCTCTTGCCTTACTGACTCACAGATGTATTGGTTGTTATCTTGGCAGATTGCATTGGATGCATCTCGTATGGTTTCCCCGGCTTCTGTGGCAACTGGTGTTTTCTCTCCATCTGCTACCAGACTGGAAGATGGATTTTCAAGCTTTTCCTTGTCAGTATCTTCATTGTTTGAGGGAGCTTCAGAAGTAGATACTTCAACGCTAAGAATATATGGACTAGGTGCAACGGTTACTGTGAAGGCATCTTCACTACTGCTAGTCATGGGTTTAAATTCCTCATTATTTTCATGTCCTGACATACCACTTGACCTGATTGATTCTGGATCCTTCCAATCAACCTGCCGTACTTGACCTGCCTTCTCATTCTGTAATCCAGTTGAGATTATCTCTTTAAACTTATCCTCAACATTCATGGCAGTGTTGATGTCGTCATCATTTATACAAGACTTCTCAAATATGCTTGTAGCTTGTTGATTGCATTCCACATCAGCATCTTCATCTCTCTTTGATGTTGTGTTTTCATTAGTTTGGGAAGCTATCATTTCTTTTTCTGTACTTGCTGGGATTACTTCAGAAGTTGCATGTTGATCTGTGATTAATTCAAGATGTTGATCAAGGTGCTTGTTGTCTATAGAAGTCTCCTCTTCATGAACCTTGGGATCTGGTTCCCCCAGCTTTGAAATGTTTGCACCATCGTCTTCTATGTCATGGTGATGTTCTTCAATAATTTTGTCTTCAGTGGCTCCTACCTCATTTTGATGTTGTTTTTCTGTCTCGGACTTTGTCAGTATTTGGTGCTCCGAGGCACAGATATTTTCTGTTGGTGACTTGTCAAGGGAGGATGAATCTGCAGAAATTTTGGATTCTGCTGAGGAACATTCATTTGGATTGCTGTACAAGTGGGTTGCTGTTGAGTATCCTTCTTCCTGTTCAGTGTTCTGCAATAAAAAAGTTACATGAACGAGTTTAAGTTTCTTTCTTTCAGAAGCAGCTTATAAAATGATTTTGGAGTAATTGAAGCTATATTATGTTCTCTAGCATTCAAATTCTTCTTTGAAATTAATAAATTTCTAATCCTCTATCATTTGAAGTTTGAGATGATCTCTATGTTATTGTGTTAAGATATAAGGCAGGTAACTGTAGGATATACTCTAATCTACAAGAAAACGTAAGACTCTTGCGAATTCAATTAGATTAGCCAACTCTCTAATAATTAGGAATTCCACTAATTAATAAAGCCTAAGGAGAATCTCCCGTTTCAATTTACTCTCTGAAAAATATTCGACACTTTATTCATGGGGCACTGGGCCTATTTATAATGATTTACAAAGGGTAGACTCTATTCAAAATTCAAATATGAAATCTCAAAATGGGATAGGATATTGTCACTACCAATTTTATGTCACTACCAAGTCACTACCACTTTTTCACCGTTGGATTAGAATCTTAATAGGAGAGAGAAATGATAAATGTAGATAAGATTCTGATCCAACGGTAAAAAAATAGTAGTAACTTGGTAATGACATAAAATAAGTAGTGACAATATCTCATCCCTCTACAAATATATCTAAATCTAAGATTTAGATAATTAATAATAAAATATAATTAAACAGACTAACTAAAAATCCTAACAACTATATCTTAGAGAATAAGATATTCCTAAAAATAATATAATTAAAATAGGCTCGATTAAATAAAAGATAAAAGATAACCAAAATAATAAATTAATTCCTAATAAATTAAAGCATAGTAAGTTGGATCGCTATCATATTGTCTCACCTGAATGAACTCAGGAGGGCAGTCGGAGACATGGGGTTCCCCTTTAATCTCTTCGTGAGGTTCATCTGTCAAATTTTGAATTTGCTTTTCATTTTTTTGAAATGTATTCAATGTTTCTTCATCTGATCCCGTTATATTACATTGCTCATAAATATCGTGTCTGCCTCTGGTATTGGGTAAATCAAGCACCTGTTTCCACAGATACAGTGTTAGAAACCAACTAAGTAGTGTCTAAAAATACTGATTTAATTAAACACAAAGTTGAACCACACTGATACAATAATCTGTCAAGAGTATAAACTCCTGCAGCCAAGAACAAAGGCAACTCTGAGCAACAGAATGGCTTCCCTCTCTTCCAATCAGTCGAGAGCAATACTACTCCCACAGCCAAGATGGTTACTGTCCTATATCAGAACCAGTCTCCCTCTCCTACAAAGTGATACAAAATCCAACATATCCCTATCCCTTCCTTCCTACCGTTAATATAAGCAAAAAAAAAAAAAAAAAAGCATCTTGCACAGTGCCCAAAAAGTATGCAGAAAGCTACAACCAAAGCCACTCTATGCAGTGGCTATGTGTCCTAAGATTATATCAGAACAGCAAAGTCAAACCCTGCAACCTTAAAAGCATGTTGATCCTTTGCTGTTGATACTTTGTCTTCCTAGATTTCCTAGCATAGGTCTTGCTGCTGAATAGTGTCCTTTCATACAGGTTCAGAATCAAAACAACATATTCATGGAGAAAATAAATGTATTCTTGTATGTCCACGATAGTATAATATAGGCAGGAATGAGAATGTAAAAATGCATTCAAGTAGCCATTGTTGTAGTTTATTTCATTGCATTGCACTTAACCTCGGCAGCGGTTTTGCTTTCCTCAGCTTCATCTTTTGGTCTGTGACTCTCATTCTTCTCAATCAATGTTATTTTTCCATCCTTGGGACTTTCTTCATGAGAGCTCTGCTCGATTGTCTCATCTCTAGCAGATGCTACTGGGGGTAGTCTTGATGGGGCTTCATCCTCAGTTACACCTGTCATTATACATATTAGATGTTTGGATGCTATCAGGGATTCAAAGAGGCGGCTACAGTAGTAGCTTTTATTAGTTCTTCTTTCTTCTTCAATAGTTTTATAATTCAACACCATAGAAAACTGTTGATGAGAGCAAAGAATTATAGCTTTGAGGCATTCTACATATGTCTGCTTGTGTATTTGAACTTTTTTTACTAATAGTTAAATTTGAACTTGAAAAAGTTGTAATTTCGTCAAGGATGAGGATAAAATATACTGAAGACTGAAAAATTGCAAGGTAAAGATTTTTGGCATACTCACTTTCAGCTGCAAATAACTTCTTATTGATGACTTCTTCCCCTTCTGTTGTTTCCTCTGATATGATTTTCTCATCATCGTTACTTATTTCATCTTGAGAGTATGAATCTGGAACCTTTTTAGGTTGTTCGGTATCCTTTGTTAATTTTGTTATCGTTTCTGTTGTCACCATAACTTCTGAATCCATATGCTTTACGACCAAGTTATCTGTACTTTGTGTTTCAGAAAGATGTTCATTTTGCTCATTACTTTCAGAGCGAAACTTGCTTGATTCTTGATGTTCTTCTCGTGCTTCAGTTTTGGGGACTTCACCAGTACTGTCTGGTTGCGCTGTTTCCCCAACCAATGGATCTGTAGAATTTAAATCAACTACAATTTTTTGAGGAATCATGTTTTCTTCACCTTTGATCTTTGTAATTGACTCAGCTGGTGGGGGGATCTGCAAAAGATGAAGTTAGTCAGTTCGGGGTTCACATTTTAATGAAATAACTTTATTCACATTCATATGAAAGATTTGTTCAAATCAAAGTCCCCTAAAGCAAAAGTTGAAAATGTCCTAATTGTTTGATCGTAGAGTGAAATTCTCGCCTTTTTAGTTGAACTGAATGTTTCCCCACTATCTGGTGTACAAGTTGGTTCATCTTTCTCTCCTTTTTCTTCAAATTCTTCCCCAAGGAGGGTGTTCTGTTCAACTCTATTTTCGGCATTTTCTCTTGAAGCCGCTATCTCAGTCTCCTCTGGGATCAGGGTTACTTGTTCTCCGAGTTGGTCCTCTTGTCCATTTTTTGGTTGTGAATCTCTCTTTTCCTCTTGGTGCTTTTCCAAATTGATTCTGCTGTGCTCGGAGATGTCAGTACTCTCTGGTTGCCCTGTTTCCCCAACCGATGGTTCTGTAGAATTTGAATCATTTGCAATTTTCTGAGGGATCAGGTTTTCTTCACCTTTGATCTTTGTGATTGACTCGGCTAGTGGGGGGGTCTGCAAAAAAAGAAGCCAGTCAGTTCAGGGTTCACATTTTAATGAAATAACCTCATTGACATTCTTATAAAAGATTTGTTCAAATCAAAGCCCCCTAAAACAAAGGTTGAAAATGTCCTAATTGTTGGATCATAGAGCGAAATTTCTACCTTTTCTGTTGAAATGGATGTTTCCCCACTATCTGGTGTGGAAGTTGGTTCATCTTTCTCTCCGCTTTCTTCAAATTCTTCCAGAGGGAGGATATTCTGTTGAACTCTCCTTTCGTCATTTTCTCTTGAAGCTGCTACTTCAGTCTCCTCTGGGATTAGAGTTACTTGTTCTCGAAGTTGGTCCTCTTGTCCATTTTTTGGTTGTGAATCTCTCTTTTCCTCGTGGTGCTTTTCCAAATTGATTCTGCTATCCTCAGAGGTGTCTGTGATTTTATCTCTGCAGACTGTTGAGGCAACCTCTTGTAGAGTTTCCCTTGCTTCAGTTGCAACTTGTGTATTCACTCCATCTGTAACCTGGTCTGAATATGGGTTTTCAAGCTTATTGTTGACATTATCTCCTATTTTTAAGGCTGTATCAAACCCAGATTCTTCAACATTTATTGCGGAGGCATTTTCTTTGTTATCATTTTGTAACTTATCACTTGACCCAATGGATTTAGGATCCTTGCATTCACCCCTCAGTAAAGACGGAATATCGTCTTTCTTCTTCTGTACTCCGTCCAAGCTTAGTTCTTTAACCCCATCCTCAACTTGTATGGTAGGGTCTGTGGTTTCATCTTTTGCACAAGACTTTTCAACTCTTTTGTCTTCCTCGCCTTGACTATTGGTAGTCAAGTCAAGGTTAGGAAGCGGAGCTTCATTGATCAGACCCATGTTTGTCTCAGATGTGCTTGCAGGTTCTTTGATGCATTCCAAATCAGCATCTTCTTCTTCCTTGGATCTTTTGTTTTCATCTTCCTGTGAAGCTATCATCCATTTTTGGGTACTCTCTGCGATCACTTCTGAAGATTTATATTGATCTGTCATTGGTTCTTCAGCACATGCTTGCATTGAAACTTTTGCCCTATCTTTTTCTGTGGGATGGGTAGATTCTTCAATGAACACTGTCTCATTGATGGCTTCAACTTTATCACCTCCTGCCTCAACATCCTTACTTACTACCCCTGTTTGATGTTGCCTTTCATCTTCAGATAACTTTTTGAGTGTTAGACTCTCTATCTTATCCGCCTGACAGTGTTCTGGTTTACATGTATATTCTGCTGGTGGCTTGTTACTGATGGATAATTCCATGGAACTTTTATTCTCTGTCATTGAAAATCCTTCTTCCAGTATAGTCTTCTGCTATAAAATTTAAGTTCCATAAATGAGGATTGGTTTCTAACTTCCACAAGTAGCATTCAATGTTGAAGTAAAACACTTTTAGAGTTCCTACTACACACTTACGGAGGAACATGCTTGTTAGTTCGTGTTCTTTAGCTTTCGACCTATATTTTTCAATTGAGTGTCCAAACTGAGAATTCCTCCTCTATAATAGTGGTTATAAGCTTGAAGATTGAAACGACCTTAATATGCTTCCAGATTTTAATTTACTTGCAATGATCTTTCTATTTGAGATTAAAGGGATTGATCTTCCAAACTGTTCTTTGCATATTTGTAAAGCTAGCGTTACTAGTGGTAATGTGGTATGATACACTCTAAATATGCGAGTCATGTACAAGGTCTAGTATACTTTTGAAGTCTTTGAATTTATACTTAACAAAACGAGTCTCTCCATACAGTGTTAAATAGGGTAATCTTCTCTAATCGACTCATCATAGCTGTCAAGTCCTTTGGTTACACTTTCCAAGACACAACTCCTTTTTTTATAATGAGTAAATTTACCAATGGCTCTTCATAACTAGCTTACTTTTATAATGAAATGAATAACGTTAATCAATTTTCAACCTCTCATTTCACTTGATGCATTTAGTTTAAAAATTTGAGCCTGTTTTTCAGGTAGGGGGAAAATTTTATAGGTTCCTGTGACATACCTAGGTTTCCAAAAATCCTGGTTATAACAACTCTGAAATATCATAGACTATGAACATCCTACGACACACATGGAAGTTAAGTCCTATGATGAGTGATTTTGAGTTGATCATGCATTGAAGAAGATTAATAGATGCTTATAAAAGTTGGAGACCCAACTTTAGCAGTAGCATCATGCAGCAGTTAAAAGTCGAACAAAAACATTACTTGGAGTAACTTGCAAATACGTCAACATGATATATCTATCGTTTGATGGATTCAGAGATCGAGAAATAGGCTTTTTATGACACATCCAGATATTTAATGTAAATATTTACTTCAGCTACGTATATGAAATGATATATGCAGATTCTAAAAAAGCTGTGATGAGAAGGCATACCGATGCAGATTCATCATCTGGGATATTGGCTTCAGTCGCCATTTTGCATGCCAGGGCAGTTCAATAGAAATCGTAACTTCATAGAGAAACCTTATGTGGTGGATCAAAGGCTATCTCACTCTTGTACTGTTACTGCAGTTTCTATAATTTGTGCTAGAGATTCTGGTAGCTTCAAACTGATACTGCTCATGCCTTTAAATACTTGTTCATTATGAAACTTGGAAATAATTTATCTGATTTCTGATGTAGATTGGAAATGACAGGGCACACTTGTACTATGCTATTATATATGAGTGAGTTGGCCACAAATGACGTGGTCCTACTGATGTAGTGATGTATCAGTCGCATGCCACATGATAAACAATTTCAATTGAATCACAAAATTTCCTGATTTTTTTGTTGTTGGTCATTCAAAGATTATCTCTGCATTAACTGGATTCTGTGGAGACTCTCAGTTTCACTTCAACAATTGAAAATTTGATATAGTTTAATCTTAATGTTGATTTGTTCTAGGATACGGTGGGACAAAATTGGAGTGATAGAAGGAAAAAGCGGGTACAACTTTTTTGGGAAAATTCTTTTCAGATCCCAAGGACCAAGAAAATGTCAAAAAAGTTCCAAGCGAACAGAAAAATCCTGTTAACAACTTTTATGTGATTAATAATTCTCATCTGTGGGATTAACAACTCCATCTATGGGATTAACAACTCTTTAGGACTTTTCTAACATCTGAATTTTCCTTAGAATTTTTTTGATATTTTCTTGATCCCTTGGGACCTAAAAAGAATTTTGGCAACTTTTTTATCTGTGGGAATGTGGGGTAATGGATCAACTTTTAAATGTTATTGGCTGTCTTTGCCAAACTTTTTCAAATGATCTATGATCATGGCATGTTTGAGAAGCAGTTTAACAGTAAAACTTAGGACTGACAATTTGTTTTTTCTGTGACATTTATGAAAAGAACTAGTGATCTCTAAAGTAATGATGATGGAGAAGGCAATTTGAGAAGCATCTTGTGTGTGATTGGCTGGTGTTTTGAACAAGTCCAAGGATCATATCCTGTCAATAAGATGGTGATAATGTATTTTAATTTAGTTATAATTATGGTAGGTATATATGACCAGAATATTTTGAATATATACGGCACATGGATTCCGTGTACTGATAAATGGGCCACCGCTATAAAAGAGCCCCATGGTTCAGCTTAAGTGTCCCATAGAAGCATCTCACTGTCATCATGAATATTCCTCCGGTAGAGTATGGAGCTATTCTTTTAGACGATTTCAGTCACAAGCTTTTTTTATCCTGGTAGTATTTGCGCGTTTTTTCGCGCCCTTAGCCAAAAGGCATGTTTCTAAATACCAAAACCTCTTTGGTAGCAGGCTGTCAAACATTTGCTTCATGCTTCCCCCCCCCCCCCCCCCCCCCAATTTTAAGGATAGGTTGTACCAAATTTTTCAATACATGAAGAGATGGTTATTATATTTTTAAAATAAAAACAATTTCCTCCATATAATCCAAAATTAGGTGTTGGATAAGCCTTATCTTTCACTCAAATAATGATGCTATTGCATTATAAAGGATCTGTTGGCCAGCTAATAAAACTTTATCAGGTTAGTTGTGAATAACAACTAAGAACATGATTTTAACGTATTTATTCGTGTCATTAAAAGTTTTGTTGATTTTTTCCCAAAAAAAAAAAAAAACAGGGAGTTGGCTTTTCTCCATTTATAGCACATCTCAACCATTGAATCAATTCTTAAACTGTTCAATTGTAATATTTTACATAATTATTATTAAAATTTAAGATGGTAAAACAAAATAAATATCCAAATTATTAGACTAGATTTAACATAATGAAAAACTGAAGAGGAAATGAGGAGAAAGATAAATGAAAAGAACCCAAGTTAAAAGAGTATATTAAGAATATACTCATACATAGGATAAGAAATTAAAGAGTTATAATAAAGAGATTCCTTTGGGTTGATGGACGTGAAAGAATGAGGTAATGGATGGGTGTGATTTATTGTCATGTAGTGATGATGTGGATGCGCATTTTGCAGAAAGTCGCATTATGCAGAAAGTTGCCTAACGTTTATAAAGAAAAGTTGCATTATTAGACCGACCAGCTTCTGAATTATTAGCATTTTCTTCGCCGCCCAAACGTCAGTTAATTGGAATTGTTATCCCCAATTTGTTCACGTAGCTATTTGAGTTGACGTTTGAAAAATACGTTTATATAAATAAAGATAAAATTTCTCTCACATACTTACCTCGTAAATTATAAATCACCTTAAAAATGTAGCTTCTTCAGAGTTTCCCTTCTTCTACTCCTGTTTGTATAGAAAACAAAGTTAATCGTGTTTCGCTTTACTGTTGATTTAATTTGAAACTTTATAACTTGGATGACCAAAAGATATCAATCCTTTTTGTGTGAAGGGCAATCAAATTTCGTATAATAGCTTTCTTTTATGACTAGTTTACTTTCAATGCTCTACAACATGCCAGATTTATAAAGTGATTGTTAAGCTGTAGAATTGAATTGGGAATGTCAGAGGCCAGTGAAGGAGAAGTATGGAATACATCTCTCAATGGCTTTGTCAGACAAATTGTCGTATTAAGCGATTCTGCATTAGCTCTTAAGCTTGTCAATAATTATCTAACTCATGATAATAATAATAATAATAGGATCAAATAAGTGTGTTACCTCCTAATGTGTAACTGGATTGTAACATTTGATCTCACATCAAGAGAAGCTAACCGTTGTGCTGATTCATAGCCTGTCAAAGCCATCAAATGGATATTTGAACTGTCATGCATGAATATTCCTCTATCAAAGTATCAAAAAATGACAACAGATTTATACTGTTCACTTATTATCTTGACTTCTTGACGATTGTGTTCGCTCATTCGATCAAAACAAATATGTTGGCCAAGTACATCCGATAATCACTACGAGACCTGCCCTCTGATATACCCGGCGAGGCACGTCAAGAAAATGAGGTTATTAAATGCGTTTCGATGAGAGAAAAACAATGTAAGCCACCTAATAAATGTATCACGACACTACTGGCTTTTGTCTCCTTTGTTATATACAGAGGTTTTGCGTATTTAAAGTTTGGACAGAATCTTGTCTATCTGTTTAATTGAGTATAGAAGCTTCCCATGATGCTTTTTTTGTCGATAATTTTTTATCAACTGGCTCTTTTTCTAATATACATAACTTTTGACTTCGCTGTCGTTTTATGCAAATGTTGTTCTGTTGCAAAAGGATTCCCCCCCCCCCCCCCCTCCATGGCCTATTCCCCGCTCATTTAATTTCTAATTTTTTACGACAGGTATAATAATTGTTCATATTTATTATTATTGCATGCCTACAGATTAATGGTGCCTGACGTTTAGGATACATGCATGAAGTAGGATGGGCCCAAGAGGTACAGAGATTGTTAATTTTTTTAAACCTTCAGACAGAGATTAGGTTGAACTTGATGGTTCCATGTATTATTATTTGATCGATAGATCGCCCCTGGTATTTAACAATTCACTCCCGTTAAAAACATCCTTAAATAATAATTTTAAGATATATTTATGAAGTTCATCATGATTTTAAACATAAGATATAGTTTTCATATTTGTCAATCTTTTCTTAATTTATCCTTCTCGAGGCTCCCTAAACCGTAATCAATAATTAAGTATGTCACATATTTTATAAAACACTCTAGGGACCTTAATTTCCTTAATTCACTTATTCTCTGTCCTTTTTTATTATTGTTGAAGGAGGGGGTAAATTAGGAAAAATTGATAAATATAAAAACTTTGTCTTATATCTATAATCAATATTAACTTTCCAAATTAAGATGTTTTATATTAAGAATCCGGGGGAGTACACATCATATTAACTAACTTAACCAACTTCTTTACTATAATCAAATTAAATAAATATATTATATACTCTCTCTGATCCTTATTATAAGGAACCAACTCATAAGTTTATTTGGTCTTCTTTATAAAACACTTGTTTGTTCCCAAAGAGCATTAATTATTTTTTCTATATATACCCATAATTAATAAAGATAGTGGGTGAAAGTAATAATTAATATAATATTAGATTTTAGTGCAATTAGTAAGGGTAATTTTGGAAGTTACTTAAATTTTAGTATAACTTTATTGACTTCAACTATTTTTATTGGTTTATAAGAATAGTTAATTGATACTATTCTGTTCTGAGAACAAGATTTATTGGACTAGACTAGGTGTCAAGCCGGGAGCCTACGTACCCAATTGATACTGTTCTGTTCTGAGAACAAGATTTATTGGACTAGACTAGGTGTCAAGCCTAGAGCCTACATGTAAACTTGGAGGCGTAAGGCCAGAGGGGGGTGATGTGTGTGCTCTGTGTGACAGAAAGTAAATAGAGCATAAGTTAGAACGTGTGCACCTGGTTGGTTTTCCTCTGTATTTATACAGGTGTTTGAGGCGGATATTTCGGCTCGGCGAGATACCCGGGGTGAGCAAGATCCGGGTCCGAGATATTAGAGGCGAGTATCTCGGGGTACCGGTTAGGATAGATTTCGCCTTGTTAGGATCCTGCCGATATATCAGTTATGCTTATATCGGCTATACTTCCTAATTCGGTTGGGCTATAACATGAACCTGCGCCGTTGGGCTGGTCCGCAATAGATACCTTATAATAAGAATCAAAAAGAAAGAACTAGGGAGTAGTACTATATTCATAATTAACTTCTTTTTTTTCATTTACACCAAATCACGGGTCAGTGATGGTACATGTAGGACAAGTATTTAATTTATAGGTGCAATCTATTCTAAAAACTAAGTTATTACTATCTATCTCCGGTCCTAATTATAAAAGTTCGTTGATTTTCTTTGAAGAAATTAAGGAAGCTAAATAAGTTACTTAATCATTTCATATGTTAAATATTAGTTTATTAGTCAAATTAATAAGTTTAAAGAAAAGATAAAAATAAAAATACTTTAAAGTAATTTAATTAACTTATTTAATCTCTCCAAAAAAGTCAACTAGCTCTTATAATTAGGATCGGTGGGTGGACATTTAGAACCAGTGGAGTATGTCATAATTTATTATATATTTCATATTATATGATATGATAAATATTTTAACTTTTGATTCCCAACTTTTGTAACTTCGTTATTAATCTAGCTCCATAACTTTAACTTAAAATACCTTGGTCTTTATAATTTTTTTTATTCAAAATAATACAAGTCATATAATTCTTTGACTCGTTGATAAGCTGGAAGATTAAATTGTTGAGTCAGATTTTAATGATTAATTGATAAAATATATTAAAAATCTTATAGGGAGGGGTGGATCCACGTGGAGATAGCACCGTCCTAAGCCCCACATGCAAGACCGGCCAGAATGAATGAGAAGGACGGCTATGAATGAGATTACAATTCTTTCTTTTATTCTTTGGGTCCACAAATTCATTTTTATTTATTTAAATAATTAAAATAAATCTCAATAAATTCTTCTTAAACCCTGGATTGGCAACTTATCTAAAACTCTGACAACTTACGTGGCATTTTGAACTGCTTCTGCGAGCACAGAAGGATAATTTATTTATTTAAAGCTTTTTTTTTTGGCCATAATATTGATTTAAAGCATCGCTTTACTAGGTATAGTATATAGTAATAAATAAGATTATATTGCCAAAATTAAATTGTTTGTTCATTTAGTCTGACAGATCATTTCTTGCACATTAGGCCAAAAAACTGACTCACGGATGGTGAGGTGGATTTTTATTCGCAAAGTGCAACATTATATTTGTATTTTGAGCCCCTTATAAACAGTGCTCACTTTGAATTATAATGACTCATTGATCCTTAATTTATGGAGATATAAACTTTTATCTATTATATTTGTGGGTAAAATCCCCATTTAAATATTCCCAGAGAAATAAACATTTAAGATTGAATCATTTATTTAATTACTTTGACGATCTCATTGAGAAATAAAAGTAACGAAGAGAAGTGGAAAATGATCATTTTATAATTGGGATTATCATTCCTGCTTCATCAACAGTAGAAATTTTTTTCTGCAGCAAGTAAAACCGGAGATTAAGAAATAATTATGGAGAACTCCAAAAAAATCCTATTGGCGACATTAAATTGTTTGTTGAATCAATCAATTTGCATGATTAGCTTAGTGTATATATTCTGATCAAAGTATAGTCATAAGTAGCAAAAAATTATAAAATCAAACTTTAAATAGGCATGTCTACAATGCCGATATCATATTACGAGTATAGCCTAATATAACGTGAAAATACCAAACACAATTAAAATTATAGTATACTCGATACCTAGACTACTAAAATGAAGTATTCGAAAATCTCATATCCTTATTATAAGTGAATGAAGTGTCGCCTCTCTTCTTTTTTTTTAAAAAAAAAAGAGTAGTTAAAGATCCTGACGATTGAATTATTAAAAGGTCGTCGTCGTTTTAAACCTTTCCTGTAGACATCAATGTCATCAAAAAACTTGAGGCATGTTTTTCTACTTCGGAGGGCTGAAAAAAAGACCTAAGGAATAAATGTAACGGGAAACAAATGAATAAATAATTAAAACTCAATCACAATATGTAGCTATGTGCTACTATCAACTAAATTATTTTCTTACCGTTAATTATAAGTATGTAAATTGTTACAAAATATATCCCGCTTCAGAAAATTGCAAAACAATCATCAATAATCAGTTTCATTGCCCTGCAAAAAGAATAGGACTACCATAGCATGGAGAGCACATAAAATGCAAAAATAAAAAATAAATAGGCATGAATCACATACCTTCTCGTCAGCCAAAATCATGCCGACTTTCCATACATTGAGAGATGATGTTTTTTTAATCATCGTCTATTCTTGCGGTCTTCAATATCTTTAATAAGTTTATAAGGGTGACCTGCCATAATATTAGGGGTGAAGAATTGAGATCACAAACAATGAAGAATGAAAAATATAATAAAACGGAATACATTATTAATGTGTTCATATCTACTATAATCATAGGGTCAACTATATTTATTGAAAATTAAGCTTCTTGCAGATTTAATTTGAATTGTGATTATGATAACCCCTTGATTTACGAGCTAAATTATTATTATGATAGCTTCTTAAACTATGAGGGCCAACTAAAATATAAAATATTGTATTGAATTATAAAATAGAATGCTAAATAATTATAATAGCCAAAATAATATTATAGATATGGATATTGATATTTATTAGCGTTAAAGTAAATGGAATGCACTCACGACGTTAATATAAAAATAACTATTTAAAAAAACGGTCGTCACGGAATGGTTTTTAACAGCTTTACTATGAGTATTATATGAGATATAAATAATTAATTATAAGGTAAAATTATAATAAAGGACCTAAGAAAAACAATATTTATTAAGAAGGACCATAAAAAGTGGTAATTATTTTGAAGGACCAAAAATTAAATCATTAAAATTGAAAGACTAAATTGCCCTTAATCAGATTTTCTGTATTATCTCTAATTAAATCATAATCTGATTATTATTTTTTTAATACGTAGAATCTGATTGATTGAAAATAATAAATGGAAAGTTTCAGTATGGGTCTTCCTATGCTGTCGATCAATATGACCCTGTTACTCCTGTTTTTGCCCTTATAAAATCCGCCTGCTGTTTACTCTTTTAGAATGGGATCCCCTTTTTTTTTCAAAATTCTATCATTGAAATGGGTTTTCTTTTGAAAAAAATGCTAATTATTTTTTTCACCAGAGAAAAAATGATACATTTAAATAAATTTAAAAACAAAGGTGTTACAACAAATCTTTCACAAACATGTCATGAATCCTTTAATTTTTACTCAAGAAGTCAAGAACTTGTAGAAAGGTACGAGAAAGTAAATCTTACATATAAGAAAATATTATCATGACTCTTAGAATATTCCAAATTTATATTAAAGTTACATTTTAATATTAAAAATAAAAATTCAAATTTAAATATAATAATTTTGAATTGAAAAATATGATATATTAAAAAAAAATAATGAAATATTAAATAAATTTATATCATTAAGTATTGTTTTATATAATTAAGTATTGTTCCCACAATACTTAATGATATAAATTTATTTAATATTTCAACAGAAGTAACACGGTCATATTGATCGGCGGCATAGGAAGACCCATATTGGAAACTTTCCATTTATTATTTTCAATCAATTAAATTCTACGTATAAAAAAAAATCGGATTCTGATTTAATTAGAGATAATATAGAAAATCTGATTAAGGACAAGTTAGTCTTTCAATTTTAATGTTTTAATTTTTGGTCCTTTAAAATAATTACCACTTTTTATGGTTCTTCTTAATAAATATTATTTTTCTTAGGTCCTTTATTATAATTTTCCCTAATTATAATGTTAACGTATCAAATTATTAAAAGCCCCTAAAAAATCAACTTAATTTTGGTGTAGTTGCTGAATATGACCATCGCGACGATTTAATCAAACCCAACAAAAAGTATATTATTTTATATATAATACTAATAGCATTCAATAATTGATCAAAAGTTCACAACTATCCGAATAATTGAGAACATAAAATTCTTCCCCGCATTAATTAGAAAAATTCCATCATTTTTCTTTTAAAAAAACTTGGTATAATTAGATGTATTAGGCTATCCGTTTAGATATATTTATAAATTAGGTTATAGTGTTTATGGGTTTGGCTATTGTCCACTTCCCTTCCTATCATCCTCTCCATCTAAACTATGAGCTTGAAATTTCAATGGTTCAGATCTAATAATTTATAAAAATATTATTAAATTATTAAAAATATTTAAAAATAGTAGTTTTATAAATAATTAGATTTGAATTGTTAAGATTTCAATCTAACAGCTTAAATAGAGAAGAGAATAGGAAAGAAAGTGGACTGTAGCCAAACCCAAAATTTATTTGAATTGACATTATTATTGTAAGATATGACTTGATTCTGGTTCTTAAACTAAATTGAACTCGGGAGCCGTTGAACTTTGTGGGGCTTAATTGATTAAGCTTCCCATTTAATTAACATTGTTCACTATTTACATGTTTAGTTTTGTGTAAAACTCGTTTGAGCATTGAATATTTTAGGAAGGATTTATTCAAGGTGAGTAACGTTTTTGTATTTTTTTGTCCATTAATTAAAATACTATATTAATTAAAGTTGCCCCACGAGTTTCACACTTGCTCGGATGAAAGGGGGAGCCCCGCAAGTGACATGGCACAAGCAAGAAGCTAAGAAATCCAAAAACTTCATCTAACAACAATATTAATGATGATATTAATTCTAATCCGTCCTCATTAAATATAATATCTAATCCACTGATTTATAGGGATTAAAATAATTAATTTAGTTTTTAACTAGTATATAAAATTTGAGAGACGCTTAAAAAAAAAAAACCTTACATTAATTATGATAATTTGGATACAAAAAGAGAAACTCCCTATAAGGTTAAAAAATCCCAGTAAATATGGCTAAAAGAAAGAAAATTTTAATATGAAAAATAAAAATAGGATAATTTTTACATTTAAAATGGGATGGGAATAAGCCAGACTCCTATGCATCTTGACCTATTTAGGGCCTAGTCTAATCTAACCTATTTGTTAAAAAAACCATATCGAAGCCTATTCCATAGTCTAGATGTGTAAATATATCGGTCTATTATGTTAAGCCTTGACATTTTCATACAATAAATAAATATATTTATATTTATATCATATAAGGAACGTGATATTTAACTTTTTAATTCTTATAGTCTAATTTTAAGTTATAATTAATTAATTACAATACTATCTCTACTATTCTTTAGGAAATTGTCTTTAGAATTTCCTCTTAACTAGTCATGACTGCATCCTTACTATACTCTTTAGTAACAATAATATTTCATTTTGGACTATTATTGTAACATCCCAAATTTTGGAGTTAGAAAATTAGAAATATTGTTTGGGAATTTTGTAACATCCCAAATTTTCATATAACTAATGTATGGGACTTATAAATGGGAAATATGAATTTTCATCAAGGTTGTAGCCTAAGATACTTATTTATTCATGTGTCTTCTCTTATTTTTTTTCCTACATGAATAACTAAGTAAATGGAAATCATATTTTATTTTCCATTCCTTCTTCAACCGTGCAAGAAGGAAGAGTTGAGAGGAAATGATAATAAAAAAATATATATATATATGTATGACCTTATACGCCATGTGCAAGATAAAGGGAAGGGAATTAGAGTAATATTTTCCCATCCAATTCTCCACCCACACGGCACAAGAGAAGATAACATAAAAAAAAATGCCCACAACTCCAACATCATCATTATGTTGGGACACAATAATTATGCTTGGACATGTTGGCATTGGAGATAGAATCCAAATATTCCACACACACACCACTACACGTATGGCTAGGGAGAATAAAGAAATCATGCACAAAGTGGAGCATTTTTAATAAGAGCCAACTCTCTCATTTGGGTGTTGTTTCGGCTGATAGAGAGGAAAAGAGAGAGTGAGTAATTTCTTCCATGAGGGCATGAGTGAGCTTGAGCAAGAAGAGGAGAGTTGAAGTCAAGGTAAGCATTATGGTCCTAAAACTCTAAATTTCTCTCTACCATTTTTCTAAGGTCATGAAGTTGCTGAAGATTATTATTTTCTTGGTGATTTAAGGAAAAGGTTAAGTATATTTGGTGATTAAAAGGAGCAAATATCAAAGGAAATTTGGTTCCTAAGACAAGTAAGTCATCTATGCACCTTATTATGTGTGTCTTTGGTTATGAAGCTTGGAAATAAATTTTCTATGAGCATGATATTTTGTTTTGAGTCAGATTGGATAAAGAAAGATATGAATAAAGATTTAAAGTTAGAGTTCGAGGCCTAAAATGAAGGAACAAGCATAGTATATGAAGAATATGAGGTTATAATGAAGGTTTGGTATTTTGTGGGTTAATTGTAATTTTCGCCCAGCTGAATATTCCTATGTTTTGGAATATATTTTGGTAATTTTGAAGTGTTTAAAGTGTTTAAAATGAGATTTTGTATGAGGTGAAACTTAGATCATAATTTCTGGAAATAAAAATGGAAGTTGGAAAAAAAACGTGGGTTGCTGATTTAAGGATTTTCTGCAGAGTCAGTTAGGTTCAACTAAATTTTTGACCAAGTAAATGGACTTGAAAAATTATGAAATTTTACAGAGAGAAACTAGACACCTCAAGGATTATTTTGGTATATAATTTGTAATTTTCTGGGTTCTGGATTGGGAGAAACATATTTTTGAAAAACAGCCTCTGATTCAGGACCTTAATTCGTACAGCAGAGGCGTATTGGGCTATAAACGGATTTCTGGAATGACTCTGGCCCAAAGTAATATTTTTGGATGAAACTAGACAGGTTAAGGTTTAATTGGGCTTTGGAATCAACCCAAAAGGATTTTTCTACATTTAATTATGATTTTTCAAAGTTGAGTCAAAAATCTGGAAAATTCCCGGTATGTTTCTGGAGTCAGTGGATGACGTGGCATTTCGGGATGACAAAAAAAAAAAAAAATCATTAAATTCTGAAATTTTCTAGTTAAATAGTAGATACATAGAGGTTTAATTTGATAGGTAATTCGTCAAATTCCGATGAGAATCGAGGGAGATATAATTTTCCAAATTTTAGCCAAAATCTGAAATGTTTTCTCCAACTTTTGGTGACCAGCGATTTTTGAGCTTGATTTTGAAATGGCAAACGTTTGAGTTTAATCTTGAAATTTTTATAGTAAATAGTAGACATCTCAACCTTTCCAAAAAGCCAAAGAACACCTGAATCGGACGTGTAGATGGGGAGATATGATTTTCCGAAGTTTAACCAAAAATCTGGACGAATTTTGTGTTCCAGGAATGGTGATCATCTTATAGCATGTGTTTGAACTTTTGAATTAGGAGCGGCGTAATAATAATTAGCTTTGGCGAGAGGTAACCACTTTCCACTTTTTATGGGTATTGATATGTTGCCTGCGAGTGTTTGTGAAATGATTGTAAATATTTTAAAAGAAATTGCCTTGTGGGACTTTATGATTTGAATTGTGAATATATATTTATTTATTCATATATAAGAATTGATCATTTTAATATCATGATATTTATCATAATTATTTATTCATGTATAAGAATGGTTAATTTTAATATCATGATATTTATCATATCTACTTATTAATGTATAAGAATTGTTTATTTTAATATCATAATATTTACTCTGATAATTATGGTAAGGGTTGGATTGGGAAGATGGAGTATTTTATTCCACCACGTGGTGAGGCCTCCATTAATGCATGATGGTTGGCTTTCTATTGTCCCATATGTTCAGGAAGGGACGGGCCCTCTAATTCAATAAGGGCATACGACACCCTACATGTTCAATAAGGGGAAAAGGCCCATGGTTTGGGACATGTGCTCTGAGGATTTTGGCCGGTCCTCATCATATGACCAGAGAGCTTTTCGAGTCACCAGTAACATGGATGTAACTTAGCCCATGGGTCTAGTCGGAGGAAATAAGGCGGTTCGGTTGGATTGGTGGGAGGCTCTTTGGGGATTGTATTAATGAAAAATTGTAATAAATAATTTGTGATATGAAATTTTGTGATGTGGATATTGGTAAATCATATTAGTAATATCTTGATATATATATATATATATATATATAAATTGTTCCACTTGGCACCTCATTAGCTCATATTATTACTCGTAATAAGTTGGATTGATGGTTACCCACATTTTTCTGGTGATAGCTCTCGTCCAGGTCCATCAGGGAAGACTTTGGAAGCTTAGGCTACTTCTTCCGACAGTAGTGCTTCCGCCTTTTGGTATGTGTTGGTTGATTGTATATTGCCACGTTAGGGCTCATACTGCATACTCTGATTTACATTTGCATATTTTAATTCAATAATGGGCATTACTTAGTTGTTAATGAACCCTTAATTACTTATTATGTTAAGTAAATTTTTGGGATGTTTCAATTTGGTATCAGAGCGTATGATTCTGATAACAGTCATGCATGCACTACATGTAGTGGCAATATACAATATTCACACATACCTTCCCTGTTTAGTGGTTTTATTGTGTTGCTTTATTATTCATTTATTAGGCTAGGTTTCATCCTTTGGTGGGGAGAATGGTAGATACACGAACAACTCACTCCGCCGTTAATTCACCTTCAAATGCTCCTAACACATCGTTGTCTCAAGAGAACGAATCTCTTTTACACCGATACACTGATGTCTCAATAGAACAGAGGCTCTTTTACATCACTTTAAGATACATTACTGCTCCGGGATGGGGGGTCTTTGACTGAGTTCTTGACAGGGTAGTTTGTTAGATAAATAGGGTGCAGTAGATATTAAAGGGACAATACTTAGTATTTCTGAGGAAGTCAGATAAATTGATACTTGGATAATTTTGAGTGACAAGTTGGAATTAGAATATAAATTTTGATGATAGAATTATCAACTCAGAATTTCGAAGTCCGGCTAGGACATAAGTTCTGACAATAGGTTAGATTGATCTGCTGGAGCTTGAACTTATGTGATTAATTGAAAATGGGTGAGAAAAATATCCAAACTTGAAAATTCCCGTGAATCTTAGTATAAAAGTACAAGCAGAAATTAGAATGCTAAGAAGAAAAGACAAGATGAATTCAAGCATCAAGAGCAACAGTTGGTACAATCCCACCACAAGCGTTGACCATCTCAAGTTTAAGTCTATTAATTTCTTCCTGAGCGGCTGCACTTGAGAGAGGACCATCAGAAGACATTGTTTTTCTCAATCTAGCTATTTGCCTCATAGTGCTTCGAATTTTTACATAAGGCCAATGCTTTATTCCTCCCCTATGGCATATTTTCATTAGAACATTTTTGCATAGACGAACTTGTTGAGCCGCTTCTTGTTGAGGTAAATGGAATAAGTCTCTAAGATCATTTATTGACATTGATGCAGCTCTAATATTTTGTTCAGCTCTTGATCGGTATGGATTACTAGGTATGGGGACTGAAGGATTATTATTTACAACCATGAGCTCTTTTCCTTTATTGGATATATTTTCTGTATTGGTTGGAAATGAACTATTAGGGAGTTCATTTTGATTTTTAGTCCATTCCAAACCAACACAGAGGGCCTCATAGTAGGCTGATAGGGGATCTGACACTAGGACATACCCTAAAGATTTTTGATTCAAACAATAATTTTCTAGAAAATGTTTGACATCATCTAAATTTTTCTTACCAAAGTCAAATACTTGAGGACTGGAAGAACCTCCTTGTACGTCCTGGTGAAAGACAGCGTGGCATATCATACCAATCCTCCCATGAACTTCAAGTTTATGGTATTGAAGTCCATTGGTATGAATGATCTCTCGTAGAACATGACAGCAACCACATGAAAATGGATTAGTAGTCTCAGTCAAGGTAGAAGCAGGATTCCTTGGTTGAGAAGGTACCGTAGACTCCATAAGTTCTGCCACATTACGACACCTTTGGACAGGTCGCCTAGATGGACCTGCTTCAGATTCCTTTCTGTTAGTGGTTGTAAAAATAGAATCTTGCATCCTTGGAGGAGGAGTAGGAATGTTAATCGTTGAGGCAGATGAATGAACGTTCATACTTACGGGATTTTGGGGAAGTAAAGAAGAATAAGGGTATGATGCATTGTTTGACAAGTCAGACAACATGTTAGTCTGATAGTCATGAAGTAAAGCTTCAAGAAAGAAAGGGTTGAATGAATCGGAGACTGGAATAGAGTTACTTGAACCGGCCATGTTTAAGGATAATGTGAAAGGTTATAGTGAAGGTTACGATCGGAGAGGAAATGAATATGTGGAAGTTTTGTGAAGCTTGAGAGAACGTGAAACATTTACTCTTTCTTTACTCGATTTATAGCTGGGCTAGTAACGTCTAGATTTTGTTAAGCAGCATCGGATTCTCATCTGTCGTTGGCTCAGAATAGTGCAGACTTTGTTATTATGTGGAAATTTTATGGCACCGCACCCTAATACAATCTGACACGCCCTAGCCACCTCTATAGGTCGGAGTCTTATAGACTTTCGGTCCAAACAGAACACAGTGTAGCATTTATTGCCGGTTGTATCTTCAAGAAATTTAGTTTGACAAATACACGTTGCGTGATGATTATTTCAAGATCGTGTCTCTTAGAAATTTGTCTTGGAGCGTGTAGTTGGTTCGAGATGACAGACTGGCATTTGAAAATGGGAGTCTGATCAGTTAAAGCCATCTCGAGAAAGGAGACTCTCTGGAAGTATTGGGAATTTGAAATATCTCGGTGTAAGATCTGAATATCTTGAAGTATGAAAAATGGTGAATTTTTCAAATGCTAAGAAAATGTAAGAACGAATGCGGTATGATTAAAGATAAGTTTGAATTTGTTCTGAGTCGAAACAATGTTTAGGTCAGTGTGTGATAAAGTAAATCTTGTGAACCTTGTGATTAGTGCTGCATTGTCAACAATGTTTTGTGTATAAATGGTTATTACCTCTGAGGTGTAAGAATGATATTTAAAACATGTCTTGATGATATTGAGAAATGAGGTAGAGGTAGAACCTCGTAGAAATTGCTGAATTTTATTTGAATGTTTGAGGACAGTACCTGAATATTGTAAGATATGAATCTTGGAAATGTTAGCAGGTTTATGAAATATAGTGATCCTTACGGATGCCATGAGAATACTAGAATGTTGTGCCGATGTTTATGAGGGCTACCTACGAAGGATGCTCACCGAAGAGGTTGACCAACTAGAGTAGCGCAGTGGAAGCGCGGTGAGTATGATAGGCAAAGAATGGACTCAAAGTCCCATGAATGGCTTGGATAACCAACGATAGAGTCGGAAATGTGATTAGTAGGAGTAATGACCTTCTATAGCAGTTGTCTAGTTCCTGAGTTTGAAATTTTGAATTTTGAATTTGCCAATGCACCTGCAGAATTGTGAAATTTCTGAAATGAATTTTCTAAATGAAATATTTTGAGTAGAATTTGAGACCAGGGCAATGGTCATTTTTGAAATGATGTTGTCTCAAAGAATGGGTTTAAATCCTGAATTTGAAATTGAATTTTGAATTATGTGGTTGTGAAAGCAGTACAGAACTGGAAAGGTCAGAAACTGTTGTAAAAGTACTCAGTTTATTGGATCTTGTCAGACATGTTTAGAATGTTTTTGAGTCGTGTGCCATTGATAAAGTTCTTTTGAACAAGAGATTTGAAAATTGAGGGGATTTGTTTTGAGAAGCTGAAAATCGTACCAGCAGTGAATGTACTCAATCCAAGATACTTCGCCTTGAAGGGGCGTGTATTTTGCCTTGTTTGGTTGGGACCCACGCAGACGATTGGAGCAGGGCTCTTGGACATTGTCCTTTTCCCCGAGGAGGGATTTGCGTGGGGTGGCCCATTAATGCGCCAGTGCAGACACTGGGTCTCTTATGGGGGGGACGGAAACTCTCCCACATTAATCAACAAGTGCGTTGCCACTGCGGTGGTTAGTGTGTGAAAGGATTGAGATATGTCACTGTACCGGAAGGTTGAAGTGGTGACGAGAGCTTTCAATTGTTAAATTTTGTGAAATAAATTATCCCGCTCAAAGATATGTGCTGGTAGTAATTAAATGTTTTCTGAAACAACTCCGGCAGTGAAAGTGTTTTCATGAATTTGAACTGGCAACGATTTTGTTTTCCTTGAAAATGTGAAAGCATTACTTTTTATAGTGAGATTTTGAAAATGTACTGCTACTACAGAATTTTGAATATTTGACTTTGAAAATTAGAATTTTGAATATGAGACAACATAGAAGCAATATTGAAAGTAATGATGTGATTGTCATTACTGATATTTTGAATTGAAGACCATTGACGTAATTGTCTTCAATGATGTTTTGAATTGAAAAGCGGTGCATTGGGTGACTATGTTGTTACAGGAACAGAAACTGATAGAATGGTCTAGAAAAATGAACTGGTTAAGCCAGATAGTACTTGATAGCCACCGAGCTAGTCAAGAGGAAGTGGTCTGAGAGCTTAAGTTGAAGAGGCTCAGATGATCGTTGAACAAATAGAGGCTCAAGGCTTTAAGACCCGATGTGCAAGATGGCACAGGGCGGTGTCCCTGGGTCGTAACACCTGTGTGATTAGCACTGTGTGGAATGCTCACAAGTATGATAACTTTGGGACCAATGTGTCCAAAGAAGTTGTGAGTCTAACAGAACAGACTGTACCAGGTGGTAGTTGATATCTAATGGCATAAAGGTGGTTTACTAGGCATTAAAGCCAGAATATCCAATGCTACAACAATGGAATGAACCAGAAGGTAGATTGAAACAGGCAAAGAAGCCTAAGTAACCAAGTGCTTAGAGAATGGACTAGTGGGTCCTGTATGGTTGAGAACTATACTTGGGTACAGAATGGATAAGAATGTGGTATGATGAGTTGTGTGCTTTGTAAGCATGTATAAGAAAGAAATAGACTAGACGTCTAAAATAATTCCCCGAAGGTATAAGTTCAAATTTCGAGGACGAAATTTAAATAACGGGGGGAGAAATGTAACATCCCAAATTTTGGAGTTAGAAAATTAGAAATATTGTTTGGGAATTTTGTAACATCCCAAATTTTCATATAACTAATGTATGGGACTTATAAATGGGAAATATGAATTTTCATCAAGGTTGTAGCCTAAGATACTTATTTATTCATGTGTCTTCTCTTATTTTTTTTCCTACATGAATAACTAAGTAAATGGAAATCATATTTTATTTTCCATTCCTTCTTCAACCGTGCAAGAAGGAAGAGTTGAGAGGAAATGATAATAAAAAAATATATATATATATGTATGACCTTATACGCCATGTGCAAGATAAAGGGAAGGGAATTAGAGTAATATTTTCCCATCCAATTCTCCACCCACACGGCACAAGAGAAGATAACATAAAAAAAAATGCCCACAACTCCAACATCATCATTATGTTGGGACACAATAATTATGCTTGGACATGTTGGCATTGGAGATAGAATCCAAATATTCCACACACACACCACTACACGCATGGCTAGGGAGAATAAAGAAATCATGCACAAAGTGGAGCATTTTTAATAAGAGCCAACTCTCTCATTTGGGTGTTGTTTCGGCTGATAGAGAGGAAAAGAGAGAGTGAGTAATTTCTTCCATGAGGGCATGAGTGAGCTTGAGCAAGAAGAGGAGAGTTGAAGTCAAGGTAAGCATTATGGTCCTAAAACTCTAAATTTCTCTCTACCATTTTTCTAAGGTCATGAAGTTGCTGAAGATTATTATTTTCTTGGTGATTTAAGGAAAAGGTTAAGTATATTTGGTGATTAAAAGGAGCAAATATCAAAGGAAATTTGGTTCCTAAGACAAGTAAGTCATCTATGCACCTTATTATGTGTGTCTTTGGTTATGAAGCTTGGAAATAAATTTTCTATGAGCATGATATTTTGTTTTGAGTCAGATTGGATAAAGAAAGATATGAATAAAGATTTAAAGTTAGAGTTCGAGGCCTAAAATGAAGGAACAAGCATAGTATATGAAGAATATGAGGTTATAATGAAGGTTTGGTATTTTGTGGGTTAATTGTAATTTTCGCCCAGCTGAATATTCCTATGTTTTGGAATATATTTTGGTAATTTTGAAGTGTTTAAAGTGTTTAAAATGAGATTTTGTATGAGGTGAAACTTAGATCATAATTTCTGGAAATAAAAATGGAAGTTGGAAAAAAAACGTGGGTTGCTGATTTAAGGATTTTCTGCAGAGTCAGTTAGGTTCAACTAAATTTTTGACCAAGTAAATGGACTTGAAAAATTATGAAATTTTACAGAGAGAAACTAGACACCTCAAGGATTATTTTGGTATATAATTTGTAATTTTCTGGGTTCTGGATTGGGAGAAACATATTTTTGAAAAACAGCCTCTGATTCAGGACCTTAATTCGTACAGCAGAGGCGTATTGGGCTATAAACGGATTTCTGGAATGACTCTGGCCCAAAGTAATATTTTTGGATGAAACTAGACAGGTTAAGGTTTAATTGGGCTTTGGAATCAACCCAAAAGGATTTTTCTACATTTAATTATGATTTTTCAAAGTTGAGTCAAAAATCTGGAAAATTCCCGGTATGTTTCTGGAGTCAGTGGATGACGTGGCATTTCGGGATGACAAAAAAAAAAAAAAAATCATTAAATTCTGAAATTTTCTAGTTAAATAGTAGATACATAGAGGTTTAATTTGATAGGTAATTCGTCAAATTCCGATGAGAATCGAGGGAGATATAATTTTCCAAATTTTAGCCAAAATCTGAAATGTTTTCTCCAACTTTTGGTGACCAGCGATTTTTGAGCTTGATTTTGAAATGGCAAACGTTTGAGTTTAATCTTGAAATTTTTATAGTAAATAGTAGACATCTCAACCTTTCCAAAAAGCCAAAGAACACCTGAATCGGACGTGTAGATGGGGAGATATGATTTTCCGAAGTTTAACCAAAAATCTGGACGAATTTTGTGTTCCAGGAATGGTGATCATCTTATAGCATGTGTTTGAACTTTTGAATTAGGAGCGGCGTAATAATAATTAGCTTTGGCGAGAGGTAACCACTTTCCACTTTTTATGGGTATTGATATGTTGCCTGCGAGTGTTTGTGAAATGATTGTAAATATTTTAAAAGAAATTGCCTTGTGGGACTTTATGATTTGAATTGTGAATATATATTTATTTATTCATATATAAGAATTGATCATTTTAATATCATGATATTTATCATAATTATTTATTCATGTATAAGAATGGTTAATTTTAATATCATGATATTTATCATATCTACTTATTAATGTATAAGAATTGTTTATTTTAATATCATAATATTTACTCTGATAATTATGGTAAGGGTTGGATTGGGAAGATGGAGTATTTTATTCCACCACGTGGTGAGGCCTCCATTAATGCATGATGGTTGGCTTTCTATTGTCCCATATGTTCAGGAAGGGACGGGCCCTCTAATTCAATAAGGGCATACGACACCCTACATGTTCAATAAGGGGAAAAGGCCCATGGTTTGGGACATGTGCTCTGAGGATTTTGGCCGGTCCTCATCATATGACCAGAGAGCTTTTCGAGTCACCAGTAACATGGATGTAACTTAGCCCATGGGTCTAGTCGGAGGAAATAAGGCGGTTCGGTTGGATTGGTGGGAGGCTCTTTGGGGATTGTATTAATGAAAAATTGTAATAAATAATTTGTGATATGAAATTTTGTGATGTGGATATTGGTAAATCATATTAGTAATATCTTGATATATATATATATATATATATATAAATTGTTCCACTTGGCACCTCATTAGCTCATATTATTACTCGTAATAAGTTGGATTGATGGTTACCCACATTTTTCTGGTGATAGCTCTCGTCCAGGTCCATCAGGGAAGACTTTGGAAGCTTAGGCTACTTCTTCCGACAGTAGTGCTTCCGCCTTTTGGTATGTGTTGGTTGATTGTATATTGCCACGTTAGGGCTCATACTGCATACTCTGATTTACATTTGCATATTTTAATTCAATAATGGGCATTACTTAGTTGTTAATGAACCCTTAATTACTTATTATGTTAAGTAAATTTTTGGGATGTTTCAATTATATTATTAGCTTTTTTTTCTATCTGATTATATTATTAGCTTTGAATGTTAGTGAAATCATTTTAATAATAATAATAATAATTTATTTTTATTATATGTAGGCTAAAAGCTTATTTAAAGTATACAATTTGTAAATATTATGCTTTGAAGTTTACCAAAAGCCTACATTTATGTATGTTTTTTTTTAATACTGGAATTTTTAGGAAAGGAGTTGGGCTCGCCTACGATTTAAGGGTTGAGCGAAATCTCCTTTCTTCTTAAGTGATACCAATATTGGACAAGACATTTATATATGTTTTGATAGGTTTAAAGCGCACAAAGCCTCCTTATGACCTTCAAGGCCGGTAATATGACACCTTTTTAAATGCCTAATTATAAGTAAGCCTCTAAAAAAGTTTCAAGCTTGATCAGGCCTTCTAAGGGCTCAAGCCTTAGCCTAATAAAAAACCTACATTCAAGATTAAGCTTAGACTCAAGCCTTTTGCTCCAATTACAGGTTCAAACATATTACAGGCTCAAACATATTTAAAAAACCAAAGTCTGACGTGTCATAGCCAATCTCCATGCCTAATTTAAGATCAATAAAAAATATTTAAGTGGATATGATATTTACCTTATGTTTGGAAGTTTTTATTCTTAGTATTTTCTTCACACTTTAAGGCCTGGAGTATTATTATTATTATTTTTTTGTCAAGATTAATTTTGTTAATTGACATATATAATAAAAAAGGTTAGGATGTATTGTTATTTTTTTCCCCATCTTCCAGTGATTGTGGGCTGAGAGATAAAGCCCACAGGTAAATTGATTTGAAGAGACCGGTACCCGTGACCCAACGACGTCGCATGTGATATTCCCTGGTTATCGTGCACCCCAGCTGCATCACTCCCTAGAACCAAAACCAAAGGCAGCCAGAATATTAATAATGTTAATAATAATCAGGAATAAAAGGGGGGCACATTGGGAAATTCAAAAAATTAATAAGGCGGGAAAAAGAGCCGTTGTTGCCCAAACCGCTGAAATTTTGGCGCCAAAACTCAAGCTCACTCGGTTTGGGTTGCCCGCGAAACCCCGGGCAGCCCTCTTTTTCTGCCTTCGCTTTTACCAAATTGACGGTGTTTCGCTTCCTCCCTCTCCTTCTATATATTATTTCTCTCTTTCTTCCCCCCAAAATTTCTTCATGTTTTCTCTGCAATCACTTAAACAAAAAATCCTCACACCCAAAAAAAACCAAAAAAATTCTCTCTTTTTCTTTCTCTTGTTCCTTCGTTTCAAACCTTCCCTCTCCTTTCTCTTCACAATCTTTCAAAGACCCTTTTCTCTTATTCTGTTCTTATTCCTCATATCTTCATTCTCATTCTGATTCTCAGAGGCAAGATTCATTCTTTCCAAATTCCATACTCACTTTCTTTCTTTGCTTCACTCTGTCTTTGGCTAATTTTCATCACCAACAAGCTGTGTCCTTTTTCTCGGGTATATTTGAAGATTTAACATGGGTTTTTCCAAAAAGTCTTCACAGATAGAATCAGGGTTAGAATCAGAGGCGAAGAAATGGTTAATTTCAGGTATTTCAGTACGGTCTCTGAAGCCCATAAACACGAGGACGAGAGGAAAAGAGAACGAGGAAGAGGACGAGGAAGCCTACTCGACGACCCCGACGGGGAAAGAGGCAAGAATACAAGAAAAGCTGCCGTGCCCGCCGGCGCCGAGGAAGCCACGACCGTCACGGCGACACAACTTTAACGGTGTTAGAGAGTTCTTCACGCCTCCTGACTTGGAAACTGTGTTCAAACGCCGTGCTGAGAAGGCCATCTGATTTCAGCTCACTCAACTAACAACAAAACAAAGCTAGATTCAAGTTTGCCGGAGATGGAAGAGTACCTGAAAAAAGAGGGTTTTGTTCTGTATTATGTATTTTCTTCTTCTTCTTATTTCCTGGCTCTAAATGCAAATTCCTCTCTGTTCGTAGTGCTACCTGGCAACAAGAACCTGTGTACAAATGAACAACAATTTGATATGTAGGGAAGCAGTATAGGGTAGTCTTTGATTTTCATTTTTTCCCTTTTCCTTTCCTTTTTCTCGTTTGATGAAAGAGTATGTTGTCTAGTTCTGTTTTTGCTTAATGAGAGGTTTTCAATATTTCCCTAATTTTCTCAGTTTCTCTGTTCAAGTGTTCTTATAAGTAGTTAGTTTCTTTTTTTTTTTTTTTTGCTCAGAATAAGTAGTTCGTTTCAGATTCTAGCTACAAGTTCCTTGTTTTTCCTTATGTCTCGCCTAGTGACCAAAAGTTGTCCAATAAACTGAAAAAAGAAAGTCTTTTTTAGATGGTGGGAAAAAAAGAAAAACAACTTATGAATGGTCAAGCATGTTTCTCATACTCAGCCAATTTTTCTTCTAATTCTATACCCCACCTCTGCTAGAACCCTACGGCGAAGGTCAAGCCCTCATAATTGATAATACTAGTCCGATTATTAAAACAAAGAAATTCTTTTGCACATTATGAGAATCCTATGCGATTGGTACTGTTTCAAGCATCAAATAGTCTTTGATTAGAAGAAATTAGTGGATAAGATTTTCATGCATGTTGTTGTCAAAGTACTAGAATCTGCAACAGTTTATGAAGCAGACAGCACATACGGTATTTGCTTGCATGACCAAAGAGCTTACCTAACACTCCTATTAAGGATGTAATTTAATTCATTACTAGTATTTGTGTTTGTGAGAAAAAGGTTTGTTCGGGATTAGGATTCTTTTGAGAAAGCAAGCAAAGCAGCAGCACGTAGTAAAGTATTGTGGGTAAATATGAAGTCTGCCTTTGTCAGATTGTGGTCATTCTGATTTACTTTCGGAGGAGCAATAGCGATTCACTCTACCGTATAATGAATGACGCTGTAACTAAATGGGCACCACATGAGGCACTTTTTTATTACTAGGACCCAAGAAAAAAAAATATAAAATATAAAACATGTCTTTGCATTTTTAACCTTTGACTTGGTTACATGCTTCCTTCCAGGAAACAACTCATCGTCTCTTGAGAGACTTTAAAAGGAACAAGTTTTTAGTTATGATAGTGTATTAATTAAATTTATTTCATAATTTAATAGGTGATTAAAAATGGAATGGGCACATTAATTTCTCTTTTTAAAAAAGGGCAACATATCTTTTTGTTTTGTATATATAGGGTGAACGTTAGATAAATAGAAGAAATAATCAAATTCCCCAACAACCAGCGAAGTTTTTGACCATGAGATGAAACAGAAGTATGGAACAACAACATGGTTTGTTGGTGTTTGAGTTTGTAAAGAGGAAGAGGACAGAGAAGTCATTATCGGAAAAGATACACAATCTGAAGGGTTTGATGTTCATTGAATATGTGTTTTTGTAATTGAGCAGGCTTTGTATATTATGTGTGCTTGAAGGGGAAGACTGTGCGTTTGTCATTACGGAAAAGCTCCAAACAAGTCCGAAACCTCATCAATTCACTCGTTTTGTGGGGACGACCTTATATGTGAATCTTGACCATCTGGTGTTCCTCCAACTTAATTATTTTCACTAAATATATACGAGTTATTAGATTTTAGTGAAGTTGGGTATATATATATATATATATATTATATGCCCTATTGTGGTAAGTAACAATCATTTATTAATTATTTTGAAAAAAATAAAGAAAATTGAATCTTCTAGGAGATATAAAAATAGGAAAGTAATATAATGTAAACAAAAATTGAATGTTATACAACATAAACGTGTACGTTCAATTGCCTTCTTTAAACGTGTCTAAACCATATCAAACAATTTTATTTCAATTTTTTTAATAGATATGCCACTCCAGCTCTTCTATGAATAGATTCATTATGGATTTTATTCTTTTTTGAATTACCATACATTTATATCAACATCCTTATCTCAACACTTTCATATCATAATTGTGTGATTTTTATAACTGCATAAAATTCATCCTAGTATATTCCAATTAAAATATCTTTTTGTTTTTTATTTAAAAAAATCTTTCCGTATTTGATATTATTGATTAATTCATATTGTAGTGAGGCTAACTCTAATTCCTAGCATTTTTTAAAAAAATTCAAATTTGTTTTGCAGGCAAAAAGCCATATGATCAAGTGATAAGAATCGGAATGCGAGCATGAAAACCATGCAATTCTATTTTCATCTTATCGTCGTCGGATGCATTACTATGTTTTAAATCAGTTACAACTGCTTTGGTTTTGTCACACTTTATAATTCTTTTTTAACTAAACAAGCGCCTACACACTTGCTGGGAACTCAGAAATTATTCCCTAACATTGAAACAAGTACTGTGAGTGGACTGTTACAACGGTGCGCTGAGGATGTTCTAGCTCGTTAAGGTCACATCAAACTATAGGACTCTGACTTGATTGTTATTATAAATACTTCTCTGTCCTATATATACATCATTTAATGAGTTAATCTCTGCGAGTTTACTTTACGCACAGTTTTTTTAATTATAAATAAATAAAAAGGCGTTCACAGACACAAGAGAAGTTTGTTTAGATGGAGCCATTTGTTGAGTGAAGATGCATACACGTGATAGGTACGTATATGCCCAAACATATCATAGCCTGTAGACTAGGTTGGTCATTTATACTTACTTGGACTACCACTACCACTTCCACGAATGAGGCCTATGAAACATGAATACAATATGACAGGGTGTACAGTATCTAAATATGAGGAAGCGGCTACGATTGCAAGGGAAGCCTCCACTTATTTATTTATAATTAATTATTTAATATGGTTGCCATAATGGTGATTGGAGAGGGTCATGAGATACTGTAGTATTTTGGGTAAAGGGGAAGGAATCCTATGAATGCGTGGCACAGACATCTACACGTGGGCCTCCATGGAATCCTAAGCTTCCCTCACCTCCTTTTCGATTTCATCACACCCCTCCTTTTTTCTTCTTCCCTTTCCCACTATCCCTCCTTCTACCGCCATATTCATTATTATAAATTTGTAAAATATTTTTTTAGTAAATCTCTATGTATTTCTCGTGAGCACTAAAAAGTCCTCCTTTTTAATAAGAAAAAAGGAGTATTTATTCAAAAGTTAAAAAGAAAAAAAAAATGTATACTTCATATGTTAAAACTTGGAAATACTCACTACTACAGTCTTAAATACTCACTACTTCATCTACTTGCCCCTTTTCTTACCGTCTCATGATCTCATCTCATTCATTACTCATCACTCGTTTAGTTGTAATGTAATACTCATACGCTGTGATTAAGGCTGTTTATGATGCCTATAGCCTTGTACGGGTCCCACACCCATTAAAAAATCGTCCTGAACTAACCAAGGAAAAGCCGCTAAAAAAACAATGGACTCAACTAAGTTGGACATTTTTGCGGGCTAGGCTAGGCACCGGACAGGGTATGCCGCCCTATCCATTTAGTCCTGCTCAATAATATATATTATATATATTTTTTATTTTTTTAATAAAATAGTATTATATATTTATTATAAATTATATAACTTATTCGGACAAGGTCTTACCCTACCCAACTTTACTCATGAATACCCCTAACTTTGATGGTGATCCTTGGGGCTTATTAAAACCCCATGGATCTGCCCCAATATTGACCCTTTTACCCTCACCCCTTCTTCCCATCTCTACCCTTCATTTCATCTCATCTCTCCCACCATCACCTGCCAGCTTTTCTAAGGTCACATGTTCAATCATGACGATGTCCTGTATTACCATTTCTGGTTTTATTCATAATATGTCACTCTTAACTAGGATAGGAAAAGAGTGTGTATCTCAATTTTCTATTCATGGATTTAATTGTTGCGATTTAATATTATATTGATATTTTTATATAACATTAAATCTTAATTATTGAAGTTTGATTTAATAGTAAAGACATTCAATAGGAAAAAAAGAGAGATAGAGGAATCAATAGAGATGCTACTCTCCTCTCTTAATTAGTAGTACTACAATAAAATGAATTAGTCTTGAATTAATGAAAATTTTTCTTTATTTAGTGGGGGAATAGTTAAGCATATTTTGTTATAAAATCAACGAATAAACATACTTAGGATGTTTAGGCACACTCAAAAAATTAGTTAAGTTCAATCAGATACTCTATTATAAAACAGTGGCCTAAAAATCAGCTACTGTGATAAAAAAATGGGGTGACGTGTGGATAGAGATGAAAAGTTGAAATGCTCATAACATATAAAGAAGTAGACTCGAAGAATGAAACATTTGACATTTCACCGATGTTTTAAAGGCTTCTAAAACAATCATTTATAAAAAAGAAAAGCATTTTTTTAAAAATGGAAAAAGATCGTCTTTTATGAAAACAACAAATTTACTCTATAATGCTTTTTAGGCGCGTGTGTAAAAATTTCTTTTGCCTGTAGTATTACATCAAACTTATTCCCCCTTTCATTGTACCGATGACATCCATGCTTTTCTTTTCTTTTCTTTGTTTTGAAAGCCAGGCCAAGTTGTTCGCCATTTAGCGCTACTGCTTTTCTTTGTTTTGAAAGCCAGGCCAAGTTGTTCGCCATCTAGCGCTACTGCCTCGGTTCGGCTTCTTAGCATACGATTTGTTTTTTTGATACACATATATAGTAGGTAGGGGCGGAGCCACGTTGGGGTAAGTGGGGGCAAGTACACCCACAAAAATTTTGATAATATATATATTTTGAAGGGATCTCATATCAACTTATGCAGGTGGTTTGGTTTGGTTATACCTTAACTAGAGATCCACAGTTCGATACTTGCTCTCCTCCTCTCTTCCTTTTTTTTCCCCCCCATTTCATTTTCATTGTTCTCTCCCCTTTTTTCCCCTAAATCCCTAATCTCGTCTTTCTTCCCTTTCGCTGTCATTCTTCTACCCCGTTGCCTTCCCTGTCATTCTTCTTCCCCGTCGCCCTAATCTCGTCTTCTTCCCTGTCGCCTTAATCTCGTGCAACGCAGTAGACCTTGAAGACTGAACCTACTATGGCTCCACGGGGAAGCTCCCTTTTGCTCCCGCCCTATTGGAGTTGGTTTCAGCGTCTTTATACCGTCTATTTCTCCCATTATTTATCTCTGCATCTCCACCTATTTATGCACATGGCGTAAAACCATAGTGTTGCTTCGGGGTTCCACTTTCTTCGCATATTGATTTGTTTTCATAATCTCAGCTGCTCATTTTTCTCTCCGTTCAGAAGCTCTAGATATCAAAAAATGTCGGGCGGATTCTTTAGAGTGAGTTTATATCCAATGTTTGAACCTTTAATTATTTGGATTTGGGATTGGGATAATTTGTGTAAAGGGGACCCCGATTTTCGCCGTTGAAAATGTTAACTTTAAGCCTTCTACTGAATTTACTCTGCAAGGATGTATTATGGGCGCTGATCACTTTGTTTAATTACATCTGCTGAATTCCGTATTCAGGGTACTTCTGCGGATCAAGACACTCGGTTTTCTAACAAGCAGGTGAAACTTCTGAAATCTCAGAAGTTTGCGTCTAAGCTGGATCACCTGGTACGTTCCTATGACCAAGCTGTTTGTATTTATTGGTCAAATATTTGCAATGGTAAACAGCCTCTGAAATTTGTAGGAAAATGAATTGGGATATGCAAGATCTTGATAAATTATAGTACACGTTGTTCCTTCCTTGCTTTGCCATTTGTTAAATTTTGATTGGAAAATTGATTTAAGGTCGACATGACTAAGGTGAATATGGACGTAATAAAGCCTTGGATCACTATAAAGGTGACTGAACTTCTTGGGTTCGAAGATGAGGTGCTCATCAACTTTATTCATGGTCTTCTGGATGCCAAGGTATGTTGCTTTACTTATTAGATTTGCATGAGATTATTATTAAAGATGGGAAGTATCAAAGTTGTTGTCTATTACTTTCACTAATTGTGCACTTAAAACTTTCCTTAATCTAGAATCCTGGCTTCGCCACTGATAGTAGGAGAGGGGGTAGTGTTCGAACCCTGGACATGAGGAAGAGGAGCCAAACTCCTATGCCACTACGCTACTAAAGTGCTGACAGCGTACGATTTGTTTTATTAGATGGAGTATTTGTTCAAATCGTGTTTTGTTTTTTCTTTTAAAAAATATCTTTTTCAATTAATTTACATTGAAACTATTAATTAATGCAAACTCCATGCATCATTAATAGGGTCAGTTTATAAAAACTATCGATTGTGAGAAATAAAGTTAATTTATTTTTATATTTACAATAAAATCTAATCCAAATTACGAAATTATTGAAGATTAAATTATTTTGTTGTTCTTAAAAGCTAAGGAAAAATCATAGAAAATATCATTTGAATTAGCAAATCCCTAAAATGTTTATTAATTACCAAAATGACACATATAGATACTCTAGTAGGAATATGACTTTTTAAAATTTTAGCCTTAATATAGGCAATAGCAAATTTAGAATAACAATTAGCAATCAGGGAAGTTAAAATTGTTAATCTCTATATTAAAGTTATTAATTCTTATATTTAAACTATCAATATCCAAACGTCAAAATTCTAAATTATCCATTTATTAATTTAGTAAACATTTTTTATTTTTGTGATTCAAATAATATTTTATTGTTGTTTTCCTCCTTAAAAATAATGGATCCAATTTTGATTTAAAAAATAATGGATCGAGGACTTATTAATTAAAAATAAGGTGGAAAAGGCGGGGATGATATGGGTTAATGGGGAAGCAGATTTTCTCAGAAGCAGCTCCCTCAGTATCCCTCCGAAGCAAATCTGAGCCGTCCAAAAATACATCTAACGACCAGAAAGGGAAGTTTAAAATTTTTATAAAAACCGCACGTGGTAGTTTTTGCCGCGCGTGGTTTTTATAAAAATGAATCTGGACCCATATATCAACTTTTGAACGGTCGAGATGAAATAATATTGAGGGATCCGATACTGAGATAATCCGAATCCGGGTCAATGGAAGGAGGGAAACGAGAACATTGAATCTAGAGAAAGACAAAGAGGACCCACGCACTACGTGGCATGCCCGCACTTCCATGCATTTTTGATCCTCTCCATTTATGCCCTTTCAATCATTCATTCTTAACTTTGTTAAAACTATCAATATATTTTTGTGATCGGAACCCCACTATCAACACGCTATCTATCTATTTATTTATTATTACGGGTGTTTGAGATAGTATCGAATAACAAAATAAATCCATCATACGAAAAAAATAAAGCTTATTAAGAGGAAAAATCTGATAATTTAGTATTTGAGATACCATCAGTATTTGATAGGCTTTTAAGTTTGATGTGTGTGTGTGTGTGTTTTTTTTAAAGTTCATTGTTGGAGCTTCTCCTGTTTCATGGTAACCTCTAAAACTATACAAAACACAAATCACATCAGGAAAAGTTAATAAAAAAAAAATCTATTAACAAAAGTTCACAAAAAAATTAAAGACACTTCTACTTCAGCTATTCCAAACGAGCACTATATCTTTAAGAAACTTGTAGTAATATCTTGGTCAACGGCATCCATTCGAATAATCTCTAATTAACAATATTACTAAAAAAAAAAACCATTAGCGATATTAAATCGTTTTCATCCAAACATAGTAAATAAAGGGGTATAATACGGGAAACAATAACAAAAAGTTAGAGTTACTTTTTCAATTTAAGCAGCATGGTAAACTTGCCACTAATTAACATTAACATTAACATTAACATTAACAATGTTACAAAAGAAATAGCAATAACGCTATTAAAGAACGGGTTTCTTCCAATCCTGGTAAATAAATTGATTAGAAAAATATTGTTAAAATTTAAACTGCTTTTAATGTTTTTTAATTATAAGTTAAAAAAACAATATGGGCCCTTAGGGGCATTGATTTCTAAAAAAGACCACATACACTTTTAATTTAGATATTCGAAAGTAAGTTATTTTAACCAATTAAGCCTCTTTCATATTCCATTCTATAATGCAATATAATGGTTTACTTCACATTATCACTCACATTTTGCATATATCCAAGCCAAATTATTTGCCATTCTCAAGATATTTAGTGAGACCTTTATATATATACCAAATGGTGATAGCAAGGATACTCAAAATATTGATGCATGTGTTCTTAGTGAAGTGTTGTTGGACGTAAAAGTGCTCTACCGTATGCTCCTTGGAAAGTGGGTAAGATTTATGGTTGATGAATAACTTCTGCAAAACCATCACACTAAGTTGTGAAAAAATATACAAGAAACTATGATTGAAAGTACCGTAAGTGATTGATGATAATGAGGACACCTAAGATATTGATGCACGTGTTTTTTGAAAGCTGGTTGTACACAAAAGTGCTCTACTGTATGCTCCTTAATTGGAAGATTGACATGATTCTGGTGGATGAACAAGTTCGTCAATCATAAACTTCTTTTACCATCAAAACTTTGAAATGTAATAATCATATTTGTGTTTTGCCCACGTCATATAATTGAAGCTGAATCAAAAATTTAATTTCACATTGGCATATAAGAGTAATGTTCCTGCCACATCATGTCTTAATGTTATTTTACTATTTAAGCCTACCAATAATGATGCCATTTTATTTATGATTTTCACATTTATATAATTTTCATGTTTCAGCTTTACTTCAATGATTTTGTATTTTCTTCTTTTATTTTGTTATTGTTTTGTTTTTTTGTCAATTTTCTTACTGTATTATTACATTGCATGCTTATCTTTTGTTGTGTTTTTTTAAGGGTTAAGATGCAAAAATACACATGTGCTTTAGTCAAAAGAGCGCTCAGTAGCAAATACTTATTTTAGGTGCAAAAGTGACTATGTGGTTACAAAATATGTGC
This sequence comes from Acacia crassicarpa, assembly GCA_034222035.1. Classification (NCBI taxonomy): domain Eukaryota; kingdom Viridiplantae; phylum Streptophyta; class Magnoliopsida; order Fabales; family Fabaceae; genus Acacia; species Acacia crassicarpa. The sequence continues at coordinate 66,322,344 of JAWXYG010000002.1, read as the reverse complement.
AAAAGTCACATATCACCGTTAAAGTTAGATAACTCCATTAACTTTTAAAATTCTGGCCAACTGGTGTCCATGTGTCACTCCTTTTTTGAATGGCCATTGACGTGGCAGTTGGGGAGAATCGGTCAAAATCCTGGAGAGGAGTATAGAGAGAATCGAAGGAGAGACTGCATCGACGACAACAACGAGGGTGACAATGGATGTGACGGAGGCGGCCGGTGGGTGTCTCTGCAAGAGTTTTCGTGATGATTAGATTAACCTTTGGACTCTGCAACCACCATAGCCATCAATAACAAGATAAGCCTCAATTCCAATTACTAATAACATTGTGAATGTAAATTTGTCTACCAAAATCAGAAAAACCCACAGCCTTCTACACTTTGATACTGGTACTTTGGCAGGGATGAGCTAAACATTTATAGCCACTTCTCAACCAAACAGGATGGCTTGCGTTGGGAGAGGCCTTGGGTGACACTATTAACATCCAATCCAAAATGTGTGGACCCAGAAGAACATCTTCAAAATGTGGAGTTACCATTAAGAGGAATTGAAATTGCCCTCTCATATTGCTCTACCTTTCCCCTTGAAGCTGTTGATCAAGATCCCAGGTGCGTTCTGCTCGATTATAAGGGTTAGGTCACTCAAAAACTAGACCAGCAAGCCAAGTGCTTTGTTGCATTGTCTGAAGCAGCCAATGTTCCAGACAGCAACACAGAAATTTCCAATTATTTCTCAACAGTGTCTCAAAAAAGCCTTTGCAAAGCCTGTAAAGATCTCCCAACTTGTTTCTTTATTTACTGCTCTGAACTTCTTCTGAGAGATTCACACTTTACAAAGAATAATGAAAAGCCCATCACTACAGAGAAAACTTAGAAAACTGATGATGATGATGATGATGATGCTGTTCAATGGAGGGAAAAGATTGGAGAGTTTGTGATGAACATGGTGCCCAGGAGGCAGAATGTGGCGTTTGCGATCAAGTGCTCGCTTTCATTGGGTCTTGTCGTGTTACTTGGCTTGATATATAACAAAGGCCTGAGAACAAGAAGGCGAATCGTCGAGAACTTGAGGCAAATTGAAGAAGAGGGTGCCAGGCGAAAAACCCACAGCCCCCACGCGCCGTCATGATCCTACTTGGAACAAAAGGAGCATCAAAAGCCGAGCAATCAGTCCAATCCTTCAACAGCTCCTCCTGACCCCATATCTCTGGAATCCATACACTTCCCACCACTTCCACTCCATTCTTCTTCTGCTTCTCTCTTCCATTTTTCTCCACAGAATCAGAAACCAGCTCCGGCGATGTCGTTCCCTCCTGACCGCAGACACAGGTTTGCGAAGCCGATAGGTTCTGAGACTTTGTTTGATCCTCATGATCACTCACGCTATCTTGTGATTGGCAGGGTGGACGAATCTGAGTGATTTTGCAGGAATGGAAGGCGATTGGTGAGTGAGCAGTGTTTGTTCGTTCGTGGTTTAGGGGATAGGTTTTGAATTTGATGGACTCCATTATTGCCCAGCTATCACGTCAATAGCCATTGGAGTGACACATGGACACCATTTGGCAAAAATTTTAAAAGTTAACGGAGTTATCTAACTTTAACGGTGCTATGTGACTTTTGCACCTATTTTGTAACCACATAGTCACTTTTGCACTAAAAAAAAAGTACTTGTTACTGAGCGCTCTTTTGGCCAAAGCATATATGTATTTTTGCACTTTAACCCTATATGTAGTTGTCATCTTTGTACTTTTTATTACTCCCTCTGTTTTTTTTAAAAAAAATAAGATTTCAATAATCATATTGTGTAGATTAATTAAAAATTTAGTTAAAATTAGTTAAATACAATAAATATACAAAATGAAACACATTTTACAAAAAAAAACACCCTTATTTATAAAGAAGGTGGATTGGAGAGAGAATAAGTGAGAAAAAATGAGGAGAAATACATATGATTAATTGAAGATTTAAAAAAAAATGCATTAACTGTTTAGATATCTCCAAAGAGAATGTTATAAAAAGGAACATATCTATTCGAATAATGGTATCTTACAAAAATGAATAAGGGAGTACATACTACTATTAGTGAATGGTTAATGTTTATTAATTAATTATTTAAAATTCTATTGTGTTACATAAGTAATTGAGCCTTTTGTCAAAAAAGGAGCGTGAGATTGATCTTTGTTTCAGTATGATTGCCATGAAGATTTTGGAACCTCCGCACTCGCCACTTTAAAATTTCGCATAGCTCAAAGAAAAAAAAATCAAAAAGGGAAAATGAATACAAGAGAGAATAATTAATGAGTTTTGATTTAAGGTTTATTTTGGTCACGCGCTTTGCTGAAACAATAACTTAATGCATTTTCCGTTGTCAACATCATCCACATCGCACTGAGAAGCTAACTACATCAAAACTGGAAAAATTAGTAAGGAAAGATCTAACGTAGTACAAGGATACTATACTTTCAATAAACATAACAAGATTTTCAGCTCCAAAAGAGCATATATATATATATATATATATATATATAATTAAAATATTAAATGGTATAAACATGTATTCCCATGCTAAATGTGAAAACTACAGAGGCAAAATTATTACAATAATTGCATTGTGAGGCAAAATTGAGAGTGCAAAAATCAATTGCCCAATGGTAAATTAGATTGCAGTAGTTTCCAAATTGCAAACTAGCTATAGCACCACACATTAATATATTCTACTCATGACTTGGATAAAAATAAAACTATATCGGATTCATATCAAACAATATGTACAATCTGCTAATCTAATCTTTTTTTCTTTTTTTTTTAACAAAAAAAAAAACCACTACGGCCAGTCAGAATTTGTGGTTCTTTCTTGATGAGCTCTTATTTATTAGCATATTTGTGATCATAATTTTTTTAAAATAATTTTTTACACGTGATTTAAAATATATGTTAAATATTTGAGAATGGTTCTATCTCAACTTACGATAATGTAATTACAAATCATAATTTAAAGATGGTTTTTTGAACAAATTAAAGGGCTGGCCTTGTTGATAGTAAAAAGGAAAACAAAGAAGGACATGCAGATATTTTGCTTTCACAAAAAACACTGAATCGCACGTCATACTCGAATTCCAGAGCAGCATAGCGGCGGTAATCATGATGGTTGGAATAAATGAATTTTGATTTCCAAGTGTCAAGATAATAATTGAGAAACCCTGGTGATAATTTTAGCAAGTGGGATTGTTAAAGATAACGTAGGGACGCATGAGACATCCTTGGTTATCCATACATCCTTGGCTTATTATTTTTATTATATTTTTATAGGGAAACTTAGGGAGAAGGACCAATATAAAGAAATATTTGTTAATGAGAAGATTAAAACTATAATTACTTTGAAAGACCAAAAATTAAAATATAAATCTTTAGTTACAAAATTAACCATGACCAAATTCCTCACATCTTCACTTACCTCATTTTAATTATTTGGCGGTTAGTTATCAACGGGTGTTCTCTCTCTCGTCAGTTGTGTCCTTAAATTGAATTCACATCCATATTTTCAAAAGAAATACATTATAAGATTTTTTTTTTGTGTGATTTTGTTAAGTTTTTAAAAATAATCAAAATCTAGAAATAAATAGATTTCTAATTATATATAGATTTTAGAGGATATTTTAATATATGGGTAAATGATTTCTCCTGTCATTGGGGATAGAGTTATCCTCAGTGACCTTAAAACTACATCGTTTTGAATTAATGAATGATGTTTTTGTAATTACAGGTGAATTAATGAATGATACAAAATTACGGAAATACCCTTAATTAATTTACCTGAAATTACAAACACATGATTCATTAATTCAAAACGACGTAGTTTTAGGGTCATTGGAGACAATTTTATCTCCAGTGATTGGAGAAGTCCTTTACCCATAATATATATATATATATATATATATATGGGTAAAATATATATTAAGGGAAAAATATTTCTCCTATCACTGGAGATAGAGTTATCTTAAGTGACCCTAAAGCTACGTCGTTTTGGATTAATGAAGGGTGTTTCTATAATTTTGTTTATTTTTTTAATCATATACATTTTACCAGAACACCATTTATTAATCACCTGAAATTACTAACAAACCCTTCATTAATTCAAAACGACGTAGTTTTGGGGTCACTGGAGATAACTTTATCTCCCGTGGCTGGAGAAATACTTTTCTCATATATTATTATTTAGTATCTAGTTCGAAGATTAGATTATGGTTATCTCTTCTAACATAAATAATTCATTTGAGACTCCACTTGAGATACAAAGAGATATAGCAGGGCCTTACACTACTAAATCAACTCTATGTTGATATTTTAGAAGCTATTTTAACTTAGATAACTTTTAAGATAATCTGATGCATAAAAAATGGGATATCATAAAAATACTGAGTTGCATATAATGTTTTCTATCAAAATACATGTGGAGAATGGAGATATCATCAAATTTAATAACTAACCGTCCGTCAAATAGTTGAAATGAGTTAGAGAAACTTAAATTAATAATTAAAAATTTATATTTTAATTTTGATCCTTAAAAACAATTATAACTTTTATGCATTTTTTTTGTTTCCTTTCTTCTCCCATTTTTATATTCTTTCTGGGTAGGAGAACAGGGTGCCCCATCTCATTTATGGGCTCTCCAGTTGGATGGCGCCAGCTCAGTCACGGCGGGCGCCACTATCAGTCTCACATGGCAAAAGGTCGGTCCCACAATTCTTTATCTTCTGCAATTTTCCTCTCCCGCGATTGATTTCCCGCTCTTCCTCCCTTGTTCACTTTCAGTTCCTTTTCTCCGTTAAGTCGATCTTCCTCCGGCATCTGGAGCAACGACTCGCCACCTGTTTCGCTTCAGACGGCGCCAAATCGTCCGCCTTCGCCCAATCTGGCGTCTGCGTGGACTCATTGGAGGGATGAGCCCTCTTGGGAGTCTGAGGTGCGGTAGATGTGGAAGACTTGTCCTCGGCAAATCTGAACTCTGGCGGCAGAGGAAGAGGCAAAAGATGAGGAGGAGGATGCAGCGGTGGACCGGCGCGGAATGTCTCCACTGGTTGTGTTAGCCGGAGAGAGTCAGCCTCAATCCCCAAATGACATTTCCAAATGTTCGAAGCTCCTTATCGGCTTTAGTCCCCTAACCATTCACCTCCCTCTTGTTTTGAGATTTAGCCCCCATTAACGTGCCTCTTTGTTCTTCCTTTGATTTAGATTCCTCAAAAATCCTATATCTCTGAAACGGAATCTTGTACTTTTTCTGTTTTTGGAACTTGTGGGAAGTAGAAATCTTCTTATAGGAAAATATTTGAATTGTAAAGGCGCGTTGGGAAGTAGAAATTTATTGTGGAGCTTTCAAGTTTGTTTTTGATGGTGGTGTGTTTCGATGGTGAGATAAAAAGGACGGGAAGTCTGGGACTTGGAGGTAAACCTGAGAGGAAGAGAGTTCATTGAGGGAGAGAAAAATTGCAGAATATAAAAAATTGTGAGACCAACTAATTGGAGAGACCATAAATGAGGTGGTGCGCCTGCTCCACCGAAGAATTTCTCGTTAAAAGGGGCCGACTGAAGGTCCAAACCTTAAACTAAACTCCAACAACGGGCTTACGGCGTACGTTCAAGGTGGGCTTAATGGATTGCTACGCATATGGGATGCGATCATAAGCCCAAATAGTAAGAGAGTGGACGTCCCATGATGAGATGAGATTATAAGTCACCTTTAGGCCCAAATCCACTGATTGTCATGATGATTGGGGGCATACTGGGAAGTGCATTTGTGGGAAAAGATGAAAACATTTTGTACTCTTAGCCTCGAAATAGAAAATCCTTTATATTATCAAAGGAAAAAAAAAATTCATGCACAACAGCTCAGGGGCCAAAAATATTGTTATAATAATAATAATTTTTAAAATATAACTCTATTTTTTGTGGACAGTAACATATGACTCTTTAAGTTTATCAAGTTTCTTAATTCTTAATTTTAGTGATGACATTGTTTCTTTTAAGGTGTGTTTGGTTTAAGGAGAGTGGATGAGAGGGAGGGAGAAAAGTGCATGTAGTCGGAGTTGGGGTAGGTAGATGGTGCGAGTCACGTGATCGAAGTTGTTGGTCGAAGACTTTTGGTTTAGGTTAAGATAAGCTATTTTGCTGCTTTATCTCTTACAGCTCAATATTACTGAAAATAAACTAGTCGACAACACACCGTACTTGAAGATTCCCATCTAATTCAATCCTAAAACTTTGCGTTTAATTTCAGCACTCGCCATTCATTTCAAATTTACTATGTTTTCAAAATTAAATTAATCTAGTTAAGTTATTAATTTTATCTGAAAATTGAAAAAGATTTAAAATTTATCCATTCTTACCATAAATTACACTCAATAAGTTATGGAAGTCGGAAATAATGAGATTTTAAATACAGATAATGTCAAAAAATAATATATATATTTTTTTTTTGGTTGGGAAAAACGCCTTACAATAAGTACGGGAGTCTTAGATTTATTTTGTTTTCAGATGCAAGTCTCAATCTAAAGTTTTAAATATAATAAACGCATATTTTCAATAATAATACTCTTCAATGAATATCAAAATTACCTACTCAAATCGTGCCCAAGACCCATACACAAAATTACTCAAAGCACTTGCAAAATGGGAACGTTCTTGAACAATACTCTTCGATAACATGATGACATTTAAATGAAGATAATAATAAAAAATCAAAATTCTCACAGGTTTATTCATGATTTGTCTTTAATAAACAGACCAAAAAAATAATTTAGATAAATATTCCATTCACTTCACATTCATTCCTCTCTTCTTATTCGGATTCCTTCCTACACTACAATTCTTTCGCACCAAACCCCCCAGACGTACATAGAATGGGGCACTCTCCTCCTCTGTTTAAGGAGTGCTAACTCCTCCTCTGTTTGTCTATTGGTGGATAGGATTAAGGTTATGCTATCCAGGGATTGGCTTGTCTCTCTTGACCATATTCCTAGGGAGTCTAATGATGTGGCTGATGCCTTGGCTAAGTCTAATTTAGATAAGACTGAGATTTTGAGTGATTATCCTAAGTTCTTGCGTGTCCGGGTTGATCACGAGTGTTTGGGAGCTATTCCCTCTTTCATGTATCCTTCTATTATTATTTAGTTTTGGCTACGGCCATCTTTCTTATCAAAAAAAAAAAAAAAGGGCACTCTCGTTCATGTCTTTAGACTACAATACATTTTGGGGGTTTTTTTTCCCCAAAAAATAATTCTGTATCGGATGATTATTCAGGAATCTTTACAATTTGAGGATAGGCTTACACATCTTTACAATTTTCTCACTCCCAGAACCAGAAGGGAAAAAAAAAAAACAGACACCGCTCTTCAACTTCAAGACCCAAACAAACATTACAGAACCCACATGATGAATACAGAGTTCAGGAGAGTGAACCTGGTTATTTGAAACTGGAAAAATATAATAATTACACTTGTCATCTTCAAATTCAACGTTCACCAGATCAGTTATTAAACAACAACTTCAATAAACCTATTGGATGCCCACATTTTGGCAGCATCAGAGAGCTTGTTCTCCTCCACATTTATTCGTCTCAACTTGGGACATTTCTCAACAAACACCTCAATAGCCTCAGATTCTATCCCACCACAATTCATAATATCCACATTTTCCAGGAATTTGCAGCTCCTGAGCACAGAAACTATGGCCACATTTGTTATTCCTTTGCATCCTCTCAGCTTCAGATCATTCAGATGAGTACAGGAAATCGACATTGAAATGAATTCCTTATCAAGCAACATCTCATTATGTGACAAGTCCAATTTCCTTAATTGCTTCAAATGCTGCCCCAAAGTTGCTAGCAACCCTGATTCTCTCTCTACCACATCGCAATTTATCAGTGCCAGTTCTTCCAGCCCAGAGGAGGCCATTGATGTCCCAAGAAGCCTGAGGCCTTCACCTGTAACGAGACAGCAATTCTGAAGCCTCAGGCTTAAAAGACCTCTGAAATTCGATGCCATGGCTGAGAGATGATCGTTGTTGAGGTCCAGAGGCAGACGAAGGTCGAGCTTCTGCAAATTGGAACGGCAATTAGAGATGAAGTGAAGCAGACCATCTCGGCTTCCACCATCGTAAACCAGAAGGGAATTTAGAAATTGGCAATTTTCTGCTATATGCAAGAGGACCCCATCAATCACGCTTCTACAAGTTCGAAGTTCAATTTCTTCCAGATTTTGCAGGCACTGAACAAAAGAGGAGTAGGGCCCACCGATTCCTTGGCAACTTTGAAGCCTCAATTTCTTCAGATTATTGCAGCTCCTCCATAACCATCCAACTCCCCAGTCGCCTCTTCGTATACCTACCAAACACAAACTCTGCAGCCCCAAATCTGCATCGGTTTCATCGCTCTCCCAAACCTCCAATTGATTGTTGGGATCAATTTCTTGTCCAGCGGAGGACCAGGTAATAGCGAGTTCTCTCAGGGACGGAAAAGACAAAACCCACCCGAGAGAGATAGGTCTGGGGAGATTAATACAGAGAGAAGTCAACTGAGTACACGCGGCGGAGAGAGAATTCAGAGAGGACAGGGAAACAGGGTCAGGCATAAATCTAAGAGCACGAAGTCGGGAACAGCGAGAGGAAACTACGGCGAGGATATTGTCCGAGACTCCGGAATCGGTGGAGGAGACGGCGGAGTCAAAGGAAATAAAAAGAGACAGAGAGGAAAGAGAAGAGTAGTCGGAGAGGAGAGAGGCGAGCGAAGCAGTCTCAGAGAAAGGAGGAAGAAGGCGGAGAGAAAGGGAGGTTCTGGAAGAACGAAAGAGGGAGAGCCAGCGCTTGGAGACGAGAGATACAGATGAAGACGAAGAAGAAGGAAGCTTCATGAAAATCTCCTGAATGATTTCATCGCAGAGAACGTTATCCATCTCCACGTAATTCCGATGATCGTCTTCTTCGCTCGTCTCTCCCCCAACTATATAACACTCTGTGTCGCCTCAACTTCTCGAATGTCCTGGTTTTCTACAAAGGAGGCATTTGCCGGGGAAGGCGACGCTTGCTTAGACGCAAACTTGAGGGCGTGCAATAGACGCGCTGGGTTTGGGTGATAAAAACAAGTCAAGTCCAGTCACGCAAAATTCAGGCGATGCTTAATTTAAAAAATATTTAATCTTCTAGTGATTTTGTTGAATAAAGTATTTACTATAAATTTCAGAAAATAGAGATATTAAGAGGTTAAAACTTTAAAGTATGAGATGGAGCGGTTATGTGACAGGTGGCAGTTGTTATGCCGGCTTCGTGGTTTTTGCACCTCAAGTTTCCTCATAAATGCGTGTGGGCTTCCAGCCTCATTAAATTATCCATTTATTTTTACCAAGAAAAAAATATCCATTTATTTCAAAAATATTTAATTGATTTATCGGGTTGTCTTAACTCTTAACATGATCATGTGCTTACTTTAGTCTTTATGAATCCACAACTTTATGAATTATAAGTCAGATTTTATCGGCTGAGCTGATTTTTATAACATTTCAAAAATGTTGGCAAAAATTAAAAAAAATACTAAATCCCATTTTTCTTATAAGAACCCAAAATTTAAATTACTTTTATCAATTTTTATAAGAACTCGACAAGAGTTGTCTGAACATTTATTGAGTTTTTTCCATTCTCATCCCTCATTAATTATATGCATTGTAATTAATTAAAAGATTCATTATACTATTACTCACATTTACTTTGTTTCTCTCTCTTACTTGCCTCTCATAAATGAGAACATACTTTGGAAAACAAAATTTCTTTAACATATACTTTTAGTTTTAACTAACTTTAACCGTTTTCTTAAACTGCATAATTCGGTTATCGAGCTTTTATAATTAGGATTGGAGGAATTTAAAAATGAATTTAGGAGACAAGGATTTAACCCCCCCCCCCAAAAAAAAAAAGAAGCTTAATTATAAATTCTACTGGTTTAAATATAAATAAATGTGTTTCTGTATTTTTTTTTACCTGAATAGTTGAGTTTCCGTAATTTATAGTCACATTTTTTTGTAATTATTTTCAATTCCAAGTTTCCAGCCAGCTTTTTATATCTTAAACTTTATGTTACAGAAATCTAAAAGACGAGATACGATTATTAAATAACTTACCACATAGTATTCCATTAATTTTAGTAACATAGCTTTTGGTATTTAAAAGTACGTAATCATATTTCCAACTAAACAGGAGCAGTTTTTTCTGATACATTTTTTTTCACTTTCACACCCACTCACAACACCTATTACGTTTTACGCTTTAACGGCAGTCCCTGTAGGCTTCCATTTAATATTCATTCGATTGAAACATGCGTCTCAATGCAATGCAGGGTGTTGAGGGAGGAAAATGTAAATGTTGACTTAGGCCCTCATAAATATATGTAATTGCAAATTACCCCTCCCCTCTTTTCTTTTCTTTTCCTTCCCTCCTACACAAGGCGACGGCTAGTTGATTCCTCAAACTTCTTATAGAAATAGTTAACGATATTCAAATTTTATTATAGCTGTGATTTGCGTAATATTATATATATATATATTTCCAATTTATTGACTCTTGAATGGAATTTTCAAATAGAAAACTTCTATTATATGTCCCAACCACTATAAAGTTTTACAGGAGATGACGAAGCAACAAGAAGTTACGGGTCAATTGTGAACGCCTTTTAATAATTGGAAAAAAAATTCGGGATTATTTTTTACAAACAAGAAGGAAAAAAAAAAAAAGATTAGGGGTAAAGTCTAAGTTCTATGGAACCTAATTAGGTAGCCATCACTATCTGGTGGGGCCGGGGCCATTCCTCTCTTGAAGCTTAGCTGACAAAAAAGAAGAATCGATTATGTCTATTAATAAAATAAAAAGCAGCAAAAGATGGGATATTTCTCTTATATTCGCCTCTGCTGCAAAATTTTGAAATCTGGGTTTGGTTTAACACAAACACATCATGTCTTAGCTATAACACAATTCTCACTTGTTTTCCCTCTCTCTTCTTTCTTGGCATGTCTTTACCGATTTCATTGCCAGAGAAAAAGGATACAGAGAAGAGCAATAGATGATGATGATGATAATTAAAAAAAGCTGTTGATGGAGACTACTTTGACAGGCAATCCATTGAAAGCAACATTTTAGCTGTGAGGTTTTGTAATGAAAATATATTTATTGTTGCTGCAGTGTACAGTGCAACAGCTGATAAATTAAGCAGCATATATTTGTCTAATCAGAAAAAAGGACAGCAGATTTGAGGTTGAGAAAAATAAGAATCTGGCTCTGTTCTTCATGGAGGTTTTGCTTGTTATTGCTACCAAGTAAGGATCTTTGCTTTTCCTAAAGGCACAAGTTGCTTAGTTGATGGTGGGGTTAGAATCATATTAGCATTTAATTTGGAGCATATTATTGGATTATCCTGAGAACAAAAAAAGATCATTGTAGATGAAGGAAGAATAATGGCATACATCAGCAACAAAGGAGAGTTCATGTGAGCATTTGTTTTTTCAGTTTTTTGCTGCAATCACGTGTGTATGCAGCAGCAATAAGAAATTTGTACTAGTGAACTAACCATGTGTCCATCTACCTCAACCAAAATCTACCCTCAAACTAGGGAAGTAACTCGTTCTACTTAAAAAATCTTCATTCCTCTCTTTTGAAGCTAAAACATGTGACCTTCACTTTCCTTGCAATAAGAGGACAAGGAAAAATGATGTAGAATGACAAGAAGTTGGGAGAACTCTTACAAGGCAAATCATGGTTCAGGAAAAATAAATGGCTCAAAATACATATACACACACTTTTGGCACTGGCTTACAGTTTCAACAATAAGAAGCTTTATCCCACTAAATAAGTTTAGTAATATGAATTACACGATGCTATTATATTAACCTGGTACATAGTTTCACCGGTATAAAAAAATATCACTCTTGTAGATTGATAATAACTGAATTATCTTTTAGCACAAAAATAAATAAAATCGGAAGTAAAAGTTTAATTTAACTTTCAATTTTATATTTTATTTTAAAAAATCAATAATATTATTATGCGTAGATTGGATCACATGTTTACTTCAGAAAAATTTGGGTATAATTTCATAATAGAAAGGGATGCCGCATTTTAAAAACCTTTCAGAAGATGTGGGCATATTAACCTACAAAATACTTCTCAAGGAAAAAGATGCGAAAAAAACAAACGCCCGAAGGAACAAGTAATATCAAGATAACAAAAAAAAAAAACCTCTTTATGAATTGCTTGTCAAATGAACTAATGCTACATATCAACAATGATGAAATAAGATGTGAATGCATAACGCCCAGCATGGTAGGTGAACAAGCCCTATATAGAGGTAAGTGGCACTATTCCATGCCCAAAGGGATTCCAACCATTCCCAAAAGTCGCCAACATTAATACCACTATACCCTTCGAATACACCCTTCAACAAAAAGTAAGTGGCAGGTGGAAACCCAATGAATCCTAAGACAAGGTTAGAAGTTATCCTCATTAAAGATATCAAGTTACTAGCTTTAATGTCAAGCTTCAAAGGTCGAGCCATCAGACAAATTGGGACGATTAGTAAAGCCCCAATTTCAGCAGTAGCGAAGTTAATGACTGACGTGAGAGACAAACCAATGAAAGCCGCTGATATGGTTACCGACTTTAAGCTAGCCCATTCTTTTTTCTGAGATTGGGATGCAGCAGCTTCAGAAAATGAAGGACCTGATATCATGTAAGAAACTAGGAGGCTAAAAACTGATAGCAGAATCCACACTATGAAGCTGGTTTTGGCAGTTAAATTGGGCATTTGACTTATGAAATATGGGAGTACAGAGACAACACCACCCCATAAGTGGAAGGCAAAGACCTTTCTGGCTGACTTCAGCCATTTCCAAGAATCAAAATTGACGTTCATTTTGGAGGCAGAAGAGGCTTGAGAAGCAGATTTCTCTTTTGGTTGGATAGAACCAAAATCACTAGCTTCAACGTGAAGATAAGCCGCAACTATGGGAAGTGGAGCAACAAGTAGAGCAAAAGATATCATGTAAACTCCAACAGACACAAACTTACTGGGGGATGTCAAAAGGTACAAGAAAAACGACTGGTGAAACTTCTCGAGAAGGTTGTTTACTGAACGTACAACTCCTTCTATCAGCCTGCAGCAAGTAAAAAAAAAAAAAATTATCAGATTAAATTTGACCATGTAGTCAGTAAATCAGCAGAAATGCCCCTTCCTTTACATTAGTGATGGCAGCCAACAACATGAGCAAGGAAGACAACGCATACCTAAACAAGGCGCATTGATATAATTGTTTAACAGTATAACAATATGCCAGTTAATGCGTAAAAAGCTAGATGCTACACCAAGAAATAAAACTTTGCTCGTTAAACTATTAAGCATTTGTAACAAATTTATCTCCCACAATAGCCGATAGAAAATAATTATAATACTACCCGATTAATTGTCACATTAAACATAGCAATAATTTTCTTTACCCTACAATTCTTACAGTCAAACACAACCATATAATTAATACAGGTTGTATTTCAAATAATTTTGTAATTGCGTACTTCAGCAACAGTTCTAGTAAACAGAAGCAGCAACAAAGATATATGACTACATACTTTCCGCCACGGATAAGGAACTCATTGCGCCTGGCCATTTTAGTGAGAGGAACTTTTGATGAAATTTCCAATGTAATCGCATCAACTTGATAATCACGAAAGGCACCATGAGGACCAGTGGGAACACCCAAACCCTGAGAAGGAACAGTATGTTTGTTATAAAATCTTTCACAGAAGAGTGTTTTTTTTTTTTGGGATGAGGAGTTAGAGGGGGAGGGGAGGGCGGTAGAGTGATAAAGCTTTAGATAGGTAACCACCTGGTAATACAATGAACTTGCAAGTGTAGCAGTGCCCTCAACATACTCAGTGGCAGGGATACCAAATTTCCACTGGGGATTCAAGCTTCTAGCAATTTGTCCCAGTGATTCAAATACAACACCCAAAGTATAAAGCCACCTATAGTTCAGTAGAGACCACATTTTGCTTACCTTTATCTGCAAACCTTGCTTATGTACTGCTAGGTAGTTTACAATATTGATGAGGTCAAGGTTTGGCATCTGTCCATTGGATGCTTCAGCATAAATATTAACAGTGTCCTCAAAATAATCACTTTGCTTTGCAACTTTAATTACAAGAGCTGCAGCCATAGTTCCAGCACGTCTGAAACCATCATATAACTTTTCCTCAGCATTGGGCTTCTGTCCATGTTTGTAAACAATATTGCTTTCCCTACATGTCTCACTATTTACTATGTGGGCTCTGCTAAAAGTTGGGGCTTGATATTCTGTTAGCCAAGCAGCAACAGCAGAATACTCTCCATATTGAGAATCAGCAACAAGCCATATGATATCCTTTGCCAACCAAGTAGCCCGAGTAAGCAGTGAAAACACTGAGTATGCAATTCCCAAAGAAAAAGCCTCCTCCACACCAACTTTCATTGAATTGTAAGGTGTCACCAAGACAATGGCTTCTTTGCCATCCCCACGCGGTGCTCTTATAATTCCAACTGTGTTAATTCCAAGTGACGAACAACTAATGTTTTTCCCAATATTCCCAGAATCAGGACTTGTAAAAAAATGCAGAGGATGAAACTGGTTTGATTGAGGGTAAAACTTGTGATGTGTAACTTCAGCACCCAAGTCAAACATATACTGTGCTATAAGTTTTTGACTATCACTGCATTGAAATTGCAATTGAATCAAACGATATTTTATATCTTTTATTTTGAATCTCTTCTGCTAACAGGTAAGAGGGGCAGTAGGAAAAGCATAATGAGCTTTTCAGTACCTATTATATTTATCTCTCAACAAGCTTCAAATCTAGAGGCATAATATTATCATTACTGTGATACTGTCAATGTCTGAAAATAATGTATAAATTGAAAAGGAGAGATGAAGGTCAAAATTGACAAAGAGAAAGGGCTTACAACTCTGACCCCCTGGATCTCAACTTCAAGTCAGTTAAGTCCTTCACCAGTTTATTTGCCACTGAGGTATCATGACTAGAGAGCATATTGTTTGCAGAACCTGGATAATAATAGTGCAACCAAATGTAATGAACAATAATAAAGAAAAAGCCCTCTAATTTAAAAGTCTGGAATTCAGAAGGCTAGAAGAAACGGAATGATCCCCCTCTTTTCCTGGTATACTATTAATCCAATTCAAAATGGTACAGATCAATGAGTTTAACAAGTAAATAATCCACTTTTACCAACCAAGCAACAGACAAGTGAGACCATATGAACTTTCTGTTTCTTTATTTTCCATGAGTTTACTTGTAGCAAGGTTCAGCTAATGAATCTTGTAATGCAGCGGAAAGGCGAAGTAGAAATATAGAAAAGAGTAGTTGATATATGAAACAACGGTCCGTAGAATTAGAATATTTCAATCTCAGATCAGCTAGCAAACAGTGGCTTTAGGTTAAGAGACAAAATGAAACAAGATATCCAGTCAAGGCTAAAAGAAGGGATGGCTAACATCACCGTGAAGGTTTTTCTAGCGGCCAAAATATTGGCCAACAATAAAACTACCACTTGAAAATAGAAATCCCACAAGCAAAAACATACTTATGTCTAGAAACTACCGGCTAGGATGCCCCCAAGGGAAAAAAAAAACTTGGGTACCATTAAAGTCTTCAAGTAAATAGATAAGTCGCAGAAGTAAGATGGCGTAGGTGCTTTTCATGGGGAAAAAAGACGAACTCTTCATATGAATGAAACAGAAACAAAATATAAAACATATAGATGAATTTTACCTGGCATGAGCGCATTCTCGGAAATGTAGGTGTTCTTGGCGAGAACCGGCAGCAGCAGAAGGGCCAAAACTCCGGCCGTGAAGCAAACAATACTGGAAGTGAAGACCCACCATTACAACGATTAGCTCTATCAAAGTGACTATGAAGATCGCAAGAACCAAAAAGGGTTGAAGCGGAGGAACGAGTACCTGACAAAGAGACTGTGAGAAATCAGAAAGATCCCCAGGCGTACAATTGGACGCTGTTTCAGCTTCGGCTCCGCGATCTCAGCCATAGCTTCTGAATCCCACTGACCGGACAACTTTGCGCAGCTCAGTGTAGATTTTCAGCTAAATCTCCCAGTTCATGGCTGAAAGGGAGAAAGGAGCATTGATCTGCTGTTTTGTTTTTTGTTTTGTTTTTGTTTTTTCATAAATCATAACGGAATAAATCTGGGGTAGTATTGGGTTATTACAGACCGGATCTGTCAAGCCCAAAAGGTTAGAAGCCCACGAACTGAGTGGGCCAGACTGGAATGACGATCACAACGACGTCGTTGACTCAAGCTTGGCTCAAAGCTAGCTTATTGGCTATGCAGCACGGCGAAAGGTAGCTTCTGATTCTGAAGCTGCTGTCACACTGAAACATGCCCGCTGAGCCTTTCTACCATTTCCCGCGGAGCAAACTTGGCCTTTCTTCTATTTACGGAGCAAACAGCCTCACTTGCAAAACCAAAACCCGATTTTTTTTTTCCTTTAAAAGCTTGCAAAATGCTAATTCGAGGTGCTATAAGAGATTTGAATTAAGGACTTTGAAAACTTCTTGCCAATTCTCTGTTTCAGAGAATGGCAAGCACGGCAACTTTGATTCTGGATTACGGAAGGCCTTTTCCTTTGCCCGGTCCATTTCACCTGGTGGTAGCTGGTGGCACTTATCTGAACATAAGCAAGACGATGTTGAAGCGGCGAAGCCAATGACGGCGCTGCTCGCTCTTCGCCGATTGTGGGTTTTAATTTCCGGCGAGAGATGGATTTTATTTGTAGCTTTTGGTTCCCTTGTCATTGCAGCTGTAAGTCTGATTTAACCCAATTTCCTTTGAATGCATGCTTTGGTGTGAAGGTAGCTTGGGAAATAAGTGGGCTTTCTTCTCTTATGACGAAGTTCAATTGCCTAATTACGCTAATCATTGAACTTTGAACAACTCTCATTCTCAGCATGTCGACTTTATGAATGGAACGTCAAAGACATGTTGTGTATACTCAAATACGAACTTCTAAGAGTTGCTTCGAGGAACTCTTTTCACCTTCGACCAACGAATAATTGTAAATATGCTACAACTGATGGTAGAAGTAAAACGATAACTCCCTTTAACGCAAATAAAACTTAACGCGTTTACTACATTCCACCTTCCACATTGTCCCTTTATTCTCGCTCTATTTATTACTCCTTCTGCCCATATATTTGCCATTAGCTTAAAAAATTTATTTAAGTCAGTTAATATGAGATGCATTTTTTAAAAAGCCTTCATCATCTTCTTTAATTCTCTCATCTTCTCTCCTAATTTATTATTGTTCAGTAAGAATGAGTGAGTTAGAAAAAGATTGACAAATATGAAAACTATGTCAACATCAACTCCCCCAATATATCTTATATTAGAGAAGGGAGGGAGTAATTCTCAATATTTGTTCTTCTATTGCAGGTCTCAGAGATCTCCATGCCAAGTATATTGGCTGCGTCCATATTTTCAGCACAGAGTGGTGAGATCGCGGGGTTCTACAGGAAGGCACAGTTTTTGCTTGTTCTGTGTTTCACTTCAGGCATATGCAGGTAATTCTTATAAAGCTTAAATTGCGTTTCTGATCTCTTAAATTTGAAAAGACTGCTCATTGCATTGATCTTTTGATTTTCATAAGATGTCTCTGACCAGCTTGTACACAGACTCCACTTGAACGACAAATATTATGTTTTAAGAATAATGATGGTCTCAGGCCAAAACAAAGGAGAGAGACTATTTAAATGTATAAGTGATACACTCATGCCAAGCATTTTAATGCTTAAAACAGTATTAAAATGGGATGGAAAATAAAGTTATTAAAATGCAGATCATTAGGAGTTTGCGTTGAATCTATCATTCTGTCCTATTACTTTATTTCCTTTATCAGCGACTATATAAATTGCAATAAGTAAAAAATTAAGGTGTTGATTATTGAGTTATTTCATTTTAATTTCAGCGGTTTACGAAGCGGCTGCTTTGGAATTTTGAATGTAATCCTGGTGCGTGTTTCTTTATCATAGCCAGTTATTATAGATAATTTGTTTCAGGTTTTGTAACTGAATCACTATAATATTTAATTCTAAACAAGAGCTCCTCGTGATTTGGCTGTTGACTAACCTTACTGCGAAATGGTCAAGATCTTCTTGGATCAGCTCATGCGATTTATTTGAATAAAAAATGATTTTATGTTTACTGGATCATTCGGGTGTGTTCTGCATTGCTTATATTGAAACTTGTCTATCTAGCAGTTCTATTTCTTTAGCAGGACATTTTTATTTCTCTTCAATGCATATAGCTAGCTTTCCTTAATGCATTTATCTTTAGGATTTAAGGATGTGGTGCCATCTGATGCTGCGATCTTCCTTTTCCAGGTGAAGCGTCTTCGAGAAAATCTGTATGCAGCTGTTCTTTTTCAGGTGGTGTTTTTCAGCAGTTCTTGTAATATATTTAAATTTTATTTGAGGGTGTATTATCTGTTTCTTTTTTTCTCTGTATTTTTATATTTTCTTTCTGTATGTTTTTGTCTTATCTATGATGTAGGACATATCTTATTTTGATAGTGAGCAAGTTGGTGACTTAACAAGCAAGCTTTCAGCAGATTGTCAACGACTATCTTACGTCATAGGAAATGATCTTCATTTGATATTTCGCAACACTTTACAGGTTAGTATTCTTATATCTTTACCATAGCTTGAAAGCTAGAATTAAATTGCCTTTTCTTTCCTTTGATATTCAGGGAACAGGGGCAATAATTAATTTGGTGGCTTTATCATGGCCTCTAGCATTGTCTGCCCTGGTGATTTGCTCTGTTTTATCTTCAATTTTCCTGGTTTATGGCCAGTAAGCTTCTGTGACATGACTTATTCCTTTTGTAATTTTTCCTGATGAATAGTATTATTTTAGTTGTTGCATGACCATGATGAGGTGCCAGCAAATTGCTACGATGCACATAATACTGAAAATGATATTCATCTCAGTTTGGAGTTTAAGTCTTCTGTCCAAGTTAACATTGTGTTGAGTGAGAAAGGCCAAAAGAGCTTCTGGGAACAATATTTTGCTTGGTTTGAGATGGAAATTTTTCTTCTGGGGAACATAAAAATGAAAAACAATCCACAGAGATTTTATGTGTCTTGAAAAGTTCATGGATTTGAACTACTTGAAAATGTTTTACTCTGCTATTAAAGTTCCTCGGCAGTGTAGATGGTCTGAACATTTGTTCATTTTTTTGACACTAGGTATCAAAGAAAAGCGGCAAAGTTGACCCAAGATTTCACAGCTAGTGCTAATGAAGTAAGCTTATTATGTTGGAAGAATTGCTTCTGAGATTGTTATCGGAATTCTTCCTCAGTATTTTTTCTAATGCAGGTAGCAGAGGAAACCCTTTCACTTGTAAGAACAGTCCGAGCCTATGGCACTGAAGTAGAAGAAATTGGAAGGTTCTATTTATTTTCATAATAATCATTCCTGCTGAAACATTTTGATTTGATGGTATGGGAGCAGTGAAGGATATCTCTGGTGTTTTAAATACAAGAATCTTCATCAAACTTTCATTTCACACAGAAAGGGACTCAAATCACATCGCAAGTTCATTGCACTTACATTCTGACATTCTTCATTTTTGTGCACATAAACATAAAATTAAAATGGAAAAAAAAAAACTCAAGTCAAAACTATAACAACTATGTGTTGATTTAATTATAATCATAAGGTCCCACAAACCAGCAGATCTAGTGCTGTTAAATCACTGATTAGTTGCCATTTTAAACTTGATACTAGTTATCTTGATAATGACAGTTTACAAGTATATTACACTGGCTTATATTTAGTTACATTTGTTTTGATAATACTGATATTCATAATACCCATGCTATTTTTAATCAGGTACATGCAGTGGCTTCAGAGATTAGCATTTGTAAACACTCGAGAGAGTTTGGCTTATGGCTTTTGGAATCTGAGTTTTAACACCCTTTATCGTTCAACCCAGGTTTGACTACTGGTTGCCACATCAGAAGATTTAAGCCACTTTGCATATTGCAATGAATTCAGTAGTATGTCATTTTCACATCAGTTTTTTGGGATATTATTCCATTCACATGGAGAATTAATTTCAAACTCCTTTTGCTTTATGCATAGCCTTGATGGGATGATCCTATTTGCGTTTTGATGTCTAACTATTGTTTACAGTATTTTCATGATAGCATGGTTCCACCTGTACTATTGTACGTTGATGGGTAAGCAAAAAAAAAAAAAGTTAAATATAGACATGTTCTGTATTTTGCTACAGGCACTAATTGGTTCATGAAGTGAAGGCCAAATTTGTAGATATTATTCACATTTTAAAGATAATGACGAGGATCAAGTGAATTAAGTTTCAGAATATTGATTTCTCTATCTTATGGAATAAGAAACACTTTTCCAAGTTATATTTTTCACTAGAATAAGTCTTAGAACTCTTTATTGTCACATTCTCTTTTTGATTTCAGAGATGCTGAGGACCAAATACTAGGCTTCTTAGTGTATTCATCAGTCATATAGTTTCTTTTTTCTTTTTTTTGGGCCAGACATCAGCCATATAGTTTCCAAGTATCTATTTTGGTCCTAGTTTTTTTTGGTATAATGATGTTCGGGTTTGTCCCTTCATGGGCTGGCCTATGATTGTTTACTCATTGTTGATTCTTTTGTCCCTCGCCAACATGGTTATAGCGTACTAAGATTGAAGTGATATGCTAAATGCAGGTATTTGCTGTACTGTTAGGAGGGATGTCTGTTCTCTGTTGTTATGTAACTACAGAGCAGCTTACTAAGTATGTACTGTACTGTGAATGGCTGATTTTTGCTACTTGGAGGGTGACAAATAGCTTGTCATCATTCCTGCAGTCCATTGGAGCGTGTGAAAAAGTTTTTCAAATGATGGATCTTTTGCCCAGTGATCAATTTTTATTGAAAGGCAAGTAATTGTGACTCTTTCAACCCAACCCCTTAATGAATTTATGTCTTGTTGATTGTGGTTCATAGCGTATGCAGGAAAGAAGTTGCAGAGGTTAAGGGGACGTATTGAGTTTGTAAATGTATCATTTTGTTATCCTACAAGGATCGTGGTATGACTTCTTGTGATGAATTTCTTTTGCTTCATTGTTGTTACAATAGTACTAATATTTAGGAACACTCATTCCAAATAATTATGAAAATGCTTTTGTCTGCTTGTCCTGCACTGAATCACTGCAGTTTTAGTGTAATTGATAATTTTGAAACACTGAATTATGTATAGTTTCTGAACATTTGGCCATCTACTACCCTCATCTTTTGGAAAACATTTGATGGTTCGTTGTCATTACCTCCTTTGTTAGTGGAACCACTTGGCTAGCTGCCCACTGTTCTACCATCCCTCCAATTGTTACCATGACTAGTCCTACCCTCAACTAATCACCGCAGAATTCTACCTCCATGATCTTGGATGCCTCCATTTGTACCTTCGCCACAACTAATGTGACTGACCCCAATGCCTCCCCTATTCCCACAGCACATAGTCAAGACTGCTACCTTGGTACACAAGTTTTTTCACTTGTTTGTTTGAAGCAGATTAAATTTTTTATTGATCTTTGATTATATGACGTTTGAGCAGGTGCCTGTTCTAGACCGCTTGAACTTTTGTGTAGAACCAAATGAAACGATTGCAATAGTAACAACTCTCTTCCTCTGTTACCTGTCTTTCCCATTTTGGTGTTGCTCAAATGTTGACCTAATTTGAAGTCTCTACTTTCCCAAGGTTGGTCTTAGCGGTAGCGGAAAGAGCACAATACTCAAACTTCTACTTCGTCTATATGAGCCAAGTGATGGTCAGGTACATGACTCAGACCTTTCAATCTTGCCATGGAAAAATGGAATCAAATTTACAATTAAATAGGACCTGCATGCTTGTCGTCCATTGGATCAGCTGACTGTTCAAAACCATTTAAACATGCATCTAACTAGTGCTATGAATTCATTGTATAAATTTACTCTGATTTTGTTCTTAGACCGATGTCTTTATTCTCTCTGTATCAGTTATTTGGAAACACAGGACGGCATTGGGATTAAAATCAATATTATTCCTATGGTCGCTCAATCTAATATGTGTCTTACATGAAAATTCTTGTTAACCGTATCTATTTTTACAGATTGACATTGATGGGGTCCCTCTCGGAGAATTGGACATCAGGTGGCTGAGACAAAACATTGGATATATAGCACAGGTTCGGCAACTGAAACTGGCGTCTTCACTTCAGCTTAGTCAAATTCATCGTTATTGGAAAATTTTGTTTAAGACAGGGACCACATCTCTTTCGCATGGACATCAAATCAAACATAAAATATGGTTGCCCTAGAGACATTAAACAGGAAGATATTGAACGAGCAGCAAAGCAGGCTTATGCTCATGACTTCATTTCATTGTTTCCCAACGGCTATGAAACCATTGTTGATGATAACTCACTCAGTGGGGGACAAAAGCAACGAATTGCCATTGCTAGGGCCATTCTTAGGGACCCCGTAATTATGATACTTGATGAGGCAACCAATGCTCTAGATTCTGAGAGTGAGCATTATATCAAGGTATATCTTTGAAACTCAGGCTCCTTGAAATTTTAGTTTCCATCTTTTTTCCCAATTTTAAACGCCGCGCTGATTAGTGATGAATTGTTTTAGGAGGTTGTATATTCATTAAGAGATGGACATAAAGCAAGAACCATCATTATCATAGCACACAGGTGAACAAATTCCTTGCCTAACCTGCCTTTTCTTCATCTTCCTTATAGAGATGAGTTGCATAATTGGGATTCCTACTATTTACAGGCTTTCTACCCTAAAAGTTGCTGACAGAATCTTCGTAATGGATGATGGTCGCATCATTGAGGTGATTTTATGCTTATCTGAAGTATACTATAAAGCAACTGTTCCAGGCATGTTTGCTGACTGTTGTTTCATCAAATCTTGTGTGTTCGCAGATGGGTAACCACGAAGAACTTATGCTTAAAGATGGTCTCTATGCAAAATTGTATAAAGTTCAAACAGATATTTTGACTTAAATGGTTTGGGATTTATAAAAAGTTTTTTTTTTTTTTTGGTGGGGGGGGGGGGGGTCGTGATCATTATATATCTTAGTTGCTTGACGTGAATGACAGTGAAACAGAGCGTACCCACTGCGGTATTCCATGAAGAAGGCAAATGAGGTCAAAAGCTTTTGATTCTTTGACCAAGACCAGAGCAATTAATTACGAATGAGCTACCCGTATTAGAAGCTATGAAATTTTTCCTGATTGTGAATAAAGGACAGGAAATCGTTGTTTATTGGCATAGAACACAACACATAAAAGGAATCTGATTGTTGCAGACAGACAGAAAGATGTAAAGGAAGGCGATAGTGAAGGTCAGGCCTGAGTTGGAGGTCTTGCTGGTGAGGCAGGCTTTTGGGTTGCTCGCTCTCTTGTGCTTTCATATCATTCTGCTTCTCCTTCCTCCTCCTGCCTTCATCTTCAGCTTTCACTTCTTGTGTACCCTTAGCCACGCCTTGTGTTGTGTGGATGAGGCCTCGTCCATGGCTTTACCTTCTTGTTCTTCAACTTGAATAGAGAGGCTTGCCATTTTTATCAGTAAGCAGCCTGGCTGCACAAGGCCTGTTTACACTATATGTGGGTAGTGTTTCCCCTCGTTTGCTGCCACGCTATCTCGCCTTGTGGCGCAAATAATGATATGACATTGCCTCTGTTAATTTTTTAGGTCACATTGCTCCATTTTAATATTTTTGGGTAATCTTGAACTTATAAAGAACTTATTTCATGCCTATTTTTCGACATATATTCCCTACACTGTTTAAACTTCATTCTTGTTTTCGAAGTCATTATTTTTAATTGATAATTAAAGACTACTATTATATACTTCTTTGGGGGAATCCTTAAAAAGAACTTAAAAAAAAAAATACTGAGAGACAAAAATGTACTCCCAATATTTATAATATCAGAGAGGTGTAAGAGCATTTTTTTGCTCTTTCTGAAGTTAAATGGAAATGTCCCTCTGGTATTAAAGAAACAAAGAAGTGGTCAGTTTTAAATGAGAAGTTAAATTCTTTTGTGAACTTATTAGACCCATATAAGAACTTGTTAAACATTTATCAAATGTATGAATTAATACTTATCATTGTTGCAAATGGTCAATTTTAAATGGGAAATTGTGAAATTCGTTTGTGAACTTATTAAACCCTTATCAAGAGTAAGAATTAACATATCTTTGACTTCCTGTTGCAAGTGGTCAACTTTAAATGGGAAGTTATGAAGTTCATATGAGAACTTGTGGGTATTGATAGAGGAAAAAGAAACAATGACGTATATCGTGGGCCAAAAACAAAAGAAACAATTATGTATAAAGGAGATTACAATAATGAGATTTACCCAACAAATTATAAATCAAGAGTGTCTATTTGAGTTAGCAGTAGAAACCGTTATTTCGACGTGATTTACATTTTACAGTATATGAGGTAAATATGTTAAAGGAATTTTATTTCGACTTACATGAATATGCTTTTTGAATGCAAACTCAAAAAGACAGTAAGCCTTTTGATCTCCTCCAACATTACATGTTGTACCTAATACCACCCTTTAACAACAACCTTTGTCAATGATCACATCATATCTTTCCCATAGACTAGAGTTATAACTTCCAAGACCATATTTTGCACTTCATCTTTATCATTTTAACCATATGATCACATGCTACCTAAAAGTCATATCTTGAATCAAATCATGCATTATAACTACCTTCCACCTTCTCATGTTCATGTGTATCATCATTGAATTGACCTAGAAGTCATTCTCCATTTGAAAACAATATAAACTCTCTTTAAATAATGTAAACCATTTTTCCAACGCCACATGCCTCTTGGGTCTCCCTCGACTCTATACCATTTGATCAACCCTCCTTTAATACAAAAAGATATGTCTATGATATCATCATGCATCTTAATTGTGTTTTTATCTCTTTCTTATAAGTTTAAAAGCCACTAGTCCTAAGAACATCTTCTACCCGCCATCTTCACCTTTAATTTATGATCACATACTATCCAAAAAGCCACGTCTAGAATCAAATCATGCATTGTAGCTATGATCTCATCTTTCATCTTCTCGGGTATATTTTATATTTACCTTGTTTCATGTATATCACCATCGAATTCGCCTAAAAGCCCTTCTCCAATTGAAAACAAAATAAATCTATTTTAAATGATGATATACCATTTTTCCAATGCCACCGATACCATACAATCAAAACCTCTTTGCCCATCCAGTCTTTCAACTCATTCAAAACGTCTTGCCCCAAATCCTCCTTTGCCACTTCGAACTCAGTCTTCACATCAAGACGCTTGCTTTGGTGTTGATTTAAAGCATTCCTCAAAGAGCTACAGTTGTCTCTCAGCTTGCGTATAGAATCTACCCATGTGTCACAGCAACCCTACAAGGCTACAAGCGAGTTAGTAAGTCAGCAATCAGAGAAATGAAGCTACCTACAGCCACCAAACAATTCATATCCATCCAGACATGAAAATTTAACGATAGTGACGAGCAAATCATGACTACAAAAAGTTCAGCTCTCAACTTCTCTCTCTCTTTTCCGTTTTCCCATTGAAACATTAAACTATAGCAACCCATACACACTGTACTTTTCCTGTCTCTAAAAGAAAGAAGACATACTCGTTGAATTAGGATTTCAGTTAACTAAAATGAAAAAAAGAATACGAGATAGCTTGTTTCTCAGATTTGCATTTTTCTTACATAAAGAGAATGAACTTCAAATTTAGTGTGTTACAGATAGACAAAGCTTCAAATTTCGAATACTATATTTTAATCAAAAAAATTTGTAATACTAAGATAACTGAATATGTATTAATAATACATATGCTTGCTAGAACTTGAAGCTAAGCATACTCTTGCAGGAAAACAAAAAACAAACAAATAAAAGAAGCAGTTACCTTACAGTTTGACTCCATTGACGGGTTCATCTTCCGCTCTCTCCCTCTCGCAAAGCACAAATTAGAGATCCCCAATCACACTAGCTCTCTCGCATCGCAGATGCTGCGGAATTACAATGCTTCAATTGCTCTCTCTGTAAATCTCTTTCGAATCTGCTTCCACTCACAAATCCTGGATCTCTCTTTGTTCGGCTTCTGCACGCAATGCATAGGGAAGCCACATAAATTGAGTTTTTTTTTTTCCGCTGGGTCTCCAAGTCGTGATAGAGACACGGGTGGACTAGGAGGCCGGAAATGGAATTGTGGGAGGCGTAGTGAGCACACTGAGCTAAGCGGGCCGCCTTTACTTCTTATACATATATCCGCCTTTACTTCTTTGCTCTGAAATGCTGCCGTTTTGACGTAAAAAACAAGTTGGTGGCTTTTTTCGGGAAAAAAATATTTTAGGATATTTACGACACTAAAAAGAACTTCATGATACTAAAAAAATATTTCATGATCTTGAAAAAAATTTTAGATTTTAAAAAAATATGTTGAGGTATTGACCAATACTAAAAAATATTTCATAATATTGAAAAAATACCTCAGATCTTAAAAAAGTATTTTGGGATCTTGAAAATATTTTAAAGTAGTGAATGGTGCTAAAATGGTACTCACTAGTACTGAAGAAATACTTCATACTAGTGTTGAAAAAATATTTCAAGTATTCACTGATACTAAAAAATAAAAATATACCGCAAGGGTTTTTTTGAAGATCTAAGAATAATTTTTTAAGATTATGAGATATTTTTTTAATACTAGTCAGTATTATAAAATATCTTTTTAGTACCAATCCATATCTTAGAATATTTTTTTTTAAAAAAAAAAAAAAAGGCATCAACTTATTTTTTGGGAAAATTCCATAAAAATACCACTTGAATTTGCAAAACCCCCAAAAGTCCGTCGAATTTGCAAAAAGACTGAGAGGTGACAAGGACTTTTGGGGGATATGCAAATTCAAGCCAAATGACCATTTTGCCCTTAGTTATAAATACCACTTGAATTTGCAAAACCCTCAAAAGTCCGTCGAATTTACAAAAAGACTGAGAGGTGACAAGGACTTTTGGGGGATATGCAAATTCGAGCCAAATGACCATTTTGCCCTTAGTTATAAATAATTAAAAAAGAAAAAAGAAAATATCCCCCCCGGCGGTGGGCCCGCCACCGACGGCCGGTGACCGACGGTGGTTGCCAGCCGGCGGGTGGGGTGGTGGCCACCCGCGGAGGGGTATTTCTTTTTTTTATTGTTATTTATAACTAAGGGTAAAATGATCATTTGGCTCGAATTTGCATATCTCCCAAAAATCCTTGTCATCTTTCAGTCTTTTTGTAAATTCGACAGATTTCTGGGGGTTTTACGAATTCAAGTATCATTTATTTAAAATTTTCCCTAATCAAAACGGTGACGTTTCAAAGTAAAAGAGAGTTGATATGAGAAGTAAAGGAGGACAGCGGGTTGGGTGATACCATTACACAGTATCATAAATGTTTGTGCCTGATACCCATAGCATAACCCAATAGTCTTCTTTTGTAGCCAATCGTTTGTTGCCAGACATGCCAAGTAAGCTGATACGTATGACCAATCACTCTTCAACCACCAATTTTAGTATTCTCTAGTCTAAAATATAAAATATAAGATAAACTTAATTTTTTTAAAAAGATTAATCAAATTAATTAAATTACTTTATTTTTTTTTTAAACTAATTAGTTTACCCAATAAACTAATATATAATCTAAGGATAAACAATATATGATATGATTAAGTAATTTATTTAGCTTCCTTAATTTCTCTATAAAAAAAAGTTAATTATATCTTATATTTAGAAGAAAAAAAAAGTAATATATATGTAATAATTGATTGATTCATGATGGTTTTATTTTAGTTAGCAACTGGGGCCATCGCTTATAACTTATTCTCTCTGCAGCATGATGTCTGGGAGTACTACAGAGTGCAGTTGCAAATCCATGTGCGGGCCTAAACATTTGTTTTTTTTTTTTTTTTGGTCGAACTAAACATTTGTATTCACGTTAGAAAAATGTAAATGCAACAATTAGGAGTCACATGTTACAAGTGAATGCAACATTTGCATTTGTAACTTACTTTATTTACATAGTTAATTTTTAATTATATTTAATGCATTGTTGGATTATCGTTTCCTTTTAGACATATTTAAATATGTGATGATATTTGATATAAATGGAAGCATGATTTTATTGTACTTTGTCTTTTAATTGTTTATTGGTGATTGAGAACAATTGTCATTACGGTTACATTTGTGATAGGTTGGAGTAAGAACAAATTCATATGATGAAATCTTTTACCATGTGGTATGTCATCACTTGGTGCACAATGTATGACACTTGTTAATAGTCCTTCTTCCATGTTTTTCTTTGGTCCAGATTGCATTTGAGTGTGAGACATGTGACACCTTATTAATTATGTTTTTTAACGAAATGACTCATAGTCCAGACTTAACCTCTACATCTTTAGCCGGATGTATCTTAGGAATTGGTGAACTTAAAATAATCCAGTTAAATGAATGAATTCTGTTAAACTATGTGTTAGTTTGTAGCTCCAATCAACTGTATAAGAATGAATGGAGATATAAGGGTGGTTTCATTTTGCATATTGTGTAATTATATATTAGATGTTAAAATAAAAGTGTAGATTGATACATTGATGATTAAATTTACAATTGTTTTGCATGAGGGTTATGATACATTCAAATATATATGTAATCAGTTCTTTGTTTAAATCACATGTGGTTTGCTTGTATATAGTAGAAACATTCAGTAGTTATTGAAATATGTAATCTCATCCCTATATATTAACATTTTCAGATGATCATTATAATAAAGAGTCATGGAAGGCACAGCTATGGAATGAACCTTGAAAACTCCTTTGTACTCATTGAGCACATGTTATATCGTTTTATTTGCCACTACCTTAAAACTTCCGCATTTTATTTTTGTTTTTTGAGATATTTTGGGGGTTTTAATCTGACACTGTAATGTGAGTTTTATTTGAATTGATTATGTATTTTGATAAGTTAGCTGTTGAACATCCTTAAAACATTTTGGTTTAGTAGTTTGTTTGGTTTGAGGTGTTACAGATTGTATTGTGTTCTGATTCATTTTGTCAGGGCCATGTGAATAATAAGGGAGTATGAGTTCTTATTCTCTATAGTGATGGATTATAGTTTTATGAAATAAAATAGCCCTAATTTTAATGAAATTCTCACAAAAAAGCATAGAATAGACATGGATGGGGCAATGGGATTGAGAACAACAATTTAAGTATTGATCTTGTAGCCTGTTTTCACTGTGTAAATCACAAAATTTGTATCCATTTATCATCTCCCTTATTTTTGCAAGAGCATACTAAAATTGCCCCAATGTGATGCAAAGCCCTAATTAAGGTTCAATTGTAGGGAAAGAACTGTATTGCAATTTCCTGTATGCTTCTGTTGACTTTCACTTTCTGCATCGAGAAAAAACATAAGTTGTGAGAAAATGTGAACATGCGTGATATATAAATGAGGGGGGAAAAAAATCAGGACTCACACAAATTGAGAGGTGAAAAACTCTTTTCTTCCATCCACGATATAGGAGCTCATAGAATAATAATTTAGTTCATAATATAAGTCAGTTGTAAGATAATTAATGTTCTTTTTCCAATTTTCCCTTTCAATTAATGCTAATTTCCAATTTGCCCACTTATTACATTTTCACACACATTTTTCAATAAGGGTGAAAGTGAAAAAAAATTATAATTGAGGATGTGTTTAATGAGATAATCATCACATCTTTTTCCCGTGAACTAATTGAAGTGCCCCATATTGTAGACCGAGAAAATATATGATTTATTTTGGTGACAAGCAGTAAGTGCATCCAATGGTTTAGTAAGTGCATCCAATGGTTTAGCTCTGATATGCCATGTAGGACCAATTACCATTGAGTAAATTTACTTTCAATTTTGTGACGTAATTTACTGTATTTAGGGACAGTTTGTACTTAATTACTTTAGTTGATAGGCATTAAGATCTCACCTAGATTATGACAGTTTCAATTTATTCTCCATGATTATATGGTGATTTATTTTAGGGCTATTTTGTATTTAATTATTTTAGTTGATGGGCCCTTAAATCTCAGTCAAATTAGAATAATTTTAATTTGGTTTATTCTCTATTATCTTAAAAAAAAAATGGTTCATTCTCCATGATTCTAGGAAGATTTAGGGCTATAGTAATTGGCACTAAACCTAATTTAGCCATATATACCTATTGTTGAAAGGTTTTTCCAGCGTGGAGAGTGATCTATTGGATCAATGATGATTTGAAGAATCAAGCGTGGTTATTTCTTTTGATAAGTTAGGACTTAGTCCTTCCAATGTTAGAATGTAAATTTAATTGTTAATGATCAATAAAAGAAAAAAATGAGGTGTTTAACCATATTTCATCCAATAACAACTATACATATCATTACAATTTAAGTTTCATGTCCCTGTGCAAAGCATGAGTATTTTATCTTACATATAAGTTTTTTTTTTTTTGGTAAAAAAATTTTAGGAAATGGGTTGGGTTCACCCACAGTCTAAGAACATAGTTCTTGGAGCCCAGTCCACATGGGATACTAGCCAGAGAGTACAAA
This sequence comes from Acacia crassicarpa, assembly GCA_034222035.1. Lineage (NCBI taxonomy): Eukaryota > Viridiplantae > Streptophyta > Magnoliopsida > Fabales > Fabaceae > Acacia > Acacia crassicarpa. The sequence goes on along the minus strand of JAWXYG010000002.1, from coordinate 66,291,566 downwards.
TACCTCCACCTCTACCAATGTTACCACTGCTTCTTAGACCCCTAAGATACCTCTCCCAGTGCTTTGACCAACGCAGGAATCGAATCCCTTCCATTAAGGTGAAGAAGACCAACCCCACGTCAGTTAAAAACACAACCCATTATAAAATATGAAACAATGAGTCTTTCCACTATTTGGAAGTGCAGTGGTGTTGGGGCACGCAACCCATTAAAATGTGAAACAATATAATGTGTCTTTCCAATATCTGGACATAATTAATTGCATCTATTATGTCTAAAAGAAATAAAGGTGGTTCTAACTTTTGATATGTCAGGACTTTGTCTTTTCAACTCGCGGATGTAAATTTTTGTATTAATTATCTGCAAAAGAAGAAAGAGCGGTACTAACTTTTAAGAAATGAGACATATATTATGTCTGATTTGAGATGTTTAACTATACTTCTCCCGATAACAACTATATACATCCTTACAATTTTAGTTCCATGACTTTGTGTAATGCACGAATATTTTGTCTTAAATAGAAGTGAAATAATCTATTGCATCTCTTATATCATGTAGTGATACCCAGGGGATGCAACCCATCATGAAAGGGGAAACAATGAGTCTCCAATGTTAGGACGTAGTTTATCGCACAAATGGAAGCTAAAAGAGGTAATGGTGGTTTTTACTTTTGATAAGTTAGGGGTTATTCTTTCCAATGTTGGAATGTAATTTTTTGTATTATGTATGGTGTTGGGTGTTCAAATATATTTCTTCGAAAAACAATTATATATATTCTTATAATTTAATTTCCAGGTCTTCGTATTTTGTTGCATTATTCTATCATAAGTCTAGATTATATATAATATATGCAATGTGGTTTGAAATTTCATGCTTTAGAATTTGTTTGGTAATAGCAAAAAAAAAAAGAATTTGTTTGGTATGTCATAAAAAATTAAGCATATATATTGGTAAGTTGTTCATTGTTTGAGCATGAGTGAATGCTTGGCGTACTTAATTAATAGATTGATGTTCTAACTTTAGATAGTTTGCTCATAAGCTATCAGTGATTTGTTGTGTCCAACTATGTTCGCTCCAACAACAACACTTCAAATCCTATTCATTTAGGTTCCACGTCTTCGTACAACACATGAGGTTGTTTGTCTTGTTATTGACCTCATTTTTTAAACTGCACTTCCCTCGCAAAAAAAGAAACTGAACTTCCATTTATAGAGTGACTCATCTTTGCTAATCTGTTTTATTTTGAAAAAAAAGGACAAAATCATATAAATAATATTACAGAGCATTGCACTTAGCATACACATATGATGCAACGCTTGTTTGAATTAGTGCTGTAAAAACACAATTACGTAAGTCAAGATAAAACTTACCTCACATACTTACCTTGTACATCGTCAATCACATTGAAAAGGTAACTTCTATCACTAATCAAACAAGCACGAAATGACCTGATATTTCAACTAAGCATGCATCTTCACCAATACACATAAATTAAAGAAGAGGCTGATTTCTCTCATTTTAAATAATTTTAAGCAGGGATATTTCAATTCACCAATGCACAAAAACTAAGGAAGAGCTTGGTTTCTCTCATTTTAAATAATTTTAAGAACACTATATTAAAATAATTCTCTCTCATGAAATGCAAAAATAGTTTTTATAAGTGGAAGCAAACAAGCACGGATTATAATTATGATTATATGAACTTAATTTTAGAAATTACAAAAAATGAAAAAATCCATCAAAAATTTTATTTTTCATAAAAATAAATGATGACGAATTTTTAGATTTCATCAAAATTAAATAAATTTATATTATATTTTATAAAAATTACCTATATACATATATAAATGGGTTTTTTTTTTTTGATAAGATGGGAAAATTTTATTGAGCCTCCAATGTGACATAATTTGAATTTTTTTTTTGATACAAGGTGATAGGCGAGGAGGGATCGAACCCAGGACCAGGAGGGGGGAAGTTAATCTCAATACAACTGCATTACTTATAGTAGTAGTGGTAGTGACATAATTTGAATTTGTCGGCCGCATCTGATCCATTTCGGTAGTTACCGACTCACCGCACATGTACGGTAAAATAGCCTTAAATATGGGCTGGGCCGTCTTTGAGGCCCACACTTTTCCAACCCTAAGGAAAATTAGGGGAAGGCCTCCCAATGTCTTGACCGAGAATCCCAATAGTCAAGATCACCATATCGTATCACATATCTTCTTCGGCCATTCTCGTCGAAGGCATACAATAAAGAAACGAAAGGGTTTTAGGCGAGGGGCTCCCAGTTCTCCTAAAATCAAAACGACCCGGACGATTTCTAGGGTACGCTCAAATCCTTTCGCTCCGGAGAGCCCTCCTCCTCCGATCTCCGTCCCCGATTTCGAAAGCCATGGAATCACCCATTAACGACCCCGCTGTTGACGGAGAAACCAACGATGCGAGGTCTTTAGGCCACAGAGAAGAGGAGGAGGATAAGTCTCAGCCTCTTACCGGCGACGGGGCAAGTCCTGGGTAGGTCCTTATCTCACTCGCCTCTCTATTCCTCCTTTTCCATACATGTAGGTTTCTCGTTCTCTTTGGTTTCTAAGAATGCTTGAAACTAGAATCTGAGGGCGCTCAGCTTGTTACGGACTAGTTTCTTAAATATAGAGAACTATAGCATTGCAGGAAAGAATAACTTGATCATTCTGGTTTAAGATGGTATCTTTTTTCCTATACCCAGGTCTATCCTTGCTTTTGTAACTTTTCTGATAGTGTTCTGAATTTCTTAGATTTGATTCTAATTACACTCGAACCCCAATTGCAGAAAGATTTTTATAGGTGGTTTAGCGAGAGAAACGACAATTGGTTAGTTCTATGTCTTATTGGGTGCCAATTCCTCTTCTTGTGGAAAGTGGCGTTTATGTATTAGTTTCTTACCACCGGGTATTGGGATTATGTTTTGTCGTGCAGCTCAATTTGTCAAGCACTTTGGTAAGTATGGCGAGATTACCGACTCTGTAATAATGAAGGACAGGAAGACTGGGCAACCACGTGGATTTGGTTTTATAACTTACGCAGATCCCTCTGTGGTTGATAAGGTCATCGAGGATACTCATGTCATCAATGGAAAACAAGTGAGCCTTACTCCTTGATTTGACTCAGGATGTGTCTTTTCTCTTGCAGCACAGTCCGGCTTTAATTAATCTTACGTGTTCTTACAGGTGGAAATTAAGCGTACTATACCTAGAGGAGCTGTTGGCTCTAAGGATTTCAGGACGAAGAAAATTTTTGTGGGTGGAATTCCCTCAACCGTGACTGAAGGTAGGCTGTCTTTCAACAGCTTGTTAGTTTTATTTATGCTGAACAAGGAGGCATAGACATAGGCAAAGGACATGACATTGCATATGTGTTTAAAATCATATCAATAGGTTAATATTGGTATTAGTAATTGTGAAATAATCAATGAATTCGTTAAAAGGCACCTAAAGTATGTCTCGCATTTTACCCAGTGCAAAATGTTTTAATTTCATGAATTCAATTTTTAAAGCGCCTTTTGTCAGCTGTCAGAATGGGGTTACTCGGCCTCTTTCTTGACCTATTAGTAGTTCATATTTGATGGAAATTTAGTTTCCGATTTTGCTTAAAATAATCTTCATTCTTCATTATTTGCTTCTCCCATTGATTGATTGAGCAGCAAAAAACAAAGTTTTGGCTCATCATTTTGAACTTGATCAGTCTTTTAACATACAGTTGCGGTTATACATGCTAGAATATGAAAGGACTTGATTTCTTCAAATATTTCTTTTTTCCCTCCCTGTTTGATGATTGTAGGTTTTGTAGAGTGTGGCCATTCGGTGCCTTTGTTTGGTCAAATTTTTCTTATGCACTTATTAGTTGTGACTAATAGCCTCTTGGTCTGGTTTGCTAGTGGTTTTTTATTGGAGAAGAACTTACGTGATAACTAAAATCTGTGCAGATGAGTTTAGTGACTTCTTTAATCACTATGGAGAGGTCAAAGATCACCAAATAATGCGAGATCATTCCACCAATCGTTCTCGTGGCTTTGGGTTTATTACTTTTGAGACTGAGGATGCTGTTGAAGATCTCCTGGCTAAGGGGAACAAAATAGAGTTTGCCGGGGCTCAGGTAAGGATGATTGAAGAATACGTCTTATGTTGCACTAATTGTGTTACGCCCAACTTTTTTCCTTTGTTTGTGGGGTAATGGTGTTGACTTCTACTGTTGGTCCCTAAATGTCTTCTAGCTGTTAACCTTTATATTTTCTGCCTGGACTTTGATATGTTCTCCTGAAGGCATATGCTTTACTGGGTCCTTATATATGCTTATTTAAATAATTATCACGGATTTTGTGGACTAATGTACTTCAACTTCACCAGTAACTTTACATTTTTGGGCTGATACCTGACTTGTAGACTTAATTGGATTTATGTGGACAAATGTATGCATCTACAACTATGATAATTTATTTACTTGGAAACTGTTTACTGAAAAGAAGAAAGCTTTGTAGAGTAGTGTCGCCCATGAGCCCACCAATTGGCTAGTTGCTACAGATAAAGTTTTGTCAATAAACCAGCTGCTGTAATGTAGGTCGGCAAGGGGATTAGGATTTAGGCATTTAGCATACAGTAAATTATGTCTCTAGGGTAACAAGAGTGGAAACAGTGGAAGAGTGACTACTTGGTTATGTGAGCCCCCTGTATTGTTTGTCACAATAAATTTAAAACTACTTTCCTGTCCAAAGAGCCCTGCTCATGAATCACTTTTAGTAGCATTTATTTTGAAAATTGGACTTGGGGAACCACTGGCTTAAATTTTATCACATCAGCCATATTAAACTGAGGTTAAACCCAATAGAGTATGCAGTACAGCATATTATTTTCCAACTTTCTGTTAAGTGGCGGTACGTTTTAGCAGATATTTCTTACGGTTTCTATCGTATGAAGTTGGCATCAACTTTTTGCTTTATCTAGTGAGCTTTCATCTATTGTTAACGTGCTTCCCCCAGCTAATTAATCCTGTGACTTGAACCTCCGTTATTTTTTTGGGTATAAATGTTTGATCTGTATTGTCTTGATGCCACGCAAATCCTCTGCATGATTCGTATTGACTTTGAACATTTAACATTCTTTTGATTAATTGAGGAACCTTGTTTCATTCATTGAATTTTTCCATTAAATTCGATATCAACAATCAATGGGTACGCTAATATCACATGTCTTTCTCTTTGTAGGTGGAAATAAAAAAGGCTGAGCCAAAGAAACCAAACCCACCACCAGCCTCCTCCAAGCGTTATAATGACTCGAGATCTTCATTTGGTGGTGGGTATGGAGACGCTTATGATGGATTTGGCAGCAGCTTTGGTGTTGGGGGATATAGATCAGGTGGTGTCTACGGTGGTAGGGGTCCTTATGGTGGCTATGGTGGTGAATTTGGTGGGTATGGAGGATATGCTGGGGCCATGGGGCCTTATAGAGGAGATCCCTCCCTTGGGTACTCTGGCCGATATGGAGGTGGATTTAGCAGAGGTTATGACCTTGGAGGATATGGTGGACCTAGTGAGGGTTATGGGGGATATGGTGGTGTTGGTTCTTCAGCTGGTGCCTATGGTAGTGGGTATGACACTGGCTTGGGGGGCGGATATGGCAGCAGTGGCAGCAGTGGTGTTGGGGGTTCCTTTTATGGGAGTAGAGGTGGATATGGTGGTGCAGGGTCTGGTCGATACCATCCTTACGGAAGATAGGAGGTTATCAAGCGAGGATTTATAGTCTAGGACTAAATATCATGTTTAGCAGAGGGTTTGTATTTTTGTTATGTTTTGTTCTTCAATTTGTCAGGTTACAAAATTTTATTAGAAAAAGAAGTGTTGTCCACGACATTTTCCTTGAACACCCATGATTAGAATGCTCTTTCCTTGCCAGATTGACCAAGACCAAACAATCTCTTTACCCTTGGGTCCTCTTATGAACCAGGTGGTTGTACTCAATTTTATTCATCATAATCAATTGTTGTATCAAGTGTAACTACTGCCTCCTTTCTTTATTTGTTCAAGTAATTGCTTTACTCGAAGCAGTAATTGCACCATCTTGCTTCACTTGATGTTTGGTACAGTGGAGGAGTTTTTAATGGAAGTAGAAATAGAAGTGGAACTAGAAGTGGAGATAAAACCCTGTTTGGTATGACTATGGAAGTATGATATGATTTTTAATTAATACCTTTATTTTAAATATGAAATGACCAATTTATCCCTATGGAAAAAAAAAACCTAGCCTCCTCCCAAAACAGTTCCAAGCATCATCAACCTCCATTAAAAACCGGGAGAAGATGAACGAAACTAGAAATAAAAAGGTTCATTGTCCTCTGTCGTAGATCTGGAGTTGAAGTGTAGTCTGCCGTCCTTCATGCGACACAAATCTGAAGTCGAAGTGTAAGAAAACAAAGGCTTGTCGTCATGTGTTGGAGATCTAAACCGAAGTGCCGCTCATCGTCCTTCGTTGTCACAGATTTGAAGAGGGAGTAGAAGGAAAAGAAGATTTGTTTTGCCATCCACCTACTAGCAGATCGAAGAGTTAACTGTCACCACCACGATCTTCGCCTTTGTTTTTGCTCAAAACGATATTTGCCTTTGCTGTCTATCATCCATGTCATCATCCTTGCTCTCATCGCCATATGTGAAGGGCAAAAGGGTCACCATATTTGACTTCCATCATCGAGTGGAGGTTGAAACTCACTTCCATCATTTTTTATGGAAGTGATTTCTATGGGGAAGTGGGTTATATGGTGCCAAACGGCCAAAACGGTAGAACCCACTTCCACTCCCACTCCCTCTTCTCTACCTGGCCCGTTCAAAGAATTTGATGGGAGGGAAAGAAACTTTGAAGAGGGAAAGAAACTTAAAGGGAGGGAAAGAAAGATTTAAAAGATGAGGGAAGATGGCTTGAGTTGTTTGGTAAAAAGAAAATGAAGGGGTGGTAGTTGGTAAAGAATTAAGAAGTGTCTATTTTACCCTCAAAAGAAATTAATTCAAAATAAAAAAGAAAAATATTTTTTTTGCTAAAATATATTTTTTAAACAAATGTCATTGTTAAGTTCGAACTTCTAACCCAAAAATTTTTCGTAAAGTTCGAACTTCCCGCCAAATTTGAATTTCAAGGGTAAATATGTCTACAAAATGTGAATAGTGATCAGGAAACTTGAAAACCCATCAATTTTGGTGGGATCTCAAGTTCCCACATATGAGGGAAGAGTGGTGGGCCCGGTGTGGGCCCAAGAAGTTGGGTTCCAAGCACTTGGGGAACCAAACGGTCTTTTTGCATGGAAACTTAATTAAGTTCCCTTTCCCTCCTCCAAATTCTTTGAACCAAATGGGCTTTGAGTTCCTTGGAGTCCGCATTCCCTGCTTATTCTTAAGTGCCTATTAGCTGCTTAGAGTCAAAACGCACCGTTTCCATAAAAATGGAAATCGTGACCGTCGCTTTTAATATAATCTGACCGTAGATGTTATTCTGGAAAAAAAAAATCCCAAATGGTCTTCAAGGAGCAATCAACCTCCGTCGGCAGGCCTCCTCGAGCCGCGGGTGTTGTTGCTATCGCTCACGGCGTCTGGCGGTGGGAACCCAAGCCAGAAATCTGATGACTCTTCAAATTTCTCGAACCGAATCAACCTCCTTCGGTAGCACCTCCTTGAGCTACTGGTGCTGGTGTTGTTGCTGTCAACGACATCTGGCGGCGAGAACCCAAGACCCAAGTGCTCTTAACGTGGGTTTGTTCACTTGCTGGATTTTATCATGAGGTTCAGGTATTATTGATCAACCAATTCGACCATTATTTCCTGCTGGATTTTATCATGAGGTTCAGGTATTTTGCTTTTGATTAATCAATTATTTTTTGTTCACATTACATCCATTCACTCTCCAAAAAACTAATCTTTTTTCCTCCTAGGTAATGGCAAGTGTTCTTTCTTCTGATCGAAATCAAGATCCAGATGTACTAGCAGCTAATGCTGCATCTGCTGCTCTCATGTTATCAGATATTCCTTGGGGTGGTCCCATAGGAGTGGTTCGTATTGGGAGAATAGGCGGGCAATTTGTTGTCTTCGGTTATTTACAGATTTAAATAGTTGGTAAAAGATCCCTTGTTATGTTGCCATTGTCAACTTCTATGCAGCATTATGCTGGTTTGTGCTGTTTTTTTTTTTTAAATGAAAATGTTTTGTGCTGTCCTTGTAAATGCAATCAGATTAAGTGGCACGTGTCCATAGGCATGCATAATCGCTCACATATCCTTGTAAACTAAATAGATTTTTTTGCTCAGCTTGTAAACTAAATAGATAGAAGACTAAAACAAGCTAGAAAAACCCATCAGGTCAGCGAAGCTTGCCAATTTCAATGCATATCCAACTAAAGAGACCCTCAAGAATAGCCATAAGCTGTGCATTTCACAGAAGCCAAAAGTACCACTTTATTCCCCTGAAGGGGCGTCTGCCAAATTATGCTTTCCTCCTCCATCATATTTTCTAAATAACAGCATAATTACACACTTGTGAAGAGCTTTGCCCTTGGTAATCCTCCTAAAAAAATTTGCATATCTTTAAGTGCTTCATTCTCTGTACAAACTGGATGCAATAAGAGAAGCACATTTTACAAACACTGGGAAAGAGAACTGTCTCATTTGCAAGCTTTTTCACTGAGAACGTTAGGAAGCACTGTCATTTGTGGCATTGTTAATAAGTATACTTGATTGATTGTTTCAATACCTTTGCCATTCTCTGACTGGCTCTCTTTTTGTTACTGCAATTAAATTTAAGTGATCTAAATTTGATGTATGCCTGTACAAGTTCAGTGGAGAATCTCCTTGTTTCTTTTTCGCAGAATCATGACATTTAAGTAATTAAATTTATGTTTGTTAACTCTACTTTGGTCAATATGCTTCATTTCATGCTGCCTTGTTTTTAATGTTCTAAATAATAGTACTTGTGATTTGCTCAGCAAGGACATCTGCCTTAAAACTGAAAAGTACTCGTAAGAAGTTGCACGGCTTAACATATACACTGTTTATTGTTTTTGTAACTTAAAAAAACTTGAGATATATTGATACGGATGGAAATTAATCTTCTTCACATTAATTGTAGGTGGAGATGATTGTTGTCTTATGAGAAAGAGCAATTTCCAGCCATCCTTCCAAAAAAATTCTTCTGTGCACTCCCAAGCTCCAAAAGAGTCCAATGTATGTTTTAGTTTCCTGTATGAATCAAAAGCTGTAACATGTGAGAGTTGTGTCATGTACATGTAATGCAATATTTGTAAATGGAAAACAAGAATTGGATTATGGTGTTCTGAAAAGGATCTTCTGTAGTTTGCGCTTCTGAGGTACAAAGGATTAAAAAGGAAAACCAAAAACTCCAGCTTAAAGGAAAGAAATGCGGAACTGAATCAATCAAACTACGTGACAGGCTTAAGCAAATGACGGAAGTACTCAACCTGCATGTCAGAACATAACATTGATGAGTTCTTTAGAGTTTCTTATAACTGATGATAGAAGCTTCAGAATATTCAATGGTTCATCAAAACCAAGCTTTTCACAAAACAAACATAATGGAAAATTTTCATCAAATAACCAGCTTCTTAACCATAAATACAGCTAAAGAAAACTGCGATAGAATTAGAAAAACAGTAACAATAACAGATCACTGACCTCACAATCGTGCAATGGTTGAAAGCATGCTATCACTCTAACAATGATTGTTGGTTCACCTTCAATGCCATTCTCATGTTTTAATGCCTGAAATCTTGTTTGGCTTGCCGCTTGGCACACCATAATGTCTTTTGATTCTTGCCTCACTACTCAATCAGTATGTTCACACCAAAAATATACCCAACAAAATAGAATAAATTACGTACCAAGTTATATGAATAAATAAGCCCAGCTAGAAAAGGGAAGAAACTGACAAGGACAGGTCAAAGACACACTACTGAACCTTCTTCACTTCCTATCCTTCAACAAATTCTGTACTTATCAGAAGAAATGATCATACAGCAGTTGGCTTCCATAGGTAGTGGTTTAGAAAAAAGGATTAAAGGTAACCGAGCGAATGACTTATTGGAATATTACTCTACAGAATAACCTTATAATACACATTCGAGCGGACAACTTTGCGAAATACATCAACAGAGAGGCCCATCCAACGCATGCTGACAAAGCCGTCCAGAATTACTTGGAAACTCTAGCAGATGTTATGCCCACATAACTAACATCCCTGAACAAGATTATATCATAAAGTAAATATCATAACTTTATTTGGACATGCCATAAATTCAGATTATGCAATATCATATCCTAAAGAAGAAGTTTCATAAACCCTTTTTTTAAAAAAGAACTTGTAAACGAAAGATCTATGAGATAAAGCAAAATACCTGAACCTCGTGATAAAATCCAGCAGGAAATAATGGTCGAATTGTCGATCAATAATACCTGAACCTCATGATAAAATCCAGCAAGTGAACAAACCCACGTTAAGAGCACTTGGGTCTTGGGTTCTCGCCGCCAGATGTCGCTGACAGCAACAGCACCAGCACCAGTAGCTCGAGGAGGTGCTGCCGAAGGAGGTTGATTCGGTTCGAGAAATTTGAAGAGTCATCAGATTTCTGGCTTGGGTTCCCGCCGCCAGACGCCGTGAGCGACAGTAACAACACCCGCGGCTCGAGGAGGCCTGCCGACGGAGGTTGATTACTCCTTGAAGACCATTTGGGATTTCTGAGCAAAAAAGACCATTTGGGATTTTTTTTCCAGAATAACATCTACCTTCAGATTATATTAAAAGCGACAGTCACGATTTCCATTTTTAATGAAAACGGTGCGTTTTGACTCTAAGCAGCTAATAGGCACCTAAGAATAAGCAGTAAATGTGGACTCGAGTTGCTTGCTACCAAACGGAGCAGCAGCTGTTCGAGTTGGGACGGTTTTATATTTGTATGGGAAGTTATTTAGAGAGTCTAATGTTCATTAATTTGAGGAGTAAATTAAACTATGTTTTATTAAAGAAAGCAAAAAAATTTAGGTTGTTTTTTCGGACCTTGTTCTGTTCCATCGTTCAATATTTATTTTTCAATAGTTGGCACAAAATAATTATTTTTCAATTTATTTAACGATTCCACAGCTACATAATTATCCGGCTCTCTTTCTATAATCAAATTCATCCATGGGCCAGTCCTTTTCTTTTCCGATATATAGAGGGTTGGGTTTTTCTTTCCATTTTTTTTTTCCTTATCCCTCGTCATCTTTAAATCATATCCATTTAATCAATCACAGTACTACTTTAATCTTTCTCTCATTTTCTCAATCAATGGCTAAGATGAAGCTAATGAGGAAAAAGGAGAAATAAGATTATGAGAAAATTCTCTCCCATATGCATATGCTTTTAAACCTTACTAAAAAAAATTGCAGGGGTATCACAAAAAAAATGATGAACCGGATTAGTCAGAATGGAAGGTTTCTGATAAACCGACTAGGATACCAAAAAAAAAAAAAGGAAAAAGAAAAAGGCAGGGGGTTTTTGGAGCCAACGGTGAAGATTGAATGGTAAAAACGTTTTTTAAATGCATATGCTCTGAAGCCTGTCCCATATTTTACGACAACTCCAGATTTTTCCAAAATTTGATAAGTTCGGAATTATCAATTATGCACACTACTCTCCTGTCCTGCATTTTCCTTATTTCCTGCCATCCTGTGTGATCCCACCATAGAAAAATCTTTAAAATTTAAAATTTTTCTGGCGTTGTATTCATCTCTTGAGAAACCGTAGCTACAATTACACGGAAACCATTCGAAACGGGGATTGGCGTCAGACAGGTGTCGTCGAAGAACGGACGAAGCGGCAGAAAAACCTGCAGAACCCGCAAATACGAAAAAATAAAAGAAAATTTGAAGGCTCCAAAGAGTTGGAGTCTCAAGGATGGCAATGGCAACCTGCACTATCGGTCTCGGTCCTTACCAGAAGGTACTCATACCTGAATTTGTTGGGAGCTTTCAGTTTGTCTTGCTCTTCCACTCCAATTTTTTCTTCGGATCCTCGGATTTTTATTATATTTTTTTTAAAAAAATTGCAGGCAAGGTCGTTTGAGGTTACGTGCAGGAAGAGAGACCGAGAAAGAGAAAAGGATAAGAATTTCCCATACCAAGTTATTGAGATTACCCCTCCACCCAAGAGTCTGGGAGTTCGTTGCTTCCCCCCTGTAAGGGCCCTACTCTTTTATTTTGATTTTAACTGAATTCAAAACCTTTAATCATGAGTGGAAAGTAAAACCATTTTGGAATTGCTTGGTATGAATTGTTTAGCTTAGACGTGAAGGGTAATTTGGGAAGGTGCAGTTCAGAATTAGGAGTTTAAACCTGGTGAATTTTACCGTGGATAGTTTTTCTGTGGCAGGGGAATAGGATTATAACAAGGGATGGTACCAAAAATGTAATTCTAGAGTATGTCTATGCCCAATGAATCGTTTTATTCCATAAATTTACTGGTGTAAGGGTTGGTAAATTGACCTTTCCCTCAACACAATCTGGGTTTAAAATATCATGCGAGTTCCTTAATTGATAGAGTGCATACACTGACATTTTGCATCACTAGGTTGGGGCAAAAAAAGGTAGATATTCGTTGAGCTTCGTGACGTTTTTTGAAGAAACCTAGGCTAGACCCTGAAAGATCAGAGTATGTTTCTTACATCATCAAAATGCTTTGATGTTGGAGACTGTGTTAGGTATTTGTACCTTGATTGTGGGTTGGAAAATTGAGCATCATTTCTTTGGTGTTCCTAAATAAAAGAACTGAATGCACTTAAGATCAGGACCCAAAGCTTATTTATGCTAATAGCATTACTCTTTGAGAATTGAAGCATAGGCTGATTCTTGGTGATGATGGATGTGATTGGCTGGCAATGCTGAGGAGTCAAATGAGGGCCAACAACTATCCTAGGTTGACTTACTATTATGTTAATGGCAATGCTTTCCATTAACAAATACTACTGGCTTTCTCTGACCTCACATCAGCTGCTGCATGTTAGCACTCCTTGTTACAAGAGTAGAAGTTTTCCAACAGTTTTTGCTCCTTTGATAAACAAGAGTGGCTATCAAGGACAACTGAAAGAGAATGCAATTGTCAAGCACATAATCATTTGTTGCCATGCGAGTTTCTTGATTTCACTAACAATTTCAAATACAATAAAGTACCAGTACAAGATGTATACTGAGATAAAATTAGAGAGGTTAATGAGGAAAGTGTATACAACAATAAAAGCGTGCATGGCAATAATGAATAAGGCTGCAAACTTATCTATGGTGGATTTGCTGCTTCTTTTTTTAGTGCATGTGAGCAGTTTTATTCTGTCATCATTAAGGTTTTCTATGCACACTCTGCTGTATGAATTTGATAGATCTTTGTAATATGAATTTAGGAGATTAGAGGGTTGAAGGGAAGAAGAAGAGGGGGAATAAGAGAGAAGAACAGGGAGAGATGGAGAGAAGAGTTTCTGGAAGAATTCTCTAGGAATCCATTACATGTCAAAAACTGTCAAATACAATGGGATTAGGCCCTTATTTATAGGCTAGAGTGACTTAATGACCAAGCCAAGCTAAAACTAACTAACTAATGGATATATTCCCTAACAACTAACAAACTAACTAATTTTTAACTCTTTATTACATTTATATATCAGAATTCCCCTGGTTGTTTGTACCATGGAGTCATCTCTAAATTTCTCTGTTCTTAGTTATGAAGGTTTAGATCTGGGTAAGTTGCCAGTAGAAGCTAAACTGAGTTAGATTATATGAATTGAAATTGGAGCATAGATCAAATTGTTGTGGAAACTACTAGTTGAAGAGTGAGAACCATGCACATATTGGTTCTTATGGTGAGCCCTTGGCCTTCTTACCGGACAAGGATTGGCTGTTAATCACAGTAGGCTTGTTCCTGCTCTGAGAGATATCCCTTCCTGTGAAAGGATGCTATAAAGGGAAAATTGCAGACCTTTGTCATGCTTTCCTATTGAATGTGTTAGAGATCAAGCAGATATCATGCTAATGCGAAAACTTATGGCTGTGAGGTGTAGACACTCCTAGAAGGCAGATAAGCGTATAATTGAGGACATTCCACATGTTGAATCTCACTGTAGCTAAAAGCAAAAAGGAGAACAAATTTTTGGTATATTTAATTTAATAATGTGAAGAATAAGGTTGTGATTGATTCATTTGGATCTTGCTGTTTCCAAATCTATATGGCAAACGTGATAAGGGAATGTTATGTGGGCCCGTATGAGATTAGGACTTGAAGTAAGTTATTGCATTTAGTAGATGTGGATGTCAGTTACCTTTTGGATTCAGAAGTGGTATATTCTTTAGTTGAACTTTTTTCTGCCACAATTTCTTAAAATATAATTGATCACCTGTCATGTTGTCAATAATAATTTGCTAATTCAATTATGCAAACTAGTGTTCCAACACGTGAGAGTGGGAACAAAAACATGCAACCTTTTCAACTGGGCCATTCCCATTATAATGCATAATCTTATTGCTTATTTTTCCTCTTGTTTTTCTTCCGAAGCAGAATTTGCAGTGTGGGGAGAGTGTAACAATAGAAGGGAATGCTTATACCATTTCAGCTGTGACACACCGGTACCAGCTTCGGAAGGGAAAATACGAACCAAGTGAGAAAAGACTTGATGTTTTGTCCACTGGGAGATATATATTGAATTTATATTTAGAAAATTTGCTAGAACAATCTTGATAAACATATATATTTAAGTACCTGTCTGATAGCGAGATGTATCGTTCTGATCCTGTGTTTGTCTTGTAAATTAAAATCTTCATGCTCTTTAGTTAAATGAAAAGGGGCAAGTTCTATATCACTGTGTCCTGAACCTTGTTGGTTTCTATCTAGTTCATGAAGCTTGTTGCCTTGTAGTTCTGTACCGATTTGACTTAATCAGCCCCTTTGTAACGTGGTAAGTTGGGAATACATGTTTGGGTTTTTCATGGTGTAGTACTTTACAACCCAAAGCCTGCGCCTGAGGGGTACCTTTTGATTCTGAGAGGAGAAGTAACCCCCACGTGCAGCACAGGCAAGAATGGCAGGGTCCTTTTTAACGTAGGACCTCAAGAATTGATATTTGTACTGGCCTGTTTGGATTGGCCCGTTTGGATTAGCGGCATCATAAGTGATTTTTTTTTTTCAATTTGATTTTTGCAAACTTAAGATAGAATAAAAATCAGATTGTAAATAAGATTTATATTTAAATTGACGGTAATGTAAGTCTTAGTGGTTTCTTCTGAAAATGAGCTTTTAACCTAAAAATTCATTTGAAAAATGCCAACCTAAATACTTTATTTTACTCCTACCATATTTTCCCCTTCTTATCATGTTTTTTCAGCCTCCCGCTACCTTCCCAAACAGGGCCCATAATGGCACTACAATTTCGTGAGGTACCTAGACTTGTCGGGTAGGTCGCCAATAATTAAGGCAAGAGTTTAAATTCAATCCCCCTAGTGCAAAGTGCACAAACATATGGGACAGATAAGGCTGCATTAGTGACCTAGTTGTGACTGCCGATATGTTATTCTCTTCAAGGTTGATCTTATTGTGTAAAGCGTCAAGCTTCATTATTCTCTGTTTTCAATCAAGTCCTGTTCTCATGTACTGCTTGTTCTCATGTACTGCTTATTTATTATAACCTGTATAGCTCAAGTATAGGTAAAGTGCTTTGGCATGATCAAAGAACAATTTTGCTTAGAGGATTATGTCCAGAGAATAGATATGGGGGAATTACTCAGAGATCTTAGGGAAAGGGCTTGAGTACCAAGAAGTCGCAATGATAATTGAGAAACAACAAATTTTTGTATAAGAAATGGCATCACATCACTTATTATTAAGACTTTTTGGCAATTAGGTCTTTTTTTTTGGGACCCCATAGTAATTCCCCAATAGGTTCTGAGGGAATTAATGACTTTGAAAATATTGCACTGGTGAATTTCAGGCCAAACCATGGTTTTGAGGCTAAACTTTGTTTTGAGTTTTAGATGTGTGTTTGACAATATGAGTAAAAAAATTGGTGTGGATGAAAAAGGGAATCCATTTTTCCTATTATCCCTTCTAAATCCATTTGGGCCGTTCATTGAGAGAATAAGAAAAAAATTAAAATAATCTTATGACTTTTTAAATTGATTAGACGTACATGTTTAGAGATTACGAAAATTATGAGAAAACCTAACTTATGAAAAAGTGTTTTTTTGGCAGCTCTCCCAATCCCAAACACCTGATAGGTAAAAAGATTTTCTTTTTTTTTTTTGCTCGGGAAGAGGTAAAAAGATTGAAGTTACAGGGATAGAGACAGAGTACCCATGAAGGTAAATATGATACAGTTAAGCATGATGGTAGAGGGGAGTGCATTCTGAAAATGATGGTTAAAACATGTTTAGATGATTGGTGACATTAAAGTGGTCCCCACAATTTGCACGTTGTCTGAGGGCCCACCTCACCACCCCCATCATTTTTTGTTCGGGACCCCACATTCATTCATCCGTGTACATACATAGTACGTCTCTCTATTTAATTTATTTTGCATAATAATTCAATTCATATAGTATTAATTAAATTTAGAGAATTTGACCCAAAAAAAAATTAAATTGAGAGAAAATTCTAAATAAATACCATATGAATTTGCAAAACCCTCAAAAGTCTTTTGAATTTGTAAAAAGACTGAAAGGTACAAAGAACCTATGAGGGATATGCAAATTCGAGTCAAATTACCCTTTTGTCCTTAGTTTTAAATATATATATATAAAAACAATCCCCTCCATCCACTACCACCACCGGTCGGCTGGCCACCACCCACGGTGGTGGTGGTCCGGCCGGCCGGTGGTGGTGGCGACGACCAGCGGTGGGGGTGGGAGGGGATTTTATTTTATTTTTATTTATTTAAAACTAAGGGCAAAATAGTAATTTGACCCGAATTTACATATCCCTCATAGGTTTTTTTTACCTCTCAGTCTTTTTACAAATTCGACGTATTTCTGGGAGTTTTGGAAATTCAGATAGTATTTATTTAAAATTTTCTCTTAAATTTAATTACACATATGCCTTTTACGTAAAATTTTATTTCTTTCGTATTTGAGTTTCTCCTCACCTATGCTAGTAGAGCCCATCTTCCTCTCCTTCTTCTTCTTCTTCTTTTTTGTTTTTGAACGAAAATTTTAGGAGAAAGGTTGGGTAAAGTGAGCCGTCTATTACTCTCATGCATTTACCTATCCACCCAGGAGCTAGAATAGCTTCCTTAGCATCTTAACTAATTTTAGGATCGAACCCCCTCCCTATTTAATTAGAGTATCTGATCGTTTTATCTGATGAAGGATAGGGACAATCTTTTTTTTTATAAGAAGAAAGTTTAGGTGGGGATAAACACCATTAACCCATCAGGGTCAGGGTATGCCTCCAGGCTCAAAGAACACTTACAAAGATACTTACAAAGGTCCTTACATATTGCCCCACCAATAAAGCCCTTATATCAACCAGTGGGTATCGAACCTCCTCCCATTTAGGGTGAAGGCCAATGCTTTAGCCAATTGTCCCGCTCCTTATTGGCGTGACAGTCAATTTTTGATAAAGAGATAACTTGTTGCGGAAAAGAAAAATAAGTGAATAGTAGTGTGTGTGTGTGTTTTTTTTTTTTGCTAAGTATGTGAATAGTTTTATATATATATATATACACACACACACATAAATTTTAGGAAAGGGTTAGGTTCACCCATGATCTAAAGGCAAGGCGAAATCTCCTTTCCTCCTAGGTGATACTGATGTTGGGCAAGGCGAGCCGTCTATTACCCTCAAGCGTTAACCTAGGCACCTAGGAGTTAGGATATCTCCCCTAGCGCTTTGACAAACTCCATGATCGAATCTCTTCCTTTTAATAAGAGTATCCGAACCTTTTGCTAGTTGAGTTCAACGATAAGAGGTAAATATGTGTATAGTTATACTCAATCGCTTAGTGAGATTCACACAGGCCCTCCCTTTTTCGGAAAGAGATCTTCTCCTTATCTTATTTCTCATTTTCTCTCATTATCCTCATCTAGGTCCTTGATTTGAGAAAATGAGAGAAAAGTGAAAGTAGTATTGTATTGATTGGATGGATGTGATTTAGAGATTATGAGGGATGATGAGAAAATAACTATGAGAGAAACCCAACCCCCTTTTTTCCCTGGTCGGGCCTCTTTTGGTTCAATCAATAAAAAAATCATTCTTTTTTCATAATGCAATAATTCATGTATGCAATATTTATTATATTCTTGTTATCATGGTTTTTAACTGGGCTTATTTCTTTTTCAGAGATACAAAGGACATTTCACATTAATGAGGGCATTTCTTTTCTTTTCTCTCTCTTTTTTTTCCCAATCTCCTCAAACAAGGCTTCGTAAGTCAAAATTTGGAAAATAAAAATAAAGTAAATATGTGTAATTTAATATTTTAAAATATTCAGAAAAATAAAAAGTTGAAACAGTTTATATGGAATCAATCGAAGGTTCCAAGGAGAATCACTGGCAAAAATAAACAAGTTGGTGAGTGTTCATGTGAATGATATAAGAATTTGGCAGAGTTTTGGGTTTGGTGCTAAATACAGTAATAATTCAATTTATTTTTCTAAATTTATAATTTTTTTAAAGTATCTTTACAAATGTCAAAGAATAGTCATGATAAAAAAATTCTAGTAATAAATTAATTTTTAATTGAATTAGGTCAAATCACGTAGATGATATTTTTTTGATGACACATTTTCCACACAATTTAAATTCTAAACATCTGTTAAAGCAGCAACTGTTTTTGTTTTTGTTTTTGTTTTTTTTTTAATAAAGAGATTTTAGGAAAGTGATTGGGTTCACCCATGATTTAAGGACTGGGCGGAATCTCTCTTCTTTCTAAGTAATACCGATGTTGGGCAGGACGAGTCGTCTATTACCCTAAAGCGTTAACCTAGACACCTAGGAGCTAGGTCCCCCAACGCCTTAACCAATTTCATGATCGAACCCTCTCCCTTTAATGAGAGTGTTCGATCTCTTTACCAGTTAAACCCAAAAACAAGGGGTACAATTGTTGTTATATTGATTTGTTTGAACCAACAAGGCAACAATTAGCCTATCTCTTGCAATTTTGGAAAATAGTATAGAAGACTTATAAAAGTATAAATAAGTAATACCGATGTTGGGCAGGACGAGTCGTCTATTACCCTCAAGCGTTAATCTAAGTACCTAGGAGCTAGGTCCCTCAACGCCTTAACCAATTTCAGGATCGAACCTTCTCCCTTTAATGAGAGCGTCCGACCTCTTTATCAGTTAAGCCCAAAAACAAGGGGTGCAATTATTGTTATATTGATTTGTTTGAACCAACAAGGCAACAATTAGCCTATCTCTTGCAATTTTGGAAAATAGTATAGAAGACTTATAAAAGTGCAAATAATAGTAAAACAACGGTAATACATGTAATGATGGTAAGTGGTACTTTTTATAGAAGTATATTTTCTTTTTCTTTTTTCCTGATTACTTAAGTAGAAGTAGAATTAATTAAAAAGATATTGGGTGATATGGGAGAGCATGGAAGTGGTGACAATCATGACTACTACGTAAAGCTCTCTTTCTCTCACACACAGGGGTCTGGACTGCATCTGGTGGGTCCACGTGTCCCTCCCCCTTTGATACGGGCTCTTCCCCATTTTTCACTTCAACTCTTCAATTCAACCTCCTACTTCATGTATGATGTATCCCTGCTCTGCTCCGCGTTTGGTATAAAGAATTGGTGGGGAGGGAAAGAAACTTGGTATAAAGAATTGGTGGGGAGGGAAAGAAACTTGGGACAAGTTCCTTCATTTGGTATATATTTTGCACCAATTTTCTAGGGAATCTAAATTCCCGAACTCATACTGGGCCCACCACTCTTCCCTCGTATGTGGGAACTTGAGATTCTACCAAAATTGGTGGGATCTCAAGTTTCCACGTCATCACTATTCATTTTTTTGGACAAATTTACCCCTGAAATTTAAACTTAGCAGGAACGTTCGAATGTGGCGGGAAAGTTCGAACATAGCGAGAAAGTTCGAACCTGACATGAGCATATTTTTTTAAAAAATATATTTTGGCAAAAAAATTATTTTTCTGTTTTATTTTGAATTAATTTCATGATTCTTTACTAACTACCACCCCTTCATTTTCTTTCTACCAAAAAACTCAAGCCATCTTCCCTCATCTTTCAAATTTTCCTTTCCCTCCTTTAAGTTCATTTTCTTCCTCAAAAGTTCCCTATACCAAACAGGGTTACGGTCCACTCCCATCTTTTTCTGAAAAACTCGGTTGTTTTGGCATACAACAATAGCCGCTAATGCTTTTTTTTTAGGATACTGAATAATATTAAAAAATACTTTAAGACATTAAATGACATTAAAAAAATACTTTATGATATTGAAACAATTATTTGGAATATGTTGTGATTAATTCCCCCAACACCCATTGGGGAATTACTATGAGGTCATAGAGACTTTAATTACCAAAAAATCTTATTTGGAATTTTTAGATGGAGGTACACGATTGGATTAAAAATAAACATGGTGTGTGGTTCGGACTTCTCTCTTCTACCCTTCCTAGTTCCTATCCTTTTCCTCCTTTTTATTTTTCTATCGTTGGATTAAGAATCCAACGATCTAGATTTACCATCATTTTTCATTATAATGATATTTTTATTATATGATAAATCTAGATCGGATCTTAATCCAACAATAAAAAAAGAAAATGAGATAAAATGATAGAAATGGGTAGAGGAGAGAAATCAGGTTTGAATCGGACTCACATGAACTTGACTTCTCTCCTCTGCCCATTCCCATACTTTTCTCTCTCTTTTTTGTCGTTAGATTAAGAACTCAACAATCTAGGTTTATCATCATTTTTTATTATAATAACATTTTTATCATATGATAAATTTAGACCGCTGAGATCTTAATCTAATAATAAAAAAAGAAAAATGATAGGGAAAGGTAGATTATAGAAGCCAGGTCCGTCTGATTAAGGGGAGAAGTTTCACCGGAAGCGTAAAATAGAATAATGCGGCGGAAGTGACAGCCGGCCACGTGGTAGGAGTCAGATTCACGTGCACGCATGTGAGGCTTTCATATTCCCGCGATTGTTGTTAATACGCGCGGTTACTTAACGGCCATGTGACCCCTTTTCAATTACGAGTACATTTGTTTTTTTAATGTTGTCTTGCATTTCACAAAATGATATAAAATCTAGTATTTATCTCTAATAATTTAAAATTAGACAAAATAATAAAAAAATACCATTTGAATTTAAAAACATCAAAATATCTACTAAATTAATAAAAGAACAAATAGATGACGGGTAGGAATTTGATATTTTGAATTTTGAGTGTGAACAATTTAAATATATATAAGGATAAAGGAGCAAAAATATACATGTATTTTTCTCTCGAGAGAACCCAGCACTATGTATTTTTTAGAGGAGCAAAAATGCACATACTTTCAAAGTTAAAGCAAAGATCCCACAACTATTAAAAAGCCTGTTTGTGGGACCCATGTTTTTTATAATAAAAAAAATCTAAATTTTCAAAATTCCTTAATTACCCTCCTATCGTGCGCGTTGAATTTGTTTCTTCCCCCCTTCATTGAATCGACTCTAGCAAATCTGAGCTCCAAATCTGAGCTTTCAAGGTTGCAACTACGATGGTGTGAAGGCCGAAGGAGAAGCAACAACGGCGGCGTGTGAGGACTCGGTCTCTGGTCTGTGTCGTGTTCAAGCTTATGAGCGCTGAGGCTGTGTGGACGGCGAAGGTTCGATTCCGAGCTCTCCGATCTAAAGCTCGAAAAGTCTCTCACGGTGCATCTAGTTCGATCTAGACAGTGCGATTTCTGATCTAAAGCTCTCCGATCTAGACAGTGCAATTTCCGGTAGTCTCTCATAGTTCATAGTGCTTCTAGTGACAGATCAAGGTCTCTCTGGTAGTTCGAAAGTTTTCCAGCAAGCTTTAAAGGTCTCTCACTAGTCTTGATTTAGGGCCGACGTTTTTGCTCGATTTGGGATCTTGTCTAGCGAATTTGGACTTGCGAAGTTGGATTTCAATATTCTGTTGCTTGTTTCAATCGCCGGAAATCACCATTGTTGAGTTTCTTGAATTTCTCCTTCTACTAGGAATTCTAGTTAGTGACTATAACTAAAACTTTGGTTTGTTCATTCTTCAATGACTGATTTCTACCATTCTGTTCTTTAAAAAATTGTGTTATGCAATTTTAGGATGAAAATCGATTTCTCCATATCCTTCTGGGTTCTTATTCTTCCTTCATCATATATGCTCTATTTTTAATTTTTTTTCTTCCTATATTTCTGGGTTGATGATTTTGTTGATTTGGGTTCAATTTTGAATTTGGATTTCAAAATCTTTGTTGATTATTTTGTTGATTTGGTGAGTGATAGTGGTTGTTGATTTGGATGAAGCTTCACACAACAACACTATGAACTCTATAATTTTTCTATATTTCTGGGTTGATGATGTATTTCTGGGTTGGTGATATATTTCTGGGTTGATGATATATTTATGGGTTGGAGAAGAAGATGCGACTGAGGCAGGGGTAATTTGGTATTTTCAGACTATGGTTAACATCTGTTAAGGGGGATTTAACTCTGATGGGATTTTTGCTCCAACTTTGAAAGCTTATGTGCATTTTTGCTCTTCTAAAAAACACATGGTGCTGGGTGCTCCCAGGAGAAAAGCATATGTGTATTTTTACTTATTTACCCTATACACAATGATAACTTAAGAGTTGTATTCTTTCTGGTCCTTATTATAAGGCATCAACTAACAAAGTTTATTTAATCATTTTTATAAGGCACTTGTTTATTCCTAATGAGCATTAATTATATTTTTCTATATATGCCCATAATTAATAAGGGTAGCAGGTGGGAGTAATAATTAATATAATATTAGAGTTTAGTGCAATTAGTATGGATATTGAAAGTTACTTAAATTGTAAGACAATTTTATTGACTTTAACTACTTTTATTGATTTGTGAGAATTGTTAGTTGGTGTCTTATAATAAAGACTAGAGAGAGTAATTAACAACTTGGGTACATATAATTATAACTTGAGAAGTTCAATTTATCAATCTCTAAACCAAAATTGCTAATTATTATACTTAATCATTTAAATTTTAAAATTCTAAATTTCTACCGGAGTGTCTATTCATCGTTTTACTAATTTAGTGAGTATTTTGAATTTTTATAATTCAAATTGTATTTTTCTATATGTTCTCTTTTATTTTTGGCCAATCAAAGTACGAAACCATCACAAACGACATCGAAGCTTTTATGATTTTATCCATTGAGTCCATCGGTGACGTGCCCTGGATCACCGCCGGTGATGTTGTCCGTACACTCTTATTCATGTCTATCGACTCTTTTTTTTTTTTTTTTTTTTGGGTACATTTAGCTTTTAGCTCATGTTCAAATTTCGACAGTAAACTGATTAATATATACTTAAAATTAAAGTTGGCAAACTCATGAGTTTAAATAAACTCGTGACAGTAACGTAAATTCGTATCGTAAACTCGAATCGTTTACTCGTAAAAGTTTACTTTTATTATTAAATATGTATTATTAGTGTATAATTAAATAATTAAAATATAAAAATGACAACAATTTGATTTAAATATCTTTTAAATCCAAATAATTGAAATTAAATCCATCAACATTTATCATTTATCATATTTAATAAAGAACTTTCTATAAAATTTCTATATAAAACTATTGAGCATGATCAAATAAAAATAGTTAACACGAATTTAAGAGTAAGTTAAAACAGTTTTGTAAGCTAGAAACGTAAAAACAGTAAACTCGGTGTATAAACTCGTGAGTTTAATCGAGTTTACAATTAGCACGAATCTACCACTGACTCGACTCGTTTTTGTAAAGTAGAAGTGTAAAAACGGTAAACTTGGAGAGTCAACTCGCGAATTTGACAATAATGCTTACAATATATGCCAGAAATTCAAATTTTCAAAATAAGAATCAATTTGATTTAATCTGTTATTTTGTTAATTTATTACTCTGCTCTGTTTATTTTCTTGAGGTAAATGGAAAGACAGAGAACGCGAGAATGATTCGGGCACGCTAGAGGGTGGACAACAAAAAACACGCAATTATTTCAGCCTTTTTCTTGCTTTGGCCATGCTTCTCTGTTTCTTTTTATTTTCCCTGGCTAAAATAAAATAATATTTATTTCATTGATGTGTATTTTCTAGTTTAATTTTTCATGAGCAAAACTATTTCTATTTTCTTCTGTCCAATAACTCATAATTTATGCCAGGTTCGTTTTTTTTCCCCCTTAAAAATGATTTAGATGAGTTGGGTAGGACATGTCTTAAGATTCAAAGTCAAGTATTTAGAAAGATATTTTTAGATTACTCATCAATAAAATCCTAATAATATGGTATTCGAACTCAAAGCAAATTTTTAATTCTTTTTTACATCAATTGGTCATTACTTTTTTTTGATTGCTCTGAATATTTGAAAAATTAAATACTATCTCCGGTCCTAATTATAAGACATAGTTGACTTTCTTTGGAGATATTAAGGAAACTGATTAAGTTATTTAATCATTTCATATGTTATGTATCTTTAGATTATATATCAGTTTATTAATTAAACTAATTAGTTTGAAGAAAAAAATAAAAATAAAAATAGTCTAAAGTAATTAAATTAGCTTCCTTAATTTCTCTAAAAAAGTCAATTATGTCTTATAATTAGGATCGGAGGGAGTATCATTTTTCCGTGATGTTTATCTCTTCTCACAGCCGTTTCGTTTTGTGCAAGAGATCCTTTCTCAGTGATGCTATTTTTTGTTTATGTTTTTTTGTCCTCTATTATGATCTTTAAAAAATGGGTTAATTATTCGGGGGGAAAAAAAAGAAAACGGTTAATTAGGTGTAAGTGAAAACGACAACGTAGAATGAATCATAAAACGACATTGTAGAGATTAGAGAATAGTAGCATGCATCGCTCGACGATATCATTAAGCTTTAAATAGTTTCAATTATTATCACAATTATTTAAAAAAACAGAAATTGTCGTTGACTAATAAAATATCTATTACCTACACACTTAAATTGCATTTGTCTAATCTCTATATCCAACCACAACTCAAGTCGTTTATTCGTGTCAGATTCTTAACCTCTGACAGGCATGACCCGATATTAATTTTTTTTATTTATAAAAATATTTTCCAAATTTCGGTGGAAGCAGAAATATGTGCATACTCAATGGACATGTCAGACATGTTATCGCTAAACTAGGGGTCAAGAACAATAATGTATACCAAATCTCCATGCTCATATGATTCCGATCCAACAAAACATTATTGTAATAATCATAATAATTACGCTAAATAAAAGTATCCCTCAACATTATCACTTCTCAAACAATATGAGATAATCCCAGAGGATAAGTTAATGTGGCGTATTTCTTGTTCTTGTCGTCTTAAGACGATTAAAAAACCTAAAGTCTACAATCAAGGACCATATATCCAGACATATTACTCAGGTCATAATTATAGAAAAAAGGTTGCAGTACAATTTACACTCTATCTTATAATTAGGATCGAAAGGTAATAAAGTAGAAATTGAATGCCCCTCTCCCTAGTTAAAGTTTAAAACTCTGGTTTCTAATAATAAGTCCGGTCTTATTTGAATAACATAGATGTATGATTTTTTTTTAAAAATGTACTGTGCTCTCACCCTTTCAACCATCATAATCAATTTTAAGTACTACATCAATCAATTAAAAAGAATATAGGAAAAATTCCACTAAAATACTAAATGAATTTGTAAAACCCCTAAAAGTCCGTCGAATTTGTAAAAAGACTGAGAGGTCATAAGGACCTTTGGGGGATATACACATTTAAACGAAATGACCATTTTGCCCGTAGTTGTAAATAATTAAAAATAAATAAATAAATACCCCTGTAGTGGGCCCCACCGCCGGTGGCCACCAGCGACCACCACCGGCAGTCGGCGACCACCATCGGACGCCAGCGGCCGGAGACCACCACCGGCGGTGGGACCCACCGTAGGGGGATATTTAATTTTTTAAAAATTATTTACAACAAAGGGTAAAATGGTCATTTCGCTCGAATTTGCATATCCCCCAAAGGTCGCTATCACTTCTCAGTCTTTTTACAAATTCGACGGACTTCTGGGGGTTTTGCAAATTCATTTGATATTTTAGTGTAATTTTTCCAAGAATATAATTAGTATCAACAAGCTGTCATTTGAGAGGATAAGTAGCTTCTTCTTAAAGAAAGGAATACAAGATTTAATCTTATGAAGAGTTTATATTGAGAGAAACGAAAATTATTTACATTTAAATCTCACCAAGGAAGAGCCCTCAATTCTCATGGGTTTAATGTTATATGTATACATACTGCCCATAAACTGGAAACTAGTTTTTGCACTTAAGACTTGAGATAATATATAGATTTACAGAGCCTATGTGTCTTCACATGTTTGGTCCCTTTTTTTGGGCACCTAAGCACCTACCAACATGTAAAGTATTCAATGGACATGGGTATTTCATCATTGCAAAACTTTATCGTAGGTGAAGCCAATGTAAGAGATGATCATGGATCGAGGACCCAAAAATGAATATTAAAAGGAGGAAGGAGAGTCTCGTAATTGTAAATGGGGGTGCCCCCATAACATAGTAGCCATTTTTATCTGTGTGTAAATCAGGAGGACAAGGAACGTCGTCTCGGCGAGAAAGAGAGAGAATTGTGGGTTTTCTGGAAGGGGGAACATCCAAAAGAAAAGGACGGCTTTTTATTAACTTTGCTTCTGAAGTTGGCTTCGTTTTTCTCTCTGTATCCATTCCTCCAAGACGCCCTTCTCTCGTATCACGACGAAAACTACTCACACAATACCAAGGAGAAAAAGAAAGAAGAAACACATATATCTTAATTATTATTATTATTGCTGCTGCCTACTTGTACAGTTTTGTTTTTGTTTTTGGTCCTTCTTTTCTTCGATCGGATCTGAGGGCTCTTCTACTTCACAGTTTCGGAAAGACAGCTTCTCTCAAAGCTGTTTCACTTTCTGTCACTGGAATCTTCTCAGTACTCACACCCCTTCCTCTGCCATGAACCATTTCTCACTCTGCATTACTCTTTCTCTTCTGTGACCAGGTGCTCTTTCTTGCTCTGTACTTTTGTTCCTTCCTTTACGGTTTTTTTTTTTTTGAAAAAAAAAATAATTTAATCTGAATTGTTATCACTTTGCGTCTTCCTGACTGGTAGCGAAGTGTAAAAGATAGTTGATGGAGGTTTCTTAAGAATCGAACTTTAACTTGGGTATTATTATAGTTAAGTGTATCCGGCATCTAAAACTGGAACAGGCTTTAAGCAATCTTTTGGTTCTTCAAGCTACGGCCTGTTCCTTCCTTTCTTCCCTCCTTGAAGTTCATAGCAGCTAAAGAGTCACCTGGCTTTTTCAGAAACCTGTAAACGTCTCGCCTTGCCATGTGAGAGCCCTCTAATTTTTCTCCAGGTCTCATGTCATTGTTTAGATATTTTATTTTGTCTACTATCAAGTTTTTTTTATTTTTTTTTATTTTTTGGGGTTTTGGAACTTTTGTTTTCATCTGATTTCGACTTCGTTTTCTTGTTCACAATTTTTCCACGGGCCAGCCAAGCCATTGCTGTGTAATTTCCTCCGTGATATTTGTGATTTTCATCGATTTTACGGTTTTCCGGAGATTGAATCTGTGATGGCTTGATGGGTGTTCTGAAGATTCTCTCTCTTTCTCTTTTTAATTTGGGGCGTTTTGAATTTGCTTCTGGATCATTTCAATTAATGTCCTTTATGCCAGCCTATATAATTATCCGGACAGATTTTTTTAATTTTAAAAAATAGAGATGAGATATACATTTTCAGTGCAGGAGATTCTGTAAATAATAGCTTTGTCTCAAAGCTTTTTAACTAAGCACACACAGTAATTCACTGCGATTCGTTGGATTTTTTTTGCAGTGAGAGTACGTTTTGTAGGATATGTCGATGGAGTCACCTGTCAATGGAGCCGACTCTATATCAGAGGTTCAGAACTCGGTTTCTGCACAAGATCACGACCCTCCTTCAACATCTGAAACTCCAAAACCTTCTTCTCGGCCTCCCTTAAGAGCGTCATCAAGAAATCTCACTGGGCATCCTAATTATGGAATCAAGATTCACCAAAAGCATCCTTACCAGGAAACCAACCATGTGCAGGATCAAGAACTACCAAATACGGCCAAGCAACATCAACATTCTAGTGGAAAACCTGGAGAAATCAGTTCAGGGAAGAATATATCAGTATCAGAACCGTCTAAAGGAGTTACTGATCCAACAAAGAGTAGCTCTCAGTCAGATGTAACTTTTTGTGCAAGTCCTCAGAATAGCTTCTATTCTGCGGCTACCTATTCAGAAGCCAAACAAAGTTTCGCCAATACTGAAGCCAGTGAGTGTGTTAGTGTGGATAAGTCAGGTGAAAGTGGTGAAGCGACTAATTCTTGTGACTTCAATGAGAGCAGGAAGACCAGCATCTGTAGAGGGAGTACTGGGAGTGATGTGAGTGATGAGAGTAGTACCAGTAGTTTGAGTAGTGCTTTGTATAAACCTCACAAGGCTAATGATATAAGATGGGAAGCGATTCAAGCTGTGCGAGCTCGAGATGGGGTGCTGGAGATGAGGCATTTCAGGCTGTTGAAGCAATTGGGATGCGGGGACATAGGAAGTGTGCATCTTGCAGAGTTGAGTGGCACGAGGACATGTTTTGCGATGAAGATAATGAACAAAACAGAGCTGGCTAGTAGGAAGAAGCTTCTGAGGGCTCAGACAGAAAGAGAGATCTTGCAGTCTCTGGATCACCCTTTTTTGCCTACATTATATACACATTTTGAGACTGAGACGTTCTCTTGCTTGGTAATGGAGTTTTGCCCTGGTGGGGACTTGCATGCGCTGAGGCAAAGACAGACTAGGAAATATTTCTCGGAGCATGCTGCCAGGTGAGCTATTCTTGTTTCTGGTTTCCGAGTTTAACGACCTTCTGGCTGGTATACAAGCATGAGTCAGTAAACTTGATTTTAGATAATGCTATATTCTGGATTTAATATATTAAATGACAGTAGAAAGGAACTATAGTACTTCAGGGAAATTCTCTCTGGGAATATATGGGGAAATAACATTGTCCTGACAGTGACAGGTTTTCATGATGTACATTTTGATGACCACGTGAAGGTTTGGATTTGGTCACATACCATAAAAAGACCTTTTGTTAATGATTCTAGGATCTTCCACCTCCATTGGTAATCTTTTTTTTTTTTTTTTTCAGTGAAGTGGTTCCTGAGCTTTTCAAGTAAGGAAGATAATTTCCCTCGTCCACTTTCTTTGCCTAAAAACTGCCATGGTTTCTCAAATCAGGCTGAGGAATGAGAACCATTTCTTGCTTGCTATCTCTCTCTCTCCCCCTCTTTTTCTTTGGGCGCCCTTTGCTTTCTCACTTATTACTTACATCCTTTCTGCTTACTTTAGCCTCTGTTTCCTCCTCTCCACCATTTATTGCTATTATTCAGATTTCTATGAACTACAGTATGTTTTTTGGTGTTGCAAACAGTGACCTTGTGAATTTAGATTTCCATGACTAGATTCTCCTATCACACAAGAGTTACTTTTGTCAATCAATTTCGCAAGTTTTAGCACATATCTTTTGTCTTAATTCATCAGTTTCTGTTCTTTTTCCAGCTAGAATAATTAGCCTGTGTTGGTTGTCAGCTATAACTTCTGAGATTGATTGGCTGGTAAGAAGAATTTGTATCCTATATATCATGTTGCCACCCTAATAGCTTGTTATGCTGTGTCGTCACTCCCAAGTCTTATCGAACGAACATGATCAAAATATAGAAATCACAAGTAACGTGTTGAGGAGACACAGCCACATGAAAGATAATTAAGTGCTTATTATTCCATTGACTCACCCGGTATTTGCCGTACAGGTTTTATGTAGCAGAAGTTCTTCTTGCTTTGGAATACCTTCACATGCTTGGGATCATCTACAGAGACCTCAAACCAGAGAACGTGTTGGTGCGAGAAGACGGTCACATAATGCTCTCAGACTTCGACCTCTCTCTGCGTTGCACCGTGAGTCCAACTCTCGTAAAATCCTCGAACTTAACCCTAGACGGAAGATCTTCTGGATACTGCATTCAACCAACCTGCATCGAACCGACCTGCGTGATTCAGCCAGATTGCATCCAACCCTCCTGTTTCACCCCTCGATTTCTAACAGGAAAATCCAAGAAAGACAAAAAGCCGAAACCAAAGAACGAAACGCCTCACCAGGTAACTCCTCTGCCAGAGCTCATCGCCGAACCCACAAGCGCCCGTTCCATGTCCTTCGTAGGCACACACGAATACTTAGCACCCGAAATCATCAAAGGCGAAGGCCATGGAAGTGCCGTAGACTGGTGGACGTTCGGGATATTCTTGTACGAGCTTTTGTTCGGAAGAACGCCGTTCAAGGGGTCGGCGAACAGAGCTACTCTGTTCAACGTGGTTGGTCAACCATTGAAGTTTCCAGAATCACCGACCGTTAGCTTCGCTGCTAGGGATTTGATCAGAGGATTGCTCGTGAAAGAGCCTCAAAATCGTCTGGCTTATAGACGAGGAGCGACGGAGATCAAACAGCATCCATTCTTTCAGAACGTGAATTGGGCGCTGATACGGTGTGCGAACCCTCCGGAGGTTCCAAGGATGGTGGCCCTGAAAGAGATGGCGGCGGCTCAGAAAGTGCCCGGCGTTAAGCCTGCCGGTAACTATTTAGATATTGATTTCTTTTGATCCTTCAATATGTTTTAATGGTATCTCGTGTGTGTTGTATTGGATTGAATTGGCGGGCAAAAAAGTTTATGCTCTCCCGTTTAAACGAACGCCTCATTTCTGTGCAAAAGAAATTGTGTTTGTGAATAATCGTCTCACTTCTACACCCCAAAGAGAATGCCCGCTCTTCCCATCACACACATCCGTGACTGTAACCACAAGACTTCAAAGCTCAAATGATCACTTCAACTGCAATTAATCTTCGTGACTGTAACCTTTATTTATACTTCTAATAAGTCAGTTGTATCGTTGATAACTTCAAATTAGGTTATATATTAATATATTGATTTTCATGATCATTCAAGTCGACCAAAAACTTCTTCTTTTTAGATTAGAGCTGGGGATTACGTTTTGTCTCTTGATTAGCATGTGATACCTATTTTATTATGTATGTGTATAAATCATAACTCATTAGTGTACTGATTACTACCATTATATACGTTGATATGGTGACAAGAGGGAAGCCGAATTCAACTAGGTTGTATGTTTGGTTTTCTAAACGGGGCTTGAGGAAAATCAACTATCATGGATTTGGTGACTTCTTATTGATTTTATATTAATATTAAATAGGATAGGATATTGTCACTACGGCATTTTCACCGTTAGATCAGAATCTCAATAGGAGAGAGAAATGATAAAAGTAGATGAGATTTTGATCTAACAATAAAAAAATGGTAGTGACAATATCCTATCTCATATTAAATACCATTGTTTTTGCTGCAATTCATCAACATACTTTCTTCTTTCTTTTTCTTTTGGTCAAAAGATACTTTTTTTTTTTTTTAAATTTACTCAAAGGTCAAAAGATACTTGTATTAATACTTTAAAGGCATACACTAATGGAAACAATCCAAACATAGGAAACTAACAAGGTCGAAAGAAATGAAACAAAACAAATTAAATCTAAGGAAAAACTAATCACCACTGTTGAAAAGGCGAGAATAGAAGTTTCGACTTTGAGTGCACCGACCTATTGAGTATCCAAAGTTATAAGTGATATGAAAGAAAATTTTGGTTGTAAAACTCACTTTATAGGACACACCGTAAGCAATAGTTATAATTAGATCAGCTACACAGTTACCCCATCTTTGGGTAAAGGATAGAAAAAATCCAACTTCAAAAAAAAGAAGACAAATGATGTCACGAACAACACTTCTACCCCTCCATACAAACAAATATGGTGATGTCACCCACTGACAAAAAAACTCCTCCATTAGCTTCTTGAATTGGTCACCATAGAATAGACCAACCAATGGTCTTCTGAAAAATAAAGCATATATCAGCAATAACCATCGACAAAACCTACTTTCATAGTTGGGCACATATCAAAGGGTCTTTTTTTTTTTTTTTTTTTGGCGGGGGGGGGGGGGGGGGGGAATTGTCGTAAAATGTTTGTGAAAAGGATATAAAGAAGGTGTCCAAGAATTGGGGATCCTTTGTATCCATCACGTACGTGGAAAAACTTGAGGGGCGAGAGAAGAAATGATAGAGGTAAAGAGAAATGAGGTCTGGGTGAGAAAAGTGCTTTGGCCCAAAGTTTTTTTTTTTTTTTTGGGAAATTGTCGTAAAATGTTTGTGAAAATGATATAAAGAAGGTGTCCAAGAATTGGGGATCCTTTGTATACATCACGTACGTGGAAAAACTTGAGGGGCAAGAGAAGAAATGATAGAGGTAAAGAGAAATGAGGTCTGGGTGAGAAAAGTGCTATGGCCCAAACTGGGCATACCAAAAAATGAAAAGAACTAAGTGGGCCAGTCTGGAAGGCCCATTCAATTGGAGCAAAGAGGAAAAAGAGAGGTCCCCACCCCCTTAAAGTCGTACGGGAACTGATCAGAAATCGTAAGAGCATGCGTCATGGGACATTCCTACTCCCCTACGAATCCACGATAAAGACCCCCCTGCCACGCGCATCCCCCTCGCGTTTCTCCCACTTTTCTCATTCAACATCTGTGATCATTAATCTGTTGGGCAAGTCTTTTCGTTTTCAGCCTTTGTCGTGTGGATTGGGAATATGGGAGAATTCTCCTGTACAAATATTTTGGGTGAGAAACACTTAAATCAGATTACTAACATGTGTATAAAAATTTAGGGTCAAAGTACAATTTTACCAATAAACTATTAGTCTAGGAGCGTTCAACATAATTAATTATTAAATAAACCAAAAATACTAAAAAAAGTTTTACTTAATAGCGTCCAGCACAATGCCCCAAACAAAAGTTAATATCCGTCATCTAAAGTGTAAATTAGCCAATGAACTTTTATCTTAGGAGCGTCCGGTACAAAATTCTAAATTTTACTAAATTAAATAAGTTTTTTCTCAATTATCATTATTCAAAACTACTTATATAAATATCTATGGACAAAAATTACTCATTCTTCAATTTTGTCAAAATTATAATTTGCTAAAATAAAAAAATTAATTATATGATTTAAATAAAACTCAAGGTGTTTTATAATTTATTATATATGTTAAACACAAAATTATATGATTTATTTTTATCTTAGAAGAAACTTATGTGATTAAAAAAATTCATTTAATGTTAATAAAATTTTCGTAGGCCAAGTTGCTCCTCAACCCATTAAAATTGGTCCTTAACTTATTATTAAATTGTGCTTCATCAAGCCTCTTAAGTTATCTTTTTTTTTAATAAGTCACAAATAATCAATAGATCATTTAATTAACAAATATATCATCAAGTTGTCGAATTTATATTATTAAGTATCAATATTGATATCCATTAAAAATAAATCATATATATATATATATATATATATATATATATATATTTTAACATATAAATTAAACTATAAAACACCTTGAGTTTTATTTAAATCATATAATTAAATTTTTTAATTAAAAATTTTGTTTATTTTGGCAAATTATAATTTTGACAAAATTGAAGAATGAGTAATTTTTGTCCATATCTATACAAATAATTTTGAATAATGAAAATTGAGAAAAAACTTAATTTAGTAAAATTTAGAATTTTGTGCTAGACGCTTCTAGGGTAAAAGTTCGTTGGCCAATTTGTACCTTAAATAATGGATGTTAACTTTTGTCTAACAGCGTTGTACTGGACGTTCCTAAGTAAAACTTTTTTTAGTATTTTTGGTCCACTTAATAGTTAATTGTGTTGGACGCTCCTGGACCAATAGTTCATTGGTAAAATCGCACCTTAACCTAAAAATTTATTACGTTATTTTCATTAGTCACCAATAAAATTTCTAATAAGGTTTTTCCTAATTTTTTGGGGTGAATTAATAACTTTTCTACATTGAATTCTTCCATTTCTTTATTTTAATAATATATTTTCAAGCTAAACGATCATATTATGACCAGCAAATTGATACTCGAAGTCATGGTAGTCAAAATCGCGCTTAGAGTGCAAAAACCGCCGCTTTTACGCTTTTTTTCAGGCAAAACGTGTTACGTGGTGGAAAAAACGCACCAGAGGTAAAAGCGTAAAAGCCGCTGCTTTAAAGCGTAAAAGCGTAAAAACGCAACGTTTTTGTAAAAAGCGCCGAGTTTACTAAGGGACTTAAGTGAAAGTTTTAAAAGTTCTGGAGAGGAACTAAAGTGAGAATTTTCAAACTATTTTGGGGCAGAACTGAAATTTCAAAAACATTTGGGTCCTTTTCTGTAATTAATAAATAAAGATCATTTTACCCCTAATTACACTTAATTCAATACAAATGTTCCTAACTCAACTTAGTACTTAATCATACAATAATGTCTTAGAAAATGCATTAAAAATTCAAATTTAATCATGTAAAATCATATAAAAAATATGGTTTGATCAATGACAATATTAGACATTTTGATTGATATTGCATTGATCAGTATATGTGTGTATAAAGGCAAGTACCTTATATGTATATGTAGGTAAAAACTCCGTTTTATTTTACGATTTTACGTTTTACGATTTTTCATTCTCCTTCTGTTTTTACGTAAAAACTACGCTTTCACCACCATACTCGAAGTAATAAATGGTGTCACCCCAAAAAGACGGAAAACACGCTCGAATGACAAGAAGCTCGTGATAATATTATGAGCATATTGTTCAAAAAAAAGATAATATTATGAGCATATATACACATAAAGTCAATTACGTTTTATAATTAGGACCGGAGATAGTTTATATGTTTAACGAAAAACAAAATCAGTAATGAATATGCTTATTTATTGTATCCTTCGGGCATTTGGAGATGCAAATTCATTTGTTGAAATTTTTCATTAAGTAATCCCAACGTTTAATTCTCAACCTTTAATTAGAAAAGATTCAAGAGATGAAAATTAGAACTTACTGTACTTTATTTTGTCAGTAACAACAGTTTTTAAACTTGCGTGCAAAGCACGTCCAAATAAAAAAATGAATGGAAATTTACGTCTTGGTTCAACGTCACGGTTAAATTAAATAGTAGTGGCCTTTTTTAAGGGAAGAGCACTAATCAAACATGAACACGTACAAATTGCAGAATTTATAGTAAATACTTTTTGTTGGTTCGTGATAAAAAATACTGACATCATTTTAGTCTCTTACTAAAAAAAATTGATCCTTATTCATTCTTTTTATGAATAAAAAATGACATTTTAGAAATTTGTGAATGATCAAAATATTAACCAATCGATTTTTATTTATCATTTTTATAGACTAAAACAGACTTTTTTTTAAGGAATCAAAATGAAGATCACGTTTTTTGTGAAGACGAAAAAGAGTATTTACTCTAGAATTTAATAATCCAAAACCCCTCGCAAATCTTGGCCATCGGCTGAGCATTAAAACAGAAAAATCAATTGCGTAGCAAAAAAGAGGGAGAAAGATTGGTCAAATGTTGACTCACTGGTGGCACCTCGCGCACCCTACTTACCCTCTTCCTGCATTAGCTGTTAACTACCCGCGCTTGCTCCCGCATTATTACTTCAACATAATATTCCTTCTAGTCTCAAATATAACATAATATTGACTTATTTTAGAAAAGATAAAGAAACTAAATAAATTATTTAATTATTTTATAAAATAAAAATATTTTAAAATAATTTAATTAATTTTCTTAATCTTTCTAAAAAAAATAAAATTTATCTTATATTTAGGATGAGAGGGAGTACGTCATTATGTAGGAGAAAAACATAAAACATAATGCCACTCTGTTCTTATTGTAAAGACTTTTAAATTAGCCTTGAAGATCACATTTACAGTTACCTAAGCTAAGCTGGGAAAAAACTTATTTTATATACTTACTTTATATATTGTAAATCATATTAAAAAAATAACTTCTGGTGCTAATCCAAATAAGCACCAGTGTAGTATTGAAGTAGGGTTAACGTAATCTTTCATCTTTTAAATTTGTCCTCATTTTAGTTTTGGTTTTTATAATTTCAAACAAAAAGTTTTAATCATTCAGCGAGACAAAATGATCTAGATTTTTATTTATTTATATAGACAAATTTTAAATGGAATGAAACTTGTGGGAATCAAAATCTCTATTTTAAACTTAAGGGACCAAAATTAAAATGACAATAAATTTTGAAGATTAAATATTGTATTGACCCATTGAATTATTATATTTCCGTAAAAAAAAAAAAGTTATTCCTGATATTAATTTTTTTGGTTGCACTAACTCCAACATCTTATCAATTAATGCCTCATATAAAAGGGATGGGTTAAGATTTAAATTTGTCTAAAAGTATCCGCCGATGAGTAGTATTGCCCCGAAAGTTTTTTTCAGGTTCAATGCCACATCAAAAGTTTTAAGACGTAGCAATCTTATTTTATACCGTTAAAAAACTAACATTGGTTGTTAAAAAATTGATGCTGGCGATTAACTTTTGAATAGTAAAGAGCAACATTACTTCATTTTATTACCTATGAGATAACATTAAATCTAAAAAACTTTTCAAAAAAGCACTGCCCCTTAAGAAAAATTTTGAGATAAATTGATATCTTAACCCAAAAAAGATTAAAGACACCTTTTAAAACATTCTCTACAATAAAGACTGGAGTAGCATAACACGCGCGCCGTGCTAATGAAGAATTGGTGCCCTAAAATAATAATGTCAATGAAACAACCAATTAAATCAATTTACAAAACTGTAAGACGTAAATGTTATGTTATTCAATATAAAAAGTCATGTATGTGGATGTAGGTATTCATTTTTCTCTTATTTTATGCTGACTAATTTCATCTGTCACTGCTCTTTTTAATCTTGCAACTTAATTCCTACTTATATTTACGGGTTTTAATTTTATCATCCCGGTATTTGTCACTTAACTCAAATGTGATTGACATGCCGCACAATAAAATATTACTCTCATCGATTTTAATTATAAAACAAAGTTTATATTGTAATTTGTACTACTATAAGAGAATTTCCACACTCTCTTATTTTCATATCTTATCACACAATTTGTTTTCCTAATTGTTATACATTACTCCATATTCTAGAATTTCAACAAGGGGGGCGATAATAACACACGTGATTACATCAAATAGAAGACTTGGTTCCTTTTAAAATTACCTTTTTCCCCCTAACAATATGTACTTATAACTTGAAGACAAATCATACAACTTCTTCATATCCCTTTTTTAAATGTACAGTTGTTGTTTTTCTTACATTTTACATAAGCCTGACTAAACCGTTCATGTTATTTAATTTGCCTTCAAAGACTGAAATCACTGCTCCCTGAAAAGGAAAGAAAGGAAGAAAAAATGCAACGTTTCCAGAAGTTTGAAATAAATCAATTTTAATGATTTTGAATTAGTGAAATCAAGCTGATTTTTCTCTCCTACAAGTCAAAACGCATCACCAGCGCGTGCAACGAAACCGTCACGCTTAAATAGTTAATCATTTCATTGAAGCTCCCCCGCCCGCTAAATTAAACGAAACGATGCGCACTGCGCACCTTGGGCGTTTTCTTACATCAGTCTCTCTCCTTCCTTTCTCTCACGCACCAGTATTACCGACTAAATTCCCCAAATCTCCTCGATCTTTCCTTCATTGTCTGCGGTCCTTTCGCGCACAAACGCTATCTCTAGCCTCCTCCATGGCTTCCGAGAACGTCTCTACGGCTGCTCCCGATGACTCCAAACACGGTTTCAGCAGGCCGGAGATGTACAAGGAGAATCTTGCCGGCACCGTTGACGCATATGACCGTCACGTGTTCGTCTGCTACAAGAAGCACGAAGTTTGGCCTCCGCGCGTTGAGGCTTCTGAATCGGATCCGCTCCCTAAGCTTCTTGCAACAACTGTTAAATCCCGCAAGAATGACATGACCATAAAGGTTTGTGTTCTCTCCTGTTAATCTGATCATTCTTAACAGTCGTATTACTCTTTCCTTGAATAAGCTTTGGATAATCAATGTTGATTCATTTGTTGTCTTGGTGGTTTCTTTTATTTGGCAGACTAAAATTACAATATGCGAGGCACGAGAGGAGGCTGGCTTCTTGGACGGCGACGTATTGATTTTCCCTGGAATGATCAAATATAGGTAATCCTCTGAATATGTTACGATCTTAATGCTTCTTATGATAGGTTTCGCGGAAGTTATCATTGGTTAGTCACTTTCTTTTAGCGTTGAGCCTCAACTTGTATTTGTTGACTGAAGCTGGAACTGATTTATCCATGGATTTATTTCTCGGGATTAAGTGTGATTTTTAGCGTGATAAGTATTAGCTGAAATTTAGCGTGATAAGTCTTAGCTGAAATTTAGCTTGTTAAAGTCGAACTATCCGATCCGACTATCAGAATATTAGTTCCGTGGAAAGTCTTAAATGTGAATATCGTACAACTTCGTTAATTGAATGAATTTCTCTTAATGTACAATTAGAATCTTGGTGTCGCTTAAAGTAGGTTTTCTTTGAATACTTTAAGGAATGTCTGTTTTTTAAATTCTGGCAAGAATTCAAGAGTTTAAGGAATCGAATCTTATATTAAGCATGTTTTGTTATTTCTGAGGCCTTCTCTGTTTTCCATTTCTATTGAAGGGGTTTGACGGAGTCAAACATTGATAGCTTTGTTGAGGATGTTATGGTGAATGGTAAACCATGGTCTGCTGGAGTGCAAGAAGAGATCGCTGGTTCACATGTGTTTGTTTGTGCTCATGGAAGTCGTGATGTTAGATGTGGTGTTTGTGGACCAGTTCTCATTGAGAAGTTTAATCGAGAAATTGAGCTTCGAGGTTTGAAGGATCAGGTGTTTGTTTGGGCCTGTTCTCATGTAGGTGGGCATAAGTATGCTGGCAATGTAATCATATACAGTCCAGGATTGGATGGAAAAATTATGGGTCACTGGTAGGCTCTCAAATCTAATATTCTCTCGTGTTGAGGAGATTAAATATTGACATTTTAATTGTAGCTCTTGATAATTGATTTCAGGTATGGTTATGTTACTCCTAATGATGTGCCTGAATTTTTGGATCAGCATATTGCCAAAGGAGAAGTCATACGACACCTTTGGAGGTTAGTGCTTTTGTAATTGTTTATCTTGTATCATTTAATGAAGTTTTAATTTGAAGGATATATTTGCTCGTATAGATAAAAGGCTGGTGTAATTTTGGGAGATTTGAAAGAATTCCTAGTTTTGTTAATTAGATATATGGTGCAGTGTAGTCAAAGGTACTGATGCAAGCAGCAAAGGTTTTAATGCCTATTGCTGGTTGAGTCAGGCTTTTCTTCCCGGTGCCAGCCTGCCAGTACCTTTTGTGCTTATTTGGTTTATGCAAGAAGCTATCCTCAAGCACCTTGCATATGCTAGGTTTATTTTGCACGGATACGGAATAACTCATAACTGTCAGGCTAAGTATTATAAATATATGATAAACCAAAAAACCTATACTGATAACTTCTTGAGTTAGTGAGCATCGGGGTAGCCCACTTTATTATTATTTAGGTTGTTAGTCATTCAGAGACATGAAAACAAAGGGAGAAAACTAGTCTGAGCATTATACTTTGGCATTTGAT
The DNA here is from genome assembly GCA_034222035.1 of Acacia crassicarpa. Lineage (NCBI taxonomy): Eukaryota > Viridiplantae > Streptophyta > Magnoliopsida > Fabales > Fabaceae > Acacia > Acacia crassicarpa. Next base: position 66,251,615 of record JAWXYG010000002.1, on the reverse strand, counting down.
TACATGATCAAGCCATCGCCATTTGATCTTCAGACCCAATTCATTAATAGCTAACTATAGCTCCTGTTATTGCTTGTAGCCATTCATGACAGCCTATTGCGTCTCATTACAGATGAGGTAGATGTAGGCATGAAGCACGGACACTCTTATTTTTAAAAAATATGCATGTCGGACTCCGACACCCCTCGACATTTTTATTTTGTAAAAATATACATGGCTTTGAATATTATATATATTTAATATTAAAATGTGTTCTAATGTGTCATCAAATTGTGTCATATCTCGTTTCTTGTGTCAATGTCGATGCAACATAATGTTGTGAGCTATAAATCCATTATAGCAGCCTCTTGGTGGAGCTTCCTGCTTGTGTGATATGGAAAGCAAGAAAACTTCTAATGCCCCAATCCAAATCAGACAACTTGGAATTTTCTTCTTCATAGTTACTTTGCGCTTGGCTACATCTGTTATGATGATACTTATACTTTTTATCTTTGTTGTCATCTGATGTATTTATTACTTCTATTCTTTATTAGAGTCTAATTTCTGCATAATCAGGCATCTTCATAGTAATATAATGGTAGATTGATATAAATAAATTCGCAAAATTCTTCATATGCAATAGCAGTGAACAAGTCAGGTCAAAATAAATGAATAAGGAGTCAACAAAAAGTATCTGCAACTGAATTACATGAGTCCCCTTAATAGATGAACATGCTGTCAGTAAAAGTGACACTACTCTCTTCATTTTTCTGATGCCTGGGCTCTCCCATATGTTTCCTTTGTTCATTATGGTCTTGTGACATTTAGTATGTGCTCTGTACAATCACCTTTTTGTCTACTATAAAAAATAATTAGACTTCAAAAAAATTCTTTGGCTCTTCTATTAATTAGGATATTATCTTCTTGTAATGTTTTCAAGGGTTAATTTATGGAACCAGCTGCATTTTATGCGCTTTTCTTAGTCCTTTATACAGGAGGCACATTAAATTATCCATATGCAAATTTTTGCAGGGGCCAAATGGGGCCATCTGTTGAGGAAGTTAAGGGGACAGATGACCAGAAAGTTCCCAATGGAGAGCTTACTGACAAGGGCAAGAACGAAAATGTGGGTGGTTGTTGCCAGGGTGCTAATGGGGTTTCTTGTTGCATGACTGCAAATTTTGAGAAAAACAAAGGAATTGGAGAAACCACCGAAGCGCATAAGAAGCAGGGGCACCAATCAAGTTGGAGCGGGCCCCTCTTTGAAGAGCGTAATGTACGCATTGCTGTTGGTGTTTTTGGAATTCTTGCAGCAGCTACAGTGGCTTACAAAATATATAGGAGGTCAGGCTAAAGCACGCCCTAAATCATACATGTAGGCGGCTCGGGGGTTTGTAACCCACATATATATATTTTTTGTTGTTGTAGAAACTAGAGATGTTCAAGGAATGAGGAAATAATCACGTGAAACATTTCTTTATACAATCTTCTTTCGTTTGTTGGTTGAAAGCATTGTTAGAAGTATACCAACAGTTCTAGTGTTGAGAACGCTACACGTCTTTTGTTAACATGAGCACAACAATTTGTTCATGATGTATTTCCCCCCATTCGCTGGTAGCAAATTCTAAGTGTGTTGTGGTGATTAAGCTTGATCTGATTTTGTGAGTTTATTGCCTAAATTTGTTACTTTACATTGCTGATGTGAAGGTTAGCATTCCCGAGTATGAATGTATGTATCCCTACAAATGTCCAAGTACGGTGACTATTAGTCTTATGACTAAAAGGCAAGCCATTCTCATGGCTGAGCTCTCCTGTTGTGGCATTTAAATGCTACTCTGATATCTATTGGCAACCCCTCTTTTTAGGTGGAAGCGATTTGTATTGGCCAATGATTGAAATCGTTTTTTATTTTTGGAAGCAACTTATCTGAAATATTAATCCGACCGAATGTAAGCTTGTGAAAGCCCGGTGGCAAAAGTGAAATGAGAGCAATTTATGATTGACACTTGGATAAAATATATTGAGAGTAGGCAGAAGGCACGTATCTACTTTGTCAGGCTCCGTTGTGACTGGCCAACTATCTTATAAGCCACTGGAAGATAACGAGACACGGCTCGTATAACATCCCATCTGATTCATACCCTGATTTTCTTCCTCCACGTCAGAGCGCTTTCATTTGGAAAGATCCCGTCTTTTTTAACAACTTCCAATTTGTATCCACCCAAAGCTTGTGGGGGAAGGGACAACACTAGATGCAAGCAACTTCTTGGGAGACGCATGATTCGAAATGCTGGAATTTCTGATTGACGCGGGTTTTGATTCCAAAACATATATTCAGAGTTCAGGCACATTATTGTATTCTAATGTTTTTTTATTATCCAAAATTTATTTGTAACTTGAGAATATGAACGCTAATTATTGTGTCTTCCGATGCAAGAAATTAAACAGATTTTGTATGTTAGATGTGACATTTAAAATCACTTATCAAGATATATAATTATCTGAAGCTGAAGCTGAATGTTGTTTTCTCCTCTCTGAAAATTATCAAGAAAAGACTGATGTTAACTCCTTTTTTTTTTTAATTAAAAAAAAGAACGGTAGATGATTCATTGTCCATACGTTGAGGTTATTAGATCTTAACTTCAAAGACGCCTCAGAATATTATAACATGACAACATCCAATCCTCGAGGTTAAGGGTTTAGAAATCAGCATTAATAGTTTTAAAAAGCTGAGCATATCAAATCATTTCACATCACCAATATCTAATTTAAATCATACCAAAATCAGAAGATGACCTAAGCGGTTTTTATGTACACAGAAACTGTCAAAATCACAATAGCCTAACAATACTAAGCTGGGTTATCACATCCTAACTTGAAATCTCCTCCTAAACATCATTAACAACCCAAAACAGCACGAAGAGAAAGGGATCGTACTATAAGCTTCTTCACACACATACGCTTCAATGTCATGTATGGAGCTTGGCAATCATCTCCTCCACCAATCTCAAAGTACTCTCAGCCAATTCCTCACCTTCCTCATCAATCTCCTGCATTATCTGTTCTATAATCATATGATTCTTCTTCATATTCTTACCACTTGTTGAAGAACCATAATTAGAACAATCCCTCAAAAGAAACAACAATTCGCTAGCCATCCCTTTAGCTCTCTGTGTCCCATCCACACTTAACTGAAGCAAACCCGGCATCACTCCTTCTCTCAGTATTATTCCTCTGTATTTCTCTCTGCAACTCTTACATATCAGAAGCAATATTCCCACAGCATGTTCTCTCCCTATCATGGAACCTTCTTCAATCGTCTCAACCACTATTCTTATGGCTCCTCCTATACTAGCAGCCTCGCTTAATGCTTTCTCTGATGAATACACAATGTTTTCCAGCAACCCAATTGATTTCTCAGCTATCTCACTTGATTTCCCTGAGTTGTGAATCAGTTCAAGTAAGGACATTGTTATACCAGAAGAGACTAGCAGAGGTGTTATCTCTTGACAGGTCGAGAGGTTGTGGAGAGTGGCTATGGTGTCTAGCTGGGATTGTGTGTTTGTGCAATTTTCATAATGGCCATTGAGAATTTGTATTAGTAATTGGATTGCCCCGGATGAAGCTATTGCTAGCTTATTAGCTTTGCAAGAAGAGAGAGTTAACATTGCAGCTATTGTTAGTTCTAGCAATGGTTGGCTTTGGCATTGAAAGAGATTCAATAACACTGGTAAAGCTCCAGACTTGACGATCCGAATCTTGTTTCTGGTTTAAAAAAAAAAAAAAAAGGAAATTTAGATATTTTACTGATACAATAAGAAAAGCATTTGAATGAATTCGTGCGATTGAAGAAATTAACATATTCTCTTATTCTCTCTCCCTTGGGTTTTGTTACTTTACTTTTTGGTAAAGGATCATGATGAGTGGATGGTAGGATCAACTATTAACAATGCCTAGCATTATTACCCAAGAACATATTCTTCAGTCCCACCAACAAAAAACGATCAGTTCATCACGGGCTACTTAAAAAGTTCAAAACTTTTTTAATACTCATACTATACAAGTTCTGGGTCTGTGAAACTCCCTGCAAAATTTCCCATAACCAGATTGTTCTGTTCAAGTCTACAGCCTTACGGACGTAATAAGCGACCGTAAAAACTCGAACTACAGATAAAATAAAAAATTTAAATCTGTAAGAGTTGAAAAAACAAAAGAGGGAATGAACTGAACTGAACTTACCGTTCACTGCCAAAGGCAAGACAGAGCAGAGCACAGAGAGAAGCTTCAATGGCTTCGTGGTCTTGAGAGTGAAGCATAGAAATCAGAGGAACCATTATTCCATTTTCAGCCAATTTGTGTCTCTGCTTGCTGCTTAATCTAGTGAGCTCCATTGCTGCTTCAATCTGAGATTCTCTCTCACCCTTCCATAGGTTTTCCACCACCTGTTTCTCCATTGTTCTCTCTCTGTGTCTCTCTGCCTTATTTCTTTTTTTCTCCCCCTCTCCTGCTTTGTCTCACTCTGCGTGTGAGGAGGGTGTGGATTTTTCTTGCTTAGAGAGTGGTAATTGTAGCAATGAGATTGATTGCTTCAAGAGGTAACGTTAAGCTTTTTTCACAATCCGTTGTTTCAGATACAAGCAACTTCTATTCTTTTGGGTCAGCTTTTCTCTCTTTGGTGAATTTTGGGTTTCTGGGGAAAATATATATATATATATATATATTACATCATTATTATATATATATCAATCCCCTAAGAATAAAGCTTTTAACTTTCCTTATATAGAAGCAAGCGTCGCTCGCTTTCCGCTAAAGCCCGTTTGGTTTGAAGAAAATTGGGGGAAGGAAATGGAAAATACGTAATTTCCGTCGGCGGCCGATGTTTGGTTCGCATTTTCCCTGGAGAATATTTTCCGGCGGCTGGGCATTTTCTCTTATACATGGGAAAATCGATTCCCATATATTTTGGTGAGAACCCATTTTCCGACTGAGGAGGAAGACCAACTTACCCTTTTTAACGTCATTGTCGTCTCTGCTTCTCTCGCTTAATGCTTCTTACTTTTTTTTTTCTTTGTTTCTTTTATTGAACAAAGTGATCTATGGCTTCGGACGAGACCGCGATCGACCTTCCACTCATCCCTTCATTCCTACAAGAAGAAGATTTTGATTATGATATTGATGAAGGTATGACCTCTATCGGTGAGACTGAAGGGGCGGAAGAGAGAGACAAAGAGAGCGAGAGAGGTGGCAGTAAAGAAGAAAGAAGGTGACGGTGAAGAAGAAGAAAGGAGAGTGAGAGAATGCCATGAGCCCAGGCATTCTCCAGAATGCCATGGGCATTATTTTATTCTAAAGGTAAAAAAAATATTTTATCTTAAGGGTAAAATGGTATTTTCCTTCATTTTCCTACTTTATTTTCTTTCAATTAAACAAAAATTTTCCTATCAACTCATTTTCTTTTCTAGTGCCAACCAAACGCATGGAGGCAAAATATTTTCCATTCTATTCCATTCTTTTCATTTCCATTCCTTTTCATTCCCACATTTTCTTTAATTCAAACAGGCCTAAGATTAAACGTTTTACAAGAATGTTTTATGGATTTTGTGTGTTTCAATATTTATTATTGACGATTCTATTGGGATTTTCAATATTATTTTGATGGGCCTAGATAGAAGGCTTATAGGTAAGAGTAAGACCTCGGGAAAAATAATTTATAAATATATATGAATGATTAAATCATTCTTGTTAATCACAATCATCACATTTATTATTCTTTGCTCAGATTTCCTTTGTGACCCTTGATAGTGGCGCCAAATCTTGGAATTAAATGAAATAGCTTATATAACGACCACCAACAATAAATAAAAGAGTTAATACCCTATTCGGTCTCTGAAATAAATTACGGACTCTTTTTTAGTCCCTCAGTAAAAATAACTCATCCTGTAGTCCCTGACTATATTTGGGACACTTCACTGCATGTGTCATCTTTAACCTGTAGGGACTAACGTGGACGGTTTTTAGATTTTACAGGGATTACAGGATGATTTATTTTTACTGAAGGACCAAAAAGAGGTCCGTGATTTTTTTCAGGGACCAAATAAGGTATTTACTCTAAATTTAAAAAAATGGCCACGAAATAATTTAGAGAGATTATACTTAGTAGTAATAGGTATACAACTTTATGTATATTATAATTTTGAACGGAACTCGTGAGATTTGTGCTTTTGCCGATGGGCCTAGCCTTCATAATATTCGGTTTTATTAAAATGAATTCTTAATTATTTTAATTTAAAATCTACTTTGGTGTGCGGTGTGCTTCATAATTGCTAGCTTGTATTTTAATTCCAACTAATTAATATTTGAACCATGTGTGTGTGTATATATATTATATTAAACTCTTGCTGTAATGAATGAAAATATGCCAAATACTACAAATATACAATGAACATAAACGATAAAATAAAATAACACTACATCATGGCGATGGATTAGTGCATTGTCATTATGAAGCAAGATTGATTAACCTGAACGCTTTGATTATTTAATTAAATAACTAAGGAGTTATTTCATAATATATCCTTTGAGTATTAATTAATTATGCATGCATGTTAAGATGACATCAACAACAGTCACTGGTCCAGTTCAAATATTATTACGTAGACAACGCTAGAATTGATACATACTGCGCAACTTAATTACGTAATATATTAAGCTAAACTAATTACAAGTTGATGTTCGTTTTGAAAATACGTAGGTGAAAGGAATCTTAGAGCTTTTGAAATTATCTTTAGGTATAAGGTCCTCTTGTCCTTATTTCTGTGGTCTCTGTTGAAACTTGACATATGGCCTTCCCTTCTTTTTCTTGCTTCAAATTATCAAACATTTGTCTACTTAAAACGTGACATGGTCTTAAATGGTTTTCTTTTTAATACTCTTTTAAGAGCCCGTTTAAAATAACGGCGGAAAAAGTGATTTTTTTTAATGGTTTTTTCTAAATAGACTTTTTCCAAAAAAAAAAAAAAAATCAGATAGTAGATGTGGTTTGTTTTTGAGATAGTGATAGTAGAAATGATTTTGTTCTAGATACGCTCTTATTTGTATGATTATTTGAGATGAAAAATAACTGAAAATGATATGAATATTATTGAATAATATATATATATATATATTAATTGTATATATTGTGATAATTGAATATAACAAATTAAATTATTATTAAGAAAATTACAAAATTCTAAAGTACTTGATTAAATATATTATAATTGATAAGTTGGATTGCATACAAATAGATATTTACTATTACATTGCTTATAAGTTCACTTATCTCTAAACATTTTTTCATATAAGCTGGGAAAAAAAATGACTTATAGAAAAAGTTACTTTTTCTAAAGAAGGCCATAAGTGGTAGAAGCTATCCAAAACTCCTCTTTTTTCTCCGTTAGACTTTTCTCACTGCCACTTCCTGCAGCCATACGAAACAAGCTATTTATCTCGTTCCTTTTTAGCCATCTTAACTATATTTAATATATACAATTCCTCGTTCTTAGACTCAACTAGTAAAGGGGTCGAATACTCTCACCAAAAGGAGGAGATTTGAGCCTGGAGTTGATCAAGGCGCTGTGGGAGATATCCTAGCTCCTATGTGCCTAGATTAACGCATGAAGGTAATAGATAGCTCGCCTTGCCCAACATCGATATTACCTAGGAGAAAAGAAGATTTCATTCTGTTCTTGGATTGTGGGTGAACCCACCCCTTTCCTAAAATTTTTGTTGGGAAAATATATATATATATATAAAACATCAGCAATGATCGTCCCATCATCATATTCAGATAAACAAACTTTCATTTTAAATGCATGCAAGATTTTTTTTTTTAAAGCTTCCGAATCCCAGACACATGACGTATAACTTGAAATTAATGACATTTTAAAACTAGGTGATTAAAAGTGTGAAATTGTGGGATCATATAAACCCCAATAAACACAAATGCAAAATGATTTTACCATAGGGGAAAATGGGGTTCGTAAATATGTAAAGTGTAAAGATTTCGAAAAAAACTTAAATTTATGTAAGCTGTGAAATACCAAGTGTGTTGACTATGTCTGGTTTTGACGACACAATCATTGTAATCGAGAGTACAAGTGAAGAAAAAACCCTCAACAAATTACACGTACAGCACTAAGCTAAGCGCTTTTGATGCCTGGCCTGTGACTGAGCTTTTTTCAATTAAATTAAATTCTGAGATTTCAATGGAGCGATTACTTTATGCAGTTCTATATAATTATGACCATGGTAGTGAAAACGTATATTTCACCTGAAAACGAAAGGAAAATAAAAAGTCGTAAAGCGTAAAATCGTGTTGTAGTAAAATCGTAAAAACTTAAAAGCGTTTGGAAAATTAGTAAAATCGTTTTAATGAAAAAAAATCATAAAAACACAGTAATAAATCGAGTTTTTAACTACCATGATTATTACAATCAAGTAATTGGGTTTATAATTTTACTGTATATTTTAAATAGATATGGTTTTAAAAATGATTTGATTCATTGACGCCATAAAACTATATATATACTAGTATTGTGTAATCAGTATTTGTGGAAATGCTATATTTATTGAATTGAACAAAAAAAAAAAAAGAAATGCTATATTTATTGAAACTTCATACGATTTGCCCAAAAAAAAAGGGCCAAATCTCTTATAAGGGAAGTTTTTAAGGATTCACATTGAAGTTTTATAATTGGTTATAACTGGGTCAAAAATTTTATAAATATGCATTTATCCTAAATGGATTACATTGCTATGGGAAGTATTACAATAATAATGAATTATAGAGTATATTACTATTACAATTAATTGCTTTGGCAGTGAAAAAGGAAAGGTTGAGGAATGAAGAAGCAACTTATGGATTGAAATATGTTCTATTCTGAGAACAAGATGAGTTGGACTTGATTAGGTGTTAAGCCTAGAGCCTACGTATTCTTTGAAGGGATTAAAGTCCTTTGAAGAGATCAAAATCCACGTAGTTCGCAGTAAACTTATAGGCATGAGGCCAGAGGGGTGGTGTGTATGCTCTGTGTGACAGAAAGTAAAGAGGGCATAAGTTAGAACGTGTGCACCTAGTTGGTTTTCCTCTGAATTTATAGAGGTGTCCGAGGCGGATATCCCGGTTCGGCAAGATACCCGGGGTGAGCAAAATCCGGGTCCAAGATATTAGGGGCGAGTATCTCGAGATGCCGGTTAAGATAGATTTCGCCTTGTCAGGATCCTGCCGATATATCGGCTATGCTTCCTAATTCAGTTGGGCCGTAGCGTGGATCTGGGCCGTTGGGTCGGTCCGTAACAAAATCTAAATAAGTGGCACAAGGATAACAATTGCTTGAATTTGATATCATAATGTGTTATAGAATCACCACTTTTTTAATAAAATAACCACTTTTTTAAAATCAAATGCCCCCCTCCCCTATAATGTGTATATATAGGGAAAAATATTTCTCATGTTGTAGGAGAAATGTTTTCTCATGCAACACACACACATAAAATAGTGGGACCCACATATATATATAATTAGCACTATATATATGTGGGTCCCACCATTTTATGTGTATATAGGAATCTTATTTTTCTCCTGCAACATGAGAAAAGTAAACCCCATATATATATATATATATAAGAATAACCGCTTTTTCAATAAAATAACCAAATATTTCAAAGGACCAAGAGAGAATACAGTACACAAGACACTTATATACTGGAAACCAACTTAAAGAAGTACATGAAAGCTAATCAGCATTTTTTCTTCTTCTTCTTTTTGCATTTAAAACCCAATGCACCCAAAAAATGGAAATAAATAGCAAAAATTATGAAACTGAGCAAATGAGTTTATAATCTATGTTATAGGCATCCCACCTAGGGTTTTGTTTTTTTGGATATATATAGTAGGGGGAGGGGTAGGGTCTGAACCCTAGACATAGGAGAGGGGAGCCAAGCTCCCATGCCACTGCGCTACTAAGGCGCTGACCCCACCTAGAGTTATTTATTTGTGATTATTTGTATCACTTTTAGACAGACTCATCAGGGGCATTGAAATGTCAAACTGGTACTAAAAAAACGAGTTTATTGTCTTAAGAAAATGAAGTTATGAGATTTCTAGGAAGGAACTTAAGACAATTACCAAATAAGCCTCAATGACGACATGTAATAATAAGTTTAAATGTAAAAAATGACATCGACCGACTTCTCATTGGTTAAATCTCTTCTTTACAACATCACAATAATCCCCTTTTAAAAAAATAATTAGATGCCATTCATAGAAAAGAAAATGCCGCAACTCGGTGACTTGGACCTGAAATTGGCCCGTTATAGAAGAACAATACTCAGCCAACTATTCATGGACAACACATGTTGACACAAGTAGTAAGCTACTTGTGTCGCTTAAGTAAGATTTCGAGTTCAAGCCTTATGAATGTAGAAAAGTCTTACTGTGAGACTCTCCCACTATAACCAGGTGCACGATGCGGGTCGAATTCGGATTAGTCAAGACCACTCTGGATACGGATGGATAACAAAAAAAAATTGGTGGACGAACGAAAGCAGAGCATCCTACCCTGCATGCAAACTGTACATGCATAAATCACGTGGTACTGCCCCAAAAGCTCCAAGCATGGCCGATACACCGCCGCCGCCATATTCACCGGCAACATGTCTGACACCGACGATGCTCCCCGGAAAAATTTATACCGGCTATCAAGATTCTCCAGCCCGTACCGAAAACCTAATAGCACCGGGCAGCAGGAACATCCTCCTTTGTCGGAAACCGCCGAGGAGCCTGCTCATCAAACCAATCCCCGCAGAAATCGCCGTCGCCGTAAGAGAAAATTGCCGTTGCACGCCGATCCTCAAATCCGCATCGCAATGTACGTAGCCATGGCTCATGCCGGACTCGCCTTGTCCCTCGCCGTCCTATGCTGCGGCGCCAAGCTCCTCCAGAACTTTTGGCGCCCCATTCTTTGGGCCATCCTCTGCTCCATCCCTCTCCGCGAGCTTCACACTGTCCTCGTCTCCTTCTGGTCTCATTCTCTCAATCTCGGCCTCGTTCACGCTCTACTCGCCATTCCCCTCTCCGCCGTCGATGTCACCTGCTCTTCTCTAATCGATTCTCACGCCGCCCTCCTTCGCCTCCTCCGCTACCCTTCCCCTACGATCCAGAGAAAATTTGGATTCTCAAAGCTCATGCAATGGCTTATCTCTTTTGGGATTTTTATCTTTCTTTATGAAAGAATTGGTTCTTTCTCTGTTCCCGCATTCTTAATCCCTTGCTCCATTGCCTATGCATCTGGTTTCGGTAAGGTCACGGTGCGAAAGTTTACTTCCATTTCAAGTATAAAGTTTCGGAGTGATCATAGTTCGTTTGGTTTCAGAATTAGCAGCTACCTAACTTCTATCATGCTTAATAGGCTGAAAACGACGGTGGGGATTGGATTAATAATGTTCATGATCCTAGGATCTGTTTTAGGTCTCGTTTTCTTTTCTTATAAAATTGCCCTAGAGGGGAAAGACGCAGTGATTTCATTGAAGGTGCATCTGCAAGAGAACGATTATGCAGAGAGAATTGGTGTCAAGAAATGGATGGATGAGAACCACATACCGGGATTGATTGATTCTTATGCCAGCAAAGTCTCTGAAACTTTGCTGCAGAACATTGATTCATTGGCAGCGTATTATAACGCCACGGAAATTGTGCATGGCGTGAGGAATTACTTCATTAGTCACTCACAAGGTTCTGCTAAGTCTAGTGTTCCTGTTCAAGCTAGCGTTGGACAAGTGTCTCAGAAACTTTCATATATTCAATCAAGGGTAAGAAATGGACAGTGGAAGAAGATCTACACTGACATTGACGGGTTATTTAGGGAATTGGAGTCTTTCATTGCCAGGGAAGGTTTGATGGGGGAGCTTAAAGCATTTCTAGTGGAGAGTTTGGATGTGTCCAAAAGATTGTTGACTTGTGGTGCCAATATATTGTTGTACATGGCTATCTCTATCGTCTCAGGAGCTGCTGGGTTGGTGAATTTCATTTCTGAACTAATGGTGTTCTTATGGCTTTTGTACTATCTGATTACTTCAGATTCTGGGGGAGTGATGAACCATGTTTTAGACATGGTGCCGATATCGAAATCGACCCGGGTTCGGTGTGCTCAGGTTCTTGATCATGCAGTGAGCAGCGTGTTGTTGGCCGCTGCTAAGCTCACGTTGTTTCAAGGGTGTTTGACATACCTGTTGTTTAGATTCTATCACATTCATTTTCTGTATACTTCGACATCTCTTGCCCTTATGAGTGCTATTTTACCCGTCACTCCAGCTTCTTTACTTGCAACAATACCAGCAGCTGCACAGCTAGCCATCGAAAAAAGGTACCTAGAAGGGATTCTATTAACAGTCATACATCAGATACTGTTGGATTATGGGACGCAAGCTATCCAAGATGAGATACCTGGGCATAATGCCTATTTGACAGGGCTTAGCATACTTGGCGGCATTGCTGTTTTCCCCTCTGCTCTGGAAGTAAATCTTCTGCTCTCTTTTACTTATTGCTCCCTAATGCATATTATTTCTCTAGATTTTTCAATCCAAGCCGAGTGATTAATTGCATTGTGCATGTAGGGAGCAATAATGGGTCCTTTGCTGATGACAGTGATGATCGCTTTAAAAAGGCTATATGCAGAGTTTGTCCTTGGAACTTCACGGTGATATATTTGAGAACCACTTCTCTGGTTCAGTTTCTTTTTCTCCATCTCTCTTTTCTTAGTGTAACTTGACATAGTTTCCTTTTATATATACTACAATTGGCGTGGCCTGTAGGTTATGTCAATACGATTCAGTAACTACATTTTTTAGCTGTTACTGATATAGAGCCAACTACACGATCCTCTTTAGTAATTGCCTCCCCATTCACTCACAGGTGCTTTGCTTGTACATCATTGTAATGGAAAACGCCATATTAACCTCTCATTTCTCAGACACATGTTTGTTGCCCCCATAATTAGAGCCTGGCTGCTTGTTCAACTCCCCTGTATATAATATTGCTGAATACAGACCAGGTCAATGATGGGAACCAGTCCATTCAAAGACTTTTTTTTAAAAAAAAAAAAAATTGACAATTGGAATTGAGGAAAATTTGAAGAAAAGTGATACACATGTAAAAATCAACTGTGATTCCCATTGCGTTAAAGAAGTAGCTTTGGGGCGGTTATCTTTTCCTTGTTACGTATGCTTTTCAGACCTTTGCTGACATCTAGTCATTTAGTACTTTGTTTGGGGGCTGGGGCAAAAGAACTTCCATTTGTGTTGATAATAACTGTTTTGTGAAATTATATGTTGTTAATCAGTTTAATACATTAAAATGCATGCAAATCAATGTCTTGCGAGGTGATCATGGAGAGTACCTGTCTATTTGAACTTTGATGAGAGGACATCTTTCCGGGCCACGAATTATTAAGGGACTGTTTTTTTTCCGTTCGAGATTGTATTAATGACATTTTTGGAACGAGTTTGTCGGAAGATCCTATTTGCCCTAAATTTTCTTGGTCTTTTCGCATATCTCTGAACTAATGCAATTTCACTGTTCTACGCCAAATGTGGTCGGATCATATACATGTAACACGCACTATCTCGAATTGACATATTGATTAACGCAAAGAATTGAAATTATATTTCTGGCAAAAAAAAATAATAAAAAATAAATTATATTAAAAGAACTTACACGTGGACTGTCAGAGAAACAAATTTGGGAAAATCAGAAAGAAAATCATATTTATCAGAGGATCTTAAAATTGTAATTATTTAGAAAGAATAAATCTCATAACGTAAATTTTATACAAAATTTCCCATATTATATTTTCTCTGACAATATATAGATTGTAATTTAGTATTCTAAAATTCATATTTTAATATTTGGTTTCTCTAAATAATTATGATTTTGAAGATCCTCTCCTATAAATGTAATTCTATAAATGTAATTTTTTCTAGGTATTTATCTCTAACTTTCCCAACAAATTTTACCCTTAATAAATTCACAGTAGGAAAATAAAGGATTCTTTCTTCGACAACAATATTAATATAAATAATTAATTAGTGTAGATCCTGCGCGCAGCATAAAATTTCATGAATGGTAAAACTTATTAAAGTTTATATGCACATAATAATAATATTTTTAACCATGGAAAAAAAATTCTCTTTGGTCTTAAATGAAAGATCCAGTTAAGGAGATTAAAAAACTAATTAAATTACTTTAAATTAATTATTTTATCATTTTTTTCTTTCAATTAATTTATCTAATTTATAAAATAATATATAATTTAGGGAAAACTATAATAAAGGACCTAAGAAAAATAATATTTATTAAGAAGGACCATAAAAATGGTAATTATTTTGAAGGACAAAAAATTAAAACATTAAAATAGAAAGACTAAATTACCCTTGGTCAGATTTCTTATATTATATCTATTTAAATCAGAATCTGAAGTGATTGATTGAAAATGATAAATAGAGATCAAATCAGAATCTGGAATATGTAAGTTAAAGTCTCTACTGATAATTTTTTTATCTCTCCGTGGAGGAACCATACATTATTCTGTTGACAAAGATCTCTCAGGCCTCCTCCCCCTGTGTTCTATGAATTTATGAATTTTTATGAATTTATTTCTTTTCAAGACCTGAGGCAATGTACGATAAGCATGAAGACTTGGAATTGTAAAAGTAAAATGTATTTTTGGATTTCTTATCTTTATGCAAAAATTGTAGAACCAAGGGCAATTTAGTCTTTTTATTTTAATGTTTTAAGTTTTGGTCCTTCAAAACAATTATTATTTTTATGGTTTTTCTTAATAAATATTATTTTTCTTAGGTCCTTTATTATAATTTTCTTTATAATTTAATTATACATAACATATAATATGATTTATTTATTTATTTAGCTTCTTTAATCTCATCAAAAAAGTAAACTAAATAAGTTAATTAATTTTTTTTCACATAAATAAGTTAATTAATCATAAAAAATATCTTGTATTATTTGATTATATATCTTTTTATTTGTTAGAAAAATTAATTTTATATAATACACACTTTTTAAAGTAATTTTTTTATTTTTTATACACACACGGTAGTAACATATTTTGAACAATACATAGGCGAAGCTTTTAACGGCCTTAGCAGTAGAATTATTGATGGGCCGATGCGTGCGTAGCCCAAGAATTCCTATTGTTGTGAAGGGCTGAGCAAGAAACCCATAACACGGTGAGCCTACAACCGGTGTAACAAGGCCACTTTTAGCCTGCCAAAAAAGAGCCATAATGGGTTGGGTTAAAACCTAATTATTTAAGAATTAAATGGGCGGGCTATGGACACACTTTTGGGTTGCCTATACCCGCCCATTAAGTGTTTTTATTTTATTTTATTATCTAATATAACCTTTATAGGTATTGACTCTCACTCTCTTTCTTTCTATATTTTCCTATTCAACTTGTGAGTCGTCACAACTGACCAGAACAAGAGAATCAAATTTTGTCATCTTCGTGGGTCAGCATTTGTAGATGTCGTCTTCATCCCCTGAACCAGAACGAGAGAGCAAGTTTTGTACTATCTGAATGTTATTTCGTTAAACTCTCATTGATTTGTTCCTTCATCTCTACTTTTTTTTTCCCTTTAAATTTATCTGGTCCAGCTTTTGTTTTCAAAAAGAATTATTATTTTTTATTTAAATTAATCTTCTAGCTAACACATCACATCCCAAATAATCCAAATGATGAATTTGGATGTGTGTTTAATGCTTATATATGTTTTTTCTTAAAAAATAAACAAGTCAAATGTAAATGGGTTACCCAAAACCCGATGAAACCCGCCTATTTATATGCTAACCCATTTACACGGGTTTAGATGGGTTAAGTTATGGGTATAAGTTAGTCCATACCCATTTAAAATTAAATGGATAGGCTATGAGTTAAGTCATTGCCTGCCGCCCATTACTCTGGTCCTATTGTTGTGTAATGGACATACGGTGATTACATCAATCCCAACAACTGAAAAACCTTGCTTCACTAAAAAAAAAAAAAAAACCCTATTCCCTCGTCTCCAGCAGCCAAAAAAAAAACCTAGTCCTTTTCCGTAAAAGACCGAGTTGCTCTACTCTCGAACTCAAGTCTCAGCTTCGCAGGAGGAGGAAGAGTTGCGGAGAATAGCAAAAGGCCAAGCTATGGCAAAGAACGAGCAAAGCAAGAAGCGAAAGAGACAGAAGAAGAATCGGAAACCAACTCATCAAAATGAGGCGAAGAGGAAGGGGCTAGATATTACTTCTGGAAAGGGAGTTGTTGACCACGATCCCAGTTCTGCCAAGCGAAGGAAATTGCAAGAACCCTCCAAGGCCTCTAGTTTTCTCGACAAGGCATGACCATCTTTTGTTCTGCTTGAATTCTTTATGTTTAACTTCATGAATGTGATATGGCCAACAACAACAAAATCAGAAATATGAACCTCACATTGAGGACATGTGGTTAATCTGAATACTGCGTGGGACATGCAGATGCGGGAGAGGTTATCCGGAGGGCATTTCAGGATGATTAACGAGAAGCTGTACACATGCTCGTATGTACTACTCTGAAATCTTGTTCACTATTATCATTGAATTATTTATTGTCTTGCCTATTTTTAATATCATCTCTAAGACGGTTCCATCTGAGACTTGTAGCAATGTAGTCTGAATTGTACGAATATTGCGATCATACGCGTATTAGATCCCCTTTTCTTCCTAAATGTAAATTTGAAGAAGAATAGAATGAGAATATCTGTTGCTCATTCTTGTCTGATTCCAGTGGTCTACTCATATTCCCTGGATTTGTTGTTCTCACCACGATTAGTTTAACGGTCTGGTGACCTTTTCTATGTTACTGTTTTATTTATTTATTCCAAATGCTGTTATCATGGTAAGAGTTATAAATTTTGGCGTTCTTTTCAGTGGGGAAGAGGCGCTAAACTATTTTCAAGAAGACCCCTCACTGTTTGAACTGGTAGGTATTGTTTCCAATTACAAAATTGTTTTCGTTGAAAGTGCATATCCGAGTTTATTTTTTCGTAGATTCGAGTCTGTTCAAATTAAGATTGACGTTGATGTTTTATGGAATAAGCAAACAGATACACTCACACAATTATGCAATCAGCTATACGCATGTAGACATGGACACTAAATGGTTTTGGTCCTGATTTCACTGTTTTTTTCCATCCTTTGAAAGGGAGAATATTTTATGGATCAGTAGCAGATCATTGATCTGAAAATGGGATCAGTCATAGACCTTTAGAGTGTGCAATTTCAATTATTAGACTCTCCTGGTACTGAATGACCGTTCTCTCAGGGATCTAATAACCATTCTAGGATGATTGAATTTCCTCAATCTGGGTTTTTGTAAGAATTGGAATACAATTAAATTTTAATATTAACCATCTTGTGAATGGCTACTGATTCCCTCCTTAGGCTTGCGTGCCTTCCTTCATTGACAAATTTAACCTTATATTACTGCACATTAATAAAATAGACTTAGTGGTAAAATGTAAGAATATGTTGCTCATCTTTTTGGCAGTGTCAGTTACTCCTCTATTTATCTGGTTAGCAATAGTATCATGCAGGATATAAAATGCAAATGTCACAGTGGCCCGAGCAGCCTGTCAATGTCATCATAAACTGGCTGAAAAAACAGAGCCCTTCCCTGGTTGTTGCAGATTTTGGCTGTGGTGAGAACTTAATGTTCCCAACTACAAATCATAGCTGCATTTTGATGCCATTCGTGGTGTTCATCTGTTCACTGCTTAATCGTTTATTTCCCATGGTTTTCCAGGGGATGCACTCATTGCAAAAAGTATGAAGAATAAGGTCTTCTCCCTTGATCTTGTCTCCAAGGATCCTGAAGTAATTGCCTGTGACATGGCAAATGTATGTACTTCTGCTTTTAAAGGGCACTACACTTTTTATTACTTTTCTAGCATTGGTCTTTAATCTTTTTAGTTGCCTTTGCTTTTTTATACATTGAATTCAACAAAATCTGAACTGACTTTTGGGTCTTTTGGCATACAATTCATAAGGTCGTACCCAACTGCAATCTTTGAACCAAATGCTGAAAGCAGTAACCTAAAATTGAGCTGTTGAATTGGTAGAATGATATGGCAATAGTTGTTTGCTTGTTCAGGTTTAAGTTTTCATCCACAATGTCATGAAGCCCGATACTGAGATTATCTGAAGTTCAGTTTTCTTGGATTTGCTTTTTGTTCGCCATTTAACAACATTAAAGAAATAGTGGTGCGTTAGCATCTCCAAAGAGTACAGAAGTGGTGTTTTGCTTTCTCTAGACAGTAATATGTATGTCTTTGTTTACCCCAAAAAGAAATGTATGCTTTTAAGCTTGAATCTGTAATTTCTGTGTTGGATGATTATTGGTGTACTATACATTGGACGCTACCTTTCGTGGTAAAATATTGAATGCAGGGTATGGGAAGGGGAACAATCCAAAAACTTTTTGTTTAAAGACTTGAAATTATGATGAGTTATGGAGTCTCCAATCTTTTCTGTGGTTACATGCAGGCACCCCTTAGCACCTCATCTGTTGACGTTTCTGTCTTCTGTCTTTCATTGATGGGGACCAATTACTCAAGTTATCTTGAAGAAGCATACAGAGTGCTTAAGCCAGGGTTTGCAACTTCTATGCCTTAAGCTTTTATAATAGTGATGCTTTTCCAGTTAGGGTCTGACTTTTACATATTTCTTAACAGTGGCTGGCTTTTAATAGCGGAAGTAAAGAGCAGGTTTGATCCAAATACTGGAGGAGCAGAGCCAGAAAACTTTTCAGCCGCTATTTGTGAACTTGGGTTTCAATCTGTCAAACAGGCAAGATAATTATATTTTTTAATGAACTCTATAATCTACCATTTGCTCGTGCTGACCTTTATACGGAACATGCAGGACTTCTCAAATAAGGTGTTTATTTTATTTTACTTCAAGAAGAA
The DNA here is from genome assembly GCA_034222035.1 of Acacia crassicarpa. Classification (NCBI taxonomy): domain Eukaryota; kingdom Viridiplantae; phylum Streptophyta; class Magnoliopsida; order Fabales; family Fabaceae; genus Acacia; species Acacia crassicarpa. The sequence continues at coordinate 66,232,601 of JAWXYG010000002.1, read as the reverse complement.
GGTGAGTCCATTCTTCTGAACTATTTGTTATTTACAGTTTATTTTATTGATCTTCACTCCTGAAGTTAAACTTAGCTTATCCCTGTCTGTAGGATAAGCAAAACTCTAGAAGGAAGGAAATTGAATGGCCTTTATTAAAACCTTGTTTGTACAAGCGTCGTTGAGACGATGCATCATACTGGTGATGCTAGTTCTTTTTATTTTGATCTTTTTACTTTTGCTTGAATATTAGTTACGGGGCATGTGGTTGGTGAGAGAAAAGTACTCAGTTATATTTATATTTGTAAATATATTTTGTCTTATACACACACATCTTATTTTTATTACTTAATATAAAAATATAAAATGCATATATTACTTTTATCAAATGGTCTGTTACTAGAGTTCAGTTAAAAGGAGACGGAGGTGTCTAGAATGGTACTCCTTTTATCTTTATATATAAGAGCATTTTAACTGGATCTTGAAATTTTAAAACAGTTAAAAATAGTTAAATATGATAATTAGGTAGGAAATTTATTTTTATTTTTAAAAAATGCCCCAATTTAAGAATGAGATAGAGAGTAATAGTGAGAAATGATGAAAGAGAATGTACGTGGTATGATAATTAATTGATGGTAAAATGGGAAAAAGTGTATTTATTATTGAGACACTTAAAAGGGATCTTACATTTAGGGATGCCTATTTTAAAAAAAATGTTCTTATATACAAGGATGGAGGGAGTATTAAGAATTCTTACTAAATTTCAAACTTTGTAGGTAAATTCTTATTTGCTACCTATTTGCTTGATATTCAGCATCTTTGTAATTTTCTCTTGAGGTTTCAATCTTTCCTTGTCCAATTATCGGGGGCCTGGAGGATTAATTAATTTCGTATATGATGTAGTAATAATATATCTGTCAAAATCCCGCTTCTCTAAATTCTGAAATGTCAAACTTTAGGGCTCATTTTGCTAACTCATGGCTTGGTCCACATCTTGACATTTCCAAGTGCCTGATGGGAAATTTTTAAAAATAACCATGGGGCTGATCGTTCAGACTCCTGATGGAAGAAATACTCATATTTAGTGTCATATTAGTGTCTCAAATAAGATTATCTCCATTATGAAGATAGCCAAAAAAAAAAAAAATTTGAAAAACGTACTTTTTCAAAGTGACAATCAAACTTCAGATAGTAAGGAATCAATTGCAAACGTGGAATGAAATTAAAAGATGTGATGATAAGAAGTTGACATGATTATCATGACATCACCTTATTACATCACGAGTGTGTAGAATGATTTCGTGATGCGGCGGGGTACTAAACCTATCTTTTAAGGCATCTTAAGGCATATATGGCATCGGATAAAATGCCCCACAACCCCATACCAATAAAAACAGCACCTATTATCCATACATGACCTGCGTACCATATATAAATGGCGAGTCACTTTGATTAGGGGCAGTCGCATTAATAACCAACAGGTTCAGAAGGAAGAATAATTTGAATTTCAATCCAGGAGTATTACTGTACAATTCAGCATAAAATGTACAGCGAGAGTCGGGCAGCTAATGGTACACTAATCAGTATCTTCGTCTTCAGCATCTCCGGCAGCTCCCGTATCATCACCAATGCCTTCAAGTAATTTGTCAACATCCTCCCCCAACTCCAGCAATCTAGCACTAAGCCTATCCACCTTGCTCTGTTCCTGCCCTAAGCACACAAGCAGATCATTCAGCTCACCTTCACTCTCCTTCTGTGCTTCTTCCCTTGCTTCAGCTCTAATGGCCTCTACATCAGGGAATGTTGATGATCCACCGCTCTTCAGAGCTTTCATCTCCTTCTCCAGTTGGATATTAGATTGCTCAAGGCTATTGTAGGCATCAGACAGGCTCCTCAGGTCAGATTCAATCTTTCCAGCTAAGTTACGATACATGATTGCCTCGGATTCAACTTTGGCCTTTTCCGCTTTAAGGATCTCTATCCTTTGAGATGACTCCTGCAGATCTCTGCGGAGTGTTTCTAGTTGGATTCTATCTGAGCCCCCACTCACTCTTTGCTCTGACTGAGAATTTTGACCTCCACCAGTCTTAGCCAGGTCCTCGGCCAACGTTGCATTCCGAACAAGAAGGTTCTGAAGTGGTAAAAAATGAAACAGAATTACCAAGTACAACACACCCATGACATGTTCAAGTGAAAATAACTACAGATCATCTGGCATGTGTAGTTTGTTGATAATGGATTTACTAGTGGAAACTAAGACAAGCAAGCCTTGGTGTTACTTAAGCATATTGTGTGTTGTATATCTGTAGATTATATATCAGTTTATAAATCAAGCAAATTAGTTTAGAAAAAAAAATAACAGTATAAATACTTTAAAGTAACTTATTTAGCTTCCTGAATCTCTCTAAAAAAAGTCAACTGGGTCTTTATATTTAGGACCGGAGCTAGTATTGTCAAGAATAGTATTTTGTAGCATCCTTCACAGAACTAATGCTGTTACTTAGCTAAGACCACAAGTACGTTATTGAACCACACTCAGGTATCTCACTTCAGCAAATCGTAATGCCATTTGAAATATGCAAATAAATGCTCTCCAAAAAGAGACAGAAATGTGGAAATAGATACCTGAATTTCAGAGCACTGCTTCTCAACAAAAGCTTTAAGCCGCTTCACATAGTCGCTGTCACTTTCATTGGTTTTCTGCTCCAATTCTGCTGGAACCACTGCCACGTTGATTTTTGGATGACTATATACCTCCACAATCTGATCTCTAATATCTGCTTCCAATCTTGTAACGAGATTCACAAAATATGAATTCAAGATTGAGGAGAGAATTGGATGATCAAGATTCCCCTGTTCAGACAAATCATTCTCATCTTCATCTTGAATATCAGCCATGCTAGCAGCAGACGATCTAGTGAATGCTTTACGGGTCAGGGTTGACCCTGCGTTGATAAAGATTAAACTTTTCTGCATTTCATCAAACTTCAGAAAGTACGAACTAAGGCCAACTTTTTGGCTCACAGCATCAACTATGGCAAATGCATCCTTTCCACTCTCGCTAGACTTGTTATAGATCACACATTCACCCAAGACAACTGCTGCCAAACCCCTTATGCACACTGTCGCAGATGAACTTGATACCAACTCAAGAAGATAAGTAAGGTGGGGGCGAGCATCTAGAAAGCAATGCACTGCATTAGGGCAATCTGCTAGCCAGGTAACCAGTAATTTCAAGATTATTGCTTCAACATATGAGTTTCTTGATGCACCAGACTTTCCATCCTTGCTTTTCATGGAAGAAGCAAGGGCCAAATATTTCACCATCCGATGCATTAATGGCTCTGGACCTCCTAAAGATGGCACAGGTGCCTCAATTTCAATTTGTAAAACCTGCAAATTGTATCATCAGATGTTGACTCTTTTTTTCTTTTGTGTGTGTGTGTGGGTTGGGGGGGGGGGGGGGGGGGGCGGGGAAGAGGGTGGGGGCAGAGCCACATTCATCTGTAGCATCACATGTTAAGGGACTCAAGGCCCAAAAAGGGTATAGAAAAAAAGTCAAGCAGCAAAAATGACATGAATGCTGCAAAATTCTATGCAGCATATCTACATGCATAAAGGTTCACTTGGAGTAGGAAACTCATTGAGGATAAAAGCTAGATGTCGCAGGAGGATATCATGATGGCAGAACTGCACACGCTCTCCTTTACTGTTTTTTTTACTTTGCCCAAATCCATTTAAACGAATAGGTTCAAAATATCTAGTAAAAAACGTAAACATTTAGTATGAGGAAATGAAAGTTACAATACTACCACAGCAAAAGAAGTGCAATCAGGCGAAAACATAAAACAACCTGAGATAAGATGAAGAATTGCATACCCTTTCCTTGCACTGGAGATTGTCCTTCAATACATGAGATAGAACGCTGGCAGCTCTACTACAAATCTGCAGTCCAAAAATGGTTAGCTAAATAGTTCTCGGACAAACTAGAGGCCCTTAATATTTGCAACAGCACACAACAATTCTGCAGGTATCAGTATGCACTAGAATTTAATAACAAGGAAACAACAGATACCTCAAGATCACCATCAGTTTCACCCCAAGTAAGACCATGTAAGAGCATGCTGCAAGAGAAACAACTCACAATCTTAATTTTTTATAGACGTTTAACAAAAGACATGATTATTTGAAATAAATATATGAAGGACATTTTTTAAAAAGAAATATAATATTAAAGATATTCTAGAAACATTTGAGACGAGGCCACTAATCATTTATATTAGGTATAGGATATGTAGGCGAGCCATGAAGGAGTAGATGAGCAAGATAGTGAGGATGGGCAATTACAACAGAATACTGAAATTGTTAGCAGCAAATTGGAAATAATGGGAGAGAGCTACTTCCAATCAACCATAGCTCCACTGAAGTTGTTCGATTTAATAATCATTGTTTGATGTTTAATTAGGTCTTAGGATTATAAAATAGTTGCTGCAGGTTAATGTGCGGCAGATTGGAATTATTTTCGTTCATTGTAAATAGGGAGATTCTCCAAGGCTATTAAAAGGGGTAGAGTGAGATCGTTGCTAAATCTTTTGGAGTAGAATGTTCAATAAAAATTCAGCCTGCGCTCCTACTTAAACAATAGGCTTGATCATTGAAGGACCAAGAACAAAACAAACCTTCCAAAAGACATATTGACATCTTCCTCAAGGGGAGCACGATTCATAGGGTACGGCTGTGGAATTAGCGTAGATGCCAGCATTGATTGGCCGTCAGCATTTTTCTGGTTGACATAAGTCAGATAAAAAAAAAATTAAAAAAAAAAAAAAGAATCCGAAATGAAACATGTCTTGTAAAAAAGCAATTATGGGCATAAATTATGGTTTTCTTTATAATAACAAGCACAAATTATGATTTGCTACTCGTGTTTTATGTAATAAAAATAGCCAAGTTTTTTACCAACTGAAGCAAAAGGGGAAGTAAATGTCAATTAAAGAAATCATAACTGGCAATGAGATATATCTTGTCAAATGGTAATAACGCCCACTATTTACAATTGCTTATTTTGTTAAGAAACAAATACAGTGAAAAATTCTTTCAAATGATAACCATATCAGAGATGGAGTAAGCGTTAGCAACCTCGCAAAAGCTTTTGAAAACATAATCAGCTGCAACAAACTCTTGCATGCTAGAAGTCCGCAATATAATTCTTAGTATCGAGTTCAGAGCAGGTTCTACTTGTGGCTCCTCTCCAAGAAATTTCCTACCAAGAGCATCAAGGTTCTTTGAATCTCCAGCAATCAGATCACCAATACATCGCATTGCCTACCAGCGGATAAAAATTTAGCTTGAAAATAAAAAGGGTTCCTTCATACTCCAAAAATATAGTAATATGCCCCCACATACTTGGCAATTCAGAACAAAGAAAAATAAATTAAAGCAACAGAACAACAAAATCAGGCAGGATTAGAGTAAACAAAAAAGGTAATATATCGAATCATAGGTGCCTCAAGGAAAAGAGTACAGGCTGCAAAGAAACTGTGAGAGAACAAAAAAACCTGAAGATTAATCCATAGCCAATAATCATATGCAAATGCATATATACTATATACATGTTTGCTACATTATGCACATACAGCTTGGAGAGAGAAAGGGGGGGGGGGAGGCAGAGGAAAGCTATCTTACCTCACAGCGAACAGCAACAGGCGCCCACTGGTTTTCAACACCTAACATTAATAAATAGTCCAATACCTTTTTCTGCCACAAAAAAAGGTATAGATATAAGCAGATAGCAATTTTATAAATCATAATGTTAGAGATATTTCACAAACCTGAACTAGAGTTGTCTTATTCGCCTGTCTATTCAAATCTTTCCCAGGATCAGTCTCAGAACCTCCCATTATCAATAGTTTAATAGTCTCCAACGCACTGAGTAAATTGATTGTCTACTGGCATGGTGTTTGTATCAGAGACATAAGAGTTGCCCACAAATTTTCAGTAATAGCATATCTCACAAGGCAAAAGAAGCAAGCATCTAACCTTCTGTTGAGTGAAATTACTTCCTCGCAGCTTTAAAATTGATATCAAAGAATCAAGTCCTATAGTTTCTCTTAGTAATATCTAAATCATAAAAGTTCGCATCAGTATCAGAATAAAAACTTCAACAGACACTAATAGATCATAGAATCAGCAAACCTGATTGGAGCCATTGTTACGAAGCAAATTGTTCAACAATTCAAGACAATCCTGTTCAGTAACCTATAAATGAGTACTTGACCAAAAGATTCATAAAGCTCTGTGCTACTCAATATAATTACAACATAAACAATTGTGTATGAAATCTAGTGTCAACAATCATAAATTGTGATTTTCAACCTCAAAGATAAAGAGACTACAAACCATACATAGCTTCATAAATATGGGCAGTGGGAACATAAAATTTGTCCATAATCAAGCTTGTACATGGATAGGATCATAAAGAAATTAGCTCATTAATAATGGGCAATAAAATATGAAATGATTTCTTAAAGATTCACCAAGAAAAATGCGAATTATTATACATGTGAGTCTGTGTAGATATCAATACATCATTAAGCTGCAAACATGAAGCATGCATGTTTAATAAGCTACTGTCATCAAGTAAGCATATATCACCTGTACAACAACACCACCATCTGAACCCCCCTCCTCTTTTATGATACTGAAAATCTTCTCAAATGCGCCTTCAAAGACAACAATCTTTTGAATCTCCTATAATCACAAAATTATGTTTAAGAACTAGAATAAGTAAATATTTCAGCACCCAATGAAACTGAAAAAGAAAAATATAAAAACTAAAGAAAAAATTGACCATGATAACAAACACAGAAAGTCACCTCAGCTTCATGGATCAGGTGGGTTAGGAGCAATAAGGCTTCATTACGTATAACCTGGAAGGTAGACCCTTATCACTCTCTCGGTAATAACAAAAGCAGAGAAAAAATATTCTAGTATATAATTAGCAGGTTTCAGAACTTCTCTCGAAAGGAAAATATCAAAATATCAAGCAAACTTATCAAAGATTTTCAAGTTTCAATAACAATGTATGGTTTCGGCTGGCTTATTAGCCAGCTTATCAGAGCTCATCTAGCCGACTAAGCACTCATAAACCATCTTATACCAGTTTGATTCAAATTACTAAAATGTCTTATAATGCTTCTATGTTTAGATCAGTTTGAAATCAAGTTTATTGACCTGCAAAAGCTCAACATAGCTTAATTACAGTTAGGAACCAAATCTATTGAACTCAAGATCACACCAAACCAGTAAAACTACTGACTGAAATGATCGAAATGAATTACAATAGCCTCTGGAAAGTATGAAGATATCCTCCAGCCAAAAGAAAACCAGGCTTAGACCAAGCCAGTTCCCTCTCCTAAACTACCCACAAAAGTATTCGCTCCTTGTCCCCTGTTCCTAACGGCTAATATATGCCAACAAAACTACTTTCACAGTACCCCAAAACCACCCTACATGACAGCTAGGATCCTAAGTTTACTCAAAAATAGAAAGTCAACCCTGCAACCATAAAAAGCACCTTGCTCCCTTGTTTGTGCTATGTGAGTCTTTCTAGGTCTTCTTTCATATGTTTGACCAGCAAAAAATAGAGTTCTTACATTACCTTCCCCTAAAAGTTTCACCTTGTCCTCAAGGTGAAAATTGGGGAATTGTGTGGCCATGATCTCCGCAGCTTGCTAGTGAGTTCAGAGAGAACTCCGTTCGGTTTGCTCTGTTTTCAAAGCCAAAACACTCTTGCAGTATTTCCCCTGTTTCCAGTGCCCTACGTTCGCTGTCCTCCGTCTCAACATCGATCAAGAAAACTTGCAGGTGTTTGTCCTGGCATGTGTGCGTAGGGCTATATTTCTCGCCACATTTATAACACAAACCCAGTTCTCACCGGCGAGTTATCTCGGAGTCAGGGAGCCGGCGACTCCACCCTGTTTTTCGCGCCGTGGACAGAGCTGTCGTAGTGCTGTCCGTCTTCGTTTCTGATGGCTTAGGGTTGGTTCCGGGTTGGAGGGTCGTTGGGTTAATATGGCGAGTGGGCTCAACGAAATTAGAGGCCCGAGTTTGAGAAGTTTGGACTGGGTATTTTTTAAACCCGGTACTTCCAGGTGGGTTTAAGCTTCGGATCCCTTTGTCTCGTTCCAGCAACCTTCGTTTTCCATCCACGCGAATAGCCATACGCACCAGTCCCTCCAAATCACTTTCCTTGGCCAGCACCAACTCTGCCTGAATCTCGGTCTTCAACCCATATAGGAAGGCCCCCATCAAACATTCCTCCGATGCATCCTTCAATGGAAAGGAAAGCCGTTCAAACTCCTCTATATACTCGATTACCGTCCCCTCTTGTCGGTTTTCAAAGAGAATTTTGTACTCCCCACCTCTTTGAAACGTATGGAATCGCTCCAATATTTTTTGTTTGAACTCCAGCCAGCTTCTTATGGTGCCACGAGCGTCTTTCCACTAGTACCAGTGAAGAGCTCGACCTTCGAGACAAACCACGGCAGCCTCCATTTTGTCGGATTCTGGAACGCCATTGATGTGGAAGTACCTTTCGACTCTACAAAACCATCCGATGGGATCATCACCATCGAAAACAGGTAGCTCTAATTTCCTGAACTTCACTGTTTCTCTCTCCACTTCATCTTGGTTATGAGCGTCGGCCTCTGAACGTGAATCCTCTGCGTCCTTCAAGTCATTGTTGTTCTTGCTTGTGCCTTGTTCCATCCTCAGCAACACCTCTCTCATCACCTTCATTCCATCCGTTAACTCGTTCACCTGCCTAGCCAACCCAGAAAGCTCGTTTACCTTCTTGGCCAGGTTGACCATAGTCTCCCTTAAACTTCTGATTTCGTCTGCCATTTCCCAGGAGTCGTTCTGCTCTGATACCAAATGTTAGGAACCAAATCTATTGAACTCAAGATCACACCAAACCAGTAAAACTACTGACTGAAATGATCGAAATGAATTACAATAGCCTCTGGAAAGTATGAAGATATCCTCCAGCCAAAAGAAAACCAGGCTTAGACCAAACCAGTTCCCTCTCCCAAACTACCCACAAAAGTATTCGCTCCTTGTCCCCTGTTCCTAACGGCTAATATATGCCAACAAAACTACTTTCACAGTACCCCAAAACCACCCTACATGACAGCTAGGATCCTAAGTTTACTCAAAAGTAGAAAGTCAACCCTGCAACCATAAAAAGCACCTTGCTCCCTTGTTTGTGCTATGTGAGTCTTTCTAGGTCTTCTTTCATATGTTTGACCAGCAAAAAATAGAGTTCTTACAATTACCAACTGTTTTAATTATACTTCACAGAATAATTTCTCATTTACCAACTACATGTGCACTTGTTGGAGCATTGATCCAAATTTAAGTTAGTTTAATTTGAACCATGATTGGGGCAGCAGAGCTTACTATATGCTTCTCTTGATTAAGCACTAAACTAGGTTGTTTATCCAACAAAAGTGTCTGGCTTATAGGCATGATGTCTATATCTCTTAAAAAATCAAATTCATTTTGCAAAGATCACTGGGTGCACTATCAAGATTTCAAGACTGTACCTCACGATCCATAAGCATATCCATTAACCGAGTTATACCTCGTGGAATGGTCAATATAGCTTCCTGCAACCTGAGGAGGAAATCAACAAGGGTGTTTTTGAAGCTATAAACACAAATGGTAGCCATATAACTGATACCTTTGAGGGAAGTTAGTCAGCAGGGCAGTTAAAAGTTGCAGCGTATAATATCTTACATAGAAGTCATCCTCTGACTGTCAACATATCCCCAAGAAAAAAATGGTTTTAAAAAAATATTATCACTTACATGGACAATCATAGAAATCAAAATAAGCTCAGGCAAGAACACATACATGATTTTAGCAAATAAAACTTACCAACAAACTTATAAGAAGCGAAATGCTTTCTGCTTCTCTGGAAAGCAAATCACTGTTCATTAAAGCTGGCTGAACTTCATTACTTGAGCCTTTTACATGACTTATAGGAGTCAATGCAGTTACAAGAGTTTCAAGGGCACCTCGAACCTGCATAAGTATAATTGTTGTTTAAATAATTATTGAGACTTATTAAGATGAAAGATAACAACATAACTCTAGGGGGAAAGCAAAGATGAAAAGCCTAGGAAGAGTTAAAGATCAAAATAAAGAACCACAGCAAGAATCTAAGTGAATGTCCAGTAAATGGCAAGCAAAAATAATGTCCACAAACAAATAAGTCAAGCACAGCCAACATACTTATACACCATGATAACTTGATTATCTGAGAACTGCAATAGTAAGCAATGAAATCTTTCAAAATATGTTTGCAAGTGTGATAGATGAATGAAAAATTTAAACAGTATACCAATCAATTCAATGAAAGATCGTATTACAGAGAAGACAGCATCCCACAGTTTAACACCACATCTAGTTTAGCAAATTATACTGTGGATATGATAATTGAGTAGCATTAATAAAATATTCACACAAATCACTTTTGAAAGATTTTTCCATCATTTGTCTTCTTATTGAGTAATATCTTGACAATGTGGATCCTTGAATAGCACAAACAAGACAGGAAAAACAAGACAGAAGACATAACAGACAAAAGGTTTGTCACCATTTCAATATCATCTCTCTCTTCCTTTAAGACCCCTAGCATGACAGGAAAACCTGCAAGGATGCATAAAACATGTAGCTCAAGACAGGAAAAAAACCCAGATGATGTTCTTAAGAGATGAGACATACCCATTGCCCCAAATGCTAGCTGTGCAGAATTACTTTCTGATACAACAAGCTGGAGCTCGGTAATCGCATTCCTCCTATCTTCTGCCAGTTTACCATTGCTGATCCGGTCAAGCAATCGTTCAATATAGCTATTAACACAAGCCAAATAGCAGGAATAAGTCATAAGTGCAAGGTACTCCGACAACTTAGGACAGTGCTTCAAAACTGGTTGTATGATCCATAATAGTTCGATCAGACAACATAAAATAAAAGGCAATAAAAATATTCCAAACACTCTGAAGAAAACAAGTCAATCAACGTTTGGAGGTCAAGAATGTGTTGCCAACAATGTATTGCACCAAGAAAAATAAGAGAAAATATGATATTGGAGAAAATGAAGTGAGGTGATAAGAAACCGGAACGAAAACAACAAGCACTAATATCTATATATTTGGTCAAAACATTAATGATCGTATTCAGTTAAGGCATGGAATGAATCTGGCAAAAAAAAAACATCTTACCTATCTTCATTTGAAGAAGAATTCTCGTTGCCAAAAACAAGCCCAACAACCCCCTGCAACAGTACAGGTAAATGAATTTCTTACATAATAAACCGAAAATAAAAGGTACATTTGAATGTTCATAGTCCAGGGTTGCTCACTACCAAATGAAAGTACTGTGATTAGTATCTTAAGCTAGCAAATCACAATGAAATAATGAATAACCAAAACAATGACAGGAGAACAACACAAGTAGTTGACAGTGACATCTTCCTCAACTCTCTAAAAGCTACACTTACTTAGCACAAATGCAGGACCAAAAATCATGAGAAGTTTTGACTGTGGTTTAAAATTCCAAACTGAAGTGATAATTAATGATTGCAAGCGACTCGTAAGATCCTAGGAAGAGAAGGTTCAATCATAAAATATATTAATCACATTACATGTCACAACTGCTGATTATAGTCGTTTCTTAATAATTGTAGAACAAAGTCCGCATAATGAATAAAGCGACGTCAGAAGTATGAGAAAATGGGCGGTTACCTTGTAGCCAGACACCAAGTCCATTTTCATAGATCAAAGACTGCTCCAGAATCCTAAAAGAAAAGAAAAAGAAGAAAAGCCAGGGAAAATTAACACAGCTCGGACCGGGGAAGAAGAACAAGGCAAATTGATTGGACCAAAACCTGTTAAAAAAATAATAATCTATCAAAATATCAGAACCCTAGAATAAGATTAAGCGCGAGAACTGAGTTCACGATTACAAGATGGAGGGAGACAGAAGTCTAATGAAAACAGAACATACGGATCGAAAGGAAGATAAAAGCGACGTATTCCGATGATGATCTTTTGCGTGGCTGACTCTAGTTTTTTGCGCTGGAGTTGCAAGTCTGACCAACTCGAAGCTGAATGAATGGTTTTTGTTCTTGATTTTTTTTTTTTGGCCAAAGGCTTTTGTTCTTGCATTATATCAATTTTTTTTTTCCTCGAAACTTGCATTATATCAATGACAAACTATATCTTGTTGAGGGCACAGCACATAATGCTTCATTCATTGCTGTCTGATATCTAATGTTTGATGGGAAATTGTGGGAAATATTTTTTTTTTTTCTGGCTTAACAAAAATGCGCTTGATTCGACCAAAAACAAAAATGCACTTAATTGTACAGGCCTGTAGAGTTAAAGAGTTAAGTTCTGGGCTTTCTAGCCATTAGCCCAAACTTTTCTATCCATGCAGAATGACGTGGTTTGGATTAAAAGACCCAAAAAAAATTATATGAGCTGGACTACCATGTACTTTCTCTGTTTTTTTTTTTTAAGTCCAAAATTTTAATTATCTTAATTCTTTTTAAAAAAGCTTGACAAGAATTGTATGAACATTTAATAAGTTTTTCTCCCCCTATTAATTAATTAAAATGTTGATGATACTCATGTTTACTTCATTTCTCTCTCTTAAAGTTTATTTTATATATACTTATTATTTTTAACTAATTTTAACCATTTTTTAAACTGCTAAATTCAATTATTGAGCTCTTATAAATAAGATCAGAGGGAATAGATTTTTCTTGTTGTCATAACGCGAACTTAAAAGTAATGTTTTAATTTATTTGATTATGAGCTTTTCCTTTTGAGAGGTTTGGACAGGTTTGAACTTACATGATTTTTCCTGCTAAGTAAAACCACTTCAGCCAACAATTTATTGGTAAAAGTAATATTTTAAGAATAGGGAGAATCACACTAAAATCCAACCAAGAAAAAAAAATATTTGAAAGTCTAACTTGTTAATGAAAAATTGACGGCTGAAAATGAAATTATTGATAAATTATGAGACTTTTCATATATTATTTTTCTTAGTTAAGACCTTTATGTAATTTTCCTTTATTTACTTTTTTTTTTTTTTACAAATAGCAATTATCATTGAAGTAAAATGATTATACATAACAATTCTACAATCATATTGGGGCATGATTGCACATAGAAAGAAATAAAGTTCAGTTTATATTATGTACTTTACAGACCCTATCAAAATCAAATAAATGAAGATAACTTTCATTATCCTTGACAATGATATTAGCCAAGTTAGATTTTGTCCCCAATGGTGGCAAAAATTGCTTTCCAATGCATAAGACTTGCAACCTTCTATTAGATTCTGATTGAAAGAACAAAGACTTGGAAATCCACAAAAGGGATGCTTTGAAGCAGTGAAAGGAAAGGAAATGTTTGTCAAAACACTTTTGTAACTGAAAGATTAAGTAGTTTGTCCTTCAAAATATATCCATGATCTGCAAATAGTTTTCGTTCCATTCTTATATTTCTCCATAAGGATATACGACCCTGTATTTAGAATTCGCCCTACTAAGATAATATTGAGCTGCCATCGTTGTAGTTGTCCCTAAAGTCGTCAAACCAAAGTATGTTAGATTCCATAACGAAACTACACAATGAATTTCCTTAATGATTACTTCAATTTTAATTTTATGGGTCCTAGCAACTAATGACTAATCTAGTTCCTCTTAAGCTATACGATATTGAGAATTTTAATTTGATCATTAATCGAAGTTTTGTGAAAAGCTCATCTTTATGTAATTGCACACAGTAGTTGTCTTAAACCATTGCTTAAAGTTATTAAAGGTTAACGAAGGCAGTCGAATGGAAGCAGCACCATACCATACAACCTTGGCGAAAGGGCAGTTTAATTAGAAAAGGTGCTCTAATGATACCCTTTTAGAGCAACCAAAAACACATGTACGAAACATTGAGGTGATGAAAGTTTAAAACATCAACTGCAGGGATTGCCTCGTTCAATAATTTCGACACAAGGAATGTCTTTCATTAGTAGAGAAAGAGACCATAAAAACTTCCAATAAGCATAAGATGAGATAGGCAAGCTATTGGAAGATACAATTTATAGTCAAGCTTAGTTAAGTACTCATCACCCAAGCAACTTAGGTTCCAGAAAATTATATCCTTTGCATCATTAAATGAGAAGGGAATATTGACAATGATTGCAGCTACATCACTTGAATATAAATATCTTACTAGAGGAGCATTTCATTTAACCGGTCCAAGTTAGATGGATTACGTAGTAATAGATCCCTCTCTCTTTTTTTTTTTTTTTGGGTGCATGTGGGGCTTCAGCCCTTTCTCATTAATGAATCAAGATAGAACAAGGATAAACAAAACCCTCCCTGTCTCTACACAGCCTCTCGGACAATTCCTGAGGAGGCATTACAAGAACTCTTATTTCCTCTTCCTGTACAACACTGATATCAGCTAACATATCAGCACTTTTATTACCTTCTCTATATACATGTGTAATATGAAAGTTAGAAAATCTAGACAGCGCTTGATGGATTCTCCACAACAGATGTGACTCCCGAGTGCTCTCCTCCTGCATCTTACAGAGCAAAGACACAACAGCTGCAACATCAGATTCTATAACAATATTCTGAATCTGATAAGAAATAGCCAGTTCTAATCCCAAAGCCACCGCCCATAGCTCTGCGTTGATGGCAGAACAGCTCCCCAACTTCTTAGTGAATCCACAAATCCACTCCCCCTGACATCCTCTGATTAGGCCACCACAACCAGCTAGTTTCCCTCCACATTTTGAAGTCCCATCGACATTAATCTTCATCCATCCTTCAGATGGAGTCTCCCAACCAACTAGTACTTCATTCCGACGCCCTAGCCCCCGCCCAAACTCCACTTTGGCCCTTCTAATTTCACCCACATACCTGATTACCATACTACACAAACTGGGAGGTAAAACAAATCCTTCCTAAAAAATGCTCCTATTCCTCCATCCCCACAGAAACCAACAGCTCACAACAAACACCATTGCCCAGTCACTCCCTAGCCTTGACAAATTCCATTCAAACCATTGCTTACCATTTAAACGCGTGAATTCTGATTCAATCTTGCCTTGCTTCAGTTCTGTCCACAGACTCCAAGCAATGCCACAATCACGAAGGACATGCATAATCCCTTCAATCTGATCTCTGCAGCAATGATAGAAGGGTAGTGCACCCATCATTTTCCCCCTACGCTCAGCAGTAAGAAGCCTATCTTGGATGGCAAGCCACAAGAATATCTGCACTCTCCTTGGCCCCTCCCACTTCCATAACTTCCTCCAAATATCCTCCCCTGGTTCCTCCTCCTTCTTTAAAATGCCATACATTTCAGCCACACAGTAATCACCTTGCACCCTATTTCCCCATTTAGTAAAGGCCTCACCCCGCAAAACATTAGGCGGAGGCACAGCCCTTATAAGGTTAATCCCATCCACCACCAACCATCTCCTCATTCTCTCAAAATCCCAATCTCCACTAACAGTAACCATGTCTTTCACCTTTATGTTTCTTATTCCATCAGGCACATCAACCATGCAGTGACTAGCTAGTTTAACACCAGCACCCACCCAATGATCCTCCCAAAATTTTATCCTTTCCTCGTCCCCTATCTCCCAAACAACATTACTCACCACTGTAACATCCTGATTTTTGAGTCTACAGACTAGAAAATTAGCCTATTTTTGGAGGACTATTAGACCCTATTTTTGATAATGAGTTTTGAATCAGTATTTTTGGGAGATGAAATACGTATTTACTATTTGAATAATAATATTATATAATAATATAATATATATTATATTATATTAATAAAATATTTTTTTAAAAAAATAAAATATTAAGGGTGGGCAACACGTTGTACGTGCTGCCCACGAGGAAGGGGTAATTAATATCCCTTCCCCTTCCCATATATATATATATATATAGGCGTGTGTGTGTGAATTAATATGTGGTGTGTGTGTGTGTGTCCGAAAGTGAGAGAGAACGTGGGAGAGTGAGAATAAGAGAAAGAGAAGAGGTGTGGAGAATGATGGTTTGATTTGAGGTTAAATTATTTGGTGATAGTAAATTGAGAATATTGAAGTATTGGTAAAATAAGCTTGGAATTGAGGTAACCTTGGTTATTCTTTTATATACTTGTCAAATAATTATATGTGTATATTTATTTACTGTTTTGGGATTTATTGTGCCTATAGAAGGCTTGATTTGGAATCTGATAATGTTGTTTTGATGAGAGTGGATATTCTTGGAGCCCTTGGTATCACTTTTCTTTTAACCGGGTCAAATATGACACCTCCTTGGTTGTGATTTTACCAGGAGGGGAGCCATGTTGAAGTTATGAGTATTGAATATGTTATGATGAGAGATGAGTTATGTGTTAGATTGCTCCAGTCAACGGTTATAAAAGGTGGTCAGGGTAATAAGGGTGATCTATTCATTATTGACATATTTTATATTGTGAGATCTCTTGTGAATTATTGGAAAATAAATTATGATGTTTTTGGAACCCTTTTTGGGAGGGAGTTTTGGTAACCGAGTCGAGAACTATTTTGTGAAAGGTTTTTATATAGCATATATTTTAATTATTGTGAATTTATAAATATGTTCTCGTTCTTGGTTAGCATGTATATTTCTGAATAACCAATGGTTACGGGGATCTTTGGATCTTACGGTTACTTTGTTCATTTTTTTTCAGGTAAATGATTTAGTAGGGAAATCAGGGAAGGCACATATGGAAAGCTCATGCTATGTTATTTTATTTGCCATGACCATAAGACTTCCGCATTTTGAAAACTCTGATATTATTTTGGATTTATTTTGGCCCTGTATAAATGAATTTGTATCTTTGGCCAAGTTTTTGGGTGTTAAAGTTGAGGCGTTACAATTTTTGGTATCAGAGCAATGGTTCTGGCCAATTTGTTGATTTCCTAACAGTTTTCTAAAAAAAGAGGTCGTGGCAAATTACATATCATAACATTTGCACTTCCCTGTTAGATTTAGAATTTATTTAGCTATTTTCTTATTTAGTGTCCTTGTGATATCTATAATTGTTATTGAGGATTTATAGTTTGAGATTATGATTAAGGTTAGATTGTGAATAAGGTTTGATATTTTATCAGAGCGGCGCAGCGGAAGATGATGAATTTTGAGGACAAAATTTTTTTTTTAGGAGGGGAGAAATGTAACATCCTGATTTTTGAGTCTACAGACTAGAAAATTAGCCTATTTTTGGAGGACTATTAGACCCTATTTTTGATAATGGGAGTTTTGAATCAGTATTTTTGGGAGATGAAATACGTATTTACTATTTGAATAATAATATTATATAATAATATAATATATATTATATTATATTAATAAAATATTTTTTTAAAAAAATAAAATATTAAGGGTGGGCAACACGTTGTACGTGCTGCCCACGAGGAAGGGGTAATTAATATCCCTTCCCCTTCCCATATATATATATATATATAGGCGTGTGTGTGTGAATTAATATGTGGTGTGTGTGTGTGTGTCCGAAAGTGAGAGAGAACGTGGGAGAGTGAGAATAAGAGAAAGAGAAGAGGTGTGGAGAATGATGGTTTGATTTGAGGTTAAATTATTTGGTGATAGTAAATTGAGAATATTGAAGTATTAGTAAAATAAGCTTGGAATTGAGGTAACCTTGGTTATTCTTTTATATACTTGTCAAATAATTATATGTGTATATTTATTTACTGTTTTGGGATTTATTGTGCCTATAGAAGGCTTGATTTGGAATCTGATAATGTTGTTTTGATGAGAGTGGATATTCTTGGAGCCCTTGGTATCACTTTTCTTTTAACCGGGTCAAATATGACACCTCCTTGGTTGTGATTTTACCAGGAGGGGAGCCATGTTGAAGTTATGAGTATTGGATATGTTATGATGAGAGATGAGTTATGTGTTAGATTGCTCCAGTCAACGGTTATAAAAGGTGGTCAGGGTAATAAGGGTGATCTATTCATTATTGACATATTTTATATTGTGAGATCTCTTGTGAATTATTGGAAAATAAATTATGATGTTTTTGGAACCCTTTTTGGGAGGGAGTTTTGGTAACCGAGTCGAGAACTATTTTGTGAAAGGTTTTTATATAAAGGCATATATTTTAATTATTGTGAATTTATAAATATGTTCTCGTTCTTGGTTAGCATGTATATTTCTGAATAACCAATGGTTACGGGGATCTTTGGATCTTACGGTTACTTTGTTCATTTTTTTTCAGGTAAATGATTTAGTAGGGAAATCAGGGAAGGCACATATGGAAAGCTCATGCTATGTTATTTTATTTGCCATGACCATAAGACTTCCGCATTTTGAAAACTCTGATATTATTTTGGATTTATTTTGGCCCTGTATAAATGAATTTGTATCTTTGGCCGTTTTTGGGTGTTAAAGTTGAGGCGTTACAACCACCGCTGCCCAAACCTTTCCTAGGCCCTTCCACAGCTCTGAATCCGACTTTACAACCTTACATTCCTTCCATAAGTCGCACTCCCTCTCGTATTTGCCCCTCAGTACTTTTGAACAGAGGCTTTCCGACCTGGTGACTACATTCCACACCACCTTTCCCAACAGAGCATTGTTCATTGCCTCAACCTCCCGTAATCCCAAACCACCATTCCTCCTACTCTTCAACAGCGACTCCCACTTTACAGCATGCACTTTCCTACTTCCCACATCACTTCCCCAAATAAAGTCTCTTTGGATTCTTTCCATCTGCCTCCCTACATTTGCTGGAATAACCGAGTGTTGCATACAAAACACCGCCATTTGGTTTGAGACTGACTGCACTAAGGTAATCCGACCAGCCAATGAAAGAGTTTGCTTTTTCCAGGAACTCAACTTTCCTTGCATCTTATCAAGAAGAGGTTGAAATCTCTTCTTACTTTCCCTTCCACTTGTCATAATTGCTCCCAATTACCTCCCCAAGTCCTCCATTCTCTTAAAACCAGACAGCATGCAAATTTCATTTTGTGTCCTTCTCTCTACATTCTTCGAAAAGTACACACTAGTTTTTTGCACATTGACCCGCTGTCCTGACATCTCCCCAAATTTCCCCAATATATCCAACACCACACTTATCTGATTCATATTCGCCTCACAGATTAATAACAGATCATCCGCAAGAGTAAGTGGGATACCTCCGTCCCATGTCTGCCCATTTTCAAAGGCTTCCATCTTCTTTCATTTACACAATCTACAATCAAGTGGGTTAACTTTTCCATACCTAGTACAAACAGGTATGGGGATAACGGATCACCTTGCCTCAACCCCTTCACAGGAACAAACCTCTCCCTCTTTCCACCATTCCACATAATTGCCATGTCTGTTGAGCTAATGCACCTCCTTATTACCCTTCTAAACTTTTCAGCTACTCCAATTTCAGCCAATACCTTCCCAATAAATTCACAATTCATCATGTCATAAGCCTTTTCCAAGTCAATTTTTACAACCACATGGCCCTTCCTACCTCTAACACGATTCATAGAATGGACTATTTCTTTTGTAGTGATAATATTATCATGGATGCTCCTACATGGTACAAAGCTAGATTGAAATGGTGATACTAGTCTACTCATGAGAGGTTTCAGCCGATTAACAATTACCTTTGAAAGCCCTTTGTACACGACATTACAAAGAGATATGGGTCGAAATTGACTTACCACTTCTGGTTGCTCCATCTTAGGTATAAGCACTAGTAAGGTATCATTAACCTCACCTATTTTGGATGGATTATCCCACAGATCTTTAACAAATGGAGTGACAAAGTTCCCTACCGTTTGCCAATTATGTTGATAAAACGCCGCTGGAAAACCATCTCCACCCGGGGCCTTGAATTCACCCATTTGAAAAAACACCCTCTTGACCTCTTCTCCACTAACATCCTTCCCCAAACTCTCCAGTTCATGCCCCCTGACTTCCCCCCAGCTTTGATGCGTCTTCAACCAGCCCCTAACCTCTTTGTCCTCCTTAAACAGCGACACATAGTAACTCTGATTCAACTGTGCAATACCTTCCTCGTCCTCCACCCACAACCCCCCAGAGTTCTTTAGCATACTAATTTTGTTCCTCTTTCGTCTACACAAGGTTTTTGTGTGGTAGTACTTTGTATTTCGGTCACCCTTCGCCAGCCAACGCCCCCGAGATTTCTGGAACCATAAGACTTCCTCTTGCCGAAGTATCTGCAACAACTCCTCCTCAAGTTCTCTCTCCAGCCGAATAAGGAAAGGATTATAGTGACGTGCCAACCCCTGTTGAATGCCATTCAATCGATTTAGGATGGTGGTGTAAAGGGATTGAAGTGTCAGATCCTACGACCAATTTAAGCTATCACTAATGATAGAAGCATAACTGTGAATACCTTTCCACATCTAAGAGGAGTTATATGGTTGCTTGATTAATGACGGGCTATTCAAATCAATATACTTGATCTTCATGGTTTCTACCAAAAGTTCACCTACATGGAAGACTTGAGTATCCTCCATATTTGCTTGGCTAAAAGGAATTCATTAACCTAAGCAATTGATTTAAGTCCCAACCCACCTTTGAAAACGAGCTTAAAGATGAAATTCTGACTTTACAAATGAATTCGTGTACCCCAAAAATATTAGTGCACCTCATGTCAATTTGATAACAGATATAAATAGGCAACTTCACACAAAACCTCCACAACAACTGATTTGATCAAAGTTAGTCTAGGGGCTCGAGACGATAAACACTCTTTCCATGTAGTAGCTATTTGATCAATGAAATTTAGTAACTTGATTATAAATTTGAGATTTATACCTTTCGGGTTCAATCCAGGTAACAAGGTACTTGTCAAGTTTATCCGTTAAATGCGCTCCCAAAAAATGAGAGTATTCAAGCTTTAAATAAGAATGATGGATATTTCGACTGAAATCAAGAAAGACTTGACCTTGTTTAACTTTTGGCTAGACCAATCAATTACTATAAATTTCCAAAACTACTTTAAATGAGTTGATACTTTGATCATCCCCCAAACAAAAAATACTGATTTTTCAACATATAGTAAATAAGATACCGGCCGGGCATTATTGCTAATCATGGTAAAACTAAGAGGAGACATGTGATAAAAAATAATAATAAATAAGAGGATACATTGATTGCAATGAGTGTAGTGACGTACAATCATGGCAAAAATAAGTAAAAAAATTTACACCAGATTTAAAGGTGAAGTTTGTAGTGGTGGAGTAGCCAGAGAATAATGGAGACTGGATTTCTTGGTTTTTAATGTAAGTTGGGATTTCTTCTACCGACAACAACAGAACTACTGTTGGCTATACTGACAATAAGTCTCCAAGCTTGTAAGTAAAAGCGCCTCCAGAAAGTCTTTGTTTATACAGACTCAATGAAATATTTCCATCTAATCCTAAAAGATGGTGGTCACCATCATCCACATTAAGGGAAGAAATGATTGAACTCATTGAAGAGATCAGAGTTTTTTTTTTCTCAGATTGGAACACAGAGTTCTGATATACACCTCGTGAGATAATTAGATGTGCAGACTACCTTATCAAGGATGCTCATAATCTCGGTTAAGACACGCAAATTTTGCAAAGACCTCATCCGAGATGTCTCTCTATCATGTGAGAAGATCATCTACCTTCATAATAAGTCAACACTGATATGATCAATAAACTTCAAGTTTCTCAACTTGCCTTTTGCAATAATAATTTTTTTAAAAAAATTGACGAAGAGAGTGTTGGTTTGTTTGTTTGTTTGTTTTTTTCGGCTCTTTAGGGGAAAAACTCCTCTTACATGTTCCTTTTTTATAGGCATATTCTATAAAATAAAAATACTTTGATTCGGGGAACATAAAAAATGAAGAGTGGCTGCACTCGTATTCTCAAGTTCGCTGTCATCACCAAAGAAAGGAAAATTAAACTTGTTCCTCAAACCGTTGGTTCAACCGCGAGTTTGCATGTATGTCGTGATAGTCCTCGGTTTTTAACTCTATTGCTCTGATTATTGGCTCGAAGAAAGTTTACACAAACACAAAAAGAGACAGGACACGTCATTTTTGGGAAGCTGTTCTTGGAAAACAAGAAAATAGCCTTTGGGAGAGTCGTCCAACAAACAAGGAATGCATCAAGACGTTTCCAAACTGCGACGTTGCAAAACTGAAGTTTTTAAATTACTATATTATTATTAGTCCATATAGTGCAAACAGAAAGATAAGTCATTAGGTGTAGTTGGCGTTTTCCATTCTCTCTCCGTCTTTCCTGGTGATTCCAGCTTTATCTCTCTCTCCTACACACACAACGCATATATATATGTTTTGTTACAGGAAATTGGAAAAGAAAATTAAAAGAGAAGTTTTCTCCTTGTCTTCTAGTTTAGATTCCCACCATACGGTGATACTCCATACAAGATGAGTTGAGAAAATCATGCAAAGCTGTTCAGAATTCAAACACACTGTCACGGCCTTGGAGTTGATCGCCCAAAACACCAAGCTCCGTGCCGGCCTTAGCTCGATCACGCCTCCCGGATCGCGCTAAGTCAGCCGAATCCCCTCGGGTAGCCAAGGAAAGGCAAAGAACAAGAGAACTTCTAGAGAGAGAGAGAACTTAGAGAGAGAAGCTCTTGAAACAACAAATGACTTGAAGACTCTTGGATGGTTTACAAGTGAAGGAGGCTCCCCTATATATAGCCTACCACCTCCTCAATGAACGGCTAGGATCTAAAACATCCTACGGTTACAATCGGTTCTCCAGAACCTTCCCTACAAATATCAAGATATTTATATACATCGCCTGTGTAAGCGCTTACATCAGCGCTCTCTAGAATTCTCCATAGAATTCTACACAATTCTACATATTTACAATACATGTGAACTTGGGCATGTAAGCACTCCCGCGCACTCCGGACCGCCCTGTTTGCATCTTCGTGCTGCCCGCATGTCCAAGTCGAACCTCGAACCATAGAGAATGCCTCACGCACACAAAGTATCCGGCGTTCCCAAAATTGTGCGTGACATTCTCCCCCACCAAATCCAGTGACGCCCTCGTCACTGTGCCAAACCAAGATCACGCCTGATCTTGAATAGGCCTGCATCCCACTGATGAGGCCCCTCGTGCACCTCCTTGGAACATGTTGGTTCCCCCACTGAAGAAGCTCGTCTCCCCGTCATCTAGCTCTTTCCCCAACGTCCAGTGGTTCTCCATCTGCGGGCGAAGTTCCCCAACTCGACCCTTGCAACCACTGAGTCCGTACTCGAGCCTTGAACCACGACTTGGTCCTTCACGCACAACTATGTCCCAACAGTCCTTGAAGGTTAGGACGGAATCTGCAACCGCCCAATCTTCCCAGCACTTCTGCTCAGTCCATGGTCCACCCCATCACCTAGGAGTCCTCCACCGAACTAGCAGCCCTGCACTGGTGTCCACTCTTCCCAGCACTTCTGCTCAGTCCTCCACCGAACTAGTAGCCCCGCACTGGTGTCACCCTTAAGTAAGGTGTTCCACTCGACCTCTACTTAAGGTATCCTCAAGTTGAGTCTCCCACGCCTCCATGACATGGTCCACTCCCCTTTCACTCGGGAGTCCTCCACCGAACGTGGCTCCAGGCCCCTGCCTGTGCAATGCTTGTACCTCCACGACATGATCCACTCCTTTCCTCTTGGGAGTCCTTCACCGAACATGGAGCCAGGTTCCCTCTTGTGTCTCAACGACACGATCCGCTCCCTTCCCCTTGGGACGTGAATCCAGGCCCCCTGCCTGTGCAACACCTGCGCTTCCATGACATGATCCACTCCTCTCCGCTCAGGAGCCATTCACCGAACATGGAGTCAAGCAACTCCTCTGGTACAACATCTTGTGTCGAAGCATCCCCTGCCTTGCCCAGGACATGTCTTCAGTAGTGCCACCTCCACCTCCTCTTGGCAAACACACCCTCTCCCGAGGTCCTCCCCAGGGATCGATCCTCCTGCTTGATCGAACCCACGACCACAGAGTCCGTGTCGAAAGCCTTGAGTATCTTCACTACTCCCACGAGATACGTCCAGGGTAAGTACCAACCCACCTTCGTTTCGCACTTCCCAGGATCCTCGCCTTAGTGCCTGGTACACTCCCATCCCCTGAGGGAGTCATCCTCCTGACTAAGTGACCCGGCCTTGGTACTAGGCTTACGAAGGTAGCTTCATTGCTCTTCCACAAGACTCGTCCCTCCAAGGCTCCTACCTTCAGCATCACGGTAGCAGCATCCCCATCTTGGCAGGACTTCTTTGATCCTCGGGTCCTCCCGAAGTTCTCCCTCTCTACCTCTCTTCTCTAGCCACCACAACGTCCTCGGTTCTTGCCTATCATCCATGCTCACCAAATGGCTACCACGAACCACGTTCACAGCTAGCACGAAGCTGCCTCGAACCAAAGCTCTGATACCACTTTGTCACGGCCTTGGAGTTGATCGCCCAAAACACCAAGCTCCGTGCCGGCCTTAGCTCGATCACGCCTCCCGGATCGCGCTAAGTCAGCCGAATCCCCTCGGGTAGCCAAGGAAAGGCAAAGAACAAGAGAACTTCTAGAGAGAGAAAGAACTTAGAGAGAGAAGCTCTTGAAACAACAAATGACTTGAAGACTCTTGGATGGTTTACAAGTGAAGGAGGCTCCCCTATATATAGCCTACCACCTCCTCAATGAACGGCTAGGATCTAAAACATCCTACGGTTACAATCGGTTCTCCAGAACCTTCCCTACAAATATCAAGATATTTATATACATCGCCTGTGTAAGCGCTTACATCAGCGCTCTCTAGAATTCTCCATAGAATTCTACACAATTCTACATATTTACAATACATGTGAACTTGGGCATGTAAGCACTCCCGCGCACTCCGGACCGCCCTGTTTGCATCTTCGTGCTGCCCGCATGTCCAAGTCGAACCTCGAACCATAGAGAATGCCTCACGCACACAAAGTATCCGGCGTTCCCAAAATTGTGCGTGACAACACGCCTTGTTAGCAGCGCCTTTTCAGACATTTTTAACTAAAAAGTAACTGAGTTTTCTGGGCAAGCTGGACAAGCCATGTATATAATAACACCGCAAAGTACTTATAAACTAATCTCAGACAACTATTATAATGATAATAATAGTTTTTTTATCATGTTGCGACACTGGTGTTATTTAGGTATATATTTAGGTTAATTAGATTGCATTGGTCGTGACTGTTCCGTCCACTTTGATATCCTCGACCCCTTTGCTGTTCAAATATGTCGCATGCTGGTGTCTGCTTGTTCAGTTTGAATTTCCTCTTGCGGTTTTGATGCAGCCAAGTGACGCCACAAAATCGACAAAGTCAGAAAAGGACGGAGACATGAACGATTCTTGGTGACTTTTCTTGCCTTTAAAGCTCTTAAGTAGGAGCACAACCTTTTCTTCTTGCTTTTTTTCTTAATAGATTTTCTACATATATATGGAGACGTGTAAATCATTATTAGGCTCCTCCAATAATGAAAAGACAGAAATAAACCATATAGCATTTGAGATGCTATCTTTTGGAATCACAGAAGTAAGGGAAGATCACGACAGAAATTGGAAAGCTAAGTAGCTATTATAAAGCATGGGCATATCTTCAAGATTGTTTCACTGAAAGTGGAGCAGACAAATGAAACAGTCCAAAACGGTGGGTGTACTGTACCCTAACAAGCGTTGATTAATTATTCGCCGCGCAGAATCATAAAGATGAAATGATGTATATATCGTGACCTGCAAATGAGTTAAGTTTTTTTTTTTTTTTTTTTGGATAATATTGGATCAACAAACCTCACCAATTCATTCAAGACTCTGATCAATATTTCCATCGTTGTTTGTTTTGGGAGTGGCTGGAAGAGTATGCATCATCACATGCATGCAAACATTAGCGAAATTAGCAAATATTTTTAACTTGAGCCAAAAAATAACCTATTAAACTATTTACTAAATAGCATCACGTAATATTAAAAATATAAATAAATAATAATTGACAATCATAAATTAAAACAAAATATAAGATAATACTAACATTTTCAGTAAGTATCTCAAACAAGAATTTTACTTTCCTCATCCCAATGATAAGTAATAAACAAAATATTATCCTTATAGAGAAAGTAAAAGATTAACTAGAGTTAAATTATCGGTCAAAATAAAATATTATATAATAAATTTATTTATACATAATAATACATTTTAGAAGGTCCAACAAGTAGTTATGTCACTCCATGTAGATAAAATATTTCACTGGATCGGAAGACTTATGTTTTATTTTATCTAGATGATGACGTGATATATGTATGGTACAACGTAACTGATAGAAAGCTAAAAGATTTAGACCTGTTTTTGATGCCGAGGAAAACTAGAATAATCAAAGGGGTATCTGTGATTCGATGTTGTTTAAATTAAAGATGATGAAATGGAAATGGTGTGAAGAGAACATAATGACATTGGATTTGGATAGATACAGCTGAACCTTCTGGGAATCTATGCACTGGTAGGATGAGATTGAATATATTACGCGGAGAATTAGTTCCATGTATGCACGCTCATCCACGTACACGTATTAACATCGTATGTATCCTAATTTCATGTACTGAGAATAAGATTTAATCATTTCTCATCTTTTATTTATGTGAGCTTGAAGGTATATTATATGCTACAGCCATTACAAGCACATCTCTCTGTCTATATATATATGGAACTACGCTGAACTCTATAAATTGAAATCCCCCCTCGCTGTTTGAAGCATACCTATTAAATTTGAAATGGCCAGTGGCCAGAGATACCCACCCCTCATTTATTCTTAACATAAGAGTTATTCTTATGTATATACTCCCCATGTTTAGTCATAAAGTCGTCCGATAAAAGGTGTCTAAATATTAATAAGTTTTTTCTTTTTTTCATTTTTACCCCTTATTATTTATGTTTATTTATGTGTATTGCATTGCTTAAAAGGTTGGTAGTCCATATATTTACTTTATTTTTCTTTCTTACTTGCCCGTTATAAATAGGGGCATACTTAAAAAACAAAGCTTATTTCAAACATATTGATTATTTTTAACTAATTTTAACCGTTATCTTAAATCGTATGATTCGGTTATTAAGCTCTTATAAATAAGAGAAGAGGGGTATAACTAACTAATTGTCAACACAACCTTAAACCAAATACCTCTTCTAAATATAGCAGGTGGAGTTGCCATTGAGACAAGTAGCCGTTGACAAATAATTATATGTGTATGATTTAATTAAATTTCTATTTAGTTAATTTATCATGAGCCATATCCATATAGACTCATCCATAATGCTATTCTTATCCTTTATGTAAAAGCTAGTTGTGGGTTGAATTTGATTTTCTAAATATAAGACTAAAATTTACCTTTTCTATCAAATTTAATTATAATTTTTTTTAGAGTATCATATTGATTGTACATATTAATGAGTTTATATACAACAAGAGTTATGATACCGACTGGACATTATTGCTAATTAATCATCGTGAAACTAGGAGGTGACATGTGATAAAAAAAAAATTAATAAATAAGAGGTACATTGATCTAGTGACCTAGTTTAAAGGTGAAGTTTGTGATGGAGTAGCTAGAATTAGGATTCTACTATTGACAACAATAGAACTGTTGGCTTTGCTAACAAGTCTCCAAGCTTATGAGCAAAAGCGCCTCCACAAAGTCCTCGTCTATATCGACTCAATGGAAGCTTTCCATCTCTTGAAAGATGGTGGTCACCATCTCTGTTAAGGGAATTAGAAATAATTAATGGAGTACTTAGGTACCCCTTATGTGTTCATACCTCTATTAATGAGAATATTTTTTTATTTTCTATTTATTTAAATTTAAATTATACATTGCTTTCTGAAAAAAAAATTATACTTAGTATATTAAATTAATTAGTTTTCAGTTTACTGGTGTTACAGACATATATTTCTAAATGCAAAACTGAAAACTAATTAATTTAAGATACTGGGCGCGAAAAAATTTTCAAAAAGGCAACATATAATTTAAATCTAAATAAATATAATATAGAAAAAAATTATTCCCATCCCTTTAATAGAGCTATGAGACTAATGTGAACTCTAATTAATGAGATTAGAGTTTTTTTTCTCAAATTGGGACACAGAGTTCCGATATATGCATTTCATGAGACAATTAGATGTGCGGATTACCTTATCAAAGATGCCAATAATCTCTCTGAAGACATGCAAATTTTGCAAAAACCTCATCTGAAATGCCTCTCCATTATGCGATGAGAAGATCGGCTACCTTCATATTATTAAGTCGACACTTATGTGATTGATAAACGGCAAGTTCCACTTGCCGTTTTGTAATAATGGGGGAAAAAAAGATGAAGCGAGTGTTGGTTGAGTGTTCTTTTTTTTTTTTTTTCTTTGTGGTGCTCTTTAAGGGAAAAAACTCCTCTTACATGTTCCTTTTTACATCATGATATAAAATAAAAATAGTTTGATTCGGGGAACTGCAAAAATGAAGAACGGCTGCACCTGTATTCTTAAGTTCGCTATCATCACCTTAATTAAGAAAGGAAATTAAAATTAAACTTGTTCCTCAAACCCGTTGTTTCAACCGCGAGTTTGCATGTATGTCTGATGATCCTCGGTTTTTAACTCTAATGCTCTGATTATTGGCTCGAAGAATGTTTACACACACACAAAAAGAGACAGGACACGTCATTTTTAGGAAGCTGTTCCTGGAAAACAAGCAAATAGCTAGCCTTTGGGAGAGTCGTCCAACAAACAAGGAATGCATCAAGACGTTTCCAAATTATCTGCGACGTTGCAAAACTGAAGTTTTTAAATTACTATATTATTATTAGCCAATATAGTTCAAACAGGAAGATAAGTCATTAGGTGTAGTTGGTGTTAGTTTTCCATTCTCTCTCCCTTTCCTGGTCATTGCAGCTTTATCCCTCTCTCCTACACACACAACGCATATATGTTTTGTTACAGTCGAAATTGGAATAGAAAATTAAAAGAGAAGTTTTCTTCTTGTCTTCTAGTTTAGATTCGCACCATACGGTGATTCTCCATATTGAGCCGAGAAAATTATGCAAAGCTGTTGAAAACTCAAACCTTTTTCAAACACACGCCTTGTAAGCGGCGCCTTCTCAGACATTTTAAACTAAAAAGTAACTGAGTTTTCTGGGCAAGCCGGACAAGCCATGTATATAATAACACCGCAAAGTACTTATAAACTAATCTCAGACTACTATTATAATGATAATAATATATAGTTTTTTATCATGTCGTGACACACACACACACATATATATATATATAGGTTAATTAGATTACATTGGTCGTGACTGTTCCGTCTACTTAGATATCCTCGACCACTTTGCGGTTCAAATATGTCGCATGCAGGTGTCTTCTTGTTCAGTTTAATTTGAATTTCCTCTTGCATATGCGGTTTTGATGCAGCCAAGTGACGCCACAAAATCGACGAAGTCAGAAAAGGACAGAGACATGAACGATTCTTGGTGACTTTTCCTGCCTTTAAAGCTCTTAAGTAGGAGCACAACTTCTTTTCTTGCTTTCTTTATTAATGGATTTTCTA
Source organism: Acacia crassicarpa (assembly GCA_034222035.1). Lineage (NCBI taxonomy): Eukaryota > Viridiplantae > Streptophyta > Magnoliopsida > Fabales > Fabaceae > Acacia > Acacia crassicarpa. The sequence goes on along the minus strand of JAWXYG010000002.1, from coordinate 66,202,907 downwards.
TATATGAAGACGTGTAAATCATTATTAGGCTCCTCCGGTATTGAAAACACAGAAATAAACCATATAGCATTTGATATAATATCTTTTGGAATCACGGAAGTAAGGAAAAATCACGACAGAAATTGGAAAGCCAAGTGGCTAAAAAGCATATCTTCAAGATTGTTTCACTGAAAGTGAAGCAGACAAATGAAACAGTCCAAAACGGTGGGTGTACTGTGCCCTAACAAGCGTTGATTAATTATTCGCCTCGGAGAATCGTAAAGATGAAATGATGTTGTTATGGACTCAAAATATGGCATAGATGTAAAGGCAAGACATTTGAGTTTGAAGGCACATGAGGCCCAACAGTCTAAACCCTAACTCTAAGGTACACTTTATAAATAGAGGTAAAGCCTAAGGTACACAGATTCTAAGCTCTCTCTCATCTACAATTCTGCTTACACTGTGCACACACCCCACTCCATTTGGTTGTGTACAGTGATCTTCTATTTTCAAAGATATTTCATCCATAGATGCCTAAAAGGGAGCTATTTGATCCAAGATAAACTTACTAGTCCACCTAGGGCTAGACACTTATGTTCTTATGACAGAACAAATGTATATATCGAGACCTGCGAATGAGTAAACGTTCTTTTTTTCATGGATAATATTGGAAACCTCACCAATTCATTCAAGACTCTTATCAATACTTCCATCTGTTATGGACTCATATAATAGATCTGACCAATATGCAGCTCAGTAGGAGCTCTTTATGATAGAATCCTCCTATAATCAGGTAAACCGCTAATCACCATATAATCATGTTTATAATCTAGGATAGTACAGGTAGTGGAGCAGGTACTTTGCAGAAGGTGGAGGAGCACATTGCCTGAGGAATGAACCCATTGCGAGAGAAACGAAACCTAGGTAATTTCTATAAATAGGAGGCTACCCACTAAGTGCACACTCTCTATTCATCTATTTTTAATATTCAGTCCCACTGTGTACACACCCCACTCCTTTTGGCCATTGCCATGCATATACATGTTGCACAGTGAGCTTCAGACACTCTGTGATATCTTTTTCCTAGTTATCACTGAGTACTCTCCTCTCATTGGTGTTTAATTGATAGACATCTTGAAGTATACATTCGATCTAATATAAATCATTCACTAGTCCATTAAAGCTAGACACTTGTGTTCTATTCAACAAAACACCTTCATTGTTTGTTCTGGAAGTAGCTAGGAGGGTATGCATACCATCACATTGAACCACAAAATATTTTTAACTTGGGCAAAAAAAATAAACATATTGAACTGTAAATAGTATCACATAACATTGAAAATATAAATCAATAATAACCGACAATTATAAATTAAAACATGATATAAGATAATATTAACATTTTTAGTAAGTATCTTAAATAAGAATTTTACTTTCCTCTCATAGTCCAATGAGTAATAAACCAAACATTGTCCTTATATAAGAGATAAATGATTAGCGGGAGTCAAATTATCGGCCAAAAGAAAATATTATATAATAAATATATATATATATATATTAATAATTTTTATAAGGTTAGCTGGCCTTTTTTTTTTTTTTGCTCAAGTAGCTGGCCAATTCAATAAGTGATTATGCCACTCTTTGTAGATAACATATTTCACTCGAAGTCTTTATGCATTGGACAACGTAACTGATAGAAGGCTATAAGATTTAGACCTGTTTTTGATGCCTAGGAAAATTAGAATAATAAAAAAAGGGGCTTGTGTCTGTGATTCGATGTTGTTTAAATTAAAGATGATGAAATGGAAATGGTGTGAATTGAACATAATGACATTGGATTTGCATACAGCCGAACCTTTTGGGAATCTATGCACTGATGGGATGAGATTGAATATATTACGCGGAGTAGAATTAGTTCCATTTATACACGCTCATCCACATGCACGTATCATCTTAGAATGTTTGGCTTGTCAATTCTTAATTCCGTCAAAAAAATATCCAAAATTAACGAAAAGAAGACATTTGTATTAACATCATATCGTATTACGTATCCTAATTTCATGTACTGAGAATAAGATTTAATCATTTCTCATCATATATTTATGTGAGCTTGAGCCTTGAAGGTATATTATATGCTACAGCCATTACAATTAGCATCCGGAGAAAAAGAAACCATTACAAGCACATCTCCCTCTATATATATGGAACTACACTGAACTTTATAAATTGAAATCGCCCCTCGCTGTTTGAAGCATACCTCTTAAATTTGAAATAGCCAGTGGCCAGAGTTACCCACCCCTCATTTATTGCTAACATAGGAGTCATTCTCATGTACATACTCCCTCATGATTAGTCATTTTTATTAACATCCGACAAAAATTGTTTAAATATTTAATCAGTTTTTTTTTCCACTTTTATCCCTCATAATCATGTGTATTGCATTAATTAAAAGATGGGTGGTACATATATTTACTTTCTTTTTCTTTCTTACTTGCTTGTTATAAACAGGGGCATACTTGAAAAACAGCTAATTTAGATATACTTATTATTTTTAACTAATTTTAATTGTTCCGTTAAACAACGTAATTCAGTTATTAAGCTCTTATAAATAAGAACAAAGAGGTATAACTAATTATAATTGTCAGCACAACCTTGAACCAAATACCTCTTCTAATTAAATGTAGCAAGTGGAGTTGCCACCGAGACAACTAACCGTTGACAAATACTTATATATGTATAATTTATATTTCTATTTAGTTATTTCATAGTGCCAAATCCATAATATTATTCTAATCCTTGGTGTAAGAATTAGTTGTGGGTTGGATTTGATTTTCTAAATATAAAACTCAAATCTACCTTTTCTATCGAATATATATATAATTTTTTAAAAGTATTCCTATTGATTGTACATATTAATGAGTTTATATATAATGAAAGTTATGATAAAATTAAAGATTGTGTTTTTTTAAAAAAACTATATTAATATTTATTACAAATAACTAACCTAATTAACTTTTTTTTATAGCTATTATGTTAACTAGATACAGGTAATATATAATTAGGCATGGGCCTATATGGGGAAGATTCAAATCGACATATAGAAGAGACGTTGAGAGACGTTTATTGATTTGGACAGAGTTTGAGGCTTGTTTGGTTCGGAAAATTTGGGATGGGAAAGAGAACATCAAATTTTCTCACCAATAGGATGTCTGGTTTACATTTTTCAGCAAAAAATGTTAAATGGTTTACTGGAACCAAATTTCAGTTGTAAAATTGAAAAATCTTCTAACGCTTGGCTAAAGACATTAAAGACCCTGCGTGTAATCATCGATGTGAGATAAAGTTTTTTTTTTTTTTTAACACTGAGATAAAGTATTTAATACAAGGACAAAATGTCATTTAGCCTATTTTTCTATCTCATTTTCTTTAAATTAAACAAAAAAATTATATTGCCCAATTTTCTTTTCTAATACAAACTAAATATTTACGTGACAATATTTTTCATTCATTTCTATTCCATTACTTTCTGATTTTTTTTTCTTAACCAAACGAGCTCTGGGATAGGAAAGCGTCTTGCTCCTCAACGTGAGCTAAATATTTCAGTACAAACTAAATATTTAGGGAAAATGATAGTGAGGCCCCAAAAAACATAAAAAAAATTATATAAAAGTCTTAACATAAATTCACATATCTTATATTATTTCTATTGAAACAAAATCCAGGTTTTTAAATTTTGTTGCAAATATAGCACTTCTTGTTGTGAATATGACTTTTTTTTGTTATAAACGGTAAGGTTTAATTTTTTTTTTTAATATAGCACTTCCTGTCGTGAATATAATCTTTTTCTGTTGTAAATGACCTCTGTACGTTTAGGGACTTGAGTTTGAAACAAAATCCAGGTGTTTAAATTTTGTTGTGAATATGACACTTCCTGTTGTGGATATAGTTTTGTTCTGTCGTGAATGACTAGGTTTTTAAATTTTGTTGTGAATATAACACTTCCTATTATTAATAGAAATACTATCAAAAAGTCCCGATGAACTTTTTAAATATATGAATTTCTATTAAGACTTTTTTATAATTTTTTATGATCTTTGGGACCTAACTGTTATTTTCCCAAATATTTATGTAACTGTTAAGGGATCCGAGAGTCCAACGTTGATGATCCTTTAAATTCTCTATACGACAAAACGTCTTGCTCCTCAACGACAAAACATCTTGCTCCTAATCACACAGCATGAGGGGATGAATTTCCCCGTGCTTTTTTATTTGAATCGTTCAGATAGAATCTAGATAATTCAGAATAAATTTCTTAACTATTTATTTTTAAATAAAAAGTTATTTTAAAAAAATATTTTAGATGAGATCTTAAATTTTTTAAAAAAATTTGTACCCATTAAATGATTTTCATTTAAAAATCAGGAAGTAAAAAAATTAAATCTGGATGGTCTAAGATTTAAACCATTTAGATAGAAAGAACTCTCCCTTTTCATCCAAAAGAATGAGTAGAAAACTGATTCTGTAGCGGTTCAATCACTAAAATGGCCTTTATTATTATTTATTATTGCTCTCTTTTTTTGCCAACAATTATTATTATTGCTCTTATTTGAGTCAAATTGGTCTGTATGACTGTATTATTATTTTTCCAAGTCGAAATCAACGAGGACTTGTGCAAGTCTTGGATTACAAGTTGGGAAGAAGCGACTGAGACTTGGATCGAGGCTATATATGAAATTCATTGTGAATGGACCAAAACAAAAAACGACCGTAGCCTTTTTTTTTCCTGCGCTTATCTTCTTGACCTGATTATTTTTAATTATTGTGATATTTTCATGAACATAATTTATTTTAAAACCATCGAAATGTATATCTCTGCTGCCGTGGAATCAAGTTCCTCGAAATGCAGGGGAATCAACTCAAAATCATTATTTGTATAATGTTTTTCATTTTATATAATTGTTTTTTTTGTATATATATGTAAAAAAGTCCCCCGCAATGGAATCAAGACAAGACATTCTTGAATGGATATAATATGTACAGCCACATGCACATAAATTTGACAGCTAAGATATTCCTCTCCTTACATTTTATATTTTCTTAAAGACGATAGACTTTTCTACTTGAAATTATATATTCATTATTCCATGCGTTGCCTCTGTAGTGATAATGTGGATTTTTCCCCCCTTTTGGTTTGTGCATTCAATTTATTCCATTTACACCAGACGAGGAAAAAACTAAAAAGTGCTTCCCTGTTTTACGCACTTAACAATACCCAACTAAACCTTTTTCTTTTTCCACCCAATCCTTCGGTTTCGCCTAATGTTGGATCCACAGTTGTAGGGAAGAGTTCTGAGCATCATTTTCTCCATTTCATGCCTTCAACAAGACGTGATTAAGGGAGGGCAAGTCCTTTTTCATTTGATTCCAATGGTTGTTCGTAATAAGGTTGTTAAACTCACAAATTTAAACAAACTCATGGCAGTGACGTAAACTCGTATAATAAATTCATAAGATTTTACTTTTATTATTAAATATGATTACTAATGTATAATTAAATAATTAAAATATAAAAATGACAACAATTTGATTTAAATATCTTTTAAATCTAAATAATTGAAATTGAATCCATCAACATTTATTATTTATCATATTTTAATAAAAAATTTCTATATAAAGTCACTGAGCATTATCAAATAAAAAAAGTTAATACGAGTTTTAAAATACGTTAACATGGTTTTATAAATTAGAAACATAAAAACGGTCAACTCAGTATATAAACTTGTGAATTTAATCGAATTTACAACTAGTATAAGTTCATCATTGACTCGACTTGTTTTTGTAAGCTAAAAGCGTAAAAACAGTTAATTCAGAGAGTTAATTCGCCAGTTTGATAACAATACTTAGTACAATAAAATCAAAATTTGAGTATACAATATTTTACTACTCTTGTCTTATTTATTGGTTTAGATTAGCTAACTCTAGAGTTGGTTAACTCATTAATTATACACTAAATTTATAATTTTGTTCTTATTGTGATTCGTTTTAAAAGTCAACATGAATAAATTTTTGTTATTTATTATAATTAATAGGGATAAAAATGTAATAAATGAGTTTATTACTTTTAAAACGAGAAATATAATAAGAAAAATCATTTGGAACGCAGCGCCAGATGGTTTTTAGAATTGATGATAGAGTATTAATCGGATGGAATCAAGGACAGCGCAAAGGCATCTTATCCTGTAAATTTCTACGAAGGCTTCATTACCAAACAAAATGATTACAATTGTTTGCACTGCCACTAAATTTAAAAGGAAAAGTGATCGAGAAAATCTAGGTGAAATGCCCATCCCATCTCTTTCTTCGGCTGCATTTACTCATTTATCATTACCAATCCAAACAAAAGTACAAGGCTCAAAACAAAATAAAAAAGCTGAGTTTTCCAATTTATGATATTTTTGGGCCAAATTGTTAATTCGAGAATTTTTAACTCACGAGTTTAACTTTGTGCCGTACCTCGTAGTCACAGCCTTGTGAGACCCCTGTTCCAGCCTAAAACGGTAATCCTCCACCTGTGACCACATCTCGAGCTCGTCAGTCATACATATCCTGCAATCGCAACCGTAGAATTATCACTAGAAACTAGTCAAAATATTTTTCCTTTTTGAGGAGAAGCTTATGTAACGGTTTAAATTTACATTTTCTATTTTTCCCTTTCATTTTCATTTTTTGAGATTGTTTAATTATCGATACAACCTACCCAGATACGAGGTATCCCTGCACTGCTCTGTACTTAAATACCCCCGTCCTCCAATTTTGGGAAGACGTATCCAGTGGAGGAGCGAAAAACTCACAAACGGCTATAATTGACGTGACAAAGTTGGAGAATCCCGACGGATATGATTCTAATAACATAGAGAGCAATAGACACACATATTTCGGCCTGGTTTTGTATGTGTTTCCGCCTCTATTTTCCCAGATTTTCACTTGCTATTTTTAGTCTCTTGGTTTGAAGGGGTTCTTGCTGGGCTGCTTTTTGCCCTATAGTTTGCCGGGATTCATTTGGCAGGAAGTTCTCGTTGTTTTCAGCTTCTCAGGGAACTTCACCATGTCTGATGGGTATTCTAATTCCAAGAAGACTGATGACATCTGCGAGGATGTTTGTGGTCAGGTTCGTACGAACTTCCTTGATCAGTTAATTTTTCAGCTTTTCTTTATCTATTTTCTGTTTTTTTTTAAAAAAAAAATAAATCATCTCCCTTGAAATTTTGGGTTTCTTTTTGGTATTTCGTCAATGGCCGTCGACTTTAGTTCCCTTCGTCAATGCGAAATGGGAGCTTTAAGTTTGTTGGGTTTAATCTGTTCCCAATTTTTACTCTTTTCCGTCCTAATGTTCAGGGCGTTTCACTATCCAAACTTCATATTGGGTTTTCATTTCCTTTTTGGTGATCTTTCATTCAATTTTGGAAGGGAATAACCCCCCCCCCCCCCCCAAAAAAAAAAAAAAAGAACGAAAGAAAAAAGGGAAAAAAATCTTGGAATGGAAAACATTGATTAATCTGTTCTGTTATGCAACTTCTAGTTGATGATTGATGCTCTTATTTGACTGGCTTCCCACCTCCTCTTTTTCAAAATCCTGCAATAGTTTTTTAAATGCATATTTTTTCTGGGTTGTTGATTTTGAATCTTAGGGGTTTGAAGAGGAGGTATTGCACCGGCATTTCAGTCATGGATTAGAGGTCTGAATGTTCCGAGGAAACATGTAGTTGTATGTTTTGCGCAATTACGGTAGTTGAGAATTGTGTTTCTGCTCTATGTGTGTATGCCAGTTAGAATTTCATTTTCTGAATTCCTTCAAAACATATTTTAATGAAGTTTGTGGAATCATTCCACGTTGTGGCTTTTGAAATTTGGGTAGTGTCCGTCCTCAGATTGTCGTTGCATAATGCATTATGCTTAGTTAAGCATGTGAAGTGAAATATTTTATTGCTGAGATTCCATATAGCTAAGAAAGTTTCTATTTGCCACACAACAGGGTCCACGTGCAGTGTTAAGCATGTCAAGACTTCGGTGTATTTTGAGAGGGTTCCATCTCAATGTTTTGCTGCTTTTATTTGTGTTTGTTCCAGCCGGCATCATGGTTCTCTATCTGCATGGACAGAAAATCTCATACTTTCTCAGACCACTATGGGAATCTCCTCCAAAGCCATTCCATGAAATTCCTCACTATTATCATGAAAATGTGTCAATGGAGACACTTTGCAGACTTCATGGTTGGGGAATTCGTGAATCCCCAAGACGAGTCTTTGATGCTGTTTTGTTCAGTAATGAAGTCGACATCCTTACCATTCGTTGGCAAGAAATGAGTCCACATGTGACTCAGTTTGTACTTCTCGAATCAAACTCTACGTTTACAGGATTGCCTAAACCACTGGTTTTTGCTGGCAACAGGGAGAAATTTGGTTTTGCCAAGTCCCGACTGACATACGGGGTAATTGGAGGAAGATTTAAGAAGGGTGAAAATCCTTTTGTTGAAGAAGCATATCAAAGGGTAGCCCTGGACCAGCTTCTGAGGATATCAGGTATAGAAGATGATGATCTCTTGATCATGTCGGATGTTGATGAGATTCCTAGTGCCCACACGATTGACCTCTTGAGGTGGTGTGATGACATTCCGCAAATTCTTCATCTCCAATTGAGGAATTACTTGTACTCTTTTGAGTTCTATCTAGACAACAAAAGCTGGAGAGCATCAATCCATCGATACCAGAGGGGTAAGACTAGGTATGCTCACTTTAGACAGTCTGACGTCTTATTGTCTGATGCTGGTTGGCATTGTAGCTTTTGTTTCCGCCATATCAGTGAATTCTTATTCAAGATGAAAGCATACAGCCATTATGATCGCGTGAGGTTCCCTCATTACCTAAACCCGGATAGGATTCAGGATGTGATATGCAAAGGGGCTGACCTATTTGACATGCTCCCCGAGGAGTATACGTTTAAGGAGATTATCGGGAAGATGGGGCCGATTCCTCATTCTTTCTCAGCAGTACATCTTCCGGCATATTTGTTGAATAATGCACCTCAATTCAAGTATTTGTTGCCTGGTAATTGCGTAAGAGAAAGTGGCGGCTGAGTTTGAAACATTGTGATGTTTCCTCTGACATTGGCAATTGATAGTGTATGCAGCCAAGAGCAGCTCTATTGAAGGTTCATTCTTTAGAGATAGATTGAGAAGAAATTCCAGAATTTTAACAGGAAGCTTTAATACTCATTGACTGGGGTTATGTAACAGTACTGTGGGATGTGGGCTATCAGCTGAGAGGAGCATGTTATGACTTATGACAGATAGCATTGTGGTTTTTGACAAGCCTTTGTATCGTCTCTTTAATAGTAGCATGAGATTTCCCTCATGTTTTGTCATGGGAATCTGTATTTCTTGGCCTGTAATACATGCATTATCTTGTTTAGTGACTCGTCTTCATTTTGATCGGCAAGTTCATGTCTTCTCATCACTTTCTCTAATCTTGTATTTTTTATTGGCAAATCATGCAGCAGGAATTACAAAGCCTTATTCCATTAGGTGAGGTCGGTAAATTGCAAATCATGCGCAGTGCATATATATATATATATATATATAAATAAATGTTTCACTCTTGAAGTTGAGTTTTGGAGTATTCAACAGTTGTAGTTAGAATAAACTTGAAGACTTGTGCCTGTGGGGTGTGGCAGCTATAAATGGAGTGAGTGAGAGGTATCCTAGTGGAGTTTCATTTGGGTTGAACTTTTTCCATGGCTATTAGTATATATCTTTTCAAAGATTTGGAGAGGTCGTGAGGATTGTGTCCATTTCATGGCACTGATTGTGGCCTGAGCAATTATTTGCCTTGAGGATTAATTAATCATGGTCCCCACCATCAACCCCGCAATAAAAAGACTTACGCATGCCTCTTTAAATCCCCACCAAGTCATGCTTCAACACTTCAATTCATTATCCCTTTTGACTGTTAAATGCCATCGCACTTAATTGTGTTTATTTAGAGCCAGTCATTTTCCTCACTCGGTTCTGTTTCTTGAGAGGCGTTTTCATTCTGTTCATCCTGTCCAAGACGGAACACTCTTACGCTTTTAACTGGTGTTTGTGTCAATTTTTAATTTGGGGTCCTTGACATCTCTCTCTTGACCACTCTGGCAACTATTAAGGCCGAAGCCTAATACAAATCACTGTTGTAGAAAAAAGGATCAAGCTCCTCCTGCTGTCCATAATTACTTTGATCCGTATATCTCATTTATATGCACCGCAGACAAAATCTTATATTAAAAACTAGAAGTAGTAGTATAAAGAAATACTAAATTAAACTTCAAGTCTTTTTTCCAATAAATTGTACTAAAGGTAGTATTTAGAAAAAGATCATTAATAACTTGTTGAATGACTTATATTGTGGATAAAAAAAATTCCTTCAAACACGCATCATATTTACGACGGAGGGAATATAAAAGATTCAATGTTCTTATTCTTTTTGAATAGCAGCTTACAGCGATCCAAAGTCAGTATTCTAGTAACCTTAGAAACAGCGTGAAGCAATTTATTGAGCGCTCCAACTTCATAGTTTGAAATATGAATTCACGAGACGTGGATGATTTAGCAATTTCTCTGGTCAGCACAAAATCTTTGGTGCTCTTCTTAACTTGATTCCATAAGGAATCGGTGCAGTGTTACTAGCCAGCAGTCGGATCACCAAAGCTCACCTTTTAGTTGGGGAAAGCCACACGTAAATATATGTATGTGGTGGTCGTGGTTGTTGAACTCACTGGATTGTTCCGCATTCGTCTTTGAAAGAAAAAGAAGGAATCTATAGGCATGCCACATGTCTTGCAGAAATTATTGCATGGTCTTGATGGCATTGAAGGTAATATAAAACGACCCACGAATCTGGATGAGTGGATACTTAAGCCTTGGTTCTTTTTTTTGGTTATCAACGGAGGCTAAAGACTTTAAATTAAAATTGAGGTCGGTGTGGAAATAATTCCCACACAGTCATGCAACATTAAGGTCCTTAAGAAATTAGGACACTTATCAAGTAAAAGAGAATTAGAAAATCCTTCCATAGCTAGTCTGTCAGGCACCTGATTTTGAGATCTCCCTATATGTCTAATCTCTACATTCCATTGAAACCGTAGTAAACCTTTAATCCGGAAGATGCCCATGCTATGGTTGGTTCTATTGTCATTGTCACTCAGCAACTCAACCAAGTTTTTAGAATCTGATTCACAAATAACTTGCCTGAATCCCATATCCTATGCAAAATGCAAGCCTTTAAGACAAGCCCACTCCTCAGCCTTATGGGGGTTGCACAGTCCTATAGGGGAAGCAAAGCCGGCAATCCAATTGCCAAGTGGGTCTCTCAATACTCCTGCACAGCTAGCACTGTTTGTAATTGAGGATAAGGCTCCATCCAAATTCAATTTAACCCACCAGAGGCTAGGTGCCTGCCATGTTCTGCTTTGCTGTCATGACCGAGGAGCCAGATTCCAGCTGAACTTCTTTGCAAACAAAAAATTGCCATGACTGTAGGATAACTATGTCTGGTTTATTTGGTCTATGGAAGGTGTCTTCAAAAATGGATTCGTTCCTCCAATTCCAAAATTTCCATATACCAACACCAAAAATCAGATTCCAGCCAGTAAGGTAAAACCTTCCAAATTCCTTCTTAGTTCTTGAGGTTCATATAGATCCATTCTCTTAGTGAAACACCAAAGAAGGAAGAATAGAATCTTCGTTGAATTAATGCGAACCACATAGTTTTTGCATAATCACAATCACGCAAGATATGAAGGAGATTTTCTACCTGCCAGTTACATAGAGCACATAGAGATTAAGAATTGGACCATCGGCAACTCCATTCTGTTAGTAGGAAGTCTATTATGAAAGGCCATCCACATAAATAGTATGGAAGAAACCGAACCAACTAAATGCCCATGCATAGAAGGCCTTTTGAATTTTACCCCATATAGAAAAAATAATTTTGGAAAAATCTCAAAAAAATACCACTTGGATTTTACAATGTTAAATAAGTGATTTCTCAATAAAATGAACTGTCAATTGCTTTACCGTTTTTATTAATCTCATTATTATCGTTATCAACAAGATTTTGAAGTTTAAGTGACATTTTTATAACATTTTCTAATAATTTAAGAATCTATGAACAATTATATACATGTGAATTACACTGTTTTACAAGTCTGCGACCAATTGACGTGAAAGAAGTATATTACTTCCTCTGGTCTTAAATATAAAACCCAATTGTTTTTTTTAGGTAGATTAAAGAAACCAATTAAATTATTTTAAAGTATTTATATTTATCTTTTTTTTCTTTAAACTAATTTATCTGAATTATAAACTAGTATATAATTTAATCATACACAACATATAATACGATTAAGTAATTTATTTAGTTTCTTTAATTTTTCCAAATAAAGTCAACTAAATATTATATTTATGATGAGAGGTAGTATAAGAAAGAATTGACTTTTTTTTTAAGAGATTAAGGAAGCTAAATAAGTTATTTAATCATATCATTGTTGTGTATCCTTAAATTATATATCAGTTTATAAATTTGGCAAAATAAGTTTTTAAAATGACAAAAATATATTTTAAAGTAACTTAATTAGTTTTTTTAAAATCTTCAAAAAAGTCAACTTCACTTTATATTTAAGACATGAGAGTATAACAACGTGCGACTTGTCTTGTGATTGCCTCGAACCAAACCCATCCTCTTCCTTCCTCTTTTTTAAAACTATATGATTAACATTTGACTGATTTATATTTGATGCTTTATAAAATGGGATAAGATATTATCACTACCAATTTTTGTTACTATCAATGTCACTACCATTTTTTCACGGTTATATCAGAATCTCATCTACTTTTATAATTTCTCTCTCTTATTGAAATTATGATCTAACGGTAAAAAAGTGATAATAAGATTGGTAGTAATAAAATTAATAATAACAATATCCTATCTCTTATAAAATTATTAAACTAAATCTAGATCTTTCTTGATTTTATGATTAAAAAATAAAGGGAAGATGATAAGAACGGGAGAGAAAGGGTTTTGAACAGTTGATCGCGGTAGCACATTGAGGTCCGTGACACAATTCTCACGGCTCTCTCCTTCCCAGCGACTCTTCTTTTCTCATTAAAGTAAATAATTTTCTTATGACACATTCATTTGGAAATTGATGTTGTCGTATCCGATTATTCCGATACTCTTTGGAGAAAATTTCTATTAGTTTTTGGAGAATAGTTTCTAGGGAAAGTTGTAAAGAATGCTTTTTTCAAAACAAATTATGTGAAGAAAAAATACTTTTAATAAAATGATAAATTTGAATATTATTATCATAATAGTTTTTTTCATGTTTAAATTATCAAAAAGGATATTAACTTTTGTGATAATTGCATATAAAGATAAGATTTTATTTTAAGTATTTTTAACATTAATAAATACAAAAAATTATATAAATTTATTACCAAATTTAAGTTACAACATGATTAAAAAAAAATAGCTTAAACATATATGTATTAAGGGGAAAGGATTTCTCCTGTCACGGGAGATAGAGTTATCTCCAGTAACCCTAAAACTACGTCATTTTGAATTAATGAAGGGTGTATTTGTAATTTCAGGTGAATTAATGAAGGGTGTATTTATAATTTCAAGTGAATTAATGAAGAGTACAAATACAGAAACACTCTTCATTAATTCACCTGAAATTACAAACACACCCTTCATTAATTCAAAACGACGTAGTTTTAGGATCACTGGAGATAACTCTATCTCCAGTGACAAGAGAAATATTTTTCCCATGTATTAATATTGTAAATACTTAGATCATTTACAAAAAATAATTCTCTAAAGTAACACTATATTTTAGATTGAAATAACTGATCTTAAACATAAAACAGAGCTGATTTTTTCCTAAAAAGATTGAAGAAGTTAAATAAGTTACTTATTTATATAATATATTGAATCCTTAAATTATATAACAGTTTATTAGTCAAGCTAATTAATTTGAGAAAAAAACTAAAATATAAATAATTTAAATTAATTTAATTAGTTTTTTTAATCTCTTCAAAAAATTCAATTTTATCTTATAATAAATTTTGATATAGTTATTTTTCTAGTAGCCACAGTGATTTTGATTAAGAAAACCACGCACATGAGAAAATAGCAATAGAGATTGGAAAAAGAAAAGGGTTAAGGAGCAAATTTACCAATAAACTATTGGCCCAGGAGCACCCAACACAATAAACTTTTCTCTGGACCTTAAATACCAACCAACTTTTTAAAATGTAAACTTAACACAAAAACGTTAAAGTTGCACTAACTCCGTCTTCTCTCTCTTCCATTCACTTTCTCTCTCCCTCTCTCATTCAACCCCAGGAGATGCAGAATCCACGTCTCTGTGAGTGAAAAAGTTGAGATGAGGAACAAAGAGCCTCCAATACGGAATCGCCACCGGAGATGCAGAATCCACGTCTCTGTGAGTGACAAAGTTCTCGCGTGCGTACTTGGCGTAATAAGGTGCGTACACCGATCAGAGTTGCGCAGATCTGGAAACCAAGAAACATAATCTTGACAAGTCGGAGGGACTGAACGAAGCCGGAGTGCAGGCAATCGTCGCTGGAGAAGAAGAAGGCACGACGGAGTAAAATCTCAGTGAAGAAAATGAGAAGATCTTGAATCTCGGTGATTGATCGCGCGAGTCTTGCTGTCGAATCCAAGAATCAGAGAATCAAAGTCGCGACTAAGAAGAGAAATTCGATGCTGAACAGGATCTAGGTTTCCAAGCTGAGAATCTTCAAGAACGTACTAGATCAACAAAGCTAAGGAAAATCATGGACGAAAATCGGTCTTCGTGGGTCAAGAATAGCCATTCTTTGTTGGAAGCTCGATAATTGGCACAATACTTCCTTTGTTGCAGATTTATTTCTTTTTCTTCCTTTCATTCATTTAACAACGATAATTGAATGGTGGATACAGATCTTGCAGAGTAAGAACACTTCTTCTTTTCGTGATAGACACCATCAAAGATCAAATGGCAGATGTGAAATACCAAGCAACAATGTCGTTGCTAGTTTAGAAGAAATCCAGAAGCATGGGTAAAAGCGAGGGAATGAATGAGAGAGGGAGAGAGAAAGTGAATGGAAGAGAGAGAAGACGGAGTTAGTGCAACTTTAACGTTTTTGTGTTAAGTTTACATTTTAAAAAGTTGGTTGGTATTTAAGGTCCAGAGAAGAGTTTATTGTGTTGGGTGCTCCTGGGTCAATTGTTTATTGGTAAATTTGCTCCTTAGCCCAAAAAGAAAAAGAAGAAAAGAAACAGGACAGCGATGAAAAAAGAAAGGAGAGAGAAAAGTTGGCAGAACCCACACATCAAGAAATGAGAAATGTTAACTTCTCCAAAACCATAACCCATAGTTTTCGCCTTTTAACTATGTTTGACAAATTTTTGTAAAAACCAAGATTTGGGTTCCAAAGCACCTTTTCTTATTAGCCAAACACTCACTTAATATAAGATATTTGTATATATTTGGAGGAGGTTAAATAACTTATCTTATTATAACGTGTTACTGTTTTTCTAAAATATTTCTATGTAATATTATATTGGGTTCAGATGTAATTTTATTAAAGGTAAAGGTGTAAAAATATATATGTATTTTACTCTCAGGATCGCCCAACACTAAATATTTTTTTTAAGTGTAAAAATACATATGTGGTTAGAAAATAAGTACAAAAGTCACACTTTTGTCAAAAGAAAAAACGTTGACCATTAAAAGAAACATTTTGACTATCAGATGTTGCTGACTTGGCATATTTAGCATCTTTAAAAAAAAAAAAAAAAAACTGAACACCGAGCATGACCACAAAATTGAATCAGGGGAGCTTCACCTTTGTTCTTCCATTTCACCTCTTTTCTTCCTGATTGGCGACAACTTCCCCCTTCCCCCTTGGAAGTGACACGTCAGCGCCTCGGAAATGCAACACCACTGTTGGAGAGCCATTTCCTTTTCCTCCGTCTCCGCCCCTGGATATACAGTAACCAAGATTGAACTACTCCATTATAGAACCATTTCAAGCCAACAATCAAACCAGAAAAAGAAGCTCCCATTGCAGAAGAAGAGAGGCAGCGTCGATTTTCTAAGTAGCTGAAAAGTCTTTGAAATTTTAAGAAAAAATCTAGAATTCAATTATTAAAACAGAGGGAGTAAGAAATTAGATAAACAAAACTCCCTTTAAGCTCCAAGGTCAAGACTAAAACCATTGTTCTAGGAGAAGAGAAATTAACCACTGTAATTTACAAAAGTAGCTTCAAGAACCATAATCACTAGATTCAAACACCCAGCCACGAAATCCCCACAAGAAAACAATATTTATGGTGAAGAATAAAAGCTTAATGACATTGGAGAAACACAAGGGAAGCCACAACCACAGTTTGATTATGAAGGAAGAAGATTGCTAGCATTGTGGTAGTGGAAAGCGAGGTGGAAGTGCGGAGGTACGACTTTGGAGACTATAAAATTCTCGTGGCTCTCTTGCTTTGTTTTTTCAAAGCTCCACTAGTGACAATGGTGGTTACTGACGATGAGATATGACGGTGGAAGAGACTCATGATGATAGAGTCAACCTCTCCTCATCGAATTTTCCATGGCACCGCGCGGATGATTCTTGTGGCTCTCTTGCTTTGTTTTTTCTGTTTTTTTGTCTTTGTCTGGATGCTAGATATATGCCAAAGTGCCAAGTCAGCGTCTGTTAGTTAAAATGTTTTTTTTTTAACCGTCAACGTTTTTTCTTTTAACATTTTGCACCTATTTTCTAACTATATGTGTATTTATGTACTTAAAAAAAATATTTGGTGTTGAGCGCTCCTAATGACAAAATACATGTATATTTTTACACTTTTACCCTTTATTAATAAAGTTTTTTTTAGGGACGTATGACAAAAGAAGTTTTAGAAAGGACAAAAATATTGATAAACAATTTAAAAAGGGTGTAAATTAATCAAAACTATTAAATTTAACTAAATGACTGTTAAATTATAAGAGAAGAAAATACTAACGGCGTTTGATAAGATTTAACCGTTTTGATGAATTTACACCATGTTAAATTATTTATTAGTATTTTTGCCAATTCTAAAACTTATTTATGCTAGACGCCTCTAAGAAAAAACTTTGTTAGTATAATTGCGTCTTAACTCTATTATATTATATTGCATCTCAACTCTATTATATTATACACCAATTTAAAAGTTAAACAAATTAGATTGAAGAAACACAATAAATATAAAATAAAAAATATCTTATATTTAGAATTAAAATTCACCATAAACTAGAACATATCTAGGATTGGATAGGTATGCTTTTTATTATTATTACTATTGAAATCTTGAGGCTATAGGTAGTATCAAATGGGTTTGGATTCTCTCAGTATCTCTTCCCTCTTTTTCTTTTTAGTATCCGATCTTCACCCCAGATTTAAAAAAATATATGGTCCAGATTTAATATTATAAAACTATTATTTTGAACCTGAATAAATAAACTTAAACTATTAAATTATGATCTACACAATTTATACTTATAATGTAAACAAAATTAATAAAAAAATTAATTTATAAAATATTATCATAATTGTTTTAGAAAATATTAAATCCGAACCATCCATTTATTCATCCAAGAGTGAAAATAAGATTCTGAGAGGAAAAGGAGAGAAGAGATTATGAGGAAATTTGCTCCCAGTATCAAACCTTTTTTTTTTTATATAAAGAAATTTTAAGAAAGGGGTTGGGCTTACTCACAGTCCAAGGGCAGGACGCTACCTTTCAAACCAAAAAAAAAACGCCGGTTACCTCTCACTTACATGAAGTTTTTATTTATTTATTTATTTGTTGGTATCTCACCCGGTTCACCAGAACCTTCGGTTATGAGTAATCTAAATTTCACCCTGTATCAGGTCCACAATCGTGGGGAAAAAACTCCTAACACCATTCTCACCATTTACATAAAGTTTTTATGCTATAGCTATATGTGGGTCTCATCCTTAAGTTGGCGGGGTTTAAAAAAAATTAAAGGTCTTATCGTTCAGGCTCGGTTGGGTTAATCTGTCTAAAATCAGAAGAAAATATTTGGGCCTCAAACCTGCGGCTTTTACCCACAAAACTCAGGTGACAAAGGATCGCGCCCCTTTTATCAAGAAAAAAAAAAAAGGATCGCGCCCGATTTTACATTTTGTTCTAAATTGTTTGGTCAAAATTAACATAAATAAACAATTTCCCAACAAGTCGTTGTAGTATAGTGGTGAGTATTCCCGCCTGTCACGCGGGCGACCCGGGTTCGATCCCCGGCAACGGCGGTATATTTATTTTCGGCGGATGTTATCTTCGTTTGTCTTTTTTATGTTTTGCCACGTGCACTTTTACAGACTTTGGATGGCTATCCTTCTACGTAATATTCATTTATCTCTTTATATTTTGCCGCTAACGTCCAATTGGATGGCTATCCTGCCACGTAATATTCATTTATCTCTTTATATTTTGCCGCTAACTTCCAATTTTTGAAGTCGGTGACGGAATCGACGTGCGACCAAATGACACATCTTCTGACCGGAGATGTGCCGGATATATATTCATTTGTGGTATTTTGTTTAAAGTATTTTTTCTAATAAATTAATCTGGATCAGATTCAGATCCCCTGAGTGTAATAATAAGGCTGATGTTTAACATTTATCATTTTGACCTGGATATAAAAGCAAATCCGATCGCGATAGCCACGTTGAATAGTTAGCGAGAATGGAGGGAGACGGCGGAGATGCCTCATCTGGTAGCAATACGATCGAGCACAAGGCGTATGCGAGGGTGGGTCTGCTGGGAAACCCTAGTGATGTTTACTATGGCAACACCATTTCCTTCAGCATCGCCAATTTCTGGGCCTCCGTCAGGTTGCAGCCCTCCGATGAACTCGTCATCACTCCTCATCCCACTCATGATCTCGTCCATTTCAGATCTATCGATCACTTGGTACTTGCATTTATTTTCACTTTTTATGTGATGCCTCCGTTTTTTCCGCCCTGCAATTTTTTGTCGTTTAATCAGCGACGTTACAGTTGATCTCTGCCTTGATTTTTGCCTGATTCGGACAAAAAGGCATAATAAATTCACTGGGGAGTCCACTTCTGACATTTTGTTTTGAATGCTTCTTTTTACCGCAGAAGGCGTAGTTTTGGTAATTGAGATCTCCATTATGAATTTGACAAAGGGCCCTTTCCTACATAGTGTACTGTAGTGTACTATTAAGGTCATTATTTATATATTTAAATGCATTGATCTCCTATATTCTCAGTATCGACGAAAAACATACAAGTTTATAGTTTGATTTGCAGCTAGTGCTTCTACTTTTTGAGATTGTTATAAAAGCTTTGTGTCTTATGCAAACTATCATGCATTGATGGGCATTCCAATATGCTCTGCTCCCTTCTTTATGTTCAGATCAACAAATTAAACAGTGAGGGCTTTTATGGAGGTGTACGATTGCTTATGGCAATCTGTAAAGTGTTCCACAAATATTGTAACGGCAACAAAATACATCTTCATGGAGGAAATTTTACTTTGTCATATGACACTAATATCCCTCGCCAGGTAAAACTTCATTACTTCAAACAAATGGTAATAAAAATTGCTTACTACATGATTAAGTACTTCATTTACTTTCACAACGTTCTCTCCTTGCTTATTTTTATCTATCCTCCCTAAATTCTCACTTGAATGATATAAACTAAAATGAAAATGATTGTGTCCCTGAAGTTTCATCAAGTTTTGCTTTAGGCCCCGGGCAGGCCAGAAGTGTCAGAGGTGGCTCGCTTTGGTTCATGCATTTATGTGTACGATACAATTATTGGATCACGTGGACCACACCAAACATTCACCACTGGAATTAATAGCCTTTTTTTTTTTTGCTACAGGAATTAATAGCCTTGAGAAAAGGGTGATGTGAACTTTACTTCTAAACTTTGAGGAGAATATTGAACCTAAATAAACTTTTGGGCCTACCATGAAACTCAAGTGAAGCTTGTTGACCAAAAAAACAAACTCAAGTGAAGCTTCAGGGATAAAAAGTAAGCTTATAATTACCGTGTTTATCAGTATCAAAGGCGAAGCTTTGGTAAACCGGGTAGGCAACAAAAAAACAAAAAAAACTACCGTGTTTATACAAGTTACATTTACAATAGGAGATGCCAAGTGCATTTGATGTCTGATACTTGAGAGGACTAAAATTTGAAATTGTTTATAATTCTGATTTCTTGGTTACTGCAAAATTCTTGTGCTAAAAGGCCAATGAGGCCCATGATGGCATCTTTATCCTTTCAAGGTTTTGCTGCTGTCTCGTTATTTCAGAAGTCCTCTTATTGCCATATTATTTTCCTGTTGATGAGTAAGACTTAAGTCCTGAAGTTGACATTTCAGGCAGGTCTTTCAGGCTCTAGTGCAATTGTATGTGCTGCTTTAAACTGCTTACTTGATTTCTACAAAGTCAGGCATCTGATCAAGGCGGAGTTGAGGCCTAGCCTTATCCTCAGTGCAGAGAATGAGCTTGGAATAGTTGCTGGTCTCCAGGATCGGGTGGCACAAGTTTATGGGGGCCTAGTTTACATGGTGCGATGGTCAATTTTGATACGAAGCATTCACTTGATGTGAGTGTTACATGTCTATAAATTGTGTGACTTTGTCTGCTTTTGTAGGATTTCAGCAAGGAAAACATGGATAATCTGGGGCATGGAATTTATATACCCATGGATATAAGTCTTCTTCCACCATTGTATCTCATCTATGCTGAGAACCCAAGTGATTCAGGGAAGGTTAGCAGCTCAGAATCGCTTCATCTTTGTTATTATTATATGCCCTCTGCCCAGAATTGGTTGTAGAGCAATGTCACTTCAACTTATCTGATTTATGTTGACTTCCTATCAGAAGTGATCTTCCATATTTTCTTGAAGCTTTACCCTACTATAACCTGTAGGTTCACAGCAAAGTCCGACAGAGATGGCTTGAAGGTGATGAGTTCATCATATCTTCAATGCTGGAAGTTGCAAATATAGCAAAAGAAGGGAAAACAGTATTAGAAAATAAAAACTATTCTAAACTTGCAGCTCTCATGAATAAAAATTTTGACCTTCGAAGGTAATGGTTGTTTTGATTCCCAACTAATTAATGTTACTGCTATTGTTCTCGTCGTTATCTGTCTCTTCATTATATGCTTTTGGCATGTCTAACTGATATATCAGAAACAGCGTGAATTTTGCATTAGAGCTTTTCAAATTATGAATTATGCACACCCTAACAAATGAAACATATAGTATTATCTCAACAATGATCTCTTAGGTCCTGGTTGATTTCTTTTCGGATCTCCTCTAGGCTTTTGCCTCCTATTGTATTCCAAAAAGGGGGGGGGGGGGGGGGGGAAAGCATAGTATTGAACTGTATTGCTGGATATTGCACAGATCAATGTTTGGAGATGACGCACTAGGTGATTTGAATATAAAAATGGTAGAGGTTGCAAGAAAGGCTGGAGCCGCTTCTAAATTTACAGGTAGTGGAGGAGCCGTGGTTGCATTTTGCCCTGATGGTGTTTCTCAAGCAAAGCTTCTGGAGGAAGAATGTAGAAAGGCTGGATTTGTATTACAACCAGTACAGCTGGTCCCTTCTCGTCTTAACGAACTTGAAGATTATGGAGCTCGCAACAAAAAGTGAGCAAAACCAATAGTCAATTATGTGGCATCAAATCAGGATTTTGATGAAAATGATAAAAAGTTATCGGATTTCACAGTTGCTTTATTGAAAGTTTGATTAATAGCGAAGTTTAAGAAAACGGGTGTCACCATTTGCAAATAATGAAGCCGCATTTTACAGAATATATTTTTTAAAAAAATAAAAAACAGAGGCATTTTATAATTTTATTACGAGATGATATCAGTTTCAAAGGCATGCTTTCAAAGCGAAAAAATATGAAATATGTGGTAAGAAGCTACAATTGCATCTTTTTAATATAAAATTTAGTTGAATTTTTTTGGAAAGGTTAAAAAAATTAATAATTTATTTATTTTCTTCACACCAAATTAATTTGTCTTGATATACAATATAAATTGATATATAATATAATATACATAATAAATTATAGTTTTCTTAATTCAAAAGGGGGGGGGGGGGGGGGAAAGCTAACTAGTCTTTTATTTCCTTCTGACAGATTAATAGAGTCGTCCGACACTCAAAAGACTATAAATTGCACAATTTCTCGAGTTAGAAATAAGTCTACCCCAACACATGGCCAAATGATTCGCTCACTCAGAACCTCGAAAGAGAGCAAAATACAACACCTGTTAATCAAGAGTTATAGATTTCGCTGGGCCAAAAACAAAAAAAAGATTACAGATTTCAAAAATTAATAAACTAAATATAATAAATATACAATCACGATACCACAGAATCCATCCATGCTCGTGCTTCGTTGGAGAGGTTGTCTTCCCACCCTTTTAAAAAAGTGACTGCCTCCCATTTTAACTCATCAGATAGTCAGTACTTCAGCCATAGGTAAAAAAACTCAAATTACAATATTTACCAATTTGCCATAGAGGCGAGCTTACAGAATATTCATCTTGGAGGATTCAAATTAACGAAACCAAGGGCAGTCCTTACAGAGGAAGACCATCCTTTCAATTTTCCATTCATTACGAAGAGAATAATGCACAGACGAAACCCATCTAATCATCACATAGAAATTGCATGAGCTCATTCGGTGAGGCCCAGATCGGAAGATCAAACAACGATTGATTGAGCTGTTGTTCTTGTTTATGGCACATTGCTTCTGCTACGTCACATAAATTTGAAACATCTTGAATAATTCCTTCCTGGGCTTCAACCTGGATAATTCAAAGTTAAAGATCAAGGAACGTGATGCTTTCAATAAGCTTTATGCAATTAAGAAGGCCAACAATATGCAGGTTGTTTCCAGCTTATACGGCTAAAAAGACCAATCATATATGGGTTACACCACGTGGTAGCTAGTAATCTAGTACCTTACGCGGAAACTTCTCGATTTCTTATATTCAGAAGAACAAAGCAATGCAGCTATCTAGAGTTCATTCATACTATAGATTTAAAAACATGAAAGGCCTGATCCCCTATTCTAGGAATTTAACAGGGAGTTAAGACAATTGACCCAGTAAAAAATGCCGCAGAGTAGATCTTTATAACAATTAGACCTTCAGTTTCAATATATGTTTCAAAGAATTGAGCAAATTTCATCAGCTAGAAACGCTTAATCTCTAGGACAATATAGGATATGCAAATGAAGAAGCCTTGTATGACGTAAAAGAATAGTTTAATCAACACTTCAAGGCCATATAATTCAGCAACTTCATAAGCTGTGGCATTGTATTTCATCAAACAAGAAGAGAAAAATAGAAAACTAACTGAATCATTTATGAGATGTAGATAATCACCTCGAATGAGAATCTGGGATAGTTTTAAATTTATAGGTGCAACTCGCACAAGCAGGCAACTGCTCTTACTAGACTGAAGCTAAAATAAGTAACTCAACCAGAGGGTTCGACAGAGAGTTTGGAGTGTATGATACAATGTGCATTAGGGTTCCCCAAAGGATCCATCATGGAAATTACTCAATGATTGCTAATTGAGAAGAATGGTTTTATGACGATACTAAGAGATGGAGATGAATTTCAATTTTGAATACATTCGAGCTACTCTTCGCAGAAAAGGGTAAAAGAAATCAGGAGAGGAAGTTACAACTCACAAGGGAAAATATGCAGTACTTGAATGTAGCATTGGGTTAGCGAGAATCAAAATGAACAAAGATTTATGGGTTTTAAATTAGGCATTTAGGTTTTCCATGAAAGAAAACATCAATACTCCACTCAGGCGTACCTATCGATTTATTTTTTCTAATACAACTCCTAATACCCTAATTTCCAATTCACCTTCCGTCGGATACTTTCCAATAACCGGATAAGGCTAAAATTACACAGAAGCAGTAAAAAAGAGTCCAATTACCTGCAAAAGAAGCTCATCGACCAGCGACCCACCAACAGAAGCCTTACCCTTCGTCGTTGGTGAAGGGGAAGCATGAGGCGCCGTTTGCTCCCGCGCCTCTTCTTGTTCTTGCCGTACCCGACTGGCTCGCTCCTCCATTTCGCCCAAGGTGCTCGATAACAGATCCCACTGTTCGATCTCTCTCTGGTACTTATCCTTAAGCTTCAACAAGGTGCGCCTCTTGCGCTCTCTCCGTTGCTGCAACGCTTCCAAGTGATCCACATCCGTAGAGGATGAAACTTGAGCAGCCGCCGCCGCCGCGTCAGGGTCCAGCCGCCGTTTCTTGCGCTTGTAGACGAAGCCATCATCGTTGCAGAGCTCCCAGTCATCGTCATCCCCCGATGGCGTTGCCGAATCCATGATGGCGGTCGGCGGAGAATTAAGTAATGGGATTCAAAACCCGAAAAGTTTGGCGGCAGAGGAACAGAATGAGAGAGAGAATAATTCAAATCTGGGATTCTGGAGAGCGCGGGCGCGCTTTCGTTATCGTCGCTAGCTTTCGAATTTGAGTTCGGTGTCTCGGCCTGTAGATTACAGTGTTGCCGCCACCATAAATCAATCGTATTGGAAAAACAGCATGTGTTAATCCAAATAGTCACTTTTTTTTTTTTTGGTCAACAAATAGTCACATTAACCTCAGGTTAGTAAAAAATATTTTTGACATTAATTGAAAAGCAATATGACCTGGCATTTTTTAGTGTCTCTGTAATTATATAAGGATGATTTAAACACTTTATTTTATGATTCAAATTTTTAACCATAATCAAGTAAAAAATAATAATAAAGAATTAAGGACCTAAAAAGTTTTATAGTGTCCTTGTGATTATATAAGGTTGATTTAAACACTTCGTTTTATGATTCAAATTTTTAATCATAGTGAAGTAAGAGAAAGATATGAAGAATTAAGAAAAGTGATTATAATATTTTTTTATATTATTGTTTGGTATGAGGTTCGTGGTTTCCTTTCCTAACATAAATATATTCTCTGAGACTCAAAGTAGAGACCCAAAAGAATCTAAAAGTACTCGCTAACCATCATTATGTTGATGATTATGACATTTTAGAAAAACTATGTAATCCTAATTAGCTTAACTGACTTCATTAATCAACTCAAATTAAGTTAATACTCCCTTATGTACAATGATTATGTAGTACTATGTCTTTATATGCTAATTTCTTTTAGTCTTTTCTTTAATTACTTGGTCCTATTTATAAGTCATTTTTCACAAAAAAAAAAAAAAAGATCCTATTTATAAGTCATCATTATAATAATAAATAAAATTGTAACAATTTTATCTATATTAATTGTATTAATAAAAATAGAGAGAAAAAAAAAATTAAAAATTAACAATCCATAAAATGAAAGTAAAAATAAAAATTTATTCCATAATAATTAAGTTAACTACTTCTCATTAATTTAATGTGATTTATTGAATTGAGTGGTGCTTTTAAACCTTGTTACCAAGCTAGAGCTGGAAGCCAAGCTAATAAGTTCAACGTATTTGTGGGTGTGCCAAAAAAAAAAAAAGTTCGGCATTTCCGGCGAAAGAAAATTCAGCATACTTCAACGAACAAAGCAGTGAAGTGCCGCCTCCTAATCCTGTGTCCCGCTACTCATAAAAATTGAGCATCCGTACGTTAAACGGGTTTTTAGGCTCAACCATGGATGACATATGACGAGCGTTGTCACTGGTTAGAAGTTGAAAGTACGGACCCCGCTTGCTCCATGGTATTTCGGAGTTTCAAGCATCTTCCTGAATCTCATGCACAGGGCTAAACTGGACCCTCAACCACGTCTCTCTCCTTGACTGCTCACCCTCGATGTCGAAATCATTATACTTAACTCACGTATCGTTCCTCATATCCAATTCTAGAGCCATGGCTTCTGCAAGAGTTTTCTATTATGCGCTTCCACCTTCAAAATTCGCATCCTTCAACAAAGCAAACACTTTCTCCCTATCACCCTCCCTACGAACTTTCTCCACCACTCGAACGCCATATCCACTTCAGTACGAGATGATTATCAACCGTCCAGTCAATTCTGTGCATGCCCATTCTCGCCGGCGACCTGTTCGACAAAATGACTCCAATGCAGAGGGCTTCCCTGAATCCGAGAATCCGGAAGAGTCTGTTCCTCCAGAAGAGGCCGTTTCTGAATTGGGATTAGATAGCTGGGTTGATCGGAAATTGGCTTTCGAGAAAGCAGCTAACCAACCCCGTTCCCAAAAATTGGAGCTTGACAAGGCTAAGAGAAAATACTACAGAAAACGGAGTAAGAGGATGTATGGATCGGACTCTGATGAAGAAAATAGAGGACCTGAAGAGAAGTTCGTGGAACTGAAGCCTGAGGTGATAGAGCTTCCTACATTGCACAAGAGGGAGGAGGAATTGCATTTCTACGATGCGTTTTGTTACCCGTGGGAAAAGGAGAAGCATTATAAGATGGTCTATCAGTTGGAGAGGAAATATTTTCCTGATCAGTGTCTTGATAAGGCGTTCCTAGAACCGGGAGAATCAAATACAAAGACTAAGAGCAAGGTGAGAGGGGAAAAGAAGAAAGTAAGGGAAGAAGCAAAGGAGAAAAAAGACGCAACTAGTGATGAAAGAAATGATAAGAAGTTGATATTCTTCGAGGAGAAGCGAGAAGAAGAAAAGGATAACAGAGGATTGGTTAAGGAAACAAGAGAAGATCTAACCGAAAAGAAGGTCGAAGATTTCTTCAAGTATTTGAAGAAAATTCCGAATAAGGATGCTGAAGTGGGTAATGCTGAGCCGTTTCTTGCGTCAAGGAATTCTGGGCTTCCTCCAAGATGGGATGGTCCTCATGGAACCGTTGTTTTAGTGAATAAACCCAAAGGTAAGCTGACATGCAATTTTGTGCTTCGTTTTAGTACTTCACCACGTATTGACATGAAATTTTGAGGAAGACGGGGGAATGAGGGACGAATTAGCATGAGTTAAATTTAATGTTATAAACACGGTTAATCACTAAATTTGAAAGTAGATTGGTAAATGGGCTTTGGATGCTAGTTTGGGAAGTTGTCACCAGCACTTCCGCATTATGTTGGAGTTATTTCTATACCTCCTGTTCGTTTGACCTTCTTCTGCACATACGTCATGGAATTAGGCAGAATTTTATCCCTTTCCATGTGTACATATCAAGACTGGTGGCAAATGATGTCTTCTTTTCTTTGCACTTACGGGTGTTTTCTATAGTCACCTAGGACATTAGCACTGCAACTCTGGCCAAAGTTGTCAAATGCATATGTGTATGTTCTAGAAGTCTTCATGTCACATGTAATTTAGCAACATAGGAAACAGATTTTTCATAGCAACATAGGAAAGTGTTGATTTTTCATTTGTCAATGAAAGAAGACTAATATCTAAAATTACGAGACAGGTTGGACTTCATTTACAGTTTGCGGAAAGCTGCGTCGCTTAGTCGAAGTGAAAAAGGTTCTTATTCCTACATGCATCTGTATTTAAATGCTTTTGTTCTGTGTATTTTTATGTGATGAGTTCTCTGTATCTCTTCTTGAGCACGGGAATCCATCTGCAGGTAGGTCATGCCGGAACTCTTGATCCAATGGCTACGGGTTTATTGATTGTTTGTGTTGGTAAAGCAACAAAAATAGTGGATAGGTAATTCAAAAATTATTAGAATTATTTCCATTTGACTGCCAACAATTGGTGCTGGTTTCACAAACTTGCAATTTCTTCTTTCTGTTTAAAGATTTAATATCTTAGAATTTCTTTTGAGTTACTTGAACTTATTTACTACAGATATCAAGGGATGATTAAGGGCTATAGTGGAGTTTTCCGCCTAGGGGAGGCTACTTCAACATGGGATGCTGATTCACCGGTGGGTCGATGCATTTCTCTTGTTTGATCCATGAAGCTGATCGCAATGCATGATACAGAACTAAACATTGAAATCCATACATATGTATTTGGAATTACAGACTGATATATTTTCTAGCTGGGTCAAGTACTGATTGAAGGGAAGTTCTCCTATTGTGTGTGTTTCCCCCTAAACTATGAGGCTCAAACTAAAAATCTTGTTTAAGGGGTGATGTGTCTTTTACTGCTCAATTCAACTATTATTGATATTTGTAACGTAATGTAAAAGTTAAATATGCCTAGTTTTTTCACTGATAGATCAACTTCATATGTAGGTCATTCAGCGTGAGCCATGGGAGCACATCAAAGAAGAGGACATAAAGAGAACTGCAGCATCCTTTTGTGGGGAGATTTGGCAAGTTCCCCCGATGTTCTCTGCTATTAAAGTGAGCATTTTTACCATATTTAATGATTGTCCTATCCAGAAATATTGTGTCAAGGAGTTCTGTTGAAAATGTAATCTACTGACGTGTCATTTATAGAAGTTAAAATTCCTAAAATTACAACAGACCTCCTCATTTATTGAATCCTAGGTTTGAATTATAATGTGATATGAAATTTAAATTCAATTAGCTTCCGTACAATAGTAGACTCAATGTTAAGCTTTATTTCTGAGCCTCGAGTGTGTTATGTTAGATATCATGTGGAACATAGTTCAGTTGCTCACAAGTTCTGTTTGCTTTGTGGAAAGGTTGGAGGTGAGAAAATGTACGACAAAGCAAGGAGAGGAGAAAGCATTGAACTTTCACCTAGACGAATATCAATTTTCCAGTTTGACATAGAGCGTAGTTTGGATGATAGGTAATTTTAAGTACTTGAAGAAGGATCTTGCCTTTATTCGTTGGTTGTAGAGATATGAAGGATGCGTTTATCTATCTTAATGTCCGTTTGACCATTTTTATCAAGTATCCTGGCAGAGAAGATATTTGTTTTCTAAGGGCATACTGTTTCCAAGAATTGTGCCCTAAACAACTTCACTCAACCTTTGAACAAAACCTTAATGATAACTTGCTAAAATCGCTGAGCAAACTAATAGCTCTATAGTCAAAGCAAAAGTTTATACTCAGAAGCATTTTCCTTCTGAGAAGTACATTTTTTGATGATCTCTTCAGACTTGTATTATTTAACCTGATTTATTTATGTTTTTGCAGACAAAATTTGATTTTTAGGGTAACGTGTTCCAAAGGGACATATATTCGTTCACTATGTGCAGATTTTGGGAAAGCTCTTGGCAGGTACAATGCAACAGATTCTTCTTAGAAATTGATAAATTGGGATAAAAAGTCTCAAGTTCAATCTGTCCTAGTATAAAAGGATGAAAATGGAATGAGAAATTTGCTTTTTAACTCAATATAGTGCTTGGCCATGAATGTGTGTGAAAATGGGGACGGCAGTGGGGTTTGTCCGTGCACCGCCTTAGGATCTGTTAAATGAAAACAGATTGCAGGAAGATGAGAGAAGCTTTAAATGCTCAAAATTAGAGCTGAGTCTGACTATTTCTTATATGTTCCATCTTATTTTCGCAGTTGTGCCCATTTAACTGCTCTCCGGCGAGATTCAATAGGTAAATCCACGTGTCCTTGTACTTTGAAAGAGATTAAAGGAGCATGGAAAGTTGCAAACTGTTATTAAACGAGAGTGGCCACTTTTCAGGAGAATATTCAGCAGATGATGCATGGGACTTTGCAGAGCTGGAAGAGGCTATTTCCAAAAGTTATTTCTAACTGCTGAATGTAAACCCACCTTCAATCTGAAAAGTACGACACGTAGAGTGGAAGATGATACTGCTCGGAGTTCCTCTTCCTGCTAAAATCAGCTTTTGTGTTTGCTCTTTTGCAGGCTATATATTTGTTTCACATAAAGCATCTAATATTGAGGGAAATGTTTCTGTAATATTCATTGATAAATTATTCAATTCTTTGGACGCAACAATCGCAAATGATCTTTGGCCCTCAGATTATTTTCTTAAACTTTGTTAGCAGAGCCTGCTGTCTGCACGTGTATACAAGAAATAGGTACCGCGAGGAACTGAGTAGAGTTCAAGCTGCAGTATTTTTGTACCGGGTTGAAAAGTGTCCAAATAGACTTTTAGGACTAAAATAAATGCTGGACCATGGACTTCTAGATTTTACGAATGTAAGAAACACGTCCTTGTGAAAGATCCAAAGAAAATTAGCAGATTCGAAGGGACAAGTGGTATGTCTGGGGAAGAAAAAAAATGACTTCTGTGGAAGCGCTTATCAATTTCTGGTTATATTGTCAAGGAATAGTAAGAGAAGTTGAGTGCACAATATTTTTTCTTCCCCAACTAAAATTAAAATATGATTGCACCTTAGTTGGGTTCCCCCCCTGGATTACTTGTATTGATTCAAACCGATTCTGGTGTTTTGTGAAGATACAGCCATTATAAGCACATAGGGACGAAGCTTTGTTGAAAGCTACGGGTTTATTCTTTATACGGCACGCTACATGCGTCTCCCTTCAAAATTTGTATACAAGTTTCAAGAGATACGCCTCATTTCTTGAGAAAAAAAAAAAAAAAAAAGAGATACGCCTCATTTGAAAGAATGATGACCAATGATAAATAATTAGATATAATCGTGCTCAAGCAGCTTGATCGAACAAAAAGGTGGAAGATGAAAATGATGATCCCAAGTTTCCCGTATTCCACTATCAGCCAAAGTAGTTTGTAGAAGAATTTGGGGGAGTAATTCCCATTGCCTGAAAATATTCTTTTTCTGCCTGACTCATTCGTTCTTGAAACATTGTCCATTCCTTGTAACATCTATCTCTCACCTGACAACACGCCAATTCTCACATCAATTTTTTATCATAGTCTCAATTCAGCATTTATTTTGACAAGTTTCTGTTCCATGTTTCACTTGATGAATATAGTAAATAGTATCTACCATCAATGTAAGATATAGTTAACGTTTTTAAAGCAATTAGAGAAGCTAAATAAATTTTTTAAAGTATTTGCATTTATTGTTCTTCTACCAAACTAATTTGTTTGACTTATAAATTAATATATAATCTAATAATACATAAAATATATTATAATTAAATAATTTACTTAACTTGTTTAGTCTTTCCCAAAAAAAAAAAAAAGTCAAATAAATTGTTGAAAGACAGATACATAAGTGGAGGGGAAGAAACTCAAAGCTTACCCCTTGCCATGGTGCTTTCCCATCCTCTGCTTGCCCCTGTTTAAACAAGAAAGTGGACTACTTCTTAACTTGGTCCATCCAAGAGATTATTGTGTAAAAGTGAAACGATTTGAAACTGGTGACTTACCTGGTTCCCAAGTGAAGGAACGCCTTGATGGAGTATCCACTGAGCATCTACCACTCCTATTTTCTCATGAGCAGGCTGCTTCCAAGAAAAAGGTAAGAAATATCACATCAGCAAAAACTGATTATGATCAACTAGCAAGTTATTTAAAATGAAGAAACACAAAGTTATAAACTGACCTCCACACAATTTCTGAGAGCAAAGTCAAGACCCCACCCATGAACAAGGTCATTCTACAGCAGAAAAGGCCAGAAACTAGTGAGTTATGAACTGGTAGTTGTGAAGCGATATTGGTCACGGAATGCATAAATAAAACCACATGGACCTGAATCATATGCCATACGCAACGCCAAGCATCTCTGGAGAATACAGGGGCCATGATCTCAACAAATCTAAGCATTCCAAAAACCAGTGTGAGATATATATGTGTGTGTGAGAGAGAAAGAGGAAAATCCAACATGGGGAAAAGTGGTTAATCATGTTACATACGCAGCACAAGGTGGCAGATGTGTGTCAGCACACCAATCACTTTTCTCTTCAGCCTCCCTGCAGGAGTTTCACAAGACACAAGACATATAGTTAGAGCTACAAGCAGGAGGAGTGAAAAGAAATTAATTATATATAGCATATCATATAGGGTTACTCTCTTACTTGTGAATTATACTATCATTTTTTTTCTTTGTCATCTGCCAAGTATAACCACTACGCGGATCTAGAGCAGGCTGTGAGATCTCCAAACCATTCTCCCTCACCAAACGCAAGTACCTGTGAATAGATTATTTTTTTTTTGAAAAAAATTAAACAAGAAGAAGAATTCAACTCTACTTACTCCTCTGCATCAAAATTCTCCAAACCCAGATCCTCATCCCAAATAAAGATGTAATCATAGGGTGCCACAATGTCAGGATGCAGAAAGCGTTTGGCATACCACCTTGAATCAATTTAGAGTATGCATGAGTCAAGATATTATGAGTTGAGAGCTTAATTTAACTAAAATTTGCTGTAATTACTGAAGACAAAATGTTATGAATCTAGCATACCATTTAGTTTGCTTCTGAACACTGACATGGATCGCCCGCTTTGACCACTCAAATTGGTGCCATTCATCGACCCGACCATCGTAGTGAAACAAGACAGTGGTGAAATTCTCAGAGAACTGTGGTTTTCAAGAAAGCAAATATGTCAGAGGAAAAGCAGACACAGACAGCAGGAAGAAGACGAGGCAGTCCAGAAACTGGAATCACCTTTTTTATTGCTGCATCAATATTGTTTCTCTGGTCGTAACCAACAGTAAAAGTTACCAGATACTTAGGTTTGATGGGCAGGTCCTGCAAATTCCGTCAACAAAAGAAAAGGAGTTCAATTAGAGAAGCGGAAATATTTTTTACTTAAAAACACCAGGAATTACATTTTAAGTAAAAGCACTTGCCTCATGAACCTGGCCCCATAATCGACGAGCATAGTAATCTGACTCAGAATTGACTATACCAGGGGGTAGTCTTTCAGCACCTTTAGGATTAGTTGGAACCCAAATCTGCATCGTTATGAAGTGTGATTGGTGAGTTTGTAAGACTGAAAAAGTAGGTTAAGACGTGTCACTGATGAATTATGGACCAAAGATTCATAACGTCAACTATTGTTATTATCCACGTTGCCAAAAGTTTTT
Source organism: Acacia crassicarpa (assembly GCA_034222035.1). Lineage (NCBI taxonomy): Eukaryota > Viridiplantae > Streptophyta > Magnoliopsida > Fabales > Fabaceae > Acacia > Acacia crassicarpa. The sequence goes on along the minus strand of JAWXYG010000002.1, from coordinate 66,169,919 downwards.
ATTCAAGAGTACTGTTATGTGATGGTATACAGAATATGAACGCACCACTCAGTGACACTACCGGAACTATATATATGAGTGTGTGTGTCACTTCCATCTCTGCCAAGGAGAGAGAAACAAGTGGACTAGTTAAATCTTAGATAGGAGAACGATATATCTGCAATACTTAGGTTTTGTTATTTCTAAAGTGGAAGAAATAAGAAATGAGTTTCACTTGTATTTGAATTCCACAACTTATTTCTTCCTCTAAATAACTGCATTTCTGAGTTCTAAAACTACAGAGAAAAAAATACAGATTACTCAAATACCGTGAAACATCATTTACGAGCAGTCACAACTCTAAAAAAGGGTTGTACAGAAGTGGGGAAAAAAAAAAACCAAACTAACAAGCAAGAGCCACGAGGTGAGTCATGTCGCGTTTTGATTGTATGTGAAAAAGTTAACTCACGGTAAAGTTATTTTAAAAAATCTCATGAAGTTTGTCTCTCTTTGATAAAAAGTAAAACAACTTAGAAAAACAGTGGTGTAATATAATATAGTAACAATTAGAAGAAAAGAGAACAAGTCAAGACAATAATTTAGAAACAGCAACAAGACTTGTCTCATTGGGTGGAGACAACAATTTATAAACAATACAAAATGATAAAAGATATCATGGTTGTTACATTAAGGTACATTAATTGCAGGCCGTCATTGAACTTTTAATTTGTTCAATAGAAGGTACGTACGCTACTTAAAAGATAGAGCTCCTACATTTGCATACACATACGTTTACGTAGTCATTAGATTGTGAACAGCAACTTTGCGGCTCGCATTGTATATGATTTGTGTATATTAAAAAAGCCATTTAGCACCAAATACCATAGCCAAAAGCTACAAAACCTAAACCTTGGAGAAAAATACCTTGGTGCCGTTGGATCTGGGAAGTCCATTAGACATCTTTCTGTTTTGAAGATTGGAGTATTTATCTTCAACATATGTGAGATCAAAGGATGGCAAAAGGCTGGATGGGAGATTCATCTGATCATGATCAACCTAATATATATTAGGGATATACTACTTCAAAATAATATCAAAGAGAAACAAAGTAACGATATCGATCGTGGAAGATTATAGTACACCTTGCTTAATGAGAGCGTTGGCAGCGATACTCCTAAGAAGAAACCAAAAACAACTCCAATAAAAACTCCTACAATGAGTTTCATCCTCTCAGTAGCAGTTCGAAAACTTCCACTGCAAGACAAAAGGATGATTTATATATATTAGAGATATATGTTGAAAGCCATTTTCTTTATTGATTTTTCTTTTTGGGGATAGTGGGGGAGCAACTTAATATATCATGCCATGAATTTGGTAATTAAGTTCCACACCTGCGTATGGGAGTTCCCATCGGAGTCAATATCTTCTAACTTCGCGGTTGCAACGCCAATGATGACATTTACGTAGCTAGAAGCGATGCTGTTTCTTTCAAAGAAAGTCGTTCTAAAGACAAAATGATCAACAATGAAAAGTATAACGTAACCGGCCATTATCAGAATATATGTATTGGCAAGGAAACAAATAAGAAACAGAGAAAAAAAAAGCCAGTTTTCAGTTTAGTAAGAAAGTAATTAAGAGATTTATGCAGATAAGAAACATGATGTGAAACAGAATTCCATTAATAATTCTGCTATAAAAAGAAAGGAAATAAAGGCATATATACCGACCAGGATATGATGATGAATTTCTGGAGAATTGATGAGCATGGAGACACAGCACCTATCGACTCATCATCTAGCTAGATGAATAGGAATTTACGACGACTTATACGAAAGGATCCAAAACAATGGCGACGAAACAAAAAAACCCGAGAAGTAAGAAGATATATATATAAAGAGGAAGAGGGATTTTGCAATTAGCTATGGCACGATGATTTCGGGAAGAAAAAAGAAAGAGGAAGAATGAGAATATATATGAACGTGAATGCGATCGTGATTTTCAGTAATTCGCTACTGCATGCCGTCTCGTCAAATTAATTCGTTATTTGATCGGTGACGGAGTGGAGGAAGCTCTTCCGGTCTCGACCATCGTAACGTAGACTCCACGACCACGAGGTCCATATATATTCGTTATTGTGTTCAAAGGGTGCTGCCTTGCTGCATCACAATGACCAAAAAAAAAAAGGAAAAAAAAAAAAGAATCAAATCTTAAATGGAATAGCGCACGCGGAGGTTTCGCCAGTTAAATTTATTATTATAATATAATGCTACTATTTTTATTAGCTTTGGACCTATAATCTCAACAAGAGATAGGATATTATCACTACCAATTTTATGTCACTACAATTTTTTACCGTTAGATCAGAATCTCATCTACTTTTATCATTTCTCTCCCTATTTAGATTCTGATCTAACGGTGAAAAATTGGTAGTGACATAAAATTGATAGTGACCATATCTATATCATAAAATGTAGGGAAAATTAAAATAAGTAACCTAAAGAAAATAATATTTATTATAAAAGATCATAAAAATCGTAATTATTTAGAAGAACCAAACATTATAATATAAATTTAAAATTACTCAATTGCCTCTAATTAAACCTCTTATATTATTTCTTGTATTCACAATTAAAAAATAACTAAAATTAAAATTGCTCATCATGATATGATCATATCTTTTTTTTTAATTATTTCAATATATTATTTAATTAGTAACGGTTAAACTCATATTTTTCTTAATTTTTCACCAATTTATATGGTCAAGTCGCCTGATTTAGATTATCATATTGATATCAATTAAGCTCTTTTTATAAAAATAAAAGCTAAACTTATTTCATATTGTTCAGGATATAATAAGTTAATTACATTTTTTTGATTTTATCAGCATTACATGAATTTTTTAACCCATACGAATTGCTTTTAAAACAAAAATAAATCATACAAACATTCTTGGTTTAACATAGTATATGATAAATTATAAAAGACATTGACTTTTATTAAAATTATATAATTCCATTTTTAATTAATTTTTTTGTTGATTTTAAAAATTATAATTTTTACTAATTGAAGAATGCATAATTTTTTTTTCATAAATATATATTAAGTTCTGAAAAATGAAAATTGATAAAACTATTGCTTAACTTAATGAAACTTACAATTTTGTATTAGTTTTAAAAATAGAATGAGGAAAATAATGTCAGAGAGAATGAAGAAGATTTTTTAGGGACATTTTAGTATTTTTAATTTTATATTTTTATAATTAGTCTTTTTAAATAATTATAATTTTTATAGCTCTTTTTCATAAATATCTTTTCTTCATTCTTGGTCCTCCATTCTAATTTTCATAAAGACGATGAGATGATTCCGCTGGTCAAACATAGACAATTAAGGACGATATGATTTTCTGACCCAAAAAAAAGGACGATATGATTCGCAATATTCAGATATTAATTACTTCATATAAGTTTTATATTCTGCATTCATGTATAGGTTGACTCGCCTTCCTTTCTTTTGAGTGAGACTTTCCTTTTTAATGTTTGGCAAATTGGCTCCACTTTAGGGTTCTGTTGTGCGTGGAATGCTTGTTTTTTGGACCAAAAGTATCCTCCTCCGCCTACCGACGTCAAAAAAGCCATGTTATTGAAATTACACCGGACCAGCACAACTAGTAATATAGAGGTATTGGGATTCATTTCCCTCTTCCCGGTTTTGGGTTCAATCCTCCCTATCGCCTTGTATCAAAAAAAGAAAAAAAAAAGAAAGAAATTACACCAGCTGATTCGATCACAAAATCGTCGAATTGGTTATCTAACCGGTGTGATTGATTTAACGGGTTTAATATTTATTAAATTTTATGATTTTAAAAATTCATATATAATTCTACATTTTAAAAAATTATAAATTAAGACTTTATAGAAAACTTGAGATGTCTACTTTCTGATGAGAAAAAGAATCATTAAAAAATATTATCATTTGATCTTAAAAAATTATCAAATTCCAAAACTATCCCAAAAAATATTATGTTCAAGTTCACTTCACCAATCTAGCCCGAATTAACTCTGGTTTGACTTCAATCTACTCTTGACTCACTATGCAAACCAGTTCAATTCCTGATTTAATGACCCGGTAAAAAACTGATTTTTCTGTGAATAAGGAAGGTAACTAGAATCAAACTTGTCCTTGCACCAAGAAAAAAAAAACAGACTTTCCAAAATCCCAACTAAGCTGACTAAATTATACTACCTCTGGTCCTAATTATAGGAATATTTTTGTAGTACAAATTATATTATAAAAGTGTTCCTATAATTAGGGCCGGAGGGAGTATGTATATAAGATTCATTAAATAATAATTTATGGGTAAAAGATTTCTCCAGTCACTATTATCTTCAGTAACCCCAAAACTACATCGTTTTGGATTAATGAATGGTGTTTTTTGTAATTTTGTTTATTTTTTAATCATGTACATTTTACCAAAATATTATTCATTAATTCACCTGAAATTACTGACAAACCCTTCATTAATTCAAAACGACATAGTTTTGGGGTCACTGAAGATAACTCTATCTCCAGTGACTAGAGAAATACTTTTCCCATAATTTATTTATATAAAAGTTATAAACTAAATTATTTTCCACCCACTTTATCAAAAATTATAGGCTAAAGTATACTTTCTTAATCCTTTAAGTTTACATGAAGTATATATGTGGTCTCTTAATTTTATAAAGTATATTTTTGATCTTATAATTTTAATGCCGTTAATGTTGTTAAAAGAAAATACAAACTCAGGTGATGACTTTATAATTAAATGTTATTATTACTAAACTTTAAAATATATGCAAATTAGAGAATATCAAAAAACCTGATGAAGTCGTCAATATCAAAACTTTGATTGTATTAAAAAATTCGTTTAATAGTCTAAAAATTAAAATATTTAATTTAATGATATAAAGGCTAAAGTATACTTTTAGTCCTTTAAGTTTACATGAGGTATATTTTTAGTCCCTTAACTTTATAAAGTATATATTTAATCCTATAATTCTAACACCGTCAATTTTGTTAACGGAAAATGCAAACTCAAGTAATAACGGTGTAAATTTAAATGATGACTGTGTAATTAAATGTACCTCCCTCCGGTCCTAATTATAAGAGCTAGTTGATTTTTTTGGAGGGGTTAAGGAAGCTAATTAAATTACTTTAAAATATTTTTATTTTTATTTTTTTCTTTAAACTTATTAGTTTAACTAATAAACTAATATATAATCTAAAAATATTTAACTTATGAAATGATTAAGTAACTTATTTAGCTTCCTTAATCTCCCAAAGAAAGTCAACTAACTCTTATAATTAGGACCGGAGGTAGTATTAAGCTTAAATTTAAAATATAGGTAAATTGAAGAATATATAAAATTTGTGTAATTAAGTGTTACTAGTCATTACTTGAGTTCGATGCGTTAGCATTTTCCGTTAGCAACATTAACGGTGTTAAAATTTTAGGACTAAAAGTATACTTTATAAAGTTAAAAGACTAAAAGTATGACTTATGTAAATCTTAAAGGACTAAAGTATATTTTAGCCTAATATAAATATCAAAACCTCAATTTCATTTGTAACAATTTGTTGATTTATTTTAGTTTAATAATATAAATATATTATATTAAGAAATTAAAATTTAAATATGCTTTGTTAGCTCCACAATCATTACTTGAGTTTATTGTGTCCACATTTTCCATTAGTAACATTAACGGTGTTAGAAATATAGGACCAGAAGTATACTTTATAAAATTAATGGTCAAAAAATATATCTCATTTTGTAACATCCCAAATTTTGGACATAAAGACTAGAGAATAAGCCTATTTTTGGAGGACTACTAAGCCCTATTTTTGGAGATGACAAATTATGAATTAGTAAGAGTCAAGAGTTCTAAGCTAATTTTATGAAGAAGCTTAAGATAATTATTGACAATTATTGTGAACCACACCATCAGTTTTTACTTACCAGAATTTCGTGTTAGGGATCCATCTAGATAGTGGCAGGCACACAATATAACCTTGTTTGTAATTAATTAGGAGAAGCTCATCATGGATATTCTTAAGTTAGTGGTGAGCATAAGCTTTTGTCCATTAAAGATATATATATTTATAGGACAGCCCACATGTCATTTGTTGCTTCATTATGTTTGGACCTACGTAAAGTCCATATGATGTTGCATGATAATATATAATATGCACAGGCTCGTGTGTATAATGGTCCAGCATACTCTCCATTTACTATATTATTAATGGGCAAGGTCTAGTATTGTATATATATTTGAAGTAAATGGAGTAATAATATAATAATATATATGTTAATAGTGGGAATGCATGTTGTCATCTTCATTTGTGTCTTTCCGCCAATTTATGATCATTGAGACTAATGTGAGTACATGTGAGCAAATAGATATTGTTCACTAAAATTATTAAAATATTATATGAGTAGAAGTAGTAGAGTGAATATGCACTACCGGTCGAATTATTTATCAAGGAGGGAGCAATCAATAAGATGGGGAATTGGAAGATACGATGAACATGTGTAACCCTAAGAATAAATATTATTATAATAATAATAATTTAGTATTATATTATACTAATATATATTATTATATCATATCATTATTTCGAAAGTGAGAGCTATGCAGCACATCGTGTTTCTGCCTTATTTTGTAGAAAAGTTTTGGCTAGTCTACAATCAACCACTCTTCCACTATCATTCCTATACATTCACATGCTCCTTATCTCTTCATGGGCTGCACAAGGACGACACACACATGCAGCCAAATTGTCTCCCACTTCCTATATTTTATTGGAAGCATGGGACACACTCCACACACTACTTCTCTTATTCACTCACGGATGGCTACATGCGCTAACTCCTCCCTCTCACACCAATTATACACCTCCTCCTTTATTCATTTTTGGCCTGCATGACCAAGAAGAGAGAGAAAGAGAGAGAGCTGTGAGTGAAAGACGCAGAAGAGATTGAGTGCCGAGAGAATAAGTCTATTGAAGAAAGGAAGAAGAGTGTTAGAAACTTACATGTGTAAGTTGATTTTTGGGAAATTCTCTGAAGTTAGTCAGATTCATTTGAGGTTTTGATCGGGAAAATGGTTTCCTTTGACCATGAAATTTGGTAAGTTGAAAGTACACTTCTCAATCTTTTAAATGAGTGCTAGAACGTATTAATCCGACGTCTAGAACTCTAGTTATGATTTTTCTAAGTTTGGTTAGAAATTCTGGGAAAATCTTCTTCTCTGAATAGAGCAATGTTCACTTTTGGAATTTCTGGGAATTACACAGCTATTAATTGGCTTGACGAATATTTTTCCCATAAACTATACTTATAGAACTTCAAATAGAATTTTGAATCACCTTAATCGGAGTTCTATAGAATTAGTTATGATTTTTCAAAGTTAGAAGTTGAACACTGAAAAACGCTGGTTTCCAGAAATGAACAGTGATTTTCGGATTCACTTTTAAAATAGTAAACATTTGAGTTTTTCTATGAAATTTTCCAGAATAAAAGTAGACTTATCAAGCTTTAATTTGATAGGTCACAAGCCTTAATTGGATTTATATTCAGGGAGTTATGAATTTTTGAAGTCAAGTATGAAATCTGGGACGTTTTCTGAAACATCTTCTGAACAGTGTTTACATTTTTGAAATCTGGGAATTATTGGCATATGATTAAATGTTGAAACCAATTTTTCTAGAAACTAGACTTAACAAGGAGTTCATGGATTTTTGAAACACCTGATTTGGACACCTAGAACTCCAGATATGGATTTTTCAAGTTAAGTGTTAAATCTGGACGTTTTTCTGGAACAGTTGAGATGAACGGAAATTCTGGGAACAGTGTGCGTATATTTGAAGTTGAATCTATTTTTCCTCTGAAAATAGATTTAATAAGGAACACGTGACTTTTGGAATCACCTTAATTGGAGTTTTGTGCAATTAAATATGAATTTTCAAAGTTAATTGGAAATTCTACCAGATTATGGAGTTTATTTGGAAATAAGAGAAATAGAGAATTTGGACAAGTAGTAACTTGCCAACCATGAATATTTAATTATAGGATTCGGTATTTATCTGAGATGACCAGAGGATAGAGAACCGGATCAGGATTTGGAAAGGCTATCAGGTAGTAACTCTAATCTTGCATTCTTTGTATGTCTTTATATGATTGTATGTACCATTCAATATGTATAAATATGTACTGTATGAATTGTTTGTGCTGTATGTGCTGAATGTATATGTGATGGTTATCTGTCATATACTGATCTATGCTTAGAATGTAAGATTAACATGTTACTCTGGGAACCTTCGGGGTCCCAGTATTTGTTGCTACCTGTGGATTGTTCAGTTTAGAGAGCGTGGCTCACAAGGCAAGGCGGTACTCACTGTTGAATAGTGATGCTGGGACAGACCGAGAAATGCTATAGGTTATTTTTTATTAGCCTATTTTAGAGACTAGAAATTTATTTGTATAGCCCTATGTGGATTTTGTTATGTAATCAGACTTTAATATCAGTATTACTATGCTAGAATGACTATGCTCATTAGGCTGTGCGCTACAACTCTGATAATAATTGATATATCAAGGGGTGTTACACATTTAAAATTTAAATGACTAAAAACATATTGTAGCCAAAATTATATTCTACATAATACCTAAAAGAAACACTTACATGGTCCATAAGTAACATGTTACCCGGAGAAATACTTACATACTCCCGGAGTACCATGTCATCCAAATTCTATCCAATTAAAATGTAACAACACAAATCATTTTAATCCTATTTAACAACTAACTCATAAAAAAAATCACAATTTAATTTGTTTTTAACAACAAAATATGAGTTCATCATTTTATTTTTGTTATATTTTAAGAAAAATTAATTGTGTATTTTTCTTGAAAACAAATTATAATGTGAATTTTTGATATGAGTCAGTTGCCAACTAGGATCAAAATGATCTTAGTTATTATAATTTTACTGGACAAAGTTTACAGAATGTGGTGATCCTGGAATATGTAAGTATTTCTTCATTACTTGAACTTTGTCTAATGAAAATAAAACAACTTATCATTTTAATCATAGTTGATTGATGACTCACGAAAAAATTCAAATTTTATCTTATTTTTAAGAAAAAACTAACATCTTAATTTGGAAAGAAAAAAACAAAACACAATGATTAACCAATGTTTAAAAAAAAAAGATAAAATTTGAATTTTTTTAGACTAATAATCAGCTAACAGAATTAAAATTATTATATTTTCATTGGACGGAGTTTAGATAACATAGTAATCTTAAAATATGTAAGAACTTCTTCCTCATATTTAAACAGGTGGCAACTCTCCAACTAATTTTTTTTTTTTTTTAAAAAAACAACAATTGTGACAACATGAAAAAGGAATAGGAGAGCAAAGACCTCCCATGCATGATATTTTCTATCCATTTCCAAGGGTTATAACTGGAATTAAAAGTTAAGAAAAAGTTTGATAAACCAACAAGCTACTGATTAAGGGGCCAAAAAAAAAAAACCTTAAATTTTGAGAATCACACTTGTAGCCTAGGATGATTTGAGAATGCTCTCAGTAATTCACCAAGAAAAGAATAAGTCCCGTCCGTGAATGTTTTGAAGACTTGTTTCTTTCTTGACTTGTTGTGTTTTGAAGACTTAATCGAGGCAAAAATGTCAACCTTAAGCCCAAGATTACCGTGACTTGCCATCATGCCCGTTGCGTTAAAACATAAAAGAAGAAAGCAATTCATGGATGGGGGCACGTGTCAGCTAAAGCACCTGATTAGTGATTCCTGATTACTCTTCACGTACCTTACTTGTATTATAGCCACGTGGCACTCATACAATTTTTGAAAAGTTGCTTTTTGTTTTTTGAATTTCCAAGGCCAAAAATCAGCAGGCACGTATTGAAGTAATGACGACGTCGCTTCTCCATTGAAAATTTCTTATTTTTATTTTTGTTGCTTCCGTCGTTTCTTTATTGATGAGTTACTGAATATCTTTCCCGTTGTCTTTCTCCAAGAGGGGAGCTGCCTACAGAATTGGAAAGGTAATCTCAGTTCTTTTATTCTAATCCTCATTCTAACTATATAAGTGGCATGATTCAACTTCGTCCTAAGAAAAATCTATGTAGAATTGTTGGCAGAATCGAACTGGGCACCTTCATTTTTCCGGTAAACGATGTCGTTATCGGACATTGCCGACATCTTGGAGAGCTCGAAGAAACTTGATCGTGTAAGGAAAGACCAAGAGCTAGTGCTTGTTGAGATCAACAAGATGCACATGAAACTTAAAGCTAGTGAGTCTCTCCATTCATGTCCTTCTTTTTTTTCCTTAAAAACGACTTTAATCACCCGTTTTGATCCTGTTGTGACTTGAAAATGTTATATTCTCTTTTGGGTTGTTTAATACTGAAATAACTTGTTTCATTTTGTTACATTGATGCGATCTTAGTGGGCTTTTTAAAACTTCCTAAAGCATTTGCCGAATTTTAAATCTATTTTTTTAGCTGAGTTCGGTTACATAAATTTGATGATCGTTTAAAGAAACCAAGTGAGTTTCTCAGTTTGTGTCTTTGTTAATCCTCCATCTTGATCCTGTTGTTACCTGAAAATGATTTTTCTTCTCTCGGTTATTGAATGATTGTATTATTTGCTCCATTTTTGTGACCCTAATGGATCTTAGTGGGTTTTTTTTAAAAATTATTTTTAATTAAACACTAAAGTGTTGTTTCAACTCTGTTTTGAGCTGAGCTCGGCTAGGATAAGCTCAATCTGATGATTGTAACAAGCCACTTGTGTTATATCTTTCACTCAACGCCCTCTTACATTAATATCTCATAAACTTCTGTTTCTGTATTTCCCCCTTTTAGGAGGCAGCTATAGAGCCAACGATGAGCATCTTAGAACACCCTGTGCATAATAAATTAAGATGACATTATTTTCTCCGGGAATCCCACAATAGTACTAACCAACTGAAGCTGATGCGAAGACATCTTTGTGGTTATTGGCTATCTCATTAATATACTTATTTTGAAGAAAACCATAAGATGACATAAATCACATGCCACCTTGTAAAACAGAACGGGATGTCTTAGATGTTATAAGAATCAAATCCTTGCCTCTCACTAGGCTATACATGGTACAAATACTATCAGCCTAACAGCATTTGCTATTATTTATTACGAGTTGTTGCTTCTTCATGCCACAGTCAGCACCTTAAGTTTATGTATTTGGGACACCTGATGATATTACTCTTATAGTGTATAGTTATGCCTCCGTTGCTTATTGTTTATGGCTATGATCATGTCAATGCAGCTCCTGAGATGGTTGAGAAGCCAGGGGATACCTCATTATCTGACCTGAAGACATTATACATTCGGGCAAAAGAGCTATCAGAGAATGAAGAAAAGTATGCCAATTGTGTATCGCTCAAGCACTTGAAGTGAACTTCATTTTACCTTCTATTCCTTTATTTCTGCAATGTCTGGATATCATGAAGACTTCCTTTTCTTCTCTACTAGTTAAACATTAGAGTAGCTTAATTGTGCTTTATTCCGTTTGGGTTTTCTAAATCATGTATTCCTTTCAATATTGTGTGTGGTTGCAGTATTTCCACCTCATTGTCAAACAAACTTGATGCTCTTCTGTCCTCTGAATCATCAGGACAACCACGAAAGAGAATAGGTTGGTTTATTACTATTAAACATGTGACAATGTTCTTCCATTCTCTTAAATGCTTTCCTTATTATTTCTTTGTTCATATTGTTCACAAGAGGTCTGGTTGATTTAAAAAAACAAAAAAAACACTAAAAGACGATCAGAAGCTAGAAAAACCATGTCTAACCATCTATGTGAGAGAGAAAGGGGGAGGAAGCATGTGTGAATGAGCATAGGCAAAAAAGAATTCTTGGATAATTTCTCATTGATTTAGTGGATGACACTTCAGCTGAGCTTCTTATCTTAAGTAAATGTATTTTATAACTAATTGATCCTTTCCTATTTCGTTGTATTCTTCTCTAACTTATATGGTGGAAGGATAATGGAATCCACTATTATGTATACCCACAGAACTCGTTGTGATTGCTGATTTAAAAAAATTATGAATCCTCAACAATGGCGCTCTTACATTCAGTTGTTAACCCTACTATTTGTTGGAGATGAGTGCCACCCCAACATGGTATTGACTTTACAAAATTCTGTCAACAGTATGATTGCTATGAAATTGCAAACATTTGAATCAAAATGCTTGCTGATTAGGGAAAATGTAGTTTTTAGCTTAAGTTAATGATAAATTGCAATTTGTTTTCAATGGGAAGCTGATTTTCTCCATTGTTTAGCTGACGTTACTGGTTTTGCAGAGGGTAATGAACTGAAAAAGAAACGAATGAAAACTCACTCGGATATCTCAAGATTATCTCTTAGTAGGCGGCTTGAGATTTGTCTTGGTCTTAAGGGTGAACAGGTATGCATTTCTCTTGGACTTTGATCAATATCAATTCTTAATGAGTCATTTTGACCTTTTTATCTGGGAGGCTTTTGGAGTTCGATTAAATAATTTAATTTGTTATCAGGTAGCAGCCAGGGTCACACCACATAATTCTGATAAGGACGAATGGTTTGTTGTAAAAGTGATTCATTTCAATAAGGAAACAAAAGAGTAAGCCTATTTCTTCTAATATTATATGGTCATGTGTCAGTTTCTAGCTGGCAAATAAAATTGTGAATTTCCTTTATCACTACTTTAGTTGTTGGATGTCTATAATTGCCTGGTGAGAATCATTAAACTGAAATTCTAGCCAGGTAGCTAATGCTTTGTGATGTTATTTTAAAAGCGATCTAAAATTTCTTGTTATATTTAGGTTTTTTCATGATACAGATAGGTTTTTCCTTTTCTGAATTTCTGATGTTCATTGTGCCCCCTTCGTCCTTAGTCCTTTTCCAGTTTCAGCCATCTTTATCTTAGATTAATTAGATGTCCCTAGTTGGGATTTCTTTTGAAGTTTCCTCTATATATATTATCAGCCATAGATATATATTTTAAACTATCTTTGCCGTGCTATGATTTTACAGATTTGAAGTACTAGATGAGGAACCTGGTGATGATGAAGAGGCTATTGGCCAAAGGTAAACTGGTGAAATATTTTACTTTATTTGATCATCTCTGCTGCTCTCAAGCTGTGACAATCACACTTGTTTGTATGGGATGCTACAAATACCGACATGGGAATTCTTTGACATGGTTTCAGATTTTGGTATAAAAATTTGCAAACTGATATTGCCATTCATAGTGTAGAGTAAATCTTACGCAGCAAATTTTTTCTATCCATTTATAAATTATGAGACTGGGATTACTTGCTTTCTTAATAGGAAAATGGAAGTACATCATGTCAGAAAGCAGATTGTCTATTCATTAAATTATTACATATCTTTCATTCTTTTGGTGGGAGATGGAAGAGAGACAGGGAGACTATCCTGGTTTTTAGACTCCAGTCTTGCATTTGCTGGATATATAGTAGCTTTTATCGGTGATAGCAGACTTTGTTTGGGTTATTAGTTTGATCTTTCAATATAGCTTGTCTATAACATGTACTTGCCTATTGCTTTGTATCAAAATATTTCATTATTTTGAGTTTCATAATTTCCTCATTGGCCAAACTTAGGATTTCTGCATCTAAAGCTGTGTATTTATCATTGTTTATTGTTTTTACTGCATTCAGACGATACAAACTTCCAATGTCAAGCATCATTCCTTTCCCTAAGAGGAACGACGCTTCTAATGCCCCAGATTTTTCTCATGGAACGCATGTTTTGGCAGTCTATCCTGGAACTACGGCCCTTTATAAAGCCACAGTTGTCAATGGCCCCCGAAAGGTGATAATTCAATGACTCCATTGTTTTACCGGAGTTATAACTCGGTTCTAGTTTTCGTGCCAAAATTTTGCGGTCTATTTATCCTCTTTATCTGGATATTTGGTGATTTTAAACTGGAACTAACTCAAGTGACCTTGTTCTTATAATTGGGGTGGCCTTTTCCCAAATTGGCAGAGGAAGACAGATGAGTAAGTATAAATTGGATAAACTGTATTCTGAAGTTTGTCTTAGTTTCAATGTGGTGGTTGTTGACTTTATGAGATGATTGATGCAGTTATGTGCTGGAATTCGACGACGACGAAGAAGACGGAGCTTTACCTCAAAGGCGGGTGCCCTTCCACAAGGTGGTTCCTTTGCCACAGGGACATCGTCAATGAAGCAAAATACTTGCAGCTGTGTATAGAGGAAAGGGATGTGGGCAGAACATATTGCATTAAAGAGCCGGATGCTCACCCAAATTCATATAACAGATTCTCCCACGTGAAGAGTTCCTCGGAACTAAAGTTTTTACTTATATCCAAGGATACAGAGAGGAAATCTACGCATGAAATGCCCCATAGTTGGAAATAAAATACGAATAAGGCATCAATACACGCTTGTGAAGGAAACAGTGGTTTCTATTATGAGATGAAATATTATATATATTGTTTGTGTATAAGGAAAAATGTCTTTTTAATTGGTGAGTCACAGTGGCTGTAAGATCACTATTTTACAGTTGAATCCTGACTAACTCTATCAGTAGCATCCTGTGAGGGTATTTCAAAGCATATTTGCAATATGGGGGGCAGAAGAGGATCTCTCATCTTTAAGCCACGCTAAAATATCACCATTTAAAAAGAAATCAAATTTAAACCTTTCGGATTTGATTTGAACAATCCATATATGCCTAGCTTTTTTGGGGGACCGGTTTTCGTCTGATGCTATTAGCATCCGTTGCAGTCCGATGCTCCAAAAACCGCGTCGTATTGGTGCTAAAAGGTGCAGCTGCCTCCTTTTTTTTTTCTTTAAAAAAAATTTCAGGATACAAACAAGTGCTTAAAAGATACTAACCGTATTGAAAAAATACTTCACAATCTTGAGAAATTATTTTATGATCTTGAAAAAAAATCCTAAAATGATACTAACAAGTGCTAAAAAGATATTTTAGGATATTGATTGGTATTGAAAAAATTATTTTACAATCTTAAAAAATTATTTTAAGATGTTGAAAAAATATTTCAAGGTACTGAATGGTACTAAAAAGATACTTAATAATACTGAATTGTACTGAAAAAATACTTCATAATCTTGAGAAATTATATTAGGATCCTAAACATTTTTCAGGATACTGACTGGTACTAAAAATATACTTCAAGATATTTTTTCAAGATCCTAAAATAATTTCTCAAGATTGTAAAGGAATTTTTCAATACCAGTTACTCCCTCCGGTCCTAATTATAAGAGCTAGTTGACTTTTTTGAAGAGATTAAGGAAGCTAATTAAATTACTTTGAAGTATTTTTATTTTAAATTTTTTCTTCAAACTTATTAGTTTAACTAATAAACTAATATATAATCTAAGAATATTTAATATATGAAATGATTAAGTAACTTATTTAGCTTCCTTAATTTATTCAAAGAAAGTCAACTAGCTCTTATAATTAAGATCGGAGGTAGTATATCTTTAAATATCATTTTAGCACCTGATAATATCCTGATTTTTTTTTTAAAGAAAAAAAGAGGTAGCTACACCTTTTAACGCCAAAACGACACAGTTTTTAGAGTATCGGACTGGCGGATGCTAATAGCATCAGACGAAAACCGGTCCCCTTTTTTTGGCTGAGGAAGGAGACTGATTCCTATGGGTTGGGTTTCTCTCATTATCCCTTATCATCTTTAAATTATATTCATCCAATCAATCATAATACCACTTTCACATTTCTCTTATTTTCCTAATCAATGGCTCATATGTGCTAATGAAAGAAAATGTGAAAAATGATGAGGAGAGAATCCTCTTCCGATTCCTATACTTACTTTATGCGACGCAAACTCATTCAAAATAAATAGATCCAAACACTCAATGAAGCAATAGTAGTTCATAGAGGTTGAAATAGTAATAATGGCATTAGCGTCTCCTTATAATACATTTATTTTTTTCCCTTCATAAACAAATACTACCTTCACATTAATATAACAACTAGATAATTAATTTGTGTATATTAAAAAAATTAGTTAAATTAGTTATTTATAACAAATGTGTATTAGTTTCTCTATAATACCCTATTTAATCATATGCATAGAAACTATGCCTCTCAATAGAAACTCTCTTGAGATATGCAATCAATTAGGATATTATGGGCTTAAAGTGAATTAAAGTCTTATATTTAAAATCAAAATGAACTCATTATCTGACTTTTGTATTAAGGATTGGAAGGAGTATTTTGCATTTATATAAACCATATGTGCATGTATCATACAAATTCAATGCAAGTTTTGAAGCAATTAATGGCATATATAGTCAAACATTAATACTAAGGAAGATACATAATTTCCTATGAACGTAATAATTGTCATGTGTAGTATAAAAATGAAGGTGCATGGAGTGAACTTGTTGCATCATATGAAGAAAACAAGACATGGCTCCACCTATGAAGAATCCTCTAATAATTTTGTTGCTGGTAACTATAGTTGCTGCAGTAATGTTTAAAAGTGGCGAGTCAGGTCTTGTTCCTCCCAAAACAACTGTGCAAATCGTCAATACCTTAGCTCACCATGAAGATGTGACTCTTCATTGCAAAGACAAACATCACGACCTTGGAGAGCACACTCTGAAATTTAAAGAGATGTATGAATTCAGGTTCAAGCCAAATGTTTTTATGAACAGCACTCTTTATTTCTGTAGTTTTTGGTGGCCAAATTTATCTGATGCTCATCACTTTGACATATACATACAAGAACGAGACGCTTGCAGGGTGTGTAATTGGCACGTAAATTATTATGGTCCTTGTTTATTTGGTGTTTGTTATGCTTGGAATTACACATATACCCCACCATCTGCTGATGCTCCTGCTCTTGCTGCTGTACCACCGAATATTAATTAATATTAATCAATCTCATTCATAAGTGTTGAAATTGACGTGGTGTGAATCATATAACCCATATGGTTTAACGTATTTGAATTTCGACGCTCTCGTTTAATTGGTAAAAAATATTGTTTTTTTCGTCAGAGTCTCGATAAGTTCCAATCACATATAATTAATTTTACCCAAAAAAAAAAACGAATCCAAAAGTCAAAACATTCAATTTAAATGCATAGCCACACGCAGAGCATAGAATAACTTCTTAATATCGGTCTGTTTGGTATAGTGTTAGGAGGTCCAAAAGCCGTTAGAAAGCGTAGCGGGGAAAGTAGGTATTTGATATCGCTTTTGTTTATAATAGACTTCTGGGAGAAAAGTCATTTTTGATAGAAGTCACAAATTGTAGCTTTTTCCACAAAAAAGTCACTTCTTTCATTGTTATTTTAAACACAAATCATATTTATAATTTGACTTCTATTTCTATCTTACTTCTGTAAAGGTAATATTAAAAAGAAATCACGTGTATTGTTTTTTTTTTTTGCTTAAAAAAAGTTTTGGATGGGTTCAGCATCAGTCCCCCACCAAAGTCAGGGCACGGCCCCGGACTCTATGAGCACTTACTAGGGACTTACGAGATCGCCTACCAAAGGAGTCCCAACGACAACAGAGAAGATCGAACCTACGACCCAAGAACCTAGTCCTAGATCTCTTACCATCTATACCAACTCACATTGACAAGTTACTATAAAAAAAGACACTTAATTTGTAGCACCATGGTAAGCCCAAACCTTTTTTCGACCGAACAAACGGTGAACCCAAACTTGCATAAAAAGCACAGTACAACAGTGCGTGTATCCATTAATGTGTACTCTATTTAATTAAATTCATTTATTTAATAAATTCCAGTTATATTTAAGTTAGTCAAGCATTTTATCTTAATTGCATGCATGTATTAACATTAATACTAATATTAAAGGCTTTACCTTATATATACACAAGTTTTTGTTTTAGTATGTATTCATGTAGAAACATTAATTAATACCAACAAAGGCTTTACCTTATATGTTATAGCGATACTTATTTCCAATTTTCCATAATTATATCAAGGCTTTTGTTTTAGATAAAAGCATACAACTAATAATATCTTTTATATATTCACATAGCTGAATACATGAAAATTACTTAATCCATTTCATATTTATTTTTAGATCTATTGCATATACAGACTAGAAATAAAATAAATATGTAAAAATATGATGGCATGTATTATATATACTTTGTTAAATATAAAATAAAAACAACGTTATCAAATACCAGAATAATGCTTTGAAATTTTATAAAGTAATATGAAATAAATTTCTTTCGTTAAAAGACAAATATGAATACGAATCTGAATATAAATAACTAGATCCAATTAATTTCTCACCCTAACGAATAAGGTGTCTCCATTGACCCTCATCTCTATTACATGGTTAAATCAATTCTAACACTTGATATTCAGTATCCTATAAAAATATTATTATAGTATTAAATAACAAAAAAATTAAATAAAATTTAATCTCAATTGCTCATACCTTTATATTCTTATTAAACTCTTTTTTTACTTTTTATATAATATATATATATAAATCTAAACCGTTTGAGTTGATCTAAGGGTATAAATAAGAAAGTGGAAAGAAATGGAGAGACCCCTTTCCCATATAAACATGAATACTAATATAATTGAGGTATGCAAAAATCTAAAACATTAATGTGGCATGCATGTACAGACATGAATGCTAACTACTAATGAGTACAGAGTTTTATTTTCATCGATGATATCTCTGTACGTACTCGTCAACTTTATTTGATTCTAACTGCCTTGAAATTTAACTATAACCAAATTATTTTATCGAATTTAAGTTTTTCAAATTAATTTCTCCCTCTAGTTTTTTTTATAAGATATAAACAACGAAATTGTGTGATTTAACACATTTATTAAAACTAGTTAAAATTAATAAATATAAATAATATGTGTGTATTACTATCTTCTCTAAAATATGCCTCTATTTATGGGATAAGTAAAAAGGGAGGAAAAATAATGTATAGGAAAAGGATAGTGAGATAAAATAGAGTTGATTAGAAAAAAATTTGGTAAAATGATGAATATTTGGACAACCTCAAAACAAATATTAATAAAAGAACCGAGTGAATTTAAAAATTTGAATCTTATCCAAATAACACAAGGGACCGCGAAAGTCATTATACTCCATGACCCTATGCATAGGTTACTTTTTAGGAGGTCTTTAATGTGATGCTATTTTAACGTAATTAATAATGATATCATTCAAAATTATTTAAATTTTAAAATTCTATTACCAAAAACAGTAATGAGATTAAAAATAAGAATAAAGTAGTTGATAACTCATTTAGTTGTAAAATTATCTATTTGACATTTTGAATTTTAAATGGTATTTTTTTTTTTAGATTGTTCATATATTTTATAATAAGTAAATATTTTTAAATACATGTAAATTAATAAAAAAACTCCTAGAATTTTTATTATGGGAAATTATTGCTCCAGAAACCGAGGAGGCAATAAATTTGCCTACGTATTAGGTATTGGAGATGGGAAGCATGGGTCATGAATTCAACTATTGAAAGAGGCAGAGACGGACCTTTTTCATAGATAAGGGGGGCAAAAGAAAAAAATTTGTCTCAAAAATTTAATGAAAATTATAATTTTTTTATATATTTGATCTAAAAGTTTATATATTTAACCTCCAAATATTTATTGTTTTAATTAATTAATGAGTTTACATTTAGTCCCCAAATATTTTACTTCAAGCTCCATTCCTGAAAAAGGCGATGCTTGATGAAGGATATTAGTGTTTTTCTCTTTGGTTTTTTTTTAAAAAAATTCTGTTAGATTTGGTACTCCTTTTTTGAGTTAATGTTATAAAGTTTCCATGTGAAAAAAAAAATAGGAAAATGATATTAAGCACCTAATAATAGGTACTCTTTCACTTATTATTATTAAGTTATAAAATTTTTTAATATTATTTTTTTAATTGGGATATTGGAGTGATTTTTAAAATAAAAATTCAATTATTTCATACATTGATTCTGATGTTGCCTTTTTTTTTCTTTCTTTTTTTTTTGCTTTTGTCCTTCTTTCCTGGTGAGTGGCCCCACTTGGTGAAATGAAAGTAGGAAGCCAGTAAATTGGAAAATCATGTCGCTTTCGATGGAATAGATCTGAGTTGGACTCGTCGTGGTTGGGTCCCCCGTCTCTTGTTTATTCCTTACTAGCCTTATCAAACACAACAAACGTTAGGTTACATTGCATTGCCTTTGCTTCTTCAATTTCGTTTTCAGTTTCTTCCGAAAATAACCATCGTACACTGGTAGAAAACGATCGTACGGAATCATTATAGGTCCTAACAGTAATATAACCACCACACTTCACTAGCACAACCATACTTGACGTCTCCGAACAAAAAAAAGAAAAAAAACCTTATAATTTTAAATAAAAAATATAATTTATAGTGCGGTACTAAAAACTAAAAATTATGTTCTATATTTATAATAAGATGTGGTGTTATTTTTTATATTGTAATGATAAAAAATTTCAATGTTCAGAGCAAAAAAAATAGAAAAATTTCAATGTACTTTTTACCCTAGAAATTAATACCCCTACTTTTAATATATAAAATATTTAAGGGTTGATGTTATCTTAAATGTAAGATTAATTAGTACTTTTTTAATCTAATTAAAGTAGATACCAAAATACTGCGTGGAGTAAAAGAAACTTTATTATTTAAAGTAATTAATTTTCCACGTTTACCAAGTTTTCTCCAAAATTAATTTTTACCCGGACAAAACACAATCTTGTGAGGAGCGGATCCATTTCTCTTCGACGACGAAGTCGAACATTCCACACTCCATCGGAAGCTGTCCACTGTTGGTCCTGTGTGGTCGTTCTCGGGCAAGTAGTGAAGAAGCTTCGAACCCTAGGGCCTTTTCTACTTCCGAAATACGTGAGATTGATTTGTTCAATCTGGCTTTGAATCTAGATTTGAATTTGTTCCCCGCGCTTTGTTCTTGCTTTGTTTGAAATTTTTCACTTAAATTTGGCTTTGAATCTGATCGTGCAATCGTTTGACTCTTATACTTCTTCCCTCCTCATTGTTACTAAGCGACTTGTATGCTTTGGATTGTGTTGGTTTAAAATGCTGGATTTGTCGTGTATTTTCCTTCTGTTTAAAGGTATTTTTGATACGTGATCTTGTAAATGACTGGCTCGAGTTGTGTCAAAGTATCTGGAACAAAAATTAAAAGGGTATTATATCAACTATTCGTATTTCAAACATTTCAGTGGGGGCAGATGCTCCGACTGAGTGTAATATTGGTCCGTTTATGGTTTCAACAACTCCCACTTCTTAACCTATACTCTTTTGAACTGAAAACAAGAGTTGTACAAAAGAAGCGTGCAGGAAAATGATGTTATTGTAGCTCATTTAGTTTATGTGAGCTTTTGTCTCGATATCATTAAAATTAGATATGAGTTTTTTGTTTGCTCGTTAAAAATTTTGACTTTTTACCATATAAACATTTTGTCAAGTGCTCTATGAATTATCTGGTTCAAAAGAAACTGTTTGTTGACTGGGACATGGTCTTCTGTGTGCCCAAGATTTCCAATTTTTTGGACTCATTTTGAGGTTGTCCAGTAAACTGATTATTTTATTTTATTTTATTTTTGGTGAGATGAATTCCGTAGAAAAGCGTTTAAACTAAATATCGTGCATTTTCTTCATGATATTTTGGGAATTGCAGACAAGTCATCAGCAATTCTTGTTCTTGAGTGCTCCATGACATGTATGATGGAGCGCAGTATTGTGCAGATCTTTTATCTTTTCATTTGTGATATACTGGGGAATACTGATCATATGTGTAACTTCGTTGCAGTTCTGAAATAGTCTCTTTGCTTCAGCAGCCTGATGAAGAATTGACCTCTTGATTCATTAGATTATTGCTATAATTCACTGAACATGGAGAAGATGTCATCTGACTGTCCATACCCAGGATGCTTTTTTTGTGTCATGAAGGAAGGGAATCCCAGCAAGCGGAGAGCAAGTATACTAAAATTCTTTAGAGAACTTCCATCGCAAGATGACGATGGTCAGGTTCTTCCCATTAGTGGTCTTTGGAACACAGCAATGGCACATCCAAATGATCCTGAATTCATCGAGTTGGGAATATTTGAATGCATGGCAGCTTTGATATGGAAAGGATTGAAGAATCGGCGCTGGCTGTATCATGACCAGAATATATACATTCCTTATTATGCTGCTCACATTATCGGTTCCTACACAATGAGTGTAGAAGAATTTGCAGAAAGTGCTGTGAATGCTGGGGTGATACCTCCTTTGCTGGAACTTTTAAGAGGTCGGTTAACTTGGGTTGAGCAGAGGGTAGCTGTTCGAGCTTTAGGGCACTTAGCTACATATGCTACCACTTTTCCTGCCGTATCAAGTCATGATGAAATTCTTGAGCTCTCCATCCAATTAGCAATGAGTTCTCTTGAAATAGTGTATTCACATTTCTATCAATATGTTGATAGAAGGTTAAGTTACCACTGTGATCTGCTCACCCGTGGCATGGGTGGTGTTGAAATGGAATCTAGGAAGGCTGAGGAATGGGCGAGTCAGTTGCAATGTTGGTCTCTTCAGCTCATTAATTGCTTTGCTTTTAAACCTGAATTTCTTCCCACTATATGTAAACCTGAATTTCTCGTAAAACTACCTGGCATGTGGGGTGGACTTGTTAATGAAAATTCACCAGCCGGTATTGGTTTGTTAAGAACAATCTGTCATCACAAGATTGGCAGGGGAGCTATTGCCGGCTGCCCAGGTATCATTGAAGCATTGTGTAATATTGCTCGGTCATCAGATGATTGGCAGTATATGGCTATTGATTGTCTTCTATGGTTGCTTCAAGATCCCAATACATGCCACAAGGTAAAAGCTTTCACAGTTTTGCATGGCTACTTGGTTCTTATTGTGACGCTTGAATCACTTTTGTTCAGGTCATTTGTATGATATTAAAACACAAAATACTGATTGTTTTGGAAAGAATGCTTGACTAGCAAATGAATCAATTTTGACTTGTATGCCTGGGAATTATCTTCATTGAAGTCTAAGAGAAACAAATAGAAATTGTCAACCTGAGGACTTTGATATTTTTCACTCTGCACGAATCCTTATAACTGGTTGCCTCGTAATTTCAACATTAGATTTTGAAATGAAGCATTGGGGAGCAGGAAAATAATGAATAATCTATATGCTTAATATTATTTTACATATTAGTGTCATGAATTTTGGCATTGCTTTAAGGTGTCAGCCTGTTGAATAAATTACCTTGTATTTGAATGAGTTCTATAATTTCTCTTCGACTGCCTTGTGCTTGGATTTTTCATTATATGACCACCACTCCAGAGGATCTAAGTTTATATTATTTGGCTATTGCTAATGCACCAGCCTGAAGCACTTAAGGATTTGGTATATATATTATATGCAGGTAATTGATAAAGTCGTACCTGAATTGGTAGACCTTGCAGAAATTACAACTCTGGGTGATCACAAGAAGCTTGGCGACACCATTGTTAATGTTCTTCAGGATTGCTTGGAATCACAAGGGTCAGGAAGAAGCTCAATTAGTAGCCACACTAAAGAACAAATTGAGGAACTACTAAATTCAAAACAGAGATTAAAATGGGAAAAAACTATGCCCAAGGAAGATCTGCATATTAAGCAGGCTGCAGCACTAGTGGTCAAGCTTGAAGGGAATTCCTTATTCTCATCAGGAAACATATCTGGAGCTGCATCAAAATACTCAGAAGCATTGTCGTTATGTCCAATGAGATCCAAAAAGGAGAGAGTAGTTCTATATAGTAATCGATCTCAGTGTCATCTCTTGCTTCAACAACCCTTGGCTGCCATAAGTGATGCTACCCGTGCACTTTGTCTCCATAATCCTGTCAATCGTCATGCCAAAAGCCTATGGAGACGGGCTCAGGCTTATGACATGTTTGGATTATCAAAAGAGAGTTTGTTGGATGCCATTCTATTCATAAACGAATGCTCACAGTCAAATGATCCTGATCTGTCACTGAGGCAAAATAAAGTTCCTGATTATGCAGAACGCTTGGTTAAGAAGCAGATGCGTGCTGCTTGGTTATTTAGAGAAGCAGCTATCAAACATGGAGGTGTTCATAGTCAGGGTGATGGTGGTGACCTCTATGGTCCAGAGACTGATGATTCTGAATGGGAGACAGCAAGTGAAAGTGATGAGGAAAATGATAGAAGGGGTGACGATGATGATGGTGATGATTGGAAGCATGATGATGAGAGGAGGGATAAATATGATAAACCTTCAATATGAGGTATATATCCATTAAGATAATTTCCTGTTCATATGGTATTGCCGTCTTGCTTTTTCAGATTAGGCGTCTTTGACGGGGTATGCTATGTCTAATATACAAAAAAAACTTACGGATCTCTAAAACAGAAAACAAGGAAAACTTGAGATAATTTGAAGTTACCATGTAAAATGTCACCATCTGAGGTTCACCTGTGAAACTGTTGATCAACATGAATCTAACTGATTTGTTGTAATAAGCCAATATGTATCTTTCTCTTTTAGGTGACGAGTTTTCTTGTGCTGTGTGGGAAATTTGGAATAGGATTATATAGCTACAGCTTCTGAAAAAGATTTCTTTAAACTCTATGCATAAGTCATCCCCACTTGAAGAAGTAGCAGCATTGAACAGTTCTTTGTTGACGGATATAAATGCCAGGGAATTGATTTATGTCAAGCCAGTGTAGATTACAATAGCATCGTCTGGCCACCCTGTTCCTTATTATTCTTGCTTTTACTAAAATAATCATCGTACCCCCACTCTTCTGCATTCATAACGGGTTAGGCATTAGATATCATGCATTTTATTGTGTGATGGCCTACTTTCTTTCTTGTTTGATTCTATATTTCCATGAAGGCTTCTGTTCATTGTTTTAAATACTTGCTTCCTTTTCAGGTTGTAATGCCATTGTTTTAAAATTTAGTTTGCTCCAGATACAAAGCTTGTATACGCTGTGCAACTTACAGAAGATAAATTATGTCCATAGCTTCCTTTTTTTTCCCCAGTGTGGTAGTTCACTCTATTGGATTAAGCAGGGTTGGCTCTTGTGTGATTTGTTCTAACTCCGCTTGCTTTGTGGGCTTTAAAGCGCAAGTGCATGTTTGCCCATTCTCCCAAGTAGCGGGTTGGAAATGATGAAAGAGTTTTTGGTGTGTATTCCATATTTCTTCTCTTCATTTTTTCCTGTTGATTGTAAGTGTAAAAATTGAAAATATTAACTCTCAAGTTTGGAGAACTGCATACCATTTGGGGTGCAGTGAAGCGTTAAGTTTTATTGAGGGATTTGTATATATAAACCTTTTGTGCTTAAATTTTGCCGAGTGATATTTTTATACCTTTATTCTAAAGGCAGCTATTCTCATCAGCGATGAGGTGAGCTTTATCATCTTCCCATCATCTGCTATTTCGCAGGTATTACATGCAATGTTTGTTCCTCCACGCAGAAAAGTATTTCTTGGAAAAGAAAATAGAAATCCACCTATCTCATTTTCTTTTCGGAAAACGCTTATATATATATATATATATATCAAACATTGCCTAGTTGCTGCGGAAATTTTTATATTTTTGGTCTGTTCGTGTGAGAAAACTGGCGCAAGTGTGCTGTTTAGTGTTTACACAGATTGATTCCTCCCACTCCCCCAAACAAGTTGTCTAATGGGCTTCGCAAGGTGCACTAAAGAGCATATTAATGGTCGGATTACTTCAATTTTCCTTTCTTTTTACTGCATGATTCTCGAATAATACTTGTCTGCGTCCTTTGTACGTGTTATGATCTCAACGACCAATTCATTCCAAAATCGTATGTATAGCTTCCGCCAAAAAAAAATTAAAAAAAATCATATTGTGCATTTTGCTGATTATTGGGCCTCAGTCATAGAAAGAGGATTATACTTTGGGCGAAGGTAGAGGCGTAGTTTTTCTTTGGGGGAAAAAAAAACAAGTCCAGCCTGCTTGGTTTGGTGTTTAACACCTCAAAACCTCAGTCAAATTGAAAAAAAAAAAAAAGGCTTAGTGAAAAAATTGGAGCGTTGGCCAAATGTTTGGGGGAGCAATGGAGTTAATGTGCTTCCCCAAAAATGCTCCATCATATCAGAAACTGAAAATTGGAGCTTTGGTCGAATGTTGGAGACTGTCTTCCACACACTCTCTTCTTTCATCGTCCTCCCTCCCTATTGGAGACTTTTCACACCTTCTCGCGCTCGGCTTTATTGAGGACAGAGGCGTCACAGGCTCACAGCCTTTTTTTTTTTTTTGGGGGGGGGGGGGGGGGGGGGAACCGTGGAAGAAGAGGCAGAGGGTGGCGCCAACCCTTGGTCAAGACCTATTTTGACCAACACGAGTCTAAATCTTTCAAATGTTGAAACATTTTAAAAGAAAGTTTCTTGATCAATTTAAATATAAATCATATTTATAATCTGATTTTTATTCTATTTTATTCCTGTAAAAGTTAAATAAAAAAATAAGTCACTTCTCCCACTGCTAACCAACGGGCTTCAAAATAGAGAATTTTCGTTATTTCAGACTTAAATGCATTTTCAGTCTGGTGCTTAGATCCTAAAGTGTATTATTTGAATTCTTTGGGCCTAATTTGTAAATAAGGTTCTACTATGGTCCATTATTGAAATTCTCTTAAACCTTTTTTACTTTGAATATAAGACCCTTGTACAATATAGTGAAGTATTTGTGAGATTTTTTTTTAAAAATATCATTTATAAGTTCAATCTACAGGTAATGTATTACGGGAAATCTCATTTTGATTATTTAACGCCGAGAGACAATGTCATGCTAATTGTTCATTTTGAATTTATTAAGTGATTTGAAAGACGTGATCAAGGGTAAAAGTAGAAGCATATATCATTAGTTAGTAAATCCTGAAGTTTATTAGATGATGGACGCTATGCTACTTTCCCCTGAAGTTTATTCAAGGAAAGCCAAGCCAAGAACCAGCACAAAACTTAAAGCATCAATTGCATATGGAATATTAATAGTGGAAGTAAATCCTGCTCCAAAAAAAAGATTGTAATTTTGTTGCTTTTGTTGTGCGTTTAGTAACATTAAAAGGAGATCCTCTCATGATCTATTTTTCTCATCATCTTTCATGAGCTTGTCTGAGCTGTTAATTAGGAAAATGAGAAAAAAAAATTAAAGTAGCATTGTGATTTTTTTAGATTGATTGGATTAATATGGTTATGGGGGATGATAAGAGAAATCTTACTCTCTGAAACCATGATTTCATAAGCTTTTTTTACAAATTGAGACAAAACTCTTCTCATATACTTATCTTATAAATCGTAAAAGTTATTCTCTGATAACCGAAACACAAAAAAAGAAAACACACACACACTTTTTTATTATTTTTTAAAAACTATATACTACTTAGTACAATTTGCAGGGAGGGGAGAAAATATTTCTAGAAACGCAGCCATTAATAAACGAACTATTTAAGTCAATTTTCTAAAGGATATTATGAGGTGGGAAAATCCTGTTCAGGACCCATATTACCAAAAAAATAAGAAAAAAGGTCCAGAGTGTAACACCTCAATTTTAATACCCAAAAACTCGGTCAAAATATTGAAAATACCTTCAAAAGAGTTCAACAATATCCAAATCCTTTTACAATGTTACTATTTCGAATAAAACCCGTAATACATAATCAGAATAAATTCCAGAAAATATTTCAGAGTTTAATACAAAACGGAAGTCTTAGGTTCATGGCAAATATAATAACATAACATAATCTATTGGAGATCAAAAGAGCTTCCAGAGCTCACTCCATAGGTGCCTTCCCTTGCTCTCTACTAGAATAATCACCTGAAAAATGTTAATATGGGATGAGATTCCACGTCTCAGTAACTACTGAATATTTCTACCTTACACGAGCAAATTACATATGACAAAAATAAAAGGTAATATAATGTGAATTTAATATACTCAGATATTTTTAGATATACCGTTGTTCACATCAAATGCCTTTACAAAATACTCATCATTCTTTATTGAATAATTCAGAAATGCACTATGCAGTATGCAGCCTCCCTTATATCCCCTTCCAACCGTATACCGCTGACTGGAACCATAGGCTAACATATAGTCCAAAAGAAACTCATTCATTTGACTGGATGGTTTCAAGCTCACCAAAACTTAAGATACACCCGGCCAAAGGTATAGAGCTTAAATCTGGACTATGGCTCCCCTCCTT
Source organism: Acacia crassicarpa (assembly GCA_034222035.1). Taxonomy (NCBI): domain Eukaryota; kingdom Viridiplantae; phylum Streptophyta; class Magnoliopsida; order Fabales; family Fabaceae; genus Acacia; species Acacia crassicarpa. The sequence continues at coordinate 66,141,576 of JAWXYG010000002.1, read as the reverse complement.
TTAAAATAACAACTAAGGAGGTGTCACATGTCCCACATCTCCAATGAAATCCCGGCCAGAGGAAAACATGGAAGATGGGGCCCTGAAAAGTACCATCCACTGTGCACCGAGTGGTGGCATAAACAATTCTTATCATTCAATTCCCTCCTTACTCCACCCATCACAATACAACCGCCATGATGAATGTATTTACTCAAAAATAATGCATTATTATACCATTATATACATTGATATGCGTATTTATGATTAGTAAAATACTATGCGTATCTGTGAATAGTAAAATACGGTATATACATGAATAGTAACATGAATAGTAAATACGGTATACGTGAATAGTAATCTGAATAGTAAATACGGTATACGTGAATAGTAACATGAATAGTAAATACGGTATACATGAATAGTAACATGAATAGTAAATACGGTATACGTGAATAGTAACATGAATAGTAAATACGGTATACGTGAATAGTAAAAATGAATAGTAAATACGGTATACGTGAATAGTAAAAATGAATAGTAAATACGTATTTGTGAATAGTGAACACTATTCATATTTCACAAATTTCAAGTATTAAATACGTATTTGCGAATAACATATATATATATATATATATTTTTTTTTAAATACGTATTTGTAAATAGTAAAAACGTATACGTGAATAGTAAATACTATTCACGGGGCCCACAAAATACGGATTTCAAATTTATCACTTTCCAAAAATAGAGCCTACTAGTCTTTCCAAAATAGGTTTATGTTCAAGATATTAGATTCAAAATTCAGGATGTTACATTTCTCCCCTCCTAAAAGAAAATTTTGTCCTCAAAATTTCGCTATAATAAGAATTCTAACCTATTTAAATAAATGAGGATAGGTTTGTCGCATGCTCTCCTCCGTTTCCCAAGTAGCATCTCCGGGAGCCATTCCTTTCCACTCGACCTTTACAAGTCTAATGGTCTTGTTTCTTAATCTCTTGTCCCTTGCATCAACAATCCGCTCCGGCTCGGCTTTATACGTCATGTTATCCTTGAGTTCTACCTCTTCTACTTCTATAATGTGGGAAGGATCCGGTTGGTATTTCTTCAGTTGCGATACATGAAAGACATCATGAAGGTTCGCAAGCTGTGGAGGTAATGCAATTCTATAAGCTACCGGTCCAACTTTCTCCAAAATCTCATAAGGACCCATAAAACGAGGTGAAAGCTTCTTTGCTCGTATTGCTCTACCAATGCCAGTCATTGGTGTGACTCTTAAGAATACATGTTCGCCCACCATGAACTCCAACGGTCGTCTTCTCTTGTCAGCATAACTCTTCTGTCGACTCTGAGCAGTGAGAAGTTTCTGTTGAATCACCTTAATCTTTTGAGTCGTCTCGTCCACAAGTTCTGGACCTATTAAAATTCGCTCATTCAATTCTGTCCAGCAAATAGGAGATCTACATTTTCTTCCATACAAAGCCTCATAAGGTGCCATCTCAATGCTGGAGTGATAACTATTGTTATATGCAAACTCCGCAAGATGAAGATGATCGTCCCAACTTCCTTTTAGTTCGATTGCACAAGCCCGCAACATGTCTTCCAGAGTTTGAATAGTCCTCTCAGTCTGCCCGTCAGTTTGAGGATGATAAGCGGTACTATAACTCATCCGAGTTCCCATAGCATTTTGCAATGCTTTCCAAAATCGTGAAGTGAATCGTGGATCACGATCAGATACGATGCTATTCGGTATCCCATGCAATCTGACAATCTCCTTCATGTAGATCTTTGCTAGTCTCTCCAATGAGTATTCTGCTGCAATTGCTAGAAAATGAGCTGACTTAGTTAACCTATCGACAATTACCCAAATGGCATTATGTCCGGATGTCGTTAGAGGAAGCCCCATGATGAAATCCATAGAGATGCTGTCCCATTTCCACTCTGGGATATCCAAATTCTTTAATAATCCAGGAGGTTTCCGATGTTCGATCTTGACTTTCTGACAAGTCAAACAACAAGTGACAAAGTCAGTCACATCTTTCTTCATGCCTCGCCACCACCAATTCCGCTTGAGATCATGATACATCTTGGTTGCTCCGGGATGGATAGTGTATTTACTCCGATGTGCCTCCTCTAGTATGAGCTTTTTTATTTCTCCATCATTAGGTATGCACACTTTTCCTTTATACCTTAATATCCCATCTCTATCGATCCCAAATTTCGATTCTTTTCCTTCTTCAATATCTTCCCTCACGTTTAATAGATACTCATCTTCGAGCTGAGCGAATTTAATCTCTTTCCAAATTGTGCTTTCAATAGTTATTGCTTCCATGGTAGCGACCAAACCTGACATTACATCAATAGATGTACTTGGTATCTCCTCGAGCAATTTATGTTCTCTGATCATCATCTGGGCTACATGGATTGTCTTTCTACTTAAGGCATCTGCTACAACGTTCGCCTTTCCTGGATGATACTTCAATTCGAAGTCGTAGTCCTTGATAAACTCCATCCATCTCCTCTATCGCATGTTGAGCTCCTTTTGGTCGAACAGGTACTTCAGACTTTTGTGGTCACTATAAACTTCGAACTTTGAACCGTAGAGGTGGTGCCTCCAAATCTTCAGAGCAAACACTACTGCTGCCAGTTCTAAGTCGTGAGTAGGATAATTCCCTTCATGTGGCCTTAACTGTCGAGAAGCATAAGCTACTACCCTACCATTTTGCATTAATACACATCCAAGACCTTTCTTGGAAGCATCTGTGTACAAAGTAAAGGTCTGAGCAGGATCTGGAATTATAAGTACCGGTGCCGTAGTCAACTTAGTCTTCAAATTTTGAAAAGCTGCTTCACACTTTTCGTCCCATACAAATGGTTGACCCTTCCTTGTTAACTTAGTCAAAGGCATAGCTATTTGCGAAAAGCCCTTGATAAATCTCCTATAATAGCCAGCTAAACCTAGAAAACTCCTGATCTCAGTCACGGACTTTGGTCGTTCCCATTGGAGAACTGCTTCAACTTTAGTATGGTCCACTGCAACACCTTCAGCCGATACGACATGGCCTAGGAATTTTACTTCCTTCAACCAAAATTCGCACTTAGACAGTTTCGCATAGAGCTTGTGCTCCTTCAACACTTGTAGCACGATTCTAAGGTGCTCTTTATGCTCTTCTTCATCCTTAGAGTAGATAAGGATGTCGTCAATGAAAACCACTACAAATTTATCTAGATATGGTCGGAAAATTCTATTCATGTAATCCATGAATACTGCTGGAGCATTTGTTAGCCCAAATGGCATAACAAGAAATTCATAATGGCCATATCTAGTTCTGAATGCAGTTTTTGAGACATCTTCAGCTTTGACTCTCAGTTGGTGATAACCTGATCTGAGGTCGATCTTGGAGAATATGGATGCTCCCTTCAACTGATCAAGTAGATCGTCGATCCTGGGTAAAGGATATTTATTCTTTATAGTCACTTTATTCAACTGGCGATAGTCAATGCATAGTCTCAGGCTCCCATCTTTCTTCTTCACAAAGAGTACGGGCGATCCCCAAGGAGATACACTGGGTCTGATAAAACCCTTTTCTAACAATTCTTCGATCTGCTTCTTCAATTCTGCTAGTTCCGATGGAGACATTCGGTAAGGAGCTTTAGATATAGGTTCTGTTCCAGGTACGAGATCAATAGAAAATTCTACTTCTCTCTCTGGGGGTAAACCTGTCATTTCTTTCGGGAATACCTCCGGAAATTCTTTCACCACTTCAATGTTCTCTATCCCTTCCTCCACTTCTGCTTGAATGGAGAAAAACATCATGTACGCAAGACAACCATGATGAACAGGCTTTTCATCTTGTACTATAGACAACAATTGTGGTCTACTATGACTCATAGAGTCATCCGCAAGAGAGATAGTCTTCCTCTTGCAGTCAAGGATGATGTCATTAGCTGACAACCAATCCATTCCTATTATTACATCGATACCCTTCGTGGGTAAACAAACAAGGTCTATATTTGAGATCCTATTATCAATCTCAATCGTACAATTTAAGCAAGCCCTAGAAGTTTTTACTGAAGCTCCCGCCGGTGTAGAAATAATCATATAATAAGGCAATTCACTCACTCTTAAATTCAATCGAGGCACACAGTCGTATGATATAAAAGAGTGTGTGGCACCAGAATCAAATAAGGCTTCTACTTCAAGACCTTGGAGTTTGAGGATACCTTTAATCAGATTTGGTGAAGCACTTGCCTCCTGATGTGATAGTGCAAACACTTTCCCTGGCACTCCAGTTCTAGCATCCTTGGCCCCTCGAGGCTCCTCCTCACAAAATCTGGAAATGTGTCCTGGCTTTCCACAGTTGAAACACGTCACACATGGTCCTTGGTGTATTCTTCCACACTTGGCACACATCTGATTGTTAGCGGTGCTTGCAGCAGGAGCTGTGGATCCCCTATATGAACTCTGACCTCCACTGAAGTGACTCCTTTGAGGTCCTTTGAATTGACTCCTCGGTGGTCTGCTGAAATGACTTCTTTGGGGTCCAGTAAAATAACTCCTCGATGGTCCACCAAAGTGATTTCTGGATGGTTGGCTAAACCGCGTATTCACATTACTGAAGTTGTGACTCTGCTTCTTAGTAACTCCTCCCGTTGGTCTCATGATGTGTGTAGATCTGGCCTGAAAACCCTTCATCTTCTCAGCTTCCTCTTCTCGTTTGTTCCTTGCTATCGTGCGCAGTTTGTCGCATATTTCTTCAAAATCCCTTGTTTCATCAAGGAACGGTGATAGAGCTGTTTTTAGGTCTGGTCTAGCTTTTTCAACCAATCGAGCACTCAACCATTTAGAGTTGTTCTGTGAATATCCACAGAATTTAGACAACTCTAAAAAGCGAGTAATAAATTCGTCTTCATGTAATTCCCCTTGCCTGAATGTGAGGAATTCAGTTTCTTTCTCTATTCTGATTGAAGGGGAAAAGTAATAATTTTCGAACTTTTCCTTAAACTCTTCCCACGTCATCTCAGCATTTCCTTTTGTTTTGGTGCTTTCCCACCATTCTTCAGCTGCTTTCTGCAACAATTGTTCAGCAACCATCACCTTTTGTTGTGAGCTAATCTCGATAACTCTGAAAATCTTTTCTACACGCTTCAGCCACTCCAGTGCTGCAATCGGATCTAGCTTCCCCTCGAACATTGGTGGAGTAAACTTCCGAAATTTTTCCCAAACCTCAGTAATAGGTAAGGGATGATACTGAGAATGAGAACCGCTACTACCTCCATCTTCAGTGCGAGAATGACTTCCTCCCCTTGATTGATGGTCAGAAGGTGTGACTTCCAGAGCCTTCTCCTTTCCTTCCTTGCCACCTTGGCCTCTTCCTTTTGCTAGTTCATCCTCGTGTCTATTCACTTTCTCTCTCATCTCCAGGATGACGTCTCGTAACTCTGCCAAAAGGGCATTGTTATCCTGAGGATAGGGACCATCTTGATGCGGAGGGAGACTTCTTTGGGATGGAGCAGAGGTTGAATTAGTTCTTCGAGTTCTTGCCATTATCTCCTCCTATGATTAATACTATAAGGACACTAAACAAATAAAAATAGCTAAATAAATTCTAAATCTAACAAAGGGAAGTGCTCATGTTATGATATTTAATTTGCCACAAACTTTTAAAAAAATTTTTTTTTTTAAGAAATCACTTTAGAAAATAAACAAAATTGCCATGGAACCTTTGGCTTTGATACCAAAAATGTAACACCTCAATTTTAATACCCAAAAACTCGGTCAAAATATTGAAAATACCTTCAAAAGAGTTCAACAATATCCAAATCCTTTTACAATGTTACTATTTCGAATAAAACCCGTAATACATAATCAGAATAAATTCCAGAAAATATTTCAGAGTTTAATACAAAACGGAAGTCTTAGGTTCATGGCAAATATAATAACATAACATAATCTATTGGAGATCAAAAGAGCTTCCAGAGCTCACTCCATAGGTGCCTTCCCTTGCTCTCTACTAGAATAATCACCTGAAAAATGTTAATATGGGATGAGATTCCACGTCTCAGTAACTACTGAATATTTCTACCTTACACGAGCAAATTACATATGACAAAAATAAAAGGTAATATAATGTGAATTTAATATACTCAGATATTTTTAGATATACCGTTGTTCACATCAAATGCCTTTACAAAATACTCATCATTCTTTATTGAATAATTCAGAAATGCACTATGCAGTATGCAGCCTCCCTTATATCCCCTTCCAACCGTATACCGCTGACTGGAACCATAGGCTAACATATAGTCCAAAAGAAACTCATTCATTTGACTGGATGGTTTCAAGCTCACCAAAACTTAAGATACACCCGGCCAAAGGTATAGAGCTTAAATCTGGACTATGGCTCCCCTCCTTTTAAAATAACAACTAAGGAGGTGTCACATGTCCCACATCTCCAATGAAATCCCGGCCAGAGGAAAACATGGAAGATGGGGCCCTGAAAAGTACCATCCACTGTGCACCGAGTGGTGGCATAAACAATTCTTATCATTCAATTCCCTCCTTACTCCACCCATCACAATACAACCGCCATGATGAATGTATTTACTCAAAAATAATGCATTATTATACCATTATATACATTGATATGCGTATTTATGATTAGTAAAATACTATGCGTATCTGTGAATAGTAAAATACGGTATATACATGAATAGTAACATGAATAGTAAATACGGTATACGTGAATAGTAATCTGAATAGTAAATACGGTATACGTGAATAGTAACATGAATAGTAAATACGGTATACATGAATAGTAACATGAATAGTAAATACGGTATACGTGAATAGTAACATGAATAGTAAATACGGTATACGTGAATAGTAAAAATGAATAGTAAATACGGTATACGTGAATAGTAAAAATGAATAGTAAATACGTATTTGTGAATAGTGAACACTATTCATATTTCACAAATTTCAAGTATTAAATACGTATTTGCGAATAACATATATATATATATATATATTTTTTTTAAATACGTATTTGTAAATAGTAAAAACGTATACGTGAATAGTAAATACTATTCACGGGGCCCACAAAATACGGATTTCAAATTTATCACTTTCCAAAAATAGAGCCTACTAGTCTTTCCAAAATAGGTTTATGTTCAAGATATTAGATTCAAAATTCAGGATGTTACACAGAGATTCTGAGAATTCTAAAAAAGGCCCAAGATTCTGAAATTCTAGAAAAGGCCTAAGGTGAGTTGTTAATGTGGCTGATATAGTTGTTAGCGGGGTACTGATATAGTTGTTAACTGGGTTGATTTAGTTGTTAAAAATAGATTCTGAAATTCTGGAAAATGCCCAAGGTGAATTGTTAATGGGGCTGATATAGTTGTTAGTGGGGTACTGATATAATTGTTAGCGGGTTATTTGCAAACGGAAGTAGATGATGTTTCATCGATGGCCTCATCTTAACACAGTTGTATCTGCAAGTAGTCAACAACGAACAGCAGTTCAAATCATCAATAGCTTATCCAATCACCAGAAGTTGACTCTTCACTGCAAAGCTAGGGATCAAGATATTCCCCAGCAAATTCTCGACCCTGCCACCCTGGAGTAATGTTTGAGTCCAGATTCTTTAAAAATCCATTTCTGAATAATACTCTGTATTTTTGCAGTTTTAAGTGGCCTTCAGATACTTCGCTTCACCACTTCGACATATACGTGGAGGAACGGGACAATTGGTGCAACCCTTGCACTTGGCTCATCAAAGAATCAGGTCCTTGTCAAAATAAGTGTTTTCCTTGGAATCCTCCTCAACCACAATCAACAATTGCTTCTTGAGTATTATTCAATTGTTGTGAAATATATATAAATATAATGAATTAATGTATCGACTTCTATAGTTATATATATTTATGATACATGTTTGAGGTGAAATTAGACTAATGTGTATGGTTTCAAGTATCAAGTCAAATTGTTGACATAAAAAACATAGTATATGAGTTGAGTTTATTCTTGACTTGCGCAAATGTGCTATATGATAAGTGATTTCAAGATAGGATTTTAGGAAAATTAGGTAAAACTCAATGATTAGTTTGAGCCTCCATAATTTTTTATATAGACACATATACAGCCAATAATACAATGACAAGTGTCCTTACAAGATTATTTTAGAATACACAACATTATCCTAGAATATAATACACTGAAGAATATTATATGACAAGATATATTTTGTTTCTAATGAAGAAAGGGTTGTTGATTCTGATTGAATAAAGAAACTCCCATATAATGCTATTTTTGTCTTTTATGCTCTGATACCAAGATAGGATTTTAGGAAAATTAGATCAAAGTCAATGATTAGCTTGAGCCTCCATAATTCTTTATATAGACATATACAACCAATAATACAATGACAAGTGTCCCTGTAAGATTATTCTAGAATCCACAACATTATCCTAAAATATAATACACTAAAGAATACACAAGTTATATTTTGTTTCTAACTAAACATGCACAAGATGGCTCTGCATATGAAGTACATGCTTCTGCTACTAGCAATAGTGGCAGTGTAGGAAGGAGGCAAGGCGTGGATTATGAAAGTGACAGTGCAAATACTCTCAAAACCAGGACTTGACGCTTCATTGCAAATCCAGGGACGATGATCTTGAACACACCACACAAAATAAGGCAACCAAGGGCGGATCCAGGAATTTATGGGAGGGGGCACCATTGGCCGGGGATGCGGGGGTTCGGGGGCAGCGCTCCCGAAAATTTTTTTAACAGTAAAGCTTTAAATGCATTAAAAAATAAAATAATATAAAAGGAAAAGTAAGACTAAGTACTGCAAGGCTGGACACCATATATTTTAATAACAAAAGTATATTACAATAAAAACAATTACAATGTCCTCCTTTTAGGCCTTATTTTTTGGAATTCCATCAGAATTGCCTCATTATCAATAGCATCAAATATATCTTTTTCAAAATAAGACACTAAACAATCATTCAACCATTCATCCCCTATCCGATTGCGAAGTGCAGTCTTGATATATTTCATAGTTGAAAATGTTCTTTCCACAGATGCAGTTGCTATAGATAAAGTTAATGCTAACTTTAAAACATTTCATTCAGTCATAAAATATTATGAATGGAAGTTAGTAGATAAAACATTTCACCAGTGACTAGCATGTTAATGCACTTAAATATCAAGTTAAGTGGATGTTCCAGTTTTCAGCCTATTCACCATATATAACAAAGAGTTGGTCATAAATACTAATAAATAATGCATCACAGTTCAGTAATTTCCAGCAAGTAGGAAAAAAAATTATCAAAAACTAATTAAGAGCACCACCACTCACTATACAAGTCAAACCCCATAAGAGCTTGCACAACGTTGATCCGGAGGAATAGAAGGGCTTTTTTTATTTTTTATTTATTTTTTTTTAAAAAAAAAAAAAACTTTCAAGGGTGGGCACTTGCCCCCCTATATAACACCTAGATCCGCCTCTGAAGGCAACTAATGAGTTCAAATTGTGGCCAAGGTTTTTGATTCATACAACACTGTTTTTCTGCAGCTTTAGGTGGCCCTTGAATACTTCACTTCACACTACTTCGACATATACAAAGAGGACCGAGACTGGTGGTGCTCTTGGACATTATCGGAATCGTGAGCTTGTATCTACGATGATCTCACTCGCCATTCTGACCCGCTATCCCTGGAATTCTGCAACATAGTCTGCAGTTTTCTCTTTCCTATTGTATTCTGTCCTTATTAGTCTCCATGATGTATAAACTAGGAACTAGTTGAGAGATTGATGTTACTTTATTAGTTCTAAATACAAACTACCCCTTAATCACACTCTCCTAATAATATTAGCAATCAAATTCAATTAGTTCCAAGATGTTTGATACACAAAAATATTTTAGAAAAATTAGGTCACATTTATTATCATTAACTAATTTACCTATCTTCTTTAATCTATCTAATTTAATTAAAAAAAGCTCTTTCATTAAGGATGGAAGGAGTATAATTTTTTTTTTTCAGGGATTTCTTGATTTTATCAGGGTATTTATTAAAGGGACTTTTTAAAATAGTGCCAAATATGAGAGAAAAAATAGTTGGGGTTACAAAATGCCACTTATAAAACAATCTCAAACACACTTGAAATAAAATAAAATAAATTGTAAAAACATTTCTAAAAAACTAAAGACTTACCTCAAATAAAAATACTTCTAAAACGTAAAACCATCCGGCACTAATAAAATGAAGGGCAGAGGAATTCAGCGCAGTTGCGTTTGGTATAAACGACAGCGTTCATGCGCGCCGGAATTAGGGATTAGTGTAGTGCTTCTGGGACGGCAACCAAGGAGACGCAAGCCATGGCGATGGCGGAAGAGAAGGCGGGTAAGGAAGGTTTAGAGCTTCTGGGCTCCCCGACGTTCAAGGAGCTGGAGAATGGTCGCTTCAAATGCGTGGAAACTGGACACGAACTGTTCGCCGAGGACATGGACTCCTACTCTCACAGCAAAAAATGCCGATTAGGTCTCATCGACTTTGCCTTGTCCCGTGATAAGCCCCCTCTCAACATGTTCAAGCAAGACTCACTCTCCCGGTAAATTCCCTTGTTTCTTGCAAACTTCATCGTATCATACGTCAACTGGTTTTGGTTGAAACTACAATGCTCTCTGTCTTGGTTTGTGTATGCTATCTTTGGAAACCGGTTGAATGGAACTGTTCAGAGTTCAGGGTCTATATAAACGCACTAAATGGATAGGCTCACGCTTGACTTTAAAACTCATTCTTGATGACTGTTAGAAGGAAAATCGCATTTTTATTGTAGTTTAGCTTCTCAAAAGGAACATTGAATTTTGGCTTAACTGAAAGAACTGCTCCGTTTGCTCCAACTTAGCATTCTTAGTAATAGTTTTTCTCATAGTTCCAATATGAACATATATTTTATGATTTTATTTCAATATAATCATGTTTGGTTGATCATAAAAATTAGAATCTAGATGTATGACGTCAATCCTCATTCTCACTGCTATTATATTTTTAGTGATTTATTCCATTTTATTTTCTATCACCCCATTCCATTCCTATCCTTCCAATAACTTAACGGGCCATTAATTGTTTCCTTGTTATAACTACAAAAAACTGGTTGCATAGCGGTTCTTTGAAGAGCTAAAGTTGAAACTATTCGTTAGGAAGACTGATGGCGTTTCCAATACCTCAGAAAGGAGAGTTGAGCTATCCGCTAGGAGATTATATGAATTTATTTTAGTTGATGTGTCCGTTTGTTCCTTGGATTATTTATCATTGTCAGAATGGGATAACTTAGACCTAGGTTCCACATTGCAGTTCAAAGTTGATATGTAAATTGACTGGAGACACGGTCAACAAGTCAGAGGAACATATCTGGAAGCATATGAATGGGAAAAGATTTCTCAATAAACTAGGTCTGTCATACACTCTATAAACTGCTTTGGGTCTTTTGGAATAATGAGAAATTCCAAATAATTTATTGAGGTTCTGGTTTCCCATTATAACTCATGGGTTTAATATGTGATTGCATGAGAGATTTGTAGATATTTATCAACTAATGTATTTGAGTTGCTAAAAGCAGAGCAAAAGGAAATGGAGAAGTTGTCATGTAATGGAATGGAAGAAGGGGAGAGCAAACTAGGTGCGGATGGTGGGAAGAAGGATAAGAAGAAGAAGAAGAAGAAGGAAAAGGAAATTGAAGAAATCAAATCTGAAGTACGTCAGTCTACTATTGAGGAGAGTGATTCAGAAGAGGAAGAATTTTGGATGCCTCCTGTTGGTGATCGCTGGGACTTTGATGATGGACGAGATCGATGGGGTTCAGGAACAGAGTCAGAGCAGGAAGGTGAAGAGGGTGATGAAATTGGTATGTTTTCCTCTGCTGCTCATTTTTCAATTGATTTATTATCAATTTTCATAGGCTACTTAGTCATGGCCATACGAAGGGTTGACACGGCAGAAAAATAGTTCTGGTGGTTTAGGATATGAACAATATAAATGGTTGTATAATGGCACATGTACAATCTAAGGATTCAGTTAGATGCAATATCTTATCCTGTCTGCTGTGTAAGAAATCTTATTTTGTGATAAAACCCAAGTAAATTATCTCGTCAATAGATCATGTGAAGGGACTACATTTTGTCCCAATGGATAGAGCAGCTTTGCAAGTGTGTCAAGCTCAAGCATTACTTGGCTTCTCTTGTGTTTTTTGTTCAGATCATACAAAAGATAAATTAATGATTTAGCTTACGGTAATATTGCAGATTTTGCTGCAGATGGGAATTCCAAGGATTCAGAAGAGCTGTCTTCTCGGTATGCTGTATTATCACACAATGGATGAATTTGAGTTAAAACTGATTTGTTTTTGGTTAAATTTCATGTTCAAATTTTCAGGTTACACCGTATCTGTTGAACCTATCTTTCCCACTTACCTTGCAGGACAAAAAGGATGTCCATAGAAGTTGGACCCAGTAGCTTTGCCTCAAGGAAGAAGAAAAGTAAGAAGAACCATCAAAGCTAATTCCCGTGGTTGACATCAGTTTTGTGGCGCTGCTGTATAACATGAAAGGTAGGAGCGGGCTGGCAACGTATCAACTAAATTATGTCAATGTAGGTCATATGTTTGAACGGATAGAAGGTGAGGGTTTTCAAGTGAAGTATTTTTTTTTTTTTTTGGGGTCAAAAAGTGAAGTATATTCAAGGTTCAAGGAGAAGCCGCTTCTGCATTATATTCTGTAAGATAAATGACTCAAACGTTTTTGTTGGTTGCAGCTTCATTGCTGCCCTTTTTAATTCTTTGCTTTTGGACTGGCAGCAAGTTACACCGCTGATGTTTTAGTCATTCATGATATAAATCATGATTTCATCTGCTGCGGTCTAATACTCATGAATCTTGATTTGATGTTTTGCTTGCGATATTTGTGTGAGCCTTGTAACATGCCAGAGTGAAGCACTGGGTATTATTTAATAGACACTCTCTCTCTACGGCGTTTTGATATACACTGGCACCAGATCATTGAAGCAAGAAGGATCTTAAAGGGTGCAGACCAGTATTTTATGTGATAACAAGTTTAAATGGGGAAATGATTTTGCGAGTCCCATTAATTTCACCTGATTAATAAGCTCTCTGTGTTTCTGTGGAAAACTCATTTTGGGAGAGACTTTTTTCGGTTATAAAAAGCGAGACTTCTTTTTAATATATAAAAATTTTAGGAATAGGTTGATCTCACTCATAATCTAAAGGCAGGAAGAAGTTTCTCTTTCTTTTAGTGATACCAATGTTGGGTGGCAAGTCGTCTATTATCTTAAAATGTTTACCTAGATATCCAAAAATTAGGATGTCTCTCGTAACATTTTGACTAACTCCAAGATTAAACTTCTATCTTTTATGGGGGTGTCCGATCTTTTACCAGTTGAACCCAAGAACGAGGGGTAAAGCGAGACTTTCTTCTTTCTTCTGTGGGAGATATGAATCCAAACATATCTGGGTAATGTATAACTTTTCCTTGAGTTTGGGCTGAGAGATTCATGAAGCAGATAACTCAATTGGGCTCAAGTTCATACAAAAGGTTGACCTTCAGTTACCTTTATTTGATAAAATGTAATTTTTAATTATGCGAAAAATGATTGCAATAAACTTTTGTGGCGCAGGTGTTCCACTTTTATCATCACTTCGGGTACTGATAGGGAAAATGAGCATGTTGTTATTAAGCGAGGGGAATCTAATTTGATCATTTCCCATATCAAATTGTACACACAAACATACATACATACATGTATGTAGAGCAGTGACAGTGATGTACTGAATTGAATTGTGATGAAGGTTGGATATGATAACTGACCAGTAACCACCAAACTCAGTAGAAGAGGATGATGAGGGAGAGAGACAGAAGCTACATCTCTAAGTTATGCACTTGTCAGATTCATTTCTGTGAAGCAAGCCCTTAACAGCCAGGTCCCCCACGTGAAATAATGTAGAGTGCATTATACCCTCCCACCCAATCACATTTCCTACTGTCCTTCCTCTGTTTTGCCTTCCCAGGCAACCCCTATTTCAATTTACATGTCAATACCACGCCACACTTGTAAATAAATGTAACCACATGCCTGATACTACGTTTTTTTATCTCCAACCAATTGCGTACATTTATTTTCACAAATCTAGAGGAGATATATATATATTTAGTTTATTGAACCAAATATGATTATATTCTTCCTAGCGATTATTATAATGTTGAGTAAGATCATAATGGTGAGGCGTGCACTAATGCACAAGCTCCAATCGGTGGAGACCTCAACAACCCCATCATCCTTCCTTTTATATGCAGCTTCTCTCTCACACACACACTCTCTCTCTCTCCCTCTCCCACTCAGTCTCTCCTCCCATGATTCTCTTCATCATTTTATTATTATATCAATTATTCATAAATCCGTTTCAAGATATTCACTTTTTTTTCCCCTATAAATTTGACTTGTAAATATGAAAGTTTCACTTAGTAACACTATTTAACTTGTAAATATGCATGTTTCACTTTAAGTAATAATTTGTAAATATGAGTACTTTTTTCTTTATTATTTCTTCGTTCCTTTCTATATCTCTAAATCCCCATATCCTCCAACCTTGCACTACCATATTTTACTAGGAAAAAAATAAGGTGCGTGGGGTCATATCACATAGTAGCATAATATAAACCTCTCTGGCTCTCTCATTAAATTTGAATAATTATTCATAAATCCTCAAATCATGCGGTTTTAAAATTTGGTTGCACGAAGACAAGCGTGCCAAAAACCTGGTACGTATATGAGATTTTCTTAAAAAGTATTTCTTCGGCCATTAACTGAGTAGTTGATATTAGTTACAAATGTAAGATCAATTTTTTATATTTACCAATATTTTTTAAATTTATCCTTATTGATTAATACCCATTCAACAATAATTAAGTGAAAGAGATGAGCAAAATTAAAGAAGATAATTAAGTTCTTTTAGGAAAAAAAATATGTTATATTAATTAATTTCATTAATCTAATCAAATTACATAAATAGGATGTATGTTAAGAACCTGAAAGAGTAATTAAGTCATGTCATTTTTTTTGGGGGGGGGGGGGGGGACCACTGTCATTGCAGAAGAAGTGAAGTTTCATATCTGGGGTGATACACAGATTAATTGAAAGACATGAACAAATAAGAAAAATCCGGCTCATGTAGATGTAGGACACTCATTTGTATCATACTCTTAAATGGTTGAAAATGGTAGGGACGAGTAAAGATTTTCACATGTGGACAATTATTATATATATTCACAATTTCAGTCCAACGTTTGTGGTCTGCCCTGATACTAACATCATTATCATAATCATGTACTTTAGGAAATCACCATTACTCAAATCTCATTGGCATCACATCAAGTTTGTGTTTATATCTTGGACTAAGCCTGGGGGCACTCTAAAAATAAATCAACCTATTTTTATAAAAATCCTGACACCAGAGAATTATATGCCTGCTTATGTTTCAGGGAGGCTAAACATTAAAAATTGCAACTGAAAAAATATAGAATGAGATTTACTCCCTCTTGTCTTTAGTTCGGGGGCTAAATAACTAATTTACAAAAATTAAAGAGGAATTAATTAAGTTGCTTATTTATAATAAATATAGGTTAGCTTTCTTAAAATAACATCTTTAGTCTTAATGGAAATTTTTTAAATATGTGTAATTAATAGTGATATTTTTAGAAAATAATTATAAATTGTGAGATAAAGTAGGTTGAGATATTACATTTAGTAACAAAACTAATTAATCTATTAGGTCTTTGTATTTAGAATGGGAGTGAGTAGAATAGATAGGATATGAATTTAATAAGGAATATTCAGACAAAGAAAAAGGGACCCAATGTCCCAATGGAAAGGTAGCGAAGAGACCTTCATTTTGTCAGAACACACACATTTGTTTAGTTCTTCCTCGTGAAATGAACAGGCAATCAGGCTGGATTTCTCATTTCTTCCAATTTTAAATTTTAGATTCCTGCTGTAATACTCGTAATCACCTCATGTGACTTTTAGTCGTTAGGCACACGAATACTTACTCTCATTCTGCAAAACTCCCTAAACATAAATATTACATATAAATACAAACACACAAACATATATATATATATATATATATAGTGAAGGCTGTCGGTGCATAGGTTAGTCCTGTGAGAAGAAGAAAGACGATGGATGTGATTGGTTTGATCTTAGTGTCTTGGGTTGTATTGATGAATGGTGTGAAGTCTGAAGAAGGATCTTGTGATTTCCCAGCAATATTCAACTTTGGTGACTCTAATTCAGATACAGGCTGCATGGCTGCTGCCTTCTATCCCATGGCTTCCCCATGTGGTAACACCTTCTTCCATGAGCCTGCCGGTCGAGCCTCCGATGGTCGCCTCATCATCGACTTCATCGGTATCTCTAATCTCAACTCTGCTCCTTTATCCATTCAGATCTCTTTCAGATACTAATCAGTTATATATATATAGTATTCCTTGCCTCAAATGAGAGTTGTTTTACATATGAATGCAGCACAGAAGCTTGGCTTTCCTTTGTTGAGTCCTTATATTGATTCAATTGGATCAAGCTATGGGCATGGAGCGAATTTTGCAGCAGGATCATCAACCATTAGGAGGCAAAATAGAACCTTCTTTGATGGAGGCACTCCATTTACTCTTGAGATTCAGACTGCACAATTTCACCAGTTTAAGGCACGCACCGCCAAGTTCTTCAATCAATCAGGTTGGTTGTTCTTCTGATATAAAATATACCTGTGCAACACCTTTTTTTTTGTCTGTTAAAACTGACTATTTCTATGAATTTGCAGGGAACAATCATCCCTGTAGAAAGCAATTTCCCAGGCCAGAGGACTTTCCTAAGGCTATTTACACCATGGATATTGGCCAGAATGATATAGCTGCTGCTATTAACAGAGTGGGCAAAGAGGATTCTCATGCTGTAATCTCTGATATTGTACACCAATTTGCTACTCAAGTTCAAGTAAGTTATGTTTCAACTAGTATGATTCTATTATCGTTTGAAGGATTCAACTTAAGTGGTAAAACCACCATATCCAGTATTTGTACAAAGAAGGAGCAAGGACATTCTGGATACACAACACTGGCCCAATTGGATGCTTGCCAGTAACCATACACAACACTCACAACCCAGAGCCTGGTTACGTTGATCAAAACGGCTGTGTGA
The DNA here is from genome assembly GCA_034222035.1 of Acacia crassicarpa. Classification (NCBI taxonomy): domain Eukaryota; kingdom Viridiplantae; phylum Streptophyta; class Magnoliopsida; order Fabales; family Fabaceae; genus Acacia; species Acacia crassicarpa. The sequence goes on along the minus strand of JAWXYG010000002.1, from coordinate 66,124,316 downwards.
ATTACCAAAACGACATGGCCAAAGAGTTCAATGAAAAACTCAACAACACTCTGGTCACTCTCAGATCACAACTCCCTGATGCCTCATTAATATACGTGGATCTCTTCTCTGCCAAGTATTACTTAATCAGCAACGCAAAGAAGGAAGGTAATTTACTAAATCCTCACTATTAACACGACTTGCAGAAACCCAGTACCTTTCAGATTCACTCATCTCTTCAATGATGTCGCAGGTTTTGTTGATCCTGCTAAGTTATGTTGTGGGTACCATGAAAATGGGATTGATATATGGTGTGGAAATAAAGGAACAGTGAATGGTACTGAAATATTTGCTGGTTCTTGTGAAGATCCTTCTTCCTATATCAGCTGGGATGGAGTACATTACACTGAAGCAGCCAATCACTGGATTGCTGATCGTATAATCAATGGTTCTTTCTCAGACCCTCCAATAGCGATCACGCACTCGTGTCATAAACCTGATTCTCTCTGATTCTGACCCTTCTTTCTTCCTCGCCATATGATTGTTAAAAACAGTGCTTGGCTCATTATAATTAATTAAAGCATGAGTTGCAAAACAGGGTAATCCCCTGAATCTTTAACCAACAAAGGTTATGTTTTGTGAATTTTACTGTATTATGATGGTGATAAAAAAAAAATGTTGACAGGTTGTAAAATAACTTTTCTATGCTTGGGTCAATAAAGAAGCTTCATTACATGCAAATAAACGCGCGCGCAGGCAATTTTGGACTTTTTGTATCATCTATAGTACTAAAAGAGCATCTCTTTTCCAGTTTCTGAACTTTTTTCCCCTAAATTTCTTAATTCCTGTCTTGCGTAGTGAAGTTCCATGTTTGAGACATGTTTATATGATTTTTATTTTTACCAAAGCTTTGTTTATATGTATGAGCACCAGCAGGTGTCAGTGTAATTTGACCACCAATATGTTAAGGGGTAGACGAGTTGATAGTGACTTTTCAGTATAGTACTAACATTTTTTCTTATGTTAATGATATAGTCTTGTTTAAAAGATCGAAAATCCTAACCTGAGCTTTCCGGTTAGTGTTCGTTTATGGGAATCTGGAGACTCTATAAATAAATAATTAAAAGCGATCTCTGACATGTAAATTAAATAAGTAAAAATCATTGTATCGAGTTTTCAGAGTTGCCATGGTTAATAAAAAATAAAAATTATCGAGTGTGTCAAAAATTGTACACTATCAAGCAATAACAAAGCATTTGGATTCTGGAGGACTTGCAAAGCTTTCTTTCAGTTTTTTAAATAAAAAAGTAGTCATGTAAAACGGACGAGGCATTCAAAAGGGTGCATTAAGATTTAAAATTCAAGTAACTAAGTCTTGTTCCCTTTCTCCAGATTACAGATAATCAATAGGTTATATATATTTTATTTAAAAAAGAAATAGAGACATAGATGGCAAGCAACAACCTACGTAGTAAAATAGATTAAACTAACCGGTGTTAGGATTGTTAATTGAGGGACAATATTATTATACTTTTAGACTTTTAAAGTAACATTGATATCAATTCAGGGCAACATTGTTCTTAAGTATATACTTATAAAATAGATTTGCTAGTTAACCCAAAATTAAATGTAGATAATTACCTCTTATTTCTGGGATCTTGGAATGAATAAAATAGTTGGAGGATTTGGGGGAATAGTAGAAAAATACTAAAAAGCTTTTCCATTCACAATAGAAAGAGCTGGCGTCATTATTGTATAAAAACGTAGGTTGTTAGAAATGCATCATTATAACAATTTTTTACTAAAAATTGTACCTAATTAGAAAATATGAAAAAAGATTTACTAAAAAGGTAACGCCATCAGTAACGTTATACCACCAGTGACTACTAGTAGCGTCAATTATACTAATACCACTAATTGAATAATTGATGCTAGTGGCGTAAATGATATTACTATATTGGTGCTTTTCCCCCTAGATGTGCATTCCTAGAACCACAAGATTGACAATACTTTCTCACTCTTGACCCTACCCACTAATTATGCAAAAGCTCCCCCATCTGTGTTTTTCCAATTCAACAGTGTTGAACCATCGTACAGCTTTCTAGCTTACACCGACAGAACATAAGATGGGTCCACGTCAATTATATTTATCTGTTATAAATCACAGGATCAACCGATCCAGTCATACTAACCGACTTTTGTCCAAGACCTTGCAAGCACTGACATGTGTTGGATCGCAGCTATATTATCCTCCTCGATCCCTACGTTCACCTAAAAAGGGAATAGTAGATTTAAGGAGAATATATAAGAAAATACCTTCAACTCCTAAATCACAAATAAGTAATTTCTTACTGAAAAAAGAGATGTCAATTGCTACTCTTCTGGAATTTTTTATAAGAATTTTTTTTATTGCGTAAAATAAAGTGACAACTAAGATTAGTTAAAAATAATTAATATATAAAAAAAATGTTATGTCTTTTCTAAATATGCATATATTTATGAAAAGTGTAAAGGAAAGAGAATGAATATAAAATATAAGAGATAATAAGTATTAAATGATTAGATAAAAGAGAATTAATGGTGAGTGAGATTAATTACTATAAAGATATGTATTTAATAAGGGTATAAAAAAATATAGTTTAGATTTTAAGATACAAAAAGAAAGTTAACTTTATTAAGGACCGGCACCAAAAACACATTGTTTAAAAAAGGACGTGGACGGGGGTATATTCTTGTAATTTTTTGAATGAAAAAGGAAATTCATTAAGTGAATAGTCAAAAAATTACAACTGTAAAGCAGAAAATTACACAGAAGGAAAAGTTACAAAATAAGAGAAAAGCTAGCGAAACACTTTTGGGTATGTACGGCTAGGGATTTGATGTGGCCAACAATTCCATCAAGTGGTGAATATTGGAAAAAATGTTTATTCCTGTAGTTAGTAATACCGAAATTTTTATTGGCAACAAAATTGAGTAGGGATGCTCCAGTTTTACTCCCAGGATTTTAAGCCAATGTAGTGGTGACTGAATTTACTGCTGAACAGTGCAAAAGCCTAGAACTGTATGGAATCACGTGGTTTTTGCTCCAAGACAAACATGGCCAAGCTTATCGCTCTCTCCTGGCTCTGATCTAGGGTGCTTTTGCGTCTCTATGAATAGGCGGGCTCACTACTCTGCTCCAGCACAAGATACGATAACACAAGCTTGAGAATGGAGTCGGTGAAACATTTTGTTTGTGGATTGTTGCTGTTCTGGTTTCTATGTGTGAGTGGTGTAAAGCAGAAAGGCTCGCCCTTTTGTGGATTCCCAGCAATTTACAACTTCGGAGACTCCAATTCAGACACTGGAGGCATATCAGCTGCCTTTGAGCCCATTTCTGGGCCATATGGCCAGAGCTTCTTCCATAAGCCTTCTGGAAGAGACAGCGATGGCCGCCTCATCATAGATTTCATAGGTAACATACTTTCAAAACCAAAAAAAATTCTTTACTTTACTGGTTTATGAGTGAGAGTGAAATGTGTAATTTTCTGGGCAGCTGAGAAGCTGAAATTGCCTTACTTGAGTGCTTATCTGAACTCACTTGGGACCAATTACCGGCACGGTGCGAATTTTGCTACGGGAGGATCCACCATCAGAAGGCAAAACGAAACCATATTTGAGTATGGGATAAGCCCTTTCTCGCTTGACATGCAGATTGTCCAGTTTGATCAGTTCAAAGCACGCTCCATTGAGCTTTACAAACAAGGTGAGTAGCAATTCACATTCACACTTGTACTCAACTTGAACAATATACCACACAACTCAATATTATTCGTCATTAGTTACATTAACATATATAGTGCCTGTTTCTTTAAATTTAGCTAAGAACCCATCCGAAAGAAGCAAGCTTCCGGTACCAGAGGAGTTCTCGAAGGCTCTCTACACATTCGACATTGGTCAAAATGATCTCTCTGTCGGCTTCAGAAAGATGAGCTTCGACCAGCTCCGTGCAGCTATGCCAGATATCATCAACCAGCTAGCCACTGCTGTGCGAGTAAGTAGGAAACTTATTTCAGATATGGAATAACTGAGAATTTCAGGAAAATTGGAAGTTGTATGATTGAAATGAAATAGATCTGAGCTTAAATAGCTGATTTGCAGCATCTGTACGAACAAGGAGGGAGAGCCTTTTGGATACACAACACAGGACCAATTGGGTGTCTGCCAGTGAATCTGTTTTACAAGCATAATTTGCCAGCAGGCTATCTTGACCAGTACGGTTGTGTGAAGGATCAGAATGAGATGGCTATAGAGTTCAACAGGCAGCTTAAAAACAGAGTGATCAAGCTCAGGGCAGAGCTCCCACAAGCTTCAATTACGTATGTGGATGTCTATGCTGCAAAATATGGACTCATCAGCAAAGCCAAGAATGAAGGTAATATCTGTCTATTCATTACTGACATTATATATATTATAATAGGTTCTTATATTATGGGTGTCAATTTTTTGTTTTGTTTGGTGTTTTCAGGATTTGCTGATCCATTGAAGATTTGCTGTGGATATCATGTGGATGACACTCATATATGGTGTGGGAAAAAAGCAAAGGTTAATGGAAAAGACGTGTATGGGGGTTCTTGTGAGGGTCCCTTGAAATATGTAATGTGGGATGGTGTTCATTACGCTGAGGCTGCTAATAAGTGGGTTGCTGATCGAACACTCAATGGCTCTTTGTCTGATCCACCAATTCCAATTACTCAAGCATGTTACAGACACTAAAGGTCGTGACACAAGTTGAAACTACAAATCAACTTATCGAGCATTCCTAGAGGGAGTCATGTCGCAAATAGCAAGCATGAATGGAGCCTATTTATTTACTACCAGTTTTTGTTTAGAAATATTTGCTTGCCAAATGAAACTGCATTATTCAAGGTGCTGGTTTCGTTTTTTGCTGGGAAGCTTGTGTGTGTGTGTGTCTTTAGCATATCATGCATATTGGGAAAGAAAAGCTTGTCTGAACAGCACTTCATCAAGCTAGTGAAGTTGTTTAATGAGTAAAGATCATATATAGCCACATTACCAATACCAATGAAGCAATCGCGTCGTCTTTGTCCGACCAATCTAATATTGAACTACGTCCGTCAGAGGGTCAAAGTCCACGTGCTAGAAAAGCCTCAGTCAAAATTCTTCAACAACCATTGGAAGCTTATAGCAAATCAACGAGTGTACAAAATCACTGGATTGCTGATCGTATACCCAATGGTTCTTTCTCAAACCCACCAATACCGGTCACACACTCGGGTCACAAACCTGGGTCTCTCTGATTCTGACTTCTTCCTCATCATATGATTACAATATTACATATATTACAAACAGTGCTTGGCTTATTATAATTAATTAAAGCACACGTTGCAAAACCAAGTAATCCCCTGCATTTTTAACCAACAAAGGTTATATTTTGTGTGTTTTACTGTATTATGATTGTGATAAAGAAATGCTCCCAGGTTGTAAATTAACTTTTCTATTTTTTGGGTCAATCATGAAGCTTCGTTGCGTGACAAATAAACAATTTTTGGCTATTGTATCATCTCATACTAAAGGCTCCTCTTTTTCGAGTTTTTGAACTTTTTCCCCATAATTTAAAAAAAAAAAAAAAAAATTCTGTCTTGTGTGATCAAGTTCTATGTTTGAAATTTGTGGATATAACTGAGCACCAGACTAAATGCGCAGTATTTTGTAATATCTGTGTAGATGGGTAATTGACAGCAATGGTCAGTGCTATTTGACCACCGATTTATTAAAATAAAGAACAGCTTATCTAACATTTCTGGTTCATCCCGTTGTGTTAAAGGCGAAAAGACAACAAAATTTTAACGAATTTTCAACACTAGATAATTAATCCTAAAAAATGTTTTACTTTCTTGATTCATGCTTGTGTTTCCGAAGGACAAAGGACCACCAATGACTCTGTCTCTCTGTGTCTCAAACTCAAAGCAAGGAACCATTTATGAAAGCGCCCTTCATCCAAGAGTTTCAAAAAGCTCATACTCTGAATACTTTCTGTGATTTGTGGGCTGGGCTGAGATCTGAGGAAAATAATTAATGTTAAATCATCTTCCACCTCAATTTACAATTGTATATAGCCCTGCAAAAATGTTAAAGACTCTTCTCAGCACAAAAACTAACCCATCAAAGCAAAAGCGGGGCGGAGCAACTGCAGCAACACACTAATCTTCCACAACAAATCAATCACCCTCTGCATAAATCCAGTAGCTAATATAAACTATTTAATTGACAGTTTATTCATATCAGATAACGAATAACATCATGGGATATAGTGTTTCAACCCCTGAATATCCTTATAATCTTATTGCAAATTTTTGAACTGCCATCAGCTGCATGCAACATAATTGTTCATCCAGTTTCCTGCAATAGCCTTAGCTGTCACTGCTGTTGTTCCCAGATTGAATGTAATATTCTGAAATCTTAAGGCAGGCAATCTAATTTACTAGAATGGCAGTTGTAATATTGTCGATGGGATAAGTGGTTTCTCCTTATTGAGTTTTTCTAGAAAAGAGAAGTAACATCTAAAGAAGTAGTTAAAGGATTAATATACACATCAACGTATATATTACACTGTGTTTGTATTATTTTCCCTTGATTCTACTTTTATTCGATATAGGTTTTGTTTGGATTAGTGTGGGCAAAAGTGATCTTTATTCCACCTAACTTTTGCGAACCGCAATTAGGCTAACATTCAATTTAATGTAGCTTATTTTTAGATTTTTTTTTACAAAATAAAAAAAAAAAGTAGTTGGGTCATGCATAGCAATTTTAGTTGGACATGTAGAGTAAATTTAGCTTTAGTCTATTAGCCCCTATAAGTAAATGTTTTGATAACTTTGAAACTATGGCTCAGAAGTCATTTTTTGCAAGTCGAGACAAAACTCCTTTCACATGTTTATCTCATAAATTGTTAAATCTATTCTCCAAAAACTAATCCAAACACACACACCTGTGTTAAGTAAGTGCATTTTCCAAGTGATCAATCATTGCATCGACCTACTTTTGATTCAAACCTGTGTTTCTATATTCCTGTTTTGCCTTTTAAAATATATATATATATATATCTATATATATGAACATTTCCTGAAATCAAAGGTGACAAAACACATGACAAAGCCTCACATTTTAATATTTCATTTTCCTTTCAGCAATTAGTTGATTGTTAAGTAACATTTGTAAGACCACAATACCTCTTTAAACATGTGTTGTTTAAAAATCATTTAGGTAAACTTATTTATCTAGTATTTTAAAAATCTAAATACATAAGTGGGCTGATATAATATATTTAAAACATAAATGTGAAAAAATAATTGGCAATTAAAACTGATTATAACCTCACAATGACCTAAATGCTACAATCTCTGTAAACATAGATGAAGGTTATCATCAAAGTGTAGAGACCGGCACAAATATATATATATATATATATATATATGATTTTCGTTGTAGCAAGGTTGAAATGGATCAAGCTATGGGCATGGAGCGAATTTTGCAGCAGGGTCATCAACCATTAGGAGGCAAAATAGAACCTTCTTTGATGGAGGCACTCCATTTACTCTTGAGATTCAGACTGCACAATTTCACCAGTTTAAGGCACGCACCGCCAAGTTCTTCAATCAATCTGGTTGGTTGTTCTTCTGATATATAATATACCAGTGCCACACCTTTTTTATTATCTGTTAAAACTGACTATATCTATGAATTTGCAGGGAACAATCATCCCTGTAGAAAGCAATTTCCCAGGCCAGAGGACTTTCCTAAGGCTATTTACACCATGGATATTGGCCAGAATGATATAGCTGCTGCTATTAACAGAGTGGGCAAAGAGGATTCTCATGCTGTAATCTCTGATATTGTACACCAATTTGCTACTCAAGTTCAAGTAAGTTATGTTTCAACTAGTATAATTCTACTATCGTTTGAAGGATTCAACTTAAGTAGTAAAACCAAATATATATATATATATATATATATATATATATATACATATATATTTTCAGAAGCTTTACTAAGAGAATTTAGTACCCATATCCAGTATTTGTACAAAGAAGGAGCAAGGACATTCTGGATACACAACACCAGCCCAATTGGATGCTTGCCAGTAACCATACACAACACTCACAACCCAGAGCCTGGTTACGTTGATCGAAACGGCTGTGTGAATTACCAAAACGACATGGCCAAAGAGTTCAATGAAAAACTCAACAACACAGTGGTCACTCTCAGATCACAACTCCCTGATGCCTCATTAACATACGTGGATCTCTTCTCTGCCAAGTATTACCTAATCAGCAACGCAAAGAAGGAAGGTAATTTACTAAATTCCCACTGCTAACACGACTTGCAGAAACCCAGTACCTTTCAAATTCACTCATCTCTTCAATGATGCTGCAGGTTTTGTTGATCCTGCTAAGTTATGTTGTGGGTACCATGAAAATGGGATTGATATATGGTGTGGAAATAAAGGAACAGTGAATGGTACTGAAATATTTGCTGGTTCTTGTGAAGATCCTTCTTCCTATATCAGCTGGGATGGAGTACATTACACTGAAGCAGCCAATCACTGGATTGCTGATCGTATAATCAATGGTTCTTTCTCAGACCCTCCAATAGCGATCACGCACTCGTGTCATAAACCTGATTCTCTCTGATTCTGACCCTTCTTTCTTCCTCGCCATAAGATTGTTAAAAACAGTGCTTGGCTCATTATAATTAATTAAAGCATGAGTTGCAAAACAGGGTAATCCCCTGAATCTTTAACCAACAAAGGTTATGTTTTGTGAATTTTACTGTATTATGATGGTGATAAAAAAAAAAAATGTTGACAGGTTGTAAAATAACTTTTCTATGCTTGGGTCAATAAAGAAGCTTCATTACATGGCAAATAAACGCGCGCGCAGACAATTTTGGACTTTTTGTATCATCTATAATACTAAAAGAGCACCTCTTTTCCAGTTTCTGAACTTTTTTCCCCTAAATTTCTTAATTCCTGTCTTGCGTAGTGAAGTTCCATGTTTGAGACATGTTTATATGATTTTTATTTTTACCAAAGCTTTGTTTATATGTATGAGCACCAGCAGGTGTAAGTGTAATTTGACCACCAATATGTTAAGGGGTAGACGAGTTGATAGTGACTTTTCAGTATAGTACTAACATTTTTTCTTATGTTAATGATATAGTCTTGTTCAAAAGATCGAAAATCCTTACCTGAGCTTTTCGGTTAGTGTTCGTTTATTGGAATCTGAAGACTTTGTAAATAAATAATTAAAAGTGATCTCTGATATATAAATTAAATAAGTAAAAATCATCGTATTGAGTTTTCAGAGTTGTCATGGTTAATAAAAAATAAAAATTATCGAGTATGTCAAAAATTGTACACTATCAAGCAATAACGAAGCATGTGGATTCTGAAAGACTTGCAAAGCTTTCTTTCAGTTTTTTAAATAAAAAAGTAGTCATGTAAAACGGATGAGGCATTTAAAAGGGTGCATTAAGATTGAAAATTCAAGTAACCAAGTCTTGTTCCCTTTTTCCAGATTACAGATAATCAATAGGTTATATATATTTTATTTAAAAAAGAAAATAGAGACATAGATGGCAAGCAACAACCTACGTAGTAGAATAGATTAAACTAACCGGTGTTAGGATTGTTAATTGAGGGACAATATTATTATACTTTTAAACTTTTAAAGTAACATTGATACCAATTCAGGGCAACATTGTTCTTAAGCGTATACTCATGAAATAGATTTACTAGTTAACCCAAAATTAAATGCAGATAATTACCTCTTATTTCTGGGATCTTGGAATGAATAAAATAGTTGGAGAATTCCGGGGAATAGTAGAAAAATACTAAAAAGCTTTTCCATTCACAGTAGAAAGAGCTGGCATCATTATTGTATGAAAACGTAGGTTGCTAGAAATGCATCATTATAACAATTTTTACTAAAAATTATACCTAATTAGAACAGATGAAAAAAGGTTTACTGAAAAGGTAACGCCATCAGTGGCGTTATACCACCAGACACTACTAGTGGCGTCAATTATACTAATACCACTAATTGAATAATTGATGCTAGTGGCGTAAATGATTTTCGTTGTAGCAAGGTTGAAATGGATCAATTAACAGACATGGGAGGCATTAACAATGGAGGGTGTAGCAATAGTAGGAGGGTGGTTCCATGGATAACAATCAGTATAGGCCTGACAGTGTCTATTATATCTACATGGACCTGTTTTCGATATTTCCCAAGAACAAAGTGTAACACCGCCTTGATGCTCCACACAACTAGCCACGTCTCTTTTCTGATTATATATGTCAAAGAGGTGCACCGAAGTGTCACGTGGCCAACAGAACCTGCAATGAAACAACGTTGATGGTATAATAGCATTCGGTTTGAAATGGAAATGGAATTTCTCTCCGATCCAGATTGTTTGTTCTCCAATATCATCATCCTTGGACTTACAGTGAAAAGTCAAGTACTGAGGTGGATTAGTAATCATACTGATGATTTCTACTGTCGTCTTCGGAGGGAAGAGAGACAGAGCTCTGCTAGCCTCAATAACCGTTGTTGTCCATACTAGCAAGATGAGATATTTCGCCAACAGAGCCATGTGTTCTTATTTCTCACAAAAGATCGTAGAATGTTGATTTGGGTTTATATTACATAAACTCTCTCTCTCTCTCTCTCTATATATATATATATATGGGAAAACGATGTGTGCAGTGACTGCAGGTAAGAGTTTTTGCGGTGGGGTTGATACTGTACTTTTTTATACTATGTCGTTGGGGGAAAAAAAAAAGCTAATAGGCTAATACCTATAATATCAAAAAATCGCGATGATTTATTGAGACAATATTGATTGTGATTTCCAGCAGACAAATGAAGATTACGGTGATTTATTTCCATGTAGGAATTAGGAATCAATTACCAGATTCTCTATTCTGTAATTGCAACAATAAATCAAATAGGTCCAATTTAGGAATTAGGAATCAAAATAGTGCAGTATCAACCTCACTGCAAAAATCCTTATCTGCAGTGACTGCATATATCATAAGCCCTATATATATATGCACACAGGGTAATATACTAATATATGTGCACCAAACTAGTGGTGTGAGTCATGATGAATTCATCACATACATGCATCGCATTAATTAAATTCATGAGTATTTACTGACTAGACCTGCATTTAGGCATTCTGATAAACTGGGTCAAGGTTTTAATTAATATAAAGGTAATATTTGCTTTTATAGTTTCCTTTTATTTGCTTTCGGGACAGCTCGAAAAAATGAGTGGTTGGAGAATTGGTGGAATAAGTATTGAGAAAGGAAGAAAGATCAGATGAGGAAATATATAAGGAATATGTATAATTGTGTATAATGGTGGCAATGTTGAAATGGAAAATTAAATATGGGGGTTATTACCATATTTACACGCACCTCTTTTTCCATATTTTCCACATTGTATATCAATGTAGTGTAATGAGGAGTCAGATATACGGTCATTATTGAAATTGCAAAAGAAGGAAAGGGGGGAAAAAAGCAACAACGTTGTTGGTTTAATTATTAGGCCAAGCGCCTCGTAGCGCGATGGCACTAGAGCCAGCCTTAGGAGCTGGTCTTTTTCCTTGTCCAAGGTTCGAGTCCTGCCTCCCCCTCCCTCCACTGGCTGTATATAAAAAAAAAAAAAAAAGTTTAAACTATTAGGCCTGAATTCGAACTCATTTATATTTCATTGCGACACTGCGTTTGTGTTCTCCAACATCATCACGTACCGTCCTTAGATTTTTAGTGCCTGGCTTCCAAACGTTTTAGAAGTCCATTGGCCTAAAGTAAAAGCTCAGTGGGAGGCAATTGACTGCATTTTGGTGTTTCAGGTAGCGTTATGAATTCTGAGAAGAAAAAAAAGGTAGCGTTATGAACCAATGGCCAATTTGGGATGACGGTGACCAAAATGATTTATTTTTAGTCTGAATTTTGCAGAAGTAAGACAGGATAAAAGTCATATGGTATATGTGATTTGTGTTTTAAATAACGATGACAGAAGTGTTTTTTTTTTTTTTGTTTCCAAATAGACTCTTGTTTGGAATAGCGTTTGAAAAATCGGTTGAAATGAAAAATAACTGAAAATGATATGAATCTTATTAAAATTCCCTCCAATCTTAATTATAAGAACACTTTTTTGTGTAATTTACATGATAAAAGTGTTCCTATAATTAGGACCAGAGGTAGTAATACATACAGTTGTATAATTCATTTGAATATAATTTTCTCATTAATCTTAATATAACAATGACCATCCATATGAAAAATCAAGAATAATGATGCTAAAACCCAATGTTAAATATAGGCTAACAGAAAATCAGAAGTCATTGTCAAAAACCAAGTTTTTTTTTTTTTTTCCGGCTTCTCCTCGGAAACCACTTTTCAAAGAAAAGGCCAGTTGACTAGATGAGATCCCAAACACCCCAAAATTTTCTTTTTCCCCCACTCGCCATTTGGAACCCCTCCATTGGGCTTTTTTGGCTTGGCAATGCCATGCCAAATAAGCTAAAACTCGACTTAAATGATAAAGTGGCCCACACAAATAAAATCAGGTCACAATAATACAGTACTACAAGGGAAGATATTGTTAAGGCTCAACGACAATTGGTGACATCGACTAGAACAAATAAAACTGTGGTCCCATCCTTGCATAAACCAAACCAAACCAAACCAAACCGCGCGACAATATCTTTAGTTAATCACTTAAGGTATGTTTGGATTGAGGGAGGGGAGGAAAAAAAAAAGGGAGGGGTGATGAAAACTTATGGGCCCCACTACACTCAATTTTAAAAAAAATTTCCCTCATCTCCTTTTTTTTTCCTCCCCCCTCAATCCAAACATACCCTTAGTGGTTTTTAATTTCTAAAATAATAATAATTTTAAATTTTTTTATTAAATTAAATTTTTATTTATAATTATCACAATATATACAATTAATATGTGTGTGTAGTAGTATTCAATAAGATTAATGTATTTTTCAGTCATTTTCTATCTCAAATGACTTTTCAAATAATAATTCAAACAAGAGCCTATTGGAAAAAAGCCACTTCTGTCACTGTTAATCCAAACATAAATCACATTTACAAGCTGACTTTTATTTTATCTTTCATTTACTAAAATCACATTAAAAACAAGTCATTTCTATTACCGTTATTACAAACATGTCTACAATGAAGGTGGAGTCTAAGGGGTGGATTAGTTAGATTGTTAATAATCTGCACTATGAACTTCAGGAATCAGTTATGGGGCACCATAAGCTCGTGCTAGTTGAACTATTTAAACGTCTTGATTAATTTTTTTTAAGAGATAATTTTTAAATGGAAAAAAAATCATTTTTTGAAGAAAAAAATAGTGAAGAGATAGATTATTTTATTTTAGATTTTTTGCCTATTAAAATAATTTTTTTTTAAAAAAAATAAAAGATTACATCTCGACCATTTAGAAATAAGAGGAGCTTATGGTGACTATCTATATTATAACTGGTTCTATGATCTTCAGGGGGGCACACCTGGGAAAGAGGTACTTGGTTTTAGTTTTAGCAGTGTGCTTATCTCTCCCAACTCATCATATTTGAACTGTTAGATTTAATATGGATGGTCTAGATATGAGCTAATCTAACTACCAATGTTGCCCATGCTAGCTATCAGTAGAAATATGAGAGACCCCTTCAACTTAGCCAAAGTGTTCCTGGGATATGTTCTAATTAGCTCATTTTTTGCTGCACATCACAATAAATACATCAGAATAATTTTATCTCATGAAATGTAAAGATATTTTTCGGTGTTTCCAAACACTCATCCCATAGTCAACTATTAGTAAGGGTTTGCGAAGGAGCCATATGGGAGACAAATATCGCCATGTTTATCGCTCTCTTCTGGCTCAGGTCTATAGGGCGCTTTTGCGTCTCCATAAATAGGTGTGCTCACTACTTTACTTCTGCTCAAGATACACTAACCTCTGATTGAGAATGGGGTTTGGGAAACGTTTTGTCTTTGGATTCTTGCTGTTATGGTTAATATGTGTGAGTTGTGCAGAGCAAAAAGGCTCGCCCTTCAGTACATTCCCAGCCATTTACAACTTCGGAGACTCCAATTCAGACACTGGAGGCATATCAGCTGCGTTTGAGCCCATTCTTGGGCCATATGGCGAGAGCTTCTTCCATAAACCTTCTGGAAGAGGCTGCGACGGTCGCCTCATCATAGATTTCATAGGTATACAAACACTCAAATTATTTACTTTTACTGGTTTATAAGTGACAGTGAAATGTTTAACTAGAGTAATTTTCTGGGCAGCTGTGAAGCTGAAATTGCCTTGCTTGAGTGCTTATTTGAACTCGCTTGGGACCAATTACCGGCACGGTGCGAATTTCGCGACGGGAGGATCCACCATCAGAAGACCAAACGAAACCATATTTGAGTATGGGATAAGCCCTTTCTCGCTTCACATGCAGATTGTCCAATTTGATCAGTTCAAAGCTCGCTCCATCGAACTTTACAAACAAGGTGAGCAGCAGTTCACACTAATACTTGTACTCAACTTGAACACTATCACACAACGCTATGTTATTGGTCGTTAGCTACATATTTAGTGCCTGTTTCTTGAAATTTAGCTAAGAACCCATTCGAAAGAAGCAAGCTTCCGGTACCAGAGGAGTTCTCGAAGGCTCTCTACACATTCGACATTGGTCAAAATGATCTCTCTGTTGGCTTCAGAAAGATGAGCTTCGACCAACTACGTGCAGCTTTGCCCGATATCATCAACCAGCTAGCCTCTGCAGTGCGAGTACGTAGCAACCTTTTTTCAGATATGAGATAACTGATATTTTCAGAATTTTAGGAAACTTGGAATTGTATGATTGAAATGAAAGGAGTCTGAAGCTTAAACAGCTGATTTAATTGGCAGCATCTCTACCGACAAGGAGGGAGAGCGTTTTGGATACACAATACAGGACCATTTGGGTGCCTTCCATTGAATCTGTTTTACAAGCATAATTTACCAGCAGGCTATCTCGACCGGTATGGTTGTGTGAAGGATCAGAATAAGATGGCTATAGAGTTCAACACGCAGCTTAAAAACAGAGTGATCAAGCTCAGGGCAGAGCTCCCAGAAGCTTCGATTACGTATGTGGATGTTTATGCGGCAAAATATGGACTTATCAGCAAAGCCAAAAATGAAGGTAATATTTGTCTATTCATTATTGACATCAAATATTATAATAGGTTCTTATATATGTGGGCGTCAATTTTTTGTTTTTGTGTTGTGTTTCCAGGGTTTGTTAATCCATTGAAGATCTGCTGTGGATATCATGTGAATGATACTCATATATGGTGTGGGAAAAAAGCAATGGTAAATGGAAAAGTCGTGTATGGTGGTTCTTGTGCGAATCCCTTGAAATATGTAAACTGGGATGGTGTTCATTACACTGAGGCTGCTAATCACTGGGTTGCTCATCGAATACTCAATGGTTTTTTGTCAGACCCACCAATTCCAATTACTCAAGCATGTTATAGGCACTAAAGGTTGTGCCACTAATTAGAACTACAAATCAAGTTATCGATCATTCCTAAAGGAAGTCATTTCACAAATAGCAAAGCATGCATAAATGGAGCTTATTTCTGTATTAGATCAGAAATGCGCTGCAAACCTATCTAATTACCAGTTTTTTTTTGTTGAGAAATATTTTCTTGCAAAGTGAAACTGGCATTGTTCGACGTTCTCGTTTCTTTTAGCAAGGAAACTTTTTCTTTTTTGGTGTGTGTGTGTGTGGTTTCCTGGCATTACAGGCATATTGGAAAATAAAACCTTTTCTGAACAACAATTCATCAAGCCAGTGAAGTTGTTTAATGTGCAAAAAGAACCACCGTCGAAGTCATAATTTAAAACAAGATTATAATAATATAAATTATATAAAAGTATACTTTTAATATTTTAAATTTAAACGATGTTATATTTTAGTTATTTAACATTATAAAGTACGTGCTTCCAGTCCTTTTAAACAACACCATTAGCTTTACCGACGAAAAATGATGTGTGAGTAAATTTAAAATGCCAACTCCACAAATATAAACGCTGGCATGTATTTCTGAAATATCTATTTAGGATTAAAATATAAAAGTAATTATATTAGAGATTTAAAACGTGGACATGTAAGTATTTTAAATTTGTTGATTTATCATTTTTGCTAATAAAATTAACGGTGTTAACTTAAAAGGACTAAAAACATGTTTTTTAAAGTTAAAGAGCTAAAATAGAACTTCATATAAACTTAAAGGATTAAAAGTATAATTTAACCTATAAATATCATATACCCAGTGTATTTACTAATATGAAAGGTGTAAAATGCACCTTTCAAAATCTAAATATTTTAGTATAATGGGGGAAAATAAAATAAAATACCAGTTGGACTTTAAAATGTTAAATCAGTGATTTCATATTAAAACTAGTTATTAATTGTTATATTCTTATAATTAATATACTCTTGTAGGCAATAAAGCTAATTTAGGATTTTAAAGTTTAAATGGTATTTTCTTTTCTTTTTTTCTCTAATCTAATTATCAAGTACTCCTTATTTTCCTTATATTTACATGCAACTCCTTTCCATATTTTCCATGAACACAGTTGTGTAACGCCGCCTTTATGCTCCACAACACAACTATACTGATCTCTTTTCTGATCATATATGTCAAAGTAGTGCGACGAAGAAGTGTTACATGGCCAACTGAAATTGCAATAAAACAACGTTGTTCCGATAATATTCGGTGTGAAATGGAATCTGAAGTTCTCTTCGACCCAGCGGATTATTTGTTCTCCGATATCATCACCTTGGACTGACAGTGAAAAGTCAAGCTCTGAGGTGGATTAGTAATCATATTGATGATTTCTACTGTCGTCTTCGGAGGGAAGAGAGACAGAGCTCCGTTACCCTCAATAATAACCATTGTTGTTGCCCATACTAGCAAGATGAGATATTTCGCCAACAGAACCATATGTTCTTGTTTCTCATCACAGAAGATCGTAGAATGTTGATTTGGGTTTATATTACTTAAATTTTCTATATATACTGTAATGGTGTGTGCACCAAACTAGTTGTGTGAGTCATGATGATTCCATCACATGCATGCACGCGTCGCATTAATTAAATTCATGAGGGTGAGTGAGTATTTACTGACTAGACTTGCATTTATCTATATATGGCATTCTAATAAACTGGGTCAAGGTTTTAATTATTATAATTAAAGGTAATATCTGCTTTTATAGTTTACTTTTATTTGGTTTTGTGGGACTGCTCAAAAAAATTGAATGGTTGGAGGATTGGGGAATAATTAAGTTAAAACTGATGATAGAATTGAGCACCGTCCTTTACGCACATATATTTTATCCATGTTTTAATGCTACAATTCATATATATATATATATATATATATATATATATATATACATATAACTGCTGAGAAAGGAAGAAAGATGAGGAAATATATAAGGAATATGTATATATAATGGGGCAAGGTTGAAATGGAAAATTAAACATGGGGAGGTGTTGTCATATTTACAGGCACCTCATTTTCTATATTGAGCATAGTAGTAGACGAGAGACTCCATCAATTGAGCCAATTGTGTTCCGGGGATATGTTCTAATTAGCTCATTTTATACCGCATAAGATAAAATACATAGGAGGAATTTTGTCTCAAAATATAAATATATTTTTTCCCCAAACACACACGTAGTTTACTATTTTGTCTAACATTTTTTTTATTTTATTATTAGAGCCTAAAATTGAAATTGTCTTAATCATTTTTATAAGAGCCATATAAAAATTGTCTAAAGATTTAATGAAGGTTTTTTTCCCCCATTTTTGCCTCTCATTAATTATATATATATTACATTGATTAAAATGGTGGTGATACTTATATTTTCTATATTTCTTTCTATTATTTACCCCATTATGAATAATGGTATACATGAAAAAAAAATCCTTTCAGACATATTTATTATTTTTTAACAAATTTGAGTTGTTTTGTTTTAAATAATTTAGATATCAAGCTCTTATAAATCGAAATGAATTAAGTATTAGTTTGGGTTTACAACGGAAGCATAAACGAAGGTTGCTACATTATTTGATACAATAATTAATACTATACATGACTTATTTGATACCAGAGGAGAGAGGTGAAAATACCTTTCCGCTTTAAACAATAATTAACCATAATATTTTTACAAAACCAGATTAACAAGTGATTAAGAAAAAACATTTTACTTTCCAAAATACACACACTGGAGTTTAGGGCATAAATTTCCGCCCACAAACTCACTATTGAAAATTCATAACTCTGGATACAATTATCGAAATGAAAGAATACATAGCTCACAAGTTTTACAACACTCATTCTACAACACAGGTTCTACACAAAAACATTTTCAGCACAAGATTTGATCGTGATTCACCAAAATAATATAGTGTATAAAATAAAATATTCGGTCTCACAGCAAATAAAAAGTCATCCTAAAATAGTTAATATACTATTCCAAAAACATGAGGATTCTACCATGATAATATATAAATTTATACAACACTGATATCAAAATGAGGCCTACAAAGTTCACAACTTTATTTATTATTATTATTATATATTCCTCTCATAATTGTAATTTAATTACCATAATTATATATAATTATTTCATAATTATAATTAAATCCTAAAAGTAAAATTAAGATGTCACAAGAGGAGAGAAAAAGTGAGCGAAGAGAGATTTTTTTAAAGTTTAATTTAAAAAAGGAAGCAACGGGGTGAAAACTTTTGATCTTTTTTATTTTTTATTTTACATATTCCCTTTATTAAAATTTTATAACCTTATTTCTTTAATTTTTTATTTAATTAAACTCACTTTTTTTTTCTTCCCCTTTCCCCCGAACCAAATCCCTCATATCAGGCATAGGAAGTGGCAAATCACTAAAAATGTTTGGCAAACTATAAAACAATGATTTTAGAAGCCATTTTTTATAAATTGAGATAACATTTCTTTTATATACTTACTTTATAAATAATAAAAGGTATTCACCGAAAACTAACAAACCATCCATCCATCGAGAGGTCATTACTTTTAAACCCTCCTAGAATCTATTGACTATGAGCGATGTGACGTAGGGTATTCATGTATTGGGATATTTGACTATATGATTCAACAGATACGTGCTCCACATTAGATTTAATTAAGGTGAGGAGTAAATGTGTAGAACTAAACTCAGTCAAAATTTGATTTAATAAATGAACGCATGCTTGTGCAGTTTCCTGGAAAACGTGGAAGATGTAGAGGGACCATGCAGCTTCAACGATCAAAGATGGAGTCCCAACCCGCCTAAAAAAGCCTTAAAAAACATGTTAACGAAGGTATTTTGGTTTTAAAAAAAAAGTCAAGTAATATAATTTAACAGCCAAAAGCCTGTATGCGCGTGGAATAGAATTTTTAAAATAGATGAAAATCATGTGCAAGATTTTGAAATAGGTGATGTGTGATTACAGACATAAAAAAATATAAAAAGGTGGATATAGTATGACTTTAGATATAAAAAAGGGTAAGGATTCAAAGATTATAATAATTTTTCCATTTTGAGTACCTCACATTAGCATAATTAACATTTGATCGTGTAAAAATAATACTCATTCCGGTTCTAGTTATAAGATTAAATTAATTTTTTAGAGAAATTAAAAAAGCTAATTAATTAAATTAAAGTATTTATATTTAATTTTTTCTCCAAATTAATTATTTTGACTAATAAACTAATATATAATCAAATGATACATAATATATGATATGATTAAGAAACTTATTTAGCTTCCTTAATATCTTTAGACAAAAGTCAATGTGATTTTATAATTAGGATTAGAGGTAGTAATAAACAATTTTTAAGGTAATTAAATTGAGAACGCCGTTAAATTTGACCGCATTGACCATTAATTACAAGTAACTTTTATTAAGTGGGGCCCATCGTTTATGACTGTTAACGTAGCCAAACTTAATAGTGTTATTAATTTGGAAAATTATAATAAAGGACCAAAGAAAATAATATTTATTAAAAATGATCATAAAAATGGTAATTATTTTGAAGGACAACAAATTAAAACACTAAAATAAAAAGACGAAATTGCCCTTGGTTTTATATTTTTTCCGTAAAGGTAAGAAATCCTTTTTTTTTTAACTTCTACAACTTCAAGTTTTCGTGCTTACCATTAGTTGTCCTAGGTCTTAAAAATTATAATGCTGACAATCCATTATTTTCTAGGCTCTATTATTCTTGAACCAATTTTCTAAATAATATTAATTGAGTTTCAAGATAAAAAAGTATCAAATGAAAGATCTTATTAACAAAAAAAAATACTTAGAGGTCAATATTGGGGAACTTTTTTTTAAAACAATAATATCTAGGAACCTTTTTTTTGAACACTAATATCTAGGAACCTTTCATTCTATAGAAAGAAAGAAAAATGAAGGACAATGTGAATTTGTCTTCGGTAATTCAAAACAGACGTCTGAAAAAGATACAATACTAAAGAGGTAAAGATTAATCAAGTTTTAATGATGACAAGAAGAACATACCAAAAGAAAATGGAGAGATAAAAAATTACTAGGGAGAGGAGTTTGAAGATCATAGAACACAGGGGGAGAAGGCCTGAGAGATCTTTGTCAACGGAATAACCAACGGTTCCTCCACAAAGAGATAAAAAAAACTAATAGTAGAGACTCTAACTTACATATTCCAGATTTTGATTTGATCTCTATTTATCATTTTCAATCAATCACTTGAGATTCTAATTTAATTAGAAATAATGTATAAAATCTGGATGAGGGCAATTTGGTCTTTCTATTTTAATGTTTTAATGTTTGCTCATTCAAAATAATTACTATTTTTACGGTATTTTTCAATAAATATTATTTTTTTAGGTTCTTTATTATAATTTTCCCTAATTAATTTAACTACCTTAAAAATTATTTATTAATACTTCTACACCCATCAAATATTAATTCAGTTAGTTGCTAGGGCAAAATATTATTACTTTTTTTATACCTTTCCTAAAAAAAATATCCTTAACTTTTTTTATTTTTTATACACATAATAGAGAAACGGGGCAGGGTTCGAACCCTAGACATGGGGCAAGGGAACCAAACCCATGCCCAGGGACGGACCTACGTTGGTGCAATTGTGGGCAGATGCAGACACAAAATATATATAATCTGCAAGAAATTTTTAATGGTCTGTGTAGTTAGAACATATGGTAAAGACTCTTAAATTTTTATATAAGGTCTCCAGTTCGAACCTTAACCTTTCCCTTTCCCCCCCAATTCCCCAAAAGTTCCCTCGTCCCTCGTCCGCTAGTCAGGCTCGTCATCGGCTCGTCGTCTGCCGTCGCTCAGGCTCCTCCGCCGTCGATCAGGCTGCTCCCTCTTCCTCTCTCGTCTCTTGATTTTTAACTTGTAAGTTCCCTAATTCTCGTCGACTTAACTTGTAAGAAGAAAGCTTCCTGCCTCATCGCTGGCTTTGGTATGTTTCACCACTCTCTTTGCATCTCATTAAAAACCCTAATCCTCAAATCCTATTCCCCTCTAAAATTCTAACCCTAGCCGTTATTTCCGGAGCTGTGTGATTTTCCTTCTAATTTTTCTGTCTCAAATTGTAGTCTCAATTTCTTTTTGATTTGACAAGAATCTGGATTTATTTGATAAACTTAAGTTGTTTTTAGCGATTCATGTGTATTTTAAACAAATAAATTTACAGTCAATGAGTGGAGCTTTTATGTTCAACCTCTTTTGGGCAATGGCTTGCAAGATTAGGATAATTGGATCTTACAGAAAGAATTTATTAAAATTGAATCTTGGTTGAGCATCAACAAGATTACTTAAAGAGAAATATGATTCATAAAAGGAATTTGGACTATCTGAGTTGAAATGGTTCTCCCATTGAAATGTCTGCCTCACCCAACGCCTAATCCTTTGCTTATATTTAAAATCGCCTTTTCTTTGAGATGCCTAAGTTCCAAACTTGTGGTTGTTCGCTTCACATTTTCATGCTACGTCTTGCTGGGTCCTGAAGCAAGTTGTCTACATTGTTGAATTGTGCCTTGACAAAACAGTTCCACCTCAAGAGTTAAATGAATATGGTAGTTTGTTGCAATTGATTATTAGATTGTCGTTTGCCTCTTTATTCTTTCCCCTTTTTGTTTCTTAGAAAAGGCGTACTGAATTTTGCCTCTATCTTTGTTCTCTATGTGGCTGTACCATCAAAGAATGAAGAATTCTTTCTAATGTAAAGGTTAGTTGATTGTTGATTATTATTTTTCTATGTTAAGCTTTCTTTTCTTTTATTGTTTATATTCTTTTCTTTTTTAAAGCGTTTAAAACTTTCCTTTAAAAAAAAATTTCAGAGGCGCTACCCCCGAACCCCCGCATCCCACCACTAATTGTGTACCCACAAACCTAAAATCCTGGGTCCGTCACTGCTCATATCACTGCACTACTAAGGCGCTGACAAAATATCCTTACCTTTTAGATGACTAGGGAGGTCACTTTTTAAGTAAAACGTTAAAACCAACATGTTTTAACTTTTCAAGTGTTGTAGGATACTTTTATAAAAAAATTCTTTAATCTCTTAAATAGTTCTTAAAATCATAAAAAAATAAAAGGGACTAATATTTTTATATTAAAATTAATACATTTATTAAAAAAATAACTGTTTAGATAAGAAATCTAGAAACGTCAGGGAGACTTTTGAAGAAAAATAATCCATTTTAAAATAATGGATAATCCATAAGCAAATGGTTGGGGATTCCAATCAAGCACGTGGACAACTGTCCTACGGTCCTACCTACCGGGGGTTTGGTTTCTTATAATTCCTTAAAATTAATATAATACTAGTATTATTTTAATGTTTCTTTCATTTTCTCAATTAATAACTCAAACGGGTTAATGCGAAAAAATAAGAAAAAAGATAAGGGGGGATCTCCTCCCCTACCGGCGGAAGCGTTCACGGTTTTCACGTGACGGGCTCTTTTGATTTCGGCGGACAAAAAGTGGGTTCGCTTTTCTGTCGCCCCTTTTTACTTATTCGAAGAACTGTTCGAAATTCGGATCTTTAATTATCAACAGATCCACCGGTGAATATGCTCTTCCTCAGATCGGAGCGCGCGAACTCTCCTCGTTTCTAGACCCCGCTCCTTAACATCGTCATCGTTTAGGTATTGGCACAATTGAAATTGATTGCCTAACATATTTCTTCTTCTTGCTTTCTCCAATGAAGTGTTGTATGAGGCCGATCTCATGCCGCGCAATGCAATGCTGATTTTTCTCCATGTTTATGCTGGTTAATTGTGCCGTTGTCATAAACCGTCGCTGGTAGGAATGTTCATTTTTGGCTCTGGCTGTTTTTCTGCCATTGTCTTTGTTTCAATATCGATGAGATTGGATGAGAAAGAAAATAAGTAATTGTCTGTAGGAATTAGTATTATATTTTGTCTTATTTTTTCTTTTACCAGTTGAACAAAACTTGGACTGCTATTCGTATTTGGACAAATCAAAGTGCCGTGTGTTGATTGTATTTGGAGGCACTTGGCTTCTTTGATAAATCTGGCGTCTTTTTCCGCTAACTTAGTGGGGGCTATCTCCTTGAGTCGGTGGGTTTTGTTTATAAGTCGGTTCCTAGTGCAATTAAAGTGGTTGCTTGGGAAGTAATAGCTTCAACCCCCCTAATATATATTATTTCAAAGCATTTGATATTTGATTTCAAGTCTATTATTGTCTGGGATTCTTCCTGTTTTTCCTTGGTTGTTGTTGATTCGGATTGGTTGGGTTGTTTTTACTGCCTTGTTTCTCGAAGGAGAAAAGCGGGTTAGGAACTATCTTTTTTAAGAGATTTGACGTGAGTTGATGGGAGGCAAAAGTTCCAAGGAGGAGAGTTGGGAGCGAGGTTCATCTTATCGTTCAACTTCGTCTTCATCGTGGAATTCATATCCTCAACCAGCTTATACTTCCTCTTCATCGTGGAATTCATATCCTCAACCAGCTTATGGCGGAAGCCAGCCTTACGAACCCCAGCAGTCTTATTCTACGCAGCAACATTACATCCCTCCACCACAAAACTTCCCCCCACCACAAAACTATGGTCAGGAGTCCTATGCTACAATTAGCATGGCTGGCGACAGCAGGAACAAGTTGGAGAGAAGGTACTCGAGGATCGCTGATGACTACAATTCCGTGGAGGAGGTAAGAGATGAGATGCATTGATTTTCTTCTGCTGAGCATGAAACTTCTTTATTTACCTACCTAGAATTGTTCACAACTCAAACGATTAAGGATCATTTTATTGTTCTTCCATTTGTTGTGGCACGTAATAGTCAAATACAAGGGCTAGATATTTAACTATTTGTCCGATTGCTATATTAAATTTGGTAGAACATAAGGTTCTTTCTAAGTAATATGATATGATAGATAGAATATGGAGGACCGTGCGTTCATTCTTCTTTCATTTATGTCCAATCGGATAAATAAAATTTAATTCACTGAACATAAACACACTTTGTTTATGAATATCTACTGTTGCAGGTAACCGAAGCTCTTGCACGTGCAGGCCTTGAGTCTTCCAATCTTATTGTTGGTATTGATTTCACCAAGAGCAATGAGTGGACAGGTGAGGTCGTGCAATGTTTTAAACTGGAGTTGGAATTAATCAAGTGTGTTGTATTGAAATATCCTGTTCTTGGTCTTCTAGGAAAAATATCATTTAACCGAAGAAGCTTGCATCACATTGGGACTGATCTAAATCCCTATGAACAAGCAATATCCATTATTGGCAAAACCTTGGCTGCATTTGATGAGGATAATTTGATTCCTTGTTTTGGATTTGGAGATGGTATCTCTTTTAAAGTTCATACAATTCATTTTAATATATATATATATATATTTTATCAATTTCCATCTGAAGTTTAGAGATGATAAAAGGTGTTACTCTGATGTCATGGCAGCATCAACGCATGATCAAGATGTCTTTAATTTTTATCCGGACGAAACATTTTGTAATGGATTTGAAGAAGTGTTGAGCCGTTATAGGGAAATTGTTCCTCACCTTCGACTTTCTGGTTATATCTCTTCTACTCTCGTTTTCTTTTTATACATATTTTACTTGTTATTATGGATATACATATGCATGTAATTATTGTTTCAGGTCCTACTTCATTTGCACCAGTAATTGAAATGGCCATGACCATTGTTGAGCAAAGTGGTGGTCAGTACCATGTTTTGGTGATAATTGCCGATGGCCAGGTATTATAATCCTGTATATAAAGTGTTATTTTTTTCTTTTTCTTTTCGTGGGCAAAGTTATATTTACTGATGAGCATCAAACGGAGTGAGAACCCCTTCCACAAGAGTTAGCTACATGAAAAGAGAACCAACATATTCAATTTTAGACTGGGTCTCCACTAGTTGAGAGGGTCGTGTTTCAATCCATGTGACTTATTTGCCATTTTTCTCTGTTTATTCATCAACTATTGTTGTTTTTATTATTATAAACTGAGCTCACTCACTATGATTTTTGCCTCAGGTGACAAGAAGTGTTGATACTGAACGTGGCAAGCTAAGTCCACAGGAGCAAAAGACTGTGGATGCCATCGTTGAGGCCAGGTGATTATGTCATTTTTGCCCGAGTTCTTATTTATTCAAATTCAAAAATCTTTTGTCTTATATGCCTACAATGTCACAGCAAATTTCCCCTTTCAATCATATTGGTTGGAGTTGGAGATGGACCATGGGACATGATGAAGGAATTTGATGATAATATCCCAGCTCGGGCCTTTGATAACTTTCAGGTAGGTGATTATGGTGCTGAAAAATTGTCTTTGCAACTTACTAAAAGTTACTACTTTTGCAATCTGATCTACAGCCTTTTTTATTCCCCTCTAGTTTGTGAATTTCACAGAGATTATGTCAAAGAACATTCCCCCATCACGAAAAGAGGCAGCATTTGCTCTTGCAGCATTGATGGAAATTCCCTCGCAGTACAAGGCAGCTATAGAACTTAATCTGCTGGGGTAATTATTTGGCTTCTCTCTGTTCCTGTTGGCTTTAGGTTTACTGGCTTCATTTTCTGACAAAAGTTTTGTGGTCATATTCATTCATTGATTTACTGTAGTAGTCGGAAAAACATTGCTCCTCGGAGAGTTCCCCTCCCACCACCCATGTATGGTTCTGCATCTTTGGGCGCTTCAAAGCCTTCCTATCCTGCTAGTTTTGAACCAAGTGTTCCTCCTTATCGTGACAATGTCTCAGTTGGCACAGCTCCTCCTGTTCAAAGCTCCACTTATGACAATCAGGTACTAAGTCCATCAAATGGAATCATATGTGTCCAAAGCTCATGTTTTTATCGAGCAAATATGTTTTATGAGAATTCTGTGAGGAATTACTTGAAATTGTGTTAATTTTATATTAAAAGAGCTTTTTATGTATTACCTTTACATAAAAATGGCTTTTCAGGCTCGGCCCTTTTAGGCCTGATCCCATTAAGGGCTGTCCCTAATTCCCTGTTCTAATTACATATAGCCACATTCTTTTCCTCACAAATCAGTTCAGCAACTGTTGATGATACAAGAAAACTGGGCAATATTTATGGTAGTCTGCCCAAGGTTGACTGAAAAGTCATTGGACGAGGGATTATTTGCTTTGCGACATAGCTTTTGCTGTAACACCTTTGTTATCATATAGCTGAAGTTACTTGGTAGGTTCAAGACGAATATTCTGCTTCCTCCGGTCATTAATATAATACTTAATAAACAATTATACCCCAATCAAACTTAAATTCTCTTGATGTTTAATAGTATATAATTATATTATGATGTATGCTAAATGTTTTAGTATGTATTTGAAAAAAATTTATTAAAACAACATTGTGTTCTTTTTAGTTAAATGCAACAGATGTATTTTTATTATTTATTATAGATGTTTTATTGATTTTTTTAAGTATAGATTAATATAACAACAAATGTACGTATATAGTTATTAAAAAAAATACCGTGTTATTGAAGGTGAATTTGAGAAACGCAGGTATAAAACATATAAAGCAAAGTATTTGCAAAAAACATGTTCTAAGCATGTCACCCAACATAATATCAACAAGTTAGGAAGCTGGACTTGAGAAACGCAAGTCTTGGGCAGCATTTCTGAATAGTTGAAGAGGACTGTGCAGAGAGGCATGAGTTCAGTCAACCCCAAAAAATGAAACTTCACTGCACCCCTATAGTTAAAATGAAATTAATTTTTGTGGGTGAAAAGACAATGATGTCCTTATTTTATTTGTTTTATTTATCTTGTCTTGTGAATTTCTATATTTTTCTTATAAATGACTAAAATGTTTTTAATTTTTTGAATCCATTTATTTGTTTTGTAAATATCTTTATTTATCTTGTAAATGCTTATATTTGTCTTGTGAAGTTTCATATTTGTCTTGTAAATGGCTCAAATGTTTTTAATTCCCTAGGTTATTTCGAATAGCTTTATTTGTCTTGTCAACTCTTTATTTATCTTGTAAATGCTCTTATGAAAGAAATAAAAGAAGGGCATAATTGTTTTTACCCATAAAAATTAATTTTATTTTGGCCATGGGGTTGAAGTTTCAAAAAGTTTTTGGAGGTTGACTGAATTAATTTGCTATTAAGGGGGCTGACTGAAATTTTCCCTTCTATAATTACACACAAGGGCTGTTCGAGAATATCATAAATCATTGAGGTCAATTCGGTCATAGCAAGCCCACTCCCCCAAATCCTCCCACTCCCCCGCCCCCCTTCCAAATGTTTGACCAAATGAGGGGAGGGGAGTAAAATCCCTCCAACCAAATGGCCTGTTGTAGATGCTATCTAGGGAAACCAGTGTGCTAGATTAATGTCTCGTATTTTATTTGAGTTATAAATTTCACATCACCCCAGCCCGTTCCTTTTGTAGTGCGTGCTGGTTTTGTATTTGTGATGATGTGACTAAATCTGGAACTGCCGTTGCTTTGGACTTTCAACAGTGTTAAAAATGTGGAATTTGGTGATGATTTAGTCACATTAATATCTCGTATTTTATTTGAATAATTAATTTTACATCACCCAGCCCGTTCCTTTGTATTGCGTGTTGGTTTTATATTTGTGATGATGTGACTAAATCTGTAATAGTCGTTACTGTAGATTTTCAATAATGTTGAAAATGTGGTATTTGGTGATGGAGTATTATTCAGGGGCTTTACAACTAACACTTGAGCTACTCTTGTGCAGCTTTGTCCCATATGTCTGAGCAACTCAAAAGACATGGCCTTTGGATGCGGTCACCAGGTAGAAACAGTTATCAATCTCCTCTTCTCGTACTAGAGAATGATTAGAATCAGATGAAGAGATTGGCATTTGACATGTTATGTTTTGTGTTTTGTTTGGCAGACTTGTTGTGAATGCGGAGAAGATCTTCAGACGTGCCCCATCTGTAGGAGCCCTATCAATACCCGAATAAAGCTCTACTAAAAGTTGGGAATTATCGTGTTGCCCAAAATTCTTTGCATTCTTTGTAGATGTTCATTTTTTATTTTTTGATTTGGTTGTCTACGCATTTGAATATCAGTTCTTGGGGATTAAAAATGGAAGTTACAATAGTGTACAGCAGCATATTTTGGTGTTTTATTTTATTGTATTCAAGGAAGGAAATGGCAATTTGATGGGGGTGAATTGAAACACTGAAATTGGTCGTAACAGTAATAATTTCTCTGAGACGACGATCTGATCAAACCTGAAACAGTAAAGATGGGGGAAATGGGCTGGTCTTTCGGACGTGAATCAAGCACGTTTGTTCCTAACAGTTTATTGAGTGTGGTTTGGGGGGGGGGGGGGGGGGGACTTGGAAGGTCAATGCCCCTTGTGGTTGTGGGGGTCCCTTGCACTGTATCACCACCCCACGTGTTTCCCCAGCTTTACGTTACAGTAACACGCAGGGACATAGAGTCATAAAGATGTGCTATGCTTCGGAAGACTAAGCCCTGTTTGATATACGGATTAGATGGGAATGAAAATGAAGATTAGTAAGTCCTCTTGTTTGGTACGTTTTTTGTATCAAATCTTCTCGAAACTCAAGTTTTCAGGCTCACAGTAGATCCATCAATCTTCTCTTATACATGGAAAGATAAGTTCCCACCCAAATTGGTGGCATCTTAAGTTTTCGTGTGAATCATAATACTTTTGAAGATATTTACCCTTGATAAAATATTTTTTTGTTGTGCAAGAAAATAAGGTCAAATTCAAATTCATGTGATGTAATCAAACTTACACGATGCGATAAGATCAAACTTGGAGGGAAATTTTTTAAACAAAATTCAAACTTAAAAAGAAGAATATCTTAGATAAATCCAAACTTGATGAGATGATTTTTTTTAAAAAAAACATTTTTTTGTAATATTTTTCCTTTTCATTTTGGATTAATTACTTTTAAAGATAAAATAGGTATTTCATGATTTTTAAACTAACCATTACTCCTTCATTTTCTTTCCACAAATAAATTATCTTCTCTCATCTCTCAAAATCTTCCCTTCTGTTCCTTTCCCTTCTTTAAGTTTTTTTCCTCCTCAAATTTTCCTTGTACTAGACGGGCCTAAGAGGCAGGATTGGGTTGGAAGGGAAGATGTGGTCCTAGTAAAATTGATGGGACCTTAAGTTCTCTCAGTAAATAATAGTGAAAGTTTTGGACAATTTTGCCCCTTTATCATTAGCACGTTGTTAAATATCACAACTCTTCTTTTTCATCATTTGTGCACGAGAAATTAGAGGGAGCGATCGAAGTTGAACCAAGAGTAGTTATTTCCTTGTTCTTTTCTTACATTTGCCATCATTTTCAAATTTGATCCATAAATTCGAAGTTGATGCAACCAAATGTGTATCAAATTCAAATTTAATTTTCTTGTTCTTTTCCTTATTATATTAAAATTTAAATATAAATTTATTAATTTAAATCAAAATTCAATAAATAACATACTACTATAATCAAGTTTTGAATGAAACAAGACCTATTAAATAAATTATAATTTTAAAGTTTCGATCAAATTAGTAAACAAAACTGCTTTGATGATTTAAATAAAATAGAAAATATCTAAAACAATTTAAATAAATATGTATTCTTAATATTTGTCTGACTCCCGATATCCTCAGTTATCCTATAACTATCAATGATCTATCGAATATCTAAATCGACTATAATTTTTATATCTATTTGAATATTTATTTAAATTTAATATGTTTCTTCATTTAATTTATTTAGTGTTTAACAATTTGTTGTATATATATTTTTTTAAAATTTTCTTCACGACTAGAATTGATTGATTTTGCTATTGCGATTCAAAGTCAGGCATTCATATTTGATTTATGAAAAAATATATTTTTTCTTTTCATTTTTAATTGATTATTTTTAAGGGTCAAATATGTATTTTCTGATTCTTTTCCAACGGCCACTCTTCCATTTTCTTTCTACCAAATAATTCATCTTCGCTCCTTCTTCAAAATCTTCCCTTCTAATCCCTTCCCTCCTCTAAACCCTTCACTCCTCAGATCTTCCCAATACCAACAGGCAGTAATAGAGTTTGGGGAGAGCAACTCCCACATCATCTTCATATTAGGAAGGATGTGACTTTGTTTCTCTCTATTAATTTTTCCTCTCTCTTACGCCTTCATTTTAATTTTAAATTATTTAGTATGTGTTTGGATTGTTTTATTTTAAGTAATTTCCCCCTGTACACTATAAATATGTTAGTAAAGTTTGTCTCATAGATCATAAAAAATGTTCTTTTTTAAGATAGGCAAATTGAGTTAGACGAAACTTTAATGTTTTTTCTTGGCCAACCAATATCTTGTTGAATTATGTGTTTTGTTTCATTGATATGACTATGAATTGTCCTCCTAGGCTCCTACATCTGTTTTATAAAAGAAGGGATACAAAATAACAAACTAAAGAAGCAAGAACTAGGGAGTCAAGTAAAAAACAACAAACTATAAACTGTCCTCCTAAGCTTCTCTAAGGTATCCCGTTGATTATCATTTAGAGGTTCCCATTGAAGCAGAGCCATGATTAAAAAGATACTATAAAGTAGTCAACTTATATTTATTACAAAGGGCCTGTTTGGGAAGGGACCAAATGGACTTATTATCCCATTAGATGGGATTATAAGTCCATCAAAGAAAACAAAAGTGTTTGGGAAGACAAAAAAACTGATGAACTTTAATGGAGAATGGACTTCTTTTTTTGAAGCTCCCATTGAGGTGCTTTTGATCCCATTAGAAGTCCATTAACATCTTGCCTTTTTTTTTTTCCAGACCAATTTGCCCCAAAAAGTGTTTGTGCATTCTCTCTTCCTATCCTCTCATCTTGCCTCTCGTCTGGTTCTCTTCCGGACTACGCTCGAGTTTTTATTTTTGATAATGATGATCTACTTGATGAAGCATCCTCATCAAATGATCTTCGTGATAAAATCAGAAATGAACTTGTAGGGACTAGGTTTGATTAAGCACTTTATTATATTATAATTTATTTAATGGAATTTTACCATTTTATTTGGTAAATTTATATTTATATTTGATTTTTTTATCCCAAATTATTACATTTTATACGACACATATATGTGTGTGTGTGAGAATTTGATTCATGCCCTTTTCAGTCATTTTCCATCTCACTTAACTTTTTTTAAGCTATACCAAACTAGTTCCAATTACAAACAAAAGCCACTTCTGCTACTACTATCTCAAACACAAATCACATCAGAAAAAAGTCCACCAGAGAAAAGTCCATTAAGAAAAGTTCATCAGAAACAAAAACCACTTTTCCCACAGCTTTTCCAAACTGGCCCAAAGACAAATTGTCTTTATTTAAATTAGTTAAGTAGCTTTTATATTAAGGATTAAAAGGTAGTATTAGAGAACAATGATACTACCTCAAGTCGTTAATGTAAGCAAGAGTTGAATAGATAATTTTTAAATATTAAAAAAATTAACTAAACTAGTTATTTATAATAAATGTGTATTGGAATTACCTTGATGAAAACTTTTTTTATATGTGCAATTAACAGTGATATGCGAGATAAAATGGATTTAATTTTTGTTTATTAGCATAGCAAACTACGTGGCTACCTTTTTATTTAGGACTTGAGTGAGCAGTTATTAAAAAAATGGAAAAAAAAAAAGGACTCGTATATATGCATGAAGTTCTGACATCTGGAAACAGGCCTAACTATTGGGCTTACGAGAAAGGTTCCGTGAACAATTATTAGCCCAATAAACCATGCGAAGTTCCGAACCGAAAAGCTATCAGAATCCAAGGGTTTTACTCCGTTGAGGGGGAAACTAGAAACACGAGCAGAGAGCTAGTACTCTTCTATCGATCCACGACCATGAAGCTTCTTCTCTCCATCATCGGTACTCCACCTCTACTCTATATTTCTATACAGTAATGTGACCGGAAGAAGATCACCCACGCATTTTGGATCCGGCGATATGCTTATCTGAATTTATGCCCCTCTTGTTTTTTTCAGGCCAGCAAAGATTACTGGTCCGGGTCGTTGGACGCCGATACTTCGCTGCTTCCACAGAAGAATACGCTAAAAGAAATTATGCGAATAATGTCTCCGAGTATAATACTGTAGTGGGCTCTATTACAGCTCAAAGAAGGTCCTCTGTTTTTATCTTTCAGTGTTTCAGTTAATCGAAAGCTTTCACGTTAATATTATATCTGGTTCATTGTGTATTCAATTCTTTAATAGGCATTTCTTGTTGAGGGATGTGTATGATGATATGATGCTTGATGGAGTGCAGCCTACTCGGGACGCTTTCCATTCGTTTATTGTTGGAACCATGAAAGGCTCTCGCTTGCAAGACGCTTTCTTCTTCAGGGACCAAATGAGGATCATGGGTCTGGCCCCTGATGTATGTAACTGAAATCTATGCCTTGTGGTATTTCTTCACGTGTTTGCTTGCGTAATTATCTTGTTCCCGCTATCTAATTGGCTTTAAATGACGTAATCGGTAGCCTTTCTCCCGACCAACTCCTAAACATTCAAAATGTTTTCTGAAAACGGGCTACTTAGTTGCCTCTTGTTCACGATAGGAAGGAGCCACCATGGTTGCTTGAAGTTCACTCATAATTTTCGTGATTTGTGAACGACATGAGTGATGTAGACTGGATGTATTGACATTCCTAATACTTTTGCATTATGCCTAGCAAAGTATGTCTCACAACCTTCTACAGTAAATTTAAATATTTTTATCGCGCTAAGGTAATTTTGCCGTCTCCCAATTAAAGTAGCTTGTAGATGATGCGAATTTATGGGTTCCTTTATGGTTCTCTTTTGTCAAGTTTATGTACCTTGAATAATAATTTAGCTACGTACGCATATTTTGTTGTTCTCCATAGTTCATACTTTCATGCTTGCATGGATTGGAAGATAATTCGATTATTTTTCTATGGTAACTTCCGGTAAAAAGAAATGTGACTTGAGTTGAGAGCAAAACCACTTTTGGTGATGTCAAAATTAGGGATTTGTGAATTAAATTTTAGCAATAATGCCCATTAGTGTTTTCATGGTTGCACTGCTTTTTTAATCTGCTTTCTACTCCCATAGTAAGTCAGTCTATTCCTTTTTGTGAGTTGAGCAATAAAATTGTTATTATGTCTTCACATAAATAATTTAGTTCCTGTGAAATGAATGCCATGTGCCCAGCAAAACTTGTTTCCTGTTAACTGCATAAATTTCCATTTTCAGTCTCAAAATTATTTGTCCATGACGTGTGGAATCAATGTCATAGGTTACTTTATACAACTTTCTCATTTCAACTTGTGGGAAATGCAAGAACTCTGATAAGGCTATACAGGTATGAGCCACCATCAACTGGTTGACATGCCTTTTAGAATTCTGCTGTATAAGAAGTGGTTATTAGTCTCATGACGTATGATAATTTTTTCTTTACCTCTCACAAATGAAGATTTTGGAGGAGATGAAGCACATGGAAGTAAAGCCCAATGTGCAAACCTTCATCTGCTTGCTACATGCTTGTGCAGCTGATGGGCGGTTAGATCGAGTGTATGTTTAAGCTATTTCTGTTACTGCCTAATAATTCATTTACTAAAAATTACATACCCCCCCCCCCCCCCCCCAAAAAAAAAAAAGACCCTTTTTTTTTTGGGGGGGGGATATTTTACAATTGCTGTTTGAATTTACTCCGGAAAGCCTAACAAATACAGCCTGGCAGCCTACAATGTATGTTCTTCTTTAGAAATCCTCAGCCTACGAAGTTTCTCCTTGAATATAATTATTTTTTCCAAACAGTATACAATGTAAATTCTTATTGATCCAGGTATGCAATTGTCCGTGATATGACTGCAGCCGGTCTTGGATTAAACAAGTTCTGCTATGCTGGGCTTATAGTTGCACACAAGAGCAAGACACCTGTGGCAGATGATTTTGCCACAAAAGTAATGCGAATCTTTTCTTTTTTTCCGCCATGTATTGTTGTTCAAGTTCCTTAGAAATTCTTAAACTTATAATTATAGCTGCATGGAAAAGGTGGTTGAGTTTGTGGAGAGGTCAAAGATGTGGTCTTCAGTCGAAAGTGATAGCGCCAATGCTGAGAATGTTATGATGGGTGTCTCAGATGAGGAGTTATACAACTTGCCAACAGCAGAATATGTTCATAGACGTGGTGGATTTTTGGCCCGACAATTAACTGCATATCATGTTGCATTTCATGCTTCTGCTGATCTAAAAAATGTCGAGGTATAAGTCATTAGTTTGTTGTTAAATTTATGCAACTGATATATTGTTGTTGCTCTATCTTCTCTCATTATCTTAGTTCTGTATGTGGCATAAGCTAATTAAACCACATGAAATCAGGGTAACTAGCAGCAAAGGAAAGCTGGGTAATGCTACTATGGTTTAGTTTGTTACGCCCAAAAATGTGCATTTGTACCATCCTATTGAAGGAAGCGTTTTAGACAGTTTGCTCATTGTTTGGCATGCATGTATTGAACACAGATTAAGTTAACAAAATAGAGGCAACTGAGTTAAGTATTGCAATTGGTGGTATGCTTACTGCTATGAAGTGTGAATTCTACTGGCACATCACCTATTTCTGTTATCCCCCCCAGATTGAACTGAGAATCCATGGATGAATTGACTGTTGGTTTGGTTATACAAGCATGAATGTGGCTGCATCATTGCATTACTTTGGTCATATCACTTGATGTTTGTTGAATAGTGTTAGTAGACTGGTTCGCCCAAAAAAAAAAGAGTTGCAAGGCTTAAAAAATAAGTGCCTTTGATAATTAAACTCAATTGCTTCATCTGGTTCACTTTGGACTTTCTGTATGCCTGTTCCTGCATGACTTGATTTTCTTTTATATTTAGAATCATATTTCTTGGAAAGAATTACATATCTGTATTTTATTTCAAAATCTTATATTTGAAAATTTTCAATTCTTCATAATTGATTGTGGCAGCTGACAGATACCCTTTTAGAGATGCTAAAAAAGGAAGGGAAAGTTCCTGATGTCTATATTGTCATGCAAGTAATTAGGTGAGTATTTATTGATTACTAATTTTGGTTTTACTGTTCAAACTTGAAAACTTCCAGAATATCTTCGTTTGACTTTGTATTTGTTTGTCAGTTAATTAAAGCAGTGTTGTAGCCATGCTTGTTTTCATGTGCTAATCATTTGAACGACTTGAGAATTGATTGATTGATTTCCTCTTGCTAGTCTTTTGGTGTATGTCATGGTCCAAAATTTCAGTGTTGTTAACTTGCTCTGGGGCAAATTTTAATGATGTGGCAAGGTTCTTTTAGACTTCCAACTCTTAAATATGCACTAGAGTCACTGTTAATGATGGGGCAAGCCTTTCACTTTGCTGTTCTTTTATTCTCCTTATATATGTTTGCCAATTCTATTATTAAATAATCCAGTTTATCTCTGATTACCGATTTTATACAGGTGCTATTTACATGCAGGAGACCTTGATCGTGGTCTTCAAACATTTGAAGACTGCACGAAATCAGGAAAGCCTGTTGCTGCAGAACTTTATGTGGTGAGTTTGGCAAAGTCAGTGCGTTATTTTTCTTGTTCTTTGATGTCTTTGGTTTGATTCAAATGCTTTGGATTTGACCTTGGACCTACCAAGGGGCTAGATTTTTTTTCATGAACTCTGATACTTCTTATATTGTCATTGATCCTAAATATTAAATATATAGGGTCTTCTCTGCGTAGTTAATCAGTCTCTTTTGCAGCAGCTGCTGTTTTCCCTGTTATTCCATGCGCTCCTACAAGGTAGATGGTGGGGGGAAAATGTCGTTTTTGGGTTTAGAGAACTTGATGTCAAGCATATTTATCTGGTATATAGTGCATAGCAGCATATGCTGTTAGTTGTGTAAGCAGATTTCTGTCTGCATTAGTTGAAGTGACATTATCTGCAAGTTTTATTCTTTACGGTATGTGCATATTTGTAGCTATAGGCAGTGTTATATTACGAGGGTGGCAGTCAATATCTCCTTGCTTCTTGTCTTCTCCACTTGTAGCTCGTGTTCAACTTCCATTTATGGCATATTTTGCTGGTAGTTTTGTATTTACCCATGGTAACTACAATTTTGGCTGCTGTATTGCTGCGTTTCATTTGTTTTTGTAGTCAGTTACGTTAAATCAACGCCCCTTTTTGTATGATTCGTGAAAAAAGAACATTGATTGATACAAACCATCATTGGTGCAGACACTTGCAGAAGGTGCAATGATTGGGTACACTCCAAAGGGAATGCAAATTGCTCAAGACACGCTGGTATGTTGCTCTAACTTAAGTCATTCTAACACGCAAACTGTTTAGACTATTAACTGATTATTAATCTATAATATGTAGGTAAATATGACTTCGAGGAACTTCTTCTTGAATCCCAAGATGGGAAGTGATCTCCTGCTTTTAGCTGCTGGGGAAAAGGTACTCGTACTCTTTTTGTGTTGGACTTTGGAGGAGGTATATTATAGTTGCTGCACATATGTTTAACGAGTGTTCGGGTGATCTTTCTTGAATTGCAGACTGGGGGATACACTACTGCTAACTACATATGGGACCTAATGCAAACTCGTAGAGTGGTCCCTTCATTCCCTGCCGTAGAAGCTTATTACCAGGGGTTAAAAGTGAGCTTGTGGCCTCAATATTTATTCATTTTCTGCGTGCTTTCAATATTTCTTGATAGTTTGTGAATTCATTTTTGTTCTTGCCAAGTAAAATTGCATAATTCAATCTCGGTTGGTATGGTGACTGATTAGCCATCTTATATATAAACTGAATCCTTAAAAAAAATCCTTAATTTTTGTTTGGAATTGCAGGAACGTGAAATTCCTGAAGACGACCCTAGACTTCTATTGGTGTCTAAAACTTATGATAACCTTCGCGCAAGATTTGGTCCCAGGACATAGATTTGAACTCTTCCTTGATTGTAATGAGTTCTGGTTGATGTTTCTGGACTTGGCATTTGACGAGAGAATCCAGAAACGGTAAAATGATTCATCAGATTGATGCTTGAGCCAGCGTGGGACTTGGATGGGTTGATCCTAGGTTGTGATGTTGACTTTCAAAATGAATGCAGGCATCTTTTTTAGTATCCATTTAGCGAAAACAAGGTTCTTCCTCCTAATATTATCAGGAGACTATCTCTTGACATGTAACAACCTAACCATCATTTGATAGTTGACATACGGGAGCGTGAGTTTTGTATTTTATTTTTTCTATCTGAATCCATTTTTTGGCTGGCGGTCCAGTGATGGTATATCAGAGTCTAAATAGGGTGACGGAATATTTGTAATTGGGATCAAGTTGTGAAGGTGATTTAAAAGATAGATCTCCGACAATTTCGTATATTA
The DNA here is from genome assembly GCA_034222035.1 of Acacia crassicarpa. Taxonomy (NCBI): domain Eukaryota; kingdom Viridiplantae; phylum Streptophyta; class Magnoliopsida; order Fabales; family Fabaceae; genus Acacia; species Acacia crassicarpa. Next base: position 66,086,310 of record JAWXYG010000002.1, on the reverse strand, counting down.
CTTGATAGCCCTGACTCCTGCCCCACAGTTAAATCTGTAAAAAGTTCATTTATAATTCCGTGAAGCATATATATATGTATATATTATATGAAAATTAACTATGACTTAATATAATCTTGTCTTTACTAGTTACTAATACAAACTATGATCACGTAATGACAATATGCAATTAATACGAGGTAACATATTCTAATTGAAATTAATTTTTTTTAATCGACTAAAAGTTTTCTTTTTCAGCGGCGTATCTAAATTCCAAAGAAATAAGACGGTCGAAATCGTCCAAGGTTTTGCATCTTTAAACTTCCGTAGGGCTAAACTTGGGCCTAATAAAATGGGACAATTAAGTGTGTCACTATGCATCGATTGACTAATTTCTCGTGCCCAGGCCGCAAGGGGTATTAACTATTAAGCTTTTCCAGTCGGATCCGGGTTCGAGACTGTCGGGTTGTTTTGGGGGGGGGGGGGGGGGGGGGGATCTGGTTCCTCACCGTCCTGAACATATATGTGTGTGTATTTTGTCAGAATGGCGCTATTCTCTCCCTGCCTTGGACGCCTCCCTCCTCGTCAATCTCCGGCCATTACTGAGGGGAAAGAGTAAGTGTTGGTTCAACCCTAATCTTTTTGAAGTTGTGATTAAATCCTTGTCGATCTCCCTGATCTCCGGCGGGTTTTGTCTAAGATTCTTCCCTCCTACTTTTTTCCTTCTTTTATTTGCTTTGTTGCTGTCATTTTGTCTAAGGTTTTGAGAAAGTTTTCTGCTTCCTTCCAACTGTTGTATAATAAGAAAATTTTGTTTTTAAACCTTCTCAACGCCTCATTCATTATTATCTCCTCACCTCCAGCTTTGGCTCCCGTTTCCGCAGTCGGCTTCGAAACCTTGACATAACGCAGAGAGACTTACAAACGCTCAGTTCTCCCTCCCTCTCTGTAATTTCGCACTTGTTTGATCTGATTAAAATTCACTTTCATCCAACTCTAGCAGCTAAAGTTCATTATTCGGTTGTAAAATGAAAAAACGAAAATCGAAGGAAGCTTCCAGTTCTGAAACCCTGGGAGATCATGTCCAGGCCGATGTCGAGACTCTTCAACATGAAGCCTCCCCAACAATTTGTAATGAAGCAGAGGTTGCTGCAAGTTCCCAATTAAAGAAGAGGAAGAACAAAGATTTGGAGGGTAACTGTGGGATTCCGCAAGTGGAAAAGGAGATTAATGCTATGAAGGAAACCAATTCACATTCCAGTGGTGAGAAAATGGATGCCAGAAAAAACAAAATGAAGAAACGGTTGTTGAAGGAGGCAGAGAATGCCGATAAGCGTGGTGTCTGTTATTTGAGTCGCATTCCGCCTCATATGGACCCCCTAAAGCTTAGGCGTATTCTCTCACAATATGGTGATATTCAAAGGATTTATCTTGCTCCTGAAGGTGACCTCCTCTTGTTTATCATTGATGCTTAGTTTCATCTCTTTTAACTCTTTGCCAGAACGTGGATTGTGACTGATTATGGACTCTACTGAATTTGTCAATAGGAGATTCTGCTTCTCGAGCACCTTCAAAGTCGTTGCGTAGATCTCGAGACCTAGTATTTTCGGAAGGGTATTCTCTTGATATTTAATTGACTGTTAAAATTCGATTACTCTACTAGCATATCGTCACTTGCATTGCCTGCAATTACGCAGATGGGTTGAATTCACTGACAAAAGAGTAGCAAAAAGAGTTGCTAATATGTTAAACGGTGAACAGATAGGTATGTATTCTTACCAACTCTTAGCCAAATATTGGTTTGTTAGTTTAATATGCAGAGGCAATGATGAACTATGTGATATAGTTGTGTACTTGTTACTAGTAATGCCCGGGTTGTCCATGATGTGGTCTGTATTGATAAGGTGATAGTTGTCCGAACTGTTTATACAGGGGGCAAGAAGAGGTCAGCATTCTACTATGACCTTTGGAATATTAAATACTTGAGTAAATTCAAATGGGATGATCTGACTGAAGAACTTGGTAGGGTTTTTATTATTTTTATAATCTTTTTATCAAGTGGAGCTAAAGCAGCTGAGCTTACAGCAAGATCCTGATTTTTTATAACAGCCTTTAAGAAAGCTGTTCGGGAGCAAAAACTAGCTGTAGAACTTTCTGCTGCCAAAAGAGAGAGGAATCTCTATCTTTCTAAGGTTGACCAGTCACGTGCTTTGAGTTCTATAGAGGAACGCCTAAAGAAGGTACGTTATATTTTGGTGCTTTTCTTATTTCTTTCTCCCTTTGATATAATTATGTCATGTGTACAGATGCACAAATTAACTAAATCCAAATTATTTTGGCGTATGATGCACCTAATAGAATGAAACTTGATTAAACAAATTACATTGGCTTTCGAATTTGCTACATATTCTTGGATAGTTGGCTTTCCCATCTTTAAACCCCCCATTTTGGTTCTTTCATGATTACTCGTGTAATGTAAAAGCTTGTGAAAATTATGCTATAAACTCTACAGTTGTAGAGAAAGACCGATTTTGAATTGTGATTGGAGTTATTTTGCCATAAGAATAGAAGCTGTCGCATTTGTTGATGTCAACATGTTCTTACTCTGCATATGCTTTTTCATGCCGACTGCTATAACTTGCTTCATCATTGGTAAATGTGTAATCAGAAACTTTGTTCAGGGATGCTTTGTTTCTTTAGTTTTAGCACAAATGTTATATTTTGGAGAATCATTAACGACACAATTTTGTTCTGCTTTCTCAGAAGCGGAAACTTGAACAAGATTCGGGAAAAATTGCCAAAGTGTTTCGCCATTTCCCTCAGAAAAAACCAATATCTGCTAATGCTGATGGTAATAAACCCAAACTCTCTGACGATTTATTGAATGCGGTAAGTCAGTTTGGTTATTGGTTAATAGCTCTTGGTTTTGTCTTGTGTTTTTGCACAAGTGCTATCACATCATGCATGGAATTGAACCTTTACCGCCTTGCTTCTTGCAGGTATTTGGTGGTTTGTAATGCATGTCTTCGTATCAGCGGCCAATTTTGTTAAATTCTAGCAGGTTGTACATCACTTCCCCGGTTGGTTGGTTGTGTTAGACTTGTGTATTTTCATAATTCAGCTGTGATTCGTCTAACACAATTTTCTTCTCGTCCAGTTCAGATGTTGTAGGAAAAATCAAATTACAACCTTGTGAATGATGTACCAGATTACTTTGCCTAATTGATCAAGATTATGTTTGCTTTGGTGGTTTATGTAGACTCTGCTTAAACGATCCAATTATGATTTGCAGAGGAATAAACAAGAGGATGAATAAATAGTGTATCTATGGTTTAACAACAGAAAATCAAACATTTTATTTTCAAAAATTATATTTAATTAACAACATTATAATGAAATACACAAGAAGCGGTGTCATGATTGAAATAATATTTACTCCATTCATTGTTTTAAGGAATACCTCGGATGGCACTGTCCATTACAAGAAACAAAAAAGCCAAAAGTACGCTTTACAAATTCCATGTTAGCGTCTATTGGGAGTTGGTTATTTTAAAATCGCTAAGTCTGCAACTTCCCAGTTTTTCTATTCAACAGTTTATGTCAAGTCATCATGATGATAAATCAGATATTACAATACTGACTATCTTACATTCTATGAAGTGGTGGAAACAAATGATTTGCTTGCTCGATCGGTGTCAATTGAACCGTTTCCTACATTGCTTAAGAGTCAATAAGTAGATATTGTTTCCACGCAGGAGCAAAAGGATTACAACCTAGCACTTGAAGATTTAACAAAGGCGTATGATTTACAACCAGGCTTTCATGGTTTGGCGGTACAATTTTGTTATGACGGAGTAAACTATGTCCCAAGAACGCTTGATATTAGAGCTATACAAGAAACTTTAGTGTTGTCCATTATTCACAAGACAATTCTAGGCGTGTACTCAGCGACAACATGAAATTGCAGATACAGTTGGGCCAAAGTACCAAATACAGAAGCTGTTTTCCTCAAAATCAGTTGCAACACCCACCACTCTGACTAACAGTTCCATCTCTAGCCCCTGATTGCCCCTGTGGACGTCCATAGCCAACCTTTATGCCAAACGACTGCAATAAAAAGAATGATAGCCAATTTTCGTTATGCAATAGTGAAATTACCTTATAAAATCATCGTTTTAAGGAATTCTTGACAAGAAAATTGCATATAGTTAGACCAGCCAATCAGATGATGCAAAAAGTATCCAAACTATGCAATCTAGGTTTATGACATTGATGCTATATTGGTCTGAGACCAATAATGACCAGTCCAAGATAATTGGTCCCCTCAGTAAAAGTTCCCACCACCAATCAAACGCGCTATATGTTACCTCATTAGATACATCAAATACACCTTCCTGGATATTCTGAAGGATCTTAGCAGCAGTTTTGATGAAAGCCTGCAAAATATGCCTTGGAATTACTTTTGACTCTAATGGAAAAATCACGATATTCCAGAAGCTGTAAAGGACATTCAATGAACTCTTAATTTTGAGTCTGCAAATATGAATCACCTCCTCCACATTTTGAGCCGTCCTTGCAGAAGCCTCCAAGAACAAAAGCCCATTTTCCTTTGCAAATTGTTCCCCCTCCTCTTTGCTCACTGCCCTTCGGTGAGCTAGATCACACTTGTTCCCTATAAGCATGATCGTCATGTTAGGATTGGCATGCTGCCGGGCATCTTCTAGCCAACTTGCTAAATGATTAAATGTCTCCCTCCTGATAACAAAACAGACATAAAAATAGGAAGTTGGTATCGGATGGCATCGATCATCATTTTATACAAACAAAAATGGTCTGCGGGCCTACAATTGCAAAGGGCGAGGGGAACTAGCATCCATGCATATGCATGACAGAAGAAAATAATCTTAAACAGTTAGTTGAGAATACAGACAAACAAAAAGAATCGCTGGCAAGTACAAAGGAGGCAGCTTTCAAATAGAAGAATCAAGAATACAAAAGGACTAGGTATAATAAAATTTCAATAAGCTCCCAGAAGTATGTGAACTTAATGTATGATGCAGAATCAGCACAAAATTCCACATTAACTTTTACTGTAAGTACAGCGAAACCCTGGGACCTATTAACATAAACAAAAGAGGCAAAGACTGCACAATGTAGAAGCACGTAGAAGGGTTATAGAGCTTGGCATGACTCTTAAGCACAAAGTTAATGCCTACATGTCAACCAACATATACAATACTGACCTTGTAATGTCATAAACTAGAAGTGCTCCAGCAGCTCCTCTGTAGTATGATCTAGTGATCGATCTAAAAGATTCTTGCCCAGCCTACGTAGGTATTTTGCATCAGTAAATATGCATTATTAGAATTTATAACCTTAGATCTGTTGTGGTGAATCTAGAACTAGAATATAAAACCTCAGCTATGCAATGTGATTATAAGGACAACTACAGAATTCATTACTACATCAATTTAAGGTTACCGCGCACTAGAATTCCACAATCCAGAGCCTGAATTTCTGAAAGAAGAGAGTCCTTCAGATCAGTATTTAGGTTTTAGATATGACTTCATCATCTACCATGTTCGGGGACTCAATGACCGAAAAGTTCACAGTCAGTCATAAATAGATGATACTCTATGGGTCAATGATTCTTGACATGAAAATCTTCCCGGTTAATACAATCAAACATAAAATATATCAAAAGAGAATATAAGGACATCAATTCAATTGTGGCTTTTAGCATTGTATGTTTCAAAATAGTGGAAGTACCAAAAAAATAATTATAATTATAACTCTTTTGGTATGAATTTCCAATCAATCCTCAAGACGTATTTCAAATACTTAAAGAAGCATTGAGAGGGGTCAAATGTTAGCGTAATCAAATTTCGAGAAAACAAGAGTACAATGAAACATATACTTACAGTGTCCCATATCTGGAGCTTGATGGGTCGGCCGTCGATGGACACCAAACGAGCGCCGAACTCCACGCCAATAGTCAGATCATGGACGGGTTGGAACCTCTTGTCGGTGAATTGCAGAAGCAGGCATGATTTCCCAACACCTGCACCACAGCCAACAAATGCCAGCAATTTCAATTAATTAGAAAACCATAACCGAAGTGGAATAGAAGCTAGGGTTCCGAGAGTAAATTGACCTGTGTCTCCGATAATGATATACTTGAAAAGGTAGTCGTAAGACATGGAGAGAAAATGACGCAGTTGCAGATCAAGGATAGAAGCGGCACTGCGGAACAAGTAGTTTCAGCAAGTAGGGCAGTGAATAATGTAGCGGGTTAGGAAGCGGAATGAGAATGAGAACTGAAAAATCGAGAATAGAGAATAAGAGAATGAAGAACGAGAGAGACAGAAAATGAACAGGGACAAATCAAAATGGTTTAAAGTTTAACGACCAGAGCGTGACGTATGAGTAGCACCTTCGTAACCCAACACGTTACCTATTCCCTTCCTGGATTGGGTTTTCCGGTCGCGCATGCTCTTATTCATTTATTTACGGGTGAGCGGCAATTTTGTCGAGCAATTCTATCCCATGTAAGTGTCTTTTTTTTTTTTTTTTGCACATGTAAGTGTCATTATTCTAATTAATTTTGGCTATTAATGGTGTAAATATATTGAGCTCAAAACCCCACATGTATTTGTTTGGAAGTTTTAAATCAAACTCTACAAAAATAAAGTAGATAACACATAGATTTCTAGGACAAATTTATACTTTAAAAAAAAAAGATATGGATTACATGTGAACTTCTAGCTTAATATATTTGATCAAATAATAGTCAAAATAAATTAGGATAATGGTCAAGACAAAATGGCCTCTATACACTTTTATTTATTATGATTTCTTAATTTTTAAAGCAAAATCACTGCATATTTAGTTAATCAATGATCAAAACTAACTTGGATAATGACCAGCAGAAAATTTCCAATTAATTCATTACTTATTATGATTTATTAATTTTTCAAGCAGAATCACGGGTAAATATCCTCCTCCTCATTAACCGGGATAACAATTAAGACAAAGTTACCCCTTAATACTTTATTTATTATGATTTCTTAATTTCTAAAGCAAAAACACCGCATATATAGTCAACTAATGTGCAAAATTAACCAAAATAACGATAAAATTGCCCATTAACCTTTTGTTTATTATGATTTCTTAATTTTTAAAGCAAAATCACTGGTAAATCTCCTCCTCCTCATTGATTGGGATAATGGCTGAGGCAAAAGTACTTCTTAATCCTATACTTATTATTATTTATTAATTCTTAAAACAAAAGCAATGCATATTTGATTAAAATTAATGGAGATAAAGGTCAAGAGAAAATTACCTTAGCCGTTATTTCCTTCTCCTCACTTTACAATTTAGTATATATTTAAATAATAGTTCACTTTATCATAAAAATGAACATAATTTTTTCTCAATATTTTTTAAAAATTATTATCAAGTGATGAAAAACCACTGATAAATGGAGGTATGGAGTGTAGGTTGAAGCCTCTATTATAAGAGGCCCGTAAAAATAAGACTTGATATATTTTATGCTTGATATTAATTTAAAAGTATTACTAAAAATAAAATAAAATACTCCCATTCTCATTAATTGGTTAATGCTAGTCCATGTAATTAATAAATTTAGCAAGTTTAATCAAACATTAAAACGAGGGGGAATTGCATTAAGGCAAGCAACATTAGAAATGCGTGAGATTGTACACTACTTGAGTAGGGAAAAGGATACGAGGTCTAGTAACCAGACTAGGAACAACCAACTCGAGAAATACGAATACCCCCGAGTGGGATAAAAACATAACGTGCCGCTAATGATCCCTTGAGACCAATTCATTTCCTGGCTCCCTACCAAAGCTCCAACGCCCGTTCCTCTGAAACGGGATTCAGCGGCCATCCACTAGTTTTCAGTGAGAATCAATACTTCCGCTAAATAGCACGTAATGAAAATTTGAGGAGTAAACATAGTTCCCACTTGAACCGATTTAATGGATTCATTTTAGGTAAAAACAAGTCACGATTCTAAAGTACGACAATAAATATTGCGGAACCATTCCACTAGTCAAGTTTCGGCCACACACATTAGTCCCCGTCCATACCATTGCTACTCTTCCATAGCATCTCCTCCTTCGATCACTTCAACCCTCTCCTTCAAGGGAGTAATCTTTGTTAAGAGAACCTCTGCGCCACAGAAAAGATTTAACGTTTTAGGCACAACATCGACATATCACTAAATTCAAACCGGCTAAATCAGGAAGAGAAGGCATGACGCAGGAAATTCCGCGCAATACACGTAAGATAATTTAAGTCATGTTAGTTTACGTAGACTCCTATCAGACTGACAGCAAGAAAAAATGGTGCAAGGTCAAGGGGTCTCAAGTGTATTAAATGGAAGTTTGCCACAAACCAGTCTTTTTAGGGAAGGTAAAGCCTTTTGGATTAACATATGTTCGAGGATTTGGCAGCAGATGGTTCCTGAGGTAGTCCTTATGTCCCTGTGCAATATTAGAATGAAATCAGTATATCAATGAAAATTAAATTCCTCCTTTCAAAAGCGCAATTGCACAGTCTGAATGGCATCAAAACACTAACCTTGGTTATCACACAAACGTCCACATTGCTTCCACTTCCCAAATCGTTGAATATACCAGCACATATTGCGTCAACCACTAGCTGTACCCCTTCATCCCTCTGCATCACATCAGAATGTTGATAATAAATCAAAATATCGGGCAAGAGGCAAAATCAAATTTCATGGCTCATAAATCATAATCAAAAGCCTAAATCACCACTAATGTTTCTACACTCACACACCAGTTTTTTTTTTTTTTTTTAAAGAAAAATCATCTGTCAGAATCAAAATGTTGTTAAATGTAAATATCAAGAGATTTTAAAGTCGTCTGTTTTCCTAAAATGGGCTAGCCATTTAACAGTCCCAGACTTCTGAACCACAGCATGCTTACTTACAGTCAACCCTTCCTTGTATTTAGACTCAAATAGAGACATAGCAGCAAGTGAACCAGATCCCATTGTCGCAAAGGGGAGCGAGTCAGTTGAACCATGAGGATATATCTGCCATATATATCATCAGAAGTCACAAGATATAACACTGCATGCATTCAAAACAAAGAAATTCAAGTATAGAGTTGTCAAGCCATGAACTTACAGTATGCAAATGAGGTCCAGTGACATCAACCCCGCCAAGTACTAAAGCTGCTTGGACATAACCTTGGTAACTGCACAATTATTTAGAAAGTCAACATGAATACTACAGCAGGGAGAAAGTTTAACTGTGAAGGAAGTTCTGAAACTCAACTTGAAGAGATGTTTCTTCAGAAGTGTCAGAGCTGTAACAACTCTTGATTCCCGACCAGTATGGTAGCGATGTAATTGCAGTTGGGAGCTTACCATGTCTACAGGAAAGAACAAACTTCTCATTATAAAAAAGACAAAAAACTTGAACACAGCCATATTCCAGAAGCCATGAGACATGAAAAAGTATTATGCGGCCAAAAATATATTATTGCAACAAAATACCTGTTACTGCTTCAGTATCAGCAGCAGTACCAGCTCCACAGCAATATATGTTGGGTGCCATGTAGTGAATTTTCTCACAGTTTTTATCAGCAACTATGGGTCCTTCAGTGGCCCTTGTATCTGCTCCAAGAATGACACCATCCTAGCAATCATTAAGAGCCTTAATTATAGACTGCTTTGTGATAAAGTAAGCTGCAGCAAACGGAAACAGCTACCATATTTTTTAAAGATCCACTTTTATAAGTTTTAACACATCTGATGTAATAACATGCAAATCTTATATTCTTATGAGACAATCATAATGTTCTATCTGCTGATAGAAAGTATAAATTGTAGTTTGACTTTAACATGACAATCACTACATAAATTTGTAGAAGCACAGCCTGATTATTTCCCCTGCTTGGTGAAGCTAGGTAGGGGAGGGGAGGGGAGGGGAGAGCCACTCGACCGAGGGATTAAATAAAAAATTTAATATGTAAAGAGTTTACAAATTAAAAGTATGACTGTAAAGTGTGTGTTAAAACATGATCAGAAATGAGCTGGAGATCAGCCCCTTCAGCAGCTAGTTACCAACGTGATGAGAAGAGATTTACTCATTGCAACCTCAAGGAACTGGCTGGTAACAACGATATTTCCCATTAGTAGTTAATTAACAGCATGTGAAGATCTATTATTAGCTGCACTGGCATGCATAATTTCGCACTGGCATGCATAATTTCGTAATATGCCTCATGGTATCTGCCTTACAAATTTGAGCTTTGAATCCAAACAGAACCCTTTCACCTCAACAGACGGAGATACCCACAAAAATGCAACACCACTACCTCAGCAGATGGAGATACCCACACAAACGGAAGCAGCCAATTCAACTGAACTCTGTTGATTTAATAAATTGTTTTGTATACCATAGGCATAAAAGAAATCCAAATGGCTGGACATCAAACTTTTAAGAAACTTACAATACATAAGATTCCAAACTAAAACCAGACGTTTCACTCTCCACTTAAATCATGATTCATGGCCAAGTTTCTAAGTCTAGTCTTCCATTACACAGCGGTTCACTTGCGGTTTCTGAGCATGCTAAAGCGGATTCTCATTTTAGTAACAGAAACAGCAAGAAACAAATGAAAACTCTTGGCCATTATATACTATATGTGGGAACGTATTTTAACATTTGGCAACAAACGTCAATAAATAAAAGCTCAAATACTAAATAAGCATTTAGACTTGGAATGTCCAAAAATAAAATCCTATCTATGATTTTCATCATATCACTTCTTTGGTAGAGTCGTAGCCATTTCCACTCATGGGAGGAAGACATTACTTCCAAAGGCTTGTTACACTGTAAAAATTCCACTTAAATTCATGGAGCGAAACGATAAATATTAAGCACTAGAAAGTAAAGAGCAACCAAGCAACCATACCTGGAATATCAAACCAACAATTGTAGTTCCTGTCTTCAGAAAAGATTTTGGCGTATGACCCTTCTTTTCAAGCATGGCATTTCTTCTGCAGAGATCAAAACTAAATCCACCTTTGGGAGGAACCTCCAACTTAGACATACTTAAAATTCGTATTGACCTACAACAAAACATACATACATACATATATGTATAATATACTCATTAGTAATATTTTCCACAAAATAATACAAGACCCTAAAACTAAGAGAAACCTGCCAAAATACGACAGCCTAAGTCCCTAATTGTGATGACCAAAGTGAAGGTTTCAGCTAAGCATCGCATGAACAAAAAAATAAAAAAAGAAAGAGAAAACACGCTCCCATGGAAGAGAAGAGAAGTTCTACTCTGATAGTAACGATTATTTTTCTATCCTAAATGAATTTCCTCAGCAATCAAAAGCAGCAGCGTCAAATCCGATCTTGACAAAAACAGAGACACCGCGACAATTGTTCACATTTGAGATTAATTGGAGGAAAATTAAATTGTTAAACAACGAAGAAGAAAAAACCAATCAGAGAAGAATGACAAGATATTGAACCACTAAGATCTGGGCAAGGTGGGGAGAGTGCTAATGTGCTCTGCGATCAGTACTAACTTACAGCTGAATGAAGTTCGATGGGAGAAAGAGCGAGAGAGGTACTCACAGAGTTGGACGGAGTCGACTCGACGAGCTCTTTTAAACGAGACAGTATACCCGGTCTGTCGTGGAGAGGAAGAAATCGGAGGGGCAGCAACTGCGTAGGCTTTTTCCGCCGCAGAGTTCCTTTATTATTATTATTATTTTGGTCAGAACTGACCTGCGTAGTCATGGGTCATAATAGCCCAAGTATTTCTTTTTGGGGCAACCGGCCCACGTTTTTTCGGTTATGACAGAAGGCTAATGTTGGGCCGAGCCTTTTTATAATTTCGATTGTCATGAATCTTTATTCTATATGTGTTACTTGTATCATACTATTATGTATGAAAAATAATAAATAGTATGAGTTACCCTTAGATAGACTTGTAAAATGCAAGAATCAAATTCTTTTTTTTGTAAATAAAAGTAAATAAAATTTTCAAAATCACTAATGATGGTTTTTCAGCTGTGCTGCAGGAAATTAAAAATTGTATGTGAAATTGTACAAAAAGTATTAACCTTGCACTCTAAAAGAACTTTCATTTTGAGAATATATTTGTGCATTTAAATTAAAAATGGGAAAATCCTATATAAAGACGGTTGAATTATTCAAATTCTAATTTGGGTCACTGAACTTAATAAATTATAAATAAGGTTATGCGTCATAATTAAGGATTTAAAATTTGAGTTAAATTACCTTCATATCCCTTTATTATTAAAATAGCAAAATTATATGTAACTAAACTTAAAAAATTATATATCCCTTAACAAATTTTCATCACAATTCAAATCTATTTGAAGGTCTACATTATAAGTAGGTCTCTATATCTCCATATCACTTAACCTAAGAAATTATATATTAGATTATGATAATCAGGAATTTAAAATTTGAATTTAATTATTTTCATATCCCTTAGTTATTAGAAAAAAAATGAAAACATAACCCTAAAGATCTGTGGTCTGAGATGTTTCTGCATACGGGTGGCTTCCTGGTTTCAGCGAAACTGGATTCGTTTATCTACCATGGTGAAAAGGTAACCAAGAAGAAGATGGAAATTGGGGAATTTAACAAATAATTAGTCTATTGTAGGTTGAACTAGTGTTATTTTTTGCTCAAAGAACTAGTGTTATTTGATTAATTGATACAGGTACTTTCCGCTGAAAGGTTATAGGGAGATTGATCTGTTAGGGAGAAAATCGACTATTGAATGAAAATTTCTTTTGGCTCACTTGAGTTATTTCAAATTCAACCAATAAATATGTGGTCTGAGGTTAAAATTCTTGATCATGTACGTATTTCTGCTTTTGAAACAACTTCAATGACGTGAATATTCCATCTTTTAGTCTGGATGATAGACAGAAAGAGGGTAATCATTCATAGCAAAATTAAATTCCAGAAGGGCTTGAGAGGGAATTAAATCCCATGTCCTAACCGTCCACAAATCGAGGAGAGGTTATTGTTGTTTTCGTGTTTTCAATTTTACTATTTTAACAATTAAGGGATGTGAATGTAATTTAATCTAAATTTTAAAGGGAGAATCCCTTATAAAGATGGTTGAAATACTCAAATTCTAATTTGGGTTACTAAACTTAACAAATAATTAATAAGGTTATGTAACACAATTATGGATTTAGAAATTGGGCTAAATTACTTCTATAACCTTTAGTTATTAAAAATAAAATAAAATAACGCAGAACAATATTGTCTACAAGCTACGTAAGAACCCTAACAACAAAAAATTCATTGAAAGCCTCTGCACTAAAGTTGTCTTCTATTATTTTGCAAGTTGGGTGGTTTCTAATTTTTCTTTGATTAGTGTTCGTCCTTAGTTTTCAGTTCTATTTGTTTGGTTTAATTTATTCTTTGTTTAGGTGATTCACACATGTAGGTTTGATATTGGGAATTCCTAAATTCTCCAATTCATCCCTAAAATCCTCGTCAACAAATATATGGGAAAAGAATTGTCTTTCGTTTTCATCGATTTAGGTGATAGATCTCAAACTTCCAGATGCAAAATGAATTCGCACGTTCCGAAGAAAGTCAAATACATACTAGGACCCTCCAATGATCACCTCCAGTAAAGACTTGCCCTCCAGGAACCCACCCAGCTCTCAAAGGCTCAAGCACTTGGTTCTGAAAATCAACCCTGGACCCACGTTTCCCTTTCCTCTTTTCTTTGAATAATTGGTTACGGGTATTATTGGAAAATAACTAACATTTTAATATCCTATATTGGGTCATTGACATAATTTAGGATTTGTTAAATTTATCAGCATTATATAGAATTTTCCTCTTTCAACCGTCTTTATATGGGATTCTCCCAATTTTAAATCTCTAATTGTAACGCATAACCTTATTTATAATTTGTTAAGTTTAGTAACTCAAATTAGAATTTAGATAATTCAACTGTTTTTTTATGGGATTTTCTCATTAAAAATTTACCCATAAATAAGCATGCTCAACTCATATTTTTAACAAATTATTGTCTATATTAACTGGATCCAGCTAACAAAATACCGTATATAATTCGATTGTATCATCAAAATATGTGTTGGGAGGAAGAAAAAGAACTTGTACAAAATTAAATGAACACGATATGCATGGAGCTCACTCCTTATTTCAAGTTACAAGGGAACAAGGAGCAGAGTTATAGAACAAGTTACTATTATTCACATGGACAAATTGAAATTGAACCCAAGTTGGTCAAGCACCAACCTTTTATTTTTTAAATAATAATAGAGCAGGAATAAATGTTACCAAATAAAATAACAGAGCTAGAATACTATTATACATGCCATAAACCATCCCAGTTCATTTTCTTCAACACATTAGATCTATTCACATTCTCGAGCGTCTCTCCAAAAGCAGTGTTTTCATGATGAGTTCAACTTTTCAAGGTCCAATAGCAAGCCCCTGGTGAAATCCACGTAAGGACGAGCCAATGGGTAGTCATCTGATATGATCTTCCACCTGGTAGAGTAATCACGTAGCAAGTAACACCAAAAGCGAATATTATTTTTTATTCTTCATATAACCCTATCATCTTAATTATTGGCTGCACTACTATTTACTACAGTTTGCTTATAAACTGATAAAAAAAATAATCATATGGATTCCCAAGTGGTGTACAAGTGAGAGTGAGTCATTATTCTAGTGGACAGTGTGGCCCTGGTTAGAGTGTGGTATGCATGGTGATTACCTATAATTAAGGACAAGATGATGAAGGAAGAAAGCTATCTCCACTTTAGCTATATCAGCCCCTGGACAGAGTCGTGAGCCTCCACCAAATGGTGTAGCTTTCTTGCACGTTGAATTGTCCTATACCAATAGAGACAGATGTTTGATATGTAGTGTTTTGAGTTCAAGTATTGGTTTGACGAGCATAAATGAGTTTCAGTTGTTAATGGCAGGGTATTATATAACATACATTCCATCTGGAAGGATCGAATTTTGAAGGATTTTCATAGAAGAGAGGATCCAAATTCCCAGCAGACAGAATAGGAAGAACCTTCCATCCTTCGGGTATAACAAAATCTGCAACAGCTCGAGGAAATATGAGCAAAATTTCTGTTTGACAAGAACAAAGATGATATAAAATTATAAACTGAATTTCTCAGTTTAAATACCTTTAAACTTGACATCTCGAATAGCTTTCCTGTGCAAAAATTTGACTATGTTTCCACATCTTGTTGCCTCATTTATAACCTGATGGCGAGAATTTTGTTGATTTTAATTTATATGATGAGAAAGTATATGATCTTGAGGAGGTAAAATGAAATTGTTGTACGGTAAAGTGTTTTTCTTACATCAAGAGTGAACTTCATTTGCTTGAAGTCTTCCCAGTTCAATGACTCTCCCTCTATTTTGTTTTTCCTAATTACTTGATGTTCCTCCTGTGGAGTTTTTTATTATTGTATCAGTAATCATCATCAACAGAGTAATGACTTGTGATTAAATGAAAAATAGGGATAAAAATTGAAGACTAGCTAGGTACCTTGAGGCTTTGTAAGAATATAGGTGATTGGCCAAGGAAATAGGCAATCAAGGACAATAGTTTTGCTGTTGTCTCATAACCACCAAACATGAGGTCCAATACAATACTCACCATCTCTTCAACACAAAGGTTTGGCTTTGACAATATCACATTTAAGAGGTCCTCTCCTAATTCCGACGACCCCACATTACCTTTAAGCCTTTTTATTATTATCCCTTTGACAATGGACGAGAGTCTTATTCTAGCCTGATATCAAATACCACAACAGTAAAATATATCAGCGTCAACATCTTCAAATGCCCCACGGTTAACTAAACAGTTAATCCATTTAAAAAAATTAAAGATTTGTACCTTCACAGCATTGGAATATGTAGCTCCAGGGATATTTAATGGCAATGATACGAAACCTCTCATGTAAGTCTCGAAGTTTTTTAGAATCTGAGAGCCAAGAGGCTCGTCTGGTTCCATGTTCAACAGAAGCTTCAGCATAGCACAGATTGTGAACTGTTTTAACCACAGAAGAAAAATGCAATATTATGTATATCTTCATTTTTAATGTTTTTCTTGTAAAACATATATATCAAGTGGTGCCAGACAGAAACCTCACCTTTTTAGCTTCAGCATAAAAACCAACTTGTTTACAGTGACGCCACGAATTAACTGTGGAGAGTGCAAGCTTTTCTACAGACGGAAGGAAAGAATATTGGGATTTGGCGGCACAGATAAAGCTAACAGCAGAGCTTCGTAGCTTCCTATGAAGGTCCCCAGTGACAACAAGGAGAGACAAGTTTCCGAGGATGTCATGCATAACCTTAGGATAATCAGCCTCGAACAGTTTTCCTTCGTTCTGAAGAATGAACATGTTGAGCTCGTAGTCGCAGGAAACAATGGTGGGGGAGCCAAACAGATGGGACTTGAAAACTTTACCGTACCTGCATAACAAGGATAATTGCTTAGTGACAGTGATGGGGTAACAACACCAGAGAACAACGTCCTTGAAAGAATATGGTTTACCTAGAACAACGTTGATGTAAGAAGCTTCCTAGGGAGAATGATTCATGGGGTTTGAGGAAGCCAAGAGTTTCACCACAAAACGGCAAGCCCATGCTTCCATGAGGCAGATTCTCGTGGCTACTCTGTTTTCTCAGATATTTGAGAAGCAAAGCCAATACCAAGACAAATCCACAGAGGGAGGCTGAGATAATGGACCAAGAGTCATCCATAATGCTTAATAATCCTCTTGCTGAAGATGCAGAAGGTTTGGTCTGTGTTGTGGTACAGCAGGATATATATAAATATAGGCGTGGGAGTAAGTAAGGATACCTGGGAACTGTCCTAGATTTTGATTTAATGATTTTTTACTATGTCTGGAATAGCAAAAGCAGACGCTGTGTGGTAATACTCCAAAAGCATTTAATTACCAGGCCATTCCT
Source organism: Acacia crassicarpa (assembly GCA_034222035.1). Lineage (NCBI taxonomy): Eukaryota > Viridiplantae > Streptophyta > Magnoliopsida > Fabales > Fabaceae > Acacia > Acacia crassicarpa. Next base: position 66,069,272 of record JAWXYG010000002.1, on the reverse strand, counting down.
TTCAATATGGTAAATTAAATATTTCAATCTTCATGAACAAAAAAGTGAATTATCGAATTTGCCCTCGTACATCGATCTGCTGAAAGTCCAAATTCTCACATCACACAAAGGTGGGTCTCCAGGAAGAAACGCATGTTTGGGAGAAAAAACTGAATGATATCTAATAGTATCTTCTTGCAGGGATATAATGATTAGAGGGATATAATATCTTCTTGCTTAGGAGATGTAATTCTTGGTGAGACATTAAGGCTTAAATAAAGCTTAAAGCTAGTTTTTTTTTTTTTTTACCTCTTTTGGTTCTAGAAAGCAAATTAAAAGAACGAGTTATACTTATGAGGGGTTAGTCTCACCAAACTATTTTAACGAAAAACGCATAGAGAATGATTAGGCTTCTCCTGTGAAATAATGTTTTTTTAGCTTTATTGTCCCTATCTTAAACCCACTAATTAAACCTCTCTTTGAGAGGCCCCATCCTTGTCTGTTTAAATCATACTTCTCAAAAATTTTACGTGCACTCTGTAGTTTCAGAAAGCCCTAGCTTTAACATGTACACACATTAAAATAAGGCGAAGTGTCCCCTGAACAAAGAACAAAGGAGCACAAGGAGCCAAAAAGGTTGAAACTAAGAACCCACGTAGAAGAAAAGTTTGAGTATAAAGCTTCTTTTGGGAAGAAAGGCTTTGATGACTGTCTTGGCAAATTCAACCAAACTTTGTTCTATCACTATATAGCTCTGCGATCTGCATAATCATGGACATGCACCAATTCTAAGCTTTGGATCATAATAATAATAATAATAATAAGTAAAAAAAAGGAAGAGACATGAAGAAGGTACGGGCCTTTGGGGAGGCAAGAAAAGAGAACTGGTTCAACCTCTGTCTGGTACTGTTCTGCCTTGCATGTGCACGTGCAATGGAGATGGGACCCTTTATTTGATTGGGCTGAATTTAGAATCACTGGCAAATAGCTGGATATTCATATTATTCCTTTAGTTTTTTCCTCTTGGACCCTATTTATGAAAAGGAGTTTTGTCACAGTATCTTATGCGGAGCTTCATGATTGAAATCTGTCAAAGTTTCAGGATATACAAAATAGGGTTCAATTCTTAAAACTAGTTTAAACAGAGTATCAGTACATTTCGTTTTTTTTTTTTTTTTTTTGGGGGGGGGGGGGGTGGTTGTTGGTAATGAAAGAGTTTGGTCTTAGTTAGTGAACAAACATTGGCCGGTATAGTTCGGACCTTGAAGCTGTTCTTCACTGTGTGCTGAATATGACTCGATCTAAGGCTCTAACTATAAGGTCCACGTGAAACTATTCGGACTATTCGGTTGGGGGCTTTCAAACTTGCAAATTATGAAGGCTAGATAGAAGTCATCAAGTTTAAATTGATGCTTCCTAATTTACTAAAGATTGAGAATACTGAAATAAAGTAGGCAGATAAAAATTTGACTCGTGTGCTTCACCTTTTCTGTTCTTTTTCCATTTTCTACTGTTCTAGTTACTTCAGTGAATCAGTTTATATTCAGTGAACTGACTGGAACAGTAGACAGTTTAGAGAAGATTTTGTTGACTCGTGAAGGTTTGGCGACAAGTCTATTTCAGCATACCTTTTATATCCTAAAAAAATAATTAGAAAAATAAAAAGAAAAGAAAAATGAGAGAAAAAGAGAATTTTCTGTACTCTGTAATGTGAACTTGTGAAGCGTACAAACAAACCAGTTAAACCTGCATCTCCAACAATAACAAATGCGTCATCTCATGCGCAAAGGACTATTTTACAATTTACAGCTCAAACTGCATGGGCATGTTTAGGAACCCAAAAGTTTTTTTTAAAAAAAAAAAAAATCGACACGAAACTTATATATTTACATCATAAATTTAGAAGTGTTTCTAAGAGGTTAAAACAGACATGCACTTGAATTAACTCGATTTAAAAGTACTTCTAAAAGACTAGAACAAACATACACTTGGATTAACTTTTAGATAATAGTTTTTACGGTTTAGAAAATAAGTATGTATGAAAAGTTTTATCTCAATTTAGAAAAAATAACTTATGAAATCACCCTTTTGTGGTTTCCCAATCATATAGTAAGGAATTTCGATTTTGAAATGATGTGTGTTCGTCATTTTTCAACATCCTTATTCCTTATACCTTAGTCCGCCTCATGAATTACGACTTTTTTGTTGATCCCTTGGGTTCCCTTCAAACTCTTCTCATGTAAATGACTGGGTTTCAACTTACTAATTTCTATTATCATAGTCTTGCTCTCTCTTCTCATAATAGTCAATAAGTTATAGGAGTATATCGTCAATTGACCTCTCGTCTTTGGGCTCAACTGGCAAAGGGGTCGGACACTCTCACCAAAGGGAGAGGGTTCGATCCTAGAGTTGGTCAAGGCGCTGGAGAAGACATCCTAGCTCCTAGATGTCTAGGTTGACACTTGAAGGTAATAGACGGTGTCTAGGTTAACGCTTGAGGGTAATAGACGGCTCGCCTTGCTCAACATCAGTATCACCTAGAAGAAAGGAAGATTTCGCTCTGCCCTTAGATCATGGGTGAACCCAACCCCCTCCCTAAAATTTTTATACCAAAAAGAAAAAAAGTATATCGTCAGTTGAGAAATTGCATTCCTAAATATATTTTTGTGTCCATGCGTGAACAACTTTTATGCAGGACCTCCTTAAAGTATACAAGAGGACCACGTTAACACAATTTTATCTAAATATTCATATCTTCCTGTTTCTTCGCATACACGCCACTCTTTTCTTTTTTTTTTTTTCGGGTAGGCCTGGGTATCCATCGCATCACAAGCAGGGATGAGTAATCTCCTTGCACCGTAGACTCTCCGAAAAAGCTTTAGTGCTGGCTACACACCGCCCAGGGCAGCTAAGTGCTAACCGTATGCTAGACCTTATGGTGTTTAAGGAACCCCTGGCTAGATCCATACACCCCCACTCTTTTGGATTTAGGCGTCTCAGCTTTTAGCTGTGGGTTCTTTTTTCCTTTTTTGTGATGCACAAGTATCCTTTTATTGGAGACAATCATGTTCGAAATATTGTTGGGCGTCAAATTGGGCACCTCTGCTAGCTGGAATTCAAACATCATTTCGTCACGTTGTAAAGGATTAACCTCTTCTATTATATCCAACCCCGTGGGTAGCTTTAACTGGGTTATCTCGAACTGATGTTGGTCTGGCTCGGTCCAAATGGGCAATTATTCAGCTGCAAGACTGAGCCACGGGTCAGAAATGTTGGGTTGAACGTGTTTGGAGTTGGGCACCATACCAATCACGAAACTTATGGGCACCATACCAATCACGAAACTTATACCAAAAAAAAAAAAATCACGAAACTTTTAAAAGTAGTCAAAATCTAAAAGCGATTCCCCTTTTATGTTGTCTATCGGACAATCGGTTTCACCTGCATGTCACTGGATTTTTGTATCTTGAGGGTGGGACACTGTTATCTTCTTGTATTTTTTCTGGTCTAGCTGGGCTTCCCTGGCTATTTTTTCATTTGAAGGTATGTTTGTATTATGAAAAATTCAACAGTATTGGAGTTATGGAAACAAAATAGAAGATTCGAATAATGTGGAAACTACGACGATCATTTTGTTCTGTTTCGATCATCTCTTGGTTCAACTGCTCCTTCGATCAAGCTTCATATACTTTCTTGATTCTTCCATTATCTACTGAGTTGGTTTTCTCTTCTGCAATTATCTTCAGCAAAACCAAGCATACCCTGAGGCCTAAGTATAGGTATATTAAATTATTTGGGTTAATATGCAAATTTCTCAATGTTTACCTAAAATTTTTTTCAGATTCATTGTTTCCAAAAGTTTCAAGACGTAGTCATGTTACTCTATACCGTTCAAAAATTAAGATTAAAATTTCAAAACATCGCAATTGTACTCTATACCGTGAAAAAACTTACATTAAACATTAAAAAATTGATGTTAATTGCTAATTTTTTAATGGTAAGGGATAACATTATTCTATTTTAACATTTTTGAGACAATATTGAATCTAAAATAACTTTCAAGTATTATTGTTCCTCCGCAAAAACTTTTGAGATAAGTTTACACAAGAACCCAACTTATTTTCACAAACAAGTAATTTCTCTACTCTCAGCTTTGGTCTGTCCAGGATTTGCCGCCTTTTAACACTTTAAACTCTTGCCTCTTCTCATCATTGCCATTTAATTTCTTATCATATGCTTCTAAAACCCAATAAACCAAGCTACTATAGTCCTCCCTTTTACCAACAAAAGAAAAATCTGTAAGTCTGAGTCTGAGCTCCTGGAGAAGGGAGGGACTGGAAAAACGGATCTAAAGCCAAGTTATCATATTTGTGATTGTGCTTTGGGGAGTTCGTAGAGAACATGATTAATACGTAATAATCTTGGATTTAGAAGTTTTGTGACTCTAACCTTAGGCTTTGTTAAGAGTATAGTTTCATAACCCTTACAATGTTTCGGCTCTATCTCAATTTTTAAAATGTTCCTGTCATGTGACAAGTGGTGTGGCTCATAATAAAATATCTAGCCTTGCAAAATTCTTGCCCATTTGGAAAGGTAATTAAAATATGCGTACTAAATATATATGTTCGAGTATGAACAAGATTAACCGGGCTTGAACTAGGATGGATGTCTAGGACCTACGTACCCTTATGAAAGATCAAAGTCCATGTAGTTCGAGTATGATTTCGGCGTTCTGCCATAAAGAAGTGGGATGTGTGTTCTGTGTGAAAGTATAATGACTGAGAGAATTATCATGTACCGTTCACCGGGAGAACTTCTTCTACTTATAGAGATATATAACTGCTCCGACTTTCATGGGAGCGTGCCCACTTTATATCCGTTATTGTTCAAATGCATGTAACCGCAGACAGGTGTTTCCTCCGTTGGGCCGGACTTCTCTAAGCCCAATTTCCAGAATCCATAACAATATACATTTTTGTTTGTTGGTTCAAATTATTTGGAGGTCACATTCATTGCCAATGCATCAAATTTACTTTGCACAGTTGGGTCATTTTGTTTTACATTCACAACATCACGATCAAGGTCCCAACGCTCTGCTTCGGGAACATGTCAGTATCCAAAGAAATCCTCAGCTATGCTTAATTGTTTGGACATTCCCCCTGCAAATCATATCCTTCTTCTGTATGTAGAATGTCTTGTTATCAGTTGTTTGCTGTGGATCCTTCTCTAGAAACTTATATGAGTTATATCCACTAGCTAATATATCAGATACTGGCCAGCTTCGCCATGCAACTGGAGAAAGATATGGTGGTGCTGGAAAATAACAGAAGATTACTTAATTGGTAGAGCTTGTTCCAGCTTAATCAGAGCTCTCAAGTTCGAGTTCTGAAAATGTAGTAGTATTTGGTGGTAGAGCTTTCGCTCTTATAGTTCTACCCGACTCAATTTAGATTAGTTTAAATCTCAATAAATCTTTTAAGTTAAAAAGGAGGTAGATTCAAGAGACCGGATTTTATAAAAAAAACTTCTTGACAAGTAGTTGAAGAAGCATGTGACCGTTGGGTTCTTCACTTCCAATGCAGCGAAGCGTCCTTTCTCAGGACTCCACCCGGTTAATGAAATTGTTCTAAATCTTGACCTATGGCTTTGCCATGCAGGTGGTTGGGTGCGACTAAACAAATTTGTCTCCTCACTTTCTTGATTTGTTTGCGGTTACAGTTAGACGCGCTGTTATTTTAGGTAATCTTACCATTTTTATACTGTCAGGCTTACATCAACTGAACATTTTTAAGTTTGGAAATGATCTCCAAGAACTAATATTAAAAACTTGAATAAAAGACTAAAAAATTCTCATCAGAAAGATAAACAAACTACTCTCATAATCAGGGTTTTTTTTAAAAAAAAGGCTCCTAAAGTGTTTGGGCCCGTTTGGGATTGCGAGAAGTGGCTTTTGTTTCTGATGAACTTTTCTTAATGGACTTTTTTTTGATGAACTTTTTTCTGATGCGATTTGTGTTTGGGATAGCAGTAATAGAAGTGGCTTTTGTTTATAATGGGAACTTGTTTGGCATAGCTTAAAAAGAGATAGATGAGATGGAAAATGACTGAAAAGGAGGGAGAGAGATGAACGCCTTTTTTCTTTTGGGGCAAAATGGTCTGAAAAAAGGAGGCTGGCTTTCAATGGACTAATAAGCACCTCAATAGGAGCTTTAAAAAAAAAGTACATTGCACTTTGAAGCTCATTAATTTTTAAGTGTCCCCAAACAACCCTAAAATACCTAATGGACTTATTATCCCATCTAATGGGATAATAACTTAATAAGTCCATTTTCTTTGTTTCCAAACAGGCTCTTTGATTGTGCATTTTAAGCGACTAAAAACTTTTTTTCTAGAGTATTCAAATCCTGTTACGTAGTATTTTTTTCACCTGAGTAAATCCTGCCAATAAATCTTTGTCCAGAAAAAAATCCTGCTAATAAACCTGAGAAATTATGAAGGCTTTTAAGGCAAAATTTTTTTTTTGGTCAAAATTTTAAGGCAAAATAAGGAAAGGAAAAAAAAAAACAGAGAGAGAGAGAGAGAGAGAGAGACTGGAGAACAGTAAACAAGCTGGGAAAAAACGAGACGGTGGGGGAGACAGAAGTACAGAACAATAAAAGGGAAATACTCAGAAAACCATAGAAGAAAAGGAAAGCAAAAAAAAAAAAAAAAAAACAGAGAGAGAGAGACTGGAGAACAGTAAACAAGCTGGGAAAAAACGAGACGGTGGGGGAGACAGAAGTACAGAACAATAAAAGGGAAATACTCAGAAAACCATAGAAGAAACACTCACCCTGCTATCATCACCCAGCACCCAGTCTCTGTAAAGCGGCTGGGAGTCCCAAATTGCAACTTCCAATCCTTCCGAAGGTATAATTTCTGTTCTAAGTTCGATTATTTCCTCACTTTTTGAATCTAGCCCGACTTATTCATTCCTAATAGTTTGACTTGTGTTTGTGCCTGAGTTAATCTTTTACTTGGAAATGATTCGAAAGCAGTTTACCACTTCACGACTCTTTGGTTTCTGTTACTCAGAAATTTAGCAGATTCTAATTGATTCTGCTGTTCTTTTTCACATATCGTTTCAATAGTCTCAGATTATAACATTATATATCAGTAGCTCTGGATCTGGAATTCTTAGAAATTATATTTGGGTTGAGCCTTTAGCATAAGTGGTATGTAAACGCGTGTTTGAATTTATCGTAACACAGACGTTCTATTCCAGCCTGTGTTCATTGATAATGCTTATTTGTAGATGCGGCACTTCCTATTTTATGACTATGTATGTTTCAATTACTCCAATCGAGCTTGTATTTGGTGCAGTACTATCAGAAATACGTGGTTGTTCCTTGTGAATTATAGACTTGTCATAGACGTTTGGTTTTTCTGAAATTTGTAATCATGTTATCACTCTTATAATCGCATTATAAGAGCGCACATAATAAAGACCAATGTTTACATTAGTTTATTGCTGCTTATGCAGAATTTGCTAATCTCCTTTTTGGCTTCTTTAAAAGTTAATTTTTGAACCATGTTGATTAGGTTACGCATATCTAGCCTTAAGAATTCTATATTTATGTAGGTTGGGATGACATAGCTTGGTTATCTAATAAAACGTTTTAAGTTTTGTTTGATAATACAATTTATTTCACTAGTAATATGAATTCTGGATGCTTCCTGAATTATTGATTATATGTGAGTATGTTTAACCTTTTCAGAGTTGGTTATCTAATGTTTTTTAGCCTCTGCAGTTCCATTTAAGGAACCATGGGTAAGGAGAAGACTCACATCGACATTGTAGTCATTGAACATGTCGACTCTGGCAAGTCAACCACAACTGGCCACTTGATCTACAAGCTTGGAGTTATTGACACGCATGTATTGAGAGATTTGAGGAAGAAGCCGCTGAGATGAACAAGAGGTCTTTCAAGTATGCCTGAGTTCTTGATAAGCTCAAGGCTGGGCCTGGGCGTGAGAGAGGGATTACTATTGAATATTGATATTGCATTGTGGTATTGGCATTGTGCCTGTGGGACGTGTGGAGACTGGAGTCATGAAGCCTGGTATGATTGTCACTTTTGGCCCCTCTGGAATGACAACTGAAGGCAAGTCTGTGGAGATGCATCATGAGGCTCTGCAAGAGGCCCTTCCAGGTGACAATGTGGGATTCAATGTGAAAAACGTAGCTGTCAAGGACCTGAAGCGTGGTTATGTTGCCTCTAACTTTAAGGATGATCCCGCCAAGGAGGCTGCCAGCTTCACATCTCAAGTTATCATCATGAACCATCCTGGTCAGGTTGAAAATGGCTATGCCCCTGTGTTGGACTGCCACACTTCACTCATTGCTGTTAAGTCTGCTGAACTCTTGACAAAGATAGACAGGCGATCTGGAAAGGAGCTTGAGAAGGAGCCTTTGAAGAATGGTGATGCTGGTATGGTTAAGATGATTTCAACTAAGCCCATGGCGGTTGAAACATTCTCCGAGTATCCTCCTCTTGGTCGATTTGCCGTTAGGGACATGCGTCAAACTGGCTGTAGGAGTCATCAAGAATGTGGAAAAGAAGGAAGCTTCTGGAGCTAAGGTCACCAAGGCCGCACAGAAGAATGGAGGCAAATGAGTTTTGGGAGTTGGTATCGTTGCGAGTACATGTGAACTATTATGGATTCGGCTTCAGTTATCTCCTGTGCGCCTTCCCATCCTCTTCCTTGAAACAGCTCCGTTTTGGCACAAAAACACTACTGGTGCTCTTTCTTTCTTTTTTTCAGAGGTGCTGTAGCTATTAAAAAGATATTTTAAGATATTGACCGTCGGTATTGAAAAAATACTTCATGATCTTGAAAATTTATTTCAGAATGTCAAAAAAGTTTTTTCAAGGTACTGACTAGTATTAAAAAGATACTTTAGGTTACTGGCTAGTACTAAAAAATTATTTCATGATCTTGAAAGATTATTTTAGGATCTTGAAAAAGTCTTCAAGATCCTAAAATAATTTTTTAAAATTATAAAGTATTTTTTCAGTATCAACTAATTTTCTGAAGTATTTTTTTTAGCATCAATCAGTACTGTTCTGTTCTGGGAACAAGACTGATTGGACTTGACTAGGTGTCAAGCCTAAAGCCTACGTACCCTTTGAAGGGATCAAAGTCCACGTAGTTTGATATACTTGGTGGCGTTAGCCAGAGAGGTGGTGTGTGTGCTCTGTGTGACAGAAAGTAAAGGTCGGAAATTCGAATGTGTGCACCTAGTTAGTCGACCTCTGTATTTATAGAGGTGTCTGGGGCGGATATCCTGGCCTAGCGTGATATCCGGGGCGAGTATCTTGGGATGCGTATTGTGTTGATATAATTTGGATACTCTCAATGATATTGATAGATCAGATCTGTTATGATTCCGGATCTCCCCTCATGCTCGATGGATCACTCTTCCTGATATGTCCGTCGTTGGGCCATACCTCAGATTTAGGCCTTGGGCCGGTTCGTAACAAGTACCATGAAATTTTTTTTAATATCTTAAAATAATTTTTCAAGATTATGAAGTACCTGTCAAATTGTCAAATGGGGTCTTTTTTTTTAGTGGAGAAACGGTTTTTTTTTAAGGGTCTAAATAAATAAAAAATTTCGATTAATTTAATTGTCTAGGGAGGACAGGGTGCAAAGTGCAAACCATATACAATGCAAAATGCTGAAATTGTTTATGTTCTCTTCCGCTGTGGGTGGGCCTAGGGGTAAAAACAGGTCAAGGGTTTGTAGTTTGGCCTATTTTCGTTCTGGATAGGCTTGGTCTCTTAGACTAAAAGGCCAAGTATAGACATTTTTCAAGGCCAAGCCTAGGCCTCCCATGAGCCTATTAGATCTATCAGGACGTCCTGTTATGAGGCATAATTGTAAATTCATAGTTAAATAGTAATTATTATTGAAAACAGACAATAATTACTATTTCATAAAATTTTATCATATCATATATTTAGGAATAAAATAAACCAACACTAGTTCAGGAAAAAAAAAAAATCATGAACACTTGATATGAACAAATCTCCTCATGAAAATTTAAACTTTAATTTATTGTCATTCTAGACCTTATTGGTAAGTCCTATATGATCAAATGTCACATATTAAAGAAAATGAAATGGAGATATTTAGTATATTTTTGAAATTGATTGACTATTCTGAATTTGCCTCTATTTAACAATAAGTATTAAAACAAGATGCTGTATATATTTTCTTACATATATTTTTAACAGGATAAAATTGAAAAATAATCATTAGTTATTCTCATCAAAGTGAATCTACTCTTAGGATATATATATATATATATATATATATATATATATATATATATATATATATATATATATATATATATATATATATATATATATATATATATATATTTAGCAACTAAAATTAATAAGGACCAAAGTGATACTTTGTAAGCTCAAGCCACAAGCTTAACAAGGTCTCTATACAGATCAGGCTCAAGCAGGAAAAAAAGAACCTGTAATAGGCCACAGACCAAGCTCAAGTCATTTTATTGTAAATTAAAATAGGTCTTGTCTGACAAGAGTGAAGCCTGACCTAACCTGATCTAACCTGTTTTCACCCCTATAAGTGACTAAGCATTTATGTTTATGTGCCATCAATTACTTGTAGACCTAACCAAATACTGAAAATTGCAAAATAAAAGCACTCAATTGGGTTCCGTCATTAAACTTTATTATCCTATTCTAAACAAAACAGAGGTTTTTATTTTTTATCCACAAATTAATCACAAATGTTGACATTGTTACATAATTTAAATTTGCAGTTGGCATCAAACTAATAAAAGTGGTACCTTGTGAGGACGTCAAATTTGTGATGATCATCACACAAAGAAACTAATGCAGCCTAGCTTGTGTATTACGCTTATGACATGGAGGTTAAAATTCCTTTTATGTTGGAGTCTCCATCTAGCTGGAGACTTATTATGTGTGATAGTACTCTAATAACTAACTTGTATTAGTCGCATGTAGGGCCCAATATTTAAACTCGTACTCCTTGTTCTTTTTTGACCGTTGCATGCCCAGAACAAGATGTTATTATCACTATTATAAGTTAGTCAATAGCCCTCTTCTAGAAAGTGGAATTTTCCTGCTACACTTCTAATGTCCCTTAATTGGTGACCCGCTTCCATGGTGAACCAGTTAGGTTCATCTAGAAAGCCCCGAATTATTCAACAATCCATGGATTTTCTTCCACCTTAGTCAGTCAAGATACTGTATATATATTATGCCATGCTCATCATCGTTTCACGCACCAATCGCAATTCTTGTATACCTTCGACTTGGACATACACAGTGATTAAGATATGAATGCGGATCACTTCGACTTCGAGTTCCCCACTCTGATTTCCGATCCCAGCACCAGCCCCGCCCGAAACGACATCGTTTTCTGGGGTCAGCTCATGCATCCTCAATCGGAACCCCATCCACCGCTGGAAGCAAATCATTCACTCCTAAGATCTCGTTCACTCGTTAAATCGGATACAGGCCGATCAGATGGCTTTCTCAAACCGTTGCCGGGGGGAAACCGGAGCCGAAGGAGTGCCAGTTGCCGAAAGTATCGTAACGGTCTGTTTGGGATCCTCAAGTTTCCCGTGGAAATGAATCTGAGCGATATGAAGATGAGGCAAGGACGAAGAGAACCGTTGCCGGTGCCGCAATTGCCGGAGGATGACAGCGCCGATTGGGCGAGCGGTGGCGACGGCGGACAGAGTTGTTGGGAGATGGTGCGGCCGTTGAGGCGGAGGAGCCCGCTACTGAGCGCCTTGGTCAAGGCCACGTTTGGCTGTATTCCGCGGTTCTAGTTTTTTTTAGGGATGAGATATCGTCACTATCAATTTTATATCACTAAGTCACTGCCATTTTTTCATCGTTAGATCAGAATTCTAATAGGAGAGAGAAATGATAAAAATATAAGATTCTATCTAACGGTGAAAAAATGGTAGTAACATAAAATTAGTGGTGGGTAGTGACAATATTCTATTTTTTTTATATATATACAAAAATTTTAAGAAAAGAGTTAGATTTACCTTCGGGTAGGATAAACTTTTCCTTCCTTCTAAGTTATACCGATATTGTGAAGTACTAGCTAATTAGTTTTTTCTTTTTTGGCTACATTACGAGGTAATTAGTTTTTTTTTTTAATACATAAACGAGCTAATTAGTTAAGAACATCGTCAAACTTCACAAATTGCGGCTCTTTTGATCTCGCCCCTTGTTTTTATACTCGTGGGCCTCGTATTTTTTATTGATAGCCGCTTCTTCAGATTTGTGACCCAGTCATAAATATATTCAGGTTTTTTTTTTTTTTGCCAACACATTAATATATTTATTAAATAACTTGGCAATAAATACTTCAAAGAGTTTATTGAAACGCTGTAAATCTTTTGAACAGGTAGATGGAGTTTTCTCCCTGTTTAATTTATGTTCTTGCGTAGGAATATTTTTCCCAAAAGAAATAGAATGCCCAATTAACTAATTTCTTTAATATTTCTAAATTAGTTGTCTAACTTTTTATATTTAATGTGAGAGTCAAGTCATAGCTACTAAACACCTATAAATCACCAGGTGAAAGGAGACTTAAAAATCTTTGAGCAAAAAAGGATAGAAAGGAGACTTAAAAATGGAGGGTAATAATAAAAAGGTGTGCTGTTAATTGCTTTAACGATAAAGTAAGATGCAATTTGAACTAGAGTGCAGACAGTCGTAAATCACTGGAAACAAACTTTGGGTACTAATTAAGCTGTGGGGTTAACTCCATTATAATTTAGTGGATTAAGTAATAAATTTGTCTCAGAAGTATAGACTTAAGACAATGTTACCTGAAAGATTTTTTATCTCAATATTACCCCGGAAGCTTCAAAACATAGTAATATTGTCCTATTTTATTAAAAAACAGACGTTGATTATCGAAAAATTTATGTTGACCGTTAACTTTTTTAATAAAAATGGGAAATATTATTACGTTTTGAAACTTACGTGGGAATATTAAGATTAGAAAAACTTTCATGATAACATTGCTCTTCAGCCAAAACTTTTAAAACAAATTTACTACTTAATCCTGATTTAATCAACAATGGGAATGACTGGAAAGATCAGCAATGGGAATGACCGGAAAGATGTCATAAAAACTATTGACGACAAAATTAAAAGCAAAAAGGAACCAGAGAAAATAAATTTGAACCCTACCAAACTTCATTTGACAAGATTAAAGGAGCCACAATGTTAGTACTCCCTCCTATTTTAAAGATATGATATATTTTGGGATTTAGCCCTTGATATAAGACATTTTCTTTTAAATATTTATCAATATTTTTTTAATTTACTTATATTGATACTCTTTTAACAATAATTAAAGAGGAGAGAGAATTAAAGAATATGACTATGACATTTTACGAAGTACACGTCATATTAATTAACTCAACAAAATATTTTTAATGTAATCCAATTAAATAAATGTGTGTTATAAAAGACTCGAGGGAGTAATGTTTTATGCTGGGTCGTCCTTAATAAAAGTTTTAAATTTCAATTTGATTTTGTTCATTTGGGTTTCATTAAAAAGTTCGAATAATGACTTTTGGGCTTAAGATCACCCTTAAGACCCGTTAATCAGGGTTTTTAATTACACGTGATTTTTGCCATATTAGACCATAAAGCACGATGATAAGTTAATTGAATAGCTAATTTTGGGCGTTCGTAGCGAACAAGACGTCAAACCTACGTGGCTAGTGAATAGCTTCTTGTCGAACAGAATATTATGGTTAATAAAAAAGAGCAAGGCATCAAATCTCTCTCAACTGTCCATTTATAACTTTTGGCTATTTGTGGCATAAAATATACCCAACTGACTTCGCAATAAGAAAACCGAATCAAGTAAGGAAGCAAGTCATAACAACGATCTTCAGCAAGTTTCCCATTGGCCACCATGATTTGAATCTCTGTTTCTAACCAATTTAGTGAATACAAGATACATCAGTTAACCCGTATCTGTATATACTTGCTCTTTTTGGACCACTCAACCCTCAGTAATTTGCTGCACACGCCTGCATGTGGATACTTTATCAGATTGTTACTCTACTTATATGACACTCGATTCTGCAATATTCTTTCACAAGCTAGGATCCATATGTTTCTCATTTGACAGACACAGTGAAAAGATATGCAAACAGTCTGATCAGGATTTGGCTCTCCACTGTTCTATGGAGAAGGCACAAATGTACAGAGCTAAAGTGAAGAGGTGGGGTCATAAGACAGGAAGATGCCAATGGCTTAGCTTACTCATAACGTTCTAAAGACTTAATTATGGTGAAAGCAAGGAAGTAGATTCATGTAGGCTTTATTCCTTTCTGGGGGTTATATAATGGCATACTACTGCATGGCGGCAAAACACAATCTATCTTCTCTTCTGTGTCTCAAAACTTAAGAGTCCCTTGTCTGCATTTAATTAGCTTCTTCCCCTGTTGCTCACAATGGCCTTGGCTAACTTTGCAAAATTGAATAAAATGCAGCAGCTGATGAAAACTGACAGGACTGTGCCTACTATGTCGGATGACACCATCCTTGTCAAGAAAATAGTTGCAGAACATAGTCCTGATGGTCTAGAGCATGATGTCAAGCCACTCCTCCGACTTGTTGAAGACATTCTTAAACATGCCACCTTTAGTTCTGAAGGTCTTTCAATGGTATGATGCAATTGTCCATTTACAGTTTGCTTTTACCTGCTTCTCCCTCTCCTAATTTTTCTTGTCTTCAGGCTGCCCTGGGAACTGTTGACCATGTTGATGACAGAGACCAGCATTCCAGCTACTACACCATCATGGAGATTCTCGCCTACAGGATAGATCGGATTGCCTGCGAGGTGAACAATATATTAGAATCTAAAAGCTCTCTCTCTCTCTCTCTCTCTCTCCCCCTCCATATAAATATGTGTGTGTGTAAAAAATTATATTCATCTTTCAAATGTGAAGTTACTATTGATCATGTGGTTATGAATAAAAATCTCAGATGTCATACAAGGCTCTTAGTGGGGTGGATGCACACACCACAACAGTTGCAATATTTGACATGCTTACAAACTTCAAGTGGGATGTGAAGTTGGTGCTAGTCTTGGCTTCTTTTGCCCTGACTTATGGCGAATTTTGGCTGCTCGCCAATATTCATTCCTCAAACCCTCTGGCCAAATCAATGGCTATCCTGAAGCAACTTCCCGGCATCGTGGAGCATGCCGGTCCACTGAAACCAAGGTTTGATTCACTTAATGATTTGATCAGGGTAATCTTGGAGGTCACAAGATGCGTCATTGAGTTCAATGACCTGCCTCAGACCTACATTACACCTGATGTGTCTAGCTACACCACTGCCTCTGCCCATATCCCCATTGCTAGCTACTGGAGCGTTAGGGGCCTTGTTGCTTGCTCCACTCAGATCACAAGCCTCACTACTATGGGCTATGAGTACGATATTCCTACCAATATTTTCTGATGATTATATATATTTGAAACATGAGTGAATCTATATATCCATTACTGGTTTCAGGTTCATGCTGTCAACCACAGAGGCTTGGGAGCTATCCACATTGGCCCACAAGCTCAAGACCATCCTTGACCATCTCAGAAACCACCTGGATATCTGCCACAAATACATTGGTAAGAACCAGTTCATTATGTCTTGCGAAAGCATGATATATACATAGCATGTTTCTCAGGATACTGTATACTGATTCCATGACACAAAATCAATGTTACAAGCAGAGAAAAAGATCGACGCTGAAGCCTATGGAATGCTGTGCGATCTCTTCAAGATGATTCACATAGACAACATGAGGGTTCTGAAGGCTCTGATATATGCTAGGGATGATTTACTCCCTCTCTACGACGGTGCTTCTAAGAAAAGGGTTTGTTCATTCATCTACCACACAAAGAACTACCATTTGTGTGTGTTACTATTGGTCAGGAATCATATTAATTAATCAAGTGTTCGTAAAATGGAAATACAAACAGGTTGGGCTTGATGTGCTGAGGAGGAAAAACGTATTGCTGCTAATTTCGGGTCTGGATTTCTCCCACGAGGAGCTACTAATCCTGGAACAAATATACAATGAATCGAGGGCGCACGCAACAAAGCTGGAGAACAGATATGAATTGGTGTGGATCCCAGTAGTGGATCGTCTCACCAACGATCAAATGACAGAGCAACAGCAGAGACAATTTGAGAACCTGAGAGACACAATGCCGTGGTACTCTGTGGATCATCCTTCATTGATAAGCAAGGCAGTGCTTATGTTCGTCCGAAACGAATGGAAGTACAAGAACAAGCCAATCTTGGTAGTGTTGGATCCTCAGGCCAAAGTAGCATGCCCTAACGCCATCCACATGATGTGGATTTGGGGAAGCAGTGCCTTCCCTTTCACCAGCTCTAAAGAAGAAGCCCTCTGGAGGGAAGAAAGCTGGCGTCTCGAGCTCGTCGTCGACGGCATCGACGCCGAAATACTCAACTGGGTAAGCATGCACAAACCCTAAACGATCATATATAAAAGTTTGAACATCTCTGAGCTGAAAGAACTGTGTCGCTTGAGAAATATTGAAATGAGAATGGATTGCTCATCTTTGATTAGAGTTATATATATGCAACCTTATCTCCATGATGATATTTACAATGTTTAGTTAAGAGTATAATCATACTATTGTCACGAAATTATAATATCAAATCCTCGACAGATGAAGGATGGGAAGTTCATATTCCTGTACGGAGGAGATGACTATGTGTGGGTGAGAAACTTCGTGAGGGAAGCAAGGAGGGTACAACTGGCGGCACGCGTGCCTTTAGAGATGGCATACATAGGGAAGAGCACAAAGAAGGATCAGGTACGAAGAGTTCTTGATAGCATAATGCAGGACAAGCTCAACACTCATAGCTGGCAAGACCAGAGCATGGTGTGGTTCTTCTGGACCAGGCTCGAGAGCATGCTGTTCTCCAAGATTCAGCTGCAGCAAGCCGATGACCATGACCTGGTGATGCAAGAGATCAAGAAGCTTCTAAGTTATGACAAATTAGGTGGATGGATGATTCTGGCAAAAGGGTCTCGCATTGTGGTGAACGGGCATGCAAATACTGGGTTACAGACTTTGATCGAGTACGACACAATGTGGCAGCAGCAAGCTGAGAAAGATGGGTTTGATAATGCTTTTGGGGAGCATTACAGAAAGCTTCATGAAGTGGAGAATCCATGTTGCAGATTCGAGTTTTCTCACGCAATGGGAAGAATTCCAGAAAGGCTGAGGTGTCCTGAGTGCCAGCGTCACATGCATGTTCTTACCACTTTCCAGTGCTGCCACGATGAAGCTGCTGATGAGGCGTTCATGGTCAGCGCCGTGAATCCTCCTTCCATATAAATCCAAGACACAAGCCTCCCTCACGCTCTTGTCACTGCTCTGTTTCGTCCTGTTATTTTCAGTTCCTTGTGTTTTTTTTTTCACGTACATGTCACCCCCACACACATGGGTGTAGTAAGATGTGAGAGTGCTCTGCGATGGTGCCTAGTACTCTTGTGTGCTTTTACACGCTGCAGGGAGTGATCCTTTATTTTGTCAAGAGTTGCTTCTTGTCATGAATGCGATTCGCATCAATCAATAATATAGCAGTTTGCATCAATAATTTCACATCACGCCTTTGCTTTTCTTCAGCTTTATTCCTACATTAACATTTTGGTCTTTGTGCACTTTTATAGCTAGTATAAGTTTGTATACATATTTGTGACACCTCTGAGTTTCAAACTACTATATATATATATATATATATTTGTTAAGTCTTCATAGGAACATGCCGATAGCTAGTTTGTTGGATAACAATGCACGAATTATGAGATGAGATCACGGATCTGAAATCCCTGATTGGAACCCTAGTACGAATGAGAGAAACTTGTTCCTATTCAACAATGATGCCGGGAATTGGGACAGGCGTTAGCTTCAGTCCTAGGGATAAGTATTCTATGATGATTGATGCATGAATTAATCTAGTGGACAGGGACGAAGGTAAAAGTAAAGTATCGGGTGTGTATTTTACAGATTTTTCCTTATTTTTCAGATTGTTATGTTCTAGTTCTGTTCTATATCTGTGCAACTATCCTCAAAGTAGTTATAGTGTGTAAGGAACTCTTCAAGTCTAGACAACATGAAGATTCAAGGCGTCAATCTAATAATCTAGCCCAGTTTCCTATTTCTATAAAATCAAAAAACATCGTGGAAAATCTCATTTGAAGCGTGGTTTCTTCCTAGCAAATGCTCGCAGTTAATAAAATGTTCATATTCTCAAACTCTATAGCTACTGCTTGTGGATAGTTATGCACAGATAAAGTACTTTTCAGATGCAATTAAGTTGAAAGTTTTAAAGTTGGAAACCTTTTGACGCTCACACGTATATCTAATACAAGGCTATTTAAGATCTTAGAACAGTACCTAATGCTCATGAATTAATTCCTCCAAATACATTATGTCCAATGCTTAATGCTTTTGATATATTAATAGTCTATCGCAGTCAATATATGGATTCTTGATATCCAGTGCCATAAGTTAACAATGAAGTCTTAATCCACCTGGGAGATTTGATCTTGTAGATATGCCATTCATGTCAGACGAGGATAATCCAACTGCTATACGACCCCATCCTGGATTTATCTGAATGCATACCAGTTGCCCATTTCATCAGTACTTGAGGAAGCAGATAAAACCTCTTGGGATTGACCATTTCAATCTAGATCTACTTCAAGCTTATCTTCAATGCAATGCAACATACTTACCTACTGTTTCCCTATATTATTTTGTTCTTTAGCTGGGTATTTGAAATATTGTCTTACCACTACCGACACTGCCTTGGCATTGATTGTTCTTTAGTTGGGAACCTGATATAATAATCTCACAGGTTTGTCTTGGGATATATTGTTCTCTTCTTCCAGTTATTACGCGTATTAACAAGACTCGATCGTAATAAGTCTTTGCCTATCATAGAATTAGAATCCAAACCTAAAATGTAGAGGAGAGTGAGGCCGAGCATTACAAAACAGGAAATATTGCTGCTGACACGACACAGTGTCTCCTATTCCCATCACAAGCACCAGAAGATAGGGCTAAGGTGAGTGCAACCCAACCCATCAATACGTTATGCCTTCCTTATAATATTTTCAGGGGGGACCCATAAACATAAATAAGGATTTGCCTTCAATGCTAGTTATGCACCTGATTAGATTATGTTTGTTATAAGGTCCTTTTCGATGGCCAATGAGATTAGTGCTTGTCCTGTGACCTAAATCCAAGATTATTCCGGAAATGTTGGGCCCACAGGTCGTGACTGATATCATGATTTACTGATGACGTTTGTCTATCTGGGGAATTTTGACCACATGGCCCCGTCCGTCAAATGTTTATCACTTTGATTCTATTTATAAGTCCAGTTTTACAAAAAAATTTGGTCCTTTTTTATATATCCATTTTGACCAAATAAATGAGATTGTGACAATTTTGTCTATAGTAATGATGATGAGAGAGATTTGACAATAAATTTTAAAAGGTACTCATTCATAAATGAGATAAAGTTGGAAATTTGTTCCATAATAATTGAGACACTTACCTTTCCTTGGTATGTGAGATTTGATCAAACTGGACTTATAAATAGAACTAGAGTGGTACTTGTTTTGAAGCTTTTGGTGAAGCCTGTCTGGGGTTCTCAAGAGATGAGTCTTTGGGATTCATATTATGGGGATCTGCGTTGTTATTTTTGGCCAAGTTTTCATCTTTTCCTTTGGGTAGGGGTAATTTTGTTCAAATTACAATTTTATCTGACTTGTTATGCAAGTTATTTTAAACGGTTAGTTGACTAAATATGTTGAGATGTTAGTACATATGTCATTGTTGTTAAGATACAAATTTTTTTCAGAAGTTTTAAATCTAAATTTGAAAAAAGATAAAATAGGTGACACGTGAACTTTTAGCATAGATTTACCCCTTAACAAAAATGACATAAATTATACGTGAATTGTTAGCTTAGCATATTTAGTCAACTAACAGTCAAAATTAATTTGGATAACGGTTAAAATAAAATTGCTCTATTTGCAATACTAATAGAACAAAATTGCCCCTTAGCCCTTTTAATTTTAGGGTTTGTTTTTCCATGCTCATGTTCACGTGTTTGTATGTTACAGGAGTACGATTGCTTGTTCTATATTGTTGCTTTTTCTCTGGGGTTTCATGGAGGAGGTGGCAACTCCATATGAATTTGGGGTGAGGACCTACACGATCAAACAACACATCGCTACATTCCCACTTACAATTACAGAGAACAGTGATGGTGATGTCTCGTGAAGCAAAAAGAAGCACTTGGCAATTGGCTTGGTTGGTTTGCTCGAACAAGATGCGACAGTCTCTGTATTTTTTTATTTGTCCCTCATAAAAGACCCATTGTTTAATACTTTAATATACATGACTGTGTTCTGTTTTCCTGACCCTACTTGTGCTTGTGCATTTGCGTATACATGATGTTAAGGATGGAATTAAACCGTTTGGTTGCTTAATTAAGGAGGTAATAGGCCTTTAAAGTAAAAGAACAGTGACCAAAAGAGACTGGACCTTTTGCATAGTTTGTTTGGGAAGTCTCAAAACAGAGGAAGGAGGAAATGATGATTGTAATTGTTTGAATGTGGAATAGTAAAAGTTGGCCTCGGTTCCTTAATTCCAGCTGTCTGAAGAGAATTGTAAAGTTTTGAAACGTCAACTATTAAGCTTTTGTATAAATCATCCAAAATCTTGACTCTTGTTGAAAAGCACATGAACCTATGCCGGTGGCCACAATTAATTGATTGATCCCAGGGGAAAAAAAAAAAAATTTGCTGAGATAGAGAATTCCCTTAAGTTGGAGAAAGAAACAGGAATATTGCATTCATATTATTTAACCGCCTCCACCACTTCAGTTGTCTTCCACTTGCTAATTGCTTCATCGTCTTATCCATGATGTGTTTGCTTCACGCTATCTTTTTATTTTATTTCGTTCCACTTGAAATACCTCTACTTTATATATATTAACAATAACTGTTGACCATTGAGTCTAGCAGCACAAAACGTGTCTTTAGTGACACCAGTAGTTTCATTGCTATTTAAGACACTACACTTATTCAAATCTAAAAACAAAAATATACACTAGCGTTATAACTCTAATGATATATACTATCATGACTTTTTTTTTAAACTAAAAGAAGTGAACATGAATTTTGAAGGATAAAAAAATCATAGAGTTGAGAGATTTGAAAAAAGTGAAATAGAAGCTAAATACTATGGACATGGGAACAAGAGGATGCATGAACATGAAAAGAGTAGAATGACAAAATGATGTGAAATGAAATCCAGTGGTCCATGCCTCCACACCTCAGTCTCAGTGGCCCAACTTAAAGCAAAGCAAAGGCAAGGCAGACACATACTCACGCTCTCGCTTCTCTCTCTCACTCCCTCATTTTCAATCCCAAGTTCGCACATTTGGAGCACCCATTTGCCACCACAACAGAGAAACAAGCTTCTTTCACTATCGCTCTTCTCTTTCTATTTTTCAAAAAGTTTCATCTTCTGGAAGGGGAAAGAAACCGAGTGTGAAGAGATAAGGAAAAGAGAAATTTTTTTATAAAAAAAACAGAGAGGAAAGGAAGGAATGTCGTGGATCTGAATTACTCCAGTGTGGGAATTCAGGACGAGGAAGACCAACACAGGAGAGAGAGAGAGAGTGATGGGTGGGGTAACTTCTTCCATGGCGGCCAAGTTCGCTTTTTTCCCGCCGAACCCACCATCCTATAAACTAGTCACCGACGACCTCACCGGCCTTTTGCTTCTCAGTCCCTTCCCTCACCGCGAGAACATTGAAATTCTCAAGTTGCCCACTCGTCGTGGCACAGAGATTGTCGCAGTCTACATTCGCCATCCTATGGCCACCTCCACCTTGCTCTATTCTCACGGTAACGCTGCCGATCTAGGCCAGATGTACGAGCTCTTCATCGAGCTCAGCATCCACTTGCGCGTCAATCTCATGGGGTACTCTGTTTCACTTCCTCTCTCTACTGGCTTACCTCTGTCTCTGCTATTTGCTGCTTTTGCAGTTTGGTGCTTAGTTCTCATTCTTGTGTCAGTTTTAAGTAATGGCTCGTCGAAATTTAGCCTTTTTTACTTACTGTATCCTGGTCATTTGGATTCTGGGTTTCCATGTGTGTGGAAGGTTTTTCATTGTTCAGTGAGGGAAAATGATGGCTAATTTGGAATCCTAGGAAATAGAGGCTCTGAATCGTGATATGGGATTCTGTAATAAACTCAAATTTGGGTTTCTCAGATTTCAGCTACAATTTCAGTCGTGATATTCTCTAGAAGGTCTGAAATTTGTGATCAATACATATAATTCAGGGGATTTATTGATAATGGATTGTTTAAGATCGCGGATTTAGAATTCATATTGTTTGAGGGTTTATAATACTGGTTAACATTTTTCTCTATCTTTCAAACCTGCAATCCTATTACACATATAGGCATATGCACTGGCGGGGTATGTTTGGTGTATCTGTCATCTTAATCACCGTAATTCTTTTAACAATTCCCTCTAAATTTATTTGTGCACGTTAATTTCATACCAATATCGAAGTTCTATGGTCCTCCTCACGTTATCACTTGCTGAAATTGATCTAATTCATTGACTATCTTCATGAAGAAAATTTCTGAAGTGCATGTATTTTTTCTGTTAATTGTTATGGAGACAATATTCTCAATTGTGCTCAACACGAATGAAGAAGGGTCCTGCAGCAATTTTTCTCACAATCTTGCTCTATAATCTTGTGTAGGTATGACTATTCTGGGTATGGCCAATCATCAGGAAAGGTTTGTAAGAATATCATAATATCATTCATTGTTATTAATGAAAACATGTGGTACCATGCATTTGTGTAATCTTAGAGATAAAAAATCATCTGACTTTGTCCCCCCTGTATACAGCCAAGTGAACAGAATACATACGCTGATATTGAGGCTGCATATAAATGTCTTGAAGAAAGCTATGGGACCAAGCAGGAAGACATAATTCTATATGGGCAATCTGTTGGTAGCGGCCCCACTTTGGATCTTGCAGCTAGGTTGCCACATTTGAGAGCTGTCGTTCTGCACAGTCCCATATTGTCTGGGTTAAGGGTTATGTATCCTGTAAGGCGTACCTACTGGTTTGACATATATAAGGTAATTTACTGATTTGATCTCTGATTATTAATTTAATATTGTTATTTAAAGATTACTAATTTACAGGCATGTGATATTGACAAAATGTAGAAACAAGATAACTAACCTTTTCAACTAACATGACACTACTTTCTTTTCATGTGCAGAATATTGACAAAATTCCACTTGTTAATTGTCCAGTTCTTATTATTCATGTAAGTATGCTGTATAAACTATTTCTATTTTATATAACTGCTCTGGTGAAGTGTATTGACTCAGCTTGAGAATAACTCACCATACATTTAATGGCACTTTATTTCATTGTACTTGTCTTGTTTCTATTATGTCACGTGACCAACAGCTTTTTTGAGTGAATTGTCTCTATTTAAGATGGAAAAGTGATTCATTTTGAGCGAGTTATCACCATCCATCATCTAAAAATTTATTGATTTTTATTAAAAAAAATATTAGATTTTTAAAAGATATTAACTGTCCTGATTAACATTAACCGAATAGTAGGAATTTGATCAAAATAACCATCATTTGAGAGAGTGAGAGAGAGGATCCTTTGGCCTTTTTTCCCAGAGTATTTTGCTCCCTTTTTTGTTAAACATTGATCAAATTTCCCTTTTTTGACAAGGTTTCATAACCCTAGTCTTTGATATATAATATTCCCTGCCATTTTTTTTCTGAGTCAAGTTTAAAAATAATTAAACCTTCAATCCATCTCTAAACTCGTCTCTGTACATTTCAATGAAGTTCATTCTGTTTTCTCATGCATTGAATGGGAGATCATCAATTCCCCTCAAAGAAAGTAATATAATTTGCATTTCAGTTGCTCAATTCCTTATGAAGGTTGTTTTGCTCTAATTTGTGGTTTGAATGGCATTGGTGAGATGTGTTTATGGTAACCATGTTGTTGGTGAGAGACAGTTTTCTAGGACTCTTTACCGGATTTATCATGCCCAAACAATTCGCTATATTGGCAATTATTCTTTCATTGTTGTGAAAACGTGTGTAATCTTTCATACACTGCTTCACAATTAAACTTTTTTTTTTTAAATTACATTTCCCTGATAATAAGTTTACTCCAAAAACGCATAAGCTGGGATATTTATGCCAGAATTAGGTTTTGAAATGTGCCTTCAAAACTTACAGTTGAGAGAGTATTTGTAATTTGGAACTTCTGTTTCTTTATCTAATGACGTAAAGCAGGGATGAAGCTAATCCGTGTAAAATTATTCACAAGTATTTACAATATTGTATATTGAGTATTATTCTAAGGGCCACTATTACTCATAATATGATTTAAATTGTTGTGTAGGGGACTTCAGATGAAGTTGTAGATTGCTCCCATGGCAAGCAACTGTGGGAACTGTGTAAAGAGAAGTATGAACCACTGTGGCTCAAAGGAGGTAATCACTGTGATTTGGAGCTCTTTCCTGAGTACATAAGGCATCTGAAAAAGTTTGTAGCCACTGTGGAGAAATCTCCATCGCAACGATACAGTTTTAGGAGGAGCACAGACCAATATGAACAGCCTAGAAAGAGTACAGATTTTTTTGAGATCGGTAGAAAGAGCACGGATCGCAGAGAAAAGCCGAGGAAGAGCACAGACAGGCCTGAAAAACTGAAGAACTTGCCTAACAATGTTGATAAGCTTGAGAAATTAAGAATGTCTTTTGATCATATGGAAAGGTCCCGGAGAAGTGTGGATTGTCACGACAAGTCTCGAAAGAGCATTGACCATCAACTTGAAAAGGCACGGAAGAGTGTTGACCGGCTAGACAGAATAAGGACAGGGTAAATCTTGTTACAAACCATATATATATATATATATATATATATATATATATATATTCATGCATGGGTTGGTTTTCTGGGATTTTTTCTTGAATCAGTGGTCTACTGGTTGTGTAGCATGTTTTATGACATATAAATAACTATTGGCCTTCAAGGAAGGGTTTGGTGTTACGGCTGGCTATATTTGTTCATTGAGATGCTCTTGGCCTTCCCTCCTCCACTCTTTTAGCATCTATGTGTGGGAATTACTCTTCATTTAGATGCTGCCAAGAATGGTTTTTTTCTTTTTAAATAAAAAAATTTTAAAAAAAAATTTTAAAAAAAGTGATGTCTAGCATCTCTAGACCAGCCACCCTTGATGATTCTTGTGCGTGCTCAACAAGTTCGATGAATAATATTTATTTGACGAAATTGTTGACTCTGATGAGGTTAATTAAGCATTTCTTTTCTCTGAATCCAAGGTAATCAAGTTGTGCTAGGCTCCTAGGTTCAAATCAGAACATGCATCCTATATAAGAAATCTAAAAGAAGAGGAATATCATGAGTATAACCACATTTCAATATAAAATCGGTCATACCACAATTTAATAAATAATTAAATTAACCAAGTTTTGCTTTGATAGTACATGGCTGCTATATCCCCATCTCAATTATCTCATCCTAAGCAAAATCCCTGTTGATCCGTTCCAATTACAGTTTTTGAAAAAAAATTCACAACAACAGACATCTGAGGCTAGTTACGACCAACCAAAAGAAGAAGAAGAAGAAAAAACACTAAAATATAAGAATTTCTACTTTGTGTAGAAGAATTAATAAAAAAGAATAAAATTCGTTCTAGAATTCGAATCCCATCAATCCATTTGCCTCTTTAGAAAAGGCAAACGATTGGGATCACTTTCATAGGAGTATAGTTGTCTTCTTTTCCGCATTTTAGGTGACTTTGTGATCACCAAGAAATAATGCAGTATCTATCTTTTTCTTCTTCCCTCACTCAAATAAATTCTCTTAATCAGACTTTGCTTCTAGCTTAAGTTGCCTTTAATCAGATTCTTCAACAAGGAACCTTCTTATTACTAACTATATTCCATCGTGAACTTATCAAAATTGAGTCCCTCCAAACAACGGTGGTATGGGATTAACAAAGCTGTGTTTCTGTTGCCTGTGTAGCTTGCAGTGGGGGGAAAAAAAAACAAAGCAATGAAACTAGAAACGAATTAACAAGGCTGCCCTTGAAGGGACACTAAACAATGAGCATAATATATGCAGCATATGTAAGTATGTAACTATGGACAGAAACACTTACTTGGCATGAGATTTTTGGCAACAAAGAGCGTCCAGAAGTAATCAAAGTCTTCCAAGACTTTTACCCTTCAGTTTTCTTTGATCTGTAAATGCAATAATCAAAGTCATTGCTGCAACAAGACATTTTACTTCCCAAAGACTAGTATCTGGGACAAGTATAGTTTTTAATGCTCACTGTATTGATGAACTATGGCAGATGGTGGGAGGTGGCCAATGCATATCTCATGCACTAATGAGAAGAGTGGGAACAACTCAAGCCATCCACGATGGCTTAGAACCTCGTAAACATCGCTCGCAGTAGAGACTCCCTTTGTGGAAGAAAATTAGTCAAGTAAGGAAAGTAAAAACTAGAGTTGATCACACAAACCTACAAGTTTTGGAAAGTGTTGTATATTTAATAACAAGTAATGAACGTAACCCATGTCCATGATTCTTTCTGGTGATGACAATCACTCAGAATCGTTGTGTCTGGAAGAACATCTCATAAATATGAGAATTTACACTGTCTTTTAATTAATGTTATCCTACTTTAAGTGAACTCCTAATCAATGCACATATGTATAATAACTAGTGCCTAGTGGTCCCTAAGTTCAATGCACAAAATCAAAAGATTTTGTTATGGTCAATTTAAGTTATTTAACCTGCAATTTCTGGCCCTGCAACAACTCTTGTTCAAGCTCATCAAATGACCTGCGGACAGATAAACAGCCAAGGCCGGCAAGATTAAATCAAGTACTTTCCTTTCTTTTCTTTTTTTCCTCCCAAGATGATATGTCCTTATCAGAGAGGGAAAACCCACCTCTTGCCTCCACTCTTGGCAAAAGCCTCAGCCACTCCCCTGTTTCTTCCACCCACTGCCAAAAAATAAATGATTGGTTCAAATGGAATCCTTAGATAAGCCATGAAGAAGAGATATTGAGTCAAACAGCTTCCTTACAGCATGTTGTGATAAGGTCAGCCACACCACAGCTCTCAAAAAAGGTGCTGTCCTTCACAGTTGGAAAGAGTAGCTTGGAAAACGCCTTCATTTCTTCCAGACCTATTCTCATAATGGCAGCCTGGGCATATGTGACAAGCAAAAACACGACTGAATCTATCTAAACTTGTCTTTCCCCCCCAAAGATCTTCAGAATATGAAATCCTTGAAACTTACCTTTGCATTATTTCCCATCTCCAAGCCATCAACAAAACCTGTCCCATTTGGTTTTCATTCCTTGGTCATTCACTAACATTGATAAGGGGAAAAACAAAATTGAGGAGACTGCTGTACACACCTGCAGCTACGGCCACAACATTTTTAAGAGTTCCACACAGCTCGACCCCTTCAACATCTTGGACCTATATTCCATAAAATGCAAAAATTAGAAGCACAAAGCATACTGTTCTAAAAAGCCAGGTCAACTTTCTCATGGGATTGAAGATTACTTCAAGCAATTCCTTGTGATAAGATTTTTCTCTAGTTTATTGTAAATCAATCAGAATTTATGCTGCACTTACGGACGTCACATTGAAATAGGGAGTATTAAACAACTGAACCCATGACTCTGCAGCCCCCTTATTCTGCCTGTACCCAACGGTTGCTTCACTGAATTTTTCTTGGCCAATCTGCACAAATACTGTCAATTCGAATAGGCAACAATATTGTAAAATAGGATTATTTTTAACTACGTACCTCATTGGCTATGTTGGCCCCCATTAAGACAGAACAATTGATTCCCAGTTGCTGGGAGATAAGGGTGGACATCATGCGGGGACCGTCCACCTTCACCTCCATCCCTTTA
Source organism: Acacia crassicarpa (assembly GCA_034222035.1). Classification (NCBI taxonomy): domain Eukaryota; kingdom Viridiplantae; phylum Streptophyta; class Magnoliopsida; order Fabales; family Fabaceae; genus Acacia; species Acacia crassicarpa. Next base: position 66,041,108 of record JAWXYG010000002.1, on the reverse strand, counting down.
ACAAGGGAAATAGCTTCTGCTTCTGTCTTAATTTTTCCAGCAAGCCTCTTGCATATTCCTTCCACGAATTGATGTGGGGTCACAATCACCAGCATATTTGCATCCTTCACTGCATAATTGACAAGTTGTGCAATTTTTATGTGCTTTCCGCGTATAAAAATGTTGGTGTCATTCTGATTTGATAGATACTGTGATATATCTATATAATAACGTCATGGAGCTATGGATAAACAAAGAAATCATTACCCGCGTTTTCAAGGTCCGGATCTGCAACTACATTTTTGCCTAGCTTGATCCCAGGAAGATATTTAACATTTTCCTACCAGAAGGAGTGAAGATGTACGTTATTAATGGGAGAAATATTTAATTCACGAAACTAATGATGCACGAGTGGGCCTTACATTGGTTCCATTGATGACATCCGTGAGCTTTTCGCCGCTGGGCAATGTTTCCTCGAATACCCACATCCTCACTTCATCTGAATCAATCAGAGAATTCATCAGAAACATAAATTTAGAATTCTACGAGACACGGATATTACGTTTATTATTAGCTGAGAAAGTTTGCCCAGAAAGGAAAGGAAAATGGAGAGCAGTATAATCCGTAGAATGTACCATGAAAGGAAGTGGACCTCAAGGTATTGGAGGCGACAAGTTTAGCGGCAACACTGCCCCAGTTGCCGCTGCCAACGACGGTGACTTTGGATCTGAGAGAAGCATTGCGAGCTTCTTGCAGGTGTGGAGTCATCATGTAGGGATTAAGGAAGGCGGAGATTGAACACATTATAGTATTCCCAGTTATGCTACGAATATGAGATGTGTTGCTGTTTGTTAACTACGTCCTTCTCTGAATCTTCCCTTCCCGTTGATCCTGCTTAACTTAAATCCATTCAATTTGCCATTGCATGTAACTGTGATTGCTTTTTTGGTACTATACGGGTGGTTTAAAAATTGAAATGCATTCAATTGTGTAATTGATATATGTAACTATTTTCTTGGTTGAACAGAGGTGTGCAACGTTTTGAGGAGAACAACAAACTAACTAAGCTCTCGCCACAAATATGTGCGCGCGCACACTATTTAACAATGGGCGACATTTTTTTTTTAAAAAAAAAAAAAACTCAATTAATTGCAAATCATTATCCAATAAAACAACCATATAGCATAGTGGAATCATATTTAAATGGTCTCATTCAGAAATCAACGATAACCATTATACCTATGATCAAACTAATTCAGGAGGGAAATCATTATTGTCAATGACGCATCAGGCAATATTCTTAAGTCCACATTGCTGTCATGTCGTTTAGATCATTTCCAGTGTTTATTGAAAACGATGTTATTATTGATGAGTGGTTATTATTTTGTGATACAATGATTAGCGGTTATGATTACTAAATAGTAAAAGGGAGAGTTTTTTACGAGAGGCGAGGCGGGAAAATGGGGCCGAAGAAGGAGGCGGGTCTTTCGTTGGAGCGAAACGATGCCTGGTGCCATCCAAGCCATGCATTTCTGCAACCTGGAAACCTATAAGAGCCGTGTTCCTCCCCACCCCCATTCTTCACCGCACTTGCAGTTATTCTCTAATTCCTTTCAATTAGAGAACTACTGCTTCCCCTTGCTTTATTTTATTCCCTAATAAAATAAAACACAAAAGCATGGCCCGTAATTTGTTCGTCGTTCTCGCCATCTTGGTCGTGGCTGTCGCCGGAGCAATGGCAAGCCAAGCACCCGCCCCTGCACCCTCCAAGGGCAGCAGCAGCCCCAAGTCAGCACCCGCACCTTCCTCCTCCTCCCACTCTCCTCCTCCCTCCACCTCCCCAATTAACTCACCTCCCGCTCCTACCCCCGATGCCGACGACGAAGAAATCTCTTCCCCACCCGCCCCCGCCAGCGAGTCCATCGAGATGGACGCTCCTTCACCCGCCCCCTCCGCCGTTACTCCTACCGCCGCCCCCGCCAGCGCCGCCTCTGCTCTTCACCTTTCTGCCGCTGTTGCCGCCGCAGCAGTTGCTACCCTCGCCTTCTAAACTCCCTCATTTCACGGGCTTTCTTTTTAAGTGATGCAGCTTGAGTGCCTGTATATATATATATGTATGCCCAGCATTGTTTCAAAACCCATTCGTTATTGTAATATTCATTTTAGCTGATGATGAGGAAGCGCGCAATTGCGCCTGCGCTTTTGAACATGTTGTGTATTCGTACGTAAATATAACGGCACGGCTCTATCTATTTTGTATTTTCTTCTATTCAAATATACATACATACATGTCACGAAAACCTTTTCACAGTTTATACTTATTCGATCATATTAATAATAACATATATTTTTATTAATATCATCCTATATAATCTTTGATCTGCACAGCTGAAGGTTGCAATTGTAAGATAAATACTCTACCCATCTATCTAATTTGGAGAGATTTTGGGAATCAAAAAAATTACTTATATAATTATAGCATATGATGTATATATCAAGGTCTCTTCAAAATACTTTTTCACAAAATTATATTATATATTAGTTTATAAGTTAATAAAAAATAAAATCAGAGAAAAATGATTAATATAAGAGAAAAAATGAAAGAAAAAAATGTTTTACATTTAAGATAAGAATTTACTCCCAAACTAAGCCCCACATCTTGGACCTGAGGAGAATAATTTATTTTTCTTATGACGACGATAGGGCTTATATAATGCATTCGTTAATAAACAATTAAACATTATTATTCATTCTATATCTTTTAAACAGGAAATCTTCTTAAAATATATTTTATAGGGCTAAGAAACTATTGGCCTGTTAAGAAGGAGAGAAAAGTGATGAGAAAGATAGGGGGAATACTAGAAATAAAGATTTCCATGAATGATAAAAGTATATATTTATTATTTTTAAAAGTGTTCCTCCTAATTTTCCTTTCTCCATAATTTCCTCTATATCCAAACATATGGTTAAAGTTAGAGTTATGACTAGATGGGAGATTAGTGGAACACATTTCCCTGCTTCTCATATCATTTGGATAGATAGAGGAGCTCAGCTCGTCTGCATATGGTTAAAGTTATGAGTTATGACTACGTTTCCTGCCTATCATCTGGATAGATAAGGATAGATGTTCAGCTCATTTGGGTTGTCTGGTCCAGATTTTTTTTTTTAATTTGGTGATTTGTAAATAAAAAAATTATCTTTTTTGATAAAAAAATGTTACTTAAAATACCATCTTTATTTTAGATTATCTAGCAATTTAAATATTTTTTTGAAAAAAAATATATATCTAGACTGCATTTCGAGATTAGTATGGCGCCACTCCGCAATTCGTACGGGATAACTGGAATATGTGTTCTCTCCTCTCCTTACTCTTGTTCCTCTTTTTGTTAATTAGGTGGCATTAATTATAATTAGATAAACACGCAGTTTTCTTACATTAATTTAATTCAATTGCTTATAGTACGATGAATGCTAATTAATGCCAAGAAATTAGTGTTAAACTCGTTTACCATATTATCACATGGATGGATGCCATTATGGATGATAGAGACCAGGTTGTTATGGGTAACTAGGCAAGCCAGGACAGATGTAGTTAGAGCCTAGCTAGAGGGATCAGATCAGCCCGTGATCATCAGATGCATCTAACTGGTCTTACTATCGAATAATGCCGAAACAAAAGCTGCCTGCCTATTTAGCCCCTTTAATTAATTAGTAGACACGCGATATATATATATATATATATAAGGCTAAGTGAGCAAAAAAGTCCAATGAAGCCAACATTCACGTACATGCGTTCCCATTGATATTTTCCGACCGAACTTTGGCAAGTTGAAAAGCAAAAGACAGAGACTGTAAATGTGAGTGTGTGTTTAAACAGGAGAGTACGTAAAACTGAGTTGCTATATATAAGAAAAATGCTAGTGGGAACTATTCCCTAGAGTTCTTCTTTAGCCAAGCTAAGAAAGCAATCCAACGACGGTACGGGGTTGGCTAGTTATCAGCAACGAGTGCCCTTTCTGCAGATAAGTGCACCAGAAGAGATGGTGATAGAGCCAACCAGAGAAGACGGCCTAGCACTCAGACTCGACGCTCTAGCATACGGTGAAGCAGAAGCAGCACCTGATTGCGTGAAGAAAGCGCCGTTCAAGAAAAGATCCCCTTCCGATCTCCAATTCCAGTTTCTCCACTCGCCCTCCGGAGCCTCCTCGCGCTTCGTCACTTCTTTGCTGGCCCTATTATCAGGCGCAAGAAACCTGTTCCCTTCGCTGTTGATGGTGGGACCCGCACTGCCTCCGATGGCGTACATTTCCCAGTGCGTGTAATCGTTGTTCACTACGTGAAAATACCCGTGCCTGCACCTCGGCATTCTCTGTACCAGCCCTTCTCCGAAGTGATTAAACGCCACCGTCACCTGCATCTCCCTGTCCTGCGTGTACTCGTCGCTGTGACCCAACAGCATCACCTTGTCGTGATGCGTCATGTAGTTGTTGGAGATGGTGATCGCCGTGGATCCGTGGACGGCATCGATGAGTCCGTCGTGGCAGTTCGATAAGGAGCAGTGGTCCACCCATATGTGCTTCGAGTTGAAAATGGAGATGCCGTCTCCGTCTGACACCGTCCAGAAGCCTGAGTGGGTGGGAGAGTCTCTAATCTCCGCGTTCCCCGTGGGCTTACAGTCGTGGATGTGAATGCCGTGGATGATCACGCTGTTGACGTAATGGAGGGTAATGCAGCCGCCGCCGGCGATGTGAACACTCGCTCCTCTTCCGTCGATGGTCTTGAAGGAGTTCATTATGAGCTCTTGCTTCAGGTTGATCACCATGTCCCTGTTGAAGATGATCCACAGTGGCTCCTCCTGTATCACAGCGTGTCTAAGAGTACCTGGCTTGGGGTTCACAGGGTCGTCGTCCCCGGAGTCCGAGACCACGTAGATGCGGCCGTTTCTTCCTCCGGCTGCGTCCTTACCGAACCCAATGGCGCAATCGGCCAGCCTTTGCCGGTTCTTGTCCCAATTGGGGTCACATCGCCAGCAGTCATCTATGGGGTTCCCAGTTCCGCAAGATAAGTACCCCAGGTTTCTTCTAGATGCATTGATTCTCCTGTAACAAAATAGAGATTAAGGTCGTAAATATATAGCTAAGTAATGCTTTTATCTGATTATGAATATATAGTTTGCATGAAATGCGTGTAGTAAACCTGTGAACGTCTTGGGCAACTAGTTCAGTGTGTGGCATTGCGAAAGAGGAAACAAGAGAGAGAGCAGAGAGAAGAAGAAAGAGAGGAAGATAATAAGGCATTATGTTTTTCGTTTTACTGAATGGAATTAAGGGAGGTGGTGTGGAAGAAGGGGAGGGGGTTATTTCAAGAGGGAAAAAGCCGAGAGTGATGGCGTGATTAGTAGTAATTTTGCATTGTATCTCGTAATTTATGGAGTGTGGGTAATATGAACAGATAGAGGGTAGTTTGAAATCGTTAATGTTTCGGGTTAAGAAAGTCAATGTGGCTGACCTCTTGGATCATTTAGTTGAGGTGATCGAGGTCTACTAAACTGTTATATATATGTATGAATGATTAGCGTATAAATCTCCTCATTCTCAGGCTCTTCCCCCATAAGTCATGCCACGTTCTCCAACAGTAGTAGTGTAGTGCGGTTTCAAGTTCAAACTACCTGCTGGTGAATTAACTAACCAACTAAGCACGAAATGAAAAAATAATGATAATTCAGAGATTACGGTCTGTGCGTCTGCATACACGTTGTGTGAAGGTGTTTTTGCCTAATTTTCCCGATGCGTCTCGGGCCAGCAAAAAAGTGGACTTCACGTGCTCATCACGGAGCAGCCTTATGGGAAATCTGTTGGGCCTAATTGAAGAGCGAGTACTCTATAGTATTTGGACTCATAATAGTAATCTTGAATTTTGATTCGTCTGCACTGTGCGCAGTTGGTGAAGAAAATGGACGGGTAGCAGAATAAGAGGCAATTTACTAGAATGACCTCGTAGGGAAGCCACGTTTGGACTCCATGTCAATGGGCTATTGTTTTACTGTGATTTATTTAAGTGACATGTACTATCGCCTCGCCCCGACGGAAACTCTGGTGGATTATAGTTAATTTGCAAAGTTCACAGCATAAAATGTTTAATTCGTGTTTTCATAGCAGTGAAATAAGGAAATGACTAAAATGGAAATATTGGGTGAAGAATAAGGACAAGGGAGAAGGGATGAACGAAACGAGGGGGGGCACAATGCTGGGGCGGGAAAGCGAAAAGCCGAAGGCCTATGTTGGGAGAGATATTTTGATGATTTGGATCTGAGTACACGTACCCAGAAAACTGAAAAAGCGTCGAGGAATGTTGGGGACCCACACCCTGCGCTTTTCTCGTGCCCTTTCGCTGTTCCCTGCCCCACTTTTACGATTTTGCCCTCCTCCCCATGTTTCCTCACCTCATGGCTACATTTTCCCTTCTGTGTCAAAATACCCAACTACCCTTTCCACAATTTTTATGCTTCTCGTATTTATCTAGGAAAATCCCCCTCAACAACTAAATTCTCAAAATATTATTTTTTTAAAAAAAAGATCTAAGGAAAAGTTAGATATTAAAGGTGTTCTATTATGGGAACCGGACTTATTGGACTTGACTATGTGTCAAGCCTAGAGCCTACGTTTCCTTTTTAGAGATCAAAGTCCACGTAGTTCGATGTAAACTTGGACACGTTTAGCCAGGGGGTGGTGTGTGTGCTCTGTGTGATAGAATGTAAAATGAGCATGAGTTAGAACGTGTGCACCTGGTCGTCCATTGTTAGTATTTATAGAGACGTCTGAGGCGGATATCTCGGCCATGCCGGATATCCGGGGCGAGTATCCCGGGCCGGTATTATATCTTCGGCGAGTATCTCGGGGTACGTATTACATGGATACGGCCCGGATATTCATAAATGCTGATAGATCAGATCCCCATGTGATATCGGATCCTGCTCGGTGCTACGTTCTTGGTTGGGCCTTAGACTGGATTTGGGCTTTCAGCCGGTCCGTAACAAAAGGCCTAGAGTCTTTTTTAACATATGATTTTTTTAGGTTTTTTATGATAATTATTGAATTACTTAGACTTGAGGGGGATTTTTCCTATTTATTTCAAATTATACTCGTAACGAATGACATGATGTTTTTAGCCATTGATTTAGACTACTCGTGGGCTCACATTCAATCCTATCCCTCTACGTGCTTATCACACACTAAATTGTTTCACCCTCACTCTTTATTTGGTGAGTGGTGAAAGAGGAAGAAGAGGTGGTAGGGTCCCGTGAAATATTATTGTTGTTGTTGTTCACCAGCACGTGAATATTGAATGATATTTGTATTTGATATTGATACCATTAAGTTTGGGATAGTTTTTAGGGTTAAGGTGCAATTTTATAACTATTGGTCTAGAAGCGTCCAACAAAATTAACTATTAAGTAGACTAAAAATACAAAAAAAAAAAGTTTTACTTAGGAACGTTAAACACAACGCCGTTAGACAAAAGCTAATATCTATTTTCTAAAGTACAAATTGGCCAACGAACTTTTACTTTAGGATCGTCCGGCACAAAGTTCTAAATTTTACTAAATTAAATAAGTTTTTTCTCAATTGTTATTATTCAAAATTACTTATATAGAGATCTATGGACAAAAATTACCCATTCTTTAATTTTTTTCAAAAAATTTGATTATACGATTTAAATAAAAATTAAGGTATTTTATAGTTTAATTTATATGTTAAACAAATATATATATATATATGATTTATTTTTTATGGATACCAATATTGATATTTAATAATATAAATCCGGCAATTTGATGATATATTTGTTAATTAAATGATCTATTGATTATTTGTGACTTGTTGGAAAAAAAAAAAAGAAGATAACTTAAGAGGCTTGGTGAAGGACAATTTTAATAGGTTAAGAAGCAACTTGGCCTACAAAAAATTTATTAACATTAAATGAATTTTTTAAATCACATAAATTTCTTCAAAAATAAAAATAAATCATATAATTTTTTTGTTTAACATATATAATAAACTATAAAACACAGTTTAATTTAAATCATATAATTATATTTTTAATTAAAAATTTTATTTATTTTAGAAAATTATAATTTTGACAAAATTGAAGAATAAGTAATTTTTGTCCATAAACCATAGAAATCTATACAAGTAGTTTTGAACAATGACAATTGAGGAAAAAATTATTTAATTTAGTAAAATTTAGAATTTTGTGCCGGGCACTCCTGGGTAAAAGTTCGTTGGCTAATTTACACTTTAGATAACGGACGTTAACTTTTATCTAACGGCGTTGTGCTGGACATTCCTGAGTAAAACTTTTTTTTGCTATTTTTGGTCCACTTAATAGTTAATTGTATTGGATATCCCTAGATTAACAATTCATCGGTAAAATTACACTTTAACCCTAATTTTTATGCTGAAACGATCTCTAAATATAGAATTATATTTTACTCAACTGTCATTCATTACAAGTCAACCCACAGATGTATTCAATACTTAATATAAAATTTCAATGTTTAACCAAAAAAAAAAAAACAGGAATAGAATCGTGAGTCGTGACATCTGAAAAGAAATTGGATTATGCTTTATAGTTTAAATGATGACGATGAAAAAGCAAGTAACGATGTCATCGTACCGAAGCATATTGTATATTACTACCTCCGGTCCTAATTATAAGGTATAGTTGACTTTCATTGGAGATATTAAGGAAGCTAAATAAGTTACTTAAACATTTCATATGTTATACATCTTTAGATTATATATTAGTTAAACTAATTAGTTTGAAGAAAAAAATAAAAATAAAAACAGTCTAAAGTAATTTAATTAGCTTCCTTAATTTTTCCAAAAAAGTCAACTATATCTTATAATTAGGAGCGGAGGGAGTATTATTTTTTTCCCGAGTGAAGCATATTTTATATTATTATTTTACAAGAACTTGGACTCTATTTCTATATATCCAAACCAGAATGAAATCCTGATAACAACGTAATCCACTTCTTCCTCCAATGACAACACCCCACGTGTGAAAATACCGCCACGTCAGCGTCATCTCCCCGACGAGCTATCTCACTCCCGATGGGGTCAGTCCACCTCCCCAAAAGAAAAGTCTCTCACTTTTTGCTCACTTTTTCCACTTTTTCAACGCCTCTCTCTCTCTCTCTCTGTGTTGTAGGAGGAAATCAGATTTCAGACCCAACAAAACAGAGCAGTGTGTCTCTGGGTGTATATGGTAATTGAGGCGTCGGTGAGTCTGAAGCCATAAGTAGCTATGTGTCACAGCAACACCCCTCCTCCGCCTTCTTCTCCTCCCGATCTCTCTCACACTAACTCCGATTCTATTCTCACAACCACAGATTCTCTGAGTCGTCTTGCAACACCTCGCCGTAAGAACAGAACAAAAACCAGGAGGCCCAAGTTCCTGAGTCTTCGTCTCCAGCTTTCATCAAACCAATCCGATCCAATGACGCTTCATCAACAGCTCAATCTCTTCCCCTTACATCCTGAAAACTTGATCCATGACAAAGATGTCATGCACGACGACCACAACGTCGCTTTCCTCTTCACTTCCCATGGCCCCGCCACCCTCAACGGCCTTCTCGAACAGGACTCCCCCACTACCACCACCACCAACACCACCGTGTCGGAGGAGGATTCTATGTCGCCACAGTGTTTGACGGCGTGCCCCTTCCACGAGGACAACGGGAGCTCCCTGGTACGGAAGGCCATGAAGAGGAGGAACGAGGAGGAGGATAGGGACGGAAGGGAGGAGAGGTGGGTGTGTTACTCGGAGGTCACAAGCTATTGCAGCGCCACTACGGCGGAGAGCACCGCCGCTACCACGGCGTCGTTTGGGTTACTGTCCTTGAAGCTGAATTATGAGGGTATATTAAATGCTTGGTCTGATAAAGGTCCTCTTTATGTTCCGGGCGAGACACCACAAACTGTCCCCGACTTCCTGGATCATGTCCTTCCCCGCCATCCGCCCCATGTAATTTGTCTTTTCAATCCGATCCTCGTTATTTTGAATTGTTTTTGATGAAGTTGTCGACACACGGAATCGTATGCAGTTAGATCGTCTTATATGTCCTTATGATTCACCGAATCCGTTTTTTTTTAATGAATATGTTGTGCTATAGTATAATCTCAATCGATGGTGTATTAGGATCCCATGTTGACCTAGAGTTTTGATGATTTTTTTATTCGTTGAAGTGTGTGAGGAAGTTTTTGACTGATTTTGGATGAATAGTTGGGGAGAATTATTATTGGGGCCCATTGAAAAGAGATAGTTAGTTGGAGAATGAAGATATTTTATGGAGTATATGTAGTGAAGGAGGATAAAGTGGGGAGGGTAAAAGGCTAAAAGTGGTGGTAGGAACAGAGTGAGAATGATGTGAAATGAATACTGGGTGTGTGGAATTGCAGGTTGATCAGAGTGAGAAGAAGATGGGACAAAGGGAGGCAAGCGTGTTAAGATACAGAGAGAAGAGACAAAGCAGGCTCTTCTCCAAGCGAATCCGCTATGAGGTTCGTAAGCTCAATGCTCAACAGCGTCCCAGGATGAAGGTACCTTTTCTTTTCAACTTTATATTTGTAATTGCTTCCATTGTTATGGTTCCCTTATTCTGCTCGTCATAGAGAAGTTAACTTTTTTGCGGAGGATTCTGAGTCACATAGCCATTAGTGATTCCATGATAATTCTCCATTGAGATTTCTCTCTTTATTGTTTTCTGTAGGGACGATTTGTGAAAAGGGACTGAAAAGTGAAGGCTCTGGTGGCATGGCAGGTACTCCTATTAAGAATTGAGATAGAAGAACGTTGTTTGCCAGTATTCCAGCGTCCTTTTACAATATTTGTTCCCTTCCTATTTCCCACCCTATAGATCTGGCAGATTTATTGATCGTATAGAATTGTTGTAAATATGACACTGCCGTGCAAGAAACAATAAACAAATAAGCACATGCTTCCTTAGGATGATCAGCAACGGCAAGTAATGATATGATAATGTGAGGAACAAGAGCAGCAGGTGAGTTTTGAGCATATGTTGACACTAGAGAGGAAAAAATTGGGGATCCATTTTAGTATTTGCACTCTGCGGTGGAAAAGAAAAGCCAAGAGGCTAAGAATCAGGAAAGGTCTGTGTTGATGTATAGAAAAGTAAGTATAATAAGTAAGGCAATGTATATCAACATATTCTGTTCATTAAATGACTTAAGGAAATAGTTAAAATGAGGATCAAAGAGTGTGATATGATCATGTTGATGTTGGGAATTTATTAAGGGTTTATCTCATTTGTGTTGCAGCTATTGAGGTGATCAGTATCGCTGATGCTCAAGTAATAATGCATATGTAGGTCTTATCATGTGTGATTTGCGTTTTCAGCTCCACCGTCGTTAATCACTACATCATTGTTTGTTACACTTTTATTCTCCTGTCAGATTGTGAAGTCGTAAACGGCAATCAACTTCCCATCTTTCTTTCTTGTTGGAATATTTTATTACCTTTTTTCTCCCAAAAAAAAAGGTCCAGATTTTGTATCTCCTAACTGTCTTACGTCAACGGTAAAGATTGGTCGTGGGAAAGGATGCTGCGTCAACACTTTTACTTTGGTTGAAACCAATAGAGGGAAAGTTCTTTCACCCCCTGGCTTGGTTAAAACAAAGTGAAAAGGGGGAAAATTGATGAATTTTGCTACCTAGTGTGTATTATTTCACGCTTAATAAACAGGCACTGGAATTGCAGATTCGACCGTAAACCCAAGTGAGAGCCGAAGTACAATAGATTCCTCTCTGGTCTATATATGTTAGGCAAAATGAAGTTGATTAAAATGTAAGTATGCCTGTAACCGACAGCTAAAAAATGAAGTATATGCAAACTCTAATTTAAACACACACTTGGCAAGTACAGAATACAAGGGCGTGCGCCTTTACACTGCAAAGTTTCTTGCATAAAGTATCAAGTTTGCGTTTTCCTTCCTTTTTTGGGGTAAAAGCCCTGAACACATGTTTTCTGGGTGATACTCTACAGTCACGTTCTAAGCATTAGAACATTATTCTTCTTATCACCGACCTTTTTGCCGAAATAGTCATATACCACTGTAATATCATTGAAGTGCTAACAATGCCCGTCAGCTGCCAACTATCCATTTATGACTTTCCCCCTACATAAACATGTTATTTGTCAGCAGCATCTGAGTCTGAGGACTAGGAGTGTTCATGTGACAGGACGGAATGGGACAAACCTATTCTACGTCTCATCTCGCAAAAGGCACAGGACAGTAAAACCGTTCCGTGTCCAATCTCGTTCCTGCTAAGACTAGGACAAGACCAGGAATGAAACGGGCTTTTTTCCCTATTTGTCACCTTTTAAATAAATATTTATCAATTTGCCACGGTTTTGAAAATATTTCCCCATCTGCCACTTTTAGTCGACTAAACCCCGGTTTAGTCGACTAAAAGTCGTCGGGTCTCTTTTTTTGGCTGACCACGAAATTTAGTCGACTAAACCTAGTGGTTTAGTCGACTAAATTTCGTTTGAAGGGTTTTTAAAAAACCCGCGATATTTAGTCGACTAACCCAATTGGGTTAGTCGACTAAATATCGACAGTAGGATTTTGAAAAAACCCCCAATCGGTGCTTCATAACCCTAATACTGTTGCAATCGCCAAAAACCTCTCCCCTCTCTATATTCCGAAGGAAATCGCGGCTGGGGCTGTGAGTGGGCTGTCAAGGAATCCTCACTTTTGTGTCATTTGCGTCGTATAAGTATGTGTTCATCTACATTTTGTAATTTCGACGGTAGTTTTTGGTGAAATGCGAAATCCTTTGCTCATTCCCGTTTTGTGCTTGGTTTGTCTGGTTTATTGGCTGGTTTTTTGAGTTTTTGTGGTTGATTTGGTGTTGCATACGGATAAGAGACAGAGTATGATGCTGTGACTGGGTTTCAAAAACTCCCCTGTCGCCATTTAGTCGACTGAACCACCTGGTTTAGTCGACTAAATCAGTTAGTCAGGCAACAGAAGCATGGCCTTCTGATTTAGTCGACTAAACCAGACCATTTAGTCGACTAAATGGCTAACAGTGGGAAAAATTGATATTTGAAGGATGTAACGCCTCAATTTTAACACCAAAAAAAACTTGGCCAAAGATACAAATTCATTTATACAGGGCCAAAATAAATCCAAAATAATATCAGAGTTTTCAACATGCGGAAGTCTTATGGTCATGGCAAATAAAATAACATAGCATGAGCTTTCCATATGTGCCTTCCCTGATTTCCCTACTAAATCATTTACCTGAAAAAAAAAAAAATAAACAAAGTAACCGTAAGATCCAAAGATCCCCGTAACCATTGGTTATTCAGAAATATACATGCTAACCAAGAACGAGAACATATTTATAAATTCACAATAATTAAAATATATGCCTTTATATAAAAACCTTTCACAAAATAGTTCTCGACTCGGTTACCAAAACTCCCTCCCAAAAAGGGTTCCAAAAACATTATAATTTATTTTCCAATAATTCACAAGAGATCTCAATATAAAATATGTCAATGATGAATAGATCACCCTTATTACCCTGACCACCTCTTATAACCGTTGACTGGAGCAATCTAACACATAACTCATCTCTCATCATAACATATCCAATACTCATAACTTCAACATGGCTCCCCTCCTGGTAAAATCACAACCAAGGAGGTGTCATATTTGACCCGGTTAGAAGAAAAGTGATACCAAGGGCTCCAAGAATATCCACTCTCATCAAAACAACATTATCAGATTCCAAATCAAGCCTTCTATAGGCACAATAAATCCCAAAACAGTAAATAAATATACATATAAATATTTGACAAGTATATAAAAGAATAACCAAGGTTACCTCAATTCCAAGCTTATTTTACCAATACTTCAATACTCTCAATTTACCATCACCAAATAATTCAACCTCAGATCATACCATCATTCTTCATTCCTTCCTTCTCTCTCTCTCTCTTCCTCCCTCTAAGTAGCTCTAGGAATTGTGAAGAATGAAATGAAATGGAAGGTCTATTTATAGTTGGAAAATGGGTCTTTAAGTGTAATTTTCGTCTCTGGGTCATTTTACGTAATTTTTCCAAAAATTAAAAAGAAACCCTCCCGTGACTACTCTCAGCCGCCCTCGTGAAAGTTTTAAAAATTTTTAATAATATTTTAATATTTTAATAATATAATATAATATTATTTAAATAATAAATTATTATTGAGTGGGTCCCGCGGCCATTTTTTTCAAAGTCACAAGAAAGTTTGTCACTCACGGGAAAGTTTGCAGAGAATTATTTTGCCGTGGGTCCCGCATGAATAGTAAATACGTATTTTCAAATAGTGAATACGTATTTAGGAATAGTAAATACCGTATTTTTAAATAGTAAATACGTATTTGTAAATAGTAAATACTTTTCATATTTCTCAAAATATCGATTAAATACCGTATTTATAAAAAGTGAATACGTATTTGTGAATAGTGAATACTATTCATGTACGTATTTGTGAATAGTAAACACTATTCATGTCTAATAAAATACTGATTCTAAATTCATTTTTAAAAATAGGGCCTAGTAGTCTTTCAAAAATAGGCTTATCTTCTATTCTTTAGACTCAAAAATCAGGATGTTACATTCCTCCCCTCCTAAAAAGGAATTTTGTCCTCAAAATTCATCATCTTCCGCTGCGCCACTCTGATAAAATATCAAACCTTATTCACAATCTAACCTTAATCATAATCTCAAACTATAAATCCTCAATAACAATTATAGATATCACAAGGACACTAAATAAGAAAATAGCTAAATAAATTCTAAATCTAACAAGGAAGTGCAAATGTTATGATATTTAATTTGCCACGACCTCATTTTTTAGAAAACTGTTAGGAAATCAACAAATTGGCCAGAACCTTTTAGCTCTGATACCAAAAATGTAACGCCTCAATTTTAACACCCAAAAACTTGGCCAAAGATACAAATTCATTTATACAGGGCCAAAATAAATCCAAAATAATATCAGAGTTTTCAACATGCGGAAGTCTTATGGTCATGGCAAATAAAATAACATAGCATGAGCTTTCCATATGTGCCTTCCCTGATTTCCCTACTAAATCATTTACCTGAAAAAAAAAAAAAATAAACAAAGTAACCGTAAGATCCAAAGATCCCCGTAACCATTGGTTATTCAGAAATATACATGCTAACCAAGAACGAGAACATATTTATAAATTCACAATAATTAAAATATATGCCTTTATATAAAAACCTTTCACAAAATAGTTCTCGACTCGGTTACCAAAACTCCCTCCCAAAAAGGGTTCCAAAAACATTATAATTTATTTTCCAATAATTCACAAGAGATCTCAATATAAAATATGTCAATGATGAATAGATCACCCTTATTACCCTGACCACCTCTTATAACCGTTGACTGGAGCAATCTAACACATAACTCATCTCTCATCATAACATATCCAATACTCATAACTTCAACATGGCTCCCCTCCTGGTAAAATCACAACCAAGGAGGTGTCATATTTGACCCGGTTAGAAGAAAAGTGATACCAAGGGCTCCAAGAATATCCACTCTCATCAAAACAACATTATCAGATTCCAAATCAAGCCTTCTATAGGCACAATAAATCCCAAAACAGTAAATAAATATACATATAAATATTTGACAAGTATATAAAAGAATAACCAAGGTTACCTCAATTCCAAGCTTATTTTACCAATACTTCAATACTCTCAATTTACCATCACCAAATAATTCAACCTCAGATCATACCATCATTCTTCATTCCTTCCTTCTCTCTCTCTCTCTTCCTCTCTCTAAGTAGCTCTAGGAATTGTGAAGAATGAAATGAAATGGAAGGTCTATTTATAGTTGGAAAATGGGTCTTTAAGTGTAATTTTCGTCTCTGGGTCATTTTACGTAATTTTTCCAAAAATTAAAAAGAAACCCTCCCGTGACTACTCTCAGCCGCCCTCGTGAAAGTTTTAAAAATTTTTAATAATATTTTAATATTTTAATAATATAATATAATATTATTTAAATAATAAATTATTATTGAGTGGGTCCCGCGGCCATTTTTTTCAAAGTCACAAGAAAGTTTGTCACTCACGGGAAAGTTTGCAGAGAATTATTTTGCCGTGGGTCCCGCATGAATAGTAAATACGTATTTTCAAATAGTGAATACGTATTTAGGAATAGTAAATACCGTATTTTTAAATAGTAAATACGTATTTGTAAATAGTAAATACTTTTCATATTTCTCAAAATATCGATTAAATACCGTATTTATAAAAAGTGAATACGTATTTGTGAATAGTGAATACTATTCATGTACGTATTTGTGAATAGTAAACACTATTCATGTCTAATAAAATACTGATTCTAAATTCATTTTTAAAAATAGGGCCTAGTAGTCTTTCAAAAATAGGCTTATCTTCTATTCTTTAGACTCAAAAATCAGGATGTTACAAAGGATATTCTCAGTGTGTGTAAAAGACATATCAACATTTATTTTGATATTTGAAGGATATTCTGAGTGTGTGTAGACTAAAAAATTGATATTTGAAGGATATTCTCAGTGTGTGTAAACTAAAAGATTGATGTGTGTGTAAAAGACATATCAACATTTATTTTGGCTTTTGATTCTCTCATTCTTTCTCCTACTATATCTAATCTACACCACATTATTTCCAATTGCGAATACTGTCCCTATTTGACTCATCCTTATGATCTCTTAAATGTTCATAGGTTTTTTTTTTCAATAATTGTTCATAGTTGTGGTCTTGCATATATTTTCTTACGTATATTTTGGTGATTGGGGACATCACATATACAATTATCTTCTAATGCTAACCTAATAATGTTTTGTTTTACTTGTAGGTGTTTGTTGTCATCATGCGTCGTACACAAGGTCCGTCAAACACCGGTGGTGATAGTGGGAGACGGGTTAAGCACCGAGCGACCCGCGGGGCTTCATCGTCTAAAACTGGACAGGCACCAGAGTCTGAGCCTGTTGTTGACCTCCCTTTTGGCTATCTGTTTGAGAACAATGTAGCAGAGCATACAAGATTCGTGGCGGAGATGGCTACCAGACCGATCATCAAGCCGAAGCCATGTAGCCCCAATTTCTGGTGAATTCTTTCTTTCAACTCGTTGTACGCAGTTCCCCGTTTGATTTTCATCATTTTCGTTTCTCCTTCAAATTGAAAACCTTGAGGACCTTCAAAATGCCTCCCACTATGGTAGATCATAATAACTAACATGTTTGAACTTGAACTCATCCTTCAAATATCAATTTCTCAGCTGCAAAAGGGAGCATTTCAACTAACAATCGAAAAACAAAAGCCGAACAAAATGAAACTACAACGATTACACAACAATAATACCTTGAACAAGGTGGAATGAGCTTAAACCTTGATGGGTCGCACTAAAACTGAGAAAATACAGAGCATTGGGGGTGGGGAAGAGTTGCTATAGGATAAGACCTCCACTATGACGCAAATGAGGTTTTTAAAAAACCTTCCAGACGATATTTAGTCGTCTAACCCGTTGGGTTAGTCGACTAAAGGCGCGGTCAAACAAAAAAAAACTGAAACCACGACTTTTAGTCGACTAAAAGGTGATTTAGTCGACTAAACGTGGCAGAGTGAGAAATATTTTGAAAAGAGTGGCATATTGGTAAATATTTATTTAAAAGGTGGCAAATAGAGAAAAAAGCCAATGAAACGTCTCATATATTTCTTTAAAGATTTGGAATATCACTTTTTTGTTGAAGTTAGATGATTGAAAATATATAATACAAATATTTAGTAATGGTCTTTTATCATTTTTAGATCGTAAGGACAATAAAAATAAAGAAATAGTTTAAACTTAAACTTAATAAGAGCGATGATAATAAATATTTATAGTATTCCGTAGAAAATAGGCACACAGGTGCAAGAGAGAATAGATGGAAAGAAAACAAAAAGATAGTACTCCCTCCGGTCCTAATTATAAGAGCTAGTTGACTTTTTTGGACAAGTTAAGGAAGCTAATTAAATTACTTTAGAGTATTTTTATTTTTTTCTTCAAACTAATTAATTTGACTAATAAACTAATATATAATTTAAGAATACACAACAAATAAAATGATTAAGTAACTTATTTAGCTTCCTTAATCTCTCCAAAGAAAGTCAACTAGCTCTTATAATTAGGACCGGAGGTAGTAATAGTTTTTATAGGACTAAAATCCATACAAAAAAGATTACATGATCATATCTTTTGGATATAAAAAAGAAATTAATTAAATCTTTAATAAAAAATATTAGATATTCAGGTATATTATATATATTAAACTAACAACAACAAGATAGAGGACCCAAAAAAAAAAAAAAAGACAAAGCCATCCCGCTTTTATCCCATCTCATTCCGAAATGACTTGGATCTGGACGGGACAGACTGGAGTGAGGACCTCAATATTCTGCTCCTTTTTTTTTTTTTCTGGGCCTTGGCACAGAATAATGCTGGACTGGACTAAAATATTTTGATGTTGTCCGACAAATTACAGGATTTTGGGGGATGAGTGAGATTAGGTTTGACCCAACATATAAAATCACAATCAAACTATGGGCCATACAGCTTGAAAAGATAGATGCAAAAACAGGTGAAGGAGAATGACATGGGAATAATGCCAAGAACTGACCTGGTTTTATCCATGGCTATTGGCTACGCATGATTCCGTAGCGCCTAGGTAATTTAAGAAATGGACAAAATAATGAAATATAGACTACGCTTTTTTAAGGTTTCCCCAATTCGTCTTCATGTTTGAGCAACAACCCTAGAAAACTACACCCCTCAAGCTTGGATTACATTCTCCCTTCTTCTTCTCTGCAATGACGGCACATGCATCTTTGAATCTAAAAACATAACATCTTAGCTCCACTGAAGTTTTGATAGCGCCCAAACCTACTGTTCGGCCTCAATGGAAAAATAAAAACGGAGTACCTAACAACGTATCTTCACAGACCAAGAACTATGAGATCACCCCTTTCATTCTGGGGTGACGGTGGGATCATACCATTCGAGCCTATTTTTCATGCTTTTCCCAGGGGTCTGGAGAAAATTGCAATCAATCTAATAAAAACTAGTGAACAAAGACCCTACTTCATGACCTGCCTACGAGTTAAATAAGAAGCGGTCTCCAAGTTACGTTAATAAATGTGAGTGGGGAAAGAAGAATGAAGAATAAAAAAGGGATCATACCTCGCAAGCAAGCATAGAAGGTGGAGTAAGAGAGAGAGAGAGGTGGTTTTATGTTGTTGGCAGAAGAAAAGAGAGCACAAGACTGCACAAACACAAACAAGGATTTTGGGTATGTTCACTTGTGCTCTCTATCTTCTGTCAACCACGTACGTATGTACGTGCCTTCCCTCTCCGGCCTGCCTGCTTCAATGAAACAGAACTATTCATCACTAATCAGCTACCAACCCTATCTTGCCAGAGACAGAGATCGAACACAGATTTCAGCGAGATCAAAAGGGTGAAAGAGTTGGAAACAGGCCAGAAGAAAGAGTTAGGAGAACTTACGGGAGGAAAAGAACAAGGCACGTATGCTGTTGAAAAAGCTGAAGAAGATGATATACAGAAGAGAGGCAAGCGAGCAAAGTTGTGTGCTAAAAGGACATGGTCTCTGATATTGAATTTTCAAAGAAGACCTAAGAAAGGAGACTACTTTTTACAAGTGGGGAGAGTAATGGTTGAAATAGGAGGATGGGGAGGGAGGGGATAAGAGAGCGCGATAGAGGAGGGTCATGATTGGTGCTTGGTAGAAAGGGAGGTGGCATGGTATAGTAATTTACCACAAATGCTATCACATGATAGATGGCGTAAGCAGCAAAGCCCTAACGGTTTCTTTATTGGTCTAATTAAACCCATATCATTAACATATATGCGTTTTCATCGTGGGAAGAAGAACTGGGACTCCAATTTTCTTTTTCTTTTTTGCCTCACTTGGCATATTTTAATAGTAGTAATAATGAAAGGAAGGAATAGTCAATGGATGACGCAAAATGCATCATGTGCATAGATGGGAGAAGAGGGGACGTAAATTTTATTTTTATTTTTTTTAATAAATATCAATTGTCATTGAAAGTAAAATGATTATATACATCGCAATTCTACAATTATGTTAGGGGTATGATTGTAGGGAAAGAAATAAAGTTTGGTTAATATTATCTAATAGACCCTATAAAAAATAAATAAATGAAGATAACTTTCAATATATTTCTTAAAAGGATGAGTTAGATTTTGTCCCCAGTGATAGCCAAAATTGTCTTTCATTGCAGAAGACTTGCAACCCTCTGTTAAATTCCAGTTGAAAGAACGAAGATTTGGAAATCCATAAAAAAGATGCTATGAAGTAGGGGAGAGAAAGGAAATACTTGTCAAAAACACACTTTTGTAATAGAAAGATTGAATAGTTTGTCCTTCAAAGCTTCATTCTATTCTTATATTTCTCTATGAGGATATATAGATCACCCCGCATTTAGAATTTGACCTAGGAGATCCATGAATACTAAGCTTTTAATGTTGTTTATGAAGTACAGTCCTCATATTAGAGTATGCTAGATTGCATAAATACACCGCACAATGAATTTCCATAATGACTGCTTTATGCTCCCCGCCTCCCGCCTCACTCATCCTTCTCTTCTGGAAGTCTCTGTGATTCAGTGATCCCACTTTGGTTCATTTGACCCATGCTCCACATAACCAACTTCACCTAACAATTCCATAGTTATATATATCCTCCAACAAGAACATGAGACGCACCAAATTAAAAACAAAATCATTATGCCAGCCTAGGCACCCGAATTTTCATTCATTCATGCATGTCTGCTTGCCAAGAAAGAGGACGACGTTAATTAATGCCATGCTTTCCATGGGTCCTCCCGTGCTCCCCGGCTTTACTTTCTTGTAGAGGCCCCGGTCGAAGCTTATCTTTTTCTTCACATCATTTTTAATTTTGAACTCCCCTGTTTCCCCACTCTGACCCAAATTAAAAACCCCAACTTTAAAACCCCAAAATTGGTCCCAGTGTCTGCTTCCTTTTCAAACTTGGCCCCCCCATTATAGTCGAAGTTCCTTTTTGATTCCGCGTGTTCGTTCGCGTGCGTTGATTAGTAGTAATATAGTACTGCCTTCGCTCTTAATTATAAGAATTAATTGATTTTTTTTGGAGATGTTAAGGAAGCTAAATAAATTATTTAATCATTTTTGTGTATCCTTAAATTATATATTAGTTTAATAGTTAAACTAATTAGTTTGAAGAAAAAAATAAAAATATTCTAAATTAATTTAATTAGCTTCTTTAATCTCTCCAAAAAAAGTCAACTAACTCTTATAATTAAGACGGAGGGAGTATTATAAAACAACACACAAAACATCATCATAACGAGGAATCTCTGATTCAAACGGAATCAGCAGACGACTTCTATTTACAGAGCAACCTCTGCATATTGTAACAGCAACTGTTTCAACAGCAGGGTTTACCACGATTCTCCATTACAACTTTCAGGGAGCGAGTCTCAACCCACATAGACGAGTACATAATTACGGTAATATACTAATATATGACAGGCGAAGGAAGACTCATCATTCTAATTGGCTTTCTCCGCTTTAGTCTTTTGAGGTTAGTCCTAAATCAGCGATGCTATTAGGTGAATCATCGGAGTCAGACAATGATGGTAGGACAAGGAGCGGCCATGGGCTGACCCCCGACCAAGGCAAGCAGCTTCTTCTCCTTGATTGCGGGGTCCTGTAGCAGCAGAACCTTGTCCTTGTCTCTAACCCCAACCATGTGAAGGTGTTCCTCGTCGTCTCTCTCTTTACCTCTGAACAAAAGCCTCTGCTCACTTGGCTCCAAGCTTGTTGCCAGTGACAGGATTATCTTCAATTCCCCTGTAAACCCATTAATTGATTCACAACTTTAGTCAAACACCCAGAGAGCAATATCTCTAATTCATCCAGAAAAAGGGAAAATGTTACAATCTTGGGGCATTTTAACAGTTGAAACTCACCGAAAGTTGAAGTGGGTTGAACGGAAATGTCATGACAGTGCGACACAGTTGAGACTCTGATGGTGATAATCCCATCTCCGCCATCGCGACCGGCGTCCCTTTTCTGAACAAGCATGCCGCCGGGGCGGAGTTCCCACTTGATGTCGGAGACGGCCCTGCAATCCTTTTGCGGCGGCGGCGGCTGTGCTTTGCCTGCATGGCCAAGCTTGGAGAAGCTTCTGGTGAATCTCTTGGACCTAAAGTTGATCATCTTGTGTGGGTGGAGTGAGGGAAGTTGAATGCAGTTAGGGAAGTTATATAAAGAGTGAGAGGGAGGAAGATGACAAAGAACAAGAAACGAGAAAAGGGGTAGCACTTCGGGGTATTGAAAGAATAGTTTTCTGGGCTGAATTTTGGGATTACGGGAGACGCACATGGCCAACACGCATGCTTAATTTGCGGGCGTCACAAAATCTCTTTCTATATTCATGTCACTACGGTCCTATTTATAAGTCTAGTTTGACCAAAAAATTTAGTCTTATTTATAAATCCAGTTTCAGAAATAAATGAGATTGTGACAATTTTATCCATATTAATTGCACCCATAAAGATAGAGAGAGAAAAAACAGTAAAAAAGTACCCAATCATAAATGAGGTTAAAGTTGAAAATTTACCCCATAATCATTGTGTCAACTAACTTTTCTTGATATGTGAGATTTAGTCAAAGTGGACTTATAAATAGGAGCAGAGTTATATTATAATTTACTCTGATATTAAAATAGTGGTACAGTTGATTAAAGTATCGATCTTCATCTTAAAAGTAAGAGGTTTGATATCCGCTGATTGATGTTAGGCCTTATTAACAAACAATCTATAAATACCTTTATAAACGTTTTTTTGAGTCTGGGGTGAATTACCGGTTTCTACCTCCACTTATACTTTTGTGGGAAAAAAAAAAAAGAGTACTAACTTCCCTCTTAAATATAAGAGTATTAACTTTGTTGGAAAATTAAAAAATTTAATTAAGTTATTTAACCATATTATATATTATTAAATTATATACTATCATTTTATAAGTTAGATAAAATAATTTAGAGAAAAACTGATAAATACAAATACTTAAAAGTATTTTATTTAATTTTTTTAATTTAAAAAAAGTCAACAAATCCTTATATTAAAAAAAGAAGCAGTGGTACTACTAAACATTTTTTTTCTTGTTTTTTTTTTTAATCTATTCATAATTTGCGCATTTATACATTATAGTGCGCATATATGGTATAAAAGTTTAAAACTTCAAACTAACAATATCAGATTTTTTAAAAAAAAAAATTAAGAAAGGAGCTTTGTGTCCTGTTATTGATGTACAAGGCCCCACATTTTCCGGACCCATCTTGGTTCTTGTTTTCTTGCACCCAGTAGTTCCGACTGATCTTATAAAATTTATTATAATATATATGTATTCATTATATGATATTTTATTTAGCCACAAATTTGACCTTAGCTAATTTTTTTTCTTTTTTGTAAGGATAATGTTTGTTTCATTATTCATTGAGCGGTGAGAAGAAAGTAAAATTCTTGTTTGAGATATCGAAAATGTTAATATCATCTCATATATTGTTTTAATTTATAATTATCGGTTATTATTTATTTGTATTTTAAAGGTTATTCGATATTATTTAGTAAATACTCCCTCACAAGTCAATAAAAACAATTAAAGTCATTACATTTGTCGTAAAATTTAAATAATTTTTAATATTATCCCTATTAATTACACTAAACTCTAATATCATATTAATTATTACTTTTTTTTTTGCTCGAAAGAAAGAGTAATAATTAATTATTACTCTCACTCACTACCTTTTTAATTATGGGTGTACATGGGAAAAAAATATTTAATGCTATTTGAAAACAAGCAAGTGTCTTATAAAAAGGACCAAATATACTTATTAGTTGGTGCCTTATATAAAAACTAAATGGAGTAATTTAATATACTTATTTTTTTGGCCTAGGCTAAAAAAATTTTCTGATTCCGCCACTACTTGCATCGTCTTTCTTTTCAAGCTTGTTAGTTAAGAACTTAAGATGATCCGCGGCAGATATATCAATACAAAGGATTATAGTAAGAGAGACTTGAAATAAAACTTTCTGTTCCCCGTCCAAGGACTTGCTTTGTTTGTTTTTTTTTTTGGGCCAGACGGAAGTTGACTTCTATAAGTAATTTGACAGTCTATTTCTACGAATTGGTGGTTGCCACGTAACCTGCTTTATTCTCTTGATAAACAAGTTGGGAGAATTCAAGTGCATGTCATGCACAGCACGCATGCACAGAGCTTTCAAGGAATTTTGTTTTGCATTTTTAATTAAATAAATTTATATCCTAAATTTCGAATAAAATTAATTACCAGTCAAAATACAAATAAAAACAACAGTCCATCTTTTACTACTGAGATTACCAAAAAAAGAAAAAAACTATTGTTTTTGCTCAGTGTATTAACTATTGAACAATTGGTTGACTGCATTAGATTAACTCGTGATGTATTTAAGTAAACTACGAGTAAATTTAAGACAAAAGCATTATTGATTTCTGGAATATCATTTATTTAATTCATGCTCTGGAATAAAATCATTTCGCTGATCAGGACTTCTGTCTTTTGCGGTCATTTAATTTGTTTTTTTTTTAAAAAAAAATTATTTCAAGAAAAAGATTAACAGAATGAAAGATATCAGGGATAAAGAATCGAAGCGAAAGCATAGTGACCTTTGCTTTGCAATAGAGTCTCTATATATATCTATAGAGATATCGATGCAAATAATTAAAACTAGCCATCCCATTTAGAACTTATATTACTAGCTAGTACTCTTCAAACATATATATAACTAGGGACAAGCGGATCGGACAAGTCAAGATTTATGAAATCAACACTAATTTATTTATATATACCCCTTTATTTAACAACTCGTTTATTGTAGAAAATGTGGAATATAAAACGCTAGCTAAGAGTACTTGATGTTCTTTTTTCTTTTTCTTTTTTTTTTTTATAACAGTACTTGAGATGTTCTTTTTTTTTTTTTTGGTACAAGGCGATGGGAGGGGGAATTCGAATACTAGACTTAAAGGGAGATATAAGGCATCTCAATACCACCAGCTGCGCCACTACACTGCTGTCCTCGGTGGTACTTGAGATGTTCTAATTATATTAAAGTTGACAAACAAAAATTTACACCCCTATTGTACGAAATATTGTAAGCAAGGAACGAGATGACAACGTACGTAAAAAAAAAAAAAAAAAAAACTGAACTTTGATGCAGAGGGACTTAATTTATTAGGGAGGGGAGACACTTGTTACCGAAAGCGTTTACTTAGCGTGAGGGCAGTTGGGCAGTCATTTTATAAGGCACCAACCCCACACGTGAAAGGCTACCTGATCTAAAAAAGAAAATTAAAGAATCAAACAACACAGAAAAAAATCTTGAAAGCCTATCATAGTAATAATAATCAAAGAACACACATACAACTAGTTGGTGCGATTACTGTTTATGTTTGGTTTGCAAGTGTCACCCTCCACATGGGCATATGCAAAATAGTTGGGACATCCCACAAACATACATTTGAATTTTGTTCTTTAATTTCAACGTTGGTATGGCCTCGTATTATCTCTACTTCTGAATGCATGAATGAAACCACACTTGTCTGTCTCCCTAGCTTCATATATACTACATTCAGTTCTAATTACAAGATCGAGTTGACTTTTTTTTTTTAGAGATTAGGGAAGATAAATAAGTTACTTAATGTTATCATATATTGTATATCCTTATATTATATATTAGTTTATGGGAAATTAAAGATGTGGGTCCCACCGTTTCATGTGTGTGTAGGGATCTTCTTCTTTTCACGCAATATGAGAAGTGTAAACCTCTTAATTTATTAATTAAACAAATTAGTTTGGAGGAAAAATAAAAATACTCTAAAGTAATTTAATTAACTTCTTTAATTATATTTCTCAAAAAAAAAAAAGTTAACTTTATTTTATAATTAGAAGGGGAAGGAAGGAGTATTATTTAGTTACGTCCACCCATATTTTGTACAATTTTCTCACGTTATAGTCCATAATGTTGCTTCCCTGCATCACATGGCTGTGTTTGTATTGGTACCGAATCCAACAATAATTTGCATGCTTAGCTTCCTCATCTGTTCGATCGGTTTAATTTTTGTTCATATATAATTAGAATTAGATGCTCGTTTTGTAGCTATGCCAAAAGCCACAGTGTTTGTATTTAATTCCACACTTTAAAATTGTATTCTTCTTGGATATACACATATATATATACCAATAATGCATGCATGTGCCCCCTTTTTGTAGTTTCCTGATCACCATCCACAATCCCTTTAATTAATATATACGTGCTAATCTTGTTTTGAATCTCTTCAAATCCTTCGCCACGCCAGGAACACACAATAATATATAGCAGATTATTGTTCAATAACAGCCATGTTCCCATACTTTAAAAATAAATAGGGTTAAAGTGTAAAAATGTACATGTTTTTTTTTTTTTACAGTACATTCAACAGTAAATACCTTTTTTTAGAGTAAAAGTGACTCCCACGATCAATATTATATTATTGTTGACGTCCGTTTAATTCTTACTTACTCAATTTCTCGTGTCCTTCTGTCCAAGTGAATCCCTATAGCGTGATTCTTCTTCATTCTCACTCACATCGCTCGACTGCTTTCTCTCATTTGGTTAAGTTAAACCCTAGAACGATCTGATCCCCTTTTCGATTTACCCCTTATACTTTTTATTCCCAATTTTCACTTAGCCTCCTACTTTTTATTTTATTTTATTTTCCTAGTCAGCAATTTACTGTTCAGTTGGCTTCTTTATATTCTACGTCATGCTACACCTCATCATTTTCAGTCAAATACTTCATATTTCATCGGTCAGCATTTTCATTTAACAGACTCTATGACTTTTTGTCCCAATCTCATGCATAAACATATAGCTAGTCACTTTTGTAAAAGAAAAAAAATTATCAAATACACTTAAAAAAAAACACATACATGTACGTTAACTTTAAATAAATATGTTAGTCTTTGATTCACTCAAAAACTATCTTGTTAGTTGTTGCTGTTAAATTAAATAATCATGAATATGTCATATTTTGATCGAACAAATAAAAATTATAATAAAAAAACATAAGAAAAATAATATGTATAAAGAAAGACCATAAAAATGGTATTTTCTCTCGTCTTAATTATAGGATCAAATTGTAGTGCAAATTGTACCACAAAGTTTGTCTTCTAAGTAGGATATGAGGTAGTAATTATTTTAGAGGACTATAAATTAAAACATTAAAATATAAAAAGTAAATTCCTCTTAGTTAAATTTTTTATATTCTCTTTAATTTTATATGAAGGAGTCGAGTAAGGAACTTCTCTCCGGTACTGAATGCTTCCTTTTTCACTGTCTTTCTCCAGTCCTATGCCCTCTCGCTTTAAAGCGGTGACATAAAAATATCTTAGATCATCTTTAACATGTATGCTACAAATACGGCAAAGAGTTTTTAGAGGGTTTTCGGTGAGGAGCAAACACAAAACTTCACTAACTCGATCAGCTTCTCCCTTCTCTCTTGCTCTCCCTATCTCTCATCAATTACGCATACTTGCTCCTCGGTGTAATGCTTTGATGCTTCATTTTAAAGACCTGGTTCTTTTTTTGATTTCTGATCATGAGCCAACGTCAACTAGGTTTTTATTTGTGAAGGTTTATAGTAGGAACTGTGGGTTTTAGGCATTTTGGATGGCTGATCACAGCTTGTTTTCCACTGTTTATGTAATCGAAAAAGGACAGAGTTATTTGAATTAGTTTCTATTTGTTATTATTTATTA
The DNA here is from genome assembly GCA_034222035.1 of Acacia crassicarpa. NCBI lineage: Eukaryota > Viridiplantae > Streptophyta > Magnoliopsida > Fabales > Fabaceae > Acacia > Acacia crassicarpa. The sequence goes on along the minus strand of JAWXYG010000002.1, from coordinate 66,013,131 downwards.
ATCATTATAGATAATGATTCAGCTAGGGAGAACATAAAAAAATTGTCGCAATTTATTTATTTATTTTTTGTTTTAATTTCTAGTACTTCAAAAGAATTACTATTTTTTTGCTGTCTTTCTTTATACATATTATTTTTCTTAGATTCTTTATTATCATTTTCTCATTGAAGAATCAAATCATAAATATATATAAATAATTAAATACACTTGGATATAATATGTTGTTGAGATCTAACCACTATTATGCACTGATTAATACTATAGTGTTAGGTTCGTTTACATTAATAATAAGTCCCTTGTCGCTGTGGAACACCTGACGTAAACATGATGGGTTTTTTTTTTTTTTTTTTTGCTATTGTACCCGGTTTATCAGAGCTTCGCCCTGACTAGTCCGAATCGAGGTTCTGTCGGGCGCATACGCGGGGACCTCTCTCAGGGAAATTTTCTGCATCCACAAGTACTCGAACTCAAGACCCTTACTTAAGCGACCCAAGTCCCTTCTACTTGAGTCAACTTCTGCCGGTAAACATGACGTATTTCTAACCCAGGAAATCTAGTGGTTAGAAGGGGACAGTAATATACGGAGCCATTCGGCCCACGCAATTCAAGAATAGACAGAGGAAGATAAGGCATCAAACAAATAAAACATGGACACTTGAAGATCTCTAGGCTCCCCCCACGGATCTCATACATATGTTGTTCAATATCTTGAAGAACATGGGTTGGGCTAATTACGTAAAGCAGGGGCCCAGCCTGAACTGAAACAGACGCAAAATGAATCGTTTTTTTATTATGGGCCAAGAAAAGAGCAAGTCAAATAAACAGAAGCCGAATTACTTGTATGTTGAGTGAAAGTTTTTTTTTTTTTTTTGGGTATATGAGTGAAAGTTAAATAATTTCATCATTATAAATGTTGATTTTTCAATAAATTTAAATGTTGAATCTCGTTTGTTTATTAAAATTTACTTATAATATTGTAATATTTTAAATTCGTATATGTTACCTATAATAATTTGCAATAATTTATGAGAAAAGTATTTCTCCAGTCACTGGATATGGATAGAGTTATCTCCAGTGATCTCAAAACTACGCTGTTTAAATTAATGAAGGATTTGTTAGTAAATTTCAAGTGAATTAATGAAGGGCGTTTTGGTAAAATGTATATAATTAAAAAATAAACAAAATTATAGAAACACCATTCATTAATCTAAAACAACGGACTTGGCTTCCATCCTCTTCCCTTCCTGTCCTCTTCTCATCCTCTTTTTTATTTCAACCGTTGGATCGAAATCTCAACCGTTCAGATTTAATCTTTTATAAAAATATTATTTTAAATATTTTATTAAATATTTAATTTTTTATTAATTTTTTTTATAGAAATTAAATCTGAATCGTTGATATTTCAATCTAACGGTTGAGATGAAGAAGAGGATAGGAAGAGGATGGGAGCCAACTCCTACAACATAGTTTTGAAGTTATTGGAGACAACTCTATCTCTAGTGACGGGAAAAATACTTTTTTCACAAATTATTGCTGGAAACCGTGTACTTTTAATTATGATACCGTTAGTATACTACAAACTTAACTATAATTAAATGTTGGGAAAAACATTTCTCATGTTGTAGGAAAAATGTTTTCTCATGTCACACATATATAAAATGGTGGGACCCGCATATATATATATATATAATTAACACTATATATATATGTGTGGGTCCCACCATTTTATGAGTGTGTAGGAATCTTGTTTCTCTCATGCAATATGAGAAAAGTAAACCCCTTAAATGTTATTAATATTTAAATTTAGGGAAAAACATTTCTCATGTTGTAGGATAAGTGTTTTCTTATGTTACACACACATAAAATGGTGGGACTCACATATACATATAATGAAGATTATATGTATATATGGGTCCCACCATTTTATGTGTGTGTAGGAATCTTCTTTTTCTCATGCAACATGAGAAAATTAAACCCTTAAATTTAATATATGTATCATTTAAAAAATATTTAAAACCTAATGAAGCTGTCAATATTAAAATCATGACTATATGTTTTAAAAAAATTAGTTTAATAATCTAAACATTAAGATCTCGATCATCTGCTGTGACTTATAGACTTATTTTAGTTTAATTAGAGGGAAAAGTATTTCTCCAGTCACTGGAGATAGAGTTATTTTCAATAACCCCAAAACTACGTCGTTTTGAATTAATGAAGAGTGCTTTTTGTAATTTTAGGTGAATTAATGAAGGGTGTTTCGGTAAAATTCATATGATAAAAATAAACAAAATTACGAAAATACCCTTCATTAATTCAAAACGACGTAGTTTTGGGGTCACTTGAGGTAACTTTATCTCGAGTGAATGAAAAAATTCTTTACCCTAACACATTATAATTCAAATTTTTAAAATATATTCCATCAAACATATTTTTATAAGTAAATTATTCAAATTTTTGATTAAGTTGTTAATATTTCACATAAAAATTACTTAAACTTTTCGAAAATTTAATAAAAATACCAAACAGATCGTTAATAAATATAAATGTTAACAGATAAATTAGGGATTTGTTATAATGTTTGCGTAAATTAGTAAACAAGATTTACTTTAATATTTTTTAATTAAAAATACATTTAATAAATCTTTTTAAAATATCCTTTAATGGTGCTGGTAGTTTGGATTAAAGGATATGCTTTTAAAATAGAAGGAATGTGTGTAGAAATTAAGACAAAACACAAAAATGCTGAGAGTATTTTACTCTAAAGGGCAAAGGTGCAAATTTGCCCCTAATGTTTACCTCCAGGAGCAATGTTGCCCCTTAACTTTTGGTCGTAACAATGTTGCCCTTAACGTTCCAACTCGTAGCAATCTTGCCCTCGTGTAATAGTCAAACCGACGTTGACCGTGAAGTTGACAGGCTGTGCGCGGAAAACATCACGGTGTTGGCCACGTTGGATGACACGCGGACAAACCTGGCTGAGTAGGAGTGTGTCTGATTTAATCCTCGTCCCAACTGGATTTCTTTTACCCACCGGACCGATAAACATTAGAGCAACTTAAAAGCTTGAAGTATTTGTGGAGAACATAGTTAGGGCTCGAAAAAGCTACGACAGAGGAATTAGTATTTATTTTACCCAGTAAATACCTTTTACCCACCCGATACGAGTTGGAGAACGTAGTTAGGGCTCGAAAAAGGTATTAGAATCTGGGAAATCTTGTTCAAATGCTGAGTGTGCGAAAATGGAAGAGGGACAGAGAAAGTGAGATTTGATTGGAAGAGTTGTGAAGCTGTAATCGTGCGTCATTAACTTGATATGTATCAAGTTAAAGCCGGTGTTTTCGAAATAAATGGCCAATGAACACTCGACTTGATTTAAAAATGATTGACTTGAGTTAGTGATTTGAGTCACTAACTTGAGTCAGTGACTTGAGTCACTGACTTGATATATATCAAGTTAAACCCGATGTTTTCGCCAAATGAATACTCGACATGAGTCAATAAGTGAAAAACTTGAGTTAGTGACTTGAGTCACTGACTTGATATATATCAAGTTAAACCCGATGCTACACAAAAGAGTCACTGACTTGATATATATCAAGTTAAACCCGATACTACACAAAAAGCCACTGACTTGATATATATCAAGTTAAACCTTGAGTCAGTGACTTGATATATATCAAGTTAAACCCGATATTTTCGAAATAAATTGCCAAATGACTCGAGTCAATAAGTGAAAAACTTGAGTTACCAACTTGAGTTACTGACTTGATATATATCAAGTTAAACCCTGTGAAAAACGCAACTTGATATAAAAATTGATGACTTGACTTGATATCAAGAATTTAAAACAAATTGGTACAAAACTTAACATCAAATAGATAACTCAAGGCATAAAAACATTGATTGGAGTTAACCAAGTTTCTTTAAAACATTTTCATCGTTTAACTTGAAGCATCCATGGATTTAACTCGAACATATAAATTTCAACTTATCAACTCTTCAACTTGAGACATATAAGATTAAAAACATTTTCCTTTTAAATAATAACACTACATGACTCAAGTATCCAAAGATTAACCTGAAGCATATCAATTTTAACTTGAGGCAAATATATCTCAAAATTATTGACTCTACGTCAAACACATTTTAACAAAGGCTCATGAAATCAAAACAATTTTCATTTAGATGTTAACATCTCACGACTCCAGGCATGCGACTTTAACTCGAGGCATCTAAGGGCAATCTTTCAAACCATTGTAGATTCAAGTTAACTATATAAAACATGATTTAACCTTGAATCTATTAATTTAATTACATTATAATTGTTATCATCAAAACATCAAAAATATAGAACTAACACCTTGCTTCTAGGTCCCTCAAGAGACAGATTCAGCGTCATTCTATGGCCACCAAATTATTACTCAATCCTCTACATTGTCCCCACATGATAAACACATAAATATCCATTAAATACTAAATACAGCAGCTGTTGGGTTCTACTGTGATAATTGGAAACAGGGGAAAAACGCAGGTATGCAGTAGAAAATCTGCCAGAACGAGTAGCACTTAAGTATTTGATCAATTCACACGCAGCTAACACAGTCAAATACCTAATACAATTACATTCTAAAAAATTTCATTCCATCCCCACTTTCATTTAACTAACTGTCACATAACAGTTGGAATACATCTGCAAATCATCATGAATCAGCGCAGCAATAAAAATAAACAAAAACACCAAGTGATGAACAATGCACAGAAACTTTGCTTCAGTCTCCTTTCATTCTTCCTCATGTTGGCATAAATTGTGGCTATGTCTTGTTCAATATTTCCTGCAGCTCCTCCCTCATCGATTATGCTAAGCCCCACATTCCCGTCATTAAGGTTCTCCACATGTTCCAGGAGCTCATTTATCACATCTTTTGCCCTCGCTCCCATTTCATCGTCATGCCATTTGAAAAACCCACAGCCCCTTCCCTGTACATGAAAATCAGTCAATTAAACGCATACCAAATTATTCCCCATGACAATACGCCCCCTCAGATAAATAATAGTAATCAAATCAGATGCTTTACACTTACATGTTTATAATTTCTGCATCCAAAGAATCTCCGACCTGGATTTTGCTCAGTCCAGGATGTATACAGCCGTGCAAACAACCCACACTCACACATCGTCGACGGCCGACGTTCTCCAACATCTCCGTCAAGTCGCCGTGCCATCGTCGCCCTCCTCCTCCTTGTCGATGTCAATGTTGTTGACGCCGTCGACTCAGGCATTCCTCTTCTTTGCTCCATCCCTACTTCAATCACGCCGTAGCTGAGTCGCACAGAACCTCTGGCCATTTAAACACCCATGGTTAATTACTGTTCAAATTGGATTTAACCACGGTTCAAAAAAAAATCAGTCCAGTTGCCTTTTCGAGCCCTAACTATGAAATCTCACTTCTCTGTGAAAGCTTCACAATACTTAGAATGAAATCTCACTTCTCTGTCCCTCTTCCATTTTCGCACCCTCAGCGTTTGATGAATTTCAGTAATTCCTCTGTCGTAGCTTTTTCGAGCCCTAACTATGTTCTCCACAAATACTTCAAGCTTTTAAGTTGCTCTAATGTTTATCGGTTCGGTGGGTAAAAGAAATCCAGTTGGGACGAGGATTAAATCAGACACACTCCTACTCAGCCAGGTTTGTCCGCGTGTCATCCAACGTGGCCAACACCGTGATGTTTTCCGCGCACAGCCTGTCAACTTCACGGTCAACGTCGGTTTGACTGTTACACGAGGGCAAGATTGCTACGAGTTGGAATGTTAAGGGCAACATTGCTACGACCAAAAATTAAGGGGCAACATTACTCCTGGAGGTAAACATTAGGGGCAAATTTGCACCTTTACTCTACTCTAAATAACATGGTTAAGGTAACAATGGTTGTTGTAGTTTGGCCACACAAAAAAAGATACCAGCAGTGGTACTATTTTTAGCCACGTCATCGATTGTGATTTCTCGATTTTCCAATGAGTTCCTCACCGAGAACGATTTTATAATCACCGCCTAATATTTAATTATTTATATATATCCAGTTATATATATATATATATAATCTCTATTTATAACCCTTTTCCTTTTCCCAGCTCAATTCTCTTCTGTCATCATTTTCCCTTCGCAACTCAATTGGTAGCGTCTCTTCATATTTCCTCTGGTTTGAGTATCGGTTCTGCAATAATGGCGACGGGGATTGTTAGAAGGGCAGTTTCTAGGGTTTCATTGTCGCCAGCATCCATGATGATGGGGATTAGAGCCCACGCTTCCGAAGTTCAAGCCCAGCAAGTCGAACCGACGGCTCGAGACACCTCCAGCTTTAAAACCTTCCAAATCTACCGATGGAACCCGGAAAGTCCATCCAAACCCCAGCTCCAGGAGTACAAGATCAATCTTAAGGAGTGCGGGCCCATGGTGCTCGACGCCCTCATCAAAATCAAGAACGAAATCGATCCCTCGCTCACTTTTCGAAGGTCTTGTCGCGAGGGAATCTGTGGGTCCTGCGCCATGAACATTGACGGTTGCAATGGCTTAGCCTGCTTGACCAAGATTCCTTCTGGAACGGACTCCACAGTTACTCCTTTACCCCATATGTTTGTGATCAAGGATCTGGTGGTGGATATGACCAATTTCTACAATCAATACAAGAGTATTGAACCGTGGTTGAAGAGGAAGACCTCGCCTCCCGTACCTGGGAAGGAGATACCGCAGAGCAAAAAAGATAGGGCTAAACTTGATGGGATGTACGAGTGCATATTGTGCGCATGCTGCAGCACATCCTGCCCCAGTTATTGGTGGAATCCTGAGTCCTATCTTGGTCCCGCCGCTTTACTCCACGCTAACAGGTAACCGCTGCTTTAATGCTTTGACCATTTTTTAAGTTAACGGGCGCGTAATGTGGCTTTGCCCGTATGCCGCACTTGTTTGAAGTCTATTACTTCAGGTTATGCCATCTGTTGTATTCTATGAAATGTCTGCTCCATGTTAAGAGAAAACTTGACATGCAGGGATTTGGATTTAAAGAACAGAGTTTCACTGTTCCGTTGGTAAATTGAAGCTTTGTGAAAATTTTCTTTCGTTCTATATTTTTTGTAACGCATGTCCTCTTTTGGTTTTTTAAGAAACAGTGCTTGTTATTATTTTTTCTATAGTCCAGGCTAGCGAATGAAAAAAGCTTTTCTTTTGTTTCTTGAAGAAACTGAAGGAGGCAAATGGAATGGGGTAGGAATTTCTCTGCCTTCCCATTTTTGGATAAATCAGAAACCTGACCTCTTTTTTCCTAAAACAAATTATTTTATACTCTTCTTTTCCCCCTTCCAAATCTGATTTTAGTTATCTGGCCTTTTGCAATCTATATGCTGTTTTGTTAGTAATATATTTCGTAAATTGGGCAATTACCCTGCTTTTGGCATAAATCATGATTGTTGCTCTCCTTTTCTTCTTGGCATTGTCAGTCTTTAATATTTGGATTTGTGGGTCAAAGTTTGGTTAGTAATTCGTTTTTTTAACCTTAGGTCATATAAAATTTGATGTTCAGCACTTTGCATGAAAAAGTTGAAGCTGCTGTTATTTCAGGCATTGAGGTCACAGATATAATTCATCTAGTGGTTCGTTAGATGCTTTACTATAAATTTTTGTTTCCATTTTTAAATTTGTTATCTTAATTTATCCTGAACGCTTGCTGGTTCATTTTATGCTTGTTTGAGATAACACTGAAACTTTTGGATTTTGTACCTCGATCCCAAACTTCATAATCAAGTAGCATCTCATTCTCATCTTTACGTTCTATATCAATTCTATTTCCAGATTATAGTAATTGAAAGACAGTATACTTGATATCTCTCTTGTTTTAGAAATTATACAAACATGTTCCTCTCCTTTTTTTTTTTCATGTATTTGTGTTGGTTGAAACTTGAGTGTGGCTGAAGAGCCGTTATATGGGGATGGTATTGTTGCAGGTGGATCAGTGACAGTCGTGACGAGTACACAGAGGAACGATTGGAGGCCATTAATGATGAATTCAAGCTGTACCGATGTCATACCATATTGAACTGTGCTCGTGCCTGCCCCAAGGGCTTAAATCCTGGAAAGCAAATTCAACACATCAAGAAGCTTGAGTTGGGAGTTGGCAAAGCATGAGTTTGTGGTTTGTTCAATTAAATCATTCATGCGGGCAACTCGCTTCCCTCTGAATGCGGTGATAACCCTGCTAATGTTGGATTTGGAATAAATCTCCCAATTTATTCTTCAGCGCCGTTTGTAAAATTTGGCTTTTGAAAATTTTATTGTCGGTTCTTTTTAGTAAAATAATAATAATATTTGTATAGAATGTGAAGTCTGGGCCATTAAAACTTTATTTCCTTGATTTGATTTCATTTTCTTGGGTGAAAGAATTTGTCAAAGTGCCGTGTTCGAGGCTAGGGGAGATGGCAATGGAGCGTACTTCTTTGGGAGACTTCGCCCCTTAATTGGCCTTATAGAAGGTCGGAGTGGTGTACCCACTTGCCCATCATTTTATATACCAAAAAAAAAAAAAATCGTCAAAGTGGGCAAGCATTGGCGGCCATTACATATGATTGGAAGCTAGTGCAAACTACTAGTTGCTGTTAAAACTTGTCCAATAAGGCCTCTAGAAAACCATCCAGCAGCTAGGGGCTGTTATCTGAGAAGCATGTATTGATGTTATATTTGCTCTGAAACAAGTGTGTCTCTGTTGTTCTGTGTAATGTTTTTTGTTTGTAATTTGGGCTTCTAGCCTTCTCCTTTATATCAAAAAAAAAAAAAATAAAGGAAAAATTATAATAAAGGACCTAAGAAAAATAATATTTATTAAGAAGGGCCATAAAAAGTGGTGATTATTCTAAAGGACCAAAAATTAAAATATTAAAATAAAAGGACTAAATTACCCTTAGTCAGATTTCCTATCTTCTCATTAACTAAACTGGAATGATTTTTTCTTACATGAGAATCTAGAGTAATTGATGAATAATAATAAATAGATATCAATTCAAATAATTCTTTTTCCATTGTAGAATCACTCAAGATTATTATGTTAGAGAAAAGATAGGAAATATGGAGCTTTTTATGGTTATAGCGAAAGGAAAGAGGGATTTAGTTTCTTTAATTACGTTCTTCTCTTTTGATGGGGTTTTTTTTGAGTTAAGAGTCTTTTGCTTTATTTTCTGTTTCTCTTATAATGGGACAACTGGTAATATTGAATGAATATCAGGTATTTTTGATTGCCTCAGTACAAAAAATCTCAGGTCTAACACAGTAGACGGTTGCACAACGCACGAGGCTTCTTCTACTACAACCATAAAAAGCTCCACCTTTGCTATCTTTTCTCTAGCATAATAATCTGGAGTGATTCTACGATGGGAAAAGAATTATTTGAATTAATATCTATTTATTATTATATATTAATTACTTTAGATTCTCATGTAAGAAAAAATCATTCCATATTCAGTTAATGGGAAGATAGGAAGAAAAAATCATTCCAGATTTAATTAATGAGAAAATTAGAAATTTGATTAAGGGTAATTTAGTCTTTTTATTTTAATATTTTAATTTTTGGTCCTTTAAAATAATTACCACTTTTTATGGTCTTTCTTAATAAATATTATTTTTTTTAGGTCCTTTATTATAATTTTTCAAAAAAAAAAAAAAAAGGTGTGTCTCTCTTGACGTGTATATTATTAGTGATAGGATCATGGAGAGATGAAAAGAAAAGAGAGACGACATCATCTCCATCGAAAATCTTTTAAAGCCATCTAAGTGAACAAAACATATAAATGCCCTCCCCTTCTAATCTACTGAGTAAGAAGGAAAATTATTAACAGAAAAGAACACAGTGATGACTTCGTGTGATATGCATATACATCAAATTGGTAAACTTTGAAACCATTAACCAAGACCAGAAATTCGAGAGATGTAAATGAAGAATGCGGCGGGATAACAGAAATGAAAAGAATGAGATGTTGAGAAAATTCTGAGAATAAAATGCCAAGTAGACTGAACTCTGCCTCAACGGACTAACTTGATTGGCTTAATCCAACATTTGCAGAATATGGGGAAGTTTCCTTTTCTTTCGGCCGGATTCTGCTTGCGAAATTTCCCCTCCCCAACACATCTGAAAACAATTTTGGACCAGTCCATAGCAAAACGATATGAAAATCAGGCACTTCCCATAAAGGAATTGGAGGTTGGAATGAAGCCAGTAAATGGCAATTCTCATTTTCTCGCAACCTTCATGAATAAGCCAAAAAATTCACAATTCATGTGCCAACAATATTTGCTGTACCACCTCAAAAAGATGTCCCTTCCTCAAAGTAGGACGAACAGATCACAAAATCAAAGCAACGTGTCTCTATTAATACCAAAGCGTACCCAACAGTTCAATTTATTATAGAAAATCTGACTTGCACGGTCCAAGTAATTTTCACAGTTACGTCAATAACGGACAGCGTCGATGCTTCCTTATTTGCAAGAGAAAACGTCGGTCATAAGATCAGAGGTTGATTTCAGCTTTTAAACAAGGCCAAAAGACGAAATAAAAAAAGTTTGCTTTCTAAGTTTCTCAACTTCAGAGAGACTGGAAGGCCCTATCAACAGTTGGAATTAAGGCAATAAATTGACAAGAGTCCCATTTTTCAAAGTTCTTGACAGAAACTGAGAGAGAAACACAGAGAGAAATGGCTTCTTGGCATTCAATTCCTCTTCAGGTTTTGTACCAAGTACTAGGTTGGTTAACATTCATTTCCTGGGCCATCAGTTGTTACCCACAGATCATCCTGAACTTTCGTAGGAAAAGGTGCCTCGTTAATTTTTCAGAGACTTGTTTACCTTGATTTCTGTTCTTCTTGAGATTCTAATTCAAAAGCGTTTTTCTTCCTCGAACACACAGTGTGGTTGGCTTAAACCTTGATTACAAGTTACTCAACCTAACAAAGCAAACCTCCTATCTCATCTACAACGCTTCCCTCTACTTCAGCACTGCCATTCAGAAGCAATACTTCGAGAAATATGGCTTTGGACAGGTTTCTTCTCAGAAAACTACTTCATCCTGCTACTTAATCACCCATTTGGCTTGTTCATTACTCTGTTTTTTATCTTTTAAACTTCAGATGATTCCTGTTGCCGCTAATGATGTTGCTTTCTCCGCTCATAATGTTATAATGACCTTAGTTGTGTTATTCCAAGTTGCAATCTATGAAGTAAGTATCTTCCACAGCTCTTCTAAATAGTTATCCTCTCTCTTAGAACCCACCACACAGGTTTTGTGAATTCTTCATAAGATTCAATGCCACTGTGTGCAGCGTGGGGGTCAGAAATTCTCCAAATCTGCCATTGCAACAGTCTCCGTGATATGGCTGATAGCTACCGTTTGTTTTTTTGTGGCATTACCTGACCACTCTTGGCTTTGGCTCATCTCAATCTTTAAGTAAGCTAAGCCCAGCTCCGTAGCCATTCTTTTCTTTCTATGAAAGTTTACAACATATAATAATGCAGCACATGTGGCTGTTGAGAGAACAGAAAAATGTTTAGTTTCCTGATTTTAGATTTGATTAATATTGGGAATCAATTATAATGCAGCTCAATTCAAGTATGTATGACAATGATCAAATACATGCCCCAGGTCAGGATTTTTTTTCCCCTCCCTATTTTGAGTATTTGAGTTGAAATATGGTTTCAGAAATCCTGTTCCGTAAACTAAAATAATTTTTTTTTTAAGTACTTACCTTGTAAATTGTAATAGTTATTATCCAAAAACTAATCCAAGCACATGCAACTATGAAAATATAGGCTCTCACGAACTTCTTGAGGAAGAGCACAGATGGATTCAGCATTGGAGGGGTTCTGCTTGATTTTTCTGGAGGAGTTTTCAATTACTCACAAATGGCCGTTCAATCTATAGATCAAGGTTTCTCAAATTCAACCTGCAATAACTGATATTAGACCCCTCTCAGCCTGCAATAACTGATACTATCTCTGTTTCTAGGTTCATGGGTGAACTTTTCTGGAAACGTTGGGAAAGTACTTCTATCCTTGGTATGACAACTCAAAAGCCTGATTCCTCTCTCAGTCTGTGACAAAACCCAGAATTTTAAAGAACTGGTTTATTAAACATTGGTGGTATTTTGACATTTAAATGAGGAACACTTTGCAATAATGCAGGTAACTATATTCTATGATTTATTGTTTATGTTTCAACATTATGTGCTGTATCCTGGGAAGAAAGCTGGAGCTTGGCCCAAAGCGAATGAAAAAACCAGACAGCCGCTTATCTGCCCAAGTTCAATTGATGTTACAGATCAACAAATAAAGGGTTTGAAGAAATCTTCAGATCTATCTTTACCACAAGAGGTGTAAGGTATAAAGCTAGAGAGCATGGAGTATGCAGTGAAATTTGTGGTGAGGTTGTGGATATTTGGAATTTCCACGTCACAGAATTTCTTCTGCTCTCTTGTTTGTTATTTCTATGCGTCATGCCTCTAGATATTAGGTAAGATATACCCTTTGATTTATCTGTACTACCATTTTCAGGGCATAGCTAAATTATTTCAACCATACTTTTTAAAGTGTTTGGATTAATTTTTAAAGAGTAGTTTCTAAAAAAAAAAGTGATAAAAGTTATTTTAGAGAATAAATTTTGAAATAGATTCAGTAAAAAAAGAGATTTTAATTAAAAAATAGTGTTTAGATATTGTTATCAAAATAATTTTTTCACGTTCAAATTATCCAAAAAGACATTTAACTTTTATGGTAATTACATATAAAAGATAAGATTTTATTTTAAATATTTTTAACATTAGATTCCATAATAAATACCAAAAATTAAATAAATTTGTCTAGAAAATTAAAATCATAACACTAGTCAATTATTTAACATGATAAAAAATAGCTCCTACATATATGTATTAATAAATTGTATAGGCTAAAATCATTTATAGATAGTAATTATCTAAAATAATATGTTTTAGATGAAAATAGTAATTTATTAGATAAACTGTATACACTATTCTACATCTTGTTTAGCTTTTTAGTCCATTTTCTTATCTTTTCTTTATCATTACCTTGATTGCATTTTGACATCCTAAGTGTCTGAACAATCTCAGACTGTATTTTTCTACTCTGGTTTTAGTGTTTTTATAAACAATAAATGAGACGGTAAATTACGTCAAGTTGACAATCAAAATTATTGTGAAAGTAATATCCAGACGTTAATAAAGTGTTTTGAGAAATCTTAGAAATTGGAAAAGAGTGAATGAGGAAGAAATCGAAAGAATGAGAAGAATAAGAGAGAGAGAGAGAGAGAGAGAGAATGAGGAAAGGGGAGGGGTGGGGAAAATTGTATGATATTCGATTCTTTTTATAAGTAACATTTATTCTTATCACATAAAATAAACTAACGGTTGAGATTACTAATTGACTCTATTTATAAGTTCATTTAAATAAAATAATAATAATCTTTATTATAAGTCCAATTTCATAGTATAAATGCATTTGTTACATTTTTAGCTAAATTAATTACAATAAACAAAAAGAATTTATTCATGATGATTTTTAGAACTAATCATAGATGAGGGTAAAATTAAAATTTTAACCCATAGTTAATGAGTTAAATAATTTTCCTTGATATATGAAAATTGGTTAATTTAGACTTATAAATAAAATCAGAATAATAGTTACAAATAAGGAGAAAGTTACTTATTGGAAAAAAAAAAAAACCAGCCCCAAGAGGTAATAATGATTGGAAGTTGGAACCACTATTTTTTAAAATAATATACTGGATTAAAAACGAGTCCTGCCAACATTTTAGTAACGTAATGGCATGGGAGCTAGTCTCCCTTTCCCCATGTCTAGGGTTCGAACCTTGTCTCCCCTCCCCTGCTGTGTATATATATAAAAAAAAAAACGAGTCCTTATCTCCGGTTCATAAAAAACCAACCAGCCGTCAGCAGATAAATTTTGTCACTTAAAAGTAATCATGCCTTTGTAATTAAATACGTCAAAGATGGTGACTTCAATTACAATTATCTCCGATTTATAATGCAAGATTTGTTTGTGGTATAATTATTTTACATATAGATCTTATATTAATGATGGGAGGTAATACCATTTTATCAAAGAGTAGTTGAGTACTATGGGGGCATACTAAGAACTACAGATAGGAAGTCATCCCCTACTTGCTAGGTTTGTTTGGAAGATGATATAAGCTTTCAAAAATAATTGTTTAATCATGATTTACGGTTTATAGGAAAAGTATATGAAAGGAGTTTTTTCTTAACTTATATGATCGTGTTTATGGTAAACCGGTCCAAATCAAACAAGCATAATTATATGCTCTAGGCTGTTTCAGATACTGAGCCCATCATCAAGTCTTTAAACATTGAGGTCATACATAACATATATAGTTAGACAGTTAGTAATCACACCTGGTAAATAAATCTGTGATTTAATTCCGATACTTGATCAACATTTAACAATGTAAGAAATGTTCAAATTATACAATTGCTCATTTGTCAATCATATCAGAATCATTCGTTTAACTTTACATGTTACGCTAACTCTATACTACACAAAACAGAAATGGTTCAGCAAATAGAGTGAACTCTGACTCAGCGGATTACATCTTTGGCTTATCTCGACATTTGCAGAATATGAGAAATTTTTGGGAACGGATCCTTTCATTGTTCAAATTTCTCCTAAAGCAATCTATACACCATTGATTTCACTTAATCTTTGCCATTCTTTTTTTTTTTAAAAAATATTTTAAGATACTAACGAGTATTAAAAAAATGTTTCAGATACTGACCGATATTGAAAAAAATACTTTATGATCTTAAAAAATTATTTTAGGATATTGAAAAAATATCCTAAAGTATTTTTTAGTATCAGTCAGTACCCTTGAATTTTTTTTTAAGATCCTAAATAATTTTTTAAGATCATGAAGTAGTCAATATCCTGAAGTATCTTTTTAATATTATTTATACCTGAAATATTTTTTCAAAATTCTAAAATAATTTTCACGATCATGAAGCATTTTTTCAGTGCTAGTCAGTAATCATTATCCTGAAATATCTTTTTAGTACTTATTAGTAGCTTAAAATAATTTTTTTAAAAAAAATGAATGGTCAAGATTAAATGAAATTAATGATGTATGAATGGTCAAGATTAAATGAAATTAATGATGTATATTGCTTCGGAGGGATGAAGAGAAATTTAGACAATGTGAGGATCCTTCCCGAAATTTCCTTTTTGATTTGGCCGCATCTTGGAGATGTCCGCATAATTCTTAATTTTGTTACTCTCCTTTAATTGTGTAGTAAGAGAAATGTGAGTCATTTTTGCCAGAGGTTGGTTTTGATGAGAAAAATACAAGTCAAGTCGAAGGGTTATACAATATACATATAGTGGAAATAAATTCTCATCTTACTGGCAAGAGTTTATGAGGAGATAATTAAACTAATATATGATAGAAACTAAATATTACATGACATACCAAAATTATAACATGGAAAACCCTCAATGCAAGGCTCCGATTTACCATACTCACAGTTACTGAAAATCCAATTTGAATGGTCCAAATAATTCCCAGAGTCACATGAGTATAAATGTGTTAAAAATATAGGTGATAATTGATTAGTTAATGAATTAGTTAGAGTTAGTTAGGGCCTTAATCTATATAAAGGGGGTCCTAGGCCTAGCTAAAATGATGAAGTGTGTATCACAATTATTTTGTAAGAGCATTATACTCTCCATTGTTAATAATACAATGAGATTCTTCGTCTTTCTTTCTCCAAATTATCCTCTCCAATTATACTAATTAACATGGTTTTTTTTTAAATTATTTTTTTTACGCCAATTACTCGTCATATAATTTGTTTGGAAGTATGAGTAGAAACAAGAAAATGTATATAAAATATTAAAATCAGTAGCCGCCAAGCCAGGACTGAAGTACAGATTCATCTTCCAATTCTCTCGTCAGGACTCATTGCTAGTAACCTACTAAAGCGAGTAAGGTGAGTACAACTAGCTAGTTGCCGAAGAAACCGTGTGAATTGATAGTGGAAGGAAGCAAGAACTCTACGTGATTTCAACGTTAAAAGGGAATACAAAAGACAGAGTAGCCTAAGAAATGGGTTAACAAATTCTGACAGTCAGCTCATGAGGTCTTGTCCTGCTCAAGTAGCACAAGTCCTACGCAATTGGCTCTGGAAGTGGGTGCAATGGGAGAGCCGGGATAGGTACGTGAGGTGGTTGTGCAAGTTGAGGTGCTCCCACTCCAGACGGCTCCTTTGGCGGAGTCACATTCCCCACAACCCCAAGTACCTTCCTCACTTCATTAGCAAGCTTTACCACCATGTCGTCCTCGTGTCCAATATCATACATGGCCTTCTCTAAACAGAAGAGATAATCTCTGTTGTTTCCACAAGGACCCGAGGCTGTTGCTATTTGCCTAGCCATGTCTTCCAAAGGAGCAGGTCCCAGGTAATATTTGTTTGCTTTGTCTGCTGTAGATGTGAATACTATAATTCCAGTTACAGCAGCGTTCACTGAATCTCCTTCATTGTAAAAGTCTACAAGGGTCTTTTGATCATATTCGCATTCCCTCCGCTCCAAATACTGCATAGTCAGTTTCTCCTTTTCAGGGCCTCCACGAACACAATACGCAGTGCCCCAGCAAACTGCCCCTTCTTTTGGCTCCAATGTGCAAGTTCTTGCTGGGTTTTCAGGTGTACCCCTGTGATCAATACATGCCAAATCAAAAACCCGTCTATAGTCCTTTATGAATCCAACCATTTTCTCATCGTAATCAAATCCTGGGTTCCACGCCAGTGAACCATAGCCAAAAACCCAAAACACTATGGTTGGTTGATTTTTTAAAACAGGAATATTCACGAGAGAACGAGAAGGAAAGTGTGAAAACAATATCCTCCAACACTCGAGGGCAAAAGGAGGTGCTCCGAAGAATTTGGACGCGAATAGAACAGGAGAGAAACAATGGCAGGAAAGCTAAACGAATAGGGCTTAGCTTAGGGATTAGGGCTGCGATTGTCCCTCTCTTCGAGCTTTCTTCTCTACCCTCCTTCTCTTTCTCTCTCGTGTTAGGAGGGGGTGTTAGGAGGGGGAAGAAGAGAATTAACTTAGTCTCTCCCTAAGAAAGAATTAATATAGTCTTTTTTTAGGTTTTAGAATTAACATGAGGGTTACTCATTATAAAGGGATGTTCCTCTTTTGTTAATAAAGGGATGTTCCTCTTTTGTTAATAACTAGCACAGACCCCGTGCAATGCACGGGTGTAAGTCTAATAAAACGATCTATATTGTTTTACTGCAATGTTACTTAAAGATGTATCAATTGTATTTGTAATTGTTTTATATGATAGCGAAACTAATTGTTTTTATCACCATATTGTCATGTTGAAAATTTTATAAATTCTTGTAAAGATTGAAAAAAAAAATCATTAATTTTCTAGAAAACTTCAAAATATAACGATTTTTGATATAATGGAATATGGAAATATAAGTTGTTATACATTGATTACAAATTTCATTGTAAATACTATCCATGTCAACTTCCTCAAACTCTAATGGCAACACAAACAAAAACAAACAATTGACGCATAAATGTGGATGTGTGTTACCAAGAATATAAAATGAGAAAAAGTTATGAATTTAAGTAATACAATCCGAATTTCCAATCAAGATGAAGATGGGTACGCAAAAGGGGGAAAATCATTTAGAAAACATCGATAAAGATGGAAACACAAATAAAAGATATCAGAAGATATGAGTAATACATTAAGGGATGCAATGCAAAATCAATATTAATAAGAAGAAAAGCCAAAAAGGTGAGGAAAGAGTGGAAGATGTCCAGTTTGACGATTTGCTGCTAAAGATCATGAGTGAGAACATAGAATGCGGAGCACAAATCCGAAGCGCACCCCAGTATTTATAGCATACGACATAACTGCTGTGACTACTCCCACTATAATGACATCACGATCCATCACGATCCCTACATCACGATCCACTCCCACTATAATGACATCACGATCCCTAGTTGTATGTGCACAACGTCAGCTAAAACTACATCATGGGGAATTAGGGTGTGTGCACGACAACATGAAGAGCCAACTTCCATATATATATATATATATACATATATATCCAAATTTAAATTAAGGGTGATTCAATCTTTTGGTCCTTCAAAAATAAAATTTACTTATATAAGAAGACAAATAAATAAGGAATTATATTTGAATCCCTATATTATCTCTAACTACATCTCATATATTTGTTTTAGAAAATAAGTTTTCACTAAATAAATTTTGAAGATTAAAACATGAAAAAACACAATCCCTAGCCGTGCGCATCATGTCTGCCAACACACATCATGGGGAATTATGTGTGTACACGACAACATGAAGAGGTCAACTTCTAAATATATAGATATATATCCAAATTTAAATTAAGGATGATAAAATCTGTTGGTCCTTCAAAATTTAAATTTACTTATATAAGAAAACAAATAAATAAGGAATTATCTTAGTTAATTTATTTGAAATTTCAATTCCTATATTATCTCTAACTACATCTCATATATTTGTTTTAGGAAATAAATTTTAAAGATTAAAACATGAAAAAACATGATCCCTAGTCGTGTGCGCATGACGTCTGCTAACAAGACATCATGGGGAATTAGGGTGTGGGCACGATAACATAAAGAGGCCAACTTCCAATATATATATATATATATATATATATATATATATATATATATATTCAAATTTAAATTAACGGTAATAGTGTAATACAATCTTTTGGTCCTTTAAAATTTAAATTTGCTTATATAAGAAGACAAACAAATAAGAAATTATCTTAGTTAATTTATTTGAAATTTGAATTCCAATATTATCTCTAACTACATCTCATATATTTGTTTTAGGAAATAAATTTTAAAGATTAAAACATGAAAAAAAAACAGTAAATTTAAATGCGTTTTGAAAATAAAAACTTGAAAAAACATTAAATTCAATTTGAAAAACACTAAATTTAATTGCGGTTATTGATGAAAAAAAATTTATTTATTATTGAGGAAAAAGTAAAATTGATAAAATAAGAAATTATCTTAGTTAATTTATTTGGAATTTGAATTCCTATATTATCTCTAACTACATCTCATATATTTGTTTTAGGAAATAAATTTTAAAGATTAAAACATGAAAAAACATGATCCCTAGTCATGTGCGCATGACGTCTGCTAACAGGACATCATGGGGAATTAGGGTGTGGGCACGATAACATAAAGAGGCCAACTTCCAATATATATATATATATATAACCAAATTTAAATTAACGGTAATAGTGTAATACAATCTTTTGGTCCTTTAAAATTTAAATTTGCTTATATAAGAAGACAAACAAATAAGAAATTATCTTAGTTAATTTATTTGAAATTTGAATTCCAATATTATCTCTAACTACATCTCATATATTTGTTTTAGGAAATAAATTTTAAAGATTAAAACATGAAAAAAAACAGTAAATTTAAATGCGTTTTGAAAATAAAAACTTGAAAAAACATTAAATTCAATTTGAAAAACACTAAATTTAATTGCGGTTATTGATGAAAAAATATTTATTTATTATTGAGGAAAAAGTAAAATTGATAAAATAAGAAATTATCTTAGTTAATTTATTTGGAATTTGAATCTCAATATTAGCTCTAACTACATCTCATATATTTGTTTTAGGAAATAAATTTTAAAGATTAAAACATGAAAAAAAACAGTAAATTCAAATGCGTTTTGAAAATAAAAACTTGAAAAAACATTAAATTCAATTTGAAAAACACTAAATTTAATTGCGGTTATTGATGAATAAATATTTAGTTATTATTGAAGAAAAAGTAAGATTGATAAAATAGTCTGTAACTACCTTCCCCATTATCTCTCTTTCATAACCACATTGTTTTTAATTTTTTATTTTAGCCGTTCAAATATTAAGAGGATGTGTTGAATATTTGATAAAAAAATAATAAGTAAAATGAGTTATTTTGGCAGTTTATAGAATAAAAAGAGTCGTGTGCTCACGACGTCTGCTAACAGGACATCATGGGGAATTAGGGTGTGGGTATGACAACATGAAGAGGCCAACTTTCAATATATATATATATCCAAATTTAAATTATGGGTAATACAATCTTTTGATTCTTTAAAATTTAAATTTACTTATATAAGAAGACAAATAAATAAGAAATTATCTTAATTAATTTATTTGGAACTTGAATCCTAATATTATCTCTAACTACATCTCATATATTTGTTTTAGGAAATAAATTTTAAAGATTAAGACATGAAAAAAATAATAATAAATTCAAATGCATTTTGAAAATAAAAATTTGAAAAAACAGTAAATTCAATTTGGAAAACACTAAATTTAATTGCGGTTATTGATGAAAAAATATTTAGTTATTATTGAGGAAAAAGTAAGATTGATAAAATAAAAAATTATCTTAGTTAATTTATTTGGAATTTGAATCCCAACATTAGCTCTAACTACATTTCATATATTTGTTTTAGGAAATAAATTTTAAAGATTAAAATATGAAAAAAAAAACAGTAAATTCAAATGCGTTTTGAAAATAAAAACTTAAAAAAACAGTAAATACAATTTGAAAAACACTAAATTTAATTGCGGTTATTGATGAAAAAATATTTAGTTATTATTGAAGAAAAAGTAAGATTGATAAAATAGTCTGTAACTTCCTTCCCCATTATCCCTCTTTCATAACCACATTGCTTTTTATTTTTTATTTTAGCCCTTCAAATATTAAGAGGATGCGTTTAATATTTGATAAAAATAATAAGTAAAAGGAGTTATTTTTGCCGTTTGTAGAATAAAAAAAACACGTGTCAAGCAGTGGGCTGCTTACTGCTCTGCTTTTATATAGGTAAGATTTGCAGAATATGAGAAATTTTTGGGAACGGATCCTTTCATTGTTCAAATTTCTCCTAAAGCAATCTATACACCATTGATTTCACTTAATCTTTGCCATTCTTTTTTTTTTAAAAAAATATTTTAAGATACTAACGAGTATTAAAAAAATGTTTCAGATACTGACCGATATTGAAAAAAATACTTTATGATCTTAAAAAATTATTTTAGGATATTGAAAAAATATCCTAAAGTATTTTTTAGTATCAGTCAGTACCCTTGAATTTTTTTTTAAGATCCTAAATAATTTTTTAAGATCATGAAGTAGTCAATATCCTGAAGTATCTTTTTAATATTATTTATACCTGAAATATTTTTTCAAAATTCTAAAATAATTTTCACGATCATGAAGCATTTTTTCAGTGCTAGTCAGTAATCATTATCCTGAAATATCTTTTTAGTACTTATTAGTAGCTTAAAATAATTTTTTTAAAAAAAATGAATGGTCAAGATTAAATGAAATTAATGATGTATGAATGGTCAAGATTAAATGAAATTAATGATGTATATTGCTTCGGAGGGATGAAGAGAAATTTAGACAATGTGAGGATCCTTCCCGAAATTTCCTTTTTGATTTGGCCGCATCTTGGAGATGTCCGCATAATTCTTAATTTTGTTACTCTCCTTTAATTGTGTAGTAAGAGAAATGTGAGTCATTTTTGCCAGAGGTTGGTTTTGATGAGAAAAATACAAGTCAAGTCGAAGGGTTATACAATATACATATAGTGGAAATAAATTCTCATCTTACTGGCAAGAGTTTATGAGGAGATAATTAAACTAATATATGATAGAAACTAAATATTACATGACATACCAAAATTATAACATGGAAAACCCTCAATGCAAGGCTCCGATTTACCATACTCACAGTTACTGAAAATCCAATTTGAATGGTCCAAATAATTCCCAGAGTCACATGAGTATAAATGTGTTAAAAATATAGGTGATAATTGATTAGTTAATGAATTAGTTAGAGTTAGTTAGGGCCTTAATCTATATAAAGGGGGTCCTAGGCCTAGCTAAAATGATGAAGTGTGTATCACAATTATTTTGTAAGAGCATTATACTCTCCATTGTTAATAATACAATGAGATTCTTCGTCTTTCTTTCTCCAAATTATCCTCTCCAATTATACTAATTAACATGGTTTTTTTTTAAATTATTTTTTTTACGCCAATTACTCGTCATATAATTTGTTTGGAAGTATGAGTAGAAACAAGAAAATGTATATAAAATATTAAAATCAGTAGCCGCCAAGCCAGGACTGAAGTACAGATTCATCTTCCAATTCTCTCGTCAGGACTCATTGCTAGTAACCTACTAAAGCGAGTAAGGTGAGTACAACTAGCTAGTTGCCGAAGAAACCGTGTGAATTGATAGTGGAAGGAAGCAAGAACTCTACGTGATTTCAACGTTAAAAGGGAATACAAAAGACAGAGTAGCCTAAGAAATGGGTTAACAAATTCTGACAGTCAGCTCATGAGGTCTTGTCCTGCTCAAGTAGCACAAGTCCTACGCAATTGGCTCTGGAAGTGGGTGCAATGGGAGAGCCGGGATAGGTACGTGAGGTGGTTGTGCAAGTTGAGGTGCTCCCACTCCAGACGGCTCCTTTGGCGGAGTCACATTCCCCACAACCCCAAGTACCTTCCTCACTTCATTAGCAAGCTTTACCACCATGTCGTCCTCGTGTCCAATATCATACATGGCCTTCTCTAAACAGAAGAGATAATCTCTGTTGTTTCCACAAGGACCCGAGGCTGTTGCTATTTGCCTAGCCATGTCTTCCAAAGGAGCAGGTCCCAGGTAATATTTGTTTGCTTTGTCTGCTGTAGATGTGAATACTATAATTCCAGTTACAGCAGCGTTCACTGAATCTCCTTCATTGTAAAAGTCTACAAGGGTCTTTTGATCATATTCGCATTCCCTCCGCTCCAAATACTGCATAGTCAGTTTCTCCTTTTCAGGGCCTCCACGAACACAATACGCAGTGCCCCAGCAAACTGCCCCTTCTTTTGGCTCCAATGTGCAAGTTCTTGCTGGGTTTTCAGGTGTACCCCTGTGATCAATACATGCCAAATCAAAAACCCGTCTATAGTCCTTTATGAATCCAACCATTTTCTCATCGTAATCAAATCCTGGGTTCCACGCCAGTGAACCATAGCCAAAAACCCAAAACACTATGGTTGGTTGATTTTTTAAAACAGGAATATTCACGAGAGAACGAGAAGGAAAGTGTGAAAACAATATCCTCCAACACTCGAGGGCAAAAGGAGGTGCTCCGAAGAATTTGGACGCGAATAGAACAGGAGAGAAACAATGGCAGGAAAGCTAAACGAATAGGGCTTAGCTTAGGGATTAGGGCTGCGATTGTCCCTCTCTTCGAGCTTTCTTCTCTACCCTCCTTCTCTTTCTCTCTCGTGTTAGGAGGGGGTGTTAGGAGGGGGAAGAAGAGAATTAACTTAGTCTCTCCCTAAGAAAGAATTAATATAGTCTTTTTTTAGGTTTTAGAATTAACATGAGGGTTACTCATTATAAAGGGATGTTCCTCTTTTGTTAATAAAGGGATGTTCCTCTTTTGTTAATAACTAGCACAGACCCCGTGCAATGCACGGGTGTAAGTCTAATAAAACGATCTATATTGTTTTACTGCAATGTTACTTAAAGATGTATCAATTGTATTTGTAATTGTTTTATATGATAGCGAAACTAATTGTTTTTATCACCATATTGTCATGTTGAAAATTTTATAAATTCTTGTAAAGATTGAAAAAAAAAATCATTAATTTTCTAGAAAACTTCAAAATATAACGATTTTTGATATAATGGAATATGGAAATATAAGTTGTTATACATTGATTACAAATTTCATTGTAAATACTATCCATGTCAACTTCCTCAAACTCTAATGGCAACACAAACAAAAACAAACAATTGACGCATAAATGTGGATGTGTGTTACCAAGAATATAAAATGAGAAAAAGTTATGAATTTAAGTAATACAATCCGAATTTCCAATCAAGATGAAGATGGGTACGCAAAAGGGGGAAAATCATTTAGAAAACATCGATAAAGATGGAAACACAAATAAAAGATATCAGAAGATATGAGTAATACATTAAGGGATGCAATGCAAAATCAATATTAATAAGAAGAAAAGCCAAAAAGGTGAGGAAAGAGTGGAAGATGTCCAGTTTGACGATTTGCTGCTAAAGATCATGAGTGAGAACATAGAATGCGGAGCACAAATCCGAAGCGCACCCCAGTATTTATAGCATACGACATAACTGCTGTGACTACTCCCACTATAATGACATCACGATCCATCACGATCCCTACATCACGATCCACTCCCACTATAATGACATCACGATCCCTAGTTGTATGTGCACAACGTCAGCTAAAACTACATCATGGGGAATTAGGGTGTGTGCACGACAACATGAAGAGCCAACTTCCATATATATATATATATATACATATATATCCAAATTTAAATTAAGGGTGATTCAATCTTTTGGTCCTTCAAAAATAAAATTTACTTATATAAGAAGACAAATAAATAAGGAATTATATTTGAATCCCTATATTATCTCTAACTACATCTCATATATTTGTTTTAGAAAATAAGTTTTCACTAAATAAATTTTGAAGATTAAAACATGAAAAAACACAATCCCTAGCCGTGCGCATCATGTCTGCCAACACACATCATGGGGAATTATGTGTGTACACGACAACATGAAGAGGTCAACTTCTAAATATATAGATATATATCCAAATTTAAATTAAGGATGATAAAATCTGTTGGTCCTTCAAAATTTAAATTTACTTATATAAGAAAACAAATAAATAAGGAATTATCTTAGTTAATTTATTTGAAATTTCAATTCCTATATTATCTCTAACTACATCTCATATATTTGTTTTAGGAAATAAATTTTAAAGATTAAAACATGAAAAAACATGATCCCTAGTCGTGTGCGCATGACGTCTGCTAACAGGACATCATGGGGAATTAGGGTGTGGGCACGATAACATAAAGAGGCCAACTTCCAATATATATATATATATATATATATATATATATATATATATATATATATATATTCAAATTTAAATTAACGGTAATAGTGTAATACAATCTTTTGGTCCTTTAAAATTTAAATTTGCTTATATAAGAAGACAAACAAATAAGAAATTATCTTAGTTAATTTATTTGAAATTTGAATTCCAATATTATCTCTAACTACATCTCATATATTTGTTTTAGGAAATAAATTTTAAAGATTAAAACATGAAAAAAAAACAGTAAATTTAAATGCGTTTTGAAAATAAAAACTTGAAAAAACATTAAATTCAATTTGAAAAACACTAAATTTAATTGCGGTTATTGATGAAAAAAAATTTATTTATTATTGAGGAAAAAGTAAAATTGATAAAATAAGAAATTATCTTAGTTAATTTATTTGGAATTTGAATTCCTATATTATCTCTAACTACATCTCATATATTTGTTTTAGGAAATAAATTTTAAAGATTAAAACATGAAAAAACATGATCCCTAGTCATGTGCGCATGACGTCTGCTAACAGGACATCATGGGGAATTAGGGTGTGGGCACGATAACATAAAGAGGCCAACTTCCAATATATATATATATATATAACCAAATTTAAATTAACGGTAATAGTGTAATACAATCTTTTGGTCCTTTAAAATTTAAATTTGCTTATATAAGAAGACAAACAAATAAGAAATTATCTTAGTTAATTTATTTGAAATTTGAATTCCAATATTATCTCTAACTACATCTCATATATTTGTTTTAGGAAATAAATTTTAAAGATTAAAACATGAAAAAAAACAGTAAATTTAAATGCGTTTTGAAAATAAAAACTTGAAAAAACATTAAATTCAATTTGAAAAACACTAAATTTAATTGCGGTTATTGATGAAAAAATATTTATTTATTATTGAGGAAAAAGTAAAATTGATAAAATAAGAAATTATCTTAGTTAATTTATTTGGAATTTGAATCTCAATATTAGCTCTAACTACATCTCATATATTTGTTTTAGGAAATAAATTTTAAAGATTAAAACATGAAAAAAAACAGTAAATTCAAATGCGTTTTGAAAATAAAAACTTGAAAAAACATTAAATTCAATTTGAAAAACACTAAATTTAATTGCGGTTATTGATGAATAAATATTTAGTTATTATTGAAGAAAAAGTAAGATTGATAAAATAGTCTGTAACTACCTTCCCCATTATCTCTCTTTCATAACCACATTGTTTTTAATTTTTTATTTTAGCCGTTCAAATATTAAGAGGATGTGTTGAATATTTGATAAAAAAATAATAAGTAAAATGAGTTATTTTGGCAGTTTATAGAATAAAAAGAGTCGTGTGCTCACGACGTCTGCTAACAGGACATCATGGGGAATTAGGGTGTGGGTATGACAACATGAAGAGGCCAACTTTCAATATATATATATATCCAAATTTAAATTATGGGTAATACAATCTTTTGATTCTTTAAAATTTAAATTTACTTATATAAGAAGACAAATAAATAAGAAATTATCTTAATTAATTTATTTGGAACTTGAATCCTAATATTATCTCTAACTACATCTCATATATTTGTTTTAGGAAATAAATTTTAAAGATTAAGACATGAAAAAAATAATAATAAATTCAAATGCATTTTGAAAATAAAAATTTGAAAAAACAGTAAATTCAATTTGGAAAACACTAAATTTAATTGCGGTTATTGATGAAAAAATATTTAGTTATTATTGAGGAAAAAGTAAGATTGATAAAATAAAAAATTATCTTAGTTAATTTATTTGGAATTTGAATCCCAACATTAGCTCTAACTACATTTCATATATTTGTTTTAGGAAATAAATTTTAAAGATTAAAATATGAAAAAAAAACAGTAAATTCAAATGCGTTTTGAAAATAAAAACTTAAAAAAACAGTAAATACAATTTGAAAAACACTAAATTTAATTGCGGTTATTGATGAAAAAATATTTAGTTATTATTGAAGAAAAAGTAAGATTGATAAAATAGTCTGTAACTTCCTTCCCCATTATCCCTCTTTCATAACCACATTGCTTTTTATTTTTTATTTTAGCCCTTCAAATATTAAGAGGATGCGTTTAATATTTGATAAAAATAATAAGTAAAAGGAGTTATTTTTGCCGTTTGTAGAATAAAAAAAACACGTGTCAAGCAGTGGGCTGCTTACTGCTCTGCTTTTATATAGGTAAGATACATGATTTTTCATCTTGATTCTTCTTTATTCACATTTATTAATATGGTATCAGAACAAGGTGGTATTGTGAGCCCTGTGTTTACATGTTTCTTGCTTCAATCAATCATTGAGGTTGAGGCCCAGTCGTATTTTTGGTTTCTTTCTTGCATTCTTGGATTTCTGCCAAACAGGACCCTGAGTTAGGCTGCAACGACGTGGTTCCCATATTTGCAAGATTGGGAGTCTTGCTTCTACGGTTCATCTCTGCCCTAATTTCTCCGTTGACGCGTTTGCTACCTGAGATTTGAAGAACGTTATCTTGATGGAAGAAACTTTTTGCAAATTGCATGATCGCTGTGAATCTTTCCCAACTCATGATTTTCCTGTCAAAGATTCAAGATTTGTTTGGCTTCCGTCTTCGGCTCTTCGCGACTCCAGTTCCAGATTCAAGATCTTACAACTTTCAAGGCAACAATGGCGATGAACAAAACAGTCAGAGACCTCTTGATAAGGCTTCCCTTGAGAATCTTAATCCCTTTCAGATCAGTGTGTATGTGGTCTGGTCTTTTGAGAAATTCAAGTTTCATCTTAGAACACCTCAATTACCATTCCAACAAGAACTCGCTTCTCATTATTCAACGCTTTTACTGGGACCAGCAAAGAAGTGGTTTAGAATTGTTTTTATTTGAAATTCAAAGTAAAAAGATTCAAGAATTCCATGTCCCTCGAGTTACAGATTCTGATATGGGTTTCAACATTGTTGGTTCTTGCAATGGTTTGATCTGTGTTTGTCATTGTTCTCATGACCCATCTTCTTGCGTTTTTCTTTGGAATCCAACAACGAGTCAAATCAGACGAATTCTCGAACTTTCTAATAACGCTCTGCTACCTCATAAGGCCCCGCCATATTGCCTCCTTGGTTTTTCTTATAATGCCAGGGTCAATGACTATGAGGTTGTACGAATTTACCATTCTCATGCCATGGAAATTGAAAGAAAACAATGTGCTCAGAAGGATTAGTTTGCCAAATTTTGATAACTTTGAAGTTTCCAAGACGCTGGTGAATCCGATCTTGATTTGCTGTTTTTCTCAGAGTCTGCTTTAACTATGAATTGTTGTTTAGAGTTGTGGGTTTATTATGATAAGGAACAAGGTTTTGATAGTTGGATTAAGACAAAAACTATCGGATTGAGAATGGCAGGAGGATTTCTTTATGTTTTTACAACATTGGAAAGGCACCAAGCATATTTTTCGTGGCGCAATAGAGAATTGGGACTCGATGGAATTACTGTCAGAACCTTGACATGAGCTTCTTGATAGTTTTATGTGAGGGAGTTAAGAATGAAGCTGCAGATCAGCCACCCTTTAGCAGAGAAGGGTACGAAGCTTCCCAAATGGAATGAGGATTGTAGTATGGCAACACTGTAGGGTTGCCTAGATTTGTTTACTGTGAGAACTGTCAAGAAAAGCAGGATCATATAGTTTAATGGATGAAGAATAATATAAATAGAAGAGGTTGCAGATTGGTTTTAGTCAAGGAAGTATAAGAGAAGCAAAGAGCATTCATGGTGTTGCCTACAAGAAAAGCATGCTAGAAGCACATGTGTAGCATGGAGAAGAAAGTTGTGAATTGAAGAAATCATTGTATTGTTTTGTGATTGTAAAACTAGTCAATTTAATTCACCTCATCCCCTTATTTTTATGTTGTTCAAGTTGAGCACTTTTTAGATAAATAGTGTTCAACTTTAGGGGACGTGTTAGAAATATAGGTGGTTATTGATTAGTTAGTGAATTGGTTATGACCCTAGTCAGCTTAATCATATTGAGTTTAGTGTGTTGGATGTAGAGGCCTCACCAAAGTGTGTAGAGTGTGGAGCTCTCACAATATGTGTGGGACGTGGAATCTCACAAGAGAGAGTTAACTTGGTCTCTCTAAGAAGGAGTTAACATGGTCTTCTTTTATATTTTAGAGTTAACATGAGGGTTATTCATTGTAAAGGAGTGTTTCTCTTTTGTTAATAATACATGATTTTTCACCTTGATTCTTCTTCATTCACATTTATTAACAAAATGTTTAATTATTAACGTAATCGTATTGGTCTTAATCAGTTCTTCGTCGAATTGGAGGACTGAATTTTCCCCGGATAGCGTCTATGTTCTTTATTTACCCGAGAAATGTCCGTCATAATACTAGATGCTGATTTCAGCATTTAAACAAAGCAATCAAACAAAGAAAAGTTTGCTTGCTAAATTTCTCAACCCAAATGAACTTGAATTGGTTTTTGGACCAAATCCATAGCAGCTGATGATTAAGAGAGATTGAAAGGTCCTACCAACAGTTGGAATAAAGGCAGCAATAAATTGACAAGTCCCATTATCGAAGTTCTCGAGAGAAACAGAGAAACACAGAGAAAGATGGCTTCTTGGAATTCAATCCCTCTTCAACTTCTGTACCAAGTACTGGGTTGGTTAACATTTGTTTGCTGGGGCATAGCTTGTTACCCACAAATCATCTTGAACTTTCGTAGGAAAAGGTGTCTCATTTTTTCAGAAACTTTTTTACCTTGATTCTGTTCTTCTCGTGATCCTTATTCAAAAGCGTTTTTCGTGTGGAACAGAGTGGTTGGCTTAAACTTTGATTTCCAGATACTCAACTTGACAAAGCACACCTCCTATCTCATCTACAACGCTTCCCTCTACTTCAGCACTGTCATTCAGAAGCAATATTTCGACAAATATGGTTCTGAGCAGGTTTCTTCTCCGAATAACTACTACTTCCTGTTCCTCAATCACCCATTTTGCGCGCTCATTGCTCTGGTTATTAAAATTTCAGATGATTCCTGTTGCTGCTAATGATGTTGCTTTCTCCACTCATTCTGTTATAATGACTTTAATTGTGTTATTCCAAATTGCAATCTATGAAGTAAGTATTTTCACAGTTCTTAAAATCACCTCAACAGGTTTTTGTGAATTATTCATAAGATTCAATGCCACTGTGTGCAGCGTGGGGATCAGAAACTCTCCAAACCTGCCATTGCAACTGTCTCCCTGATATGGCTTATTGCTGCAGTTTGTTTTTTCGTAGCATTATCTAACCACTCTTGGCTTTGGCTCATCTCCATCTTTAAGTAAGCTTAGCTCCATAGCCATGATCTTCGGTTTCCCTGATTTTAATAGTGCATGAGCTGATTTGTGATTCATACTGGGAATCATTTATAATGCAGCTCAATTCAAGTATGTATGACTCTGATCAAATACATGCCCCAGGTCAGAATTTTTTCCTTCCCTCCCTGTTTTGCTATACGGCGTTATTTGTTGGATTAGCCATGCGTTTATATTTATGACTCCGATTTTATTGTGAAATATAGGCAATCATGAACTTCTTGAGGAAGAGCACAGATGGATTCAGCATTGGAGGGGTTCTGCTTGATTTTTCTGGAGGAGTTTTCAATTACTCACAAATGGCCGTCCAATCTATAGATCAAGGTTGTTCAAAATCAAACCATTAATACTGTATAAGATCTCTCTGAGCCTGTAATGACCGGTACTTCCTCTGTTTTTAGGTTCATGGGTGAACTTCTTTGGAAACATTGGGAAAGTGCTTATATCCTTGGTATGACAACTCAAAACTCTGATTCCTCTCTCCTTTTCTCTATGATAAAACCCATAATTTTATAAAACTGATTTATTGGACATTGGTGGTATTTTCACATTTAAATGAGGAGTACTTTGCAATAATGCAGGTAACTATATTCTATGATTCTGTGTTTATGTTTCAACACTATGTGCTGTATCTTGGGAAGAAAGATGGAGTTGGTGCCAAAGCTGATGGGAAAATGAGAGAGCCGCTTATCTGCCCAAATTCAATTGATGTTACAGATCAACAAAAAAAGGATTTGCAGAAATCTTGTGATCGACCTTTACCACAAGAGGAGGTATGAAGGTATAGGATTTGTAGCATGTAGGGTGCAGTACATTGCGCTTAGACCATACATTGTAAAATTTGCTGTGTTATGTGTGGGATAACTAGTGCTCTGTATTTACATTTATTAAAAAAAGATTCTTGTTTATTTCACATGGCACCTTTAATGAACAGAACAGATTTTAGTTAAATGGCCGATTAGCAATTGAGATTCCCAAATGTTATAATTGTCTAAATTGATAATTGCATTGCATGTAACTTATGTTTGAATAGAATTTGTTGTGGGGACTTGACATATTTGTATGTTTAGGTAACTGCGAAACCAAAGTTTCATAATTTTTTTTTTCTATAAGTTGAGGCAAAATTTTTTTCACATATTTACCTCGTAAATCATAAAAACTAATCCAGATACAATTAAATTAGTTTCCAGTGTTGGAGTGCAGTTTTGGGAATTAACAATGTAAGCTTTTTTTTTTTATTATACATGTTTATTATAAATATAATAATATGTTATTGGATGTTAATGGCTTCTCAGGATTCAAAGAATTTAATTATGGCTTTCATGAATCATTCTATTTTATCCTACTCCTCGTTCATGAATCAAGACCATAAAATCTACCACTCTGTAGTAAGTTACTCATACCTCATTTTCGTAACCAAAAAAAAATATTACATGAATAATTTTTTCCCCATATTTGCCTTTATTTATGAAAGGATGTACATTTTTTCTAACATTGTTTATCTTTATGTATTTACACACATCTCTCCCTTTTCTCTTTCATGTGTGCCCAACCAATGATTAGGTGTAAAATTGACAAAACTTCATTCCTTATCTTACAAGTAACTTGTATTTTTAGAAAAAAAATTTTATGTACAAGTGACTTATAAAAGTAATGTACAAATTTATAGGGATATGATATTCTTACTACCATTTTTTGTTACTACCAATCTTACTACCACTTTTCCACCATTAGATCAGAATTTTAATAGGAGAGAGAAATTATAAAGGTAGATGAGATTCTGATCTAACGGTGGAAAAGTGGTAGTTAGATTGGTAGTAACAAAAAATGGTAGTAAGAATATCCTATACCAAATTTATATGGCTAAATATTTAAGGATTTACTGACTTTGAAACATGTGCATAATAATGCTAATACAGATGAAATGTATATTAAGTATTAATAATGAGGCTGCCAAGAAAAGTATTTAATAACGAGATGAATATAAAAAGGGACTAACCTCAAAATCTCGTACACATGTGAATTAGAAAGAAAAGGGAAAGACCCACCCCCATTGTGCTTCATAAAATCTTGTCTGCTCTCATGGAATTATCTGTACTTCGATTTGTTTCACACTAGAGTTTTTTCAAAAGAGGGATGTCAAAATAAATCTTACTAAAAACAACTTATAAACAAGGGTCTATCTAAATTTATATTATATATTAATAGTTTAATTTTATTAATATATCTTATAAAATTATGTTAGTATGAATTATTGTAGGATTAAGAACTATAAGGTTTTTCAATATTAGGGCAAAATTAAGTTTGAATTATGCAAAATCATTCCTAATGTTTTAAAAACAAAGCAATTTTAACAATTCAGTTAAATTATCCTGAACGAGTTTTCTTTTTTGATACATAACCCACCTATTTCCCCTTATTTGGTCAAATTTAACTGATTTGGTAAAAGGGTTAAGGGTCTATTTTGTTTTGAAAGCTTTTTTGAGATTAATGTTACCCTATAAATATAAAAAAGAAAGGAGCAATTTTATCCTAATTCTTATCTCAGTTAATTTTGGCTGTTAGTTAACTAAATATATTAAGTTAACAGTCCACTTGTCATCCATATTATTTTTGTTAAAATAAAAAATTTGGGAGCAAAATAGACCCTTAATCCTTTTGTAAAATTATACCATTTTTAAAAGATTACATCTACTTTTACATCATTTGAAATTTACTTGTTCCATATGCTCATAAGGAACAACTTCTTTATTAAAATTGCACATTAACTTATTATGGTACACTAATATTATCCAAATTATTTTTATTTGGGGCTAATGCAACATTGAATCCCTCAAATTTGTCAATATTAGAATTTTGGTCCTTTAAGTTTCATTCCTCTTAAAACATGGGTATCTATAATTTAAAAAAATTTGAGTCCTCTTGTCCATGGAGGATCAAAATCAAAATGAGGGTAAATATAAGGGATTAAATATCATGTTAACCTTTAATTAAGCATACTTCTTCTAATCCTTATTATAATACGCTAACTAATACTCTTTTTGGTCTTTATTATAAGGCACCAACTGTCATTTCTCTTCTACTAAGAGAGGACAGTTTAGTCATTAAATTAGTACTCAGTTGATAAATATTTCCATCTGTACTCTTATTTTGATGACGCAGATTTATAAATATTAAAAATATCATTTGTCAAGACATGAGAGTGTAATGGGGGAATGAGAATGAAAGACGTGCCTATTGGGAATGAAAAAGCTAATAAAAAAAACTAAGTAAATCTTTTGAGTGTAGCAGCTGAAAATTCACCAAGTTTGATGAGTATTAAAAATAAGGGTAAAATGGGAAAAAACCCAACTTTAGAGGTAGTTGATGCCTTATAATAAAAAACAAAAAGAGTAAGTGTACTTGCAAGCAAAATACAAAACTAACAAATGTGTTTGTTTTTTTTAATAAAACACTTATATGTTTTCAAATAGTATTAATTTATATATATATATATATACCTATATTTAATAAAGATAGTGGGAGAGGGTAATATTAATGTGATATTAAAATTTAGTGAAATTAATGGGAGTAATAATTACTTAAAAGTTTAATATGAATGTAAGGATTTTAGTTAAGAATGAATTGTTTGTTGGCGCTCTATAATATTACGGACAGTACTGATCGTAAAAACGTGCTTGTTCATGGAAAAGACGCGACCTCACTTTCACTGCACTTTTCACAAGCGAACTGCTCAGAAAGCCCTAATATTCTACTCTCCAGTTCGTCCGATTGCTCTGCACCCGGCTCTCCTCTAGGCATACATCTTTGGGCATACACCGTCATCTAACTAATATCTAGTCCGTTCGATTTCCTCCCTATCGCCACATGTTCTCTGCTGCCGTCGCACCGGATTCTGCCCCTTCCCTCCTCTCTACTGCCCGCGTCTCAAACTCCCAATCCTTGTCATGATCAACACAGGTACCTTTGCTAATCCTCTGCTAACTATGGTTTATTCCCTGTCCAAACCCCTCGAGCTTTTTGTTTCTCAAATGTTCTGTATTAGGGGTTTCCTGATTTCATTTGAGCTTTAGGTTCTGAACTAATCAAGTTTATTAGGTGCTCTATGATTGTTTGAACACAATGCGACAATTAAAAATGTTTCCTTTTGGCACCACTGGCTTTCAGATTGGTTTTATCTCTTTCTGGGGTCGGCTTTCCTTCCTGCATCCACAGACTTCCAGTCTAGCTCCAATTCTAAAGGCTAGTACTGTTGACTGCAGCATGGTTCCCTCTGATTTTCGTTCTGTGCATTCCTCGTGCAGTCGAGGTCCAGATGATTGTTATCCTTGAGACGTTGAGGTCGCTTGGACACATGCCAACATGACCATGTATTCATTCTATGTACTACTTTGCTGTTTTTTAAATCTTTCTCCTGCTGAAACAGAAGTCTGTTATTTTTATTTTGATGAATTTGACCATTTCCCCAATCTTCCTTGTATGATTCTCTCTTCTTCTGCTGCTACAGCAAATTTTCCCCTTATTACTTTTTTTTTCCTTCTTCTGGCATGTTCTTATAAAGGTCCATGGAGGGTATAGAACCTGATATAAAAAGACATCCACCAGAATATGATGTGCAAAATGAAGGTCAAATATCTCCTGAAGGAGCAGCAATTGATGTTGGACAACAGAGTCAAAGCCCCAAGGCTTCCTCGATTGCAGATAGTGACATAGTCATTGATACTGAGAATGAGTGTACAAGCCCCAACGTTGGTACTGTTGACCCAATTCAGATGGGAAATAATGATGATTGTCTGAATTCAAACATTTCTTGTGATCACAATTTTCAGATTGAGGCTGCGAATGGAATTCTCTCTCAGGAACCAGACATTTCCTCTGTTGATGTATCAAGTAACAGTAATGTCATAAAAGCTGAGGGGGAGCCGTCCATGTTACCAAAAATTGGCGTGGAGTTTGATTCAGAAGACCATGCATACAAGTGTTATAGTAGGTATGCTGTTTTGAAAGGATTCAGCATAAGAAAAGATTTTGTCAACAAAAGTAGGGTTAATGGTGCTGTGGTATCTAGAAGATACACTTGCTACAGACAGGGCTATCGGCCTAACAAATTTAATGCCAATGTGAGGAAATCCCAGCAGGAAACAAGGACCGGATGCCTGGCCCATATGACTATTGCTCGTCAGCCTAATGGCAAGTTTCGTGTGACTCATTTTGAAACAGAGCACAATCATGAGTTTGCAACACCCTGTGCCGCACATATGTTACCATCGCAGAGGAGATTGAGTTTTGCTCAAGCAGTTGAATCTAACACGTCTAATACTTCTGTGTTGGATGGGGTACCAAAACTCGGAATGGGATTTGATTCAGAAGATCATGCATATGAGTTTTATAATACATATGCTGGACATGTAGGTTTCAGTGTCCGGAAAGATTATGTAAATAGAAGTAAAATTGATGGTGCTGTGGCATCTAGAAGGTTCACATGCTTTCGAGAAGGTTTTCGACAGAAAGACAAACGTGATGTGAATGTGAAGAGGCCCCGTAAAGAAACTAGAATTGGATGTTTAGCACAACTGGTAGTTTCTCGTCAACCTGATGGTAGATATTGTGTAACTCATTTTGAAGAAAAGCATAATCATGAGCTTGTTGCTGCTTGTAGAGTTCACATGTTACGGTCACAGAAGAGAATAGCCACGAATCAAGATATTAAGAGCAACATGGTAGATGGTTCCAGGGTGCTTCCTAAGTCTGTATCAAATTGCAAGGGTATTGAAGGTTTAGATGATCGGGGTTGTGGCCCCATAGAATATGGAAATAAATTGCCTTTTAGGCGCACCAGAGAAATGAAAGAGGGAGAAGTTGAAAAGCTAAAGCTTCACTTTCAAAGCAAGCGATCAAAAAATCCTTCCTTCTTTTATGCTTTCCAACTTGATTTGGATGATCAAATAACTAACATGTTTTGGGCAGACACAAAGATGGTAGGAGACTACTGTGATTTTGGTGATGTTGTTTGTTTTGATTGTAGTTACAGATTTTGTAGAGACTCCCGTCCGTTTGCTCCATTTCTTGGTGTCAATAATCACAAGCAAATGATTATCTTTGGCGCTGCACTTCTATATGATGAAACGATTGAATCTTTCAAGTGGTTATTTCAAGTTTTCTTGGAGGCAATGTCCAGAAGGCAGCCAAAGACAATTTGTATAGATCAAGATGATGTAATAGCTGAAGCAGTCTCTGCTGTCTTGCATGAAACTAACTGCCAAATCTGTGCATGGCATGTGTACCAAAATACAGTAAATCAACTCAATCACATGTTTGTGGGATCTAATTCTTTTGTTAATGATTTGAGAAGCTGCTTTTTTTATCATGAGGAGGAGGAAGACTTTGTTCATGCATGGAATGATTTCCTGGGCAGGTATAATCTTTGGGAAAATGAATGGTTGTGTCATATATATGAAAGTAGAGACAATTGGGCCTTGGCATATGGAAGGCAAAATTTCTGTGCTGACATAACAAGTGTGCTGTGGAGAGAAAATCTTACTGGTAGCTTGAAGAAGCACCTAACAAATGATATCGATGTTCTATCATTCTTCAAATATCTCGGGAAGGTGGTGGCTGATTGGCACTATAAGGAATTAGAAGCCAATTATGATATGAGCCAGCGCATGCCAGCACTGATGGGAGATGTGTTTCTTTTAAAGCATGCAAGAGACCCATACACACCAAAGATATTTGAGTTATTTCAGAAAGAATATGAAACTTGTTTAAATCTAGTGATAAAGCATTGCAGTGAGAGTGGATCATTGTCCAGGTATAAAGTTAACATATATGAACACGTACGAGAATATACAGTTTCCTTCGATTCATCTAATGAGACCGTCAGCTGCAGCTGTATGAAATTTGAGTCGATGGGAGTCTTATGCAGCCATGCACTGAAAGTTCTTGATTACAGGAATATAAAGATTCTTCCATCATTGTACATCTTAAAGAGATGGACAAAAGATGCAAGACTTGGTGTGTGTTTGGATTAGTTTCTAGAGAATATTTTTTTACGATTTACGAGATAAAGATGAGAGAAATTTTGTCTCGACTTGTGGAAAAGAACTTTTGAAACTATGGTTTCAGAAATTACCTAATCTTTGGAGGCAAACTTGAAAACACTATTAGTGAAGTGGATGGTGACCGTTATCTTCCTGTAAAGGTGATAATCACATGAATTGGTATTGCATTATCACTACTTTAGTGAATCGTTTTATTTGGTCATACCTCCTTCAAATGTACAAAGAGCAGCTATGTGACAGTCATATATAAATAAATCATACCATTGATGGTTAATCTTATCAGGGTCCGGAATTCTTTCTGCATTCCTCGGATGTGAAAAGTAGCTTTTTGAGTCCTATTCCTATCCACTTCCCTCAACATTGATTCTATCAGCATTCTTCAAAGCAAATAATGATGAACAATTGACTGTTTTCCTTTTGTCATTTAGAACTGAAATTGGCTCATTCATGATATCCGTTTTCTCTTTTTGGTGGTGATTATTAATAGCTTTTTCCTGTCTTCTCCTGAGTTATTATCCAATTCAATGAGCCGTACAGTTCATATCACATACATTTTTAAAGAAAAACTGTTTCCCCTTTCTCGCCAGTTCTATTCATAGAGTAAACATGTAATGCAGAATAATAAAACGAAAAAAATGAAGTACTTTTCTAGTGGAAGGACCATAGACTAAAATGATTTAAAATGGTACATTCCGTTTTTGCAAGCATCATTTGCTTTTCATTTCTAGCGATCTAAATTTTATGCCAAGTTCTACGACATCTTCTGGTGCTGCCCTGTTCTAGCAGTTGCGTAAATTCATTTTGGTTTCCATACAGAATATTGGGCGATGCATTCTCCTGCCTAATCATCTTGTAATCTGAAGTTAGATGAGGGTTAGAGCTTTGCCCATTGGTTTCTAGATGATTCTCGGTGCCATTGCTTTTCATTGTAGATTTCTGAGGAGTCGCAGAGGATTTGCACCATAACCTACCGGGAGTAGATTTTTTTCCTTGTTTGGGTGACTTAGGGTGCGTCAATTGGATTTGGCACTGCAAGAGGAAAAAGGAAACATAAATGAACTCTGATTATTAACTTTTGGCTTCTTAGGGATTGGCATTAAATTGAAAGTACAGAATTGAGAAAGATACCTGGTTTGTCTCGTTCTTTAATTCTTTCCTTTCCTTGTAAAAATCAGGTAGTGGCCTGGCTTTAAAGCAAAAGCTTTGGCGTAGTCTTCTGATTTCGGTTTCTGCTTTCTCCTGCACATTAAGACGATCGAATTTGAATAATTTTGATTGATCCCATGACCCTACCACTCTTGGCGTTAATTTTCCTTGTGAACCCACCTTTAGCTTTGTATGTAGCTGCACCTTTTGTGCCTCATCGGCGTTGAACTTCTCTTCCAGTTTCTGCATTCCATGAAGATCAGTAAACAAAGAGAGAAACAAGTAAAGCCCACTAATTTGAATAAACTGGTTTAGAAGAGAAACAAAGTTCAGAGCGTTGCCTTCTTTCTTCTGGCAGCTCGTTCTTCGGTTCTCAAGCTGAAAGGGGAGGATATAATCGGGTACCTCAATTTGTTCCTGCAAACATTTAACATTTATTTTCAAAATTTGAAATATTTATCTAAACCCGAAATTAATGACCGCGGAAAAAAAAGTGAAACCCCTTCAAGACACTGGTAATTGCTGATAGGGGTACCTTCGATGCTATATAATCAATCATTTACATTATAATTGCTAAGAATACGAGTTTGGAATGTCTGCTCTACAAACTGGTAATGTCTCTACTATAGTAGCAGCATACATTGGCATTGGGTAGAGCAAAATTTTAATATTCCGTGGCATATTCTTCATATATTCTCCATGATATATAATTCAGAATTCTGTCAAGAAGACTAGAACCCTAGAGTTTTAGTAGAAAAATAGTCTAAGAATAAACTTACTCTGTAGAGGGCAAGCGCCATTTGGGTCCAGCTGTATTGCTGCTACCTGATGGTAATGAACCAACAGGGGTCTTGGCCCTACAGTGTTACAAAATTAATATCAACATCATGCCACAATCAGCTAGAATAATAGAAAACCGATTTTTAGAGCGATGACAATAGTTTGCATCAGGTACCTTCTCTTTTCTGTCAATGGGGTCAATGCAGGAGGCTTTTGTGACTGATTCTTCGAAGCCTACAGTTAGATGGCAATTTGAAGTTGGAATTTTAAGCTGATTAGGACCAAAAAAAAGAAAAAACATATATTTGACATGACACAGAAAAGAAAGCAAGAATACCATGGTTGGGGTTCTTAAGGGAGTCGAACTATCCTTTGAAACCTTGGAAGAAGCATTCCCAACTCTGGCACTTTCAAACTTCCTCATGACTGATGCAGTCAGTCTATTGAGTTCTCTAATGGGTGTGAAGTTAACTGCTGACCTCTTCTTATCAACAGTGCCAATGGGTGTGAAATTAACGGTTGATCTCATGTTATCAACCGTGCTAATGGGTGTGGAATTGAAAGTTGATCTCGTATTATCAACTGACCCAATGGGTGTGGAATTAATGGTCGATCTCTTCTTATCATCTAAGCTAATGGGTGTAAACCTAATGATTGATCCCTTATTATCAACTAAGCTAATGGGTGTGGAGATAACGGCTGATTTATTTTTATCAACCGAGCTTAATGCAGGTTTTTTGCTGCTCACTGGGGTACCCATTATGTTTTCTTTTCTGTGAGAAATAGGTTTGGGCGGTGTCAAGTTGAGCTTGGAAGTTTCAGTAGACTTAATCGACTTCAGAGAAGAGGCTGATGGCTTCTTGGTCCTGGTCGGAGCCAAAACTTCATCCTCACAGTTACCACTAAGCTGCAATAAGCAACACAAGAATTTTAAACATGAAATATTATCCACTGTTTACAGATCGACATAATCACATTTCAGTATTCTACCTTTTCACTTGCGTCCTTCTGGGTATGAACATCTTCAAGCTTGTTATGTGATTCAACCTTCAATGAAGTAGTCACAAGAGGCTGGCATTCCTTCACTCTGTTAATATCTGGTATATTTGAATGAGAGTTGCTGCTACTGTTGCTGAGTATAGCATTTGGCTCGAAACTAACAACCTCAACTTCATGTTCTTTATTATGAACTGCTTCAGAAGTTGGACTTGTGGCCTGAATAGCTGTGTCGTCGTGTTCTTGGTTGGTGACACTGTTTGATGCAGCATCATTTGCTTGTTCAAGCAAAGCAGCAGCCTTTTGAGCAGCGAGTTTCTTGTAATGAGCTTCAAAGAAAGCTTTCTTCTCTGCAACTGATCCAGGTCGTGAATACCTCTCTGCCTCTTCCACGTAGCGATTGTGAGAGAAAGAAGACCATTTCTCCCATGCCAAAGACTCTGGACCGAACCTCCCGAATGAAATTGACTGCCCGAATGCCTGAATTAGGTTGCTCTGAAACGCACAATTTTCACAAGTTTTTCAAGCTATACAACATGAAGAAATTTACTTTTGCTTCATTTGTACCCCCGAAGAAAAAAAAAGGGGAAAAGCAGTTAAACTTAACCGTTAGGACTTGTCCGGGGAAAGAGAAAGAGAGAGCAGAGGAATAAGTTACTAGTAATTTTGAGCGAACCAGAGGAATAAGTTACTACTATTTTTGGGCGAAGCAGAGGAATAACTGAAAGATCCAACTTTTGTGCTTCGCGTGAAGAAGGAAGAGACGAAAGGATTAGAGAATCGAGTAATAATGCAGAACTATAAGTGGGTGGGTTTATGAACTGACCTCGTTGGCTTCGTTGGAAATGCCGGAAGCATAGCAGAATGGTTGTTGCTGTTGCAAAAGACAGGCCGATTCTCCCATGTTTCTGGCTTTCTGCAACGTCCAAGCCTCAAAGAATCTGATCTTTTTCTAGTTTTTACTCTTTTGATTGTCGTTTTTATTTATGTGGCCCTTCTTGTTTCCTCTCCTTCTTCTTGATTTTTTTGTTTGGTTGGTCGGAGGCCCTTCGCGTTTATGGACCGTTCAAATTTGAAATTTAAATCGCGATGCCTTAAAGCCGACAGCTTCGAGTTGGAAACCAAGTGGCACTGCGCATTGTCTTGGTCTGGCCATCTTATGATCAGCTCCTCTAATCTTTATTTTATGTTTTCGTACAAGTAAATTTTTAAGAGGTTTAACTTTCCACGTTCTTTTTCATAAAATAATATAACAATTACATTACGTTTTATTTCCTCAACATCAATTTTTACATTTCATGTTTTATCTTCTCTATTTATTTGTCCTTATTTAAGTTTTTAATTTATTCCTGAATATATATTATGATATCACTATTTTACTGTGAGCATTTAAAATAAGTGCTTTTGAGTTTTACAAGATAAAATTTTTCCCATATATTTATGTCATACAAAGTAAAATTAGTTAAAATAAATTCATGAAATTAATCAGGAACTCTCCTTCACTTTTCGTGTGGGACCCACGTTTTGAAACATAGCCCTTGAAAAAGTTGAAACGAATCTCCAACTTCATCCCTCCTCAAAATGAATTTGTGGACTTCCTTTATTCTCGAGTTTTTTCTTTTTTTTTTTTTGTGGGCAAACCAAGGGCTTTTTTTTGGGCCATTGCATTTTGATTTATGAGTGGCAGAATCTTGTTACCCATATCACTATCCCATCTTTGACCCAAAAAAAAAAAAAGAAAAAAAAATCACTATCCCCATCACCACCTTACTCCCAAGCGCTAACTATAGAGAATGGCACCAACATATGGTTGGTCCAGCGGAATGTGGCACTGGATTCCTTTAAGAGATCTAGGGTTCGAGCTGCGGTAAAAACCACTTGTAATCTGCCTTGTATGGAGCTACCACTGTTAGGAGGGTCATCCTTACCACTGCAAAACCTGAAGTGGTTGTATACTTGCCGCCATTTTTTATATTAAAAAAAAAACTATAGAGAATGGCCTCGTAAAGAGAGAAGCTCCTCATTTTCTCGAGAATTTCACTAGCACAATGTAGCACCCTACCTCTTTTAAGAGCTCACCCAAACCTAAACCCCTACCGCACCCAGGAGATGCTTGTAACACTAAAAAGTTGAAACTCGACACAGTTTCAGAAATGCTAGATAATATGGATGAGGAAGGCTCTCAAAGCCTACATGCATCAACCTCTCATGTTAATGCTATACAAACCCCATAATTCATTCCTGAAACACCAATGACTGAGCATGTTCAACTTAATGAAATGAATATCGATGGTCCAGACAGTGGAATCTCAGTCCCGACTTTTAAAGACAAGCTCCTAAATGTTGAATCTGATAACTAAGAAGAAGTGGAGGAAGTAGTTCTTGGCCAAGGAGATGTTGTACTTGGGATGAATGGCGACATACCTACAATGAACTTCGCCAACAATGTCTTAGACACCCTCAACAAAAGAATGGGGCCTGCATTAATTGTTAAGCTGTTAGGGCGCATATCGTTTACCATCAGCTGAGGCTATAGTTACAGAATATATGGAAGCCGACTGTAAAGCTCAAATTCCTAGGCTTAGATGATGACTGCTTTTTCGCAAGGTTCAGGACCTTCTGTGAAAGTTTTAAAAGAGATAGGAAGGGGAATTCAATGTATAAAAAAAAAAGACAAGGGGAATTCATCAGGATTTTGATGGAAGAGATGTAGCAATGCTTGTTGAGGGAGTGGATTTCAATTCTGAACCTACCAATTAATTTTATTCCCTACGTCTATTATCACTTGGAATTATCAAGGAGCCTTGGATAAAAGGTTCCCTTCTATTTTTAATTCTTTACTTGCCAATTATAAACATGATATTTCTGTCTTAGTACGTAGAAACAAAGATCTATGGAGTAAAAGCAGATTTAGTTATCAAAAGACTTGGATTCTCTAACTCCCACTAGGTGGAGGCAATTGGTTTCTCAAGAGGAATCTGGGTTCCCAATAAAGTAGAAGTTCAAATTCAAAAAAGTCATTTTCAATTTGTTACTATAGAGGTGACTTACCCTAATGACAACGTGAAGCTTCTTTTCTCAACAATATATGGCAGCCCTTAGGCTCGTTATAGGAAATACTTATGGGAAGGCTTAACAGAGCAAGCGCTTGACCCGTCTTCCCCATGCTTGTCACTCCATAATTTTTTTTTTTTTGATATAAAAAAAAGGCAGAGCCTGGAAGATTAAATTAGCACATAGGAGGGGAATGAATTCCCATACAATCACGTAACACCAGCGGCCTCACAAAGGAGGGACACAAATCAAAATTACAAGATACTACTAAGCCTTCCTTGACAAGCCTATCAGCGACCTGGTTTTGTTCCCTGTAAAAGTGTCTCAACTGTACAGTCCAGTCAAGAGCAAGTAACTCTCTAATCTGAAACATAATCAGACTATGGGAATTAAAATCTGCAGGCTGAGACAGGGCAGAAATGAGGTCCCTAGAATCAGATTCCATAATTAAATAATCAATCCCTTTGTTCCTAGCAAATTGAAGGCCTTTCAAAAACGCCCATTCCTCCGCCTCTGAAGGATTGCAAATACCCAACTGATAAGAAAACCCTGTTATCCATACACCCCTTGAATCCCTTAACACCCCCCCCCCCCCAAGCAGCCAATGTACCATTAGAGGTTACAACACCATCCACATTGATTTTCAACCACTCATAGGGTGGTGGGAACCAACCCGAGGACCTTACATCCTCCCCTTCATTCAACATCAGCCAATAGTTTCCATGAGAAAAGGATGGCCAGCCATAAATAATGACATTCACTGGGTATTTCGGCTTTTGGAAATTGCTATCAAATACCAACATATTCCTCCACTTCCACAATTTCCAGATTCCCACAGCAAATACTATTTGAACCAAAAAAAAAACCCAACTCTCTCCTTAGATTCAAACAAATCCAATCCCTACACGCCATAATTTTTGCTAAAAAAAGAGAGGCGTGGAGCCTACATTACAATATGAAAGTTACACAAAAGGGCAATTTAATCCCAAACTCTTCTGATCTAACCAAGCCCTCAAACTAATAGGGCACTCACCAAATAGTCTAGAATTAGAGATACCCCATTTGGTTAGGGCATCCGCAATTCTATTAAAATCTTTAAGAATAACTCTAACATCAACCTACCAATTAAAAGCTAATAGTTCTCTAGCTTTCATCACTAAATTGCTGCAACTAGTCCTACACGCCATAATTTTTTTTTTTTTTTTGCTATGAAAATTTTAGGAAAGGGGTTGGCCTCACCCACAGCCCAAGGGCAAGGCGCTTGAAGCCCAATCCACAGGGGATACAGGTCAGAGAGTACATATGCCTCCACCTCTACCAGCGTTACCACTGC
This sequence comes from Acacia crassicarpa, assembly GCA_034222035.1. Lineage (NCBI taxonomy): Eukaryota > Viridiplantae > Streptophyta > Magnoliopsida > Fabales > Fabaceae > Acacia > Acacia crassicarpa. The sequence goes on along the minus strand of JAWXYG010000002.1, from coordinate 65,968,296 downwards.
TTCCTAGACCTCTAGGATGCCTCCCAAACGCTTTGACTGACGCAGGGATCGAACCCCCTCCCTTAAGGTGAGGAAGACCGATCTCCACATCAGTTGAACCTAAGGACGAGGCCATAATTAATCTAGAGGAACGTTGTGGACGGTCATCCCTTACATCTTATGGTTGTCGCCTATTCAAAAATTTTATGGGCCTTCATGGTCTTTTAGACATGGAATATTATGGGCCTAAGTACACATAAGAAAGGAGGGACAGTAAACATCCTTTTATTTGTTCAGGTGACAAGCTCTTTAAATTTCTGGCATCGTGGATCTCTCACCTAGAGTTTACTGGGAAGCCGATTTTCTCATAAGCCTGCTCCTCAGTATTTCTCAGAAATAAGATCTAGCCATCCAAAAATAAATCTAACGGTAGAGAGGGATCTTTAAAATTTTTATAAAAACCGCGCGCGGTTTTTTGACATACATGAGGTGTCTTCTCCTGAACGATTGAATCAATTTTTGAACGGTCAGGATTGAGAGATACTGAGGAAGAAGGATACTGAGGAAATCCGAATCCGAGTTTACTGGGCTGGTTCAACAGGCTTGGGCTGAAGGTTGAGGTATAATTGAATGCATGAATCATTTTTAAAACCTAGCCCAGCGTTGGAATTTTGACGTTTTTGGCAAAATAGGAAAACAGAAGAAACAAACACTTTCTCGCCTGCGAGGGATTTAACGGCAACTTGAAGACAATCCTTTCTTGGATTCCTTAATCAAGTTAGACAAATCCCTCCAAGATGATATGAAGAAGTGTGTTTTCAAGAAGAACTTCTTTGGATCCATAAAGTCCTCCTCTGATTGGACAAATCTGATCAGGGTGTGTGGACAAATCTGAAAGAGGAACTGTTAGGTATGGCACAAAGGTTCTTTACAGACTTGTACTGCTTAAAGGATGCCAATTATATTCCTTATGCTACTAGACTCAAATTCCCTTCACTAACGGCTTCCAACCTCACAAGTCTGGGACGACTGGCTTCTCTTGAAGAGATCAAACAATCTTTGTTTGAAATAAAACCACTTAAATCCCCCTAGAAAGGATGGACTTCATGCAATGTTTTTTTCAAACCCAATGACATTTTGTGGATAATAGCATGCTGGCTTTATTTCAACATCTCTGGGAATGGTGCTTCAATGGACCCTTACTTAAACAACACCTTCATTGCCCTTGTCCCAAAAGTTGCTACATCAAGTCACTTGAGCCCATTTAGACCTATCAGCTTATGTTCCGTAGTCTATAAAACGATTACCAAAGTGATAGATAATGGGCTGCAAGTTATCGTCCCTAGCATCATAGGACCCTTCCAGACAAGCTTCATTTAAGGAAGGAGCATTGTTGAAAACATAATTATTGTACAAGAAGTTCTCCACTCCATGAGAAAAAAGAAAGGCAAGAGTGAGTAGATGGCCATTAAAGTGAATCTTGAGAAAGCTTTTGATAGAGTGAGGTAAGAATCTATTGAAGGGACCGTATGTGATGCCAACCTCCCACCAGAAATGATTCATCTCATAACGAAATGCATTTCCACCCCAACGATACAAGTTTTGTGGAATGAAACTCCTTTAACAACTTTTACACCAAAGAGGGGAATTAGACAGAGAGACCCTCTTTCACCATACATCTTTGTATTATGTATGGTAGCGTTTATTACATACTATCATAGAGTCCGTTTGGGTTAGTAGTGGGAGAAGTGACTTATTTTAGATTTGACTTTTACATAAGTAAAATAGAATAAAAGTTAAATTATAAATGTGATTTTTGTTTGGTTAGTGGTGACTCATTTTCTAACTTAATTTTGCAAGAATAAGATAGTGACACATGGCAACATTTGCTGTCAATAATAGTACGTTGCTGTAAAAAATCAATGCTAATGGTCCTCACAAGAAAGCTACACATCTCTGGACTGCCTACTAATCAAGTGCGGAAAAGTCACTCTCTAAGCTGCAATCTAATTAAGCTTGCGGGGTGGAAAAGTCACTCTCTCTCGCTTGCTGGAAGGATCACCATCGCTAAATCTGCACTAGCATCAGTTCCCTTTTATAAAATGCAACGCACCCTTGTACCCACCTCAGGTTGCAATGAAACTGAAAAGCTAATCCGGAAGTTTATTTGGGGTTACTCAGAAAATCAATCTGGTAAAGTGGAATGACGTGTCAGCCTGTTAAAAATGGAGTAGGTAGTTCACTGAAAATGGAATATAATCTCAAAACAAAGTCTTCCTAATGAAGTTGATCTAGCTACCAGATGCTCTCAAATCCGTATTCACTCTGGGTTCGTGTTGCCTTCATTTGGTTGATGATGAAGAACAGGCTGCTCACCAATGAAGAACGGTGCAGAAGAAACATGGCTACAGACCAGCGTTGCTCCCATTGGCATCGTCAGTTTGGAAGCAGATCCTTCCTCAGGATACATATGCGGAGGGACTTTTTTGGGAAGGATATTTCTGATTCGGATATGTGCGGCTCTCAGAAACATGAAGGCAATTATGGCGCGTCGGAAACCAAAGAATCATCGACTCAGAAACAAATACAGCGGGTGGAATTCTTTCGCAGATCAGCATCACAGTGGCTCATGCTTTGAAATTTTTTTCTCTTTTTAAATGCATTCTCCCTCCTAGGATTTTGATACTTGTGTAGATTTACAGCCTCTTGCTCATGTGACTATTTTGTAGTTGTTCGGATATGAACAAGATTAATCGGGCTTGAACTAGGATCAATGTCTAGGGCTAACGTACCCTTGTCAGGGATCAAAGCACACGTAGTTCGAATATGACTTTGGCGTTTAGCCACAAGGAGGTGGGGTGTGTGCTTTGTGTGAAAGTATAAACGATAGAGGATTAACCATGTACCGTTCACCAAGAAGAGATACTCTCCTTTATAGAGGTAAGTAACTGCTCTGACCGTTGTGGAAGCATGCCCCCACTATGTGTGTTATTGTCCACATGAATGTAACCGCAGACAGGTGTCTCCTCAATGTCTAGGGCCTACGTACCCTTACCAGGGATCAAAGCACACATAGTTTGAGTATGACTTCGGCGTTTAGCCACAAGGAGGTGGAGTGTGTGCTTTGTGTGAAAGTATAAGCGATAGAGGATTAACCATGTACCGTTCACCAGGAAGAGATACTCTCCTTTATAGAGGTAAGTAACTGCTCTGACCGTTGTGGAAGCATGCCCCCACTACGTGTGTTATTGTCCACATGAATGTAACCGCAGACAGGTGTCTCCTCAACTGGGCCGGACTTCTCTTAAGTCCAATGTCCGGGGTCCACAAAAGTAGTACTTTTCATCTCGAATGAAATTCATCCTCTTCATCCAAAAATCACCAACTTACTCCCATTATTTGTATGCAATATAAAGTTTATGAGTTCTATATGATTTGTTTTTAAGAAACTCGAATTACCATTCTTTTTCTCACCACAAAGGCGCAAACAAAGATTACAGTCCTTTTTCTGGCCAAAAAACTGAAATTCCACTTGAACTACTTAGGAAGGGCGTCCTCTTTTTGCATGTCGGACGGCCAGAGCAGCTTGATCAAGTCATAACTTGTCATTTTTAATATTTCATGGGTAATCGATCTGTATCATTGCAAGTATTATTTTGTCGCAAAAATATTTGAAAATTGTACGAAACAGTGACCAAAATATATCGATCTTTGAAGTTTGGGTCATATAAATGGATCAATTACATCCGCTCTAGCTTGCCGGTGGAAAGGCACATATTGGATCTCATGTTGCGTTAATTATGCCAACTTCCATGCATTTATACATCCCTCCATCCCCGCGCGTGCTTGCGCGCACACGCTCCCTCTTCTGATTTTTAATGTAACATCTATTTTATAGTTTAAATCGAATAACAAAATGAATCTCACATTAAAAATATGAGGTAGTAATAAAAATATAAAAAATGACAACAATTTAATCATCGTACCCATTAATTCAACCAAGAAATTTTTATAAAATTCATATACGAAGTTACTACACAAAAAATTGATATGAGTTTAACAGTGAGTTGGTATATTTTGTAAGTTAAAAATACAAAAATGATAAACTTAATATGTGAACTTATAAATTCAGCTAAATTTGTAGTTATCACGCATGTAGAAGCAAGTTAACACGATTTTATGGGTTAAAAATGTAAAAATTGGATAGAGAGACACCATGTTACGTTTGACAAGAGTAGATGTTGTATCTGTTGAAATAGAAACACATATCAGATGATATATGGCTGCACCATTCATTCATTCATATGTCCCAAGTGCTGAATTAAATAACCATGTTTCCGTTCTTACATCATGAAATTGGCTACTTTCTCTTCTATGTAAAATATTTAATACAAGCCTTTATAAGAAAGTGGATTTATAGAAAGTGAGTTGATTTTCTAAATAAATCAACAAGAAAATAATACTCCCTTCAATCCTAAATATAAAATATAATTGATTTTTTTGGAGAAACTATGGAAGTTAAATAAGTTATTTAATCATATCATATGTTATATATTGTATTAGGTTATACTCCCTCTGATCCTAATTATAGGATCGAGTTGACTTTTTTGGAGAGATTAAGGAAGTTAATTAAATTATTTTAGAGTATTTTTATTTTTATTTTTATTTTTGTCAAATTAATTAGTTTAACTAATAAACTAATATATAATATAGGAATACACAACATATAATATGGTTAAGTAACTTATTTGGCTTATTTAATCTTTTCAAAAAAAGTCAATCTGGTCTTACAATTAAGACGAAAGGTAGTACATTAATTTATATATTAAGCAAAATAGTTTGGAAAGAAAACTATAAATGTAATGTTAAAATAATTTAATTAGCTTCTTTAATAATTTTTTTTTTTAAAAAAAATCAACTTTATCTTATTATATTTAGGAGCAAAGGAGTAATAATTATGGGCCGGCAAACTAGGAGTCCAAATCCGAATTAAGTGGGTTTAATTATTAATTAACACAGAATTATTGATTATAGCCGACAGAAAAAAGCGACCAAGCGAAGAAACCTTCAAGGCTTCAACACTCCATGATGATGCCTGCGACCTCTTTTCCAAAGAAGACAATAAAAAAGTTATGATCTCATCATTCTTATTCTAAAGCCCCACATGCGAATATTTGACGAGCACTTCAATCCAAAGTCATTCAAGAAAAAAACACCTGAGTAATTACAGAAACCCAACTCCCATTTAATTAATTATCTTGTGATTAAATTAAATCTTTTTAATTACTTATCTTATAACTTGTTTAATTTAATTATAGCTTTAAATTATGGTCTTACACACACACACTAATTATCAAGGACAGAAAAATAGCAAACTAAGAAATTTTCCCCAGATTCATGCACCGTGGGAGTGATGGAGATTCCCACTCGAATATTATTAATTTCAGTGCTTAGCACGACCCACTTCTTTTGTTTTATTGTTTGTTTTTGCAATCATTCATTTCCTGAATGTTTTTTCCTTTGATAAATTATATATGTCCAAAAGTAAGCTGCATTATATTTCTTCACATTCTACAGTTGCACGAGCAGTCCTTAATTTGTCTCAGCATGTACACATTTCATTTAATTAAGCATGTTTAAGTGCTTAATTATACGTATCATGTAATATTGCCTGCCTTTTCCCTTCCATACACACTCATGGGTCATCATTTGGATACCTATCTGGCTAAACACATCACTTCATCCTTTTTGTCAAATACGAACTGTTTAGGACTACTCTAGTTAATAATTCTGTCATACATAAAGCTAAATGTGAGAATGAACTTGGGAATGAACCAAAAAAAGTCATGGGATCGATAAAAACAAAGTGTGCATCTGTGATCAACTCAATTATTGTGATTGATGTAAAAGACACGAGGGACCAAGTGAGAAAACCTGGGCATTTCAATGATGATGTGTGCCACAACCACTTGAATAAAATCTATACACACGGCCAGTTACAGAGGAGACAAGAACAAGTAATGATTCTTATCTCAACCCTGTTTCAATTAACCCCGATTTATCCAAACTAATAATGAAATGCGATATCAGGCCATTACAATAACTCTAATTAATTCACATTCAATAGGAAAATTCAAATCATCATCACAAGGCAAAGTTAAGCATTCATCCGCGACAGAACCAGAAAATGCAGGGATATGATAAAGTACGCAGCAAACTTGTTTACATCTAGGTTGTTTCCTCAGAGATGATGTTATATCTTACTTTAGAGATAATGTCAAAGTAAGGGAAGTTGTTATAGCTAGTAGTGATGATTATCTTTTTTCAAAGTAGAGAAGATCCTGATCCAGAGGATCGAAGTCATCCCATTGGAGAATGGATTCCATACTAATACTGTCAACCCATTCCATTAAAGAGTTTTCCTGCAGGTAAGAAGTATCACTCATGGAAAGGTGACTAGAATCTTCCAGAGAAAAAGATGAAGAGCTAGCAGCACTGTTGTTCTTCTCTTGGTTCAACATCCATGACTCCAAGCCCGAGTCGTTTTTGTTGGGAAGATCGCAGACCTTGTTCCCTTGTTCTTTTGAAACTGATGAAACAACTTGCGTGCTGCAGACACTACTGTCGGGGGACTTGATGGTTCTCTCCACATTTTCTTCAGAGCTGGGCCTTGACCGGTCTCTCTGTTTTTTATTAGTATCAGTGACTTCCTTATGCATTTGATCAAGCGGCGTGTGGGTCAAAGGGTCCAGACCCATGAGCTTCATCTTCTTCTTGATCCTCGTGTTCCAATGGTTCTTGATCTCATTGTCTGTCCTCCCAGGAAAATGTGCAGCAATCTTAGACCACCTGACAATTTTTGTGTTAGCTAGTGTAAAACTCAATAGTCATCATCATGATATCCTATATATGAATGAACCTAGACACAATATAAAAAAATCCTTAATTACCTGTTACCAAGACGAGAATGTAGCTGAATAATTTGATCCTCTTCCGTCTCGGTAAAGCCACCTCTCTTGAGGTCAGGCCTCAGATAATTAATCCACCTCAATCTGCAGCTCTTGCCACATCTTAGCAGACCTTTAATAATGAATCACATGGATTTAGATATGCATATAATAGCAATAATCAAAGGCAAAAAATGAAAGAAGATATTCAGAAACATATGTATATACCAGCAAGCTTGGGAACCATGCGCCAACAGTGGATGCCATTGCTGAGGATGAAGTTGATGAGCTTGTGATCTTCGTCAATAGTCCAAGGGCCTCGTTTCAGACCAACCTTATCACAACAAGGCCGCCTTCCCATATTTGGAAACTAATGTTCTTGATGACGATGAAAATGGAGAGTGCAACAAGTGGAGCATATAAAGGAGGAAGGGGGAGGCTTATAAAGGAGCTTGAGGGGGAAGCAAAGATGCTGCCAGATCATTCACACATATTAAAATGGGCAGTGTGTCGTCTGAAGGGGAGATCAATGATTGGACGGAAAGCACATTGAGTTCAAAGTTAACCAGACACACAAATGGAGGCTCGTCGTTATCATCAAAAGCCTAGCTCGCCCCCACCACTACTCAGCGAGTTGTGCTCCATAAGAAAACTATGGAGGAGGACCAGACGTACGTGGGTCATCTTTCCACGTTGACAAGTTCTTTAATGGAAGTCATTATTGTTTTCTAGTCTGTGTAAGGTTCTATTATATAAGAAGCATATATAAAAATAAAAGGGGTTTTTTGAGAGGATTCCTTAGCTTGGCTCGCAAAAGGCTGGCCAGCTTTGTCGTAGCAAACAAACTTTCTTTGTGCCAAGAGATGCTTTCTCACCCTTCTCTCAGTGCCTCGAAAAATTCCACCCATGGATTCACTTGCACTGTACCCTTCACTAACATCACTTGTCTAAACTAAACTAGGAAAACGACTTCACTATAATAACATTCATCGAAAGTGACATATAATATAATCCCAACTTATTATAAGTGAGGTTGACATTTATAATCATTGGAAAAATGTAGACTGGTTTTCACTGGATACTGGAGTGCTTGACCAAGTCGTAAAATTCAAAGGCGGACTTGATTTTTGACAAATTAATTATATTGCCACACACATATTAATTTATGACTTTTGATGAATGATGGATGCGAAGGGATGAGATGACCCAAAATTGGAGCAGAAAATGAGAGTCCCATAATAATTATTCTGCTGCGTAGGAGACAACGGGTGTCCCTTTGAATAAAGTTTCAGTACATAAACCGAACGTGCATCTCCGCACGATCATCAGCGTATACCCTCAAATTAACCTAAAAAATAACTCAAAACACTTCACTTAATTCATGTATATATGTATTGGTACTTCTCGTCATTCTGGAGATTCCCATATCTATTTGCCTCGTTTTTTTACCGTCAAATGTTCACATCAGCGTCCACGTTAAACACTTTCTCTTGCCGAGGTTGTCGGGTAAGACAGGTTTAAAATCCACATTTAATTTCGTCGTTCATATCACTATATATATATGACGCTCACTTAGCTTGTCACGTCTCTTGGTAATTTAATTGAGTTCTGTTTGTTTGTTTGTTTTTCAAACTAACAAATTAAAGTCGACGCTTTTCCCTTCTCTCTCTAACATTCAAGTTTTGATTTACATTAACGTTCGTCCCTGTTTTATCTTACGTTTCAATGTTTCATGCTGGCGTGTTTTTATTCGGCAGTGGTAATTTAATCCTACTTATAGTTATAATTGTAAGAATTTTAGACGTATCAAGAATTCATTATTCGCTGATGTACCTACATGAGATCTAAGCACCCATGGATATTCCGATTATGTTACACAACAAATAACATACCAAGAGAGAAAGAAAAGATGACACTCTTGTGAGAGATTGTTTTAGATGGAGGAGAACATTGTTCCAAAAGAGAACTAATATATTCTAACAATAATAAATCGTAAGAAAAACTAAGTGTGTCTAGTTGAAAAACCTAACTACAGTAATAAAAAAGGGAAATAATACATAGAGTAGTACAGAAAACTGAACTATCCATCTAAACGGCGTCTTGAAACTATTGCTTGCAAAATATAAACTTTAAAAATTAAACTTCACGTCAATATCAAATATATTTGTATGTCAGAAATGGAACGAATATCTTTTATGTATAGAAGATTTGGTTAAGTTTGAGAAGTTATATATATATTCATTGATGGATGGATCGGATGAAATATAGACATAGACATAAGATAGAAGAAAATGAAGGGATGATAGAGAATGGTTGACTTTGGGCGTGAGAGATTCGTGTTGACTGGATCATACGTTGAACGAAAGGACGCCACGCCATTGTACCCTCAAATCAACAATAATATAGCATACACACATCTCATACACGATACATCCCCCCAAATATCGTAGTCGTATTTCGTATATGAAACAAGTTAGAACAAATAAAGATGGGTTCATGCACAGGAATATTCCCCAAAATCTCTAGAGATCTAAGGTGTTCATAGTTTATGCGACCGTGTTGGGGACCAATGCTCTGTGCCCCCAATTTTTTATACTACATTTTGTCATAATTAACAAGGCCTAATTAATAATAAGTTCATAGATTAAGCACTGACGTTAATCCAAGTGGTCCTAAGTTGTCAATTACACCTACCTGCTTCCCATTACATCCCCTTCCTTCCGTTTTTTTTTTTTTTAATTGTTCCTCACTCATCTTGCATTGCAGCTTTTTGTTTTAGAAAAATTCCATATAAAGCTACTTAAAATAGAAAAATTTTAAATTAAGTTAGTAAATTCAATAAATTTTTAATTAAGTCATTAACTCAATTTAGAATTTTAAAATATGGGTAAAATAACTTTCATATCCTCTCCTCTCCCTTGAGTTTTATTACTCCTTAATTTTGGTTTCCCATGTATATATCAAAATTAATTTTGATACAACAAAACATGATTCGTTTAGATATGTTTTCTATCATCATACGAATAAAAACATACAATATTTTTAGTAAAGAGTTCATTTTATTAACATGAACAATTTTTTTTTTAAAACGAAGCCTTAGGATAAAATGTCACCATGAAAAGGATATATTTTGGTAAATATATTAATGAAGAATGAATCTTAATTACTATATTTTTCACACACACACATATAGGTTTTTTTTTGGAAATTTTTATATTGAGGTAAACCGTTTTATGAAATTTTAAGTGCACTTTTTGAAATACCCATAGAAGTATATGAAATTTACACACCGCTTGTTAAAAAAGATAAATAATATTATTGATTTTAAAGAATTTAAATTGAAATATTAACTAAATTATTATCTAAAATCTCACATTTATGTGTTAAGGAAAATTATTCTAGTTTAAGTTAATATTGGTAAAAAAGAATTTTATTCCAATTCATTTTTGTAAAGTATGAAGTTGTTATAGGATATGCTGTTTTTTTGTTTTATCTCACCCGATAAAAATAACAACTTTTTTTTTTAGAAAAAAAACCTACATTTATTTTTTTATCATTGATTTTCAATTAAAAATTATTAAAGTATACTTTTAGTCCTTTAAGTTTACATGAAGTATACTTTTAGTCCTTTAACTTAATAAAGTATATTTTTAGTCCTATAATTCTAACACCGTTAATTTTGCTAACGGAAAATGCAAACTCAAGTGATAACAGTACAAATTTAAGTGATAATTATGTAATTAAATGCTATTAAACTTAAATTTAAAATATGGGTAAATTGAAGAATATATAAAATTTGTCTAATTAAATACTATTAGTCATCAGTTAAATTCGCTGCGTCAGTGTTTTCCGTTAGTAACATTAACTGTGTTAGAATTTTAGGGTCAAAAGTATACTTTATAAAGTTAAGGGACCAAAAGTATATCTTATGTAAAACTGAAAGGACTAAAAGTATACTTTAGCCATTATTTATTTGATATCAATGATACTATTATGGCATGACATACTTGAATTATTCTTGATTATCCTTTTAGGAAAAAAATCATTTGATTTAACATAGATTAATGTTGATATATAGAGATATAAAGTCATAAAGCAATAATACTTTTTTAAAAAGGGAGAAAGAAGAGGCTGACAAAAAAGAGGAGAGGAGCATTAAAGTCATTTTACATAAATTTTGAAATCCTAAATCGGGACATAATTAATAATTTGTTGAATTTACCAACTTAATTTAAAATTTTTCTATTTTAAAAAGTTTTGTATAGGATTTTCCTTTTTTTTTTTTAATTTTTGGTTTTAGCATCCCTTAATCATGCATTCTTCAATTCTTCTTCATGAACCGTCCCGGATCACCTCTACATGGGAGGTTTGCCCCTTTAAAACTATAAATATTAACTTGGAGCAGTCACCAAAACAAAATAATTTTTTATATGAATTAATTTTAAAAAATTATACTTCTCTCTCACAAATATATCATTGTCTTCTATTAGTAACTAAATCATTGAATAATTGTCGACTAAAAAATCCCAACCTATTATTCTGTTAATTAATGAGCTTTGACAGCTATGAAATAGCTCTTTCATAGAGATTGTGGGAACTTCAGTTTTAGTTGTTGATTTTGAAGCATGGTAATAGCGGTATCAATGTATCATGCTTTACACAGATAGATTCTCCTAATATCATGTTTTGTTTAAAGAGAATTTCATGTTTTGTTTAACATAACTTCATATATGGTATTTTTAATTGTTTTCTTTGTACAGGTTTAAACTGCCTTAAATAATTTTCTCTTTTTTTTATTCCCTAATTTCCCTCTTTGATGAAGTAAATTTATATAATCAATCTGAGTACAACAATAAGAATAGGAAACTAATTTTCAAAATTCCACTTCTCTTCATTTCTATCTAATAGCAACAATAATTCCAAAAATAAAAAAATCACAATAATTCAAAATTCAAACAATAATAATATTTCTATTTCAATTTCTATCTTCAACCAGTTGTCTAACTATAAAAAGAAAAATATCTGTGTCTTTTTCTGAGGGAAGCATGAGATGTGGATTATGGGGTGAGATATAAAACCCGAAAGGGGTCCTGAAATGGAGAGAAAGTAAAGTTTGAGCCCAAGCCCATTACACATGGCAAACAACTGAAAATAGGGCATTTTTTTTTTTTTTAATAAGGAGTTTAGAACTCGCAAATGGTTGAAACTCATATATTTAATTCAATAATTAACCGGTACTACTAGTAGTGTAGTAGTATTGGGAGTAGTCTCCCCACCCCTTGTATTGGGTTCGATCCCCCCATCCCCTATCGTCTATGTATAAAAAAAAAAATTCAATAATTAAAACATATAACATCTATTATCTATTCCTTCCGGTCTTAAGTATATGATAAAATTTTTTGTCTTACACTTAAGATCAGAGGTAGTATTACTTATATAATATGATAACCACTTGTTCATATTTGTCATAAGATCAGAGGTAGTATTACTTATATAATATGAGAACCACTTGTTCATAAAAGGAAGAGACATTGGTAGTAGGTAATCGTGTGACAAGTTAAATCCCACTAAAATGCCAAAGTAACAATATCTGGTGCTGGATAAATTAAACTCTTATATGCGGCCACTCTATTTTCTATTTTTTTAACTAACTACAAATTTGAGAGCGGACGGAAAACTAATTACAAATTTGAAAGTGGACAGTATAAATTAAAATAGAAAAATTTAAATATTGAATCCTCGTATACGCCTATCATAGCTTAATAAATTTTCTCGTAATTCTAATAACTTTTTTAACTTGCCCAATTTTTTAACAATCCAAATAATCATATTTTATATAGGATAGGACAATATTGTCACTACCATTTTTTGTCACTATCAATGTCACTACCACTTTTTCACCGTTAGATCAGAACATTTCTCTCCTATTAAGATTCTGATCTAACGGTGAAAAAGTGGTAGTGATATTGGTAGTGACAAAAAATAGTGTTGAGAATATCCTATCCCATTTTATATAGATAATTATCTAATATTAATTTAAAGAGAAAAATTAGTGATGACAAAACACAAGAGAAAATTTGAGATTATATACATAATCATTTATATATTTTTTTTTTATTAGGACGGTTAAAAAAATTAATACTTAGCTTTCCTCCCATACTCCTACTATAGAAATTATATAACGTATGTAAATTTTTTCAGTTATTACTCCCTCAGATTTTAAATATGGGATAAACTTTATAGTGCAATTTTGTATTACAAACTTTGTTCTATAAACGAAGAAAGTATTAAGTACTACCTCCAGTCCTAATTATAAGACATAGTTGACTTTGTTTGGAGAGATTAAGGAAGCTAAATAAGTTACTTAATCATTTTATATGTTGTATATCTTTAAATTATATATTAGTATGTGAGTCAAACTAATTACTTTGAAGAAAAAAATAAAAAGAAAAATACTTTAAGTTAATTTAATTAGCTTCCTTAATTTCTCTAAAAAAGTCAACTATGTCTTATAATTAGGACCGGAAGGAGTATATCGTAATCACAGCATAATCGTAAAGTTTGTTAGCAAATTTTTATAATAAATCAATCGTTTCAATTCATAGGGGTTCAGAATTTTTAGATTTAAATTTTAAGAATAATTTTTTTTGGTCAGCACGATTTTAAGAACTAGCCGCATAATGCGCGGGTGAGTGGACCAATATTAATGTGTTGCTATGTGAAAAATAACTTAAATTTAAAATAATATTCTGCAGTATATAATACATTGTGACCCATATAAATATATATATATATATATATATATATATATGAGTAGAGAGGTGGTATTATAATATTCTTGACTTTCATTTCTCAACTTATAAATAAAAGACTCAAAATTGCTCGTAATTATTTTATTAGAATCCCTATTTTTTCTATGGGGAAATGATTTGTGCAATCACTGCACCTAAAGTTTTTTTCCAGGGAATACAAAACGACGCAGTTTAGTTTAATGAACATTGATTAAAAAAAAAACTCATTCTCCCTCTCTGCTTCACCTCTCTCTCGGCCTCCCCGTTTTCAATTCCAAAAGCGACTTCCGCCGACCTTTGTTCGAAAATCGACCTCCGCGGATCTACTTCTCCCACCGGGAGCTCCTTCTTTGGCGATCCTGCAAATCCGGATCTGGACAATTTGGGTTTGACGGTGTTGAACTCGGACTCTTCGTTACCCAGAGAGAGGACTAAGAGATCGGAGATGCTGTTGAAGAACGAAAACTCGTGCTTATTCTTCAAAACGTGGGTGATGGCGGCAACGTGGGATTTGACTAACCTTAATTTCAAACTCATTCCAAACAAGAGAGAGGTGAAGCCGAGGGAGAGAATGAGTTTTTTTTTTTTTTTTCAATGTTCATTAAACGAAACTGCGTCGTTTTGTATTCACTGGAAAAAACCTTAGGTGTAGTGACTGCACAAATCATTTCCCCTTTTTCTAATTTCTACTAGGTAGTTCCCATAATTTGAATATTTACACATATTTATATTTATAATTATAGTATTATATTTGTTCTTTCTAAGATGGAATAATCAAAATATTAAATTAAATATCTATTTAATATTTTGTATCTACCTCTCACATTATAATTAATTTACAAAATATTGTGTGATTATCTTCTCATCATTATCTATCTTTTATAACCACCACTCATTACTATTGTTTTTTTATTTTAGTGTTTTAAGCTTGCAATTTTGCTATCGCCCAATGAGAGGGGAGATTCTTACTGCTCTACTTTTATATAATCAAAATCAAGCTAATCTACTTTTATATAATCAAAATCAAGAAAAGTACGTCGTAATTAATTTATTAGAATCCCTATTTTTTCTATTGATTAGTTCCCCTAAATTTAAGCATTTTCATATATTTATATTTATATTTATAGTATTATATTATTTCCTTTTAGAGTTCTCCAGGGGAATAATCAAAAACTTAAATTAAATATTTACTTAATATTTTGTATCTTCCTCCCCTTATTAATTCAAAAAGTCTAATTAATTTATTATAATCCCTATCTTTTCTATTGTTTTTTTTAGCAATCTATCTTTTCTATTGATTAGCTCCCCTTCACTTGAACGTATTTATATTTATAATTATAGTATCATATTCATTCTTTTAGGGTCTGTTTGGTTCAACGGAGGGGAAGGGAAGGGGGGATTTTAATGGAGGGAAGGGGAAGGGAGGGAAGGGGAGTGATTTTAACATTACCTTGTTTGGATTGATCAGAAGGAAGAGGAGGGAAGGGATTTTAATGTTACCTTGTTTGGTTTAGGAGGGGAGGGGAGGGAAAATTTTTTTACATTGACAGCTTTACCCTAATATTATAATATGGATTTTAATGTTACCTATATATATATATATAGAAATAGGAAGTATGTCTTCAATGTTCAAACTTCATAGGAGACATACTTCTTGTTTAAACAAAGAGAGCATTCAAACCGTCAAACCTAGAAATAGGGTGTTTGATAAATTTATGATTGAACCTAGATTTTTTTTTCTTGTAGTTTTTTTCTTTTGGACAAAATTTCTTCTGGGTTTTGATTCCTCCTGTGAAAAGCTCTTCCAGTGGTTATATTTTTGGGACTTTCCTGTGATTTTTTTTCCTTCCAAAAACAAAAAAGAATGTTAAGGAAACAAAAGGAAGTTTCATTTCATGCCCTTTAAAGTTTTGAGGTCACCAAAGATGAGATAGTGCGTGGAGGAATGATTGAGTGTATCAGCCATTCCGCATTATGTCAAAAATTCAATTCAAATGCTTTCTGATTTTAGGCCATGAATAACGAAGGCCATGTTCTTTAGGCCATGTCAGGACTCAGGAGTGAGTGCGACCCTGCTGTAGTGTAATGGCACCACCATATCTTCTTAAATCCCTTTCATTCATCCTTCTTCCTCACTCGCTCTCCTCTCTTCTCATCTTTCAACTCTCTCAATTTTTGAGCTTTTTTAGCCCCCACCCACACGGACCCCACTGCATCTCGCCACCGCCAATCGTCTTCCTCTTCCCATCGTCTACTCAAAATTTTCACCTCATGTCCGCCCTCCCTCGCCACCGCTGGTGACAAGCTCAACGAGGCTGAGCTTTTTTGGTGTGGCGATGTCCTTGAAACTGAGAATCAACCCCCTCTACCCGCTAAAAACAACCGGTCGAGCCTCACTTGCTCCCAAGAGTTGATGACCTCCGGTTCGGACTGGAGGAGCTTGGGTGGGTTCGCAAAGTGGGCTGGAGAAGATTGATCCGAGGGTGAACCAAGTAGGTACGGTGGTCGGAGATTGAAGAGGGTCGAGGTTGAGGAGACCATAGGTGGTGGAGGTGAGAGACACGATGTGGTGGTCGAGAGTTGGTCCCGTTGTCTAGATGAAGAGCCGGAGTAGGGGGTGAGACCAGAAATCAAGAATGAATTTCTAGTTGGAAGGGGCTTGGTATTTTAGGAATAATAGAACAATTTTAGGGGTATTTTAGTCCACTGAGACATCAATTTTTAAAATCCCT
Organism: Acacia crassicarpa; assembly: GCA_034222035.1. Lineage (NCBI taxonomy): Eukaryota > Viridiplantae > Streptophyta > Magnoliopsida > Fabales > Fabaceae > Acacia > Acacia crassicarpa. Next base: position 65,951,847 of record JAWXYG010000002.1, on the reverse strand, counting down.
CCGAATCTGTCCGATTTGGGTGGTGAAGGTTTTGAGGGGAGAGGAGGGAAAATTTTAAAAAATTTCCCCTCCCCTCCTAAAAAATGTCATTAGCCAAACGAGGGGAGGGGGCTAAAATCCCTCCATCCTCCTCCCCTCCCCTCCGATCCCCTCAAACCAAACAAAAAGATTCGAAGGGAACAATCAAAATATTAAATTAAATATTTACTTAATATTTTGTACTTACCTCTCCTATTATCAATGGGATTATCATTTCTGCTTTTAAAGCAGATAATTTTATCTGTATTAAGTTGAAACGACGTCACTGTTGGAAATTATACCCTAGGGGCAAATCGTTGTTTCCATTAAGTTATCACTTCATACGCATGTTTATGGTGATAACTATATCCTTGGATATATCTTATAGATTATCCTAAATGTCCCTGGTCGGTCATCTACGCGGGAGCGAAGATGAGTTAAGACCAATATGACTTTGATGAGGTATGGAGATACAAATCAAAGTCATGGGTACTTGTAAAAGTACAAGGTGCTGGACCGACCCACTATGAGAAAGCTGCATGGATTAAGTCATAAGCTTATCTCATGTATAACCGCGTCACAACGCCCTATGACCCGAGATCATCATGGATTCCTACATGATGAGTCACTGGTCTTTGACCTAGTCAAAAGTCACCTTTGATCGGGTGATGATAAAGGTTGGGATCGGGATCAGTAGTTTTCATGCAGAGGAATGTGAATGGTCAAGATGGAATTTGTCCCTCACATTTGTAGAGAGATAATACTGGGCCCCTCGATGAGTGAGTCTAAGAAATGTATGGTCATACTGTGATGGAAAAGAGTTTTCATTTCACTTATTAGACTACTTGAGAATCGAGAAAATAGTGGTCAAGAACAGGAAGTTGACATTATCCATGCCTCATCCTTGACCAAATCATCGCGTGACAAAAGGGACGTGACATGGTTATACGATAGGTTGTATCGTGTCATCGGTCCCCATATGAATTGGGTAGTCGCAATGTGTAACGCCTCAATTTTAACACCCAAAAACTTGGCCAAAGATACAAATTCATTTATACAGGGCCAAAATAAATCCAAAATAATATCAGAGTTTTCAAAATGCGGAAGTCTTATGGTCATGGCAAATAAAATAACATAGCATGAGCTTTCCATATGTGCCTTCCCTGATTTCCCTACTAAATCATTTACCTGAAAAAAAAATAAACAAAGTAACCGTAAGATCCAAAGATCCCCGTAACCATTGGTTATTCAGAAATATACATGCTAACCAAGAACGAGAACATATTTATAAATTCACAATAATTAAAATATATGCCTTTATATAAAAACCTTTCACAAAATAGTTCTCGACTCGGTTACCAAAACTCCCTCCCAAAAAGGGTTCCAAAAACATCATAATTTATTTTCCAATAATTCACAAGAGATCTCACAATATAAAATATGTCAATGATGAATAGATCACCCTTATTACCCTGACCACCTCTTATAACCGTTGACTGGAGCAATCTAACACATAACTCATCTCTCATCATAACATATCCATTACTCATAACTTCAACATGGCTCCCCTCCTGGTAAAATCACAACCAAGGAGGTGTCATATTTGACCCGGTTAAAAGAAAAGTGATACCAAGGGCTCCAAGAATATCCACTCTCATCAAAACAACATTATCAGATTCCAAATCAAGCCTTCTATAGGCACAATAAATCCCAAAACAGTAAATAAATATACACATGTAAATATTTGACAAGTATATAAAAGAATAACCAAGGTTACCTCAATTCCAAGCTTATTTTACCAATACTTCAATACTCTCAATTTACCATCACCAAATAATTCAACCTCAGATCATACCATCATTCTTCATTCCTTCCTTCTCTCTCTCTCTCTTCCTCTCTCTAAGTAGCTCTAGGAGTTGTGAAGAATGAAATGAAATGAAAGGTCTATTTATAGTTGGAAAATGGGTCTTTAGGCGTAATTTTCACAAAATTATAAAATTATATAATATAAAAATATTTTCCTCGTGGGCTGCTGCGCTTCTGCCGTTTCAAAATTTTCTTTATTATTTTAATATTTTAATAATATAATATATATTATTATTTAAATAATAAATTATTATTGAGTGGGTCCCGCGGCCAAAATTTTCAAAACTCACGAGAGTTTCTGTCGGCAGAGGAGAAATAATTTGACGTGGGTCCCACATGAATAGTAAATACGTATTTTGGAATAGTAAATACCGTATTTTTAAATAGTAAATACGTATTTGTAAATAGTAAATACTTTTCATATTTCTCAAAATATCGATTAAATACCGTATTTATAAAAAGTGAATACGTATTTGTGAATAGTGAATACTATTCATGTACGTATTTGTGAATAGTAAACACTATTCATGTCCAATAAAATACTGATTCTAAATTCATTTTCAAAAATAGGGTCTAATAGTCCTCCAAAAATAGGCTAATTTTCTAGTCTGTAGACTCAAAAATCAGGATGTTACATTTCTCCCCTCCTAAAAAAAAAATTTTGTCCTCAAAATTCATCATCTTCCGCTGCGCCACTCTGATAAAATATCAAACCTTATTCACAATCTAACCTTAATCATAATCTCAAACTATAAATCCTCAATAACAATTATAGATATCACAAGGACACTAAATAAGAAAATAGCTAAATAAATTCTAAATCTAACAGGGAAGTGCAAATGTTATGATATTTAATTTGCCACGACCTCTTTTTTTAGAAAACTGTTAGGAAATCAACAAATTGGCCAGAACCATTGCTCTGATACCAAAAATGTAACGCCTCAATTTTAACACCCAAAAACTTGGCCAAAGATACAAATTCATTTATACAGGGCCAAAATAAATCCAAAATAATATCAGAGTTTTCAAAATGCGGAAGTCTTATGGTCATGGCAAATAAAATAACATAGCATGAGCTTTCCATATGTGCCTTCCCTGATTTCCCTACTAAATCATTTACCTGAAAAAAAAATAAACAAAGTAACCGTAAGATCCAAAGATCCCCGTAACCATTGGTTATTCAGAAATATACATGCTAACCAAGAACGAGAACATATTTATAAATTCACAATAATTAAAATATATGCCTTTATATAAAAACCTTTCACAAAATAGTTCTCGACTCGGTTACCAAAACTCCCTCCCAAAAAGGGTTCCAAAAACATCATAATTTATTTTCCAATAATTCACAAGAGATCTCACAATATAAAATATGTCAATGATGAATAGATCACCCTTATTACCCTGACCACCTCTTATAACCGTTGACTGGAGCAATCTAACACATAACTCATCTCTCATCATAACATATCCATTACTCATAACTTCAACATGGCTCCCCTCCTGGTAAAATCACAACCAAGGAGGTGTCATATTTGACCCGGTTAAAAGAAAAGTGATACCAAGGGCTCCAAGAATATCCACTCTCATCAAAACAACATTATCAGATTCCAAATCAAGCCTTCTATAGGCACAATAAATCCCAAAACAGTAAATAAATATACACATGTAAATATTTGACAAGTATATAAAAGAATAACCAAGGTTACCTCAATTCCAAGCTTATTTTACCAATACTTCAATACTCTCAATTTACCATCACCAAATAATTCAACCTCAGATCATACCATCATTCTTCATTCCTTCCTTCTCTCTCTCTCTCTTCCTCTCTCTAAGTAGCTCTAGGAGTTGTGAAGAATGAAATGAAATGAAAGGTCTATTTATAGTTGGAAAATGGGTCTTTAGGCGTAATTTTCACAAAATTATAAAATTATATAATATAAAAATATTTTCCTCGTGGGCTGCTGCGCTTCTGCCGTTTCAAAATTTTCTTTATTATTTTAATATTTTAATAATATAATATATATTATTATTTAAATAATAAATTATTATTGAGTGGGTCCCGCGGCCAAAATTTTCAAAACTCACGAGAGTTTCTGTCGGCAGAGGAGAAATAATTTGACGTGGGTCCCACATGAATAGTAAATACGTATTTTGGAATAGTAAATACCGTATTTTTAAATAGTAAATACGTATTTGTAAATAGTAAATACTTTTCATATTTCTCAAAATATCGATTAAATACCGTATTTATAAAAAGTGAATACGTATTTGTGAATAGTGAATACTATTCATGTACGTATTTGTGAATAGTAAACACTATTCATGTCCAATAAAATACTGATTCTAAATTCATTTTCAAAAATAGGGTCTAATAGTCCTCCAAAAATAGGCTAATTTTCTAGTCTGTAGACTCAAAAATCAGGATGTTACACAATGTCTTGCTAGATGCCGCTTGCGACTTGTGGGCTGATACAGTATTGGCCCACTGCTAATCTCATATGGGTCTGCAGGGTCGCACACAAGAATAATCCAACACGGGTAAAAGTGTCCAGATTCATTGAATCTCAGATTAATCTAAGATTTAATTAATACTGGATTTAATCTAGGGTAAATATATATATGTGTGTATATATTTAAATTTGAAAATAATATAATAATATTATTTAATATTTGTTTTATAGTTAATTTATTTGGTAAATTAAATATCTAAAACAAAAAGAGATATTATATCTCATTTGATTTTCGAATAAAGATATCATTATCTATTTAATTTAAATTGAGATATTGTATCTTAGATTTAATTAAATGGATAGATATCATTTCTCGGATTTAATTTATAGAGATAAATTAAATCAGAAGGCTTTTAAATTTGGATTAAATAAATAGATTGGATTAAATCTATTAGATAAATTTAATTAATATATTTTAATCCAGATTCAAAATTCGAATTTCAGATCTGGTTTTAATTCGGATTAAATAAATATATTATATTAGATCTATTAGATAGATTTAATTAATATATTATCTAGATTCAAAATTCGAATTTCAAAATTAATAAGGATTAATTTTGATTATATAATACGCCGATGGGTTTAGAAAAACCTACGGGACTTTTAGTCGAGCGTATTAGAAAGCCGCGAGAAACCCTAGAGCAAAATAAAAAGAGACGCATAGTTCGAGGCGCTATCACACTGCCGCGTCCGTGTTTGGAGATTGTTCGTGTGGATACCGGTAGAGGAAGTCGATTCTAAGAGTCGTCTTCTGCTGATCGAAAAGGTAGCCCACCTGTTCAAAGAGAACGAGACGCGGACGAGTTCTTTATAAGGTATGATTCAGGTTCCTTAGACCTTGATTTAAACACACCTGAGTGATCCTCGGGATGGGATTCGTAGAAAAATTTTAATCCGCTGCATGTACGGATCCCAACAGTCACAGTGCAGTGGAAACCTAGACAACCTCACTTTTTCTTAACCTGCCATGAAGAAAGAAAAGCAAGAGTCATTCTTTTGATTTCTTTGTCCCGAAGGCGCGGCGCAGTGATTCATCTGGGAGAGCTCGGGAGTCCTCACTTAGGAGTTGCTCTTGAACAGCACTGAAGATTCAGCATGATGCAAGGCGCAACTCAATTGTGTCTGAATTTGAACTTTTTGATTACTTTTTTCTTCTTAAGAATTATTATTTATGCTTCTTATTGTTTCTTGTCTTGGATGCTTGTTCTTTCGATGGTAGACTTAGTAGTGGATTTGAGACTGCGTCTGTTGTGGCTAGCTCTGATCTTCTCTCCCCTCCATGGAATCTCATCGCCAATCTTAGCGCAAAAACCTGTGCAAACGAGAATCTATTCTGGAAAAAGCGCAGCCATGGGTTAGATCTGACAATTATAGAATTCGGAACTACCTAAAATCACGTTCAACCATATTTGCTTCTTTTTCTTCATGCCCGGTTAAGAAACAGTGAGGTTGTATATATACATATCGGTTTCTAGTGTGTCGCGACGTCGTTTTAACTTAATGCAGATAAAATTATCTGTCTTAAAAGCAGAAATGATAATCCCATTATTAATTTATAAAATATATATTATGTAACCACCTTCCCTATTATATATCTTTCATAACGGCCTCTAATTATTATTATTATTTTATTATTTTAATACTTTAATTTGATGCTACAATTTTGCTAACACGTACTGCTCTACTTTTATATAGTTAAGATAAAGAAGTTATGATGAAATAATCGCGGGTGAAAACACATCTCATGATGTTATCGATATGAAAGCAACGGTGGAGCCACATTGGTGCTAGTGTGGGCAAGTGCACCCACAAAAGTTTGAGAATATATATATTGTGAAGGAATCCTATGACAAGTTGCTAAGTGGTGTTGCTGGTTATGATGCCGGTCTTTCACATGAGTGGTCTCTGGTTTGAACATCCAGTCTGACAATTTGCTTATCATTATATATGCTTTTTATTTTCTCCCCCAATTGCTCGATCGCGCTCCTTTTTGCGGCTCCCCCAATTTTTATTTTCAAACACCCAGCTCCTGATCCAGAGCTTTTTTGCGGCTCCCCAATGCTGTGCTTAAGATTGTGATCGATAATTCTCTGATTCTGAGATCATCAGCGAGAACGCCGACGGTGGAACTGAGAGTATTAGTATTAGTACTAATAATGATAATGATCAAGGAGGGGTAAGCGTCTCTGTTATTTCTATATCAGAAACCACTTCATCCTTATTGTTGGTTTGTTCTTTGAAGAAGATCTTCTTCCAATGTCACTGAATTAGGCATATCGTAAGAACCTAGCCACTTTTTGTACAGGTTATTACTTTTGTGTTATGCACATCTTAGTATGATATTCATCTTTCAAAAAAATATCAATTCTTATATCTTAGTTTTTTTCTTTAATCAGTTAGATAAGAAATCATATAGCCTCTGATCTTATTCAACAAAACGCAAGAAAGAAAAGATTGATCCATCCCTTTCAGCAATGGTCAATTCTATTTGGCCCCTTTTCTTATTGGTTGTGAATTGGTTGGTCCTGGCTTTTCTTCAATCGCCCAACCTCGAATTATAATCTTGATTATTATTTTTCTATATTAAGTTAAAGTTTTATTTTTTTTTATCTATATTTTTTTGTTTTTTTAATGCATTTCAAATTTTCTTTAAAAAAAAAAATTTGGGGGCACTCCCCCGAACCTCCAAATCTTCTTATTAATTATGCACCCACGAGCTTAAATTCCTGGCTCCGCCACGGTATAAAAGTATTATAATAATAATAATAATTCTAGTAATAAAATATTAAATAGTTTAATTTATTTAGTATATGATATTGTCATGTGGAAGGCAAATTCGGGTGAAAAAAAGGTAACTTGCAATTAAGAAAGGTTGGGGACACCGTAATTTTTCAGAAAGAAAGGGAAAATGCATGAGAGTGGTAGCGAGCACTGGGCATGTAACGACCGCAGGTAACCCGACATGTACGGTGTGGGAGAGGAAACTGAGATTGACGCTTCTACACCTCTCTCTCTCTCTCTTCCCCCTTCTTCCTCTTTCCTCTGTCACGAAACAAACATCAGCCTCCACGAATGACATGACGTGCGCCACCCACCATTCCCATTTCATCCCACTTGCTGCCTTCTCCTTGCCATGAAAGTTCGTCGGAGACGTGGTGACGCCCCCGCCCTTTCATGGATCTCCTTCTTCTGGTGCACTCTCTTCCTCGTCCTCTCCTCTGCCATTTTTACCACCCTCGCCACTCTCCGTCACTTTTACTCCTCAGGTGCGTACCTCTCTCTTCATTCCCCCTTCTCCCCCCCCTTCCGGTCTCTAATTCCCTCTTTTTTCATTCCACACAGAACCGCTTCATTTCACCGCCATCTTCTCACGCCAGCCAGCCCGGGTGATGCAAGCTAAATCCAGCCGCTCCTCCCAAACTCCAGAAATTTCGGTTCGAGAAACGGTGGTGCTTCCCAATCAAGCTCTTGTTTTCCTAGATTACCCCCCGTCTTTCCGGCTTCCAGCCGAAGATGACATTAAATGCGCGTATTCCTGGCCTAACTCCTCCCTCACTTACCAGCCACCGCTCCTAATAGAGTACCCCCAAGTTCGCCAGCAGATGGTTCGGTGCCCACTCCATCTACTCCGCCTCAACGTCTCCGTCACTATCCAATCCAAGCCTTATTTTCGCCCCAATTACAAGTGGCACCCGCTCGTTTACGAAGCCTTGTTCGACCGCGACAACAGCACCATCGTCTTCGTCAAAGGCTTCAACCTCCGACCCGCCAGAGAAGCTGACGCCTCCAGGTTCGAGTGCCTCTTCGGCTGGGATTTCACCTCCCTCAACTACCTTCTCACCTCCGACGTCATTTCCATCGCCCAGGAGATCGTCCGCTGCAGAACCCCTTCCAGCATTCTGACCAGCCATCCCAGGGTGAGATCTTCCGTCAAGGTTTCAGTTAAGGCGGTCGGCAGAAAATTGCTGCCCACAATCGCCATGCCGGGGGTCCGACTTCAACTTGACCCACCATCCCGGAAACACCATGTAATATGCATGTGCACCATGTTACGCAACCAGGCTCGGTTCATAAAGGAATGGATAATGTACCACACTCGAATCGGGGTCCAGCGGTGGTTCATCTACGACAATAACAGCGATGATGACATCACCGACGTGATTGGGCTCCTGCTGCAAGCCGGATACAACATCACGCGCCACGTGTGGCCGTGGGTTAAGACCCAGGAAGCCGGGTTCGCGGACTGCGCATTACGGGCTCGTGATGTGTGCGAGTGGGTGGGGTTCATCGACGTCGACGAGTTCTTCAACTTGAAAACAGAGGAAAATCTAGAAGAAGCGATCGTTCAGGAAACCAGAGGAATTAAAAATGTGGGGGAGATACGGACGGGTTGCTATAGTTTTGGGCCTTCGGGTCTGAATAAGATACCGCGAGAGGGAGTGATGGTGGGGTACACATGTAGGAAGGCAGATAGGGAGAGGCACAAGAGCATCGTGAGACCAGAAGCGTTGAATCAGAATCTGATAAATGTGGTGCACCATTTTCAACTGAAGGATGGGTATGTGGCGGTGGACGCGAACCGGACCCGCATGGTGATAAATCATTACAAGTACCAGGTGTGGAAGGTGTTCAAGGGAAAATTCGAGAGGAGGGTGTCGGCATATGTGGTGGATTGGAAGACGAAAGAGAACGAAGGGTCGAAGGATAGAGTGCCCGGGTTAGGGAGCAGTGCGGTGGAGCCGCCGGATTGGTCGAACCGGTTTTGTGAAGTGTGGGACAGGAGTCTGAGGAGACGGGTGGAGCGGATGTTCATGGACCCTACCACGGGTCTGCTTCCGTGGCAACCAAAGGAAGACCTCAGACTCAGAAAACCACGAAGAAGGAAACGAAGGCAGAGAGAAGTTTCTAGCAGACATAACGAAGAAGACACCCAACAAGTAGCGTTATAGTGAGGATGAAGTGGAAATGAGAGTATAGAGTTTGAGGGAGCATATAGAGATAGATGATTGATACCATTGGATCTTTTTTTGTACGTAGTCAGCAGGAACAGCATATTTCAACCAATACATGACTTAGCTTGTAGATGCCTGCCCTATCAATCTATATAATGGTCAGTGAATATACATACTAGTTTCTTTCTTTACAATAACTTTGTCACATGCTTACTCAAATGACTTGTTTTAGGCCGTATGCAAATTACTTCATTTAATTCACTCCCTATAATTTGTCATGAATAATACAGTATAGAGTAGTACTATTTAACAAACTAGAGAGGCCAGTTCCAATTACTACCATCATTACACTCCCTTTTTTCTGCAATGGGTTATGAAGGGGGCTACATTATTAATGATCAATAAATTGTATGATGTTTGAATATTGATACAATCATAGGGAGCAACTGGCAATGTTGTGATACATAATGCATGCAGCAATGTCTTACATTACACAATACAGTAGTCATTGTATTTTTTTTCCCCTTTTTTCATTAGAGTTGTTTCTTTCGGGCGAATTGCTAAATCATTATCCCTTATCTTTAAGATAAGGAGATGGTAGCCCAATAAAAAAAAAAAAAAAATTCAAGGATTTAAAATAGAGCTTCATACGAGCTTATTTAAGGTATTATTTTGTCTTCAATTTAAGGGTAAAGGATTTCTTCTGGAGATAGAGTTATCTCCAGTGGTCCCAAAACTACGTCGTTTTGGATTAATGAATGGTGTTTCTGTAATTTTATTTATTTTTTAATCATATACATTTTACCGAAACACCCTTCATTAATTTATCTAAAATTACTAACAAACCCTTCATTAATTTAAAACGATGTAGTTTTAAAGTCATTCGAGATAACTCTATCTCCAGTGACTGGAGAAATATTTTTCTCTTAATTTAATTGTATTTTGTGAGTGTTAAATGAGATGTATTTTATCAGGTAAAAAAAAATGAAATGTATTCTATTTTTTAAAAAAAAATCTAATTTGACTAGTTGTGTTACAATATAATGATATATCCTATTATACCCGAAATTAACCTCTGTGAGACAAAGACAATAAGTGGAATAGGAAGGGTAATTTGGTAATTATATCAAATGGGTGAGGAGCCGGAAAAATGAAAATGGAAAGGAAACAACGAGCCGAACGACTCGTATGGTATAAAATGTTTGTGCCCTGACATTAGAGCCGTTGCAATTGCCAACCCTACAACTATATTCAAAAAATTCGACCGTTAGGCCAAGATCACATTCTTCCACATTACTCTTTGCGCAGCCACTCTCCCTCCCTCTCTCTCTCTGATCTCCCAGACCCAAACCGTACCGAGCGGAAATGATGAACAGAGAACAAAGACGCAGCCCGAACAACCAAAACAACCCATCAAGAGAAACAAGGTCATCGGAAAATGGTGACAACTTGGGCGGAGTGTTCAGCCCCAGATTCAAATCTGCGGCTGCTTTGGCCGGTTGGGATGAGGAGTCCCTGCTATTCGCCAGCCTCGTCGTCCAAGACACTCCCGATAGAGTTTTGAAGAATGATAAACACTTTGATCTTAACATCAAGACTCCGACCTCCAATTCAAGAAGGTATTAATTTTCGTATTCTCTTCTCTCGTCATGGCCTGCTTCTTTTTTATCTTGTCATCATCGCTCGACCTTCAAGTATTGTTTTGATGTGGCCTCTGCCGTGTGTTTAGGAAACGCAGAGCTCAGAGGAGTCCACTTCCAATCCCTGTGACTGTTCTTGACCTTGAACAAGATGAAACTCCCAGAAAGGGTCAGTATCTCTCCTTTCTATTATTTGTTATTTTATTTTTGTTCAATTCATGTTTTTCTCGTCATTCAAATGAATTATGTTCGTGCACAGATAATGTAAAGAAGATGAAAGAAAACAGAACTACTGCTGACGAAGCGGGAGGGAATATTTTGACACAGAACAACTCTGGTTCTTCTTCTTCTGGATCTGCTCTCCCCTGTATCGATAAACTCAGGGAGGAGCTTTCCTGCGCTGTAAGAGCGCTAATTTTTCTTGAAGATCTCGTCTTAATGTCAATTTCTCCTTCCCTTTTCCCTATTTGACGTGCTGATATTCGATTTGCTTTGGCAGATTTGTCTGGAGATATGCTTTGAACCAAGTACTACTCCTTGTGGGCACAGGTAGATCTCCAATTCCATACTTTTAAGTTTTAATTGCATGATTATTCAAGAACGTGGTCGATCGACTTCATTTTGAGGTAAAATAATGAGAGACTTTTTCGATGGGTTTTTAACTCAATATATACCACTTTGCAGCTTTTGCAGAAAATGCCTTCGATCTGCAGCGGATAAATGTGGAAGAAAGTGCCCGAAGTGCAGACAACTGATTAGGTAACATCCCTAGGAACTATGAAGCTTCGAGCTTGCGAAAGTAATATAAGCTAGTAGTAATATGATACTCCTCATACTACCAAAATCTACCGTTGGCTTATTCATTCCTATTTTTTTCTGGGAATTTCAGTAATGGCCGATCTTGCAACGTGAACACAGTTCTTTGGAATACAATACAGCTCCTTTTTCCCAAAGAAGTGGAAGCAAGGAAAGCAGCAGGTGCCTTGAATAAACGAGAAGCTCAGCAGCGCACGATTTCAGAAACAGCATTTTATGACAACCTAAGTATTTCAACATTTGAGGGACCAGGCAGAAGTACAAGAAGTCAGAGGAGAAGAGTAGTGATCACAACAACAACCCAAGATGAGGATGAATATGCTGCATTGGCAATAAGGTTGCAGAGAGAGGAAAATGGGGTGGTTCAGAATAATAATAATAATTCAAGGAGCTTGACTTCATCTTCGTCATCGTCTTCTTCTTCAAGAGGGATATCAAGAAGAAGGATAACGAGCCAAGACGAGGATGCTGCTTTGGCTCTGAGGTTGCAGAGGGAAGAGTTTATGCAGGCTTTCAGGGGAAGCCAAGCACGTTCGGAAACAAGTGGGTCAATGTCAATGTCTTCAGCCAGAGCAAATTTGAGGGCCATGGCTTCTAGAGCAATCAATCTTCGAATTAGAGACCGAAGATCATGATAAACAGTGTCAGTCGCAAACATTTGACTGAACCAAAAACGTTTCTTAACTGTGCTCTGTTTGAATGTGTCGTTTGAGGTTAAATGTATGTTTTTAACCCTCGTATTTTCATTTCATATTCATCAAATATGCATTCCAGAGATTTATGTTCTTTGCGCCAAGTTTTGAGATAGTGACCAAAATTGCACACCATATTAGCGGCTAAGATAAGATCTTTTTTTTTTTGGGGGTAAAAAGGACGGGGGTGAGAGAGTTCACATGCCAAAAATAAAAGCAATGATGCAGATGGAATGGAATCTCGACAAGGTTTTCTTTCGTTTTCTAGCCAAGTTGCTGATAATTTTGCTTCTACATCGCATGCGTCTTGTTAAAGCTGTGATCAAAACCATCAACCTAGATTCTATCATCCTTGATATTTTCACCAAATAAAAAATTGAACTGGACTTCTCTGTGATTTTTTATAACCGAAGCATAACTTGATTGATAGATATGTTATTAGGTTGGGCAACCAGTGGGGGTGTAAGGGGACCTAGAAGTACATGACCCTCAAAATTTAGTCCGCATTTGATCTTTAATATAAGAGTTAGTTATTTAAGTTTATCATGTAAGACTTGTTTGAATTATTTGCTACATATAAAACTCCAATTCAATTTATTTTCTAAATTTCTAATTTTTTTAAAAAATTATCCATATTGATTGTACTATTTCTTTTTATGGGTAGTCATAAAGAAAAATTTTATTTTTAAGAAAACCAACTTATATTTGTTACAAATAACTAACATAACTAATTTTCTTAATCTATTTGAATTAGTCCACTAGCTCTTATATTAAAGAGTTAGACTCTAACTACGTATGTATTTTAATCTCAGCCCTTCTTTTGCAGCACAAATCATATGTTCAAGTTATGGTTTTAAGTATTACATGGTGGAAATATTATTGCAATTACGTTAAAAGCACCCGTACATTCATCGTAAAGTTACACAGAAAGCCTATAATGCAATACAAAAAACGACAATACTTCCTTTCCCCGCAGACGCACTCACACAAGGAAACCTCTTTTTTTGTTTTTTCCTCCCGCGTTCATATCTCTGGTAGTTTCTTCAACTTCAACAAAGTTGGAAGAAACAAGGCGATTTTTGGCATCAGCAGATAAGTGTTGTATCAGAGTCGGCAGAGGCATGTCGTATGTATGGTCTAGATAAGGAGGAGGAAGACAATCTAACAGAAAACTGTCAAAATCACAAGGTGGCCACTGAGACCCTCAAAGTGCTTCCAATATTGAGGCCAGCAAGCCTGAACTGGCTTGAGGCAGGAGCATGCTTCATAATCAAAGACAACATGAAGCCGCGGAATGAATGATTCCCTTCCTGGGAGAGGAATCAGTTTGGGGGTTATAACCTTAAACGATCTGTGATAATCTCCCCAGGGCCCTCATGTTAATGCAATCGCCTATTTATAAGAAAAATGGAGGATCATTGTTTAGCAAACATCGGGTGGACCCAGAAACAAATCGAAGTACACTATGCCGGGACCTCTACAAGGTTTTTATTTTGGCGAACATATTCATTCAACCAGCGTCTTATATCCTTGGTGATCTCGACATGTTAACTTATATGCAAGTCTCTTTCACTTTTAGCTGTCTAATAATCAACACCCCCAATTGAAAATCTTATTTCTTGCAGTGTTTTATTTGCGACCTCCTTCAATTTATATTTTCAAATTCCCACAAGGTTTATTTTCACTTGGAAAAGAAGAACCTGAAGAATTCTGCGGGGCAGTACCGGTCTATTGAATAGCACAGCACTGCACTTATCTTTACAGACTAATAGTATAATGAATATCGTTAAATTTCATATATTTACGTCAAAAATAATACATTACAACCCTCAAAAAGGGGGGAACATGGCGGAGAAACGTCTAAATGTGGAGGTGCACGAGGTTAATGCATCTTAGGCTCAACTAATCTTACAGAAAACTCTGCATGTACAAAAAATAGAACTGACGAGAGGAAAGAACATGGAATCTGCTGACGACTAGAACCTTATCAGCACCGGAAAAACTAGTATATGTCACAAAATCCCAGGTGGTGGTAGCCAGAGAGCGATCAGTAGCTAACTTCAAAGACAGGCACCTAATATGAGAATTCATGGCCTCGAAGTGAAATATATTTCTTAACCCAGATGGCAATGTCCTCGGCACAAACCTGAGTCTGACGGCTTTTTAGAAGTATGTCAAGCGTTGCAAATTCATGTACTGCATCCTTGTATTCAAGAACGGGTGCATCAACATTTACCTTTCGGAGCTCCTCCGAGTAAGCAATGGCCCGATCCCTCATAAAGTCATGTTCTGCAACCACTGTTAATGTTGGAGGCATAAGCTTAAGAGAAGGCCCCCGGTTAGGAACAAGGGGATTAGCAGCTGGGTGATCCAGGCTAAATTCTTCATCAGGCAGGAATAGTTTCCATGCAAGCATACACATAGACTTGTCATAAAAGTAGGAGTTTGCCAACTTTATTTCAGATTGAGTAGGTACACTTCCTATAAAGAAGGGATACATGAGGACTTGTGCCACCACCTTGACAGGGTCCAGAAGCTTGCCTGCTTCCACAGCTTTTCGAGCCACATAGTCTGCAATATTTGCACCACAACTGACCCCAAGAAGAACGCATCTGTTTCAATACCAGTAGTATAAAAACAAGTGTTAAATGCGTTATAAGGACTAGCTTCCTACCATAACATAGTGAAGCATGACAATTAGAAATCCAAATTCGGCAAAGAATTTAAGAGCTTATCCATTGAAAAGTTACCCAGCTACATAAGCTTTCAGCATTGTATTTCAACTTACAAATTATCATACAAATATCCCTTATGGAGAGGCATAACGTCATACAAATAACTACTACTTAATCCACCATGCCCACAAACGTAACAGATAAAATCTTCATGAATTCATGGATAATCAGAAAACAAGAAACCTTCCGCGTCACCCAATCACTATGATGCAAATTTCATGCTCCAAGAGATAGTAATACATCTAGTGAAAAGTAAGTCCAGCAAGCTTCGTATGGATTAAATTGAATTGGGGAGATAACCAGAATTAACCCAATTTCATCACCAGGCTTCATGATTACAAAGATTTGGGTCATTACAGGAACACGCTCAAGAACTGAGTCCAGTATAAAGTTGAGGTAGGTTTGGGGAGATGCAACGGTATTATGTAAAATATGAGATACTTCATAAAAATCACTTCATTAAGAAAAATGGCAGTTGTGTACGATTATTGAACATGTACTAAGTTGAGATGCAATGTTAAGGTGATGAAGAGCAAGATAATTTAACCATTAGCCTTCATAGAGATATATTAATCTAATCTACCCGTATAGGCGTATAGCTTTATCTTCTTTTAACTATAGTGTTCATTGAAACTTTAAGCCCCTTCTCGAAATTGGATTAAACTAGCATAGTAGCATAAGCTAGAAGGAAGAGCAGGCTATGATGGCCGCACTCACTCTGTGACCACCTTGGCGGTGCAAGGGCAATGAGCGAGGTGAAACATGCGCCAATTACGTAAAGTGCAACATGTTTTACTTTTACATATGAAACACTTTGCGTTTTGTAATTGGCACATGTTTTGCTAAACCGCCCAAATCTAAAGAATCCTCAAAATGCAAAGTGCTTTAAAATGGAAATGTGAAAGTAAAACAATGTGCAAGGATAAATCTCATGTCAGAGAACTAGTTGTTCAAACTTTTATGTCAACTTAAACTTGCGTCCGCTAAGCTCAACAGATGGGCTATAAATTACTGTACAGCCGAATTGATCATCTACTATCATAAGTCTGAAATGCTTTATTGAATTAATCTAGCGCCAGCAGGATCAGAATATAATTAATAAAATCACATAAAGAGACAAGTCCAACCTTGAAGGATCTCCATGAGCGGCCAACCATGGTTCAACTGCTGAAGCTCCAAAAGTGTCCACAATATGACTATGGGCATCTGATTTTTTGAGCTCAATCCCACCACCTCGACCTGTCCCCATCGATTTGTTGTATTCAGCTAAGTTTGCCTGCTTTGCTAACCAATTCAATGCCTTCATTCCGTCCTCAAAAGCTGCCGGATAACGATTTTCAGGTGCGAGCCTGTACCCCACAGCAATAAGGATCACATCGCAGAGTTTGGCAATTCGCCGACAGAAATAGTCGTTTGCAACAGAATCGTTGCTTCCACTAACCCAACCACCAGCATGAAACTGTAACATTACCGGAAGTCTCCGACGATTATTTAGTACCGGCGAGTAACCTCTGTACGCCCCACCGCCGGCCAAATTTGACCCTTCCACACCATTGCTTTTACCATGATTATTAGGCCGCAAGGGATGAGAATCTGAATTGCGATTAGTCGTATCAACTTGCGCAGATCGAGATGCAAGATCTGCATTCCCATTGCTATGTCTAGGCCTAGGTCTGAGTTGAGCCATAGAATCCGATTCAGGGGACCTTAGTGCGGTTTCGGGAAGGAAGATTCTTATGGTAAGAGATGTAAAGGGGTCAATATGGATGTCCTTGGTGGCAACACCGTCGGTGAAGGAAGGATTGGAGGCGGCAACGGATTCATCGGGTCGTGAGGTGACACCGAACGGGTCGGCTTCATCGGGGGGAGCTTGAATCCGACTCTGCAAACGTTGCTTCCAAAGAAACTTGAAGAACACGCTGTAGAGCTTCACAGCTACACTTGGCATTTCCCCCTTCCCCAATCTGAACTCGTTTCACAGTAAAAACTCTCTTTTTTCTGTACAAACTTGTGTTCTGTTTTCTGTACACCAGAAATGAAGATCACCTCGGAGTTCGCATATGCAAACAGACAAAGTAGGATCAGATTTAGAGTGAAGATTTAATGGGGTGACAGAGGATTAGGGCTTTGTAAACCCGAAATTGCTTCAGTGGCGATGCTGTGGCGAGCTGAAAAGGAAAGTCAGGGAGAGGGGAGGCTCTGTTTGCGCTGGGGATGACGGTGAGGCAAGTTTACCCTTTAAATCTAAAGTTTAAACATTTTCCCGAAAGAATAATTCTGTTTTTCGCTATAATGATAAATAATTAATATATTGATGCATTTTATTGTTTGTATGGGTGGGGAGTTGCCGTGCCATGTGGCGGTCGGAGAGGGGGCTATAATCTGCTGCATCAAAACCTGCGTGCACTTGCTTTAGAGATTTGTGGGAGTACTCAGTACTGTCGTACAGGGCGGCTCCTGCTTGAGTGTTGGAGGCATGTGAACGTGACTCTGCCACTTCGAAGTTTTGAGGTGTCATTGCGAGCACCAAGTCGGCTTCGGAAATTGTGTGAAAGAATATTTGATTAATAAGAGAAATTAATTAACAGTAATCACTGGTTTAGGAATCTTCAATAATTGATTAATAAGACATCATTAATTAACAGTAATTACATACATTACTTCTTTGACCAAAAAAAAAAACATACATTACTTTAATTTTTGTCACTTTTACCAGTTTTCTATCTATTTAGGAGGAGCAAGGAGTTTATGTGAAAGAAGGACCATTTCAATTTCTAAATCTAGTTAGCAAATATTTCACCCTTTGGAGATGGAAATGGTCAAACTTATAATCTTCCCTGGTCTCATATTTTTTCGACCATTCTACGTATTGACGATTAATCGAAGAATAAAGGATCAAATTTGACTTCTTAATCAATTACGTATTAATTTTCTTATTATATTTTGAATATTGCTCCCATTTATCGTCCTAATTTTTGGTTGGTTCTAGAAGACAGATTTCTAAGGTGGCTGCCGCGTCCATAGCGATGATATCATCACTCGCCCCGTCTATCATCACTTGCCCGTTTTCAGACTCGTTTTTTATTATAAGATATCAACTAATGAATATATTTTATCTTTTTTATAAGGTATTTATTTATTTTTAAGGAGCATTAAATATTTTTTCTATTTATGTTCATAATTAATAAAGATAGTAGGTAAGAGTAATAATTAATATGATATTAGAGTTTAGTGCAATTAGTAGGGATAATATTAAAAATTACTTAAATTCTAAGATTGTTATGAAACTAAGTAAAATAATAAGAGAGATTAAGATGAAGAAATGCAAGAGAGAAATGAAGAGCAAGGAGAGAGTGATTTTTCTTTCTATTGTACTCTTCCAACCTTTGATACATGCCTACTATATATAGGCAACAAATCCTTAACACCATTACAAGAGTTATATATAAGAGATTAAATCTACATAATGGTATATTATGAAGTTTTGTAAGTTATTTATATTAATCATATAAAACTCTCATGTCATTCATGTCATAGGTTCATGACTTTAGAAACTCCAAAAGACTCTTCTTGAAAAGGTTGTGGACATTCACACCAATATTGGAATATTCATAACGCTCCCCCTTGAATGTCCATTATGAATGTGCCTCATTAAAAACTTTAATTAGGAAAACCCAGTGGGATAAAACCTAGCTAAAAAAAAGAGTACATCATTCATCGGTACACTTTCTTATGTTGCCTCATTAAAAACCTTTCTAGGAAAACCCAGTGGGACAAAACCTAGATATGGGAAAAAGAGTACAACGTGTATCGTCTCCCCCTCTTAATTACATCAGATTTTCTAATGCTGCCTCATTAAAAACCTTTTTAGGAAAACCCAGTTGGACAAAACCTAGATAAGGGAAAAAGAATACAGCGTATATCAACTTGTCATTCTTAATTGCATCTTATTTACTCCCCCTGATGACTACATTACTTCCAATGTCTTTGTGTTGGTGATGAACTATATCTCTTGGTAATAAGCCTGATACATTAGTACCATTTTTCATCTTCTATGCAGCATGATACAATAGTATTCCACTAATAGTAAAACATGGTACTTTTAGACCAAGTAGTTCTTCAACGATTAATTGCCTTTTCAAGCTATTCAGGAGTTCCAATGATGTTGATATTTTCAACATAAACAACAATTATATCAAATTCATTTATATATCCTTTCATAAAGATGTATGGACATATTTGATCATTTTTTGTACCCTTCTTTCAACAAATATTCCTTGAAATGATTATACCACATGCGCCCTAATAGCTTCAGGCCAAGGGACTTATTTAACTTAATTGAGTATTGTGCTTAAAAACTTGAATTAGATGTTTTTTTAACATCTTGAATCCTTTAGGAATTCGTACTTCTGGTACATTAAATCCTTCGGAGACATATGTTTCTCTCACCACGAGTCCTTCAGGGACTTTCATATAAATATCACTTTTAAGTGAGCCAAAACAAATAAGCAGTTACAACATACAACATGCATTAGGTGCAGATCAAGCTCTTCTTTTACTACTAGGCTAATCAAATAACAAAAGGTATTTGCATTCACTACTGGTGAATATATTTCTTAAAAATCAATAACAGGTCTTTGTGTAAAAACTTTTGGGCTACAAGGCTTGCCTTATATCTTATAATTTCACCCTTTTCATTTCTCTTTCATACGAAAGCCTATTTGTATCCAACTGGCTTTACATCTTTAGGTGCATGGACAACAGGTCCAAAGACTTTTCGTTTCGCCAGTAATTTTAACCCTTAGTCACAGGTCCAATTCTTTCTCTAATGGTACTCGATAACGGATTTTGGCTCGTGATCCTCATATGATTCATTACATCATATGCTATATTATAAGCAAAGATGTCGTCAACGTTAACTTCATTTCGGTCCCACCAGATTCTATCCATAACATAATGTATTGAGATCTCATACTTTTTATATATTTCAGGTACCTAAGTCTCTTTTGGGACTACAACATTCTCTTCTAGAGATATCTCTACTGGAGATAATATCTCTTCAGAAAATAGCTCTTCAGGAGCAACTAATTAACTTTTCTTAATTATTCTCAACTTAATCATCTATATTCTTAGCTCCTTTTCTCTTTCGAGGATTTATATCTTTGAAACCGATGGACTTACCATGCTTCAGGCATACTTTCAATTCATTTATAATAGATTATCCTTCAAGGACATCAATAAGAGCATTAGCAGCTGGGACATGTGACTTTGTCAATTTCTTTGGGTCAGTAAATGCTTCTGGCATTCGATTAACTAAATTTTGTAAATGAATTATCTTTTGAACTTTCAGTTCACATTATTTTGTACAAGGATCAAAATGAGCCAATAATAATTCATTCTAGCTAATTTGTTTACCCAACTGCTTATTTTCTCTCCTTCATGTTGGGAAAATTATATCAAATCACAATTGACTAATCATGCAGTGTAAGTCTCCTAAATCTATTTGTTTCCTTTAGAAACATCATTTTGTTTCATTTAGAGATAAACAAGAAGAAGGATGTACTTGCACAACATTTATCCATCTATGTGAATATTACACATTAAAAACTTTTAAGATGGAATTAATCTGGCTACTGACCAAAAACCAATTTTCTAGAGAGAATTTTGTTGGCTTATATAAATGTTGCAACATACAAGATCAAATATACCAACACATAAATTTTGTTCTCATAAGCATTCATCCAACTTATCTATGGAGGCTTTAATATATGATTCGTGGATCATGTAATCTGGAAATTGCGCACTTAATTTATTCAAACACCAAACATTATTGCAAACTCCATGTTGCAATCATTTTTTACAAACTTCAGGTTGCATTCTTACAAACTTATGGCTGTAAGCTAATAATCTCACATGTAACTAGATGCATCTTTCAAATTTGTATGGTTTACATGTCATTTCAATGGCCTATATAATAATGTTTGATATATTTCCAGAGATCCTTACCAATCATGACCAATGGTATTCTCATAGTCAAATCTATTTGAGAACAAACAATACATAATACATAAGCAATATGTTGGTTATTTATGAAGAATCTTCTGGTTCTTCAATGGATGTTAATACATAATCTTATGAATTTGCATTATATATATATGACTCGAATGATCAAACAAGTCATGCCAACAATAAATTTATTCAAATCAGTAAACTTCTGGTTTACTGTAACATAACTCAACCAATCATAAACTTTTCAATTTCCATAAATTATCTTACATTCATCTTAGGAGATCTATTAGACTTTGTGTGAGAAGTATATAGCTTTTCAACTTTTCAAAAATTAGCTCACACTTGTATTGTATTATAACTCAACTCACACTTGTTTTCTAACAATTTCCTCCTCAAGTGTGAGTTCTGTATGTCAAAATTACTTTCAAATCCTTTAAACCTCGAAATGAAAAAAACATGTTGATTCTTCAAGAATAAACATATAATATTGCATCACTAGATGATCTAATAATATGCTTCAATTTGTTTATATATACAAAATATATAGTCCACCACATATGAAGTGGCCGTGTCAGTTACGTGCCCTTCTGGGGTTTTCTCTCGCCACGGTTGCTCCGGCGACCGACTGGGTCCGGATGGCGGTTGGCTTGTCAGAGGGTCTCCGCCAACCGGAGATGGATTTCTGCTGTGGCTATTGGTGTTTGCCATCAATGGTCACGGGGATAGAAGTTTATGGTTCCCCACAGTCGGCGCTAATGTTCTGTTCTAAGAACACAGAGAGATTGGACTTGACTAGGTTGTCAAGCCTAGAGCCTAAGTACCCTTTGAAGGGATCAAAATTCACGTAGTTCGCAGTAAACTTGGAGGCGCGAAGCCAAGGGGTGGTGTGTCTGCTCCGTGTGACAGAAGGTAAATAAAGCATAGATTAGAACGTGTGCACCTGTTTAGGGTTTCCTTGTATTTATAGAGGAGTCTGGTGCGAGTATCTCCATATTAATGAGCGATATTCGGGATTGAGAGATTAGGGGCTGATTTGTTGGGATCATGAGGAGATTCTCGGTTAATGAGATCCTCCATCAGTGGGATCTCCTATCCTTACCCGTTATAGCGTGGATTCTGCCTTAGGCATGGTTGGGCCGAGGTCTGGACATGGGCCTATTGGGCCGGTCCGTAACAGCTATATTTGTAAACTTCCGGTTTACAATTATTATTTATAAACTTCCGTTTTATATCAAACTTCTAATTTGTATTATTATTTGTAAACTTCTAGTTTACAATAGCATGTGTTTATTATATGATATCTATTTCTGCAGATATCTTTAAAACTCAATAAGTTTCTTAGAATAAAATGCATTATTAATGCATAATTTTGTTCCTTCAGGTAACAAAATATTAGCTCTTTCGAATCTTTCAATCAAATTTATACTATCATATATAGTCTAAACATTAGTCTCTCTTATAAAGTC
Source organism: Acacia crassicarpa (assembly GCA_034222035.1). Lineage (NCBI taxonomy): Eukaryota > Viridiplantae > Streptophyta > Magnoliopsida > Fabales > Fabaceae > Acacia > Acacia crassicarpa. The sequence goes on along the minus strand of JAWXYG010000002.1, from coordinate 65,929,140 downwards.
AGAAAAATATGCTAATTAGTCCCCAGGACCATTAGTCTTTAGATTTATACGACATAAATCTCTGCAAATTACTGTCTTCTGGGCAATATTTTTCTAAAGCTACTAAAATCTTATTGTATCATACAATATTTGAAATATAAGCCTTTATGGCCATAATATTAATAATAAACAAATGTCACTTTCTTATCCACCCTTCATTTTTGGGTATGAACAAGACCTATACCTCTTTCATGGGTATAGAAGACTAAAGGATCAAATATCTTATAAGTATAAATCACTGTCTGTAATAGTAAATTATTGTGTAATCACGTTTTAGTTACTATACAGAATAATAAATCATTGTATACAATAGTGAATTTCAGCTACTATGCAAAATAGTAAATCATATGAAATATTTAAAGATCTTGTATGAGATATTAAAACCTTATAAACTATAAAATAGTGGGGAGCAAAATATCACAATATCATGAATTTTCAATATATTGCCTAATAGTTTCCCTTTTGTGATTCTCTTCAATAATATTTCTCCACTTCAAGGGAGAATTTGAGCCATCATGATTACAACAATGACTATGTACAAAATTGTAGCCACAGTTGCACCTTATGTCCATGACCAATTCATTCATTACTTCATTCACTTCTGGGAATGAAGTCGTGCTTATTAGATATGATTCATGATTCTTACAACAAAAACTCAGTATTTTGTTTGTCCATATGAGATCAAGAAATTAATTCAGTATATTTCTTAAAACATCTTTCATAATATTGCTACTATAGGAGCAAATTGTTGGATACACTAATTTATAATAAACTTTTGGAATAATAACCATCTTTTGGTTGTATTACATTTCCTTTAATTTGTTCTAAAGAACAAGATAATCTTTTAATACCAAATATTCAATTTTGAGGCTTCATGCACTACAAATTTAAATTTCATTATACAATTAAAAAAAAATTTATGAAATATAAAACACAATATAATAACATAATGAATTCATAAAGACAATAATTCATAAATTATGATATTACAATGAAATTAAAACTTATGGCTTCAAGCCATTTAGTTTTAATGGCTTTAGGCTGTTTGATTCTCATGGCTTTAGGTTAATTAGTCTCATGGCTTCGAGCCAATGATGGAAATTTAGAATTTTATGGCTTTAGCTCTTTTATCTTCAGGATAAATAGAAGTTAGATATATATTTCTAGTTATCCAATAAAATAAAATATGAAAAAGTATATGACTTCAGGTCATATAGTAGGGAATCAACTGAATATGGCTTCTAGCCATATAATATAGTAATAGAAATTAAAGGAATATGACTTCAGGCTATATTATATTTAAAATAATAAAGCAAAATGCATATGACTTCTAGTCATATAATTTCAAAGTATGAATATTGCTTCTAGCCATATAATAGGAGATCAGAATAATATGACTTCTGGTCAAATAATTTTAGAATATGAAATCAGATGTGTATGGCTTCTGGCCATACTAAAATAACAATATCAATAATAATATTATGTTAAATATAAAATAACATAACATTAAAAATTTGCAATAACATAACAATAAAAGTAAATTGTTATGTTAGCAACAATAATATAAATGTTATGTTAGTAACATAAAAGTAAATGCTTAATTTAAATGTTATGTTAGTAACATAATATAACAATAAAAGTAAAATGTTATGTTATGTTAAAGTTAGTAACATATATTGTGCAAAAGTAAAGCATTATGCAATAACGTAAATAGTAAAACAATCGTAAATTACTATGTAACTAATATGCATAAAATTGATGGATGAATAATGATAAATAGTAAAAGTACTATATAAAATAGTAAATAATCTCCAATCTTAACCATGAAACCCGATGTATAAAAACAATCGGTAAAAGAATATTTTTAATTCCATATAGTGGTTTAGATTATCCCAGATATATAAATAAACATATAATAAAATCATTAGTGAAAGTAGATGAAAACGTTAAAGAAATTATACCTTCATTATAGCTATCGTGCTGATAACGTGTTATGAAACTAAATAAAATAATAAGAGAGATTAAGATGAAGAAATGCAAGAGAGAAATGAAGAGCAAGGAGAGAGTGATTCTTCTTTCTATTGTACTCTTCTAACCTTTGATACATGCCTACTATATATAGGCAATAAATCCTTAACACCATTACAAGAGTTACATATAAGAGATTAAATCTACATAATGGTATATTATGAAGTTTTGTAAGTTATTTACATTAATCATATAAAACTCCCATGCCATTCATGTCATAGGTTATATGGCTTTAGAAACTTCAAAAGACTCTTCTTGAAAAGGTTGTGGACATTCACACCAATATTAGAATATTCATAACAAAGATAACTTTGTTGACTTTAATTGTTTTTATTAATTTATCAGAATTATTAATTGATGTCTTATAATAAGGACCACTGAGACTACTTTTAAATATCATGGTTTCATTTAATTAAATTTGAATGGTCGTATTTGTGCTTCCAGATATCATTTAATACTGCAAGGTCCCCTCTCCGTTAATACTTTAGGAATTATACATCTGCATGGAGCACAAAATATGTCCCAAACATAAGTTGTTCCTTACTAAATCACGTGTATTGATAAAAAAATAGTATAAAGCATTAAATTTAAGTGATTTTTTATATTATTCTTATCAAATATATACAATATCATATGAATTTTTACTCTCTTTGATTTTTATTATTAAATATGGATATATGTGGGAAAAAAATATTTAATGCTCCATCAAATCAAACAAATGTCCTTTGGAAAAGATTAAGGATACCTTATAGAAGTTGCCCAAAAGGAGTGACTTCACTCATTAATGAAGTAGAAGTGTTCATGACCCTTTTTCAAATCTATCATTATTAAAAATTAAACATTACTCATGCTATCTCTCTATATATGAAAGTCTCTTAACTGAATCGTGAGAATCTAAAAACAGTTGAATATAATAATTATGATAAAATTTTAATTAGTTTTTCAAAAATACTCATATTTATAAATGAGTGTAAGAGAGTGATAATGAGAAAATGATAAAACAAACTGTATGTGCTCCCTCTGTTCCTTATTATAAAGCACTAACTACCAAATGTATCTGATCTTTTTTATAAGGCATTTGCTTGTTCCCAAAGCACATTAATTATTTTTTTCTATGTATATGCCCATAATTATTAAGGGTTATGGGTGAAAGTAATAATTAATATAAAATAGAGTTTAGTGTACTTAGTAGGGATAATATTGGAAGTTACTTAAATAATAGGATAATTTTATTGACTTTAATTGTTTTTATTGATTTGTAAGCATTAGTAGTTGGTGCCTTATAATAAGGACAAAAGGGTGTAGTATATTAATTAATTGAGGATGAAATGAAAAAAAATTATTATTGAGATAAAATTTTTTTTAAAAAAAATTATATTTATGGACAAACCCATTAGAAAAGAAGGTTTTTATATACCGGGAAAGAGAGAGGATATTAAATGAAAGTTGAGTGGCGGGATAAAATAAATAAAAAATGTTAAAAACATGCAGTCTTGTATTTTAGATGGAATGAATTAAAGAATCTATCTTGTAAACCAGACTGAGCAAGGCAGAGTATAGATTATAGAATGACGGCAATTGCATGTTTGTTCAATTAACGACCTATTAGGTTTTGCCATGCAAGAAAAAGTCAAACACAATTTTATGCCTTTCATGAGAGGAAGATGATTCTCTCCTCATCATTTTTCTCATATTCTCTCATTAGCGCATCTGAACCATTGATTAGGAAGATGAGAGAGAGATTAAAGTGATATTATGATTGATTAAATAAATATGATTTAGAGATGATGAGGGATAATAAGAAAGAGATAATGAGAAAAACTCAACCCTGGTCCTGTTTTGTTTTTTTGCCACAAGGGGCACAAGGCACCCATCTAGAATGCTGTATCCTCTAAAACACCCCAACATAATTTGCTAACATGGACCAACTACTTAGTCATCTTTAATGTAGCTGGTCCAAAAAAAATCATATTTAATATTGACCACCCTATTTATAAATCTTTTATAACTAAATCACATATTTTAATAAGAGACAGTTAATTCAATGATAATGAGGTAAATTTTCAATTTTGTTCTCATTTATGAATGAGTATTTTTCAGTTTTTTCTTTATTATATATATATATATGAAAGGGTTTGAAAACTTACATCCTACCCTATCATCTGACCTCCTTCATCTGACTATAATATGTAATTAATATATTAATATGACCAACTGTTCAATATCCAAAGTTATTAATGCCCTAGTGATTTATTCTTTAACCTTAGCATGGAACAAATTTCGTTAAAAAAATATGTACTTTCCCCAATGCTTAATATAAAATCTCATGCGTAATGCAAAATAAGAATGAGATTTTATATTAAATATTGGAAATAGTATCGTTTATCCTCAATGTCTAAAAAAAAAACTAGTTCATACCCCCTTTTGTTCTTAATATATGACCTATTTGGGGAATTAATACTAATTCTAATGTAAAATCTATTTACTATATTTATCAATATTTTTCTAATTCACCCCTAACATTACCCACTCAACAATAATGAAGTAAGAAATAGACGGAAGGAATTAAAGAAGAAGATTACGATGTTTAAAAAAAAAAAACATTTCAACTTTCTTTTTTAATTTAATTAAATTAAGTAAATAGGGAGTAGTACTAATAGCACATATACAATACTAAAAAACCTAAGTAGGGGATATGTACTCTTTAATCTTTATCCTTAGAGATTGATCTGTTGTAGTGACGGTAGATGATACTTAATCCTTAACACCCAAAAGAAATCCTTAATCAGACTATCATCACATAATTATGCTAAAGCAAAAAGCAACAAGAGTCCGAAGGAAAAGAATGAAGAGTTGCCGTTGCTGTTGCCACGTAGCATCCCTAATCATAAAATGCTATGATCAGCATCCTTATACTCAAAGGATGAGACTGGGAGCTCAGTTCACAATTTGTGAGGAAAAATGTTGTTCGATTTGGTAGTCAATATAAGATATCACCCCTCATGAAAACAGCAAAAAGAACCCATATCTGACACTAAAACCGGGCCAGTGTACATGGAGACAGATAGAATTTTATAGGCCATTTTGCGATTCTATAAAACATCAAACTAAAAAGGCTTTACAAAGCAAATTCCCTGATAGAACCGGGCTAAACCACCCATTTTATGTCCACCCAATGCCATATATACATCAAATGCTTGTTATATGAGTTAAAGAGAATGGATCCAAATGAAGCTATTTTACAAATACAATGGAGCCATTTCAGCAGGCCTCATCTTTGACCCTGCTTCAACTTAATGTCATATGGCCAAGGAAACTAACCATCAGCTGCTTTAAAGCCATTCCTCAGATTGTCATGCTCTGGAAGATCAAAATCAAGGAACAGTTGGACTGAAAGAAATCTCTAATTGCCTAGCCAGATGGTGCACGGGAGGCATTTCTGGGAGAAACTAGCACTGGCTCATTGCTTGCAGCTTTCATAGCTGCTATCTCTTCCAACCTTTTCCATTTAGCCTCTTGCTTTGACTTAACATTTTCCTCCTGCGCTTCATCTTCCTTAAACTTGATCAGGCACTCCTCATAGAGCTCCGGATCTGCTTCAAAGAACATCTTGCGGACATTTATTGTCAAGCTCTGGACAGCCGGGTTCCAGTGGTTTTGTGCATTTTTCTCCAGAGCAGGCAACACTAAGGGAAGTATACTCTTGCGGTTCTGCTTGATTAAGCCCTCAATATGGTCATTATTCCACAAGAACAAAGCCCTCTCAGCTACCTGAAAATGAACAAGCAATCAGATTAGAGACAGAGGAAGAGAGAGATAGCCAAAGGCTACCTTTACAGTTATTGCTTTCGTCACAAATTTGACAAAATTTCATAGGAAGCAATGGTACAATATAGTTGACATCACAAATACAAAATCGAAGAATGAATAAGAACTGACATGTATGTTTTCCAATGCCCAAAAGAGCAACAAAAAAGGGACACGAATTATATATATATTCTGATCAATAGTAGAGTTCGCTGGCAACTGTACAGGGTTATTTCTCTCATACTTCAACTTCCTCCTCCTTGAAAAAATTCCAATTATTGATATGATAAATAATTTATTCATAAACATGAAACCAACAATCATCGGCAGTACATCTCAAGAATCACATTCGTCGCACTTAGAAGAAAATTTCACACTATCCAGCTTGTCATATTACAACAGACCAAAAAAATCAAGTGTCAGACAATGAATTGAAAATCTTCAACAATTGACAACCGCTAAAGTTCCCAATATAGGTGAGTCCCAGATGACACCCAGACAATTGATGGTTTGATGTAGTGTATAACTAAACTACCTCTGTAATAGACGATCTAAATGATCACATATATGGCATGGTGATACATGGTAACCGAGAGCTATTAACTTATCAAAGCATAAACAACACCATAATTTTATCCACGGGTTTTTAAAAATCTATTAGCAAAATGAAAAACATGAGGACCACAAAACATTGAAATCAGCATAGAATGTCCAGCTTGACAACATTAGAAAATATAAACAGCAAAATTTGAATGCGTAAGAAAAGCATGAATAAACAGGAATTAAAGAACATTTAGACGATGACACTGGTTCTAGAATTCGTAGTACAACTCCAAATCTAAAAATAATTTTCAGTGAGACAGTAGTTTATCTTTGGGGGCAAATGCATTATGACTAAATATTTTGAACGAAATCAAAGTATTCTTTGGAAATGAAAAGTGATTTTCTACAGCAAATTCCTTCTACCGTAGGTGAAAAATCAAGCTTAAAAAGCAAGCCTTCTCCTTTATGCGAGAACTTATCAAAGGGGAAACAAGAGAGGAAGAGAAAGCTGATAAAGCCAGTAAAATTACCAAACCTGGAAATGTGAACTGCTCAAACAACGACTCAATTGGTGGACCAAGGGCATCATACATCTCTGAAACTCCGCAGGTTGAGTGGTTTCCAAGACTTCCTCCAGTTCACCTAAAAACATAACCTCCTTAGAACTATTTGTAACGGGCCAATACTTTAGTAATCCCCGTATAACAGTATCAGCAAGCTTGCAGTCTTTCTCCACAAATTGTGTAATGCAGTAAGATAACTGCTGATGGTACAGAGGTATGCATTTTGGTTTATGAAGAGGAATAAGCACTCGCACAAGAAAAAGCTTGTGCTCTTCTTTCAGTGGCAAAGCAAAGCCATTGATTATACTTCCTAAAATCTCCAACAGTTCTGCAATTCCATTATGCTTCTCAGTTTCAAAAATAAATCGGTAAAATATATTGTTGATTGCTTTCCTGATAAATGGGCGGTGCACCATAAATTTCCCATATATGCGATGAAGAAGAGTCTTCAAGTAGTCCCGCTCTCTGGAGTCCTCTGAATCAAAAAGATCTAACAGTCTCAGAACAAATGAATGATCTATGTACCTTTTTGCTAACTTTGCATCAGTCTCAGGTGATGCAACAAACCTTAGAAGGAATTCATACACGATTTGCAGGTGAGACCATGCCGGGTCCATTGAAGGCTCTTCCTCTTCCACATCAAAGGCTTCTAGAACTTTGTTTTGACAAGGTGGAGAAGTGAGTGTCCGGAACAAGTTTGTGGACACCATTTTCACAATTTCTTGCATCATGTTTTCAGTAAATTTGCCACTAGCTGCAGAAATGTAATCCACAAGCTCTACTAATGTCTGCCGCTTAATGTCCTTTTCTTTGAGGTTCTTCATTGGATCTGAGAAGTCAAAAACAACACAACACATTTGCAGCTTTCTGATAAACATATTCTGCTTCTCCGAGTTCGGAACATCTCTGAAACTCGGCAAAGCTTCATAAGAAGAAGCAGGCAAACTCCCGTTAAGCTTTGAATTCACAGCTTCAAAGAACTTGTCACCATGATTTAGTCCAAGACTTGAAAAAGAATCAAGGCCTGAGATATATGACGCAGTTGTATTCCCAGAATGATGGCAACTTGCTAAATCACTGCTTCTACCATTGTTGGAAGCAGTTGAAGAGGATGTCAACGTCCCCCCTCCTCGATTTTCCACTGCTTTGGAGGGCTTCCGTGGGAGCCTATTTAATATTTGTTTGATCATAATTTCCAGTTGGCTCCACAAAAGATTAATGTCATGCACTTCAGATGACACTACGTGATGAAACTCGTTTCAAAATTCAGCAAAGCATCAAACCGAAGTCACAAGATGCAGAGACGCCAGAATGCCAAAATGCATTGGCTGAGTTGGAGGAAGAGCTGAGGACACCATCACCAACAATAATCTGTCCATAGTTCGTCAATATGATATTTCAAATTGGTGAAGCCAGGGACAGGGTCGTCAAGCCGCTTAATCTGATAACAAATCTGGAATCCAAAGACATGCCAAGCTCAAAATTACACAAAATACCCAAAACTAAAATAAGAATTCGTGTAAGACTATTCCTGTTTAAAACGAACAATCAGATGACCCTGATATCTCGATTCCAGCAGAGTAAGCAAAGGCAAAATGAAGAACAGTTACCTCATCTTTCCATTTCCCTCTCTATGAAGAGTTTCAAGCAAATACAGCAGGATGACAATCACAAGATCTGGTTCTGATCTACCAAACCCAAACAGCAGCCGCGGCAACTGTACCCAACAAAGTTTTGAAAATAAATAAAAGTAAAGATGGTACAACAACGTTTAGTTCTTCATTTTTTGAAATAAAATGAGCGCAGGATATGAAAAAGTAGAAAGTGGAGCGGGAAAAGCAGAGGAATTTTTAAGATTGAAGAAGGTTAATCCATACTAACAAGAATAATTGAATTTCAGCCACGCTATCTCTGAAAGGTTGAGAGCAATTGCCTTGTGGTAGGAATAAAAATAGGAAGGGAAAGGAACAGCAATCAGTAGTTGCGATAGCGGTTTTGTTAGCCAAATGACGTTGTTGCCGCCGGTATTGCCTTTTTCATCTTCATTCCTACTTTCCCTTTTAACTTTCCTCCTCAGTATCATTCAAGCCTCAAATCAAAACTCTTCTCTAAAAAATATAAATATCATAAAAAAAAAATGATTTTTGCTCGTTAACAGTCAAACTCGGCGGCAAAAATGCCCTTAGAAACGCTTCAAAACCAACATCAATTTTCAGTTCAATGAATGGTAGCGTATGAAGCTACAAATATCATGAAACTTGAGACCCTGAAGTAGGGACGGGGAAAGGTTCACGGGGGCGTGCCTGATACGCGTCATTTAGGTGAGTGAGACTTGAGGGGTTCGTCCAACCAGAGAGAATGATGTGTCGTCGCTGGGGGCGAATATTGGAAAGAGAAGAGGAGTTCTCTTTAAGCACAGTTTTCCTTTCCGATAAATTAAAAAGAAGATGCTACTCGCTTGGTGTTCCAGCCATCATGGGGCCCCTCGCTGGGCTGGACAATTTTGAATGTTTCAAACTAAATATTATGTGCATGGAGTGTGGGGCCTGGGAGCAGTGGAGCACACATGTCCTCGCTCTCCACTTGATAACATATATCATTTGAGACATGAATGAATTCTGGCTTCCTATAATTTTAGTGCAATGCTTTCTGGCAAAGTATTAGAGGAGATCATTTTTAAGGCAATGCTTTGATATCCCATGCGTATATGACAGATTTTTAAGGAAAAGGGCTTGAAAGGTATGTGGCATCAACTTGGAACGTCACAAAACATGGACATTGATTGCTGACATTTTGATGCGAATGAGGCATATGATGTGAAACCGCCAAACACGGGGCGAGATTTATTCAATGTTTGCTTCAGACAGTCGTAACCCTCGTCAACTCTTGTATGATAGCTTTTCATGAGTAGTGATTAGGGACACAATAAAATGACCATAAATCTGGACTCCTTAAAATCTACTTCAGCGTTGGTGTAAACAAATGCTTCACAATTAATTTACATACTACATAAACCTTCACTCATCACTATAAGAAATGTAATTATCGCCTTCCATAACAAGAACAAGTTCCCAGTATAGTTGGACTCACGTTAAAATATTTATCAACAAGCAGCATTTAAAAAAACTTAATTGATGGAGTAAAATTAATTGGAAGAATAATACTAATCTATTCAGTATACACATCATTATAACAACTCCATTGACCAGGATTCACATCCCTAGCATTGGAAGTTACATCAGCTGGAATAACATGGGGGAGCGTTGTACTTTTACTGGAAACTACATAAGAAAAAATGCACTTTTTTAATTCTTGATATATCGCCAAAATATAACGCCTATCTCATACACAAGCGTAAAATACATCAATTGCAATACAAGAATTAATCACAGTTAGCAAAAAAAAAAAAAAGATGCCAAAGGCCTGCAAATTTGAAGCAGAAAAAACAATCAGGCTAAGAACTTCATGTCACCACGCTTTTCACCGCTCCTCTCTAGCTGTCACAGATTTTAACTCAAGTGGAGGCCAATGACGAAAATTAAAGTCCAAACAACAATCACTTGGTTAAAGCCAACTCCACCCTCCAAAACCCAGGCTGGACTTTTATTGAATGCGTCCCAAATTTAGCTATCAAAACACAGGTGCCTCAGTTCCCTCCGAGCAGAAGAACAACCGATGAGCACAGATGATGTTAAACACATACCAAACAGAGATACAGAAATCACACACGCATCGTGTTATAAAAGGTGAAGGAGGTGAACGTCCCGACAAAAATATGAAGAGCAACCCACCACAACTATAACGTCGTTTCCCCAATCATGTTCAGAGGTTAGCCAAATTATCATTTCAGTGCTCCATCAAGGCTGTTTCAGTCTCAGATAGTGGGGCTGCATCAAACAAGATTCCCTCATTAACTTGGACATGAAAACGTAATCATTTATTCCCTTAAGAAAATAAGTTTATAAGCAGCTGAGTTTACAAGTTTCTAGAATTTATGCATAAAAAATTTATCTCAATCAATCATGCTTGATCCAAAATACTACCTCCAAATCTAAATATAAGAATCAGTTAACTTTTTGAAGAGATTAAGGAAACTAATTAAATTATTTTAAAGTATTTATATTTATCATTTTTTGTTCGAACTAGTTTGTTTGATTTATAAACTGATATATAAATTAATCATACACAACACATGGTATTTAGCTTCCTTAAAATCTTCACACACAAAAAAAATCAAGTCTTATATTTAAGACCGGAAGTAGTATGAGGCAATTTATTTTTGGTGTATAAAGAAGACAGAGGGGACAACAATGAGAAAAGGATAAACTTCAAATTGCATTTCCAGTCCTAAAGAATACTGGGTCTAAAGGCTTGCATCCTATCAGAAGTTGATAATCAAATCCTCAAGAGAAAAGCAACTGCTCCCCCTCTTGGCCCCCACACCATATCTCAGGCTAGCTAACTATGTAATATATCACAAGGACAAAAGATGAGAGAAAAGAGAGAGAGAAAACCACAATAATAGGATGCTATAATCAGAACAGTCTGTTGTAAACTCAACATACCCAGCAAGTCCTCAAATGAATCTGCTAGAAGCGATGAGTCCATTAAAAGAGGTGGTGAGAATACTTGATCTTGAGCATCCTCAAAGTCATACACCGACTGTCGTGCATCAGAAGTTGCATTTGAGCCAGTAAATGAAAGAAACCCATTTACATGGTCATAATCAGAAAGCCGTTCCAATTCATTCAACATATCAGGAAAATCATCCAGCTTGCGCTCCTCCTGACCATCAGATGTATGACTCTCAAGCAAGGAATCATCCATTTGAGGTAAAAATAACCTTTTACTCCTCAATGAAGAAGCCTTTCTTGAAGCAGCCTTTTTTTCAGCATCTAAATGAGAAAACCCACTTTCTGAAAGAGGGGCAAAGAAGTGCTCAGAACTTCCATCAGAATGACTGTCACGTGATGATTCTGAATTGCAGGACCGCAATGACAATGCTGCTTCTCTTACTGACCTCTTCAAATTCTGGACATAGGAACTATCACTCTCTGCAAAACAAAGAATGAAAATCAAAACCAACGAAATAGGGCCATCAGCCAGTTCGTTCAACGCATGGATACAGTTTTTGAGAAAATTACTCCAAGGTCCCACACAACATCCTAAAACACTACAAGGCCCCTTAATTTAATTAAGGTTCTTTTGGTAAATCTACTCCAAAACTTATTTACAGTTAAGGCAAATGGGACTCTGCAATAATTTGAAGATTTTTAGGAACCTTGGAGTATTTTATGGTGTTATGTGGGACCTTGGGAGTAATTTTCCCTCGAGTTTTCTATGAAACCCTATAAGCTTCAAAAAGAATGCACCAGTCAAGCAACAGAGTAGACACAGGAAACCTTCTGGTAAAGTCTCTGCTTGATTGCTTGAATTAGGATTCAAAGATTTCCCTTCAGAAAGATTCTCAGTTTGGCTGGTCTGAGGAGCTGTACTATGCCTCCTTTGCACATTTCCAGCTTTTCCAGAAGTTGGAGTCAAGCTAAATAATTGAGGAAGCTTTAAAGTAGGAGGACTAGCTGACATCTTATCAAGCTGAATATTGGACATTCTTGACGTCACCTCACCAACATCATCAATACTGCCATCCTGAACAATTCAAGTTCAAGGGGAAAAAATCTGATCTCTGATTGTTAAGTAATAGCACTAAAATAACAGAAAAATATAAACCGACCTCCCATATGTTCAGACCTCCCTCTTATCTTTAAAATAAGATAAAACAAAAAATTTATATTAAAATAACATTTACAAATGTGACTAATCTGTTTTAGCTCTTAGGCCCAAGTATTATATTGTGCACCAAAATGACAATGTTCTACATAATTTTGACCAAATCCAAGAGGAGTCGCTAATAATTGAAGGAAATAAATGATGAATAGTTACCATCCTCACACTACTCTGCGTTTGAATAGGGGATGTTGATTGCCCATGATGTCTGTTTGATGGGGGTAGATTGGAGGCTATGCTGTTCACCTTTTCTGTACATTCTGATATGGACCTCTGTATTGTTGGAGCAACTTCCTTCAGTTGGTTAATAAGGACCTGCACATAAAAGGCGCTTAAATGTAACAAAAACAACGGAGACTGATCTTTTAAGTATAGGGATGGCAGTAGTATGTCAACTCCACAAAAATACTCCACCCTCCTTCCCAAAGAAAGGGGAAAGATGAATTGACATTTGAATATATTGATGCTTAAGTATAGAACAAGAAGACAATGAGAGGCATGTAACTCCTCAATAACACAACCACTCTGACAAAGCTGCCAGTGGAAGTGCTACAGCCATGGAAAAATCTTCTGGTGGTTAAGCATGATTTAATTCTTGACCTGAAAGCTAGCCAAATGTTGCTGATGCTCTGCAAGAGTTGCTGCTAACGACTCAGCATGCCCACTTGACCCACCTTCTTGTGCACTTCGCAATATATCTGGACCCTCTCCATCATTTGCTTTTGCCTACAGATCATACATAGCAGGAAGTTTATATATGCTCTGTGGAGTTCATTGGAAAAAAGATTATATACATATATATTAGGTTTGACATTGTTTTTCATGAGTCAAAATAAGGCAGAAAAGTGAACCATGACATAAGAGATGACAAAATGTCATAATTGATAATTTTAATCACAAAGCACTAGGAGCTTTATAAGTCAGGTCATCCTGGTTCCAAGAGTTAGAATTAAAACTAAAAAGACATATCATTTAAATAAGAGTGAGACAAACTTATTTTTGTGACTATATTCTCTATGTTTAGAAGTCAAGCATATTTTTCCTGAATCATTAAGGCATGCCTAAAACTCCCCATGGATAAAACAATTGACGCTGGTAGTCTTGGAGTAACTTATCCTTAGTACCCATTTTAATAACAATTATGTTTAGTTAAAGATTATATATACATGTATGTGCTTATATATGTAAGTATATATGTAAATATAGTTAAAGCATTGGTTTTAATGTAAAACTTAAAAGATAAACGTGCATATATTTGAGCTAAGTGCATAGACGATAGTTCAAGTAACCTAATAAATCCCATGCCATAAAGTTGATATATAGCATATGAACCGAAAAATATCACAACATATATAAAAATAAAAACTAACAGGGACCAAAAGAGACAAATAGGAAGTTATTTTTGTTCTTTGGTGCTATAATATAATGTATTTCAGAATATCTTATTGCCAATGAATCTCGTCAAGAAAACAGCACAGATACTGTCTCAACCATTTTTAAGCAACAACTAATTTACTAAAATACATTTTTCTACAGTTAGAAAGAATATCATGAAGTATCCTAAAGTTAAGCCAAGTGAACCCCCCACCCCCCCCCCCCCCACAAAAAAAAAAAGAAAAAGAAAAAGGAAGCTAGGGAAAGGATTAAAAAGGAGGCACAAGAAAAGAACAGAACAGCTTAAAAAACATACCAGATGAAGCGATTGCTTATGAATGCGTTGTAAAGCATGTGTCCATCGCCGTATAACCTCGGCTACATCAACTGTTTGGTGGACTCTTCCAGTTCTATCATCAGCTTTTGTAAGCATCTCATTACTAAGATGAAATCCTTCATTCTCCTCATTTTCATCCATACGCACAGCTGGCAAATCCCCAGGCTGTCCAGATAATATGTCTGAATAAGGTGCCTGAGAACTCTGGTCCATTGCTGCAAGCAAGGATGTCCCAGAGATTCGGTACCTGAGATTTATGCATCAGAAAGTGAGTTTGAACAAATGGTCTCCCTATACTGAATGGGTCATGATGCATCACTAGTTCACTACATTACCTGTGTTCCCGGTGAGCTATCAAGTCTTCAATAGGTCCTGATGCAAGAACTTCATGTTGACCTGTACAATGATGAACAAAATCAATCATCATTACTTGGTCTCTCTTTTTTCTTTTAGCTTGTTCAAAAAACAAGAAAAAAATATAAAGAGGCAGGGACAAAGGCCTTTTTCATAAAATGAGAAAACAGGAAGATAGAGTGTGGAATGTCATGATATAAAAAATACCACAAGTACAGGAAAAGTATAATTAGCAAATCAGAAATTAAAATGGAAACATGCAAGTCTATATATAAGTGGTGGTTTTTAGGTGTTTGCTATCAAGAATAATTAGCTCATATAAATCATATTTTTGTTAAGTCTAATAACAAATGCCCAAGGAAATTTAGCTAGGTTTTGTCAGAGAAAATTTGCACCGAACTTTGAAGTCAGTCATGTTCTTGAATGAATGGACAAGAAATTCATCAGCCAAATCTGACCAACAGAGCTTCAACAGAATACAAAACCAGTGAACAATCTGTGAGATAGAGGAAAGACTCAAGGCCCTGTTTATGAGTTTATAAAATAAGCAAAAATCAGCCAACATGCGATCAAAATAATTTATTTTCATGCTATTTAAAATTTAAAAACAATTCAGTAAGTCTTATAGCAACAAACAAACACTCAAGGTGCACGATTACTGATTCACTCTTCCAGGTAAGAGCAAAAAAGGCATACAATTATAGAAACAACATGACAATACTGAAAACCTATTATACAATTATAACAATATTACACGCTTAAAGACTTTGAAAGTGAGGATAGTAAACTGACATGATCAATTGGAGTACTGCAAAAGCACAAGGGTTATTATACATTCTTACTTTTACGAGCTAATAAAGACTCCCATAGGCGGGTAGCCTTTGAAACTAAATGAGAATTCTGACTTGAAGTGGATACAAGATCATCCCAATGTTCTCCTTCCAACTTCACTTTATTCCTCAAATCATGAAGTTTCTCCAGTTCTTGTTGCAAATACGCCTACACGGGTTGTACATAACAAACATTTCAGAGAAATATAATATGAAACATTCTTGGAGGGAAAAGGAGAAAAGATATACTTCCTGGTTCTAAATATAAAACAGAGTTGACTTTTTTGGAAATATTAAGAAAACTAGTTAAATTACTTTAAAATATTTAGGTTTGTCATTTTTTCTCCAAACTATTTTACCTAACTTATAAACCAATATATATTATTTAAGAATACACCACATACACTATGACTAAGTAACTTATTTAGCTTTCTTAATCTTTCCCAAAAAAATTCAATTATATCTTATATTTAGGACTGGAGGGAGTAGGATATATGAACCAATTTCAGAAAATAACCTTCAGTAGCTGCTTACCTCTTCAGCACATAGGCCACGAAATTCAGCAGTCATTTCATGAGCTAAATTTGACCACATAGCCTGCCGTTGTACAGCCATTTCTGCGTTCTTAAGAAACTTCCTTCTTTCAAGTGCTATTCTAGCCTATTTGAGACAAGGGAAAAGATTTAGTTACTCAAGTTCAGGCCAGTTGTTTCCAAAGAAATGATGAAGATAAAAAATAAAAAAATCCTACCATAACTAGGAAACAAGAGTGACATCACCCCAAAAAAAATGTTAATTACAAAGAGCAAGGGTATACTAGGCAAAAACAATAAAATCCTTTTCTTAAGGAAACCTTCATATTGAGCAATATTGCAATAGAAGTAAAAGTAAACTAGAAACGTATATCATAAAACATTACAAGATATAATGAGACTTGAACACAATTACATCTAGAAAATCGTCACAATAGAAAAGGTTGTGAAAGATTAACCTCAGAAGTTCTTTCATTCTCTAGTAGACAAGCCAAACACGGTTTCAATTACAAGGCTGCAAGCATATAGTCAGGATTAAGTCGATCTTTGGATTATTTTTTTTTTAATAATTATTAGTAATACCTTTGTAACAGGAAGTAGAGTAGCTGCATGTGAGAATGCTACATCAGTCAATGGAGCAGGCAAAGGGTTAGAAGCTACATCAGCTGCAAATGTTCGTCTATGAACCTCTCGCAAAGCATGCAAGGAAAGCTGCCATAGAAGTTCAACAAACCTGCACCACCATGTACATCT
This sequence comes from Acacia crassicarpa, assembly GCA_034222035.1. Taxonomy (NCBI): domain Eukaryota; kingdom Viridiplantae; phylum Streptophyta; class Magnoliopsida; order Fabales; family Fabaceae; genus Acacia; species Acacia crassicarpa. The sequence continues at coordinate 65,912,192 of JAWXYG010000002.1, read as the reverse complement.
GAATAACTTCGAAGTTGCTCAACAGAAATATAAATTCCAAGCCTTCATATGCAATATAAACCATGAGATTCCCCGGTGGCATTCTAATAGATTTGTTTAAGGCATTTTGTACTGGAGAAAAAAGTTCAGTTTGTGAAGAAACAGTTCTCCTCGCCAACTTTCTTAACTTTCAGAAATAATAAGTGTCAGTAAGTCTGTAGACACTACAACATCCTCTTTTCAACGACCCAAAAAACATTCAAAGAAATTAATTGTATAAAAACAATGCATTAAGAACATTGTCAGCTAAATTTGCTTGTCACCAGCAGACAATGTAGAATGCATTGTTCTAAAACCACAAACATATTAACATTTTCTGTAACCGGATCAGGATAACAAGCAACTGCAATCAGCAAAATATGCTGGTGAACAAAACTCCGACAGAACCAGCAAAAATGTACATATTTCAAGTGGATATGTTTTGCAGTTTTTCCCAGAAATCAACAATGCAAATCAAAACTGAGGATTTCAGGGGGGGGGCAAAGGTGAGCTGGAAAGAGAGAGAACAGAAGTACTGACCTCGGTCCACAACACGTAGCAAGAGAAGAAACTCTTGAATTGCTCCTCGGAAGCGCACCCTGCGACTCGAGCTCGCTAATAATCCCTTGCACGACCTAGTAATACAACCCCAGCGCTAATTAAATAAATTCAATTCGAATTTAAAATTCAAACGGGGAAAAGAAAACGAACCAAAACCCAGGAAATAGTACTGGAGAAATACCAAAGTACCGTCAATTGTACTTAAAATAGAAATACCTTACGGAAATCACGCGATTGCGCCGAATCAAAAATTGGCCAAACCTTGTCAAAATCCTGAAGATCCAAAAAAGTTACAGTTAGGAGCAAATCACACAAAAATTTAGAAGCATCCGCCAAAACAGGCAGACAGCGATGGATGGATGTAATGTGTGTGGGCAAGTGGTGAAACATGAAGAGTTGGCAAAATATCAGAACAGAGAAGGTACTTTAGCGGATTGAACTGGGCCCCTGAGGGAAGATAGTATGAAGTAAAGGAGCTGTTCGCCCAATTTAGGGTTGGAATGGCGGAAGAGTCCGACGCGAGGGGTGCCATTGGAGGCTCCAACTCCGATAATGGCCGGATCCAGACCTAAAAGCAAACAGTTAGTATACATTGCACTCTCTAGCTCTATCTCCCTCTCCTTCTCTCTGTCCATCGTCATCACCGAAGCCACCCTCTGTCTCTCAAAGATTGTTGCAGCAACAACAACTTTCTTCTCTGCCGTTCCTTATCTAAGCTTCCTTTTGAATTCTTTCTGATCCTGCGCTATTTTATCTTTCTTTTAATCTTTATTTCCGCTTAATCCACCCCACGGAATGTCTTTCTAGAAAAACGCAGGTCAGCCAGGATCTCCCTGTGAAAGAGTTTGATATTACGAAATGGACCATAATTTGAATCATCAGAGAATTATTATTATTTATTCTTTTTCGAAGAAAATAGGGAAGGGGTCAGTCACTCTGTTGTGATTTAAATTAATTGTTAATCAATTAACTTAAATACTTATATTACTGGTTTATGATGGTTTCTGGGACCCCTCGGAGTCTCGTTCGGCCAACACAGGAATTTGAAATCCCGTAGGCACGTCTCGGTTGGAAAAACGCGTTGTCGTTGCTGCCGGCCGGTTAATTTGCTTATGCATTGTCGTTTCACGGTTTGCACTGCCGGTAAAGTAAAAAACGACAAAACTAGCCCGTCGTATCTTTTTATTCCTCTATTTTTAAATGTCAAGAATAATATAAAGTAAATACACAAACACATATCTCATTTAGATTTTTCCGTCGCGCAGAAAAGAATAACATGGATACCAAACTTTCAAAACAATGAATGTGCATTCACTGATCTGATATCTCAGCGTGAAGTTCGTTTAAATGAGTTTATCTTCAATAACTTAATTATCTTATTGATTTCATATAATTTTTTATTCACATGATTACATCAATAGGAGTATTTTAGGAAAAAATTAATCAAAAAAAATAAAACATTGTTCTATAATTATGACTAAAACAAAATCTTAAATATTATCTTATAATTAGAACCAAAGAGAATAATATCAATAGATTTTGATTCTGAGCTGGAGATTGTAACGGTGTTTGTTTATTTTATAATAATAATAATAAGTGCAAGAAAACAGAAAAATGAAAGATAAAACATCACTTGAAAGGGAAAATTACGAGCACCGAGGTCTTTTTGTTAAGCTAAGCCAATGTGTAATGCGTACAAGTCCCTTCGTCAGTCCTTATGCCATTGACACTTTCATCCTAATTGGATATCCACGTTGACATTTGTACCATTGGTTGCATCTGTTCTTTGATTGAAGGGACAAAAAGGTCCTGTCGTGTGGTTTAAAATTAATCACAGAGGTTAAATTAAGATTCCACCAAACTTACATTTTAAGCGAGAGATTTTTGTTTAAAAGTCCGAAGAATCTGAAACTTATAAATATTTGGGCCACTTCACGTGAGGAGAACAGGCCGACCCATCATTTCACTTGCAATTAGTACAGCCAGGCCTACCATAATTTATAACTGTTACATCAAAAATATATATATATAATTGTTATGCTTCGTACCTAATAAAAACGGGTTTGATCCAAAGTTTTTTTTTAAAAAAAAAAATATTATTATTTAGCCTCTAGTTTAGAGTCATGACTGTCCCTCCCAAAATAAGTAACCCCTCTAAGATTTAAACTCGAGGGTCAAAGGGATTTAATGTGGCCTTACACAATTAAACCATGATAGATCAAAATATCATTTAAAGTTAATATATTTTTCTTCATTCAAATATTCTTGCTTTTACACTTTCTCTTCGTATTGTTGTTGTCATTATTAAAAGTAGGGTTAATTATCATTTTTGTCACGAAAGTTTTGATTAAAGAGCAATGTGTATTCATAAATTTTTTTTATGAGCGAAATTGCCCCGAAAGATTACAAAACGTAATAATTTTGCCCCCCTCATCCTCTAGTGTTAAGTTTGACTGATAAATCAATCAAAAATCCCATATGTCATGTTACTTTGTCATCTCTCTCTTTTCCTCATTCCCCTTTTTATAGGGGGAAAAAGTTCTTCCCCATTCTTCGCCCTCAGATAAGAAATTTAAAGCCTTCGAGATAACCACGAAGCCAACTAGCATAAAGAAATATAATAGATGGCAGTCAATCACTTCTTGTAATAGATGTTGGGCAAACGAAAGAAAATCTAATGATTAAAGAGAATACAATCTTTAAAAGTATAGAAATATAAAATTACTAATCCAACACCTTCCAAATTAAGCATTGCACTTCTAAAGAAATATAAATTACTCAATCTATTACATTACAAGAATGTTCCTGTAATTAGGATCACATATAGTACTAAATTATAGAAGGCAAGGATGAAGTCTTGAGTGGTTTCAGATATGAAGATCAAACTCATATGGGATCTTCACTCAATTTTGGTCACCACCTCGATGTGGAGCCGCAGCAACTGACTCGGTGGAAGTTAGAATTTGAGAGCACCTATCGTTTATCTTCACAGATGTTAGATTTTTCATCTATCATGGGAAAAAATCACCCTCATATCAATTAGAACTTGTAATAGTCTCGTGCAAACTTGAATAAATTATATTGTGGTTACATACACTGCCATGGAGTGCAAAAGTTAGGTTAAAAGATTTAAACACCGTGCTAGGTTTTTTTGCTTTTTTTGTGGGGGATCATGCCATGAAGTAATTATCGTATGCAATAAAAAGGATGTATTCTTTTAAAAAGAAATGTAGATTTTTTTTTCTCGGAACGGGAACATATATTGATACTAATAATAAAGTTACATCAAACGATTACACTGACGACAGCAAACTAAACGAAAAACAAACCAGAATAAGAAAACTAACAAATAAAACAACACCAAACCAAATGTAAGGAAAGTTAGTCACCATAAAACAAATAGGAATAAAAGTAACTTCAAAGACTTCATCTGCTTCCTAGCCATCCAAGGTTATAAAGGACATGAAAGAAAGTGTTAGTTGCAAAACTCATCCGATCGGGCACACCTCCTTATAAAGGAAAAGCTGCACATAGGTCAGCTACATAATCACCCCTACTTGGTGTACAGGACAGAGAACACCCAACCTTAGACAAAAAAAGACAAGCAACGTCCTGAAGAATACTCTTGCTCATCCATTGAAGCAAACCTGGTGACATTAACCACCCACCGAACAGATTTTGGCTAACATAAGCGATATGGATTTGCCCTCATCGAACAATCCTAGCAATGGTCTTCTCATAGATAAAGCATAAACTAGCAGCAACCGTCGATAAAACTGTTCCCCCAAAATCACAAATCCAATCCACAGCAAAGAACACCACCATAATTACCCAAATCCCCAACATCATAAGACAACACAAACATAAATAGCCCAAAACCACAACATCAGAAGACATCTAGAAACATAAAGCGATAAAAGCAACAGGATAAGGAAAATAGAGACACCCCCTCCACTGAAAACCACCAACAAGCTAGAGGCCACCGACGAGCCGGAGACCACTGTCGAGCTAGAGGCCACTGTCGAGCAAGAGACCACCGGCGAGCCCGAGACCACCCACAGAGGAGACATCGAAGCAAAAACTCCCACTGCTGAAGATGAGGGAAGACCACAGATGCGACCAGAGAATAGAGGGCCGCCAGAGCTGGGAAGGCACTGAGGATGGAGACCAGAGGAGAGCCGGTGCCGAAGAAGAAGGACGGTCACCGCTCTATATCCTTGTTCCGACCTAAATCTCAGTTGCACTTGACTCATCGAGGGCTGATCTGCATTTCGACCGCGATTGTGGATCAAGAGGAGGCTCGCCGGCGGCATAGACGCCGCCGGCGAGGCAGAAGCCCAAGTGGAAGAGAAGGTTCAAGGGTTTGGCGAGAGAGAGCAGAACGGGGATCTTCAAGAGAGTTAAAGGGACCTGGCTAGCTAAAAAAAAAAAAAAAAGTAGAATAGATATATATAAATAGGAGAAAATTTTCTATTGAAAAACTTTTTTGGTGGGAAGTGAGGGTCTGATAAATCTTTATACATATAAAGTAGTAGTATTAGTCATGTGAAGATTTTTAATACAACTGATCAGATTTATATCATTTTACTTGGATATTTATTTAAGATGATTGTTACTGATTAATTAATATCTGTTTGTTATTGATTATTAATAAATGATAAAACTAAATTGTTCGGCACGTGGTGTTGTGATCCAATCAACGTTGTTAAACTTATGTAGACTCCTAAGAATTTTATTTTATCATTAGACATCTAAAATATATAAAAAATTGACTTAAATATATTTTAAATAGAAACAAATAAATTACATCCATAAATTATTATACTTAATAAATAAATTTATATAAAATCCACATATAAAATTATTGGGTCTAATAAAATTGAAAAAGTTAATACAAGTTTAAGAACGAGCTAGTCGGATTTTGTGAAATAAAAACATAAAAACGGCAAGTTAGATATATAAACTCCCGAGTTTATTTTTTTTATTTTTGGTAAAAAACTCTCGAGTTTGATTGAGTTTATAATTTGTACAGGTTTACTCACAACTCAGTCCGATTTTGATTTATAAACATTTAAAAAAAAATTTGGGAAGTTAACTCGAGAGTCATAAATTTAATAACACAAAGCACCCCCCCCTCCCCCCCCCCCCCCCCCCCCCCTAAATGTTTGGCTATAAGTTTGAGATTCTCTTATTCACTAAATTTGAATATTTTTTTTTCAAAATGAGGCGAAGGGGGAGATTAAAAAAATTTAAGTATCAATAAAAATAAACAGTGATCTAATGAAAAAAAAACTAGTAACAATTAAGGATGGAATCAAGAGGAATCCGATTCAAGCCAGCGAGAACTCTGCACTTGGGTGAAATTACCGATATGATCGACTATATAAACGCGGGGCACCCCGAATCCAGATACAAATCCCCGAAGGCACATGTACATCAGTGTTCCTTAATTTCGCTCTCCACTCCTCCTTTTCTCATGTTTCTGGATGATCCATTTTCTTTAACTTCAAAGAGGAGAAGGGTGACAGCGGTTGATTCCATGGATGCCGAAGCAACTAAGGTAATCGATTTTCTTTATTCCTTTCTTGTCTGATATTTTTCTTCTTTTTTCCCCATCTAGGTTTGGTTATTTTCTGCCTCTTGTGCTTTACTTATTGATTGTCTCTAGATTGGTTCTAAGGGTTTCTTGCAAGTTTTCTTCCTCTCTATTATCTCATTCACTGGAAAGATAAGGAATTTCTAGTTTTTGGTGCTATCCGTGGGTTTAAGTGTTTCTTGGGATTGGCATTAATATCTGGCAGTGTCAAAACATGAAATTTGATACCTGACGGAAAATATTGAAACTCGTAGCGACAAACCTACTGGAATTGCAACGTCTTAGATTATAATTGATTCAGGCAAGAAGTGTAAGACTATGCGTTATTAGACTGCACTATGTATATAACATAGTATTTTGATATATTACCAAACCTTAATCTGGTGGCGATACGGAATCCATCCTTTGATGCTAGGTCAAACCATCTCAAGTTGTATGGGTGTCATTTAATTCTGAATGGTGAGCATGAAATAGAAAATATTAGCTCTATGCAGTCTTAAATCTTGTCTCCTTTTCAACTTCTTCAATATAACTAATTACAAGACTTGAATGCCCTTTCTGGCTCCATCAGGTGCTTTTGCACATTTAACGTCGCAATAAATATATATCCTAGAATTTAGCCATTTAGATTTTCCCCAATTGAAGTTGCATACCTAAAAGTATATTCAAGCCGAGCTTTCTCCTATTTGCAAGTAGCATTTTGCATGCGAATTAAAGGCTTCAGCGGTAGAAAATTGTAGTAATCTCTAGGTTTGCTCCTAAATGTGTTAAGAAGAATACATGACAATTTAAGAATCAAAGACGCTGACATTTTTCGACTTTAATGCAGATCATGTACTATTAAATCATCTATCATAAATTACCTTATTCCATGTGATTAGAGCAATATTCCTGGATAGCTTCAGCAATCCCCATCTGCTGCATCTAAATATGCAGTTTCCTCCGCTGAGACAAAAGTGTGATGAACCTTTTCAATAAAATCATCAGTAGTAAAGCCTAAACTGATATCTCTTTCCCCTTAAAGTTTACCTACTACGGTACCAGCGTGAATATGATCTACTATGTTTTCATTCCTTTCCCCCAAAATAGTAGTTACCTTAGCTTTCGGTGAGGTATCATAGATTCTACTTTAAACTCTATAAGTAGATGTAGGTTTTAGTTATTTGTATTGCAGACTTATTCATTTGAATGATGCACAATTGCTTACTTGATCTGCTGTTTTACTTCATGCTCTTTCTTTTCTGTTGTGTTTTATGGCACCAGGCCAAGCTTGCAGCCATCAACGAAAGGTTTGGACGAGATATCCGTGTATTTGAAACATTGGCAGTTTCTGTGGCACCAAATACTGCCCCTGACAATCGTAATTGAACCTTGACTTCTACACTTCCTCGACCTTTTGAAGAATGTGTGATCTAAATTATCAAGAGTTTTAAATTTACGCTGACTCTGTTATCCTGAATGAATTTTTCTTGTTGGCGTTTTGGTGGCAGAAGAGACTGATGATTTCTATGAATTCACTGCTGGAGATTATTATCGCCTGTTGGCTACTAAAAAGGAAGGTAAGAACTATACTTCATATTATATTATCCTGGAAGCGAGGTTGTATCAACCACAAACTGCCAAACATTAATGTTCTGCTTTACTGGAAGGACATGTCAACGTATTTAAATTCTGTGGAGGACTTGAATTAAATGGTAATTAAAGAAGCTATATGTTTACTGCTTTGATTTACGCTTTATCCCAAATGATTGTAAAACTCTCTCTTTTGGGAGCCACTGCCCATCAGAATAGTTATCGGCCTAGTATCTTGAGGATAATTATTTCCTAGGGCCACCAAATTTGTTATCTTTCAATTTGAAGAGTATTTTTGCGTAGTCATGCATGAGCATGCATGAGCATAGTAAATATTTTCAATTGATATATAACAAGGATCAATGAAACGTGTATACATTACAGGAAAATCATTAATTTTAAGTACATGTTTCAGTGTGCATGCAGAAAGAACATACGATTTTTCATGCATATTGAAATTTAAATGTATTGGTTATGTGCAGATAAATTCTTGAAGACTCGCAAAATTCGAGAAGCAGAAGAGGCAGCTCGTAGATCAAGAATAACCAAAGTAATGTCAATTTTTTTTTTCCTTTTTTTAAAATATCATTGCCACCGATGCATACAAGTTTTCTTTCTTCTTTCTTTCATAAAGTTATAGAATTTGTAACTGCTAGACTGATGAAGTCTGTGAGAGGTAAACTTATCTTTTAAGTTTATTTGTTCATGTTTCCAGGCTGTGATTAGAGTTCGCTTTCCTGATAATCACACATTAGAGGCTACCTTTCACCCTTCAGAAACACTCCAGAGTTTAGTTGATCTCCTCACCAAAGTGATTGCACAACCGGAACAGCCATTTTATATATGTAAGCAAATTGATAACTTCTATCAGGTCAAAATGTTGTTTGAATGGATGATGACTAATTTTGTTGTTTGAATGCCCTTAACTCTTTTACCTCCAGCTGACTATGCCCAAAGTCATATCTGACATCTTGAAGTATGGAGACCTTTAAAATATCGTTATTGTATATGGCCTTCATTCTGAACTGTTTTTTTTGGTGACGCAGATACTACTCCACCGAAGAAGCTGATTGAAGACATGTCTCAAGATTTTTATACTGCTGGTTTTTGCCCTGGTGCCATTGTATACTTCGCACATGGTACTCCCCAAGGTGAGTTCACGCAGTCTGTAGAATCTTTTTTGAATGTTGTCCTTTGATCTGTTCTTACTTTTACACATTGGGTGACCAGAACATTTGTTTTGCAAGACCACTCGTTTTTCTTGTTGATGCCATCTTTTGTTTGCTATGGTTGATTGTTTGTGGTGTGCACCCTGGCATAAAGAAAATATATTTTGTTTGCTAATGTTCGCAGTTGCACCTAATAATGTGTAAAATTGCATTCAACGAATTTACTGCATGGTACATTAATAGAGTATCACATGATTAGCAGAGTGTAGGACGTTTAGACAGGTAGAAGGATGGAGTTGAGGAGATGAACATGGGACCTGGGCACAATTAACAAGTTGGGAAGGTGACTAGTGTTATAAAGTGGAGATGAGAGGGGAGTGAAACGACTAGCAAATTACTCTAAGGGAGCGGCCACATGATTTATTGTGTTTAATTGTTTAATTATGACATTTCCTAGCATTATAAACTGACTAAGAGATTGCCAGTTCGATTTCTGGGTACCTTACCAGGAAACATCGTTGGTTGGTGTAGCAGAAGTCATTGACTTTCTAATATACTTAATTTTCCTGGTTTAAATGTAATCTTCAGGTTCAAGCGCCATGGCCAACCATACGGGGCCTTTCCTATTGGAAGATATTATGTCTTTGAAGGGATTGGATGTTACTTATGATCAAGGCCAGCTATCTGAACCTGCACAACCTGCACCAGAACCCGTTGAAGCTTCACAAACCCCTGCTGTTCAAGAACGGAAGCCTACTGATAAAAAAGCTGTGAAGCCGAAGTGGTTAAAATTGTGATATCACTTGTTGATGGTCGAAGGGGGCCTGCACTTGTTCTTTTGGCCAGTCATCCTGACCTTGGTGATTGCTGCGGGGAGATTTGGTTGTGCTTGATATATAAATTAAGTATGGATTAATTAAGGGTCCGATGAGGCGGCTTTTTGTGTGTGGTTATGTCAACGTTACTTCTAGGGTACATGTCGAAATGTGTATACAAAAATCTGACTCAGTGTATTATCTATGATGAATCCAAAAGAATGCTGCTTAGTTGCTTTCCTCTTTCATTTGTTACGAATATGTAGATACTTCTCTAGCCTTAAGTTTTCCTTCTGCTAATTAATGCATCCTGGAAGATATGATGGCTGTTGCTTCTTGCTAATGTTTTTCTCTCGGTCCGTGTGCTTTGGGGGCTTAGAGCTCAAAACAAGAAGGGGTAAAGAAATGCCTAGGTTATATATATATATATAAATTTTAGGAAAGTGATTAGGCTCATCCATGATGGAAGGGTAGGGTGAAGTCTTTTTTCTTCTTAGGTGATATCAATGTTGAACAAGACGAGTCGTCTATTACCTTCAGATATTTACCTAGGTACCCAGAATCTAGGATGTCTCTCCAGCGCTTTGACTGACTCAAAGGTCGAATCTTCTCCCTTTTGTTGAAAGTGTCTAACCGTTTTGTCAGTTGAATCTAAAGACTAGGGGTAAAGAAATGCCTAGTTAACTGCACTTCAAGCTACCGATTATTTTGCGCAATTTAGTGATCTTCCTTGTAAACAATGCTGAGAATTATCAAAAAGAAGTGAATTTAGTCATCTTTCTTATTTGTATTTCTTCAAATTTCTTAGAAAATTGAATCACGTTTCCTAAAAAGAAATATAAAAAGGAGCGTGCATGTCGGTTTTATGAGATTTACATCCAAAAGTTTTTGTGGTACAAGATTTGTACTCAAAATTGAAAATAAAGTCGGTTACATATTAGAGTGGGCTTGACACTTTAGACTACCCACCATATGTGTGGACAGGCCTGTTTGAACAGAAACAGCGTGGTCTGTTTGGCCGGATTAAAAGAAAAAATAATGATGGCTACATTTATTTTTGTCCTGAATAATTGGTGCAATTTATAGGATCTACCTAAGTAATTATCAATTTGAATATTAGATAATTAATTGAAGCCAAATCTCAGAACCAACTTTCTTATCTACTTTAGCGGTAGTCATGAGTAGGGGGAATCACATGCCTTTGTTTGGTAGACATGCCAACACACTTATTGCTCAATATTTTAATAAACTGTTGTGCCAATTTAGATAGACTAACCTCAGATATTCACGCGATTTGTAAGCTGTTGATACTGATAGGGTTAAGGTTTCTTGTATTATACCAGAAAACTATTGGCATCACCGCCAGTCAGAATTACTATTTGTTATTGAACCTTTTTAAGCAGCTATAAAATGTTTTCTTATTATCATAGACATTATAAAATAATTAACCAAGATAATGAGGGCCTTGTAAAGGTGACCGGCCGGCCTGTTTGGTTTGAGGGAAAGAAGTGGGAAGAAGGATATTGATCATATTATTATTAATGAGAAGAATATTTATTTTTGTTGAAAGTATATTTTTAAAATATTAAAATGTCTTTTCTCTCCTTCCCTCAAGCCAAATAGGGACAGTTATGTGAGAGAGAGATTTGGCAACGAGGAAATGAAAGTGTCGTTGGTGCATGAAAGCCAAGTTTCGGAAGACGCAGAGGAAAAACACAAAAACAAAAAGGAAAGCAAAACACGGAAATATCATTCAAGACAATAACTGAAGTTAGGAATTGGTCCTTGTTCGACCGGAAAAGAAAAGGAATTGGTCCTTGTCTGGACCTATTGTCTCATGTCATGTTGATTTGTCCTTTCTCAAAATAAGTACTTTCCGATCTTTTTTAATAAACGATTAAAATTTAAATTGTCTTGTTCTCTTTATAAGTAAAATAAAAGCTGTCCAAACATTTAATTAATTTTTTTATTTGTGCCATTAATTAATTTTATATTGTATTAATTAAAGGGTTGGTGATACTTTTATTTACTCTATTTTTCTCTCTTACTTATTTCCTTATAAATAAGGGTATACTTAAAAAATAAATTTATTTTAATACATACTTAGTATTTTAACTTATTTTAATCTTTTTTTAAAAAAATTGTATAATTCGGTTATCAGACTCTTATAAATAGAACAGAAGGAAGTGAAAAACAGGCACAAAATCCTTCCTGCCTCAAATGTTGGGCCTTAGCTCCTCTTCTTTGCTTTCTCCACTCCTATCCTTTATTTCAAAGCTTCGTGTTTCGAGGTAAATAAATAAAGGGAAACATTTTATTAGAAACAAATTATCAACTTGAAAAATTTGTTAGTAGATTTTTAAATTTATTTTTGGTACACTCAACACTCTAAAATATTTATTAGCCGTACCTAGTATCTAGCAGATTGCACTATGAAGTATTTTCTAATAAATTCCGGTGGTCAACAAAAATATTTTAGGGTGCTGGGTGTATTATAAATTAATTTAAAATAATGAATGCTACTAACACAATATTTCAAGGTGCTATATGCTCTTTTTTAGAAAAATGTTACCTTTGCTTTGTGTAGCCCAAAACTACATGATTTTGGAGTGAAGGATGAGAGTGGATGGAAAAATAAAATGAGAGAAGCCGGATCCCAGACGTTATATTCTACCCTATTTCATCCACACACAATGACTTTACCCAAAAAAGAAAAGAAGTGTTCCTTTTGTCTTTGCCTCCTGATCTTAATCTAATTAAGAATTTGATACGATATGTTTTGAGGTAATATATCATTTTGTGTGTTGACCCAATTCCCACATTTATTGTTTTATTTATTGTATAATCTAATGTTACATAATATATGATATGATTAAATAACTTATTTAGCTTTTTCAATCTAAAAAAATGTCAACTCTGTCTTATACTACCTCCTGTCCTAATTATAAGAGCTAGTTGACTTTCTTTTGAAAGATTAAGGAAGCTAAATAAGTTACTTAATCATTTCATATGTTAAATATTATTAAATTATACCTTAGTTTATTAGTCAAACTAATAAGTTTAAAGGAAAAAAACAAAAATAAAAATACTTTAATTAGCTTCCTTAATCTCTCTAAAAAAGTCAACTAGCTCTTATAATTAGGACCGGAAGAAAATAATATTTACAAATTTTTACAAATTTTGTATTTATTAGGTACTTCGTCATCATCACTGTGTAAATAAACCCCTCCCAGGTAAATAAGCACCGCACAATTTTCACCTCTTGCTCTAATTTCTCGGGTGTTTTTTTGGCATAATTTGTAATTTTAGGATATCTGCAGCATTTAAAATTCATAATATATAAACAAAAAATTGAAATTCCAACAACCAAAATATTGTTTCAGTAAAATAAAATCAAGGACAGGTAATTCGGGGGAAAATAAAAATTAATCAACGGATCCAAATAAATTTCCAAACACGTTATGTGTGTGCCATGTATTATCGTAATGAGAAAATTCAAATTAAATTAAATTCGTAGAATCATGCTCGGATAGAGTTGAATTGCAGGGTTTAACAGGGATATTACTTTTTTATGAAATATTTATAATAACTTTACATATTAAGAGAGTCTTTATCACTGGCAATTCTAGTATAAAAAAGATTAAATATGATATTTTTAAGAAAAACCAACACACTTTTTTATAGATAATTAATCTAACTAGCGTTCTCTAATCCCTGTAAATTAATTATTTAATTCTTATATTAAGTGGGATGTGATGTAATATTATTGAGTTATGAGTGCAGCTAACCATATAAACCTACCCAAAGTAATTAGTTGCTACCGGTTCTTGTCAATGAACAATTTATAAGCACTGCTAACCATATATAACTACCCGAAGTAATTGGCTGACTTTACTGGCAGATGGAGTGGGGGAAAAAATTATTTGATGGATGACATAAAAACGTTTATTTTTTAAATAATTATCAAAAGTTAAAATATATTATCCCCGTCTTCTTGTATTGCCTAACTTTATTCTCGAGTACAATTTTTTGTTTTTGGTAAAATATTCTTGAGTACAGTTTAATCAATAACCCATAATATTTTATGCGAAAAGTATCACTGGTGATAGAGTTATCACAAGATTTACAGGTTTAGTGATAGGAATAACCTGTCCTTCCGTTAGGTTTTTCACTTGTGTCTATGATGAAACAACAAATAAGGGCCAATTTTAACAAATCTTGTGATAGGAATTACAAATTCGTTAATGATATTTACAAATTCAGTGATGGGAATAACCAGTCTTTTCATCAGGTTTTTCCTTGTGACACGAATTTGTAATTCTCATTACAAGATTTGCTAAATTTTTTCACTTGTGCATTGATGAAGCAACAGATAAGGATCAATTATAACAAATTTTATGGAGTTAAAAATTCATTAGTGGTATTTACAAGTTCAGTAATTGAAATAACAAATCCTTTCGTTAGGTTTTTCACTTGTGTCTTCGATGAAACAACAAATAAGAGTCAATTTTAACAAATCTTGTAATGTGCAAACTCGTTAATGGTATTTACAAGTTCAGTAATGAGAATAACCAACCCTTTCGTCAGTTTTTCATTTGTGTCTATGATGAACCAACAACAAATAAGGGTTAATCTTAACAAATCTTGTAATGTGAATTACAAATTTGTTAGTGATATTTATAAGTTTAGTGGTGGGAATAATCAGTCATTTTGTTAGGTTTTTCACTTATGTTTCTAATGAAACAATAAATAAGAGTCAATTTTAACAAATCTTGTAATGAGAATTACAAATTCATTAATAATATTTATAAGTTCAGTAGTAGGAATAACCCGTCCTCTCGTCAGGTTTTTTACTTGTGACACTGTTTATCGTCTTCTTCATCTTTTCTTCCTTCCCTTCCAATAATAGAGTCAATTTCCAACAACCACAACATCTTAAACCCTTCCAACAATGGAATTTCTCTTTATCTCTCCTTACCCTCTCTTTCTCTCGCTCTTTTTGATCCTTCCTATACTCTTTGTGAGTTGCAGAGAAGTATCCATTGGCCAGAGAAAGAGAGAGCAAGAGAGAGAGAGTCAGATAAGGTTTGGAGAGAGAAAAGATACTTACCCTTTAATCTTTTATTGACTTCCCTTTCTTTGCGTATGATTCTTCGAAAGCTCATCTTTCACTTCCTCATACACTCACTGTGTTGTTGTTGTTTTTTTTTTTTTTAATTTTTTGGTTCGAAGCCACCTCATTTATCTTTTGTTTGTGTATGACTGAACAAAGAAGAGAGATATAATCTATTTTTTTCCAAAGGGTAGTGTCAACTTTTCATCTCAATTTGCATATCTCTCATTGACTTATGTCCCTTCTCAGTCCTTTAAGAAATTCAGTAGGCTTCTGGAGTTTACCAAATTCAACTGGTATTTAAATGAAATTTTTCCTATAAAATATGAGAGAGTATGAGTAATAAATAATTAAATGAAAGATAATTAATGATGAAGAGATATAATTTATATAAATATATGTATTTAACAATGCCAGAAAAGAAAAAATGCAGTTTAAATTTTGAGATTAAAAAAAAATTGTTTATATTAAGAAGCAACTTTAAAAGATAGTTGCGTATAAAAAGGACACGAGGAATGCCATAATTTTATACACAACCATATAGACTAATAAAATCGTTTGATAAAAACAAATTATTAACAAGTAATATTCGTGTGAGAATATTGTTTTTAAAAATAAAACGACTGATAAAAAATAATTTAATATAGGGTTGCTGCAATTCTATTAATTACAAATGCTTTTAATAGGTTTTGTTAAAGCTTAGAATAAATTAAATTCATAATAATCGAACGAAACGAACAAAACTGAAATAAAAATACCCTCAATCTGTTAATTCTTGCTCTGTCTTGGGCCGCCGAGGCTACGGTGTTTATTATTATTTTATAAATCACCGAGTGGAATATCTCTCTAATTCATCCATATATGTGGCGGCTAAGGACTTAGTGATTTTAAATATAAGATAAAGTTGATTTTTTAAAGAGATTAATAAAATTAGTTAAATTATTTTAAAATATTTTGTTTTTTTCTAAACTAATTAGTCTAATTAACAATTGATATTGCTTTGATATTAAATATAAGACATAGTTTATAGTGTAAATTACACCACAAAATAAATCTTATATTTAGAACCGGAGGTAGGACATAATTTAAGGATACACAATAAATGATACTTCCTTCGATCCTAATTATAAAAGCACTTTCGTAATGTAATTTGTATTATAAAAATATTCTTATAATTAGGATCGGAAATAATATGACTAAACATCTTATTTAATTTAACATCAGGAGTGGTAATTTTATCCCCTAAATATTTCATTTTAAAAGTCAAATACCACACTACCTCCACCATCCCTTGTCGGCTGCTGCCTGCACTTGACCCCGCATGGATCCAGCGTCCAGCGTCCAGGGATTCGTCCATTCTATGACTCATGACAGTAAAAAAAGGTTTTTTAAAAAAATTGGGACCCATCCTGCAGTATATTGACATAATTTTTTTTTTAAAAAATAGCATTATTGATGCCTCTCGACTCTCGTGGGGAAAAAATAACATTATTCATTATTCCATAAAAAAAGAATAATACACAAGACCTACATGTGACGTACCACTTGTGTTTTTGGGGAAAATTCATACAAAGCAGCTGTAGCAGATTAACTTTTATTAGGTTGCAAAGAAATCTGGAATTTCATTGCAGTCCTGTGCTTGCAGACGGAGCTTCTTATGGGCTAGTGGGGCCACGACCCCTAAAAATAGAAAATTCATAAATATTTAATGAAAGGTAGATTATTTTTATACATTTGACCCAAAAATTTATATATTTGTCTCAAAAATTGGCCCCCCAAATAATTATTTTTTTTAATTAGTTCATGAGTATATATTTGGCCACCTAAATATTTATCTCAAGCTCCGTCCCTGTGTGCATGGTAGTTAAAAACTCGATTTATCACTGTGATTTTACATTTTTACGATTTGTTTTCATTAAAACGATTTTATTAATTTTCTAAACGCTTTTATGTTTTTACGATTTTACGTTTTATAATTTATCATTATCCTTCCGTTTTCACTACCATGGTCCTGTGGGGCTACTATGAATTTAATTTTTGAAGTAAAAATACAAATATAACCCTTTCAAGATTAAATGAGGAATAACTTGATTTACAAGTGACAAATATGTTATGAACAAATGAAATAATCACATGCATAGTAGAGTTAATTTTTTAATAAGAACACGTTAGAAGCCACAAGTGTGACCCAAGCGCATGTTTGACAAACCATAAAATAGTGGTTTCAAAAGTTTTTTTTTTGTAAGACGAGACATAATTTCTCTCACATATTTACCTTATAAATTGTAGAAGTTATTTTCTAAAAGTTTATCCAAACGAGCACTTATCTTGAAATCAAATTTCATTTGTGAGAAAGATCATATCATGAATAAGTGAAATAATACCATGAACAAGTGGAATTCCACTTTTTCAAAGAGCACTATGTTGAAATTGTTCATAAGATTACCCACTTGTACAAAAGAAAATATATTTGATCATGCTACAATATGTTCTTGTTAATAAATTAATTTCATTTGTTCATAGGACCTTTCCACTTGTTTATAAGAGTATTTCATTTGTTTATGATGTATTCGCTAGTTGCAATTAGATTGTTTTTCCTTTGATTTTTGAAAGGGTTGCTTTTTTTTTTTTTTTTTTAACTTCACAAATTAATTCCATGCAGCTTCATAGGACTATAATGAAATTTCAAATTTCTTTTGGACCTAATAAAAATTAATTTGCTTTAGTGAGGCATATATGAAATTTTCCCTGTTTTTTAAAAAACATTTAAATATTCAAATCTCTCCTTACATCTTATAACATTGTACTTGCTCTTATTCTTAATATTTGATATATCTACTGATTAATAAAGTTTGTTGAGTCAGTTAATATGTCATATATTTTCTAAAACACCATAGTCATATTCATTAATTACATTAGTTATTGTTGGGTAAACATCAACAATGATAAGTTTTAAAAAACGACAGAATGAAAGCTACGTATTAGATTTTCGGACCGTACATGTTTTAGAGAGAGAAGGTCCAACTTCTTTCTTCTTCTCTGTCGCGTCTCTTCGTGATCTTCTTTCCCTCGCCGGCGGCTTGTAACGCAGGTCGCCGGCGAGCATTTTTCTCGTTCCTGGGGCGAGCTTCTCCTTCTCCTTCTTCGGATTTGATCTGCCGAGGTGAGAGTTTTCTGGTTTTCTGTGTTTTTGTTTCTTTTTTTGTAGTATGGGGTTCTGTGGTAGCGTTCTTGTCTCTAGAAATAAATAGATCTGTCAGATTTGAGATCAAATCCTCTTGGTTTGATGGCTGTTTGGACGTTATGAGGTCCGACTACCTCTTGGTAGCCTGGATCTGCGTTCTTGGGGGAAGATCTAAAGAGGTGTGGTCTGGTTTGTGGTTGATGTCACCGAATCTGTTTGGTTAAAGGAGCAGAAGTGTTCTTTAGGACATCAAGAGTCTTCTTTCTTCCAAGGTTGGGTTTTCTAGTTTCTTTACTCCAAGATGGGGTACCCAGTTAGCTGATTTAATCGCAGCTATTGCTTTTAAGATTGTGTGCCCTTTACGGTGGGTTTTTCAACCAACACTCTCTTGTTCGTCATTTCTAACCTTGGGTTTCGAGGAGGTCGATGATATTCATGATTCTACTTCTACTCTTATATTTTTAATGTACGGTGCTTGGCTAATATTGTATCATGTGTTTTTTGTTGTTGTTGTTGTTGTTATGTTGATTGTATTTGTTTTAGATTTGTTTGTGGTTACTGTTATGTATTGTATCATTTTGGAGTATTAATATATAGATCCTTTGAACCAAAAAAAAAAGCTAAGTGTTATATTTATGGCTAAAATCATCTCCTTAAATATGTCCAATATTAAGTTAAGATAGGAGGGAGTATATAATTTACCCACTTTGAATATGCATTCAAAATTCATAGCAGGGTCTTTACGCCCCAAGTAATGAATAGTACATTGTGATTTTTCTTAAAAAATTTGTGCAATATAGGGAGATAATTTTTCAGTCAATTTTTGAATTTCATTTCATATCTTAAATACATTAGTTAGTTAGGGAGTTGTTTTAGTATGATGTGTAAGATCTAAATCTACTTTATCTTACAAAATTATAATTTATTATCTAAACTATCTCTATTAATTACACTTTTACGTTTTTATTACCATTAAAGACAATTTCCAAAGAAAATGATTAAAAAAAATATTTCAATAAACCAACGAGTATTTTTTTATAAACAAGAAACTTGATCAATTTTTTAATTAATTATTCAACCTGAATATTTTGGATGGAGAAAGTACTCCCTCCTGTACTAAATAAAAAACAAAATAAAAAAGAATGTGTCTTGGTGTGAAAAATGAGATGCATTGGGGAGGCAGGGTTGGGAGCGCCTGGGAGGGCACTGAGCATGGATAGTGTACCCTCACTGTCAAATGTGAATTTGATTTATATTTTGAGATATATTCTCTCCCCGGTCCTAATTATAAGAACACATTTTGAAGTTTGTTTTGGTTCTAATTATAAGAGCATGTTTTAACTTTTGTCAATTTTTTCCTATAATACCCCCATTTATACTTTCTCAATAATAATTAAAGATTATAATAATTTAATAATACACCTATATATTCTATAAAATAAATAATATTTACAACTTTTTAATGTCATATACACTCCAGTTATTCTTTTTTTTATAAAATAATTTCGAGCAATTTTTCTTCTTCATATTTTTCCCATATCACCCCTACTAATACTTCCTCCACAATAATTAATTTAACAACACACTTATATTCTATTAAATAAGAGATTATACTTTATTTTTTATTTTTCTAGTTGCAATAATTCATTTAAACCCATATGCACAGACATGAGTAAACTTTTGTGTCATCCCAGTATTAATTTTATCCGAATTTAAAAAGTCAGAATAATCAGATCCGCTTAATTAATGCATTGAATTATAAGTGAAGTAGTAATCTAAGTAGCTAGTACTCATCTCAAAATTAAAATGTTTTAAAAAGTGAGGAAAAATTAATTAATTTCTATACCTATAATTATTAATTGTTTGATACGGATGGAAGAAAAGTGCATAATAAATTAATTTAAAGTATTTGACTTTTATGTGAAAATTTAGGTAGGTGTTTCCGTATGGAATGACCATGAGGACCAGTCATAGAATTAATAAAAATTTGTGCAGGCTATCAACTAATTTTGCTTGATGTAATTTTTAATTTTAAGTAGGGGTGTTTTTAGAAAATAATTATAATTAACTAATTTAACTTATCTCCTTAATCTCTTAAAATTCTAATAAATAGTTTTTATAATTAAGACCGAAGGGAGTGACAATAACTTTTGATTGTGCGATATTGGTTGTCTCTTCTTCCTCGACGCCGTCCTTGAAGAAAGTCTCACTTGTTTTATTATTATTATTTATTTTATTTCTATATTAATTAATTACGTTATGAGATTTTTGCTATTTTATCTTCTTCCCTGTGACGAATTGATCCGTATTCAGTGGGCCTTTTCAATTATAATTTTCACACTTGTCAAACATACTATTGCTATATTCGCTTTGATCCCTCCCATTGTCCTGTATTTTACCCAGAGAAGCCCGTCCCATCCACTTTGATGGCGGAGTCCCTATTTCACTATTTCCTTTCCAGCTTTAAGAAGCCTGTAAATTTAGCAGACATGTTCGTGTGTTGTTTAGAATACATATAGGCTGAAATGCATCTTTATTAAATAAATAGTTGTTGTTTTATTTTTAAGTTGATATATTTATTCGAATGATAGTTGAGAAATATTCTTTTTAAAGTAAAAATAAACGATTTAATCCTTAAAAAGTTTTAACAAAAAATAGGTAGTATGTAACTTTTTCCTTAAAAGTATAGGTAACTTTTTGTCAATTTCTATATTATAACTTATTATTACACATTGTTTACTTGTTGAACAACTTTTCAATGATTAAATTGTTTACGTGGATGAATAAACAGTACAGTAAGTATGTCCTCTTCACGTACTATTGTTATGTGGAGAGAAACTTTTTAGTTTTATTTATAAATCAAATTTTAAATCTTTACATAAATTTGTGTTTCAAAAAATAACTTTTACGATGTGTAAGGTAAATATGTGAGATTGATTTTATTTTAACTTAAAAAAAAATAATTTCAAAACTACGATTATAGTATTCACCAAACACTCATTATACTTGGAAGAAAAAAAAAAAAAAACTCAACCAAACAAAAAGGCAATGCACGAAGGAAGTAGGGGCGCCAGGGAAGAATTTGTATAAAAATCGGGGGCACAAACGTAAATAAGAAAAAATGCGTTGAAATCGAATTTGCAACAGCTTTCGTCGGCTGAGCAGACCGAATGACCCACAATGACCAAGGAGAAAGTTGTTGAACCCATCAACTACCTCCGAACGGCTGAGCCTTAAAAGGGATACCCAGCTTCTAAATCCTCGAGATTTGCTCCATTTTTTCTCATCGATTTGGTGCTATTCCCTCTAAGTTCGCCGTGTTAGGTACTTCTTCCACTTAATCTCTCTGTCTGTTTCGCCCCTCGACTTATCATCGTGTTCTATTTTGATTTAGATCACGGGTTTGATCTCATGCTGTCCAACTTGTTGATTGTCATTTGTGGGAGGCTTTCATTATTTCTGAAAGATATCTTTTGATTTAACATACGTTATGAGCCTCGATAGATTTACTTTTTATGCCTTGCGATCAATTTCAGATCCATGCAGCAATAAGCTTTCCGTTTGTTTGATTGGAAAGTATGATTCTTGAGTTGTAGCTTCTCTTCTGTCCCTTTTTGTATTGTCTTATCGCAAAATTGTGGCAAGCTTTTAGTCCTCCTCTGATTTTTACGATGATGTACACAGTCTGTTGTGCTATTTGTTTGACTGCCCAATCCATTGTTTTTTTCAATATTGGTCGTTTCTATTGCAGTCTGGGGCTGGGAACTTATCATCACCACCGCCATGCAATTTAGTTTCTGTCATCAATATCAATGTAGGATATCTGCTTACTTCTGATGTGTTTGATGCAGAAAAAAGCTGCTGCAGATCATACCGGTAAATTCCAAGTTTTTCTATCTTTCTGGTTCTGCTAGAAGATGGGATCAAGTCAATGGACTGTTGAAAAAAGATCCAGCTTTAGGAGTGATTCCCTTCTAGGAGATATAGAAAATGTACCCGAAACCGGGTCTCTCTCCATTGTGGTACTTGGTGCTTCTGGTGATCTCGCTAAGAAGAAGACGTTTCCTGCACTTTTCCACCTATATCGCCGGGTTCGCTAGCATCTAATTTATGAAACATGTACTAAATCATTGTGGATCATATTGATCAGTGTGCGAAATAGAAAATCAAGGAACTAAGGATGGAGCTATTGATAACCCTTAACCAAATGGATCTATGCTATTTTGTGATTCTAATCGATTCCAAGTTGAAATTTTTGTGGCTATTCACATTTTCTACGTGTTAATCTGAAATCAAGTATTTTTCTTTCAGATTTTCTCTTTCATGGAAGATTACATATGCATTTTCTTAACAGCCAGAAGTTTCTCTTCACTAACCAAGAACTAGGGTTAATTTCTTTTTGACCTTTGGTGGTCTTGTTTTGCAGGGTTTCTTGCCACCAAATGAAACTCACATTTTTGGCTATGCGAGGACAAAAATCTCTGATGATGAATTGAGAAGCCGCATACGTAGGTGAGGCATTTTACTGATTTATAATGTTTTTCGCTTGCATTTCTGATGAAACAATGTCCTTTGGAATGAAAACGAGTTGTAAAAAAGTGCAATTACAGTTTTTTACTGTTCTCCAGAGTACAATATTTGTACTGATGTGATTGATTCTTCTTTCACAAAGTTGCTTTATTTGTGTTTTCTTATCGGTATTTTGCTGTTTCTTGAATTTCATTGTTGTGTGCTTTAAGTGCTTATGGGTATAGAAAATTGTGATCTGATGCAGCTATCTTGTTAATGACAAAGAAGCATCCCCTGAGCAGTTGGATGATGTTGCAAAGTTTTTGCAACTGGTTAGCACACTTTTCATGCATCGTTTGTAGATTCCTTTTAATTTTCTTACTAACTATATAAAGTACCCTTCTCATCGGTCCAATATTCACTTTCTCTTTTTATCTTCCTTCTAGATCAAATATGTAAGTGGATCTTATGATTCTGAGGATGGTTTCCGCCTGCTGGATAGAGAGATTTCACTACATGAATCTTTAAAAAATAGCGTGGAGGGTTCATCTCGAAGGCTTTTCTATCTTGCACTCCCTCCTTCTGTATATCCTTCCGTTTGCAGAATGATCAAGACTTGTTGCATGAATAAATGTATGATTGTATAATCTATAGTTGCCACGTCTATCAACATGAATGTTTCTTTTATGTGACATAAAAGTTAATTTTTTTTTGGGCGGGGGGGGGGGGGGGTGTTTGGGGTGAAATTTTCTATGATCTAGTTTAGCATCTATTGAAGATCTTGATCTGCTGGACAACTAGTCCAGGCTGCACTTCAGATTGACTTTTCTGGCTCTTTTTTTGCTTCTTTGAATAAATTTTAGGATACTACTCTGATTTCTGCCAGATCCTTTCTAGGTTTCTTGGTAAATACTGGAACTCAAAATTGAAATCAATAGCATGTATTATGTAGCTGCTTCAAATGTTAAGTATTGCCTAGAATTTGACTATGGAAGTTTGGGCTGATTTTTGAGGGAAAAAAGACACATGTCCGTTAGATAGCAAGCTTTGGCAGACCTGATCTTAGGGCTCCTAGTTTCTCCCTAGTCTCTGCCCCTTGGATGAACACATACTAGAGCCTTTCATAACTTGAAAGTGGCATATTACCTTTTCTTTTAAAAAGCATCTGATGTTTTCATTGTGGCTTCATCTACCTCCATTTTGTTAGCTGATCTTGGCGGATGGACCCGTGTTGTTGTTGAGAAGCCTTTTGGCAAGGATCTACAGTCTGCTGAGGAACTTAGTGCCCAGATCGGAGAGTTGTTCGAGGAACCACAGATTTACCGTATTGACCACTACTTGGGAAAGGAATTAGTGCAGAATATGGTAAACAATGAGTGTACAAATAGCTTGCCTGGCATTTCTTTCCTGGACTTTTCTAATTCCTCTTTATTTGACTTATATTGGCAGTTAGTACTTCGTTTTGCAAATCGGTTCTTCTTACCTCTTTGGAACCGTGATAACATTGACAATGTTCAGGTGAGTGTTCTTGTTTTGTCAAAGGTATATCAATAGATTAAGGGTTAAACTTTTGTAATGATTTTGAAATTAGGGTAGGTTGTATGCAGTGTGCTTGAAGATTAATAGTCTCTAAAATCACCTCCAACGATTTTTTCCGCTTTGGCAAAGTGTGTTTTACTGTTATTTTTGCCTAATTAAACTATGGCATTAGCAAGGGCATGCTCCCAATTTAAACCTGGGTATTTGGATGTTGGTTCTGTGGCAGATAGTTTTCCGGGAGGATTTTGGAACTGAAGGTCGTGGTGGATATTTTGATCAGTATGGGTACGTGTGTGTGGTGAATTATCTCTAATTAGTTTGCTGAACATGTTGTCAAATGACAAGTTATGGCAATTATTGGTTCTGATATGAAGAAAATTAAGAAAACAAGTCTGTGTATTCAAATTTTGTTTTCTTATCAGATATGGAGCTCAGATTCTAAATGTTATCTCTCAAATGCCTGCTGTTATTGAAATTTGTGTTGTTGACTTTTTTTGCATTGAATAGCTATTATATGGCTAAAACTATAACTAATTGATTCGTGACTTCTATTTGACAGGATTATTCGTGATATTATTCAAAACCATCTGCTACAGGTGAGGCATTCGTTTTAAGTGAAATAAATTCCATTTATGTAAGTTGGATTGTCAAGAGGATACCTTCGTATATCAAGTGGATATAATATTAGTACTCTTGTTCACTCCTATTCTATGTTTTAATCTTATCAAAAGTTAAAGCATTAGCGCACTTTTCATTATCTTATCGATGGAGGTTCCATAACCTTGTTATATCATAAATTTGTGAATGTTGCCCATTAATTTTCTGCCTACTCAGTGTTTCTGCTTGGTCGCTATGGAAAAACCTATTTCTCTCAAGCCAGAGCACATTCGTGACGAGAAAGTGAAGGTTTGTCTCTGTTCATTCTATTTAAAATGACTGTCTGTGTTCCTCTATTCATCTTACTAGTTGCCATGTCAAGTGCAGGTTCTTGAATCAGTTCTTCCTATTAAAGATGATGAGGTTGTTCTTGGACAATATGAAGGCTACAGAGATGACCCAACGGTACCTGACCATTCTAACACCCCAACTTTTGCTACTGTTGTTCTGCGAGTCCACAATGAAAGATGGGAAGGTATGAGTGAAATTCCTGCCTTTGTTTCTGAAATAAACCCAATTTTTCGGACCTTTCTTTGACCTATTTTTTCTGAATGATTTGGATAAATAATATTACAGAGATTAGCACATATTCATTTTAGTGTTAATTTTCCATGCTATGGTATAGAAACTTTTTTTAAAAAAAAAAAAAAAAATTGGTGTGCATTTGATCAATCAAATAACAATTGATAACATCTTCACACCAAACTTCTTTTTACCTCAGGTGTTCCTTTTATTCTAAAGGCAGGGAAGGCCCTAAATTCAAGAAAGGCAGAGATACGGGTTCAGTTCAAGGATGTTCCTGGTGATATTTTCAAGTGTATGTCACCTAACCTTTGGATATTTGGGTGGATTATGGATTATCTTCAATACAAGCATTTTCACGTATCTTTTGTAACAAAAACTTAATTAATCTTGGGCATGAATTTGGTATCAGATAAATCATAGATCTCAATCACTTTGAAAAATGGTGATCATTTTAGCAACCTGGGCTATGATTCCTTCTTTGATGGGCTTATATTTTCATTTTGGTGTCTATAATATTTTCATGAACGACAGGTTTATCTTTGTTCTATTCTTCCATGTCTAGATGACGGATGCCTTAGCTTTGCCTACGTGTTGACTTAGGCATAAACCTTACTGTAAAAACTTTCAGGTAAAAAGCAGGGCAGAAATGAGTTTGTTATACGACTGCAGCCTTCAGAGGCAATGTACATGAAGTTTACGGTGAGTCATTCTATTTCTGAATTCTGATAACGTATAACCAGAATAATTCTACTGATTCTTGGACCTGATTACCCCCTGTAATTCTCTTTATATATATGTCATTTGCAATTATTGAGGATATACATCCTAGTGCAATGATGCTTTTTGGAAGTGTGAGGTAGCAAATTGGCTTGGTCATATGTGCTCCTGGATCACAGTTATTTGTACTTTATGGAATGAAACTAAACTTTTAGTCTTGGCATAAAATGCTGAAACAAAATCCATGATTCCAGTGACAGTGGACTGACCGGTTCGTTGCCTCTTTATTTAGGTCAAGCAACCTGGACTGGAGATGTCAACAGTGCAAAGTGAACTAGACTTGTCGTACAGACAGCGCTATCAAAATGTCACCATTCCTGAGGCTTATGAGCGTCTAATCCTCGACACGTATGATCCTTTTCCCAAGTGCATGTTTCTGCATTTTAAACTAGGAGTGTTTTTAAAGTGCATCACAGATGTATAAACTATAAAGTTCCACCAAGCTTAGATTACAGAAGCACAAGGATTTACCTGCATTGCCCAGCCATATATTTTGTCCTCAAGTAATAAAATTCTTGGCTTAAAATGGAAATCTGTATTTGTTTTACAGAATAAGAGGAGATCAGCAGCATTTTGTTCGAAGAGACGAGCTGAAGGTAAGATCACTGCATGAGTTGTCAACAAAAGAGATATCTGAATCTTGATTCTGGATTCCAGGCTTCAAATATAATGGTTGTTTTCTGTTTGATACTAGGCGTCCTGGGAGATATTTACGCCACTTCTGCACAAAATTGATGAAGGGAAGTTCGAGTCAATTCCTTACAAACCAGGAAGCAGAGGTCCGGCGGAAGCAGACGAGTTGCTGGAAAAAGCAGGCTATGTTCAAACACACGGTTACATATGGATCCCTCCTACCCTATAGAGCTTCCCTTTTGAGGTTGTTCAGGGTCTTACACGTCAATAAGTTTGATAATGTTGTATGGACGAGACTTTCTTGGTTTGTGTGTGTGTTCATAAAAGCAAGCGAATAAAAATTGCAGGAGTTTGACAAAGTTTGTATGACATGATTGCGCACAAGAGAATCAGCTGATGTAGTAGTTGCCTGTCACTCTTCCTCCATCCTAATAAAATTCTTACGCATCAATAGCGTCACCACTATCTTCTGTATTCCGGTAAAATTACAAATAATATATATATATAATTTTTTTTATAAAAAAACCTGGTTAATGGACGGTTAAATATACCGGACCTACATGATTTGGGGAAGAGATGACAAAAATATTATGGAATTGATGAACAACAACGGTTACCCCTCTCTCTCTTCTAATTTTCTTTTTAAAATCTTATATATCAACCCCTAAATTTTTTTAAAAATAAATAGATTATTCAGATTTAATATTTTATGAAATTATTATAATAAATATAAATAAATAAATTTAAACCGTTAAAATCTAATATACATAAAAAATAGTTGTGATACAGAAAAATAGAAAATTAATTTATAAAATATAATAATAATAATTTTGATATCTAATATACATAAAAAATAGTTGTGATACAGAAAAAATAGAAAATTAATTTATAAAATATTATAATAATAATTTTGATGAAATATTAAGTCTGAATGATTTATTTTTTTTATTTAAAGATGGAAATATGATATTGAGAAAAAAAAAAAAGGAAAAAAGTAGAGACAAATGGGAAAATGAGGGTTGCTCCCAAAAGAAGGGCTTGAAAGTCAATCTAAAGGCAAGGGTGATTGGCTGCTTGCTCAATCACATCGGTTCCTACTCGTACACGTGTCTCCGTGTTTACTTAATTCTCGGCCCGCCTTTTTCTCCCTCGCTTTCTCTCTCATATTTTTTTTGGCTTATATGCTCCGTCCCTTCCAAATTCGAAGCCCCTCTCCTCCCTCATATTTTTGGCTCTCCCTTCCTTCCCTCCATTCTCCCTGGATTGTGTTGCATGAGTGTGGTAGGTCAAACCCTACATTCTCCCGTCCCAACTTTTTTCTTTTTAACTCTCGCGGCAAACCCGAGTTCCCAAACTTCACAATCTCCTGCTCTTCCATACTTCCCTTTTATGGTGTCCCTATACTTTCTGCAAACTCTAGACCTACGAATGAATTGATTGCCTCCCTACCTTCCTCGGGCTGTCATTATTCTTATCTCTACCCGCCTGATTCCCTTCTTCTTTTCCGCCATATTTTGTTTGTAAGTTTCGTTTGAGGTGTTGAGTTTTTGTTTCCCCTTCAGCCCACTTGGAAAATTGAAAGCATGAGCATTGCTGGTTAGGTTACCCAGATTCAGGAACTGTGCATTTAGTGTGTGTTTGTTGGGTGAAAAAAATGTCTCTTTCACCAGACATAATTGGGTTTTCTGTTTCTCCTTGGCAGAAGGATCTATCCGCATCGAGATGGGGTTTTCCTTTGAGGTGATTTTCTTCTAATAGGGGTTCTGTGGAATTTCGTTTGGTTAGTTCCAGAGACTATTATTAGAACATGGCTCTGAATTTTTCTTCGGACTCGAGCTTTCTGGCTTCACCGGAGCAGACTCCGTATCAACGCCTTGAGCCAGTCGTCGATGGTTATTTGTTTAAGAAATCTGGTTGTTTCGGTAACGTTTGGAGCTTTTGTAGTTTCAATAAGGCATTGGAAGATAACCCATGTGGTGAATTAGTCAATGCTGACTTGAGGGAATTTGATGAACCATCGGCTGTGGTAGCTGATGATATTCTTGATCGCTTGCCCAGGGATCCATTTGGTATGAACATAATGAAGTCAACCTTCCCAGAACTCTCGGGTTTGATTCAAGATTTTGATTGGCATTTCCCGTCAGAGTATGATGTCTTTGGGGTGGGTGAAACCCACTCAAAGTTTGATTATAATCTTTTTGCGGGTTTATATTGGGGTTGGAATGGTGCTGGTAGTTTCCCTTCCGGAGGCAACGACAAAGGCAATGAAATGTCTGTTTCTGATGAGTTTTACGATAGATTGCTTTTTGATGGGTTGTTTGATGGCAGCCTCCTATCAGATGGAAAAGTGGAGATGGTTTTACCAACTAGTCATGGGGACAGCTGTGTTTCGAGGGGTGAATCTGAAGAATTGAAAAATTCGACTAAAATTGATCATGATGGTGAAGCAGGTAGCCCACATGATGCTATGCATGTGGTGTTGTTCTTGGCGTTGGATTATCTAAGTGTCACGGACCTTCTTTCAGTTGAACAGGTTTGCAGATCTTTTCGTGATATTGTTAGAAATATTCCTCACTTTTGGTGGAGTATACGCATAGATCAGTCATTGTGTCTGAGGATTACTGATGATACACTGGTTAAGTTAACTAACAGGGCTCAAGGCTCTCTTGAATCCCTTAGCCTGGTTAATTGCACAAGGATTACTGATAGTGGTCTGAGATGTGTTCTCCAAAGCAACCCTGGGCTAATCAAGGTCAGTGTTTGTAACGTGATCTCAAACTTGACGTGCACTTATTTATTAGCTGAAGATATTCCATGATCACTTACGAGCAGTTTTACTATATCTGTTTATCATATACTGTAGGATGTCCAATTAGAATTGTATGCTATAATTGGTAGTTACTATTTTTCTTTGTTTCTTCTCTTGATCTTCAACTGAAAAGAACTGTATTAAAATGGATAAACGGTACTTGCAAAATTCTCATGCTCACCACTGGTGGTCTTTTTATAATTATTTGTCCCGAGGATAATGATGTATGCTTTATCAATCGTGACATCAGATGAAGGCAATGTAAACATGATTGAATCTTTACATAAGTTGATTTAAGAAACAATGACAATTGAAGATGCTTTGACTTGTGTATATACACTGTCTATGTCTGCTGATTTTCTGTGAGCGCAATCATTCTGTATTCTATCATATCCTTTGCAATAACTGTTCTCTGTCTTTATGCTTATTGATTTGATATCATGATTTTATGCAACTATATCTTATATCGTGGAATAAATATGTCCATCTGTTTTTAAGTGAGGAACTTAGACATTTGCATTTTCCTCTTTCAGCTAAGTGTCCCTGGTTGTATTAGACTTACTGTTGAAGGGATTTTACTCCATCTGAGAGCCCTAAAGTCATCAGGGAAACCTGGGATAAAGCACTTAGAAATTCGTGGGCTTCCACATGTGACAGACAAGCATATTGAAGAGTTGAAGGTTTTACTAAATGCAGACAAGTATTTGCAACAAAGAGACAGGAGGCCGCGATTCTATCATAGATGGTTTCCATATACCGATGATGACCGTGTAATTGACATAGAGCTCTGTCCTATATGCCAGACGCTAACAACTGTCTATGATTGCCCTGCAGAGAGTTGCCCACAGAAGCAGCAGGCTTCTCAGTCATGTAGGGGTTGCATAGCGTGCATAGAACGGTGCATTAATTGTGGACAGTGCATTAAGGGTTTTGATTATGTAGAAACATTCTGTCTGGAAATACGTTGTGTCAATTGTTGGAACCAGCTAGTGAGTTGTCCGGATAAGCCAATTATTAGTCAAAGGACTATGTATCAGTTTTGCCTCTATGGCTAATGGACCAACCCTTGCGAAAGCAGCAGTATATTTGTAGATTGTTTGATCCAGAACGTGCAAGCTCGGCTGTATGGATTTTGAATGTGAAAGTTGAACTTGTCATGGATGAAAGCTTGCTTCTGTCAAGGCTCCTAGCCCTGCTGTGTTAGCTGATTATTGGATAGGATGACCACAAAGTCAAGTCATATGAAGGTTCAAGCTGTGCATTTTCGAGAAACTTAATCCTATTTGAGATGTCCAGTCTTAACCCTGATAAATTGCATGGCTCCACTGCAAATCTGCAATGATGCCATCAATTAGCTGAACAATCTTCTAGTGTCGATTGAAAGGATACACGCACTTAATGCCAGTGGATAACATCTAAGTTGTGAGGGGGCTGATTATCATCAGAACTGATCTCCAATTGCATGTTGTGCAAAATGTTGAACTGTTGGCAGGTGGGTCACTTTTAACTGCTCAAGATAGGACGAAGGAAGAAGATGAGATTATTCTGGAAGGAAACTAGAAATCAGATTCCAAGGAGAAGGAAAAGGAACAAAAATGATGATACTTAATTTAATGTGGTTGTGGAGTAGATGAGAGATTCATGCTCATGACCTTTACTGACTTAGGTTAAACATGATATGCAGCTTCCTGCGGGATACAGTTGTGTGTGAGAGTTCACTGACATGAAGAACGTGGAGTTCTTGAAGATCGGTGTGCTCATGTTGCTTGGGGACATCTTTCCTCTTAGCAATCCCTTCTCGCAATTGGGTGCCTTATGCAGTGGACATTGTCTTATGTGAAGAATATGTTGCCGCGGTTCTCCATGTACTAATTGCTGGCATAGGACTCTCCCAAAAGGAGGGCAACTGCATGACAATGGGAAGATTGGTGCTCATTGAAGGTGTTGCTCCTGATTTTGCCTGTAGTCTGAAGCTGAAAGACAATCCCAAGAACTGAAGACTGGGGAGAAGATAGCCGGAACAACAATTTTATTCTGCTTTTATTTCTAGCTGTGTAATGATGGAAGCTAAAAAATTCAACCATATAAATTGAAACTTCGTGCGAGTACCTTTTCCTAACACACCTTCGCGGTTGGGCTTTGAAACCATCATCAATGTCAATATTCTATACTCATCTTCTCTATCAACAGGAAGTTAATCTGTGGAGGAGCTCTTGGGTACAATCTTCCCCATTTTGTGGTTATTGTCTCTCCGAGGTGGAAGATATTCTTCACATCCTTAGAGATTGTTCTTATGCTAGGAGATTATGGAACAAATTGATCCGGAGAAGGTATGTTTCTTCTTTCTATTCTGCTGATCTTAAGGCTTGGATGAGTATGAATTTGAGGGAATCTATAGGGTATGCTTTTAATGGTTGCTGGAACCTCTTTTTTGGTGTCACTATCTGGAAACTATGGGAGTGGTGAAACTGTAGTATTTTTTATACAAATTTCTCAAGGCCTACTGATCCGGTTCCTGTCATACTGGCCATAATGGGGAAATTTTGTGTTATGGCTGAGCAGAATTTTTCGGAGTCTGGTGTATGTAATCTGAATGGGAATGCTTGGATTAAACCACCAATGGGGTGGTTTAAAGCTAATGTCGACGAGGCAGCAACACTGAGGTCTTTACAGGCGGGGTGTGGAGGTGTGTTCAGAGATGCAATGGGTGCTTGGCTGTTTGGTTTCACCAAATCCTTGGGGACTTGCAGCGCACAGATGGTGGAAGAGTGGTCGGTGTTTGAGGCCCTCCAATGTGCTTGGGAGATGGGAATAAGGAAGCT
Organism: Acacia crassicarpa; assembly: GCA_034222035.1. Lineage (NCBI taxonomy): Eukaryota > Viridiplantae > Streptophyta > Magnoliopsida > Fabales > Fabaceae > Acacia > Acacia crassicarpa. The sequence goes on along the minus strand of JAWXYG010000002.1, from coordinate 65,879,893 downwards.
GATATTGGAATCTGATGCCCAAATAGTTTTGGACCTAATTGCTGATCCTGATTATAATAGTGGCAGTCTACTGATGGTGGAGATTAGAGAGCTGCGAAATCGTGATTAGCAAGTGAAGCTTATGGATATTAATCGTGGAATTAATAGGGTGGCTGATGCTTTAGTAAAGCTGGGGATTACGGTCTCTTCCTTTCTTGATGTTTGTCCCCTTAGATTGCAATCTTGGGTGTCCCAAGAGAGTATGAGATTCATTTCCCCTTTATTGTAATGTTGCTTAGTTGTATGTTTGGCTTTTAGCCTCTTCTTATTATCAAAAAAAAAAAAAAAAAACAGGAAGTTTGGAACACAATTGCGTTGTTGCTGATTTGAATTACACAGGAAGCATGTAAATTCAGAATTATTATAATTTCATTGCTCAAGCTATTTCTTCTCCCGCCTATTTGTTTAGTAGATCACATATTACTGCAAGGGATCAATTTGGGCGTTTTGCCATCATTCCGTGACTTGGAGTGCTTTAGTGAGATGGGCTTCACACATGCATTAATCGAATTCATGTCGGTGTATTCAAGTAATCATAGGAAAAGCTAACGAAGAGTGGTAAGGTTTCCTAAGATGTCGGTCTTCATCCTAAAAAGGAGTAGGTTTGATATCTGCGGGTTGATGTAAGGGTCTCATTGATAGGTAATTTGTAAGTGTCTCTGTAAGTGCTTTTTGAGCCTAAAGGCATACTCTGGCCTGATGGGCTACCAATATCTATCCCCCCTAAACTTATATATATATATATATAACACTTGATCAACAACACCAGAACAATTAAATGAATTCGAAAATGTGTTTCCCAACTAAATAAATGAAGTCAATCGCAGTTGAACCCAATGCATTGCATTAATTATAACATATTCTACTATGTTTAATTCTATGGTCTGTATAAAAGAAGTCAATTGCTTTCTAACATTTATTTGTCCAGGAGTAGAACCATGACTTGTTGAATTTTAGTCCTTTCAGATTTAGTGATAATTTTTAGAGAAGTTTGCTTAGAGCGCTGAAAAATAAAACTATGTTTGTATTATTTTCTCTTGGTTTGATGTAAACTGGTGTTTTCAACTGGAAAGCACACTTGAGACCAAAAAAAACATTGGAAAACACGCGTTCATATGCTTAAGGTCTGTCTATTTTTATATTTTTGTGTGTATATATGTGTTTATGGTTTCATGCCGGAAAAATAAAATGGCAGGTTTATATGTTGAATATATATATATATATGGGTAAATGATTTTTCCGGTCATCGGAAATAAAGTTATCTCCAGTGACCCTAAAACTACGTCGTTTTAGATTAATGAAGAGTGTTTCTGTAATTTTATTTATTTTTTAATCATATACATTTTACCGAAACACCCTTCATTAATTCACTTAAAATTACCAACAAACACTTTATTAATCCAAAACGACGTAGTTTTAGGGTCTGTTTGGTTTGAGGGGATCGGAGGGGAGGGGAGGAGGATGGAGGGATTTTATCCCCCTCCCCTCGTTTGGCTAATGACATTTTTTAGGAGGGGAGGGGAAATTTTTTAAAATTTTCCCTTCCCCTCCCTTCAAACCTTCACCCCCCCAAATCGGACGGATTCGGAGGGATTATTAAAATGGAGATGTGAGCGGACAAAAATGTCCCTAGTCCTTTATTGTTATTCCCAAAATACTACCCTGAAACCTATAAGACTAACATCAGCTCACAACCTAGTCGTACGAATCTAACGCTTTAATAGGATTATCTTTGAGATTTTATTTGGATTGAGATCTCAAAACTGAGAAATAGGCCTCGGCATGCTTGAAATCTAACGCTTTGTATTTTGACTCCTTTCAATTCGTAATCCAAAAGATGGGTTAGGTTTATATATCCCTGATACAAAGAATTAGCCCTTCCAAAGGTTTTGCATGAATAAAATCAACAGTTACGGACAGCGGTGTTGGCTTGCGCTCTCGCAATTTCAGTAACAAAATGTTAGTGATGTCTGAAATATTTATGAGTGAATACAGAGAAGTACCTAACCTAGTGCCTGCATTGAGATGTTCAGATTGGTTGCCTCAAGCTTTTTAGAGCATAGAATATGGTGTACTTTGATTTCAAAAAGCAACTTCATGTTGGGGTCAAATTCTTTTGCACGCTTGTTTGTATGATATAATTGATGTTCCCATTGGGGATAGCAGTGCTATTGAATTTAGGGCATAAAAATTTTATTTATAATTAAATGTTACAATACATTTAATAAAATTTGAAAAAAAAATCACTTATAATATAAGTAAAGTAGTACATGTGAAGATAATTTTCCTCTTATCCCCTTTTGAATTAAATAAAGTAACATTAAACCCCTCTTCCAATATAAGGGTAAAATTGTCAACGTTAAAAAAATTTCCCTCCCCTCCTCTCCTAAACCAAACAAGGTAACATTAAAATCCCTCCCCTCCCCTTCCTTCTGATCAATCCAAACAAGGTAATATTAAAATCTCTCCCTTCCCCTTCCTTCCCCTTCCCTCCATTAAAATTCCTCCCTTCCCTTCCCCTCCGTTGAACCAAACAGACCCTTAAGGTCATTGGAGATAACTCTATCTCCTGGAGAAATACTTTTCCAATTAAGCGAAAAGAATGCAATCAGTATTTTTATTTTCGAATTGGAAAGGGGTTAAACTGGCCGTGAGGAATAGAACCCACCATACCTATAGAAACAACTGTCATTAGAGAATTTTATTGTTTTTTTTTTTGGGCCAAGAACTTTGCTTTTATTGTTATTCATGCATTATTGACATCTAATTAACCATCAATGGGTTGAATGGTTCAAAGCACAGGGTTTCCTAGAATTAATGGTAAAAATATATATTTATATGAAAAAAATTATATGATAAAAAATTTATTCTCTCTATCCTATTTAATAGGATCAGAGGGGTTTAAAAAAAAAAAACAATTCAGAGGGTATTTTGGTTATCTTATAAGAAATGGGATGATGCTGGGAAAATAGGAATTATAATTGAGAATCGTTAGCTATATGTGTGTAGGGTCATACAAACGACAACAAATATAATTCAGATTTAAATCAAAATCAAATTATATTAAAAGAGTATCTAAATATCTGATTTTGATTTGAAATGTATATGTATAGCTATATATTCAGGTTTATATGTATAAACTGAATATATATGAGTAAAAGATTTCTTCAGTCACTGGAGATAGAGTTATCTCATGTGACCCCAAAACTACGTCATTTTGGATTAATAAAGGGTGTTTCTGTAATTTTGTTTATTTTTTAATCATATAAATTTTATCGAAACACCCTTCATTAATTCACCTAAAATTACTAATGAACCCTTCATTAATTCAAAACGACGTAGTTTGGGATCACGGGAGATAACTCTATCTCCAGTGACTAGATAAATACTTTTCCCAATATATATATGGGTAAAAGATTTCTCCAGTCACTAGAGATATATTTATCTCCAGTGACCCCAAAACTACGTCGTTTTGGATTAATGAAGGGTGTTTCTATAATTTTGTTTATTTTTTAATCATATGCATTTTACCAAAACAACCTTTATTAATTCACCTGAAATTACTAACAAACCCTTCATTAATTCAAAACGACGTAGTTTTGATGTCACTGGAGATAATTCTATCTCCAATGACAGGAGAAACACTTTTCCCTATATATATATGGGAAAAATATTTCTCCTGTCACTGGAGATAGAGTTATCTCTAGTGATCCTAAAACTACGTCGTTTTGAATTAATGAAGGGCGTGTTTGTAATTTCAGGTGAATTAATGAAGGGTGTTTCTGTATTTGCACTCTTCATTAATTCACCTGAAATTATAAATACACCTTTCATTAATTCACCTGAAATTACAAATACACCCTTCATTAATTCAAAACGACGTAGTTTTAGGGTTACTGGAGATAACTCTATCTCCAGTGACAGGAGAAATCATTTACCCTATATATATATATATGAAAAAGTATTTCTCCGGACTGGAGATAAGTTATTTCCAGTGATCTCCAAAACTACGTCGTTTTGAATTAATGAAGGGTGTGTTTGTAATTTTAGGTGAATTAATGAAGGGTGCAAAATTACAGAAATACCCTTCATAATCCAAAACGACATAGTCTAAGGATCACTGAAGAAATCCTTTACGCAAAATATATTTAAATGTAATATAAATATATCAAAATGTTAATTGTCATAAAATAATCTTAAATTATTTAATTTAAAAATTTGAATGAGAATATCTTTTACTCATGGAAAAAATTAAAATTATTTTCTCGAAAGGGTTGGTATTTCATTTAAAAATTTGATCCGTTGCACAACTTAAATTTTTTTTGTTTGTTATAAAAAAGTTTAAATGAGGGTAGACTTCAGTATCCCACTAGGTCTAGCGTATACGCCTCTACAACTTTATTTTTTTTTTATTGGGTTAAGGTGCAAAAGTGATTATATAGTTACAAATTAGGTGCAAAAATACCGTTTGACCGTTAAGTTTGACTTTTTTTGCTGATTGGACGATGACGTGGCATTTCAAAGATGCAAAAATACACATGTGGTTTGTCAAAAAGGGTTTCGAACACCAAATTCTTTTTTTAAATTTAACAATTTTATTTTAATTACTACCGGCGCTAAAAAGATATTCAGGATAGTGACTTGTACTGAAAAAATACTTTATGATCTTGAAAAATTATTTTAAGATCTGAAAAAACATTTTAAGGTACTGACTGATACTAAAAAGATACTCTGAGAATACTGCCTGGTATAGAAAAAATATTTCATGATCTTGAAAATTTATTTTAGAATCTTAAAAATATAAGCTGAAGTATATTTTTAGTTCCAGTTAGTACTTTGATATATTTTTCAGTATCAATCAGTATTCTTTTAGTACCAATCAATAGCTTGAAAATTTTTTGAAGATCCTAAAATAATTTTTCAAAATTATGAAGTATTTTTTTATACCAGTCAGTATCCTTAAAGTACTTTTTAATATTAGAAGTACCCTGAAATATTTTTTTCAGTATTAGTCAGTATCCTTTTAGTACTGGTCAATACTTGAAATATTTTTTTAGGATCCTAAAATAATTTTTCAAGATTATGAAGTATTTTTTCTATACCAGTCAGTATTTTAAAAGTACTTTTTAGTACCCAAAATTTTTTCCCCCCGTATCAGTCAGTATCCTTTTAGTACCGATCAATACCTGAAATATTTTTTCAAGATCCTAAAATAATTTTAATTAAAGTAAAAGTATTAATTTTTTTTTAAAAATAATTTGGTGTTGGGCGCTTTTCTTGATAAAGCACATGTGTATTTTTGCACCTTTGAAATGCCACGTCATCATTCAGTCAGCAAAAAAAAAGTCAAATTTAATGGTCAAACGGTATTTTTATACCTAATTTGTAACCAGTGCGCACTTTTGCACCTAAAAAAAGCATTTGCTATTGGGCGCTCCTCGAAGACCCTTTTTTATTTGCTACCGATGAAATGCATTAATAGTGAAACAAGGAAGTTACACAGGGGGATTAAATCTCAGTTTATCAGTTTATCTTGTAATACACTGGACTTCACAAAATGAGGACAAGAATCCCAATACATTGAATGGGAGATATATATATATATAGGGATAGGATATTGTTACAACCAATGTTACTACCACTTTTCCACTGTTAGATCAGAATCTTAATAGGAGAGAGAAATTATATAGGTAAATGAGATTCTGATCTAACGGTGGAAAAGTGGTAGTAATATTGGTTGTAACAAAAAAAGGTTGTAACAATATCCTATCCCTATATATATATATATATATTTTATAAGAAAGCCAATGGTCGTTTTGGTCAAAAAAAAACAAAGCCGGTGATCCATGGGCCTTGAGCCCCACAATAACCAAAAAACAAAAAAGACAAAGGCGGTGTTCTCGTGAAGGTAGCGCCCTAGCGTGTGAGAAAGGAACTCATCGACGGCTACGAACATCTCCTTTTTTATTCTCGACCAGCTTGCGGCGGCTGTGTGCGCTCCCAAGGGAACTCGTCTCCCCTTCAACAAGCGCGTTTTGCTGTCGGCATTTCTGCGTTTAGGAAAGCTTCCTTCCCTCGGCCTGTCTTCTCCTTCTCCCGCCGTGCTGTCCCCGAAGTTCGTCCATCGTCTCTGCCGCAACCCATCCGTCGTTGCCGAAGCAGTTAATTCTGCTTTTTCATCTCTCCTCGCGGACTGTTGCTCTTCTGATCTTCTGCAGAGCTTGCGTACAAGAGGAAAACTGATCTTCAAATATCAAGTGTGAGGATGGAGAACGGCGATATCCCAGAGAACGCCAACGAACGTATGAATTTTGTACCTTCTTTCTCTTTATGATTTATGTATGAAAAATCATAAGGTTTTCTTATACAATTTTTTATTTTCATTTTCAGATTGCCCAGGTCCTCAATCCGAGTCGGCAGGAAAATCCGACGCATGTGAAGGATGTCCCAATCAACAAGTTTGTGCCACTGCTCCAAAAGGGCCTGACCCAGGTTCTTTTCCCTACCTTTATGACTAAAATCGCGTTAAGCTTTGGTTTAATTATTTCTTGAACTTTTGAAGTTCAGCTAAGTTTGTTTATTTGAGGAATTTGTGGTTCTACGCTGTTTTGATCTCCCTTCTTACTTTCGACCAAAAAAAAAAAAGATCTCCCTTCTTGCCTCTTCCTCAGTTAGAGAAATACGAAAAATTAGATGTTCTTTATTTTGTTGGCTGTCTCCCATTTGAACACCTCACGTGTACAATTATTCTAGGAGCGTTGGCACCTGATTAAAATTGTTTACATCCATGTGATGCTGGGGAATTTATTTCTGATATATTGCTCCGCTTTATTGACTTCATTTGTCTAATTGAGAGATAATCATAGCAACTTTTACAATGTCGACTATATCTGGAGAATAATATGTAAGCCTGTTTCAGTGCTTCATATCCAATTTATCAGTTGTGTGTACTGTTATAACTTGGCATTGTCCTTGCTTAAATTATCATCAGGCTCGTATTTTGACTAGCTTATGGTTTTCCCTGGCCTTAGAATGGGATAGCCTCCCCTCCCTCTGAACCTGTCCTTGCAAAAAGAAGACCCAACTTATGACATGCTTTATATAACTTGTTCTTCTCTCCAATATTGTATTGATGAATGATTGGCTGGTTATGTTATTTAAATGCATTGATCACTTTTTTAACCTTTGTTATGCTTATTGGTGATGAGACATGGAATTGCAAGTACAGTGATGCACTTAATTTATGGTGCAAACAAACTCAATATTTCGATGTTATTGGTCATGCTGGGTTGATTTGGTATGACATATATGCAATTCTGTTTTGATACCCCTTGCCTTAAAAAGTTTGGTTGCATGTCTTCTGCATTTGTTTCGGCAGATCTGGTATCCATTGTAGAAAGAATGGCTACAGTGAAGCATAAGATATTGGTTCTATCGGGAAAGGGAGGGGTGGGCAAGAGCACATTCTCTGCCCAGCTGGCATTTGCTTTAGCAGCTATGGATTTTCAGGTAGGTCTTCTTGACATTGATATTTGTGGTCCAAGCATTCCAAAGATGCTAGGCCTAGAAGGGCATGAGATACATCAGAGCAACCTTGGTTGGTCACCTGTCTATGTGGAGTCCAACTTGGGGGTCATGTCAATTGGGTTTATGCTTCCTCATCCTGATGATGCTGTCATATGGAGGGGTCCCCGCAAAAATGGGCTTATCAAGCAGTTTCTGAAGGATGTTTATTGGGGGGAACTTGATTTTCTTGTTGTTGATGCTCCACCTGGTACCTCTGATGAGCATATTTCAATTGTCCAGTGCCTTGAAGCCACTGGAATAGATGGTTCAATCATAGTTACCACACCCCAACAAGTTTCCTTGATTGATGTGAGGAAGGAGGTGAGTTTTTGCAAGAAAGTTGGAGTGAAAGTTCTTGGCGTTGTAGAGAACATGAGCGGTCTTTGCCAACCTATCACAGATTTCAAGTTTATGAAAATGACAGGCACAGGCGAGCAGAGAGATGTCACAATGTGGGCTTTGGACTATTTAAGAGAAAAAGCACCAGAAATGCTAGAATTGATTGCTTGCAGTGAGGTTTTTGACAGTAGCGGTGGTGGAGCAGCAAAGATGTGCAATGAGACAGGGGTGCCTTTTCTCGGTCAGGTTCCATTGGATCCACAGCTCTGTAAGGCCGCTGAAGAAGGGAGATCATGCTTTGCTGATAAAAGTTGTGGTGTGAGCGCTCCTGCGCTGAAGAAGATTGTGGAGAAATTGATGGAAAATCAGGGCTTATCAACGTCTCCTAATGGTGTTGCATAGGGGATTTACTTTGACCAATGATGGGTGTAAATAAAAAACTTTAGTTCAATGTATTTGTATGCCCTTTTATGCTAATGATACCCATACCCGATACGGATAATGTGGGATTTTTTTTAATACTTTTGCCATAGTAAAAAATGCATCCCATTTTTGTGCTTTATTGCGGATTCGATTTTGTTGAATGTATCCTTGTGCTTGTGGATTGTTATTGATTCAAGTGCAGATTAGGTACAAGGAAGCCTTGTAAATAGTAAATCAGATGTAAATAATGTGTGAATAACAATAGAAGTTAAAAAGCACTTGGTCCATTCTTTAATGACAAAGTATTTCTATACATAGGGGATGGTGGGAAAAAATACTTTGGATATCAACCTCTTTATGAATCTTTAGGATGTACTATAAGTATATGAAAATTTTAGTTGCTATAAAAGAATCTTGAAATTATTTCATTTAAAAAGGTTAATAAGAATATCCTTTCTGCCTATAATTAAACTAAATTTAGAGTTAAGATGCAGATTGCCAACAAAATGTTACGTTAGGAGCATCGGGCATAGAAATGTAGAAATGCTTTGAAGGGAGTAAAAATATCAATGAACTAGAAATGTAGAAATGCTTTGAAGGGAGTAAAAATATCAATGAACAATTGAAATGGAGTAAAAATACCTTTTAAGAATTTAAAATTTGTGAAAGTAATACAATCTCTATTTTGGTTTATTTGCCGAAGTTTTAAATTCTTAATTAGTATTTTTGCTCCCTTCAAAACATTTATATGTCTGGTGCTCATAGCATAATACTTTATTAGCTAATTTACACTTTAACCCTTAAATTTATCAACATTCAAATAGTAAATTTGGCCCGTTCTTCTTGTCATTTTCTCGAAAGGATTGGTATTTCATATGAAAATTTGATCCATTGCATAGCCTCAAATGCAAACTAATGTGTGTGTGTGCGCTATATAAATTCCAATAAGATAATTATTAATTATAAATAATAAAACTCAATTGTTAAATTTTGTGTAACACTGTAACACATAAGAGCCCACCGTAAGGTTTCTATTTTCAAGTGTGTATATTTATATATATCTATTTTTTTTTTTGATAAAAAATAAGACACCTCAGCTAATACCTATGGTCAAATGTAAATATTCATTCAAACAAAAATGCACGCACTGTTCTTCAAGTCGAATGTTATTGTCATTGACGTCGTCATTGTTAGTACGGAGTATCATATTTTAATTTTCAGCTAGTATCTTGTTTAATCTGTGGACTACCAAAATAATGGATCCTTGGTTTATAATCCATTCCTCTTACGACAGTTATTAACAGTGCCGTCTAACCTCAAATATTTGGCTATCTCTGTCATTTTCGATGTTTGTTTGTTTCTGATGCAGTTCGCGTGTGGTTGACCTGATCAAACACATCTTGAAGCTAGCATTCAACTGACTACACCCATTAGGCATATAAAATAGATTTCGGAATAATAAACACTTCGGAGATGATGAGGTAAACTAGAGGAAGTTCTTTGTATCAAATTTCTTCCTGTTTAGCATAATATGAATCATTTCTTATGAGAGATTCGTTTCTTTTGGCGGTTCTTATTGTCTTTTGATCTATTTAATCTAATGATTTCTCACTTTTCTTTCTCTGCTGTATTTCCTAAGCTGGGTTTCTTTAGTATTTTTTTTTTCCAAATGGTTAAAAAATGGAGTCACGTTCCCATCTTGTGGATGATTAGAGGGTGGATGGAATGACATTGACAGCTTAACATAACGAATGACTAATGGAGACTCTAATTTGTGGAAAATGATTAAAAGATTCAAAGATTATGCTGTATCAGTTTTCAATCAAAGAAAATAATTTGCGTTCAAACTTAATCGGCGTAATAAATCAAATAACCCAGTTTCTATAAAGCTCTAAGTTTAAACCATCCAATAATAAGTGATGGGAATCAATAATGCTTAAACATAACTGCAATTATTACGTCAGAAGTCTTGGCAAGTACAAGGGAAACTTATACTGCTAAGCAAGTTAGTAAATTCGTCCACCAAAATTTTTAAAAATAAAATAAAAGAACAGTTAATTTTCAATCAAGCAATTATTTTAATTTACCAAACACAGAATAGAAAATATGAATGTGCCGCATGATTGGTTTATGTAGATGTACGCAGATAGTTGAGGGGTTTTTTTTTACCAATATAATACACATTTGAAAAAAAATTACTGGAATAGGGCGTGTCAGAAAATTTTTATCTATCTAATGCAGTCAACGCACGCCATTGATGTGGGGAATCATCATACGCCACGTGGACGTGGCGTGTGGTCACAGACGCCACCTTTACAGGTGGCGTCCTCCCATGCACGCCACCTGTGGGCTGCAAGTTGGTACTCCCCCCCCCCCCACCCGTGACACCCTCGTACCCCCCAACACCCGTGACACCCCCGTACTGTCCCCCCCCCACCCGTGACACCCCTCTCTGGATCGTGACTCCCCCAGGCTCTTTCCTCTCCTATTTATCCCTCTCTCACCATTCTCTAACTCCCACTTTCTCACCATTCTCTAACTCCCACATTCGTGACTCCTTCCCCGTGACTCCTTTCCCTCCTTCACTCCTTCCCTCTCCCTCTTATCATTCACTCATTCCCTTATCTGCAAAACTCCCTCCATCGTTCATCTCCCTTATTTTGTTTCTTCATTTATTTTTTTGTGAAAAATGAACCAAATTCGTTCATTTTTATATTACAATGGTTCTAAAAATATTGTTGCAGACGGATTGAGCTTTGAAGGTGAAAAAAAGTAATGTATATTATGAAAGCGCAGCTAAATCACCAAGAGGGGGGGTGAATTGGGGATTTTTTAAAATTCTTTTCAAGTAAGCACAGTTTCAAAACAAAGTTTGAAGAAAGACAACTGAATGAAAAGAGTATGAAAGTGAGAATAGCAGAACATAGAGCAATTATCCTGGTTCGGTTTTAACAGATGACCTACGTCCAGTCCCCAGATCCTCTGGGATTTCTACTAACTTCTCGATTACACCTTCAGCAAACGAAGGAGGATTCACAATCTTGAAATCGCTCCCCCTTACAAGATGTAATTGTACAATCCCAATCTCAAAGTCCCTCTACTTTGAGATTCCTTACAGAAAATGGAATACAACAATGAAATCTCTCTCTAAGAGTGAATTCTGATAATCACTGAGGTACAATAATATCAAAAGAACTGGATCTTTTTCTGAGTTTTCAAGCAAGAATGTATATATGATAGTTTTCTGTGTTTCCAGGTTGAAATCCTTAGCTATTTATAATATCTTGAGGCTTGTGAACGTTAGAAGACCGTTGGGGCTTTGTTCTTTAAAAAAAAAAAAACTGTTGGTGGAGTTATTTGCATGAATTGTACAGCTGAAGTTGCTCCTTGACTGTTTGCTGAATTGATCTTGTGATTTTGTTTCTTCTTAATGATTTGTTCCGTTGGGGATGATTCATAATGGTCAATTGATCTTCTGCAACGGCTATTTTGATCTTGTTTAACGGCTAGTGATCCAGAGTTATGTTTCTCCATCATTTCAGCAAATTTCCTAAAGTGGCTCTGTTTCTTTGATTCTTCATTCAAATGTATAAATTTCCTGTAATCTCATGAATACACTCATTAGAACAGTTAGGAATATACATAAATGATTTATGTGAAGTAAATAAACAATGGGTATCTTAAAAGATCAAAGATTAAGATAATTTTGGCAAGTTTAAGCGAAAAGCGTTTTTCAGTTAAAATGGCCAACACTCGAGTGTTCAGTATCAACACTCGAGTTATGAACTGTGCTAAGTTCATAACTGGCAGTGTTCAAAAAACAACACTGGCAGTGTTTGGTTTTGTTCCTCTACACTCGAGTTTTATCATCCAACACTCGAGTGTTGAATATTTTCAAGGTAAAGAGTATTTTAAGTTATAATAGCAACACTGCAGGTGTTGAGAATAAAACTGGCAGTGTTGATCCTTGAAAAAATCAATGCTCTCTGTCTGGTCAACACTTGAGTTTTGCTTCTCAACACTCGAGTGTTGAAACTTTGATAAAAAGTTTCAAACTCCAAAACTGTAGTTTTGAGTCATCACTGGCGGTTTTCAACTGGATGAATTTTAAAGGCTCTCTGCCTTGTCAATACTCGAGTGTTGGTATGCAACACTCGATTTTTCACTTATGTTGAAAAACTCAGGTTCAGTTGAACACTGGCAGTGATGGAACAATACTGGCGGTGTTGAAACTTTGAAAACCATGGGTTGCTCTCTGTCTCTTCAACACTGGAGTTTTGGTTTCCAACACTTGAGTTTTGATCTTTCTTTGAAAAAGTAAAAGGCTCAAAACTGCAGTGTTAGACTAACACTGGTAGTGTTGGGGTTTTGAAGTTGTTTTGAAAACTTGATAACTCTCTGCCAGGCCAACACTCGAGTGTTGAAATTCAACACTCGAGTTTTGAACTTTTTATAAGTTCAAAACTGGCAGTTTTGCTAGAACACTGGCGGTGATGCTTTCTAAAGCATCTTGCCAATGTCCAACACTCGAGTTCTGGAACTCAACACTCGAGTGTTGCTCTTTTTAAAAATGATCAACTGTTTTTCTCTTTTAAAAGAAATATATCTTCATCTTCCAATGATTTCCAATTGTTCAATCATCATCAAAACCTTATGAGAACTAACATATTATTCGAGGCATGTCCACAGAAGAATTATATGAAAAGATCCGTCAGAAGTTAAAGCTGCAACAAAATCAGGCAATATCAAAGGTGACGGGTAGGGTGCCTTATGGAAACCACTATGCGGGTTTTGAGATATCCGATGATGAGGATGTGGATGTTTTTTTTCAAACATTCAAGGAAAACTCTGGGTCCCAATTTGCTGAGTTGTATGTGGATATTGAGACGTTAGAGGAGGAGGGTGTACCAACACAATCAACCGTTGTGCATGGAGAAGGAATTGACTATATGCTAGATGAAGAACCTGAAAATGAGGAAGAGGAAGAGGAAGAAGATGAAGACACATTATTGTCTAATAATCATGATCAGAATGATAGTGATACAGACGAAGAAGATCATCATAATCCCATGTCACAACAGACTGGTATGTTATCATTAGGTAGGTTACGGAGTTGTATTATTACTTTAAATTATTTTTTATTAGTTACCATTAGGGATGTCCAAAAAACCCGATGGTCCAGGTAGTCTGACCCGGCCCGGCCCGGCCCGACCCGGTCCGGCTGAGGAAAAAATTGGTCTGAGACAATATGTTCAGACCAGACCGGACCATTGTACTCGGGCTGGACCAGACCTCGAGCCAGGGTCTGCGACTATTTTTTTAGCCCGGTCTGGCCCGATGTTTTAATATATATTAATAATTAAAAAAAAACTTAACCTATTATTAACATTAACCTATCTTCTTCGGTGTCCCGTGTCCGTGTTTCACTCTCACTGTCTCTCAACTCTCCCGTGTCGACTGTCGAGGTTACCTCAGTCCAGCTTCAGCGAGTCACCGTCTCAGCCTCAGATCTCCATCTCCGTCACTCTCGCCGGCACATCCACATCCTCGTCTTCCGTCTTCGTCTCTTGTCCGTCGACCTGCAGAGTAATTTTCTTTGTTTGATTTAAATTTTAGAAACCCTAAGTCATTTTGCCTTGTGCCTTGTTTCGATTTTTTGGATTTAGTGGATTTAAACTATCTGTAAGTTTGGATTTCATACTCATTCCTCATAATCTCAACTGCATTATCAGACTGTGGCACATGATTCTTGATTTCGCCTCTGACTATTTTCTCGGCTGTCCCCTGTCTTACTGTAAATGGAGATGTTGAAGGTTTGAGGATTTAGGCGTCATAGTTCTCTTTTAAATAACTTTGATTTTGTTTTGTGATTTCTCCTCCGTCGATAGGTGATAGCTTTGAAGAAACTTATCTTACTTTTCAGTTTTCAGAACATTGCCACTACAATAATCTTCTTCCTGTTTTTTTTTAGAAAATAATTTTATAACAATTGAAAACAGTGTTGATATTCCCTCATTTTTTATAGTGAAATAGGTTCTTGAGGGCGAGTATTATAAGATTTCTAGTGTAACATTGATGATTGATTGATTCATTTTACTTTTTTACAATTTGTCATCTCTCACTTTAATCTTACTTGTATTAAGCTCTCTCCCAACCACTATGTTCTCCTACTCTTGGCAATTGGAATAATGTCATCTCTCATCCCAACTTGCATGAAGCCCTTTTCTTTAGAAGTGGCAAAGCATTTGATGTCCTTGACTTTAGTGTATATGCTGGAAGATATTTGGTGGAAGGCATGTTTTTGTGAATATGAGAAAAAGCGTCTTAATAATAATATGGAATATACATATGAGTAATACATATTGGCCCCTAACTGTTTAGACTTTAGATCTCTTTTTTCCCCGGCTTTTGATGACATTGGTGTCTCTCAAGATTTAGAATATAAAGGTTTCTTATTTTTCCTAATAAGTGCACTTTTTTATTAATTGAATTTGTGTTCTCTTCCCTGTAGGCTTATTGTTATGACATAGGCTATTCACTATTCCATAATTGAGTACAATTCTTTATTTAGTTTGGTCTTTAATCATAGTTCTCTTTTTCATTTTGTTCTAGTCATGGAAGAAGAGCAAACTTCAAATGTTGATCTGTCTAAGTCTTCTAATATTGGTGACAATGAGAGTCGTGGTGGACCATCTTCTACCCCTTCCAATTTCAATAGTGTTGTCCAACCTCCAACCACTGTAGAATGTCCTCCTCCTAATCCTACAACTTCTACTGGAGATGAAACCACAAAAGGTAGTAAGAAGAGAAAAGCACCTGAGAACAAAAAATCAGAAGTGTGGGATCACTACATTAAGTTACCATTGGAGGATACAGATGGAGAGCTTAGAGCAAAATGCAAGTACTGCTCTAAAGATTATGCTAGTGATCCAGTTAAATGTGGTACAACTTCTTTGAAGAGACACTTCAACAAATGTCAAAGCAATCCACATAGGGCCACTACAATATCGAAGCAGTCTATGCTGAATTATGTTTCACAAAGTGGGGAAGGTGGAACTGGAAGCTTACAACCTCACATGTTCAATCAAAAGCATTGTTGGCGGGCTCTAGCAGAGTTCATCATATGTGATGAGATGCCATTTAGACTGGTTGAGAAGCCTGGTTTCAAAGCATTTGTGAAAGAGTTAGAGCCACGGTTTCATATCGCTTCAAGACAAACTATTGCTAGGGATTGTTGGCAATTATATATTGGTGAGATGAACATATTGAAGAATCAATTGAAGCAATGTACTAGTCGTATTTGCCTTACGACAGATTGTTGGACGTCAGTTCAAAACTTCAACTACTTATGTCTCACAGCTCATTTTATTGACAAAGATTGGAATCTGCATAAAAGGATTCTAAACTTTACTTTGATTGAGAATCATAAGGGAGATACCATTGGAAAGACTATCGAGAAGTGCATATCAGAATGGGGCATACAAAATGTGTTCACCATCACGGTTGATAATGCAACATCCAATGACACGGCGTTGTCTTATTTGAAAAAAAGACTCATCAATTGGAAGGGTCTTGTTTGTGGTGGCGATTTTCTTCAACTACGTTGTTCTGCACATATTCTCAATCTGATTGTATCCGATGGCTTGAAGGAATTGAAAGATGCCTTCGATTCAATCCGGAATGCTGTAAGGTATGTCCGTTCCTCCCCAGCTCGGCTCCAAAGATTTAAAGATGTATGTGCATTGGAAATGTTAGATGCCAACAATATGTGTGTCTTAGATGTTAGCACTAGATGGAATTCTACATATTTAATGTTGGATGTCGCTTTAAAATTCCAAAGTGCATTTGAAAGATTGGGGGACGAAGATAGAGATTATGTGAAATATTTAAAAAAAATGTCAAAGCGTGATAACACACATTTGGATGCTTGCTTTACCCAAGATGATGATGACAACATGGATGCTCCTAATGGCCCGCCTACCAAACAAGCTTGGAATAAGGCAAATGTGTTTCTGAGGTTCTTAAAAGTGTTTTATGATGTGACCTTACAATTTTCTAGCTTGCTCACAGTTACTGCAAACACATGTTTCCATCAAATTGCATTGATTCAAGAGTTGATAAATGAGACTATTATGTCTGAGGACCCTCTTCTTAGGGAGATGTCATCAAGTATGAAGATGAAGTTTGATAAATATTGGGGAGCAGCAGAAAATATGAATCCTTTGTTGATTATTGCTGTGATTTTAGATCCTCGATACAAGCTTGCCTACATCAATGATGTATTTGACCAACTTTTTTTCTGATTATCAAGTTTGTATGTTTATGAAAAACAAGGCAAGGAACACTTTGTATCACATGTTTGAAGAGTATTCTGCAAAAATTGGTGTTCAAACCGGCGTGTCAAATAGTGCAAGCTCTTTGAACTCTTCTACCAGTACCAACACTTCAAACTCTTCTGGGAATGCCATCACTTCCACCGCAAATTCTAGTAAAAAAGACCCTGGTCGTAGATGGTTGGCATCCCAAAAAGAAAAGATCTCATTAATAGATCCTCAATCTGAATTAGATAGATACCTTTCAGCGAATGCAGCTGAAGACACTCCTATTGATGATGATGATTTCAACATATTGACATGGTGGAAGGTCAATTCAACCAAATACAGAGTGCTTGCAATGATAGCACGTGATTTATTGGCTATGCCAGTATCTACAGTTGCATCTAAAGCAGCTTTTAGCACTGGAGGACGTGTTGTTGATGATTATAGGAGTAATCTATCTCCTAAAATGACTGAAGCCCTCATTTGTGCCCAAAATTGGCTACTGGCTACACAATCTATCTCAAATTTAGCTACTATGTTCACTGAATATGACAACTTTCAAGAGACTGATAATGTTGTTAATGTTTCAGGTATTTCAATTTTATGCTCATTATTGTAGTTTACATATTTCATTATTAATAATTTCTTAACACAAACAATTTGTTTTTTTAGATGGATCGACTATCATTCAAGGTGGAGGAAAGAAATGAATGACAATGGGTGCTCAAGAAAACTGAATTGTTATTTATGTTTTCCACATTTATGTTTTTGTTGTGGATTATATTTAAGTAACTTCAATGACAATGGATGCTCAATGTGATGGACTTGTTACTTGTTAATCGTTAATTGTTGTGGATTATATTTAAGTAACTTGAATGTTGTTATTTATGTTTTCTGTATTTATGTTTTCTGTATTTATGTTTTTGTTGCTTATGTCCTCTTGTTATTTGGTAGGGGTAAAAGTTGCTTATGTTTTTTAGATGTTTTCTGTATTTATGTTTTTGTTGCTTATGGATGAAGTTGCCTTTGGACATAGTGGAAACGATTCCTTAAGATCTGGCAGTGACAACATGTCAAGGTAATTTTCTTTCTTTTGGACATATAGGAATTAATATAGTTATTTGCTGCTTAAAATATGGCTCTCTGTTGCTTTAGATTCTGTCTTGTTAAAAAAAAAAAAGAGCCCTAGTCAACTGCCTGGACTGGTCCAGGCAGTCTCCTGGACCGGTCTGGTCCAGCCCGACCATTGGTCTGGTGCTGGACCAGACCAGACCTCGGTCTGGATTGTCCAGCCCGAGGTCCCTCCTGGACCAGACCTCGGGTTGGCCCCCAACCCGGTCTGGTCCGGTCCATGGACAACCCTAGTTACCATGTTTTCGCATAAACTGTATTATGTGTGAATATACAGATGTTACACCGTTTTGGAATGACATTTCGCATTATGAGGCTGTTAATGAAGATTACCCGCATGAGGATATACTGAATGTAGAAGGCTTGGGCCGGGGTCCGTGGGCAAGAGGAGATGCACTATATCTGAAACAAGAGTTTGGGACCAAGAATGATGTCCAAGCCACAATAAAACATTATTGCATGAAGGAACATCATGAAGCTCAAGTGGTTGAGAGTACTACAGCCAAGTACACAATGAGATGTCGGAATCATGTACAAGGTTGTGATTGGAGAGTAAGAGCAATTAAACCAAAACATAGCAACACTTGGGTGGTAACTAAATGGGTTGGAAATCGTAGTTGTGTGAGCCAGATTCTCTCCCAAGATCACAAACAACTTGATTCTGAAATTATTTCGGAGGTCATAATAGGTATGATACACAATACCATGTCATAATTTGTGAATTTATTTGTGTGTGTCAGCGAACATAGATAACATTCCTAATGTGTAATTTTGGTGAATCGTCTTGCAGGCATGGTCAAGGAGACACCTTCGGTACCTGTGGCCCTGATACAAGAAAGGGTGACTGGAATGTTTGGCTATAATGTTTCTTACAGGAAGGCAAAACAAAAGGCAATTGCTAAGATTTACGGTGATTGGGATGAGTCATATGCGTTCTTGCCGAGATGGTTCGAGCACATGTTGAAATTTTTCCTGGGATCTGTTTATCATATTCAACATGGACCATATACTGTTGATCGACAGGTTGTGAACGACATTCGAGTTTTTCAACGTACATTTTGGACATTCAGTCAATGTCGTGAGGCGTTCCAATGGTGCAAACCAGTCATACAGGTGGATGGTACGCATCTATACGGTAAGTATAAGGGGACATTATTGATTGCAACCGGCCAAAATGGAAATAATGAGATCTTTCCGATAGCATTTGCAATTGTGGAAAGTGAAACCAAGGAAGCATGGGAGTATTTTTTGTATTTCATACGAATGTATGTTACAAGTAAGGTTGGTCTATGTCTTATTTTTGATCGTCATAAGAGCATAATATCAGCAGTCGACAATGAGATGATTGGTTGGCAGCCTCCTAATGCGTACCATGTATTTTGCATTCGTCACGTTGCGAGCAATTTTAATACTTGCTTCAAGGACAAGGAGTTGAAGAAAAGGTTAATGAGATTAGGTAATATACTCCAACTGATGTGCCCTGACGAATATTATTTTGATTACTGCAACCTTATACTGTTGTGTATTTCTGTCTTTTTTACAGGATATGAACCAAACAAAATAAACTTCAATGCTTTGTATGCCGAATTCTGCAGTTATAGCCGTGAAGCGGCTGCATGGCTTGAAAGAATTCCAAAAGAGAAATGGTGTAGGAGTTATGATGAGGATGGACGAAGATACAGTCATATGACAACCAATTTGTTTGAATTAATCAATAAGGTTTTTAGAGGGGCGAGGAACATGCCTATAGCGGCGTTAGTGAAATGCACCTACAGTCATATGTCCGGAAAGTATTTTACGAGTGTTATTGGAGAGGCTATGGCAAAGAATGGAGAGCGTGCTACATCGATGCGTGTTCGGGAGTTTGATGTGGTGCGTAAGACGTTTGAAGTTGACGATCATGAAGATACATACTCGATGAACTTGACCCAGGGGAAATGCCCAACTGAGTTATGGATAATAAATGATCGATTAAGGAGAGAAAACGATATCAAGATCAATACGTACCACGTGGCCAATCTTGGCGACCTGCCTCGTCATGTACCGTCTAGTGTGTGTAAAATACCATTTCATGTACTCGGAGTTCGGGGAAATCGACCCCTCCGATGGATCTGTAGTCTCGATACGCTCATCTCGCGTGTTCCACAACTGAATAAATGGATCCATCTTCAACTCCCAATCCTCCGTCATCTTACCGTGTAAGGTAAGATCGTGGGCCCCATGAAGCTGTGGTGCTGGGTTGGGGATGTGTTGCTGCATGCCAAATTGTCGCATGCAGCGATCGAGCTGGTGCATCTCGACAATGTGGAAAGCAAGAACGGGTGTGACCGCCCTCCACATGTCATGCATGTGAACATCTGCACCCAAAAACTCATAGCCGGCATCCATATACGGTTCCCACTTCACCTATACATGTAAACAAATGCGCATTAGTTTACTTTTATATTTCTTTAATATCAAATTTATCATACATACATTGTCTCGACCCATCTGGTCAAGCTCCACCCGATATGTTTTTAGATCCCGTCGCAATAACCGCACATTGACTTTATTGAACCTGCAAAATGTAACTCCATAACATTAGTGAACTCCAAGCAGTTCAAAATATGGAATTACATCAAAATTTTTTCATACCTCCGTTCGTGATGATCACCATGGTCAATGGGCGGTGGAACGGGAGGTGATATGGCAGGAAATCTGGACCATGCCCATATCTCCAATAATATCAAACAACCCCCAATGTCTTTAGCTGAAGCCGACGTGGCCTGACATAGCTCGCGAAACAGTATAGCGAGTACAGCAGATCCCCAACTGTATGTAGCAGCCTTCGCAAGGTCACCATCCAATAAATTTATATATCGGCAAGGGACCTTTGCACCGGACTAATCACACAACAAAAATCCACCGAATAGGCGCATCAGGTAAGCACGTGTGTAGCAAAGTTGACCCTCAACAGTAGCTGAGTGCTCCTCCCAGTGGGCCCATTGAGTCTCAAACCAGGACAACCTGATGTTTCCGCCAATGATATGAGTTGGGAGTGGAGTCCGACCCATGTACTGTTGAATAACTGCTGTCCAGTTGGCGTGCGTCCGACCGAAAAATACTCGACCCTCAGTGGACAAACTTAAAATGGCCTCTACATCCTGTAGAGTAATAGTCATCTCACCAACCGGCATATGGAAGGTATGAGTCTCAGGCCTCCACCTCTCAACCAAAGCAAAAATAAGTTGTTTGTCAATCTGCACCCATGTACTGAGTAAATTAGAATATGTAAGGGTTTTATATTATTAATATCATGTACAAACAACTAAATTCGTATAATTAATTACAGAAAATATCTTAAAACATACCGGGAGTCTCTTCATGCGAGACACGTGCCAGAAACCTGAACGCATAAGGTGCTGCTGCAACTCTACAGGGATGAGATTTGGGTCCTCAATATCTCCCAAAGACCCGTGTGAGGCTCGCCTCACCCTCAAACAATTACAGTCTCCTGTGTTCCACACAAGTTGTGATCGGTGTGACTGTTGCACCTCTTCATTAAGAACTCCCCACTCTTTGGGGCCGGGCTCAATATTGCGACCGCGTTGGTCATCCATTTGACTACCACAAATTTACAACAACACAACATACTTAGGACACTAATTATTATTTTGTAAATCATTAATTACTGAATTAATTATTTTACTAATTTTTTCGTATTTAAACTTATCTTATCTATCTTAGGGTACTATAAATAATAATATACAACTTATTTCAAAGTATTTTTTTATTATTGACTAATTTTTATTCTCACAAATTTCTCAAATCTAACTTAGCAATGCAGAATATTTTACATTTTATATATAAAATTATTGTTTTACAAAATATTAAACAATTAGTCATCTATCTTAAGGTATATTAACATACAAGATAAATAATTATTTCACTAAGTAATTTAAAATATTTCTAACATTAATATTAACATACAAGATAAATTACTATCTTAAGGTTTATAATTAACATACAAGATAAATAATTATTTCACTAATTAATTTAAAATATTTGTAATTTTAACTATTAACATAAAAGATAAATTACTATCTTAAGGTTTATAATTAACAAACTATTTTGTCTTCTACTAAGCTTAATATTAAATTTTAAATATTCTAATTGCCTAAAGCAATAATTATGATTATTATTTATTCTTTTAATTATTTTTACTTATTAGTAATTTTTATGTATTTAAACATCCATCCTATCCTACCGTTATACATTTATTAAGCAACTATAATAAATAAATGTATATAATTAAAAGTTAAATCAAATTATGAAACAATATATATAACAAATATATGTTACTTGTGCAGGCTTGAAGAGATGATTGGTTGCCTCCTCCTCCTCCTTCCTTCTAGTGATTCTCCCTTCTTCTTTTTTTTTTTTTTTGATTTTTCTCAGAGTTTCACGGGGAGAGTTTCTAGGATGAAGAAAATGTGAAAGAAGGAAGTTTGATGATAAGTGGAGGATAATGGAAAAGGGAAGGGAAGTGTGTGTGTATGTTTGGTGGAGGAAAAAGAAAGGAAGAGGAAATGAGATAATGGATATTGGAAAAGGAAAAGGGAATGGGGGTGGGGGGCAGGCAAAAAAAAAAAAGGAAAAGGGAATGGGGGTGGGGGGCTGGAGAAGAAGAAAGGAAAAGGGAAGGGGGTGGTGGCCGGCCGGAGAAGAAGAAAGGAAGAAGGAAGGGGGTGGTGGCCGGACAAAAGGAAAGGAAAAGGGAAGGGGGTGGGGGCCGGGACTGAAGGAAAGGAAAAGGGAAGGGGGTGGGGGCCGGGACTGGGAACGAAAATGGGGGTGGGGGTCGGGGAAAAAGGGAAGGGGGTGGGGGGGCGGGGAGTCAGGAATCCAGTCAAAGGGAAGGGGTGGGGGGGGGGGGAGTCAGGAATCTGACTGGATTCTTGACCGAGTCAGCGTCAGGAATCCAGCCAGGATTCCTGACTTGTGCAGCTGTGGCGTGCAGGAGAGCACGCCACAGGTTGTGTGCAGGACTGCACGCCATCACAGGTGGCGTGCATGGGAGGACGCCACCCACAGGTGGCGTGCATGGGAGAACGCCACCTGTAAAGGTGGCGTCTGTGACCACACGCCACGTCCACGTGGTGTGTGATGATTCCCGACATCAATGGCGTGCGTCAACGCACGCCATTGACTGCATTAGATAGGTAAAAACTTTTTGACACGCCCTATTCTGGTAATTTTTTTTCAAATGTGTATTATATTGGTAAAAAACCCGATAGTTGAGTTTTTCTTTATCTGTTCCCCTTTGTACTTACCTTTTTTTTTTGTCTGTGTCTCTTTAAATGCGTTAACGAAGATAATCTAATATGTTATGGTGGTCTTTGATTGATAAATGCTTAGCACTAAGTGAGTTACGTGGGAAGAATATTGGGACACTTAGCAAGTTCTCAAACACTTTGTTAAGCTGGATAACAATGCAATAATCAAGGAGATCGAATAACTCTGTAAAGGCCAACATCTGATTCAAAAGAAACTTTACAAATGGGAAAAATGTGCTAAGACTCTGTTCTTTGCCAATTATAATTCATCTCTGTCGACTTAATTTTTCTGGCGATGATTAAAATGGAAAGGAAGGCATAAAAGGCATAGTTAGTTATTGATTGCCAATTACTTTTGACTTGTTAGTCTCCTCTCCTCTCCTATAGGATGTTTATTAGAAAATTAAAGCTCATTATCTTTCTTCATTGAAAAGATTACTTCTTCATAGCAACATAGTACAATTTTGGTCTAGAGATTCTCTTTGCCTAACTTTATTACCACTAATTTATTTTCCTAGAGTTCACTTATAAAATATCATTAGTCAACCTTCTTGTTTAAAACTTGATCATCACCATTATTATTTGTAGAAAATCATTTGGGGGAAGATCAACATTGAAAGTTAACTTTCAGGTGGCAAAACAGAGCAATCGGCATTGCTCCCTCTAGTGCAGTCTCTAACTCATGAAACAAGCATGTCATGTTATAATTGAGAAACATGAACTAATTCCACTTTGTAATACAATATGGATCAAATACTGTATCACTCTTTGGACATGGGTCCAAGTTTTGACTAGTATATTGAACTTCTTGGGTGGAAGCCACCTTCTTGTGCCTCCCAGGCAGGGGTAAAACACCATCCTGCTTTTGGATATTCACAGAAAATAAATATGCTATTATCCCTTTTTATCTATGATTGAAGTTGGTGGGCCATTTGCTCAGGTCTTGAATACTCCCTCATAAAGCAATGGTTTTCTATGAGCCTGCAACTTTTCTTGCTCCTTCATCTACCATGGCTTTAGGTATATCCGGATTTGATCATAATTCAGTGGTCCCTGACATGTGTAATGCAGAGCATTAATTGTAGTATTTAACTAGGATTGGCTGGTCTGTTATTGTTACAGTGGTAGCTGTTGGTGTTTGTAAAGCCCATGTGAAGATGTTTTGCTTCAAAGAGCCTTACTAAAGCATAGAAAAAGACTAGTGGCAGTGGAGGCAAAGACATTTTGCTTGTTTGGGTCCTAAAAAATATTTATTTATGTAAAACGAAATAAAACTTCTTTCACATGTCCATCTTCTATATCATGACTGAAAACCTGTTTTTAAAGACTTTGCAAACAAAAATATTGATACTAGAGGGAGGAGGGAGTTGGACATCACATCACAATCTTATACTCTCATCACATGCATCATTGTCCTAAAAAGCAGGCCAACCTGCCCTATATAATAAGGCTTTTAATTGCACTACTTGGTGTGTGTTTAAAAAAAGACTGCCTTTCTGCCTTTTCACATGTTTAAACACTTTTGCTTTTTAGGATGTGTTTCGTTCTTTCACCAATGAGCAGTTGAACTTGGGGCCATTTCCTCATGAACCTCCCTATCTAGGACAGCTCACCATATCTTTAAAATCTAATCCTTTTAACTTTGCACTATCATGTACGAACCAAGGTAAACAACCTCTGTCACAAGGGATCATCAACCCTCATTCACTCATTCATTCCTTGTAATTTTGTGATTACTTAGCTTCTTGTTTCAATCTTTTTGAGGTGATATTGCTTGGTTTAAGATATACTCCAATGAACGTCTTATCAGGGATTTCTTTTGTATCTGTTGCTAAATTGCACCCATATTGCAATGTTCCTCTGACTTGTCCTCTTAACTCTTAAGGAAGATGGTCAGTGAGAAGAAAATCTATCAGAATCAGAGAGGTTAGATACTGAAGTAAAGTAGCTAAAGATGGTGATGGATGATAGTTAGTAAGACCCCGCCATTACCAAATACTTTTGCTTTGTCCCCAGAAAGTTTTGGTCGAAAAACGATAAGATTTCAGGAAACAGTTCAATCTTCATTGTATGTGTTCTTTACAGAGAGCCATCAGCCAAAGCCCACCACGCATTTTCTTTCTTCATGTTTACATTAATTTGCAATCTTGCATGTGGGTTGATGTGTAACACGACAACGCCAAATTGACCCCTTAATTTGTTTTTTCTGTTCGTCATTCTACTCCCGCCAAATTATTAGATCGGATTAACTAATTTTAATGATTTTATGATGTCACAAATAATTGTGTGATTAGTTTTGTTTTGTAAACGATAAAGGCACTAATTGCGTATGATCAATTTATTCGAAACAGAGATATTTTTGGAAGCTGTGACATGGAAAATTCTTCAAAGAGAAATTATGAAAAATTCCAGAAAAATATAATTAAAAATAGGAAAGGATAGATTGATGCTGTGAATTTATTAAATCTAAATCAAAATTGAAGTAGGAATTTGAGATTTTCAATTGTGACCAAATGACCAAAATGTTCTGAATTGAGGTTTAGGGGTCAATAACAATATCAAAATTTACATTAACAGTTTTATCTTCATGTTTTGCAACTTCATGTCTTAAAAATCGGATAATTTTGAAGGTACAAATTTCATGTGTCAATGATAACATCTTTATTTATATTAATAGCATTATATTTTATATTAATGACTTTACTTTTATGTTTCATAACTTCATATCTAAAAAAAACAGGGATAATTTTGGGGATTTGATTTTCTCATATTGCATGAGAAAAAAAAGATTCCTACACACACATAAAATGGTGGGACCCACATATATATATAATGCTCATTATATGTATATATAGGTCCCATCATTTTATGTGTGTGTAACATGAGAAAACATTTCTCCTACAACATGAGAAATGTTCCCCATAATTTTGATGGCGTAAGTTTTAGGGGTCAATAACAACATTTGTATCTGTATTAACAACATCACATTTTATATTAACGATTTTACTTTCATGTTATACAACTTAACTCAGGTTAATTTGGTCAGAATTGGAAATCTTATATTCTTACTTCAATTTTGACATGAGATTTAATAAATTCGCAACACCTATTTATCTTTTTCCATTTTTAATTATTTTTTTTCTAAAATTTGCTGGGAAATTAATGCCCATACCCTATTTCCTAATTGAAGTATTGTTTGATAGTTGATTTGAGCCCAAAAAAATAGTTTGCTTTATGAGTTGAAATTTTTAGGTCGGCAATTAGACTTAGGCTCAAAAAGCAAAAGATGAATTAAACCGATATACTCTAAGACCACAAAAACCCAACTTGGCTGAGTTAAAAAGGTGGAAAATTGGAGAGTTAACCTTATTTTCAACGGAATTTAGCAAGCTTATGATATAATGGTGGAATAATTGAGAAGGGTAAGATGTGGATTGTAGAACTAAACTACCACCTCAACCATGTCATCACCCGTCATATAGTGTAATTGATTGTCCAAGGACTAAGATAATATATCATATTACAAGTAGCACACTGCATTCGATGGTGTCATGAGTTCTGTCTCTGCAAGCTGAAAAAAAAGGTAGTATGCCTCAGTAAAGCCCACCTAATTTACTTCATCATCTTTGTGTACAGTAAAGTTCTCTTGCATTGGTTCAGCTTCCAACTTTCCACCATCATTGAGGACAACTAATAAGAAGCTACTCTCTCTCTCTCCTCACAACCCTCCTTCATAATTATGTCCCGTGCACCCTGATTGAATTTCACTGTTACAAAGGAAAGGTAAGGAAAAATCATCCTTGAAATCTCTATTAGCATCTAATTTTCCCTTACGATTCTGATGAGATGACCGATAATCTATTGAGAATATCCTCTCTCCTGGTCCATAACCTTGTGCAAATGGTGTTGTGATCCTTTTATAGCTATATTCTTTTACTCTTTACTTTTCTTTGAAGCACCTGCTCCATTCTCTGGTCTTGTTTGTGAGAGCAATCATGGGTGTTTCCTTTCCCATCCCATCCACTTCATATCATTAATCACGATCCTCCATAACCCTCGTATCTTCATAAAGGACACCCCCTCTTCTTTCTTTATCATGTTTCTTACATATGCTTACTATAACTAGTCGGTGTTCTAATGGGGTTTTGTTGATAGTTCAACTGCTTAATTTATTATTAGCCTCTTATGTTGTCTTCATGTGGATGATTTAGTGGTTTTATGTATTTAAGGCATGTGGGGTATTTCCTCTCCCTTTACACTCACTTGGTTTGGTTGCCTACTGTCATAATTTACCAGTAAGCCTTATTCTGCTGTATTAGTTCTATCATCCTCACATTGGCCCTGCATTTTCTGTAAGGTCATTTTCATCTCTAATTTACAGAAGCACTATCCCGAATTACAGAATTCGATGGCAAGTGGTCTGCCTTTGTGTCTGATTTAGCTGATTTTGGGCTGTTCTGTTCATCTCATACATAATATCCATCTATTCATCTATCTTCCTTGGTTCTTGTTGGTCTTTCTGAATACAAAGTTTCAGTATTCCAGTCTTAGCAATGCCTCCTACGTATTTCCCTCTCCGGTGGGAGAGCACCGGTGACCAGTGGTGGTATGCTTCTCCGATCGACTGGGCTGCTGCTAATGGCCACTATGACTTGGTTCGAGAGCTTCTTCGTATTGATAGCAACCACCTTTTCAAACTGACCTCCCTCCGTCGTATTCGGCGGCTGGAAACCGTGTGGGACGACGAAGAGCAGTTCAACGACGTTGCCAAGTTCCGTTCGCAGGTGGCCCAGAAGCTGCTTCAGGAGTGTGAATCGAAGAAAAGCAAGAAGTCTCTCATTCGTGCAGGCTATGGTGGATGGCTCATGTACACTGCCGCTTCAGCTGGAGACTTTGGCTTTGTTCAAGGGCTTCTTGAGAGGAACCCACTTCTGGTTTTCGGAGAAGGAGAGTATGGGATCACTGATATACTGTATGCTGCAGCGAGGAGCAAGAACTGTGAGGTTTTTCGGTTGCTGTTTGATTTTGCAGTTTCGCCCAGGTTTCTCACCGGAAAAGATGGTGTCTGGGTGGAGCATATTGGAGATATTCCTTCTGTTTACAGGTTGGAGATGACCAATAGGGCTGTTCATGCAGCCGCAAGAGGAGGCAATGTCAAGATTCTGAAGGAGCTTCTTGCCAATTGTTCTGATGTTTTGGCTTATAGAGACTCTCAGGGCTCTACTATCCTGCATGCAGCTGCAGGCAGAGGACAGGTTGAGGTTAGTCTCTTTCTTCATTTCTCATTGATAGTTTCAAGATACTATTTTTATGCATTTACAGGTGAAGATAGAATGTGGTGAGTCTATAAGAAGCATATATACTGTCAGTTTAGCTGAAAATTTGATTCTTTTTACTGGATGTGGGCTTTGGGGTTCAAGTTCAACATATTGCATTAGATTACCAGCAAAGATTAGGTAACGTGATGGAGCATGGCCTTAATATTATCGAATGAGAAGAATTAATTGAATGTGTATACAAAATTAAGGAAGAGTGATGAGCATGATTATTAAGAGAGAAAAAACTCGGACTATTTTCAAACAGTTGTGATGCCAGAGTAAGGAGATGAGAAGCTGTATATATTGTTGCAGTGATTTGTGATTATAGGTACAGCTGAAAAATAAAATTTGTTGGGGTTCATGCAGGTAATTAAATACTTAACATCGACTTTCGACATTATCAACTCCACGGACCATCAGGGCAACACAGCTCTGCATGTGGCTGCATATAGGGGTCAATTAGCTGCAGTTGAAGCTCTGGTCTCTGCATATCCCACCTTGATATCTCAGACAAACAACGTTGGAGAAACCTTTCTCCACAAGGCTGTGTCTGGTTTCCAGACTCCGGCCTTCCGGCGATTGGACCGACAAGTGTCACTCCTGAAGCAGTTACTGAGTGGGAAGAAATTGCACACAGAAGAAATCATCAATGAGAAGAACAACGACGGAAGAACAGCTCTTCACTTGGCCATCATAGGAAACATCCACACTGATCTTGTTCAACTCTTGATGACAGCTCCTTCCATAGACTTGAACGCCTGTGACGTGGATGGCATGACCCCACTAGATTATCTCAGGCAACAACCCAATTCAGCATCCTCGGATATACTCATCAGAAAGTTGATCTCAGCTGGAGGAATGTTTGGCTGCAGAGACTATGATTCAAGAAAAGCCATAGCTTCACACTTGAAACAGCAAGGTGGAAGCAGTCCTGGGACGTCCTTTAGAATCTCAGACACAGAGATATTTTTGTACACCGGTATTGAGAATAATGTTTCACATACTTTTGCTGATCAGGGAAATCCAGGACTGAGTCGATCTTCATCAGAGCACAATCTATACGAATCCAACGCCGCCGACAACCACCACTGTGGCTCAGCCGCCAGTAAAAGGCCTAGTTCGGTCACGGCGGCGAGACTGAAAAGAGTCCTTCAATGGCCTCGGGGGAAGGAGAAGAAAGCTGAAATATTCCATGGAGAAACTCCAACCCCTCTGAGAGAGAGATTCTCTAGGCCATCCTCGCTTCCAAACAACAAAAGAACACTGTCTGTGAGGAGTCAACAGTCAAGTCCAAACGCCAAGAAAAAGTTTGCTTCAGGGTTAGTGCATGGTGTGATGCAATCTGTGCCACAAGTGAAGGTTTCTCGCAGGTCTCGATCGAGTTCATTCTCAAAATCATCAATTTCCTCGCCCAGGTCTTGGGACAAGCAAAAGGGTGTGTATATTGAGAATGACGTGGCTAGACCATCTTACTCGAATCAAGCACCTGAAGAAGATGATTCGCCACACATGGTGAAGCGAGCCTCTGTGAGTCAGAGATTGAAAGGACATTACTTCTGTTTCGGTGCTGCGGGACTTAATGTGAAGAACCCAGCAAGTAGCAGCAAGCAGCAGGAAAGCCAGGACTTTAAGAATTATGTTATTTCGGTGGCATGATTGGTTGAGTGAGATTACAGCTGCTAATTCCTGACAAGTATCAAGGGATAAAAAGCTGCTCGTTTAATGTAATAACTTCTATGTTGGAATAAAGAGCAGCTGGTTCCTTAGATGTAATGCAAGTCTTGCTATAGATTATACTTGGTTGCTGTATGTTTAATTAGGTCATGTAAGAGACTCCACTTGTTAATGATAAATATGCTGTGTTTAATTATGCTTCCTTTCCTATTAGCCTTTGGCAGCATGATTATATCCGCTTCTGGCCACTACAACTGCACCAGGGAAAGAAGAAGAAACATTCGAGATGAATGTGAGAAGCTGAAGCCTGAATAAGTGGTCCAGCGAGAGTGAAATGGACTTTGAGGCCCAAGTGTTGTGGGCTCTTCATGGGTTCTGTGCACTTTCTTTACTTGAGGCTAGGCTTCTGCTTTTGCGCTTTTCCTTCTATTCTATTCCCTTCTGCTCCCTTTATACTCTTTAGAGTTGAGACATAGTGTTATATATATATATATATATATATATATATATATATATTTTGTCTGTTTGGTATGAAAGATTTGGAGGGAAGGCGAGGAAAGAGAGAATTTTTATGAGTTGAATTTTTAAAAAAATTAGAGAAGTGAGATTATCAAATTTTAATAAAGATAATATATAAGATAAAAAAGTGGAAAAAATTGATTATGAGTCTTAACTCCACTTCTTTTTTTTTAAAAAAAAAAAAAAATCAAAGTTAGCGGCTTTTATATATTTGCCGTCCATAATTTTCTTGTAGATGATGTCATGTCTTTGGGGGGAAAAAAAAATGCGTTTTTTTGTTCTACCATATATAATATAGCAAATGAGAATGTGGAAATCGGTGTTCTGAATCCCTGGGTGATAACTTCACCAGGATGAAGCCATTCAGAAACATCCACAAGCAACAAATGAGCTGAGTTACGTTGAAATTATTGCCCATAATTAATTTCTTTGCACCCATCGACCTCCTTACTTATGTGCATTATTTAAGCTTCGTGGCGTGAAGCTTCACGCCATTGGTTTTCTCACAAATGGCCACAACCTCGTAACTGGACTGTGACGTGTTCAGTTTCAACTCTCAACCGCTCGCACTATTTCAAAACCATAACCCCTTATGACATTTCTCAAAACAAA
Source organism: Acacia crassicarpa (assembly GCA_034222035.1). NCBI lineage: Eukaryota > Viridiplantae > Streptophyta > Magnoliopsida > Fabales > Fabaceae > Acacia > Acacia crassicarpa. The sequence goes on along the minus strand of JAWXYG010000002.1, from coordinate 65,848,639 downwards.
ATGAATCTTTTGTTTAAAGCACAATATGTTTCAATTCAACAATGATTTAATCAAAAATACTTTTCCAAGTGATCGCATCTCTAATCTCTATCAAGTACTACTATATATAATGCATGCGTGTACTCATCAGTTCCAGAGCTGAATGGATAAGCTGTCACCTGTAAGTTGACTGCTTTAACCTTCTTATTTTCAATATTAACTTCCAAACGAACTCAAGTACTCAAGCTATTTCCAATGTGAATCATCACCAAAAAATTAGAAATAAACAAACTTATCTTTTGTGTAAATTATTTGGAGCTCATCCCCATCTCTCTTGGAGTAATGTTCCAGAGAAATTTAAGTATTTTTTATTTGAAAAAATAGGCTGTTGATATGCAGTTTAAGCGATTCTAGTTTTTTAAAAAAAAAAAAAAAAAAAAAAAACCTGCACATTTTGTACGGATGTGAAAGCGGATTTGATGACACGGGGCTGACATAAGAATGAACCATCTAGCAGTCATCGTTACAAATATATATACTCAGATATAACAAAATGTGTTTTGACCCAAAAAAAAAAAACGATTATACTAACAACATGTCACGAAGTAATACTAGTATATTAAGATGGACATGCATGGGAGGGGAAAAAACATGAAAATGCTCGGAAAGCAGCTAGTAATAGACAACGAAAGAAGAGAAAAGTATAATGGAAGGCATTAAAGGCGGCAAATTCTTGGAAAATGGCTTGTTGCTGGGCTCAAGTGTTGACTCTGACTCTGATAAGATAATGATATTGGACGGAAATTTCGTCGCAGAAACCACTGAATTGTGTGTACACCACCCTCTTACATTTCCATATATCTGCTCATTCCATTGACTTTGACAAATCATGTAGAGTATTTCATTATTTATCGACAATTTTAAAATGACCAACTGTTTCTTTAATTATTTATCTTTGGCCCCACTAAAAGCGATCGTTCCCACTACAGTGGACCCCTCCCAATAAATATCCAAAGTAGAACACGCTTCTCCCGGAATCTTTCTTACTGTTGTAATAAGACTGAATCTGAATTCTCTTTAATATTGATTTAAATTAATTACTTAGAAACTACCAAGAAGATATTAAGAAGTGAATTTCTGTATGCGCACTTGCGCAGCAATTGTCATACATGACTAAAAGCTCGTTTAGTTTAACGAAACGGCAGGAAAAGAAAAGAATGGAAAATATTTGGCTATATATATATAGGTGTTTGGTTTGCATGAAAAATAAAAAGAGTTAATAAGAAAATTTTTGTTTGGTTTAAAAAAGATAAAGTATGAAAATGAGCCAAAAGATTATTTTACCTATTAAGTAAAAACATTATTTAAAAGTTCATGGAACCCACGCACCTCACTCGCTTTTTTATATCATATCTAACATCATATCAAGGGCCTTTTGTGTCTTTAAGTCATTTTTTCTTCCACTTGAAAATTGGTTTTCACCATTTTTGGTGAGAACACGTTTTGAATTATATAGCTAAAAATTGGGGAAAAATAATACTTCCCCATATAAAAATACAATCAAAAGTCCCAAACACCATTTAAACATCCCAATTTTCCATTTTTCTTCTTCAATTTTCCTCTGACCAAACAGGCTGATTAATTATTAAGAATTCCAGTTCCGTACATGAGTGAAAAATTGGTTTCAACCAATACAACTTTGAAGTTTAATTAATTTGAACGCCTGCAAATGAATCTGAAAGCTAGGATCATCACGTTCTTGCCGACAAAATGCCATAGTGGCCAGTGAGATATCATATGAATTGAAAAAATAATAATAATACGAGTTAGTCGCTAAAAAAAAGGATGGTCAACTAAAATGTTTTTTTTTTTTTTTTTTTTGATACAAAAAGAGGAGGGGAAGCCCTCAAGCAACGCCACTACAAGACACTACATCTCCTATGTCCTTTTCCAGAATAGCAGCTAAATCAGCGAAAGCGGTGTGAAACTGATGCAAGCCCGGCCAAGCGTCAAAAGCTTGCTTTGCAACATAGTCTGCAGCCATGTTGGCTTCACGTGGGATCCAGCGCAGTTGCACCTCCCAGTTCCGTCCTAACATAGCCTTGATCTCTCGGATCACATCAACATCTGGGTGACTCGTCGGAATAGGATTATTAATCAGAGACACGACCATCTCAGCATCGGACTCCATGCACACTCGGCGTTCTCCACAGTCCCAGCACATCTTCAGGCCAAATAACACGGCCCATAGCTCAGCCAACATGCAATCTGCAGGTTCCCCAGCTCTAAACATGAAACCATGCATGAGTGAACCGCTTGCATCACGCATAACACCTCCACAGGTTGCAACTTGATTCTGAGCACAGGCTCCGTCCACGTTAATCTTGGTCCAACCGATAACTGGTGGCTCCCACTTTACATGACTAGAATGGTCCGGTCTGCCTTGGAGATTGACATCCTTCAGTAACCCTTTCGCATTGGCTATAATAGAAATAATGGACTGAGCTCTACCAATAATAGATTCGTTACTAGTAGACTTATTCTCAAAAATTCTGGAGTTTCGCCGTTGCCATAACAGCCAGCAGGTTGTCGTGAAGAACGCACTCCATCCTCCCTTACCACGATCATGGACCCGATGGATATTATTTCTAATCCATGATTGCGACTCTGAGTGAAAAAAAGTATTAGCAGTCGTTGGATCCACCACTGCCACCCATAGCTTCCTTGTATCCGTGCAATCGCGGAGCACATGAATGATGCTTTCTACCGCCGCCCCACACCAGGAACAGCTCCCATCCCCACTCAACCCTCGCCAGACACGTTCCATATTAGTTAACAACTTGTTATGGAGAGCAAGCCATAGGAACGTTTTACACCGAGGTAATGTTTTTAGCTTCCACAGATAATGCCACGATCGATCCTCCCTCATTGTCCCTTCAGACAAGGCATGATATGCGGACCTAACACTAAATTCCCCATTACGATCATGGGTCCAACGAATAGCCCCCAAGTCATTAATAACCGCTATTCCTGCAGATACTCTCTCCCAAGACTTCTTAATTCCTGACCATGTATTAGATCCCTTTCGCTTTGGGTTAATGAGTGGTATAAGGTCGTCCCCACACTTGTATTTACTCCTCACTACTTTAACCCATAAGTCATCCCTCCTTTTGATCAGGTTCCATCCTAGCTTCATCATGTAGGCTTGGTTCTGACGGTGAAGATGTTTCAAGCCAAGCCCCCCAATCTTCTTTGGTTGACAGACAGTGTCCCAAGCCACCAAATGTGTTTTCCTTTTATCAGGAGAAGACCCCCAAAGAAAACTCCTATTAAGCTGCTCAATATCCTCACACGTTCCTTTAGGTAAAGAAACTGTTTGCATCGTGTACCCCGGAATGGCCGAAGTAACAGACGCTACCAGAGTAGACCTGCCAGCCAAGGATAGAGAAGACGACTTCCAACTAGCTAGTCGGCCACGCACCTTATCCACTATGCTTTGATAGCTCCCCTTAGTAACCCGCTTATGATGAAGAGGTACTCCCAGATATTTACCCAGGTCAGGAGTAATTTGAAACCCCAACAATCCACAAATCTCCGTTCGTCGTAAATGGTTCACATTTTTGGAGAAGAACACACGAGTTTTAGCCTCGCTTACCTTCAAACCTGAGGCCATACAGAAAGTGTCCAGACAAGATTTAACCTCGGCAGCTTGAAACATAGAAGCTTCAACAAACAGCACGATATCGTCAGCAAAAAACAAATGAGATATGGGAGGGCCACCCTTAGAAAGACAGATGGGCCTCCAATCCCCTTTCTCAATACGCTCTTGAATTAGGTGTGCTAGACGTTCCATACACAAAACAAACAGGTACGGAGAGAGCGGATCCCCTTGTCGGATACCTCTAGAGGGGGAGAAGGAACCTGCTTTTTCGCCATTCCATAGCACCTGCATAGTTGGGGTAGAAACACAAGCAAAAATAATATTAATCAAGGATTCTGGCAAGTTAAGATCTTGTAGACAATCCCGGAGAAAACGCCAGTTCACCCGATCATAGGCTTTTTCCAAGTCTATTTTAATGGCCATATACCCACGTTTACCCCGTAGCTGACGCATGGAATGAATCACCTCCTGAGCGACAATAATATTGTCTGAGCTATGTCTACCAGGAACAAAGTTGCATTGATGAGGGCTAATCACACTTGGTAATACCACCTTAATTCTGTTTGCAATAACTTTTGTAATAATCTTAAAGATCACATTGCATAGGCTGATCGGGCGAAAATCTTTGACAACTTCTGGGTGGTCCTTTTTAGGGATAAGCACCAGTAGAGTATCATTAATTTCCTGAATTGAAGAAGGGTTAGACCAAAATTTATTAATGCAATCATAGACGGAACCCCCCACTACCTGCCACTGGCTCTGATAGAATAAAGCATTTAATCCGTCGGGTCCAGGTGCCTTCAGTGCCCCCATACTAAATAAGGCATGCTTAATCTCAGTGTCAGTGATGCTTCTCCCCAGATTGCTTAACTCTGTGGAGTCAATCCTTGGATAAGAGATGCTACAGTTGAGGGAAGGCCGCCTGACTTGATCCTCCGTAAATACCGTTAAGAAATATTCTGCCGTCATTTGCTTAATTGCCCCGCTATCATACACCCACGAATCATCACCTCCTCTTAACGCTCCAATGAAGTTCCTCTTCCTCCTCCCATTAGCGCGTGAGTGGAAATACCGAGTGTTCCTATCGCCCTCCACCGTCCAGTCACTTCTTGCTTTTTGAGCCCAAATCAGTGATTCCTGTAAGAGGACTTCCTCCAACTGTTTCCAAAGGACATGTTGGAGCTCTTCTAACTCAACTGAGAGCCCAAAACGAGTCTCGGTTCTGGTGATTCCGTTCAATCTTCTAAGAAGTTGGTATTTTCTTGCATTTGTGTGACCAAAGACCTTCGCATTCCATTGCTCGCAGGCTGCAGTAAAATTACCAACATTCTCCGACCAAGGGATGTCATTTTTCCAGTTATCAGAAACAAAAGGAGAGAAACGCTCATCCAGAACCCAAGCTGCTAAAAAACGAAATGGCCTGTCCACTCTGCGCTTCATGGCAAAACCTTCAGTTTGCAGGAGGAGGGGCCGATGGTCGCTTTTATACCAGTTAAGGTGCGTCACCAGTGTGTCAGGAAAGGTTTCTTGCCAAGTATTGGACCCCAAGACTCGATCTATCCTGCTTTCCACCCCAGTTCGTTTCCAAGTAAAAGGTGGTCCAACGAAGCCTAGATCATTTAGCCTAGCGTCGTCAACAAACTGACAAAATTCCCTATCCGAATAGCCTGGAGACCTCCATGAGTAGCGTTCATCATTAGCCAAAGTCGCATTGAAATCACCTCCTACACACCAAGGAGCTTGTATTGAAAGAGCTAAACGCATGAGATCACGCCACAGCGTCCGACGGATAACAATATGGGGACTTCCATACACGAAAGACATTTCCCAAACTTGCATACGTTGACTTGTAAATTGAACATGCACATATTGATTCGTTGATTCCAACACCTCCACATGCCTAAAATTATCGGACCATAAGCACCAAATGCCACCTCTAAAACCATCCGCATCAACTATTTTAAAATGGGGAAACCCCATTGTCGCTGCAATCTGTTGAGCTTTCAAATTGCTACACCTAGTCTCAAAAAGAGCTACAAAATCCACCCCAAAAGATCGAACTATTCCTCGAATTAAAGAAGGTAGAGACCGAGCCCCAGCACCCCTTACGTTCCAGAGGAGATAATTCATGAGGACACAATATGTTGTATGGGGAGTCTATCCCCCTGATCACTCTCCTGTACCATATCAGTATCGACAATATTTTCATTCGCACATTGAGTAATTACTTCTTCAGCCGTTCGTGCTTGATCAACTTGGTGAATTAAAAGTCCACCATCTTCATTAATAATTAAGTTTGCTGCCATCAACCCCAAATTCGTGGGCCCACTGCTTTTTTCTTTGTCCATATTTGCATCCATCATCACGGGCCCATTCATATTTAAATGCACAACACCCGTGAATCCATTAGGCAAATTTCCATTTCTCTTTCCACATGATTGACTTTCCATGGCCATTTTGTTCTCTTTCCCACGTGATTTCACTTTGGACCCTGCTTTTCTCTTGGACCCCACTTGCAACCATTCTTGCTTTTCTCCCTTGTTTTTATTCTGAATTTCCTCACCGAATTTACGAGTAGGCTCCTTCTCACGCGTCTTTATTTTCTCCAAATCCACCCCCTGTTTTCCCGGTGCCCGTGAATCTAGGGGAACATTAACTCCTTCCTGCACCTTCCCCTCCTTTTTCAAACCCTTCACCGAATCAGGGGCCACCGAAACCGCCTTATGGATTCTCTTCCCAAAATCACGCTTCACCAACATTTGGGGTCCGAAATCAACGCGTTGACTATTCCCTTTCGAACTGGCCATCGTGTCCTCCTGCTTCTTTGGTGTTTTCTCCGGCTCCGCCGTGGCCACCACTGGATCAATTACAATCTTGCTGCCAGGTTCTTGGCTTGTAGTATTAGCGGTACACTGGTCCATACGGTGCCCATATCTTCCACATGAAAAGCAGACTAGATGAAGCCCTTCAAATTCAAACCTACGCTCTTCGCCCAAGTGGCTGAATCCAGGTAACAGCGGTCTCTGAAGATCAACTTCGACACACATCCTTGCAAAGCTCCCTTTTTCAGAGAACGCGGTGGTTCGATCTATTTTGAGAGTTCTCCCAATCATGTTACCAATCCTCCTAATCGATTCGACATTGTATAACTCATTGGGAAGATCAGGAATCCGAACCCACACCGCTACTCTTTTCTGTTGATCAGCTTTCCAGGGGTTGAAATTCGGCCGCCATCGCTGAACCAGTAAGTAGTGATCAGCAATCATCCACGGTCCTTCTTGCAGAGCGTAGTCTCTATCCTCCGTTGAGCTGAAGGAAACTAGAAAATACCCATTATTTAAAGGGGTAATCCTCAATGGTCCTTTTGACGCCCACATGCGCTCCATTCGAAGTCTCATAAATCCAACGTTGAGAGATTTTCCAAGGAGCTTAACAATAAGTGAATTCATGTATGGTTTACACCAGGCTTCATACTCCTCGGCGGTAACTTGGAGTTTCGGGAGTTTACCAGTCCGGCGCCACACATCCACTGCCTCTTCTTCTTGCTCCACCCCCTCCTCGGCCTCCTCCATTACTTGCGAACTCTGTTTCTCATTAGTGCTTGCAAAGTAATCCTTCCATCCAGTCAAGGCTTTCGCTGCAGAGAAATTAGGTTCCAGGAGCCCAGACTCCCCCAGGCATAGAAGTTTATCCTTGTACGACAGGCGGGATTCCTTTGATGGCATTGGTTCTCTCCCAGTATCCCTAGTCGTCGTTGGCTTCCCGGTAGATCCACTTCGAAAAGTCACAAACTGATTCAGACCCTTCTTCTCGCGTGTATCAGTGCCCATGCTCTCTGATGGTGTCAGTCTACTACCACCTCCATCCTTCGCTTTCTGTCCACCGTCACCCTCCGTCCTCCCGTCTCCCATCTTCTTTGCCTTCTTTCTGACTAGTAGTGTCTTTTTGCAAGGTAGCAATGTTTTTCAAATATGTGAGAGAGGGAGAGGCAGGGCAACTAGAAAGCTTGTAATTGCCAGAAAGGTCAACCTTACAACAGTAGCATGTTTTGGTTGAACGTGGATTCAAACTTGGGCAGCTCATGGACTCCCCCATTGTTTCAACGGTAATAAGAACATGTCATTCCCACGTCAGCTTTCAACTCATTAATTACATTAGTGCTTGTTTGGATAATCCTCCCATTTTAACTAATTTTATATCGTACAAGATAAATAAATGAAGGAAATTTTATCCCAAGAGATGGAAAAAAAAAACTGTAACGAACAGCTTCTTGACAAAACACACAGAGATCACTTCAAGAGAATTTTGATCCAATGAATTCGCAAGCCACCAAAGAAATAAATAAACAAAGAAAGGTAAAGTGGCAACAATCTGTCTTTTTTTCATTTTTTTAAAAATTATTTTGCTTCACGGGATAACACTCATCGACGATAGATGCGTTGTGTCCATTTGCCAATTGCCAATTGCCAGTGACAGAATTAAAGAATAGGGAAGACGTGCCCAACATTCCTGGCTTTACCGGCCAAAAATATCGGAAAAAGGCCAAACCAGCTCTCACTTTCGTTGCCTTATTTTACTCTCTTTCACATGAACATAACGAAAATTCCATACAAATTAATTGATTCATTAATTTCCCATAAAAAATTAGGAAGCAGAGCATAAAATATCCTTTAAAATTTTACATCAATAATTTCCTATTAAAATAAGTTATCAACTCTTATAGTCAATAAATACATATACTCTTATAATCAACAAAACTTATTAATGATTTTAAAGTGTGCGCTATATTTTTTTTTTCTTTTCCCCTGAAATATAGCTGAGCGCATAAGCTATCTGATATTTTAATTTATATGTATCGTTATAATGCCGGGTGGTGATAAGACCGTTGACAGATGACCACCAATAATATATTGTAATGTGTGTGATCATAGGTTTTAACAAGGATTATGAGTGAGTACACATTCTATGCTTATATTTACATGCTTCTTATATGCTAATACTTGCAAACTTCTTATTATATTATCCAAGACTTCTTTCTTTCTTGGGAATACTTATCTCTTTCTAGGAAATGATGTTTACATATATAAGTATGTAAGAAGCATGTAAATATAAGTATAAAATGTGGACTCGGTTATGAGTTACACGTAGATGTATCACCGTAGTCCATGCGGATACGGCAATCAGTTGACGACGAATTTTCTTTGAAGCTGTATTTGAATTTTATTATGTACAGAAAAGTCTTACTCGGGTATGAATGATTGCAACGATATTATTCTCTATTTATGAACAAATGACTGGGGCTTCTGGCATGGCATAACGGAATCTGCTGATGCATTTCACAACTAAGCGATGCTTCAAAATTTGACCTAGTCGTTGATTTATTTATATCTCACACTTTAGTGACAAACCAAACACTTATGATTTATAAAAAATATTTAAGTCGTATCGGAATATAATTGGACTGCCAACTCAATTATTATTCTTCTTCTTCTTTTTCCTTGTGAGATTATTCTGGGAAACCTAACCACTTTCGATTTTCGAACTGCCCCAGATTCTCGTTAATACATAATATTTGAAGTCAAATATAATTAAGTACATCTTGATGGAGAGAGCATAGAACTGGTTTCGACTCAAGGAAATGAATATATGTATGTTCGAATCATATATATGGATTATGGTAAACTAATTATTTTGTTCAACATTTTGAATAATAATAAATGATTTTGTAAACGAAAATCTAAAATGATGGCAGTTTTTAGCTCTTCTAGAATATTAAAAAGACTTTCAATCCGTGTGTTGAATAATATCCTATCCCATTATGATGGTTGGTGACAACTGAAAAAAATTTACGGGCATTTTTTATCTCATAACTCTTATAATTTTTATTACTCCCTCCGGTTTGCAATAAAAGTTACTTTAACTAATTTATAAGATCTAAAAAATGGAAGTTAAGTCATTACTTTCATCCTGAATTAAAATAAATTTTTAAGTTTTACCTATATCAAATAATTAAGATATTAAAGGAGGAGAAATTCTTGTATAAAGTCCTGGTGAAATCCCATAGGCGTAATGTGATGATGATTGATATTGTTGCGTCTTGTCGAAGAAGAGCCCCGGAATTTGTTGCCCTCCCACATGTTTCTATCTCTTTCCTGGTCTTGTTTTACCTGCCCTACTAAATAATGTATCCATTAATTAGTTGGATAATTAATTTATTTAATTAGGTGAATAAGTTAACAGTACAGTTTATTTTTTTTAACAAAAAAAATCTTGATGATTAGTTTGGAAACATCAAAGGCAATTCCCCCCACCCCGCCGCAACAAAGGCAACTACTGTTATATTGTACAGCGTCTACTCTCGGAAGATGCATGGAAAAAAGTCTGCTTGTCTCGCATTTTTTTATGAGCATAACTATAAAATATTTAATTTCTTGAGTATAAACGTCACCGAGACTCTCGGAAGTAACACGTTACCATTCTAATTCTTTTTATAAGACCATTTCAAAAAAAAAAAAAAAACACTTGGTTCTTACATAGTGACTAATTAAGTGTTATAATTTTGTCCCTAAATGCCATAAAAAAAAAAAAAAAAGAGTCACTCTATGTTAGAAAGAGAGAAAGATGAGATAGAAGATTGAGAATATAATTAATAAATGAGGATAAAATTAAAAAATCATCAATTTAGAATGTATTTATTGAGTTAACAAACTTTCTTTAGTGTGTGAGAATTAAATAAACTGCACAAATAAAAAGGCCAAAGTGGTAATCAATATTACTCTCTCCATCCCTAAATAAAAGTTTTAAATTTATAAATGAGTTTGTTTCAAGATGTAAGCTTCACTTTAGTTTTGTGAAAGTATTTATTTATTTTTTGAATTTTACTACGGCTTTACCTCTAGATCGTATTTTTTGTACCTATTGCCTCTCTCTTGCTTCCTCTTTACAGATAAAGGCACCGTTGGAAAAAATAATAATAATACGTATTTACTACTCTTAATTGATTTTAAATATTTTATTGACAGTGAAAGTGGGACTACATTGTTGTGATTAGAATCTATGGTTTTTTTTAATTGATTTTTTTAAAACTATATCATATGCCTCTGAATCACCATCATCCATGGCAGTATTTTTTAATTATTATATATCGTGTTATTGAAGCTTATATATATATAGCCTCTAATTTACTTCACAGATTTTCTAATTAATACCGAAAATTTTATACTCCGTCATATCTTAGATATTAGATATATTTACCTAATTTAATTAGATTAACAAAATTAGTTAATATGACATATATCTTCTAAAATATTCTAACCATTTTTGTTAATTCCCTCCCCCATTCTCTTGTTTTATTATTGTTGAGAGAACATCAATAAAGATAAATTAAAAAAAATCGCAAATGCAAAAAAATATATGTCATAGATTTAATATCAAAACCAACTCTCCAAATAAACACGTCACCAAGTTGTAAATGAATGCAAAAACCGGGTTCAGGGGCGAATATATAGGTAAAAGGTTGACACAAAAATTAGAATCCGCTGAACTTAGAAGACTAAACTAAATGGAAATTCTTAAATAATGTTTGAAAATGATATGCCTTTTTATGGAATAAGATGAAGTTATGATGAAAAAATTGAATTATTCATAATCATGATTAAGGGAGTGTTTTGAAATTTGAATTGAGAAGATCCATTTGCAATTGGTCTATGTCATTGGTCTCGGGCAAAGACAATAAAGCTACAGATGGTATAGCAGTACAGGTTTTGTATGGGGTGGTGTAAGATAAAGAAAGTTGTCTTAGATAAGCCATCATCCTCTCTGGTCGAAGCTGTTTTAATTTGTTGCAGGATCGTTATATCTACATAATGAAATGATTATTTTTGTGTAGCTTGTGGTTGTATTTTGTTTGTTCTGTTATATTGCTTCCTTTTATAGGTTGTTTTGTTTGGTATTTTCTTTACAGCGATATCACTGTGGGTAATTTTTTTGATTGAAAATTAATCAGAGTGACTTTTTTGCTCAAAAAAGAAAAGTCAACAAACTATATACGTCACAATTGCTTGCATGTCATTGTTTGGGACTTTGTTATGTATTTATAAGAGGTTCGGCCTGTGATCTTCCTGAACCCTCTGATTATATTTACATATCGGAGCTGAACTATCACCCTCCTCTCTTCTTCCTCGTCTTCGTCTTTCTCTCAACCCCATGGGGACTCAAGCACCCAACAACGACTCCTATGCCCGCTCCAACTCTGTATGCCCTTCTTTCTCCATCATCCTCTCTCTCTCTCACACACACACACATATTAGACTAACACGCTTTCTCACCATTTTTTTCTCGTTTTCTTTGGCTACCGTGCTTGTTTAGTTCTCTCCTGTTTTAGTTTCGGCAAATGTTCCTGCAATTTTGAGTTTTTTGTTTGATTATTATTTTAATATGAAGGAGATAGCAATTGCTTTCTAATCCTGTCTCATCTAGTTAGTTTCTTGAATCTTCTCATCAAAAACATGAACCGATGAGACCTTTTTTGTCGGCTCAGATGTACGTAGCACACTCACGTGAAATCGCTGAGTGTTGAGATCCTATAATCCTTCGATAGATCCTATGCACTATTCTGGGCAACTCAATATGAATCCTGATCTCCATAACCATGTTGCCTCATCATTAAAACATCCACTACCGACTTTTGATCGAACCCACGCACCCCTTGGACATATATATCCTTTTAGTTTTTAGGTAGCGTAGTTACGTTGTTGAAAACGAGTAATCTCAAACTCTTAGTTAGAAATATAGCACCTCTTTCCACTGGATCTTTATTCTTATGATGGTATTCTCGTCCTGAAAAATATTAGGATGACAACCAGAGAGAGAACCCACGACTTGAGTTTAATTCCCGACCCCATATATGGTTGACCAATATGTTATTCTCTCTCTGAATCATCGTTTGGGAAAGAAAAATACACTATGTGGGGACCCACACATTTGACCAATCAGCCCACTTGGGCGCTTTGAAAATATCTCCTCCTACCTATTTAATTAATACTATACGGTGATACGTAAAATACGCTTGTTGAGTCAATACACAGCAAAATCTCATACTTATATATATATATATTGCTATCTCGTCATTATTTGACTTCTCTTGCTGCCATGTGGCCTGATGATAAGAAGTTAACGCCGTGTTATTGGCGAGCATTAGAAAATGTTACTGGGGTTAATTATTTATGCCAAGACGGGCCCTTTCTGTGCGTAGGGCTCTACAGGGGAAACAAGGTTAATTATTATCGTAATTCAATTGGCAGAGTTGGCCATACTTTAATTTCTTCACAAGCTTCCTCCCTTCTGTGTTTTCACTCTTTATTTGCCGGTTGGCCATACATTAGTAGTTAGTACATGACGTCAGGTTTATTGTTGAGTAATTTATGGTATAAATTGATTGTCAAAATCGCCGACTGAGTATTATCTTTATTTTCGGTTCAAATTCTGCTTCTATGAAGGATGGAAAGTTCACAACGAGGATTGAGGTTGAATTCACTTATTTAATGTAATTTTAAATCCATATGAGGCTAACTTAGTTTTTATTGCAACACTTTTTTGCCAAGCAGTTATGCGAACGTGTTAATGAGTGAATCGAGATTTTTATTCTTTGGTTAAAAAATGAAAAATTGGTAGGTAAGCTTTTTTCTTTCAAGTGAGAGGGTCTTACAACTCACAATTGAGTGTTTAGGTAACTTTAAAACCGTAGTTTCAGAATTTTTTTTTTCATAATTTGAGAAAAAACTACTATCATATATTTACTTCATAAATAGTAAAAGTTATTTTTTAAAAGCAAATCTAAACACATTTGATCCCTTTATGAGATTAATCCCAAAATATATGAGGCTAAGAGTATGTATTAAGAGGCTAGGCCGCTTAAAGCAACAGCCTGTTGTTGGACTACTCCTTATAGTCTTTATTATCAAATATCAATTAGTAATTATATTTTGTCCTTTTTATAAGGTATTTGCTTGTTTTCAAAAGTATTAATTTTTTTTCCATATATACTCATAATCAATAGTAGTAATGGGTGAGAATAATAATTAATATGATATTAGAGTTTAATATAATTAACAAGGGTAATTAGAAGTTACTTAAATTTTAGGATAATTTTATTAATTTTAATTATTTTATTAGTCTGTGAGAATTCTTAATTAATGTCATGTAATAATGATTAGAGAGGGTAGTTGATAATAGAGTCAAAGCTCTGTGGGGGGCGTGAGAAGATGTAAAAGTCATAGATGACGTGTTCCAACTTCCAACATAAAGATGGGAACTTTGCGAGCAAACGAACCAACGAATAGCTTTTGCTTTTGAATTGAACCTCCCAAAAGTTTGGGAGTCCCTGAGTGCCATGTCTCTGTCTCCTACTCCTTTCGATTGGACGAATCATTGTAAAGCAAGAAGTCAAAAACACCCTCACTCACATTCAACAATTACTTCCAATGCCGCCACAAATGGATTTTTCGATTCATTGCATTTCTGTTTATTTTGTTCCTTCCTTTGTTCTTCCTGTGAACGAGATGAATTGTGTGTTCACTTACCCATTTTACCCGAATCCCGCAGGTTGAAGAGAAAACAACCGGCCAGAAGGAGATAGATGACTGGCTTCCAATTACTTCTGCAAGGAATGCAAAATGGTACTACTCAGCTTTTCACAATGTTACTGCCATGGTCGGAGCTGGCGTGCTGAGTCTCCCTTATGCCATGTCCGAGCTTGGATGGTAAGATTATTCATAACCCAAGTTGCATTTTAGCTCAATTTCTCTGCAATAATGTTCACATTTCAAGTAACACGTACGTAGTGCACACTAGGTGTTTGACGATATGACGATTACAATGGTTTTCTTTCTGCAGGGGTCCTGGTGTGGCCGTGCTAGTCCTCTCATGGATCATCACACTCTACACTCTCTGGCAAATGGTTGAGATGCACGAGATGGTTCCGGGAAGACGTTTTGACAGGTACCATGAACTGGGTCAGTATGCTTTCGGTGAAAAGCTGGGCCTCTATATTGTGGTTCCTCAGCAGCTTGTGGTTGAAGTTGGGGTCAACATTGTGTACATGGTTACTGGAGGAACCTCATTGAAGAAGTTCCATGACACCGTCTGTTCCAGCTGCCATGAGATCAAGAAAACCTACTTCATTATGATCTTCGCCTCTGCTCACTTTCTGCTATCCCATCTCCCCAACTTCAACGCCATTGCTGGTATATCTTTGGCAGCAGCAGTCATGTCCTTGAGGTATACATATGTGCATTGAAGCTTCCATTAGATATACATGACCACACAAGCAAAGTTTGATTTATTTTTTTTTCCTTCTTTTCTTTGTCCTACAGTTACTCTACAATTGCCTGGGCAGCTTCTGTGAAAAAGGGTGTTATAGAAAATGTGGATTATGGTTTCAAAGGGAAGAGCACTGCAGCGAACGTGTTTGGCTTCTTTAATGCTCTTGGGGATGTGGCTTTTGCCTACGCTGGGCACAACGTGGTGCTGGAGATCCAAGCAACAATCCCATCCACACCAGAGAGGCCATCCAAGGGTCCTATGTGGAGAGGAGTTGTTGTGGCCTATATAGTCGTGGCTTTGTGCTACTTCCCTGTTGCTTTCATTGGTTATTGGATGTTTGGAAACAAGGTTGATGACAACATTCTCATCACATTAGAGAGACCAAAATGGCTTATTGCTACGGCTAACATGTTCGTCGTTATCCATGTTATTGGAAGTTATCAGGTGAAGATAGTAATTGCTATGACTTGTACTGTCTGTAGGCGGCTCTCCCTTTTGTACCTATAACTAACCAGTCTGTTGTTCTGTGTTTCTTGATCTAGATTTACGCAATGCCAGTATTTGACATGATTGAAACCGTGTTGGTGAAGAAACTGAAATTCAGGCCTAGCAAATTGCTTCGCTTTGTCGTGCGCAATGTGTATGTGGGTGAGTAAACTTCACTCTATGGGGCTTCTTCACCATTTTTGGTCAATATATATGCTTCCATCTGTAACCGTATCTTGATGCTTTGATTGCAGCATTTACGATGTTTATTGCTATCACCTTCCCATTCTTCGGTGGTCTCCTAGGGTTTTTTGGAGGATTTGCTTTTGCTCCAACCACATATTTTGTAAGCTTTGAATGATAGTAATAGCTCAATCTAGTAACTAAGATCTCCTTAGGATTAACATTTGGTTTAATAATAATTTTCTTTGAACTTTCAGCTTCCTTGCATTATGTGGCTCACAATCTACAAACCAAAGAGATTTAGCTTGTCTTGGTGGACTAATTGGGTGCGTTATACTTTCTTTCTTTCTGATGTTTCAATCAATTTCCCTTTGCTGAATTGGATTAAATGGATTGAAGTCTTGTTTTATGGAATTCAGATCTGCATTGTGCTTGGAGTGTGCTTAATGATTTTATCACCCATTGGAGGATTGAGGACAATCATAGTTGAGGCCAAGACCTACAAGTTTTACTCTTAGACCTTCACTCACTGAAGAGTGATACAAATAATAGAAACGAATGAATTGAGGCAGATGGTTGCGTGCTCCTAGGATTCACTTGCAGATCTTCGCAGGTGGTCGAAATAGATTGGCTCATGATGCATGCATCTATCAACCAGCTCATGGAAAAGAAAACTACGTCCAGAGGATCTTATTATATACACTGGCTTTGTGGCTTTTTTTAATTTGTGTTGATGTAAGTACATATCACCTTTGTGTTTGTTCGGACAAAACTAGAGATTACATTAATTTTCCAGAAAAATGTCGTTGTCATTTTGTTTCTGCTACAAGAATATATGGGAAGGAATATAATTGGGTGGGCGGAACATGATAGGAGCATGTTGAAAATCAAAATTGGATCGGTGTGATTTTTCTTTCAATCTCCTCTTCCTTTTTTTAAATTGATCAATGAGTCATGAAAACGATGATAATGAAGTTATTTAGGGCCTGTTTGACAAATTTAGCCCTCAAATTCAAACTTGATAAGAACATTTGAACTTGACCAGAAAGTTTAAACTTAGCTGGAAATTTTTTTAACAAGTTCGAACTTGATAAAAACATAATTTTTTTTTAAAAAAATATTTTTCTTTTTTATTTTGAATCAACTAACTGGAGAAGCCAAGCACTGATAAAAAAAATCAATAACTAAACCACGGAATAGCAGTGTGGCGGAACAGATGCAAGGGTATCTGTTTGCAATGAGTATTACTATTCGGAGAATACGGTGGGGAAGAACTCTTCTACAACGGAAAAAGTGCAACAAAATTGATACAGGACCGGTATAATATATTTTAAATTATTTTTAAACACTCTAAACCAATATATAATTTACTATTTAATTCGCAAATCCCTGCGCCAAAATCGCGTAGCCTTATATTGCCTTGCATACCTCATCGCCTTCTATTTATGGCTCACTCATGAGTGTCACTCAAATCGGATTTATATTAAGTATTTTTTTTCTTAGGTGCTTTTTAAATATTTTTTTTCTAATTAGAGCGATTAGACAATTTTTTTTAAAATTTTTTATATATTCTATTTATTTAGATTAGATTATATGTTGGATTCTGAATTTTTTTTTATCCAATAACTCAAATGAATTAATTTTCAGTTCTCCATTCAAAAATATTTTTCCTGTAACCTCAATATCCTGAAAATTAATTAATTTGAGTACTAGATGTAAAAAAAAAAACTAGCATATAACATAATCTAAATAAATTTTTTTAAAAAAAAATGTCTATTCCCTCCCCTCCGATTAGAAAGAAAATCAGTTAAGAAGGACCTAAAAAAAATACCAGGGAATAACAGTGAAATCTCATTTCTATCATCACTATATATCTTCAAAACGCACAGCAGGCGCTCTTGCTCATTGCTTCTTCTTCTCAACTCTGACTGGGAAAAATCTTATTCAACAACGGCATAGCCTATCTTGCTCTCAAATCGGCAGGTTCAGGTAATCACCCTACTGGACCCCACTACTTGGGAAATATCCTTAACCTGAACAAATTAAGGCCCATAAATCCCTCATTAGTTGTTATCTTATGATATTGTTTTGTTATGTTTCTCTTTCTTCAGGTTTTTCTGATTTCTTTGGTTGCGTTCAGTTTTTAAAAAAATTCTCACAAAAAAGGTAAAGAAAGAAAATGGATAGATATCCCAATAATCTCGTACTGTCTGTTGCACATAACCTTTCCTTTTCATTAGCCATCTTCTTCCTTCTATATAAGATCAACATTTGAATTGAATGATTCAAATGTAGTTTTATATGAAATATTTTTTTCTTATTGCAGGGTTAGATTATTCATATAAAAATATAGCAATTTGAATTTAATTAATTGATTTCTTTTTATAATTTAATATTTTAATTTGCTGATAATAATTTTATAAATGATCAAACCCAAACCATTTAAATGTTCACCTAATAATAATAGCTATAAAAGGGAAGGGATAATGACATGTTCCTGATCTCCTTTGATATGTTCATCAATATAAGATTCCATCCTCTCCTACCTTCTATATTAATTTTTTTTCCTAGTAATACTCCCCCAGTTGTCTATATATGCCACATTTTAACAGAAATTTATGGACAGTACTTAAATCAAATTGCTTATATGTCATCCCAGATGAAATGGCAGGTTATTTAATTCAGTTTGATCCTTTTTCAACTTCCGATGAGTATGGTAAGAGATTGTACACAAGGGAGAAAGTGTTTTTAAAAATAATCCATATATTTTTTTTTTAAAAAAAAAAAATCATCCCGTTGAAAGATGAAAATGCATTTAATTTTATATTCATTAATTGCATATAAAGGGTCATACATTCTCTGCCGTTTCATTTTTTTTGGCCAAGTATCATCCCGTTACTAAATGATGATCAATATAAATACATGAATATATTTACTTTTTTGGCGTAAATACGTGTACGATAATCACCTTAACAGGTAGTCATTTATTAATTTCCCCTTGATACTGACCCCATCTGAATAGTCTAGAGTGATGGGAGGAGCGCGCGGTGCGTTGGCACCGAAACGCTTCGATATGAGATACCATAACATCATATATGCCAAAATATAAAGTGTTGATGGTGTAAAACAAATTGCCGAATTGATCATCTTCCTGGCGGACTTATCTTTAGAGTCTTCGTCATAGACAACACACCAACCTTTGAAATATTTATTCCCCATTTCATTGTTACACAGCTCATTTCCTATCACTCTGTTACCACAAAGCTCCACAAACTTGATCTCCATGGGAACAGAGTCTGCGTCAGAAACCCGTCTAACTAGTTATGAAGCATCTGTCCCGTCTTTTGAGGTAAACTTGCTGTGTCTGTTTAGCTTATTTCTGCGTTCTTGATCGTTTTTGTTGTTGTTGTTGAGACTGGAGAGAGCTTTATGACAGGCGGACAAAAGAACAGCGGAGCAGAAGAAAATAGATGAATGGCTTCCCATAACTTCTTCGAGGAACGCAAAATGGTATTACTCTGCTTTCCACAACGTCACCGCCATAGTGGGCGCTGGTGTTCTCAGTCTCCCCTACGCCATGGCAAATCTCGGCTGGTATAACAAAACACTTGTCACTTTCTTCATTCAAGCCTTGAGTTACACGTCCAGTTATCTGATAATCTGAGAAAAACAGGGGACCTGGAGTGGCGATTCTGATATTATCATGGATAATAACTCTGTACACACTGTGGCAAATGGTGGAGATGCACGAGATGGTTCCAGGAAAGAGGTTTGACAGATACCATGAACTGGGGCAACACGCCTTTGGAGAGAAGCTAGGACTGTGGATTGTGGTGCCCCAGCAACTGATATGTGAAGTAGGTGTGGACATAGCGTATATGGTCACCGGAGGCAAATCTCTGCAGAAAATTCATGACCTTTTGTGTCGTAAAAACTGCAACAACATGAAAACAACTTACTTCATCATGATCTTCGCCTCTGTTAATTTCTTTCTCGCTCATCTTCCCAATTTCAATTCCATTTCTGGAATATCTCTCGCTGCTGCTATCATGTCTTTGAGGTAACAACTGTAGAAAGTTTATTTTCCTTATTCTTTTTCGATGTCTGTACTCCTCATTTTCCAAATCTGGGCCACCTCTTCTGAAGGAAATGTTTACATTATTTTGGTTGCGAAGGACAAAACAGTACCGCTAGTTGTCAATGAAAAACAAACTCATGGTCTCCGGATTATCATTGATAATAATGCATTTTGGAAATTCTTTTTTATCATGACTAGTATTGAGCCTATATAACAAGGGACATATTTGTGTGTTTACAACATTCCATTCCTTCAATCTTACCTGACATGCTATGATTCACAGATAATGTAGTGAATATAACCTACAAGGTCATGAACTTTCTGTCCTAATTCCCCTTTGCTTGACCCTAGTGTCTTTAAACTTTAAGAATAAACATATGTGTTGGGTTGTTATATATGATTGAGCAGCTACTCAACTATTGCCTGGGCGGCTTCTGTGCACAAGGGTGTTCAACCAGATGTTCAGTATGGGAACAAACACAGTACTTCAGCAGGAAATGCTTTCGGTTTCCTCAATGCTTTGGGAGACATTGCTTTCGCGTATGCCGGACACAATGTGGTGTTGGAGATCCAAGCAACCATCCCTTCTACTCCTGAGAAGCCATCAAAGGGACCTATGATGAGAGGAGTGATCATAGCATACATAGTTGTGGCCTTTTGTTACTTCCCTGTTGCTCTTATAGGTTATTGGATGTTTGGTAATGCAGTTGCAGATAATATCCTCATCTCTCTGGAGAAACCAACTTGGCTTATAGCGGCAGCAAATTTTTTTGTTGTGATTCATGTTATAGGAAGCTACCAGGTGTGCAACTAGTGCTTTAATTTCCCCCTGGAAAATTCTTCTCCTTTATGACTCTGATTGAATCATTTTCTATGTTTCCTGCCTCTTTTGGTGTTTCTGTCCCTGCAGCTATTTGCCATGCCTGTTTTTGACATGCTTGAAACTTTTCTGGTAAAGAAAATGCATTTCAAACCAACCTGGATACTTCGTTTTGTTACTCGCAATGTATATGTTGGTGAGCACAGAAGCATCCCTATTCTCTCTTCTTTGTTTCTTAGCTGTGTCAAGTTCCTTTCATTGGATTCACATCTTCTCATTATGCGTATGAATGGTTTGGTTCAGCATTCACTATGTTTGTGGGAATTACATTCCCCTTCTTTGGTGCTCTCCTTGGATTCTTCGGAGGATTTGCTTTTGCTCCAACAACCTACTATGTAAGTTTCTCACTGTTCCTTTACAAACCAAAATCCAATGTGATTTCTGTTTTTACCCTAAAACAAGGTAGGTCATCACTCGCTAACTGCATTTATTGACAAAATAATCCAATTTGATGACAGCTCCCTTGCATAATATGGCTTGCTATTTACAAACCTAGGAGGTTCAGCCTTTCTTGGTTCGCTAACTGGGTATGTTCGCAATTATTTTTTACTTCATAAATTTGGTTGCTGAATCTTAGACTTAGTTTACTTAATGGTTTTTTTTTTTTTTTTGTCAGATCTGCATTATTTTGGGAGTCTTGCTTACGATTCTGGCACCAATTGGAGCACTGAGGAATATCATAGTCAGTGCCAAGACCTATGGATTTTACCAATAAATCCTCAACTATGATGCTAGGAATACAAGCAATTGTGAAAACTAGCTATGTGAGCTTAGAATCAAAACATGGAAATCTCCCTTCCCTGTGGTTTTTCTTTGGATACAGCTTGCTTTGTGTGTGCTCAAGTGCTTACTGTTTTAAATGACGTATCAGTATCCTATTTATGCACCCTGTTCTCCGGGATGTTACGTGGGTATGGGATCCGTGATTTCCGTAGTTTAGTTTAGTTTAGTTTTTTCTTTGGCTCGATCTGAGTCAAGACACGCGAGAATATAATCAGGAACAGATGGAAAAAGTTAAAACTGACGCGATCAAGGAAAGAACAAAAATAATACATTTCGGTGACTTAATAAAGCAGAGTCAATGGTAACCAAGCAATTATCAAATGCTCACAACATTTATGGAGGACAATGATGTGGTTTTTGATGCTCCACGTCTAAGGTTGATGAATTTAGACAAATGACTGAGCTCAGAGAAATAGGGAGAGTAGAAAAATGTGTTGTCCTTGTGTGGAACGAATTTCATGGGGTTCTTGATTGCTTAGTAGGGGCCCACCTTGGCATCGTTGGTATCTCCACAGGCCAGAATTAAGCAAGTGACAGTTTCCTATGTGGGTAACTGTTATACAAAAAGCCATAATAGCATTTGACGTTTATTCCGGCCACTTGTTCAATTTGATGCATTGTTTCTCAAGAATCTCGATGCCTAACAAGACTTGTTCCCATGTTTCTTCTATCTCTCTGTTTACTTTTGGTTCAATTTTGTTCTTGTCGATCGATCATTTTTGTTGCAGGAATTTGATATTTTTCTGAGTACAAAGTAATAAGGCATGTTGTGTTGGTGTCACATTTCCATATATATCTGGTTGACGTGACGTCCTTTCTTTTGTGAAACGGTTGAGCCCTGCCTGCATCCATAGTGCATGTTTAGATGAGATACCGAATTTGTAAACTGAAGTTAGGATGAAAACAGCCCTTAACCACCACGTTTCACCAAAAATAAATCGGGTGACGCGATATTGGTATGCTGTCCCAATATATTTCCCGTTTACAAATGTACCTAAACAAGGAAAATATTAAATACTAAATTTTATCCAAAAAAAAAAAAAACTTGAAGTATTTTCAAATTCTTCCATATATATGATTTCTAATTTGTTTACATTTTTACCTGTTAAATATATTTAATTAATATTTTAGTTTTTTCAAAAAAAATTCCACTAATAAATTAACTAATTGTATTTATTACATTTTTAATTTTAATATTTCTCATAACATTATCAAAATATATACATACAATATATATGTATTATTTAACAAGACCCATATACTTTTTAGTCTTTTTTTTTATTATTAAAACTTGCTTTTTAAATAATCATTTAAACAAATTTCAATTTGTCAAAGTAACATTTGAAATAAAAATCATACTACGCTATCTAACTTCTACATTGACTTAAATTTTCAAAAGTTTAATAGAAAAATCGTCACTTTGCCACGCTAAAATCCAAACACACACATACTGTGATTTATTTTTGGATAGTCTTTTGTAAACAAATTTGTTCAAAAAATTAAAACTAATTTGGATGATATGATTAAAAATACAAAATTACATGTAAAAGGACTTAAAATGACATAATATTTGTTAAATGGGAAAAAGATTTCTCCTGTCACTGGAGATAAGATAGAATTATCTCCAGTGACCCCAAAACTAGTATTTTGAGTTAATGAAGGGTTTGTTAGTAATTTCAGGTGAATTAATGAATGGTGTTTTGGTAAAATGAATATGATTAAAAAAATAAACAGAATTACAGAAACACCCTTCATTAATTCATTTGAAATTACTAACAAACCCTTCATTAATCCAAAACGACGTAGTTTTGGGGTCACTGGAGATAACTCTATCTCCAGTGACAGGAGAAATCCTTTACCCTTATTAAATATATACAATAATTTAACCAAAATTAAAATTATAAAAAAGGAATAAGAATATAAAGAGAGATAAATATTAAAATAAAATTTATTTCTTTTTATCCATTTTACATCTAAACTTGTTTTTCAAAACTACAAGTAAAAGGGCTTAAAAGGATATAAGTCTCATTAAATATATACAATAATTTAATGAATAATATTAAAATTAGAATTGTAGAAAAGGGTAAATGATTTCTCCAGTCACTGAGATAAGTTATCTCCAGTGACCCCAAAACTACGTCATTTTGGATTAATGAAGAGTATTTCTGTAATTTTGTTTACTTTTCTATCATATAAATTTACCGAAATATCCTTCATTAATTCATCTATAATTACAAATACACCTTTCATTAATGAAGGATATTTCGGTTATTTTATATGATAGAAAAGTAAACAAAATTATAGAAACACCCTTCATTAATTCAAAACGACGTAGTTTTGGGAGTCACAGGAGATAAACTTATCTCCAGTGACTGGAGAAATATTTTTCCCTATAAAAAAATAGGGAAAATTTTACATAAAGCGGTCTAAAATAGAAAAATTCTAAATTAGGTTGTTAAATTCAATAAATCCCTAAAGTACTTCTCCTGTCACTGGAGATAGAGTTATCTCCTGTCACTCCAAAACTACGTCATTTTGAATTACTGAAGGGTTTGTTAGTAATTTCAGGTGAATTAATGAAGGGTGTTTCGGTAAAATGTATATGATTAAAAAATAAACAAAATTACATAAACACCATTCATTAATCCAAAACGACGTAGTTTTAAAGTCACTAGAGATAACTCTATTTTCAGTGACCGGAAAAATCCTTTACCCTTAAATTATTCACCCAATTTGAGATTTTGAACTCCCTTATTTTATGTAGCTAAATATCGGATATTCCCAAGAAAATAAGGATATAAACACAGATAAGTATTAAAATAAATTCATATCCTTCTAGCCATTTTACATTTAAAACTTTTTTTAATTATATCTTCTAAACAAGTTTTAGTTTTTCACATTGACCTTTTACAAAGTATTTTTCAAAACTAAATCACGACTAACTGATCGTACCCCAATTTGTTTTATAAAAATCTTGGCAAAAATAAAATTTATTAAGTAAAAATAAAATAAAAATCACCTCTTATCCAAAGAGACCCTAAATTAATTCACAAGGCCTTAACTCATCTCAATCTAAATAAGCATGAGATAAGCAATATCTAAAATTTAATTAAGCTATATAAAGTTATCTATATATCCTTCCATTTAGGATTTATTACTGGCCAAAAAAGAATTAGCATTTTATTTATGGGTAAAGTATTTCTCCTGTCACTGGAGATAGAGTTATCTCCAGTGACCCTAAAACTACGTCGTTTTAAATTAATAAAGGGTGTGTTTGTAATTTTAAGTGAATTAATGAAGGTACAAAATTACGGAAACACCCTTCATTAATTTACTTAAAATTACAAAACACACCCTTTATTAATTCAAAACAACGTAGTTTTAAAGTAATTAGAGATAACTCTATCTACAGTGACAAGAGAAATACTTTTTCCTTTATTTATTTATATTTTAAGATATGTAATATCTCAATCAAATAGAATATCGTGTAATCATCTTCGTTATCTTGTTATTAAGATTTGATTTAGATTTTAGAATAAAATTTGATTGTTATTTAATTACTCTTCTTAAGCTCTATAAATATGGACAATCCAGATGTGATGTAAACGATCTATATTTGGTTCTTTAATTGTCGATTTTTAAATGAAAAATAATTTTTAAAAAATATATTAGTTGAGATATTATTTTTATTTGGCTAAAGTCTACATTTGGTCCTTTATGTTTGCCTCTTGTATCATTTTAGTCCTTTAAGTTTGTAAAGTGTACGTTTAGTCCTTTAATGTTAGCACTGTTAATCTAACTTAACGGAAAATACTGACTCAACAATTTTAAGTGATGATTGTGTCATTAAATGCTGACCCAGCAAGTTTATATGTTAGTATTTTAATAAATTAATATTTTAAAGGGAAAAATATTTCTCCTGTCACTGAAGATAGAGTTATCTCTAGTGATCCTAAAACTACGTCGTTTTGAATTAATGAAGGGTGTGTTTGTAATTTCAGGTGAATTAATGAAGGGTGTTTCTGTATTTTCACTCTTCATTAATTCACCTGAATTTACAAATACACCCTTCATTAATTTACCTGAAATTATAAATACACCATTCATTAATTCAAAACGACGTAGTTTTAGGGTTACTGGAGATAACTCTATCTCCAGTGACAGGAGAAATCCTTTACCCTATTTTAAATCATATTAATTGAAAAACTGTTTGAGGGTTTTTCATAGTTTGTGAAGATTAAATATATATTTTTGGTCGAAGAAGATTAAATATTTTTCAATTAATAGGATTTAAAATATTAAATTATTTAAATACTAACATATAAGTATATTTTATCAGCATTTAGTTGCATAGTCATCACTTAAAATTGTTAAGTTAGTATTTTCTGTTAAGTTAGACTAACGGTGTTAACATTAAAGGACCAAATGTATACTTTACAAACTTAAGAGACTAAAATAATACCAGAAACAAACATAAAAGACCAAACGTGTATTTTAGCCTTTTTATTTTAGATTTTCTATCTATTCAAATATTTTTTTTAAAAAAATCAAAAGTAAAAAAATTAATTCCCAACCGTCTAGATGAAACTTGGAGACTCGAGATGAAGAGATTTCCCTGCACATCCTAGTGGTTCCCTATAAATACAGTCTCGGTAGGCCTTTAGGATTCATTCTCGTCTCCAGTAGTGAATGTTTCCTCTCTTCCCTCTGTGGCTCTCTCTTCAGGTATGAGAAAGGTTATATTCAAAAAATATGTATGCCAGTAGGGAAAATAACATAAAATGTATTTAATTTTTGCTCTCCATCCTCTGTTTTTCTACCTTTTTATATTAATCTCTCAGGAGTCATATGTTAATTTGGCCTTAATACTGAGATATGATCTGTTTTTCCTGATACAACGGATATGAAACAATGAGATATGATCATTCAAAGGTCTGGTAAACCTGTGTTTGTTTACCTTCTATATTAATCTCTCAGTAGTCATATGTTAATTTGGCCTTAATACTGAGATATGATCTGTTTTTCCTGATACAACGGATATGAAACAATGAGAGATGATCTTTATTCAAAGGTCTGGTAAACCTGTGTTTGTTTACCTTCTGATATGATCTGTTTTTCATGATACAACGGATATGAAACAACGAGATATGATCTGTATTCAAAGGTCTGGTAAAACTATATATGTATATTATGCATGTATCCAAGATAGTAATGCCTTATTTGGTAAAAAAAGATAATAAATCATTGACGTAGATTTCGGCTTAAGTTTGAAATTAAATAGCAATTTCTTATTTCTTTGTTTCATTGCTCATCTCCTCCTTCTCAGTGCTCTAAAATTGATTTCCATGGGGACCGAGTCTCAGTCTGCAACTCCTGCCTCTCTTGAGGTAAACCTGTTATGTCTGTTTTGCTTATTTCTAAGTTCTCGATCGCTTTTGCTTGTTGTTCTTGTTTTTTAAATATATTGAGATGTGCACGGAAAAAAAATGACAGATAGACAATCGAACAGATGAGCAGAAGAAGATAGATGAATGGCTTCCCATAACTTCTTCGAGAAACGCAACATGGTATTACTCTGCTTTCCACAACGTCACCGCCATGGTCGGTGCCGGCGTCCTCAGTCTCCCCTCCGCCTTGGCAGCTCTGGGCTGGTACGTCTTATACACTCACCATAATAAAAATACCATCTTTAAAACGCTTATTAATTTTCTTCATTCAAACAAAAACAGGGGACCAGGTGTGGTGGTTCTGATATTATCATGGGTAATAACTCTGTACACACTGTGGCAAATGGTGGAGATGCACGAGATGGTTCCAGGAAAGAGGTTTGACAGATACCATGAATTGGGGCAATACGCCTTTGGAGAGAAGCTAGGACTGTGGATTGTGGTGCCACAGCAACTGATGTGTGAAATAGGGGTGGACATAGTTTATATGGTCACCGGAGGCAAATCTCTGCAGAAAGTTCATGAACTTTTGTGTCGTAATAACTGCAACAACTGGAAAACTTCTTATTTCATCATGATCTTCGCCTCCGTTCACTTCTTTCTTGCTCATCTTCCCAACTTCAATTCCATCTCTCTGGTCTCTCTCGCAGCAGCTATCATGTCTTTGAGGTAACATCCATGGCGAGTCACCGGTTCTCAGCCAAGTAAACCCTGCATGTGCCTTTCTTATTTTTATGTCCTTTTCCGTATTCTTTTTTCCTTGTCTCTACCCTTTATTTTCAAAATCTGGCCCACCTCGTGAGCACATGATTTGGGTTATGACTTATGACCTGTGATCAATACAGGTACAGCACCGCTAGTCGTCTATAAAAACGCGTGGTTTCTGTACTATTTAGCTGGAGTCATTTATTCCTGGTAAAATTAGTCAACAAGTTGCTTGAAAGTGACGTTAATTTCGTCCTAGTTATTGTATCAAATAATTTATGGATTCTAAAAATTGACTAACCTATGCTATAAGTGTGTTGGAATTTTTTTTATGTAGCTACTATTGAGCTTATACTATTTTATGACTACCTTATGAATTCATTAATTGTGTAGGCTAAAACTAAACACTCTACAGACATGCTTGTTTGTCTACTCTAGTAACTCCTTTAATCTTTTCTGACTAGCTATGATTCATGGATGATACAGTAAACATTAACTCAAAAAACAGAACACGTCCTTGAAAAGAACTTGAGCCGGACTATCACTAAATGTCTGTATTAAGTCTAGAGATATAACAAATTGAGTCTTCTGATTCCATTTTCTGTTGCTTCACCCTCTTGTCTTTAAGAATGAACATGTGTCGCTATGTTATATGATTGAGCAGCTACTCAATTATTGCCTGGGCGGCTTCTATTCGCAAGGGCGTTCAACCAGATGTTAGTTATGGTCCCAAATACAGTACTACAGCAGGAAATACTTTCGGTTTCCTCAATGCTTTGGGAGACGTTGCTTTCGCCTATGCCGGACACAATGTGGTGTTGGAGATCCAAGCAACCATCCCCTCTACTCCTGAGAAGAAATCAAATGGGCCTATGTGGAAAGGAGTGGTCATAGCATACATAGTTGTGGCCTTGTGCTACTTCCCTGTTGCTCTTGTAGGCTATTGGATCTTTGGTAAGGGAGTTGCAGATAATATCCTCATCTCTCTGGAGAAACCAACTTGGCTTATAGTAGCAGCAAATTTATTTGTTGTGATTCATGTTATAGGAAGCTACCAGGTGTTCAACTAGTGCTTTAATTTCCCTCTGAAAATTCTTATCCTTTATGACTCTGACTGAATCATTTTCTATGTTTCCCACCTCTTCTGGTGTCACTGACTCTACAGCTATATGCTATGCCTGTTTTTGACATGATGGAAACTTTGTTGGTAAAGAAATTGGGTTTCAGACCAACCTGGAAACTTCGGTTTTGGACTCGCAATTTATATGTTGGTGAGAACAGAAGCATCCCTATTCTCTTTTCTTTGTTTCTTAGCTTTGTCAAGTTCCTTTTACTGGATTCACATCCATATACTTATAGCTTCTTATTATGCATATGAATGACTTGGTTCAGCATTCACTATGTTTGTGGGAATTACATTCCCCTTCTTTGGCGCTCTTCTAGGATTCTTAGGAGGATTTGCTTTTGCTCCAACAAGCTACTATGTAAGTCCCTCATTGTTCCTTTCTATGTAATCAGTATATAACTTGCATTTCTACCAGTTTTGTAAAAGGTTATCACACGCTAACATTATTTTGTGACTAAATCTAATTTTACAGCTCCCTTGCATAATATGGCTTATTATTTACAAGCCTAAAAGATACAGCTTGTCATGGTTCACTAACTGGGTACGTTCACTTGAATGATGTATTCTTACTTATTATTTTTACGAAATGGTTTGTTTACCGTTTTCCACTGTTTTCAGATCTGCATTATTTTGGGAATCTTGCTAACACTTTTGTCACCTATCGGAGGTCTAAGGAATATCATAATCAGCGCCAAGACCTATGGATTTTACCAATAAGATGATGCTCACCATCAACCATTCTCAACTATGATTCATTGAATATAAGTTTTAGTATTTGTTTCAGTATTTATTTCGTTTTCGTGACTTAACGATGAATATTAGTTTCAGTATTTAGTACTCATCCGGTCTTTAAATATAAGATATAGTTTGTAATGTCAAATTACATTTTAAATTATATCCTATATTTAAAATCGGAGGTAATACGTTTTACTGAATTATTCAAGCACAATCAATGGTAACCAAGCAAATATCAAATGCTCATAAAATATACGTCTATGCTTGCATACACCCTCCATGACACGAATTTTTTTTTTTTAAGAAAACCAAAAAAAAAATCACGATAGCAAATCAATAACCAAAATTTAGTTCATCAATTTGAGCATTGTCTCTAAAAGGGCAGTCTTCTGTTGAGACTCGCTGATCCCCTTGAGATCAAGGCTTCTGCTATATCCATCCATTTAATTATTGTTAAGAAAATATTAATAAGGATAAATTTTAAAAAAAATTATAAATATAATAAATTTTATATTTAGTACTGATGTAAACTCCTAAATTAAAACGTAAACTAAGGAACAAAGCCCTAATGTGTAATGCGTTAGGGTGTCGCCTCTCTTCGGAGGCCAGAGGAAACAACCTGTGAGATTAGCCTGTAGGTGCCACCAAACTTGCTCTTTTATCACTACGTTCATGTGACGTCAGTCCCCACCTTCGTAACCTCTTGACTTTAATATTCGCTCTCTTTTCTGACCTACAAAAAAAAAGTCCAAAAAATCCTTCCGACGTCAAAGTCTTTTGTCATGTTTTCCCTTCTGCCATGATGTACGATTCCACACACATCGATCCAAGTTAGACAACGTTAGAATCTGCCGTTACTGACGCCATGCCAATTGCGTGTTTGTTTAATTTATGCCCACAAGGTTCGTTTTCTTGCACGCAGCGTATTCATGTTGGTAAGCACAATTTAGAAAGCGTTCAGGTGCCAAACTATGTTACAATCTTATCATTATTATTTAGCAATTACTCGTTTTCTTGCACGCAGTGTGTTCATGTCATGTTAGTAAGCACAATTTAGACTTCTCTCTCACTACATCATAAGAAGGATCCTGCTTCTTATTATTATTTTATGATTTCATTTTACCATTTGACTTGCCATTTAGTAATCTTAATAGCGTTCAGGTGCCAAACTATGTTTTAAGGATCGATTCAACAGCACATGATTTTCTTGCAGACCAGAACTTTGGAACAGCTTAAATGAAAATATATTTGCACAAGATTAAAACTTAGTCCCCCCCCCCCCCCCCCCCTCCAAAAGCAGTGAAAGCAGTGTCAGAACCAATTTATAGTATAGGCACTGATTGTGACCCCAGTGAATTCGATTATATTCATTACTCACAGAAAGAAATCAAACCAAGAAAAATATAGAAAAGGAAGTCTGGAAGAGCATTCAAAACAATGAACTTGCCATCAAATCATTTCCAGTTCATAGTTACAATTGCACCAGAAGCAACTTACGGCGATGACACACTCCCAAATACCCTGTACCCAAAAGTGGAAAGAAAGAATTGGACCCAAAGCACAATATTCTACAATAGTAATTAATGGACAGAATTGCAGGTGCTCAGGACACTGTCTTCCCTATCTTATTTTCTCCTCTAATTTTCTGGTTCTTTCCCTATACAATTCCATCCAAAGATTGGAAATCCACATAATACTCACACCAATAGCCGTTAACACCACAACTACCCATGAAATCCAAACCCACTTTGGAATCCGACCATCCACAAGCCCGCTTGTGTAGAACGCTACCATTCTGTAGATAAAATAGGGACCACCAAAACCCCTAACCAGCGAATACAAAGTATAAAATGGAGGAGACAAAAAAGCATAAACCTTGGCTGCAATCTGGGCGTCGTTCTTTCGCGTTCCGGCAAGCGTCCACACGTTCTGGCACAAACTGGTCACCTCGGCGAGAATCAGAAGAAAGAGAATTGCAAAAGCCCCGTGAGAAACAACGTAACGGCAGGTGCAAATCACGAAGAGAGTGGCCAGGTGGTGAGCTATGAATAAAACATCGCTAGGGACGAAGACAATGTAGTGCAGAAGATCCATGAGGAAGTAAGCGATGCTGTAATCAAGAACCATCTTCTGAAACGTAGTGTTCAAACCATCGAAGCCGCGGTTGGAGTCTTTGAGGATGGCGAAGCTAGCTAGGAACACAGCGGGGGTCCCGTGAAGGAGAGAAATAAAGCAGCTAGAAGCTTCGGGTCGGATCTTAGGGCTCCAGTTGCGAAATACAATGAAGTAGGCGATGAGGTAGGAGAGTAGAAAGACTGAGAAGAAAGGGAGAAGAACGGGAACGGAAGAGGAATCGGAAACCGCAGAAGTCTCCATCTTAGCCTCAGATGAGGAAACGAGAGGACGGGAATTAGGGATCAGAACAGTGGAATATTCTGAGAAATTGGGAATTTAAATTTAATTCGACTGTGGGTGAGAATAATTACATTAGCATCAGTAGTTATGTTGGTGGGAAGGAAAATAAAGAGCAAACAATGAGGAGGCACAGAGAAGCAGAGGCAGAGTAGATATGAGGAAGAAGAAGGGCTCTGATAAAAGTAAGATTAAAGAAATGGGAGCTTCAATCAATGGAGGTTGAAGTATGTGAGACTAATTGCGTGTTAGTTGATATGATTATGGAGTATACGATTATACAACTTTGGAGATATCAAAACAACTTTGGACAGATTTCTACTTCTGCATCCTTCTGTAACATTGGATATTACGATTAGTGCTTCCTAATGTCAACTTTTTTAGTTACGTTTTTTCGGATATTGCTTTGAATTTGAATTACTACCTCCAATTCTAAATATAATAAAAAGTGACTTTTTAAGAGATTGAAAAATTAGGTTAAAATATTTATATTAGTTTTCTCATACTAAACTAAATTATTCAACTTATATGTAATCAAATAATAGATGTCATATATATATTATCAGTAACTAATTTATTTAGTTTTATTAATGGAGTAAAAAGTTAAACGAACCTGACATCAATAATCTTCTTCTTGCCATCATAAGCTATTGACGCCATTTATTACTCTAGATTATTATGATTTAAGATACAATGCTATTAAAAATGCATTATTATTGAATTTTTATATTTTATATAATAACATTAAAATCAATATTGTCAGCATTGATGTAAAATATATTAACAGTGCACCCAAAATATATATATACCACCGGTGAAAAGGTCCTTAACCTCCCACTTGGCTACTTGTACAGGAGCTTTCATATCATCGTAGTTCAAGTCCCTGATTAATTTTTTGGAAAAAAAAAAAAAAACAACAACAACAAATTCTCAAAGAGCTCCTCAAGATATGGTCTATTGGCAATTGGAATGGAGGAAATAGGAATCCGGATCCTCTCATCATCATGTTTCTGTCCCTCCCTCATCATCGCAGTTTTTCTAAAAATCATTCTACACCCTTGAATCAAGATTTCAACGACCAGAATCAACCTGTGAGAGATAATGAGAGGGTTGACAATGAGGAAATCCTCTTCCAAGGAAATAAAGGGATGCGGAGAAATTTCAATTAGTTGGATTTAAAAAATTGGAGAAATGGATTTAAAAACTTAATTTTTTTTCCTGATATTTTATCTTATATCTTCTCTTAATTAAAATTTAATATCCCCATTTCACCAATTTTTTTTAAATTGAACTTATAAAATGTTTCTTCCCCTCTCATCCACTCCATTTTCCTTATACCAAACAACAGAGTAGAACACAACTTTCAATTTCTGAATCATCTAAATGTTTGTGATTTACAATTAGTAGGAATTGGAGAAAAATATGCTAACGAGGAGACAAACAATTGGCTAAGGTGTCAGCCTTCACTCAAAAAAGGAGGAGGTTTGATATGATCGATATGAGAACTTTGTTGGTATAAGTACCTTTATATGAGGGCCTTGTTGGTGTAAGTATCTTTGCAAACGCTCTTTAGAGCCTAAACGCATACCTTGATCATTACTGATGTCTATCCCCACTTAAAACTTTTTTATATAAAAAAGGGGGGGGGGGGAATATCAAGTATCTTCATAAATCTTTTTGAAGAGAGGTGAGAGTATGATAATTAAAACCAAACCAAACCAGTTGGTTCGACCACAAAACTAGCGAAGTGGTCACCAAACCCATCCGATTCAACTGGTTTAAACAATTCATTGGTTATTCAAAATTCCCAAAACTTCAAAAATTCATATGTAATTTAAACGATTCATTGGTTATTTAGAATTCCAAAGGCTTCAAAAGTTCATATTTAATTCTACACATTTGCAAAAATTACAATTGAACACTACGGAAAGCTTAAAAATACTATCTTTTGACCCTCAAATACTCAAATTTCAAAATTATTCTAAAAAATATTACCATTCAAGTTCACTTCCTCTCAGGTCTAACTCCAGGTTTGTTTTTGATCAGACCCACTGACCCTTAACCCACTATTTAGATCCGTTCAATGACCAGTCCAGGTTAGATTCCAAACCTTGTTAATTTCCAGATATTGCGACTCAGATATGAAACAAAATTTGAACACCACTTGCTAAACTGCTTGCTAACGGGCCACACGGCCACACCACCTAATTCTTTTTTTACTGCAAATGCCTCAAAAATTCTATATTCCACCACGGAGCCAATATTTTCGAGGCATAACCGCAGTTCGAATATGGGAAACAAGATATTGAATGATGACGACATTACCGGCCCTCATTCCACTAGAATCACTTTTCACTACGCTGAAACTTTAAGAAGTGCTCTGAAAATGGAACTAACAAACTATCAAAATTGTACCAATAAATACAACAAACATTTTACACACACGAACACAGCACGTTGATGTATGGAGCTACTTCCTTTACCAGTCGTATGTAATCATGAAAATCTAAACAACTATATTTTGTACAGATCTGACAAGACGAAGGAAAAAGATGTTCAGGCCGCTATCACAAGTAGGCTTAATGTATTCTGCCATTCTATATGGGAAGGGGCCGAAAAGTACCTTCGTTTCTGATTATACTGGCCTTTTTGTAGTGTAGAGAAGCCAAAACTCAATGTACTGTCTCCTAGAGGCTGAATGCTGCCAAAAGAAGAGATGCTTCGTCCCTTTTGTGATGGATTATTAAATAGATCAAGAGGTTCATTGGGACTAGGTTAAGTTTACCGTGATCTTGTTTTCTTTCTTTTTTAGGACAATATGCTCTTATATTCTTTTGTGATTACAAATTCAATTTAATCAATTTCTCCCTCTTCCACATCATTTACAGGATTTGGAACACTAGGTGGCTCTCCTTCGTCTTCTTCATCATCCACCTTCATGTACAATCCTAGCTGTTCCAAGGGATTTCTACTCCCAAACTTGAAACTGCCCAAGCCATCCTGCGGGTGGTCCGGACTAGTCTCGTCTACAGAGCTTGGTAACTGCTCAGCAGGTGCAGCTCTAAGCATTTCCAAGTCTTCAAGAAAGCGAGAATTTTCGTTGATTTCAACAGTCTTTTCAATCTGCACAGATGCCAGTATATGCTGGAATAAAATCCTGAGCACGAGGATGGACAAATGTACCAGCAACTTATATACTGCTCATTTACCTGTAGCAATGCTTGCCGTGCAGCTTCTCTCTCAAGCTCCCTCTTTCGTCTGGCCTCTGCAGCAGCTTCTGCCTCTGCCTGCTTTCGAGCATCTTCAGCAGCCTTTGCTTCTGCTTGTAGTCGGGCTTTTTCTGTTCACACAATGATCAAAGTTGTTAAATCAGGAGACCAGTTAATACATGAAGTTGAAGAGCCTAAACAGGCAAATTACTCCTATAAATAGCAGATTAATATAACATTCAATCCACCTTTCTGACGCTCCATCTCCAGTTTTTCCCTTTCCTGGCGCAATTTCTCAGGATCCCCCTTCTCGCCCTGATGTCAGCCAAATCACATGCAGAGTAAGTTCAATG
The DNA here is from genome assembly GCA_034222035.1 of Acacia crassicarpa. Classification (NCBI taxonomy): domain Eukaryota; kingdom Viridiplantae; phylum Streptophyta; class Magnoliopsida; order Fabales; family Fabaceae; genus Acacia; species Acacia crassicarpa. The sequence goes on along the minus strand of JAWXYG010000002.1, from coordinate 65,813,280 downwards.
TTTGTTTGTTTGGATCAGCAGTAAGTTCAACAGTTCAAGTAGCCCAAATTTTGATATGTACCTGTGCCAGTGTTTTTTCTCGGGCTTTCAAGATGGTATCAAGAAACCGATTCTTTAACACAGCAACTCGATAGAGTTTCTCAGGAGAGACCTGTCTCTCATTTGGACCGCTTTCCCCTACAACATATTCAAGAGCTAAGTAGTAGTAATTTGATATAACCATAAATGGCCAGGACTTGAAATGTTCTTTTACCATCTTGACAGCAGTCTGAGTCAAAAGAACTTCGCTTTTGCTGAGAATTATCTTCAAGTTGATCTGACCCACTTACAGATTCTGTAAGATATAGAGATTAAGAGTTCAAGCCAGTGCAATAGCCAAGAATCTTGATAGTAAAAGAATATAGAGCCTACTTCAAAAGACAAATAGAATTATTTGGAAAAATGGGCAAGGGTCTACATGGCTAGTGATAGTAAATCATTACTGCGTTGGCCCAAATTATGACTATGCAAAAGAAGATTTTCAAAACAAAAGATTCAGAACAAATTTAAGCACAAAATATAAACTCGGAAATTAAGAAGGAGACCCAAAAGGTTGAAATCCCTTTTCTACCTTATCAGCTATGCAAATGTTCCCAAAGAACAGCATCTTTATAACAATGCTGTTCATTGTTTTACATTTGGAAAATTAAATTTGATAATGCACAGAGGAAACAGCACTTCTAGCAAACAATTCATTTTAGTTGAGATATAATCATGCAGCACAAAATAGTGTTAAACATACTTCAAGAAAATAACCATTTCACAAGTATTATACGCCCTTCAACACAAGCTTTCAAGTAATAAAAGTGTAGTCTCAACTCTCAACCCACATTGCACTTTTTTCTCGCAAAAACAAGTACTTAAAGGTTAACCAAATTTGTACAAATTCTTCTTTCTTTTCTCAATGTTTAGAGTAAAAGTATTTGGTAAATAATATAATTGTAAGCCAATTAGCAATTAATAGCAAAACACATTATAGCATTCACCACAAAAAATACCAACCAACATTGGGGAGAAGCAACATAGAAAAGAACAAAGCATGCACCACAGGAAGGTCAAATAATTGGAGTATAAACTGGACACTATAAGTTGTTGACAACTTATCATAGTTCATTTTCCGCTAGTAGCGCTAACGGTTTAACCAAAAGAAGATGACAGACAAGCAGGTCAAGAACAATGACTCACGTTGTCTCTCAAGAGTATCGACAACCCTGGTCTTTTCATCCAACTGAGGTCCAGAACCCAAATTTTCTGGTACCTGGAGAAGAACAAAGATGGATAAATGCAGTGCACGTTGCTAAAAAAACATCAGGGAGAACCCAAGAGAACAGCATTGAGAATTGAAGGGGCATTATGCTAATCATTCAATAACAAGAGAGAGAAAAATCCAATTTCCCACTGATACCTCTGATGCGTTTGCTTGACTTGCTTTAACATCATCACCTTCACTATCAGATGAACTACTAGAACCTGTATCTGAATTCAGACATCAGATATAGCCACTAACAATCAGAAAATAGAAATAATGGAAAAATATATTCAGGAATTTTAATTGGGTTTCATACAACTAGCACCGGCATAAAGTGGCCATAGAGAAAAATATGAAGAGCAAATTTTATACTCTGGATCAAACAGTGGCAGAACAGATGCTTGAGACTTTTCAAATTTGATAAGTACCACTAAAACATGAACTCGGACTGAAACACACACACACATGTATATAAATATGCACGTGCCATCACTCATCATTTTAAAGAATACACTATTAACGTTAGTAATATAAAGGAATTGACAAATGCTTGCAGGATAGAAATCAAGGTTGTAAAATTAGAAACATCACTTAACCTCTGTTTCATGTATAAAGGGGTATTAAACAAACTCCAAAAACTGGGCAATTCGATAAGTGAGGTTAATAATAAAATAGTGTCGATAAGTATTCAAATCTATGAGTAACAATTGCTTATTTAATACGTTCTAAAATTAGAAATAGTTCAAGATAAATCCTACAATAAGTTTGATTTCAATTAACAACGCCTTATTGATCCAAATAATATTATTTAAACTATTTTAAAATAAGTATCATTGGAAAACCAATCCCAATTCATGCATTTTTTAGCTCAAACATTGCAAAATTGTTTCTAAGTTCGCCAAACTCCCCTAAAAAGATTTGGAGTTTGATCCAAGGGGCATCAAACCTATGAGTTTCTTTTTTATCTAGTTTAATTAAAGCCATAAATGGCAAGAAATAATTATAATGTATCTCAGACAGGGTCCTCTGACGCAGATGTCACCCCTCACTCCTACTTAAAGTTTCACAAGCCTCCTTATTTTACTTTCATCTTTCAATTTCATGCCATGAGTTAAATATCTCAGTTCCTTGCAGAAGATCCAATACAGTGGGGACAATATTTACCTTCAATTAATTTTCATAATATCCTATAACACTACAACCCAGCAAAATGAAAAAACAAAGGAAGTTTATGTGCAAAACTAGCTCTAAAATATTGAATAAGGATGTATTTGATTCTTGTCCTTCTGCAACCATTTCCTACCAGGATAGATTTTAGAAAAAAACAGAAAATGAAGACAAAGATAAAAGCCACAAGTATTGTTACAATGAGGGAAGCAATAAGCCATCCCATAAACATGCAATCTCTTGAGCTTCTTACCTACCACATACTGTCTAATTGAATAGAAAGTGAAAAGGATCATTTTTTGAAATGGTCAACACATTTCACATATCAATAGAAAAAAGACACGGATACTTGACTCAGGCACATCTGTCAATGCCATCCTCCCCTAGAACTTTTAATGACAGCAGTCCAAGCAAACTAAGAATTAACGCTACTTCCTATCCCTAAGATTTAGGTAGTTCGAGATTTAACCCACATAGAGGACAGGAAGCCTCAAAAAAACTGATTTTGAAATAGTCATATTGATAACTACTGAAAAGAGAGGACCAAAATAGATCTTACAAATATATGGAGTTAGGGAGAATAAGCTAATAGGAAAAACATGTTTCGTTGGTCAAAATTAAAATTCAGATATTCTCATGACAAACATCCAAAAATCATTACATATCAAAGATTCAATATCTACAGTGAAACATCACAAGAGTGGAGAAAATTAAAGATCTTACTAATCAAAGAACAATATAAAAACATAAAGATGAAATAAGGAAAAAAGAGCATAAATTAAGTAGCGTAAAACCAATAGGATAATTTAATATTTATATTTAGAAAAAATTCATAAAGTAAATTGTACATGAAAATTTTATTTCAAAAAATGTCTTTTTTCACACATAATGTCCCATATATATCCTATATATCCCTACATCTTTGCCACAGTACATAAGTATTAGATAGTATCACAAATATAAAGTCATTTTAGCCACATCACATGAGTACTAGAAAGTATCATAATCATACATCATATAGTACAACAAAAAAGCGTCACAGAAACATCAATAATCACTTACTGGAGCTTCCTGGACTCAAACGTTGATTTATTCCATCACTTCTATTCTTTTCACACTCCACAGGTGGACAGCTTGATACAGGGGGCTCATTTCCACCAATTTCTACGTCCTCATCAGCTAGGTCATTGCCTACAAGCAGAAAATAATTAAATGAAAGGCCAATTCAGAGTTCACGCACTTGCCCAAGCAGTCAGGGACTCTGTATAACCTTTAAAAGGCTGCAGTGATGAATTGCTAGGTCCAGAATCATTTAACAGCTGCAACAATAGATTCAGATAAATGTAAGTAAGATCAGACGAAGTGCCATACAAACAATTTCTAAGGAGTCATGTGGGAAGATGGTACCTCTATTTCACAAGGTTCAACTTTTGCAATATTCTTTTGCTTCTCTTGCATATAATCATCCAAAAGCTTCCGTAGTGCAAACAGTGTATCATCGCTCAGATCATCGATATCAATCTCAATCTCTTCCTCTCCACAATCTCTACCATTTAAACTTTTTTCTTTCAAGAATTCAATGATATGCACGGGCATTTCTCCAAGCAAAGACTCCAGTTCTCTGCCTAAGTTGTTCTTCTCTTCATCTGTCATAATCCGCTTAGCAGGTGGCATCACTACTGAACTAGGGGGCAATGCAGTGATTTTCCTCTTCTTTGACGGAGGCATTGGTCTAGCAGTTTCCACTGCTACCCGAGTGTCTGATTTTTCTGGCAATGGAAGAGGTTCACTTCTTGGCAGTTTCTTCTCAATTGCTTTCCATCTCACTTCAAAATATTTACTGAGTGTGTCAGCCATGACATGGACATCATTTCCGGGGGGATTATAGGTCATTGCATTTGAAAATGTTTTCCTCACATCGGCAACAAATTCCAAAGGACTTGAGTAAGCTCCCGATGTTATCTTGCTTTTTACTGTTCCCAAATCCATAGGATGCTTAATTATGGTGAAATAATCCGGAAGATTCAACTTAACAACATCTACAGGGATGTTGAAAACCCAAGCATACTGATGACTCATCAAACGTTTCAACAATGCCTCACACTGTTTCAACAACATAGCATTTGCAGTGTTTGGCGAACAAGTCTGTGTTGCAGACTCAAACTTACCCGAAGAGCCCCGGTTCCATCCTCGAACCTTGTTACTAGTCGGATTCAATTTCTTCCCTGGTACAGAATTGGACATGGACGGTTTTTTATTGTTAACTATTCTGGGACCATTTTGTCCGTTACAACTAAGAATATCACTAGAGGATGACAACGCAATAGCATTTGTTCTTTGTAATTCAACTTTTTTCTGGATCACACGAATCTGTTCAAGCTCTGATCTCAACCTATGTACCAAATCTTTTCTTTCAAATGGTGATAATTTTGATAAGGGAAGAACTTGCATGGGAACACCAAAGGTGTCACGGTGGCTTGAATTTAAACTAATACATTTCCTCAATGGAACGCTTGAGTCCTCTGAAACAGTTATTTCAGTGTCAATTTGTCCTGAGCTACCAGACCCCTCCGATTCACCAGCTGGCGCTACTGCATTGCCACAATAACCTTCAGAGTACCTACTACTCTTTGCCATCGTCACGCACAAGATCTCACCACTATATCATGAGAAAGGGACTGTCACCCTCAGATTAACGTCCAATACCAATCATGCAAAAATAAATACCGCCTCAGTTTGTCCCAGGATGACTTAATGTGGTTGCAGTAATTTGACTGTTGAGAGATTCCCGGAAAATAAAAGTTAAATTTTAGTATATTATTATTAATTTCTTGAAACCACACAATAATATTGTGAGCACTTAGAAGAGGAGGAAAGAAAATTAAGGTGATTTTCAAGGATCACGCTCTTCAAGTTTGGGCGTAAAATTTTACAGGCATACAACAGACGGTTGGGATCAGAATTATTGTAATATAATATGGTGTGAAAATGAGCATTAACAGATACGAGGTTTTCAGATAAACGCTAGTCCCTTCGAGCGATCCTCGAATCCCAAAAACCAACCCTTCCACTTAGAACTAACGGAATAATTTCCAGCAATGAAGCAATTATAAACCAGCTGTTGAAAATCAGAAAGACCACAGAACTCAAATCTAAACGAACCCAAGCCCTAGAAGAACAATTACCGGTCTCTAACTGAAAATTGTGCCGCGTCCAGGGAAGTTCAAAGCACTTGTTCCAATCACCAAATACCACTCAAAATGATTCCTAGAAAAGAAAATCAGTAGTAGAAGCACTGAAAACCCAAAGGCCGCAGTTGAAAAAGAAGCGGCAAGATGGAAGATCGCAGCTCAAGTAAAACCCTAGCAGAATCGCAGTAGCAGACACCAAATCAGAAGTCAACAAGCGATGAAGCAGACACTGCGAACTTCCCAAAAGCTCAAACCAAGACTGCAAGAGCGAACTTCAGGACCAGGACTGCGAGATGAGGTTGAGAGCGCCAAACCAGAGAGGCGGAAATATGCCAGCCACCTCTCGAAGCTCTAGGCGCTTCTAATTAATGGAAAATGGGCAACCCCCACCTTCTTCTTACGTCACGGTCAGACGTATCTAAGCCGTAGGATATTGAAATCCAGAGATCTAGCAGCGAGGGTCTGTGACAATCGACGGCCGTCGGATGTACATTCAACGAATGAGATGCATTTGGCGATTATTATTTCTTACCGCTTACGCTAGATGCGGTGAAATAGATTATTAAATAGATTTACCTGTCTGACAGCTACAGATATGGACTTTTGGATCTGCCTGCTCTTTTCCTTGTCTTTTTTTTTTTGAGAAAAATAAATCTCTCAGGAAGGTTCTTCACCGCCCGCGCATGTAATTAAATTTTAACAGCTACCATTCTGGTCATATTTATAAGTTCAGTTTGATTAAATCTCACATACCAAGAAAAGATAACTATCTCAATAATTATGGAATAATTATTAAATAGTTTAATTAAATTTATGAATGAGTACCTTTCAAAATTTATTGTCAAATCTCTCTCATCTTTTTCTCTTTGAGTATGGCTAACCAATCTCTCTCATCATCATTATTATGGGTAAAATTGTCACAATCTCATTTATTTGGTTTAAATGGATTTATAAAAATGATTAAATTTTTTGATCAAACTGGACTTATAAATAGGATCAAAGTGATATATTAATTAATTCATTATCTACGGAATTAGCGAATAAAGAAAAACCTCGCAAATTATCATTGGCATCGAGTAGAAAACTAAAAAGATTCTGATAAAGCAGCTCTTTTAGTTAATGTTTGTTTGGGAAAGTGTCAAACATGATTTTAAAAGTCTTTTTCTTCAAGTTATGGAAACAAAATTTCTTTTATATCCTCACATCAAGTAATGCAGGGAAGATGATTTTCTCATTATCATTTTTCTTATTTTCTCTCATTAACTCATCTGGGTCATTGATTGAGAATGTGAGAGAAAAGTTAAAGTGGTATTTTGATTGATTATATAGATAGAATTTAGAGATGATGAGTGATAATGAGAAAATAATAATGAGAGAAATCCAACTCATAATGCAATTATCATTTTTCATGTACATATTTTGAACCCCAGTCTTAACTAAGAGAAAGGAAAAATCTTAGTTACATACCATCTTAATTTTCAAAACTTTAGAAGGTCGGTTAATAAATTAAAAAGACACAAATGTGATTGGGAAAATTTTCAGATTTTGAATTTTAAGTGTTTTTACTAAAATATCCCTCATATAACAGAAAATCACAAAGCCTACTTCTCTCCTCTCCCTCTCTCCCTCTCTTACTCTTTCTAGCTTGCACCAGCTTTTTTAGGACTCGTCGGCACAACAACATCGGAAGCCCCTCCTTCCTCTTACCTACACCGAAGCCCCTCCTTTCTGTCACTAGGTCGCTGAATAAGACATTGTTGGTGTTATAGAGAGAAGCTGAAATGTATAGAATTAGAAAGTTCTTCGTGGTTGTTTCTGCCTCTTGCTTCTCTTGTTTGAATGAACAACATACCCTTATCAAGTTCTCATAAATCAGTTTTGATGAAGTGGTTATTTTTGTAGGTTAAGATGGCCAAGAGTAGGAAAAATCACCACTAGGTCCCAATGAAAAGAAAAGTGGACAAAGGGGGTCAAACTTCTCTAGCTCTGCATTGTTTACGGAAGAATTTTACAAGAACAACTTACATGGTAATCAGGAGTTACCTCTGCTGCAAGGGAATTGTCAAAGGAAGAAGAAAACATAGGCAAACTACTTGCAATGTAACTAGGAAGAAATAAAAATATGAAAATTCATATAATGTATTTTGTAACTTAACTAACAATACACTTAATGGTGTCAATGTATTGACATGATTTCAATGGTTGATGAAACCTTGTAGACATGATTCATGCGTATTGAAATGAGTTAATTAATCTAAATGTATCTTATCATTTTTTAAACAACAATGATTGAAAAGTGTAAGGGCATGTGTTGACAACTTAATGTATATCCAATAATTCAGGGGGGAAAATGACAATTCCATTTATGTTCAAGAATGTTGGCCAATTTTACAAAACGTATTAGGTCCGCATCATATGAAATTAATTATAGACAAAATGTTGTGTATAAACTTGTATAACTATTATCAGGGCATGTAAACCGTAATTAAATTAGAATTATATGGTATGTTAATCAAATTTTAAATTAGAATTGATTAACAAGTAAAGGGCAATGATTGACAACAAGTTTTTTTTTTTTTTTATTAATAGAGGCAAGCCAAAGCTTGAAGAGTTGAGAGGCTAGACTAAATCTAACCCTCAGTACAATCAAAATGAACTAACAATTACAAGCCAATTGGTCATTCAAGACCATATGGACACAGCCTATAGGGGTTGTTGGAAATAAAACTACATCAACAACATCAGTAGCCTCGTGGCCTTACTTGGCCATATAGTCTGCACAAGCAATGTTGTCCCATGGCGTATGGCGGATCTCTACATTCCAATCCTGGAGGAGAAGGTCTCTAAATGGATGATCAGTGTGATGATCTCTCATAATACTATTAAGCGCATCAAGAGAATCAGAGTATAAGATGACGTCCTGAAGACCCATCTCCCAACCTATAGTTAGCCCGGTCATGATAGCATGCAGCTCCGCTTCAATAACAGAACGGGTTCCGAGGAACTTGTGAAAGCCCATCAGCCAATGTCCTTGGGAGTCCCTAATTACTCCCCCGCATGCAGCTTGATATTGATGACGCACCGATCCGTCAACGTCCATGCGAACCACGTTCGTAGGAGGAGGGGTCCAAGACCTTTCCTCAAACCTGTCCAAATGGAAAATTTGATGGGTTAGGGATTGGTTAGTTATAGTTTCCATCAAAAGATAATTACACAAGTGAAACAACTCCTGGGTATTCATGTTTTCGCCCTGGAACAGGAATTTGCATCTAGTTGTCCATAGAATCCAGCTTCCCAAGCTGAAAACTCTTGGCCAAGAGAAATTTCGAAATCTTCCTTTGCCAGGGTTATGGTTTACATTCCAATTAAGCCAAGCCTGCAAGTCACCTGCAAAAAACTGAGAAAAATAGTTAGGATGTAAAATTTCTTGCCACAGTTTCCTAGCTCTGTCATAGTCCCTGATTACATAAAGCACGATTTCCTCCCTATTACAAGGGAAAGGGCACTGATTATCATGCGTAAGCCCTCTTCTTGCTCTGAGGGAGTTCGTGACAAGTCTTCCATGCCCAACCTGCCACATAAAAAACTTGACTTTCTCAGGGATTGGCCATTTCCATAATTGCGTCCAAAAGTTGTTTACAGCTGCACCTCCTCGATCGGTTAAATAATTATAAGCAGATTTAACAGAAAAACAGCCATCTCTTGCAGCTATCCAAGTAAAGTAATCAGGAAGACTATTAATAGAAGGAGGGTGCATTCTGGAAAGGGTGTTTATAATTGAGGGTTGCAGAATGCCTTGCCATCTCCTAAAGTCCCAACTTCCATTTGGCAACACATGCTCCTTAACCGTTTCATCCTTATTGATCACGGAGGGGTCCAGAGCAAAGGATATTAGTGGGCGATCCAAAGGAAGCCAAAGGTCATGCCAGAACTTTGTTTCCGCACCGCTGTTAACCTTTTTCCCAACCCCCGCGATAAATTTATCCCAAACTCCAACAATCGCCTTCCAAGCCGAAGAAGAGTTTCTTTTCCTGGAGATAGAGGGAACCGAAAGGCTGCCACAGTTGTATTTAGACCAAAGGCATTGGACCCACAGAGCGTTCTTGTTTGTCAGGAGGGCCCAGCAGAGTTTCATGATAAAAGCCTTGTTCTGACGACGCAGATTCTTGAACCCAAGACCACCCTCCTTCTTGGCTTGAGTGATCTTGTCCCAAGCAATAAGATGCATTTTCGTGACCTCTTCCTCCTGGGACCAGAGAAATCCCCTTGAAATCTTATCTAATTCATTGATAGTACACATGGGGAGGAGAGTTGATTGCATGTAGTAACTGGGCAAAGATGATAGCACATATTTAATTAGAACCGATCGGCCGGCAATAGTCAGAAACTTGCTTTTCCACATCGAGAGTTTCTTCTTAGCCTTTTGAATAATAGGCTGATAAGTGGCTTTCGTGACTCTCTCATGAATTATAGGAACCCCCAGATATTTCCCAAGGTTTGACGCAATTCCTATTCCAAGTAACTGACTGAGTTCAAGTGCTCTATTGAAATTAACGTTTATGGAGCAAAACATACGGGATTTGTCCAGATTTATCCTGTGACCTGAAACCTCACAAAAGCTCTTCATCACTTTTCGCACCTCGGCCATTTGACTGGGGGAAGCTTCCGTGAAAAGGATAAGGTCATCTGCAAAGAATAAGTGAGAAATCTGTGGGCCACCTCTTTTAAAGGAAAACGGTTTCCACCGCCGAGCATCACATTCTACCTTAATAAGATGACCCAACCGTTCCATGCAGAGGACAAATATATACGGGCTCAACGGATCCCCTTGTCTGACTCCTCTTGAAGGGGTGAAACTAGGACTTTCATCTCCGTTCCAAAGAATAGACATAGAATTAGTGGAGATGCAAGCCATGATGAGATCAGTAAGATTATCATCCAGCTTTAGGCGACGAAGCGTGTCTCTAATAAAGCCCCAGTCCAGTCTATCGAAAGCTTTCTCCATATCAATTTTTATAGCAGCGAATCCTTTCTTACGTCCTCTCATCCTCATAGAATGAATAATCTCTTGGGCAATTAAAATGTTATCACAGGTGGATCTGTTTGTGATAAAACTGCACTGCGCAGGTCCCGTAATTTGGGGCATAACTTTTCTAAATCTATTCGCTAGAACCTTCGTGATAATTTTGAAGCTCACATTGCATAAAGAGATAGGGCGAAAGTCACATAACGTAACTGGATTATCAATCTTTGGAATAAGGATAACCTTGGACTTGTTAATGCTAGTCATGCTAGGTGGATTGATGAAACATTGTTCAATAAGATCACATATTTTCCCACCGACGATATTCCACTGGGTCTGGAAAAAGTGAGCATGAAGTCCATCAGGGCCCGGGGCTTTAAAAGCACCCATGGCAAAAGCGGCATTTTTAATTTCGAGATTAGTCACTTTGGCCGACAGCATTGCCAGGTCAGAAGCACCAATATTAGGGAAATTAGAGCACCATTCATGAGGATCTTTAACCGAACCATCACGAGAATAAAGGTTGAAGAAATAATTGTACGCCATATTTTTCTCATATTATGGTCCTCAATCCACTCTCCCGCTTCATTTTGAATGGCCTTAATTTCCTTTTTTTCTCCTTTTAATCATTGTTGAGGCATGGAAAAACCGTGTGTTCCTATCCCCTCCTTGAAGCCATTTACATCTGGATCTTTGGAACCAAGTGATTTCCTCTTGTGTGGCCACCTTGTGATATTCTTCCCAGAGTTTTTTCTCCAACCTGAAGAGACCAGTGTGGGGGTTTGTTCTTTTGCATCTGTCAATTCCCTCCAGGCGTCTAATCAACTCCCTTTTCCTCTTGGAAAAGTTGCCTACACGATTATCATTCCAAGCAGAAGAAGATTTTTGGAAATCTTGCAGCCCAAGGATCCAACCTTTATTATCCCAAGCTCCCTTGACGACTTCTTTGAAATCATTTTCCAGAGTCCAAGCGGCTTGGTAGGAAAAGGTTGTCTTGAAGTTTTTCCTTTGGGATATAGGATTAGAGTTTACCACCACAATTCTATGATCAGATTTGTATTTAAGCTCGTGCCTGACCGAAAAGTTTGGGAAAGAATTAATCCAAGTGTAGTTGGTAAACACCCAATCCAAGCGCTCTTTCAAGTTCTTGCGCTCCCAAGTGAATCTGTCACCTTGAAACTTGGCTTCAATAAGATTAGAGTCATTGATGCAATCTTAGAATTGTTTCATAGCAGTCCAAGGGGTCTCAGCTCCCCAACCTTATCATTAGGAGAAAGATAGGTATTAAAGTCGCCCAAGACAATCCAAGGCAATTGAGTATTAGCATTAGAGGCAAGCGTACGAAGGGAGTTCCATAAGGTGGTTCTACCAATTGAGCTAGTTTCCCCATAAACAATAGTAACCATAGTCACCTTGTTGTTATTATGATCTGTAACTTGACAATGAAGCATTTGGGTGTTGGATGCTAGATAGGTAACTTCAAAAGTATCATTATTCCACAAAATCCAAATACCTCCGGAGAAGCCAGTGGATTCCACCCGGATCCAGTGAGAGTAACCAAGTCCACGACAAACTTTATCCGCTCTACACCCACTACGACAAACTTCTCCGGCTAACTAAAATCCATGGATCGAAAGGGTCGTCGGAGCTAGTGACCGTGACTGGCATGTACACCGATGGACGGTCCTGTGGTTGATGCGGTGGCTGGTATGACGGAGCAGCTTCTGGGGCTGAAGTTGCAGAGTTGTTTGAACTGCAATTTTCTCGTCTATGGCCAAATCTTCCACAACTAAAGCAAATCATGGTGAGCCCTTCATATTCCACGTTGAAAATGGACCCTGCAACAATCACTTTGGGAACAAGTTTTTTTTGAAGATCCAATTCAACACAAATTCTTGCATATTTCCCTCTCTGAACTTTTGGGTCTGAAGATTGGGGTTCCTGAAGGGTGTTCATTGATAGGGCAAAATTTAAAGCCTAAAAAAACTCCGCAAGTGCACGGGCCGTATCAAGTAATAAAATGATAAGAAAAGTATCGTTCCCACAAGGACTTGGTATCACAAACTTCAGTTAAGCATTGATTTCACAATTTCATTTAAATTGAGAAAACCAAATTGAATTTAATTAAGAAAAAGAAATTAAAACTAAAATAAAAATAAGAAAAATACCACAATAATCAAACGAGCAACCTAGAGTCACTAATCCCTTATTTGTTTCCTAGATTTTATCCCTACTAAATTAACTTTGACTTAATCTAATCAGCTAATCTAGAGTATTAATGTCTATAAATGCCTTCCGGTCCATTTATATACCTATCTTAATTAATTATGTAATGCCTCACACAATTAAAGAAGACGCGTTTTAAATCGGGCTCACTCTAATTTGATTATGCGGAGCTTCTAGGTATATTCCTATCCTAGACGCAAATTAGATTAAAACCTAACTTCACGTTAAATTTAAACCTAATTCCACGTTATTTATTCCTAAGGTCAATTTAGGATTTCCTCTTCCAAGTCCAACCCTAAATCCCCAAAACATGCTCAATGGTGGCCACTCACTAAGCAATAGCAAATAACACAGGATTAAATAAACTGAATAAAATTAATCAAAACTAAAAAGTGGGAATAATCTCTAAAACTCAAACAAGTTCATAGATTCTCTAGGTTGCAAAACCAACTAGCCACACATGGCTTTAATAAAATCCATAACAAAAAAAATGAAAAGATAATAATTCAGATTCAAAGAAGAAGGAGAAGAGGAAAGAAAATTTCTTCGTCGCCTCCACAGTCCTTCCGTCCTTCTGTGGAGATGATGAAGAGAACTGAAACGCTCAGCCTCTACTCCTTTGCTCCTTTGTCCCTTCCTTCTCGTTCTGCGTCTCTCCTGATCTGCTCCGTCCCCTTTTTGCTTGTCTCTGCTTCCTTATTTATAATAATTTAGATCTTGGGTCATTAATCCTCCTTTTCTTATTAAAAAGATATCTCATATCTTGTAATTTACTCCATCAGATCAAGTAATTGATTTTGCTTCTATTTTCTTGCCGGGGGGGGGGGGCATTAAGTTTGGCTGATTGCATATCCTCTGATTGTCTTTTCTACTTCTTTCCAAATCAGCTAATATTTCCTGCACAATAAAAATAGGATATGAGTAGATTTTATGTCGATTTATTCTTTGATCCCAAGTTTCATTCAATTATGGAAACGTTCATAAAAGATAATTAAATAGGCATATAATATCAATAATTACAATCAAATCTCATAAAATATACACATATTTAATCATAAAATATATACTCATCATTCATATCAACCCTGAGTGTTCGTCCAATACGATCTCCTATTCGGGAAATACAATGCTTATTGTAGCAGTGCATAGGCACGTCTGGTATGCGAATCCAGGTAGCAACTCTTCCAAGTTGATTCTGATAAGGGTTGAAGTAGGGTGTCCATCTCTGTGTTATAACACAGTGCTGCCGTATCACCCATGGACCCTCATAAAGAACCTTCCTATAGTGTGCCCGCCATAGTTGTTGGTCTTGAAGTTTAACTACGAAGTAGTTATTAGGGATGTCAATTAGATCAAAAGTAGAAAATCCCCAAAGGTTGATTAGTTGGTCTTTTAACACATAGAGATTAAACCTTTTGCCAAGCACTGTGAGAATCAGAGCATAATTCCATGGCTCACACCATTCATTCTACTCCTCCTCTGTGCAAGGAGCGACTGGGTACATGTCCATCAATTTCTTCATCTCCTCTGTAGGTTCAGGGATTTTCCAATGGATCTCTTTGTCATTGGTAAATAGATCCTCTTCCTCCATTATGTGGTTACTGTGCGCCACCCCATTAAATCCCAAAAGAGAGGCACGGTAGGATGGGAACTTTGGAGGGGCTTCATCATTCTTGTTTTCTAGATCAGCACTTCCAGGATTCTTTGCTTGCTCATTCTCTTTGCCTAATTCTTTTTCAGTCATCACATCGTCCATAATGGCCTGACGATCCTCTTCCAGCTTCTTCTTCTTCTTCCGGTCATCTTGCCCCTCGGCAGGTGGCCGGTCTGGCGGAAGTTTACGGTGGCCGGAGGGGTCTGCTACAACGAGAGCTTTTTCAGTCATGGCTAGTCTTTCCATTGACAACAAGTTAGGAAGCACATATTGACAACTGTATGGACAACAACTGACAAGCCTAGTAGCCACAAATGAGACCTCAATTTTACTCAGAGTATGAGGTCCACATTATATGAAATTGCAACCAAAACATTGTGCATATATTTATTACCGTCATTAGAATATGTAAACCGTAATGAAATTAAAATTGTATGGTAGTTTTATCATATTTTGAAGTCCACATTATATGATAAGTGAAAGGGTAGGGACTGACAAGTTATGGAGCATACGTTGACAACTGTATAGGCAACAATTAGACCCACTTAAAGTTGGGGAGTCATAAGGACCCTAAATGTTAAATTTTTTAGTTAAAAGACCTTAAGAATTCAAATTACTTTCAAATATCCAAATTGATTAATGTTGGTGGCTTTTTTTTTTTTTTGAAAATGCATCTCATACTGCTTCTTTTGTAAATGTCATTAGGCACACTTAAAGTTAGTGGGTAATTAGATAGAAATGTAGACCATATGATTTTTTTGAATGGGCTATGAATATGGTTAGTACCTTGTAGATGCATTTAAAGGTATAAATGAAAGTTGGATATAGCAGGCAAGTAATATGAAAATTGTATTCTATTGTAAATTTAATTGTTAATGAATGGAGAGGAACTTGTCGAAGCATACCCATAAACTTGTTAGTGAATGACTTTAGACTTGTTAATAGAAACTTGTGCACTTGTCAATAGGTACTCCTTGACTCGTCAGTGCAATGCTTGCATTTGCAAATATATCTTCATGTATGTTAATGAGAGCAAAGTGCAATCAGTTTTGTAAACAACTTCTGTTATTAAACAACCTTTATTGATATATCTTCATGTCTGTTATTATTTTGACAAACCAAAGGGTTGTCATTGTCAACTCCTTGTCCTTGACTTGTCAACATAGGTGCATGAATTTGTCATATCAACTTGTCAATGTATCTTTATGTGTGTTTACATAATCTGGTCACATTGCAATTATATCAATAAGTTTATAGATGTTGTTATAATAATATCCAGTCAAATAGACAAATTTTAGATAAGCTTAAATTACCATTGATGTTATGTTAATAAAATAAAGCACTAAGTTGATCATACATTAAGTTACAAAATACAGTTCATGAATATTCATGGCTAATCTTAGTTACAAACGAAATTCTTTGCCTATTTTATTCTCTTCTTTTAACTGTTCCCTTTTAGTAAAGACAACACTTCATCACTATGTATGTTGTTCATATAAGTACATGTACATGTACAACATAAGAGTCCTTGCAACTGTGGCTTCACGAAGTAGAAAGAAACAATTTCTCTGGAAAAAAAAAAAAACCATGTCAGGTCATAACCGTGCATAAAGCATTGACAACTAATGCACCATTAGACGACAAGTCATAGTACACCAAGAATGCAGTGAAAAGAGAAGTGGGCTTCATACACATTCTCATTTTTTCCCCTCTCCCAAATGCATGACACAATGGTGGAGATGATCTCAATCACACTTATTAGTCACAATATGTCAAATGATAGTTTCCATTGTCCAAACTTGTATTGGGGGTAGTCAAAAAAAGGGGAAAAGGGATGAATACCCAAAATGAGAGAATATTTCTAAATCAAAAACTTTAAAGCAACCATCTCTAATAGATGAACAGTCCTATCCAGGGTTTATTATTATATATCACATACTAAAATGTAAAATGTATATCTCTAGGAGAGAGCATATGACCTTGAGTAATGGTAAAATTATCAGTTTCTATAGATTAAAAAAGGCTACTTAACGCAATTGTCATTTTTTGAGCAACCATTTTTATGATTCATACAATGATCTTAGCAACTATAGCACACCCCATGCCTAAACAAAAATCGCCATACATTTAAACACGTCATCTGAAAAAAAGCTGATAGGCCTCTCGCTTTGCTCGAGTAGCTCAACAAGCAAGGGCCTGAGCGCAAATGCGTGAAAGCAACAAGCAACGGCCTGAGCTAGCGCGAAAGCTGTTGTGCTTCCGACGCACAGGAGTTTTTGTACCTATTAATAAATCAAATCTTGAGATTTAAGTGGTCAACAATATGGATGATTGATCCTCCTCCTTCACAATTAGGTAGCCACCTGTGACTGGGTGCAGCACCTGAACTAGATAGTGATCTCTCCCAAACCTTTTAATGAGGATTCAAGATTCATAGAAATGTCAATCAAGTAAATTATCTCGAACTAGGAGAATTACAAAATGAAAAGATACCACTCTAAATATCATCTACAACATCCCTATATAAATATGAGAAAGCACACAAAGAAAGCTTAGCACAAGATTTCCATTGTCCAAACTTGTAGTGTATCTAAGAGTCTAGAAATCCCAGACAGAAGCCAATGTACTTGGAGCATATGTCTACAACAAATTTAGTTTTGAAATGGAACAAAAAGTTGCAGAAGAAGAGTAATCAGGTCGGAAGGGAGGCCACGTCTGCTTTCACGGCTACGTTTAGTCAAGTGATGCCAACAACGTTTTGTCGATGGCAACGACATGCAATAGTGATGAGAGAGGCAACGAACCAAGGCTCTATCAAGAGAGAAGGAAAGAATAGGGTGAGTTTGAATCTATGTTAAGGTGTAAAAAAACACATGATTTTTCCAAAAGTACACCTAACACCAAGTAATCTGTGTGTGTGTAAAAATGACTATGTGGTTACAAAAGTAGAGCAAAAATACCCACTGACTGTTAGTTTAACTTTTTTTTTTGGTATTTTGAAAGCTAACATGAACAATGAATCAGCTAAATTTCATCTTACCTGGCAGTAAAGAACTTGAGAAAATTACAACAAATGGCATAGATCTTCGGGAAATTATAGTTCAGTCATTTCTCTCCAATTCCCCTTCTCTCTCCCAATCCCAATCTTACCCATCGGGCCACCCATCTCTGCCTCCTCGCCATCATTATTGACTTCCTGTATTTTTCAAAACTATATTGGCCCTTTTTTGTAATTTTCTCTGGTTCTCCAACGCCAACTTAGATGAAATTTAGCTAAATCATTGTCCATGTTAGCTTTAAAAATATAAAAAAGTCAAACTAACGGTCAATGGATATTTTTGCTCCACTTTTGCACTAAAAAAAAACCACTTAGTGTTGGATGCACTTTTGAAAAAAACACATACCTAACCCCTTGAATCTTTCCCCTTTTCCTCTATGTTCTATAATGGATAATTTAATCTTTTCACAATTTGATTATATTGCCCTAATGTACCATGAGATTTACTAGCAAATTGAGATTTCAAGTGTTTTTGAAGTAGTATTTTCTTTTATTTGAGACCTCACTGCCATTTTCCCTTTTTCTTTTTTTTGGTGAAATTTGTAATTGAAGATAATGTGCTTTACATGGGCTCGGTTATGTTTTTCCTGCGGCTAAATCGACATCGATTGGAGATTCATACATGTGGGATTTGCAGATCAGACTTTTTGGGGCTACCTTTACATGTTGCCATGGGCCCATGCTAATTTGGACTCGGCCCTCTGTCCATATGTACTCTATCTCATTGTCAGCTCGAATCCTATACCTCATGGAAACGTCATGCAACGACTCACCATGAGGACCACTGAGTTGCTATGAATACCGATCTGATCCTTTCTGTTCCTGACGCTTCTCGGAGTGCTCTCCCGTCTGTGTCTTGGTGCCGGCCTCCAGAAAACTGGACCAAATTAAACGTTGATGGTGCAGTATCTTTGAGGTCTTTATAGCGGTGAGTGGATTGTTGGCTTTGCTAAAAGTATTGGGATATGTAACTCTTATATGGCAGAAGAATGGGCGATATATGAGGGTTTAATGTCCGCCTGGGATCTGGGGCTTTGAAAGATTGTGGTGGAATATGATGCTAGTATTTGGTAACTAGCCTTTCTAACGTTGACTCTTCTTCTGGGAGTCTTTCGTCCATTTGTATTAAGAAATTGCTAGACAAAGAGTGGTCAGTGGTTTTTTGTCATGTGAATAGAGATTGTAACCGGATTGCCGATGCTCTTGCTAAGATGGGCTTGTCAAAATCAGTGATCCTTGGTGAGTGCCCTATGTTTTTAAGGGAATAGGTTAACTATGAGTGCCTAGGATTAATTTCCCCTATATTGTAATTCTTAATAAAATTCAATCTGAAAAACTTCACTGCCGCCAAATAAAGGGAGATTTAAACTTGACTGTTGATAAAATAATATACGGAGTATTAGGGAAAATTGGGCACAAGTACCTTATTGAAAAATTAATTGGAGAGGTCCTAACTCAGTCTCTATTGCACAATTCTGAGAAACAACCTTGCTTATTGTGCTAGCCCATTTTGTTTGGGTGCTTACTGAATTATGTGCCTGCATAACCAATTTTGCTATATATGGCCTAGATCATTTTAGACTCAAGTCACTGACTGTGTGTTTAACTAGAGCCTGAATTTTGATTGTAGATTCCCTAAATGTGTTGAGAGATTTAGCAGAGTATTGGATTTTGTGCAGCTGAATTTTGGGACATAGCTCGATTGTCATTGTAATGCGCACTTGAGTGCTGTCGAGTTCGACAGAAATTTCTCAAGTTTGCTTTGTGTGCTTTCACCTGCTAGAAAATGTTCGCTTGACTATTTTGGCAAATATTGACTTCAGGTAGGAGAAGCCAAGACAAGGTCATTCATTCAGAGCATTCAGGTACAAAAGTCTACAAAGAAGAAGGCCAAGTAATATATATATCGTTCATCAACGTACACTGTATATACCACTTTATATTATGGGGACATTTTGTGATGAGACGTGACTTGTTTATGGGTAATTCCTATAGATGATTTGCTTTAATGTGTGCAACATTCATTATGTATAGAGGATTTGTCTGTGGGTAATTTGTACATTCGATTTGTTCATTATATGCATCACAACTCCATATGCAACTACCTTCGGCCTCATGCAATAAAAAACATGCAAGTAAAAATTGTGCCCCACTTATATGCAATAAGAACCCATATGCAAGTAGGCATCTATCATGTGCAAATAACAAGCACTAAGAACCCATATGCAAGTAGGCATCCAACATAAGCAATAAGAACCCATATTATCAAAAAAAAAAAAAAAGCAATAAGAACCCATATGCAAATAGGCATCCATCATGTACAATTAGGATCCAACATATGCAATTAAGAACTGCCACGCATAATAACAAACAATAAGAGCCCGCATGTAAGTAAACACCTGTTATATGCAGTTAGCATCCATCATATATATGTAATAAATAAGCTCTAAGAACACACAAGCAAGCATCTGTCGTAATAGGGATTTATCCCAATTTTTCAAAAATATAAGCAAAACTTTAAATCCTTAAAATTTACTATTTTGAATAGACTAAAGTTACAATAAAGTTGTAATAGATGCATGACACTAAAGTTACCAAACATCTCCGCATGCTAAAACAGGTCAGGAGGATCAGATGGGGGGGGGGGGGGAATCAATACATATGGATAATTCATCCAAGTGTCAGCTGATCATTGGAAAGAGCACAAAGTTTTCTGATGAAAACGACAAAGTGACAACTATTGTCTACGTGTCCATTAGTTAACTTTCTCTAGCTTGTTTTTGCCAAGGAATGTACCTACTCACAAGTATCTGTGACGCTGTTATGGGTAAACATGGCAAATCACCAGCAGAATCAAGGGGGGAATAATCATTTGGGAAGACGACAAACTATAGTACTTTTATCCTAAAGTATACCTATCCAACTCCTCACACAGGGACAAATTAAGACACGTGTGAGAAATTAACTGATAAAATTACTCTCCAGTCCTCTGACTTGATATATGAATAATCGAATCAGAAATATCCTGAACCCACTCCGCACGAAAGGTTTTCCCAGGAACATGTCCTATATGATACAGTAATAACCCAAAGAAAAAAGCAAGAAACCCATACGATGGAAGGAGAGTAGAGGAATCTGATAGGGTTCACGTTCAACAGTAAACCTTTGATAGTAACCAGAAAGAGGCAGAACGCAACACAATACAATACGATATGATCATATGATACAGTACATTGAAAGCGTCTTCGAGTTCTTAAAAAAGCAAAGCAAGTCTCATAGGTTATTGTACTACACTTGACCTGGAATAAGGATCTCCTCAGTCCTCACCATCATTTGGATCAGTAGTATTGTGTATTTGCCGCAAACTGATACTCGCAGATTCTCAGCAAACTTTCTGAGACATATTTTATTGAGGCTGATCTAATACGCCGCTTCAGTGAACCCACCCGTACCTTTGAGCTCATTCCAAGTAGTAATTAAGCAGTGTATACATATGTACACTTGACTAGTGGATTCTTAGTACACGAGTCTGGGTCGTCCCCTTCCACCAAAATTTTTAGAATCTGAAATCAGGAAAAAAAAAAACGAATTGTCAATATTTATAAACGCGAATAGAGTAAAGCCACTAATTAAAGTACACTAGCAATAGAAACTGCCACAATGTCTCCACTATGTCATTCATAAACAATATAGAAACTGCTCGAAATTTTATTGGCCAGTGCGTGTGTTCTCGAATCTATCCTAAAGCGATGGAGGACCACCTCTAATAGTTGCAAGAGACTTTTAAACTCACATTTATATTAAAAATTATACAAATATTCTCTTACATTATTTAATAATATCATGCATGTATAGCAGATAATATCTTGTTACTGTTGGAACTTTTGTTAATAGTAGTCATCTATCATACTTTTGATTGGAGATAAAAGTACTGTGGGGAAGAGAAAACTATAGGAGAAAGTAAGAAAATAAATAGCCTTTTCCTGTCTGAATAGAAAGAAAAAGCTGGAAAAGGGGGGGGGGGGGGGGGATCCCTAAAGTTTTCTATTCAAGAGTTGTGGGATTCTGAAGAGATCCAAAATATGTTTTTCAAAATTATTCCAAAGGCTGTAGCACACCATAAAATAGATCTGCATCTTCTCCAGATAGTTTATTTTCATTGTAAATCAATCACATTTTCTTTAATTTTCTATCTCTTTCCTATCCATTCAAACAAATAGAGAGAACATTTTCTATCCACTCTTCTATCTTCCCTTCATTTTCTCCCATCTCATCCCCCCCCCAAAAAAAAAAACCAAAAAAAGAAACAAAGCATTACAGTTTTCATGAAATTCTAGGGATCTTAAAATTTGAACCACAGCTCCTTGTGCCAAGAGTAAAAATAATTACACACATGATATCATTATCGAGAAGTTTCTGCCATACGTAAATGTACATAAATACACACAAATATATGTGTGTGTGTGTGTGTATAGAGAGAGAGAGCTTGTTATTATGTCATTGTTACTTGAAAAAGACGTCTCCAGTAAGACCTTGTCACCCTCCTTCCACGACGATGCACAAAGTTTGATTCATATCCCCATTACTACAAAACCCCTTATAAATTTCATAGGCTCTTTTTATGGTATTTTACACCACATGGGCAAACACCACGAACTGAAATTTTGAACATATATTTTACTGAATAATCAACTTATGGTAACTTCTTGTCATCCATTGAACTTCCACCATTAGAGTTACCCAAGCTCAAAGTTGGATTCTCTCCTTAATTTATTGGTGTTTTGATCTGAGGATTTAAGTCACATGTAGTCTTCAAAACCATACAGTACTTGTATATGTTAACAAACAAGTTTAACTATGATATGTTTCACATCACATAATTAATATTGAGTAAATGTGAGTTAAGATATTTATTATTCATAAGTAGTAGGTCTTCACATAAATTTTATATATTGATATTTATCATTTATCAATAATAATATTTTAAATTGGGTGTACATTTTTTATTTGAGCATAATAAATAAATTTATTACCTCACCAAGCCTCCAACAAATTCATCTTTTGTCCAAGACGAAGCTACCAAATTTCACATTTATAATTAATAATAAACTATGCAACAATTATACGTATGGTTTGTACGAACTCCACAACATATTTTAATAACATTAATTTATCAAATCCACAAGATACTGCAGGAAAAAAAAATACCTTAAAGAAGCTCCATAGGGTATATAGTTATCAGCTAAAAGAGGAAAAGTAATAGTCAGCCAATCACAAGGTAGTAGTGAACAGTGGGAGCAAAAGTTGACTTTAACCGTAAACACGTCATGAAGATGAATACAAAAGTGTACACAGTGCTCCTGTAAACTATTAAATGCGCACGCACATATTCGTAAGCAAATACTTCGTCCACAATATTGCATGTATAGATTGACAATGACGCTAAGACAATGACTTCTTTATTGGCTAAAGCTTGATCTAACCAAGTAATGAGATATAAATAAAGATAGATATACACGTGACATAACATGGTAGGTGAGTTATGATGCTCGTTGGCTAAATAAAAAAAATAAAAAATAAAAAAGAGGAGTTATGACTTATGAGATATATAATATAAACAAATCATTAAGACACACACTAAAATTATCAATATAATTTTTCGAGAAACCAGAACTAGATTTTCAAACAACATTACTTGAGAGAGAGTATGTGCATAAACAAATTCAAATGAAAAGTAAAAACATAGAAAATTAAGAGAAAACAAAAGTTCAAAATTAAATGTAAGAATGATGTTTTTAACAAGCTATGATAAAAACTAAATAATAAGCTATATGAGACTATCTCGCATAATAATGATAGGACAAAATATCGATAGGGGTACCAAAAAAACATATAGGAAAAAACTCTACATTCATTTCGAGATAACTTAAACCTTAATGGTCATTATAAAATGTAATGAACCGAAAAAAAAGAACGTGATGCATTATTATATTGAAAGCTATTATTGGTACATCATAACAGAATTGCCGGTATAAAATTTTTCACCTATCAAATTTTTGTAGGGCTAAGTAGATAAATCCCAACTTAAAGCAAACAATATTAATTTGATGCTAATTATGACCATAGTTCAACTCAAAGTATATTCCCCATCCAAGCTTCCAATCTTCTAGGCCAAGTAAAGTAAACATGGTTTCTCCAAGTTGTTGGTTTATCAAATCAACATGCACTATTCATTATAATCACAATTAATATTTATTTCAAGATCTCATAATTAAATCAATGGTTAGATACCAAATCTTTGGATATCTTACTAAATCTTTGTTCCTTTAACACTCGGTGCATTTATTTATGTAATCCGATATATTAATATCTGACGCCACAGATCTTCACTGTTACGTTTATGCAATGTCCCTAATTAAAACAATAAGTTTATCCTCTAGTAATCCTTAAACAGAATATGTTATTCTTTTACGTGCTTTTCTGTGTCATAGATTTTACTCTCATATGCTGATAGCAATGACAAGTAATAAGCATGCGTGTGTGCCTCTATATGAGTGCGTGTATATATGTCCTGTATTGCCTAACAAATAACGAACCACAACACACTTTCAAATTAAGACTAGAAACCTTGCTCCAGTTTTTGGACTGTTTTTGTATTTCTACTGATAAACTTTTTTGGTGAAATATTGACTGTCCAAGTAGGTGTATAGATAATCGGATGAGCGAATACCAAGTCATGGTATTGACTAAATTATAGGATAAGCTAACTTTATACAGGATCAATAAATCTTGTTTTAAGTGCCATCCTAATTTATTTTATATATCATGTACGTAACCTGCTTTTTTGTTTCATGTTTGTATTGGATTGATTGAATATGAGACACAGCTATCGTTCACAATTTAAATCATGCATGCATTCACCCTAGCTAATAAGATCATGCAAGGAAGGAGGGATGTGGCCCAGCTGTGGCAAAATGTGATTGCTTCACATTAGCCCAAGGCCATCTGAAGTTCTCTCCAATTAACCCTATAATCTGCCCACAGGAAGTTGTAGCAATTTTGTATAATAAACTAGCAGGGTATCATTGGCCTACCCAAAAAGCTAGAAATAGCAGCAAATTAGCAATGTCGTATCAGACATAGGTCTACATAGGTCAGTGTGTCGTGTGAGTGTGCGTTGGAATTAACTTTTGGAGAATAATTTTTACAATTTATGAGATATATGGATATAAGTGGAGATTTATCTCCGCTTGCAGAAAAAGGCTCCAGTGAGTGTTTGCCAAACACTCACTAACTATTGGTTAGTCTGCTGACGATTCTAAGGAATGAAAAGCAAATAGGTAAGTAGCTTTCGTGGATACTGGATAGAGACATCCTGCCTAACTCCTAGATATATGTGTGTGTCTTTTTTTTTTTTTTTTGCTCGAAGGTACATATATGTGTGTGTCAGTGTGTGTATCCACTACCATTCTGCTTTATACTATAAGAAGCATTCATTGATATTGAGCTTGCTTAATTATATTTGTTATACCTGTACGATTCTGCTTGGAAAGCATTATTGATCAGGTTTAACATAATTAGCGACCCAAACTGAGGGCAGCTTTTACGTCGAGCCTCCATGCAAATCCTCCACCGTCCATTCTCCACGCATCACAAGGAACCATTTGCGAGCATTTCTCCTTCCCCCACGTGTACTGCACTTTCACCTGGCACGTGAAAGCACTGTACGCCAATGGTCCTCTCATCACTAATCTCACCTCCATCTCAGGCGTCTCCTCATCGTTATTCCGGCTCATTACCATCTTCCCAAACGCTCTATTCACCCACACAATTCTATTTAAACCGTCTGATACGAACCCTGGACACGAGTCCCCACCCAGATTAGCTAACTTCTCCGTGTCGGTGCACCCTAACCCTAGCGCCTCCATGCACGTCTCACTCACGTACTCCACCGTTACCCACGTTTCCACTGTTGTCCTCCGCGGAGGCATCACTGCCGTCTGACCTAACGCTTCGTTACCATCATTATTCATCAAGTTCAAGTTCAGCCGAATAAAAGGGTTACGAGCTTCCTCTTCTTCCTTATTTGTAACTGTGACTGTATGACTATACATGCTAGTACTAGCGCTAAACCAAGCTCCACCTTTTGATGACACCTGTTGTTCCGCACGATTCTCCTCCAACAGTTGCAGCGTTGTCGCCGACCGGCTCTTTACTTCTTCTTTTGCCACAGTACGCTCCCTGTCTTTATTAGACTCCTTACAACTCCTCCGAACCCTAACGTACTTTCTCTTGGGTCTCCGTAGAGAAATGATGGCGTTATCCTTGAACGTCGGCGATCGACCCAGCAGAGGCCCTCCGGCGGCCGGCTTTGGAGCGATGGGTCGGAATCTCGGCATCAACGTATTGATCATCGTATTATCCTGCCCACCACCGGCGCATCTCGTGGAACGCCATCCCTCGGCACCATTCATATTCATCCCACGCACCTAGCGCGCACTAATGGTTGGATCCAGATTTATGTTTCTCTCTCCTCTCAATCTGCGGGCGCGTGTGCAGGTTCTGATGCAATTATTCTCTTGGCTGAGGGCCCTGAGAGAGAGAAGGTTCTGGGCCGATAGCAAACCAGACAGAAGAGAGCGACGATGAGGGGGAAAAAAGGCGAAGGTGAAAGGACACGTGTCCAGTGCAAAAGTCCAATTCTATTCGAGAGATAGGAGATGGCCAGCGATAAAGAGATGTACCCGGCACAAAGGAGTACGCAGATCCGGTCCCACCCAAAGACCAATAACAAACGAGGAGGTGTCCAGCACTGCCGAAAGCATGGTACACGTGGGTTGTTCCACAAAGGAGTACTGAGGACTGTGGAATGAATTGGGGGAGGGGAGGGACTGGGGGAGTTTCCAGAATAATCACATGTGGTTGGATTCTATTCGATATGGAATTGGTGGTGAGGCCGCCACTCGAGACCAAAGTTGTGAACTTCACGACCCACTCAGAGGGGTGTCTTTACTGAGAATCGTGGCGTGAATCTCACGCGTGTGACGGCCAAAGAATAAGATGTATTTACATCCAATATTAATATTAATGGATGTCGCATAGAAGACACGTTGCAGTTTTATAGATAAGCGTATCTCCGCTGAGATTTCTTGTGTCACTGTCTCTTATTAGATGTTACATCCGTGCCACGTACCCCCGGGGGTGGGGTTTATCTATTTCTTTTTCTGGTGCCAATCCCCGTTCATATATTAGATGATCCCCTTTTTCAAATCATCATATAATTAAATGGATCTTACGCTAGGCATGAAAACTATTGCAGTATGGAGCAAAATATATACCAGTAGTATAACCAAATACTAACATATTTTTGCAGTACACCAAATTTACTCAACAAATTAATCGCAATCATTTCTTTCAAAACATCTTCATTTTAGAGCCTATTTTGTTCTTGGTTTAATTCATCATAAGTAGAAATTCCAGAACTATAGGCTTAAAAGCAATATAATGTTGTCCTAAAAAATTTTCTTGTCTCAATGTTGCTCCGAAAATTTCAAAACATAGTAATGTTTTCCCATTTTATTAAAAAACTAATGTTAACCCTAAAAATTAACATTGATCGTTAACTTTTTAATAGAAATGGGTAACATTACTACGTTTTGAAACTTCTGAAGCAATATTAAGATAAGAAAAACTTTGAGGGCAACGTAACGTAACGTTACTCCTCAGCAAAAACTTTCGAAACAAATTTGCTACTTAATCTTTCTAAATAAAAACTTTAGTTAGCATGTACGGTTTATATGTGATGAATAATATGATTTATTTATCCTGTTTTTTTTTTTTTTGAAAAAAACCTGCATATGAACGGATTCCATTAAGCCCATTTATAGCATAAAATAATAGATAAGAATAAAGGATTCCCCCGTTTTCCCGACGCTTTCCAAGTTTCGCACTGGATGCTCAATATATGGTTACGTGTAGACACGAGACTCTTTCAAGTTTATTTTACATATATATTACGTATGTAACCAGAAACTAGCCTGCTAATTAAACCTACCAGACAATTTCTTTCGTTTCATCTTCTATATAGGAAGACCCCACTTTATAGTTTTCTTGGTGATACCTACCGAGGCCTTTAATTTCTTCCATCCGAAATTGTGTCCCCCCTCCTCTGCATTATCATCATCATCTTTATTATTCTTTCCATTACCCCTCCATCTTAATTCATTATTATTAAAGTTTATACCTTTTATAGCTATTTGATCTTAACAGCAAATGTCCACTCCCCCTACCCACCCAAATAAATTGCCCTTCGAACTTGCTAACAAAACACCTACTCCTGCTCCCCTCTTTCAGCCCCAACCCTCTCCAGCCTCTTGCCCAAAAACTCTAGAGCCCCGGGCCAGCTGCTCGTTCTCTCACCTCCCCTTTTCGATCCCCCCCTCTCTTTCTCTCTATTATGTACTCGTATAATAGGAATAGGAATATTTGAGCATACTAATACATACATTTTATTTAATATTATTAATTAGATTAAGCATATAGGTAACTCCCACAGTTTATTTAGCTAGCCCCTATGGAGTATCAGTGGCAATATATATTACATACTCAGCACTTAAGCTAGAGTGGGAGATATAACTATATACAGATAATAGTCCATCCATCAAGCCTCAGAGAGGAACAGTACAGTACTTTATCGGTAAGATAATTGCCAGTATTGTTGTTCCTCCCAATTCAATTACTAGCTTTTGTCCTCTCTCTCCTTCTCTCTCTCTCTCACCCCCCATCCCACCCCTAGCGAATAAGCAGAGGGCAGTTAGCTATATTAGTTATCATTTTCAAACATATATATAAAAAGTAATACCTGATGCATAGGCTCCAGCACTCTAATTCATCTAGCTCTTTCCTCCTGAATTCTGGTTTCTCAGAGGCCTAAGCTGAGGGCGGCCGTGATGTCTAGCCTCCATGCAAAGCCCCCACAGTCCAATTTCCACACATCACACGGCACCATCTTCGTCCACTTCTCCTTCTGCCACGTATACTGTAATCTCACCCTGCACGTAAATGCCTGGTATGAATAGATCACGTTATCCTTCACCTTCAACCTCACCACCACCTCCTCCGCCGACACTCCCTCCTCATTCCCGCTCACCATCCTCCTGTACGCCTCGTTCACCCATCCAACCTTGCCCGTACCGTCTGATATGAACCCTGGACACGTGTCCCTCTCCAGATTATTCACCTTCTCAACGTCCGTACCACCTAACCCTCGTACGTTCGCGCACGTGCCGCCCACGCTCTCCACCGTCACCCACGACTCCACCACCCTCCGCCCGCCGTTCACCGGGCCCGTGGTTGTCCACAGCCTCGCCGGTTCGGGATATCTCGGGATCTCGAGTTTTTCCACTGTCATGTCCAGATCAACGTTCTTACACCATGAGCTCCCGGTGATTGAGCCTTCCGCCGGGTCACTCTTCTCCGGCATCAACTGAAGAGTCACAACCGCGTTCTCCGGACCATCTTGCATCTCAGATCTCTCACAAGATCTGTTATTATTATCCTTTCTCCCATATCCACTGTTCCGCCGAACCCTAACGTACTTCCGCTTCGTTCTCTTGGCCGAAAGGAACACCTTACTCGTGTTGTCCGGCGCCGTGAGTCCGGAGGCAGAACCTCCGTCGACCGGTTTTGGCGCGATCGGACGGAATCTGAGCATTATTCTGTTAACTACAGTTTTATCGCGAGCAGCATCCCCTGTGGCACGTGTGGCTATGCGGTTCCATACATCTCCACCGTCCATCAATCTTCGGGAGTTCCTAATCTGGGGTTGTGAATCTCTAGGGAGGGTGAGCCGAAGTCGCTTGTTTCGCTATGTTGCCGAGAGAAGGGATGGGGAAGAGAGAGGAAACGATAATGATAACGGCAGCACGGTGGCTGGGTGAAGAACCAACACGTGTCTAGGGCAACAGAAAACAGTATAGGGAGGTGATTGGATGGATTTTAATTTATGTGGGGCCCGCTGTGAAAAAAGTGGCGTATCTGGGAGGCGTAAATCGAGGCCTGTGATTGGTCCCACGGCGGAGCCAATGAGAGACGCTAGAGTGTCCAGCACTCCTGGAAAGAGAAGGGGTACGTGGCTTCCTGACAGCGACACCATATTCTCTATTCTCTCTCCCCCCTCTCCTGCTTCAAGTGGAATCCGCTTTTCTCTACCTGACCTCAACACGTGTTTGCCTTTCATTGGTCAGTAACAACCTCGTTGCGCTCTCGAACAGTTGACTCTTCCTTTCCTGTCTCTCCTCAATCGGCGCGTGTCATGTCGTCCCTTTCATGATAACCTTGTGGATTGTGCGTTGTGATTGGCCTATCAATTTGGGCCCCAGTGCTTGAGCTCCACTCGCTTATACCGTCGCGTTGTAAGTTCAATCGTCCATAATTGAGGGGGCATGTGTCCGCACTAGCCGCACGCTTGAGCAGAATAATAATAAGGGTGGGTTTGGATGGAGGAAAATCGGGGTGAGAATGGGAAAATGCAATCTCCCACTGCAGCCACAGCCACGGTTTTCTTTATTTGAATGAGTGACTTATTTTTTATCTAACTTTTTAAAAGAGAAAAATTATAATAAAGAATTTAAGAAAAATAATATTTATTAAAAAGACTATAAAAATAGTAATTATTTTGAATGATAAAAATTAAAACATTACAATAAAAAGATTAAATTACCCTTAATTCTACAATTTTTACGTAAAAGTGAGAAATCCCCAAAGTGTAGACTCCTTTCGATTCATTAATGACTTGTCCACCTATATGAGTAACAAAAAATCTCCAACAAATGTTGACAATCCATTATTTTTCAGGCTCTATTATCCTTAAACCAATTTCCTGAATAATATTAAATTTTTAAAATTAAAAAGTATCAAATGAAATATCTAATTAACAAAAAAAAAACTTACTCGTCAATATCTAGGAACCTTTTTTTTTTAACAATAATATATGGGATTTTTTTTTTGTTTTTTACAATAATATATGGGAACCTTTCATTCCTAAGAAAGAAAGAAAAATAACGGACAATGTAAATTTGTCTTCGAGGTAAATATTTGGGAACTTTTTTTTTTTTTGAACAATAATGTATGGGAACCTTTCATTCCTAACAAAGAAAGAAAAATGACAGGCTATGAATTTGTCTTCGATTAGAATATTTGGGAACTTTTTTTTTTGAACAATAATATATGGGAACCTTTCATCCTATGGAAAGAAAAAAAAAAGACAGACAATGTGAATTTGTCTTCGGTAATTCAAAAGAGAAGTTTGAAAAAAATACAATACTAAAGGGGGAAAGATTAATCAAGTTTTATTGATGATGACAAGAACCAAACCAAAAGAAAACGGAGAGAAAAATTAATAGGGAGAGAAACTTGAAGATCGTAGAATAGAGGAGGAGGAGGTTTGAGAGATCTTTGTCAACGCACGATTCCTCCAAGGAGAGATTAAAAAAAAAAAATACAAGTAGAGACTCTAACTTACATATTTCAGATTCTGATTTGATCTCTATTTACATTTTCAATCAATCACTTTAAATTCTGATTTAGTTGAAATAAAATAGGAAATCTGATCAAGGATAATTTAATCTTTTTATTTTAATGTTTTAATTTCTGGTCCTTTAAAATAATTATCATTTTTATAGTCATTCATAATAAATATTATTTTTCTTAGGTCATTTATTATGATTTTCCCTTTTAGAAGCTTGGTAGAAAAAAAATCATGTTATAAATATTCCTTCTGGTCTTTATTATAAGGCACCAACTAATTAGTTTATTTGGTTTTTTTATAAGGCACTTGCTTGTTCCCAACGAGCATTAATTATTTGTTTCTATGTTTGTCCATAATTAATAAGGATAGTGTGTGAGAGTAATAATATAATATTAGAGTTTAGTGCAATTAGTAGGGATAATATTGGAAGTTACTTAAATTGTAGGGCAACTTTATTGACTTTAACTGTTTTTATTGGTTTGTGAAAAAAAGTTAGTTGGTGTCTTATTAATAACTAAAAGGAGTATGATTTATTTTTGGGTTGATGGTGGTAGAAGTGGCGGAGCTCACGTTAAAAAGCTGAAAGCTTTTTGAATAAAACTACCCCATTGAGTTTTTTTCTTAACTGACTTTTAGGAGTTTCTTTTTTTCAAAAAAAAAAAAAAGTGAACTGAAAGCTCAACTAGACATTCCACTTTCGGCTTTTTTCTCTACTGCTACTTTTTCTGATTTTAAGCTACTTATGCTCTTTTCAAACAGACCCATTTTCTTTTCTAGCGTGTAAGGAAAATGGCGAAAAACCCAAACACACTTGATGTGATGATGGATTTAACATAAAGAAGTAAAGGACCTAAGGGCAATTCACACAGTGGAATCTGGAGAAAACGGAGGAGCTGAAGAAAAGAAAGGGCAAGCGGCTTTTTCTGGCTACGATGTGGCATCTAATCAATCCTAAAGAATAAATGGGTTCCTTCTTCTCCATCGTTGTGGTTGTCGCGTTCTTGTTTGTGTTGAATGTGATGTACCCATCATCGCTGGTTAAGTACATGCCAATTTTAGGAGCAGAAGAAGTTGAACGAAAGAGAAATTAATAAAAAGAAAAATGAAGAGAGAAAAACACAAAGGGGGGGGGGGGGGGTGGGGAGTGTTGGTGTGTGAGTAAGAGATCGAGAGAGAAAGGTATGACAAATATTAAGAATGTTAAATTTTATTTTATTGAACTTTTAGAGCCATGGATACTGAGATCCCATTAGAATTTGAGTAGAGGGAGGTGGTGGGAGCTCCACAGTGGAGGAAAAATCTGATGAAATATTGGTTGACCTTACAGTACCAATGTGCTAAACGTAGTTAAATTTGTGATATTTCACATAAGGAAAGTGGTATTGACCATGTGCGGTTGATGATTGCGCAACGGGTGAGAGTAAAGTTAAACAATTATCTCATAACCATGGCGCACTCATGAATAAAATAAGATCACAGAGAGTGGTTGTAACCGCATGTAAGTGATGGATATGTAATGGTTAATTGCTCTATTCCATCATGAAAGAACAAGGCAAACAAAGTTGTTCCTTCCACTTTTTACATATGCGACCTATGATGGTCAAGTTGTGGTTATAGGGGAATTAAGTGATTTATGACCATGGAGTGCATAATGCTGGTTAGGGAGGATAAAGTGAAAACATGGGCTTTAAAATGATTTTTTTTAATAAAGGCCTTTAAATAAAATTTTTAAAACAAAGGCAAAAATGTCTTTTGGAACGTTTTCCTATTTCTTTTTTTTCCAACTAAATAAAAATTTTCATATCAATCCATTTTATTTTCCAATGCCAACTGAACACTTTTGTAGCAAAATATTTTCCACTCCTTTTTATATCATCCATTTTCAATTTTCTTTCATTCCAACAAGCTCTAAAAAGCTTGCTGGCAGAAAGTATACCGAGAGTCCAAATATGAATAGGAATTTTGTTCAAAATATAAATACATACTGTTCAGTAACTGCACGCCTATGGAATGGAGTTAAAAATATGTTAACGAAAATTAATTTGTTACAAGACTGTATATCTTTTTAATAGGAAAAAATTTTGGAAAAATCTCATTGAAAGTCATTTGAAATACCCAACTTCTATTTGACCAAAAAAAAAAAAAACCTAAATTGTAAACTAGACTTCTAAATTTCACATATTTGTAGTCATGTCAAATAGCTTAATTTAGGATTTTATATTTGAGTGATTTTACCTATATGCCCTCTTATTCTTTCTGCCTCATTCAATGATTCTCTTCATCCATCTTCTCTCCTCTTCCTCTTCAAGTCTCATCCTGATCTCATTATATCTCCGATTCAAGTTTTAATTATGTTGTAATTCAGAGATTCAAAATCAAGGTGTCGTTTATATATCATACTATGTGTAAGAATCAAAACGACTGCAGATCGAATGACCAATCCTAAGAGAAAAATCTAAAATTTAATTAATTGAAGTTAAACAAATGATCATTCATTTATATTCATGTTTGACCATGCAGATGGGTCCCTACATCATTACAAGTAGCCGCAACCTCTTTTGGCAGCCGCTCCTTGACTTGTTAGCAATGAAGCCCCACTTTTTTCTTTTAATGGATTAAAATTCCATGACCGGGAATTTCAATGAAGCTCACATAATGATTATAACTCTACCTTTTCTTCACTTAAGTTGATAAATTCGTTCACTTACAATAAATTTCGGTTTCAGTGCTTTTATTATTGAGCACCTGTTTCAGAGCGGCGTGAAATCAAGACGACATTGAATGGGTTTGAAGAAAAAGTATGATGAACAAAAGAAGTGTTGGGGGACTGGGGAGCACAAAATATTGAATGAAGGAAATGGAGGGGGATGAGGTTGATGGGCACAAGAGGAAAGGTAGAAGAATGAGAGAGAAAGCAACAGAGTAGCAAGACAGGGCATATAGATAAAATCGTTTAATTATAAAAGAGTAAATACCCTTTCTAATCTCTAACAAAAAACATGAAGCTCATCTCTTACAAAAAGATCGATCCTTATTCGTCCTTGACTAAAAAAAGTTTTTTGAAAATTTGTGAGGAATCAAAATGTCAACCAATCGACCCTTATTCGTCTTTTTTATGAATTAAAAATGATCTTTTTTTATAAGGGACCAAAATGGGATAAGGTCTTTTGTCGGGGGCCAAAAAAAGTATTTATTTGTTATGAAATTCTGAATTGGGTTATTTGACGTGAATTAGAATTTATCATATTTAGAGGCCTACTTCAACATTTGGATATTTTAAAAGGTTTTCAATGACATTTTATCCTAAAATTTATTGATTTGTTTCTATTTATAGGACATGTTACAAAATTAGGAAATGTTTAATATTTTTTAGATACCCGTAATTAAAGTATGAAATGACTTGTTATAAACATATTATCTTCCTCATTTTTTGAAGGGTTAAAGTGCAAAAATACACATGTGCTTTTCTTTGAGGAGTGGCCAGGAGCAAGTGCTTTTTTTAGATGCAAAAGTGACTATGTGGTTACAAATTAGGTGCAAAAATATCGTTTGACCATTAAGTTTAACTTTGACTATTAAGTTTGACTTCTTCTTTTTTTACTGGACGATGACGTGACATTTCAAAGGTGCAAAAATACATATGTGTTTTGTAAAAAAAAAAAAGTCCAATACCAAATTCTTTTTTAAATTAAATAAATTTATTTTAATTACTACCGGGTGCTAAAAAGATATTTAGGATACTGATCTGTATTGAAAAAATATTTCATGATCTTGAAAAATTATTTTAAGATTTGACAAAATATTTCAGGCTACTGATTGATACCAAAAAGATATTTTGAGAATACTGCCTGGTACAGAAAAAAAATTCATAACATTGACAAATTATTTTAGAATCTTAAAAAAATAAGTTGAAATATATTTTTAATACCAGTCAATATTTTGAAAATCCTTTTAGTACCAGTCAATAGTTTGAAATATTTTTTCAAGATCCTAAAATAATTTTTTAAGAATATGAAGTATTTTTTTTTTGTACCGGTCACTATCCTAAAAGTATTTTTTTAGTACCAGTCAATACCTTGAAATATTTTTTTTCAGTATTTGTCAATATCTTTTTAGTACTGGTTAATACCTGAAATATTTTTTCAAGATCTTAAAATAATTTTTTAAGACTATGAAGTATTTTTTCTGTCTCAGTCAGTATCTTGAAAGTACTTTTTAGTACAAGTCAGTACCCTGAAATATTTTTTTTAGTATCAGTCAGTATCTTCTTAGTATTAGTCAATATCTAAAATGTTTTTTCAAGATACTAAAATAATTTTTCAAGATTATGAAGTATTTTTTTGTATTAATTAGTATCCTGAAAGTACTTTTTAGTACTGGTCAGTCCCCCGAAATATTTTTTCAGTATCCTGAAATATTTTTTCAGTATCAGTTAGTATCCTTTTAGTACCGGTCAATACCTGAAATATTTTTTCAAAATCATAAAATAATTTTAATTGAAGTAAAATTATTAAATTTTTTTAAAAATAATTTGGTGTTGGGTGCTCTTTTTGACAAAGCACATGTGTACTTTTGCACTTTTGAAATGCTACTTTATCGTCTAGTCAGCAAAAAAAGTAAAATTTAACGGTCAAATGGTATTTTTGAACCTAATTTATAACCACATAGTCACTTTTGCACCTAAAAAAGCACTAGCTACTGGGCGCTCCTCGGAGAAAAGCACATGTGTGTTTTTGCACCTTGACCTAAAAAAATATAACAGCATAAGAAGCACTCTGACAACGATACTAAATCCCAGGGCAATAATTTTGTATAAAAAGCCGGGTGAGATAAACTGGGCCGCCCATGAAAACACACATGCCAATCGAGAACGCTACGTGTATGGGTGTAATGATAACAAGACTCCAAACATAGGAAAAGGTGATGGTGTATAGAGCAATCCTCATCTTAATTAAGTTTATGAGGGAACCCTCTCGAGAACCTCTCCACAATGTTAATGGAAAAGAAAAATGTCATTGTATTCACAATCATGAAGCAGAAAAACTTAACATCTTTTGGTGGCCGGATACCACCGGGAGGGTTTATTGCGGCTTGATAAGTAGCCGTTGCGAGGAGCACAACCACGGTCAGCATGACGTTCCGGATATCCCTTATGCGCATGCTTCATTCTGAACGGGAACTAACTCCAGTGCTTCATTCTGAATTGGAACCGGAATCACTCCTATTTCCTGATGATTCATGGTCTTCATAGTAGAATGAAGAAAATCTGCGAGATGTTGAACGCTCTGTTGGGTGTGACACTGGGTGGTATCAGAGTAGGGTGTCATACTGAATGACTCTAATACCACATATTGTGCTAAAAAAAAATTCTCCCTAAAAGATACCTTGTAGCATACCATTATACTCACGGTTATATGGGGTAAGAGTATGAAATATATGTTGTTTTTGGTGTCATAATAAGCCACAAAAAGATTGGGGGAAAATTCGTCACTAACCACCAGACTAAATTTTTCCCCTACTAACCATTGTAGCTTGTCTTTTCTCCACATGATACGATAATAGAATTAAAAATGGATTAGTTCCAGTTATTTTGGTCTTGCCCCTCACACTGTGACACACATGATACCCTAATAATGTAAGTTTACACTATTTGGTATCAGAGCTAAGGGTATCACATTGAGTGGTATCAACGAAAGGAATCACATTAGGTGGTATCAGAGAAGGGTATCACACTAGTGGTTCTAATACCAAACATTTTAGGCTAAATAAAATTCTTCGTAAAACATACCTTGTAGCATACTATCATGACTAAGCATTTTAAAAAAGGTTAAGATGCAAAAATACACATGTGCTTTGGTCAAAGAAGCGCCTAGTAGCAAGTGTTTTTTTGAGGTGCAAAAGTGTACACGTAGTTATTAATTAGGTGCAAAAATACCATTTGACCGTTAAGTTTGACTTTTTTTTGCTGACTAGACGATAATATGGCATTTCAAAGGTGTAAAAATATACATGTGGTTTGTCAAAAAAAGCACCCAATACCAAATTTTCATTTCCATCATTTTCTTAAAATGTCTATTAAATTTTCTAATTAATAATTAATAAATCAGTATTTATCCATTTGAAATTTGATATTATAAATACTATATTTAATTAAAAATAATTTTAATTTTTCTGGTTCAATTTGTTAATACACCAGCGAAGGGGCAAAACAGTGACAAAAATCTTGGACCCTAATTTGGAAGCTTCTTTGCTTATTTTATACACAAACTTATATATAACAAAAAGAGATTTGTATTGTAAGGTTACGGTGTAATACTTCAGGGTTTGCCTTATCTCTCGCAACTATTATTCTTGAATATTGGAAATGGAAGCTTCTTCTTCTACAACAGCATCCTCAAACTTCTCAACATCTCTGAAAAACTTACAGATTCATCCACTTCACACCAGACACAGTTTCTCACGACTGTCGCTCCCTGCAAGAAAGCTTATTCATCTTCAAGATCATCAATGTCGGTATGATTTGAGAGTGAAGTGTGTAGGGACAACGAATTACGATGAGGTTGTGGTGGACGAGGAGATGGAGAAGATAAGGAGGCTTCAGAACGAGTCGGCTGTGAGAGGGGTCGCGTTGGAGGGAGAGAAAGGGAGGAAGCTTGATCTCAGTCCAGCCGCGACGGAAGATAGTAAAGGGCTTTGGAGAGTGGGTCATCAATGGCTTCAAGAAGGAGGAAGGTGGTGATGACGTGGAGGGTGCTGTGAGGGTGTCATTCGGTCGTGACCCGAGGATTGCCAGGTCGAAATTGAGTGTGGCGGTTTTTGCAGGAGTGGCTCGTGCTGGGAAAAATTTTCTAATTACAAATCTAGGGAATAATAATTTTCTTTTAATTAAAAAAATTTATTAAATTAAAACTATTCAATTAAAAAAAAACAATTTGGTATTAGACGCTCTTTTTAACAGACCAATATTTTTGCACCTTTAAAATGTCACGTCATCGTTTAGTCAGCAAAAAAAGTCAAACTTAACGGTTAAACCATATTTTTGCACCTAATTTATAACCACATAGTCACTTTTACACCTTAAAAAAAGCACTTGCTACTGGGTGCTCTTCTGACAAAAGCATATGTATATTTTTACACCTTAACTTTTTTTGAATTGGAAGTATAATTTATTATAGATCAGCAAAATACAACTACAAGACTGACCAAAAATAGCCTCAACAAAACAAGAGAAGGAAGACCAGGTGACCAACAAAGCAGGATAGCACCCAAATCAAAACACAAAAGACCATCCAGTAGAGTACGGGGGGCATTATCTTAAAATACTCTGGGTTTAGACTTCCATTAGCTAGCTAGTTTCTACGCGTTTCATGAGCACTTCTACTTGGGAAAAAATTAATGTAAAGATGAAACAAAAATCCAAAGCAAATATCTTGCAAGTTAAATAAGGAAAAACTAGACTCTTATCTGCTATGATAAAGAAAATGGCAAAGGTGAGTGATTGTCTAAGAACAATAGGATTCTCCTGTAATCCTTTTTCTGCTTTTCTTTTTAGAATCTCGTCTTTATTCTTAGATTAAAAAATAAATGGTTTAGATTTAATATTCTTCATAACTATTATTATAATATTTTATAATTTAATTTCCTTAAAAATTTGGTTTGCATTGCAATTCTAATTTGCGTAAATCGGATTTTTACAGTTTAAATTTATTTATTTATATTTAAAATAACAGTTTTATAAAATATAAAATTCGAACCACATGTTTTTGTTTTAAAAAAAAAAAATCTGACGGCGGAGATAAAATTTAAAAAAGAAAATGAGATAAAAGATTATAAGAGAAC
Organism: Acacia crassicarpa; assembly: GCA_034222035.1. Classification (NCBI taxonomy): domain Eukaryota; kingdom Viridiplantae; phylum Streptophyta; class Magnoliopsida; order Fabales; family Fabaceae; genus Acacia; species Acacia crassicarpa. Next base: position 65,774,306 of record JAWXYG010000002.1, on the reverse strand, counting down.
CTAGACCCTAAATTTTAACTCTGAGGATTGTTTCTAAAAAAAGGGAAATAGAAAATTTGAAAGTTAACTGTGACTTTTAGAACAACAATGATTGTTAAGACAATCAATAACTCCACCCCCAAACACACATAAAAAAGACTAAGAATTAATTTATTTATATTTTAAAAAATTATTTAAGTCAATTATTTCTAAAAATTTTTTTTTAAAAAAATAATATCTTTAATTATTTGTATTGTATATAACTTTTGATGGAAACTTCCTTAACATGTGTATGTTTAAAAAAATTACAAATTTAAAAAATAAAGTGAATTGATATCTACTCATTTAGCTTTTTTTTTTTAAAAAAAACCTTTTAACTAGCTTCATCCCTCATGATATTATATCATATATATTTGAAATCACAATACACATATTATATACTAAGAATTGTTAGTTAAGTCATCAAATATACTTGTAGTTTTTCTATTTTACCTTTAGTAAAGTTATTTCTCTCTATCAGTATTTACAAATTATCTTCACATTTATATCCGCTTTATCTCTTTTCCAACAAGAAATTAGGGTAAAATTAGAAAATATTATTATTAACATATACGTGGATTCATATTTAGGATTTTTTTTTTTTTTTTGGCAGTTCAAGTTTGATTACCCGATGCTATATATGAAGTGTCAGTAAAAACCGAACAATATTACTAATGCCCCCAAAAAATAATATATTGATTGGCTTAGTGCTTCAACCATAAAATTTGTTAATTTGATTTTTGAAATTATATTATTATATCAATAAGAGATAAAAATATCATTATATAAGTTTTTATATACATATTAACAATATGTTGAGATGAGAGTGAATTTTCATAAATTATGTAATTTATATTGAGGTGTAAACTAATTTAAATAATTTCTATAAGTAAAAAAAAAATAAACAAATAAAATGATAAATTAGTTATGGTCTCTCCTTTCATCCCTTCTTAAACCAAATAAAGGGTCATTAAAAATCTCTCCTCTTATTTCCCCTTCTACCAAATCAAACAAAGTAACCAAACACGGCCTTCATGAAATGACAGGCCCGATATAAGAATGTAGCTTTCAAGGAATCAATTCAACAGCTAATTAGTTGGCACGTCCAAAGCTGTGATGCGCTATTGGTCACTTGAACACAAACTGTCCACACCCAATCGCTTCCTAATTCTCTCTTGTCAATTAGTGGTTCCCTCAATCCAATTAAACAGCCCCCCTTCTTCATTTCATTTGTCTCTAGCCTCCTCAATTATTGTCTTCTCACGCTATAATATAATAGTTCTGCAGTACCACTATGGTTCTATTTATAAGTCCAGTTTGACCAAATCTCATATACCAAGAAAAGGTAAGTATCTCAATGATTATGGAACAAATTTTCAATTTCACTCTCATTTATCAATGAGTATCTTTTAAAATTTATTGTCAAATCTCTCTCATCATCATTACTATGGGCAAAATTGTCACAATCTCATTTATTTGGTTTAAATAGACTTATAAAAAGGACTAAATTTTTTGATCAAACTGGACTTATAAATAGGACCAGAGAGTGATACTCCTATATTCTGACCAACTTTGACCAGATTATCCAATCTCAACCTTCATAGCTCCTACTTATCCTTTCTTTTATGCAGCACCCACACTGTTGTCTGCAGCTCCTACTTATCCTTTATTTTACACAGCGTTCACACTATTCTCGAAAGTCTCATCCACTTCATTTTTTAAACTAAATTAATTGATTTAGATGCGAGGGAAATTGCTGGATTTTCCCTACATTTGCCTCCTAATAGCGAGCCCGCTTTTACGCTTAACCTATTTACTCACTCAAACTTACAAAGTGTAATATATATACTTATATTCTCTCACTTCCACTTAACACATTCACTTTGTCTTATAACTCCAACATGAAAGAATCTTGTGGGAAGAAGGGAAAATTGAAGAGGTACCCGCCTATCTTAGTATTGTTAGGGCACGGCAGCAGAAGGTTTCCAACAATTTTGTTCTCTGTGATCTCCTTTAGCATGTCTTGCATCCAGCGTTGAAGCTTTTTCTTTGCCTTCAATAATGATATATTGGCTACTCTGGTTCTATCTTTGTTGTTGATCAATGACAAACAAACCATTCTACCCATTTGTCTTGCAGCCAAAGGGCATCATTTGAGGATGATGTTTATAACTTTGAATTCATATTGCTTGAATCACTTGTTGGACCCATAACAAGAGGACAAGGGGATTCATATATACGATCTTGTGGAACTTACAGTATGCAGCTCAAGTGCGGGCCACAGCAGATGCTGACCAGAAATAAATCAGAGCCTACGTCAGAATCTCAAGATTTGTAAGAGGGACAAAACTTATTATTCAACTGGTTCATATATATCCTCCTCCAACAAAGCAAATTATTAAACCTCAGAATCATCATTAGGATCCACAAGTAACTGTAGTGTCAGGTTGCAATAACAGATGAATGAGTTGTAAATGTTGTTGTTTTTTTTTTAATGTGGAGTTTTGATAGGGTAGAGGTAAAAGGAACTTATCCTAATTTGTAATAGGAACTTGTCTGTCCTTCTATATGTTTTTTTTTCTCGAATCTGTCCTTCTATATGTAAATAAACAAGAGTTATCAGATTGGAGAGGACGGAGGGAATATCTCTTTGCTGAACTGAAACAAAAAGGAAAGGGTAGGAGGAGTGTCAAATCGAACCTCAAGAACAGACACAAATCTCTAGCTTTTTCTTGGCCAAAAAAAAAAAAAAATTGTATAACGTAAACGCAAAGTAAAAAAATCACATATTTTAAGGTTTAATTATTTTAGTCAGTCTCGATCTGAAGGGGACAGCGCAACCCATGCCATTATCCGCTTTGGAGAATGAAGTTAACATTATTATGCCAAAAAATAAAACGGATTTGCAGGTTGAGCTTTGCAAAGCAAACTAGTTAACTGCATATTATAAATAGCACATAAGCTGTGCTTTTGCTAGCTTTGATTGCTGCATACTCGCATCAAATTGAAATTCAATTGTCTTCAAGTTCCAACTAGAGCAGGGAGCTACGTTTCCTATATTTTCTATAGATATTTTCCCCTTTCTTCTAGGTGAGATGTTTTGGAAAACTCTAACCTAACCATCAAAACAAGTTTAATGTTGCTTTTCTTGAAGGGATGGCTTGCTTGATTTAAATCCTGCTGTCTGAAATTGTAGATTACTCTATTAGCATGACTCCTTAAGCGAGCGAAATTAGCTCTAACATTGGATACAGACAGACACATGTCTCTGCGTGTTTCTTCTTATTGGCCACGACATAACCAAGCAAGTACAAACCTTTCGGAAAGAGGAAAAGCATTGACTGAAGAGAGTACCCAAAAAAAAAAAAAAAAAAAGTTGGACGCTAAAAGAATAAGAATTGTTTACTAATATTATGTGTTTATTTGTAATAGTGATTGGAGCTTTTAAAATAAATTTTTTAATCATGATTTACGGTATATAATGTAAGCACGTGAGAAGGGTTTTGTCAATTTATGTACATAAACACTTTTAAGCACTCTAACCATGAACTAAACAAACCTTAAAATGACATTACTGAATTGAGTGAGTATTTAGATGCGTAATACTCAAATCGCGGTCTCAAACTCTATTTTTTGGAAATTGAGACAAAACTTCTCTTATATACTTACTTCATAAATCGTAAAAATTATTATTTAAAAGCTAATTCAAACACTCAACTCTGGAGTTAGAATTGAAACTCCAACATTCACCTGAAGCACGTAACTAAGCATTGTCATTGTGTTTCAAACATCGAAGAGGACAAAGGAGAGAAACAATGAATGATACAAGGACAGTATGCATTGTGAGAACCATGGTGAACCGAGCCAGGCTCCTGGCAAATTGAAAAACTAAAGGAAGTCACTACCCCTAAATTCTCAATTTCAATGGGACCATATATGTCCATAAATTTTGTTTTGGCTGCTTAGTATACACTTGTCATGAAAATTAAACACTGATGATACAAATATAATAAAGGGTGAAGGAGCGTTTTTGCCAATTAACTACTACGCCAGGAGCGATTTTGCCAACTAACTTTTAATGGGCCCAAAAATGCCAAAGAACAATTAAATATGTAAAAAAACTACAACGCCGTCTAATGAACAGTAACATCCGTCTGTTTGCATGCCATGCGTGATTTTGAAGAGCGCCACGTGGGATTTCTAATGCCAGCTCAGTCTCCTATGTGGAAATGTAAAGGAGCGTTTTTGCCAATCAACTATTACTCCAGGAGCGATTTTGCCAACTGACTTTGAATGGGCCCAAAAATGCTAAAGAACAATTAAACATGTCAAAAAACTACAACGCCGTTTAAGGAACAGTGACGTCCGTCTGTTTGCACGCCACGTGGGATTTAGGTGCTCTCCACGTGGGATTTTGGCTCACTTATGTGGAAATTTCATTGCCCAGGTGGCTTTTGTGTTTTTCTTTCTTTTTTTTTTTGGTTGAATCCCTATATTTTTACCCAAACTGAACTTGCTTGACAGACGAACCCTTCCACAGAGGTATCCTTCGACACCCGAGAGCGAGCGAAAGCGAAGAGCCAGACGAACCCAGCCAAACTCGACGGAGAAGGTTGAATCGAAGTTACGGAAGCAGTAATATAAAGTCATAGAGCAATAATACTCTTTTAAGGGGAGAGAAGAAAGGCTAGCCGAAAAGAGAAGAGGGGCATTAAAGTCATTTTACACAGATTTTGAAATCCTAAATTGGGTTGATGACTTAATTAATGATTTGTTGAATTTACCAACCTGATTTAGAATTTTTCTATTTTAAGTACCTTTATATGGGATTTTCCCGATTTAGTTTCTCTCTTACAACTTAGCTAGATAAGATAACCGGTTATATAAATTAACAAATGATATCATAATCTCTTTGTGAATATCAAAGCAGGCTAAATCTATATTAGCCCACAATACTCTAGGCTAAATCTCATATGAAAATGTTCTAGTTATGTTATTTATCTATATAATCAGCTTAGCTGATATATTTGTTTCCTATGTACAAACCCTACAATTTGTATGGAGCAGCTTCACTGGAATGTTATACTGGCCTTGTTAGTTAGTTCAAAAAAAATTTGAGGGATTGAGTAGTCAGAAGTTTAGTGAAATGAGTGAAATGTGAAAAGACGAAAAGATTAATCATCATAGCCTAATAACGATGACGAAAAGATTAGTCATCATAAAGAAGAGTAAGGATAAATGAGAGAAGGATGAGACATTTTATATCTTGTAATATATAACAAGTAAGTACATTACTGCTTCCGTAACTTCGATTCAGCCTTCTCCGTCGGGTTTGGCTGGGTTCGTCTGGCTCTTCGCCTTCGCTCGCTCTCGGGTGTCGAAGGATACCTCTATGGAAGGGTTCGTCTGTCAAGCAAGTTCGGTTTGGGTAAAAATATAGGGATTCAACCAAAAAAAAAAAAGAACGAAAAAACACAAAAGCCACCTGGGCAATGAAATTTTCACATAAGTGAGCCAAAATCTCACGTGGAGAGCACCTAAATCCCGCGTGGCGTGCAAACAGACGGACGTCACTGTTCCTTAAACGGCGTTGTAGTTTTTTGACATGTTTAATTGTTCTTTGGCATTTTTGAGCCCATTAAAAGTTAGTTGGCAAAATCGCTCCTGGAGTAATAGTTGATTGGCAAAAACGCTCCTTCACATTTCCACATAGGAGACTGAGCTGGCATTAGAAATCTCATGTGGCGCTCTTCAAAATCACGCGTGGCATGCAAACAGACAGATGTTACTGTTCATTAAACGGCGTTGTAGTTTTTTGACATATTTAATTGTTCTTTGGCATTTTTGGGCCCATTAAAAGTTAGTTGGCAAAATCGCTCCTGGCGTAATAGTTGATTGGCAAAAACGTTCCTTCACCCTATAATAAATTACCCATGTTCAATTTTTTTTCCCAATTATTATTATTATTTTACTTTCTGGAGGTATAACATTTTAGTCATCTTTCACTGTCAGCGGGTAAGTCCCACCGACCCAAATAACTTCGAGTCTCAGAAAGTCATGACAACGAACTTCTCCATCCAGTTTTTGCAGCTTTGTCCTCCTACCACCTCCACCCACTTCCTTTTCCGGTAAGCTTACATTTTGCTTAATCTGCCTCTTATTATCTTTTTCGCCTTTTTTTCAATACGCATTCTTATCTGTGTTTATTATTTAACTTGCAAGTAAATTCATGAAATTTCTGCTTGCTTTAAGCTTCAACTTGCATGGTTCTTTTAATGGATTTTCTGACGCACTCCACCTCAGTGGATCTGATGTTTCTTTCTTCGGTTCTGATTCTGAGCAGTTGAGAATTTTCCGCATTTGCATGTTAGTCCAGCTCGTAAACTCTGTTTATATGCTCAATGCAATGATTTTCTGAAAGGCGGGATGTTTTGTCCGTCCTTCATTGTCAACTTTCAAATAATCAACGTGGTGGTTTCAGTGTCCAAGTCTAAGATAGATTCTCAAATGCTGCGTCTTGTTTAGCCAACTCACTGTAGTTCTCGCTTCACTTTCACTGTTCAATCCGATTCTTCTCATTCTTGAGTCAGTCGAAGCACACTCTCAGACAGCCAAAGAGGGTCTAGTTCGCTTCAGGGGGCTGGTGATCTCACACATCTCACAGCATTGAAGTTTGAAGTGACTGATTCATCAATACGGGAGTCATCACATCAGCAACGATGATTCTAGGCTTGAGAGGAAAGAACAGGAGAAGTTCCACTGTTCAAATTGATTACCTCGTTCACATAGAGGAGATCAAGCCTTGGCCACCTACTCAATCCCTCAGATCCCTTCGTTCTGTATTACTACAATGGGGAAATGGTGGCCGCAGTTCAGGTTCTACCAATCCTGTTGTGCCTTCTCCTGGTTCTATTGTTGGTGAAGGAAAAGTTGAATTTAATAAGTCTGTTAATCTTCCTGTTACTCTGATAAGAGATATGTCTGTTAGAGGTGGTAATGCCGATGTATTCCAAAAGAATTGTTTGGAGTTCAACTTGTATGAGCCAAGAAGAGATAAGGCTGTTAAAGGTCAGTTATTGGGAACTGCTATTATAGATTTGGCTGAATATGGTATACTCAAACAGACTTTGAGCATTAGTGTTCCATTGAACTGCAAGAGAAACTTCAGAAACACAGATCAGCCACTTTTGTTCATTAAGATTCAGCCTATTGAAAAGGATCACAATTACTCCACTTTAAAGGATGGGTCTTCAAAAGCTGTGTCGAAGGAAAATAGTGTTGGTGACTCTGTCTTGGAACTGATGAATGAAGAATACACTGAGGAGGCTGAGATTGCTTCTTTCACTGATGACGATATTTCCTCACATTCATCTGTGGCTCTGGCGGCAGTTACTTCAGCCATTGAGTCCGATGGAAATATAACTCCGGAACTTCAAGAGGTACCATTGTTTCCTTCTAATTCCTTCCTTGTATTGATAGAAGCATCCACTCTACTTCTATTGTAACTGTGTTACTATTTTTTTGTATAGGCCTCAAGTCTCGTGTAAGATAAAACATGACCATTTATAGGCATAGAGAGAACAAAAAGTGGATCTTTTATCTGAGGCTTGTCAGTTACTTTCGATGAAAAGGCATTTTACAGTGCAGATTTATGTTCTATGTGCACTCGTGCAATCGCTAGTAAAATCCTTTCAAGGTATTGGGAACATTTTTACAAACTGTTAAAAATGCTAATAATCAAATACTGGCTTAGGCATCCAAGAACTTCAATGTGTTGCAGTTATTTCATCTTGGTGATAGCACTTTGGGAGGAGGTTACATGCACATCTATGTGTCATGTGGAACTCATTTGGTGCCAGCACGTTAAGAAGACATTATAATCAATTCCAATGGTTCTTGTAGAACATAAGTCACGCATTGCAAAATCCATCCTTCAAAAATGAATTTATGCATCGCTTCAACTGCTTTCCTCTTTATGAATCTGCTTCAGACAAGTACAACTTTTTGATGATTTGTGTTTGTTGAATCTTTAGAATATCACAGATCCTCATCATACTATATTTGATATGATTATTGCAACCAAATTGCAGAATGGATCTACCCAAAACACGGGTATGACTGATAAGAAGCATCCACTGGCTTCAGGAACAGGGATTGAAAAACTGAATATAATACCACAAGATACATATAAGAAGCTGGAGAGGAGTCTACCATACACATCGTCAGCGGATGTATCATCTGAGCTTGGGAGTCCACTAAATGGTCAAACTTCTATTAGTTCTCATCATAGTTCAGTGACATCCCAAAAGCATGTTGCCTCCTCAATTATTCATCGTTCTTCCCCATCTTTAGCACTTGAAAATCTAGATGAAAATCCTAAGACCAAGACTGACAGCAGTTGCTACGAGCATTTGAATCAGGATGTTCAAATAAAAGCTGATACAAGTAGAACTATAACTACAGATGCTCAATTAAAGCGAAGTGAATACAAGGATGGTCCTGAAACCAATAACAAACTTTATAAGGGATGGGAGGAAGCTGAAAGCTATCATGTGGAAGGCATTAGTGATAAATTTTACGGTAGTTCTGTTGAGGTTAAACATGGAAATGAAGCTTCTAATTTGTATAAGCAATACCATGTGACAGATGAACAATCTGTAACTGAAGGCGTCGAAGATCAAATCCCATTGAACACAAGTGCATATACTTTAGATGGGACAACTATTGGTTTGGAAGGAAATAGTCTGAAAAGTGAAAGATTAAAGCATGTAAAGTCTGTAAGATCACCTACAGACTCAACATTGAGTACTGGATCACCTGGCAGCGATCATCATGCTGAAGTAAATGATGCTGTCACGGTTCGGGACATGCAAAACAAGGGAGGGAATATCAGAGTCAGTGACAAAAAAGATGCCAAGGTTTACCCAAAGGAAGCAAGGAGTTCAATTTCAGTTCGCAAAATCAATCTTTTGGAAGGCAAGGTAAAGATGCTTGAAGGAGAGTTAAGAGAAGCTGCGGCTATAGAGGTTGCTCTATATTCTGTAGTTGCTGAGCATGGAAGCTCCATGAGCAAGATATATGCCCCAGCTCGGCGCCTTTCTAGGATTTATCTTCATGCTTGCAAAGAAAACCTTCAAGCAAGAAGGGCTGGGGCTGCTAAAAGTGCTGTTTCTGGACTAGTACTTGTTGCAAAGGCGTGTGGAAACGATGTCCCAAGGTACACGCAAGCTAAGCATATTTTTCATTGCATATAATTTTAAGCATTTTCCAACCAACTGGTTGAAATCTGTTCTAACACTGAGACTTAGAGGACAGGAACGAAGGCTAAGAACTGATCATCATCTACTTCTTTCAATTTATAATATTACTGAATGTAGTCATAAATACAGAAAACAGAAGATAAACTCCCATTAATAACTAATTCTCTGAATGATGAATGGTTATATTATATCATTTATCCTTTAACACGTATATCATCAACTAAGTTAATATTTTGATATATTCTGTAGTTCAAGCCTCAACACTAATTGTATCATCATAAAAAGTTTGAGGTCGGTAAAAATAATATTGCCTTTGATCAGTAAATTGAGAAAACAAGAGGCTTCTACAGCTTAAAGAGTTTCCTCCATTATTTGTAGAGCTTACCGAGATGACCCTGTCTACTATAGACTCAGCTTAATCTAAACTTTACATATAATGAGATACAAGATCAAATGGTGAATGAAGTAGATATCTTGCCAATGGTCCAATCTAATGGATCAGAATAGTGGTTAGAGGTTGATGAACTGATGTTTTGCCAATTCTTGCTCCATGAGAAAAAATTATATTTTTATCATGAGCTCTTCCAGCTGATTGACCTCTGGCATCCGACTACAGGTTGACATTTTGGCTGTCTAATGCTATTGCTTTAAGAGCAATTATATGCCAAACCACCAAAAAAGTGGCGCCCTCTGTTTCTGTTGGACCTAGTGTAAAAAGGAAAAGTGGGGGAGATTTGAATGACAAAATATCTCCCTCACTGCGATGGAAGGGATCATCTACCAAAAGAAATGAAAATACAACTGTTGATCAAGGAGGTTTTGGTAACTGGGATGACCCCCTTGTATACACATCAGCACTGGAAAAGGTAGAAGCTTGGATCTTCTCTCGCATTGTGGAATCTATATGGTGGCTGGTAATTCCTTAACTATTTTCTCCTGCTAAACAATCCTAAAGCAGCATGCTACTTCTGGTTAAATAGTACAAATTTTTATTGGCATCTGATCTTGAATTCTTCCTGGTCTATATCCAGACTATGACTCCACACATGCAACATGGTAATGCAAAGGTCACCAAGAAGGGTGTGATCTCTTCCTCATGGAAAACCTTTGGAAAGTCGTCTGGCTCATGTGATCATGAACAGGGGAAGTTTTCACAAGATATTTGGAAGAATGCTTTTAGGGAAGCCTATGAAAAACTCTGTCCTGTTCGAGCTGGAGGGCATGCGTGTGGCTGTTTGCCAGTGCTGTCTGGATTGGTTAGTATATAAATTTCCCCCTCTTCTGTGGTGTCAATAATGTACTTCTATTGTTCTTTCTCTTTTGGTCTATTACTGTTCTGGAATTGAGTACGAGAGATTCCTGGTATCAAGTGAATCTTTAACAGAACTGCTATGTAAAATCTTTAGTTCATGATAACTGCTATCTAAAATCTTTATATCTGGTCCAATCTTTGATTCACTTGAATCAGGGTGGTTGACTTGCAATGCACCTTCATGCATATGATTTGTGCAAATTGCTTAATATGTAATTAAGCACAAAGCTCCAGACCTGCAAATGTCTGTATTAGATCAAAAATCAATTGATAATTTCCTTTTAATATGTAACTGTGTTCGTTGTTTTGGTTGATAAAAACTCTTGCCTTTATCATGACGTCAAAATGCTTCTTTTGCTAAATCTAGATAATGGAGCAATGTGTGGCAAGATTAGATGTGGCTATGTTCAATGCAATTCTTCGTGAATCAGCTGATGAAATCCCAACTGATCCTGTATCTGATCCAATCAGTGATCCCAAGGTTCTTCCAATACCCCTGGGTAAAACAAGCTTTGGAGCCGGAGTGCAGCTAAAAACTGTGGTATATTTCCCATACCCTTGCGTGAACTCCAATATCAGGCCATTCACCTACGACTTCACATAAACCTAAAAATGAGTCCAATTCATGCTTTATGAGAGGGCTGCATATATAAAATATTAACTAACTCAATATGTTCTTTTGACTTGTGGGCTGTACTTCCCAGATTGGGGACTGGTCTAGATGGCTTACTGACCTATTTGGTATTGATGACGATGACTCACTTCAAGGCGACGATGACTCCGAATCAGCTAATGGACCTTGCAAGTCCTTCCATCTTCTTAATGCACTAAGTGAACTCTTGATGCTTCCTAAGGATATGCTACTGGGTACATCTGCCCGGAAAGAGGTTTTAGTGATGAAATTGACATGTTTCTAGTTTTCTCCATTCACTTAATTGCAAAAATTTTCTTTCCTCAGTCATAGTGATTGGAATTTTGTTTGTGAAGGTATGCCCTATGTTTAGCGCTCCAGTAATCAGGAGGGTTTTAAACAATTTTGCCCCAGACGAGTTTTGTCCTGATCCAATTCCAGCTGCTGTTTTTGAAGCTCTGGATTCAGAGGTTAGATATACAGATATGCACTTAATTACTTGATAATTCAATTTCATGTCGTGATGAATTTCCTCCTCATTTGTAGAGTATAAGGCCAAAAAAAAAAAAAAAATAGTTGAGTATATTCATGAAACTTGCTTGTTGGTTCACTCGAGCATCGGCAGCCTATCATAATTTCGTTCATTTATATCAACATATGGTCGAATCCTAACTCATTGGTTGGCTAATTTGTAAGCCTGCACAGCCAGGGAGAGATGCTCAGTGTCAGATATTGAGCAATTTGACATGTAATCTATGGAATTTTTATTTATTTATACAGGATAATCTGGGGGATGGCGGGAGTGCGTCAAAAACTTCCCATGCATTGCGACTCCCATAGCCTATATAACTCCCCCTGCATCTTCCATAGCAAGCATAATTGGAGAGGCCAGAAGCGAATCTAAGCTGAGAAGAAGTAAATCTTCGGTTCTCAGAAAAGCATACGCCAGTGATGAGGAGCTCGATGAATTGAACGACCCCCTATCCTTGATATCTAACGATGGCTTCATGTCTAAAGCACATTCTACAGAATCCAACTGGAAGTCTAAAGAGATTCAAAATTCATCTGCTGTCAGATATAAACTCCTCATGGATGTATGGATGAACAGCGAATAGTCTTGCAGAATCCGCAAAGCCATGCTGCTACCTTTTTGGGAAGTCACTTGTACAAAAGAAACGGCTATATCTATTTTGCAGATCAGAAATAACTTCATAATGTGTATTAATAATATGTAGACAATCACTACATACAGCTTAGTACATAATATAGGGTCCTAGAACAGGCATATTTTTATACGCTTGTTTCTAATTGTGTTTAAAACAGTTTGTTCCAAAATGGAAATGCAGAAGTTGAGGCTTTGACCTAAAAGATAGCTAGCCTTGTTTATTGCTTTAACAATCTAATTACAAGCAAACCTGAAATAATGGAGTGACAAATTAAGAACCTGATTGAGGACGCTCGGAAATATGATGTCTGCTTCCGCCACCAGGGTGCATTTTGAGTGGCTGCTTGCGAGATAGCAGACCAGACCGGCAGAGAACAGTTAAGATCCTTGGAACCCAAAAGCCATTGTGATAGAACTTAAGAATACCTTGTTGATAGAACTTAAAGAAAGTAAGAGAGAAGTAGAAAAGGAGAAATCTAGAGCTAGATCTGTAACTCTAGCCAAACAATCTAGAGACAGAATCTGTACTCTAGCCAAGACACAGTAATTTCCATATAATATTCTTCATAACTTTCCCAAACAGGATACAAATATTTATAGGGTCTTACTAAATAACTTCCTATAATAACTTGTACATAACATATAAGAAATAATAACTTCCTAACTTCCATAAAATAGATAAGACATAGTAACTTCTCTAAACTGATAATAACCAATACTAGACACTTGTAACATTTAACATAAGACATATAATAAAACATAAAATACAAATAATGGCTGGTTCCTATCAATATCCACCCCTAGGAGAACAGCCTTGTCCTCAAGGCAATAGGAAGGAAGGGAGCAGTTTTGCATTTATGACCAGTAATAAATTATCAGTACATCTGAAACATAACTCTTTATCTCTGTGTAACTGCTGCTTGTCAGTTTCAGAAATTTGTGTGGTGGTAACTGCCCAAGTTTGACTAATAACTGATGGTAATAATTGCCTCTGAAAATTTCTCTGTTTTTTTTTTTTTGAAATTGTGGTTGCTGTCAGCAACACATGACCCAAATTTCCCGTGAAAAGGAAAAACGTCTAGAAGTTTGCCATTGTAATTTGGCTTCACTGGGATGATCAAAGGAAAATGAATGCTCTTTCTGTTTCTTCAATTTGAATAGGTCTGCATCTAGATTATTTAACTTGGATAAAATTGCACCTAGTTGCTGTGAAAAGAGGCCTATTGGTGATGGGTTATTATTTTCATTGGGTGGACGGAGTGCTTGTTTGGGTTTAGAATGAGTTTAGGCAATATAAGATCACTACTGTGAGAGGACTGATATGTGATCACCATTGATTACAAACAGGCCCAAAGATTCACCGCTCTAATACCAAATTGTTGAACTTAAGAATACCTTGTTGATAGAACTTAAAGAAAGTAAGAGAGAAGTAGAAAAAGAGAAATCTAGAGCCAGGATCTGTAACTCTAGCCAAACAATCTAGAGACAGAATCTGTACTCTAGCCAAGACACAGTAATTTCCATATAATATTCTCCATAACTTTCCCAAACAGGATACAAATATTTATAGGGTCTTACTAAATAACTTCCTATAATAACTTGCATATAACAGATAAGAAATAATAACTTCCTAACTTCCATAAAACAGATAAGACACAGTAACTTCTCTAAACTGATAATAACCAACACTAGACACTTGTAACATTTAACATAAGACACATAATAAAACATAAAATACAAATAATGGCTAGTTCCTATCACATTGTCACATAATTATTGGGTGGCAATGTAACCCAAAATTAACGAGCTGAAAAGTGCACAGAAACAGATAACATACTCACTTGCAAAATATATAGTGGTCATACTCATACAGGGCCGTATTCTATGCCTTTCTTCACTTGAGGCAACATACCAAAGGTAAACTCTCGAGGTTTTCCAAAATAAAACCAAAAAAAAAAAAAAAAAACATAAAAGAACGAACAAACAAAACAAAACTTGTGGAAATTTTTTAAAACTTCCGATTAACTCTGGCTCTCGTATACACAAGTACTAGAACGCCGCAAAGTAATATGAACGCTGGGTGGAAGTGGAAGATTGATGCCCTATTAGGCAGTCAACTTCTGTGTACAACTATTAGCATTAATGTGCTGAAGCTGTAATGCAGCCAGAAGTCCCTGCCAGGTTTCTCCAGGTCCACCGGCTACTTCAAAATTAATAAGTTTCTTCTGCTTACAGTAGTAATCTTCCAACGGCTTGCTCTGGAAAAGACAACAGAACTAATTAATAAGACTAGTAACTAACAATAGAACCAAATGTAGTTGATATCCAAGTGTGACTTATAGGAAGGAAGAAGTGGTTATTGTCACCTGTTCTCCAAGCTTGCGGAAATTTTCTTCACGCGAAATTCCACAATGGGATTTTAACTGCCCATTCTGCAACTGATCAGATGGAGTCCCGCAGCAGCTCATTGGAATATACTCCTGACGAGGTGTAAATTTTCCAGTTCCTAGATTTTTCCTCACCGAGTTCTCTTCCGAGCATTTGAAATTCACAACCAAATCAACACGAACAATTTGATCAAGAATCTCCTGTGTTACTAGAAAATTAATTCACACGGACAAAGAAATAATGCATCATGAGCATTTATAACTTCTGAAAGCGGAAACAATTAAACTTACAGCTTGAATCCTTGTACGAGGAATTCCATCCAGAATGAAGCCAGTTTCACCTCTTGAATATCCCTCCTCGAGCCTTCTCGACAGCAGCCCGAAAATTATTTCCTCGGGAACGAGCTTTCTTTCGTGCAGGGCATTCGCTATCTGGAATGGAGAAAGCTGCGTAAGATACAAGAGTAAGACATGTATTGGAAGGAAAAACAATTAGATCAACAGGGCTGAAGCATGAAAGACGAACTTTCATACTTCACTACTCATTTTCCGATTCATCAAATATTAAACAAAAACAACATTTGAACTCACTCGATTTTGACACAAGCTCAAGGTGCATTTTTGTGTGTTTGTGTGTTCCTCTCTTCATACAATGGGTGCACCAAAAACCATCAATAACAAAACCTATGAGAGGATCCGGGAAATTAGCTTATTCCCCTTTTCCTCATATCACACGGTTAGTTGTTCCCTCCCGTTCTTGCCGCAACTTTCCGAGACAATAAAAAAAATTGTAGCAACATGAATTCTTAATTTACAAGAGATGAAATGACCTGCTGGTAGAGAGCAGAGCGTGGGGTCAGCTCCTGACGAAGAAGACTGCCCATAGAAATATGGGGAACTTCAAGCAACTTGGAGAGCCTCTCGGCAAAAACGTGCCGTTTGGCGCCCGGCTCCCCGATCATTACCCACTGAACTCCACATTCCGGTGCCCAACCGGCCGAGTCGGCCATGGCTCTGGGCCTACACAGCTCGTACTCATCTTCTTCATCATCATTGTCGTACTGAACAGCCAAAGCCGCCGATCCGAAAGCTCGGTTGGAAAGGAACCCAAGGGCTCCAAGAGGCGGTGGTGAAACCACTCTCCGAAGGCTGATCGCGGCCATTTGCAACGGCGGCGATTGGCAGTAGGGCTTGTGTCTCACACAAGGAGGGAGAGGAACAAACTGCGCAGAGAGGGAAAAAGTAATTTCGACACGAGGTTTTAAGAGGAACTCATCTCCCTAATAAGTTGGGGGAAATGCCGTAAAAAATCAGCATTAATTACAAAACTGCCATGCCAAATTGGCAATCGTGACTCGTGAGGGTTCGTGGCGGGAGTAAGCCTCGCGTGAACTTTCGCGAGCTTCCCGTTTTGAAAAATCGTTAAATTCGCAGAATTTAAATACTCCTTCCATTTTTAATTATAAAACATGGGATAGGATATTGTCACTACCAATTTTTTGTCACTACCAAGTCACTACCACTTTTTCATCGTTAGATCATAATCTTAATAGGAGAGAGAAATGATAAAGATAAATGAAATTCTAATCTAATGGTGAAAAAGTAGTAGTGACATAAAATTGGTAGTGGCAATATCCTATCCCATAAAACATAGTTCATTTTATTGGGAGAAATTAAGAAAGCTAACTTATTTAATCATATCATATACAACTATTATATATTCTAAGATTATATATTAGTTTATTAATTAAACTAGTTAACTTATAGAAAAAAAAAACACAAATACAAACATTCTAAAGTAATTTAATTAGCTTCCTTAATTTAATTAACTTCCTTAATTTCTCTAAAAAAGTTAACTTTGCTTATAATTAAGACCGAAGAGGTAGTAATTTTTTTAATACTCCATCTGTGCTTATTATAAAATATTTCTACTAACTAACACGTGTATTTAAAATTGTCTTTTAAAAAAAAAACACTAGTAATTTAAAACACTGACTTGATTATATTTTTTTAGGAAAATCTCTTATAAAGAATTTTAAAAATACTAAAAGACATGAAGATGTTTTTAATGATATTCATAACGCTAGAAAAGTATTAGGGTCTGATTTGCTCCTTTTAAATGAAAGAGAAATTACACAATTACCCTTAAAAAATCTTTGACTTCTCCATGGTGGGAAAAGCATAATTGTAGCAACCTTCATAAAATATTATACTCAATTAGAGTATATGCAAAAAGTTTTATCGAAATAGGACAGTTAATAACGTTAAGACAGATGACGAGATCAATGGTGTCAAGAGCATTGACGTCACCAATGACAAAGCTTCATTATGACATAAGGGACCATGCCCAAACAAAAGAAAAAAAAATTGTTTACATTTTAAAATATATATATATATAATGTTAAATTTAATTCCCCCCCCCCCCAATTTTTTTTAAATACATTTTTCCCTCTCTTTTTTTTTTCGTTCCCTCCCCTTGACGCTGACAACTTAAAATTTTGGAGCTTTTGACACTTAGCTCTCATTTGATTCCTAAAGGTGCTTGTAAAGCTTTCAACATTGATAATATTTACACTCTTATTGTAAAATACTATCCTACTGATTATACTGAGTAAAAGAAGATAATTTTGAAACCCCAACTTCAACATTTTTCTTATTGATGCTTCTAATCATCCAGTTTTGAACAACCTATTAACTCTACTTGAATTATGTTGTGCTTTGATGAAAACAGGGAAATCTAAGGTGTATTATTTAATTGATCGATTGATTCGCCTCTTATTAACTTTTCCAATTTTAATAGCTACCGTAGAACGTTCGTTTTCAGCAATGAAAATAATTAAGATAAGGTTGCGTAACAAGATGGAGAATTATTTTACTGCAGATAATATGGTAATTCATATTGAAAAAGGAATAAATGACACTTTCACTACTGATTCAATTATTGATGATTTCAAGTTATTAAAAGAACAAAGAGCATTACTTTAAATGAAATAAATTTTTAATTATTTCATGTAGTATAGTGTTTTATTAATTTTGTATTATAAATTACATTGTTAAATTTTAATATTTTGATATATTATATAACATGCAATTTTCTGGAATTTCATGATATCTTCTCATTCTATAATTGATATGACATCTATACTAGAGACAAACATGTTTTTTTATACATTAGAATTGTTAAAATAATTTTATTATAAATCTGAATATTTTAAAAACGTTATATAATCTTAAAAATTTAAATTAGTTAATAAGTATATATTTGGGCCCCCAAATTTTTGTCGCAAACCCTACCCCTGGACGTCACTAAGCAAAATTTGGTGAGTGGCGTCAAAGGATGTGACGCCACTCACCAAATTTTGGTTAGTACTAATCCTGTCATCTCCCTCAATGCTATTAACTGTCTTATTTCGGTAAAACTTTTTGCATGTGCTTTAACTAGGTACAATATTTTATAAAAGTTGCTACAATAGTGTTTTTCCCTCTCCATGGTTGATAAAGTCTCCTCCTCCTCCTCCAACGGCAGTCTTGAGAATAGGGTTCAAGAGGATGGTGGGTGGAACAAACTTGAAGGCCCAGATGCTGCCTTAAATAGCTTCAGTGAACCTTGTCTATTGAGGTTGAGACTGTATTTTCACTGCAGGATCAGCACATCATTGTCACTGATGAGCACTGGTTCCTTCTCCAAGAAACTGAGTTGCATATGGATCTTTGGGGTCAGGTTTGTAGTTGAAACTTTGTTGCAAATTGCTAGTTGCTACATAGCTATGGCACAAATGGCATTGACGCCTTCCCTCTCATCCCTTCGATTTTTCTTTCCTCTTTGGGCCACAAGTTGAATTTTCTTGCAGTTTTCGCCTTTAAAACCATTCAACGAACAAACGAACCAAGCAAATCCTTGAATGTATTTCCCCTTCCCATTGATTGTTCTTCCTACCTTCCGATCATAGCTTGCTTGAGTGTATCTAGCGAGCATGGTGATCCTCCGTGAGCAGCTGATCGTCGCTGTCCTCTTGAGATTGCCGGTCAAATCTCTGTTTTGGTTTTAAATTTGTATGCAAGTAATGGCGTTCTCCGATTTCCGATCCTCGTTTTGCCCAATCCCATTTGAAATGTCTTCTTGGTTCGCCAATAAAATTGTTCACCTTGTTGGGGTCTGGACCTCGATCCATAGATTTCCACTCATCTCCCAATGACGATTCTGCAATTGCAAACCTTAATTTTCCAATTGTGCCCATGAGTTCTTGTAAAGGCTTCTTGTTTCTAAATCCTGATTATCACTTCTTTGTGTGGAATCTATCAACTAGTTTCCACAAGTGATTGTCGAACTTCCCAACGTCTTCACAATTTGTCTGGGTCATGACACCTTCGATGATGACTACTTGGAGAAATCGTCCCCGGCTGTGATTTTATCAAAGATGGAGATAGGGGGAAAGTACTATTGTAGCAACTTTTGTTAAATATTATGTCCAGTTAAAGTATATGGAAAAAGTTTTATCGAAATAAGACAGTTAATGATGTAGAGGGAGTTGACAGTATCAGTAGCATCATGGCATGTGACGCCATTGACAATGGTGTTACATGGCTTGACACCACTCAATGAATGGCGTTAGTAGCGGGATGACGCCACTCAATGAGTGGCATCAAACCATGTGGCGTCATTGGTGCCGTCCACTTCCTTTACGTTATTAACTGCCTTATTTCGGTAAAGTTTTTCCCATATACTTTAGCTTAGCACAATATTTAGTGAAAATTGTTATAGTGGTGCTTTTCCGAAAGACTAGATTTTATTGAGGGGATTTGTATAATTTCATTTTAATTTTGAAAACAATAAATAAAGTCTTATTAACACTTACTATATTTTACGTCTTTTAATATTTTTAAGATTTTACATAAAATGTTTTCCCCTTTTTCCCCAAAAAACAGTGACTTGATTATAAGTTTCTAAGTTCTAACCTTTTGCCAAAAATGAATGATTGCACGTTTGTAGCCACTAGCCGTAATTGACGTGACACTCGTAGGAAAACGTACAAATAATGATGACGGATGGACGGGGGAAGCTAAGTGTACGTGTCCAAGAGACTTGGAAGCTGATCGCTTGAGGAACTGACACGTGTATCCCGATACTTCAAGGCTTTCACATAAAGGCAGCCACGTAGCGAGCATAGAATAATGGAAGAATTTCAGTTTAGGTTTAAGGATGTGGTATAATTTCTGTTAATGCCACACGTCTATGCTGAAAATGAAATTAAGTTTTTATGATGAAAAGATAATGATGTTTTTATTTTATTTGTCTGGTAAATATCTTTATTTATCTTATAAATGACTAAAATAATTTTAATTTTATAGATTCTTTTTAATCTTTTTATTTGTCTTGTGAATTTTGATATTTATCTTATAAATGGCTAAAATAATTTGGATTCCTTAGATTCTTTTAAATTTTTATTTATCTTATAAATACTCTTTTAAAAGAAATAAAAGAAGGACATTATTGTTTTTCACAAATAAAACTTAATTTCATCGAAGTTTCAAAAAGTTACTAAAATTATATCACAGTTGGGGGCTGAATAAAATTTTCCCTAGAATCAGAGCCACTAAGGGTGTGCATGGTAACACTCCCAAAATGACTTTTTTCCTAATTTCTGTGCTCCGGAACAAAAATGGATGGGAATTGTGTTTGGTAAATCCGGTTTTTTTTCTTGCTCCCGAGATGAACCGGTTTATTTTTTGTGCTGGGGAGTCAAAAAAAGAAGCTAAAAATTTTAGCTTCTCTATTCCAGGACAAAAAATCAAAATTTATTTTTTCCTCAATCGAAGCAAAAATTTACCCTCGTTTACTACCACCACCGCTCCACCACCACCGCCGTTACCACCCCCAACACCACCATCGCCACCACCGCCACCGTCGATGCCACCACCACCACCGCCACCGCCACCACCCCGCCACCACCGCCACCACCACCGCCCCGCCACCACCTTCACAGCCCCGCCACCACCCCACTGTCGCCACCCCAACGTCGCCACCACCCCACCGTCATGGCCACCACCCCTACCACCGCTCCTGCCACCACCACCGCCCCGCCACCACCCCACCACAATCGCCACCGCCATGGCCACACCACTACCACCACCGCCACACCACCACCACCAACGCCCCCCGCCGCCGCCACCACCACTGCCCCCCCGCCGCCGCCACCACCGCTCCCATCGCCATATAAATAATTTTTTAATTATAAAAATTACATAAATAATTTTTTAGGAAATTTAAATTTAAGTTTATTTGTAAAGTATAATAATTATATTAATAATTAAAAAAAAGACAAAATGGTAAAAATAACTCATTAATCCTTCATCTTCCTCCCTTACTATTTTTTTAACTCCCAAACAAGAGGAGGAAAAATGTGTTACCAAACGTAATTCTGATTCTCAGAGTAAAAATAAAATGGGTTAACAAACGTAATTCTGATTCTCAGAACTCTTCCAAAGCACAGAATCAGAAAAAACTGTTTCATCTCAGAAACGGTGCTGGGCAACAGAATGGTTGCCATGCACACCCTAAACTTCAATTTGCATGGTTGAATTTTGATCTTGGAGAAGGTTAAAAAAAAAAAAGCCTAGAGAATAAAATGAAGAGCTCGCGACATCGTGACGTCGTGATGACGACATGCAAGTTTTTCAAATTGACGAAACGTTGGGGTATTACAATTTGTTCACGCTGGATTCCATTAATTCACAGGAGAATTGCAATAAAGGGATTTTTTTTTTTTTGGCTCGGAAATAATAAAGGGATGTTTTTTTCCCCCCTTTGACAAGAAAAAAGGTGGATTAGGGTAGAAATATGTTAAGTAATAGAATTTTGAAGCTTAAATTTGTATGTAGGCTTTTTTCTCTTGGGCTTTTAAAAAAGTTGACAAGATCGAAATCATTTTTCAAGAGACCTATTTAAAATGTAAACATACTGGTATTATTAGTAGTGAAGTGGTATTAGAAGTAGTCTTTCCACCCCCTTATATCGGGTTCGATCCCCCCATCCCCTATCGTCTATGTATTAAAAAAAAAAGTAAACATTTAAATAGACATAAATTATGTGCCTCCAAATTTATGTACAACCTCTTAAAGCTATTTAAAAACATACATTATGTCTTAAAAGTATAAAATTTATTTTAACTTGCAATATAAGAGTTTACTAAGAAAATGAATATATAGTGACAACAATTATCAAGCAAGTCGGGATAAGAAAAACTAAACTAAGAAAATATATTTTCTAAAATCAACAAAGTACAACAAGTAATGGCATGTAAAGCTATATTTCACCCCTTTTTTTTTCTATAGAAATTGAGACAAACTCCTATGAGATTATAATATTTCATTAAGGCATCATTGAAATAAACTTATACAATTATTTTGTTTCAACGAATGATGCAAATAAAGGGAAAGGGAGTGAGCTAACATTGCAATTTTGAACGATAGAAGGGAAGAGGTAAACATATTTGATTGTATAATATAAAAGTTGAGTCTAGAGTAGTCAATCTTGGATAGCGGAGCGGAGTGACTAGCCCAAAAATATGCTATGGCGGTTGATCGTCGAAAATGGCAGGAGGCCAACCGCGGATGATGGCAGGAGGGGGCCGAAAATGGCAAGAGTCCAACGATCGAAGGAAAGGTTGGTTGAAAATCGCATCATGGATGAGTCAAGGAATGGACCGTGATTGGGAAGCCTTTTTTTTTTTTTAATATATATTTTTTTTTATTTTAATGCATTTGAAACCTAAATTGCATGGAACAGCCGCGACAACACGTGACTCAAATGCTTCGCTACTTTCTTTTTTTTTTTTTTTGCCAACAAGGAACATATATATATTGATACTAATAGTAAAGGTTACATCAAACGATTACAACAACAAACCAGAATAAGAAGACTAACAAATACAACAACACCAAACCAAATGCAAGAAGAGATAGTCACCACAAAACAAATAGGAATAAAAGTAACTCCAAAAACTTCATCGACTTCCTGGACATCTGAGGTTAGAAAGGACATGGAAGAAGGTGTTGGTTGTAAAATCTACCCGATCGGGCACACCTCCTTATAAGAAAAAGCTGCAATTAGATCAGCTAAATAATCACCCTTACTTGAGGTACAGGACAGAAAACACCTAACCTCAGAAGAAAACAGACAAGTAAAGTCTTGAAGAAAACTTTTGCTCCTCCAATGAAGCAAGCTTGGTGACATCGACTACCCACCCAACAAATTTTGGCTAGCACTAGCGATATGGATTTGCCACCATCGAACAATCCTACCAATGATCCTCACACATGTAAGGCACAAACCAGTATCGACCATCGGAAATACCCTTCCCCCAAAATTGCAAATCCAAATCGCAACACAAAACACCACCATAAAACCCCAAATCCATGACCACATCAAAATAAACACACAAACATACAACAACAAACACAAAAGCACCGGAACATGAACAGAAACAGAATAGGACAACAGGAAACAGGAACAAGAAAAACATCCCCTCCACCGGAGTTCGCCGGAGAGCCGGAGAGCACCTACACGCCGGAGACCATTGTCAAGGGAGATGTCCAAACAAAAGCTCCCGCCGCCAGGGGTGGGAGAGGACCACCGCAGCACCCAGAAAACAAAGGGACGCCGGAGCTGGAGACACTGAGGATGGAGACCAGAGAAGAGCCAACGCCGAAGAAGAAGGACGGACGCCACTTTATGTCCCTATTTCGGCCTAAATATCGCCTCCTCCTAACTCACCGAGGCCCGATCTGTACTTTTGTCGTGGTTGTGGTATGAGAGGAGGCTCGCCGGTGACAAAGGCGCTAGACAAAGGCCAACTGGATTTGCGGAGAGAACGTGAGTACTGCTACTGCTAGGGTTTGGCAAGAGAAAATGTCGGGGGCAAATGCTTCGCTACTCGCACTTCAATCGTGATCACAAAACACTCTGCCACAGAGCTTCTGTGGTGACAAGGTCCTGTTTCGCACCGCTATAGTGCGTGATTAACTACTTTGGGGAATACTATGGATTTCAATCCAATTCATTGGTTGGGTTTGTTGGTGAATGATGAGATGTGAAACTTAAAGTAAATATTGAGTTAGTGATTTTATAAATAATTTATAAAGGGGTTTAGAATATATGATGTATAATTATGTACAATGATATAAATTAAAAAAACTAAACAGGTCAGGCATGTAGGTAGACGTAGGCCTAACAATGAGCCTAAGTCTAAC
Source organism: Acacia crassicarpa (assembly GCA_034222035.1). Taxonomy (NCBI): domain Eukaryota; kingdom Viridiplantae; phylum Streptophyta; class Magnoliopsida; order Fabales; family Fabaceae; genus Acacia; species Acacia crassicarpa. The sequence continues at coordinate 65,750,284 of JAWXYG010000002.1, read as the reverse complement.
ATATTTACTAAATAAGCAAGGCCGGGTTTAATGTAGGTTAGGGCATAGTGCAAAATCATTTCCCTATAACAATAATTAATACTACCCCTGGTCCTAAATATAAAATGTAACTGACTTTTTTTAGAGATTAATGAAACTAAATAAGTTATTTAATCATGTCATATGTTGTGTATCCTTATATTATATATCAGTTTATAAATTAGACAAAATAGTTTAGACAAAAAATGACAAATATAACTACTTTAAAGTAATTTAATTAGTTTCTTCAATCTTTTCAAAAAGCCAATTTTGTCTTAGGGCCGGAGGAGTATTGATTATTAAAACATGTTAACTATGATTTTTTTTTTTTTTGGGGGGGGGGGGGGAACTTATTTTTCAAAAGGACTATCATAGTCAAATGAACAAAGCCTCTTAACAATAATTCAACCACACAATCGGGCTTTGGATTTCACGAAATCCAGAATACACATTTACTATCAAGCCCAACATAGATATCCAAATAAAATCCCATTAAAATACCGAAACATGTTAACATCTCAAATCCATATGAGTGAATCCACCATTTTTTAAAACACATGCAAATACTTAGGGTTTGTTTGGTTTGAAATTAACCCAAAACATTAATCTTCCTTCCCTCCCCTCCCACCCCCACCGGCTCCTCTCAAACCAAACAAACCCTTAGAGGACTTCAATCCTTTATCCAAATGCAATCCATAACAATTAATTGAAAGTCTTTATTTACTACAATTAGTTTCAAACAAATTAGAGTATATATGTGAGATGAGCCCTATTATAACAATACACAACTACTCAACGAAAACCAAAAGGAATGGAAGCACTATAATTGATGGTAGTAGCTCAAACTTTCAAAGCCTTCATTGACAAACTCATATAGAAATTATCACTTAGAAAAATGTTAAATTAACTGAGTTAGACAAAAACATCAACAACCAATAATCCATCACACCAGGCATACGATTTGTAACATCCCAATTTTTAAAGAAAATATTGTCATTTTTATTTTTTAGAAAATATTATATTTGCTAAGCATTGAAGAAATTTTATGTGAACTAAATGCATAATATTGGCTCAATTGTTAATTGTAAAAAAATTAATAATAATAATTTATTTATTATTTTCAATTGTTAAATAATAATAATAGTAGTAATCATTTATTTATTATATAATAATAAAGAAACTATTATTAGTATTATTCTTTTATAATTTTAAAATTGAGCCAATATTATATATTTAGTTCACGTAAAATTCCTTCAATGCTTAGCAGATTTAAAAAAATTTTAAAAAATAAAACCTAAAATATTTTTTAAAAAAATTGGGATGTTAACGGGTAAGTGCTTGTGAGATGTCAAGTAGAACAGTTAGAAATTCATAGCACTGTCATAAATGTCACATTATTGCAATTATACCACTCTGATCCTATTTATAAGTCCCTTTTGACCAAAAAATTTGGTTCTATTTATAAGTCCTCTTTCAAGTAATAAATACGATTGTGACAATTTTACCTATATTAATTATACAAATGAAGACATGAAAAAAAGAAAGATTTAAAAGATACTCATTCATAAATGAAGGCAAAGTTGAAAATTTACCCCATAATTGTTAAGCTTACTACCCCTCTTTTGTATGTGTGATTTGGTTAAAAAGGACTTATAAATAGGATCAGAGTGGTATCAATTTATAATAGCATAATATTATCCTCATATTTATCAATGGGTGCATAAAAGTCAATACATAACAAATTATCCTCTAACCTCTCTTGTTTTCTTTGACTGAACACATAGGCTAGTATTCATCCATATGAGTGGTAGTTCAATTTGACAAGCTTAACAATCAAGTGATATGGACCGCCCAAAATCCACAGAGCACAAGACCAGACCTTCGGTTCCCCCTTTAACATACTAGTGGGGTGTCAAAGCTCTATAAAACACAAATGTGCCAAAAAAACTAATCAGTGCACACCTAAAAGTCCACCATCTTCTTTCATCTTTTTGTACAAGAATTCACTCATCTATTTTATGAATGACCTCCCATCAAATCAACATTCGCTGATGCCTCCCATATCAATACTTTGAAAGATATAATTACAATGAGATATCACGTGTTATTATCAATTCACAAATTGTCAACACAATTTTTCATAGATCAATATCAATGTATATATATCATGTCATTAGCCATTCCTTAATAAAAATAAGTCCCACAAGACAATTTTATTAACAATATAATTTCATAGTCCATATCATAAACGAAAAGCAAATGTATAGTTTTATATGATTAAAAATTACTCACAAACATTGCTTGGGCAAGACTTCGATCTTGAACCCCTGATGTGTATTGTTTAATTTCCTCTCCAAACGAAAAAAAAATTACTTACAAACATCATATAAACATGCACAACAAGAAAAGAGTAGTAATATTTCATTAGAGTTAAGTTTACCACAAGAATCCAAATTCAAAGCTCAACCACAGGTTACAAATCAATTTATAACAATAAATTATAACCATAATTTAGTATTTAAACTAATTGATTGATTTACAAAAATAATTCAGAGGCTTAAAATCCCATTAGAAGTCCTAACTCTCATCTTATTTGATCATTCCTGATCAACCCAACATCAAAATTGATGTCACAATAACTCAAACCCCTCAGCCAACTCAATCATTAACTTATTTACTCCAATCAATCAAAATCCCCAATTTGCAACTTAGGGTCCCAATCTCAAAATACCCGTTTGAGAATATAAAGTTTAATCAGCAATTTGAATCAATTAAACATCAAATATAACTCATATTAACATAACCCAATTATCAACCCTCATTCTCAATCATTACATCATCAATACCAATCGAAAGTCTAACTCAAAAATCAAACCTCTAACTAAAATTTTCATATAACCTCCAAATTGTTCTCTTTAACATAAAGCTTCAAGATTCTCAATTTACCTTTATAACTCAATTTTCTATCCCAATCATATTTTTATCATCCAATAACTCTTTTCGTTTCATTAAAATTATTGACAATAAAAATTTCGTTCAATCATCATAAAACCCCCAAAATTTTGCTTACTTTAATCCTTAGGGAAAAAATGTCGGTGAGTCAACTATTTATCAAATCATCATCACAATCCCTTTTCTTTCTCCTATTAATTCTTGGGAAAATTCCTTTCAAGTCCCAAGGGACAAAAAAAATGTTAAAAAAGCTCCAAGGAAAATTCAAATATCATAAAAGTCCTATTAACAACTCCTTCTGTGGGATTAACAACTCTCATATATAGGATTAATAATCTTCTCGATTTATTCAAGAACACCTAATTTCAAACAATTAAAGTTTCACCCAAAATTATAAATATTCACATTTTTTCATAAACCTCAAATCTAAGTCATTTAATCCTCAATATAAACTTAACAAGCTAAAATAATTATATAAATTGGAATTTAAAGGACCCATTATCTCAAATCTTAATTTTCTGACCAAACTCTAACTTTAAATTCCTCAAATCAACCATTTAGTTAAATCCAACCAATACCCATTCTTATTCTAACACCATTAGCTTCATAACATATTAACATTCATAACAATAGACTAGAACGAAGCCTCAAATATTCAAAATATATCAAGCCCTAATTTGTCCTCCATCAAAAACTGATAAATAAAATTGAAAATGAAAATAATAGAGCACGTATGACTTACCAAGCTTTATAGGAGAGAACCTATAAATCACATTTACATTGTAATTTGAAATAAGTCACTTTTCTCACCGCTAATTCAAATCAGCTGAATATAATCAGCCGACCAAGGGGGGAAGGATTATAAACCTGACATTCGAGGTAGATACGGGCATTCAATTTAAACAACGCGTACTGGGCGAACGAGGTATAATCAATTATTTCAATTCAGTTTACTATTATATAAAATATAAATTAAAATTGATAATAAGTGACCATGTTTATTATATATACTCAATATTAATTTCCTGCAAAGCGCATGGCCCCACGGGGACCTAAAATAGTTTGCTGAATTAATTTAGAATCAGAGGAAAGAGGTGGTCAAAATATTGGCGTGCATTTAAAAAACACAAAACTACCAAGTCACGTTGTCCTCCGTGGGCGGCCATAATACAATGTATGGATGACCTTTTCCCGTCGGCTCAGGCCCTCGGCCGGCCCATCGCAGCATTTATAAATTATAATTAGTCAATTTACTTTTCTAATTTTAGGCGTTGTTATAAAAATGACATGTGCGAGTACTTAAAAGCCACTTCCATTCTGAAATAATACAATTATATATATGTCACATACTCTAAAAATCATCTTCCAATCTCTGAGGAGCCACTCAACTTACGTGTCTAAAATCTAAACTTGGAGCCATAGTGGAAACCTCTCTGCTCTTCCTTGACGCACAATCGACAATTTCCAAGTCCTTCCTTCCTTCCTTTTTTTAATACCAACTGCTAAGTCCTTTCGGGTACGCTAATATTTTTATTACCTTATTATTTTGACGCTTCTCAACTACTAAATAACCAATTTCATTGGCTATTTTTGAAATTCAACATCATCATAATAATAATAATAATATTATTATTATTATTATAAAACTATGTCGTTGTAGTTTAGCCGTTGGGATATGTCAGCCATTAAATAAAAATATATATACCCATCCCTAACACCCATTATTAATTTCCATGAATATAATATCACCCTTCATCTTGTGTTAAATAGAACTTATATAAGATGCTCCCCTTCCCCTTCCGATTCTAATTATAGGACAATATTTAAAAGTTGCCATTAGTCCTAAATATAGGTTATTATTCTAATTTTTGTCAATTTTTCTTCCGTAAATACTTTACTAATACTTCCTCAACAATAATTAAATATAATAATAATAATTTAATAATGCACCTATATATTCTGTATAATGAGTGATGTTTTTAAAACAAGCTATCAATTTATATTATTTTTTAAGTAAAAAAAATGTAAAATTTAATAATTTTTTTCTTATGCTTTTTATTTGAGGAAAAATTTATCATTGCATTTTATATACAGCCCCCTAATCCAACGAGGCGATCTTCGTGCTCCCTTTGTCACCTTCATATGTAATCGTGAAAGAAAAAGTAGAAAACTAGTATAAATTGTTGTTCGCTTGTTTAGTTGGTGTGGCGCTCTTTGCCTTAACTGGGAATTGAATTTATATAAGGGTATTTCAAGAAAATAAATATAATTAACTACTTTAATTATCATTCTTAATCTTCCTAAATCAAGTATATGTGAGTATTTTCTCTTTTTTTTTTCTTTTTTTTTTTTGGGGTGAATTTTCCCTCATGCCATCCCCCTAAATGTGTGATCAGCTCGAGGTCGATTTTGTGGGAGAAGACTCTTGGGCGGCTCCTCGTGTCCCATGGATCATGACTAATACAAAAAGATGTTTTAATTTTTCAACCCCTTTTTCCCCTGAATTTTCAGCCTAAGTTTCTCCTCCCCCAGTATTTTTTCGAACCTAATTGATTCCTTCTACATTCGCATTTAATTACGAAAGGGCCACGCACCTTCGTACCCATCCCCAAAGAGAAAAAGACAACCATGCCATGTCCTGCAAGTTAACATTGGTCAACCCAATCCACGCCCGCGTCATTCATATATGTGTGTGTCTATATATGTACACCTCTATCCTTAACCTCTTCACATTTTCTAGTTATTCTTTAATTTGTAACTTCTTCATCTTCATCTTTTTTTTTTTTCATGCCTTCCATTGACAGACTTGAGATTACTGATTATTGTTGCATGACATTTATGGACAAGGCGACGCAGTATGGGCGTGTGTTTGAGCTCTTTGACGGAGATGGAGACGGGAGGATATCGGCGAAGGAGCTGCAGCAATGTGTGGAGGCGATAGGCGGGGGGTTGACAGAGGAGGAGGCGGAGGCGGCGGTGGAGTATTTGGACGCCGACGGAGATGGGCTGGTGGGGTTGGAGGACTTTGTGAGGTTTGTGGATGGAGGGGAAGAGGAAGAGAAAGCCAAAGACTTGAGAGAAGCGTTTAAGATGTATGAGATGGAAGGAAGTGGGTGTATAACGCCAAAGAGTTTGAGCAAAATGCTTAGCAGATTAGGTGAATCCAGAAGTGCAGATGAATGTCAAGTCATGATCTCTAGATTTGATCTCAATGGTGATGGCGTCCTCACTTTCGATGAGTTTAAGGTCATGATGTCGTGATTATTACATTTGTTTCCTTCATTACACAACACACACACATATCTGTATCGAGCGATTCATGAGCATACATTTTTTAGGTTACATATTTTATGTACGTTGTTCACAGAACAACGTAAAAGTAGATCTCATAGTCATACTATTCCGGTTCTTAGTATAAGATCACATTGTATACTGATCTTATATCAAGGACGGGGGAGTACTCATTGAAGGGAGGTTTTTGATGTTATTATATTTCTCCCCCTCCTTTTATAATGGAGTGATTATAATCAGATAGATGTAATGTATACTTGATTGATTCTCTTTACCACTTTGTCTTACTGGCTCTATATATATGGGTCGCTCATTTATTTCTTATTTTCGTACGTTACTGTTAACTTTTATTTACTGTACTATTGGGACTCGGTCATGCATTGAGAGTTCATATATATATGTTGACTCACCGTGCCTGTAACGCCATCCATTGCCAAACCATTTCATGCTCTACTTGCTTTGCATATTCAACGACACGGTCATGTCTCGATCATCGAAAAATATACGAGGGCTTGTTCTTGATTGGCGGGCTAATTTTGACAAGGTAGCTTAGGTTACATATATCACTGTTATTAACTAACTAACGTAAATCTCAACATTGAGAAGGCCGTGCATTTGGGTTCCGAATTGACTTCCCACACGCCTTAATAGCACATTCTAGCCCAAACTCTATGTTTAGTGGTATTACGTTAAACTTGAAGTTATTTTGGCTCTCAACTGGCTTTAAAGTTGAAGCTACTTTTTATATATTTATATGATGCGTCCCGGTGCATTAACTCAGTTCCTGCTTTTAACACACTTTTGACCTGCCCAAGTTGTGCTATGAAATTAATCAGAAAAACTTGTAGGGAGAATGACTTTTAGGTCCCAACAAAAAAATAATAATAATATTAGAAAAGTCCCTATTATATTGACAAGTGAACCATAGAGATTAATAAGTGAATTGGTTACCATTAAAAACTTATAAGACTTGTCAATGTATTATTTCCCTTGGTTAAGACTTAGATGACATTCTCCCAAACTTCTATCATCAAGGATGATAATGAAAGTCACAATGACAATAAACCTAGGTAATAAACAATGACATTGGACCTTGGAGATGACCATTATGGGTAAGAAGGGTAGAAAACTTATCCAACACATGAACTACTCCAGTTTTTAATATAAAACATATTTGAGGAGTTGATCTTAATTCAAAATATAAAATATAATTTTCATATTTATCAATTTTTCCATAATTTCACCAATTTCCTTAATATAATCAATTAAATAAATATGTCTTATATTAAGAAATGGTGGGAATATTGTTGTTCTATTTAATTTGTAGAAGCTTATAGCAAAAATGCAAAGGCCGAACAGAGAAACTGTCAGAAAAACTAGTCACACAAGAATGAACAAATAGGGCACATTTTAAATTAGATGATGACAATAGTGCTAATATTAATCTAAAAGTCATTTTTAAGAGCAGAATCTCTCTGTTTGCTAGACCGCAGGAGCAGAGAATCCACATTCAGGGGGTAGAGAAATAGAGAAACGTGCTATATGTTTACTTGTTCAGAGTGGACAACATTAGTATGATAAAAAATTGTTTGGTGGAAGTGAGGGGGGGGGGGGGGGGGAATTTACGTTGTTGCTAACATTTTTTCAAAAAGTACTGTTGAATAATAATGAAAATACAATAAATATCACAGTTTAAAAAATTGCCTCCATTTTGTTTCCCCTAATTTTCCTTTTCCACGATTAATCTAATGCAGTTTCATTATGTGAGTTTTCTAGGGAACCTGTTCAGCAAATCTTCTCTGTTGACCAGTTTACTTATTAGATAAGGATGCCTATGATTATAGAGATCGATTTATGCAACATTTGTTATTCTATTTTTAATATTATTTGAAATCATGTTACTCTTTTTTTCTTCAAATTTTGCTTGACTTTTCTCAAAGAGAAGGAAAGAAGGGTAAATGAAGAGCAGAAGAGAATACAACTTCCTATATCCATGGCATATGTGGTAATAAACGGAAAACTTTTTTGTGGTTCGGTTTATTGAATACCCCATGCCAATGTTGCTATTTATGTAGCTTTCTTCAACTGAAATCTTATCAAAGGAGAGAAAAAAAAAAAAATGCCTTGTATGAATAATACCCTGCTTATTTGGGTTTTCTCACATCAGCCAGTATAGCTTGACGGCTCAGGCTCTTGATTTGTTATCTGTATGACATATTTGCATTTTTCAGCTTCCCAATGAATGATATCATCTCTTTGACCGCACACATTTCAGTTACATTCAATCATTTGTGACTGTTCCTTTTAAACATATGGAATGTTGGTCCGTATGGTCTTATTTATAAGTTTTATTTGAATAAAAAATTTGGTCCTATTTATATCTTTTGACCAAATAAAGGAGATTATGACACTTTTACCCATATATTATACCAATAAAAATAGAGAGAAAATAATGAGTTGAAATGTACCCATTCATAAATGAGAGTAAAGTTAAAAATTTATCTCATAACCATTGACCTACTTACCTCTTCTTGGTATATGCGATTTGGTCAAAAAGGACTTATAAATAGTACCCGAGTGATATATGTGTCCTCTACACTTGAGGTTGTCAAACTGATTACGGAATTAATTATTCATCAATTTTACCTGTACAAGCTTACTTTTAAAAATAGTAGACTCATTGACAATTCCTCTTAGCCCACAAACTTGATCATGCGCCATTTTGTAACTGCTCTGCAGACTGAATCAGCCAAAAAGACCTATAGTAAGTAGAAAACTGCCTTGTTTGTTACTTATTCTGATCAGTTACGATATACCAATTACTCTTCGGGCTTCTAATACAAGACATATTTAAGGAATTAATATTGGTACTAAATATAAGAAAGATTTTTCATACTGGTCAATATTTTACTAATTTACTCTTTTTGATGGTCTCTCAACAATAATCAAGTATGAGAAGAAATTAAGGAAGATGACTAAGATGTTTTAGAAAATATATGTTATATTGACTAATTTAATTAATATCCTTAATATAATCAAATTAGAAAAATATGTCTTATATTAAGGACCGATGGGAGTACATATACAACAACATGACCGCATATTTAATTAAGAAGGCCAATAGATTGGACCACAGATATATTGGATTTAGTTTCCAGAACTAGGAACTAGGATCACTGCTTTTTCAGTGCTTTAACCAGGGGCTTGCAAGAACTTTCAGACATCAACATGTGATCTTCTTCTGCAAGTTCCTCGATCAATATGGTTAGCTTCTCCACAACTTCCCCTGCACTTGGCCTCATACTATAATCTTCCTCCACGCAAGCCCTAGCAATATTCGCCACTGTTACTGCTGCATCCAATGAATAATTCTCACCCAATGCCTTATCCATCCACCCTCTGAGTTCTTCCTCATTTCCTAACTCCAAAACAGACTTTATTTTATCAGTGAGCCAAACACTTCCTTCTCCCTTCTCATTGGGTCTGCTTATAGGTGTCTGACCAGACAAAATCTCCAGCAAAACCACCCCATAAGCAAAAATATCAGAACTTGGAGAAATCACACCTTGGTGTACATATTCTGGTGCCAGATAACCAAGATTCCAAGAAGCAGGGTTGGTTGAATAGAACTTGGGATCCTCTGTGTCGTTCTCAACACAACTTGCCATCCCAATATTCCCAATCTTGGCACCAAATTCTTCATCCAGAAATATGTTCCTGCTCTTTATGTTTCTATGGACATAGCTTGGCTTCATGACGTGGTGCATATATTGCAGGGCCATGGCCACGTCGAGGCAGATTCTGAGCCTCTGACTCCATGTGAGAAAGCAATAGCAGGATGATATGAACTCGTTCTTTATGGCTAAACCACCATGAAGCCAGTCTTTTAAAGACCCGTTTTTTGCGTACTCGAAAACCAGATATGACTCTGGACCTTCTGTTAAACACGTTCCAAGCATCCTGAGAATGTTGGGGTGATGGTGGATTGAGTTGTGGAAGAGCCCAATATCGATTTTCAGCACTGTTTCTGTGTTTGTTTGTTTGATAGCCGTGTTCTTCCCTTCTAAACGGCCATGAAATACAGATCCTTCAATGAGATTATTTGAACTGAAGTCATCCGTTGCTTTTATGAGATCTTCAATAGTGTATGTCTCAAGCTGCATCTTACGAGGTGTTGTGTCGATGATTTTCCCATACTGTGATCCCTCGAACGAAACTTTCTTCTCGCTGGTGGTTCTTACGCTTATATTAAGATGTTGCAGCTCCAAATTGTTTCTTTTGGCTGATGATGATTTCTCTTTCTTCTCGTTCCTCAATCGAACCACAACAAAAGCTGCTAGAAAAGCAAACAAAGTTCCGACTGCGACCCCAGCTAGGCCAATGTACAATTCAGCCTTCCACGTTTTGGGCTTCCTGTGTGGTGATGGTTTATTTAGTGTAATGTTGCTTGATCGATTACCTGAACCAGGTTCGTTGGGTTTAGCCAGAGAACCAAGAACAGGCTTACCAATCCGTGGGATCAGAAGAGAGGTAAAGGGTGTGAGCCTCTCAGGTTTGAAATCTTTGGAGAACAAGTTATTTGCGGAGATTATTGCTTCAGCTGTAGTATTAAACTTTGATGCCAAATTGTGAATTGTATCGCCTTCTAGCACAGGGTAAGAAATCAGAAGCTTCGGCTCTGGAGAAACTTTAGGTGATAAGGGACATGCACATCTCAGAGGAATCAGCAATCTGATGTCATCATCGAGATCCCAAGGTGACACACCTGGATTCTTATCACTAATAGCCATGCAGGTTGTTAAGCCTTCAAGCGATTGAGCAATACCGTAAAAGTTCTCACCTTTAATGGTAGTTTTGGTTATTTCAGCGCCAAAGAAGCCACCTTTGCATTTGCAGTCTATTGGTATTAGTAAAGGTTGGTCATGAAGAAGAAACTCCGTTTCTGCAGAAAACCCATTTGCATCTGCAATCACATAAGGATTGAGCCCCAAGTAAAAGCTCAAGTTGAAGAGAGATGAGTAGTATGAATTTGTGAAGAAAACTGCAAATGTTCCACATTGTGATTCATTTTTACTGCAACTGTAGCCAGAAACATCTGGGGATGTTGTGTTGCAACTGATAAGCTTTTCTCCAAGCGAAATGACAAAGAGGCAGAAGAACAAAAAGGCTAAAGCTCTCAGGCGGAGAAGAAGCTTAGTGATCATTTCTGCTATTATGCTCAGTCAGGACCACTCACTTCAGCTCCAAACGTGGAATGGCCTATAAAATACTATAAAAGCCTTCGTTTCTCTCACTCACTCACCCTTGGATCTATACAAAAGCTGGGTAAGCAGCAACAACACAGATTTTTCTTCTTCTTCTTCTTTATTTTTTTTCCAAAATCTGTAGAGAGACAGGGTTCTTGGGGATCACAAAGTTTAATTTGACTCTGATTCCTTCAACAACAGATATGAAGGCATTTATCCCAAATCCCTAGAATTGTTTGTCAGTGTTTATAGGCAGCAAATACTCGTAACTACTTCAGAGGCTCCTCGTGCTTCAAACCTGCCTTTATATTCATCTACCTGTACATGTGAGGATGCCCATTATTTGCTTATCACGTGTATGATTCCCCCCCCCCCCCCCCCCCAAAAAAAAAAAAAAAAGTCTAAAGAAGCTTTCAAATGAATTTATATTTAGCTAGAGGCGTATATAGGGAGACCCATCCTGATAATAATCCATTCATAACTTGCATTTTATCTTAGCCAACACTCAAAAGTCTTTTTTTTTCTTGATATTAAACATCTAGAAGTTATCGTTTGCGTGTGTGTGTGTTTTACAGTCATTTTCAACTTTGTCGCATCATGTAATCCTGAAATTTTTACCTGATAAGCTTAATGCATAGATTCTTCCTGCTTTTTGCTAAATTTAAAATCTAAGTTCCTTTCAGATCAGGAGATTGATTAATTTAATAAGGGGGTGCACGCAAACCATCAAGAATATTTAAAGCTGCTTAGTTTTTTTAAGCAATCTATGAGTGAGAAGGCCAGATGGGGATTAGAGGGCCTACAAGGAAAACAGGACGAAAGATGCAATTGTGCGAGCATATAGCTTGTGACAAAGCATATTTGTACAAAGTGAAAATATTTCATATATCTCAGGATATTTGATGCATTTTTAGGGTTAAAATCTCCAGATATCTTAAATTAAACCAGTATACTAATGTATGTCTGAGTTAGCAACAGATTATGAACGACATAGAATAGAACAACAACGTTTACAGCAAGGGTTAAAAATGAGATGCAACATTGGCCACCATGCTTCCTGGTTTCGCATATTGAAGATAAGAATCTTCATTATTTGCATGCTCCGATCAAGAGTCCAATTTGCATTTCCCATCAATGCAAAAGAAGCCTACGAGGAAAGCACTAGCCACTAGGGCTCCAAGTACACAGCCACAACTTTACAAATGAAAACCAAAGATCTGGCTTGACTTTCATAGGAAGAAAGATGAATGCTGCAGACGAGAGAATATAATGTTTGAAAAAACTGTGCAAATAGACATGATGGAAGAGTAGAAAGCATGGGTTCCAAAAGCAGACAAATAGAATAATGAACAGTGCATATATACAACACTACTTTTTAAAAATATTTTAAAAATTTTTTGAGTAACCTACTACGATAATAAATGCTAGGAGGACGTTGCCGGTAACATTTCAACATTCTGGTCTTTGAAAATTGACTACCCACACCGCCCATGCCAGGCCCTATAGCCTTTTCTGTGTAAGCATATCGCTTGCTTGCTGGCTCATCTTTTTCTTTTTATGCATCATTGCTATTGTTAGATGTCAATATAGCTAGATGAGAACAAAGTTATATGAATGGTGAAGGTTCATTTTCTTATCATAAATCATGGAGTACTTCTTTTCATTGGGATTTCCATAAAATGATGTTTGTAGTGGGTATGGGAAATTGTTTTTCAAGAATGAATTAGGTTAAAGACATTGAACAGATAAAGAAGGTGATAATATATGAGTTGACATTTGAACCAATACATTGAGATTTCTGCATCAGAAATGTCATTGCGCCTGGCGCTACAAGATATCTGTACATGTCAACACTCGGCAGAGATCTGGTGGATTACTTAGGCCAAATCCACAGAACCATGATTTCTGTAACTTCATGTCTCTATGCTTCACTTGGGTTCAGTGAGATAAAACCAAATTTCAAGTGGTTTCCTTTTTTTTTAATGTCAAGAACGTACACAAGGGGAAGAAAAGTTGTGGGTTTTGATTAGTTAATCAGATGGGGAGGAACAAGTTTTCATTAAAAGAAAACATTTTTCCAAGTGACTGTCATCATATCGATTTCAGACAGTTCAGTGGAATCTCATTGCTCTCTCTCTCTCTGATCTCTCACCAATTTTTTTTCCCAGGACCTATCATTATTAATGCTGTTCAGGTGCTAATGTTACAGACAATATCGCTTATTACAATAAGGATGGTATGAGAATGAAGATTATCTTCATCATTATAGTCGCTGAAAGCGATGATAGTGTCTCTTTTCGTCTGCTCATTAACAACAGGCACTCGTTGGAACCGAAAAGCAACTCAGGGAAAAAACCCGTACATTGTATGTTAAAAAGGAGAGTAAAACGGAACCACCAATTATCAAGACAGAATTGGTATCACAGAACGATAATATAAAAAATTAACTTAGATTTTCTTATTCTATTGTATCCTTCGTTAGGCATGGTGAATGCAGTGAACAAAAGCATCTTTATACAGAGTGTTTAGTAGTTCTACACCAATATTGAATGCCAATCGTTTCACTTTAGAGCGACTTCTAAGCAAAAAAGCAACTTTTGAGCTGAAAGCTTGATTTTTTTATAGGATCCAAACAATGGTGGTGGAAAAAACATAAGTTGTGTCCGTGCACGTGGGAAAGCATGCCAGCCACTATTCTTTGTGCACAGAATATTAAGCTAATTTTGAAACATGGTGAGCCATGCCTTTCCCCAATTCCAATACACTTTTCAAGTCCTCTGTTTCTCAAAGTAATATGGTGCCATGGTTTTTGAATGTTTGAATTAACTTTTAGGAATAGTTTTTAAATTTTGCAAAGTAAAAATGTGAGAGAAATTTTGTCAAGATTGGCTTACGGAAAAAGGGTGTGACGGGCAAATAAAGTGGATGATATTCGATTAAAGAGAATAAGTTGCCACAAGAATTAACACAAGGAAAAAATATAGACATTTCAAGAGATTCGTGTATGTTGGCGCGCATGTTAGTGCATGCTATCCAGAATCCAGACAAGCGGTGTTAGTGTATTAAAAACAAATACAAACCAGAAATGTACACTCTCAAGGAAAATTAATGGGAAAGTCTATATGAGGGCCCTTTTAAAAGGGAAAAAAAAACCTAACAAGGGCCACACATTTTGAAAATTCCAGAAAAGGCCCCAAGACCCTTTTTAGTATTTGAATTGGAGCTTATTCGTTAATATATAAGCTTATCAATGGTAACTTTTTGGAATTAGGGGCTTATCGATGCCAAAAAGAGTTTGAGGCCTTCTCTGAGATTTTTCATAATGTTGGGGCCCTTTTTTTTTTTTGCTTAAAAGGGCCCTATATGTAGATTTTCCCAAAATTAATCACCTTTAAATTATTCACTGCGGTTTAATATATGGAGGTGGCGACAATAATGGTCAAATCCAATTACAAACAAGAATTCCACTGGTCATCAAAATTGACACTCTTAAGAATTTTTTTGTTTGGGAAAATTACATTTAGGTGTTGCCGTGTTGGTAAGAAAAAATACTACAAAATTCCTTAAAATCTTAAAATTGCATTTAACTTTGGTGACAAATTTCCACGAGTTCAGGATTAAAGATCGAACACAGCGTGATTGAGCAGCATTTTGGTTGGTTGCTTTTGGCGGGTAGGTGAAACAGGGAAGCCCCAGCGCACACAATGACTCAACAAAAAATGCTTCCATTTGCTTCCATTTTTTGTTTTACAAATTGCATATTGACGGCCAGACCGGGTTGACCGTGGAGTAGGATTCAAACGACGTCGTTTGAGCTTTGGGTTTCTAAAAACCCAGCTTGGATAGGTCGAATGAAAAGGGTAAACATTTGGATCCGCTAACGGATGACTAGTTCATAGTCCAGAAACTTGAGCCTAATATAGACTTGTTATTGTTTATAGTCCAAGCAATGACACTCCTTTTTGTTTACAGGAAAGATTTAGTTTGGGAGAATTACATTTAAGTCTCGGACAAATAAAAATACAATAAATAAATAATTCCTTAAAATCTCAAAATTACATTTTAATTTCATAAAAAATTTAATAATTCCCACGAGTTCTAGTTAAGGATCGGACACAACATGAATTTTTTTTTTTCCATTGAAATTGTTGTGCTGTTTGAGTTGTTAATTATCAGTTTTTGGACATGGACATTAGTTTCCATTGAAATTCTTGGTGTTTTGAGTTGTTAACTATTCCGTTTTGGACATGGACATTGGCTCATTCTTATTGTTGTCTTTGAAAATGCCTCGCAGACTTGTTTTTGTCCCCATGGCATGGTTATCTATAAACCTCTTCAAAGAAAGTCAACTAGCTCTTATAATTAGGACCGGAGGTAGTATTCCAGTTGAGTGTAATTAACAAATTGGAGATACTTTAAACAAATGTTGAAAAACTTGTAGAGTTATGCTACAAAATGTTCACATCTTATACTCTTTTGTCATCCGTTTTGCTTATCAATTGCTCTAACGATCAGTTTGGCTGTTTTCCACAACTCATGTTGCTGATTGACTTGCAGATTTTGACATGTCTGATGCTCAGCTGGAGGATGCTTTTATCATAGAAAGATTTGCTCCACGATAAGCTGCTCTCAGAATTGAATTGTGTCCTTGCCATGCGAGTGAAGGTTACTTTTGGAAAGTCTATTTTGTGCTTTTGCATTTTAGACTTAAAAAACAAGATGCAGACGCTTTTGTCTACTCCTCAGGTAGATTTCTATGGGTATTTTCTGCTCCATTTATGTTCCCTTTCCGATGCCATACCCGACAACCTATTGAAAGATGCCATTAGTGAAGTCTTTTTTTTTTTTTTGGGATATAAATTAGTGAAGTCAATTTAAGATGCAGTTGAGAGGTATTTGTTCTCATTTAGCTACGTAGACCTTTGAGGCCAGAATGAATGTTGTGGTGTATTTATTTGATGGAATATGGTCATTATCTGTCTGTAGGATTTTAATGTGAAATTATGTTACTTTAATTTGGCTGTATAAGAGAATAGGACCGGGAATTGCTAAGCCTTGGAACAGTCTTATAAAATGCTAATAATTGATTTAGATAATGAAATGAGTTAGAAATTTATACTAGTGTTTCAACAGTTCTTTCGGTTATGGTACTTAGTGCTCAGCTTTGTCAGACTTCAACTAGGTCATTCGAGTGCGATTCAAAGTTCTCCTTGGTTTAGCATCACATCTTTCTTGAATTACAGGATTCTTCAATTTTAGAAATTTTTTTATAGGATCCAAGCAATGGTGGTGAAAAAACATAAGGCGTGTCCGTGCAAGTGAGAACACATGCCAGCCACTGTTCTTTGTGAACAGAAAATTAAGCTAATTTTTGAAACTTGGTCAGCCATGCCTTACCCCAATTCCAATACACTTTTCAAGTCCCCTGTTTCTCAAAGTAAAATGGTGCCACCATACATAATGGTTTAAAAGATAATCGACAGGAGCAAATAAAGTGGCTGGCATTCGGTTAAAGAGAATGAGTTGCCACAAAAAAGAGCACAAGGGAAAAACATAGACCATTCAAGAGATTCCCATAGGTCGGTGCGCATGTCAGTGCGTGCTATCCAGACAAGAGGCGTTGGTGCATTAGAAACAAATCCAAACCAGAAATTGACAATCTCAACGAAAATTAATCACCTTTCGATTATTCGCTCCAGTTTAATATAGATGCTGGTGGTGACAAACTGACAATAATTGTCAAATCCAATTACAAACAAGAATTCCACTGGTCATCAAATTGTAAAATACGCCTTTATATACTTCATAGGGCGTACAGTGGATGTAGTAACACAAACAATCACTTTCTCGTTTATTTAACACGTCAAAATGTTACATTGAACAGTCTGGAGGATAAACTCTAAATGCAAAGGTGTGTTAAGGGCAACTCAACTCGTAATCAGCAATCTTTCCTGTGTTTTATCAGCTTGTTTGCTGGGCTTTCTCGACACTCTTCCTCAACAAGGATATTACTTGAGCAGGCTCAGGGGCTCCAAATACCGAGCTTCCTGCAACAATGCAGTTTGCTCCTGCAGATGCAGCTGTATCAATGGTTGAAGGTCCTAGTCCCCCATCAACCTGCAATTGAATATGAACATGTTCAGAACCTCAGATTCCTTCAGTGATATCACCACTTGTCTGCATGAACTTGCAAACAGAAAGATTTCGTGCTCATGAATACAAGAACTGGCAACATTGTAGGATACACAAAGGAAAATATCATGAGAAACCTCAAAGGATAAGGAAAAGGCCATTTGGTAATAGAATAGAGGGAAGGAAAAGTAACCAAGAGTAAGAGCTCAGAAGTGCTTTCAGAGTCATAAAAGAACAAGTGAGACATAACAAAGCATCAAATGTGAGGGATGAAACGAGTTCAAGAATTAATTAAGCCCAAAAAACCTCATAATCTGTTATAAATCAATTTGATGGAAAAACAAGTTACGGCCAAAAAACAAACAGGCTGAAATACCTCAATGTTAAGTGATGGATACTTCTGCCTTAGCAGCCGTACCTGGTCTCAGAAATAAAACAATTAGCCAAAAAGCAAGTGCAAGTTAGTTAATAAACAACAGTTATCAATCAGAACTAACTGAACATATAGGGTGAAGTATTGATACCTTATCCATCATCTCAGGCATAAATTTCTGTCCTCCAAATCCAGGTTCCACAGTCATCACAAGGACCAATTCTACAGGATTTTCTGCTTCAACCTGTGAACTGAATATTGATTAAAAAAAACAAAAACAGGAAGCATCCTACAAAGAATAAAATCTAGCCAGACATTGTATGATTTGCATCTACCCTCAACTTCAAGGCTACCCATTATTCAAACGAGGGGCAGGACACTCTCAAATCATACTTACCACTGTAAACATGAAATCCAGCAACATAATCATATGATCAAACGAGAACAAAAAAGAAGGAAATCATACCAGAGGATAAATCTCTTCAACTGGTGTCCCAGGCCTTAATGCTACACCAGGCATCATGCCCCCTGATTTTATTCTCTGAACAAGTTCTGGCCAGTTATCTGACCACAATAACAGCTTTTAAGCATGCAGAGAAGAAAATACCTTAATAAGGAGTAGGAACCTTTAGATGTAGCAAAATGAAATGTCAAGAAAACAAGATATAAGGAGTAGCAACCTTTAGATGTCTCAATATGAAATGTAAAACCAGAAGCACCAGCCTTTCTCAAAGGTTCAACATAATCAAGGGGATTTGTGACCATCAGGTGGCAGTCAAGGTATGCCCTGTATTAGTTCAAAGCAAATTATTAAAAGACGGGGAATCTTAACAAGAGGTAAAATATCCACTGCAGAAAACTTAGATCAGCAGAGCAGCAATGATATTACTTTGTGTGCTTTCGTAAGCTTTGAATGACTGGAACACCAATGGTTAGATTGGGGACAAAGTGCCTGCATGCAGGAGAGGAAGAAGGGGGAAAGCCAGAAGAGTCAAATTAACTACAATGAAAGTAAACTCAACAAATATAAAAAAAAAAGTTCATGTCATGCTGCTCATTCATCGTTAGGTACCAAGAGAAGTCGATAGAAATAGTTTCCTTTTGCATGAAACTAACAGAAAGTACATATTAAAATATAAACATAAACTTATTTTCAAGATAGTGAGCAATGACCATGATATAGTACTGCATTTGCAAATCTTTGCACATGCCTAACAACATCCCTGTTAGAATCTATTGACCATATAGTATGAATTCTGATTTGAATAAGAACTAATGACATAAGATTATGCTGGAAACCGCAAAAAAGTGTACTGTCATCAACAAGACAACATTTCCTTTTCTTCAATTTTTACTCCTTTCAATGAAAAGTAACTCCAATCATAATTTTACAGATACAAAACTCAAGACCTCCCTCATGAACATTCCGCCGTGATGTCAATGGCAAGCACATATGTACTTTACCACTTAGCCGAGAAAACTTGAACTTTAATAAAACAGAATTAGCACAAATGGTAATTAGTAAAGGACCTTGGATTCAACTAGAAGAAAAACAAAGACAATGTTTTCTACTCAAAGAATAAATAACATAACAGTGAAAGGAAGTAGATGTTACAGTCAACAATAACAAGGAAAAGGCACAATGATAATGTGGTGTGAGCAAACACGGGCACCTACCCATCCTGCAAATGAACCAAAATGAGAAAAAGGGAAGTATCAGGAATAATGATTGCCAGTAAAGTATATGATATGCAAACACATAAATACTTAGGCAATGACAGACCACGCACAAATTTATTCATCCTTGGTTAACTGAACCAATTTATCCACATAAGTACACCAGGGTCGCTGCAAACTAGTTAGTGAACCACATTAGAAATTTAGCTAGCGCCGGCTCCTCCCTTAGTAGATTTTCTCAAGCTGGATTTTTTGTGGTACTAGATTTTAAATGAAAAGACGAAAAAATGATGCACTGTGAAAGGAAACCCCCCTCCCCTTTTAATTGGATCGAAATTGAGGCCATTAGCAGATTATTTTCCTTGTCTACAAATATTTGCACCCTTCCATGGAAATTGCATTAACAATCGCAGCATCGACACTATTAGTCGAAGAATACAATATATGAATAAAGTAAAATCCTTCTATTGCTTCAATATGTTTCTGATAGAAAGCCTGACTTGAAACATGCAATAAATCCTAGCTCTTGGATGAACTAAAGTTAAGCGAAAATAAGCCAGGACATGGAGCGAAATGAAAAAGGAAGCAGTTGAAGCTGAGAAAGCATACCATAATATCCATGTGAAGCCAATCGGCGCCATCGTTGAGCATGCGAGCAGCCTCGGAAGCTAAATTAGCGAAGTCCGATGATAGCATGGAGGGTGCAATTTTCGGTGTCACTCCCATGATTGCGCTGCTCTTAGATTTCGTAATTTCCACGAGTTCTGGATTAAAGATCGGACACAGCGCGATGAGGCAGCGTTAGGTTGGATTCTTCTGGCGGGTAGGTGAAACGGGGAGCCCTGGCGCACACAATGAGGCAACAGAAAAAGCTTCCATTTTTAGTTTTACAACATGCATACCGACGGCCGGACAGGGTTGACTGAGGAATACGATTCAAACGACGTCGTTTAAGCTTTGGGTTTCTAAAAACCCAGCTTAGCTTAGATGGGCCGAATGGCATTTGTAGTCCCCTAACGATGATGACTGGTTCGTAGTCCAGAAACTTGAGCCTAAAATAGGCTTGCTATTGTTCGTGGTCCAAGAAATAACAGTCTTGGGGGTTGTATCAAAAAAAAAAAAAAACAGTCTTGGGGGTTGATGTGATTTGTCGGGAAGTTAACTGTGATGTCTGATTTTTAAACTCACATGTTCTTATAAAATACTTCCCTTATCTTAAATATAACTCTTTTAGAGATATTAAGAAAGTTAAATAAGTTACTTAATCATATTATATAATGTGTATATTTAGATTATAGTAGTACTACATCAGTTTATTAGTTAAACTAATTATTTTGGAGAAAAAATAAAAATACTTTAAACTAATTTATTTCACTTTCTTAATCTCTTCAAAAAAAAATTCAACATTGTCTTATTTTTATGCTCCGGGAGCATGAAAATAAGACAATGTTGAATTTTTTTCAAAGTATAAATATAAGATAATATTGACTTTTTTTTAAAGATATTTTAAAAAATTAATTAAATTAGCTTTAGAGTATTTTATTTTTTGTCCAAAATAATGAGTTTAACTAATAAACTAATATATAATCTAAGGGTACACAATATATGATACGATAAAGTAATTGATCTCAAAAAAAAAATCAATCTTATGTTATAATTAAAGTACAGGAGCAATCGTCATTGAGTGAAAAAAGTAAGATTTGTAATAGAAGGTGCATAATAGTTGCGTGGTGGAGAAGGAGGATATTTTATTGATAGTGGCAAAAATAAGAGGCGGAGAGGATGCCGACCATACCAACGCCGTCAACATCCATCCTCATATCCATTTTCTCTCTCTCCCCATCGGATTCATCAAATCACTGCGCTACTCAGAAGAAACAAATACACACACACATGAAACGGGGTTGGTAATTGCATGATCCGCCAATCACGGTGGAAAACATACAGGCTTCACAGTTTGTACCTGAGAAACTGGTGGCTCAAAATGCAAATATCCCACGTTGTTCGCCCCGAACCATAGTCCAAAGATGACAAAAACAAAACACCCACGTGTCATATCAATTATTCAGGAGAAGCGAATATGAAGAATGAGAGAGTATGAGACAATGTGCAAGTGGACACCGTGGCGGTGCTGCACAATCAGGAACTAACTCGTACGTCTTGTACAAATTGTATGTTCTTATTGTTTGGCTCGCACACACGTACGCGTGTAGTGCGCAGGGCCAAAAGTTTGTGGGGGTGGTTGGGCTATACCGATAAGACACCAACGTCCTCATCAATTGTCTAGTTTCATTATGTAATAAATGAGATACAAATAAATTAATCCTTCTAATATATCTATCTAATTAAATTAATTAATTAATATGATATGTGTTTTTCAAAATATCTGAGTCATTTTTTGTTGTTGCTCATTCAATATCTAGAACTTTATATTGACTAATTCGGATCCGACCTACGTCGCACACCTAATTATGGTGAAAAAGTTTTCTAACAGGGCTTTTCTACATTGAGTTATATTTTTTAATTTCCCCATCCCCTCCCTTGGTCTTGATTATTATTGGAAAATACCAATAAGAAGAAATCAAAAAAATATTGATAATATAAAAACTACGTTTTATATTTTATTTGTATTAAAACAAAATATATGCAACTGACGGCGCCGGTGAGAGATTGCAAAATAAGTTTAGACGTAGAACAACATTTTTGAGTGTCCACCACCCAAGCAAGATTTAATCAGCGCTACTATCCCTATACGGTAAAAGTTTTGCCAGCAAATACTCCTTGGTT
This sequence comes from Acacia crassicarpa, assembly GCA_034222035.1. Classification (NCBI taxonomy): domain Eukaryota; kingdom Viridiplantae; phylum Streptophyta; class Magnoliopsida; order Fabales; family Fabaceae; genus Acacia; species Acacia crassicarpa. The sequence continues at coordinate 65,727,808 of JAWXYG010000002.1, read as the reverse complement.
TTGGTGCTTTCCAAAGTTTTCATATCTAAAATAAATATTAATTATATATATATATATATATATACCGTGAGTGTTGGTCAAAGAATTCATGTTCTGTCCATCGTTGGGTTGCCCTAATTTCGGAGAAATTAATAATCCACCTCCCGAGGTAGCCGCACCAAACACATTCATATTACGTTATTTCCACGTAAACTATGAAAACCGCCACCAATAATGTTATTATAGTCCTGCCCTCTTAAATTCAACATTGCGTCCTTTGCATAATTCAAAAACCCATCCCACACTGACACTGCCCATTCTATTGTTACCTACCATTTTGTCTAATAAATAATGATCGAGTACAATAATCTTTCAGTTTGAAAAATCCAATCCATAAGCTGCGGGAGCACATTTTATGCTCATAATTTTGATGAGCAAAAGTGTCTTGATCACCCATCTTTATTATTTGATTGATTTTAAATTGTTTAAATTTGATCTCATTTAAATTATATATGCAGAATTATAGATAAATATAATCTTATAACTATCATTTCTCATAAAAATAAATTTATCATTTAAAAAATCATGAGTTAAAATTTAAAATTTGGATAGATCAAAATCTAATAAACAATTGAGATTTCATCGCACTAATGAGAAAATTAGTTGCTCATGACTCATGAGCCTGGAATGCGCGCGGACCAAGCGACTTAAAATTTTAGCAAAAAGGAAATGTGCATTTTTCTTTCCTTTACGACTTTCTTTGTAAATGGAGTACATAGTAATATGAGAGATAAAATGTGAAAATATATTGTATGGAGATAATAAATATAATATAATTAAAAAAAGTAAATATATAAAGATAAGCTTGCATTTTTTTTAAAAAAAATATTCTTTATAATAAAGATAACCCTATAAAAAATGTTCTTTATAAAACCGATAGAGTGGTGCTACTAGATGAGGACGATGATAAACGTGTCCGCCAAGCCCAATTATAGGTGGCGTTCCCTTGTCAAAGTTATACTCCCTCTTGTCACGTTTATAATTAAATTACACGGTGTTAGAAGTATATATTAGGAGGTGGTTAAAATTAATTATAAATAATAAATATGTCTAAATTAATTTTTCTTGAGTATCATTATATCCTTATTTACGAGGTGTAATTGAGAGAGAGAGATTGAGTAAATTTAAGTATCACTAACCATTTAATTAATGAGTGTTCAAAAAACCATTTAATTAATGCAATATATATAATTAAAAAAGAGTAAAATATATATATAATGTTCAAGCAACTCTTGTTGAGCTTTCATAAAAATGATTTTAAAAAATTTAAATTTAGAGCTCTTATAAAAAGAATCGGAAAGAGTATTACTCCCAAGATATAAAGAGAAAAAGATAAGAAAATACTAATTCAGTTTCAAAATCTCAAATGAATCGAGTAAGAATTCGCAAATTTTGAATTTTAAAATTTATGTGGTATTTCCTGTGTTTCCCCTTGATGTAAACTTCAATTTTTTTTAAAGGATCAATTTTTATTTTATTTTTATCTCATAATTAATTAATGTTTTTCTAGTTTCGTTCAGTCTCTTTTTATCACTCATTCTTTGATTTTTCTCTTTCACTCACCCTTTTCATTAAACATAGGCATTTTAGAAAAATAAATTGCATGTTTTTACATATTTATCTGTAATCAATTTTAGTTATTTTTTTTAGTTGTATAAATTAATTATTTGAAATTATATTTTCGAGTATAATGAGCCTTAAATGTCGAACTACATCTAAATATTAATTGGAGTAGTAAAATTGATAAATACTGATTCAATTGTTAATGTTGTACTGATATTATTGTTAACGTATACTGATTTAGTTATTAATATTGTATTAATATAGTTGTTAACGTTTCTTAAAAAAATACCTAAAATGGCCCTAAAATTTTTTCTGATATGTCACTTTTTGGGACTTTTTTAATAATATCTCAATTAATTGGGCTTTTTTTTTTAATGATATCTCAATTAATTGGGCTTTGAAGGAGATTTTTCCTTTTATAAAAAATTTCTGGCAAGAAAAAAAAAATCCTATAAAAAAATTGGACAGGTGCATATTAAAGCCCTGAGTTAGTAGGCACTAAGATGATCCAACTGTGGCTGGTGCAGTTCAACTACCCTACTACCTAGGATTGAGAGGAAAGATCGAGAGAAAGAGACAGTTAACCTACCCGTCCCTGAGCCACATTTAATGCCAAATTAAGTAGTAGAGTAATACTTTCTCGTGTGTTATTTATAACCCTTCTTTTTAAGAATTCGATAATTGAATTATATAGTTTAGAAAAAAAGTTAAAACTGATTAACAAAAATAAATCTATTTAAAATGATTTTTTCTTAAATATACCCTTATTTATAAAAATAAAAAATAATTCAAATCTTGGAGTTTTACAAAAAGGATCTAATAATTCGCCATTCACCATACAAGAAAGCAATAATTCAATTAACTCATCCTCCACATTTATCTTAGCCAAAAATAAAATCCCTATACTATATATGTTCAACATCATCTTTTCTAGCTCCCTCTGACAAGTGACAGCACATAACTATACTGTGCAAGTGGTCACAATAGTATATTACTACCTTCTATCCTAATTATAATAAATTAAGAATAAATTGACTTTTTTTAAGAAATAAAGAAAGATAATTAAATTATTTTACAATGTTTTTTATTATTTTTTCTCCAAACTAATTAGTTTGACCGATAAAATGATATATAATTTAAGGATATACAACATATATGATTAAAGAACCTACTTAGTTTTTTTAATCGGTATAAAAAAGAGTCAACTTAATCTTATAATTAGAATTAGAAAAGATATAGTCAAACATATAGATTATAAAAACACATAAGAAAGGACCCACGAGTGGCTAAATTCCAACTCAACGACTGAGATGTACTAAAGAAGCAAAAGTACTCCATCCTATCCCATTCACAGAGCAGTTTCGAGGAACTTACCTCCATATATCGATTAATGAATAACAGTTGACTTTATCCTTATTAATAAAGTTTAAAACAAATATTAAAAAAAAAAATACAAAGAGCGTTGAAACATTAACCACAAATATATACTATGTACTAAATACTAACTGCGCTGCTTTCTAAATAACTTATTGCCCTGAAAGCTAAAGACCGAACGGAGTATTATATATTCACGTTCATGTCAATGTTAACCGTACTTTTAACACGTAACATTGTCGGCTTTTAAAATACAATTATCAGATACTACCACTGTTCGTTCGATGCTGATAAATTGTTTATATTGTTACACGTCGACATCCTTTTTAGTTAAAAATAATTCGATCGTTTTCAAGGTGACGTTAAGCCCAGCTCATTTGAAGTCACAGTCTCAATTTTATTTATTTGTCTCTAATAATAATAACAAGGTGGAAATTGGTGCAACCTAAATTAGTTGAATACTGATATATGATTCAATATAAAACTGATCTGATTTTATCCATTTTTTAATACGACTTTATTGTTATTACTTTTTGTCTTCTCCTTATCAATAATTCAATATGTCGATTGAAGCTGATGACTCATCACTGGTCGGCCGCCTAGAATGGTCATTTCACTTGTTTCCATTATTTGCGTGTCTGGAGTAATCTATCACTTGCATTTTGTACGAAGTAATCTGAAGTATATTAGTTCATGTTATTGGTGGAGCACATTTCTTATTCTGTACACATTTTGGTGTAATATTTGCCCATATTCTTAATATAAGATAATTAAGATTTAAGACCGGTTTAGATGGGCTTTTAAAAAAGTATTTTTTTAAAGCTCCAGATTGGAGCTTTTAAAAAAAACAACATTTTAGTCTTTTTTTGTGACTTTTACTTTTTTAAAAAAAGTATCTAAACACATAAATTAATAAAAAATAGATTTTTTTGCATTAAAAAATTACTTTTTTTTATCAAAAAAACCCATCCGAACGAACCCTTAGTTATAATTTAATTTCTTCATTAAATCATATTTTAAATAAAATTACTATTATAACCTTTTTTTAATTATGGACGATGTAACGCAACCCAAAATAAGAAGAAAGTTAAAGAAAATAATTAACTCCCAATAACTTTTTTTTTAGTCAACGAACTCCCAAGAAACAAAAAATATAAACATTTTATGTAATATGAATATTAGAGGTGAAGCAAATAAAATAAAGATTTGAGATTGATAAAAAATGGCTTGAGTAAGAAAATAATTTCTTTTCTCTTACGTTATAGACAGTAATATTTTTTTGGCCCAGGAAAGGCGCAATTCAATTTGCCCGCCAGGAGTGAACAAGCATGACAAAAATATTTTTTAGGTTATTAGTGACTGCAGCTATAATAAATTTTAAAAAATTGTTTCATGCGTAGCAAGCTAAAGTACATTTATTAAATCTTGTGAGGTTGATTCACACACACATATATATTAACAAATGAGGAATTCATTTAGATCATGTATAAACTACGATGAAGCACATTATCGTAGGATGGGTTTGTTGGGCCACTATTTTTATAATATGCTTTGTATCGTATGCAATACATATTATAATAAATAAGTTTCTACATTACAGCTAAAGTGGTATATAGTTAGCTAAAGTGTCAACATTCACCTCAAAAAAAAGAAGGTTCGAGACCCGTTAATCGATGTGAGAGCCTCATTAGTAAGCAATTTGTAAGTACCTTTCTAAGCGCTCTTTAAGTTTAAAGGCGTGCTTTAGACCTGGTGGGTTACCGATATCTATTCCCACCTAAACTTTTTTTCTTAACTTTTTTTCTACCCAAAAACAAAAAAAGTTTCCAAATTACAGCTCATCATTCATTTTTAGGGGGTGGGAGTTTATCATACCCGAATATTTTTCTCATGTGTAAATACGTATCAAGAAGCATATTTAATCACTTTTCAATTAGTCACATATTAAATAAGGGTTTTTATGGAAAAAAAATACGCAGACTCTCTCTTTTTTTTTTCCCAGGACTATGTTGAACACCCTTTTTTTTTAAGACAAAAAAAACTATGAATTTTTAAAGTAAGGGTAAGAATACACATTGACCATTAGTTTAAATTTTTTAAGAGTTAAAGTCCAAAAACACACATGAAATTTTATTAAAAGTGCGCCCAATACGATGACCTTTTTTGAAAGGAAAAGTAAATGTGGATTTTCAAAATAGATGTAAAAATATACATTGACTGTCAATTGACTGTTTGAATTTTTTGACAGAAAATGATGATATTGAATATGAAGTTGATGTTGAAGAAATAACTTGAAGAGAAATATTTATATACTCTATGAGTACCATATCATTTGAACTCCATCCAATAAAAATATGACAGTTCATACCATAGTTGGTTGATAACTCACTTAAAAAATTTAACTTTTATCTTGTTTTTAAGGAAAAATATTAGTTGATCATTTTGCTTTAGTATTTTTTAAAAAATAAGATATTTTTCTTAACAAAGATAAAAGTTGATTTTTTTTTCCCAAATGAGTCATCAGTCAACCAAGATTAAACTGATATGAGTTGTTATATTTTCACTGGACAAAGTTCAGATGACATAATACTCTTAAAATATATAAGTATTTCTCTAACGTAGAATAATAATCTGTTTGCAGGGCAAGAAAAATTAATTTCAACCTAACCTTTTCTCTCTCCTTCTCACCTATGAAAGATGTGATGAAGTGGAGATAGAGAGTTAGGACCCGTTTGTTATAGCGAAAGTGCGGGATGGAAAGGGAAGATAAGAGAGTTCCCTTGCAAAAAACCTGTTTGCTTGGCCCATCTTCCATCGTCTAACATTCCCACGTCTGCGAATCTTCCATCATCCACTGGAAAGTGCTTTCCATCCGAAATAGGCGAGAATGTTGAAATCTTCCCAGGAGAGGCAATTAATGGGACGAAAAAGCTCCTAAAACAGACCAGCTTATAACACCTACGACGCGAGAATGAGGATTTGCGAGAAGGACGAGTTGAAGGTTTCTTAAACGACAGTCGAAGGACAAGTTTAAGGAAGGGGAGATGATTCTTAAATCCAAGTAAGTCGAAATGGGTGTTGATTTTATGTAAAATTTTGCCCAATCATTTATGTTACTGTACCTGCTTTTTGCAAATTTTCAAAAATTTGGTTTATGTTACTCTACTCGCTTCTTGAAAATTTGGTTTATGTTACTGTACTTGCTTCTTGTAACAAACAATTATAGCACAAGCTTGGTTGTTGTCAAGTATTGAATTTTGGACTTACTTTCGTTCTGCTGTTCTGATATGAAATTATGCAGAAGTTTGGTCACTGTCAAAATTTTGGTTCGATCGCATTCGTTTTTTAGCTACTTACGTTCGAACGTATTTCTAAAGTTCGAACATCTTATTTTTTGCTGATATGAAATTATGCAACAAAAAAAAATTGTTTTTAAAATTTAGGGACAATCTCGGAATTTCACATAATCTTCCAACTTAACCAACACCCAATTCTTCACACCAAACATTACATCTTCCCTCAACAAACTTCCTTTCCTTAGTATACCAAACAACTTATATTTTTAAAGTTCCCTCCTAATCTTCCTTTTCATTCCTTCCTCAAATATTACCTGTAACAAACGAGGCCTTAGGTGAAAATTAATTTTCCTTACCTAGTAAACAAATTATTATTTTAAGTTAGAAAAATACTTATATACTTTAAGAGTATTACGTTATTTAAATTTTTTTAATAAAAATATAACAACTCATATCATTTTAATTCTAGCTGGTTAACGATTCATTTGAAGAAGAAAAATTCAACTGTCAATTGCCCGTCAATATGTAGTTTAATATTTTTACATATATTTTAAAAAAGGGGTTTAAATTTTTTATGTTACATGAAAAGAAGAAGATTCGTACACACAATAATACTACTTATATATATATATGTGGGTCCCATTATTTTATGTGTGTGTGACATAAGAATACATTTTTCCTACAACATGAGAAGTATTTTTCCTTTTAAAAAATCATAATTATTTTTGTCCACAGCTAATTTGTTAAAAGAAACTTGTAATGTATTAAATAATTTTGCAATTACTTTTTCTGCAGCCATTGGTCAAACTGCCCCAAAGTGAAAGTGGCAGCAGCTGCTGTGGATCAGTGTACCGTGTACGTGATATAGACTTGACGGCTGCTGTGTTTCCACTTTCCTCTTTTATGTTCTCCTCCGCCCCCCCCGGGGTTTTTTTTTTTTGGTCTAACCCCCCCGGGGTTTCAAAATTGCGTATTCTAATATTTTTATTATGCATTCCAATGTTCCTTCTAATCCACTGTTGCTCCGATTCTCTGAAAGGTACTAAGTGTCTGTTTGGTCCAGCTCATTTTCAGTTTATCTTATACTTATAAGTAAAAGTTAGGCCAAACAGAATTTAAAATAAACTCTTATATTATAAGAATTTATTTTACAATGAAGAAAAAAACTCTTAAAAAAAAGTTGGTGAGAGAAGCTTATTTTAAGCTCTTTTTTTTTAATCTCTATTTTTTCAAAGGAAAATTCCAGATAAATACCACCACTGTCGGCCGACCACCACCACCACCGGCCGGCCACCACCACCACCGGCCGGCCACCACCACCACCGCCTGCCGGCCGACCACCGCCGCCGCCGCCGCCGGCCCACCACCACGGTATATTTTATAATATACCTTTTAAATTTATTTTTATTAGAAAAAGTACTTATGACAGAATTTTTGTCAAACAGCTTATTTTAAATTTCAACTTTTAAGCTGAAAAATTTATATAAGCACCAAATAGCTTTTAGCTTTTTAAAATAAGCTCTCTTTTTTAGCTTTTGCTTAAAGCTAAAAATAAGCTAGACCAAACAGGCTCTAACTTGGGTTCTAATTTACTGGAATTGTTCCCCTGTGCCTTGAAGTTTCTATTTGCAGGATTGTGTTTGTTTAATTTGAGTTTTAAAAATGCAATCGTGTTAAATATGTATTGAAAAAACATTGTCACCTTTTATCATCATATCCATCTCAATCTAATTTAGTCTTGGCTTTTATTAAATTCTCACAGAACAAGCCTAAGCATTCCAATAAAAATAAATTACTGAGCAAATTATAATCGAAACCAAAAGATGAATTGAGCTTGATTTAGTTTTATTACTTCAGCTTTTGTTACAAGATTCGATTTTATTTTTTAAAATTTCAATTTTTTGTGCTCCATTTAATTACTAGAAAAATAATTTGATTAAAAATGAAATATATATAATTATCTATATTTAATATATATTATTTGATTTAAATTTTATAATTAAGTGGCTGTAACTTTTCACCTTTAGATCATAATCTCATCTCCCTTTATCATTTTTATCTCATATTGAGATTCTGATCTAACGGTGAACACAATATTGGTAGCAACAATATTCTATCCCTTATATTAGATTAAGTATACAGATATTTTATACATGATTAATTTATTTCATACGTTTCCTTTCTGAATCTAAACTAATTTTCTACAAAATATATCCATATTTCTTTTATTTTGTAGATAATATAATCAAGCGTTTCTATCAATTCTATTATTAACCAAACCGAATCATAATATTTTGACTAAGTTAGTTTCGATTTATTTAGTTAATCGGTTTTAGTTATTTATTTAAAATTTTAAACTGGTTCTTTTTCTTTTTTGCTGACTTGGTTTCCACCAAAATCCCGATGGAAAAAACAAAACGCTCCATCTTAAATACTCCCTCCAGTCCTAATTATAAGAGTTAGTTGACTTTTTTGGAGTGATTAAGGAAGATAACTAAATTACTTTAGAGTATTCACATTTTCGTTTTTTTCTTCAAACTAATTAGTTTGATTAATAAACTAACATATAATCTAAAGATTCATAACATATGAAATGATTAAGTAATTTATTTAATTTTCTTAATTTTTTCAAAGAAAGTCAACTAGCTCTTATAATTAGGATCGGAGATAATACTACTACTCTGATTTTATTTATACTAATTCTTCCTAATATGTGAGAGTTAGTTCATTTAAACTCATAAATATAGACCATAACTAGTGTATTTGAATCTTTACGAGACGCCAAAAAGATTTCTATTTTGGCCGACTGAAGCCTAAAGACCGCACCCTTAAAAGAGGACCGCATTCATATAATTTTTCAGCCTAAATCAGAATACACAGTAACATTACCTTTCATTTTTGGACTCAACTGGTAAAGGTGTCGGACACTCTCACCAAAGGGAGAGAATTTGATCCTGGAGTTGGTTAAGACGCTGGGGGAGACATCTTAGCTACTAGTGTTGGAAATTATGCCATAGGGGTAAGTCATTGTTCTCCATTTAATTATCATTTCATTCACATGTTTATAATGATAACTGTATTCTTGGATATATCTTATAGATTATCCTAAATGCCCCTGGTTGATCATCTACGCAGGAGCGAAGATGAAGTAAGACCAGTATGACTTTGATGAGGTATGAAAATATGAATCAAAGTCATAGGTACTTGTAAGAGTACAAGGTGCTGGAGCGACCCACTATGAGAAAGCTACATGGATTTAATCATAAGCTTATCTCATATATAACCGCGTCACAACGCCCTTTGACCTGAGATCATCATGGATTTCTATATGATGAGTTACTACTCTTTGACTTAATCAAAAGTCACCTTTGACTGGGTGATGATAAAGCTTGGATCGGGATTAGTGATTTTCATGTAGAGGAATATGAATGATCAAAATAGAATTTGTCCCTCGCATTTGTAGAGAGATAATACTAGGCCCCTCAATGAGTGAGTCTGTACGGTCAAACTATGATGGAAAGGAGTTTCCGTTTCAATTATTAGACTACTCGAGAATTGAGAAAGTAATGGTCAAGAACATGAAGTTGACATTATCCATGTCTCATCCTTGACCAAATTATAGTGTGACAAAAGGGACGTGATAAGGTTGTACGATAAAATATATCGTATCATTGATCCTCATATGAATTGGGTAGTCGCAATATCTTGCTAGAGGCCGTTTGCGACTTGTGGGCTGGTATAATATTCGTTCGCTGCCAATCTCATGTGGGCCTACAGGGTCTCACACAAGAATAGCCCAACACGAGTAAAAATGTCCATATTTATTGAATCCTGTATATGTCTATGATTTGATGAATACTGTATTTAATATAGGATGGATATATATATGTATATATATTTATATTTATTCGAAAATAACAATGATCTTATTTATAGATAATAATAATATTATATATAGTATTTAATTTAGTTGATAAATTAACTATAATAAATTGAGATATTGTACCTCATATTTAATTTTCGAATAAAAATATAATATTTCAGATTTAATTAAATTGAGATATAGTATCTCAAATTTAATTAAATAGTAATATATCATATCTCAGATTTAATTTATCTTAATTAAATCTCTAGGCTCATAATTCGGATTAACTAAATGGGATGGGATATTTGTCACTACCAATTTTATGTCACTACCAAGTCACAAAAAGTGATAGTGACTTGGCAGTGACATAAAATTAGTAATGACAATATCCTCTCCCTAAATAAATATATTTGATTAGATATAGATTTAACTAATATACTATTTTAATCCAAATTCGAATTTTAATATTAATTAAATTAATTTTGGAATATTTTAATACGGTTCATTAGGATTTTAGAAACTCTTTAAATAGATATTGATTTAATCGTATTAAAGCGATAGATGAATTAGAGAAGCCGCAAGAAACTCTAGAGAAAAAAAGGAGAGACGTGAGAATACTGAAGGCGCTAGCATGCTGCCATTCGTGTTCAAGGCTATTCATGTGGATACCAGTAGAGGGAGGCGATTCGCAGAGTTGGCTCATGGTGATCGAGTAGGTAGCTCACGTGATCAAATTCGAAAGAGACACCCACCAATTGACATAAGTATGGTTTCTAATGAACCTTGATTTAAACGCGGTTGATGGATCCTCGGATGGGATTCGTAAAAGTTTTTTTTTAAAAAAAAATTCCGCTGTGTGTAGGGATCCTAACAACTAGGTGTCTAGGTTAATACTTGAGGGTAATAGATGGTTCGTCCTACAACTAGGTGCCTAGGTTAACACCTGAGGGTAATAGATGACTGGCTCGTAACATCGGTATCACCTAAGAGGAAGGGAGATTTCGTGGCTCGTCCTGCCCAACATCGGTATCACCTAGGAGGAAGGAAGATTTCGCCCTGGATCAACCCAAACCCTTTCCTACAATTTTGTTATATAAAAAAAAAAAAAACAGTAACTTTGATTTAAATTTTACTCTCAACCACACAAATCGTCAGTATGTGCATCTGTTAAAATCGAGCGCCCTCATTATTAAAGGGGGGGAAAAAAAAAAGAAGCAAATCGAGTGCACTCATCGTTTGTCACAAACGTTTCAAAAAAGCAAGTTCCCATAAAAGTAACTTAAATCGATTACTTCGAGGTTAGCTCTCTTAATTATCTCATTATTATTCCATAGTTTTGATCCTTGATTTTACGGCTGGACTCTGAAATCTTTGCAGAGAAAACTGTTCAGTTTCTCGAGGGGTGGGGCCCATCCCTGTGAATCGCATACAATCCAATTTATAGCAACCTGTCTGTAGCACACGCATTGCGACATTAACCTCCCTTTCAAGCCCAATCTTTGTTTTCGTTCGCCCATTCTTTCTTTCTTTATATGTTTTTCCCCCCTCAGTGGGCGATTTTTCTTCTGAAGGCATTTTCCCTGCGCTTTTTTTATAACGCCATAAAAAACATCCTCCACTTCCTCGTTCGTTATTCTCCTTCTCTCACGTTACTCCCCCCCCCCCCCTCCCCTCCTTCTGGTTCCGTGATGATCAGAAACTAATTGTCTTTTCTCTCGATTGATGGGTTCGTGTGCTTCTGTTTCAGTCCATAGAAATCCAGAGGTGGAAATGAAACTCGGGTTGTCATTCGGGTCGAAGACTGAGAATCTGATGATTCCACCATCGCCCATTAAGGAAAAGCACAATAATGGCAACTCTCGAATCGACGATATCAAGTCTCAGCGGTCGCCGACTCGGTCAACCACTTCCTTCGGAGACTACGGTATGGTTCTTGTGGGTTTGTTACTTCAAAAGCTGTCATAGGTTATTGGGTGGTTTTCTAGTTTTGCTTTGCTTTTTGAAACAAAGACGACCCCAGCTTTATTTGATTAATCGTTTTCACTTTTCTTTCTTGATACAAAGTTGCGATTTTTATTAATATATTTCTTATCATAGAGAAGCTTAACACTCAATATTTCTGGGATTTCCCTTAACGTATTATTGAACTGGTGTGGGGTCTTCAAGGTTTTATTTTTGTTATTTTTCTTGCTAGCATAAATCCGGACCTTATAATCCGATCGTTTATTGAATGTTTGTAAGGTGCGAGGAAATTTTCTCAATCTGCTCTAAAATAGATAAGAGAGTATATTCTGTTCTTGTTATCTGACTTTTTCTGATATGGTGTACACTTGTGGATTATATTGAACGAACACATCGGCGCAGTAGTGTTAATTATGACAAATTTGATCCGATCGATTCGTTACATTCTTGTTGGTTAAAACTAACTAATCCAAGATACTGAGAATACTTCTTCCTTCTTTCTTTCCTCTATGCTAACTAATCTGTTTTACTGTGGACTTATTATGACAAATTTGCTTACTGGAATAACATTATTATGCATTAGTGTAACCTTATTCTGTCCTGTTTGATTATGTGAGATCCTCTGATTGCTCCTTGTGCCGGACTGTAGTTCTTATTGCAATGATCATCGCCTTCGGGAACTTCTATCTTCTGTCTTTGTGGTGCTACTAGCCTAGCTTGGTCACAAATTGATGTCTCTGCCTCCAAGTTTGAATGGCAATTCCGAGTATAATGTCAAGTTTTGCTTTTGCCCTCTACGTGGATGAATGGGCCACCATGAGATGACAACATGGTTTATTGTTAGGGAAGAAAGCAAGAGCTTTCAGTTTCTGTTAGGTGGAAGATATTTATAGGTGGTAAAAGCTTGCTTTCTTTTGGCACAGGGATGGGGATAAAACTGTTTTGGTGGTGTCTACTTAATTAATGCTTTCGTATAGGAAAATGTGTAGAGTTAAGCCATATGTATAATCTGCTGCATATTATGTGATTATCATAACTAGTTGGTGAAAAGGAACTGAAGTGACTATTAGTCAAGTCTTGGAAGTCCAAAGTCACTTATAAAGATCCTATTTAGAAGCAAACTTGTCACTTAAATCTTCAGTTCAAAAGAAGAATGACATTGATTTATCCATGTTTATTTTTGTAAAAATTACTATATATGGCGAATTAGTTTTGCAAGTGTGTTGAATTATACGTCATATGTGACGCTCTTGTGAGCATATTGTTATAACTCGGATTTTTTTCCCTTGTACAGGTAGCAAAGAGGAAACATTTTTTGACTCCAAGCCCTGGTTAGATTCTGACTGTGATGACGATTTCTACAGCGTCAATGGTGGTAAGAGTTCAGTGCTTTTCCTTCTCATACTTCTCAGCCCTGTTCTTAATTCAAAGCAGCAGACTAAATTTGGCTTAAAACAAAAACTTCATTATTCATAATGAGTTTCTATTTTAATGGAAGTATATAATGAGACCCTTGTTCATCCAAATTAGCTTTGATTTCTTAATGTCGTTTTCATCTTTCTCCAGAGTTTACCCCGTCTCGTGGCAACACTCCAGTTCATCCCTTTGGGACTCCTAAAGTGAATAAATCCCCTTTTGACAACAGAATTGCTGGTTCCACTCCTGGACGACCTCCGTCTCGAAAGAAAAAGAGCTTGTTGGAGCTTTTTCGAGATAGTATTGGAAATGACCGTTATCCTGATGTAAACCACTTTGCTAACCAAAATGCGGGTAACGGAAAGCAGGAAGCAAGCCTAAGTATTAATAACACTGTTTCAAAATCTTCAGGGACTAACTCTGTGAGTACCAGTGATAGAAGTCCAAATGGGGATGCTGTGTCAATTAAAGAGAAAGCAGTGAAATCGATGCAGATTCATGGTTGCCTTCCAAGCTTGGTTTCATGCCGTAGCTTCAGGGAGAGAAAGAGGAGGATGAGTCCTGCTGTTGCAGCCAACGGAAAAGCTTGAACCCGGTTGGAAACTGATGAAAATAAAGTGTCTTGCACACCGAATGTTGCTGTTTGATGTTGTGTATATCTTAAGATATAAGTGTAAAGAACCCAGAGTATATGAGTTGACAGCTTGTATATCGCAAGAGGAATATAGACGCTATAAGCCAATACTGCAATGGGATTTTGCGGTCATAATCAATCCAAGTGGCTATCTTTTTATAATTGGATACTATGTTTTCTATAATGAAATTGAATGTCTAGACAATAACCAATTCAGCGTTCTTGAGTGCATTAAAATGGGGAGTTTTGAATCATTTATGTTATTCCTGTTTAAAACAAGAGCTTGATGCCAGATTTATTGCTTTTATTGTGATTAGATGAAGTTGTTGGAAGTTAGGGTCTTAAACTAAAATGATGATGGCTCAACAATGTGGAGGTGGAAGAAGTGTTTCTTAATTTTCATTTAGATGCAATTTATGCTATAAATGAGTTATTATATGAAAGATAAAGAAGTAATACTTTCAAGTTTCAACACTAAACGCTCTCACTCTGGTCATAAACATATAATCTAGTTAATGGATATGTTTTTGTTTTAAATATAGGAACTTTGATCCACGGTTTTCGTCAGTTAATATTTTTTTACACTACCCTAATTAATTTTGCGTTGTTCACACTATTCTTTCTCCCACATTTAATATCCTGAGTAAAAGGAGGATATTTTGGAGAAAATAACACAATTTAATGAATTTATACTACACGTCCATGGTTAAAGTATGTACTCCTTCAGACCCCCCAAAAAAAAAGTATGCAACATTTCAGAATTCTGAAGTTTTGATTGGCGGATTGCGTCTATTTGGGCCAAGTTGGATCTTTTTGTCATTTTGACAAAAGGCCTGAATTCACTGGTTCTTAAAATATCACACATGGACTATCTAAGGATCCAATAGCCCAACAAAAGAAAAGGCTTATAAAAGAAACAATGGATGCATTTCAAACTTCAAAGGCTGAGAGACCAAAGCCATGATTAAACGAGATCATTCTTATTAGATCGAGTTTCTCTTTTTAATGAAGGAAAATATAATTGCGTCAGCTTTAACGTTGTCTGGAACAATGAATGCGAAGTCATTTTACATGGACACGACCCAAACTTGTGATGCGAAAAGCAAACTCATGCTTCCATTGTTTGGTGAAAATGAAAACTCCCAGTAATTAGTAATTAAGTAGCCCTGACTTACTTTCATGAATGTAATACTCCCTCCGGTCCTAATTATAAGAGCTAGTTGACTTTTTTGGATAGATTAAGGAAGCTAACTAAATTTCTTTAGAGTAATTTTATTTTTATTTTTTTCTTCAAACTAATTAGTTTAACTAATAAACTAATATATAATCTAAAGATACACAACATATTAAATGATTAAGTAACTTATTTAGCTTCCTTAATCTTTCCAAAGAAAGTCAACTAGCTCTTATAATTAGGACCGGAGGTAGTATATCTTAATTTTCATAGTTGACCCAACTTTATTTTCTCGCCTCAATAACTATTTCTGTGATTCAAATTAAATGCTCACTTCTTTTACATGTCAAATATAAAAAGAAGACATGGCTTTAAAATCAATTTTCCTTGCTTTGAACTTAAAAGCGCACGGATTCTCAAGATGAAAAGGAATCAATCTCAGAACCAGCACAACAAATCTCCCTAACCTTTTCGACGGACTTGGTTCTAGCAGAGGAAGATGGACACAAAGCAGAAGTAAAAGTGGACCAAAACCATACCCATACCCATGCCCATACCTATACCATGCCAGCACCAGCAGAGAGCTACAGACTTTGCTCTGGCAAGTCTCTGTTAATTCAAGTCCAAGTCCATGAGATCCTACTTTGCTCATCGATTAGAAGGAAGACCCTAAATGGGTCCCGCACAATGTGAACGAATTTCCTACTTTTGGCTAATGAATTTTATAGTCAGTCGAAAAAGCAAAGGGAGAAAAAGGAACCAAAGCAACCAACTTGGTTTCCCATCCTGTGCCTCTTTTTCTGTTTCGTTTCATCTTTCGTCTTCTACATATAGAGCACCCCTCAATCTCAACTCTGCACCAAGTATGGCTCAACAGGGGTCTATGGGTTTTCTTGCTACTTTCTCTCTTTGCGTCCTACTCATAGCTGGCGAGTCTCATGGAGCATTGGCTTATATTCCAAAAGATGCTGCTTCTGAGCCTCTAGCAGATGGCATATGTGCTTCTTCCGTCACTGTACGTGGCTACAAATGCCATGAACTTCAAGTAAGATCTCATAATCATGATAGTTTAAACCCTGATTAACAAGGTTTTAAAAATAATCAATCGTATTTGTTTTACAGGTTACAACCAAGGATGGGTACATTCTTAGTTTGCAGAGGATCCCAGAAGGCAGAACAGAGGGAAGAGATCACAATGCGACTAAGAAGCAGCCTGTGATTATACAACATGGAGTACTTGTGGTAAGTGTCCGAGTGGCCCATCTTCCACATTCAATCTGTTAAATGTTGAAACCTGAATCAGAAACTGACACTTTGGAGGGAGATTCCGCAAATATAGCTGCGTGAAGTTGACGCTTTGCTTTGTCAAAAGCGTAAAAAAGGGTCCACTTCCGCGTTCGTTACACTTACGTCTCTAAAGTCTCTTTTTTTCCTCGTCCCCATAAATAATAGCGCAAGTGCCGCTCATCATGGGTCGGGTCGGGTCACCTAACGTCACATTTGATGGGAAAGCTACGATATGATTTAGCTCGCTAAATATGTTTGACGAATGGGGTGCGTTCCGGGATCTTCGGACACTGATCTCGTAACTCTCTGTAAACCTCATGTTTCAAAGAATATTTCCCCTCTCCCGTATAAGAAATCCCAAGCCCGCGCTTGAAATTCGAGGATTATCTGCAGTGAAAAAGGGCAGACATGTAGTTATCTCCTTTGGACTGAATTCTGTATTTCAAAACAAGAATAATGAAAACTGGAATCTTATAATCTACAACAAATGCTAAATAAATGATCACTCTTTCAAATGTGCCCTAATCGTGCCCGGCTTCTTGTAAGACAAATGATCATTGATGCGACGTGCAATTTTAATCGAATCTGATCTTTCATTACGCATAATAGTTGTGCTGCAAGGAGTTATGATTTTGTTTCTAATGCTGGATATGATGATAATATCGCGTGCTTGGCTTGATGAGCACTAAACGACGACGTTGGTGCCCTTGCAGGATGGAATGACGTGGCTTCTGAATCCGCCGGAGCAAAGCTTGCCCTTCATTCTAGCTGATAATGGCTTCGACGTATGGATTTCTAACACCAGAGGAACCAGATATAGCCGCCAACATATCTCTCTGGACCCTTCTAGCCCGGTTTGTTTTTATCTTTCTTCTCTCTCTGTTTTTCCCCCCTTCAGGGAAAAAGTTTTGTTTTGATTTTAATTGATTATATACATGGTGAAAATGACAGGACTTCTGGAATTGGTCTTGGGATGAACTGGTCAGCTATGATCTACCAGCTGTTTTTGATTATGTGTTCAGCCAAACAGGGCAGAAGATAAATTACGTCGGCCATTCTCAGGTACAGCATCAGAAACTCAAACCCTGTGTACGAAGAAAAGATCTTAGTTCACTATTCCCACTGAAATAAAAAACCCTGTTTGTCAGGGAACCTTGATAGCTTTGGCATCCTTCACGGAGGGGAACTTGGTGAACCAGTTGAGATCAGCAGCCTTGTTGAGCCCCATTGCTTATCTGAGCCATATGAGCACCGCACTTGGAGTTCTGGCAGCCAAATCTTTTGTTGGTGAGGTAAAAAGAAAAAAGAAAACAACTATCAATAACCTCTCTTATTGTTATGCAACCATAATATATACTTGAGACACAAAAACAAAGTAGTGACATTTCTGATTCGTGGAATTATTCCTTGTCTTTTACCAAACAGATCACTACCTTGTTCGGTCTGGCAGAATTTAATCCCCGAGGGTAAGAAAATGCTACAATTTACTGTGTAAAACAGAGGAATCACCCTTGTTTGTTACTTATAAATATAATCCTTATAATGTTTAGGTTACCTGTTGCTGCTCTTGTCAAATCTCTCTGCGTTTACCCAGGAGTAGACTGCTACGACTTGTTAACTGCACTAACTGGTAAAAATTGCTGTCTCAACTCTTCCACGGTTGATCTGTTCTTAAAGAATGAACCCCAGCCCACATCAACAAAGAACATGGTGCACTTGGCTCAGGGTAAGATCATTTACCTTAGCTTTCACTTGTGCAGCTTATTATATATGCAGTGTTTCAGATAGGACTGACCAGGTGAAGCTTTTTTGCAGCTGTGAGACATGGGGTTCTGGCAAAATTCAACTACGAGAGACCGGACTATAATATTATGCATTATGGAGAAGCATTCCCTCCAATTTATAACCTGTCCAACATTCCCCATAACGTCCCTCTCTTCGTTAGCTATGGAGGACGAGATGCTTTATCTGATGTTGTTGATGTTGGCAGCTTACTTGATGCCCTCAAGTTGCATGATGTTGATAAGCTTAGTGTTCAGTTCATCAAGGACTATGCTCATGCCGACTACGTCATGGCCTTCAATGCCAGGGACTTAGTCTACAATGAGGTTCTCGCATTCTTTAAGCGCCATTTTGATACTTGATGCAGCAAAGCTCAGCTTTAATGTTAAAACTACTACAACTACGTTTTACCAAAATGCCAATGTATTGGGTTATCTAACTCATCAAATCTAAGTTATCTAGTTGTTGATGAACTTTCTTCTTTTTTATCTTCACAACCCATATCTATCCAGTTAGACTCCTGGCCCAGTCTAGGCTGTCTCTGCTTCAACATATGTGATACATAACAATGTAAACGCTGAGAAAAGCATCATCACAAAGCTATGTCTAAGTAAAAATTACCCCGTTCATTGCAAAGAATCATGAAATAAAACTAACAAAAATTATTTTAAGATAATGTACAAAGAAAATGGTTAGACTACTACAAAACGTTCTTTTATAAATGATATCAGACTGAAATCCCTTAATACTGCACAAGTTGCTACCAACGGAAATAGGAAAATGAATGTTTTCTTTCTTAATGATTACTGAAGTATTCTGTACATATACGCACCTAAACGACTACTTTTGTTCACATAATAACTCCCCTCACGAGCTTTGAATACTCAATATATGCTTTGCAATTTCATTGAGGTATAATCAGAGTATTATGATCTATCGAAACTTCCAGATGAATCGGTTATCTGATCTGAATTGAAAATTTGAGCTTCCAAACTATCCATGCTTAGAGATAAGTACGATCCCTTTGTTTGAACGCTAAGCTTTGACAGTCTTTGGTATCTACCATAATTTGCTTAGCGGGCAATCTACATACCGAAACACAGAGAGTAAGCCCACAAAAGAAGTTTGCCGTTGTTTTGCCCTGGAATTAAAGAAATGACCAGGTGATGTTGATCCAACTAAGCTGAAGCTTTCTTTATATTGAATATATCAACAATTTAGCACGTTACTCTATAACGACCACCAATTTAAAATTGTTTTCAGCTTATAATATGGAGAAACAAACTGTTTTATGTTGCTACGAACCTGTATAAATAGTTGCAGATTATTAACCCTCAAACGTAACCCAGAGCGAAGCAGAAGTAACTAAACAGAGGGAGAGACACCCAAAAGAAGAACATGGGGCGGAAGAACACAATCCTCTTGGTATTGATTGCTGCTCTGTTTGCGAAGGAAGCCTTGGCAGCTCAAATTGATGTTGGTGGAAGCCAAGGTTGGGATGAATCCACAGATTTTAACACATGGTCTTCAGGACAAACATTCAAGGTCGGCGATCAACTTGGTACGTTCCCTTTTTTTTTCCTAAGTTTCTTCATGACTTCATTTACCCCATTTCATTACAATCAATAAAAGAAATGAAGTCTTCCTTTTGTAGTTTTCAAGTACAGTTCTGGGTTGCATAGTGTGGTTGAACTAGGCAGCGAGAGTGACTTCAAGAGCTGTGATATTAGCAATCCAGTGAACTCCATGAGCAGCGGGAACGATGTGGTGAAATTGAACAAGCCAGGCACGAGGTACTTCACTTGTGGTACGGCAGGCCATTGCGCGCAAGGCATGAAGGTGAAGATTACAACAGTTGCTGGGAATGCACCTTCTACGCCTTCGTCGTCGTCGTCGTCTTCCCCGTCTTCTACTTCTGCAGCTTCAGCTTCACGAGTAGGCTTTACCGTTTCCGGCATGCTGGCTTTTGCAATGTTAATTGTATTGAGGATCTGAAGGCTGATCTGTTGAATCGGGGGCAAAGTGTTTGAGGAGAAAAATTTGAGTTTGATTTTAGAATGATGAGCGTTGTATGATTATTGAGTTTGAGAATTGAGAGAAGAGCAATATATATATGTGTGTATGTATGTGTGTGTGTATATATATATATCATTTTCATCATGCCCTATACCTAATTGAATAAAAAGTTGCCGTGTCTTGTGACATTACGTTGGATCTTCGAGCAAAAAAAAAAGACATTACGTTGGATCTGGATTCTTTTCTTTTTTCTTTTTTTGTCCTTTCTTGTGTGGACAAGGGCTCGTCATGCCTTGTGTTTGTGGGAGTTAACTTCAACACAACGACAAAAACAAATCTCACTTGGCCGTTGTAAAATTGTAACTTGTCCGTTACTTACGTGTCGACCGTTCCCGCCAATACCCCTCCTTTTCATGATGCATATTGCTGGGATTTATCAGGAAAAATATATATAATTTGATTCTTTTTAACTTGACTCAAAGAATACCTTGTTTATGGCTTATAGAAGCTATTATGGAAAGATTCTGACATTGTTGTCAAACTTATAAATTGAATTTTTTAGTGTAGTGTTTTTACATTGTTATCTCATAAAATCGTGTCAAGTTACTGGCAAATCGTACTAATTGTAAACTCAAATAAAATCGCAAGTTTATATATTGAGTTTACCGTTTTTACATTTTTAACTTACAAAATTGTATCAACTCATTGTTAAACTTGTGTTATTTTTTTCAATTTGATTATTAATCAACGGCTTTATATATGAATTTTTAATAAATTTATTTGCTTAATAGGATAAATTATGAATGTTGATATATTTAATTTCTATTATTTGAATTTTAAATATATTTAAAACAAATTGTTAGCATTTTTTATATTTTAATTATATATTATTAATACTTATTTAAAAGTAAACTCTTACGAATTTATGATATAAATTTACATCAATGTCATAAATTTACTTAAACTTATGAGGAAATAATTTTGTGTCGGACTAGCTGAATTTTAATGTGGATAGCAAAGATGATTTATATATATCGATTTGAAGTGCCTCCTAAAAGACCACTTGAGACTATTTGATGTCCTAATGAGTGTCACGTACCCTTACTCATGTGTTGATGATGAATAAAGACATTTCCCAAGAAAAAATACAAACAGAATTTCTTAAACTCTGAAGATTTAATTTTGCTAAACGTGTTTTCTCTGTTAATTTTCAATAATCTTTAATTTTTAGTGTAGCGTTCAGCTTAGTTTGCACAGCCAATCATCATCTAAACTGCGAACAAGCGGGACAACGCATGCTTGGCAATTATCTGTTTTGAGTCATTGCATGGATTGTTAATAGGATTTAATGTTTCTGTTTTTGTCATACTCATATAAAAGTGAGTGGGTCCCATTATAAAGAAAAGAAAGAGAAAATATTAATGGAACCCACCCACTTTTATATGAGTGTGACAGAGAAAATATTTATTTAGTAAAAATAGAAACATTAATCCTTGTTAATATGTAATTATGAGAAAAAACCTTTTAAATAATAGTAATAATTTTTTAAAAAAAAACTTTCGTCAATTGAGATTATTACTAAGATGAGTATAAACAATAAAGACAGTTTTTTTGAACGTGTGTAAACTCATATATATTATTGGCCAAAAAAAAAATCACATGTACTTTCTTTTTGTTTGGTGGAAAAAAGGGCCAGACTCGAGAGCGCGAGGGGAACGGTGATCAAATGCAGTTTCATGCTCCTGTTACGAGCCACAACTTCGTTTTCCCCCTCCTCAGTTTTTCGCAGTACTCGTGCCCCACACACAACAACACCGGAAAAGTGTGACACAAAGAGAGTGAAACAATGCCTGACTACGTGATCGAGGGTGCTTCAGGGCCTCATTTCTCCGGCCTACGCCTTGACGGTCTCCCTTCTTCTCTACCTTCTCCATATACGTCTCCTGTCCATCGTTTCTCTGCTTCTGCCACCTTAGCCCCTGATTCTTCTCATGAACAACCTTTCGTTATTGGTAATTTTCTTACTCTTTCCTACATTTTGAATCTTGATCCATCCAGGCATCTTGCACAGAATTTCGTCAGTTGTTTCCGAAATAAATTCTGCAAGTTTTAACCATGCGTGATATCTGCACTTTTTCACCCTTACATTGTTCTCGTGTTATTTGGAGATTTCCTGCCACATTCTTTTCAATTCTATTACGTTGTTGGTGGATTTCATGTATTGATGTATAGGAGTTTCGGGAGGTACTGCTTCCGGTAAGACCACTGTATGTAATATGATTATCCAGCAGCTTCACGATCATCGAGTCGTGCTTGTCAATCAGGTTTTCTGTCCTGCCTTTCTTTTTCTGGCAAATTTTTGGAGTAATCAGTTCAATATTTATCGTATTTGAGAAATTATATTCTAACGCTTTTGCTTTTCTCATCTTTTTGATTTGCGTGGTTTTTAGGATTCATTTTATCGTGGTTTGACTCCTTCAGAGATGGAACGCGTGCAAGAGTACAATTTTGATCATCCCGGTAATATATATATATATATGTGTGTGTGTGTATATTTGAATTATTATCATTGATCGTGTTTAGTTCGCATGAATTTGTTCAACTACTCGTCTGTTCTGTTATACTGCTGTTTTATATACTTGGAGAGATAGGAGCCAGGTTTTCTTGATTCCATCACTTGCTAATTAGTAACTACCCGTTGGTTTTCTTCTTAGACGCTTTTGACACCGAGCAGCTTTTAGATTGCATGCAAAAGCTACTAGGCGGCCACAGCGTCCAAGTCCCAGTTTATGACTTTAAGAAACACCAGCGCTCTACTGTTACCTTTCGACAGGTATCGAAATCAAATTCATGTTGAATGATATGCCTGCATTTGTTAAATAGGATGCCTAGAGTTCTAGGGCCAGATAGATGTTTAAGCATATTAATTGCCTATTTCTATCCTAAATTACTAGGTTTTTACTCTTGAAAATCTTCCTTCATCGATGAAATACACAACGTTCCTTTATTCAGTCTAATTGTGTATAAATTTTCGTTAGACTCTACACTTCCCTTTGTCAAATCACCACTATGCAGCAGGTAGAACATGTCACACTTGTTGATCTAATATCATATTTTATGGGCACCTGAGTTTAATAATGTATCGTATTGTTTCATTTCACCTTTAGCTCCATGGATCTCTGTTTTTTTCCCCGCTTACTTTCCCTTTGCTAAATTATAGTTGACGTTATTTGATTAGGTCAATGCTTCTGATGTCATTATATTAGAAGGAATTCTTGTTTTCCATGAACAACGAGTCCGTGATCTGATGAACCTGAAAATTTTTGTTGATTCAGGTTTGATCCATTTCTATCTTCGACCCTACTTCCTAACGATGACTCATGAGAGAAAAATTGTGTCTATCTTCCACCCTGCCTCATATTTTACTGCTCTGTTAATAAATGACATGGTGCACTTATGAGTTTACACTTTAAATTTCATTTCATATTCCAATTGGCTAGATCCAAGGTCTTTGTCTCGTGAAGAGTCCTTGTTATCACATATGTATTCAGTAATGTAAAAAAAATTGTAGGTAAATGATAACACTACTCATCTGTCTGACTCTCACTAGAATTATATGTGTTCATTAATTTCTTCTAGATGCGGATGTAAGACTTGCCCGTAGAATTAGACGTGATACAGTGGAAAGAGGTAGGGATGTATGCTCTGTTCTTGAACAGGTAAGCCAGTATTTGAATTAGTATTTTGTTTCCATCTCCAGGGATAGAACTTTTCCTTTTCTCATATAAATGTTCTGATTTTTGCTAAAATTCAAATATTTCAATAGAACCATTATTTCATACCACTTTGGTCCTATTTATAAGTCCACTTTGACCAAATCTCACATACCAAGAAAAGTTAGTTGACACAATGATTATGGGGTAAATTTTCAATTTTGCCCTCATTTATGATTGAGTACTTTTTGATTGTTTCTTCTCTTTCTATTTTTAAGGGTGCAATTAATATGGGTAAAATTGTCACAATCTCATTTATTTCCGAAACTGGACTTATAAATAGGACCAAATGTTTTTGGTCAAACTGGACTTATAAATAGAACCAGAGTGGTAGTCCTCATGAGAGGGAATTAGTCTCAATTTATGGTGTCTAGCTGCCCAAATGCTGATTCATGATTGTCCACTGCAGTACGCAAAGTTTGTTAAGCCTTCTTTTGATGATTTTATTCATCCATCAAAGAAGTATGCTGATGTGATCATTCCACGGGGAAGTGATAATCAAGTTGCCATTGATCTGATTGTACAACATATCCAGACAAAACTTGGTCAACATGATCTGTGCAAGATTTACTCTAATCTGTATGTTATTCAGTCAACATTCCAGGTAATGATGTACTTCGTGGGTGAAAGCATCACCTTTTTGATAAATTATTTTTATTCTTCATTTTCAGACATCCTTGCTTCCCTCAGAAGTAGACTGTTATGCCTATTTTAGAGAACATATTAAAGCATCATCATCGATCATATTCCTATTTTGTTTTTCTTCCTGAACGTAGAAGGAAAAGAATATGTTTTGAAGCTTTGCTTGTTTGCATTTCAAATCTTTGATGAGTTTATACAATGAACTATAGTTTTTGGGGTGCAGAAGTACTTGTTCCATGATAAACAATAAAAGAAGTAATTTTTCAGGACATGTGGAGATGATATTGAATGAAACTGGAGTTGGATTTTTGCATAACTAGGTAAAGAAAATAGAAGTTTAGGATAACCAATTTCAGAAGCCACATGCTGTCACCGGGAAGTCTGAAGTTACATCATATAGATACATAGATTAGGACTGAAGAAAGAGGAAAATCCCTTCCTGGTTCCTAAAAGAAAAGGAACATAGATGATTAATGGTAGGATTCGCGCTTCTCTTTCCTGTTTATAAGCTGTAAGATGCGGCGATGAGTTATTACATCTATATGTGATCATTCAACATTTATGCGGGTAAATTTCAGATCCGAGGAATGCATACATTGATCCGTGATCGAGACATATCAAAGCATGATTTCGCGTTTTACTCAGATAGACTTATACGGCTGGTACTCTAGGCCTCATAGCTCTGCTTGACTTTTATTCATGATTGGTTTTTGCTTCCTTAATACCCAGAACACAGGACATGACTGCCTTTTTTTATGTTCATTATCAGGTTGTTGAGCATGGCCTTGGCCATTTGCCATTCACCGAAAAGCAAGTAGTTACTCCAACAGGTAATTTTATGCATCTTTGCCATCACATGTGAAGTTTTGCCATCTTCATTTTTCTTCTCTTGCTTTGGAAATGGGAACGACGCATTGAACACTGCAGCACTTATGGTTAATATGCAATGGAAGTAGTTCCGCATTTGGATATTTATCTTATAAGCACTGATCACATCCAATAGGGTTTAGTCGAGTAATCATTTATGGATAACTAGTTGACATTAAATTTAAGGGCCAGGTTTTATTAGCAATCTTTTTCTAAACCTCATGTATATAGTGTGGGTGCTTTCATAGAATTTGAACTAGCAATACAACTTTTTTTCTTTCCCTTCTTTTTCGTCCTGCTCTCTATAGATCGTTTTGTCATAGAAACTGCACTTGAATTTGACGCAAGTCAGCTTGAGTATTAGTGAAATGCAACACTGTAATTTTCTCCAATATTGATTTGTTAATTGATTGTGCAGCTTATTAAATTTCTTGTGGTATTGGAGCATTTAGAATTGTGTCTTTCCATATTGGATTTTGTGCCTATATATGTGTACAGGCTTCCTTATACGTGTGTAAATTTTCATATGACAAGCAATTTGTAAACTTAATTAGAATTCCACTTTATTTTGCAGGATCTATCTATACTGGAGTTGACTTCTGCAAGAAACTGTGTGGTGTTTCAATTATTCGAAGGTGAGCTTTGAACCGGGTATTAATTTTGGCTACTCCAACATCTAAATGGTACAATGCTAGTAGAAATACAACTAAGCCGGGTGATATGATGCATTCCGGTATTCAGTTAGATTTGTAATAATGGGTTTTCATTGTTGATGTGTTAATCATGCTGTGAGCATTTTGAACCTTAAAGCTAACTTAGAATCATTCACTTCTGCACTCTGTTGAGGCAGTTCCTCTAAAGATGAATATTTCTCCATGTTTTTTGCATGATAGTGGTGAGAGCATGGAAAATGCGCTACGTGCATGTTGCAAAGGTATTAAAATTGGCAAAATTCTGATTCACCGACATGGGGACCACGGAAAACAGGTTAATATATATATATTTTTTAATCAAATTGACCTTCGTAAAAGTTTGTCTCTTCTATTGATTCTAAAATTGTACATTTGTGATTCATATTTGACCGTAAATATTTTTCACCGAGCAGCTAATATATGAGAAGCTTCCCCGGGACATTTCAGAACGTCATATTTTGCTTCTTGACCCTGTCCTTGCTACAGGTGCTCTGAATTCTCGATAATTTGAAACGTATTTCCTTTATTTATTGTTCTCCTTTACTGGGACTGCGTCATATTTTTATATGCTTTTCCTCCTGAGACATTTATGACTAGCAAATAAAGACCACATTTTGATTTTATTCCTTAAATTCTTGGGATTTGGCATGTTGAAAGAAACAGTGGACTGCAGAGAGTATAACGTGGTATACTTGAGGTTGTATCAGCAATATAAGATGTGTGGTTTTAAATTTTTAACGATGTTAATTTTTTAAAATGGAAGAGCATTTTCTAGAAAGAGCAAGTGACGGGAAAATTGTATTACGAAAGAATATTTTCGCAAATGCATTGAATAGCAGGTAAAAGATGAAGGTAGGGTGGACCAACGACGGAATAAAACATGAAAGCCTTATCCCTTAATCTGGTTGATATTACTCAATGAATTATAGCCAATAGTTATGTCGAGGGAAGCTGCATGAAATTATTTAGTTGTGGATGGTTGTGAGAACCTGTCCTGTTTAAATGTCTGACGGTTACTGAAAGTATTGAAGTTTACACTGTTCTGGCTATTTAAAACTGACATTGATAACCTGCATTTTAGGTAATTCAGCAAGCCAAGCAATTGAGTTACTCATTCAGAAAGGAGTTCCGGAATCCCACATAATATTCCTGAATCTCATCTCTGTGAGTCTCGATGCCTTCTTTTGCAGATGTTAGCATAATTATCCGTTTTTTATTCAAATCTAGGTCCTAATGAACTCTTGTGAAATCAGGCACCCGAGGGGATCCAATGTGTGTGTAAAAGGTTTCCGTCCTTGAAAATCGTAACATCTGAGATTGACGCTGGCCTAAACGAAGTGTCCCGTGTAATTCCCGGAATGGGCGAGTTTGGTGATCGCTACTTTGGTACCGATGATTACTCACATAACAAACAATGATGACCTTTGAGGTGGCTGTTATCTTTATCATTGAAAATCAATACCAGCTAGCGGCATTTTTGGTTGATTATGGTCTTGGTCACCCTCCGCTTATACATTTGTTGATTTTGGTTCTTCCACTTCTGATGACGAGCGATGATAAAATATTTCGTATACATTCTGCAATTTTTCCTACTCCACCTTTTCTCAATTCCTTTCTACTGGACCGGTAGTGTGGAAAATCTTCTAATCAATTATTTCCTAGTGCCAACCAGGCAACCGGATCAGCAGTCATGACTGATCATATCCAAACTTCTTGCTGCATTGTTTGTTTATTTCTATTGTTTTTTTTAAAATATACATTATGGTAGGGGAAGGAGCAGGGTTCAAATCCTGGACATAAGGGGAGGAGACTAGTTAGTACTGGCTTCTATACCACTGCACTACTAAGGCATTTTTAACCTTTGAAGTTTTTTTTTTTAAAAACATTTGGCGATAACCTCAGACTAATTTTTCCCTTTTTTTTTAAATGGAAACCTCGAGTAATTTTTTTTTGGGTGGTATAACGTGTAAATTGTACATTAATGAATAAAGCGAACAATTTTTCTTGGCGTGTGGCTGGGGCCGTTTCAGTCTCAAGAGGGGTGGTTGATCTGCCTCTCCCTGCCCTTCTTTTTGGAAACCTTCTCAAATATATTTTTATGGTTTTTTTACTATTAGATTCTATATTAAGTGAACAATGTTTTGAAAGCTTGTAGGCAAAAAATGAAGGTTTTTACAAATTTTTCAAAGATCTAAAATTTTAAATCAATAAGAACTTGTACACTTTTAAACTCTTAAATCTTTAAAATAATCCTACAAAATTAAAAATAATTTTACAAAATTAAAAATAATTTCATTTTTTTCCTCACAAGATATTAAAATGTCACTTATTTCGTGAATGATTCAAAAAACCATAAAAATACATCTGAAAAGGTTTCCAAATAGGACGACAGTAAGAAAGGCACATCAGCGCCTCTACTTAACTATTTCATCTGTGAATCTTTTATCTTGATTGTCGAAAAGGATGCAAAATTTAAAAAAGCCTCAAATGTATATTCTCTAATAAATGCAATAGATAAAAAAATCAAGTTTAATCATATAAAGCTAAATTGTTAAATGCTACCTCTAATCCTAATTATAAGATTTTTATAATGCAACCGGAGGGAGTATATTTTATTGTATTCTTATCAAAAATTTATATCGCTCAAGTATCCCATTTTATTGTTTTGGTCAAATGGGGACAAACCCTCCATCATATTCAAACCAGAAGATCTCTTGGAAATTGGAAATTGGAACTTGGAACAGACAGACTCTACCAAATAATCACGAAACAAGTTTTGTACTCTTATAGGACATTATTCAACTGAATTAAACTAAAACCTCCCATTTTACTTTTGATTTACTAAAAGTACTCCGCAATATGTAATGTGAGGTAACATATAATTTTAATAAATACTCATTCTACTCTTAATATAAGACATAATTTTTATTCTTCTTTTCCTAATTTAATCATATTAATGTCTTCCTTACAATAATTAAGGAAGAGATGGAAAGAGAGAATTAAGCTAGATGATGACTATAATGTTTTAGAAAATACATATCATATTAACTAATCTTACCTATATAAAAATAGAGCAGTAAGCGGCTCTCTGCTTAACAACTGTTCTTCTTATTTTATTAACCCACTTTCTTTATTTATTAATTTAAATCCTTTTTTTACTAACCGTCAAGTTTATTAACCCACTTTCTTTATTTATTAATTTAAATCCTTTTTTTTACTAACCGTTAGGTTCACACCCTCCAATTATTATTCTTGACACTTGTCCTCCTTAATTTATTAACCTATTTGAAATATTTTGTAATCTTTCCTTTTATCTCTCATTATATCGAAAATCCTGGCTGATGATACTGTTAATTTTTTCTTCATTTTTTTAAAATTTTTAAACTCTTACCTATATAAAAGCAAAGCAGTAAGCATCTCTTTGCTTGACAATTGTCCTCCTTATTTTATTAACCCACTTTCTTTATTTAGTAATTTAAATCCTTTTTTTCACTAACCATCAAGTTTATTAACCCACTTTATTTATTTATTAATTTAAATCCTTTTTTTACTAACCGTCAAGTTCAAACCCTCCAATTATTATTCTTGACACTTGTCCTCCTTATTTTATTAACCTATTTAAAATATTTTGTAATCTTTCCTTTAATCTTTCATTATATCGAAAAATCCTGGCTGATGATATTGTTAATTTTTTCTTCACTTTTTTAAAATTTTTTAACTTTTACCTTCTTTTTAATTTTTTTGTTCTTACTTTCCTCTGCTCATTTTCCATGTATGTCATCATTTTCGACTGAATAAAATATTTAATAATAACTTTCCCTTTATCTCTCCTTATATTGGTATTTTTTTCAATTTTTTGAGACTATTTTAAAAAGTGTCTTTCTTTTATCCTTTACCTTCTTAATTAAATATTTTAAAATAATGTATCCATTTTTTCCGCCTAATTGTTTTCATATATTAACGCTTCCTGGAGAGGATCAGCGAAATTCGGGGTTGATTTTTTTTTTGGAATTATTATATTCAATACATATTTATTTTTTTAAGAAATAAATATATTATCAGAGTTCAACCTGACTTCTAGATGTGAAAACCTAAGAAATAGGACGACATAGGTGTAAGCTTAGGCTTGTGCTATCATATTAATGGCTACTATAGTTAAATTTTTAAACTTTTTATCAAAGTCATAATTCCTTTCTCCCCTCTCTTCTGTACGCACGAGAACGCCTGCATTTCCTCTCATCTACCTTCATCTCTTGCGCCGGTAGCCACTAACGTTCCCCCTCGCCTAAGCCGGCGTCTTCTCTTGCTCCGGCATCCCTAGATCAAGGACAAGTCATCATCTTTTCTCCTTCTCTACAACATTCCGATGCAAAAATTTCTGGCACGAACTCTATGGGTTCTATTTATTTATGGGTTATTTGTTCTATTTATTTATGGGTTATTTTCTTTTAAAAAACTGGATCTGGTTTCCTTTTACCATGGATGGCCGATACGATCGCACAGATTAATATTTTTCTTTTTTCAAATAGTAAATATTAAACAAAAATTTTGAAAATCACTGTGGCTCCGCGCATGTCCTCCGATCATTTCGGTCATGGGGGGAAGTTACTACCCTCCACTTTCAATTCTTGCCAGAAGGAGTTCAATCTATCTCCCGACTTTCTTTTAAAACTCGCATTTGCCTTTACATCGCTCTATCTGCTTGACATCTGTCCTCTGCATTTTACTAACTGATCACTAAGTGGGCCCCTCTCGTGCTCATGGCTTTAGTGGGTTTCGTTGTGTGGCACGCTTAGCGTATTCCGCAACTTTCGCGTCCATGGAGTGGTTATTTTATTTGATCCTCTATATATATGTGGTGCTTTTGGTGATTTCATTTGTGTTATTTGGTAGGTTACAACAAACTTTGTTATATTCTTCATGGCTTCTGTCTACGATCCTGTGAAACATATTAACACCAGTTGCAAGGGTTTGAAGCTCTGTGTTCGCATTGTTCATCTCTAGAAAATGCCTGGCCGATATAGCAGGGGCAATGTGGCTTTTATATATCTGAACTGAATGATGCATATTTATGGTACTGCCTATGTGTTTGTGTTATATATATATATATATATATATATATTCTAGAATTTCGCCTAATTTGTGTTCTTATGGTTCAGGGAGATCGAATTATCTTCCAGCTTCATACTATTGTTCATAATACCACTGATGATGGGTGTGTCCCCCGATTTGGATTTAATTTCGTTCCTTTCTCTAAAATCTTAGCTGATTATTTTGACGATCGCTTTCTAGTGGGTGTATGTTGGAGTAGTTTTACTATATATTTGGCTAGAATGTTAATTTTATTATTTATTAATTGTGTTATTGTCTGTGTTTGAAGCAGATGTCATTAGGATGGTTACAGGTGTTGGGTCATGGGATGAGAGAAATGTTGATGGTCAGAAGCAGGTTAGGGTTGAGATTGAACTAATGGGTGAGTATCGGAGTATTTCCAACTAACTTATCTTACTAGAGTTTATTGATGTTCTGCTTTGTTGTGTAGGTTTACTTGGTTTCAGTTAGTTTGAAGTTTTAAATGGGTTGTGCTTTATAATGGTTATAAATATTTGGCTGCATCGTTTTCACTATACACTATGGGGAGGTTTTGCAACAAAACTATTGGAATGTATGGATCACCATGTGGCTTATTGTCCAGTTGCATTTGTATTGCAGTGGTGTAAGGTCAAGAGTTTCAGCGTAAGTAGCAGTGTCATATTTGAATCTACTTGTGGTGCAACTATCTGACTAATGGTTGTGGTGACATCTGTTCTTTATGACGTTGTGGTCACAGGGAGGAATAAGTTATCTAACCCTGCTTCACGTATGTTCATCTAACTGTCCATGGCAAAATGGCAAGTTAAAAATACTAAAAGAAAAAAAATAAAAAGATGGGACGATTGTGAATTATGGATAACTAGTACAGATCCCGTGCAATGCACGGGTGTAAGTTTAATAAAATGATCTATATTGTTTTACTGTAATATTACTTAAAGATGTATTAATTGTATTTGTAATTGTTTTATATGATAGCAAAGCTACTTGTTTTCATCACCATATTGAAGATTAAAACATGAAAAAACACGATTTCTAGCCGTGTATGCACGACGTCTACTAACACGACATCATGGGAAATTAGGGTGTGCGCACGACAACATGAAGAGGCCAACTTCCAAATATATATATATATATCCAAATTTAAATTAAGGGTCATACAATCTTTTGGTCCTTCAAAATTTAAATTTACTTATATAAGAAGACAAATAAATAAGAAATTATATTAGTTAATTTATTTGGAATTTGAATCCCTATATTATCTCTAACTACATCTTATATACTTGTTCTAGGAAATAAATTTTGACTAAATAAATTTTAAAGATTAAAACATGAAAAAACACGATTCTTAGCCGTGTGCACACGACGCTTGGGGAATTAGGGTGTGCGCACAACAACATGAAGAGGCCAACTTCCAAAGAAATATATATATATATATATATATATATATATATATATATATATATATATAGTCGAATTTAAATTAAGGGTGATACAATCTTTTGGTCCTTTAAAATTTAAATTTACTTATATAAGAATACAAATAAATAATGAATTATCTTACTTAATTTATTTGGAATTTGAATCCCTTTATTATCTCTAACTACATCTCATATATTTGTTTTAGGAAATCAATTTTGAAGATTGAAACATGAAAAAACAGCAAATTCAAATGCGTTTTGAAGATAAAAACATGAAAAAACAGTAAATTCAACTACGGTTATTGATGAAAATATTTAGTTATTATTGAGGACAAAATAAGATTGGTAAAAGAGTTTGTAACTACCTTCCCTAATTATAAGGAAAGATAAAAGAAAAGATGTTACAAAATATTTTAAAATATTAAATTGAAAATGTGAAAAATCAAATGAAGGGCCTCATCGTTTAATCTAAGAAAGAGGATAATTAAGGGAGTTAATAGAGATATTTATTCTAATAAATTGTATACATAAATTATAAATTAAAATAATAAGTAAATAGTTTTACTTTGACAGATAGTAAAACAATGAGGACAGATGTCAAATACAAAGAAATGGTAGGCATAAATTATAAATTATAAGTAAAATGAGTTATTTTGACAGTTTGTAGAATAAAAAATACAGGTGTCAAGCAGAGTTATTTTGACAGCTTATAGAATAAAAAATACAGATGTCAATCAGAGAGCAGGTAAGATGGAGAAGGTAATTATACGATAATTTGGAAATTAATAATGGTGGATACTAAAATATTTTTAAGAAATGGATAATACGAAAGATAGTCACACAATATTTTGTAAATTAATAATAGGAGGGTAGGTACAAAAATTTAAGAAAAAAGCAAGACGGTTATGAAAGATAGACAATGAGAAAGACAATTACACAATATTTTGTAAATTAATAATAGGGATTATAGCTGAGTACAAAATATTTAGTAAATATTTAATTTAATATTTTAATTATTCCCTTAAAAATATGGGTGATATTTTACATAAGAATACAATAATAAATACATGCTCCCTTACCGCGCATTTGCGCGGGTCTAGGCTAGTTTAACTAATTTCATGAATACAATTAAATTACGTAAATATGTCTTATATAGTTATATTAAAAATGGGAGGAGTACCTTATATTTATGATATTATACAACAAAAAATAATTTGTATTTAATAAAATAACGTTATTTCTGGGCAAAAGAAGCAGTACACCGCAGCTCACAAGATATAAGTCTTAAGATGTAGTAGTATTCACCCTTATTACTATTGCTACAATTATTGTTATGGTTTGACGGATTTAACTTTTGTTCTGCTCAATTAGTTATAATTTTGTTTTTCTTAGACTTTTGATAGTAGTGCATTTCAGGCTCAAAAAGATTTTAAAAAAGGTACCATTTACTTTCGTTTTTTTTTTCTTTTTTACAAAAAACATCGTTGGACTGGACGTGAATCCATTGCCAGCCTAGCTCCTATATTTATTGATGGGTCAAGCCCAAGCCTACAACAATGAAAATAACTAAATAAGCACAAGATATTTCGCCGCGCGTCCTACTCACCGTTATCCATTCCCGCCTTACAGCTCCAGCAGCAACTTCAGGTTCAGGCGCGACGGAGGTATGAACCTCTTCCATGTCTCGAGTCGGCCTTCCTGTCCCCTCTTCACCTGCCATGCCACCGCTGCCTTGCCCACCCACCCTTCGCCGCCGCCTCCTTCTTCTTTAACCTTGTCGTTAACCCCTAGTACATCCGTACAGCCTTCACTAGCTTGTGCTCTTCACTGCCCACATTTTCAGTCGTACGCTTTCCTCTCTCCCTCCGTTATCTCGTACTAAATTTCGCTTTTACTACTGATTTTTTCCCCTCTCACAGTCGTGATTTTTCAGTTGCTCAGGGTGCACGCACGAGCTCAATCTGCACCATCCCATTATTGTCGACGAAGCCACCAATTTCTTTAAAAAATATGGAGTTTCGGATTTCACATTTGATAGTTGTAAACTGGTATTTCCGTTACTCATCCGCTCCATTCACAAAACTTTTGCAATCTCTGTTCCCTCCTTCCTTTCTCACGCTTGGTATCGGTTTTTATGCTTTTACTAGTGGGGTTGGAGATGCCGTGCAAAACTGGCTGTGCGCGGTTCATCAACTAACCCTCTTATCGGACTTTATGAGGAGGGCACTCACAACGTAGTTGACATTCCGGATTGCAAAGGTCCGTAATTTTTTTTTTTTTTTTTCGTTTTGCTTTGCTGTTGCCCCTTGGTTGAGCTTCTTTAATTGACGTTATTAACGTGTTTATTCCCATGCTTTCCTTACGCAGCCCATCATCCTAACATTAATGCTGCCGTGGACCTGCTTAAACGAGGTTTTCCCCTGTCATAGTCGTCTGGAATCTGGATGTCTATCTAGTTGATTTTCAAGCTGTTTATGTCTACCTTCAATGCTTTTAAGGTATTACTGAGGTGGAAGTCCAGCCATATGATAAAGATGAGGGTACTGGTGATTTACGATACGTTCAGGTGAACAATTATTAAATTGAATGCGGTAGATGCTGAATTGACATAACAATTTCAGCTCTCAATTGTCTGAAAGTTAATCATTGGCCGGCGTGTGCAGATGGCCGTTACAACTTACAACACATCTCTTCCCGCCGCAGAAAGATACAAGAACGGTGACCTTATTCACCTCATTCAAAATAATGCAAAATTTGGCGATTTCCTTTTCGAGTTGTTATCCATTATTTAAACTATAGAATTAAATTGTTTCAGGAAAAGTACAGGTCACTCTAGTTTGGAATTCAAGAAACGAAAATTCATCCAGGTCGGAAAAACTGAATGCATTGGCAAATGTAAGCTAGCCACCGTATTTTTTACCTCTCTTCCTCTATAAGTTTTTCTGACAAAAATAAATTATTCTCTATTCTTCTGCCTCTCTGTCTCTCTCTCACACGCGTGCGCACTCACATAAGCAAAGTGATTATTTGATGCGATTGATTGCAGTTTCTATGGAGAAATGGTGGGCCAAGGAACAATTTCCATTTAATTCACTCTGTGTGGGCCAATTTCCAGACTTCGACAAACAATGTGAGTTTAAACTGTTTATCTGAGACAAAATGATGACCTGGTATTGATGAAATCGGAAGATATCTAGTGAAGTCGGAACTAGGGCTATTTCTCGTTGAACTTCTCCTGGTCAAATATAATTTATTTCTGTAGAACATTGAATAACTTAGATAGTTTTTCCCTTTTGCGTATACTATGGCTTTGGATGCCATATCACATCTTTACAATACTTTGAATTAAAAGTCACATTGTTTCATTATGGCCAAATCTTTAAGATTTTTGTTTCTTGCCAGAACATAGTGTTATTGTCCTAGTTTGATCCAGTGAAAAAGGAACAAGATCTTGTTATCGGATTTTGTTTCATTGTGACTAAATGATGCTGGACTTGGAATTTAGCATTTCCTTAAACTTGAGGCATATGAGAATGATGTCGAGCTATACTTGTTTCAGGCGCAATTGTAATTTGTAGCATATGCATGTTATATTTGCTTGGAATTTATGAAGTGTAGACCCTTCTTAAATTTTACTGGACAGTATATGGTCTGGCTTCAAACATGAATAATAGTCGTTTTCATAAGATTCATGCCTTTTGGATACTTACTTGATAGTGCAGGTCATTTTTGGGAATAGATGGAGGCATCTTCTTGGAGAAAGAGATTTTTGGGAACATGTTGGTGGCATTGATGTGTCCTTGGCTCCTTCCAGTTTTGGCCAGGCAAACACACGGGTGAAGATCCTGATTCAGTTACTTATAGTAATTTATTTTGTAATCAGCAAATGCACGTAATTAATATTTCGGTTTAGTTACTGCTTTGAAAGGAAATCTCTCTGACAGTGACAGGGAAGAGAAGCAAGTTATTTAAAACAAGCCTTCGATGTTTGCACTTTTGCGTCCAGTATGCTTTTCTGCACCTAGAGTCATCATGTATCTATTCATGAAAGGAATAATTTTTTCATGCCTTGCTTGCCTAAATTACCGACTTTTGGGCTGTTGTGTTGCTTGCATATGAGCTGTGGGTCATCCTTATAAGAAATTGGCAACACTATCTAAGGGAGCTTGAGACCTAAGAGAATCCTAATCATTTAGTCTGGTTTTCTTTCTTCCAGGCTTTCAATATCTTGCTGAAGAAGTTACAGAAGTATGTTCCATGTGGAACATCTGTTGCAGATTTGTATGCTGGAGCAGGGGTCATTGGTTTGTCTTTAGCAGCTACAAGAAAGTGCAGGTTAATGGATCGTTTTGAACCTCTAAAATGCATTTTAGACTATTGCTTGTGTTAGCTTAGGATAATATATATATTTCTGGTTGTTGTTGTACAGATCTGTAAAATGCATTGAGATCAACAAAGAGTCAAAACTGTCTTTCGAAAAGACGGTTGATCGCTTGCCTGCAACCATTGAGAGTAGCATTACCTGGCATCACGCTGATGCTTCAAAAGTCTGTACCAAACATCTGCAACCTTGTCATATATTTCATTTATCAGCTCCAGAAATTTAAGTGTTCTAATTCATATGTAAATGATGGTTAGAACAAATTATGGTTTGCATTTTTCTTGCATCAATCTGAGCAAATATTTTCATGAATTATTATTATTTCCATGGATAAGAGGGAGAGCTTCAAGTTGTGTAGTTCTATCCGGGCCATGTGTTGTTTGAAACTGATTTCATGGATCATTTGCAAATTGTACAGGAACCTCTTTCTTGGCTTGTGGGCTCAGATGTTGTCGTCATTGATCCTCCTAGAAAAGGACTAGACACGTCTCTTGTTGATGCATTGCAAAATATATCATCAATAGAGCGTAGAGTGTTGTCATCATCTGAAAGGTTGTTCCTTCAATAGACTTATGAAGCTTTTTCATGTTGAAAGTATTGCCTTATTCCAGTTACTGACTCAAGTTACGTGCAGCTCGAGCTCAAGAGTCAAAGAAGAGAAAAGACCTTGGGTTTTGCGTGCTAAGGAAGCTTCGGTCCAGGTCGGAAGCAAAACACCTCAGGATGAAAGCACACAGTCACTGCCTCAGACCCTAATATATATAAGTTGTGGATGGGAAAGCTTCAAAGAGGTACTTATATTGATGAGTTTTATGGGTAAGAGTGCTTGACCTTTATCTTAGTTGAGCTATCGTATGTTAATGCAACAAACTGTCAACAGGACTGCAAGGCATTGTTATCTAGTAAGGCATGGCACTTGGAGAAAGCCCATGGTTTTAATTTTTTTCCTGGCACCCAAAGGTACTTATTGTAAACCTTCTTTGTAGCACTCCTCAATTTCCTTTATCTTCTTAAACAATTTGGATGCAATTCCATCGACAGTTTCCTTGTCCATACCCAAGAAAAGAAATCTCCATCTAGCTGAAAGAATAAAAATATAGTTGTCCGCATTGTAATGTCTTATCATTAGCCCTTAAGTAGAGTGTTTCCAGATATGCAGCTATAAAATATGAGTGCAAACGAAAATATACATAATAGTAGGAAAATTGCGGAATAATGAGGAAATTTTGAATTTGAGTAATTATTGAGGTAGACGAATATATACTTGATCAAAGCGAAAGACATGTTTTAGAACTATATCTTATTGTGGATCTGGCTTGGATAGGGTATAGTCCAGTAGGCTTTTAGGTCCACTTTTATTATTTTTTTTGGGGCTAAACACACTCATTGAATGCAATCTCATTCAAGACACTGTCTGGCATAAAATATAGGCACCTTTCTTTAGCAGGGATTCAAACCTTAGTTCACAACATTGTGAGGGACTAGCCCATGGGTCCACCTTAATTTTGATCTGTTATTAAAGGCCAAGTAGAGGCCTAAGCCCATGCATAAAGCCCAGACCTAGCCATGTTTCTTTAACAAGACAAAATTTTGCCCAGATTGTGTAATAGACTAAAGCAAATTTAGCATATATTAAGGGAGCTTGATTAGCTCCCAGGATAAAGAATATATATATATATAACACCTTCTGACGTCATATATTCTCTTGGCTTGTTAGTTGGGCAGCAGTTAGAAACTTAGAATACAAACCTTTTGCTATCGGAGAGATGTCGACCGGCTTTAGTCAGTAGATTAAGCATTTGACCAGCTGGAGTTTTAAGAAGTACAACAACTACTCTATTGTTTTGTCTAAATTCCTAGAGGCAGTGCATTTCCTGTTTCTATTGAAAAATGCATGCTTTGCAGCGATTCAATCATCAACTTAGATGGTAATTAATTAATTATGTTCTATCTGGCATTTCGATGCAGCATTGAAGTTTTAGCAGTTTTCAAGAGGGGCCATCGGAAAGCAAAATCGGGAAAAAAGAAGAAGAAGCGATTGTAAGAATCAGCGGGACATTAGATAAGCATTTGCTTCAACTGGACAGGTAGTTCCATTTTCAACTGAGTCAACAAGGCTCTTTTGCATGAAATAAACAAATGGGAATAAATTTAGTAGCAATCTGGCAGGGGAAAAGGCTGTCATATGATTTTCCTTTGTCATGTCAGTGCTGATAGAAAAGGCCATTTTGTTTCATGATTTAGTTTAACTTGTTTCAAAGGAATAGTAATAAATGAATATAGTTATAGATCGCTGTTGTATCTTGTATGTTGTTATCCATCTCTAAGTTCAGCTCGAGTAATGCCAACTTGGCGGGCAACCCTTGAAGATATATTTCCAAGAAAGCTGATTTTCAGTTCAACAATTAGATGATTTTCTCTGCTTGGTTTTTTTTATCGTCCTTTTTTCATTATCCTTCATAATCTCTAACATATCTATCCAATTAATTTGAAAAATCTCAATGCTACTTTAACTTATCTTTTATCTTCCCAATCAACGGCCTAAATAGGCTTATGAGAGATCAGCTTCCTAATTTTCCATATTAGTTTAGTTTTCTCTACCCATTAGACGTTGTCTTTTTCTTGCACCCATAACGTCGGGATGTGGGATTGATATGGGGCTTCAATAAAATAGAATAGATGGTTTTGTCCTTATATTAGCTAAACTGATTAGATTAGGAAGATTGTTAAAATTAATTGTAAAAAGTATTTTTTTAAAAAAAAATTATCCTTGTTTAAAACCAAATTAATCAAAATTATCAGCAAATTAAGAGTTGAGTTGGTAAGTAGTCTCTTGACTCTTCTCGTAATAAAGAGAATACAAATTTGAACCTTGAGAATGGCACTTATTAAGAAGAATGAAAACTAAAAACTTTTACCATTTAAGCTTTAAAAAGAAAAACCTTTAACCAAATTTTTTTTTTAAAAAAACTTAAGTTATTACGATCTATATAGTGATCTTTTATGTGTTCTAAATTTTTTAAAAAAATGAATTTCTAATGGATTCAAAATGACTTTTTTTCATGAGATACTAGGTCATGGACTTTCTTATGCGTAGAATTTCATTTTTTGATATTATTTTCTTTTAGAGATAAACTTTTTCTATGAAGTGAACATGTACTTGATAGGATAAAATAGGGAAAAGCACCAAAATAAGGTTTTTCTTAAAAAAAAAACTTAATTAAAGCATATTGGAAACTTTTTACCAGACTAATGCTCACGCCATTAGTGTAAAAGGGGTTCAAGCCACCCAATGGCGTGAACAGTCAGATGGGACCGAATCCGTATATTAAAAAAAAATATTAAATGTCAGTGGCGTAAACCTTCTTCACACCACTGACACTTTTGTGTCAGAAAATGTTAATGGCATGAACCCTTTTTACGCCACCATTGGCGTGACCTGTCCTTACGCCACTAACTGCATTACTTTGGTAAAATGTTTCTAATGTACTTTAATTAGGTAAAATTTTTGGGGGAAAAAATGATTTTGGTGCTTTTCCCGGATAAAACATGGATCGAAGTTTTTGTTTTTCTAGCCTTAAATAAAAAACAATGAGATTGATGTTTTACCGAATTATTTTTTTAAGGATCATTAAAAACAATAGAACTTTTTTGTGCGTAATACTCCCTTTGGTCCTATTTATAAGAACTCGTACACAATGTAAGAAAGTCATTGAAATTAGTTAAAAATAATAGGTAAGTTTACAATAAACTTATTTTTCCAAGTATGTCATTATTTGCATTAGGGAAAATGAGGTAGAGAAATAAAGTAAATATAAGTATCACTAACATTTTAATCAATGTAATATATATAATAAATCATGGGTAAAAATTGGAAAAAAAAAATATTGTCAAGCTTTTATAAAAAGAACCAATGCAATTCAAATTTTAGGCACTTATAAAAAGATTGGAGGGAGTATTAATAAATTATTGTTAAAAAAACTATTGATAAGAGTAGTTTGGGAAAATGATAAATATAAAAACAGTTATTATATTTATAATCAAGACTGACTACCTAATTACATGCAGCATTAATGACAGAAGCAGTAACAAATAAAATAAGGAAAACATCGTCCATTGTGGTCTGTTGACCTCTAGCTGCGGAGGATCTTTTTTTTTTTTTTTGGAAGAGTACAGGCAAGCAAAGCTTGAAATGATGAAAGAAGGACTAGATCATGAAAATCTAGTCCTTAATACATCAAGAGCCAAAAGAAGAACTAGCAAAGCAGACCAATCGGTCTCTAAGAAAATTATCATGACATCCACTGGGAATGGATGGAACAAAAACCATGTCAGCGTCATTAGGGGTGTCGTGGCGCTGTTTGGCCATGTAGTCAGCACAAGAAATATTTCTTCTCGGGGTGTAATGAAGCTCGACACTCCAATCTTCAAAAAGCAGGTCTCTAGTCTCCCCAATAATTCCTCTAAGGGGGTGATCAGTATGATAATCCCTCATAAGAATGTTAATTGCATCCATCGAATCCGAATAAAGGGTCACTTTCTGGAAACCCATCTGATGCCCCAGCTTCAACCCTAACAAGATGGCATGTATTTCTGTTTCAACAACAGTGTAGATGCCAAGAGATTTGTGGAATTCCATCAGCCAGCGACCATGAGAATCCCTTATCATGCCTCCGCAAGCTGCTTGATACTGGGAATGCACAGAGCCATCAACGTCAATACGGACCACGTTTTCCGGGGGAGGAGTCCAAGCTTTTTCCACATCCCTGCCAAGATCGAAAATTTGGTGCTTTAATGTTTGATTAGTTGTACTCTCCATGAGAAGATAGTTATAGGTGTGAAGTAACTCCCTGGTATCCATGTCCTCGCCTTGGAAAAGGAACTTGCATCTAGCCGTCTAAAGGATCCAGCATGCCAAGCTAAAGGTTTGCCAAGCTAAAGGTTCGTTGCCAAGAGAAGTTTTGGAAGCGCCCTTTCCCAGGATTGTAATTGGTGTTCCAATTGAGCCAAGCCTGCAAATTTCCTGTGAAAAACTAAGAAAAAAGATTAGGCATCAAAATATGCTTCCACAAGTTTTTCGCTCTTTCACAGTCTCTGATAACATGTATCACATTCTCCTCACTCGAACAGTGGAAGGGACAAAGGTTCCCATCCGTGAGGCCCATCCTGGCTCTTAGAGAGTTGGTAACAAGTCTTTCATGACCGACCTGCCACATGAACATTTTTATTTTCTCAGGAACCTGCCACTTCCACAGAAGAGGCCAAAATCTATTTGTATCCGTTTGATTGCTACCAAAAAGATAAGTATAAGCAGATTTAATAGTGAAACATCCATCTTTGACAGCTCGCCAAGTGAAACAATCAGGAAGATGGTTAGAAGGGATGAGCATCCTGGAGATAGAGTTTATGATTGTAAGAGGTAAAATGCCTCGCCATCCATTAGTGTTCCACCTTCCATTACTCAAAATATGATCACTAACCATGTCATCAACATTAATCAAAGAAGGGTCCTGAACAAAGGTTATGAGAGGCCGGTCAAGCGGGAGCCAGAGGTCTTGCTAGAATTTAGTGTCATTTCCGCTATTAACCTTCCTTCCAATCCCAGCGAAAAATTTATCCCAGACCCCAACCACAGCCTTCCAAACAGAGGAGGAGTTTCTTTTTTTTGAAACCTTAGGTACAATGGAATGGCCACAATTATATTTGGACCAGAGGTACTGAGCCCATAGAGAATCCTTTTTCGTCAATAGGTTCCAACAAATCTTCATAATAAAAGCTTTGTTCTGACGCCAAAGATTTTTGATTCCAAGACCTCCCTGCTTCTTAGCATTCATAATTTTATCCCACGCAATGAGGTGCATCTTATTAACATCCTCGTGTTGAGACCAGAGAAAATTTCTTGAGATTTTATCAAGCTCATTAATAATACACATAGGGAGAAGAGTTGATTGCATTTGATAGCTGGGCAAGGAAGATAGAACGGATTTAATGAGAACAGTGCGGCCAGCCATAGATAAGAATTTGCTTTTCCAAGTAGATAATCTTTCCCTGGTTTTTTGGACAATGTGATGATATGTTGCTTTAGTAATCCTCTTATGAATTATCGGCACCCCCAGGTATTTCCCAAGATCATGAGTGATTCCAATGCTAAGGAGCTGACTTAACTCAAGGGCTCTATTAAAATTGACATTTCTTGAGCAAAACATACGAGATTTGGCAAGGTTGATTCTATGGCCAGAAACTTTGCATGACGTTGCGAACCTCAGCCATTTGGTGAGCAGAGGCTTCAGTGAAGAGGATGAGATCATCAGCGAAAAACAAATGAGAGATAGCGGGACTGCCTCTCTTGAAAGTGAATGGCTTCCATCTCCGAGCTTTACACTCAGCCTTGATAAGGTGCCCCAACCTTTTCATGCAGAGGACGAAGATATATGGGCTTAGAGGATCCCCTTGCCTGACGCCTCTGGAAGGGGTAAAACTTGAACTTTCATCCCCATTCCAAAGGACCGACATGGATGAAGTGGAGAGACAGGTCATGATGAGATCAATGAGATTATTGTCAATCCTCAAACACGCAAGAGTATCCCTTATGAAACCCCAATCCAGTTTGTCAAAGGCTTTTT
This sequence comes from Acacia crassicarpa, assembly GCA_034222035.1. Classification (NCBI taxonomy): domain Eukaryota; kingdom Viridiplantae; phylum Streptophyta; class Magnoliopsida; order Fabales; family Fabaceae; genus Acacia; species Acacia crassicarpa. The sequence continues at coordinate 65,683,910 of JAWXYG010000002.1, read as the reverse complement.
CCATATCAATCTTGATAGCAACAAATCCTTTCTTCTTGCCCTTCATAGGGATCATTTGAGTTTACCAAAGTATGAAGGGTTGGACCCAAAACATCAAACGATGAGGGCAATAGTGAGTTACTAGTAAGCATATACATAACCCTTCGTCCTTGGGTTCAATTGGCATGGGGTCGGTCTTCTTTACCTTAAAGGAGGGGGTTCAATCCCTGCGTTGGTCAAGGCACTGGGGGAGGCATCCTAGGGGTCTAGGAAGCAGTGGTAACGCTGGTAGAGGTGGAGGCATGTGTACTCTCTGGCTAGTATCCCCTGTGGATTGAGCTCCAAGCGCACTGCCCTTGGATTGTGGGTGAGTCCAACCCCTTTCCTAAAATTCTTTTATCCAAAAAAAAAAAAGGTAAGCATATACATAAGGTCGTTTTTGCCTATAGGCCATAAACAATAAAAACAAAAAACAAAATCTATAGTGTGAGAAATTAACCAAAATACTATACTCAAAACCGTTCTTCATATGAACAACTTTTAAAATCGATGTCTTAAAGAACGAGTTCTTAAATACTAGGCGCCCCGTTACATGAATGAACTGAATAAAAATCATTTTTCTGGTGAACGATTTGTAAACTTCTTCATCTCAAGAATGATTTCCTAACATTTGTCTCCCATAATAAATGACAACCTTTTATCCTAATAAATGAAATGATATCATTTTTTTTTGTTAATAATTCGAATTGAACAAAAAATTATGACTAAATGATTGGAAAAAGTATTAATAATTACTACTTTTTTGGCCAGCATAATTATATAATAATAATACAAATTGTTCTGTCTTAAGAACACAGAGATTGGACTTGACTAGGTTGTCAAGCCTAGAGCCTACGTACCCTCTGAAGGGATCAAAGTCCACGTAGTTCGTGATAAACTGGAAGGCACGTAGCCAGGGGAGTGGGGTGTGTGCTCTGTGTGACGGAATGTAAATAGAGCATAAGATAAAACGTGTGCACCTGTTTAGGGTTTCCTTCTATTTATAGAGAAGTTTGGTGCGTGTATCTTCATATTGATGGGTGATATCCCTAATTGTTAGATCATGGGCTGATTTGTTGGGATTATGACTGAGGGAGAATCCTCATTGAAGAGATCCTAAATCTGTGGGATCTCGGATCCTTTCCTAATACAGTGCAGATCTCGTTGTAGGCGTAGTTGGGCCGAGGTCCGGACCTGGGCCTATTGGGCCGGTCCGTAACAGTTGCCCCCCAGCTTGGTTGTTCAGGCTTCTGGACGGCCGAGGTGTTTTATGCCCCCGGTCCCCTTTATGGCTGAGGTCCTTTGTCTAGACCGAGTCGGCTTTGGGGTGCCGTGGCCATCAGTCCGGTCCGGAGAAGTGGTCGGCTTAATCTTTCCCCGTCCTGCCGAGAACGCCGGGTTGGTTCGGGTGGTTATTTGTCCTGCCCGAGTTTCTGGCCCTTCTGTCTTCTGGGATTCTCCGGACGCTTTGGGATTCGCCCTTACCGCGCCATCATCACGGGTGTACAGGTGTCAAGCTTTTCTTGGGTGCGTTCTGCAACCACCGCGCCTTTTCACCTTTCGAGGTTCTCGCGCATTTATTGCGCTTGCGTCGTGCTGAGTCAATCCATCATGTCTGTGCGGGAATAGACTGTTGCACCCTTGTGTTGGCTTTTAAATAGCCCTCTTTCTTCTTTTACCGAGATTACTTGACGCGGGTGCAAGTTTCTCTTCCTTTCTCCCTCTTCCAAATGGAGGCGTTGCGGCATCTTCGCCTCGCTCCGTCCCAGCTTCATCCAAATGGTTGGGCCTACCTTGTAGCCTTTGAGAGGCTGTGTGGTCACTTCCCTAGTCCCATTCCGTGCACGGCCAACCTTTTCTTTTATTTCTTTGGACCCTTTACCCCCAGCCCGCCTAAGGGGAGTGACAAGCTGAGGGGGCTGGTATCCTTCCGGATCAACTCGGAGCGCAAGTTGATGACGCCCTTCTTCGACTCCTTCAAACGCTTCAAGGGGCGTTTTTTAAGGTCGAGGCCGTGCCTGGGAAGCGGCCCTGGTTCTTGGAAGGGGACGGCTGCTTTCCCTTGTATTGGACGGAGGGTCATTACAAAGTCAAGGCTCTCTCCTTTCAAGTTTCGCGGGAGGCCCTTCTGCCAGAGTCAGCCTCTGCTCTGCCACGGATTGAGGCTCTGGTGGCCGAGTATGGTGTGAGGCCGGCTAGCTTCTTCATTTCTGGGGATGGCGCTGAGCCATTGCCTTCTACCAGTAGGGATTTTAGTAGTGTGCTGCTTATGTTTTTGTCTTTGATTTTGTTTTTTGGGTTCACGAATATTCTGACCTGGTTTCTTTTCTTTTTTCAGGCTGAGATATGAGCTCGCTCCCTCTTTACCTTCGTGCGGCGAATCCGGCTGCTGCCTCTCCCAGTCACCCGAAGAAGCGGGGCGCTTCTGAAGGTGCCAGTGCCGCTGAGGCTTCGAAGAAGGCGAAGAAGGGCACAGTTAGTCTGGGTCCTTCCATTGATGAGGTTGCCCCATCCTCCCCGGTGATTGCCCAGTCTCCTCCTGCCACCGGGCCCCAGGCTTCTGAGGGTCCAGAGACCGCTACCGCCTCCGTGGCCTCCAGGGGGAAGGAAGTCTTGATTTCCGATGAGGAGATCGAGGCCGAATTCTTGGTTGATGAGCCGGTTGGTTCCCTGCCGGACCCGCCCTCACCTTTGTCGCTTCCTCCTCCTCCTCCTCCCCAATGAGGCCGAAGTCTGTTCTTCCCCGTAGCCGTTTATGGAACGAGGGGGTAGTTCCTGAGGTAGATGTAACTTTCCTCCCCCCTTGGCATTTCACTGGTTGCGCCGCGCTGACTCAGCCGGGCCCTGGATGAGCTGCATAGAAACCAGAGGGAGCTCTACCGGGCGGTGGGATACAATCAAGCTTTAATCCTGGTTCGGGAGCAATACGCCCGTTCCCATGCTGATGTCCAGAGGTTGAAGGCGCAGGTGGAGGAATTGGCTAAGGGTTTGTCTGTGACGGAGGCTAAGGCCGCGTCTGTCGGCGAACTCAAGGAGGAGCTAGAGGTGGCCGAAGCCAAGGCTAGGTCAGCTGGAGAGGAACTCGCCAAGGGCTGGGCCGAGCGGGATGCTGCTCTGGCGGAACTGGATGGGGTCCGGGCGGAACTGGCTGTCGCTCGGGTGGAGCGGGATACCGCGAAGGCTGCGGCTGTTATGGCCGATCAAGAGCTTCAGCTTGCCCGGACGGAGGCCGAGAAGGTTGCTAGGAGTGCGCCCGGGCCCAGAAGGGGATGGCGGAGGGCATTGCTGCGATGAGGGTCCTCCAACAGCAGCGCAACTCTTTGGCGAATGAGAGGGAGGGGCTTCAAAAAGCTCTTGATGTCGAGAAGGTGGGTCGGCAGGAGGCCATGGACGCCCAGGTGGAGACCGCCGCAGAGTGCTTCAAGCAGGCTCTGGCGCAGATCCGGTTCTTCAACCCGGGTGTTGTCCTGAACGTGGACGGGTATGACTACCGTGCCTTCGTTCAGGAAGATGGGACTCTAATCCCCTACGAGTCTCCTGCCGCTGCCGGTTCTGCCGATGCTCCTTCCGCCGCCGAGGGACCCGCTGGTGCTGAGGTCGAGGGTCCTGTGGCCAAGCCGTCCGAGTAGCGTTAGCTTTTCTTTTGTGTTTTTCGGGCGTTGGTGCCCTTGTAACTTTTTGTATAGACAATATGGGCCTTTATGCCCTCGTGTATAAATTTAGTGCGCAATGAATTTCTCATCCTCCTTTTGCCTCGGTTTGAGTATGCGTCGGCTGTGCGTGTGCAGGCCGTATAGATAACTTAGGCAATGGCTAATTCTATCGCTCTTTTGCCTAAGTTTGCGTGTTTGTCGGTCGCATACGTACGGGCCGTTATTACTCTACCACACTTTGTGCGTGGGAGGTTGGGGCAAGGTTGTCTTGTTTCAGCCTTGTCAGGCATAACTAACCGTGCTGCCTCGGCCCAACTTTCTAATAGTCGAGCTCTAACTTTTACTTAGGCGGATTATGTTCAACCGACGTAAGGGCTAGACTACCACATGTCTAACCGAGGCTTCGTTCGCCTCAAGTCGGACATTTTGACCTGATTGGGGTCGGCATGGTAGGCCGCTTGCTTAGTCGGGCGAGCGTTGACGCGTCAATTTCACGAGGGGCCATGAGTGGAGCCTTCGCCGAGCTCTAACCAATGCCTGTCGGAATACAACGGCCGGTTTCATACATCTAGATGTTTTTGTTAGCGGCCGGGTATACGACCTCGGGGCCTTTTTGCCGGTGCCGGGCTTTATGGCCTCGGCTTTCGGTTTCTTGGCCGGGCGTCTTTGCCTTGGCCTTATTGTGTTACGGCTGAGCTTCACGGCCTCGGCTTCATGCTTAAGCGAACCTTGTGCACATTCGTAAATCTCCGCAATGGGATCCTTTATTGATAAGAAATAGCCCTAAGGGGCTTTACAAAGCATAATAATCAGAAACGATATAACTTGGACTTAAAGTGGAAGTAACGATAAGGGAACACACTCAATGAAAAATTCATAAAGCAAACAAACACTGCCGAGAAGAGGTCTAGCTATAGTAGATCTTCAGCTTGTCGGCATTCCAAGTTCTTTTGATTGGCTTTCGTGCCAAAGTTTCGAGGGTATATGCTCCCCCATCGAGCTTCTCCTTAATCCGGTAGAGTCCTTCCCAATTTGCCGCCAGCTTCCCGTCCTTGGCATTCTTATTGCCTATGTCGGCCCGTCGGAGTACTAAGTTACCTCGGTTAAAAGACCTGGGACGGACCTTTCTATTGTACTTAGCCGCAAGTAACTGCTTGGCGGCTAGTTCCCGGCAGTGAGCCGTGACCCGGATTTCGTCAATGAGGTCCAAGTCAGTCTTCAAAGCGTCGTCGTTTGACTCTTGTCCTTCCCGTCCGGCTCTGACCTTTCTCCAGGATGGCTGTCCGATTTCCACCGGGATCATTGCCTCACATCCATAGGTTAGCCTGTACGGGGTCTCCTGGGTCGACGACTGTACGCTTGTGCGATATCCCCACAGGACGCTGTGGAGCTGCTCGGTCCAGTTGGTCTCGGCTTGCAACATTTGTCTCTTGAGTCCGTCCAGGACGACTTTGTTGGCGGCTTCGGCCTGGCCATTTGTCTGGGGGTGTTCCACGGATGAGAAGTGCTGCTTGATGTCTAGGTTGGACATCAGCGCTTGGAAACGATGGTCCATGAATTGGGTACCATTGTCCGTAACGACCTTGGCTGGTATCCCGAAGCGGGAGACGATGTTGTGCCAGAAGAACTTCATAACCCTGGCCGAGGTAATTGTGGCGAGTGGCTCTGCCTCGATCCACTTGGTGAAGTAGTCTACAGTGACTATAAGCCATCTGTATTGTCCCTGTGCCGGTCGGAAGGGTCCGAGGATGTCCATGCCCCACTTGTAGAAGGGCCAGGGGGCTGGCATTCCTTTCAGTTCGGAGGGCGACGGCCATATGATCCTAGCGTGTTTCTAGCAGCTGTCGCACGTCTTAGACTTTTCCATGGCGTCATGCTTCATAGTGGGCCAGTAGTAGCCGGCGCGTAGCACCTTTCGGCCGAGTGCCTTGCCCCCCATGTGGTGGCCGTTGCTGCCTTCGTGGAGTTCGGCTAGCACATATTTTGCTTCAGAATCGCCGAGACACCTCATCATCGGGCAATGGAGCCCCTTTCTGTATAGTTGGTCATCAACCATGGATTAGAGGGCGGCCTCTATGATCAGCTTCTTGGCCTCGGTGGTGTCGGTAGGGATGATTCCCCTTTCGAGGTAGTCTTCTATCGGCTTCCTCCAGTCGAGGCCTGCTGAGATGGCCATGATGCAGCTCGGCTCAGTCAGATTTTGCTAGATCACGGTCCTGTGGTTATCCGGCCCCTTTGTACTTGCCAGCTTAGAGAGGATGTCGGCCCGGGCGTTCTCCTCTCTTGGGATGTGGGTAACCGTCACCTCCTCGAATTCGGCCATGAGTTCTTTGGCCCGGTTCAGGTATTTGGCCATAAGTGGGCCTTTTGCCTGATAGGTGCCGTCAATCTGAGCTGCGACAAGCTGCGAGTCGGTTAAAACCTTTACCCGTTGGGCGCCATTGTCCTTTGCCTGAAGCAGTCCGGCTAGCAGGGCCTCGTACTCGGCCTGATTGTTGGAGGTCTGAAACTTTAACTGAAGAGTGTGCTCGGTGGCTACCCCTTGCGGGCTTTCCACGATGACTCCTGCATCGCTGCCCTTTGCGTTGGATGAACCATCCACGTAGACCTTCCAAATCCCGTCATTGGAGGTGGCCGGGGTGAGTTCCCTGATGAAATCCGTGAGTGCCTGGGACTTAATCGCCTATCGGGCTTCGAATGTGATGTCGAACTCGGACAGTTCTATGGCCCAATTGGTCATTCTTCCGGCCAAGTCGGGCTTGTGGAGAATCTGTCGGATCGGCTGACTAGTTCGTACCACGATCCGATGCCCCTGGAAATAAGGCCGGAGTCTCCGTGCCGCGGTGAGTAAGGCAAAAGCTACCTTCTCCAGTTTCTGGTACCGGAGTTCAGAGCTTTGTAAGGCCTTACTGATGAAGTATATGGGTGTCTGCCCGGCTTCGGACTCCTTCACTAGGGCGGCACTTACGGCTTCGTTGCCGATTGACAAGTAGAGGAATAAGGTCTCCCCGGTGTCCGGCTTGGTAAGAACCGGCGGGGTTGCCAAGCATCTCTTGATTTCTGAGAAGGCGGCGTCACAGTCTAGGTTCCAGCCGCCTCGGGTTTCCTTCTTCAGCAACTTGAAGAGAGGTAGGGCTTTCTCCGCCGACTTTGGTAGAAAACGAGTCAGGGCGGCTAGTCGGCCTGTTAGCTGCTGTACCTCCTTCTTGGTCCTCGGGCGCTGCATGTCGAGCACGGCCTTACACTTGTCCGGGTTGGCTTCTATCCCTCTGTTGGTCAACATGAAGCCTAGGAATTTCCTAGCCGAAACTCCGAAAGCACATTTGGCCGGGTTCAACCTAATTCGATGTCTTCTTAACTTTTCAAACGTCTGTTCTAGGTCCCGGATGTGGTCTTCTGGTAGTTTCGACTTCACGATCATGTCGTCTATGTAGACCTCTATGTTGCGCTCGATTTGATCCTCGAAGACCCGATTCATCATCCTTTGGTAGATGGCTCCGGCATTCTTCAGTTCAAAAGGCATGACGTTGTAGCAGTAATTCGCCTTATCAGTCATAAAGGCGGTCTTTTCTTGGTCGTCCGGATGCATGGCGATCTGGTTATAACCGGAGTAGGCATCCATAAAGGAGAGGAGTTGGTACCCGGCCGAGTTGTCCACAAGCTTATCGATGTTAGGCATCGGGTAGGAGTCCTTTGGGCAGGCCTTGTTGAGGTTGGTGTAGTCGACGCAGACTCTCCATTTGCCGCTGGGTTTTAGGACCATCACTACGTTGGAGAGCCAGGTGGTGTACTGCACCTCTCGGATGAAGCCGGCCGCTAGGAGCTCCTCTACGTGGTCCTCCAAGGCCTCCTGCCTGTTGTCCGCAATGTTCCTCTTCTTCTGTGCCACGGGTCTTGATCCCGGCCATATGCTGAGCTTGTGGCAGCAGAAGTGGGGGTCGATGCCGAGTACTTCGACCGAGGTCCATGCGAAGACGTCTTGGTTCTGCCTTAGGAAGCGAATCATAAGAGCCTTTAGGCCGTCCTCCATGTCTCGGCCAATTTTGGCGGTCTTGGACGGGTCTTCGCCTAGCACTATCTCCTCCAACTCTCCTTCTGGCTCAGGCCTCGAATTATCCTGTTCTCGGAGGTCGAGCTCTGCCATGTTGACTTGCTGCCGCGGGCGCTCTTCTGAGCCGGCTTCGGCTACGTGCTCATTGGATCCGAGCCGAGGTGGAGACGAGGGTCCTCCTTCCTCGACCCGGAGAGCTTCAAAATAGCATTGCCTCAACTCTTTCTGGTCTCCGGATACCACAACTATCTGGTTCTTACTGTTGACCATCTTCAGTTTTTGGTGTTTGGTGGAAACCAAAATGTCCCAGTCGTGGATCGTTGGTCTGCCCAGGATGATGTTGTAGGGGGATCAGAAGTCGGCGACTACGAATCTCACTCGCTCAGATTTGAAAGCTTCCTTGGTCCCCAGGGTCAGCCTGAGGTCGATGTATCCTTTCGGAAAAGACTGTTCGCCATTGAACCCAATCAGGGTGGTTTTGCATGGCTTGAGGTCCTCCTCGTCGAGGTGCATCCTTTTGTAGGCATCCCAGCTTATAATATCGGCCGAGCTCCCTGCATCCACGAAAATTCTTTTAACTCGGCAGTTAACCAAGGTTCCAGTAATTACCAGTCCATCCAGGTGGCCGAGTATGACGTCTTTCAGCTCCTCGTCGGTGAAGGTCAAGGTAGGCGGCTTCGGCCTCTTGGGGTCCTCCTTGAACTTGGGGAGGTCTCGGACGGTGAGTACCTCGCGGAGGTATTTCTTCCGCTAGCTTACAGTGTCTCCTCCTCCTCCGAATCCTCTGCTGACGACGTTGCACTGGAAATCGACGTCGGGAAATTCGTCGTCTGAGGCCGCCCTCTGCTTCTTCCCCTGCTTCCGAGTTTCCTTGGGCGGGCTTCTACTGTGGCCGCGGTCAGTGCGCTTGCCACTCGTCCTTCCTTGAGTCTTGATCACATACTGACGCAGCTTCCCATCTCTCACGAACTTCTCGATAGCGTCGCGGAGGTCATAGCACTCGTTGGTCGTATGGCCGTGGCAGTCGTGGAAGTTGCAGAACTTGGAGCGGTCCATGCTGGAGTGCCCTTTGATTGGCCTCGGCTTGTCCACCCGCTTCATTTCAGCCTGGGCTACCTCTTTCCAAACTTGACACCGAGGGACATTCAGCGGGGTATAGCTATCGTACTTGGCCTTTTGATCGGCTCGATCAGGCTTGGCTCGGCCTTCTCGGTTCCGTCTTCTGGGGCCGGCCTTCGTCCCTCCTGGCCGTTCCTCGTCACTGGGCGGGCTCTTCCTAGTCCGTTCGGGTTCGTCGGCATTGGCCGCCTCCATCTGCTCCATTTCCAGGTATTTCTTCGCCTCTGTATAGAATTCGGTCAAGGTGTACACCGGGTTCTTGCATAGGTGTCGAGCCAGCCGGGATGAAGGGTCTAGTGTATTGACTAGGCAATGTACGTGGACGTCTTCGGGCAGCGATCAACCTGCATTGCTACATCGCGGAACCGATCCAGGTACTTCTGTAAGGCCTCCCCTTTCCTTTGTCGTACCTTGCTCAGCGTGAATGTGGTCTTCGGCTGTTTTTTGCTAGTGGAGAAATGCAATTCGAACTTGCGTCCGAGGTCTTTATAGCTCCGGATCGAGTTGTCCGGGAGAGAGGTCAGCCATCTGTGTGCGGGCCCGTACAGGGTGGCCGCGAAAAGACGCTGGATGACTGAGCTGCTAATTTGTCGTACCCACATCAGCTTTTCGAACACATCAAGGTGGTTGCGTGGATCTTGGGTTCCGTTGTACTTCGGAAGGTCAGCCAAGTCGAAGTTCTTCGGATAACGGGCCGTGGCCGCCTCCCTTGAAAACGGGGATCTTCCAGAGTCCGACAAGAACGTGACTCGATATTCACGGGGGGATCCATGGCGAGGTGATCTGCGGGTCCGGGGAGTTCTATCCTCCACACGGGGCTCTTCTTGGTCTCAGTCCTCTTTTGCAGGCCGATCAGCGCGGTTAAGACCGACACCGTGGTTCTCTCTGTTTTCTGGGGACCGTGGTCTGCCTCGTTCTTCACTCGTCCTCCGACCCGGTTCGCGGTTGCCGCGGCGTGTGCTCCTCGGCTCTGAGTTGCTCGAGGAACTGCTATCATCCACGGGGGCTCTCCTTCCCCACCTATGGTTCCTCCGGCGGTCTCCCTGCCGGCGATCTTTTTCGAGCGCTTCCTGGATCATTCGGCTAATGGCTTCAAAGTCGGCCCGCCTCTGCAGGTCGTCTCGTTTCTCCTTGTTTTCCAGCCGCTAGAGGAACGACTCCTGCGTCCTCCGAATGATGCGGACGTCGGCTTCAACTGCCTAGACGTCTCTCGTTGGAGCCACGGTGAGTGCTCCTAATGGCTGATGATCCTCTCTCGAAGGGGTGGTTGCCGTGTCAGTGACATGCCCTTCGGGGGTGTTTTGTCGTCATGGTTGCTCCGGCGGCTGATCCGGTGGTGGTTGGCTTGGCTGAGGGTCTCCTCCCACCGGCTGGGGGTTCCTGGTGTGGCTTCTAGTGCTCACCATCAGTGGTCACGGGGATTGAAGTTTATAGATCCCCACAGACGGCGCCAATGTTCTATCCTAAGAACACAGAGATTGGACTTGACTAGATTGTCAAGCCTTGAGCCTACGTACCCTCTGAAGGGATCAAAGTCCACGTAGTTCGTGATAAACTGGAAGGCACGTAGCCAGGGGAATGGGGTTTGTGCTCTGTGTGACGGAATGTAAATAGAGCATAAGATAGAACGTGTGCACCTGTTTAGGGTTTCCTTCTATTTATAGAGGAGTTTGGTGCGTGTATCTTCATATTGATGGGTGATATCCCTAATTGTTAGATCATGAGCTGATTTGTTGGGATTATGACTGAGGGAGAATCCTCATTGAAGAGATCCTAAATCTGTGGGATCTCGGATCCTTTCCTAATACAGTGCAGATCTCGCTGTAGGCGTAGTTGGGCCGAGGTCCGGACCTGGGCCTATTGGGCCGGTCCGTAACACAAATAATAATTACAAAATCAATATAAGGTGTATATATATTAATCAAATGAAGTGTGACAAGAAATTCAATACTAAATAATATTTAAGCTTATATTAATAAAAACTCAAAATGGATCTACCTTCCAGATGGTGACTTCCTATAACACATCTTATTCTCCTCCGCATGTATTGTGGTTGTTGTTTTTGTTGTACATCAACTTCTTAAGATTCAAGTATCTTATTTATTTGTGTAGTTGATATATTTAAATCAAACTATATATGGGATACATTAAAATAAATTAGTTGTCTTTTTTTGATACAGATAAATTAGTTGTCTAAGTGGTGGCAAATGCTTTATGTGACGGCCCACAATGCTTAAAGTGTAAGTAAGTATTGAACTGAGAATAATGCAAGATCATCGAACGAAGATGTGAACGATTGAAACTGAGGTAGGAGGAATGTATCGATCGTTGGTAAGATGCAAGAATACAAGTAGTAGTATATGTAGAATATAAAGCACGCCTATATTACTATTGTCTCGTGAGCTTGTGTGGGGGGAAAGAAGCTCACATGGCCAATGATTATGCATGGAAGGAGCAGTAGTTAAAATATCAACAAGGTTTTTCTGACTCAATTGAGTACTACGGTCTACGGTGATGATATCTAAGGTATAAAAATATCAATAAGGTTTTAGTTAAAATATATCTAGCACACGGTCTATATTTTAGAGGTGTAAAAATACACATCAACTTATAAAACTAGAATAAAAATGTCAGATATGTTACATAGGCTAACGTCCATGATAGAGCCCACACTAATTAAAAAATAAAGTAAAATATATTGATGATCCCTTCTATTTTATCCAAATTCTACAAATATCTCTTCTATTTTAAAAATATATATAGACCTCCATTGAATTTTGAAATGCATGTTATAGAAAAATCCCTTACATTTTTTAGATTTCATTTTTCATCCAGTTAATTGAACATTAAATTTGATTATTATATATTTTCGTTGACCAATATACACATCTTTCAACAAATGAATAACTTGTTTGACTAAAAATATATTTCTTTCTTTTCTTTTTGCCACAATACCATGATCGAAAACATAATTGTCAAGACATATTTTTATTCACCATATATTATTAATAATGTAAATTTTAGATATTATATAACTTAAATTAATTTTTAATTTTAATTCTTAAATACATTTTTGCACAAATATTTATAAACACATTTATTTAAGTAGGCATCTATTAAAAGAGTTAATCATATTTTTAATTAATTTTCTATGTCTATATTAATTAAATTAATTAAGTCTTTATCTCAATATGAAAAAAAAATTAATAGATGACTATTTGCAAAAGTAAGAAATAAATTAAGAAAAAGAAAACTCTTAAATTACTCAAACAATTTTAGCCAATACTAGGGAATTAGTAATAATGGTGAAGAGTAAATTAGTAAATAAAATTTATTTTAATATATTTTTAAGTAAAAAATTAAAATACTTCACTGAGTTAACCGTTTGGATTTGAGTGTATGTTATCAAAATAGAGAGGAAATACATATAATTAAGGCAAAACACTAGGAAGGAGTATTTTACTCTAAAAAATAAAAATCTTCACATTTTTAATTTCCTTTTATGCCCTCTCTTCAACCCCGACCATTTTCCCTTTCTCCCTTCTTCGTCTTCCCACTTTCTTCTTAAACAATAGTGGCGACGGCATCCTCCAGCAAAGATGGCATCTTCATCTTCCTATTATTGGTTGTGCTTTTTTCTCTCTCCACTAATCTGAATCAAGCACGACAATAACTCAGCTTCTTCCTCATTTCACTCATCATGTCCAGTCGTCGTTGAGCACAATGAGAAAGTGAGGAAGTTATTAGCTCATCTTCATATCACCTTCTTTGTTTTGAAGCTTCCGGTGCTCCCAAATTTCATCAAAGAGCTCCATGGAAGCGGGTTGGTTGAGGGTCTTTTGAAGAGCTTTCGACGGTCACAAATTTCAAGGAGCCTTTTGTGACATTCCTGGTTAGATTCATGGAGACGAGACCAAATTTTGCGAGGCTTCTAACTCTGGCTGCTGGGATATGTCTCTACCATGCATAAGGTCTGTATTTTTGTGGCAATTTCAAAGTTCGATAGTTCTGATGGAGTTGTTCATGCAATTAATTTGATTCTTGGCAAGAATTAGATGAAACTTTATGCACTGAATCTGATTCCAATTTGATTTTGAGTTTATGACGGAGTTGTTCAGGGATGAGTGAGAGGTTGAGAGGGGAGGATTCCCCCCCCCCCCCCCCCCCCAATTAGGGTGTTTTGGTAATTTCAAATTTTATTTAATAGACGTACATCTAACGAATATGATATTCTTGCTTTGGTTTTATAAATTGATGAGCATTTTTTTTTTTTCACATTTTGGATAAAACCTTAAGGATATTTTTGTACTTTAACCTTTAAGTTATTTGATGTTGCTAAAAAAATGTATAATTTAATCATTTCTATTAGTACAATTGAGAAGCAAATAAACAAAACGGAAACTTACTCCACATTAGGGGTGGACATGGATAGGGCGAGACCTCTATCCAATGTCCAGTCCGAATGATAGACTGGTTGCATTTTTTAGCTTGATGTTTGGTCCTATCCGATAAAAAGTCTAACCATTCCGGGTTGGGCAAGGGCGGGGCAGGCTTCCTTGCCCAAATGATAATGTTCTACTCTATCCACATATGAAAAAAATACTCCTATTTAAATTTCATAAACACTTATGTAGTTACCATATATCTTAACTTTGCCCTAAGTAATATAATCTTCAAATACATTCGATGATTCCACTTTGGGGATATTTCAAAATAAGTCTAGAAGTGAAATCTTGAAATTTAAAAACTATCATATGTTTTTAAAAAATTTCATACGTCAGGTATTAAACAACATGCATACTTCATTATAAACAAGTCAACAAAATGATTGTATTTAAAGCCGCGAAGGTCAAGTGGTTTGCATTAATGTCCCCAAAGTTGGTTGATCAGGTGATGAAGCATTTGGAAAAGAAAAGGCAACTATATTTAATATATCACAAAGTAAAGAAGAAATGAAGAAATTTACTTCTAAATTTTAAAGGCGAAAATGAGAGAAAGGGAAGGATCGAAGAAACATATTACTGGATTTATAAGAAATATTTATATAAATATAATAATATGTATACTTATTGGGCAGGGCCAAATGGACAGAGCATCATACTTTGCCTAATGTCCAACCCTGCTGGCAAAAATACGCAACCCAATCATACCCAATTTTTTTTTGCGCTACTATTTTTTTGGTAGAGTAGGAGGATTTTTCTTTGGGCTTGGGTGGGTGGACTTCTGGGCTTCATAACCACCCCTAGTCCACACTGAAAGAATTAAAAAGAACTGTCTAATATTTATTTACTTACTAAGAAAAAGGTGAAATTTAAATCTCATACCAAAGAAGATTCTTTTTCTGTTTTTTTTTTTTTGGGTACAATGGAAGTGTTTTTGCTTTTAAGGCTCGGAGCTCAAAATGTTTTCTTCTTTTTCATTAAATGCATTTTTATGAAGTGAGACCGCTTACCATCTTAACCAGCAACATGATCATATTTTTGATATATCAAAGATTCATTTTAAGTGTATATAATATAGGGAGATTGAAAATTTAAAAGGGCCCCTTATTATCCAATCATATCCACAATATTATGAAACATAGCGGTGAGCAAATTAGAACTGAAACGGAGAACCAAACCGAATTCAGTTTGGTTTTTTCTTAATTCAATTTTTAGTTAAATATTTGTTTTTTAAAAAAAGAAAAAATTGGTTTTTGGCGTTCTTGTCGTTTATTAGAAAAATAATTGAGTAAAAACCCATATGTATATATGTATACCCACATGTGCGCATACACACATAATATTTGATAAATATATGTTTTATAATTAAATATGAATCTGGAAAGAGTATTACAATTTTATCCCTATTAATTGTAATATATTTTAGGATGAAAGAAAAAAAAAAGGTAAAAAATATTCATTTATAAATGAGGGTAAATTTTTTTAAAAAAAAAAATCTATCAATTTAGTCCATATCTATTGACTTAACTAAGTATCATTGGTATGTAAAAATCAGATAATTTAGATTTATAAATAGAATAGAGTGGTAAGTATAGATTTTTAATTATATCATATCCAATCTATAGAAATGTTATATCTATTTTTTTTCCTAACATATAATCTTAAGGATGAAAAGTAATCTTCTTACAAAATCTATTCATAGATCTTTTATTTCTTAGATAATATAATTAAAAAAAATTCGGTTATTAACCGAAGTGAAAAATATTTTAGTTATTTTGGTTAATCGGTTTCTATTCAATGTTTAAAATTAGCTTTATCCAGTGTTTATTCGGTTTTTGTTGTCGTTAATTCGGTTTGACCCCAGTCAGGGACAATCAAAGAAGGACAAAATATTCAAGAGCGTACTGGGTGGCAAGTGCTTAATTGGATGGCATTATGCTCATTGCTCATCGACGCTCTTATCTTTTTCAAGTGAATCCAAATGAATTAATGCCTTTTGCTTTTCAAGATCTCCCCGATTCATTCTGCCTTTATGAGGGCCAAACCACTTTCCTTTCAATCCGTTGCTTTTTTTTTCAGTGACGACCCTTTTCTTCAAATATAAACAGAAGAAGCCCTAAATTTGCAGCCATCAAAGGACAGATTTGGCTTAAAAAGCTGCTAATTTTCTCTTTGCCTTGTGAAGGATGAGAGATTTGGGACTGAGAAAATGGCAGTCTCTCTCTCTTACTGCTACTTTCTTCATCGTCCTGCTTTGCTTCCTTCTGTTTCACTCTTCTGACTTTGTTCGAAGTGGTGATCGGAGGAGGATTTTGCTCAAGCCTCCAACTGTAAGCATTATTGTTTAGCTATCTACATATTTTTCTGGGTTTTCTCATATTTGATTTTGCATTCGTCCCCATGATCTCCATCAACTAGTACCACTGCTTCTATATGCTCCCGTTTTCTTCCTTTCTTTTTTGACTGTTTCTTCCATAACTATTTGAAGATGAAAGTATGTTTGGCCAAAAAAAAAAAAAAAGAGGAAACAAAATGGATGAAAGCTTGGTTGAACAACGATGAAAGTATGGAGTGGAATTATGAGATGTGACAACCGCATAACAATAATAACCGTATTTTGATATCAGCATCATAATCTGCCCCGCTTGTTATTTTTGTTCCTCTCGCTCTTACATAAGAACATAAAACGAAAAAACTGTCACATAAAATCAAGAACAGAACAGTGATCCAAGAAAAGAAAATAACCATACACCTATAAAATCTTCATCATATTGGATACACACATATAAACGCACCACAATTTGGTTTTTTTTTTAAAAAAAATTTATTTGTTCTAAAACCTGATGCTGCTTTCCAATCAGTCCCACTCAGAAAGAGAAAAACTGGAACAAGTGCTGTCAAGAGCGACCATGCCGGACAGAACTGTGATACTCACAATGCTAGATGAAGCATGGGCAAGCCCTGGATCTGTCCTTGACATTTTCCTACGAAGTTTCAGAGTTGGGGAAGGGACAGAGAGATTTTTAGATCACCTGGTGATCATAGTCATGGATGCAGAAGCATTTAACTACTGCAGATCTTTGCATCCCTATTGCTTCTATCCATCCATCTTTTCCCATTATCTTCGCTCCATCGCACAATCCACAACGAGCCCAGATCACAATGTGTACATTTGGAAAAGAAACTACGTTCTGCTCCAAGTTCTTGAACTGGGCTACAATATAATCTTCACAGTAAGATTTTCGATCTTCTTATAACTTGCTTCTCACCATTCATTTTATTAAACTACATATCTTTTCTATGGGGGAATGCACAGGAAAATAAAATAGTTTAAAAGTTCACGGAAAATTACAACCTTATCTTTAATATTTAAATCTCGTTGGAATATATATTCTAAACTGATGACTCTCGGACAATTGGTAACGAATGAACTTGAACTGCTTTAACTGTGGATTCTTGCTTTTGCAGGATGCAGATGTGATGTGGCTCAGAAGTCCACTTTCGCACTTTCATCCCCAAAATGAACTCTCAATCTCATGTGATTTATCAAGTTACGAGCAAAGCGGAGGTAACGCGCAAGATGGGGGACTTTTCTTCCTGAAATCAACAGCAATATCAATTGAATTCTTCAAGTACTTCAATTTCATGAAGGTTTTATATCCGAACTCACGAGCCAGCAAGTCCCTCTGCTCGTACATTGTGCAGAGTGAAGACGTAGTTGCAGCGTATGGCTTTCGCATTCAGTATGTGAATACAACTTATTTCGGCGAATTCTGCCACCGTAACAAGTATCAGTTTAGGGAGGTTTATAGCATGCATGCCAATTGTTGTGAAGATCTTAGAAGCAAAGTTCATGACCTGAAGCTTACTCTCCATGATTGGATCAACTCTAGAGCACGTTCATCAGATAATTATACTTCAAAGCCTGAAGCTTTCAGGTGGAGAGCTCCAAAGATGTGTCTGATATAGTGACATGAACAATTACCTCTAGAGACATATGCTTCAAGCTTGTCCTTTGCTCTGTTAATAAATTCCAGCCTATAGGAATAACATAGAAAACAGTGCAATGTGCAAAGATATGAATAATGTTTTTTTAAAATCTTCTAAATCTTGGACAGTCCAGCAAGAGTCAAGCTAATCATTGGTAGTTAGACTATGGCATTAGCCATTAAGACTTGTGTCAGTGAAAATACAAACATAGAAATTGCTGCAATGTAACGAATGAGCTAGTGAAAGGAAATAGCATGGTGTTAAAAACAGAACAGCCATGTTTTTCATGGTTGTTTTGATAGCAAAGGCTCTAGAACTTACTGATGATCCTTTTTTTCTCGATCCTTTCTTTGACATAGCCACAACAGCACGAACCATCTGCAGACTTTCTAAGTAAATTGCACATCACATCCTTTCAAAAACAAACCAAAGTTCCACACCGAGTTCCAGCTTCACTATCTCCTCGGTCTAATCTAATACTTAAGCTCTCTATTATATAATATAAAATTTAAACGAAATCCCTCGTAAACTTAAACATTGCCAACAATCTAATTTAGCAAAAACAAAAAACGTAAACGATAAGGTGAGCAAAAAAGTGAACCTTGTGACTTGTGAGACTAGGCTTGGCAGCCTCGCGTGACTAGCGCTTGCTCTCATATTACATTCCTGAACGACACAGACCTTCAAGATCGATCTATCTTCGGAACCTCTATAGCAGCCTTTCACCTCTGGCTCGTGGTCGTCCTCTTCCACCCGCACATTGCCTGTAGATTTGAAGAAGAGGATGTTCGCATAAGCAAGAGATGGCAGATCACAGAGGATAATTCTGTCGATAAAGAAGAAGACGAAGAGAAGTGGTCATGTCATGAGCGGCGAGCAGTGGGCACCAAACTGTGGTTACATTTCTGGACCTGAAACGGTCGGTGACGTTGGGAAAAGATAACGGAGCTCTCCTCCATGATTTCCCGTTGATTGGAGTTAGTCCAGGAGGCAGGAGAAAGAGACACGTGTGCGCAAGGGCCAACCAGAAGGCGATGGCCAAGTTGGGTCAGTGCGTCCCATGCCCGTTCAAAGTTTGGGCTTGGGGCCTTTCTTCTCTACAATTGTGCCCTAATTTGGATCAGTCCCCCCCCCCCTATGGGCTACAAAACGATCCAACCAATTCGAAAACAAAAATCAATTTGTGTTGTCGATGAGAGTTGGCATAAATGGTAAGAAATAGACCCAAGTCCCAAAAGGATGAGGGTTCGATTCCTGCTGTCATTGTGAGGGTTTCTTCGGTAAGCAATCATGTAAGAATCCCTATAAGTGCTCAAAGAGCCACGGGGCCGTGCCCTGACCTTGGTGGGGGACCGGTGTCGAACCCACCTAAACTTTTATATATATATATATAAATATCAATCTGTGTTTTACCAAAAAATAAAAAATATCAGTCTGTGTTGTGTTGTTTTGCGGATGTATCTTTGATTTTGTTGGAGGTGACTTCTCTCCTTTTCCAATTCTTTCCGTGGTCTTCCTTCCTCCAATCAAAGCATTCCAACTATACTTGAAGAGAAAAGAAACAAGCAAAAATAATTGAAAAGGGGCCATTCCTTTTACATAATTAATTTGATTGTTTTTTTTTTCAAATAATTTTCTAATCCTTAATTATTAGTTTTCCTCAAGTATAATTAAGTGGATCTAATGTTAGCCCCAATTATGATGATTGATGCATATAAGTTGCCATAGGTATTTATCCTTATATTTGTAATTTGATCATTTATAAGAAAAATAACACTAGCTAGTAGCTAATGACATGTTACTCACTCGTCATATATATACCTGAATTAATTTTGTTGGGCAGATCTAAATAAAATTACATAAAAATGAGATGTAAAGTGTATTTGATGAGTGAGTGCAAACTTAATTAGAAGTGGAAGAGTTTTAAAACTTATTATTTCTTTGACATCGCCCACTTTAATACTTATACCTGGTTTGGTATAATGGAAGAGTTTTTGATGGAATTAGAAGTGAAATAGAAGGTAGAAATGAGATTTAAAGTGTATTTGGCACTTGGGCAAAAAAAAAAGTGTATTTGGCACGACCATGAAAGTGATGATATAATTTTTACTTGAAATATGTATCTATAACATGAAATTACCAAAATACCCTCAAACAAGAAACATCTATCCCGCCAAAAATATCAACAGATCGAACCTCCATTGTCGCCAACCAAAACTGCATCCACAACCAATGTTCATTGGAAATTGTCCACCACCGTTGCCGGAGAAATCACATTAAACTCAATCCTTAAAAATCAATCTAAATAATAGAGTACATAAAACAATCAAAACAAGATGTCATCCACTGAAAAAAAAAAA
This sequence comes from Acacia crassicarpa, assembly GCA_034222035.1. Taxonomy (NCBI): domain Eukaryota; kingdom Viridiplantae; phylum Streptophyta; class Magnoliopsida; order Fabales; family Fabaceae; genus Acacia; species Acacia crassicarpa. The sequence continues at coordinate 65,664,277 of JAWXYG010000002.1, read as the reverse complement.
CAAAAAAACAAAGAATGATCCATAAGTGAGGTGTCGCCAGAGAAGAGGAGGATGAGGAAGAAGAAGAGCTTTGGGCAAAACCCTCATCGCAAATTGAATCGCAACCTCTCTCCATCTTCGACACAAATCTAAAGTCGTCGCCTCTCCTCTTAGATATGAATTGCATCTTCACTGCCATCAGTGCTTTTCCATCGTCAGATCTCCATCCTCATTGAGATTGAAGAGATGAGTATGGAGATTAAGGCTTACAGAGATTGAAGAATAAAGCAATGGTCAGTGATAGGGGCTACCGACAATCTTGCCGTCCTTTGTCAAGTGCTCCACCTTCACCGTTGCATACTTGTTCGAGATTTGCCCAGTCTCACAAAATAACCAAGTTCAGTAAAATTTGCAGTATTATGGAACCTAGGTCGTTTCTCTCAATAAATTCAAAGTAGGTCCGAATTGACGGTAGAAACAGAAAAACTATAAAACAATAAATGGTTGGAGGGTTTTTAGATCAAACAAAATATAAACTGAACTAAACAGAACAAAGTATATAAAAACGACATACCAGATGAAAGTAATGATCAACCCAGAATTTCAAATTCCACAACTTTCCATCATTGAATGAACACAGAATAGAATGACCAAATTCGTTATTGATTCTGTACAAATCAACATCTCTGCATTTGTTCAAAAGCTTCCTCGACTGGACGATCGCCCAGAATTTGTTCGAACACACGGCGTGCCACTATGTGATTGCACAATAGACATTTCAATTTGGTCCGGACTACATCCTTGGGATTCAATCTGGGTATTAAATCTAATACCATATCAGCAAGCAGAATCGAATTCGACTAAACAAAACATAGATGAGTTCATTACCAATTTAAGCACGAGCCCTCTGGGTTTGTGTGGAATCCTTAACCCATTGGTTAATCACAGAAGCCTAGCCCCTCATGGCTATACAAAAACGGAAACAGAGAAGAAATGAAGAAGTTCATCATAAACACAAAGATCATGAAGAACAACTCAGAGAATATGAAAACTTATGCATTCAATCTAGAAATCTGTCAAGACATAATGTCTCCTCTGTTTACAGCCACCACCTAACTTTAGTCAAAACCTAATTCGAGCTTGGACTGGGGCTCCACAAGTCTAGCCCAAAACAGAAACAAAAATAAAATGGTCCTTAATTAAAAAAATCCAAGCCCAATAAGAATCTAGAAAAAAACGTGTTTGAACTTGGCTTCAATTTCAACGGCCTTCTTGTCTGAATTTGTCTTTCAAGTCTTTATATCAATTGTAACTCTCTGAATCATTTAAAAAATAAGACAAGAATGAGACCAATCAGATATCTGGTTTAAGAGTTATGGTGAAAATAGTGAAGCAATGTAAATATGAAATTGTATGATTAAAATGAATTAAATCTAATGAAAAGCCCAAAGCCTAAATAAACATCAAAGGCCATTATTTATTGACTAAAGAGTCTTAAATTTATTAACCAAGAGATACAAATAAGTGTATGAAATATTCAATTATTAGTACTCCTCTAGATCTTTCACGTACAAGCGAGGAGAGGTGATGGATTGATGAGTATATATTTTATGATTAAATAGGTGTATATTTTATGAGATTTGATTGTAATTATTGATATTATATACCTATTTAATTATCTTTTATGAATGTTTCCATAATTAAATCAAACTTGGGATCAAAGAATAAATCAGCATAAAATCTACTCATATCCTATTTTTATTGTGTAGGAAATATTAGCTGATTTGGAATGAAGTAAAAAAGGCAATAAGAGGATATGCAATCAGTCAAATTCAGTGGTCTCATGCAAGAAAAATAGAAACAAAATCAATTGTGTGATCTGATGGAGTAAATTACAAGATATGAGATATCTTTGTAATAAGTAAAAGAGAATCAATGGCCCAAGATCTAAATTATTATAAATAAGGAAGCAGAGACAAGCAAAAGAGGACGGAGCAGATCGAGAGACGCAGAACGAGAAGGAAGGGACAAAGAAGCAGAGAAGTAGAGGCTGGGCGTTTCGGTTCTCTTCATCATTTCCACAGAAGGACGGAAGGACTGTGGAGGCGACGAAGAAATTTTCTTTCCTCTCTTCTTCTTCTTCTTTGAACCTGAATTTTCATCTTTTTTTTATGGATTTGAATAAAGCCATATGTGGCTAGTTTGTTTTGCAACCTAGAGAATCTATGAACTTGTTTGGGTTTTAGAGATTATTCCCACTTTTTAGTTTTGCTTAATTTTATTTCAGTTTGTTTAATCCTGTGTTCATTGTTATTGCTTATTGACTGATCACCATTGAGCATGTTTTGGGGATTTAGGGTTGGACTTGAAAGAGGGAATCCTAAATTGACCTTGGGATTAAATAATGTGGAATTAGGTTTAAATCTAATAGAGAAATTAGGTTTTAATCTAATTTGCGTCTAGGATAGACATATACCTAGAAGCTCCGCATAGTCAAATTAGAGTGAGCCCGATTTGAATTGCATCTTAATTAATTGTGTGAGACATTGCATAATTATTTGAGGTAGGTGTATAAGTGGACCGACAGGCACTTATAAACATTAATACTCTAGATTAGCTGATTAAATTTAGTCAAAGTTAATTTAGCGGGGATAAAATCTAGGAAACAAATAAGGGATTAGTGACTCTAGGTTGCTCGTTTGATTATTGTGGTAGTTTTCTTATTTTTATTTTAGTTTTAATTTCTTTTCCCTTCATTAAATTTAATTTGATTTTTTCAACTTAAATGAAATTGTGAAATCAATGCTTAACTAAAGTTTGTGATACCAAGTCCTCGTGGGAACGATACTTTTCTTATCACTTTATTACTTGATACGGCCCGTGCACTTGCGGAGTTTTTTTTTAGGCTTTAAATTTTGCCCTATCAAGTTTTTGGCGCCGTTGCCGGGGACTTGTGTGCCACAATTTTTTTTGGTTGGAATTGATTGAGCATTAGTAGTTTAAGTTTGAGTTCGTAAATATTTTATTTTATTTTTCTTAGAAAAAAAATTTTAAAAAAATGGATTTCAATTGGCTACCAACTGGTCTTAATATTGAGAAGGAGATGAATTCTTCGTCTTCTATACAAGATGGATTGATTGCTATAATAAATTCTTTGAATGAATCTAGGCAACATAAAAGGAGCATAAATGATAGTTGTAGTCCATATGTTGATTCTTCTCAATATATTTGCATGTCTTGTGTTTATTGTGGAGGGAATCATTCATTTGAGCATTGTCCATATAGTACAACTAGTCATTTTGTAAGAGATAATTTCACTAGGAACCAAGCTTATTTTGATAACTCATTTTGTCCTAGTGAAGGTTTTGAGCAACAAAATTTTAGGGATCCACATGTTTATTATTCTCATGAAAATACTCTTCCTTGTTACTCTTATCCGTATGTTGAAGAACACACCATTGAGTATAGGGAAAAATCTAATTTGGAAAGATTAGTTGAGGAGTATGGGGAAGCATTAGAGAAATCTAGTAGAGAGCAAAAGGAGATGGTCAAAAGTATTGGGGTATATGTGAGTCAAATTCTTTCTACCCTTGAGACTATGGTGCAAGATAATTCTTTAAACTTGGTGACCACTTCTTATACTGATAATGATTATTGTGAGGAAGTTGAAGGTATGGAATTACATGAGACTATTGATAATGTAGAAAGTGATTGTGAGCTTGAAATTGATTTGGATGAGAATATTGGATGTTTAGAAGAGGTTCCGGCTGTGGAGCCTAAGGATTGTGATGTTAGTGATTCAATTGATGTAAATATCCCAATGGTTGTTGTTCATGACCCTCCTCTTGAAGTGTTGACTCTTACTGATGAGAGGCAAGTTGATTTTATTGGATGCTCTAAATTCTTAGATGTGCCTATATTTATTTTCAAAGATATGCATTTTGTGCTTAATTTGAATTCAATGATTGCTTGTAATCCAAGATTGTCTATGATTAAGGAAATACAAGTAATTAACTTGAATGATCAATTTTTGTGTGAGATACCTTGTTGCTTGAAAAGAAATGAAGACAAGGTAATTATTGTGTTTGATACTTATGATTAGTGGTTTGTTTTGAGAAGTCTGGCTGAAGACTTATAAATTTAGCGCTTCTTGGGAGGCAACCCAAGGGTTTTGCTTGCATATTTTATTATTATTTTTTTCTTGTTGTTTTCTTTCTTTCAGTTTTATTCAGGTTTGAAGAAGATCACTTCTCTTGTTGCTGCAAGGTCTTGCTTGAGTACTCTCTTCTCCATAAAAATTTGAAATATCATGGATGGTACTAGGGGAAGCACTCCACATCATAGTTAGAGGCCTAAACCAGGGGAGTATTAGTTTCTTTCCCTCTTTATATTTTTTGCAACATTGAGAATAATGTTTGATTTAAGTGTGTGGGAGAGATATAAATTCTTTGGTTATAATATAATTTCTTTGAATTATGCGTGTCCTTATGCAATTGAAAAGATTTTTGTTAATGTGAGATTTTTTGCATTGTTGAGGATTGACCTTAATTTTGAGCTTTCCCCATCTTAGAGAATATTATCAAATCAAAAAATTAAAATAGAAAAAAAAATGTTTTAACCAAGTCTCTAAGCCTTGAATTTTTTTTTTTTTTGCAATCTTGAGATGGACTATGAGAATTAGGATTAGTTTGTAATGTGATCAACAAATTATTAGTTCAGTAATATTTTGCTATATGATTTCTTTAGAAAATTAGATGATGATCTATGCTAACCAAGTAAAACTTTTGTGTAGGGAAATAACTCAAAAAAGAAAAAAAAAAGAAGAAGATTGAAGGGGTTGAAAAAAAAAACACATGCACACACGCACACAAACTCCAATGACTTCTCTAGACCTTACTTAGTAACCGGGGGCACTTCATCACCAATGTTGGCACTCGCGTCAAACGGTAAAGTCAAAGAGGGTTATGAGTTGGGCTAAAAGCCTCTTGAGGTGCCTGTTGGAGTAACTGAGTAACCGGTGCTGCATCACCCATGTGCAGGGTCGCGTCAAAAGGGGACCTACAACGGCTCAAGGAACAAAAAAGAAAAAGAAAAAAAAGAAAGAAAGAAAAAAAAAGAGGGCAAAATGAGTTATTTCCTACCTGAGAAGTCTTAATAAAGTAAATGAAAAGCTTGGTTTGGTGGGGACATTTGAATTTTTCCGGAGAAATTGAGTAGCGTAATATTCTTTTACTAATCTTATGGTTGAACTTATTGCTTGCCGATCTTTTGATCATGGGACGTTAAGAGATTGTTACACTCTTTTGGCTTAGTGACTTATTTTTATAAGACATTAACTTAAATAAGATTTGATGATATGATCCAAGTGTGGTGGTTTATTGCTCTCTATTTAGGAATTTCATAAGCAATGTTTTTTTTCAGATAATGAATTCTCTTTCTTTTGCTTGAGGACAAGCAAATGTTTAAGTGTGGGGGTGTTTGATGAGTATATATTTTATGATTAAATAGGTGTATATTTTATGAGATTTGATTGTAATTATTGATATTATATACCTATTTAATTATCTTTTATGAATGTTTCCATAATTAAATCAAACTTGGGATCAAAGAATAAATCAGCATAAAATCTACTCATATCCTATTTTTATTGTGTAGGAAATATTAGCTGATTTGGAATGAAGTAAAAAAGGCAATAAGAGGATATGCAATCAGTCAAATTCAGTGGTCTCATGCAAGAAAAATAGAAACAAAATCAATTGTGTGATCTGATGGAGTAAATTACAAGATATGAGATATCTTTGTAATAAGTAAAAGAGAATCAATGGCCCAAGATCTAAATTATTATAAATAAGGAAGCAGAGACAAGCAAAAGAGGACGGAGCAGATCGAGAGACGCAGAACGAGAAGGAAGGGACAAAGAAGCAGAGAAGTAGAGGCTGGGCGTTTCGGTTCTCTTCATCATTTCCACAGAAGGACGGAAGGACTGTGGAGGCGACGAAGAAATTTTCTTTCCTCTCTTCTTCTTCTTCTTTGAACCTGAATTTTCATCTTTTTTTTATGGATTTGAATAAAGCCATATGTGGCTAGTTTGTTTTGCAACCTAGAGAATCTATGAACTTGTTTGGGTTTTAGAGATTATTCCCACTTTTTAGTTTTGCTTAATTTTATTTCAGTTTGTTTAATCCTGTGTTCATTGTTATTGCTTATTGACTGATCACCATTGAGCATGTTTTGGGGATTTAGGGTTGGACTTGAAAGAGGGAATCCTAAATTGACCTTGGGATTAAATAATGTGGAATTAGGTTTAAATCTAATAGAGAAATTAGGTTTTAATCTAATTTGCGTCTAGGATAGACATATACCTAGAAGCTCCGCATAGTCAAATTAGAGTGAGCCCGATTTGAATTGCATCTTAATTAATTGTGTGAGACATTGCATAATTATTTGAGGTAGGTGTATAAGTGGACCGACAGGCACTTATAAACATTAATACTCTAGATTAGCTGATTAAATTTAGTCAAAGTTAATTTAGCGGGGATAAAATCTAGGAAACAAATAAGGGATTAGTGACTCTAGGTTGCTCGTTTGATTATTGTGGTAGTTTTCTTATTTTTATTTTAGTTTTAATTTCTTTTCCCTTCATTAAATTTAATTTGATTTTTTCAACTTAAATGAAATTGTGAAATCAATGCTTAACTAAAGTTTGTGATACCAAGTCCTCGTGGGAACGATACTTTTCTTATCACTTTATTACTTGATACGGCCCGTGCACTTGCGGAGTTTTTTTTTAGGCTTTAAATTTTGCCCTATCATGGATGTAAATGACGAAGAAGGAGGGAGGGTGTGGCGGAGGTTGGAAAAAACGGGATGGGAGTGGCAAAGGGCAGCGGCAACGGTTGAGGACAATGAAGGCAATGGAAGAGGGAAGGGCAAGTGGGAAAACTAAGGCATGGAAGCGAAGCTAGAAGTCAATTCCTAGGGTTGAGCGATGGACACATGGAAATGGGAGGAAATCTTCTCTTTGTCATATTTTGGGTTAAGGTGCAGATTGATCAACGAAGTGTATAACAAATAGCACCTAGCACAAAAATGTTTTAGAAGGAGCAAAAATACAAATAAATAATTGAAAATGGGGAAAAAAAACCAACGAACAATTAAAAGTAGGAAAATAACACAATGTTGTTAATTTCAATTTAACGTCGTTGGTTGTCTGATTTGTCTTGAATTCAAGCTCATCTACGGTGGCCATGGAGGAGGAAGACGAACAAGTTGATGACATTGTCACTGGCGCCACTAGCACAGCCTTTCCTTAGTCCCACTGAGTTAAAAATTAAAGTGAAAGGGAAATAAAATTGAAGAGCAAACGAGCTTGTGCGTTCCAAGGAAGAGGACAATACATAGTGAAGTCGCTCTGCATCTAGGATCTTTCCATCGTTCCAGTGTTTAGCATATCTCCCAGAAAAATATAGCGCCTCTATTCTACTTCCACTCTCCCTCTCTACAAATGATTGATGATGAAGAATCGTGGCTCTGATTCCCACTCCTGATCTAAAGCACGGCGGTGGAGAGGAGGAAGAAGGGATGTCACCGGCAACGATAGTGATGAAGGCGAGAGTCACCGGCAACAGAAGTAATACTTCGTTGGCCAATTCGCACCTTTATTGGTATTTTTTTTTTCCCATTTTCAATTGTTCATTTGTATTTTTTGTCCCTTTAAAATATTTTTGTGACAGATGCTCTTCGCATAACACTTTGTTGGCCAATTTACACTTTAATCCTCTTGTTTTTCTCATTGGACCTTATGTGCCTTTGGATTATTAATCTGGACAATTTATTAGAAAGATGAGTGAAAAGTTGAATGAATAATAACTTGATGACACGACCTTTCAGATTGATTGGACGGATTTAATTTAAAGATTATAATAATGATGAGAAAGTGAATTACAAGAGAAATCCAACCCAAAATGCAATGAAAATGAGCTCTCACCTACCAAACAGTCCAGAATAGATTCCACCTCCATTTCTCCTATCCCTAATTCCTTTGTGCCAAACGGGGCATTACTCTTTATAGGGTACTAAGGTAATATTAACAACTGTCGACTGAAAAAAAAAAGAGTAACAACTCTATAGATTAATAAAACTAGTTAAGAATAATTAAATGTAAGAAGCTTAATAACTTTTTTTAAAAAAATTGATTATTTGTATTGTTAATTGACAGTAGTGCAAGTGCAAGATGATACTTTTAAAAATTTGTTATGAATTTTTCATTAAATTTGGTCAAAAGTCCTGGGTTAAAAGACAATAGATATAGAGTTTCAAAAATAGGATTGGACAGAGTGTCTATGGTGCTTTCTAACGTTGTCTTTTTATTTATAAAAAATTGTCATCCGTGTCAAATGGACCAATGGTTTATAAGGGGAATAACTAATTTGAGCCAGTGCTTTTTAATAATGGGGTTTAATATTTGTATCCATTCGGTCTAGTTTGATGCAATTAATTAATGTATCATATAAAAATATAATGGTTGGGTATTTTTTTCGGTCATTCTCGTCATTTTTTTTTCGATATTTATCAATATGTTACATTATTTGTAAGTAAATTATTTAATTGATACTTTTTTAAACATTCTTATTTGTGAGCTATAGTTCCAAACACTCCTAATAATCAGTTGATCCAACTAGCCTGTATGTAAAAGCACAGAAGCATACCTAATACTTTCTATGATTTTAAATATAAGATTTAGTTGACTTTTTTCAGAGAGATTAATTAAGTTAAATAAGTTATTTAATCAAATCATATGTTATATATTATTAGATTATATATCAGTTTATAAGGCAACCAAATTAATTTACAGAAAAATGATAGATATAAATAATTTAATTAATTTTTTTAACCTCTAAAAAAAAGTTAACTCAAATTATTCGAGGTAACATATAGGCCTATTGGGTGAGGCCGGTATCATATGATATTAAATGGCCTGATTTAAACTATTATGTATATAGACAAAAAAGTTAAGGGGCAAGTCGTCCTTGGTTCGCTTTCAAGAGCCAATTAGCTAGAGTGACCGTTTTTAGCAATGATAAACTATTATGTATATCAGATATCATTCCCTTTAAGTGATTAGTGTTCTGGCTACCTCTTTATATATATATATATATATATATATATTGGATCTCCATGTATATACGTCCATTTAATATTTGCATATATAACCATTGATCGACACGATAGGCAAAAGATTGCGGAGGGTTGTGTTTAAAAATTGGCATTGGAATATGTGAAAGCAGTATCACTGTTTAAACCACTCTATTACAAAGTTGAAAAAGAAAAGGTTCATTTCAGAATAACTGAGAAGATATGCCCTTGGCTTAGCTTGCAGAAGAAAGTGAAAGGATATGTATATATAATAATTAAGTGGAGGGTCGCCAACGTTATCTCAAATATTCTGCATTACATTAATTATCTTGTTTATTTCATGTCTTTGCATATACATGTATATATATCTATATTTCATCTTATGTATGATTTATTTACTCTCAGAAGTTGTGACAAGCTAAAGGGTTGGGTTTCAGTAATTATGTTTGTACAAGGTCCTTGAATTCATGCAAGATTCATTAATTATTTTTTTTTTGCTCAAAATGCAAGATTCATTAATGACAAGCCATGTCATAGGCAAAATATGTTATATATGCAAAGTATGAAACTAAGTCATGGGTCACTAGTTTATAGGATCAAGGTGTAGATTTACCAACCAACTATTACCTGAGGAGCGTCTAGGCCAAATAATTATTGAGGGGACCAAAATTGCCAATCAACAATTAAAAAGTGAAAAAAAAAACACAATTTGGAGCAGATTCGCCAACGAACTATTACCCCATTACTGTCTTGGTGTCTCCGTCTTCCATTGACTGTCACAGTGTCAGCGACGTCGGCATTTCCAAAGCTTTTATTGTTGCTGGGTGTTCCACTTATTCTCTTGAACTCATCCAGTAGTCCACAACGTTCGACTGACATGCACCTTACACCCTGGTTCCATCTCTCCGATGCCACAAGTAACAACCGTTGCTGTCGCAATGCTTGCTCCTATGGGTCCCATCTCTATTGATGTTTTCCTTTTCTAATAAGAAGGCTTAACCGCTCTTTTCTCCAGCGCTTCCGCCACCGTTCTACACTAATGCCTCATATTTTAACTTAATTGTGATAGTTGTTTTTTTTAATAGCTATTTGAATTTTTTTTTCACTTTTAATAGTTATCTGGTGTTTTTTTTTTCACTTTTTAATTGTTGATTGACAATTTTAGTTCCCTCAATAGTTATTTAGCCCAGACGCTCCTCGGATAATAGTTGATTGACAAATCTGCACCTTCACCCTAGTTTATAACCTGCATAAATAGTGTGTTTTGCTATCTATGGACTGATATAATTTTGCTGAAAAATAGAAAGTTAGCCGTGCGTGTTCATTGAGACGCCCCCGACAACTTTGATGCTTACTTTCTGAAGAAGGCAAAAGATGAATCTTTATTACTGTTTTATAGAGAGCAGTGATGAAATTAAAAAATTCAGCCTAGAAACAATGTACTTATAACTGGAAAGTGAGGCTAGCTAGGCCGCCTAGCATTTCCTCTATATGGTAGTGTATATTGTAGAGCCCTACAGCCATCTTCTGACGTACCTAACACTAATCGATTGACTAGTTAGCCTGATATAGCATACACTTCTTATTCTTATTATTACGACACGCCTTTAAGTAAAGCCTCTTTTTCGGCCCACAAGTTCCTCAATATGGTGATTTTAATATGTCTTACAATCATGTCGAAGAGACAAAGATCTTTATGAATCTGGAAGATCCCACCCACACAGAATAGAGGAAGCTGGGTGCATACGTCTGCTAGCACTAATTAGAAATAATAATCGCTGGGCACAAATAGCCTGCCCATGCGGGTTTATGAGTTAATTAGCTGAGAATCTGACGATTGATCGAGGAGGAAATTAAAAATGGATCACACATAATGTGACTAATTACGTTTTGACTATATATAGTGTCTCTGGAAATACCATCATTCTCTATCAACAAGCATGTATTATTATTATGATATGGAGTACCATTCAGCATATATATATATATATTGATGTTCGAACTCGGGAGCTTTAGATTTCTTCACCATGTATACAAGGCTTACTTTCCTAAAAGTTAAGAAAATTATTTTAAAGTAGTTATATATTAAAAATTTAAACTACTTTCTAATTAAATTCATTCTGCGCCAGTATCTAAGCTTAAGCGATATATAGTATCTATTTTCGTATTTCTTTATCAAGAGAAAATTCTAAATTCATCTCCTGCATAATTCAGATATATACTTAACTCTCACTGCTAAGCATATTTTTGCTTCACAGAGAAACGGTTCATATATATGTGTGTGTGTGTGATTGGGTTTTGACTTTGATAAGGGCAATAATAAAACGCGAGTGACTTGGTGGTGCGTGTTATGACCCTAGAGAGAGAGCACGTACGTGTGTGGAGTGGAGGTGAGGGGAGTTCAGTGCTCACGTAAAACCATGTGAGGTTCACTACTGCATCAAGAAACCATCCTTCTTTTATTCTTAAACTATGCTAAAAGCCTCCACGCATGCATCATCATCAACACCCCCTACTTTATTTAATTGAATTCTTCGTTTTCTTCAACTTTGATGCGTCCTATGAGGGTTTTTGTATCCCCTCCCAAGTATAATCTCCCACATTTAAATATTAATTATTCGAAGGTGATCCAATTAATTAAAAAAAAAAAGAGAGTAGTCCTGTTTTGATAAGATGACCGGGTATCTTATTTTCAAACGTGTCCGTACGTCCATCTTTATCACAACAACTCTAGTATATTTAATCAACCAAAATTATTATTTTTTAATTGTAAATAAACTGGCCCTAAAATTGTTAAATGAGATATTAAATTAGAAGCCTCCGATCCTTTCCACATTTAAATTTCAAAGTAAAACATATCACCTTCTCTTTTATGTGTGTGTATATATATTTGCATATTATATTTCTAGGTTTTCTGTTCTTCTATCCCAAGAATATATTGGTCTGAGGTGGTTCAGTCCTCAAAGGATTGCCTCACCAATCACAACAGGAATCAGTGGACTAATCAGATCACTTCCGTCACTGTTCACTTTTAAAACTAATAAAGCTGGCTTGAGTATATATACTGATGAGATGCTCTAGTTTCATAAAAATTTGTTAAAACCCCACCCGCTATAGCGCAAATACAAAGCAAAAGCACACACGGAAATAAACAATTCTATGGGCCTGGGATCACAGTGGAAAGGGAAAAAACCACTTTTCCACCTTGAAAAGCTACTTTCAGTTTGTAGGAGTTTTTGGGTGAGGTTAAACTCACTGCACTTTTATTTGTGAAGCCACGGTAGGTTAGAAGCAACTTTTTGTTGCTTTTTCCAATGTTGCGGTATGATAGGGCATTACAAATTCTGATATGACCATCTTCTCCATCACATGTCATCATCTTTTGCCCAAAAAATGAAGGATCGGGCTGGAGTCTTCCGCCAGTTACCATCCTCTACTGTCCTTTTCGTTGACGTTACGATCGTTTTGATGTCAAACAACATATACTCCCTCTTTTTTTTTAAAAAAAAATAATATCTAGGATTAAGGTAGTGAAAACGTAGTTTTTACGTAAAAACGGAAGGAGAATGAAAAATCGTAAAATCGTAAAACGTAACGGAGTTTTTACCTGCATATGTATATAAAAAAAAATTTGAGAAAAATAAGGTACCTGCCATCATATACACATATATTAATCAATGCAATATTAATAAAAATGTCCAACATTGTCATTGATCAAACCATATTTTTTATATGATTTTACATGATTAAATTGAGATTTTAATGTATTTTCTGGGACATTATTGTATGATTAAGTACTAAGTTGAGTTAGGAACATTTGTATTGAATTAAGTGTAATTAGGGGTAAAATGATCTTTATTTATTAATTACAGAAAAGGACCCAGATGTTTTTGAAATTTCAGTTCTGCCCCAAAATAGTTTGAAAATTCTCACTTTAGTCCATCTCCAGAACTTTTAAAACTTTCACTTAAGTCCCTTAGTAAACTCAGCGCTTTTTGCAAAAACGCAGCATTTTTACGTTTTATCGTTTTTTATGTTTTTACTCTGAAACCATTTTTTCCACAAAGAAACGCGTTTAACCCAAAATAAAACGTAAAAACGGCGTTTTTACGTTTTAAAACGGCGTTTTTACTACCATGTCTAGGATAGTAAAAAAGATACTTAGTATTTCATGATCTTGAAAATTATTTTAAGATGTTGAAAAAATATTACAGGATACTGAGGGGTACTAAAAAGATACTTCAGGACGCTGACTGGGGATAGATACTAGCTGGTACTAAGAAAATACTTCATGATCCTAAAAAATTATCCTAGATCTTGAAAACTAGTCAGTACCCTGAAATATTTTTTCAAAATCATAAAATATTTTTTTAAGATCATGAAATATTTTTTCAATACCCGTCAGTATCTTTTTTAGTACCCTGAATATTATTATTAAAAAAAAAAAAAGAGGAGTATGTGTTGTTTGGCGTCAAAATGACGCAGCATCAGTGAAGAGGACAGTAACTGGCAAAGGACCCCAGCCAGATCCAAAAATGAATGCAGTGACAATTCATTTATTCACCATAGAGGCTAAGCAGGAGGAAGTCGGTGAATCAATTTTATTTTTTATCACTAAACAGTATCTTCCCAAAAACATCACCTAACATAGGTTAAAAAATATCACCTAACAGATCCCATTTGCTAATTAATAACAGCAGTAACATGTTATTTTCAATTTAATTTTTATATATGACTGATTAAAATCAAAGTTATTAATATTATCGTTTTTTACAAAAAAATATGACAAGTATAAATGACATGACAAAATCTAAATTTGGCGATTTGTTTGAGAAATATTAGGGAAAACACTAATGACATTAATTAGAAAAAATCCTATATGTATTATTTAATAAAATTCATATTGTTTTCAGTCATTTTCTGTCTAAACTTACTTTTCAAATAATAATCTAAATAAGTTTTGATTTGACAAAAGTTACTTATGTTACTGCTAATCCAAATGGGTCCATATATATTAGTGGAGTCACTAACACTAATTTATAAAACTGGGAGAGTATACAAAAGAATGCCTAATCCCCTGTCCGCACTTCCTTTTGCTTCAACACATGCCATCTTCTGTATCATTGGTTGAAATAAAAATCAAACCATTCAACCCCAAATAACTCACCATATTGTTCAATATTCCTTCATGTAATAATCTTGATTACAAAATAAAAGGACATATATATAAGATGTGAATATATATACATATATACTCACGTAAATACTATTCAAATATTGAGTTTACCATGCATCTATTTTGTTTGGACGTCCCACGGAATACCCATCATATATCATTCAAATTGCAACAATAGAAAATCATAAAGTAGAAAATGAACAATTGCCCTATTGTAATGGGAAAACGGCAGTCATCAAAGATGAAATTTTAAAGCCACACACACATATGTCACGTCATTTTATGTTGTTCTGGCTCGTTTTAATTAACCACACACACGTATCCATCACAATTAGGAGGGAGCATCATCCATTATGCATTTTTAGCTGTTCTACGTAACTTGTAATAATATGGCACTAAATATATATATGACGGAGTTTTTTTGCTTATAATTAGGGCTAACCAGCTTTAAGCTGCAGATTGAGGATTCCACGTAAGGGGTATCTTGGCCCAATTAAAATGAAGCATTATTAAAGAGCAGAAGCAATTAGTGGCGTTTGAGATTCCTACTTCTTACATCAATAATTATCACGAATCAATCAACAAAACGTATAAAGATACAGTGGTGGTGATATTATTGTTTTGATTTTGATATCAGTCCATGTGTCCCGTTCTGCCTTGCTAATTTAGTCCTGTAGCTTTCATGTTTAACGCTTTTACATATACTCCCTATGAATAAGGTCATTGCTCACCAGCTTTTTCCTCCAACCTCGTTAATTAATTAAATTCCGTCGAGCTCCACGTTACGTTATAATTAATGAAAATATACTCCTCTGAGGCCTGAGCTAGTTAGAGAGTTAGTTTTAATCTTAAATACAATATCTTGATCTATATTCTCTTATATTTGTCATTTTTTGTGAATTAATTTATGTAATTTATAAAATGATATACTCCTTCCAGTTCTAATTATAAGAACACTTTTATAGTGTAAATAATTAAGATGGAAGGTAGTACCATATAATATTATATACCCAAAGTAGTGGTGTAATGACTGAATAAGTAATTATTGATATTGGGGTAAGAGATCGATGTTGTCTTCGACCACTGGCTGTGGTGACGGTAGTGATGGAGAATTAGCGTGTAGAAGATCAATTTATGCTCAGGCTTGATGATTTAGTGCAGAAGTTGCCAAATACTATCTTCGGTTTTAAATATACAATAAAGTTTATAGTGCAAATTATACTACATATTTTGTCTTAAATTTAAGACAAAAAAAAGTAATTTTTTCAATAAAACAGTGGAGGGATGAGTAAATTAATAATTACCGTGCACTGTTATTTTCCTTTTGAAACCTCCAAAGATCAATTAAGTTGGTATGTCCAATGAATAAAATACGTACGAGTTCTTCATGCCTAATATAAAATATCACAAAAATGAAATCAAAATAAACCAGAGAAAATAAAAGCTGACTCACCGGCCCTTGCGTTACGTTAGTGAAACAAACAATTAAATACCATTAAACAATAATAATAAAAAATTATCTAACAAATATTTTAATGGGAAATATCCGATTATGCTGACTGTATGTCTACATATGTCCTTTCCAACCTCTCTATCTACAAATTATTTTATCGATCATAGCACTACATCTACAAATTCTAAGAGCATGCAAATATCGAGGTCAGTGTGTGTTTATATAATTATATATATATATATGCTAAAAATAATTAACGAGAACAATCTAACGATTACAAGCTAAATAGAGTACTTTTTTTAGCATGGCCTTTTTGAAGGAGGAGGATGTGAATGGGACTGAGGTGGTGTGTATAGATAATCCGTCGGCAATATATATTATAGTTCGTGACTTTTATTTATTCTCTGTATACATATGAATGTGTTTGGAGATTACGAGAATCTTTTGCCTTTTGCAGATACGAGTATCACTTCACTAAATGACCAGTTATTATTAGTATTAAATAATTAAATGTGCGCCTTTGCTTATGTTGTGTGGAAGGGAATCTTTATAACTGGACCTTGGGCCTTGGCTTCATTATTGAGTCAGAAATATAACACTAACAGGCACTTGGGTGGCATAGACATTTTCTCTGTTGGTTTCCCATTATGTCACGATTTAATTACTCATGTTAATATTATTGCATTTATTGTAACCACTCACATTATTTTCTCACCACACATTCTCTCCCTTCAACTACTTCTCTTTTTTCTACTCTTCTAATTCCCCGTCTTATTTCATCTCTCCTTATAAATAAAATCATTTTTCAAAAAAACTTACAATTTTTATATATTTATTGTTTTAAATAGTTTTTCAATGTACTTTATTCCGTTAAATGTTTTTCCCTTTAAGAAGCGATAAAAGGAGTACCTTTCAATACACTTAAATACAGTGTTGCCGGTATTTAGCGAGGACTTGGTACCTTTTTGAAATCCTTAGAAAACCTAGGTTTTAGAAGGTTTCTAAACGAGCACTTGGTCACCCACCCATAGGCAGGCTCGCTTGGGGTACAACTTAATCGGGCCATTTTGACCTGTCCATGGGAATCCCCCATTTTGAGGTAGTCGTTATGCTCAATGAGAATATATTATGTTCTACCCTTGTTCTTGGGCTCAACTGGTAAAGGGGTCGGACACTTTCATCATGATTCTGGAGTTGGTCAAGACGTTGGCCATGGGAGAGGCATCCTAGCTCTTAGGTTAACTCCTGAGAGTAATAGACGACTCGCCTTGGCTAACATTTGTATCACCTAAGAGAAAGGGAAATTTCGCTCTGCCTTAGATCGTGGGTGAACCTAACTTTTTTCCTAATCTTTTTATATAAAAAAAATAATATATTACATTTGGGTGTATGTGTGTTTTTTTATTTAGAGTAAAAAATGTAGATACAAATTTGGAAAAATGTAAAACAAATACTGTTAGGATTTAGAAAAATCTTATAATGTTTGTTAACACATGAAAATAATAAACAGGTCTCAAAGGACAAATATGAGATTTTGAAATGTTGTACTTTTACCAAAATGCCTCTCAAGTTTTGTTTTTTAAGAAAGAAAAACCGTTGCTGCTGTCAGAGCTTTGGCGGTCGATACCATCCTACCAACAGATGACAACTTAAGTAAAGAGATTGACTATTTGAGTATAAAGATTGACTATTTGAGTTCCCTAAGCTCTAGCTATTAAGCATCATTGACAAGCTGAATAATAGGTAATAATGACAACTTTAATATTGACAATAACAGCTTAAGTGTAGTCATTAATAATCCCGCAAGCGCAATTTGTCAATCATTATACTCAAGTTGTAATTGTCTTTATTCAACTTGTTAACAACGTCATATAAGGTTTATGTTTCTAAAGTAATCATTCTCAATACTAAAGTAGTCAATCTCATTACTCAAGTTGTCATTGAAGTTCTGGTGCCAACAAGGATTCTTTCTTTCTTTCTTTTTTTTTTTAAAAAAAAAGATTTGAGGGGCATTTTAATAAAAGCACAACATTTCAAAATTATCCCTTAAAAGCTACTCTCTTAGTCTTTATTATAAGACACCGACTAACAATTCTTACAAAAAAAAAAAGTTAAAGTCAATAAAATTGTCCTATAATTTAAGTAACTTTCAATACCCTTACTAATTACACTAAACTCTAATATTATATTAATTATTACTCTCACTCATAACCTTTATTAATTATGGGTATACATGGAAAAAGTAATTAACGCACTTTGAAAACAAACAAGTGCTTTATAAAAATGGCCAAATACAATTATTAGTTGATGTTTTATAATAAAGATTGAAGAGAGTATTTGTTATTTCCTTGTGTTATAGATTTTTTGGAGTTTTCCAAATTTAAAAGGTGTTTATTTAAAATTTTTCCTAATTTAAAACATATCAAAAGAAGTTAATTTTAAAAGTGGAAAATTATATATACACCGAGATTTGTTTTGAAAACAATAAAATCATACTTAAAAAAATAATTTCGTAGGTTAACTTTGGACATTGGTAGCTCAGCCAGTACTGTGTAGCACAGTTTCTCACTGTGCTTTGTTTGTCCTAAACGAAACAGAGCACTAATTCAATACGTTTTCCATTATTCCTTATTCCATATTATTAACAATTATCACTTAATTATTGTTTTCTGTTACTCAACCCCACTCTACTAGTTTTGGTCCATTAACTTCCTACTCTCATTTTAGAGTAAATCTACATTTTTTCGAATAATCTGTATCAGTTTTTTTTTTTTTCCTTTTTTACAATTTTGGAACGTAACAATATAAATATACAACGAATAATTGACAACACCAGTGACGTCCTTTTTAGTTTTTAGCAGTCAAAGTGAACTATCAATATCAGTAAAAAGAGTATAACTTTTTCCAAACTTCACACCCAGAATTTAATTTTTCTTATTTTTAATAATAAAATATAAGAGCAGAAATTATTGAAAATTTGAAAGGAACTCGTGAATCGTGAAAACTGCTCTCAGCCACTTTGAGAGTATAAAAATAAAAAGGCAGTGGGGATGCCTCGATTATTTAATTAACAACGTCACTTGGTGTATTTTAAAGGCGATCGAAGCCAAAGGGCACATTGCATTTTTCCTTGATCAAAGCCCTACTTTCCAGTTCTCCAGTTGGTGGCTGCCTCTTATGTTACATCTCTTCCTCTGTTCATCAACCTCACCTTCACATGCCTCCTTTTATCGGTAGCACCAGATAGGTGGTGTAGCCTCGCCTAACTTCTTGACTCTTCATTTTGTAACCTTCCTCTTTTATTGCTCTCTCATTTTTTTCCTTGCTGGTTCTCTGTTCCTGCACTTGGCGTTTTCCTTCTCTTGTTTTTTCCCCTCGTGTATGACTATCCTATGACCGTTTCCTTCTTCCCTTTCGTACCCCTGCTTCATGTGCCTGACATGCTCTCCTTTGTTCTAAAGCTTCATTGTCTTCTTCCTCCATTCCGCTTCTTTCAATCCTCTGCACCTTTATGTCTTAATCTCTGATCCACCATTGACCCATGATTCCAATTTCGTTGATTTTTCTGCGCCCTCGTCATCTGGGTAAGCATCTTTTCGGAGGTTTCATGAATTTTATTAGGTTTTACGAAGCATTCGTTCTTGAATTTTGGATTACTCGAGAAATGTAAATTGCTTCTTTAGTCTGTTTTTTTCCCCAGCGAGAAGATTTTTCTGTGTGATTTGCTAGACTCTTAAACTTTCCTCTTGTTTTAAAACATCAGATTAAGTGAAACGGTGAATAGTACTGATCAAAAGGTCCAAGGTTTTGAGAGTTCTTTGATGTTCCTCATTTCACGTTTTTGTCCTAACACAGATTATTGACCATCCGGAGGAAAAAGAAGCGAAGTTTCAATAAAGTGGAGTGGCTTAGAAAAGAAATGACATTGATATGACTCCAACATTGACCATGACCACCAAAAAGAAAACATTGTCTGTGTGGAGCACTGGAAGTAGCTATGAGGCAAGCAAGACGAGAGCTATAGAGAACGGGGATAGCGGTTGTTCATCAGGTGATGAACCTCAGGATGCAGATTATGATATGCCGTCTCTGAGCGACGAGCTGGAGACTCTGATCTTGGCCAGACTACCAAGATCTGAGCTTTGGAAACTATGCTTTCTCAACAAGAGGCTTCAAGCCCTTGTGAAGAGTGGTGAAATCATCAAAATCAGGAGAGAAATAGGGTTCAAAGAGCCCACTGTGTTCATGTTAGCAAGTGGAGAGACCAATTGGTGGGTCTTCGATGAACATTTCGAATCCTGCAAGATGCTTCCCTTTATCCCATCAGATTACAATTTCACACATGGAGATAAGGAATCATTCTGTGCAGGCTCCCATTTGTTTGTTTCAGGCAGGGAATTCGATGGAACTGCTATTTGGAATTACGAGGTAGCAACAAACCAATGGTTCAAGGCTCCCTCCATGATCAATCCTAGGTGTTTGTTTGCGTCAGCCACCTCCGGTAAGTATGCTTTCGTCGCAGGTGGTCAAGACACCAAAACTTACTCTCAAGTTTTGGAGTCTGCTGAGAAATACAATTCAAAGATCAAGTGTTGGGAATCTCTGCCTAGGATGAATCGGAAGAGAAAGTCTTGCTCGGGTTGTTACATGGACAAGAAATTCTATGTGATTGGGGGACAAGATGAGCAACAGAACGTTCTCACTTGTGGAGAATTCTTTGACGAGGAAACCAACACTTGGAACTTGATTCCCGACATGTTGAAAGACATTCCTGTGTCGGTTTCTCGGTCCCCACCACTTGTTGCTGTCGCCAATAATCAGCTCTACGCGCTTGATGCCTCCTCCAACGAGCTGAAAACGTATCTGAAACGAAGCAACTCATGGAAGAAGCTGGGAACAGTTCCAGTGATAGCTAGTGCTCAAGGAGGTTGGGGTGTGGCGTTTAAATCTCTGGGGAACGAGCTTCTCGTCATCGGTGCAGCTGCTACGTCTTCTTCTGGTCGTGGCTTGACGATCTACACTTGTTCCCCTGATCCTTCTGCTGAGGAGCTTCAATGGCGGCGAATTGAATGTGGCAACACCAAGCTTAGCCCGTTCGTTCACAATTGTGCTGTGAGGGTGGCTTGAGGTCTGAATATTGTTATGAAGGAATAAGCAGGGTTGCTTTGCAAGACATTCAGGACTTGTCTCTGCTTCAAGCTTCTACTCGTTCGATCTCTGTTTCTAATGTGGCAGATACATCTCTATGATGAAGGGTCCATGTTAGGAAGCTTATTGATGTAACCCTTTTCATTTAATTTTCTAACTCTGCAGATTTTCAGCTTCAAATGCTGCTGGATTTTAATGTTCAGATTTTCTGCCACAATTTCTCCACGTAGTCATCATTCACCACTAACGTGGCTTTCTCACTGATGTTTTGCCACCTAACCTAATCACTGTGTATCCCACAAATTAGGTTCATTCTCTCTAGGTTTCGAGCCATTGACTATGCTTTTCACTCAATATCACTGAAATGAAAGAATAATAGCGGTTAAACCAAATTCACCCTCTCCAAAAAAAAAAAAAAAAACTGATTTAAAACAAGGAATGTGACTGAATTACGCGCTCAAGGCTTCAGTTTAAATTTAGAAGAGACAAATTGTAATCTGCATGTAATTTCATTAAGTTATCCATTTTAGCTTTGTAATAGGGCTATTGAACCAAAAACTCATTTTACGTTTTTCTTAGTTTTAAATCTAAAATCAATTCGCTGCCTTTCGTTTCGATGATAGATTCATTTGATTTCTAATGTGTAATTTTCTTTTTCTTTTTCTTTTATTGTCAAGTATTTATTGATAGAGCTCATTTTCCATTTAAAATAGAAATCAATTCAGAGTTTCGTTTTGAGAAAAAAAGAATATGAATTCCCATCGGAGTTTTTCTGGACAAAGTTTGTAAAAATTATTTCAAACTATTAGAAAGTGACGGAAAAATAAGGAGCTGTAAATAAGTAAAAGTTAGTCGGAGGAAGATCTATTTTTTTTGGGCAAAAGGCCAATTTTACTGTGAAAGTTTTTATTTAGGGAAATTTTTGCTTTTTTTTTTTTTATTCATAGGCGATAAGGGATGGAGGGGATCGAACCCAGTACAAGGGGGGAAATTTTTGCTTTTCGTGAGACTATTTTACTTTTAGGAGTGTAAAAGAAAGAATAATTTTGCTCAGATTGTTATTCAAGTTAAATTTTGACTTTTAACTAACAAAAAAAAAAAAGGCTGAGCTGTAGGGCTGAGCAAGAAACCTATAACCCAGTGAGTCCGCTCACAACCCGTTATAATTGGGTCATTTTTAGCCCGCCCAAAAAGACTCATAATGGGTTGAGTTAAAACCCGCTCATTTAAGAATTAAATGGGCAAGCTATGGGCACACTTTTGGGTTGCCCATATCCACTCATTAAGTGTTTTTATTTTATTTTATTAACTACCATAATCATAATAAGTATTGACTCTCACTCTCTTTCTTTCTATATTTGCTTATTCAACTTGCGAGTCGTCACGAGTCACGACTGACTAGAATAAGAGAATCAGAGTTTGTAATCTTCATGGGTCAGCATTTGTAGATGTCGTCTTCATCCCCTGAACCAGGACGAGAGAGCAAATCAAGGTCGTATTATCTGAATGTTGTTTTATTAAATTCTCATTGATTTGTTCCTCTATCTCTACTTTTTTTTCCCTTTAAATTTATGTGGTCCAGCTTTTGTTTTAAAAAAGAATTATTATTATTTTATTTAAATCAATCTTCTAGCTAACACACCACGTCCCAAATAATCCAAATATCTTGTAATATGTGAAAATTGTCATGAATTTGGATGTGTGTTTAATGCTTATGTATGTTTTCTTTCAAAAAATAAATAAGCCAATGTAAATGGGTTACCCAAAACTCGGTGAAACCCGCCCATTTATATGTTAGCCCATTTACACGGGTTTAAATGGGTTGACGTATGGGTAAGGGTTAGCTCATACCCATTTAAAGTTAAATGAGCGGGCTGTGGGTTGGGGTTGGGCTGTCTAACCCGCCCATTACTCTGCCCTACTGAGCTTAAAGTCCACATGTTATCAAAGTTATTTTTGTTAAAATCTAAATTTATGTCAGAAGTCCACATGTTATTTATTTTATTTTTTTAAAAAGTTAGATTTAAAATTTTTGAGGTAAATTTACACTTTAACAAAATAATCTAGGTGACATATGGATTTATAGGTCAATGTATTTAGTTAGCTAATAGCTAAAATTATAGGGAAGACGGTCTGGGCAAAAATACTCTACTTTTTACACTTATGAAGCTAAAATTGCATCCCAAAAGCAAAAATGCTCCATAACCTTTTTATATTTTTAAGAAAAAGAGAGGAGGAGAATTTGGTAAATGCCCAAGTTACGCCGTGTCCGCGGCCCGTTTGTTCGGCTAGCATATGCGCGCGTAAGAGAAGAACATTTCGAACTGAGGCAGCAAAAGTGCAAAAGAGGAAGAAAATGGCGGGAGAGGAGCCGCGCAAGCAAAGCCCATCTTTGTGCTCGTATTCTGCTACTACTTCTCCTTCTCCTTGTCTTCCAGGGATAAAGGATGATCCGAACCAAAAATGCTGGAGGAAGCAAGCGGACGAGAATCTCAAGAGGCTTCACTCTCTTCTCTTCGGGGCCGATCTTGCCCTTCAGAAAGATGATTTTGAGTCGGCGTACATCCTTGGGCTTCGCCTCATCGGCTTTCTCGACTCTCGCTGCCACTCCGATGTCGATGAAGCTTATATACGTCCAATTCGACATGAAGTCTTGGGGAAAATTGACACCGCTCGTCGATCCCTCATTCCCGACTCTGATCGGTATATATATTGTTTCCATGTCTTCCTCTTCAGTAAACTACGCCTCTATTGAGCTTATAAAATTCGCTGTTTTATGGTCTAATTACTCGCAACCGGCCAATAAGGAGCTTTCGTGCTTCACAGAGATCTCAGGTTATTTCGACTGTGGAATTTGACATGCCTTCTTTCTTCGTAGACCCTAACGACTGATTAAGGGGCGATAATAATGTTCTAGTGTATAGAATAATGATTTATGTGTTGGTTCATCGTATCATTTTCCGAACTTAATGTGATTACTGCTTTATGTGTACGGATTGAACGGTGAAAATAAGACTGTTTTGAATTTTCATTGGAGGCAATGCCTTGAACGGATGCTTGGGCAATTTCCTGTCAGTTCTTCTTATTATAATATAGCTTATGTGAAGTTGTGCTCTGATGCTAATTGTTGTTATTCCCCCAGCCAAGCGTTTGGACAAGCAAAAAAGTCTGCAGGTCGTATTTTTGGCAAAACAGGAGATATTGACATTGGGAAGATTAAGAAGTCGAAGTACTTCCAAGCTCTTGTCAAGGACTCCAAAGAAAAGGTGGAGAATCTATTAGTTATATTGATATATGCTGATAAACGGACTCCATCTATCTTTAGGCAGAATATTTAAAATCCATTTTATCTTTCCCCACCGAATCCCTTCTCTTTTCTGTTGAGCTGCTGCTTGCGGGTGCCCTGTTTGTTTCTGCGTGTCAATTTCTTGTGTTCTTTATTTTAATAAACTTTTATGCATCGTAATCTTCCAGATAGTTGATTTAATGACTTTCAGGGTTATCATCTGGAGAAGCAAGACAAAGCGGGAAGTAAATTGCCAAAAGAATCGTTGCAAACCAAGTTAACATCGATGTATGGGAGAAGTACATTGAAGGCTAATAGTAGTTCCAAATTGAGCTTCAAACATAATAGATCTGAGGACTGCATGATTGTTGAAAAGCCTATGTCACATGGTGGCCACAGTAAGGGTCATCCTGTCTCTTCCTTCTTGAAAACTGAAGGGGATGAAAGAACTTTTGGAACTTTGGGGAAAAAGCGTTTGCACTTGGAAACTAATAACCCCCAAGTTAGCAACGTGAAGTCACCTTCAAGCAATGAGGAGGCGAAGTCTGATTTTGTTACTGCCAGAGCTAAATTGGTATCATTTACTATATTGTCTACGCTGTGTTTGTGTGTGTCAAGTGGAGGAATTACTATTTTATCTGTCCAAGCATACCCATTGCAGACAATTTTTTAAAAGTTCGTACATATTTTACATGGCCTTTCACCCCTCTGCTGTGCCTTTTCTCGTGGGAAGTAATCTGAGCTCTAGATGCACATTTTTCTTTGCCAAATGGGATTTTCTAGCTGAAATTTCAATGCCCTCATGTTGAATAACTATTAAGAACCGTGCTAAAGGTGGTAAAAGTGAGCAACCTTTAGCATCGAATCACGAATAGTTTTTTGCCTGAGTTTATATATCATATTTTCTATTTTTCCTCGGAATTAGTAGTAGTACTTACTTTGTACCCGCAGGAAATGGAAACAAGGCAGAGGCGAGAAGGGATTGGTTCACCCACAGCATCTGTCTCACAATATGATATCAATACTTCGAATCGGGTATATGGTGGGAGATCATATGGTGTTTCTCGACGTGGCGTCCGTGGTAATTTTGTGCCTCCTATTAAATCCAATGGAACTGGCGATGGAAATATGACGTCAAGAATTTCTGGAAAGTGTGATGATACTTTAGATGACTCAACAAAGAGATGGTCGGTAGTGCAACCTTCACTTTGATCTGTTGAAGTTCTAACTTCTCATTCTGCTTTTTCTTATAAACTCATATTCTCAGGGTCAAAGTTTTTTTGTTTTACATGAAAGTGTGATGATACTTTAGATGACTCAACAAAGAGATGGTCGGTAGTGCAACCTTCACTTTGATCTGTTGAAGTTCTAACTTCTCATTCTGCTTTTTCTTATAAACTCATATTCTCAGGGTCAAAGTTTTTTTGTTTTACATCTTTGTTGATTGCGTCTAAGTGAGTTCTGATCTTACCGGAGTATATCATCAAAATAAGTTTGCAACACATTTCAAAAGATTCTCATCTAGTGGTGGTCAGATTATTCTTTTCCATAGACCTTGTTATCTTACTGATTCGAACGAGGTTGAATACGCCCTTTTCTTTTTATTGCAGACATCAAGACTGTTTTTTTGTTGTTCTGGACTCTTTCCCACAATACGTTTTTTCTCCCTTCTCCAATAGTTGTTAGTTTGACAAATTATGATTGTTCATTGATCATGTGATATACAGTTCTACACATTCGCTTCCTAATCTGTTTCACAACATGCTTTTAGTTTGGAAGGGCTATGTGGTCCTGACGGAGAGCTTCCTGAGAAATTGAGGAATATAGAACCACGCCTTATTGAACATATTAGCAATGAGATTATGGATAGAGATCCTAATGTCCGCTGGGATGACATTGGTAATACAGATAACTGTTTGACTTTCTTTTATGTTCACTATTTTGGGAATTTTCTATTGACCGGAACTAATTATACTCTTCCTATTCGCTAATGACATGTAGCGGGATTGGAACATGCAAAGAAATGTGTCACTGAGATGGTCATATGGCCTCTGCTACGACCTGATATATTCAAGGGATGCCGCTCTCCTGGGCGAGGTCTACTTTTATTTGGTCCACCAGTAAGTATTAATTTTGTAATATATGCAAATTGCGCACTCACTAATCTCCACTCTTTCTACAACTTTGAATGCTAGGGAACTGGTAAAACAATGATAGGAAAAGCCATAGCAGGGGAGGCAAAGGCAACCTTCTTTTACATCTCGGCCAGTTCATTGACAAGCAAGTGGGTATGTTTAACTTAAACTGTCTAGAATTCTGAACATATTTCTTTGAATGTAAAAGTCTTCTACCTTATAAAATGTGTTTTGATTCCTACAAGCATTTATTAAAAAAAAAAACCGCTCTTTTGCAACTCTTATAACTTAAGATGCATGTCTGCATTCTTTGTTAAGATATGTTGCCAGTATCCCAAAAGATTTGCTTTGTTTCTTACAACTTCAAGTGCTTCACCCTTCTTCCCCCTTGAGTACTAGTGCTATTAACTCATGAACTGTATCCATTAAGTCAGATATATCTTTGGGATCACGCATTCACACCTTTAATATCTAATATTTTACTGGTCATCATTATAGATCGGAGAAGGTGAAAAACTAGTGAGAGCACTCTTTGGAGTTGCCAGTTGTCGCCAGCCGGCTGTAATATTTGTGGATGAAATAGATTCTCTCCTATCTCAGGTACCTTAATATTGTGGCTGTTTGAGGCCAACGTTCAGGGTGATGACATTGACAGGCTCGCTGTCTTAGATTTCTTGTGACAATTTTCACTTGAAGTTTAGCATTTTCATCTATATATTGTAGAATGTGGATCGAAGTTCATGGAAATCAATCATTCTGAGGTGAAAAATGCATTGTGCTTCTAAGCTACCACATGGATATTTAATTATTAGTTTTTACGACTACACTGCATGTTATTTTTTCTACCCTCCACTTTTTCTGCCGATACATTTGTTTGTTGCAGCGTAAGTCAGAGGGTGAACACGAGTCAAGCAGAAGGCTAAAGACACAATTTCTCATTGAAATGGAAGGTTTTGACAGTGGTAACGAGCAGGTTCTTCTTATAGGTAATTGTTGAATCACTGGGTTTAATTTCCTCATTTGTTTTGTATATTGCAGGCAGCGGCAGATTGAACTAGCTGGCTCTTCTGTGATATTTTATGCATGGAAAAATTAAAATATCTGTGTATTCCTTTGTACAAAACAAAAAAGCTGATTTCAAGTTGTAATGCGTTCTAGGCTTCTAGCTTCATCATATAATGTATGAGACTGAAAGGGAGTTTCAAGGTTCTAACTAAGCGGAAATAAAAAATATGTAGCTATAATTGGTTTCCTCATGCAATATAAATTCTCAACTATCAGATTGGTAAGGTTCTTTTAGTTTTTGAATAAATTGATGAGGGAGTGATCCAAACATGAGCCTCAATATATGCCTGTAATGATGGAAATATCTATATATAATTAAACTTGTGAGCATGCTTTTGGAAGCGTTTGGAGTATCTTGAGAAATTAAATTTAAAGGGGTTGAACTTTCGTGCAAATGGAACTATCTAATTACCTACAGTCAGTTTTAACTTTTTTAAGATTCGAGGGCAGCAGAGTTTGTCTCCTTTAATTTGAAGCCAGTTAGCCTCAATAGCATGTTTACTCGCGATGTCTTGATTTTTTCTTCCTTGGGTATCATATGTTGCCATCCTAGCTATTTATTATAATGGATTGTGTCGTACTTTTACAGGGGCCACCAACCGTCCTCAAGAGCTTGATGAGGCAGCACGAAGGCGACTTACCAAAAGACTATATATCCCCCTGCCATCCTCAGGTGCTAATTATCATGATTATCTTACTTAATTCAGACACATTTAGAACCATGTGTCTAACTTCTTTGTATTGGCATGACTAATGAAGAGGCAAGAGCCTGGATTATACGTAACCTCCTGGACAAGGACGGACTATTCATGCTTACAAAGGAAGAGATTGATACCATATGCGACAAAACGGAAGGTATCCCAAATAAATTATAGTAAATTCTGAATAGCACTGCCTGTTAAATGTTAATTTAAATAAACCACCTTTTCTGCTTAATAATTTTTTAAAATATATTTTTCCTTGAACGTTCTTTCCTAGGATATTCGGGATCAGACATGAAAAATTTAGTGAAGGATGCTTCAATGGGTCCCCTAAGAGAGGCTTTAAAGCAGGGCATAGAAATTACCAAGTTGAACAAGGAAGATATGCGGCCCGTAGCTCTTCAGGTTCACAGCTAAGCCTATTTAAGTTTTTTTAAAAAAAAATTAAAAAAAAGCGAGCTTAATTAATTTGAAACCGATGTTTCGCAGGACTTTATGGACGCTCTAAAAGAGGTGAGGCGATCTGTTTCCTCAAATGAACTGGGCGCTTATGAAAAATGGAACGAACAATTTGGAAGCCTATCATCGGAGAAGCTGGAGTCATTTGTATGACGGCAGCGTAAATATAGTTTACATACGTCAAGTAGACCTTCTCTTCCCCTTGATTGGCTGATGATCCAGGTGCTAGCGGTACATATCGTGATGTGTACTTACCCCAGCCTTGGAAAGTTAAAGTCTCGTTCAACTCATCAAACCCACGGGGATCATTTGTTTGTTTTTTGCCAAAAACGCTTGGGGATCTGAACTTCTGAACACGCAGGTTTTGTGTAAGTTAAAGCTACCTATAGGAAAAGACTTTAACAAATGCCGTTGCTGTTTGTTTCGTGCAATCATTGGAACAAGGACCAACAGGTACGGCTGAGCTCTGAATCGTTTAAATTAGATGAATGGTTTAAATCTGGTTTAAATTAGATGAATGCTATAAAAATAATTTTAATGGGTAGAGAATGTAAAATAAAGATAATTTTTCATCTAACATTTTTTTAAAAAAGATTTTTTTCATTTAAAGTTAAAAAAGATAAGAAAATAAAATCTAAACTGTCCAGATCTAAATCTAAACGATCAAGAGATTTAGGTTTGGACGGTTAAGAGCTCGTTTATACATTAAGCTCCCCATGCTTATCCAAAGGATGAGCAGGACACTGATTCCATCATTATGCGATATTTAAATGAGCTCGCGTTGTGCGCGAGTGCATCGTTGCATGTGAAATAAATTATCATTGAGCACGGTCTTATGCAATAATCTTACCATATCTTATAAATAACAATAATAATGCATTTGCTCATTCAACATGTTTTATAAGGAGTCATGACCTGACGGTGATCATGAGCATGTTCAATATAATTATTTGGATTCCGCTGGTAAATGTGTGCATAACCTCGTTGTATGACTGAGTTCACAATAACTTTTGTGCACCCATAGACAAAAATTGTTAAAGGAGAAAATTAATTGGGGTCTTAACAGCGTGCCGCCAAGAAAAACTTATTGACTAAAAAATTGTATAATCATGAGCCTAAGGGAGGTTCTCTCTCTGGGAAACAAGTACCTTTAAGCCGCCGGCCATGTGTGCCGTAAGAAATGGCACGAATACAGGCTCGTCTTGGCTGACAGGTCTGACGTTGAATCTCCTAAGCATTGAAGCCACCACATACTTCATCTGAATAAAAGCCATTTCTTCGCCCAGACACGTCCTAGGACCCGCCTGAAACGTCGGACACTTGAACGCCGAAACCTTACTCCTCATCTTCTTGTTCTTGTCTGTCTCAATAAACCATCGATCCGGTCTAAACTCGAACCAGTCCTTCCCCCATAATGCCTCCATCCTTCCCATACCGTAAGGAAAATATGTTACCCTATCCCCTGCTTTCACTCTTGTCCCATCTGGTAGCCAATCATCTTCTATTGCATGCTTTGAATCCCAGGCCACAGGTGGGTACAACCTCATTGACTCGCAAAGACAAGCCTTTAAAAAGTCAAGATTCCTTAAAGATTCGTAGTCTAATGCCTCTGTCTCTTTCACAATCTGATGCTGTGTCTCAGCATGATGAGAAATCAACCAGAAAAACCATGTCAAAGCTGCTGCTGTTGTGTCCTTCCCTGCCAATATAAAACTTATCACCATGTCTCTGATCACTTCCTCTTCTTGACCTGCACGTACAAGCCGAGATAGGAGATCGTCACCGTCACCAGGAGCATTCTTCGTCGCCCTCGTCATATTCTTCTTCCTCTCATAGATCATGTCCATTACTTGACTCTTAACTTTCTCCACAGCCTCTCTGAGCCTCCGTTCAGATCCAACCCCAAGCCATCTCTTCATCTTCCAGATCAAAAACAACGGTGCTGCCCCACGCCTCGCTGATATCTCCGATGCCACCTCAAAAGCTCTTGCCAGAGGCGAAATGGGAAAAGAAGGATCCAAGCAACGCATGTTGATCCCTAATGTGAATTTACAGATCACATTGAACGAGAATCTCCCAAGCAAATCCTGCAAATCCACCACTTCGTTTCTCTTGGACAATGTCTCAAGCATCGGTATGAGGCCCTTGTTTACTTCTTCTATTAATATATGCTTAACAAAATCCGCCAAGGACCTAGAAGTGAACTCATGGCTGGCTAATTTACGTCGAGTCTGCCACAGCTCGCCATCCACGTTGAAGATTCCGTGGCCGAGAAAATCGCCGAGGATGTCAGTAAAGGGCTTGCCTTTGGGGAAGTTACTGAAGTTGGTTTTGAGGATGTACTCTACGTTTTGTGGGTTTGCCGTGACAATGGTGGTTGGTGCACCGAGACGACGGAGGACGATGGTGTAAGTGGGTGAGTGAGAGAGGAGTTGAGTGTACCAATCAAGGAGGCGATTGCGGTTCTTGTAAAAGGGTATGAGGCATCCTATGAGAGGGTACGTCGGTGGGCCGTGGTGGCCGGAAAAAGCTCGAAGTCGCCGGAGATCCGTTAAGGTTATGTAGAAGAGGATGAACAAGAAGATTAATATTATTCCCATATTATTAACATGGACGATGAAAGCTGATATGGAGAATGGCTTAGAAGGATTGCCCTTGTGCTCAGTAGTTGGTTCAGTTGGCCTTTAAATAGTGGTCATGGATGCTTCATTTGAAGCCCTCCACCAAAGTTTTTTTTGTTTTTTTCCTTTTAATTTACAGGCTGATTTGTATTTTAAAATGGATCCCTTTATCCTACTTCACATGAGAAAGCAAAATTAAAATATTATGTCTTGATAAAAATATAGGAAATTTCATATAGAAAGTATGAACGGAATGGAGAATATGATAGGAAACATAAAGATGGACAGTTACGTGATTATTTTCATATCAAATAAAATGGACTAAAGTGTAAAACTGTAATATTTCAAAGTTATTAGAGTGGGATATTAGGTTATTTTTAAAGGTCTTCATGCAGTTATTATTATTATTTTTTTTAATGAAGAGAATCTTCACGTAGATTTTCTGCTCCCTATTCCCTATGTGTTTAATTATTTCTCATTGACAAAAGGAGCAGGGGAAAAAAAAAAGGTCTGCAACTTTTTCCCGTGTAGAATAAAATATAGAGGATTCTCTGTTCCAAAACACACACCAAAAAAAAAAAAAAAAAAACTACCTAGTAAAAAAGGAAAAGGACAGAAAAAAAAAGAAGAGAGTGTTACTACTAACAAATGTGAACGCAATAATGTAATGACCCTTTGATGAAACAAAAAGAGTTGGTAATATACTAATTGACAAATCGAGATGATGGTATATGGGTTGGGGCTTTAGAGGCTGACTCTGACTTTCAATCTCAAGGTCTCTCTTTTAAAAGCATATTTCTAAGTCTGGTACGCTTCATTCACGTGCTGCCACATTTAAATTCCATTTCGTAATGAAATGCGAGTGGAGTGCCTCTTTCTACGAGCTTTTCCCTTGTCTTTTTAAGCAATGGGAACTCGCCCTTAGGAAGGTACACCCACCCCAGAAATTTAAAAATAGGGAGTTAGAGTCCTAATTTCGGTCGGTCAACCCTAAAATTTTTGTCAAATTTCAATACACCTGAATTAAATTTGAAGGTGAAGATATAATAATATCTTTATTTTATTTGTCATGTAAATTATATCATTTATCTTTTAAATGTCCATATTTATGTTGTAAATAGCCAAAATATTTTTAATTCTTTAAATTCTTTCGAAGGTTTTTATTTGTCTTGTAAATTCTCTTATTTATTTTATAAATGCTCTTCTAAGAAAATAAAAGGATATCATTGTTTTTTTACCCACAAAACTTAATTTCATTTTAACATTTACAAGTGCAAAAAGTTTTAGGGTTAACTGAAGTTGTATCACACCTTAGGGTCTCAATCAAAAATATACCTTGTGCTCTTTTTCATACCTTATTGGTTAATATATTTGATAAGATGATAAATTTGTTCCAAATATGAATGCAATTTGAATATATATATCTTCACGTGTTATTTTTTAGTTTGGGCAAATAAAAAAAGTGCTACTACCTCCGGAGCCGGCAGGGGGGCGGGCTAGCCAAATATCATATCGAGTTCTCTACTTGAGTGCAATAGATTCTTCTTTCCACATTGGTCTGGTCAAAATAATATATAATTTCATTCCCGAAAAACTAAAACAAAAGATACCGGCTAGTTTAAGTGCTTCCATGGGAAGGTGATATACGTAGATTATTAGCTTAACTCAATGGAATCACTGGATGCAATTAAACAAAAACCTCCAGCGATTGTTTACAGTAAAGGAGCTTTTATTTTCAACAGAACATAGTCACAGTTGAGCTTTTATTTTCACGATTCACATGGTTCCACATCATTGGTGGGAGGGTCAACAGACACGAGGCCGGGGAAACCTGCGAGAGATTCAAGTTCTTGGCTCATGGCTACAAACTAGTCATACAATTTTACAAGTTTGAGTGCCCCACTCGAACTTGCACACGATGCCATGACGTGTTTAATATGCCTCTCAAGTTCCAAATGTCTTCAACCCTTTCAGGTTGGACATTTGCGGCTGAATCTACCTGCAAAATCAGACAAGGGTATTGAAATAAAGCTGAATGGAAGATTTTCAACTCTAAGGCTGTGTTTAGTTGGAAGTGACGGAGGGAGGGGAGGTGTCTATCAATAGTATGAAAAGTCACATATAATCCTGATGTGATATGTTTCTAAAGTTAATGTGCGGAAAACGATGCAAAAAAGCTATATAATTTTAAAAATTTTCCGTGGGTAATTTGGGAAAATTTTTCGCTCTCCTCCCCTACCTTCAAATCAAACATAGCCTAACTGAATGTTGATCTTTGTTATCCATTATGGAAAGCAACCCTCTTGGAATTAAATTGGTAAATTAAGGAAAAGGATCCATTTGAGAAAAGTTAATGATGCTTTTGTACTTTGTGCGAGAGAGAGAGTGTAGTAGTTACAAAAGATGAGGATGAGAAAACATGTTTGGACAGGATAAGGTAGAAATGCTTTAATGACTCAAACTACCATCACACTTCCTGAGAAGACATGCTGTTGCCATCATAACTGATTTGCTGCAACAGCATTCCTAGATGCTTTCCTCCGATAGAATGGAATTATGATGAGAATTATTAGCAGGAAAAATTAACATACCGCTTTTGCAACTATCTCTGTGCTGTGAAGGATATCAACTGTGATCTCAAACAGCACCCACGCCCATTTGTCACTATTGGCGGCATCATCTGCTATATATGGAGTGCCAGACTTTTGATATCTTGAGGCTTCCAGCCAAGTTTTGCCTCCATCAACAGACACGTCTACCCTCTCAATGCCTCTACCACCTCCTGACACTGCATACCCACTAACTTTTACCTGCATAATAATATATGCAAGATTTGGATTTTAATCATTGGCTGAACATTATGGTGTTTCACTTCTGCAAGTAAACCAAAGCATTATGTCTGTTTACTCCCGAGAAAAAAGTGCATTGAGCATGAAAATAGAAATGGTCAAACTCAAAGGGAAGGAAAGGAGGAACATATATAAATTAAATACGTGCAGGAAAAAAAATGTTCAGAGTTCCGAATGTATATTTTACACCAATAAAAAAATTGATATAAGAAATAAAATGCTCAAGTGATTTATCTGGCATTTCATAGTCAACAAAAACACTTTAAATCTGTCACTGCATGAACAAACCTGTCCCGGCTTTATAGTGCTCACGTCTTCAAGAGAACATATGACACACTGCTCACAAGGAATAAAGAAGCATTAGTTACAAAGTTTTGCTCACAAGATGAAGATATTAAGCACCTACTTCTACCACACCTTATTTCTTAACACATTAAGAGTAAAAACTTCATTTTTCATGATTTTTTTTTTCAAAGTACCAGGTATGACAGAAAGTGCAGATAAATCAGAACACCTGAACTGGAAAATCCATTTGGGCTCTCCTGGTTGACCAATTGATGTTATCCCAATTCACGGATGGTGGAAACATTTTGTAGTCCTTTTGCATAAAGAAACCCTGCCGCATGATAATGTGAAGTTGTAGGACATTCTGAAAAAAACTAAATTTTGGTAAATTCCGAGTAATATTACAGCATGTAATATCAGACCTGGCATTCTTCAGCTATGATATTGATTGAATCCAACCACTTAACTGACCGAGCTCCAATAACACCAGGAACAACCACACGTAACGGATACCCGTGATCCCTGTTAAGAGGCTACGGCAGGGCAAAGGGGACCAGAAAAAAGTGTGAACTAATTAGTCAGCAGAACATGCTTAATCTCAAAGTTCACTCAATCCCAAGGATAAGATTTTCTTATTGATCATTTCTCATTTTTTGTCAAAGTGCTATTAGGATACACTGAATAATCCGGTTCTAAGCTACAAAGCACAAGAAACCAACAGAAGATAAAAGATTGTGCAATGATACTGTTTCAAACGAGCATGCGTTATATTTGTTCTCCACATTTTGCGGACTTAAAATACTCATAGTCAAAGCTCCATATGTGAAAAAAATGAGCATGGTGTAACTTTTAATATTGTTAACTACGCAAACCAAAACTGAGATTTTAAAGAACCTAGCAAGCTTAAGTGTAACCAGAGGATGCACTTACTTCTCCATTCATTTCATAAGCAAGAAGAACATCTGCTTCAGGATTTGTGGCCTGACTGAGTGGGACTGATGCCTTGTATGGGCCCCCATTTTCCTCCTACAGTTTTTTTTTTTTTTTTAATGTTTACACTTTGCAGAAGGAACAGAACGATAAATGCATAAATGACCAGAAAGAATGTATGATCTCCAAAATCAATTAACAAGCAGCAGGAATTACCTTACACTTGTCAATGCTCACAAATTCAACATGTCTTCCACCTAAACGAGTGATGCTTGCCAACTTTGGGATTCCAACAAGTTCAAGAACATCAGCCAATTTGGCACCACCCCAGACAGCTGAAAGAAATATTAACATGAAAGAGCTATAAAAAGATAAGATGCATGGAACACCTCAAACACCAGTTAATCAAAGGAAAGAAAAACAAGAAGTATAAAAAAGGGGCACATGCGCAAGATTCCATGCAGGTTTTACAATCAAATAACAGAAGCTTCAACAAGCAGTATTATCTCATAATAAGAGATAACCGAAATAAGAATCCTTCTAAAAGTGAATTTGCTAGAATTGGCATGTGTAGTCTGTGGTGAGTCTGCCTAGGATCAAAATGCAGTTCTAAAAGTGAATTTGCATACTGTTTAGCCATAAATCAGATGCTATTTTATGAATAGGATGCAGAAAAAATACTTCATGGATATCATCTCTTTCTTGTGCCATAAGGTAATCATAATTGCAGGCATTGGATGTTAAAATAATTGAGTAATATCAGTTGTACACAGGGTACTAACCATTTCCAATGGCAGAAACATCCCAGCCAACTCCCTTAACGGTTTTGGTTTTGCTCATAGCGGTCCTTCTATTACCTGCACACTGGAAAGCAAATGCATTTGCGAGACGTACCCAACAGCAAACCAGGACATTATGTGATCTTCTGCTAGGAGTTTAGCAAAGGTATACCTATGATAAATGCAGCATAAAATTTTAACTAGCCTACCTGTAATGTGGCAGCGACATTATACTTTGGAAGCATCCTGCCATCAAATAACAAGGTCAGTTCTTAGTTTGACTGACGCATATTCAATTGGAGATAAATTTAGCAAATAAATTGGAGCTATACAGTTCCAAGGTAAAGAGACAATCATAACATCATTTTGATTGAAATTAATCCAAATTTGGGATTCTGGATCTGCACTAACCTGATATCTTTCATGAAAAGCGATTTGGAATTCTCTATTAAACCAGATATTGAAATGAAGTATCTGCTCTACCAGAAAGGTCATACTATTAAGTCAAATTCCTTTATAGTGGACAACCTTGAGAAACAACGAGGAATAATAATCAGGAAGGATCAGACCTTTCTATGTCATCAACAATTGGTATCGGACCATGATTTCTCTTGTAAAAGAAATCTGAAGGAGTCAAATATGAGGAAATCAAGGCAGAACGTGGTGGCTCAGCATTAAATGGTGTCTGGAGAACATAGCAGGTTGGATTTGAGAAGACGACAAAAGAAAATATATAAGCGTAAATTATGTATGTTGTCAATCAAGCCAAGAGGAAAAATATGTACTCCAAAACAGAATTGTTATAGTTCCATATAAGCTACCGTTTAATTGCAATGAGATATTCTATCAACTGTTCAATTCATGGTTGCAGAAATCACGGACCTACTGAAACTGGACTGAAGATGCAATCTATAGAATTAAATAGCACTGAGTCACTGATTTTATCCTACAGTCTGCTGTCTTGTCATTGTTTTTCTCTCTTTTCTTTTTATTTCTTTTTCTAAACAAGGACCTCCTCGAACTCGTAACTAATGATATTAATACTTAAGGACTTTAGTAATCAAAATCTCTTCCTATAACCATGAAGAGTATATTACTAGTGCTTGCTAAAGTTCCAACCCACAGTACAAACAAGTATAATTTTACAAGAATATTTTTCAAATGAGGAAATTAAAAAACCAAATATGAAGTTGTATCTTAAAGAAACATGAGCGATAAATTTAGGAAGAGAGTTTTTTATTTTAAGAGCCTTAAATATCGTTCTCAGCTTAGTGTGTACACATATCATGTGTGTCAATGTTTAGGTAGTTTATGGATCGCATAACAATCAACGAAAGAACCATGAACGGAGATACGGGGAAACTACTTCAATATTTCAGCATCATCGTACGGCCGAAATCCTCGCTAAAGAAAAGGTGATGAGATCATCCAGTAAAAATAACTAACCAGAAAATTTTCCAGAGTTCAGGAACCAATACAGATTAAAAAATGGTCACGAGCATAATCGCGGCGAGAAAAGCTATGGAAAAATAATGAACAGATGAATAAATAACCAAGAGCGAGAAAATTGCCTTAGCGTTAATCAGAAGAGAAGGATGACGAGGAGGTTCGAGAGAATAATCTGAGGGTGCAGTCAATCCTGGCATTCTCCTTTCTTCTTCTTCTTGTGTCGTTGGTAGTATCAAAGTCCAGCAAAACAGGGCTACAGCAACCTGGGCGTAACCGGAGGTTGAAGAAGTGCCGGGAGTTTGTATTTAACGCCGTGAGTTGCTCTCAGGCCTCAAGGTTTTTGTGGTGGTGGGGGCCATCTACCATTGGATGGTGATTAGATGTTTTAACTGGAATCAGAATCTGAAGATGAGACACGTGGAGAATCTTGATCCGCTGATGCCTAGGCCTGCTGACCAGTGAATTGCCCCCGGCAAACATAATAGAATTGCGTTTAATGTTTTTTCCTCCCCAAGTATTCCTCTTCATTCATTGAACAAATTAAAAGTTTCTATCCAAAAATAATTATGATGAATTATAGTACCAGTATTTTATAAAAAAATAGCATATCACATATATTTACTACAAATAATTAATTTAATTAATTTTTTAATCTATCTAAATTAGTTAACTAGCTCTTACATTAAACATATGAATTTAGCTTATTTTGTTGTATTTTATTTTACTTTGTTTATATTTCATCTTCAGTTTATTTTCATGTATTGCATGTTTCCAGTAATAATATAAATAGCTTTTGACCAAAAAAAAACTAGCCCTTACATTAAACATATGAATTTGTATAATACTCCTCCTTATTCAAAATATAAAAACTAAACTTACGAGTGTTCTGATTTTTTTATATAAGAAAAACTGTGTTTTGTCTTATAATTTGTTTTCTTAGAGCTTGCATAGTATGAATGATTTGGGAGGGAGGGGAAGTTTTTTCAGTTGAATTTAGAGAAATTGAAGAAGAAGAGTTAAAAGTTTTTAATTAATTTCTCTTACTTTTTTTTTTTAATCATATATCTACTCTTTATTAATATTTTATAACCCCACTTTTCTGATTTTTGTAAATCATGCTCCAAATTTTTTCTCCCTCCCCTCCCCTCATACCAAGCAGCCTTATAAGGAAATAAGTTATATCTTTCTCTTTTTTTTTTTTTTGCATAACTATAACTATTGCTTTTAACCAACTTTTCTAATTATGTAATTTAGTTATTGACGAGTTATATTTTAGACGGGTATTATAATTTAGCAGTTTTATTTTAAAAAAATATAAGTTTGTTTCCCCGCGTTGGTTTCTTTTGTCTTTTTCGTCTCAAACTTGCCCCTTGGTGCATTTAGAAAAACCATGGGCTTCATCTACAGACCAGAGGCAGAGATGGACATAGTTGTTTTATTATATTTAGAGTTGTAGGCAGATAATTATAATATACATATATATATATACACACACACACAAACACAAATAACGGGAGAGCAAAACAATGTAAGCAACCACTATCCATGGAAAACTACAAATTATCACAACCATTAGGTTATACGGACAACAATAGCAGGCACCCAATTATTTTCCTCCACTCTGTAATCTTCTTTAATGATATTAAGAAATAGAAAAAAAATATATATGTAATAATTTTAATTAAGAAACGAAAGTCTTCATATTGGGAACAGAATCTTAAAGACTTCCAAAAACATGTTAAATGTATTACTTATAATTTTTGAGGTCAAAAAAACTTTATTACTTGTAATCTGTACGTTGTGAGAAGAGTATGAACAACAGCAAATTAGTATAATTTTTTTTTCATAAAAGATAAGAAATATTGCAAACTTTTATAAACGTGGAATGCTATAATTACAAATAGGGTTAAGGTGCGATTTCGCCAATGAACTATTGTCCCAGGAGCGTCCAACACAATTAACTATTAGTTTGACCTTAAATACCAACAAACTATTTAAAATGTAAAATCCTCACAATTCCGTTAACTCCAATTTAACGTCCGTTGCTTTGTTGCTTTGTCCCAGAATCTGCAATCTGCACACGATTTACGATTCAGAATGAAGAGAATGCTAGAGGTACCTAAGCGGCTGAGACCATCTTCAAGGTTCAAGTATCTCCAATCCTTAATATTCAAAATCCCCGACTCACCTTCTTCATTCTCACCCTCCCATCTCTCTCCTTCCAGCTGCAAATCCCTAATTTTAAATCTGCCACCACAGAGCTCACCACCACGTTCTGGCAACATCCCGGAGTCGAAAGCTCCACTGTGAAGAGGTGGCGGAAGGAGATGGAGGAATGAGCGTGTTGAAGGGTGGAGAGAGAGGGGAAATGGGAGGTGAAGATGGGTTTACAAAGACAGTCGAAGGAGGTCGACTTCGCCGCCGCCACAGAAATGTCGCCAAAGCTCGATCCTTGCCAGGTCGTGCATAGCTTTGTCTGAGTGACGAGCAGTGAGGTTGGTGTGCAGCCAGTGATCGGTCCCCTGGATCTTTCTCCAAAGAAGATTGGTGAAGACATCGCCAAGGAGACCGCAAAAGACTGGAAGGGTCTGCGGGTCACTGTGAAGTTAACTGTTCAGAACCGGCAGGCCAAGGTGTCGGTGGTCATTGAGATTTCCAGAACTATGCGGCCCAGATCCATGGCCAAGGATTTCAGTGGAACCCTGAAGGAGATTCTCAGAACTTGTGTTTCTGTTGGATGCACTGTGGACGGCGAGGACCCTGAGGAGCTGCAACAGGAGATAATCGAAGGAGATGTTGAAATCGATCTGATTCTTGTAATTCAAATTGAGCTCATGCTTTTTTGGCATTTCTATTCCTTTTTCTGGAAAGAAAATTTCAAGTTTTCCTGAGTATATTCCTGGATTTTTTTTCTTCCTGTTTCTTGATCATCCTTTTTTCAGGGGAAAAGAGGAGCAACGCAGGTGAACGAAATGGTTAATGTTGAGGTTATTATTAGTTGATACAGCTGCATGTTGTTGGAGAAATCCCCAGCTTTACTAGATCATTTTTTTAACTCCTCCTCTTCTAAACGGAAAGGTGGTCGAAGGACATTACGGAAGCAAGAGATGAGATGATCAGATGAATAGCAAATTAACAGAAGTTAAATTGGGGGTAACGGTTTTGTGAGGATTTTACATTTTAAATAGTTTGTTGGTATTTAAGGTCCAACTAATAGTTAATTGTGTTGGACGCTCCTGGGGCAATAGTTCATTGGCGAAATCGCACCTTAACCCTTACAAATATGTTATTTTTATAAAAATATTTTCTCACAAATAAACACTAGACTCTTATTTTTTCAGTGAAGAGCAATAACCACTGACTCAACTATGTATCTTCATTTTACCCCCAAAAAACCTATATATCCTTACTACTCTAATTTGATTGGACACAGTATAGTATATGAGGTATATAAGGCCGAGTATCTAATAAATCTCCTCCTTATTTCATTGTCACTTTTATTACATATTGTATATTTGTGGTGTGTGTGGAAAATATCACTGATTTAAACAATAGGATGAAGGATGACTTTACTCGGAGTCAACCTCAATTATGTGCTAAAAGGCTTCTCTAGATATTTCATTGACTCATGCAAATAGTAAATCACTCCTTCATCGAATGAGATAGATTCAAACTTCTCAAATTCTGTAATCTTTTACATTGAATATTTGATCTTTCAAGAGTTAAGAAATGATGGAGCTAGGCCTGGTCGAACCGACCAATTGTGCATCAACGAAAGGGACATGCAAAGGTTTTGGCTCCTCATCATCATCAGGCAAAAATGAGGCATCATTGTACTCTGAAACATGTGGAGTTTTTGGCTTCTAACTGAGTGAGAACGACTTTGAAGCATGTGAGGGTTTTGAATCTTTATCGAGGGACTACAATAAGGTTGGAGGTTTTGGCTCCTCACTGAGTTGGAACAAAAAGGTTGGAGGTTTTGGTTCCTTACCAAGAGGGATCGGAATGACTTTGAAGTATGTAAAGGTATTAGTTCTTCACTAAGGGAAAACAAGAATGTGGAAGGTTTTGACTCATCACCAAGTAGGTAATACGTTTCTACGATTTTTTTTTATTAAAACGATTTTACTAATTTTCTGAATATTTTTAAGTTTTTACAATTTTTTTATGATTTTACTACGTTACGATTTTACGTTTTACGATTTTCCATTCTTCTCTGCATTTTCACTGCCATATTGGAGTATTTACATAGTTACATGGTAGTAGCGGTTTTTTTTTTTAATTAGAAAAAAAAAAACAACGATAAATATGGATTAGACCATAGACCATAGCCCATAGGCGGTGGAAGCTTTGGTACTCCGAACAAATTCCTTTCGCTCGTAGGTTGCAGCTGGTCTTCTTCCTCTCGTGAGAAATCTTCGCAGCCAAATACTGTGGAAATCAATCTCCAATTTCTCGATTTTGCTCAAGCATGTGAGCTCCCCGCAATCTGATCTACATTTCCCCGTAATTTGTAGAAAAATTAATAAAAACGTTCGACTCTGGAAGGGCGTTTTCATGACTTCTAATGCGTCTCATCCTTGATTGCGACGGAGATTTTGGTTCTTGTTCTTCGTATAATTTTAGCGATAGCCAGTAATTAAACTTTCTTTTTTGTTTTGTGACCAAAAAGGAAGCCAAAAACATCGGTGAATAGACCTCCCACACCAGATGTGCTTGAAAATCCTCCGGAAAGGGAGCCCACGCTTCAGGAGCTCCTAAATATCAAGGTACGATCTTTATTTTCGTTTCTCAAGTTAGGTGAGAAGTCAATCTTTTGTATGCTTTCAGTTATTATCTTGAAAAGAAAGTCGTTTGCTGCTCTTTCTCTGGTCACTTCAAGATTTGTTGATTGTCCACTCAGTTGATCGAGAGTGGAGAGAAAGAACGGCTCATGGAACTTTTGAGAGAAAGACTTGTAGAATGTGGTTGGAAGGATGACATGAAAGCTCTCTGCAGGTATTCCGTCGCCCTATTTTGTTAGCCCTTATGAGAGAATCTTTGGATATATGAAAGTGCCGTATAAGGTTGCTCTGCTCTAGTTGCCATTAATATTTGCTGACGTTATCTTTGGAATTCCTAAATCCTCAGCAACCCGCTTATTGGTTACTGAAATTCAGTAAAAGAACACAATTTTAGTACCAGAAGTCTTATTTGATAACCAGCGAACTCACTATCCCATGCTTTTTGCGTAATTATTGCCCTAATTGCCATCCCTTTTTTCTCTTTTGGACGGTTTAAGATTCTATAGAAGCAGGGCATTGTATTTCATTCACTTAAACAGGCCTTTGCTTCACAAGGGGCATCTGAGCAAACGGAAGTTGGATATATAAAATTAAATGTTTATCTCCATTTTAATGTTAAGAAGGATCACTTCTTATTGTTAACTAGGGACATTTAGTTTGAGCCTTTTAGGGGAACTAAAATATAGAAGCTGGAAGACATGAAAGGTTTTTGTAGGCTTCTTGGAATGCCGTTTTTTGGTTAATGCTTATGACTGATACGAACATCTGGTTATCATATGATGTCCATGTCAATATATTTAATACTGCCTTATTTCTAATCACAACTCACAAACGACATTTTACTTGGCACTATGATTTTCTGCCTTGCCTGAAACGCACTCTTCCATGGTATTGGCTCAGTGTAGTGTATTATGTGCCTTTGGCTCTTGATTTTTGTTTGTCTGGCATAGATGCTGAATTGCTTCTATTGAAGCTTTGTTGTATCACACATGGCATAGGTTGATAGTCCCGTAAAGTGCTTTCCGGCTCCTAAGTCCTAACTTTCTTTGCACTTCATAATTCTGTCTTATAAGGTTAATAGACGATTTTATGAATTCTTTCCACCTGTATCCAGCTGTTACAAATCAATCCTGCATGCTTGTGTGTGTTTCTTGTTTATGTGGCTTCTCAGTGTTGGAATTGATCTTTGCTTGCTTTTTAATGCAGGGCTTTTGTTAAGAAGCAAGGGAGGAATAATGTTACTGTCGATGAACTGGTTCATGTCATCACTCCAAAGGGCAGAGGTATTTAATTAACTGCTTCTGAAGTTGATACATATATAGATTACTTATAACTTGCTTAAAGCACCTCGTGGTATATATCTCCCAACATCATGTCAATATTGTTATAAATTAGGTCATATCATTGAACGGCATATAGTCAATTCAACATTTCTTTTTAGGAGGGTGCCAGGAAAGGCAATGCCCATGTTTATCATTGATGTGTTTCTGAGGACTGACAAGGCAAAGAACCTCGCTATTTCTCATTTGCAGCATCAATTCCTGATTCCGTTAAGGCTGAGCTGCTACAAAGAATTCGCACATTTCTTATGTCTGCTGCTGTCTAGTCTCTAACGCTGCTGCTCGGTTAGTGTCGTGGGGGTGATTGCTGAAGATTACTAGTGGAACTCTTGGAGTTGACCACCATTGCATGTTAGGCTTCTCTGGAAAATGTAACAAAAGAAAAAGGAAAAAAACTTTAGGTGCCCCTTTCCTTATGGATATAAGAAATCACGTTTGTGCAAAATCATTTGCGCTACCGGTCTCCTTTCATCTTGAACGATGACATGTTGAGTCTATGTCATGCTACTGATACTTGTAAAAAAAATGGACGTATTATTTTATGTCGCATAAGTATATATCAGCATTATGTTTTACGATATGCGTCTAATGTACGTAACTTTATACCCCTGAAATGCTCCAAAATGACTCAAGGAGGCAATCTGAAATTTCAGAAATCCTATGCATCATATATAAACATGGCCCGAGACTGAATATAGACATAACCGTGGGAGGAAAAACGGATGCATTCATGAACTCTCACTCCCTAGATTTATTTTTAAAATCAAAGACATTAAATAAATTACTTAATTATATATAAATAGGAAATACACTTCTTATTTATAGATATAAAAAGATGTGGGTCTTATTATTTCTATGTTGGAGTTTTTTTTTAAAATATATATATATATATAAAAGATGTGAACCCCACTATTTCATATGTGTAGGAATCTTTTTCTCATATAACATGAGAAGTGTAAACCCTTATATAAATTATACTATATATGTATAATTAAATTATATATATATATATATCAGCTTATAAATTAAATAATTTAATTTTTTAAAAATGATCAAGGAAAAATTTTAAATTAATTTAACTAACTTCCTTCGCCACTTCATAATAATTAATAAT
Organism: Acacia crassicarpa; assembly: GCA_034222035.1. Taxonomy (NCBI): domain Eukaryota; kingdom Viridiplantae; phylum Streptophyta; class Magnoliopsida; order Fabales; family Fabaceae; genus Acacia; species Acacia crassicarpa. The sequence continues at coordinate 65,619,589 of JAWXYG010000002.1, read as the reverse complement.
CAACCGGAAGTAGTGTTAAGCTTTTAACCGACTTAGGTGTTACTTGTCGGTTGCCCTTGGTTAGTGTCGTGTTTCACAAAAAACAGATGCCTATCATCATATTGAAGTTTGCTGTGCAGCCTAAAATGAAATAAGCCATTTTGATTTAGAGTGCCCGATAGAAATCGAACAGTGGGAAAGTAGTTACACGAACTCGATGGGGTACTTGTACACAAGTTCTTTTTTCCCCTCAACTGAACAAGAATACACAAGTTTTCACCCACAAACATGGCTCTGTCATTCTCTACGACACCATAGCGACTCTGTAATTAACATTACAATGGCGGCATGAAATGTCATACATGGGCTACCAAGCGTGTTCAAAGCGACACCACAGACATCATTTATTCAGCAGCGTCTCACCACTTGACCAGAAATCCCCAGGATGAGATCTCCAAACAGTCTAATTTCCAAGCTTACGCTTCCCGGAAAACCTGCCAAACGCACACAGCTGGCACACCAAAACCTACCTACTATATTGCGTATTACACCATGAGCTTATGCTGCCGAGCCTGCTTGTTCGCATAAGTCTAACAGATTCAGGGTCTGCGGCATAACATGCAATGCATCACCACCACAGAAAAACTCATGACCTTTTCTATGCACAAATAAATTTGGACACACCAGTCACAAAATATTAAATTTTTACCTCAGGAACAGACAGCTCAAGACGGAATTTTGGACCATCATAGTGATGTAAGACTGGCCTGAATGCATCTTCTTCCAGCGCATTGCAAAGTTTCCTAAGTCGGATCCTCACCTACACACGAAGATGTAACGAATCCTCAATTCATTCAATATCTGAGGGATAAGTTAAAATATAAATCCTTCCCAAGATTCTACCTGAGCTGGAAACCTTGATTCGCCTTTGCATTTTTTGTCCTCCCATGCAGTTGGATCTATGTTAGAGCCCCCGAAACTTGCAGCCTGTCACAACAGACGCAAAATTCTTCTAGTTATCGATTCCTCGAAATATGGTAACATCCTTTAAACCTAAACAAAAGATCTTGTGCAAATAAAATAAAAAAATAAAAAGAACCTACCTCAAAGACACCATGCAGCTGATGGGTAGTGTAGTTATACAAGAAAAGTGGTAGCCCAGGTGTTATTGCACGGACAGAATCCCGATATCTTGGTGGCAAACCTACCAAGACATTGCAACAGTTAACCCACAAATAATTTGACCAATTATATTAAGTTATTAACAACTAAAACATAAATAAACTCCAAACTGCACATACTCCAATACACGATCCATGATAGATTGGGGTTCCGAAAGTAAAGAACTAGAAATCTTAGTGCACAGACAACTTAAAATCTAAACTAGGATCAAAATGTCTATGGAATGTGTAACCCCATGAACATTAGCAAAAGGCGTGCGACAAGCTCAAACTAAAGGTGTCACAAAACCTTCCAAACAATTTTCACATAGATGCCTTTAAGAGTTATGAAAATCAAACCAGTAAAGTGAGAATATGAAATCTACCAAAAAGCTGGCGCTTTAAGTCTTCTTGCATTGTGTCGTTGTTACAGACGAAGATGTACCCACCAAGCACCTCATTTCGTGGGAGTGTCTCTGATGCAGGCAATGTCTTGAACCTTTTGTCAGCTGCATTTGTGTTTCCGCTTTCATTGTTGTTACTGTTGTTTCCATTATTGTTGGACTCTTTGTTGTTCTGAAGATTGTTGTTATACTTGTTGCCACTAATGTTTGCCACTAAGCTTGCATTGTTTTTTGGATATACCACATTCATATTATAAACTCCATTCCTGAGGGAACTTTTGCCCACATTTTCAGTAAACTTAGATTCCAGGTTCAGCATGCTGAAGTTCAGAGTGTCAAATTTGTTATCTTCTTGGATCCCAAACTTATCCCTTGACCTTGTTTCTATTGGGCCTTTCGATAGATCAAGGTTATTGACACGCTCTCCCTTTGACCTTGTTTGTTCAGCCAATTTAGAAGCAACCATTAACCATTTATGATCCTCGGAAGTTTTTGAGTGTCCTCGAAGCTCATCTCCCAATTGCCAAAAGCTGTGCATGCTGTCCATCTTTAGAAACCCTAGTAAAATTTAGAGGCAGCCCGCACTTGTTAGATTAAACCGGACAAAAATACAGTAACAAATGAGACAACACAAATTTTATGGTGGTGCAATCCTTCAGCGAACCCAGAATATCAAACTATTACACCCAACAAAAATCAAGTCTACCATAATTCAAAAGTCGCGCTCCAACAATGTTCATGCACAGTAGTATATATTCAAAAAAAAAAACAAACACCAATGTACGCCCTAAGTTTTTGAAGCTAGGGGTACGGTTCAAAATTCAATTGGCAAACTAGAAACAACTAGAAGCAGGGAAAAACCCCCGCTAATAACTTCATGCTGTCAATTGTCAAGTTTTATATTGAAAGACAGTAAATTTGATATTATTCTTGAGAATCTAAAGACCCAAATTTAAAATGCAGAATTTTTGTCCTTGGTTCTTTCAGAGTAATTTTTCAACTTAAGTAACACGGATTAAATGTTTTTCCAAGAAAAAGAAGTTTTTGATACACCTTCAGATCTAAGCCACAGAAAATTTAGAAAACAAAGAACTTCTTTAAGTATCTAACCTCAGATAAGAACACATTTTCCTTATCCAGACCCCCCAAGATCATGTGAGCAAAAGAACCAAACTAATTAGTTTTCAAAGCTCCGTATTAGGCAAAAAATTATTACTCCAAATATAGACTTCATATTATCAATCAACTATCCAACTGAGATAATCGCATGTAGCAAGAATTTCCCCAACAAAGAAACTACATCAAAGATCGTATGCAATCATACCCAAATCTAAGAAGTGAGGATCTATGGTATAGAATCGAGGACGAGGCAAAGCAAAATCAGCATAGTGAACCGAACATATATCCAATGAAAGAGGGGGAGGAGGTGAAGGGAAGCTGATGGGAATAGATTTGACCAAGAAACTTAAGCAACTGATTCGAACAGATACACAGAACGGTATCAATAATGAAGGAACCCTAGATGAAGAGATCTGAAAGAAAAGAGAGTACCTTTTTGCCGACTTGACTGTGGAACGCAGAAGACGCTGGAGAGACCGCATGGAGAGCAGGGGGCTGGATTTTTATTGTCAGTGAAGTTATCGTGCTTCTGAAAAAGGCCCATGAAGTTTTCTATAAATTACTATATTTGCCACTATTTTTTGTACCGTGAGTTGTGATTTTGAATTTGATTTTGTTTTACAAAATTGAGAAGCCAAGGTTGGTGGCCGCATTTAACATGATCCGCCCGTTACCCAACGGCAACGGGTTCCCCGCCGACACCCAAATAAATTTAAATTAAATTCGAATGTGTACAGTTTTTGAAAGGCAGGTGGGGTTGACCAAAAAAAAAGAAGAAAGGCAGGTGGGGAACAAGAACAACACATTTTTTTAGATATTGGTCACAAAAATTAATTCTTTTTGTGTTTATTCTTCTGGTGGAGTTAATATATAAACAGGTCAGGTCTAAAGATTTACCGATGAGACTTTAATAAAATGGATATAGCTTATTTACACGTCTTTAGATTTTAAATAAATTTTAGTTTGATCTTTTTAACAAACAGGCCATGTCATATCATAAATAAATCAGGTTGTAGGACGCTTCATAAAAGTTTGACCTATTCCCACCGTGCCATTATTATTGACATACTACCCCCAGTTCTAATTATAAGAGCTAGTTGACTTTCTTTGGAGAGATTAAGCAAGCGAAATAAGTTACTTAATCATTTCATATGTTATGTATTTTTAAATTATATATTAGTTTATTAGTCAAATTAATAAGTTTAAAGAAAATAAAAATAAAAATAAAAAGCCTTTAAAGTAATCTAGTCTGCTTCTATAATTTCTTTAAAAAAATTAACTAACTTTTATAATTAGGGGTGGAAGAAGTATTTAATTTGCGCAAGTTTGTTGCGATTTGCGAATCTTCAATTACGAGTAATAATATTTGTCTTAATGTACAGAGTGTGGTACGAATACATAACATGCATGTGATGCAAAATGATCCATTGAACCCGAACAGACAAATTTAAAAGTTTGTATACGTGTCGCTGCATTGCCCCGTGATACGCCGACAATATGCTGGATACATGTGAAGGTTGCCCATTCATTCGTCAATGCTAACAAATAACCTCTACTAACAATTTAGGCCTTAGAGTTATACGCCAATATTTAAGATTTTTTAGGTCTTTCCATCTATCTCATCCCCTCCCATCAAACCCCCTTCTATCAAATCAAACATTTTTTTGTGTCGAAAAAATAAATTACATTATAAATTATATCATATAATTAGAATTAGATAATAAAATTTTAATAAAACAGAAAAATTTCCCCTGTATAATAGGGAGAGAAAGCACAGGAGAGAGGGGAGAGGGAACAAAATTGGGAAAATCCTTTTCAAGACCCTTTTTACTAAAAAATTTTAGAAAAGGCCCCAAAATTCTGAAAATTCCAGAAAATGCCCCAAGATTCTGAAAATTCCAGAAAAGGTCATTCAGAATTTACAGAGTTGTTAACCAGGCTGATTTAGTTGTCAGCGATATACTGATATGGTTGTTAACTAGGCTGATTTAGTTGTTAAAAAAATAACAACTAAATCAGTCTAGTTAACAACTATATTAGTACCCCGCTCACAACTATATCAGTACCCCGCTAACAACTATATCAGCCTCGTTAACAACTCACATTGGGCCTTTTTTGGGATTTTTAGAATCTTAGGGCCTTTTTTAGGATTTTTTAGATAATATGGGCCTTGAAAAGGATTTTCCCAAAAAAATTCTCACATTTCAACGTTCTCTCTCCTATGTTAACAAATACTTTTGTTTTCAAGTGTGTGAAAATTACGGATAGAAATAGGCTAGATGAGGTCATGCTTTGGTTAAACAAGCTTAAGTCTATAACAGCGGTAGAAGGTTCGGGCCTGAGCCTGAATGCAAGCTTTTTTTAAGGCTTAAGTTTAAACCTTCATAAGTTCTAATCGAACCTTAAACCTTTTGAAAGACCCACTTACAATAAATATTATATTATTTATAAATATAATTATATTTCTTTAATATGTAAACAGGCTAGTCTTGAAGGCTTATAGGTTAAGTCTTAACAAAATAAGTCTAGCTTATTTGAACATTAAGGCCTTTAAATAGGCTTTGGTCTGACCTTTTTAGCAAACAGGCCAGCCTAGATAAGGCTTTGAATAAGCCAAGTTGTAGGCCATCTAATAGGGGTATGATCTATTTCCACCCTTAATAAAGACCGTGTTTTATTATTATTATTTTTTTAAAAAAAGGGTGTGAGAATGGTGAGAGGAGGAGAGGGATTTAAAAAAATAAGAGAGATAATATTAGTATGGGAAAAACATTTCTCATGTTGTAGGAGAAATGTTTTTTCATGTTACACACACATAAAATGGTAGGACCCACATATATATATATAATGCTCATTATGTAGGTCCCACCATTTTATGTGTGTGTAGGAATCTTTTTTTTTTCATGCAACATGAGAAAATCAAACCCCTATTAGTATTTGTTAAAAGAGGAGAAAGGATGTGGAAATACAATATTTTTGTTTTTTTATCTTTTCTTTCTCTCCCGTACTCTCTCTCTCTCTCCATATCACATCAAAAATCATGGCACTAAAATCGTTCAAGCTATTAAAGGCATTAAAAAAAGAAGAAAATGTCTGACTCTGGCAAAGCTCTTCTTCTTGAGGATTCTGGGCAGAGAAAACTTCCGCCGGACCGACCACCTGCTGAGGGACAAGACGACCGGAAAAAGAAAAAGAAAACGGAAGAAGTCCCTCAAATCATTATGGATAATGCTATGCATGATAAAGAATCGTCTGCTAAACAAATCACCTCTTCTGACAGTGAAGAAATAAAAGGCCAGAATGAATCTAATCCTCCAAAGTTCTCATCCTACCGTGCTTCCCTGTTGGGATTTAATGGAGTGGCCCATAGTAGCGATGTAATGGAGGAAGATGATTAATTTGCAGATGATAAAGAAATAAACTGGAAAATTCTAGAGCCATCATAAGAGATGAAGAAGCTCATGGAAATGTACCCTGTTGCTCCCTGCACAGAAGAGGAATATAATGAATGGTGCGAACCATAGAATTACGCACTGATTCTTACAGTCCTGGGAAAGAGATTTAATCTATTTGTGCTAAAAGATCTGCTCATTAATCTCTGGGGGTTCTCTAACTTTGAGTTAATTGACATCCCAAATAATTACTTTGTGGTCAGATTTCAAGATCAGGAACTTTGGAGATCTCAGTACAGAAAAGTTTTATATGAGGGGCCATGGGTGATCAAGCAACACTGTGTTTTGATTCAGAGATGGACACCTTACTTCAATCCTCTGGGCAGAGTTGCTACTTGGGTCCGCATTCCTGACGTTCCTATGCATTGCTACAATAAGCATTGCATCTCGCGACTAGGGGATCGAATCGGTAGAACACTTAAAGTGGACATGAGCACTCTTCAGGATTGCCAAGCTTCTACACCAAAAATTCAGAGAGGTAAATTCGTCAGGATTTGTGTTGAGCTCAACCTTCAGAAGAAGCTGGTCCCCAAGGTGATTGCAGCAGGATCGATTTTTAATGTAGAATATGAGGGCCTTACTCTTATCTGCTTCAACTGTGGACGCGTTGGCCACCATCGTGAAAATTGTCCGTACAGGGTCTCTCCCTCAGATCCGCAACAGACGCCGATGGATCAACCACCGCACCAGACTCCGTTACAACAGCCACCGTCGCAACACCCAGTCAGGCCGTCGATGAACACTCCAATAACCAACGTCGATGAGGCCTTCGGCCCTTGGATGTTGGTGAGCCAAAGGCAAATAGAGCTCGCCTTCCACAACGGTCAAATCCAGCGACTGGGCCACGTCAAACCTCGGGTGTAGGAGCAAAGTCGGTGAAATGCCATTCCTCTGGCCAGAAAACTCGTTTCTCCATAATAGGAGATCTAGAGGGTGAAGATCATCTGACAATCGAGGAGCCTAGGCGGACTGAAATTCGTACGGAGAGACACGATGAAAAGAAGAAGGACAAGAGTGCCTTGGGGAAGTCGACAGGGAAGGAAAAAATGAGGGATCCAGCTGGAAATGGGACTAAGTTAAAGGCTTTTTACAAGCCTAAAAATCTGCCTCCATTGGGTGGGCCAAATGGCCTCAATTCTGGGCCTGCAACCATGATGGATCTTTTGGAGCCAAATGGCGTTGCCATCATAAATGGGCCAGCTAAGTCATTACACATTGTTGAAGCTTCCACCTCAAATGGGCAGACTAATTCGCATCAAAACGCTGGGCCTCAAATTCAAACGGAATTGGGGCTTTCTGAAATAGTCCAGACAACAGCCCAACCACCTGCAGGTAATAACCAAATAATTCTGTACAAAGAACCAAAAAAAAACCCATGGGGAAAAAGGGCAAGGCCCAACGCATTCACAATTTAGTTTATGGAAGCATGGACAATTTGGGCCATCAAGGATCTAATCCACCGTTGGAGCAAATACAACATATGTCCCAATTCAACAATTCAAGACCTCCTGATCATTGGGACCCTAATGAAGACGTCGCTCCAGATTTCATGGAAGCAAATGGCACTTTTGTGGCGGAAACTCAATTGGAGCAACAACAAAACCAGGAGGTTGAAGGCCACAGGTAAGTATGTCTATCCCTATCTTGTTAATCCTTTTAATGATTATTGCTTCATGGAATTGTAGGGGAGCCGGTAGCCGGTCCTTCCCTTTAACTATTAAAGATATTATCAATAAATTTTGCATTGATATTCTCTGTCTTCTGGAGCCCCGCATCAGTGGGGATAGAGCTGATAGAGTTTGTCACAGGCTTGGGTTTAGTAACTGGATTCGTGTGGAATCTAGTGGTTTCTTTGGAGGTATATGGATTTTGTGGAATAATGTCTCTTTTGATATCACTTATATTACCTCTACTACTCAACTTTTACATTGTCAGGTCAAAGAGCACGATAGTAATATTATGAGTTTGGTAACTATGGTTTATGGTGAAACTACTTCAACAGGCAGAATGCCTTTATGGAATTATCTTCGTTCTCTTGCTAGTAATTCTAATTTGTCTTGGTTAGTTGTGGGCGATTTTAATGCTTTTTTATCCTCAAGTGACAAGCTTGGAGGAGGTGACCCCCACTTGGCCCCAATGCGACATTTTAAAAATTGTATTGAGGATACAAATCTCATTGAAGCCCCGATCCAGGGTGACAAATTCACGTGGGAGCGTCACGAATTAAAAGAGAGATTAGATTGGGTCTTTACTAATTTCACCTGGCTTACCTCCTTTCCTAACTCATCTGTCTGTCATGAGCTTAAATTTGAATCTGATCATAGAATTGTGGTGATAAACTCTAATCCCTCTCCCCAAAGAAGAGCCTTGTGTAAAACTTTCTCTTACCAACTCGCTTGGGCCTTGGAGGAGGATTTCAAAGATGTTGTTACTGAAGCATGGCGCGATAAATTGTGGATTCAAGGATTGCATCATTTTCAAATCTCCGCTCGTGCCTGGAATGACAACCGAATGGGTAACTTTTCCAAAAAGAAAAAGGAGATAATTCATCGCCTGGAGGGAATCGACAGAATTAGAAGAACGAACTTGCAGACTGGTCTCTTCAGGTTGGAGAAAAAACGATGGGAAGATTATCATAAACTTGCAACCCAAGAGGAGATCACATGGTTCCAAAAATCTAGATGTAATTGGCTTCAGGGGGGAGATAGAAATACGAGATTCTTCCATGCATCTACGTTGATCAAAAGGAAAAAGCAGAGAATCGCTGCAATTCAGAATGATGCCGGTGAGTGGATTGACGATCATGATACGGCAAAAATGATGGCTCATGACTTCTTCTTCAATCTTTATTCTAGGGATGCCTTTGTGAAAGATCCCTCAAGTTGGTGCTCTAATTTCCCTAGCATTGATTCCAGGGAGTTAGACATGTTGTCGACAAAGGTTACACGGCTTGAAATAAAAAACGCTACTTTCGCTATGGGCGCTTTTAAGGCGCCTGGCCCCGATGGTCTCCAAGCTCATTTTTTCCACACTCAATGGAATATTGTGGGAGCTAAGATATGTGATTTCATCGAAGAATGCTTTAACAATACCTCAAGTGTGACTCATATCAACAAGTCTAGTGTAACGCCTCATTTTCAATACCAAAATCTTGGCCAAAATATTAGTAACACCACCAAATATAGGATATTTAACACTCAAACACATATTTACAATATGGCCAAAGGTAGAAATCCATTTATACAGGGCCAAAATAAATCCAATAAATAAGAGTTATTTTAAAATGCGGAAGTCTTTTAGGTTCATGGCAAATAAAATAACACAACATAAACTAAAGGAGTACAGAAGAGCCTACAAAGCTCACTCCATGGGTGCATTCCCTTGATCTCTACTAAGTTATTCACCTGAAAAATGATAATATGGGGTGAGATTACACATCTCAGTAACTACTAAATATTTCTACCGTACACGAGCAAATAATATATGACAAAAAGATATGGGCTGATTTCAAATATATATATAGATTCCATAATTTATCATACAAAATAATTTATACTAATAGTCATCAATATAGAAGGTATTAAAACATATATATCTCAAAAGTTCTCATCTCATGTCTTTACAGAATATTCATCATCATATCAAATTCTTGAACTGTTCAGAAATGCACTATGCAGTATGCAGCCTCCCTTATATCACCACCTCCCTTATACCGCAGACTGGAGCCATAGGCTAACACATAGTCCAATAGAAACTTATTCATTTGACTGAATTGTTCCAAGCTCACCAAAACTTAAGATACACCCGGCCAAAGGTATATAGCTTAAATCTGGACTATGGCTCCCCTCCTTTAAAATAACTAAGGAGGTGTCACATGTCCCACAACTCCAATAAAATCCCGGCCAGAGGAAAACATGGAAGATGGGGCCCTGAAACAAGTACCATCCACTGTGCACCGAGTGGTGGCATAAATCATTCTTATCATTCAAATCCCTCCTTACTCCACCCATCATAATACGACCGCCATGATGAATATGTTCACTCAAAATAATGCATTATTATACCATAAAGTTTTATACATCAATATGCGTATTTATGAATAGTGAATACTATGCGTATATGTGAATAGTAAAATACGATATATATACATGAATAGTAAAAATGAAGAGTACATACGGTATGTATACGTGAATAGTAAATACGGTATGTATACGTGAATAGTATTATGAATAGTAAATACGGTATACGTGAATAGTAAAATGAATAGTAAATACGGTATACGTGAATAGTAAAATGAATAGTAAATACGGTGTGAATAGTAAATATGGTATACGTGAATAGTAAATACAGTATACGTGAATAGTAACATGAATAGTAAAAATGAATAGTAAATACGGTATACGTGAATAGTAACGTACGTATAAATAGTACCTCTGCAGATTTGCAAATCAAAGTTCCCACACCAGATCTTAAAACCATAAATATTTTCTAAATATTCTTGCCAAAATAGTAAACAAACAAATTTATAATCATACATAATTCACAAGTATAAGGAAGAATATTCAGAGTTACCTGTTACTTGCTAATACCCGAATCACCAACCAGCTATTATAACTCTCAAGCAAATATCTCTCTACTCTCTCTCTCTCTCTACCTCTCTCTATAGCTCTTAGAAGTTGTGAAGAATGAAATGAAATGGAAGGTCTATTTATAGTTGGAAAATGGGTCCTTAAGTGTAATTTTCGTCTCTGGGTCGTTCTACGTAATTTTCCCCGTGACAAATTTTCAAACCTCCCGTGACTCTTCTCGTGGCTGGTTGTGGAAATAATTTTTCGTGGGTCCCACATGAATAGTAAATAATATTATATTATAATATAATATTATTATTCAAATAGTAAATTACTATTACGTGGGTCCCGCTGACAAAATTTTCAAACTTCACGAGAGTTTCTGTCGGCAGAGGAGAAATAATTTGACGTGGGTCCCACATGAATAGTAAATACGTATTTTGGAATAGTAAATACCGTATTTTTAAATAGTAAATACGTATTTGTGAATAGTGAACACTATTCATATTTCACAAATTTCAAGTATTAAATACGTATTTACGAATAACATATATATATATATATATATATATTTTTAAATACGTATTTGTAAATAGTAAAAACGTATACGTGAATAGTAAATACTATTCACGGGGCCCACAAAATACTGATTTCAAATTTATTACTTTCCAAAAATAGAGCCTACTAGTCTTCCCAAAATAGGTTTATGTTCAAGATATTAGATTTAAAATTCAGGATGTTACATTTCTCCCCTCCTAAAAGAAAATTTTGTCCTCAAAATTTCGCTATAATAAGAATTCTAACCTATTTAAATAAATGAGGATAGGTTTGTCGCATGCTCTCCTCCGTTTCCCAAGTAGCATCTCCGGGAGCCATTCCTTTACACACAACCTTTACAAGCTAATAGCCTTGTTCCTCAATTGCTTATCCCCCGCATCAACAATCCGCTCCGACTCAGCTTTATATATCATATTATCCCTAAGTCCTATCTCTTTCCCAAACATGCTCACCAAGCACACAACACAATTTTCGTTCATCCTGTACCCAAAGTAATATTCAGACACAGGATCCACTAGTTCCTTATTTGAGCGCTTGGTTACACTGGCCTCACAGGCCAGTTCATTCTTCCTTTCTGCTTATTTCATTGTATTACCACGACACTGGATATTCAGATCTTACAGCTTAAGAAGTTACCCTCAGGCCATAATAACCACAACATGATATAATCTGATTATTCTGCCAACCTTAAGATAAACTTTAGACATACAGGTCTAATGTTACCATGATAGGCAACAAACACAATACTAGGCACATAAGTCTTATAGCCTAGAGATACCACCATATGCAAACTAGCTCAACTGGTCTTACCGCTTCAAGCCTCTGCTCGTCTATCCTATACCCGTGCTTCCTCAATTCAAGTTTAAGAAAACACTTACTTACTAAATCTAGCTTTCACCAATGGCAAGTAATTCAAAAACAAGTACATTTGGCAAGATTCCGCAAACTAAGTATATCCACAACAGTTTCCAACCTCTTCTAGCTTGTACACCTTCCACCACAATCATAATGTAAAAGTCAATTCTTGTTCTGATTTCGCAAGGATTCATTCCATGAGACATCATAGTTTATAAATGTCGATTACAAACTGGTCTTAAATCCTGTTGTAAATATTGCGTAAAAATTTCCAAACACAGCAAGTGCATTGGTAAGTTCAAAATTCAAATACTCAGGGACCTAGCAACTATTTTAAATAGTCACCAACTCCGAATACATTCCAGGTTCCAACTTATTCTACTCAACTCATCCATGAAACACTCAATTCATTATTTCTAAAGAAAGATTCTATTATCAAGATCATTTCCTATGCTAGTTAAACAGTTGGCAATCTCTGAACACCTTATACATGTTGGTATCACATTTTGTTCCCTATTTCTCTCAAATCAATTAATACCATATTCTAATATCTCAATTTATTCAATCAATTCAGTCTCCTAAAGAATCAATACAACTGTTAAGTTGAACTGTTATATTACATTTATACTAGATTCATCATACTCCATAGCTTATATCATTTAAGAACTATCCTCAAACTTTCCCCAAAAATGATAATTGTCAAATTACAAATCAACTCTTAGAACTTCAATATCAGCAAGACAGAGATATCATGTGTCCTCAATAATATCCATAGAACATTCATGTTTCACAATTCCTAGACTAAGATTTAAAACATTCAAATATTATTCTCACAACCTCAGCATTGTTCACATGATTCGAATTCAATCCTTAGTATCTCAAAGACATATACTAAATATCATCTGTTCCTCTCATAGTTATCTATTAATCACACCCAAATAACATACTAATATAAATCACCGGATTTCATACTTTCTTAATTAGACACACTATCTTAACTCATATTGAATTCAAGTCTATTTTCAAATATTCCCAGACATTAATAGTCAAGTTTACAATTTGATTCTTATAACCTCAACATCAACTGATAATTCGTGTTTCCCCAAAAATACCCATCATACTAAGATCATGATTCACAATTCCTAATCTAATTCTTGGATTATATGAAGACTATCTACAACCTCAGCAGTATTCACAAGGTTCTAATTCTACCTCAACCTGCAATATCACAAAGGCTCATTTCGTTCTTGAGTTCTATTTCAGCTTAGATTAAATTAAAGCCTATCCTCAATATTTACTATATTCATTCTAACATCTTACTGGCATTCCTAAGGATCACCATTTCATACCTTTCCATCGATCTTCCAACATGTTTATCCAAAAACCTTAGTCTTTGAATTATCTTTGACAAATTCATAGAGTTCTTCGGATACTCGGAGAGTGAAGAATGCTCTCGGGTTAATTGGCACAACTCATCATCATTTCAAATCTTCGGATTCTCTCCGGTTCATCTAATATTATTAGGAAGTCACCCTTCCCAAGATTACTATCACCTTAGCACGCTTACGCTTAAAATCCTATTTTCAAATGTCAATTCCGACATCTTGAGTCAGCTGCACATCCAAGACAGATTTCTTAGATAAATGCGCGTATAAACGTCCAAACTTAATTTCTTGAAAACACAGCTAGCAATAAATGCCATAGCGATTTCTGTCTGCAAAGGTCTAGGAAACTGCGACCCCTAACGGTGGCTAGGGTGCACTAGGGTGCGGTGCCATAAAATTTTCCGCATAACAACAAAATCTACATGATTCTGAGCTAACGACAGATGAGAATCCGATGCTGCTTAACAAAATATAGACGTTGCTAGCCCAGCTATAAATAGAGTAAAGAAAGAGTAAATGTTTCACGTTCTCTCAAACTTCACAAAACCTCCACATATTCATCTCCTCTCCGATCGTAACCTTCACTATAACCTTCCACATTATCCTTAAACATGGCCGGTTCAAGTAACTCTATTCCAGTCTCCGATTCATTCAACCCTTTCTTTCTTGAAGCCTTACTTCATGACTATCAGACTAACATGTTGTCTGATTTGTCAAACAATGCATCATACCCTTATTCTTCTTTACTTCCCCAAAATCCCGTAAGTATGAACGTTCATTCATCTGCCTCAACGATTAACATTCCTACTCCTCCTCCAAGGATACAAGATTCTATTTTTACCACTACTAACAGAAAGGAATCTGAAGCAGGTCCATCAAGGCGACCTGTCCAAAGGTGTCGTAATGTGGCAGAACTTATGGAGTCTACGGTACCTTCTCAACCAAGGAATCCTGCTTCTACCTTGACTGAGACTACTAATCCATTTTCATGTGGTTGCTGCCATGTTCTACGAGAGATTATTCATACCAATGGACTTCAATACCATAAACTTGAAGTTCATGGGAGGATTGGTATGATATGCCACGCTGTCTTTCACCAGGACGTACAAGGAGGTTCTTCCAGTCCTCAAGTATTTGACTTTGGTAAGAAAAATTTAGAAGATGTCAAACATTTTCTAGAAAATTATTGTTTGAATCAAAATTCTTTAGGGTATGTCCTGGTGTCAGATCCCCTATCAGCCTACTATGAGGCCCTTTGTGTTGGTTTGGAATGGACTAAAAATCAAAATGAACTCCCTAATAGTTCATTTCCAACCAATACAGAAAATATATCCAATAAAGGAAAAGAGCTCATGGTTGTAAATAATAATCCTTCAGTCCCCATACCTAGTAATCCATACCGATCAAGAGCTGAACAAAATATTAGAGCTGCATCAATGTCAATTAATGATCTTAGAGACTTATTCCATTTACCTCAACAAGAAGCGGCTCAACAAGTTCGTCTATGCAAAAATGTTCTAATGAAAATATGCCATAGGGGAGGAATAAAGCATTGGCCTTATGTAAAAATTCGAAGTACTATGAAGCAAATAGCTAGATTGAGAAGAACAATGTCTCCTGATGGTCCTCTCTCAAGAGCAGCCGCTCAGGAAGAAATTAATAGACTTAAACTTGAGATAGTCGAAGCTTGCGGTGGGATTGTACCAACTGTTGTTCTTGATGCTTGAAATAATATAGTCTAGCCTTCTTGCTAATGTTTGTAATCTCTTATCCTAGGATTCATAAGGATTTTCGAGTTTTCCTGCCAAACTCAACTTTATCTTATTAAATTCAAACTTAAGCCAGTTATTCTGTATAATCAAGACTATGCCCGTATTCTGTTATGGTATTGTCATCTGTTACTCATATAAATTAGCTAGGTAAGTGAAAATCTAGCGAAAATCTCTTCATACTTTTTACAACGGCAACTAATTGAATAAACATCAAATAGGGGCTTAGTCTTTCAATCACTTTCCTAGACACCAATAAAAATATTCATCCTAGAAAGTAATTTTAGGCCTACAGAATCCAATATTCAATAAATTTTCTACTTACCAACTTCCGCTACGCAGCTCTGAAATTTAATCTCAATCACATCCTCAAATCATAAATCCTCATTATCAATCACTTGAATATTTTGATTAACCCATTCTTTTCCTATCATGAATGTCACAAGAAAATTGGTAAAAGAATCCAAAGCTATAAAGGAAAATGCACATGTTATGATATTTAATTTGCCATGACCTCAAAATTTTTATTTAGAAAACTGATAGGAAATTTACAGATTGGCCAGAACCTTTGCTCTGATACCAAAAATGTAACGCCTCATTTTCAATACCAAAATCTTGGCCAAAATATTAGTAACACCACCAAATATAGGATATTTAACACTCAAACACATATTTACAATATGGCCAAAGGTAGAAATCCATTTATACAGGGCCAAAATAAATCCAATAAATAAGAGTTATTTTAAAATGCGGAAGTCTTTTAGGTTCATGGCAAATAAAATAACACAACATAAACTAAAGGAGTACAGAAGAGCCTACAAAGCTCACTCCATGGGTGCATTCCCTTGATCTCTACTAAGTTATTCACCTGAAAAATGATAATATGGGGTGAGATTACACATCTCAGTAACTACTAAATATTTCTACCGTACACGAGCAAATAATATATGACAAAAAGATATGGGCTGATTTCAAATATATATATAGATTCCATAATTTATCATACAAAATAATTTATACTAATAGTCATCAATATAGAAGGTATTAAAACATATATATCTCAAAAGTTCTCATCTCATGTCTTTACAGAATATTCATCATCATATCAAATTCTTGAACTGTTCAGAAATGCACTATGCAGTATGCAGCCTCCCTTATATCACCACCTCCCTTATACCGCAGACTGGAGCCATAGGCTAACACATAGTCCAATAGAAACTTATTCATTTGACTGAATTGTTCCAAGCTCACCAAAACTTAAGATACACCCGGCCAAAGGTATATAGCTTAAATCTGGACTATGGCTCCCCTCCTTTAAAATAACTAAGGAGGTGTCACATGTCCCACAACTCCAATGAAATCCCGGCCAGAGGAAAACATGGAAGATGGGGCCCTGAAACAAGTACCATCCACTGTGCACCGAGTGGTGGCATAAATCATTCTTATCATTCAAATCCCTCCTTACTCCACCCATCATAATACGACCGCCATGATGAATATGTTCACTCAAAATAATGCATTATTATACCATAAAGTTTTATACATCAATATGCGTATTTATGAATAGTGAATACTATGCGTATATGTGAATAGTAAAATACGATATATATACATGAATAGTAAAAATGAAGAGTACATACGGTATGTATACGTGAATAGTAAATACGGTATGTATACGTGAATAGTATTATGAATAGTAAATACGGTATACGTGAATAGTAAAATGAATAGTAAATACGGTATACGTGAATAGTAAAATGAATAGTAAATACGGTGTGAATAGTAAATATGGTATACGTGAATAGTAAATACAGTATACGTGAATAGTAACATGAATAGTAAAAATGAATAGTAAATACGGTATACGTGAATAGTAACGTACGTATAAATAGTACCTCTGCAGATTTGCAAATCAAAGTTCCCACACCAGATCTTAAAACCATAAATATTTTCTAAATATTCTTGCCAAAATAGTAAACAAACAAATTTATAATCATACATAATTCACAAGTATAAGGAAGAATATTCAGAGTTACCTGTTACTTGCTAATACCCGAATCACCAACCAGCTATTATAACTCTCAAGCAAATATCTCTCTACTCTCTCTCTCTCTCTACCTCTCTCTATAGCTCTTAGAAGTTGTGAAGAATGAAATGAAATGGAAGGTCTATTTATAGTTGGAAAATGGGTCCTTAAGTGTAATTTTCGTCTCTGGGTCGTTCTACGTAATTTTCCCCGTGACAAATTTTCAAACCTCCCGTGACTCTTCTCGTGGCTGGTTGTGGAAATAATTTTTCGTGGGTCCCACATGAATAGTAAATAATATTATATTATAATATAATATTATTATTCAAATAGTAAATTACTATTACGTGGGTCCCGCTGACAAAATTTTCAAACTTCACGAGAGTTTCTGTCGGCAGAGGAGAAATAATTTGACGTGGGTCCCACATGAATAGTAAATACGTATTTTGGAATAGTAAATACCGTATTTTTAAATAGTAAATACGTATTTGTGAATAGTGAACACTATTCATATTTCACAAATTTCAAGTATTAAATACGTATTTACGAATAACATATATATATATATATATATATATATTTTTAAATACGTATTTGTAAATAGTAAAAACGTATACGTGAATAGTAAATACTATTCACGGGGCCCACAAAATACTGATTTCAAATTTATTACTTTCCAAAAATAGAGCCTACTAGTCTTCCCAAAATAGGTTTATGTTCAAGATATTAGATTTAAAATTCAGGATGTTACATCTAGGGTTGTTCTCATTCCTAAGGTGGATAATCTGTCTACAATGAAAGACTTTTGGCCTATTTCCTTGTGCAATGTCAGCTTCAAAATCATCACTAAGGTCTTGGCCAATAGGTTCAGGCATGTTATGAATGATCTCATTAGTCCTGAACAGTGCATTTTTATTACTAATAGATCTAGCTGTGATAATGTTTTAATTGCCCAAGAGATCATTCACTCAATGAGATTGAGGGGTCGGAAGAAAGGTTACATCGCCATCAAAATCGATATGGAAAAGGCTTTTGACAGACTTGATTGGGGATTCATCAAAGATACTCTTACTCGTCTTCAGTTGAAGGACAACCTCATCGACCTTATTATGGCCTGTATTTCTACAACCTCCATGTCTATTCTTTGGAATGGTGATGCAGGACCAGTTTTTACCCCTTCCAGAGGAGTTAGGCAAGGAGATCCACTAAGCCCATACATATTCATCCTCTGTATGGAACGTCTTGACCATCTTATCAAAGCTGAATGTGATGCGCGGCGCTGGAAGCCGTTTCTTTTCAAAAGAGGAGGACCCCGCATTTTCCATCTCTTTTTCGCTGATGATCTCATTCTTTTTACTGAGGCCTCTCCCAATCAAATGGCGGAGGTTCGGAAAGTGATGCAAAGTTTCTGCAAGGTCTCGGGCCATAGAATCAACCTACAAAAGTCTTGTATGTTTTGCTCAAGAAGCGTTAATTTCAATAGAGCCCTTGAGCTTAGTCAGTTACTTGGGATAGGTCTCACCTCTGACCTTGGAAAGTATTTAGGGGTGCCTATTGTGCACGATCGTGTTACCAGAAATACCTATCACCCCATTGTTCAGAAAGCTCGGAAGAAACTTTCAATGTGGAAGAGTAGATTCTTAATGATTGTTGGTCGCTCCGTGTTGATTAAATCGGTTTTATCCTCGCTTCCCAGCTATTCTATGCAATCGACTCTCCTTCCCATTTGTACTATCAATGAATTGGATAAGATCTCCAGAAAGTTTCTTCGATCTCAAGACGAGGATGTGAAGAAAATGCATCTTATCGCTTGGGATAAAATCACCCAAGCAAAGAAGTATGGGGGTCTTGGATTCAAAGATCTTCGCCGCCAAAACAAGGCTTTTATCATGAAACTCTGCTGGAATCTCTTGAAAATAAACAAGCTTTGTGGGTTCAGTGTCTATGGACAAAATATAATTGTGGCAACCTATCTGTGCCTTCTATCCCTAAGAAGAGGAATTCGTCCTCAGCTTGGAAAGCAATCACCCAAGTTTGGGATAAATTTCTTACTGGAGTTGGAAGGAAGGTTAACAATGGTGAAGAGACCAAGTTTTGGCAGGATCTCTGGCTTCCCCTTGAGCGTCCTCTTATTACCTTTCTTTCGGATCCATCTTTCGTTGATGAAAATAAGGTGGTCAAGGATTATCTCTTGCCTAATGGGAGCTGGGATACTGGTAGATGGCAGGGCATCTTATCTCCCTCTATCATTAATATCATCTCTAGGGTGCGACCTCCTACCAATAACCTCACGGATTGTTTTACTTGGAGATTGGAGAAAGACGGCTGTTTCTCCGTCAAGTTTGCTTACCATTTCCTGTCTGATCGTGGCGGAACAAATGATAACAGCTTCTGGGCCATGATGTGGAAATGGCAAATCCTTGAAAAAGTAAAGTTTTTCATGTGGCAGGTTGGACATGAGAGACTTGTAACTAACTCCCTCAGATCCAGAAAGGGCCTCACCGACAACAACTTGTGCCCTTTCTCTTGCAATAGGGAGGAAACTGTGGTTCATGTTATCAGGGACTGCGATAGAGCAAAAAACTTTTGGAAACAAATTTTACATCCTAAATATTTCTCTCAGTTTTTTGCAGGTAACTTGCAGGTTTGGCTAAATTGGAATACTAAGCACCATCCCGGAAAAGGAAAATTTCAAACCTTTGCCTGGCAAAGAATCTTTAGTCTGGGGTGTTGGATTCTTTGGACCACCATATGTAAATGTTTATTTCAAGGCGGAATCATCGAGACAAGGGAGATGTTACATTTGTGCAACTACTTTTTGATGGAAAACACAACTAATAACACGCCAGCTCATCAAATTTTTCATGTTGACAGGTATGAAGAAAACGCTTGGACCCCGCCTCCTGCAAATGCGGTTCGTATAGATGTAGATGGCTCCGTTCGACACCAGTACCAAGCAGCATGCGGAGGTGTAGTTCGGAATTCTCAAGGCCATTGGTTGATGGGGTTTCATAAGTTCCTTGGAACTCGTATCATTGTCGAAGCAGAGTTATATGCTATAATGCAAGGATTAATGACGGGCAGACAAATGGGGCTTCAAAAAGTCATTCTTTATTCAGATTCCCTCGACGCCATCAACATCATCATGAGGGATTGCTATACTGATCATCCGCTCCGGGCCGTTATTGCAGAGATTCGGGACCTTCTCTTTCTAGACTGGGATGTGGAGATTCACTATTCTCCCAGAGACAACATCGCTTGTGCGGATTATATGGCCAAGCAAGGCCATGAGACACCGAATGACGCTAACGTGGTTCTTATTCCCACAATTCCACTAGGATGTCTTCATATGACATTGAAAGATCAATTGGTTTGTAATAAATAACTTCTCTCTAGCTGTTGTATTGGGCCTCGGACTTCTTAGTTCAGCCCTTTTCGCATATCATCAAGCTTCGGCTTGCCTTCTTGTACTAAAAAAAAAATCATTCAAGCTCAAAGATTTTACACTTTTTTTATAAAATTATATATTTTATTTGATACAGAGTGGAAATTTTTTTGAACAATGATACAAAGTGGAAATCGTTCTTCGCGTGAACGATCTTGAATGTAACATATTGGTAAATATTTTTTAAAGTGTAGGATTTAGGGAATATTATTTACTGTGTGCAGCATAATGGTAAAAAAACCGTCAAATCCTTATAATACTACTATATCCACAGAACCATCAACAAAATAATCAATGGTAATGGTAATGATGCAACTTTAGGAACGAAGACACCCAACATAATAAATTATTTTGAAGTGTAAAAGTATATATAATCAATTTTTTATAGCATATATAGTAACATCATTAATCTTAGTTAACTTCGATTATTTTTTGTACTATAGGTTTTACTTTCTACCATTTTAATATTTTTATGATGACAAAAGTGCAACCTTAGCAATAAACTACTCATTCGATCCTAATTATAGGACAATATTTGAGAATTTGTTTTGATCCTAATTATAGAACAACATTATCATTTTTGTCAATTTCTTCCTAAAATACCCATAATATGAATGAGGGATTATGTGAAATCAATAAGGTAGTTGAAGTACAAAATTTATATAAAGGGGTTTTACAAAAATTAATAGAATAAACTAATTTAACCTCTATATCGTTAATCCCTTCAAAATTAGTTAAATATGTCCTATAATTAGGACCGGAGGGAGTCTTTTTCTACAAGCACTCAATATTTTTTGTGGGTCTAAAAGTAGACAAATATTTTTTGTATTGTAAATGTTTATATTTGTCTTCTAAATTTTCTTATTTATTTTGTAAATGCCCATATTTGTCTCACATGGGTTTAAAGGAATCAAGTTAGTTAAAAATTTCTGGTCATTCACAAATTTGTCTTGTAAATTTCTTAACATATTGTATTCTTTGAAATCGATTTATTTGTCTTGTAAATGCTCTTATAGTAGAAATAAAATAAGGGCGTTATTTTCTTTTTATTGAAAAGCCTTAATTTCATCTTGATAAGTGAAATTTAATAATCTTTTAAGAGTCGATTGAAATAAAATTGTTTCCATAGAATCTATGATTTTTTCCTATTACAAAAAAACACATATTTTTAAAAATATATTAAAATAATAAAAAATGAGGAGACTCATGAGATCGATCATGTAAAAGGCAACGAAAGTTAACTAAAATTAATGGCATTGTCAGTTAAGAAAACTGATTATATATATTCTTACAAATAAAATAGTTAATTATTTTGGGTGGTAAAAAAACTATTTCGTTATTAAATTTGGACCTTAATCCAATGAACAATAACTCCGCACAAAACAACCTCCCGATCAATTGTGGAAGCGTATATTTCTTCATTTTTTTCGGAGCCAAAAATATGTTTGTTTGTTTATTTCCTTCGTGGGCCAAGTTTAATTGGGCTGATGACCGGGCCGGTCCAATTCCTCTAGCCCAACTACAAATCACTAGTTCAATTGGATGGAGGGAATTTTTTTTTTTTAATCATAAGTGGGTGAGCTGGTGGGAGATCTCTGAATTAATATCGGGCAATCTCTCTGTTAGAAGTATAGATGGTTAATTAATTAGTTAATAAATTAGTTAGTTAGTGAATTAGTTAGGGCCCTAATCTATATAAAAGGTTTTAACTAATGAGATTTATAAGTGTTGGGTGTGGAGCCCTGATATTATGTAGAGAGTGAGTTAACATGGTCTCCTTCTAGGCTGTAGACTTAACCCAAGAGGAGGGTTACTCATTATAAGGGGATGTTCCTCTTTTATTGATAATACAAGAATCTCCATCTTCTTTATATTATTTCTTTATTTGCTTCTCTAATTACACAAGTTTACATGGTATCAAATCGGCTAATTTTGGGTTCTTGATGTATTTAGTCCAATGTTCTTTGATGGACTAATCTTGTTTTGCGCTTCAACACTGTGTTTTATGGGTTATTGGAATGAAGCCCAAGTTTTCTTGATCAGCTCTAGACACAACGAACTGTACTCAGGAACTGAGCTCCATGTCATTTCAATTGTCGATCTTGATCAAGATTTCCAAGATCTACTGTCAGTTTGCTCACCAAGATCTCTGTGATTTTGCTCATTACATGTGTTTTCTTCGAGATCCACCTCAGGTTTCTTCATCGTCTTTATCTCCTGAACCTATGGTCGTGCTAAGTCTTCATCTTCTGTTCTAAGGAATTTGAAGATACCATCGTTCTTGATTTATTAAGGGTAGTCATAACCCCAATAGAAAATTAGTAACTCCCGATAATTAGTTCCCCTAGTCAAAGGAATAGTAACTCCTGATAATTAGTTCCCCTGGTCAAAGGAATAGTTTCAGATGGAATGGAACAAGCCACACCGAATCTGATATGATAAACGAAGAGCTTGAAATTTCAGAACAAGAGGATATGAATGTTCAGTAAATTACGTCATCGCCCAGAAATCAATAAGATCTAGAGTTGAACTAGAAGGAAGACGTCTCTGAGATTCCAAGAACGACCTTTCTTGGTGTCCCGATCCCTAAATCATCTGTCGAGTGCGGTTTGTCGCCTCCAGGCAATATGATTCATTCTCTGGTCAATTGAGGAGTTTCTTAGGGCCAACATGGAATGGAATACATAGCAACTCTAGATCGACTGCCAAAACCCAAGCTGTTGGAATTATTTCAAAGTAGATACTTGCGTTCGATCACTATAGGAGTCGGGTTAATGGTCTGCCAACAATTTGGGAGAGAATCCAAATGAGCATACAGAGGATGGAGCCCCCACTCTATCTACAGAAGAGGTCACTAATCCGGATGCAGACTCAAGAACAAGGGAATCTGGATTTGAAGCTTATGTGGAGCCACTTGTGATCATT
This sequence comes from Acacia crassicarpa, assembly GCA_034222035.1. Classification (NCBI taxonomy): domain Eukaryota; kingdom Viridiplantae; phylum Streptophyta; class Magnoliopsida; order Fabales; family Fabaceae; genus Acacia; species Acacia crassicarpa. Next base: position 65,595,944 of record JAWXYG010000002.1, on the reverse strand, counting down.
CTGATCTTAGTACTTAATGCCATTGTTGGAGTTTGGCAAGAGAACAACGCTGAGAAGGCACTTGATGCTCTCAAAGAGTTGCAATGTGAATCTAGATATGTGTTAAGAGATGGGAATTTTGTGCCAGACTTGCATGCAAGAGAAGCCTTTCAAGTGTGGATATTGAGGGAACCGGATCTCCCTAGCTGATCTGGACTGTCCAGATCTCATATTTTTTTAAAAATATTTTCTAAATGAAAAAATGATTTTTTAAAATAGTGTTAGTTAAGAGATTATTTTTGTTTTAGATCTTCTACCCAAAAAAATTTTTTATTTTGAAAAAATAAAAAGTAAAAAATATGAGATCTGGACCGTCCAGATCTAATTTGGACGCTCCAGATCAGCTAGGGAGATGTGCCTATCCCTTGGATAGGCACCATATCCGGTTCCGGATATTGAGAAGAATGTTGTGGATTGAAGAAATCTTTGTTTTTTTTTTAAAAAAATATTTTATTGAAAACTGGTCAATATAATTCATTTTATCCCTTATTTTTGTGTTATTCAGGTTGAGCACATTTTAGACAAATAATGTTCAACTTCAGGGGGTATTAGAAGTATAGGTGGTTAATTGATTAGTTAGGGCCTCAGTGTATATAAGGGGTCTTAACTGATGAGATTAGTAAGTATTACATGTGGAGTCCTCCATTTTGTAAAGAGGAAGTTAACATGATCTTCTTCTAGATATTAGAGTTAACCTAAGAGGAGAGTTACTCATTATAAGGGGATGTTCTTCTTTTGTTGATTATATAAGAATCTTTATCTTCTCTGTATTATTTCTCTATTTGCTTTTCTAATCACACAAGTTTACACTCTCTTTGTTTTTTTGTGGCTAAAAGTATGTATTCTCCCCTCTTGACCGAACTTGAAGGCGATGTTGATTAAACTTTAAATTACTATAAGACGTTCAATGTGAGCATATCTTTCTATGAGGATTCAAACATGGATTGTGAGGTATTAGCCTCTTCTGTTAAACTAACCCTTATGGGTAATCAAAATGCTGTTTTTTTTTAAAAAAAAAAATCTTATCTAAGTAAGTGTATTCTTCTATTTTAGATAATCCTGTTTGAAGAATGTGGACACCGCTCTCAATTGATTGGCTGTTTTATTAATGTTATTACCTCTGGTCCTAATTATAAAATCTAGTTGAATTTTTTAGGAGAAATCAAGGAAGCTAAATAAGTTACTTAATCATTTAATATGTTGTGTATATTTTATTATATATTATTTTATTAGTTAAAATAATTAGTTTGAAGAAAAAATTTAAAATTAAAATATTTTAAAGTAATTTAATTAGCTTCTTTAATATCTTTAAAAAAAACTAGATTGTATAATTAAAACCGGAGGGAGTACAATTTTTTTTTAATATAAAATTTTAGGAAAAGGATTAGATTTACCCATAATCTAAGGGTAGGACAAAATCAGGAGCACCAATTAATTTCCTCCCCCCCCCCCCCCCCCCAAAAAAAAAAATCCCATTAATCCGGGTCGTTTTGGAAGACATTAGCGGATACCGGACCTTCTTGCCGATGCATACGGAAAAATAACAAACGGAAGTTGGCCCAGGGTGTGGAGAATTAAAGCGGGCTTCATAAAGCCATAAATTTAAACTGAACGCCCGAGATAAGCAATCTACATTTTCCCATCAACTATTCATTCCCTTCTTTTCATCGATCTATAAAATCGAAATTCCTGAAAGTAAACTATCAAACAATGGATCTTGAACAACTCTTATTATTTGAGCATGCCCGTAAGACTGCCGAAATTCACTACGCGGCAAACCCTCTAGATGCCGACGTAAGTGCTATCTGTTCATACATTTTTCAATACATAATATTTTGTTCGATCGAAGACGTAAGATTAGTGAAGTATCAATCTCTGTTTATTGCGTGGAGAATGGCTCCGATGAGTTCGTTTTGGCTTATAGAAACTTTAATTTCTAATCCATGTAGAACTTGGCAACATGGGGTGGCGTTTTACTAGAGCTGTCTCAGTTTCAGAGCAGTAATTCCGATGCGAAGAAGATGGTTGAAGGTGCTACTTTGTTGTCCTTTTATTCATGTTTTCTTAACGGCAAAGCTTTAATTTAATATTGTGACTGTTGAATCCGGCCATTTTATATTGCGGTGATTACTGAAATTTTATGGGAATATCCAGTAGCTGCTGATGCATCTCCAGTTTATATAATCTGATTTTAGGATGCTGACTTGATTGTTGCAGATTCCATTTCGAAGCTGGAGGAGGCTTTGACGATTAATCCTAAGAAGCACGAAGCTCTTTGGTGCCTAGGAAATGCTCACACTTCACGTGCACTTTTAACTCCGGAACAAGAAACGGCAAGAGTTGATTTTAATCGGGCATCTGAGTACTATCAGCAAGCAGTTGACGAGGTACGCTTTCACTCAATGCAAAGGGAAGGACTTTATTTATAGTTGTAATTGTGCTGAAATAGTTGTGAATTTCTGATTATTTTTAGGATCCTGGGAATGTACTTTATGGCAAGTCCTTGGAAATGGCCGCGAAGGTATGTTCTTTCTCATAACTTTTTGGCTTTTTGTTATTCAGTTGTTGCAATTGGGTATTGCCATTTATCTTGTGATATAGAGATGCTTACCACTTGCTTCATTTTTTTTTTATTGATTGGGTTTTCTCCTGAGTCTGTCCTGGGGCAGAACTTAGCCAGAAATATTTAGATAACCACAAGAGATTGCCAAACACAAGATTCTACTGAAATTTTAATTCATCAAGTGCTTTACCAACTTATTTTCACATCAGATACTCTATTATTTGATAATAAATTTTAACCAGTGCAATTACTGACTCCTGTTTCTCAAGGCTTCTGAGCTCCATAAAGAGATGCATGGGCACGCTTTTGCGCAGCAGGCAGTGGGGGCTGCTGGACCTTCTACTTCATCTGGTACAAAGGTGGGACTTCAAATTTGTACCGTTTTTCCATAAGTTTCTTTTTTAAAAGAATAATTAGTCGTTAGTCTTAGAACATGGAATTACATCTCAATCTCCTTATTTATTTTGGCACCTGTAGCATTTGTTAAAGGCATTATGGAATTTTATTTCTACTAACATTAAGGAGATTGGGTTCTATTATTATTTATTTACTAAAGTAATGTTTTTAATCTGCACATGCATTTAAGGGGTGTGCCTGCAGTTGGAAAGAGGTGCTTTTTGAAATAAATCATACTTTCCATTGAACTTAGAAGATATTTAAGCTTGCGTCTTTTTATATGTTCATCTGTGAAGAATCCGGTACTATAGAATACTTAGAACTCAGTCCTCTCAAGTCATGTGTTCAGAACTATGAGGATGTTCTGGTGCACCTGAAGTGGGAAAAAGGCGTTCGTTGAGTAAAATTCATCATACTACCCTTTAAATTGAGGTCTGTGTTTGTGCCGTGCATTTAGAACTTGAGTGAGAATCTAGGCATCTAATGAGATGTCTAATGAGATGTCTCTCTCATCTGGCTTTGGCTTGTTCATGGACTGTTGTTTATTTCTGACGCCTTAGCATATCATGAACTTAAACTAATTTCTTTCCGAGTCTTTTTCATTTCATTTTTCCCTGATATTTTTTTTTTCTTTTGTCAGACCCAGAAGAAAAAGCAGAGCAGTGATCTGAAGTATGACATATTTGGGTGGATAATTTTGACTGTTGGCATTGTTGCATGGGTGGGATTTGCAAAAGCACACCAGCCACCTTCTCCTTTTCCTTCTCCTTCACCTTTCAAATAAGCAAATAATTTGAAGTGATACTAAACTTCGATTAGTCAGTCATTTTAAATTCACTTCTGGGCCACTTCTTATCTCATAATATATGCTTCACCCGCTAATCATTTACTCATCCATGGTAGTATCATTTTTCTATTTGGATTCAATTAGGTAACCTTTCCAATTTTCCATCAAGCTGACCTTTCCAAGTATTCAAATAAAACCAGCAGCACTGGCATCGAAATTTGAACACACATATTTTCTTTATTTTGTTCTCTTGTGTTAGTTTGACATTTGAATGGGAATGACCCTCTGATTCATGATGTGCTTTACTCGGAAGCGGATTGGATTGTTGTGTTGGAATCAGGATGGTGGTATATAGTTAAGACTTATTTCAGAGTTCAGACGCATCGAATCCCGCAAGTAAATAGTGCCTCAAGTTTTCTCACCGAACGGGGACAACCAAAAAAACAGAAAGTGGTGTATGCTTGCGTGGGTTATCCGGCATGCTAATATTAACACCCCCCCCCCCCCCCCAAAAAAAAAAAAGAAAAAGAAAAAAGGAAGCTAAATTTGATCGTATTTCAGACTTGTATGCTGAATTAATGTGATTTGACAGTGGGGGTTGTGAAATGAAAGACATGGTAGGCAGTGGTCGGTTTAGGAATTTTAATGATGGGGAAGAAAATACAAAATATTATATTATAAATAAAAATACTTTTTTTTTTTTGATACAGCCAGTGGGGGAGGGGGAGGTAGGGCTCGAACCCTGGATAAGAGGGAAGGCCAGCTCCTAAGGCTAGTCCTAATGCCATCGCGCTACGAGGCACTTGGCAAATAAAAATACTTAAAATACAATACAAACTTAATATACGAAAAATTAAAAGAAATCTATCATATAACAACCCTTCGCATTGGGCTTGGACAACCTTAATCCATCCAAAATGGATTATGAATATTCCAACAAATTACTCCCTCCAATCCATGATATAACACATATTTAGAAAGTTGATTTTTATCCTCAATACAAGACATAGTTTTCATATTCGTTAACAATAATCAAGGGAAGATAGTAAATGAAAAAAAGTATGGAAGATGATAACTAGGGTGTTTACATGTCAAATTTACTTACTCTGTAAGTGCTCTGAGTCCAAATGTGTGTCCTCATCCTAAGTGCTCTTTGAGTCTAAATGCGTGCCCTGATCATGATGAGATATTGGTATTTACCCCACTTAAACTCTTATTTATAAAAAAAAAAAAAAAGCTACTCAACCAACTTCCTTAATCTATTTAAATTAGGTAAATATATTTTATATTTAGGACTAAAAGAGTATTAACTAGATTTTAAAATACAAATGATAAAATACAACAAAATCAAACAAGCTTGGCTTATTAATTTGTATATACATGTAGATATCTCCTTATATTTTGTTAATGAACGACAATTTCAAACTCAAAAATTAAGGACCAAACGTAAGATTATGCGAAACTACTATATATTAAGATCAAAAGATAAACAAGTTATACATAATAAGTTTCTTTTGCGGGTGAATTTGTTTGTGTGTAGTAAAAACTGTAGACAAAGAAAGATATCTTATATATATATATATATATATAAGTGGGCGGGGGCCATCTCTAGCCCCCTAAATTTGTCCCTAATGGGTAGGGGAAATTATTATAACAGATATTAATCTGGCCATAAATTTCTGAATATCATTATTTGGCGTATTTAACACTGGCACATTCTTATAACTCAAATTCAATACCATTTTTTAAGCAAGCACCATCCGTAGTCAGTTAAAGTGTTGAACTTAAGGTTATTAAATTCATACCAGCATTGAACCAATCTAGGTAATTGGTTAGGTTGGAGTCAAACAGGAGCTAATTTAGGGCCAGACCGTTGAGGAAGTAAATTTAAGCGATAATATTTTTTGAAATAATTTTGGAATTGGAGAATTTTTTAGGATCAAATGATAACATTTTTTTAGTGATTTTTATTTTTGCATTAGAAAGTTAGAGCCGGTAATTTGAACTAGCCCCTGGATTATGGGCCAGCACACCACAACCCACGGGCTAAATAGGATAGGCTTATGCAGCCTCTTAAGGCAAAATGCCTGCCCAAGCCCGCAATTGTTTTTTTTTTTTTTCCTTTTTAAAAAAGAACTTTGTCACCCTCCCTCTTTTAGACGGAGCAGTCTCAATGGGTCAAAGTAGCGCAGGGTGTGGAGGAGTGCTTCGGGACCACGAAGGGAACTAGGTGGCAGGCTTCTCACAGCATTTGGGCGCATGCGAGGTGATTGAGGCTGAAAGCTGGGCCATTTTTAAGGGATTATCGGTGGCATGGGACCTTGGAATCAGGAGAGTAATGTTGGAATCTGACTCGAAGGCCCTGGTGGATTTGCTGAGTAGCAATAGATTTGATGGTAGTGGGAGCCTTATTTTGTGGAGGATCAAGGAATTAACAACAAGAAACTGGAACCTACAGATACTTTACATTCCGAGAGAGAGGAATCGAGTGGCCGATGCGCTAGCAAAGGAAGGCTTATTATCATCATCCTTTTTTGATTTGTGTCCGGATTGTGTTCAGACTTTGTGCTTTCAAGATATGTTGGAATTCATTTCCCCTTGTTAACTCTCTTTTAATTTAATGCTATTGTACTTTGTGTCAAGCTGAATCCCATTTTTTCTTTCACTCGATTACTTCACAAATACATATAAACACCTCTCTTTTTAATTTAAATACAGTACAATAAGTAAACGTGGTATAAAAATAAAAGTGAAAAAAAGTCACATAAAAAGCATGAGAAATGATTCAAACATACCATGAAAGAAAAGAGAATAAGAGTATTTAGTTTTATTATTATTATTATTATGGAAAACTAACAAAAGAATAAAAAGAGTTCTTTAAGCAGGCCTATGCATCTTGCCCCTTGATGGGCTGGCATTTACCTAGCCCAAGTCTGCCACTTTTGGCGGGTTTGTGGGCCTGACCCACGGGTTACAACCTGTTTTACCGGCTTTATAGAAAGTAGACATCACAAACTTTCTATCGAGTCTTCATTTATAATTTTTGGAAATATGTAGAATTATATATGAATTTTTGAAGTCACGAAATTCTAAATAAGTATTGAACCAGTCAAACCAATCGGACCAGTTAGGTGACTAATTCCCCGATTTCATGGTTGGCCGGTCTAGACCAATTTTAATAACCATGGTTCAACGAAATGGTTGGTGGCATATGAATTAGTTAGTTAGGTGTTATATTTAGAATTGAATATTGACTTTGTTTTGGAAGTGCTGCTGAACCAACCATACCGAGGATGGGTTGGCGAAAGTTGCTTCAAAAATTAATTTAGCAAGGTAAGGCAGAAGACTGACACCAGACCGGCTATGTTTTAAAGAAGAATGGTCATTGACAGTTACACTGTCTTCATGCTTCCTCTTAAAGGCGACACAGTGAAACTTCATTAAAGCCTCTGGTCTACAAATAGTAGTATAATTTACAAAATATTCACGAAGAGATATCCATTTGTTTTTGGGCACTGTAAAAGTTAATCTTGCATCTTGGTTTAAAATTTTAAATTTACAGCATGTTAGTGATTCTCTTTTCCTGTTTTCTCAGAGAAATGAGGAATTTTATGGGAGATTGAACCAAACAGTTTTAAGTCATTACTAATTCATATCAATTGATCTATGAAAGTGGGAGCAATGTATAGAGAGTTGGGTTCATATCTCAAACATGAAGGCTCATGAATGATGGAATAGTGGTCCAGACCAGAGACCGCGTTGGAATACTTTTTTGATTTATTAAAGGTTGGGACCATAAAATGCTTGTCAGAGTCTTGATTTCATTTTTTTCCCTTTGGATTATGAAGCTGTGATCTGTTGGCTGCACGATATGGTTGCTTACCCACATTCATACAAATATCTCATGTTTCCACTTCTTCATTTTCTTCATCTTTGTTTCCATTCTTACTTCCTTACATTTGAAATGTTTTTTTTTAAAAAAAAAACGAGAAAAAATTAACTTCATTACACGGAGCAACAGGAAAAATAGAAAAGACATTATAGCAGGAAAGTTTTTTAAAAATATCTAACGCATCATAATCCACGTTTTTAAAGCTGTGATTGTGACAATTGCCGTCATAAATGTCTCAGTAAGAAACAAAAAATAAAACCAATTGGAAGCCATGGATGTCTGTTCTCTGGACTGTGACAATTTCATGTCACATAATGAAACCAGCTGGATATAAAAGCGAGAATTCTTTCCTTTATTCTCTTGTTTGCTTCTAGCAAAATAAAAAGCCTGCCTTCATCTTATCGCACCCTTTTCGTTTCAGAAAATTTAAAGCTCTGATGCTTATTATTAGCACAATTTCTACCATTGAAGAGATATTCAGCTCTGTTTGTTCTTCATTCACAACAATTAAGTCTGAATATTATCAGTATCAATTTTAACTTCCAGCAACGCAGAAAAAGTTGACATTAGTTCAGGAAAAAAATAAGTGCCTTTAATAGCAATCCCTCTGTGTGTGTGTGTGTGTGTGCTTTTTTTTTTTTTTTTTTTTTAAAAAAAAAGGCACAAGCAACTCTATAATGAGTAATAATTGATAAAAGAAAAGGCATATCAGGTAGCTACTTCTTTACTAACTCAGTAGTGTGCATGTCGTATATTTCTTCAAAATAAAATAATTATTGGAATTGGCGAAAAAAAGTAACATGGGATTTTTCAACTTCTTGAAAGCAGCAGTTATGACGCTGACAGTAATGGTTGTGGTTGTTGTAATGAGGGTTTACTGGTGTCTTGTGCATTTAAAGCTTGTGATGAACGTTGTGCATTCAATTCCCAGTGCCAATAACTGCATGCATTGTGCTTTCTTCCCAGCAACCTCAAACTCCAACTCTTCATCTTTCTTCACCTTAATTTTGGCTTCAATGCTTGTGAGGAGAGTATATGGCAGCTGCTAATATGGCTACACCCAACTTTCTTCAACTTCTTTCTCTCATCTGGATAATGGTGGATTTACAGTCAAGCCTAGCAGAATCGTCACTTCTCGTTCATTTTAGTCGCAAACCACCACCTCTGACCAGGTCCTCTAATGCCATTTTCCAGTACCTAGTTAAGAGATTGGATGGCACCAATGCTTGTAAGAGAAGTGTTTGTTCATTTTCCTGTGAGGTATGTGGTTTCTCTTTATTATTCTTTTGGTAATATGGTTATTTGGGAACCCCTCGATTATTGTTTATGTCCATCTTAGTCGTAAACCAATTCTTGATATGAAAATATATACATACAATATTACATTCTAGTTCAGGTTGTGAATATGATATGGGTGTTTATTTTTTTGTGAAACAGCTTGATGGCAAGGTGGTTCCTTGCGGAGCCAATGGCATTGTGTTGAGGAACTTAACTATAAATGATGAGCATAACTTTCTTCTCAATGTTACTACAAACAAAGGAGAAACAAGTTCATCAACTTACTCATGGTTTATAGGTGATTACCCACACTCTCTCTTGTTTGAATGAAAATTAAAGAGAAATGTCATTTTCTCTTATTTAAGTTTGCTTTCTGATGGTTTCACAATAGACAGAATACCCCCAACTGCAATCATCTCTAGTGAACAGACATATACAAATGCCAAGAGCGTATCAGTTGATATCACATTCAGCGAACCATGCACTGGACTGGGTGGATTTATTTGTCTGAACTCATCAAACTGTGATGTAAGTTGGTTTCTAATGACTAGAACTATGTTTATAAGCATCCTCCGTTATTTATTAAAAAGGTTTTAAATATTTAAATGATGGTTCCTCCTGCAAGGTCCTCGTGATTGGTCCAGGCCATGTGCTTGCTTCTTCTCTGAAAATTATTAGACCAGGCACTCACTATAGTCTTGAAGTGATTCTGTCCTCAAAAAGTGCATATGGGCGTGCAGTAATCCAAGTTGCGGATAATGTTTGTGCTGATCAAGCTGGAAACAGGTTCAAGATAACCCATAGTTCTTCTCTGATCATTCACTTTGGTAAGGTTCTAGCTGCCAAATTAATATACAGTAGTAATTTTATGTTTAATAGTATTGTTTTGGCACTGACAGTCCAGTTTGGTGGCTTAGATAGAAGACCAGTTACAGTCGATTTCTGGACTTCAGTTCCATCATATGAGTTGGTAATTAACAAAGTCCCAAGAACAGTGATTGCAACTAGTAAAACAGAAGACTTGACAATTTTCTTGGACTTCAGCATTCCCTTAATAAATTCAACTAAGCAGATTCTCAACGCATTACGTGTCAATTCTGGTATCTTAGTTCCTTTCCAAGTCAGATATAATGAGACCCGTCATTTTGCTTTTAAAGTAAGCAGATAATTTATCGGAATCCCTTATTCTGTTTTATAACAATCATATTTCTCTCTACTGATAGGCTTTTGGTTTTCATTTTAAAGCTCAAGAACATCTCAGGAACTAGGATCATCACGGTTGACTTACTAGCTTCTACAATATTTGGCAGGACAGGCACTCCTGTCTCACCTGTTGCTCCTATGACATTCCTTTATGGTATGCCATACTCTGCTCACCACATTACTCATAGGATTCTCTTAGAAGCTTTACTTTATGCTAAGCCCTAAATTTTTCTGGCAGATTCAATGAAACCTGGTGTTACATTAAGGACCAGCTCACAAAGTGTAACAAGGGAATCTCACATCAACATGATTGTTGAGTTCACAAAGCCAGTCTTTGGCTTTGAGGCCTCTATGGTAGAAGTAATGGGAGGAAGACTAATCAGGCAAGTGAATTCGGCAATTCTGTATGTATACTACTGAAAAACAAATTCATGATACTGTCGACATGATGATTCAGGTAAAGTAAAAATTATTGCTATTTAAATTTATTGAGATGTTTGATTCTTGTTTCATGTAGGTTAAAGGAACTATCAAGAGCTCTATATTCTTTATCTGTCCAAGCAGAAACTCAAACAGTGGTGTCAGTTACCGTTCCTGCAGGGAAGGTAACTGATATTTCAGGAAACGAAAATATGGCATCTAACAAAATTGAAGTAAAGCATTGTATGGATTTTTCTTTTCTTTCTGCATATGGTTACTATTCTTTTTCTTAGTACTGAACTTTCATTTTCTTAGTATTAAGACTTAAATGCTCCTTTGTTTAAATCAATCAATTAATTGCAGGATGAGTGATGTGCACTTACAGAAACACCTGATAAATTACTACAACAATGTAGAATCTCACGAGTGTATACTGCGCAATTACATGTAGACAAATATATGTTTAAAAACGTGTGTTAATCTTTAAGCAGGGCTTCAGATATTACTATTTTTGTATTTATAACCTTTACATGATCTCCTCAGATTCCACACCTGCAATATCCGTTGCCTTGCATTCATTTGTGAGCGCTGGGACAATTGCCACATCACTTGTAGCTGCTATATTTTCACTGTCTTCTGCAAATCTAGAAGCAATAAGCACACTTGCTTCAGGAGGTACAAAATGTGCTGCTTCCAGTCCATCAACGAATCTACATGTAAATATTGAAGCATTTGTAACAATTGTGTATTTCTCAGAAGCTCAAAAATATTTATAATCTCTAAAAGAAGTATGGGTTGCCTTACAGGGTATGATAGGACACTTACAGGTCTTTGCCCTCTCAGGCTGGTTTTCAGTTAATCAACCTATTGAATACTCTGAGGCAACAAGAGGTCTCCAGTGGCTCATACCCCATCACAAGCTTCCTTGGAAAGATGTTGGTAGCTCAATCTCAGACAACAAAGGTTTTCCAGAAAAAGAAATTTTTTTTAGTATAAATGATGGATTGTTTGTGAGGGCCAAGTCTCATAACAGGGACCGCCATCAAAATGACTCTACAAACTCTTCATATGCTGAACATGTAGCCGCACTTCCAAGTGAGAATAACTCAAAACCTGGCTGGCTACCCTATCAGCACAACTTCAGTATAAAAATTACATCCTTTGGTCAACCTCTCAGTTCTGGTGAATATTTTAGTTATTTCTTGGTGAGTATGAAGTACTCCATCGGTCCTAAATATAAAACAAAGTTTGTACTGTAAATTGCACTGCAAACTTTGTCTTATATTTTGGATTGGATGTAGTATCACTTTTTAGAACGTGTACGTTAGTTAGTACTTAGTATAGAGCATTTCACAGTTACATTATTTGCCTTGTAGAGAGGAGAACCGATGTCAGCAAGCAATGTCATCAAGAAACTGGGAAATTACAAAGGGTATAGCTTTAACCTTTATGCTTAAACATTAGATTCAAGACAATCACTGTCACAAGACTTCTAATTTTGTTATATCCACTAGTGACAGAATGAACTTCTGATTTAGCGTGGATGAAAATTATGAGGTTGTTTTCTCCAGGTGGCTTGACTTGGAGAAGAACTTGTTCTGGCTTGGTGTGGGAGGAGGCAGTTTAGTTTTAATTCATGTTTTCATCATATTATTCTTGAGATGGAGGACTGGAATATCACCTCAAGGCAGTCTATCTGTTCCTAGGCTTGAGCTCCTTCTTCTGATTCTCATGCTGCCTTGCATTTCTCAGTCATCAACGTTTGTAATAAAAGGTAAGAGACTACTTTTTACTGTCTTATTTCAGTCATCTATATTTGCAGGATTATGTACACTGATGTGTTGAGACTATACTTATGTGCAGGTGGTACGGCCAGGGGAATTATAACCGGGGCTTTGTTGTCAGCAATTCCTGCAGCATTCATCTTATCAGTATCCCTGTTTCACTTCATTGCAATTTTCTCTGGAAATTTTGTCCAGTATAAAGAAGTTGGGCAATTAGTAAACAAAGAAACATGGTACAGGAGGTTTTGGTTCTTCTTTACTGGGAAGTCAACAAATGGAAAGTGGTTTTACAGGGAAGGACTACCTTCATCTTTCCTCCCAAGACTTGGGATTCTTTTTGATAGCTGTAAGGGTTGTCCAGTGCCTGTTTTTGTTGATCAAGACGGTTCAAACACCCACATGAAGTGGGCTAAAAGTGGCCAAAGTGGGATTGGAAGAATGAGGGCAGTGAGCTCAGATGGCAGCAATAAAGAAATCAAAATTCCATTGTCCAAGACGGTTTTAGGTCGGGCAAGATCATTTTATATAGTTCTTGATCTATTAAGAAGGGTTGGTTTGGGAATCATATCTGTTGCTTACTCACCAGAGAAATCAAGTAAAAGTCTGCTTGCATTGATAATCACATCACTACAGTTCATTTATCTTTTCACCTTCAAACCATACATAAGGAGGAGCGTCCAAGCAGCGGAAAGTGTTTGCCTCTTGTGTGAGGTAGGTGTGTTTGGTATATTCATAGTTCAGAATCAGAATAACTCAAACCTGATTGAAGGCAAGACGTGGGGATTGGTTCTGTTAGTTCTTCTTTTGGCTTCTTTTATCGCACAGCTTATCAACCAATGGCACACTATGATAACATCACTATCAAGATTCTCACAACCCCACAAGAATTCTTTTAGGCATGGAATAAAATTTGCTGCCAAGGGAGCTATCTTGACTTTCCTTCCCAGGCAACACTGGTGCAGAGTTATACAGACATCTTCCCAACCAAATGCAGGGTTAGTTTCACTAAATCCCCTGCGTTCAGAAACAGAATTTGAGAGAAGAAATGGAACAGGATATATGGATCCAACTAATGCCATGACAGCTACTATAGTCCCTGTGCTTGGTTCAGCTACACCAAGCCCCAATCTTATTGAAACAAGAGATCCGATTCCAGAGATAGATATCTGTGAGCATATAGAAGTGGAGGGTAAATGGCTAAAAGGACACAAGGCAGGGCCAAGAAATGAGCTAAAGGTGTTGAGGGAGCTGGCAAAAGCTAGTTTCTCTGGGACGTCCCGAGTTGAAGAAGCCAGTACCAGCTACAGCTGGAAGAAATAATTCTCCCATTCAGCAAAGATGCAGATCCTGATTCTTTTTTTTTTTGTTGGAAAAAATCAATTTCCAATTCTTCAGTTATCTTTGTATATCTTCTCGTGCGTTAATGCTCAAATGACAGCCCTGATTCTAATTTCCTGAGGAGAAACCCATTCAACTAAATTTTTCTAGCGCATCTGAGAAAACGTTCAACTAATGACTTCTTTTATGCAAACAAAAGAAATGCAACTCTGAAACCAAAAATTTCAGGACAGAAATAAACATGAGTCTCATAAAGCACAGGATAGATTAAATACATTTTTTATATATCTGCTTCGGCGATGCCATTAGGTTGTGTTAGGCAAGGTACAATTCAAATCGTTGCTATGCTGCTATACAAAAAAGCAAACAAGGCAATGAAGAGTGAAGGCACCACTACAACACTTTTCTGGAAATATTGAACCAATCTCGTGATACAGAGTATTATTTTTTTTTTTTATCAATTTTTATGGAAGGAACAAAAAAAGTAAGTGATTAAATTGGGGGAAAGGTACAATCAAACTTACCGATAAACATTCTCTATTATTACAGGAAGGCTATAACATATATTGGGGGGTTAAGTTACAGAAAAGCTAAAAATCTTCATCCATCGTGAACACATGGTCGGCACCATTGCCATTCAAACTGGACATAACAGAAGCCTTCTGATATTCGCCAACACGCTTCTCGAAGAAATTGGTCTTACCCTGCAAGGAAATCAGCTCCATCCAGTCGAACGGGTTCTGAACACTGTATAGCTTTCCGTATCCTAAAGCTCCCAGCAACCTGTCAGCCACAAACTCTATGTATTGGCTCATCAGATCGCCATTCATCCCCACCAGAGCACAAGGTAGAGCATCACACACGAACTCCCTCTCTATATCCACTGCATCGCGAATTATACTCTTAACCCGCTCCTCACTCAGCTTCTTCCTCAGCAGTGAATAAAGCAGGCAAGCAAAGTCACAGTGAAGCCCTTCGTCCCGTGAGATCAGCTCGTTGGAAAAAGTGAGACCGGGCATCAACCCACGCTTCTTCAGCCAAAATATCGCGCAGAAGCTGCCCGAGAAGAAAATGCCCTCCACGCAAGCAAAGGCAAGCAAGCGCTCTGCAAATGTTTCTGAACCGTCGATCCAGCGGAGGGCCCACTCGGCTTTCCTGGCCACGCAAGGAACGGTCTCTATGGCGTGAAACAAACGGTTCTTCTCATCAGAATCTTTGATATAAGTCTCCAACAACAGACTGTACATCTCGGAGTGGATATTCTCGATGGCGATCTGGAAGCCATAGAAGGCGCGGGCCTCGGAGACCTGAACCTCCTTCATGAACCGGCCGGCTAAATTTTCGAGGACGATACCATCGGAGGCAGCGAAGAAAGCAAGGACATGGGTGATGAAATGCTTCTCTCCGTGAGTGAGAGATTCCCAGTCACGGCCGTCCTGAGAGAGATCAACCTCCTCAGCAGTCCAGAATGAAGCCTCGGCCTTCTTGTACATCTCCCATATCTGAGGGTATTGTATTGGGAACATACAGAATCTGTCTGGGTTTACAGTGAGCAAAGGCTCTTCTGGGATGGCAGGCATATTGTTAATAGAGCTAATTCAAGGATCGAGAGAAGAATGAATTTGAAAGTGAAGGAGAAGGAAAATATGATGAGGCACGAAGGATGAAGAAGATGAAGTGAGATTATATAAAAGAGGAGGAAGAGCGGGAAGAGATGGATTGAAAGATTGAGAGGGAGCGGGTGATTTGAAAATTGTGAGAGAAGCTTGCGGGAGACTGAAGTGGGAGGGATAATTTGGGGAATTCAGATCGGTAAAGTTTGAATCTACCGAGTTTCTTTTGCGGCCTCGTTTGGAAATTTTGGTGGGAAACAACGTTTTGGTGCGCCCTCCGTTTTCAGTTTTTAAATCAATCACTACACTGGTACCGTTTAAAAAATTTATTTATTTATTTATTTTTAAAAAAACATGTCTCTTGAGGGTTGAGACTTGAGACTTGAGACTTGGCCGCATCTCCGGAAGCGGCTTAGGTCCACTTCGCTTGTGGTCGTCTTCCATCCTCTTCTCTTTAAACTGTGTTGCTTTTTACGCAAATAGTACAGCTCTTGTTTTTTTTAAGGGTACTAAATAGATATTTTAGGATACTGACCGGTACTTTAAAAAATACCCCATGATCTTGAAAAATTAATTCAGGGTACTTACTGCTACTAAAAAGATACTTCAGGATACTGACTGACAGTGAAAAAATATTTCATGATCTTGAAAAAATATTTCAAGGTACTAACTGGTTATTTTTTCAACATCCTAAAATAATTGTTTAAGATCATGGGGTATTTTTTCAATGTCAGTCAGTATCCTTAAGTATATTTTTAGTACCATGAAGTACCCTAAATTATTTTTTCAAGATTCTCAAATAATTTTTCAAGATCAGGAATCTTTTTTTAAGTACCGATCAGTATCTTAAAGTATCTATTTAGTACCCTTAAAAAAAACAAAACAGAAATTGTACTGTTTGCGTCAAAAACGACACAGTTTAAAGGGAAGAGGACCACAAGAGAAGTGGACATCAGCCGCTTCCCGCATCTCCGCCAACAAAATTAAGAGCTTAAATTTTTAATGAAATTAAAAAATATACACCTGTACATTTAAAATAAATAGGAAATAGTATTCGTTAGTTGAATCTTGTCTATTTTTGTTCCATTTTAAATTATCTTCTACTTTTGAGGTTGAAATTTACATATCAAATTCTATTACGTGATATTATTAACAATTTTTTTTTTGCTAAAAAGGAGGCATATAGCCTAAATTACCAACCAAACATTACACAGTAGGGGAAACAAATCCCAGACACTCACTGTCAACCATGTTCCTAAGGAAACTGGGACATTCGTCAAAGATACTCGAAGAAGTAAGACCTTTCTTGGCTAAGGCATCAGCTACTCTATTAAACTCCCAAGAGATAACCCTGACTTCCACTCGCCAATTGAAACTTAGCAACTCCCTAGCATTTAAAACAAGGTTACTACAAGAGGTGCACGAGCTATCTGAAATAAGATTAATAACCTCACTAGCATCAGATTCCAGAATGAGCTTTCTAAAGCCAAGATCCCAAGCTAATTGTAGGCCGTTAACCACAGCCCACTCCTCAGCAGAGTTCGCAGAATAGACACCCAGGGACCTGCAAAACCCCATAATCCAGCTCCCAGAACAGTCACGCAATACTCCCCCACAACCTGCTGCAGTTGACAAATGAGACATAGCTCCATCTATATTCAACTTGATCCATCCAAGACAAGGTTTTAACCAGCTGCTAACAGGACTCCCCATCACCAAACCGGACCGTCCCTTCCTAGGACCATTCAGAACAAATGTAGGCCAAACAGCCGAAAGAACAGAGACAGGATTACATGGCTTGCTAAAAGTACAATCAAAAGCACGCTGGTTGCTCCAATCCCAAAGCTTCCATATAACAACCCCAAAGAATAAGTCCCAGTAATCCTCCCATATACAACCAACCTGACTATTGAGATTAAACAACAGCCAATCTCTAAGGTTCAAAGAAAAGAAGGAGGAGACATACCTCCACTTAATGGAAACAGACCAAATCTGCTTGGCATACTCACAGTCTCGCAAAACATGAAGAACGTCCTCTGGTTGTGAATTACAATGCCCGCATAGAGCAGAAGACTGAGACCACGAGCTTCTCCAGACATTGGTTGGAAGCTTGTTTAAAGCAACTTTCCACATAAAGACTCTGATTCTCTCGGCCCCACGCCACCTCCAAATAATCTTGAACAACCTGTCTTTAAGCATTGGTGGGTCAGGCTCGATGAGGAAGTAGGCACTCCTAATAGAGAACCTACCATCACTCGAGGCACCCCACACCAGACAATCAAAGCTAGTATCAGTTCTAGGAGGCAAAACAGCTGCAATTCGATTAATACCTGCAGGGTTGACAACTGTGGAGATTTTGTTGATATCCCACATACCCCCAATAGTCCAATCTGCCACCACCGAACTCCCCTCCTCGTCAGTAAGATCACGATGACAGAAATCATGAAGGTATACCCCGTCACCAATCCAGCAATCGTGAAAAAAATTAACCCCAAGTCCATTTCGGATTTGCCATTTAGACCCTCTCGAGATCAGGTCTTCCTGGTCACATATAAATTTCCAGATTCTGGAATCTCCCGGTCTAGAAGACAGAAGAGAATCCTCCTCCCTAATCATGTATCGGTGGAAAAGGACATCAGTCCAGAGGCCCCTCTCACCCACAATCAGCTTCCAAGCCAGCTTCGCCCCACAAGCTTGATTAACCGAGGCAAGCCTCCTAAACCCCAGACCTCCATACCCCTTAGATCTCGTAATAGACTCCCACCTAACTGCATGATAGCTTCTATTAGACTCATCATGGCCCCATATGAAGTTCCTTTGAAGTCTCTCCACTTCCTGACAAATTTGTTTAGGCAATTTGGCAACAAGCATAGGATATAAAGGAATAGAACTAATAACTGATTTCGCAAGCGTAATCCTACCAGCCATAGAAAGACTATTCGCTTTCCACACACTCAATTTAGACTTCACCCTGTCAACGATATATTGAAATTTAGTCTTAGAATACCTGTTGCGGGTTAAAGGAAAGCCCAGATACCTTCCAATCTCACTAGAGATATTCATCTGAGTAATCTCCTTAATCCGTAGCTTAGTATGAATAAGGACCTTTCGAGAGAAGAAAATGGAGGATTTGTTGTAGCTAACTTTTCCCCCGGATCCCTTCATAAACTCATGGATGATTTTCATCATACATGATGCCTGTTCCTCCGTAGCCTCACCGAAAAGGAGAATGTCATCTGCAAACATAAGATGTGAAACATTGGGACCACCTATGGACACATAAACGGCCTTCCAGCGGCCCTCCTGAACAGCATCACAGATCATATGAGACAATTTATCCATACATAAAACAAATAACAAAGGGGAGAGGGGATCCCCTTGTTCAATCCCTCGGACCGGCGAAAAAAATTCAGTCTGAGAACCATTCCACAAGACGTTAAAAGAAGCTGAAGAGACACAGTTAATAACAATATCAACAAATTTATCCTCAAACCCAACCTCCAACAAAACCTTTTTTAAGAAGAGCCAACTGATTCTGTCATATGCCTTTTCCATATCAATCTTAACCGCCATAAGCCCTTTCCTACTCCTATTCTTCCCCATGATGTGAAGAATCTCTTGGCCCACAATGATATTATCTTGAATGCATCTTCCCTGTACAAAGCTAGACTGGAAAGGAGACACCACTTTATTCATAATCCCCCTCAATCTATTAGCTATCACCTTAGTGACACATTTATAATGCACAGTGCATAAGGAAATAGGTCTAAAGTGAGAGACTAATTCCACATTATCCCTTTTGGGAATAAGCAAGATGAGGGTCCTATTAGCTTCATCAAGAGACACCTCCCCATTAAAAGCTTTCTTCACAAACTCACAAAGAGACGGGCCAACAATGTCCCAATTAGATTTATAAAAAATAGGAGGGAAGCCGTCAATTCCTGGCGCCTTATAACATCAATACCCATTTGCTCTGGCTCAGTCTCAGGAATCATTTCATTGTCTTCGTCCAAAGTCATTTGCTGACCCAAGGGAGATTGTTCCTCCATGTCACACTTGGCCTCATTAGGCTCAGGACCAGCCCAAAATCTGCCCGAAGGTCCATTTGGAGGCCCACCTTCGCCTGGGTCATGGGGTTTTGTTTTGAAAAGATCCACCCCCACTTCCAAATTTGGCTCAGGACCGTCTCTTCCTCCCCAACCATCGAGATCTCCAAATTCCTTCCCTGATGAAACATCGCGCTCTCCGCCTGCTCTACCGTGACGACCTCGTTCATGATTTCCTTAGGTACGCTCTGCTGTTCCTCGATTACTGCTATCACCTGCGTTGACTCTCTGGACCTCTTGTCATTTCTCTGCTCTTCCTTATCATCTGACCTGATTTCGGAAGATTTGGTCACGCCTTTATGCTTAGGAAGATTTTTGATCTGTTTTTTCCCCTTCTTGTCTCTACTTTTTTGAACCCTAGGCACGCTATGCGTATTATCCTGTATAACCACGACTGGCTGCGCAACGGCTGTTTCAGTAACTTTCTGCTCTTGTCGTACAGTCTCCCCCACCAGATTATCGGCGAGAATACCGAAGCGTGAACCACCGTTAGGTTGCCGGAGATCACCGCCCTGGTTCCCTTTTCCGGCACGTTTCTGGCGTTTGGGTTTGAGAACAACTTTCCAGACATCTTGATCGTGTGACTTAGCCTCCACCATAGTTGAATCACCAACACCCGCCTCCGCAATTTTTTCCCCCTCTCCTAACTCTGCTTTCTTTTTTATTTCCCCTGTCTTGCACTCTTCAGCTTTATGGCCATAGATGCCACAATTAGTGCACAAACAGTGGAGACCCTCATATTCCACATAAAAATCTTGACCATCAAGCGAGAAACCAGCCATGAGTTGTTTGCTTAAGTCTACAAGCACAGAAATTCTAGCATAATGACCTCTAAGATGGCAAGAAGTATTGAAATCTATCTTGATAATGTCCCCTATTCTGTCTCCAATCCACTTTAGAGCCTCTTTATCATAGTATTCCAGACAAATCTTTGGCATTCTCACCCATACTACTACTTTGTCAATAGTTGCCCTCCAAGGGTGAAAGAGGGGCTCCCATGGCCTCACTGTTAAGTAGTGGTCAAAGATCATCCACGGCCCCCCTGTTAGAGCATTAGAGCAATCTTCTTTGTTTGAGAATTTGACAACGAAAAAACCATTACCAATATTGATCAGTGTGATAACACCCTTTTTTGCCCAAAGTGTTTGAAGGATGGAGAGAAGCAACTTATATCCAATCTCTTTACCAAGCAATTTCACTATGAGAGCTCTATTCCAAGCTTTGTAGAGTCTTTTCTTCATTTTTTCCGAGAAAGAGAAAGTGGGAAAATTCCTAGCTGGGTCTTCAGTAATCTTGCAAAGTGGTTCTGAATCTTCATTGTCAGAATCTGAAATGGGATCATCCGATAGAGCATTGACCTCCTCTGGCCTGAGTTCCTCCTTATCCTTCACTGTAATGCCTTTTAATTTGTCAGCAAAAGACGGACCAGCCTCCCACTGATTCTTCAGATTACTACCGAGCTGAGGCCAATCTTCAGCATTTTTCTGAGCCTCACCATTCTTGATCTTCTTAGAACTCCTATTGAGCAGATCATCCTCCTCCAAAGAAGAAGGAACCGTTGTAGATTTTTTTCGTGAGAGTACCATCGCCATTTTTTGTTTTATTATTATTATTATTAACAAATTTGGATGTTTTAGCTTGTTTCAGCCCAAAAAAAAAAAAAGTAAAGCGGGTAAAATGTTCTCCATGTGGTGGCCGAAACAACACGTATGCGATTCTGTGTTATCCATGCGCTGCCCTCACTCGAAGCGCGTGCAATACCTTCAAACCCACCTAATTTTTTTTACCACAAAACGAGCCGCCTCTATTGGGCCGTGACTATATAGACCCAAGCCCCAAAACTCTTTTTGGCCACCTGTTTTAGGGTATGTTTGGATTGAGAGAGGGGGAGGGAGGGGAGAGAAAAAAAGAGGAGGGGAGAGGAAAATTTGTGGGCCCCACTATACTCAATTTTGAAAAAAAATTTCCCTCCTCTCCTTTTTTTTCCCTCCCCCTCCCTCAATCCAAACATACCTTTAGATTTGATAGCATAGATGTAGAATTAAGCAAAGGGCAGAAGTTTCAAATCACTTGAATTAGCCAGCGCTAACAATGGGAGCTTGGCTCCCCTCCCCCATATCCAGGGTTCGAACCCTACCCCCTCCCCTACTATATGTATAAAAAAAAATCACTTCAATTAATTGTCATTGATATTATTTTGGGTTAAGGTGTAAATTGACTGATAAAATATTACACTAGGAGTATTAGACAAAAAATGTTTTGAAAGTATCAAAAATATCAATAAAATTGAAAGGGTGCAAAAATACCAATAAAGAAATAAATTCTGATGAAAGTAGCACAACCCCGTTTTGATATATTCACTAAAATTTTAAATTCTCCATTAGTGTTTTTGCTCCCTTTCAATTGTTTATTGGTATTTTTAATACCTTCAAAACATTTTCATTCCAATACTCCTATTGTAACATTTGGCTGACCAATCTACCACTTAACCCTATTATTTTTCAATACTGACATTTTTGTTTTTTGTGGGGATGGGGTTGGTTTGCCGTCCATGTTGGAAGAGAGACGGCCTTGTTGCAATGGTGAGGACTGCCCTCCAAATTTTCCAATCATTTGAATTAACCATTGTCCTTTGACGACAATTCCAACAAACAAGTTACCGTGGCCTGTAGCCGACAAAGCCATTTTTTAATGATGGATGGCTTCTAATGATGTAAAAATTCGTGTTTTATTCCCTTATCAGCGTCTTTTCGACATTTTTTCAAAAAAAATCCGACAGGGCCTCCCTATAAGTGAACTGGAATCCCTTCAGAGAACCAAAATGTGTGGTTCTTTTGCTTAGGATCAGATCTATCATATCAGTAAGCACAGAGAGGCGTAATTTCACCCATTCAATTAAGCTTAACTTTACTTCAACATCTTCACCTGTCCTACAAAAATGTTTGTTTTGATAAAATTCACTTCATCAATAGCGAAAATCTGGGAGAGAAAAGATATGAACAAAAGCGGGCATCCTAAATATGAACCTGATTTTCATTTTCCATCTTAACACCTCCCTGATGAACAATGTCAAGAGAATAATTCGCACACTAATGATAAATTGGCTTTTCTCTAGACACCGACAGAGACGAGCTGCTAGCAGAACAATATTGTAGTAATTATGGCTAAACCCACGCCTGCAATGTCTCCACATCAGGGAGATATGAACTAATGTATGCCTTTATCACCTTTAGACTGATTCTTCCTTTTCAGATCTTTGATAACACAGATTTG
Source organism: Acacia crassicarpa (assembly GCA_034222035.1). NCBI lineage: Eukaryota > Viridiplantae > Streptophyta > Magnoliopsida > Fabales > Fabaceae > Acacia > Acacia crassicarpa. The sequence goes on along the minus strand of JAWXYG010000002.1, from coordinate 65,573,252 downwards.
ATGCAGTCAGCTTCAACATTCATAACAAAAGAAAGCCGCATGGATCCTAATAAGAAGGAAGAGTTAGTATGCAGACTGATCTGAAGGCTATTTTACTGCTTCCTTCGAGGTGATGCAGAATTTGTTCCAACTTCACGCTGAACAGCTCTAGGGACAAATGTCAAACCACGAGTGTGTCGGCGACCAAAGCTGACTGATGATGGAGTCGAGTCCGAAGTACTCAATTTAGAGACTGCCGTTACAAGGCCATCCATGGTTGCATTATCCACTTCCATTGTTCTTGTATCATTCTCCTTGTCTGTAGCTTGTTTCCGTTGAATCTTCTGCCTTTGTTTCTTTGATAGTCGAGTCTTCTTAAAAAACTCAAATGAAGTGGGGAACTTATGCTTGTCAATCAGATGCTGCTGCCTACTCTTGTAACTTTTAAACTTTAAACCACAGCCTTCCACTAAGCATTCATACTGTCAGACAAGGATATAAGGATCATATTAATTTCTCAGAACCCTGAATAAGGAAGAAAGCATGTGGGTCCAAAAATGATCCGTGTGTTGAACTTTAAACTTTCAAAACAAGTGTAAAGTCCCAGTTTAAAAATGGGGGAAGTAAGAAGAATAATTGTGAAATCCAAATTCCATCAAGAATCCAATCTCAATTCTTCAACTGAGAATCGAAATGTACAATAAAGGCAGTTTTATAAGAAACCATTACATGCCTACAAATATGAATGGAAGTTGGAAATACTTACCACATCATAGCCACGAGCAGCCTTTGCTTGAAAGAATGAATCATGCACTTCAGAAACATGTATGCTTAGCAGGCGAGAAGTTGGGTAGACTCTAGAACACACTGAACAAGAGGCAGTATGCCTTGCATTATAATGACTCTCAAATTCCTCCAAGGAGGTCAAGCGTGCTCCACAACCAGCAATGGGACAGAAGACTTTCCTGCACAAAGAACAGCAAAAGAATCAGGCACACATGGGGTAATTTTATTACCAGGCGCAAAAACCATCATACTGAACAAGCAAAATCTTTAACAGACCAAGGTCTTGAGTGTGATACAAAGTTTCGTTCTGCTGTGTAGAACAACGGTTGAAGTATTAACAACATACAAAATTCCACCATATAGCAGCAACCTCAAAAACTCAAAATTCTCATAGCTTCAATTAAATGAGTAAGACATAAAGCAGTGTATTTGGGTAACACACTTCACTCTCAGGAGTCTAGTATATTATATAGGATGAGGGATTATCCATTTTTCTTTCTTCCTTTTTGGTCTCAGGAGTAGCAATTATCAGAGCCAACTTCTTAGAAGCATATAAATACACCAGCCTAGATGCCTTGATCATAATCCTATAGTAAATGGTGAGTTTCAAAAAATAAAAATATCGATGCTTTACAGTCTACAATAAGAACCAGCAAGATAACAAAAATTACCTGTATTCACCTCCTATTAAAAGCTGTTGCTTCTCTTCGGCAGTTAATTCCAAGGCAACCTTGAAATCAAACAAAAAGTTTCCACTTGAATTTTCAGTGAGTGCTATGATTAAGCTGACAAAAAAGATCGAAAGAACGTTGTACTAAACACAGATAGAGTACGGGAGATTAAAAACACAGCGACATATAAAAATGTCCGTCACGAGGCAATGAACCAAGATGGTACTTTTAAAAATCGTAGTTTGCGAATGAGGCAGAAGTACAACTTAATGGGGAAGGGGGACGAGTTTGGTGATATAACATCTTGGGAAGTATACATGAATAGAGTGAAAAGGGGAAAGAGAACCTGTTTAGCAAGAAGTTCCCGTTCGATATTACCGGGAGCAAAGAAAGGAGCGTCCGGGCCGAAACGGCGACGGATGGCTTTCCAGTACGGGAACCCTGATTCTAGTTTATCCTCTACATCCATCGCCATGGTCGATTCTTCTTCAGTACTTGCTGAAATGCTGATTCAACAGTGAAGCTGGGAAGGGTTGCGAATTACGATCGAACCGAATCTGTTAAATTTTTCAATTGAATTTTGAATGGAAAGGTTGAGAGTACTTGAGTCAGGGTTTTTTTTTTGATGGACAGACAAAGAGCATCGGTTTGTTTTTTTTTTTTTCTTGGGTCAGGAGGGCCAGGCTGGTTTCTTTTTTTGACCAGATGGATCAGTCTGGTACTCTGATTTAACCAAGCAGGAACAATGACCTTCATTTTGTGGAAGGAGATGAGGAAGGTTTTAATATCTTCCTGTCTTGTCGAAGGGTATGAAAAATAATTTGGAGAATAGATATGATGAATTGATTATTAGTTATATTTCTGTTAAATTCAAGCTCTTGAATAAAATCATAGAGTTAAGAAAATAAGCAAAAAAAAATTATTGGAGTAGAAATTGGAAACATCTCCCACATTTAGAATAGAAGAAGAGAGCGGAAAAAAATCCTGGCTCATTTTTTAGACCAATCAATTTCCCACAAATGAACTTAAACGTTAGGTTAATGAAGTTACAGAGGTTTTGAGGTTCGGAGTTGGCTCCCGTCCACTTTCCTTCCCATTCTCTTCCTATCCTCTTCTTCATCTCAACCATTAAATTGAAATATCAACGGTTTAGATTTAATCTTTTATAAAAATATTAATAACAAAATTAAATTATTAATAAAATATTTAAAATAATATTTTTATAAAAAATTAAATCTGAACGGTTGGGATTTCGATCCAATGGTTGAAATAAAGAAGAGGATGGGAAGAGAACGGGAAAGAAGAAGGATGGAAGCCAAATCTGCAAGGTTCCTCTTTTTTTTTTTTTTTTTTTTTTGAGAGATAAATAATTGGCACCCTTACATGAGATGCGGCATACAAAGAAAAAGTAGGGATGATGTAACTGAGTGCACTAAGTGGGATTAAAAGTTTTTTACTGATTTTCTCTCTCTCTCTTATTTTACACCTCTCTATTATAATTTCATAATCTCAATCCTTTAATTTTTTTTTAAAATTCAACATAAAATTTTTTTTCATCCCCTCCAAATCCGTCATACCCCTAAAAGTTTCCTTTTTCATTTTAACCCACCGAAAAGGTTGAAATATTAATCAGTTTCAGTGTAAGTAAGAAAAACAAGAGTCCTGGTAAAAGGACTAGCAGTTGCACCCTACAATTTGCAACCATGGCCGAGTCCACATTATATGCACATAGTTTATACTACCTCCGGTCCTAATTATAAGACATAGTTGACTTTGTTTGGAGAAATTAAGGAAGCTAAATAAGTTACTTGATCATTTTATATGTTATGTATCTTTAGATTATATATTAGTTTATTAATCAAACTAATTACTTTGAAGAAAAAAATAAAAATAAAAATACTGTGAAGTAATTTAATTAGCTTCATTAATTTCCCCAAAAAAGTCAACTATGTCTTATAATTAGGACCGGAGGGAGTATGTTTTTATATAGCTCATACTTCTATTAAAGGTATCAGCGTATTTTTTTTTTAATTTTTTTTACTCCGTATATTGTATTTATTTACATTTAAATTATATGCTACTTTCTGACATGTTTTTTGAACGCAATATCTCCAATAATTAGTTTCCAGTTCTACATTCAGAAATATTTGTCTGTAACACTAGTATCATGGAAACTAATTAATTTGAGGTACTGGATACAAAAAATATGTCAGAAAACAACATATAATTTAAATCTAAATAAATATAATATATTTTTTAAAAAAAATATGCTCATATGAACACATAAGAAACACATAAACTATGTGTATAATGTGAACTCACCGTGGTCACCATTAGAAAACAAAATTATTGTTACTCACAGCTCCAAAAAAAAAAAATCCAAATCAAGGTAAATATGAAGAAAATGACTAATTAGTTCAACCACTTGCTTGATAGCACAAGTAAATAATATCGACAAAACAATGTTTGTGACTATAAATGTGTAGCAGCTAGGCGGCGGGAAATCACCGAGCAAAACCTCTGAATGAAACCTCCCTGTTTCTTTCCCTGTGTCGGGTATTTCATCCTCATGAAAAAGAGCATCCGATGCCGCCTCTGGACCTTTAATCTTTCTTCATGTAAATCCACATACAAGACACTTCAAATACAAACGCCAAAATACATATAATCCATGCACACTGATTACTCATGATTTCCAGTGCTAGATTTCCCATATAGGTGGGCGTAAACAGTCTTGGTTCGGTGCACCAGAATCATGCTTAAAACTGATGCCAACATACACAGTCCTGCCATAAGTACACAAGTCAAGAAAAAGCATATGGAACCTACACATTTCAGAGGTTCCGCGACGTTGACCCCACGTGACAATAATGATCCTAGATTTTTCTGATACTGAAATCCATTGAGAGCTTGTTGCTCCGCTTCGTAGTCATAGATTCCGCTGGCAATTAGACTAGAGAAAATAAGAGTTCCGGAAGGGTTTGCCAGGGTGAGGAAATTGTACAAGGCACCGAAATTTCTGAGACCAAATAACTCAGAAGCAGCGGCAGGAGCAATTGACCAGTGGGCACCATAACCAAGCCCAATCAGTAGTGTACTAACGTACATTGCCCCAGGCCACCCCATTGCTATGAACACATGCCCAAAAGCCATTATGAGTTGAAACCCAGCCAATGCAACTGACCTTGGGAAGGCATAATCCCTGCTCAAAACATTACATCAAAGGAATCAGAAAATATGGTTTCAAAATCATGACTAGTGTTATAACTATGAACTAGCTCTTTCACCTCACTACAATCTCAGAGATGTAACCCCCTCCTACACGACCAAGAAAGTTCCAGATGCTGACCATGGACACGAATATGTGTGTGTTGTCATATTGTAGAGACTGGCTTATCTGACCCAGGTTGTCTATAACAGTCAGCCCTGATCCTGAACCCAAGAGAAGGGATAGGAAAAGAAGCCAAAAGTCTGCTTTAATCAAAGCTTGTGCCAAGGTGAAGTCCTCCCCTCTGTGAGGTCTTCTCCTCCTCTTGACTCTCACTGCCCCTACCGCGGCTGCTTGGACTAGTTTTGATTGTAATTGCGCTATGCGTTTCTTCCTTTCTGATGATGGAAGTGAGTCCACGTCCTCAGGCTTCTCATCTTCCACCTCACTCAGTATCACTTCAGAATTACCTCTTTCTAGTGTCTCAGGCTGAGGAAGGAGTGTTTCTTCTTCTGAAGCTTTCTGCTCTGGGGACAAAGTCGTTGAAATGGGAATGAAGATTGGGACAAGGAGGATGACAAACAAGACTGCCGTGAAAATCATAACAATGCTATGATTCAGGGTTACTAGATCTTGAACAACCATGACCCCCATCAAATAAGCAGCCAATAAGAGGCACACGCTGTAAATAAATGCGAAGCTTGTGTCATCTGAAGGCCTAATTTGCTTGTGACCTTTGACAGGTCTGATAATGAACATCAAACCTATTCCTACCAGACAGGGACCAACTGCAACCATGAAAATCAGTGACGCATGATCAGGGGAATGGATCATAGTATATATTTGAGTCAAGATTGCACCACTCAGCCCAGCAAAGCCCTTCAGAATTCCAACCACAGGGCCTCTACTTTTTGGGAAATTTTGAATGCAGGACACCAGAGAAACTGTGTTGAAGTAAGTTTCACCATTTGTTCCCACGAATATAAGAACACACATCTGCATGCTCATAATCATTAATTACATAACCCAGGCAGTTCGTCACGTAACCATTGAAAGACTATTTCTCATAATTAAAAAGATGTGCTGATATGGACAGACCTATAAGGCTCAAAGGTGTAAACAAATTTAAGTTGTAACCAAAGCCTCCTTAATTGCAAAGAAGACATATATAGCAATAAAATTGACTGACAATCCAAAACGCTTTCCCTTTTATTGAAGTAATATATAAAGCAGATATTGTTGTTCTTCTGTGCGTGTATGTGTGTAAGAGAGAGAGGGGTATTATTGGACAGCTAAATTAGGCTGCTCAGAGTCCAGCATGTTCATGATGCTCATTAGCAGGAGATAAGGGCTTCACTTTTTGATCTTAGCTCATTATCATGTCAAGAGCTGACATATTAGAGCTGAGACAGAGAAATTGAATAGGGTGAAACCTCACGGGTTCTTGTAACAATGGCCATGTAGCCTCTATGACGTCAGATCACCATGTTTACAGAGAGAAATGTAAGTTTCAGGTTATGCCAACTGTAGCTTATCTTTCACGCTATTCTTTTACCCTTGCCAATTTTTGGCACGGGCAATGGGGAATGCGCAAGAGTGGGGATGCATCAAATTCTAACGTCCATCATGGAAGAAAGGAAAAGAAGAAAAACGAAAAAACTTTTGCAAGCAGAAACTCAGTGAATATTCGTCAGAAAGAAGAGCCTGCGAAGATTCAACCTTTTCCTTTTTATGAGGAAGAAGGGCCCTTTTTTCCCGACATTAAATTTCCTGTTTCGTGGGGTTTTGTCCTGGAAAAATTCCCATTTCAAAATACGCCGGGTTCCTCTCTAAGAAGCATTATAGCTTGGAGGGAAGTTTTCCCAGAGAGCAGAAAAAAGAATGAACAAAAAGGGACAAGCAAGCAAGCAGACAAAGAATTTGAAGGCCCATGGAAATCTTCTGATTAAGTACACTTTAAGACGAAAGAGAGGGAACCATCCAACGATTGAAAGTAACTGCAATTAATGGAAATCATAAAAACAGAAGAGTCCAAAATCAGAGAGAAGGGAGAGAAAAACTCACAGCCCACAAAGGCAAAACGGGAGCTCGACCCGTGACGATGAGCCAAACCCAGCCATATCCAACAAAGTTCAACGATGAACCAACAAGCAAAGCACCCCAGGAAGGCAAAATCTCGCACAAGATCCCAGTGATGAAGCCAACACAATCGCCTAGGTCTTTGGCCACACCCAACCTGGCAAGCTGCCTCTGATTATAGTTCAAAGAGCTCTTAATCACCGGCGATATGCTACCAAACAAATACCCGATACCGGCCCATGATTGCAACCACATTGCAGCCACAAACACGAGCCATCTGTTCCTGTAGAAGGATGTAAATCTCTCTGCCGACGATCCACCCATCACTGACCAACAAACCAGTGTTTGACCTTCCAGATAAATAGATCTTACTGTTCTCCTACTAGCGAATAGTCTGGAAGTCAAGAAGGTGGTGGTGGGAGCATGCAACAAATAAAATCGTGCAGCGATATCGGTGACAGCTACCACAAAAAGAAGGGTGGACCACCGGGGAAGGCAAGACCGGTGATGGACAATGGAGTTCGTGTTCGTAAGGGTCTTCACAGAATATAAACCAGACAATCATCCTAGATGATATATATATATATATGGAAAGGTTTTGATATGATCTTAAAACAAAAACAAAAAAGGTAATTAATTAATAATATTGCCATGGTTAATAGTGGAGCATGTACAGGAGATTACAGCGAGGGCGGCGCTGATCCTCAGTCGTTGTCGATACCAGGCATTGTGCCATGTGATGGGTATTGCCACATTTTTTATGCCTTTATTTTTTAAAACCAAGAGAAATTGTTTATATGACCCCAGCAACTGCAATTATAAGCAGTCAATCCAAATTTGGAAAACTTCCATTATTTTTAATTAATGATAATGATGACTTAAATCAGAATATTAATAGTCCGTATCTATGAAATTTACAGGGCGCCAGCGTATTTTTTAGGTAAAAATTTAGGGATAGGATATTGTTACTACCATTTTTTGTTACTACCAATGCTACTATCACTTTTTCATCGTTAGATCAGAATATTAATAGGAGAGAGATTATAAAGGTAGGTGAGATTTTGATCTAACGGTGGAAAAATATTAGTAACATTGGTAGTAACAATATCCTATCCCAAAAATTTATATGATGCTTCTTATTAATAAAATGTTGATTAATTTGGGATAGGTTATTCTACCTACTCTTATTTTGCCTACCTCTGCCTACTCCTCTCAATACCGTTAGATTTTAATCTCATCCAACGGTTAAGATTTGAGGGATAAAAACTGAAGCTTAGGTTGGATTTGTGATTCCTCCAAACTCAGAAACCTAACGCACCCAATCGCTCCCTCCTTCCCTGGCTCAATGTCCTCTCTATGGAATCGACATTTCTGACATTGTTTTAACACATCACTCGAGTGGTTATTTGAGTGGTCTTATACTTGGGGGAAAAAAATCATACTTCATAACACTTCCAAGATCACTGCAATGTTGGGCCAATGATGTTCTTTGTCTCATCACTTGAGTGATCGCTCGAGTAATCTCAAGTAATTACTCGAGTGGCAACTCAATTGACAATTCTTTCAAAATACTTTAAAGCAGTATCACTGGAACAAATCACTTTAGTAGTATGTTAGTGATGAAATTTAACACATCACTCGAGTGGTCACTCGAGTGATTCTCCCTTTGAAAATTTTGCAACATTAATCATTGGATGAATCACTATGGTGATTTTCTTTTGTAAAACTATTTCACAAGATCAGAAGATCACCATGTGGTTTAGCTAGGATTTATCACATCACAGGAGTGATATGTTTTTCTACTTCCATTGATGAAATCATAGGACTCTAGTGGTCATTCGAGTGTTCCAATAGTTTTTGCAAAATAGTGATGTTTTTTTTTTGTTTAAAATACTTTATTCATCTTTTAAATCCTTTGCAAAACTGTTATAAGCTTTGCTATCAACAAAATATGGAACCTACCAATAACTTTGCTAGGCGGATAGGAAACATTGGTTTAAATGCTGTGTTTGAATGAATGGTCCTACAAAAATGGTGGGTTTGGTTTAAACATCATGATGTGAAGATATCGTTAGATTACCCCCTTTAGGTAACACCGCTGATTTTTTTTTCCAGGGCAACCCCACTGATTAATAAAAAATACTCCTACTAGGGTTTTATATCAAGCTTCGGTGCATAAAAGATCATCCGAGAACTGAATAATCTTAAATAATATCGATTATATGATTTGAAGCAATTGATTAAGACTTTGCTAATACTGCCCAAAACTCAATCTTTTATTTTTTTCGTTGACAAATGGCTTATCAAAAAAAATCAGGGGTTATTACAACCGAGCCGAGCTCGTGCAACGCCTTCAGCATCTTCCCGGATAATTCCGTTAAGTCCATCTGGTGGAACCTGTAGGTTATGGAACCCAATTTCCTTGCTCAACGCGTGGGTGGCAAGGAAGTCTGCACACCTATTACCCTCACGATAAACGTGCCCAAAATTCAATCTTTGCTGAGGTACATTTTTGTGTTTATTTAATTAGGTAAGTTAGTTGATATCAATTCACGTTCAAGAGATCCAAAAAATCATAATATGAAATTACCAATATAAAGTCAGTTAATTTCCTAAGAAAAATAATATTTATTAAGAAGGACCATAAAAATGGTAATTATTTTGAAGGACCAAAAATTAAAATATTAATATAAAGAGACTAAATTGCCCTTAGTCAAATTTCCTATATTATCTCTAATTAAATCAGAATCTGAAGTGATTGATTGAAAATGATAAATAGAGATCAAATCAGAATCTGGAATATGCAAGTTAGAGTCCCTATTGGTAATTTTTTATCTCTATGTGAAGAAGAAATCGTAGGTTCTTTTATCTACAAAGATCTCTCAGGCATCCTCCCCTCTATTCTATAATCTTCAAGTTCTTCTTCCTGGTAATTTTTTATCTTCTTTTCCTTTAGTTCGATTCTTGTTATAATCAATAAAATCTGATTAATTCTTGTCCCGTTAGTATTTAAGATTTTTCAAATTTTTGTTTTGAGTCATCGAAGTCAATTTCCATGATCCATCACTTTTCTTTCTTTATGTGGAATGGAAGGTTGTCATATATTATTGTTCCAAAAAAAAAAGCCCGTAAATATTGACCTATAGGTTTTTTTTTTTGGGAGGGTTAATTAGATATTTCATTTCAAAAAAAGGTTGCCAACTATTATTGTTCCAAAACGTTTTTTTTTCCATTTCTCACCTTTATGTAAAAATTGTAGAACCAAGGGCAATTTAGTCTCTTTATATTAATGTTTTAATTTTTTGTCCTTCAAAATAATTACCATTTTTATGGTCCTTCTTAATAAATATTATTTTTCTTAGGTCCTTTATTATATTTCTCCCTAATTTTTATCTTCTGATAAGGAAATAAAAAAGACAACCTTAATTAGCACCATAAGAATCAACAAGTAATAGAAGGAATGATGACTAGGGACTCTATTGGGAAAATTAATACTAAATCAGGATTATGTTGTCATAATTTAAGTTCCCAAACTCAATACTAAAAATCTCTTTTTTAAAAAAATAAAAAATAAAATACCGATTCAGTATCAGCTATTGTCAAGACATGAGTATATATCGTCTCAAAAAATGAATGATACTTGCAAGGATTCTAGGTCATTTGATGCCAAAAATCGTTTATGATGGATTTAAATATGCGGAGGGAATCACTTTGATGGTTTTTTAAACACAGTTAGATTAAACATAATAGAACTATAGAAGTACTTTTTTGAAAAAAAACACTTTCCATTTATTATTGCATGATGTGACCTGTTCCAAATAAAACCGGGTCAGATCAAATCATTGCGAGCCAACACGTAGTATTAAAAAGCCACTTGCAGGACTGGCTCCATGCGATCCATGCGATCAGAGATTGTGAGAGAGCTAAAAACTTATGGAAAGAAATTATAAAGCCTAACTATTTCTCCAAGTTTTTTGCAGGTGATTTGCAGGACTGGCTCAACTGGAACATCAAGCACAACCCGGGGAAAGAAAGATTTCGCAACTTCTCTTGGCCAAGAGTCTTCAGCCTCGGATGCTGGATCCTCTGGACAACAAGATGCAACTTCCTCTTTCGGGGTGAAAGCAAAGATAACAGGGATATGCTTCATTTATGCACATATTTGCTTATGGAAAATACAACCAATCAAATTCTAAATCACCAAATCTTCCAGTTTGACAGGATTGATGAGACGACTTGGACTCCCCCTCCTACAAATGCGGTCCGTATTGATGTGGACGGGTCTGTGCGACACAATCATCAAGCTGCTTGCGGTGGAGTCATTAGGAACTCTCAAGGCCATTGGGAGATGGGGTTCAACAAGTTCCTTGGGCTTTGTTCAATCCTTGAATCAGAGATTTACGCCATCAAGACAGGTCTAAAACTGGCTCATCAGATGAGCTTGCAGAGAATCCTCCTCTACTCCGATTCCTTGGACGCCATCAATATCCTCATGAGGGGCTGCTATACTGATCACCCTCTTAGAGACATCATCAAGGAGACTAGGGATCTTCTATTTCAGGACTGGGATGTCGAGCTCCGCTATACGCCCAGAGGAAATATCACATGTGCCGACTATGTGGCCAGAGCTGGTCATGGTTGTAACATCCTGAATTTTGAATCTAATATCTTGAACATAAACCTATTTTGGGAAGACTAGTAGGCTCTATTTTTGGAAAGTGATAAATTTGAAATCCGTATTTTGTGGGCCCCGTGAATAGTATTTACTATTCACGTATACGTTTTTACTATTTACAAATACGTATTTAAATATATATATATATATATATATATATATATATATATATATGTTATTCGCAAATACGTATTTAATACTTGAAATTTGTGAAATATGAATAGTGTTCACTATTCACAAATACGTATTTACTATTTAAAAATACGGTATTTACTATTCCTAAATACGTATTTACTATTCATGCGGGACCCACGGCCAAAATAATTCTCTGCAAACTTTCCCGTGAGTGACAAACTTTCTTGTGAGTTTGAAAAAAATGGCCGCGGGACCCACGTAATAGTAATTTACTATTTGAATAATAATATTATATTATTATTTACTATTCATGTGGGACCCACGAAAAATTATTTCCACAACCAGCCACGGGAAGAGTCACGGGAAAGTTTGTTTTTATAATTTTGGGAAAATTACGTAAAACGACCCAGAGACGAAAATTACACTTAAAGACCCATTTTCCAACTATAAATAGACCTTCCATTTCATTTCATTCTTCACAACTTCTAAGAGCCTTAGAGAGAGGTAGAGAGAGAGAGAGAGTAGAGAGATATTTGCTTGAGAGTTATAATAGCTGGTTGGTGATTCGGGTATTAGCAAGTAACAGGTAACTCTGAATATTCTTCCTTATACTTGTGAATTATGTATGATTATAAATTTGTTTGTTTACTATTTTGGCAAGAATATTTAGAAAATATTTATGGTTTTAAGATATGGTGTGGGAACTTTGACTTACAAATCTGTAGAGGTACTATTTATACGTATTTTACTATTCACGTATACCGTATTTACTATTCATTTTACTATTCACGTATACCGTATTTACTATTCATTTACTATTCACGTATACTGTATTTACTATTCATTTTACTATTCACGTATACCGTATTTACTATTCATTTTACTATTCACGTATACCGTATTTACTATTCATTTTACTATTCACGTATACCGTATTTACTATTCACATTTACTATTCATTTTTACTATTCACGTATACATACCGTATGTACTATTCATGTTACTATTCACGTATACCGTATTTTACTATTCACAGATACGCATAGTATTTTACTATTCATAAATACGCATATCAATGTATATAATGGTATAATAATGCATTATTTTTGAGTAAATACATTCATCATGGCGGTTGTAATGTGATGGGTGGAGTAAGGAGGGAATTGAATGATAAGAATTGTTATGCCACCACTCGGTGCACAGTGGATGGTACTTTTCAGGGCCCCATCTCCCATGTTTTCCTCTGGCCGGGATTTCATTGGAGATGTGGGACATGTGACACCTCCTTAGTTGTTATTCTAAAGGAGGGGAGCCATAGTCCAGATTTAAGCTCTATACCTTTGGCCGGGTGTATCTTAAGTTTTGGTGAGCTTGAAACCATCCAGTCAAATGAATGAGTTTCTATTGGACTATATGTTAGCCTATGGTTCCAGTCAGCGGTATACGGTTGGAAGGGGATATAAGGGAGGCTGCATACTGCATAGTGCTTTTCTGAATTATTCAATAAAGAATGATGAGTATTTTGTAAAGGCATTTGATGTGAACAACGGTATATCTAAAAAAAATATCTGAGTATATTAAATTCACATTATATTACCTTTTGTCATATGTAATTTGCTCGTGTAAGGTAGAAATATTCAGTAGTTACTGAGACGTGGAATCTCATCCCATATTAACATTTTTCAGGTGATTATTCTAGTAGAGAGCAAGGGAAGGCACCTATGGAGTGAGCTCTGGAAGCTCTTTTGATCTCCAATAGATTATGTTATGTTATTTTATTTGCCATGAACCTAAGACTTCCGTTTTGTATTAAACTCTGAAATATTTTCTGGAATTTATTCTGATTATGTATTACGGGTTTTATTCGAAATGGTAACATTGTAAAAGGATTTGGATATTGTTGAACTCTTTTGAAGGTATTTTCAATATTTTGACCGAGTTTTTGGTGATGAAAATGAGGTGTTACATTTTTGGTATCAGAGCTAAAGGTTCCATGGCAATTTTGTTTATTTTCTAAAGTGATTTCTTAAAATTTTTTTTTTTTAAAAGTTTGAGGCAAATTAAATATCATAACATGAGCACTTCCCTTTGTTAGATTTAGAATTTATTTAGCTATTTTTATTTGTTTAGTGTCCTTATAGTATTAATCATAGGAGGAGATAATGGCAAGAACTCGAAGAACTAATTCAACCCCTGCTCCATCCCAAAGAGGTCTCCCTCCGCATCAAGATGGTCCCCATCCTCAGGATAACAATGCCCTTTTGGCAGAATTACGAGACGTCATCTTGGAGATGAGAGAGAAAGTGAATAGACACGAGGATGAACTAGCAAAAGGAAGAGGCCAAGTTGGTAAGGAAGGAAAGGAGAAGGCTCTGGAAGTCACACCTTCTGACCATCAATCAAGGGGAGGAAGTCATTCTCGCACTGAAGATGGAGGTAGTAGCGGTTCTCATTCTCAGTATCATCCCTTACCTATTACTGAGGTTTGGGAAAAATTTCGGAAGTTTACTCCACCGATGTTCGAGGGGAAGCTAGATCCGATTGCAGCACTGGAGTGGCTGAAGCGTGTAGAAAAGATTTTTAGAGTTATCGAGATTAGCTCACAACAAAAGGTGATGGTTGCTGAACAATTGTTGCAGAAAGCAGCTGAAGAATGGTGGGAAAGCACCAAAACAAAAGGAAATGCTGAGATGACGTGGGAAGAGTTTAAGGAAAAGTTCGAAAATTATTACTTTTCCCCTTCAATCAGAATAGAGAAAGAAACTGAATTCCTCACATTCAGGCAAGGGGAATTACATGAAGACGAATTTATTACTCGCTTTTTAGAGTTGTCTAAATTCTGCGGATATTCACAGAACAACTCTAAATGGTTGAGTGCTCGATTGGTTGAAAAAGCTAGACCAGACCTAAAAACAGCTCTATCACCGTTCCTTGATGAAACAAGGGATTTTGAAGAAATATGCGACAAACTGCGCACGATAGCAAGGAACAAACGAGAAGAGGAAGTTGAGAAGATGAAGGGTTTTCAGGCCAGATCTACACACCTCATGAGACCAACGGGAGGAGTTACTAAGAAGCAGAGTCACAACTTCAGTAATGTGAATACGCGGTTTAGCCAACCATCCAGAAATCACTTTGGTGGACCATCGAGGAGTTATTTTACTGGACCCCAAAGAAGTCATTTCAACAGACCACCGAGGAGTCAATTCAAAGGACCTCAAAGGAGTCACTTCAGTGGAGGTCAGAGTTCATATAGGGGATCCACAGCTCCTGTTGCAAGCACCGCCAACAATCAGATGTGTGCCAAGTGTGGAAGAATACACCAAGGACCATGTGTGACGTGTTTCAACTGTGGAAAGCCAGGACACATTTCCAGATTTTGTGAGGAGGAGCCTCGAGGAGCCAAGGATGCTAGAACTGCAGTGCCAGGGAAAGTGTTTGCACTATCACATCAGGAGGCAAGTGCTTCACCAAATCTGATTAAAGGTATCCTCAAACTCCAAGGTCTTGAAGTAGAAGCCTTATTTGATTCTGGTGCCACACACTCTTTTATATCATACGACTGTGTGCCTCGATTGAATTTAAGAGTGAGTGAATTGCCTTATTATATGATTATTTCTACACCGGCGGGAGCTTCAGTAAAAACTTCTAGGGCTTGCTTAAATTGTACGATTGAGATTGATAATAGGATCTCAAATATAGACCTTGTTTGTTTACCCACGAAGGGTATCGATGTAATAATAGGAATGGATTGGTTGTCAGCTAATGACATCATCCTTGACTGCAAGAGGAAGACTATCTCTCTTGCGGATGACTCTATGAGTCATAGTAGACCACAATTGTTGTCTATAGTACAAGATGAAAAGCCTGTTCATCATGGTTGTCTTGCGTACATGGTGTTTTTCTCCATTCAAACAGAAGTGGAGGAAGGGATAGAGAACATTGAAGTGGTGAAAGAATTTCCGGAAGTATTTCCGAAAGAAATGACAGGTTTACCCCCAGAGAGAGAAGTAGAATTTTCTATTGATCTCGTACCTGGAACAGAACCTATATCTAAAGCTCCTTACCGAATGTCTCCATCGGAACTAGCAGAATTGAAGAAGCAGATCGAAGAATTGTTAGAAAAGGGTTTTATCAGACCCAGTGTATCTCCTTGGGGATCGCCCGTACTCTTAGTGAAGAAGAAAGATGGGAGCCTGAGACTATGCATTGACTATCGCCAGTTGAATAAAGTGACTATAAAGAATAAATATCCTTTACCCAGGATCGACGATCTACTTGATCAGTTGAAGGGAGCATCCATATTCTCCAAGATCGACCTCAGATCAGGTTATCACCAACTTAGAGTCAAAGCTGAAGATGTCTCAAAAACTGCATTCAGAACTAGATATGGCCATTATGAATTTCTTGTTATGCCATTTGGGCTAACAAATGCTCCAGCAGTATTCATGGATTACATGAATAGAATTTTCCGACCATATCTAGATAAATTTGTAGTGGTTTTCATTGACGACATCCTTATCTACTCTAAGGATGAAGAAGAGCATAAAGAGCACCTTAGAATCGTGCTACAAGTGTTGAAGGAGCACAAGCTCTATGCGAAACTGTCTAAGTGCGAATTTTGGTTGAAGGAAGTAAAATTCCTAGGCCATGTCGTATCGGCTGAAGGTGTTGCAGTGGACCATACTAAAGTTGAAGCAGTTCTCCAATGGGAACGACCAAAGTCCGTGACTGAGATCAGGAGTTTTCTAGGTCTAGCTGGCTATTATAGGAGATTTATCAAGGGCTTTTCGCAGATAGCTATGCCTTTGACAAAGTTAACTAGGAAGGGTCAACCATATGTATGGGACGAAAAGTGTGAAGCAGCTTTTCAAAATTTGAAGACTAAGTTGACTACGGCACCAGTACTTATAATTCCAGATCCTGCTCAGACCTTTACTTTGTACACAGATGCTTCCAAGAAAGGTCTTGGGTGTGTATTAATGCAAAATGGTAGGGTAGTAGCTTATGCTTCTCGACAGTTAAGGCCACATGAAGGGAATTATCCTACTCACGACTTAGAACTGGCAGCAGTAGTGTTTGCTCTGAAGATTTGGAGGCACCACCTCTACGGTTCAAAGTTCGAGGTTTATAGTGACCACAAAAGTCTGAAGTACCTGTTCAACCAAAAGGAGCTCAACATGCGACAGAGGAGATGGATGGAGTTTATCAAGGACTACGACTTCGAATTGAAGTATCATCCAGGAAAAGCGAACGTTGTAGCAGATGCCTTAAGTAGAAAGACAATCCATGTAGCCCAGATGATGATCAGAGAACATAAATTGCTCGAGGAGATACCAAGTACATCTATTGATGTAATGTCAGGTTTGGTCGCTACCATGGAAGCATTAACTATTGAAAGCACAATTTGGAAAGAGATTAAATTCGCTCAGCTCGAAGATGAGTATCTATTAAACGTGAGGGAAGATATTGAAGAAGGAAAAGAATCGAAATTTGGGATCGATAGAGATGGGATATTAAGGTATAAAGGAAAAGTGTGCATACCTAATGATGGAGAAATAAAAAAGCTCATACTAGAAGAGGCACATCGGAGTAAATACACTATCCATCCCGGAGCAACCAAGATGTATCATGATCTCAAGCGGAATTGGTGGTGGCGGGGCATGAAGAAAGATGTGACTGACTTTGTCACTTGTTGTTTGACTTGTCAGAAAGTCAAGATCGAACATCGGAAACCTCCTGGATTATTAAAGAATTTGGATATCCCGGAGTGGAAATGGGACAGCATCTCTATGGATTTCATCATGGGGCTTCCTCTAACGACATCCGGACATAATGCCATTTGGGTAATTGTCGATAGGTTAACTAAGTCAGCTCATTTTCTAGCAATTGCAGCAGAATACTCATTGGAGAGATTAGCAAAGATCTACATGAAGGAGATTGTCAGATTGCATGGGATACCGAATAGCATCGTATCTGATCGTGATCCACGATTCACTTCACGATTTTGGAAAGCATTGCAGAATGCTATGGGAACTCGGATGAGTTATAGTACCGCTTATCATCCTCAAACTGACGGGCAGACTGAAAGGACTATTCAAACTCTGGAAGACATGTTGCGGGCTTGTGCAATCGAACTAAAAGGAAGTTGGGACGATCATCTTCATCTTGCGGAGTTTGCATATAACAATAGTTATCACTCCAGCATTGAGATGGCACCTTATGAGGCTTTGTATGGAAGAAAATGTAGATCTCCTATTTGCTGGACGGAATTGAATGAGCGAATTTTAATAGGTCCAGAACTTGTGGACGAGACGACTCAAAAGATTAAGGTGATTCAACAGAAACTTCTCACTGCTCAGAGTCGACAGAAGAGTTATGCTGACAAGAGAAGACGACCGTTGGAGTTCATGGTGGGCGAACATGTATTCTTAAGAGTCACACCAATGACTGGCATTGGTAGAGCAATACGAGCAAAGAAGCTTTCACCTCGTTTTATGGGTCCTTATGAGATTTTGGAGAAAATTGGACCGGTAGCTTACAGAATTGCTTTACCTCCACAGCTTGCGAACCTTCATGATGTCTTTCATGTATCGCAACTGAAGAAATACCAACCGGATCCTTCCCACATTATAGAAGTAGAAGAGGTAGAACTCAAGGATAACATGACGTATAAAGCTGAGCCGGAGCGGATTGTTGATGCAAGGGACAAGAAATTAAGAAACAAGACCATTAGACTTGTAAAGGTCGAGTGGAAAGGAATGGCTCCCGGAGATGCTACTTGGGAAACGGAGGAGAGCATGCGTCAAACCTATCCTCATTTATTTATATAGGTTAGAATTCTTATTATAGCGAAATTTTGAGGACAAAATTTTCTTTTAGGAGGGGAGAAATGTAACATCCTGAATTTTGAATCTAATATCTTGAACATAAACCTATTTTGGGAAGACTAGTAGGCTCTATTTTTGGAAAGTGATAAATTTGAAATCCGTATTTTGTGGGCCCCGTGAATAGTATTTACTATTCACGTATACGTTTTTACTATTTACAAATACGTATTTATATATATATATATATATATATATATATATATATATATATATATGTTATTCGCAAATACGTATTTAATACTTGAAATTTGTGAAATATGAATAGTGTTCACTATTCACAAATACGTATTTACTATTTAAAAATACGGTATTTACTATTCCTAAATACGTATTTACTATTCATGCGGGACCCACGGCCAAAATAATTCTCTGCAAACTTTCCCGTGAGTGACAAACTTTCTTGTGAGTTTGAAAAAAATGGCCGCGGGACCCACGTAATAGTAATTTACTATTTGAATAATAATATTATATTATTATTTACTATTCATGTGGGACCCACGAAAAATTATTTCCACAACCAGCCACGGGAAGAGTCACGGGAAAGTTTGTTTTTATAATTTTGGGAAAATTACGTAAAACGACCCAGAGACGAAAATTACACTTAAAGACCCATTTTCCAACTATAAATAGACCTTCCATTTCATTTCATTCTTCACAACTTCTAAGAGCCTTAGAGAGAGGTAGAGAGAGAGAGAGAGTAGAGAGATATTTGCTTGAGAGTTATAATAGCTGGTTGGTGATTCGGGTATTAGCAAGTAACAGGTAACTCTGAATATTCTTCCTTATACTTGTGAATTATGTATGATTATAAATTTGTTTGTTTACTATTTTGGCAAGAATATTTAGAAAATATTTATGGTTTTAAGATATGGTGTGGGAACTTTGACTTACAAATCTGTAGAGGTACTATTTATACGTATTTTACTATTCACGTATACCGTATTTACTATTCATTTTACTATTCACGTATACCGTATTTACTATTCATTTACTATTCACGTATACTGTATTTACTATTCATTTTACTATTCACGTATACCGTATTTACTATTCATTTTACTATTCACGTATACCGTATTTACTATTCATTTTACTATTCACGTATACCGTATTTACTATTCACATTTACTATTCATTTTTACTATTCACGTATACATACCGTATGTACTATTCATGTTACTATTCACGTATACCGTATTTTACTATTCACAGATACGCATAGTATTTTACTATTCATAAATACGCATATCAATGTATATAATGGTATAATAATGCATTATTTTTGAGTAAATACATTCATCATGGCGGTTGTAATGTGATGGGTGGAGTAAGGAGGGAATTGAATGATAAGAATTGTTATGCCACCACTCGGTGCACAGTGGATGGTACTTTTCAGGGCCCCATCTCCCATGTTTTCCTCTGGCCGGGATTTCATTGGAGATGTGGGACATGTGACACCTCCTTAGTTGTTATTCTAAAGGAGGGGAGCCATAGTCCAGATTTAAGCTCTATACCTTTGGCCGGGTGTATCTTAAGTTTTGGTGAGCTTGAAACCATCCAGTCAAATGAATGAGTTTCTATTGGACTATATGTTAGCCTATGGTTCCAGTCAGCGGTATACGGTTGGAAGGGGATATAAGGGAGGCTGCATACTGCATAGTGCTTTTCTGAATTATTCAATAAAGAATGATGAGTATTTTGTAAAGGCATTTGATGTGAACAACGGTATATCTAAAAAAAATATCTGAGTATATTAAATTCACATTATATTACCTTTTGTCATATGTAATTTGCTCGTGTAAGGTAGAAATATTCAGTAGTTACTGAGACGTGGAATCTCATCCCATATTAACATTTTTCAGGTGATTATTCTAGTAGAGAGCAAGGGAAGGCACCTATGGAGTGAGCTCTGGAAGCTCTTTTGATCTCCAATAGATTATGTTATGTTATTTTATTTGCCATGAACCTAAGACTTCCGTTTTGTATTAAACTCTGAAATATTTTCTGGAATTTATTCTGATTATGTATTACGGGTTTTATTCGAAATGGTAACATTGTAAAAGGATTTGGATATTGTTGAACTCTTTTGAAGGTATTTTCAATATTTTGACCGAGTTTTTGGTGATGAAAATGAGGTGTTACAATGGTAACACTGCTAATGAAGACGTGGTCCTCATTCCAACGATTCCGACAGAATGCCTTCATATGATCCTGCGGGATCAACAGGCCTATAACTGCTAGCTTGTTTTTTAGGATGATGTAATTGGGCTAGCTTGTCTAGCCTTTCTTTATCTTTTCAAGCCTCGGCTTGCCTGTATCTTCCAAAAAAAAAAAAAAAAAGCCACTTGCAGGTGCTTGGTTATAAAATTTGGGGATGTTTTTGTTGAAGAATAGAATAATATTACTTACAAAAATTTATAAGGTTATTAAATTTAGGTCGGACCGGTTGGTTTGTTATGAAAACTAACGAACTAACCACCCACCCGGCCCGGCCTGATCACCAACTTGGGTCCTTTTTTCTTAAAAAAAAAAAAAATCTTCATAATCTCATATTAATAGTCTATAAGTTTTCAATTTCTCATCGATTTGATTTTGATATAACCCACTAACCCTTAACTTAGTACCCAAACCGGTATAGAGGTTGGTTCTAGTTTAATAACCTTGGTTTTTTAAGATTCAATGTTGTCCCAGAAAAGTTAAAATAAAGCAATGTTGCCCTTTGTCGTTAAAAAGTTAATAGTCAGTGTTAATTTTTTAACAGTTAACATTAATTTTTTTAACAATATGAAGTACCATTACTACGTTTTGACATTTTTTTTCGGAAAAAACTTATAAGACAAATTTACACCTTAACTCCTTTTTCAAAACCAACAATATATATTTTCTTCTTGCGGGTGCTAGCTTATTAAAAGGGAAAATCCCAGCAAAATACAAACAAAATTGGGAAAAGACAAATGGGTGCTACTGATTTATCAAATCTTAGTTCAAGATTGTAGGAGAAATTTTGGATTTTCAATTGTGACCAAAAGACCAAATTGCCCTATGTGTAATTTTTTTTTTAATAAAAAAAACAGAGAAGATTCATCTATACGTGATTGGGTCTTGGCAGAGGAGTGAAAATCGTGAGAGAAACCTAAGAAGAAGAAGACGAACGGCGGCTTGTGGTTTGCAATATTTATTATCCTGAATTGGACTTAGTAGTCTGCCTAACCTAAGCTAATACTCAAGTTTCTATGCCTAAAATTTAGGGTATTACACAAGGAGAAGGTGAAAGTGTGAGAACTTACTTCCTGAGACTGCAATGGATTTTACAGAGGTGGCTGGAACATTAGTTGTAGGCTTGCCGCTAGTCGTGGGGAAAGGAGATGAAATGGAGAGTTTAGGTGAATATGGAGAAGGTGTTTATGAGCCATGATTGATTTCCTCCCGACGGTGAATGGCTCTAACCAGGAAGCGGATGAAAGGGAATCAAAGGAAAAGTAAGAAGCATTCGAAGCAGGGAGGAAGTGGTTGAATGACGTGGGTTCCATGTCAGCATTTTGGTCAATCTAACAGTCAACGTCACTGAAATAAACGGTCATGATATTTTTACCCTTATTTTAAAAGTTTGTATGTATTTTTGTACCTAAAAAAAATACTTACGCTTCTCAAAATAAAACACGTGTATTTTTACACCTTTACCCTATTTTAAAACATGCAGAAGGCACCATCATTACCAATCCCCACCGGTCTCACCACGCTTTTCCCCGATTATCGCTGGAAAGCAAAAGTGGGAAAAGCTAAGCATGGTTGTATCATATTCAATCCCACCTTGGTTTAGTTGTTTTGGCATTATAAGGCTTTTGCCTTCTTTTATACCCCCAAAAAAAGTTCATCGTAGTTTTTTTTTTAATTTTTTTTTTTGGGGGGTGTTTTACTGTCTGTTCTAATACAGTATATTGTAAATATACATTGGATCATATTTTACCGTCCATGTATGAATGCTAGGAAATTTCTTTCCCTGGACAGCTTCAAAATTTTAATTCTCACTTCTTTTTTTAAAAAAGAAAAAGAAAAGGAGCACGACAGCACCAAATGTTGGGCATCAACACTGAGTTTGTATGTGTGGGACCGGTTTTCCCCCTTTTATACCAAATTGCACTGTTTTAGTGCTAAATACACATTGTTTACTTGTTTTTGAAAAATAATGTTTAAGTTATTAAGTATTATATATTTTTAATAGCAATCAGTATCCTAAAATTTTTTTCCAAGATCCTAAAATTGTTTAAACAATTTTATCAAAAAGATACTTCAAGATATTAACTGATACTGAAAAAATATTTTATGATCTTTTAAAAATATTTTATGGTATTATTAAAACGATATTTCAGAATAACGATGGTACAGGAAAAATAATTTATGGTCTTGAAAATTAATTCAAGGTACTGACGGGTTCTAAAAAGATACTTAATGATATTGACTAGTACTGATATTTAAAAAATACTTCATAATCTTAAAAAATATTTCAAGGTACTGTTAAAACAGATGCTTCAAGTTACTGACAGCTACAGAAAAAATACCTTATGATCTTCAAAAATTATTTAAGGGTACTGATTGATGCTAAAAAGACACTTAAGAATATTGATTAGTACTAAAAAAATATTTTATGATTTTGAAAAATTATTTTAGCATCTTAAAAAAATATTTCAGGATGGTGAATGCTATTTTTTTTTAAAAAAAAGTGAACCATATGTATTTTACACTAAAACAAGGCAGTTTGATTGAAAAAGGTGGCAATGGAGCAAAAGAAATAAAAAAAGCAGGAAAGCCGCGTCTGTATTTGTTCCAAGCCATGAAAGGCTGAAATCAAACTTTCTGCATAAACACCTACTGATTGTGCATGCGAGCGTGGGTGTGTGTATATATACCTATATATTCTATCAAATTATTCAAAAAACAATTTCTTAAATCTATGTGTGCATGTTTGGGAAACAACAAAAATCATAGTTTCAGAAGTCTTTTTTTATATGACGAAACAAAATTTTTTTATACACTTATCTCGTAAATCGTAAGAATGATTTTTCAAAAGCTAATCCAAACATACAATGTGTGTTTGATTTATTATTTAAAAGAAATTGGGTTGGGGATTACAAAATGAACAACGGGTTAGTGTTTCATGCACTAAAGGTTTTCTTGCTACGATCGATTATAAGTTGATTTCACATATTTATCATGGGTGGTAGAAAGTTACTTCTTCACCGGTAATTCAAAAGCCTTTAATTTTAAATGTACAATTTTATATTTTTAATATTAATTAAAAACAATAAATGTATCAAAGATATCATATTTCTTTCAATTATGTCCCTATCTATAAAAAAAAAGTATAAAAAAATAATTAAAAACATGAGATAGTGGTTAGAAAAGAAAATAAAAAGTAGTTTGAATATTGTAACACAAGAAAAAAGTAGTTTATATTAAGGATTATCTCCAACATAAAGAAAATTGTTTATAAAAATGATCAAAGAATTAAGCAAAAAATTATATCCTCAATTACTGCTTTTGATGGCTTTAAAGCAAAAGCACTTTAATTTTAAAATTCATCTCAAACACAAGTACCAATCTATTTTTAAAATAAAAAGCCACTTATAAGCTGTTTATCAATAATTTTGTAGTATAATTTACATTATAAATTATATCTTACCATATATTCAAAACAAGTGAAATATATATATATAAAAAGCGACAACATATCTCCAATAGCTCGCTTTAGAACGTTCTGAGTACCAACCAATAATTACACTTGGGCCCCTGAAAGCACTTCGAAAAGAAGGAAAAAAGAAAAAGAAAAGAAAAGAAATATCCATCCATTAAGATTCTTTAATATTATCTCAAGTTTTTAATATAAAAACTCGTTAAAAATTTAATGTAATTCAAAGTATAAGATCTCAATAAATTTTAGTGAGCTTACGTGCAATGGTTCAATCCATCAAAATTTAACTTGTATTAATGACCGATATTAAAATAATAGAAGAGTATTGGATATATCAAAATAATAGACGCAAGAATAAAATAATGTGAGAAAAATAAAGAGGACACATCATGAATTTCTCGTTTTCAATTGGCAGCTTTCAAGGGAATTCACCACACTACAGTATTGTATAGCTGCTAAGCAAATAAGTTAATATAATATTTGGTCATCATAACTTACCCAACTTTTCGTTCTAGTCCCCATAATTTTAAATAATATATTTTGATCTCTTAGGGAGCAAAATAATTCAAATCTTTGTTAAAATACAGACATAGAAACCTCATGGACAAAAATTTATACTCTATCCGGACGTAATAATATGCACTACAAAAGTGTTCCTATAATTAAGACCGAAAAGAATATAAATTTTTGTCCATCAGGTTTCTATATCTATATTTTATGCAGTATAAAAGTGTTCATATAATTAAGATCGGAGGTAATAGCTTGAAATTATATAGACAAAGGTAAGATACAAACAAATTATAAAGGCCGGACATTATATTAATAAAAAAATACTACAATTAGCACAATCAAATGTTGTCCCTATTTGAATTGGAGGGAATATACACATCAAATAGCTCTGTCCTCTGGATTGGAAGGAAAAAAACACACTTGACTACTTTATGGTTAAAATGACTCGCCATCAATTAGGACGAAGCATATTCTTACACAAAAAAGCACCCTGCCATTAGATCTTGTATATTTATTTAGGTTACCACTTTTTTTTGCCAACCTACTTTGGTTACCACCTACCACCATTATTTAAAAAAATAAGAAGAAAACATCACATCACATCACATATTTTATTTATAAAATACGCTCTTTCCACGTCAGATTTTGCATTTCATTAGATTTTAGAGACATCCCTTCACATATAGTCCTCGGGATCTACATCATCCTTCTAAGTTATAACTGAATGACTTGGAAGATTGTGAAGGAGGTAATTAAACTCAGTTTTCAAGATATTGGAAAGGCGTGTTTGGGAACCCATAATTAACATGACTTACTTGATGAGGTGTCGGAAGAGATAAAAGACACGAACACAACATTCGCGGATTACGTGGCCGTCTCAAGCAAATTATTGAAGCGGGTAGGTAATCGTTCCAAATTTGTATTCGGCTTGACATCATTCATTTGGTTTTTTCACGACTCCTCCACATGATTTTATTTGTTTCTTTCTCTCACGGTAAAATTATGATTATAAAAATATCATGTTGACCTTTTAAATCTTGTTTTAAATGATCACGTTTTTCATTTTGGGCGGCTACAAATTGTTTAATTCATACCACTCTGATCCTATTTATAAGTCCAGTTTGACCAAAAAAATTTGGTCCTATTTATAAGTCCAGTTTCGGAAATAAAAGATATTGTGATAATTTTACCCATATTAATTGCACCTATAAAGTTAGAGAGAGAAGAAATAATCAAAAAGTACCCAATCATAAATGAGGGCAAAGTTAAAAATTTACCCTATAATCATTGTGCCAACTAACTTTTCTTGGTATGTGAGATTTGGTCAAACTAGACTTATAAATAGGATCAAAGTGGTACGTTATCAGTGGTAGAATCAGGGGAAAAAAATTAGTTCAGGCCAAAAAATAAACATATTAAACTATTTTCTTTGGTTCTTATAATAAGACATCAATTAACAAGTATATTTAGTTCTTTTTATAAGGCACTTGCTTCTTTCCAAAGAACATTAAATACTTTTTTTCACGAATTCTCATAATTGAAATGGTAGAGAGTAGGAGTAATAATTAATAAAAACTACTCTCTCTTTTTTCGAGCAGGAAAAAAAGAATAATAATTAATAGGATATTAGAAGTTAGTGTTATTTGTAGGAACAATATTGAAAATTATTTAAATTTTAAGACAAATTTAATGATTTTAACGATTTTTATTGACCTGTGAGAATTGTTAGTTGGTGTCTTATAATAAGGACCAGAGGGAATATTTACTAAATAGTATCACATAACCTTAAAAATACAAATAAATAATAACTGATAATTATAAATAAATAAAATATATAAGATGATACTAATTTATTCGGTAGGTATCTCAAACAAGAATTTTACTTCTTTATCACAACCTAATAAGTAATGAACTAAGTATTATCCTTATAAAGATAATAAAAAAATTAACTAGGACCAAATTATTTATTAGCCAAATAAAATTTTATATAATAAATATATATATATATATTAACAAATTTTAGAATATCAAGTTGATACGGAGACAGACAGAGGCCGCCGCCGGCTATAAAGATATTCCGCCACTGTATGGCACTATTGGATGATTTATTTAATGTTGAGTGATCTATACTAGGCTTTGAATACTTAAAAAGTTGATTAAAGGTTTATAGTGTTCCTTTATCAACGCGTCGATATGTCCGAGCGGTTAAGGAGACAGACTTGAAATCTGTTGGGCTTCGCCCGCGCAGGTTCGAATCCTGCTGTCGACGTATCAGTTTTATTTTTCTGACGAACAAACAAATGGGAATGGTAATATCAAAAAAAAAAAAAAAAAAAGGGAATGGTGCTCTTTTGGGCTTTGAAAGGAAAACGCCTGTTTTGCTGGGCCGCTATTTCAAAGTATTTGTCCATGTTTTTTGGTTTCATTTCCTTTCTACTGAGTTAAATTAGTTAATTTTACCTATTTTCCTATAATGCCCTTATATAAATTTTTAAATGCCATCATTTTGATCAAAATGGAAATTTGTCCATAAACAATTCAAAATTCTGTTGAAGTTTTTACACCATGCAGTTTGTTTTGTGGGCTCATTTCTTGTCCTAGTGTTCCCCCTCCCCCCCCAACCCTTTTATTTCATTACTAATTTACAAATGGGAAATATTAAAAAATATACGAGTACTTATTTTATCCTAAAAATGTGTTAGTAATAAATATATTTGTCTGGAAGATTTAGAGACAATGGATTCTTTTTTTGGTGAAAAATATAGTTGATTGAAACTATATTGATAAACATTGAATTTAGCCTTGAGGTTTTTTATTGTATGTGTAGAATTATATAATTAATCAATATCAATAATCAGCGTCTTTTTTAAAAAACAGAAAATCAATCTCAATATAAAATATGATATTGACACCCACGTTAATCAACAATACATATGATTTATCACGAATATTTTAATAGTTTAGCTTAAGCATGTTATCCTATTCATGGTAATTTTATTTAGCGAAAAATATAATTGCCAGGGAAAAAAAAGGATAACAGGGCCTATCAAAATGCAACAGACTATAAATGAAAAATATTCCTTGCAGATTTGCTTTTCCATGTGGTGCTATATTAATTGAGTTGTATTATTGAAAGGGTATTTTAGGAAGAAAGTGACAAAAATTAGAATGTTGTCCTATAATTATGACCAAAACCAACTTACAAATGTTGTCCTATAATCAGGACCGGAGGGGGTATTTCCTAATTCCTCATAAACTAGTTCAAACTTCAGAGTCGCATGCGTTATTTAACATGTCCAAACTAGTCCTTGCATACGAATACGATTTTGCCTGTGTTGGGGAGTTTCTTGGGGTCACATTTATCCTTAGGAACATGGTCCATAAACATACTCACACATTCAGTGATGCGGTTAAATACGAATCTGGATGAAGGTTCTGGTTCTGCCTTATGTTGAGCCACCTTTCAGAATTAATCGTTCATTATTATTATTATTATTTTAATTTTGCTAAGAACGCCGTTTGTTTATCTTACTTGCAAGAATTTGTCAATCGTGGAATATACCTAGTCTATCCTTTATAGACTAGGACCCAAGCCCAAATTGCATTAAGGTCAGGTAATAAATAATACTAGAAAAGTTTGGGTAGAAGGTTGTAATATTCCGCAATTATTCTAATCTATATCATTAAACTGATACTATAAGCTCTTTGACGAGGATACCATACATAGATTGAGGAAGAGACATATGGAACCCTATATGTGTGTGTGTGTGATTACATAAGAGTTCAATGTTACGTGACATAATGCACTAAATTAATAAATAAATATCTATTCTCTCCCTCTTAAACTTTCTCTTATTCTTTATTTGTATGGTATATTTGGTGTGCGTCCATAACTGTAATCGAGTTAGTATGGGTACTTAGATATAAACAACCATATTCTAAATAAGCCTGATATTCTTTTGAGGAACTCATTTGAAACCATATGTATCCAATGGATTTGATGGAGATACGAAGTTAAGGAGTTTTGGGAAAGCTCAATTATTTGTTAATATTCAGCACCCTTTTCCATCAATTTTATTGCTTATTTAAAAGCAATAATTCATATTTCAGTGCTTGGAACTGTGAACTAAAGTAATCTCCCAATCATTTTTATATGGAATATTCTCTTTTTATAGGGGTGATCTTTAATTTAAAAAGTTGTCTAAAATTTTAAACATAACCTTTCGATTTTATCCTTTGTTAAATATATGTTACTCATTACTTCTCTATAATAAATTTTCACTCACTATTTCTCATGTACCCCTTTACAAAAATAAATATATAATTTAATAATTAGAAAGAAAGGTACGTATTTTACGTATTTATTGTTTCTACCTAATATTTTGAACAACGTAATTTTAGTAATTGTTCATTGTAAAAAAACACAGGAAGGAAGTAGTAGTTTTAAACTATCAAATATTTTTGCCACCGTTTGCCAAAAGACCCCCCTTTTAGCATCACCCTGGTTGCTTGATCGGTAGGATTGTGCCTTTTTAAAAAATTTCCTAGACAAAAATGAATGGGATGTTTTCCTTGCAAGTTATTATAACCTCCTTAAAATGCAAAATAAAGGGAAATTGACCAAAATAAGAATTTTTTCTTAAAAAAGTACTAGATTGGAACAGTTGGGAAATTAATTTACAAACTAATGCAGTCAACTGACGCCACAAATGGCGTTAGTCTACTGACGCTTCTCTTCAATCTACAGAGTGGCATGTATTAATGCACGTCACCCCCTGGGTGTCTAAATTGACGCCCAAGGCGTCAATTTTTGATGCCTTGGGCGTCAATTTTTTTTTAAAATATAAATAATAATTATATATAATAATTTTAATTAATAATTATGAAAATTAAAATATTCAAAATTTATTATAAATTTTAGGATACAAGACTAATAATTAGTAAATTAATTAATTAGTTAATTTATTATAAACCATGAGATAGATGACTAATTATTTAATATTCTGTAAAAAATTTGGTATATAAATTGTTAAATATTATTAGCTAAATTTAATTAAAGAAATTTGTGAGAATCATAATTAGTGAATTAATAAAAATATATTTTTTGGGTGGTCTTTGCAGATTGCAGAGAGGCGTCAGTGGACTGACGTCATTTGTAGCGTTAGTCAACTGACGCCTTTGATTGCATTAGTTTAAGACTTAGTTTCCCAACTGCTCCAATCCAACACTTTTTTTTAAAAAAGTTCTTATTTTAGTTAATTTCCCGCAAAACAAACTCAAAACTTAATCAAATCCCCTCGTTAATAAACCACAAGTGGCGATCATCTCATTGTTGTACTGGCATGGAGACGGATTAAGCCAACGGGGCTTCCACGGATGAAGCTAGAGTTGTTGTACCTCGAGATAAGAACATGAAGGCTGAAGCTTCGTTGAGATTTGGTGCCATGCGTGTGAGTTGTAAAGAACCAAAAAAGAAAGGGTATATGAATCAGAATAGCTTCATCCTGTAAGCTTTCCTTGCTTTTTCCTACTCATCAATTGCTTGTCTCTTCTTCAAAAAGGTTCCACCTTTCCTTTTCACTCTCTTTATAAGTGTCATTTCCAATCCCATCAATACTAAACCAAAATTAAGAGATCAGATAAAAGAAGAAGAAGAAGAAGAAGAAGAAGAAGAAGATGGCAGACTGGGGTCCGGTGTTCGTATCAGTGGTGTTGTTCATCCTGTTGACACCGGGTCTGCTCGTTCAAATACCTGGGAAAGGAAGGATCGTAGAATTCGGGAATTTCCAGACAAGTGGCGTATCCATATTGGTCCATGCCATCCTTTACTTTGCCCTCATTTGCATCTTCTTGTTGGCTGTCGGGATCCACATGTACATGGGTTCGTGATTCCTCTCAATCCTCTGTTTTGTACTTCGTTTGAGTCTCTGGTCTTTTATTCTTGTGAACTAGCTTTCATCCAATCCAGTTTTAGCTCATCGACTATCAATTAATTTGAATGTTGAGTGTGTTCGGTTGTACTTGATTGAATTCCATTCAACTTGGTGGGACTAATTTAATTGACTTCCTATCATTGTATATTTTTTCATAACCTGTTTTCTGTAACTCTAGCCCAGGTTCTCATCAGAAAAATTTGAATAATGTTATTCTCTAAATTCAAAAAAAAAAAAAAAAAAAAAAGAAAAGAAAAGAATTGAGACGCTCATGGACGTGAATATCGAATAGTGTTTGCAGAACTCTTACTATGGGTTTGCAGAATTAAACAGGGGTTTGAAGGATTGGTTGGTAAGTTTACTTTAAACAGGATTCATTGTTACTCTGTCATGTCACGTTATGGAATCAAACGTTAAGATGCGATAAACATCCAACAAGGAAGATTTAGACTTAATATACAGAATGATTGTAAAATACCTGAACTTGCGAGCGGATTTGAACTTAAACCAACTACTTTCATACATATTGTACTATTCGGATAGATAAGATCACTAAATCGTAAATGTTTGAAAAAAAGATTTAGAATCCATTGGCACTCATTTCAGTGGTTGACAAAGCACAAAAGTAAACCAGAAACAATCAAATTCTGAATGATGTCCTCATTCGACCAAAAATCTCGTTCCCCCTAATCTTAAAAATCTACTAGTCACACAACAGGCAGGCATTAAATGTTTGACGATGGAATAATAAAACTGGAAGCAATTCAAACATAGATCAACGTCCACATTACAACAGAGGAAGGTAGAGAATGAAGGACTAGAGGTAAAGATGGAGATGGAAAACAATTAAGCAGATAGTGAGAAGTAGAAGATAAAGGAAAGCATGGAACAAAACGGAAGAAGCAGCGGTGTTCATACTCATGAACTCGAAGGGACGGTTCCTGGCCGGCATCTGAAACAGCAGCCCCGGCGAGAGCAACGCAAACAGAACCGCCGCTATCAGAGGCGCCCCCCAATCCTGCATTCTCACAACGTATGCTTCACCACAAGTTACAACCTCTCTTCTTAGCGCAAACCCTTCACTATTGGAATCCTATAAAGCCAACACTACATTTTATTTTTACTATTTCATTTATCTTTTCTTTGTTCTGATAAAGAAGTCAAATACCGTGGAAACGGTGAGAGATGGTGCTCGGAAAAATGCAAGAGCAAGGTACAATAGCAAAGCGAGTTTGGTCGTCCAAAGTAAAACATGGTCAAAAATACAGAGACAGAGAAGAACAAACGGTATAAGCCAGCCAAAGCAAGTGAATTCATTGGATGCCCGTCCCATCACTTTTTTTTTTCATGTCCAAAATGCCATATTTTTTTTTTAATTTCAGAAGCAGGCATTAACTGATTAACAAGTTTAAAACGAGATCAAATCCGTAATCTTCCGCTTGCTACTGAGCTATAAGGTTAATCCAAATGGCATATTGATATTAGATGCAGTGGTGGACCCAGTTGCAGAGGATCAGAGCTTAAGGCACCGACTTTTTGACCATCGACATTGTTCCAATTCCCAAGGCGTCACGTTTCCACAAGTTTCCGTTTCCTTCTCTTCTGCATCCCCAATAACTCTCTTCCTTAGCTTATCAAAGTTCATACCTTCTAAATTATTTATTTACTACCTCTGGCTTCACTGAAACCTACCTCTGATTTCAATGGCGGACTGGGCTCCTGTGGTGATCGGCGTCGTCCTCTTCATCTTGCTTCAACCGGGTTTGCTCTTTGCCTTCCCCGGCACCGACAAACAGCTTGAGTTCGGTCGCATGAAGACAAACGGCAAGGCCATCTTCATTCACACCCTCATCTTCTTCGCTCTCTATGCCGTTATTCTCCTCGCGCTTCACGTCCATATCTACACCGGCTGATCCATTATTACCACCAAGTTGTATGTCAATGTTTCTTTTTCTCTGCTTCACTCTGATTTCTGCTAATTCGTAAGTTCTTTTTGGTTTTGGGATATTCAAATTCAAGTAGACTTTTGAGAATTTTTAATTTCTCGGTTTCAACTTTGAAGCTCTTTTTTTCTTTCTACGGAACGGGTGAGTTATGCATAGATGACAAGTCGGGGGAAATCTAACAATAACAGAGTTAAAAATAATTGAACCATTGTTTCCTGCATTTTGATTTTGACTGCCTCCGTATATAGCATGTCTCGCGTGCCTAGTATCAATTATTACGTATTGCTTACTACAATAGTCTCGTTTGAAGTGGAATGTCGCATATCATATCATTTTACAGAAATTACGATTCAAAGAAAGATTCGAGGCCGCTTTTATTCTTTAGTAGGCCATTACTATATGGTGATGGCGTTGAAACTGACCTCACACTCGCTCTGTAACTCACAATGCCAACCTATATTATTGATACGCGATATCAAAATAGTTCAGGCGAGAAAGGCAAAGGAATAAGGAATTTATTGAAATTCGGGTGAACTTAATTACAATAGTATAATTGATAGGCGTATGTAGTACCAGAGCTTTAGTGGGAGCCTGACCTAACTTGCTAGCGTTAGGTAATGGATTGCTTCCTTTTTAAACTTGAAATATGCAACTCCTTCGGATTGGAACAGTAAAAAAATTTAAACTTGATAAAAATGATGCAGGCAAAAGACACCAGCATGGTTTATCTCCGGTCCGGTTCACCAGCTTTCGACCAATTGACTTTTTTTTTTGACCAAGTTGTAGTTCAGTCTGGTTGCCGGTGAGTTTCGGATCCAATTAGACACTGATTCTCAATTAAACCAGTTTAACTGGCCGATTCGGCCTGATTCTTATAACAAGGATTATTTCAAATCTAACGATTACAATAAATACCGAAGGAGCATGGCAGAACGTGGATTCATGTTAAGGACATTAAATCTGACAATATTAGATTATTAGTGGCCAAATTCAAAATTACATGCAGTTCTATTTCTATCATTATTGCCAGAGAATATCACAAAAACCTGCTCAATTCTTGGGCGCGTACGTTGTATTATGTGTTGTGAGCCCGTAAGAGCCTTAAAACTTAACTGCAGATGGCAACATACAGGGAACCCAGGCAGATCAGGAAACTGAGAGGGAAAAAACAGAAGAAGATGAAAAATAAGTAAAAGAAAAGAGAGATAGGTGGGTGACTATTAATTAGTCAGCGTGTATGTGAATTCCTATGGCGATAAGTAAGATGGTGAGTACAACGAAGTAAATAATGGCATGAACCAGAATGGCAATCCCACTGGTGCCCATGCCTCCAAATTCCACCACCCTATGCCTTGCCGGCAACTGAAACAGCAGCCCTGGTGATAAGACAATGAACAGAGCCACCGCCACCACTACTGGTCCCCAGTCAGCTCCCATGCCTGCCTGATATCCTTCCTTACCTCTTGTCTCTGCTTTTCTCTTCTGTGTTAAGTGTCGAATAGCCAACTATGAAACTCTGTAACTTAGCTTCAGGAGAGAGTCAAGAATGAAGAAACCCATGTGCAAGTTCCTTAATATGTGGAGGAGTTTCTTGGTGGTTAAGGAGAAGGGGATGCTAGACTTAGTGAGAAAGAAGGCTTCGATGGCCTTGGGATTACAACCGAGGAAAGGTATGACCACCCTAGTGGGTTTGCTTTATCAACTAAAGTATCGTCTTTGTTGGCAAAAACAGAAATAATAATTGATTGTTGTGGGATCTTTTTCTTGTAAGCTTGTTGTAATTCTTCATACTGGGGCGTCTCTTTTCTGCTTGCTTTACAGATTTGATCAAAGTGTGTCTAACATATTCATTAAAATATGCACATAAAAAGAAAAAAGAGGAATGAAACGTGTGTATCAATAAAGATGTGATTCATAGTATTGGAGACACTCTGGAAGGTGCTAAACTTGTAAGAAGCGGGAGAAGGAATACAACACATGGACCTACCAGAGAGGAAGGGAGAGATAAATAGATAATTAAAAAAAAAACGAATATCACGTTCAGACTAGAGAAAACGACGCGAACCTGAAAGGAAGCTTTGGGTGTGCAATTCATTGGTTACTTAGCTTATAATAAGGTTTTTGATTTTTAGCGCCAGCAAAATCAAAAGCACTATGTTTTTAAACCCATTCTTTTATACCCTTTCTGGGTTCCAGAATGACACGATCGGAATTTTAATAATTGGTGGTGTCCAGAAAATTGATACGATTGAGACTTCCTAAAACAATTTAAAGATTAATTAAACAAAAGGGAAAAGTGATTTTGCCCTCGAGTCGTTAAGGGAGAGGAAGAATACATGAGTGTTTGGGCATAACTAAAATCATGGTTTTAGAAACATTATTCCTCAATTCGAGATAAAACTCTTCTTACATGTTTACTTCAAAAATCATAAAAACTATTTTTTAAAAGCTAATTCAAACACAAGGCAGCAGCATCTTTCGAGTGACTTTCATCTAGTCATGTTTTGAATTGGGCTTATATGGTCAGACACAATCCTTAATTGAATTTTAGTCCAAAATTTTCTTCAATATTCCAAAGCTAATCCAAACACAATCGTTATAGGCAGCATCCTTACGACCACGAGATTTTTTGGTTTTTCGTCTATAATTTATTTTGATAGTATAATATGATTTATGTATTAAAACTGGTCGGCTCAACTGAGACCAAGTATCTTTTAAGTTTTGGTTTAAGCATGAAGCTGTGTTGTACCCCGGTAATCGGTATGTTCAGTATGTGAATTCCTTTTTAAAGTAAAATATGGTAAATGAAATGAAAGTACACTTTTTTTGGCCTGAACAAATGAAAGTACTTAAACCTTACAATCTAGTTTCATGGGTAAGAATGCTCAATTATTAACAGTTGTGTATATATTTGGAAGCAGAGATTCGATCATTATTAGGAGGCATCATTATACTCACGTCCTGGAAACATCAGAAGCAACAAGTTAGGGAGTCACGAGATTCATACATTTTATTTGGGACTCAAATGGCCAAAAAAAGTTCATTCCATTTTCATTATTCCTCATGCATGTATAAAGAATTAATAAGTCAGCTTGGTTAAATTGAAGGGTTAAAGAAGATCACACGTATTAATTAAGGATCAGAATCTGAGTTTTATGAATAAAAAATCATAGCGTTATTTCCTGGGATTCAGGTTTACTGTAATGCGTAAGGCTTGAATGTGTTGGAACTATTGTAAACTTGGGGACAGTTTAGATCTGAAGTGATGGCGGGTGACCTGATATGGAATGATAAACTCATGCATGCATGTCGTATAGCTACTACTCGAGGAGGTTCTGAAATTAAAAGCTTGCCAATCGCAAATTTGAACTATAACTCCATCAACCCTTTACTGGCGATCAAAGTTTCATCATTCTTGACTTAATTTTAATTTCCACAACTATTCTATAAACATCCCCACATGATTCGATACACAACACATCAAGATAACTCTGCACATAAGCCACTCAGACTATGAATTCCTTATTAAACAATATGTAGCACCAGCTATATTTCTAGATAACTAGCTAATTAAGCTTGGTTGTCTTGAATCGTGGTTCGTTCTGAATTTAGATGCTCCAGCTTCAGACGCTCCTGAACGGTAGAAATATAGATCGCAGCTTTCGTGTCCACGCTTTCATCACCGGCCCCATACACCTCTTCCCACCGTCGTCGGCTCACAACATCGCAGCGATTATCAGCTACCAAGATTGAAACCTTTGGTTTTGGCGGTGCGATCGCGTAGTCTTGGTGGACCAAGATCCCCAGCGAAGCGGCAGGGCAAGCCGTGGTCTGGCTCGCCTTCATCGACTTGGTGCCGCCACCATATTGTGCTGTTGAAGCAGGCTTGGGCGCGCGATTGAATGGTATTAGCTTTCCCTTCAAGAACCCACGGCTTCGCTTTCGGTTTGCCTCCATCCTTGGACCTGCACACCTTCCGTTTAATGTAAGTCTTCGACGAAGATGATATGGCTTGATGGTGTGTTTGGGACGAGAGTGTGTTTATATATTGCTGCGTGGATGCCTTTTTGTGCTTAATTGATATTTCAGATAAACACGAGCATATGTGGATGGATTATTTTAGTTGTGGTCCCTTAGCTAGAAAAATCTGCTGGAGGCATTGCTTCTCTGAATTTTCTTTTGGTATGGATTGGTTGATAAATATATATTCCACTTATTTCTTAAGGTAATCTTATATGATATGAGGTTGTTTTATGCTTACAGAGCTAATTATATATATATATATATATATATATATATATATATATATATATATTTTACCTTAATCGTTTGCTTTGGGATCAGATTCAGTCTCTTTGTAACCAAATTTCTGTGAGTTTAGGCTGAACAGTGCGCGCACAGGACAATCTGATATTTTCCTTAATATCATAATTTGCCGTGATTCAATAATTTTTGACACCTGGGGAGCTAGGGGTAACTATTTATAAATAAGAGAGAGGCTTAATTTGGAGTTTAGCGTGAAGAACCGCCTAATTCCACAATATGCTTGAAAGTTCGGAGTAGAAAGGATTGATACTTCATCCATTATGAGCTACCTTTTCGTGATACGTTCCATCACTCGACTGAAAACAAGAAAAGCAAGAATTATAAGTGCACACAGTATTTAGGAAAATTGACCATTAAGCACTTTATCGACACACTAACACAGGGGAAGTAACTGAAATCCAGTGGAAAGAGAAATGCATATCTTGAAAAGAAAAAAAGAAATCAGAAGATGCTTACTTACGGTTCAATGGATAAGGATTGCACTGGGCACAACATTTCATGTTCTCATCCGTATAACAGTATAAGAATGCATGTTAAGGAGCGTCGCAAGTAACTGTTTGTGATAATATACCCAAATTACTTGCCTGCTATGTTGGTCTTGCTCAACCATTTGATCTTAGGATTATGAAACAAAAACTGAAGTTATTTGTTGGTGATTGCGACAGCAATTAGTGTAAGGAGTGCTGATGATGACTCTGGCTTTTGAGTTTGAGGCATCTAACATTGCATGAGAACTATACACGTGTATTTATTGACAACTTAATCTGGAAGTCCAGCTTTAGTTTTGTTCATGATGAAGCAACGAACGGTTAGGATAGTTTAGTGGGGACGACAACTTGAGGTGCGCTGCTTTAATCGGACATGTACTAGACTATAGACAGAGATAAAAAATTGTTTTAACTTTGAAGGATAAGATATTCTCCCTGACTGTCTAGTCCTACATCGCACCAATGCAAGTTGGGATTCTCGTTTGCATTTTTTACTTCTGCAAAACTGACCATCCTCAATTATTCAAGTGATTTTGTTTGATCTCCTGAATAGAGCAGGCAGGGTTAGGCGTTACATCCGAGAAGGGATTTTGTCTCTGTTACTTTCCTCTTTTTGAAAGACCGGAGAATCTGATAATATAATGCATGGACTCAAAAGTTCATTACCTTTATCTCAATAGCCACTTTTTATCTGTTTTAGCCGTGCAAGTTAGAGGATGGAAAATTCTTTGGGGCTGGCGTGTGATGCTCGGTTAACGGTACAGAGGTATAACTAACAACTTTAGAATTTGTGTGTTAATGATTTGTGTCTGTATCATTGACGAATACTCCTGCTTCTTCAAGGAGTACGTGCAGAGATGGGCAAGAAGAAACCAGTGCTTTGCCCTGACACGTTTGAAATTTGCAGAACTTGCTGTGTACTGCATAGAATATCAGAATCTCAATAATTGAAGAATATAATTAGCCCCACGTACCCCAGGGATCTCTTTCTCTTTGAAGTTTGTCGTTAATTTCTTTTCATTCCTTTAAAGTTATACATCATCTTGTTTATTTCCTGGTTCGGTGAACACGAAAGCGAGCTTGAGAAATATCCTCACTCGCTCCCCAGCATATTCTCTCTTATATATGTTTCCATCCTGGTACTATGTTGGCATTTAATAAAGTATTATAAATTTGTCGTGAAACAAGAAAATAGAAGCTAAGCAAAGATTAAACCAACCCCCCCCCCCCCCCCCCCCGAAAAAAAAAAAAAAAAACTGCAGATATTTTGTAAAGTGGGTTTATACCTTTACTTGATGCGTTCTTATCAACATCAGATAATCCAACTCCAACGTAAGTTGGTGTTACGAAAGTAGAACCTACCTATGAGTTTTATTCATACTATATGTCAGGATAAAGCGTGTATAAAGCTATCCATTGACAAAATCGAGTGTAATAGTAAGTTGGGACTTGGGACATGTATAGACACCATCACACTTGGAGGTTCTTTTTAGAGGATGTCCCTCCACAGAGAACCCTTCATGAAATTACATGACGACATGAGTGGAATGATTAAGAGGAAACCTAACAAATTCATGCAGTGTGGGGTTTAGGCAAGTACCAGATATCCTTTTCAATCTATGAAGGTGCCGTAATGAATCTGAACTTTCGAGCGACATGTACCCTTTTATGTTCAAATTTCAAAGCATTGAGTTGTGTTTACAATATCAAGTATAGAAATATTAATTAATTATTATTATTAGGGATATTATTTAGTATTTATTAGTATTATATATGAATATTATATTTTAGGAATATATCTTTAAGATATTATGATTTGATTTGATCTAATTAGATTTGCTTAGATTATTTTCTAAGTTTAGGGTCAATCTAATAGTTTGCCTATATAAAAGTCTAATTGCACTCTCTTTTATTCATAAGGATTAATATATTAAGAGTATTTCTCATGCCCTTCAATGTGATCCTCTCAACATGGTGTAAGAGCCTTCGTTTGGCGCGTCCTGACTAGTTTTGGACATTGACTTCCTTCTCCGACGTCTCGTGAGTCTAGCTTGCCCCTATAGGTATAATGCTCCAGTTTTGTATTTTCCAAGTCTGGGTTTGTCTTTATGTTTCCATATCTAATTTCGTGTTTAATTCAGATTTGTTGTGGTGCTTTGGTAGTAGTAGTTCTTACCTTGACTTGTGGTTGATTCGCCCCTAGTGAGAGGTTTGATTTATTCCAA
Source organism: Acacia crassicarpa (assembly GCA_034222035.1). Classification (NCBI taxonomy): domain Eukaryota; kingdom Viridiplantae; phylum Streptophyta; class Magnoliopsida; order Fabales; family Fabaceae; genus Acacia; species Acacia crassicarpa. The sequence continues at coordinate 65,533,712 of JAWXYG010000002.1, read as the reverse complement.
TATGAAGTATTGAGTATTTGGTTGCTATTCTCTTTGGTTTCAAGGTGCTCTTTGGTTGCTGCCTTTTTCCCCCCTTCTTTTCTTTTTTGGTTGTGCTTCGTTCTCCGACGTCAAGCTCTCATTCCCGGTGTGTGTAGGTCGATTTCTGTTTTGAAGGTTGCGTTGTCACCACTGTTAGCATTTCGTCGTTTCGTGCATGTTCACTTGTTTCTAGAGCCTAGGTTCTTTGTTTGTTACGTTTTCCAGCACTTTCATGAATTGCTCTTTCGATTTTTTTGTCTTAGGTGTCGTGCTTATGGTTGGCTTACGTGATTCTACTTAATGTCTTTAGAGGTGGAAATAGACCAGGGGCCTGTTAAAAGCCTGGTCAGGCTTGGTCTGTCAGGCTAAAAGGCCAAGCCAAGGCCTATTTTAAGGCCTGTTTGTCTTAACAGGCCAGGCCTAGGCCTCCAAGCAGGCCTGTTAGGCCTGACAGGCCGGCCTGTTAAAAATAATTATTTTTTAATAAAAAGATTAATTAATATCCATCCGCCCCTCCCTCATTCAAAGCCTCTCGTTCGCCCTTTCAAACCAAAAACCCTAATTCCCTAAATCAATTTTCCCCACTCAGGCCTGTTTTTGGCCTATATACTGTAGGCTTGTTTCAGGCCTGTTTACATTCGACCTATTTCGAGCCTGTTTACATTCGGCCTATTTCGGGTCTGTTTACATTCGGCCTATAAAAAATACAGGCCAGACCAGGCCTTTAACAGGCTAGGCTCAGGCCAAAATTTTAGCCTGTAACAGGCCACAGGCCACACTCAGGCCACTTCCTTGCATAACAGGCCTGACCTATTAAGGGTGAGGCCTGGCCTGACCTGTTTCCACCCCTAAATGTCTTGATGTTGTTTGAGTTCTAGGCTATGATCATTATTTTTTTGAAGATCAGTTGTTGTATATACAAGCAGTTTGAGAGGAGTGTTGAGAATAAAGTTTAGAATTATTAATTAATTATTATTATTAGGGACATCATTTAGTATTTATTAGAATTAGATAGGAATATTAGATTTTAGGAATATGTCTTTAAGATATTATGATTTGATATGATCTAATTAGTTTTGATTAGATTAGTTTGTAGGTTTAGGGTTAGTTGCCTATATAAAGGCTTCATCATACTCTCTTTTATTCATAAGGATCAATAATATTAAGAATATTTCTTATGTGCTTCAATTTGATCTTTCAATTTCAGCAAGCTGAAATATCCTTCCTTGCTTCTCATAAGTTGACATATTTTTAGGGTGGTGGGTGTTGAGACTAATTTATTAAATACTCCTTATGGTTCTAAATATAAGATAAAGTTGATTTCTTTGGAGAGATTAAAGAGGCCAATTAAATGACTTTAAAATATTTATATTTATATTTTGTCTCTAAACTAATTAGTTTGACTAATAAACTGATATATAATCTAACGATATTTAGCTTTTTTAATTTCTACAAGAAAAGTCAACTCTATCTTATATTTAAGACCAGGGGAGTATTCAAAATCATCTAAGAGAGGTCTGCTTTATCCCCCTCATTCCATGCAATGCGCAAGTGCACGGGCCGTATCAAGTAATAAAGTGATAAGAAAAGTATCGTTCCCATGAGGACTTGGTATCACAAACTTCAGTTAAGCATTGATTTCACAATTTTATTTAAGTTGAGAAAACCAAATTAAATTTAATTAAGATAAAAGAAATTAAAACTAAAATAAAAATAAGAAAACTACCACAATAATCAAATGAGCAACCTAGAGTCACTAATCCCTTATTTGGTTCTTAGATTTTATCCTCATTAAATTAACTTTGACTTAATCTAATCAGCTAATCTAGAGTATTAATGTCTATAAATGCCTTCCGGTCCATTTATATACTTATCTTAATTAATTATGTAATGCCTCACACAATTAAATAAAATGATTTTTAAATCGGGCTCACTCTAATTTGATTATGCGGAGCTTCTAGGTATATTCCTATCCTAGACGCAAATTAGATTAAAACCTAACTTCACGTTAAATTTAAATCTAATTCCACATTATTTATTCTCAAGGTCAATTTAGGATTCCCTCTTCCAAGTCCAACCCTAAATCCCCAAAACATGCTCAATGGTGGCCACTCACTAAGCAATAGCAATAAACACAGGATTAAATAAACTGAATAAAATTAATCAAAACTAAAAAGTGGGAATAATCTCTAAAACTCAAACAAGTTCATAGATTCTCTAGGTTGCAAAACCAACTAGCCACACATGGCTTTATTCAAATCCATTAAAAAAAAAAAGGTAAGACTTCAGGTTCAAAGAAGAAGGAGAGAGAGGAAAGAAAATTTCTCCGTCGCCTCCACAGTCCTTCCGTCTTCCCGTGGAGACGATGAAGAGAATTAAAATGCTCAGCCTCTGCTCCTCTGCTTCTTCGTCCCTTCTTGTTTTGTGTCTCCTTGATCTGCCTTCGTCTTTTGCTTCCTCTTCCTTCTTATTTATAATTTAGGTCTTGGGTCACTGATTCTCTTTTTCTTATTACAAAGATATCTCATATCTTGTAATTTACTCCAGCAGATCACACAATTGATTTTATTTCTATTTTTCTTGCGGGGGACCATCAAGTTTGGCTGATTGCATATCCTCTTATTGCCTTTTCTACTTCATTCCAAATCAGCTAATACTTCCTACACAATAAAAATAGGATATGAGTAGATTTGATGTCGATTTATTCTTTGATCCCAAGTTTCATGCAATTATGGAAACGTTCATAAAAGATAATTAAATAGGTATATAATATCAATAATTCCAATTAAATCTCATAAAATATACACCTATTCAATCATAAAATATATACTCATCAGTGACAAAACATGCTCAATTAATAATCATTAATGAAACCTCAACAAAGCTGAATGATTGGTCCAAAAATATAAGAAAAGGGATAGTAAGGATATCACTGTCCAGTTAAGGGGTAGCATGAGAGGAGCAAGTAACAGGGGCATATGGTAAAGTGAGGCCCAAAAATGGTTGAGCTTGAAGGGTAGAGTTGGCCCAAAAGGCCTGGCACAGGACCAATCATCATTAATTATTATTGTTAGTAATCATGTAAATTATGATGATGGCATGATGAGCGTGAAGATGATGACAGCTGATTATTATTAGAGTGCAAAAAGGTGCAGCGCCTATCAAACAACCACACCTAAACGCCTCTCTTTATTCCACAGTTTCCTCCAATGGACAATTATATTCTTGCCCGTTCCATCGTTCCTATATGTCCCCAAACCCTACCACAAAAACATACGTATCCTCTGAACTGTCTCTCTGATTCCTTTTGTGTTACAGACTTACAGCTTTGTCTTGTTTCTTGCTCCTTGACTCTCTGCTCTCTCCCGTTCCACAGGATTATTAATTCACAAGGCAACTGCATGAATTCGACTATTTTATGTGAGTATGTGTTGCCCTTTTTTTTTGTTATGTGCTTAATATACTTCGAATTTGTTTTGATGTTGGCATGGTTCAATCAAGTGAGAGTTTTCGCAGGATACACAGGTTGAGAACTTTCATCTGATTGAGCCGTGCCAATATCTGATTCACAATTCCTTCTTCCTTTCTTCGCTTGCCTTTTTATATATAAATGAATATGAATGGAGAAAATTAAAGAGTGATTTGAGAAATATAGCATGCAAGATTATCCTCTTGGATTTTTTGTTGTTGTTTCTTATACCACACTTGCCTTGTGTGAACTCATAAGCTGAATCTATGCATTTTTTTGGGTCAACCAATGCATCTACGCAGCATCGATATTCAACGGATCATGAAAAACAAGTTTTAAAGAAATCATCAAGCTTGTCCAAAGCATATGGTCGGTTGTCTAATTATTATGAGTCTGTTTGAGAAGGCAGTGTGAGATATAAAAAAACACGATTATAGAGTAAAAAAGCACAGTGAGAGTTTTTCTTATGTTCGGGTTGGCGATAGTCAAAAAGTTTATTTTACTCCAATCGCACGGTAAGACAGAAGTCACCTTGTAGCTTATGGGCATCAAGGTGAAGCTGAGATGAGCCACGGTCTCCCTTTTCCAATTTGGCCCTTGTGCGTCTCTCGCAACTGGAGGTGAGAACGACGAGGGACCGAGACTTTATATTGGAAGGAAGTTAAGCTCTATGAATGGTGTCCCCCATCTTTTAGCTAAGAAAGCTTTGATTAGAATACCTAGATATATAATCCCGTTATGACACCTATGGAGGAACTGTATGTAAATCCTTTTGATGAATGATTGTATTTCCGCCAATAATGGATAGTTTCTAGAGTAATATCCATTTCGTTTTAAGAGATGGTCAGTGTGGGAAAAACAATTAAAAGGGAAAAAGCTTACGTTTTATCGTAATATAGAATTATAATACAAAAATTCAAGGTGTTTTAGTCATTTTCCATGCAAAATTGGTTTTCAAATAATATTTCAAACAGGTTTCAATTTGAAAAAAGTCATTTATGTCAGTGTCAATCTAATCATAAACCACATTTATCTTTTTTTTTTTTTTGAGTCAAAACCACATTTATAATATGACTTTTATCATATCTTAAGATTGTTGGAACAAACGTTGTATGGTATTTTATTTGATCTTAAGGATAAAGAGTCAGTTTAGTAGTCTGTTTTAACTCTAAATATATATAACAATCTTTTTCATCTCTAGCATTTCTTATTTTTACCTCCCAAACTGCTTATATTGATTTCATATATTAATTATACAACTCTCAATGCAAATAAATAAAAGGGTAATAAATATTTTAGGAAAATCATGTACATCAAGAAAAAACTAACTTCCTAGGTACTCAGATAAGGCTAATACAAGATTTCTATGACATGTACTCCCTTCATTTTTAAATATAAGATATAATTAATATTTTTTTGATATATCAAGGAAACTAATTAACTTACTTTAAATTATTTATAGTTATCGTTTTTTCTCCAAACTATTTTACCTAACATATAAACTGATATATAATTTAATAATGCACAACATATGATGTGATTAAGTAACTTATTTAGCTTCCTTAATCTTTCCAAAAAAAAGTCAATCATGTCTTATATTTAGGACCGATAGGGTAATAAGAATCAGGTCACATACTTTAAATAGAAAAAATAGGAACTCAAAGCATGCAAGATAGTGGGGTGTTAATTGGTCCTGAATATCTTCATGGGTGAAGGTGCAGATTTGCTAACCAACTATTACTCGAGGAGTGTCTGACACAAATAACAATTGAGGAGACCAAAATTGCCAATCAACAATTAAAAAATGGAAAAAAAAACACCAAATAACTATTAAAAGTGAAAAAAAACAACCAAATAACTATTAAAAAAACAACTATCATAATTAAGTTAAAAATGAGGCACTGGCGTAGGACGGTGACGGAAACGCTGGAGAAAAGAGTAGTTAAGCCTTCTTGTTGAAAAAGGAAAACACCAACAAAGATGGGATCCATGGGAGCAGGTATTGTGGCAGCAGTGGTTGCTGCTTATGGCATCCGAAGGATGAAATTAGGGTGCAAGGTGCATGCCAGTCGAACGCTGTGGACTACTGGATGAGTTTAAGAGGGTGAGTGGAACACCTAGCAACAATAGAAGTTTTGGAAATGCCGACGTCGCTGACACTGTGACAGTCAATGGAAGATGGAGACACTAAGACAGTGACGGGGTAATAGTTCGTTGGCGAATCTGCTCAAAATTGTGTGTTTTTTTTTTTCACTTTTTAATTGTTAATTGGCAATTTTGGTCCCCTCAATAGTTATTTGTATCAGACGCTCCTCAGGTAATAGTTGGTTGGCAAATCTGCACCTTGGCCCTATCTTCATTGCATGGTCAATCATTTTCATGCTGTTCAATTTCTTTTATTTATTTATTTTTTATTTTTTAGGAATTAAAAAGGTGAATTTGTGAGTCCTGAACATTTCTTTATATATATATATATATATATATATAAATGATGGCTAAAAACCTATATTATAAATAAAAGAGTTACACAGTAGGGGAAATTAATCTCAAATACTCTTGATCCATCCAAGACCTTAAATAAAAAGGACAAACATTTGAAAGAGCAGTTTTGGAGATACCCATTTAAGCCAAGCCATCAACAACCCTATTGTAATCTCATTGAATAAACCTTACCTCAACCTGCCAACTTTTACTGAGAAAATCTCTAATCTTTAGTAGTTGAAGACTTCCAGAATTGTGGTTACTGTCCAGGATTAATTTTAGTACCTCCTCCGCAGTAGACTCAATTATTAGCTTCCCCATATCCCATGCCAATTGGAGTCCTTCTAAAATAGTCCATTCCTTAGCAATATTGGGTTAACTGATCCCAATCTCTTTTGTGAAACCCACCATTCATTTTCTAGTCCAACCTCTAATTACTCCACCACAACCAGCCTTAGAAGAGTTTAAAGACATAGCCCCATCAACATTTAGTTTTAATAAGCTTATAGGGGTTTTTGCCAACCCCCATATTCCATATCTCTCTCACTATCCAGCATCTTCTTGAATTCAACTGCTATCTAAAGCGTGGCCATATCAAGGAAAGGACAGGCCCTGGGTTCTGTGGTTTATCAAAATTAATACAACAATTCCTCCATTCCTAAAGTTTCCAAACAGCCACACCAAAGAACAAGTTCCACCTTGTACCCCACCGTTTACCTATATTACCTTTTAAGTTCATACTTAACCATTGTGAAAGGTTAGCAGAAAAAAGGCCAGTACATAACTGTGCTCATTTAAATCGAGCCACATATTCCTGACATAAGGGCAATCCCTTAGTATATGAAGTATATCCTCTAAACCAGAATTACAGTAACCATGAAGAGCTAAGACTTGCAACTACATACTTCTTCACAAGTTTGTAGGAAGTTTATTTAAGCACACCTTCCATAACAATACTTTAAATCTCTCAACCCCTTTCCAATTCTAAATAACCTTGAATAAATTATCACACAAGTGAGGAGGATTTTTCTCTACTAAAAAATAGGCACCTCTAATAGAGAAATTTCCATCTTCAGACGCTCCCCAAATTAAAAAATTGTTTCTAGAATCAGACCTGGGTAGTAAAGCTGACGCCAACCAGCTAATCCCATTTGGGTTCACAATGGAAGAAAGCCTATCCACATCCCAAGTCCCTCCCATTAACCAATCACCTACTAAAGAATCATCCTCTTCCTCAAATAAGGTATTCAAACAGAAATCATTCATCTTAAAACCAATACCTACCTAGCAATCATTAAAGAAACTTACTGTGAGTTCATTTCTTACTTGCCATTTTGCACCTTGATCCACAATATTACTTTGAGGAAAAATAAAAACCCATAGTTTTGAGTTCCCTTGTCGAAAACTGAGAAGAGAATCACCCTCTCTCATCATATATTTTTTACAAAGAATTTCTTCCCCAAGACTTTGAGTAACAATTATCAACTTCTATACCAATTTAGCCCTACAAGCTTGATTCATTGAAGAAAGTTTCCTAAAACCCAAACCACCATACTCCTTGGGTCTCGTGAGTTGTTCCCACCCAATAGGATAGAAATGTTTGGAAGACTCATCATGTCCCCAAATGAAATTTCTCTGTAATCTCTCTAGTTCTTGACAAATACTCCTTGGTAGCCTAGCCACTTGCATATGATATAAAGGAATCACGCTTATCACAAACTTAGCTAAGGTAACTCTTTAGAAAACATTTAGTTTTTTAGACCCCTAATTTAGATCTAACTCTGTTAATAATATACAGGAAATCTTCCTTCCTTCGCCTATTACGTGACAAAGGGAACCCAAGGTAGGTTCCTATCTCACAGGAAATGTGCATCTGAGTTATTTCTTTAATATTCAGCTTAGTACTTAATGGTACCCTAGGAGAATAAAACAGTAGCTACTCCAAACAACGATAAATCATCAGCAAACATCAAATGGGAGATCTTTGGTCCAAATTTAGAAATATATATTGGTTTCCAAATTCCATAATAAACCAAATCACAAATCAAATGAGAGAGTCTATCCAGGCATAAGACAAACAACAAAGGCGAAATTGGGTCTCCCTGGCGCAAACCCCTACCAAGAGAAAAGAACTCTGCTTTGCCCCCTTCCACAACACGTTGTAGGAGACTGATGACACAAAAAATTAATAGTGAGAGATACAAAATTAGAGTCAAATCCCACATCTAATAGAACCTGATTTAAAAATCCTCAACTGATTCTACCATATGCCTTCTTTAGGTCAATCTTAATTGCCATAAGCCTTGTCTTGCTTCTATTCTTATTCATAGTATGAAGAATTTCTTGGCCTGCAATAATATTATCTTGAATCTGCCTCCCTTTTATGAAACTAGATTGAAAGGACGATACTAAATCATTCATCACCCCTCTCACTCTCAGAGCTATCAATTTAGTAATGCACTTGAAGTGAACCATACATAGAGATATAGGCCTTAAATGTGATACACACTCAATATTTCCTTCTTGGGAATCAAGGCAAATAGGCAATAAGAGTTTTGTTAGATCCAACGAAAGAAATATTACCTTGGAAGACATTCTTCACAAAATTGCAAATGGAAGGTTCAACAATTCTCCAATCTATTTTATAAAACACTAGAGGAAATCCATCATATCCAAGCACTTTATAACACCCCATAGAGAACACAAAAGACCTGATTTCCTCGTCCCTAGGAACCCTGCCCATCTCCTTTAAGGTCTTCGAGTCAATCTTAGAAAAGTTGGATTTTGTATGAAGCACTTTTAGGACTTCTAAATCAGCACAATAATGGTCTTTGAAGTAACTTATCAACATATTTTTGAGCTTCTCTTCATTATCTACCTAATTCCCATTCGTGTCTTTGAGCGTAACAATTTTATTTTGACGTCGTCTCATCTTCATTTTCAGATGGTAATATAAAGTATTATGATCCCTTTTAGAAATCCACTCAAATCTAGATTTTTGAAACCATTTAATTTCTTCAAGCTTCAGGATTTTCTCCAACCTTATTTGAAGATCAATCTCCAAATTGCATAAGAATTTAGAGTGAGGGTATGTATTGGATTTTCGGATGCCCTTCAATCTGGACAGTATGTTCTGCTTTTGAGCCTGTTTGGGAACACCCCAAATGGACTTATTATCCCATTAAATGGGATAATAAGTCCATCAAGCAAATTTTGAGTGTTTGGGTAAGCAACTTTTTTGATGGACTTAGTGCTTTAATGGGGGTTTTTTTTTTAAAGCTACTTTATGGAGCTTATTATCCCATCAACTTCTTCTCCATCAATTTCACATGTGGGCCCCATTGTTGAATGACCATCCCACCCCTCCCCAAACAGGTCCATCTCTTTGACCTTTGGTTGTCTATGAAAATAATAAAATAGTAATAAAATAATTGAGACATGTGAGGAAGCCAAGGGTAATATAAACGGACCCCTTGCACGGTTAATTTCCAAAGCAATATCAAAGATTCCATTCAGGACAAGAGGCCAGAGACAACGTTCGACTTGATTAATTTAGATTAGTGGAATCATGAACCTATAATTGTTTCCATTAATTAAATTTTTGTGGGGCTGCATGACCAGCAATGGAAAGGTTGTATAAATCCTATATATATTATCGACAGGCGAGAACCCAAATTAATAAAGTAGAATAAAACTAATCTTCCTTTATGGAAATTTAGTTTTCCTAAGAATGCAATAACAGGTTTATATATGGAAAGGAGTTTTTATGTATCATAGGACCGGGTTCAAATAATGGGGCTATCAGAGTTTAGAGAGAAGAGAAATGAAGTAAATCAGAAATATTATTCATGATCAATAAAATGTGATAATGCATGTGTCCTATAGCCGCTTCTGAAACAAATCCTTAATCGGTGAAATCAATAATATGAAGAACTTGTAGGGACTAGATTTATTTAAGTACTTTATTGTGTTGTAATTTATTTAATGGAATTTTACTATTTTATTTGGTAAATTTATATTTATTTTTAATTTTTATCTCAAATTATCATATTTTATACAACACATATGTGTGTGTGTGTGAGAATTTGCTTCATGCCCTTTTCAGTCATTTTCCATCTCATCCAACTTTTTTAAGCTATGCCAAACAAGTTCCCATTACAAACAAAAGCCACTTCTGCTACTACTATCCCAAACACAAATCACATCAGAAAAAAGTCCATCAGAGAAAAGTCCATCAGAAACAAAAGCCACTTTTCTCACTGCTTTCCCAAACGGGCCCTTTACTTCTCTACCATACCAAACACCTAAGCGATTCCAAAATAAGTTAAAAAAAAAAAGAAGAGAGAAACCAAAAAGCATTGCAATTCGCAACACTTCTGCTCGAAAATGGGGCCGAAGGCGTCGGCCACACGCCCTAGCATAGCCCTATTCCATATCCCTAGATGATTCTAGAATGTAGATAGCGATCTGTTAAAATGTCGATGAAGGTCTCATGTTGAACCCACATTGCTTCAAATCTAAATGAGTAATTTACTTTACTGGCATCATATCATTGAAGTCACCAATAGTAACCCAGGGGTTAGATATCGATAATGCTAACTCTTCTAATTCTTCCCAAAGAGATTGTTGCAAAGTGTAATTAGGTGATCATATATAGCTGTAAGGAGGAAAGAAGGTTTAATGTAGGAATTGCCTGTTTTTCTTCAACACCTATACATCTATACAGTATTTTCTCCACGCTGCTACAATGCCTCCCGATCTGCCTATACTCAGCACAAATGCTAGCTCGTCGAATCTCAGATCCATAATACATATAAGTCGATCCTCCTCTCACATTTAGTTTCTAATAGGAAAATTAGACCAGGATTATTCTTGCGACATACTATCCGAAGATTCTTGCGACATACTATCCGAAGATTCTGTAAAAATCTCTCACTACACACTCCTCTTAAGTTCCAATAAAAGACCTTCACCATAGAAAGGTTGAAAACAAAATATTGGATTAGCCCACAACCTAAAGTCCATGGGCTTGAGGCCCAAAATTGTTTTTGAGAACTTCACTTGGAGTTTCTTCTACCATATCACAATCTTCATCGTCGATAGTAGGTCTAGCCCAAAACTTCCTGTAGGGCCCAGTAGTCATATTAGGATCCCCTGGATCATGTGTAATGCTAATGAAAATTCCATCCTCCAAGTTTTCCTTTTCCAGTGGCCCCCCTCCCTTCGGATCATTCTCTTCCATTACCACAATGTTCTTTCCCTCCACTCCCAAGGTCTCAATAGTAATGCTCTGCTTTTCCTCCACGCCCTCCCTTTTTAACATCTCCCATGCGCGTTTGTCCTTTCACGTATCCTGGTGCCTTGGATCACCTGTAGTAACCTCTTTGTGCAAGGGCTTATTTTTCATTTGCCTTCTAGACGTTGCACCTTTTATCTCCATACTATCATGTGCAAAATTAGTGCTATGCAGTGTTTCCACTACTCTTGCCATAACTGAATCACCCGCATCCACTGTAATTGCCACCTTTCCTAGATGCTCTGTGTCCCCTGCCTCTTCCTCCTCTCTGGTAAGAACTCTGAACCTGGAGCCCTTGTTTTGTGTACAAGAAATGCCAATGAATTTTTCCTTGCCCCCATGATTCAGACGGCTTGGTTTTTGAACTACTCTCTAGATATCAAACTCCCTTCATTTATCTTCCTCAATGATCATATCTCTAGAACTACCCTTATCACTGTTAACATCCTGTTTTATCGCTTCTAAATCTTTTTGCTCCCCTGTTTTACAAGTTTAAGCTTTATGGCCATACACTCCACAATTGGTACACAACCAATGAAGTCCTTCATACTCAGCATAGTAGTCTTGACCATCCAAAGTAAATCCCAACATCAACTGTTTACTCAAATCAACAAGCATGCTAATTCGAGCATAATGGCCTCTTTGTTGAGAGGAAGTGTTGATATCTATTTTGAGTGTTTCTCCTATCCTATCTCCAATCCATGTTAAAGCTTCTTTGTCATAATACTCTAGGAGCACATTTGGCATTCTAACCCAAACTGCCACCTTATCGATTGTGGCTCTCCAAGGTTGAGACTAAGGCTCCTATGGTTGGACAGTTAGGTAGTGGTCGAAAAGTATCCAGTGACCTCCTATTAAGGCATTGAAATAGTCTTCTTTGTTAGAAAATTTAACCACAAAGAATCCGTTTCCATTGTTAATCAAGCTAATAACTCCTCTTTTAGCCCACAGGGATTGAAGGATTGACAGCAATTATAACCAATATTCCTCCCAAGAAGCTTCACAATCACTGCTCTATTTGAAGCCTTATACAAGCGTTTTTTTCATCTTGCTAGAAAAGGAGAACGTTGGAAAATTATGTTTAGAGTTCTCCACGATGTTGCATAGGGGCTCACTATCTTCTTTGTCTGACTCATCCTGTGACATAGTATCATCGGTCATAACCTTCTCGCCATCAAGATCACCATGTTCATTCTCATTACCATTAATCCCTTGCAGCTTCTTAGCAAATGACTGACCTTTACTCCATTGTTTCTTATTAAACTGACCCAGTACAGGCCAATTTTCATCCCAACTGGCGTGCACTCCATTCTTAATCTTTTTTTAGCTTCGATTAAGCAAATCATCCTCCTCGGATGATGAAGGAACAAGTGACGAGCTTTTCTTAGAGAGAACGATGGCCATGTTGTCTCCTGTAATTTTCCCTTACCACTTGCTCAAAGACTAGTGGTATGATTCAAAGTCAAGGTATGCTAGTTTGTTTCAGACGATTGGTTCATGAACTGGGTCTTGGGGCAATGCAAATTTGCACGGGTAAGTGAACAGTGGACCCAAATCCAGATGATTCAAAAGGAAAAGTTGAGCCTAAAGAAAGATATTTGTCGGATCAGGCCGAAATGAAAGAAAGCTATTGGTCCGTATCAGATAATATCGTTACACTTTAACTCAAACACCCTATGAGCACTGATTTTATGTTCATTTTTCTGTACCACCTCATGCGGCATTTAGCATGTTAATGTACAGGTCAGCATATGCTTTTTGCTCGAATGTGACTGCGCAACCACCAATCAAGCAATCAGGAATAGTTCATTTCCATTAATACACACATCTAACATAAAAAATTTAACTTTGCTTCAAACGTAATGTACCACAGGCATCTTTCCTCGATTATCACACTGCCTTTCTGTTTAAAGCATAATTTGGTCAAAACCTAAGACTAGTCGCAGCTTAGCCTTAATTCATACCAGTATTTATGATTAGATCCACCATCTCCCTTCATCATAAACCTGAAAACCTTATACATCAGAAAATTATAATTTTCTGCATCATTCTGGTCATTATAACTAGACGGGCTTTTTCATTATAAAGGAGAATGTGAATGATTTATGAATTTTGAAAATAATTTTAGTCAATGATTATGAATGTGACACAAGTTGTCATTTATTAGCACATGTAATTCATATTGGAGATAAAAAATGAGCAGAAAGCCTAAAAGTGTTAGGCATTGCAAGACGGTTTATCCCTGCGATGTATAAATCCTTCCATTACAAAGGAGAACGTGAATGATTTTTATAAATTTGAAAAATAATTTTACCGATGATTATAAATCATAGAATATATGAAAGTGAAAGAATTGTGACACAAGTTAATAGAAGCCATATATGTTTTTATTAACACTTTAATATATGAAAGTGAAAGAATTGTGACACAAGTTTGAAAGTATTAGGCATTATAATGGAATGTAGGCCGTTCCTATATATTTTAAAATGTATGAGGCAATACAAAATATAAAAAAAGATGTTTTGAAATTTTAAAAAAATATACATGAATTTTTCTTTTTAATTATAACATTATGTATGTCGTTAAGTGAACATTTAATGTCTTTGATTAGAATCTGTTGAACATTAAATACCCTTATATCTTTAAGTCTTTCTAATATAGAGAGGACCCCAATATTACTCTTTGTCCAATATAACCAATATATTTCATAATAATACAACTAACAAATTGTCAATTGAGGTGGTAAGCAATTTTTACATATATAAAAAGAAGAAAACAAGTTCAAATTTCAATAAATGTATTTATTGATAAAGATGAAAATCCTTTACCGTCTTAGCTTCAATTGGCAAACCCTTCATACTATTTTAAAAATATATATTGCATCATTGTCTAGGTATTGTTTTTGAACAAGTTATTATTATTATTTTTTTAATGCGACCAATGGCAACTGTTCTGTCCTAAGAACATAGAGATTGGACTTGACTAGGTTGTCAAGCCTAGAGCCTACGTACCCTCTGAAGGGATCAAAGTCCACGTAGTTCGTGATAAACTGGAAGGCACGTAGCCAGGGGAATGGGGTGTGTGCTCTGTGTGACAGAATGTAAATAGAGCATAAGATAGAACGTGTGCACCTGTTTAGGGTTTCCTTCTATTTATAGAGGGGTCTGGTGCGCGTATCTCTGCCTTAATGAGCAACATCTTAGATTGAGCCGTCAGGGGCTGATTGGCTGGTGCCATGATTGTTGGAGAATCTCTATTAATGAGATCCTATATTTGTGGGATCTCAGATCCCTTCCTATTCTGGCGTGGATTCTATCCTTAGCGTGATTGGGCTGAGGTCCGGACCTGGGCCTGTTGGGCCGGTCCGTAACAGTTGCCCCCCAGCTTGGTCGTTCAGACTTCTGGACGTCCGAGGTGCTTATTGCCCCCAGTCCTTGGAGTGGCCGAGGCCCTTTGCCTAGACTGAGTCGGCTCATGGGTGCCGCGGCTGTCAGTCCGGTCCGGCGTATTGGTCGGCTTATCCTTCTCTTGTCCTGCCAAGAACGCCGGGTTTACTCTGACCAAGCGGCTGTTTGTTCTGCTTGGGTTCCCTGCCCTTTTTCCTTTTAGGATTCTCCGGACGCCTTCGGATTTGTTCCTGCTATGCCATCATTACGGGCTTACAGTTGTCAGACTTTCATTGGGTGCGTTCTGTAATTGCCGCGTCTTTTCGCCTTTCGAGGCCTGCTCGCATTTATTGTGCTGGTGTCGTGCTGCGCCACTCCTGTCACGTCTGCACGGGAATAGACCGTCGCACCCCTGCGTTGGCTTTTAAATAGCCTTCTTTCTTCTCTCTTCCACTTTTTCCCGCTACTTCATTTTTTTGCCCAGATTTTTCTCCGGTTTCTTTAGAGTCTTCAGAGGGGATTCTCCTTTGCTCAGAACTTTCGCCGTTTTCCAGCGCTTCAGTTCCTTCCATTTCCTTTACACAGGTATTCCGTTCATCCTCTACCATCTTTGGCTGGTATTTGTCTTTGTTTTACCATTTATTTCTGGAAGTGTCGCCTGTATAACTGTTCTTCGAGAATTCTGGGTTTTCCTGGGTTTCTTCTGGGATTCTGTCAGTATCACCACACCCGAAATTTGCCCCAAGACTCCCTTAAACACCGGTTTCTAACACCGTAGGCCTCTGGTTATGGCGAGAGATGGGAGTGTTCCGCGACCAAGGGCGTCGTTGACGCCGGAGAAGGAAATGCTTCTCCGTGCGCGTCTCCCGCAGATGTCTTATTAGGTTCTTGGGGGTGAGCCACCCGCTAGGGGGATCTTGGATCCTTTGCGCCGAGGTGGCGGCATGCGTACGGGGCGAGCTGGGGCTCGTCCTTCTTCGGCCAGGGTTTCAGTTCCTATTCCACGTCGCCCTTTTCGGCCTCTTACGCGCGCTCTTCCTCTTGAGTCACTTGGTGGGACCGGGGTAGGCTCCTCTTCCAGTTCCAGGGCCCCGTGGTGATGGCTCAGCCTGTTAATTTTTATGAGGGCCCTGCCGCCGTCCGCCAGACGTCCGCTCCAGAAGATTACTCCGGCCCTTGCTGGGATTGCCTGGCGGAGGCTTCGGCGTTGATGGATCGTGAGGCCGAGGCTTCTTCCATTCTTGGTTCTTGCCGTCATTGGTCTGCCCGGCTGTCCCTCCTCGCACCCTCGTTCGTCCGAGTCCGGAACCATTTTTGCCTGCTACTGTGTCTGTGCCAGGTATTTCTGCTCTTTACTAATACCAGCTTTGTTTATTTTCGTATAGGCTTATTTATGGCTCCCAAGTCTCGGCCTTCTAAGTCCTGTGCTGAGTCGGAGGGTTCGGACTCCTCTGGTCCACCTGAAGCCTTGTGTCGGGCATACAGCTGGGTGTCGCACGAGGTGCTCAAGACCCAGTCAACAATGTCTGACGTGGACATCGCCCGGTTGAAGGTCCCAGTCATGCCCGGGTGTGTCCTGTAGTGTCCGGCGGCCGGCGAGCCGATCTGCACGGCAAGGTCCGAGGATGAACTGGACTTCTTCTTCTTCTACCGCAATTATCTGACGCGGGTCCAAGTTTCCCTTCCTTTTTCTTCTTTCCAAATGGAGGCCTTGCGGCATCTTCGCCTGGCCCCGTCTCAACTCCATCCTAATGGGTGGGCCTATCTTGTAGCCTTTGAGAGGCTCTGTAGCCATTTTTCGCCCCCCCTCTCGTGCACGACCAACCTTTTCTTTTATTTCTTCGGCCCTTTTACACCTAGCCCGCCGAAGGGAGGCGATAAGCGGAGGGGGTTGGTGTCCCTCCAGATCAATTCGGAACGCCAGCTGATGACACCCTTCTCGGATTCTTTCAAACGCTTTAAAGGAGCGTTTTTCAAGGTTGAGGCCGTGCCAGGGGAGCGACCCTGGTTCTTGGAAGGGGGCGGTCGCTTCCCTTTGTACTGGGAGGAGGACCACTACAAAGCCAAGGCCATATCCTTTCAAGTTCCGCGCAAAAGTTTTCTGCCGGAATCAGCTTCTGCAGTGCCCCGGATTGAGGCTTTAGTGGCCGAGTACGGTGTGCAGCCGGCTGGCTTCTACATATCTGCCGAGCCGCTGCCTCCTACCTGTAGCGTTTTTAGCAGCGTATTATTTTTGTTTCAGTATTGGTCTGTTGAATTTAGGGATTCTGACCTACTCCGTTTGCCTTTGTTTGCAGCCAGGACTATGGACGCCCTGCCGTTGTATGCTCGTTTGGCGAGGGCTGCTGCGCCGGCCGGTCGCCAAAAGAAGCGGGCTGCTGCTGCTGATGCCGGTACTTCTGCTGCGCCGGCTTCGAAGAAAACGAAGGGTCCTATTGCCGAGGGTCCTTCTTCGGCCACGGCTCCCAAGTCGGCCCCTGTTGTGGAGATTCCAGCTCTGGGGAGTCAGGAGGTCGCTGCTGCTGCTGCTGGTCCCCTCCCGGCCGTTGAGCCCCCAGCTTCTGAGCGGGGAGAAGTTGTCGTCGTTTCTCCGGGTCCCAGGGGGAAGGACCTTGTCATAACTGATGAGGAGATTGATCGGCTGTTTTCTCCTGCTGGCTCACCGTCACCATCGTCTTCTCCGGTGCACCTTCCCCCTCCTCCACTTCCGCCAACAGGGCCTTCCTCGGTTTTCCCCCGCAGCTTTTTGTGGGACAACGGGGTGGTCCCAGAGGTTGACGTGGCTTTCCTCCCGCCCCGGCACTTCCTGGAGGGCGCCCGCCCTTTATCCCCTGATGCAGAGGACCGTCTGCAGGTGGCCCAGAAGGAGCTTATCGGGTCGGTGGGCTTTCTTCAGGCTTTGAGGATGGTCCGGAACCTCTATGCTCGGGCTGACGCCGAGTGTATGAGGCTGAGGAAGATGGAGGCCGAGTGGAGGCCCAAGGCGGAGGCTGCTAAGCAACTGAGGAAAGAGCTGGCCGAAGCCAGAGAGAGGGCTAGTTCCTCCGAGGATGAGCTCCTAGCGGCCTGGGAGGAGCGGGACGGGGCCAAGGCGGAGTTGGGGGCAGCGAAGACCAAGTTGGGCGAGGCTTGGGCTGAGCGGGATACGGCTCGGATGGAGCGGGACGACGCCAAGGTCGCGGCGGTGAGGGCTGACCAAGAACTCCAGCAGTCTCGGGAGCAGGCTAATGAAGTGGCCGAGGAGTGTGCCCAGATTCAAAAAGAGATGTCCGAGAGCTTAGCTATGGCCAAGGCTCTGGAAGAAAAGCGGGTTATTCTGGCCACCGAGAAAGAGGAGCTCGAGAAGGCCCTCTCTGCAGAGAAGGCGGTTTCCCAGGAACTTGGTGATGCCTTGGTGCAGACGGCCGAGGTGTGCTTTAAGCAAGCCTTGCTCCAAATCCGGCACTTGAATCCCGGGGCCGAACTTAAGGTGGAGGGGTATGACCATCGTGCCTTTGTTGGAGATGATGGGACCTTCCTTCCTTACGAGCCGCTAGCCGCTGAGGATCCTGCCGAGGACGTGGAGGAGGAAGCTGCCGACGCCGAGGATGCCGAGGGCGAGAAAGCTGATGTCGGGTCCGGCTCCCAGTCTTAGCTTTGTTTTTTCCTTATTGTAAGTTTTGGGGCGTTGGTGCCCTTGTATTTTTTAAGGATGATTCTGGCCTTTGCGCCTTTTGTACAGATTTTATGACAATTATAATATTTCTCTTGTCTTAGCCTGCACTTCTTTTAACTGTCGGATGATCTTAATTTGTACCGTCCTTTTTCGGCACTTTCGAGCTCGTTTAGCTACCTTAGACGATGAATGGTTTACGTTCCGTCTTCATTATTTCGCCTTGTTTTGCATAATCGTCAGCTTTTGAGCGTTTAGATAACTTAGACAATGGGTGAGCTTATCTCTCTTTTGTCTAAGTTTGGGTGTTCGTCGGCTGCATGGGTGCGAGCCGTCTAGATGCTCTAGCCAATGGATTCTGTCATCCTCTTGTCTAAGCTTAAGCGTTGGTCGGCCGTGTGAGTACGGGCCGTTTAGATAACCTAGGCAATGGATAATTTTATCATTCTTTTGCCTAAGTTTGAGTGTTTGTCGGCTGCATATGTACAGGCCGTTGTTGCTCTACCACACTTAGCGTGTGGGAGGTTGGGGCAAGGTTGTCTTATTCCAGCCTCGTCAGGCATAACTAACCGTACTGCCTCGGCTCGGCTTTCCAATAGTCGAGCTCCAACTTTCGCGTAGTCGGATTAAGTTTAACCGGCGTAAGGGCAGGGCTATCACGTGTCTAACCGAGGCTTCGTCTGCCTAGGTCGGACATTTTGACCTGATCAGGGTCGGCATGATAGGCTGCTTGCTTAGCCGAGCGAGCGTTGACGCGTCAATTTCGCGAAGGGCCATGTGTGGCGCCCTCGCCGAGCTCTAACCAATGCCCGTCGGAATACAACGGCCGGTTTTCGTACATCTAGATGTTTTTTAATTCTCTTGGCCGGGTTCACGACCTCGGGGCCATTTTTTGGGCGCCGGGTTTATATACCTCGACTTTTGGTTCTTTAGCCGGGCTTCGTTGTTGTAGTGCCTATGGCCGGTGCCGGGCTTTATGACCTCGGCTTTCGGCTTCCTGTCCAGGCTCCATTGCCTCGGTCTTGTCGTTTTTGGCCGAGCTTCATGGCTTCGGCTTC
This sequence comes from Acacia crassicarpa, assembly GCA_034222035.1. NCBI lineage: Eukaryota > Viridiplantae > Streptophyta > Magnoliopsida > Fabales > Fabaceae > Acacia > Acacia crassicarpa. The sequence continues at coordinate 65,514,349 of JAWXYG010000002.1, read as the reverse complement.
ACTCTTAAGCGAGTATTGCACACATTCACAGTTTGCTCAATAGGATCCTTTATTGATAGAAAGAAATAGCCCTACGGGGCTTTATAAAGCATCATAATCAGAAATGACATAACTTGGACTCAAAACGAAAGGAAAACAAATGCGAGGAAAGGAACAATCGTAAAAGCAAACAAACATTGCCGAGAAAGAGTCTAGCTATAGTAGATCTTCAGCTTGTCGGCATTCCATGTCCTTTTGATGGGCTTTCGTGCCAAAGTCTCGAGGGTATAAGCTCCTCCGTCGAGCTTTTCCTTAATCCGGTAGGGCCCTTCCCAGTTTGGCGCCAGCTTCCCGTCCTTGGCATTCTTGTTGCCTATGTCGGCCCGTCGGAGTACTAGGTTGCCTCAGTTGAAAGACCGGGGTCGGACCTTTCTATTGTACTTAGCCGCGAGTAGTTGCTTGGCGGCTAGTTCCCGGCAGTGCGCCGTAACCCGGATTTCATCAATGAGGTCCAAGTCAGTCTTTAAGGCGTCGTCGTTCACTTCCTGCCCCTCCTGTCTGGCTCTGACCTTTCTCCAGGATGGCTGTCCGATTTCAACCGGGATCATTGCCTCACATCCATAGGTCAGCCTGTACGGGGTTTCTTGGGTTGAAGACTGTACGCTCGTGCGATATCCCCACAGGACGCTGTGGAGCTGCTCGGTCCAGTTGGTCTCGGCCTGCAACATTCGCCTCTTAAGTCCGTCCAGGACGACTTTGTTGTCGGCTTCAAGGCAGCCCAAAACGGTTCAATACTCTGAATGGTCTAAACCTTTGAAGCGATCTGGTAGAGGGAACAGCTGATGGTTGGACCGGCCGACCATCCAGTCCAGCTTTCAAAACCTTGTATCCAATGGCATTTCAAATCGCGCATGACAAATCTGATTTAACAATTTCTACATGGGCCAGGTCAGCCAGTTCAACAAGTATGGGCCATCTGTGAGCCCAATTCAACAAGTATGGGCCTTCTATCACTCTAACGGGCGGAGCTTTTTTTTTTTTTTGGGTGTTTTTCAGACAAGGGTTTCAAAGCTTCGTCTTCACCGAGAAAGGTGAAAAACCTTCCGACGTTGTTTGTTACGATTCTGGAGCTTCTGTACGGGATATTGTGGTTTGAAGTCTGAACAGAGGATGGGGCTGACGAATTTCGTGCTCACAGTGGCTGGTGTTGGCGCCGTAATTCTTCTGCTGAGGAGTGATGTGAAGCAGTCTGCTTCTATTTTCAGGCGAAACGTCAAGCACATCCGCCACTGGCTCGAAGAAGAATCGGCCGAAGCTTCCAAGTTAGCCCTATTTCTATTTTATTAGCTATCGATTGACGCAATAATTTAATTTCTATATAGCGGAAGCAACTTTGTTAATAAGGGTTACGAACGCACTATGGTGGAACTCTAAGTATTTATTGGGTGTTTAGGGAGAGATTTATCTTAATTAAATTGAAGTAAGGTCTCACTTTATGATGGTTTAGGAATCGATATCTTAGTCTCACCGTGCTACTAAACTTCCCTTATTTTGCCGCTACTTGTTGTGGGATTGCATTCACCAAGATTCTTCACGTTCTCTGCATTCACTAATGTTCATGTGTGAAATGGGTGCACTTCCTTTCTCAGAAAATCTGTCATTAAAATCACTGATAGGAAGAGGATGCTGTAAATGACTGACTTTCTTGATCATAATTTTTTTGGGGTAAAATTCGGAGAAAATTGGTGACTTTGGCTTGGATTGCTCTGGTTTGTTGGAGAATATGTATGCAATGTAGGATTTGAAATATCTTGCTCCTTATATTTAGTTCCTCTTGTTATTTCTTACTACCTTCCTAATACTCATCAAACAATGACCATTTTCGTACAACTTGCAAATGGAGAGTTGAATTTACCTTAGCATGGTATTAGGGAGAATCTTTATCTTCTTGATTTTCTTTATGGCTGCAATTTTATAATCAGGGCAAGAAAGAGGTGTGTTCACTGTTTTGTTCTGATCTTTAAGTTACAATATCAGGGAAATATATCATAATACCTAGAGTAATGGGAAGGAACCACAGAAGAGGTTCATAAGGCTCCCATTTTGGAGTTTGTTTATGTTTTCTTTTCCTTCCCTTTTTTTTCCCAGGGGTGTGAGGCTAACTTCATGGAGTTTTCAATGAATGCAGAGACTGTGTTTCCTGAAAGAAAACAGTTCAATGCATCGGTTATGTGTCATTACTCATATTTTTTTGGTTTAAGATAAGATTGTTTGGCTTATATGGAATTGGTAAGTGTTGTTTTCGTGTTGATATTCCGAACTATGGACTGGAAATAATAATACCGTGTTATAGCTTGGACCTTGAATACATAATTGAATTGTGACACTTTTTTTTCGTACTTTTCCCCCTCCCCTTGAATTCCTGTTCTTTGCCGAATCAGTTATAAAGATGGTTATTAATCTTGTGGTTGGTTGATAGATTGTATTTGATTATTGCTATGCTTTTCCAGGGCCATTGAGAAGTCCGCCAAGGAAATGGAATCAAAGGTTTCACCAAAGGACATTCCCAAGAAGGACAAGGACTAATGTTCGAGGATCATAGGGAAGGAATGTCTGTGGCTCACTCATCTCGTTTCTTTCGGCTTCTCTCTATTCTTTCTAGATTTGATATAATGCGTGGTCTGTTACTATGAAGTGTTCAAAATGTCAGTTCATAGAAACTCTTCATAGCCCCTATTTTTCCTTACAATAACATGTTTACAGAGATCACGAGATGAAAATGGTTTCTATGAGATAAAGCTCCACTTCTTAGTTTAGTTGCTGCAAAATTTTAGAAAATCTTTATGATCAGGATTCTGAAAATCATTGGATTGTGAACTTTGGTAGCACCCACAATTCTGTCCGTAGTGAATTTTTGTTCAGGCCTGTATAGGAATTAAAGTTGTATTTTATCGCTCCGGAAATGCAGAAAATTTGTTAGTGGGCGAAATATGTCTTGTGGGAATGAAAAGACTGAAATTTGGAAAATTTCCTTCATGGATATAAAATGTCCAAATTGTGAAGTCTATAGTGCCCATCTCCTTGAGTCAATGGTTGTAAAGATTGAAGAAGCTGAAAATCCCACATTCGGAATTTGGGAAGTTTTTAACCTTGCAATTATTACTATTCTGTGGTGGGTTTCTTTAGTGCTTCCAATCATCGCTACATTGAACTGAGTCGTGTTAAATTTGGATAACGACCATCCCAATCACGCTTGAGTGAGGAATTTTCCTTTATATTTGTCTGTAAAAAAAAATGAAAACTAATTTTTTTTTTTTTTTCGGCCAGAAGAATTTAAATGTTGAATATACATATTTTCCCCCCCCTCATACCGTTTCACTTTCACTTGTTAGTTTTCACCTCATTTCATTGGCACACGAGAATCACGTGATCTCAAATCTCAATTAACGAAAAACATTACGTTAAGTCCAAAGGAAGTAATTTATATGAATCGGGGAGCCCACAAATTCTTTTTTTCCTCTCCCACAATTTGGAAAGGACAAATGACTTAATCCTCTTTAATTTTTGTTTGCTCTTTCCCATTTACGTCTCATTGCCTCAACATGGAAACGCTTTTAGTAAACGGAATCGAAGGACGACAAGTCGTCTCTTTCACACTGTGCTTCCAAGTCGATAAGAATACAAACAAGACTGACAATTCACTTAGAATATTACGCTAAACAAAACAAAGAAACTAATCTACAGTTCATGATAGCACCCTTTTTACTATTTTTTTACCTTGTCAATTTTGATAACTGCTTAACCATAATCTATCCCTCTGAAAGCTACAAATAATTGCGAATAAAATCCTCTTGATAAAGCCTATTTGCCTGCTAGATTTCAGCCAAAATAAAAACCAAGCACAAGATTCCGGAAAACAATCAAAGATGCCAAACAGACTCGTAAAGCAATGTCTGGCAAACAAGAATCCATCAGTTCAGTTGAGGGCAAGTTATTTGACTTATTTCTGGTTATTTCTGGGGCAATTAGATAAAGTATTCAAAATTCGAACTAGCATTATTGGGTGTACAGCAGCATTTCAAGGCCAAATATTTTTTAGCCTTTCCATCTAATCAGAGGCATAAAAGGCTATTGTTATGGTCCAGCCTTGTCCTGTTTGCTTTCTAAAAGTTGAGATAATCTGTCCCCATTATTTATGCATTTACTCATAATAACCCATTCAAGATTCCCTCGCTAGCTAGCTATTTCCAGAAAAAGAAAAGGCAACAAGAGGTGTTCATCCTATTCCTGGTCAGTGGTCTTGGCTTAGGGAATTAATTTCTTTGCCTATCCAATCCCATCTCGGCCGTTGAGATTTGATTTTTTTTTCTAGTGACTTTTAAATAAAAAAAAGTATTTTTTTAGAAAAATATTAGTTGGAAAATTACCTTATTTTAAATTTTCTACCCATTAAAATACTTTTTTTAAAAAAAATATATATATAAACAACCCAGATGGGCCAAACACTCCCTCCCTATCTATCTCCATCTTGGATAGACAGAGAAACTGATTCTTTAAAGGTTACAAAATCAGTCAGAGATCTTTTGAGTGTGGCCAGCTAGAAATGCCATACCATGGCCCACTAGCTCCCATTCCCATTTTGATTGATTACTCTTTACTCAAATTCACCCTTTGTGAAAAAGTATTAGACAAAATTACATCACATTCCCTAAAATTAAAGTACAACATAAGCTGCTCCCAACCCTTCTGCAATTTGGAATCACACATCAATAAAAACACTACTCCCTGAATTTTACAAAACATATACCAACACATCCATAAAATTTGTTCCATACAAATGAAATGACAATGCAAGGACATAACTGAAGGCTTCATGTTTAGTTTTCTTAGTCAGAATACAGAGATAATTAGTTCAAGATCATCAGTTCCAGAAATTTCCAACCAAGGAATATTAAGTCAGCAAACTACTCCCAGAAAAATGGTAAGGTAGCCAAGTCCCCATTTTCCACAATTTCGTCAGGCCTCATGTGAATCATACGGTCGGAATGGAGGTTAGTCCTGTCGGCATCCACAACCAATAATGGATTAGTAGACTTCTCTTGTGGACTTTCTGAGCATGATGAGTACTTGTCCCCAGCATCAAAATGCAAATCTTCTAAGGGAGATGATTGCACCGGACAGTTCACGGTGGACTGCACCAAGCTTAACTCTTGACTTTGTGTCTGAAGTGTTGACAGAAGATAGAGAGCACAATTTGAATCAAAAGATCCAGGTTTGAAATCAGAAGCGAGCTTCCGACCACCATTTGCACTCGCTGATGGGCCAATGGAACCAGAAGTTGCTTGTCTCATGGGAATTCCAGACACAGCCTCATCACAATGGCCTTCTTTAGAGCTGTTAAACCCAAATAGAGGAAGTTGCTTGTCCTGCTGATGCTCTACATTAGCAAAGGAACTTAGCAGACTGTTTTGGTCATAACTGATCATCACTGGTTCAGCTACAGCTTTGGCAGTGGCAGGCCACATACTTCTCACAAACGGGTTGTCGTACATCTGAGGACTACCAAAATGAAGGATTCTGGGTCCTTGATTGAAGAAAGAAGAGGCAACCCCAAAATTAAAAGAAATTAGACAATAGAGGATAAGACAAGAAATAGCTACACAGAAACATAGCTGTCACTAATTATCATTATCAAAGACAGAACCACCAATTGAATCAAATACCAGCAGAATCATGCGCGGCCAAATTTTCATGTTCCTCCATGAAACAATAACCTCCCCTGTCCCAAACTTCTAAGCTATCAATATTCTGAATAAAATTTTGAAATGAGTTTTATAATGTCAGCTTTATCTTCCTAATCAGCTGGAGACTAAAGGGGCCATTGTAGGTGACTATGTTTCACTTTCTAATAGCAGACAACCTCTTCTTGACTCTTAAACCAGGACACTCTTTCTTCTTGGTTCTTAGTTGCTGCCTTCATCTAAATATCTACGACCATAATCTATCATGAATTGGACCATCGAAGTTCTAGTTAATTATCTAGAAAAGGAAATATTGTAATCTTGTTTGCAATCAGCTAATAAGTGGACAACACCATTAACTTTCCAATTGGAGTCATAGCTAAAATCGATCAAAGTCATATTTAGTATCTCAGGCCGACGAACCTTTGTAGCCGCTCAGGAATTTCTCAGCAGCCATGAAAAGAGAAGGCGGCTGAGGCTTCCTTCTGCGCTTGTTATGTCCATCAAGCCGTTTTCTGCAACTCCTCTTAACTTCATCGAACTCACCCAGAGAATGAAATCTACCACAATTAGCGACCACCACTTGTCACAAATCAGCATCAATATATCTAAAACAACGTAATTAAAGAAACCCCCATTATACCTGCTGCATTGCTGGCAGAACCGCTGCTGCTTTCCCCCTATCAGCACAATGGGCGTCTTGGAGTGCTTCTCACACACTCTGTGTCGCCGATGATACTCTCTGCAATCACTCAGGTCGGAGTCGCACCCATCCACCGAGCACGACACACTTTGAGTCGATCCATTTAGTGTACGGCTCCTCTTTGACGAACCACTTGGCGATTGTGCCGATTTCGAGTCTCTCGGTAAGTCCTTAGGCGTATTTGAGGTTGATTTTTGTATGAAATCGGAAATCTCTCCAAGACTCAAATCCACTGAAGCCGCTCCATTTGATAACTCCGACCCGGATGGATCCCACGCCAAATCTTTCCAGTCCCAGTCCATCGGTGCCTAATACCTAAGTTTTGGCGCTCTTGCTACTTCTGTGCTCTCCAATTTACGAAGCCTACAAAAGGAGAAGGGGAAGAAATAAAATTGAGCAGGAATAAGAATTTGTGCTCCCTTAGGTTCTCACCAAAAGTTGAAGGATTTGACTTGAGAACCTGAACAGGGAAAAGGTGGGTTATCAAAGAATACAGGAGCGTGTTTTTCCGAATTGGGTTCTCGGAGGGAGCCAAGAGAATATAAACCCAGTTCCTCAAAATTTTTAAATTGAAACCACGACAGAAACATCGTCATGATAGAAACAGAAACACGAATGTCACTTCAAGCAACTTGGCCATTTGGATCCACAAATTAAATGTTAATCGGAGGGCCTTTGTTTTTTCTGTGATAGAAAATATCGGAAATTTTTTGGCAGAAAGGGGCCACTCAAGACTTGCATAATTTTACAAATCCCCTGAAATTTACAGCTCCAACAAAACAGGTGGAGAAGCAGGTGAATCCATATATCCTACTCTCAGGAATCGGTTTAGGAGAGAAGACTCGATGGAGATTAAACCGAGTAGCTCAACAAATCTAATTGAAACAGAGAAAATAAGGCAAAAACTACATCAACAGGAAGTAACAAGCGTAGCGATTAAACGATATAATACACAGTGAGATCCGTTTGTTTTTACGTTCCGTATGGGTCTATCAGTTTTGATCTGGCCTTAAAAAATATGTTAGTGGGGCAGAAAATATTATAAAGAAAGTGTTTGGGAAAATGGCGGGGAAAGTGACTGGAGCTTCGACTTTTTATCTGCTTTCTACTTATCTTCCAGTCAAGAAGATGACCACAAGGCCACCGACCATGCCTACATACCCCTCTGTTCAAAAATGGACGATAGCCTCAAGCTGGTCTACAATCTACAGTCTACAGTACAGCCATGGCAATTGCTCTGTTTTTTTTCCCCCCTGGGTCATATATCCGTGACGGCTTTAACAGGACAAAACAACTTACACCAGACAAAAGGTTTTCACTTTAGGAATGTGATTGTGCATTAATTTTATTTTTTGGTGGGTTGAGCAGAATGTAGATTCTCCACTTTCGTCTTCATATCTGACTTCTTTAAAGGTTCTGTGGAAGGAAGTGCTTAAAATAATCATAGTGGGTTTGATCACACCGGAATTTTTAACGAGTTATGTGATTCAGAAACAAACCTGTATGCAGCATGATCTTAAAAGAGGAAAAGACTTTTTCATATTTCATGTGGAGGTATTGATGCACCCTTCTTTTCTTCTTTTCATTTCGGAAGCTAAGCCACCGGCATAGCAAAGGTTGTTGGGATAAACAAATGGTGTCTGCCTATAGATAATAGTAAATAGTTGGTAGTTAAAAACGTTAAAGGATTGTTTAAGGGTCACTGAGTAAAACATAATCCTTTTTTTATTAAGGTTTTGTGAATAAAACATGATCTGTTGAATGGCGTACATGGATTCGGATATACTTTCATACGTAATACTATAATTTGCGCAGAAAAAAGACATTGAAAGCAACGCGTGATGATTCTTCGTTTTCAAATCCTGTGCAAGCAATATGAACACATTGGATCTTTCATTGCTTTACAAAAGTTGCGAAAGAATGTTACCAGTACTTTTGCCAAGAGGGCGCGTGGGTTAAGGTGAGAGGGACTTCACAATATAGGACATCAATATTATCACAAATAAACAAACAATATAATATGTTAGAACTTCTATTCTTTTTTTTTTTTTTAACAAGAAGAGGCAAGCCGAAGCTTGATACATAGATCGAGGAAAGACTATGAAAATCTAACCCCTAACACAGTACAAAAGCCAAAAACTATGACTGACAGACCAATTGGTCTTCCAGAAACATACGAAGACATCCACTTGGGACGGTTGGCAATAGAACCACGCCCGCTTCCTTAGGGGTATCATGACCATACTTGGCCATATAATTAGCACAAGAAATATTATCTCTTGGAGTGTAGTATATCTCAACATTTCAGTCCATGAAAAGAAGGTCTCTGGTCTCACGGATGATATCTCTAAGTGGATGATCAGCATAATGATCCCTCATGAAGATGTTGACGGCCTCAAGAGAGTCAGTGTATAGAAGAATTTTCTGAAACCCCATCTGATACCCCACTTTTAATCCTGTCATGATTGCACACAGCTCCGTTCCAATGATAGTATGAGGCCCTAAAGACATGTGGAACCCCATTAGCCATTGCCCTTTAGAGTTTCTGATTACTCCTCCGCAAGCTGCTTGATCGTGATGGCGCATGGATGCATCAACGTCAATTCGAACCGCTTCCACCGAAGGGGGGGTCCAAGATTCTTCCCCAGACCTGCCAATTTTGAAAATTTGGTGAATAAGAGATTGATTAACAGTATTTTCCATTAAAAGATAATTGCAAAGGTGTAGCATCTCCCTGGTATCTGCAGTTTCTGCTTGGAACAAAAATTTGCATCTTGTTGTCCAAAGGATCCAGCACTCAAAGCTGAAGACTTTTGGGCATGAAAAATTTTGAAATCTCCCCATTCCAGGCTTGTGATTAACATTCCACTTAAGCCAAGATTGCAAATTACCTGCAAAAAACTAAGAAAAGAAGTTAGGCCTTAAAATCTTTTTCCAGAAGTTTTTAGCTCTTTCACAGTCCCTGATTATATGGATCACATTCTCCACATTATTACAATTGAAGGGACAAAGGTTGTTGTCAGTGAGACCTCTTCTAACCCTGAAAGAATTAGTTACCAGCCTCTCATGTCCCACTTGCCACATAAAAAATTTTATTTTCTTCGGGACCTGCCATTTCCACATTGAAGTCCAAAAGCTATTATCCATTGTTCCCCCAGGGTCAGATAGGTAATTATAAGCAGATTTAACCGAGAAACAACCGTCTCTTGAAGCTCTCCAAGCGAAACAATCCGGGAGGTTACTAGATGGGGGGCGAGTTTTGGTGATAATATTTATAACTGAAAGCGGGAGAACCCCCTGCCACCTATCAACATCCCATCTTCCTGTTGGCAGAAGCTGTTCGCGCACCGACTCCTCACCATTCACCGTTGAAGGGTCCAAAACAAAGGCCATAAGAGGGTGATCTATCGGAAGCCATAGATCTTTCCAGAATTTGGTTTCAATGCCATTATTAACCTTCTTACCAATTCCCGCAATAAACCTGTCCCAAACACTAACAATCGCCTTCCAAGCTGATGACATGCTTCTTTTCCTGGAGACGTTGGGCAAAAGCTGGTCACCACAATTGTGTTTAGTCCAAAGACACTTGACCCACAAATCATGCTTTTTAGTCAAAAGTCCCCAGCAAAGCTTCATAATAAAGGCCTTATTCTGACGACGAAGGTCTTTGAACCCAAGGCCCCCCTGCTTCCTCGCTTGAGTGACCTTCTCCCAAGTAATGAGGTGAATTTTTTTCATATCTTCATCCTAGGACCAGAGAAAGTTCCTCGATATCTTATCCAATTCATTGATAGTACAGATAGGAAGAAGGGTTGATTGCATGCAGTAGCTCGGAAGGGAAGATAGCACGGAATTAATCTACATAGATCGGCCCGCAATAGATAGAAATTTAGATTTCCACGAGGAAAGTTTTTTCCGTGCTTTTTGGACAATGGGATGATAGGTGGCTTTGGTAACTCTTTTATGAATCATCGGCATCCCTAAGTATTTGCCCAAGTCTGAGGTAATCCCAATACCAAATAGCTGACTAAGCTCCTGAGCTCTATTAAAATTCACGTTGGAAGAGCAAAACATGCGGGATTTATCCAGGCTTATTCTATGACCTGAAACTTCAAAAAAATCACGCATCACTTTACGAACCTCGGACATCTGATTAGGAGAGGCTTCCGTAAAGAGAATAAGATCATTCGTGAAGAAAATATGAGAGATCTGGGGGCCTCTTCTTTTGAAATTGAATGGTTTCCAGCGCCGAGCCTCGCACTCAGCTTTGATAAGATGGGCCAGGCGCTCCATACATAAGACAAAAATATACGGGCTGAGAGGATCCCCTTGTCTAACACCTCTCGAAGGAGTAAAGCAAGGACCTTCCTCCCCGTTCCAGAGAATCGACATCGATGTTGTGGTGATGTAGGTCATAATGAGATTTACAAGGTTGTCCGTCAAGTTCAAGCAAGCAAGAGTGTTTTCGATAAAACCCCAGTCAAGTCTGTCATACGCTTTCTCCATGTCAATCTTAATGGCAACAAACCCTTTTTTTCCTACCCTTAGTTCTCATAGAGTGGATAATCTCCTGGGTAATGAGGATATTATCACAACTAGATCTACCAGCTATAAAGCTACATTGCTCAGGGCCAACAAGAGAGTTCATGACCCCTCTAAACCTGTTAGCCAAAATCTTCATAATTATTTTAAAGCTCACATTGCATAAGGATATAGGCCGAAATTCTCATAAAGAAGTAGGGTTATCAACCTTAGGAATGAGAACAACCCTAGACTTGTTTATGGCAGCCATACCAGAGGGGTTAACAAAGCACTCTTCAATGAAATCACAAATTTTGGGGCCAACAGCATTCCATTGAGATTGAAAGAAATGAGCTTGGAGGCCGTCGGGACCCGGAGCTTTAAAAGCTCCCATCGCAAAAGCAGCATTTTTAATCTCCAGTCTTGTAACTCTCGTAGAAAGCATTCGCAAATCATTCTCGCCTAGGGTAGGAAAATTAGAGCACCAGCCATTCGGATCTTTGACAGAGGCATCCCGAGAATAAAGATCGCGAAAGAAATCATGGGCCATCATTTTTGCAACATCTTGATCCTCAATCCAATCCCCGGTGTCATTTTGGATAGCTAAGATTTTCTGCTTTTTCTTTCTGATGACAGCAGAGGCATGAAAGAACTTTGTGTTTCTGTCACCCCCTTGAAGCCAGCTCGCTCTGGATTTTTGAAACCAGAATATTTCTTCCTGGGTGGCAACTCTGTGATATTCATTCCAAAGCCTATTTTCCAACCTGTAAAGACCAGTATGAAAATTCGCTCTTCTACATCTATCAATTCCTTCCAGGCGACGAATGAGCTCTTTTTTCTTCTTTGTAAAATTACCGATTCGATTATCATGCCAACTTCGCGCTGAGTCTTGAAACACCTGTAATCCCTGATTCCAATTTTTTTCATGCCATGCTTCATTAATAATATCTTTGAAGTCATTCTCCAAAGACCAAGCAGCCTGGTAAGAGAATATTTTTTGAAACCTCCTAGACTGAGGAGAGGGATTAGTATTAGCCACCACAACCCTATGATCCGATTTAAATTTGAGCTCATGACGGGCGGTGAAATGGGGAAACTGATTAAGCCAATTAAGATTTGTGAAGACCCAATCCAGCCGCTCTTTCAAACCATGACGCTCCCAAGTGAACTTGTCCCCATGGATCTTGGCTTCGAGGAGATCCGTGTCATTAATACAATCTCTAAATTGCCGCATGGACGCCCAGGGAGGCTCAGCTCCACCTAGCTTATCGTCTTGGGACAAGTAAGTATTGAAATCTCCCAAAACTAACCAAGGAAGACCAACATTAGCAGCGAGAGAACGAAGAGAGTTCCAGAGCGAGTGTCTGCCGGTTGAATTAGTTTCCCCATAAACAAAGGTGACAAGGGTTAAGGCATTACTATTAAGCTCCTTAACTTGACAATGAAGCAGTTGAGTGAAGGATGAAAGGTAGGAAATATTAAAGTTATCATTATTCCAAAGAACCCAGATACCTCCTGAAAAACCATTAGATTCCACCCTAATCCAATTTGTAAAACCAAGTTTACGACATACTCTATCAGCCCTATTGCCACTAATCCGTGGCTTTAGAAGGCAGAGAATATTAATACAATATTTATTAACAATATCTTTGATAGTTGAAGGGAAGGTCCGACAACCGGCTCCCCTACAATTCCAAGCTGCAATAAACATAATTAAAATATAAATATAGACAAAAGGGGTAGAGATACTTACCTGGGGTGTTGAACCTCACCCACATACCGCTGGTCAGATTGGGTTTCTGCCACATGGGTTTCCCTGGCTTCCATAAAATCTGGAGTGATATCCTCGTTGGGGTCCCAGTGATCAGGTGGAGTAGAGTTACTGGACTGGACCATTATTTGATTTTGCTCCGATTTTTTTTCTTCCTTTTTGTCACGAACCGCAATGTCTAGACTCCCATAAACAATATTGTGTGTGCGTTGGCCCTTTGATTTCCTGTTAGGGGTCATTTTTTGGCCCACATTAGAAATTAATTCACTACTAGTTGCATTGTTGTCATCATCCAGCTGATTTTTTGTGTTGAGAAAATCTAATTGGCCCAAAGCCTCATTTGCTCCACTAGTACATAATAGGTGTGGGTTGCCATTGGATATTTGTGGCCCATTCGCTAGCCCAAACGAAGACCCCCTTTTTTTTTTTGTTTCAGCCCCTTTTGCCATTAATTCAAGCCCAGTAGACGCTGGCCCCGCCTGATGGTCCACTTGCCCATGAATTTCGGTACTTACAGCCCCTTTCTTCTCTAAGTTAAGCCCAATCGACATAGGCCCAGTCACATACTTAGCCTTAGGCCTATATTGAATTTTGCCATTTTTAAATTCAGCCCCTTTTGGATTTATTTTTCCATCTGTCTCTCTTCTTCTCCCCTGGTTCGACGGCTTCACCAATAAATCACCTCTATCCTTGCTGATCTCAGCTTGTACGATAGGCACACTGTCAGGATCTTGCAAATCTTCGATGACGGCAAATCGCGATTTCTGAGCAGTGACCGTTGCACTCAACGGCTTGGAACTTGACGGCATGGCAACCACAGATCCCGACAGTCCACTTCTCGGATCTGTCCGTTGCAGTGGCCGTGCACGACTGGTTCGCCGGGTAACCACCATCCATGGCTCAAAGACCTCGTCAGCGTTCGTCACAGGCATGTTCACGGACAAGCGAGTAGGTGGCTGTTGTGGAGGATGGTGAACGGCGTGATCTGCTTCATGGTGCTCTGAAACATGGCCTTTGTGAGGACACCCCTCTCTTCTATGCCCAAATCGACCACACGCGAAGCAAATAAGTGTAAGTCCCTCATACTCAACATTAAAAATGGAACCAGCTGCAATGACTTTGGGAACCAGCTTCTTCTGTAGGTTTAATTCAACACAGATGCGCACAAATTTTCCCCGCTTTGGCGCTGTATTCTGACAATCTTGTAGCGTGTTCATATCGACTTTTAAAGTACGCCCAATCCTGTCCCCCAGCCGGGAGATGCAATGCTTGTTGTATAAGTGCATTGGAACATCTGGGATTCTGATCCATGTTGCAACTCTTCCCAATTCATTCTGATAGGGGTTAAAATATGGTGTCCATCGTTGGACAATAACACAGTGTTGCCTTATCACCCAAGGGCCTTCATAAAGCACCTTCCTATAGTGAGACCTCCATAATTCCTCATCTTGAAATCGAACAACAAAATAATTGTTAGGAATATCAATAAGCTCAAAGTTTGAGAATCCCCATAGTTTAATCAAAAGATCCTTTAACACATAGAGATTGAATTTCTTCCCTAACACTGTGAGAATCAGAGCATAGTTCCATGGCTCACACCACTCATTATACTCTTCCTCAGTGCAGGGAGCCACAGGATATGCCTCCATTAATTTTTTCATCTCCTCAGTTGGTTCAGGGATTTTCCAAAATATTTCTTTGTCATTGGCAAATAAGTCCTCTTCCTCCAAAATATGATTGCTATGCGCAATTCCATTAAATCCTAGCAGGGAAGCACGGTAAGAAGAGAACTTGGGAACTGATTCTTCTTTTTTGCCCTCTGCCTTGCTGCTTTCAGCGTTATGAATTTCCTCAAAGTGTTGATCTGTCTCCTTGTCTGACATAGCTTCATCCATAATGGCCTGAGTGACTTCCTCAAGCTTTTTTTTCTTTTTCCGTTCATCTTGTCCCTCAGTCGGCGGTCGGTCCGGTGGGAGCTTGCGCTAGCCAGCGTCTGCTAGGACGAGAGCTCTGTCTGAGGGAGAGGAGTCCATCTCTCAAGCGTCTCCTTGTTGAACAAGTTTTTGATTAACAGCAACACCGTTGCTAGAACTTCTATTCTTTAAGGTTAAAGAGGGAGTTACTATTGGGTGAAAAAGAATTCCTTCTTTTATCTTAAATATAGAATAAAGTTTTTTTGTATAAATGATATGCATTGAATACCAGGGAGAGATTTGAGAATTGAGATAAAATAAAACAGGGACTAAATAAAAAAAATTACTTTAATTTGAGATAAATTTTCATTCTTTTTTAATTCTGATGAGGTAGTTGATAGTAACATGAAATACTTTTTTTCTTTCATATTAGATTAAACTCATAAACTTTCTCTAGGTGCAATACCTAACACTATGGGCCCGTTTGGTACGCGGAAGATTTAAAGAGGAAAAGAAATTTAAAGGAGGGAAAGGAATGGAAGGGAAGATTGCGAGAGAAATTAAAAAGTTGGGCTGTTTGGTAGACATGGGAATGTAACTTAAGTCGAGGGAAAATGAATGGTTTGGTATGAATAATTAAGTATTAGTTAAGTAGGAATATGAGGTGAAATACCAAAAATACCCCTAAATTTAAAAAAAAAAACAAACAAATTCGCCCTGTGCGTCTTGTTCGACGTCGTGACCCACCGCATTGCCGCCACTCCCCCGCCTTGGACGCCACTCCCACCACCGTTGACGCCGCACCTGCCGTCTTGGACGCCGCCACCGTCATCAGCTTCGAGTGTTGTATGCGATGCAATTTATTTTTTATTTTTAAAAAATCAGACCCGACAAATTCTCCATGAATTCTCTGAGAATTCATGAATTCTCGAGAATTCATTTTAAAGAATTTCAAACCTGGAGACTTTCTTCGATCTTCCTTCTTCCTTCACTTCCTTTTATCTTTGTGCACTGATGTAGACTTTCAAACCTGCGTTAACCTTGTGCTGCGTCTCCAACTGCGCCGTCGTCGATTTCAGGTGAGAGTCCTTCGTTCAGCTCAATCTTATCTTCAATTTCAGCTTCATCGAGCTGTAGGGTACCCAAGATTTTTGCTATCCCTTCTTCTTGATCCCTGACGTCCCGACGACAAAACCAAAAAAAAAAAACTTCAGATTTCTTTTTCATCCTTGCAACGTTGGTGTCGGGATTTGCAGAGGGAGGAGGAGGCGACGTCGGTGTCGACAGCAATTGCAAAGAAGATAGATGATTGAAGGAGGAGAAAATGGTCATTTAGAATTTCTTCCCTAAGGAAGATCAACTTTCCCACCGAAAATGGATGGAAGTGGTTTTCTCATGAATGAAGGAAGATCAAAAGTTCCCGGAAGGCAATTTCCCGGAAGGCAGTGCTACCAAACGTGTTCAGTGATGGAAGATCTGCAATCTTCCCTTTCCTTTGGCCGATCTTCCGCGTACCAAACGGGCCCTATAATATTATTTTTCAATTGTATGCATCATCATAATCTTATTTATGACGCATCCAATATTAAATCATAGACATGATTATGATGATGGATGTAATTGTAAAATAATATCAAGATACTTGCTGTATTGTAAATAGAATTAGGGCAATAGATGTTATAAGGTTTAGAGAGAGAGAGAGAGAGACGACGTACTCATGTTGCAGTATCCACCATGTAAGAGGAAATCGTCACCTTCCTTTTTCTCTAGGAGGCAAGCCGCTTAAAACTAATTAATGTCATATTATTAGCAAAGTTACAGATTAATATCTTCAAGTGGATTAAAAAGATATGATAACGGTAAGAAATGAGTACGTGTCTCCACCAACTCCTCTCTCCAGACAATTAATTTATCAACCATTAATAAGGTTGAGTTGCTGGTTTTACAAAAGAGTAATTAAGACAACTAACATAGAACATTGATCTTAAATATCATAAACGTTCGAGTTTATAGCAAATTCCACTGTCAACATATGCATGTGTGAGGAGTCATCATTCAAACCTTAATTATGCAACACGCACACGATGATGCACATAGTTAAGTAATCTTTGTTCCCATTCCAAGACATTAAATAATCTATATATTCAATGGCTGATAAAAACGGACATGCAATAATGTGGTCTCCCAGCTCATCATCACTATGCTAATAAGTTTCAAAAACTAATATATATATACACACACACTCTTAAGCTGATTAATTGAATAGCATTAGATCGGGATCATAATGAGTGACTGTGAATTTATGGATATGCAGTGGATATGCCATTTATTTGACGATACGAACAATTCCTTCTAATTCAATTTGCAATTTTCAATTCATTCCATTTCAGTTTATGTTTTACTTGGAAAAGTCACCCGCTTTATCATCACTGTCGTCGGCATCACCAAACTCATTGGCCTCCCAAAAAAACTAACCAAATGATAGCTATACAATAAATAATTAACCGATGCAGCCAAAAAAAAAAAGGGTTATTATAACGACGTGACATCGATTCCCATATCCATGATGTACACAGGTTTGACCTTATCGATTCAGAGTATATTGATTAGTATCTCCAAATAAGAATTAATTACAGGAACACAAGTAGCTAGTGGAGAAATGAATTGAAGTAAATACATATATATATATATATATATATATGTCGTTGTTCTTCGTTGACATAGAAACAATATATTATGTTATTTGATTCCCTATCGGATCAACTCTTGGGGTCTGGGGGAAAAGTGAATCCGACAGCAAAATTTCTTCATGATCTCCTGGAGCTCTTTATTATAATACACACACACACACACTTTATAAGCAGTGCATATTAATGAAGGAATGTCTTGTTCTATCAAATAGGTTGCAAAGTCGTGCTTAACAAGATGGAGCAGGCACTAGCAGAATAACCAGGTTAGGGAATTACAGAAGTTGGGCGTTGATAAGATATATTAAAAAGTTAACTATTTGTAAAGAAAAAAAACATGTGTTAGTTTCTCTTAAAGCATCTGCACTGAAACTGTTTATATATATATATATATATATATAATTTTTAGGAAAAAGGTTGGGTTCACCCACGATCTAAGGGTAGAACGAAATCTCTCTTCATCTTAAGTGATACCGATGTAAGGCAGGGCGAGCCGTTTATTACCCTCAGGTGTTAACTTAGTCATCTAGGAGCTAGGATGTCTCCCTCAACGCCTTGACCAACTCCAGTATCGAACTTCCTCCTTTTGGTAAAAGTGTCCGACCTCTTTACCAATTGAGCCCAAAGACGAGGGGTGAAACTGCTTTAAACATATGCAGTTATAATAAACATGAGTGAGCGAATTAAAGTCTTATATACACTAGATAGTTTTTTATTTTTTATTTTTTTATGTTAGAGGGGGAAGAAATTAATTAATAAATTAAAGAGCAGAGCAGCCATAAATTATGTAGTATTTGAAACGTAGACTTGGCGATGGATGAGGGTAGGAGGGGGAGTTTCATGTGAAGAGCTGGAGGGAAACTACATATATATGATGAGTATGAAGGAGCAACAAACTCATTAATAATAATAAATAAAATGAAGTGATAATGATTGGGTTAAGGGAGGGGTAAGAGAATAGTGAGGGTTGACGAAGAGGGCTAGTGGGAGAAGCGTCATCCTCAATTATTTGATATTAATTATAAACTCCAACTTATTATATATAATAATAATAATTATTATTATTATTATTAATTAGGAGTATAGTGCGCCCACCAAAGACCTTATTTTTCACGCGGTCCCCCTTCCTCCCTCATTCTCATTCATTCTCTTTTAAATCATCTTCATCTCATTTGTTTTTTTTTTTTAAAAAAATTATTAAAACCAATATCTACATGATTTTTTTTTATATAAAAAAGTTTAGGTGAAGGTAAATACCGGTACCCTATCAGGGCCAAGGTCAATATTTTTCTTTTATATACTGAAAAGTTTAGGTCGTGGTAAATATCAGTATCCCATCAGGGTCAGGGCATGCCTTAAGATTCAAAAAGCGCTTACAGAGGTACTTACAGATCGTTCACCAACAAGAGTCTCACATCGACTAGCGGGTATCAAACCTCTTTCTTTTTTTAGCAAAGCCAACTGTGCCAATCTCTTTATTGGCCCTAGGCCAATATATATATATATATATATATATATATATATATATATATATATATATATATATATATATGTTTTACTTGGATTTCTAGCCTTGCCTGCTACTTGTTATTACCTCTGGTCCTAATTATAAGAGCTAGATGACTTTCTTTGGAGAAATGAAGGAAGTTAAATAAGTTACTTAATCATTTCATTTGTTGTATATCCTTAGATTATATATTAGTTTATTAGTTAAATTAATTAGTTTAAAAAAATAATAAAAATACTTTAAAGTAATTTAATTAGCTTCCTTAATCTCTTTAAAAAAGTCAACTAATTCTTATAATTAAGACGGAGGGAGTATATTTATTCGTTTATCAATCATGGCTTGTTAAATCTTACAGGCGGGGCTGAGGCTGATCTATAGCTAGATTATGTATAAGTGCAATGAATAATAAAGTGGTCCATTACTTGTGGTACCACTCTATATGTGCATAGGAACAAACTTGGAGGTATAATTTGATAATATAAAGGGGCACATCACACATCACGACACACACATATATGTACACGCTTTCAACTAAACCCCAACCCTACGTGGTCCTATTCAACTTCATCTCCCCTGTTTCCCATTCCCATTACCCCTGACTTTGTCCAAACTATTACTACCTTCCCTATTAAAAATAGACATAATTAAATTTTTTTGGAGAGATAAAAGAAGTTAATAAAGTTATTTAATCATATCATATATTATTTATTCTTATATTATATATCACTTATTAAATTAAGCAAAATAATTTAGAGAAAAAATTATAGATATAAATATTTTAAAATAATTTAATTAATTTTTTTAATTTTTCAAAAAAACCATCTTTATGGTTAGAAGAAGAGGGAGTATCATTTATGTGGCTATATATATATATATATCCCTGCCGTGTTGGATACGTGTACAAGAAGACTTTCATGGCCAAAAAAAAAAAAAGGTATATATCCCTGGAAACTTGGGGACAGAGAATTTTTTGAGTTTCCCATATGCAGATATGCTAACAAGGGACCCCATCTGTATGTGGGATCCACAAGCCCGATCCCAAAATAGGCATAGAGGTGGCGATGATCCTAGCCTCGTCCGACCGGGAAGTGGGAGTCTCCCAGTAAACCTTCTCTTTAGTTAAGGTTTTTTTATTATTGGATTAGTTTTTAATGATTGAGATTTATTCTATAAAAATATTATTAGTATTTAATATTTAATATTACGATAATGTTTTTCATATACTGTGAGTAAATTAAGTAGAGAAAAGAGGGAATGAAGAGTAATCAGTGGAAACACCTTTTTCCTTGCATGATCTCGAACCAATATCTCTCTCTTCCATAGTTGGTACTCAGGAAGGACTGCTCTTTTGTCCCTTTGTTTCCAAGTCTTTACAAATAACTTTTTAATCATGATTTATGTTATATACTCGAGATAAGTATGTGAGATAGGTTTTATCTCAAATACATAAGCACTTGTACCCTTAAAAGTGATCCAAACATGCATGATACATAAGTATATTCCTTTTTGTTATGGCCGCAGCCCTGTTTGGTTCACTATCTATTATCGTTTGGTGTTCCGTATGTTACAGATATTTTATGAACTTAATTATTAGCCAATGTTAACTTTGAATACGTTATTCCAACAGGCTACCGTTGCCGCTCCGTAATGGCCTCCCCATTCCATGTGACTGGACAATACATACTCATACACAGAGCAATCCTTCTTGATCAATATAAAGTGATATAATGTCTT
The DNA here is from genome assembly GCA_034222035.1 of Acacia crassicarpa. NCBI lineage: Eukaryota > Viridiplantae > Streptophyta > Magnoliopsida > Fabales > Fabaceae > Acacia > Acacia crassicarpa. Next base: position 65,493,793 of record JAWXYG010000002.1, on the reverse strand, counting down.
ACTAGATTTCTTTAAGTCTCGAATTCGTTTGAATACCGAATCATAATATCAAAAAGATGTTCATCTTAAATTTTTATGATAAAAATATTGAATCTCATGATATTTGTATTTTATCTAAAAAATTGTTGTTAAATAATCAAGGCAGGCTTCCAAAAAAAAATCAAAAAAATGATCCACAAAAAAAAAATTAATTTGGTTTCAAATTTGAGTCTCCATTTGAATCTGGGCTATCGGGTAAGCCCAGAAAAGAAAAAGAAAAAGAAAAAGAAAAAAAAGCAAACATAGTTAGACTAGGTTTAGTCCTGAATTCCAAAAACACAATCCAGCAGCACAACGGGTTTAAGCTCAAATTTGGGTTCTGAATGTTAACTATGCCAAAGCCACCGTTCCTAAACTTAGGAATCATCTATATAACTATGTCATTCGCAGATTATTCACAATAAGTTCTTACCATAATACACAGGTTCTCTTGTTTATGAACAGTAAAAAATATTTGAACTTTTATGATTTCATTTTTACTGTTATACTAGTATAACCTTATCAGTGTCAGATTAAATTTTGCAAAAGAGAAACAAAAAAAAAAGAAAATCCAATGAATAATATGCCTTTGCCCTTGTATTTAAGATTAAGGGAAGGGAGTATATAACATTAACAAAAGGATGTATTTATTCACCCGTGGCTTTTCATGCGTAAATATAAAGAGATTCGAGTGCCCACACGACACAAATTTTGATGTCGTCTCCTGTGATCGTACCAATTTTGGCCATTAAAGATGCCAATCACGTATAACGTGATCGTTATCCCTCTGTTGTTATAAGGTCGACTCGAGCAGCCATATCAGGCGTGGCGGCCACTTATTTCACGTGCACTAATAGCTATTTGTCATTTACTCATTTTAGAGTTGGTTTTCTCTGTCCATATTGCTAAATCAAGCGCATTATCATCTTATCCATGATAAATGCTAACCTGACCAGTACATGAACATACTTTTGACTGGAAAATCTCAAAAACAAAAGATGATAAACATCCAAAAGTAATGTATTTAACTTTATTTGTCTGTCAATCAAATCTTGTGTTTCGGAAATTTGAAATCAGTGAATCGATGGGTAAATATCAGCCACCTTCGCATTTGTTGGTGGTAATTAAGTAGCTTTAATTAATGATACAATAAAGGTTAGTTAATCACGGGGCAATCACTCCAAAAAAAACACTGATGAGTGAATTTGATTGAAGCCGTATTATATAATTCAATTACCACTGGTCCAAATTATAGCAGTGCTGGCTAGCTAGTTTCTTCATTAAGCAAAACACTTGCCCAGCCACAAACACATAAATGTAGACATACAAAGAAAATAAAATTAACAGTTGTGTCTTTTGAAAGAAAAGATTGATATATATTTTCTTAAATTTCTGTTTGTTGATGGGTGACCAGGAAAATGCTATATCGTTTGGCCCCTCTCCAACGCACAAAATATACCGATTGAGTCAATATCTGATAGATAGCTATCAAGTTTGGTATTTCAACATATATGAAAGCAAGCCGTAATAGGTAAAGAAGAAATCAAGAGCATTATTAATTAATCTGTATATAATTCAAACAGCAAGAAACTTGAGTAGCGGGGCTCAATTTACACGGCCTAATTAAACAAAATTACAAAGAAATTAAAGAAGTGATTATCTAAAGGGTTTGCCCACTTAAATATATAGCCGCAAGCAGATTCTGGCATATATATATATATATATATATATACCTACGGACTGAGGATCCTCTGGAGTGGTGCAGATCCATACATTTCCCTGAAGTTTCCTTATTTTAATTAAAACCATGAAAGTCTTGGGCTTCTCTCCACAAAAATAGAAAACTTGAGGGAGATTTGTCAAATTGATGATCTCAGAGGATGATCCACGAAATCAGATGTGCATGCGTGGATGTGGAGAATCTTCATGCATGCAAAAAAAGGAAGTAATGGAGAGATGTAATTATTAAAAGGGAGTGTATATTTGCATCTGACTCAAAATGTGTTCAAAGTTGTCGTTGGTCTTCTCTATGGCATGGTTGTGAACTCCCTCGTATGTGGTCACCACCACTCCCTCGTCTTTGGTTAGCCGTTGCACTTGCTTCTTCACATTGCACCCTTGATTTGTACACCTATAGTAGCTCCTGCATTTTTCATCATTCAATCAATTAATTACCAAACATCCCCTTCAAGCTAAGCACTTAATAATAATAAGATACCACTGTTGAATTTTGGGCTTCTAATTAATTATTGTACATAGTTGGTAAAATATGAGCATATGTTTAACCTTGCTGCTTTCTGTTTTGGTCTTAGCTTTCCGTTGTTTAGATCAGCATATCAAACTGAGGAAGAAAACACTGGCTAGAATAAGCGCAGATTCTACTTTATTCAGTTTCACTATTGAAGCCAGCGCTTCATCATATATATGTAAGGTCGCATTATACGCACTGATGATCAATTCATTATAGGGAATCAGAATTATGGTGGGGTACATGTATATTCCTAGTTAAAATCGTTGCATATGGTGAAGTCAAAATTTGTGGGCGTTATAAATTGGTAGACAGGAGAATATATATATGTATAGATAAATATATATATATATATATATAAAGGATAGATACGAAGAAGATAGTAAAAGCAAGAACCTTGGGAATTTGTTGTTTTTGACAGCTTTCTGGCCATATTTTCTCCACCGATAGCCATCATCGAGTATATCAACCTGACTCCTTGTCTGAAAAGCATATCTAGGCTTTCGCGCCTTCTTCTCACCCTTCTTCTTCCCAGAACCACCTTGCTGCTCATCCTTACTATTCCTCGATAGGCTTTCACATCCTCTCACTCTGTGCGACTGATCGTCACTCTCAGCAGCCTGCCTCAAACCCAGGAAGCCACTAGTGTTATTAATGTGCTGACTCACCTCCATGTTATTGCTAAGACCGCGAAGCAGGTGAGAGTCTCCCATGGCACTAGTAGAAACTGAATAAGTTGAAGGATCGGGGCAAGGAAATAACACAGGGTAGGTCTCCATCGATATTGGTTGAAATATTATATATATGTGATCAGTCGCTGTGCTAGCTGTGCAGAGAGGGAGAAGGATCGGAGAAGGAGGAAGAGGAGGAGAGTAAATGGTAAAAAGTGGAAGAGACGTGTATATAAATAATGGGGTTGGGGGCGGCGTTTAGTGGCTTTGTGAAAATCAGGGACACATACACCGAATGATATGAGTATGAGGAAGAAAAGAGGTAAAGAAGAGTCCAAAGGCGATTTTATACAAAAATAAATAATTTAGTTTAAAAAATAAGAAACATTTGATATGATATAGTGTCGTAAACGGCACGTAATCGAGGGAGAGGGAGAGGGAGAAAAATGAATGGCAACGAGGGTGGAAAATTGGAAACGTGAGGCGGCTTCATGCATGATTAAGATAAAGACACAGAGTGTTGCCCCACATCAGATGTGTATATACAAATAGGGAAATTGATTGATTTGAAACGTGATTTTGAATTTGAATAATCACGGAGGAAATGACTATGTATATAGATGTGATACATATCTAACCGCAACTTTGGTTTAACTTCCTGTGTATATATATGTCATCCTGTTCATTCAAGCGTTTAATTAACTGACACAGTAAACTAATCAAGTTGTTGTTAATCCACGTGTGGACATCTAGACCTTTATAAATCAACATTTATATTTATACTCTTCAATTTTTTTTATTTTTTATTTTTTTGTGGTGTCCGTAGAGTTAAAAAGATAAGTTCACATACATTTGTTTTATTTTTTAAATGAAATATAAATTTTATCCCGTTATTTCTTAATAACGTAAATGCTTGTAATCTTCATTACAAAGCATACCATTGTTAAAATAAATGTGACATAAAGCGTTGATTAATATTGAGGAAATTCAGAATTGGAGCATCGGTGGTAGGTGGTCAGTGGTCATGGTTTAATTTGTGAAAATCGTGGGGCGTTCGTGATATAGTATATTGTGGGAAGAGAAGACTAGTAAGCCCGAAGGCAGTTTCCTGGAACGACGTCTTCACGCTTTACACGTGGACACTTCCTTCATGCATGTCCCTTGCCCAACACTTCGTCCGCAAACCTTGAATTTTTTTTCGGTCAAAAGCATACCTTGAATTCCATTCGGCCTTTTCTAGAATCCCAACACCAGTCTCCACAGCTTGAACATTTGTGTCATTTTGTGGTCATATATATAATACTCCATCCATCCTAAATATATGGGTCTATTAAAAAGTTCCTTTTTTTAATTATAAATATAATACAAAACACTAATCCACTTTATCTTATAAATTTATAATTTTTCTCAACTTTTTAATGGGGTAAAAGAGTTTTCATCAATGGGGTAATGGATAAAAGGGTATATCAGAGAAATTAATGTATTTGTTATAAATAATTAATTTAACCAATTTAAAAATTTTGAATTAAATATCTTCCGAATTTGAAAATTCTAAATCAAGGACTCCTACGGGAAACATGCATGTTGCCATCATTTTCTTCTACTTTTTTTTTTCCAAAAAGAAAATTATCAATAATTATCAGTCCCTCTAGTCTTCAATACTCCCTTAGGATTTGACTTTTTTTTGGAGAGATTAGGAAACCAAATAAATTATTTTAGAGTATTTTTTCAAACTAATTAATTTGATTAGTAAACTAATATATAATATAAGGATACCAAAATATGATATGATTAAGTAATTTAATTAGCTTTCTTAATCTTTTAAAAAAAATCAACTTAGTCTCTTAATTCGGATTGGAGGGAGTATAAGATATAATTGACTTTTTGTAAATATTAATGAAGTTAATTAAATTACTCTAAAATATTTATATTTATTATATTTTCTCCAAACTATGTTGTCTAATATATAAAGTGATATATATATATATATATATATATATATATATATATATATATATAATCTAATGACATTATAGATCATATGATATGATTAAATAACTTATTTAGCTTCCTCAGTCTTTAAAAAAAAGTCAATTATATCTTATACTCCTCCCGGTCCTAAATATAAGACAAAGTTTACCCTTTTTAATTAGAGAAATTAAGGAAGCTAAATAAGTTACTTAATTATATCATATGTTGTGTATCCTTAGATTATATATCAATTTATTAATCAGACTAATTAATTTGGTGGAAAAAATATGAATATGAATACTCTAAAGTAATTTAATTAGTTTCTTTAATCTCTTCCAAAAAAATCAACTATATCTTATATTTAGGACCTGAGAAGTACATTACTATTATTATATTGGATATATTTTAAACATGAATTGTCGAATGAGGGGGCCGGGGCATGGTAGGTGCAAGTGCAAATTAGTTCTCAATTAGCGCATTTACGCACAACCTAACCTCTGCTCTGCAGCTTCCATGAAATAGCTGGTGGCGGCGAAACTATTGCATGTGCCGCAAATAAAATATTTTTTTACAACCCTTGAAAAATAAATTTACTTCATCTTTCTTACATTACTCTCTCTTCTAAACTTTTTTCCCGATCAAGATTTTCCCTTCCTCTTATTGCAGAGGAAGACGAAGTTGCCGTCAAATACATGCAACACGTACATTCGTACGTGTTGTGGACATACACACACGTACGACGTAAAGAAAGTGTTTAAACCCTTTAATTACTACTTCATATTTATAACCTCTGTTCGTTATGATGATATATATTGTTGATTGTTCCTCTTCGTCAATATTCGGGAATACTGGTTAAAAGCATATATATTCAACCGGTCAACTAAATTGCGAAAGGAGAAAAAGTAATCTTCATCAATATCTTTGTCGCACGAAAATTGAAAACAATATTTAGTTTCCTCCGCGTAACCTGCACTAATTAAGCTACAGTACTATATATATATATAGTTGCGTATTTATCTAAATTTGATAAATAAGGGAGACATATATATATATATATATATATATATATATATATATATATATATATAGTTTCTTGGCCTTGTAGGTTGATGCATCGTGCCAAACTCAAAAAATAAAAAAAGTCAAGTGTAGGGAGTTTGAAGTTCAAACGCAACCATCTGATAGGAATGGAATAAGGAGGGCTTTGAAAGAGAGATTATAAATAATACAATTATATGAGAGAGTTTGGTCGCAGCCTCTCTTTTCCTGGCTCGCTCTATAATGATTTTGAAAAGCAATTTACGAATCAATTAAGCGTTCAAAGGGAAGATTATTCAAACTCGTTTTGAAACGTCAAATGACCACGTGCCACATATCGCTGTTAATAGTCACACACAGATATATATATGCATATAATATTGTTGCAGTTGGAATGTTTATACACAAATATATATTGTTGTTGCTTGTAGTTTTGGGGGATTAAGGATTCAATATATATTATTTCATGTAACTATAATGATGAAGCCTTTTGATTGCTAACTTGCCATCTTGCTGGTTTTCAAACATCACAATCAGTTTAGGCCAATTTGTGACCAATCAATTGCTTCAGTGTACACATAATTCCTATATTTGCCTTGGACCACCTTCTAAGTTCTAAACCTTTCTTTGTGATGCCACCATTATGGGTGGAATATATGATACATATCCACGCTCTTCATAGTTCAATCTTTTTCATTTGCCAAGAACACTTAGCAGTATTTTAAATTCAATTATTTTCCCCATGTCAAATCATAATCGACTGTATCTTAGAGTTTACATCATGCTGATCCATTGCTCCTTTCAATCGTGAGGAGAAAAACAAGACGACAAATTAACTCACACCTCCAGTTTGTGCATGCTGCTTAATTTCGTTAGTTCTACCTCTCTGGTACGAACAAGTCTAATATTAAAAATCTGAGCTAATAATATTTAATTTGTATTGTTGTAGTAGCTAGGAAGAATTTTCAATGGTAGATGAGCTTCTTAATTAGCTTGCAATATATATATATATATGACGTAACTAAAATAGCTGCGTGGTGCATGCACTGAACACGTCCTTATCCGAGTGCACACGCGGGGTATATTTGACTAATGCTTATTCACACATCACAGTCTATGCATTTGTTCAAGAAACTTTCAAATCCATTTGATTTTCATTGATCGTCCTGAAAAGTATTGAATTTATGAATATATTTCTCATCTACTTTCATATGTAATATATATACTCATAATCCCAACACTGCATCGTCGTATACAAATTTTTGGAAATCGATGTGGTCATAATTTTATTACTTGTATGTATGATCGAAGGGAAAGGGATAAAGAGGTTGAATTAATTATTTTCTATTATATTTTTATATTATTAAAAATCATGTACAGTACTTATATATGGAATATTTGCATTAACTACTAAAACAATATATTTTTTAGATGTGCAAAAATAACCCTGAATTTGTAAAATCAGAATGAAAATGCCAACATTGTTAGAGGAGGCTAACTTCTGTTAATTGCAATCTGAAATTACCAAAATACCCCCAACTAAAAAAAACTCTTCCCCCCGGGCCCCAACCACTAACTCATCTCTCCACCTCCAGATATTCATCATCAAAGAAAAGGCCCTCGAACAGGAACCAAGAATCTAAAGTAGAGGCAAATCCCAGAACCCATATGGTCACAAGCCTCACAAAACTTGGTCTCGTCTTCATGAATCTAACTCAAACGGATATGGAAAAGTGGATCTTCGACATAAAATTAACTCAATAATCAAACGTGTTAGATTAATCGATGAAATAATATTTGACACTGTCAAATGTCAACATTTAATCAGAGATTAGGCGAAGATCCACACAAAGTCAGTATTAATAATACCCATGAATTATTCTGATCTGTGACGTAAGATCTGCCTAATTAGATTAAATAACACCAGTATTAGGGTCAATAATTATGACTTTTGCTGGCGGGTGTCAAACATCGAGAAACTGCACCCCCAAGCATCCCTTAATCTCTAGTGGCTGGTCGGTTTATCAGATATCAGATAAGTAGATCTTGAAGGTGAATGGTCAGCGAATTATCATTGCTAGTACCATTTAATCTCGCATCAAATTTTGAAGCCATGTTAAGATCTTGAAGCTATGTTTAGATGCCGGCCCCGGTTAATTAACCAGTGTTATTAAAATGTAGTGTCTACGTTAAAACGGTGAGGGTGAGCAAAAACGTAAAAACGGAAAATGTAAACGAAATGTAAAAGTTTACTATGTACTACAAAAAAAAAAAATGACATATATAAAACTAAAACACACCAATAATACATTGAAGTTATTATAAATTTTAGTCCAAACACTTAAGTAAATAATTAAGTTCATAATTTAATGTGATTTTTCATAATTAAATTAGGATTCTTAATGCATTTTCTTAGAAAGTATAGTATGCTCCAAAAATATTTCAAATGTTTCAGTTTAGTTTCTCCTCAGAACGTAGAATTCTTTCATTTTAGTCCCTTGGTCAAAACATGCGTTTTGACCAAGGTTAGGTCATCTTTTTTTTTTTTTTAATCGAAAAGGTCGTCTTCTTCAATCCATCGACCTGAGACTGAAAGGCTAACACAGACCCGATCACAGAGCGCCGTGAGGTGAGGCGAGAGAGGGGCAGCTTCGACCTTCGATGCTTCCTTCCTCCACATTCCTCTAAATCGCCGTCGGCCTCCACCCTCACCACCATCGCCGCCGGAGACCTGAAACAAAGGGGGCGAGAACTGCAAAATTTCAGAACGGCTAACACGTCGTTTCAATCGTTTCCGCCGTTTCAGAACGTCGTCTCCACCGTTTCACATCCGATTGCATCTCAACCAACAATCCAACACATTTTTCGCCAGAAAAATGTAAAAACGTCTATTCCAACGTTTTGGAACGACGTTTTTACAACAATGCTGTTAACAATATGAACGAATTGCAAATTAGTGCAAGAATGCTTTTGAAAACGATCACTAATCCTGGAAATTACACACACACACATACTACTCCACAATGTCCATGTTATTATAAGAAGTCTTTTGCTCTAAAATATGAGAGGATGCAGGAAATTAAATTTATTTTTTTTTCACCTTTATCTCTTATAAGAGAGAGAAAGAGGCATATTTGGAAATGTTAAAAGGGGGCAAATGTTAAAGGCTTATTTGAAAATCGCATTTTTCTATGAGGATAAAATATGTAAACTCTTAACAATTTAAGGCACATTAAATCACTTAACTAACATTTTTGAGTTTCTATGAATTAGTTAACAATATATCTTTTATATAAAAAGAACTTAAAACTTCACCAAACTTTATTTTATGGATTTGGCTTTGATCCTATACCCCTAATCATCCTTTTTCCTTTTCTACCGTTGAATTAAGATCTCAACGGTCCAGATTTATCATTATTTTTTACCATCCTTTTCCATGTTTTTCCCTATAATAAGATTTTTATCATATGGTAAATTTGAACCGTTGAGATCTTAATCTAATGGTAGAAAAAGGAAAATGATAGTAAGGGGTATAGGACCAAAGCCAAGTCCCTATTTTATAAGTCAATAACTTTTCAAAACCTTACTCATATTTAACTACATACTTTCCAAAAAATAATAATCTACACAGTAATAAATGAAGAGTATAAGTTGTCCACTCATGTAAAACATTTAATAATACATCACTTTTGTCCTATTTATAAATCACTACTACAAAAAAGCTTTATTATAACGTCCTTATTTTTACCCTTTTATGTCCTTAATTTAGAGGACATCTAAACAGGGGGCGCACAAAGTCCAAAGCTAAGGCATCCCAAAAATTTATTTGGGACGCCATATTATTTTTTAAAAAAAACAAAACAAAACCCCCATACCTCAGGTTTGGGGAGCTACTGGGTGGAGCGACGATTTGGGCAGAGAAAGTGCAGCGTCTCAACGCTCTCGTGATGCAAATATGCAAATCATCAAATCAAACCCATCCATGGCCTCAACAAACAATCAAACAAGAAGAATCAACAAAGGTGAGAGGTGATCGAGAGAGGTGCATTTTGCAGATCTAAAATAACTATCACTCAAAACCTCAACAGCTCAATCTCAAAATATCACACCAATGACAAAGAGAAAGAGAATTGCAATTACCAGTACCAACATTCAACAGAGAAAATAGAAAAGGAAGAAGAATCGACGAAACAGAGCAAAGTTTGAAACCTACCAATTACCAAATAGGTTAAGAAACCCATTGGTCGTCGACTTCGCCTTCCCCGCCTGCGATGTGAAATTGGTTCAAAAATCCACTGTCACTTCGCGTTCAGAGTCCGCCTTCACCTTCCCCGTATGTCGTCGACTTCACCGTGACAAAGCCAACTGAAGAGATTGAGAGCTGAGAGCACCCGACAGCTACGACGAATTGTGTGAACCTGAGAAAGAGAGAAAGTGAAGGCTTATTTCAAAAAAAAAAAAAAAGGGTCAAAGAGTCACAGGTAAGAGTTAGAGAGCCACGGGTGTCATAATTTTTGGCATCCTAAAATAACTTGTAGGACACCAAAAAATTTTTCCAGGGCTAAAAAATTTCCCAAATTTTTAAAATTTTGTCAAAAATGTTGATTTTGACGTCCTGAATTAGTTTTAGGATGCCAAAAATTCTACTTTTGATGTCCCAAAACTAATTTAAGATGCCAAAAAAATTTAAAGTGAGCCAAATAATTAATTTTAAGCGTCTTGGAATATTTTTGGGAGGCCTAAATTAATTTTAGGCATCCCAAAATTGCTTGATTAGGACGCCTAAATCTCAAAATTTAAGTACGTCTTTTAGATTTTACTTCCCTTTTTTATAATAAGGACGTCTTTTAGGGAAGTAATATCCTCATTTTGTAGTTGTGAGTTCAAATTACTCTCACATACTAAGGAGAGTTAGTTAATTAATTAATTATGAGCTAAATTTTTAATTTTGCCTTTCTTTATGCTTAGTTCCGAAAGTCCAAATAAATAAACTATTTTTTTTAATTAAAAATAATATGGGCAAAAAAGCTAAAAACACATTTATTACTCCGAGACTGCTCTTGTAATAAAGACCAAAATTCTAAAAAAACCAAAGTGCTACCCCATAAATAGAATCAAAAGAGTACTCCGCAGCTGTACAGGAAGGAATGAGCAGCAAGAAGTTCGAATCGTTGAAATGGTTAATAATAATTTCAAAAAGTTTGTAGTGTTAGTTTTTGTTTTTCAAGAACGTAACGCATAATAATTAACTACTTAGGCTTTTTAGCACCAGAGGGAGCGTGTATGGAGAATGAGACGTGGTTCTGGTGACCTTGGGAACCAAACAGAGACACGCAATTGGGTCTAATATAATGGGTGGTGATGAGCATGCTCCAAAGTCCAAATACTATATATATACTACGTAGTTTATTATGTGTTAAGTAATATGCGTCTATCATCAGTATTATGTACTCCTGGATCGTATTATTTATGTAAGCATCCATCCTTGATGCTTTCAAAACGGGATTTTTAATTTAAAGAGGAGGTTCAAAGTTTTGAATGAGGGAGCGAGCACGTGCACTGGTTGGAGTTGAACACACATGGTGGGTCGTGTGCAGTGTTGTAAATTGTCGTCATGGCTGTCGTCACACTCCTCCCTCACCATTATTCTCCTTCCTCCGGTTGGGAGTCACTTTTGTCGTCATGGCTGTCGTCACGTACACTCCTCCCTCGACATCCTCCTTTCCAGTCACCCAGTCACGGGGTTTGTTTTTACTTTTTACGCTGAATAGTATTAAATATACTAGGACCAATGTGTCAAATTATCTACTACCTCCGGTCCTAATTATAAGAACTAGTTGACTTTCTTTGGAGAAATTAAGGAAGCTAAATAAGTTACTTAATCATTTCATATTTTAATATATTCTTATATTATATATTAGTTTATTAGTCAAATTAATAAGTTTGAAGAAAAAATAAAAATACTTTAAAATAATTTAATTAGCTTCCTTAATTTCTCCAAAAAAAGTCAACTAGCTCTTATAATTAGGACCGAAGGGAGTATAATCTTTTAACCAAACAACGTCCAGTTCTATATGTATTTTGGAGGTGACAAAATAACATGAACATATAAGCGTAAATTTGACATAATACTGTTTATTTTTTTCCGTAGTACAAGTATTCTTTTAGAAAATTTTCAATTAGCCATTTGGTAGCAAATTAATTTCAATTAACAATCAAAACTTTCTAAAACTTTACTACATCCCGTTTGTAGTTAAAATGAAATTAATTTTTGTAGATGAAAAGATAATTATGTGCGCTTCTTTTATTTTTTACAGAAGAATATTTACACGACAAATAAAGAGATATAAAAGAACATAGGGAATTAGAAGCACTTTGGTGATTTACAAGACAAATATGAAAGTTCACCAAATAAATATGAGCATTCACAAGACAAATAAATTGAAAAAAAAAACCTTTAGAGTTAAAAAACATTTTAGTCATTTACACGACAAAAAATGAGCATTTATAGATGAATTGGCAGAAGGGGCATAGACACTGGCTACATTGAAGTGGGGTGAGATGTAGTTAAGATCATTAGGGCCCGTTTGGGATTGCTGTGAGAAAAGTGGCTTTTGTTTCTGATGGATTTTTCTTAATAGACTTTTTTCTGATGTAATTTGTGTTTGGAATAGCAGTGATAGAAGTGGCTTTTGTTTCTAATGGGCACTTGTTTGGCATAGCTTTTAAAAAGTAAATGAGATGGAAAATGACAGAAAATGACATGTATCAAATTCATATATATATATATGATATATATGGTGTACAAAATGTGATAATTTGGGATAAAAATTAAAAACAAATATAAATTTGCCAAATAAAATAGTACCCCAAATAAAATAGTAACATTACCATTAAAAAATTTACAACACAATTATTAATGAGGATAAATAAACAGATAGGTCGGATAAATCCAAGAAGCACCGAAACATACAGGAAGCCACTGGACCTGGACACAAAAATTAAAGCAGATATGCCTTTTTCTTTTGGGGCAAAATGGTCTTTCAAAAAAATGGGAGCTTCAATGGACTTCAATGAGATAATAAGCAATGCGAAAGTGGCTTAAAAAAAACACTCCATTAACCTCCTAAGTCTATTAAAAATTTAGGCTTCCCAAACATTCTTTTTTTTTTTTTTGTCTAATGAGATTATAAAGGGTTATGATATTGAAGGTCTGAATGTTACAAAAGATTATAAAAGAGTTAGATAACGATTATTTTTGAAGATTGTTTCGTTTTGTATTCATTGATATAAGTGTTATAAAGACGAATTATTTCTAAGTATTACATAATAGTTACAAGCTACAACTCTTATATTCCCAGTAACGCCTTTGATTTCCGTACTGATTATCTTTTATTATCCTCTTAGAGCCCGTTTGGCTTAGCTTATTTTTTGCTTTTAAGCTACTTTTAAGCAAAAGCTAAAAAAAAGAGCTTTTTTAAAAAAGCTAAAAGTTGTTTGGTGCTTATATAAATTTTTCATCTTAAAAGTTACTTAAAAGTTGAAATTAAAAATAAGCTGTTTGGAAAAACTTTTGTCATAAGCACTTTTTCTAATAAAAATTAACTTAAAAGGTATATTATAAAATATATCGTGGTGGCCTAGGTGGTGGTGGCGAGCCAGCGGTGGTGGATGGCCGGCCGGCGGTGGTGGTGGTCGGCTGGGCGGGCGGCGGTGGGTGGCCGGGCCACGGCGGTGGTGGCGCCCGGCCGGCGGTGGCGGTGGTCGGTGGTCGGCCGGCGGTGGTGGTGGAGGTTGGCCGGCTGGCAGTGGCGGTGGCGGGCCGGTGGCGGTGGTCAGTGGCCGACCGGCGGTGGTGGTGGCGGTCGGCCGGCGGGTGGTGGTGCCTGGCCAGTGACGATGGTCGGTGGCCGGCCGGCGGTGGTGGTGGCTGGCCGGTGGCGGTGGTGGTGGCGGTCGGTGGTGGTTGGTCGGTGGCCGGCCGACGGTGGTGGTGGCGGTCGACCGGCGGCGATGGTGGACGGCCACTGGCGGTGGTCGGTGGCCAGCCGGCGGTGGTGGTGGCGGTCGGCCGACGGGTGGTGGTGGCCGACCGGTGGCGGTGGTGGCGGTCGGCCGGCGGGCAGTGGTGGCCGGCCGTGGTGGTTGGCCGGCGGTGGCAATGGTGGTGGCCGGCCAGTGGCGGTGGTGGTCGGCCGACGGCGGTGGTGGGTGGCTAGCCGGCGGCGGTGGTGGCCGGCAAGCCGGCGGTGTTTGTGGCCGGCTGGCGGCAGTGGTGGTGGCAGTCGGCCGGCGGGCGGTGGTGGCCGGCCGGTGGGTGGTGGTGGTGGCCGGCAGTGGTGGTGGCCGGCCGACGGCGGTGGTGGGTGGCGGACGGCCGGCGGTGTTGGTGGCTGACCGGCGGCAGTGGTGGTGGCGGTCGGCCGGCGGGTGGTGGTGGCCAGCGGTGGGGGGTGGGTTCTTTTTTTTTTTATTTACTTATTTTGTCATTTAAAGTTAAGGGCAAAAATGTAATTTGAACCGAATTTGCATATCATAGATCCTTTGTACTTCTCAGTCTTTTTACAAATTCAACAGACTTCTAGGGGTTTTGCAAATTCAAAAGGTATTTATCTGGAATTTTCCCTTGAAAAATATGGCTTAAAAAAAATAGCTTAAAATAAGCTTCTCTCACTAGCTTTTTTTTTAAAGAGTTTTTTCTTCATTGTAAAATAAGCTCTTATAATATAAGAGCTTATTTTAAATTCTGTTTGGCCTAGCTTTTACTTATAAGCATAAGATAAGCTGAAAATAAGCTAGGCCAAACGGGCACTTAATATCTTCAACTACTTGTGGGAGCCCAGCAACGTCTCAGCGCACAATCACATCCTTAGGTCCTAAAACTAGATTTATTCCTTTGAGCTTGACCTCGTGACATATCTTTATGTCACCACCAATTACCAACCACCTGCAAATTAATTACTAGCACTCTGGACATTTTTAATATACTTTCTTTTATTTTTATTATAAAACACCTAATTTTTTATTCTTATTTTAAGATATCAATTATCTCTAACGGACTGATTTATTGAGTTTTTTCCATTATGCCCTCATTTTTAATAGAACTTTTTTTTTTTGTTTTTTGAATAACTCCTTGAATGTTGTGAATTCTCATCTACTATATTCTAAATATTAATAATTTTTTATTAATTATTATATTTACAATCTATTCAGCATGTTTCTTTCTCTATCCCTATTAAGTTTTCGTTTCTCAATAGGTTTCAACTCTTTGTCTAACTCTTCATTTTTTCACTTCTTAGTCTTCTCTCTCTATCTATTTCAATGGTTGAGATGTGAGTCTTTCTATCTATTTCAATGGTTGAGATGTGAGTCTCTCTCACTTAGAAGATCAAATATTGCACTTGATCCATTTTACTCATTTCTCAGTCATCAAATATTGCAAAGTTTTAACACACAAAAAATGGCGCCAGTGTGGATCATTTGAAAGAAAGAGAGCTCCAAAAAAATTTACCACAAAAGGAATGGGGAGAGAGAGAATATCCAACTACATGACAAATTTGAAAAATAATATTTATAATTTTACATCGTTAAAATAAGGGTAAAGGTCGAAATGTTTATTATCAACTGAATACTTATTTAATTACTTAATTACCATTCCTTGGTCTAAGAGAAAATATAGTTGATGCTTTTTATTAAAGACTAAAGGGAGTATATATATACTCCCTCTAATCCAAACACCGACTACCATTAGTTTTTTATCTTTAATATAAAGCACCAACTACTTTTAACTAATTATTTATTACTATTTTCTCATTATACCCTCATCTTTAACTAAATCTTTAAATTAATATAATTAAAGTAGGGGTAAAGTTAAAAACTTTATCAATCTTGGACTAATTTAATGACTTAACTTTCATTCTTTAGTTCACAATAAATAGTAATTGATGTTTTATAATATAGATCAGATAATATATATATATATATATATATATAGGGAAAAATATTTCTCACGTCACTGGAGATAGAGTTATCTCCAGTGATCCTAAAACTACGTCGTTTTGAATTAATGAAGGGTGTGTTTGTAATTTTAGGTGAATTAATGAAGGGTGTTTCTGTATTTGCACCCTTCATTAATTTACCTGAAATTACAAATACATCCTTCATTAATTCACCTGAAATTACAAATACACCCTTCATTAATTCAAAACGACGTAGTTTTAGGGTTACTAGAGATAACTCTATCTCCAGTGACAGGAGAAATCCTTTACCCATATATATATATATAAATGGAAAAAATAAACGATGAATGATCACATAAAGGAACGTAGCCTAGGCCTGGTTAGGGATTGTGCTCCGTCCACATAAATGGTGGTTCCCGTCATATATCGAGAATCCTGCGAGATGAGATACGTGACGGTGGAAGTCAGGTCTTTCTTAACGTCCAGCCACCTCTCCATGGGCGCTGCCATCTTCACTAACTTCTCTGCCCTTTCCCTTCCCACTGATCTCGGGTACTCATCCTCCACGTGCACTCCACGTGCTATGGCATTGACCCTCACCCCGTGCTTGCCCATCTCCATGGCCGACGCCTGCCCCCAACATCAGTAAACGGGTCAAACCTCATGTGACGGAGTTTATAACACTCTCTATGGGCCTGAAACTAGATCAGGCCCAAATAGGAAAGCCCATTAAATTGGGCCGGATTAAGAAATGTTTGTTAGTGTTACTCACCCTCACCAGCTGTTGGACCGCAGCCATGGTGGAAGCAAACGTTACGGCTCCTGGATAAAGGCCCCTCTCTGCACCAACCATGGAAGTCATGAATATAATGGAGCCTCCTCCTCTGTTGAAGTCCCTCATCTTTTGCCCAACGGCCTTCAACAAATACCACGCAGCCATGTAATTGATCCTCACTACTTTCTTCATCTCTTGTTCTTCAACCTCTACTTGTTCTCGCATCTTCCCTGTTTCAAATCACACATCCCAACTCTCACTTCCTCTATATATACACACATATTTCCTCATTGACTGGAAAGTAGAACCGACAGAAAGTGTGTGCCATGCGAGAATGCATACCTTCGTATGTATAACAGTTCACAAAAGCCTCCAAATTTCCCAGGATCTTGCATGCTTTATCAACCGCCTCGCAGAATACAGCTTCCTTTTCTTCTTCCATGTCTAGTCCGATCACCTCCACCTCCGCAACGCCCTTCAGGCCATCCATTATGTGGTTGCTGACGCCCCTCAAGCAGCTCTCGTCTCCCATCAAAACCAGCCTGAACAGACACAGTCCAGCACTCAGACTTTAGTTTCTAGACAATGGAAGTGATGATGATGAAGAAGAAGCAGAGAACCAGAAGCCCTGGCCGCTTAAGTACGGGTCTTGAATTTGAGTTTATGTAAAGTCAAAAAAAACGTCATTGGGATAGCTAACTCCAATTGGGCCAAACAATACTGTCACGGTCATGTGAAAAAAAATAAGAGATAGAGAGGTAGTGATACCTGCAACCCTGTTTGGCTAATTGGAAAGCAATACTCTCGGAAATGTCGTCGCCATTGGAAGTGAGCAACACTGTCTTATCTGAATTGCCCATTCGTTTCAGTTCTTCTTCTGCTTTTCAACCAGCAATAGTATGTCTACCCTCACACTCTCCCTTCATTTTTATAACCCCACGCGACGAAATATTCCAGGAAACACGACAAGTGTTTTAAGAAAGCATCCACAAAAACACATGGAATGAGAAAAAAAACGTGCGTTGTTGCTGTTACAACAATAAATATTGACCACACTTCCACCCAACGGGCGGATTTAGGGGCTAGGGGTGGCCTCCGCCTCCCCTAAAATAAAATTAAAACATATTTTTAAAGGACTAAAGTGAAAAATTTAAAGTTTTTGGAGGGACTCCCATGAAATATTTAATGCTATTATTGGTTAAAATGTAATTTTCATAAACTATGGGTACTTTTATGTAATTTTATCTGACTCTCTTTTCACAGATTTTCAATTCCTAGAAATTCTGGAGAATTTTCTAACATTTTTCCATTCATAAAAAAATATTAATTTTGACATTTTTTCAAATTTTTGCCCCCATCGTTAAAATTCCTGGTTTCGCCCCTAAATTCAGACTCATGCATGCATCTCTTTCATAATTAAATAGTTTTGATTTTTATTTTCTTGACATAAATTTAATAGAAGGGGATCGGAGTAACCTAATTGCTTGCTCGTCTCCTTGCTTTCAGTCCTGTATATTGACATTTGACTTCCGATATATATTTTTATAAACCATACCAAAGTGCAAAACCCACTTGTATATTTTTTAAGGGATTGTGAAACTTCGTTCGAGCAAGTGAACAAGTACGCAGAAATTATTTAAAAGTTGGGTTCGTTTATATTACCACCACACTATTTGACATTTAATGGTTTTTCTTTCCATATCGTGTTTTTGACCTTTTCCAAGTCATCACTACTTTAAATTTCTTGGTTGTTGAGGACCAAGCAATATAATTGATTGGCATTTGCTTGTATTGAGATATCTTAGTCTTTTATTTTTTTTCCCTCCCCTCTGTTTCATAAGAGATTTTTCTCTTATTGGTGGTTGTGATATGTGTGTGAATACTCGGCCCAACCCTCATGACTCGACCACGAGTCGCAAGTGCTGGGAAAATGCCAAAGTTTGACCGAGTTTCGGTATTAGTATAGAAAAATAGCTGACTTTGAGTTCATATTACATGGAGGGTTCGCATAGTTCTGCAACACTTGCTGCACGCTTCAAAATGGTTATGATGTATGAAGGGTCAATAGAATATATTCATGTTCAATATCTACAATTGCTAAATAAACTTACGCACTTCCGTGTCGCTTTATCAAGTTTAATCTGTAAATTTCTGTTACTGTCACACCCGATTTAGACATTCATTATATCTTAATTAAGAGATTAAAAGAAAATTTAAATCTTTCTAAGCTAAATTTGCATTGTTTGGTTGGTCAATAAAGGTTGATCCCCCTAACAAGAAGTTGATTTTAAGTAAGTTATTGGTGAATAATAGGTAATAAAGTAAGCACTTTTATAAAGAAGGGTTGGAAGTGGTGAGGGTAGACTGGGAATATCAAAATATTTATAGGCAAAATGGTTAGGTGGCGGAATAGTAACCGCCATCCACTTAGGGTGGCGGAAGAGTACCCACTACCCACCATCCACTTTGCTCCTTATCTCTTCTTTATCTTAGTCATTTGGATTGAAATCTAAATAATTTAGATTTAATATTTTATGAAATATTATTTTCAAATATCTTTTAGTAATTTATTGATATTTTTATAAAAACATTAAATTTAAACCGTTAAATCCAACGCAGAGAATAGGCTGAAGACGGGATTGGAAAAAGATAGGAGCCAAATTAGTCATTTTCACACTGGAACCACTTTCGGTGCCTATATATCCTAAAGATAGTCACCATCTACCTATCTGATTTGGCCCATCCAAATCAAATCTGAACGGTTCAGATTTGATTTTTTAACTATTTTTTTAAATTAAAAAAATCATTTTTGAAAAAAAAATGTTTGTGAAGAGATTATCTTTATTTTAGATTCTCTATCTATTAAAATAAATTTTTTTAAAAAAATATAAAGTAAAAAAAATCAAATATGTATCACTAGATTTGATCTTGACGGTCGGGTAGAGTAGAGCTCTCCCTCCCTATCCGGGCAGGGAAAGTAATTCCTCTTCATACCAAACACTGCGTTAAAGAAACAAACAAGCAGGATTGATCATTTTTCATTTGAGATGACATAGAGTCTGCAGAACGAAGTGCTGGATATGGCGAGCTCAGCCACAGGACTGCGGATGCTGAAACCCCCACTTCCAGCTGCTCCTGCATCGCGCTTCAATTCCAGGCAAGTTTTGTTGTTCAACTTCTTGACCTACTGGCATTTCTCTTTGTTCTGGTTTACGAATTATAGTTGTTTGATCCATTGTTGCTTACAGGTCAAAATTTCCAAAAACTCGATTTCTCAGAGTCGCCTGTGATTACTCATGCTTAGAAGTATGTCCTATTTTCAGCCTCTATATTCGCACATTTTGTCGATGATCATTCTTTGATTCTAATGTAAAATCGAAATTCCTGTTTTAAAGCAATAGTCCCTTCTGATGATATTTACTGTCTGGACTACGTGTCTGGCTATAAATTTACTATAGAATGTTTCGCACTAGTTCATGCTTAATAATACAACTACAGAAATGCACATTCTTCATTGGGTACGGCACAGAATGACACTGATTTTTGTTTTAAATATACTCGGGTTTTTTGGGGCTGGGTTTCGTCTTTTCACCTTACTAACGCTGTACGGATTGAGTAGTCTATATTGTTGTTTATTGCATCTAATTTGAATATAAGAACTAGGCAGTTATTTAAAATCATGTCATGCTCGTAATTCATGGAGGAGAAGTTGCGCTTGCATTGATTTTAAGAGGTCGATCTGGCTTTCCATTACCAGCATTTAGCTTGCAGAAGTTTATTTTTCATGTACGAACTTTACTGCTTTCGTAACCACACCTAGCTAAAAATCTGCACGATTAAGGCCTTTATTGTGAAAAAGTGCAGAGACTTACACTATAACAATGTGATATTTTGCTTAAGGTCAGAGATGTCAGCTATCAGCCCCCGGGGACTCAGCTGAGCCTTTTGAAGTCAATTAATTTTTCACTTCGCGAGAAAAGGTACTTATTGCCTTGTAATTTCAAATGAGGGTGAGATTCATGACAGGGGAGGGTTGGGTGAGTTTTAGATGACCAGTTGGAGCTAACATGATATAAGCTACTAGCTACCTTATCTCTGAAAATAACTTCACGAGGAACTATTCATACAATAGAATCTGACAGCTGGCATCTACATTCGGACATGTTGCATTTTCTGGAGCTAGAATAAAGATTTTGTATACTGGCCCAAGAGGTTCTAACCTGTTTATGTCAATTGCCCCAGTTTTGGCCTAATTTTTGGACAGAGTGGAAGTGGAAAAACAACTCTCCTGCAGGTCGGATTATCCTTTGGTTTTATTATTTTAATGCATCTGGTTTCTTAGCTGTTCGCATCACTTGTCTTTCTGGTTATGTGTTAACACTTCCCCATGCCCCCTTTTCCTTCATTTAGCTTCTGGCAGGAATAACCAAACCAACCTCTGGTTCCATTTACATCCAAAAATACGACAGTGATGGGAAGCCAAATCAATCTTCCCTGCCATTGGTACCAGAAAGGGTTGGCATTGTCTTCCAGTTTCCTGAGCGGTACAAATATAAAGTTATTGAATATGGCATAAGATTTTGTTACTCTGTATTTTAAGGTGTTCATTCTCTAGTTGTGAATCTTGAACAGCATCATTTGACTTTACCAGCAAGACATACAACATAGACATAGTTGTTCATTTCTCTGTCTCTAGCATATTGTGGAAGATTTCTTATCCTCTATATTTATTTCTATTCCTTTATGTTTGTTAGAGATTGTTTTAAAAGCTATTGGTGGACCTTTGTTGATGATGTGCTTGATGAAGTCACTTTCACCTGATAATATTCTTAAGCTTAACCTTCGTTTACATGACTTCCAACCCAGGTACTTTGTGGCTGATAACGTGCTTGACGAAGTCACTTTTGGGTGGCCAAGACAAAAGGGTGACTATCAATTGAAGGAGGATCTTGCTTTAAGACTTCAGAGGGCAATTAACTGGGTACTCATGCCTCTCTAATTTAGTGTCTTCTTCTACTCTTAATACAATTTCATTTCGTTTTCACAAGCATTTATATCATTATTTGTGACCATTGTTTATCTATGACTTTATATTGCGTTTTAATGCATTTGCACTTTCATAAATTATGCTCTTGTATTCATAACTATAGGTTGGATTAAGCGGGATCTCCTTGGATAAAGATCCTCACTCCCTTAGTGGTGGTTACAAACGTCGCCTAGCCTTAGCAATACAATTGGTAAGAATCAACTTTCAATTTAGTAATCCAGATAAAGGCATGGAACTGGTAAAGAAATTATTTATACCGTTTCTCATGAATGGCGCCTCCCCATTACACAGTCACGTTTATGGAGTTGTTACAGGTAAGGTCTACCGAGTGCTTATTGATTTTATGTTTTCCTTCACTCATGTAATTTTCAGGTTCATATTCCTGACCTGTTGATATTAGATGAGCCTCTTGCTGGTCTTGGTACGAAAATTTTGTGCCTTTTTGTTTATATTATGTTGTTGGTTGTCTTTGAATTTGCATGGATTTTCCAATATTTCTATTTTTTACCCAATAAAAGTCTGTGATTATCTTAAATTTTAAGAATACACATTTTAGCTCTTCGGTCATGTTTATCATTTCCTTTAAGCTGTGTCCATTACTGCTTTACTGGTCAGATTGGAAAGCACGTGCAGATGTTGTGAAGCTTTTGAAGCATCTTAAAAAAGAGTTGTCCGTGCTAGTTGTGAGCCATGATTTAAGGTTTCTTTTGAGATATTCTCTATTTATTTTCTTATTATGTATTTTGTGTATCTGTGATTATTGCTCAATTATTTTGTATGTTTTTGCATGAGTTTGTCACCACCTCTACAAATTCAAACTTAGTTGTTCTTGACTGCATGGTGCATTCTCCGCTGTTGCTCATAAGAATCAACTGCTCATGATGTCACCACCTCTTCATGACCTCAGTTGTTGAGAAGATTTTATTTTTATTTGCTTTATAGTGAGGCAGGTTGCACTCATTTTTAACAAAAGCATTCTCTATGTAATCTCTCGATATATTATGTACACCTAATTTTTCTCATGTGGCTTCCTTGTGTGCGTTTCAGAGAGTTAGCAAGTCTAGTTGATCGTTCATGGAGGATGGAAATAGGTGGCAATCTTAAGGAGGAGTCGCTGCCATTGTGAAAATGGGAACATTCTTTGCCTTTCTGATTAGCGAATATGCTGCAGTGTTTGACTCTTCAACTGCGGAGAACGAGGTCTATTAGGGCAGTTAAATACCAAAGGCGATGTCCCTAAAAGGATTATTCATATGACATCGTCCGGACTCTGGAGGAGTTAGATAGAGGAGTAGGAACTAGGAAGTAATGACTAACCATCCCTACCGAGATATCATTACACAATGGATATCATATACAGGGATTGAAATATTGGTGTGAATTTTTTGTGTAGGGAAGCTGACTGTATTGCTGATGTTTTAGTTAGAAAAGGTCATGGCTTGTCTAATTATTTTGGAATCCTTGATCATCCCTTGCATTTTGTAAATGAGGTGGAGAATATGAAAGATAGTTGGTCCTTATTGTTGTGTTGTAATGTTTTTATTCATTGGTATATGATAGTATTCGATTTCCATTAAAAAAATCAAGGTAGCAAGGGCAAGGAAGGCAGAGGGAATTCAGGAGTCAGACGAAAAGGACCAAGCATGTGGGTGTTATGGGTCATTTTTGGGGTCAGTGGGGGCAAGTTGATGAGGGCCTCAAGTTTATGATAGCGTATGCAGCCGTGTGAATCCTGCATGGCCTCCGAAGAAAACATGACTTGGTTTGCCTTGTCCCACTCATTCAGTCATTCTCCATTAAGAGTGATTTTCCCCTTCAATCTATCCTCAGTCCTCAGTTAACTACATAATTATTTTCTTATGCCTTAATATAAGACATATTTATTTAATTTATTTAGATTAAGGAACTTAGTTAAGTTATTTTTTAAAATACCCTAGTCGCATTTTTTAAGTCCCTTATTCTCTCTCCTTATTGATTATTGTTAAGAGGGCATTAATAGGGGGTAAATTAGGAAAATTTTGTCAAATGTGAAAATTTTGTTTTATATTTATGATTAAGAGTAACTCCCTAAATATGTTTTATATTACAGAGAAGAGGGAGTACAATAAAAAGATTTAGATGAATTGTAATGGAGAGTTTATTAGGATCAAAGTATGAAATTTTTTTACAAGATGTCAGTAACGACATAACATTGCAATAAGATTTGAATATATGACCCTATGAGTTATAGGTCAAATCAGTACCAAGTTACTAAACAAAACAGCTTTCACCTTCAATTGTATAATTATTTGTGACAATAAAAATATATATTTTTTAAATCATATAAAAATGTTATCTCTGTCATCCCATATCTCAGACTGTCCACCAACATTAACCATTGCACAGTGTATACCCTTTCATATTTTAGAGAATTTTTTGGCTAACACTCAACATCATATTAGACTTCTCAAATATTTCATTTTCGTGATGTTAATAATGTAATATGTGATAGAATACGTGTAACACCTCATTTTCATCACCCAAAAACTTGGCCAAAATATTTGTAATTCCTCCAATAGGATGTATCATTATCCAAATCATTAGATTACATTACCGTTTCAAATAAAGTTTAATCCATAATCAAAATAAATTTCAGAAAATTATTTCAGAGTTCAACACAAAGCGGAAGTCTTAGGTTCATGGCAAATAAAATAACATAACATAAACTATAGGAGTACAAAAGAGCCTCCATAGCTCACTCCATAGGTGCCTTCCCTTGCTCTCTACTAGGATATTCATCTGAAAAATGTTAATATGGGATGAGATTCCACGTCTCAGTAACTACTGAATATTTCTACCTTACACGAGCAAATTACATATGACAAAAATAAAAGGTAATATAATGTGAATTTAATATACTCAGATATTTTTAGATATACCGTTGTTCACATCAAATGCCTTTACAAAATACTCATCATTCTTTATTGAATAATTCAGAAATGCACTATGCAGTATGCAGCCTCCCTTATATCCCCTTCCAACCGTATACCGCTGACTGGAACCATAGGCTAACATATAGTCCAATAGAAACTCATTCATTTGACTGGATGGTTTCAAGCTCACCAAAACTTAAGATACACCCGGCCAAAGGTATAGAGCTTAAATCTGGACTATGGCTCCCCTCCTTTAAAATAACAACTAAGGAGGTGTCACATGTCCCACATCTCCAATGAAATCCCGGCCAGAGGAAAACATGGAAGATGAGGCCCTGAAAAGTACCATCCACTGTGCACCGAGTGGTGGCATAAACAATTCTTATCATTCAATTCCCTCCTTACTCCACCCATCACATTACAACCGCCATGATGAATGTATTTACTCAAAAATAATGCATTATTATACCATTATATACATTGATATGCGTATTTATGAATAGTAAAATACTATGCGTATCTGTGAATAGTAAAATACTATGCGTATCTGTGAATAGTAAAATACGGTATATACATGAATAGTAAAATGAGTAGTAAATACGGTATACGTGAATAGTAACATGAATAGTAAATACGGTATACGTGAATAGTAACATGAATAGTAAATACGGTATACGTGAATAGTAAATACGGTATACACGAATAGTAACATGAATAGTAAATACGGTATATGTGAATAGTAAAAATGAATAGTAAATACGGTATACGTGAATAGTAAAATGAATAGTAAATACGGTATATGTGAATAGTAACGTACGTATAAATAGTACCTCTACAGATTTGCAAGTCAAAGTTCCCACACCAGATCTTAAAACCATAAATATTTTCTAAATATTCTTGCCAAAATAATAAACAAACAAATTTATAATCATACATAATTCACAAGTATAAGGAATAATATTCAGAGTTACCTGTTACTTGCTAATACCCGAATCACCAACCAGCTATTATAACTCTCAAGCAAATATCTCTACTCTCTCTCTCTACCTCTCTCTATGGCTCTTAGAAGTTGTGAAGAATGAAATGAAATGGAAGGTCTATTTATAGTTGGAAAATGGGTCTTTAAGTGTAATTTTCGTCTCTGGGTCGTTTTACGTAATTTTCCCAAAATTATAAAAAAAATCTTCCCGTGACTCAGCCCGTGAACCTTTTAAAAAGAATTTTAATAATATTTTAATATTTTAAATAATAAAATAAAATAATAATAATATAATATTATTATAATTAATATTAAGTGGGTCCCGCGGCCAAATTTTTTCAAAGTTCACGAGAAAGTTTGCAGAGAATTATTTTTGGCCGTGGGTCCCGCAAAATACTGATTTCAAATTTATCACTTTCTGAAAATAGAGCCTACTAGTCTTTCCAAAATAGGTTTATGTTCAAGATATTAGATTCAAAATTCAGGATGTTACATTTCTCTCCTCCTAAAAGAAAATTTTGTCCTCAAAATTTCGCTATAATAAGAATTCTAACCTATTTAAATAAATGAGGATAGGTTTGTCGCATGCTCTCCTCCGTTTCCCAAGTAGCATCTCCGGGAACCATTCCTTTCCACTCGACCTTTACAAGTCTAATGGTCTTGTTTCTTAATTTCTTGTCCCTTGCATCAACAATCCGCTCCGGCTCGGCTTTATACGTCATGTTATCCTTGAGTTCTACCTCTTCTACTTCTATAATGTGGGAAGGATCCGGTTGGTATTTCTTCAGTTGCGATACATGAAAGACATTGTGAAGATTCGCAAGCTGTGGAGGTAATGCAATTCTGTAAGCTACCGGTCCAACTTTCTCCAAAATCTCATAAGGACCCATAAAACGAGGTGAAAGCTTCTTTGCTCGTATTGCTCTACCAATGCCAGTCATTGGTGTGACTCTTAAGAACACATGTTCGCCCACCATGAACTCCAACGGTCGTCTTCTCTTGTCAGCATAACTCTTCTGTCGACTCTGAGCAGTGAGAAGTTTCTGTTGAATCACCTTAATCTTTTGAGTCGTCTCGTCCACAAGTTCTGGACCTATTAAAATTCGCTCATTCAATTCCGTCCAGCAAATAGGAGATCTACATTTTCTTCCATACAAAGCCTCATAAGGTGTCATCTCAATGCTGGAGTGATAACTATTGTTATATGCAAACTCCGCAAGATGAAGATGATCGTCCCAACTTCCTTTTAGTTCGATTGCACAAGCCCGCAACATGTCTTCCAGAGTTTGAATAGTCCTCTCAGTCTGCCCGTCAGTTTGAGGATGATAAGCGGTACTATAACTCATCCGAGTTCCCATAGCATTCTGCAATGCTTTCCAAAATCGTGAAGTGAATCGTGGATCACGATCAGATACGATGCTATTCGGTATCCCATGCAATCTGACAATCTCCTTCATGTAGATCTTTGCTAGTCTCTCCAATGAGTATTCTGCTGCAATTGCTAGAAAATGAGCTGACTTAGTTAACCTATCGACAATTACCCAAATGGCATTATGTCCGGATGTCGTTAGAGGAAGCCCCATGATGAAATCCATAGAGATGCTGTCCCATTTCCACTCTGGGATATCCAAATTCTTTAATAATCCAGGAGGTTTCCGATGTTCGATCTTGACTTTCTGACAAGTCAAACAACAAGTGACAAAGTCAGTCGCATCTTTCTTCATGCCCCGCCACCACCAATTCCGCTTGATGTAACATCCTGAATTTTGGACCTAAAGACTTGAAAACTAGCCTATTTTTGGAGGACTACTAGGCCCTATTTTTGAAAATGACAAATTTGAAATCAGTATTTTTGAATATGAATAGTATTTACTATTCACAAATACGTATATGAATAGTAATTACTATTCACAAATACGTATTTACTATTGGTTAATACGGTATTTTGTGGGGTATGAATAGTATTTACTATTTACAAATACGTATTTACTATTTAAAAATACGGTATTTACTATTCCTAAATACGTATTCACTATTTGAAAATACGTATTTACTATTCATGCGGGACCCACGGCCAAATAATTTCCTCTCCCGACAACCATCCCGTGAGTTTTGAAAAATTTTGCACGCGGGACCCACTCAATAGTAACTGTATAATATTATATTATTATAATATAATATCTTATACTTTGGAAAACAATAGAAATAAAATTATTTCCAATAAACCGTGAATTAGGTTTTTAAAGTAAGGGTATATTATAAACAAGTAAATTTCTATCTCAGAGTGGGTTATCTCCAAAGTCATTTCCGTAATCGGCGGAATGATTATTGAGATAGGTTGAAACCGATATTTTGAAGCAGGACAGATAGTGGAATCTGTAGGAAATAAATCATAACTCAAACTCCTTGAACTAAGTAGTAAACAACTGGACATATTATGAATCAGTGAATTTTTGTCTCGAAGATGGTGTCACCCGAAGTAATTTCTGTTACCGGCGGTGTCCGACTTAAAATCTTTGACAGATTACGAAATACCCTGAATGAGGTCAAAAATTCAGTTGACCCAGATATTTTTAAAGAGGAAGAATAGAGCTTCAAGGCTGTGCTTCTGGATTTTTGAGAATTTGCAAAAGATCACGCGATCAGAACACCGAACGGGAATTTTATCAGAAAAAAAAATACTATTTACATTATTAAAATAATATTTTTTAAAAAAAGGCGCAGATGCACCCGTGAACCATTTTTAATATTTTTTTAATATTTTTGGAAATTACAAAAAATGACCCAAAAACAAGAAATTACACTTAAGGACCCATTTTCCAACACTATAAATAGAGGCCTCATTTCTTCATTTTCTTCACACCAAACTCAGAGTACAACGATTGAGTTTAAGAGAAGAGTGAGATTTCTTAGAGTTAGAGAGAGAGTTTAGAGTAAAGTTCTTGGAGTTGAAGAGAAGGAGCAAGAACTTCAAGGGTAAGTTCTTTAGTTCTTAAGTTTTGGT
Source organism: Acacia crassicarpa (assembly GCA_034222035.1). Taxonomy (NCBI): domain Eukaryota; kingdom Viridiplantae; phylum Streptophyta; class Magnoliopsida; order Fabales; family Fabaceae; genus Acacia; species Acacia crassicarpa. The sequence continues at coordinate 65,465,171 of JAWXYG010000002.1, read as the reverse complement.
AATTTGTACCTGAAATGCCTATAGAATTTCTTCTGAGTATGCTCTGTGGCTGCAGCTTAGTCTGATCTGTCACATCAGAAAAGAATTATCCTTGGGCAGTAAATATTATTTACTGGCACAGTAAAAAATATTTACCGGCACGGTAAAAATATTTTTACTGGTACTATTCACATGAATAGTGAATATCCAACATAGTTTCCGCAAATGCTGAAAATTAATGGTCACTGATAAAAATGATATTATAGGATATCTGTGAACCTTTACCGCTGCTGCTGTTATACCGCTGTTTTCCGTTAGAAGTACCGTTTTCGTCAAACGTACCAAAACATCATCAACGAAGGTACGGACGCGTATTGTAACACTAACTCTGATGCTTATGGTATGCTTATATGTGATAGATAGTCTGAGATATTGTTTTGAAAATTGATCATACAGAGGTACTATTTATACGTACGTTACTATTCACGTATACCGTATTTACTATTCATTTTTACTATTCACATTTACTATTCATGTATACCGTATACTATTCATTTTACTATCCACGTATACTGTATCTACTATTCATTTTACTATTCACGTACACATACCGTATGTGCTCTTCATTTTTACTATTCTTGTATATATACCGTGTTTTACTATTCACATATACGCATAGTATTTTACTATTCACAGATACGCATAGTATTTACTATTCATAAATACGCATATCGATGTATATAATGGTATAATAATGCATTTTTTTCATCATGGCGGTTGTATTGTAATGGGTGGAGTAAGGAGGGATTTGAATGATAATTGTTTATGCCACCACTCGGTGCACAGTGGATGGTACTTTTCAGGGCCCATCTTGTGTTTTCCTCTGGTCGGGATTTCATTGGAGATGTGGGACATGTGACACCTCCATAGTTGTTATTTTAAAGGAGGGGAGCCATAGTCCAGATTTAAGCTCTATACCTTTGGCCGGGTGTATCTTAAGTTTTGATGAGCTTGAAACCATCCAGTCAAATGAATGAGTTTCTATTGGACTATATGTTAGCCTATGGTTCCAGTCAGCGGTATAAGGGAGGTGGTGATATAAGGGAGGCTGCATACTGCATAGTGCATTTTTGAATAATTCAATATTTGAAAATTGATCATACACATACATCTTAATACGGGTTATAGTCGTGATAATGCCGTTATGTTTTCCTAGCGCTGAGGACACGGATGTACACCGTGGCACTGGAAGATAGTGCAGACTGTAATAACATACATGTTGCAGTGGCCGTGTAATGTTATTATGTGAATATATGAATATTGTATGTGATTAAATGCTGTTTTGCCATGAATATCTGTCATACATATTTGATACATAAGCATGAGGTTAACCGTTACCTGAGGTTCAATGGGTAATGAACCTCAGCTCTTACTGTAGCTACAGGATTTTCGGAGTGAACAGAAACAGAAACAAGGGTAAGCAGCAGGCAGAAGGACTAGCTGGAGAAAGTCCTGTAGATATGTATAGTCTTTCGAACTCTTTGTATCAGCAAACCAGTACACTACAGTGGTTGAATATCAGTTACTCTGTATTTAAAATCATTTCGTTGCCCTACTCTGGTTAAATTATTTTGAAAATGCTTTAGAAAAGTTGGGGTGTTACATTTTGGTATCAGAGCAGACATCCTGGCACGGAGTTAACTAAGTTACTCCAAACAGTCCGATATCTAGAAAGGGGTTTTGTGGTTGGCAATCAGTTTCCTTGAATTCGTCGAGCCTTCCACAAATACACCTGCCTAGTCGGATTGTCTAAGTAGCGGAGTTAGGTTCTAAGCTTTCAAAAGTGTTTTATCTGGTATGAACCCGACTCAGTTACAGTAAACCATTGGTGCCGAAGGTAGGGCCGAGTCTATGTGGATCAGCCAATCAGTCACCCTAGCACGATGAGGCTCCCATGATAGACACCTACCTGGCCAATCGGTTTGACTAACTAAGTTAGGCTCTAAGCCATGGTTTTAAAAGTATTTCGAAAAAAACAAGTACAAGTACTGATACAATACTGGTGTTGTGATACAAAAAGGACGTACATCCTAAGGAAAAGGGTTAGGCTCGGGAGGTCTTGATATAGAGTAGATGGCACAGAATATGGTTTCTGTTGTTAAACTTTAAGACTTTTGATATGGGAATCGGAATCTAAGTTACATCCCCACTCAGAGTTTCAAGGGAAGTGGTACAGAGAAGTCGGTACGACTTAAGTTTTCCGGTAGACAGTAACCTACTGTTTAGGTTTCCCTTGGATAGTAACCTATCGATTTAATGTCCTTGTCAAAATAATAACTTGTTAAGGTACCCTGAGAAGAAAATCCCTACCTTGTAGAGGCCAGACACCATGGGTGCAAAGGGGCGTGGCTCCGGGGACGAAGATCTTTTGATTAAGTCCTTGACGGTGGTGATCAATTGACAGAAGAGGGAAAGTACCCAGTAATTTTGGGGAGACAGTTATGTCATACTAGTGCCTATGAGAGTTGTAGGTACCCAGTAGTAAGTATATTAATATTAGTACCAAGAATCAATAGACATTATGAAGTTAATATTGCTTAGGCGAGAGAAATCTCAGAACTATGACCCCTGTGAAAGTAGGAACCCTGAGAAAATATGAGTGAGTTTTGCCTAGGTTCCAAATACCTAAGAGATAGTTCCTTAACAGAACCATACGAAAGCTGGAAACCTCAGTAGCCACCAGGTTATGGTCTCAAGGTGGGACCAAGAACCATAGAGATGTTAGTGGCTAATAGATTCCCTATAAAGTAAGTGGCTACCCGATAGGGAAAATTGAGTTAAGAATTATGCTTGGAGCTAAATAGAAAGTGAAAGTCCACAAATAGAAAGACCCTAGATAAGATGGCAGACATAGAAACAACGGTTTATGAAACTACTAAAGGATAGGAACCTGTTAAGATTTGAGTTCTCATTATAATGATTCAAAGACGATCACTGGCGCTACTTATGGAAAGTTTAATCGGAGAAGGATACCTACGGGGAGTTCTGGTCTAGGAGGTTTACCTACAAGGATGCTAACCGGAAAAGCTGACTGGTCTGAGAAGACTGAGTGAAGCGCCGAGTAATGTGCCGTAGAGCAGAGCCACCGTGACGACGAACCGTAGAGTGGAGCCGCCGTGACAACGAACCATAAAGTAGAGTTACCAAGTGCATCAGTTCTCAAGGTATGTACATTATAATGAATCTCACATCGAATATTTTCCTTAGAGCGAAGGTTTCAGTAATCTAGTATATTGCCATGAGTCGCTCCAGTGCTATATAGCACATATTGTGTTTATAAGCTAGCAGAAGCCCACGGTTGTTAGACAACAAATACGAGAAGTGTCCCAAAAAGTTTGTGAAACCCGAGGATAACGGGCAAAGTTTGGAATAGCCAGATGAGTTAAGTAGAACAAACTAAGCATTATACATATGGTTTGAGTAGCCAAGGAAAGAGGTCCGAATACGTGTAATTAGTGATGACCTTCTAATGTTAGTTGTCTGATTCCTAAGTAAGATTTTAAAATTGAATTTTTGAACTTGCCAATACACCTGCTGTATTAGAAATTTTGAAATTTATTTGTTCGAACATGTGGATTTTTTTTTTTTGAAGCTGAGTTTTCAAATGAAATGTTTTCAACAGAATTTGAGACCACAGCGATTATTATTTTGAAATGATATTGTCTTGTAAAAAAAAGGGTTTTTGATAGAACCCAGAGTTTGAAACTGAGTTTTTTAACTATGTGGTGGTAAAGTCAGTACAAAACTGGAAGGACAGAAGCTGTTGTAGATGTACACAGTTTGCTGGGTCTTGCTAGATGTTTTAAAATGTTTGAAATCGCTGGCCTTTGATAAATGTTTTTTTTTTTGAACAAAAAGTTTTGGAGGGATTTTGGTTTGAGAAAATGGAAATCGCACCAGCAGTGAACGCACCCAATCCATAACATTTCGCCTAGGGCGTATGTTTTGATTAGTAAAACCTGACTGTCTATGACTGGACTGAGTTCCGCTAGATAGGGTTGCTACTTTATGTGCCAGTGTGAACACTGGGTCTCCTGAGAGAGGGGCGGAGGTTCTCCCACATTGTTGATAGTACTGTTGAGACTGGATTTGAGGATTGGGGTAAGGCGCTCACTGTACCAAATGGTTAAAATGATGGTGTGTACTCTCAATTGTAAAATTTTGTGAAATAAATTAGCTCCCTCAAAGATATGTGCTGGTAATAAAAGTTTTTGAAAATGATCCGGCAGTGAAAAATGTTTTCACGAATTTGTGATGGCAGCGATTAAGTTTAAAAATGTTATAGCACTATTACTTTGTGGTATAGTGCAGATTGTGAAATGTACTGAAACCACGGAAAATTTTTCATGTTTGAAAATTTGAAAATGAGACAAGAAAATAATTTTGGGTAGCAATGACATGATTGTCGACGCTATCGTGTTGAAAAGAAAAGCAGTGTAATTGGGAATTATGGTACAGGAACAGCAACTATTAGAAAGGTCTGGAATACTAAACTAGTTAAGTCAATTAATAGCTGTCAGCTATAGTGTTGAGTAAGTGAAAGTAATTCGAGAACTTGAATGGGAAAGACTCAGATGAAATTGATGAGCAGATGCGGAAGGCCAATATGTGTTAAGCCGATAGGCTAAATAAATCAGGCAGTGAGGCCTGTGTAACCGAGTACCGTGAGAATAGATCAGCAAGTCCTGTAATTTAGTACTATACCTGGGTATAAGATTGAGACATTGAATAGTAGGATGCGTGCTATTTAAGTTTGCATAAGGAAGGAATAGACTAGAGGTCTAGATAACCTTTTGATTTTATATTGTCAAATTTCGAGGACGAAATTTATTGAACGGGGGGAGAATTGTAACATCCTGAATTTTGGACCTAAAGACTTGAAAACAAGCCTATTTTTGGAGGACTACTAGGCCCTATTTTTGAAAATGACAAATTTGAAATCAGTATTTTTGAATATGAATAGTATTTACTATTCACAAATACGTACATGAATAGTAATTACTATTCACAAATACGTATTTACTATTGGTTAATACGGTATTTTGTGGGGTATGAATAGTATTTACTATTTACAAATACGTATTTACTATTTAAAAATACGGTATTTACTATTCCTAAATACGTATTCACTATTTGAAAATACGTATTTACTATTCATGCGGGACCCACGGCCAAATAATTTCCTCTCCCGACAACCATCCCGTGAGTTTTGAAAAATTTTGCACGCGGGACCCACTCAATAGTAACTGTATAATATTATATTATTATAATATAATATCTTATACTTTGGAAAACAATAGAAATAAAATTATTTCCAATAAACCGTGAATTAGGTTTTTAAAGTAAGGGTATATTATAAACAAGTAAATTTCTATCTCAGAGTGGGTTATCTCCAAAGTCATTTCCGTAATCGGCGGAATGATTATTGAGATAGGTTGAAACCGATATTTTGAAGCAGGACAGATAGTGGAATCTGTAGGAAATAAATCATAACTCAAACTCCTTGAACTAAGTAGTAAACAACTGGACATATTATGAATCAGTGAATTTTTGTCTCGAAGATGGTGTCACCCGAAGTAATTTCTGTTACCGGCGGTGTCCGACTTAAAATCTTTGATAGATTACGAAATACCCTGAATGAGGTCAAAAATTCAGTTGACCCAGATATTTTTAAAGAGGAAGAATAGAGCTTCAAGGCTGTGCTTCTGGATTTTTGAGAATTTGCAAAAGATCACGCGATCAGAACACCGAACGGGAATTTTATCAGGAAAAAAAATACTATTTACATTATTAAAATAATATTTTTTAAAAAAAAGGCGCAGATGCACCCGTGAACCATTTTTAATATTTTTTTAATATTTTTGGAAATTACAAAAAATGACCCAAAAACAAGAAATTACACTTAAGGACCCATTTTCCAACACTATAAATAGAGGCCTCATTTCTTCATTTTCTTCACACCAAACTCAGAGTACAACGATTGAGTTTAAGAGAAGAGTGAGATTTCTTAGAGTTAGAGAGAGAGTTTAGAGTAAAGTTCTTGGAGTTGAAGAGAAGGAGCAAGAACTTCAAGGGTAAGTTCTTTAGTTCTTAAGTTTTGGTAATTTGTACCTGAAATGCCTATAGAATTTCTTCTGAGTATGCTCTGTGGCTGCAGCTTAGTCTGATCTGTCACATCAGAAAAGAATTATCCTTGGGCAGTAAATATTATTTACTGGCACAGTAAAAAATATTTACCGGCACGGTAAAAATATTTTTACTGGTACTATTCACATGAATAGTGAATATCCAACATAGTTTCCGCAAATGCTGAAAATTAATGGTCACTGATAAAAATGATATTATAGGATATCTGTGAACCTTTACCGCTGCTGCTGTTATACCGCTGTTTTCCGTTAGAAGTACCGTTTTCGTCAAACGTACCAAAACATCATCAACGAAGGTACGGACGCGTATTGTAACACTAACTCTGATGCTTATGGTATGCTTATATGTGATAGATAGTCTGAGATATTGTTTTGAAAATTGATCATACAGAGGTACTATTTATACGTACGTTACTATTCACGTATACCGTATTTACTATTCATTTTTACTATTCACATTTACTATTCATGTATACCGTATACTATTCATTTTACTATCCATGTATACTGTATCTACTATTCATTTTACTATTCACGTACACATACCGTATGTGCTCTTCATTTTTACTATTCTTGTATATATACCGTGTTTTACTATTCACATATACGCATAGTATTTTACTATTCACAGATACGCATAGTATTTACTATTCATAAATACGCATATCGATGTATATAATGGTATAATAATGCATTTTTTTCATCATGGCGGTTGTATTGTAATGGGTGGAGTAAGGAGGGATTTGAATGATAATTGTTTATGCCACCACTCGGTGCACAGTGGATGGTACTTTTCAGGGCCCATCTTGTGTTTTCCTCTGGTCGGGATTTCATTGGAGATGTGGGACATGTGACACCTCCATAGTTGTTATTTTAAAGGAGGGGAGCCATAGTCCAGATTTAAGCTCTATACCTTTGGCCGGGTGTATCTTAAGTTTTGGTGAGCTTGAAACCATCCAGTCAAATGAATGAGTTTCTATTGGACTATATGTTAGCCTATGGTTCCAGTCAGCGGTATAAGGGAGGTGGTGATATAAGGGAGGCTGCATACTGCATAGTGCATTTTTGAATAATTCAATATTTGAAAATTGATCATACACATACATCTTAATACGGGTTATAGTCGTGATAATGCCGTTATGTTTTCCTAGCGCTGAGGACACGGATGTACACCGTGGCACTGGAAGATAGTGCAGACTGTAATAACATACATGTTGCAGTGGCCGTGTAATGTTATTATGTGAATATATGAATATTGTATGTGATTAAATGCTGTTTTGCCATGAATATCTGTCATACATATTTGATACATAAGCATGAGGTTAACCGTTACCTGAGGTTCAATGGGTAATGAACCTCAGCTCTTACTGTAGCTACAGGATTTTCGGAGTGAACAGAAACAGAAACAAGGGTAAGCAACAGGCAGAAGGACTAGCTGGAGAAAGTCCTGTAGATATGTATAGTCTTTCGAACTCTTTGTATCAGCAAACCAGTACACTACAGTGGTTGAATATCAGTTACTCTGTATTTAAAATCATTTCGTTGCCCTACTCTGGTTAAATTATTTTGAAAATGCTTTAGAAAAGTTGGGGTGTTACACTTGAGATCATGATACATCTTGGTTGCTCCGGGATGGATGGTGTATTTACTCCGATGTGCCTCTTCTAGTATGAGCTTTTTTATTTCTCCATCATTAGGTATGCACACTTTTCCTTTATACCTTAATATCCCATCTCTATCGATCCCAAATTTCGATTCTTTTCCTTCTTCAATATCTTCCCTCACGTTTAATAGATACTCATCTTCGAGCTGAGCGAATTTAATCTCTTTCCAAATTGTGCTTTCAATAGTTAATGCTTCCATGGTAGCGACCAAACCTGACATTACATCAATAGATGTACTTGGTATCTCCTCGAGTAATTTATGTTCTCTGATCATCATCTGGGCTACATGGATTGTCTTTCTACTTAAGACATCTGCTACAACGTTCGCCTTTCCTGGATGATACTTCAATTCGAAGTCGTAGTCCTTGATAAACTCCATCCATCTCCTCTGTCGCATGTTGAGCTCCTTTTGGTCGAACAGGTACTTTAGACTTTTGTGGTCACTATAAACCTCGAACTTTGAACCGTAGAGGTGGTGCCTCCAAATCTTCAGAGCAAACACTACTGCTGCCAGTTCTAAGTCGTGAGTAGGATAATTCCCTTCATGTGGCCTTAACTGTCGAGAAGCATAAGCTACTACCCTACCATTTTGCATTAATACACACCCAAGACCTTTCTTGGAAGCATCTGTGTACAAAGTAAAGGTCTGAGCAGGATCTGGAATTATAAGTACTGGTGCCGTAGTCAACTTAGTCTTCAAATTTTGAAAAGCTGCTTCACACTTTTCGTCCCATACATATGGTTGACCCTTCCTAGTTAACTTTGTCAAGGGCATAGCTATCTGCGAAAAGCCCTTGATAAATCTCCTATAATAGCCAGCTAGACCTAGAAAACTCCTGATCTCAGTCACGGACTTTGGTCGTTCCCATTGGAGAACTGCTTCAACTTTAGTATGGTCCACTGCAACACCTTCAGCCGATACGACATGGCCTAGGAATTTTACTTCCTTCAACCAAAATTCGCACTTAGACAGTTTCGCATAGAGCTTGTGCTCCTTCAACACTTGTAGCACGATTCTAAGGTGCTCTTTATGCTCTTCTTCATCCTTAGAGTAGATAAGGATGTCGTCAATGAAAACCACTACAAATTTATCTAGATATGGTCGGAAAATTCTATTCATGTAATCCATGAATACTGCTGGAGCATTTGTTAGCCCAAATGGCATAACAAGAAATTCATAATGGCCATATCTAGTTCTGAATGCAGTTTTTGAGACATCTTCAGCTTTGACTCTCAGTTGGTGATAACCTGATCTGAGGTCGATCTTGGAGAATATGGATGCTCCCTTCAACTGATCAAGTAGATCGTCGATCCTGGGTAAAGGATATTTATTCTTTATAGTCACTTTATTCAACTGGCGATAGTCAATGCATAGTCTCAGGCTCCCATCTTTCTTCTTCACAAAGAGTACGGGCGATCCCCAAGGAGATACACTGGGTCTGATAAAACCCTTTTCTAACAATTCCTCGATCTGCCTCTTCAATTCTGCTAGTTCCGATGGAGACATTCGGTAAGGAGCTTTAGATATAGGTTCCGTTCCAGGTACGAGATCAATAGAAAATTCTACTTCTCTCTCTGGGGGTAAACCTGTCATTTCTTTCGGGAATACCTCCGGAAACTCGTTTACCACTTCGATATCTTCTATCCCTTCCTCTACTTCTGCTTGAATGGAGAAAAACACCATGTACGCAAGATAACCATGATGAACAGGCTTTTCATCTTGTACTATAGACAACAATTGTGGTCTACTATGACTCATAGAGTCATCCGCAAGAGAGATAGTCTTCCTCTTGCAGTCAAGGATGATGTCATTAGCTGACAACCAATCCATTCCTATTATTACATCGATACCCTTCGTGGGTAAACAAACAAGGTCTATATTTGAGATCCTATTATCAATCTCAATCGTACAATTTAAGCAAGCCCTAGAAGTTTTTACTGAAGCTCCCGCCGGTGTAGAAATAATCATATAATAAGGCAATTCACTCACTCTTAAATTCAATCGAGGCACACAGTCGTATGATATAAAAGAGTGTGTGGCACCAGAATCAAATAAGGCTTCTACTTCAAGACCTTGGAGTTTGAGGATACCTTTAATCAGATTTGGTGAAGCACTTGCCTCCTGATGTGATAGTGCAAACACTTTCCCTGGCACTGCAGTTCTAGCATCCTTGGCTCCTCGAGGCTCCTCCTCACAAAATCTGGAAATGTGTCCTGGCTTTCCACAGTTGAAACACGTCACACATGGTCCTTGGTGTATTCTTCCACACTTGGCACACATCTGATTGTTAGCGGTGCTTGCAACAGGAGCTGTGGATCCCCTATATGAACTCTGACCTCCACTGAAGTGACTCCTTTGAGGTCCTTTGAATTGACTCCTCGGTGGTCTGCTGAAATGACTTCTTTGGGGTCCAGTAAAATAACTCCTCGATGGTCCACCAAAGTGATTTCTGGATGGTTGGCTAAACCGCGTATTCACATTACTGAAGTTGTGACTCTGCTTCTTAGTAACTCCTCCCGTTGGTCTCATGAGGTGTGTAGATCTGGCCTGAAAACCCTTCATCTTCTCAGCTTCCTCTTCTCGTTTGTTCCTTGCTATCGTGCGCAGTTTGTCGCATATTTCTTCAAAATCCCTTGTTTCATCAAGGAACGGTGATAGAGCTGTTTTTAGGTCTGGTCTAGCTTTTTCAACCAATCGAGCACTCAACCATTTAGAGTTGTTCTGTGAATATCCGCAGAATTTAGACAACTCTAAAAAGCGAGTAATAAATTCGTCTTCATGTAATTCCCCTTGCCTGAATGTGAGGAATTCAGTTTCTTTCTCTATTCTGATTGAAGGGGAAAAGTAATAATTTTCGAACTTTTCCTTAAACTCTTCCCACATCATCTCAGCATTCCCTTTTGTTTTGGTGCTTTCCCACCATTCTTCAGCTGCTTTCTGCAACAATTGTTCAGCAACCATCACCTTTTGTTGTGAGCTAATCTCGATAACTCTGAAAATCTTTTCTACACGCTTCAGCCACTCCAGTGCTGCAATCGGATCTAGCTTCCCCTCGAACATCGGTGGAGTAAACTTCCGAAATTTTTCCCAAACCTCAGTAATAGGTAAAGGATGATACTGAGAATGAGAACCGCTACTACCTCCATCTTCAGTGCGAGAATGACTTCCTCCCCTAGATTGATGGTCAGAAGGTGTGACTTCCAGAGCCTTCTCCTTTCCTTCCTTACCACCTTGGCCTCTTCCTTTTGCTAGTTCATCCTCGTGTCTATTCACTTTCTCTCTCATCTCCAAGATGACGTCTCGTAACTCTGCCAAAAGGGCATTGTTATCCTGAGGATAGGGACCATCTTGATGCGGAGGGAGACCTCTTTGGGATGGAGCAGGGGTTGAATTAGTTCTTCGAGTTCTTGCCATTATCTCCTCCTATGATTAATACTATAAGGACACTAAACAAATAAAAATAGCTAAATAAATTCTAAATCTAACAAAGGGAAGTGCTCATGTTATGATATTTAATTTGCCACGAACTTTTAAAATTTTTTTTTTTTAAGAAATCACTTTAGAAAATAAACAAAATTGCCATGGAACCTTTGGCTCTGATACCAAAAATGTAACACCTCATTTTCATCACCTAAAAACTTGGCCAAAATATTTGTAATTCCTCCAATAGGATGTATCATTATCCAAATCATTAGATTACATTACCGTTTCAAATAAAGTTTAATCCATAATCAAAATAAATTTCAGAAAATTATTTCAGAGTTCAACACAAAGCGGAAGTCTTAGGTTCATGGCAAATAAAATAACATAACATAAACTATAGGAGTACAAAAGAGCCTCCATAGCTCACTCCATAGGTGCCTTCCCTTGCTCTCTACTAGGATATTCATCTGAAAAATGTTAATATGGGATGAGATTCCACGTCTCAGTAACTACTGAATATTTCTACCTTACACGAGCAAATTACATATGACAAAAATAAAAGGTAATATAATGTGAATTTAATATACTCAGATATTTTTAGATATACCGTTGTTCACATCAAATGCCTTTACAAAATACTCATCATTCTTTATTGAATAATTCAGAAATGCACTATGCAGTATGCAGCCTCCCTTATATCCCCTTCCAACCGTATACCGCTGACTGGAACCATAGGCTAACATATAGTCCAATAGAAACTCATTCATTTGACTGGATGGTTTCAAGCTCACCAAAACTTAAGATACACCCGGCCAAAGGTATAGAGCTTAAATCTGGACTATGGCTCCCCTCCTTTAAAATAACAACTAAGGAGGTGTCACATGTCCCACATCTCCAATGAAATCCCGGCCAGAGGAAAACATGGAAGATGAGGCCCTGAAAAGTACCATCCACTGTGCACCGAGTGGTGGCATAAACAATTCTTATCATTCAATTCCCTCCTTACTCCACCCATCACATTACAACCGCCATGATGAATGTATTTACTCAAAAATAATGCATTATTATACCATTATATACATTGATATGCGTATTTATGAATAGTAAAATACTATGCGTATCTGTGAATAGTAAAATACTATGCGTATCTGTGAATAGTAAAATACTATGCGTATCTGTGAATAGTAAAATACGGTATATACATGAATAGTAAAATGAGTAGTAAATACGGTATACGTGAATAGTAACATGAATAGTAAATACGGTATACGTGAATAGTAACATGAATAGTAAATACGGTATACGTGAATAGTAACATGAATAGTAAATACGATATACGTGAATAGTAACATGAATAGTAAATACGGTATATGTGAATAGTAAAAATGAATAGTAAATACGGTATACGTGAATAGTAAAATGAATAGTAAATACGGTATATGTGAATAGTAACGTACGTATAAATAGTACCTCTACAGATTTGCAAGTCAAAGTTCCCACACCAGATCTTAAAACCATAAATATTTTTTAAATATTCTTGCCAAAATAATAAACAAACAAATTTATAATCATACATAATTCACAAGTATAAGGAAGAATATTCAGAGTTACCTGTTACTTGCTAATACCCGAATCACCAACCAGCTATTATAACTCTCAAGCAAATATCTCTACTCTCTCTCTCTCTCTCTCTACCTCTCTCTATGGCTCTTAGAAGTTGTGAAGAATGAAATGAAATGGAAGGTCTATTTATAGTTGGAAAATGGGTCTTTAAGTGTAATTTTCGTCTCTGGGTCGTTTTACGTAATTTTCCCAAAATTATAAAAAAAATCTTCCCGTGACTCAGCCCCGTGAACCTTTTAAAAAGAATTTTAATAATATTTTAATATTTTAAATAATAAAATAAAATAATAATAATATAATATTATTATAATTAATATTAAGTGGGTCCCGCGGCCAAATTTTTTCAAAGTTCACGAGAAAGTTTGCAGAGAATTATTTTTGGCCGTGGGTCCCGCAAAATACTGATTTCAAATTTATCACTTTCTGAAAATAGAGCCTACTAGTCTTTCCAAAATAGGTTTATGTTCAAGATATTAGATTCAAAATTCAGGATGTTACAATACGAAACTTAATTATATAAATAAATGTTCATTAATTTTTTTCCAGTATAAATAATTGCTCTTAATACACAGATTTTTATATAAAGAAATAGATTGAGCTTGATTAGTCATTAGTATACGGCTTGATTTTTTTTTTTTTTTTTTACGGCTTGATTTGATTAAAAATCATTTGCGTAATATCAGTGCGCTGACCTGGGACGGGGGATTAGTCTTATGGCTATCGCTTGTGGGGATACCCTGCAGAAGCAAAAATCTATGGTGATTGCCCACGTGCGCCGGGGCTGGCAAAGTAAAAACACTCCCGAGCCATATTTCCTGCGATTATTCCCACTGGTTAATGAAAGATTGAGTTACCCTCGTCTCTGGACTCAACTGGTAGAGGGGTCGAACACTCTCACCAAAGGAAGGGGATTTGATCCTGGAGTTGGTCAAGGCGTTGGGAAATGCATTCTAACTCCTAGGTGTCTAGGTTAACGCTTGAGGCTAATAGACGGCTCACCCTACCCAACATTGGTATCACCTAGGAGGAAGGGAGATTCCGCCCTATCCTTAGATCGTGAGTGAACCCAACCCTTTTCTAAAATTTTCTTATTAAAAAAAATGAGAGATTAAGTTGACTTTTTAAAAAAAGATTAATGAAACTACTTAAATTACTTTAACGTATTTTTATTTTTTAAAAAAACTAATTAGTTTGATTAGTAAACTAATATACAATTTAAAGATACACAACATATAATATAGTATAGTTAAGTAACTAATTTAATTTTCTTAATCTCTTCAAAAATAAATCAACCTAGTCTTATAACAAATTTTATTTGTTTGTTGCTTACTCGTTGTTTTGTGGTAGATCAGTGTTCCTCATTATATCGTGCGGTAAGTTTCCTCCCGCTACTATACTTAATACACCAGGTTTCAAGTAATACTGGGGAAAAGAATTCTTACTGGGAGAGGGTATAATCTTTTGCTGAATAGAATGGCTGAATTATGGAACTATTTTGTAATTGCTGGGATAGGTGTTTTTAAACGATTGAACCGAACAGAGATAAATTCAAACACCAATGGTGAATCCAATTTACCACAGTGAACCCAAAAGAGATAAATTTAAACATCACGGTAAAATTGATGAAGATTTATTATTGCTAGTGTTCATTCTCTTTAGCATGAGTTATGTGAAGTCTGCTGTAAAGCTGATTGTGTTATCTGTTTTTGAATGTGTGTATGCTTTAGGAAATATACCCAAAAATACCATTTTCTGGACAACCAGAATCACGTCATGGTAGAAAAATCACAATATACTCCTCTCAGTTACAATGCCTGAGTAGAAGCAACCCAGCTCAATTTGTTGCATGACAATTATGTTCTTTACTGGGGGCTGATGAGTTATCCTTATTCTGCATCCCCCTTCCCTCTTGAAATGCATTCTTCAAAAGCATTTGATCCTTCAGTCTTATGGTCTGTCGTTTTAACTTTTTTATTGCCGGATTCTGGACATATTACTCTATCACTGGTCTTAACAAGTTAGATTGCACAACATAAAAGGTTCATTACTTTGCAGTTCTTGTCTTCTAAGTTCTGTCTGTCGATAATTTGAGATTAAATTTGCAAAGAACATATAATCCTGGCAATTAAAATTGCAGTCTCTCAAGAGTTTTGTACTACTTATTTGCTTTATATCTGTTATTTAGTAACTATGCATGAATATTCAAAGAAATTTTTGTTTCTTACATTGTCTAGACATAATCCTACTGATGAACAGTGCAAGGTTTATTTATTTTTGTGATTAGTGCAGATAACATCTGATGAACGGCAGTAACATTTTTCCTTGCCCATTACTTACACTCTATTCTACTCTTGACTGATGTGGATTACAATTTAGAGGGATAAAACTAGTGGTATCTAGGTTAATAAATGAGGTTGGAGTCTTGCGAAAGAAAGTGGAGGTTGGTATCCTTTAAATAATAAGATTGGGAGTGGGAATTGTCTGGATAAAAAATTCTATTAAAAGAATTAATTAACTAACTTGATAATGCTCCAGCTTCCAGGTTAGATGCCGATGTATGCTAATACCAGTAACTAATGTGCTATTGAAAAGAGCTTTTCCATATATCTATAACTAATGTGCAATTCGAATATTAATGGAAGTTGTTTCAAAATAAAATTGAACATGGACCCAAAAAAAAAGTATTACGTATTTTTATATAGAAAAATAGAGGAGGAGGAAGGACAAATATGTCCGTTGGAATTAGTGTGCAAGAAAAGCATCAGAAATTCGAAATGCTTCAAAACTTCTCTTTTTCCCTTTGCCATAAAAAATTCGAAATGCTTCAAAACATTTACTTGAATATTTTATTAAGCTCATTTTATTTTATATTATACTGAAAAGAGGCAATAGACTTTTCTTTTGCTTAACAATAATAAAAACAACACATACTAATTAGTAATATTAAAAAATTTAATTGTGAAGACTGATTTTTTCGCAAAAGAAATGCAATACCTGCCTGGTGAAGAAGTTAACGCCTTTTGTGGAAAGACGGAATCGTTACCCACCATTCGACGTTATTGGGATTCATCCGAGTCAAAATCAATCACCACCAACGCCCATCGCATTGCGCAATTATTCCTATAATAGATTCTCGACGGGCACGGATCTTATCCCACTCTGATTGAATCCAGAATCCAGAATCCCGAATTCAAGGAAAAGGTGACCATCCTTTGTCGACTTCATGGGGACTGAGAGCTCTTCCGTAGATATTTCGGAGCATCTGCTTCGGGACGATCGGAAGGCTTCGTCCTCGGAATTCGAGCACGTTCCGGAATGGAAGGAACAGATCACCGTCAGAGGGCTGTTGGTGAGTGCGGTTCTGGGGAGCCTTTTCTGCATCATCACCCACAAGCTCAATCTTACTGTTGGCATCATTCCTTCTCTGAATGTTGCTGCTGGGTTGCTTGGCTTCTTCTTCGTCAAGACCTGGACTACCTTCATGTCCGGGTTGGGATTCTTCACCAAGCCATTTACCAGACAGGAGAACACCGTCATTCAGACTTGTGTTGTCGCTTGCTATGGCCTCGCTTTTAGCGGTAACTCACTCCTCCTTCGTTTAGCTTAAAATTGCGAGCTCTTGTGCTTTGTGGATTTTCCTGTTGCCCCTCGATCCACTTATACTTTCACTGAATTTACCTCATATTCCGACATCTATCTGCTGTTTTAGAGCTCCTTCTCCCCTGTGTTTTTAGACACCTGTATCCTTAGCTTAGCTACTAGAGCAAAGAGTAGACCCCTCACCCCCTGAGAATGTGATGTGACGAAAGAAACGAAGGATGGTGGGGAGTTGGGAGAGAAGTAGGATAAGATTCAATGCTTGATATCAGTATTATAATGTTTTGATGACGACTGAACTACAGAATATGGTTGGAATAAGAATCTTCCCCCTTGGGTCAAAAGACAGTAGAAAATATGACGCCCGCTTCGATTAATCTAAAGACTAGAGGGGGGGGGGGGATTTCGCGTTCATGATAAGTGCTCTCCATTTCCATATTAATTTCTGCTAACTAAATCAATTTTACGTTAGACTTTGGATTCGAGAAAAATTTACCAAACCCTAAAAAGCTCGAAAAACTCTCAAACAATTTGTCTGATTCAACATTAATAAAAAGCTAGATGTAAACTAACAAGGGAACATCAGATGGACGCAGCATCCATTTTACTTCCTCTCATCTCTTGATCTTTCTCCTACACCCACACATTTATGGCTACGTGTTTGTTAGTGGGGAGACTGGTTTTCTCCCTAGTAGTTCATTCTTGCTCATCGTCTCTGGTCATCTTTCATTGAAACCTTTTTAATGTGGGCAGCCAATCAGTTGTAGTGTAACCAGATTTAATAAATTCATTATGCATGATAACTCCGGAAGTTTCTATCTGTGTTGGTGTTTTATTCCATTTCTCTTACGATGTAAATTGGTTTAATTTGAAACTTATTGATTATAAGATACTCTTTATAAAGAGGGCGTGCTAATTTTGTTTATCCATATATTTCTCTGATGTGATGATTATAACGTCTTTGGCAGGGGGGTTTGGATCATCTTTGATTGCCATGGATGAGAGAACATACCAGCTTATTGGCCCAGATTACCCAGGCAATAGAGCTGAAGATGTTATAAATCCAGGCTTGCTTTGGATGATAGGTTTCACTTTTGTTGTCAGTTTCCTCGGGCTTTTCAGTCTTGTCCCACTTCGGAAGGTAAATTTATGTGATCACTACTCATTAGTATCAGTACTACAAATAAAAAGGAAAATAGAAAGTTGATTAACTTTTTGTGTTCTTATTTCAATAGAAAAATTGTATTTAAAGGTGAGAGAATGGTAAATACTAGTGTGAGAAGGACTGAAAAAAATAAGAATATTTATTCTTTGAACTCAGAGGATAAATTTTATTTTTGGCACAAAGTATGTGTTTTTAAGCTAGTTATAATTGTTATTTGTTGGACTTTTGGAGATTTTTTTTTTTTAAAAAAACCATTGATATGAAGACCGCAGTTTTGTTCATTATATCAACTTTCATATATGCAGTTTTGTTGCCAAATATTGCTCTTCTGCAAGAATGCTTATTTGATGATAAATAATTATTTTTCTTGTGCTTGTAATGCTTCCTCCAATTCATATAATGATATGTAAACAATAAACAACTAATTAGGTTAGTTAGTTAGGGGGATAGTTAGTTAGTTAGTAACTAATAGTGGTTAGTTGGGATTAGTAGGCCTAGAGGTATTGCCTATATAAGGCATATGACTATCCATTGTATCTCTATGCTTGTTATGATGAATGAATGAGCATCACCCGGATTCTCTTCTAATCTCTTCTGTGTGTCTTGTCTCTTCTCTATCTCTAATCCCCATTCTTGTTCAATTTCTCTAACAGTGGTATCAGAGCTGACCATCCTTGGCCGCTTCTGTTTGCTGTTTCTGATTCTGTTCTCGTCCCTTTCTGTTCTGATTTGAAAAACGAAAGAAAAAAAGAAAAAGTTGCTCTGTTCTGATCTTTTCTATTCTGTTTAGAGAAAAGAAAGAAAAAAAAAAAGAAATTGGTTCTGTTTCATCTCCTTTGAGTTCAGACGTGTTGGGCAGCAAGAACCCATCAAGAACTTGAGTCTGGTTCAGTTTTCTTTGGTTTCTGGATTCTGTTATTTTCAGCTCTGTCGTTATTGGTTCTGGTTTACTGTTGCTGTTCTTGGGGTCAGGCTGGTTTGAGGGAATTCAGAATATTAATTCTGAAACAGATTCCAAAAAGGAAAAAAAAAATCCTACTATTCAATGGCTACATCAACTTTTCCAGTCCTTCCAAGAAGCATGGAAGAAAGTCTTCAGAGTATGATGATGGCAGTTGGGCAGATGTTGTCCCTTGTGCAAAAACAAAAAGCAGAGTTACGGAAAGCATGGCAGGAGGTAAAGCTTGATCAAAAAGATGTTGGGGGTACTCTGCCATCAATTCCAGAGCAGCCCATAATCATTCAAGAAGGTGGCCATTCTCAAGAAAAAGAAGACTTAGCCATTCAAGAAAGTGGTGGGTCATCTTTGTTGACTCAAGAAGTTCAAGAAAAAGCTTTGGAAGATCAAGAATCTTGTGGGTCTTTCCAAGAAGAGTCCTTCGACAAGCAAGAAGACAGGCAAGCATCTCGTATTTGTGGAGACTTTGACTGTAAAGAAACACTCTTGCTCAAACAGCATGGGCATACGGACTTTATCTTTCAAGAATTAGACGAGTGTTTGGGCTTTTCCTTTGAAGAAAATAGCTCAAGTTTGTTGCTGCAATTGGGTCTTAAAAGGTCTGAATATATAAGTCACAGGATGCTACAAAATTGGCTCTCATTTTTTCAGTGTTCTCCTACCCAAAGTCTGCTGCATACTTGGTTCAAGGGAGAGCTGATTAAAATGCTATTTGGGTCTGGATTGGATTTATTGCTTCTATTTGTTCCAGCAACAAACAAGTGATGAGTATAGCAGAACAAGTTTCAGAATTTTTTTTTTCCTGAATTTTACAACTTAGGCTTATGTTTTCGAAGTTTCAGTTTTTATTTTTTTAGGATCAGTTTGTGTCAATCATCCTTGAGGGCAAGGATGTTTTGGGGGAGGGGTATTGATATGTAAACAATAAACAACTAATTAGGTTAGTTAGTTAGGGGGATAGTTAGTTAGTTAGTAACTAATAGTGGTTAGTTGGGATTAGTAGGCCTAGAGGTATTGCCTATATAAGGCATATGACTATCCATTGTATCTCTATGCTTGTTATGATGAATGAATGAGCATCACCCGGATTCTCTTCTAATCTCTTCTGTGTGTCTTGTCTCTTCTCTATCTCTAATCCCCATTCTTGTTCAATTTCTCTAACATATAATGTCTGCAATTGATTGCTTTTAACTTTTGAAAAGCTGTTACATTTTTATTTGTTAATATTTAATAATTTAAAATGAGAATGTGAATGAAGAGTGGGGTTTGAGAGAGTAATAACTTTGGTTATAACATGTTACTCTTTATATAGGTAGGTGTGTAACTTGCTAATCGTGGGAATCTACTGTAGACTTAATTTTCTCTTAGCATTTGACAGCCCTGATTGGTAATTTAGTGCCTGATCTCCGTTCATGGAATCTCAGGTTATGGTCATGGACTATAAGCTTACATATCCCAGTGGGACAGCAACAGCAATGTTAATTAACAGCTTCCACACAATAAGTGGAGCAGAACTTGCAGGGTACGCATCAGATATCATGTTAATTTCTGTCCACTGAGGAGCACTGCTTATGTTGCAATTATGATTTTAATACTGCTTTGATGAGTACATGCCAGAGATGCACTTGTCACTGAGCCTGTCTGGTCATCATTTCTTGGTGTAACCATGGAATGTGGAAACACCTTTTATGATGATTTAATGTCATGCAAATGTTTTGTTTGCTGCTATTTTCTTTTGTTTTTGTAGTTCTCAGGGATATTGTTATCTTTGACTATAGGAAACAAGTCCAACAACTGGGCAAGTACCTGAGCATAAGTTTCTGCTGGAGCTGTTTTAAGTGGTTCTTCAGTGGTATAGGAAATTCATGTGGATTTGACAACTTTCCAAGTTTTGGACTGACACTATTTGAGAACTCGTAAGGCACTTACAATATTGGCTCTGACTGCCTTTCTATGTCTTAAGTCACTCACCCTACTACCTACCTTTTAGAAAATGCAGCAGCTTTTCTTATGATTGCCTTTGATATACACTTTTAAATGAGTTGATAACTAGGTTTAGAACAGTTGGCCGCTGGCCTAGTGAAATGTGTTGCTACTGATGGAAAAAAGTGAGAGAGAATACAAATTGAGTGAAAGGCGTATCTGCGTATGTGACATGACGCCTACATCAATATTTATATTCATATTTTGACCGGTTATACCATTTACTTGGATGCACTTCAAGCAAAAGCCTGCTATAATCACATGCTCTGATATTGATATAATTAAGGGGAATTCAGCAAACAATAAATTGTACTACCTCCGGTCCTAATTATAGAAACACTTTTTGCACTACAAAAGTGTTTTTATAATTAGGACCAGAGGGAGTAACTTATTAAACTCAACACAATCTTAAATTGCAACTCAATGGAAAAATATTTCCTGAAGTTGTCAGGGAAGATGGGTAGGAGGTGTAACTTGCTTTGACTTGAAATGTTCCTGTATTCCAAATACAAAAACAATTTGGTGGATGAATAACAAGAGCTCTTGAAGAATCTAAGGAGAGACTCACTAAGTTATATGTGACTTCTGATAGAACTGACCCTTTAATCAACATATGTCACTTTAATGCCTGAAAATTATCACAGGGGGTTCTGGCAGACTAGGGAAGCACAAGTTTGATCTCAAATCTTGAGGAATGGCTATATTTATTTAATTATTTAATAGTCTCAAGGCTTGTTCTCATGCAGGTTCTACTTTGACTTTAGTCCAACTTATGTTGGATGTGGTCTTATCTGTCCTCACATAGTTAATTGTTCAGTTCTTCTTGGAGCTATCATATCATGGGGTTTTCTGTGGCCCCTCATTTCCAAACATGCTGGGGACTGGTATCCATCGAACCTCGGTAGCAATGATTTTAAAGGTCTTTATGGATACAAGGTATGCTCTGGCAAAGCAAACAGGGAACTTAAATGTCTTTATGGAAATTGTATTTGTGAACATGTGATTCATGTCCAATGATTATGCGAAGGCAAACAGTAAAACAATTTCTTTCTTATCATGTTTTGCACAGGTCTTCATATCCATTTCTCTTATTCTAGGGGATGGCATTTACAATTTGATCAAAATCATATTGATAACTGTCAGGGAGATGTGTAGGGCAAGTTCCAAGCCGAACAACCTTCCTGTTGTGTCACAGGAAACGGGTGAGTTCCATGTCCCCCTTAAGCATTACTTTCTTTAACCAGTGAGGTTCATTCTTCATTGTAGTCCCATCCTAATTTGCATCAGCCTCGTCATTTCTTCTTACAGACGGTAAATATTGTCATACAATAATAACCCCAAGTCTTCCTCCAACATATGGCAGCTTAGCTATGTGGATGAGTTGCATTCTATTTTTTACCATCTGCTTCAAGAGTTGTAGTTAGCAAATTGGTGGTATAGATTGATGATGACTTTTAATAACTCTAATATATTTTTATCTCCGTTGGTAAAAATAAGTGCATACTATGATCTGTTATCTGAAAGAATAATTTGACATGTGTAGTATTCTGGTATGATATCCTTATTGGATATGAATTCATCAATGGATGACAGCAGTGAATTATATTTCCACTGCTTGTCTTGCTGCACCTTGCCTGCATTTTTGTGTGTGATATTTTTGGGAGTTAATTTTCTTCTTATGCATGTTGTCAGATGGTGAATGTTCTGAACTGCAAGCAGAACAAAGAAGGGATGAGATATTTTTGAAGGATGGAATACCCTTCTGGTTTGCAGCATCAGGATATGTGTGCCTTGCTGCTATATCTGTTGCAACAATACCAATGATCTTTCCCCCTCTTAAATGGTACTTGGTTCTGGGCTCTTACATCCTGGCCCCTGCTCTAGCCTTTTGCAACTCTTACGGCACCGGCCTCACGGACTGGAGTTTGGCATCCACTTATGGGAAGATTGGTCTTTTTGTCATGGCCTCATTGGTGGGCCCAAAGGGTGGAGTGATAGCAGGGGTAGCATCTTGTGCTGTGATGATGTCCATTGTCTCAACAGCAGCTGATCTCATGCAAGATTTCAAGACAGGTTACCTTACCCTCTCATCTGCAAAGTCTATGTTTGTGAGCCAGATAGTTGGGACGGCCATGGGTTGCATTATTGCCCCTCTCACATTCTGGTTGTACTGGAGCGCTTTTGATATTGGGTCACCTGATGGTCCCTACAAAGCACCTTATGCTGTTATATATAGGGAAATGGCCATATTAGGTGTTGAGGGATTTTCTGAGCTTCCAAAGCACTGTTTGGCCTTGTGTTTTGGCTTCTTCATCGCAGCTCTAGTTATTAACCTTGCAAGGGATCTGATTCCCAAAAAGATCTCACAATACATACCTATCCCAATGGCCATGGCAGTACCCTTTTATATTGGTGCCTACTTTGCTGTCGACATGTTCGTCGGGACAGTGATATTATTCATATGGGAGCGTTTGAATAGGAAGGATGCAGAGGACTATGCAGGAGCGGTTGCTTCAGGTCTAATATGTGGTGATGGGATTTGGACAATTCCATCAGCCATACTCTCCATTTTGAGGATAAATCCACCCATCTGCATGTACTTTGGGCCCTCTACAAGCAGCTGATTCCGGCAAGGCGACTGACCTTGTGTTAGTTTCTTGCCCTTACAACTGCCATGTTTATTCATTGGGACTGGGTTTTGTACATATATCTGTTGTGTGCCAAAAACAAGGCAATCATCTCTATGCATTTCGTTGCTAGCTCTGAGATTGACTTTGTTTTGGCCAGAAAGGGGGGAAAAAGATTGAACTCTATTTCCATTACGCTATTGGCCCATTAGTAACCTCAATGTGAATATTAAATGCGATCACTTTCCTTCCCCGTTCTGATCTTCACCGTCATTATTTTGTTTATCTTGTACTTTTCTTTTATTCTGTATGAAATAGAATTAAATCTACCGTAACTCAACCGTGGCATTTCGAATTGATCATTTTGATTTGTGTGTTTTTCTTATAGAGGGCATACCTTCTAGCGTTGACGATAGTAAATATGATTTACTCCTATTTGAAGAACTATCACTTAAATAAAGTAAATTATTTAAGTGAAGTTTTAATAATTTTTTGTGCTCATCTGTTTTTTTTTTTAAATAGGAAAACGTAATCACTTGATCAAATAGTGTCGTCAATGTCTGTGTTATGTTATTCAATTATTGCTGGGACTCTGCAGTTTTCTATCGTAGCTGAAACACCTATCATTAATGCACAGAAGAATTGTGGCCCCTTATCCAAAAGTTGTCACTGTTCTTGGGTGCCCTTATCCACAAGTACCAAAGGGCCACGTTATTCACATTAACACTAAGCCTAGGTCGGAGGGTTGAAAGGCTATGGTCCTCCGTGGCATAAGGCAGTGCAAGGGGCAGAGCATTATTGCCTAAAAATACTTGAGCGCAATCATGAATCACACAACTGGCCTTCACTTCATTCTCTATCACTCCCATTAATACATCATTATAATCAGTCAAATGTCTTCTCATTTGGAGTTAGAACTAATCCCAATATGATTCTTTCTTCAACCATACTTCACAACTTCATTCCCAGCTTATATACTAAAATCACTCGCTACATAGTAACCAGAATGTTCTATTATGATCTCTATGTTCTTTCTTTCCAATATTGTTTGTGTTCATACCAGAGATTTGTAATTACTATTTAGTATCTCCGTTCTGAAGAAATAGTAGTGGGAATTCTTCGTGTTGGTAAAAGGGGCTTTTGAGTTTTCTTCAGAAACAAAAACAGAGATGCAGGGAAAGGAGAACAAACAGAGCGAGTGGGTCGAAGCTATGGGCCAAAGCTGTCATTCAGCAAAAGCAGTGACATTTTTGTCTTTATGATTCATGAGCGAATCTAGATATTCAATCTTGTTGCAATGTTTAGATTCTCCTTATCACTGGAAATTCCAACACGCCCCCTCAAAGTAACAGCTCAGAAAATATGCCAATCAGCCACATGGCTCAGACTATGATGTCTCGGATTGAAAGCCCACTAGCCTCCATTGCAATCTTTTTCAACTATAATTTGACAGATTGATCAACCTAAACCAATTATTTTTAGTGGGTTATCTCAAATTATGGCGATCAATTTGTAAAATGATATGATGTATACCTGCTTTCTTGAAGGTGTTATTTTGGGTTCTATCTAGCTATATGGATGATTAATAATAATTCTTCTCTTTCTCTTTTCCCTTAAGTTCAACCCTCTTGTTTTAAGCCTCTCACAAATGATTTGACAGCTAAGGATCTCCCGAATAAAAATACTTAAACCCGCTATATGAACAAAAGCAAGTTCACAATCTGGAAGCGAAAAGATAGGGGATCAAAGATGGAGATGGATTGAGACATAAGGGTAACACAGAGAACCATGTTATAAAAAAGGAGCCATTCAATTAAAAGATTATGGTTTTAACGTGACGGAATGGCTTGTTTCCTAAGTAACATACGGTTCATTCAATTCTGCATAATCCAAACATAAGAAAAAAAAAAAAAAAAAAAGCCCACTTATTGAGCCGCACAAGCAATAATTTTTGCCACAAGAGAAAAGGATCCCAATCTTTAAATATAATTGGTAATTAAATAATACCATAGGCTTGGATTTAAATCTACCCTCACAGACATGGTGTCCCGCATGATTAATTAGTTTCCACTTGTGTGGATGAACCGCCATTACCCTCATTTCAAGCTCAAGTAAGAAACACACAGAAAATTCTCAATTTTTTAACCCTGCTAACATGAAAATAGAAGCGTACCATCAAAATATTGCAAGTGGAAAACGATAGCTTTAACAAGATAATTTACCAAAAATATGTAAATGGTGTGTGTGTGTTTTTCAGGATAGAGTCATTCTGGTGTGATTCTGCAGTCTGTACACAAAACTAACTATTTACATTATTCATAAGTGAATACTGTGCCTGACAAGTCTGACCAAACATCAAGCACGTGAACGTGTATGTCCATTTCATTGAAGTATACGTTCCTTAAATCATATTTTCACCCATCCCTTTATTGACATTTGATAAATGACACTAGAATAGTGATTAATACAGGGAGATTAATAATAATTATCCGATCAAGCCTATTTACAGCAGCAACCCAAAACTCAGAAATTATTCTCCATCCTCATTTGGTTACTTTCATAATATTTGTCAACAAAATTATGTTAATGCTTCTTTCCATGATTTTGATAGCTTTTTAAATCGAAGTGTTCTTTTTCTTTTTTCATGTTAGAGTATCTTGGAAACAAAAAGCAATGGATGCCCCAAAAGAATAAATTTCTTACCTTCCGGTGCCTGAGGCGAAGGAAAAATTCAGCAGAATCGCAGATAAACAAACTATTGCCATTTCATTTAAAAAAAGAAGAAGAAGAAGAAGAGTTTAAACACTTGAAAAAGACAGGAGATAGGAGGCATAACTAAAGTGATTAAGACAAACTTAGCAATTAAGAAGCTTATCTCTTATGGAAGCGAGTCTTTTACAAATCAAAGGTAAAGGGAAAAGGAAAAAAGAAAAGGAAACCGAATGAGAAAAAAAGAAGATCTTTTGCCACTACTGAAGCTTTGAATTCATGAGAGAAATGAGGTGTGATATTTCAACAACTAGCTTTGATGGAGGGACCTACATTTGTCTGCATGGTGGGAGGCACATGTGCCTCTCAATGCAGTCACCCACACACACACAGTCTCACCTCCCATTATTATCATCCTCCTCTCAAACACATGAATTGAATTGTGAATTGGCCTTCTCTCCTCTCTGTATTGAATCACATAACGCCCTTAAAACCAGAGGAGTTAGAGAGTGTATGTTCATAGTGTTAAATCGGTTGGTCTAGTTGATGAAAAGTTGGCTTATAACCCACAAGATTATGAGTTTAAATCTCATTGTCCATAAGAGGATCATATTGATGAGTGAAATATAAATACCTCAAAAAATGCGTTTTGAGTGGAGACATGTACTAATACGACCTCAAATCACTGAACTTTTTTATACGAGAGAGAGTTTAATAATATATATATTAAATTTTATTGTTATGGTCCTTTTAACACTCCCTAGAAACGAAGCTTCTCACAAAATAAATTTTGAACTTCAAGGCATGCTCTGATGCCAACGAGGCTACAATACCCAAATCAATAAACTCTTTTATACCAGAGAGAGAGAGAGATTAGAGTATTAGATTTTATTATTCTGGTCTTTTAACAACTCCCAGAAACGAAGCTTCTGTATATTTCTAACTATGATTATGGGACTCACACACAATAATGAGAAAAGAGGTGTAAAATGGAAGAAAAATGGATGTGTCAACTGTAGTGAGATTCCCACATCATGAGTGATCATTTGACTGGGTTGTTGTTCTCTTCCTTACATGTCTCTCACTTGACGAGTGCCCTAGATTTTTCTTTCTTTTCTTTACCGAATAGTGAAAAGGGGCAAGACAATCATTCCGACTTGTAAACTTTTGAAATTTGGTGATTAAAGCAACTTTGGACCAATTAGCCAACTAACCCGTGTCCTTCTGATCAATGCTTTCGTGTTATAATTTTGTAAGTGATAATCAAGTTCTTGATAGCTTCCAAAAACTTGTACGTTAAGATTTGATCAACACGCTCATCAATATTGTGCTTCCTCTCTTATCTTATCTCTGATTTCTTGTATTCGTTGTTTTTTCCAGTATATATAATTCATTCTTGGAACTATAAAAAGAATAAAAAAATGATAAGATGAAAAATCAGCATAATTTGGGCACAAATAGTGACTTAGAGTCTGCAATATGTTGGACTCGATTATCTTCATTTCTTTTTATGCTTATATATGGTTGGTGTTTTTCCTTAAGGATGTGAAGAAAATTCCCAAATGAACTTCTACAAGGTTTTTTCCCCCTACGTGTATATTGCGTGCTTCTTTTATAATATATACTCCGTTTTGTCTTTATTATAAAACATCAATTAACAATTTTCACAAACCAATAAAAATAGTTAAAATCAATAAAATTCTTCTACAATTGTTTGGTCAATAAATTCTCCTACAATTTAATTTAAGTAACTTCCAATATTAACCGTATTAATTGTACTAAACTCTAATATTATATTAATTATTAACCCTCACCCACTACCCTTATTAATTATGGACATACATGAAAAAAAAATAATTAATGCACTTTAAAAACAAACAAGTGCCTCATAAAAAAGATTAAATACAATTGCAAGTTGGTGTCTTTTAATAAGAATTAAAAGAAGTATGCTTCAATCAATGGTAAGTTTTCACTTATCTCTAAATTTAATATCTTTAGGATGTATTTGATTTGAGGGAAGAAAGGAGAGGGGAAGTGAAAACTTAACTCTTCAATTAGAATGTTGAATATAAGAAATGAAATAGACAAAATAAGTCAAATAACCCATTTTTAAAAGTGTAAAATCGGTGTGGGAAAATTTTCTGACAAATATATATTAAAATAAATGGGGTCAGCTTTCAAGGAAGTTTCGTGAATGTTGTCGTTCTCTAGACCAATGAGACCCGATGCAAGTGGAAAATGACGATATTTTGGTTAAAATGGACTTATAAATAGAATCAAAGTGATATTAATTATTATTCTTACTCACTATCCTTATAAATTAAGGACATGTGTAGAAAAAATAATTAATACTCATTGGGAACTAGCAAGTATCTTATAAAAAATATTAAATATATTTATTAATTGGTACCTTATAATAAAAATAAGAGAGAGTAATCTACATTGTTTCAATATGTTTTATGCATATATACTATCTATCAAGTTGTCACCAAATCCCACTCTCAAGAAAACACTTTTTAGAACAATAAGATTGGTTAAGGTGGTAAAGTTTCTGACAAGTTTGAAATCCAAATGCACATTTATTTATTTTTTTAAAAAAAAAACGTGAGAATCTTTTACTTTCTAGATCTTAAAAGGAAACCCTTAATCTAATAAAAATAAAATAAAACACTTTTGAGCAATTTACCCTCCATATATATATATATAATAAACACAATAATTCATCTCTTTTATTTACGTAAAAAGATAAACTTACAATTAAAAAATACTAGTAGTAGTTGATATTATCTTGCATTTTATTAAAATTACAACTAATAAAGTGGAGCAAGTAATTTAAAATAAAACAAGGGAGTAAGGGACACGTACATGACCGATATTCAGGGCAAGACATTATTATCCAACATTTCAACCCTATCCTGCTAATAAATCGTATAATACTACCTCTAGTTCTAATTATAAGAGCTAGTTGACTTTTTTTTGAAGAGGTTAAGAAAACTAAATAAGTTACTTAATCATTTCATATGTTGTGTATCCTTAGATTATATATTAGTTTATTAGTTAAACTAATTAGTTTGAAGAAAAAAATAAAAATAAGAATATTCTAAAGTAATTTAATTAGTTTCTTTAGTCTCTCCAAAAAAGTCAACTAGCTCTTATAATTAAGACCGAAGGAAGTATATGGTTTATTTGTTAAGGACACGTTTGGTTGTTTTGCCAGGGGGAAAAAAAGAAAGGACACGTTTAGTCGCATAGATAAAATAATAAAATATTAAAAAATGTAAAGGCGATGAAACAAAAGGAAAAGGGATCAAAATAGGGGGCCGCACCACCAATAAAATGGGAATACGTGTGTTTGAGAATCTCTTATATAATCTACGACTTTATAAAAAGAGTTTTATCCCGATTTATGATTTTTTTTTTAAGATCATGATTTTGTGATTTATCAAATATTTTTTTTAATTTTTATTATAAAGGATTAACTAACAAGTTTATTTGATTCAACGTACTTATTTGTTCCCAATAAACATTAATTATTTGTTTCCATAGTTACTCATAATTAATGAGTGTAGTGGGTGAGAATAATAAATAATATAATATTAAAATTTAGTTTGATTGATAGAAATAATATTAGAAGTTACTTCAGTTGTAGGGCAGGTTTATTGACTTTAACTGTTTTATTGGTTTGTAAGATTTATTAATTGGTGCCTTATAATAAAAATCAAAAGAGATATACATTGAGCCCTGGTTTGTTTTAATATTTTAGAAGTGTTTTTATAATTTACGAGAAAAAAAATGTGAAAATAATTTTGTCTTGACTTATAAAAAAAGACATTTTAAAACCATGGTTTTCAAACATGATAACTCTTACCCATGGTACAAATCACGGATCCACTATAAAGTGACAATTGATTTAGTTTTAATAGTGAGGAGAACACGGGTTTTAGACAAAATTAATCCCTCATTATCAACCAATCATCAATTACTCATATAGAAAAATATATACTCTCTCTAATCTTTAATATAAGATATATTTAAAAAATTGATCTTGATATTAAACATAAGACATACACTGGATTAGCTTATAATCTACTCAAATTATATAAATATGTCTTAAAAACTGGATAGAGTATAATTGTAGAGAGTGTATTCAATTGTATTAGGGAAGATACTAAATAAATATTATTTAAACTCAGAAAACTCCAAAAAAATTTGTTAATACGTGAAAATGATAAA
The DNA here is from genome assembly GCA_034222035.1 of Acacia crassicarpa. Classification (NCBI taxonomy): domain Eukaryota; kingdom Viridiplantae; phylum Streptophyta; class Magnoliopsida; order Fabales; family Fabaceae; genus Acacia; species Acacia crassicarpa. Next base: position 65,435,003 of record JAWXYG010000002.1, on the reverse strand, counting down.
TAGGTCTCAAGTGACTAATCTAGGATTTTGAAATGTTGTGATTTTATCAAAATGCCCCTCATTTAAAAAAAGAAAAAAAAAAAGAAAGAAAAACCCTCGTTGGTGTGTAGTTCAGTGACTACTTGAGTATAAGAATTGATTATTTGAGCTCTTTAAACCTTATCAAGCTCATTGACAAATTGAATAAAAATAACGGCAACTTAAGTGTAGCCATTATTAATAACCTCAAAAACGCAATTTATCAATTGTTACACTCAAGTTGGCATTGCCTTTATTAAACTTGTTAACGATGCTGGATAGAGTTTATATAGCTCAAGTAGGCAATCCTTATATTAAATATTCAATTTTATTACTCAAGTTATCACAGAAGCTTCGACTCATTTGTCCCCATATTTCTATCATCCCACTGTTTTGCCCCCATATTTTCCATCATATCTCTCCTGTTTTTGAAAAGCAATATCTCGGATTTTCTTTCGCCTTCGATCGATTAGAACCACCCTAAAATTAATTTTATGGTTTTTTATTAGAAAATTTCACATATCTTTTAACAAACAAAAGGTATGATGAAGCATGTACAAAAGAGGGAGGTCGGCCTCTGTAATGCTCCTTCTTATTCTCAATACAAGATTTGTTTATCTAGTTTAATTAAAATAAGGAAGTTAGTTAAATTAGTTAGTATGATATTTATTTTCTAAAATATTTTAATAATCTTCCTTATTTCTTTCCTCCGTATCATTTTTTATTATTGTTAGAGGAATATCAATAGAGATAAATTAAAAAAATATTAACTAATATTATAAATAAATCTTATATTTTAGATAAAGATCAATTCTTTAAATAAGTCCTATCTTAGGAATTGAAGGGAGTATATATCAAGCTCTGTGTGTCCGGAGGTTTAATCATTTATCAACATCTATATATTGGCCACACACAAAAAAACATCTATATAATTTCTATAGCAAAAAAAGGTCTCAATAAATTTTCACACATTTACATATAGGGGAAAATCTAAAAAACAAAAACCATTAAAATAGGCAAAAGATAAATAAGTTATGCCAAAATATAATATCTCATGTCAGAAATAATGAGGGAATTTTGGATTTTCAAATCTCACCAAATGACCAACTTGCCCTAAGTTAATGTGACAGATGAAAACAAAATAGAAACAAGATACTGAAATCGTTAATTTAAATTCTAACGTTGTTAATTTATATGTAGATGTTGTTATTGATCCTTGAAACTTGTGTCTTGAAAATTATACCTAGATATAAGTATTGGTTTTATGGGAAATGGAGTTGTAAAACAAGATATTGAAATTGTTAATTTAAATTCTAATGTTGTTAATCTTTATACAGGTGTTTGTTATTGACCCCTAAAACTTGTGAATTATACCTGACTATATATGTTGGTTTTTAGGGATATGAAGTTAAATACTGAAGTTATTAATTTAAATTATAATGTTGTTAATTTCTACAAACGTTAATCTCAATTCTAAGCTTCCTCTTCACTGAAAAGAGAGAAGAATCGAAAATCAGGTATTGTAAATACCACCAAAATTTCATAAGGGAAATTTTCATTTTCTCAAGCAACCCATCAACCAGAATATGCATTCCTTCAAACAATGTTAGCAAGAGTTTGTATATAACAATCAATCATTTATTGTTTGGTAGGACCCTCTCCACCAGGCTTGTCCATGATAGTGAGCCAAAGCTTATAGTCGCAACCGAGAAAGAATGCAGCCATCTTTGTGGGTGGTTGGTCACTGAAGTTAGAGCCCGAGTTGAGAGGTGAGGAGGTGGGTTCTCATTCCATGTACATAATTATGTATCTAATTATATGTTTATACCTAAATAGAGGTATGGGTTTTTTTTTTAATTTTTTTAATATATTGTATTTATTTAGATTTAAATTATATGCTGTTTTTTGGGATTTTTTTTGTACCCAATATCTCAAATTAATTAGTTTCCAAACACCAGTATCATAAAAACTAATTAATTTGAGATACTGGATGCAAAAAAAAATATCATAAAAAGCAGCATATAATTTAAATCTAAATAAATAAAATATTTAAAAAAATATATACACATACCTTTAATAGAGGTATAAGCACATAATTGGACACATAAGAATGAACACCAAATATAAACTCGTGAGTAGGTCGAGTTCCACACCGGTAAACGTGGCATCAGATGGGCAATGACCCTTATCCCTTTTTCCACTTTTCTCTTCCACCTTAGTCTTCTATGGCAGCGCTCAATATGGCAGAGCTCAACAATGCTTCAAATCTCGCCACTGACAGCTCCCGATTCCAAATTTCTATCTTAGCCCGCTTAAGAGTGGCTTGGAAAGGACAAGGTTTGGCCAAATCAAAAGAACTCGACAGTTGTCATCAACGGCGATGAAGTACACAACATTCTAGACCCGATTCATAAACTCATCCTCCACCTCCTCCATTTCAATCACTGCTTGTGGTCGAAGAAGAATTTTCTGAAAGTGTAGATCTCGTTCAAAGACCCAAACCTAGCTTGTCGTTCCTTTGGCATCTGTCATGGAAATCATAGCCCCAACTAATCTCAAGGATTTAGATCGATATAGCCATTGGCAGTGCCAGGACCATATCCATAACCACCTCTAATGATCCTGTAACTACCCTTCAAGTCGATGGTTGTTGTAAGGAGGGGAATGAGAAGGGAATGGAGGAACAAAATGGAAGAGAAAAATCATAAGAGGAAGAGGAAAACTCAAAGGCAGCTTGATCATTTTGAAACATTTATTATTTTCATATTCCTCTCATGTGTCACATGAGAAATTTATCAAATTGGAACCTCTGATTTTTCTTTCCTCTATTGTAAACAAATTTTTTTTTATCATTTTCCCTTACATATATTCCTTTTAATTTTTTTTTGAAAGAGTACAGGCAAGCAAAGCTTGAAATGAAAGGAAGACTAAATCATGTAAATCTAGTCCATAATACATCAGAAGCCAAAAGAAGAACTAGCAAAGCAAACCATACGGTCTCTAAGAAAATTTTATTGACATCCTCTGGGAACAGATGGAACAAAAACCACGCTAGCGTCATTAGCGGTGTCGTGACCCTGCTTGGCCATATAGTAAGCACAAGAAATATTCCTTCTCAGGGTGTAATGAAGCTCGACACTCCAATCTTCAAAAAGCAGGTCTCTAACCTCCCCAATTATTTCTCTAAGTGGGTGATCAATATTATAATCCCTCATGAGAATGTTGATCGCATCCATCGAATCTGAATATAGGGTCACTTTGTGGAACCCCATCTGACGCCCCAGCTTCAACCCTAACAAAATGGCATGAATTTCTGTTTCGACAACAGTGTGAAGGCCAAGAGATTTGTGGAATCCCATTAGCTAGCGACCATGGGAATCCCTTATCACACCTCCGCAAGCTGCTTGATACTGGGCGCGCACCAAGCCATCCACGTCGATATGGACCACGTTTTCCGGTGGAGGAGTCCAAGCTTTTTCCACATCCCTGCCAAAATTGAAAATTTGGTGCTTTAGTGTTTGGTTAGTTGTACTCTCCATAAGAAGATAATTACAAATGTGAAGTAACTCCCTGGTATCCGTGTCTTCGCCTTGGAAAAGAAACTTGCATCTAGCCTTCCAAAGGACCCAGCATGCCGTACTAAATGTTCGTTGCCAAGAGAAGTTTTGGAAGCGCCCTTTCCCAGGATTGTGATTGGTGTTCCAATTGAGCCAAGCGTGCAAATTTCCTGAGAAAAACTGAGAAAAAAGATTAGGCATCAAAATATGTTTCCACAAGTTTTTCGCTCTTTCACAGTCCCTGATAACATGTATCACATTCTCTTCACTTGAACATTGAAAGGGGCAAAGATTTCCGTCCGTGAGGCCCCTCCTGGCTCTTAGAGAATTGGTAACAAGTCTTTCATGCCCGACTAGCCACATGAACGTTTTTATTCTCTCCGGAACCTGCCATTTCCACAGAAGAGACCAAAATCTATTTGTATCTGCTTGATTGCTACCAGATAGATAAGTGTAAGCAGATTTGACACTAAAACATCCATCTTTGGCAGCTCGCCAAGTGAAGCAATCAGGAAGATGGTTAGAAGGAATAGGCATCCTGGATATAGAATTTATGATTGCAGAAGGTAAAATGCCCTGCCATCCATTAGTGTTCCATCTTCCATTACTCAAAATATGATCACTAACCATGTCATCAACATTAATCAAAGAAGGGTCTCGAACAAAAGATATGAGAGGCCGGTCAAGCGGGAGCCAGAGATCGTGCCAAAATTTGGTGTCATTCCCACTATTAACCTTCCTTCCAATTGCAGCTAAAAATTTATCCCAGACCCCAACCACAGCCTTCCAAACTGAAGAGGAGTTTCTTTTTTTTGAAACCTTAGGCACAGCGTTTTGACCACAATTATATTTGGACCAGAGGCACTGAGCCCATAAAGAATCCTTTTTCGTCAATAGGTTCCAACAAATTTTCATGATAAAAGCTTTATTTTGACGCCGAAGATTTTTTATTCCAAGACCTCCCTGCTTCTTAGCATTCATAACTTTATCCTATGCAATAAGGTGCATCTTATTAACTTCCCCCTGTTGAGACCAGAGGAAGTTTCTAGAGATTTTGTCCAGCTCATTAATAATACACATAGGAAGAAGAGTTGTTTGCGTTTGATAACTGGGCAAGGAAGACAGAACGGATTTAATGAGAACAGTGCGGCCAGCCATGGATAAAAATTTACTTTTCCAAGTAAATAATCCTTGCCTGGTTTTCTGGACAATGTGGTGATATGTGGCCTTAGTAACCCTCTTATGAATTATCGGCACCCCCAGGTATTTCCCAAGATCATGCGTGATTCCAATGCCAAGGAGTTGACTTAACTCAAGGGCTCTGTTAAAGTTGACATTCCTCGAGCAGTACATACGAGATTTGGCAGGATTGATTCTATATGACCAGAAACTTCGCAGAAGCTTTGCAAGACGTTACGAACCTCAACCATTTGGTGAGCAGAGGCTTCAGTGAAGAGTATGAGATCGTCGGCAAAAAACAAATGGGAGATAGCTGGATTGCCTCTTTTGAAAGTGAATGGCTTCCATCTCCGAGCTTCACACTCAGCCTTGATAAGTACCCCAACCTTTCCATGCAGAGGACGAAGATATATGGACTTAGAGGATCCCCTTGTCTTACGCCTCTGGAAGGTGTAAAACTTGAACTTTCATCCCCATTTCAAAGGACCGACATGGATGAAGTGGAAAGACAGGCCATGATGAGATCAATGAGATTAAGGTCAATCCTCAGACACGCAAGAGTATCCCTAATGAAACCCCAATCCAGTCTGTCAAAGGCTTTTTCCATATCAATTTTGATAGCAACAAATCCTTTCTTCTTGGTCTTTATAGACATAGTGTGCATTATTTCTTGGGCAATGATAATGTTATCACAACTAGATCTGTTTGCCACGAAGCTGCACTGTTCAGGACTTATAAGCTGATGCATGACATCTTTAAATCGATTAGCTAGGATCTTGGTGATAGCTTTGAAGCTCACGTTACACAAGGATATAGGCCGGAAATCCTTAAGTAGAGATGGTTGGTCAACTTTAGGAATGAGGACAATCTTGGATCTGTTAATAGTAGACATAGCAGAAGGATTGCTAAAACATTCCTCAATAAAATCGCACAATCTATTCCCAACGGCATCCTATTGGGTCTAAAAAAAGTGAGCTTGAAGACCATCAAGCCCAGGAGCCTTAAAAGCACCCATGGCGAAAATTGCATTTTTAATTTCCAGCCTTGTGATTGCCCTTGAAAGCATGGATAGCTTACTAGCATTAATAGGAGGAAAATTAGCGCACCATCCTGCAGGATCTCTCACATTCGTATCACAAGTATAAAGCTTGAAGAAGAAGTCCCGGGCTATAGTCTTGGCAAGGTTGGGATCCTCAATCCACTCTCCCGCCTCATTTTGGATTGCTCCAATCCATGGGTGCTTTCAATTTTAGATATATGGACGACTTGGTTGATTGATTTATTTTAATTCTAAACATAGAATAACTCGTTTTTTCTTTTTTTTCTTTTTTTGCCAAATAAACTAATTTTTGCGAATACCGTAGATGCTCTTAAGAGGGCGTACTTGAGGGCCACTGTGAGTAGTTACGGATGTGGGTAAGTGTGTCTGTACAATTTACCTGAAGGCACGTGAACTGGAATTTTAAGGTAAATGGCCCATGAACTGTCCTGTCATGACGGAGGAGGACTATTACTGAAGACGCTGGGACCCACCTTGGATTTAGCATTTAACAACAAACACAACACAAAATGCTGCTTCTGCTACGTTCCCCTCTTTGCTCCATGACTAGTGCTTGCTGATCTCATCCCTAAATCTCCGCTTCTTTCCCTTTTTATTTTAATCTAATACGCGCCATGGACCTAGAGAAATAGAGTGGCCCCCAGTCACAGGACGCCACGTGTTGCTCCTGGAATATTCCACGTGGAGTGGAGTCCCTTGCAAGAGATCCCTGGTTGGCAATTTGGCATCATCCGTTGCCGTTGTTGCAATTATGGGCTATGGGTTATGGCATCGCATGCATGATATGAGAAGGAAGACGCTGGAGAGAGACGATGGAACGTAGGATGAATGGATAATATAAAATGGGGCTTTTATATATAACTGATGCACAATAGTGGTGATCACTGGTCAGGGTGGTGAAACTTGGAGTTAAAGTTGACGGCATGTCAGGGTGGTCAAATCCTGCTACAGTTGGAGAGAGAAGGAAGCAGCGGGAGGGCGGAGTGAAAACTAAAAACTTTGCGTGGGGCACATTGGGATTTCATTATTTTTTGTGGTTTTGTCGCTTCATCCTTGCCGAAAACAGTGAATAAAACTCATCAAAGTTTAGGACTTTTCAGGCCATCCTCCTTCGATCAAAGCGGTCCCATTCCTTTCCTTTTATATTTTTTTTTCCTTAAAAAAAAAATTTATAATTTTTGTGCCCTGTTCATGGATCCCAAGGGCTCAAAGCAATCGCAGGAGGTGCCCAACTTCTTGAGTCTCCCACAGCCACAAGCCAACATCATGGGAGAGAACAAGCCCGCAGAAATCAAGGATTTCCAGATTGCGATAGCCGATAAAGAAGACAATAACAAGAAGCAGTTAGCCCCCAAGAGGAGCTCCAACAAAGACAGACACACCAAAGTTGAAGGCAGAGGAAGGAGGATAAGGATGCCCGCTCTCTGTGCCGCCAGAATCTTCCAGTTGACCAGAGAGTTGGGTCACAAATCTGACGGCGAGACCATTCAGTGGCTTCTCCAGCAGGCGGAGCCGTCGATCATCGCCGCCACAGGAAGCGGCACGATTCCGGCGTCAGCTTTAGCTGCAGCGGGTGGCTCTGTTTCACAACAGGGGACTTCTCTGTCTGCAGGGTTGCATCAGAAAATGGATGAGTATGGGGGGTCCAATATTGGGTCGGGCAGTAGGACCGGGTGGGCTATGGTGGGCGGAAATCTGGGGAGACCCCATATGGCTACGGGTCTATGGCCCCCAGTTAGTGGGTTCGGGTTTCAGTCATCATCGGGTCCATCCACACCAAGTCTTGGAAGCGAGAGTTCAAATTACCTGCAAAAGATTGGCTTCCCTGGCTTTGACTTGCCTGCTGCAGCCACCAACATGGGTGGCATGAGTTTTACCTCAATTTTGGGTGGCACTAACCAGCAAATGCCTGGCTTGGAGCTTGGTTTGTCTCAAGATGGTCACATCGGTGTTATTAACCCACAAGCCTTGTCCCAGATTTATCAGCAGATGGGTCAGGCTAGAGTACACCAGCAGCAGCAGAATCAGCATCAGCATCAGCAGCCTCCTTCTAAGGAAGATTCTCAAGGTTCTGGACAGTGAAACAGGTTAGTATGGTCCCTAGGCTGAAGCTTCTGCAAATGGCTTTTCTATTGTATGATTGGGAGATGTGTGCAAATAGATACCTGAAGGAATTCAATAGGACCTGGATTTGGCTTCCACCCCCCAAAAAACAAACTTCTTATATTCATTTGCTGCACTACTCAAGTCTCCTGAAACAGGTGCTTCGAATTTTGTTTTGGTTTTAATTTCTTTCTCTTGGTCTATATATCCTCACGCATGAATTATTATTGATATGTTGTTTGTGGTGTTAACTTGCAGGTGGAGTTGCACTGCCACATAGCTTGGGTTTGGACTTAATCTCTTGTTTAATTCAGAGGTGTGTTGAATATTACTTTGTAAGGAATCGCCTTTTTTCCCCTTTTTTCTTCTATATAGGTCAGGATGGAGTGATGATCTGTTTGTTTGTGAAAGTAATGGTATAGTTTCGTAATCATATTTTGCTAAATCGTATCGCATTTTGTACTACTTCATCTTTGTCATCTGAAAGATTCTGACCCAATTGCTGCCTAGCACACTAAAACCTGCAACTATATTTCCACACACAATTTGCCCCCTTGTTCGACTTCGCATTTCGGGTTTGGTTCAATGGTACTTTGTTTTAAGAATCTGATATGGTCGACCTGAGTATTGACATATGCAGCTCTGTGTCATTGTAAAGGATTGCAATTTTCGCCTTTTCTTTCACTGGGTTTTCACTCATGAAATTGTATCCCTGAAACGGGTTGCTTAGCTGGAGGAGTCTTATGCTATTCTTGATACAAAGTCCTCCTTTTCAGTATCAGTTGAAGTCTGAAGCCAGTGTACTAAAGTGGAGCTTGAGTATCCATAGTTGATGTCGGCAAATTATGCTTTAAATTTTGGAGAATGGGTGAAGACCTTCATCTTGTTTAAGAAGTGAAACTAATAGTCGGTTTGTGATGGCCTATTATGTACTTCTATGTAACATCAGAAAATTGAACCAATCTGCCATTTTTCTAATAACTAGCTGAAATTCGAAATAACTTGAGTTGTTTCTGAAGCTAACATTATAATAAGATGTCAGGTTGTGGTGTTAAACCTGAAAAACTAACGCATCTTAAAGAACAAAGTGATGTCATTATTGATTTCGGAACGTGAAATTTAGCATTAAGTCATGAATAATGAGACTTGGAATTGCTGCTCAAGTAACTAATGGAAAATCTGCCAGAATCTGAAACTTCTATGACCTCCTCGTCATGCAACTTGCTGGAATTTCTGTGTGATCACCTTGTCAAATTTGAATGCGAGTGGATATGTGGTAATCTCCATGGTGCCTGGTGATTCTCTGCTTTCCCGTGGTTTCTGGCTAAAAGTGCTTCTCCATTGATTTCACCATTTAAGCTCATGTCAGCTCATCCTGTCAATTATGCAAGCTTGTGGATTTTGTGCTTGATAGCTTCAATTGGTATCGCCCAGTAAATGACAATACTTTAAATTATATGTATATAATCTGCATCATTTTTAGTACATATCAACACAAGTGAACATGTATGGTGTTACTATTCATATGCTTCATTGTACAAACATTGATCAAGGTTAATTTCATGATGATTAATTGTTGGCATTGTACAATATATGAGATTTTTAAGACTGTCACGTCACTTGAAAATCTAGAGGAGTGATGATAATTTGTGAAGTCTTGGTATACTAGATCATTTATGGAAGTTGCAACTTTCGTGAACTTCTGAACCTATCAGATTAATATCAGTCCCCTGAATTATCACCTGCTCATTCTCAGTATGAACTTTTACTCTTTTAGCGATTAGAGGAGTCACCAACGTACCAAGACGTAATTTTGTGTCGAATATATTAGAATTAGATATCTCTTGCCATTAATACCATCAGTCTCTTCGTTCACTCATGCATCCACCAACTCTTATCATTATTACCCAACAGCCTCTTTCCTTGAAAGACACAGCACGCAGATCAACTTTTTCAAAATAGGAAAGTGTTTCTGAAGTTTAAATTGATTTTATTGAGAATAGCCATGAAATCTAGCTAGCGAAAAAAGGTTCAAGAAGTAAAAGAAAAATAAAATGCATCAGACACTATCATTGCATGCCAGCCTAGAAAGGGTTCTTGAGAGAGAGAGGTTCTTTGCAAAAAATTGACCACCATGTGTATATCAATCTTCAACTTTAAGCTTTGAACTGTGTTTTCTTTATTTGGGCGTGCCGTCTTTTTCAGTAGCCTCTGTACGCCATTGAAATGCATCACCCATATCTCATTCGTGATGATATGGCTATAGCGACCAGACTTGCTTCCTCACTTCCTCTGCAAAATTTGTATGTACTGTGATGGTGAAAGAGCAATAAGAAGTAGTAAATGAGCAACAGCAAGAGCTTAGCAGTGTTTAGGCTCGCATGAGTTGGTACATCACGTATGTGTCTGAAAGTGACCCAACCAGAACACTATATATTCAAAATGGAATTGGATTTCCATGTTTCTGGTCCATAGGTCTTTTTTCATATTTCGAGCGAAACAAGAGAAAAACAAAACCTTACAAGATTCTCTTATCCCTTTAACTTGATTGGGTATCCAATGCTATCTTTCTGCTCTTAAGCCACTTTCATACTTGTGAAACTGTTGTATCTAACCTTGTATCACATGCATGTATATTGTATAAGCCTTCTTTGTCGTGCCATCCTCTCCTAGTTTATTAGCTATAGGTTTGAGAAAAGATAGGTTAAAAAAGTCAGAAAAGAGAAAGATATCTTTAGGGTCAAGAAAACCAAGGCAACAACACCATCCATTGAAAGCCGAACAAAGCCAAAGTGAGAGGAAGAAAAAAGGAAATAGTTGTCGTCAGTATTATAATATAAAAATGGAGTTGGTTCAACGCACAATTATCATGTCACACGCTGAAAAAGCGAAAAGGAAGTATCAATATGAATTGAAAAAAAAGTATCATTGACCCCTTTAAGCAGAGGAAACAATTAAATACTGTTCTTTGCTGCTCATTTTTGAATCAGAACACATTCATCCTAAACCAACTTCCTAGAGAGACATGGGCAATCACAATTACAGAGAGGCTAATACTAATGCGCAAGCACAAAAAGTGGATGACAAAAAGATATATCTGCAGCCTTAGCTTCTTGAATTATGAATAATGGTTCTTACCTGTTATACGATCCAACACGTTAGAGAAAGTTTTTGTTTTTCCCGTATGTTATCTTAACTCAAGTACATGTCTGCTTTCTTTACTGGCATCATATTAATATAATGGATTAAAGTTGGTCTAAGAGAACAGCCTAAAATCCAATAGGCGTTGGTTCTGAAAGAAGAAACTTCGGCTACTAAGCACAAAGCCTCAAGTTTAAGGTGTAGAAAATATCTTTTTTTTTTTTTTTTATACGTTGTAGAAAATATCTTTGAGAGAACTATCATTAGTTATGATCGATAATGCTCGGATGTGAGACAAAAACAGCCAAAAAAACAAGTGTTTTTGTTTTTTGGTAAATGCCAAAAAAACAAGTTGATTATTCGGACTAAAATTTCATGCAAACATGGGCCTAGGCTTACGTCTGGATCCAATAGGTTTTACAGAGATCCCTCGGTAAAGCAAAAGGTTGAGACAGAGCCCATTAAACAAATTGTTAATAGTAAGCAGTAATAATGTCAGTTTATTTCCTTGGTACAATTGGCTAAGGCGTTGGCCTTTACCTTTAAAGGGAGAATATTCGATACCCGCGATCAATGTGAGGGTCTCATTGGTGGTCTATCTGTAAGTACCTTTGTAAGTGCTCTTTGAGTCTGGAGGCATGCCCTGACCCTAGTGGGGTACTGGTGTCTACCCCACTTAAACTTTTATATATTAAAAAATAAAAAAGCCAGTGAATCCCCACACAAAAAGTACTAGTAGTAATAATAATACCACTGAATGGGAGATGATATAAAACCGAGATTGAAAGGTGAGTTTGTGTTGTGGAGGCAGTTTCAATGGACAACAATTTGATGAGTAGATTCTGTGTCACTTGACTTGTCTGCTGTTGGCGGAGTGTACTTACTTGCAAGGATTTGAGATAAGAAAGCACATATTCTTTTATCCAAACCAAATCTGAATCCACCAAATCTCTTCAGGCCAAATTATATACCATTCGCATGTTATGTTATGCCTGCAGATAATGAGAATGGAGACGTAAGAAGATGAATCTTATTCAAGCACGTCGTGGATCGCATATTGCATTTGTGCTTGATAGCTTAAGGTTTGGTTCATATGTTTATAGAAGAAGATTAAGGACAAGTATAATTTGCTCAGACCGTTAAAAAGAAGCCAAATCATGTACTAGCTAGTAGCCAGACTTGTTTTTCAGTGATTCAGCATGCGTGTCAAGTAAGATTTTTTTTTTTTTTTTTTGACTTTTTGGATGTCGTCTGGCAAAGAAATAATTATTTATAGCTGATAGCGGCAAAAAATAGAACAGATACCCAAACCAAACTTTATTTTTTGCAGGAAGGAAGAGAATCTTTCCCTTCCGGGCTAATTAAACAGTGCTTAAAATATTAACATATGGTAGGTGAGTATGATACATAAATAAAGAATAAAGGCTCCCAAACGTTGAATCTTTTAAAGTAGGAATCTAGGCAGCACAGAATACAGATGGAAAGCAGGCCTCTGACAATCATGAAGCGACCAGCTGTCAGTGAATAGATAGATTAGGAATCATGGCCTGCACTAAATCTTGGACCTCCTGCTATTTCAAGCCCTCCAAAGATACTCCAGTTGATTTGGAGGTTAATTATTTACTCCCCATTCCCAAATATATTTGCTAATTTATATGGGGCAATTTTGTCGCTGTCAATATTTTAATTAATTTAAGTTATTAATTGACTAAATATACTATGTTAACAATCCACATGCTTTCCGCGCTATTTTTATTAATATGTAAATGGAAGTTCATATGTCATTTATTTTACCTTTATTCAAAGTTATATTTAAGATTTCATGGTCAAATTTTCACCTTAAAAAAATAAGATGAATTAAATGTGAACCATCATCTTCGCATATTAAAAAACTGAGGTAACTATGAGAGAAAAATTAATTCACTTTTTACACTTTCAGGACAAAATTATCCTCCAATGAAAACTTTTGGAGCAAAAATCCCCCTAACCCTTGTATAAATCAAGAAAATTAGTTATTTGTAGAATACAAAATACACGCTAGTTTTTTAAAAATGTCCTTTTTTTATAATTTACATTTGAACGGCCTATTATTTGATGAAAATAATCTGATATACAAAATCAATAAGATATTTTGGGGGAAAAAAACTATATATATATAAAATTTGAAGACAAAATAGGTTGAAGTATCATAGTAAATCACGTAACTAGTTTATAATAGAATATATTGGTAGTCTTAAATGAGGTGGAGAAGAGGGAAATATGGAATGGGCATGATATGGGGGTCACGAAGGCGGGGAAATCGGATAACGCAAGTGTGATGAGCAAATGGTGGGAGGAATAACGAATAAGGGAAGTGGGAGAGAAATTGTGAAGGGAATGAAATTAAAAGTGAGTGATATTCTTTTTGGTACATGTGACACTTATTCCAAAGCACAAGCATGAAGCAAGTAGGAGGGAGCATAGCATGCGGTTCATTATAGATAATGCACATTTGACAAACTGCAAAATTGTGACTTTAGAGTTTTTTTTTTTTTTTTTTATAAGTCGAAGTAAAATTTTTTTTCATATACTTAACTTATAAAAGCTCCTTTCGCCATCAGTCGACCTGCATTTTTCAAATCCAACGCTCACTTCTTTTTCTATCCCCTACCGACACCTCATCTCCTCCCCATGTGCCTCTTACTTCTTTTTTCTTTTCTCCACTTTTATTTTTAATGATAAATCAAATACGGAATCAAGAATGTAGTTAAGTCACAATTATAGAATAGAACCTGGGTTTTCATAAAAGTGTATTTCACCATCATAAAAATTTTAATTTTTTCAGTTCAGTCCCTCTATGAAACTTTTAGTGGGACTAAAGTGAAAATATTAAAACTTTATGAGGCTTAATGTAATTTTTCAAAACTCTGGGTTCTATTATGTAATTTTAGGAGTCACCCCTAGCCACCTAAGTCTGCTCCTGGTACTTTCTCAGGACATATTTCTCTAGTTGGATTCTACTAAAGAAGATAGTTAAGTTAATTAATAAAACATCTTCTTTAATTCTCTCCTTTTTTTTCTATTTTTGATTATTGTTAAGGAAAATAAATTACAAAAATATTAACAAAAAGGAAAAAAAAAATATCTTACATTTAAGACTGAAATCAACCTCGTCTCCCAAAGCTCTCTCGCCCCACACACTTCATTGCATTATTAAATATAAGCCAGTTTAATTAACTCATATAATAAAATAAATAATTGAAAATTAGTTAAGATATTAAAATTGTAAAATAATTTCTGATATTATTGGCATGAATTATATTATAATTTAATCTCACGTCGTTTCAATCTGTGTCAAGTTTTTTTAAAATAAACCATATAATAAAAAAAAGTCCGTTTAATAATCCCACACGCTCTAATTTTGAAAAATACTGCTCGTCCAACGACCTTACAGAAAGCATCCAGAGATGGACAGCATCTGTTATATATTAATCAATTAATATTATATTTTTTTTTTTACCGATATTAGTATATTGGTGGTAGGATGATGACGTGGCAGAGACACATAGGTGAGGCGACGTGTCACTTTCGGGGGAGATGCGGGGGGCCTCCCTTATGAAATCGTGATCCTCTTTTTTTTCGTTTACAATAGGGACTGATCACTAGAGATCAGGAAGTACTGTAGCAAAATCTCGCTCGTCCAATACCCTCCCTATCCTCGAGGAGGAGGCGGTGAAGATCAGCTGGTGGCTCTTCTAATGGATGATAACCCATCGTCAAGTTCAAAGCATATGTAGCTAGAAAGTCTGCACATTGATTGCCTTCTCGATAAGTATGTGTAACTGTTACTCGCCATTCCTGGGCCAGAAGGCGTTGAATATTGCGGACTAGGCTCATGTTCACATTAATACTCCCTTCCTCCCGGCTAATTAATCTTAAGGCAACCAAACAATCAATCTGGACTTCCACGTCTCTAAATCCTTTATCCCATGCCAGTTGAAGACCGTCCATTAGGGCCCATAATTCTGCCTGAAGAGAGGTGCAGGTACCGATGTGTCGGCAGCATCCAGATAACCAACGCCCCTCATGATCTCGGAGTAAACTACCTGCTCCTGCAAGTCTCGAATCACTTTTCCTTGCCCCATCACAGTTCAAAGAAACGGAATTACCTGGTGGTTTGTGCCAACTGATCAGTCTCTCCGTCTTCCACTGCCGATCGCCTTGTGCTAAATTGATAAGTTGCATTGCCTGTTCATTAGAAGCAGCAAGGAGCTTCACCTCTCGGGCTAAGTGAGCTGGTTGGGTGTGAGCATTCTGAAATATAGCCTTGTTTCTTGCTTCCCAGAGTTTCCAGCATGTCAATCCAAATAAATTTGCCCATCTGACTCGTCCCTCTGGGTGGTGGTGTTTCGCTTGGAGATTCAGAAGCAACCATCTCCTGAAATCAGTGTTAGAGAATCTTTGGAGTTGGTTTACTGGTAACAAATACCTCCATACTGCCTGGGCAAAGTTACACGTCCTTAAGACATGGTCTACATCCTCTACATTACCACATCGTGGACAGTGATCCATATCCCCCATATGGCGTCGGTATCTTTCTGCATTGGTAAGTAGACTATTCCGTGCCGCTAGCCAAAGGAAGACTCTAATTCGTTGAGCACCTTCCCACTTCCATATTACCTCCCAAAGATGATTAGATTCCTCATTACTAGTCTCACTAAGTAGCTCATAGGCTGAGGAAATAGAGAAATGACCATCATGAGATCGATCCCAGAAGCATTGGGCAACTCCATCATCACGACCCGGGACTTTGCAACCTGCAATCATAGACAGAATATGCTGGGGGAGGTCCCCCTGAAACAGTTCCCAATGCCAATTACCATCTGGAGTCACAAAATGGCTAACTGGGAGGGAAGCCTCTTGCTCTGTGATATCTCTGAATGCTAGAAATTTTAAAGGGCCCAGTTCCGGAACCCAGTTATCAGTCCAGAACCTCGTTCGACAACCATCACCGACATTCCACCTCGTCCCCATCTCTACATCAGACCATACTTTCCTGATATGCCGCCATATATAAGAGCAGTTATGATTCTTCCTGTGGGGACCTTGATACTCATCCCATCCATATTTCTTACGAAGGACCTGAACCCAAAAGAGATCTGGTTGAGATCTTAGGGCAAAGCCAAGTTTCATCAGAAATGCTTGGTTTTGCTGTTCTAGGCCCCTAAAACCGCAACCGCCAGCTGTGTAAGGTTTGCACATCTCATCCCATTTCACCAAACTTGGTTTCCGTTGGTTGTCCATGTTACCCCATACAAAATTCCTGATATGTCGCTCAATGCGGCTACATATTCCAGGAGGTAGCTTCGTAGTTTGCATTGCATATACTGGAATGGCAGCTAATACAGATTTTGCTAAGGTAATACGGCCCGCGAGAGAGAGAGTCTTGGCCGCCCAGCCAGATAATTTGTTTTTAATTTTCTCCTCTATATATTCATAGGTACCAACCCGAACACGTTTATGGAGAAGGGGAACACCAAGGTACTTCCCAAGATCATCTGCTCCGGTAAAACCCAACTCCTCACTCACCCATGTTTTTGTACTGGGGGAGACATTGTTGGAGAAGAAAACCTTCGTCTTGTGACTGCTAACTTTGTGGCCTGAGCTGGGACAGAAATCACTTAAAACAGTGCTGATCAGATGTACCTGTGATGCTTCGGTGGATCCAAACAAGACTAGATCATCTGCAAAAAAGAGGTGAGAGAGAGGAGGTCCTCCCCGGCCCATGCGAATGGGTTTCCAACGGTTTTCTGCTACCATTTTATTGATCCTTTGAGAAAGTCGCTCCATACAGAGAACGAAAAGATAGGGTGAGAGTGGATCCCCTTGTCTAATGCCTCTGGAAGGGAAGAACTTCTCAAGATGTTGTCCATTCCATACAACCCGCATACTACAAGTAGAAACACATAACATGACGGCATTGACAAATTTCCTTGGGAGGCCTGCATCATAAAGTGTTTCTTCTAAAAAATCCCAGCGCAACCGATCATATGCTTTCTCAAGGTCTACTTTAATTGCCATCCACCCTTGCGAACCCTTTTTAGATCTCATGGAGTGGATAACCTCTTGTGCAATGATGATATTGTCGGTTATTTGTCGCCCTGCAACAAAGCTAGATTGATTGGGGAGGACTAACCTGGGTAGTAACTTCTTGAGACGATTAGCCAATACCTTTGTAATAATCTTGTAGAGGACTGTGCATAGACTTATTGGTCGAAATTCTTTGAGCCTTTCAGGAGATGAGATCTTGGGAATTAGAGTGATAAGCGTCTCATTCAGCTCAGCTGGAAGGATACCATCTTCAAAACATCGAGTAACCATATGGTGTATAGAGTGGCCCACAACCTTCCACTGTGTCTGGAAAAAGGCTGCATGCAAGCCGTCAATTCCCGGAGCCTTGAGGGGTTTCATTTGAAATAGGGCTTTGTGCACTTCACTATGCAAGATAGGAGAAGCAAGAGACTGAGTCAGGGAGCTATCAATGACTGGGAAGAGCCCCCTACTAGGGAATGGAGGGGCAAAATCCCCATCTCTAGCATACAACTGCTGATAAAATTGAGTTACCCATGATTGGAGGGTGGTGGCATCAGAACACCAGTTATCGTCCTCACCTCTTAGTGTTGTAATTATTTTGCTTCGACCTCGTCGGACTGTCTTCGCATGATAATAGGCTGTATTTCTATCACCAAAGATAAGCCAATCGCATCTGGCCCGCTGTACCCATGTCAAATTCTCCTGCTCACATATAAGTTCAAATTCTTTACAAAGTTTACCTTCCAATCTATCGAGATAAACAGATGGGCGTGTCTCTTGTGTTTTTTGGATGCCACCTATCCGTGCCATTAATCTATGCTTGCGATGCCTGATATTTCCAAAGACCTCTCTATTCCAAATCTTCACCGAATCTGTAAACTTCTTGATATTAGTAACAATGGGTTCAGTTGTAGACCAGCTGTCCTGTACCACCTTACTAAAGGACTCCGATGTGGCCCAAGCGGCCAGGTACCTAAAGGGTTTTTGTTGCTGAGGAGTATTTGCATTCCTGCCAACCTGTATGCATAGCGGGCGGTGATCAGAATTGAGTTTAGGAAGGTGCTTCACCACTGTAGTACAGAAAATGTCCATCCAGAGGGTATTGCCAAGAGCGCGGTCAAGGCGCTGAAGTAAAGTACCTCGTCTCCATGTAAACTTTGGTCCACAAAAGCCAAGATCTGTCATCCCACAGTTAAACATAAAAGTACGAAAGAGTATACAACCACGAGCTCTTAGTTCATTACCTCCAACTCGATCATCACTAGAAAGGATTGCATTAAAATCACCTGCTATAAGCCATGGATCAGATACATTACCTGCAACTTCTTGTAAATCTTTCCATAACTCTTTACGAAGTGTATTGTTAGGGCTACCATAAACTGCTGTAAAGAGGAATGGTCTAGAAGTCCCTGAGGATGATATTCTAGTATGGATGAATTGTGGATGACATAATTCAATAGAGACATTTAACATATCTTTCCACAACAGCCAAATTCCTCCAGAAAAACCTCTAGCTTCAATTCGAAATGAAAAGTCAAAACCCGAACGTCTGATAAACCTATCTGCTTTAATTCCAGAAATACGAGGTTCAACCAAAACAACCAAAGCAGGATTATGTTCTGATATGAACTGCATAAATGTCCTGAAAAAGCTACTGCTAGCTGCTCCTAGACAGTTCCAAACAAAAATTTGTGTATTCATTACAAACGTAAAGGAGTAGGAACACCCATACCAGGCCCCGATGGATCGTCATCGTACTCATTTTGTTGTTGAGCTTGTTCGGAAGAACACATCGGGCTTACTACCAATTCCTTTGGTGGTTCTATTTGCTCACGAAGAAGTTCAATTGCTTCCTTGGAAAGTTGTGCACCAGACGGTTTCTTTCGAACCTTCAGATTACGCAGTACATTTGTTTTGAGTTTGACACCCTGTGGCGGTTGCTTCTGCTCAGGAGGTTTAGGTACCCTATTTTCTTTCCCTCTTCCAGAGTCAGCAACTTCTGATGGTAAAGGTGTGATTTTATCCACCAGCATCGAATTTACCTCATCAAGCACCTGGTTGTTGCGTTGAATCTCCACCACCTTATGTTTACTACTGTCCAAGGAGGACTCAGCCGCAAAGGCTTTAAAAGCCGGAGACGTGAAGATTGAGCCGCTGGATTGCTTTGCCACTGGGGCTACCCTGTTTTTGCTCGCTGTTTCTTGCTTCAAGGATACAAATTCTCTGCCCTGAATTTTCAAGCTAAGGTCATTCCCATCAGTGGGTTCCACCATCATACTATGCTCCTCGGATATGTTCTCGCTCCCAGGTCTCTCCGGGGTATCCCCAGGGCTCACCTTTGTGGCCTCACCGGTCTGGGTCTTACTTAGTGTTGGTACTGGGTGAGGTCCAGTTGGGAGATTTTCAGTTGCTTCCTTGACTTTGTACACCTGTGTAACATGTACTTGATTCATCTTGGCCTTGGAAGTGTCTAGCTTCTGTCTCCTGTCTGCACTCTTGACAGTCTCATTTCCTTGTCCCAACGTTTTTTCCTTCAATGTTCCCCTTTCGCCATTTATTTTGTGGCTGGAATTACTCACCTCAATGGTAGCCGACGGTGAAGGTGTGGAAGTAGCCTGGTTCTCGTCATCCTCAAATAGGGCATTGAAACGTGATCCGCCGTTAAGATGAGAATCCGCAACCTTTATTTTTTTCCCCCAAGTCTGCTTGTTTCCTTTTGTAGGATATTTCACCTGCATCCAGGACCCATATAGTGACGTAGGGGTGTCCGATGAAGTCTCGACAATAGTTGGTACCTCCTTAATTAGAGTATTGGAAGAGGTTGGCACCTGGATGTTGTTAGGGGTGACCGACTGGGTGCTCTGTTTGCAGCGTTCTTTTGGATGACCATACCTACCACACTCAAAGCAGATTAATGGTAAACCCTCATACTCCACTCTGTACTTTCTGCCGTCAACCATTATCGATGGTATCAGCGGTTTCTGCAAATCCAAGAGGACAGCTATGCGTGCAAATCTCCCACGACCCCTAGTCTCAGTCCGATAATCTATCTTGATTACCTCACCTAGCAATGTACCAATAGCCCTCAGTGTGCTCTTGTGGTAATAGCTAATAGAGAGGCTTGGAACTCTCACCCAGGCCACCACCTTAGAGACAATGGACGAGCCTGCATCAAAGTCCAGAGACCATGGTTGAACTGTCAAGTAAGCCCCAAATATCATCCACGGGCCACCCGTAAGAGCCTTGAGATAATCCTCCTCAAGATCAAGGGTGACAAAGTAGAAATTTCCTTCCGCATCAATCAGTTGGAACGAACCTTTCAGTTGCCACAGAGCTTGGATCCTCGCTTTTAGATCATGATACATTATCGATCTACCCAAAAGCTTGATGATCAGCGTGCACTTCATTCCTTTGGTTAATTCCTTCCTGACTGCTTCGGAAAATTCAATAGACGGTATGGCCCCCTCTTTGCTAATACGGAAATCCTTCTCTGTAAGAACTACCTCTTTTTGGGTGTAGGGAGGTTGCGATATGCTTGCCTGGTTCAAGAGCTTGCTTCGATAGGATATCTGGGCCTCCTCTACATTTCTAGTCATTGCTATGTCAGGACCGCCTATATCCTCCTCATCCCCTGCGTCCGTCCCAGAAGGCCGGATCCGAACTTTTTTCGTTGAACGTTGAGCATCAGCCGGCAGTGGAGGATGGTCCTCCTTGGTACTCGCAGCCAGAGCCATCTTTTCACAGCTAGTAGCTGTATCGATCAACCCTTTACTGGCAAACAGCAGAAAGCTTCGTGATCCTCTTTAATTGTGAGCGCACATCAATATATATATAAAATCTCATCCCCTGAGCCAACTCTTATTGGCTTATGTTTGGCTCCAGATACATTTTACTGTTCATAAGCCATTCTTGTACCATCGGGCTCCGTGCATGCCTCACGGGACGCGACTCTACTCATTTCTCCATCTTTTTTCCATCTCGAGGTCTGATGCTCCCTCCTTTTTTGCCTTCCCCATACCTCTCTTCTCTTTCAAATCACAATGCTTTGTCTGTCCCGTACATCCGTAGATTCAAAATTCAAAATTTCCATCCAGCTTCTCTCTCAAACTTTCGATCCTCTGATGCTCCTGTTTGACGACGGGAAGAAGGTCCGAAGAAGACGGCGGGGAAATGCTCTCATTTTACGATCTTAGAAAAATTACTTCGGGCGTATTGGCGATGGTAGATGTGGCGACGAATCTAGCGGAAAAGCAACGATAAAGACGAATTTGTTTCTCTTCTGGATCTTTCACTGTTCAAGCTGATTTGTTTGTCTGCTATCTGTTTCTATTTTGGTTGAGGATATTCTTATTCAGATTTCGGTCTACTGCTTCCTTAAAATGTATGTTCGTAAGACAGGTTTCATGTTTTCGAGGTTTTATGTTGCTGATACTAGATGCTTCCTATGGTTCGTGAGTTGTTGCAACTGGTTCTTCGTACTAATCTTCTGTCCTTCTATTTTGAAGGTGATCCTTTGCTTGAGGGGCTCATTTATAGTTACGATTTAGGAAATGTTTAAACATGTTATAAAAGTTCATGCTTTTGCAGGTCTCTTTTATCATATATCAAAACGTGCTGCAGGAATTCAATATGTCTTCACTGGAAAATCTTCAAATCAAAGGCCTAGGTATTGTTCTTGTAGAATTTTAAAAACATGTGGGCTTTCTAGAACTCCACGGTTCAAAAAATAAAATAAAAATCTATTTCTTCCACTGTGCTTATATATGTGTTTTAGCTATTGACTCTGGATGCTATATATTTTTTTTAATAATAACTCTGGATGCTGTATATGACTGAAATAATATTCTCTCTTTTGTACTTTCTGCAGAATATGTCCAACTTGGCTTTTTGCCTAGAAATGTAGCAAAATGGGTCTCTCCTCTTTGGGATTCTTGTTTTTTCAGGTTTTCTGGGTATATCTGTCCAAAAGAGGCACTTGCGGTTGCTTTAGGAGAAAACTGCAAAATAGTGCAGCTGATATTATATGTGTCAGAGGTATATTGGCTTGGCTGTGTCTTTCTATAGGTTTTAATATTGGTTTCCTTCCATGTACTTGAATGGCATAATATTGGTATAATTTTATGAACTTATGCAGGGTCAACGTTTTGTTGATATAGCAAAGATGATGCAATTTGAACACATTGTTGCGTTCAGCTCACTCATTGCTTCAATCCAAAGATGTTATGGCCTCAAGAGATTGCAAGAGGTAATTTGTCGTGTGAGAACATCTTGTGCATTGACTCTTGCAGCTATTGGTTGATGTAGAACAGTAGAGGCAAAGGGGAATTATGAGAGAAGAGGAGGTAGAGAAAAGTGACAAGATAACCAATGTTCCTAAATTGATCCAAAAACTTATTCTACTGTAGGGTTATTTATAAGGAGCCAATAATATAAGAAAGTGAAATGAGCAAAAATCCTAAATTGCCTACAAAGAAAGTATATCTAAAGTAAAGCTCTTATGCATAGAATTTTTCATAATTGTCCATCATTGCTCGTGTTTTATGAACTAATTGAAGCACTCTCTGCTTGTGCTGGCACAATGTTATGTTTGATCTATTCTTATATTTTTATTTGTGTAGGATTGGAAATCTTTTTTCTTTTCCACCCAATATGCTCAACAGTCCTTGCTTTTGTTACAATAACTTTTGAAAGAACCAGTTTTATATCTTTTACATGATCTTTTGCTAGGTTTTGAATCGATATAGATGGTCTTGAAAGAGGAGCTTTATACCCAAGAGGGGGGGTGAATTGGGTATATTAAAAATTTTCGCAAATTGGTTCTGTTTTTACACTCTCAGAACAGGGCAGAACAGAGGAGATAGAGTGAAGAGCTTTGCACACAATGATTTATACTGGTTCGGTCCTTTCTCTGACCTACATCCAGTCCCCAAGCCTCACCTGGGATTTTCAATCCACTATAATCAAATATTGATTACACACTCTGTACTAAGAGTTGTTCTCTCACTAGAACACACTCCCCCTTACAAGTTGTAATCAATACACCCCAACTACCAAGTCCCCTGACTTGTAGTTATCTCAATCAATAAATGATTTACAAGTATTTGACTCTCTTACAGAGCTGATAGGATAAACACTGAAGAACTAAGTATCAAAAAGATACAATACAGATGAAAGCTTGATACAATAAATGACTCAATAAATTTTCGCTCTAAGTAGTTGTATCAGCTTGAGAAGAAGTTAATGCTCTCTATTTATAGGTAGAGAACATTAAATGACCGTTGTGAGATGATTCCAACCGTTGGAAGTGATTTGCTTAAGTTCTGGTCATCTTCTCTCTCTAAACTTCTGCTAATCCAAGTCTTAATGAAGTCTGATGTGGATCTCTGAGTTTCTGCCCGTTGGAATTAACTTTACTTGATGTAGTAAGCATTCTTTAACGTTAACAAGGCGTGCTCAGATGGATTAGCCGAAAGTAGATGAGATTGTGCAGGTGCATTAAATGCACTGTTCACCTTTTTGCTTTTTCTCACAAATCTTCAATAATCTTGTTCTGTGCTAACTGAAAAACACTCAACAAACTTGTTAAACATATCTGGGATCATGAGTGAATGATTTATGAAAGCAATTAGATCAAACAACAAGATATAGCAGATTTCACAAATTTGAAAAAGCTTCAACGGTCACTAACCTCGAGGTTAGTTCATCCAACCTCGAGGTTGGCCTGAAATCCTCAGGCAAACCTTCGTTTTAAAATCATTCAACCTCGAGGTTGCAAAGTGAACCTCGAGGTTTCTCTTGAGAAGAAACCTTCTGATAAATCTCATTAACCTGCAAACCTTGAGGTTCCAAAGGTAACCTCGAGGTTTGAAGTTTGTTTCAAACCTTCAGTTTTCACTGGAGCCCGACAACCTCGAGGTTGTACATCTGTACTCGAGGTTGGCTCTTTGAAAGTGCAAAGTTCAAAGTTAAACATAAAGCCCAGCCTCGAGGTTACAATGTTAACCTCGAGGTTTTCAATACTTTGAAAACCAGTGTGCTCTCTGTAAGTGATGAAACTCGAGGTTGCAACATCATACTCGAGGTCAAAGGTGTTTTCATCGAGCTTAAGTTTCAAAACAAAGTGTCCAACCTCGAGGTTGAAACATGGACCTCGAGGTTCATGTGCTTGATGAACAACATGACCTTTCTGTATGAGTTGAACCTTGAGGTTAGCTTTGCATACTCGAGGTTACAAGTGTTAATGAAGAAACTTGGATTCTCCAACTGAACCAGAACCTCGAGGTTGACTTCTCAACCTCGAGGTTTCACATATAATTTGTGAAACCAAGTTTTGCAACATTCGAACACTTGATTTTTAAAGCTTCTGTAAGGTCAAACCTCGAGGTTACAAACCCAACCTCGAGGTTTGCTCTTAACCAGAGTTTTGACACTTAAGAGCAAAACCTCTTCAATTGTTTGTAGTTGTTGACAATCATCAAAACCATCAGAGAACTAACATTCTCCCCCTTTTTGATGATGACAACATCTACAAGCAATACCTCTTTAAACATTTAAAAGATTATCAGTGAGATTATCAGAGTGTTTGAAAAACTGATTTTTGCACAAGTAGAGTTCTTAGATAAAGAGTCATATATTCTCAGAGATAAGCAGAAGCATGAAATTGAGACTGATATTTCAATTGATATTCCATTTCAATAAATTTATACAAGATATAATGGAATTCAATGAAAACAAAATACAGACAATACTACAAAAAAAAATACATGAAAATACACATGCTGCTGCAGACAAAAACTAGATCCCTAGACTCTAGTCCTCACTCATTGCTTGTCTCTCCCCCTTTGTCATCGTCATCAACATACTCTGGGTCGAGAATAACAAGAGGAGGCTGGTAAAGCACCATAGCAGTGGTAGGATCAAATGTGGGATCAAGAAGAGAAGGATGGACAAAGGGAGAAGGTGTGGGGAAGATTTCAGTAGAGGGGGTAGGTGGAGATAGAAATGGTGGAATGAGAATCTCTGTAGAAGGGGTAGTGGGTGAAGGTTGAGACTGAGCAACAGGAGTGGTATGAGATGGAGATGTGTGTGGAGGGCTAGGAAATGAGAAGGAGTGAGAGGGAGGTGAGTGATGGGGTGAGAGAGCAGGAGACTCAGCAGGAGAGGGAGGTGAAGATGGGTCAGGAAGTGATGAGCTAGGGCCATCATGAATATCAGGACGGGGATCAGAGGCTGCATCAGCAGAAGGTAAGTCAGAAGCCACATCAGGAACTGGAACAGATGAGGGGCCATGAGTGGATGAGGAGCCAAGGCCAAAATGTCTGAGAAGCATGTCAGCTTTGTCTCTGGCATCAGATGCAGCAGTGAGAGAGACAGCCAAAGAAGAGTTCAAGTCAGTAAATCTTTGATCCATTTCCTCCTTTAGCTTGTACAGATGGGACATTGCCTCAGTCTGTGCAACTATGACATCCATAAGTCCCATCTTGATGTCAGCCCGCAATACATCAACTTCAGTCTTCATGATAGCTCTGTGGGAGATTAGGGCTTGATCCACTATCTGTCTGATCTGCCCCATCAGATCATCTGGTATAGGAGCCTGAGAAGGTGGAGGAGCTGACTGTGCTTCCTCAGGAGCTTGAGATGCCTGAGACTGTGCTGTACCTTCTGTATCAAGCTTGATCTTCATGAGGTTGATCTGATGTTTGCCAAAATAGAGAGGGTATTCAAGCGTATCAGTTGACCCCACATACCAGATTTTGTGATAGAAAAGTATCACAGATATTAGAGAAGGATAAGGTATGTGTGTCAATTCCTTCTTGGCAAATCTGAAACTCTTCATCCCTTGGAGCAGCCAATCCCCAATGTTGAAAGGAACTTTCTTCACAAATGCAGTGAAGGGTCTGTAGTCTAGTGATGTGAAGTGAGTGTAGTTCCCAGCCTTAGGAATGAAATTCCTAGAATATATGTACCAAAGGATTCTATGCACAGGAGGCATGTCACTTGGTTTGAATGAAAGCTTAATGGCTTGGTCACGAGGGAAGGGTTTGCCTGGGATGAGAGTTTCATATACCTCTTGATTGGTATATGAAAACTCAGGAACAGGAGGTGGGTTTTTGATTTTCAAAATTTTATTGATCTTCTCAGCAGTCAATGAGAATTCAACACCTCTGACTACAGTGGATACTGACTCTTCTAGCAGATCACCATCATCATCCAATGTACTACTATCCCTCATCTTGAAGTAAAACATCCTAACCAAACTAGGGGTATAGGGACAGTATATGGAAACAAAAGGTTCATATTGTTTTATCCAAGGTGAAAGATCTAAGTTGCACTCTTTATAGAAACTTTCAAGGTTTATTGCAACTGAAGCACAAAAGACTTTTGGGAGATAAATTTCTCTATACTTATCATTTTCTTCCTTGGAGGAGAAGGATGAGGCAGCAGTGATGAATCCTTCTGGGGGTGATCTGATATCCCGGATGTCCTCAATTGCATTGACAGCAAATTTCTCCAACTTCTTTTGCTGTGAGGCCTGAGAGGATGATTGAACTTGAGGCCTTGAGGGATTCTTGGTCCTTGCCTTCTTGGCCTTTTCTCCTATTTTCTCTTTCCCTTTACCGGTTGTTTCAGGCACTTTCCTCTTTTTAGACTCAGCTTGACTGGGCTCTTTGATGGAAATGCCCTTCGGTTTGCTCTTCGGAGGAGGAGATGGAGGAGGATCAATGGGCATCCCTGGGATGTGCTTATCAACCCCAGAGCGCAAGCGAAGAGACCGAGTCTTCTTCCTCACAGGCTTGGTTGCTTGAGGTTCTGGGGAAGGTTGACGTTTTGGAGGTGGAGAGGGAGACCAAGATTCTGTCTCATTGTTCGAATGGGAGGAAGATTCTGACTGGGAAGGAGATTTCGAGGCCATTTGTGGACAGAGAGTGGAAGAAATGTGCAGAAAGATGAAGATTGGAAGAGGAAGTGACGAGAGAGAAGGAGTGAACTCGAGGTTAGGGTTCAGTAAAAATGAAATTTCACAGCAGCATATATATAGACACGCTCTCAACCTCGAGGTTGACTTCTCAGCCTCGAGGTTAGATGAACAAAAGTTCACTAAACTCTGCGATCAACCTCGAGGTTGACATTTCAGCCTCGAGGTTAGATGAATAAAAATTCACTAACCTTTGAAATTCTTACCTCCAACCTCGAGGTTGCCTCCAGAACCTCGAGGTTCGACTGTCTGATAGATGAGATGTCTCTTCTGTTTGCTACCACCCTCGAGGTTCTAATCCCATACTCGAGGTTCCAGCTTTTAAGCATTCTCAATTTTGACAGTTTGCCCCGATAACCTCGAGGTTAGCTTTTGAGCCTCGAGGTTCCATCCATCAGATATCTTGAACCTTTTGACACTCTTCCAACCTCGAGGTTGACTACTGAACCTCGAGGTTGTTTGCCCCTTTGACAGCAAACCTAAGTCCTGCATAAGATTGTCTATGTACTCCGATGCTAAAGTTAGTGATCTATAATCATCAAAACCATATTTTAATATAAAAGTAGACAAGAATTACTTACAACTCATTGGGATTTACCATTCCCAATTCTCTTCTTATGAATGTGAATGGGTCCTTGGCTAATGGTTTGGTGAAAATGTCTGCCAATTGAAGATGAGTTGGGATGAACATCACTTTCACATCTCTCTTCTGGACATGATCCCGGATGAAATGATGTCTCACATCAATATGCTTGGTTCTTGTATGTTGCACGGGATTCTTGGCCAAGCTTATTGTGCTAGTGTTATCACATAGTATTGGGATCTCCTTTAAGTGCACTCCTAAATCAGCAAGTTGTTGCTTCAGCCACAACACTTGAGCACAGCAACTCGAGGCAGCCACATATTCAGCTTCTGTTGAGGACACAGCCACGGTAGTTTGCTTCTTGCTAAACCAAGAGACAAGTGAGTTGCCAAAGAATTCGCATTGCCCACTTGTACTCTTTCTATCCGTCTTATAGCCAGCATGATCCGAATCTGAATATGCCACAAGATGCTCCGGCTGACCTTTAGGAAACCATAGCCCAAGAGTCTTTGTATCAGATAGATATCTGAATATTCTCTTCACGTGTTCAGCATGAGACTCTTTGGGTGCGGATTGGAACCGAGCACACATTCCAACACTGAATTGAATGTCCGGGCGACTTGCAGTGAGATAGAGCAATGATCCAATCATTCCTCTATACTTGGTGATGTTAAAGTCCTTGCCCTCTTCATCAGCATCCAAAGAAGTAGTTGTGCTCATTGGTGTGTCAGCCCCATTGCACTTGTCCATTCCAAACTTCTTCAGCAAATCATTCAGATACTTTGTTTGAGATATGAATATCCCATCTTTACGTTGCTTGATTTGCAGCCCAAGGAAGTAATTAAGCTCTCCCATCATTGACATCTCAAATTCACCTTGCATAGACTTGGAAAATTCCTCACACAAAGAATCATTAGTAGCACCGAAAATAATATCATCAACATATATCTGTACGATTAAAATCTCATTTAATTTATTTTTCTTGATAAACAATGTTGTATCAGCCTTTCCTCTGATAAATCCTTGATTGAGTAAGAATTGACTCAATCTTTCATACCAAGCTCTAGGAGCTTGCTTAAGACCATACAAGGCTTTCTTAAGTCTAAAAACATGATCCGGAAATTGATCATTTTCAAAACCTGGAGGTTGTTCAACATACACCTCCTCTTGAATGAAACCATTTAGAAAAGCACTTTTGACATCCATTTGATAGAGTTTAAAGCCTTTTGTGCATGCAAATGCTAGAAGAACTCTTATTGCTTCCAATCTAGCTACTGGAGCATAAGTCTCTTCATAGTCTATTCCTTCTTCTTGATTGTAACCTTTGGCCACTAATCTAGCCTTGTTACGCACAATGATGGCTGACTCATCACGTTTGTTCTTGAATACCCATTTTGTCCCAATTACCGGATGGTCTTTGGGTCTAGGCACCAAGTCCCAAACTTGATTTCTATCAAATTGATGTAGCTCCTCTTGCATAGCAATCACCCAATCATTGTCTGAAAGGGCTTCTTCTATTTTAGAGGGCTCTATATGAGAAATAAATGCAGAAAATGTAACTTCATTCAAGGTACTATTTCTGGTCCTAACTCCTTGATTTACATCACCTATTACTTGGTCTAAAGGATGATTCCTTATAAATCTCCAAGCTCTAGGTTGAGACTGATCAGCATTTTCTAAATTGCTTTCAGGATTAGCCTCAAAAATGTTTTCAGAATTTTCAGAAGGAGTAGGAGCATTTTTCGAAAAGAATTTGTTTTTGAAAATAATCTCCTCTTCATCATCCAAGGATTTATCAGATTCAGATTCACAAAATAC
Source organism: Acacia crassicarpa (assembly GCA_034222035.1). Taxonomy (NCBI): domain Eukaryota; kingdom Viridiplantae; phylum Streptophyta; class Magnoliopsida; order Fabales; family Fabaceae; genus Acacia; species Acacia crassicarpa. The sequence continues at coordinate 65,405,496 of JAWXYG010000002.1, read as the reverse complement.
AACATGTATAGATTCCTCAACAATCTTAGTTCTAGTATTAAAGACTCTATATGCTTTACTCCTATTAGAATAACCAATAAAGATAGCTAAATCAGCTTTAGGATCGAATTTACCAAGATTGTCTTTACCGTTATTGTGCACATAGCACTTACAACCGAAGACACGAAGGTGACTGAGGTTTGGCTTTCTCCCTTTGTAGAGTTCGTATGGAGTCTTATTCAGCTTCTTTCTCAAGTATGCTCTGTTGGAGACGTAGCAAGCCGTACTCATGGCATCAGCCCAAAACACTTGCGAAGTGATGTACTCGTTCAACATTGCTCTAGCCATTTCAGTGAGTACTCTATTCTTTCTCTCCACAACACCATTTTGTTGTGGTGTTCTTGGTGCTGAAAAGTTGTGATCAATCCCCATACTATCACAGAACTCAGCAAAGGCTTGATTTTCGAACTCTCCACCATGATCAATTCGTATTCCTGAAATTGAGAACCCTTTCTCGTTTTGGACCTTCTTGGCAAATGAAACAAACTGATCAAAGGTTTCATCTTTAGAAGATAAAAATATTGTCCACGTAAATCTAGAGAAATCATCGACAATGACCAAAGTGTATAAGTTTCCACCAAGACTTTTCACTCTAGCTGGTCCAACTAGATCCATGTGAAGAAGTTGAAGAGGTCTGTTTGTTGAAATCTCATTTTTAGCTTTAAAAGAAGATTTGGTCTGTTTTCCCTTTTGACAAGCATCACAAATCATATCATTTTTGAAATTCAGTTTGGGAATGCCAATAACCAAATCCTTTTTCAATAACTTGTCAAGTTGATACATATTGACATGAGCTAATCGCTTATGCCATAGCCAACTCTCATTCAAGTTACTTACAAAACAATTTTCAGAAGTAGAAGCATTGCTAGAGAGGTTCAAAGTATAACAGTTTCCATCTCTAGGTGCTCTAAATAAAGCTTTATTTTTCAAATCATTTATGGAGATCAAATCCTTTTTAACAATAAAGCATTCATCAGAGTCAAATATTACCAAATTACCCTTATCGGTGCTTTGGCTCACACTTAGGAGATTATGACACAATCCTTCTACAAGGTAGACGTCTTTAATGAGTGGGCCTTCATTGTTGCCTATCTCACCAATGCCAGCGATTTTCCCGGATTGATCACCTCCAAATGTGACTCTACCTCCATCTTTTGGCTTTATTGATAAAAACTTTGATTTGTCTCCAGTCATGTGTCTTGAGCATCCACTATCAATGTACCACTTGTTCGGCCTTGATGCTCTAAGACATACCTGCAGATTACCAGAGGTCAAGTTTTAGGTACCCATCTTTTCTTGGGTCCTTTGGGGTTAGCATGCACCTTGGGAACATATGTTCCTTTTGGTACCCAGACATAATTTCCTACAGGTTTAGCTTTTCTTTCTTTTCGATGAAAACAAGATGAAGTAGAATGACCCTTCCTATTGCAATATGTACAATGTGCAAAAGGATTTGAGGAATGAACAGATTTAGTGAAATAATTCATATAGGATTTTTGTCCATTCTTTTTCTTTCCTTTCTTCTTATCAAAGTCTGGTCTATAACCAATGCCCGATCTATCGTTTGTAAAACGTTGTTGTTTCAAAATTACATTGAGCATTTCACTTCCCTTAGTGAATTTCTCAAGTGCTTTTGTAAGTTGTGAATTCTTTTTCTCTAGGATAGAGCATTCATCACAAATCAGAGATTGAGGAGAAGAGAGGTTTTCAATTTGCAGTTCAAGAAAAGAATTTTTTCTTTTCAAAGACATATACTTGTCTGCAAGTTTTTCAAACTCCTTTTGAACAACATTGTATTCAGCAAACAATTCATCATAGGAAGGAAGAGATTCATATACCTCATTTATTTCACTAGGTTGTTCTTCTTCCTCAGCAACCAGGCATATGTTGGCTTTTTCACTTTCATCCTCTTCAGCTTCATCCTCATCCGATGAGCTATCTCCCCATATAGCTGACACATATGCCTTCTTTTTGTATTTCTTGAATTTCTTCTTTTCTTTCTCTTGGTTTTTCAGCTGAGGGCATTCTGCCTTGATGTGTCCGGGCTTCTCGCATTCGTAGCATATGATAGGCTTCTTTGATTCATAGCTGGAGCTACCCTTTTGAAACTTCTTGAAGCCTTGATCCTTTTTGTAGAACTTCTTGAATCTCCGGACCATCATGCCGATTTCTTCATCCTCATCTTCATCTTCTTCATCTTTATCAGCATTGAGAGCGACTCCCTTGTTGCGATTGTTGGTGCCATTAACTTCTTCCAAGTCCTTCTTGAATTTCAACTTGCTCTCATACTCAGATAGGCTTCCAAACAATGCAGCAACAGAAGTCATAGACTCACCACGAGCCTCTTCAATAGCAGTAACCTTGGCTTCCCAATCCTTTGTGAGAATATTGAGAATTTTTCTCACTTGAGACCTTTGATCGAAGATCTTTCCCAAGGCTGCTAACTGATTTGTGAGATGAGTATATCTAAGCTGAAATTCACCGATAGTTTCTCCTTGCTTCATTCGCAATAGGTCATATTCTGTTGTTAGGATATTGATGCGGTTCTCTTTGATTCCAGATGTTCCTTCATATGCGATTTCCAGAGCTTTCCACATATCTTTTGCTGTAGACAAGTTGCAAACACGAAAGTACTCCTTTTGACTAAGAGCACTTTGAAGCATCAGAATAGCCTTGCTATTAAGAGTAATATTCTTCTTATCATCATCGTTGAACTCAGCTTCGGTCTTTGGAACAGTGATGCCTCCTTCAATCTTAATTGGAACGTAATCTCCAGTTTCAAATACTCTCCACAATCCATATTCCGTAGCCATCACGAACACGCGAAACTTTGCTTTCCAGAAAGAATAATGTTCGCCATCGAAACCGGGAGGACGGTTGATTGAAGCTCCATCAGGAAGAATTCCTTCCATAGTGATCCTTCTCGAGTGGTTAAGCTCTTCTGAGAAGACCTTGCTCTGATACCAAATGAAAGAGGAGCTTTATACCCAAGAGGGGGGGTGAATTGGGTATATTAAAAATTTTCGCAAATTGGTTCTGTTTTTACACTCTCAGAACAGGGCAGAACAGAGGAGATAGAGTGAAGAGCTTTGCACACAATGATTTATACTGGTTCGGTCCTTTCTCTGACCTACATCCAGTCCCCAAGCCTCACCTGGGATTTTCAATCCACTATAATCAAATATTGATTACACACTCTGTACTAAGAGTTGTTCTCTCACTAGAACACACTCCCCCTTACAAGTTGTAATCAATACACCCCAACTACCAAGTCCCCTGACTTGTAGTTATCTCAATCAATAAATGATTTACAAGTATTTGACTCTCTTACAGAGCTGATAGGATAAACACTGAAGAACTAAGTATCAAAAAGATACAATACAGATGAAAGCTTGATACAATAAATGACTCAATAAATTTTCGCTCTAAGTAGTTGTATCAGCTTGAGAAGAAGTTAATGCTCTCTATTTATAGGTAGAGAACATTAAATGACCGTTGTGAGATGATTCCAACCGTTGGAAGTGATTTGCTTAAGTTCTGGTCATCTTCTCTCTCTAAACTTCTGCTAATCCAAGTCTTAATGAAGTCTGATGTGGATCTCTGAGTTTCTGCCCGTTGGAATTAACTTTACTTGATGTAGTAAGCATTCTTTAACGTTAACAAGGCGTGCTCAGATGGATTAGCCGAAAGTAGATGAGATTGTGCAGGTGCATTAAATGCACTGTTCACCTTTTTGCTTTTTCTCACAAATCTTCAATAATCTTGTTCTGTGCTAACTGAAAAACACTCAACAAACTTGTTAAACATATCTGGGATCATGAGTGAATGATTTATGAAAGCAATTAGATCAAACAACAAGATATAGCAGATTTCACAAATTTGAAAAAGCTTCAACGGTCACTAACCTCGAGGTTAGTTCATCCAACCTCGAGGTTGGCCTGAAATCCTCAGGCAAACCTTCGTTTTAAAATCATTCAACCTCGAGGTTGCAAAGTGAACCTCGAGGTTTCTCTTGAGAAGAAACCTTCTGATAAATCTCATTAACCTGCAAACCTTGAGGTTCCAAAGGTAACCTCGAGGTTTGAAGTTTGTTTCAAACCTTCAGTTTTCACTGGAGCCCGACAACCTCGAGGTTGTACATCTGTACTCGAGGTTGGCTCTTTGAAAGTGCAAAGTTCAAAGTTAAACATAAAGCCCAGCCTCGAGGTTACAATGTTAACCTCGAGGTTTTCAATACTTTGAAAACCAGTGTGCTCTCTGTAAGTGATGAAACTCGAGGTTGCAACATCATACTCGAGGTCAAAGGTGTTTTCATCGAGCTTAAGTTTCAAAACAAAGTGTCCAACCTCGAGGTTGAAACATGGACCTCGAGGTTCATGTGCTTGATGAACAACATGACCTTTCTGTATGAGTTGAACCTTGAGGTTAGCTTTGCATACTCGAGGTTACAAGTGTTAATGAAGAAACTTGGATTCTCCAACTGAACCAGAACCTCGAGGTTGACTTCTCAACCTCGAGGTTTCACATATAATTTGTGAAACCAAGTTTTGCAACATTCGAACACTTGATTTTTAAAGCTTCTGTAAGGTCAAACCTCGAGGTTACAAACCCAACCTCGAGGTTTGCTCTTAACCAGAGTTTTGACACTTAAGAGCAAAACCTCTTCAATTGTTTGTAGTTGTTGACAATCATCAAAACCATCAGAGAACTAACAGGTCTGAATCATCAGAGTCTGATTTTATATATGGTAAGTGATTTATTTATTTATTTTTTACAGTGGGGATATTGAAATGCTGGGGACGAATTGAAAAACCCTTCCATTAGGATCATTTTCCCCACTATTGAAAGAGTGAAGAAATCCTGTAATGGGGTTTTACCTTCAAAACGTATTCTTTGCTTCCCAGAGGTAATATGACCAGCTAATCAGGTTAACTCACTGAAATGAATGAGGTCATTGGCTGTTTCTAGGAATGTATATTGGAAAGTGAATTGTAACGTTGTATCAATTATCAAAGATGTTTTCTGTGAAGAATTGATTGTCTGCTTTTGATCAGAGAACGTGGCAAAGGTTGAAGACTTTAGCTTTACTTCATGATGCCGTTCGTTATCCTGATTTTAGAATAGGGCATCCGATGCATGTCAAGGTAACTGTCTCGTCCCATTTTTGGATGATCAGATTGTTCTGTCTGGAAAATATAATCCCTTCATATTAGTTTGTGTATTCATGTTATATGCATGAATTGGGACCCTTGCAATGACAGAAATTAAGCAGGGTTTGAGAGAGATTCCTGTTTTTCTCTTCTTTAGTATTAGCATTTTTCATATCCTTCTCTGTTTGTGGGAATGATTTTTAGTATTATCTACTGGAGTTTTACGATATAGTAAATTTGCTTTGGTACTCTCAAGTTTATTTAGGGAATATGTAAAAAATTTTGACAAATACGAGAAGGGATGCTCCACAATGGTAGAAGAAAGTAATGCATTTCCTTAGCCACTTTCATTTTTTGATTGCTTGGTATATTGATTTATGATTTATTAATGGGCCTGAACCTCTCTCTGATTGACGTCCTTATTTGATGAATGAGTAGATTACTAGATATATTTTCTAATGCTATTTCCAGAAATTGCGGAATTTTTTTTCTGAAAATGGGCAAGTATTGCATTCCATGAAGCACACTTTTTATATCTGAAGTGTTCTTGGTGACTTTTAATATTTTTTTGGCATAAGTTGCCTTCTGATATATCATGTGAGTGTTGTTCCTCTCTTTGTTAAACTGCTAATATATGCTGGCATAGTGGCATTACCTGGATTAGCAGGAAACATACGATTGGTTCACTTGAGTTTGTAAAATTTGTTGTAACTTAAGGGCCAAAAGGCCAGTTTGTTGTGCAGCTCATTAAGAGTTCTGCATTTGAAACTGAAAAAGTATAATATGGATTATCCTAATTCAAGCATTAATGTTGTTGACCAACGAAAAAAAATTCAAACATTAAATTATTTTTGTTTGTTCCAAGAGCCTCAAAATTCAAGCTTCCTAATACTATATATATTGGTAGGAACATAGGTTCAAAACACTTCTGACCGATCTGTTCCAACATATTCATCTGAAAATAATACCATGGATGATACTTCCTCTTTGAAATCTGAAAATTTGATTATCTTCTGATATAGCATGGCAGTTTCTTAGTCCTGCAAATTGCATACCTAAAAAAAAATTTGAGAGGAAATTTTAAGAATTTTGTGTCTGATCGTTCCGTTGGTTTGTAAAATTTGTTGTAACTTAAGGGCCAAAAGGCCAGTTTGTTGTGCAGCTCATTAAGAGTTCTACATTTGAAACTGAAAAAGTATAGTATGGATTATCCTAATTCAAGCATTAATTTTGTTGACCAACGAAAAAAAAATCAAGCATTAATGTTGCTGGATCTATTGATTGCTCAGATCTTATAGATGAATTTAATGATTTAAACATTGAGGTGATTAGTTGATGATTTAAGATTATATTTTAAGTAATGTGAGTTTTCTGAGTCTTTTTTTTTTTTTCCCTCAGGTACCTTATTAGAGTCACTTGGACCAGACTTAGATATGAAGGTCAACGTGTCATCAATTTTTGTGTGCATGATGATATATGCTGTTGGAAGTTTAGGGGATTGAAAATTAGTGCTGACATGCATGGTCGAGCTGTGTAGTACTTGATAATGTTCAGCTAGAGGTAGTGGAGCTAACCGTTTTATCAAGAGGCAATGAGGTGAATGCGGTGGAGGAGCACACTGATTTGGATGATGTTCCTATATCTCATGTTTTCTAGAAGACTACTGGCAAGGGCAAGAGGAAACAGGTCTGGAATAAGGTGGTTGTTTCAACTGAAAATGCGGGGAATTATATGCTTTCTTCTCCAACCAAGGTGCCACCCTAGCAATGAAGTGTATCAAGAAGGAGAAGATGTAGGGATGCATCGGTCCATATGATGCATACGCAGTATTTACTTGGGTTTGAGTAATTTTTTATAAACCTTCTCCCTCTTCAGCAATCCAGTAATTTTTTTATTTTGAACTGTGACGGAAGTTGCTAAATGCTAGACATACAAGAGTAAAACTATTAATGTGGTTGTAACCAAGTTTTGTTTTTAGGTAGTGAGACAACTTATATTTATTATTGGTAAATCTAAAATCTAATTATTATTTTTTTATGTTCCTTAGTGTTGTATTGAACTCCTTAATTATTTCTACGAGTGGAAGGTTCGAATGTGCTTTAATATGGAATTGTTGCATTCGCGCATCACGTGGGGGAATTTTGTGCTTCTTGTGAAATATTTCAGAGTAGATCATTGAATAGCTCATATGTTACATACTAAGCTTCTTGTTTTCTTTTTCAGTAGTGAAGCAGATGCCATCTTACACTAATATGAGAATCATAGCTGAACATAAAGATACAACTATTTTACCTATTTAGTGATTATTTGCTTCTTTTTCTGTCCTGTCCGAGCTGGATTATTTGTTTGATTTATACAATTGTGTGTGTGTGTGTGTGGTATTCAAGGTACAACTATTTTACCTAAAGGTTCATCTTTTTTTTTTCTTTTTTTTTTGCCAGAATGAAGATTCTCTTACTTGAGAAATAGTATTGATCAAAATAAGGTACCGATTAAAATTATGACATTTTTCTTCTAAACAATAGTATTTTGAAATATATTGATAAACATTTGTCTTATAATTAATAGATTTATTATTTCTATATATCTTCCCTTTTACCATTTAATCAAATAAATAAAACAGAACAGATGACATATTTTTTAAAGATGTAAATTAATAAAAATCTTTATAAGAAATATATCAGAAATTTTGAAATCACATGATAAAAATGTTTAAATAAGAGGATAATTATTGCTACTGAAGGTTAGAATAAAAGCCCTAAAAATCATAAATTATATGACCATTGTAATCTTATCTCTAATTTATAGTTATCTCAACTTGCGATGTTGTCATGAATTATATATAAATATAAATGTCGCTTAGGGTTAAATGGTAAAAGGTTAGAATTTATAAGCAAATGTCGCTTATACATGAATTATATATAAATTTTGAAATTATGGATTTAGTTGAGCATGCTTATAGATTATTTGGTTTTAATGGATTACATATATACCTCAAAGTTTGAGACCAGGAAAAATATAAGCACCTCATGTTGGTCATCTTAAACAAATTTCTTTAAAAAAAAGGTGGGTCATCTTGGTGTCTTTTCCTTTCTCATATATTAATGAGGTCACAAAACTGGCATCTGGATGCACTGAGTTCTTAGGTGCTATATTTTTGTTTGGAATTTATCCAATGTAACGTATTTAAAGGTAAGTTGTTTTTTTCCCCCCTTAGCTTTCCTTTTTTCTTAAAAAAATATTTGTTACACTTTTTATGATGTGATGTAGATTTTCCATCTCACTCTTGGATATGGATGCCAGATACTTCAAAAATGATGAGATAGACAAGAGAGTGTGGAAAGATGTAATTTAGTTCTACATAAATTTTTTAAAAAAGTTAAAGGTCACATTTGAATCTTGAGCTGACAACTTGGAAGAACAAATCAGAGTCTTGAACAAAAGTGGTGAAGCATATGATAAAAATTGGCAGGCATTTCAATAATAACTTTAAAATTCACTTCCCACGTAAATTCAAATTCTTCAGTTTTTCATAATTGAAACTTTCACTTAAATACTCATTTTTATTTACTACGCATTGATTTTTAACACTACTTAATTAAATATTTAGTTTTGAAGTTACTACATATTATTCATACCGCCATTTCTTATACATTTTACTTATTGACGTTATAATATTTTATTTTTGCTTTTGGAAATTGTGATTTTTTATTCCTACTTTTGTTTTAGTATATGAAAAATCTTGAGATCCATAGAATAATTTTGTATCATTATATTGTATTGAAGGATATTCAGTTTGCTGTGGGTGTCATTGCACCCAATCAAAATGTGGATGAAGAAATTGCTTGGCATGAGGTCCAACAAACTCATTCACAGAGAGTAGATGACAAGAAATGTTGTGTCTAAAGGGATATTTAGAAATATTAATCAATTAGAAGATATTATTATTAAATATTGTTCAGATTTCATTTGTAATATGTATTTTGAATTGATTGGAGGATATTGTTGTTTTATCATAGTTGAAGTTTTATTTCTAATATGTAATTATTCATTGATAGTGATATTTTAATGTTCCATAAAGATAATAAAGTTGCATCACATAGGAAGTAAAATATATTTAAGTAACCTATAAAATATTATCATCCGTGCAACGCACGGGGAAGTATAGGCTCGTTGAATTATGACAACCATGTCCCTCCATCACTCCAATTCTACTCATGTCTCTTCACTAATTTTATAAGAATTCTCCCCCTTTTTGTTCCAATTATAAAAATACTCCTTTAAATCTCTCACAAGAAAATTTTAACAAAACATATAAAGGTTTACCGGCTAATTAATTACTATTTTTCACTTTTAATAGAGAAAGGCGTCCTTTAATTCATATGAATTACTCATTTGGTCCTCTATATATATATATATATAAAAGGCAAATAGAAAAGCTTTTTATACGGATATTTACTTTTATCTTTCATTTATTATTGTGTTGATGTTGTTTTCATAGAGTATAATGTCTATTAAATAGGGGTAAATTTAAAAATTTGTTGAATTTTATTATAGAGTTAAAAAAGTTTAAAGTTTTGTTGTTGTTGTTGTTGTCTATATGAAAAATGTTGAAAGTGTCTTATAGAGGATCAGATGAGTAGTTAATAATCCTCTCATCCTAAATATAAGAGATAGTTTTTAGTACAATTTGCACTATAAATTATAATATGTCCTATATTTATTATTAGAGGTAATACTACATCCGGTCATAATTATAGGAACACTTTTATAGTGTAATACACTATAAAAAAAAGTGTTACTATAATTAAGAAAAATGGTATCTTACATTTTAGATAAGAGGGAGTACATTACAGGGGAATCGAGAATTTAGAAAGAGCATCGCCTTAAAATATCTGACTATTGGGGAATGTAGCCTCATTTTTTGGAGTAATAAAAATCTTTTTAATACTACCTTCGATCTTAATTATAGGAACACTTTTATAGTACAATTTACACTACAAATATGTTGCTATAATTAAGACCGAAGAGGGTAATCGTGTAACGTCACAATTTTAATACCCAAAAACTCAGTCAAAATATTGAAAATACCTTCAAAAGAGTTCAACAATATCCAAATCCTTTTACAATGTTACCATTTCGAATAAAACCCGTAATACATAATCAGAATAAATTCCAGAAAATATTTCAGAGTTTAATACAAAACAGAAGTCTTAGGTTCATGGCAAATAAAATGACATAACATAATCTATTGGAGATCAAAAGAGCTTCCAGAGCTCACTCCATAGGTGCCTTCCCTTGCTCTCTACTAGAATAATCACCTGAAAAATGTTAATATGGGATGAGATTCCACGTCTCAGTAACTACTGAATACTTCTACCTTACCCGAGCAAATTACATATGACATAAATAGTAGATAGTAAAAAAAAATGAATATAATATACACAGATATTTTTTATAGATATACAGTAGTTCACATCAAATATCTTTATAAAATACTCATCATTCTTTATTGAATAATTCAGAATGCACTATGCAGTATGCAGCCTCCCTTATATCCCCTTCCAACCGTATACCGCTGACTGGAACCATAGGCTAACATATAGTCCAATAGAAACTCATTCATTTGACTGGATGGTTTCAAGCTCACCAAAACTTAAGATACACCCGGCCAAAGGTATAGAGCTTAAATCTGGACTATGGCTCCCCTCCTTTAAAATAACAACTAAGGAGGTGTCACATGTCCCACATCTCCAATGAAATCCCGGCCAGAGAAAAACATGGAAGATGGGGCCCTGAAAAGTACCATCCACTGTGCACCGAGTGGTGGCATAAACAATTCTTATCATTCAATTCCCTCCTTACTCCACCCATCACAATACAACCGCCATGATGAATGTATTTACTCAAAAATAATGCATTATTATACCATTATATACATTGATATGCGTATTTATGAATAGTAAAATACTATGCGTATCTGTGAATAGTAAAATACTATGCGTATCTGTGAATAGTAAAATACGGTATATACATGAATAGTAAAATGAGTAGTAAATACGGTATACGTGAATAGTAACATGAATAGTAAATACGGTATACATGAATAGTAACATGAATAGTAAATACGGTATACGTGAATAGTAAAATGAATAGTAAATATGGTATATGTGAATAGTAACGTACGTATAAATAGTACCTCTACAGATTTGCAAGTCAAAGTTCCCACACCAGATCTTAAAACCATAAATATTTTCTAAATATTCTTGCCAAAATAGTAAACAAACAAATTTATAATCATACATAATTCACAAGTATAAGGAAGAGTATTCAGAGTTACCTGTTACTTGCTAATACCCGAATCACCAACCAGCTATTATAACTCTCAAGCAAATATCTCTACTCTCTCTCTCTCTCTACCTCTCTCTATGGCTCTTAGAAGTTGTGAAGAATGAAATGAAATGGAAGGTCTATTTATAGTTGGAAAATGGGTCTTTAAGTGTAATTTTCGTCTCTGGGTCGTTTTACGTAATTTTAACAAAAATATGAAAAGAAGAACCCGTGAACCTCTCAGCCGCCTCGTGAAAAATTTTGAAAATTTTTAATAATATTTTAATAATATAATATAATATATATTAAAATATAATATTATTTAAATAATAAATTATTATTGAGTGGGTCCCGCGGCCATTTTTTTCAAAGTTCACGAGAATTGTGTTGGGAGGAAGAATTATTTTGGTTGTGGGTCCCGCAAAATACTGATTTCAAATTTATCACTTTCTGAAAATAGAGCCTACTAGTCTTTCCAAAATAGGTTTATGTTCAAGATATTAGATTCAAAATTCAGGATGTTACATTTCTCCCCTCCTAAAAGAAAATTTTGTCCTCAAAATTTCGCTATAATAAGAATTCTAACCTATTTAAATAAATGAGGATAGGTTTGTCGCATGCTCTCCTCCGTTTCCCAAGTAGCATCTCCGGGAACCATTCCTTTCCACTCGACCTTTACAAGTCTAATGGTCTTGTTTCTTAATTTCTTGTCCCTTGCATCAACAATCCGCTCCGGCTCGGCTTTATACGTCATGTTATCCTTGAGTTCTACCTCTTCTACTTCTATAATGTGGGAAGGATCCGGTTGGTATTTCTTCAGTTGTGATACATGAAAGACATCGTGAAGATTCGCAAGCTGTGGAGGTAATGCAATTCTGTAAGCTACCGGTCCAATTTTCTCCAAAATCTCATAAGGACCCATAAAACGAGGTGAAAGCTTCTTTGCTCGTATTGCTCTACCAATGCCAGTCATTGGTGTGACTCTTAAGAATACATGTTCGCCCACCATGAACTCCAACGGTCGTCTTCTCTTGTCAGCATAACTCTTCTGTCGACTCTGAGCAGTGAGAAGTTTCTGTTGAATCACCTTAATCTTTTGAGTCGTCTCGTCCACAAGTTCTGGACCTATTAAAATTCGCTCATTTAATTCCGTCCAGCAAATAGGAGATCTACATTTTCTTCCATACAAAGCCTCATAAGGTGCCATCTCAATGCTGGAGTGATAACTATTGTTATATGCAAACTCCGCAAGATGAAGATGATCGTCCCAACTTCCTTTTAGTTCGATTGCACAAGCCCGCAACATGTCTTCCAGAGTTTGAATAGTCCTCTCAGTCTGCCCGTCAGTTTGAGGATGATAAGCGGTACTATAACTCATCCGAGTTCCCATAGCATTCTGCAATGCTTTCCAAAATCGTGAAGTGAATCGTGGATCACGATCAGATACGATGCTATTCGGTATCCCATGCAATCTGACAATCTCCTTCATGTAGATCTTTGCTAGTCTCTCCAATGAGTATTCTGCTGCAATTGCTAGAAAATGAGCTGACTTAGTTAACCTATCGACAATTACCCAAATGGCATTATGTCCGGATGTCGTTAGAGGAAGCCCCATGATGAAATCCATAGAGATGCTGTCCCATTTCCACTCTGGGATATCCAAATTCTTTAATAATCCAGGAGGTTTCTGATGTTCGATCTTGACTTTCTGACAAGTCAAACAACAAGTGACAAAGTCAGTCACATCTTTCTTCATGCCTCGCCACCACCAATTCTGCTTAAGATCATGATACATCTTGGTTGCTCCAGGATGGATAGTGTATTTACTCCGATGAGCCTCCTCTAGTATGAGCCTTTTTATTTCTCCATCATTAGGTATGCACACTTTTCCTTTATACCTTAATATCCCATCTCTATCGATCCCAAATTTCGATTCTTTTCCTTCTTCAATATCTTCCCTCACGTTTAATAGATACTCATCTTCGAGCTGAGCGAATTTAATCTCTTTCCAAATTGTGCTTTCAATAGTTAATGCTTCCATGGTAGCGACCAAACCTGACATTACATCAATAGATGTACTTGGTATCTCCTCGAGCAATTTATGTTCTCTGATCATCATCTGGGCTACATGGATTGTCTTTCTACTTAAGGCATCTGCTACAACGTTCGCCTTTCCTGGATGATACTTCAATTCGAAGTCGTAGTCCTTGATAAACTCCATCCATCTCCTCTGTCGCATGTTGAGCTCCTTTTGGTCGAACAGGTACTTCAGACTTTTGTGGTCACTATAAACCTCGAACTTTGAACCGTAGAGGTGATGCCTCCAAATCTTCAGAGCAAACACTACTGCTGCCAGTTCTAAGTCGTGAGTAGGATAATTCCCTTCATGTGGCCTTAACTGTCGAGAAGCATAAGCTACTACCCTACCATTTTGCATTAATACACACCCAAGACCTTTCTTGGAAGCATCTGTGTACAAAGTAAAGGTCTGAGCAGGATCTGGAATTATAAGTACTGGTGCCGTAGTCAACTTAGTCTTCAAATTTTGGAAAGCTGCTTCACACTTTTCGTCCCATACAAATGGTTGACCCTTCCTTGTTAACTTAGTCAAAGGCATAGCTATTTGCGAAAAGCCCTTGATAAATCTCCTATAATAGCCAGCTAGACCTAGAAAACTCCTGATCTCAGTCACGGACTTTGGTCGTTCCCATTGGAGAACTGCTTCAACTTTAGTATGGTCCACTGCAACACCTTCAGCCGATACGACATGGCCTAGGAATTTTACTTCCTTCAACCAAAATTCGCACTTAGACAGTTTCGCATAGAGCTTGTGCTCCTTCAACACTTGTAGCACGATTCTAAGGTGCTCTTTATGCTCTTCTTCATCCTTAGAGTAGATAAGGATGTCGTCAATGAAAACCACTACAAATTTATCTAGATATGGTCGGAAAATTCTATTCATGTAATCCATGAATACTGCTGGAGCATTTGTTAGCCCAAATGGCATAACAAGAAATTCATAATGGCCATATCTAGTTCTGAATGCAGTTTTTGAGACATCTTCAGCTTTGACTCTCAGTTGGTGATAACCTGATCTGAGGTCGATCTTGGAGAATATGGATGCTCCCTTCAACTGATCAAGTAGATCGTCGATCCTGGGTAAAGGATATTTATTCTTTATAGTCACTTTATTCAACTGGCGATAGTCAATGCATAGTCTCAGGCTCCCATCTTTCTTCTTCACAAAGAGTACGGGCGATCCCCAAGGAGATACACTGGGTCTGATAAAACCCTTTTCTAACAATTCCTCGATCTGCCTCTTCAATTCTGCTAGTTCCGATGGAGACATTCGGTAAGGAGCTTTAGATATAGGTTCTGTTCCAGGTACGAGATCAATAGAAAATTCTACTTCTCTCTCTGGGGGTAAACCTGTCATTTCTTTCGGAAATACTTCCGGAAATTCTTTCACCACTTCAATGTTCTCTATCCCTTCCTCCACTTCTGTTTGAATGGAGAAAAACACCATGTACGCAAGACAACCATGAAGAACAGGCTTTTCATCTTGTGCTATAGACAACAATTGTGGTCTACTATGACTCATAGAGTCATCCGCAAGAGAGATAGTCTTCCTCTTGCAGTCAAGGATGATGTCATTAGCTGACAACCAATCCATCCCTATTATTACATCGATACCCTTCGTGGGTAAACAAACAAGGTCTATATTTGAGATCCTATTATCAATCTCAATCGTACAATTTAAGCAAGCCCTAGAAGTTTTTACTGAAGCTCCCGCCGGTGTAGAAATAATCATATAATAAGGCAATTCACTCACTTTTAAATTCAATCGAGGCACACAGTCGTATGATATAAAAGAGTGTGTGGCACCAGAATCAAATAAGGCTTCTACTTCAAGACCTTGGAGTTTGAGGATACCTTTAATCAGATTTGGTGAAGCACTTGCCTCCTGATGTGATAGTGCAAACACTTTCCCTGGCACTGCAGTTCTAGCATCCTTGGCTCCTCGAGGCTCCTCCTCACAAAATCTGGAAATGTGTCCTGGCTTTCCACAGTTGAAACACGTCACACATGGTCCTTGGTGTATTCTTCCACACTTGGCACACATCTGATTGTTGGCGGTGCTTGCAACAGGAGCTGTGGATCCCCTATATGAACTCTGACCTCCACTGAAGTGACTCCTTTGAGGTCCTTTGAATTGACTCCTCGGTGGTCTGCTGAAATGACTTCTTTGGGGTCCAGTAAAATAACTCCTCGTTGGTCCACCAAAGTGACTTCTGGATGGTTGGCTAAACCGCGTATTCACATTACTGAAGTTGTGACTCTGCTTCTTAGTAACTCCTCCCGTTGGTCTCATGAGGTGTGTAGATCTGGCCTGAAAACCCTTCATCTTCTCAGCTTCCTCTTCTCGTTTGTTCCTTGCTATCGTGCGCAGTTTGTCGCATATTTCTTCAAAATCCCTTGTTTCATCAAGGAACGGTGATAGAGCTGTTTTTAGGTCTGGTTTAGCTTTTTCAACCAATCGAGCACTCAACCATTTAGAGTTGTTCTGTGAATATCCGCAGAATTTAGACAACTCTAAAAAGCGAGTAATAAATTCGTCTTCATGTAATTCCCCTTGCCTGAATGTGAGGAATTCAGTTTCTTTCTCTATTCTGATTGAAGGGGAAAAGTAATAATTTTCGAACTTTTCCTTAAACTCTTCCCACGTCATCTCAGCATTTCCTTTTGTTTTGGTGCTTTCCCACCATTCTTCAGCTGCTTTCTGCAACAATTGTTCAGCAACCATCACCTTTTGTTGTGAGCTAATCTCGATAACTCTGAAAATCTTTTCTACACGCTTCAGCCACTCCAGTGCTGCAATCGGATCTAGCTTCCCCTCGAACATCGGTGGAGTAAACTTCCGAAATTTTTCCCAAACCTCAGTAATAGGTAAGGGATGGTATTGAGAATGAGAACCGCTACTACCTCCATCTTCAGTGCGAGAACGACTTCCTCCCCTAGATTGATGGTCAGAAGGTGTGACTTGTAACGCCTCATTTTCAATACCAAAATCTTGGCCAAAATAATAGTAACACCTCCAAATATAGGATATTCAACACTCAAACACATATTTACAATATGGCCAAAGGTAGAAATCCATTTATACAGGGCCAAAATAAATCCAATAAATAAGAGTTATTTTAAAATGCGGAAGTCTTTTAGGTTCATGGCAAATAAAATAACACAACATAAACTAAAGGAGTACAGAAGAGCCTACAAAGCTCACTCCATGGGTGCATTCCCTTGATCTCTACTAAGTTATTCACCTGAAAAATGTTAATATGGGGTGAGATTACACATCTCAGTAACTACTAAATATTTCTACCGTACACGAGCAAATAATATATGACAAAAAGATATGGGCTGATTTCAAATATATATATAGATTCCATAATTTATCATACAAAATAATTTATACTAATAGTCATCAATATAGAAGGTATTAAAACATATATATCTCAAAAGTTCTCATCTCATGTCTTTACAGAATATTCATCATCATATCAAATTCTTGAACTGTTCAGAAATGCACTATGCAGTATGCAGCCTCCCTTATATCACCACCTCCCTTATACCGCAGACTGGAGCCATAGGCTAACACATAGTCCAATAGAAACTTATTCATTTGACTGAATTGTTCCAAGCTCACCAAAACTTAAGATACACCCGGCCAAAGGTATATAGCTTAAATCTGGACTATGGCTCCCCTCCTTTAAAATAACTAAGGAGGTGTCACATGTCCCACAACTCCAATGAAATCCCGGCCAGAGGAAAACATGGAAGATGGGGCCCTGAAACAAGTACCATCCACTGTGCACCGAGTGGTGGCATAAATCATTCTTATCATTCAAATCCCTCCTTACTCCACCCATCAAAATACAACCGCCATGATGAATATGTTCACTCAAAATAATGCATTATTATACCATAAAGTTTTATACATCAATATGCGTATTTATGAATAGTGAATACTATGCGTATATGTGAATAGTAAAATACGATATATATACATGAATAGTAAAAATGAAGAGTACATACGGTATGTATACGTGAATAGTAAATACGGTATGTATACGTGAATAGTATTATGAATAGTAAATACGGTATACGTGAATAGTAAAATGAATAGTAAATACGGTGTGAATAGTAAATATGGTATACGTGAATAGTAAATACAGTATACGTGAATAGTAACATGAATAGTAAAAATGAATAGTAAATACGGTATACGTGAATAGTAACGTACGTATAAATAGTACCTCTGCAGATTTGCAAATCAAAGTTCCCACACCAGATCTTAAAACCATAAATATTTTCTAAATATTCTTGCCAAAATAGTAAACAAACAAATTTATAATCATACATAATTCACAAGTATAAGGAAGAATATTCAGAGTTACCTGTTACTTGCTAATACCCGAATCACCAACCAGCTATTATAACTCTCAAGCAAACATCTCTCTACTCTCTCTCTCTCTCTCTCTACCTCTCTCTATGGCTCTTAGAAGTTGTGAAGAATGAAATGAAATGGAAGGTCTATTTATAGTTGGAAAATGGGTCTTTAAGTGTAATTTTCGTCTCTGGGTCGTTTTACGTAATTTTCCCAAAATTATAAAATGAAAACTTTCTCGTGACTACCCAGCCGCCCCGTGAAGTTTTTAAAAAAATTTTAATAATATTTTAATATTTTAAATAATATAATATTATAAATCAAATAGTAAATTACTATTACGTGGGTCCCGCGTGAAATATTTTCAAAACTCACGAGAGTTTCTGTCGGCAGAGGAGAAATAATTTGACGTGGGTCCCACATGAATAGTAAATACGTATTTTGGAATAGTAAATACCGTATTTTTAAATAGTAAATACGTATTTGTGAATAGTGAACACTATTCATATTTCACAAATTTCAAGTATTAAATACGTATTTGCGAATAACATATATATATATATATATTTTTTTAAAAAAAAAAAAATACGTATTTGTATATAGTAAAAACGTATACGTGAATAGTAAATACTATTCACGGGGCCCACAAAATACTGATTTCAAATTTATTACTTTCCAAAAATAGAGCCTACTAGTCTTCCCAAAATAGGTTTATGTTCAAGATATTAGATTCAAAATTCAGGATGTTACATTTCTCCCCTCCTAAAAGAAAATTTTGTCCTCAAAATTTTGCTATAATAGGAATTCTAACCTATTTAAATAAATGAGGATAGGTTTGTCGCATGCTCTCCTCCGTTTCCCAAGTAGCATCTCCGGGAGCCATTCCTTTACACACAACCTTTACAAGCTAATAGCCTTGTTCCTCAATTGCTTATCCCCCGCATCAACAATCCGCTCCGACTCAGCTTTATATATCATATTATCCCTAAGTCCTATCTCTTTCCCAAACATGCTCACCAAGCACACAACACAATTTTCGTTCATCCTGTACCCAAAGTAATATTCAGACACAGGATCCACTAGTTCCTTATTTGAGCGCTTGGTTACACTGGCCTCACAGGCCAGTTCATTCTTCCTTTCTGCTTATTTCATTGTATTACCACGACACTGGATATTCAGATCTTACAGCTTAAGAAGTTACCCTCAGGCCATAATAACCACAATATGATATAATCTGATTATTTTGCCAACCTTAAGATAAACTTTAGACATACAGGTCTAATGTTACCATGATAGGCAACAAACACAATACTAGGCACATAAGTCTTATAGCCTAGAGATACCACCATATGCAAACTAGCTCAACGGGTCTTACCGCTTCAAGCCTCTGCTCGTCTATCCTATACCCGTGCTTCCTCAATTCCAGTTTTAAGAAAACACTTACTTACTAAATCTAGCTTTCACCAATGGCAAGTAATTCAAAAACAAGTACATTTGGCAAGATTCCGCAAACTAAGTATATCCACAACAGTTTCCAACCTCTTCTAGCTTGTACACCTTCCACCACAATCATAATGTAAAAGTCAATTCTTGTTCGAATTTCGCAAGGATTCATTCCATGAGACATCATAGTTTATAAATGTCGATTACAAACTGGTCTTAAATCCTGTTGTAAATATTGCGTAAAAATTTCCAAACACAGCAAGTGCATTGGTAAGTTCAAAATTCAAATACTCAGGGACCTAGCAACTATTTTAAATAGTCACCAACTCCGAATACATTCCAGGTTCCAACTTATTCTACTCAACTCATCCATGAAACACTCAATTCATTATTTCTAAAGAAAGATTCTATTATCAAGATCATTTCCTATGCTAGTTAAACAGTTGGCAATCTCTGAACACCTTATACATGTTGGTATCACATTTTGTTCCCTATTTCTCTCAAATCAATTAATACCATATTCTAATATCTCAATTTATTCAATCAATTCAGTCTCCTAAAGAATCAATACAACTGTTAAGTTGAACTGTTATATTACATTTCTACTAGTAGCAACCCTCTAGATCCCCTACCAACTTTCAGATTCATCATCCTATTTCTAAAACCCCGATTATTCATACTAGATTCATCATACTCCATAGCTTATATCATTTAAGAACTATCCTCAAACTTTCCCCAAAAATGATAATTGTCAAATTACAAATCAACTCTTAGAACTTCAATATCAGCAAGACAGAGATATCATGTGTCCTCAATAATATCCATAGAACATTCATGTTTCACAATTCCTAGACTAAGATTTAAAACATTCAAATATTATTCTCACAACCTCAGCATTGTTCACATGATTCGAATTCAATCCTTAGTATCTCAAAGACATATACTAAATATCATATGTTCCTCTCATAGTTATCTATTAATCACACCCAAATAACATACATAAATCACCGGATTTCATACTTTCTTAATTAGACACACTATCTTAACTCAGATTGAATTCAAGTCTATTTTCAAATATTCCCAGACATTAATAGTCAAGTTTACAATTTGATTCTTATAACCTCAACATCAACTGATAATTCGTGTTTCCCCAAAAATACCCATCATACTAAGATCATGATTCACAATTCCTAATCTAATTCTTGGATTATATGAAGACTATCTACAACCTCAGCAGTATTCACAAGGTTCTAATTCTACCTCAACCTGCAATATCACAAAGGCTCATTTCGTTCTTGAGTTCTATTTCAGCTTAGATTAAATTAAAGCCTATCCTCAATATTTACTATATTCATTCTAACATCTTACTGGCATTCCTAAGGATCACCATTTCATACCTTTCCATCGATCTTCCAACATGTTTATCCAAAAACCTTAGTCTTTGAATTATCTTTGACAAATTCATAGAGTTCTTCGGATACTCGGAGAGTGAAGAATGCTCTCGGGTTAATTGGCACAACTCATCATCATTTCAAATCTTCGGATTCTCTCCGGTTCATCTAATATTATTAGGAAGTCACCCTTCCCAAGATTACTATCACCTTAGCACGCTTACGCTTAAAATCCTATTTTCAAATGTCAATTCCGACATCTTGAGTCAGCTGCACATCCAAGACAGATTTCTTAGATAAATGCGCGTATAAACGTCCAAACTTAATTTCTTGAAAACACAGCTAGCAATAAATGCCATAGCGATTTCTGTCTGCAAAGGTCTAGAAAACTGCGACCCCTAACGGTGGCTAGGGTGCACTAGGGTGCGGTGCCATAAAATTTTCCGCATAACAACAAAGTCTACATGATTCTGAGCTAACGACAGATGAGAATCCGATGCTGCTTAAAAAATATAGACGTTGCTAGCCCAGCTATAAATAGAGTAAAGAAAGAGTAAATGTTTCACGTTCTCTCAAACTTCACAAAACCTCCACATATTCATTTCCTCTCCGATCGTAACCTTCACTATAACCTTCCACATTATCCTTAAACATGGCCGGTTCAAGTAACTCTATTCCAGTCTCCGATTCATTCAACCCTTTCTTTCTTGAAGCCTTACTTCATGACTATCAGACTAACATGTTGTCTGATTTGTCAAACAATGCATCATACCCTTATTCTTCTTTACTTCCCCAAAATCCCGTAAGTATGAACGTTCATTCATCTGCCTCAACGATTAACATTCCTACTCCTCCTCCAAGGATACAAGATTCTATTTTTACCACTACTAACAGAAAGGAATCTGAAGCAGGTCCATCAAGGCGACCTGTCCAAAGGTGTCGTAATGTGGCAGAACTTATGGAGTCTACGGTACCTTCTCAACCAAGGAATCCTGCTTCTACCTTGACTGAGACTACTAATCCATTTTCATGTGGTTGCTGCCATGTTCTACGAGAGATTATTCATACCAATGGACTTCAATACCATAAACTTGAAGTTCATGGGAGGATTGGTATGATATGCCACGCTGTCTTTCACCAGGACGTACAAGGAGGTTCTTCCAGTCCTCAAGTATTTGACTTTGGTAAGAAAAATTTAGAAGATGTCAAACATTTTCTAGAAAATTATTGTTTGAATCAAAATTCTTTAGGGTATGTCCTGGTGTCAGATCCCCTATCAGCCTACTATGAGGCCCTTTGTGTTGGTTTGGAATGGACTAAAAATCAAAATGAACTCCCTAATAGTTCATTTCCAACCAATACAGAAAATATATCCAATAAAGGAAAAGAGCTCATGGTTGTAAATAATAATCCTTCAGTCCCCATACCTAGTAATCCATACCGATCAAGAGCTGAACAAAATATTAGAGCTGCATCAATGTCAATTAATGATCTTAGAGACTTATTCCATTTACCTCAACAAGAAGCGGCTCAACAAGTTCGTCTATGCAAAAATGTTCTAATGAAAATATGCCATAGGGGAGGAATAAAGCATTGGCCTTATGTAAAAATTCGAAGCACTATGAAGCAAATAGCTAGATTGAGAAGAACAATGTCTCCTGATGGTCCTCTCTCAAGAGCAGCCGCTCAGGAAGAAATTAATAGACTTAAACTTGAGATAGTCGAAGCTTGCGGTGGGATTGTACCAACTGTTGTTCTTGATGCTTGAATTAATATAGTCTACTCTTCTTAGCCTTCTTGCTAATGTTTGTAATCTCTATTCTAGGATTCATAAGGATTTTCGAGTTTTCCTGCCAAACTCAACTTTATCTTATTAAATTCAAACTTAAGCCAGTTATTCTGTATAATCAAGACTATGCCCATATTCTGTTATGGTATTGTCATCTGTTACTCATATAAATTAGCTAGGTAAGTGAAAATCTAGCGAACATCTCTTCATACTTTTTTTTTTACAACGGCAACTAATTGAATAAACATCAAATAGGGGCTTAGTCTTTCAATCACTTTCCTAGACACCAATAAAAATATTCATCCTAGAAAGTAATTTTGGGCCTACAGAATCCAATATTCAATAAATTTTCTACTTACCAACTTCCGCTACGCAGCTCTGAAATTTAATCTCAATCACATCCTCAAATCATAAATCCTCATTATCAATCACTTGAATATTTTGATTAACCCATTCTTCTCCTATCATGAATGTCACAAGAAAATTGGTAAAAAGAATCCAAAGCTATAAAGGAAAATGCACATGTTATGATATTTAATTTGCCATGACCTCAAAATTTTTATTTAGAAAACTGATAGGAAATTTACAGATTGGCCAGAACCTTTGCTCTGATACCAAAAATGTAACGCCTCATTTTCAATACCAAAATCTTGGCCAAAATAATAGTAACACCTCCAAATATAGGATATTCAACACTCAAACACATATTTACAATATGGCCAAAGGTAGAAATCCATTTATACAGGGCCAAAATAAATCCAATAAATAAGAGTTATTTTAAAATGCGGAAGTCTTTTAGGTTCATGGCAAATAAAATAACACAACATAAACTAAAGGAGTACAGAAGAGCCTACAAAGCTCACTCCATGGGTGCATTCCCTTGATCTCTACTAAGTTATTCACCTGAAAAATGTTAATATGGGGTGAGATTACACATCTCAGTAACTACTAAATATTTCTACCGTACACGAGCAAATAATATATGACAAAAAGATATGGGCTGATTTCAAATATATATATAGATTCCATAATTTATCATACAAAATAATTTATACTAATAGTCATCAATATAGAAGGTATTAAAACATATATATCTCAAAAGTTCTCATCTCATGTCTTTACAGAATATTCATCATCATATCAAATTCTTGAACTGTTCAGAAATGCACTATGCAGTATGCAGCCTCCCTTATATCACCACCTCCCTTATACCGCAGACTGGAGCCATAGGCTAACACATAGTCCAATAGAAACTTATTCATTTGACTGAATTGTTCCAAGCTCACCAAAACTTAAGATACACCCGGCCAAAGGTATATAGCTTAAATCTGGACTATGGCTCCCCTCCTTTAAAATAACTAAGGAGGTGTCACATGTCCCACAACTCCAATGAAATCCCGGCCAGAGGAAAACATGGAAGATGGGGCCCTGAAACAAGTACCATCCACTGTGCACCGAGTGGTGGCATAAATCATTCTTATCATTCAAATCCCTCCTTACTCCACCCATCAAAATACAACCGCCATGATGAATATGTTCACTCAAAATAATGCATTATTATACCATAAAGTTTTATACATCAATATGCGTATTTATGAATAGTGAATACTATGCGTATATGTGAATAGTAAAATACGATATATATACATGAATAGTAAAAATGAAGAGTACATACGGTATGTATACGTGAATAGTAAATACGGTATGTATACGTGAATAGTATTATGAATAGTAAATACGGTATACGTGAATAGTAAAATGAATAGTAAATACGGTGTGAATAGTAAATATGGTATACGTGAATAGTAACATGAATAGTAAAAATGAATAGTAAATACGGTATACGTGAATAGTAACGTACGTATAAATAGTACCTCTGCAGATTTGCAAATCAAAGTTCCCACACCAGATCTTAAAACCATAAATATTTTCTAAATATTCTTGCCAAAATAGTAAACAAACAAATTTATAATCATACATAATTCACAAGTATAAGGAAGAATATTCAGAGTTACCTGTTACTTGCTAATACCCGAATCACCAACCAGCTATTATAACTCTCAAGCAAACATCTCTCTACTCTCTCTCTCTCTCTCTCTACCTCTCTCTATGGCTCTTAGAAGTTGTGAAGAATGAAATGAAATGGAAGGTCTATTTATAGTTGGAAAATGGGTCTTTAAGTGTAATTTTCGTCTCTGGGTCGTTTTACGTAATTTTCCCAAAATTATAAAATGAAAACTTTCTCGTGACTACCCAGCCGCCCCGTGAAGTTTTTAAAAAAATTTTAATAATATTTTAATATTTTAAATAATATAATATTATAAATCAAATAGTAAATTACTATTACGTGGGTCCCGCGTGAAATATTTTCAAAACTCACGAGAGTTTCTGTCGGCAGAGGAGAAATAATTTGACGTGGGTCCCACATGAATAGTAAATACGTATTTTGGAATAGTAAATACCGTATTTTTAAATAGTAAATACGTATTTGTGAATAGTGAACACTATTCATATTTCACAAATTTCAAGTATTAAATACGTATTTGCGAATAACATATATATATATATATATTTTTTAAAAAAAAAAAAAAAATACGTATTTGTATATAGTAAAAACGTATACGTGAATAGTAAATACTATTCACGGGGCCCACAAAATACTGATTTCAAATTTATTACTTTCCAAAAATAGAGCCTACTAGTCTTCCCAAAATAGGTTTATGTTCAAGATATTAGATTCAAAATTCAGGATGTTACATGACTTCCAGAGCCTTCTCCTTTCCTTCCTTACCACCTTGGCCTCTTCCTTTTGCTAGTTCATCCTCGTGTCTATTCACTTTCTCTCTCATCTCCAAGATGACGTCTCGTAACTCTGCCAAAAGGGCATTGTTATCCTGAGGATAGGGACCATCTTGATGCGGAGGGAGATCTCTTTGGGATGAGGCAGAGGTTGAATTAGTTCTTCGGGTTCTTGCCATTATCTCCTCCTATGATTAATACTATAAGGACACTAAACAAATAAAAATAGCTAAATAAATTCTAAATCTAACAAAGGGAAGTACTCATGTTATGATATTTAATTTGCCACGACCTCAATTTTAGGAAACTGTTAGGAAATCAACAAATTGGCCAGAACCATTGCTCTGATACCAAAAATGTAACGTCACAATTTTAATACCCAAAAACTCAGTCAAAATATTGAAAATACCTTCAAAAGAGTTCAACAATATCCAAATCCTTTTACAATGTTACCATTTCGAATAAAACCCGTAATACATAATCAGAATAAATTCCAGAAAATATTTCAGAGTTTAATACAAAACAGAAGTCTTAGGTTCATGGCAAATAAAATGACATAACATAATCTATTGGAGATCAAAAGAGCTTCCAGAGCTCACTCCATAGGTGCCTTCCCTTGCTCTCTACTAGAATAATCACCTGAAAAATGTTAATATGGGATGAGATTCCACGTCTCAGTAACTACTGAATACTTCTACCTTACCCGAGCAAATTACATATGACATAAATAGTAGATAGTAAAAAAAAATGAATATAATATACACAGATATTTTTTATAGATATACAGTAGTTCACATCAAATATCTTTATAAAATACTCATCATTCTTTATTGAATAATTCAGAATGCACTATGCAGTATGCAGCCTCCCTTATATCCCCTTCCAACCGTATACCGCTGACTGGAACCATAGGCTAACATATAGTCCAATAGAAACTCATTCATTTGATTGGATGGTTTCAAGCTCACCAAAACTTAAGATACACCCGGCCAAAGGTATAGAGCTTAAATCTGGACTATGGCTCCCCTCCTTTAAAATAACAACTAAGGAGGTGTCACATGTCCCACATCTCCAATGAAATCCCGGCCAGAGAAAAACATGGAAGATGGGGCCCTGAAAAGTACCATCCACTGTGCACCGAGTGGTGGCATAAACAATTCTTATCATTCAATTCCCTCCTTACTCCACCCATCACAATACAACCGCCATGATGAATGTATTTACTCAAAAATAATGCATTATTATACCATTATATACATTGATATGCGTATTTATGAATAGTAAAATACTATGCGTATCTGTGAATAGTAAAATACTATGCGTATCTGTGAATAGTAAAATACGGTATATACATGAATAGTAAAATGAGTAGTAAATACGGTATACGTGAATAGTAACATGAATAGTAAATACGGTATACATGAATAGTAACATGAATAGTAAATACGGTATACGTGAATAGTAAAATGAATAGTAAATATGGTATATGTGAATAGTAACGTACGTATAAATAGTACCTCTACAGATTTGCAAGTCAAAGTTCCCACACCAGATCTTAAAACCATAAATATTTTCTAAATATTCTTGCCAAAATAGTAAACAAACAAATTTATAATCATACATAATTCACAAGTATAAGGAAGAGTATTCAGAGTTACCTGTTACTTGCTAATACCCGAATCACCAACCAGCTATTATAACTCTCAAGCAAATATCTCTACTCTCTCTCTCTCTCTACCTCTCTCTATGGCTCTTAGAAGTTGTGAAGAATGAAATGAAATGGAAGGTCTATTTATAGTTGGAAAATGGGTCTTTAAGTGTAATTTTCGTCTCTGGGTCGTTTTACGTAATTTTAACAAAAATATGAAAAGAAGAACCCGTGAACCTCTCAGCCGCCTCGTGAAAAATTTTGAAAATTTTTAATAATATTTTAATAATATAATATAATATATATTAAAATATAATATTATTTAAATAATAAATTATTATTGAGTGGGTCCCGCGGCCATTTTTTTCAAAGTTCACGAGAATTGTGTTGGGAGGAAGAATTATTTTGGTTGTGGGTCCCGCAAAATACTGATTTCAAATTTATCACTTTCTGAAAATAGAGCCTACTAATCTTTCCAAAATAGGTTTATGTTCAAGATATTAGATTCAAAATTCAGGATGTTACAAATCGTCATTCATTTTGGAAGGACAAAATAACCAAACACCTTCCGTAGCGGGGCAGGGGGAGGGGGAGGGAGGGAAGGCCACCTGTATGATTACATAAAATTATTTTATCTGGGTGGGAATTGGAGGTGAGGGTCTGATCTCTTCATTTAATTTATTAATTGTTAGATCAAGTTTTAATGGTTGAGATTTAATACTGTATAAAAAAGGGTAAAGGATTTCTTCAGTCATGAGAGATAAAGTTATCTCTAGTGAACTCAAAACTACGTCGTTTTGGATTAATGAATGATGTTTTTGTAATTTTATTTATTTTTTTATCATATGAATTTCAACAAAACACTCTTCATTAATTCACCTAAAATTACAAACACACCCTTCATTAATCTAAAACGGTGTAGTTTTGGGGTCATTAGAGATGACTTTATCTCCGGTGAGAAATACTTTTCCCACAAAAAAAAAATATTATTACAATATTAAACATAATAAAAATATGGGTAAAGGATTTCTCCAGTCACTGGAGATAGAGTTATCTCCAGCGACTCCAAAACTACGTCGTTTTGGATTAATGAAAGGTGTTTATGTAATTTTTTTATTTTTTAATCATATACATTTTACCAAAACACCCTTCATTAATTCACCTTAAATTACTAACAAACCCTTCATTAATTCAAAATAACGTAGTTTTGGGGTCACTGGAGATAACTCTATCTCCAGTGACTGGAGAAATACTTTTCCCTAAAAATATCCAATTATAAATAGAACAAATCCTAATTATTGAAATTTAGTTTAACTGTAGATATATTAAGGGTAAAGGATTTCTCCGATCACTGGAGATAGAATTATCTCCAGTTACCTTAAAACTACTTTGTTTTGGATTAATGAAAGGTGTTTCTGTAATTTTGTTTATTTTTTAATCATTTAAATTTTACTAAAACACCCTTCATTAATTTATCTAAAATTACTAACAAACTCTTCATTAATCCAAAACGACGTAGTTTTGGAATTACTGAAGATATCTCCAGTGACTGGAGAAATACTTTTCCCATATATTAAATAGAAAGAAAAATCAAAGGAAACCCCTCTCTCCCTCGAAGATAATCCAACTGGACTACTGTTGGGTTGGGGGAATATGGGGCCACCCGCCGATGGATGCGGCAGTGGGGGCCCACGATCGCAAGACCCTCTCTATTAACTTATTCCCGTCTCTAGTTTCCACGCGGCATCACAACAAAACAAACAAGCACAGCCCTCCCTCCCACTACCCTTAAATAAATTAAAATAAGAAAGTACCATGAATTTTAAAATTCTAAATCAATCTTTTTAGGGATAGGATATTCTTACTACCATTTTTTGTTACTATCAATCTTACTACTACTTTTCCATCGTAATCTCATCTACCTTTATAATTTCTCTCTCCTATTAAAATTCTGATTTAACGATGGAAAAGTGGTAGTAAGATTGGTAGTAACAAAAAATGGTAGTAAGAATATCCTATCCCATCTTTTTATCTATAAAATTATTGATATTGACTACAAGGTATAATAATTGACCACTCATTTGAACAACAAATTACCAATATTTTAAAGTTTAAATGATATTTTTTTTATCAGTTTTTAGAAAATAAAAAGGCAAATCTTTCTTCCCCTACGCGCAGATATTTGTTGAGATTCTTCCCCCAGAATATCCCATTCACATTGCGGCGGCCCTCTCAAAAAGTCAACACTAGACCCACCTAAATGTCGTTGAGTGACCTTAATTTCTAAACTTCTTTTGATTCTTTTTTATTTATTATTCATAAGTAATATTATTAAAATTTTTATAGATATACAAATTTTACATCATTTTTTATTGTATCAGTTTTTTTTAATAAAGTATAATATATGTTAAATAGGAATAAAATCTAGAAGTTACTAATTGTAAGATGAAGATAATGAGTTTTAGCGTTTTTTTTCTTTGGCTTGTTGAAGAATGAATGAGTTGGACGTTGTAAAAAAGAATAGAGGTGAGTGCTTAGTAGGGGCGGAATCAGGGGGTTAAGGGCAGTCCCCCAAACAATATGTATAAAATAAAATGGCATTTTGGTAATTAGGGTTCATGTTTTAATTAGGTCCTCAAGAGTCCAAATCCATCCTCCTCCGACCCTCACCTTCTTATTTCTCAATTATGTCTAAATTATGTCAAGGGTTAGTAAGAAGTGGAAAGTCTATCATTTACCCTCTTATTATAGAGTGATCAGACTTGTACTCACTTTCCAGTTGTTACAGCAACTGCTGAAAGGTCTTCCTCTGCTCTGAAGATAATCAATAACAGGTTTCGAAATACAATGAAAGACCAATTTCTTAAAGATTTTTTAATTACATGCATTGAAAAAGAAATTGTTTTAATTTTTATCATAAATTTAATTATAGATGGGTTTAACAATATGAAAATTCGTAAAATAAGAGTTAAGTGTAGTGATCTTAATTCCTATAATAGGTTTTTTTTAATTTTTTATATATTAAATATGTATTGTATTCCAAATACTTTTATTTAAGATTATTTTTTAAAAAATTTACGGCTCCCATCATTAAAATTCCTAAATCTATATAGGGGTTCCCCTCTGAGGGGGATTTTAAATTAAATAATGTTTAGTGTGTCTCCAGCATTTAAGTGAATGAGCTTCACGTGCCACGGGGGAGAGGGATATCCACAATCTGTAAATCGGGGAACACCACGTTGATGCATTCCCTATCGCTCTTTTATTTGCCGTCATTTTCGTCCCCCCTTCTTCCCCTGCTTATCCATCGTTTCTATTATTTGTATCTCTATTCATACTTCTTTATCTTACTCCTATTTACTTGCTGTCCAACTTCTTCTTTTCCTAACACACCCTATCAATCGCTTTCCACCATAACACTAGTCAATGTTAAAGCGTATTTTCAATTTTTAATTATATAATTAAGAAAACATTTAAATATGACAATATCTCTTGGCTTCATATCATATACAAAGGGTGACTCAAAAATAAACAAGGTGGTCAAATGATTACTTTAAGATACTGACTGATATTGAAAAATTCGTTTAGGATTTTGAAAAATCATTTTAGAAAATTTACAAATATTAAAAAGATACTTAAGATAATGAATGATACTGAAAAAATACTGATCTTAAAAATTATTTTAGAGTTTCTTAAAATTATTTAAAAATACCTATTGGTACTAAAAAAATGCTTCAAGATATTGAATGATACTAAAGAAATAGTTCATACTCTTGAATTTTTTTAAAAAAAAATCTTGAAAAATATTTTAAGGCTTTGGCTGTTGTTAAAAAAAGGGTTAAGGAGCAATTTCACCAACGAACTATTGGTCCAGGAGTGTCCAACACAATTAACTATTCAGTAGACCAAAAATACCAAAAAAGGTTTTACTCAAGAGCGTCCAGCACAACGCCATTAGACAAAAGTTAACGGCCGTTATCTAATGTACAAATTGGCTAATGAACTTTTACCTTAGGAGCGCCCAGCACAAAATTCTAAATTTTACTAAATTAAATAAGTTTTTTCTTAATTTTCATTATTCAAAACTACTTGTATAGATAGCTATAGACAAAAATTACTCATTCTTTAATTTTGTCAAAATTATAATTTGCTAAAATAAACAAAATTTATAATTAAAAAAATTTAATTATATGATTTAAATAAAACTCAAGGTGTTTTATAGTTTAATTTATATGTTAAACAAATATATATATATGATTTATTTTTAATGGACATCAATATTGATATTTAATAATATAAATCCAGCAACTTGATGATATATTTGTTAATTAAATGATCTATTGATTATTTGTGACTTGGTGAAAAAAAAAAAGAAGAAGAAGACAATTTAAGAGGCTTGATGAAGGACAATTTAATAATAGGTTAAGGAGCAATTTTAATGGGTTAAAGAGCAACTTGGCCTACGAAAATTTTATTAACATTAAATAAATTTTTTAAATCACATAAATTTCTTCTAAAATAAAAATAAATCATATAATTTTTTTGTTTAACATATATAATAAACTATAAAACACCTTGAGTTTTATTTAAATCATATAATTATATTTTTAATTAAAAATTTTGTTTATTTTAGAAAATTATAATTTTAATAAAATTGAAGAATAAGTAATTTTTTTTTTGTTTATAGACCATAGATATCTATACAAGTAGTTTTGAATAATGACAATTGAGAAAAAAATTATTTAATTTAGTGATATTTAGAATTTTGTGCCGAGCGCTCCTGGGGTAAAAATTCGTTGGCGAATTTGCACATTAGATAACGGACGTTAACTTTTTTCTAACAGCGTTGTGCAGGACGCTCTTGAGTAAAATTTTTTTTGGTATTTTTGGTCCATTTAATAATTAATTGTGTTGAACACTCGTGTACCAATAATTCGTTGGTAAAATTACACCTTAACCCTTAACAAAATACTCCATGATAATAATTATAATGAACGATACTATTTTATAAAAATACAAGAGGGTAACCAAAACGGCGCCGCCTGTTTGGTGGAAAAGGGGCACAGGGAATGATAAAAAAAATCGGACGAAAGCAGCGTCCTATTTTTCCCCCCAATTTTCTGGCCAAGTATTTTTTTTTAAAGAAAAATCTAACTTTCCCTTAATTGCCAAACAAGCTGCATCGGTGCGATCGCGTAGGTGGGCCAAAAATCAGTCGGTGAAGCGCTGAAGCTAAGATGCCGGCAATAATAACGGCAGATCTCCGATCTAGTGTGGACGCAACACGTGTAGAGACACGTCATCAACTGCCATTCCTTTCACTCAGAAACTCGTCTCCGTACGAGTTGATACAAGAAACGACATGCGCGAATAATCCACCCCTAATCACCGGCTGACACGTCACACAGAACCGTCCACATTCTTCCACGGATTCTCCAAATGGGGTTCGCTGGGCTCGCCTATCAAGCTTTTCTTCTTATATGCCACCTTTTCGCTCCTCCCTGCTTTCCCCTGTTCGCTCTATTTATCTATCTCTGGCATTTCCGTGCTTCTTGGAGGAGCTGGAGGAGGTTTCCTATACCTTCTGTATTTTCGGATTCGAGGCGAGTTTCTCTTTTTCTTATTTTTCCCCTGAACAAGTATATTATTTCTGGCGACGTACTAAAACTGCCCAGCCTGCTCGGAGATTTCCCAAGAGCTTTTGGTGTATGTATTTCTTAGAATTTTCAGAAATGGAAGATGAATATGCAAAGCTTATTTGGCGGATGAATCCTCCAAGGTATTTTTGCCGAATGTGTAAAGTTTTTACTTCGCTGTTAGGACAGGTTTATGAGTCGTTCCATATGTTCTCAGGGGACTTTGGGGATCGTCACTAACAAATTTGGGACTGTCTTAGTGACTAAGGAGTCAATTTTTTCTTTTTGTTTTTACCTTATGGTTTGCAACCCTCGTTGGTTTTAATTTTCCATTGGAGTTTCACTCGGGTTCTTATTCAATCTTCAGTTCGAGTGAGAAGGAAACACCCCCCCACCCCTAAAAAAAAATCTGTTCCAGACTTGCTTAATACTTCTTTTCTGGATTTTGTTGGTTCAATTTCAAAGCGATTTCTGTATTTCTGGTCAATTTGTTTTCAAACTTTCATAAAATTTGGGATTGTAATAACCGTTTCGGGTTTATTACTTGCAAGTGGCCATATACTTATATTTATGATGTTTGTGATTTGAGGATTAACATGCTCATATTCGAGAGTACGTATGTGTATTGATGATTGAGGAACTGGCCGCTATATCTTAATTCTCCTTGTGCCTGGTTCATGCAGGGTTGTAATCGACAACGACGCGAGTCAAGACGCCACAGTTATCCAGGTAAAGCCTGTTTTCTTTTGTTTAGGTTTCGCAAATTCGATTGGCATCGAGTTGCAGAATCCTTTTACCACATTTCACTCTTCCCTTCTTCCGTTTCCCCCCATATGTCCGAAGACGAAATTCAAAATTCTGAGTGGACTAGATTAATCTTTTAGTATTATCTTCGTCATAATTCGAATAATTTTTGCAGGTTGATAGTGTTAACAAACATGGGATTCTCCTGGATGTTGTCCAAGTTCTGTCGGATCTCAACCTTATAATAAGGAAAGCCTACATCTCATCTGATGGCGTGTGGTTCATGGATGGTAATCTTCTCTTAACTAGAGAGGGGCTAAATAAAGAGGCGTGAATTATTTGTTATCATCATTATCATATTACTACTTAACTGCTCTGCTTTATCATCTGAACCCCAATTTTAATATCCTTTTTTCAGTGTTTAAAGTTATTGATCACAATGGGAACAAAATCAGAGACAAGGAAGTCATTGATTACATCCAAAGGGTAGGGACTTACAGACTTTTCTGTCTTTAAATTGTTTTATTTTATGTAAGTTATTATCATTTGCTTGGTATCTGAGAATGGATCTCTGCTCTTTCTGTATGAAGAAAGAAGGAAAAGAATATCCAATTAAGCAGCACTCAATCTAAGAATTGGCTGATTGCATGATCTATCTATGAACTGGTTAGCTGCAGCATAAAGGAGGAGAAAACTGTTCCTTTATTGTTTTCCACTGATAAATTTGATTCCCTCCAGTAAACTGCTTTAATTTTCTGGATTTTTATTGTAGACTAGTTTCTGCACTCTGAAGTCTGAAGCATGTATTATGCGATTGCTCTATTATTGTTGTGCTAATTCACTATGGTCACATAGAAAGTGACATAAAATTATTTGAGGAAAAAAGAACTTAACACCATACTGCAGACTAACCGTTTGAACCCCCGTTTTCCCCCAAAAGAAAATAAAAAATCATACGATGTGCATTCTTCCCTGTGATCAGATAGTAAATACTCTCATACTTTTGTTAATAATATATTAATTCCTTGATGTTTGACTGTATAAAGTGCTTGTGGTTTTTTATTTTTTTTACTTTCCAAATCTGCAGAAACTTGAAAACAATCCCGGATTTGGATTTGTGCCTTCACTGAGAGGGTCTGTTGGGGTCGTTCCTTCTGAAGAGCACACCTCAATTGAACTCACGGGCACAGACAGACCTGGTTTATTGTCTGAAGTCTGTGCAGTTCTTGCAGACCTTCACTGTAATGTTGTAAATGCTGAGATATGGACACATAATACCAGGGCTGCAGCCGTGGTTCATGTAACTGATGATTCCAGTGGGCGTGCTATCAAGGATTCTTCCCGTCTCTCTACAATAAGGGACTTGCTTTGCAATGTCCTCAGGGGGGACTGTGATCCAAAGACAGCACGAACAACACTTTCACCGCCTGGAATTACAAATAGGGACAGAAGGTTGCATCAGATTATGTTTGCTGACAGGGACTATGAAAGGGTTGAAAAGGCAGGAAAAGGGGAAATCAGAGATAAGAGCTCATTTCCCTATGTAACTGTGTTAGATTGCATTGAGAAAGACTACACTGTAGTTACCATGAGGGCAAAAGATAGGCCGAAACTGTTGTTTGATATTGTTTGCACCTTAACAGACATGCAGTATGTAGTTTTTCACGGTGTAGTCTGCACAGATGGGACAGAAGCCTATCAGGTGAGTCCCACTTGTGATTTAATTTCTACTTCCCTGTTTAACCCCATTTTTTGAATCTTGATGAAACTTCTTCCCTCATCTAGGAGTTTTATATTCGACATGTTGATGGCCTTCCCATAAGCTCAGAAGCTGAGCGAGAACGTCTTGTACAGTGTCTTGAAGCAGCCATTGAAAGGCGAGTATCTGAGGTGTGTAGCAACCACCTGTACTTCTAACAGTTCCTTTTCGGTTATATTATATGGTAAAGTAATATGTTTGTGTTCAGGGGATGGAGCTGGAGTTATGCACAGAAGATCGTGTAGGACTCCTTTCAGAGATAACAAGGATATTCCGGGAGAACAGTTTATGCATCAAGAGAGCAGAAATATCAACAGAAGGAGGAAAGGCCAAAGACATTTTCTATGTTACAGATGTTACTGGCAACCCAGTTGACCCCAAGATCATCGATTCAATTCGCAGACAGATCGGCCAGACAGTACTTCGGGTGAAACATGACTCCAGTCTTCCACCGAAGGCCCCTCATCAGACAACGTTTGGGTTTCTTTTCGGGAATTTCTTTAAAGCTCGATCTTTTCAGAATTTTAAGTTGATCAGATCTTACTCTTAAATCTTACCTTCCAAAGCATTAATCATCATCAGCCCAGACAAAGCAAATGTAGAGGTCAGTGACATGGTAAATATGCATCTTCCTCCCATCAAGTGAGGCGGGGCGGCGGGTAAATTCATCCTGCACATAGTCTTATGTATATACATGTACACATTCGCTTCCCTAGTCAGTGTCGGCCCAACAAAGTGCTTTTGCTGTTGGTATTCTTTCCTATCCCCGAGTTCCCACTGTGTTACATGGGTCTTACGTTGAGTAGTCTTAGATATGGAAAAAAAAAAAAAAAAAAAACTTTGGGTGGTACATATGGAGTAAATAGTGGTAGACTTTAGATGGATTTGGCAAGAAAGATGTATGTGTATATAATGGTTGGAAAGATGTAAATATATTTGATCAAAAAAAGAAAGCTGTAAATATATGTAAATATCTGTGTGTAATTGTATGCTGTATTTCCTACATAGAAATCGAGCTTAATTGTGATCTGCCCTGAGAAAGTTGTAATTGTAATTGTATACAGCATAACAGTTAAAATCTCGATTTATCAATTACGATTTTACATTTTATGATTTTTTATCCCTCTTCTAATTTTATATAAAATCTCGATTTTAACTACCGTGACGAATAATATACAAACCAAATGATCCGATATCATTTTGACACGTTGTAGTCATTCTCACCTTCTCATGTGGGTGTTCAAACCCTTCTGTGCCTGTAATCATGTTTAACTCCATTAAATGAAAAATTAAAGAGAGGGTTTCAAAATTGATCAGGATGGATTAGTAGGAATGACAAGTACTGAAAATTATATTGGAGACAATGGAATTCATGTGCATTTGTTACAAGGCCTTATACAATCAATTTTTAATTAAATTTTAAAACTAGATTTTATCATAAATATTGTGTAGTAAAAAAATAAAGTGTAAGGTTAAGATTTGATTGAATGATTGTTTATAATAAATACAAGTAAATAAACTTACGTCTTTTTTTAAGATATTCAATTAGATAGTTGGCTATATTTCTTCAGAATAAATATTCAGAAACATTCGCATTAAAGTGTTTTGTTTATAGACAGGGGATGATGCCAATGTGTCATCTACAATGACAGCGACTATCCCCTGTAGGTTTATTGTTGTAGTTATTTATTGGAGTTTTTTTTTTTTTTTGCCAACGGTTATTTATTAATGTTCTATTGAAGTTGCTTTAATAAAAAAAATTATGTTTAAGCAAAATGTTGGAAGCCCATCGAGATTAAAATGGAAATAAAACAGGGGAAATGAGCCGTATTCTCAAGGAGGGAGGGAGTATTTGCGTCATCATCTTTGAAATTTGGAAAGGGTCGCTATGCGCTATCTGTTTGATGAAACCCCAAGGAGCAGCAGATTTGGCGGTTAGAATAAGCAGAGCTCTAATCTCCGCCTCAAACCACCCCAAGCCTACGCGTTCATGGAGTCCATCTCTCGAGAACACGCTCCACAAACTCGGTTGCCGCAGTCTTCTCTCTCCCTCACTTGTCGCCACTGTCATCGACCCCTTCCTTCTCAATCACCACTCGCTCGCTTTGGGCTTCTTCAACTGGGCATCCCAGCAACCTGGCTTCACCCACACTCCCAGCACCTACCAATCCATTCTCAAATCCCTCTCTCTTTCCCGTCAATTCAGTGCCATTGATTCTCTCTTGAAACAGATTAAAGGCCTGAAATTTTCTCTTGACCCTTCTGTTTACCGCTCCATAATTGCTTCCCTGATCGTTGGAAAGAAAACCCACAATGCTTTTTTAGTTTTTGGCCAAGTATCATATCTTATTCTGGAAATAGGAAGCGAGACGTGTAACTCGCTTTTGGCTGCTCTGGCATCTGATGGATACTTGGATTGTGCAGAGAAAGTGTTTGGGGAAATGACTCAGAGAAGCGTCCCTTTAAGTACACTTGGTTTTGGGGTGTTTATATGGAGGCTCTGTAAAGCGGGTGAGTTGAAGAAGGTATTGAGCATATTAGATGAAGTTAAAGAATGCAGTTCAGGTGTTAATGGTTCTGTGGTAGCTGTTCTGATCATCCACGGGCTCTGTCATGCATCAAGGGTGTCTGAGGCTTTCTGGATACTGGATGAACTGAGGAACAGCGGATGGAAACCTGATTTTATGGCGTATAGAATTATTGCGGTAGCATTTCAATCGATGGGAAATGTGCTTGATAAGGAAAAGGTTCTGAAAAAGAAGAGGAAGTTAGGCGTGGCTCCAAGGGCTAATGATTACAAGGACATAATTTTTGCCCTCGTCTCTGAGAGGCTGATCTCGGAAGCAAAAGAGTTGGGGGAAATAATAGTTAGCGGTAATTTTCCTATTGAGGATGACGTTCTCAATGTATTGATAGGATCTGTTTCAACCGTTGATCCTGATTCGGCAATTGTGTTTTTCAACTTCATGGTTCGAAAAGAGAAATTCCCATCTCTCTTGACCCTGAGTAATTTGGGTAGGAACCTGTGTAAGCATGGCAAGATTGATGAACTGTTGGAAGTATTCCAGGTTTTGAATTCTCACGACAGTTTTAAAGATTTAGAGGGTTACAATGCGGTGTTGTCACTTTTATGCAAGGCTGGGAGAGTTAAAGAAGGCTATGGAGTTTTACAGCACATGAGGAAGAAAGGAATAGTGCCCGATGTCTCTTCTTATAATTATTTGATAGAAGCATGTTGTAAGCAGGATTTACTGCGCCCAGCTAAAAAGCTTTGGGATGAGATGTTTGCTGGTCACTGTTGTGGGAATTTGAAGACATACAATGTTCTCATACGAAAATTTTGTGAGGTAGGACAAATTGAAGAGGCTCAGAGGCTATTTGACCACATGTTGGAAAAAGAATTGGAACCTGATGCTGCAACTTATACTTTTCTTCTTGAAGGACTTTGCAAAGAAGCCAAGCTTGAAGCAGCTTTTGAGCTCTATAACAAGTCTATCAAACAAGATATTGTGCTTGCCAGGGACATATTGAATACGTTTATATTATCCCTCTGCAGTAAAGGTATTCTCAACTTGAACAATTGATATTGTCTTTAAATATTGCAAGCTAACGTGATAGGCAGCTGAATGTTAATTTTGAGGATTCTGAATGCAGGACATCTTATGACTGCTTCGAAGTTTATTTGCAGTCTTAGTCCCGAAATAGGAGGCGCTGAATCGCATTTAATTTTGTTGAAATATTTAGCAGATGCAAGAGAGATTCCGCTTGCCTTGGAGCATTTGAAATGGGTTAAGGAAAGGTCACCTTGGACGTTAAATGATATTCGGGCTGGACTTCTAGCATCTCTTTCTTCCGTTTCATGTTCACTGTCAATGGTACAGTTTCTTCAGATAATCCCAGATACATAAGTATGGGGAATGATTCATCCCACAGAATCTTTTTTTTTTCCCCAAGCTTAGGCTTGCCATTGTAACCCAAAAATAGAAAAGCTTTCATACTATAATCATGATTGGTTCTCATATTAAATTTATAAAATCCCAAGTGCTATATAAAGCAGCATTGGTTTCATATCTCATTTCTATTGGATATGAATGGTTGCCATTATTACTGAAGAGATTGAGTTGAAAATATAGTGGCGATCAGTTTAACTGGCGAAGCAATGAAGGCGAAAAAGGACACCAACAAGTAAAAGAACAAGAGGAATTATAGAAAGTTATTCATCAGATCCTTTAAGGGGTCCTGCCGTTCGTAGAACCGGGCTAATTCCCCAACCCTGAGACAATAAAGCTCGATGAATATCCCGAATTATTGACGTTTAAAGTATCCGGTTTGAGAATAATTGTAATATGAAAAATGAGTTTTGCCAATAAGCTGGGCTTCGTTCCAAGAGCTATGCAATGAGAGCATTGTTAAAAACTGGAAGGATATCTTATCAAAAAAAAAAAAAAAACTGGAAGGATAGAGTTTTGAGCCTCTCTGCCTATGACATTGTTCTGTCCTAAGAACACAGATCAATTGGACTTGACTAGGTTGTCAAGCCTAGAGCCTACGTACCCTTTGATGGGATCAAAGTCCACGTAGTTCGTAATATACTTGGAGGCGTGAGGCCAGGGGTGGTGTGTGTGCTCTGTGTGACAGGAAGTAAATGGAGCATAGGTTAGAACGTAAGCACCTTATTAGGGTTTCCTTGTATTTATAGAGGAGTCTGGTGCGAGTATCCTCGGGTTAATGAGTGATATCCGGGGCCGAGATATCAGGGGTTGATATCTTGGGATCATGATTGGGG
The DNA here is from genome assembly GCA_034222035.1 of Acacia crassicarpa. Taxonomy (NCBI): domain Eukaryota; kingdom Viridiplantae; phylum Streptophyta; class Magnoliopsida; order Fabales; family Fabaceae; genus Acacia; species Acacia crassicarpa. The sequence continues at coordinate 65,365,534 of JAWXYG010000002.1, read as the reverse complement.
AGAGATTCCCAATTAATGGGATCCTAGATTAGTGAGATTCCATACCTTTTCCTATTATGGCGCTGATTCTGCCTTAGGCATGGTTGGGCCGTGGTCTGGTTAGGGGCCTTTTGGGCTGGTCCGTAATAGAATCATTGCTGGAGAGAATGCATCGCGGACCAGTGTGTTTGACAACACGTTTAAAATCATATTTTGACCCAAACCATGATTTTAAAATTAAAGTTACCGAACACCCATTAAAAACACAAAACATAGCTTTTAGTCCTCAAAATCATGGTTTGGGTCAAAGTATCCAAACACACTTTTTTTTCGAACAATCCAAACACAGTATTCACTACCATGGTTTGACAACAAAACACTCTATTCACTTCCATGGTTTGACAAGAAAACAACGATTTTGGGGTTTAAAAACCCTATTTTTCCAAAAAAAAAAAAAATTTCCACCTTTTCAAAAAACTATTCTCCGAAATCTATTATTTAAAATCACTTTCATTTTTACTTTAGAAACTGCTCTTTAAAAGCTAATTTAAACAAGTGAGACTTCTCAATTGCATCAAGTTTGCAACATGCGAGCACGGTGACAATAGTTTTATCTAATATGCGTGTGTCTGATCAAATGTTAAGCCATCTGCCCTTAATCTTGACACAAAGCATTGCTCATGCGACCATAACAATAAAAGGACATTGCCCCGACGTATATACACTCATGAATGACTGTACAGTGTATACACTAGCCAACGCCAAATGGGTTTTCAATAACGGATCCTATTTTGTAACAGTAAAAACCAAATCTGACCCAAAAAAAATGATGGCTATGCTCTAGCGGACTGTACATCTAACCCCGCTGCTTTATCAAATATAGGGGGGCTTCCAAGAAAAAAAGAATTAAAAAAAAAAATTTACAACTAATCTACAGGCAACTGTCAATCTTCTGGGCGTTGAATCTCACCCATCATGATCCGGTTGCTAGAGACCTTGAAACCAAGAAGAGAAGGATCTATCTGTTTTCCTTTTTTCCCCTTCCTTTTGCTGATACGAGCTGCTTGAGATCCACCATCAGATGAATCTACAGCAGCAGCTCCAGTGACTGCGTCCATCTCATGAAGAACTGGCCTTTTAAGCATGTCTATAAAGGAGGTCTCTGAGACTGGACCATCGCTGCTGGAGGAAGTCCTCCTAAATCGCACATCCTTTCTCCCAGAGGTCTGAGCATCAGCCATGGTACTGATTGACAAGTTTCCTGAAGGCTCTCCTCTCCCTGATGTAGAACTCATTTAACTTCACAGGTATATTAATCAGAAAAGAAATGGAGAATATAGTACTCCCTCCAGTCCTAATTATAAGAGCTAGTTGACTTTTTTTGAGAGATTAAAGAAGCTAATTAAATTACTTTAAAGTATTTTTATTTTTTTATTCAAACTTATTAGTTTTTCTAATAAACTAATATATAATCTAAAAATATTTAACATATGAAATAATTAAGTAACTTATTTAGCTTCCTTAATCTCTCCAAAGACAGTCAACTAGCTCTTATAATTAAGATCGGAGGTAGTATTACAATAGTACATACCATCGCTGACATGAGGTACAGATGATTGGTCTGACTGAACGTCCGGGGAAGATAAAACACGAGATACAGGAGGGCGCTTCTGGAAATGACTATCAAGTACTTTTGTTGGAGGAGACATCCTGTAATATAGAGACACAATTGCACTCTCGTCACTAGCAGGCCAACACGAGATTCTCACACAAGCGTATTACATTATTAACTTGCTTCTCAAACAATTCAATGCTTTTACAGTTTACACATGTAGCACAATGATCTCTTTATGAACAGCAGAAAACTCAAAGCTCAATGATCGAGAACAATTTTGAATGAGCATGGAGAAAATGACAAGATAATGGTTTATAGAGCCCCTGCTTACCTCTTTTTTGGGAGGGGACAGTATGAGAATGAAGTTGAAAGTCTAAGCAACTATCAGCTTTCAAAATTCAGATAATATACCAGATAATATATAAAATCCTCTATAATTGCATTCCTAACTTTACTAATGGCTAAACTGCAACAATTAAGAATAACAAAAAAGTAGGTGGCTGTAAAACAGGAAGGTGCACGGAAAAAGAGAGGGGGTTTCCAACTAGACCAGACCACACTCAGCCACATACCCCATAGGATTGGCACACTCGGAAAAAAAACAATAATAAAGATTTGCATCATCTAAAATTAATTCTTAGTGGTCAGCCAATACAGTCAAAACAAATACTGAATCAGATTTAATTGGAATATAGAACATTTTTGCAGGAAGTCATAGAATATCACCTGTCATTAGGAATCTCGTCCCAGCGTGAATTACTCAAACCCATATCACGATTGTATGGGACCCCATCACTGCCTGCAGTGTTCATGCTCAACAATGATCAGTGATATTATTTACAAAATTTTGCAGTATATGGTGGGGGAATTACCTGCACTGCATAGTGAATTATGTCTGCTATGGGCAGTAGCTGGCAATGCCATGGAATTCATGGTGCTTTCTAATTGCTCTGACAAGTCGGAGAGACCAGAAAATGATGTTTTCATCGTTCCTACAAACTCATGCCTCTGACCCTTGTTTGCCTCCAACACGAGCAAGTCTTTTTCCATGGTTGATTTACCAATCAGGTTTGGGATTCTGTAACTGGGGTGTAAAGTATCTTTATTAGCAGATAAGAATGCTTGCTCTTCCGCCATTGATCCAGACCTAGACTGAATAGGCAATTTTTCATTGTTCATCAAATGGTCAGTCAACTGCATGATAAGATGATCTCGCATTTGGCTTGTTGAATTGGCCCTTTCAACCCTTTCTTCAAATGGATCATTCAAATGGATTTGCTGATCTTCTGAAATCTCAAAAGGATAATTTACTGAGCTAGAGTCACGAGCATGCCGAGAGTTGTCCTGATTTCTTGATGAAAGAGGATGCCACTGATCAACATTAGATGATTGTGTGGATTGATGCACCATTTGATGAAGCAGATCTATTACACTTTGCATAGAACTCTCATCACGTGCTCCAGCAGATGTAGACATGCTTAGATCAGCTGATGAAATGGTACCTCCTAACTCCATTCTCTGTCTCCCCGCTTCAAGATGTTGTAGTTGAACCCGTGGGTCAGTCCACCTATTTTCCAAATGACGATTGTTACCAGAAAAGGAACTCTTGAATGCAGCATCTGGATGACGAGCAAAGAGTTCATCAGATGCTTGTAGATGCTGAGAAGATAAAGAACTAAATTGATCAGTGGGATGCATATAGTGAAGTTGTTCTTGTAGGTCTGTTCCTTGGACAGAAGCACTTGCACTATCAAAATTCATTGCAGGAACACCAGCAGAAACTGTTGGAGATCTCTCAAACATCAAAGAATTAGGCTCATAGAACCCTCTATGGTTCTGCTCAGCAAGATTCCTGCTCAGATAGTTTAATTGTTCTTCTTGTGCCAAAAGTCCATACTGCGTTTTGTGAATGTCAGAAGAATTGAAGCCTGCCGAGGGAGTAAGTTGATGGGTTGAAGAATTTCTTAGTAAATGTCCAGTTTCATTGATTGGCCACGTCCTTCTGAATTGTTGTTCCCCCTCCAATCCTAACTGTTGTCTCAGTGCCATAGATAGCTGTTGTGCTTGCAACTGTTCTTGCTGAAAATGAAGCTGTTGTTCAGAGGGCAGGATATTCCCCCGTCTTGCTTGCAACAAGAGATCCGACAAGTCAGATTGCCTTCCTTGGACAGCATTGAGACCTATATTTGCTTGAACAATCTGCTCCACCGATGGATCAAGGTGCCTTAAGGAATGAGAATTCTGCTGCAAGTCATGTAATACCTGCCTCCTCAATTGAACCTGATCAAACAGATCATCCCTCATAAGGTCAAGTTTTGACTGCCTGAAATTAGGATCAGGTATCTGCTGATGCATAAATTGTTCAAGAAGCAGTTGCTGAACCTGTGATTGCTGCTGCAATTTCATTTGTTGGAAAAGCTGTTGTTGGTGCATCTCATGCTGTTGTTGAAGCTCAAGCTGGCGTTGCTGTTCAATCTGAAGTCCCATAAGATGTTCATAATCTGATCCTGGATTCTGGATCATCTGCTGAACATTAGTGTTCCTGCTCTGAGGAAGTGGAAGGCTTGGAAATCTCTCTAAGTCCGTCACAGTATGATGTGAAGCAAAGTGAGAAGGTAGACTATTCTGCTGATGAAGTCGTTCCTTCTGCAGCTTCTGTGACCTGAGATGCTCTAAACTATCAAAATTATTAAGTTTTGACCCCATGTGGGACAAGTACTGATCTTCTACAGAACCTACATGAGGATTGGGATTAAATTTCCTATTTATCCCATATTCATCAGACCATGTGTCCCTGTACGAAGGACGGCCAGCCACACCAAGAGTGCCTTGATCAAGAAAAGCAGTATCTCTATCAAGCAATGGATCCAGGAGATGACCCTCATCACCTAATCTCGAAGATACATTGGAAGATTGTGCCCGCCTTAAATGAGAACCATCTATGAGCTCAGACATCAGTAGACCAAAGGGATGCAACTTATCGGCCTCATTATGTGTATTACTCCCTGAAACTTCAGTTGCAACCATTTTGCCGGAAGGATGGGGGGTATATGAAGTGTGAATATCAGCAGGCCTTGTCAGAGAGTTGCCATTAATACTTCCAGCCATTTTGGATAAGATGTCTACATGGAGAAATATGTATGCATTGAGATTAAAAATAAATGCATAACTAAAAATATATAAATCCATATATTGAAGTTAGTAAAGGCAAAATGAGAAAACAATCACTTACTGTCATCTTGCTCAATAAAATTTGTGAAGGACTGATCTTCTGAGTATTTGGTCTCAGAATGGAAATTTTGATGAGGCATTTGGGATTGAGCACCATCACTTGAGGTAATATCAGATTGAGGCGAAACCCAAGATTGATCATCAATAATGGTAGACAAATCATAGTCAGGAGGATGCGCATTTACTTTTTGGTTCCTTCCACTGGTATCCGAAGGTTCTGATTGAGAAATGAGGTTACTTCCAGAAGCATGTCCAGATTTTAGTTTAAGATGAGGCATAACATCACCAAGTTCTTGAAAGGGTGATCCTTCATGAGCATTTGACAATCGAACTGGTAAGTCTGTCCCAAAAAAGCCTTGTTCAAACCATAAAATGATGTCAATCCCAAGAAAGGGTCCTTGAATTACTCCTTGAGGATCAAGATAGCATAAACTTAACTCCTCCAAAGGGGTACCAATCTCAAATGGATGTGTTCTCTCATTAGTTTTTTTGTCTTGTTCATTAATTCCTGGTGTTTTCTGTAGACATGAAAATTCCAAAAGAGAGCGAGAATCATTAGGAAGGCTGCTACTCATATTTATAGCAGCAGTTGACTCAATAAGATCCTGATTGGCATGCTTCTGAAGGGCAGAAGCTTGTCCATGCTGGCTTTCACAAGTTCCTGGTTCAGAAACATTGTTACCATGGGCACTAGCCTCTCCAATTCTGCTGCCAGAGTTCTCATCTCTTCCATGTACATCAATTGTTGGCATATGCTTCTGGTTTCCTTCTTTAAAAGTCGGGATTTCTGAAAGGGCACAGTGATCTTATAAACAATGTTTATTTGAAGCTAAATGGAACTTCATTTGATTAAAATAATGGCAAGTATAAGATTATTTCCTCACCAATATTTCTTAATGAAGCACCAGCATCTGAAGGTCCGCCAATAAAATCACCAGCACCATTCATGACATCAGATCCCGATATAATCCCTCCTCCCAAGCCAATTGAGGCAGTGAGTTTTCCTTCTTTTGCAGTTTCATCAATACCTGAAGAAAACCAGAGAATCTCAATCAAAAAGGTTTATGTCCTGTCCCCAGAGGCACTCAAAGATTTTAGTTAACTGATCAGCACCAACAGAAATAATTAATCACCTGATGTATCATCATTTGACCCTTTATCCTTGCCTCTAAAGGAGTAGCTTGACACTTCACTGCTAGTGATTTTCCCCTTCAATATATCTTTAAGGACAGCCTGCGATCATTATACAGAACTTAAGAATGACAAAGGTACAAGGACTATTGATGCTTTAAGCAGCTGTTCAAGTACGCACATATGAAAGTTAAATATGGGTTGAATCAAAAGACACAGCAAAAACTTCCTCATTTCTTCAATGGTCAAAACTCATTGAATTAATAGCAGTAAGTCATTCCACATACCTCTTCCTCAGAAGCTGGAGCAACAAAAGCCAGTGGTTCTACACAGCCGAGCTGAGTTACTGTTGGTGTATGTTCCATGCCAGCAGGCATGGTGTCAACCGTAAGATCAACCTTTTGTTTACGATACATGTCCAGAAGCTTACCCCTAGGGTAGGAATATGAATCAGAGTTAAGGCTAGGCTTTCCCAATATGACTTTATTCTTATCCATAAGTGCAGACCCAGAAGAAGAGCCCAAGTTAGGTCTTCCAATTTGTAGGTTTCCATTGATATTGGCCCTTCCTCGCCCAGGAGCAAATCGCACATTGGAAGCCTCTGTACGTCCTTTTTCAAGGCCAAATCCAGGAGCAGCACGGTATGGGGCCACGGCACCCGCTTGAGCTTCCATTCGATGGCGTGGTCTCCATTTATCACGAGATTCAGAGTCACGTTCAGAACCTGCCCGGTTAATAACACCAGAGGATTGTTTTTCCACATAAGCATCTTCCTTCTCAACATCATTCCTTTTGTCACTTCGTGAATCCTTCTCTTTATCTTCAGGTCCCCATCTTGATGACCACTTGTTCTCTCTTCGAGACTCATGGCCAGAACCACGGCTATCATGCCAACGGTCAGAAGACAAGGCTCTATTATCAGGTATTGAGGTGATTTCTGAGCGACGATCTTCTTTTCTGCGATCCCTTCTCCCAAGCAAGCTTGTTTCCCTCTCCTCTTCCCGCCAACGGCGACTAATGTCAACATCTGGGACAGTCCTCCTCCAATCTTTCTTGTCTTGAGACCCATCCAAACGCCAACTATCTTTCAGTATGGGATCAGTAGCATTCACCTGAAACAAAGAACCAAGCAGGTTTCACACCTCAATTTTCATAGTGTAGCGAGACATTATGAAAAGTAAAAAGATACTAAAGACGTGTGGTGTAAACAAAAGTAGTGTTGACATTCATTGCAGTGTGGAAAAAAAAATCTACAAATTTTTTTAAAAAAATCAATCTAAAATAAACTATTCAGTAAGAAATGAAATAAGCAAAAAGAAAGAAATAAAATTAATTCTCCTGCACAATCATAAGAATGTAAGAGAAAATGACCAAATAACTCTTGAATAGTATTTGCTCCTCCATGAAACAGAATGAGCCCTCTTTGTTGCCTAGATCCCCCCTTTTCTGTTTAGAGAAGGGCGGATTCTTCACTCTTTAAAAAAAAAAGGAAATAATAAAAAATATATTAGCTCCAACAATGATGATCAAGATCATCTAAATCAATACTACTTGCCCTAACCACAAATTCATAAATATTTTAGGAAACTGTCAAGTTGTGAAATGCCACAGTCCTCTGGAAGAATCTATGAATTTGAAAAATCTAAGTGCAGATACAATATAAGTGAGTGAAGTTTTACAACGCACTAGAACCCTAGAAATTTGAAATCAGTGATCACTGAACCCATAATTTCTACACCAAGACCATGACCAATTCCTTTTCGCAAATTTTTTTGCTCCTTGACTTACCCACTAAGAAAGAAGGGGGGAAACCAAATAGTATGTTAATGATTAAATTAATTTGTCAACTACGGGTCTGCTACTATTATGGAATTCAGCTTCATAATACCATCAATTACCACCAATAAATCTAGATTTGAGCCAAGACGTGAAATACATTTCAAAAACTGCCACAATATCTAGTCAGAGCAAAGTAAAAGTTAATAATTCCATACAATCTTGACTGTTTACAAACACCGAGATCACATCGTTAGTCCCCAGAACAATAATTAATTGCAATATAGAGCCTCGACAGGCAAATAAATTAAGTGAAAAGGCAATTAAACTTCAGAAACAATTTCAGCCACTTTAAAAGAGTAGGAGTTGCATACCGCCACAGTGTTGGTAGATGATACCCTAGCGTCAATGGGCTTGGAATAGAGCCATTGTGGAGATAGGGGTATGCTGTTGTCAGATGACACTTGATCTGAAAGCAAAATCAATCATCAATCAGTCATCCTCACCTAACATGCATAATGAGAGAAATGCAACCAAATGTTTGATTTATAGTTAAGTTACACTTTAAAAAGATAAACAAGTACCTTTCAAATCATCAAGTACGCCAACAATACCTTTCTCCCCACCATGCCCTCCCAATGCTTCATCTGACCATACGAAAAGCCAAATGTTGAGCAAGTAAAGCATAAAGATAGGATTCACAAACTCAATAAACTTAGCCTAATGAACTCAAATGTCACGAGAAACACTCAAATGTCAAGAGAAACACCATCATTTGCGTTTTCATACTGCTAGTCAAACTAATTAATCAACTAAATCCATGAAAGCGTGTAAATCCATCTATCATTTTGACTTCCCTGATGCTGAAAATAGAGCCCCCCTCCCGCCAACACACAACACAACTGAAATAGATAAACCACGACCATTGATAAATCATCACATCAATAAAATAATAAATGCATCAAATCCAATTTGCGACATTAAACACGCTGAGACAGCTAAAACGAGGCTAACAGAGATCGAGAGACACTTCAATCCTCAATCTAAGGTAAAGTCAACCGGAAGTACACATATGGGAGAGCCATACAAAAATTCAAGCTAGCAGGAATAAACAAGTCCTCCATATGATTTATACGTATAATAAATGATTGATTTAGATTCAGCGGATCCAGACAAGTGACAATTTCAAACAAGCAAATATTACAATGAAGATTACAACAGATATGATTTGATGAGGAAAAACAGCTTTACGAAGAAAATTACCTTTAACAGAAAAGTGCCCATCGTTAGTTTTGGAGGAGAAGAGATCATCGGGAAGATTGACCTTTCCGTCAGCCATCGCCGCAGAGTGCAAGATTGCTGAAATTCTGGGACAAAGATCCGAAAGAAAATAAAGATTGAGCTTGAATGCGATGAGAGGAGTGAAATGGAGCTCGGATTGGCGCCAGGAGAGTAGCTTCAAGTCTGAAAGGAATCAGAGGGACAGAGCTGTAGGGTTTGTGAATTGCTGGATATGAGTCAGAATAATGAGCGACCTGGAAGAACAGAGAGATAGAGAGAGGAGGTCAGAAGGCAACGGCAAGAGGGCTAAGGGTTTGGGTCAGAACAACCACAGCGAGAGTGTTTCTTTTTTTTTTCTTTTTTTCTTTTTTTCTTTTTTCCAGAGGAGCGAACTTACATAAATACCGTCTCTCTTTTTTACCACTCTTGTTTGGCATTAGATAGTACTCCGTATGACTACACGCCTTCGACGGAACAGAGTAAACCGGCCTTGCTCGTAATTCATGATTTTTTTTTTGGTGGAAGGAAAAAATTATTCCTGGGGATGGAAAAACTTCTGTGATTAAAAAAAAACTATTCTTGATTTAATAATTTTAGTTATTAAATGATAAATACCTTATAAATTTGCAAAACCAGTCCGTTGAATTTGTAAAAAAACTGAGAAGTACCAATAACCTGTTAGGGATATGCAAATTCGGGTAAAATTACCCTTTTACCCTTAATTTTAAATAAATAACCCTCAAACACCCCACCACCACCCTTAGTTTTAAATAAATAAATAAATAACCTCAGACACCCCACCGCTGGGCGGTGGTGGGGTGTTTGAGGTTTTTTTTTTTTTTAACTAAGGGTAATTTCATCCGAAGTTGCATATCCCTCATAGATTCTTGGTACTTCTCAGTCTTTTTACAAATTCAATGGACTTCTAAGGGCTTTGCAAATTCAAAAGATATTTATTTAAAATTTTCCCTATTAATAAGTAATAATCATTTATGATTAAATTATACCATTAATGAGTTAGTGTTATCCCTATGTGACTAGAACTTAATAATTACTATAAAAGTGTTTCTATAATTAGGATTGGAAGGAATACAATATACTAAAAAAATTCTGAAGTATCAATATAATTAGCCTTGTTTGGGATTACAGTGAAAGCCTAAAAGTGGCTTTTAAACCGTGAAAGTTTATTTTAACTCTTAACGTGCCTTTTGGATTAGTGATTAGCCAGACGTACTTCTAGTTGAAAACATACAGTGGAGGAAAAGTTGAAATTTGTAGCTTTTACATCGTCCAACATGGAAAGAAAAAATGTAACACGTTGGAGAGGAGAGGGAGGAGAAAGGAAAGTGACACATAGGAGGAATGGAAAAGAAGATAACCTTATGTAACATCATGAGTCAGGGACCGACCCAGGAATTTTTCATATGGGGGTAAAAATAAAAAATGTTACATTATAAATAAAAGTGCATAAAATACAATAAAGACTTAATATACAAAAAATTGAAAGAAATATATTACAGAAATTAAGTTTATTTCACTTGATTATTATTCTACATATTTAAAGGTTGGGCCCCACCTCTTTACTTTTTCTTAAAATATACCACTTTGGTCCTATTTATAAGTCCATTTTGACTAAATCTCATGTACCAAAGAAAGATAGTTAATTCAATGATTATTGAGATAAATTTTCAATTTTGTCCTCATTTATGATTGGGTATTTTTAAACTATTATTTCTCTCTCTATCTTCATGGTACAATTATTATGGATAAAATTATCATAATCTCATTTATTACATAAAACTAGGCTTATAAATAGGATTAAATTTTTTTGTCAAAATAGACTTATAAATAAAAGAGAGAATCTCATATAAAGACGTTTGAATTATCCAAATCTTGATTTGAGTTACTAAATTTAACAAATTATTAATTAGGTTATGCAACCTAATTAGGAATTTAAAATTTGGGCCAGATTACCTCTATGTCCCTTAGTTATTAAAAAAACAAAAAGCAAAATTGGAGACCAAAAAAGATTATTTACGTGTCACATAAGAACCTAACCGTAAAAAATTCATTAGAGGCATTGACATAATGAGAAAATGAGCAAGAAGGCTACGATATGTTGATTCTAGTGTTAAATCTTCATTCCTAAATCCCTTTTAATTAATATATGTACTCAGATGGACTTCTGTTTCAATATTTATAAATCAGTTCGATCATTCATGGAAACCAATGATTAGAGAGATAAGAGAAACAATCCTAGCAGCACCCAAGGATTAATTATTGTGTAACTTTGGATTCCGCAACCACTCCCTTGATGATATTTGCCAGTTTGGATGATTTAAACTTTGGAGTATTCATTTATTACGCCAGTTTTGATAATATTGGAACGGTGTAAAAAAACCTAGTGACACGATTCCGTCATTCAGCAACTCACTTGCTGTTTTGCTAACAGTAAATCCATCTCTAGCTGCACCCTACATCAATATTAGATTTCCACAAGTGAGCAATGGAAAATTTGCACCCGATACCAATTTTAAATTCCACAAACACATGGTAAATGCTAGAAAATGCAAATTTGGTGCACTAGAATATGTAAATATGCATCTACCAGCCACAGATTGGATATACATGGGTTTTAATTATGAAAGGAAGCGTAAACAGGCAGCGAGAGAGGCGACTTCTGATGGCATCGCCCCTCGGGGCAAACGAGAGAGAGAGGGATTTTTCTTTTCTCTTTTCTTTAGTTTATTGGTTATGGATATTATTGGAAAATAACGAACATTTTAATATCTAGATTAAGTCACTGGCTTAATTTAAGATTTGTTGAATTTACCAATCTTATACAGGATTTTCTTATTTCAACCGTCTTTATATGATAGTTCTTAAAATAAAATTAGAGTGGTATGATAGCAAATGAGCAATGGATGCGAACTAATGTTTTAACTCACGTGTGGACCCCACCTCTTTACTTCTTTAAAAAAAGAAAGAAAAAAGAAAAAATAGGGGGTTGTGTCCCTCTATGTCGTGAATCCCATCTTCATTTAATATAAAAAAAGATAATTTTTTTTAAAAACCAATAAACTTATATAAGAAAAGATAAAATTATTCAAGTGAGTCCAATAATTTGATATTTATAAATGTGTCTAAAAGGGAGAAAATCATGTCACAAAATTGAGGAAATATTACCACATTAAAAAGTTAATTTGATAATTTTTTATACACAGAGAATTAAACATATTTAATTAAGTATTTTATTGTTTTCAAGTTTTTTCAATGATTAATTAACTATTTTTTACTTTATATAATTATAATTTTAACTTTTATTTTAAATCATCAAAATATCTACCTAATATGTGTGTGCAGCACGTGCGCTCTCACGTATGTTTATTTAATAAAATTTATGTTATTTTCAGTTATTTTTCATTTAAACTTGTTTTTCAAGTTATCATCCAAACAAGTTTTAGTTGAAAAAAAAATCACTTATATAATCGTCAATCCAAACTAAATCACATTTACAGTATAATTTTTATCATATCTTAAGTTTGTAAAAGTTAAATTGGAAAAACATCAATTCTGTCACTGCTAATCCAAACAAGCCCATAGAATAGAATGGGAGTTTGCTTTACATATATTTAATATATAAGACTTTAGAATTTTTTATTTTACCTTTCTATATAATTAATGAGTCAACTTTATTTTTACTCCATCCAGTCCTTCATTATAAACAACTATTTTGTTGATTGCTCAAAACAAATTTGTAGTTAAAAACAATAAATGTAGAATGTGAGTCTGCTTTGTATATATTTAAGACAATTAATATATAAGACTTTAGAATTTTTTATTTTACCTTTCTATATAATTAACGAGTCAACTTTATTTTTACTTCATCCAGTCCTTCATTATAAGCAAATATTTTGTCGATTGCTCAAAACAAACTCGCAGTTAAAATTAAAAAAATAATAAATGTGTCAAAAATATCACATTCCTTTCAAATATATATTGCTATTTATGAAAATAGCATAAGAAATATAATGGGTAAGAATATGCAAGAGAGTAAGTAAAAAATATGAGAGAATGTATGATAAATGATGAAATGAAATAGATTAGAGGTAATTAATAAAAGATATGTATTTAATAAAAGGAAAAAATAGTTTAAATTTAGGACACGAGAAAAAAAAATTATTTATATTAAGACCAACCCCAAGAAATAAAATTGTTTATAAAAAATACAGGAGAGAGAGAATAATATGGTTTTTAACCTTTAATAAAATAAAAATATATAGGTTAATATAATGTTTGGTCCTTATAGTTTGTCCTAATTTTAATTTTGATTCATATAATTTCAAATCATAGATTTTTATGCCTAAAATTTTATTATTTTTACAACGTTAGTCTGTATAGTTTAATAAGGAATTTGAGTTAAAGTTAAGGATGTTAAATTTGCTAATTTGTCACTGACATCGTTAACGTTAAGATTGGACATTTGGTTTTATTTTTTATTTTTTAAAAAGGTCACCTTCTCCGTGGAATTAGAGGCCGTTCTCCATATGCGTCATCATCATCTTTCTTGCATTCATATAATTTCCTTCGCTAGCTCTAATGGCGTCTCGCCCAATCGTCTAATGCCTCAACGTCCATATCTCAGATCCGACCATTTTCAGGCAGCCAAAAGTGACTGATACTGAGCGTGCATGTACAACAGCCATTTTCATGCCTCATTGATCCAACCCCAAAGCCCTCTTCTTCCAATGGTTAAATATTTCACAAGGTAAATGCAAGTTGTGGTTTTTGGATGGCAGCTGCTATTGAAAGCACCAGATGACAGCACTGGTTTTATGATCTGCCTAGTGCCTACAAAACACGATAACTACCCTCAAAACATGGTTTTATGATCTAGCTTTAATTTACTAATGTTCCAACTATAGTTCCAGATTGCACCACATCCACATGCCTCTTCAAGCCTTAATCTGATTCTCTCTATCCCAAAGCAGGTTCGGCAATAAATTCATCCAAATCTTCTCACTTCCACATCCCTCATCACTTTTCAATGCATTGTCTTAGAATGTAGCAACCTCGTACTTGGCCACCACATCTTTGGCGATGAAATCAGAGGGCACCCTTGGGCCTTAGGGCCGGGGATCATGATCATCTTTCCACTTGACCAAACTCCATGCTAGTGCCGCCTTCAAGGGCTCTGCTTTTGTTAATACCTTTCACAGTTTCACTTCACCGTAGGATTCATACTCGTTGTTGATGGGGGCATCTGTGTCATGGAAAATTTGCTTTTCTTGATGTTGAATGGCACAGGAGGTGAATAAGGCGGAGTTTGTGGGTTGGAGGCGAAGAGATTGTAAGAAAAGTGCATAGGAGTGAAGAACACTACTTATGTTTGGAAGAAAACTTGCGGCGAGCTCTCTCGCCTTCACTGGAAGATCGCTAGCAACACCGTTGACTGGACTGAATCTTCTGCTTCGCTGGAGGGTCGTCTGACAACGTGATCCGTGGAGGATGCTTCGTGCTTCTACTGTTGTTTTTTTAAAAATAAAAAATCTTCACAGTGAGAACGCCTCCTAATTCAATGAAGAAGATGACCTTTTCTTTATTAACACCACATGCCATGTCAGCAGAATACACGTCTGGGACAAATCAGCAAATTTAACGACCTTAACTTTAAGTCGATCTTCTTATTAAACTATAAGGAATATAACTTCAACAACGATTTGAAATTACAGAAATCAAAACTAAAATCAGGTCAAACTATAACAACTAAATATTGGGTTAACCCAAAATATATTATATTTAAAGAGTCCCGGGCATATCAAAATTTGGGCCTATATTATAAATCAAAGTGGTAGGTGAACATATATATACAGCATACCATGCAAAAAAACTCTGTTGGGAGACTCTCTCACTAAAGTAGTGGTGGAACCAAACAATTAGTTGAGTCCGGGCCAAAAAATAAACATATTAAACTATTTACTAAATAATATACCATAATATTAAAAATACAAATAAATGATAATTGACAATTATAAATTAAAAGATAACATAATAAATAAAAATTTTATGATGTTTAGAAGGTAACTCATTAGAAAGTGCATCACTTTCAGAAATTATTTTCTTAGAAATATCACTTTCTGAAGTTATTTTCTTCTTAAAGAACACATTTGTGCTTTTCTTTTCTTTTTTGGGGGTAAAAATCGGGACCTTAGCCCATTTCCTTCTCTATATCAGTATAACTCTTGGGTGAACAATACCCACACAGTCTCTATACAAGTACCTAAACAGATTGAGGAGGATTTAGCAGAATAGCCTTGTATTCCTCCTGAACTAAGCTCAAGTTGGCAAGGGAATCAGCACAAAAATTACCCTCCCTATACACATGTGAAAATACAACATTGGAAAATTTCCTAAGAAAACTACCTATATGTTTCAGCAGCATGGACTTAGCAGTCCCTACATTCTGCAGATCAGTAAGCAAAGAAACCACAGCAGTGCAATCACATTTATGCTTTTCTATTTATTCTGACTTATCTTTTTCAACCTACAAAAATTTGGTGACCCAAAATATATATTTGATGTCAGTATTAATTAGTATCTTGTGTCACTAAACATTAATTCTTATAGTACTACTCAATCCACAAAATTAACACTTAAATGCATATCTCACTTACCTCAAAACAAAATAATTGGAGAAAATAAAAGAAATATAATATGAACCCAAAAAATATTTCAAAAAAAAAATACAAAATTGATTCAATTTTAGTTAAACAAATAACCTATTATAATCTTTTTTTTAAAGAGAAATTCATTATAAAATCATAAGATAAACAAATAATAAATCCAAACCGACTAAAATTAGCCATTAATCACCTTCTACATATATATAGTCTTCTATTGTCAAAACTCACGATTCTCCCAAAATCATAACCCAAAATTTTCACTAATCACACAATATTACCCTCATTAGAAAAATAAAAATACGTAGAATAACTTTTACAAAAGGAGTGGGGTGAAAAGAAGTGATTTTGAGTACCTATTTAGTCTTTAAAATGAAAATGAACAGCATTATATATAAGATGATACTAATATTTTCAATACGTATCTCAAACAAAAATTTTACTTTCATCTCACATTCCAAAAAAAGAGTATGATTATAGAAAAAATAAGAGATTAGCTGGGGCCAAATTAGTGGCCAAAATAAAATATTATATAACACATATATAAAAATACATAAGATAAGAAAAGACCAGCTGCTGGCCATAACGTGGGTCCGCCACTGCACTAAAGTCAGATGCGCAACACGGGTCAGATCTGGATTAGCCGGGACGAAACCTTGGTAAACCTGGTGGGCAATCAAAAGAAAAAAAACAGCATACCAAGATGTTAACTAAATTTGTAACGAAAAAATGTTAACTAAACCGTCAAATAAATGTCATGAATGATTAATAACTCGTGTAAAAATGATATAGTTGTCAATATAAGGAATCTATGGTACACACATCACTTGAATTATTTTTCCATAATCATCAAGTATTTTAAAATATTTTATGGTGAACTAAGTACTCTAAAGTTTATCATCCTAAAGTATTTTTTTAGGTGCGTCCCGAATCTTAAATTATTTTTTAGGTCATTCAACACCTAAAATATTTTTTAGATGTATCCAACACTTTAAATTATCTAAATTATTAAGTGCAAAGTTGCACAAAAAGTATTTTAAGATGTTAGACTTATTTAAATGGACGTGCCTAAAAAATACTTTGGGAGATAGACACATTTGAAAAAATATTTAAAAGTATCAGATGCAACACAAAATACTTTAAAGTATTAGATACATCTTGAAAAATACTTTATTGTGTGAAATGCAACTTAATCCTACAAAATATTAAAAAAATTATTAGAACATTCTATAACCGATAAAATATCAACTCAGGCACGGTGTCGGGTGATGCAACAATTTAACATGGAAGGTACGAAAACTGTTGTGAATTAAAAAAAAAAAAAACGTTTGTTGATTAGATTATTAAAATCATAAAATAAATTTTGTTCCAATTTACCAATAAGTTATTGGTTTAGATAATAAACGGTCTCCTCTTTAAAAAAACACAAGTTTAAATTCTGATAATTATACTTATTAAAAGAAAGACAAAAAGCTTCGACACTCTAAACTTCGAAAATAAAATGTTTGATAAAAAAACTGTCCAGGTTAATATTTACATGTAGTATAGAATTATATAAAAAATTATGGGGTGCAATAAATATCGTTCCATCTTCATCAAGAGTATGGGTCAAGATATCCGCCGCCAATTCTATATATTTTATCATACGAATTTTAAGCAATTCGAATCAACTCAGCTTCTGCATAAAGTCATGAGTTATGTGTTTTATAAATACAAGATGGGATAGGATATTGTCACCATTGTTGTCAAACTCGCGAGTTGACTCTCCGAATTCACCGTTTTTACGCTTCTAACTTCCAAAAACGAGTCGAGTCAATGGTAAACTCGTGCTAGTTGTAAACTCAGCTAAACTCATGAGTTTATGTACTGAGTTTACTGTTTTTACGTTTCTAGCTTATAAAACCGTGTTAACTTACTCTTAAACTCGTGCTAACTTTTTTTATTTGATCATGCTCAGCAGTTTTATATAGAAATTTCTTTATTAAAAATGATAAATGTTGATGGGTTTAATTTTAATTATTTTGATTTAAAATATATTTAAATCAAATTGTTGTCATTTTTATATTTTAATTATTTAATTATACACCAGTAATACCTATTTAATATATAATAAAAGTAAACTCTTACGAGTGACTCGATTTCACGATACAAATTCATGTCACTGTCATGAGTTTACTTAAATTCGTGAGTTTGACAACCTTGATTGTCACTACCAATTTTATGTTATTATTAAGTCACTATCACTTTTTCACCGTTAGATCATAATCTCAATAGGAAATATAAATGATAAAGGTAGATGAGATTCTGATTTAATGGTGAAAAAATGGTAGTGACATAAAATTAGTATTGGTAGTGACAATATTTTATTCTATATAAGATTAGTTGATTTTTTTGGTGAGATTTAAAAAAATAATTATTTCACTAAAAAAACTAATTAAATTACTTTACAACTTTTATATTTATCATTTTTGTAAATTTATAAATTGATATGTAATTTAAGGAAAAAGTATTTCTCTGGTTACTGGAGATACGTTATCTCCAATGATCCCTAAAATTACGTTGTTTTGAATTAATAAATGATGTGTTTGTAATTTTAGATGAATTAATAAAGGGTGCAAAATTATGGAAACATCGTTCATTAATTTAAAACGACGTAGTCCAGTGGAAGAAATCATTTACCCATAATTTAATCACATATAACAAACGATATAACTATGTAATTTATTTAATTTCCGTAATATCTCTATAAAAATTAATTAAAATCTTATATTTAAGACCGAATGTATGTAGTATTTAAAATCTCAAATCCATTTAATTTGCAAGTTGGCACTAGGTCTCGAAAATATAGGAGTTTTCGTGTTCAAGAACTTCAAACATAACATTGTGTTATCAACTACTACCTCCGGTCCTAATTATAAGAGCTAGTTGACTTTCTTTGGAAAGATTAAGGAAGTTAAATTAGTTACTTAATCATTTCATATGTTAAATATTCTTAGATTATATATTAGTTTATTAGTCAAACTAATAAGTTTGAAGAAAAAAATAAAAATAAAAATAATTTAAAGTAATTTAGTTAGCTTCCTTAATCTCTCCAAAAAAAGTCAACTAGCTCTTATAATTAGGACCGGAGGGAGTATTTTAAACATTTTATCTAGTACGCGCATGTTCGTATTTTTATTTGATACTTATGATGTCTTTAATATAAAATATGTTTGGGGATTTGAATTTGGCCTAAGATATCTTTTTTATATTTGTCAATTTTATTTTGATTTATTCCTATTAAATAATAATAAATCAGAAGATGAAATGAAATAAGGGAATTAGGGGATGGGTAATTGAGTATAATATTTTAGACAATAGACGTCATATTAATTACTACCTCCGGTCCTAATTATAAGAGCTAGTTGACTTTCTTTGGAAATATTAAGGAAGCTAAATAAGTTACTTAATCATTTCATATGTTAAATATTCTTAGATTATACTACCTCCGGTCCTAATTATAAGAGCTAGTTGACTTTCTTTGGAAAGATTAAGGAAGCTAAATAAGTTACTTAATTATTTCATATGTTAAATATTTTTAAATTATATATTAGTTTATTAGTCAAACTAATAAGTTTGAAGAAAAAAATAAAAATAAAAATACTTTAAAGTAATTTAGTTAGATTCTTTAATCTTTCCAAAAAAGTCAACTAGCTCTTATAATTAGGACCGGAGGGAGTATATTAGTTTATTAGTCAAATTAATAAGTTTAAAGAAAAAAATAAAAATAAAAATATTTTAAAGTAATTTAATTAGCTTCCTTTATTTTTCTAAAAAAGTCAACTAGCTCTTATAATTATTAATTAGGATCGGAGGGAGTAATTTAATAAATTTCTTAATTTAATTAAATTAAGTAAATAGATCTTAAATTAAAGACAGAAGGAATAGCTTGTATATACAGTAACAATAATTATAAATTTATAAATATATGCACGTCAATGACCCTGTGTCATATACACTTCTTTAGCTCTTGAGCGTTATCTAATAAGCTGTCCTTTATATTTTTTAGTTAGTTTCAAACTAAAATAGCATGTTGATAAAAAAAAAACTAAAATAGCATCATAGGAAGTTTTTAAAATAAATAATATTTATAATTGGCGAGTACACCACTTGTTAAACCTGTACACTCACATACGGTCTTAAAATAGCTGGAGAAATAAAAATAACTACTTTTTCATTGATTGACAATTTGACATTCTATTCAAAATTTAACTGCTTTTGACACGAAGATCTACAGATTATTTATATTTATAGGGAAGCATTAAAATGTGCTGATTATTTATCACGATCAGCTTAAGAGATGAATCATGACTTTGTAATTATTTCATCCCAACCTGTTGAATATGTGGACTTAGTAAAGCTTGAGTGTGGCGGAATGTCATTGAGGTCAAGGGATGTAGTCTAGTTTTAGACTTTTGTTAACCTTAAGCCTTTGGTTTACCAATGTATTTTTTTTTAAAAAAAAAATTAACTGCCTTTTTGTAATCTGGTTTGATAAATATAATCAAAGCAACAGATGATAAAAATAAAAAATAAAGGTGAGTTTTGAATGAGAAGTGTCTTTTATATTATGAAAGTTTTTTTTTTTGGTTTGTTTTGAATGAGAAGTGTCTTTTATATTATGAAAAGTTTTTGTTTGTTTGTTTGTTTTTTTTTAAAAAAGAGGATATGCTCCATGCGCGATATCCTCCTCTGAAGTTTAAATTTAGCAAAGAACAAGAAATTTTGTATATGTTTTTTGAATTTGTTGATTATAAAAAATCATAAAAAGAAAATACAAGGATATTAAGCACGTAGGATTATTAGCACTAAACTTACTTGTGTGTCATTAACTTGAAGAATCCCCAACTTTAAAGGACCTCATTCGGGCAATTCATCCCATTAAATAGGTATTGGTAACCAGCAAGGGTGTTGCTTGATTGACTGACAAGGGATTAAGCTAACTTATTCAACCACGCAGGGTAGTTAAAAACTCGTTTTATCACTACGATTTTACGTTTTTACGATTTTTTTCATTAAAACGATTTTACTAATTTTCCAAACGCTTTTAAGCTTTTACGATTTTTTTACAATTTTACTACGTTACGATTTTACGTTTTACGATTTTTTATTCTCCTTCCGTTTTCAGGTAAAATCTACGTTTTCACTACCATGAACCACGTATTCCTGTTACATGCTTTTTTTTTTCCTTTTTTTTTTGTGTCTGTGTTAATTCCATGTTAATACCTGTTAAAAGAGTTTTGCCTTATTTGTGATCCCACCAAACTTATGGATACCTGGTGATTTGATTTTTTTTAAAAAAAAAAAACAGTATCTCACAAAAAAAAAAAAACACACACACAAACACAACTGAGCACTGACATGTAACATCTCAACTACCAAGGCTCCAGCCAATTTAGTCACTGTATTTTATTATCAAAAGTTATTTTTTTAGTAGAAATGATTGACATACACATGACCATGCATTATAACTTCATTTTTTTGACCTTATGCATTATTTTATAATATTTTTATTTTTCCCTCAAAACTAATTAATTTGATTAATAAACTGATATATAATATAATGATACACAATATACGATATAATTAAGTAACTTATTTAGCTTCCTTAATTTTTCAAAATAAAGTCAATTATATTTTTTTGTACGCACTCACGTTCCCTATGGAGCAAAGTGGTGCCCCTGGACAAGTGGCACACATTCTGTAACAAGCCTTTATTAGAGTGAATATGGTGGAACATCAGTGGTAGAAGCAATGCGGATAAGGAATGGGCATCCCGATTTACTATACTATGCTGGAAGCAGAGAAACATATTTGGGTGTGCATGGCAACCATTCTGTTGCCCAGCACTGTTTATGAGATGAAACGGTTTTTTCTGATTCTGTGCTTTGGAAGAGTTCTGAGAATCAGAATTACGTTTGTTAACCCATTTTATTTTAACTCCGAGAATCAGAATTACATTTAATAACACATTTTTCCTCCTCTTATTTGGGAGTTAAAAAAATAGTAAGGGAGGAAGATGAAGGATTAATGAGTTATTTTTACCATTTTGTCCTTTTCTTTAATAATTAATATAATTATTATACTTTACAAATAAATTTAAATTTAAATTTCCTAAAAAAATTATTTATGTAATTTTCATATTCAAAAAATTATTTATGTGGCGATGACGGTGGTGGTGGTGGCGGTGGCGGTGGCGGGAGGTGGTGGTGGGGGCGATGGTGGTGGCAGAGGCGGTGGTGGGGGCGGTGGTGGTGGCAGAGGCGGTGGTGGCGGAGGCGGCGGTGGTGGTGCGGCGGCGGTGGGGTGGTGGTGGTGACGGTGGTGATGGTGGGGCGGTGGCGGTGGTGGGGCGGTGGCGATGGCTGCTGAGGCGGGGTGGTGCGGTGGCGGTGGTGGCGAGGCGGTGGCGATGGTGACGGTGGTGGCGGTGGCGGTCATGGCAGCGGCGACGACGGTGGTGGGGCAGCGGCGATGGCGGCTGAGGTGGGGTGGTGGCGGTGGTAGCGGCAGTGGCGGCGGCTGCGGTGGCGGCGACGGTGGCGGGGCGGTGGCGGTGGGGTAGCGATGGTGTTGGGGGTGGCAATAGCGGTGATGGTGGTGAACGAGGGTAAATTTCTGCTTCGATTGAGGGAAAAATAAATTCTGATTTTTTGCCCTGGAATAGAGAAGCCAAAATTTTTACCTTTTTTTTTTTACTCCCTAGCACAAAAAATAAACCGGTTCATCCCGGGAGCAAGAAAAAAAACCGGATTTACCAAACACAATTCCCATTCATTTTTGTTCCAGGGCACAAAAATTAAGAAAAAAGTCATTCTGGGAGTGTTACCATGAACACCCTTTGTGTTTGAGAAGCAGTTCACCCCCCATAGTAGTATTATTGCTAGCATGAATGTGATGTTGGAGAGCAGGAATAGTATGAATAATCGTCTAGCAGGTATGCCACTTAACAGCATTACTCTTACTACTAGTAGTAGGTCTTGGCATCCGCCAGAGGCTGATTGGGTGAAGGTGAATGTGGATGGTGCCTATTCCAGAACTACATATAAGGGAGCATGTGCATGTGGAGGGATCATTCGAAGTTCTTCTGGCTCCTTTCTTAGAGGTTTCTTTCACTCTATTGAAAGGGGCGATGAGTTGACTGCTGAAGTGTGGGCTTGCCTATTGGGCCTCAAAACTGCTTGGGCAATGGGCTTTCGGAAGGTTTGGTTGGAATCTGATTCTATGGAGTGTATTACATTACTTTCGCATGTACAAGGGGGTTCTCACCATGACTCCGACATTCTAGACGAGGTGAAGCAACTACTGCAGATGGAGTGGGAAACCATGGTGTCGCATGTGCCTCGGTCCGGGAATAAAGCAGCTGACTTTCTGGCATTAAAGGGACTTGAATTGGGATGAGGGTTCCATGAAGTGTATCAGCCTTAAGAGGCTCTTGAGGCTATCCTCCGTTAGGATTGTAACGGGTGTAATACCCTAGTAGGAGGGCATCAAAGTATCCAAATCTTATCCAAAAAAAAAAAAAAAGATAAACCTTAGAAGCATCGGATTCAAAAGAGAACACAAGAATTAGCAAAGCTTGAGGTCGTCTTCCAAATATGTAGAATTTCAAACACCCATTGGTAAGATTTTTCTCTCACTCTCATAGTTTCCTCGTTATTTCAGAACAACAATTTAATTCACGCCTTCCTCTTTTATTTCACCTTTTTTGCCAGACTCTTTATTTTTATTCCACACTTTCATATCATATGGCTCACACACACATATATTCATTTTAAAGATTTTTAATGGCTCCACACCAAATTTACGCATCAAGGTAGAAAAGAAATTCCAACGGCAATGAGCCAAAAGCACCAATATGGCTGAAACGACTTCGTTTTACGAAGCTCGAGTTGAATTGACACTTCACCAGAGTACACCCGCCTTTGCGGCATTTGTACGTCATCTCCGGTTGAAAGCAAGCGACGGGGGAAAGCAGTGCATGACAACAGCAGTTGCACGGTGGCAGCTGAAGTAGAAGAAGCAGAACATGGAGAATAAAAACGTCGTCGTCTGTGACAATGGCACCGGGGTACCTCTCTCACGCTTTCGTATTGTGCGTTCGATTATGAATGGATCGCGTTGCTTGATCTGCCAAGAGCCATTTACTATTTTCTGGATCAACACTGATTGTTTGCTGCATAGCATCGAATGCGATTCACCATGTGTCCCTCTCGCTTTAATTTTTTCTCTCTCGATCCGTTGATGTTTAATTCAGAATTGACATTTTTTGATCTGTGTCCCTTATAATCTTTCTAGTCGTTGCCAATTTTGTGCAACCACTGGTGAGTGTTGGAATTTCACGGTCGTTTAACATAACTCTCAGTATGGCTCATCCTCTCTTGGCATTAAATTTCTATGTTTGAGATTGTTGCTATTCAACTGATGTGGGTGATTCTAACCTTTTTGTTGTCAAGTGTGAAGTCTTTCTTCCCATTTTGATGTTGGATTTGCTTCTGAATTCAGTACGTCAAGTGCGGTTTTTCCGGGGAGAATTTCCCGACCTCTGTATTTCCTTGTGTGGTGGGGAGGCCGATGCTTCGGTACGAAGAATCGCTAACTGAACAAGAGCTAAAGGTATGGCACTCTTGAACTGACAAACCTTCTACGTGCAAAGAAAAATGCCTTAAGACACAATTATCTTGGCCAAGAAACTTAACTGATGGCGCGTAATTTGAATAACGCTTCATTTGTCAAGCAGTAAGGGCCTGATGCTGCAAGTCATCTCAGGGAAATCTAATCCGAGTGAAATTGTTGACCGGATAATTTTAAAATTTATGAGCAGTATATATTTTTCTGGAAGGAAGCAAGGCCATTTGTTTTTGGGCATAAAAGGAAGCGAGGCTATGTTGATCTACAAGAAGTGCTTGTTATTATGATTCGTCCCCGCTAAAGTTTCTTGCATTAATATACCACTAAAGTATATCACATCTTCTGTTTCGGAACGCACTGTTTGATGTAGGACATTGTTGTTGGGGAAGCTTGTGCGGATCTGCGGCATCAGCTTGACATATCTTATCCTGTTAATAACGGAATTGTGCAAAACTGGGATGATATGTGTCATGTGTGGGACCATGCGTTTTACAATGAATTAAAAGTAAGTTTTAGCGCGTCTGACTTGTCGGCTAACCGCTTCTGTTCATACTATTGTAATGTTTATTTATTTTTTGATAGATCAATCCACCAGAGTGTAAGATTCTGCTCACAGACCCTCCCCTTAATCCCTCAAACAACCGTGAAAAAATGGTTAGTGAACGGATTCCAAGTTTTTCCTTCTTTAGAAGAAATTAATTTCTGTTAATATCTAAATATACCCGGAACATCACTTCTTTATGTAATTTGATTTGACAGGTTGAGACCATGTTTGAGAAGTACAATTTTGCTGGGGTATTCATCCAAATACAAGCTGTTCTAACATTATATGCTCAAGGTGCTAATAGAGATGAGTTAAGGTTGAACTTTTGTTTTTCAGTATCTTAGTCTACCTCCAAAATTAGACCTTGTATTGTGAAATCTGATAGTATAATTTCCAAGGATTTGTTACTGCAACATATGCTAGGTACCTTCTTTTACTTGAAGTTTAACATTTTCTTCTCTTGTCCCAGGGCTTCTGACTGGATTAGTTATTGACTCTGGTGATGGTGTCACACATGTGGTAATACCCAAGTCTTTGATGAAGTGAATTGCAAAACTATTGAAATACTTGGCATACTTTGTAAATGTTGTACATTAATCTTAAGAAAGAGGATAATGTTAAATTATTTAGTATTTATTGTTTTTGCTACATGCATTATGATTTGTATGTTCGTTTGAAAAAATGATAATTATGCAACTTTTAATCTAGGTTCCTGTTGTTGAAGGCTATTCATTCCCACATCTTACAAAACGAATGAACGTAGCTGGCCGGCATATAACATCATATCTTGTTGACTTGCTTTCAAGGAGGGGGTGAAGGCTAATTCCCTTCATTTCAGTTCTAATATTATGGTAATTGAATTTTTACTTCACATACTTCACGACTAAATGGAACAAAATTTTATTTCCTGAAGGTATTCAATGAATAGGAATGCTGATTTTGAGACTGTAAGGGAGATCAAGGAGAAGCTGTGCTACATAAGGTTAACATGCAATCTCATTATACTCGTAAGTTTCCTGGGGTTGTATTGTCCTTCCTTGTCATGGCTATCTATTTTTTCTGCAGTTATGACTACCAGAGGGAATATCAGTTGGGGCTTGAGACCACGATACTGGTTAAGAATTATACTGTAAGTTCAATTTTTAATTTCTACAAAATGTTATAGGGCTATTTTTATGTAAAGGGTGAATGATACAGTAGGCAGTTCTGCTTTATATTGTGTGCTTGAGGCAGGGAATTAGGGGTGGGGATCCACCCTAGGTTATTGTTTAATCTGTTCTTTTATACGTATCTTCTCATGTATTATTCATGCTTGTCTGTAGATTCATTTATATATTTTTTTTTGTTTCAATGTATTTATTATGTTATATTATGGTATATTTTATTGTCTCCTACAGTTAAATATAGTATACATTCATGCATGAAGTAGGTGTCATGAATTTATTGTTTGTTTTCTTCAATACATTCATGCATGAAGTAGTTGTCATGAATTTATTATTTTCTTCAATGGTGCTTATTGATATACACTCATAATCAGCTTCCAGATGGAAGGGTGATTAAAGTAGGCACCGAAAGGTTCCAGGCTCCTGAGGCTCTTTTCACACCAGTAGGTTCTCTTTTTCCATTTCTAGTATGTAGATTCAATGTTGTTATGGTGATCATAGTTTACCTCTCATATGGGTTGAGCTTTTTCTCAATGAAGTTTGATGTTTGTAATTTCCCAGAGGTTTATCCTTCTTTCAGGAACTTATAGATGTTGAAGGGGATGGAATGGCTGATATGGTTTTTCGCTGCATTCAGGAAATGGATATTGACAACCGGATGATGGTGCATATTATATTTGATATTTACAGTGTTTAATATTGGTATCATGTTATGTTTGGATGTGAATGCCTGTTCATAGATTGAAATTTATTAACTTAAAGATTGTAGTGAAAGAAATTGTGCTTAGCTGCACTTTTTTTTTAGGCAAAACTTGTGATGGTATCTGAGGCACTAATATTCGATTTCACTTTTCTCTTCTAATGATTATCTAAGTCATCAGCCATTCCTTTCATTGTGGTTTTCTCGTATTGACATTGAGTGGTAAATCTTATTTGGAAAAATCCTTCAATGATTCCATTTTTTTTTTTACTCTTAAGGACATCAGATCATATTTTAAGGTTTACTTATGCTTTATGATTGATTTTAGAGGGACAGTTGTGAGATTAGCAATGGATTTCTTCACTTCTATAAAAATAAATAAATACTGAATTATTTCACTCTTAATTTGCTGAAGCTTTTAATGTAATTTATTTAGACTGTGCTTGTTTTAGTGTAAAGTGATTTCTAGAAGCTTGTCTCTTCCTGATCAAGCTTCACAATCATCTCAAGGCATCCCTTTCTTTTTCAGAACAAATCTGATGCTAGAATATTTTAAAGGATGCATATTACATTGTAATTTACTTATAAATTTGCTTTCATTTTACAGCTATACCAGCATATAGTTCTGAGTGGAGGAAGCACAATGTATCCTGGATTACCAAGCCGGTAGTTTCTTTTTCCTTTACATTAGCTTAGATTGTTCTTGATTCCCATATGTTAACATAGTGGGCATTGCATGATTCTTCCCTCATTTCTATTGGTTCTTTCTCCTTAACTTTTTTTTTTGGGCCAGTACCTTCTTAACTTACTGGTAGGGATTTTCCAATATCATGTGTAAATGTTGATTAGATCCTACATGTTGGCTCCGTTTATGTAGTGGAGTGGTAGCTCATTGACCACAGTTGAAAAATGTTATTCTAGCTACAGGTGATTCCATTTTTATGTCAGTTAATTGATAAATTTTTCTGCGTTTCCAAGCTAATCAAATAAATAATAAGTGCCTGTTAAGGTAGTTATAGGAGTAGGTTGTTAGTAACTGTTGTGCCTTGTGAATGGAGGAGTCCTTGCGTGTGAGGCTGAGGCCTTTGGCATAATGAGAAATTAAGTTCTGCTTCTTTACTCTTTCAACACTCTCAGTTTGGTTTAGGGAACATTTAAGGAGGGAAAGGAACTTAAAGAAGGGAAAGGAATTGAAGAGAAGATTGAGAGGGAATTTTAAAAAGTTGAGCTGTTTGGTTGACATGGGAATATAGGTAAGTTGAGAGAAGATAAGTTGTTTGGTAAGAAGAAATGGGTGTTGGTTACGTGGGAACCTTAGGTGAAATTCCCACAATGCCCTCACAAAAAAAGCCAGAAAACAATTTTTATTTTTATTTTTTTCCGGTTTTGCAAATTGGACCGAGAGCCAAACCAAATTGCATCTTTGTGGAGAAAGAAAATTGCAACCGGACGTCAAAGGAATCAGTGAACAATGAACCCAGTTGCTGCTTTGACGGGAAGAATCAAAAATTGAAATTGCTCAGTGTTAAAACCTTGAAATTGTGAAGTGGATGAAATAAATTACTACAGGTAAACCAACAAGTACAAGAGTCAACCAAATAGTGTGCAGTCTTTAAGTAATGGAAAATTGGATTGTTTATTTTGAAGTTTGAACGTAAGCCTAAAGTTCAAACTTAAAAACTTTATGAGTACACATGTTCGAACTTATTATCTGACAGAAGGGCATATCAACAGAAAAACAAGAAACACAAAGTTCAAAGAATCATGGAAACATAAAACTTGCCAACCATTCATGGACAACAGAAAAACCAGCGAGCTTGATACCCAGAAAGAGATAACAAGAAACGCAAAGTTCAAATGCCAATGACCCTACCAATTAGCTGATCCCTGATTCATCAACGAAGCATTCAGAAATCGGTTCTGGCATTACACCATAAATAATCACAAAAAAGAAACAAGACACTAAATAGAAGATAAGTTTTCCTTTTTGCCTAAACTAAAAAGTTGAAGTTTTTAATTTGAGAGAAAGAACAAGATGAAGAAGAAGAAAAAGAAGAAGCAATAGTAATTTTAGCAAACAACAGATGAAAGAATGAAGAAGAAGAAGAAGAAGGTTCCCTTTCTACCAGAGGCAGGTCAGCTCGCATCTGAAACAACACTTCTTGATGGAGCAGAGGTTCTCAAACTTCTTTTTGCCTCCTCGTTCTTCCAGCTCGAAGCTCGATTGTGATTTATAATTTGAGAGGGGCGTTTTAGTCATAAATTTCATTCTCCCAGGCAGTTTTTCAGGGTCCCGCCACTTTTTGAAGGAACTGAGGTTCCCACGTTTATGGGAACTTAGACATTAGCGAGAATCTGAGTTCTCTGGAACAGGGCGCACCAAACATGATTTTGGCGTGGGAACTGTATTAAAAGTTCCCGGAACTTCCCCTAAGTTCTTTCAACCAAACCGGCCCTCAATATCTACCCACCCATCTATTCCTTTCTTCTATCCCCTCCTCTTCTCTTCGTATTCTATTCTATCTTCTCTTTTCATCTTCTTCCTACATGACACTTTGCTGGATGTGCTGTGAGTGAGGTGCTTGCCAACTTTAATACCATATTTAAGTTGAGAGTTGTCTAATTCATGCCAACTGTTATGCTATGTCTTGTATTGGCTGATATATTTACTGATGGTTCGAATATTGAGTTTGGACTTTGTATGACAATATTTTATGACCTTTTTCTACGCTTTTAAATTATTATCTCTTGGAGCCATTGTCTTTTTCTCATCAGGTGGTTTTAATCTTCCTCTTCCTAAAAAATATTGTGCTTCCAAATCAAGGTTGATAAAGCTTTTTTCTCTTTCTGTGTCTTTGCTCAGATTGGAAAAAGAAATACTGGATCGTTATCTAGATGTTGTTCTGAAAGGCAACCGAGATGGATTGAAGGTAAACTTGGGTTTTGTAATTTTTTGTTGTGCTTGTGGATTTACGTATTTCCTAGCAGTGCCAAAGGCAAATGATACCTAGTCTAATTTAGCAAGATGTCTCATACTGAACAATGAACTATTATATCAGCTGATGTGAAGTTTGGCAAAACAGAATTGTTCCAAGAGAGAATTATGCTAGTGGATAAAAGGGAATAAGGTTGACCCCCTAGAATTAACTTAACTTAGCCTCGGGGCCTAAAGGACATGCACCATCGGTTTAAGGCAATGAGGTGTAAGCTCGATCCCTGATTGTGGCCAAATTCTCCCTTACCCTATACGATATAACAAGAGACCAAAATAGGAAATTACATCTGAAGCTCCTTCAGCCTCACTATGCCATGCTTTTTGTGAAATCTTTCTGCATAATTTAATTTTTTTAATAAAAGATATGCATTGCCCTCCCCATGAGAGACTGAGCGCAGATCTAGAATCATGAGTTTATTTGGCCCAGTACAATCATGAGTTTATTTGGCCCAGTACAATCATGAGTTAAGCTAACATTTCTTCGACTCCTTTCTTTTCCCCTTGCTTTCCCATTCATTGGTGTTTAGAAACTGCGATTACGAATTGAGGATCCACCGAGAAGGAAACACATGGTATACCTTGGAGGAGCTGTCCTTGCAGGAATTATGAAGGTTTGTGTTTTAACTGTACCTTTCTCATCCATCTCTATGATTGCTTTGAAAACTGTTTGTGCGTTCTACCTATCTGCACTGTGATGATCTAAACTAGTCAAATTCTGGTGGTTAAAACGTCCAGGATGCGCCTGATTGTTGGATTAACAGGGAAGACTATCTAGAAGAAGGAATTACTTGTCTGAAGAGGTGTGGCTCGGCATGACTTTATGAAGTCAGTTACCTTCTGGAGGTGGAAGAGCATTTCAAAGTTGTTAAAACCACCTCCAATAATGTCATAAATCAATCGGTGATCTGCATAGCTGTCTCCAGAGCTCTTAGAGGCTATAATTTTGACTTGTGATAGTCTACGCATTCATGTTTCTTCATCACGGGTGCAAAAGAATCATGTATGAAAGAGCAGCTGTAAAGTTGTTATCCTATAAATTACGGTAAAGAAGGATTCAACATTTCCGAGTTGTGAATGGCCAACCATTTGGACTGTTGAACATTTCTGAGTTGTGCAAAAGAATCAGTGCATTAATTATATTTGAAGAGGATATTTGGTCAAATACCATTATAGTTATTAGTTATATCATTTGGACTATTTAATAGTTTTTTGTAAAAATTTATACATAATTTGAAGTGATAATTATTTTAATATAAATGAAGTAGGTATACGTAATCGTGTATTTTTGTGACAAACCAAGCCAAGAGCATGTGTGTAAATTTTATCAGAAGATGAAGTATGTTTTTAGCAAGGGAAAGACGAACCAGTGTTTGATGGGGGACGTGACTTTAGTACTTGGAGTAGAACACCTCATCGTATATCAGAAGATGAGATTGCAGATAGGGCCTGCATTTCTATTTTACGTCATATTTTTCCACTATGTATAAGAGTACGAATTTTCTTATCATGGGGTATCAATTTGAAATTGAAATTGGGACGCATGGTAAGAAAAACGAAGTTATATATGGCATTAATGAGAAGGGGTGAGCATTGAGTTTTTCGATTCAGTTTTTTGTGAAAACTAAAATATCTGAAATCTAAATAGAGCTAATTTTAAGCACCAAACCGAAATTGATTGGTCAAATTAACAAAATCGGATTAACCGAAATATTTCAGTTTGATTAATAACCGAATTATTTGAATTTTTTATTTATTATCTACAAAATAAAATATATATGAATAAAAAAATTACTTTTCATCTTCAATACTAGATTTAGGGGAAAAATATATAAAATAAATTAAATAAATTTAAAATATCTACAAATTTTATCTAATATAATTTAAAATAAACACCTATTTAACAAAAGAAATTTGCATTTCAAATAGTATGTATTAGACATAAATATATTATATATATATTTCAATTTTCAGTTTTAATCAAGTTAATTTTTAAATAATCGAACTGAAAAACCGAATTTAGTTCGGTTGGGTTTTTAGTTTGGGTTTCAATTTGTTCACCCTTATTTATGCGTGTCTTAAATCCTAGAAAATGTCGCAAGCCTTCTTTTCAACTCCTTCTTTTCAACTCTTAGAATGAAGGAGATATACCTAACAAAAAAAAAAGGTTGATTTTTTCAAAGGATCGCATTTATATGCAGGTTCTTTTAAAAGATACTACTACCTCTGATCATAATTATAAAAATGCTTTTATAGTACAATTTACACTATAGAAATATTTCTATAATTAGAATCGGAAGGAGTAATTTATGTAGAATTCCATAAAAGTTGACTGAGGCTAGCCCGCAATACTTAAAAGCTGGGCTACGGCTAAATTACTGCAAATATTGCCCTTGTTGCCTCAAAAATAATAGAACTCCTATCACATAATCGCAATTAAAAAACTACTTTTGAAAACTCTAATCACTATTCCAAACAAGTACATTCTTAGTGCCACACTTGTGATGGGCATGAGGCCAATGTGCTTAAATGAGCTATCAACAGACCTAGGTAGGAATACGTCAAGCCCTTATCAGGTGGCCTGTAGCTTGTCCTATTTAGGGCTTGATCCGGTTTGGCGGTTAAAAGGATCAGGTCAATACCTATTTAAAGGTTTAAATGTGTAAATAGACCTGGCCTATTTTGGTCTGTTTACACATTAAATAAATATACTTATATTTATACCATATAAATAACACTATTTTTTTTCATTGTTGTATTCTAATTTCAAGTTATAGTTAGTTAATTATAGCACTATCCCTGCTATTCTTTGGAAAATTTTAATTGGAACATTCTCTTAACTATCCATGGCTGCATCCTTACTATTCTCTTTAAAATAACACTAATGTTTTATTTTGGATGATTAAATTAATAACTTTGAAGTTGGTGAAATCACTTTTTTAATAATAATTTATTTTAATTATATTTAGGCTCAAAGCTTATCTAAAGGGTACAATTTATAAATATTATACTTTGAAGCATACCAAAAGCCTACATTTATATAGGTTTTGATAGGCTTAATAAAAAAACCATTTCTCACAAACAATAATTAACCATAATGATTTTACAAAACCTGATTAACAAGTGATAATAAAAAAAAAAACTCTTTTCTTTCAACGAGACACACATCGAGGTCCTAGTACATATTCCGCCCACAAATCCACTACAATAAAATTTGTTATTGTGGGCACAATTAACAAACAGGGGAAAAAAAAAACATAGTCTGATCCACTAGTTTTATAACACTAAACCCCATAATAAAGGGTTTACACAAAACAAGTTCTACACCATATGCCAATGTGAGTTGGCATAGATGGTAAGGGATCCAGGACTAGGCCATTGGATCGTGGGTTCGATCCCCTCTGCTGTCGCTGGGACTCTTTTGGTAGGCGATCTCGTAAGTCCCCAGTAAGTGCTCATAGAACCCGGGGCCGTGCCCTGGCCTTGATGGGGACTGATGCCGAACCCTCCAAAACTTTTTTTGTATATAAAAAAAAAAGTTCTACACCATATATGATTATAGATCCACCAACACATCAACCCCAGCCCAACAATGTCTAAACAATTATCTAAAACAATAAATATAATAATTTAAAAAACATGAGGGGCTTTAAAAATCAACACAATGCCACTGCCAAAAGAGGCCTACAAAACTCACTACTCTTGTGCCTCTTGTTGCTTCCATTGATCTCTAGCAAAATTAGAGGCCTTATTTGAAAAATATTAACAACGATAGGCTGAGACGTAAAGTCCCAGTAACTAAAATCAATTTACAAAGCACGTAGGAAAAAATTACAAGTCAGAGAAGTAGGTTTAACTAACATAATAATAATAATAATAATCTCAACAATTAAACAGGTTTAATTAGCATATATAATAAATTAACCTCACATACCTCAATTTCAAACTCAACCTTAACTTGAGGGGCAAAGCATGAATAATTACCGTTGATAAGAAAGCTTTACATTTTCAATATAGATACCAA
This sequence comes from Acacia crassicarpa, assembly GCA_034222035.1. NCBI lineage: Eukaryota > Viridiplantae > Streptophyta > Magnoliopsida > Fabales > Fabaceae > Acacia > Acacia crassicarpa. The sequence goes on along the minus strand of JAWXYG010000002.1, from coordinate 65,331,748 downwards.
TTAACCACAAGCAATAATAAAATAAATAAGTTATACAATTCAACTCCTAAAAATACAATTTCTTCTACAACCATTATCTTTAACATCATAATTTCCTCAACAATATAAGGTAATAGATCAATTCTCATTGGCGCAAATTGCTCATTAAAATATGTAGATAATCTCTATACCATATTCTCACATCAATCACTCAATTTTTATAAATTAAAAGTTCACCTCCAACACACCAATAGTCATAAAATCATCAATATCAACATCATAGATCAATTAAATCTCTTTTATAATCTAGGTTAAAGTATACTTTTAGTCTTTTAAATCTACATCAAGTATACTTTTGGTCTTTTAACTTTATAAAGCATACTTTTAGTCCCCATAATTCTAACACCGTTAGTTGGCTAACGGAAAATGCTGACACAATAAGCTCAAATGATAACCGTACAAAATTAAGTAATGACTGTGTAATTAAATATAAAATATGTGTCTATTTTAAAATAAAAATAAATCAGATAAGAAAAAAGCAAATGAATCGTCTTCTCCACCTCGACAATGCATCCGAACCCAGCAACTTCACCTCTACTTCCATTCCCCAAGCATCGTCGACGGAGTTAAGGGTTGAGATTCACTCACTTTTTTCCCGGTTGGGTATGTGATACCAGTGGCGGAGCCATAGTGACACCCACTTCCGCAAGTGCGGACACAAAATTCCCTTATTTGTGAAAAAAAAAAATTGATAAAGGAACTCGTCAAGGATTTGGAGGCTGGCAACTTTGGGGTCGACAGGCTCATGAGGAACAAGGAGACCAAGGAACTCGTCGCCATGAAATACATCGAGCGTGGCTACAAAGTTTGTCTCAGAACTGATAAACTGCTTTAGAGAGATTGCCAGAAATTTTAGATTTACAGTTGATTACTTTTGCGTTTCCTTCACAGTTCTTGGTAGTCAATTAGATTATACGATAGGCTTCAAGCTTCTTTCCTTGTTTTGTTATTAAATGTTCCTTATTTGAGTTATGTGATTCTAAGAAATTTCTATTACAATCCCAGATTGACGAGAATGTGGCAAGGAAAATTGTGAACCACAGGTCCCTTCGACAAGTTTATAACAATCAAGGTTTTGATATCTAGGGTTTCAAGTTTTTAGAATTTTTCAATTTACACATATTTTAAGTTTAATATTAATAATATTTAATTACACAGTCATCACTTAATTTTGCATAGTCATCATTTGAGCTTGTTGTGTCAGCGTTTTCCGTTAGCCAACTAATGGTGTTAGAATTATGGGGACAAAAAATATGCTTTATAAAGTTAAGAGACCAAAAGTATACCTGATGTAAACTTAAAGGACTAAAAGTATAATTTAGCCTATAACCTATATGAGCATAACTCAATTATTAAACAATTCTTAAATCTCCACCAAATCACAATTATAACTTATAATTTTCATATAACACAAAATCTACAAGACTAAACTGATTAAAATTTCAATAATATCTCTATAAACCTAAATAAATTATTTAGACCACATTTAATTGGTAGAAACATCCCACATGACATAAATCCTAAAATTTCTAAATAGAAAGTTAATTTTAAATTCCTATAACAATCAACCAAAATTTAAACCGATTAAAATTAACTATTAATTATCATTTATGTTATATATTCATTTATTGTCAAAATTTAAAACTCTTTTAAAATCTTAACTCAAAAATTTTCATTAATCAGCATAATTCACCCTCATTAAAAGTACAAAAATACGTGGAATAATTTTTTTTAAGGACATTTATTAAAAAGAAGTTAATTTACCTACTAATATTACAACCTTGCCTTCAAACCATGGAGAAACAATTGTGGAATGCGTCTACGAGGTCTGAACAACGAAACCTTTTTTTTCTTTTTCTTTTTTCCTTTTCAAATGAGGACTGCCTGAAAGTGGGGTATTGACAATAAGGGCCACTAGCCCTTATTGACCAAAGGGCCTTGCGCCCATGATCGAGGAGTGGGGTATTTAATACCCCACCTTTCCTTTTTTGACAAAGGGTCAGCCTTTTAATTTATTTATTTATTGTTTATTTATTTATTTTTTTTATCAATTCTCCCTTTATTAATTATAATTAAATTCTAAAAGTAAAAATTAGAATGTTTAGTATACAAAGTCTATTTACGATCTTAATTACTCGTAATATGATGTCTTTTTAGTATGCCTTTAAAAAGATTTTAAATTCGACTAAGCCCAATCTTATGAAGGTCCAAGCTTGAGCTTAAAAAAAAAAAAAACTCTTACATTCAGGTTCATGTCTTTTGCCCCCTTGCAGGCTCAAGCCTATTTAATTAAAGCCTAGCTTATTTTCATACCTAGCCAAAACCTAGTCTATTTTCATAATTAAGTGGATGAGAGGAGTGTCAATCTTACTCCACTAATAGGGTGGGTAAGGAATTGATAATTCCATCCTACATAGAGGCGAAGCCAGAAGCTAAAATCAGGTAGTATGCCTTTAAAAAGATTTTAAATTCGACTAAGTCCAATCTTATGAAGGTCCAAGCTTGAGCTTAAAAAAAAAAAAACTCTTACATTCAGGTTCATGTCTTTTGCCCCCTTGCAGGCTCAAGCCTATTTAATTAAAGCCTAGCTTATTTTCATACCTAGCCAAAACCTAGTCTATTTTCATAATTAAGTGGATGAGAGGAGTGTCAATCTTACTCCACTAATAGGGTGGGTAAGGAATTGATAATTCCATCCTACATAGAGGCGAAGCCAGAAGCTAAAATCAGGGGTGAAAATGATAGAATATAATCCAGATGTTCATAAAATTATATTTCAACCCCATAAAAATTTCAATCTTTTTATTTTAGTCCCTACACGAAACTTTAAGTGAGGACTGAAGTGAAAATATTGAAATTTTTGTGAGTTAAAATGTAATTTCCTGAACTGTTGGGTTTTATTCCGTAATTTTAAGGGGCCACCCCTAGCCCCTTAGTTCCACCACTAATGCTACACGTACACACGTACCTAATTACATGCTACATACATGAGAGGAATGCCTGTCTTACTCCATTAATAGGGTGGGTAAGGAAACATAAAGGCGGAGTCAGAATTGCAATTATGGGGTGAAAATTAGATAATAGAATCCAGATGTTTATAAAATTGTATTTCAATCCCCATAAAAATTCTAATATTTTCATTTTAGTTCCTCTATAAAACTTTAAGTGAGGATTGAAGTGAAAATATTGAAATTTTTATCAAGTCAAAATGTAATTTCCTCAACTATTGGGTTGTGGTCCGTAATTTTAGGGGCCACCCTTGGCCCCCTAGTTCCGTTACTGACGCTACATGTACACACCTATTTATAAACAACATTTCTTATATAGGTTGGCCCTATAAACAATAATTTAATTGTTAAAAAGAAAAAAATAAGACCAGAAGTTGAAACCTAGTTCCATCTCGTAATTTACTCACAATAAACATAAAATTTAAATACACCCTAGCACTTGTTTAACATGCACGACAATTCTCAAGTTCAACCAAAAAATATCTATCAATAAATACAGCTGGAAAATCAGGTCAAGCATGTTAGGTTAGTTTTTTTAAGCCCGATTAAGTTAAAGGTTGAGCTTATAATTTAGGATTTGAAAATGGGGTCAGATCTAAAAGAGCTAGCCCTATAAAAAAACGAATGATATTTATGTTTTAAATTAGGTATTTTAGTGTCTAAATGTATAAGAAGTAAAAATATGACAAACAAGTTTGAAGCTTGCCGGCTAACCTATGACCCTTGATTAAATGGGCCAGGCCTTGAAAATGTGTGTCTTTTTGAGCTACGAGTGGGTTTTTTAGCTCTATCCATAAATAGTAGTAGGGATAGGATATTGTTACAACCATTTTTTTGTTACAACCAATGTTACTACCACTTTTCCACCGTTAGATGAGAATCTCAATAGGAGAGAGAAATTATAAAGGTATATGAGATTATGATCTAACGGTGGAAAAGTGGTTGTAACATTGGTTGTAACAAAAAAATGGTTGTAACAATACCCTATCCCATAATAGTATCATAAAAAGAATGGAAGATTTTGCATTGATTTCTTTTCCCCCCTCGTTTGGTAACCGTATCATCAACTAAATGAAAAGTTAAAAAGTCTTACAGAAGCATATAGCTTGGGATAATTCTTTAAAACGGCGAGTGCTAAAAAGACAAGGTGCATGGGGTAACTTCTTGCAGTATACAAACAAGTCAGCATTATAACTGAATCTGTTAGTTAAGCGGCTTGATCTCCAAAATTCAAGTACGGGTTCAATTTGTTTATGTTAATTAAAGATGACTTAATTAATTAGGCACTACTAATCATTAAAAACTAAGCCGGCCGCTGGCCACTTCAAAAGCCAACAAGAAAAGTTAATGGGGAAAAAAGGATGAACAAGATTTGAGTTAGCAATAGTGGGATACCAACCACACCAAACCTGCCCATAATTTAATCAGCGTAGTTTCCTTCTTTTGGTTTTTGGTCTCTTAACCAGTGACCTACCCTCACCCATATTGTGTCCATTTTGCACTCATCAGCTCTTAGGCCTTCTATATTTTACATCATCTTCCGTTTCCTTATAAACAACTACTTCCAACTTTCACCTCACATCTCTTTATTTAATAACACTTGAACTCCACGTATCTGATCCATACACTCATCCCCAGAAAAGAGGCATTTTTCTCTGCCCAGACTCGAGCCCTATCAAAATTTTGTGAGACTCTCTCAGGTACGGGAAATACATACATACCCCACGTGTTTCCCATCATGTTTAAATGGTTCACATGTAAAATATGTTTCTTTTTTCTCCAACACAGGATATATACATCTTATTGAAGTGTTTGGCTTAGCTGAGATGGAGAAGGCTAACGTTGGCAACGGGTTCCAACTTAGCGTAAAGCTAAGCGAACCAACTCTGGTGACTCCTGCAGAGGAAACGCCAAAAGGCATGTATTTTCTATCTAACCTTGATCAGAACATTGCAGTGACTGTTCGAACTATTTACTGCTTCAAATCGCCTGAGAAGGGGAATGAAAAGGCAGGGGAAGTGATCAAGAATGCTTTGAAGAAGGTTCTTGTGCACTATTATCCCCTTGCTGGGAGGTTGAACATAAGCGCAGAGGGTAAACTGATAGTTGACTGCACTGAGGAGGGAGCCTTATTTGTGGAGGCTGAAGCAAACTTGTCAATGGAAGAGATTGGTGACATAACAAAGTCAGAGCCTGGGACTCTTGGCAAACTTGTTTATGACGTTCCTGGTGCAAAACACATCCTTCAGATGCCTCCTTTGGTTGCCCAGGTATGTTCTTCTCTATGTGAACCCTGAGGAAATTACAAGCAGGTCCTGAATTCACTGTTGCTAATATAGAGACATGTCTTAGGTAGGAAGACTAAAAATTATTGTTTTCAAGTTCTTTTAACATTTATTGCGGCCACATCAACTTCTGTCTCAAGTCACGTAGAGTTTCATTTTCATTTGATAGGAGTAACTTATGCAGTTTAACAATATATGTTCTCATTTTCTTTTTAAGAAAATGATAAACTACCAATATCTATCATTAAGTAGTCAGAAGACTCACCTTGAGTTCATAAATCCATGAAGTTTGCATAGCTTATTTCTTGCAAAGGTGAGGTTTCAATTGTATATATTTCAGGTGACCAAGTTCAAGTGTGGAGGATTTGTTCTTGGACTGTGCATGAATCACTGTATGTTTGATGGAATTGGTGCAATGGAGTTTGTGAACTCTTGGGGTGAAGTAGCCAGGGGCGAGCCAATGTCAATCCCTCCATTTCTGGACAGAAGCATACTCAGGGCAAGGAACCCACCAAAGATAGAGTATCTGCACCAAGAATTTGCTGACATTGAAGACAAGTCAGGCACCAAGGACCTATATGAAGAAGAGATGGTGTACAAGTCCTTCTGTTTTGATCCTGAGAAGCTGAAGCAACTCAAGGTGAAAGCCATGGAAGATGGGGTTCTTGATTCCTGCACAACTTTTGAAGTCCTCTCAGCATACGTCTGGGTGGCTCGAACCAAAGCCCTAAAATTGTTGCCAGACCAGCAAGCAAAACTACTCTTTGCCGTTGATGGAAGGGCTAAGTTTAACCCTCCTCTACCAAAAGGGTACTGTGGTAATGGAATAGTACTAACCAATTCTGTTTGTCAAGCAGGTCAGCTATCAGAAAAGCCTCTCTCATTTGCTGTGCAGCAAATTAAAGATGCTATAAAGATGGTCACAGACAGCTACATGAGATCAGCTATAGATTATTTTGAGGTGACAAGAGCTAGGCCTTCTCTGGCTTGTACACTTCTGATCACAACCTGGTCTAGGCTTTCCTTCCACACCACTGATTTTGGTTGGGGAGAGCCTGTTCTTTCTGGGCCGGTGTCATTGCCAGAGAAGGAAGTGATTTTGTTTCTTTCTCATGGGACAGAGAGGAAAAACATCAATGTGCTTCTTGGTTTGCCAGCTCCTGCCATGAAGATCTTCCAAGAGTTGGTGCAGATATAAGTCATATATATTATCTTATTATATCTCGTTATTTGTTCTGTGATTCTGCTCTTTCCTATATTCTGTTCTTGTCAGTTTATAAGAGAGTATTTATCTGTTCATGCTGATCAATAATCTTTATATGTAATGGTGCAACTTACATGTGAAGCCACAATTTGGGGCTTCATAGGGCGTTCTAAATTTCTACATAGAATTGTATCTGCTTTAAGAAATTTGTTTAGGGGCGAGTTATTGTTGTGGCCCCTTGGTTTTTACATTTCTCGTCTCAGAAGGAAACAAAAAATAAATAAATAAATAATGATCTTTGATCATTCATAAAGCAGACTTGAGAATGTACCCTCGACTTTTAGTTACTGTCCCCCACAATAGAAAGATATGGCCACTTGGAAAACAGAAGCAAAAGACTAGTCACTTTTACGTTTGGTCTGTTGAGTTCTATATAATATTTACCCGTTGACCTAATTAAATCCACAAAGTGAATTCCCCAATTTGATGAGGTTCGTTAAACCAACGCAACGACTTGAAATAAACTTTACTGAACCTTGAAGTTTTCATTATAAAGAATCTTTTAAAATGACTATAAGATAACTAAATAAATGCTCCATAATTTCAAATTTCAACATAGCAATGATGTATGATCTATTTCATCATATGGATGTTGATTTCAAAGAAGTTCGAGAAAAGGTTATGATTTTATCTAAGTTTTTTCTTAATTCTAAAGTGACTTTACCAAACACGAAAAATTGCACACTCGCGAAACAAAGGACAAAGGACAAAGACAAACTGCCAGTAAGAAAAAGGTTACGTGAAAGGGTGATGGCTGGATTCGCTTTGAGAGGTCTGAGATCTGATTGCTGAAGCCGATCCGCATAAGAACGACAACAGGAGTAATAGTTGCATGAATGGTAAGCTGATAAAGAACCTTAACTTGCTGAAGCTTCCGCTCATTTTCGTGGTTATTCACTCGTTTGAAGAAACAATTTGGTTGCTGCTAATGGTAAAACGGACTTGATTAAAAAAAAAAAAAAGGTTCATACAGACTTAATTCTTTGTAAATTGGGGTTGTTGCTAAGCATGTTCCGTGCTTAGTCGAGAGTCGAGACTGGAAAATCACTCGGACAGCAGTACAGTTTTATGATTTTTTTTTTTTTTTTTGCGGATTTTCTCAGAGCACGTGGATTTCTTGTTCTTCTCTACTTTTGGTTTCAATAAAGGTGTGGCTTGATGAGTCGGGTTAAAAAACATGTACGGAAGATTTGGCGAGTTAAGTTTGATTTCAGATTTGTTCTTATTCAAAATGGTTTGATTTCTATCTCTTCTTTCATTTTGCTTCATTTTCGCAATCGGCGGTATAATTATCGGTTTTTATTTCCCTTTCGTTAACCTTCATCGTCTTCCATCTTAGGCTATCAATGTTTTGATTCCTCAATTGTGCATATTCAGCATATTTATTTCTGTCTGGAATTGGTTCATTACGAATTGGGTCACAGAGATCACAGCTCTTGTCGTTTGTCTTCACTTGAAGATTAAAAAATTCTTTCCTTACAAACACCATCAATCTTCGAAAGAGCTCTACAATGAATTTCTTTTTTACTATTTGATGACAGTTTTCATCATTATCACTCTCAGAAGACGAAATTACATATAAATCTAGTACACCCTCAGTATAGAAGCATGTGCCACGATGGTGGCATGTTCCGATCCAGTGGCAGTTCCAATTATGGAAGTATCTGAGCTTTTGGACATTACTGCTGGTTTATTGAATCACGCGAAAGGGAGAAGGGCCAGGTCACTGTCATTCTAATTTTAATCAATTCGATTCAGGATTTACGTAATGAGTACTGAATGTAAGCCACTAGGATCTTGACTCTGTTTTCCAGCTGCCATTTCAGCTGTCATAATTGCTTTCTTATTTCATTATTATTGATGTGGTGATAGTGATACCAGCAAAACACAAGTCTGGACCACGCTGGTGTAGTTATTATCCTGGATGCATTGAAGGCCAACTTTCACCTGCTGCGATCTGTGATGTGGAGTCAATAAAGGTGATGAAAACCTGCCTGATTCTTTGTACGGAGTTCTTTTTTGTTATGAAAAGGTAAGATAGCAATAGCAAGTTGTGCATCATGCTGAAGGGTCCTTGTAGATCACTTCACGATATAGGATGGACAAAGAAAAGCAAATAAATCTTCAAATCATAGTGTGATATGCTGAGGCAATCGCTGGAATCCACAATTGGATATGGATGTTTATGAATGACCATTACAGTTTTCGTGTGGTCCATCTCATCTGATAGCATTATAGAACTTCTTTTCCTTTACCAATTCTTACTTTGCATTTGGCACATTATAGGTTTGAGCTAATCTGATGGCTAATGATAACTTGAGGTCTTAAATTTGTCAGTTTCGAGTCAATTTCCAATTAACTCATAACTGGACCTCTGTTCTGTCATCCATATCATTGAACACAGTTTATCCGCTGTTTTTGTTGAGAAAATTACTTGTTACTTTGCAATGTCACAGAAAATTAAGTCTTAACAAATGAAGTTCATTTTAACAAGGACCAAATCAACTGCTGAAATCAAGTTCTCTTTTGCAACCAAAGTCTACATGCATGTTATTCTTTTTAACATAGTTGATATATTGCTTCATAATCAAACAAATAATGCAGGTAAACAGTCAAAGAGGGAGAAAGAAAAGATCTATGCCCTTGATAGGCTAAATGTGATAGCACATATCAGAGTTCTTGGAATTTGTCTAACACAAGTAGCCAAGTAATTCAACAGACTACTAGTGTAATCTACTTCTTTTAATTACCACACAAGGCGATATCCTTCTTGGATGGCTTGTAACTCAAAGGAGTTAGACTATAAATGCAGAGATTTTCTCTTCTTGCTTTGACCGCCATTTCATTAGATGTGCTTCTGAAACTAGGAACATCGCATGAAGAGGATGAACTCCACATTAAGTTGACCTGGCAGGAAGATGCAACATCAGGATCTTCAGCACATTTCACTCCATCGACTGCTGGTATTTCCAGCTTGTACATTCCATAATTATCTGTGGTTCTGTTCACCGAAACTGTTATCTGTTCCTTTGTTTTAGCTGAGAGTGCTTTGAACATGCAATCTATTTTGACTTCTGCACCTGGAGATATTCAAGGAACTAAATGGGGTGAATTTCTTTTTTTCTTCTTTTTTTAAATAATAATAATTTCATTCAGTACCAGAACATATATGCTCTTGAAGTTTCATCACAAGTAACAAAAGTCAAATCTAACAAGAGTGTTGAGACTTATCACCTGACAGGAAGTAGCTGTGTCTGGAAAACTTGTTGTTGGAGCAGGTGTCACAGTAAACGAAGCCCATCACAGTGATATGGGAGCTGGGTAACCGGGGTTTCCCTGGCAACCTGGGTTTTGCAGGCTCAACTTCCAAACTGGTTGTAAACAGAGATAAAAGAAGCAAGAAAACTATCGGGTTCATGGCCAACATTGCAAAAATGGAGGGAAGCTCCCTTGTAGTGTTTGTGTTCTGTGATGTTGTTCTGCAATAGCTTTGCTTTCAAAGGCCTTGACACATAGTAAATGAGTTTGCTGTGGATACAATGAGGGGCAGATGTTAGTGGTGAACCAAATTTCAAGCGGAAAGTTGGAAATAATTTATTGTTTCCATATGAAACAAAGACATGTGAATGTTATTTGGCAACATATGGAGCTTATGAGTAGGAGAGAGAATAGATGATTCTTTGGAATTTTCTGGAGCCATGGAGGCATATAGCTTAAGCTTGTTAGCTTAAGGGTAGGGGCTTATAAAAGCACAAAAGAAGGCTTCGGATTAATAAAGGATCATAGGGTATCAGTTTTCTCTCTACTGGGCTTTCTGCAATATGAACCAAGTGGGTTGGGAAACCACTGATGGGATGCTAATTGCAGCAATACTCTAACCAAGGCCAGGAGAGAGGTCAGTATCTGCGGGAAAATGGAAGGCCCAAGTCAAGTGATTAGAGATGATTGGATACAGTCTTTTTTCCAAGTACATAAGCACAAAGCAAGTTGTAGTGGAATCAATCATTTATTGGAACTGTTGCGGCAACAAAAGGGTCAAGCACCGAAGAAAAGCTTGAGGAAGGTTAGGAGCATTCCTGTAGTTACGTTTTCACCTGGCAAAGGTATGTACCTCCCTATCTGAATTCAAAAGGGAACTAATTAAACGAACACTTTTTACAAAATTGTGTGAATATTAAGCAAACTAAAAGGGCTTTTTTCCTTGTATTGAAAGGTGTCTCACTCATCATAGTTAGGTACTTTGGTCACCATCTTGCTTATCACCATCAAACCTCGCTGTTATCCATTTTAAACGACATCAAACGACTGTCGTTTTGCTATTCTTAGAAAGTAATGCAAGCAGTGCAGTCATTACAATATTTTTGTAGTCAGCCTTCATGCTTGGATTCTGTTTGTATATCTCCACTCCAAATGTGCGTTATAACTTAGAATCTTCCTGTTTTCAGCCATAATCTCAAATGAATTTTGCATCCCATCTTGAATGAGGCCGAGAGAAGGTCTGGATTTCTAGCTCGAAAAGCAACATTATCAAATAGACCAATTTTGAATGAGGGAAAAACCTAAAAATGCAGGAAAAAAGGTGTGTGATTTTTACATTTAAATATTGCATGAGTGTAGATTTACAAAAATAAGCCTAATTCAACCAGATGGTACGGTCCACCCCCAAAAGTCTGATGAATTAATATAAAAAACTGTTGATGATTACTGTAAGGTGAAAATTGATAAATAAGCAACTTACTAGTACCTCTTTGGCCTGTTACTGCAATTTACAACACGTACACAAATCGGATATTGGCACCCGTTGAATCCTCATTTTAAGGCGCGAATCTCTCTCACTCTGGCCAAGTTCAGACATTTTTATAAATAGTTGCGCATTAAGTATTATTTTTTGTGCTTGACAAATGTCACGTGTGCCCATTGCGTTAGCGGTGTGGGCTTTCAGTAATTTTGTGAGAAGCCGCAATTATTGCCCGGCCATCACCGTGTTTAGATGTTCATCAGTCAACAAAAACTTCACGTGAACCACAGTTAAAGCCTCAGCATCAGACCCCACGGCAATTCATGAAGTGACCCCACCCTACCCAATTTACTCGCAATGGTGTGGGCTCATATCAAGGCATGTCATTTCCATGGTTTCGCGGTGGATTGGCAATTTCTTATTCTTATTTTCAATTGGGTTAAGGTGACGTCCGTTAATTGGTGGGGTTGCTTGTTCCAATCTTGCGTCCTACATGGAATTTATTGCTGACTTGATAATGAGGGACATGAAATCTGGAGCTCCTTCGATTTCAAGGTACTCGTCGTACATGAGTGTCCTCAATAGAGTCCCAGCGGGGATAGAAGTGAGTTCTCTGTACGTCAATCTTTTTGGTAGTATATGCAGCCTCACAGCTTTATCAAGCAAAGACGATGGACTTCCTAAGTCATGCCAAATCTGGAGGACCCAAGATTCTGATGGAATCATAACTCGTTGAATCTGCTCGTACTTCCTGTCAAGAACATAATGCAATAATAATCCAATCGAAAACAAAGCATACCCGTTCGAACTGAGCAACTGAACAATCCGGTTCCAGCCAACCTTGTTCATGGATTCATAACAAGCAGAATATTGCCCAGAGATTGAATGATATGGAGCCGACTGAACAAAATCCCAACCCTTATGCAGATCTTGAAAATCAACGGAAGAAAATGGTGCAAGAATCCCATGAATTGCAAATTGTTTCCCAATTATATGTCAGGACTTGATATCAACACATGATTGATCTCAACCAACCTTTCTTTAGGGTTTTTCCTGGTGATGGCTAGGTTCTTGTTGTTAGCTCTCATATTATGGTGTTTTGATGAAAACGAATTTTGATATGGAAGTATGATTTGAAATATAAAAAACATTATAGGAAGTTAACTTAATCATTTGGGTTACTCGAGTGAGTTTCTAAGCATTCGAGTGATAGAATTGTATTTGAAAAAAACTTGAATCAACAAGTCATTTAAGTGAATATTTATCACTTGAAGTGATTAAAGAGGATCACTCAGGTGGCAATGACTGCACTTAAGTGATGTATTTTCACTTTCATAATTTCTATAAATTACTCGATAAAAATTTGAAGTTATGTAAGATCACTTGAGTGATAGGGTAAGCACGCGAGTAACTCAACATCACTTCAAGCTCTTGCAAGTGACTTGCAAAAGTTTTGAAAGTTGGGACAGATTACTCGAGTGATGGCTTTAACTTGCGAGACCCGGTGAGACGCTCGTAGATGAAACAAAAGTGATATGGTCTTATCAAAAGATTACTTGAGTGATTCGAGATCACTTACAAACTCCTTCAAGTGATCCATAAAGACACTCTAGTCATCTAGTAGTGGCGAACGCTTTCTGAAACAAAAGAATATCACTCGAATGATAGTTTAAGCACTTGAGTGATAATCATTTTCACAACACTTCACTACCTGTGCATTAACTCAAGTGTCAGTGTAATAACTCGAGTGACCCTGAGTCACACCTAAGTGCATGTTCGTCGTCTTTAAAAATCAGCATCTCAATAATTTTGATACTTTCGATGAACCTCCTGATTAACGCTATAATCACTTATACTATTTCTAAATGTTACTAATCTCATTTATGTATAAGTTTTAGGTGATCAAACTCTGGATTGAATTCAAAATTAAGAAAAGCTAGATTCAGTCAGAAGCAATAAATGCCTAGCAGAGAAAGCATTCAATTCATCAACTACTACAATTACCTTGTAAGGGACATATTTGAATACGAAACAAGAAGCTAACAACAAAAATCAATTATGTTCATTAAGTGCCTTGCTATTCTTTCTTATATTTGCTGATATTCATTTCCACATCATCATTACAAAACCACTCACTAGTGTTTATCAACATAAGATCATTTAAATACTTGAGTGACAGAGTGAGCACACAAATGATAAGAGAATACTCAAGTGATCTCATGTCATACTCGAGTTAGTGTTACTCATAAACTTAGAATCACTGTCTCAAATTTTTCAATATTTTTTAAACTTATTTAAAACATGATCTTATTCCTAACCATTCATAATCATCATTAATCAAGTTTACATGAGGATTATAAGTAATAAAGTTGGATTACAGCTCAAATAGCCAAAAAGTAACTTTATGTCAGAAGCTCCAACGGCTACTACAATAGTCATATTTTAAGATACTCAACGGGAAAAGAAGGTGCTCAACGGTCAAACACTCTTCATCAACTATAAAAGAGAGACACTCTAGATAAAGAAGTATGAGCTAATGCCTACAAAATCGATATGCTAATACTCTGAATCTTACACGTCCGAAGCTCTGTAATTATACTTCTACCATATACTTCAGTGTTAATCATCATCTACTTTATATAGATAGAAGTATATTTCATTGTAATCATTCTATCTTTATAAGAGTTATTCAAGATTGAGAGGTCTTGAGTGAAAAATAGAATGTAACCTTACAGTGTGTAAGGGGAGCTCTTATTCAGTATGGGAACTGAAAAGTCTTCATAAGGCCCAGATCAAACTTACGAGATTTTAGTGGTTTTTAAGTACTCAGTTAAATTTAAGGGAGATAGTGGATTGAAATTTCAGGAGAAGCATGGAGACTAGATGTAGATCATCATGGATTTAACCAAATCAAAATAAATCAAAGTTTGCATTTTCTCTTCCTAAGCTCTCATATTTTTAGCATATATAATACTAATAAATGACTGTTGATTTATGATTTATTACTTTTACATTTATTGTTTTTATTAGGATGTGAAAAGGTTTTCAAAGTTGTTAAGATTATATCTTTACACCTAATTCACCTTCCTCTTAGGTGTCAGTTGGTTCTAATAGTTGTGATGAAACAGGGTTGTGATGCAACTTCCTTGTGTCTTCTTTAACAGGTCTTCCATGGAAACCATGGAGGTAGATGTATGGAACTGAAGGATCTTTCTTAATAGCAATGGATTGAGAGAGGTGTTTCTGGGAGCAGGGTCTTTGAAGGCAAATAGGGTTGAGTTTTGCGAGGGAAAGAAGAATGCCAGCCATAGTTCGTGCTTCAATTCCTGTTTGTCCTCTTCGTTGATTTAGGGTTTCAAAAACTGGGGGTGTTGATTTTTCAACCAGAGTTCATTTTTTAAAATAATACGTACCTAGATTCCTTTTTTTAATATAACACATTCCTTGTTTCCCCTTTTTGTATTTCCACGTCATTTGTCATTAGTGAGTGGTGCCACTAGGCTACACTACACAGGTCAGCATCCATGTAATCGTTTATATCACTAGATTTTGTCAAACCTTGCCTCGCAAAAGGTCAGCATTCATTGGTTTAATGGTGTTAACGATTTTGCACTCTTTTCTAGTGTTCATAGTTACTATTGCTCCAAAAAATAGTTTAGGATTACCATTGTACATTTGAGAAAATTTAAGCACATTAACCTTTTTTAATTTATTCTTCGTTATTCATTAATTGGTAGCTGGGCCATCATTTCGCTCTAAACTTTTCAGTTTTCAGCTTTTCACTATTGGAGTAGGCCTCTGTTTTCTTTCTTTCTTTTTCTTCCTTGTTTTCCTTAAAGAAAAAATGTTTATATTGATTGGGGTAGTAGCGATGTAACCCTGTAAAGAAAATAATATAAGTTCAAACCTCAAAAAATGTGCTTGTTAGAAGAAACAAAAACCCTTAGGTTTTGTTTGTGAGTTTTATTTTGGAGGGAAAGGAAATGAAAGAGAAGGGAGGGCTTTGGTAGTTCCTTCCTTTGTTAATTTACAAAGGAAGGGACTACCAAAGTCCTCCCTTTCCTTTCCTTTCCCTCTAAAATGAAACTCATAAACATAACCTTAGCGTCCTCCAAGCCTTGAAAGGGGTTAGTCTCAAGTTTAAAATGGTTTGTTATCCTTGGTAACCCCCCCAAAAAAATGAAAGTTTATAACAAAACTTGTTGGTTAGAATTAGGGTTTAGGAGCAAACATATACATGAGCTTTATCCTCGGGAGCGCCCAGTGTAACATCCTGAATTTTGAATCTAATATCTTGAACATAAACCTATTTTGGGAAGACTAGTAGGCTCTATTTTTGGAAAGTGATAAATTTGAAATCCGTATTTTGTGGGCCCCGTGAATAGTATTTACTATTCACGTATACGTTTTTACTATTACAAATACGTATTTAAAAAAAAATATATATATATATATATATGTTATTCGCAAATACGTATTTAATACTTGAAATTTGTGAAATATGAATAGTGTTCACTATTCACAAATACGTATTTACTATTTAAAAATACGGTATTTACTATTCCTAAATACGTATTTACTATTCATGCGGGACCCACGGCCAAAATAATTCTCTGCAAACTTCCCGTGAGCGACAACCTTTCTCGTGAGTTTTGAAAAAAATTCACGCGGGACCCACGTAATAATATTTTACTATTTAAATTATAATATTATATTATTAAAAATTTTTAAAACTTTCACGGGGCGGCTGAAGAAGTCACGGGAAAGTTTCCATTTTATATTTTTGGAAAAATTACGTAAAATGACCCAGAGACGAAAATTACACTTAAAGACCCATTTTCCAACTATAAATAGACCTTCCATTTCATTTCATTCTTCACAACTTCTAAGAGCCTTAGAGAGAGGTAGAGAGAGAGAGAGAGTAGAGAGATATTTGCTTGAGAGTTATAATAGCTGGTTGGTGATTCGGGTATTAGCAAGTAACAGGTAACTCTGAATATTCTTCCTTATACTTGTGAATTATGTATGATTATAAATTTGTTTGTTTACTATTTTGGCAAGAATATTTAGAAAATATTTATGGTTTTAAGATCTGGTGTGGGAACTTTGACTTGCAAATCTGTAGAGGTACTATTTATACGTACGTTACTATTCATATATACCGTATTTACTATTCATTTTACTATTCACATATACCGTATTTACTATTCATTTTACTATTCACGTATACCGTATTTACTATTCATTTTACTAATCACATATACCGTATTTACTATTCATTTTACTATTCACATATACCGTATTTACTATTCATTTTACTATTCACGTATACCGTATTTACTATTCATTTTTACTATTCACGTATACCGTATTTACTATTCATTTTTACTATTCACGTATACCGTATTTACTATTCATTTTTACTATTCACGTATACCGTATTTACTATTCATTTTTACTATTCACGTATACCGTATTTACTATTCATTTTACTATTCACGTATACCGTATTTTACTATTCACAGATACGCATAGTATTTTACTATTCATAAATACGCATATCAATGTATATAATGGTATAATAATGCATTATTTTTGAGTAAATACATTCATCATGGCGGTTGTAATGAGATGGGTGGAGTAAGGAGGGAATTGAATGATAAGAATTGTTTATGCCACCACTCGGTGCACAGTGGATGGTACTTATTTCAGGGCCCCATCTTCCATGTTTTCCTCTGGCCGGGATTTCATTGGAGATGTGGGACATGTGACACCTCCTTAGTTGTTATTTTAAAGGAGGGGAGCCATAGTCCAGATTTAAGCTCTATACCTTTGGCCGGGTGTATCTTAAGTTTTGGTGAGCTTGAAACCATCCAGTCAAATGAATGAGTTTCTATTGGACTATATGTTAGCCTATGGTTCCAGTCAGCGGTATACGGTTGGAAGGGGATATAAGGGAGGCTGCATACTGCATAGTGCATTTCTGAATTATTCAATAAAGAATGATGAGTATTTTGTAAAGGCATTTGATGTGAACAACGGTATATCTAAAAATATCTGAGTATATTAAATTCACATTATATTACCTTTTATTTTTGTCATATGTAATTTGCTCGTGTAAGGTAGAAATATTCAGTAGTTACTGAGACGTGGAATCTCATCCCATATTAACATTTTTCAGGTGATTATTCTAGTAGAGAGCAAGGGAAGGCACCTATGGAGTGAGCTCTGGAAGCTCTTTTGATCTCCAATAGATTATGTTATGTTATTTTATTTGCCATGAACCTAAGACTTCCGTTTTGTATTAAACTCTGAAATATTTTCTGGAATTTATTCTGATTATGTATTACGGGTTTTATTCGAAATAGTAACATTGTAAAAGGATTTGGATATTGTTGAACTCTTTTGAAGGTATTTTCAATATTTTGACCGAGTTTTTGGGTATTAAAATTGTGGTGTTACATTTTTGGTATCAGAGCTAAAGGTTCCATGGCAATTTTGTTTATTTTCTAAAGTGATTTCTTAAAATTTTTTTTTAGTTCGTGGCAAATTAAATATCATAACATGAGCACTTCCCTTTGTTAGATTTAGAATTTATTTAGCTATTTTTATTTGTTTAGTGTCCTTATAGTATTAATCATAGGAGGAGATAATGGCAAGAACTCGAAGAACTAATTCAACCCCTGCTCCATCCCAAAGAGGTCTCCCTCCGCATCAAGATGGTCCCTATCCTCAGGATAACAATGCCCTTTTGGCAGAGTTACGAGACGTCATCTTGGAGATGAGAGAGAAAGTGAATAGACACGAGGATGAACTAGCAAAAGGAAGAGGCCAAGGTGGTAAAGAAGGAAAGGAGAAGGCTCTGGAAGTCACACCTTCTGACCATCAATCTAGGGGAGGAAGTTATTCTCGTACTGAAGATGGAGGTAGTAGCGGTTCTCATTCTCAGTATCATCCCTTACCTATTACTGAGGTTTGGGAAAAATTTCGGAAGTTTACTCCACCGATGTTCGAGGGGAAGCTAGATCCGATTGCAGCACTGGAGTGGCTGAAGCGTGTAGAAAAGATTTTCAGAGTTATCGAGATTAGCTCACAACAAAAGGTGATGGTTGCTGAACAATTGTTGCAGAAAGCAGCTGAAGAATGGTGGGAAAGCACCAAAACAAAAGGAAATGCTGAGATGACGTGGGAAGAGTTTAAGGAAAAGTTCGAAAATTATTACTTTTCCCCTTCAATCAGAATAGAGAAAGAAACTGAATTCCTCACATTCAGGCAAGGGGAATTACATGAAGACGAATTTATTACTCGCTTTTTAGAGTTGTCTAAATTCTGCGGATATTCACAGAACAACTCTAAATGGTTGAGTGCTCGATTGGTTGAAAAAGCTAGGCCAGACCTAAAAACAGCTCTATCACCGTTCCTTGATGAAACAAGGGATTTTGAAGAAATATGCGACAAACTGCGCGCAATAGCAAGGAACAAACGAGAAGAGGAAGCTGAGAAGATGAAGGGTTTTCAGGCCAGATTTACACACCTCATGAGACCAACGGGAGGAGTTACTAAGAAGCAGAGTCACAACTTCAGTAATGTGAATACGCGGTTTAGCCAACCATCCAGAAATCACTTTGGTGGACCATCGAGGAGTTATTTTACTGGACCCCAAAGAAGTCATTTCAGCAGACCACCGAGGAGTCAATTCAAAGGACCTCAAAGGAGTCACTTCAGTGGAGGTCAGAGTTCATATAGGGGATCCACAGCTCCTGTTGCAAGCACCGCTAACAATCAGATGTGTGCCAAGTGTGGAAGAATACACCAAGGACCATGTGTGACGTGTTTCAACTGTGGAAAGCCAGGACACATTTCCAGATTTTGTGAGGAGGAGCCTCGAGGGGCCAAGGATGCTAGAACTGCAGTGCCAGGGAAAGTGTTTGCACTATCACATCAGGAGGCAAGTGCTTCACCAAATCTGATTAAAGGTATCCTCAAACTCCAAGGTCTTGAAGTAGAAGCCTTATTTGATTCTGGTGCCACACACTCTTTTATATCATACGACTGTGTGCCTCGATTGAATTTAAGAGTGAGTGAATTGCCTTATTATATGATTATTTCTACACCGGCGGGAGCTTCAGTAAAAACTTCTAGGGCTTGCTTAAATTGTACGATTGAGATTGATAATAGGATCTCAAATATAGACCTTGTTTGTTTACCCACGAAGGGTATCGATGTAATAATAGGAATGGATTGGTTGTCAGCTAATGACATCATCCTTGACTGCAAGAGGAAGACTATCTCTCTTGCAGATGACTCTATGAGTCATAGTAGACCACAATTGTTGTCTATAGTACAAGATGAAAAGCCTGTTCATCATGGTTGTCTTGCGTACATGGTGTTTTTCTCCATTCAAACAGAAGTGGAGGAAGGGATAGAGAACATTGAAGTGGTGAAAGAATTTCCGGAGGTATTCCCGAAAGAAATGATAGGTTTACCCCCAGAGAGAGAAGTAGAATTTTCTATTGATTTCGTACCTGGAACAGAACCTATATCTAAAGCTCCTTACCGAATGTCTCCATCGGAACTAGCAGAATTGAAGAAGCAGATCGAAGAATTGTTAGAAAAGGGTTTTATCAGACCCAGTGTATCTCCTTGGGGATCGCCCGTACTCTTTGTGAAGAAGAAAGATGGGAGCCTGAGACTATGCATTGACTATCGCCAGTTGAATAAAGTGACTATAAAGAATAAATATCCTTTACCCAGGATCGACGATCTACTTGATCAGTTGAAGGGAGCATCCATATTCTCCAAGATCGACCTCAGATCAGGTTATCACCAACTGAGAGTCAAAGCTGAAGATGTCTCAAAAACTGCATTCAGAACTAGATATGGCCATTATGAATTTCTTGTTATGCCATTTGGGCTAACAAATGCTCCAGCAGTATTCATGGATTACATGAATAGAATTTTCCGACCATATCTAGATAAATTTGTAGTGGTTTTCATTGACGACATCCTTATCTACTCTAAGGATGAAGAAGAGCATAAAGAGCACCTTAGAATCGTGCTACAAGTGTTGAAGGAGCACAAGCTCTATGCGAAACTGTCTAAGTGCGAATTTTGGTTGAAGGAAGTAAAATTCCTAGGCCATGTCGTATCGGCTGAAGGTGTTGCAGTGGACCATACTAAAGTTGAAGCAGTTCTCCAATGGGAACGACCAAAGTCCGTGACTGAGATCAGGAGTTTTCTAGGTCTAGCTGGCTATTATAGGAGATTTATCAAGGGCTTTTCGCAGATAGCTATGCCCTTGACAAAGTTAACTAGGAAGGGTCAACCATATGTATGGGACGAAAAGTGTGAAGCAGCTTTTCAAAATTTGAAGACTAAGTTGACTACGGCACCAGTACTTATAATTCCAGATCCTGCTCAGACCTTTACTTTGTACACAGATGCTTCCAAGAAAGGTCTTGGGTGTGTATTAATGCAAAATGGTAGGGTAGTAGCTTATGCTTCTCGACAGTTAAGGCCACATGAAGGGAATTATCCTACTCACGACTTAGAACTGGCAGCAGTAGTGTTTGCTCTGAAGATTTGGAGGCACCACCTCTACGGTTCAAAGTTCGAGGTTTATAGTGACCACAAAAGTCTAAAGTACCTGTTCGACCAAAAGGAGCTCAACATGCGACAGAGGAGATGGATGGAGTTTATCAAGGACTACGACTTCGAATTGAAGTATCATCCAGGAAAGGCGAACGTTGTAGCAGATGCCTTAAGTAGAAAGACAATCCATGTAGCCCAGATGATGATCAGAGAACATAAATTGCTCGAGGAGATACCAAGTACATCTATTGATGTAATGTCAGGTTTGGTCGCTACCATGGAAGCATTAACTATTGAAAGCACAATTTGGAAAGAGATTAAATTCGCTCAGCTTGAAGATGAGTATCTATTAAACGTGAGGGAAGATATTGAAGAAGGAAAAGAATCGAAATTTGGGATCGATAGAGATGGGATATTAAGGTATAAAGGAAAAGTGTGCATACCTAATGATGGAGAAATAAAAAGGCTCATACTAGAAGAGGCACATCGGAGTAAATACACTATCCATCCCGGAGCAACCAAGATGTATCATGATCTCAAGCGGAATTGGTGGTGGCGGGGCATGAAGAAAGATGTGACTGACTTTGTCACTTGTTGTTTGACTTGTCAGAAAGTCAAGATCGAACATCGGAAACCTCCTGGATTATTAAAGAATTTGGATATCCCAGAGTGGAAATGGGACAGCATCTCTATGGATTTCATCATGGGGCTTCCTCTAACGACATCCGGACATAATGCCATTTGGGTAATTGTCGATAGGTTAACTAAGTCAGCTCATTTTCTAGCAATTGCAGCAGAATACTCATTGGAGAGACTAGCAAAGATCTACATGAAGGAGATTGTCAGATTGCATGGGATACCGAATAGCATCGTATCTGATCGTGATCCACGATTCACTTCACGATTTTGGAAAGCATTGCAGAATGCTATGGGAACTCGGATGAGTTATAGTACCGCTTATCATCCTCAAACTGACGGGCAGACTGAGAGGACTATTCAAACTCTGGAAGACATGTTGCGGGCTTGTGCAATCGAACTAAAAGGAAGTTGGGACGATCATCTTCATCTTGCGGAGTTTGCATATAACAATAGTTATCACTCCAGCATTGAGATGGCACCTTATGAGGCTTTGTATGGAAGAAAATGTAGATCTCCTATTTGCTGGACAGAATTGAATGAGCGAATTTTAATAGGTCCAGAACTTGTGGACGAGACGACTCAAAAGATTAAGGTGATTCAACAGAAACTTCTCACTGCTCAGAGTCGACAGAAGAGTTATGCTGACAAGAGAAGACGACCGTTGGAGTTCATGGTGGGCGAACATGTGTTCTTAAGAGTCACACCAATGACTGGCATTGGTAGAGCAATACGAGCAAAGAAGCTTTCGCCTCGTTTTATGGGTCCTTATGAGATTTTGGAGAAAGTTGGACCGGTAGCTTACAGAATTGCATTACCTCCACAGCTTGCGAACCTTCACGATGTCTTTCATGTATCGCAACTGAAGAAATACCAACCGGATCCTTCCCACATTATAGAAGTAGAAGAGGTAGAACTCAAGGATAACATGACGTATAAAGCCGAGCCGGAGCGGATTGTTGATGCAAGGGACAAGAGATTAAGAAACAAGACCATTAGACTTGTAAAGGTCGAGTGGAAAGGAATGGCTCCCGGAGATGCTACTTGGGAAACGGAGGAGAGCATGCGACAAACCTATCCTCATTTATTTAAATAGGTTAGAATTCTTATTATAGCGAAATTTTGAGGACAAAATTTTCTTTTAGGAGGGGAGAAATGTAACATCCTGAATTTTGAATCTAATATCTTGAACATAAACCTATTTTGGGAAGACTAGTAGGCTCTATTTTTGGAAAGTGATAAATTTGAAATCCGTATTTTGTGGGCCCCGTGAATAGTATTTACTATTCACGTATACGTTTTTACTATTACAAATACGTATTTAAAAAAAAAAATATATATATATATATATGTTATTCGCAAATACGTATTTAATACTTGAAATTTGTGAAATATGAATAGTGTTCACTATTCACAAATACGTATTTACTATTTAAAAATACGGTATTTACTATTCCTAAATACGTATTTACTATTCATGCGGGACCCACGGCCAAAATAATTCTCTGCAAACTTCCCGTGAGCGACAACCTTTCTCGTGAGTTTTGAAAAAAATTCACGCGGGACCCACGTAATAATATTTTACTATTTAAATTATAATATTATATTATTAAAAATTTTTAAAACTTTCACGGGGCGGCTGAAGAAGTCACGGGAAAGTTTCCATTTTATATTTTTGGAAAAATTACGTAAAATGACCCAGAGACGAAAATTACACTTAAAGACCCATTTTCCAACTATAAATAGACCTTCCATTTCATTTCATTCTTCACAACTTCTAAGAGCCTTAGAGAGAGGTAGAGAGAGAGAGAGAGTAGAGAGATATTTGCTTGAGAGTTATAATAGCTGGTTGGTGATTCGGGTATTAGCAAGTAACAGGTAACTCTGAATATTCTTCCTTATACTTGTGAATTATGTATGATTATAAATTTGTTTGTTTACTATTTTGGCAAGAATATTTAGAAAATATTTATGGTTTTAAGATCTGGTGTGGGAACTTTGACTTGCAAATCTGTAGAGGTACTATTTATACGTACGTTACTATTCATATATACCGTATTTACTATTCATTTTACTATTCACATATACCGTATTTACTATTCATTTTACTATTCACGTATACCGTATTTACTATTCATTTTACTAATCACATATACCGTATTTACTATTCATTTTACTATTCACATATACCGTATTTACTATTCATTTTACTATTCACGTATACCGTATTTACTATTCATTTTTACTATTCACGTATACCGTATTTACTATTCATTTTTACTATTCACGTATACCGTATTTACTATTCATTTTTACTATTCACGTATACCGTATTTACTATTCATTTTACTATTCACGTATACCGTATTTTACTATTCACAGATACGCATAGTATTTTACTATTCATAAATACGCATATCAATGTATATAATGGTATAATAATGCATTATTTTTGAGTAAATACATTCATCATGGCGGTTGTAATGAGATGGGTGGAGTAAGGAGGGAATTGAATGATAAGAATTGTTTATGCCACCACTCGGTGCACAGTGGATGGTACTTATTTCAGGGCCCCATCTTCCATGTTTTCCTCTGGCCGGGATTTCATTGGAGATGTGGGACATGTGACACCTCCTTAGTTGTTATTTTAAAGGAGGGGAGCCATAGTCCAGATTTAAGCTCTATACCTTTGGCCGGGTGTATCTTAAGTTTTGGTGAGCTTGAAACCATCCAGTCAAATGAATGAGTTTCTATTGGACTATATGTTAGCCTATGGTTCCAGTCAGCGGTATACGGTTGGAAGGGGATATAAGGGAGGCTGCATACTGCATAGTGCATTTCTGAATTATTCAATAAAGAATGATGAGTATTTTGTAAAGGCATTTGATGTGAACAACGGTATATCTAAAAATATCTGAGTATATTAAATTCACATTATATTACCTTTTATTTTTGTCATATGTAATTTGCTCGTGTAAGGTAGAAATATTCAGTAGTTACTGAGACGTGGAATCTCATCCCATATTAACATTTTTCAGGTGATTATTCTAGTAGAGAGCAAGGGAAGGCACCTATGGAGTGAGCTCTGGAAGCTCTTTTGATCTCCAATAGATTATGTTATGTTATTTTATTTGCCATGAACCTAAGACTTCCGTTTTGTATTAAACTCTGAAATATTTTCTGGAATTTATTCTGATTATGTATTACGGGTTTTATTCGAAATAGTAACATTGTAAAAGGATTTGGATATTGTTGAACTCTTTTGAAGGTATTTTCAATATTTTGACCGAGTTTTTGGGTATTAAAATTGTGGTGTTACACCCAGCACCATATGCTTTTTTTTGAAGCAAAAATACACATGTGGTTATATTTTAGGAGCAAAAGTCACACCACCATTAAAATTTTGTTGTAAATATAACACTTCCTGTTGTAAATCTAACCTATTGTAAATTGGTTTTTTCTGTTGTAAATGACCAGATTTTAAATGTTGTTGTAAATACAGCACTTCCTATTGTAAATCTAGCCTTTTTCTGTTGTAAATGACTTTTCTATATTTAAAATCTAGGTGTTTAAATGTTGTTGTAAATATAAAATTTTCTGTTGTAAATATGGTCAGATTTTAAATTTTGTTGTAAATACAGCAATTCCTATTGTAAATATAGCTTTTTTTGTTGTTGTAAATGACCTTTCTATGTTCAAAATTCAGGTGTTTAAATGTTGTTGTAAAGCTGAAATTTTTTATTGTAAATATGACATTTTCTGTTGTAAATGTACCATCAAGTTATATTTTAACAGTGGTGTGATTTTTGTTCCTAAAATACAACTACATGTATATTTTTGCTCCTGAAAAAAGCATATGTGTTAGATGCTCCCGAAGATAAACCACATATATATTTTTATTCTTTTACCCTTAGAATTATAGAGAACTTGATTAGTTCCTCATTTATGAAAATTTAGTGTTTTTTCTTCATCGCTTCCTCAGTATCAACTTATGATATATCATACACAAGGATAAAATTCACAACCTCACATTTAACATGACTTAAAGGTGCTTGGTGTCAATTAGGCCAAGCGGCCTCTAACCTTGTTTATACCGATTAGGAAGGTGCTTCTCTCTTATGTGCTTCTTACATGTTTGTATCTCTAATTAGATGAACAATCAATTTTTTTATATATTCTATATATTTAAATTAAATTATATACTGCTTTCTGAAAAAAAATTTGGCGTCTAGTATCTCAAATTAATTAGTTTCTAGTTCTGCATTCAAAAATATGTCCTGCAACACCAGTACACTGAAAACTAATTAATTTGAGATATTGGACGCCATTTTTTTTTTCAGAAAGCATCATATAATTTAACCTAAATATATAGAATATACTACCTCTGGTCCTAATTATTGGTCCTAATTATAAGAGCTAGTTGACTTTCTTTGGAGAGATTAAGAAAGCTAAATAAGTTACTTAATCATTTCATATGTTAAATATTTTTAGATTATATATTAGTTTATTAGTCAAACTAATAAGTTTGAAGAAAAAAATAAAAATAAAAATAAAAATACTTTAAAGTAATTTAATTAGCTTCCTTAATCTCTCCAAAAAAGTCAACTAGCTCTTATAATTAGGACCAGAGGGAGTATAAAAAATTAAAAAAAATTGCTTGCCCCTCTAATTAGTGGGACAAGCATGTAACAAGCACATAAGGGAGAAAAACCTAATGTGAACCCATATTGATTATAGGAGGAAAAAATTTTATTGGGAAATGGAAGCTAGACAAAAACATCAGATATTATTTAGCATCCAAAAATATTTCTAGGTAGTATCGGAGGTGATATCCACACCCACTCTAAAGCTTCATTCTTTTAAATTAAAATAATAAATACTAACGGAATGTATGAGGTTACAAGCAGAACTAAACTTGTAACGTTTCACTCACAGGAAATTAAAGTTCATAAGTCACTAACGGGTGGTGTGCATGATGCGGCTTGCTTTAGAAAAGCTCCCGAAAAACGGCTCTTACTAGTATTAGTTATCCTTTTTTTATTTATATGTCACGGTATGTGTTTTATTTGATATTATTGGAGTAATCACTTTAATAGTTTCTTATTATAAACTTGAGATTAAAGGGAACTTAAATTATAATGATGAGAATTAGGGAATTGCATTATTTATTTTGCCCCAGTTACATTCAGAAGCCTGTAACATCACTGCATATACACTTTTGGTTTTGTTCTCATGTATGGTGTTATAAAAAAAGAGACGGAAGCGAGCGCCTTAATAGCGCAGTGGTATGAAAGCTAGTATTAACTGACCTCCCTCCTCTATGTCCAGGGTGTTCGAACCCTGTCCCCCTCCCCTATCATGATGTATTAAAAAAAAAAAAGACGCGGAAGAGGAGACACAGGAGGGAACCGCGCTTGTGATGTGGAGGAAGAAGCAAGACTACCTCATTGGTTACATACTTTAAAAAAATTATGCTCTCATTTCCGTCCTAAATATAAGACTTGATTTTTTTTGAAGATATTAAGAAAATTAATTAAATTATTTTTAAATATTTATATTTATCTTTTTTTCTCAAAACTATGTTATCTAACTGATAAATTGATATATAATTTAAGGATACACAATATACGATATGATTAAAATGATTTATTTAGTTTCATTAATCTCTCAAGTCAACTGTTTAACATCGAAAGTATAATTAAATAAATAATCTGAGAAAGTGAGAAATTTGAAAAGAGATGCCGCGGACGAGGGAGAAGAGGCTGGGGACAAGCGCTTCATGCCTTTGGCAAATCCAAAGGGGAAGGCCGCCCCACCGACGTTGTAAGCGACGTCGTTTCCTATGTCTCCTTTGTCTTGTCCTCTTCCCTTTCCCTTTCTCTGCTGAAACCCCCGATGCCTTCGTTCCTTCTTGACGTTGTCAACTTCTTTCATCCATTAACTCCATTGCTCATTAAAAGTTAAACATTAAATCTCTGAGCATCAGAATTCATTGCTTTTCTTTCTTGAAATATCATTAAAACAAAAACTTTTACTTCCCCAGCTGTCCACATGTTGAATAATAGTAGTTTTTTTTAAAAAAAAAAAATAAATAAATAAACTTGATCAGTCTTTCTTGCATTCCATCTCACATTGTTTTCCGTTTTCACGTCACTGTCACTCCTCTCTTGGTAATGCCCAATTGCTGATTAACAACTAATTACAGGTGATTATTATATTGGTTGTTAATTAACCTAGATACCCAAAAGTCAGATGGGCCGGCCCAAGGTAGGTGGCCCCCACCTATCAGCTTCTTCGTCGCGAGGCATGAGTCCCTCGAAGTCTAATAACTTGATATTTTTAGCAAAAAATAATAATAATAATAAGTTGATATGGTGAGCAGTTAATACAGGTAACCAAAAGTGACAAACAACGAGGTCTCTATATTCCAGCTAGAATCCCGAGAGGACTTAGGATGGAGATTATCAAAGACAAACCTCCAATCACATACGATTGGAATTAAGTTTTGTCCCCACTGTCCCTCCCTTTCAAAAACATCTACATAAGAAGCCACAGAACACTGTCTGTTCTTTCCAATAATACTTGATTCAACTCCACTACAACTCACTGTAACCAACACAGCTAGCTTACTTCGGACTTTGACACACCTTCTCTTGTTTCCCCTCTTCCTGAAAATCTCAGAAAAAACCAAGAAGCTTTTTTTTTTTGGGGACCTCTTAGGTACTGAGGTTTTGTTCTTGCTGTACTGATCAGAGAGGAAACATGATCAATTCACTTTGTGGAAGTTCATTGTCCCTCAAGAGTGGGAGTTCATGCAACAAAATGCAACAACCCACCAATTCTTCAAACGAGTCTAAGAAAAATGCGAGCAGCCAGTCTTGTGATCATATAGAGCAGACTACTACTAGTCTAACCCCTCCAAGCTTAAAACTTCCCGCATTCAAATTTGACTTGGACGGAGATGTGGAGGTCCAGTCACCAGATAGTTCCATGTGGGAGTCTTTCTTCTCCGATCAGTTAGACGGCGACTTCATGATCTCTTCTCCGGTGAGGAACATGCCTTCCCCTCAAGCTTCTACCTACAACTGCAACTACAACTACGCTCAGGCAATGCAAGGACAGAGTCTCTCAGGCTGTTCACCTCCTCGCTTCTCATCTCAAATCGGAGCATTTACCGGCACCCACCACAAAGGTAAAGGACTCAGTCCCCTCCATAGGGTATATAACTCTCCCAACAACCAGTACATGCAGCCTGTGGAAAATATTTCACTTCCAACCATAGAAGAATTCTTGGGAGACTATCAAGGAGATCATCATCATGGATTCGCATCTGGAGGATATTCATCCACTAATAAACTGTCTGATATTGGAAGTTCATCATCAGACTGCTTTGACATTTCAACTTCAATCCCATCCATTTTGGACAGCTTGACCATGGCAAGTTCTTCGAGATACTGTGGATCATCATCAGTATTGAACGAAGAATCTTCAGTAGTGCCAAAAGGCTCTCAACTTGCCCAAGAGAGCGACGTGTATCATCAGATGACTGCTTCTCTTTCACAAGTCCTCCACCAAGAACACCAGCAAGAGAAACAGCAAAAGCAGCAATCCGAACAGCTTCATAGTTTAATGGTCCCTCTTCCCATTGGCACCGAGCAGGTAAAGTCAGTCATAAGAGTACGTAGTATGTTGACTTTTGTGAGAGAGATTTAGAAATCAAAATAAATTACTTAATTATATATAATATGTTGTGTACATAAGTCTGAGAAATTAGTTTAGAGAAGAAAAAAATAATAAATATAAATACTTTAAATTAATTTAATTAACTCCATTAATCTTCTCAAAAAAATCAACCGGTCTTATATTTAGGGTAGTCATGAAGTCAAACAGTAGTCATGTGTCTTATTGACTTATTCTACACATGTTTTTGTGCAAGTAGGAGCAAGACAGTGGACTACAACTGGTGCACCTGCTATTAGCTTGTGCAGAAGCAGTGGCCAAAGAAGAATTCATGTTGGCGAGAAGGTATCTGCACCACCTGAATCGTGTAGTGACGCCTCTTGGCGACTCCATGCAACGAGTAGCGTCCTGCTTTACCGAAGCCTTAAGCGCAAGGCTCGCAGCCACTTTGACCACCAAACCTAACTCCTCCAACCCAAACCCTTCCTTCGGTAGTTTCCCGCCAAACTCCATAGAAATACTCAAAATATACCAAATCGTCTACCAAGCTTGCCCTTACATCAAATTTGCCCACTTCACCGCAAACCAAGCAATATTCGAAGCATTTGAAGCTGAAGAACGAGTTCATGTCATCGACCTTGACATTCTCCAAGGTTACCAATGGCCAGCGTTCATGCAAGCCCTAGCGGCCCGACCCAGCGGGGCTCCGTTTCTGCGAATAACGGGTGTCGGGCCGAGCGCAGAGTCCGTGAGGGAAACGGGTCGGTGCTTGACGGAGCTGGCGCACTCTCTGAACATCCCCTTCGAATTCCACCCCGTGGGCGAGCAACTAGAAGATCTCAAGCCACACATGTTCAACCGTCGGGTCGGGGAGGC
The DNA here is from genome assembly GCA_034222035.1 of Acacia crassicarpa. Classification (NCBI taxonomy): domain Eukaryota; kingdom Viridiplantae; phylum Streptophyta; class Magnoliopsida; order Fabales; family Fabaceae; genus Acacia; species Acacia crassicarpa. Next base: position 65,301,631 of record JAWXYG010000002.1, on the reverse strand, counting down.
TTTGGCGGTTAATTCCGTTAACCGGCTCCACCGGGTCCCCGGTAACTACCTCGGAAATTTGCTAGCAATGATAAGGGACCAAGCCCCCAACATCGTGACCCTGGTGGAGCAAGAAGCGAGCCATAACGGACCGTACTTTCTAGGGAGATTTCTGGAGGCATTGCACTATTACTCGGCGATATTTGATTCGTTGGACGCGACGTTTCCGCCGGAATCAGCGCAAAGGGCGAAGGTGGAGCAGTATATATTTGCGCCGGAGATAAGGAACATAGTGGCGTGTGAGGGGCCGGAAAGGATAGAGAGGCACGAGAGGTTGGAGAAATGGAGGAAGATAATGGAAGGGAAAGGGTTCAAGGGGGTGGCACTGAGTCCGAACGCGGTGACTCAGTCGAAGATATTGCTGGGATTGTATTCCTGCGATGGGTATAGGTTGACGGAGGACAAAGGTTGCTTGCTCTTGGGATGGCAAGACCGAGCCCTAATTGCTGCTTCTGCATGGCGATGCTGAGATCATATACTTCTCCATACATGGAACTACTTCATTAGGGAATACTCTCTTTAGTCCTAAATATAAAACATAGTGTTTTATAGTACAAACAAAACTATATTTTTTTAGTTAGGACTAGAGGTGGTATTAATTAATTAATTGCATGTGTTCCTAAAATCACAAAAATTAATTAGTTAGGACTAGATTTATTTATTTATTTTCTTTATTTGGCCATCGCTATCAAATTAGATTTCCTTCCTTGAACAGAAAAGTGAAAAAATAAAATAAAATTATGCATCATGCACAGCCCCAGGCAAATCTAACATTGTCAAGTTTAATTAAGGCTGTCTTTATTTTTTCGAGAGACTTCGAATTTAGAATCAAAGAAACAAATGATTGATGTTCTGAGCATAGAAGTATGATTCCTCAAGCTTAACAACTTCCCTTTAACTTTTGTAACACCTACCCTCTCCTGCCCCTTAAATTTGGGCACATCTATTTTTCAACAACCTGTTAGCCTGTCACTAAATTGCCACTGTTTTCCTTCAAGTTTTGCTAAACACAGTAATATTGAGAGAACACTTGATTATTTTCCCCAGGCATTATTCTATTTTCCTTATATCATTATAAAGCACACAATATTTTTGTTAAAGTAACAAAAAAAATCGCAATCACCCATCTCTTGGAATTATATATATAGGCCATGTTTGTATTTATCTAAAAGTATATCATTATTTCACTTAAAAACACAAAATACAGAAGTAATTATTAACAGAGTTGAGTCTAACAGAACGAACTAATTTTTTTATCTTGATTCAAATCTAGTAGAGGTACGTACATTTAGTATTTGAAAGTACGAAGGATACTCGTGCTTGAGAGAGAGAGAGATTTTTATCAGGCTTAGTTTCGAATATTTCAGCCTATCGCTATAGAATTATCTTGTGTGGTGGCCAGATTAGCAATGTGGGATTTTTGTCCCACACCCTAAGATATCAAAGCGCGAAAGTTTCCAGGTCGACGTTCTGACAAAAATGCCTTCCTCATAGTGCAGCCACTCGCGATGATCGAGGACAATGAGATCTCACACTTGTTAATACCTTCCAAATAGTTAGTTTTGATCTTCAGTGATGATGTGAAACGATAATAATGTCAACAATACAATGAACATCAAGATTTTAGGACCCTTCACACCCGCTAATATTGTCCCTATATGGGAAATCAAATTTACTGAAATTGTCACGTAACTCCAATTCAATGCTTAAGAAAGGGTTATGTATATAATAATATTGATGATTTCATTGCCATTGCAGAACACTGTTCAATGCACTCAGAACAGAGATCATCGAAGTTTTTGTATGTTACATATTGTACAAGACTTTTACAACACACTCATTTTTATACAGCAAACAAAACTAGCACAGACAAGTCGGGAATATTCTCCGACAAACATTGTCTTTCCAGCTGCTAAGCATTTCCGCGATCTCAAAGAGATCCCAGCATCCAAAAGGCAAACCTCAGCAGCTTCACTCTGGATGATGATGGATTCTCACAATATTGAACATCCACATACGTGTTTTCTTGGGACCTCATCAACATCTTTCTCTGATCAAACCAGCGAAAGAAAATTTCAACATTCAAACAAAAACAGAGACTTGTGCATCCACACATTTTAGAAGAAAGTGTGCTAGGATATCACGGCCTCTTTTGGTTTATTCCAGGAGAAAGCACATGGTTAAAGAGTAATTTGGTTCAGGAAGCAGCTATTATTGTGTCATAGTTATCTATGTTCAGTTATTTCTTATGTATGTAGCATTGCCATGTGTCTTAGGAAGTTATTGTAGGTTGAGAGTCAGTTATGTTATGCTGTTATTATATATACTGTCATTATATATAGGTGTAAGACATATTATGGAGGGGGTATCTGATATTCAGTGAATTGTGTTGTGCTCTTTCCTCTGGAATAAGAGATACCGGTTCTAGAGTTTTTCCCTTGTTTTATTCTCTTTTACATAGAATCCTACTATTTGAAAGCAAGAACATAATAAAGTGGTTCCCGATACTTCGTTTCATTATATACCTACACTTAATAGAAACTCATCTTTCATAGCTGATGCTTGATAGCATCTGAAGTAAATTGTCATTCATGAAAAATATACAGACAATATTCAAACAAAATATTTCAGAATGAAGCGTACCTGCTTTTGCTTTAGCAAAAGATGGCTGGACGACAACATGCATAGTGATAACCCCAATAGGAAGCTCACCAAAAGGCGCTCTACATTGACCAACTGTCTTGTTGTTTTCCAAAATTTTTCCAGCGCTTATAAGTTTTATGTCATTTGCTGCCTTTGGTATAATCTTCTTATCTAAGAAGAATCAGAACAACAGATTCCAATTCAGGTATCGTAAAAGATGAAACACACACACAAGGGAGATGAAAACAAAACAAGAAGAAAATAAAATAAATGTTAACATCGGAACCATGCAATGTCCAAAATAATACAGATACAGAATTTAATCGCATACTAAATAGGGCTGCAACCCAACCCCAACATGCTTTATCTACTTAAATTGGTCATCAGTAATTTAGTTCGAGGTCATTGTTGGAAACAGAACACCATGACTCCAAACAGAGTGATGCTGACAAAATACATTACAGGGGAAGAAGTAAAATTCAAACAATCGCAAAAACCTGGTCATCAGAAGACTTTAGGTGTGTGTTATCAGATTTTTCATTAAAAGATGACAGGGAGGGGAACTTTTCTAAGGGACCCAATCATCTAGTGCTGAGTTATGAAAAAAATCTCACTTGTCGTGTTCTTGATGAAACTAGACATATTTTCTCCCGCATTGCAGAGTCTAAGGAATGAGCCACATTATACAAAATTTGATAATATTGCAGCTTACTATAAATTTTATTATACATATATATTGATATATTGATACTTGAAAGCAAACAACTTCAAACTATATTGATCTTGAAGATCCTTTTCATACCATATACAGCTTATATTATGGTAGCAATTAAACAGCCATATAAGCAATAATTTCTGACATTTAAAATACAGCACACATGTCATGGCCAATCTTCAAGAACCAATCAGTCCAAACCCGTTGATCCTTTCAACTAAGCACTCTATTTGTGAGGAAAATGTCTTGCATTAAGATCTCACACTACCACAGCACCTTCCACCATTTCATGCTGATTCCACAATAGTTTAAATACCCCACCTTTTCTTTGTTTCTTTCTTTCTTTTCTCTCTGTCAATAATTAAATACCTCTTCTACATTATACATTATAGGGTGAAGAAAACAAGGATGGAGGGCGGGGGGGTATTAAATGATCTCTCTGCATACGTCCATAATTAAACAAGCTGGAATAATTATGGTATTTTTATTAATTTTTTTCTTCTTTCCTTCTCTCAATCACTTTTACCCAATGAAGAAACTCCAATTAAACTATCCAAAAAAATTACAAGCAACTGGTAATCCCAAAGAAACATGCCAATGTGAAGGCCAGAAAAAAGGGCAAAATATACAGCAATATTACCCTTTAAATCCCTTTAATGCAGATTTGGTCTAAAGACTTCTTTGATGTGATTTCATCACAAGTTTTCATTAAACTGAAGTTAAAAGCATTAGGTAAACATAATCAATCTAGTCTACCTTCTTTAAAGTATACATAAGAAACTTAAACATCACAGCCTTTGTCATTCAATGCAACTACATAAGGTAAGAGGTAATTTGTTTCCTTCCTATTGCGCCAAATACAATGACATAAAATGCTTTGTATATTACAGGATAACATTGTTCAATGAACAAGAAATGAATCTGGCAATAAATGTCACAGTGAAGTCAATCTTGACGAATTTATTAAAGAAACTTAGTCTTCAGACAAATCAGAACTGATGCAGCTGATGATTCTCAATATTTCCATATATTTCAGTACATAAACTTAGTATCTTGTCACTCATTATTAGCTTAATTGGGTGTAAATATGCATTAGCTCTTCAGCAGGTCTTTCTTCGATAAAAGGAAACAATAGTTCTGCAGACTAATTGAATTCCATCCTCAAAAAACAAATCGAGTTGTGACAAATGTCGCCATGCCTTGTTGGCATAGCTCTAGCTTTACAACTCTTTCTCCTAGCTATCACGCACTAAATTTTTCCTAAGGCATCCTAGAATCTCAATTTGTAGGTAGAGGGATAAGAATAAGTCAATACTGCAAGTATCCATAAGAGTTTCAGTACCAACTGCATTCTGTGTACAAAGAAAATATTTTACGCAAGAAACTGCCATTTATGGAAAGAAGTATGTATTGTCATGTATGTTAACCCGGTCTTTTAATTGGCATGCACAATAAACACAATCTATTCACCAGCACGTCAACCAATTTAAGAGTATAGGATGTGTAGTTTTAACAAATTGCATCCTAATAACACCTGCATATCTTCTTAAGAAGTCTTCAGAATGAGATTTTTTCAATTGGCTGATAGGAAATGTGATCAGACGATCCTTTGTTCATCAGAAACTGCTATATTGTCATAAATGTAAATAGCCTTGTAATTAAATCCTCTAAAAGTAGAACCATTCACTTTGTTTACACCAGACAACTTGAAGCATTTCCTATCATGAGTAATTATCATTCTGAAACACCGTTCATGAACATCCAACAATTTATAAATAAAAGCAAGTGTAGCTGATAACCTTTTGGCCATTCTGCAACAATTCTTTCCTTTAGCATGGCTACGGTAGAAGCTGGCGAGTAGCGGAAGGGCCCAATATCTGACCCATCGTAGATACGGAACTGAAGCTCCACCAAGTCTTCCTCCGGCATCTGATTTTTTTAATCGATTCAATTGGTGTACAAGACGGTACCACCACCCTTGAACCAAAACTATTCCCTCAAAATCTGCATACCCCTGCAACCAAACAGACCGATCGATGAAATACTCTTTTAATTTTTCTCCTGCAAAAATTGGAAACGGGCAGAATTACCGAGTACCAGGCAATTCCGAATCTATTCGACAGAACGTAATTGAACCAAAACATAATCATTGAGAAAAGGGGAGAGAAAATGCCTGATTAAAAAGAATTTCAAATAAGATAATACCTTGAACGAGAGTCATAGCGAGAAACGGAGACTGGAGCTGATGGGTTATGAGAGATGTTTAAAGAAGGAAAAAATTATTGGAATCAGAGAGAGAACCCTAGAGCCCCATATTGACGCGTTCCTTTATTTTTATTTTTATTTTCTTTTTCACTTTGAGATTTGAATCAATGATGGGGCTTTTGTCAAACAAAGCAATCTTCTTGGTCTTCCATTTTTAAAATTTACGGAAGAATTCAGCTTTTTATTGCACCGAAGCTTGAACCAAAAGACGAAGGAGAAAAATAAGTGAGATTTGGGATTTGGAATCTTGGAGGTGGCAGTGAATAGAGTGGGAAGGTAAGAAGTTAGGAGTGACGGAGGAGATTCCTGTTGCCGCGAAAAGGTGAATATCTAAACCAATGAAAGCAAGCTCGAATTTAACGGACGGGAAGAAATGCTCAGGGCAGTTACTATGTTTGTGTCAATTCGTTGGATTACCCGTTTTTTGCCAGCGGCCTTGTTATTTTTGTTTTTCTTCGGTTTCCGTTTGAATTTCATTTTCAGATCTGTTTTATCCTCTAAGGGCTCAACCTCTCGGCTAGGGTAAACGTGGGGTAGGTTTGGGTATGGGAGACTCTTGTACAATGTCTAGTCTGAAATATGAATGTTTGGTATTTTACAGATGTCCAACCCTACCCGATAAAAGTCCTAATCATTTTAGGGTTGGGCAAGGACAAGCTGAGTAGGGCGGGCTTCCCTTGCCCAAATAGTGACACCTTACCCTACTCCTTGAAAATTTTAGTTCACAGGATTTTAAAGCTTTCGAGATAACTGAAGTATAATATAATATATTTAGATATAATAATACTCCCTCCGGTCCTAATTATAAGGCATAGTTGACTTTGTTTGGAGAGATTAAGGAAGCTAAATAAGTTACTTAATCACTTTATATGTTGTATATCTTTAGATTATATATTAGTTTATTAGTCAAACTAATTACTTTGAAGAAAAAAATAAAAATAAAAATACTCTAAAGTAATTTAATTAGCTTCCTTAATTTTTTCCAAAAAAGTCAACTATGCCTTATAATTAGGACCGGAGGGAGTATAATTTATTTTAAATAAAATAATATATGTAGAACAATATTTATTTAAATATATTTAATTTTCCGAGCATGACTAAATGGATAGGCAGGACCCCATGCCTGATGCCTAGCCCTGCCTAGTTACTGGCCCAGCCCAATTTTTTTTTGGCCACTTTTTTAGGGCAGGACTGAGCAATTTTTTGCTGGGCTTGAGCGAGCTACTAGACATCTGGGCACTATGCTCATCCCTACTTTTAACTGTACCAATAATTATTCTTGGATTTTTATTTAGAGAAAATAAATTTCAAAATTAAAAAATAGTGCGTGAAAAAAAATAACAACTTTTTTGCCAACGGAAATTACAGTAAAATAAACAATTTAAGGGCAGTAATTCAGATTTTAGTTTAGAATTTGATGACAAGAATACAAGTAAAACATATTTTAATTATTATTATTTATATAAGGTACATATTTTTGGGTTATTGACTTATTGTTCGTTTCGTGGAAATATATAGGAATAGGAGGACTATCAGTGTACCCAAAAAAAAAAAAAAAAAGAAGAAGAAGAAGAGGACCATCGTTGTCAGGTATGCAGCCCACGTTCCTTGCGACTATGTTCAGAAGTTAGAGACAAGAAAAATAGGCCCAACCAGTAAGCATGTGATTCATATTTTAACGTTATTTGAGCAAAAAAAAAAAAAAAAGATTCATATTTTGACGCTGACGAAAAAATACATTCAGATTAGAGTCAATTCGAGTTTTGTTAGTATTTAAAAAGCTAGTGATGATTTATAAATATTTATTTTATTTTGATTTAGTCTATAAATGTTTTTATGAACACATTTTAAGTCATGAGACTTGTCATGTTTTAAAAGCAATATTTGAGTGTTGAGACTCAGAAAAATTATGCTTTTTTTGTTTTTTTACCTGAGAAAAATTTATGCTTAATCTCAGCGTATCTGATACTCCGTATTAATTTTAAAATACGATCACTTGTGAAGACAGGATAGGTATAGATTCTTTGGAGTATTTATTGCGAGAATCTTTCACAGACGCTTGTTTTTTAATTTAAAATTGATTTCAATAATTTTTTTCTGGTTAAAAAATCTTCGACCGGTTAGAATTTGCCCTCTTGCTAGCTAGGTACCTATGCAGTAAAAAACAGAAACTACGTACAAATGTTAAATGGAGGTGGACAAAGAATAAGACACTGAAATGGATTCCCTACCTATCTTTTGGAAAGAATAAGACACTGAAATGGATTCTCTACCTATCTTTTGGATAGGTAGGGAGAGCTTGTTTTTTTAGACCGTCCAGATCAGATCTGGAAGGTTCAGATTTTATTTTTTTTACTTTCTATTTTTTCAAAAAAAGTTATTTTAATGGATACAGAATCTAAAATAAAGATAATTTTTCCACTAACATTTTTTCAAAAAATAATTTTTTGATTTAAAAAGCAACAATTAAAAAAAATAAAATTTAGACCGTCCAGATTGCATTTAGACGGTCCAGATGGGCCAAGCTTTTGATGCCTATCCTTTGGATAGGCACCGAAACCGTTCCCACTTCTACCGCTTAAACCCGTACTTACAACCGCTTTCTCCCATACAAAATTTTTATTACTATCTTTAAGTAGTACAGTATTTAATAATTAACAAAATATATTATTATAAATTTCAAAATTGGTGGAAAAAGACACACCATTCTCATCCCAAACAAAGCCGTATCATCCAACGCCGTTTCTTGGTGGTCCCATAAGAATATAGAGTTACCCTACCCCCAATAATAATAATCAATAGTTTACTCCCCCCCCCCCCAGATAACAGAACAACAAAAATTTGGATGTTGTTTGTCTTTTAGGAGTATTTGCTAACCAAAGCATCAGTCTCTTGCTTTCACTGTTAACTTCATTGGCTACTATTTGTCACTAGCTAGCTAGGAACTGTATATATATATCCAAAGCAGCAAAATATGCAGGATGTACCATAAAATAAAACAAGAACGGAAGGGGAAAAAACATATATATTTTTTCATTTTACTTTGATCTTCTTTACAGAGGAAGGAGGTAAAGCATAGCATCACAAAACCAAATATTACCCTCAACGAGCAAAAAAGGAAAACTTGGAAATGAAGTAACAGAAGGACCGATCGATGGAAGAGGTCAGTACAAAACAGAGGAGGAGAATCGGAAAAAGACGACGAGTCGTGGTGGTGCTGAGAGATAGCAAAAGTGTGTGTGTGTGTGTGTTAGGAAGAAGGAGAAGAAGGCAAAAGTACGTAGGGTAGGTGATCTCTAAAGCCAGAGAGCGCCGGCTTCTTTGAGGAGAGGGACGAGGGTGCCATTGATGTGGCAGGCCATGACTCTGTCCATGGTGCCTATGAGCTTGCCGCCGATGAAGACGACGGGGAGGACGGAGGAGCAGCCTAGAAGCCTCATGAGGGCCCTCTCGAGCTCCTTCCCTCTGGGGTCCTCGTCAAGTTCGTACACTGTGGGGTTCACTCCCATGCCGCAGAAGAGCCTCTTGATGGCGTGGCACATGCAGCACGTGCTTATGCTGAATATCACCACCGCGTTCTCCGAAGCCATTCTCTCTATCCTCTCCAGTGGGTCTCCCACCACCACCGCCGTCACATACCCACCCCACGACGCCGCCGTCTGATAATGCATTTTCACGTCTGTGTATGTACTATGTATGTAAATGAAGATGCTCTGCTCTTGAGAATGAGAGACAAGTAAAGCTAGCTGGTGAGTGAAGAGAAGTGAAGTGAGGGTTGGTATTTATAGAGGCTGAAGCGCATTGTGACGATAATGTCGTTAAGTTTTTTTTTTAAAAAAAAAATAATAATAAAAAGTTTGTTACACTCTTTCTTTACTCTTTCGTAGTCGTCACCTTATGCAAGCAAGAGAGAGAGAGAGGGTGGTGACGACTTTATGTCCGATTTTGCCTCTCTTTTTTCCCTTTAATTTCTGCTAAGTAATGAAGAAGGTTTAGAGTATTAGATTAGGCTTGGGACAGGCAATTTTTGGGGTAATGATTGTGTTGGGGGGCAAGGGAAATGTGAATAATTCTATAAGAATACGACTAAGAAGTAATGGAAGGAAATTAATTAAAGGCGTTAATAATATTGTTAAGGGAAAAGAGAGAGTAGTTAAGGTGAAGGAATTAAAAAAGGAAGAGGGAGAGGGAGGATAGGCTTTTGCAGGAGGGAGAGGGGTACGTTACGTTGTTGTTTTTTTCCTTTTTTTTGTTTTTTAATATAACGTTACGTTGTTGGGTAAGAAACTGCAATTCCTTCTTGGTCGTCGTCCTTATTGTTTGTCCTACCCACCACTGTACTCATCATCATCATACTTCACTTCCATTGCCTCTCTTCTTTTTCTCTTTTCTCTCTATGCATGCTAGTTCTTGGACCTTACTACCTTCTTCCATAAAAAGACTTGATTCTCAGAATTTAAACTGGTCTATCATGGATTAATTAGCTAGGGCCGCTTCTGTTGTGTCATCTTGTATTGAGGATGATCCTTATAGACCATATGTATCCACATCAATCAGTCTTGTTTAACTAGGTATACCCAGATAAAGGAGTATAACAATGAAGAAAGAACGCTTGAGACCTTTTTCCATTGAAAAGGTTAAAAAACACACTAGAGATACGTATCTCCCATTATTGATTCATACTGATACTACTTCAATCTTCACTGATACTCCACTAATTAACCATCCACCCTCGCAAATAGCTAGGAGCGTAAATATTGAGCATCATATCATATAGTCGCTCTTAAAAGGCCGGCCAACAAATAACTAGGCACAATAAATATAAATAAATTTATATATTCAATACCACAATCACATGGTTTTACGTGCTTTGTCTGGGAAGAAATAAAAAGTGTTTCTTCAAACATTTTTTTATAAGGCGAAACAAAACTCTTATCACAGGTTTATATTCGTAGAAACACTTTTAACTAGCTAAAAAGAACCAGCACTATATATGGAAGGAATTAACTTTCAGTGACAAAGTATGTTGTTCAGAAGAAGTAGCACATATAAAAAATAGTGTATGAATTTGATAAAGTAGTTAATTGGCCATGCCTATAATTAATTAGTGAATAGTGAACGGCCGGAGGAGGCACATGCTAGGCTGCCATCGCTCTCACAACACGCATGCCTCATATATGCCTAGATATGTACGCAGCATGTTCGCTCTCGTACAGCCTTCTTTGCACTAATATAACACCAACACACACAAACTCAGTGTGACCATTGTTTTAGAGTTTTTCAATAACAAGCCAATCGGCTTTAAAAGAAGCACACAAACCTCATAAGTAATAATATTGATATTGTCTCTGTGGTCATAGCTAGAGATTGTTATTCACGGACTGATGATAAATGTAAATAGAAATATCCGTACGTATACAGTGAAAGAAGGTTACTCTTTTTGGTATTTGGGGTCGTAGCTAGCAAGTCCCTTTTGTTACAGCTTGGAAGGGAAGAAAGAAAGAAAGAAGAGACAGACATACGGGGGGGGGGGGGGGGGGCATGTTATGTTATGGGGCTGAGACAGAGAAAGAGAGATTCATGGGCGAAGAAAAAGATAATGATATTATTCGATTGTGCTTGTCGGCTTCCCTTTCCTTTCCCTTTGCTTTTTCACAGACCTTAATATTATGTGTCTGTGACGTGTGTGAGTATCATACAAAGGTGACACACACACATATATATAGTTGGATAGATTGACCAAAATGCCATTGTTTATTTCCATTTTTCTTTCGACTGAAACCCTCCATGGCTGTGTTCAATAAAGCCTGCGTCTAAAACACACTGGATCCGGCTCTCTCCTTTCCAGTGTACCCGAAATGCTTTTAAAAAAACTTGAAATGCCAAAACAATGACTGTGATGAAGTGCGTACGGTATACCAAATGGAACTATTCTTTATTTCTTTTTCATTTCTTCACATATTCTTTGACCATTTTTTTTTTGTTGGGCAAAATCTAGTGATGGGAGATCAACTTTAGGGTCAAAAGTAAAACAGACAGTTCTAAAGGAACTAGTAATTAGTAAAGTAAATCTTCGTTTCCAAATGGGTCTGATGCTGAAATGGGGTCCTGAAGCAAGTACATGATGGATAATTGATGCTTTCAATTTATGTGCTTAGCCCAGAGAGATTGGTTTTGCCATCAATGAGGAAACAAGGCAAAAAGATGTGGGGAGTGTGATGAGACTTAGTGACTGAGAACTTTAAGTGAACCGTCTCATCAAAGTAGGGCCAATCGAACTCACTTTCTTGAGTTCTTCTTTGCATTAATATGCTGCAGGGCTTATTTTTATGACTGGATCCCAATAAAATAAAAGGCATAAGGTTGGAAATGTACAGAAAAGAATATCAGTTTCTATTTCATGCTAATAAAGCATTTGAAACTTTGAGTTCAATATGCTCATTTGACTGACCCAACCATATGGAGAGACTTTCTTACGGGGATATGACATCATCCAAACATATATGAGTGTTATCCACTCGCTCACTTATATGGATCCATTTTGACTAAGGTTGCTTCAACTTCTACTCATAATGATTATAAAAACCAAGCTCAGGCACTAATTAATGCTGTTTCCTGCTTTTTGTTTGCTTTCATTAGTTCTATATAACAAAGTCACCATTAGAGTTTGTCTAGTATATTAAATATCTTCTCCAAACGATAAAGGCACGTTCCACTTTAATTACATTGGTATTTTCTTTTTTTGACCTTGTTTAATTACACTGGCTTGAAGTTGATACAAATGCAAATACTTATAATAAGAAATGACAGTTACATATAAATTATCTCATTCATCTCACACAGGGACAAAATTTTAGAAGACTGCCACTTTCTACCTTATTTAAATTTTTTATATTTACCCTTATTTATTTATGAAAGAATGCATATTTCCTCTTATGTCTTATTATCTATCTACATTTATGCCTCTCTCTTTTCCTTCCCCCCTATGTACAACCAATAGTGAGCAAGGGTAAAATTGACAAAATATCATTTATTACCTTATAAGTGATTTATATTTTGAACACAACTTTTTAGGTACAAGTCACTTATAATAAGACACTAAGTGGTAACGTGATAGTTATTAATCTCTATCTGACAATAATACTCCTTTCGTTCTTAATATAAAATATATTTGGGGAGTTGATTTTGGCCCTAAATATAAAACAAAATTTTTATATTTGTCAATTTTTTTTCCTAATTTAGATTTATTGATGCTTCCTCAATAATAATTAAGGAAAGTGACAAAGTGTCTTAAAAAATTTAAAAAATACATGTTGTGATATTAACTAATTTAACCAAATTCTTAATCTAGTTAGATTTATACTAAGGAAGGACCGAAAGAGTACCACTCTAGTCCTATTTATAAGTCCCTTTTAACCAAATCACACATACCAAGTAGAGGTGGGTAGTTTAATGATTATTGGATAAATTTTCAACTTTACCCTCATTTATGAATGGGTACCTTTCAACTCTTTATTCTCTCCCTATTTTCATTGGTAGTGGTACAATAATATGGGCAAAATTGTTACAATCTCATTTATTTGGTTAAAATGGACTTATAAATAGGACCAAACTTTTTGGTTAAAAGATACTTATAAATAGAACCAGAGTGTGGTATAATATAAAACTGTGGTCTTGATCGTTATCACAAAATCCCAGGCAAATTGGAGGGGACGTGTAAGATTTGATTTGGAAAATCAGGTGATGAAGTCAGAACACAGTGATGGGGAATGGAAGAGCAAGGTGAAGTGATATAATGGTGAATGTTGGGGAAGGTAAAGGCAACAGAAACATGTCGCCGCACAATGGCATCGACACTGCCCAATTTCTTTGCTCACGAGAACTGTTCAAAATGATAGGCCAACGCATTGCGTGTCGGCCATTTCCTTCCTCCCTTTTAGTTTCCTCATTTGCGTAATGAAGCAACCACATTATTATTCATTTGGGTTTGAAAAAAAGAGAGGAGAAAAGTCAGATTTTTGTGTAGAAAAATCAAAAAAATCAATAGGACACATGCAGATATACTATAATGATGCTATACTTCACGCAGGGCACTGCATTAATTACTATGTTTCAGTAGGGTATGGTTATCAATAATTTCAGTAGTTATAGTGTTGGTGTGTGTGTATTTATGTATCTAGGTAATTCCATTTACGTCTAAAATGATGAACTCAGATACGGTGCTCCATGATGATAAGCTAGTAAGTAGTAAGACATGAAGCATGATCAAGATTATGGTCCTAGGTTGCCTATAAAATAGTGAGCAATCATGTGTGGGAGTATAAGAATGTCTCATGAGAGGCATGAAACATAGAAACATGAGTCTGTGTAGAGGGTATAATATTGATTAGAATGTGGGATTCACGGTCTCTGGGTCTCATGAATGCACTTAAAATTTGAATTCTTTTCTTTTGGATTTAGGGCAGACAAGGAAGCACGCTCTCGAATACTTTCTCTGTCTCTGAGAGAGATAGAGATACGTAGAAAAATCAAATGGAGTGTGTCATTGAGATGATTCATGGGTCTGACGCAAAACTCCTTTTTTGCTGGTTACACATTATGAAATAAGAGGACAAAAGGAAACCTTACTTTACAAACACCAAAACTGTAGTTGATGCAGCCGTTAAAGTAAAAGACATGGATGACGGCTTTTCTCAGCTTTTGTTCCCCGAGCTGACGTTACACCAACGTTGACTGCTTTTAACATCTCCCTAATGTAATTTTTAATATTTGTGTCCTTCTGTTTGTCGTTTTCACTTTGAACAGCAATACCATACAATACCCACCTCCCAAGAACTCAGCAATTAAGTTCCATTGTTATATATAACCCTCACCAGTCACCACACAATTGGGGGGGGGGGGGGGGGGGGGGGGGCTTCAACACCCAATGCTTCTTGTTCCTCTTATTTTTAGGAGTAGTCCATTATGAATACTTGTAGTGAGCAATACTCGACTTTTCAGGATTAAATAAATAAAGAAGAAGCGCCATTTTTAATTTTGTAGCTTTTGAAGAGAGACAAGAAGGTGTATCGGTATTGGGATCAGACGGTGCTTTTGTCTCGCATTGTGTCTCCACACAGTCATTCAAGTTAAGGGCATGTCTGTCTGTTCCCTCTGCCCTTGTTTGCTTACCAACATTTACATATCCTCTTGCTTTAATTTCATTCCTTCACTCTGCAGATCAAAATGGTGCTTTAATGAATTTATTGCAGAGTGAAATTACAGGTTGCTAGCTAGCTTCTGTGTCGTAGATACCAGTAGTATTAAATTCGTTCAGGAACGTATGCATGCGCATGCTATAGCATGCTCGTAAATCCTTGGACAGTGGCAGCTTCTTCTTTTGAACTTTATAGTTCAATGGAATCTAAAAGGAACCTTTTCATCTCTTGTGAAGCTTAATTAAAGGCTCTGGCTAGGGTTCTGTTTGACCGGTGCACTGGAAGAAAGTATGAGAGAGAAACTTGTAATATAAATGTACATATCTTTGTGACTTGACTTGAGAGGAAAAGATGGATCACGCTCGAGTATATTATACCCCCAACAGTAGGAAAAACTTGAAGCTTTAGTTGCGTTGCTGTATCAGCTTTTTGTCTCCCAAGCGTTCTTTTTGGTAATGCGGATATATACACGGGCCTAAAATTTGGTACTACTCACTTGTAATTAATTAATCCCCAAATGCAATCAAAAAAAAATTAATCCCCAAATTCATGGGAACTCTCATCTTAATCGTATGGTTGACTAGAGATAGGAAAAGATGAAGGGATGTCATCTTAACGGGCTAAAGCTGACGCTCCACCATGGTCTACTAGCAGGTAAAAACATCAGTGCTAATAAACAAATGAAAATTGATTAATAAATTTAGGACATAATTGTCTTTCACAGGCCCCAGGCAAGCCCCAAATATGGACTCTTCTCACCCTCCGCCCCACCTCTTTTCTCTGGAGTCACTCTTAAACCAAGAATGAAATGTCCTTGAATTATGCCACTCAATGCTAGATCTCTGGGTGTACACGTACCCAAAAACCAAATTACCTCAGTTTTTTTAAAAACAAAAACACAAACACAAGCACCTAGCTTTCTTACCGTTTAAAACTGGAAGCCCTTCCGGTCAGAAATAATTCTACACAAGGTATTCTAATTAACGTGAAACAAAAATAAATTATATGCACATAAACCTTATAAATCCTCAAAAAATGTTATGCTCATTAAATGGCACATCCAATACTTTTAGCTGCACCATAACGTTCATGAGATAGTAATACAAATACTTGAGGAACGCCAGTACCTATGAGTAATGGCATGGCCACAACCTTCTCCAACCCAGGGGGTTGGACTGGAGATTAGGGGGAAAAGCCCAAAGGTAATAAAATCAATTAACTTACAAACGGAAAAGGATTAACAAACCCACTCAACAAAATGGTTAGCCTTGATTTAACTGCTACGACGAAATCCTTCTTCTAACTAGAAAAACTATCAGGTAACTGAGACGAAAATCACAACGCAGTCTCTATGTGCATAAAGTGTGGTTCACATCCCCAACAGCAAGATTACGGGCAAAATTCCTGAGCAGCCTTTTCTTAACCAGTCTAGAAACATGAATTTTCATTGCCGAGAGATTGGGGCCATAGGCATTGATGAGGGCTGGTTATAGTAGTTACCATCTGAACCCTGAAAACCATGGTAGGCACCCACTGCAGCTGGGGTATAAGGTGAAATACTATTTAGGGAAGCACCAACAGTGGAATAGGCTGCCGTTGATGGCTGTTGTGTCATGCTATAACTATATGCTGCATTGTTAATTGATCCAGCAGTATGCATGAACTGTGACACTTGGTACAGTGGGACTGATGGTAATGGGGGCACTGGGGGAGGAGATGATGAAGGTGGAGGTGGGAGTTCACTGAGAGTAGTTTGTTGATTGGTCGTAGATGCATTTTGCAGAGATTCAGGAAGAGAAAAGGAAGGAAGCGGTTGTTGAGGATTATGAGATAGTATGTAAGATGACTGGTCATTATCCAGCTTAGTCCTCTTCTCGGAATGATAATCGCTGCCAGAAGACTCTTTAACTGAATTACCTATCACCCCTTCAGATGCTAAGGAGGATAGAACATAAGATAGCATCTGGGCAGATGATGTTGATGCGGTTAACTTGGCCGCCACTGCAGCTGCAGCAGACTTGCGTGTATCTTCCTCAATGTGTCCAGATTTTTGCGGGTAAGATACTTGCTGTGCATACATCAATGGAGCTGACTGCTCCCTATCTCCAGGAATAAAGCTGGGAGGAGCTAAGGAGGTCTGAATTTCCTTTGAGTTTTGTACAGCTAATGACTGTTGAATGCTGTTGTCATTTAGTGATCGCTGGCAGGTATTACCAACTCGTTCGGCTTGAACACGTGCGGCCTGATACATCAACACAAACACTCAGATACCGGATAAAAGTGCCACATCAAATAGAAAATTTCTAACATATACAACAGACAGTCAAGAAATTAGTTTGTGTCCCTTATCCCCAACTGAAAGCGCTGAAAATGAAACCTACTTGGCCCTATCTATCTCTTAGAACAGAAATTGAGTCCCAGAAAAATATAAAATAGCTACAATATGTTAAAAGATGGAATGGCTTCGGAATTTTGACTTTTATCTACATCAGATCAACATGCACTTTTCATATTACATAGTGTGACTGTGAACTATGAAACAACCATTATGAAATGGAAACATGTTTACACCAGTGGTGAAACACAGGATTAACAAATAGTTCCACATCTGCAGATCTCTCCCCGGCCTAAAATATGAGCTTCGCCCACTTGTACTTTTCTTCAACTTCATCAATGTATTTCATCTTTTAGTTATATGGGGATTTTATAGACTGATATTTTATTTTCCCTGCAGCTGAAGACACTAGCATCCTCTTTTGAAATTTGCTCATCCATAGGATAATTTCTACTTGCAGAGTAACAGAGAATGATACCAAAAAAATTTTATAGACTTCCAAAGCCAAGCACTTTGTCATGGTTGCAATAAATTTCATTGACTACAACACGGCAGTATGTATTGTGCATGCCTAAGCCCACTAATCCTTGACAAATTTGAAATTTCGTTTGACCTTGTTGGACAACAATTTTCAATACACATAACAGTAGGACTGGCATCTCAAACTTGTCAAAATAAAACAATTGAAAGAATATACTACTGAGTTAGGATAAATTCCAAACCTGGATCTGATTACGGACTTGATCCAGCTTGAATTCCTGGGTGTTAAACATTGTAAGAATCGCACAGCTTAAGTAAGGTTTTATTAATTTGGAAAGATAAGCAGTATTAAAAGAACCTGCTCCTGGAGAGCCTCTCTCAGATGAGACACAAGGCTTGCTCTTGATGATTCCATAGCTGTTAATTGCTCAATGCAGTCCCTCAATACAGTATCATGTCCCCGGAGCTCATCTTCTAGAGTTGATCCATGGATCTTCCCTACTCAAATTGATAATTGAATCAAGATGGATCAGGAGGTATTACGGCTTGGCAACTTTCAAGTTCATTTGTACTATATACTAATCCTTCTAACTTAAGCAGGAAACACATTGAGAGGAAAATGAGATAAATTGCCGATTCAATGAAAAGTTAAAATCAAATATCAAGCTAACATGGTCAGTCAAATTAACAAGAACCGGACAAGAATTCCTGCTTAATTTTCCTAAGCAAGCATCTGTTTCATAAAATTTAAGTTACATTAAAGTTGATCATCATATATTACCTTTCGTCTATAATGGCAGTTTACAAATTAATAGAAGTACTTTAGCAAAGACCATGTTACTCAAATTCATAATAAACGTGGGATCATTTATAGAAAAATTTGCACTTTTATATTCATGAACAATAACCCTTGCAATCATTTATGGAGAATGACATAGCTAAGAAGTCGACAAGCCAGATAACTCATGGCCAAAATTCAAAACCACACTATGTTAAAACCAAGAATCCAAGACATCAATAACAACCAATACGAACACTTAAGTCCAATCTTTCAATCAACAAGACTCTTTATTTCTTTAAATACCCTCACCCTTTTTCTCAAAGTTTCTGGCTTAGCATTTTTCAGCTACCAATGATTACAGAATCTCCCAAAACTTCAACAAGAAGATGCTAGGTGAAAGAGGTGATTCTATCAAGATGGTCGCCCAGCTTGACTGGATATACAACAATGCTCATTTTACAATTTTATCCCCTTAATTTAATTAATCAAAATCAACTGAGGCACGCATCCAAGTTGATCCAGAAACACCAGATAAGCTTTTGGCATTAACATAGAATAAACAGGATTAGGACTTACACCTAAAAAAGGAAATATGACAAAGAATAGAAACAAACAATATATGATCAACACAAACCAGTTAGATACGTGAACCAGAATTACTACAAACACACCAAGCGAGTATAAACAATTGATCAATACCAGAAGTACTTTCTTGACCATTTTCCTGGTCTACTTTCTCAAGACAGCTAATGGCATTCCTGCATTTATTCAATATAGCCTCTTCATCTGTGAGCCCTCCTCCATAAACAGCTTGATAACCTGAAACTAGTTTCTCCAATGTATTCCCAGCAGATGGTCTCTGATAAAGAGAAGAGGGCATCCACAATGTGATCAACTCACAGAACAAATATTAAAGAAAAGTGCACATAATCTTACACAAAAATACAGATATTACCAGCTTCACGGACATGGATTTCCCATTACGGCTGCTATTGTCCATATGCCTCCCAATAAACTCTTCTTTAAGAATTTGACCGCGAGAACCAAAAACTTTTCGCTCTTCCCAAATACCAATCTGCTTACACAGCAAAGCATAATGCCACAATATATATATCCCAACGTTTTCTAAAACAAGAGAACATGAAACAAAAACAAAACTGCATATTTTACCCATGCTCGAGAATATCATAATTCAAGTATTCTTTCAAGTAAAGGAATTTCAATGTAAGAGCAACTCTAAAATAGTCAATGCATTAGACATAATAACTAGAAGTTCCTTTCCTCTTGTAAAATAGCCAACTTAATTTCATTAACAAGAAAGACTAATAGCAACTTTTGGAGCATTCTTATGCTAAAAGATAAAAAAGGTGAAAAGCCATGCATCCCATTCACTAAGTATGGGTTGGAAAACATGGGAACATAAGCTGAAAGTACCAGTCGAAGTGCAGCATTCCTTCCACCCTCATCTCCATTCTTAATCACATCTCGAAGAGCATCTGGAAGAACCCTCCAAAATTCACCAACAAATTCTGAACCCTTTCGCCTGCTGTTCTGCAATATGTCATTGGCAAGATATAGAAATGCCAATCTTTGTTCACGAGGAGAACAATGGAATTGTCTGTCCCATGTCTCAACAACTTGCTTGGCTTTATTCATATGAAAAATGCACCAATGAGACAAAGCTGAATCAAATTAAGGTCTGCAACCCAATATATACATCTAAGTGTAATTCTATACGTGTTTGGTCTCACAGAATCTCCAATAAAAACAGTTTGTCCTTGAAAAGAAGGAAAGATATACTTAGTGGTAGTTAGAGTTTGAATATTATTTTTTTTACGTCAAACTTCTAAAATAGGAAAATTGGCAATTGTGTAAACATGGAACTTGATATAAAAATAGAAAGGAGGGGACAACTAGAACTCAGGCAATAGTTCAAATATTATATCAATTTCTAGTCAATGATTTCATTATCATCTCATGGTAAGAAAAAAAAGTTGGTAACAGAGTATGACAAGATGATTGAAAAATACAATTTTATTTTCTAACTCAACTAGACTTGCAAAGATAGTACTTTGACCCATCATAGTAGTGAGCCATTGCACTCTGGGTAATTTGTTCTATGATGGACCTTTTAGGTTGTGAGAGATCTTAAAAAGGAGAAGGAAAATGGCCAGAGGTAAGGTCAAATCCATTGACTCTTAGCCTTAGATTTCAGAGGTAGAACAGTTATGTGCTTATGTAAATTTATTAGTTAATTTTATATAAGTTAATTTACATATTACATATAATTATAGAATGATAAAGGGAAATTACAAATAAAGTCCTTAAATTACATAATAATAAAGTCCTTACATACTTGAAATATGAATCGATCTTATTTATCCTAAACAAAAGGAGTCTAGCTCTTGTACTACTGTCAATTGATAACCAAAAAAGGGGGAATGAGGGTGCTTGTCAACTGAAGGAAATTCACTTTACAAGGCGGATGTTCTAACACAACTAAATAATGATTAGATAGCATAAACTCTGAGACCAAGCTAACTCAATAAAGTGACAGCAGAAAACCACCTGAAAATGCAAATATTGCACACAAACAACTTGAAGTTTGATCATAAAAAATTCTCGAAGGATACTCTCAATGCTTGCTTGTGAACTGTTCAGCTTGGCTAATTTCTCCACCAATATCTGTGGATTAAATGTGCTACCCATTTTTCCTTTCTGAACAGACCAGGCACGACTAATCAAACAAAACGCTAACTTTTACAATAACCGTAGAGAAGAAAACCTGAGAAACATAAAATTGAGGAGAGAATTAAGCTTTAACAGATAAGTTAGAATGCATTACATAAGATATGCAACATATTATATGAATGATATACAAGTATTTAAATTTCTCTTATTGCTTTTTAAAAATTTAAATTTTTTGGGCTGGGCTTATAAGCTAACTATTCCCTTTCTTGCTTCCAATTAATCAGACAGATGCACTTAAAGAGATCCCTATAAAGCAGAAAAATGTCCAAAGATGCTCGTCTGGCAATGGTTGGTTGAAATTGAAAGCAGCCCGCTTGTGGTGTGACGGGCACTAGTCCTAAATAGCACTTTGCCTGAGCACCTTAGACTCCCAGGCATGTGCATCATACTGCCATCTATATACACAGCATGCTTAACAATCCAAATGACTTCAAAACAAAGTGACAACCAAAACAATATCCAATGGATGATCAGCACAACAACTAGAAAGGATATTTCACATTTCCTCCAGTATGGTAGTTTCCTGGAAAGATAATATCCTATCAAGGTAAGACAGTTATATAGAATTCACTGCCCTCAACATCAAGGAACTCTAAGATTAACAGGGAAAACCCAAGAATTCAAAAAGAGTACACAAACCACCCAGTTTAGGGGAGTGCATTCTAGCAGGTCAGCCTACTGTGTCAGAACTTTCCAATTCACTCTTATTTTTCCATTCTTCCTCGTCCTGTTGATAAGATTCCATTGAGAGAGACAAAGCAAGGGACAACAATCACTTAAGTAATTAAGGATACATAAAAAAAACCACTCCTTAACCACTAGTTAAACAAAAAAAAAAGTCACATTAATGCCAGCCCAACCAGTCTGAATGGTAATCGACGTAAACGACAATCAATTCCCCCACCCTATGAAAATTGATTAAATATCAGCATTACTTTTAGACCAGATAAACAGAAATAGCACCACTGTACAAAACAATAAACATCGACCAGAATCTCCCAAATGAACACAAACGAGAGAAGACTGTAAAAGAACGCGCAATTAAACAAACGAGGGAAAAAAACCGTCACAAGAGAATAAATAAATACGGAAAAGAAGACAATAAAGGTAATTATGGGGTTACATAGAGGGTTTATGATTAAGAAACACGGCAGGTACATACCGGTAACCAGGAATGCAGTTGGAGATACGCGAAGAATTAAAGAACGATGATCGAAGCGTGGTCGAGTTTTCACCTCATGGCGGCGCAGAAGGGTTTGCGGATTTCAAGATGAGTTTGACGCCCTTGGGAGTGAAGCAGAGAAAGAGAGGAAAGTGTGTATGGCAAAAACTGCTCTCAGAATAGATGTTATTGGAAGGAAAAGGCTCTGCAACTATAGCAGGAGGTGGCAGGGTGACTACGAAGTATTGTCGGACGCCCCGTTGCTCTACCACATGTTGGTGCTTCTTCAGCCGTTCAGCGGGTGTTTTTGGATTCCCCCACAACGGCGTCGTTTCTATCTGTCAGCCCAAAACAAATGTGAATGTAGGTCAGGCAATCGAGGTCCAAAAAAATTAAAAATACGAGATGTGGATATTATTTCAGTCAGTCTTATTTTCTTATATTTACAATTGATATTTTACTGTTTTACAGGTTATAGTTGATGAGGGCTGAGTTCGGTGAAAAATTAATTTATTTGATAGTAATATAAATTATTTGATAGTAAGATATTGTATACTCCCAGCTCATTATAATACTTAGTTAACTTTTTTAGAAAGATTAAGGAAACTAATTAAATTATTATAGAGTTTTTTATTTTTCTTTAAATTAAGTAGTTTGACTAATAAATCTTACCTATAAAAAGCAGAGCAGTAAGCGGCTCTCTGTTTGACACTTATCCTTTTTATTCTACCAGCTGTCAAATAACTCTCTTTACTTATTATTCTAAATTTATAATTTATAATTCATGATTATATTTTCTTTGCACTTGACACGTGTCCTCTTTATTCTACCAACTGTCAAAATAACTCCCTTTACTTATTATTTTAAATTTATAATTCATGACTACACTTTTTTTTTTGTACCTAACACCTCTCCTCTTTGTTTCAAATTAACACTATTTACTTATTATTTTTAGTTCTTTATTTTTAATTTATGCATACAATTTCTCAGAATAAATATTTCTATTAACTCTCTCGATTATCCTCTTTGTTAGATTAACCGATACGGTAACCCCTTCATTTGATTTTTCACATTTTCACTTTAATATTTTAAAATATTTTGTAACAATTTTCCTTTTATCTATCCTTAGTATCTTTTTTGTCAATATTTTAATTATGTCTTTGTTTTCCTCCTTATATCTGGTTTTTTTTTTTTTTGTTAATGCTTTAATTATGTCTTTGTTTTATCCTCTACCTTCTCAATTACATATTTTAAAACTTTTTGGAACCAACCATCATTCTCCCTCTTTATATATTAACTATTTTGTGAACAAATAAATTTCGATGTCTCCCCTGATTTCAAATATTAAATGTATTCTCTTAATCCTTATATCTGGTTTTTTTTTTTTGTTAATGCTTTAATTATGTCTTTGTTTTATCCTCTACCTTCTCAATTACATATTTTAAAACTTTTTGGAACCAACCATCATTCTCCCTCTTTATATATTAACTATTTTGTGAACAAATAAATTTCGATGTCTCCCCTGATTTCAAATATTAAATGTATTCTCTTAATATTTAAACTATTTTGTTGACAAATACATTAGCAAAGGTAGAAAAGTAAGCATCTCTCAAGTCCACACATCAGCAAAATGATAAGCTCAAAACACTAAAATAAAAAAATAAAAAATGAAAAGCAAAGTAGTTATGAAAGAGTGATAATGGAGAAGGTAGTTACACACTATTTTACCAATCTTATTTTTTTCTCAACAATAATTAAATATATTTTGTTATCAATAACCGCATTTGAATTTACTGTTTTACACGTTTTTATCTTCAACATGCATTTCAATTTACTTCTTTCCCATGATTTAATATTCAAAATTTATTTCGTGAAACAACGAGCAAATATATGAGATGTTGTTAGAGAAAATATAGGGATTCAAATTTCAAATAAATTAACTAAGATAATTCCTTATTTATTTGCCTTTTTATATAATTTTTTTTTTGCTCAAAGTAAATTTTTATTTTGAATGACCGAAAAATTGTATTACCCTTAATTTTAATTTGGCTATATATATAGAGAGAGAGGGGGAGAGAGACTAAAATAAAAAAAGCAAGATGGTTATGAAAGAGGGATAATGGGGAAGGTAGTTACACACTATTTTACCAATCTTATATTTTCCGATAATAACTAAATATTTTTTTTATTGATAACCGCATTTAAATGTACTATTTTTTTTCATGTTTTCATCTTCAAAAAACATTTGAATTTACTGTTTTTTCATGTTTTAATCTTTAAAATTTATTTAGTAAAACAGCGAGTAAATATATGAGACGTAGTTAGAGATATATAGGTATTCATATTCAAAATAAATTAACTAAGATAATTCCTTATTTATTTGTCTTTTCATATAAGTAAATTTTTATTTTGAAGGACCGAAAGATTGTATTACCCTTAATTTTAATTTGGCTATATATATAGAGAGAGAGAGAGATTTTTCTTTGAAAGTTGGCCTCTTCATGTTGTCGTGCGCAAACCCTAATTCCCCCCAATGTGTTTGTGGACGTTGTGTGTTAGTGGATGTACTGTGTGAACTTGGCTTCTGTCCTTCTCTTTTACTGTCCGCTCTCATCCTTTACCCCTTTTATGACTATTAGATCAAGATCTAATGATCTACATTTAATGCTATTAGTATTTTTTCTCCTCTTTACTTTTTATAAGAGGATAAAAAATATTAATAGCATTAAATGTGGATCGTTAGATCTTGATCCAATGGTCATAAGAGGGTAAAGGATGAGAGCTGATAGTAAAAGAAAAGGACAGAAGCCAAGTCCGTCCTGCGCACACCGGATAGGGATCGTGATGTTATTATGGTGGGAGTGGCCATGGTAGTTATGCCGCATGCTATAAATAATGTGTCGTGTTCCGAATTTGTGCTCTACATTCTATGTCTTCACTCATGATCTTCGATAGCAAATTGTCAAACAGGTTGTCTTCCACTCTTTCCTCACCTTTTTGGGTTTTCGTCTCATTAATATTGATCTTGCATTGCATCCCTTAATGCGTTACTCATATCTTCTGGTATCTTTTTAATTTGTGTTTCCATCTTCATCGATATTTTCTAAATGATTTTTTTTTTTACCTTTTGTGTACCCATCTTCATCAAAAATTCGGATTGCATTACTTAAATTTATAACTTTTTCTCATTTTTATATTCTCGATGACACATATATATTCACATTTATGCATCAGTTATTTGTTTTTGTTTTTTTGTTTTTTTTGTTGCCATTAGAGTTTGAGGAGGCATGTAGACCCTTGTCAAGGGTGATGTAAGTCAATGAGTTCTTCCTATATTCCTCTCCTTCCTTTGTCTCTTAAGTTGGACAGAGAACTTGGCTTGATGCAGAGCACAAATTATTGAAGTTTGAACAGGGTCTTAAATAATCGAAACTCTATCTTTAAAGGAGAAGCACGTTGGGAATTTTGAAGGAAAATGTATACCGGGATGAATAAACTCAAGTAGATTGAGTTAGAACATAAAGATGAACAATCAACCCATAAAGGAGGAAATGCAATTTAGGAAAGGATATCATATGAATCTGAAGAACAGTGGTTGCAGTTTCATGCATATTAGCTTCTCTGACCATTTCCACGCTGGAAGTTGCTAATTACTTTTCTTTTTTCATCGACTAATATCTTTCTCCATGTAAGTTGTTGGTGTTTTTGAACCAAGTTTTCGCCTCCATCTACTTCTCAATTTCTCAACTCATTAATTATTTTGCCTCTTCAGTTTGTTCACCCAACGAGATTCTATGATAGCCAATATGGTGAATAGGAATATGTAATAAGCCACTCACAGGAGATAACATTTGTAGCCCATGATAGATTTATGATCTGTGGGCAAGTGGTTTATTTCATTAAAAATAATTACAAGTATCAGAGATTCAAAAATTATAATTGAAACATGTGGATGTGGAATTAAAATTAAAGATAAATTAAATGAAATGTAAAGTTTCATCCTTAAAAAATTGGGGAAATCCCTATAAAAAACAGTTGAAATATTCAAATTATAATTTAGGTTGTTAAATTTAATAAATTCTGAATCAGGTGATATAACCTAAAATAGGATTTTAAAATTCAATAATTTTACCTTATTATCCCTTGATTTGAATATTTATATGCATTATTTTAATTTTTTTAATGAAAATACAGATTTAATAATTACACTCTCCCCTCAACAATTTTCATTTTCCAAAAGTTATCCCTCTCTCCTCCCCTACGACAATTGTTCCATCTCTCCCCCACCTCGTTGCTCTGCAGTTGCAGATTTGTGAGGTATTGGATTTTGGTTCTGTTGGTTCAGGCTTATTCTTCAAGTGGGATCGTAATCATCGTAATACAACATTCTTCAAGAGCATCCCTATGTTGGCAGCCCACCTCTGTTTTGAAGCAGCAAAAATTAACCCATCAAATCAAAGCTCTCGTTTACCCTGTTTGCAAATAAACCTATCGTCTTTTAGAGCCGAAGCCTTGGATTTTCCCATTAACACAAAATTAAAAGTGGATCCTTTGAACAAAAACCAAGATTAGAACTTAATAATATGCGATTAAATTTGGAAATCAACACTTCCAAGATTGTCTTGGTTGTTGCATAGTACGGGACCACCATAGCTTTTACCTTATTCTATGCCTTCTTCTCATGCCAAAAGCCTAATATTTATAAACTCCACAGTGCAATGCACACTCATTTTCTATCAGTTCCTACATCCTCTATTTTCATTTATTGTTACCATATGCACTCTCATTCTCCTTTATCTTTCTCGCCTTTTCTGGAAACTCGTCCTCTCTCCCGTTTTGATTCTTACTGTAATTCTTCTTCTCACCATACTTCGATTTTGGAGCAAATAAGAGACCCCAAAACGAACAACCAGAAATCACTGGGACACCCGAACCCGGTTTGAACCAAGAAAACAGAGCATCAGTAGTTGCAGAGGAGAAAGAGGAGAGTGAGAATCTTGACATTGAAACAGAGGAATCGAATTAGAAATTTCGGCAATGGATCAGCCCTAATTGCCTCCCACATTTGCTAATGTCCTCGAGGCGTTCTTTCTTTTTTTAGATTATGGGTTAAGGGTATTATTGGGAATTAATCAACAATTAAATATTATAGATTGGGTTATTAACCTAATTTAAGATTTATTAAGTTTACCAACCTTATATAAAATTTTCTTATTTCAACCGTCTTTATATGAGATTCTCCCTAAAAAATTTAAGTAACACTGTACTTACCCGTGCATTGCATGTGGTCTGTACTAAATATATAATCTAAGAATATAAAAAATATGAAATAATTAAGTAACTTATTTAGCTTCCTTAATCTCTCCAGAAAAAAAGTCAACTAGGTCTTATAATTAAGATCGGTGGTAGTATATAGTAGTGATCATCCGAATATATCTACTTGCTTTATACGTATTATGAGTACTTGTTTGTTGTCTAGTATATAATTCAGACATGCTTGTAAATAACGGGTTTTAAAATTCAGAGAGTGGGAGATGAAACGGAGAGGTGTACAACCTGTAAGTATATATGCTTAATATTTTAAATGAAAAATTCACCAGAAACAGGGAAAATTAACCAAGCCTGTCGGTTAATCCCGGACGAAGCAAATAGTATGGGTTGAAAATGCCTGACCTGGAAGACATACAATATCGATCGGTATTCAAGTTGATGAATAGAATTATAATATTCAAAGATACTCGGATTTTTTTTTTTGGGGATATATAGAGTAGGGGAGGGGGCAGGGTTCGAACCCTGAACATGGGATACTCGGGATTTTATTTATTCGATGAATTGTGTAAATTAATGACCTCTGCGTATCCTCCTCCTCTGGGTTGAATTATATATGTATATATATTGTGTGAGTTTAAATGATGAATAATCTTGTGCCAACGGGAGAAAAAAAGTTGAATATATATGTATAAAATTCTTGTTTACAAGTTGGCATTAACCAGCTTTTCAATCTATTTCAAAATCTAAAATGCACGTGTCGTGGACTTAGAGATATGAATAAAAACTTTCCAGAATTTGAGCTACATGGAAACGAGTTCAAGGTCTGATCAATACAGCGAAGTGTTTTTTACGGTAGGCACTCATCCAGTTCTAGATATAAGATATATTTAAGAAGTTGATATTAATCTCAAATATAAGATAAAGTTTCACATATTGATATTCCCCTAATAACAATCAATAAGTAGTGGAAAAATGAAGGAATTAAAAAATATGATTAGAATGTTTTAGAAAATATATATGTGCCATATATAATATCGAACTAACTCAACCAATTTTTTTAATCAAATCAAACTAGCTAAATATATATTGTGCTAATTAATAATTGAAGGAGTGTTTGATTAAGTATCAGAGCCCAAATAAGTATTGTTCAAGCAAAAATAACCGTTTGGCCAAAAAAAAAATCTGAGATAAGTGCTTATGAAATCCATTAATCATGTTCGGCTAACTTTTCAAAATCCTGATAAATCGTTATTACAGTTCATGCAATGCCACATGTTTTCACATATTTGATGAGTATAAGTAATCGGGGCTGCTTCTGAGTTTAGGAAATCTTGATAAAGCTTCAACTTCTCCCATCTACCTTTTAGCTTTCTTCTTCAAAATTCTCTCTCCCCATATATTTTCAGTGAAGTTATTAAACCCAAAGTTGTCACTAAGTCAAGGTACTAAATAAGTTAAGGTACTAAGTTAAGGGTCAGATCTAAATCAAATTAGAACTTACTTGGGGGCTAGATTAGCAAGGAAGTCAAGATTTTAGTGTTGTTTATATGAAATCCTAAATAAAATTAAAACAAATGAGTTAAATTATTTTTTAAAAATTTAAAAAGATTGCATTGGTTTAACTTGTCAAACCAAACCAATTAGACCACCGGTTCACGTGTTTCTGGCTCAAGCCGTTCCGGTTTTAATAACATTGATTTTCGGCATATATTTTGATAAATTTAAAAGTTTTTTTTAACAAATATAATTATACATCTATGAGTGGTTTTAGTAAATGAAATCTAAATATAATTAATTTCGCAACGCTACATATGAAAAAAGTTAACTAAACAAAAATCAATATTTAGTAACATCACTTCTAGTTAATTCTTACTTATAAAAATTAGGTTAAAGTATAGTTTTAACTCTTTAAATTCACACGAGGTATACTTTAGGCCTCTTGATTAACTTTATATATAAAGTATATAAAATTCTAGTCTATAATTTTAATACATTTAAAATTGCTAATAGAAAACGTTAATGCAACAAACTCACGTAACTGTGCAAATATAAGTTACATCTATGTAATTAAAAGTTATTAATTTAAATTTAATGTTTGTGTAAATTGAAAAATATATAAAAATCTAATGAAGAAATATCTCAATCGTATTAAAAAAATCAGTTTAATAATTTAAATATCAAAATCTGGATTTCATTTACAACGATTTGTTAGTTTATTTTTGGTTTAATAATATAAATATATTATAGGCTAAAGTACCCGTTTGGTCCTTTATGTTTACTTCAAGTATCGATTTAGTCCCTTAAGTTTGTAAAGTGCTCATTTAATCCTTGAAACTTGAAAGTTAACACCGTTAAGTAGACTTAATGGAAAATACTAACTTAGCAATTTTAAACGATGACTGTGCACTTAAATGCTGACAAAGCAAGCTTACATGTTATTTTTTTAATAAATTAATATTTTAAATCCTGTAAATTGAAATTTATTTAAGCAAACTTTGAGTATATGTTCTTCGTCTGAGGCATTTAAGTACACAGTCATCATTTAAAATTTCAATTTACAGGATTTAAAATATTAATTTATTAAAAAAGTAACATGTAAGCTTGCTTTATTAGCATTTAAGTGCACAGTCATCGTTTAAAATTGCTAAGTTAGTATTTTCCGTTAAGTCCACTTAACGGTGTTAACTTTTAAGGACTAAACGAGCACTTTACAAACTTAAGGAACTAAATGAATACGTGAAGCAAACATAAAGGACCAAACGGGTACTTTAGCCTATATTATATTAAAAAATTAAAACTTAAATATGTTTTATCCACTATACAGTTATTACTTGAATTTGATGCGTCAACATTTTTCGTTAGCAATATTAACAATGTTAAAAACATATGGTCAAAAATATACTTTATAAAATTAATGGACTAAAAATATACATTAGCTAAAAGTTAAACGACTAAAATATACTTTAGCTTAAAAACTGCTTTTCTCTCCGGTCCTAAATATAAAACATAATTGACTTTTTAAAAAAGATTAAGTAAGCTAATTAAGTCATTTAATCTTATAATATATTGTGTATCATTATATTATATATCAATTTATATGTTAGGCAAAATAATTTAGAAAAAATGATAAATATAAATTATATCTTAAAATAATTTAATGAGGTTTATTAATATGTTTCAAAAAAGCCAACTTTATCTTTCCCGAGGAGAGAGTAATATTTAAAAACACAGTTGTTTACTCTAATTTAGATGGGCATATATATCTATCTATTCAGGGTAGATTTCTGTATGACATGAATAATAATGACAATAATAATTATTATAACTGTTAGGTAATAATGAAATCTCTGAGCCAAAAAAAAAAAAAAGGTAATAATGAAATCGTATATAATACTCGTAGTAAGTTCTACAATCTCGCAAATGGAAAAAATCTGCGCCCTTCGCAGGGTGAATGGAATGTGGATCAATTTCACACGAACAGCCTACTCTCACGCACTGAACATTGAAGAAGTCGAAACAGCAGTGGCGGGAGCTGCAGGGATGGTTCTTTTTCCTGTCATATCATGCATGGTTTACAACTTCCAATACGATTGATTACAAAATAAATCGGACGCATACTTGGGACCCTGCCCATAAATTCAAACCAAGTCTACAGAAAGAAAACAAAACTTGGGCGACGGAAATAATTTGAAGTTGCTTCCGAAACAACACAGATTCATGCCTGAGCCTAGGACCCTAGAACCTTTCTATATATGGACACATACAAACACATACGTATAGTCTCCTTCTTCATCCCTGTCTCATTTTAATCAATTTAGTTATGGATGCATAATTTATATTATACTAGCTTCCTTTTAGACATGAACTGGGGGTTCCCAGAGAATAGGTTATCGATGTAATTTTCTATATCCTCGGGCTGGTACTTTATATATTTCTCTGTTTGTCTCCCGGGCGTCAAGTTCTGAGAAAACCTCCCCATGAATGCTCTGTACGCCGGAATGACCAGCCCCGCCACCGAAACCCTGAGCTCTGACTGAAGCTGCTCGTCGTACACAATCCACGAGCTCTGAGTCTTAAGTAGCTCGTCAAACATGGCATTAAAACTTTTGAACCTCTCTTTTAAATATGGCTTATGCAATTTTCCGTTGACAGTTAATCCTTCAGGGTTCAGACAGCGCAATATCTTACCCCATGATTCCCTCTGGTAGTTCTTATGTTGCGCCCTTAGATCCGACGACTTCTTCCGACACCACGTGTTCCCCAACAGTTGGTATATAACCGATGACCCTTTGATCTTTTGCAGTATGTACCTACCGTTGTTCATCATAAAGATGCAACCCAATGACACGTCCTTGTACAGCTTCGCCTTCCCTTCTAGACTCGCGTCCAGCAATTCCATCACCCTCATCATTTGCTCTGCGAAAGGCGACTCCTCCTTGCAGTCGTCCCCATGATCATTTTCCTGATGATGCTGGTGACATCCTCCACTAGTTGAGTCTCCTTGAATCTTCGTGTGCTCCTTGAAAACCAGATCTAATGTGTCCTTGTACTCGCAAGCCAACGGGAGATAGTTCATGAGGTAGCGGGTCAACGGGTGAACCGCTCCGCCGGGAACTGCTTTCCCCGCTTCCGCTTTGATCGAATTCTCAAGATCACTTAATATGCTTATGGCGGCCTCTCCAAGTCTGTTTCTCGCTGACGCCGTTTCCGCCATGAGCTCACCCCCTCGCTCTTCTGTGAGTACAAGCTTCAAGCCGGAAATCACCACCCCCAGGGTCTCACACATGTCAAGAAATTTGAATAGCTTCTCGACGGAGCGCTTCGTCATGGCCACTCCTTCGGCGAAATTGAGAAGCTGAATGACGACGCCACGAGTTAAGTTGCAGTAGAGGCCATCCCCTATGGACGGGTGCTCTTTGAACACAGATTCCACGAGCTTCAATTCGCCGGGGAAGTAATTACGGGCACATTCCTTGAAGGTTTTAATCCACGTCGGGATCTCGTCCTCTAAAGATTCCCATGTCAGTTTCTGAATCTCATCAATGCTGATTTTCTCGAACCCTAACTTATTCAGCCTCTCTTCGAATGCATTTCTCCGTGAAATAATAAAAACCTGGCAACATTCGGATTCATATCCAGACAATATCATCTCCTTGGCTATCTTGTTCAGACTGGTTATGGTTACTTCAGAAAAACCCGGGAAATCCGAATGCTCCGAATCCGACAGTGCAGAATTGTCCTGCTCCACTTTCAGATCATGATGACCATCCGACTCGATTTCGCCTTTATTTTGATTTCGATATTTTTCCAGGAGCATCCGGAACACCTCCTCCAAATACGACATGGCCCCCTGTCGCATGACCCCGATGCGGTTGACCAACGAATCTTTTCGTTCGTTGATTTGCTGCGAGGAACATTGAGATTGACTCAGCACCTGGGACAGCTGTCTAATCCGACTCGCCGATTCCAGGAACGAAGAATCTTGCTCCGGAACCTCGCCCCATTTCGGTCTGCCTTCTACAGCATCGTACGAGACAATATTTTCTTCGAAGAGATCCAAGAACTTGTCAACGCAATCCGGGATCTCTGTGATATCTGCATTCCTCTGGTGCAGCATAGTATGAATCCATGAATCGACGTCAGCAGAGAGCTTGGCGGGGGTAGGAGTAACAGTGGGGACCACATCTGTGGTCTCTCCCTCTGTAACGGAATCTGCCTGGGCATGATCGTCGTGTTCGGCAATGGCCTCATCATCGGGATTTCCTGGTTCCGATGATGCATGATGATGAGAAGTCTCGCCGGCGTTGTTCTCCTCGTCTTTGTCCGAATTTTCAGAAGGCTTTTTCTCCATTATGGCTGTGACAAATATGATTCGCCTCTCTGAAATTAAACGAAAAGAGAGAGCGTTTCAAAATGACAAGCGCGAAGACGGAGGAGAATTATCCGTTCATTTTTGTTCAATTCTCCCTGCTTTTTTATTTTTCATTCTTTTCAGGGGTCTCTGGATTGAAATGGTCGTTGATGATTGGTACGGTGCATTTGTGTGACATAAGAGAGAGCGCGAAACAGGGGCCGATGAAAACGAACGGACAGAATCTTCTGGCGAGAGAGACTATATTCTTCTTGTTTCAGAATGCGTTGACTTTCTTTACCAACTCATTATTTGACGCCTACTTACACTTAAAATTACCCAAGCAAAGAAATAGGGGGGATTGGGATTCAAAGATCTTAGACGTCAGAATAAGGCGTTCATTATAAAACTTTGTTGGAACCTCTAGACTAAAAGACATGTTTTGTGGGTCTAATGCCTCTGGGTCAAGTATAATTGTGGAAATTCATCTGTGTCTAAAGTGTCAAAAAAGAGAAGTTCATTTTCAGCTTGGAAAGCCATTGTTCAGGTGTGGGACAAGTTCATAAGTGGAGTTGGAAAACAGATTAATAATGAGGCGGATACCAAGTTTTGGTGTGATCTTTGGCTTCCCCTGGATCGCCCCCTTTTAACCTTTGCCCACAGTCCATCTTTAATAAATAAAGACGAATCTGTGAGAGATCATGTACTGAGGAACGGGTGGTGGGACACAGGCAGGTGGCAAGGAATCCTTCCCTTTGACGTTATTAGCATTGTCTCTAGAATGTGCCCACCTGGTAACAACTTTCCTGTCTGTTTCACGTGGAGAGCTACGAAAGATGGAGGATTCTCTGTTAAATCGGCTTATCAATATCTCTCTGACCAGGGAGGAGATAGTAGAAATCACTTCTGGTCCCTGATGTGGAAGTGGCAACTTCTGGAAAAAGTAAAATTTTTCATGTGGCAGGTTGACCATAAAAGACTTGTCACTAACTCGTCCAGAGCAAGAATTGGTCTTACAAGTGACAACCTCTGTCCGTTCCATTGTAACAGTGAGGAGAGTGTCCTTCATATAGTCAGGGACTGCAAAAGAGCAAGAAATTTGTGGAAATAAATTATAAAGCCTAACTACTTTTCCCAGTTTTTCGCAGGTAACTTGCAGGGTTGGCTTAACTGGAATACCAAGCACAAGCCAGGAAAGGGAAAGTTTCAGAATTTTCCTTGGTCGAGAGTCTGTAGCTTCGGGTGTTGGATCCTCTGGACAGCTAAATGCAAATCTTTATTTCAAGGCGAAAGTATAGATATCAGGGAGATGGTTCACCTGTGTAATTATCTTTTGTTGGAAAGTACTGCCAATTATAATTTGTCTCACCAAATTTTCCAATTTGACAGGAACGAAGAAAAGTCTTGGACCCCCCTCCTGAAAACGTGGTCCGCATCGACGTGGATGGATCGGTTTGACAACAAAATCAAGCAGCATGCAGAGGGGTGATCAGGGACTCTCGAGGACACTGGTTGATAGGGTTTTATAAGTCCCTTGGCCTTCATACGGTTATTGAGGTAGAGCTATATGCCATCATACTTGGCCTGAGAATAGCTCAACAGTTGGGTCTCCAACAAATTCTGCTCTATTTGGATTCTCTTGATGCGGTCAACATTCTCATGAGAGACTGTTGTTATGTTGACCATCCGCTAAGAGACATCATCGGCGAGATCAGAGATCTTCTTTTCGGGGATTGGAGTGTGAAGCTCAATTATACCCCTAGAGACAACATTGCATGTGCTGACTATTTGGCCAAGAAAGGCTGTGATGCTCCTGCTGATGCGGAAGCAATCCTTATCCCAACAATTCCTGTGGGGTGTCTTGATATGGTGTTGAAGGACCAGCTGGCTTGCGGGTTTTAGTTCTGTACCCTTTGTGATGTATTTAGGGCTAGACTTCCATATTCTAGTTCCTATTTAACTCCTCAAGCTACGACTTGCTTGTACTACGGAAAAAAAAAAAAAAAAAACCTACTAAGATACCACTTTTTCATTTTTTTAAAAAAAAGTAAATTACATAATTGCCCTTGCTGTCAGAGGCGGTGCGTAATGCGCGCCAGTCACGTATGCGTCCGGGTTATAACGATAGTGTCGGTTCAAACTCGAAACCCGACAGTTCTTCCTCACTTCGACTCATCATCGTTGCCTCCAGATCCAGTTGAACAGGGAGGGAGCTGACCTCGGAGCGCCTTTAGCTGCTAAGGGTTGGTGATAGGAGGGTGAAGAGAAAGACAGAGAGAAAATGCGGTATGGAGGTAGAAGGAGAAGATCGTTCCTGCAACCAGTTCTTTTCTTATTTGCAATACTCGCTGTCTTCGGTCTCTTCATGCTTGCTCTTAGGCCGTTAGATCCTCCGATTCGCGTGGATTTCCCTGGAGACTCCGTACTCGAAGATTCAAATAGCTCGAGTTTAGATGGTGGGGGTAGAAAGCTGGGGAACAGTGGAGTAACACAATGTGCAACGGTGGAAGAGATGGGCGAGGATTTCAGAAGAGGCTTTTGGAGCGAAAGCCTGAGAGTGAGAAGAATGATTGAAAACCATTTCGTTATAAATGGTATTCTTGCTTCCTTGTTAGCCTCTCTTTATGTTTTACCATTGGATTTACCTCTTTCCTTGTCGGTTATCTGCACAATGATTTTGGGTGGGATGAGTGTATGAGACAATTGTCTGACGAATAACAGTTAACTTTCAAGTTTCTTCTGGGAGATATTGAATTGAATGTGAATAAGCTTCACCCAATCAATCAAATCCATTGCTTGTCGGTGGTGATGTCAGATTTTCTTCTCCTTAAAAGAGTAACGACGAAAGCTTGCGACATAACTACACGCATTAACTAGGCTCATAGTTTTTTTTTTTTTCCTTTTTACTGCGGATCATCTACATTTTTTCCTAGATAATGTGCGGATGCATTCGCAAATTCTCCTGATGTTTACAATATCATGAGTAAATGTTGTTCTTTTAGCAGCAATGACATCTCTAGAATGAGTTATATTCGTACTGATTCCTTCCTTGTGATTTTTTAGTCGTTCGTTTCAACTTACGTACCTATGTTTCACGGAAAGACTATTGTACTTGTGGCACGTGCGATCAACACCAAATTTGACTATTTTATACCATAGTAGCTATTCTCATAATTTTAATTGTTTTTGAAAAAAGCTGTAAATATCAAGTTCATATTAGTGACATGAACATGAAATAGGAATGCTTGCGAAGAGCAATTCTTATTTGGATAGTGATATAGATTATTTATGTTTCAGGTGCTTCAAGAGTTAGGGATCTCCCCTCAGAGAAGTTCTGTAGTCATGGCTTTGTTCTGGGGAAAACTGCTGAGGCAGGTTTTGGGAATGAAATGTACAAGGTCTTAACAGCGGCAGCACTGAGTGTGATGTTAAATCGGTCCTTGATCATTGGCCAAACCAGGCATATTGGTTCTTTCTCAAGCCTTCCTTTTCATTTAAGAAATAGCTTTTACGCTTGACATCTGAATTTCGAAGTCGTAAGTCCTAACAAACAGTTCCTTTTAGGGTATGCACAATCCATTTAGTATGGTTCTCATGTGTTAGCTTATAACAGTATCTGGACCCAGGAAGATTGAGCAATTGTAAATACCAATTTTTGTTCATGCAGTTTTGTGACTTTTGTCAGTTTAAACAGATATTTTATGCCACTAGATATGAAAACTGTCAGTCTGCCATTAATGGATTTGTGAAACTACTCTAGCCATTTAAAATAACATGTTGGAATCAACCATCGATATGGATGATTGACTTAGCTTTTTTGTCTTTCCATGATCTCATCACTATTTTTCTTCATTTCAGAGGTAAATATCCTTTTGGGGATTATATTTCTTATTCCAACTTCACCTTTACCATGAATGAAATCAAGCATTTGTGGAGAAGCCATGGATGTGAAAGCAAATATGGGAGGCCACTGGTTATGAGGATTGATGATTTTGAAAAACCTCGGGAAACTAATGTTCTGTGTGGCAATTGGAATGAATGGGAGCAACCTATCATATGGTAAATTAAGATTGTTTTTACGTGTCAATTTTACAATTTTCAAGCATCATTGAATAACTGATAGCCTTATTTTGTTTAGGTTTCAAGGAACTACAGATGCTGTAGCGGCTCAGTTTTTCTTGAAGAACATACACTCTCAGATGAGAATGGCTGCTTTTGATTTATTTGGTGATCCAGAAGTGCTAGAAAGTCGCCCTAATGTATTTGGGGAGCTCATGAGAGTTCTCATATCCCCTACAAAAGAAGTGCAGCAGGCTGTCAATTGGGTTATCAATGGTGGAGAGGACCCTGACATCTCATTACATATGCGGATGCGTATGAATAGGTAATTTTAGTACTTACCAATATCATTGAGTGGGCTATCGTGCTTGATTGATGTATGGAGTTTGTGGTGCCTCTTTGTTGACTTGGTCATAGTTTTGTTTCTTTATACGTTCTTGACTGTTTCATCTTTCAACAAATAGCAAGAGTGAGATGTCAGCTTTAAAAAGAACAAATTTTAAAAATTAATTGAAAGTTGAACCAGACAATGGAATGAACAACATGATGTCCATGCGGAAAATATGTGTAAACCTCCAACATGGGCATGTGTGTCATATTCTTTCTTCAGTAGTATTCTAGTATCCAGATGGAAACAAATCTGCATGTGTACGTGTGAATTATAAAATTTTGATATGTATACAAAAATTCCGACCTTTGATGTGTACAATATAGCCTTTGTGAATAAGGGAAGCTGCTGATTTTATATTCTTGAGACAACTTTTTTTTTCTTATTCCCTTAATCTTGACCCCTTCTTTGCTGTAAATTTTCCCTTTCAGATGTGTTTGTAGCACCCTTCCTCTGTATGATGCTTGATTTCTTCTAACATTAATTCAGAAAATATTCTTGGATTAAATGACTGTGGAATACTTTCTTCGGTCCATAATATAAGACATATTTGAATAGTTGATCTTAGTCATAAATATAAAACAAAGTTTTTATATTTGTCATTCTTTTCCTAATTTACGTCTACCGAAAGCTTTCTCAACAATAATCAAGGAGGAGAGGGAATGAGAAACTTAAGGAAGATGATTAAGGCATTTTAGAAAATATATATCATATTAACTAACACAACTAACTTCATTAATCTCTTCAGATTAGGTAAATATGTTTTATATTAAGGACCGGAAGGAGTATGGCTTAGTTTGATAGTACTTCCTCAAATAGAGAGCTCCTCAATAGATTCAAGCCACTTGTTGGGTTGTTCAACATAGTGCCTGGCCAAATATCATATCTTAAGCAATCTTTTTTTGGGTCCCACTTTATCACCCTTTCTTTATCTTTGTGGCTCTATATGGTTCTAGTTTCTCCAATCGGTTTGCACAAAAGGTTAACTAAATAATCATAAGATTGAAAAACAGCAACCTTTACTTGGTTGCTGTATTCATCTCTATCACATCAACCCTTTTGTGGCAAAGTATTGAAGCAGTCAGCTGATAAATATTTCTCAATATAGACATTATAAATGGTTTTAAGGAGTCAAGGGATGTTAGTTTTAGTACTTCTAGTGTTTGCTCATCTTCTGTGCTTTAGAGGAAGATATTTATAATTCCTCAGAGTAAAGCACATATATACTGGCAAAGTTGGCATAATTGAACACTCAACCTTAGGAGATTGCTTAAATTTAGTGGTGGTGGTTTTTGTGTTATCTTTCACAGGTCCATAAGAGCTGTACAGGCAGCACTGCGTTGCATTAAAAAAGCCATAGAGAGTCATAGCCTTACTTCAAGACCAAAGGTGGTTCTGGTGTCAGATACACCTTCTATTGTTAAAAGTATAATGCCCAATGTAAGCGAATTTGCACAGGTAAGTTTTCATTATTTTATTTGGCGTTATGTCGTATGCAAATACCAGTGTATGGTGAAATTACTTCCCTTGAATTTCAAATGGGAACATACCATCTCCTCTTGCGTTTTCATTATTTTTCTAGCAGTCTACTTCCCGAACATGATAGGCCAGGCTACCATCTATGAGTGTAATACTTGTGTGAACTAAACACTCGTTCATGTGCTTTTCTCAGGTTCTACAATTTGATTATGAAAATTACAGGGGAAATATATTCAAAGGAATGTCCCATCTTGGTTTTAGAGTGAAGGATTGGGGCTCTGCACCCAGATGGGTTGCTTTTGTGGACTTTTTCCTTGCATCTCGTGCAAGGCATGCTGTTGTTTCCGGAGCTCACAAGCGTGTTGGGACTACCTATGCTCAGTTAATTGCTGCACTGGCTGCAGCATACAATCTGGGTATACCTCCACTGCGTGATTCTTCCCTACGTAGTTTTAATTGCCAATACAGTTCCATAATATATTGTTTTATTATTTTCAAACATAATGCTGACACATTTGAAAATGGTTTACTCCAGGAAATGACTCTACTAGTTCAAGCTTTTCATTTCTGAGCAGTTTTCAGAGTAACTTGTTGAGCGAGGGTCTAAAGAACCAAAGTGGCTGGGGCCATGTATGGAACAGATACGCTGGACCGTTGAGCTGTCATAACCAAACCCATCAATGTGCCTTCACCCCAAGTATCCCTCCAGCTTGGTGGGATAGCCTTTGGCAATCTCCCCTTCCGAAAGACATTAATCGTCTGGCTTCCTATGGCGTGCAGGTCTCTGCTTTGGGCACAGTCGACAATTATTCTCTTCAGGCTCACTGTAATTCAAGGAACCTTGTTGTGAAAACCATCCCTTTCAAACTCTAGTCTTTGGGGACCACAATTCATTTGTATTCGTTTTTTGGATGATCGCAATAATTAGTGCGGCAGCATTAGATATCTCTTCATTTTGTGTGTTAATTTTTCAGTTCACTTCCTACCAATTTTATTAAATATCAAGGGCATGGAAAAAATATGATTTTTTTAGCAAAAAATTTAAAGCACCGTTTTCATTGGTGTAGTCGGCTAGAAGGGAAGGAGGCAGCTGCATGGTACATTAGTATATACTATGTAATTATGTATACAGTGGAGATGTTAGGTCTTTTTTGTTCTTTTTGTACCTTTTAGATTTATGGAATTCACTGAAACTTATAAATTTGTTGCCGTTATTAAACTTTTTGTCTTTGTGTTGGTCTTTTAAAATTTATACGTGTAGTCTTTCTTCATTCAGTTTAATTATATTGGAAAAAAATATTGATATTTTTCTTAAATATCATGCCTTACTCTTTAGTCTTTACTTGTTATATTTTTTTCTTCATCGACTTTTAATTTGGCATACTTGAAATTATTGATTTGCACGGCAGGGAATTGTTCTTAATCAATGTGTGCACACGTGTATGTATATAAACTCAAGTTTATTTACAGATTTCGAGAGTAAGCTCAAGATATTATTAAGGAAAAACGACAAATAAATATCATTTGAATTCTTAAAATCCTTAAAAGTTTGTTAATATATGTAAATAATACATAGGTCTCAAGGGACTAATTAACATTTTTTCAAAGTTTGGGTATTTTTGCCAAAATACCCCTCCTCCAAGCAACAAAACTGGGTTCTCAAAGTGTCCTGTTTTTTAACCCAAAAACTAGAGGTGAGCATGGTGTCAAGATATTTGGTACGTCCGTCTAAGCCCGAAAAAAAATTGCTCAGCCCAACCCTAAAAAGTGGTCACAAAAAAATTTGGGTTGTTTTTTGCTGAGCCAATAATTGGGCAGAGCCAGGCATCAAGTAGGGGTCTTGCCCTACCCGAAAAATTAAATATA
This sequence comes from Acacia crassicarpa, assembly GCA_034222035.1. Taxonomy (NCBI): domain Eukaryota; kingdom Viridiplantae; phylum Streptophyta; class Magnoliopsida; order Fabales; family Fabaceae; genus Acacia; species Acacia crassicarpa. The sequence goes on along the minus strand of JAWXYG010000002.1, from coordinate 65,260,349 downwards.
TTTAAATAAATTTTGTTTAAAATATTTTATATTATTATGTCTAAATATATTATATTATATTTCAGGTATCTCTAAAGTTTTGAAATTTTGTGCAGTATGAACTATAATCTTCATAGAGCACAGCAGGACATCACTACTTGAACAGGGAAAGACCACCCTGGCCAACCCAAAAATGGTTAGGGCTTTTATTGGGTAGGGTTGGGCATCGAGCTGTAAAATACAGCCCATTCATTTTTCGGGTAGGGGTTTCGCTTTGCCCAACCCAGTCCATACTCACTTCTACCAAAAACCATGTTCTCGCCATATAATTTAACGCTTACTAGAATCATGAGTTTGGGGATATCAATGCACACAGAATTGATATTAAGAGTTTGAATTCCACTAAATTTGTTCTTGCAAGATATTATGCAAATGGGTTTCAGAGGCTTGCCGATGCGTGTGTGGGCAAACTATGATAGGGGCAAGAAACAAATTAGTGTCACCCTTACTTCAAGCAAATTGGTCTTACTAAACCTTGTACGCCTCCTCCTCCACTCTCTTGTCACCGTCACCAGTTCCAACATTCTCTTCCTCCTCCACCAGCGTCGCAAGAATGGAGGAGGAGGCAATGGAGAGTAGGGTAGAAGTGAGAGAGTGTGAGGAGGAAGAAGACGGATAGGAAATTAGAAGTGAGGGGTGCTTTGGTAAAAATACTTAAATTTTAAAAACTCAAATTAGTCTTTTAAGACCTAAATGTCATTTTCTTGTGTTAACAAATTTTTAAAGATTTTAGAAATTTAAATTGTATTTATTTATCTATTTCCCTATTATTAATGGGTTTATCTCATATTGTAACTTATTGAACCCAGTTTGTGAAAAATAAATAAGGGGAAACCAGTCATTGGAGATAAGTTATTTCCAGTGACCCCTAAAACTACATTGTATGTTAGGTGAATTAATGAAAAGTGCAAAATTACGAAAACACCTTTTATAATCCAAAACGACGTAATTTTAGGGATCACTAGAAATAACTTATATCCTATAACTAGAGAAAACCTTTACCCCTAAAAGAGTGAATGTTGAGTATAATCGGTTTGGGGGGTGAGGTCCAGTTTCTGCCGCTTGCCATATCGAGTGGATGTGTCCATTCTCTGCAGTATGACCAATCCACGTCCTTTTCTGTGTTGTTCTCTGTCTGTCTAAAGTGGAACATCCCATGCTCTAATGAATCAAGCTCTATCTCCATAGTCCATAGGCAGGTCAATGGCCAAAAAATGATGGAACTTGGGATTTAGGAGTTGAAGGAAGGACCACTTCTTAAATGGTCAAGCCCCCCATCACGTGTATATTATTAGGGTTGATAACTACACTTCTGTTAATTTTATTCTCAACATCAAATAATGTTTAAATTTTAGAGAATGTAAAGTTGATTATGTATTTTATTTGTGGCTAACTTCTAATTGAATGTCTCACTTCAAATAAATGTTCAAATCTTAATACAGTGCAACTCTATGTTGAAATTTTTTTTAGGCCAGTCAAACTTGGTTATGCTTAGCCCATTGTAATGTTGTATACAAGTTTTTTGACGAATTGTCGTTTGACTTTTATTCCAAGACTCAATTGGTTCTGTGTTGTTGTTTTAAGAGCGGCTAGTAGTGTGGTCATGAAGCTCAGAAGCCCGGTGTGCACGAGGAAAATCGTCTTGCTTGGCCAAGCAGCTCAGAAAAAATTATGTATAACCAGGCTAGGTATTTTTGTAGGCATGGTGAGGCATCGTACATGATATGCAGCCCTACCCCGTAAGTAAATATATTATTATATTTTATATAGATATTTCTTATAAATCCAGTTATATGTTTTTACGGCCCTTCCCTTTCTTATAAACCACTTGGACTTCACATCTTTAATTACAATCATTTTATTGCCTTATTTGTAATGGATTGTAGATGTTGTTTAATTCTTGAAGTATGAATATACATATGGTAGGTTTTAAATTTTAAGACTCAAGTTGTAGACTTATTTTGAAATATCCCAAGATGTGGAGTTACCAAATGTGTTTGAAGTGTATATTATTTCGGGCAAAGTTAAGACATTTAGTAACTATACGAATGTTTATCAAATTTAAATGAAATTATTTTTTAAATGTGAATAGGGCAAACATTACCACTTGGGTAAGGAAGCCCGCATTGCCTGACCCAAAATGGTTAGAGCTTTTTTTTTTTGGGTAAAGGAGAGGCCGAAGCCTTATATATTAAAGGAAATAGAGAGGGGATCAAGTTCCATACAATCACATGTAAACACAGTCCGTAGTGAATCCAAACAAACGGAAAAGTAGAGGTACATGAGATGTCCTCTTTAGCTAGTGCATCAGCAAATCTGTTCTTAACTCAGGAGACATATTGCAACTTAATTTCCCAGTTCTTTCGCAGCATTGATTTGATTTGCAGGAAAACCAAACTAGTATTATCATCCTCCTTTCCTTGTAGCAGCTTGTCAATTAATAACTTGGAATCAGATTCTATCATGACTTTTCTGAAACCCTCTTCCCAAGCGAGATTAATATCAAGTAGAAGTGCCGATTCCTCTGCTACATAAGGTTCGCATATACCCAATTCATGAGCAAATCCTATTGCCCACTCACTTTTATCATTTATAATAACCGCTCCCCCCTCCAAAAAAAAAAACCCTGCTTTGCCAGCAATATGAGTTACAGCTCCATTGGTGTTGAATTTAATCCAAGCAGCAATGGTTAAAGCTTTTATTTAGTAGGGCCAAGCATTGGTTTGCATAATGTAGCCTGTTTATCCTTTGGGCTGAGCATCAGGTAAGGGTCTCACCCAACTCAGCCTACCCATGCTCATCCTTAGTAGCCAGTATATAAAGAGAAGAAGAAGAAGACTTGTACTGTGATAATTTCAGCTGCCAGTATAATAAGGACTAGTACCTACTCCTTCAGTCACTAATTATAGGCTTTAGATTTGTGAATGGGTGTAATCATAAATATAAACTTCATTTATGTATTTAAACATTTATCAAACGTTTTGATTTTACAACTTCACTTTTTATTGTCTAAATTTATTGCATTTATTCTCTCTCACAAATATTTTTCACATGTATGCGTATAGTTAGAAAAATAATACATATTTAATGCCTTTAACTAATTTTAACTGTTTTATTAATTAACAAGATGCGATTGTTTAAAGTTTAGAATAAGGGACAAGGGAGTACCTCTCATTTACTCTCTAACTTATCTTTTTTATGCACAAGGACATAGTTAGAAAAATAATACATATTTAATGCTTTTAGATAATTCTAACTATTTTATTAATTAACATGAATCAGTTATTTGAAGCTTATAATAAGGAGTGGAGGAGTACCTCTCATTTATGCACTGTGATGTTTTATTATATTCCGACTTAGTTATGCTTGGCCCATTGTAATGTTGTGTATTTTTTTACCTCCAATCCTTAACATATGATCCACTTCAATAAAGAGATTAAACTACAACATTGATCCTATATTAAGTATAAGAGGGAGTATATATATAGTTTTGAAATTCTGTTGACGGGATAAAAAGCACGGCTGTTGCAGAGACTGGGTAGTTTGGTATTCTTTTTAGTCCTTAATATAAGACCTAATTAACTATTTTTGGAGAGATTAAATAAATTAGTTAATCATGACATATGTTGTATATCATTTTATTATATATCAATTTATAGGTCAGACAAACTAATTTGGTATAAACAAGATAAATATAAATGCTATAATGGAATTTATTTAATCTCTTTAAAAAAAATCAACCAAGTCGAGACGTAGTTAAATTTATTTGAAGAATTTAAAGTCATTATACCTTGTGTGTGTGTACGATTTTCCAGTGCCATTCAAGAGTTGTAACTGCATAGGTGAGTTATACAAATCAAATACAAGGAAGCAGCACTATCTATAGATTATAATGTATATGAAAATGTGTGTTTGATCTTAATTAGACTCTTTGCTGTGCTCAAACCCCCATCTAGTTTTCTTATATATATATATATATATCAGAAAGTTGAAGTAATCTGTTGAGAGGTCGCAGGGCCAAAAAGTGGTTGGTTGCATGCGATGAAAAGGCAAGGCGGCGATAGAACAGCCTCAAGATTAAATTAATCGTGTGAGCTAAGTAAAGAAAAGGAGAGCATGATGCTTAGCACTACATTACGTGAATATGTCATGTCATGTGCCTCCTAATAAACCCAAAGGATCACCTCGCACGTGGCGATCCATGAATTATTACACAAACATGCCTTAACCACCTCCCCGACCCATTTTTTATTTACTGTTTGTGACTTCACAGCTACGAAAAGAAAAGTATTGTCCTCTGCCTATAATTGGCTTGTTTGGGTTGGCGGTAGGAGCGGTAGCTTAAAAGCCACCTGACTTTGAAAAAAGCTCAGTAGAAAAAAAGCTCAGTAGAGTTAGTAGTTTGTGTTTGGATTGAGGGTGGTAGAAGTAGGGGGCCCACATCAAAAAGCTGAGAGCATTTTGACAAAAGCTGGATTCTGGAGCTTTTTCCTTAACGGGCTTTTTGAGCGTTAGAAGCTATAAGTCCAGTGAACTTAACGTCGAATCCAAACACACCACGTTGAGCTTTTTCTCTAAAGTCCATTAACTCTACCGCAAACGCTCCTAACGCTCTACTAACGCTCAATCCAAACAATCCCAATAACAATATCTTATCATTCAACTCATGTAATGTATAGTGTATATATTAAATAGGGATAAATAAAAGTGGAAATGTGGTGAATTTTATAGCATGTTAATGAAATTTAAGGTTTCCTTAATCTATATGTGAAATATATTGGAAGTGACTTAGAAATATAATTAAATGAGTATGAATATATATTACATAGATTATTTATAAGTCAAAATTACCTAACTCTTACATTTACATCACATACCAAAAAAAGTTAGCCAGCTCGTTAATTATGGACTAAATTTTTAATTTTATCCTCATTTATGAATATGATTCCAAGAATCAAGGTGAACAAGTTATTATTTTTTAATTACAATTAATAGGGATTAGATTACGACAATCTCATTTATTATTTTAAAAATAAATAATTAAAATTAACATTTTTTTTGTCAAAATAAATTTACATGCAGAAGATGGTGAAGGGAGGGCCATTTTGAGGGTTACAATGCCAAGGAAAGGAAGCCTGTAAATGAGAAGGGGCGTCCATCATGGGCACTGACAGGGGGCGTTAGGCTGTCATCATCAGTGCTCCTTAATCTTCCCCTTATCATTCTGTTAATACCAATAATACATGACACTAATCACTACTAATTACATTATCTAATTTTTAATTGAACCACCACCATTATTAATCCCCAGACAAAATCATCTCTTTCCCCAACCCCCGACTTATTTTTAATTCACCACATCAATGGACCATTTGCTCAAAAGCAAAACTCAAAAATGTCAACAACAACAAAAAAAAAAAAAAAGGAGAAGGAGCTATTATACGAGGAAGGAGCTATTATACGAGGTCCCTTATCCCTCGAAAAAGCTCTTAAGCAAATCCACTTGGCTTTGCAGACTTTCTGCCAAACTTTTCTTTTCTTTATTCATTACGAGTATTATATTCTGCCTTTTTTTTTCCCTTTTCCTTTTTGCCCACCAAATAACAGAGCAAAACTCCATGAAATTTGGTTGTCATACTACTCCGAGAACAGTGAACGAAGCAGCTAACCGATGAGCCATCTAACTTGAAAGCACACATTAGAGAGACACACTCACTGGCGGCTGGGGCCATTTGGCTTTTTTCCCTATTTACCACTTTTTAAATAAATAATTACCATTTTGTCACTGTTTTCAAAATATTTCCCCGTCTGCCACTTTTAGTCGACTAAACCGTGGTTTAATCGACTAAAAGTCGTGGGTTCTTTTTTTTTTTTTTATGACCACGAAATTTAGTCGACTAACCCACTCGGGTTAGTCGACTAAATGTATATAAATTCAAAATAAAGATCTTCTATCTACTACGGTTTAGAAAAATGAATTTATCATTTAAAAAATCTTGAAAATCTTCAATTTCGGCTATTCAAATTAAATTTGAACGATTCATCCAACGAATTTTTATATATTCAAATTAAATTTTTATAAATTTGAACGATTCATCTAACCAATTTCGGCTATTCAAAAATCTATCTACTACTGTTGATCATATATATGTTCTTGTTTCGCCAAATATATATTTTTATAAAAAACTGAATTTTATATTTTATTAAAATTGAAGTTCCCTGTCAAATTTAATCTATTGATCCCAAAAACTTACTTTTATTTAACACAGCTCGTGGGATTATATACGGTAGAAAATATTAACTGCTAGCCTAGATAAACCCTAATATCTAGAGATGGATCCTAATATCTAGGAATTACAAATTTACATAATCTTCTAACTAGATCCTAAGATCTCTCCAACAATCAAGATTATAGTGAGAAAAAATTTGCCCTTAATTATTTCGAGATTCCAACAAAAATATTTTACTTTCAAGAAACAAATGGCCAGTATATATATATATGTTGATCATATATATGTTCCAGTTTCGCCAAATATATCAAAAAGCAGAAGTTTATCTTTTATTAAAAACAATTAAATTCAGTATATATATATGTTTAAAGAAACAAATAAATTTTTTTTTAGGTATAAATGAATTTTTTTTTATTATATCAATGCCCTGGTAAATATTATATTGCTGTTTTTTTATTAACCTTTTTTTATATCAATGCCACGGTAAATTAAATCCAGTATATTACATTTGTTTATTAAATCTAGTATATTACATTTAGTCTAACCCTCCAGCCGAGATTTAATCGATTAACCCATTGGGTTAGTCGACTAAATGAGCGATCAACAAAAAAAAAAGAAGAGAAACCACGACTTTTAGTCGACTAAACTGTGGTTTAGTCGACTAAAAGTGGCAGATGAAGAAATATTTTGAAAAGGGTGAGAAAATGGTAATTATTTATCTAAAAAATGATAAATAAGGAAAAAAGCCGGGGACATTTCTCTTGCGCCGTTTCCATCACACCATCACTTTCATATACAGAGAGAGAGCGAGAGAGAGGCCGTATACGGATACATTATCCAATATCCACATCACATTCAGAGAGAGAGAGAGAGAGAGCTAGGACCTAGGAGGGAGGGGGACGGGTTGTGTTAATTAATTGTTAATCAAAGAGGGAGTCTAGCTTAACAGTTGATCCAATAAGGACGGGCCACGTCACGTGCTCGCTGCTGTAAAGCCGGGACAGACACAACAGTGACAGTAGGTAATACTGTAAAGAGAAAATAAAGGGAATCCCCACAGATTAACCAAAAGCAAGCATCCTCCACCTGTCCAGCACCACACCTCATGACCAGCGACAAAAGAAACCCTTTCCAACCCCTCACGCCTTGTCGGGGAGCTTGTTAAGCTCGCCGGAACTTCAGAATTTGTCAGGTTCTGGTTTTTCTCCGTCCCCACGGATTTTGAACCTTGAAGAGCATTCAAAACTCAAACCTTTTTCATTTTTTAGCATTTTGGTTTCTTCTGGGAGTTGGGTTCTGGCCCTGCAGGTTTTATAAGCTATTTGTGGGGTTTGGAAGTGGGAGAAGCGATCGGCTGAATTTTATACCTTTACGATAGATATGTATGTGGTTCCTCCGCCCCAGCGGACCGATCCGGTTTCAGGATCCAGTGATTTGCGGGTATACCAAGCGTGGAAAGGGAGTAATGTGAGTCCTGGTTCTGGATTTTATTTCTTCCGCATTTTTTCCATGCTTCTTTTCTTCTTTGGTCTTGAATATTTGAATTGGTTGTTAAGTTTGTCATTATTTTGTTATAGGCTTGCGGATTTATTTCTTTCTTTACTATTCAAGCTCAACTAGTGCCTTTAAGACTTAGGCTACTTCTCCATTCCTTATCATATTTTTGTCTATATTTGTACCTAAATTTTATTCTATATAAAGGATGTCACCCAGGAAAAGGATGGTAAAATAGACTTTGCAGAGTGTTAACGAAAGTTGAAGTAGGAAAGAAAATCTCTGTCAACGAATTCTGGGGTTCCTCTTACTCTTAGGTTATTGATGAGGATATCATAGGGCGCTATTGAAAGTTAGTCTGCTCTGAAGCCTACACTATCCGTTAGATTTGTGCTGTTAATTAGATTTTTGTACGATTAGGAAACCGGATCATCACACGTTTTTGTTGTAAGTTTAACTATCATGTTAAAGAACTTTCGATGATCTTCTTTTACTGCGTTTGGCACGTTTTCTCTTTGATGAAATTTCTTTAAATTAACGTTCCTAAGATATTTTAACAGCGATAGAGTTAATATGGCCCCTGGTTCAGCTCCAGTTTCTGAATCTTGAAATTGCTCATTCAAAACTTGACTGAATTTCGTTAAAGATGAATATGTTTAAGAGATTTTGATAATCAAAGTAGGTTTACCGGCGGCCACAGGTTTCAATTGAGAACCAGAAAATAATTGCTAGTGATATTCTCTTGCCAGACTTCTGTGGATTGCGGTGACCCTTGACGTTGAAGTCATTAAAGCAACTTCTTTACTTTGGAACGTTAATTCTATTTGATTTGTCGCAATTGCTCATTTGAATGTCATGCAAATTTATTATAGGGGTAAAAAGACATTTAATCATCTTCAGTGCATTGTTGTTTGACTCTTATTGCTGTGGTCTAACCACTTTGTAACTGTGGGAATTTCTTGCAGAAATTTTTTCTCCATGGAAGGTTCATATTTGGACCAGATGTGAGATCAGTGGGACTGACAATTTTCCTTATAGTTGCTCCTATGGCAGCTTTCTGTGTCTTTGTTGCAAGAAAACTGATAGATGACTTTTCTGATCACTGGGGGATATCCATAATGGCTGTTGCTGTTGCATTCACAGTTTATGTGGGTCTCCATCCCTCTCTCTCTCTCTCTCTCTCCGTTTTTCAAGTATATATAAGCACAACTTATGTCTCTATATCATCATATTTTATTGCAAGAAGCATTTCTCTTGGACTTGAGTGCATGTTCAAGTTTAAATAAGAAAGTGAGTGTTATTGGAGTCTGCTGCTGTTGAATTCGTTGCAATGACTGAATGGCTTTCACTCTACAATGGTTGATCTTGAATCTCCTTTCTGTGGATCTTCTTCGAGTCAAAGGACACTTCAGGCATTGGATGTGTGGTAGATACTTGAATTTGACTCATTTGATGTGCCTGAAACAAAAATATGATAATGTAATGGTTAACTGGTGAATATTTTATGCGTAAGCTTAACTCATTCATTATGAAATTGGAAAATGTTAGAATTTACGACTTAAGTGAATCTAATTGCATGCTTTATGAAACAGGCGAAGATATTCCTCTCATAATTATGATTATCTCAACTGTTTCTGCTTTAGATAGTGATAGACCTAACTTTAAGGTGACTTAATCCTGAACTAGAAGGATTAAATTGGCAAATATAGTTGAAGAATTGAATGGTGAAATTTGATGCGCTTAATGTAAGTTCTCTCTTGGTGCTGGACTCTCAAGTAGGCTACTGAATGTCATGATGGAAAAGTTTTATTTGCAACCATTGAATTTTAGTTGCTTCCTCATTGATGGCCTTGGGCGGTGCTATGAACACGAATATATAATTCCCAAATCTGTGCTGATGCTATGATCTTTTCAGGTTTTGGTTCTTCTCTTGTTAACATCTGGTAGAGATCCTGGTATAATCCCACGAAATGCACATCCTCCAGAGCCAGAAGGTTTTGATGGTAATCTAGATGTTGGTTCTGGTCAAACTCCTCAATCACGGTTGCCTCGCATGAAGGAAGTTAAGTTCAATGGTATTGTTGTCAAAATCAAGTATTGTGATACTTGCATGCTCTATAGGCCTCCTCGGTGTTCACACTGCTCAATCTGCAATAACTGTGTAGAAAGATTTGATCACCACTGCCCCTGGGTTGGGCAGTGTATTGGGCTGGTAAGTTGACACGGTTGTTCTCCAGTTTTCTTTTATTTAGGTGTTCAATGAGGCTTTCCTCATTCATATGGAAAATGGCCTCCATTATATGAATCTTGCTTTTCATAAACCAACCTCATAGGTTGATCAATGCTATGGAGAATTCAAAGAACTTTCTGAGAATCTATTGTATTTTAGACACTGTCTTTCATCTGGAGCTATTTACATTCATGGAACTTTGTCCAAATTGATATTTTCTTTTGGTGAACTAAACATGGACTAAATAAGCAACAAGCACCGTTGTTCTTTGATTCTCCACGTTTATCCCTTGCCCATTTGTTAATGGATTATAATTTGCAATTGCCATGCAGCGTAACTACCGGTTCTTCTTCGTGTTTGTCTTCTCAACTACGCTGCTTTGTATATATGTTTTTGCATTTTGCTGGGTCTATATTAGAAGAATTATGGAGTCAGAGGAGACAACAATTTGGAAGGCAATGATCAAAACCCCGGCCTCGATAGTGTTAATAGTGTACACTTTCATATCTATGTGGTTTGTCGGTGGCCTTACCGCGTTCCATTTGTATCTGATAAGCACAAATCAGGTAGTTACTGACCCTTTAGATATAATACCTGTCCCTCTAAAGTAAGCTAGCTTCTCAGATAAGTTCCTCACAAGTGTTTCCATATCCTTTGCAGACTACTTACGAGAACTTCAGATACAGATATGATCGACGAGCCAACCCTTACAACAAGGGAGTGTTGAGTAATTTCGCAGAGATATTCTGCAGCGCCATACCCCCATCAAAGAACAATTTCAGGGCAAAAGTGATTAGGGAACCAGTATTGCCAAGCCGGTCAGTAGGCGGAGGGTTTATGAGCCCAAGTATGGGAAAAGCTGTGGATGACATAGAAATGGGGAGGAAGACTGTGTGGGGGGACATGGGAGCTGGAATGGTAGATCATAATGAAGGTCAGTTAATCAACGAACGCATGACTATCAAAGATGGTGACTTGAGTGACTTTCCTGCTGAATTAAGAACCCCGGTTGATGAAGCGAGTGTTCGTGGTGTAATACGTCCACGGCGATCAAGCTGGGGAAGAAAAAGTGACTGGGATATGTCACCGGAAGTTCTTGCCATGGGAGCCAGAGTGGGGGAGCCCAATCGGGTGGGCGGAAGTAGCAGCAGTGCTAGCTTACCAAACGAGAACCAAAATCGCCATACGTAGCAGTGATTAATGGATATGAAAGAGTATTCAATTTGACAGTGATGAACAAGAAAACAATTTATGGAAATTGTTGTTGTACTTGTATGTGCAATGTGGGGGGTGGTTGTGGGGATTTGCTGGTGGATTGTAATTGTTGTGTTACACTGTGTTATTTTAGATGGATAGAAGTTGCGTGCTGTTTCCAGAGTGAGCTTTTATTTTACCCTGGTGTTGTATGACACACCAATCAATTAATTATAATTTGCAGCCCTGAACTTACCTCCTCCTCTGTTCTTGCATAGTTGCATCCCGGAACATTGTGAGCTTAGGTGGAAATACATAACTCAGCCATTTCAATGAATGCATCTACGAATTGAATCTAACTTCAAAATATTCTCTTTTATGATTGTTGGTTTGAATGAGTTGCAGGAGAAAATATACTATTAATTCATGCGTGTTGGTGCAATTTTTTATTGGGAAAATCACTGTAAAGGCCCTTTTAACCAAAATAAGTCCAAAAAGGGCCCCAACAATTTGACATGCCCAAAATAGGCCTTAGGGCCCTGATTGGGATTGAATTAATAAAAGAAAAGACACTAACACCCCTGATTAAAAAAGCAAAAGGGAACTCTAGATTAATAAAAAGTGAACAGATGAACAATCAATTTTGGCGCCTACACGAGGAAGAGAAGAAACAATCCTACAACGCGAATGCGTGGGAAAGAACGCACGGTGTTTCTAAACCTTTATATTTGCTCAACTCAGCGAGGGAGAGAACGTCTATATTCTCAATCATCCACTTCGTTTAGTGTTTCATTTTTAATCACCATGCTACTTTGTTTTTAATTATTGTAGAGTTGGGTTAATAAAGTCTTGCTTTGTTTTTGGGCATGGAAACAAAGGGAAAGGTCTGTAGTTGACATATGTATTTTTCCAATTTTGATTGTCCCTAAACTTACAGAGGTTTTTTACAACAGAAAAAGCCACAAGTACAAAATAAAAAGCCACATTTACAACAAACTTTAAAAACCTGGATTTTCGCTCAAACTCAAGTCCTAAGCTTAAAGAGGTCCTTTACAACAGAAAAAGCCACAAATACAAGATAAAAAGTCACATTTACAACAAACTTTAAAAACCTGGATTTTTGCTCAAACTCAAGTCCTAAACTTACAGAGGTTCTTTACAACAGAAAAAGCCACAATTACAAGATAAAAAGCCACATTTATAACAAACTTTAAAAACACGGATTTTCGCTCAAACTCAAGTCCTAAGCTTAAAGAGGTCCTTTACAACAGAAAAGGCCACAATTACAAGATAAAAAGCCACATTTACAACAAACTTTAAAAACTTGGATTTTTGTTCAAACTCAAGTCCTAAGCTTATAGAAGGTATTTACAACAGAAAAAACCACATTTACAAGATAAAAAGCCACATTTACAACAAACTTTAAAAACTAGGATTTTCGTTTAAGCTCAAGTCCTAAGCTTACAGAGAGAATTTACAACAGAAAAAGCCACATTTACAACATCAAAGTTTGAACGGGTAATTTAAGTTCAAACTTAACTTACCCGTTCGAACTAGTTTGTTGTAAATGTGGTTTTTTCTATTGTAAATTCTCTCTGTAAGCTTAGGAATTGAACTTGAACGAAAATCCTAGTTTTTAAAGTTTGTTGTAAATGTGGCTTTTATCTTGTAAATGTGGCTTTTTCTGTTATAAATACCCTCTATAAGCTTAGGACTTGAGTTTGAACAAAAATCCAGGTTTTTAAAGTTTGTTGTAAATGTGGCTTTTAATTTTGTAATTGTGGCCTTTTCTGTTGTAAAGGACCTCTTTAAGCTTAGGACTTGAGTTTGAGCGAAAATCCGTGTTTTTAAAGTTTATTGTAAATGTGGCTTTTTATCTTGTAATTGTGACTTTTTCTGTTGTAAAGGACCTCTGTAAGTTTTGGGACAACCTACAGCGTTTTAACATTCAGCTCGTATTTACAACTATATCAGTCATATTAACAACTATATCAATCATATTTACAACTAAAACAGTATGTATTAACAACTATCCTATTTCAGCGTTTTTCAACCAAGTGTAGCTTCATCCCATGCACCCATTCCCACTTAAAAACACACATTTTTCTCTGTTTTCATGCCATAAAACATAGCAACATTTTTTCCACCCAACCCAAAAATGATTAAAGACCTACTAGAATGGTGATAATGATATCTGGAGCAAAATCTTAGTATTTCTTACTTATTTCCTATCTGATTATAACATAAATTTGCCCAAGGTCCAACTTTTCAGCCACCCAACCTTCAACTAAAAAAAACGTTCAGCAACAACAAATTCATGGGTAGATGAGTTCAGCCTATACAGAAATGGATGATTGGTAATATAGACATTCTCTCCCTCGTTGAGTTCAGCAATATATAGATTCAGAAAAACCTAGCTGTTCTCCCTCGTGTTTGCCTTGTACTATGGTTTCTTCTCTTCCTCGTGTAGGCGCCAAAATTAAATGCGTGCGTCTATTCATTTTTATTCCAGACTTGTTCTTTTTTGCCTTTTAAAGCACGGTGTTTTTGGTCTTTTCTTTTATGCATTTAATCTCAATTAGGGCCCTAGGGCTTGATCTGGGAAAATCCGATTGTTGGGGCCTTTTTTGGGCATACTTTGCTTAAATGGGCCCCTACAGTGATTTTCCCTTTTTTATTTCCTCTTTTTTTCCTCCGTCATTGGAAGGGCATAAATTGTAATTATAAGAAGGCCTTCTAATTATTTAATTTCCTTGAAATATTTGTGGTTTGCTTGGTCATTCTTATGACTATTTCTATTAATTTCGGAAACTTAAGAAGGACAACAATGATATTTTTTTGGTGATTTGATGTCGAGCTCGCGCATTAGTGATGATGAGCTCTGAGAGGCATTTTCTTAAAAAATATTTTGAAAAATAAGGTCGGTGCGTGTCTTTCTGCATTAGTCTCCGCTTTGTAGCAATTGCCTTCGAAGATGAGGAATCGGCGGCGATGATTGGATTTCCCAATAGAGCTTAAGCGCTCGTTAACTAAATAACTAATAAAATTGAAATTTTAAGATTTGTGACAAGACAAAAGAAGACGCTTCAGTCTGCAGATCTTGTAATTATAGCGACTCTGAGCCTACTTCCTACTACACCTAAGCTAGAATGCCCTTGCCAGGCTTTGTTATTTTCACAAAATAAATGAATTAATAATTTTTCAATTTTATCCCCCTCATATTCTCAGTCCCTCCATCTTTGACGAACTTCATTATCTTCCTTCCTGGCTAACCGTTTCCATGCTTCTTTAATATCTGTGAAGATGGGTACTGTGCGAGACGCCTGCAGGCGGAGTATGGAGTCACTACGAGTCCCACATCGAGTAAGTTTAGAGTTTCTCAAACATATATATAGAAGAAGTGCAGCCCATAGGTCGTCCCTTCGGGGACATCCGATAAAATTGGAACGATACAGAGAAGATTAGCATGGCCCCTGCGCAAGGATGACACGCACAAATCGAGAAATGGTCCAAATTTTTTAATCAGATTCATCCCTGTCTTGGTTCCGAAGCAGCTTTGCGTGAGCGGGGTTAAGCTTCATTTACACTGTGAAAACAGTATCAAGTTACAAAATTTATGTTTGACTGAATCTATTATAAATCTGAGGTTAGATGCTCTTGATGTGAAGAAGAATCCTCTCCTTCGTGGTCCCCCTTTGGTGAATCTGGTGATTGCAGAGTTATGTGATTTGGGTTGTTTTGGTAGTCACGGTCCTATCTTAAGGCCCCCTCACGTTCCTCCTTCTCACACCCCTCTGTTTCTGGCTACTTTCCTCTCCAACTTTTTTTTGTTCTCAAATTCATCCCCGACCTTGTTTTACTCTCTGATATTTCATACACAAAAAGCTTTGCGAGAACGGTGATAAGTTTTATTTAAACTGTGAATCCGGCAAATTGTTTGAAATTAATGTCGGTCTCTCGAACAACGCGATGCATTTTGCCCTTAGTCATTGTAAGTATGTTGAACCTATGGACTTATTTTCAGCTTGAGTTAAATTTTTACCATTGTACCTACCAGGTTATATTCAAAGGACCGTTGGTTTGCCTCAGCAAATTGTTCCTCTAAATTATCCTTTTGGAATGTGAAGCCATTGTTCAAGTTCTTTTGGCTGAAAGTCTTGTTCAGGTGATTCCCATTAGGGTTGAAAGCATTGTTCTGGTGCTGTAAGGGAAATTTTCTTTTCCTGGGATTGTATGAGGCCGAGCTTTGAATACTAACTGTTAGTGTTTTCTTTAGTCGCATTTCTGAGTTTTAGTCATTTCCTTTTGCCTATCTAATTAATTCATACACCGTTCCTGCGTATTTCCTTTGATACCATCCCCATGTCGAAGAATTGACCTCCCTTTTGGATTTGTGTTTCATGTTTACCTTTTGAGATGAAGTACTGCAAATCTGCAATCCCTCTATTCAAACATTAGGGTGGGGGATTAATGAATCTGCCAAATGGCTTGTGTTATCATATTGCAGAGAGGACGATTTAGTGGAGGTAAGCTCTTAATTTTTTTAAAAAAAAAGTTTTGAACTTTGAAGCCTGTTTCTTTTTAAGGAATGGACAAAAGAAAAGAACAGAACTCTGGAGCATGCAGATGGTGAGTGAACTCCTTCTGCCTTCTTAAGTTCTTATTGGAATCTAATTAGCCTCTATGTATTAACTACTTAACTGCGAATATCTATCAAAAATCACCGTCAGAGCATCACCGCCAGAATGCAGACTCGATTTACAAAAGGTATCAAGGCAAAATAAAGCATTCGTGCTTACTATAAAAAGTCAAATGAATCGTTTTTTCCCCGTTTTGAATGGAGAATGAGTCACTAACTTAAGAACGTTGTCGAGAATGGAACAAGGCGATGATTTTTTTTTTTGATACAAGGCGATATGGAGAGGGGGGATCGAACCTAGGACTTAAGGGGGGGAAATAAATCCCAATACCAGTGTACTACTAGTAGTGCTGGTGCGATGATTTTATTTTAAAATAGAAGAAATCGAATATTTTTCATGATGATGAAGGTTTTGGGCTTTGGCGTTACTGGGTTTTGGTTTGGTTCATGAAGCAGTCCAGCATCACGCACCCCATCCAATAGTGACACGTGCCACACATTGGCAAACATCGTTAGAGGAACTGTCCTGGAGCTATGCCCTGACCTTAGTGGGGGACTAATGTCGAATCTCTCCAAAACTTTATTCCTATAAAAAAAAAACTGTATGTTAGAGTTGCATTTTTTTTTTTGATACAGTTGAGATGCCTCATCTAATCCCTAGAGAATTATGATAGCTATTACAATCCGGGTACAATAACACCTGTAACTCCTCCGAAGGCCAATACAATTCTTGGTACCTTTATCGTCCCGCAAGTCCGAGTTTTGCGAGATAATCCGCAACATAGTTGCATGTTCTAGGCACGTTCCTCTATCCTCAGGAGGACTTTTTTAAAAAATAAAAATGCTGTGTGTATGGTTAGGCAACATAACAAAGGAGTAAATTGGAAGCGATTGGTGTGAGAATAAGAAGGAATGTTGAGGGCAAAAAGGGTTACGAAAAGGTTGATTTGTAAATATGATGGATGGAGACGTAGAGGTGAAAATTGGAGAAGTGTTAGCCACATTGGGATGGGTGGGTGGTTGGTGGATCCTCATCCACTCATGCTTACTATTTAGAAAATTCTAGAAAAGGTCCTAAAATTCTGAAAATTTTAGAAAAAGCCCCAAGATTTTGAAAATTTCAGAAAATGCCCCAAGATTCTAAAAATTACAGAAAAAACCCAACGTGAGTTGTTAATGGGGCTGATATAGTTGTTAGCGGGATACTGATATAGTTGTTAACTGGGCTGATTTAGTTGTTAATTTTTTTTTAATAACTAAATCAGCCCAGTTAACAACTATATCAGTACCCCGCTAATGACTATATCATCTCCATTAACAACTCTGTAAATTTTGAAGAGTTCTGTAATTTTCAGAATCTTAGGGCTTTTTTTGAAGTGCCTTTTCTAAAAAAAATTTGGTAAAGAGGGCCTTAAAAAAGATTTTCCCAACATATTATTAACAAGCGGCTATGCAGGGCCGGTCCATGCGGCTTTGCCTCGTGTCAGTTTCTAGTTTCTACGCTGTCGTTGCATTCCTCCACCTCATTCCACCGTCACGCCCCATTTATTTATTTCTTCCTGTCTCTTTTCCTGTTTAATATTTTATTTTCTCTTTAATCAAAATGGAATCCCTGTTACTCCCGAATTTCTCTTCCAATTTTCAAGGCAGCTACGCATCCAATTCCCTCATCCCACCGCTCACCGACACTCTGTATGATTTATATCTGTAAAATAAATTAAATAAACAAACATGAAATAACTGATATTCTGCGTTCTTTCTCCCACAAGCATATATATATATATATATATATATACTCCCTTTGTCTTTATTATAATACATCAGTATTTGATTCTTTACGTGTTTATTTTTAAAGTATATTAATTATTTTTTTATGTATCCCCGTAATTAATAAGTGTAATAGGTGAAAGTAATAATTAATATACTATTAGAGTTTAATGTAATTAATAGGGATAATATAATATGGTAGTTATTTAAATCGTATGACAACTTTATTGATTTTAACTGTTTTTATTGATTCATAAAAATTAATAATTGATACCTTATAATAATAAAAAAAAAATATTAGTAGGTTGACTACCTCCTCAAAAAAGAAAAGTGACTACATTGGCATTTTCTTCAAAAATGAGTTCGCAGTTTTAGACAAAAGTTAAAATTAAGCTGCTGGCGCAAAATGCATCTATGGTGTGCCAAAGACGCTAGGGTCTCGGGTACATGTCCTCGTAACCAGACAAAATCAAAGAATCCTGAGAGTGACCACATCTTTCCTCGATGCTAGCTAAGACGCTAGAGTTAAACATAAATTGGAGGATCGGAGTCAAGCATGGGCTGGTTACAAAAGTAAGCAGAACCTGAAAGTAATTAATTTTGAACTTGTATTTAAAAAGTACGACTACATAACATAAATTAAGACAATATTCCCCATCCATGCTTTGTATTCAATAGATTGTGTGGGAAAAGTAGTTTTTACCGCTAACCTAGACAGACATAAAAATCTTGATAAAAGAAGAGTCGTGCAGCTGACAAAATTTTTAAATGATTATCGGGTATTTATGATTCTAATGCTTCTTAGTCATGGGCACAACTAGAGGCTCATCACGTTGCATGTCTATCAAACTTTAGCACCAGCCCGCTCGCCGCATGCATTTACACGTTCATCCCACTAGGTCATGCTTTTATTTGTATAATTGTATTGGTGGATATTGTACGTTTGTTGCAACATGAGACACACCAGTTTCATTGTTTCATTTCTTTAGCTTGCGCGCTCATTTTTCTTCTTTTGATCCGTTATCAAAACCTTCTTTTTTTTTTTAGTCTAAATACAAATAGTACTCCCTCTGATCCAAATTATAAGATATAGTTGATTTTTTTGGAGAAATTAATGAAGCTAATTAAATTAGCTTAGAGTATTTTTCTTTATATTTTTTTCTTCAAAGTAATTAGTTTGACTAATAAACTAATATATAATCTAAAGATATACAACATATGAAATGATTAAGTAACTTATTTAACTTCCTTAATTTCTCCAAACAAAGTCAATTATATATTATAATTAGGACCAGAGGTAGTAACAAAATTTACGTGTGGCATGTTTTTAACTTAAATGCAAGCAACAAAATTATTAATTATGATTTAAATACTCCCTCCGGTCCTAATTATAAGAGCTAGTTGACTTTTTTGAAGAGATTAAGGAAGCTAATTAAATTACCTTAAAGCATTTTTATTTTTATTTTTTTCTTCAAACTTATTAGTTTGACTAATAAATTAATATATAATATAAAAATATTTAACATATAAAATGATTAAGTAACTTATTTAACTTCCTTAATTTCTTCAAAGAAAGTCAACTAGCTCTTATAATTAGGACCGGAGGGAGTACATTCTCATTCTATTCAATTCTCTGCGTGTTCCTTGTTAACCTGTCCAACTCTAATAAGGATTTAAATGGTTTGAGCAAATTATCTTTACTCTTCCTTTTATTTTATTTTTTTAAATAAGGCATGTAAATTATGGAGGGGAAAAATGGAGGATCAGCCTAACTTGAAAATAAAATAAATTAAAATAAAGAATCCGCTTTGTCCACCCTCCCTACTCCTTCCTCACCACCTTATAGCTAATACGAATCCACCGGGAACTGCCTGATTCCCTTTGTTCCCCGCAAAATCCATATTCTCCCACCTTCTAGAATAACAAACGCTGATTGTGTATATATAAATAATTATATAAAAAAAAAGAATTACAAACGCTGTTTTAAAATGGTCATAATTGCGAATAATTGATCACGCTGATGGTGGTGGATTTAATTAATAATTTATGAAATATTTTTTTAAAAAAAATTTAAATAAAGGGTTCATGATTCAGACAGGGTGATCTGTATTTTCACTATTTTGAAGGCAAGGTGGGAGGAGTCAGACTCCGGTAATTGAATATTTTTCAATTTTCAATCAGTTGACAAATTGACGGATTAAATTGAGGACAAACGGCTCAGGCAAAAACGTTATGAAGGGTTCGCCCAAAAAGGGGGCAAAACAGGATAGTCGAGAGGGGATGATTAGGAATATCCGAAGCATATAACACGGAAGAGAATATTCGGCGGGAAGATCCCATGGCGACGCCCTTTCGCCCCTTAAATACCCACAAGCAGCTCGCCCGTTCCCCACAACTCTCAAAATTCCTCCTCTGTCCTTTTCTCCTGCCTTATTCCCTTCTCTCACTATGGCTCTCAAGGCCGTTCATGTCTCCGACGTCCCTTCCCTTGATCACCTCCCGGACAATAACTCCTTTTCTCTTTACTCCACTGGTTTTTCCACCGGTTCGTTCTTCTCCTCCCTATCCATCTCTCTATTTTAATTGATTTCTTTTTGGTTTGCTGAATATTTGCGTTTTCTGTTACAGGCGTGGATTTGAGTCCGGCCGGGTCAAAGAGCGATGAGTTCGTTGTTATTGGGCACCGGGGGAATGGCATGAACGTCTTGCAGTCCTCGGATCGGAGAATGAGAGCCGTCAAGGAGAACTCCATCATGTCTTTCAACGCCGCCGCCAAGTTCCCCCTCGATTTCGTTGAATTTGACGTTCAGGTCAATTTTTTTTGTCACTTCTTCTTTATTTGCTGTACGGTGTCCCGTACCACCGACTTTATTTCTCCGTTTTGTCATGGTTGTAGCTTTTATCGTTCGCCTTTTTATTTGTTTTTATTGTTTTAAACCTCGAAATCTTATTCTCAAGAGATATAGTCGGAATGAATGTTGGCTAATTGGTGATTTTAGCGGTGCACCGTCGCCGCGTCTCTCCGCCAGTATAATCCGGATACATCTCGCAGGAGACAGACACCACATGGACCCCTTATTTATTTCCTCCTGTTCCTTCTTTGGGACAGAATCTCATCCTCCTCGAGAAATATTGAGAAATTGTTTTGACTTTTTTTTTTTTTATATACGAGTTTTGACTCTTTTGAGGAGGAGCGGAGTTTTTGCTCTCTACTAGTGGGCCGGCTGGTCAATTTTTTATGGGTGAAAAACATATCGCTCAGTCCGTTGTAGCAAAAAAAAAAAATATTGCTCAGTCCGAAATCTAGCCCGTGTGGCTTTTTCGCAGTGAAGTCTAGTATTTCCTGTGGTGGCCCAGAAAAAGGCCCACTAAATATTGGGCTTTAAATGAAGTCATTCATTTATTTTATCACAAAAGCCTACTCCTTTTATACCAAAAAAAAAAAGCCTACTCCTTCTTTGTTACAGTACATTTCGGGATTGTACTGATTGGCCACTTGGCTAGCCTATTGCCCATTTTGTTTTGGTGTTCTTTCGTTCATACCTGAAACGAGTGCAAATGTGATTTGCAGGTGACTAAGGATGGCTGCCCAGTTATTTTCCACGATGACTTCATCCTCTCTGCAGAAAATGTAAGCTCGTCGTCTCAACACCACTTGTTTGTTGTTCTTATCCGTTTCCAGTATTTTCGTCTTAATGATCAGGTCTGGGCTGCTTTGATTTATCAGGGAACTGTATTTGAGAAGAGAGTCACAGACCTGAGTTTGTCGGAGTTTCTGTCCTATGGTCCTCAGAAGGACACCGGTGAGCAAGGAAAGCCTTTGCTCAGAAAAATCAAGGATGGAAAGATCCTCAAGTGGGATGTTGAACGGGATGACCCACTTTGTACCCTCCAAGATGTTTTCCAGAAGGTAGAACCCACTCTGGGTTTTAACATCGAGCTTAAATTTGATGACCACATTGTCTATGAGGAAGATTATCTTGTTCGTGTCCTCCAAGCTGTCTTGAAGGTATAACACTTGTTTTTAAATATATTTTGATCCTTCAAATTTTACGAGAATTTGGCTTTTCTAGTGTCTTTGTGGAAGGATCTCTTAGTTCATTGAGTTTTTGTGACAGGTCGTATTTGAATATGCCAAGGACAGACCCATTATCTTCTCAAGTTTTCATCCAGATGCAGCAAAACTCGTTCGTAAATTACAGAGCACCTACCCGGTATGCTCCTTTGCCACTTTATGTTAGAGAACATATTCAACTATCGGCTCCAAACCTCTTGGTCTCTAACGGTACTATTTGTGTCATATCAGGTGTACTTCTTGACGAACGGAGGAAATGAACTTTATTATGATTTAAGAAGAAATTCCTTGGAGGAGGCATTAAAGCTCTCTCTGGAAAACGGTCTGCATGGAATTGTGTCCGAGGTTAGAGCGATCTTTAGAAATCCTGGAGCAGTTACCAAGATAAAGGAATCTAATCTTTCCTTGATTACCTACGGCAGATTAAAGTATGTCCTCTGATCTGTATTCATGCTTGTTCGTCAATCCTAGCACAATATGAATTGAACATGAACTAATGTTGTTTTCTTTTCTGGTTTATGTTACAGTAATGTTCCTGAAGCAGTTTATATGCAACATTTAATGGGGATTGAAGGGGTGATAGTTGATTTGGTGGAAGAAATAACACAGGCGGTTTCGGATATGATACAGCCATCAAAGGTGGCTGAAGATGAGGGTATCACGACGGAAGAGAAGAGGGAAGGGGACTCAAAGCCTAAATTCTCGCAGCTGGAGCTGACTTTTCTTTTGAAGCTAATCCCAGAGTTGATACAGATTTAGACCAAAACCCTTTTTAGTTTACTTTGGTCTTCTCACATACTCGTAGTCACATACCATTATACCCTGACCTGTGTAAATATGTTTTCTTTTGTATTTCTGAGAGAGCGAATGAGTAACTAGTAAAATTTTGGTTGTCCTCCAAATAAATCGTCTTTGCTTGTGTTTTGTGATTCTAATTACGAAGGAAACAAGTGCAACTTAAATTAGGATATGAATATGATGTATGCTCGCCAACTTTTGAAACCAGCATATTCTAGCCAGCAAGCCTGAAGTTTAATTATAATGCAACATTAGGCAAAGGCAATTATCTTTGCTTCGCCGCATATCTTTTTTTTTTTTTTTTTGCTAACAAAATTTTAAGAAAGGGGTTGGGCTCACCCACAGTCCAAGGGCAGGGCGCTTGGAGCCCAGTCCACAGGGAATACTGGCAAGAAAGTACATAAGTCTCCATCTCTACCAGTGTTACCACTGTTTCTTAGACCCCTAGGATGCCTTCCCAGTGCCTTGACCAACGCAGGGATCGAACCCCCTACCACTGTTTCTTAGACCCCTAGGATGCCTCCCCAGCGTCTTGACCAACGCAGGGATCGAACCCCCTCCCTTGAGGTGAGAAAGTCCGACCCCCACGCTAGTTGAACCCAAAAACGAGGGGTCGCCGCATATCATTTAGATATGGTATCCGTCGCCAAAACAAAAAAAGGATAGGGTATGCATTTGAGAATTTAAACTGGATCAGGGAAATGCCCCGAGGGCTGGGGTAACGGCTCCATATCCAATGGGCTCATTTCAAATCTATTGTGGCCTTTTTTGTTGGGCCTCAATACCTTTTTTTTTTGCTCAGAGGCCTGAATACCTTACTACTTGGATCAAACCATGGAATCATGGAAAAGCGGGTTACGAATAACATCAGCAACATGGCTGGTATTATGAGTGATTGCCCTCTGTTCTTACGAGCTAGGGTTGATCGTGAGTATTTAGGAATTATTCCCTCTATCATGTAATCTTTTCCTTATTTCTCTATGGCCTCTAGCCTTCTTTCATATCAAAAAAAAAAAAAAAAAAAGCAACATGGCTGGTGGGATCTAATGAAACGGGCTTGTCATTTCTTGTCATTTATAACATACTGAATTAGTTGGCATAGTTGGTCAATACGTCGGCCTTCGTCCTAAAAGGGAGAAGATTTGATACCTGTTGGTCGATGTGAGAGCCTCATTAATGGTCAACTTGTAAGTACCTTTGTAAGCGCTCTTTGAACCTGGAGGTATGTTCTGGTCCTGGTGGGGTACCGGTGTCTACCCCACCTAAACTTTTTTTTTATATATATAAAAAATAAAAAACATACTGAATTAAGATTTGAGTCATGTCCACATTCCCACAGAATGTAACCACGTAGCAGACAAACTT
This sequence comes from Acacia crassicarpa, assembly GCA_034222035.1. Lineage (NCBI taxonomy): Eukaryota > Viridiplantae > Streptophyta > Magnoliopsida > Fabales > Fabaceae > Acacia > Acacia crassicarpa. The sequence continues at coordinate 65,236,518 of JAWXYG010000002.1, read as the reverse complement.
GCCAAGTTTGGCCTTTCTAGTTCTTATCATTTTGCTAGGCATCCTGATTTTTTAAGGACCTGTGTGCTGAAAGATTGTATGGGAAGCGATTCCCCAAACTCTCCATTTTAATTTTTAATGATTAATCTCCTTTATCAAAAATAATAATAATAAATAATTAAGATTTGAATCCCCTGCGGGAAGATGTGCTCAAATTTAGCATAAAAGTGTCTCAAACAAGAATGTAGAATATGGAATCTATAATTATTTAAATTTAATTTTTAAAGGATTACGACAGCATAAAAATCTACCACTCTAGTCTTATTTATAAGTCCCTTTTGACCAAATCACACATACCAAGGAGAGGCAGGTAGCACAATGATTATGGGGTGAATTTTCAACTTTGCCCTCATTTATGATTGGGTACCTTTAAACTTTTTCTTCTCTCTCTATTTTTATTGGTACAAATATGGGCAAAATTGTCACAAGTTCATTTATTTGATCAAAAGGGACTTATAAATAGGACCAAATTTTTTTGGTCAAAAGGGACTTATAAATAGGACCAGAGTGGTATATGTAACATCCTGAATTTTGGACCTAAAGACTAGAAAATTAGCCTATTTTTGGAGGACTATTAGACCCTATTTTTGAAAATGAATTTAGAATCAGTATTTTATTGGACATGAATAGTGTTTACTATTCACAAATACGTACATGAATAGTATTCACTATTCACAAATACGTATTCACTTTTTATAAATACAGTATTTAATCGATATTTTGAGAAATATGAAAAGTATTTACTATTTACAAATACGTATTCACTATTCAAAAATACGGTATTCACTATTCCTAAATACGTATTCACTATTTGAAAATACGTATTTACTATTCATGCGGGACCCACGTCAAATTATTTCTCCTCTGCCAACACCCGTGAAGTTTGAAAAATTTTGCGCGCGGGACCCACTCAATAATAATATTATTATAATATAATATCTTATACTTTGGAAAACAATAGAAATAAAATTATTTCTAATAAACCGTGAATTAGGTTTTTAAAGTAAGGGTATATTATAAACAAGTGAATTTCTATCTCAGAGTGGGTTATCTCCAAAGTCATTTCCGTAATCGGCGGAATGATTATTGAGATAGGTTGAAACCGATAATTTGAATTAGGACAGATAGTGGAATCTGTAGGAAATAAATCATAACTCAAACTCCTTGAATTAAGTAGTAAACAACTGGACATATTATGAATCAGTGAATTTTTGTCTAGAAGATGGTGTCACCCGAAGTAATTTCTGTAACCGTCAGTGTCCGACTTAAAATCTTCGGCAGGTTACGGAATACCCTAAATAGGATCAAAAATTTAGTTGACCCAGATATTTCTGAAGAGGAAAAATAGAACTTCAAGGCTGTGCTTCCGGATTCTTGAGAATTTCTAATATAACGCGATTAGAACATCGATCAGGGAATCTTTATAGGATAAATGCAAAAAAGTAAGAAAGTGTCATCGTCATGATGACGTCATCGATGACGTCATCGATGACGTCATCGATGACGTAAGCAAATGGATTGGACGGTTGAGATGAAACCATGTTTAAAGTCAAGATCCAACGGCCAAAATCTGACCTGATAAAGTATGAATAGTGTCATGCTTTTTCACTATAAATAGAGGCTTCATTTCTTCATTTTCTTCACACCAAACTCAGAGAACAACAGTTGAGTTTAAGAGAAAAGTGAGAATTCTTAGAGTTAGAGAGAGAGTTTAGAGTAAAGTTCTTGAAGCTGGAGAGAATGAGCAGGAACTTCAAGGGTAAGTTCTTTGGTCTCTAGTCTTAATATTTGGTAGTTTCTTTTGGTAATTATAGTAGAAATGCCAGATAGAGTTTTTCTGAGTATGCTCTGTGGCTGCAGCTTAGTCTGATCTGTCACATCAGAAAAGAATTATCCTTGGACAGTAAATATTATTTACTGGCACAGTAAAAAATATTTACCGGCACGGTAAAAATATTTTTACTGGTACTATTCACATGAATAGTGAATATCCAACATAGTTTCCGCAAATGCTGAAAATTAATGGTCACTGATAAAAATGATATTATAGGATATCCGAGGATTCCGGAGTCAGATTCAAAGGAAGTTTGGGGATACGTGAATAGTGCCGTATACATGAATAGTGCCGTATACATGAATAGTGCCGTATACATGAATAGTAATTTACTATTCACGTGGAAGGAAGGTACGGACGCGTACTGTAACCTTAACTCTGATGCTTATGGTATGCTTATATGTGATAGATAGTCTGAAATTCTGTTTTTAAAAATTGATCATACACATACAATTTAATACGGGTTATAGTCTTGATAACGCCGTTATGTTTTCCTAGCGCTGAGGACACGGATGTACACCGTGGCACTGGTGAATAGTGCAGACTATAATAACATGCATATTGCAGTGGCTGTGTTATGTTATTATGTGAATATGAGAATAATGTATGTGATTATTGTTGTTTTGACATGAATATCTGTCATACATATTTGATACATAAGCATGAGGTTAACCGTTACCTGAGGTTCAATGGGTATTGAACCTCAGCTCTTACTGTAGCTTCAGGGTTTTCGGAAACAGAAACAAGGGTACGCAGCAGGCAGAAGAACTAGCTGGAGAAAGTCCTGTAGATATGTATAGTCTTTCGAACTCTTTGTATCAACAAACCATTACACTACAGTGGTTGAATATCAGTTACTCTGTATTTAAAATCATTTCGTTGCCCTACTCTCGAAAATGCTTTAGAAAAGTTGTGGTGTTACAGTATATGTGTAGGTACATAATTGATGTACTACCTCTGGTCCTAATTATAAGAGCTAGTTGACTTTCTTTGAAAATATTAAGGAAGCTAAATTAGTTACTTAATCATTTCATATGTTGTGTATACTTAGATTATATATTAGTTTATTAGTTAAACTAATTACTTTGAAGGAAAAAAAAATAGAAAAAATTATAATAAAGGACCTAGAATAAATAATATTTATTAAGAAGAACCATAAAAATAGTAATTATTTTGAAGGACCAGAAATTAAAATATTAAAATAGAATGACTAAATTGTCTCTTTGTTATCTCGATATCTTCTAATATTCTCTTTCCTTATAATAACAATTAATTTTGATTGATATGCAATCAGATTATGTTGTAAAATGAAGACATTTGGTCTAAGGCAGCAAAGGTTAGCATATTCCTCGAAAAAGGAACAACAAGATCAAATTTGATATAAAATTAAAGACTTCTAATAAAATTGACGAAAATTAATAAGGAAGTTTCCTTTTTCTTTTTTTGCTCAGAATCAATAAGGTAGGTTTGGAATCGAAAGAAGACGTGAATCACATCGTGAGATCTGCTTTGTATAAGGAGAGAGAATACAAGAGGATCTAGAAATAATATAGGGGTAATTTAATCTCTCTATTTTAATATTGTAATTTCTAGTCTTTAAAAATAATTACTATTTTTATAGTCATTTTTAATAAATATTATTTATTTTAGGTCCTTTATTATAATTTTCCCATAAAAATACTTTAAAGTAATTTAATTAGATTCCTTAATCTTTCTAAAAAAGTCAACTAGCTCTTATAATTAGGACGAAAGGGAGTAGTAGATAAATGAATATCAGTTAAACCACCTCACAACCACTCACATGTTTTCTATTCGTTCTGTTTAACATAAAAGATAGAATAAAATTAGAGAACCAATTTATGAAAACACGGTAGGGCATTGGTCACCCAAAATTTTTTTGGTCTCATTATTTCTCTAGAAGTTAATAAAATGGAGTAAATATACCTTTAAAAAAATTTTAGGAGCAAATTTACCAACAAATTTTTTTAGGAGTAATTTTGCCCCTGAAAGTTTATAAAGAAGAGCAATAATTCAATTGTCAAGATCAACCGATGGACAAAATTGCTATGTTTTTAAATTTCTGGGGTAAAAATGAGACAATAAAACTTCCAGATAACCAATGCTTATTAAGCTAAACTTTTATGGTGAAAATAGGATTTAACCCTTTCTCTTACTAAAAATTTTCAGAGAACTATTTTTAGAAGCATTTAGCAGCCAATTAGATAGCTGTAAGCCTGTAAGACACTAGTTATTAATTATATCTGTTAATTTTTATTGACATTAGCATTTTTTTTGGGGATATATGATGATTCGTGAGGGTTAATTGAAGGCCTTTCATTAACACTGAGATCCCACACCATCATTGCTAATTGAGCTGGTCTGGCCCGCACCATCTTAATCAGTCTTTTGTATATGTGGTCCAACGTTTGTTATCTGATTCATTTTTGTTGGCTTAGGTTAATCCTCCTTTTTCCTTGTTGACAAGGGAGATGGATCAATTTTGTGGGGGCTAATGGATTTTGCTCAGATTCCAATTCTCCCCTTTTGTTTCTTTCGTTTTTCTGGGTAGATCTTTTTTTCTCTCACTATTTACATGATCGACCCATCTTTTCTCTCTTTTTTCTTGCTGACCCTCCTTCCTATCTTAGAAGATTAATTTGCTTCTACTTTCTAAGACGTTACAAAGGGTTGCAAAAAATAGCAGTGAGGAAGAAGAGAAGCGACTGAAAAGTACACGGGTGTCAGCAAAATTGGCCAATTCTACTGTTGTCGTCACTTAGAAATATGAGAAAACTTTGTGCAGTTAGTTTTTTTGACTTTAACAGCAAGCTAAGAGAGTTGCAAAACCAATTGTAAGAGCAAGACTCTTTGAGGCTCATAAGGAACAGTGAGCCGAATCATCTGACAAATCATAAGCAATGGTTGATGAAAGTTCCTTAAATCGCAAGGAAACCTCAACTGTCTTGTAGTTGCATTGCAACAACAATAAGAATCTGAGTCAGGAAGGCAATTAACAAGCAAGCAAGCATATCTCCCTCTCTCCCTCTCACACACACACACACAATCGGTATCAGATTCTTGCAATCCACAACTACAATTATAAACTCCTCCAGGCATATATAACGTATTGAGGCTACTTAAAGTAAAACAGTATTAGGTTCTTTGAGATATTATTACTTCTTCACTTTTGCTTCATCTTGGCTTGGTATATTTTCTTGAATATGCTAGACAGTTTCTTGCCAAAATTTCAACTCTCAACAGCCTCTTTTTCCATTATTTTTTCCCCTGAGCCAGTGACAGAGCCAGGAATTTATATTTGTGGGTGCACAATTTATAAGAGAATTTGGGGAGTTCGGTGGCAGCGCCCTCGATTTTTTTTTTAAAAGAAAGTTTTAAATGCATTAAAAATCAAATGAATATAGATAAGAAGAAAAAAAAAAACTTCTTTCAATGGGTTCTAAGCAAATCAAATGTGCATAAAATAGAATTAGCATCTACCATCAAATCAGCAATAAACTATGAATTTTCTAAATCCTAACACGTTTCATCCGATGTTAAGAGGCACAAACTATCCATCACACTTCTGTAAGACAAAAATTGGAGAATTTTACATAAAACCAAAGTTTCAATCACCAAACTCATTACAATTTTAAATAAAGCTCATCAATGAAATTGGACTACTTAATGATTTCTGAATTAAAGAAACTATCCTTGTCAGTTTAACCAAATCACAAAAATCGTTTTGCTGTTTATAGTAGCTGGTTATAAAAAATATATTTTCTTGCTATTTTGAAATCATAGATAAAACTATTGCTATATGTGTTTTTCATAAGGAGTAAAAACTTAAGAAAATAATAAGAAATGAAAAAGGGCTTCTTCTTTTTTTTTGGTCTAGAGATGAGGGAGTATAAATATCAGGCTTGCCCCAAGAATCAATGAAGTGACCCAGAAGGCTGCGACCTGCGAGGGAGAATGGTAGAAAAAAATAAGAACTGAAAAGGACCTTACAGCTTTCGAACCAATGACTTGGTGGTCAATAATAAAATGCTCTACTACCAAGCTATGGGTCCAATAGACACAAGTTGTAGCTAAATAATATATATATTTTAAACTTTTGTGGGTACATTTGCACCCATAGGTACAAATGTGGCTCCGCCACTGCCCTGAGCCGCAGCAACTTGTTGACTTCACCAAGATGTTCATATTCATATGCATCGTTTTAAACAAGAGTGACGGTTATATAAGATTTACTAGTAATACGTGCAAAGCACGTCACAGTGTAAGATTAAACACCTAACTCCTTGCTGGGCTAGAATCGTCGTAAGCATTAATATATCAGCAACTTATCACTTGGAATATGAAGCAAGAACAACATAAAAGACATGTCATTTCCAGCATCTTTTGAGGGACAAAAGCCCATATCACAGAAGTCCACTAACACGCCTGACAAGGTTTTTTTTCCCCCAAGATTCTTTTCTTGAAATCGAAGCAAACCCCAATAAATTAAGTCTACGCAGTCACGCCGAGATGCCTAGCTAGTTTAGTTTATATGGCAGTTATTAGCCGCAGTAATTAAAATCTCATCCCGCCACCTACAAATATATGCGGCCATACCTCCTTTTTCAGATTCCTCACTCCTCTAGCTATGTGAAACCGGAGATTCATACTCAAAGTCTCCAAGACGAAAAAGTCCCAGTAATGGCATATTAGTACATATTAATAACATAAAAGATTTGTATAATAATATTAGTGGGGTTCTTTAGTTCGTGGCTTAAACCTGAGAAGTGCCTGGACGAAAAGGCATTTGGTATCTTACCCTTCCCTCTTGCATTTGGGATCAGATTCAATTCTTTCACTTTCGCTATCTAGCTTTGTTCGGTCTCGCGCCACCCATCAATTTACAGATTTGATTTTAACCATATATTCCTTGTTCTCTTTGAGCTATAGCTACTAGTAACTAATTAATGACCCTTTTCTAGATATCATAGTGTCTGCTGCTTAATTAATGATATGTCGGGTGAAACTCTCCAAGACAATTATTGCTGATAAATTGCGAACTGGTATGGTCCGGATTCTTTAAGTAGCGGAACTCTCAGTGTCCCTCAGTATTGTTCCATCTAGGCCATCCAAAAGTTGATCCAAGGATCCAGAATCATTTTCAGACGCGGTTTTTGTGAAAATTTTATAAATCCTTCTCTGGCCGTTAGATTCATTTTTGGACGGCTCAGATTTACTCCTGAGGAATACTGAGACACCCGGGATATCTGCTTCCCCGTTGGTATAGATTAATGAAGCAAACTTGTCTAGAGAGATCCTGTTGGATGATGTGGGGAGGGAAATTAATAGATAACGAGGATCAATGGGAAGGAATCTGAATTATTGATAGTTTTGCATTGGCAATATCAAGAACAGAAGAGAACAATGTTGTGTATCGATCGTGCCCACGACACATACTTGGGAGTTCATAATTAATTATATTATGCAGAAGTTGCAAATAAGACAGACATCGAAGGTGAGAAACTGAGATGAGGAAGACGTTCAAATTTCAAACACTCGGATTCATAAGAGGCGTGGTGTCCTACGTAGTGTCCTTCATCGTTTCGAGATTGTATGAGAAACAACTAGTACAGTATTAGTATGTACTGAGCACGGCCGGCCCTTAGCTTGTTGTCGCTTTACTTTATTCTTAATCCATCATCAGTCCCGTTGACTTGTTGCGCTTTTATATATTTACCAGGACGCAGAAAAGCCCCACACCGATTAGCCGCTCGTGACTCGATCATGCATGTTCTAGTAAATTTGATTTTGTATATTTGTAAAATAGTAAAAGGTGTGTTTGGAAATTAATTTATCATGGGTAGTTGATAGTGTTTTATTTTATGTTAACAATATTATACTAGGTAGTATATTTTAATTAAGAAACAGGTAACGTGAAGATATTTTGTTTACTTGCAAGCTAAGTGCCGTAAAACAGTAGGTCGAATATAAGAATTTCGGAGATTTTAAGCTTTCTCTAGTATCGTCACATTGTTGGATATGATATTTTCTGTGTGATTCAACTCAATGGGGTTCCTTCTTAGATTTAATTACTTACGCTTGTGAGTTACATTGGCTTAGTTGGAGGCAATCGATAATATTAATTATGCTACGCATATTCCTAAACAATAGTAAGTTAATTAATTCATGGCAAAAAAATAAGTTAATTAATTCGATGGAATACAAGAAAGAATATTTAATTTTATTATGGCAAAAACAATACATTTTTTCAAAGTAAATCCGCAACATAATTAATTACTAGCTAATTAAATCAATGATAATAATATGGTTAATATTTGAATCGATGTACAGAAAGAAATAGAAAATACCGAAGTTATTGGTAGAAATTGAAAGAGCCTGGTGTTTCTTTTCCTGTCTGTTTATTCTTCAAGTTTGTTGGAATATTCAAAATTACTATTAGTAGATGAAAAATATTTAAAGACAGATATCTTAAATGAAAAACATTCATTATTCATTTTAAAAATAACTATTAATATAAAATAATGAAGAGCCGTGTTATACAAATCACCTTCTTTAAATCTTAACTTAAGCAATAGGCTACAAATTTGCATGTAGACATGATTGATGCTCAAATTTTGTTAGATGAAGGATGAAAAAACTAATGATGAAAGAATATACTATATTTACTTAATTTAATTAGATTAAGAAAGTTAATTATTATAAAATCATAATAATCTTCCTTAATTTCTTCAATCTCTTTTATTTAATTATTATAAAAGAAGCATTAATATGAGTAAATTATGAAAAAAAAATCAACAAACATAAAATATAGATGTTATATTAAGAATTAAGATTAACTATACAATTAGGTTTAGACTGGAGAGAAATAAACATGTGATAATGATTATTAGGGGTTATTTTGGTGTGTCTCATATGCACAATCACATGGTGATGAGTGATGACCGTGGAGGAGGCAATGCAAAAGAAATTTGGGAATACATTTAATGGTTGGTAGGGTGTAAGTCCCGTACACGTTTGTGAAGCCCTCTCGTTCTCAGTCTTTTTCCTCATCACTTCAATTTCCATTTTTCTTCTCTTTTCCTCTTTTTTTTTTATTATTTTAATCCTAAATTAATTTAACTAACAAGATTCTAAAATAAGTGAAGGAAAAGTATTTCTCCACTCACGGGAGATAATTGTATCTTCAGTAACCCCTAAAATTATGTTATTTTGAATTAATGAAAAGTGTGTTTGTAATTTTAGATCAATTAACGAAAGGTGCATAATTATGGAAACGTCCTTCATTAATCTAAAACGACGTAGTTTTGGGAGTCACTGAATATAATTTATCTCCCATGACTGGAAAAATTATTTACACATTCTCTAATCACTGGAGATAAGTTATCTACCTTATCTCCCATGACTGAAGAAATCCTGTACCCATTCTCAAATCACTAGAGATAAGTTATCCAGCTAAAAACTACGTCATTTTGGATTAATGAAGTGTGTTCTCATAATTTTACACCCTTCATTAATTCACCTAAAATTATAAACATACCATTCATTAATTCAAAACGACGTAGTTTTAAAGATTACTGAAGAGAAGTTATCTCTTGTGGCTAAAAATTATTGGATTTTAGAATCTAGTCCTCCCCTCATCATTTCAAGCTTTAGAGCTTGCCTGTACTTTTTTTAAAAAAAGAGATATATTATTTCCTTTATTTATTATTTAAACTTTGGGCAGAGTAAATAAGCCATACGGAGGCATTGGCATCTATAAATTGAAGAAGGCGATCCACCTCTCTCCTCGCAGTCACAGCTCAACGTCGTCCTTTATTGTAACTTGTTGCTCTCCTCTTCCTCCATTTATGGGTCTCCCCTGATTGAACCTAACCCTCACGCGACTCTCGCCTTCCAAATAAATAATAAATCCTCCCTGCAGGTTTTGTGGGTGGCATTCTTAGAGATGCAGAAGCTCCCCAGCTTTGTCGTCAATGGAGGCATCAAGCTTCCCATTGGCTACCGTTTCTGTCCCACCGATGAAGAGCTTGTCATTCACTACCTCAACAGGAAGGCCTTCTCTCACCCCTTGCCCGCCTCCGTCATCCCCGACGTCGACGTCTTCGCTGCCCACCCCCGCCGCCTCCCAGGTCCCTCTCTCCCCCCAAATCTGTTTTCGCGGTTTTATTTTTTTGGGTCAGAAGTCAGAATGTTTGAGAATTAACAATGTCTTTCCAAGACCTAATGATTTACTCTTTCTCTTGTTTGGAGATTTGCCTAAATTGAATCCTAATGGTCTGTTGAATTCGCTGAGTATAGGTGTCGTTGATTCCAAAGAAAAGAGGTATTTCTTTAGCCATAGAAAGGACCGTATGGATAACAAGAGGCCTGCTGGTTCTGGGTACTGGAAAACTATAGGCAATGACAAGCAAATTGTTGCTTCTGACAGTAACCAAGTGGTTGGGATGAAGAAAATTTTGGTTTTCTGTGAGGCCAAACGTTCCCGTGAGGCTCGAACTCGGTGGGTCATGCACGAATTGCGTCTTCTTCCTTCTCAAACACCTTCCTACCCATCACACCAGGTAACAATATACAAGTATAGATCATTTACCATTCCATTTAAACATAAAAATTTCCAGACTTAAGAGTAATGCCCTTTATATATATATGGTTCGTTTTCTCTGGTTTATAAATATTATCAGTCTACTTGATTCAGACTTTGAATTCCAAATTCAGATGGCAGGGGCAGAGTGGGCTGTGTACCGCGTCTTTCAAAAGAGGAAGCTTAAGAGAAAAGGATGCAACAGTCAAGTCTCTAACATGAGGGAAGTTCAGAGATTAGAGGAGGAGGAGGAGATTAAACCCAGTTTAATAGATTTTACAGTGGAATATGGAAGTGACACTGCACCTCCCCCACCTAGTTCTCCATGTTTCAGTGAAGGCAGTGAAATCTCTTCTAACAAGCTAGATTAGGAGAAGATAAGGAGCTTGCATTAATTAGATTTTCTTTATCATTATCGTCATCATATAGAGTCACTGAGAAGTCTTTAGGATTAGAGAACTCTTCATGGCCATTTATTTTAATGTAAGAGCATCAGCACATACAAGTGAGTTTATTAGTACCAGCATTATTCACTAACTTGGCTTTATCAATTTGACATGATTACAGTGGGGATATAGTTCAGAAAATACTTATGGTTGCTCTGAACATGAAAGCTTTTTTTATTTTCAAAAGGGGAATGATTTCTTGGGGGAAAAGACGATCCAAATGCAAAGTAAAATAATAATAAAATGCAGAGAATGGATGCGAAAGGTAGGCATCCAAAGCTTAGAAAGGAGAAAGAGGGCTCTGTATTAATCTAATGGTAATCATGATGATCTTTGTGAAAATAAAGAGATGCTTTGTGTTATGCGTGCGTGTGCGAGCTCATGGAGCTTGACCACGCACACACAGGCACACACATGGTGCCGCTTACTGCTGAAGTTGCTTCTTAGCATCACTCACACGCACTGTGATTCCAAATTCCACTTCTTTTTCACACCACAAACTCCTTGCTCCATTCACAAAAATGCCTTCTTTCATATTTTTCAAGGACAAAAGCAAATCTATAAAGGCCAAATCTTTTTTTTTTTCCCCTTTTTATATTTGGAATTGAGAAGAATAAAGGAGGAACGTAAAGGAGGCAAATTATACTCCCACTCGTCAAAATAAAATGTTTAAATTACACTGCCTGATATTTTTAAAAATTTATAGTTGCCCTCTTTTTCAACAAAACATGAATAGTGATTATTACACTCACTCGGTTTTGATCAAATAATAAAATAATACTGTAACCATCATCTTCTAGCCAAAATTTTTATACTTGTCTGTTATTAATTGTTCTTTTGGTGTCCAAATGTCGTTCTCTCAAAATAATTGGCTCCAGATTTTTCTTTTTCATGCTGAGTCAGCCTCAAGAATAAAGATCAAAATGAAGTATACCGGTTGCTTATGTATTACTCCCTTGGCCTTAAATATAAGATAAAATTGACTTTTTTAGAGATATTAAGGAAGCTAATTAAATTATTTTAGAATATTTTTATTTTCTCTTCCAAACTAATTAGTTTGACTAATAAACTGATATATAATTTAATAACACAATGTATGATATGATTAAGTAATTCATATAGCTTCTTTAGTCTCTGTCTAAAAAAAGTTAACTCTGCCTTGTATTTAGGATAATATGAAGTACCTGATGCATCTAAGTGAAACAATATATATTCCAATGAGCTGTATTTTCATAGATTAAGGAGACGAACGTGGGAACCAATTACTATAATTTTTTTGTCTTATTTTAGCGTGATCTAAATTTCCCTCCCATTGGAAACAATGGATGTTAATGATAGAACAGAACAGAATGTTGAAGGGGGAGAGAACGGAACAAGGCACAAAAAGAAAAGCGTGGTTATGGTTGAGTTTGGGAAGGAAACAAAGGAACAAATTATTTGAGTGAGTGAGGGAAAGATTCTGCCGAGCTTGGATAATGCAACATATTGTGACAGTTGAGAATACGATTCTCTTTATCAACAATGCATATAATCTGCCCACACCTTAGCAAAATCTATCTTGATGCTTAAATATTTATACATTACTCACCAACAAGAAGATATCACCCATCTATGTGTGCACGCGCAAAGGATGAAATATATACACCAGAATTCAACCAATATTCAGATATATATATATATATAAGTATTTAAATGAGGTATACACGTGAGCAGAAATTTGATACATGATAAATAATTAGATAGTTTGAACATGGGAAGAGGAATTGATCGAGGTGCCGACCATAATACTTTGTTGAAGCTATGAAGCCTACAATCTTTGCTTTTGTCATGACAGCTTCTCCATCACTGCTTAAATTCTCCCAAACCTTACTTTGCTGTCAAGTGAATCTGTTGAAGGCCTAGCTCTCTAGCCTCACATTTCTGACTTTTATTTACGCCCAAGTTTGTCATTCATCCTTCTCCATTTGTTTCACCCTTGACTTTTCACTCATTCATTGTCTCATTCATGACTTACACCCACTCCACTCTCATAAATAATCCCGCACGCAGCAGCCTAAGTTTTTCGTATTCTTCTATATTATCTTGTTCTGGTTTTGAATTATTAATGCCGTCCCTCTCGTTTGTTTGTGCCGACTTAAGCAGCTCCATCAATAGTACGTGCGTGCCAAACATTAGTTGTGGACGGTTTGACAATCGTCTATACGAAAATATATAGGCTTATATCTAAAATGAGGCAAGGACGACCAAAGCTCCATATCAGTTTGGTACACTGGAACTTCACCACAAATGCGGTTCCCATAAATCGCAATATAAATGATCTTGGTAATTTTCAATAACAATATTAGTAATTTAGTATTATGTTGTTGTTACTTGCTAGATTGGAGGCGACAATTGAATATAAGGACGGAACAGTTAATTATAAATACTTGACAGATATACACGATGGCGACCAAGTTACCAGACAGAGGACAGCCTTATTGGATGGCTTCTGTTACAACCTCAATCGTAACCGTCAACCTTGTGGCATCTCTCGCGTTGTCTCTCTGTACCAACGAATCCGGTTTTATCCTTTATACAGTAACTTGGTCATTTCCTTCCCAATTTTCTCCATCTTCCTCTGCTGCATCGTCATGGGTTGCGGCTTGTCCACTAGGCTGAACCCAGAAGATTCCGCATCCGTCAGCCATGGACGTATGAGTGATGTCCACGTTACAGACGTTCATTCACCGGCCACCGGCAAGAATTTTGACGGTGACGGGGGCGGGGACAGTGTCCAACGGGGCCGGAAAGATGAAGGAGAGAAGGAGGAGGGAGAAAAAGAGGACGAGGATGATCATAGTGAAGAACTTATTTTGCCAAGGTCGCCTAGTTTCAGAGAGTACTGCATTGCCTCCTCTAGGTCAAGGAATCAGAACTTTAGCGGCAATGACTCTGCCTTCAGCATTAAGAATAATGGTATTACTACTTTTACCTCTTCTCTCTGAACATATTTTTTTTTCAAATAAACTTGCATTGCATTTTCATGGGGTTTATTTCTTTATAATGCAGGCGATGAGGATTCAATAAATAAGCCAGAGGACGTCAACAAGGTATGATATTCATCATGTGTGCGTGCTATTTTTAGAAAGCTGAGATTAGGTTATGTCTGTTGTTTAAATGTGTTTGTTTTGTACATCTTTTTGCAGGAACGAAAGAAGAAAGAAAGAAGAATAGTAGGACTTAGGAATGTTATGCCCGTAAAGGGAATGTTCATAAGGACGAGGAATGTTGTAAATTTTAGTCGCCACCACTAGCCACATCTCATGATGAAAAAACTGTACAATAATAGACTAAATCTCCTTGCCGTAATGAACAAGCTTGATTGTTCTTCCCTCTATGTCTCTTTTTGGTTAGGTGTAAAAACAACGTGAGTATTAGTGAAAAGAACAAATATAATGCAGAATCGGTGGGTTCACATGCCTTACATGAAAAGTAGAAAGAGCCATCTTTTTCGTAATTTTACCCTACAAAAGCAGAAAGATCTATCTTTTGAAATCGTGTTAGCTCGACTCTTCTGATATTCTTACCACTGAAACCTAATCCATAGCTTCTCATTTTCCTGTATGTTCATAAATGAGACAGTAGAGAAATCCGGTTCTTTAAAACTGCATGGCCGTCTGATTTTGCGAGGTCTATGCATTTTCTCATATGCATCAAAGGCCAAGAACTCGTGTTCACAGCTCACTACATAAAACGTTAAGAATATGTTTCACTTTTGTTGACGAAACTACCTAGCAGAGACAAAATTGACATATTTCCAAAACACAATAACCAATTATACAAATTACTAACTGACTCCATTGCAAGAATTGTCAATTTTTTGTTTTGGCGTCAAATGTCGATGTTAATGTTAAAATTACAAACACACTGTCTAATATTCTAGGCTCAGCAGAATAACAGAAAAGAGCACATATCTGATTTCTTGAAAACTTGTGGGGTTAAGCAAAAATGTAGTCTTGTTCTTCGGTGGAAAGAAGAAAGAAGATTGGATCCTGAAGGGAAAAAACAAAAAACATGGTCAAGATTGCATTTTTGTTTAAAAAAAAGTTTTGATGACGGGGGAAAACAGAACATATGACTATTTTGGTTGAATGGGGAATAGTACAAGAGAAGACTTTGTTAGTCTTCCCAACTAGATAAAAAAAAAGAGAGAGATAGAGAACAGAGTTGCGTGGCCGGCATCTATGATCTGTACAAGTATTGACCTGACCTCATTGTGTTCGAGACATTCGTAACTATTAATATTAAAACATTTGAATTGAATGTTCACTCTTGCTTCAACATCAAGCAACGCTGACTTGTTCCCTCGTTCAAATAAATAATAACATAACCCATCATGACCAACGTTTCATGCCTCCAAACATTCAAGTAAAGCACAGTCCAAACTTTTTAAAGAAAAACAAAAAGTAAAATCCAAACAGTATTGTTTCCTTCTCAAGTTTCCCTGTTTCCCAAAGATTGATAGTATGTCCCCAAAGATAAAGCTAGTTTTTTCCGATAAAAACCTTGCACGCCTTGTTCTTCTTTGGACTTTTAGGAGCCTGGGAATACCTAGCATCTGACAACGCAGACCAATTATTAATATTACTATTATATATCGTGATTTGCCGCAGACAGAATTCATAATTCCATTTACATTTATAAGTCTCATTCATTTTGACCAAATCACACATACCAAGGAGAAAGGAGAAGTAGTTAACTCAATGATTATGAGGTAAATTTTCAACTTTACCCTCATTTATGATTGGTGCTTTCTACTTTTTCTTCTCTCTCTATTTTTATTGGTACAATTAATATGGGTAAAATTGTCATAATCTCATTTATTTGGTAAAAAATGACTTATAAATAGGACCAAATTTTTTTTGGTCAAAAGGAACTTATAAATAGGACCAGAGTGGTATATATATGCCTCGAATGCCGCTTCCTACATTAATATTACTATCGTTTGTTTGTTGATTCAAATGATTCTTGTCAAACATACACGCTTGACGTCTTCCTTTTTGGTGTATATTTGAAATTCATGTCCCAATTTCTCTTAAAAAGATCTCTCAATGAGAGTGATGAAAGATAAAGAAAGTGAAAAAAAACTGTGAAAATAGTGAGGAAAAATTATTAATTGAGAGAGGCAATATAATTAATGAAAGTACACTAAGAATGTTAGGTAAATTAATTAATATTAAATGTTTTTTTTAAAACATCCTAATTATCTTCCTTAATTATTTTCCTCCATCCGTTACTTGATTGCTATTTGCTACATAGAAATATCAGTAGGGTTAACATAACAAAAAATTGATAAACATTTAGAACCAACATCATTTTTTCTATTATTAGGACGTCCCACGAGAATGAAGGAGTATTTTATACTGGTAATTAAGAGCAAACTATGTTTATTAACTAGCCAGGTCCTACTACCTCCGGTCCTAATTATAAAGCATAGTTGACTTTCTTTAGAGATATTAAGGAAGTTAAATAAGTTACTTAATCATTTCATATGTTGTGCATCTTTAGATTATATATTAGTTTATTAGTTAAATTAATTAGTTTGAAGAAAAAATAAAAATAAAAATAATCTAAAGTAATTTAATTAGCTTCCTTAATTTTTCCAAAAAAGTCAACTATATCTTATAATTAGAACCGGAGGGAGTATATTTATTTGCCAATGGGCTCGTAGCTTAATGGTATCAAAACTTTCTATAATTGGGATGTCACTGTTTGAAACATCATGCTGTTTATTCATTTTTTGATAGAGAGAAATGTGAGGAGAAAATATGGGGAATCATATGAAGGAAAACTTCATGATTTTTTTTTTTTTTTAAAAAAAAACTATTTTTAAAAGGTTTTTCTAATTTTCTTTCCATCTAAAAATAAATCTAGTATATGCTGTTCTCGTTTTGAAAAAGATCTAGATGCTGAATTTAGAACACGAGGATATTGTTGCTTGATCCCTGTGAATTATTTCGCAAGCAGCCAATCTAATTGAAATCAAGATGAAATGTGGAGTCAGACATTTTACACAATGGGCCAACTCTGTTGTGGTTGCCATTTGCCAGCCGCTGTTTTCCTTTGACATCTTCTTCCTGTTTTTCCTCGCCGTCAACATAATATATCACATTCAATGTTAATTATCTATCAGCTGATTATTTTCCCCTCCTCTCAACATCTCTTGCTGACTTCAATTTTATATCCTACTCCAGCTTTATTTATAACTCCAAATTAATTAACTCTCACATACTAAACAAAGTTAGTTAACTCATTAATTATGTGATAAATTTCCAATTTCATCTTTAACCATGATTGTTTCTCAAAGCTAACATTTTGCAATCAATAGAGGCGGAAAAATAAAAAAAATCGCGTAAGCAGGGGTTTTGAAGTCGAGTCCTTGTGGATGCAGAAAACTCTACTGGGAGAGATTCCCGCATATGCACCTGACAGAACCTTAATCCGCAGACGACACTTTAGTGAATTGGGTGCAATAGCAAAAAAAAAAAGAGGCGAAAAGAAAAACGCATTTATTATCTTTAAAACTGAACTTATAATAAGAACGTTTTTTAAATAAAAATAGATTTATAAATAAAATCAGTGTAATATAACATACATGATGATGCGGCGCAGACCCGTTTAAAATTCAAGTCCAGACCCTGTTTGAAAGGAAAGGTGGGTCCCACAAAAATAAAATAAAACGAAAAAGGAAGGAGGGTATAAAATACATTCTCCATTTATTATTAGATTAACTATGATGACATTTGAACAGATAATTCCAATGACACACTCAAACTATGATGTTGATGTTGATCCATTCATGATTTTATTTTTCTAGGCCTCTTTGAAAGTCCAAATAAAATTGCTCCTCCTTCCTTGACTTTTACAACATTTAGCAGCCCGCATCAATCCCCACTCCGGCAGATTCTTTTTCATCGTTAATTTAAGAATTTTGTAATTTCAAAATTATTAATTATATTTCTTCTTATTTTTTTACGTGTTTTAATACGATTGTATTACTTATTACTATGTTTAATCCTTAAAATGAAATTTAACTGACTATTTTGAGAAGATTAAGCAAAATAAATAATTCCTTTAAAGTATCGTATATAATCTAATACTATATATAAGTGTTTGGGTTAATATGGAAAAAATATACATGTGATTTTTTTAAAAATACACTCAACACAAAGTGTTTTTTTGTGTGTAAATGTGATCATGTAGCTACAAAAATAGAGTAAAAATTACATATTCTATTAATGGGAAGACGTTGAGCGTGAAGTTGGATTGTTTGACTAAAAATAATGACATGTACAATGGTGAGACCCACACCATTGTCCAAGTCAGCAAAGTCTGATCTCCACGATGACATTGCCTCCACTTCCCAGAAACTCTCCAATCTCCATCTTCTTCATCACTCACCCTCCCCAACAGCTAATATCAATCCACGAACCATCATCAACCATGAACAAAAAATAAATCCACAAAAATCAAAGATAGCTGTGGTTATTGCCCTTGTTGCCCCTTCTTCACTCTTTACCGTCATTGAAGGTATGGAGATGGAGATGGAGACGGAGTTGGAGATGGCAATTTCCACCAACCCACATTAGCGCCAAGGGATGGAGTTAGCCTCCACAAATTCTTCCCCTCCATTGGAGACAACAGTTGTCAGGTGGTTGAGGGTCTAAATGACAAGTCTCCTTGAGTGATACGTATTAATGACATTTTGGACAACAGCTGGTATAATAAACTTTAGTTTAACGAACACCTCCTACAGTAACAGAACATGTGACTTTTACTTTAACTTTGTAATCATATAGTCATTTTTGTATATAAAATTACATTCAGTGTTGGACACACTATTAAAGAAATCAAGTGTATTTTTATACCTTAACTCTAAGTAATTTATAGAGATTATGTAATATATATTATAATTAAAAAATTTATTTAGCTCTGGTACAAACTTTTATAGAGATTATGTAATATATATTATAATTAAAATTGATTTAGCTCCGGTACAAATGAGTCTGCAGTAGGGTAGTTAAAAACTCGTTTTATCACTGCGATTTTACGTTTTTACGATTTTTTTTCATTGAAACGATTTTACTAATTTTCCAAACGCTTTTAAGTTTTTACGATTTTACTACGTTACGATTTTACGTTTTACGATTTTTCATTCTCCTTCCGTTTTCAGGTAAAATCTATGTTTTCACTACCATGGTCTGCAGAGTTTTATATCAATGAACTGCAATGGAATGAAAAAGAAAGAAGGGCAAAAGTGTAAAAGGAAAGGGGCAGTCAAAGAAGGGCGCAGGTTTGGGTTCTGGAATTTGTTTGTGTAATCATATATCACGCCTTTGACCCTCTCATTGGTTCCGTCAAAACCCCACCGCTTTTGACACTGACGTGATATACTTCCCTTCCCCATTCCCTCCTTCCTTCTCTGCATGATGCCACCCACTTCCCTCAATTCCTCTTCTCTTCTCGCCTTCACTGAATCACCTCACCTTCACCATCCCTCCTCCCATTCCCTCGTTCTCTCCGCTTTCGCATTTCCCATCTCTCTGATCTGTTTCTTCCGCCTTTAGCTCACCTCACTCCCCTTCTGCATCCTCATTGTTGTTCGAAACAGTTGATTTTCCCGCCCGAAATCGAGGCTGAGGTCCTCTCTGATTTTACTGGGCTTTAGACTGCCAAGCAAACCAAGAGGCGTCGATTTCCTTCCTTCTCTTCGTCGCCGCGTCTTTACATCTTGTAGACTCCTAGTGTTCGGGTGTCCGGAAAATGAAGTCCTCGCTGAGCATGTTGAGGAGGATTTCACTTCACAAAGGTTTTGGCAGAGAGAAGACGGATTTTCAGCCCTTCACGGTCTCCGATGAGCTTGCTCAGGTTGCCAAGGTACTTGTGCGACTTTTTCCTCCTTTTTCTGTTTCAATTTTCGTTTGAGTTGCCGATTGTCTTCTCGCTGGCCAACGACTTCCGAGGCAAAATAATTATCGCGAGAGTGCGATCAAATAAAGAAACAAAAGACACTGGCACGAGAGTGCTGGCATTTTGGATTCTGAGAAGATTTGAAAGATTATAAATTTCTCATGGTCGATGCAAATTTCAAAAGTTTACGTGGTGCGGACAAATTCCCCTCTTCGGGTGATTAACTCGAAGGTTATTGTTTGTGAAGATTTACTAATGCGCCCGTTTGTTTGCAAGTTAGATTGGCCTGCTTCGAACATGATTGATGACAAATAACATATTGAAGTTCTTTTTTCCTAGCTTTTTTGGTCCCCCTCCCTAACTAAAACGAGATATTCACGACGCGTTTACCTTTCATTAATTCTTGATTGGTAAGGTAAAATCAATATTTTCTTGTGGACTGCTAAACTCACCGTCAGTAACAAATCTCCATGAAAGATCATCTATAGTTGCGAACCTTTTAGCTTGCAAGGAGAGTAGATCAATACAATGTAGATTGGTAATTCCTCCCTCCTGATAGATCCTCTAGAATTGATGAAGAGTTTTCCCCTTTACAAATTTCATTTCAATGGGGCCTTTCTGCCCTCACGCCCGACTAACGGTTTTATGATTACATTGTAAAATACTGTGTTCATGCTGGTGTTTGCGTGGAGTTTACTCTCTTTCCTCTTCTATGGTTTCATTATTTTTAACATTGTTTGCCTTCTTCTCCACTTGGCAGGACATGCAAGAGATGAGAAACTGCTATGACTGCTTGCTTTCTGCTGCTGCTGCAACAGCCAACAGTGCCTATGGTAAAAATTCAGTTGATAGGTCAATTGTATATTTCCCCTTTTTACATCCTTTTAGATATTTTTCTCCATGGTTTTAGCTTTAACCTTGCCTTTTCATGCCCAATTTGGAAAAACAGCTCATAACGATATACCAGATTGCGCACACGTTGATACTGAATTTTTTTGTGCTGCGACTATTTTTTCACATTAATAACAGTAGAAATCATGAAGATAACTGGAAACGACAGTGTTGTAAAAAATTAACAAATCAATGAATCGGGTTAGGAAGCAGTTCACTATCTAATAGTCCAACCACAATCGAACATTTTTTTTGCTATGCATCATATTATATATATAATTTCTATTTAATAAATATATATATCGCAGAAGAATGTTTATAAGATATAAGCAGTTAATGACATGAAATTAATTAAAGTATTTTGCACATGACAACTAATTCATGTGAAATAAGTTGAGTGGAGACCATTTGAACTTTATGAAGCTCAACCATAAAATAACAAAACTCTTGTCCCGACAGAACATTGGAAAACCCAGTACAGTACCAATAAATTTGTTCTGCCTTTAGAATTCGTTGAAGTTGTTTTGTCAGATTTTTGTTTTTTGATGAATCACGATTTGTTGAGATTATTTTATTGTTGCGGATCCTCATGCTACTTCTGTGTCCAGAATTCTCAGAGTCACTGCAGGAAATGGGTGCTTGTCTATTGGAGAAAACTCCAGTTATTGATGATGAAGAAAATGGTGAGCAAACGTTTCATGGATCTTCTATTGATACTTTTTGCCTGATGCTAGTTATTTCAAGCTATGGATTGTTTCTGCTGAAGATGGAAGTGGTTTGCAGGTAAAACTTTGGAAATGCTTGGAACATTGCAGCTTGAGCTTCAAAAGCATATTGATAGCTATGTGAGTCTTCTGTTTCTGTCCAAGGTTCTGCATACTTTGCTCTTGTTTGGCCATGATACATTTACATGAGCTCCGTCTTGATTCTATGCTTTATGTTTCTCAGCGTTCTCACATAATAGCCACAATTACAAACCCATCGGAATCTCTTCTTAATGAACTGCGGACTGTTGAGGTTTGTTTATGTACTTCTCTATTTCATTTTTCTCCTCTCTTTAAACAGCGTGCTGTGGGAGTAACTGCTCTATAAGTTTAGTGTCATTGTATGTGTCCCCTTACTGTTTCCCTTTGAGCTAATTTATTGCACTTCTAATGATTTTACGAGGGATGTACATATACTAAAACATATAGTATGAGGGCTTAAATTGATGCATGCCATGTATTATGACTTGGGGTAGATGCTGTTAATATTTCATCATATCCAGCCATTAACATAAATAAGGCCGATAATGTTTCATTTGGTTATCGATTATTTCTGCTTCTAATTGGATGGATATACATTTCCATCCATATACAACACCAAGATGCGCTGCTGTGGTTTCTCAGCAATTTTCCTTCATAAACATTCAGTTCTTTCTACGTGAAATTTGTTAGCCTCTAAAAAGTGATTGCCCCTCACATTGGGAAGCTCATGTGATATTGTACGTTCAAAATAAGTAGTCAGTGTGAATTAATTGTGATTCTTGCTCCACATTCCCATAAATATTGGGCACTCATAAGATAGCTTCTTTTTAGGTTAGTTTGTGAGCAGACTTGGTTAGGCTTCATGATGAGATACTGATTATGGTGCTGATGTGAAGGTTAAATGAGAATGGGAATGTAAAGAGAACTCGGGAAATAAAAGGGAAAATATATTTCTCTGTTTTTAAAGAGAAGTAAGGATCTCACTAGCTTTCTAAGAACAACCTTTCTGAGATAGAGAGGCTTCTTGTCTAAATCAGCCCACATCGTTAATAGTAGATGAGTCAGAATCTGTAACTTATCGGACTATTAAAGTCCAAGGAGAATCTCCTGTACCAATTACTCTCTCAATATTCAACATTTTATTGATGAGGCACTAGGTCTATTTATAATGATTTACAGAGGTAGACTCTATTCAAAATTCAAATACGAAATTTAAAAATATATCTAAATCTAAGATTTAGATAACTAATAATCATAAATCCCAACAACTAAATCTTATCTATCCTTCTTCTTTCCTAATTCCTAAAGATAATAATAAAAGATAATATCTAATAAGATATTCCTCTTATTTCCTAATTTCTAAAGATAATAATAAAAACAGACTCAATTAATTAAATAGTAATTTCTAAAATGTCTAAACTTTCCGCAACTTCTAGTATCTCCCGCTAATCCAGTACTCTATCACTTCACCTGGTCCGAAAGGTTGTTATGGAAGAAGAGTAGCAAACTTCCTTCTCAAATATATGTCTAAAAGCTTTTGTTAATAATAGGTTTGTGTATTATGCATTGGGCAAATGTTGTAGAATTCTTATCAATGATCCTTCTCAAATATATGTCTAAAAGCTTTTGTTAATAATAGGTTTGTGTATTATGCATTGGGCAAATGTTGTAGAATTCTTATCAATGATGAGACAGAATACAATTTAACTCCATAATAATAAAAATAACTTATACTCTATTGTTTATTCATGAAGAGTAAATATTATACTTGGCCATTCCTTAGGCACAAAAAATCCGTCCTTGCTGATGTCAGTTTGAGCCATATTGTTGATTGCCTTGTAAAAAGTTCTGATAATCACTCTTTTATACATCGAGTTTGTTGGCATGTAATTTTAGCGTAGAAATGTCTTCTTCCTGCTTCTGAATGTCCTTTTGTTCCTGACACAGGATATGAAGCGGCAATGTGATGAAAAAAGGTCGGTGCTTTTCTTTGCCAAGTGCTAATGGCTTTTTTTATATATTATAGGAACATTCCTGAATCTCGTTCATTTTTTCAGAGATGTTTATGAATACATGATTTCCCAACTTAAAGATAAAGGTCGGTCAAAAGGTGGTAAAGGTGAACATATCACCTCACAGAAGTTGCAATCTGCTTATGATGAATATAGAGAAGAGGCAACACTATGTGCTTTTCGGTTAAAATCTCTAAAGCAAGGCCAGTCCCGAAGCTTACTAACACAAGCAACTAGACACCATGCAGCTCAGGTTCTCTTTAGGTTTACTGTCAGACATTTAATCTTTAGTGTTGGTTCTTAGCTGGATGTTGATTTATCCCTTTTCCATTATGTTGCTTCAAATAGTTGAATTTCTTTCGGAAGGGACTTCAATCTCTAGAGGCTGTTGAGCCATATATTAGGCTGATTACCAAACAGCAACATATTGATTACCAATTCAGCGGACTTGAAGAAGATAATTATGGTGATTGTGAGAATGACAATGATGCAGATCAAGGTGATGAATTGAGTTTTGATTATACGTTAAATAAGCAGGGGCCTGATGTTTTTTCCACATCGCAGAACTCAACAGGGGTGAGAAAATTTCTGCAACTAAAACTTGTTTGGTTTTTATGCCTAGTTTAATATTGAAATTTTTCATGTTGGATTCAATGTTCAAAGGGCATTGTCATGATAATTGTGTGAAATCTCAGATTTACTATGTTGCTGAAGAGGGTTCTGCCATTTGATCCAAGTCATCTTCTAAAAACTTGTGTTTCCTATTTTGGTGACAGATGAGTTTAGACAAGAAACAGGTAGATCTTAAAGTCTCGAATAAAGAACCTAGGAGAGTCAGCAGCTATTCAGATTCAATTATTGCAGGAAGGAGGTTTGACCCAGCTGAAAAAGTGAGGCAGCTTTTAAGTTCGACTTCATCAAAGTCTAATACCTATGTACTTCCTACACCTGTCGACATAAAAGAAAATACTGTGAAAACAAGCAGCTCAGCCCCTCGCACAAGTGCAAGTGGACGTCCACACAATTTGTGGCATTCTTCCCCACTGGATAACGAAAAGATTGAGAAAAACTTTAGTGATGGTAAATTGAGTGAACCAACTACCTCCAGAGCTCAGTCTGGTCTCAAAGAAATCAACACCCGCAACACATACACTCAGCTACCACGCCCTTCCACTTCTACCGAGGGATTGTCACCTCCACAAATTGATGCTTTTAATTTTTCTGACACTAAGAAAATCAAAAGACAGGCTTTTTCAGGTCCATTGCCTACTAAACCAGTGTCAATAAAACCTGCTTTATGTGTCAGCTCTTTAGTATCGACTGATACAGCATCTGGAGTTCTTTCTCGATTACCAATGCCACAGCTGTCATCTCCAAAAGCTTCTCCTAGTGCTTCACCCCCCCTTGTTTCTTCACCTAGGGTTAGTGAGGTCCATGAGCTTCCTAGACCCCCAGATAATCAACACGTCAGACCAATGAAATCATATCAGATGGGTCACTCTGCTCCATTGGCTTTGAGAAATCAAGGGCACTCTGCAACAAACAAATTTCCTTCACTTGCTTCAAGTGCAGCATCCCCACTTCCAACTCCACCTTTAGTCGTCCCTCGAAGTTTTTCTATACCCTCTAGCAGCCAGAGAGGAATGACAATACATGCTGCAGAGCTTTTGGATGCTCCCCAATCTCCACACAGGGCCGAAGTAATTGCATCACCTCCATTAACACCTTTATCCCTCTCAGATATCAAAAGATGACCAAGTATAACTGGCCTGGCTACCCATTCCAGTGAAATTAAAGGTTAGCTACTGCTGTTAATTGTTGTCAAAGATGGTTATTGTTTTAGAATAACTATCTCAAGCAATGCATAATGCTTATATAGTTTGTTTCCGTGATGGTTATTGTTTTAGGACAACTATCTTAAGCAATGCTAATGCTTTGATAGTTTGTTTCCCATGAATAATGCTTATATAGTTTGTTTCCGTTATTCTTGGATAAACATAAATAAGGACCTGGCGATATTAGACCACTGAAGGCTATGATTGAGTCCTGCCACTCTTATTTATTATTTTTTTTTTGCCATCGACTCCTGCCACTCAAACCTTACATATGTGATATTTGACCGCAAAATACTCCCTTGGTATAAATGTTAAATGATAAACTACATTCACAAGATCTCGTGTCATACATATAGGTTATTATCACCAATTGAGGCAAAATTTATGTTTCTTGTATTTTTGGTTAAATTTTTCTGGATAGGTATCCCAAAATGATAAGTCAGCCCGAGACAAAATATGAAGTAACTCTTTTGTTCATAAAAGTGAGTGACGTTCGTCACTTGGTATGATGATAATAGAGGCAAGCAATTTGGACGGACTGATTATCATCACTCGCTGGTGCCATCTGCCAGCTGAATGTTTTTCATGCAGAAAGCTTTTATTTGACATGAAGAACCGACTAATGTTAAATTCTACCTTAGAAAGTAGTTGGGACTTTTGAAGCTTTTTGCTATAAACCCTACACAAACAAAGCATAAGCCTTAACACTTGCTGTTTTGTCTTAGAATGCATACTCTTGACTAGAGTACAAGCAAAATTATCCTATTCCTTGTTTTGATCGGAACCAAAATTTTCCTGATTATGAGGGCTTTCAGTGGATGCAGGTGGGAGATAATCGTGGCACTCATGTTGTATATTGTGACCGAAGTTCTGGGGGTGGATTGAGTGCCCGGGTTTACTTGATGCAGTGGAATGAATCTCAACTGCATCTACGGAGGCCTTGAAAATCTGGAGTTTTGCCCAGGAGGGTCTCATCCTGTCATCCAAAATACGAGCAAGGATGTGTACATATGTATTTTTTTAAGAAAATATAATGTCGATATTTATTTTTAGTGTTGATGAGAACTAAATTCTACACGATTGCGTCATTATAATGTTTCATGCCTTTGTATGAAGAATTTTGTGTGCTTCCACTAGCTTAGGTCCTAAAGGATTTTGGTTTTTTCAAACGGCTGTAGTTGATGCCAATCATTAGACAGGGTCGTTTGGCGCGGGAAGAATTTTTGAAGGAATTGAAATGAGAACGAGACTGAAAATAGAGAAAAGATTGTAAACTTTTTCCGGGAAAGTTGCTCTTTTAATATGAGATATATATTGAACTTTACTATTTAAAAGTAGTTTGACTCGTGGAGGAGAGCTTATGCAGTTTCTGAAATGAAGGATTAATGGATTATAAGGATGCCGTGCCAAGCTATAGGGTTGTAGAGAATGGAGAGTGAAATAACGTTAAGTCGAGACAAAAAAAATTTCACGTATTTCATTGATCGCTGATTACTAGTTTCTACTATCCATCTAAACAGTCTGAGCCAAAAAAAAAATCTAAACAGGCATTTAGGGAAGATGAAATTAATTTGAGGAATATTTATCTGTGAGACTTGACATGTTTGCTGCGGATGCCAGCAGAATTTTTTACATTTAAATATATTTATATATTTATTTTTGGTCAAACATTTAAATAATATAGTGATAAGAAAAGAACGCATCAGCTGTTTTCTCAGAAAACGGTGATTTTCATTTTTAATGGATTTAGCCTCAGTTTAAGCCACCTACAGTGACCTTTGCAAATATCCGAACTTGAAATAAAAACAACAAAAGTTGGAACCATAGTATATAATGTGGGGAAGTTGATTTTAAAGCAGCAGCTCGGATAAGTCTTGAGCCAAGTTGGAGCCCTTTCAATGGAGAAGGCAATCCCGCGTTGCATAGCTACTTCACTGCCATCTCCTCAATTTCATCGGCCTCCTTCCTCAACTCTTCGAAATCACACTTCCTTTCGAATCTCCTCTCCGTCTCACTCTCTGCTGCGTAGGCGTCTCTCCGTTAACTGTTCTGTCCCCGATAGCAATCCTTCCAGTAAGTCTTTCATTTTCCATTTTACAGTTAGCTGTGTCCTGCGTTTTTACTCTCCTCTACGTTGTTTACCACTTTCGGTTTCCCTGGTTTCTGGATTGAAATTTTCCCCCTTTTTGTAATGGGAATTCTTGCGGGTTATGAGCACGCCGAGAGTCTGATACTGATGATTTTCAACTCTGCTGGTGGAGCTTATTGCTTGCCTTCCTGTTTCTTAGTCGCATGCTTAAGCATTCCAAGGCTTTATTAAGCGTATTCAATGTCACTCGTGAACTGCTAACTACATAAAATGAATACAGGATAATTGGGTTCGATTTGCGCTGAGACACTTGGGTATCTGACAAAACCCGAATTTTAAACGTTTAATGTGCCTACTGATCTTATTTATTTATATGCCCCCTGTAGATACAACGACCAATGTTGCTGTTAAGGATACATCTCTTCCGGTGAAGGTGAGATCCCATTCCCTACTTATTGAATCTATATGATTATATTAGTTACTAGTACTAGTTAGCTAACTTTTTTTTTTTGATAAAGATCAAGCAACCATATATTAATTATACATTATCTTCAGCAATAATCCTCTCCAGCTCCATATCAGTGTACAGAATCACCTGAACACCAGGCATGGCGGAAAGGCTCGCTTTAGCCAAATGATCAGCCGCCGCATTAGCCCAACGGCTTATAAGATGAACATCCACATTCCAATTACGGTCAATCATATGTTGAATCTCTGAAATCAATCCGCTATCTTCATGTGTCAAGACAAGTGGGCCCCGTAACAGATCAACTACCTCTGTAGCATCAGTCTCTAAAATCAAGTCTTTGTATCCCATGTCCCATGCAATTCTCAGTCCATGGAGACAGCCCCATAGCTCAGCGGTCAAGCAGTCGCCCTCGCCCCCTTTAAACATGAAAGCTGATAAAAATTTCCCATGTTCATCGCGCATAATTCCACCACTAGCTATACCAGGGGACAAGTGTGAAAAGGCTCCGTTTGTGTTCAGCTTTACCCAACCCTTTGGTGGTGGTTCCCAGCGGTGGCCAGGATTCCCACGAGTGTGTGTTACACTGGTCTTCAGAACGTACCTGTCATGAGCCTCGCGTGTACTGCACACCATAGCCATAGCACTAGACAATAGAGTTGTATTCGAGATCTTCCTATCTTCAAAGACGACCATGTTACGGCGCCTCCACAGCCACCAGCATGTAATGGCAAAAATGTTTTTCCACTCATCAATCTGTTTATTTGCACCTCTATGCCCAATATTCCAGCGTACCCAATGATCAAAAGGCAGGGAGCTGAATTTACCCCATGCATGCCGAGGTACTATCTGACGCCAAAGTTGAAGGGTGTCTGGGCAGTCCCGAAGAACATGGCTCATAGACTCTGGTGCAGCATTGCAAACCGGACACCAAGAGTTAGTACTCAAGCCACGCAAGCATCGTGAAAGATTAGTTAATAGCCGTTTGTGTATGGCTAGCCATAAAAACATCTTACATCGTTCTGGCACTTGAAGCTTCCATATCCGACCCCAGATTGGATCTGGATGAGACTCAACGTTGGTGAGGGAATTATATGCCGACTTAACGGTAAAAACTCCACATTTAGATCCTTTCCAACGAACCATGTCATTTGGCAACCTTTCGATTTCATCTTGTACCCTGTGCCATGTGCGTTTAATTCCACTCCAAAGATTCGAACCGGGTTTTCGTAGGTCAATTTTCGGAATAGTATCAGATCCACAGCTGTATTTATTTCTTAGCACCTTAACCCAAAACTCATCTTTTCTAGCAACTAGGCTCCACCCAATCTTCATGAGAAAGGCTTGGTTATAATGACTAGTGTGGCGAATCCCCAGTCCACCTCGAGTTTTTGGTTTGCATATGACATCCCAAGCAACTAGAGGTATTTTCTTCTGCTCTTCAGTGCCACCCCACATGAATTGGCGATTACATTTATCCAAAGACTCACTCGTACTAGCTGGGATTAAAGAAGTTTGCATGACATAACTAGGAATTGCTGAAGTCACTGATGATATTAGTGTAGAGCGCCCTGCAGAGGAGAGTGATGAAGCTTTCCATTTAGATAGTCTTGTCTTCACTTTGTCTACAACAAAATGGTAAGACTCCTTAGTCACTCGTTTGTGATGTAGGGGGACCCCTAAATATTTACCCAAGTCACTAGTGATTGAGAATCCCAATGAGGAACACATCTCACTTCGTCTAACATGGTGAACATTTTTTGAGAAGAATACTCGGGTTTTCTGATGATTAATCTTCAAGCCAGAGCAGTCACAAAATATTTTGAGACACTTTTTAATTATAGCCACCTGATCCATGGTTGCCTCTGCAAAGAGCATAACGTCATCTGCAAAAAATAAATGAGAGATGAACGGCCCTGTCTTTGTAAGGCGGATTGGTTTCCACTGGTCGTCAGAAATAGCAGCTTGGATGAGATGAGCCAGCTTCTCCATACAAATGACAAATAGATAGGGCGAAAGAGGATCTCCTTGTCGTACTCCCCTAGAGGAGCGAAACATCTCAGCTTTATCTCCATTCCATAGCAGCTGCATGCTAGATGTGGTTATGCACTGTTTAATTACCTCAGTAATATTATTAGGGATATTAATTTCCTGAAGACATCTCACTAAGAAATTCCAATTAACTCGATCGTAAGCCTTCTCCAGATCAATTTTAATTGCCAAAAAACCCTTCTTTTGCTTCAAATTACGCATAGTATGAATCACTTCCTGAGCCACAATTATGTTATCGCTGCTATGTCTCCCAGGCACAAAACTACACTGGTTTGGGGCAATTGCATGAGGAAGAATAGGCTTGAGCCGGTTCACGATGATTTTTGAGACTGCTTTATAAATAACATTACATAGACTTATTGGTCTCAGATCCCCCATGGTCTCCGGATGATCTTTCTTGGGTATAAGAACTAGCAATGTCCCATTTATCTCCTGAATAGCCTGTGGATTAGCAAAGAGAAACTTAACATAGTTAGTTACAGAGGTGCATACCGTACTCCACTGATGCTGGTAGAAAAGAGCATTAAGCCCATCTGGTCCCGGAGACTTAAGAGGTCCCATGCTGAAGATTGCTTGTTTAATTTCTTGATCCGAAATCACACTCTGGCATCTCTGGAAAAGATTTTCCTCAACACACGGGTAAGAGATCTGACATTGAAGTGGTGGCCTGTTACTAACATCTTCTGATAAGAGGCCAGAAAAGAAAGAGGTGGCCAAATTTTTAATCTGTGCAGTATCTATAATCCAGGATCCTTCCTCATTTTTAATCGCCTCGATCTTTTTTGCTTTCCTCCTTTGATTAGCACGAGCATGGAAATACCGTGTGTTGCGATCACCCTCATCTATTTCATGTGATGGATATGGCATGAAAAACTAAAAACTAATTTTGTTAGAGCTGTTCTATTCCTCATGGCTTAAACATGAATGTACTTATTTTAACTGTTCAGTCTTAATTCAGAAGAAAGCCGCAGATGTATCCCCCGAGTTGAAAGGGACCTCCATATTTCTCCTTGGTAAGAATCGGTTGGTTTTATTGGTACCATCAAATTCAGATGTTCGGATCTAACTTATTCAGTCCTTTGCCACTTCAAATGAAGGTATGAAAAGTTCTATAAAGATCAGTATGGGAAGGCTGCTGGCGGATACATTACGATATTATTATTTTGACAGGTATTTGTTCTCTGTAAACATGTTTAAGAGAAAATAGGTAGCATGCTAATAATGGTAGTTGAGCTTGAAATTTGTGCTCCTTATCCAGTGATAATTTAGTTGAAGAAGCTTCTGGTGGTGCATCTGCAGTTCAATCCCTCCGATTGAGCGATGAAAATGGTTTTCGTGAATCTGAGGTAATTGCACCAGACCTTAATTTATGTTACCCGGTGTTTCATTTGATGCATTCTCAACTGTTATCAGTTGGTGTTGGTTGATTGCCATTGGCCGGAGACAGAGCCATACCAATCAGAGGGTATGGCCTGGACATGTTGGCTTCTTCTAACTTTTGAGGTTGACATGGCTTCAATGCTGACATATATGTCATGTTCATTTCCACTTGATTAGTGGTCAGACTATAAAGGACTTATGTCTTACATGACATATGCTGCAGACTGAAGTATTGAAGCAGCTATCATCTATGGGTCGACTTGTAGTTTGTGCTGGAAATGGTGCAGTTCAAAGTTCAACAAATCTGTATGGATCTATTTTAGCTATCTGAGTGACTTATCCTTACCTCCATGTATAGGATGATGCCAGTTCCATTTTAGCTTCCATATGGTTCTAACTTGTTCTCAAACCATTATAGGGCATTTCTGAGACATGGGATTACATTGTGGATAGATGTACCCCTGGACATGGTGAGGAGGGATTTATTCAACAACCAGAATGAGTTTTCTTCGTTTGAAATATCTCCATCTCGTTCTCAGGAAGAGGTGGGTTCCCTCCTTCCAAATTTTAATGATGTGATTTGAAAATTTGGATTTATTCATGGGAGTTAATAATCTTATCAATGTTGCTCGGATAATTGCTGCCAGGTAATGAGTCAACTAGCTGCCCTGTATGATAAATACAGAGATGGTTATGCTACAGCCGATGGGATTATTTCGCTTCAAAGTATAGTACGCTTGATATAGTCATTGTTTTGTGTGTTCCTATTTATCCTCAACAGATGGGGCGGGTGGGCTTTTGAAGGGTTTTTGGTCCATCTACTTGTTTACCCTCCTGAGTCACAGGGCCTCTCTGTTTGCAGAAGTAGCCTCAGGGTTAGGTTACGAGGACTTGGGTGAAGTCACAGGAGAAGACATGACTCTGGAGGTGGATTTCTGATTCGAGCATGTTTTAGATGTAATAGCAGAGAGCTTGTAACTGAGGTTGCTCATCTTTGCACTGATTTCAGGTTCTGAAGGAGCTCGAGAAGCTGACCAGAACCAAGAAGATGTTGGAAGAGGCTGCCAGACCTTTTTGACTTGCCATGATTTTCCCCCCTTTTTCCGTTTGATTAACCACTATTCGTAATTGTTTCGGCCTCTTCTGAGCTTGGATTTTCGGCTGGTCTTATACAAGTAGCTCGGCTGTTTCGTTTGTGTCTGCGTTCCACTTAATGTGACACCAATGGAAAGTTACTGTATCTTAAACTAGAGAAGTATTATTCATTATTCCGCCTGAAAATTTTTACTTTTTTGTGATATGTATTATGTTTCTTATATTACTCGGTAATTAATTTTTTAACTGTAGATGTGTATTTTTCATTGCCTTTTTGTGGCCAAGATTCTTGTATACCTAACGTGGCAGTGTGGTGTATATAGATTATAGAACAACCAAGCATTTGCATGTGACATGAAAAAGCTAAAATGAATTCATTTTCCCATCAGGTTTTAGGAAAGGGGTTGGGCTCACCCACAATCTAAGGATAAGGCGCTTGGAGCCCAGTCCACAAGGGCTAGAGAGTATACATGCCTCCACCTCTGCCAAGCCTTAGCACTGAGAGGGGTCTGGTATTAGTTTTTTGATACATAGGCGATAGGGGATGGGGGGATCGAACCCAGTACAAAGGGGTGGGGAGACTACTCTCAATACCACTGCATTACTAGTAGTGCCGGTGGGTCTGGTATTAGTTAATTGTTCTGCAATTAAACCATTTTCGTAAGCGCTTTTGTTTTTTGTTTTCCAAAAAAAAAAAAAAAGAAGGAAAAAAAAGTGGGCGCAATCATTTACATTTTCATTGTGAAGACCCAAATGGGCCGTTAGTCACGGAGAAGGATGTGGGCCTATATACCTTCATTGATCCAAATGCTTTGCAGCTGGAGATGCCGCCCTCGTAGTCTCGTACATGTGTCGTGCGGGTAGTCATAAATATAAATAACATTTTATAATAATAATGATAATAATATAATAATGAAGGACATAATATTGTCACTACCAATTTTGATCACTATCATTTTTTTAACTATTAAATCAAAATCTTATCTACTTTTATCATTCTACTCCCTCCGGTCCTAATTATAAGGCATAGTTGACTTTGTTTGGAGAGATTAAGGAAGCTAAATAAGTTACTTAATCATTTTGTATGTTGTATATCTTTAGATTATATATTAGTATGTGAGTCAAACTAATTACTTTGAAGAAAAAAATAAAAAGAAAAATACTCTAAGTTAATTTAATTAGCTTCCTTAATTTCTCCAAAAAAGTCAACTATATCTTATAATTAGGACCGGAGGGAGTATCTATTATTAATATTCTGATCTAAGTATCTAACAGTGGAAAAAAATGGTAGTAACCAAAATTAGTAGGGACAATATCTTATTCTTTATAATAATCTTTTTAAGGAATCGAGATCATGAAGTTATGAGCAGGGGATCACGTGAGTCTTGGAATTTGTTTTGCTTTTGCTTTTTCTAAATATACACTATAAATTTACTGAAACAGGGATAAGGTTTTTTTTTTTTGGTCAGAAAACAGGGATAAGGTTGAATAACTGTCTTTTTACTTTTTTTTTTTTAAAAAAATATTAATTGGTTCAGTATCCCAAAAAAGGATTGATGAATTTGAAGTACGGGAGATGAATGAATGATTGAGGCTTGTTTGATGAGAGAGGAGAGGACATATTGAAGTTGGTGGTTGGGAGAGTGAAGGTGAAAAAGTCGGAAGGGAATTGGGGTTTTGTGAAAGGAATGGAGTAAAGAGACGCGCAGGTTGAGGAATTCAATTCCAAAGAAACCAGACTCTCTCTTTTCAAATTCATAGAATTTTGGTGCCGCTTTTTAGTGCTCTTACCATTACGCAACCTACCTCTCCTTCCTTCTTCAACCGATCACCATGCCTAGTACGCCATCCTTTTTTTTAAAAAAAAGTTCCCATGTCGTATTTCCTACTCTCTCCAACCGTATAAGATACATTGGTTAAGAAAGTGCATTGCTTCTTAACTTACGTTACTCTCCACCTCTATATAGTACGTGTTTCTTTTAGGAAGAAGGAATGCATTTTAGTCTAACAGAAATTATTAGTCTCTCACAAGGTAAATAATTGATGTTAGAATTCACTGTAGAGAAGTTGAGGAGGGTTTGCAGCTAGAGCCTTGAAATCGGGTCGAGCCCATCAGGTTAGCCCGTTTAAGTCCTAACCCTTTAAATGCAGAACTTATAAAATGGAGTATTCAAATGAAGTAAGGGCTAAAAGGGCCAACCCTATAAGGTTAATGGTTTAAAAGGGCCAGCTTGGTTAGACCCATTAATTTTTTTTTTTTTTAAAAAAAACTTGCCTAGTTAATACTTGTCTGCCATGTTGCCCATTTACTCAGTTACTCTCACAGTCTTAGTCATTTCTGTCATTCATTTCACACCTCTCGCCTCCAGACCCGCTATCTTGGCCTCACACACAGTCACACATTAGTGTAAACAGGTTCATGGCACCAAACCATTTGCGCTTAACTGATTATTAATTAATAACTATGTTTATTCGTTGCATGATGCGTATTGTTTAAACTTTAATGCATGCTGACAACATTTATTTGATAAATTAGAAACTTAATTCTTGTAATTTACTAATTATATTTCCTAAAAAAAATAGTTGAAATTTTAAAAAATAACTTTTAGCCCTATAGGGTCAGCCCTAATCCACATCTTTTTAAGTCAGGTGTTGAAAAACAGATATTTTTTTATCTCAATGTAAAAAGGTCGACCCTAATTCCCGACTCTATCTACCTGTAGCCTAACCCAACATGTGAGTGGCTGCCACTTGTCGTTTACACACACATGAAACCTCACAGTCCTAGAACCATCCAGTTCTTCTCTCTCTACCACGTCCTAATAACGTGTTGCCCTCCCCGGCTTTCCCTAACCTATCCAATCACCTCTCTATTCAAACAATCAATCGTGGCTGTAATTTATTGACATCCTTCCGGGGCCTAAATTCTGCGCATCTCGCATATTGTCATTATCAAATTAAATGTTTTCTTTACACTTGTTCCGCCAAATGTGACTTCTTCACCGTAGACACTTGCTCCTATTCTTTACCTCTGTTTGTTAACCACACATTTTCTCCTCTACTGTTTTCTTTTCTTATTATTTTCCCCCAGTATTACTTTGAAAAGTCCGTCTCATATGTTACTGCGTGAAATTCCAGCTACCTTCCTGGTTAGCGGCGGGTTTTTGTTTAAAACCCGAATAGCTTGTGTCTTTGGGATCATCACTTTTTTAAGCCAGAGAAGACGCATACGCCTCAGAAAAGTCCAACTCTAATTATTCAAATCCAATCCCCCCAATCGGAAAGTTCTTTAGTACTTAACATGACAACTGGGGTTTGCACCTTTTTTGTCGATTTAAAATTATAAGCCGCAGTAGTTATTTTTCAGTGCATGTATTGGTTCAATTATCAACAGGAAAAACAGTACTTGTATATAATATTATCTTAGCAGAATAATCCTACAGGTAGTACCTCTTAAAGGAAAAGTAACAAGAAGAAGAAAAAGAAGCAAGTGCGATCATTTTTGATTATTTTATTTAACTATTTAGCAACAAATAAAAGCTTATTTCCAGATTAGATCAATAATATATGATTTAATCATGAAATGCACAAAAACTCTGTGGATCCCAATAAAGACTGGGCCAAACAATGTGCGCAATAATTCAGAATAAGTTAAGGAGGAAGAGTGCAGGAGAGAAAGGAAAAAAATGGAAAACCGGAGAAACACATCGTTGTTGATATTTAAATCGAAACCCTCTTTTTAAATTATTAATTTTTTTTTGGTTTAATGATAATTACGAGCGAGAAATCGCTATGGCAAAGCAGGATGGGATGGGGATGATGACGCTACGCTGGTATTTTGGCATTATAAACATGGGACAGAGGGTGAGGGCTTGCATTTCCACGCAGGCATGGGTCTTCTTCCTCACGCAGAGCCTAACTTCTAGACCTAACACGCCCGTACGGCCTTGCCTGTTATTATCATCTTCACCCTCTGCAACTCGCAGAGTTAAGGAAAAAGACATCGTTTTAAGAAACATCCTTTTATTAATTTTTTCCCCTATTCTCTTCGATTTTTCGTCAACTGATTGTTTGATCTGAAGTTAGAACTGCAGAGCGTCTATTGATATGATTTTTCAGTCGGATTCTATCGCTACCAGCTTCATTGGTGCGTTTCCTACTGTTACTTTTGGATTGGCCTCTACTGCGTGTTACTTGATGATTTTGATCACGAAGTTTGAGTTTTGTTGGACTTAGTTTGATTATATGCTTCAATCTGGTCGGTTTTTGGTTTGTGGGATTGTTGTGAAACTTTTTTTTCCCCCTTTCCGGTAGATGTCAGTTTGTTTCTGCTCTAGACTCGCGGAAAAGAATAATATAAAATAAGTTGTTGCTTGTGGTGGGTAAGAATGACTCAAAAAGCTTGAACTTCTTGCGGTAAATGTGTACCGTGCAAGTCAGCTCTTCGGTTTTCTTCATCCTTGTGTTGATCGTTTCATGAGAAATGTTCCGGGCATTTATTGATTATTCTTACTTCAGCTTCAAAGTTTCCTCTCAGATCGATGTTTGCTTCAACTTTGTTCTTTCTATGAGGTAGCTATTTTCGTAGCCCCTCCCTTTCTCTTCGACCTGCCTTAATATCTGTTATGGTCTTCCTCTTTCACCAGTCTTGTGCACTTAAATTTGGCTAAAAGTCCTGT
This sequence comes from Acacia crassicarpa, assembly GCA_034222035.1. Classification (NCBI taxonomy): domain Eukaryota; kingdom Viridiplantae; phylum Streptophyta; class Magnoliopsida; order Fabales; family Fabaceae; genus Acacia; species Acacia crassicarpa. The sequence goes on along the minus strand of JAWXYG010000002.1, from coordinate 65,199,406 downwards.
ATTTCTCTCTACCTCACTCCTCGTCCTCCATATTTTTGTGCTCTAGTTACATGAATATTTGTTTTATTGAATTGAGGATTCCAAGCGTGATTGTCAAGGGTCTGATTTAACTTAATCAAGGGGTGATTGACTCCAAATTAGTGTAATGCCGGGATTTATTATCTTGAAAAAGTTTGGGATACTGCTATCCATGTCTTTTGTTTTGATTCTTTGGACTGTTTGTGAACTCTTCGGAATAATGTGCCTTTTCATTTCTTGTTTCAGGCACATGCGCTGATCTTACTTCCCGACATGAACTGTTTGTGCTTCATCTGTTGCCAGTTTGGAGATCGCATGATCTGTGCCCATTGTAGCTCTCGGATATTCATCATGTCCTTGTTTTTCTCTGTACCTAAAGCAGAGGAAATGGTGGTTTTAGTGTCTCATATATGGATGCCCCTGTTAGATACATAGTCTCAGATTCTTGTCAGTTTAGAATTACTTGAGTAGGATTACTACATTCTAGGTTTAGTTGCAAATAGGTAGCACAAAATCTTGAATAGCAAAACGGATCAGGGTGGAGGCTGAGATTCCCCTGATTAGTTTAAGATTGTAGGTATTATAAAGGACCACACCGAGGAATGAAATTGATATTATAAGCAAGCCACTTATTTCTGTAGGATAATCAGGATTTATATTACATTAGTGATGGGCTTGCCACAGATACCCTTAAGTGCAACTGCTGAAGAAGTTGTACCAGCCACAGCTGTTCTGCACAGCTCTCCACAGTTTTCTGATGCAATCACCTCCGTTATTGACAATGTGCATAGTGGAAGTACTAGTGGATTAGCTGCATATCCTCGGGGTCCCCCATTCACTGATTTCCCAAAGAAAACTTCACTGGAAATTTCCACTACATCTGATAACATGTGTTATTATAGAGGAGCCATTGAGGTCACTTCTAATGTCCACAGCCTGAAGATCGGTTCTTCAGATAGCAGCTGTTTTTATGCTTCAAGAAATGGCCGAAGTATTCACACCCCGGCTTCGAGAATTGTAGGTTTTGAATCTGGCCTGACAAGTTCTTCAACTGATGGGTTGACTGGAGCTTCAGCTGCTAATGTTCATTCTTCTGCTGTTGTTAATGTCACAGCCAATGATATTGAACCTGCCAGCTCAATGGTCAGGAAGCGACTACTATCACCATTGAGCAGTATGCTTTCTCCGAGCCATTTCAAAGGTGATCATCTTGACATTGGCTGCAGAAATATGGAGAGTGGCTCCCTTGTTAAGAGTGATAATTTCATAAATACTGCTGCACAAGACAATAAGAAGGCAAATATTGGAAGTAATAACAGCAGTAACATGCCTTTCTGGTCCTTGTCAAGTTGCTTGGAGCAAAAAAACATGCCCCTCAAGACTGATTCCTTGCTTATCACTGATGGTCCTCTGCTGGAAAATAGACAACTATTATGCCATAGTAGTTGTCCTTCGAAACCTGCAGTTGACCACTTTAGGGAATCAATGCAAGTAAAATTCCCTGGTGACATGATGCCCGCATCCCCTATAGTGAACTCACCTCCACTTTCCTTCTCGCCTCTTGGTCCAAAATTTTCTGAGAGGTCAAATGCAGTGGGAGCATGTAGGAATACTATTACAGAGAATTGCAGTACTGCCCAAAAAAGTATAGACAACTCACTGGACAAATCTAACTTATGCCTTTACAAAGATAAATTACGTATTGCAAGCAAATCATTTGAAGATGTTGATATTTTGTGCAAAGATTTCTGTCCATCTTCTTTAGATGATAGTGCTGATGCAAGTTGGCAAATAGCTCACGAATTAGTGCCCACCTCTCACTCCATGAGGTTCAGCAGAAGTTTGAGTGGGCTGCCAATAAGAAGGTCTTTGGTTGGTTCATTTGAGGAGTCTCTTTTATCTGGCCGCTTCTTATCTGGAAACCTAAGTAAGGTTTGTATATATGCTACTTTTGGGAAGTCATGATGTAAACATTTCTGAATACAGGAATAGATAATTTTTAGGACACTGGCATGTTGCTTATTGTTTCTCCTTTTGTTTCTGTAGAGAATTGATGGTTTTCTTGCTGTGCTAAGCATTACTGGGGGGAACTTTTCTCCAAAATCACAAAAGCTTCCATTTTCAGTGACTAGTGTTGATGAAGACTGCTACCTACTGTATTATGCATCAATAAACCTTGCTGGAAATTCGTCACCGAAAAAGGCTCGAGGCCAACAGCTGAAACGAGCAATTAGCAATGATGATTCACAAATTGTCAAAAGTCGCTTGCGTGTTCCCATGAAAGGGCGGATACAATTGGTATTGACATAGTTACAAGTTTCACAATTATAACCCTTTATCCAAGGGCCTACAGATCCTCGTAGTTAACATTCCATCTTATGTTTTTCAAAGATGCCCCTTTTTCTTTCCATTATGTAGTGTTGTTTTGATGTTCAATTCGTGAGTTTCAGGGCATTTGTGAACGTAGCTAATTGTTGTATTCAGTGCTTCATTCTTACATTTATTTTGTCTCTGCAGGTTTTAAGCAATCCTGAAAAGACTCCCCTTCACACTTTCTTCTGCAATTATGATTTGAGCGACATGCCAGTGGGTACCAAAGTAAGATATGTCTCAGTTTCAGTGAATCTCTGGCTCTACCTTTCTTTATTTTCTAATGGCATAATGGTTTGGGCCTGGCAGATTTTTGCTGTAATTTCTTCAAATTACTATTGCTAGAACTTTTTAGTTTGAGATCTGAAAAAGTAAAATAAAGAAATCTCGATAGTCTCCACTTTGCATGTATTTCCTGATGTGATTGAAGTGCCAGTACGTCTGTGGTCTAGAAAGATGCTATTCTGCATTGACATTGACGCAAAAGTTGATATCTAGCCATAGATTTTTACCTCTCTCTCTCTCTCTCACACACACACACACAATGTTAGAGTTGTTCTTGATTGGATTGATTTACCTGAGAAAAAGCAATTAATACCGGTTAGACTTGGGAAAAATCCTATTCTGAATCTGAAGTGAAAACTGTCACATATGCTTGTTGTCATGTGCTTAATTGAACTTCAAGTTTGTGCTTGATCTACACATGTTGATTTCATGAATGGTTCTTTGTTGAATTACTGTAATCCCGAGGATCTGATGTTAGACATTGAAGCAATGCCTTTAAGTTGGGACTTGTCTTTTTGCCATGACGGCAAATTGGTCTTGACAGCTGCTATAGTTTGATGATAATATTTTATAAATGGTACATAATTATAGTCACTTCATTAATTAACTAGTGGTATGGCAAAGATTTGATCAAGAAGGATTTAGGTTGATGCTCAATGAAAATTGATGACGTCTGCTATCAATCATGACTTCAGCTATTTCATCAACCCCTCTACCCTGACACTAGTTATAAAGTTAAGTAGTGAATTACATTCTTTGTTGGCTAAGAACAACGGCTGACTACTTATGCTATATGTAATTATAGGATCTATGAAGTGCTTGCACGTTATAATTGTAGGTTCAGATTTGCTCACTTCAAATCATTTAAAATTTATCTGTCATTTAAGCGGCATAAATGCTTAATGCTGCATTCATTAATCCTTTGTTTCCTATATGAGGTTATATCTAACGACATTTACCTGTATTGAACAACATTGAATGCATTGCTGTTGATTATATGAATCATAAATTGGATCTGCTTTATTTTTTCTATGCTTTTGTTTGAATAGTGCTTTCATTTCCTTTGAAACCTATGGGATTATTGTTTTTTTTTTCAACCTCTGATTTCATTGTCTGTTTATATTTGAGTAGACATTCTTGCGACAGAAAGTTACCCTTGAATCTTCCAGTTCAACTTCCTCTCTGCCAAGAGATGGTCCAACAACTTCAAACTGTGGAATCATGGGTAAGGAGATCCCAGAAAAACAAAAGTATCATGACCCACAACGTGGAGAATTAATGCACACAGATGCAGTTGACATAGTGAATGAAACAAGATTGATGAATCAGAAAATTGGAAAGGGATCTAGTTTGGTGGATTTCATTAACGAAGGGGAATTGAAACAATCCCCCAACATGAAATTTATGGGAATTCCTTCCGTAGGAAAGCTTGATGATGGATGTATTTCTGATACACGCAAGAAGGATGATAGAAAAGAATCATTCTGGGGTAAAACATGTGAAGAATCCAGGAAATCATTGCACTCCTGTTCAAAAGTTAATGAGAATAGTAATAGTGCTGGTCCACTTCGTTATGCCCTTCAGCTTCGATTCATATGTCCTTTCCCTAAAAAGACTACAAGAACATCACTTCAGAAATCCCGGCCTAATTCACTTCCAGAAAAAACTGGATTGTATGTGGAAGGGGATCGGAGATTTTACCTATATAATGATTTGAGGGTTGTGTTCCCTCAGCGGCATTCAGATGCAGATGAGGGCAAGGTATGTGCGATTGATTATATTGTGACACTGCTGTATCTGTTGTATTTATCTGTACCATCCTGAAACAATCGCAATCCAAAAGCAATATGGCTTCTGCCCATAAATGTGGAAAGGAACTAATCTACTTGTTTTTGGTTAATTATTATTATTGTTGGTTTTTTGTTATCTTTTAAGTTTACTTAGCTGATATTAGAGCTATAGGTTATATTCTTCTTGATGAATTATGGGATGAACAGAGCTAGTTTGTTTTGTTATGGGTTGTGGCTGAGAGACATGAATTGGGGCGATCAAACATAGCCGATTCTTAGTGAAAAAGAAAATAGGGAGAAAGGATGGAAGGAGGGTTGATTCAGTCAACATCTATGGCTATCCTGGATGGCCAATATTTTCGAAGGATGCTTATAAATGTGCAATCCCTGATGGTAGTATAATATTTCCCCAAGTTTGAAACTTTGTGGCACGGACCAAGTTCTGGCTGGATGGTAAATATCTTGTTATGCTGCATCAGTTAACGTTTCTTATAAAGTTTGAACACCATGTCAACAGGCTGTGTGGGGAACCCTAATCAGTTTTGTATGCAAAATACTAAATAAGATAGTTGATGCTTTGGTCTGTCTTTGTGTGGATCCGAGCATGTGTGTTTAAATGTGTGTTTCTTGATTTGCATTCCAAGGTTCTGACGAGGATTGTTGGGGTGTGTTTGGCAGTTTAATGTGGAATACCATTTTCCTGACAATCCAAGATACTTCGACATCAACTGAAAAAAATAGGGGTTTCCCTCCTCCAAAGCTTGCTGCTTTTGCTGCTGACCTCCTTCTGTACAGTATAACATGTTGGTCGTCGGTCATGTCTGTTGGAAATGACACTAACCCCGTTTACTCCTCCTGTAAATACTGTGCTTTTAAATAATTTGATGGGTTATTTGATACTGACCCCTTATAATCAAGTATCTGGACTTGGATCTCCCTTAAACCGTTGTGGAGACCCATATTGAACTTTCCAAAGAGGCTTGCTTCTGTAATTTACTGATCCCAGAAGGCCGAACCGAAGTGATTAAAATCAAACAGCAACTGAGTTGCTGCAAGACGTGTTTACCTGAGTCAGTAACTAAGCCGTTGTGTTTGTGATTGATTGTTGGATTGACCTTCATATAATGATTACGTTGGAGGGTCAGTGCTTTAGTTTAACTGTTAATGATAATAAACATTCGGTCTTCTGTGGAAATTTGAATCAAAGCTAGTCTCTTTGGTAATTTTAGCTTCATAAATTAAGACTCTTTACCACTCGGTTCCTGCTTCGAGTGGTGAAATTATTTGACCGAAATAGAAGCACGACTCAATTTATTATTAATACAAACGGCAGTATGGTTCTGATTCTCCGAAAAGGATAAAGAAAAGTAAATTAACTGTGTGAGAATGAAATAAAATTTGGTTTTTTTCCCCCTCAGTTTATTTGAAAATGAGACTTGAACGCTTCGAATTTGTTAAGAAATCAAAGTAGCATAATAATGTGTTTTTTTCAGCAAAAAAAAAAAAAGACCCGTAACCATAATAATGTTGATAATACTAGCTTATCTAAATTTTCTACGTAATATCGTATGACACTTTTTCACGATTGTTTAACGGTGCTTATAAAATGCTGTTCTATTACTTCTACCAAACAGAATATTCGATTGCTTGGAATTTTATTTGATTTTGATGATTATTTAATTTTGGTAATTAACGTCCCAGACTACCTTTAACCATCTCCTTTTGTATTAATGTTGGACTTCAGCCGGTTTTTTTTATTATTTTTTTTTAAATGATAATATCGATTTTTAAATCATATGTTTAATAATTGTATCATATTGATTTTAATTTCAAATTGACTTAAAATTTTTGGAAAAGTAATGTGTTGAAGGGAGAATCAAAGTGATTATCATTACGCTTTATTCATTTTTACATTTAATTAAAAATATTACTCACTCCGGTCCTAATTATAGCAACACTTCGTAGTATAAATTGTACTACAAAAGTGTTTCTATAATTAAGACAAGAGGTATATTTTGATCCTAAATGGCGGACATATATTATAGCACAAGTATACTATTGCACTACAAAGTAAGTCATACGGTTAGAAGAGGAGGAGGAATAGGTAATGTGTTATAAATGAAGGTTTATTTGAGATTAATGCCTATATAAAACAGAGAGGCAGAAGGCATAATGTGAGGCAACCAAAAAAAAAGGAAGGAGTGTACAGAGGGGGCCATTGCCAATGATGGGAAGTAAGCTGGTTTGGTAGGTTAGAAACGAGAAACAGTGTTGATGAGTACCATATAATACAATAGACTACTTGTTACTTGAGACACACAATGAATAGGGCTTGGGTGATGTGAACTGTAAATCCTTCCCTCTCACTTCCCTTCGTATCAGGCAGACAGAGTGTGAGACGCACTTGGTTACGTTACTGGAGCCTCTTTGTAATATTCCCTTATTTAAATTTGTAAGGAAAAAAAAAAAGGTTGCCGTTATCCAGGCGGTGGCTACGTGGCTCTCTTATACTGGCTGCTTCCCCCACAACGAACTGCACTGCATTGCTCGCTCTCTTCCCACTTACTGATCTTACGCTCTGTCATACTGTCACCTCTCTAACCAACACTCTCTCTCTCTCTCTCTCTCTCTCTCCCGGTAATTTATCCACGCGCCCCCTCCCTCAATACCTTCATAACGAAAGCTCCTATTATTTGAACCACATATTTAATATTCATATATGTACGAATCCATTCAACAAAAAAAAAAAAAAAAGGGGGAGTTGCTGATGGATCGATGGATGTAGCCTGTAGGGTTGAGGGAGGAAGGAAGGGTAAAAGCGTCATCTTAGGGGGACCCAATCATAACGAAAGCTCACTATAAAAAGCCAGAGACCCTGCTCCGCCTAGTGAGTGAGTGAGTGAGTGCAAGAGATCAAGAAAGGAAGATATGGGAGAGTCGGGAGGCATGTACCAGTACGAGCTGCTCAACCAGTCCTCGGCCTCCCCCAGGAGCCTCCGCAGGCCGTCGTCCTCACAGCCTTCTTCCCCTCGCATTTTTCAGTGCCGTTACTGCCCTCGCAAGTTCTGCACCTCCCAGGCACTCGGAGGCCACCAGAACGCCCACAAGCGCGAGAGAGCCGCCGACCGCAACCTTACCCCCACCGCCCTTCCCTCTCCCCAGCCTCACCTCCTCCCCTCCCGCTTCTTCGACCCCTACTGGCTCCATGTTGACCCCATTCATCACTTCGCCCACCACCCTCCTCCCCCTCCCTCCAAGCCTTCTGATCCTCTCGTCGACCACGTCAACCATCTCGACCTCGACCTCACCCTTCGCCTGTGAATCCCTACTCCGTAACTTCTTCATCTCCGAAGTCCCCCTCTTTTGTTTCTACCTCGAAGAGTCTCTCTTTTCCTCATCACAATCACCTACGGTCTACGGATTTCCTCCAGCTGCCCCTGCTTTCAACTTTATGTTTATCCACTTCTTGCTAGCTATTTATCTACATATATAATGTATAAACTGGCTCCAGTTTAAGTTTCAAGCTTTTATGTTTTCTCCAGTTTCATCTTCACACTCTACGTCCTTTATTTATATAATCACTTATTATGCTCTTTATTACAACTCCCCGCTACTGGTTCATGTTTTTTTTTTTTTTTTTTTGTTATTATCCTCTGATCTCTAGCTCCTATCTCTGTTATTTGCTTCGTTTTTATTTTTGTCGTGCGGTGGCCTCACTATATCATTATCATTATTGAGTATATTATTGCTTCATCGTTACGTTGTTGAAGTCGTGAAATGTAAACTGAACTTGTTTGCTTGGGAATGTGAACATTTATGACCAAGCAGTTTTATGATCACGTTAATATAATGGAAAACCCTATGAGACTTTTTGTTCAACAAAAGGTTCTGCCGCTTCCAACTTTTGACAGACTTTTCTTTTCAAGTGATATGCCCTTAACATGTGCCGGATGAATAACATGAAACCATTCGCATTTGTATGTGTTTTAATTCTTGATAATACATATTCGCGCGCACTCATAGATATATACATATTGATTGGATTAAATATGGTTTGAATTTTTGTTCTTACTTCAACTTCTGGCGGAATTGAACTTGAAGAAGAAAAAGAACAGGAAAGAAGTAATTTCGAGTGGGAAAATGAGTTAATTGTATATATATATGCGAAGTTTCTGATGACAGATAATGAAAGGGTGACACACACACACACATATGTATATAATTAATAATGAAGTTGGGGAAGTGAAATGGCAAAGCACGTCCAACATCATTTCTGATTGATTCGGTGAAGGGATGTTTCATACGGACACTATAGATGGAGGAGGCGTCCTCTACCTCTACAGTTGCACTGCACTTCTTCTTTTTGTTTGTCCTTTCAACTTTTTCTTTTCTTTCATTTCTTTTCGTTTTTCCGTTTTTATGAAATATGTGTCAGCCCTATTTTATGGTCTTTGATCCCCTCAAAAAGGAAATAAACATGATCGAGTTCAACACCAACCAAATATCAGAGATCCACCATATGGTGCTTTCTTAGCTTCATTAAACAAATTAAAGAAAGGCCTTTGCCACCAGCCAATATATGAGCCTAGCTAACTACGTAACTCTCTCTTTTCATGGCTCTCAGCTTTGTGGATAAACTAAGTTACGTTTCTCTGTTTATAGCCGCCCATCAACTCACGAGGAAAAAATGTCAACAAAATCTTATCATATTTATATTTATATTAGTTTCGTATGCCTTACCCTCTTAAAATTAAATCATTTTACTGAGGAACACAAAAGATGCCCATATCTCTATTCTAACAGAAGGTTACCCGTTATGGCCTTGTTCCAATGTGAATGGAATATACTATATATAATCAGAAACCCATCTTGAAGAAAAGCTAAACAAAATTCAAATAAAATGTATTGTGCAAGGAATTTCAAGAGTTATTTACTGATACAAATATATATAATAACTTTTTTTTTTTTTGGGAGGGGGATGCAACTTAAAGCAGTGAGTCCAAATAATGTGCTCTCTCTCACTACACCGTCCAAGGGAAGCTTTTTTAGCAGGAAGGAAGAGTGCTTGAGGGCAAAATGGGAAAGATGAATGTTGGATCACCTTATGATTGCGTCTCCCACTGAAGGAGTACGTGCCGTTTTTTGACATGGCAACTGTGCTGCTGAGTCTGGCATTTTGTGCAGTGTTCTTTTTGGCAGGATATATGGAGCATTCACTTATCTCCATTCTGGGCCCACACAGTCTCACTCACCTCCACTTTTTATTTCATGCACTAAATTTTAACGGTTGATAAGGCTAATATGTTAAAATTTGAGTCGCAAAATAATAATAATAATAATAAAATCGAAATTTATAGAAACAAAGTAAATAAAAAATTTACTCCATTAAATTATTTTAGTCATATACAGTCTTTGCTTGCAATACAATTATAAAACTATTCAAATTTATTTTAGTACATCCATTTTTTATTATTTAATATTTCAAAAATATTGTTTAAAAATGATAAATATAAATAATGTCACTTTAATATAAAATAAGAAGTTGAGGGAAAAAATGGAGAAGGAAAACGGAGAAATTCCCTCTCCATAATATTGTATGGCACCTTTTTTTCAATTTCAAAAGCACAACATATATAGTACGTGATGCTAGCTATAGTTAGGGATAGAATCAAGTTAGGCTTCACCCTTAATAGGTCAAGTATATCTCACAAGGAAGTGGTGTGAGCACGGATTTGGATGATTTATTTTTGGAACCAGTTTATTATATTTTTTATTTAGATCTGGACGGTCCAATTTTTTTATTTTTTATTTTAGTTTTAATTGTTCAAACAAAAATATTTTAATTAATAGAGAATAAAAAATGAAAATAATCTTTTAACTAACATTTTTAAGAATTAACAGTTAAAATAATTTAAATTTGAACCATCCAAATCTTATCTAGACGCTATCTAAACAATCCAGATAGAAAAAGTTCCCACTACTCATTCAAAGGATGATTAGGTCTATATAGTGCTATATACCCACAAGAAATAGGATTTTCTCTTCATCTTTTTTCTCTATATCATTCATCAACTTCATCTGGGCCGTTGATTGGGAAAGGGAGAGAAAAATTAAGATAAGAATGTGATTTTTTAGATTAATTAGACACATATGATTAATTAAGATAAGAATGTGATTTTTTAGATTAATTAGACACATATGATTTAAAGATTATGATGGATGATGAGAAAAACCCAACCCATACCCAACTGGGAGCGTGAGCTTGGGACTTGCTAGCCTAAAATGAGCAACCCTGCATGATGAATGGTTATCTCTTACGTCAAGAAAACATATCTCCCAGCCATTGTATGGATCATCAATCAATTCCATAATAAATTTATTAAAAGATAGATGAATTTACAGAGTAATTGCACATTCATCCAACTAATCTCTTGATCTTGACATCTTATTAGGCAAAAGAAAAAATCCCACATGTGGGACTTATAGCGAATTATTTACCAACCAATTGATCAGAAGAGCATCAAATTTCGTAGGGAGGTTGCTCCGGCCAGAATAACCTGTATGTTTCAAGCATACACGTATCACGTATGTTTCATTTGTGAGAAAAGGAGCCGGAGCCAAAATTATTTTAAAATGAGCACGCGAGCACGATTCGCTATTATGTTTAAAGTGTCGATTAAAACTTTCAAATGGAACAAGTTCACCCATTGGAAATTACCTTACGATGCAGAGCCTCGCGTACCCCTCCAGGGTACATCAGGATATGAGACTCGGACGCAAAAAGATTGAAACTGGAACTGCACCCAACACTCTCAACGTATCAGACCAAGATATTTCAGGAAAAATATTGATTTCTGGCCTCTCAAATAAGACGGGATGTGCCAGCCCTCGTAAAAGGGTACCTTTTTCCTTAAAAAATCGACAAAACAGAGGAACTACTTCTAATCCCAGCAGCATGTGGCACCCCACAAACAGGACTGGTCCCTCTGAAGGAACTCCGGCAAAACATTTGACAATCGTTCCGTCCTCCAGAGTTGAGAGCATTACAGGACTTGAGACAGCATTGAACAATCTGTAACCATTAGGCTTTATTAGTACATTTGGCAGCACACAATATTTAAAATTATGCCCCCCACTCTTCGATCAAAATCTTCTCTGGTAGTATCTCTCGAGGCCTCTAAGATTGTTTCTGCCATGCCTCTTAGTACCTACTTATTTTCTTGGGCAAAATGAAAATTTTACGAGTGTGGAAAAGTTTCCAAGAATACATATGGTGTTACGTGTGTTATGATATATCAAGTAAATACCTTGACATGTGAAACAAGAAAAACAAACCTGCCATCAAAGCGAGAAAATAAGGCAGGCCAGGAGAAAGTTGGCTGGGCATGGCTTCAAATAAAGGGGTTAGAAGTTGCAACTGTGACCTGCCGAAATGAGCATTTTGGGTGAGGATCATTTACGTTTTTGTGGATCATCAACTCATTCGCATGCACTGTGTGCACCAGAGACATTCACTTAGTATTGTACCTGTACTTCCAAAACTTTGGCTCATCATTTCATTTTCCCACGCACTCCTTTAAATTTTACTATTTAGTGAGCATATACCACAGTTGAACTGATATTCACCAAGCAGTCCTGCTTTCATTTTTGTTCGAGCTTATGATGCCGAATTGTGCTGCCTTAACTATTCATTGCCCTTGATTAACGAGGATAAAACCAAAAAGACTAAGGGGATGTTTGTTTCTGTTTTGTGTTTTTCGTTCCAAAACAAGTTTTATAAAATTGTTTTTAAGTTTTAATAACCAAAAAAATATATATATTTGGATAGTTGTTTTTTATTTTGAAAAAAAACATATGTTTTTGAAGTGACATTGTAATAAGTGGTGTCAAAAGTATTGTGTTGATAGTGGAAAGTGGCGGCCTCAAAAAATAAGGAATAGAAAAACAAAAACAAAAGAACACCCAAAAACTGTTTTAATTTTTAATTTTTGTTTTTTATTGAGAACATTTTGCCAAACAAGTTTTATTGGTTTCTTGCTTTTAAAAACAGAACCAAACAAGTCCTAAAATGTTGTCTGCATCTTAAGAAGTTGGAAGTTAAGAGTTACCTGGGTTGGCCAAAATCAATACCAGATCAATATCAGGTTGACAGGCAGCGACGGCTAGGGCAAGACATGGTCCTACAAAATCTCCAACAAGGTATATGGGTCGTTTAGGCGAGCGTTGGTTCTCTGACATAACAGTTCTCCCAACCATATCTTTACGAGCTCTATCATCACCAACCAGGAAAAATAGACGGGACAATATATATTAAGGTAGAATGCATAGCAAATAAGGCAATAAGCATACTAATGTTCTCGGCCGTTTTCTATTAAGATGATTATGATGTTGATTTCTAAGTGTGCTTAAACATCAGGTAATCTTTGTTTCAACGTTCACTGTGGGCTCATACAATGTAATAAAAGAGAGAGGGGAAAAGAGAAGGACCTGTAAATGGTGTTCGATCCATAACCGGAATATGCATGCAAGCATCATATATATTATATATCAAAAAGCCTTCATCCAAGAAAAAAGAAAAGAGTATTTCTCACATACCAGTCAACAAACCATCTCTCCTTTTTCTTATAAACAGGTAACATTAATAACATCAATAGAGTAACGTGAAGGGATCAGTTATAAAGTGCATTCCTTTCATAACAAAAAGTTTTGAGAAGCAGAGCGTGAACACCAAGCGAAGAGGCATACCTTTCTCAGCTTCTCATGACTTGAAATCAGTCCAAGTCCGACGCCATCAGTCCCTAATACGAAAAAAAGAATATGATCCAAGTATATGACTGTATATTGTAGACACGCACGCATAAAGAAGATCAATGCGATAATTATTTATGACGTAATGATTGAATCCAAAAAAATTTATATCCATTAACTCAAATGAAATTGGGGGAGGACCCATTACAAATTTATCTGGTAAGACGACATGACATACACACTAAGCATCAATACTCTGTTGAATTTTCCTCCGAATTTCCCAATATTAAAAGCACAAGACAAACATATACTACTTATTAACATAAGTGCTAATTGATTAATTTTAGTAGATTAAAAAAAATTAGTTAACAAATATAGCTAGGTTAATTTTTCTAAAATATCTTTCATTATTACTACCTTTTGGGTCAATATATGTTGAACTTAAAAAAATTTCTAGAGTAACATTGCTCTTCAGTGAAAACTTTCAGAGCAAATTTACACCTTAACCTAAAAAATAAATTAAGATATTATATTTAGGGAAAATCCAACCCCAACTAATTCTTATATTAAGCGTGTTTTTACATATGCCTTCACACACATATGTGGTTATAGCATATTCACAGATAATTCCCTAGGTTATTAATTTCATATTAAAACAAATGATTGAATATAATTAATATGTGTGTGTGTGTATCTCGCTAACTACCGTTATAGGAACTAACTATTAAGCTGAAGTCAAAAGTATGTTGGGATACTATTGGATTCATACCAAAAGAACATATTATTTCTACTGTTTAATAGATACATGGTCCGCCAATAACGGTTATTTTTTCAAATAAAGGTGGGCCAGGTATTGAATTGGAGGATGCTAGATGCTTTGCTAGCGATTGGCAAGTAATACTCAGGCATATATAGTGTTAGAGGAACCCTTATAATGGCATTTCTTATATTGCCAAATTGTTTTTCACCTCAATTTAGAGCTTGATCAACCACCTCCACCTTTTTATAAGATGGTAGTTGATGAAGGATCCTAAACTCATCTGTTGTTATTTTTTTTGTTAGCTTGCTTTTAGTTATGTAGGTGTCCAGTATTGTCATTCAAAAAAATGGTATAGTGATCATACAGTATACTATCTCCAGGCCTAATTATATGAATACTTTTGTAATGTAAATTGCACTACAAAAATGGTTTTATGATTAGGATTGGAGGAAGTATATAATAATAAAGGAGGAGCAATTGGTAGAGTTGGGAATAGGGCCGGCCCGGCCCGATAGAGCCTGACCCTACAGGGCCAGGGCCTAACAGAGTCTGGAGTAAGGAAAACATCTGTTTTTCAAAGTATGGTCCGGTAGTACCAGGGCTGGCCCTACAGGGTCTAAAAATTACTATTTCATATTTTAACTATTTTTCTTTTGAATTTTTTCAAGGAAATATAATTAATAAATTGCAATCATTAAAGTTCTAATCTATCAAATAAATTTTATCAACATTAATACCTAAACAATATAAATCATTCAACAAATAAACACATTCATTAATTCGTAATAAAAAAACACAAAAAAGAAACACAAAAAATATGTTTTTTTCCTTTTTAAAAAAATATTAAAGAAATTAATTGCTTTATGTATGCCCATGACAAAATGTTTTTCCCTCTCGTAATTTTGTGTGTCTGCAGATTTCTTCAGTTCATGCATGATTTTACTGACAAGTAAAAATAATTAGACCTATTTTACACAGAATATATTTATAATTTATTACTTATAAATACTAAAATATATGTTTATTTAATATGAAAATATCCCTTCTTTAAAATTTATAATAACTAATTTAATACAGAATAATAATAAACATAAAAAGGATTATAGTTTAAACTAAAAAAATCTAAATAATTACAAATAAACACATTCATTAAGTGGAAGTCTAAGTCTTTTTTTTTTTTTGAAAAAAAAGTTACAGTTAAACGGGCCTGCAGGGCCGGCCCGAGGCCCTACAGGGATGGCTCGATTAAGCCCG
Source organism: Acacia crassicarpa (assembly GCA_034222035.1). Lineage (NCBI taxonomy): Eukaryota > Viridiplantae > Streptophyta > Magnoliopsida > Fabales > Fabaceae > Acacia > Acacia crassicarpa. The sequence goes on along the minus strand of JAWXYG010000002.1, from coordinate 65,184,181 downwards.
AGGCCCTACAGGGCCGGCCTTGCAAGGCCAATTTTAAATTTCTGGCCTATTTTTCAAACCCAAGCCCTGCAGGGCTAGGGCTTAAACGGGCTGGCCTAATGGGCTCGGCCCAATTTCCCGACTCTAGCAATTGGTGAGACATTTATAGCTTAAGAAAAGATTGAGTGCTCCTTCCATGTTATGCCACATCACCTTGTATGAAGAATTTATGATCTTTTTTATTCAAGACTAAATAGTACTAATATTAAATAAATGTAGGTCATTGATCATTTTATGTGGGCTTTTAGGGTTATGTCCGACTTTAAAACAAGCATTTAATTAGTTTTGTTGGCCAACCTACACCTTAATCTAAATAAGTTTTATATCAAACGAGAATCTTCTTGATTTATTATCAAAATGAAATCATAAGTGATTTTGAGGAAATTACTCTTAACGATATTTGGGTAAACTTTCTCATAGCATTGCAAGAAATTTGTGTGTGTTTGATCATCCTCCACCTCTCCAACAAGAGGTGGAAGATGATGAAGGAACCTAGTTTGTATTAGCTTCTCTGTACTGTTGAATTTCAGTTTTCAGTCAAAAGAAATCAAAACGTACCAAGAAAAAATAAAATCATTGATGTCATCGCGGCGTGCCTTCCATCTGCCCACGTCCCCCCCCCCCCCCCCAAAAAAAAAACCCCGAAAAAAAAAAGAAAAAAAAAAAGCTCAACGTTGATATTCAACAAGCATTATGAATCCATTCCCTGACTGCAAAGGAAAGCGTGTAGTTTGGGTCAACAAAATACAATTAATTAATCTTTGAGTAAAATAGAGGGTTAAGTATCAATTTTGTTCCTGAAGTACACGCTCAGGAGCAATTTTGCCCCTGAAATACGCGCTCAGGAGCAATTTTGCCCCTTAAGTTTTCGAAGGAGCAATATTACCCCTGAAGTATCAAAACGGAGCAATGTTGCCCCTAAAGTATCAAAACGTTGACTGTTAGAATTTCTAATAAAGGGGCAACATTGCTTCTTCAAAAATTTAAAGGGCAAAATTACTCTTAGGTGCGTACTTCAAAGATAAAATTTGTACTTAACCTTAAAATAAATTGATTCCCCCAACAACGCCAACTAAATGAGGAAGCTAACTAATAAATTATTCTTTAATTAATACTACGAATCATGGGTAACAACTCAAAATGACGACATTGGCAAGTGTTCATGCCTTCTTGGCAATTGGCATGATATGAAGCGCCTCACTTATCTCCACTCTAGACCCACACAGTCTAACGCTCCTTCTCCCCTTTTCATTTCAGGCATTGAATTTAAATGGTTATAGCTGATATTTTATAAAATTATAATATTGAATAATAAGCCTAATATGTTAAAATTTGATTAGACCATATCATAATCATAGAAATAAAGAAAATACAAAATTCATTTTACAAAAATATTTTAATGATATAGGAGTTTAGTCTTTACCTCTTTGCAATACAATCATAAAACTATTCAAATTTAATTTTAGTACGTGATCATTTAAAATCTTAATAATGATTTTTAAAATATTAAATTTGCATCATTTAAAATTAACTTGATCTAATATTTAAAATAAGAAACCATTAAATTCAGCAAAGGAACCAACCTTTTTTTTTCTTTGACAAGAAATTCCACTTAAAAAGCAGTCAACATTTTTTTTTTTGGTTTTGATATAAAAGATTGCTAGAAGCCTATATTAAAAGAGAGAATTACACCAGGAGAAAATTAATCCCAAACACTCTTGGTTAATGTAAGATGCTAAATAAAAAGTACATATATTAAGAATAGAGGATTTGGAGATGTCAACATATATGTATAGATGTATGCACGCGCCCTTCATATGTTGGATTTGAGACTTCCTAGCCCAGGATGAGCGTCCGTCCTAAATTAAATAATGGTTATGTCTTCAAGTCAATAAAATATATTTCCACCAATGGGGATTGATATAATTGATTAAGGTGTCGATCTTTACCCCGAAAGGGAGAAGGTTCGATATCCACTGGTAGATGTGAGGGTTTTGTTGGTTGACAATCCATGTAAGTACCTCTGTGAGTGCTCTTTGAGCCTGAATTCATGCCTGAGCCCTGATAAGGTACTAGTGTCTACTCACACCTAAACTTTTATTTAGGGGGGGGGGGGGGGGAAATATATTTCCCGGCCATTGTACAAATCATTATCACTAATCAATTCCATGACAAATGATAAATTTAATAATACATGAATTTACAGAGTAATTGCCCATTCCCCCACAAATCTCTGGAACCTGATATCTTATTAGGCTTGAAGGCCACCGTTATTAAAAAAATATCACGTCTCCCTAATTCCTTTAGATGTGGAGTAACTAATGACCAATAATTCACCAATCAATTGATCAGAAGAGCATCAAATTTCGAAGGTGGGAACATCAGATGTAAAACCATGCGTGGCTTGGTACAGCAAGCGAGGCACTATGTTTCTGTAAGGATCGGTTTCTCTTCTCTCCTTCAAATAAGCAATGCATCTCTCAACCTCAGATTTCACCTGCATATACAGTTCCTGACACTTGTCCCTATCTCTTAATTCATGCCTCCTCCCTTTCCAACAACAATCATAAGTTAACCCACCAGCATTATATTATATATATCCTTCGTAAACAAGTTTATGACCGCGTAATTATTTGTACTACACTACAATTTATAGGCATTTCAAGCTGTGAAATCAACGTTCATCGAGCTTACCTTCTGTTTCAAATGTCTTTCCAAAATAAAAGTAGAACCGGCCAGGGAATTTGGGTATAATTCCTGGCATATACATTTGTTGATTAGCCACCTCGCCGCTAGCTTCCGTCCTTGGTTTCACCGGGGAAAAACAGTGTCAAAATTATACATGTTACATTAAAAAAGGCATAGGGACGGAAATACAGTATTCGTATCAAGAATATATGGACATACCTCAACCTCACAACCTGTTCCATCCCAGCTTCTATAATTGACCTCAAATAAGGAATCTTCATCCAGTCCTCATAATCGAAAACTACCTGAAATAACCATGGCACCCCCAGATTAGAGCAAAATGCTAGTGTTTTGGATTTGTACAAGTGATGTCATGTTGAAGATGGAAGGCCTTTGCACAGATCAAATTAAATATGACCAAAACGTACCTGACCAAAATCATCTTCCCCAACAACACCAAAAGGCACAATTTTCGCTCCAAATCTGGCTGCCATCCTCACGAATTCAGGTTGCTCCGGCCAGAATAACTTGTATTCTTCACCCTGGAGTTGTTAAATTCAGAACACGGAGACTACAAGCATACACGTATGCTCCATTTATGAAAATGAGACACGGAGCCAAAATTATTGTAAAATGAGCAAGCATGATTCATTATTCAGTGTTAAGTGTTGGAAGTTAAAACTTTACAATGGAACAGGTTTACCCATTGGAAATTACCTTACGATGAAGAGCCTCGCGTACCCCTCCAGGGTACAGTAGGATATGAGACTTGGACGCGAAAAGCTTGAAGAAGTTAGTTGGTGCAACTGGAACGGCACCCATCAGTCTGAGCGTATCAAACGAAGATATATCAGGAAAACCTTGCATTTCTGTCTTCACAAATAACATGGGATGTGCCATCCCTCGTAAAAGAATATTTTTTTCCTCAAGAAATCGAGAAACCAGAGGAACTGTTTCAAATCCCAGCAGCATGTGGTACCCCACAAACAGGACAGGTCCCTCTGAAGGAACTCCGGCAAGGCCTTTGACAATCGTTCCGTCCTCCAGAGTTGAGAGCATTACAGAACTTGAGACAGCATTGAACAATCTGTAATCATTAGGCATTAGTACATTGGTAGCAAACAAAAATTAAAATTATGTCGGCTAAATTTTCTCGAGTCTCCAGTATCTCTCTTGGCTTCCAATATCATTTCGGCTACACCTATTAGTACTTATTTATTTTCTGGGGCAAAATGAAAATTTTACTAGTGCTATTAATCAAGATGCTAGGCCGTGGATAAGTTTCCAAGGATGTGGTATGTGTGCGTGTCCATATATACCTGTTTTCTTCTAGTACTTTTTCTACTTCTTTGCGTGTTGGCGGTACAAAATCGGAGGCATAGTCGTGATGCTTGCCGCGGCGATAGCGGGAAGTTTTCTTGATGATGGTTACCAAGTCAATGTTGTCGTCCTGAAACCAATGGAGGAAGAGCACAACCTTAACTATGGTCAAACGAAAGTTAGAGAATATTTCAAATGGGGATTGGAGAGAATCATACCATGAAAAGGAAATGACCACTGTCATCAAACCTACGAATGTCACAATTTGGTAGCAATCGACTAAGTCTTTCACCTTCCTGTTGACTAGGTAGCAACTGATCCCTTCCGCTGAAATCAAATAAAAAAAAAGATATTTAAGGATATGAGAAACAAAAAACGGAATAAGCGCTGGAACAAATTATTAGAGCGAATTATAGATTTTTCAGTAAACTGATTTCCTTCGTTGCAGCATGACTTGTAGCAGCTGCTTTCACAAAAAATATAACGATCAAGAAGGGAAAGGAGGAAAAATCAAGCAATTCCTTGTTCTAAGAGTGCTTAATATTTCATTTACTTTATTTTAGAGTAAATTCGTCCAGCTGACGCGAAGCTAAAAGTTAACAAACAAACAAAATATATACAATTCTGCACTACGACCAATATGAATGGACAATGGCTAAGTGTACGGACCTGCAAAGTATCAAAGTCTGAGCTTTGACATTATGAAGGCGTGAATTGATATATGAAGAAGCTGACTTAAGCATCTCTAGTTTCCATTGAAATGTTTCTTTTGGTAGTATATCCGCAAGAACCTGAGAACTCAATCAACAACAGAGTTTCAATATAGGAACAAGCTGAAGGGAAAAGATAAATGAGCTATCCAATTTTGGCTTCATGTTTCCTCTGGCAATTGGTTTTAGGCTACGTCATACGCTAAATCCAGGAAAAAATGTGTCACCCTGGTTGGTGTTAGGAACCTTACAGGGAGAAATGATGACAAAGTAGTGAGATCCTCTGTTAGCTCTCTGGTCGTGTTTTGTAAGGGAAGCCCTTTCAATGTGTTATCCAATACCATCCTCAGAGGATCACCTAAAGTACAATTGCGGAAGGCACAAATGGAGAAAGACAAAAAAAAAAAAATCTTAATTTTGGTCAAAGAGAAAAACACTATGCTAGTGTTTCATCTATGGTAAATGCATTTGCCTCGAAAAATCCAAAACTAATTTTCATATTCAGATTTTCTTCTATAACTTGAGAAACAAGAAAATCAAACCTGCCATCAAAGCGAGAAAATAAGGCAGGCCAGGAGACAGTTGGCTGGGCATAGCTTCCAACAAAGGGGTTAGAAGTTGTAACTGTGACCTGCCGAATGAAGTAGCTGCCAAAATGAGCATTTTGGGTGAATCCCATTTAGGTATTTGTGGATATCAATTCGCTGAGATATACTGTGCAGCAGAGATATTCGCTTAATATTGTACTTCCAAACTTAGGCTTAACGCTACCATTTCCACTAAATGTCATCATTTCATTTCCTCACGCACTCCTTTAACTAAATTTAACTGATTAGTATACATATACCACAATAGAATTGCAATTCACCATGCAACTACTCATTGCCCATGAATAATGAGTCAAACCAAAAAGACTAAAACTTCGCCAACATCTTAGGAAGTTGGAAGTTAAAAGTTACCTGGGTTGGCCAAAATTAATACCAAGTCAATATCAGGGTTACGCGCAGCAACAGCCATGGCAAGGCATGCTCCTATAGAATCTCCAACAAGATATATGGGTCGTTTTGGTGACCGTAGATTCTCTGACCTAACAGTTTCCTCAACTATCTTCACAAGCTCTGCCATAACCAACCGGGAAAATAGACGGGACAATATATATTAAGGCAGAATGCATAGCAAATAATCATACTAATGTTCGCTTTATATCAATTAATGAGAGGGAAGCAAATATTCAGTGCAATTAATATTCTCGGCCATTTTCTATTAAGTTGATTACGATGTTGATTTCTAAGTGTGCTTAAACATCAGGTAATCTTTGTTTCAACATTCACTGTGGGCTTATACAATGTAATAAAAGAGAGAGGGGAAAAGAGAAGGACCTGTAAATGGTGTTCGATCCATAACCGGAATATGCAAGCACCATATATCAAAAAGCCTTCATCCAAAGAAAAAGAAAAAGTACTTCTCACATGCCAGTCAACAAATTATATCTCTTTTTTATTATAAACAGTTAATATTAACAACATTATTAGTGACACATCAAGGGAGCAGAAAACAAACTGGCTTCCGAGTATTTGTCTGGTCAGTTATAAAGTGCATTCCTATCATAACATGAAAGTTTTGAGACCAGAGCGTGAACACCAAGCGAGGAGGCATACCTTCCTAGCTTCCTATGACTTGAAATCAGTCCAAGTCCAACCCCATCAATCCCTAAAAGAAAGATACGTTCGAAGTTTACTTTCATAAATATCATTTTATCATAATTCATAAATTAAAGCATACAAATGAAGAATAGATACCCTCCATATTTTGATTTTCATTAAAGTATGTCAATAATACTAAACCCTTGTAAAATGAATGTGACAGAAATATATATCATGACTATATATATAAATAGAGGTGAACCGGACATAATATTGCAACTATACACATAAAAGAAGTAGTACATGTGTAACATCCCTGCATTAGTGTGAAGTTATTTGCATATATGATTTTTTTTTTTTTAAATGAAGTTATGTGTTGATGAATATAGGTTATTGTGTGAAATAATTAGAATAAGTTGTGGTTGTGAAATTACTTATTTATAGGTATTAAATTTTGACCAAAAAGGATGAGAAGAAGGTTGCATGAATATTTATTGGAGATTATGAGGAAAAAAAATAAAGAATAATTTGTAAAGGGATGATTCTGGCTTAAAAATTTTAGAGACAATATCATGTGGCACAGAAAAGCTAATTGAGGAAGAGAAATCCTTATATAGAATTAAGGATTTGTTTTCTACATTTATCCAATAATTGCAATTAAATTAGTAAAAAATTAAGTTGTAAATAAAAGTCTTATGAGCGATTAAATGAGATCATATTGGTATGAACTTCCACAACACCTCACTTCACCAATTTATCAAATTGGCCAAGGTGCATATATGTTTTACATGCTTCATGAAGTGACGCCACATCAGCCCCTTTTCCCAAGGGTCTCAGCCAACAAGGGCATTGGATGAGAACCAAATATTATTATTGTAAATAAGTATAAAGTTTAAGTCTAAAACATACTCCCCTCCTCCAACCGACTTAAGCCTCTCTATACCTAATAATTCTTCATCTCATTTATCCATTTCGGATACACACCCAGAGCACACCGAAAGGGAGAGTGAGGGTGTGAAAGGCTAAGAAGGAGTTGGAGGAAGAAGAGCACCCGAAAACTTGACGGTTTACCGATTAAAACATTTGAGATAAGCTTCTAGAGCTTCTCCTAATCTTATTTTCTACAAGTATGATATTTGGAGAGGCATATAAAGTTATGAAAGTCTGGTTTTGGAGAGGGGAAATGAAGAAAACTACACAATAGTACAAGAAAACTTTATGGGATAAAAGAATATAGATTGTATTTTCACTTCATTGCTTGTATGACTGAATAATGTTGTATGGAGGATGAGCTTGAATATGTTTTAGTCCAGAGGATTTTTGTTTGGTTTCATGCTGAATATATGTGCTGGAAATGCTGAAATAGTCTTATGTTAAGTAGTATTGGGATGACATGGTAGAATTTCATGAATATCATGTCCGGACCTTGTCTGAGCATGAAGGAGGTGGATTTTGTTTGATCTAATGCTTCCAACGTGTCTAGAGGATGTTTTTGTGTAGGGTAGTGATAAGAATGTGAATTTAGCAGCATTGGAATTAAAGGTATACAAAACCACAAATCTGCCCTATGTTTCCGACAAGACAATCGGATGGTTTCATGCTTTTGACTAATTAAATGGTGTTCAATTGACCTGAAATTTTTCATAATAAAAGTAGACATATTAAGGGTCATTTTGGCTTTAGAATCAACCCAAAAGGAGTTTTCTAGATTTAATTATGAATTTTGAAGATCAATCATTGTTTGCTGGAAATTCTTGAAAAATGACGAAAATTAAGGGAATATAAGCTTAAATTAAATTCCTTAATAAGAAAAGGAATTTAGTGAATATGGACACATTAATTGGGCTTATTTTAAATTATCAAAAGGAAATATTTACTGTGGAGGAATTAATTATATCTATATTTTATTATTTTCGGACTGTTTGTGACATTGTGCACCGAGAAAATTTATTATTATTTGTGGTCGATTATCAAGTACAGAGACGGAGCTTATATATGACAAGGGGGGCCATCCCCCCCCCCCCCCCCAAAAAAAAGTTTAAAATTTTATAGTGGAACTTTTTTTTTTTTAGTGTAATAATACAACTTTAGCCCCCTAAAGTAGTAAAATTAAATTTTGGCCCTCCAACTTCTTCTTCTTCTTCTTCTTTTTTTCCCCTCTTTTTATATCTTTGGGCTTATAATTCAATCTTTGTTCCATGTGGGATCTTGTATGATTTATGTTAATTTTGTCATTCTTTTCTATATTTCATTATAATTACTTGAAATTTTTAGCTTATCAGTGAAATTTACTTTTGTTGTGTATCCTTTACTATGCTTTTACCTATTTTACACTACACTTGTAGATGAAGTTAATTGACTTAATTTCATGAATATATATATATTTTCTTTTCATTTTTAATGTATTTAAAACTTTCCTTAAAAAAAAAATTTCGGGGGCAGCCCCGAATCCCTCACCACTATTGGCCCCTCTAAACTTTTCCTCCAAGTTCCACCACTAATCTGATCGGGTAGTAACCTTAATCTTCATATACTCTATGTGATTGTGTATGTATATTTTTCCATGTATCTGGCATACATTCGGTTATCATTCACTTTCCAAGCGCTATGGAACCGAAACATGCTGTGTGCATTACGGGCTTTGCTGTGTGCTATGCTTGGTGGTCTGTGCTGTGTGCTATTAGGACTGCTAGTTCCAGATTGGCTGTATGCGTTGCTATGTGCATGATACTGAATGAGATGTGTTTTAAATTATTTGTATTCGTGGTTTGCTTACATGCTTTGTTATACATTTTATATAAAATTAACGGTTACTCTGGGATTCAATTTTGAATCCCAGCTCTTTTTAAGTCATCTAGCAATTCTTCGAGACTGGAGCAGGAGATAGGGGTAAGGCTCCGGAGTTGAAATACTGTGGAGGTGACTGTTATTTTTGGGTATTTATTTTGATTACCGGATGACTGTATTATGTTATTTTGGCCGGTCAGACACCATTATTCGGATGACTGTATATTTTGATCCCTTTGGGGAAAGAATTTATCCTTCCGTATTTTTATTAGTATATTTTTGTTCAAACCGGTGTGTGCTCTGCTGCTTATACTCTGATATGTGTCGTAAATTAATCAGGGAAATATAAGCTAAAATTAAATAAAAGTAAAGGATCACACTACCCACCGGATAAGGCCAGTAGTTGTGTAACAATATGTATATCCAATAGTCCAATATTGAAATATACACATAAATCAATTTTTACAGATGCCTTCACACACAAACACAGTATCTTCACAGATAATTCCCTAGGTTATTAACTTCGTATTGAGAGAAATTATTGAAATATTTGCAAGTGTCTAAAAAAAATAAACATATGTATATATAAATATATATCCGATGATGATGCTTAAATGGAATATCCATAAAATGGAACTTTTTATTATTATTATTATTTATTTAACATCTATCTTAAACAAATCAAAATAGACATTTAAACACCCTAGCATCATCTAGATTCTAGGCCATGACTTTTTTTTTTTTTTTTTAAACACTCTAGGCCATGACTTCGGCCTACCCTTAAAAGTCACGTATGACCAGCGTTACCCGACACTTGGTCCCAAAAAACAAGGAAAAAAAAAACGAACGTTCCACCAGACCACCACACAACTTAAAAAGTTAAATTAAGTCTTCAAAAGTAAAATTGATAAAAAAAAAAAAAAAACTTGTTTTCTACTAAGTATATATCACATCATCCAAAATTACAAGAAAAGTTTACCCCCCTAACCTTATTTTTATATAACAAAATTAGTGCCTGTCGGTCTATGAAATACGTGAACATAGATTTTGAGAATATGAATAGTGTGATAAAACAATATTAGAATTCTTGTAAACCAATAATAATTATTATGGAGCTCCATATAACCACAACCTGTAAAAAAATTTGTATTTATTATTTACTATTATTTTATTTTGAATTAAAAAATATTTTTTTTCGATACAAAACGATATAAAAATTTTAGGAAAGGGGTTGGGTCCACCTATGATCCAAGGGCAAGACGAAATCTCCCTTCCTCCTAGGTCATACGCAGGGTGAACTGTTTATTACCTTTTAGCGTTTACCTAGCCGTCTATTATTTTGAATTAAAAAAAAAATATATATATATATATTTTTTTTTTTTTATAACAAAATTTTAGGAAAGAGTTGGGTTCACCCACAGTTTAAGGGCAGAGCGCTTGGAGCCCAATCCATATGGAATACTGACCAGAGAGTATACATGCCTCCACCTTTACCAACATTACTACTGCTTCCTAGGCCCCTAGGATACCTCCCCAGCACCTTGAACAATGCAGGATCTATATATATATATATATATCTTCGTAGAAGGTGATCTTAGCACATCGAGGAAGGAAACGGCCAAGCCCGTCCTTACCCACATGGACTGCCCGAGGCCATTACTTTCATCTGTTAAAAAATGTCTGACCCATTACTCCTCTTTTATTATTCTACACTACCATCGTTGTCCCTTTCCCAATCACGTGTATTCCAAAAGTGCAACCGTCATTTGTGGACCATGTGTCTATTACTATAATAAATGAGATTATGATTTCGAATATGCTTCTACATCTAAACTCCTTCCAACGAGATGGCAAAATAAAATCCATACAGTTAAAAAAAAAAAAAACATGTCTATTTTTTAAAAAGATCGCATCGCATGAGATAACAAATAATTTTCTTACATTTAGAAATTACTGTTAGAAATTTATAAAATAATTAAAAACAAGAGAGTAACTAAAATGAAATAGGGTAAATCATTTCTGCATCAGATGCAGAAAAATTTATCTGCAGCAAGTAAGAAACGACAGCGTTTTGCCCTTTTTTCCCCCTCTCTCTTCCCAACACGAACAACACCGTCAGAACTCCCATGGCAAACTGACACCATTTCTTCTTCTTTCTTTTTTTTCCTCGATCGTCGCTTGAAGTGGTTGGGTGTCTTGCCATGGCTCTCAATTCCATCCCTTTGTTCTCTATCTTTTTCTTCACTGGACACCTCTACCACCATCATAATTCAGAGAAAAGAGCCAGTGGGTGCCAATGCACCATCTTCACATCTTAACTTGGTCAGATTCTCGACTCTGTTTTCACTCCATCTCTGCCTCTGTTTTCAGATTCTCGACTCTCTCGCTCAAACTCTCATGCTATCCAGCAACCTCCTCTGCTTTGACGCATATGCGTGTGTGTGTGTGTGTGTGTGAGAGAGAGAGAGAGGAAGAGTAGGCTTCTATTCTGGTTTTGTGATGCAGGAGGGAGACAAGAGATCAAGGATGAACCAAACTGGTTCATATTGTTCATTGTACCCTCAACTCCTCTTTTCTGTATAGGTAGAAACACTGTTTCTCTCAACGGCTCTCTGGCTCTCTTTCTCTCTCTGTTTGTGGATTGAGTGAGTGCTTCGCTGGGGTGTTTGTGTTTTTTAAGGCCAATCTATGGTTTTGTCGTTGATGGAGTTGAGGGAAGCGTGGCCTGCATGAATAGCGTTGAAGTATGAATAAAAGAAGCATTTCCAAGCAAAAATAATAAACAACGCATTGCAGCTTAGCTAAAGATGCATGAATTGTATATTAAAATACAAATGAGAAAAGTCAAAAATGACGGCCTAAGAATAAGCTAGAATAGTGTGGAAGATGAAGCTACGGAAGGAAGAAAAGTGGAAGAATTTTGACCAAAAAAAAAACGAAAAGAAAAGTGGAAGAATGAAGAAATATTCAACAAAGGCAACTAAAAAAGAGAATCCTAAGAAGAAGCTACCCTGAGCAGTTTCCAGAGACTACTAAGGTGGGAGTGTCGCCTGAAGCTTCAGAAGAAGGGCCTTCAACCAGCTGTCCAACGTGGAAAGAATTTTGCTCCAGGCATGCGTGAACTGCTAAATTTCATTAAAAAACACAAGAACAACATCAAAGAGGAGCAAAGCTAAGTCACCATACATGGATTGAAAGAGCTGCCATCTTGGATGAAGGTAATCGAGTTGGAGGGTCGGAGAAGCTTGAAGACTCACTTCGGTTAGTTTCCAGCTTGCACGTTTGAACTCTCTTTCCTCGTCTTTCACTCCGTCTCTGCTTCTGTTTTCAGATTCTCGACTCTCTCGCTCAAACTCTCTTACTCTTGCTGTTTCGGTTTGTCTCGGTGTTCTAGCTCTCATTAAAGCTTTTAGTTTGGGCGTTGCTCTACCTCTGTATATATACGCGGCGCAAGACGAGGTGGGGTTGTTGATGGTGTTGAACTTTGCGTTCATGGAAGGGAAGTATAATGGGTGTTATTTGAGTTTATTGGGACGGAACACCGTGTTCAGTACAGTTCGAGAGATGCCAATCGTCGGGGGGAGTGGGCTTTTCCGGTTCAATCGTGGCTTCGCTCAGGCCAAGACCCACACCTTTGATCTGAAAACCGAGACCCAAACCCACGTCGTTAATTTTTATCTAACCAAACCCTTGGAGTATTCTTCTGGTTTGATCGTGGCTTCTCTTAATTCTTCTCGGATTAGACCCAAACCCACGTCGAGGTTGCAGAAGGAGGAGGAGAGTGAGAGGGTGGTGTTCTGGATGAAGAAGAGAAAGAAACAAGAGGAACTTGTGCGATTGAGCGAAAAGTTGGAAAAAAAAAATTAATGAAACGCCGTCGTTTCGTACTTGCTGCAGATAAATTTTTCTGCATTTGATGCAGAAATGATTTACCCAATGAAATATTTAAAACTAAATTAAATCAGAACATAACTCTTTATTTAATTTAATACTGCTAGTAGAAACGAAAAATCAAGAAGTAAGCAGAATTCTGAAGTTAGAAGAGTGAAATAGGAGGTGATCCCCATGAATTCAGTATACTAACCAGGAAGGAAGAGCAGTAGGGGAGAATCGTTTGATCGGAGAGCATCGTCCGATGGCGAAAACCAACGAGGCGGTCCACCGGCCGGCCTGATCATCTTCTCCGCCTCCTCTAAGTAGGCCTTCCATCCCTTCCTCTCCTCCTCCGGCCATTCCCTCCCTCCCTCCACCATCGCTCTTTCCACCCTCATTCCCCCCGCCTCTTCTCGCTTCTCCACTATCCTTCTCGCCGTCGACCAACTGGCCTCCTCTACCGACACCGCCAATCTCCAAGTCGTATTTAGCATCCGATTAGATCTCAGTCTCCCATTTGATGACGTCGCCTCGCACCGGAGCCACGGCGGACAACCGCTCGGTAGTACAAAAGCTGCAGGAAGCGCCATGGCTCTGTTGCTTCAGATTCGGAAAAAGCGTAAAAAGCACGGACCGGAGTACAGCTAATTAATAATATGATAATGATTCTGGAGACATACAGGAAGCTTTATCAGTGGGAAGGATTGCCAAGAGGGAGGGACGGCTTAAAAATAAATATAGATAATAATAATATAGTGGGAAGGCGGGGGTGACCCGACGACCAGCTGCTTCTAGTTCCGTTCTAGTATTCTTGATTCTTTTCAAGCTCTTTCGCGGCTCATTTAATTTCCATTTGCGTTTTCACCTTATGTTTTCTTTATTTCTCTCATTATAAATATAAGATAAAGTTTATAATAGTATAAATTATAGATAGGATATTGTCACTACCATTTTCTGTCACTACCACTTTTTACTATTAGATTAGAATCTCAATAAATTTTATTCTATATTTAGGGCTGAGCTCCCATCAAATTTCTTTTGGACAGCACTCCTGTGGCACTGGCAAGACATTTTAGGCAAAAAAAAAAAAAAAAAAAAGTCCAGCCCTTTTTAATTACCGATCACATCTAGGTCAAAATGTCAATATTCTAGGAAAAATCCTTTTCAGGCCCTTTTTATCAAAAAATTCTAGAAAAGGCCCCAAGATTCTAAAAATTCCAGAAAAAACCCGAAGATTCTGAAAATTTAAAAAAATGCCCTTCAAAATTTACAGAATTGTTAACCGGGCTGATATAGTTGTTAGCGGGGTACTGATATAGTTGTTAACTGGGCTGATTTAGTTGTTAAAAAAACAATTATATCAGTACCTCGGTAACAACTATATCAGTCTCATTAACAACTTACGTCGGGCCTTTTTTGGGATTTGTATAATCTTGGGACCTTTTCTAGAATTTTCAGAATCTTGAAGCTTTTTCTGAAATTTTCAGAATCTTTGGATCTTTTTTAAATTTTTTTTTGGGTGATATGGGCCTTGAAAAGGATTTTCTCAATATTCTATGAATTAAGTGTGTCTTTACCGGCACTACTAGTAGTGCAGTGGTATTGGGAGTAGTCTCCCCACCCCTTTGTACTAGGTTCGATCCCCCCCATCCCCTATCGCCTATATATCAAAAAAAAAAAGTGTGTCTTTAGATTAGTTTTTTCATAATAGCTTTTTATGATTTATGGATTGCTCGGGAAATCAATTATGGGATTCACCGTAGGAAAAAGGCCACCAAAATCAAACCGCGTGCGCGTGCGTGTGTGAGATTTTTTAATATAGACGTGAGCTATGAGATTTTTTAAATATATGATTATAAAAAAGGAGAAAAATAATTTATGATTTGTTAATCCTTCGACTGGGTGAGATTTTTGTCAGATGAGGCAGAGCGCGAGTTCGCAAGACGTGGCGGGGATTTTTTAAAAGAAATGGTCCGTTATGTTATGAAATAAAGGAGGCCCATAGATAATCAATGGTCAGGTTTCACCCAGGTCATCCTCATATATTCTGTTTGGGATTCAGGATTCATTGCCCAGAAATCCCAATTATTTGAAATTGATGCACAAGCAAGCACGAAGAAGGATGATGCATGTTAAGGACATTAAATGGGCACGTGATTATCAACAAGTACTGTTTTTTTTTTTTAATATAAGACGATAGGGGAGGGGGATCGAACCCTGGACCAGGGGGAAATTAATCCTAATACCACTACACTACTAGTAGTACTGTTAACAAGTTCTGTTGAGGGGAGGCCGCTTTGCATGCAAGTGCTTGTGCCACTGTGTTTTGAAATTAATTCCCCCGCCACACCGACCCTCCTACTTGGAATATCGAAAGAACATAAGGTGTTCTTCTTTTTTTGTGCTTCTTATACGTTTGTCCCTCTAATCAGAGGGATAAACAAATATTTAAATTTTTATATATTTGAATTAAATTGTATGCTGACTTCTGAAAACTTTTTATACCCAATATCTCAAATTAATTAGTTTTCAGTTCAGCATTTATAAATATTTGTTTTGTAACGCCAGTATCCTGGAAACTAATAAATTATATATATTGGGTGCAAAATTTTTTTCAAAAAGTTTCATATAACTTAATCTAAATAAAATTTTTTAAAAAAAAAACAGTTATAAAACATGTACTTGTCCCTCTAATTGTAAGAAACACATTAGGACAAGCATCTAATATCAATCCCTCCTACCCTATATCTGCCCTTACCGCTCCATTTCTAGCACTTGTTTACTTTCCTCAGTTATCTTCTTCTTCTCCTCATTTTTAGAAGAGCATCTATTAATGAGAGCATTGATCTCATTTACTTACACAACATAGATCCATGCATCGTCTACCCAACCCATTAATTCAGGAGTCAAGTCTGTCACCTTGTCAAAATTCTGCTTTTATCTTACTGCAATAGTAATTAAGTTTTCATCATCATCATCATTACCTTTGGAATATGCAAATACAGAATGTGTAACATCCTCCATTTTTAAAAATATTTATTAAATTAATAAGTTGATTTACGTAAACAGTTGAGCTTTAGATTTTATCAGGCTCATACTTTTTAATTGAGTCTTACTTCAAGATTTATCAAAATAACCAAAATATACTAGAATACGCTAAATGAGTCTGAATGTAGCAATATACAATAATTCAACATGTACCAAAAAGGTGGAAGCATTGCCTTTAGCAAAAGTAATTTAAGCTTTTAAAGCCTTCCCTAATAGATCAACGGGAAAACTATCACCTAAAAATGTTTGTAACCATCAATTCAGCTCATTATAAATGTTGATATGTGCTTGTGATGTGTCAAATGGAATATTTTATATAACAAATAACTAAATATATAATTTACAAATTTCTACATCAACGATTCTGTAATAAAATTTCTATATCAAATTTCATATCATGACTCACAGATATAACATGCCAAGCAACAGATCGATACCCTGATAATCCTTATCACCCTCCACCCTTATTCGGCTGACAGAACCTATTGCTGTAATGTAATAGGTTTAGTCTCTATGACAAGACTACACTAAGCTCTCTAATACTGAGGTATAGCCCGGCCAAAAGCTATAGAACTTATAGCGGACCATAGATTCCTTTTCCTTCAAATAGAGAAAGACGTCACTGTCCTAAGGGCTGACCCTTAACCCGGCCATAAGAAAAGGGTGATACCATGAAAAATATTAAGCCATCAACTGTGCACCGAGTGGTGGCATACCACGTGATATTATATACACAAGAACTCTCATCATCACTCCACATCCATCACTGCTCAATGTCATGATAAACAATCATAATCTTGGCATAAATATACAAGTTCCAAACGAGATTTTTAAAAATCGTACATCGTATCAATAATTATTGAGATAACAATATTATTTCAACTCATTAAATTATAACAAAAATGCATGTTCAAAACATATAATATCATAATTTTCTATCTCAATAACTATTTTGAAAAATATACACAAACAACATATTAATACATATAACAAGTAGAAATGAGTTACCTCAAATTTTTGATACAAGAATTAAACTTAAGAGATATGGAGTCCAGTCTTAAAATATTTTATAGACTCTTCTTTCCTTTTATTTTCCTCTCCTCACTCTCACATTCTTTCCATCTCAATCTCACATTCTCTCCATCTCTCCAGTAGGCTTTCTCACCAGGGGTGGACCGACGTGGGGGGCAAGGGGTGGCCCCCGCCCCCCCTAAAGTTTTTTTAAACAAATAAAAAAATAGATATATAAAATATTATATATGATCGATTAGGCTCCCTCTTCTATTGTTCCCCGCCGCCATTGACTGCAGTGCATCGCGACCTCCTTTCTCCCTCTCAAGTTTCAATGCCTTCTCAGCATTATCCACAAATTTATTATTATATCGCCCTCTCATTGATCTATGTTGAGTGTTGTGTGTGTCATCCTGTTAAGGGCGTGTTTGTTTGAATTTTTTTTTTAAAAAAAAATTTAGTCTAACTCTGATTTTGGACTGTAAAAACAGAAACAGGGGTTACTACGAGTGCAGTACAGTAAGTGGGGAGGGGTGGTTCACGCCTTTTGTAGGTAATTAGGTGTTTATTATGGAAAAAGTGCTATCACTATTGATACTTATTTTAAGAGAAAGATCACTGAGTCTTTGTTCTCATTTACTCCTAATATTGAATTGCCAAATAATGAGACTTCTTCTTTAAAGTCTCCTAGAATTGAAATAAAAGAGGTAGTTAAGGAAGTTAATCCCTCTTCATTGAAAAAAGATCTTGCACTACGCCATTTAATGTGAAAATATCTTATAAATCAATAAGATGAAATCCATCGTGCTTATTTTAATTAGAACTATATTGTATTTTAAGTACTTTTATTTATGATATAATATTTTTTATTTTCACCCCGTCATTAAAATTCCTGGGTCCACCAATATTTTTCACCCTCAACACATACACATCACCTTACACAAACACACACATATTTATATATAGGAGGGAAGGCGGTGGGAATTATTAAAGTGGCAGCATGCCGCCACCTTTCAAAAAACGTGGCAGCATGTATGCCGTTTTTTTTTTAAGTTATTATTATTATTATTATTTAAAAATTTATTACAAAAGGCCCAACATTTTTTCCCTTCTCTTCTTTATTATCTTAACTAATTTCTTTCTAATAAATCATATCTTAAATAAAAACTTTTATTTTGATAATTGGGAAAAATATTTCTCCTGTCACTGGAGATAAAGTTATCTCCAGTGATCCTAAAACTACGTCGTTTTGAATTAATGAGGGGTGTGTTTGTAATTTCAGGTGAATTAATGAAGGGTGTTTCTGTATTTGCACTCTTCATTAATTCATCTGAAATTACAAATACACCCTTCATTAATTCACCTGAAATTACAAATACACCATTCATTAATTCAAAACGACGTAGTTTTAGAGTTACTGGAGATAACTTTATCTCCAGTGACAGGAGAAATCTTTTACCCATAAATAATTACATGACAAATTCATATAACATAATTAATTATGGGTAAAAGATTTATCCAGTCACAGGAGATAAAGTTATCTCCAGTGAACCCAAAACTACGTCGTTTTTGATTAATGAAGGGTGTTTCCGTAATTTTGTTTATATTGTTATCATATGAATTTTACCGAAACACCCTTCATTAATTCATTTAAAATTACAAACACACCTTTCATTAATTCAAAACGACGTAGTTTTGGGGTCACTGAAGATAACTTTATCTCTAGTGACTGGAGAAATATTTTTCCCAATAATTATTTCTTATATGTGATTAAATCCTAATATAAAAATTAGGAGGTTACAAAATGTTTGAATACCGTTTTATATATATAGAAACAATAAAGCAGAATTTCACTTATCACAGTTGAGCCTAACAACTTCATGTGCTCATGTGGGTTAGGATCAAAACAAATAAAAAGGGAGATCAAGAAGAAAAGGTTAATTGACCACAAGTCCAACTGATCACGGCGCCGGTTTGTAAATATGCACAAGTTAGAAATTTAATCCATCTCACAGAACCTGCCCTGCATTTTTCTTTATCCTGACCTTCGTTTCTTGCTTTGTTTTTTTCCCCCTCTCAGTGCAAGAACTTGCAGTGTTGCTGCTTTATCAGCAAAATGGAAAATAAAGTTTGGATTATATGTGGAATATTAAACAAGCAAAAATTAATGTCCTGGAGAGAAATATCCAAAGTTAGCCCTCAATTAAAGGATTGAGAGGTTTAAAACCCTGCAAGTACGCGCTTTTGCTTTACCCTCATCTGCTGGGAACTGGGTGATCCATAAAATCAATTCCTCTTATTCTGAATATAAAACTAAATTGTCTTTTTCTTTAAACTAGATAAATTATTTAATGATATCATATGTCACATTATTAGATTATATATCAGTTTATTAATTATTCAAAACTTATTAGTTTAAGAACAAATATAAATATAAATTTTCTAAAATAGTTTAACCAGTTTCCTTAATCTCTCTCAAATAAATAAATTTTTTTTTATAGTATTATTGTATATTTTAGGATCAAATAAGAATCTATTTCCTTTATCACCAAACTTTAAAATCATTGGTGTCATCGAGTGTCTTTCCATCGACCTGCGTGTCTTTTTCCAAAAAATATGGCTTGACGTTTGTATCTAGCAAACACTACCAAATCCCCGCCTGCTCATTCATACATGGGCAAAGTGAGGCTTTCACTTTTCTTTTCATTCTTTTGAAGCCCAAAAAATAAAAAATAAAAAATTGAAAGTTAATTTGTTTAGATGATTTTTTAAAAAGCAAATTTAGATAGTAAATTATTTAAAAGGACAAAAATTTTATTATATAGAACTTCTAGTCCTTAATACATAGTTTAGTTGATTAGGTTGGGGAGATTGAAGATACTAAATAAATTATTTAATTATAACATATATTATATGATATTTCTAAAATATTTATATGCATAATCACTATATTATATATCAATTTATCTAAGTGAAACAATGATAAATATAAAATTTTTAAATAATTTATTTAGTTTTCTCAATATGGCCAAATTAGTAATAATACTCCCTTCAATCCTAAATATAAAAGAGAGTTGAACTTTTTGAGAGATTAAGGAATCTAAATAAGTTATTTAATTATGGATAAAGGATTTCTCCTGTCACTGGAGATAGAGTTATCTCCAGTAACCCTAAAACTACGTCGTTTTGAATTAATGAAGGGTGTATTTGTAATTTCAGGTGAATTAATGAAGGGTGTATTTGTAAGTTCATGTGAATTAATGAAGAGTGCAAATACAGAAACACCCTTTATTAATTCACCTGAAATTACAAACATACCCTTCATTAATTCAAAACGACGTAGTTTTAGGATCACTGGAGATAACAAATTTCGTAATACATATAAATTATTGGGTAAATGATTTCTCCTGTCACTGGAGATAGAGTTATTTTCAGTGAGCCCAAAACTACGTCGTTTTGGATTAATGAAGGATGTGTTTGTAATTTTAGGTGAATTAATGAAGGGTGTTTCGGTAAAATTCATATGATAAAAAGATAAACAAAATTACGGAAACAACCTTCATTAATTCACCTAAAATTACAAACACACCCTTCATTAATCCAAAACGACGTAGTTTTGGACTTACTGGAGATAACTTTATTTCCAGTGACAGGAGAAATCATTTTCCCTAAATTATTTGTATAAATATTTTCCTTTTTCCCTCTCTCTCCCCCAATTTCAATTTGACTCAAAAGCCTTTAATGTTAACTCGAAAATGTTAAAATATAATGACGTTACCCTAACATGTTAAAAAATTAACGTTAGACGTTAAGTTTATTTATTTTACTTACCTAGGATACATTTACTAATTTAATGTTTTTAGGGTAACTACAAATAAATAAAAAAAGAAAAAGAAATTCCAATACTCTGAAAATTTTCCGTATTAATTTACACTTTAAAAGTTGGTGTCATTGAGCACCCCTACTGAATGAGGAATCTAATCAATAATATATGGTAAAGCATATGTGAATCTGCAATTCCTGCCTATACTATGCAAACTTCTCATCTTCCCAGTAATGTATGTGAGGATCTGGACAAGCAGAATCGCACTTTCTTATGGGGTGGAACAGTGGAACATCGGAAAACTCACTTAGTAGCTTGGGAGGATGTGTGTAGAGAGAAGAGGAGAGGCGGGCTGGGGCTGCGTCATGCAAAAGTTCAAAACCAAGCTCTCCTTATGAAGTTGGGGTGGCGGCT
Source organism: Acacia crassicarpa (assembly GCA_034222035.1). Taxonomy (NCBI): domain Eukaryota; kingdom Viridiplantae; phylum Streptophyta; class Magnoliopsida; order Fabales; family Fabaceae; genus Acacia; species Acacia crassicarpa. The sequence goes on along the minus strand of JAWXYG010000002.1, from coordinate 65,162,825 downwards.
TGTCACACATAGGGATGCTCTTTGGGTTAAGGTGATTCAAGATAAATATAAATGTGGGGAGGACCTTCTCCCTAGCATAGATAAGAGACGTCCTGGTTCGAATGTGTGGTCAGGGATTAAGAAGACATGGCAGTCGGTGTCTGGAGGGATCATTACCAACCGAGAAACTAATTCGGTGAAGTGGAAGTGGGAAAAACATGGTACTTTCACAATGAAGTCGGCCTATCGTGTGTTAGCAGGTGACGACCAGGATCAGAATCAAGACTGGAATGGTCTATGGATAGTGAAAGCTCCTCAACGATGTAAGACTATGCTATGGCTAGCAGTTCGACAATGCTTGCTTACTAATGCCAATCGTAAGCGAAGAGGCTTGACTATTGATGCGAGTTGTGCGCTTTGTGGTCACCCATGTGAGGATACTATTCATGTGCTCCGCAATTGCCCACACTCGAAATCTATTTGGAAGAAAGTGGTACCTCCGTCTCAATGGAGCTGTTTTTGCACCCAAAGCCTTTCAGATTGGGTATGGGGGAACATAGGGGGCAGATCGGAAGCTAGAAGGCGATGGGCTTCAATGTTTATGATCCTGTGTTGGTGGCTTTGGAAGCGCAGGAACCTACTTGTGTTCGAAAAGAAGTGGACCCCGAATGAGAATCTTATTGCTAGTACAACAGCGATGATACAGTGCATGTCATGCACAAAAGATCGTTTAGCAGGGACGAGAATTCAGGGGGCAATCCTAGCCCCTAGCCGAGAGTCTTGGCGGCCACCTGAGGAGGATTGGGTGAAGGTTATTGTAGATGGAGCGCATTCACTAGCTACTTCCAAGAGTACTTGTGGGGGACTGGTACGTGACTCCTTAGGGAAGTTTTTGAAAGGCTTTATATATCATATTGGCAAAGGGGATGCACTATCTGCAGAAATCTGGGGGTGCCTCCTTGGGCTTCGGATGGCCTGGGCAATGGGATGCAGGAAAGTTTGGATTGAGACGGATTCCACAGAATGCCAAGATTTGATTCTTCAGGAACCTGAGCATAACCATAGGGATGTGGATCTACTTATACAGGTGAGAGCCATGCTGAACAGAGACTGGATGACGAAGCTTACCTATGTGCCTCGTACGTGTAACAACGTTGCGGATTGCCTAGCTAAAAAAGGACTGGAAAGCGATCAGGGTTATCAGGAAATCTATCTTCCTTCGGTCACCCTTTAGGTTTTAATTTCTAAGGATTGGAATGGCTGTAATGTTGATCTAAGTGTTTGTTGAGGTTTCTCTTTTGTATCAAAAAAAAAAAAAGCACATGTGAATCATGCATAACAGATGAAGATAGAGGCAGGTTTATTTATATTTGAATTTGAAAAAATCAATTCCTAGGTTTTTATTAGTTTGTCCCAATTTTAGATCAAATTCCTATAACTTGTTTTTATTTAACCTATATTTTTATTTTGTAATTATCATTTTTTAATTTTATTTACAGTAATATAAAACATTGTTTTTCTCGTGTTCGAACTCTCTCTCTTTTTTTTTTTTGCTCGACGTGTTCGAACTTTGACGACCACTTTTTTGCAAAGGTGGCTGACAAGCGGACCAGAACAAGCGAAAGCCAAGACGTCCACGTAGATTCTTTTTGACCTCACAGGTGCCACGTTCTTTTCATATCTATTGCTGAAATTATTGATAAAAATATAATAAAGTGAGCATCGAGCATAATGGATCCTCGTGGACATTATAATCCGAGAGATACAAAGCCAGAAGTGAACTCATTAAAATGTTTCGTTTGCATCAATCGTGAATTTTCTTTTTGGCTTTTGCAAGTTCCACAATTATTGTTAGGAGCGTGAATAAGCAAGAGCCCGGTTCCAGCGTGTTTGGCATGGCGACAAAAATTTATAAAAGTCCAGTGGAAGTGAGTAAAATCTCAATGGGAGAAAATTAAGTAATTTTTTGTGTTTGAGGTTGTTTTTGTGGCAAATGGGTGATGGGCTTCTCTTAAAAAAAGTGACTTCTGATGGAATCCAATAATTACAACATCTAGCGTTTGCGAAGCCAAAAGTCGACGGTTTGCAGTTCTGATTGGAGAGGGACGGCTGCAAAGCTTAATATGAAGAAGCTTAGAATCACACCGTGAGGAATGATGAAAAATTGGACCACCATCACCTCCTCTTCACAGCCTCACCTCCAACGTCCATCGATGAGCAGGAAAGCTCGGGAGATGCCGAAAAAGCAGAGTGAGCTTCGTGGGTGTCCGAGAGTGATAGAGTCGCCACGGAGGTGGAATTCATATCCACCACCACCTCCCTCCTTCACTGCCATCGCACCTTGCCATACTCACCACCACCTCCGTCCTCTCCTTTATCCACCTCCACAATGTTGATTTTCCCCTATTCTGCACAAACCCTTACAGGCAAGATTCGCTGGTCTTGTCGCCAGAATTTGAGTTTATGGTTCCTTTATCGTCCTCTCTTCACCATCAGATCAAGTCGTCTTCTTTGGACTTCCATTGTTCTAGACCTGGTTCACTCTTATTTGATTTCACTTTCACCAATCTTCATTTATTCATTGTTAAATTTGCTTCCTGGTGGTGTTTTTTAATGTCTGGAATTTTGAAAGTGTTTGGTGAAGTTGTGATGACAGATTATAATTGCAATGTCTTGTGTATTGATTTGGTTAAACTGCTACTTGGAATTTCTGTGAATATATTATGTTTGTAATCTAAGGGTCTTTTATTATTAATTTCATTGGCTACAGTTTTGAATTAGGTTTCAATTAGAAGAATCAAGTGTTGCAATTTTTAAAACCAATTTCATTCCATTTCAATGAGATTTTCATTGAACAATCCATTGATCAAATATATAGTATTCAATAAGATTCGTGTCATCTTCAATTTTTTTTCATCTCAACTGGCTTTTCAAGTAATAATCCAAACAAGATCTCATTTAGAGAAAAACCACTTCTGCCATTGTTATTCAAAACACAAATTACATTTAGAATCTCAATTTTATCTTATCTTATATTTATAAAAATCATATTGAAAATAAATCACTTTTACCACTACTATTTGAAACAGGAGGGGGAGGGTGGATACAAGTGAGTGGTAGACTAGATCACTACTCCCTTTAATCCTTATTCTAAGGCACAAACTAACAATTATCACAAACCAATAAAAATAGTTAAAGTTAATAAAGTTAGCTTACAATTTAAGTAACTTTCAATATTACCCCTACTAATTGTACTAAATTCTAATATCATATTAATTATAACTCTCACCAACTACCCTTATTTATTAGGGGCATACATGGGAAAGAATAATTAATACTTCTTAAGAACAAGCAAGTGCCTTATAAAAAAGACCAAATAAACTTAGTAGTTGATGCTTTATAAAAATGAGTTGTATGAATTAACCTCTTATTTTTGTTTTTTTTGTTGTTGTTGTTTTTTTTTTTCCTGGCCAGAAGTATGATTTTTTTTTTTTTTTTGATATTATGGCCAGAAGTATGAATTAACCTCATAACAATAAACAATGTTTGACATCCTTCAACGTCACGGAAATCTTCAACACGTAAGTCACACAGGCTGGGCTTTTTGCTTATGGGCCTAACTTTCTTATAACCAAGTATTAATACTAATCCCTTCAATTGCACGACCGAATTGGCAAGGTAATGTAGTGGGTCCAACATGGTACAAGTGTTTTGTTAAGGCTAGCTCCTTTGTTTCCGAGTATTGTACTCCTACTTCAGAAGTTAATTGCTATATTACCTCCACAACCTGAAGCTGTTCGTGTTGTAATCTCTTGGAATGCAACAAATGATGGTTCTTTTTCTGTGAGCAGTGCTTATCATACGTGGTTATACTGAGATGTGTATGGACAATGCAGTACAGTGTCAGATTGGTAGTATCAAGCTTTTAAGGAATCCATTTATTACGATCATGATCAAAGTCGCCTTTAGGTTGATTTAATTTGACTAAAAATTGAATGCAGCGTTGAAATAATGCTTTTTTTTTTTTTTTGGATATAGCCAGTGGGGGGAGGGGGAGGCAGGGCTCGAACTCTGGACAAGGGGAAGGCCAGCTCCTAAAGCTGACCCTAATGCCATCGCACTACGAGACGCTTGGCGGCTTGAAATAATGCTTTTGTTAGTTGAAAAGCACAGCGTCAATTCATACTTTACTAATATAGGGAGGCATAATACTCTGTAGTACTTACTTGTCGGATCGATTTTCAAATTTCTTGTGCCTTTCATGTCAGTTAATTATAAATTGTTCAGAATTAATACCATTATTACTTCTTACAAATTTGGTTTTCATCCCTAAACTCAGTTCTAAGTCCTTTGTAAACTACAAAAGCCATAATTTGAATCTATATGATCAGATCCTGAGTCCTTTCACGTTCTTCTGAATCGCCAATAAAATCTCATTGCGCCCCCTTTATTGTTATTTTTTTGGATGAAAAAAATGATGTATGCTTGAGTTATTTGATACTTAAACATTTTTACTCTAATTAAGTGACCTTCACGTAAGTTTCTCTTCATTTTCTTACCATAATTCCCAAATTCAAATCCTTTTGTGTTCGTCTGCTCTTGCGTAATTGCAATTTGCATATTCAGATGTTAGTAGCTATATACTCAAAACACGGATCTTAGTTGTGATCACAATTTGAGATTTTGATTTATTAAACTTTCTTAATTTTCTTAAATTAATTAACTCAGTGTTATAGTACTCTAAAAATTGTGTTGAAAGGCTTGGAGGCTACAGTTAACGGGTAATAATTTATTGCTCATATAATTATTTAATTTATAATTCTGAGAAAAATATATACTGAGAGCCTCTTCCTTCTTTTTAGAGGCCATTCTCAATAGAAGGACTTTCAAATTTTAATTTTCATCAATTTTAACTGTCTTATACTATCTCCGGTTCAAAATATAGAACATAGTTTGTAGTATAAATCATACCGGTCATAATTATAAGACAACATTTGAAAGTTGTTTTTTGTTCTAATTATAAGACAACATTATAATTTTTATCAATTTTTTTTTTCTTAAAATACCCTATAAATAAAGGATTATGTGAAATCAATAAGATAGTTGAAGTGTAAAATTTATATAAGGGCATTTTAAGAAAATAAGTAAAATAAACTAATTTAATCTTTATCCTAAATACTTCTAAGATGGATTAAATATGTTTTATAATTAGAACCGAAGAGGGAACTATAAATTATGTTGGGAGGAGTATAGGTCACTACTTTTTTCCTATTTTCCCGGAGATTTACAAAAAAACCATGAGGTAAGGGTTGATCTTTTGTAAGATACTGAGAAAGGGTTAATCTTTTGTAAGATTGACAAAAAACCATGAGAACGTCTAAAATGGTTCATTTTCACTCGCAATGGTTGGACAATCATTTCCATTTGCGTCCATTATACGGTGATGACCAGTCTCTTTCATTTTTCTCGCTTATTAAAAAAAAAAAACAATTAAATTTCTGTGTATTCAAAAATCTATATGGTGACGAAATCGAAATTGCTAAATAGAAATTTGCCAACTCAAAGATTTAAAACAATGGACTTGACCGGAAGATTTTATTTATGCGCATTTTCAAACCCACTAACAGACTCTGCTCACAACTGCCCCACGAGAAAATCCAATCTTTTTTTTTAGGAAAAAAATTTGCTTCCAGAAGGGCGGGGATTACTGACTAAACAAGTAAAGAGGAAGAGACTAATTAATGGTACTCCCCTAATCTTTATTAGAAGACACTAATTAATAATTCTCAAAAAACAATAAAAATAGTTAAAGTCAATAAAATTGTCATAAAACTTAAGTAATTTTCAATATTACCTCTAGTAATTGCACTAAACTCTAATATCATATTAATTATTACTTTCACCCACTACTCTTATTAATTAGGGGTATATATGGGAAAAATTAATTAACACTAATTGAGAACAAGCAAGTGTCTTATAAAAATGACCAAATATACTTATCAGTTAGTACCTTATAATAAAGACCAAAGGGAGTATTAGGGCATCGAAGTACTCTATTGGCTTGGGTCCTTAGGTGGGACCAATTAATGTGTATTAGAATAGCGAAGTACTCCCTCTAGTCCTTATGCACCTAAGATCAATTCCCACAAATAAATAAAAGCAATTAAAAGTGTTGAAGTTGTCGATTGATGTGATTTTCAATATTACCCTTATTAACTACATTAAACTTAAATATTGTATTACTTATAACTCTCTCCCAATACTTTTATTAAATATGAGCAGATATGGAAAGATAAATTAAATGCACATTGAAAATTTGCAAATGCCTTATAAAAAAGACAAAAAATATTTATTAGTTTGTGTCTTATAATAAGAACCAGAAAAAGTAATTCATATGTGGTAGAGGAGATAAGAAGTAGTATTATGAATCGTAGGATCATCAAAGTGGGCTTAGTTAATTAACCAACTTGCTTGACCAGAAAAGAGTGAGTTGAAGGCTCTTAAATTCTATATTAAAAAAAAAAGGGGGGGGGGGGATATGCTTTGTTGGTGGCAAGTGTACATCAAATCAATATCGCTGACTTTAATTAAATGATAATTAAAACACTCCCACCTTTTTCACCTTTCATTTTGGTCGACCATCCCATTAATATAGCCACGACAAGCTAGACAAGTAATCACTGTGATTGGAAATGCCTCATAGAGGTATAGGCTCGGCGTGCGTCAATTATCCTATGTTTTGAGAGTTTCAAATGTTAATATTGCACTTTATTATATAAGCTACACGTAGCTTACTGGTTAAAAGTATACCCTATCTATCTCATTCTCAATATAAGAACCAATTTAAAGAGTAGAGGTATACAAGGAGCAATCACAGTGAATAAACAAACGGCAGAGGGTACTTGGGCAATTAAAAAAGGAGAAGGGGCAGAGGGTACTTGAACTATTTTCACCATTAGCTAGTTACCAAATTGTGAAGCAATAAACAATTAATAAAATTATACATAAAGTATTTGGAAGAAGTCGCCTTAATATGTTCACGTATTTGGGATGATCAGTCACTCTATGTAAGTATGGGTTGCTTGTCATGCTGATCTTTTTGGAGGTTCGTAGGGCCAAAGCCTACGTATTTGGGCGTGGCCTGGGAGTCAGTTGAGGCTTACAAGCAATACATCCATATTGATGATAAGCTTCTCCTATCCTTCAAGCATAATTCCAAATCTGGAGCTTGCATTATTTTCATGATCGAAAATTTGCTTTCTTTGTCATCTTGTTTACTTGTTCAATTAACTGGTCCCACAATCAGTCATGAATTATGACAAATTACCAATCACGCTTTGCTCACAGACTAGCTAGCTCCTTCCCTTTTCTTGCTTATAAAAACCAAGAGCTCTTGTTCTCCACTTTCATGCCCTGCGCCCATATCGTTCTCTTCCTTCTTCGCTAGTTGGTTGTGATATGGCTGATCAGTGGAAGGCTGATTCATTCATGGCGGTGGATGCCGCATCAAGCCAAACCCCGCCGCTACAAAACCTGACATTACTCTTTAAGGCTCAGCACATCCTCAGAGGCCTGGCCGTTGTGTTCACCGCAGTTTCAATTGCACTCTTGGTCACTAACACCCAGACCGTCACCGTCTTCACCATCGAGCTCCAAGCTCACTTTTATTACTCTTCTGCCTTCAAGTATACATACATATCACTTTAAATTAATTCCAATCTCAAACCTCCCATGGAAAAAACTCATTCCTCTTGTTTGTTTTGTCTGCTGCAGATTCTTGGTGGCTGCAGATGCAATAGTGTGTGCGTCATCGGCGGCCACTCTGATTGTGGTTCTCCGTATGATGAAAAGAGGGGCAATACCACAACGCAGACACTACTGTTTCTTGCTGTTTCTGCATGATACTGTAAGTTGAGCGTGCGTGTGTTATAGTGATTGATGAAGGTGAAAGATGAATAATTCGACGGGCTACGTTATGTAACGGTGCAGGTGATGATGTTGATGATGATGGGAGGGTGTGCGGCGGGAACGGCGATAGGATATGTGGCGCAGTACGGAGAGTCACATATGGAGTGGGATCCTATATGTGACAAGGTTGCCAAGTTCTGCAGAATCAACGTTGTCTCCCTCTTGCTCTCTTTTTCGGCCTTCTTTGCCTATTTGGGTCTCACTCTCTTGTCTCCTTATAACTTCCTCTCTTCCTCTCCTCCTCACAATTAGCTTACCTCTATGTATATCATTAATCTCATGTATGTGTGTGTATCTGTTGCTATTGTTTGTACGCTACAACCTCCTGTTAAGTCAATCACCACCTGTCTATGTAACTTGTATCATGTCAATTATATAGATGGCGAGCCGAAACTTCAATTGAGAAAAACCCTTGTAACTTTAGCACTTGTCATACCTCACTTAAGCTTTGGTTATGTGACTTATGTCGATTTTATGTCGTGAATAGAAGTATTAATGATTGTCAGTAAGATAATGAAAATAAACATCACAATTACTTTTTAAAATATAAAAGTTAAGTGTACCTTATTATTAAATAAATTATAAAATATCCATTAATATAAAAAATTTATAAATATCCCTTTATCTATTTATTACTCTATACTATGCCAAAATATCTATGGGAGAAAATGCTTGAGAATAACGACGAGTATACTTAAATAAGAACAGGTCGCATTATTTAAAGCTCTGATTGCCTCTGTAACGCATTCTCATGTGTTTTATTAAACCTTTCAACATTACAAGAGTAAGACTGATTAATAATTTTGGCAGCCGAGACTATATATTTGTCCATGATTAATTGGTGAGCACGACCAAATTTGTTTGACAAATCGTTTGAAAGATCCATGCTTGGTGATGTATATCATGCTTATCTCTAATGAGGCGTTCCACAATTTTCTGGCAAGCTTCGGAACGAACCATCAAAGCTCATGTTTTCCAAGACTACAGTTCACAATTTTTGTCATTAATTTCGGCTTCTGCCTCCTCCTCATCTTCTTCGCTATCTCTAAGATGTTCTTTCAAAGGCTGTCCTAGACTTTCCCAGCTTTCACTATCCCACACTACATCCATTTCTGGCAGCTCATAGTCATCTGGACGCAATGACAGTTGAAAATCAGGTAGATCAGGCAATGCTTGGAAACCCCTGTATCATTTTTTACACGCATTGCTTTCATCTTCCATTGAAATTTAAAGGAATTTATTAGGCTAAATTCGAACAAATGAAGCTGCTTGCTTACTTCTCTTGTTCCAAGAGGTAGCCATACATCTGAGACTTCCTTGATGCAACTTCAGGAATTTTCTGATGTAAATGTCTCATAGCACCCCAGAGTGAAGCGGCCCTTCTCACAGAGAAATAATCATCTAATTTAATTTTCAGGGAAAAAAGAGTCTTCTGGACAACAGATTCAGACAAAATCTTAAAGATCTCACACAAACCTCATCGCTGGAGCTGCAACACAAAAGCTTAAGCAGGCCTTCCTGCTCTCAGCAAGAAGTTCTTCTGCAGCAAGAAAACAAGACACAGCAACAATGTGATTGCTCGGTTCGTTATCCTTGTCAAGAATCAGGCCATGGTAGTAGTAGGCTGCAGCCTGACACCACGTTATAAAAAATGGGTCACCACTGTTTTGAATTTGAACCATCCAGATTATTGGATTTCATTGAATGTTGAGGCATGGAATTAATTACTGACCTTGGCTTCAAGGAATTTCCATTTGATGAACCGGAGATGCTTCTTTCCATACTCTTGGTTGAAGCCACATCCTAACAAGCACTGATAAGCCTGCTCATCAATGTTAAAAAGATACATCAGAAGACATGAATGTGTTTCAAAAAAAAAAAAGAACGAGTTAAGGAGTCTAATAACAAATAAGTATTGGGAGGATTGAGGTGAAGACCTGGCTAAAATATATCAGTTGCTCACATGCCAACCTTCTCTTCACTGACAAAGTTGCATTCTGACATTCAACTGCAAGGCCAAGCTGAATTTCTGTTCCCTGAATATAAGGATCCATTCGTTATAACAAAACTATATGGCAGACTATTACATAGCGCAAGCGCATAGAGAAAAAGAACCATATTACGGCCATTTTGGTAGGCTATTGGGTTTGCATGCAGATGGTTAATGTGTACCTGGCCTAGTGCTTGAATGGATATAGCCTCTAATACACCACCCTGCAAGCCGTGGGGTAACATTTTCCTGCAAGTTGTGTTCAGAAATAAGCTTAATAGTGTGTCTAAGAGATTTCAAATTCTGCCTATAAACTTGTAATGTAGAGGCAATTAGAGAGAAACGAACTTAATGTCAAGTGGTATCCGAGTGAGAAGATCCCTCACACAGAACTGCAGGTATCCTGATGCCCTCAGTAACAAATCCACTGCTTCCCTCTTGTTATCTGGCAGCATAACGTGATCACTCACTGTTCAGCTTATGGATCATTAAACATGTTCTGGTTGGAACAATTACAGTTCTATGTGTTAAAATATAACCTGAAGATACAACTCTTATTCCAGATCCTGAATGGTCCTTTGGGATCAATAACGAGTCAGCTTCTGACAATGTAAGCATAGCCATAAGATGAACTGCAGAAAGCACCTCAAACCAGGCATTTGCTACACAACTATCCTGCAAGTTAGAGTTTGATCGGATCAAATAGGCTGAAATGATCAATAGTGACAAAAGTTCAATAATTGGTTTGATGACAGCCATACTTGTCGCCCATCCTGGAAATTTTTCCACTTGAATTTTATCAATCCCTCAAGACCATACTCTGCAACATGAGGAAATTAAAACAAGTTTTAGAATGAGCAAAAAAAAAAAAAGAGCAGCAAGGGATGTGCATAAGTGAAACCTTTCTTTGTAAGCCCAACAAGAACAGATAAGTATTCATTCAGAGCTCTCCCCAGTTCTGCAATGGCAGATCCCCCTGCAAGAACCAATTAAACTTCATAACATCTCAACATTCTTCTCAGACTTTTTTATTTTATAGAAAACAGTGAAGAACAGAAGACCATTGAAATATTAGAAGAGCGGAAAAATAGAGGTGATGGCTCACTCACCAGCATCCTCAGCCACTAGCACTATCTGATTCCGAAGAGAAGATAACTTGTCAGCAAGATCCGTTGGAACTAACCCTTTGAGCGCCCTATGAAGATCAGATTGTATTGGAAATCGAATGGAGGGAACAAAAACCACCACTTCTGGGATACTTTTCCTCTTCTTCTTCTTGCCAAGTGCGTGCACAGAGTTAGTACAACCCATTATTCAAGCATAACATCCTACATTAATCAACCAACCATGTTCATTCAAAACTCATGTCTATTACAATGACTATTCTGAAGCACTGATCATTGGTGAAGATGAGAGCATGAGCAAATGGGAAATGATGGAGCTTAAAAACAAGCATGGCTGGCACATTTAACAGCAAAAAAGGGCGAGGAATGGAAGTTAACCCGGTACAGTTTTTCCAGGTTAAAAAAAATGAAAATAGAAATAAAATAACACACAATCTAAATGCATGAGTGGTTCGGGGACAAAAGGGACAATCAAAACTGGTAGATTCAAATTAGCCTCTGATAAAACATTAAAAACCCAGATCAGATTAAAGGCAGGGCAAGTTGAGAAAAACAGAGCAGAAGAGATTAAAAGGGATATTTAAAGAAGTTGTTTCAGAGACAAAGTTATATAATTTTTTGATGAATTATTAAGAGCAAGGAAGTTGGAACCAGTGACCTACTGGTTACAGAGCGGAGAGAAGCAGAGTGACAGAGAAGCGAAGCTTCGAGGAGGGGAAGAAAACAAGGAAATGTGGGGGCCATCTCAGTTGTATAGGAAGCTCAGGAACCGAGACAGAACTCACATGGTGGAGGCGTAGAATTCTCTGCTTCGTTGAATTTGAGTTTTGAGTAAAGAGTGGTAATATATATGATTTGTAACTTTTGTGAAGAATAAAATAAGTTGATACCGTTTATCTGATTGGATGGTGAGGGTCTTATGATTGCAATATGTGGATCGGATCAGATGATAGGTCATGCACATGGCTATGGGACGAAGCAAGCAAGAGGCAGTTTCAGATTCTAATTTTTTTTCCCTTAAAAAAAATATGTTAAAATGCTTCAAAACGAAAAAGCTCCAAACAAAGAGGGAAAAAAAATGAATAGTATAAATCAATTTTATGAAACCCAAACCGGCTAACCAGCTAACATGAAGTATTGGGTTAAGAGTCAGTATGTCAGACTAAAGCTAATCCGGGACTAAACAATATTTTATGACTGGTATTGACTAATACTGAAAAAATACTTCATGATCTCAAAAAATTATTTTAGGATCTTCAAAAAATATTTCAAATACTAGTTAGTACCAAAAAAAATATTTTAGAATGCTAAATGCTATTTTTCAAAAAAAAAAAAAAAGGAAACAGTGTGATTTGCATCAAAAGGTGCCGTTTTTAGAGAAAAGGATAGTAGCGGAGGGAAGCCTGAGATTTTTCGTTTTGGGAATTTGCGTTTTGCGTTTTGACTTCTGAATTCAATTAAGGTTTCTCTTAATATTCAAATTAAATTAAAAACAGAAAACGATGGTGTTTATTATTCAGACTTAAAATTAATATTCATTTTTTTACAAAAAAAAAAAAAGGGGGGGGGGAACTGATTGAGTGACCGGTTTGATGCCTTACCCGGACCGGTTGATTGACCAATCAAGTCCAGGTTTAATACACTCCAAATCCAATGTAAAAGCATAGCGTTGATTGTTTATACATTGCAATGATGGATCTATATAATTCCTTAAAAAATATGAAAATACTAATTAAAGACGACACTGACTTCCAAAACATGTTACTATTATATGTTCAAAGTTATAAATCTTAAATAGATGTATTTAAAGTTATCTCGATTAAAGTAGTCGAACTTATATTACCAGTTCATCAATATAAAATAAAATATGGTTTAAAGTCAACGGTTAAGTGCTCATGCTTAATATGTAGAAAAATATTGCTACTTTACAAGGCGATGGTCGGAAAAATATATTAAAAGCCATGAATGCCTCAAAATCTTATACTTCTTTATTTTTAATGTAAGATATATTTATCTAATTTGAGGAGATACCACTCTGATCATATTTATAAGTCCCTTTTGACCAAATCACATATACCAATGAGACATGAGGCGTTCAATAATTATGGGATAAATTTTCAACTTTATCCTCATTTTATGAATGGATACTTCTCAATTTTTTATTATCTCTCTATTTTCAATGGTATAATAATATGGACAAAATTGTCATAATCTCATTTATTTGGTCAAAAGAGACTTATAAACCGGACCAAATTTTTTGGTCAAAAAGGACTTATAAATAGGATCAGAGTAGTATGACATTATTTCTTTTAAGATATTTACATATAATATTAGATTGTACGCATCCCAAGATTTAAAAGAAGTTCTATATTACATAAATTCAATGTATGTACTAGGAGATATGAAATCCCCGTTGGGGCAATAGAAAATCCCACTTGAACAAATGAACGGTATATATTTGTGTGTTTTTGGAATTAAGGAGCAAGGAAAGAAATCAACTTATATCTTTTTCCGTTGCATGGCACGTCGAAACCTTTACTATTGAATTGAAGCATTCCAATTTTTTTGGAATTAGTAATGAATTTCTAAGGTTGGACAAAAAAATTGTACATACCAAATGATTAGTAACTCATCAATGATAGAAATTTAAGTTTCAATTTATGGGCTTCCATTACCAATTCGTTGTCGAAATAACGAATGCAATAGAGAGAGAGAGAGTATATGTTAAGAAGCAACAAGGTTTCTTCTGTAAAACTACCTTCAATGATATTTGAGAAATACAAATGGACATGTCAAAATAATTAATGTAATTACGCTTTATGGTTCAGCACAAAATCGCTTAAGATAAACTAAATTGATCAAACAAGCACTTAAACTATCAAAGATGTGGTACGAACCAAAGCGGAAGTGACAGGGCAACCGAATCTACTTTCAGACTTATAATAACTCGTAGTTCCATCACTTTTACAATGCCTTCCCAATTCTCATTCCATGCCATATTGGTGTCTCAGATGGAAAATAATGGGCAAAATAGATACAGTTCTCTTCTTTTAACTCCGTAGGGCCATGAACGTCAACATTTGACACCACCCAACTCCTTGTGCCATCAACATGCGACATACTATTTCTAGTTTTCTAACCTCAATCCACTTATAGGCTTACTAGATTCTTGTAATATTGGGAGGACAAACATGAAATGAACGACTTGAACACTTTGAGTTGAAAGACAAATAAACAAGCAATAACTCTTCTGATGAGGCATCAATGGCTGGAGATTTAACAACCTTAGGACCATTTAAAACAACAGAATTTGGGAGACGATCGATGATCAACTTCACGAGTAATTGATACTATATATTCTTGTGGCAGGAAGCTTGGCTAATACTTGAGGCTTTACTGGTTTTGTTCTCAGATCACAAACGACTATACAATCAAACTTTCGATCAGTTAGAGCATACAATTTCCCACCAAGAATCTCTGCTTCCACAAAGTTGATTCCTTCAGCTCTTTCGTCTACTTCAATCTTAGTCCATGACTTATAAGACATAAAACTGAATGCAAACGAGGATGGATTTTTAAAAAGACACACCACAACACAGTTTGGGTCTGTGGGTTTTGTAGACACTTTAATCTTTTTAATATCAGATCCATTTCTCAACGTTGATCGCATGTATAACCTTAGTTTTAATTTTGTTAATGGGTTGAAGAAGAAGAACGACTCCTAAGAGAAAATTAAGAAACTTCAACCATAATCATCAAACCTTGTATTGTGCCATAGCAAGTGATATGGTCCTGAAATGTTGTTGATGATGATGAATCTGCAATAAAACTGAAGACATTTTTTGTGGACAATTTGAAGAATGAATAGCGATTTGTTCGACGCGTGTTATAGAGAACGAGTGGGAGTTCTGGGGAAGGAAGACCATGCTTGTTGGTGATGAGTCTATAAATAATAAATTATATTGCCAACTCAAGCACACAGTCTGGGCTCCAAGATAATCGTCAATGGGACTCAAGCGTTGTAGAATCGAGCAAAAGACATCATCTCCAATTTCTGACCATTTGCTTATGATGTTGTTGTTGGTTCCTTCTTCTTCATCATTCATTGGAGGCTCTATATTCATGACATGACAAAATCAAGTTTTATTAGTGCATTAGCCGGAGGGACTTAAAAATTAAATATTAATATGCTATTACAGCTTAATCTATTAATTTAATAAGAATAATACATAAAATTGTTTGAATTTTATGATAAATTTTAGACTTTTAAGTATTTTTATTAATATGTGTGAATTAGTTATATGTTACGTATTTGAATCAGAGTGATACATATATTTAAGAAGATTGCATGGAAAAAAAAAAACCAAGAAACACACTTCAATTGTTATTTCTCATGATCTTTTAATTAACACCTTCCGTTTTTAAATAAGTGATTTGCAAAATCATCTGTGATTTGAATTTTGAAAACGAAAATTTCATGATTCTGCAAATAACAAGATTTTCTAAAATCTTTTATATAAACCATGATTGCTATTTGATGGCCCAACAAAGTCTAACTTTGATTTCTCATTCCTACGAATTTTTCCAGTAGGTAAAAATTTTACTTTTTTCTACTAAAAGTGAATCTTAAAAGCCGGAACAAATTGAAATTTCAAATCTAGATGGATTTTAGGAGAAGGCAATACCTTAGGTTCAACGTTAAATTGATCCGGGAAAAAAACCAGGTTTAGTATTTAAGAGTTCCATTGATCTGTATATCGTCATCAAAACAGAATAAATTGATCCGTTTATCAGTAGTGTTATTCTGCATATTTTTTTTTCACTGGTTATAATTATCCAATATACATGTTGATAATATCAAAATATATTGATGTGTTGATACCTGACAATTATGCTGAACGATCAGAATTAAAATTGTTATATGAAATTTTCAGATGTAAAATAAAGATGCGTGAAAAGTGAAAACAGGGACCAAGCTAGCCTTTTTTCTCCCCCTTTGATTTGAATTATGAATTTGAAATTGATACAATACTTAATCAGGTAAGATGGTGTGTGCAAAATAATTTCAAAAAAATTAAGATTATTATCTATAACATTATTTTAATATTTGGTATGATTCTCCTTTCACGTGTAATAATACCACATCAGAACCAGAAGTAGATTTTTTTGATTAAAAAAGGTGTTTTTTTTTTTCAACTTTTTAAAAAAATCCTATAAGCTTCATAGATTTTTTTTATTTAAAAACTAATATAATCTTTAGTCTCTTAACTTTAACCTCACTTTATTTTTACCCGTCAAATTTCATTTCATTTGAAATATTATTTGTCCTTATAACTCAATGAAAACCTTAATTATTTTGTATCTAAGGGAATTAAAACTAATACTTTAAACTTCATGAACTAAAAATGGTATTAACCACTTTTTGGGCCAGCTTTATACCTACATAAAACACATACAAATGCATATGCATGTTCAGTTCAAAATATAACTCGCTTTCAATTATCTCATTAAATCTATTTAAAATTATAATGATGTTTAAAATTTACCTATGTTGAATGGAGTTTTAATTGAAGGGGAAGAATATACAAGTTGTCACATTTAAACATTAATTATAATGGTAAAATTAATAAATAAGTACTCCATCCAGTCAAAATACAAGTCATTGTCAACTAATTCACACAAAATAAAGAATATTAGTTATCAATGTGAGTTGGTTTAGTGAAAATGGTTAGTCTCCAACAACATGACTAAATAAAGTTTGAATCCCTGCTCATAAAAATGCTCACATTTAATACCCGATAATACTTTGAATACATTGATATATAGTAATAAAGACTTAAAAGTTGGTTAATATCATTTTGTTAAAGTTAGCCTTCAGAATTAGTTAGAAGAGTTAATTAGTTAGTTTAGCCTTAGCATGGTCGTTGAGTCCGTCTAACCTATAAATAAGGGCATAATCCTTATTGTAATGTAGATTGTGATTGATATGAAATAATAGTGTTTCCTGAATTCTCTTGCTTTGTTTCTTGCTCTCGATCTCCTATATTTCTTTGCCTTCCTCTTTATCTAAACCTTCTGCCTCTTCTCTACTCTCTCTTCCATTTTCTCTTTCCCTCTTTCTCTTTCACACATATGAAAAGGGTTATTATCCTATGAGAAGATACATGTACCTAGCAAAAACAAATTAATTCTCACTCGATCCAAAATATAAGAAATCATCTAGAAAGAAAATTTAATTCAAAATATAAGAGGTTGAAAGGATCATTAATAATTGTTTTCCATTTTTACATGTGAAAGGAGATAAACATAACAAATAATAAATGCATACTTGAAGTTCTTTAACAATAGTAAATAGATAAATTTTATTAATATAATATGTATTAAATGATTTAACTAATATCCTGAAATTGACTTAAAATCGAACCATAGAATTCCCGAACCCAAAAAACCAAAGAATTCTTCTATAAGTGACTTACATTTCATATCAAAGGTGTATAGCCCTAAGTACTTGTACTTCTTCTAATTCATAATATACTTCTCTTGTTCTATTTATAAAGCATTTCTAACATTTTTTCACATAGCTAGGAGACCAAGAAAATTTGTAAACTTCATTAACTCTATTATAAAATTTAACAATTTTCCAACTTCACCTATGCATTATCACTCTGGTTCTATTTACAAGTCATTTTTAACTAGGCTAAAGTATACTTTTAGTTCTTTAAGTTTACATGAGGTATACTTTTGATCCCTTAACTTTATAAAGTATACTTTCAGTCCTAAAATTCTAACACCGTTAATTTTACTAATAGAAAATGCAAACTCAAGTGATAAAGGTGTAAACTTAAGTGACGATTGTGTAATTAAATGCTATTAATCTTAAATTTATAATATGAATAAATTGAAGAATATATAAAATTTATATAATTAAATGTTATTGGTCACACTTGAGTTCGTTGCGTCAGCGTTTTCCGTTAGCAACATAAACGGTGTTAGAATTTTAGGACCAAAAGTATACTTTATAAAGTTAAGAGAGCAAAAGTATGTCTCATATAAAACTTAGGAGACTAAAAGTATATTTTAGTCTTTTAACTAAATCACACATACCAAGAAGAGGTAATTACCTCAATGATTATGAGGTAAATTTTTAATTTTGCTCTCATTATAAATGAGTATTTTTAACTCTTTATTCTTTCTCTTTTTTTTTTCACTAGTCAATTAATATGTGCAAAATTGTCACAATTTTATTTACTACCCTGAAAATAGGCTTATAAATAGGATCAAATTTTTTAGTAAAAAATAACTTATAAATAGGACCAGAATGATATGCCGCATGAAAAAAGTCAACACAATAGTAAATCAGGGTTAGAATTGTATATTCATTTGAAAAGTTGATCTCTTTGCCTCATAAATAAGATCAAAAATTTTCTTCTCTCTTTGTTTTATATATAGGACTAGATGAGTAGATGGAGTTCTTCCTATAAGAGTTCGATAAAAATCATCTCAATATTTAATGACTAACTTTTTCTATCTTTGCCTCTCATGAATCATTTATATGTCATTAATTAAAATGAAGACTCTTTTGAGTCTCTCTCCTTGTTTTCTTTTATACTCTTACTATATTGTACATTATCTTTCTTACTTTCCCTCATTTATTACCCATTTTCTCTCTCTTACTTGTCTCCTTATAAATAAGGACATATTTAAAAAGACAATGTTTATTTCAGACATAATTATTATTTTTAACTAATTTTAACTATTTTCTTAAATCATGTAATACAATTATTGAACTCTTATAGAAAAGGACATTAGGGAGTATGTCACTTCAACTAATTATAGTATTTGAAACAAAAATGTCAGTCGACTCCCTAAATTAATCTTAAATTGAAAGTTTTATTCCAATTTTACTTTTATTAAATGAGGTTTTGAAAGAAAAAAAATAATAACATGCCGCATTTAAATATTAATTATAAAGATAAAATAAATATACATTAATTACTCTAAAATAAATTTATATTGTGTACCAAATAATTTTTTAAAAAGTGATTTATATATGTACTAAAGTAGAAATACTTACATATTTTAGGAGTGTCACCTCATTAGTACTCTGACTAATCAAAATACAACAACTCGTATTATTTTTAATCCTACATTGCAGATGTGTCATTGAAGAAATTCAAATTTTATAATTTTAAAAAGCATGAACTTCATGATTTAGAAAAACAAAAGACACATACATTTTCTTCTCATGAGTTGTTTTAAAAAAAAAAATCATAAAATTTGAATTTCTCTATATGACTCATCTGCCATATAGAATTAAAATAAGATGAGTTGTTATATTTTAATTTGTTAAGATACAGATGAGGTAATGTTTTCCAATTATATAAGTATTTCTTGTGCTAAAGGTACTCTATTTATCTGTATTAATGGGAAAAGTAGTTAAATTTACATGCATTAATTGCCAAATGAAAGAATCGCCTTCTAAATGTGAAAACAAACCGGAATTGGTTTTTTTGCCTATCTTTTGGACAGTAGGGAGAGCTTGGCTTCTTTGGATCTAGATGGTCTAGATTTTTTTTTTAAAAAAATAATATGTAAAGAATTTAAAATAAAAATAATCTTTCAACAAACTTTTTCTAAAAAAATAATTTTTAATTTAAAAATCATCAAATAAAAAAAAGTAAATCTGGACTGTTCAGATCTCATCTAGATGGTTCAAGGTGGTTGAACTCTTCAAAAGATAGACAGGGAAACCGATTCCAAAGATATATGGTTGCATAGTTAATGCAGTGAATGGTCGAAGCCTCAAAAGCTAGGAGTAGGCTTTTCCATTTTTTATTGGAAAGAAAAGTGAGGAATTTTTCGGTCACATATTGAGTTGGATACTTGAGAGTGTTTGATTAAGAGAAGGACTGACGGAAAGATTTGGACAAATTTGTGTTTAAAGAGTAGGAGTACCAAAAGTATTTTGATGAGTTTCCTGTATATTCCAATCCCCCCGCTCTCCTTTTAACTATTTTAATTTGTTGAAATTGAAAATTATTTGTCTTTGTTCTTAATTAAAAATGTCATTTTTTAAACAAAAAGGCGACACATATTACAAATTTGCAAGATGAACATTTCTTATAAAAAAATTATGTAGATACACCAGAAAACATTGTAAACCAACCTGCATACACAAAATCTTAATGATCGCAATTATGATTCTTTAATGAGGGACCCCATATGTTATAGTAATCCAACTTACTTTCTTTAGTATAAGACATATTTGATAAGTTTATCCTACTTCTAAATATAAAGCATAGTTTTCAACTTTTCATATTTACTAATTTTTTTTCCTAATTTATCCTATTGATACTTTTTTAACAATAATGAATGAGAAGAGAAAATAAGAGAATTAAGGAAGATAACTTGAGTATTTTAGAAAATAATATAAGTGTGTTTTTCCCAAGAAAAAAAGAAGAAAATATATGTGGTATTAACTTATCTAATCAATTTCTTTAAATCAAATTATGTAAATTTGTTTTATATTAAGGATTGAAGGAGTACTCTTTATTTTTTTATATAACAGGATTGAAGGGAGTATTTATTACCAGAACTTTAGAATTCATAATGATTAATGCACTAAAAAATAATAATGTTGTAATAAATGAAAATTTCACACTCATTTGATCATACTTCTGCTGTACGTTGAAAATATCAAAACAGGTCCGCGTGGTCACCTGGTAATTAACATGTATGTGGCTTCCTTATATGAAAATGAGTTGACATTACTTTTAGTTTTTATCGTCTGATCAAATTTTAATTTTAATCTATTTAATTTTAAATCGGTCGTTTTGATCCATAAAGAAATTTGTCTAAATTTAAGTATAACTATTAAAACTAAGGGGTTTACTTTTCTCATGTTGTAGGAGAGAAACAAGATTCCTACATACACATAAAATGGTGGGACCCACATATATATATAGTGTTAATTATATATATATATATGCGGGTTCTACATTTTATGTGTGTGTGGCATGAGAAAACATTTCTCATACAACATGAGAAATATTTTTCCCTAAAACTAACGGTCTTTAGAGTACGAAGACCAATAATTAAACTGAGACTAAATTTATATGAAACTACTATGAACTATAACCAACGATTTAAAAATATAGAAATCAAAATTAAAAGTCAATGAATCTATGAAGAATGGCTATTGTATTGATCCTATAAAAAAATCTCTCAACATTATATCCATTAAAAAGGCTTTAAGACTCTCGGACATCGTACAAAATGCGACTAATAATTATTTCTACATAATTAGTATTTTATATTATTTCAATAGTTAATTACTAATTTCTTACTTATATAGACCACCTAATCTTTATCCAGATTACAAAATATATTTTTTCTAAAATGTCATGAAAAAAAAGTATCTAGAAGTACCTTTCGCAACATTTCAACTTCGCCTATAAATAGCCCATAACCCAGGCTCATTTACGCCACTCCACTTCAATTCTAAGCTCCGAGGTCATATATATCTTGTAGGCTGCGGATCAGTCTCCATGGATCTTGAAACATTGGTCGACTTTCTGGATAACCCAGAAAACCCTCTCCGTCCTCCATGGGAACGAGCTTACGATGTCTCCGTAACTATATATACATCTCCCTCACTCTCTGTGTCGTCTTTTTTCAAAGCTCTCTAACACATGAAACTTGCATGAAAAAGTACTGTGCGATGTGTGTGTCTGGTTACTAAAAGTAGTGTTTAATTTTGCAGGGTGAGCTTGTTTACTACAGGAACAGGACAACAAGATCAACGGTATTCGATTTAAGACCCGCGATCGACCTGGGAAGTGGCATCATTTTGGACAATCACAAGTGGTCGTTGATGGGAAACAGGCAAGGCTCGTTCCAGAATATTGTGGTTCTGCCTCTCTCATTCACAATGAGACTCCACAATCTCAGAAACTTTGCCAGATTTCATCTTTTTCGAGCTTCCTGTGGCATTTTCCCCATGTATCTCATTGTGGCTCGCCCTCTCTTTCAGTGCCCTTTCTGCAATTGCTTCGTCCCTGTTATGTAATCTAATCCATTATATGCCTTAATCCTTGTTTAACTACCCTTTAATCTTGTAGTAATGAGTTAGTTAATCGTGAGGATGTGATGGCTATTTGGATCGATGATGTCTGTGCTGTTGTTCTTCGGATATATGTATATAGATAATTTTATATGCTAGCTTTCACCCTTGTTATGCTGCAAAACTGTATGCAAATTAATCTTAAGTAATTTAATATGCTTTCGCCCCCTTATTATGTGCGTGTATGTGCATTAAATTCTGAAATGTGTTCGTAATTGGTGGGCTGTTGAAGTAATGCTATATAATATCGTTCACATGAAAGAGCCAAAAAAAAAAAACCATATTATCATTAAATATCATCGTATTTATTATAAAATCATATGGGCACTATTTATTTTGCTTGGAGTGTAGAATTATATTAGAAAATTGGCGAATGTATCGAGGATGTTAAAGTATAGCTATATGATAAAACACAACGAGAATCGGAAATAAAATTGAATTCTCGTTAATGAACATACTACTTGTTACCCCCGTCCTCTAGTTTTAAATTAAATGTAGAATATATTTTATATTGTAATTTGAAAATATAAACTATATCCTGTATTTAAAGTCAGAGGAGTATTAATTATGAAACTAGATGCATGCCCGGTAGTTTGCTTGAAATGTGAAACCATGTTTATGTTGCCAATGGGTTGAAATGTTTTTGAAAACTTGGAGAATGTATTAATTTATATGTTGTAGATTACTGAAAAAAATTGACTAAAAATGGATTCTCATTAATTGATGTATTAATCATGAGACTAGATGCCACCCCCTTGTTTTGCTTGAAACAGAAAGTGAGACATACATTTTGCGTCAGTATATTACTTTGTGGATAAGCTTAAATATATGTCATAACTTGGTGAATGTATTGACTATTGAGGTGGTTGTGAAAATACAACTATATGATATACAAGATAGAAAATTTATTGTATTTATTATGAAACTAGATGCACACCCTTTTGCTTTAAATGTAAAGTGAGACGCATTTCATACCTATATAAGTAGGCGAACCTATGTATAAGATAAGAGGGGTAAGTGCCCCCCTTGAATTTTGAATTTTTTTAAAAGAAAAAAAATTAATATATGTTTGAATGATTGTACACCCTTAAATTAAGTGTCCAACTTTAATACATCGAGATTCAAGACTGCACTTTGTAATCGGATGGGAGATGATTGATTGAATGATTGTTTAGTGCTTTATATTGAAAAGATGTATTTGATAGAATTGATAATAAGACAATTATGATGAAATTCTAAAAAATAAGGCCTAGAATGATGACATTATAATTATTTTTATTGTAATATACTTTTGTTATTAAAATATATGTATTTGAACTTATTGAATGTCCGCCCTTTATTATAATTTATGTAGATACATTTCTAACAGTACTTAGCCTTGATTTTCTAAATGACAGGTTTGTAAAATAATTACTTCTTTTATTACATCATCAGTATTCACTTGATTTCATGAATTTTTTTTTTGAAATTCTTTTCTTTTCTTGTTTATACTCTTTTATTTTTTAATACATTTAAATCTTTCTTTTAAAAAAAATTTGGGGCACCCCCGAATCCCCCGTCACTGATGGCCACCCTTCATATATCTTCTGAGTCCGCCACAGCCTATATATATATATATATATATTACTTTTCATATGAACTTAAATGTATTTAAAAACTCGGGTGAATATGTATAAGATACATAAATCATTTTATTTCTTATGAAACCAAATGCACGTCTTTTATGTTGCTTTGAAACGTAAAGTGAGACAGGTTTCACATTTATATATATGTGTGTATATATATATATTTGTGGATAAGTTTAAATGTATTTACAAAGTCAATGATAAAGGTGTTGAGTTTGTAAGAATACAGCTGTATGTATGATATAGAAGATAGAAAAATTATTATATTTATTATGAAACAAGATGCTTGCCATTTATACACCCTTTTTTTGCTTGAAATGTAAAGTGAGACATATTCCACATACGTATAGATAAGTTTAAATGTATTTAAAAAATGGGTAAATATACTGAGATTGTAAAAGTACAGCTATAACAAAACTCTGAAACATGTAATGAGGTTGTTAAAATACATGTATGTGATACAATTAATGCTCAGAGGAAAAAGAAATAAACACGAATTCTCAATATTGTATTTATTGTAAAACTTGATGTAAGCCTTGGACTTTGTTTGAAATATAGAGTGACACACTTTTCTAATTTGCAAATGATGAACCGTCTGTTAGAGAAGAGAAAATGATGAGCTACGTCACTCACATTAGGTCAAGGAAAAATGAAATAAAAATGGATTCACTCGCATGCAAATTCATTGCTTAAAAGTGAATAAAACTGTATCATATTAGGTTCAGGGAAAAATGGATTCTTATTAATCGTGAAACTTGACATCATGGGTGACATATTTTGGTTCAAATGCGAAATAAGACACGTTTTTTTCATTATTTATGAACAGCGACATCTTCTAGAACGGAGAAATGTATAGGATTATTTTATGGAAATGGTTGATGTTGTTGTTTTTTTTAACAAAGCTATTTGTACAAATACTAATAGCATAAAAATAAAATTTCCATCACTTTTAAAAGTTAAAATTACTATTCATCAAATAATCAACTTTTTATGGAAAAACTTTTGTTGGTTGGGTACTTTTTTTGTGGCAAAAAGAAATTATCTGAATAGTAAAAATTGTCACTGAGCATTAGTTGTCTTATTGGACCTCTTTAAATATGTCAGAAGCGCTGCAATATTCAAAACCTTATTCAATACTCATCCCAGTAGCGGATCATCCTGACAAAATTTAGGATTAAGAAATAAATCTGCTTCAGAAGTACGCATTCAGGAGTAATGTTATCCTAATTTTTTTTTTTTTAAAAAAATCTCAATGTCACCTTAGAAGTCCTAAAACATTGCAAAGTCGCCCCTCCTTTAACCATAGTTTATGTTGACCATTAATTTTAACTAAAATTGCTTACTTTGCAAACACACGCAATCTCATTTTCTAACTCATAATAACACGTCGTCCCCCACTCTCTCTCTCTCTCCTCCGTCAGTCTCTCTCTCCCTCCCTCCTCCGCTGATGACTCCCTGGTCATCTCTGTATCATCAACAATCACTTATCTCCTTTTCAACAATGGCGAGAATCAAGCAAACCGCTTGCAAGTCTACTGGTGGCAAAGCCCCTTGCAAGTAGCTGGCCACCAAAGCTGCTCAAAAATCTGCTCCCACCACCAGTGGCGTCAAGAAACCTCACTGATTCAGGCCTGAAACCGTGGCTTTGAGAGAGATCCGACACTATCTTCTCGAGTACTCACATCATCAGGATCGTTGAGTGCGGCTATCTCTCCTTGCACCGGAGGTGGCCTGTGAGGAAGAACAGGGGTGTGCTAGTGATTTTGGGACTTGGATGTGAGGGAATTTGGTGATTTGGGGCCCCTCTTTTCACATTCAATCTCTATCTAATTCATTCTTTCCATAAATTTCACTCATCGACGGTTCAATTTTCCATCAATTTACTTCGACATTTTGCTTAAATAGTCTTCTTTGTTTGTTTTACTCATTGTTTACTCTTCTTCTTTTTCTTATTGAGATTTCAAAAGTTCCATCTTTTCTTCAAAATCTATGGACATCGATGATGAGGTGGGAGAACCTTTGTTTTTTTTTTTTTCAAGTTTTAAAGTTTTTTCTATTGATTGTTGTTGATGAAGTTGAATGGGATGAGGGTGTTTTTTTTTTTTTTTTTTTCTGAATCTAAATTTTTTGGATCTTTCTTGGATGTTGTTGTTGATGATGATGACTGGGAGATTTGTTTTTTGGTTGAACTACCCTCTTTTCTTTAATAACAAGACTTTCGACCCTTGCGTTGCACAGAAATATTTATACTACAAAGACTAAAAATAGATAACATATGATAATATGTTTGAAATAAAGCATATCATTAAATAAATACAATATCAAGAACAACATAATACAATGATCATACTAAAACCTTTTCTTGTTTTCATGAATGTAACACAAGGTTTTGGAAAATTTCTCTGTAAACAACAGTTATTGTCGAATTGCTACATTTATTGTACTCATTGAGTATAAGTATTTTCAAACCATTAAAACTCTTCACCCTAGACAATACAACATACAGTTGGCCATGTGAGAATACCGGGCTTGGTAGGTATAGACCTACATTTGATATTGATTGACCTTGGCTTTTGTTTATTGTCATTGCAAATGAAATAATTATAGGAAATTGCCTTCTTGTCATATTGAAAGGCAGTTTTGTCTCTGATGGATTTATATCCATTTTGTGTATCAAAATCTCTTCATCCATGCTTGTGCCATTCAATGCCTTTGTCTTAATGACATTCTTCCCAAGTTGTGTAATCTGAAGCCTTCTACCGTTGTACAATCCTGCAGCTTAAGTCAAGACTTTCGACCCGTGCGTTGCACGGATTTTAGTTAACTACTAATGTTTCAACCTAAATAACGAATACTCATATCTAAGTACTTAACTATTTCATTACTTGAAAGATCAAATACAAACTGGAAAATTTAATAAATTCATACAATGTTCTCCCTTATAGCTGTGACTGTGGCAAAAGGTTTTGGAAAACTTCTTTGTACACAACATTCATTTTAGTTTTACTACACTTATTAAACTCATTCAATATCAATATTTTCAAACCATTGAAACTCTTTACCCTGGATAGAGCAACATAAAGTTGCCTACGTGAGAAAACTGGGTTTGGTAGGTAAAGACCTACATTTGACATCGGTTGTCCTTGACTCTTGTTAATTGTCATTGCAAATGAAATAATTATTGGAAATTGCCTTCTTGTCATCTTAAAAGCCAATTTAGATTCAGATGGGATCATATTCATTCTATGGACCAAATGTCTTCGCATACGCTTGTGCCATTCAACGCCTTTGCGTTAATGACGTTCTTGCCAAGTTGTGTAATTTGAAGTCTTGTACCATTGCACAACCCTGAAGCCTAATTAATGTTCCTTATCAACATGACTGGTACTCCAACCATTAATACCAATTTATGATGAGGCATCCCAGAAGATGTAATTGAATTTGGATACTCTGTGTCATACAGATCATCGAAACTGTAATTTGCATTATCTATACGAGTTATAGAGTCAGCACTAAAGTATTTTGCTCCATGTCTTGGCAACAAAGAACAAATATAGTCATTCAGGCCCCGTTTGTTATGAGGATGGTTTAAGGAAGGAAAGGAATTTAGAGGAGGGAAAGGAATGGAAAGGAAGATTGAGAGGAAACTTTAAAAGGGTGTTCTATTTGGTAGACATGAAAATTAAGATGGAAGATGATAATTTTAAAA
This sequence comes from Acacia crassicarpa, assembly GCA_034222035.1. Classification (NCBI taxonomy): domain Eukaryota; kingdom Viridiplantae; phylum Streptophyta; class Magnoliopsida; order Fabales; family Fabaceae; genus Acacia; species Acacia crassicarpa. The sequence goes on along the minus strand of JAWXYG010000002.1, from coordinate 65,135,308 downwards.
AAATTAAAATTAAATATAACTTTTAAAATGTCCAAAATACCCCTTTACATTAAAAAGAAAAAAGAAAGAAAAAAAAACTCCCTCCTTCTTCTTCATCTTTTCACCCGACATAGCAAACCAGGAAAAAAAAAGCTTCGATTGCTGTTTCCAACCGGTGGTGGTGGAGATCGTGGGTTCCAACGTTTTCCCTTTCTCGCTCTGCTATCCCTCCTCCTTCTTGATCCTTGACGTCCCGACGACAGAACAAAAAAAAAAGCTTCAGATCCAGGGTTTTGACCGATGGTGATGATTTGGTGAAGTAGATCAGCGACGGCGAAGGAGCTAGGAAGTCTCTGCCGGAGACGAAGAGAGCCGAAGGTGAGAGGAAGAGGGTGAAGTTGGCGACAGTGACGGTGAGAAAAGAGGAAGAAGAAAGGGACCTAATGGGAATTTGCTCACAATCTTCTGGGAAGATTTCATCTTCCATCCAATATGTGAGGGAAGATTAAAGAAGGAATCTTCCCATGGATGAAGGAAAATGGTGCCTCGCTAGAAGATAAATTCTGTATAGCAAACACCTAAAACCAAGGGAAGATTGGAATCTTCCCTTCCCTTCTCCAATCTTCTTCCTAACAAACAGTCCCTCAATGAATTGACATGTTCCGTTGTTGGGGTTGGAATGGACCTATTGTTTAGGTAATCTTTGTCAAATATACTTTCCACTAAATTTGGGCACATAGCTTCAACGATACACCTCATTGGATTAACATCATCATAAAGCAATAGATCTGACGGTAATGGGTTAAGTTCGCAATATTGTTATGTGCTAATCCGATGACGCTATCTCCTACAAGTAGTAGCCATTCAGAGAATGATTTTAAATTTTCCTACTCAATTGGATTGCTAGAAGACTTAAGTCTCATATGTTTTGCTAATTGCAATAAATTGCATTCCTTCCAAAGCGGAGAAGCATTGATAGTTGCATCTACAATTTCAGCTTGCCCACTTTTAGGAATGATCTAAAGGATTTGTCTAAAATCACCGCCCATGACAACAAATTTTCCTCCAAAAATTAAATTGGTCTTCATTAAGTACCTTAATGTTTGGTCAAAAGCCTCAACACAATGTCTTTTAATTATTGGAGCTTCATCTCAAATAATTAGATTAGTAGACTTGATTAAATTTGCAGTTGGTGAAGTATGAGTAATTGAACACAAAGAATCTTCATTGATGTCAATAGGTATTGAAAACCTTGAATGCGCAGTTCTACCAAATGATAATAAAGTTGTTGTAATTCCACTGGATGCTATGTTCAGTATGATACCCTCTTCAAATCTTATGGAAGCTATCAATGCATTACATATGAAAGTTTTTCCAATCCCACCAAATCCATGCAAAAAGAAGAATAAAGGAAAGAAAAAATAAAAAATAATAGAGCATGAACATGCAAAAAATAATATTTACTTGGTCTAACTTGGATATATCACATAGTGGAATCCTTGTTTGGAAACTAAGTAGGGATTTAGTTGAGTATGTAGGAGTTGAGTATGTAGGATAATCGGCATTGATATTTGACTATACAATTGGTTGCCTACAGAATCTTGGCTAAGTCTATAAATGATATGTCCGCACACATGAAAATGGTCGTCAATAAATGAACACAATATAATTAGATAGGATATGAACATATTTCCCAGAATCTTTTCACCTTTCCTTTAGCAACACTGGGCTTTTTGACCCTTTTGACCTTAATTAATTAATTAATAACCAAAATGCCCTTATGTGAAACCATATCACCTTTCTGTCCCTGTTTAGTCGATTACAACCTGATATGTAGTCAACTAAATAGTGCCAATTTTTTTTAATGTTTTCTCGTAATGTAGTTGACTAAGCTACAGTACTTAGTTGATCACACCCCGCCAGATTTGTTTTTTTAAAACCCCATTTGGGGCAAATCAGAACCTTTATGGTTCTGATTTGCCCCAAATGGGGTTTTAAAAAAACAAATCTGGCATGGTGTAATCGACTTAGTACTGTAGCTTAGTCAACTACATCACAAGAAAACATTTAAAAAAATGACACTGTTTAGTCGACTATATATCAGATTGTGATTGACTAAATAGGGGCAGAAGGGTGATATGGTTTCATACAGGGGCATTTTGGTTATTAATTAATTAATTAAGGGTCAAAAAGCCAGCAACACTGCCTCTGAAAATGTTTGGATTTAAAGTGATCAAAATTGCATTAAAGGCATTACTCAAATGACCATAATCTAATAAGATTATATCTTTAATAGTTAATTAATACAGCACTACTCAAAACTATGATTCGTAAGATGGTTAATTATTAAAATTGTTGTACAAAGCCGATGTTCCTATTTAGTATGGCAAAACAAACAAGCACAATAATTGAAGGTTCTAGCAAGGTATATTATTTTGTTGTACAAAGCCTAAGTCTCCTCAACACAATCGTGATATTTATTACTCCCTCCCGTCCTAATTATAAGAGCATTTTTTGAAGTTGATTTTGGTCTAATTATAAGAGCAAGTTTTAACTTTTATCAATTTTTCCTATAATACCCCTATTTATACTTTCTTAATAATAATTAAAGACAATAATAATTTAATAATACATCTATATATTTTATAAAGTAAATAATATTTACAACTCATTAATGTTATATACACCTCAATTATATTTTTTCTTATAAAATAATTTTGAGCAATTTTTGTTATATTTTTCTCATATCATCCTTACTAATACTTCTTCCACAATAATTAATTTAACAACACGCTTATATTCTATCAAATGAGAGATTCTACTTTATTTTTATTTTTAAATAAAACAATTTTAATATTCCTTTAAAAACATTTTTTTTGTAACTATTGGTCTAAAGTGATTAATTTTTTCCCTCTAAAATAACCTAATAAAACATTAATTTTATTATCTTTTTTCGAACAATAAAAAAATAAACTTGCATTTATTCACTGAGTCACTCAACAATCTCTCATTTCTCTGTTCCTTCTTTTCCTCCCTCCTCTTCCCTACACCTTCGTGATAATGCCTGCATCACTAAATGTAAAGGTGACGCTTCTCTTCTATACTACTCATTTTCCTCTTGATGTAATTTTCAATTTTAATTAGGGGTATTTTCGGAAAATAATTATAATTAACTAATTTAACTTCCCTCTTTAATATATCCAAATTCTGGTAAATAGCTCTTATAATTAGGACCGGAGGGAATATGTTTTAACTAAAATGAAGTAAAACATGATCTCAACATATAGTGTAAACATACATGTTAATCATACATTATTATAGAAAGTATATAGAAATTGATAATTAAATCTAGCGAGGTATATTACTTTTGATCAGTTATGTTAAAGTTTAGCGTCTTCATAATATCACTCTCCCTCATACTATCAGAAAGTATTGAATGACTTGAAGCGTCATTATAGAAAGACAAATAATAAAAAAGGAAACAGATGAAAAAGGAACATAACTAATGCAATATAAACTTAATAGATTGCCATCCACCAAATAGGCCCACTACTACGCCTAATGTCCATAATCAATATAAACTTAATAGGAAAATCAAACTAAGCCATCCACTGTTCATGCACTCACAAATCACTATTTATTTAAACAGTGTCAGCTACATATGCCAAGCTGTTTGATTTTTGGGGCTCCGTGCTTGAGGAGGTGGAGGTAGAAGGAATTTATCCATATATTATATACCCCACTGCAGGTTTCACCTTAATAGAAAATCATATTTGTTAAGAAAAAAAAAAGTATTTGAAATTATAGAGTCATTAATTGCTGACTGAGGTGGCTGAATTCTTTTTATCCTCCATTCACGAAATTGCCCCTCACGAAATTGCCACTTACCCCTGCCAACTATACCCTCAGTTCAGCACCAAAAAATTACTCCTCCTTTTATTTCAACTTTCTCACCTACTCTTTCAGAGATTTGCAGAGTCCTCAAACTCTGCTTCCCTCCTTCCATTGGCACATGTTCAAATTTTTGAAACCTTCTTCTATGATTTATGCTTCCTTCATTTTTGCCCATCTGAGCGAAGCCGAATATCAAGCCATCTAAGCGAGGTCGAACATCGGGAGGGAAGAGAGGTTGCATTAGAAGCCCCGTTTTGGACAAAGATGCGAACATGATGGGAAGAGAGTGGGGGTCTGGAGATGCCGCAAGAGAGGCCGTCTTGGGAGATTTGAAGATGTAATTTTTCTCCTTCCATGTTTCCGTTTTCTTTAGGTTTGATTCACTTCTTTGATGCTTCCATGCACTTTCTCAGTCTCTCTCTAAGATGTTTTTGTTTCAAATACTTTGGGTTATTCAAGTTTGCTCTTAAAGTATGTTTGTCATTTTTTCCACTGTGTTTAATTCAATTCCTTTATCATTTAGATGAGTGGAAAATTCATATGTGCTTTAATGTGATGGAATTGTTGCATCCGTGGATCGCGCGGGGGATTTTTTTGCTTGTTAAACTAAAAAAAGTGCAGAGAATATCCAGAAACTTTACTTATAATGTGCTGCATACAAACTTCCATTAATAACAAAAGAAAGTAAAACTTCAGAAGACAGAAATGCCGGTCACAAAAAAAATATTCCATTCACTGCCCTAGCATAAGGTTCTTCACCACTACAACTTTAGGATAATGTGGATCTATAAAAACACGAGTACCACCGAGGACAGACGAAAGCTCAACATCTACAATTAGAAATAAAGGATTAACAAGGAGAGATGGATGATGCACGTCAAAGTATAATTATTATAAATGTAAGTGTAAACGAACCTCTTTCTATTTTCCACATTATCTACATATTGGACTACAACAAAAACCTTTGAATGGCCATGCAGATTTTCCAACAGCTGGAGTGTCCTCTCAAGAACTTCGCCTTGCAATACACATCTTACCAGAAATTTCTTGCTGCAAGATAATTAAAATTGATTTTAGAAACTGACTGTACAGACCGTTGATACGACTTTACAGACCGTTTATCCTCCAGATCTATAATTAATGTCATGGAATATACTCCCCTGCAGTTATAATTAGATGATCCATGATATGATCGAAGAATGGCTCAAACATCTAAATATATGACGTTAGACACCAAATAAATAAATATTGGTTTCCAGACAAATACAACAGAGAAAAAGACATGGGTATGTAAAGAATTGTATGACATATTTACGAATGAGTATATTATCAGTAGGAATTCCCCACCAGTTGACATCATGAACAAAATTAAGGATAAAACAACGCTCTGGTATTGAGTCAATGAAGGTAGGAGCTATCGTGGAATAGATTGCTATTACAATGTGAATCGATTGATGCACTCCTTCGCCACCATCGCAAACTAAAATGTGAGATATCATAAATGGCACCCTTAGTTAGTTGCCAGCAGTGCTTGTCCATTAAGATCAACGGACATTAGCCTAACCATCATTCGTGTATCTTTTTGATAGAAGAAGGGAAAGCATCAACTATGTAGATGGAAAAAATTAAGATACACAAATGAAAGACATTAAAAAGAGAAGACAAAAAAAAAAATTGTCACTGTGTTATAAACAACAATGAGATCAACCACCTCAAGCTCCAGTAAGGGGCGTATATGCTGCTGCAACAACGTTCAATGAATGATGCGATCAACTTTCACCTTAAGATCGATTCGGAAGAACCTTGAGACAAATTTTTCAAGGTTGAGTTCATGTTGCTTGCCATTGCAAGACGGTAACTGAACTGGGAGAAAACTACTGAAAGAACTTTTTGGTGAGAAATAATAAACTCATACCAACTACATTAATAAATAAACATAACTACATAATTGATCATAAAACTTATAACATCTCCAGTAAAGTCATTACAAACATGAAGCATATGGAAAAAATGTTCTCGTAACATAAATGAAGTTGCAAAATCCTAAATGCTGAAAGCCAAAAAGAAGAAGAAGAAGAAGAAGGATTAAACGCCTCAAGGTGAAACTTGGAACACATGGCGCGAAGATCTTGGATAGTCATTATCATCAGTAATATGAGCAGCAGACAAACGATTCAGTTTCAAGCAGAAATTAACAACAGCATGGTGGCTATAATTGAAAATTGCTTCAGAGATGTCACAATGGCTTTCAAACATTATTTCCCCATCTACAATGTTAAGAGAAACATTTTAGCCACTCAAAAAATCAGGAAAAAAAAATATATCGAAGTAATATAATCACAATGATATATAGAAAAACACTAATCACAGGTCCTTATCATACACACCTTCAAATCTGCGCATTGTACGTGATCTTATGATGCATCTTCGTATATGCCATGTCCTAGAAGTTTGCTACAACTTTAACAGTGATACTTTGATTGTTGCTTTGACAGTCCAGCTGAAGGAATGAAAGTACATTAGACATAGCCATTTGAATCCAAAATGGAAAATATGTCAGGTTGAGGATTCGAGTTTTTCAACTGACAGTGGAGAAGAAAACGAAAACGGCTTAAATAGACTTAAATTCAAATGGCCTGTATTGGAAATGATGGTTAATATTTACTCCGTCTAACTGCAGTGGCCAATTCGTTCAGCCAATAAACTAAAACCGATGAGAAAGACAATGCATGGGAAACAGATAAGCACCATTGGAATTAGACTAAAATTAATGATATGGATATGCACCTCCAATGAGATTCGAAATCAGTTTGACATCTGAAGAGAATTTGAATAAATTTTGAAAAGAAGGGATATAAATGAGAAGACTGAACACGTGGATCAATGTATGGGTGTGTACGTCCAGTTAAATTTGAAATTAGTTTGACCGAAGAACATAATGCATTCACACTTACACGGAAGAAGGAATATATTTGAGAAGTCTGAACACGTGATCAATATATGGGTTCATGTCTGTTGACCAATGAATGATGAAGAGAATGTAATGTTGGCAATCCACGTGGACCATTGAACGAGTCGCTTAGAGTTTTAGTAGTATATATTTGATTGATAATCCACCTAGTTCCTGGAATCGATTATGCATGCAATTGCTAGCGTTGTGAAAATCTACAATTTAGGAGGGGGAGAGAGATTGATGGAGGAGAGAGTGTGGGGGGATGATGCGTCAAGATTGGAGTATACATGTCTGTCAAGTAAGCAATTTCATTCAAAATTAGCAATTGACATGAAAGGTGGTTAAAAGCAGGGAGTCATTGAGATAAGAAAAACTTTCAGGACAACATTGCTCCTGCATGTGTACTTCCAAGACAAATTTACTACTTAACCCTAAAATCTAAACTATCAAAAATTTGATTTAGGCAATTTAAATTTAAAATTCCTTTTTTAGTCTTTTAAGAGGTGTTAGTTATAAAAACTAAAGATTTGGATAATACAAAATCTAATGGGACAAATTGCACCGTATCAAAGAATCACGGTTTTAGTTAAACAGTGAAATAAAAGGAAAATTTTTTAACAAATTAAAATTATTCATGTAAATTTGATTATTTTATAAATAGTAATTTAAACTTTTAAAAGTGATGAAAATTTAGTTCATTAATTAGCTATTGTACGAACAGATTTTTTTTAAAAAAAGAAAGACAGAAAGCAAACCAACATCAACCTCAAAAGGGCGCTTTCTTAAGATTTTTGTGTAACACGATAGAAAACTTATCATACATTTCAAATGTCATTTTCTTTTTGGTCAAAATTTCAAATGTCATTGGACAGATGATAGCAGTAGCATTTTAGGCAAAAGATGGCATAGGACATAAAGTCAAACGAGAGAAGCCAGGTGCCAAGAACTTTTATCATCCCAATTGACAGTCCCTGAAGCAGCTATCACCGGACACAGGGCAGCTTTCACAATCACCGGATTTGGCAAATATCTTCTCCAACTGCAAGCAACCCATCGATGGCGAGGCAGCACAACGTCACCGACTTTTGACTGGGATTAGAAAATCTTAAAATATATATATATTCTCATGTTATTTTACATATTTGAACTTTGAAGAGATGGTGTACATCTTAAATATAAAATATAATTTTTTATATTTATTAATGTTTTTTTAATTTATCTCATATGGATACTTATCAATATTAATTTACAAGAAGAAGGAATGAGAGACTTAAAAACGATGTCTAAAGTGGTTTAAAAAATATATTATAGTATTAACTAACTTAACCAACTTCCTTAATCTAATCAAATTATGTAAACATATCCTATATTTAAGAGGGATGAGTATTAAAGTTTATTGCTTCCTCTTTTTAGATTTTGCTCATCCAAAAATGGACAATACTAATATAATCAAGATTGTCAAATTCATGATAGTGATGTAAACTCGAATCGTAAACTCGTAAGAATTTACTTTCACTATTAAAAAAGTATTAATAATATATAATAAATAGTCAAAACATAAAAAAATAACAATAATTTCATTTAAAGATATTTTGAATCAAAAAAATTGAAATTAAACTCATTAATGCTCAAAATTTACCATATTTAATAAATAAATTTCTATAAAACTTATATATAATAACGTGAAGACCCTTGGATCTAGGGAAATGCACTTCGAGGCCACAGTTTGCGGCTCGATCCCGCAGTTTCCTTGCCCTTGCAAGTGGATTATGAAAACAAAACTTCGTATAACGCAAGAATTCTTACAAAGAAGGAGAACATAATGTACCCTGCTCCTTCATTAATGTACAAACAGGCAACACTAGATATGCAGAAAAATATAAATATGGCGAGATTACACATGAGAATACAAAAATGCCAAAAGATTTTATCTGAAGACCCCCCTCACTCAATGGAGGGAAAGAAGTCACAGACTCAAGAGGCAGCCGATGACGGTACTGCAATCCCAGGCACTACAAAATTAGAGATGCTTTCGGAGAGGTGCTTGACTGCTTTATCAAAATTCACAAAACCCATGAACCAAAAATCATATCCGTCCACTGTAACAATCTGAATATACTTTTCCGAAGAATTCTCCTTCATGATCACTGGGTTCACTGACGCAATCTTACCCAAAGGCACCATTACCTGGTCACCAGTCACAGAATTTTAAATTCCCTAGTCATTTCTTAACCCCAAATTAAACGCCAAGTTCGTTCTATTTCTAATTTTCACCAAATCTGACAATCATTTGGGTAAAATTATAGGATTCAGAAGCGGGATTAGGGATTTGAATTTACCATGTAGTGGCTCCAAGCCTGTTGCCCAGAGGGTGCGGTGTAAGAGACGGGGCGATCGCTGCAAAATGCGATGTGAAGATTAGAGAGGTAGAGGGTTCCTGAAACTGGACCTGTCGATGTGGAGATGTGACACGCGAAGGTCTTCTTGAGCTTCTCGTTGGGGTAGGTAGCGAAATTTTGTTTGTAGAGAGCCTCAAATCCGCCTCCGCCGATGGCTTTGGCGGTCAGATTCATCTTCCCCCAAGCCGCCGAAGGCACCGATGGACTTGTTTTAACTGTAATCAATTACCAGTAGAGTCAAACATCGAGTTTCAGATCGGCAAAAACTCGATAAAAACAAGAAAAGGAAAAGGGATAGAGACAGACGATTGTGCCAGACGTTGTTGGCGGTTAGTTCAGCCTTTTTACCCCATGAATCGAGGGTTTGGAGGATGGATTCCATGGGACTAGCGGGAGGCTTCACAGCCGGAGCGTGTTGGACGTAAGGATGGTGGAAGTAGGGAGCGGAAGCAGAGGAAGAAGAAGGCGCAGATGGAGGCGTGTGTGATACTCCATGGAGGTTAGGAGCTGAGGGTGGTTGAGGTGCCTGGTCGGTTTTCATTGCGATCTTGCAGAGAGAGGAGAGAATCAGAACGAAAGGTGCTAAACGCAGTTCCTTGTGGGATCAAAAGTAGTAGAAGCTCATTTTTTTAAGTAGCTTCAGGGGGGTTGCTTAACCGCGTTATTCGTTGCAACTCCCAAGCCCATGGCTCGCTTTCTCTCTCCTCCTGCTTCCTCCGCTCTGGTACAATTCCCATGGGATTTTAACCAAAATAATAGCAAAAAAAAAAAATATTTACCAGATTAATGCACAGTCAAAACTATTTACTAAAATAAGGCTCACGCCACTGGTGGCGTAGGGGGGTCCCACGCCACATCAGTGGCGTGAAACAGGTCCACGCCACCAGTGGCGTGGCCTTGTTTCACGCCACTGACGTGGCGTGCCCGGTGGACCAATCACAGTCTGATGATTCAATATTTATAAAAAAAAAAAAAAAAAAAGACACGGTGGCGTCAGAAAGTACGACGCCACTAGTCGTGGCAGAAGGTACGACGCCACTAGTGGCGTCGTACTTTCTGACGCCATTGTCACATCAACCTTATTTTGGTAAATAGTTTGAACAGTGCTTCAGATTGGTAAATATTTTTTTTTGTTATTATTTTGGTTAAAAATCCCAATTCCCATCGTACACGGTTCCCTACAGTTTCATCAAATACCCAAATTCTCAGTCAATGACTTGTATGGGAAAAAATGACTTACAGTGAATCTGATCAAATGAAAAAATCAGATTCACTGAATTTTACACAGTAATATGTAATTTATATTTAAATTGATGGTAGTATAAGTTGTTTTTGTGATTTAAATATATAATTAATCTAAAATATTTTTAAAGATACTTACTCATACTTAAAATATTCTTCAAAACACGCACTATAAGTAATGCAGTGGTATTGGAATTAATTTCCCTTTTCCCGAATCTCCCTTCCCTATCGCCTTATATCCAAAAAAAAATATTCTTCAAAATATTAAATGATATTACAAATCACCTCATGATTTTAAAAAAATATTTTAAGATCTTAAAAAAATTATTTTTAGTACCAATTAGTACTCTAAAATACTACATAATACTAAATTATACTTCAGGGTACTGAACGATACTAAAAAAATACTTCATAAGTTCATAAGTAATTTTTCAAAAAACTCCCCAAAATAACTTTTTAAATAAGTAACTTTTGATCTATATGTCCGATTGGAACAACTTTTCAGCCAAAAATTAAAAAAAAAATCCCATAAATCCTTTCATAAGTCCAATAAGTTTATCCAATCGACGTACTAAACATGTACAATGCCATACCCGTCTTTACATCTCACTTGGTGTTTGTAAGATTGTGCAAGAGAGAATAAAAAAATTTAGACAATTGTAGAAGATTGTAGAAGAGAGAATAAAAAATTGCTCATTATAACTAAGAGGATTGGCGAAGATAGATAATGTGCAGTGTCACTCAAAAAAAAAAAAAACAGATATTTGTGGTGGAGAGAGCTGCTTTTGATATTAAATGTATTAATATTAAAATAAATAATTAAATGGTGGCATAACAAGAAATTAATAAAAAAAAATTTAGACATTTTTATTTTTTTTAATAAATAAAGAAAGAATGGCGGTTGTTTTTTTGTAAAAAGGAATAGATGGAGTAACAATTTGAACAATAATATTTGCCTATAATCTATAGAATTAAAAAGTTAAACCCCAATTAAAGTTGGTCTGTGAACCGATTGAATTTTAATCAGTGAACCTAATTAAAACAAGTTAGAAAAAGCAGTTGATCATATTTGTTCTTTAATACTATATATCCTTGTTGTGTAAAAAAATTGTGGTTTGTACATGAATAATCTAAATGCTTATGGATCAACATTTTTATTTAGATAACCACTTAATCTTTAACCACTACCTAATCTTAATATTTTATACATACGTGTTGTCCTGGGCCCTTGATGTCTCACACAAGGCGAGGGGAAGCTTCCCACGCCAAACACGCTATTGTCTTTTTCATTATTATTATTATTGTTATTATACTCCATTGGAACGTAGAGTAATTTTGTTTTGTTTTTACTGGAATCATCCTTATCAATATATCTTTATCCCTCATATTATATAAATGAGGTCAAACATTTATTTTATTAATTCTAACGACATATTTTTAAAATATCATAAAAAATCTAAAATATGATCCTTTAATTTGCTCATAAATATAGCATAAATCTCATAAATATTTTATATTACACTCTAATTTAACTTATTTTTGTAATTAATTCAATATTACGTACTGTAACTCCGAAGTTAATTATGAACTATGAACAACACTGGTGGGATAAATTTGGCCCGGAAAAATACAAAATAATAAAAACCTTTCTACGTCAAAGCAAAGCTGGTTCCCGGGGAAAGCATACGTGGCGATACGATATTAAACTCAGAAGTGTCGATGCAAACGGAGTTCATTTTATATTTCGTTTCTGTCTAAGACTCTCCTCGTCGATATCACGTTTCGCCACGCGCACGATGACAAGTTACCACATTGCTCACCAGCAAGACTACCCTCCTCCAGGTTCTTCCTCAACCCTCCACTCTCTCTGCTTCTCTTTTTCTTTCTCCTTTTCATTTATTTCCCGATTTCAATTCTATTTTTTCGTTTATTCGTCGCTGAATCTTCACTCAGGGCAAGGATCTGTGTATCCTCCTCCTCCGCCGCCCGACTCATCCTCACCGGCGCCTCCTTACGGAGGTTTTCCGCCGCCGTCGTATTCCGGATACCCTCCGCCCCGGCCTCCTCAGCGTCCCCAGTACGAAGGGTACCAGGATTATTTCAATGAACAATATCAACAACCGCCTCCTCCGGCTAATTACGAACACCACCACCACCACCATGAGACCGACTGTGGTTCCGTCTTGCGAGGCTGGTACACTTTCCTTCTTATAATTTTTCTGCTCTGCTTTAATATCATCTTTTAATTTTCAAGTATGGGTTTTAGACTCTAGTATCTGCTTGAATTAGTATATTGGCCCCTAACTTCAAATTTGAAACTCACCTAGTTAGCTTGAATTCGATCTTACCCTACAGTTCGTCCCAGTAAGAACCCTTCTTTATGAATTCATTGCACCTAATAAGTTTTAAAATAAACTCGGGTTTCCTCTCTGCAATTTCTACCATTTCTACACGCGCAAGCTCTCATGTTAGTTCCTCTCCGGCCACTTCATTCTTATCCCACCTATCTTATACAATTTGCTTACAGTTCGGATTCTGTTGAGAAATTACAGAAAAAGGGAAAATTCGAACTGCAGCAAAGGTTGCCTCTGAAACAGAGTTCCAGCCACAATGGGATAAAGACCCTCCATACTCAATTTGTTACAACAAGACACGACAGACTCTATTTTTCCACAATTTTTCTTTAACCATGAGTTGGTTTCATGAGCTGCAGATAAGAATCTGACGGCACTTTTCGCATACCCTGCAACATATACTTCATTGTTCCATCTGCTTCCTTGAACCAGAGAGGAATCTCCCTACGTTGTGTGCCAAAATCAGTCTCTTGGTTCGTATTCCAACCCCTTTAAGTAATGAAGTTCATAGGCATAAGAGATTAAGAGGGTTGTCTATTGTGTTAGTATCAATGAATGGGATTGGCAGCCCAACAGAGTAGTTTGGAAAAGATTATCTGGTCTTTAGGAAATCTTTGTCCTAGAATTCAAGCTCTGAGATGGAATAAAGAAAGAGATATTGCACTTGTTTCAAACGTTTTAAACATTGATTATGAATTTTTGGATAAGAGTTAGTTACATTGTCAATACTTGTTTTGCCTGTTTGGAGTTAGATAATGGACGCTGATGGACGTGTGCTAGTCTGAATTTTAGACTTTCATCTTATATCTGGGACAAATCAATGTATTTTCGATTACATATTATGCTGCCTATTGTAGAAACAATCCCCATGACATTGTATCAGGACTGGAGGTCCAATTAATGAAAGGCTTAACTTCCATATCCAATTTAAGAGCAAAGTACCATAGAAACAGCGCCATAGAACTTTATGGATAGTGCTTGGGCACTGCAGTAAGCAGGAATTCCAAACTGATTTGATGACGTTAACTTGAGCGTTGCCTTCGTTATCATTAGGCTAAAACATTGGTATTGCATGCTTGCTTGCTTCTTCCCTTTGAATCTGATATTTTAAACAAGCTATGGTAGCTATGCAAGAGAAGTCAATACATTAGGCATACTTTGTCATAAAGTCCAATGCAATGATCAAGATACAGCTAAATATGATGGTAAATACTGATTTGGAAGGCACGTGCTTGTTTTGAACTTGGACAGTTCAATCATTTGACTATGAATTTGACTTTGGTTTCTTTAGACATAGACAGAGACCCTGATCTTAACATGACAGGTTTTATTTGACATGGCCATAACACTTAGGCTTAAGTTGTCAATTCTTGATGGTGGATTCATATCATCATATTAAATTGTTTTGAAGTATCACTTAGGCTTAAGTTTTGTATGCCTATCCTGTTTATTTCTTATGATGCTAACTAATGTGGATCTTCATTTTGCCTTTTCAGCTTGGCAGCACTCTGTTGCTGCTGTGTGCTAGAGGAGTGTTGTTTTTAATCGTCACATTTATAAAATAATGAGTCGTCTCTGCAGTTTGGCATGCTTGGTTCTCGGAGTCCTCTGCGGAGTGTGGGATACTGAGATCTGTCGTCTTTAATCGTTCTTGTACGCTCAATGCTGTTATGTCTATAAAGACTATTATTTGGTTTGTCCATGGCTCTATAAACCAAGAACATATTATACTTTCAAACCTATACGCTTTTATATCCATCCAAAGACATTTGTAATGTAATATCCCATTTTTCTTGATGTTATTTCCATTCTGGGCCACCAGGCTTCGATTTGCTTCCGGGCTTTTCAACTTCTATAAAATGTTCTGAGATGGTTTGACGGCTCATGTTGTTGAAAAAATTTGCGAGATTGCTAACTGGTGACAACGGCTAACGATGGCCCAAAAGAAAAAGGACAATTGCCAAAAACCAACTCTTAAAGTTACTATCTACAGAATGTTCACGGTTAAAATCAAAAAATAGGATTTTATAGATTTAAGTTTAAAACATCACTTTTTAGGCCTCCTCCGGCATGTTTTAGTGGGAGGAAGCTAGTGAGGGAAGAATTGTGTGCACGACAGGGACATGTCTGCGGAGGGAACTGAATCAACGGAAAGTCGAGCTAAGTTACAAGAAGAAGATGACATTTTGGGTCGTAACATTAAGAAGATGGAACAGCAAGGTTCGAAGGTCCATGGCTATCTTGCAGTTCAAAGGTGGAGCCCAAATTTTAAGCTATATTGCAACAAGATTCGAAAGGTAGCTATATGGGTTCGGATTCGTACTTTACCCATGTATTGTTACTCGGAGAACTTTCTAATGGAATTGGGGAACTTAATCGGAAGAGCCTTGAAAATAAAATAGATGTTAACACTCTGGCTCGATGTGAGGAGAAGGGGCAGCAGTTGAACGGGGCAAATTTGCTGGAGTAAGGCTACTCAGATCATGCACCAGAAAGGAGAGAGCCGTTAAGGTAATCATGCGAAAAAGAAGGGAACAATACATATGGAAACAGGAGAGAGCAGCAGGTCGTACGAAAAGAGAAAGAAGGAAACGAGTGGTGTGCAAAACGGAAAAGAAGGAGGAGGATGATCTTGCGCAATTGTTATAAGTGGAAGAAGATGTTTCTACAGATGAGAATTCTGACGTACAAGTTGAGGAGCTGAAGAAGAAGGATTATGATACGTCACCTCTCCCGCCTAAGGAGAAACTAAAGGAGCTCCCTTCTAATCTAAAGTATGCTTTTCTAGGGACGGATGAAACGTATCCCATTATTATTAGTGCTGAGTTGTCACTTATCGACGAAGAGAAGTTACTGAAAGTTTTGACTACCCACAAGACTGCAATAAGGTTCCCTGTTAGCAAATATGGTGTCACTCATCGTGTCACTACTCCATATCACCCACAAACTAGTGGGCAAGTGGAGATGTCTAACAGGGAATTGAAGCAAATTCTGGAGAAGACTGTTGGGAGGTCAAGGAAGGATTGGTTTAAGAAGCTTGATGATGCTTTGTGGGCGTACCGAACGGCATTCAAAACTCCTATTGGCATGTCACCGTTTCAGCTGCTATATGGTAAGTCTTGCCACCTTCCAGTGGAGCTTGAGCATAAGGCGTTTTGGGCAACTAAGTTGCTGAATTTTGATGCTAAATCTGCTGATGAAAAGAGGTTACTTCAGTTAAATGAGCTTGATGAATTCAGAATTTTTGCATATGAGAGTGCTAGCCTCTATAAGGAAAGAACCAAGAGATGGCATGACAGGAGGATTATTCCTAAAGAGTTTCATACTGGACAGCAAGTTCAGATGACGCTTTTAAGGTGAATGGGCAGAGATTAAAGCCTTACCATGGTGGAGACATTGACAGAGGAAGAACCTCTGTGGCATTGGAAGTTAAGAATTAAGGTGACATCCGTCAGGCTCAGGACGGTAAACAAGCGCTGATTGGGAGGCAACCCAATAAGTTTTCCTTACGGTTATTATTTTTATTATTATTATTTTCTTCTTGTTTTTCTTTCTCTTTCATTTTTCTAGGTTTAAAGATAATCACTCTTCTTGTGGCTGCCAAGTCTTGCTGGGGCGCTCTTTTCTCTTTTAAAATTTGAAACATCATGGATGGTAACAGATGAAGCACTCCACATCAGAGTTAACGACCTAAAACCAGGGGAGTACTAGTTCCTTTCCCTATTTACATTTTGCAACATTGAGGACAATGTTTGATTTAAGTGTGGGGGAGGGATATAATTTCTTTAGTTATACTTGTCCTTATGCAATTGAAAAGATTTTTTTTTTTTTTGATATTTTTGCATTGTCTAGGATTGACCTTAATTTTGAGCCTTCCCCATCTTAGAAAATATTATCAAGTCAAAAATTTTATAAAAGAAAAAAAAAAGTTCTAATTAAGCCTCCAAAGTCTTGAATTTTTTTTTCAATCTTGAGATTGACTATGAGAATAGAGATTAGTTTATAATATGATCAACATATTATTAGTTTATGAATGTTTTGCTACAAGATTTCTTTAGAAAATTAGATGATGACCTTTGCTGGCTAAGTAAAATTGTTGTTTGGGGAAATGACTCAGGTAGTAAAAAAAAAGAAAAAAAAGAAATTCACACACACGTGCACACAACTCCAATGACTTCTCTAGACCTTACTTAGTAACCGGGGGCACTTCATCACCAATGTCGGCACTCACGTCAAACGGTAAAGTTAAAGTGGGTTATGAGTTAGGCTAAAAGCCTCTTGAGATGCCTGTTGGAGTAACTGAGTAACCGGTGCTGCATCACCCATGTGTAGGGTCACGTCAAAAGAGGACCTACAACAGCTCAAGGGAAAAAACAAAATCCTACCTGAGGATCCTTATTAAATTAAATGAAAAAATTGATTAGGAGGGGAATTTGAATTTTTCTGGAGAAATTGAGTAGCATAATATTCTTTTACTAATCTTATGGTTGATCTTATTGTTTGTCGATCTTTTGATCATGGGATGTTAGAAGATTGTTACAATTGTTTAAGACTATTGGCTTAGTAATCTATCTTTATAAGACATTAACCTAAATTAGATTTGATGATATGATCTAAGTGTGGTGGTTTATTGCTTTCTGTTTTGGGATTTCATGAGCAATGTTCTTTCGGGATAATGAATTCTCTTTCTTTTGCTCGAGGACAAGCAAATGTTTACGTGTGTGGGAGTTTAATAAGTAGATATTTTATAATTAAATAAGTATAGATTTTGGGATATATTGATTGATTTTACTAATATCTTATGCTTATTTAATTATTTTTTATGTACTTATCTATCTTTTAATTAAATATAGGATAACAGAATATTATAACAGAAAATCTATTAATATCCTATTTATTTGTGCAGGAGATATTAAGGGATCTAAGAGAAGAGAAAATATAGGAAAAACAATAAGGGCAACAAATTAAATTGAAAAGGATTTAATAAAATAAATTATTATATTATATTAAATTCAAAAAAGATATAAAAGAAAGGAAGTGCATGTACCTGCGAAGGAAAAAAAAAAAGCAATTGAATGAGGCGTGGACCCCACGTGGTTGAAAAGATATTGGGAGATATGATAGATATCATTTGGATCCAAGATACAATTCCACAGCCCAATTAATGGAAGCAAGAGGCGATACCTAAAACTAATAAACGGAAGACGACGCACAGAGAGGAAAAAGAACGCACGACGTGAACCGAGGAACAGCAAAGACGCAAGAAATTAGGAGTGTGAGACGCAAGAACGAGTTTAATTTCATCTTTTTTATTTTGTTAACCTAGCCATGTTTGGCTAGTTTTCTTTTGTAGTTAGGGCGGGGATGAACCCTATGCGAATCTAAAATATTTGTTTAGATTATTTATTTTATTGATTGAATGAATTATCTTTGCTTAAAGCCTTCTTAAAGATTGATCACCTTTTAGATTGTTTATAGGTTGGTGTATGACAATAGAGATGTTGGTACATTTAACCAAAACCGTTAATTCATCATAAAGTTGCATGACCTAGATATAGGCTTACGAGTTTATGCGATCTCATAATTCTGATTTAAAAATATAATCTTTCCAAACAATACTAAGACATTAGGTTGTTTTCAAAGATAACGGACTAAGGTAGTATCAAGACATTGGGACTTAGTCCAATTTTAGAGAATTGATCGTCAATCAAGAGAATAATAATCAATAAGGGATTCCATTTGAATTATTAGAGGAACATAAGGGGATTCTCATCCCTAGATGCGTTTTTCTTAATTACTTATCTTTTTCAACTGTTCTTGATTTTAGATTGTTAAAGCAATCAAGAGTCCAAGGCCCAATAGTTGTAAAATAGAACTTATAGAATAACATGAGCCCATTTGTATATTAGTCCAGTAGGCCTTTGTAGTTCCCTGTACAGATATGCTGAAGTGTAAATTCTAGGGTTTTTACCCTACTATAAATATTACAATTACAGGTGGTCTATTCACGCCACTTTTACACAATCACAATACTCTAATATTTATCTTGGTATCAGAGCTCTTTAGGCCAGCAGCCATGGCAGAACGTACTACTCAAGAATCCTCCTCTGTTCCCACTGCAACCGAGAAAAATTCTGAAGCCACCTCTCTCGTTTCTGCTGCTTCCCTCTCCAAATCTCCAACCAGCAATAGCATTTCCCAAGCTTGTTCTGTCAAGTTGGATGGAACAAATTATCTCATTTGGCAAACTCACGTTCTACCCATTATCAAGGGTCACAAACTTGAGAGTTTCCTCACTGGTTCAAAACCTTGCCCACCACAGTTCATTGTTGAAAATGGCACCAGCTCACTCAACCCAGCCTTTGAAGATTGGGTGGCTGCAGATCAGCTAGTATTTTGCTGGATCTTGAACACCATGACACTTGAAGTGTCCTCTCAAATGACTGATGTTTCCACCGCGGCTGGACTCTGGGCAGCAGCAAAAGAGGTTGCTGGTGCACAAACCAAATCTAGGATTCTTATGCTCAAATCTGATTTTCAGCGTGCTAGAAAGGAGTCCATGAAAATGAAGGAATATCTTACCAAGATGAAAAGCTTTTCTGAGCAACTTTCACTTGCTGGTTGCCCTGTTTCTCTACCTGATCTGTTTATTCAGATTCTTGCAGGTCTTGATGCCGAATACAATCCAATTGTAGTGCAACTAAGCAAGGATATTGATGAACTCAGCTGGATTGGCTTTCAATCTTCCCTCTTGACCTATGAAAATAGAATGGAGCAGCTAAATTAGTTCTCAAAGCTCTCAGTTACTAATAGCTATGTTAACTATGTTGGTTCAGAACGCCCACCTACCAAAAATTGGAGTGGCAATCGCTCTTTTCGCGGCAACCGTGGAAGAGGCCGAAGAGGCTTTGGAAGAAGAGGAGGAACCAGCAACTACAGCCCAAACTTCAACTCAAATAGACCAAAGTGTCAGCTGTGTGAGAGGTTTGGTCATGAGGTTGAGACCTGTTTTTACAGATATGATAAATCCTTTGTGAAACCAAACAAGCAGAAAACAACTTAGCTGTTGCCTCAAACTCAAACAATGATGATCTTGCCTATTGGGCTACTCCTGAATGTGTTGGTGATGATGCTTGGTACCTGGACAGCGGAGCAACCAGTCATGTTACTAATGATATCAATCGTATTGATCGTCCCACTGATCCCAAAGGTAAAATACATCTGGTTGTAGGTAGTGGTCATAAACTTAAAGTTGAAAAAGTTGGAAACTCTACATTATCACATGTGAATGATAGAACAATTCAGCTGAACAACATTTTATACTCACCTGATATTAAGAAGAACCTGCTAAGTGTTTACAAAGTGGCTCAAGATAATAATGCAAATATTGTATTTAACACTAATGGATTTTCTGTGAAGGAACAGCAAACAGGGAAGATAATGCTGGAAGGGGTACCAACTGAAGGAGGCATGTTTAAAGTTTCCAAAGGACTCTCACAAGGGCAAGAGAATGACAGTAAAAGCTATAGTCCTGATTTTGTGTTTTCTGTTAAGAAAGAAGCTGTTAATACAGCATTTAATCATTCTAGCATTAATAGAACTTTGCTGCATTGTAGACTTGGACATCCTAGTGATAGGGTGCTTAATCAAGTGATTAGTGATTGTAATCTTAAAGCTAGTAGAAATGAAGATACGTTTTGTGAGTCATGCAAGTTTGGGAAATCACATTCTCTTCCTTATAAGTCCTCTCAATCACAAGCTACTAAACCCCTTGAGCTAATTCACACAGACTTATGGGGACCTGCACCTATTAATTCCTTAAATGGTTTTCGCTACTACATCTGGTTTCTTGATGATTACAGTAGGTTTTCATGGATCTTTCCATTAAAGACCAAAGACGAAGCACTAAATGTGTTTGTTCAGTTCAAAAGGCTTGTAGAAAATCAATTCAAAAGCAAAATCAAAATTCTGCAAAGTGACTGGGGTGGAGAATACAGAAGATTTTCAAACATCCTACAAGAATCTGGAATACATTTCAGACATTCATGTCCACATACATCTGCCCAAAATGGTAGAGCAGAGAGAAAACACAGACACATAGTTGAAATGGGCCTCACATTGCTTGCTCAAGCAAAAATGCCTCTTCACTATTGGTGGGAAGCATTTCATACAGCCACAACTTTAATAAATCAGTTACCTACAACTGTTCTAGGTGGAATCTCACCTTACTACAAGCTTTTTCAAAGGGTCCCAGACTACAACAGACTTAAAGTCTTTGGTTCTGCATGTTATCCTTGCCTAAGGTCCTATAATCAACACAAAATGGATTTTCGAACCACCAAGTGTGTTTTCCTAGGCTACAGCAACTCACACAAGGGCTACAAATGTCTTAATTCTGCTGGTAGAATTTACCTATCTAGACATGTTGAATTTCATGAAACAGATTTTCCCTTTGCTAGAGGCTTCATCAATAAGAGAACACCCCCTCAAGAGGGAATCTATTCACAAGATTTTCTCAATGTATCATTACCTGAAGTTGGCATGCGTTTCTCTTCTCGGTAGCCGCCACAGCAGGTGGACAATACTGATCTGGACTCTTCTTCACAGCAGGTGGAAAATACTGACCTAGACTCATCAGCAAGCTGTTCCTCTCCTCTATCCATGCATTTGGATGAGAATCCTGCAAATGCAGAAGAACAATCAGTTTCCCTTGATGTAAATCCATCAATTCAGTCCAATGATCCCAAAGAAGGTGCAGAAACAACTGACTCACAAATCACAGTGAGAAATCAACATCCCATGGTTACTAGAAGCAAAACCGGTGTGTCCAAACAGAAACTACCTTACATTGGGACTGTTACAACAGAGAATAATGCAGATAAAGTCCCTGTCTCAGTCAAGGAGGCCTTGAAAAGTCACGAATGGACAAATGCAATGCAGGAGGAGTATCATGCACTGATTAAAAACAATACCTGGAGACTAGTTCCTTACTCTGGACAAGGAAATTTGGTTGATTGCAAATGGGTTCTTAAAAGGAAGTTTAACTCAGATGGTTCGTTTCAAAAGCACAAAGCAAGGTTAGTAGCCAAAGGTTTTCAACAAAGCCCTGGGATTGATTTTGATGAAACCTTTAGTCCAGTCTTAAAGTCATCTACTTTAAGATTCACTCTTGCTATAGCAGTTACACTCAACTGGCAACTAAGACAGGTGGACATAAACAATGCATTTCTAAATGGTGAGTTGCAAGAAGTGGTTCTCATGAAACAGTCAGAGGGTTTTGTTGACCCTAAACACCCCAATCACGTTTGTTTACTGAACAAGGCTCTTTATGGACTTAAACAGGCACCAAGGGCCTGGTTTGACAAGTTAAGGACAACACTACAAGGCTGGGGCTTCACACACTCTAGGTGTGACTCCTCTCTCTTTTTCATTAGACATGAAAAGTTTGTTATGTTTGTTCTTGTCTACGTTGATGACATTATAGTGGCTGGGAATTCAGTGAAGATGATAGATGTGTTTGTTGAACAATTGAATAACAAATTTGCTCTAAATGATCTTGGAAATCTACACCATTTCCTAGGCATTGAAGCACACCGAGATGCGACTGGACTCTATTTGAAACAGGAAATATATATACAGAGCATTTTACACAGCAGCAACATGCACAACTCATCATCGGTTCCTACTCCTATGGTGGTAAACAAATTTCTATCAAAGGTTGATGGAATACCACTCAGAGATGCAACAAAATACAGAAAAATCATAGGAGCTCTACAGTACCTCACCAACACCAGACCGGACATCCTTTTTGCTGTCAACAAGCTGAGCCAGTTCATGAGCTCCCCTACAAGTACACACTGGCAGGCATTAAAACGAGTTCTCAGGTACTTAAAAGGAACAAAAGATCTGGCTTTGCACATTAAACCCAGCAATCATCTCACCTTACAAGGCTTCTCAGACGCCGATTGGGCCGTTTGTCCGGACAATCGAAGATCTATGGGAGGCTACTGTGTCTATCTTGGAGATTCCCTTATTTCGTGGTCAGCCAAGAAGCAACGTGTTGTTTCCAAGTCCAGCGCAGAGTCTGAATACCGAGCCCTCTCTGACCTCGCATCGGAGCTTTCCTGGATTCAGTCGTTCACAGTAGAAATCGGTCTTCATCTCCGAGAACCACCGATCGCATGGTGTGACAACATCAGCGCCTCAGCTCTCGTGGCTAACCCGGTTTTTCACGCCAGATCCAAGCACATCGAACTGGATGTGCATTATGTCAGAGATAGGGTACTTGCTCGTGAACTGGAAGTCAAATACATCCCCTCTGCAGATCAGATAGCCGATGTTTTTACCAAGGCCTTATCTCATTCTCGGTTCAGTGATTTCAGGAGCAAACTTGGAATAGTCCGCCAGCCCATTCCTAGTTTGAGGGGGCCTGTTAAAGCAATCAAGAGTCCAAGGCCCAATAGTTGTAAAATAGAACTTATAGAATAACATGAGCCCATTTGTATATTAGTCCAGTAGGCCTTTGTAGTTCCCTGTACAGATATGCTGAAGTGTAAATTCTAGGGTTTTTACCCTACTATAAATATTACAATTACAGGTGGTCTATTCACGCCACTTTTACACAATCACAATACTCTAATATTTATCTTAGATTCTTTTTCTTTATTTAATTCTTTAAATTCTGTTAACCCCATATTACTCGATTCATCCAACTAAAGAAAAAATAGAAAAATTAGTGATTGGAGTACTATTCCTCATGGGACGATCTTTTTCTCACTACTTTATTACTTATAACGACCGGTGCACTTGCCGAAGTCGCTATCAGACAAAGTGAGGAAGACTAGGGGTGGGCCATCTTTTTTTTTTTTTAAAAAAAAAAAGAACGATGGCTAAAAGCCTTTAATAGATAAACAGAATTACAAGGTAGAGGGAATGATTTCCATACACTCTTGCTCCACCCAAATTCTTAGATAAGGGGGGCAAATATCAAAAATAGCAGATTTAAAAATACCTACTTTAGCTAACTCATCAGCTATTCTATTAGCATCCTTAGGAATAGGCCTAAGAATAATCTGTCAATCCCATAATAACATTTCCTTGATTTTCATGATAATTAGACTTCCTAAGCTGTAATCATCATCAAGAATCATCCGAAATACTTCCTCAGCATCAGACTCGACCACAATACTTTTAACCCCCAAGTCCCACGCCATTTGGAGACCATCAACCAGGGCCTATTCCTCAGCAACATTGGATTGACACACCCCTAAGATTTTGGAGAAGCTTGCCACCCAATTCTCGTCCCAATCACGAAGAACCCCACCACAACCAGTATGAGAGGAAACAGTTGAACTAGCTCCATCAACATTGAGCTTCATCCAACCCAATGGGGGTTTAGTCCAAATACGAGCCGGTAGGCTTAAACCATGGTCAAGGCTCCTATCCGGCACATGGTGAGAAATATAATTCTTCCAATTGGCAACAATAACCGACGCTGGATTTGGTGGCTTCCGAAAATCACCATTGAAACAATAATTATTTCGCCACCCCCATAATTTCCAGATGGCAACTGCAAAGACTTGGTTCCAGCTATCCCCCCATCTAGAACTAGTAGTCTTTCTCAAATTTAATAATAACCAATCACGCAAACTAGAGGAGAAAAAGAAAGAGGTGAAGGTGGGATCAATCAGCGAGTACCAAAGAGATTTAGCATATTGGCAATCACGCAAAATATGGAGCGTATCCTTAACCCCAATATCACAAAATTTACACACCGGTGAGGCGCCACACCAATTACGTCTCCATAAATTAGTAGGAAGCCTAACGTGATGGATCATCTAGTAACCCTAACGTGATGGATATGAGCTTAAGCCCAAAGAAACACACCTGAAGGGGATGTTTTAAAAAAGAAAATTCTTGGCCAACCGAGGAACCTAATAACTAGGCCTAAGGTGCTGTATCCTTTAATGAAGAGGAAGCAAGCCGAACGGACCCATGAAGTAGTGTTTGAATCTCTAATTAAAAGTTGGGTCCAAAATATTGAGACAAATACCCAGGACTCATCAGACTTGAGAAAAAAGTAAAAACACGAGAAACAAAGCAAGAAGGCCAAAAACAGTGCACAGTGAAGAGGAAATCCCAATAATCGGAAATCCTCCATTAATACACCACGAGTGTCATCAGATCTTTCAACTAGTATTGGGATGAGAACACTCGAAGGGGTTCAATCTTAGAATTGGTTAAGGTAATGGGGAAAACTTGTGGAAACGTAGGCTAAGATGGAAGTATGTATACTCTTAAGCCTATATACCTTGGGGAGCAAAGTCATAAAGTCATAATACCCTGCTCTTAAACTGTAGATGAGTCTAACCCCTTTTCCTAAAATTTTTATAACGGAAAAAAAAAAAAGAAGAAAAAAGAATCACCAGATCCTTCTCACCAATTAGATACCAAGAAGAACAATGGATTGGAGAAGGACGGCTTGGAAGGCGGAGATACGTGGTTTGATTCGAATGATGAAAAGCTGAGGCTGAGATGTTGATGGAGGAGTCTGTTATTCGGACATTAAATATATCTCAATAAGTTTTCCCTCCTCATCTCGATTTTTATGGTTATGAATATCATTGCTTGGAACCGTAGGGGCTGCCTCCAAAACATTCCCAAGTCGTGTTAGAGATTTTTAATTTTTTTTCTTAGGGATTTGTGGTAAGGCAGAGATGTAAATTTCCTGATTCTGGTTGAGCTTTGTGTCAATGGCGCAAGGGCTGAAGGCATAATTTGGAAGTTAGGCTTTGATTCTTGAATAAGAGTTGAAGCTACTGGTTATGCAGGAGTTATTTGGGTTTTCTGGAATAAAGGGGAGGTGTTGATTAATTACATATCCTCTACTAGTCAACTCCTGCCCATTAAAACAATTAGGAAAAATGGATAACTATCTCTTGTGTATATGTGGAACCCTCTTATATTAAAAGAAGGGAGCTTTGGACAGATTTAATTCGCCTTAACTCAAACATTTCTGAACCTTGGTGGTTGGTGACTTTAATGCTTATCCCTCAGGTGAAGACAAATGTGGTAGCTCCCATCTGAGTTATGCATCAATGATAAAATTTTCTGAGTGTATCAATCACTCGGGATTGCTGGAAAATGATTCCGTGGGTGAGAAGTATACTTGGGAGAGAAATTTCCTTAAAGAGTCAATTGATTGGATCTTTTGTATTGTTGTGTGGTCTCGACCTGTCCCATTAGCTAAGGTTCTCCACTTGTGTAAGTTTGGATCAAATCATAGACCCTTCTTGGTCAATTATGACCCGTCTATAATATCAGAATAGGCAAGCGCCCGTTTCGATGTCAAGCAGCCCAGTTGTTGGAAGAAGGATTCATAGATATTGTCAAGAATAGCTGGAATCTTTTATCAAAAAAAAAAAAAAGAGAATAGCTGGAATCAGACAAACTAGGATGAGAAAATCAAATGTTTTACCAAACAAGCGGGAAAGTGGAATAGAAATACAATTGGATACGTTCCCGCCAAGAAAAGAGCCTTATTAATAAGGATGAAGGTCGAGAGGGCAAGAGCTAAAGGGGACAATCACTACCTGTTTCAGAAAAAAAATGAATTATGGAAGGAATACAACAAAGTTTTGAAGAGCTCATGTGGTTTCACAAATCCAGATGTAATTGGCTTAAATGGGGTGACAATAATAGGGAGTACTTTCAGAACGCAACAGTTATCAAAAGAAGAAGGAACAAAATAGATGGGCTGAGAGATCCACAGGGTGATTGGGTATTTGATCAAAGGGGAGCTAAAAGATATGGCCCTCAACTGCTACCAGATGTTATTCTAGAGTAAACTATCCTCTCCCACATACCGCTACTAGATTTCCACCACTGAGTGAAGTCGATAAGGCATTACTCTCGGCACAAGTTACAAATGGAGAAATAAAAGCAGCAACATTTGATCTTGGGGGCTTCAAAGCTCCGGGACTTGATGGCATTCAAGCTTTTATCTATCAGGAGTACTAGGGTATTGTTGGTGATTCAATTTGTAGGTTAGTGAAGGACATCTTCGAAGGCCCTAGACATACAAGGAACCTAAATAGTACAAATCTGGTCTTGATTCCTAAATAGGAGTTTCCTGAGACCATGAAAGGCCTATTTCTCTTTGCAACGTCAGCTATAAGATTGTCACAAAAATTTTTGGTATAAGGTTGAAGGGGATCATGGCTAAGATTGTGGGTGGAAATCAAAGCAGCTTCATCGCCAAAAAGGCAAAGCAGTGATAATATTATTATTGTCCAAGAAGTAATACACTTCATGAGAAGCGAACAAGGTAGATATCGGTGGCTAGAAATAAAAGTTAAATTGGAAAAAGCATATGTCTGTCTGAAATGGTCCTTCATCCATGAAACCCTCACGGAGGTTGGCATTGATGAGAAGATTTGTTCGGTGATCATGGCATGCATTATGACCCCATCATTCCAAGTTCAATAGAATGGGGAAACTACAGGGTAGTTCCATGCATCTAGAGTCATTAGACAAAGGAATTTTATCTCCATATATCTTCACTTTATGCATAGAGAGACTAAACCACTTAATTCAAGATGCAGATTTCTCTTGTAGGTTTAAGACACTCTGTCAAGTTCCAACTATATGGTGCCTCCTAGGAGAATTTCATGGTTCATAATAAGTCATTTGATAGGTCATTAATATCAACTTCTTCCAAATTTTATCCTTATTATAATCTACTTGGAAAAGACTACAAACTAATATAAAATTTCTCTATGTACTCTTAAATATAAGCAAAGTTGAAATACTTTTTTTTAACCTTGAAGCTAAATTAAACTTGATGAGTCAACAATTTATCTTTAATTCTAGTGAGATGAGATAGTCAATGTGACTTATAATATAAATAGAAAGAAGCATCTATATTTAAAAATGAAGTTAATTAACTTTACTCTAGTACCATGTTGAAGATGAAAAAAGAGTAGAAATATACAAGTGTATGGTAAAAATAGACTCCTCTTTTGATCTTCTCCAATGAATTCAATCATTCCTTAAAATTCCTCTTGCGTGGAAACAGTATCCGCTAGTGGAGAGTATAATAAAAGTGGAGCATTCCCTTCCCTGGAGGATCTCCGCTCTCCCATGTGACGGTGTGTCACCCTCCGTACCCTCCACTTTGGAGACTCCTTCTTTTTCCAACTTCCAATCAGATGTTAATATCATTCCTTATAGTAGCAAAATGTGATATTATTTCCCCTGTAGTAGTGGTTGTGACCTGATGGGGGTGATAGATATGTATTGGTTAATAGTAAAGTTGTTTCGATCGCGCATGATCATGAGCCCGTCATCATATGCATGTAGTTAAAATTATTCATTCATTGCCAATGAAGATTGACACAGATGGATAAGGTGTCGGCCTTCACTCTAAAAGGAAGTGGGTTCGATACCCGCTGGTTGATGTGGGGGTTTCATTGGTGGGCGATCTGTAAGTATCTTTGTAAGCGTTCTTTGAGCCTGGAGGCAAGCCCTACCTCTGGTGAGGTACCGGTGTCTACCCCCACCTAAACTTTTTTTTACTCAGAAAGAAAAAATTCATTCGTTTATATATAACCATACACAACTGGTAGGTATCTTACAACTTGGTACCCCCACCCAAATTATTTTGCCTAATGATCATGTACTCACAACTTGTATATGGTGAAACTCACCGTCAATTGCTCCTTTCTCTGTCATCTCCCCGCCGACGTTCACTTTTAGATGCCTGTTGGACGACTTTGGATCTCAAACGACACCTTGTTATTGTTTCCCTTTAGGCAAACAACAATGCTTTGCGTGTTTCTCATGAACCTTTAAATAATACTTTTTAAACTGAGACAAAAATGTCATTAAGCTCATTTTCTTTTTCACTAGACATAAATTTTTCTACCAGACATATTTTCTTTTTCAGTGTACACCAAACAATTTTTATAGCAAAATATTTTTTATTCCATTTCCTTCTCTTCCTTTCCATTTCTTCTTTCCCAACCGATTATTTGATTCTAACGGGCTCGAAGAGATGGTAAGGTCAAAGGAGTATTGATTATTTTTTTTTATTATTATTAAAAGGAAACAATCAATAACTGCTCATGAGATATCATAAATAAAACTCCCTGATAACGTTATTAAATGCCACTGGCTTGTAACGATAACGTGGTTTCACAA
This sequence comes from Acacia crassicarpa, assembly GCA_034222035.1. Classification (NCBI taxonomy): domain Eukaryota; kingdom Viridiplantae; phylum Streptophyta; class Magnoliopsida; order Fabales; family Fabaceae; genus Acacia; species Acacia crassicarpa. Next base: position 65,106,287 of record JAWXYG010000002.1, on the reverse strand, counting down.
CTCATGAAAGCTGTTTGCGCGCGCAGCTTCCGACTTGTGAGACTCGTGCCCCTTTCCAATTGGGACTTTTTTTTTTCTTCTTTTTTTTTTTGGATATTTCCTATTGGGACATTTTACCTTGTAGAAAACCAGGCCAACCTCTTTGTGTAACAATTCCCCACATGGGCTCTGTTTGGCATGGCTTAATTTTAGGCTTTTTAGTTGAAAAAAATCAGTGGCTTTTAAGCTACTGGACCAGTGAAAAAAATACCCAATGCTGCATTGTTTGGACAATCTAGTACCATTGCTGGGCTTTTTTCATTACAGAAAACGCAACCGGGCTTATTCAACGCTCCAAATCCGAGCTTCCACACTGACGCAATGAATAAATGAGTGTGTTAGATTTGGTGTTATTATTTTGATTCCCCGCCGAATGATGAAATGTGTCCTTTTTATCACCGCTTGCTAAAGACAAATGTTGTGTATGTGTGGGGCAAGTAAGCTGACAAATTTGACTATGATTTTGATTCTATTTATAAGAGTATTTTGATTAAAAAATTTAGTCTTACTTATAAATCCAATTTCAAATAATTAATTTTTTTACTAATCATTTAACTTTTTTCTAAATTAAAATTAAAATTAAAATTTTTATTATCCTAATATATACAACTAATATGCATAGTAATATTCAATATGATTCATGCCCTTTTCAGTCATTTTCTATTTTAACTGACTTTTCAAATAATAATCCAAACACTCATCAGTTAAGAAAAAAGCTACTTCTGCAAAAAGCCACACTGACAATCCAAACACAACTCACCATTTACAACTTGACTTTTTTCCTACCGGGCTTAAAAAAAAATCAGATAGCTTTTAAGCCACCACTCCTACGGTCAACCCAAACAGACCCATGATTGATTTATTAACCTCCTCTATTTCATTGCCTTCTACTCAACGCTATCCCTCTAAGAAAAGCCTTCAATGCCTGACTCCCAGAAAGTTCCTTTCCACTTGATTTTGATACCCCATACATCAAGGGTTATTGCACCCTCACTTTGACATTTAGTTTATTAATTGAAAAGGGCATACCCAGTGATTCTGATGCCCAGGTTTCAGCCAAAAAATCCGAATTGTTTGGGGAGACGTGGGGCTGAAAAAATACAATAGAGAGGGAAAAACAGAGCACAATGAGGTGTTTGAGTTAACATTTTTCTAAATGGGTCTTTAACCTAAAAGCTATTTTTAGGAAAAAAATCATTAAAGCTTTGTTTGGGAGTTTGGAGGGGAGGGAAAGGAAGGGGATGAAAGGAGAAGGGAAGGGAGGGGAGGGAAGGGAAATGGAAGATATTTTCTCCCCTTGTTTGGGAGTTAAAAAAATAGTAAGGAAGGAAGATGGAGGATTAATGAGTTATTTTTACCATTTTGCCATTTTCTTTAACAATTAATATAATTATTATACTTTACAATTAAATTTAAATTTAAATTTTCTAAAAAAATTATTTATGTAATTTTTGTATTCAAAAAATATTTTACCCTAAAAAAATATTTTCTCTCTCTAAAAAAATATTTCCCTCTCTATAATGATTTATATGTTTTATTAGTACATAATGATTTAAGTATATAAAACTACAACCTAAAATATAAACTATACTTAATGGTGGTGGTAGTGGCGATAGCGGCGGCGACAGTGCTAGTGGTGGTGGCGGCGGTGGGGGCGGTGGTGGCGGCGGCAGTGGGGGCGGGTGGCGGTGGCGATGGCAGTGGTGGTGGTGACGGCGGCGGCGGTAGCGGTTGTGAATAAGGGTAAAAAAGTAATTAATCGATTTTTCCTCTTAAAACCCCTATATTGGAGAAACTTTATTTTTTTAGAAGAAAAAAGGGTTTTGGGGGATTTTAAAAATCCCTAATTTCCTCCCCTCTTATTTTTGAAACTTGCAAACAACCGAAGGGACTACCAAAACCTTCTTTTCCCTTTCCTTTCCCTCCAAAATAAAACTCCCAAACTGGCCCTAAGCGTATGTGGTCTCAAAAGACTTGCTTTTCACAATGAAGAGGTGCTTTTATTATTGTTAATCCAAACATAAATCACATCTATAATATAATTTTTATGGCATCTTAAGTTTGTGAAGAACATATGAAAAGAAAAACCATTTTTGCCATCGGTAATCTAAATGGGCGGCTGCTATAAATTAGGTAAAGTGTTTTGCATTCAAATGATCCCCTTGCGTATAGGTTTGAACAAGAACCAGGATGACCATATGCTCTTTTGGTGGTTTTTTTTTTCTTTTTTTTTTTGGGGGGGGGGGGGGGGGGGATAGAGCCTATCAATTGCGATCATCTTCATTTTTTCATATTGCCTCTTCAATGATTAATCAGAATTGCAGCCATGTGAGAGCACATGACGACTTGAACCATTACAATGTTGTCCAACCACAAGGGCGAGTAGAGTCTATAAACACAACTTTGGGTCCCGAACTTGGAAAATGATTCCCAATTAGTCAACTATATACAATACATCGATACCGTGAGATAAGTGAAAGAAAGAAGGTCGTTTTATATTATATCCTGACAGGTGTGTAAACACTAAACAGATTAAAAGCTAAGTATTTATATATGATTAGTGTGAATTAACCTAGAATCCTATTTTTAACATGGAGAGACCCACATATGAGGAATGCGGCATCATAACGGGTGAAATTGGATGGGGGTCCTGCATTTTTGAGACGGATGATTAATCTGTGGAATAGAATAAGAACTCAGAAGAGTGTTCCGAGGTGGGGCAATGGAACAGGAACATGAGGTGTCTCATTTGTTGCCTGAAAATCTGTCCCACACTGAATCTAACAAGCCAAACCCCAAGACCAACATAATGCCAAGTGGGTTCAAGGTCTCAAATCAAAAGAGAAGGAATGCTGTATCAAAAAAAGGGAAGGAATGAATAGGGATTGGGATGGAGGTGCACCACATAAATGGTTGTGATGACGTCATCCACTCAAGTGTCCATGATAAAGGCCTAAGCTGCCTGTGTTTCGATTTCGAACAGGAAATTGTAATGGTCAATAACGAGTTTTGTGCCAAATACTTGGAAAAATTATAACAACTGTATTCCAAGAACACAGCATAGGCGTGAAAGTTATATCATCATTATTTTAAGTAAACGTGTGATATTACAAGTGATTCAGAATAGGCAATCTAATGAAATGTATAGATTCGACAAAGTTGAGTGATTCATTACAGCGATCCTTGTTTTGACCAAAAAAATTACAGCGATCCTTGTGATGATGGAAAGGTTCTGGTCAAGGGGCCATTTCAGGCACCGGGACCTATGCTTCCAATAAGGGAAACGGTAGTAACAGTCATATGGAAGTGGGCCAGACAAATTCCAGTTCAAATCAAAAATAAAAATTTCCCTCCACAATTGTCTAACAGCATTCCCACTCCCCTAACCCCGGCCGCACGCAATTGCTTATGCGAATAACAAATTTTTAACATTTCCAGAAACATGTATTTCTACGCCCAAAGAGAAGAAAATCAATCACAGCAAAAACTACTTTCCATTCCTCAGCTCCCCTTATTTAAAACTAAGACGAGCCTGAGTCTGATTGATCCAACACAATATAGCCTAGTTTGCACGTTTGCTCCAAACCATTACACATCCATCCCTAACGTAAACCCCTGTAACAAAACTCAACTAATGTAAAATAAAACTCACTTCACCAAAAAAGTATTTGGTGTAAACCGGGTGGCCTGTGTGGCCTCCACCTCAAATGTTACATTGAGGGCATCGTGCACGAGTTCTTCACTCTACCATGTCAAGTGTATTCTTCACACTTCATAAATTATTAATGCACTAAATGAGCCTGTTCCCCTCTCTCAAATTTCAACCTTTTTGGAGAGAGAATGCTCACTGAGTTGCAATACCACACTTATCAAGAACTTTGTTATATATATGGCCAACAAGTATTGTGGACTTCCACATGCAAGTTAATGCATCTGTTAAAGTGCATCACTTCCTTATTTTTAATCGGCTAGAGGTTATAGACGGAATTAAACCTATGACCTCCCACTTACAGAGAAGCTCTTACGCCACTAAGCTACAAAACCATTGGCAAAGTACAACACTTCTGCCCACACTCGTTGGACTGACCGATGACCGATCCAGTTGTTTCGTTTGCAAATTCAGGGTTCATATTTCAAACCCCCATACCTGGAACAAAATGTTTCCTCATTGCAACATCAACCAATTATTAACAATTTTGGGTTTAACATAAGATTCATAGACTATATAGAACCACAGTTGATTACTCCACCCATATCAGCAGGAGAACTGCAACAAGACTGAAAGCAGTGACATTGGTATCAGTTTAAAAGAAGCCATTTGAATCCTGACAAAATGAGGGGCAGTAGTAGTCCAATACGGATTTCAGGCCACTAAGTATTGCGGAAGATAATAAGACACAATTAGTTCATCCAGCAAAAATGTAGGTAACAATGTCAACAGTTTTCTGAGAAACATTTTTTCCCACATTGCTCAACATTTTCTTTAAAGAGTAACCTGTGCCAAGTAGAGAAAATAACTGAATGCAAAAGTATCATCATAAAGCATTAAAAACTAACATTGACAGTCCACGTAGGATCTTGCACTAGTGATAGATTGACAGTCCACGTAGGATCTTGCAGTAGTAATAGATACACATCAGCCTTATTAAAGCTAAAAATATCAGGTGACTGATTTGATTCCCTGATTATAAAATATCAGATGACTGATTTGTGCAAGGAAAACATTCTATGGTATGTTGGAAAGTAATCACAAACTTCATAGCATAAAGCCATGCCTCAAATGACACATCGCATTTATTCACAGTAGAACTATGCTTTCAGTTTCAGGGAAAACATATTTGTCACATGCAATCCCAAATGACCAAGAATTAAGTACCTTGCACAACCTAACTTCATTTTATGCAATAAAAGAAGTTTTCCAGCGCCTTCAATCCAAATCATGTTTTGACCAATTAAACATTTGCTGTCAAGAGTTCATAATGGGCTGAAGGAAGGTCAATAGATATTGTTTAGTTACACTAGAAAATTCGAACACCACCTAATATCAGCGCTCAATGACTCCACAAAGGTACAAACTAGACATAGTTATCAATGGATTTTAATGAGTGAAAATGGAAAGTATGAACACACAAACGGAGAGAGCCATGGTGAAGGGATGATGTCAAACAATTCTGTTAGGCTCACAGAAACATGCAAGAAAATTGTGAAGGGAGGAAACAATTCTGTAAGCTCAAATAAACATACAAGAACAAAAGAATCGAGTTAGAGTCACTGGTGATGGATTTTTCTTCAGAGAAAAGACATGAATGGCAATATTAACAGTCTACAACAATCTCTATAACACCAGGAATTACTAACCTCAATCCTTCGCCTGAAAAGGTTATCGTTTCATCTCAATTCTCAAGTATTTAGTCACTCGGGAATAATGTTGGTTAATAGCTCAGTCCTTGTTATATGTTATATATACAATGACAGCAATATTTGGTGAATAGTCTAATATACTTCAGCCTACACTGAAAGATTCACCAACAACTCAATTGCTATGTCCGATAGCAATTTCTTGACAATTGGGAAACATTAAAGTTAAAAAGTCAATAACCTCAAACCATCATATCAGTAAAGTTATCCAGTAAGAAAGCAACTGTCGATGACTATCAACCACGTATAAACCGATATAATGGAGTGAACTGTCATGGTGCGGAAAAGAAAGTGTATGAGTTCATTGATTGGAGTAGAAATGTCAAGATGAAAATTGCATCACCGCATTGTTTCCAAAACAGAGTTCTCACGATCTACAGCATAGCTATGCCAATACCTAATTCTATGAATTCCTACTGACCTTCCAGGCTTATGTATCGCTATCGTCACTGTCATCATCATCATCATTCCCCAGATCATTAGCAATGTACTCTCCGGGATGAATTGTCCGCCTCCGAGTCCTTGAAGGAAGAATGTTATTCAAGTCCACCTCTGCAAGTGGATCATCCGACAGGTCACTGTCACCATCCGAAACAAGCCCATCGTCACTGGAATCGTCGTCGCTGTCCTCCTCGTCCTCGTCATCTTCTTCTATCAATTTCCCTTTGCCCTTGTCAGCTGTCATGATACCTTTTCCCTTTCGGTCCACCACAACTTCTCCATTGGATTCCTCACCGTCGTCGTCTTCATCTGCATCCCCATCATCCTCAGCGCCGCCGCGATCAAAATTACTGCCCTCATCGCCCCCGTCCTCTGTGATCACATCCGACTCAACTTTTTCTACTTTATCGTCGGTGACAGAAGAACAATTGCCACTAAGAACATCAACATTGTCATTCGATATTAAAGAAGCCTCACGGTGTTTCGCTCCATCGGATGGGGCCAATGACTTATCGTCCACAATTTCGAGCCTTTGGGCTTTGTCCTGATGACCGAGAGAATCTTCTCCGTTTGCATCAGGCTTACGCTTCGTGGGGAATGTTGGTTCGTCCGGGCTCTTGATTTCGGCCATTACTTAGGGTAGCGAAGGTAAGACGGTAGCGGTGAGGATTTTAGATGGGGCAAATTAGGGTTTAGCGAGAGAGGAGTGCTGTATCAGCACCTACCGCAAGGAAGAGACTCCCGTCATGACTTGTATTCGAGTTAGCGATGCAAGCGTGGACCCTTCGTATTGACGTAATCTTTTCTAGTGCCTGATTAGTGAAAATTATATTCATTGACAGGCCACACACATTTTTTTTTTTGTCAAAAAAAAAAAGGGCCTAAAGTATAATATTTGGCCAGAAAAAACAAGCTTCTTTAAAGTATATAATATTAATAAGTAAGGAAAATTCCCCTCAGCATCCAAACTAGTAAAATACTGTTACAAAAGGCCTAAAGAAAAGTTGGATGTAACAAAAGGCCCTTAGGTCTTTTCTGATATTATTTTAGAAAACATTGTATTGGTATAGTTGTTAACATGTACTGATTTAGCTGTTAAGATATTGTTGTTAACGCTTACTGATCTAGTTGTTAACGTTTATAAAATAATATCAGAAAAGTCCTTAAGCCTTTATTAACATATGACTTTTTTTTAGACATTTTTTGATAATTTTTTTTTATTGTTTAGACTCTCACATGAATTTTCTCTAATAAGTATCAGCAGTAATTAAATTTTATCGGTAATAATGACATAATAAATTTTATACATGAAAGGCGTTAATACTCCGAAAATTTTATACAAGAGTCAGGAGTATGGGTCCTGCCGTCCTGTGGTGCCACCGTGCAAGAGTAGGTATGTTTTACGGGGAATTACTATGAGGTGCATAGAAATTAACTTTATTATCAAGAAATATTACTCCCCCGCTCCTAATTATAAAAGCTAGTTGACTTTTTTGGAGAAATTAAGGAAGCTGATTAAATTACTTTAGAGTATTTTGATTTTTATTTTTTTCTTCAGACTAATTAATTTAACTAATAAACTAATATATAATCTAAAAATATACAACAAATGAAATGATTAAGCAATTTATTTAACTTCCTTAATCTCTCCAAAGAAAGCCAACTAGCTCTTATAATTAGGACCGGAAGAAGTACTAATATGTGTGGGGTTATTATGGGAAACTTTTTATGGGATGAAAATTGCAAAGGATCTAGGGATTTTCTGAACACTCTGGATAGGGACTCTAGGATCGCAATTCAAATGCTGCAGGAAGTATGGGAAGGGGGTAGGATCATAGACATAATCCTTCAGACATGGCAATGTGAAGCTATTAGGAATATGCACGTATGTTTCTCTCACACTCGGGGAGGGGTAAACTTTGAGGCAGACTGATTTAGGGCGCGATTAGATAGTAAGTGATTTTTTTCCTGATAAACTTATCTTAATAGGCTTTTTTTCTAAAAGTCAAATTGTTGATGTAATTTGTATTTGAAATATTTGTGGCAGAAGTATTTTTTTTTTTTTTTCTGATGGACACTTATTTGATATAGTATTTGAAAAATCGATCTTGAGATAGAAAATAAATGAAAAGAGTGTGAATCTTATTAAATACTACACACACATATGTGTGTGTATATATGTGATATATTACATTATTATGTGATAATTTGGGATAAAAAATTTTAAAATTAAATATAAATCTGCTAAAAAATAGTAAAATTACCATTAAAAAAATCTTTAACGATCTTTTTTGGGATCATTTTTCATAATCCAAACAGAGTATTTAGTTGATTTCACTGCAACATTTAATTTCAGGGCCCGTTTGGGATTACTGTGAGAGAAGTGGCTTTTGTTTTTTATGGACATTTTTCTGATGTGATTTGTGTTTGAGATAGCAATAGCAGAAGTGGCTTTTATTTGTGATGGGAACTTGTTTGACATAGCTTTTAAAAAGATAGATAAGATGGAAAATGACTGAAAGGGTATGAATTAAATTCTCTCGTACACACATATGTGTTGTATAAAATATGATAATTTGGGATAAAATTAAAAATAAACATAAATTTGCCAAATAAAATAGTAAAATTCCATTAAATAAATTACAACACAATAAAGTACTTATATAAATCTACTCCCTGCAAGTTCATTTCTGATTTCATCACAAAGATCATTGAAATGGAGGGGGGAAATGGAAATTTAACAAATGGAGCCCACATAAAAAATTGATGAGAAGCCTTTAATAGGATTAGAAGCCACAAATTGGAGCTTCAAAAAAAAAAAACTCATTGCCTATTGAAGTCCATCAAAATAAATGTGTTCCAAAACACTCTTAATTTTTTTGATGGATTTATTATCCCATCTAATGGGATAATAAGTCCATTTGGGGAGTTCCCAAACAGGCCCTCAAACTACTCCCTATATATTTATGGCGATTAGGTCATTTTGATGTCCTAAAGTGGGATCTGCACATTTGGGTTATGTTGGAGTCTTTCTTCTTATTTAAAAATAAAAAATAAAAAAAAATAAAATCAGAAAAACATAAATAAATAAATTACATCGTGGAGTGAAAAAAAGCTCAACGGTCCTGAAGCAAAAAAAGCAAACGAAAGATGGCAGAGGAAATTAATGGGAGGAGAGGAAGTGATGGGGTTGGCTACGATCCACTTCTCTTCTCATCCTTTGTTCGTTTTCTTCTTCATCTCAGCCGTTGGATTAAAATCTTAACGGTTCAGATTTAATGTTTTATAAAAATATTATTTTTATATTTTTTAAAATAATTTAATATTTTATTAATATAAAAATAATATTTTTATAAAACATTAAATCTGAACAGTTCAGATTTAAATCTCACGGCTGAGATGAGGAAGAAGACAGAAAGAGGATGGAAAAAGAAGTAGACCATAGCCGAATCCGGAAGTGATGGCTTGTGGGGAGCCAATGGTCCTTTTTCAAGAAAAGTTATAGTGAAGCACCAAAAAAAAAACTCCACCAATTAGCTTTAGCCAAGAAATAACTTTACAACCAAAAACCTATCAAATGTTGACACTGTCAAATACACAAAAATCAGGTTTTCACTGCCATTGGGTTTTTTTCCCCCTTTTAATACCATCCCAAACAGGTTTGAATCTGAATTGTACGCAGAATTTGTGTAAATTTTTTTCCCCCTTTTTGCTATAAGGATCCTCCTATTGGCTTGTTTGTTTTTCATTTAAGATATAAATATATTTTTTTTTTGCTATAAAAAAGTTTTGGAGGGGTTCGGTATCAGTCCTTCACCAAGGCTAGGGCACGGCCCCGGGCTCTTTGAGTACTTACTGGAGACTTACGAGATCGCCTACCAAAGGAGTTCCAGCAACGGTAATGGGAATCGAATATACATCCCTTTGAGATATGACCAAATCTCATACTATCTATGTCAACTCTTATTGGCTCATTTAAAATACTTTATCCACGATATTATTTGTTTGATGAATAGATGAGTTTGTGCTTGTTGCCCCGCTATGACCAAAAAAAGAAGAAGTATGGTGTTATTTTTTCTTACCATAAAACTTCTCATTGAATATTCATTAGTTGTCACTAATTTTTTTGTGGTAATTAAATTCTTTTCTGGGCACCCATAGTAATTTTGTTTTGCTTTCTTTACTGAGGATGGTTATATACTATTTTATTCATGTTTTTTCTTTTTGGTGATAACTATTTTATTCATGTAGTAGCTTTTATTATAGTTGCCTCGCCAGCTCGTTATGTCATTTTTAAAAAAATAAATTATTGTGCTCTTTTCTACCTCCGGTTTCCTTGATCCCTCGGAAGTCGGAACCATCCATCCCAGCGAAGAGAGAGCTGGTATTAACGAGATATTCAAACATGGTGGGGAATTTTGTTTGTTTATATATATATATATATATATATGTATTTTAGAAGAGGGATTGAGTTTATCCACAGTCTAAGGACAAGGCATCTGAACCTATTTCATAGAGATTTAGAATTGAAAGTACACATGCCTCTATTTCAACTTAGGTTACCCCTATTTTCTAAACTGTGAAATGTCGAACCCTCTCCATTTGTGAGAGCAATGTTCTTAAAACTTAGAGTCTACGTAGAAACGGTAAAGGTGAGCAAAAGTATAAAATCGTAAAACGTAAACGAAACGTAAGAGTTTACTATGTACTACAAAAACAATAAAATCCAAAATATATAAAACTAAAACATACCAATATATTAAAATCATCACAAATTTAAATCTAAACACTTAATGAAATAATCAAGTTCAAACTCAATGAAAAAAAAAACCAGTCATCATATTATTAAAATCTCAGCTCTGCCCCAAAATATTTTGAAAATTTGCATTTAAGTCCCTTCTTTAATACTTCCAATATTTACAGTTAGGTTCCTGGTCAAAACTTGCGTTTTGACCAGTTACCAAGTAGGTTTGGAACGCGATGATGAGGGGAGATCTGATAGAACCAGCACCGCGAGACAAACCTCCAGAGTCCAGACCTCGACCTTCATCTTCCATTATCAACCTCCACCTCCTCGAAGTCGCCGGCGATCTTCACCTTCACCACCATCACTGTCAGCAACCTCCTTCCTTCACCCTCCACCACAGCCGCGAGATCCGACAGCGGTCGACGATGAAGCAGCAGAAACCAGTGACGCTCGACGAAGAAGAAGCAGCAGCCAGCCGACTCGTTAAGCAACAGCGAAAAGTCAGATTAGTAAACTCACTAAACTCGACGATTTTACGAGTTCACAGAGTCCAGACGGCGTTCCAGCCGTTTCCACCCCAAAGTCGTCCAGACCATCGTGCCGACTCGTTTTCCAGTGAAAAACTGTAGAAACGGATGTTTCTACGTTTTAGCACGACGTTTTCACAACTATGTGTGAGAGTTTCTAAATCCTAACTACTGAACCCACGATGGGTCATGTTGGGGAATTTGGGCAGCAAGCAAGCATCACAAAGCTCAATTGGATCTTAAAAGGTTTGGCCCATTTCATTCCCACATCCAGCGGTTTATGGCCATGCATGGAAACATGAGGGGAATCTTTAGCAAGCGAGGCGCGACACATTTAGCTAAGGTGTCGGTTTTCATCTAAAAAAAGATGAGGTTCAATACCTTTTGATCGATATAAAGGCTTCGTTAGTGGGTGATCTGTAAAAACCTCCATAAGCGCTCTTTGAGCTGGAGGTATGCCTTGGCTCTTGTAGGTTTTCAATGTATACCCCCACCTAAATTTTTTCTGTATAAAAAGGGGGGAACTTTTATAGTGTTTGGTATGTAGGAACCCATTTATATTTAGGCTAAAGTACTCGTTTGATCCTTTATGTTTGCTTCAGATATCCATTTAGGGCCTATTTGGATGGGCTTTTTTGAGGAAAAAAAAGCATTTTTTTAATGCAAAAAAAATGCTTTTTTAATTAATTTATGTGTTTAGATGATATTTTTTTGAAAAAGAAAAAGTCACAAAAAAAAAGTCAAAGTGCTGCTTTTTTTAAAAGCTCCAATTTGGAGCTTAAAAAATAAACACTTAAAAAAAAAGTATTTTTTTAAAAAGCCCATCCAAATAGGCTCTTAGTCCCTTAAGTTTGTAAAGTGCTCGTTTGGTCATTAAAAGTTAACACTGTTAAGTAGACTTAACGGAAAATACTAACTCAACAATTTTAAACGATGACTGTGCACTTAAATGCTGACAAAGTAAAGTTACATGTTACGTTTTTAATAAATTAATATTTTAAATCCTGTAAATTGAAATTTTAAACGATAACTGTGCACTTAAATGCCTCAGATGAAGAACATATACCCAAAGTTTGCTTGAATAAATTTCAATTTACAGGATTTAAAATATTAATTTATTAAAAAAATAACATGTAAGTTTGCTTTGTCAGCATTTAAGTGCACAATCATCTTTTAAAATTGTTGAGTTAGTATTTTCCGTTAAGTCTGCTTAACAGTGTTAACTTTCAAGGACCAAACGAGCACTTTACAAACTTAAGGGACTAGATGGATACCTGAAGCAAACATAAAAGACCAAATGGGTACTTTAACCTTATATTTATATAGATTCCAATTCCTTTTTATTTGTAGTAAGATTTTTTTTATTGTCCTTTTAACATAAAACATCTAATTTGATTATATTAAAAAAATCAGTTAACTAAGTTAATATAACATATATTTTCTAAAATACTCTAATCATCTTATTTAATCCCTTCCCCTCCTTAATTATTGTTGAGGGATTAGGAAAATATTAACAAATATGAAGACTATATCTTATATTTAGGACTAAGATTAACACCTAAAAATACATCATATATTAAAGGGTCAAGGTGCAGATTTGCCAACCAACTATTACCCGAGGAGCGTCTGGGCCAAATAACTATTGAGGAGACCAAAATTGCCAATCAACAATTAAAAAGTGAAAAAAAAACACAATTTGGAGCAGATTCGGCAACGAACTATTACCCTGTCACTGTCTTGATGTCTCCGTCTTCCATTGACTGTCATAGTGTCGATGATATCGGCATTTCCAAAGCTTCTATTGTTGCTAGGTGTTCCACTCACCCTCTTGAACTCATCCAGTAGTCCACAACGTTCGACAGGCACGCACCTTGTACCCTGGTTTCATCCCTCCGATGCCACAAGCAGCAACCGCTGCTGCCGCAATGCCTGCTCCCATGGGTCCCATCTTTGTTGGTGTTTTCCTTTTCCAACAAGAAGGCTTAACCGCTCTTTTCTCCAGCGTTTCCGCCATAGTCCTACGTCAGTGCCTCACATTTTAACTTAATTGTGATAGTTGTTTTTTTTAATAGTTATTTGGTGTTTTTTTTTTCACTTTTTAATTGTTGATTAGCAATTTTGGTCATTTGGCCCAGACGCTCCTCGGGTAATAGTTGGTTGGCAAATCTACACCTTCACCCTATATTAAATACTAGAGGGGTATTATATAAATATACATCATAGATTAAAAATATTGAAGGGTCCATGTCATATGAACACGAAACATGTTTTAAAATTCAATTCCATGCACACCATTGTTTTGAGTCTAGAATTCAAAGCATCAGTTGTATTCCTCCGGTCAAGAAAGGCGCACGTTGTACAGTGAAGAAAATTCAAAATCCAAAATATATGTAAAGTAAGTAATAACTAAATATTCGCGAGCAAAAAAAAAAAGAAGAACTAAATATGACCAAACCTATTAGTAGTATTATTATTATTATTTTTGGCCAGAAATGTTTAAACCTATTATTAAATTATCTTAAAATTGATTTATTTTTCAATGACAGGGGAATGCAGATCCACGGATGTAAGCATCGTCAAACTAGGATCACATTCCGCCAACTTCTCAGGCGAGGGTGAACTGGTCATTTGGGGTTGGTTTGGGATTCAGAAGAGTCCGAACGCGGCCGCCCCATCCTGGGACTATTCCTGATTGTTCATTTCCATCGTTGCCTGTGTCGTTGCTCCTCTTTTTCTTTTCACCTTCCTCTCCTTCAATGGCTTCCTGAGTCTCGGATTCCGCTTTATCGTCGCCGGTCAGCAACCGGCTCCTCCCATGCAAGCCTAAACTCTTTTTTCCTAACGTTTACAAATTTCAGAAATCAGATCCGCTTTTTTCCTGTTCTCCCAACTTTTCGTTTCTGTCTGCCGTCCAGGCTCAAAATGATTGCAATTCCGTATTTGACCGCATTAACTACTTACTTTAGTTATGGCTTGCTCTTTGCCTTCGGCCAATTGAGAGATTTCGGTCGGAAACTCATGGATTGGTTCAGCTCTAACAACCTCCAGGTTTGTCGCCTTCTTCATATTTTCCCATGATCTTTGCCAGTATGCTTTTACCGATGCGTTATTTCTGCAAAGCAGGGTTACGCCCCGATCTGCCTTGGACTCGAAGATTTCTATATTCGTCGGCTATATCTTCGCATTCAGGTATTTCATTTTCTTTTCTTTTCATTTCGCCTTTTCAAGTTTTCATTGATTAATTTTTAATTCAGCCGTTTCATCTTAATACTAAAATAATGCGCAGTGTTAATGTTATATTGGACATAAACTGACGCTATTATGGCCTCCTCTTCTATTCTTTCAATAGTTGATATCATGTTTGAGGAGATGCATTACAGCTTGAAGTTGCTTGAGCGCTGTTTAGGGAGTAATCTTACAAATAAATTCGTTAGTAGGTGAACCAATGTTTGAAACGCTCAGTAATAGCTATGTAACCAGTAAATTCATTTAAACTGCAAGTTTGTGATCGTCTTTATTTAACGATCTGTCTAATAATTTGTTTCCCCTCTTTTGACAGGACTGCTTTGGGAGACCAATAGCAAGTGCTCCTGATGCTTGGTTTGATGTTGTCGAACGTCATTCAAATGATAATAACAAGACACTGAAGTATAATTTCAGGCCTATTGTTATTTGTTGAATATCTTAATTTTTGTTTCGTAAGTTTGTTTCCTCAGAGCTACAACATCAGAATTCACTTGTTAATGATCTCTTTATTTGTCCAAGTGCAGAAGAACAGGAAAAGTAAGCAGATGCCTCAATTTGGGATCATATAATTATCTTGGTTTTGCTGCAGCAGATGAATACTGCACACCCCGGGTGGTTGAGTCATTGGAGAAGTATTCTCCAAGTACTTGCAGCAGTCGTGTTGATGGAGGCAAGTATATTAGTTCATGACTGTCTTCCAAACATAGTTCTTTTCTGCTCATCCATGCATGTATTAGATTAGGTTTCCTCAATTGTGGTTTCTCTAACAGGCACAACTGCACTGCATGAAGAACTGGAGGAATGTGTTGCAAATTATGTTGGAAAGCCAGCAGCTCTGGTTTTTGGTATGGGATATGTGACAAATTCAGCCATTCTTCCGGTCCTGGTGGGGAAGGTCTGTAACTGTTTTGTCAAAGTATCTTGTTGGCACATTAAGGATATCCACATGATTGTATTGATTAATATATCTACATTTTACAGGGAAGTTTAATCATCAGTGATTCATTGAATCACAATTCCATTGTCAATGGTGCACGAGGATCTGGCGCTATTATTCGTGTATTTCAACACAACAGTGAGTAGCTTTGCTTCCTAACAAAATAAGCAATTTGGATTGGGGAATGAATGGTGGTCAGATTTTTGACTTCTGGATACAAAGTTTGTTGGCTATTAGCATCTCTCTCCATTTGATAGGGAAGCATTAAGGGTTCACTTCCATGGACTTATTATTGTGGCAGCTGTTCTGTTCTGCATCATCTTCTCTGAATCATAATAAATCGGTGTTATTTGGATGACATGTTGTAGAAAGAATTTAAGACTCAACTTTCTTTAGGTTCATCCACCTTCCC
The DNA here is from genome assembly GCA_034222035.1 of Acacia crassicarpa. NCBI lineage: Eukaryota > Viridiplantae > Streptophyta > Magnoliopsida > Fabales > Fabaceae > Acacia > Acacia crassicarpa. The sequence continues at coordinate 65,090,520 of JAWXYG010000002.1, read as the reverse complement.
ACCTTTTCTCAAATAGAAAAAAGGACTAAAGTTAGCCTATATGAACATAAAAGGTTTTCTTTGGAAATGCTTGGTGTGGGTTTGGTTTCTGCGTTGCATTTTTTTCATATTCATCCTCATGTTGCTTTGTTAATTTTTTGGCGCTCTTGGATTTTTTTAATATTATCTGATTGATTCTCACTCTCCTTGACTTTCTTTCCTGTAGTACCATCTCATCTGGAAGAGGTTTTAAGAGAACAGATTGCAGAGGGACAACCAAGAACACATAGGCCTTGGAAAAAGATAATTGTCATTGTGGAAGGGATTTACAGCATGGAAGGGGAGCTTTGTAAACTTCCAGAGATCATAGCAATATGCAGAAAGTACAAGGTTGGTTGATGCAGCAGCTCCGATTTTTTGTGCAATTTTGTCCTCCTTCTGTAGTTGTTTTCCACATGCCTTGTCACTTCAGATGAGGGAGGTGGCTGGTGTTGTGCAGTTTCGCTTTTAAAAATGCTAAGTCTGTTATAATGCTATATGGGTACAAGGCTTGCAGTAAATGCTAGAATAGAATCTATCATTATTGCTTTGTGACCATGCAAAATGTTGGAGTTGTAAAATGTGTAATGCATTCAAACTTTAAAAGTTTGAGCTGATATTATCTAAAATGAGTGAATCATGCACGAGGGATAAGAATCTGGATTCAGGGATAATCTTTTTATCTGTGTGATACAATTGCTTTTGCCAGTTTCCTTTCCTGGGAAGAAATCCAGTTGTTATATTTTTCTTTTCTTACTTTATAGGCATACACATATTTGGATGAGGCTCACAGCATAGGAGCAGTGGGCAAGACAGGAAGAGGTGTTTGTGAGCTCTTAGGTGTGGATACTGCTGATATTGACATCATGATGGGGACATTCACAAAATCTTTTGGATCGTGCGGGGGTTACATTGCAGGATCTAAGGTTTGTGCCCTTAAAATATTATCTCGTGAACTCTTTTTTTAAAATAAGCCGGCGTTATCATTTTGTTTGGTTGCATAATGCTTTAACTGTATCTAAAGAGAAAGATGGAATAGCAAATAGAAGACAAGGCTTTTGGAATGGGAGGGAACTTTAGAAACTGTTTGGTAGGGTTAAAAGTTTTTAATTAATTTTTCTTACTCTTTTGTCTTACACCTCTTTATTAAAATTTTATGACCCCACTTCTCCAATTTTTTAAAATCCAACTCAAAATTTTTTCCCTCCCCTCCTCTCCCAATCCCTCATACCAAACAGCTCATTGGTGTGTGAGATTCATGCAATTGAAGCCTTTTGGTATTGATGATGAAGTTTCTAATAGAACACTTCATCTTTACATGGGGAGGTTAGGGTGATGTTGGAGTTTACTTGTAGAAGACCATTTGGTTTAAACTGCTAATGTTTCAGCTTGCTTTCTGGCAATCTTCATCACAGTATATTGAATGAGATTTTGGAACTCTGGTCAGGAACTTATCCAATACTTGAAGTACACTTGCCCTGCTCATCTATATGCAACCTCAATTTCACCACCAGCTGCACAACAAATAATATCTGCCATAAAAGTCATTCTGGGAGAGGATGGCTCCAACAGAGGTTTGATGTGCGCGTGTGCTCTTATTCTTCACCTTTCTGCTTTGTTATTTTATCTGAAGCTTCTTGTTTTTATATAGGTGCCAGGAAACTTGCACAAATTCGTGAGAACAGCAATTTCTTCAGGTCAGAACTGCAAAAGATGGGATTCGAGGTTCTTGGTGATAATGATTCTCCAGTAATGCCAATCATGCTATACAACCCAGCCAAAATCCCTGCCTTCTCGAGGGAGTGCCTCAAGCAGAATGTGAGGACGTTGAACCATTTATTCCCCTCACGCATGTTTAATCTATTTGATGGGCAGCAATATACTTCCTGTTATTATTATTAAAAGCCTGCTATTGCTGAATGTTTTTGCCATTTCAGGTTGCCGTTGTGACAGTGGCATTTCCAGCAACCCCCCTACTATTAGCAAGAGCGCGCATATGCATATCTGCTTCTCATTCAAGGGAAGACCTTATTAAAGCTTTGGAGGTATATGCTTAGTTTCTAATTCTAGTGGTATCTTTTCACTCCGCATGCATCATTTAATTGTTTGTGGAGGTAAATGTGGGAGAAGGTACTATTAAGTTCATTGCATGATGATCAGTGTCTTTGCTATAGATGAGAATATGAAGATACCTTGTTGTACCAAGAATGTTCCGATGCGTTCTTTTTATCACCTTGGTGCGCCATGCATCATATAAAAGTTTGTTTCTTCCGCTACATGTTTATTCTTCTAACTTTCTGATTTTGTTCCTTGTCTTAACAGGTTATCAGCAGAGTTGGTGATCTAGTGGGTATAAAATACTTTCCTGCTGAACCAATTAAGCAGCCGGGGGAGAGCAAAGATAAGAAGGCTGACTAAGTGACGTTGTTGCTTACGAGCTAGTATGGGAGTGAGAGCTGTAGTATGTCAGGAGCTATTGTAGGCGCTTTTGTTTCCATTTGTCGTGGGTAGTTTTAAATCTTTTGATCGCTATGCTCTGCGCTTGTATTTAATTTTACTGCAATTGCGGAAGGATTGGACTTGGATGGAGGAGCAGAACACGAGTTTTATTCTCAGACGCAAGGGAATCTGTCCTGTTGTTGGGAAATCTTGTGTATTTCGATTAACTTTTGGAGAATAGTTTTACGATTTATAAGACAAGTATGCGAGAAGTTGTATGGTTGCAGCCGTAATTGTCCCTATTTCTTGTGCTTATTCATTGGAAACTGGAAGTGGCTTGTATATGAGGGATCGCTTGAAAATGGAATTTTACATGTTGGGGGGCAAATCGTGTCACATTTTGCGTTCCCTTTTCTTTATTATTATTTTTTTAAAAAAATATGCAATCCCCTGAGGATGCAGGTAAGTGTAACAGTGACTCAGTTTTAAAATAGTGAGGGAAAAAATAATCCTCTTATTCAAGAGTTTATCCTGCATTATTGGAAAAAAGATTTTCATTTTATGGCATGTTCAATTATTTTAAGGGACATATTAGAATAAAGGACTTAAAAAAGTAGTAATACTTATTTGGGAGTCAATAAAGAATGAACACTAGATAGATGCATATACCAATGGAAGCCATTAGTGATGGTAGAACAAGTATCATCTTGAGTGATTTTTCTTCTTCATCATCGGTTTACTTTTGCTATGTTTGTATATTTGATTAGTTATTTCTAAACTGTTGTTTTTGCTAATCCATAGTTGGAATAGTTTAAACTGATAATGAGATCGTGGGGAAGGAAAAAACTAATAGTGAGACTATTTCAATTTTTTATTAGGGTTAATACCACTTTTCGTCTTTATAATTTACATTCATTTTGAATTTGGTTTATGGAATTTGAAATTGTTGGATTCCACATTAGCCTCTTAATAAGCAAACTTCACGGTATCATTGCCACATAAGTAAACTTTACATCGTTAACTCTAAGTTCAAGTCCTTTTTCAATTACATGGATTAACGGTTTTAAATAGAGAAAACTTTACAAACTAAAACCAATGGTTTAAAATTTCAGGGACCAAGAAAAAAATAAAAAGAAGATAAACTATAAGGGTAAAAAATATTGTTAACCTGCTAGCTCCTTAGTAGCGCAGTGGTATGGGAGCTAAGCTCTCCCCCTGTCCAGGGTTCGAACCCTGCCCCCCTCCCCTACTATGTCTATAAAAAAAAAATATATATATATAGTGTTTGTTGTAAATATTCCAATATTAGTGTGAATGTCCACAACCTTTTTTCAAGAAGAGTCTTTTGGGATTTCTACACTTAAAGCAATGTAACATATAACATGAATGGTTTAGTGGGAGTTTCATATAACTTACAAAACTCCATAACATACCATTATGTAGATTTACTCTTTTGTGTAACTCTTGTAATGGTTCATTGCCTATATATAGTAGGCATGCATCAAAGGTTGAAGGAGTACAATACAAAGAAGAATCAATCTCTCCTTGCTCTCCATTTTCCCTTGCATTTCTTCATCTTCCTCATCTTAATCTCTCTTGTGTTTTACTTAGTTTCATAACACGTTATCAGCACGATTGCTATAACGAAGGTATAATTTCTTTAACGATTTCATCTACTTTCTCTAATGATTTTATTATATGTTTATTTATATATCTGGGATAATCTAAACCACTATATGGAAATTAAAATTACCGATTGTTTTTATACATCGGGTTCCATGGTTAAGATTGGAGATTATTTACTATTTTATATAGTATTTTTACTATTTATCATTATTCATCCATCAATTTTATTCATGCACAGTAATTGTATAGTAATTTACAATTGTTTTACTATTTATATTATTGCATAGTGCTTTACTTTTGCACAATATATGTTACTAACTTTAACATAACATAACATTTTACTTTTATTGTTATATTATGTTACTAACATAACATTTATATTATTGTTACTAACATAACATTTAAATTAAGCATTTACTTTTATGTTACTAACATAACATTTTATCTTTATGTTACTAACATAACATTTTACTTTTATTGTTGCTAACATAACATTTTACTTTCATTGTTATGTTATTGTTGCTAACTTTTAATGTTATGTTATTTTATATTTCATGCAATCTCTTTTATGTTATTAATATTATTATGGCCAGAAGCCATACACCTCTGTTTTCCTATTCTAAAATTATTATATGACCAGAAGTCCTATCATTTTAGTTTCTTAATTTTATGGCTAGAAGCCACATAAATTTAATTTCTCGTTATGAGAACTATATGGCTCGAAGCCATAAAGTTTTAATCCTTATTATTATACTTTACTTATTGTGTTTCTAAATTTCATCTTATTAACATTTATACTTTACTTATTGTGTTTCTAAATTTCATCTTATTATCATTAGTATTTCTACGTTAATAATTCTTGTTTATTTTTTTTAATTAGTCTGAGCCATGACAAACACAACAAACCTTGCAAAACTTGAATTTGTGGCTCTTGATATTACCGGAAAGAATTATTTATCTTGGATGCTGGATGCGGAAATCCATCTGAATGCCCATGGTCTGGAAGACACAATTAAAGAAGGAAATAAAGCATCTAATCAAGATAAAGCCAAAGCCATGATTTTCCTTCGCCACCATTTACATGAAAGTTTAAAAATTGAATATTTGACAGTGAAAGACCCACTGGTTCTTTGGAAGAATATAAAAGAAAGGTATGATCACCAGAAGATGGTCATCCTCCCAAAAGCTCGTTATTGCTGGATGCATCTGCGTTTACAAGATTTTAAAACTGTGAGCGAGTATAACTCGGCCATGTTCAGAATTACTTCTCAATTAAAGTTATGTGGAGAAAAGATTACTGATGAAGATATGTTAGAGAGAACATTCTCTACATTTCATGCCTCCAATTTGCTCCTGCAGCAGCAATGTCGTGAAAAAGGTTTCAATAAATACGCTGAATTAATTTCTTGTCTCCTTGTAGCTGAACAAAACAATGAGCTTTTATTGAGAAATCATGAATCCCGTCCAACAGGTTCAACTCCATTCCCAGAAGTGAATGTAGTAAGTAATGGATATTTTAGTGGCCGAGGACGTGGACGTAAAGGTGGCTACAACCGTGGCCGTGGCCGTGGGCGTGGCCGTGGTCGTGGTGGATCAAATTCTCACCCTAAAAGGGGGAAGATTGAAAAGAACCCCAGGAGGGAAACTAGTGAGAATAAGAAGCATTCTGAAAATGTATGTTATCGTTGTGGTGGTAAAGGTCATTGGTCTCGTACCTGTCGTACGCCAAGACACTTGGTTGAACTTTATCAAGAATCACTTAAAAGTAATGGTAAAGGGTCAAAGATTGAAGTAAATCATGTTGAGAACTCCAAGTTTGAGGATGTTGATTTTACTCATTTGAATATTGATAAGGTTGAGAATTCTGAGTTTGAAGATGTTGATTCTACCCATTTGGATGTTGCTGATTTCTTAGTATAAATTATCTTTTCCTATTTGGAACTGTTTGGTTTTAGTATGTTTAAACTGTCTTCTATCATATGTACTTCTTTTAATTATGTTTTTATTTATTTTCATGTATCCTTTAATGAAGAATGAATCTTATTAGCATCAATCCTGAAGATCTGTGTCTCGTTGATAGCGCAACAACCCACACTATACTAAAAAATGATAAATATTTTTCTTCCTTGGTAATGCGAGAAGCCAATGTCCAGACTATATCTGGTAATATAAATTTGATTGAAGGCTCCGGAAGAGCTAATATTTTGTTACCTGAAGGAACAAAATTATGTATTGATAATGCATTTTATTCTACCAAATCTAAGAGAAACTTGTTGAGTTTCAAAGATATCCGCAGAAATGGATATCATATAGAAACAACAACTAAAAATGATCAGGAATGTCTTGCTATCACAAATATTGTTTCTGGTAGAAAATGCATGTTAGAAAGTTTTCCTGCTTTCTCTTCTGGTTTGTATTATACATTTATAAGCACAATTGAAACACATGCTATTGTAGACCAGAAGTTTACTAATATAAATCAAAAGTTTACCAATACAAACCAGCAGTTTGCCAATGTAAACCAGAAGTTTACTAATGAATTTAATGTTTGGCATGACCGGTTAGGCCATCCCGGGTCAATCATGATGCGACAAATAATTGAGAATTCATGTGGACATACCCTGAAGTGTAAACAAATACCACAATCTCATGATTTCTCATGTGATGCATGTTCCAAGGGAAAGTTAATAATTCGGCCCTCACCAAACAAAGTAGAAAGTGAATCTCTCACATTTCTAGAACGGATACAGGGAGATATTTGTGGGCCAATACACCCACCATGCGGACCATTTAGGTACTATATGGTTTTAATTGATGCATCAACTAAATGGTCGCATGTTTGCTTATTATCTTCCCGCAACCTGGCGTTTGCGAGATTACTTGCTCAATTGATTAGATTGAGAGCACATTACCCTGATTATCCTATCAAGAAAATACGTCTTGATAATGCTGGTGAATTCACTTCACAAGCTTTTAATGAATATTGTATGTCCCTTGGAATAGATGTTGAACATCCTGTAGCTCATGTTCATACGCAAAATGGACTCGCGGAATCATTGATTAAACGATTGCAACTTATTGCAAGACCTTTACTTATGAGGTCTAATCTCCCAATTTCTGCTTGGGGCCATGCCATTTTGCATGCAGCAATGTTAATTCGCATCAGGCCAACTAGTTACCTAAAAGTTTCCCCCATACAAATGGTTTTTGGTCAAGAACCTAATATTTCCCATATACGAATTTTTGGATGTGCAGTATATGTGCCAGTAGCACCACCACAACGCACCAAAATGGGTCCTCAAAGAAGGATGGGAATATATGTTGGGTATGAATCTCCTTCAATCATTAAATATGTAGAACCATCTACAGGAGATTTATTTACTGCAAGATTTGCAGATTGTCATTTTGATGAATCGACTTTCCCAACATTAGGGGGAGAAAATAAGCAGTTGGGTAAAGAGATTAGTTGGAATGAATTATCATTGGCTCATTTTGATTCTCGTACAAAACAATGTGAACTGGAAGTTCAAAAGATAATTCATTTGCAAAATTTAGCTAATCGAATGCCAGAAGCATTTACTGACCCAAAGAAAGTGACAAAGTCACATGTTCCAGCTGCTAATGCTCCTATTCGAATTGATGTCCCTGAAGGGCAACCTATTATAAATGAATCTAAAGCACGCCTAAAGCGTGGCAGGCCCATCGGTTCCAAAGATAAAAATCCTCGAATGAGAAAAGGAGCTAAAAATATAGATGGTCAAGTCGAGGATAATCAAGAACAGTTGGTAGCTCCTGAAGAGTCATTATCTCCAGTAGAGATATCTCCAGAAGAGGATGTTATAATCCCAGAAGAGACCCAGGTACCTGAAATATGTGAAAATAATGAGATCTCAATAAATTATTTTATGAATGGTATCCGATGGGACCGAAATGAAGTTAACATTGACGACATCTTTGCTTATCATATAGCATATGATGTAATGAATGATAATGAGGATCATGAGCCAAAATCCATTAGCGAGTGCCAACAGCGAAAGGATTGGCCCCTATGGAAAGATGCTATTAATGCAGAATTAAATTCACTGGCAAAACGAAAAGTATTTGGACCTGTAGTCCATACACCTAAAGATGTAAAGCCAGTTGGGTACAAATGGGTTTTTGTACGAAAGAGAAATGAAAAGGGTGAAATCACAAGATATAAGGCACGTCTTGTAGCCCAAGGCTTTACACAAAGACCTGGCATTGATTTGAAGAAACATACTCACCGGTAGTGGATGCAACTACTTTTCGTTATTTAATTAGCTTAGCAGTAAATGAAGGACTTGATTTGCGTTTAATGGATGTCGTGACTGCCTATTTGTATGGCTCACTTGACAATGATATTTATATGAAAGTCCCTGAAGGACTCAAGGTGCCAGAAGCATCTAATTCAAATTCTCGAGAACAATACTCGATAAAGTTAAATAAGTCTTTGTATGGCTTGAAGCAATCAGGGCGCATGTGGTATAATTGTCTCAAGGAATATTTGTTGAAAGAAGGGTACAAAAATGACCCAATATGCCCATGCATTTTTATGAAAAGATCTAGAAACGAATTTGCTATAATTGCTGTTTATGTTGATGATATCAACATCATTGGAACTCCTGAAGAGCTTCAAAAGGCAATTAGTTGTTTGAAAAAAGAATTTGAAATGAAAGACTTGGGCAGAACAAAATTTTGTCTTGGACTACAGATTGAGCACCTAAAGAATGGGATCTTTGTATATCAAGAAACTTATACAAAGAAGATCTTAGAGCGATTTTATATGGATAAGTCGCATCCATTATGTACCCCAATGATTGTAAGATCTTTGCAGGTTGATAAAGACCCATTCCGACCTCAAATAATTACTGAAGAAGGTGAGGAAGAACTACTTGGTCCAGAAGTACCATATCTTAGTGCTATTGGAGCACTAATGTATCTTGCTCAACACACACGTCCTGATATATCATTTGCTGTTAATTTATTAGCAAGATATAGTTCTGCACCAACACGGAGGCATTGGAATGGAGTAAAACACATTTTTCGTTACCTCAGAGGCACCATGGACATGGGGTTATACTACTCAAATGTATCCAAGCATGAACTGATTGGTTATGCAGACGTTGGATTTTTGTCTGACCCACACGATGGTAAATCACAAACAGGCTATCTGTTTACATGTGGAGGTGCAGCTATTTCATGGCGATCTATGAAACAGACTATATCAGCCACATCATCTAACCATGCAGAAATTCTAGCAATGCATGAAGCAAGTCGAGAATGTGTGTGGTTAAGGTCAGTATTACATCATATACGAACAACTTGTCATTTATCTTCAGAAAAAATGGTCCCAACAGTTCTATATGAGGATAATGCTGCATGTATTGCCCAACTTAAAGAAGGATATATCAAGGGCGACAGAACGAAGCATATTTCGCCAAAATTCTTCTTCACTCGTGATCTTCAAAAGGATGGTGAAATAGATATCCAGCAAATCAGTTCAAGTAAAAATCTAGCAGATTTATTCACCAAGTCGCTTCCAGGAGCAATCTTTGAAAGACTCGTCCATGGTATTGGTCTTCGGAGACTCAAAGATCTCAACTGATGTTGTCAAGAGGGGGAGTCGATACACGCTGTACTCTTTTTCCCTTATCTAGGTTTTATCCCACTGGGTTTTCCTAGAAAGGTTTTTAATGAGGCAGCATTGGACAGTGTATCAATGGATGTTGTACTCTTTTCTTTGGCTAGGTTTTTATCCCACTGGGTTTTTCCTAGTTAAAGTTTTTAATGAGGCACATTCATAATGGACATTCAAGGGGGAGTGTTGTAAATATTCCAATATTAGTGTGAATGTCCACAACCTTTTTTCAAGAAGAGTCTTTTGGGATTTCTACACTTAAAGCAATGTAACATATAACATGAATGGTTTAGTGGGAGTTTCATATAACTTACAAAACTCCATAACATACCATTATGTAGATTTACTCTTTTGTGTAACTCTTGTAATGGTTCATTGCCTATATATAGTAGGCATGCATCAAAGGTTGAAGGAGTACAATACAAAGAAGAATCAATCTCTCCTTGCTCTCCATTTTCCCTTGCATTTCTTCATCTTCCTCATCTTAATCTCTCTTGTGTTTTACTTAGTTTCATAACAGTGTTAACCTTTTTTATTATTATATTATGATGTTTCAGTTTTGATAATATTTACATAATATTTTATTTGTATCACTTGGTCTTACTGAAATATTTTGATAAGATGTGGAATGATTTTAAATTTGTGTTCATTGAAAAGGGTTTAATTGGTATTCCTCTGATCTTAAATATAAGACATAATTTATAGTGCAAATTGCACTACAAACTATGTCATATAGTTAAGACTAGAGGTAGTATGGTGTTAATAGTATAATATTTTGTCCTTCTAAATAAATATGGTTTTTAAATGGTTGTTTTGAATAAATATTATTTTTTAATCCTTTATTCTAATTTTACTGTTATTTAAATCAATCCAACTTGTAGGATCCTGACTCAACTTATAATGTGATCCATCCTCCATTAATATTACCAGCCATAGAACATGGTTATATATAAGGAAAATCACATTAAAAACCTTTTAAAATACTTAAATCCTAAATCAGGCTTGTAAATTTAACAAGTTTTAATTAAGTCAATCATCCCAATTTAGGATAACAAGATTGAGTGATTTTACCTGTACAGCCTACTTCTGCTCCTTGTGCCAAGTATGCACACCAAGAAAATTATACATGGAATACTCAGATCTCTTTGCATGAGTGGGAGAGTGATCGTCGTTAATTATCAAAGGTTTTGAACTGCAGGAGCTCTTTTGCCATTAAAAAGGTACATATCAGCAACAGTGGCAGACCCAAGATTTTAGGTTTGTGGGTGCACAATCAGTGGTGAAATTCGGGGGTTCGGGGGCAGCGCGCCCGAATTTTTTTTTAAAAAAGTGAACTAACATAGCAGCCCCTGATTTTTGTTTATCCCCAGTAATACAATTTAAAGAAAGCTAATCAATGAAGCTAATGTAGAACAATGAAATTTAAAAGAAAGCTAATCACACTACTAAGAAGGTAGATTGTTCAACTTAGGAGCAATACCAAACATAGGCAGAGTTTACACATCAATGTAAGAATTGCATGATAAGATAAAAATATACAGTAAAGAGCTACAAACAAATAAAAGTGATCAATTCATGCATTAAATTGAGTATCAAATTATCTAAACAATTAAAAAAAGTTGAGAAAGTAATCGATGTTTCCATAATCATTAAGATCAAAAGGAAATCAATTAGGAACTTGTCAGTTGGCAGATTTTCATCACTGAAATAATACTCTACTTGAATATCCACATAGATGTTCAGCAAGATAGAAACAAAAATAAATAGTTGAGAAGTATAACAATATGTGATATCAAACTGCTCTCAGCCTTCATTACTTTCTGCCCTTTTGTTTCTACTTTTTCATTAAGATATATCAAATCTACATTTAAAGGAATATCATGTGCCTTCACACACATATAATTAGTGAACACATTGATCAAAACTCAGCACTTCGACTAAAACTACAACAAAAAGATTAAGAAAGTAAAGTGATTTTCTCCATTCAAATGAACTATAACGTGTCCAAACTACAAGTTAAGGGATATGCATTAAAAATCTATGGCCAGAGGACCCATGATGACACTTTATTTTAGCACCAAATGACACAAAAATACGTGAGAAAATACCAAATTTAGTAATTGAAAATTATAGCTTTTGTCTTTGCTTTTTGTCACCCGAAGTTAGAAACTCTCTACGCATCAATCTAAAAATAGTTGGACTAATCTGTGTAGAGAAATAATTCCATGACAGAAATGTTATAATTCTAACAAAGCTGGGCAAAAATAGCAGAAGGAAGTCTTACCAACCCCAGAAAGACCAATCAGGGAAAGGGATGTCAAAGTGTTCATTGGTAGTGCAATATCTAAACAGAGGCAAGGGCATTGAGTGGTGTTCCGTCCGATTAATTGTAGGCTTATCCATACAATCAAACATTATGTCTACATCAGGCACCATCCCTGGATATCTCCTAAGAAGCTGCAAGAAACTCCAAATGGTGAACACTGCTCTGCTCTGCACACAAGCATAGTACAAATCCACATACAATTTCCCTCCAACAACAAGGACTCGAAAAGCAGCGTAGTTCTGGGCTTCTAATAACTGAACCTTTGATATCTTAGATGCAGCCCATGGCTGAAGATCCCGATAGATCGACCTGAAGAACTCAGGGCACAACATATTCTGGTTCGACCCAGATTTCGCCGGGAAATGACGTCGCTCCGCGACGGCATCTTCTTTTCTGTAACGACAATTAAGGTAAGAGCACTATGCGATTTTGTAGGAACGAGCATGGTGGGTTTGTTCGTCAAACGACTTTGGTGGGAATTGATGCCAAGGCGTTGGTTCCAAGTTGTGACCCACTAACGTTTTGGTCTGGGAAACGAAGTTGTCAACCTAATCAGACGAGACGGATTAAGGGGAGGACTAGGGTGTTAACCATTTGCACCACTTCCACACATTGTCAATAATTTCTTTTGAATTATATATATTTTGTGTCTGCACTTGCCCACATTGGCACCAATGTAGGTCCGCCACTGATCAGCAATACGATCTGACTATCATGCTTCTATATCTAAAGTTTTAAACCCATATAATGAGATGGAAGAGGATGAAAGTTACATTTTTTATATTGATGTAGAACACACTCTCAAGGGGAAAAGAATACGCCTTTTTTCCATGGGAAGAACATCAATCAAATAAAAAAAACATAGAAAGTGGTGGAGCGGGAGTATGCTATTTTTTTTTCCTGCATGATCTCTTGCAGATCAAAACCTTTGATAATAAACCATGTCAGTCTTTATTTTTTCAGAATTGATAGATAAATGGGCAATTCATACATATTCTTTCGGTGTTATACTTGAACTCGAAAGCAACAATTTTTTCTTGTAGGGCTTGCTATGTTTTTTATTTCAATATAGCAATTATTGTTGAAGAGAATTTGATCTCCTCTATGAATTTGAATGGGAGACCAGAGAGATCTCAATGGAAGTTGAAGAAGAGGAGAGGGGATAGAGGAGAATGAGAAGGAGAGCAAAAGGAGGATGGGTGAAATTATTCAATCCTAAAATCCTGAATTGGGATGATTATTCTAATCTAGAATTTGTTGAGTTTATCAGCGTAATTTAGATTTGAGTATTTTAAAAGGTTTTTAATAAGATTTTCCCTTATTTATAAGCAACAAAATTTAAAATGAATTTAAGCCATCTTTTCAAAATTGCTTCTAACTAATCACAATTCTTTATTAAATGAGCCTAAAAAAATTAAGCATTAACCAAAAGTGTATTATAATTCAAAATATTCAATTTGAGACAAAATTATTAGAATAAACTATTGTTTAAAAATTAGGTGAGTTAGTTAAAATTTAGTGAACATTCCAAATGCTGCAGAGAAACATTTATCCATCTTCTAACTATAAGACATTAATTACTAGTTGTATTTGATTTTTTTTATAAGATACTTATTTTTTTTCAAAGCGTATTAATTATTATTTTTATATAGGCCCATAATTAATAAGGATAGTGGGTGAGAATAAAAATTAACATAATATTAAAGTTTAATGTAATTAATAAGAATAATATTAAAAGTTATTGAAATTATTTTAAGACAATTTTATTAATTTCAACTGTATCTTACCTATATAAAAGCAGAGCAGTAAGCGGTTCTCTGTTTGACACCTGTCCTTTTTATTCTATCAACTGTCAAAATAACTCCCTTTACTTATTATTTTAAATTTTAAATCTATAATTTATAATTCATGATTACACTTTCTTTGCACTTGATACTTGTCTTCTTTAATTTATTCTACCAACTGCTAAAATAACTCCCTTTACTTATTATTTTAAATTTATAATTTATAATTCATGACTACACTTTTCTTGCACTTAACACCTGTCCTCTTGGTTTCAAAGTAACACTATTTACTTATTATTTTTAATTCTTAATTTTTAATTTATGCATACAATTTCTCAGAATAAATATCACTATTAACTCTCTCGATTATCCTCTTTATTAGATTAACGGATAAGCTAACGCCCTTCATTTGATTTTTCACATTTTCACTTTAATATTTTAAAATATTGCGTAACAATTTTCCTTTTATCTCTCCTTATATCTGGTATCTTTTTTGTCCATATTTTAATTATGTCTTTGTTTTCCTCCTTATATCTGGTATCTTTTTTTATTAATATTTTAATCATGTCTTTGTTTTATCCTCTACCTTCTCAATTACATATTTTAAAACTTTTTGGAACCAACCATCATTCTTCCTCTTTATATATGAATTATTTTGTGAACAAATAAATTTCGGCATCTCCCCTGATTTCAAATATTAAACGTATTCTCTTAATATTTGAACTACTTTGTCGACATATACATTAGCAAAGGTAGAGAAGTAGGCATCTCTCAGGCAGACACATCAGCAAAATGATAAGCTCAAAACACTAAAATAAAAAAATGAAAAATGAAAAGCAAAGTACTTATGAAAGAGTGATAATGGGGAAGGTAGTTACACACTATTTTACCAATCTTATTTTTTCCTCAATAATAATTAAATATATTTTGTTATCAATAACCTCATTAGAATTTACTTTTTTTTTTCATGTTTTTATCTTCAACATGCATTTGAATTTACTATTTTCCCATGATTTAATTTTCAAAATTTATTTCGTGAAACAATAAGCAAATATATGAGATGTAGTTAAAAAAAATATAGGGATTCAAATTCCAAATAAATTAACTAAGATAATTCCTTATTTATTTGTCTTCTTATATAAGTAAATTTTTATTTTGAATGACCGAAAAATTGTATTACCGTTAATTTTAATTTGGCTATATATAGAGAGAGGGAGGGAGAGACTAAAAAAAAAAAAAAGCAAGGTGGTTATCAAAGAGGGATAATGGGGAAGGTAGTTACATACTATTTTACCAATCTTATTTTTCCCAATAATAACTAAATATTTTTTTTATCAATAACCGCATTTAAATTTACTATTTTTTCATGTTTTTATCTTCAAAACACATTTGAATTTATTGTTTTTTCATGTTTTAATCTTTAAAATATATTTAGTAAAACAACGAGTAGATATATGAGACGTAATTAGAGATAATATAGGGATTCATTTGGGATCAAATGGAGGATATTTGCAAAGAAATGAGATGTAGTTAGAGATAATATAGGGATTCAAATTCCAAATAAATTAACTAAGATGATTCCTTATTTATTTGTCTTTTTATATAAGTAAATTTTAATTTTGAGGGACCAAAAGATAGTATTACCCTTAATTTAAATTTGTAAATTTGAATATATATATATATATATATATATATATATATATATATTTTGCAGTTGGCCTCTTCATGTTGTCGTGCGCACACCTAATTCACCATAATGTCGTGTTAATTAGCGGACGTCGTGGGCACACAGCTATGGATCGTGATTTCATCATAGTGGGAGTGGTCGCAGCAGTTACGTCGCATGCTATAAATATTGTGGCGTGCTTCGGATTTTTGCTCTTCATTCTATGTCCTCACTCATGATCTTCGTCAAACTGGCCATCTTCCACTCTTTCTTCACCTTTTTGGTTTTTCATGTTATTAATATTGATTTTGCATTGCATCCCTTAATGCATTACTCATATCTTCTGGTATATTTTATTTGTGTTTCCATCTTCATCGATATTTTCTAAATGATTTTTTCCCCTTTTGTGTACTCATCTTCATCTTCATTAAAAATTCGGATTGCATTACTTAAATTTATAACTTTTTCTCATTTTTATATTCTTGGTGACACACATTCACATTTATGCATCAGTTATTTGTTTCTATTTGTGTTGCTATTAGAGTTTGAGGAGGCATGTAGACCCTTGTCAAGGGTGATGTAGATCGGTGAGCTCTTCCTATATTCCTCTCCGTCCTTTGTCTCTTAAGTTGGACAAAGAACTTGGCTTGATGCAAAGCACAAATTATTGAAGTTTGAACAGGGTCTTAAATAATTGAAACTTTATATTTGAAGGAGAAGCACTTAGGGAATTCCGAAGGAAAATGTATACCGGGATGAATAAACTCAAGTAGATTGAGTTAGAACATAGAGATGAACAATCAACTCATAAAGGAGGAAATGCAATTTAGGAAGGGATATCATATGAATCTGAAGAACACTGGTTGCAGTTTCATTCATATTAGCTTCTCTGACCATTTCCAAGCTGGAAGTTGCTAATTACTTTTTTTTTCCATTGACTGATATCTTTCTCCATGTAAGTTGTTGGTGTTTTTGAACCAGGTTTTCCCCTCCATCTACTTCTCGATTTCTTAACTCATTAATGATTTTGTAGCCCATATATCTGTGGGCAAGTGGTTTATTTCATTAAAAATAATTACAAGTATCAGATATTGAAAAATTATAATTGAAACATATGGATGTAGAATTAAATTTAAAGATAATTAAATGAAATATAAAGTTTCATCCTTAAAAAATTTAAGTAACACTGCAGTAAAGCAATATAGATTATGTTTTACTAGACTTACACCCGTGCATTGCACGGGTACGTGCTTATTTTTATTAATTTACGAGAATTATTAGTTGGTTACATGTAATAACCGGAGGATAACCCGGGGCTTTGGGGCACGAGAACAAAACGAGCATAATTTTTAACTCTTCGCCTAGGAGACCAACGGCCTGTTCACTATCTCTCATTCTCTTTCCCCCCTTCCTCTGCGATCAGGGGTCCAACCCAGAGCTACAATGGCGACCAGATACTGGGTAGTCTCTCTCCCCGTTCAAAATTCGGCATCTGCTCTCTGGGCTCAATTGCAGGAACAAATCTCCAAGCACTCCTTCGATACTCCTCTTTACAGAGTACTCTCCTCTTCTTCTCTTTCTCAAGATCTTCCCTCACAGTGCCTAATTTTCTTTGAACTCTGCTCAATTTTCCATTTGCAGTTCAATATACCTAATCTCCGGGTTGGAACCCTAGATTCTCTTCTTTCTCTCAGCGATGATCTTGTGAAGGTGAATTTCCTACAATTTTGAGCTTCATGTTGTTTACAAATCTGTCATACTACTTCTGTAGATCTGTGGTTGATCGGGTTTATGATTTCGGAAGCGAGATTTTTGTCTTTACCTGTTTCGGTGCTTCTCTATGGATTGTATAATTTCTTTGATTCATTTTTCTGGTGCCGATATTTGTGGTTGTGTGGATGTTAAAATGCACGGCTAAAATTGTTTGCAGGCAAACAGTTTCATGGAAGGAGTGTCACACAAGATCAGGCGACAGATTGAGGAATTGGAGAAAGTTGCTGGCGTTGTGAGCAGCGGGCTGACGGTTGATGGGGTGCCAGTCGATTCATACTTGACCAGGTCTATTGATTGATGAGCTTGATCATTAAATATTTAACCTGTTCTAGCTTCGGGTATATCTTTTTCTAGTGCTGAAGCTGTAATTTTGATGGAAGGTTTGTTTGGGATGAAGCGAAGTACCCGACTATGTCACCTTTGAAGGAGATTGTGGATGGTATTCACGGTCAAGTGGCAAAGATTGAGGATGATCTGAAGGTTTTTATATTCTTACCGATCTTTAGTTACAGCTATCCTTTAGTTCATGACAATTCACTGTTGTAGCTCATAATTTGTTTGTGCTGTTTTTAGCATCTCTAGCTCTAGATCACTCACTTATGATGGTTTGAAGCCGCCTTGCTTTTCTTATTGGCTAACTGCTAGCTGAGGGATGCCAAGGGCCTTTTTGTATGCGTTTTTTCTGGGTTCATTTAGTGGGTTCATTTAGTTATCAATTACTGCTTGCAAGGCAGAGTCGGTGCTTCGGAATGCAGCAGTCTTTTTTTTTTTTTTTTTTTTGGGTGCTTGTATGGTATAAGGGTACCAACATTTTATAGGAACCACAAAAAATTTCTGCCTATGCATTCTTCTCTGCCTTGACATCAATTTCTCAGGTCTTTGTCCTGGGCATTTGTCTTTTTCCTTTTCCTACATATACCCAGTTAGGAAGAAGTGACCTAAATGGCCTCACACAACTACAATTGGATGGCGACTTAAAACAACTCTCAGATGGTAAACTATAATAAAGGCTATTAAGTCACCAGTTAACTTGTTCAACTGTAATACCAACAATTGAACTGGAAGCAATCATAAAACATTTACAATGCGCATTGAATGGATTGTTTGGGCCTTACAACTGTCATCTGCCAGGTTCGTGTTGCTGAGTATAACAATATCCGCAGTCAACTAAATGCTATCAACCGAAAGCAAAGTGGAAGGTGTAGATGTTGTTCAATACTGATCATAGCTTTCAAGTATGTGATTTTATTTTTATCTCAGCTGACAAACTTCTGTACGTTTCAGCTTATCTGTCCGTGATCTTTCCAACCTGGTAAAACCTGAGGATATTATAACTTCAGAACATTTAACTACCCTACTTGCAATTGTTCCCAAGTATTCTCAAAAGGACTGGCTCTCAAGCTACGAAACATTGACAAGCTATGTGGTAAAGTTACCAGTTTACTAACAATGCCAAATTTCTTCTGCTACTTTATTGACGTGGTTGTGTCTAGTGATTTTGAATTGTCTTCTTGAATAGCTGGATGGCCCCTGTGGCTTATCAGAAATGTCCAATAATAGTCTGAAACTTGATTATTTCTGTACTTTTTTCATGTTTTTGTGCCGCTATATTCATTTCTTTGTCATGGTGTTCTAGTTATTCTGATTACGTTATTCTTTTTAGGTACCCAGGTCTTCCAAGCTGTTGTATGAGGATAATGAGTATGCTCTTTATACAGTAACCCTCTTCACACGCGTTGCAGACAATTTTAGAACTAGTGCACGTGAGAAAGGGTTCCAAGTAAGTACTGCCAATAAATTGATTTTCTTTTTCCCATCTGTTAATCTTGGGAAAATTTGTTTTTTTTTTAAAAGATTTTTGCTGAGGAACTCTGCATCAAGGAATGCCCTGGGCACCTAATGCAAAGTTTTACTTTATTGAATCTTGAGTTAACTCGAAGTGTTAGGTGACTTACTTTTTGTGTTAGGTGACTTACTTTTTTCATTTCATTTAGATTCGTGATTTTGAGTACAGTCAAGAAACACATGAAAGTCGGAAGCAGGAGTTAGAGAAGTTGGTGCAAGATCAGGAAAGCTCAAGAGGAATTCTTTTGCAATGGTGTTATACCAGTTATGGAGAGGTATTATCCATTGGTTCATTGTTTCATTAAATATTTGAAAATACGCCTCAATTATTAAAGCAAAGATTACAAGGAGTTTTGAGAAACCAATGAGATCATAGAAACAAGTTTTAGTCAATTGCAAAACTACCTATATTATGGAATACCTTGAATTTTTTGGCTGTCTGCTGTCATAAATAATAAAATGTATTAACAAGTTTTCCAAACATTGGTGTCTTTACTGTTACTATAGGTGCTTTAATTCTTCACTTGCTATAATTCCTTTTCTGTCTGAAGGTTTTCAGCTCCTGGATGCACTTTTGTGCTATACGTGTATTTACTGAGAGCATTCTGAGATATGGTTTGCCACCATCTTTCCTGGTACATATGCTGCTATAAACCAAACAAGTATGCTGCCTATCACTTTTATTTCTTAAAATCTTTATTCTGACCATGGGGTCTTGTTCGACTGCAGGCAGCTGTGTTAGCTCCGTCTGCAAAAAGTGAGAAGAAAGTACGTTCAATACTTGAAAGCTTGTGTGACAGTGCAAATAGGCAAGTATCTAATTTATGCATACCTCGTAACGGTAAAGTTGATGAACCTTAGCATTTGATACAAATCCACGGGCCCCTTCTGTAAAGTTCTTTTGCCCAAATTATTTGATAACCTTTTTTACCGAAAAATAAAAACACCCAAAACAATACAATCCTTTCCCTTTCCCCTTGCACATGTGCAATGCTCAAGAAACACGCTAGGGTTGGAAAAGTACAACTCATGATATGAACGCACTTCAAAGCCAGCTGAAAGAACAGTAAATGCTGTTTTCTTAAAGGGTTAAGGAACAATTTGGCCAACGAACTATTACCTTAAGAGCGTCCAATTCAAATAACTTTTAAATAGACCAAAAATATCAAAAAACTTTTAAAAATGTGTCATCAGCACAAAAAAGCTTTTATTTCAGGAGTGCCCAGCCAAAAAAAAAAAACCCCAGGAATGCTCAGCACAAAAATTTTACTTTAGAAGTGTCTAGCATGAAAGATTTTTACTCCATTTTTTGTGCTGACTGCACATTTTTAAAAGCTTTTTGGTATTTTTGGTCCACTTAAAAGTTATTTGTGTTGGACGCTTCTGAGATATATAGTTCGTTGGCTAAATTACTCCTTAACCCTTTCTTAAACATGTCTGCTCAAATATTCAACTCTGCTGTTTTTACAACTTGCTTCTTTATAGCGATTTGATGCAAAATGTCTAGGAGTTTTATGCATCATATCTGTTACCTATATGTGTGTAATAACTGTTCATTTTGCCCATTTGATATTGCCTGCAGTGCATACTGGAAGACTGAGGATGAAGCAGGGGGTGGTATGGCCGGCCTGGCAGGGGATTCTGATGCACATCCATATGTCTCCTTCACTATCAATCTCGTATGATCGCTCAAAAGATAAGTCCTATCTCATGTTTTATAGTCCGTGAAATATTTTTCTTTGGACAACAATAATGCTAGATGGGGATCAAAGATATAGTACATTTGGTTCAAATTCCATTCATTGTTTGGACGCAGTATTCGGACTTAAAGGGACTGGTGAATTTTAGTGCAGAGTCTGGGCACCAGGACGATCATTTGCACTTTGTTCTTTTTAAGTTATTTCATAAACTTTTCTCGTCTGGGATATGAAATTTGGGTAAATTTACACGTTTGGTGTGTCCATATATGAAGTGTTTTTTATTAAGTCAATAGGAAAATATTTTTGGATTGTATTTGACGTAATTTGTATCGACATAACGGTGAGGTTAGATATTGCCCTAGATTATATTTTGATTTAAAATTAATCTTCAAAGAATAGAACGTTACAAATAAAACAGATTTAATTTTGGAAATAAAACTTAGGTGCATAATAACGGTGTTTCAGTTATTTGGATTTGATGTAAGTTTAAACTTTTAAATTGATAATGATAATTAAGAAAGTGAAAAAGTATTTCTCAAAAAATGAGTTGTCAATTACTTATCAAGTTTTATATTTCCTTATTAATTCTTGGTAACAAACTTGGTTTAGGATTTTATAATTTCAATTTTTCTTTTTCTATCCTCATCTCATTAAGAAATTATAATTCATTCCATAGACTTCATCTGCTTCGCCAAAATATATATATATAAACATAAACATAGGTAACCGCTTATATATTTTATATTCTATCTTGAAATTAGTTTTTTTCACCTTCCATTTGTTAGAAATTTAATGAGAAATAAAAATTATATGTAAATTTCATCCTGGTTAATAAAACATTTTTCAACAATGCCTAAAAAAAAATATACCAAATCATTATATGTAAGGAATATCTATATCATATAAATGCACAAAAATTAAGAATATCTATAATATCGGCTCTTAAATACAAAAGACATTTAACTTTTATTGGAGAGGGTAAAGAAACTAAATAAGTAAATAACTTCGATTAAAATACTTATATTTATCGTTTTTTACCAAACTAATTTGTCTGACTTATAAGTTTAATATAGAATTTAATAATACAAAATGGGATATGATATTGTTACAACCTTTTTTTTTACAACCAATGTTACTACCACTTTTCCACTGTTAGATCAGAATCTCATTTACCTATATAATTTCTCTCTCCTATTAAGATTCTGATCTAACGGTGGAAAAGTGGTAGTAACATTGGTTGTAACAAAAAAAAGTTGTAACAATATCCTATCCCATACAAAATATATATACAATTAAGTAATTTATTTTGTTCACTTAATCCCTACAAAAAAAGTCAAATAAATCTTATATTATTAAGGGATTATCATATGTAGATATGATTCTCGAGCAACTATAAACGCTCAGTTTGATTCTTTAAAACACGTTGTTGGCTTATTTCAAAAAACATGTTGGCTTATTTCAATAAAACATGCTGTTGGCTTATTTCAATAATCTTATGAGGGATATGGAAAGGTCAAACCTCATGGAACCCCTAGAATGAAACTGTGCGTTTATTGAAATAGGCGAAATCGGTTTCCCAACCGCGTGTTTTATTGAAATAAGCCGTTCTATTTTAAAGAATGAAACTGTGCGTTTATGGTTGCTGCAGTCATATCTGCAGTAAATGCAAATATGATAATCCCTATTATTAATTACTAAAAGTAGTAGTATATTAAATCAAATTTATAAGTGTACATACCCTAAACCATAGCAAAATAATACGTGTTCATAAGAAAATTTACAATTCTAATTTTTGTTAGAAACAATAGCAAAAAAAAAAAAAAAAAACAAGTGTTCATATAAAAATTTACCAATTTTAATTTTATCAATTAACAAAAGGCAAAATAACAGGTGTCCGTATGAAAATTTATTACCTCTAATTAAAAATACAAGTGCTCATAAGTAAATTTACAAATACAAATACGTATTTTACCAACTAAAAATAGCATAATAACAAGTACTTCTATAATTCTTAATATAAAACATCTTTAAGGAGTTAATTTTAGTATAAGATATAGCTTTTATATTTGTGAAACTTTTCCAACTTACCCCGTTGATATTCCCTCAATAATAATCTAAAAAAAAAGAAATAATTAAATAAAAGAAGATGATTAGAGTGTTTAAAAAAATGTCATATTAATCACTTAACTAATTTTTTTAATTAATATAATTAAATTAAGTAAATATACCTTATGTTATAAAACTCCTTCAGACTCCTTCCGTACAACTTAACATAAGTTTTATCTTATATAATATTTCATGCCTCCAATATACGTACGTAATTTTACCCCAACACAATTTTAGCAAATTTCATTTTCCTTTTAACCGATTAAAAGAAGGAAGAAGTCATACATACACAAATAGGAAAATTTAGAAAGAATGATACAAATTCGAATATATAAAATAAGAAAGTATCGTATTTTTATGTTTGGCAGAAACTATAAAAATGGAACTTTCCATTCAACGAGTTTAATTGGGATAATATTTTTCATATACTGAAACGTCCAAGTGGACATGGAACTTTCTATTTAGTAACCCAACCTTCACATAAGTTTGTGAGGGCAAATCATTCATCAAGCCACCAACATAAGATAGTAACATAAACTAACTCAACGAAATAAACATTCCAGAAGAGCAATGTAAAAAATAGTATGAGAAAAAAAATTCACAATTTTTGCGTTGCTCATGTCCATATTTTTGGAGATTAGATTGAAAATGTGTATTCCCATCTTCCATGGGATGAATGATCCTAACACGCAAAATTATATTATACCTAACTAGAAAATGTTCACCTCCAAGGATGAGAGCAAAACCATCCCAAAAAATCAATTGCTCAAAGCACGAAAATTGATAACAAAAAGTCTGAACTCAAAAGATATTACCCAACACAGCTTGAGCTTAACTCAAGCAATTTCAGCAATCTTTTTCTTTTATTTAGTGTGTGTCGGTTTTGCTACGTCTTCTAAAGGGAAAAAAAGAAACCGTATCTCGCTTCAGTAGAGATTCTAAGCCTTGGCTAGCTGAGCGGCAGGAGCGGCTGCAGGAGCAGCACCACCAGTAGTTGGCCTGACGAAACAAAGAACTTCATTAGCACTTCCAGATAAAGTTGGAATAAATAAAACAGTTACAATTTTTGAGAACTTACAGCCCCACAAAAACTTTGAAAGCATCATATATTCCCCATTGGGCTCCAGTGAGAGTTCCGATCATAACAATACGAAGAGGAAGTCCACGGGTGAAAAGACCCACCACACCCATTTGCTTCACAGCCTGCATTAGACAGTAGACCACATTCAAGGAACTAGTCAAAACAGCTGAAACACCTAACACTTCGCACAATATAATCGAACTAGTCCTTTTATTGGGAAAAAAAATATTAGTCCAGCACTCACGTCACCAACTGTAGCTCCTTTGGCATTGTTCAAGAAGGAGACGAGGTTGTCAGCAGGATGGGATACAATAGCACAAAATACACCAGCAACGTATCCGCCCGCAAAACTAATACCAAGTTGCAGAGGTTTGCTGCATTCATTCTTTGGTGTGGGAATGGCATACTTGTAGATCATCTCAACAATCGTCTCAAAAGAAGCAAACTTCATCATTGTATCTGCCGGAAAGACCATTATTAAAATTCCACGTAAGAATCCATGCAACAGAATCAGATTTATAGGCTTCCAGCAACAATTGTTACAATTTCAAAAACCATAACAATAAGGTGAAAAAGGGTTCCATTTCAAAAGCAGAAAGCTTTAACCATTAAACAGAATGTCCATGAACTAGGTACAAAAAAAGGTATGAAGGTGGTGGGATTGAACTCGAAAGCAAGAATTCCCTCAATAAGTCCAACATCATTACGGGCATAAATATGGGACCAAATAAGAACTACAGTTTTTGATCAATTTAAATACCACTATTCCAGTGTTTTGAAAACCCAAGGTACTAACTCCAACCATCAATTCAATAAAAAAGAAAAGGAAAAACAAAAGAAAACAATAATCTGATTTAAAATATACATATCATCCACACACACAGTCTACATTACCTTGGATCATTCATGAACAATCAAACTCATAAATCAAAAGGATAAGTTAGAATGGTATGTGCCCTCTGATTTACAATAAAACGTCAATCAATAAAAATCAAATTTGTAGCAAGTTGCCCTATTCATGAGCCACGATCAACATGAATTATTCCTCAAACTAATATGCGATACAAAGCACCTCATCAAAGCATCGAGCTAGAAAAATTACAGATGAATACACAACACCAGTAATGATGAGTATTTTCAGTCATTCACTGGTCACCAACAAAAAATAGAAAGAAAAAGAAAAATACGAGACCATAGAATCATCCAAAAACTTATTAACTTAAACTTGACCAATTAATTAGTCTTGTAGACTTACTCCTTAAATAGAACCAGGATGACAGCTAAAAAGAAAGCATTGAATTGTTTAAATAACAAATAAGAAAACAAATTTGATACATGCTAAACATAAAGAGATTAAATCATTAAACACATATCTCCCTATTTATAATACTAGGAATACTCCCCACAGCTACTATTGACAGGTAAGAATACTCCCCCCTCTTTGATCTTTATCCCCAAAGATCATTATGAATGCAGTAATTGAAGTTTTCATTAACGAAAAAATACTTGGGAGTTTATATAGCTTCTAAAAATTTCACCCTCTTAACTACTATTATTCCCATGTAACAAAATTATTATCCGCTCTACATCAAAAACATGAACTAGGACCTTCCAGTCATCAAAATGAGGCAGCAAAGCTCCAACTAACTCTGCTACAATGAGCAGAAAATAAGAATATACGTGGAGCTCTGGTGCTAATGGGATAATGAAGACTCTAAAGTAAAAATTATTGCCTTAAAACCCAAATGAAGTACGCTGAACATAAAGCAGCCAAAACAGCATGAAGGCACAAACTTCAAGTCGTAGCCTACAAAATTCATAGTACAAAATACTTACATGGGATCTGGCGTCCCCACAGAGGAACAAGTCCCTTGTACAGCCTGAATTTTTTAAAAAAAACAACGGAAATCATTAGAGATGCATCCTCACATGCAGAAATCTTAGCGATTAAATTATACAGCATCCACTGACAAAACAGATGAACAGTTTAAATTGTTCAAAAGCATACCCCATGGTTCCTTCAGATTTAACAAATTTTGGGAGCCCATCCGCCAAACCTCTAGCAAAACCAGGCTGAGTTTGAACTCGAACCTTAACAGCCTCAAAGGGGCAAAGCGCAACATCAGCAATAACCTCAGCAGATGCTGAACCAGCAAGGTAGATCAAGGTCTTGTACTTGGCCGCATACTCTGGACCAGCAATGTCAGAATAATACTTCTTAAAGAACTCATAAAATCCAAATTTGCAAGCACCCTGGGCACTGTAGCCAAGCAAGGTAGGCACCCAGCCTCTGAAGAAGCCCCTTATTCCCTGCTCCTTAAACAATACTCCAAATCCAGACGAGATGCTTTTGTACTTTGCAGGGTCAATCTGAAATTAACAATTGAAGAGGTCAGCAAAATACAGAAAGTTAAGCGATGTCTATAAGATAGCAAGTGGTATTCCATTCAAAGTAAGAATTAAAGGCCAGCTAACATCATAGCTTGCCATTTTAAAAATCACAGCATATACAATGAAATATTGAAATCATATGGACAATCTCATAACCACAACATCGTTTACGTCTCTTCTTTCACTACTTCGGCTCAATTAAAAAACATGCTTACAGTAATTTAATTTAATATGCAACCGGTTATTTCCTCATAATCGGTAGGATCGTCGATCACGATCATTGAAGTTTTAAGAAAACAATATATTCGGTCAGAAAAGCTTGGCATAAACTTTATACCGTTAGAGAAGCGGACGAGAAGGTCAAAATATGTACAGAAATGTAAAATAATTTCCAAGCAAACCTCCAATTGCCCCTAAAGAAAACTCAAACACAATCAATCCAGCATCTCTTTGGCGGAGAATGGAGGTGTAAAAACGGCCAACGGTCAAGACCAGCGGGTCCCAAAATTTAAGGAGGAAATAAAACCAAATCAAGGAACAAATCTGACAAAGAAAGGGATCATTCAATCCAACGCAACGATCACGATTCCTAGATCGGTCCAATAAGCACAAAACATTTTATAACCTCATCAAAGAAAATCAATCACAGTGAAGATAAATACAAATGGCAGATCTATTTTGTCGCGAGACATACTGCTAATAGAGCAAAGAATAACCAAGCAAGAGTACTGCCAGGAGTTAATTTAATTAAAAATGCCAGATCGAGAGAGAAAAGGACCTGCATATTACACTTGACAAGGTCAAGAGGTGTAACCCCCATGTGGGTGAGACCACAGCTGAGAATTCCACCGAAAGTACAGGCAGCATAGAATGCAGGCGAGTACATCTGGATCTTGCCAGGCTCACTTGGAGCTGGAATCATGAAGTTGGGCCTGGGGGATCCGACTTCCAGATTGGAAGCCGGAGAAGCGGCGACGGCAGGAGTAGAGTTGAGCATCTTCTGGAGAGGCAAGGTCTTGGAGGAGGAGGGAGAGGAGTAGAGGAAGGTAGGGATCAAAGAGTTGCGGCGTGAAGAGTCAGAGAGAGCCATGGAGGAAGAGCGATGAATGAGGAAGGGAGGGTGCGTCGGAGACTTCAAATGAATGCCAGAGAGAGAGGCACACTCCCAAATCCCAATCTCTGGCTGCCAAACCCTTTCTGGTGCCTGCTTCCTCTTCCAGTCTACGCACCAATGCCCAGACCAGGCATGTTTATATGCAAAGTTTGCTCCGCATCAAATGGCCACCTCTTTGCTTTTAATTACGGCGTTGACACTACCCGCAAACAAGACCCGGAGGAAAAGGGAAAATGTCATGCTACCAGATTGATTGATTTTTTTTTTTTTTTTAAAGGAATTAGAGAAGATAAGTAAAGGGAAAAAACAATTCTCATGTTATATTGTAAGAGAAGTGTTTTCTTATGTCACATATACAAAAAAAAATGGTGGACCCGCATATATATATATATATAATGAACATTATATATAGGGTTAAAGTGTATTTTTGCCAACAAACTATTACAGAAAGAACATTCAGCACAAATATTAATTAAACTACCTTAAATACCAACAAATAATTAAAAATGTGCAAATTTGCAAACAAACTTTTACAAAAGTGCAGTCAGCACAACGCCATTAGAAAAAAGATAACGTCCATTATCTAAGGTGCAGATTGGCCAACGAACTTTTACTCCAAGAGCACCCAGCACAAAAAAGTTTTACTCAGCACAAAATTCTTAATTTATCTAAACTAAATAATTTTTTTTTCTCAATTGTCATTATCTAAAACTACTTGTATAGATATCAATGGACAAAAATTACTCATTTGCTAAAATAAGCAAAAATTTTAATTAAAATATAGTTTTATGATTTAAATAAAACTCAATGTGTCTTATAATTTATTATATATGTTAAACAAAAAAAATTGTATGATTTATTTTTATTTTAGAAGAAATTTATGTGACTTAAGAAATTTATTTAAAATTAATAAAATTTAAAAAATCTATTATATCCAAAAATAAATGGAATGAATTTAATTTTTATTTTTATTAAAAGAGCTTAATTTTTATTATATCCAAGATACTTAATTAATAGATAATTTAATTAACAAAAATATCATTAAGTTGCCGGATACTTAATTAATGAATTTTTTTTTCCAAAAAATCCCATATTGATATAATCAATAGATAATTTAATTAACAAAAATATCATTTGTCGGATTTATATTATTAAGTGTCAACGTTAATATCCATTAAGCTCTTTTTATAAAAATAAAAATTAAACTCATTCTATTTCTTTCCGGATATAATAGATTTTCTTATATTTTTTAAATTTTATTAACATTAAATAAATTTCTTAAGTCACATAAATTTCTTCTAAAATAAAAATAAATCATATACTTTGTTTGTTTAACATATATGATAAATTATAAAACACCTTGAGTTTTATTTAAATCATATAATTATATTTTTAATTAAAACTTTTGTTTATTTTAGCAAATGAGTAATTTTTATCCTTAGATATCTATACAAGTAGTTTTGAATAATGACAATTGACCAAAAAAAAATATTTAATTTACTGAAATTAAGAATTTTGTGCTGAGTAAAACTTTTTTTGTACGGGGTGCTCCTGAAATAAAGGTTCGTTGGCCAATCTGTACCTTAGATAACGGACGTTATCTTTTTTCTAACGGCGTTGTGCTGACTGCACCTTTGTAAAAGTTCGTTGGCAAATCTGCACATTTTTATTGTTTTTTTGTATTTAAAGTACGCTTAATTAATATTTGTGTTGAATGTTCTTTCTGTAATAATTTGCTGGTAAAAATGCATCTTAACCCTTATATATATGTGTGTGTGTGTGGGTCCCACTATTTCATGTGTGTAAGAATTTTTCTTTTCTCATGCAACATGAGAAGTTTAAACCCATAAATAAATTACTTCATTATATCACATTATATATCATTTTAGGCTAAAGTATACTTTTAGTTCTTTAAGTTTTATATAATGTACACTTTTAGTCCCTTAACTTTATAAAGTATACTTTTGGTCTTAAAATTCTAATACCGTTAATGTTACTAACGGAAAACGCTGATGTGACGAACTCAAATGATGACTAAGAGCATTTAATTACATAAATTTTATATATTCTTCAATTTACACATATTTTAAATTTTAACTTAATAGTATTTAATTACACAGTCATCACTTAAGTTTACACCGTTATCACTTGAGTTTTCATTTTACGTGAGCAAAATTAACGGTGTTAGAATTATAGGACTAAAAGTATACTTTATAAAGTTAAGGGACCAAAAGTATACTTCATGTAAACTTAAAGGATTAAAAGTATACTTTAGCTATCATTTTATTAGTTAAACAAATTAGTTTGAAGAAATAAATAAAAATAAAAATATTTTAAAGTAATTTAATTAGCTTCCTAATTTTTCCAAAAAAATCAACTTGATCTTATAATTAGGACTGAGGGAGTATAAGACAAAGTTGACTATTTTGGAGAGACTAAAGAAACTAATTAAATTACTTTCGAGTATTTATATTTATATTTGTTTTTCTAAATTAGTTAGTTTGCCTAATAAACTGACATATAAACTAAGATTATACAATATATTATATGATTAAATAATTTATTCAACTTCTTTAATTTATAAAAAAGATTAATCATATCTTATATTTAAGTTCAGACGAAACACTGCCTTAACAATTGAATGTGTTTGGTAGTGGAGGGAGTATTTTGTGAAGTCATAGGAAAGAAGTTGGGACACACGGTGAGAACGAGGTTGTGAAGGGGAAAGAGGGTGAACGTGCAATTAAGAGGGAAAATGAGGGGTATGGTGGAGAATAGATAATAAAAAAGGCAGGGTTGCTTACAAAGACCCAGCAAAGCAGGCGTACCGGCGGGGGTATATTCCATCTCCACATCTTGGGAACATCAAACCCGCCACCCTTCACCTCCAACTTGCGTCTCCCTCCCATATCTTCGCTTCACCACTTGACCTTCCTGTGCTCTTCATACTTTTTGCACCCCGACTTAGTTCGTTTGGGTTACGCGATTGAGGAAGTGACTCATCTTTTATTTAATTTTTATATAAGATAAAATAAAAATCAGATTATAAATGTGATTTTGTTTGGAGCAACAGTGGCAAAAGTATTTTTTTTAAAATGAAAACATATTTTGATTATTATTTGAAAGGTCAGTTGAAATGAAAAATGACTAAAAAGGATATAAATCTTATTGAATACTGCATATATTAATATTAATTGTATAAATTATGGTAAACGAAGATAAAAATTGAAAATTTTAAAAAATTAATAAACAATAAAGTCCGTAATTAAATATATTTAATGGATAAAATTATATATAAATTATAATGCATATAAATGTTATTTTGATTAAATTAAGGAAGTTAATCAAGTTTGTTAATATAACATGTTTTTTTAAAACGCTCTAACAATCTTTCTTAATTCATTTTATCTCTCTCTTACTTGATTATTATTAAGGGAACAATAATCGAGGTAAATTAAAAAAGATGAATAATTTAATATATATATATATATATATATATATATATATGTTTTATATTAATGACTGATTATCGTGTGAGTTTATTGGGATTATTTTATGGTAATTAGAAGCTATTGTATAATTATTTCAATATAAAGAATTTACATGGAATAATTTAAATTTTGGAGGTATAATCTCAAACAAATCATGTTCCAAGAAGAAAGAAGGAGAATAAATATATAAAAATATAAAATTGAGAAAATTCCAAATAAATACCTTTTGAGTTTGCAAAACTCCCAGAAGTTCGTTGAATTTATAAATAGACTGAGAAGTACTAAGGACCTATGAGGGATATGCAAATTCGGGTGAAATTACATTTTTGCCCTTAGTTTTAAATAAATATTAAAAAAAAGAAAAAACCCTCAAACACCCCACCGCCAGCGGCGGCCAGCCGGCCACCACCGCCGATGGCCGGCCACCGGGGGCTGTTTGAGAGTTTTTCTTTTTTTCTTTTTATTTATTTAAAACTAAGGACAAAAAAGTAATTTCAACCGAATTTGCATTATCCCTCATAATCACTGGTATTTCTGAGTTTTTTTACAAATTTAACGGACTTTTATGGGTTTTTACAAATTCATAAGGTATTTATTTGAAGTTTTCCCTATAAAATTTGTTTAAAAAAAAGGAAAAGAAAAGAAAATAATTAAAGTTTAAAAAAAAAAAAAGATGAAACCATCCAATTTTTGGTTAATGACGTGGGGTTCTAGTGACTTATTTAGCTTGACAAATTAATATATAAACATATATGGATATATAGAGTACAATAAATAAAAAATAGATGGTGGGGCCCATGCTCATTTATAAAATCGGGATAAAGGAGTAAAAATATATATGTGTTTTACCCTTAGAAACGCCCAGCACCATATACTTTTTTTGGGAGTAAAAATGCACACGTGATTACCATTTTGGAGTAAAAGTCAAACCCCACGTTAATTTAACAAACGTTATTCACCGTCTCTGTTTTGAGCTCTTTCTCACTCATTAATGGCTTATTTATGATCTGAATTGTTGCATTGTCTCGATGAACCCATGTCCTCTTTGACCACATCGCACATGCTCTGTATGGTGGAAACAACGGTGGTGGTAGGATTTTTGGTTGCCATATCGCACCTGCTCCGATACCGAGTAGAGATTTAGGGGAGAGGGAGAGAGGGAGAGAGAGAGAATGTTTTTATGGAGTGGATCTCACTAAGCTTTGACAATGACCCAGGCAAGAGTTATGGCATTATATAATCAAAGTGATTACAGAGAGATGAATGGCTAGCAACCCTGTGGATGATTACAGACGTACGTATAACGATAAGCAAACTCTTAACAAAAGTATTAACTTAAAAAGAAAAGAATAAAAGAATATTATTAAAAATTCTATCGCACTTAAAATACACACAAAGTTCAATTGATAATCATGGGATAGATTTGGATTTAGACAAAAAAGAACAATATCAGTATATTAACAACTCTTTATTCTTGCTTTCCTGGAAATCAAACAAAGAAGAGTACATATGTAACCACTAACATTATTGAGTAACAAAAACATAACTTAACTGGTACCACAATATACCTGGGATCCAATTGATACGTATAACGATAAGCAAACTCTTAACAAAAGTATTAACTTAAAAAGAAAAGAATAAAAGAATATTATTAAAAATTCTATCGCACTTAAAATACACACAAAGTTCAATTGATAATCATGGGATAGATTTGGATTTAGACAAAAAAGAACAATATCAGTATATTAACAACTCTTTATTCTTGCTTTCCTGGAAATCAAACAAAGAAGAGTACATACGTAACCACTAACATTATTGAGTAACAAAAACATAACTTAACTGGTACCACAATATACCTGGGATCCAAACCAAAAACCAACAGACCTATTTTTTGGGTCCAATCTCCTTTGATGAAAGCAGTCATATGCCCAATCTATTAATATAATCTCATTCTCATCTTCAACATTCATATCAAAGTTCTTTCTGCAACAAATCACCTCCAATCACGTGAATATTAATTATTAATGAGTGAGAAAGAACTCGAAACAGAGACGATGAACAATAACATAACAGACATTTGTTAAATTAATGCGGGGTGTGAGTGAGGAACCCGATATGGTGCCTATCCCTTGGATAGGCACCATCTTCCTAGCTGATCTGGACCGTCCAGATCAGATCTGGACGGTCCAGATCTCATATTTTTTACTTTTTATTTTTTCAAAATAAAAAAAAAATTTTGGGTAGAAGATCTAAAACAAAGATAATCTCTTAACTAACACTTTTTAAAAAAATCATTTTTTCATTTAGAAAATCTTTTTTAAAAAATATGACCAGATCAGCTAGGGAGATGGTGCCTATCCTTTGGATAGGCACCATATTCGGTTCCGTGTGAGTGATGTGACTTTTGCTCAAAAATAGTAAACGCATGTGTATTTTTGCTTCCAAAAAAAGCACATGGTGCAGGGTGCTCCCGAGAGTAAAGCACACGTGTATTTTTACTCCTTTACCATTTAAAATCCCTGCATCACCCCTTCCTTCCTCATTTTCTCATCTTCTCGCGCCTCCTTCCAGCAGCCTAACGCTCCTTACATGAGTTTCCAATGAGATGGGCTTTTTTTCAGAAGCAACCCCCAGTGGCCGAAAAGCTACCCAGGCAGGCAAACACCTACTGGATTTTTTTTACACTGATATTTTCACTCCAACGTCTTAGAGCTTGTTTGGAAAAGCATCATAAACCCAAAAAAACTCATGAGAAGTGAAAACTTATATTTTGGGTTTGGGAAAGCTTTGCCATGTGATGAACTTCAAGGATTGAAACAACTGATTCAAGCTTCTAATTTAATTAGATCCCATTATAGTACGTTAGGACTTTTATTTTTAATTTTTTATCCCAAATAATCACGTTTATATATATATATATATATATATATATATATATATATATATAATTCATACCCTTTTGAGTCATTTTCCATTTCAACTATCTTTTCAAAAACTATGTCAAACAGGTGACCATCGGAAAAAAAAAGTTATTTCTATTACTGCTATCCCAAACACAAGTCATATCAATAAAAGTCCAGCAGAAAAAAAGTCCATAAAAAATGAAAGTCACTTTTATCACTGCTATCCCAAACGGACCCTTATATAAACACTAACCCACCACTATATTACATATTGTGCTAGGGTTTTTTTCTCAAACTTTTTTCTCAGTACTATTAAGTTGGTTTCTTCTAGAAGTTGAGACTCATTTTCATTATAGTTGTATAAATTTTGAATAAAGCAACTTTTGCCCCCTTCTATAAATCTCGACGCCAATTGGTGATGTAATTCTGTGATATCGGTTTTACCTAATATCTACTTATCTATCGAAATACCACCAGTGCATGTTTGCTAATAAAATTATAGCAATTTCATGGTTTTAGAATACCGGATGGTAGGTGCTTGTGTTTTTAATTACATACGCACTCCTTACTTCTTCTTTTCTCCCATAGGGATTTAAGTAAATGGGACTAAAGCAAAGCAATTGGCAGGTCGGGTAACCCGAGACTAAACCCATAACTAGCCCATTAAATTTGAATGGGTATAGGTTGGCCCATACTCATATCTCAACCCACTTAGACCTGTATAAATGGGCTAACACATAAATGGACGGGCTAACCAAATTTTGAGTAACCCATTTTACATTTGACTTGTTTATTTTTTATTTTTTTGAAAAAAAAAACATACATAAGTATTAAGCATCCATTCAAATTCATCATTCCAATTTATGAAATCTGAATCTTCAAAATTCAATATTCACAATTCATACAAAACAATATAAATTTAGACAAGTATTATGATTACATAATCTTGATGTTTAAACTCCAACTTTTAAATTAAAACATTCCTAGAGAAAGGATTACTTCGAGTACAGAGTGTGTAATCAAGCAGTGTATTGATTACAGGTTGTAAGGGGGAGTGAATCCTAGAGAGAGGATTGCTTTAGTTACAGATCGTGTAATCAAGAAGAACAGAGATAGTGGATTGAAAATCTCAAGTGAGGTTTCAGGACTGGACGTAGGTCAACGATTGGGCCGAACCAGTATAAATCTGTTTGCACACTCTTCTCCCTTATCTCTTGCATTTCCAGCATGTATGTTTGAATGTGTATACATATTTAAATGTGTGGTTATTGCTTTCTAAACTGATTTCAGTGAGTTACAAAAAGAGTTTCAAAGTTCCTAAATTTTTATACTTCACCCAATTCACCCCTCCTCTTGGGTTCAGCCAGAACTTACATTTGGTATCAGAGCAGGTCTCTTGTTTAAAGGACTTAATCGTCTCAAGAGTCTCAATGACTGACTTTGGGTGTTCCCCATTTTCAGAAGGTTTTGATTATACCATTCCACCATTTCTCAAAGATGTTGATTTTTTGTTTTGGAAAGCTAGAATGACATCATTTATAAAATGTTCTGATTTTGATATGTGGAATGTTTTTATAAATGTTCTTGATTTCAAACCAAGAAAGGATTGGAGTGAAAAGGAAAAGAAAATGTTTTCATTAAACATTAGAGCAATGAAAATCTTATATAGTGCATTGACAAAAAATGATTTCGAGAAGATAAAATTTTGCTCTAGTGCTAAAGAAATCTGGGATACTTTTGATTCTCTTTATGCTTCTAACAATTGTGTTGAAGTTAATAGTGTTGATAGCTCATCAGAAATTATAAACTGTACATCTACGACTGATGAACAACTGGAGATTGAAGAAGGAGAAATCATTGAATACTTCCATAATCCAGTCAACACAAAAGATCAAGAGGAAGAGGATTCCCAGGAAGAGCTCATGGATGATTATGATCAACCATTAGCTGAAGCTCAAGATGCACATGTGGTAAACGATTCCAATTCTTCTTGTGTATTAAAGAAAAATGATTTCAAACAGTTGCATAAAATTGTTCTTCAACCAATCATTGATTCTAATTTGAAAAGCAAGAATGTTTTGAAACAAAATGCTGGAAAATCTATTGGGAGGAATGAATATTCAAATGAAGATTGTTTGAAGTTTTACTCTAATGACCAACATAATACTTGCAAAAATGTTCATAATAAGCATCATTTTATTATTTGCAATTATTGTGGAAAATCTGGACATATTTCTCATACATGCTATATTAGGAGAAATTCTAATGTGAGAAATAAATTTGTTTGGGTTCCTAAAGGACAATCAAGGTCCAATGCTAACAGTCAATGACCCAAGTATAAGTGGGTACCAAGATGTCCTTTTAGTGCTTTATGTGTGCAGGACCACTTGAAAATCGATGGACATAAAGGTACTGAGAAGAAGAAGAGTCCAAGAGTTTCTCATGAACTTAAAAGAAGATTCACATCAGTTAGGAGAACTCATGGAGAAGCCATTGCTACAACCTCATCCTCAAATCAAAAGAGGCAATGGATACAAGCAAGAGGATTTTGTTTCACCTCAAGAACTAACTACCATAGAGTACCATTCAACTATCTTGAGGAGAACAAGAAAAAGAGATTCTCTCAACTATCAAATAGAAGACTCTTGAAGTCTAAATCCTTCGAGAGAGCTTTGAAGACACCCATTGAAAGACATATGAAGAGTCAATGTGATAAGAAAAGGCAATGGGTGAGCAAAGTCAATCCTCCTAGCACCTAAGGCAAAGGTATACAATGATAAAACCTTTTATGTTTTCATCTGAAATTTTCTTTGAGGTTTTATATCTTGTAGCCTTAGGAATGAGCATTGTAAATTTTTTTTTTAAAAAAAACTAGTTTCTCACATCCTGATCTATTTTTGAAAGAAATTGCAATGTTCAATAGTTTAATTCTTTATGCATACATGATGATTTGAAAAGAAAGTTTTTTTTTTTTTGCATAAACTCATGTTTAATTCCCTATGCTCAGTTGTTCTGAATTAATTATATTCATAAGAGCATGATAATTTTGGTTCCTACAAGCTAACGATGATTGGATCCAAGTAAGGTTGGATACCAAGAAAGAAAAAGATTTATACGGTTTTGTAGGATCAAAGGAAGCTTCTCAAAAATGCAACACAGAGAAACAATTCAATTCTTGAAGAAGCTAAACAAGCTATGCTTGATGGTGATTGTCAAAAAGGGAGACATTACACATCAATCCACCCTAATCAAGCAAGCTATTAGAAGGACAAGTGGAATTATGGTGATATCTAATTCTTACCCTATCTTAAACTTAAATGAACTACATATTTGGGTAATGAATACTTGTCCATTATTGCTTTCCATTAGCAATCAACCATTTATACTTTTCAAAATGTTTTCAGATTGCCAAATGGACTGTAAATGAATTTGTGCATATCTTTCTGATCTTATATTCTTAAAATGTACATTTCTAAGATTTGTTTTGGATTTCAACTTACTATATTTTACAAAAATGCATACAAATGCTTTGGCATATATTCATACTTTGATTGCATTCAAATGATGTTTCAAATTGGAAGTTAATATTGTTACTGAATATTGAATATGCTTCAGATTTCTCTAATTGAGTTTTCATTATCTTTCACATATTGATTTTTAGAATTCAATGTTTTGCTTGAACTCTTTAGTGTCATTCTCTAACTTTTTGGACCTCATATCAAATAAGTCAATTATGTATGAGCTTCAAGCTTATTTCCAGAAAAGAATTCAATTTGTGAAAACTTATGCTTATTGCATAAAACCTTATTGATCAAGCTATTCCAAGCATCATGAATGTTCATTAATGCATTAAATGTTAGTGCATTAACCATTATATGGAATAACCTTACTAGGATAATATTATGGAAATTTAATCAATTGGATTAATGAGTTTGTACTTCATCGTCCATGAATCCTAGTATTACTTGTGTTACTCAAATATATAAGCATTTGTTTACATCCATGTTTTGAGTAACTATTTCTGTATACTCATAATTCTTGCCTTGAATGCTCTTATGTTTTCAAGACTTTACTCTCTAAGGCAAGATTATCTCGTGGTCAATAACAAAGTCATTAAGCTTATATATGTTGTGCTAAGCATGTATTGATAATGCTTTACTTTCATGACTTTGACTTTTTCAGAAAATTCTTCAACATGTTAACTTCAATGTTCAACATGTTTCTCTAAAACTGAAGCATACTGATATATTCATTAAACCTATTGACTTCCAATATGTTTATAATGAGCATTGTTTTCAAACATATTTCAAAAATGAATCTTTCATTCATCAAAATTGTGATTTCATAATGCATTATCACATGTTGAAAGAACATTCAAGAATTGAAACACTTTGCATATTTCATTATCTTTCTTGAATAATCTGAACTTCAAATTGATAAATGCTTATCGTTATAGATAAAGTTTTCTATACTCATTTTTTATCAATGACATTGTTTTTATAAAATGTATTCACAAATTGTTATTGAAAAATAACATTTTTGGTATCATTTAGTTGTTACACTATTTGATTCATTGGCATGAACTTATTTGATTGAGTAAAACTATGTTTCGATCTTTACTTGTTATACTCTTTATTCAAACATCATATGATTTAATTCTATAAGAGTATAAGAGTTTTCATAACTAATCAGCTATGGACTCAAGAATCATTGATTACCAAAGAACATATATTTTTGCAGGAGTTGACCAAAATGTTCTGTGTCGGACACAGAGAACATAGCCCAACAGAATAGATCATCTCAGTGGCTATGTCTACAAATTTTGTGGCATCACTTGAGTGACATTCCATCACTAGCAAGAGGCTTAAACCAAGATGATAAGGAGCATGCTAGCTTGATGAAAAGCCATGAGCATAAACTAATGTGAAGTCCTCCACAAAGCTCATCTGGAATTTCAGCTTCTAAGATGCATTCAGAGCAACTGATAATAGCTATCCAGTAATGCATCTATGGATTACAAATGATTATGACTCAAGTAATTACAATATTACTTGAGTGAGGTATTGTATTTTACAATAATATTCATATATCATAATCATTTCTCTGTTCTCATGTCGCTCTAATGTTAGTTATATTTTTTTTTAATGATTAATCCTGACTGACTTAAACAACGGAGTGTATAGTTATAGTTTTTGCAGGATGTTTTGAGATTTCAGAAAGTGTATACTCAAGTATTGGCCATAATACTCGAGTATGGAGGTTGCAGAGAGCAAAACTGAAGTTCAGAAGAGCTATACTCGAGTATGGATATGGATACTCGAGTATCCACAAGGCAGAGAGCAAACTGTTGAGGAAGAGACTCAATACTCGAGTATGGGAGTGCAATACTCGAGTATTCACCAGACAGAGACCAAAAGCTGAGTTGAAGAGTTTCAATACTCGAGTATGTAAGTGGGATACTCGAGTATTGGTATCGAGGTTTCAAAAGTTCACCACACACTTTTGAAGTCCAGGTTAGTATACTTCCTTCAATACTCGAGTATGTTAGTGAAGTATGCAATACTCGAGTATAGGGGTTCAATACTCGAGTATTGGTGCGCGTCTATATATACTGAAACTGTTCATGTTCTTCATTACTCGCGTGAATACTCAAGTTTTGCCCTAGCACTTGATCTCCTGTCTCTCTGTTTCTCTCTAATCCTTCGAAACCCACACCTAAACCCAGAAAATGGCTTCAAAATCGACTCAACCCACTCAATCCGACACCATTCCACAATCAGAAAGGTCTCATTCTCAATCATTTGCTCCTCCACAACCTCTTCAACGTCCACCGAGAACCAAATCAATTCCCAGTAAGCTACGAGAAGGAGTTGATCGCTCCATTCAAGGAATAAAGGGCGAAATTCCTAGCTCATCTTCGAAGGGGCAATCTGCAACTCCTACTCGGTCCAAAGGAGTTTCATTCCATGAACCCATTGCCACTCCTCTGAGAGCACAAAAGGGGACAGAGACTGAACCAGTCAATCCAATGAAGAGGAAAGGCAGGACAAAAAGAGCTTCTAATTATGAGCCAGAGCCTGAATCAATCCAGAAGAAGAAGAAGAAAAAGTCAAATGTTGAACCAGGCGAGACAATAAGTGGTCAGCCTTCTTCCAGACCAGAGACTTCTTCTCAACCAACTCAGTCACCTTCAGTCATGAGCAACGCCATAGGTGACATTTACCGCATTCAATCACCCCCTCAAAACTTTGATATTGCAACTGTCAATCTGAGAGCTCTAGACAGTTCATTCAAGGAAAAATTTGCCTTTAGAGAATTTTGTGCCGTAGTTGCTTTAGACTTTGACAAACTTCTGAGGGAATGCAATTTAGACTTACTGCCTTGGGTGAAATTCTATGAAAACTTTGTTAGCATATCTGCCCCATATTCTCCAAATCTTGTCAGAATATTCTATTTTAATATGGAGTATGACAACGTTCTAAGTCCGGATGGTGAATTGATTAAGGAGAGGATATCCACGTCTGTTAGAGGTACTAGGTTCACTCTGTCTACCTTTGTAATAAATACCATTCTGAAATTGAACCAATATTCCATTCATGATCCAAATTACAGCAACCGTGAGATGTGGTCTATACTCAAACCAAATGAACCATTCCCAGAGGATCAATCTCATATGCTTACTTTCAGACCAAGCTCTATGTGTCCTACTCATAGAGTTCTTTGGTATATTTTCTCCAGAAATTTCATTCAAAAGGGTGGTAGTTTTACTCATTTTGCACAGAAAGACTATCCTCTGTTCACCTCTTTTGTGAAACAAACCCCTTTCAACCTTGGTCATCACATCTTCCAAGAGATGATCAGATTCAAGTTTCCCACCAGAAAACTCTCTCACATGCCTTTTCCCTCATTAGTTTCAGTAATTCTATTTTACTTCAAGATATGGTATGTTGGCTTAGCTGAAACACTGAAATATCCTCCTATCTTTGGGAAAGCTCAATTGAATCTGATGAATCTGATTTTTGGGGAAGAGGGATCAGGGCAATCAAGGGCCTTACTCGAGCTAGAGCTCCAACTAGATCACATTCAAGAGCTTCTCAAGCTCAGACTCAGTCTCAGAATCAAAAAGCTCAGTCTGCTCCTCCTCCTCCTTCCACTTTGCCTACAGACTTTGATGCTCGAGTAAAGGAGATTATTGATTCAGCTGTTGCAGCAATGACTATGGGGATTGAGTTCGAGATTGGGAAATTGAGGGTTGATCACATTAAGGATACAAACCATCTGGTTGAGGTTCAAGGTGATATGAAGGAAGAATTGGTTGGGATCTCTACACAGACTGCTAGGATTACAGAGTTGGTTGAAGATCATGATATCAAGCTTGCTACTCTGAGTGTGTCCAACTCTAGCTTACATGACAAAGTGGATCAGTTGTTGAAGCATTTCAACATTGGGTCTTCTTCAGCTTTTGGAACCACTTCAGATCCCAAGACTTCTGGACCTGCTTCTGGGAGTTCAACTCCTCACACGACTCCTCAGGATCCAATGCCTTCAGTGCCTTCAGTCACTCCTACCACTCCAATTGCAGAGACTCATGATCCCACCTCCTCTCCAAACCCTCGTACCTTATATACCTCCTGTCCTTGACCCACTTTTTGAAGATGACAAAGGGGGAGAAGATCAGAACTAGCTAGAAAGCAGAATTTGAGTTGTGATCTGTTCTGTGATAGTGTGTTAGATGTTTGTAGATGTTTGCAATTGACATTGTGTAATTTCTGTATTAGACTTGTTATGAATGAAGTTGCTTATCTGTTTATGACTTTATGTCACTGTGAACAAAACAATTTCATAATGACAAAATATCTTTGTGTGCCTCTCATACTTCTCATGTATCAGATTTCCTCTCCAAATGAATTTTCATATTTCAAAAACCAAATTTTCTCAAATTCTTGAACATGTTAGTTTACAAGTGTTGTCATCATCAAAAAGGGGGAGAATGTTAGTTCTCTATGTGTTTTGATGATAATCAACAATTGTAAACATTCTTTGAAGTTTCCAAATTTGCTAAAAATCATCTGTCAATTGGAAACTCGAGTATAGGATTGTATATTCGAGTATTGAGTTGACAGTGGATTGCTCAAATGCATTTTACAAAGCAATACTCAAGTATTGGAAGCAATACTCGAGTATTGGAGTTACAGAGAGCAATCAAGTTTTGAACTTAAGTGCATACTCGAGTATAGGATTTGAATACTCGAGTATAGGACATCCATAGAGTATTCAAGTTTTTCAAACTGAGTCAATATTCAAGTATAGGAAGCTATACTCGAGTATTGGACTTACAGAGAGCAAATGAGTTTTCACTTTGAGTGAATACTCGAGTATGGCATTGGTATACTCGAGTATTGGTCTTACAGAGAGCCCTCAAACTTTCATAACTGTTGTATATTCGAGTATAGGTTTTTGATACTCGAGTATTGGCCTCTTACAAAGTTTTACAACTTAACATCTGTTCTTGAATACTCAAGTATTAACATGGAAAAACTTCACAAATTTTTGAAAGATGAATCAATACTCGAGTATTGATCCGCATACTCGAGTATTGGCCATACAGAGAGGTTATCCATTTGTCAATGATTTGAATACTCAAGTATAAGAATGAATACTCAAGTATTGAGCTTTTGAACTTAAACTGATTTTCTCACTGAAGCTTCCATACTCGAGTATATACTTATATACTCGAGTATTGAGATTGGTTTTGAAAGTTCAAGTCACGATGGTTTGCCTCTGGAAGCTGCATACTCGAGTATCAGATTGGATACTCCAGTATTGACACTGGTACATAGTGACATACTCGAGTATAGAAGAACATACTCAAGTATTGAGCGTTGAAAACTGATTTTCAAATTACACGAATTTGTAAAACACTTTCATTTGATCTCATTGCTACCAATTATCATTCACTTATGTTCCCAGCTATGTTTAACCAGTTTGTTGAGTGAATTTCAGTTAACATAGATGGAGATTATTGAAGGTCAAAGGCAAAAAGCAAAAAGTGCTCTGAAGCATTTAATGCACTTCAGTAAAATAGCCTCCTTTTGGCTAATCCACCTGAGCACGCCTTCACAACGGTAAAGAATGCTTACTACAACAAGCAAACTCTTCTCCAACGGGCAAATCCTCAGAGAGCCACCTCAGATCA
The DNA here is from genome assembly GCA_034222035.1 of Acacia crassicarpa. Lineage (NCBI taxonomy): Eukaryota > Viridiplantae > Streptophyta > Magnoliopsida > Fabales > Fabaceae > Acacia > Acacia crassicarpa. The sequence continues at coordinate 65,047,402 of JAWXYG010000002.1, read as the reverse complement.
ATTAAACATCTGGATTAGTTGGAGATTAGAGAGAGAAGCTGACCAAACTTAATGCTAATCACCTACAACGGTTGGATTCATCTTACAACGGTCACATACCATTCTCTACCTATAAAAGACATGGACTCAAGCAGAAAATAAAGGAGACACGAGCCTACCATGCCAATATGCTGATACTCTGCTTCTACATCACTCACTCTTTTTTTTTTCATGTCTAGTTAGCTTAGAGAGTGAAATGATTTGTATCTGAACTTCAGTGATTATCTATTCATTCCTTTGAGAGGAAACTTATTGTAAACACATTATCTTTCTGTTTGAGAGTTACTCAAGATTGGGTAATTTTGAGTGGGATATACATTGTGTTGATTACAACTTGTAAGGGGGAGTGAATCCTAGAGAGAGGATTACTTCGAGTACAGAGTGTGTAATCAAGCAATGTATTGATTACAGGTTGTAAGGGGGAGTGAATCCTAGAGAGAGGATTGCTTTAGTTACAGATCGTGTAATCAAGAAGAACAGAGATAGTGGATTGAAAATCCCAAGTGAGGCTTGGGGACTGGACGTAGGTCAACAATTGGGCCGAACCAGTATAAATCTGTTTGCACACTCTTCTCCCTTATCTCTTGCATTTCCAGCATGTATGTTTGAATGTGTATACATATTTAAATGTGTGGTTATTGCTTTCTAAACTGATTTCAGTGAGTTACAAAAAGAGTTTCAAAGTTCCTAAATTTTTATACTTCACCCAATTCACCCCTCTTGGGTTCAGCCAGAACTTACAAACATTACAACCACAACTCTACAAGTTCATAGATTAACAAAATGGCATGCTTTCATTGAATCTGTATGCTTCAGTCTTCATTATCTTCAGATTCACTTGAAAGAATCTAGTACCTAATACCTGACTCAGTATTAAAAGCTAATTTTTGAAGACTCTGTAAATACTAATATACCCAACAAATCACGCGCCAACAAATTTAAAACTTGATACTTGTAAGCATTCACACTTCACCATGCTAAAACATCAAATTTTGGATCACGAAAGCCAACTAATTTAGTTTGAAGATATTCATCCATTTTTAAAATCTTTTCTACATTACATGTAGAGTCAATAATAACTCACAAGTTCAAACAAACAGAACTATAAAGAGAGAAAGTGAGCAAGATTGAGAGTTAATAGCCATTATGATTATGGATTAGAGGTGGCTGAATACTCGAATAGGAAGGGATTCAGGGAATGTTTTACGTGGAATGCAGAATAGAATAGGTAGTTGATAAAAAAAATTACACTAAATCTGCAGGTATGGGTAGCTCATAAGTGTACCCATAACTCGCCAATTTAAATCTTAAATGGGCTGGTTATAGCCAACCCATTATAAAGTGTTTTTGGGCGGGCTCAATATGGCCCAATTACACTAGGTTTTGGGTGGGCTCATAGGTTATAGGTTTCATGATCAGCCCTGAATGGGATGAGGTTCAGAATTCTTCTATTTGGGTAAGGTATATATTGTAAAATAGAAAATTTGTTTTTCCCCCCATATAATATAAGTCATTTTTAGAGTAATTAATGTTAATTTGTCAATTTTTCTTATATAGTTAACGTTTAAACTTAACTCATTACATTTTGATGTCTCTTTCAAAACCTCATTTATTATAAGTAAAGTTGATTTTTTTTTTGAATTTAAGACAAATTTAATGAGTTAACCATTATTTATTAGCTACACCGAATTAGTTAAAGTGACTTATATTGTGAATCAGATGGAGTATAATCGGCTTTTATATTTATTTTAAGGGTTTAATGTTTCTGCTTTCAGAAAATTTTTCTTTGCCACACTCATATAAAAATATGTGGGTCCCATTGTAAATAGAAGAGAAATAAAATATTAATAGAACCCACTCACTTTTATGTAAGTGCGGTAAAAAAATATTTTTGTAGGAGAAACATTAAACCTTTATTTTAATTATATGATTTAGTGATTTTCTTACAGTTAAATTATAAGCATGATTATATATATGTGTGTATGTTGGCCCACACAAAAAAAAAAAAAACACCACGACTAGTTACTGTGTAAGAATGAATGTATTGAACAATAGACTCACAATTTTAATAAATTTATAGATATCACATCATGTATAACACAACAATTCATTGACCAATTGACTACATATCTCATGAACACACAAAAACCCAAGACTCAAAATTCAATTAATCACGTATAAAGACAATCAAGGCCAATTAAATAAATCACAAAGGACACACATAGATTAGTTAAGGTATTATTTGGACCAATCAGCGAGCCGAGGCATGGGATTTATAAATTATATTGATGATAATGATCATTTTTAATATGAAATACTACTTAAATTTTTTTTCCACTGATCTCCATGAGAAACAGCTGTTCGCCTGGGGAATAATGAGCTCAGTCAGAGATCCCCAAAATGAAAATAAATGGACAGCGTAATGTCAGGTAGAAATGGGCCAGCCTCGACCTGATATCTGCGTTTTTCTTTTTTTACCCCTTTTTTTGATGTGATGATATCTGCATATTAAGATTTAAGAAATGGGTAAAAATTTAATACAGAAAAAAATTACGGGCTAACAGAAGATCAATCGGCGGATCACTGGTACTCATATAGGGTAAATTAAAAGCCTAAAAGCATAGGGGAACAAAGACATCTACTTTAGAATGCGTTCGAATTTGACAAAGAATCAGGTTAACGTTGGTTACCCGCTTAGCACACGACCATAACATTCGCTTTCCATATTATTTAACTAGCATCTCTGCAAATTGCCCAGCCCTCTCTTCTTGTGAGATAGCTCAACTTTCATGGAGAATAAATCAAGTCCTGATCATTTCCACCAGTCTCCATGGCTTCAGACAACTATATCAGGTTTCTCTCTCTCTCTCTAACACACGAGTGTGCTTTGAGATTATTTTTTAAAATAAAGTTGTTAGGTTTTGTAATATATTATGTTCCCACTGTCGGTACAATATATGCGTTGTTCTACTTTGACTTCATTTTGGGCATTAAAACCATGCGAGGGTGAGTGAGAGTGGTTGGGTTTGAACTTTGACGCAAGCCAGTACCCGAGCCAAAATATTTGAAGTCAATCAATTCTTCTAGAAATGGTTCTGGTCCAGAAAATCACACAATAAGCAGCCTGTGGTTAAATTACCAAAATGTTAATTGTAAATTATGTATTAAGCAACTCAATCAGCTCGTGTGCGTTTGGGTGTAGGGAAAAAAAAAGTGCTTTTGAAAGAAAACAATGGTTTTGCAAAATAAAAATCAAACACTGATAAAAAAATGGGAAATTTCCAATTAAATACCAAATGAATTTGTGAAACCCCCAAAAGTCCGTCGAATTTGTAAAAAGACTGAGAGGTGACAAGGACCTTTTAGGGATATGCAAATTCGAGCTAAATTACCCTTTTGCCTTTAGAGTTAAATAATTAAAAAAAGAAAAAAGAAAATACTGGCGGCCGCCGGCAACCCCCGCCGGAGGTGGTCGCCGGCGGGGATGGTAGCCGCCGGCGGTGGGGCCCACCGTAGGGGGTATTTTTTTTAAATTACTAAGTAAATACCCTATTTGGTCCCTGAATAAAATCACGGATTCCTTTTTGATCTCCAAGTAAAAATAACTCATCCCGTAATCCTTGTAAAATCCAAAAATCGTCCACGTTAATCTTTCCAGGTTGAAGAGGACACATGCAGTGAAGTATCCCAAATGTGGTCAGGGACTACGGGATGAGTTATTTTTACTGAGGGACCAAAAAGGGATCCGTAATTTTTTTCAGGGGCCAAATAGGGTATTTACTCTAAATTATTTAACCCTAAGGGCAAAAGGGTAATTTGGCTCGAATTTGCATATCCCTAAAAAGTCCTTGTCACCTCTCAGTCTTTTTACAAATTCGACAGACTTCTAGGGGTTTCACAAATTCATTTGATATTTAAATGGAATTTTTCGTTTTTGTTTTTTTTTTAATCAAAACTATGATTTTGAGAAAGTGAACATTTTTGTTTTCCCATGTTGGTGGGCTTCACACGTCGGATTTGTTGTTTCCTTTTGCAATTCCCTCACTCTCATGCTTATAGCTCTCTTCTCTCCCTCTTTTTTCCAATTTTTTAAAGGGATAAAGACTATTTTTGTCACGAAAGTTTTGTTAAGGAAACATCTAGTACCTGTAAGTTTTTTTTTGTATCATTTTTGCCCCGAAAGTTTACAAACATAGCAATTTTGCCCATTAGTTGATCATGACCGTTAGATTGGTATCATTTTTGTCCCGGAAGTTTACAAAAATTTGCTTCTAAACAAAACTTTCAGGGTAAATTTGCTCCTAAAAAACTTCTAGGGCATATTTGCTCCATTTTGTAAACTTCCGAAGCAAAAATGATACCAAAAATACTTCCGGGTACTTGGCGCTCCCTTAGCAAAACTTCTGTGGCAAATTAGGTATTTAAACCTTTTTTTGAAATTGATAATTAAAAATTAATTTCAATTTCATTTAAATTAAAATTGTTAATTTTGTAGTTTCATGAAATTTTAATGCTCCCCTTATCCTTAATATAAGATATAATTATCTAATTTTATTATATTAAGAAAATTAGTTAAGTTAATAAATATCACATATAGATAAATTTAGGGAAAAAGACAAATAAATACCATCTCAATTTTCAAAACCCCCAGAAGCCCACTGAATTTGTAAAAAGACTAAGAGATGACAAAGACTTCTGAGGATTATGCAAATTCATGCAAAATGACCATCTTGCCCCTTTTGAGAGAGAGATGAACGAGATTAGAGATTCAGAGCCTCCGCCGCCGTTGAAGCTGACACCGACCTCTGCCGCCGCCGAACTCTGCCGCCGCCTTAGACGCCTCACCGGCCGGCACCGGTGATGAAAAAGAAAAAAAAACTGAAACCCACAGAGGAAGAGGAACAATAAAAGATTTTTTCGATTGGTCTCAATCCAGAAGAAAGTGGAAGAACAAGATGTGAAGGAAGAAGATGATGATTTATATGGTGACGGAAGAAGAAAAATGGAAAAAGAAGAAGGAGGAAGAAAAAAAAACTATGACAATGCCTTAGGCATTCTCGAGAATGCCTTGAATGCCCAAGGCTCTCGAGAATGCCTTGAATGCCCAAGGCATTCTGAATGCCTTGGGCATTCAAGGCATTCTCGGGAATGCCTTAAGGCATTCTCCAGAATGCCCAAGGCATTCATTCTTGGAGAATGCCTTGGGCGTTCTCGAGAATGCACGTCGAGAATGCCTAAGGGCGGTGAGGTGTAGTTTTTTTTTCTTCATCTTCTTCCTTCTTCTTTTTCTTCTTCTTCTTCTTCTTCCATCACCATATAAATCTTCTTCTTCTTCCTTCCTTCCTTCACATCTTCTTCCACTTTCTTTCGGATCGCGACCGATCAAAATTTTTTTTTACTGTTCCTCTTCCTCTATGGGTTTCTTTTTTTTTTTTCCCTTTTTCATCACCAATGCCGGCCGGTGAGGCGTTTAAGGCGGCGGTGTTCAAGGCGGCGGGTGCGGCGCCAGCGACAGAGGTCGGCGTCGGCTTCAACAGCGGCGGAGGCTCTGAATCTCTAATCTCGTTCTCTCTCGTTCATCTCTCTCTCTCAAAAGGGCAAGATGGTCATTTTACATGAATTTGCATAACCCAGTCTTTGTCATCTCTTAGTCTTTTTACAGATTCAGTGGGCTTCTGGGGGTTTTGCAAATTGAGATGGTATTTATTTGTCTTTTTCCCAATTTATGTAATTTTTTGTATTTATTATGAAATTTAATGTTCAAAATATTTAAAAATACAACCTTATGATATATATATGCAATTATAACAAAAACTAATATCTTTTTTAGTAAATTTAAGCATGAAAAAAACTATTCTAATAAATATTCAAACACTATCATTTTATTAAAATCATTTTTTTCATAGAATTTATTATGCTCAGAATCTATTCTGAGAAAACACTTTTATCATTTTTTCTCCCGAAGCTATTACCCAAAAACTAATTCAAACAAGAGCAAAAGACAATTAAGCCACCAATCATGATTAAAAAAAATTGGCTTCTTAGAGTTAGAGACTATTTAGCATTCTCCATAAGGAGACTCCCTTCGCATCCCTATTCCTAGGTTCCACTCTGAGACTCTCCTTGTTCTATTGCATTTTCCATTCAGAAATTTCTGTATATTTGACTGATGTGCAGATTTGGACGAGAAAATGAAGGCCATTACGACCAATTTAAAAGAGGACTTCTGTTCAGATCAAGGAGCTGGAATGCATGAAAAAGGGAGAAAAGATATCAAATATGTGCTTGACGAGTTAAGCAAATCTTACCGGACTTTAGCCATAGCATATGACCATTTGAGGTCTGAATCATCGCATACCTCTCATTCGGGGTCCTCTTCATCTTCAAATACAACAATAACCCCCTGTGCTATCTGCAATGAAAAAGCAGCAGGGAACTTACTAGGCCAAAAACTCGAGGATGCCTTCGATTGTAGTCTAAAATCTGTTGTCAGGGGTCCTGATATGAAATTTGATGGTACAGACCTTAATGGTGGACAAATAAACAAGCTAGAAGATGAATATCATGAACTGACATCAGCTGTTAAGCCAAACAGCGTGACTTTTAAAGATGGATTAGAATCCAAAAGCACTCAAGAAGAAGAAATAATGACCGATTTTTCCACCAATGAAAACTTTCTTGTGCAGATTGAGGGCTTTGAATCAAGTCAAAAAATGGAAGATCCATCAATAACTCAATGTGACTTTGGCAAAATGTGGTCCGGGCCAGATTTTCAAATTGCACAACTTGTAGAGGATAATCTGCAACAGCTGGTAGAGTTGGTGAGAAGAAATGATGAGAAGAGGGAGACCATTAAAAAACTCAAATTAGAGATTGAAGCATTGAAACGTGAGAACAAGGCCCTTCAGATTTCTCCAAGATACTCAAATGCTGATTCAGAACGTGACCAACCACAGACTTCAGGACGTGGAAGAATATCTGTGAGCAGGCTCTTCAGGGGCTGTTCCACATGATAGCCTGTTCCATGCAACATAATGGTCATGATATATTCTAGAAGAACTTCACCAATTTTCAACGGATATGCTTTGTCATTTCCACAAGTAAATAAGCATTCGTATTATTGAGGGCAATATAGTTTACTACAAAATTTTCCGGTTGATGATGATCTCAATATAAATGAATGACGTGTTAGGAATAAAGTTCTCCCTTGGAAGGTCCTGTACTCAGTTATATATATATATACTGCGTCATTGATGCCTAGACCTTTAGAGATATATATATATATATCTATGAACTGGAAACCAGCCTCCGGAAAAAGTAGCTTTAAAACCACGTCACTGTTCTTATTCAAAGTATCTGATTCTCCGACCGGTTCTTAACAAATTGATTAGTTTTTTCAATTTAGATGGTGCTATTGCGAAGTAAATATAAAGGCATGGGCAACATGCTTCTTATCAAGGACCAGATGATGGAGAGAAACAACAGCAAATATTCCTATTCCGCTCGTCATCACTGCAGTCACCAGTAGTCTCCACATGAACACAGCCCATCCTTAAAATGATGAAATCGCTTGGCATCTCTGACCACAATTTCCCGATTTACTATTTTGGATATCAACTTAATTACAGTATGGCAGTCACTGCAAACCCGAAGATTTTTTATCACCTGGATTGTTGTACCAGGACCTGAATTTATGATTCCGAAGGCAACAGCTAGTTTCTCACTGTGAACTCTTAGAATCATTCCTTTCTCTTCTTCATCCACATCATGAACCACTGACGTTACATTTGGCACATAGCCCAATTCTTGCAGCTTTATATTCAATTGGTCCAAATATTCATAAAGCTTCTTATGCTGAGGATGCTCTTTATCTCCAATTAAAAATACATGCACCCTACCTTTAAGTTCAACTAGACTGAACCCAGGAGTTTTAAGCAATCCATGTCTCTTCATTTTTATTCTCATCCTCTCAACATCTTCCCACCTTCCAGCGTCAGCATAAATATTGGAGAGTAGCACAAAGTACCCACAATTACTTGAGTCTAACTCGAATAATTTTCTTGCAGAGATCTCCCCTAACTCCACGTTCTTGTGAATTCTACAAGCTCCAAGAAGGGAACCCCAGATTATAAAATCAGGCCTCACCTTCATTTCCTTTATCAAACCATAGGCCTCATTAAGATAACCAGCACGCCCGAGGAGATCAACCAGGCATGAGTAATGCTCAATCCCAGGTTCAACATTAAAGTCATGGTACATTCTATTAAACCAATGCCAGCCTTCTTCCAAAAGACCAGCATGGCTGCAAGCAGTTAACAATGACACAAAAGTGACATAATTTGGTTTGACTCCTGATCTTATCATCTTGTAGAATACTTCCATAGCATCTTTCCCATAGCCATGCATTCCATAACCAGCGATCATAGCAGTCCATGACTTAATATTCTTCCCTTTCATGCGATCAAATGCCTTCCTAGCCATATCGACCCTCCCGCATTTGCAATACATGTCAATAATAGAAGTACCTACAAACACATCGTCTTCCAAAGCCATCTTTATTGCCTAAAATAGAAGACAACAGATAGTATGTTTGAAAAGAATGTAGAAACAATTATTTGGACAAAAACTTGATGAATGATTACAGCATATTTCATAAAGAACAAAATGGACTTATAGAAACGGTAATAAATGAATGGGCAAAAGGAAAATGAAAATCTATGCACCTGATCATGTATGCACTTCCCCACTCGCAGAGTTCCTGAATGTGCACAGGCTAGCAATACAGCAGACAATGTCACAGCGTTATAGATGACATTGCCGCATTTTACCATGTCACTAAAAATTTGGAATGCCTCGGCAGATAATCCATTTCGTGCATACTCAGCAATCATAGAGTTCCAAGAAACAGCATCCTTTTCACCCATCCCGTCAAACACCTGCCTTGATAAATCTAGCTCGCCACATTTGGCATATGCATCCATCAAAGTATTGCAGATTACGGAATACCCCATAAAGCCCCTTTTTGTCACTAAACCGTGAACCACTTCGGTAATTCTCTTCGAGCCTACACGAGAACAAGCTGATAAAACCGAGGCCACAGCAACCGAATCAACCAAAACTTCTTCGCCCACCACATTCATTCTCTCCTCAACCAGTAATTCTTTAAACATACATATTGCTCCGTGGGCATTGTCATTTTGGACGTAACCAACAATCATGGACGTCCAAGAGACCACGTTCCTCGTAGGAATTTCATCAAACAGTGTTCTTGCATCCTTCAACTCGCCACACTTCGAGTACATGTCAATGAGAGAGGACGACACAAAAAGGTCCGATTCAAAGCCAAAGATTAAAGCTTGTAGATGGATTTGCTTGCCCGCATGAAGATCAAAAAGGGCAGAGCAGGATTTGACGGCACAAGGTAAAGTCGAACGATTCGGGTGCAGAGCAAGCTTTCGCATAGACGAGAAGGCCCGAAGAGCTTCAACGGAATCGCCGCTTCGAGCAAAATCGGCAATGACTGTGTTCCAAGACAAGACGCTTGTTTTGTCAACATATTTGTTGAACCAGGTCGTAAGGTTGGCGTTGATCGAAGTCGAATATTGTTTCCTGTGAGCTGCGTAACGGAATCTGAGTAGAAATGAGTCGTATATTGATATCTTCATTCATTCGTGTAATTCACGGGTGTCTTGTTAATTTTGTCAACTTCAGGCTTCCAATCCGCAGCCCGAAAATGTTCAGGTTGCTGGGACTGGGGACCGCACACAGACAGTTCGCCCGCTGCTCGTGGTTTGATACGAACTTACTATAAGTTCATAGTGAAAGGAAATTCTTCCGCATGCCGAAAACAAATTTATAATTGTAATAAAAAAAAAACATTTTGATGCTCTAATTTTATAGGAGTGGATAATTTTGCTTAATTTCATAACTTTATAAAATATATTTCAGCCATCTATCATTATTTTTGTCAATTATTTTTATTTTAAAAATATATAATTTATTATGTCGGTTTGTATTTATGAACAATTTTTACTAATTAAAATTTGGGTAAAATCAGAATTTTTTATTAGAAAAGGATTGGAAAGTTACTACTTTATAGAATCAATAGAATAAAATAAAATTTTATGTGAAGTTAAAAGACAAAAATTCCCCTTTGTAATTTTATCAAGAAAGCATACGTACATGTATGGATACATCATAAATAAAATGCCTCTAATTCTGTGGTCAAACCTCATGAAAGAGTACGGAACAAGAATGATATCATTTGATTTACAAATACTCAATGGAATTGGCAAGATAAGCCCCATAAAACGGGCTTTATCATATTCATATTCATGTATCTTCAGCAGGGAGGTTATTGAACACAGATGAAAATTGAAGGGGAACAACACTAGCTATCTAGAAGGTGAATAACTGAAAATTATCCTCAAGACAAAAACACCAGCTTCAAACAACCAAGCTTGTTAATATGAAATTAGAAATGAGCAGGATCCCAACAATGGCAGCTGAGTAATCCAACCTGGTTGAACTGGAAAACATCTTCCCAACAAACCCGCCAGAACTCGGCGCGGGTGCTGCAGACTCAGGAGAAGCAGCATAACTCGGACTTCCCTTATCCTGATCGACACCGGTTGGACGAGGAAAGAATGAGGAGATGTTAGGCGCAGTAACGTAGGGTGAAACTGCTGGAGAAGCTGATCTTGATCTTGGACGATCAGTAGTCGAAATGAGTACTTGTGAATTGGCAAAGAAGGCAATCAAAAAGACAAGGACGACCAATGGAGAGATAGAAGCCATGAACTAATCAGAAGGAAGCAAAGCGGGGAAGTTAGAGGAGATGAGCAAGTGGTATTTATGAGAGTAAATGTGTCAGTTGATCCAATTGGTGAGGATCACGGGGTAGATGGAGTTGTTGTATTTCTATTGTCTCATTGTCCATCCATATTTATTTAGTCTCTGGAGTCATCACTTATCAGCACAGAAGAGATTCCGTTAGGCTGAACCTACGGAGGGGACAAGCCAAGTGCCAGTTAATGCTGCCAAGATAAGGTTCTTTCACATGCCCAATGTTTTTTACTTTTTTAAAAAAGGGTCCAATTCTGTCGGCTAGGAATTGCTGCCTCGTACGCCACCCCATGTGACATGGGCCACGTGGATAGGAAGAGTCCCCCCACATATGATGATTGTATTCAGATCTATTCTCATTGCCAAAACCAAATGGTGAAGGACTCTACTCGAGAAGGGTGAAAATTCTCGAGAGGAGCAAAGGACCTCATATGAATTATGATAAAGGAAAGAAAAATGATGGCAAAATTAATTGAAAGATCACCAATCAAGCGAGACAATCACGACAAGATTCACTGTCCCTGATCCACAAGGTATGGCACATACTATTATAGGGTTGGTGACAAATACAAGATAAACAACAGAGAGTGGTGTGGACTCGGCCCTTTCTTGCTCAATGGGCTAGACAGGCATCCCTCACCTGTGGTCCCATTCACATCACATTGGAAGAATAAGGCAGTGCATGGAAAATATCTGATCCTTGTGTCTAATTGATAGGGGAAAAGAAGGCCCATCAAAGTACTTCAATTTCAAAATTTCACCCTTTGTAGTAGATAGTACATGAAATATGTGGCATATAGATGTATATCTTCAACTTGAGAAGTGCTACAAATCAAAAGAATTGATACAACAATCCAACTCCTGCATCATGTCGTTGGTAGTTGACTAGTGTAGAATTAAATAAAAAGGCTACAACAAGAGCTGCCAAGTCATGTGAAAAACATAAACAACCACGCTAAATTTATAAATCCAACCAATATCGAAATTCAGGTTTCTGTGAGTGAAGCTTCCCTTAATTAAAGAAGCCTAAGGTGGGCTGTGTCATTGAGCCTTTTTATCTGCCAACCAGCTTTCAAGGAATGCTGCACCACAGTCACTGAAGAATCATCTATGCAGATCTTATGTGACATCAGAGGGCTGCATCCAAGAAGCCCTGTCAGGAGACACTTAATTGGCACTGAATGAGTGAAGACGCCAATATGTGAAACAGGAGTTGAAAAGCTGCTGAAACTTGAATTATGCAAGGAAGTTTGGTGGTTCACTTCAATAGGAGAAATTTCATCTTCAATCTCATCTCCAGTGGTTGTCACAAACTGTAGCCTGCTCTTGCCAGATTTTTTCCTTGATAGCCCTGGTCGATGATGCCTGTGGAGTAAATCCCAGTGGGTCGGATGAAGAGGAGATCCATCTTGCTCATTAACTGAGTTGTTCAAAGAATGGGAGCTGTGCTGTGCAAATGCCTGGCTCTCATTTTGATGTGAGGAGAGATCCAACCTCAGTTTTTCAGGCAGTCCCAGGATTCCATTTAAGAAGTGAATCATCCGGAATTCCACCTCTCTAAGTGATTCTCCAGACGGAGCAGTGAAATCTGGCTGGAACCTATCAATTATGCTCAAAATCTCAGATGTATAGGTGTCTGATCGAGAACATCCCTCCCAATTCCCTTGACTCATCTCTTCAAGAGCATCTGATGATTGAATCTGTTCCTCTGAAAAATTGATTTCCTGGCAATCGAAGCTTTATACAATGAGTTTTCAAGCCCCAAGTTTCAATACAGAACAATTATACACACATCTTTCTCAATCAAAGCTGAATTTTATCCCATGCCCTTAACTGCTTATCATTGAACACCAAAGATGTTAACTTTTCAAGGTTAAGACAACTTCTGCATCAGTTAGCATGCTTTGATTCTATGGGCAATGACTTCAAGCAATCAATAGAAACAGTAATGAACAGCTGTGACCTTTCGCCATTATTATTCGTTTTCCTCTCCAATTTCAGAAACACGCTAGTTCCATCTCAAACTTACCTGCTGATTATTCAACGTTAGAATAAACGCACCCATCTTCATTGCAATTGAAAATATTAAGCAGAGTGTTGATAAGGGACTGATTTTACGTCAATGTTAGTAGCAAGAAATGAGAACATAAGCAACTCTTCAGTTTAAGTGCCTGTCCAGATGCCTAGTGTCAGTTTTAATTAACAAAATTTTCTTATTTTTATGCATAGCTTTCAACATATGGGACATAAGACATGTTCTCTTAAAATCCCTACAAAACTTTCATCTCAGATCTATTTTATCATATCATCTCCAACACAGTTTTAAAGTGATATATGAATCATCTCAACTAATCATGAAAATAAGAGATGGAACAAAAAAAATCAATTTGTACATTGGCACTAAACTTCAGAACTTCCCAATATCACTTCTTCATACTCTTTCTTTCTCCCTTCTCTTCTGTCTTGCTAGTAAGTAAAAGTTACAGCTTAGAAACCAGGACCCAAGAGCATATTTACGAGAGAATTTCTCAGCATTTCATATTATGGAAGAGTCTGTTTGAAGAAAAATACAGTTTGACATATATTAGAGATGAAAACCAACACGCTATGACTAAATGAGAATCTCAATAGCCCACTTCTGCGCAAATTCTTCATGGATAAAATTTTGAAGAGAAATTAGAAAAATATACTATCGTCACTGATACAAACACAAGTCATCAAAACAGCAAGTTAAATATTTTTTCTTTGCTATATAGTATAACCATCCTGTTCATTTGAAAGATGTCCTGAGCAAGTGGAAAATGCAAATGTGATAAATAACAGATATAATCGACACCAAGATAATCAACCCTGGATGGCCACCAGCAAAATGCGACATCATCGATAAACCAATGATGATGATCGATTATTTCCCATTCCATATATACTCGTAATGGTAAAATCAATGTCGCTTCATCGCCTTCCACTACCATAGTTTATGTTTTTTAGATCATGAATTCCATATGAGTTGGCCGTCAGGCGTAATTTAACTAGAACTTTTTAGAGTTTGTCTCTGAGACTCCATCAAAGTATGTAGGTACTTTATTGCTTTGCTTTTTCTTCCCCCTTAAAAATGCTTAAAAACATTTACTGAACTGAAACCAAGCATATGCAGATTGTTAAATGCGTACCTTGCAGACGGAGACTGCCGTTGACCGTGCCCGATCCAATGGGGAAGAAAACACAGCACTGAACCGAACACCCTGCGACTTCAAAAACACTGCCAAAGCCCTCGCTTGTCGCTTTCCATTCGGCGTTAATGCCGCTCCGGGGCACCTACCCCCCACCAAATCGGGCCTCAAATTCAATTCACACTCTCCATGGCTGATCAGATACACCTCCGTCACCGTCTGGTCATCATCAATTGCGTTCGCGGAGAAGCTCCTCGAGAACACTGGAGGCGGTGGTGGAGGCGGCGGCGGAGCCAAGACGTTGTAAGGATCCCAGACCTTGATGGAGGGACCAAGCCGCGGCGTTCCTAGGGAGGAAAGCTGCGGGGATAGTGGCGATGCTGATGCGCGGCAGGGTAGCATCTCGGGTTCTTGCTCCAACACTTTCTTCAACAAGTGATTATCCGATTCCAACCTATCCCTGTCGCCGTTGATGTTCCTCTCATCGTCGTCTTCTTCCTCTTCCTCGTCTGTCTCTTTGTTTACTTGTGCGGACTGGCTCGAACCCATTGTATCCGATTCAATACAGCTGATGAAAAGATCCCGCCGATCCCGTCCAGATGCAAACTATATTATTCAGATTTGAAGCGTAGCGCATTGTACACACGCGAAGAAAATTCTTACTAAGCCGACAACCTTAAGAAATCCAGAATGGACATATTTGAGGCTGAAATTGAACAGAAAGAGGGAGAAAGGAAAGATCTATAGAAAGATGAAAAATCAGTAACGAAGATATTGACAGAGAGATTTCGCCGCAAACTAGCATGGAGTGTGAATGGACTCAAGCAAAAACAGATATCAGCGTCTTTTCCTGCGATGTTTTGTTGTGAATTTTCATTCAGTTAGACTCCGAGCTGAGTGCATCACTCAGTAAAGTAAAATCTAGTAATCTGAAGTTGAAGCCGAAGGCTAAGCTATAGCCATGCCTTGACGTTTTCTTCTTTGGATTTTATCCTTCTTCCAAAGAAGAAGCCTTCAATGGAAAATGACGCTAATTCTTAAATAAAAAATAATAATATCAGAAAAATTCTCCTCTATTTACCTAATAAATGGAGACGAAATTAATATTGAGATGGGTTCAAAATGTGTTACTTTGTTTTTCTATTTTGGTAGGCCGATGGCATTGATCGCTGATGGTCTTCGTAAGCATGGTAGTTAAAAACTCGATTTATCACTGCGATTTTATGTTTTTACGATTTTTTTTCATTAAAACGATTTTACTAATTTTCTAAACGCTTTTAAGTTTTTACGATTTTTTTACGATTTTACTACGTTACGATTTTACATTTTACGATTTTTCATTCTCCTTCCGTTTTCAGATAAAATCTATATTTTCACTACCATAGTCATAAGTAAGCAGAAGTTTAGGTGAGTTAAGTTTTGAGCTAACCAAGACATAATACGTAGGCCCCGGTTTCAAAAACAAAGGCTTTAACGAAAAACCCCTATATTGTTCAATATGCTTTTTGTGCTGTTACCCAATTAACACTGTACACGTGTATTTTTCCTGCATCAGCATCAATCCCCTAAAATTATTTTTTTAACACAGTTTACAAACGTTTTTCTCCACTATTTGCCATTCTGTTTCTCTAACAACGATCGGCGGCGATCGGCTTTCATCCTTTTCCCTTCCCATCTACTTTTCATTTTTTTCTCAATCTCAGCCGTTAAATTGAAATCTCAACCATTTAGATTTAATATTTTATAAAAATAATATTTTAAGATATTTTTTAACAATTTAATAATTTATTAATATTTTTTTATATAAAAGATTAAATTTGAACCATTCAGATTTCAATTCAAGGGCTGAGATTAAGAAGTCGATGGGAAGAGAAGAGGATGGAAGCCAAATCCCCAAGAATCGAGGGTCTGCATCTTCTCCCTCAACGGTGTTAGAATTTAGGCCCTGTTGATTATGAAGAAGATTTAAGAAGGGAAATAAATTTAGATGAGGGAAAGGAATGAAAAGGAAGATTAAAAGGAAACTTTAAAAAGTTGAACTGTTTGGTAGATATGAAAAGTGGGATAAAAGATGATAATTTTAAAAAATTAAAATTAATATGTAAAACTTTAAATTCCCAAAATACCCTTTACATCAAGAAAAAAAAGGAGCTGGCTTACCTACGCTGCAGCAATTCGTCCGCTACACGCCAAACGTGGTCGTTTCAATGTTAATCACATACACTGGTCCTTAAAAAAAAAAATTCAGGCACAGGTGGATAATAAAAAAAATAATTTAGGATACTGAATTGTACTGAAAGAAATCTTTTATGATCTTAAAAAAATATTTCAGCGTGCAAACTGGTACTAAAGGATACTTCAGGATACTGATTGTTGCGTAAAAAATTATTTTTGGATCTAGAAAAAAAAATTTAGGTATTGGTTACTACTAAAAATATATTTTAGGATATTTTTATGGATCTTAAAATAATTTTTTAAGATCATGAATTATTTTTTACGTACCAGTCAGTATCCTGAAGTATCCTTCTAGTACCAATCTACATCCTGAAATATTTTTTTAAGATTTTAAAATAATTTTTTAAGATCATGAAAGATTTTTTTCAGTACAATTTAGTATCCCAAACTATTTTTTTTTTTATTATCTTGACAGTGCCTGAATTTTTTTTGTTTTTTTTAAACGACCAGTGGGTGTGATTAACATTGAAACGACCATGTTTGGCGTGCAGCGGACGAATTGATGCAGCGGAGGTAAGCCAACTCCAAAAAAAAATCCCTCCTTCTTCATCCCACATCCCCACGACCATTGCTGTCAAACTCGCGAGTTGACACTCTAAATTTAACGTTTTTACGTTTCTAACTTACAAAATCGAGTCGAGTCACTGGTAAACTCGTGATTGTTAAACTCGGTTAAACTCACGAGTTTATATACCGAGTTTACCGTTTTTGCGTTTCCAGCTTATAAAACTGTGTCTATTCAGTTTTAAACTTGTGTTAACTTCTTCGATTTAATCATGCTCAACAGATTTAAATGTAAAATTTATAGAAATTTCTTTGTTAAATATAATAAATTATGAATGTTGATTGGATTTAATTTCAAATATTTGGATTTAAAAAATATTTAAATCAATTTGTTGTTATTTTTTATATTTTAATTATTTAATTATACACTATTAAACTCGTGAGTTTGACAACCTTGCCCACGACAGCCAGAAAAAAAAAAATCAAATCCAAGCAAGTTCCAACCAGTGGTGGTCGTCCGAGGGTTCCAACGGTGAGGTCGGAGACGGTGAAAAAAGAGAAAGAAGAAAGGGATCTAATGGGAATTTACTCACAATCTTCTAGGAAGATTTCATATTCCATCCAATATGTGAGGAAAGATTAAGGAATGAATCTTCCCATGGGTGAAGGAAGATGGTACCTCACTGAAAGATGAATTCTGTGTAACAAACACTCAAAACCGAGAGAAGATTGAATCTTCCCTCCCCTTCTCCAATCTTCTTCCTAACAAACAGGGCCTTAGAAGTGGTCCATGAGATGGAAGGTGAGGGGTAAAGAAAGCATGCACGTGTCTTGCGTCAATTGGGGAACAGCATACAAAGCATATATGGAATACCGTATATAAGTATCTAAGATGGCGTGACGGCACTGGATATTGTTTTGTTGCCCAAACCATGACTGGTTCCTAAAATGGGAGCGCAGGAACTAGGAAGAAAGAATGGTAAGATCGTAAAGGAATAGTTAAGTCCTGAGTGGCAGTGAAAACTAAAAGAGAAGAAAATAGGGTGCGTAAAAGATCCTGATGCAGATAATAGGGACCCCCCATTTTTAAGTGTGGGAAGGAAACAAGAGTTCAAATTCTCAATTAGAAGGTAATTTACCGAGGTAAGTTTCACTCTCGTACTATTTTTTTAATTTAAAAAATTATACACACTCATTGAAACAGGTAATTATAATTTCTAGAAAATTATAAATTTAACTAAACAAGACGTATTTCTAATGAAGTTAGCTTATTAGGGAGTAATGCAAATGAACTAAGTGAGATGCGAGTCTTTAGAGGTTTTAACATACCGAATAAAAAATATAATTAATTCATATTCTTATTGGGAAAATTAGAATGGAGAACCCAGAGAAAAAGGTATTTATTGAAATTGATTATAAAAATTGTAATTATTTAGAAGGACTAGATACTAAAATATAAAAGTAAAAATACTAAAATGCTCCTAATGAAATCTTTTACATTCCTTCTACACTCTCTCTCGCACTCATTTTTAAAACTAATACAAAATTTAAAATTTAAAATTTCACAAAATTAAATAAGGGAGAATCTCAGATAAAGAATTTTAAAAATAGTAAAACACAAATATATGCTTACAATTTTGATATTCTTATAAGATGTAAGTTTCCAAAATGGGATATTCAAAATTCATGCAAAAACACATAAATGCCCTCACATTTAAAAAAAAAAAAAAACTCATCAAACTAAACTATTCTGCTTTTCTCCCCCATTATCTCGAAAACCAACAATTTTTCTAATTCACCGCTTTCTCCAGTAGCAACGACTAGGGGTGGAAACTGTAACATCCCATTTCTAAAAGTAGTATATATTTTTTTTCATCAGAGTAGAGTATCGAAGCGATTGAATAACTTATATTTATATTCAAAATGCCGTAAATCTGACGGATTACAGTAGTGGTACGTTACACCAAGTGTTTTCAAAAGTAAATAACAAAAGAAGAAAGTCTTCAGCTGAGTCCCTATGTGTGCCGCTTGCCTTTCTCCTCGATCATCGGTCCTCCTGACCCTGACGCTATATTAAGAGCTGAGGTTCAATGCCCATTGAACCTCAGGTAACGGTTAACCTTATGTTTATATACACAACATGGACAATATATGAGCATGCAAACAAGCTTATCTCAACAGCACACACGCCCCCCTGTCAGATATGTCACACTTAGCAAACGTTTCGCACTTAGCAATCGTTTCGCACCTAGCATTTTGCACCAAGCAAACGTATCCCAACACCCAGCAAGCATAATAACAGTACATTGAACAAACCACAGAGCTATCAACAACCTCTCATAAACATACCATACACATAGCACATGTAAATAAACATCATAGTTAGTGTTACAGTACGCGAATGTACCTTCGTTGACGGAAAATGGTACTTTTTGACAGCGGTACGACAGCAATACTGATTACAGATATCCTATAAGGATAATATCATATTATCAAGGCCCAACATCATAATAGGTATTTCAGGTACAAATTACCATTCTGCCCTTAACTCTCCTAGTTGGCGGAATTCCGCCAGAACTTCGTTACTTTAGATCTAATCTTCCAAAATTTTGACATATCTCCATCTCCAATATATTTTTGAAATAAATATCATATTTATCCCTAAAACATGATTTCTAAACTAACTTGGAAAATTAAAGATTAATCTAGCATTTCTACTATAATTACCGAAGGAACTACCAAAGCTTAAGACTAGGGACCGAAGAACTTACCCGGAACTTGCTATTTTCTCCAGACTCCTCCTTCTCTCTAAAACCTCTCTCTAAGTGGCTCTAAAAATTGTGAAGAATGAAGTGAAAGGGAAGGCCTATTTATAGGCAAAAAGTATGACACTATTCATACTTTTTCAGATCGGATTTCGGCCTTCGGATCTTGACTTTACACATGGCTTCCTCTCCACCATCCAATCCACCTCCTTACCTCATTCTTCAAGACCATGATGTCATCAAGATGATGTCACTCCCTTACTTTATGCATTTACCCGATAAAAATCCCCTCATCGGTGTTCTAATCGCGTAATCTTAGAAAATCTCAAAAATCAGGGAACACAGCCTTGAAGTTCTATTCTTACTCTTTGGAAATATCTGAGTTAACTAAATTTTTGATCCCATTAAGGGTATTTTGTTGTCTGTTGAACATTTTCAGACAGACGCTGTCGGTTACAGAAATTACTTCGGGTAATTCTAATTTCAGGACAAAAATCCACTGATTCATAATATGTCCAGTTGTTTTCTACTTAGTTCAAGGATTTCAAGTTATGATTTATTTTCCATTAGTTCTTACTTTTCTTATCTACCCTTTGTTTATAAAATATCTTTTCATCTGATCCCTTATTCGCCCTGCCAGTTACGGAAATGACTTCCACTAACACCAACATCTGGACAAAAATTCACTTGTTTGTAATATGTCCTGACCTAAGAAACTTTTGTTCATGGTTTTCTAGATAGGATTTAATTTCTATCGGTTCTCATTCATCCAACTGGTTCTTCCACAAATATCTTAATTATATTATTATTTAATTAACAAAATAACATGATATTATTTTTGAAAAACCCACAACCCTTTTCACACTCAAATTTCAGTTTTCTCTTCCCTTTATTATTATTATTATTTTTTAATTTATCTACATTAGCTAGAAGCTTAATTAGAGCCTTAATTCCATGATTAGCAATCTTTTAGGATTTAGGGTTTTCATTTTCTTAATCTCACCAATTTTTCTTAATCTTTTCTAATTGATTAGCAAGCACACTTTATGCTAATATTAGATATAAACACTTAATTAAAGGATTTTCCATAATCTACCCTAAATATTCTCTTGTTCAGGCTTAAATAATTAGCCATTAATTACTTAACTAATCACTTTTTAATTGTTGATAATTTTTTTAATTAGGATTAATCATTTTCTCACAACTATTTCATTGACATTGGTATTTTATGTCCCACATATTATATTAAAAATCATGGGGCAACTTATGCACCCCAAAATTATATTTAATTTTGCCTCATTATTTTTCAAGGGAAATAATCCCCAAAATTCCTAAAATTAGAAACAACATACTTTCTAATTTTCAATAAATATTTTATTGCCTCTTGGGATTTATCATAATATTTTCAGGGCATTTCATGGCCCATAATTGCATTTAGGGATTTTGACACTTTAATCCCTCTAATTTCATTAAAAATTTCCCTAGACAATAGAATAAGTACCCTACAAGGTTTTAAAACCACATATTCACCTATTTCCAAATAGGTATTATTTGCTAAAATATAATATTTCAGATAGATAATTATCCGGGTATTACAGAAATAGGCCAGGTCAGGCCTCACCCTTAACAGACCAGGCCTGTTATGTAAGGAAGTGGCTTGAGCCTGGCCTGTGGCCTGTTAAGAGGCCTGTATTTTTTACAGGCTGAAAACAGACCAAATGCAAACAGGCCTAAAATAAGTCGAATGTAAACAGGCTGGAAACATGCCTATAGTATACAGGCCGAAAACAGGCCTAATGTAAACAGGCCAAAAACAGGCCTGAGTGAGAGAAATTGATTTAGGCACTTAGGATTCTTGATTTGAAAGGGGAAACGAGAGGTTTTGAGTGAAGGAGGGGGGAGAGATATTAATTAATCTTTTTTATACAAAAAATTAATTATTCTTAACAGGCCGGCCTGTTAGGTCTGGGCCTGGCCTTTTAAGCCAAACAGGCCTTAAAATAGGCCTTGACCTGGCCTTTTAGCCTGACAGGCCTGGCCTGATCAGGCTTTTAACAGGCTCCTGGCCTATTTCCACCCCTAGCAACAACGATATTTTTCATTTCAAGGGGTCTGAGACCAGTGAACTAGATTCCCTGTTTATCTTTTAGATAGGTAGGGAGAGCCCATCCTATCTAGACTGTCTAAATGGGATCTGGACGATCAAGATTTAATGTTTTTAGTTTGGTTATTTTTTAATAAAAAATTTATTTTTTGAAAAAATGTTAGTTAAGAAATTATTTATATTTTAGATTTTTTACCCATTAAAATATTTTTTTTGAAAAAATCAAAAGTAAAAAAAAATAAATCTGGACTGTCCAAATCCCATCTAGACGGTCCAAATGGGATAGGTTCTCCTTACCTATCTAAAGATAGACAAAAAAACTGGTTCCATAACTCCACTAACTCTTCCAATTCACCTAATCCATATGAGTAAGAATTTAGGGAAGGTCAAGTCATGATAAAAGCAAGAATAAACAAACCCTCCTTCTGGGCATCTTCAGAAACTCCATAACTTGTGTGTTGATGCCACCTGCTTTAGCCTCCTTAAGCATGTCCCTAAACCACCGCTTAACACAATCCTATGAATTAATGTTTTAAATATAATGGAATTTGAAAGATTGAAACTCATGATTTGAAACTTAAAGGGCCAGCCGTTAAAAAAACTAAAATCTTAAAGGGCTAAAATTAAAATGAAGACAAATTCAAGAGACCAAATATTATATTAACTTTACATATTGACATCTATTTATGAAACTTTGACGCGTGTGTGCAAGTAATATAATGGAAATAATTTTTTTTAGGAAAATTCCTGAAAACACTTTTAAAATATCAAAATCCCAACTCAACATTTTTTTATTGTAATAAATTAAGTATTAGATACACTTATTAACAATTCACAACCATTTTAATATGAAAACAACGACTGAGGATTTCTAAATTTTTGAAGGTATTTTTATGAAATTTAACTTTTTTTTTTTATAATAAGAAAATGAGATTTTGGGGGAGAAGGAAGAGGAGGAGACTGGCGTTACTTAGAGACATAATTTATGAATGCAAAAGCAACAAAAAGAGAGCTCTGATAAATGCATCAAAACATAGGAGGGCTCAGATCGGGTGTGGATGGGCCAGATGTAGATGACGTACGCCTCATAACCAGTGAAAGAGCCCAAATCTTGAAGGGTAGTTGGGTATTGGGAAACCATTCTGATTTCTTACCTACGAACCCAAATGCCTGCCCAAACGTACGACCCATCATCCCTTTGTTTGCTTTTAAATTATTCTGATTATCACAATGCATCTTTTTAGAAGTCGCCCTTGAACTGTTCCTCCAATCCTCATCACAGCCACAGCCCACAGGGACATGCAAGTTAACAATGCCATGCAAATTAAGAATCTGGTTAGAATTAGTTAGTTAGGGTGCTTGTGAAGAAGATAAAGGATACTTTACATTGATCAACTCAACAATGATAATGAAAATAATTAGCAAACCTTCTAGGGATGATTTATTGTATCTGTCAGGGGGGAACACACGAGTGAGGTTCAAGTTACTCTCCTCTATGTGAGGGATAAAACACTCTTCACACTTCAACACGCTAATATTAGACCTTCTATATAGATTAAAGCTGTCACTGTCTAATAATTAGCTCGTGCAAGATTTTAAAACTAACTAATTTATTAAATAAGTAATGCGAGTTTAATATCTCCGGCAGAGTTTTTCAATTAGTTAGAAAATATGAAGGCAAAAGGCACTTGAGAAAATAATTTCAAGACCATGTGGAAAAGGGTTATTTTATATGTACAAGGAGAGGGTTTTAACTATACTGTAAACCTATCTTCCATACATTCGACCAGATACTGACCGGAGTCAATATCTAAACATGCAGAGGTGTCCGATAATTATTAATAGGACGTTTAAAAGCGAATGTAAAATAATAATAAGAAATGTATATGTGTATACATCGTGTTTGGAGAAAGAGGTAGGTTCCAGAAAACAGGTTGAATATGCCGTCTAACATAAAAACAAAAGGAAGAGGGAGTACAGGGAAAGAGGGATTATTCAACTTTACTTTGCCAGAAAGAGTAGTATGATTGAGGGCACTATACATATATATATATATATACGAATCCCCCCATTTCGTGCTTTATTATATTAATTCAAACACACACTCGCATTGTTAGTTACTACGGAGGAATTAATTAATGAAGTTGGTATGAAAAGGTGGCGACACAATTCCTGTGTTCTTGTTGGCCCTTCACTGACCTGTCTAACGGCTGTCCTCCCACATAACATGACAACTTTGTTATTCTACGACACATTATTTTTAATCTGTTCTTCCCATACGCTTCTGCCTAAGCTCCTTCTCCTCTCGTTTTGTCTTCTTCTTCTTTTTAAGCCACTGCAAGCCAAGTGAAACAGAACCTGCATGTTTTACAGCCTTGCACTAGATTATTAATATGACGTGTCTGTCAAACTTCTGTGTTGAGTTACAGTAATTAAATACGAGTATTGATTAATAAAAGTGAGGTTGTCGATCGCAAAGACCCACCAATTAGTCTTTTTGAGTGTTACGTTGTGGAAACAGGAAGCTATATAAACTGGACCGTAAATAATTACGTACTAACTGGTCCATTCGTTTTTTCATTTAATGGATGTGGACGTAGAAAGGAGGATATATAGTCATAAAAACAAGAAAATATTATTGGAACCAAGCACAAGTCACTACAAGTGTGTCATACCCAAAAGCCAGTTATTAGAGTTGAACAGCCAAATATCTTATCTGACTCCTCTTTTACTGTAACATTACTGACGAGGAATTCATGACAATGCACCTTTAATTTCTTGCCTCCTACTAATCAACTCCTTCGGTTGACTAACTTTTGATGAAAGCACAAGGTAAAAAGCACAAGTTTTTATAAGAGCCACGCCCTAAAAAACAGTCATTAAAATTGGATAGCTTAAGGCTATCAGTGTGAGATTCACCCCATCATGACAGTACCATGGCTTGCATAACTTGAAGATATACATGAAACTATATATACTAGCTCCGATCCTAACTATAAGATCGAGTTGATTTTTTTTTTGAGAGATTAAGGAAGATTAATAAGTTACTTAATAGTATCATATGTTGTGTATTCTAAAATTATATACCAATTTATTAGTCAAACTAATTAGTATAGAGAAAAAAATAAAAATAAAAATACCCTAAAATAATTTAATTAACTTCCTTAATTTTTCTAAAAAAGTTAACTTAATTTTATAATTAGGAATGGAGAAAGTATACATAATGTTTACAAGATTTACATGTAATTATTTAAAATGTTGAGGTAAGAGGAAGTCAGGCCGGCAAGTATGCATTTTTTGGGAGAAGATGTCGATCAATTAAGAGAATTGCTGACTAATACTCTTAATTATTAATCAATCTTTATTGGTACATTATACATATAGTGTATTTAAATATAATAATGGCCAAAAACAACACTGGATCTCTACATGCAAAAGGATGGATATGAGAGATAATATAATTGAAATGATGGATTGTATTGAAGATGAGAATAAGATAAAGTAGAGCGGCAAGACGTATACTAGTGTGCATAGCAGAGTCTTTATTAAAAGGGTTTTTCTATGCTTTTTGTCTTGATGGGGCTGCAGGCATTTTCATATATTATCGTGGTCGGTCCAGTACTTTCTTCTCCATCACAGTCCATATCTTCTTTGCGATATTCTTGTTGAAATGTATGCGCTTTTCATTATTCCCATTGAACAAGTTTTTTCTTCTTAATTTGGAGGATTAATTAATTTATATCATTATTAATTCTTGGCATGTTTTTCTCCGTTTGCCATCGCAATATTCCAATTAATATGCCTCCAGCTCAAGGAATTGTTGAGCAGACATTATTAATTTGTGAATATTGGACTTTCTATACGAAAGTTGACAAAATAACAAGTGAAGGGAAATTCAATAATCACCGTGAGACTTAGTTGAAGCAAATAATTATATTATAGAGTATAGAACAGTGATTTATTATTACTCCATCCCATTCTTTTTTTCTTTTTTTGATACTGTCACTGGGGAGGGGGAGTCAGGGCTCGAACCCTAGACAAGGGAGAAGGCCAACTCCTAAGGAGGGTCCTAGTACCATCACGCTACAAGGCGTTTGGCTACTCCATCCCATTCTTAATATTAGATATGTTTTTGGAGTCGATCTTTATTCTAGATATAAGACTTATTTATCAATCTTTTTCTGATTTGTCTCTATTAATGTTCCATCAGCGATAATCAAGAAGGAGTGGATGAGGAAAAAATTAAAGAAAATAACTAATGTGTTTTAAAATTAAAATATATGTTATATTAACCACCTTCACTAATCTAGTTAGATTAAATAAGTAGGTCTTATGTAAGGATTAGATGAAGTATTAGTTTAAAAGACGACTACCTGCCGTGGAAGTATGAGGTGTCGCGTGAGAAATGATAAGATAATTACTTTTTTAGTCTTTATTATAAGGCACCAACTAACAATTTTCATAAACCAATAAAAACAGTTAAAGTCAAAAAAGTTATTCTAAAATTTAAGTAACTTTCAATATTACTCATATTAACTACACTAAACTTTAATATTATTAATTTTTACTCTCACCCATTACCCTTACTATTAATTATAGGCATATACATAAACAAAAGGTGTCTTATAAAAAAAACCAAATATAATTACTAGTTGACGGCTTAAAATAAGGATAAGATAGAGTAGTTATTAGTGATGAGCCATCCTTCACGCGCCACGTGTACAGTCCTCCTCCATCTAATGAAAATAAATTTTCTGACCATTGTAATTTATTTGACTATTAGAAATTTAGGATAAAAAAGAAATCAATACAGAATAAGAGCATACATATAGGGTAAAACCAAGAAATTCGTTTTTTTTTTTTTTTCCTTTCTACTAACACGATCTTTCATTAATTAGCAAACAGTAAACACGATCGTCATCCCCTGCATACTGATCTTTTTTCTCAAACAAGGATGCAAAAGATGAGATTGCAACACGCCAAAAAACTAATAAAAGGAATTCTTTTGGGGGTATGAGAGGAAGAAATTAAAGTTTCAGTCTTTATTCATATCTACTTTCTTACCTGTAATGGTTCCAATGAACTGGTTTTCAAAATCTTTTTCCCCCTAGTGATCCCATTCACTCCCCCTTGCAGCTATAAATTAATAATTATCTCATCTTCCCTTTTCTTTTTTCCCTCCAATTATTGAGAATGGACTATATATGGTAGTACTCACACTTATTCTGGTATTAATTAATAAATGCTCTTACTCTCTATCTCTCTCTCTCTTTTTAACAAGTTACTTGTTAGTTTTTAAAGAATATTAAATATTTTTTACTGTGTAAACCCATATTTAATAAGAACAATAGAAAAGAGTGATTATTAACATATGATATTATCTCCGGCCCTAATTATATGATAAAGTTTGTAGTATACTATAAGTGTGAGTATTGGAGTTTTATGTACTTAGTAAAGATAATATTATAAATTACTTGAATTTGAGGATTAAGTTTTTAATGCTATGTGAGAATTGTTAACAAGGACCATAGGCGTATAATATAATTAAATTGTCATCTACGAAGTTTATTTTTATTCTCCAACGTCAACTTCCTTATACTGTCTTTGAGCCAAAAAAAACTTCCTTATACTGTTATTCATACGCATCATTAAATGGGACAGATCACAAAGAGCCGGCCAGGCCAGTCATGTTCTACTCAATCCTCAGTTCCTCACCAGTTTCTCTTTCTATCTCCATCTCTATCTTCTTCTCTCTCTGCATGAAAATGCGGGCCCAACATTACAATAGTACTTATACAACACAACACAATAAGGTTTCCTCGCTCCTTCCATAAATATACTGGTACAGCCTTCTCTCTACTGTCTCTGCCCTCATAGCTAGTTCAGACCTCATCGCCCGAGAATCTGAGATCTATCTGTGTCTTCAACGGCGGCATGTTCAGAACACTATCAAGGTTTGTTCGAATAAATCCTTTAAGTCGTTTATATATAGACCTTTTTTAGAGCATTTACATATTAATGTGAAAATGATATGTGAGGTCTGTTTGTGAAGTATTTTTTGTCTCTATTTGCCTGCAGGGAGATCAAAATCACGAGCTTCTTCATCAGTGATGCGCTCAAAAAGCAAAGCAGATTCTATACAGCGGTTGGTGGAAGAAGGTGAGTCTCATGCTATCTTTTTAATTAACTAGTTACCCATAATTCACTGATAAATCATTGAATACGACGATCAGTATTCAGTATGTATAGTACTGATGCTTTTATTAATATACAGGTATGTTTCTCTTATATTTAATTAGATTTTCTCGCAAAAGCTATATGAGTACTATACATACCTCTCCAAAACTATTCATCTAATTAATCAGCTGTCTTTCCTGGCAGAGGGAGAGCCGGAGAGGGGACAGCTTGTGATGATTATTTTTTCTTTTGTTTTTTATTTTTATTTTATTTTGCTTGTTTAGGTGCTGATGCTTTGATATATAGCTCTGTGTGTGTGGCTCCTTTCTATATCTATATCATTTTCCTGGAAGAAATGATATGCTTCCGCAAGATCCGGGAAATAATTAAGATTAGATTACTTCAATTTTAGAGTATTTTTCTGGAAATGGGATTGTGTTTTCTGGGAATGGCTTCTCTCATTGCCTTTACTCTCTTTTAATTTTCTTATCTCCACTATTGGATGAAAATTTTAATGGTCTAGTGTATCCCAAAAAAAAAAAGGTCTAGATTTTAAATTTTGTAAAAATATTATTAGTTTTACTTAAAAAATACATAAACAAATTTAAATTGTTAAAATTTGATTTGAAAAGAAGTACACTATTATTATAGAATAAATTTCCGTTCCATTTTTCTTATACATATGTAAACGGTTCAGAAGAAATTGTAGCAGTTAAAATTTATTTAGATGTCTTTAACTAAAATTATAATTATGAGTGACATTTTTATAAAATGTAAACTCTGTACCATTGAAATTTTTATTTAATGGCGAAGATGAGAAAAGAAAAGCAAAGGATGGGAAAAGAAGAGTAAGAGAAAATGTGAGAAATCACTCCACTGTGATGTTTTGAGAGGGTTTATGATCACTTGCGTTGCAAGTGGGGAAAGCCATTTCTCGATATTTCATTTATATTTTTCTAGAAAAGAATGAAGGCTGTTCCATTGTTCTGTGCTTTTTCTGGGAGTGGATGGTATTTTTGGTTCGAGGTCATTTCTCTCCATGGAAAGAAGATAACCTTTTCCGCAGTAGTGCGATTCTTGCAGATCACTTGTAAACGCTGACCCCAGTTGATCTTTTGATTTTACCTATTAAATCATAAATATGAAAGCATATTGCAAAACCTAAAACCATAGATTTATATTATATTATATACATAAATTAAACTTCGTTTGTCATTTTCAAACGTGATAGAAACAGCAAGGGATCATTGAACTTGAAATCCTTCAACTTGTGTGCCCGTCTCTCTTTTTCTGCTTATGTGTTTGTTCGTCATAGGGAGGCTACATTGACATATATACTAAAATCATGGTACATTTTATGTATTTTAGCATCTTTAATAAATAATTACTAGCTTGTAGCAATATTGTTTGCTATAGATTTAATGTTTTATATTGATGTTGACGATTAATGTTGATATCGACATACAAGTACCCACCGAAATAGTGAAATCTTGGTTTATGGGCGTTGTTGGCAAATGAAACAAGTCATTTTAAAGATTATCGTGAAGGAGATTTCAGTGAAGCACATGTACAGGCGCAAATCATGATACCTGCCCCTGAGTTTGCATGTTCTCTTGCCATAGATATCTAGTAAACACCACCCTCTTCTCTTTATTTTATTTGTTACCTGAACGTGCCAATAACATATTTCATTTTCATGGATTTTCCAACTGAAAATATATAACAATACAATGTACGTAGAAATTAAAAAACACTGGAGGGAACCAATAAAATAAAGCTCCAATTTTCAGGCCACATAATTAGAAACCAACCCTGTTTGAGCTGTGCATGTGGTATCATCACACACAAATATATATTCAAAATTTAGCAATTTCAACTTCCGCAATGATGATCAATCTTTGAAAGTTAGAATATGTAGGTAAAGATCATCTCTCTTTGTCTTTTCTTTTTTCTTTTGTGTTCTTTTTCAAAGTCACACAAGAGAAGCAATCTTAATCAATCTTGTTGGAGGAAACTGGGGTCCACGACTATCATCTTCCAACTTTGCCGAAAAGAAATGATGCTTTACTGATTTAGACAATTGAGATAAAGCTGATAGTGTCATTTTCACAGTAGTCATCATGAAGACTCCACCATTTTCTCTATTGCCCATTTCAAACTAGAGATTTGTTTTGACATTATATTCCCATCCTTTCTTCACTCTCTCTCTCTCTCTCTCTCTGTGATAAAACCTTTCTTTTTTTTTTTTGATATTAGAAGATGGCGTGATAAAACCTTTCTTCACTATAATGATAACTAACGATGATCATCTGGGCTCCAAAATACAGGCTAGAAGGAAAGGTGGCTCTCATAACCGGATCCGCAAGTGGGCTTGGCAAGGCCTCGGCCCATGAATTTGTCCAACATGGGGCCCAAGTCATCATTGCAGACAGAGACACTCTTCTTGGTCCACAAGTTGCCAAAGAACTGGGCCACTCAGCCCACTTTGTTGAATGCGATGTTGCCGATGAGGCCCAAGTTGCAGAAGCTGTAAATGTTGCTATAGCTCGCCATGGAAAACTCGACATAATGTATAACAACGCCGGAATAACAGGCCCGACCTTCCCACATAGCATCGCTGAGCTGAAACTCGATGACTTTGACCATGTAATGCGGATTAACCTCCGGGGCACAATTGCGGGCATAAAGCATGCGGCTCGGGTCATGATACCCACAGGCTCAGGGTCCATCCTGTGCACATCAAGCATAAGTGGGGTTTTGGGTGGGCTCGGACCTTATCCATACGCAATGTCCAAATTTTCCATACAAGGGATTGTAAAGTTTGCAGCCAGTGAGCTGTGTCGAAGTGGGATCAGAATTAATTGCATATCTCCTGCTCCAATCCCTACACCAATGGCGCTGGAGCTGATAGGTAAGTTTTACCCGGGCTTGACCCAAGAACAAGTAGCTGAGGTTGTGGGTGGGCTTGGAGAGCTACAAGGTGCAAAGTGTGAAGCAAGAGATGTGGCCCGGGCTGCCTTGTACTTGGCTTCCGATGATGCCAAATATATCACAGGGCAAAACCTTGTGATCGATGGAGGATTTACCAGCTTTAAAAACCTCAAGTTCCCTTCGCCTGATGAACAACTTGCCTAACTCCTATGGCTTGTTTGTGCTATGTAATGTCAAATACTGTTGATTTGTGAATCCACTGTGAGAAGTTTCTTAATTCTGTGTTTCATTAGTACCTATTTTGCTTATCACTACTGAAAGGCAGAGCACTGATGATATAAAGTTAAAAGGATAAATATATAACGGGATCCAGTACTGAATCTTATGTGGCATGTGCGAGGCTGACAGAGATAGGAATAAGCCATAGACAATAATCCTGCAAAAATGCACATCTGGACGTACTTAACTAAAGGCACTAATAATACTGAAAGACAAAAACAAGCTGGAGCTGGAGCTGGAGCCTACCGTTTTTTCCTGGGCATGCGTGTTTCTTTAATTCATACTGTAAATAAGGTTGACATGATAATTAAGGCGTATGTGTGGAACCAAACTATTTATGAACAGCCCAACAACAAGCAGCTTAGGATGTAATGTTAAATGGCTAGCTTTCTTTTTTTTTGGTCAAAAAATGGCTAGCTTTCCATGTTGAGGCCAATTGCTTCGTATATATATTTTTTCAGTCATCTAACAAAATTTTGAAATGAAACCTTATATTAATCGTTCTAAAATTGAAGTCCCCGTATGATGACCATATTTAAGTATCATTAGTTATAGATTTAAAAAAAAAAAAAGAATTTAGGGTACAAGGACAAGTTCAATAACAAAGTTCCATATATAAAATTTTAAGATTCCGTTAATTTTTTAAGATTCCGTTAATTTCTTTTGGTTTTTTTTTTTAAAAAGGTCTTTTTTAGTCCATAAAAAGGACGAATAAGAATCGATTGGTTAACATTTTGATCTTTCATAAATTTTTAAAAAGTTTTTTTTAGTCCATAAAAAAGATAAATAAGGATCAATTTTTTTTATAAAAAACTGAAGTCTTTTTTTTTTTTTTAAGGACGTATTTACTACTTTTCTAACTTATGGAACCACAAGTCAGTAAAACAGCTGCACGTCCTCTGTTTCAGCTCTGGACGATCATTCCGTAAGCCTCGGTATTCTGAGGCTGATGGTTCAGCTCTCGGCAAATCTCCAAACTTAAGAACGCTCATATAAATCATGTGAAAAGCAAGTAAGCCAGTAGAAAAGTCTACCTACAGTACCTCCAGTTTAACCTCTGCAGAAAAAGTTGGATGAAAGTTTGCAAAATACCGGTCCTTTGCATTTGATATTTCAGAAAAATTAGTTCAACAAGCCTCAGAGGCCATAAGTTAGGGTTTCTCTCCCACAGCTATCACGCCTTATCTGATTCACTGTACGTTCGATGCATTCTTTCACGAAAATTGGTGTGCCAGTGGACTAAAAAGCCCCTGGTTTTTTCTGTTATTCCGAAATAGCCCCTGTTAACTCGATGCAGCGCTGGGAACCCTTATTCGGCAGCTCAGCTGGTTCGGTGAGGCGAGAGAGGACGAAGACCGACGACGATAGTAGGCGGAGACGATATTGACGGAAAGCACGATCGAAGATAAGCTTCACCCGTTTAAAAAGTGTTCATCATATAAATCCCGCTGTGTTCATCTTATTCCTGCTCATCCCTGGTCTGGTTGTCTCGTCCGTGCCCTGTTTCTCTCGTCGCTGGTCTGTTTCTCGTCCGTGCTCTGTTTGTTCACGAAAGTCGCTGACTCGGTGTTTCGATTTCAATATATTTATCATATTTTTTGTGCTCTGTTTGTTCACGAAAGTCGCTAACTCTGTCTTCTTGATTTTCTGTGGCACAGAAATTTTAAAAGAAAAATTATAACCCTGTATACTGATATGATTATTGATCAGTAATAAGCTGGACCTTCTTGTTTTATTACTGATATTGTTATGTAAATTTTGTTCTTTTAGACAACTCTGTTAGTAGATTACTACTCCTTCTTGTAAGCTGTAACTCTTCCATCAACGGAACTTCGTAAGGCCAAGCACTACAGAATCTAGTATTTGCTCGCTGCATATTCTCTGAATCACTGGACTTTGAATAGCGAGGTTTTAGTGGTGAAGTTCTCTGAAAGTTTGCTCAAAAGATGCAGCATGACGAAGTTATATGGCAAGTTATCAGGCACAACCACTGCAGTTTCATGGCCAAGTATCCGTCTCATTCCTTCATCTCTATTGCTAGTCTATTCTCTCTCTGCATTTTTGACAATAACAAGTAGTTTCATTTTCTTCGACTTGATTTTATTGTGGGTTTTGTAGGATCGCGACTGGAAATTTCTGTAGAAACCCGTATAATGTGACTGGGGTTTGCAACCGAAGCTCGTGCCCTTTGGCCAATAGTCGCTATGCCACCATTCGAGATGAGAATGGTATCATGCTTCTTTTCTTTATTCCTTACTCTATGCGTTTCATCTGCACTTAGGCCTTTAGAATTCATCGATACTGTTAGTCTTGGGGAGAAAGTGGTGGCCATGGAGTAAAAGTTTGTGTGCTATGATTATTGAATGTTTTACCCATATGGACTTGCGCAATAAAACTGATGAAGAATTAGAGATGCAAGAGTTATCTGACTGAGCTTAATCTTTTATGCTGTTTATTTATGCTATTTTTCTGTTTGTGTATATTGAGCAATTTACCTCAACACATCAACTATATGATGGTATACTTAAGAATGATGCAAGTCTTGCTGCTTTTGCAACATGCAAATAATGATACAGTTGTATTGGGTGTTGCAGGAGTATTCTACCTTTACATGAAAACTATAGAAAGAGCTCATATGCCGAACAATCTGTGGGAAAGGGTTAAGCTTCCAAGGAATTATGAAAAGGCACTTGAAATCATTGACAAAAATCTGGTATCAAAGATCTAAATAGTCTATACAACTGCTGAATATTACATGTTTCACTAAAAGTTTTTTTTGTAATCTTATTATTGATTGATCTGCCTGAACCTTTGCTTGGACAGATGTATTGGCCCAAGTTTCTTGTACACAAAACAAAGCAGCGATTAACCAAAATGACCCAAATGCGGATACGCATGAGGAAACTTAGTTTGAAGACAAGGTTGAAATTAGAATATCATATTCTCCGTCTCTTTCTGTGTAAAGTGATTTTACCTGTGGGAAATTTAGATGCTGAAATCTCATGTTTAGTAGAATCAGACAACTGTAATTTTGTGTGTGATTGTTAGCATAGGGAAAGATGCATGAGAGTATTATGATCGGAAGTAAAACATCAGTATAGCTTGTGTGATTTGTGTTTTTTATCATTGTGGATGACCTGCTTCAAGCATTCTGGTTTTATTTGCAAATTGAGTCAAGTATCAACTTGGTGATTCAGAGAGAGTGACAACTGAATTGGTAAACTGAGAGGAAACCTTTTTGATAGAAGGGGTTACATATGAAGGAAGTGTCTTCTTCATAGGCTGAAGTTTTAGGGGTTTACAATTTTGGCCCTAGATTAGAATGAATCACTTTTTGTAAAAGCATAATGAGTCGCAAAATTCTCTACTACTCTAACAAGTATATAGGATACCTTCGTAGACTTCAGGGATCTAAAACAGACTTGAGGTTTATGGGACTTAACTATCCCTATGCATTGCCTTTGTCAGTTATACAACTTTGACTCTAGATTAGAATGAATCACTTTTTTGTAAAAGCATTATGAGTTGCAAAATTCTTTGCTACTCTAACAAGTACATAGGATACCCTATTCGTAGACTTCAGGGATCTAAAACAGACTTGAGGTTTATGTGATTTAAGCTTCCCTATGCATTGCCTTTGTCAATCATAAGGTTTATTAAAGCTTTTACTGGACTATTTGGTTACTATCTTAAAATACTCTAGCAATACCATTTTTCGAAGTAGAATGGGTTAATTCATGAAACTCTTTAGAGTGAGAATAATCAATGCTTGAAACATGAAAAAAATATAGATTTTCAGAGTTCCCTATCTTGTTTGGTAACCTATATTCAATGTAGAGTCTATACGGTCTTCTCGAATATTTGGTTGATTGTTGTCTGATTGCATTGCATTTTTTTCCATCATTAATTATAAATTATGGATATTTTGTAGCAGTTACCGTGTAGGTTGAAAATTCTTAGTATGTATTTGAGATTCCCGTCATTCAAGATTTTTTGTTATGTCTTCTATATTACATCAATATTTTCTTGGTTAAATTCATGCTGCTTCCCCTTATTGGCTTCTTTTCTACCCTGTAATAAACAATAGTTCTGGATAACAAGCTGGAGGCCTACTTATCTCTATATTTGGGATGTTATGCATAATGCATTACTGATTTTTTATTTTTCAGCATAATAACCTGATTCATCATGTTGGTGACATTATGATGTTCTTTGGGACAGGGAAAAAATAATGACGACCCCAAGGAAAGAAATAAAGAGAGAAGCTAGAAGAGAAGAGAAGGCCGAAAGGGCAGCATTGTTAGACAAGG
This sequence comes from Acacia crassicarpa, assembly GCA_034222035.1. Lineage (NCBI taxonomy): Eukaryota > Viridiplantae > Streptophyta > Magnoliopsida > Fabales > Fabaceae > Acacia > Acacia crassicarpa. Next base: position 65,012,043 of record JAWXYG010000002.1, on the reverse strand, counting down.
TTATACTTAATCCTACTTTGACCTCACCTATACATATTACATCCACTGTTCCCTCACTAATGCTAATCTATTTTATATAGGCTATTGAAAATGAGCTTTTGGAACGCCTTCATAAAGGAGTTTATGGACCTGGTGACATAATTAATTATCCTTTAAAAGAGTACAACAATGTTCTTGATATGGAGAAGCTTCAACCAGCTGAAGACGAAGACAAAGAAGTATGCTTCTGGAGATCCTTTCTGTTTTCTCAACTATCATGCTTATTGAACATACAAGGTTGCAGTTAGACTTAATAAAACGCCTCACTGTTTTAATGTTTGAATTTTGTCTTCTAAATGTATAGGAACCTGAGGTTGAATATGTAGAAGGTTATGATGAGTTGGAAGAAGAAGATGATATAGAGGATTTTGCTGGCTTTGGGACTCATGAGGCTCCAGATGATTATGATGATGATGAAAATGGTATGGTTTGATCCAGAAGCTTTACAATTTACCTGTGATGTGTATCAGCAGAACATTTTGTTAGTGTGTGCTTGGCCTTTCTAATGGATTTAACCTAAAAGTTATTGAGTTCTGCATAAGATTGTGATCCCTTTGTAATGTTACGAGAAGTAGCATAGGGAACACAGGAGACTACTGGTATGATAGGGAATCACAACTAGATACACTAAGTACAGTTCAAGACACTGATATCACAGAGAATACAGATGGGGACATGGATTTTGAAATGGCAGAGAGAACTCAGAAAATTAAACTGGAGAATTGGTTATTTTAGCTGAATAACTAGCTTCTTGAATTGGTCAAAAAAAATCATCTTGTACGGTATTACTTTTGTACAATGCTTGCTTCTAAATATTTAGTCATTTCGATATAATGTTGCATGATGCATCAGTTTGTTTATCTTGTACTCAGATTGTTGGAAATAGCAAGAGGAAACTCTTTTTCATTTTAGACAATATAAGTGCGAAATGCACACTTACCGTGAAAAGCACAATGTAATTGGTATTTGGTGATGCAGCTGGAACTGACGAGGAAGAAGGTTATGTAGCTGTTCACAAGAAGTTGACAAAGAATAGACGACCTGAGAAGAATGTATTTGACAAAAAAACAAAGAAACCAAGGGTCCTTGTTGAGGTAATGACTTGCTGTGTTCCAACTCTTTCTAGTGGTGCTGGATTTTTACTGCACTGGATTGATTTTTATGGTTGACGTTTTAAGTCTGTTTTCTGGTGCCTCTGCCAGCTTTGCCTATCAGTCTATCTTTGTTCCTGAAATATTAGGGAGAATGGCTATTATTGATTTTAAATAGTTGATGCCTCGCACTAGAATGGACAAATGCCTATTGGTACAACTTGAGAATAACAATACACACCTGGACATGTGGCAGCTACTCATTGATTGCGTGGGTTATGTGAATGTCAATAAAATGAATCAACCAAGTATCAGGGCTCTTGAAAGCAAACTAATGGCAGTGGAATGCATAACTCTTATAACTCTGCTAACTTAGTTGGTCTATTCAATAATATAATTCTATGGCCATGCATGTCTTATCCATATACTTTTTGTAGATCTGCAAATCCCCACGTGCCCTTTTCTTTTCCTATTCCATGGATATTATCTGGTTCAACCAAGTTTAGCACTGCTTTCGTTTTCAAAAAAATGGTTCTTGGCATTAACTATACGATTTACAATATGCAAATATATCAATTATATTAATAGAAGTGTTGTCTTTGAGAATAAAAGGAATAGGTAATTTCTAAACGCATACAAGGTTTCGCTAATAGATGATGTTTTTCACAGACAACGAAATGTTATTTTGCTGCAATTTAATCATTTTACTTATTAAACTGTGGCGGCATGGGTCAAATCATTCTTCAAGACCAAGTTCATATATGCATGAAACAATCTATTCACCTGTGGCATCTCAAATTACATTAGAATTGTAAATATGATTTCAGGTTGAGGGTGAAGATGCTGGTGAAAGACAAAGGGCTGCTCAATAGTTGTTGCTATTCCAACTCGTTGACCTTTCTCAATTTGCTTAGTGTGTTGAGAGAGCTGCTATAGTAGAATAGGAACTTTGATGCTTGAGTCTGACCCACAACAAAAATTTGATTCGGGAAATTTTGTATTTGATACCAATATGTTCTAGTTGAATAGGAAGTGATGATTGAGAAAACTGCTACAGTTTTGTTTGTAATGTTTTTGGCGAATGCCATTATTCGTTTTTTTTTTTTAAAGAACAGATCAAATAATATTGAGATGAATAGATTGATGCATGAGAAATAAGAATTGAATCCCTGCGTAAGAGAAAATAGGAAAATCCACTTGTCTTTAATATGACATCCAGAGTGGTCAGTTCGTTCTCACAATTAAGCCTGTAATAATGTGTGGGTTTTTTTTTGACTTGATAAGTATCCTCCCACGAAAACGAGCAAGCCAAGTGTGAACCCCCATCAATTGCTTATCTTTGTACAAAATGGTCTCCTAGGCAACCTTGTGCTGAAAGTTGGATACTTTTTTTTTTTTTTTTTGAGTGGAAAGAAAAATATATTTAACACATATATACGGAATTATCATGTCAGTAGCTAGGCATCCGATTCTAGAGAGCTAAGTTTGGAGCCTGCTTTGGTAATATGGTTTACAAGAGTACATACGCATAATTATATTCTCACGGGAGGTAGTTTTAGACGAAGACAGATTTGTTTCTGCTATCCCATAGTTTCCATATCAGCGTCCCGGAGAAAAGTCTCGAATACGGTCCCATGCATCGTGGGTTTAGATTCTAAAACAACCACTCCTTAAATGGTTTGCTGCAGAATTTTGGGGCGTTATTTTGTGGAACGTCCCTGTGCCAGTGTCTGAAAATGTGATCTAGATCCTCAATATCTGCATGGCAACACAGACAGAGACCTTCAGTAGTCATGTCTCGCCTGAGGCGTTCTGCATCCGTGAGCAACTTGTTATGGGGGTAAGCCAAAGGAGGATCTCACACTGAATATCTGTATGGCAACTCAGACTGAGACCTTCTGTATTTTACCCTGCCTCTAACATTATGGTTCGAATGGCGTCCCCGTTTTTTTTTAAAAAAAAATAATATATTGGACGGTCGGTCACTCGGTCCGTACTTGCATTGTGTTTTTGTTTTTTCAATGCTTATGTTGTGTTTTAAATCTAGCTAAAGTATATTTTTAGTCATTTAAATTTGGGTTAAATACCAAATTTACCTCAGAAGTTTTGATAAGGGGGCTCTCAGCACCCGGAAGTTTTTTTGGTACCAAATTTACCCAGGAAGTATTCAAAAGGTACCAAATTTGCCCCGGAAGTATGAAAAAGGTAACAAATTTGTCCATCCGTGAATTTTGACCGTTAAGTTTGACTAACTGTCCACGTGGCATGCCACCTCATGACACGTGGCATACCACCTCATCAACCCAATAAGAATTAAGTATCATTTTTGCCCCGGAAGTTTTCATTAAAGAGCAATTTTGCCTCGAAAGTTTTCATTGAGGAGCAATTTTGCCCCGGAAGTTTTCATTGAGGAGCGATTTTGCCCTCCAGGGCCTGAAATAAGGAAAACATTTGTTTTTCAAAGCCCGGCCCAATAGTACTAGGGCCAGGGCCGGCCCTACAGGGCCTAGAAATTATTATTCCAAATTTTAATTATTTTTCTTTTGGGTTTTTTCAAAGAAATATAATTAGTAAATTGCAACCATTAAAGTTCTAATCTATCAAATAAATATTATCAACATTAATATCTAAACAATACAAATCATCCAACAAATAAACACATTCATTAATTCGTAATAAAAAAACAAACCATTGTCCGATGATGCGGTGGCTAGTGACTGCCGACGGTGAGTAGCAACTGGAGTGACCGATTTCAAATTTCAGACATATTTTTTAAGCCCGAGCCCTACAAGGCCAGGGCTTAAACGGCCCGGCCCGATTTCCCGGCTTTACTTATGATCTAAGCAAATGATTAGTCTATACAAACGTAAATATTATCACTATTGATTTGTTTTACTAAACCAATTTTTGGAACAATTCATTTCTCGTTTTGCGTTTCATTTGTTTAGATCATAAGTGATGCTTCCTCTGAGTGTTGCGACAGACCTTTCAGTCCCTGTGACCAGTTCAGCTTCACAAATTTTGGCCACCTTAAGCTCAACATCTCAAGGATCTCATTCTCTGACTCCAAGTTTGGCCTTTTCAAGGCAAGACATATATGGTCTTTGACTGATTTAATAGTCAAATTTAATATTGGGAAAAAGAAAGGCAAAATTGCTACTTTTGTAAACTTCCGGGGCAAAATTGCTCCTCAATGAAAACTTCCGGGGCAAAAATGATACTTTTTGATTGATGAGGTGGCATGCCACGTCAAATTTTAACGGTCTACGTGGACTTCCGTAACGTTTGGGTAAATTTGATACCTTTTTAAAACTTCCAGGGTATATTTGGTACCAAAAAAACTTCCGGGTGCTGAGCGCCCCCTTATCAAAACTTCCGGGGTAAATTTGGTATTTAACCCTCTAAATTTTATGTAAGACATATTGTTGGTCTTTTAACTTGATAAAGTATATTTTTTGTTATAAAATTCTAACACCGTTAATGTTGCTAACAGAAAATGCTGACACAACGAACTCAAATTATGATTAATAATATTTAATTACACAAATTTTATATATTCTTCAATTTACCAATGTTTTAAATATAAGCTTTATAGCATTTAATTACCCAGTCATCACTTAAGTTTACACCGTTATCACTTGAGTTTATATTTTCCATTAACAAAATTAACGGTATTAGAATCATTGGACCAAAAATATACTTTATAGAGTTAAGGAACCAAAAGTATACTTAATGTAAACTTAAAAGACTAAAAGTATACTTTAACCTTTAAATTTTATGATTCCTTGTTTATACTGGTTGCAGCAAGGTATTCTTACCTTGTTTAGGGCATGAGAGGGAGGAGCGCCAATCAAAAGTTAACAATTTTACTGTTGTAAAATTTAAAGGAATTTTTCGCTGTTTTCTGTTTTATCAGTATTTAATTACAAACCCTTGAAAAAAAATTGAAATTACATTTCTAACGATAACATTATTTTTATTGTTCTCTATTGGGTTTAAAAAGGAAAATTGCATTTTTACATTTTTATCTTTTTTCTTCAATTTCTTGATTGTTAATTAAGAAAAAGAGTAAATGCCCTATTTGGTCCCTAAAAAAAATCACGGACCCCTTTTTGGTCCATCAGTAAAAATAACCTCCGTAATCCCTGTAAAATCCAAAAACCCTCCACGTTAGTCCTTCTAGGTTGAAGAGGACACATGCAGTGAAGTGTCCCAAATGTGGTCAGGGATTACGGGATGAGTTATTTTTACTGAGGGACCAAAAAGGGGTCCGTGATTTTTTTCAAGGACTAAATAGAGTATTTACTCAAAGAAAAAAGGTTTATAACATACTACCTCCGGTCTTAATTATAAGACATAGTTGACTTTGTTTGGAGAGATTAAGGAAGTTAAATAAATTACTTAATCATTTTATATGTTGTGTATCTTTAAATTATATATTAGTTTATTAGTCAAACTAATTATTTTAAAGGAAAAAATAAAAATACTTTAAAATAATTTAATTAACTTCCTTAATTTCTTCATAATTAGGACCAGAGGAAGTATCAAAAGATGGTTTATCAACTGTTTTATCTAACGTGAGTTAATATTATTCTATGCTGGCGTTTCGAAACACTGCTGCATGAATTCTTCTTGCTTTATGCTTTCCCCATAATTTTTTAAAATCAATATTTTAAACATTTTTTAGTAATTTCATTTTTCTTGTTAAATTGTTGAATGTAGAAGAAAAATGAAGCTAAATTGATTAAAGTCATTAAAATTGCAAGATTTGGAGAGAAGAGTGAAACGGTGCCCAAAGAGAGGATAGAAGGGGAAGTATTATTTTTAACAAAAGTTAATTATATTGTTTTACTGAAGTTTTTGTTTTTTTAGTATCATCTGATATTTAGTTTGAGTTCATGGCTATCTCTTACAATATAAGTGTCTTTTCTGAAAGAAAAACTTAAAATCTAGAGGAATCTAACGGTATTACATCGCCAGACCAACTCTAATATTATATTTTACTAAAGTCAACTAGGAGATAAAAATGTTCTCATCTTTTCTTTTGTTTTGGGCTCTTTAGTACCGGTATCTATCTGTCTCCTGTAGGGTCTCCCAACAAATACCACTCGTGTTAAAGAGATTACCTAAGTCAACAAACATTGACTGACTGAAAAGAAGGCCTGAGGCGTGATTTTTGGGCTTAGACTACCGCAACTTTATATTAAAAAAATAGCAGTTTTTTCTTTTTTGGCTCAAAAGAGAGAGAGAGAGAGCAGCTGGCGTCTCCATAAGTGACTCATTTTAGTAACATGATATACTCAAAATACTAGGGAAAAAATGAGGTGATTATGAAAGATGGATAAAGGAAAGTGGTTACAGAATGTTTTGTAAATTATTAATGGAGGAGTTAGATACAAAATATTTAAATTTAATATTTTGATTATTCATTTAAAAATCCAAGTGATTTTTTTAAATAACAGTACATTAATTTTTAACTGAAACCCCATCAGCAAATTGGATGCTCAGAAGGCGACAGTTGCCAGTTCGAGGTCAGTGAAAAATTTCGGTTATTTTTGTTTCTTTCGTGAGCCCGGCCACTCTATAGTGTCGTTATCTTGGGTTGGATGAACATGAAAGTCCTCGTAGCCAGGCACCACAAAAGCGACATCCCGAATATAACAACATGGCCTCTTCTCTAAAACATGCTTCGTGAATTTCAGTTTTCATAGCACGATCTTTGAGTATAATGAAAATGCTGGGTCAATGACGACGGAGCCACTTTGTTGATGCACACCTTAGACTATATATAAAAGATACAAATGTTGATGTTAACTCAAAAACTAACTATGCTCCTAAATATAAGAATTAGATAGTTAATTTAAGTGGCAGCCTGATATATAAGACTCCTACTAGGTGAACTTGTGGCCTCTAAATTACTCTTTCTAATCCTTATTATAATGGGCCAACTACTAGCTAATTCTCACAAATCAATAAAAACCGTTAAAGTCAATAAAGTTATCCTACTATTTAAATAACTTCTAATATTACTCTTACTAACTGCACTAAACTCTATTTTATACTATCTCCGGTCCTAATTATAAGAGTTAGTTGACTTTCCTTGGAGAGATTAAGGAAGCTAAATAAGTTACTTACTCATTTCATATGTTAAATATTTTTAGATTATATATTAGTTTTTTTAGTCAAACTAATAAGTTTGAACAAACAAATAAAAATAAAAATACTTTAAAGTAATTTAATTAGTTTCCTTAATCTCTCCAAAAAAGTCAACTAGCTTTTATAATTAGGACCGGAGGGAATATTAATTATTACTTTCACCCACTGGCCTTATTCATTATAGACATACATACAAAAAATAATTTATGTGCCTTGGGAATAAATAAGTACCTTATAAAAAGGACCAAATACATTTAGTAGTTGGTACCTCATAATAAGGATCAGAGGGAGTACACGACAACAATTTTATCACTACATCAAAACTACCCTTATATAGTTAATTTAAGTCTATTAACAAAATTATTTAAGTTAGTTATTTTGTAAATAAATGAGTGGCGAATTTCATAAAATATCATTGTTAATCATATACATTTGCACTATCCCTTAATGGGACTCCTTACTACCTGCAATCATTAAGAACATTTTATAGAGAAGATTATAATTTTAGAAGATATAAAGTTTGAGATATTATATTTAGAACTAACTTAGACCCCTCATTCTACTCGTATGCATCAAGGATCGGATCGGAGGGTCCCCCCTCCAGAAGACCGGAGGTATTATTAGATATGTAATATTCAAGTGTTATGAATTCAAGCCCAACATTTTAAACTCACTAAACCCAGGCATTAATAAAAAGGAATTTTATTTAAAATTAGTTTAGTTTAGAATAAAACATGATCGTAACAACATCATGTGCATGGTGCATTTTTTTCCTTCCAAATAAGAGCCCAGTTAGGTCCTTCTCCCTCTTATGTCCGTTACATCGGTGGCATGAAACTACATTGTTTTGGTATAGTTTCACGTCCTTGATCCTTGTTTCTTTTTCTTTTATTTTTTTTTAAAAATCATATTCTTTATGATCTTAAAATATTATTTTAGGATTTTGAAAAAATATTTTAGAATACTAACTAATACTTCAGCATACTGAGCAGTACTGAAAAAATAATTTATGATCTTTAAAAAAATTATTTTAGGATCTTGAAGAAATAATTCAAGTACTGACTACTACTAAAAATATGCTTCAAGATTCTAAAACAATTTTTTAAGATCATGAATTATTTTTTCAATGGCGGTCATATCTGAAGTATCCTTTTAGTACCCGTCAGTACCCTGATATATTTTTTCACGATCATAAAATATTTTTCAAGATCTTAAAATATTTTTCAAAATCATGAATTATTTTTTTAGTACTTTTTGTATCATAAGTATCTTTTTAGTATCCATCAATACCCTAAAATAATTTTTCAAGATTATGAAGCTATCCTAAATTATATTTTTATTATCCAACAATATCTCTTTTTTTTTTTCCAAAAAAAGGGATGAGGGGCGTGAAACTGTGCCAAAACGGCACAGCACCCAGCGGACATAAGGGGACCTAAGGGGGAAACGGACCTAAGCCAGGTCCAACATTCAGTGGCCTCAGAGAAAGACTACTGGAAAGGGGGGAAGAATTGGAGGGAACTGGGAATAAGTGATTGAAATTTGATTGGGGGAGTCGGTGAGGCGACAAGACAGCCAAGAGAACAATTTCAAAAAACAATAAACGAGGTCACGAGAATCTTGAAACTTCTCTATTCACGTAGACAGATTTATTCCAAAGGCTTGGCATTTGAAGTCCATTGTTTGGTTTTGATTTTGATTTGTTAGGAATGTGGATACGTTCAAGGTAAAAACAAAAATAAAAAGACCTATACTTTTGACAGAGAGAGCAAAGGAGAATATCAAATTGGCTTTTGTGGTGAAATAAATTTCAACCCAAGTCACTTTCTGGTCCCCAAGTGGTTTATTCTTCTGCTTCTTCTCTCTCATTAATAATTGAACATGGAGAAACATGTCAGAGATGGTTCAAAAAGGTTTTTATTAAACAGAAATTACAAGGACAGGTATGGAACAAGTCTGTGATCTCATTGAAGGCTGGTGAATGGTGATGCCTTTTGGATTTTTCACCATATTCACCATAACCAATTAAAGTTGGCCCAACACAGGACAGGACACCCCCGGTGTCCAAATTTGTGTCGCTAAATTTGAAGAATAATTTATTTAGTGTATGTTTGAATTAAATTTTTAAAATGATTTTTACAGTTCACTACAGAGTAAAGATGTGAGAAGAGTTTACTATCTGATAAAAGAGGGCTTCTGAAACTATTTGCGATATACCAAACATACACTTAATTATGAAATATTTTATTTGCCGGACGGAACAAATCAAATTCCTGTCATTTGGTTTTGGGTAGTGTGCGCCTTTATCAGCCCCTTTTTATGAACTCCTTTTTGGCATATCAAATGAGTACATGATGCAGACTTGCATGCCTTATAGAAAACCGTGCTTTCCATTTCCAATTTTGAGTATTGACCAGAGCAGTGGACATGACAACCAAAAGTCGAAAAGTGTCCCAATCCAAATGCCTCGGATGGCCACAGAACTAGATATACTTAATCAGTGCATTTTTTTTTCTTTTTTTAATTCGAACTTATATGTATCTGTCTCCTTATCGGATGTGTTTTCCTGTCTATCTAAAGGATAGATAGGGGACATTTCTTCTATCTAGACTGTCCAGATGAAAATAATATTCTGTTTGTATTTTGTATTGTACTTTCTAGAGAATTGATTGATAGAACAAATAATATGGTTATATTTTCAATTTTATTATTCTAATAACTAAGAGATATAGAAGTAATTTGACATAAATTTTAAATACCAAATTACTGACATATAACTTGATGTCTAATTTGTTCAATTTAATTATTTAAATTAGAATTTTGACAACTAGTTTTATATAAGATTTTCTGAATTCAGAATTAAGAATGATTCAATTGATTTCTGTTAGACCATGAAATGATTCAATTTGTTTTTTTTTTTGGATCGAAAAATGATTCAATTTGTTGAAAGCCAGCGTTTTATATATTTTGGTCATCAATAATTAATAAAATTTTCGTATATATTATATAAAGTTACGCAGTTCGAGACTTGGAGGCAAATAACTCACATTATACTCGTACGTACAATCGTGCATATATATATTGGGGCAAAAGTGTAAAAATGTCGATAATCCATTTCCAAAAGAGCATATGACACTGTAAACAAATTTTAGGTGTAAAAATACCTATAAATTTTCCTATACAAAACAAAAATACCACGTCCTTCAGATATCTCGAACACCATTACCATTTTGTTCCCTTTTTTTTTTTTTTTTAAATGTGGTCTCACCTACAGTCTTCAAGTATACATTATATGCAAGCTTACTTCAGTGTTGACCAATGGAAAAACAAAACATACTCTTAACTTTTAATATTAGCTATCATCCATTATTTTTTCTTCTTTCATCTGATCTAGGCCACCCCCACACTCATTTTCTTCTTCGCTACTTCAGTTGCAGGTTTATCCAACTTACTCTTCACCAATGTCCATCAAAATCATCGCTGGCTACAATGAACTAACAAACCCCATTTCCGATTCTCAAACCCAGAAAAGTCAATCTCAAAGCAAATGAGTTTTGATTCGGAGGATTCCTCGTCCTCGTGGATTTGTATGGGTAGAGTCTATGGATTGTTAGGTGCATATCATGGTTCTTAAAAATTCGATTTATTACTGCGATTTTATGGTTTTTCATTCTATTTTGATTTTAAGATAAAATCTACGTTTTCATAACCATGTTGCATATAATTCTTGGGGTTACAAAAAGAAGGCTGCCTTGACCAAATATATGGAGAAGAGGGCTTTGAGGTTTCAACTTGGGACTAAATCGTAAATTCAATTGAGTACAGTGAAAATCCAGAATTTTTCACTTGTTTATGAAATGGAGGGTGGCGACTATTATTATGGGTCATGTTGGTTGCTTCTTCACCTTCTTCTCTCCAACTACCTTCCTCTTTCTTTAGTTAGTTTTAGTTCTAGAAATTGTGAGTGACTGAATAGGTGGAAAGAAATGAGAAAATTAAATATTTTTCATCAATTAGTTTTAGCGAAGATTTAAAAGATAGAGTTGGATGATAGAAATTAAACCTTTGATGGAGACAAAGATGATATCCTTTTTTTTTTTTAAAAAAAAACTTACGTAAAGTCTAGGTGGAGGCAGGTGGAAAGCCACACATGCATTTTCAGTCAAATTTTTCTCTCTAAAAAATCAATATTGATCAAATAAATGGTCACGGTATTTTTAGGCCATTTTAAAATCTTGATGGCCATTTTTACACCCAAAAAGTTATTTATGATATCAGATGCTTTTTTTAAAAAAGATCATGGGCCATTTTGGACCTTCACCCTATGTATTGATACCAAACAATTTTAAATATTCGGTCGTTATCGGCTTATTGCAGTCATATTCTCAATTTGCTCAAACTCGTTTTTCTTTTTTTTGGTGTGAAGAAAATGGAGGCGGGCAGACGGCGATAAAATAAGCCGCGCAGTACATATTGATATTGGTAAAGTAAACAGCAGCCGTTCATTTTCATCACATAGCGTTCAAACTCGAACATCCTTCCCATTCATCTATCTATCTATCTACAAATGCTCGTCATCTCTTCCCACCTTACTTGTCCAAACACACACAGAAATCTGCTCCCCTCTGTCCCGCGCTCTGACGCAATGGAGGGAGAGATACCACCGATAGCTAACGTCGTCTCTTGGATGGAAGGAAAAGTTGAAGATGAAGCTTCTTGGACTAGAACTAACAACGACGGCGAGCTCAAACACGACGACATTGTTTTGGGTGGCCCTCTAACTTCCTTCAAATCCATGCTCGAATGTGACTGGTACATGAATTCTGCTATCAATTTAGCTCACCAAGACCTCCTCAGTCTCCCGAATCCCCAAGAAACAACTGATATCGTCTTTTGTTCAAACCCAGCTGATAGTTTTCTAGTACAGCCAGTGGATTCGTCGTCTTCCTGTTCACCATCATTCACTCTTGACCCATCTCAGTCACAGAACTTTTTACAGCCCAAATCTTCTTTCCCTTCCCTCTTCAATGTCGTCTACGACAACCCTTTTGGCAATGGCTTCGAGTTGAGCACTGACGGTGGGTTCCTTGGTCCGTTCCGGGGCCTTCATTCTTTGAATTCCCCTGTTTTGACGGATTTCTCGGGTTTGAACACTCAATCCCAGATGGGCAGCCTCGAACTGAGTTCAAACTCTGAGTTGCTAGCTACTCGGTTGCTGCCAGCAGCTGAGAATGCAGTCTCGTTTGGTAGCGGATTTTGTCCGGCGGGTTTAGAAGGGTTTGCTAATCCGGGAGGCGCTCTGTTGTTGAACCGGTCTAAGGTTTTGCGACCTCTTGAAGTTTCCCCTCCAGTAGGTGCGGTACCTACTCTCTTTCAGAAGCGAGCAGCGCTCCGCAATAGTTCACTTGGAACTGATATATTGGGAACTTTGGAGATTTCGGCGTCGAGATTCGAAAATTGTTCTACAAGGCTGGAGAACATGGAGAGTAAGAGAAAGGGAATCGATGATGGCGAAATTGACGAAGCTTCCATTGACGCATCGGCGCTGAACTATGATTCTGATGAGCTTAATGAGAATGGTAAGATGGAGGAGAATGCTTATAATGTGGGGAGCAGTTCTAATGCCAATAGTTCAGTCTCCGGTGGAGACCAGAAGGGGAAGAAAAAAGGGCAGCCAGCCAAAAATCTAATGGCCGAGAGGCGGCGAAGAAAGAAACTAAATGATAGGTTGTACATGCTGAGGTCAGTTGTGCCGAAGATTAGCAAGGTATGCGTCTTTGGTTTGAACCATTTTGTTTAGACTTATCAGTTATCACTACTAAAGGGTATACAAAAAATTCTTGGTTTAAACTTTGCCGTTTTATAAGGCTTGAACGATTTCAATATTTAAGGACTACTGAGAACTATGCATTTAATTTCTTGACATTGAAGCACAACTTTTGTGTCCTTTCTTTGGGAGAAAGTTCGACTTAAGGGAAGTTTGTTCCATGGTAGCTCCTGTAATGAGAAATGATACGTCATCTATCATGTTTGGGAAACTTGATATGTAATACTCATGACAAGTTTTAAGACTCTGAAATTTGATCTATGTTGTTGTGGCCATAGTCATCAGCTAGACTTTTAATATGAACAACTCACTTACCACACACTAATCTTCTTTTGTTTGCTTACAGATGGATAGGGCTTCGATACTTGGGGATGCGATTGACTACTTGAAGGAGCTGCTGCAGCGGATTAATGATCTTCATAATGAACTGGAGTCAACTCCGCCTGGCTCATTGCCACCACCTTCTACAAGCTTTCACCCTTTGACACCCACTCCACCAACACTTCCCTGTCGGGTCAAGGAAGAGCTTTGCCCTAGCCTCTTGCCAAGCCCTAAAAACCAAGCCGCAAGGGTAATCTTTGCTCATTCTGAAGCAAAATTGTTCATCTTCAGTCACATTATACTAGTTTATTGCTCGTAGACAAGGTTCTTGGCTGTCACATTTGAAATTGCCTTAATAAATGTCTATAGTTTATAGTGTTTGCAAAATTGGCCAGTATCTAGGATACTGAATTTATATGTGTCACATGTATTGCGTTTCCAGTTGCATAGTATATTGTGCCTACCTGCCAAGAGTATTCAATTGCATGGTCTGAATATTCTGTGAACGTGGACTTTTGACCAATTTTATCTTAGGATTGGTATAAGGATTGCACAATTGACCCTTTGCAAATTTGTGCTACATGGTGCCTTTCAAAAACTGAAGCTGAAGGTTTTTCTTGTGGTCAAACAAGCTAAATTTAATAATTGATAGTTACTCACTAAACGTTATGATGGCGTACCATGTTTTACCTGTTTCATAATTAAGACAGTTGTCAATGGCATAACTATGTACTGCACATACCATCTTGGAACATATTAATGTGTGATAGACATAGTTGAGTTCGCTTTGGTGTCGTTCTTTTGTCATTTCGTTTTAGTTCTTCATCATTTTCAAGCTTTCAGAGTTATAAAATTTGATACTGTTGTTTATCTGTGAATGAAAACTAAATCACAACATAATAATTGCAGCCCTCAACATGTCTCCTTTTTTTATCTCTGCTTGATATATCATGTTTGTGATTAAAATGAAGTTATGAGTAATTAGCATGGCTTGGTATCTAGTGATGGTTTAGGTCCCAAAGCTTTACTATTGCAAAGTGCAAAGAACGTTTGACAACTATTTATGTGTGAAGTATAAGCAAATTTATTTGCAAGGTGATTGCAGATATTGCGTTGACCCTGAGACCCTGACCAATGTGTTTCTGAAAATTGCAGGTGGAGGTTAAAGTAAGGGAAGGGAGAGCTGTCAACATCCATATGTTTTGTTCCCGCAGACCAGGTCTTTTGCTTTCCACCATGAGAGCTTTGGACAACCTTGGATTGGATGTTCAGCAGGCCGTTATCAGCTGTTTCAATGGCTTTGCTTTAGATGTGTTCAGAGCTGAGGTATGCTAGTGTAACAGTAACGTTTCTCTTGTTACTCTCTCCAATCCTATATATAAGACAATTTACTTTTTTTGGAGAGATTAAAGAAGCTAAATAAGTTACTTAATTATATAATGGGAAAAGTATTTTTCCAGTCATTGGAGATAGAGTTATCTCCAGTGACCCCAAAACTACATCATTTTGAATTAATGAAGGGTTTGTTAGTAATTTTAGGTAAATTAATGAAGGATGTTTCGGTAAAATGTATATGATTAAAAAATAAACAAAATTACTGAAATATCCTTCATTAATCCAAAACGACGTTGTTTTAGGGTCACTAGAAATAACTCTATCTCCAGTGACTGGAGAAGTCCTTCACCCATATATAATATATTGTGTATCTTTAGATTATATATCAATTTATTAGTCAAAACTTGTTAGTTTGGGGAAAAAATAGAAATACTCTAAAGTAATTTAATTAGCTTCCTTAATTTCTCCAAAAAAGTCAACTTTTTCTGATTTTAGGACCAGAGTAATGACTTTTTATATATGACGCCTACTGCTAATTCCAATTTGTGTATAACCCATTACATGTTCTGTAACTCCTATTTACGTGACAAATGTAAGAACTAACTTTGAAAATTGGTTTCTTCCTGAAGTACACCAAAATCTTTCTAGTAGTTAATTTTAGCCTATTTAAATTATCAAACAACCAGTTTTTGCTTGACTTTGTCCGTTCTATTTGACGTCTAGGCTTATATTCTGAAATACAGTATCTGGAGAATTTTATAATGAGAAATGTTAGATGAGTTGGGCTGGATGAAGGAGAAATTTGTTGACCGAGAAATGGACCTGATACTTCAGTCTGAGAAGCAAATCCCGTTTCTCAGAACTATTTTAACGATAATATTGACCATTGACAATTTTCATATAGGTGTGTTTTAGAGCAGAGGGATCTTTTTTTTTTTAAAAAAATAATAATAATAACCAAGGGGATTAGCACAGATGACATTTAGCTAGGTTCCTTAAACATCTAGTTGGGTTTGATTTTTAGTGGTGTGTACGGAGAGAGTCTCGTGGCCAGCATTAAAGCCCTTACCGGAAATCTACCATATGGGGGGATTAGTCACTGCTACTGGCGGGATACCTTAGGCCTATAAAAAGCGGATATTTGTTTTTGGTATTGAAAAAATTTATTATATTTCCCTGTGAAAAGAGTATTTCTTGCTGATGAGTTGGTGTTTAATCTTTAAGCTCGTCAAAACTTAGCTTGATGAAAAGATTTCGAGATTTTTCAGATTCACAGTGTTTTCTTGTTGCCAAACAGCAATGCGGAGAAGGCGTAGACGTGGTACCTGAGCAAATCAAAGCAATACTGATGGATTCAGCTGGTTTCCATGGTATGACATGAGTGAAGTACTTGACAAATGCTACTACTACCAACAACAGAAGCACTAACTGTAGTTAGTAGTCAGTAAATTAGGAGTTACCGTACCTAAAACATTTAGTTTGTAAATGTGATTGCTTCACATTGCCATGGAAAGGCATGTTCATGTCAGGATCAACTAGGTTAGCCGATACCTTTAGGCTAAGGATTGGCCTCTGGTACTTTTCTCATCCAGCTTTACCACCGAAGCAGACTAATGTTGCTTTCTTGAATTATGGAATAAAAAGTTCTCACTTATTTCTAATTAATTTGCTTTATATGTTTTCTCTTGCTTGCATATTAGATTTTGGGATTCATTTTTTTCCCGACCCAGATCAAAACAATGAAAGGAAGAAAAACTACATATGCATATGGCATGCTCCTTTCCAAAATGAGTCATACCGGATTCCTCTCGAGTAACAAATTTTCAAGCATCTTGAAGTTGCAATTGGATGATTGTAGTGGTGAAGGTACTCCGTAGTTATTTATAGTTATCATTAGCAATTCCAATATGGTAGATGTATATTTATAATTTTTTGTGAGGTTTTTGCGTAATGTGCCAAACGAAGACATGATATTGGGGTTTTCTTTTTTATAAGGAAAGTTTTAGATAGGGTTTGACACTGGTAACCCACAAAGCCAAGGCACACCTCTAGGCTCAAAGAGTACTTACAGAGATATTTACAGATCATTTATCAACAAGACCTTCATATCAACTAACAGGAATTTAACCTCCTTTATGTGGTGGAGGTCGATGTTTTAGCCAACTGTGTTACTCTTTATTGGCAGCAGGGGTTTTCTTTTTTTAGTTACCCACCTGGTTCACCAGTGCTTCGTTCCGACTAATCCGGATCCGACCCGCGTTAGTGCGGGGGGGTTTTTTTGTATCCACAAGGCTCGAACCCGAGACCTTTGCTTAAGCGGCTTGGCAGGGGTTTTCCTTTTATGTTTTTTTTTTTTTTTAAAATACAAGTTTTCCTTTAATGTAGAGAGAGAGAGAGAGAGGTTGCTTAACCCACGAGTTGAATGGCCTGGGCCAAAATTGGCCCATTTTTGTTTAAAATGAGATGCTTTTCTTACAATATTGTCTTTAGGGTGCCAGCCCATAGATTGGCCCATATTTGAAATTATTTGGAATCAATTATAAATGCAAACAACTATGCTCATGGGTGATTTACAAAAAAAAAAAACTATGCTCGTAGGTGTATCAACCAAAAAAAAAAAAACTATGCTCATAGGTGCTTGTTTATAAGACTTACATTATACCGTCTTCTAATCGTAGTCAACGAATTGATTGAACATGACGCATCAATATCAATATCAATTTAAATATAAAATATATAATAAGTTGTGTCGTTTGCGAATTATTGATAATATAGTTAATGTTTAGATTTTGTATGCATTGGAGCCTTTTTAGTTAAGACTTAAGACAAAGATTGTATTCTGAGCAAAAAAAAAAAAAAAAAACAGACAAATATTGTATTGTGATTCCGCAAGAGACTCTGCGAGACAGGCGAAAGCAATTGCATTAGGGAAAATCTCCCTCAGATCTAAGTAACCAACATATTATCAAAAAAAAACTTAAGTAAAAGTCATATATTAGAAAAGATTCTAGGGCCTTTTTTGGTATTATTTCATAAACGTTAACAACTATATCGGTACAACATTAACAATTAAATTAATACAAGTTAACAACTACTCCCTCCGATCCTAATTATAGGAGCAAATTACCAGAATTTAGAAGAATTAAGGAGAGAAGTTAAATTAGTTAATTATATTTTTTTCCCTAAAATACCCCTAAGTGAGGAAATGCATGACCAAATGTATTTGAGCACTTACTTATATTTCTGAAATGTCCTTTTATAAGTGAAATGTTTAAAATGTATATTTGTGAAATCCATGTACATGTTTATTGTCCGATTGTGAAGGAACATATTTTTTAAATTTTGCTTCACCAAATGAAAAAGGTTTGGAACTTGTATTTTTTGTGTGTTTATCATATCGTGTATTTTGAATCAAACTGTTTACTTATTCTCTTTCCTCAATTT
Organism: Acacia crassicarpa; assembly: GCA_034222035.1. NCBI lineage: Eukaryota > Viridiplantae > Streptophyta > Magnoliopsida > Fabales > Fabaceae > Acacia > Acacia crassicarpa. The sequence continues at coordinate 64,993,830 of JAWXYG010000002.1, read as the reverse complement.
ACTTATTATCTTTCCCCAATAAATTACATATACGTAAGTCCTCAAATACATTTGTTAAGGAAGTCCTAAAATATATAAGTCAATTATTAAATTATTATTGAGAAAGTATAGATAGAGATATTATAGGAAAAAATTGACAAAAGTTAAAACTTGCTTTTATAATTAGGACCAAAATCAACTTCAAAATTTGCTCCTATAATTAGGACCATAGGGAGTATATCTTAACAACTAAATTAGTACACATTAAAAATTAAATCAATATAATATTAACAACTAAATCAGTATACGCCAACAATTTGAGCTTTTTCTGACATGTGACTTTCTTTGAGCCTTTTTTGACAATATGTTGTTTACTTGCGCCTTAAGGGGATTTTTCCATTATATTATAACATATATTGTATGTGTCAGTGCATGTTTTGGCAATAAAAGAAAGGAGAAAACCCCTTTAAGGTTTCAAGGCACACGAAAAATGTCAAAAAAGTCTTAGAAAAAATTGTGATGTCGAAAAAGTCTCAATGGGTTATTAAAACCCGTATATGGAATTGTCGATACTGTTGAAAGAGTTGTCAATAGGACCATTTTAACATCAGAATTTTCTCAAAGACATTTTTGAGATTTTTTTGGTCTCTTAAGACTTTAGTGAGATTTCCCCTAAAACAGGTGTGTATACTTTTTTTTTTTAAAAAAAAAATCAGTATTAATAAAAATACTAGAAAACATACTGACTTAGATGTTTTGTATCAAGAGTGAAAGAAAAACATAAAGTGAAAGAGGATATGGTTGTCTCCAAGGGCGGAGCCAGGAATGAAAATTAGGGGGCGAAAATTACAAAATAAAATCCAATGGAGTCAGCATTTGAAATTAGGGGGTGAAAATTACAGAGTTGGACCCAAAATTGTTGGAAATTATGTTTTAACCTCATAAAATTTCAATATTTTCATTTAGTCCCTTTACGAGGCTTTGAAATAGGGACTAAACTGAAAAGATTAAAATTTTTATGAGGCTAAAACATAATTTCCAACAATTTTGGGTCCAATTATATAATTTTAGGGGGCCACCCCTAGCCCCCTCTAAATCCGTTCCTGGTTGTCTCATTGCATAAGTGGGTTCAAATTAATAATTAATAGTTGGCTCCTGCTTTACATTATTATTGTCAAACCCACGAGTTGATTCTAAAAGTTTATCGCTTTTACGTTCTACCTTATTAAATTAAATCGAGTTGCTGGTAAACTCATGTCAATTATAAACTCAGTTAAATTCACGAGTTTACATTTTTGAATTTATCATTTTTATGTTTATAACTTAAAAAAACCGTGTTAACTCACTTTTAAACTCATGTTAACTTTTTTGATTTGATCATGGTCAATGTCTTTATATATGAATTTTATAAAATTTTCTTTGTTAGATATGATAAATTATGAATGTTGATGGATTTATTTTAAATTATTTGGATTTAAAGTATATTTAAATCAAAATGTTGTTATTTTTTATATTTTAATTATTTAATTATATACTATTATATATATTTAATAATAAAAGTAAACTTTTGCGAGGTTATGAATCAAGATTACATACTACTTTGGTCCTATTTGTAAGTCATTTTTAACCAAATCACACATATAGTTAGCTCAATGATTATGGGATAAATTTTCAACTTCACCCTCATTTATAAATAAGTATTTTTCAACTTTTTATTTTCTCTATATTTTCAGTGGCACAATTAATATGGGCAAAATTGTCACAATCTCATTTATTTGGTCAAAAGGAATTTATAAATAGGACCAAAATTTTTGGTTAAAAAAGACTTATATTAAATAGGACCAGAGTGATATATATAAATTTACGTCACTGTCACTAATTTATTTAAACTCACAAATTTAACATCCTTACACCGTTCATTTAGTTGAGTTGAGTGATTGATATGGCCCACATTAATTATTATTTAGAGTAAATGCTCTATTTGGTCCCTGAAAAAAAAAATCACGAACCCCTTTTTGGTCCCTCAATAAAAATAACTCATCCTGTAATCCCTGATCATATTTGGGACACTTCACTGCATGTGTCCTCTTCAACCTGGAAGGACTAAACGTGGATGGTTTTTAGATTTTACAGGGATTACGTGATGAGTTATTTTTACTTAAGGACCAAAAAGGGGTTCGTGATTATTTTAGGGACCAAATAGGGTATTTACTCTATTATTTATTTAGTGATTTGTGAGGCCCACCACTGTTTAGCTACGTTGGCTCTTTATGGATCATAGGAATCATTTCTCCACTCATTTTTGTGGCGTTTGATCTTTGTAACTATTTTGGCCGTCAAATTCCCTTCCTGTCTTTCTTGGCCTTCATCACTTGAAATAAATGTATTTATCAAAATAAGTAATTAGAGTACTAGTTTGAATTACTAACACGAAACACACATTGATTTAAATTGGACAATAAAACAATTACGGATCTAATGTAGAGTACAAACTCTAAGTATATTGCCGGGGTCCAGATTTTGAGCTGAAATGTGAACCTCAAAATCAAGACCCATTGCATTGTCGTTTTCCAATCATAGTTGTCGTTAGGCCTGCTAACATCTTTTCAGTTCTCACAGTTGCAATATTGGTCCACGTTGCGACCGAAAAAACTCGTCCATGCGAAATATGATCAATTTCATGGGCAAAGCCCCAAAAAATGCAGATTTATTTTTAAGAAAATATTTATCGCCAACTTGTTTGCTGAATGTGGGAAAAAAAAATTGATTGCAAATAGCCAAATAGATAAAAGAATTGATAATAATAATAATAATGTTTTCCACTGACCCTTCTATCTAAGGTTTTGAAACCTGGATCGGTGACTGAACCGGTCGGGGTACTGGGTTAAGGGTTAGTGGGTCAGACCAAAGTCAACCTGGGCTAGACCGATGAAGTATAAAAAAATTGGAAAATAATTAATTTCTCGTCACACCAATCTAAATTTCACATACTATATATCGTTTCAATACTTTAAATCAGTAGTAAAATAACCATATACTTTAATACTTGTGACATATTTAGATATTTAAATCAGACTGCTGGAACCGGGTTGGCCTTTGTAACCCGATCGGTTTACACTGATTTCACCGGGTCAGTCCGGTTTTACACCAAACCAAGCTGGTTTCACGGCCGACTGGCCGGTTCTTGATCTGAACCATCCAGTCCAGTCCGATTTCACAAACTATGCTTCGATAACGCAACGGAACATGGTATAGAATTAACTGATCAGGACCCACTTTCTGTCGTTTTTATTATTATGGTGTTTATTGGGCTTTTAGACGTCGTTTTCGTGGTGTCATCGTTGTCCCCATCATGAATGAAAACTCGTCAATGCAGCGTATTATTATTAATCAATCTTGATTTTGATTTTATTTTATGCCATTTCATTACTATTTTTATTCGACCCAACATATGGAGTATATAGTTTTTTTTTTTTGAAAGAATACGAGCAATGTAGTAGCTAAAACCAAAAAAAGCTATGTATGCATATATTGTCTTTTATCTTAGATTTGGCTGCTCCCTTTTATTTTGTACATTTCGAGAGATTATATTTACTAGAAAAATTTGAGGAAACATCATCAATTAATAATTTTTTTAATAAAAAAATGACCTGATAAATTTTTATATGTAGGAAGTGTTAATATTCTGCGAAGTGTGTACACACAAAATACCAGCATTCAGATTTAGGTCTCTCTCACACAAAAAAATTATAATGGGGATTTTCCCACAATTTTCTGTATTTATTATGGTATTTTTTTATATTCAAGATTTTATTAAAAAGGATATGAATGCATTTGGAAAGACTATAAAAATTTATTTTGAAAATCATAATTCAATATTGATGAAAATGAATTTGCGACGCTTGTAAAAAAATTAGGTTATGACGCAAAGAGATATGGCAATAAAAAAAAATTAAAGATAATTATAATGGGTTAGATTTAATTGGAAGGTGACCTTAAAAAGGTGGGGGAGATTTTATTTAAATATCATTTAAATTTGGAAAACCCAAAAAGTTTATTAACATGTGGAAATGACACTTAGATTCTTAGGAAGGAATTTAAAAATTTGAAATGTTGTACTTTTATTAATATGCTCTTTTGACCCAAAAAAAAATTTATATGCTCTCACTTAAAAAAAAAATCAAAAAAGGAAAATCCCCTCTCGGCTTGCCTTCACCGGACTCCCATTGCCCGGCTCCACACAACGTTAGTGGTCAGAGCTTTGGTAACAACTTGAGTAATACGATTAATTACTTAAGTATAGAAATTGACAACTTTATCTCCCTGAGCTCTATCAGATATCGTTAACAGGTTGAATAAAGAAAATAACAATTTGAATATAAAGATTGATAATTTGAGCTCCTCAGTTTTCACTCTTTATACTAAAGTTGTAAATTGTTATTACCAAATTATTATTGCTATCATTCAACAATGTTTGATAAGGCTTATGAAGCTAAAGTTGCTAAGCCATATATACTCGAGTTGTTTTTGGAGCTTCGGCCACCGAAGATGAAGCTTTAGCAGCCAGCTTGATAGGATGGTGGTGGCAGAGGCCGGCGAAGCTTCAGGCTATAAGGAGGCCTTTGCTCTTTTATAAATAAAAATTTAGAGGCATTTTAGTAAAAACTTCACATTTCAAAATTTTAGCTTCCTTCCTAAGGGTCTATATGTTATTTTCACGTATTATCAGACTTTTTGAGGCTTTATATATTCCAAAAAAATAGATAAATTTTATAATTTTAATAATTCAAACTATTTTTAATTCGTGTGGAGTAATTACAAGTAACCTTTATCGTCATGGGAAAAAAAAAAAAAGGCGAAAGTGACATTTCTCAGAAGATTATGAAGCGTGGAGTTTCTTGGAAATAAGTGCCGTATGTGAGAAAAGGTGAGGGGATACGATGGGCCGTGGCACAGGGCTCTTGACCCTACGCACGCTTCTCCCAACATTTTTTTTTTACTGGAACACTCAGCAATTTAAGGTAATTTCATTTCTGTATAAAAAAAAAGGTAATTTCATTTATGTGTCTAATACTTTAAAATATTTTTAATAGTATTTAATCTCTTAAAATATTTTTTTATACATTTAATACTTTTAAATATTTTTTTAGCCGCAGTAAGTATCATAAGTTCATGGTGATCGTTGCTATAGAATAATATTTTAAAGGAAAAATGGCTGCCCAAAATTATTTTAAAGACGAAATGGAAAAAAATATTACTTTAAAATATGGGGTGCTATTAAAAAAAATACTTTAAATTACTGAATTTATCAAAATTTATTTTTAAGATGCTGAGTAATTATTATCTTTGGTCCTTAATATAAAATTCAGTTATTTTTTTTAGATATTAAGGAAACTAAATAATTGATTTATTAATAGCATATGTATCATTATATTATATATCAGTTTATAAATTAGACAAATTAGTTTAAAGAAAAACCATAAATATAAATACTTTAATGTAATTTATTTAGTTTTTTTAATCCCTTAAAAAAGCAATTAGGTCCTGTATTAAGAATCAAAATGAGTATTAAAAATAATTTAGGATAACAAAAGTTCATGGTTTTAACCTTTTCATTGCTTTAGGGGCAATTCGGTATGAGTGGTAAGAAGAATAAAAGTTTTCATGACTTGGATTTAAAAAATTGGAGAAGTGAGATTAAAATTTATAATTAATTTTTCTTACTCTTTTATTTTAGTCTTATCTGTGTTAAAGTTTTATAACCACACTTCTCTAATTTTTTAAAATCCAACTCATAAGATTTTTATTTTTTATTTATCCCCTTCCTTTCCCTCCTCACAAACAGACCCTTAAGCTTACCGTTGGCCTTTACCAAGCATTCTACTGCCTCGTCCAAGTTGTGACTCTCTATTGTGGTTGCATAACTTGCATCTTGCGCCAAAACAAAAACAAAAACAAAAACAAAAACAAACATGCAAGTGTGTCCTTTTCAGACTTTTGCTCCATCTTCCTTCTTTGCTTCTTCCCCATCCTTCTTGCTCCTACTTCTTTCTTCTTTATCTCCAATCATCTCACGCTCTTTCTCAGTCTTCTTTGTCAGCTCACTTCCCTTGCTTCTTGTGTGTGTGTGTGTGTTTTTTTTATAAAAAAAGTTATCAACCTAATCAGTGAATAAATAATTCCATCAGATTGGTAGGTTTTTCCTAAATTAATAAAAGGGTTTAAATTTCTCATATTGCATGAGAAGAAGAAGATTCTTACACACACAAAATAGTGTGACCCACACACACACATATATATAATGCTATTTATATATATATTTAGATCCCACTATTTTATATGTGTGTGACATGAAAAAACACTTCTCCTATAACAAGAGAAGTGTTTTTTCCATTAATAAATAGCCAGCGGTTTAATAGAAGCGGGACTAATCAAAACTTTGGACAGGCCATATAGCTGATTCACTGGCTTCTTTCGTCAATTGGTCGATCTGGTCTGATATATATTGTTGACTCTGTGTAAATTGTGGCTTGGTTTTTAGTCTTTAGAATCAAATTTCTTTATCTATAAATTTTTTGTTTGCCAAATGCTTTTAAATTAAAAAAAACGAAAATAAAATTAAAATAAAGTGAAAAGAATTTATTTTAATATAACAGTATGATATCTATTTTATACCACTCCATTGAATTAGATATAATTATTACTCGTATTGTGTAAAATTTAAATGGCGCTCTTAGAATAATCTTCGACATCGTCAACCTTCTTACATTTGAATTCCTTGCATCTCGGTTCCATTACCAGGTGTCAGGTACAAGTTTGCCTGACTTACGATGCTTTGACTGGCACCCAATGGTTTTTAACTTTTAGTTTTTATTACTGATAGAACATAGTTTTTAATATAATTTATACTATAAATTACTATATTTTATATTTAAGACTAAAAATAGTATTTTTTTTAATGATTATGTATTTGTTTGAATCTTAAAAAGTATTTATTTATATAATATAGATAAAATTTCTCTCCTATACAGTAAATAAAGTAGTAAAAAAGCGAACGAAATCATGAACCCAACAAACAAAATTTTATTTTTCTTAGAAAAAATCCGTTTTCGGAAAATACGTGCGTGCGCAATCAACTGAAGAGGCCAAAAAGAAAGAAAGCAATAAAGGAAACAGAGCCGCCGAGCGAGCCAGGGCCACCTTCCTTGCTGCTCCCTCGGAGCTTGATAGCTCGCGGTCACAGTAGACACCACCGCGCAGCTTCTCTCTACCTAAACCCTCCAAATTACGCCAAAACCCCCATCGTTTATTCCTTTGTTCATATTCATTTAGACAACCGATTCGTGCATTTCCATCTTCTCAGTACAAGGTAAAGTGTCGCTGGCCCAAATGCAGGAAAAATACTTTGAAATGATTTTTTTTTGGTTTGCCATGATGTTTAAACCATTGCAATGTTGTGACTGATCACCCTTGCTTGAATGATCGGCAGGTATAAATTTGACTGAGAACTGATTCAGATCTCTGACAATTATTTGTCGAGATAACTGATTGGAATAAGTCATTTTTTTCATCGTCCCCTCTCAACGCGTTAACTCAATAAGCATGGCGAGTGCTCTGCAAATTTGTGGGGCTAACAACACCTTCTCTGTTACTTCGAGTAGTTTGCATTGCCAACCTCTGTTATCACGGGGAATTGGTTTTGCAGCATCTGTTTCTTCAGTTTATGGATTTTGTTGTATAAGAGAGGTCTCAAGGGAACGGGTGTCCTTCAGTGTCAGTTGCAAAGCTGCAAAAAGTGATTTACTCGTGAAGGATGAGACTGAACACCGGAAATTTTGTGGAACGGAGAAAAACTTTACGTGCGTCATGAAGTTTGGTGGCTCATCTGTTGCTTCTGCAGAGAGGATGAAAGAGGTTGCTAGCCTTATTCTTAGCTTTCCAGAGGAGAATCCTATTATTGTTCTCTCAGCGATGAGAAAGACGACCAACAAACTTTTATCGGTATTGTTTTCTGGTTTATTTCATGTCAATATTCTTTCTTATTTCTTTTGGTAAACATAAGTATAAGGACATGTAAATCATTTGTTAGGCTGGGGAAAAAGCCGTCAGCTGTGGTGTTGCTCATGCGTCATGTATCGATGAGCTTAGCTTTGTAAAAGACCTGCATCTCAGGCAAGAGCAATGGGTTTTTTCATCTTGCTTTTCTATTTGATACGGAAATGTGTGTGTTTGTGTGTTTTAGATCACATCCCAGTTGACTAATATCTTCTGATTTGCGTGCATCTCTCTCATTCAGGACTGTGGATGAGCTTAAAGTGGACAGATCTGTCATTTCAAGTGAGTTTACCTTAATCCACATTAGATCTGTTGTTTAAATTGGATAAACAGAATATCTTTGTTGTATCATGGCCTTATGAGAAACTCACGTTGGCTGCCCTGCTATTTGGGTCCAAGGATTAGCACGCATGTGCTTAACTTCAATCCGTATTTAGATTTCTTATGCATGTATAGTTTTGCATCATTAACTTAGTTTATGGAATTGGTCACTGTTTGAATGAGACTAAAATATTTACCGTAATTGTGAATGTTGTCACAGGTAAAATTGGAAACTTGGTTTGAGCTGGTTTCATCTTACATTCTCTTAATGAAAAAATAGCCCATTATATGAAGTTATAAAATTCCATTTCCCTAGATGAGAACAGATTAAATTATTGCTTATGTTAAATTTGTTGGAGAACACTGGATCAATTATTAACTTATGAGGATTACAAAATTTTTCTTTTTAATACCCTACCTCCAGAAGTAATGATATAAGGTTTCTAGCCTCCAGAGGTTTTAGAAAATATTTATCATTGATGCAAATTTTCCATTGTCATTTGAACTCACTCATTGAACTAGTTCTACCCTCTCACTTCCCAGTACGCTGTTCAATTAATTGTCATTTGTTTGTGCTCACATCGTTAGTGATCTTGGTTTTCCGGCTACAAATATTTTTAGATCATCTAGAAGAACTGGAGCAACTTCTGAAGGGGATTGCTATGATGAAAGAGTTGACACCGCGGACTAAAGACTATTTAGTTTCATTTGGAGAGTGCATGTCCACTAGGATCTTTGCTGCGTATCTTAATAAGATGGGTGTTAAGGCTCGCCAGGTATGTAATCTTGGTCTGCTCATCTAAGTCATATTGAATTAAAAAGCTTCACTTTTTTTTTTATTACTGATAAAGTTTGTCTGGCTAGGAATAAATTATTCAGTTTTTCTATGTAGTAACTGTTCCTACTGATTTGTTGCTAATTTCATGTTCTGGCAGTATGATGCATTTGAGATTGGTTTTATTACGACTGATGACTTTACAAATGCGGATATTGTGGAAGAAACTTACCCAGCTATTGCAAAGAGATTATGTGAAGATTGGGTTTCTGACCCTGCTATACCAATTGTTACAGGTTTCCTTGGAAAGGTCTAACTGACGCCTTACTTTTCAAACTCTTCTTTTCATTTTTTCACTCTCGATGTTTGCTTTGCTGGAAATGCAAACTCCTGAATTAGAAAACTGATATATTTCCTTTTTTTTTTCCTTCTCCCAGGGCCAGAAATCATGTGCTGTGACAACACTAGGCAGAGGGGGTAGTGATTTGACAGCTACAACAATTGGTAAAGCACTAGCGTTGCCTGAAATCCAGGTTAATATATAGAAACCTCGTTATGCATATCAAGACAAAGCATGTCAGTAGACTTTATTAGACGGTTGAATGAGAAGCTAGATTTCAGGATTGGCTCTGTCATTGGGTACTTATTCAATGAAATTCCGTATATTCATAAAACATTAGCGTCCAGTACTGCACAATTCATCCTCATAACTCCATTACTTGTTCAAGATTAAATGTAAGATAAAAGGAAAGAAATTGACTGTAATCTCTTAAATAGGTATGGAAAGATGTTGATGGTGTTTTAACCTGTGATCCAAATATATGCCCACAAGCAGAACCTGTCCCATTTTTGACATTTGACGAGGCTGCTGAGCTTGCTTACTTTGGTTCTCAGGTATTGCTGTATTTGCTTTCTAGTTCTGCTGATCATATTCTATGCACCACCTCCCATGTATTTATAAATATTTAAAGTTCTAGTTTGCCTGTGCGCTTTTAAGTTGCCCGCTGTATCATTGCTTTAATGTTAGGAAGCATTCATGCCTCAAAAAAGGCAGTAGTATCTATACTGTGTGTCTCTAATACTGGTAGTCTCGGTACATATCCCAAGATTCACATATTTTCTTTTCAGGGAAACAGTGCTTGATTTGTTAATTCAAGTGATCATTCATAATGTCGTAGTTAGCAGCATGACTCTCAGGAGATCAATTGATAGGATTTTGGCCTTAGGTATTTTCATATATTGTCAGCGTAATTATCAGTCATTTCTCTGATCTGTTCCTTTCGCAGGTCCTTCACCCACAGTCTATGAGACCTGCTAGAGAGGGTGATATTCCTGTTAGGGTGAAAAATTCTTACAATCCAAAGGCTCCAGGTACTGTCATCAACAAGACAAGAGATATGAGTAAGGTCTGCATCAATTCATTATTGGCATGGATAATAAATAATTAAATGAAACCATGTTTTGGAAAACTAGACAATGTTAAAATTTCCCGTTTCACTCGCAGGCAGTACTGACTAGCATTGTTTTGAAGCGTAATGTGACCATGTTGGATATTGTTAGCACTCGCATGCTTGGTCAGTATGGCTTCCTTGCTAAGGTGAGAAAGCTAATGCCTGGGGCATCTGTACAGATGATTGATTCCCTTCAAGTCTAAATACCCTCTTTATTTATGCAGGTCTTTTCAATTTTTGAAGATTTAGGAATATCAGTGGATGTTGTAGCTACGAGTGAAGTCAGTATTTCCTTGACATTAGATCCATCAAAGCTATGGAGCAGAGAGCTGATTCAACAGGCAAGTGTAACACGATATGCTCTTATTTTAAATGTTTGTTTCTTACATTTGATTTACGTGAGGGCACCTAATTTATATAACTACTAGATGTGGGTTCCATGTGTTGCATGGAGTCTAAGGCGAGCCCTATTATCCAATGATCGTGTTCATCATATCCTATTTTGTGTTAAATTTATGTAATCCAGCCATTGCATGAATCTAAGTGCTTGTCACCCTCATTCTTTTTGGGCAGGAGCTTGACCATGTCGTTGAAGAACTGAAGAAAATAGCTGTGGTAGATCTCCAACAAAATAAATCTATAATTTCTCTCATTGGAAATGTTCAGAAGTCATCATTGATATTAGAGAAGGTTCTGTATAGTGTTCTCTCTATTTGAATGTTAATCCTTTATTTATGCTGAAGTTCTTGTTTTGCTGTATCTAGTAATTGCTTCTTTCATGGTTAGGACCATACCATTCTCTGGGTCCCTTGCTCCTTCTCTTCTGTTTGCTATCTGTGACCTTGGGCCATTATCAATATCAGCATCTTGGAAAAAAGTCCCCAAATTCATATACTGCTTATTTTTCTTTTCTGGCTCTAGCTGATCTAAATCTGCTAGAAATCGTAAATCTTGTTTGGCTTTCTATTTTGACTAATAATTACTGATTGGCATGTTACTGCAGGCATTTCTTGTTCTCCGAACCCTTGGGGTCACTGTTCAGATGATCTCTCAGGGCGCATCCAAGGTATACTTCTTATTCACTTGAACGCTATTTATTTTCCACATCAGTGCTATTAGGTAGTTATTGACCTCTTCATTTCCCGACACAATAGGCTACATAAAGTATCTTCGGTTAACTGTGCTCATGAGTGCAAACACTTACTTTCTCTTGTAACAACTGGCTAGCATGAGAGATTTTCTCGCGCACATTTTACTTCCACGTCTTCTGATTCTATCAGCTTTATAGACTAGGGCACTCACGGACAAGTCAGTAAGTTAAAATTGTCACTTTCGATGTTACCCTTCTGATTATTCTGTTTCATTCTTGACAGGTTAATATCTCGTTGGTTGTAAATGACAGCGAAGCAGAGCAGTGTGTCAAGGCTCTCCACGCAGCTTTCTTTGAGAGTCAGGACTCTTACTCTGAGTTGGAGAAACAATACGAATCTGGAAATGGTTCTGTTCCTGCATCATCATAGTCTACGCTGGAGAGCCTCCTTGTTGAAATATACATCATTCTCAGCTTATCAAGAGTAACCTAGCAAGTTCTCACCTTCTGACGCAGTTGGGCTGGGAGGAAGTCATAAATTATATCAGTTCTTGTATTGGTCGATTTGACCGCTGTAGATTTGGATAGTCGCCTCCAAGGGGCTGGCCTCTAGCCCTTCATCATTTGTTGTATTTAAGGGGAATTTTAGGTTACGTTTACTTATAGCTCGCTCTATACCAGTAGAAATATGTTTTTTTGGAAAAAAAAGGAAGTCAATATCACCTAGTTATAAATATGTGAGCCATGTCTGGAAGTCCTTGTAGCTACTTCTCAAGAGTTCCCTTTACCGCTTTACGTCAGAGATGATCATGGTCCTTGTGAAATGAGTACGGGGTTCTGAATCTCTGATGTATTTGGCAATAGGGACTCTACATATTTGATTTATACTCAAAATTTTGGATATCTATATCTATATTCAGGCTGTGATGGGTGTTTTTATTACTATATTTGGAAATATTATTTGTTGAAATCCCATTTCCTAATTAAAATTCCTACAGATCATGTAAGCTTGGTGTTAACTAACGAATAAGAAATTGTCTTAGGATTTTGAAATGAGTCTGTTAATGCTGGGTATTATTAATGCCACTGCATGGTGCATGAGATGAGTTAGATTCTTCCATTTATTTTTTACTTGAGAATTTAAATTGTTAAGTACACACGTTCAAAATGTAATACAAAGGAAGTAATTTTCGATATTTCTCCTTTAAATTGATGTTATGAAGAAGTTAGAATGATAAAATAGTTTGAAAACGCTTTCACTTATCATTTTTCTAACCTTTCTAAGTACGCAGCTTTTATGCAAAGAATTTTGTATTTCCTTTAAATCACTTTTAAGTCTTTCACTTATTATTAAAGACAGTGAAGGTTCAGAAAGTGGCCCGAGATTCTAAGGCTGCGATATTGGGAGGAATTGGTTCAGGAGGTCAGACACCTGTTTGACTGGGATATTGACGCATTGCGAAGTGAGGAAGTTGAGCTGTCAAGGTCTAAGTTAGAGGCTTTGCGCATCCACCCACCTTGATTTCAATTGGTGGTGGTGTTGTTTGTTTTTTGTTTTGTTTTCTGAGTGAAAAGGAGATTTCATTCAGAGAAGTGAAGAAATATAATCGGTATGCCAATGAGGATTCAAACAGTTGATTAAGACATCAACTTTTATCTTAAAAAGAAAGAGATTCAATACCCATTAATTGATGTGAGAACCTCTTTAGTGGATGATCTGTAAGTATTTTTGTAAGCGTTTGAGCCTGAAAGCATGCCCTGGCCTTGGTGGGTACTGGTGTGTAATCACACCTAAATTTTTTTATAGCAAAAAACCAAAAAAAAAAAAAAATCGATATGGACAGCTAGTGTAGCTAAAAGCAAAAACCTCTACCTGAGTGATATACTTGTGAGAGGGCCATCAAATTTACAAATTGAAAAGGGAAAGAATTATTTCTAGTCACTATAATCTATGGTTAATGTGAGGTCCATGGCTTTGATGGTGTGAGTGGTCACTGAGTTCACCGCCGCAATGATTTCGCCAGGCCTGAAAGACTCTCCCACGAAAATGCGCTTATTCTTGGCGTTCATAATTTCCAAATTTACAAATTGAAAAGGAAAAGAATTATTTCTTGTCACTATACTCTAATATATGGTTAATGTGAGGTCCATGGCCTTGACGGTGTGAGTGGTCAGTGGTCACTGGGTTCACCGCCGCAATGATTTCGCCAGGCCTGAAAGACTCTCCCGCGATAACGCGCTTGTTCTTGGCATTCATAATTTCCAAGTCAGTATGCCGAATTTCTCTACCCACGTTTGGGTGGTACGACGAGGATTAAGATTGTTTAGCCACCGCCCACCAGTCACGAACCGGCTTGCCCAAAAAAGCGTTCAAATGAGCTTCAGGAATGATCCACTCCCAGCAAGCTACGGCCAGCGGGCATTAACAAAAAACGTGGTCTATATCCTCCCGCGTTCCATCACAGAGTTCGCATGCACCACTTGAGTTCAGATGTCGTATGAATCGTTCTGTGTTAGTCAAGAGTTTATCTTTGAAGGTGAGCCATAATAAGAAGGAGCGAATACGTTGGGCACCGGGCCATTTCCAAATGAGACGCTAGCAGGCGTCTTCTTCATTCCATGACTCTTTTTCCCGGGATTTTCACGATGAGGAAACAATGAAGTTTCCATTGGCTTGAAAATACCATGAGTAGACTGTTGTGCCGTCGGTCATGCGAGGTGGGGGAGTGGCAGCAATCTGGAAGTTGATTGATGCTGGAAGGTACTTTTGGAAGAGATGCCATTTCCACTCGCCATTTAAATCAAAGTAATCTTTGATCGGCTTCTTTAGTCACGAATCACTAATCTCTGCGAAAGCAAGATTCTTGAGTGGACCCATATCGTCGAGCCAATTATCTTTCCAGTATTTCACTTGCGTCCCATCACCCGTTTGCAATTTGATGTCTAACATCGTTTTATGTCCCAGTTTTTTTTTTTTGGGGGTTAAAATTTTATGTCCAAGTTTTCGCTATGCTTCACCATGTGGGGGAACAGGCTTAAATTCAGAGTTATCATGGGATCACAGCTATACTTGGCCCGAAGAATTTGGACAGAGTACCTCTGGCTTGGTAGTTAGTTGAAACCCCAGCTTGGACAAAAAGGCCCCCTCTTGACTTTGTAGTTTTCAAAGCCCCTCACCCACAAGACTGAAGGACCACTTACCCTAAGGACGAGCAAGGGGAGCTTGTCCGTATGGATGAGCTCCTAGCTATCAGATCCTCTGCTCGTCCGTACGGACGAGCTCCTAACCGTCAGCTCTATTGATTTGACAGTCCAGATTTTATTTTTATTTTTAATAAAAAATTTTAATGGGTAAAGAATTTAAAATAAAGTTAATCTCTGAACTAACATTTTTTCAAAAAATGTTTTTTTTCATGTAGAAAAAAAAATAAAAACAAAAATTTTAAAAAAATCTAAGCCGTCAGATCTTAGATCTGATGGCTGGGAGCTCGTCCGTACGGACGAGCTCCCTTTGCTCGTCCTTGGGACGAGCACGATAAGTGGTTCCCAAGACTTAATGGGCTGACATAATCCGTCCCAACTCATCAGGCTGAGACCTTTGTGCTCGCTATCAACCCCCCAAGTAAATGATCTTACTTATAGCAAAAAAAAAAAAAGAGTAAATGATCTTACACTTCGCTCAATCTTATGGCAACATTGAGGTTTGCATGGCATAATATGGAATAGTTGAGAGCACTGAATATGGAATAATTGAGAGCACTAACTTAACTAGCGTGATTCTGCCGACCAAAGATAGAGTCTTCGCCTTCCAACTTGTCAGCTTCTGTTGAACTCGTTCCACCACACAAACATACGTGTCCTTGGTTACTCGAGAATGCAAAAGAGGCACTCCTAGCTACTTCCCTAAGTGTATTGTTTTGGAGTAGCCTAGTTGCACACATGTAGAGTTAGCATCATGGTTACCCACATTCTTAGAGAAGAAAATGCAAGTTTTGTTTTGACCAATGGTGTGCCCAGAAGAGTGGCAAAAATCTACTAGAACCTTCTTGATTAGCCTAACATGTCTTGTGTGGGTGGAGCTGAAGAGGGTAAAATCATCTGCAAAGAACAAATGAGAGAAGTGTGGCCCTTCTCGTCCCATTCGTATTGTCTCCCAATTCCCAATTGACACTTGCAAGTGTGAGAGACTCAGAGGAAGAGCCATTCTATAGCACTTGCTTGGTGGGAGCCGTGATACAATGCATGATAAGCCTAATAAAGTGGGGTGGAAGCTTAGCATCAACTAGTGTATCTTCAATAAAGCTCCACTTTAGGTGATCAAAAGCTTTTTCCAAATCAATAGCCAGCCATCCCTTCCTTCCACTTTCCCTCCTCATTGAGTGAATCACTTCCTATGCAATGATGATATTATCTGTGATGTTTCTACCTTGAATGAAGCTCGTATGGTATGGAAGAATTAGCTCTGGCATCAATGCTTTAAGTCTATTAGCAAGCACTTTGGTTACTAGATTATAGGTCACATAACAGAGGTTTATTGGCCTAAACTCCTTTAGAATTTGGGGTCTTTCTAGCTTGGGGATTGAGAAGGGTGGAAGGATTTTCTCCTAGAAGAATTTTTTGACGAAGGTATAGAGAGATTGCCCCATGGTTTCTCATTCATGTTGGTAGAAGAAAGCATGGAGACCATCTTTGGTGATAGCCTTCTAATTGCTGGGTTATGGACCTCGTCTGTCGGTATTGCCACGTCACCTCCTTCGAGTGGGAACCTGCATCGATGCCCCTTATAGCTCGTCTGGGCTCCTCACCGTGTTTGTGCCACGCGCCTTCATGGATTGTTGCTCTTTGGAATGAGTCGGTCGATTCTCATGCGACGCAAGCACATCTTTTTATAGGCATACGTTCTCAAGGTGCTCTTAACACCCACAACAATAACAAATCGTCGGCAATTCTTCGTATTCAACATAAAGAACCTGATGATCCACTTCATTCTTGATTGTACGAGGTTGGGAAAGGTCTAATAACACCGCCATCCTTGCAAACTTTCCCCTTTCACCGAATCAGTGTTGTAATCAATCATAAGAACTTTCTCAAGGACTTCCCAATAGCTCCGATGACACTCTTTTTTAGGTACTCTGACCTAGGCCAAGACTTGAGAAGTGGTGTGCGTCAGTGGCGAGAACTCGAGTGTCCAAGGTTGGGCTGTTAAGTAATGGCCAAAGATTACCATGGACCTCCAAGTATAACTTCTTGGTAGTCTCTTTCATTTCCCAACTTTGCAATGAAGCAATTGCCCTCGAGGTCAGAGAGGTGAACCTTTTCTGTGAGTTTCCAGAGGCTAACCACCTTATCTCAGACGTCCTTGTATCTGATATTGCGTCCAAGCATCTTAATGACGACATCATATTTCATAATCTCGTTAAGTAAACAGTGGACTTTGTCCGAGAAAGGAATGGAGGGAAAGGGTTATAATATCCAAGATTTTATTATTGAATTTTATTTCAGTTTTGAGGATAAAACTTGTTTTAAGGAGAGTATAATGTAATACCCCAGATTTTTAATAATAATAATAGAAATAGTAATGATAATGATAGATTAAAATAATACTAATAAAATAATAATGATTAATAATAGAAATTAAAAAAAAACAATAACAGTAGTTTAAAATAATATTAATATAGTAAAAAAATTAATAATGTTGTATTGTTTCTGTGCTAATCATATTATTTTGTAGATAGTATTATTAGATTAGTCAATATTAGATCCAAAAATCTAGGAGTAGTTAGATCAGATTATACCTACAATTTGTTTTAATTCATTTATTAAGAATAATTAAAAGGCCCAGCCCATAGCCAAAACCCTAGATTTAATTATAAACTTAGGTCTGGCCGCTTAAACCTAGAAAACGCTAGACATTTTCTTGGCCGCTAAATTTTTCTCCGCTACTACACCCTTATTCCGTACTCTCGTCAATTGTTCTCTTAGGAGATTAGCAACACGGAAACCAAGTAATCCTAATCTCATGAGTCTTAGATATAGAGATATTTATATATATGCATGGAATTGTTCTGCCTTGGTTTGCATGCTTCAATTATATACATACCCTGTGCGACATTTCTTCTATGATTAAATACCATGGCTTTACCTCGGCCTTCGTGCGTGAGTTAGAATACAAATGAATAGAATTGCCTGAATATAGTTTCCCTGTGCGTCATTTTCCTTGGTGAATAATTACAATTGCAGCGTCTCGGCCTGCGTGCGCATGAATTACATACACATATATGATCCTGTGAGTCATTCATCATGATCCTATGCGTCATTCTTTTTTTTTTCTTCTTCTTCTTTGTTTGTCTTATGATTGCAATATATATATATTGTACCTTGTACAATAAATTTACAATATATTATACTCCTTACAATACTATAATTAATAACATTTGACCATGTTATTTTTTTCTTTTATTATTTAATTTTTTTATATCTCCTGCCAGGGACGAACCTAGGGAGGGGCTAGGGGTGGCCCCCGCCCCTCCTAAAATTATAGAAGATGACCCAATTTTTTAGAAAATTATATTTCCACCTCATAAAACTTTAAGTTTTTTCACTTTAGTCCTCATTGGAAGTTTGTTAAAGGGACTAAAATGAAAATATTGAAATTATTATAGGGCTTAAATATAATTTCATGAACACTTAGGTTCTATTCTATAAATTTCGCCCCTCCTAATTTCAATTCCTAGTTCCGTCTCTGTCTCCTGCACAATAAGATAAGATACCAACAGATTATAGGCTAAAATATCTTTATATCTATATCTAATTAAAATAATATAAAAATATATAAAAGATAAGTAAATAATAAAAATAATTTGGGAGTTTACTATGTGTGTGTTTTAAAACAATTTAACAATGGAAAGATAGCTTTGGGATGGTACATCCCATAGTGATGAACACAACTTATGGGCTTTATGTCCCCGATATTTATTTGATGTGAAAATGATAGTATCCGTTCTTTCCAAGGTGGTGTCTGGCAGGTTTCTGGGACACTAGTAGCAACTTTGGGAAGAGGTGTGCACACTAAGAAGATATGTTTATGGCCAATTGATGATTGTGACTGGCAGGTTTCTGGGTCACAGGGTAGACTGGCAGGTTTCCGGATCTACCATGGTTCTCTTCCCACTAAACTAAATGGACTGGCAGGTTTCCGGGTCCAAATGAAATTAATGAATGATATTTGATATTGAAACTAATATTTTAGATTGTATATGTGTATATATATATTTTTATACACATATATATAATCTAAAATATTAGTTTCAATATCAAATATCATTCATTAATTTTTATTAATTTCATTTGGACCCGGAAACCTGCCAGTCTACCCTGTGACCCGGAAATCTGCCAGTCACAATCATCAATTGGCCATAAACATATCTTCCTAGTGTGCACACCTCTTCCCAAAGTTGCTACTAGTGTCCCGGAAACCTGCCAGACACCACCTTAGGAAGAACGAATACTATCATTTTCACATCAAATAAATATCGAGGGCATAAAGCCCATAAGTTGTGTTCATCACTATGGGAGGTATCATCCCAAAGCTATCCTCCTACTGTTAAATTGTTTTAAAACACACACATAGTAAACTCCCAAATTATTTTTATTATTTACTTATCTTTTATATATTTTTATATTATTTTAATTAGATATAGATATAAAGATATTTTGACCTATAATCTGTTGGTATCTTATCTTATTACGCAGGAGATATAAAAAAATTAAATAATAAAAGAAAAAAAATAACATGATCAAATATTTGCACGAGTTATTAATTATAGTATTGTAAGGAGTATAGTATATTGTAAATTTATTGTGCAGGGTATAATATATATATATTGCAATCACAAGACAAACAAAGAAGAAGGGGGGAAAAAAGAATGACGCATAGGATTATGAATGACTCATAGGATCATATATGTGTATGTAATTCATGCGCACGCAGGCCGAGACACTGCAATTGTAATTATTCACCAAGGAAAATGACACACAGGGAAACTATATTCAGGCAATTCTATTCATTTGTATTCCAACCCACGTACGAAGGCCGAGGTAAAGTCATGGTATTTAATCACAGAAGAAATGTCGCACAGGGTATGTATATAATTGAAGCATGCAAACCAAGGCAGAACAATTCCATACATATATATAAATATCTCTATATCTAAGACTCATGGGATTAGGATTACCTGGTTTCCGTGTTGCTAATCTCCTAAGAGAACAATTGACGAGAGTACGGAATAAGGGTGTAGTAGCGGAGAAAAATTTAGCAGCCAAGAAAATGTCGAGCGTTTTCTAGGTTTAAGCGGCCAGACCTAAGTTTATAATCAAATCTAGGGTTTTGGCTATGGGGTGGGCCTTTTAATTATTCTTAATAAATGAATTAAAACAAATTGTAGGTATAATCTGATCTAACTACTCCTAGATTCTTGGATATAATCTTGACTAATCTAATAATACTATTTACAAAATAATATGATTAGCACAGAAATAATACAACATTATTAATTTTTTTACTATATTAATATTATTTTAATCTACTTTTATTGTTATTTTTTTTATTTCTATTATTAATCATTATTATTTTATTAGTATTATTTTAATATATCATTATCATTATTATTTCTATTATTATTATTATTATTATTATTATTAAAAATCTGGGGTATTACATTCTACCCTTCTTAAAACAAGTATTGTCCTCAAAATTGAAATAAAATTCAATAATAAAATCTCGGATATTACATTATCCCCTCCTTAACATAAGTTTCGTCCCCGAAACTTAATTGCGTACCTTCTTCGAATAATTTTGAACATACAATTATCAACATTAACTATCACTTTTCTCATCACATATATTTATATCATAAATCAATCATCAGATAATGCAATATAGATTCAAACGATAAATCAATATAAATTCAAACGACAAATCAACATCTTGTATTTAAAATTAAGAATTCTATCATTCTTCATTATTCAAAATAATTCACAAAATAAATTCTAATTACCCCTCTAACATCTCTTTTTAAATAAAATTCACAAGTCAATAATAATCACATAACGAATCACAAAATAATTTTAAATATACAATTATTAGAATTTTAAAGAAATAAATCATTTCTAAAAGACAAGGAAATAACCCTTCGCTACCCATCTCTCACGTTTGAATTATTATTATTATTTTACTCATTTACTTACTTAACTCTGGGATCCTTTGAGTTAGTATCAAAAGTGAACCCAAGTCGAAACCTAGAGCTCTGATACCATTTTGTAACACCTCCAGTTCCTAACAGTTTTCATAGCATAAAATTCCAATAAAATTATTGAATTTCAAAATAAACAACTTGGGGAAGTGTTACCGTCGCACTTGTACTGGGACAAGTGCAAGGCTACTTATTACAAATAAAAAAAAAACAAACTTAAGCAAAAATGTGTTTTATTCAAAACAAAAATTAAAATAAAATAAACTAGTTAGAATACTGATGATCTTTCTCACTTCTCACAGCTAGCCCCAACTCTTGGCACCTGTTTTAGTGAAATTATGCTCCCCCGAAGGATCATCGTAGCCCATGAACACAAACATCAGCAAAAGTTGGTAATCCTAATAAATAAAGATAATATAGAAAATAATAATAATAAATATAATGATAAATAAAATATTCACATGATAAAAAGAAAATTGTAACATCCCAGGCGCCCGCTTGTGGATATTGTCCGCTTTGGCACACACAAGGCCTCACGGTTTTGTTTCTGACTGGGCCTAGCCCATCAAAACGCGTCTACAAAGGAAAGGTTTTGGCATCCTTATAAGGCATGCTTCGTTCGCCTTCCCAATTGATGTGGGACTTCACACTCATTGTAACATCCCAGGCGCCCGCTTGTGGATATTGTCCGCTTTGGCACATACAAGGTCTCACGATTTTGTTTCTGACTGGGCCTAGCCCATCAAAACCTGTCCACAAGGGAAAGGTTTCCGCATCTTTATAAGGTACTTCAAACTTCGTTCTTTACTGATGGAGAAGTCTCCCTCCTGTAATGACAGGTCCTCATCTTCATCTTCCAGCTGGGAGGTTCTGTTCATTAGCATGTCCTTGAATGAGGGCACATTTTGCTTTGGCAAAGTGGGGAGGTCATTTCCAAGTCTGCCATTTAAGGCATGACCTCAGGCTCCTCAGCATTCATTTCTTTATTTGAGTCGGAGATGAAGCCATAGGACAGCGAATCCGTCTCACTATGTGGGATTCCGCTTCAGATTTTAACCTTCTTGGTCAAACGATTTTCCTCAAGCAGAGGAAGGGTCTCTTCCTTCGTCTGAAGCCTGGTGGCACCAACAATAGAACATTCCCTCGCTTCAGTCGTAGCAAAATCTCCATTGCTGGTCACTGGTTGTTTACACTCTGTTTTCCTATCTCTACTCCTATATATATCTCATCTTAACCTTTCAGCCACCTTACCACGATCAGTGGTAGAGTGGATCGCTCCTTTTCTCCCACTACAGTGGGCAGCAAGAGTTGACTCTCATAGTGTTTTCTGCCATAGTGGGCGATCTGAAAAGCTAGGCACAATGTTCAAGAGAGGGTATCTCTTTCTAGGAGAGGGGCTCTCTCACAGTCGGCCCCTCTCCTTTTCTCTCACAGGAGCTTCTGGACCGTTGGATTCTTGATCCAACGGTCCAGATCTTTTTAAAAAAAATTATTTTTTTGTCTTTTTCGAAAAAGACAAAAAATTTTTTTAAAAAGAGATTTGAACCATTGGATCAAGGATCCAACGGTCCAGAAGCGCCTGTGAGAGAAAAGGAGAGGGGTGCATGTGAGAGAAACCGGATCGCTCTTTCTAACCTTCTCTATCTGATTTTTCACTACTCGCTTCCATGGTGTTGGTTTTTACTTTTTGTTTTTTGTTTTTTGTTTTTGCTTCTTCAGGCCTCTTTAATTACCAAAAGAAAATTATAAGATTTCTCAAAAAAATTAAATAGGTTTTTTTGAGTGGCCCCCTCCTTATATATATTTCACAAGACTTGTGATTTTCCATATGAACTGTACTGGGCACCTTTTTTGTTTGGAAAATCCTAAAATAATATTATTTAAATTATAAAATCTTAAATAAATTATTTCACAGGAAAATGAGTTATCAATTACTTTACTGATCTTGTTAATTTCACTAATGTTATTTTTAACATGATTTTAAGGGTCTGTTTGGTTCGACGGAAGGGAGAGGATGAGAGGGATTTTAATGGAGGGGAAGGGATCGGAGAGATTTTAATATTACCTTGTTTAAATTGATCAGAAGAAAGGGGAGTTGAGAAATTTTAATGTTATTTTAAAATTGGGTTCAAGAGGGGAAGGGAGGAAAAATATTTTCATATGAATAACTTGACTCTTATATTATAAGAAGAATTTTAATGTTACAATATTTGATTCAGGAGAGAGGAGGGGAGGGAAGACCAAAAGAATAATCAGAAAAATTGAGCGTGGATGCTCATGAAGCTACAAAATTGCACATAGAATTCCCCATGTTTTATATCTGCACATGGGTTTTATGAAGCTAGTTGCAATAATATAATTTTACAATTCATTCAACTGTCTATCAAAATTGCTGCAATTAAATTAGGGAGGAACTTTTCATTTGCTATTGACCATAACTAAAGCCAACTAAAGGCAAATCATCCGCAAAGGAAGATGGGAAAAAACAATAATCATAAAAATTGCTCATGGATTCTCACAAAGCAGCAAAATTGCACATAAAATCGGAAGAGGATACTCTGCCCATCAGTCCCTGCCCATCCCACCTCATCTTTGATCCTGATCGTTGAAATCTTGATCCAAAGGTCCAGAGAAAATTTTAAAAAAGCCATATGCGGTAAAATTAACGTATGCGGTTTTTTTTTTAAAATTGTTTTGGATCCTTGGATCAGGATTTCAATGGCCAGAATTTGCTGATGATGAGGGATAAGCAAAGAACTGATAAGGAGAAGATCTGGGCCGCATAAAATCTATGCTACAACATATCTTTACACAGCTTTCAAAAAACTCTGCCTACAATTTTATAATTCATTTAACTACCGGTACTTTATTAGCCAAAACCAATTAAAAAGGACAAACATTTCAAATAAAAGATGCTATCTTCGATACTTCACAAGTTCAATGTGGAAAACAACACTTTGCTGCAAAGTGACTAGTAGACGGAACGCCGAGTAGTATGCAACAAGACTAATTTTTCACTTCTCCGAATCATTCTATTTTCAATGATATTTGGGAAATTTTCAGTCAGCCCCTTGTTAATAAATTAGTTTCAATCAACCCCAAAACTTTCTAAAGCTTCATTGTATACTATGGTCAAAATAAAATTAATTTTTTGTAGGTGAAAAGATAATGATACTCTTACTTTATTTATCTTGTTTATTTTATAAATACTCATTTTTCTTGTGAAATTCCATATTTATCTTGTTAATGGCAAAAATGTTTTAAATTTCATGAGTTCTTTTGTATCCTTTTATTTGTCTTGTAAATATCTTTATTTGTTTTTCTAATGCTAATATTTGTCCTGTGAATTTCCATATCCCATATTTATCTCGTAAATGGCCAAAATGGTTCTTTTAAATCCCTTTATTTGCCTTGTTGATACTCATATTTGTTATGTGAATGACCAAAATATTTTTAACTCCCTAGGTTCTTTTGAATTTCTTTATTTATCTTGTAAATGCCAATATTTATCTAGTGAATTTTCATATCTATCCTGTAAATGGCCATTTTTTTTTTTAATTCCATAGATTCTTCGAATCCCTTTATTTGTCTTATAAATGCTTTTCTAAAAAAAATAAAATAAAATAAAGGCATCATTATCTTTTCACCTACAAAAATTAATTTCATTTTAACTATGAGATTACAATGAGTTTCAGAAAATTTTAGAGGTGGATTAAAAACAATTTGATACCAAGGGGCTATCACAAATTTTCCCATGCTATTATCTTCATTTTTAAGAAATATGGCTTTCTGTGTCGGCTTTAGTTAATTAATATAACTAATGTTTTTCCCTGAAAAAAATAATGCATTTTGCTCTTACAAGAGAAATCGTCAGGGATTTTTTCGACAAAACGAAGACTACCAGTAATCCCCACAAGAGCAAAATCCATTTCTAAAATGATGGAACCTGCTTGAATCCCTGACTGTGATTTCCCTTTTAGCTATTTTGGAGATCACCTTGATGGCAGCATGGCAGTCAGTACAAGCTCGGAGGTTCTTCATTACCAGGATAGGTGTCCCTTCTGGTGTACTAATTAGTGCAAACGCAATGGCAAGACGTTCACTGTGATATTTAAGAGACTCTATCTTGAGTTCCTCATCAACGTCATGAAGCGTACAACTTGGGTCGGGTTTGTATCCTTCTTTCTCCATCTGCTCAGCCAGTTCATCAATCTTCTTCATAATCCCTTCCGTTTCTGGGTGAGTCTTGTCATTGGCTGAGAAAACATGAATTTTGTGTTTAACTTCTACCCAACTGTAAGCTGGAAGTTTTCTAACTCCTCGCTCTCTCATAGCCTTCTTCACCTTGCTTACGCTGTCCCATTCACCAGCTTCTGCATAAATATTGGACATGCCGATGTATGGAGCAGCATTTCTAATAACTTTCATATTAAATAGCTTGTCTGCTGCTTTCTTTGCTAGCTCTTGATTCTTATGAATTCTACATGCGTTAAGAATTGATGACCACATTATTTCATCAGGTTCAAAAGGCATCTGAGCGATCAGTCTCTCAGCTTGGTTAAACCTTCCACTCCTACACAGCATATCAACCATTGAAGCATAATGTTCTCTTTTTGGAACAAGTTTATAAGTTGTAGTCATGGAGTCAAAATGCTTTAATCCTTCTTCAACCAGACCACAGTGGCTGCAGGCACACAGAACGCTAAGGAAGCTAACTGAATCTGGTTGCAAACCTGATTGGACCATCTGTTCAAATGATCTAAGAGTAAGGTCACCATCTCCATTTTGGGTATAAGCTGAAATCAGTGCATTCCAAGAGACGGAATTCCTTACAGGCATCTCTTGAAACATTTGAAGTGCATCTTTCATGGATCCACATTTTGCATACATGTCAAGGAGTGCACTTCCGGAGAACACATTTGAAATGTATCCGGATCTGATTATGTACGAGTGTAACTGTCTTCCCAATGAAATTGAGGCTAAGCTTGCGCAGGCTCTTAAGATGCTAGCATAAGTGGCTGAATCAGCGCTTATTTTGAACTTCTGCATCTCAAAGAATAGGGTCAGGCCTTCTTCGTGGAGGCCCTTCTGAACATATGCTGAGATCAAGGCTGTCCAAGGAACTGAACTTTGGTGAGTCAGATTTGCAAAAATCCTATTTGCTTCGTCAAATTTGCCACACTTGGCATACATGTCAACCAAAGCATTCCCAACCTTAATTTCAGAATCAGCAATTGTCGCAATAGCTTGGGAATGAATTTGCCTACCCAATTCCAGGTTTAGAGTGTTTGCAGCTATGCTCAATATGGTTGAAAATGGGAATTGCCTCCGGTCAAATTTAGTATACTGCAATTCCCGGAAAAGATCAAGAGATTCTCTGAGTTGGCAATTCCAAGCATAACAAGTAATGAGCACGTTGTAAGAGACACCATCATGTTCTGGCATCTCATCGAAGAGCTTCTTTACTTCAGAAACACAGTCATGCTTCGAATAGAAATCAAGTAATGCATTAGCCACAAACACATTCCAGACAAAACTTGTCTTCACTACAAAGCCATGAACTTGCTGCCCAAATACTATGTGATCCAATGCCACACCGGTGCATAAAATAGCGGCAAAAGTAAAATCTGTAGGCCTAAAACCCAATTTCTGCATTTCAAAAAAGAGACTTATTGCTTCTTGATTCATTCCATCTTTTGAGAGTCCTGTCAATAATGCATTGAAAGAGACAGAATCTTTATCAGGCATATGGTGGAACAGCTGACAAGCTAAACTAAGACTACGGGTTTTACAGTAAGAATCGAGTAAGGAGTTGCAAACCATTAGGGTTGAATCGTACCCCAATTTGATAATATGGGCATGAACTTGGTTTACTTGGCACACAGAGTCAGACTCACTGAATCCGGACAGGAGCGTGGCAAAGGTGATATAATCCGGGTGTGTGCCCCATCGACACATCTCAGTAAAAAGACTAAAAGCTTCGCGACTTTGATTGTTCTGAGAATATGCTCCGATCAGGATGGTCCAGGTAACCGCCGTACGTTCAGTCATTGAATCAAACAGCTGTCTGGCACTAGAAAGATTGCCCGCCTTTATATACCCCGTGATCATCATATTTTTGGAGATGGTATTCTGTTGAGGCATTTGATCAAACAACTTACGGGCTAATCCTAAATCCCCTCGTTGGATAGAGTTCTTGACCTGGAAATTCACACGGCATGTGTTGGGATTGAAGCCAGTCTTGACGGAAAAAGCATCCGTAACGATTTCAGGTTGAAGGAGCGGCGTTGGAGATCGTGGAGCTCTCAGAGTAGCAATGGTTCTCAAGTATGGCTTCCTCATAATTTACCAGAAAATAGAAAATGAACTCAAACTTTCTGTCCAAAAAAAAAAAGAACTCAAACTCAATGCTGCTGTTTGGCGCGAAAGTGCAGCATTCCTGAAGAGAACGAAAACTTCCCCGCGAAGACGAGTCACGACCCAACTATAACTCAAAAAGACCAAGAGATAGAGCCCAAAAAACAAACCACACACAAAAAAACAATCTCCTCCCTCTCCTCTCTCTCTCTCTCTCTTTTTTTTTTGGAACAACTCTGGTCTCGTTTTAACTTTTAAGAAGTTTTTGACTTTTTTTTTTTGGGAATGTACATATATAGTTTTTTTTTTGGACCAAGACATATATAGTTAATAATTGATGCAGAAGCTGGTGCTATTATAGAGAAATACTTGCATGCTTCAATAATTACACCGTCCCAACTCTATTTAATGAAAACATTACCTTTTAATTCTAGTTGCCTCATAACTTATATAAAATAATTCATATTTTATTTTATTTGTAAGAAAAAAGTTGGTTGATATTTTTAAAAAATTAAAATGTTTATTTTTATTAAAAGCAAAATAAAAAGTGAATTGTTTGAAATGACTCATCAACCAACTAAGATTAAAACGATATAAATTTTTTATCAAGTTATTCAGATAAGGTGACACTTTTAGATCATGTAAATATTTGTCACTAGTATATTGATATTAATATTTTACATGGATTAACCTTAAAAGAGGCGAATTTGTATGTCCTAATATTTTAATAGGGTTAAAAAGACATGCTCAGGTCGAAATTCTACTACAAAGGTTGAAGAGGTAAATAATCATAAAAAAATTTCATTTTCTTGTTTTGTCACGCTAAATCAATCTGGCACGCATATAAGTTCAGAGCTCATTCCTCTTTAAAGAATAAAGGATTTTATCTTAAACAGAAAAGTCCTCAAGCTGTGGAAGAGTCAGGAAGAACAATGACGAATTTGAAGCTCAAACATATATTTATGAGTTATCAACATAAGCTGAGTTTGTCTGACAATGTTGATGCTTATTTAGAAACAAAAACTTCTTCTATAGGAAGACTTGTCGTTGTTAAACATCAAAAGGTTTTATGTCAGATTCAGATTCGAAGTAAACGATAAAGGTGCGGATTTCCATTGGGCCAAGCTCCACAGATAGCTCTTCAGGATCAACAAGCCCTCCCCTAAGAACACGTTCGTCCACAGAACCAAAAGAGCCTTCTACTTTCCACTCAAGTCTTTTTCTCTCCATATCTGTCCTTTCTTGATTCGCAGATAAACTCATCTCTTTCACCTCTTTGATCTAACAGGATGTAAGGCACAGAATTATATATGACAAACAATAAAGGGATTAAAGTTCGTTAATTTTTTTAGAGGGCTTTACCTTTTTCCTTGGGAACAGTTTTTTCAGCTCCACACTTGCCATTGCAGAGAGATCCTTGTCTTCGTCAATCTTTGCGCAGATTTGAAGGGCATAAGAGTGAGGGAGTAAAAGGAGAAGCAGATACAGAATGTACAAATTTATATTAGTAGCGGCAGGCAACAAGCAAGAGCTTGTAGTCATTATAGGTAGAAGGTAATGAGTCCAAAACACATCATATGGGCATAGGCGTGCCTTAGTCTCCCACTTATATGCAGTTTCTAACTTTCTAGAGTAACATGATTTCTCCAGAGGATCTCCAAATTCAAAAAGGGCAAACAATCAATAAAAAATTAAGAAAGTTGCTTTATCAATAGGCAGGCATGGCAGGAATCTTACTGTATGTGAGGCTGGGGAAAGCATGAGACTAGAAAACTTTTAAATTCAAAAGTCTTGTATGAAAAGATAATCTTTTTAAGAAAGTATGCACACAGCCAACCAAGGTTCTTAAAAATTAGTTTTTAACTTAAAACGGAAGGAGAATGAAAAATCGTAAAACGTAAAATCGTAAAAACTTAAAAACGTTTGGAAAATTAATAAAGTCGTTTTAATGAAAAAAAATCGTAAAAACGCAGTGATAAATCGAGTTTTTAAGAACCATGCAGCCAACAAACAAGTACTTGAAAGGGCAAGGTTACATTGAGACAATAAAATAAATGAAGATCACGTCAAAGCTTTGTTGAAACAAATTATATTATACACTTTTCGAGAATGCGATTCAAACCTCGTATAGATGTGCCAAACGAAGGAGAACTTTTCCACCATCTAGTTCCTGCATAAGACGAAAACACATTATTTACAAATTAGCAACTTCTACTTAACAATAGACATCTATACACACATATGTAGACACATAAATGCAGAGCAGGATTTGATGCCATCATTATTGAGTTTCCATGCTTCCAGACAAATTAATAATCTCTTGTTTGTGCAAGAGATTAGTTGCTCGACCAGTTAGTTACCTGTAAGGTTATAATTGCAACATTGTCCGGTAATCTGTAATTAGAATCAATTCCTGAATATGTAAGTATATGGGAATTTATCCAGTCATCTCCATCCTGCCAAATGAAACTGACCTTTTAGTGAATGATACATAGAACAAATTTTTCTTTTCCAGTTTTAAATTTCACCTGTTCAGAAAAGGCCAAGAGTAGTGGAGAATATATTTCCTGGCCAACTGTACGACGCCACTTAGCACCCTCACCCAGGGGATCTATTCTATAGTATACTTTTCCTTGGATCTGAAAAATATAATGTAAGAAACAGATTCAAATGAAATTTCCCCAATAAATTCTTAGTTCTTACTATTAGGCCTTTGATCGTGCACGTGTGTATTAGTTACCCAGGACGTAGACAATAAATGAATTCTTAGTTCTTACTATTAGGCCTTTGCAATCATCGAAAACACAGACTGTTTCATTTAAAGCCTCTGCAACACCTTTTGAATCATCAAGTAGCAGTCTCCTGTCAACAGGAAAGAGTGATTCAGTTTTTGCTCAACAAAAAAAAATTCATTACAAGAATAGGTGAGTGAAAAAGTACCCTTAACAAGAAGATAGAAAATGAAAATATTTAAGAAAAAAATAACGAAAGCGTAAAAAGCCCCAATCTCATAGCTTATCCATAAGAACTACCCACCAAATATTTTAAATAACAATAATGAGAAGAGAATAAAAGTAAAAATAAAACACCATAAGCTATCACATTCCACCTCAAACAAGAAAGAAACCCTCCCTGAAGACCCTTGTGTTAGGCTCTATATAAAATACCAAACCACTACCTAAGTTGCTGATCTCCAGATATCCTCTCTTCACTTCCAATTCCTAAAACCTTTTAATAAATTTTTTTTTAGAATTCCTGCCCTTATTTATGCTTACCAGTTGTTTATAAATAAATATCAGAAAGCCTGTACCATGTACTCCCTCCAGTTCTATATATAAGAACAAATAACTAATTTACAAAGATCAAGGAAATTAGTAAAAGCATTTGTCCTTCCTAATTATGTAACAAAGTTTAATTTTATCCAATAATGCCCCAATGAATTTGTAAATTTTAGCAAATATATAATGACACCCATGAAGAGGTAGGAAGGGATTTTTTGAACAAATGAGGCAGATTGGAGTGCTTAGTCTCTTATATTAGGACCAAAAGGAGACTCCGTAAAGTCTTTTTATATATAGGACTAGAGGGAGTAGTGTTTAGATAAGAGTCATTAAACTACAACTTAGGCCATGTGTGGTGCACAATCAGAATGTCCGCTGAGAGCTCTATTATCACCAATTTGAAAACATCAAACTTGTCCGGTAGCACTTCAGCCACGGTAACATTGAACTTAGGCATTGCCAAGCATGCATTGTTAAGTGAAACATTGCAAAAATAGCAGCAATAAATATCCAAATTATGCCCCATAAATGTAACCAAAAGGGCATGACAGATAAATATTGACAGCCATCTGTTTATAACACCATCTGAAAGATAGTGCGCTTGCCTGTGAACCATTAGCTCTATTTCTCCATCAGCTAAGCTGGATCCTCCCACAGATCGATCCACCAAAACTGAAAATTCTGTCGAATTATCTTTTACATATATCCCAAGATTAATCTGAAAGGAAAAAATAAAAATATAGTGAATCAGAAAGAGGGATGGTTATTGCGTGCTGTACATTGGCAGAATTACCATAAACAAAGAAAGTTGAATTCTGAATTTTGCATGTGAGAGATAGAGCATTAAATGGTAAGATGAATTGTCAAAAGAAAGAGTTAGGTGGACCACAGGTCTTAGGTCAAAGTCTAGCAAGTACATACAAGATATAAGATTCCCTTATCCAGCAACCACTGACTTCTTACCACTCAGGCCTTAGTGTAAGATTATATCAAGGCAGGATACATGCTGAACGTGGAGCATTAGAAAAGTTATTTGTTATAATAAAGAAAAAGAAGAAAAAAAAAAACATCAAAGGAGCATTCTAGATAGTCTATCTAACTCATGGAAATAAATTTGAGAAAACTAATCACTTGGTTCCTTTAGAATATCACAATTTTCAATTTGCTCTTATAGTATACCTTTCTCTTAAAAAAGTCTTCATATTTCTTACGGTTTTAGACTTTTAGTTCCAGCCCAACACTTAACATTTAGCAAACAATAAAATCCCAGTCCCTACCGTTTCCAAGAGGCTTAACATTGTTTATTTTTGGCTAAAGTGGTAAACAATCTGTCCATATGGCTGCCACATCTGCAGCAAGATTTTATATTAAATGCACGGGGCAAAGATGTGTTGTCATATTGAGCATTATACACATGCTTCATATGTTAACACAGAAGTTCAGAGGCTTTATCATGTGAATATGTCAATATACATAGTTCAATGGATTCTCCAGAGCTTAGCATATTAGAGGTGATATAAGATTTTTAATTAGACTCTCTGAGCACAGACTCTAAATCTCAGAGCAAGGAAGGTAGACTGAACTATTCCTGCAACGGTGAGACAAAAGAGGTATGATTGAAAAGAATTTGTCAGATATTGAACCTAAGACAATGAAATGAAAGAACTGAAATCTGGACAAGAGATGTGTTTGAGAACAGAGTGAACTAAACCTTCTGACCCTCTTAAGTAGTCCCAAACCAATTAATAGTCATGAATATGTGAACCAATGATGAGTGCCATGGGAATAGTTTGCAAAAGTACAACTAAATTAATTAGAAATAACAATCCTCCAGGAAAGGATAATGCAAAACTAGAACATGAAACAATATAGGTGATCTCAAAAGAAATTATGTGAGATAGTTCACATACAGGATAATAGTTTCCAGCAATAGGCTGGTTCACTTCAAGGTCCCAGTCTGATCTGTAATCACGTATCTGCAATAATTTAATTAAATTCACTTGTGATTGAACCAACAATAAAAGACATCCTTTAATTATATTTCATTGTGAAAACAGGAAATAATTGTACACAGTGCACACAAGCACACATAAATATATTATATAGACAGGCATGTGCGCATGCACATCTGACACAAGCAATCATGGATTATCTAACTTAAAGAATGCAAAATTGCAAGTAATTGAAGTTGAGTAGCACACCCTTTTGATAAAATCACGCCCATTAGAATCCATATAGAATGATTTGTTGGTTTCCATTGAGGTTGAAATCCTAGTGACAACTTCTTTACCAA
This sequence comes from Acacia crassicarpa, assembly GCA_034222035.1. NCBI lineage: Eukaryota > Viridiplantae > Streptophyta > Magnoliopsida > Fabales > Fabaceae > Acacia > Acacia crassicarpa. The sequence goes on along the minus strand of JAWXYG010000002.1, from coordinate 64,960,977 downwards.
TTTCATGGATTATCTAACTTAAAGAATGCAAAATTGCAAGTAATTGAAGTTGAGTAGCACACCCGTTTGATAAAATCACGCCCATTAGAATCCGTATAGAATGATTTGTTGGTTTCCATTGAGGTTGAAATCCTAGTGACAACTTCTTTACCAATTCCATCATCAATAGGAATGGGGCCAACCTGAAATTCAAAATAGAGTCAATGTATATATGGCCCCATTTTGCGCATGAGAAACTCCAAATCAATTACCACAGTGAATACACAAAAAGAAATTCTGAAAATTTAAATATGACAGATAATGCATGAAATGATCATGAGAAAAGTTATCTAGTAAAATCAGCAATTTTAAAGCTTACAGTAAACTCTACTTCAACATGCTCTTTTTCCTTCTGCAGTCTGGTAATCTGCAAACAAATTCAATGCTCATTACTTCAAATAGAAACTTATACTTATTTATAGGAGAGCTATTATGAAGATAAAAAGGGTGAATTACAAAAAGAAAAAAGGCAAGAAATACAGATCAAGAATTTAAATATCTCCGGGATGATCTCTCTGCTGGTCATTGGCCCCTCTAAAGTAACCATCGGCTAAGAGGCTATGCAACGCCATGCTAATCTTTTATAATATGGAAAAAAAGGTGATCTGTTTAAGAGTTTATTCCATTAAGGTGCCTCAAGAGGAAGAGTTAGGAGGGCCAACTGCCTCCTTGATCCCACTAGTCATGCTCCTGACTGGTATATATCCAGGGCAAAACAGTAATCGCAATCACTATATGCTTCTGGAGGGATCCCCCCTACGTATTGGCCTTTAGCTGCTTTTTCCCACAACTACAATGAATATCATTTGACTAGTGGTGGTTTTGGAAAAAGCTCCCTACAGAGGGTTCTGACTAGTGGAGAGTTCTAACCCACAAGAAAGCTGAGTGAAGTGTCACCAAGTATTGTTGATTGTAGCTGCTAAGACATCGGCTCTCCAAAGAGGATCAGCTGACGGAAAGTACAGTAGTACAAAATGCTGCTCTATATGGTAGTGTGAGATGCTTTACAAGGTATTTAAGGGGGTGCCTCTCACATCTCAACTAACTTTTGGAAGAGGGTTACAAATCTCCCTTGACTACCGATCAACCCTCAGAATGAGATTTTTCATTTCCCATGTCAGCAAATTGGACAGCCAATTCAAGTGATCCAGCTGATCTAAATGTTTCCCTTACACAGTATTGCATAGTTTCATTCAACACGTCATGTCATGAAACTGATAGCCAAATTATTTTTTTTTTTTAAAAAAAAAAAAAACTTATGAATTAGACAGCAATTTGCTGTCAAATATTAAAATCAGTAACAAGCAAGATACCTGATATATCCATGGATTTATCTGTTGATGTACTTCATCTAGTAAGGGTCCACGCATAACAGTCAATGGAACCTGAAAGAATGGTATTTTTTAGCTGCAAGTTACGATGGAAATTGGCATCAAAGAGAACATAGAGCAGAAAGCATCCCGTACCTGTCTTTCATGCTTTAAGAGATATGTGCTATTTGGACGGAATACATAGGCACCAGAATTCTGTGAGAAATTATATTGCATAGTAAAAAGAAGTTTCCTTGAGAAGCAAAAGGTTACAGACATATGGGTATCACACCAAAAAGGAATACCTGTGGCACTTCATCATCAGTTCCATTATATCCTGAGTAGTACAAATAACTCTGTTTAATCTGTTCCTCAACCTTCCATCTCAAAAATAGAAGTGTTAAATGGAGTTTAACTTGTCTATTTTAGTATTTTAGTATCAGATACCAATAGTTATAAAAAAAAATAACCAAGCAATATTAATGCAGAAGACAAAATCTAATTAAATTAATCAAACTGAGGAAAAGTGAGAACATCACTAATTGGCATGATGACACTCAAGACGGAAATTTTATTAATGACATTAAAGGTTAATGTGTGATGTGAATTGAAGGGAGAAGTACTTCACATACCGAGTTCCTGGTATTAACATAGTTGGTAAACTTTTCTTGATTTGGAGGAAATGTAAGCCTCAAATTCCCTTGACCAACTTCAATTTTGGATGTTTCACTAGTTTGATATGTATACACAGATGATCTGGTGGGACCTGCAACTAAGCAGAGAGGTTTGTCATTACAATTTCACCTTGTATACATGAAAAGCATATGATCACTTTTTCAACATAAATAAAGCAACCCCATCTAGCAACCTGTTCCTTTGGCAGCTGAGACTCTGTATGTGCTAAAACCAAGAGGCGGCACAGATACTGTAAATGCAAGCCAATACTTGGGTGCCTTGGCGGGAGTTTCTCCCAGATATGCCATGACATGGTAGTTTCTTAAGGAAGCATAGACCTCAGCCTGAGGTAGAAGTTGCGACACTATTTCTTTACCCTCAGAATCATAAACTATAACATCTTCATTACTGACCTGTAGAAGTTTGTAGATTGAAAGGTCTCATCTCTTCCCACATACTAGCATAACTAACTATAAAGTAAACATTTTCATAATTGAATAAATAATAAAACATCATTACCTATACATCATTTCTTTATTCCTAATATTTAATGCAACTAATAGTGACTGGTCAGTGGCCACACTGAATTTTTCATTTTACAGTCTTAAATCAGATATTTAATTTTAGATGTTTACTGACCAGTCCACCACTTAGGAAGTGGTGTTGCTTCTCATTTTGTAGTTTTGCATACCTTCTCTGAAAGCAAAGAATTTAATTGTCTGATGAATTCATCAACATTGTTTCTTTAGTACTAAAGATAGTGTCCCTTGTTCTTTTTACAAAAGAAACTCCCGAGATGCGGACACACACACTTGCTAGCAGACACGTAATTCTCTTCTCAAATATTTAATGACCCTAACAACCTTTTACCAAGCTATTGCTTCTTAAAGCAGTAAAGAGTTGCCTAACTATCCCAAACACGGCCTATGACCTTTTAGCCAGCTATAACAACCAACATTCTTTTCACACCATATAGAAATCATGCTAATAAAGTAAATTACCAAATATATCTCATGATTAAATTCAGAGCAGGAAAGAATCAAAAGAAGTGAGGTCAAGAAAAATAATATTTATACTAGCATGCAATTACTCTCTGTTCTGCCATATTTAAATCTAAGACACAGTAAAGATGCTAAATTGACATTACTCACAGGAATTCGAACCACTTCATTCCTCCTCCAGCCAAGAGAGTTGTAAACCACAATAACCTAAATATGAAAAGATCTCGTCAGAAGGCATGCTTCAGAATATATAGGGAATTTTACTCGTTTTGAGAATAGAAAAGAAAAGGAAACGGGGATAATTTCTCACCAAATTTTTCCCTTGATTCAGATCAACTTCTGATGGAGGACAGTAACTTATATTCATAAGCGGACACTAACAGAAATGAAGGAAAGAGATGTAAAAGATAGAAATGTCAAAATAATATGCAGATACAAGTATAAGAATGATCCTATAGGAATTCATGAAGTGTGCAAATTAATTGCTGAATAGCCAGCTTCATGAATAACGAAGAAAATCTCAAGAAAAGCAGGTTCTATACAAAGCAATATTAAGATCAGGAGAAAAGTTAAGATTTTAATGATGAAGAGTTTAGATAAGACAGTTATCAAACCACAATCTTATAAGCAACAGAGATAGCCTCAGAAGCTGTAGGTAGCATAATACTCCTATATTATAAGAATAACAGTACCATAAGTTTTCCTTCAGGTCTTTTTCTTCCTTTTTTCTATAAAGATTAAATTAAGAAGGAAGAACAGTTTTTGTAATAAAACACTGAACTAGAAACTGAGTGATCCATTTGCATATTAATACAGTCCAGCAACTAATAATAATATCCCACAAGCATGAAAGTCTAGAATTTTACCTGTTGAAACTTGGTAACTGGGTTCTGACATCCTGTAAATGACGCAGACTCAACCAGGCAAGCAAGTGATGATGCAACTAATTGCTCCGCCTGCACAAATTGCAGTATGCTACTGGATGAAACCCCAACAAAGTGGGTGCATGGCATTAGAGGAAAATAAATAAATTGAATACACACCTCTTTGTAGCCAATTGATAATCGCTTAGAATAATCATTGGCCACATGCTGCTTTTCAGTACCACTGACTCCATCATGGTGCTGAGCAATCGCTAAAGCATCAGCCAATGAGTCGGTATTTGGTCCAGAATTCATCCTCCCCTTAAAAAGTTCTAGCTGTTTTGCCGCCTAATAATTCATTGGTAAATATAAACATCTGAACTCCATTCCATTACTTTATATAAACTATAAATCCATAACTCATACCAAATAATAGCCACTCATTAATCTGACATAGTATTTGAAGGCTGGCCTACTGGTAAAGTATCCTGTCCAGTAAGCATTTTCTCGATCTGCATAGCTGTTATGTTTTCATGCACACAATAAGGCAAAACATAAAGAACAGAACACTTCTGTTTACCAAATGGGCATATATATCATATATCTTGCTTAACTTCTAATGTGCCAGTCAAACAAAAAAAGGAGACTATAAACTCACGGGAAGAAATCGTCAGTCTTTAATGGCCATGTCTCTTTTGTAGCATATTTTGCATCAGTATATATAGATGGTGTAGAGTAGAGTGCATTGACACGTCCATCCTAAAGTTGCCATAAAACCATTTATCAATCCTTGAGTTCACAAGAAGACTAAAATAATGACAGCAAGTGAAATCGTGGCCTGAAGCACTGAACAAGACCAGTGATACAGGTAAGGTTAGAGCATTAGTAGATAGAAGGGTTATTAGCTTTATTCTCTATTATAATTACTGAGTTAGTGCATTTCTGTTTCAGACAGGTTAATTCCGAAAAAGGTTGTTAGGAGATGGGATACCCGCCTGACTGACTAACTATCTACCACTTTTCACAAGTCTAAGTGAGGAAGGTAGGGGATTTTATCATTTTACAATTTTTTATGGACTGGTGTCCACATTTTGTCATTAAAAAATTGAACTAGAGAATGCGGTCCACCAAACACCTTAAAATGAGTAAGGAGTTGGCATTTTACCTGCATATTACATTTTGTAATATCCCAAATTCCCACTGCACCATTTGCCCTATTTATGTTTTTGGGGTAAAATTGTGTTCAACACTTCTCTCTGCTCATGATTGTTTTGAAGTGCTTGAGTCTAATGTGCAGAGGAATTGAGCAGCTTTGTGAAACTTTTCAGCCTCTTCTCAGCTCTTCATCTTTTTTTAAACTTTTCTTTTTGGAAGATACTTTATCCCAAAACAAATAAAACAAAAGTTGTACTCTCTTTTCATTCTGTTCAAGTTTTTTCTTTTATATTTTTCTTAAGTGTTATCGTAGAACCATATTCCCCTGGGAGAAGAAATTATCATAAAAACTGAAATCTACCAAATTAATGGAGCCAGTACCTCACTTTCTTTCATTTTTTTGGGCAAATTACCTTGTTGACATAGTGAATAAGCTTGTCCAACTGCCGGAACCATGAGTTTGCATATTGATACTTAAAATCAGTTCCCATAGTCCACATTATATGATTTGTTCGAGTAATGTTTGCCTGAGGGTGAAACACTATCAGTCAGCAATTCAAATTAGACAATGCATGGAAGTCCTTATATTTCTAACTTCAACAACATATTATATCTCGCATCACAAGCTTAAAGTGCAATTATTCATATATTTTATGATCAACATGTGTTTTCAGTGTAGTTGAGATGGACTTTTACCAAGAGTATAAGAAACAACTTTCTGAAACTTCCACACACACACACACAAAAGAGAAAAAAACAGATAGAGAAAAAACAAAGGATATTTACATGTTCATTAAAAGCAACATGGCATTCAAATCAACAATAAAATGGAAATAAATTTTTGCGAAGCATAATTTATATGAATGGACAAATGAACTGAGAGGGCCTTAGGCTTGAAGCAGGCAAAAATAAATGAACATTCACGATAATTCTTCTCAAAAAAATGACAACCTGAAAAGAAACTGCTACAATCCTCCATCTTTCAAGATCTAAAGTTGTTTATAAGAAAAACATAAAAAGAATAAAAGCCAAGCCATAGCTAAGAATAGTCCTGCTTTATTCATGCCACAAACGAGACAGGTTGGCTGCATTTGGGTTTAGTTAGAGAAATGAAAGCAGAGAGAAAGTTCGGGAATAAAGGCTCTCAGTCAAAAAGAGGAGTCTCTGAGGCCATCTGTCTTGTATTTAACTATTTATAGATTAGAGTACACCTCATCTGTATCCACATGCAATGTTGTCAAAATCGAATTTCTACGTAGATACGGAAGAGGGAAGTAGAAACGTAAATCGTAGAAACGACACAAAACGTAAAGTTTCTACTTTTTATTACTTAAGGTCAGAGCTCAAGATTATATATATATATATGCATGGAAAAAAAATCATAAATCACTACTCAAAATTCAATAAACAACAACTTCATATTTAAAAAATATAAGTCATATAACTATATAAAACATTTCTTAAAAAATAAAAATAAATAAAAAACTTACGTTTATGAAAGGACCCCATTCACAAGAAAACACCTAAGCAAGACAACTTAGGCAGCTACCAACAAGGCCAACAGAAAGGAAAGGGTACTTTTTAAGTGGCAGGGCTGACTTTCCTATTTTGGTGTAACTGCTAGACACTTAGCCGCTGCATAGAGTGGCTCTAGGATTTAGCACTGTAACATTTTGAATACTGTGCACAGATGCTTGTTTGACTAAATTAGGCGTAGGAGGAATGATAGTGGTATGCTGTTTTTTGAGTGAAGATTGTAGGAGAGGGAAACTGGTTCTGGGTAACAGAACAGGGCCTTTCTTGGCTGTGGGAGTAGTTTTGCTCTTGACAAATTGTAGGAGAAGGGGGAACAAGTTTGTTAGCACAAATTTGCCTCTGTTCTTGGCTGTGAGAGTCTCTTGACTCTTGACATATTTGTGTTACTCAGTGTATTCCTGTTTTTTGTGTTGAAATATATCACTGTTTAGGTTCCTATTTTGTTGGTTCCTAACAATTTGGTATCAGAGCGGTTGACCTTGGGAAGTATGGTGGACAAGGTTAGAGAGTTGAGGGAGTCGGTGAACAAGCTGGCAAGGAGAGTGGATGATCTTATAGGACTGTCACACCAAGTGACAGAACTCACGGAGGGTATGAAACTGATGAGGGAGATATTGATGAGGATGGACCAGAGTTCAAGCAAGAAAAATGATGAACACAAAGATGCAAGGAAGTCTCATTCAGAAGCAAAGACCGACAGTAATGATGATGCTGAGAAAGGAATGATGAAGTTTAGGCAACTAGAGTTCTTGGCTGTGAGAGTCTCTTGACTCTTGACAGATTTGTGTTACTCAGTGTATTCCTGTTTTTTGTGCTGAAATATATCACTGTTTAGGTTCCTATTTTGCCGGTTCCTAAGAGTTTATAACTATGGAAATATGTTAAAAACTATATATAACTATCCACTCTCCAATAATCCCGAGTCCAAGATGCAAGATGGAAATAGGGTTTCAACTTTTCATTCTTTTTTCAGGCCAAAAAAAACTTTTCATCCTTTTTTTTTTTGTTCAAGTCAAAACTGTACAAACGTAAGTTTTTACGTGTTTGAGCTTACTTGCGTTTCAACAAGTCCTAGTAAAAACGTAAGTTTTTACGTTTTTATACTAGTTTTTGATAACAATGTCCCCGTGTGCATAACAAACTCACACCTGATACGGTTTTGCATTACTGATTACAAGTTGTAAAAACTACTCAGTAACAACAATACAATGAACACCTGTACTAACTATTTGGGCCTTGTGTTGGACTGGGCTACTTTATTAATCACACTAACAGGTTTGCACAAAGGATAAATAAGGTGCACGGAATATGGCAGAAAAGGTGAACATCTATGATGCTAAAGTTGGTTAAAAATGACTGTCTGTCAATTTCTTGTGGCAAAATACTGGAGGTTAATAGTTACTATATATACCCCTCTCCAGTTTGTGTGGAAAAAATCCTCATCCAGCTAAAATATTTTGGGACAAATTACATACAAAATCCCAGAACATATATGAAATGCTGATTGCTCAACAGTTGCAGAAGTATAGAAAATCACACTGTTGCCATGACGGCTTGGGGACAATGATATATAACAGTAGGGAAGAATCATTTCTAGGAAACAAAATATCTTTATGAAGGAGAGCTGGAGCATAACATTAAATCAAATTTCTCTAAAGAAACCAGAACATTGACTTAAAAAAAGATGGACTAGTGGCAATCATGTCATATTCTAGCTGTTTTCACTTTCTGTTACTTCTGTGCCATTTTAAGGATTATTCGTGTTCTTCTCTCTTATGTAACATTTTCAATTCTAACAAAATGTCTTCCACTTTATTCAATTATATCATGGAAGCTAACTTGTCCGGAATGTCCCAGAAAACCATATAATCATTTACCTGTGATACAGCAGCAGCAACAAAATCATTTACTCGATCTTGGACGTTGTAATCAAATAAATCAATGTTATCCTTCACAAAAAAATATAATCAAACTTTAGTAGTCAAAAAAAATATTTGGAATTAAAGTGACCAAAACTAAGAAGTTCTTTTTAAAATATATACTTGAACAATTGGTGAATTATCATTAACTTCAAAGTAAAATCCAGCAGGTGGCTCATAATTCTCAGGGAATGCACCAGCAAAGATCTGGAACACAAAGGAATGAGAAGACAACAAAACATGAAGGTTAACAGGACACATCACCAACTGTAAATAAACAAATCCAACTATACAAGGACTATATGAAACAACTAATAATTTTTTACAATCACCTGAGCAGAGGAGCCAAGGCTCTTACTTCCCTGCCAGATAACCTCAAGACTCTTCTCATTTTTGCGCTTAGCTCTATCTTGATAATCTATTCGGCCAAAGAAAAGTGAGTCGAAGCCAACCTGCATCCACAATTAGAATTAGAAGGTAGCTCACATAGAGTTTTAACAATGGGTGAAGGATTTCTCCAGTCACTGGAGTTATCTCCAGTAACCCTAAAACTACGTCGTTTTAGATTAATGAAGGATGTTTCTATAATTTTGTTTATTTTTTAATCATATACATTTTACCGAAACACCCTTCATTTTTTTACCTAAAATTACTAACAAACCCTTCATTAATTCAAAACGAAGTAGTTTTGAGGTCACTGGAGATAATTCTATCTCCAGTGATTGGAGAAACACTTTTCCCTTTAACAATATGCACAACAGTTCTTTTTCTTCCAAACAAAAATAACAAGATTCTGTGGTTGAAGGTCTAAGGCATACTTCAGATCCCAATAAGTATGCCTGCACAGCAGAATGTCCAAAGGGATCAATTTGCCAACCAATTCTAGGAGTCACACCAAACTCCTCTTTCAGGAATCGATGTCCCATCGTTGTCTGATCAATCATGTCTATGTAATGTGTTGCTGCCTCATCATGCATACACATGCCACCATTTCTGTGACAAGAGGGAAAGAATATGTCACAGAAAAATCATCAGCACTCAAATACCAGATGAGTGGAGAGAATGAAAATATACTTTCTGGAACACTCCAAACTTGAAAAATAACTTTTTTTCTCAAGTAAAGAGAAAATTAAAATTGTTCTAGACAGAAAAGTAAATTACATGAACTCTAATTGACCCGAACTGACAAGTTGCTTAACTACATGCTTAACAGCTTCACTCTGGTCCCTCCACCATCGCTGAAAAAAGGCCTGCATTGATGATGAAACAAGGAAAAAATTGATCCTGGTAACTCTAGGAAGCACTAAAAAAAAACATGACTGATGTAAGTTAGTGCAAAAACTACACTATAAAATGATCGTCTGGTTGCCCATGCTTGACCACGTGTATACAAACAATGACATTAAGGCATAAAAAAGAGGAAGAGTCCATCATAAGTATAGTTTTATGGAACAAACTAAAAATTCAGATATAATTTATCAAAGTTCAGTGTAGGCATTTGAAATTTGCATAGATGATGAATAAATTAGGCATTTGCGTCATTGGGTAGCATTTCAAGAGATTGCAATTCCATAATTTTGCAAGATTTCTCAATTCCCTCATTTATCAGTACCACGAGTATTAGACTATTAGCAAATACCAGCGAAATTTGCAGGAAGCTGCGTGGATCAAGAGGGAACAAATTGCCTTATTTGATAGAAACAAAGTTTGAGGTGGTTTAGACACGCTTAACAGCATGAAATCATCTTAAAAGACGTCGAGAGCAAACACTCATAGTTATGAGGCAGGATTTTTGGTTAATAATCTACTAAAGAGATCTGGTTTTCAACAGAACAGAATGGCTCCGTTCGATCCATGTAGCCGACCCATCTAGTGGGATAACGCTTTGTTGTTGTTGTTGATGATGATGATAGAAACAAAGATCGGCTTTCCAAAATTAATTGAGGCGGTCTGGAAATTGCGCCAATTAAAAGTACGTTAGACAGGCAGTTGACACCTTTGAAGTTTGAACTAAAATTCCGCAGGGCTGAGGTTTATAGGGACGATAATTCCAACTTTTGAAATACTTTCATCTGGGTTACTCAGTAATCGCCATTAGCAATTTATGGAAAGAAAAGATTAGCCAGAAGAAAAGACATAGGAGAAGCAACTCACTATCTCAACGTATATAAATTTCCGATTCTTGTCAGCCAACAGCGAAGGAACTAAGGAGTCTAATACATTTTGAACACAAGCACCCTGCAAAATTCAGCAGGACAAGCATATGAAATTTTCAATCTTTATACAAAATATTGCAAATCATAAAATTGATAGTGAGTGAAAGAAAGACCTGAATCGAATTATTAGAGCCAACATAGTACTGATCAACAGTCTTCAACCACCCAACGTCGTCGTGGGTGTGAGGAACCAGATGAACATTTAGCTTACCAGGAACTATGCTCTGCGAGGTGTTATACATTATGAACTTGGATTGCCCACAAAAGACTGCTCCAAAAAGGAACAGCAAAAGAAGGAACAGATTCGCCATTGGGAGCTCACACCAATCCCTCGAGTAAAGCAACTCCAGACGCTCGACCAAAATAGTATCTTCTCTCGGTCTCCCGCTCGTTGTTCATGCACAACGCTAACTGTTACAACTCATCGGAGTTCAGACTAATTTTCAAGGTGATTTTCTCAGCAATTTTCAATCATACGAAGACTTCCCCGTCTTCGTGCAAATGCAGCCAAAATCAGTCAAGTGATTCGTAGATCGACTCTCTTGACTTTTTCCGATTTGTAGCCACTTGGCATTTCCAAAATTTAACACCTCCGAAGTTGGATCTACATTACATGGTTATGTTTATAGGCTTATTATGTGCTTATATCTTTAATTTGAGGTATAAGTATATTTTTAAAAAAAAATTTTATATATTATATTTATTTAAATTTTAATTATATGCTTCTTTTTGATATGTTTTTTTTATCTAGTATCTCAAATTAATTAAAATCTAAATAAATATAATATATAAAAAAAATATGCTTATACCTCAAATTAGAGATATAAGCACATAATAAGCATGTAATGTGGATTGTTCGAAGTTCCGATAAGGAGCTGACGGGCTACAGCCTACAGTATATAATCTTTTTTTTTTTTTATACATCATGGTAGGAAACGGGAGTAGGGTTCCAACCTGGACATAGGGGAGGGAGACCAGTTAATACTGACTCCCATACCACTACACTACTAAAGCGCTGGCTATATAATCTATATTTCTAGTTAAGTCACAATCCCAAATGACAATTAAAGTTTTGCATTTAAATCTACTGCACGAAGATGGTTCCATTTCAACGCAGATTTTATATATATATATACACATACACACACCAAATTTCAAAGCAGATCTTTAAAGAAATGTTAGGAAAGTGATTTGATTCTTAATTTTATTTGCAATCATTTTAATTTAGTGATTTGGATAAGAAGCTGACCGGGCTATGTTAGATATATAAGGTATTTCTAGTTCAGTTGGGCCAATCAAAGTTTTATTTATATCACTGCCAAAAAAAATATTTATTTCAATAATATTCCGGGAATTTAATGTTTTGGATAGGGAGTAAGGAACTATAATTCGCTGATTTTAGCTAATATCAGATTAACACAAAAATTCCAGCAATGCCACTAAATACATTGCAAGTCAAAGCACAAGCGATGACTTTGGCCAAAACAAAAGAAGCACACGTGATGGCTAAAAGCTCCGTTTTAAAAATAAAATAAAGTGTTGAAATAATGATTTACTTTGAGAAAATCCCATTAAAAACTTTTTAAAATAACTAAATCCTTAACCGGACTAAAAATTTAACAAATTCTAAATCATCACACCTAATTCATAATTCTAGGATTGAGTGATTTTACCTATATGGATTATCTTCACTGGCACCACAATAAGAAATTTTACAATTACATCGTCCAAATACTTGTTGCAATGATCTTTAGAAAGGTCTCTAGTGCATTGAGTCAACCCATAAAATGTCATAAGATTCCATTCTCCAAGCTTTAACTCTCCTACCACACACATCTGGGCAAACTGGGCTTTGCTGGTTCGTCTTCGTGCTTGGCTCGTCTCAATTAATGATGTAGAAAAAATAACCAGCCTGATAACAAAACATTTGTCATATTTGTCACTAGAGGTATAGCTGGGGGCCTTCGAGGGCCTTAGGATCTCTGCCTTTGACAGATACATGCCTAGTATAGTATTTTCAACTGCATGATATATATTATGACATATATATATATATATATATATATATATATATATATAGTATAAAAAGTGCATGATATTATTTACTATTTACAATGTTAACCTATATTTTGAGGTTAGATTTTCCCCCTCCAGTCTTAATTAAAAGACTTAGTTGATTTTTTTTTGAAAAAATTAAGGAAGTTAAATAAGATAGTTAATTATTTCATATGTTGTATATCTTTAGATTATATATTAGTTTATTAGTCAAACTAATTAGTCTGAAGAAAAAAATACTTTAAAATAATTTAATTAGCTTCCCTTATCTCTCCAAAAAAGTCATTTAAGTTTTATAATTAGGACCAGAGAGTATGGTGATGAAAACGTAGATTTTACCTTAAAACGGAACGAGAATGAAAAATCGTAAAAATTTAAAAGCGTTTAGAAAATTAGTAAAATCATTTTAATGAAAAAAAAATCATAAAAACGTAAAATCGCAGTGATAAATCGAGTTTTTAACTACCATGTCAGAGAAAGTAATATGAGTATGTATATTGATTTTATTACTAGCATCATCTCTCTGTTTTTTTTTTTTTCCAGTGCTAGGTACTCAGTCTGCATGCCAGTAACTCGATCTTATTAAAGGGTGCAGAACCTAAGCAAATATCAGGCCATGTTCTGGGCTACTAGTGATACCTGACCCATACTGGAAACAGAAGAAGATTCTCTCCTCATCATTTTTCTGATTTTCCCTTATTAGTATATCTGAGTCATTGATTGGGAAGATGAGAGAGAGGTTAAAGTGATATTGTGATTGATTGGATGGATATGATTTAGAGATGATGAGGGATAATGAGAGAAATCCAACCCGACTGAAAACATAGGACAAAGTTAAGTTTATGGGTGAAAAGAAACGGATCAATGATAGAGTTAAGTTCCTAATTTGACAATAAAGTTTTAGTCAAGGGATAAAATTATATTTACTTAAATAAAAAGATTACTCCCTTCGGTCCTTATTATAAGGCACCAACTAGTTTTTTTTTACAAACCAATAAAAATAGTTAAAGTCAATAAAGTTTCTCTACAATTTAAGTAACTTTCAATATTACCCCTACTAATTGCAGTAAATTATAATATTATATTAATTATTACTCTCACATATTACCCTCATTAATTATGGGCAGACATGGAAACAAATAATTAATGCTCATTGGGAACAAGCAAATGCCTTATAAAAAAGACCAAATAAAATTGATAGTTGATACTTTATAATAAGGACCAGAGGGGTACATAAAATTTCTCAAAAGGGGCGAAAACTACAGCTTTGTTAACTCTCCAAAAGCCACCGCAAACTCATCCTTTAATGCCTCTCACCTTCTTTGACCGAAAAAAAAATGCCTCACCTTCTCTCTCCAACGCCATTTCCCTTCTTCCTCTCACTTCTTCTTTTTCATAGATTACATTGACATCTAGTTTGGTTTGAGAGGAGAAAAAGAAGAGAGATAAAAAAATTTCACTCATCTTTACTGAATAGTTCATAAAAAATTTTTAATATTTAAAAAATATATTCTCAATAAAAAAGAATATTTTTCTCATTAATGACGGAGTTAGTAGTAAGTTTGAGGACAAATCGGACAACGGCATAGGCCAAGGGGAGACCCAAAATGGCTATATCCCTATTTTTACACCCAAGTAAATATAATTGTGTTAGGCGCCTTTTAACTAAATTTTCGTTGCCAAGTACCTAAACTCTTGATATTATTAGTTTTCATAACTTGATTGAATTTTTATTTGATTAGTATATAACTTCAAATAGTTAGTTTCGATGCTAACAATTTCATAAAAATTAGATTTGAGTTTAACGGCCCAATGATTTTTTGTTTTAATCTGTATACTTAAATTCAGATTAAATTTTAACCCAAAAAAAAAATCAGATCAAATTCTCATGTAAATATTGTTGTTTAAGATGTATTGAATAAGTAGAAATTAAATATACAATAAACAGAATAGTATAATAAGTATATGTATTAATTAAATAGAATAGACAGAAAACATACAACAAGTCTGTAAAATATGAAAAGCTATAAACGAACTCACAAAACTACTGAAAATGATAATAAACTATGCAGAAATTCGGGCCTAACTTTTGTTGTGTCCTTAAGACAATTTTGCTTTCTCAATATAGATGCCGAAGGTTTCCTGAGCAATTGCCTCCCAGAATAGAGCGAATTTTTTGTTTTCAGAAAGATGGCTCTGTCTGTCTAAGTCCAAACGAATCCAACAAGTCTGCTTTCGAAACATATAGAATGTATATGCAATATGCAGAAAGAGTGTATGTAAAAAATCGGGATTTATTCTGTGACTAGGGCGCCCTATTTATAGACTCTGAAAAAACACGATTAAATGGACTCGTTTGTTGCTGCGAACTGGTGCATTGTGCAAACAGATGCACCAGAACAGAATGAACAGAGGCGACCCGCGTCTCTTACCGGTGAACTGGTGCATCGTACGAACAGACGCACCAGAACGTAGCGAACAGACGCACCAGAATGTAGCGAACGATTTGAACGGATCGCAAAACGTAGTTACTGGTTGGAAAACTTGGAGAGGCACAACGAAATTGTTTAAACGCTCGGAAATTCAAAAACATGATTCAATAAAAAATTATTTTTTGGATCCAAAAAATAATTGAATAAAAAATTAATTTTTTATTTCACATGCGCGGACCGGACCTGACGGGCGACGCGCGACCGAGCCGGATGGCGGCGGCGCGCGTGTGGTAGACTAAAGGTCACCTAAGTCCTCACCCCTCTATAAAAGTGGGTTGGCCCAAGGGCTCAATTAGTAGGAGCCAAGTTGGGGCTTTTATACCCTCCAACTAAGCAATTTGGGACTCTTATCCACACACACATTCCTTCTTACTTTTTCCTCTTCTTTTCCATCCATCTTTTTATTCATGACCCATGGATTTTTCTCCTAAATTCTAACAAATATATGAACTAAAACCAGCGAACTATAAGGATAAAATTAATATGAAACCCCAACCTAAAATCATCAATCATTAAAATATTTTAGCTAGGCGTGTATGAGTTTATTTGAAATAGTGATTGGAATCTTTAAAAATATATTTTTAATCATAATTTACGGTATAAGAGATAAATAAATATAGGGTGAAGGTGCAATTTTACCAACAAACTATTACAGAAAGAGCGTCTAGCACAAATATTTATTTAGAGTACCTAAAATACAAACAAACAATTAAAATAAACTAATATATAATTTAAAGATACACAACATATGAAATGATTAAGTAACTTATTTAGCTTTCTTAATCTCTCCAAAGAAAGTCAACTAGCTCTTATAATTAGGACCAAAGGTAGTAACTCTTTTGTAACCATGAGATACCCACGGCGTGATCTCGAAGGAAAATGTGATGTCATTTCCACAGTCAAGTGTCTGTGACCATATACGTGTAATGGTTATGTAATTGTTAAGAATAAAGTATTTTTGAAAACGCATAATCACGAACCAGTCATCACACAGTGGTTAAAGTTATTCAATTATTTATGTTTTGCCACATGCAAGTGGTGGATATCTTAGGATTTTTAACCAAAATAATAACCAAAAAAAAAAATATTTACCAATCTGAAGCACTGTTCAAACTATTTCCCAAAATAAGGCTGATGTGACAATGGCGTCAGAAAGTACGACGCCACTAGTGGCGTCGTACCTTCTGCCACGACTAGTGGCGTCGTACTTTCTGACGCCACCGTGTCATTTTTTTTTTTTTTTTTATAAATATTGAATCATCAGACTGTGATTGGTCCACCGGGCACGCCACGTCAGTGGCGTGAAACAGGTCCACGCCACTGGTGGCGTAGGACCCCCCTACGCCACCAGTGGCGTGAGCCTTATTTTGGTAAATAGTTTTGACTGTGCATTAATCTGGTAAATATTTTTTTTTTTGTTATTATTTTGGTTAAAATCCCGGATATCTTATGGGTAATAGTAAACTATTACTCAATTATGTTTATGGGAAACAAGGGCAAGCAAAGTGCTCTCTTGTAGAGTTTGACCATGATGTGTTTGCTTCTAGTTAAATCCTCTTCCTTACAACTCAATTTTAGGTGTTTAAATTACCCACAAATAAAACAGAGTGCATGAAGCAGCTGGTGATCTTTTCAGCATTTTCAAGTTTTAAGCAAACAGAAAAGTAGAGTTTACCATGTTCTGGCCATGAATGTCTCCCGGAAGTATGATCTTGTGGAATCGTCTAAGTTCAACATTGGCAGAAAAAACCAACGACCGGACAGAGCTACACCTGCGACGCATCCATTGGGGACTTATCAGGAATGTAAGTAGCTTCGCGCAGGGTGCACTTCAAGTAATAGTGTCTTTAGTTCCCTCCCTCACTCAGACTTTGTTCTCCCCTGTCAAGTATCAAACTGTCAATTAAGTTTCCAGCTTTAAACAAATAAACGTTCGTTAACGGTGTTTTTTTTTTTCAACCCTTTTTAATTGTTTGTTTGTATTTTAGGTACTTTAAATAAATATTTGTGTCAGACGCTCTTTCTGTAATAGTTTGTTGGTAAAATCACACCTTCACTCACAAATATATAAGAGGAATTTTATCTCAATTTACATATATAAAATAAACATATTTGTGGGTCACAAACGTGATCCCCAAGCAAATACTATATCAATATGACTGTACAAGTCTGAGATGTGAGATACCCAATGAGCTGGAAGTATGGTTGTTTTAACGTGTTCAGGTAGTACAAATTAAATTATTGAACAGTCAAACCCAAAAAATAAAAATAAAAATGTCCATTCCATTTTGAGCACCGTCAGCACCATGATGGAGGCATGCATGCATGTTACTTAAGATACACTACTTTGCTCATAATTAATTTATTGGACTATTTCATGTTATTTTTGGACTTGGATCGGAGTTGGAAAACGAGGGAGCCTGATCGACTCGTATAGGCTCTCGCTTAGAAACATTATTACCTAACACTCGTAGTTTACTATTTTCTGAAATCTGATCCTAATTAACATTAACGTATGTATATTACATGCAAATAAAACTTAATTATAGGGTAGTCTTTTCTGTACGATGAAAATTTTATAAATATTTTGTATTTAATTCTAAACAATGAAAGCATAACGGGGAACGGATGGTTAGCTACGTATATTGCCAGTAATGCTAAAATTTAATTTATAAAAAAGATTAAATATCGTATGAATAATCAACTAATACCTTTTTTTTTAAAAAAAAAAAAATGGTTTGGATTTGCATGCATCATGCCGGTCTTGACCTCAACAGCGGAACAGGGGATAAGATAATAACAGGGAAGACATTCCTCCAATTGTTTTATAGTATGACGTAAGGGGGTGCGTCATCGACTTAGTCAGATGTTGACCAGCAAGGTCCCTAATCACTAATCACGCTCCCCCTGGTCCCATGCTTGACCACGGGCGTGCCTAGGCCTCTCCATTATAAAACTCGATCACACCTATACTCCTAAACTCTAGCTCCATGCCTACATTTAAAATATAAAACAAATAAAAATAACCGTTTAAAAATTTTCATTGACTATGGAAAAAAATTAAAAAACTGAGTTCAACCTGGTGCAGCTCATGCATTCATATCTTCAACTATAAACATGTGAATAATTTTAGTTTCAAAGACTTTTGTACGTAGTTAAAAATATTTTACCGACAACTGAAGAAATTAAAAGCCTAGCCAATTATGAGTCACACTTGCACTTGCACCAACTCTCCCCTACCCAATAGTAAAATTTAAAAAATGTAAACGGGGAATAATTAATTAACTGTAAAAGTCAACTATAAACAGGACGGTTTCATATGAGATATATATCAACTATCGTTGACAAAACTTGCTATTTAATTTACCTGTCCACGTCCAGCATTCGATGTTTCAATGATATTGAAAGAGGTTTATACAATATATATCATCATTAACAACTATTCAATAAGTTATTTATGACTCTCTCTTTTTTACCTGAAAAGTTATTTATGAGTTTAAACACGGAAATATATTTAATTTGTTGTTTAATTAATTGATTTATTGGCCCTTTGTTTCCATGACGATCGTAATTATTATTTATAGCCGCGGCTTAATTTGCCTGGCGTTGCTTACTGGCACTTCGTAATTCTGGTAATTAAGATGAAATGAAATGGGAAAAATGATTTTTTAGGTGAGTCAGGCCAACCAAAAATGGCAAGAGATCGACTAGCAGTTTTTATACGCCCGGGGATTTGTGACAATTTATTAAGTTGTAATTATTGGATACAACCGTTGGCAAAGAAAAATAAATTATTAGGTACGTACAACCACGCAAAATGATTAAAAGGGAAACCCTTAATTAATTAATTAAGAAATGGAAAGGGGAGATACTGCTTTAGCAAAATCTTATTATGAAAAAAATAAACACGGCACGTGTGTTGTTTAGAAACATTAATTAACCCCCTATATATCGACTTAAATTATACTGTATATATATTTTTTGTGTTAAAAAAAAATTATACAGTACTATAATATCATCAAAGAAGTTATGTTGGAATTAATATTTTTAAAATTAATAATCGTCTTCCATATACCTCAAGCAAACTAGACTGGACAAACGAGGCGAAGGATGGAACAAATTAAACACGTACGGCTATCAGTTCTGATAACATAAACGTCGAGGAATGAAATTAATTAGAGAAAATGGCCCACCAAATGAGGAACATAATAAAAGCTTTTTTGTTGGAGAAAATTAAAAAAATGGTTTTAAAGATGCTTAATGTACATGCCAATTTCAAATAACCTCACACGACAACATGTAAACAACACAAGTGAATATGTGAATGAGATTTATTATTAATTAATTTTTTTATACGGGACTTATTTATGGAACATCAATTAAAAACTTTAATCATCAATAAGCTCAACCAGAATGTCACGATATATATGACATAAATACCACAGATATTGGTACTGGTACACGGGGCATAAAAGATATTTTGGTAATTACGAGCCGCTGGCTTTAATTTGCATAACATTTAAACACACATTAAATCATGAAAAAAACAAATTTTACAGCATATACATATCCTTTGTAAACTTTTTCCGTACTCTGAATTTCAATCTTTTTCCCTCTCCGGCAGGAGGAGCGTTTTGGTTATTTTAAAATCTGTATTGACTTCTAATAATGATCTTGGACATTAATTCTTAGCAAGTATAAAAATTTAAGGTGTTAAGTAATGTAAAATATATAAAAATAATTTGATGGCTAATTTCCCAAATTATTAGTCGCAGATTCACTGTATCGCCACGCACATGCACTTTATATATGGACAAAGCAATCTACTCGGCAAGGGGTATGATCGCCATACACTGATGCCGACGGAGCCATGCCCCTGCACAGTTCGCCGCCACGTGTAAGACCTAATATGCGCCAACCTACCTTTTCAGAGAAAAACATTTTTAAAAAATAATTCTATATTTTTCCATTTTGTTGGCACCTCCAAATCTCGAAGGGACAAAGAGCGTCTCTCACTTTAAACGTGCAGCAATCAAAACCCTACAAGCAAGCCCCATGTTATCTTGTTCTTTTCCTTCATCACCTTCTCTATCTTTTCTTTCTAGCTACCTTAAGATGACAAGTGAACAGCGAATCCTTCTCTTACGATCTTTGCTTTGATTCTTTAATCTTTTCGATACAAAAATCTTAGATCTCTCACTCTCCCCCTTCATCATAGCTAGAAGAATCAAAGAGCGAGGAGGTTTATTATTATAACACAAGAAGCTGAACAAGGTGGATCGAAGGCATGGGAAGAGAGCTCTACCGTCTGATCACGATGCATCAGATGATAATAAAAGAGAAGGTTCATTCATGTCTCAGGCTCACACATCACCATCTGATCAGACCCAAAAGGAGGAAGAGACTTCACCTTCTTCTACTTTTTCGTACCTTATCAGCACCAGTACTGATACTAAAATCTCACATGGTCAAGTAATAAGCACTTCTTCTGGGCTGATCCAGAACCAGGACCCATCTCAGCCTACACATCAAAATCAAGGTAATTAAAGTCCCATGCCTCCCTTTTCTTTAACTTAATTTTCAAGAGTTTTACCAATATAATTCTTACCTCACAGGATCTCCTTTACCAGAGATTACATGATGATAAGTCTGGATATATATACATGTACACACACACATAAGCAACTGTCCATGTTAATTTTCTCATATAAAAAGATTTTCCCGTCAATTATTAACCCCGAGTGCAACAATAATAGCCACCTATTAGCTAGCTATATGTCGATCTGGGGCACTTCGATCGGTTTCACCTGCAAATCATGTTTGATCTCGATTTGACAAGGCGGGCCCACTCAATAGTACTATTTGTTACGTTTCTCGGCTTGTTTCTATCCGGTAATGATTTGATCGTACCGCGACAAGTGGTTCAGTATATTTTCAGTGTGCACTATTCATTGGTGCCCCATTTTGTCTTCATATGTATAGTTTGAAAACTTCTACTCTCATTAACTAGCTAGCTAGCTAGCCCATCAGTAGTGCTATATATATTTTTGTAAAGAAATGTTGAACTTGGACATTTTTTTGAAAGGCAACAATAATAATATGAGAAAAAGGAGCTACAGAGGAGTAAGGCAGAGACCCTGGGGAAAATGGGCAGCCGAAATCCGAGACCCTCAAAAAGCAGCCAGAGTGTGGCTTGGCACCTTCGAGACCGCTGAGGATGCAGCCGCTGCTTATGATGCTGCTGCTTTAAGGTTCCGAGGAAGCAAAGCTAAGCTTAATTTCCCCGAACGTGTTTCTTTAGCTGCTTCTTCAGCCATCCCTCCGTCGCAAACCCAGCTTCCGGCTGCTCCTTCCACAGCGGCACAAACGGTGTCTCGGCCTCCAGCGCCGTCGACCGACGAAGGGTTCCCGAATCTATTGCAGTACGCGCAGCTGCTTCGTGGTGGTGGTGATGATGACCTGCAAAGAGCTGCTTCGGGACTTTATAGTTATCAGAATGAGTCATTATTTCTTTGTGATTCTTCTTCTCCGTTGTTCTCGTCATCATCAGGATTGTCTTCTTCGTCTGCTTCTATATCTGGGTCTGATCAACAACAGGTTCAAGATCCCCAGACAGCACAAAAGGGAGATTATAGTTCTTCTTCTTCTGGTTCTTATTTTTTTGATGGAGGAAACACGAGGGGATGATAGATAGTTTTACGAAATTTTCATACAGTCCTGAGCCGGAGCATGCAGTGGTTGCTAGCCCCATTTTTTCAGTTTGAATGGCACCTCTGATTCGGAGACATTTATACGGATGGTACATTTATTTTTCTCTATACGCATTTATGTTCTATTCTTTTGGTTTTTTTTTTTTGTCAAACTATTCTTTTGGTTCAAAGATGCAATTGTCTTTATATAGTCGATATCTTTGGCACCACGTACTATTCATTTTCCCTCTGCGATACGGCCTAAAATTAAAGTCTGGGAAGAGTATGTGCACGTGCTTGTGTCTCATCATTGTGTGTTTCTTTTCCCCACCATCGCTAGTTTCCAAACAAATTAGCATTATTATATCACAACCACTTTTTCACCTTTAAATAGAATCTCATATACCTTTATCATTTCTCTTTTCTATTGAGATTCTAATTTAATGGTGAAAAATGATAGTGAGATAAAATTAGTAGTGATAATATCTTATACCTTATTCAAATATAGTACTCCCTCATATCCTAATTATAAGAATTAGGTCCTAATTATAAGAACTAGTTGACTTTTTTAGAAAAATTAAGGAAATTAATTAAATTACTTTAGAGTATTTTTATTTTTATTTTTTTCTTTAAATTAATAAGTTTAACTAATAAACTAATATATAATCTAAGGATACATAATATATGAAATGATTAAGTAATTTATTTAGCTTTCTTAATCTCTTCAAATAAAGTCAACTAGCTCTTATAATTAGGACCGAAAGTAGTACCATAATTAATACTTATCGTTGACTTCATTAGTTTTGCCACATGCATAGGATCGGAGTATGAGATACGGATCATGCTTATCCGATACTCTGAGAGTTGAGATATGTTTTGGCGTTTTCGTTTTAATTTTTTAGAAATATTTTTATAGGGTTTGAGCTAAATCTGTGAGAAAAGTTGTCTAAAAAATACACTAATTAAGGTATCATTGTATGTGTCAAAGGAAAAATTGAATTTTATGACCAACTGGGTCAAAGGAAAAATTTATGACGTGCAACACTTCGGGGATATAATAAAACCATATCAGATGAAGTTATATTATTATAATCTTATTTATAAGTCTATTTTGATTAAAAAGTTTGATTCCATTTATAAGTCTTCTTTCAGATAATAAATGATATTATAATTTTGCTTATATACCAGAAAAAATAGAAAAAGGAATAGAGAGTTGAAAAATATTTATTTATAAATAAGAGTAACTTTGTTCTATAATAATCATTAAGTTAACTAACTCTGGCATTAACGGAAGTTTCATCGTTAGAGGTTCTAATCAATTAGCGAGCGGCAAGCAGTTTAATTTGTTTGAATACGATAAATCAGCTGATTCATACATTTAGTCAGTGGTGGCATCTAATAATAAGCGTTTACTCTCCGAGCGCATTCCGTGAAATGAATACAATTCAATAATAATACAAGTTAAAAAAAAACACACACACACACATTTTGCAACTGTCTCCCAACCTTTTCAAAAATCACACAAAGAAAGTACGAGTATATATTTAAAGACTGAAATAAATTACATCTCCTAAAATTGGGATATATACTGTGAAGAAAATATAATTACTTAATTAGTGAATTATGAAGAAATATAAATAAAATAAAATTATGAAATAACCAACAATACATTGAAAGTATTGATTAATGGATCAATTTTCTTATGAATAGGGTATTACAAGTTTTTAATGATAAGTTGACAATTATACCCTTACGTAAGATCCCTTGATTCCCTTCGAGTTCTTACACCGCAGGCTGCTTCAATTCGGCAATGTAAGCGCTGACAATTTCATATATATATATACTACCTCCGGTCCTAATTACAGAGTATAAGATATAATGGACTTTGTTTGGATAAATTAAGGAAGTTAAATAAGTTACTTAATCATTTTATATATTGTCCATCTTAGATTATATATTAGCTTATTAATCAAACTAATTACTTTGAAGAAAAAAAAATAAAAAAAAAATACTCTAAAGTAATTTAATTAACTTCCTTAATTTCTCCAAAAAAGTCAACTATGTCTTATAATTAGGACCAGAGTAATATGATCTGCATTGTTGGAACTGCCACGTTGGCCTATTTATATTTTGGCACGTGGCGTCGTGGTCAGACTAACAAAAACATGAGTCACATTACAAGTGGGATGTGCATGTGAGTGTGATGCTTTGCTTCATTGAGAGGATAGTTCGTGTTTTGATAATTCGAAGACAGTGAAGCAGTGTCCCTGTTACCACCGCCATAATTATTATTCGTTTTTTTTTCCATCTGCTATATATAAAAATCTTTATTACTCCCTCTGGTCCTAATTATAAGAGTTTGTTGACTTTTTTGAAGAGATTAAGGAAGTTAATTAAATTACTACCTCCGGTCCTAATTATAAGAGCTAGTTGACTTTCTTTGAAGAGATTAAGGAAGCTAAATAGGTTATTTAATCATTTCATATGTGAAATATTCTTAGATTATATATTAGTTTATTAGTCAAACAAATAAGTTTGAAGAAAAAAATAAAAATAAAATTATTTTAAAGTAATTTAATTAGCTTCCTTAATCTCTCCAAAAAAGTCAACTAGTTCTTATAATTAGGACCGGAGGGAGTACTTTAGAGTATTTTTATTTTTATTTTTTTCTTCAAACTAATTAGTTTAACTAATAAACTAATATATAATCTAAGGATACACAATGCATGAAATGATTATGTAACTTATTTAGCTTTCTTAATCTCTCAAAAGAAAGTTAACTAGTTCTTATAATTAAAACCGGAGATAGTAATACACATACTATGACCAGGGGAATTGAGCCGATGGATGAGAACAGCTGACTTTATCCATTCCTCTGCATCATAATCAACATTTTGCCTCCCTCGATCCTCTCTTATCTCGAGGAATATGTCAAAGCGTCATCTACAGTATCATTGGGCCTCTTGTTTTGAGAATATATCCCACATCTGTCCAATTATGTACCCCAGCGTGTCAAGGTTTTTTTTTAAAACCAAATCTTATATATCTAATTAATTCAATGATTATGGAATAAATTTTTTATTTTATTTTCATATATGATTGGTTATTTTTACACTATTTCTTCTCTTTCTATCTTTATGAATACAATTAATATGAGTAAAATTATCTCAATCTCATTTATTATAGAAACTAGACTTATAAATAGGATTAAATTTTTTTATTAGAATAAACTTATAAATAAGACTAAAGTGGTAGTGTGGACAATATAGAATAAGTAGATCTAAAATATAAGCCACTTGATAAGATAATTAGTATTTATTTTTTAATTTTGTTTCTGTAGTTAATGCTTGTTTCTAATTTGCCCAACTTAATAAATATTCAGATAAATTTTTCATAAAGGTAAAATTGGATTTTTTATTTGTTTATGACATATTCAGTAAGTTAACTTGAGATACTTAAAATTTTCATCTTTTTCATATATTTTAAATGGTCCCCCCCCCCCCCCCTCAATTTGAAGAATGCATTTTCCTTTCCCCGTGTAGAAGTTTGGACACCATCCCGTGTGCTGAAATCAGGACAAAATGTGATCATCCTGAAGACGTAGAGAGCCACAGTTCGAAAACTCCATTCATCATGATTTACAATCTCTCCCTCGTGAGATGTCATTGGACCTGTATGGAGAGCTTTAAGTAGTTTAAAACTAGAATAAGTAGCTGTAGGAAAATAAATAAATAAATAAAAGTGGAGTGTTTGGATTGAGCTTTAAGTCTATTGTTTTTTTTTTTATAAAAAAAAAACTCTAAAAGTCAGTTAAAGAAAAAGTGTCATCGGCTTTTTGATGTGGGCTTTGCCACTTCTATCACTATCAATCCAAACACAAATCATATTTACAATCTGATTTCCTTTCTACTGGGCTTCTAAAAAAGTCAAATAGAAAATAGGTCACCGCTAACCCAAATAAACCCAATATAATTTATATTTAGATTGATAGGGGGTAGAAGTGGCAGGGCTCACATCAAAAAGTTGATTGAACTTTTTCCTTAATTGAATTTTAGGAGTTTTTTTTTTTTAAAAAAAAAACCCAACTAACTTAAAGTTCAACCTAGACTCTCAACTCCTGGCTTTTTTATTACTACCTCCGGTCCTAATTATAAGACATAGTTGACTTTCTTTGCAGATATTAAGGAAGCTAAATAAGTTACTTAATCATTTCATATGTTGTGCATCTTTAGATTATATATTAGTTTATTAGTTAAACTAATTAGTTTGAAGAAAAAAATAAAAATAGTCTAAAGTAATTTAATTAGCTTCCTTAATTTCTCCAAAAAAGTCAACTATGCCTTATAATTAGGACCGGAGGAAATACTGTTTTTTTTTTTTCCTGATTTTAAGCTAGTTAAAGCTCTCTCCAAACAAACTCATTATTTAATTTGTGCGTGTTTGTGATATAGCACAAGAATATTGGTGAATTAATTTTTTAAATCCTAAACTCTAAACTTCTCTTGGTACGAAAGCTGTTTCCAATATGCACACTAATACTCACGTTTTTTTATTTTAAAAAAATCATACCAGGTCAAGCATTAAAAAGTAAAAACCCATACAATAATTATTCATAACTCAAAAGAGGAGGAGGGAGAGTTGGGAAAATGGGAAGCTACAGGCCCAACATGAAATGGGCTTAGAGGCTTTGTTTGACCTCTGACCTATCAACACCAGGCACACAACCAGATTCTAGAGGATCCGGATCTCGTGCCTACCCCAAAGACAATATGAACCATTAAAAAAGAACATTCTAAATTTTCTATTTGAAGTTTCAAACTCATTTTTCTTTTTATAAAAATTCTGAATTTTTGTTTTTAACCTAATGACATTTTAATTTCCGGGAAAAAAAGTACTACCTCCGGTCCTAATTATAAGGCATAGTTGACTTTCTTTGGAGATATTAAGGAAACTAAATAAGTTACTTAATCATTTCATATGTTGTACATCTTTAAATTATATATTAGTTTATTAGTTAAACTAATTAGTTTGAAGAAAAAAATAAAAATAAAAATAGTCTAAAGTAATTTAATTAGCTTCTTTAATTTCTCCAAAAAAATCAACTATGTCTTATAATTAGGACCGGACGAAGTATATACACGATTTGTTTATAAGGGGCCATGGGATACGTTTTACCAAATAAATTTCATTTCACGCACGTAAAACTATTTTTTTAAACTGCACCATATCGATGCTAACTTAATACTACCTCCGGTCTTAATTATAAGAGCTAGTTGACTTTCTTTGGAGAAATTAAGGAAGCTAAATAAGTTACTTAATCATTTCATATGTTATGTATTCTTAGATTATATATTAGTTTATTAGTCAAACTAATAAGTTTGAAGAAAAGAATAAAAATAAAATACTTTAAAGTAATTTAATTAGCTTCCTTAATCTCTCCAAAAAAGTCAACTAGCTCTTATAATTAGGACCGGAGGGAGTAAGAAAGAGCATGATTTCCCCCCTCTCCCAACCGTGGTCTATATATTGCTGGTTTTTCTCCCTGAAATTATCCTTTGGATTAAACTATAAATAAAAAAATTTAACTAATTGAGGGGGAAAAAAGCAAACAAATTAAAATTAATAAGCTAATAATTAAAAGTATTCAAAATCTTTCGACCAGAATGTAATATCATGAATTATTATTAATGATTTTCATAGATGGAATCGCTACTTTTAAGGAATATTTTATTTTTCAATAATTTTTTTATTAATATTACGAAAATTTGACAAAATAAACATTCAGTTTCTAGAACATATAAATTTTATAACGCCTTCATGAATATTTACATGTGTGACTTAAGTTATTATTCCATGTAGTCTTTGGAAAAGGAAATCCCATCTTTATTTATAATTCTAATAAATAATTGTTGTTACATCATTTAAAAATAGGAAAATTACATATAAATACCATTTAAAAATTTTGCGAAGTTTTAATTTTGTTTTTCTATGTGTCGTACTGTCGTCCCAACCATTCTTAAGAAGTCGAGAGTCATTATAATTATAAATAGTTAAATCCACGAAGGACGGAAACGGTGCCAATTTCTAATATCTCCTCAATTCCAACTTTTCCTGAGGCGCAGCAGCTAGGGATTTGGCAGAGGAACAAAGGCCGAAGAAAGACAGAAGAGGAAGATGTTGCGGGTTGCATCGAGGAAGCTTTCCTCCATCTCTTCATCTCCATGGAGAGCCGACCAGGCTATGTCGGCTTTCTTTTCTCGGAATCCTATTAAATCCGGTGGTTCTTCCTCATCCGATCAAAACAGATCCTCTCCCGATGCTGGCCATTTTTATCGCAGGCCCGACTTCCTTGTTTCCTTCAGAGGTTAGGGTTCCTTCCCCTTTCTTTATTCCTCTCTTCTTTTACAATCATTGGGCACAAATTATTTGATTGAGTCGGCGAATCTCGAATCATCTGGCTCTCTAAATCCGCACATGTAACTATTCATTTTACCATTCGCTGTTACGATCTTGTTTTCAATTGGCTTGTGCGGAGCGTGCTACATGATAAATTTATAACATTTTGATGCCTTGTTCATTGGTTCCTGTTGGCATATAGATACTGGAACTTAAGCTCGAAACGAAATGATTACAAATTGGCATACGAGTGAATGGTTCATCGCAATCATGGACTCCTTCTGGATCCCAGTCTAGATATGAAACTATTCGTCGTTCATAATTTGTAGCCTGCTTTGTTAGTTGGCCTGTCTTCTCTTTATTCCTCGAGTTCCCTTTTTGGATTCTCACCTTTTTTAAGGTTGTTTCCGTTGATTTGTCAAATACTTTCGTGTTGAAGTCGGTTGAGTTTTTTTATATCATCCACCTTTTAGAAATCAGGTATAAACTGCATGTCTGAGAGAACCAAAGTTGTAGTTATTGCTTTACGCTGCCAAACTGGTGAAATATTGTTGTTGTTGTTACCGTTTTGATTGGTTTTGATAGGAGTAACTCGTGTTGCCAGTTTGAAAGTTTAGTGTTTTTTTTTTTTAGTACAGAAAGCTTAGTTTTTTAACGTCTATAAACTACTGCGTGTCAGATGTAAATACTTAGTGTCTGGCTATTCGTCTGTTGTAATATGATCACTACCTTGATATTAGATAAAAACTGAATGTTTCATGCTTTTGATACTGGTTGCATGAAAAATGGCTGCGTTTTCCGGTGAATAATTAGAAAGCAATGGTCATGTGGATGTTGATCTAATGAATGGGGCATCAAAAAAATTTCCAGTTGCATCTGAGTTATCTTTGCTCTTCTGGCATCCTTAATCTGCTCAATACGTAACATGTTTAGAATAGGTTGTAATTTCTCTGTTTCTTTTGTCTTTCCTTTACCTTTTTTGTAGGATGAACATCTTTTGTCAGGGATCAGAAAACTGTTTCTGTCTGAGTTGAGACTGACGTATTTGTATATTAACATTGTGTGCCAACTGCCTAGGCAAATGTTAGAATCTGCATCTCCAATGTACACCTGATTAGCCACTTTATATGAAGCCATTGGTTGATCAGTTCACTACTGGTCAATAAGACCTATTTTTTCCATATTAATTGTTTCAAATTGTTCTCTACAGGTTTTTCTACAGACACGCTAATCCATCCAAGAGAAAATAGCATTATTCCAGATATTCCACCTACTGTTGCAGCTATTAAGAACCCTACTTCTAAGATTGTTTATGATGAACACAACCATGAACGATTTCCTCCAGGGGACCCGAGCAAGAGGGCATTTGCCTACTTTGTCCTAACTGGTGGTAGGTTTGTGTATGCTTCTCTAATCCGTCTCCTGATTCTCAAGTTTGTGCTCAGCATGTCAGCTAGTAAGGATGTTCTTGCTATGGCCTCCCTGGAGGTTGATCTCTCTAGCATTGAGCCTGGCTCTACAGTGACTGTTAAGTGGCGTGGAAAGCCAGTGTTTATCCGTCGCCGAACAGAGGATGATATTAAGCTGGCAAACAGTGTTGATGTTGGATCTCTTCGTGACCCCCAGCAGGATGCTGAAAGAGTGAAGAACCCAGAGTGGCTTATTGTGATTGGTGTTTGCACACATTTGGGTTGTATTCCCCTGCCAAATGCTGGCGACTTTGGTGGATGGTTCTGCCCATGCCATGGTTCACATTATGACGTCTCTGGCAGAATTAGGAAGGGGCCAGCACCTTACAATCTGGAGGTACCAACTTATAGCTTCTTGGAGGAGAACAAATTGATGATTGGTTGAAGCTCACGAGGCCATTCAGGCACAACTTTTTTTATTTATTCGTTATCATCAAAATTGCCTTGGACATCTCTTATCGATTCAAACATATTGGGGTATGCTTAGATGTGTTAATGTAACTGAAAAATTGTCAACTTTACTGTTTGGCGAGACTTATTCGAATAATCGCCTGGCTTTTCCTAGCACATAAATGTGAAGACTGAGGAATACGGCATGTAGAAATGATGTATTCCATTTTGGATTTTGCCGATCACATAATTTTTGTCGTTTGAGCTACCTTTTTCTTTTTAAAAGGAAAAAAAAAATTCTTGTTATTATGTCTTAGAACGGATGACTTACTACGACTGTTCATATTAATGCATCCCATTTTCTGGGTACTTGTGCATTTGGCGACATTAGGCCGGCAAGAAGCCATCAGAGTTTAGGAACATGTTCATTGTTCAAATTGTTATTATTAGGGGAACCAGGATCATAAAAATGTCAATTAACTAAATTGGTGTACAAAGACAAGCGGCGTCTCAAAATTGTGAGCAAGCTGGTTAGACACTGGGAATCACAACCGTTGTGTCCGGTACATTGATTCAGCCGTGTGACAAAAGCACATCATCTTTCAAATATGCCTTTGACATAAACCATGCCTTTTTCGTTCAATTGGAGCTCCTTTCTCATTTGTTCTACTTGTTGATCATCACCTTGAACGATAATCTCTGATAAGGTTCCATCATCTGCAACCATCATTTTAACCTTAATCTGCTCTTTTCTGGATGCTCGGCTCCAGTAATATGCTCCCCTGTTTCAAATTTCGAAAGTGTCAGTATGGCCACATGTTAGCCCACATTGCGAAACCTCCCTTGAAACGAAAAAGCGATGAGAAAACTAAAGTGTGCTCCTTTACAATTTACATGATCGCAGCATTCACTTACGCTAGTGGACTTAAGATGGTAATCCAGAACCAATTGTTGCCAATATCTGGGAAGGTTATTGTAAGAACAAGGGCCACGCTTGCCAAGCTGATACAGGTGCAGAAACTCAATAGCGCTGCTTGGCCCCTGCTAGGAACCATCATTCCTTCAAACCTTCATAGACGACGCACAATATCATGTCTAAGTCATCCAGCTCCAAATAAAATACGTGAAAATACAAAAGAAAGAAAGAAACTCTCGTAAAATGCAAGTCGCAAACCTTTGATAAACCAAAATAATCGTCAATTATTTTAATCGAGTATCAAATTCCTAAGTTTTGCTGCCTCGAATTAGAAATTAGAGTATGCAAGAAGAGAAGGAGGCGATGATGATTTACGTGATGGTTTCTCCTTTATCAGTCACTGCAAAATTATTACGCGTGAAGAATGATAAGATCTCCCCTGCAACCTGATTTGGCGCCTTCTTCTCGCCTTCGCCTATAAAGGTCTTCTTCACAACCTATCATCACAGTCACCCGAATCAGGTCAAAATTGCCGAATGAACATAGAAAATAGCAGCAACCAAGAAGGAAAATATTACAAAGCGTGAATTACTTTGGACTTGACAGAACGCTTGATGAGGGACCAAAGGCCCGGAACAGAGATGACAAAGAGACCCAGAGAAGTGTAGTAACTGGCCAATGAATAACCGACGCTGTCTGTAAGTAAAATAAGAGAATAAGGGTTTTGCTGGTTTTGGTGGGTGATGAAGTCCAAAATAGCGGAAGAGGAAGAGACAGGGTCGTGAAGTGAGGCGTGAAGTTGAAGCTTTTTTGACCTCGGTAGGTGCTGCTCATATCCAAGCCGTGGGTGAACTTGGAGATGGCGGTGGCGGAGGGTGAAGCCTCCGGCATCGAATTTGGTGGCAAATGGGATGTGAGGTGATAACAGCATCTTAGCTGCCATTGATTCTTCACCGAAGGGATAGGGTCGTTTTTCGAGTCTGGGTTTCGCACTTATGGTCCACAGTCCGCTACTGCTACATTTGACGGTCAGGATTCCGCGCTGCTTCAAGTTTTTGAAAATACTAGATGGATTGATTTTTCCCCAGAAAATAATGGATGATCGGTGAGTGTGATTCTTGTCAGGTTAGTAGTACTGTCTGTTTAGATTAATAGTATTTTAGAAACTATTTTTCAAAAATAATTCTTGATACAAGAGATAACTATGTTAGATGAGTTTTATGTCGGTGTGAACGTACTTTTCGAGTTCTAACTCAAATAGATCTAAGTTTTTCACGATAAACATATAACACAAATAACTTTTGAAGGGGTAACACAATATTTTAAAAATAATGCAATAGTTTAGACATCCTTCATAAAGGTGTAAAGACTAGCTAGTCATTACTCTGATCCTAATTATAAGAGCTAGTTGACTTTTTTAGAGAGATTAAGGAAGCTAATTAAATTACTATAAAGTATTTTTATTTTATTTTTTTATTCAAACTAATTAGTTTAACTAATAACTTAATATATAATATAAGGATATTTAACATATAAAATGGTTAAGAAACTTATTTAGTTTCCTTAATCTTTCCAAAGAAAATCAATTAGCTCTTATAATTAGGACCGGAGGTAATAGGTTGCACACTTGCACGTGAAAAAACTCAAAAAGAGAATGGTGTTTTGGTCAATTTAATATAATTATTAAAATTGCTTGTTTTAAAAAGATTGTGACTATTTTTAGTACACTGTTCAAAACTTAATTATACCACACCCTACCAGTACTATTAGTAGTGCAGTGGTATTGTGATTAATTTCTCCCTTCCCGAGATTCGATCCCCCTTCCCCTATCGCCTTGTATCAAAAAAAAATAAAATTGTACCACACCCTCGTAACCAAAAAAAAAAACGCGGTTTGTAAAAATCCACTTTAATTATGGTATACTTTTAATTTATTAAAATTTAATTATAAATTGTGGCTTATATGGATCTAACTTCATGCCGAAAGGCAGCATGTTGCCACGTTTGAGTTTTGAGAGATGATCGTAATTCCACGTTGCACTTCGTTTTATTGCAAACGAAATACATGGTATCTGAGAGTTTTTTTTCCCCAAAGAAAGAACATATATCAAACGCCCTTGTATTAGAATAAGATTGTTGTATCTTATTAATAGGTGTTACTTGAAAATATTTTTGGCCCCAGTGTTGCTTGAACTTAAATTCTTGACTTCTTTAAAATCATAGGAGTATTGTTGATTTGATTATTCGTTTCGAAATAGTCCGGTCACCTGTATCCAAAAATTCCATAAATCATTCTATCACACGTTCTTACAACAACCAATGCAAATCTTATATATTGCGCTGTTTAAAAAATAGCCATATCATGACTTTACAAATTTTTTAGGATAAAGGTGTAAATTACTCATGAGGTTTTAGTCAAAGTGTACCCATTATCATATGAATTTACTCATAAGGTTTGAAGCGTTTCCTTTTCTTAAACTTTGGACTATCTTTAACAATATTGGCCTTTGAGACTATAGGACTGCTACTCAAACAGATTAATCCACAAACAGTATAATAATAATATTCACAAAAACTAAACACAGATTCAATTCAATACTACTACCAACGTATAAAATCAACAATGATGTAAATTACTATAAAATGATTTCAATCACAAAATTGTCATAAGATTGTTGTTTCTAATGTATTGAGTATGTAGAAATTAAATATATAATAAACAAATATAATAATAATATTCACAAAAACTAAACACAGATTCATTTCAATACTACTACAAACGTATGAAATCAACAATGATGTAAATTACTATAAAATGATTTCAATCACAAAATTGTCTTAAAATTGTTGTTTTTAATGTATTGAGTATGTAGAAATTAAATATATAGTAAACAAAATAGAAAAAAACAAGAATCTGTATTAATTAAATAGAACATATAGAGAGCATACAACAAGTCTGTATAATATGAAAAGCTATAAACGAACTCACAAGACTGCCGAAAATGGTAATGAACTATGTAGAAATCCGGGTCCAACCTTCGTTGTGTCCTTAAGACAATTTTGCTCCCTCAATACGGATGTCGAAGGTTTTTGAGCAATTGCCTCCGAGGATAGAGCGGATTATTCGTCTCTATAAAGATGGCTCTGTCTGTCTGAAGCCCAAGCGAATCCAACGAGTCTGCTTTCGGAACGCACAGAATGTTATGTATATGCAGTATGCAGAAAGAGTGCATGTAGAAAAAGTCGGATCGAATTCTGTGACTAGGGCGCCCTATTTATAGACTTTGAAAAAACATGATCAAATGGACTCGTCTGTTGTTGCGAATTGGTGTGTTGTGCAAACAGAAGCACCAGAACAGAACAAATAGAGGTGACTTGCATCTATTGTCATCGAACTGGTGTGTCTCACGAACAGACGCAACAGAACGGAGCAAATAAACAGAACAAACAGAGGCGACTTGCGTCTGTTGTTGGCGAACTGGTGCGTCTCACGAACAGACGCAACAAAACGGACCTGCGTCTGTTGTCGGCGAACTGGTGCGTCTCACAAACAGACGCAACAAAACGGAGCAAATAATTGCAATACGCAGCATTATTCAATGTACGGAACTTCAAAAAATTATTTAATAAAAAATTATTTTTATCCAAAAAATAATTTAATATTTTTTTTTTAAAATTTCACACGACCGGCGGCACGCGCATGTGGTAGACCAAGGGTTACCTATGTCCCGACTCCTCCACAAAAGTGGGTTGGCCCAAAGGCCCAATTAGTAGGAGCCAAGTTGGGACTTGTATACCCTCCAACTTCTCTCCAACTATCCAATGTGGGACTTCTCTTCACACACACATTTTTTCTTACTTTTTCTTCTTCTTTCCATCCTTCTTATTATTCATAACTCATGGGATTTTCTCCTAAATTCTAACACAATGTTGTCTTAAAAAGTTTTTAAAATTCAATTATACCTTAAAAGTTTTAAAACAGAGTAGCATGTTGCCCCCATATAGTTAAAAAAGTAAAGAACTAACATTGATCGTTAAAAACTTGACGTTAACTTTTTAACAGAATAAGACAACATTATAAGACAAATTGCTTCACTTTAATAATTCCAGAAGATCATTAAACCTAAATAAACTTATAGGGTAACATTACTTTTACGTAAAAGCTAGCCTTCAAAATATATTCGAACCTTAACCCTAAATAATAATCCTCTTCCATAAAGATATACAGCAATTTGCCAAATGTGTGAATCAGGGACCATATTTCTTTTTGCATCATTTTCTCTACATTAGGATAAGCCATATTCACGTGCTTGATAGATCCTTGTTTTTTAGCCTCATGGTGGCCCAATAAAATAAACAAAACATCACAGCATTCCTGCCACCAGTCACGTTAGATCTCCCGCCAGACGCGCACGCACGAATCCGAATTGTTTCAGTATCGGATTCCTCAGTGGCCCTGTTTGCACCCACGTTACGGAGAGCGTCATAGGCAAATATATCTAGCTGGGCGTTGGGAAAAACATTCAATGAAGAAAAAGTGGATGAGATTTGTTTGGATGATTCATTAACTTTTTGCTTTTTCAACGTACTGTGCTTTTTGGAACGCTCCAGAATGGAGCTTATTTCATGACGCAAGGAATAAATTGATTGAAAAAAATATCAGTTTATTATGAATGAGCCTGTTTATTTGTATTCTATTTATTAAACAATTTTATCCATTAAAATATTAGTTTATTAATCAAATTAATTAATTTGAAGAAAAAAAGGAATAAAAATACTCTTGAATAATTTAATTAGTTTCCTCAATCTCTTAAAAGATATTAATTTTATCTTATATTTAGGTTCAGTGGGAGTATTTAATAAAATTCATACTTTTTTTAGTCATTTTTTATCTCAACTGACTTTTGAAATAAAAATCCAAATACTCCTCAATTTAGAAAAAAGCCACTTCTATAAAAGCCAAATGGACAATCCAAACACAAATCATTATCTATAACCTGACTTTTTTCCTACCGAACTTTTTTTAAGTCAGATGGCTTTTAAGCTACCAATTCCTACCGCCAACCCAAACAGACATCGTTCTATCTGAGTCGTCCAAAAATTAATCTAAGAGTTCAAAATCATTATGTTAAAAACGGCGCAGTTTTTATAAAAAATTTAAAAATCCCCCTCTGGCCATTAGATTCATTTTTGAACGGTTCAGATTTGATTCTGAGGAATACTAAGGCACTTGCTTTATGAGGAAATCTGCTTCCGCGCGTGCACACATATATTGATATACATATGTGTGGGGTATATATATAAATAATACATCTGCCAGCCTCATGTTTCACTCTAGCATTATTCAATTTTTTTTAAACCAAAATATCTGATATTATTTTTAAGTCTGGTTTCAAGATAATAAAAAGACTGTAATAGTTAAGAGTAGAAAATATCTGTTCATAAATAAGTACAAAGTTAAAAATTTATCCTATAATAATTGAGTTAACTACATATTTTTAGTATGGTTAAAAAAGACTTATAGATAAAATCAGAATGATATATGCTAGCTCGTCTATGGCAAGGATCAGAGGCGCAATAACAAAAAACGTGACTTTAAAGTTCAAAATTGGAAAAAAAAAAAAAGGAGTAAAAAACAGGCTTGGCCGAAAAGAATATAGACCCATGCTTGATTTTGCCAGTGAGTTGACATGCCAAGAAATGTTTTAATATAAATTAATACATCATAATGAAAGCTATCTAATTATTCAAATATTATTTTAGCATTTCCTTGAATGATAGATTAATTTGGATATAGTCTCACTATTTCCTACGGAACTTGGGATGAAAATTATGATGGAGATTGGCGCAGTTTTATATTTTAATATTGTTTCTGAATTCTTTTATTTATTGTTATTTTTATTGTTTAAGATATTGGTTAGGGTTCAGCCTTATTTTATTATATTATTATTATTATTATGTTATTTTGTTATCATTATTAATTTGCAATAGCTCTATGTTTCACTTTAGACGGCCGGCCATCAGAATTATTGAATATTATAATATAGTTATGTCTCCCCCAATCTGCTCTAGTTTCTCTTCTCCCTTTATATCTCTTTTTCTGCCCTCCCTATTTTTACTCCTCCTCTTCTCATAGTTCTTATGAAACAACTTTGAACCAGATGTGAAACTGATCTTAGATCTAGAAGTGGACCTGAGATCGTGAAGCGCAGAAAAACGAATAGAGAAAGAAAGTCGGAAATATGAAATTGGATAATAATTCTCATTTCATTGATTCTGTACAGTGCACTTTGTCCTTATATCAATCCCTATTTACGCGTGGGGACCACACTCAATCAATTAGAATAAATTACAACCAAAATAGTAATACAATTAATAAAGGTTAATTGACTCAATCAATTAGAATCAATTCCTATCCATTGTCTCTATTTTCATATTCTGTCAACCCCCCACAAGCTGGAGCATCGGTGTCAATCATGCCCAACTTGGAAGTGAGAGAATGAAAAGGACCAGAACCAAGTGGTTTAGTAAATATATCGGCAAGTTGATGTTGAGAACATATAGGTAACAAGTGAATAACACCCTCTTTGACTTTATCCCAAACAAGATGGCAATCTAAGTCAATATGTTTAGTACGAGCATGAAAAGTAGGATTGGAAGCCAACTGAATGGCAGACTGACTGTCACAATACAAAGGGGTAGCCTTAGATCTGGATATTCGCAAATCATCTAACAAATACAACAACCACTGAATATCACAAGTAGTCATAGCAAGAGCACGATACTCAGCTTCACAAGATGAAAGAGAGACAACACTTTGTTTCTTTGATTTCCAAGAAATAAGTGCATTGTCAAGAAACACACAATAGCCAGTAATAGAACACCGAGAATCAAGACAAGCAACCCAGTCACTATCACTAAAACCTTTTAGAGACAGATCAGAGGTGGAAGGGAAGAAAAGACCATGAGATGGAGTGGATTTCAAGTACCGGAGGACTCGGTTAGCTGCCTGAAGGTGAGAGTCAGTAGGGGCAGCCATGAATTGACTTAATTGTTGAGTGGCAAATGAAATATCAGGCCGAGTAGTGGTCAAATACAAAAGACGCACAATAAGTTGGCGATAAGAACTGACATCAGTCAAAGGAGAACCAGAATTGATACTTAACTTGACCTTCGAATCCATAGGAGTAGAAGCTGGCTTACAATCAAGATAACCTGTATCAGTCAAAAGATCCATAACAAACTTGCGTTGACATAAAGAAATCCCAGAATTACTACGAGTAATCTCAAGACCAAGAAAGTACCGGGCTGAGCCAAGATCCTTAATCTTAAAAAGGAGATTAAGAGTGGATTTAACATTAGTAATTTCAGACAAATCATTACCAGTAAGGAGAATATCATCCACATAAACCAACAAGGCTGTAAAACTAGATCCAGAAGCCTTAATAAACAAAGTGTAATCTGCCTTGGACTCCACATATCCAGCAGAAATAAGAGCCGAGGAAAGCTTATGAAACCATTGTCGACTAGCCTGTTTGAGGCCATAAAGTGACTTTTAAAGGCGACAAATAAGAGAAGAATCAGCAAAGTAAAAACCAGGAGGCAAAACCATATAAACTTCCTCATTCAAATCACCATGTAAAAAGGCATTATTGACATCAAGTTGGTGAAGGTACCATTTATTAGCAGCAGCAAGGGCAAGTAAGAGACGAACAGTGGTCATCTTAGCAACAGGGGAAAAAGTATCAAAATAATCAATGCCTTCAGTCTGTGTAAAACCCTTAGCTACTAATCGAGCTTTGTAACGATCAAGGGAACCATCAGATTTATATTTCTTTGTTTATACCCATTTACAACCAATGGGTTGTTTCCCAGTAGGTAAAGAAGTCAAGGTCCAGGTCTGATTTTGTTCAAGAGCAGCAATTTCAGCATCCATGGCATCACGCCAAGGCTTATATTTAGAAGCTTGGTGATAGGTAATGGGAATGACATCAGCAGAAATATTGAGGCAAAAGGTGCGATAAGAAGAAGGCAAAAAAGGAGAAAGAGTAAAAGAAAAGGGGTATTTATCACCTGAAGAAAATGGAGCAGCTGAAGTAGTGAAGGCCGAATAGTGGTAATCCTGCAAGTAACTAGGTGGTTTATGGGTTCAGGTAGAAACACGTGATGGAACCAAAGGAGGGGAAATAGGGAAAGGCACAGCGGGAACTGGGGATGGAACAAAATCAGGATCAGGGAGGGGAGAGGGAACAGCGGAAGTAGGGGAAATAGGTAAAAGAGGGTCTGGAACAGAATCAAAGGCAGGGGAAACAGTGGGTAAAGAAGGGGAGTCTGGTGGGAAACATGAGTAATCACGGGGAAATAGATCAGTAGGAAGGGAGACAACACTGTCATGTGATGAATGCAAAGGATAAGGAAAAGAGGACTCATAAAAAATAACATCTCGAGAAATAAAAATTGATTATTAAGGACATTGAAAAGCAGATATCCCTTGGTATTTGCGGGAAAACCAAGAAAAATACATTTTGAAGCTCAGGGATCAAATTTTGAACGATGTGCTGAAATAGTTGATGCATAACACAAACAGCCAAAAACTTTGAAATCAGAATAAGAAGGATGTTTATTATACAATAAAGAAAAAGGGGTAGACTGATGGAGGAGTGGAGAAGGTAAACAATTAATGAGGAAAACAGCATGAGAAATAGCAAAACACCAAAAAGATTTAGGGAGATTAGCTTGGAACAAAAGGGCACGAGCAACATTTAAAATATGCTGATGTTTGCGTTCCACAATGCCATTTTGTTGGGGCGTTTCAACACAAGAAGTTTGATGTATGATGCCCTTTGATTTATAAAAGGAATCCATGAAAAATTCTAAACCATTATCAGATCTAACAATTTGAATATCAGCATGAAATTGATTAACAGCAAAGAGAATAAAGTGTTGGAGGTGAACGCGAACCTCAGATTTAGATTTCATGGGAAAAATCCAAGTGTAACAACTAAAATCATCCACAATAGTCAAAAAATATTTATAACCTCTAATAGAAGTAACAGCAAATGGACCCCAAATATCAGTATGGATCAAGGAAAAAATTTTATTACTCGAGGATGTGCTTACAGGAAATGAAAGTCTCTTTTGCTTAGCCATATGGCAAACATCACATGGATCAGATTTGGAATCACATTGTATAAAAGGAAATTGTTGATGTAAAATGCGTAAAGTAGAATGTGAAACGTGACCCAAACGATGATGCCACAAATTAAAAGATGCAGTATGCAGATCAGGAGGAGGTGAAGCACTCATGGCAATCATGGAAGAAGGGCGTGCTGGATTAAGGAAATAGAGGCCTTCGAACACTTCAACTGTACCAATCGTCTTCCAGTGAGAAAGCTCCTGAATATAACAAACAGAAGACAAAAAAATGAAGCAGCAAGAAATAGCAACCGTGAGTTTAGAAACAGAAAGGATATTGAAGGCAAATTGAGGAATATAAAACACATTATGAAGTGTTAAGGACTGAGATATACACACGGTTCCAGAGATAGTGGCAGTAATATGGCTATGGTCAGGAAGTTTAATAGGAATAGGAGTAATAGAATGATATTCTGAAAAATAATCTAATGAATAGCATACATGGTCGGTTGCTCCAGTATCAAGTATCCAGGATTGGTTTGGAGAAAAACTAAATAAGGGAACAGAGGTACCTGGAGTTTGATGAGCAGAAGATATATGATGAATCGATGGAACAAAGGTAGGCTGAGGGGATGAAATCGAGGTCTGTTGAACTAGAGCAAGAATTTTCTGATATTGGTCTTGCGTGAATTGAGGAGAGGGTGTTGGCAAAACACCAGCAGATGCCTTTGATTGCTCTAGAACAAAATTACTGACCGAACCTTGAGTCTGGAAATTATGAACCGATGGAGTCTCCATGGCGGTGGTTCAGCTCTGATACCATGAAACAACTTTGAACCAGATGTGAAACTGATCTTAGATCTGGAAGTGGACCTGAGATCGTGAAGCGCAGAAAAACAAACAGAGAAAGAAAGTCGGAAATATGAAATTGGAAAATAATTCTCATTTCATTGATTTTGTACAGTGCACTTTGTCCTTATATCAATCCCTATTTATGCGTGGGGACCACACTCAATCAATTAGAATCAATTACAACAAAAATAGTAATACAATCAATAAAGGCTAATTGACTCAATCAATTAGAATCAATTCCTATCCATTGCCTCTATTTTCATATTTTGTCATCTTATGTTCATAGAAATCACATTCTATGCTCATTTAAAAAATGGGATAGGATATTGTTATTGCCAATGTTACTACCACTTTTCCACCATTAGATTAGAATCTCATCTACTTTTATAATTTTTCTCTCATATTAAGATTTTAATCTAACGATGGAAAAGTGGTAGTAACATTGGTAGTAACAAAAAATGGTAGTAACAATATCCTATCCTTTAAAAAATAAGCATATAGTGCTCATCCCCAAATAAATCGGTATTTTTCTTTTAAAAAATATACTAAAAACTAATTAACTTAAGATACTAAGTATTAAAAAAATATTTTAGATATTAAGTTTTGCGAGAAAAATATTTCTGGATGTAAGACTATAAATTAATTAATTTAAAATACTGGATGTAAAAAAAATATTTCCGGTGTAATATATAATTTAACTCAAATAAATAAAAATACATAAAAAATTGGTCTCCACTCTCCACATAAAAATTAGAAGAATGAACACTATATACTCATCTTTTAAATATTCATGAAATGTGAAGCCGTTCAACATCATAGTCAAACCTAATTACCTACATATGGATGCATGCGTTAGTTAAACTTGGACGAGAGGAAAATGATGTTACGAAGGTGTCAAGCATAGCAATCTGCTAACAATAAATATAAACACGGATGATTGTGGGATGAATAAAATAAACCACAGCCATTTTATGTTTGTTTGTTTGTTTTTGTTTTTGTTTTTTTGATGCAAGTAGTGTCGTGATTGAAGTCAAACAAGCAACGCGAGATATAGTTATTAACGAGTACTGATATAGTTGTTAACTGGGCTAATTTAGTTG
Source organism: Acacia crassicarpa (assembly GCA_034222035.1). Classification (NCBI taxonomy): domain Eukaryota; kingdom Viridiplantae; phylum Streptophyta; class Magnoliopsida; order Fabales; family Fabaceae; genus Acacia; species Acacia crassicarpa. The sequence goes on along the minus strand of JAWXYG010000002.1, from coordinate 64,918,770 downwards.
TTAATTTTTTTTAACAACTAAATCAGCCCAGTTAACAACTATATTGGTACCCTCTAACAACTATATCAGTCTTGTTAATAACTCACGTTGAGCCTTTTTTGTAATTTTTAGAATTTTGGGGCATTTTCTGAAATTTTCAGAATTTTAAGCCTTTTTTAAAATTTTCAGAATTTTGCGGCCTTTTCTAAAATTTTTTTAGTAATATGGGCCTTAAAAAGGATTTTCTCTAAAATAAACCACAACCATTATGTTTGTTTGTTTTTGTTTTTTGTTTTTTGATGCAAGCAGTGACGTGATTGAAGTCAAACAAGCAACGCGAGATAAGTGGGCCCACCTGCTTAGAGAATCGTTGTTTTTTTAAACCCAATAATTCGATATTAATAATCATTGTTCAGCCTTAAAAGCACACTTCATGGATTGTGCAATTAAATTGAGAGAAATACTTGTGAATTTTTATTAATTTGTTGTTTAAAAAAAAACAAAAAATACTCAGGGTCTAATTTTTTATTTTTTTTAATGCCCCTCTCCCTTGCTTCGTCTCCTTATTTTTTTCTCAGGTGGTGGTAATGGTGGTCGCATCCTCTCCGGCGACAGAGGCAATGTCTTTTCCAGTGTCTCTCATGAAGGATTTTGATGGACTAATCCAAATATCGATGCTGAATTTTGGCACTGGTAAAACACTGTTGAAAGGGTAGTTTTTGAATCCTTTCTGGGCCACTTGCTGGGAGGTATGGGATATTAAACGTATATATAGAGAATAAAAAAGAGGAAAGAAGAGAACATTTGCATTATGCTGGTTCTGCGTTTCGAAAGCAACAATACTGAAGCGGGAAGAAAAGGGATTGGGGCCAGGGGCAGTGAAGTAAATTAACATACCCCAAGTATTTCTATATTTTAAAAACAATAAAATAATGGAAATTAGCTGGGTCACGTGTAGATTAAAATTATTTCAAGTGTGGCATTTTTTATTGGATATACTAACAAATGTGTTGCTAGTAGTAGAGTACATAACTATTACTCGTATCGTAACAACCATTCAAAAGATATTCTGATACTAAATACAATATAAAATTAATTATTTTATAGATTAATAAAGTAAAATAAATTATTCAATTATATTATATATTAGTTTATTAATTAAACGAATAAATTTAAAGAAAAAATATAAATATAAATACTCTAAAATAACTCAATTATTTTTTTAAATCTATCTAAAAAATTTAATTTTATCTCATATTTAAAAAGTATGTGTGATTTTTTTTTAACAATAAAAGCAGCATATTCGCACCAAAAAAAAAAAAAGGGAGAAGTATGGAGGGTGTGAATAAGAAAAGCATTACACAAAGAAACGTTTACTTGAGACTCGAGAGCCTCCCAAGTCCACGAGATCTAAAGGTGGTCCCTAACCCGTACTTGACGTTACCGTTAGAGAAGCCGCTACTCCGTGACCGTCACAAGCCGCAACTAACAAGTCCTGCAGGCTGCAGCCGAGGCACGCCCGCTTGTACATAATATTCAAAGCGTAAAAAAATTATCAAAATTATAATTATAACAAAAAGTCAAAATACAAGATTTTTTCTATCATCACGTGGGGTGTAATTTTTAGCAACAATAATGTTGGATGCATTGTTGGGACACTGGATACGAGTATCTATTCAGGTGGAGTTTTTTGAACTAGATACCTTTTCCTTTTTTTTTCTTTTTGAGTTAGAAAGGAGACTAGACTGATTTTATATGAATCGAACTACCATTACTCCTTCATAAAAAATACTTATTATTATTATTATGATGCTCGAAATGACTTTATTATTTAGGCAATGCAACATGGTCAAATCTTCTTCTTTTTTTGAACACTAGCGGGTGGCGGCAGTATTTTAAAATTTATTAAAGCTAGGCAGTGAGTGAAAAAGATAAAGAATTTACTCAATTTAGTAAAAAGAAAGAAATTGAAAATATGAAGAATGCGTGGAACTTGAACGGAATATTGTCCACATATTAGCACGCGAACGATAAAAATATGGTATATCCAAATCCAATCATAGGCTGGATCCTGATCAAGAAAAATTGACTAAAGTTGTATTTAAAATATACTTGTACTTGAGAACCATATATAAATTTACATTATTGAGTTTTAAACAAAAACAACTAGCGAAAATCACTGTTAGGTTCCAAGAACTATAAGAATCATAAAAAAGTTTCATATCAAATTCTCTTATAAAAAAAGTCCTCAGGGACTCTTGTGCGATTAGTTGTTAATATGAAATGGCAAAGTTGCTTCTAAGGAATAAACAAGGAAAAGACATAGGAGAAGGAGGCTTAACTCGTCAATGTGTTTTGTGTCCATCACTCTTCCGAACCCACAACCTTCGTCGATCCTTTGAACCCCCTTCCCTCGCTAATTCAAAGCCCCGCCTCCATTGCTCCTCCTAACGCCCAGCCTCTGTCACTCCTTCGAACCCCTAGCCTCCGTCACTTCAAACACCCAGCCTTCGTCGCTTTAATCTTCAATTTTCTTTGATTATAGATATTCATGCATGTATTAATATGACTGATGAAGTTGTAAAACGAAGTTGAAGAACTTGTTAAAATGTAAATCAATTGTTGTGACATGCCTTCTGATTATAAAAACTCATACAATTGTTAATATCACTCATTAAGTTGCAAAATGGGATTGAAGAACTTGTTAAAACCAAGGTTATTAAACTTGGATTGATCACTGAACCGATCGGGATACTGGGTTAAGAGTCAGTGGGTTAGATTAGAATCAAACCGGAGCTAAATCGAGGCCAAACTGGTAAAAAAAAAGATTTAATGTTATTAATATAAAATTCGAATAAGATGATAAAATACTTTTTTAAGTGTTTATTTTAACCTCAAGCACTCTCAACCTCACAGGTTGATCGTTGTTCTTCGTGCTGTGTGCCTTCATTGTAGTAAAAAAAAAAAATGTCTTGTCATTGCCTTTCCCTCTCCGCTATTCTATCATGTTTTGTCAAATCCATCATGGCTTTCTCCATTAATATGTGTGCGTCGTATATTATTGCTATTCTTCACACCAACGCTCATTTCTTATGACTTTGGTGTGTTTTTGGGTTTATTTCATCTCTCTCATCTTAGATTTTCCCGATCACTCCCCCCCATTGCAAGTCTGACATCTTGCTTCATTGAGAAATGACTCAATGAGTGAGAGAGGGCTTCAACGGCAAGAAGTTGAGAAGTACGCGACTATGACCTTCTTGGCGATAAATCTGATAGCGAGAACTTGGTGACTCTTCAGATTTGAGTGGTTCTTCAGATCTCTCTCTCTCCTCCTTCTCCTTGTCTCGCTATTTTCTCAGGGGTTCGGTTCTATCTCCTTTTATGTGTAGCAAGTTTTAGATGACCCTTTTTTTTTAAAAAAAAAAAATCCAACAAACGTGGATCATGAACTTAACTCGGACCACATTTCTGGCCGGTTTGTTAGTTTCAAATCCGAACCGGCCAGTCTGGTTCGAGTTTCATAAGATTGGTTAAAACATAAATAAGTTGTTGTGATGGACCTTTTGACTATAATAACTCCTGCATTTGTTGATATGGCTCATGAAATTGTAAAATGAGGCTGAAGAATTTATTAAAATACAAATTAGTTGTTGCGACAGACCCTATAATTATAAAAACTCATGTACTTGTTAATATGACTCATGAAATTGTAAAACAAGGCTAAAAACACAAATTAGTTGTTGTGACAATTCCTTTGATTGTAAAAAATCAAACACTTGTTAATATGACTCATGAAGTTGTAAAACGAGGTTGAATAACTTGTCAAGACACTAAATAAGTTGTTTTAACAAGTTGTTAATTGTTTTAACAAATTCTTCAGCCTCATTTTATAACTTCAGGAGCCATATTAATATATACATTAGTTTTTTATATTAAAGGGTTTGTTAAAATAACTGCTCTACTTTTTAACAAGTTCTTAAGCCTTGTTTTACAACTTCATGAAACATATTAATAAGTGTATGAGTTTTTATAATCAGAGAGTCTGTTATAATAACTAATTTGCGTTTTAATAAATTTTTCAGCCTCATTTTACAATTTCATGAATCATATCAACAATTGCATAAGTTCTTATAATTAGAGAAAAATGCAAATTAAAAGCAACGAAGACGGGATGTTCGAAGCGACAGAGGTCAAAGGTTTGGAGGAGTGACAAAGGCTTGGGCTTTGGAGGACCGATGGAGGTTGGGGGTTCGAAGGATCAACGAAGGCTGAGGGTTTGAAGGATTGACTGAGGCTGGGGGTTCGGAGGAGCGACGGACGCAAAACGCATGGACGAGCTGAGCCTCCTTCTAAGGAGCGATGGACGCAAAACGCATGGACGAGCTGAGCCTCATTCTTTGTGCCTTTTCCTAGTTTGTTCTTTATGGGTAACTTTGTTATTTCACATCAACAACTAGTTACACAAAGTCCTTGAGGACCTTTTTTGTAAGGGAATTTTGTATGAGACCTTTTCCTAATTCTTTATAGTTTTTGGGACTTGACAGTGATTTTTCCTAAATATTATCCCAGAGTTATCTTTTGACTACAACATTTTTTCAAAAAATATAAATTTGTTCTCCGTTTTTAACGGTGTTTCCAGTATGATTGGAAAAAGGAGGCGCAGGCGCAGCGAATTGCTCCACCATTCTACCCGTTGACTGGCTCGAGAAAAACTCGTATTATCGAGTTCATTCCTGCCTTGCCCTTCCTCGTTAAGCAACGGACAAGACACCTAACACGAGCAGAGAGAACCCTAGGGTGAAGCCTCATAGCCGCAGCTCGAGCCAAGCCGCGCCTAAACGCGCGAAGGAACAATTCAATGCGAAAAATAACGGTTCCGAGAAACCACATTCGTCTGATCCTCTCTTCCAATTGCGGGCGTGTTTCTTTCTCTCATGCTATCATCCAAGCCAATCCGATAATGCGAAAACTTCGATAACTCTCCCCCTCTCCACCCCGTCGCCTATTAGGTCATCGCAGTCTCCGGAGAAGGGTAAGTTTCAATATGTTCGCGAAGTTTGTTGCTTCGATTCACTACAGATTATAAAAGCCTTCTTTCTCTGGGGCTGGCAACGAGGATTTCGCTGGTAATTTTTTTTCGGCTTCCCATTGTTATTTATTTTTTCTCTTTTTCCCCTGGCAAGTTTTTCTCGGAAAGTTTGGGTTTTAGGGTTTCGGTTCTTTCGAATCTGGAAAGAAGGTAACTTGAATGTGGTTTACTAGTTATTTTCTCTAAATTTTATTTTTTAAAATCCTGGTTTGCTTTTGGTGGGCTGCTGAGACTCCCATAGGTGCTGCGGAGGATATTTTTTATATCTTTCTGCTTTCCTTCTTATGGTAATTATTCAGCTCGCGCTCTCTCTCTCTTTATTCTTTTTTTGCTCGACTCTCTCTCTCTCTCTATTCACTCACTCATTTATTTTCCTCTCTCGTAATGGTATTGTCGGCTTTAGTATTTTGGGGAAATTAAGAAGGGGTGGAGTGGGTGCCATTGTGAGCAATTCTCTGGCTTTCCTGTTTCGAATTATTCAATGCCAGCGGGTGGATTTTTCTGAGTTGCTTTATTATTGCCCTTGCTCAGGAAGCTTATGGCTTGGGTTTAATTTTTTTTTTACCTCCAGCACTCCCTCCCGGGGGGTTGAGTAATTCAGTATTATCTTTCAGTAAAAAGAAAAAGCAATGGGTTGGTTGCGTGGTTTTTTTTGTGTGGTTAACTTTCTCTCCCAAATTCATATTTAATTTGCGCCTTGTGGAGAACTATGAAATTTCTTTGAAATTAATTGAAAAATATTTATATTTATAGTTACACTTACTGATTTACCCTAATGTTCCATTGAGAAACAAGATACGGGTACTTTGAATACGTGAAGTGGTGTAGTTGCGGATGTTAATTGTTTTCTTATGTGAATGAACTTGAAAATTATTATTATTATCTTGCCAAACAACTTTCCTTAACATGATGGTGAGGGAGATTGATAGCATTTGAAGTTCCTGTTTTCATTCAGCGACTTATATGTGGTGTTTTCAGTTTAACCCCAAAAAGCTAGTTCTTGTATCATCTTTGTTGAACTTTGAAAAGTTTTTGTACACATTTATTCTGGCATTTGCTTTTCCTGTTGTCTGATAGATTTTTTCCCTTGATTTGGGAAATGCGTATGTCTATGAATTCTTTTGATGTTTGTAATTGTGGCATCAAAGGAATGTAGATTTTATCTGGCTATGCATATGCGTTATTTTGTTGATATCCCATGACTAGTGGGCGTAGTTGTATGAGTTAACACAGGTAGTTGGGAAATTCACCTTTCTTTGTTCGCTGATGAGGTGTGATTCATCTACCTGCTTGATGAATGCTTTTAGCAAGAATTGATAGAGGCTTCTAGCTATTGTTGATTAATATGCTTCCTTTGGCATCACTTGTGAAAATCCTTTGCTCTGTGTTGTCTGAATTTTTAACTAGCTGAATTTCTTTGTTAATGTGATTGCTAAAATATTGACTCTTTGTGAGGTCAGGAAAGGGTGTTGGTTCATATCTTCCAAGGGAGGAACTTTTTATTACATGAAGTTGCATTTTGCTTAACAGTCTGTACATTGGAACCAGAGTGGAGAGTTATGATATAATTGAGAATTTTTTCCATTTTTCTTGTTAGGTTGTTTATTGATGAATGATGTTCATTAAAATTGAACAAGGCAGTATCTTGCTTCATACTGGAAGAGTGCTTGGCTGAAAAATATTTTGTACCTTGTGCCAATGGCTGCTGATCAGAGGAGAAAACGGTTAAGTGGTGCTAACATTGTTGGTTATGGTTCTAGAGAGCAAGACAGGCATAAACGAAGAAATTTGGGAATGGTACAAAATGACTTAAACATGAAATCTCACATTTCTGTTGAATGGGATGCCAATCAGAAGAGGGTTGTTGCCAAGCGGGAGCAGATTGGCATCAGTTGGAGACAAACAAAACCGCTTGTCAATTCTATTCATAGTGGACACAACATCTTGGCAGATGTATTTCCCTTACCTGAAGAAATTTTTGACTTGGATAATTTAAACAAGGTTCTTTCATATGAGGTAACTATGGTATTGTGGTCAGTTTAGTTATTTGCGGCTACAAGTACAACAACAACAATAATGATAATAATAATTACTACTATTACTTGTTGGGGTCTTTCCTAACTGGTCTGTTATAAAACTTATGACAGGTTTGGAATACCCATCTTTCAGATGATGAGAGAAGCCTTCTGATGAATTTTCTCCCTAGGGGGTTAGAGCCTCACCAGGTTGTTCAGGAACTACTTGCTGGGGATAACTTTCACTTTGGAAATCCCTTCCTGAAATGGCAAGATCTTCCTTCTTGATATCTTCAGAGTATTGAAGTTTTTGTTATCAATTTCTGAAAGCATGGTCTGCCATATGCATTCATGCACATATACATATAAGGCTAATCTAGTGTACCCAGTTGTTCATCTAAATATATGGTACACGAGTATGTGGCTATTTCTTATGATGAATCACTTGTGGGTTTATGAGAACAATATTATTATTATTCACTGGTATATATTGACTAGCTTCAGTCTATGAAAATATTTTGGGCACAGATTCTATTTAGAAGATCCTATGAAATATTTATAGATGCAATACGATCTCACAGCACATCAAAAGGTTTTGTTATTTGTAGATATTTTTGGTTGCGTGTAGAAAAATAAAATTTTGCAACTTATTAGGGATCAGGTTAGTTGAGTTACCGTTCTGCTCCTTTTTTAAGGTTTATATTGTTCTTTTTATGCAATGCACTATCATATCTGTGTATTCCATGAGATTAGTACTTTGGTAGTTAGTTTGTGGGTAATCGTTGTTAGAGGTCGGTAATAACTTCCTGAAAAAACGTAATAGCTATTGTAAATACCTACTTTCTGTTTTGAGTAATACAAGGGTAAGTGAGGAAGGATGGGGTGTGGTAGAAACTTGTGTTGAGATGGCTCCAGGATATCAATTTTCTTCTCCTTTTATACAAAATTGTCATTAGGCATATGAAGAACATTCTCCTTGATAAGACATCCAAACTTCTCCATATGCCATTGAGTTCCTAATGAGGAGTAAATGTAGCGAAAGTAAGATCAGTGGAGGACCAATGTCAAATTGATGCTTTCAGTTTATTCAATGGGAGCCAAACTGGGGCAATTCTTTGAAGTTGATACACTCGATTTGGACCAGAGAATCCAAGCTGATAAGCATATATTGGAAGGTAAGGCACTGTGTTGACATCAAACATTTCTGACTAAGGGAAGAATAGGAGAAATAAGTTGGCTGGAGTATCTTGAATACCTGGACATTTAATTCAGAGACTTATTATGGGTGTATCCAATAGCTGAATTAAAATACCTAAGGCAGAGGATCAGGGGCTGAATACTGAGAGGAGATCAAAGAATTGCTTTTAGAAATTTAGCTGCCAGAATTGTTGCCATCAGCTGCTTCTTGGGAGGATTAAAAGCTGAAATTGAGAATTCTGTTTGTATGTTAATGTCCAATGCACTTGTGAACGCCATAAACCTAGCAAAATAGCAAGAGGCACCCATCCATGCTCTCCACAACGAAATTACTACCTACCCCTGGCAGATCCATGCAACCTAGAGCAGTCTTCTTTGAACCCCATGAATGCAGATAGCTAACTGAAACAGAAAAGTCACTCTACAGCTGACTAGAATCAAATATACAGCCTCAAGAATGGCAAAACTGACATGCTCAATGACACATCAATCAAGCAGCTTACCAAGGGAAGAGAAAGGAAGGAGCAGGGGATTGTGCTACTGCTTTCCTGAGATACATTCATTTGATCACAAATTGATGAATTCTCGAATTTTTATGATTCTGGTTCAAGAAGAGGAAGCTAAAGCTTCTAATGATACTCAAATGATCTCTGAAATTGCAGTAAGCTGTCCACAACAAGGGCAAATCCATCCTGGGTAGCTGGCCCCTCAGAAAGGCTATATTCTTAAACCATCATGAACACACAAGAGGCAACCTTTATTGGCTTCCCTAATACAACGATTACTGCAATCTGTAAGGATAATGATTATTTTATGTGGGGAAGTGACTATTACATTGAGGTTCAAGTTATTTAGTTAGCAATCATTGTTAGTTGAATGGCTTGTTAGTGATGGCTGTTGTGACTTGCCACTCTACCCTTATGAGTAATTTGAATAACGGTGTCAAAGGATTGGGTGTGTGATGGTAAGATTTGTGTTTTAATGGCTTGGATCTGTATGCCCTTTAGACCAAGTAAGACTAATACCCTTAAACCAATAGAAATACTCAAGATGCAACCTTTACTGGCTTCCCCTAATTCATCCATTACTACAATTGTTGAGGAGTATAGTTTTTCATGCGAGGCGTTATTGTTGCTTGAGACTAGTAGTTAGTAAGTAATCATTGTTAGTTGAATGAGTAGTAATGATAACTATTGTAATTACCTACTTACCGGTAAGTGGGGAAAGATTGAGCATGTGCTAATAAGATTCATGTCAAGATAGTTAGAGGCTCAGTTTTCGTCTCCTCTGTACTGATGTGTCTGTAATTATTTACCTACCTTCATGAATAATTTAGGTAAGGATGAGGAAAGATTGGGCATATGATGATAAGATTCATGTTGAGATAGCTTGAGTGTTGGTCTTTGTCTCCTTTATACTGATGTGTCTGTCTTGCTTGTGATTCTGTATAATACTGTTGTTATGGCTTTGTCTGGTCATCCCCCCCCCCCCCCCAAAAAAAAAAAAAAAAAAGAACAACAGAAAAAGAAAAAAGGAGACAAAATCTGTAGTTAGTTGGCCTTTTTTTGTAAATATTCCTGTTTCCTGAGTCTTAATTGGGTTTGAATTATGTACCTGCAGGGGCTCCTCACTTTGTTCAGGGGATCTTCATCCTGATATGATTGTTGCTAGGGAAAAGCATCTCAAGTCTGATAAGAAAGCATACTTTGCAGAGTTACATAATTATCACCATGAGTAAGTTATGCATTGTCATTCCACTGCACATTCGTTTTTTGCCACATTATAATACTTATTGCATTATTTTAATTTTTGTTGCAGTATGGTAGGATATTTAAAAAAGTTGAAAGAGAAGTGGGAACACAGCCAAGATCCAGAAAAGGAAATTGTGCCGAAGACATGGAGGTGTGTATTTATAGACTTCTCATGTATGTCAATTTGCACACCCTACACACGTGCACATAGCCACATATACAATACAAGAATATTAGACTGGTTTTTCCATTTTGATTATGAGGAGGATGTATTATTCAACTCTCGGCTGCCAATACTTGCATATTAGTGGTTCTTCACTGTACCTGCATGGAAGATAGCAACTGGGATATACCCTATGCCATTGACATTGAGTTATTATTTTGAAAATGCATGAATTTTATCATTGATTTGAGATGTCATGTCATTTAAGGGCTGAGATGGTTGATTTCTGGGTTTTCGTTTTCCCAGATGTGTTTAATGAGATAGTACTTTCCCCGTTAGTGCTTTTGGAACACCCACAAGTTGATAACTGAATTAAATCGAACCCTGCCCTCTTCTAAATATGGCTTGTAATTTGAGTTCTCCCCCCACCAAAGCAAAAAAGGTGGATTTCTATATCACGTTTATATCACACTAAAATTGGCATGGATTTCTCTATCATGAACTCATTTGGTGTTTACAAGAAATTTTTATCCTGTTAATTATATTTAGTAGCAAAAAAGAAAAAAGAGAGCCTGATCTTCTAAATGCTTTTCAATTTTTCTTGGTGACCTTGTCTCCACCTTTGTGGCTGACTGTGTAGTTTTTCAACCCTGAAATGACATATTAATAATTGCGGAGGGGGTTATTTGCACAAATTTGAATTCTTAAATGATTTTATTGTCATGTTTTATGGTTGGTGGGTTACCTACAAATTACTCCGACTTTTGAGGGTTCTGTGCGATATAATTGTATATTTGTTCCAAACACAGGTTATAAATGTAAAGAATTTCTGATTAAAGTACATAATATATGCTAAGTTTTGCTTGGAATCAAATTGGATTTGTTTTTGATAGGTTCTCCATCTGAATCAGAAGCTTAGTTGATAATAATTGATGCTGTAATTTTATGCTATTATGCAGGTCAAAGAATGTGGAGAAAAGAATGCCCTTAAATGTGTATGAGTCCAGGGTTTACAATCATGATGAGAATGTGACAGCTTCATCTGAGTCAGGTTCTTGGGCTGCTGAGGAGAAAACATTTAGTAGTGACAACCAAATTTCCTTGGTGAGAAAAGGTGATAAGCTTCAGAAAAGGTAATTAATCAATCCTTAACTACTAGCAACAATGGCTTCAGCATAGATGGTCTCTAGTTTATGTCATCTTTCTTGAGGGGAACATCAAAGTTAACTGAAACCAGTATTTCTCTTTGGTGATATTCACTTGCTCTTCGTTGAATGCCTTTTCGTAACCAGTATAGTCTTTTTTTTTCCCCTCCCCTGGCAACATATTAATTTCTTGCTTGCTTGCGGGCTTGATATTAATGATAACCTCTTGCTGCTACTTCTGTCATAGCTCTTGATTAACGTTCATTGTGCTAGATGTTGGCATGCTTTATTTATTTATTTTTTTGTGGGAGGGGTCGTGGCAGATATTTCTGCTTATTCAGTCACGTTGCTTTGACTTTTATATTGTTTTTGAGGTTGTTTTTGGGATTATGTAATTGAATGTCCTTGATGAAGGGTTGTACCGAATCATAATAGAAAATAAGTAATTTAACTATTATCAAATTTCTTAGATTATCATATGTGGAAAACAAGGAATAGTTGTGTGCAGTTTTGCATGGTAGGTTTCACTGTTGAAATATTGGTTTGCAGGGTGGCCGAAAAAGGCTCTGTTAAAGGTAAGCCTAGGAATCTGAATGTTTCTTCAGATGATATGCTTAATGAGAGGGCTAGACCTATGAAGGGAGAGAAACAACTCAAGCGTAACACTTATTCTACTGAAAGCAACAAATATATGTCATGTATCAAGGTTAGGCACTCCCCCACTTTTTTCTCCACTTCTCGGATTTTATTTTAATAATTTTTATTTTCTTAATGTTTTTAAAATTATAGAACTGGCAGGGACGAAGATCTTAATAGTTCAGTCAATTATTTTGTTAATTTCAGTAATTAGAAGGACAGATATTGGTCTTTCAATTATGCTACTTGTCATTGTCCCAACTCTTATATGATGATTGAAACTCATCTATTTAAGGGTCTTCAAATCTGTCTCTTCGTTGTCAGATTGCAGTGTTCATAAAATACTTCCATGTTTTTATTCAAACACTCTTTTGCTAGAAATGACTGAATTAAGCCAAGCGCCTCGTAGCGCGATGGCACTAGGTCCAACCTTAGGAGCTGGCCTTCCCTTTTGTCCAAGGTTCGAGCCCTGCCTCCCACTCCCCCACTGGCTATATCAAAAAAAGAAATGACTGAATTAAATGTGCTGTTGACATCCCTATGAATTGTTTCCCTCTTTCTTTTCTTTCAGGATGATCTGGTCTTTTTGTTCCCCAGGTTGAGGTGTTCTATTAAATATCTATTGAATTTTCTGAAATCTTTTTCTGTCCATGTCAGATTAGCAAGAAGCAGCATGAACTTGTCAAAAGTATGAAACAGACTGGTAAAAGCATCCAGTCTAGATCTCTTAATCGTGTTTTGGGTAATCTTGACAACATTCATGTGCAATCATATGAAGTATTCGTCAAGGAAGAACAGAAGAAGTTGCATGAACATTGGTTAGTTACAGTCCAAAGCATTTCTTTTGCTGCTGCCTTGTACTATTCAACACTCAAAATTACAGTTTTAAAATATTTTTTGTTCCTGCTAATTCAAAAGTATTAATTGTGTAGGTTGCAGTTAGTGAAAGAAGACCTCCCTGTGGCCTACGGGAACTGGACAGAGAGGAATAAACAAAGAAATGATGTGATCAGTTCTTTGGTGGTGGAGATCAAGGATAAACCAAAGAAGCTGCTGTTAGAGGTTTGTAATTATGCTTTATTTTTTGAACATACTTTATAATTTCCTAGGATAGAGTTTGTAGGTCTTGTATCAATTTTTGAAATATCCGGGAGATTATTATTTAACCTGTTAGTACTTTTACAATTATATTTGGCCCTTTAGGATGAGCATGGTGTGAGTTCGGGGAGCAAGCTTCAGGTTCAGGAGGAGGATGGAAGTGATGATGATCAGTCCATCTCAAAAGACAGTGAAGAATCTATTTCTAAATCCTCAAAAGACAGTGAAGAATCTATTTCTAGATTGCCAGAGAATCAGTCCCCAGCACATAATTCATACCAAGGCAGTGATGGTGAGCTCATCTCCACACCGTCAGATTCAGAGAATAATCTTGTTTTATCAAAAACGGGCGATGATTTGCAGAAAGAAACTGAGTATTCAAGGGAGGATATGAATGCTCAAGACGATCCTGTTGGTGAAACTCCTTTCTCTTCTGGTGGTGGTGATGTCTGGCAAGCACCTGAAATGCCACATTCATACTATGATTCTGCACCACCCCAAGAATATACAGGCAGTGATTGTGCACCACCCCATGAATATACAGCCAGTGGAATGTCACTTGCAAACACACAAGTAAAGGAAGAGCAGCAAACCCATCTGATTGATCTAGAATCTGACTTGCGTCAGGAGGAAGAGACCAGTAAAAAATTGCACAGGCAGTCAGGTGATGGATCCTTCAGTTATCCAAACCAAGATCGCAGTGATTTGCTCCAATCTCTATTCAAGGGAGAGGGAGTGTTATCTTATCATCAAGAACAAAAAGGAGCTGGGTTAGATTTCCTCAATTCTAACAATGTCATGATAGGGGATGGTCAATTTTCTGGTCACTTCAAGGAGCCCCCCCTGCCAACGTCATTTACATTGAACCAGGTGCATCAGAGATCTAGTGAGGTTTACATGCCAGAAAACATCTCAGGCAATATTTATTCTGATGGGGGTAGCAGATACATGATTCCCAGGCAGGATCCATTATCTGCAGTAAATGTGAGTGATTGGGCTGGTAATGCTCCCCGCTTGTCTGCACCTCCTCAATCTCACTTGAATACAGGAGAATTCATTGGTCAGCATTGGTTTCCTGCTGACCATCAAGTTCGTGGTGCCTGGAGTGGATCTGATGGCAGCAGTCTGTCAATTCAGAGTCTTGGCACCGGAGGCAATTCCGATCAGAGCTTATTCAGTGTTCTCTCTCAGTGTAACCAGTTACGAGCAGCAAATCCCTACGATCCAGTTAGACACACTGACCAATTCATTACTACCAGATCCTTCGGAGCAGTAGATGCAAGCACACCCAGGCTCAATGCGGCTGTACCTCAAACTTCTCATCCACTAGATTACTTAAGTGGACGTGAGGCTCATAGTTCTTTGATGCCTGATGATTCGGCATGGATGAACTTGCCTCATCAGAATCCTGCTTTACTTGATCAAATGGGAAAGCCATATTTGAGGTCATGGAATCGGTGATGAATATTTTGCCCTTTGCAAGTGTTTTGAGGGTTCAGAGCTTTGATTGCAAGGCAAAAGGAAGAAATGAGGGGTGCACATTCTGTGTATCTTTGATATTTTTGTGACTTAAACAAGATTCACAGAAGCAGTGGATACAACCCTGTGATTAGTAGGTCTCTGTACATACCTATACCAAGGTCAACTCAAACACCTTGTATATACCTAGATGTTAGATGGGCAGGGCAGGGCAGGCAGGCAGGAGAGTGTTAAGAGGGAGTTCTAGAATCTCATGTCAGGCAAGTTACAGTTTACATTCTTATTTTCGATTTTTTCCCCTTTGTTTCTCGAGAGACATTCTTTAATAATTCTGGAAGGTATGAAATTCTGGGGTAAGTGCTGTTTTTGGTTTCTTATTGGAAAAAACTTGTCTGGGTTACTTCTCGATTAAATTTGGGTCATGATGCTTAAAGTATACAATCTTTCTCGTGCGATCAACTAAATAAAGTCGTCGAGTGGGGCAGGCCTTTGATTTTTTGACTCTTTATTCACGATGATTCCTCGTTTTATCCCAGGTTTGTTGGCCTTTTGTTTAATCAAGATGGTTGTCAGGTTACCTGGATAATTTTGTGACATGGTATAACTCTGCTAATGCCTTTGAATCTTGCAAAGAAACTTGGATCTGATTTAGTAAGTTGGTCTAAATGGTATGTAATTCAGTGTTCCACATGCAATAGCCGAGTCCCAGTGTACAAGGTTAAGTACCCTAAGTAGTGTCTGGGAAGGACAAAAAAATTACTCTAGTCCTTAATATGCAGTAAGAAATTGTTTTCATGTTAGTCAGCATTTTCTTAATTTACCTATGCTGTTTCTTACCCAACAATAATCAAGAAGAAGAGAGAATATAGAAATGAAGGGAGATAAGTAGGGCGTTTTAGAAAATACATATTATATTAACTAATTTTTTTAATGTGATCAAATTCAATAAATATGTTTAACATTAAGGATTGGATGGGTGGTTTTTTTCTAAAACACTTTTCTATAAATCAAAATAAAACTCTTATAGTATATATTCATCTTGAATATTGTAAGATTACTTCTAGAAAAATAAAATAAACGGGCACGAAGCTTGAATGTAATGTATGCGGGAGAATGTGGGAATCCAGAAGATGCCAAAATGATTGTTTTCACCTCCACGGCTTCGAAAACTAGAATGATGATGTCAATTGTACGCTGTCATCGCATTGTCGGCATTTCTTCAGCCACACATCGCCATCTCATGAACTACATCATATGTCTAATCATAGTTATTACTTATGAATACGGTTTAGAGTGTAAACTTTATCTTAAATTTAGAATTTAGAATTTAGAAATAATAAATACTTAATCCTATCCCCAGAAAATAAAATAAAAAACAAAGGATTTTTGTTCCTAACTTACCAATTACCATAGACACACTGTTGTCTTCTTGACCCCACAATCGAGAACGTACTAAACATATTACTATATCTTTTTCTGTGACAAAGAAACTATATTTTCACTGTAATTCCAAATGGATAAACATTTTCTCTGTGACAAAATCTCTAAACGTGAGCATTTTTTGTGATTTTTTTTAGTATTGTCTACCCTGGAAACTTCCTAATTAACTTTCCGAAATGAATCCCCTCATCAATTATAATTATAACTTCAAGAATTTATTTCTTCCGAAGTCAGAGAAGAAACCGAAGAAACACGCTGAAGGACCCAGAACAAAAAACAACCAACGTGGAGGCGCATGAGTTTAACAGAAACTTGTGTGGTCCCGCTTATGGGTGCGGTTCTTGTACTTGTCCTTTGAAGTGCCTCTACCTTGTCTGCTAAGCATGAATTGATTCTATGGTAGTTGATAAAGAAACCCTACTGTTTCGTCTAGCTTCTTGTTAACCATTGTCATAAACGATTCCTCTGGGGCCTCACTGATTCTAATTTCGAGGTCCCTCTTGGGTGAGGGGTGGAGTTTCAGAGACAAGGACGCGACTTAATAGAGGAGGTTGCTAGTAAAAATGGCTCATCCTCATTCCAACGGAGCCGATCATAAAAGGAAAGAAATCATCCGCTTAGAGCGCGAATCGGTCATTCCAATTCTGAAACCTAGGCTTATCATGACGTTGGCCAACCTTATTGGTATGTTGGAACCTTGTTCTCTAGCTCCCACTTACTCCAGCTTCGCATATGAAATTGTTCAAATGTTGTTGCGGTCGTTCTCTTTGTCAAAGGCGCGCTTTTGGTTCTGTTTGCACGTAGTACTGTTGTCTTTTTGTAGTCCATGGCTTGAAGGTATATAAAATGTTGCGTCTAGATTTTTTGCGGGGAAACACTAGTGAATGATAATTTTTAGTTCAGGTAAAAAAAAATTTTTTTAGTGCAAGTGAATTGCACTTTCATAAATGAACATCTTGGGTGAAATTTGCTTGTCTGCTGCCTTTCAGTCAATCTTTGGGGAATTATATTGACTTCACTTGAAAAGCAACATTCGGAAAAGTTCCCATCATAAACTCTTTCCCTTGTTGAATTTAAATATATACTAGTATTATGGGTTCAAACTTAGCGTTTTAGTTTAGCTGAAAAACAATGTAAGAGTAGCTTCTCCCCTTTCTCCTAACTTGGTATCCTCTTCCTAGCTTTGAGTCTTTTGAGTTTTCTGCAGAACATGGTTCGGACCGAGCTGAGTTTTTAAAGCTCTGCAAGAGAGTAGAGTATACAATCCGAGCTTGGTACCTTCTACAATTTGAGGATTTGATGGTATTCTTCTTTCCTTGACCTTTTGGAGATACAGCTGTTGAGACATTGCGGTCCTGATTTTCTTTTTGTGCCTCAGCAACTCTACTCCCTCTTTGACCCTGTGCATGGGGCTCAGAAGCTGGATCAACAGAAGTTAGCCCCTGAAGAAATTGATGTACTGGAACAGAATTTTTTGACATACCTATTTCAGGTATTAAGGCTACTTCACGGATGTAATGTATAATGTTTACAAAATCTTTGTGGTTGTCTCTAATATAATTCAGACTTGATGACCTCTCACAATGACACAATTAGTAGTACTTTAATCAGTGTGTTGCTAGTCTTTGCAAATAACTTCTGCATAACGGTCTCCGTCAACATGTTTGTATCCTCAAATGCTGTGTCATGTGATGACAGTTAGTTGCAAGATGATCCTCATTCCCCCTGAATGCCTAATTGGCTAATTGAGATTTTAATCTATGAGATTCTGTTGTGTAACAAGATTCTGTTGTGTAACAAAGACTTGGGAATGAATTTTTCTGTTTGTTATGGAGAAAAACATTGCAGGGTCAGTGATATAACTAAAAAGGAAAATAGACTAAATTTATTCACAAAACGCAAATGGTCCAGTACACACACATATATCCTATGTCTAACATATTCTCTCTCTTCTAACTAATTCTGATTCCCACTATTTATTTACTAAAAGGTCCCTATTAGAGAATGTATATATCAATACTCCCCCCCTAAAAAGAATCCTTGTCCACAAGGATGACATTAGTAGGATCAGCAACAGTAGGGAAGGAAGGAAATTGGTTCTAGAGGATAGAAAGGTCCTCCCAGGTGGCGTCTTCAGGGTGAGTAAGGTTCCACTGGACCAAGGCTTGAGTAACAAGAAGATTGTTGTGGCGGACATTCTCGCGACTTAGAATAGCAGCAGGTGGAAGAGCAAACTGACCATGGTCTTCTGAGTAGAAGCGAATTCCCATATCCAACCCTTGTATTGCCATAAGTTGACCATTCCAATGAAACTCAGAGCTGTGACCCCATATCCATTGAAAATCGCCCCAAAGTTTTAAGCCAGTCAACTCCCAAAATGGCGTCATACCCTCCTATCTTCATTACCAGGAAATCCGAACAGAAACTTGAGCCCCCCATTTCCCAACTCAGCTGAGGGCAAAATTTGGACAAGCACACTTGACAGTTGTCAGCGACAGTCATGCGAATAGGAACTCACTCATACGTCGTCAACCTGAGCCTCTTAACCATAGAAGCATCAATAATATTGCGGGTACTACCGGGATCTATGAGAACAATAACCTGCTGGTTCTTGACTCATGCAAGGAGTTTCAGTGTGTGAAGGGGACCTTCAATAGCGTTGATATTGCCCTCTGTGGATCCTTGAGCATCACCTAGAGCATCTTCGAAATGTTCTTCTTCATCGTCAATCATCAACATATACACATGAGAATCCTTGCATCTATGGCCGGCTAAATACTTCTCCAGGCACCAATAGCATAGGCTTTGCCGACCAGTTCGTCCATTTTGCGTTTAGACAGGTGCCGAGTAGGTTTCACGGAGGAAGTCGGAGAGAGTTTGACAGATGTATGCGAGGTGGAACCTGAAGAAGAACCTGTCGGACCTGGTTTAGATAGCTGAGATTGAAGCTTGAGTGGGTCCGAGAAGCTGGTTTGGGATGGGCCATTCTTGGAGCCCACTATTGTAGAGAACCGAGGATCCGAGTCCAAAGCATGATTGGTGGAGTTTGTCGATGAGACTCGATGATCACGATTCGGCGTGTTCTCATGAAGGGTCCGAATAGTAGCCTCTTGCAGTCGTGCAGAGCAAGTTGCGCCGGCGAGAGACGTAGGAGAAAAATTTAACACAAATTGGCAGATGTCTGGTCGGAGGCCACCGATAAACAAATTGACCGCAATAGATTCAGGAACATCAACCTCCGATAAGAGCTCATTGAATTGCCTTTCATAATCAGCGACAAGGCTGTTGCCCTGTTGCAATTTCTTCAAGGCAATCAGAGGGGGTTCATCGCAAACATCGGTGAACTTCTCTTCTATATGTTTGAAATACTCCTCCCATTTGACCTCAGCGAATGAGCGATGCTTCATGAAAGTTTGATGCCATCGAAGTGCATGTCCCTCCAAATGGATGCTCAGTAAACGAATTCGATGATCTGGTGGGGTTCCGTCGACTTCAAAGAACTGCTGGCAGCGATAAGCCCAGCCTCAAAAATCAGAACCGTTGAACCTCAGAAATTCCACACGACTCTATTTTGTGGGAATGAAGTAAGTGGTTGCTGCAACTCATGGAAGGTTCCGAAGGATGGAAAACGGTTTTGCACAGTGGAGCCAGAGCTATCATCACCGTTCCCATTAGTGCCGAGAGGTTGCTTCCCATTAACGGGGTTGGAAGGAGAAGAAAAGCGCGTTTCAAGTTTTTGCATCAGTTCCTCAAGACGATTGGTGGTCTGTTTTAGGTCATTGATCTCTTGCGTGCTCTGTTCAAAACGGGAATGCACCATGGCTTGGAGCGTGTTGAGGAGGTACTCCACCTTACCCAGGCGGTCCTAGGATCTTGTGTCCGGCGGCGGCGACGTCATGGCCAAACAAATGGCTCTGATACCTTTGATATAACTAAAAAGGAAAATAGACTAAATTCATTCACAAAACGCAAATGGTCCAGTACACACATATATATCCTGTGTCTTAACATATTCTCTCTCTTCTAACTAATTCTGATTCCCACTATTTATTTACTAAAAGGTCCCTATTAGAGAATGCATATATCAGTCAGGGTGAGTCTAGGTGTTAAATGACGGCTTAAAATGAATTGCTATGTGTCTCTTTTTCGTAAACAACTTGTTCCAAAACCAGACAAGGCATTTAGAAAATAACATGTTGATGACAAAAAATATGGGAGCTGAGTGAGCCAAAGTAGTATTACGTCTGTATCTTAAATATCCATCCTTTGTAGTTTATTGGATTCTTTATGCAGGTAATGGAAAAGAGCAACTTCAAGATAGCAACTGATGACGAGGTTGATGTTGCACTTTCAGGGAAGTATCTTCTAAATCTTCCCATTACTGTTGATGAATCTAAGGTTTGTGCTAATTCCTGCGCTTTTAATAATGCACTTATAATTTCTTTATGCTTCCATGCATATATATATAGATATATACATATACATATATACATGAGGATGCTATTTGGATCTCTTAGCATGGGTTATTTGGGATAGTTGATTGTACATCTAACATTTGATGATCTTCGTGCATATGCTGTATGTAGGTTGACAAGAGGCTTTTGAAGAAATATTTTGAAAATCATCACCATGAAGGCCTTCCAGATTTCTCTGATAAGGTAAGGTCTTAAATTTGGTAAAAGGCGTAATGTTCTTCATGAAATCATCTGTTTGACATTTTCAGTTCTTTTAATTTGTGGTTTTATGTTCACTTTTATTCTGGTCTGCTCTACGTTTCAACTTTTCCATGTTTGTCAATTTTGTATCAAGGATGTGATATTTGGTCGCAGGCTGTGAAATGTGGATAATTTTTCTTAACTATAGTCCTCTTGATGACACTAATCACCAAGCTAGAAGCTAGTAAAACATTTGATTGAAAATTTTATGTTGTTAATTTAGATCTGTTCAAGTCATTCGAAAATTTGAAGGTCTTTGATCTTTTTGACATTATATATTGTCATGTGATGAGGCTCATAGAGGATTCAAATTACTGGCTTTGTTGTATAAAGTGAATTTATAGATGTCATGATCTCTGAACTTCCTATAGTAAAGAATATTTGTGTTTGGAAACAACAATGATGTCATATATGCCTTTCTGCTATTGGTTCAATGCTGTAATTTCAGTCAATTTCTCATGGCAAAAAAAAAAAAAAAAATTGACTTGTCTCTATCACTCTCATTTGAGAGCTAATGCATGACTGTTATTCTGTTCCTTGTTATTGGCTTGTTTTGCAATTTAATACATCCTATTTTTGTAGTATGTTATTTTTCGCCGTGGCATTGGAATGGATCGAACAACTGATTACTTTTTTATGGAGAAAGTGGACATGATCATTGGACGTTTTTGGGCATATCTATTAAGACTGACTAGGTGAGCAAACTTTTGGACTGTTGACTGAATATGTTCATTCTATTGAGGAATCTATTGAAGAGGTTATTAGATGTCTGATTATTTGAATTTTTGTCTCTTCCAAATCCTGCAAAAGCCTTTGAGTCCATTATCTGCTGCATGGAACTGAAATCTTTTCTTGTTTGTATGCCTTCTAATTGTTAATGTAATCAGCTCTACCTGTGCACTGAAAGAATTTTTCTTTGGATATGTATAATTGAAAATTGCTAGCATATATGAATACTTTGGAGTGAACATAGCATGCCTAGGCTTACTTACAACACATGATGTAAATTGTGGTTCTTGCAGGCTGGAAAAGCTATTCTCTCAAAAGCCAAAAAGACATCATAAGAAAGATCCTAAGAAGGATGATGGTACCTCTGAAGCAGAGCAAGATAACTTCTTTGTCGAACGGATACGCTTAGAAAATATGGAACTAAGGTTTTTTTGCATCTTGTGTGGGCTGTTGCTGTTTTATTTATTTATTTATTATACACATAGTAGGGGAGGAGGACAGGGTTCGAACCCTGGACATGAGAGAGGGGAACCAAACTCCCATGCCACTGCGCTACTAAGACGCTGGCGGCTGTTGCTGTTTTTGTTATTACGTGTTTTCTTCATATCTTTTTCAGGCTAGGGTTCTTCTCTGTGCCTTTACTTCATAACTTTCATGTTGATCTATAATATCTTCTTGACTTAGATGGTGGCCATTGAGCAATTAAAATCAAGGTTCCTGCTGGTTTTGTTTTCTTTAGGACTTCTATGAATCCTTAATTTTGGCAGTTTCCATTTAACTAATGATTTAACTTATATCACATAAGATTTTCAGTATTACATGTTAATTGCTTTGAAATCATGTTCATCAATCACTTCATATTGTTCCAACCATGGAGTCTAGATTTACTTGAAGATCAAGAAAATATGATCAAAAGCTTCAAATTAAATTGCATGCACTGTCAGTCTATTTCTCTGTGCAGCTCATAATGTTCTATTCTGATTAAAACCACCAAGCTTATGCATCTAAATTGTTTAATTTGATGATCTAGGCTATGAAATTCATGAGATTGTTTGCTGCCTCTTCCAGTTTTCGCAGTTTGCTGAGCAAGACCACCATACAGGAACCTACCTTTGATAGGATAATCGTTGTCTACAGGTGATCCTTCCTCAAACCCTTGACTGCTACCGTGTTATTTTGTTAATGAAACTATGGTCCTGTCATATGAGGATATAAGAATTGTTTTGAACTGTCTTCTTCCTGATTTAGTGCATATTCCCTTTCCATTTCATAGCTCAAGCCACGGTTCCTCCAATGTTGTAATTTGGTAATGTGTAAAAGGGGATTGTAAATACATTCAGGGGTTTGGTTCGTGTTGAGCAATGCTTGGAGTTAATCTGCATTAACACTCATGTTAATTTATTGAAATATGAGGAAAATGATGATACAGGCGAGCTAGTACCAAATCTAATGCAGAACGAGGAATATATGTAAAGCACTTCAAAAATATTCCAATGGCTGATATGGAGATAGTGCTTGTGAGTTTCCTCTTTTACTGATGCATTATCCTTCCCTCATCACATCATTGTCGTCAATGAATCTATCATACACCTTCCCTCATCATGAACATTTTTACTTGACAGCCAGAGAAGAAAAACCCCGGATTGACTCCAATGGATTGGGTCAAGTTTCTTGGATCTGCTATAGTTGGTCTGGTTAGGCCTTTTTTTTTTCCTACTACTACTAAATGCCTAAACGTTTTTATTTTCTGTCCATTTTTCTCTAATGCACTTTTTTTTCCTCTTCTATTCGCAGGTTGCAGTTATTAGCTCACTTGAAATGCCCAAAGCTGATTTGTGGGTCATGATGGCTGTTCTTGTCTCGGTCGTTACTTATTGTGCCAAGACATACTTCACGTAAGTCTGCTAATGTTCTCCTTTCATTGGAAACATATATGTTGCATGATTTGATAGGAGGATTTCATGCCACTTCAGGATTTGCATTTGGATAAAGTCTTCTTTCTGCCAGTTGACTTACTTCATCGTTGCCTATTGTCAAATCCCTTCTTATTTTCAATGGATCTTTAAATTTCCATAGGTTCCAACAAAACATGGCAGCATACCAAAACTTGATTACACAGTCCATGTATGACAAACAACTGGATAGTGGAAAGGGTACACTTCTCCACTTGTGTGATGATGTCATTCAACAGGAAGTAAGTGCTAGCTTTATGTCAATACTAGCTAGCATATGTGACTTAATTTATGGAAGACCAACAGCTAACTTCTGAAATTTTGTGCTTTTGCTGTTTATATTTATGTAGTAGTCAAACATTTGAGGCTATTAATCTCAAGCTTTGATTTGCAGGTCAAAGAGGTGATTGTTTCATTCTTTATTTTGATGGAGCAGGGCAAAGCTACAAGACAGGTGTGGTTATTAATAATTATGGATAGTTTTCTATACATTACACATTTTATTTTATATTTTTACCAATATGCATATAACTGGATTGATCGTCAAGCAAGCGGATGTATTGTTGTACAACTATGGGCAAGTCAGATCCGTGCTGAGTTAATATAAAATATGTACAATGTGAAAAATAACAGCAAGGTTTATTTATTTTTCATACACGCACATATGCAACGCTGAACTAGATGTGCCCATGAATTATATTTGAAGTTTTAAGCCCAATCAAACACCAGCCAGAGTTCGATTCACTTTTTTTCTTCTGGCTGGTTCGGTCTGATATTTTAAACCCTAATTTATATTAGGGAAAAAAGAACTATTTTCAATATAGTTTTGTAAAAGTGTTCTCTTAGGTATTGATACAAGATATCTGGTAATGTGAATCAGGATCTTGATCTATGGTGTGAGGAGCTAATAAAAGAAGAATTCGGGGAGAGCTGTAATTTCGACGTGGATGACGCAGTTCATAAGTTAGAGAACCTGGGAATAGTTACTCGGGTGAGCTTCCTTATTTTTTACTTCTTTGGTCAAACTGATATTTCCTTTAGTGAAGTATGCAATACTAGATTACTTATAAACAGATCGAATCTGAGTTTATTCGATTTATGTTGTAAGTTGTTATGGCTTATGGGTTTTAGTCTTTTTGATGCATCAAGTAATGCCCATATCATGGATATCAGTTCAACTGCAATTATTGTATGTGAACTGAGGAAATTTACAAGTCACAGGATCCTGGTAAGTTGTGCACACTGGACACCTTGGGTTTGGTGATGATGCCGTTGTCCGGAAGATATAACATGTTGGAGATTTTGTTTTCCTTTTTTAAAATTTTAGTGACCCATAAATTGTAGTTCTGAAGATTTTTCACCTCGAATTCAGGATTCTATTGGCCGGTTTCAATGCGTTGGACTGAAACGGGCCAACGAGATCATTGGAACAACCACTGAAGAGATGATCCTTAAGGCAAAACAGGGAAGCGCTTCTCCTTGATGGCGTTTTTACAAGGTTCTTGTTTTATTTTATTTTTCCAAAATATCTTGTGTGTCTAGCACGAGTGTAAAGTCTAAATATTTGACATTATGCCCTTCCGACAAGGCCCGAGGTTTACTCCTGTCTCGGGATTGAAGTTGATCGATTGTTCTGTTTAACTTTGTGTTAAGTACTACGGTCCTAATTATGAGGCATAGTTGACTTTGTTTGGAGAGATTAAGGAAGCTAAATAAGTTACTTAATCATTTTATATGTTGTATATCTTTAGATTATATATTAGTATGTGAGTCAAACTAATTATTTTGAAGAAAAAAATAAAAAGAAAAATACTCTAAGTTAATTTAATTAGCTTTCTTAATTTCTCCAAAAAAGTCAACTATGTCTTATAATTAGGGTCGGAGGTAGTAGTTTATATGTAACTTTATGTTCCTTTGTTTTTGTTCTATGTAATTTCTCATCTATCTGAAAAAATATCACGCCCTCAACGCCATTATCCTTATCTTTTTGTGCAGACGACTTATATATATATATATTTTTTTAAAAAAAAAATTGTTATCAAGATATGCAACTCCCAAGAATTATTTGTTCAGCTCACTGTTCGTGAGGCAAAGAATAGATAAATTACATAATATGGTAAATACCTACATAATGAATTCTGTAAAACCGTTGTCCTGAAACCTGATTACATTTAGTGGTTCGTATCAAGTGTTTTTCGTGGAGATTGGATGGATTACTGAGTGATTTAGCTAGGATCAAGATCACCTGAAGTGAACTTCAAGTGAGATTAGGAGAGAGAAGAGCATGAGAGGTAACCCGGCAAGTCGTCCTACACAAGTGACAAGCGAAAAGCGACTAATCTGGTGACATTCTTTTGAGGGGAAATGTTCACAAGAATTTGAACTTCCAACTGAAACTGATATCTACTAGGAAAATTTCAAGAGACGAGTTCCCAAATTTAATTCATCTTGTGGCCTGTGAGATTCTTCACTTTAAACCACCCCCCCCCCCCCCAAAAAAAAAAAAAAAAAAAAAAAACAGAAGAAAATAAAAGACTTCCAAAAGGGCATCTAAAATCAACTACAGGGAAACTAGGACACCACCCATGAAAGTAATGTAACCCAAGAAACGCAGAGAAGCCGGGTAAACTGCTGTTTACAAGAGGAGTAAGTCCCTACTTAATAAAGAGAACTATAAGATGATTACACTGTAGACCTACATGAACACTTAGAAGGACTTTAAAGGACCTAAGAAAATCAACATCCACAAAAATATCAGTCACAATAGCCTAACTATGGTCAGCAGGAGAACGTGAGCAATAGGATGACTACACAATTGTGAGGAACTATACTCGCGCAAGTTTGACATCATATTTCCTTTAAGTATGAGATTTCTCACTCACTAATCGTCCAACATAAAATGAGAGAAACATGCCCAGATGAATTGAATGTACACTTGGGGTTATATTGGGTTTGATAGAAACAGATACTGAGAGAAAGGTAAAATGCTCGAATTTTCATTCCTGGTTAGAAAGCAATTTCAAATAGGTCGTACACATTATGAGTTAGTGGTGACCATAATCATCAACAAAAAAGTAAATTTGCGGGTTAGGAGTTACGCAATTTGATGGAGGCATATCTCGCGAAGGAGGTTCCACCTGGTCTTGTTAACAAAGTTTAAGCAAATGTATATACGTGTCTCAAGTTCTTCCATAAGGAGGAGAAAGTTCTGAGAGTCCCTGCGAAGATGCTTGATGACCTCTTGCATGGCAAATGTATTTTTACCCATCTCCAAGCCAAGGCGAACTGACCGCTTGTCAGCCTCAACCGCACCGTGTAGCCGAGCAACAAGGCGATCAATTGTATCAAGATCATTGTTCAGGGTATAAGTACCCTTCGAAGCGGCTTCAAGCTGCGCCAATCGAGCAAGTTCCTTCTTTTTTGGGTTCCAATGAGGAGAGATATATGCAGGGCAAACAGAAGTAGTAGCAGCAATGGCTGCAAGTGCATGAGTCGCGACAACAACGGCAGATACAACGACCCCCACGGCGGTGGCAATGAAGCGAAGTGCAGAACCATTGGTAGCAGTAGCACCACGGAGAAAGCGTAATTTGGAGCGAGACTTTCGTAGAGAACGATGAAGTTGTCGGTCAAGTTCAGAAAAGGAGTTGCGCATGCTGCTGAAGTTATGTGAATCATGGAAGGGAAAAGGATTTTCATGAGTGTCGAGTCTAACGAAGATGTCGAACGCATTGTCACACTGGGATTGAGTGATGTGATTGAAATCGGAGGGAAGAACAGAGAGCAGGTCAAGAAGAGGAGCGTACATCCTACGAGTACAATGGAGACTTCGGTGAAGTAGGAGGCAGAGTTCAGAGGCGGTCTCGCTGTGGTCAAAGTAGGTAGAGACGAGGCGAGACAGAGAATTGGGCTTGGGAAGTGAGAGAGCTTCTTGGATGGAATTTCGATCAGGTTGAAGCACCTTTTCCAGAATTTTCCCTTGGGAATCTCCCTCGGCATGCCCATCCACGAGCTCAGGATGGTGAAATTCGTCTAACTGTACTATCGATCGAATCTCTTGATAGGAATCGCCCTCTATAGTGCGATTGAATTCGCGAGACACTATATTTGGGGCGGGAGAGGATTGAGTGCTGGTGACGGGAGTGGGGTCTGTCGAATACCCTGGCAGTTCAAGATTTCAGTCAGAAATTCATACAAACACCTATCGGGCAAAAAGAATAAACCCTCTTTCGCGAAGAAGTTATTCAGAATATTTGTTTAGGAGAGTGAAACTGGGTATACCCCCAAATCTGAGAGCCCCAACAAAGGAAGAATTAATTGAGTTACCTTCGCGAGGAGCAGGCGGATTACGGGCCGGAACAGAAGCTGAAGACGACGTCAGTGATCCGAAGGAGAGACATTCCAGCATTATTTGTTTTCCCTGTCTTGCTCTTCGGGGGCTCTTGTGAAAGCCTAGTAACTTCCCTTGATCTTATGAAATGGAGGCTCTTTTGTTTTGACGCGGTCAGAGCAAGGCGAGTGAGGCGACTTTATTTGGTATCAATATGTATATTTTCTGTTCATTTTTTAGTTTCCCTCTATCTTTCTTTAAATATCGGTTCGTGAGTTAGATGGACAATAATTCTCCGCTATTTTTTTTTTTTAAAAAAATCTCTGCTCTGTATCATTGTCTACATTAAAAAGTTAAATTTTCGTCGTAAATTCTTTTTTCCGTTTTTTATTTTTTAAAAAAAGATTGCCTACCTTGTGACAAAGAAAACACGTATAACACACACTAACGCAAGGGTACTGAGACCGCGGGAATGAGCAAATGACGATTCCATTCTGTGAGCGACTTTCTTTTGTGAGGTGAGGTGTTGAGTTTCTCTCCTTATTTTTTATAATCTCTAAATGTTCAATCAATATAAATATTATTTTAACTTTTTTTTTCCATTTTCACAATCAACAATTTAGATAGGTTGATAGGGGGGGGGGGGGGGGAATTAGGAGAAGATCTCCTTCGAGACGGAACATTTTGTGAACTCTCTACTCATAGTCATGAGTTGACATCGTATATACTACCATCGTCAATTAATATCAATATAAAAAAAAAAGATCAATAAATAAGATTCTCATGGACTTATTCCCTAATTACCCTAGATTAAAAAATGAAAGCAGGGAAATAATCGGGCGCTCGGAAAATGGTAGGGAGCCCATATTTGGTTAGCAAATATGTTCAGATAGGTTGGGGCGTTGTTAACATTATGAGTCGGAAGGCACGGCGAGTCTATAATCTTCAACTAAAATTTGATTGGTAGGGTAGGAACTAGGCGTTTTGATGGAGGCAAATCTGGTGGAGGAGATAAGATCTGGCCCTGTTAACAAAGTTTAAACTAATGTATACATTTGTCTGAAGTTCCTCCATAAGCAAGCGAAAGCTCTCATACCTCTTGTGCAGCAACTTTAAGATCTCTTGGATGGCATATCTACTTTTACCCATCTCCAAAACAAGACGAACAGATTTCTTGTCTGCTTTAACTGCTCCGTGCAGCAGATCAACAAGCCGGTCAATTGAATCAAGATGTTGTTTCACAGCGAAAGTAACCCCCCAAGCGGCCTCAAGCTGCGCCAATTGAGCAAGTTCCTTCTTTTTAGGGTTCTTAAAATGGGACAATACAGGGCAAATGGGAGCAGCAGCAATGGCTACAAGTGCATGGGTCGTGATGACAATGGCAGTTGCAACCACTCCGACGGCGGTGGCAATGAAGCAAAGAGCAGAACCAGTAGTGGCCCAACGGAGAACGCGTAATTTGGAGCGAGACTCTTGAAGATATGGACGAAGTTGTTGGTCAAGTTCATAAAAGGAGCTGCTCATGTTGCTGAAATCAAGGGAATCGGGAGAAGAAAATGGGTTCTCTTGAGTATCAAACACGGAGAGGATGTCGAAGGCACGGTCACACTCGGATTGAGAAAGATGATTCGAATCGAAGGGAAGATCATCGAAAAGGTCACGAAGAGGAGCGTACATGATACGAGCATAACGGAGACATGGAAAAACCCGAAGACAGAGTTCAAAGGCGGCCTCGCTGTGGTCGAAGTATGTAGAGATGAGGCGAGTCAGAGAATCGGACTTGAGCTGTGGGAGAGCTTTTTGGACGAAATCTCGGTCAGGTTGAAGCAGCTTTTCCAGGAACCTCATTTGGGAGTCTCCGGCGGCGCCGCCATTGCCGAGCTGAGTTTGGTCTTGTAGAGGATCGTTTCCATCAGGAGGATCAAATATTTCTGACTCAATTATCGACCGGATCTCCTTGTAGGAATTTCCCAATATGATGCGATTGAATTCGCGAGACACAGTTGGGGCGGGTGACGACTGGGTGCTGTTGACGGGAGTGTGCTCTGTCGAATACCCTGACAGTCCAAGATACAGCCAGACGTTAATACAAAGGCCTTTTTTCATGAAGAGTAAACAAATCGACATGTTTGTTTAGAAGGATACGATCATGTTTAGATACCCCAAATCTGAGTCTGTGAGCTCCGGCGAAGAAAGGGAGAAATTGAGTTTACCTTGGGGAGGAGCAGGGGGATTAGGGCCCGAAGCAGACGCTGAAGACGACGTCAATGACCCGAAGGAGAGACATTGCGGCATTCTTCTTGTTCCCAATCTTCCTCCTCGCTTTTGCTTCGGCGCCTAGAAGCAGAGAGACAAGGCGCGATGAACTTGATGAATTTAGAGCTCCTTCGTGAATATAAATCTATCTCAAATTTATTTTAACTATTCTTCCTCCAAGCTTGTACGAGAAGCAAGCTATAATATGATAGACTCTTTTTTAGTTTTTTATATTATTAAGTCATAATTTATGTTTTAATTTTGAAACTTTAGTTCGAAGCATTGTTTTGGGGAAGTTGACCATCGTTCTGTACGGTAAGCGCACTTTTCTTCTTACATTTTAGACGATGTGGGACTTCAAAAAGTGCTTTCTCTTACCGTGCTCCAAGGTGCCACTCTGCAGGATTTGAACAGGGTCTGGCCGTAGTTTTAGACGGTCTAAATCTTATTTTTTAAAAAATTTTTGATCTTTTTTATTTTAAATGAAAAATTCATTTTTTTAAAAAAAAGTTAGTTAAAATATTATCTTTATTTTAGATTTTCTATTCATTAAAATTATTTTTGATTAAAAAAAAAAATCAGATGTGTGGAGAATGCTGATGTACATATTGGATCATGCTAAGATCTTCACTTGTTAATATATATTTAATCTTGCAGCTAATTGCATTGATCATCGTCCCCAACTTCCACCGTCAATCCTTTAACTCAAACTGGACCAAATTTAAGATCTTCCATAATTGCTCCCAGAAGTAGAGTAAGCATTAACGGAATGCAAATTAGTAGAGCACACGAACATCAGAAACTCATAAACAGACAAAACCACACCAACCCAATCATTACTCTCATATTAACAACAAATAATTGATTACAACATTCCTCGTACATCTTTATAGCAAAAAAATGAATAAATTGTTCACTGACTCAAGGAAAAAGGAAGAAATGACAGCTGCTCTTTGTACACTTCTCAAGCAGCTGTATATATTAATATTCTCTGGTATCCATGGGCAGAAGAATGAGAAACCAAGATATAATCACAAATTTATACCAACAATTTGGACTCCGACAATGATTCTTTTTCTTTACCTTGTTGCTTTGAATAACTGACTCCCAAGGGTCACTGTTGGGGTGCCTTCGCCCATCATTGTTGTCAAGTTCAGTTCCTTCTCAAGAATCCGTTCAAGTTCCATGACAACATAACTCATGGAAGGTCTTCTCTCACTTGAAGGGCTCAAACATCGAGCAACCAGCAAGATAAACTCTTCCATGCCTTCCGCTGTGAAACTGCTCCCCAATTTCTGGTCAATGATGTTAGACATAATGCGATGGTCTTCACTCACTTGCACCTTCATTAGATTAAAACAGTAATTAACACATGTAGAACACTTGACAGTCGCTGGTTTTTCTGGTGAACTTTTCAACAAGACAATTCCTGAGGAAATTTTTGGGTTAGACATGATCACATACCCATTCAACTAGATTCTGATTAGAGTCCGAAGTTGGAGGTTCTGTTGCTTCCTTCCCACTTAATAGTTCCAACAAAAATACCCCAAAACTGTATACGTCACTCTTTTCAGAAAATCGTCTGAACTCTCTAACCCTGCATTAGATTATGTCATACAAGTCAAGAAAAATGTACATGTACGGGTACAACCACAATGGACACAGATCATTAATGTGCTTCAGTCTCAAATGTTATTACTCGGGAGCAAGGAATATCTCATCTGCTGCCACTTGAGAAGATGAGCCTGCAATATCAACTCTTCCGAGGAAATTACGCAGCCCAGCGTCAGCTACCTTAGCAATGAAATTTTCATCCACGAGAACATTTGCTGTTTTGAAATTTTTGTGCACCAAACGGGGGCTCAAGGAATGAATATGAGCCAAGCCTGCTTAGGAAAAGATGAATGAGCTTTCTGTAAATCGCAGACCAGTGCCTCAGACCCTTATATGCATAACTAAGGGATTGCCAAGAAACCCAAATTAAGTCTTGAGGTGGCTTACGAAAAAACTTGTGGGATCCATTCAGATACTGGGATATTTTATCTAAAAAGAAGAAAACTGATACCAGGAAAGCCACAAATGCTCACTGATTTTGCAGAGGATCACCTGTAGCTGCACCCAGAGCTATTGAAAGTCTAAGCTTGAATTCTAGCTTCTCTTTCGATTGTTGACCAGCACCTGCGCAGAGAAATTGAATTGGTGTGCATAAATTTAAGAAGGAATGGTGCATTAAGCTAAAAAGAGGGAAGAAGAGTTTTTTATGACATGCAACACAAACCAAGTTATAGCTTGGCATGCACGTCGCATGAAACTCAGGCAAAGGCAAAACCAATTATCGAGCTATTGAGTGCAGATAAAATCCATAATTGTATGGGGAAATGTATATATGAAGTGAGATTAAAAGAGAGTAAAGTGACTGCATAGAAATTTACCATACAAGTGACTAGAGACGCTCCCATTAGGCACATATTCGTATATAAGAAACTGCAGATTCTGTTCCTGGCAGTAGCCCAAGAGAGTCACAAGATTCCGATGATGAATGGATGAGAGGTAGCGAGCCTGAAGTCAAACTCAGTCCTATTAGACCAAAGCCAAAAGTGTGAACGAGACGAGATGCAATAAATATGAACCCTGAAGCTAAATCCAAATAGCCATTCCGTTCCAAGTCAAAACAAGGAGGTGAGAGTGGCTGATCAGGAACAATAAATGATTAATCCCACTGCAGTTGGCAGGACTTTGTGGTGAGATAGAAATACTGATTTGCTCACATTTTATCCATGAGAAAGAAGAAAATTCTCTTAAACTGTTGCTTTACTAGAAAAAGAAATAATTAGAGTGAGTTGATGGGCAAAGAAAATTTTAGCATTCTGAACCAACTATTGTAAGCTCAGCGGAAACAAACTCAATCTAGAAACTATCCACCGATCATCCCTTTCCCTGGAGAATGTCATCAAGAAGAGCTCTAGTTTTTAGCAAATTTTCACTATAATCTCCTTTTCCCCAAAAATAGTAGCAGGGAACATTACTTCCCTCGAATTATATTATACCAGAGTGTCTTATAGAACCAAGTTTTGAGAATAACTACCTCGTCAACAAATTCCTGGCTCTGAAGTCCCTGCCTCTTTTTGATGGCCACAAGCATACCATCATGAAGTAAGCCTTTGTAAACCTCTCCAAACTTCCCTTCTCCAATCAAATTTTTGTCACTGAAATTCTTCGTGGCTTGAGATAGTTCTTCCATCTCAAACCGCCTAGTATCTCGGAAAGTCAACTCAATCCCGCCCTGTCTTTCCACTGTATGAAATGGAAGAACACAAGAATAGGTTTGTTGTTCGTATCACTAGAACCCCTTTGAGAAAACTGACATGCACGTTTCAGACAGAAGTTACCTTGGGAAGGATCAGAGGACCCTGTCTCTGAAGTCCTTGAGACACTCCTCCTGCGATATAGGCGAAAGCATATGAGTGCTATAACTATCCCTACCAATGCCACGGCCCCTGCAGCTCCTCCTACTATCGCTGCAAGAGACCCTGACATCGGGTGTGAGAATCACTTCACTTTGTGCTTTACAGTAAGGTATTATACATAGAACCTGAAATCCACAGAATAGCAGAAAGTCAAAAAGAAAGGACCTGCATTGAATGAGACAGATGCAAAAGATTTTACTGAACTGCAGGACACATGCAGTGAGTAATCCACAACCAAACATGAAACAAGAAAATCAATAATGCTGGAAAAAGTTGGAGTGTAATAAAAAGAAGAAGACTGATCTCAAGCTATGAAATTAAAAATAGCACAATGGGAACAAGGGCATGTTTGTTTCTAATCATCGGATCTTGCAAAATGGCATTATATCTGTATATAGTTGAAATTAGAAGGTGAGGCGAAGTGGAATTACGGATATAACAGAGGTGGAATTTCTGTCAAATCTGCAGAGCCGTATCTCCAGATAAATGAAAGCGTGGGGTCTCAGACAGCCTGAGCTTCATTTACCAATGACAATCTGAATGAACCTCCATCGTCATTATTGGCAAAATCGAGATTCACCCACATTCCCCCCAAATGAACCAGTTATCTGTCCTTGACATAAACCTAACAATGAAATCAAGATGTTAAGTAATTCGACTCGGGAAATAAATACAGGAAGAGAAACTGGGAACATCAAAAGAAAGCAACCACAAACCCCTTTAGATGAAGATTGAGTTTTGACGTTCAAGTTGATGATTGAAGAGAATGCGTTGAATCGCGAGGTCCAAATCAATAGGCCTTCTCAATGTTGTTAAGACTATATAAGTAATGAAAACCCCGGAAGAAGGAGAAGAAACACCTCTCTACCTCCGTTGTTGTCCTTTTATTGAATTAATTAGAATACTCTCTAAGAGTATCATCGTTGGATACAAACAATGCCGACAGAAAGTGACCCCGCGCCGACAAAACACTTTCGAGTTTATTACTACTTCCCCTACCAAACCATACAATTATTCAAATGATCAGCACACACAGGTAAACCCACAAATACAGAAGAGACCCTCTTGATGCTCCCAGCCGAGCTAAAATCAAATTGCAGGCGAGATGGTTGAAGCAGAAAGAAGAAAGAATAGAAGACGAAGGTATGAAGCGGACCGGGGGGGACTGGGCGACAGAAAGGGAGAAAGAAAGAGAAATTTATTTATTTACATTTAGTTTGAATATATATTTGTGGGCTGTAAAGTGGCATGTTTGTTGTCTGATACGCAGGGTTGAATAGGTTTATTTTCTGTGTCGTGTACAGGGTCGTAACAGATTCACAGCGGGGAGAGAGAGAGGAGGGGTGACCGCTGACCAGTGAGAAAGAAGACCCGTGCAGCGTAAATGTAAAATTCAAGAGATACAGCAGCGAAATTTACTTACAGAAGAAGATGAAAAGGGAGCAGAGAGAGCGAAAAGAAAGAGAGATTCATAGGTGAGTGAATAGCTTGTTGCTTGTGGGGTTGTTGTACCCCACCAGCCAGCTATGTTGACGTTGCTCCTACTGGGCATTTTAACAAGTAACTTCCACTAATTTAGCCAGACAATTGAGTTAAATATATTAGAACAAAGCAAGGAATAATGTAACAGCAACTTCTACGTCTCCGTCTCTCTCTCTCTCCCTCTACAGCTCTCTCTTTAATTTATTCCTATTTCTCGCACCAACACTCGGGATTCTTTGACATTTTTTTAAAAAATTAATATAACCTATTTGTGCGGTGATGGTGATTATGATTACCCCGATGATTGCATCAAAGTCTAGAAAGTAGAAACTGCCCCAAATGGTAAACAGTTTAGAGCTGTTTCATAGTACATCACCACATGGACGATGGATCTCCCTTCATCTTCTTCATCACCACGGTGAAACAAATCATGGACAGTAAAATGGGCAATAACCCCACAGAGACGAAGATGGATCACGTCACACTGTTTTTGCCACCATGTTTTTGAGTCGTCTCTGACACCAATCAATTTGCTTCCTTTTTCTCTCTTCATCGATCACCTTTTGGCAGCTTCTACTTCATGTGTCCCATTACTCACTCAACACATATGCGTCTGCTTCTGCACTTGTCATAAAGGCGTACGTACAGAGAGAGATCGATTGTGCAGGGTCATTGAAAGATCATAATTCATAAGAATATGGCTGGGTAAGTGAGACGTGAGAAGGAGTTGCGTTGCCATGAAGGGTGATGATTGTTATTATTTTGAAGGTCAACAACGTGGCCAACTAACACACAGGTGAAGCCTCTTCTGATCTTTGTGCCAGTATTGCAGCATTATATATTATTTCATTTTTGTGTGAGACTGGTGAGGTATGAAGGTGAGGAGGGTGGCATTTGAGAGCCATATAATTTTATGGCTGCCAGTGTAAATATCTCTTTCAAATAGGTAGGAGCTGTACATCAGCGTTACTTTAAGATTAACTAGTCCAACCAAATTTTTACCGCATTTCTTCATGCCTCATCTAACTTGTAACACATCATTTACTTCGTCTGCTTTCAAACTTCAACTTGCCTATACATTTTTCCTGTTTTGGTACTCAATTTTCTTAATCTCATACTCTTGGATATGGAGAAAGGTGAGTCACGCTAGAATAGGGTTAGTTAAAGATGACATATATATCAACAAGATCTTTACATTTCAACATGATTTAAACTCAACTTCATGATTACAACTCAACTGCTTATTCATCAGACTAACTTTTGTTCTTTTTTGTGGGAAATTTTTGTTGGCTTTTCAGCTAATTGAATATGTATTCAATCACCCATTGTTCAACTAATTTATATTGAACCTATCAACAGGGGTTGAGTCTAATAGAAGTTGGTCCTTCACGACATGACAAATTAAAGTTTGAATTCCCGTTGGGAGGGGTGCCCATATTTAATGTCCAATACCGACAGTTCCTTGAACTGTTGATTGTTTCCAATGAGAATCGGAGCGTGTTTCTATAATTTAAAAAAAAAAAAAGAAAAAAAAGAAAGAAAGATATATTGGGCCTAATTACTGAAAAATGAACATTAGGGCTTAACATTGTTAGGTTGAAAAAAAGCCGGGCCTCTTTACCAAGACATTCCACTCAATCAAACGGCCCAGTTTTTAATAAATGTGTCATCTGCAGTCCATACGCCCATTCCAAAGTTACGCGGACCTCAGCCTTAGCTTGATACCAATAAAATTCAATTTTGCTAATGTGAGTTGGCATAGATGGTAAGGAATCCAGAACTAGGTCCTTGGGTCGTGGGTTCAATCCCCTCTGCCATCGCTGGGACTCTTTTGGTAGGCGATCTCGTAAGTTCCCAGTAAGTGCTCATAGAGCCCGGGGCCGTGCCCTGACCTTGGTAGGGGGACTGATGCCGAACTCTCCAAAACTTTTTTGTAATCAAAAAATAAAAAATAAAAATAAAATTCAATTTTCGTATTAAAAAAATAAAATTCAATTATTTCGTAGTAATAATTATTATTTTGATATTATTATCAGGCTCTCGGGGTTACCTTTCCCAACATAGATGTCTACTTTAAGAATCAAACTCAAAACTCAAAAAGATTTATATTTTGCAGGATTCCACATCCCACCAAGTTTGTGTTGGTATTTTTAACATAATTATTTATTTGTGGTTCTGGTTACTTCCTCCGTTTGTTTGTTTGTTTCTGATTCTGTTTTGAATTTTTATTTTTTTAAACATACGGCATGTTTCAAATTTCAAAATATAATCATTACTTCTTTTTAATAACGTTTCTCCTAGACGGAGGGCATTAAATGGATATAATTAAAATTTAAAATACTACGACTTTGGTAGAAAGAGAAACTGGGATAAAAATTAAACGGTGTATAATGAGCTTGTTTAGGTGAAGTTACCGTGACTAGAAAAGCAGGTGAATCCCAACTCCCTAGCCCCTAGGATAGAACTATTGGTAATAAATGGCGAGAATTTTTTGATCATATAAATAGTGAGAATTGATTTTTACTATAAAAAAAACAAGAGGAGGAGAAAAAAGTAAGTGTATTGCGTAAACGAGGGATTGACTTCAATTCTAGATTATATATATATATATATATAGGGTTTATCATTTGTCATATCACTTAACATAAGGTTATGTCAAATCAACCTAAAATTATGTCGTTTTAGGAGTTAGGAGAATTAATTAAGGGTGTTTATATATTTTTGTTTTTACATTTATTATGTGAATTTTACCCAAAGATCCTTTATTAATTCCCCTAACCCCAAAACTACGTCGTTTTGAGAGTTCATTAATTCTTCTAATCCCCAAAACGACGTAGTTTTGAGCTAACTTGACATAACCTTATATCAAGTGACATGATAGACGATAAACCCATATATATATATATATATATATGGTGGCAACAGCTTTTCAAGGCTCAGAACTTGCTAATGTAATTGATAATATACTTTATTTGGCGTGGTTCATATAAATACATTGTGTAATATTAGTAATTAAATATATTGTCTTTAAGAACCATTATGCAATCATATGCTGATAGGAAGCGTCACTCTCTAGGATAAAAAGTACTCTTTCTGCAAGTATAGGGGGAACGTAACAGCAACATGTAAAAGCAACTAACAGGTAAAGAGAATATATAACAAAAAGAAAGGCCAGAAACTTCAAAGGGAAAGAAAGTGCTCGAGATTTCTAAGCAAGGTAGCTTGAACCTCAAATTCTGCCTTTTATAGGCAGTGAACCAAGGCACCCGTTGGACAGCACTTGAAAACACATTAACCTTGTTAATGACACTTTAAACCTCGGTTCAAAGTAAAACAAAATCTGATTTGTGGCCCTTGTAATCGAAAAGCCTTAAATATGGGTTTATCCAGTAAGCCAGTTTTACAGAGGTAAATTTTAGATTCTCTAGAAAAAAAAATAGTTTATAAAAAGTGTCAAATCCATATCTAACTCACGTGCAAGGCAATCCAAATTTCCACTGTATTTGCTTCCAGGTAGCACATTGTTGCACATGCAAACTCACTGTACTAGTCCAATTTTACAAGGTATAATATGTACATTTGTATTTTCTATTTCTCAAGTAACATGAGACTTTATTCTATTTTGACACACCTACTTCTACCTCATAACGCCAACACTTCTTCATACCAGCAATTCAAAATTGTTGGCATGTGAGCTGGTTGATACGCACACGACTCCATGTTTTACCCTCCCCCTTCTCCTGACGGACACAACCTTATATCTTATTTTTTTCAGCGAACTTTAATTGATAAATGACTTTATAGGATATCTTTTATTGATGCATGATTACAATAAAC
Organism: Acacia crassicarpa; assembly: GCA_034222035.1. NCBI lineage: Eukaryota > Viridiplantae > Streptophyta > Magnoliopsida > Fabales > Fabaceae > Acacia > Acacia crassicarpa. The sequence continues at coordinate 64,880,010 of JAWXYG010000002.1, read as the reverse complement.
TATTTTTTATCCTCATAATTTTTTAATTTCACTTAAAATTTTAAGTTGATTTGTTAACCTTAAATAATGTATAATTAGTGAGTATTTACAATTATTTTTAAGGGGAGGTATCCTGAACTATGGTAGCTATATTTTTGCTAATAAATAAATAATTTTTTAGTTTTTTCAACAGTTGAGCGCAAATGCTCGAAAATTAAAGTAACTGGTCTTGTATATGTTTGAAAAACCCTCAATTCATGGTTTTAAAAATTGGTCTTCTCGCATACTTACTTCAAAACTATAAAAATATTTGGGGCGAGCCCCCCCCCCCCCCCCCCCCCCCCCCCCAAAAAAAAAAAAGGCAATGCAAGCGATCCCGAAAACAAGGGAGGAGAGAGCAAATAGGTACATAATAATTAAAGACTCGGCTTTCGTCCAATTCATATTTGCTTCACTGCGCTCCTCTGCAGTGAAAATGGCATCGGTTGATGCAAAATAGACTGTGTTTAAAAAAAAAAAAAAAGCATTCCCTATCATGTAGTATTTTTTTAAGTATTAGTCAGTATACTAAAATATTTTAAAGATTCTAAAATACTTGAAAAAATATTCCAAAGTACTGACTGGTACTTCAAAATACTTCATGATCCTTAAAAATTATTTTACGATCTTGAAAAAAATAGTATTCACCATCCTGTAGTATCTTTTAAGTACAAATAAATATCTTGATATATTTTTTAGTATCAGTCAATATCCTCAAGTATCTTTTTAGTACCAGTCAATACCTTAAAATATTTTTTCAAGTATTCTTAAGTACTTTAGGATCTTAAAAATATTTCAGAGTACTGACTGGTACTTTAAAAAAATACTACAGGATGGTGAATGCTATTTTTCAAAAAAAGAAAAAAGAAAAGAAACCGTGTGATTTTACACCAAACAATGCCGCTTTTACTGCAGAGGAACGTAGCGGAGCAAATATGAATTGAACGAAAGCCGAGTCCAATAATTAGAGGGTTTCTTTTCTCAGACATAAGGCTCCGATGTGCCTCTCATGAGATGGTTAGATGTGCAAACTATCTTGCCAAAAACGTTCATTATCTCAAGAAAGACATGCAAATTTTACAAAAACCTCATCTGAGATGCTTTTCCATCATACGAGAGGATCAAAACCAGCTTCTTTCAGATTTAGTTGACACTGATATAATGGGTAAACTTCAAGTTTCTCAACCTACTTTTTGTAATAAAAAAAAGGCATGCCACATCTTAACACCGTATTTTTAAATTTATTTTTTTGGTGAAGCAAGACTTTAAAATTAAGATTTATAAATTACTTGACTTTATTGTATGTTACTGATTCGGTCAACTTTACTGAAACTCAAATCTACTCCCACCCAAACATCCTAACAATACACATTTTCAACGCATTTAATTCACATATTATGATCGTGTCAAAGTGTATTGTTCAATATAAACTGATCCCATGTGAAGATGATGGACATTATGATGTGAGTATCACGAATTGAGGGAAAGCACGTGTTCTCCGCACATAATAAACGCGGGCTTTGTATTCGGTCCAACATTCCAACACACCCTTGTCCAAGGAATCTTGGGGTTTAATGGTTAAACCGTGTCAAGAATTGTCGTGGGCATTATTTGAATTTGCATAAGTTTCCTCTGCAATAATAATATCACCGCCTGTTAATGTTTTTCACTATCGTATTAATATATATATATATATTTTTTAAAGCTTCCTGAAGGGAAAAAAATTTATTAGCTTCTATATAGTATGAGTTCTTTTATTCCGGTTGCTATTTAGTCAGGGAGTGAGAGCCACGCGCTGCCTCAATATTGACACCTCTCTAAAGCTTAGCGCATGTCAGTGCAAGGCTCTCCTTCTAACGGCAACGACAATTTCCTTTCCCAGAGTGGGCTCATCACTTGTGGCATGGTTATGCTTTCAGATCTATAGCTTGCGTCTTGTTCTTTGGTTCCTGTTGAAATCTGTCTCCCAAATTAATTGCTTCTCCATCGGTCCAAGCTGATTGAAGAACATGGTGCTTAATGGACTGAAATAAAGAAGTACATTTGCAGTTTTCTCTAGTTTCTTTCTGTTTCAGCAATTCCTGTGGAATTGAGTTGATGATGTCTTTGGGAGAAGGTTTTGAGTTTCTTTAATTTAACTGCAAACTGATCCTTGATTGTGTCTATAATTGTTTTTTAAATGGCAACAATGAAGGAGTTGGTTGTGTTATTGGTTGTTCTGAAGATAACTTAGATTGGTTTTGATCAAGGAAGGTTTTTTAAATGGCATCAATGAAAGAGAAGATGGGTTTTATTTGTTATTTTAGGGAAAGTTTCTGCAAGTTCTTGGGTTTGAAATTAGAAGGGATTCGGTTATGAAGGTGAAGAGAGTAATAATTACAGAGAAAATCAAAGGAAATTTCAGCCAAGCAAGCTCAGTCATAATCCTTTTCTTGCTTTCATTTTTGTATCAGTGTTGCAGGAGGCTCTTTGCAGAGAGTTCAAAGAAGAGGAGGGGATCGAGAATAGATCCTAAGAATATGGTCTGCATACCGAAGATGGGGAACTCCACCGAAGAAGATGGGTTGATCTGAATTTACCTTGGCCACTAACGGACGTTAACGGAAGTTACTTGATTTTGTGCTAATTTAACATTTCAAAAAGTTTGTTGGCATTTAAGATATAGTTAAAAGTTGTTTGTGTTGGATGCTCTTGAGACAAGAGTTTGTTGGCCAAAATGTTCCTTAACCCTTTAATAATTTTATGCCTATGTTCTTCAAATGTGCCAATCAACTTTATGGACCTATTTGCAACAACTTTCACATGTTAAGGTGTAATTCACTACTCCTCCGCCTCTAAATATATAATATAGTTTATAGTACAAATTATACTATAAAATATATCTTATATTTAAGACCGAGAGTAGTATCACTTATACCCACCAATAGATCAAAACATTTAAACAAACTGAAAAAACCTATATAACAAAAGATAAAATCACACACTCCATACTTTAGACCACTCCCACCACAGACGTGTAACATTTAACATCAAACAACCTCTAAAACTTTTTTTGAAACTTCATTGAATACCTTAAGATCAAGCTGAAATTAAGTTTTTTTGACTGAAAAAACATTTATGCCTTTATCTTGTACATGATCAAGATGGTTTTGCAAATTCACAAATATGTCTTGTAAATTTTCACATGTACATATCATGTAAATAACATGTATTCTTATGATTATGCTTATTGTCTTGTACGTGACCAATATAATTTTATAATTTTACTTACCTATCTTCTAAATAAGCATATTTGACTTATAAATTCTCATATGTGTTTTTAAAAAGTATTAACATAGTTGTTTTTTCTCACTATTAAAAAAATGGATTTTACTTCCCTAAAAAAATGTTTGTTTTTTTAAAAAAGGAAGTAAAAAAGATAGCACTTTTATAATTATGTATGTGAATTTTGATATATTGGGTGTGAGAAAGTAAACGTTGTCGTGTTGGAGCTCAACATCAAGAGGGACGAAGACGATCTTGGGGATGACGTTGTTGTCGGCAGGCGACAGCAAGCATGACTTGCTGAGGACGTGATTGGGTTCAACTTCATTTTATTAAAAAAAAATTCTTACGACGTATTTTTTTAAAGGATGTTATTCCCAAACTTTACTACGTTGTTTACAAAGACATCCCCTAAAAAAATAGAGAAAGAGCATAAAAATAGACGTTAAAAAAGTTTTTTTTATAGTAATGTCCCTCTAAAATTTCAGTTTCAATTTAGTCATAGGGATCCGGTGAAATTACAAAAAGTTTTGGGGCTCTTTGATATTAAATTATTACATAGAGGGTACAGTGATTTTTTTTTTTTTTTTTTACAATTTACGTGTAAAGTTCTATTATGATTTTAAATTTTATGAAGTGTTTTTTAGTTATCTAATCCTAACATAAAATATTCTTACTTTCATTATTTTAAAAAAAGTCAACATCAAAAAGTTATTACTAAATACTAATTTATTAAGATTAATATTTAAAATAATGATGACCTCAAAAAAATCATTTAAAAATAACCGTATCAAAATCATAAGAGCAAAAGGAATATTATAAATCTCATATGAAAGTGGAAGATTAAAATTACAGTTTTATCAGAAAAGATCTCAACTTCGGTCTGCAAAGTTGGGTTCACAACATCACAGGACCGTACATACCAAGTGATTTTTAATCGAATTCCGACGATACTGTATTAGCAGACATTTAAAACAGTAAATGAAATAATTAATGGCCCTCACCACCATTTCCTTATTTCAGCTTCTCCCTTCGGCTTAACGTAAATTTCTGGGCCCTTGTGATCAGCGTCCTCATTATCACACGGGAACACTGTGCAACACTACTGTCTCCACCGTCAGACCCGGCCCGAACCCGAACAAAACGCCCCACTCCAACCCGTCTCCGGTGGTGGGTTTCCCTTCCTTCACCGACCTCTTCCTCAACTCGTCCAATATGAAGATAACACACGCGCTTGACATGTTCCCGTACTCGCTCAGAATGTGCCTGGTCGACGCGAGCTTCTCTTCTTTCAGCCCCAGCTTGGCCTCCACCTGGTCCAGAATTGCCGGACCACCAGGGTGGGCGATCCAGAAGATGGAATTCCAGTCGTTGATTCCAATGGGGGTAAACGCCTCCACCAAGCTCTTCTCAATGTTCTTCGAGATGATTCCGGGAACGTCCTTCAGCAAGTGAAACGTGAGACCCACTTCCCGCAGATGTCCGTCGATGGCCCCGTCGGAGTCGGGCAAGATGGTCTGTGCCGCCGACACCATCTCAAAGATCGGGCGTTCGATGGAGGTGTCGGGATCGGCACCGATGATCATGGCGGCAGCGCCGTCGCCGAAGAGGGCCTGACCGACGAGGGAGTCGAGGTGGGTGTCGGAGGGCCCACGGAAAGTGACGGCGGTGATCTCAGAGCAGACGACGAGAACACGTGCTCCCTTGTTGTTCTCGGCGAGGTCCTTGGCGAGGCGGAGGACGGTGCCGCCGGCGAAGCAGCCCTGCTGGTACATCATGAGGCGCTTGACGGAGGGTCTGAGGCCGAGAAGCTTGGTGAGCTGGTAATCGGCTCCGGGCATGTCCACCCCAGAAGTGGTACAGAAGACGAGGTGGGTGATCTTGGACTTGGGCTGACCCCACTCCTTAATGGCCTTGACGGCCGCATCTTTGCCCAGCTTAGGGACCTCAACCACCACCATGTCCTGACGAGCGTCCAAAGACGGAGCCATGTAGGCGCACATGTTCGGGTTCTCCTTCAGCAACTCCTCCGTAATGTGCATGTAACGCTTCCTTATCATAGATTTTTCACCTGAAAATCACATACAATTCAGCAAGACGTTTCATGCGAGAAAGAATCAAGCGATCAAAGAAAAATAGAGGCAAATGTGTGGGGTATACGTACACATGCGCTTGAACTTCTCTTTGAGATCGGTCATATGCTCGCTCTGAGTGATGCGGAAGTAGTAGTCGGGGTAGTCAGCCTGGAGGACACAGTTAGATGGGGTGGCGGTGCCGAAGGCGAGGATGGCGGCGGGGCCATGGGAACGCTGGGCGTTGCGGATCTCCTCGACGGTGACCATGTCGGAAGAAAAGGATGGAAGATGAAGTGGAAGTTACGTTGTTGAGGAATGAAATAGAAGGTCCGGGGTTTGTGGAGTAGTGGTGATGGGAGATGGGGAAGGAGTGCGCAGGGCTTAAATACGAGGGAGGAGGAAGGGAGGGGTAGGTAGAGGGGACGGGCAGCTGAGTGTCCACGTGGTTTGATGAACGCTGGTGGTAGCTGCCAGTCTCTAAGTAGTAAGTGCCACACACTACGTAGTTCTAACAAGTTTTTCTTCCACCTAATTATCATTGGCTCTTTCACATTTAAGCCTTCCATTTATCTATACCCCATTATTCCGCATCTGGAAATTATATATTAACAATGTTTAGCTGATACAGCTGTGCTTTATATACTATATTTTGAAGAATTAACTGCTTTTTTTTTTTTTAAGTATTGTTCTATCCTAAGAACACAGATCAATTGGACTTGATTAGGTTGTCAAGCCTAGAGCCTACGTACCCTTTGAGGGGATCAAAGTCCACGTAGTTCGTAATATACTTGGAGGCGTGAGGCCAGGGGGTGGTGTGTGTGCTCTATGTGACAGGAAGTAAATAGTGCATAGGTTGGAACGTGTGCACCTTATTAGGGTTTCCTTGTATTTATAGAGGAGTCTGGTGCGAGTATCCTTGGGTTAATGAGCGATATCCGGGGCCAAGATATCAAGGGCTGATATCTCGGGATCATGATTGGGGGGAGATTCCCGATTAATGAGATTCTAGATTAGTGGGATTCCATACCTTTTCCCATTATGGCGCTGATTCTGCCTTAGGCATGGTTGGGCCGTGGTCTGGTTATGGGCCTTTTGGACTGGTCCGTAATAAGTATAAAATGCAGGAAATTAAAAAGCTTTCTTAAAGGATGTGTTTCGACATGCTCATTAATTCCATCTGGATGGTTTAGATTTTTTTTTTTGAAAAAATTATTTTAATGGGTAGAGAATTTAAAATAAAAAGATAAATTTTTAACTGATTTTTTTCAAAATGATTTTTTATTAAAAAAAATCAAATTTAAACGGTTCAAACAAACACGCAGCCTGGGAGAAGTGAGTGCATGCATCTCGGGCTGACGCCCACTACACGCTGCCTAAGAAAGCCACGCGGCTAACTCCATTGATGGAATTTAATTAATTGTTGATGTAACTGGATGGGAATAAAAATGATTTAACACTGTTAAAATATACCAATATATATATATATATGTGTGTGGGGGGGAAAAGTCAGGGAATTACAATAACTTCTCTGCTGGAGTGTCTTGCGGTTGGACTTGGATTGTTTGTGGCAAGGAAGGGGCCTAAAATCACCTCAGATTGCACCATGCAGTTTAGGCGGCTCATCGACTATGATATATCATCGCTCGCATATATTCTTCCTTTAATTTCCATCTGCTTCTTTTTTAAATATAATTTTAGTAATGCTGATACAATGTTTTGAATGATTCACTCCACGATTCAATCGATCTATACCATAATTGAGAAATATGCGATGTGATTTAAATATCTGATGGTGTTCTTGACTGACTCGTTCTATATATGTTGATGATGATAAAGAGATGGGTTTGTATTCATTGAGAAGATGGACAAATTAAAAACATTCTAAATTCAAAGAGGACAAATTAAACTGGGCTGACATATATTCAAAACATAATATATACACCTATAATATTTTAATGAAATCTTCCCTTATTTTTATGACTCTCTCTCACACACAAATGCATCACGGGTACGTGCAATAACTTCTAAAGTTCCTTTTTCTATTCAACTTGGCTGTCCGCAAAGGCAATTGAAATAATCAGAACTGCCGACTCATATTGAATATATTAGCGGTTAGTTGATAAATTTATGCACGAGCGAACATATATAACCTAATGATGTAATATGGTGCATGTTTCCTAGTTCCTACGTACGAAATACGGAGTAAATAATATTTGTTCCTTCAACTTGTAAAATACTTATTCTAAGAAATATCTATGGTCAGGTTGATGACAACATATATATAAGTTTGCAACCAATCAAGCTCATGAACAATTTTTGTACGTCTCTATCGGCACACGTACGATGCGCATCTTAAAAATGCTTCTGATATAAACAAAGTAACAATATAAGGAAACGGCGCACATCATTTTATTGGCATAGCTAGACCATACCAAAGCCACGTTTTACGAACAAGTTTTGATCGTTTTAAAATTCCTAGATTGGCAAATATGGTGTTTTATGAGATCTCCATCATATGTTGTTTCAACATGTTAACAAAGATAATTGAAGAAAAATTAAGATCAAGAAGATAAAGAATCATATTTTATTAACCACAGAGAACAATATTCTCATTCAATGAGTAACTCAGTTGAGTTATCTCTAAAACCTAAAAGGAGGCTAAGTTAACTCCTTTTTGGAGAGAGACAAAGTTAATTCTCTATTGGAGGAAGATCAAGTTAACTCCCACTCTAATTATAGTAAGGATTCCACATCCAACACACTAGTCTCAATATAGTTAAAAATCCTCTATATATTGATTAGGCCTAACTTCCTAACTAATCAACTAATGATCGCCTATATTTTTAACATGTCCCCTCAAATTAAACACTATTTATCTCAAATGTGTTTAACTTAAACAACACAAAAATAATAGGTAAGGTGAATTAATTTGGATCGTTTTCCAATTAACAAAAATAATCCAAAGGACTTCTTCAATTCACAAAATTCCTCTCCATATCTACACTTGCTGATTCTCCACAAGCTCATCACACTTGCATTCACAACGAACGCAGAATGAGAGAATCCAGCAATCTGCAGTCTCTCTGTTACCAGAAGTCACCTGACATGCTTCAAAATTCAAGGCATCTCGCTGTTTTTAACATTAAATTATATTTGCACTGTACTGCCATTGGCCCACGTTTTCATGCAAAGTTCATTGGCTCGAAACTAATTGCTTTATCCAAGTTGGTCAAATCCAACAAGCTTTTCTTGTTACCGTGAACTATGTCAGCCAAGCTTCCATTTGGCATATATTCGTAGACTAGAAGCTTGCTAACCTTATTACTAGCCAAAGCAGAGCCGCCTTACAAACAACTAATTCTGTCTCTGATCCCCCAGAAGGAGAACAATTACAAGAGTCTAATAGACGGTGGCCTAAATTCTTAGCACGTTGTAAGTATAGTAGTGAAAACGTAGTTTTTACCTAAAAACGGAAGGAGAATGAAAAATAGTAAAACGTAAAATCGTAATATAAAACATAGTTTTTACCTATATATATATATATATAGGGTGAAGATGCAGATTTGCCAACCAACTATTATCCAAGGAGTGTCTGACACAAATAACTATTGAGGGGACCAAAATTGTCAATCAACTATTAAAAAGTGAAAAAAAAACACCAAATAACTATTTAAAAAAAACTATCACAATTAAGTTAAAATATGAGACACTGGCGTAGAACGGTAGCGGAAACGCTGGAGAAAAGAGCAGTTAAGCCTTCTTTTTGGAAAAGTAAAACACCAACAGAAATGGGACCCATGGGAGCAGGTATTGTGGCAACAGCGGTTGCTACTTGTGGCATCGGAGGGATGGAACTAGGGTGCAAAGTGTGTAACAGTCAAACGCTGTGGACTACTGTGGATGAGTTCAAGAGGGTGAGTAAAACACCCAGTAACAATAGAAGCTTTGGAAATGCTGACGTCGCTAATACTGTGACAGTCAATGGAAAACGGAGACATCAAGACAGTGACGGGGTAATAGTTCATTGGTGAATCTGCTTCAAATTGTTTTTTTTTCACTTTTTAATTGTTGATTGACAATTTTGGTCCCCTCAATAGTTATTTGTACCAGACGCTCCTCGGGTAATAGTTGGTTGACAAATCTGCACCTTGACCCTATATATATTAAAAAAAAAATCAAGAAAAGTAAGGCACCTGCCATCACCCACACATATACTGATCAATGCAATATCAATCAAAATATCCAACATTGTCATTGATCAAACCATATTTTTTATATGATTTTACATAATTAAATTGGGATTTTTAATGCATTTTCTGGGACATTATTGCATGATTAAGTACTAAGTTGAGTTAGGGACATTTGTATTGAATTAAGTGTAATTAGGGGTAAAATGATCTTTATTTATTAATTACAGAAAAGGACCCAGATGTTTTTGAAATTGCAGTTCTACCCCACAAATAGTTTGAAAATTCTCACTTTAGTCCCTCTCCCGAACTTTTAAAACTTTCACTTAAGTCCCTTAGTAAACTCTCCGTTTTTTGCAAAAATGCATTGTTTTTACGTTGAAACGTGGCGTTTTTACCATTTTTACCTCTGAAGTGTTTTTTCCAACACAAAACACGTTTTGCAAAAAAAAAAAAAAAACGTAAAAACGGTGTTTTTAGCGTTTTAAACGCAATTTTGACTACCATGGTTGTAAGTACAACCAAGGATAGTACCACAACACCATGACATTGGAGACGCCTTACGCCAAATTCTGAAAACCCCAAGTGTGAGAATATCAACATCAGCAAAAGGCCCAACGTTCCAGTTCCACCAGTCAGGGCCAACAACGCCTCCAATTACATATAGGTCTTCACCAACCCCAACCATGTTGATCCCAATTCTCTTTTGAAATTCAAATGCTGAACACACTACCTCTCTTGCTCCTCTGTCCTGCCTGAAAATAAATCCATTGCTCATCACATAAAGGCCGCCTCCAACGACTGCCATGACATGTCATCAGGATGTTCATTGTTGCCAAAAACTGACTGACTAGAGACAAAATTGTCTCTGCTACAGGAACAATACTATAGAACCTTCCAATTATTAAAGGCTTACCCCTTGTGTATCGAACCAGAGCAAACGATACCAATTCAAAAGCACAATACATAAATATCATCTCCTAAGAAGTACAACTAGGCCTAACTTCCTAACTAATCACCCATATTTCTAACGGAACAAATCGAGGAGTTGGGCTAAACATACAACCTTGTGCGTCGTGCTTCAATTAATGTAAACAGCTCAGCCTAGTTTATGTTTGGATTAGTGGTAGAATACAACGATACTAATTCAAAAGCACAATACATAAATATCATCTCCTAAGAAGTACAACTAGGCCTAACTTCCTAACTAATCACCTATATTTCTAACGGAACAAACCGAGGAGTTGGGCCAAACATATAACCTTGTGCGTCATGCTTCAATTAATGTAAACAGCTCAACCTAGTTTACGTTTGGTAGAAAGTGCTTTTCCAACCTGATTTACATTATACGAGGTAAATTTGTAAGATGAATTTTATCTCAATTTATGTGGACATATTTTTCCAACACTAACTCATACATGCCCAAAGTCTCATTAAGAATACACAGTTTATTTATTTGTTAATTTTTAGAAGAAAATAGTGCATGTTACCAAATTTAAGGCAGACCCTATTATGGGTCTTTTAGAAATAAGAAGTGACCCCCCCCCCCCCCCCCCCCAAAAAAAAAAAAGGCTGTTGTTCTCCCATTTAAAGAGGCATTCAACTTGCGTTCATGTGATGGAATTCCATGTTCAACGGTTCAAGTCCCTCCACGTAACTTATGTGGTCGATCAGTTTCCACGACTCACTCTATTCAATTCTATGTTCATGGGAGCCATCTTACTTAAAAGCAACTTTACATACTACCGTATGACTATTTCTTATAGCTATAGCAAGATTAAATGAGAAATTTTTAAGATTAATAGTGATGTGTACAAGGGTTTCTTCTAATATTTAAAAGAATTAAATATATCGAGTAAGTTATTGGTTGATGTGATCAGCAGCCTCATCCACGTAAGAAAGAAAACATAAGTTCAAATATTAGAAAAGTGAAGTAAAAACGTTTGTACTCAAAGCCTTAAAAGTTAAAAGAGATGATCAAATGAAAAAATAATTTCTTATAATTTAATATTGTTAACTACTTGATAGGGCAAAACTTTATAGCCTATAATTCCGCAAATATATGTACCGTATCAAATAATAAAATGATAAGAAAAGTATCGTTTCCATGAAGAGTTAGTACCCAAACTTCAATTAAGCATTAATTTTACACATTTGTTTAAGTTAAACAAACCAAATTTAATTTAATTTAAGAGAAAAGAAATTAAAATAATCTAGCTACCAAAAATATTAAACAAACAATTTAGAATTACTAATCCCTTATGAGCTTCATAAACCTTGATTTCACTAATTTAATTAGCATTAATATCAATTTTGTTAATCTTAAGTATAAATAGCTATAAGTGCTTGTTTATCCACTTACAATCCTCTCCTAAGTATAATTTGTTATGTCTAACATAGTTACTCAAAAGACAACAAAGATCAAATACACTCTTTAACAATTATATGGGGCCATTAGGTATATGTCTATCCTAATCGTAAATTACATGGTAATCTAATTCCATATTACTTAATCTCAGAGTCTAATTAAAATCCTCTTCGTCAAGATAAATCCTAATGCTCAAAATTATATTCAATGGTGGCCAATCATTAAATAGATAAAACTAAACAAGGTTAAGTAACCAAAAGTAATATCAAAGTTAACTAAATAATGAAAACAAAATCTAATTCATAAACAAATTCATAGCTCTTCTAGGTTGCAAAGAAATTAGCCACACATGGCTAGATTAAAATTCATCGAAGCAACATAAGGTTCAAAACCATACTGAAAATCAAAGCGAAAGGGAATAGGAACAGAATATTGAAATTAAGAACAAAAGCACTCCTTCTAATTCAGTTGATGGTGAGCCACAGACGAAGAAGACGAAGTTGCCAATTGTGTTCTCCGTCGCCTCCATGGTTCTTCCGTGGAAATGGTGAAGAGAACCGAAACGCTCAGCCACTACTCCTATGCTTCTTCTTCTTCTTCTTCTTTTGCGTCCTTTTTGCTTCATATATATAACCTAAATATAACTTAAGTTGTGGGAACTGATTCTTCTTTTCTTATTAAAAAGATATCTTATATCGTATAATCTCTTCCACCATATCATACAATTGATTTTGTTTCCTTTCCTTTTTTTTTTTTTTGCGTGAGACCATCGAGTTTGGCTGATTGCATATCCTCTTAATTGCTTTTTCTACTTCTTTCTAAATCAGCTAGTATTTCCTACAAAATATAATAAGAAATGAGTAAATTTTATATCGAAATATCTTTTTATCTTATAATGATAGTAAAGTATATAAAAAATAATTAAATAAGTATATAATATTAATAAATCCAACTAATTATATCATAAAATATACACCTATTTAATTATAAAATATATATTTATCATTACCCCCACAAGTCCCTTTTATAAGAGCTTAAAATTTGAACTGGCCTGATCCCTTTTATTATATCACACATACTTGGGGTTGTCTAAACATTTAATATGTTTTCTTTACCATTTTTTTGTCCTTAATCAATTCTATTATCTTTTCTCATCATTTTTCCATACTTCCTTTAGTTCACAATCTAAGTCATTTTAACTAGTTTATAGAACCCATAAGTCATAGTTAACTCATTAAATTAGTTTTCAAATTGAAAGAAATTTTCAAATTTACCCATTTAAATGAGATAGAAAAATACAAAAGTTATATTTATAATTAAACATTAATTGCAGGGGTAAATTTGACAAAAAAGCATTAATTACTCCTATTTATAAATTCATTTTGACCAAAAATTTTATCCTTATTATATGTGTAATTTTAGAGCAATAAATACATTTATTACATTTTTGCTTCTATTAATTATAACAAACAAAATAAATTTATTCATGTTGATTTTTAAAACCAATGATAGATGAAGTTTTGCCCTTAACTAATAAGAATTGGACTGGGTACTGACCTTTTTGTGAAGATGTAATTTATGAGATCACATAATTTGTGTTTAGCATGGCATGTGTGTGCATGCGGAGATGTGGAGTACGTGCAGGAGCATCAAAGCAGAAACATGGAAACCGAATTTACGTTAAATATGCAGTACATAAAGAGAGGCTCTAGGGATGTGGTTTTGTAAATGCAAATAGTGAACAAGAGCAGAAAGAAATGAGCGGGAAGGCGAGAATGAAGCAAGCGGTGGCGACGGTGGCTGTGGTGATATTGGTGGCGGCGCAAACAGCAGCAGCAAGCAGCCACGACGGCGGCGGCTACTACGAGGATGTGCCGTCGTGCCTTGAGGCATGCGGCATCTCTGTTGCGTCGTGCTTCACATATTGTTACATCAACGACATCAAGAATTTCATGCCTTGCTCTTTTAAGTGTGGCCTGGATAACTACAAATGTATGGGTGCCTGCATTGCTACCTCCATTCCCACCATCCCTTTGATAATTCCCCCTTCACCCCATAATTTCACTTTATAATATTATTCCTTATAAACAAACACATTATTCGTTAATTATTGTACTGAAATGACGTTTCTGCCCCTCTAATTCGTATGCCCATCACACAACTTAGTCTTCAGAGCTCTGTTCCGTACTCAGAAGCGTTTTATTCATTATTTTGTGCGTTTTATTCCTTATATATGATCTTCTCCATGGGATGTACGTACTGAACGTAATTAAAAATAAGAAAATATCAATAAAAAATCAACCTTACATTTTGCATCTTTTTCTCACCCCTTAAATCAATTCATTACCATCACATTCTCTCTGTTTTTTTTTTTTTAAAACTATAATTATTTTTCGTTTAACCATTTCCTTACGAGGAGCAGTTTTTTTGAACCGTTGGATCTATCTGGCCGGCGTTCCTCCTTCCGCCCTCATCGGCCCCGGCCATTGTTTGAACTCTGATCACATTCGCTCATTTTTATGCGGACGCACGGTGGTGCAACCATCTCCGTGAAATCTTGCTTCCTTCTTACGTATATCTTCTATACTATTTCCCGCCTTTTCGCTGTTTTGCACCTTCGTTCCTTCCACGGTCCACCGTTCCTGCTGCCCTTGTTCAATTCTTTCGCATTTTCTTTGAATTGCATGACCCCCTTGAAGCTTAATTCTGGCAAATTCTGGAACGTGATGCTATTTACCGGTGGCTATAAGGCTTTAAAATGCTCGAGGAAAAGCCAATTGTGTTTGTTCAATTATGCTTTCGACGAGGGATCTGATTGATGGCCTCACCTGCTTTGGGATGATTGTAATGCACTTATCATCGATCATCTCCTGTAAGCGTGGAATTGGAATGAGAAGAGCTTCCTTTCGGTTACTTCGTGACCACATTTGCTTTAATTGTCAGTTTCAGCGGCATAACTTGAATTTGGGGAATACGATCGCCTTATAGTGGCAGGAAACTGAGCGTATCATACTAGCTTAGCCTTATTAGCGTTTCGATGAAGAACGATAAAGAATCCAGATCAAATCGCAACAACCCTCTAAAGAAAACACGAAGAGTGACGATAGATGATGTTTTGCTAGCATCCCAAGAGACGAGGGAACAGAGGGAACAAAGGATCCGTAGTTTATTCGGTTTCTTTGATAAGGAAAATTCTGGTATCGTAGATTATGCCCAGATTGAAACTGCTCTATCTGAGCTTCATATACCTCCAGAATATAAACATGCCAAAGATTTCTTAAAAGCTTGTGATGCCAACAAAGACGGACGGGTTGATTATAAGGACTTCAAGAAGTATGTAGACAACAAGGAAATAGAGCTTTACCGCTTATTTCGAGCCATTGATGTCGAACACTATGGATGCATTGTGCCAGGAGAACTCTGTAAGGCTCTGGTCAAGGCAGGTATATATAAACCAGTCCATTGTCTCCTGTCACATCAGCTAAAATGCAAGTGCTTGTGAAGTACTCCCTCCAGTCCTTAATGTAAGAGCCACACGAAGGTTTTGAACTGTAGAGTGGATCTTATATTAAGAGCCGGAGGAAGTAGTATTATATTGCTAAAATGTGATCTGTTGTAGGGATTCAGATTGATGAAGACGAAGTCGCCCTTTTTATGGAGCATGTGGACAAGGATAATAATGAGGTTATAACATTTGAAAAATGGAGGGATTTTCTTCTGCTTTACCCAAAAGAGGCCACTATTGAGAACATTTACCATTATATAGAGCGTGTGTGCCTTATTGATATTGGGGAACACTCTGTGAGTCCTACAGGCATCAGTGGAAACATCCATGCGGTTAAGTATTTGTTTGCTGGAGGATTGGCTGGGGCAGCATCACGCACAGCAACGGCACCCCTTGATCGTTTAAAGATCATATTGCAAATCCAAACCACAAGAACTCATATAATGCCTGCACTTAGAAACATATGGAAGCAAGATGGTTTCTTGGGGTTTTTCCGAGGGAATGGCTTAAACGTCCTGAAGGTGGCCCCTGAGAGTGCTATAAGATTTTACACTTACGAGACACTCAAAACTTGGATTGTAAATTCTAAAGGGGGTGGTGGGGCAATAAACCCTGATGTTGGGACCGTGGGGCACGTACTGGCTGGTGGGATGGCTGGTGGGATAGCTCAAGCTACAATATATCCAATGGACCTTATAAAAACAAGAGTACAGACCTATGCTTATCGTGAAGGCGTGAGATTTCCTCGTCTTGGAGCACTCTCTAAAGATATATGGGTTCAGGAAGGACCTCGTGCCTTCTATAGGGGTTTGGTACCTTCTCTTCTTGGGATTATCCCTTATGCTGGCATAGATATAGCTGCATATGAGGCTCTGAAAGATATGTCCAAGAAGTATATTCTTCATGATGGAGGTATTAAACTCCTCTGTTAAGATATTCCTTTAGCTGGTGTGTGTGTGTGTGTGTGTATTGAAACTCTCGTATCTGCTGTAGAACCTGGTCCTCTTGTACAAGTGTGCTGTGGGACAGTGTCAGGAGCCCTTGGAGCAACATGTGTATACCCATTACAGGTCGTTAGAACAAGGTAAATTAATTTCGGTTTCTAAAGTGGCTACTTTGTTTCTCGAGGTTCTGTTTGATTTGCTTTGACCTGTGTCTGTTGCTTTCAGAATGCAAGCTCAACGGTCCAATGCTAGTACAGCTTATAAGGGAATGACTGAAGTGTTCAGGAGGACTTTTGAGCAGGAAGGGTTTAGAGGATTCTACAAAGGGATATTTCCCAACCTTCTCAAAGTCATTCCGTCGGCAAGCATCACTTATGTGCTCTACGAAACTATAACAAAGGGTTTGAAATTGGAGTGAATTTTTTGCTGCTTCATTTGGTCACCTTGGCTTGTTCCTAAAAACCATATATTGACGATGATGGTATAGCAATGAAGACGCTTTTGCTAAAGAGAAAACAAAGAAGAGACAATAACGACAACAGTGAAGTCAACAGCAAAGAGCTGGACAAAATTGATTGGTCCTGCATGGTGCTTGATTGCGCCCTAGTTTGGAGATTTGAGTAAATCAATAGAATTTCAGGTGACAGGAAATACTAGAACCCGACTTTGTAATGTTTACTACATCTACGAATCATATCAGTGAATTAGTACGAAAAATGAGCATCCAAACTCATCAGATCTAGACCACTCATGGATAATTTAGACGATTTATATTTTAAATTTTTAAGTGGTCATTTTTAGATCATATATATACCTATAAGAGATTAACCATTTTAACATATGTTTGTTAGTGATTTAATTTTGGTTTCCTTATCTTTTAATTATCTTCTTGCTCTGTTGATTTTTGGCTGAGAACACAGTGTCGTTCTGTAAATTATTCTTATTTTGTGTGGAATATATCTCAAGAGATATACCCCCTTTAGGTAGAATTGTCACACATTTGTAATTCATCAATTTTCCATTGAAGGATGAGACCTCTTTATGGCCATGAACTATCCTTTTTTTTTTTTTTGGTCAGAATGGCCATGAACTATCCTCAGCCACTATAATTTATATACCCCCACGTCTTTATTTTGAACTTGTGTTATATTAGGGGGGAAAAAAACCTATTTATATGATTGACTTATAATTTCTTGTCAACACTTAAAAAAACCCACCAATTTTATACGTGAAACAATCTTTGTCAATGATAAGAAAAGGTCATGGAAAAAATTAAAAATATGAAAAGAAAAAAATTATGTTATGTAGACAGTGATAATTATTATTATTTGAAAAAAAAAATACTGTAACCAAGTTATCGGCAGATGATGAAGCAGAAACAATAAAGATTTATTCATTAAAAAATTGATGTCTAAGCTTACATCTTTTTTTTCCCCATTTTGATATACTTTTATATAAAACTTTAAGCAGTATATAAAAAGAAAAATGATAGAAAAATAAATTTGAAATGATAAATTAGGTTTGCTATAAAAAAAATAATAAAAAAATACTTAATAAGTAATTCATAACTTATTTTATAAAAATGCATATTTTGAGATTTTTTTAAATTTAGAGTTCTTTTTCGGTCTTTCTTCCAATATTTTTTTGTCAAAGTCTTTCTTCCAATATAAAATGAAAGAATTTTGAGATTTCTCTTTCTCTTCATAAAAGAGTTTTGACTGAAAGACGCTGAATTTATTTCTTTATTATTTTTATTTTTTTGATAAAAAAATTTTAGGAAAGGGGTTGGTTCACCTACAATCCAAGGAAATGGTACTTAAAGCTCAGTCCGCAGAGTATACTGGGTTAAAGAGTACATATGCCTCCACCTCTTTTCAACATTTCCACTACTTTCTAAACCTATAGGATGCCTTTCACAACATCTTGACCAACTCTAAAATTGAACTCTCTCTTTTTTGATGAGAAAATCCGACCCTTCACTAATTGAACCCGGTGAATTTATTTTATTGCATTGATAGGAGAAAAGAAGAATTGTTCAGGCCCATTCGAGAGGCCCGCAAATGCCAGGCTCAGGACAAAATATATAGGAATAAAAATATTAAAATAAACAGTTACAAGGGATTCTTCCCCCGATTTGATTTGATGCAAATAGAGAACCGCCTTTGGGCCGGGGTCCATAATATCATTCTCTTATAAGCAAACTTATTTTCCTTCGTTTGCTCCCTCTCCCGCCGCTCAAGCAGTCGTCTCCTCTTCAAAACTAGGGTTTTCGTTGAGCTTTCTGCTCTTCGACTTTCACAAAATGGTGAGTACTATCCCTGTCCTTATCATCATAACAGATCTATGGTTCTTTTTCCTCGATTTTCGGCGTTCTTATGTTTCTTCTGTTCGTTTTCTATTGATTCCCCCCCCCCCCCGCCGCTATGAATATGATGTGAATGGGATTAAAATGATATGAAAAATATTGCAATCATAGTATCTTCTATCCTGTTATGATTTTGTTTGGTGGGTTATCGAGTAGAAGAGAAAAACCGATGGTTAAATTAAGGGCTGTCTGTGGCAAGGTTTGTCGTTCATATCATGTGATTTTTAAAAAAAAAAAAATTGTCCCTTTAAACGGTGTGCAATATGTATTGCAGACTTGTTGCAATGATGTGATTTCAAAAATTCTGTGATGACAAATTTGCTTATTCAGTTTTCTAATTAATTGGATCTTTGTCTGTTGGTTATGTGCAGGTTCTTCAAAATGATATTGATCTGTTAAATCCCCCAGCTGAGCTGGAGAAGAGAAAGCACAAGCTCAAGCGTCTTGTCCAGTCTCCAAACTCTTTCTTCATGGTATTGAACCCTTTTTTAACCCTAATTTCGTCTTCAATTCTGGCTTTTGCATCATTTGAAGAGAGATTTTTCTGATGCATTTTCTCTGTTAGTATTTTTTTCTTCTAGGTTGTTTTTGGTGTCCTGATCTGTTGTTTTCCTAGTTTAATCTCTGATGGCCTTGCTGGGTTTGTGTTGCAGGATGTGAAGTGCCAGGGTTGCTTTAACATGTAAGTTGGAATCTTTTCTTCGTTTCTGAATTTGATATTCAAATTCTATTGATCTCACTGTAGTGTTTTTATTTGAATGCAGAACCACTGTTTTCAGCCATTCTCAGACTGTTGTAGTTTGTGGCAACTGCCAAACTGTCTTATGCCAGCCCACAGGTGGACGGGCTAGGCTAACAGAGGGCTGCTCTTTTAGGAAGAAAGGGGACTAAATTGGGCTTCATCTTTTATTTAGTTATCATTGGAGAGGTTTTCACTCGTTAGTGTTAAGACGGAATCAACTTTTTGTCTCTTATTAAGTTATAATAGTGATTTAGATTGAAGATCTTTTCTCACAACTCTTCCAAAGACTTTCAAGACCACCTAGTTTTGAATTTTTCTTCACATGAATTGTGTATGGTTTTGTTGGATAATTATTTGCCCTTGAGTGGTATAAATTATTAATTGCATTGCCTGTTCACTAAACGATATCCTTGGATTCAGTCAATCAGTTGTAATGGTAATTCTGAAGTCTTCAAATTCCTAGTATGACGTGGTACCGCTTTAAGGCAGCTTTGGTTTACAATGCTGGCCTTGAGGCTAGAGTTTTTCTGAACATAAAATATTTCATCAATCGTGCATGCATTTTGGAACTGCCTGGCGTTTTGCCTTTATTTTTTTTTTGTAGGTCTTGTGTTTGTCAAGCTTATTTACTTAGCTCTATATATTTGCTCAGTATCTGTTTTCAGCTAGTTAATTCGTTTGTGTACCTCCTTTAATACAATTGATATATGGTTATTCTCTTAGTCCTGGGTAACTCACGATGTGTACCTCCTTTAATACAATTTATATATGGTTATTCTCTTAGTCCTGGGTAACTCCGTGAGTTACGTCTTTAATCGTTGAAAAATGGTTGGATAATTTTGATATTTTAGTATCAAGTTCGGTTGCCAATCATGTGCCATAGCAGACCTTTCTGGGATTTTAGTTGATTGTAGTTTAGATCTGTACAGGAGATGATAGGTTCTGCCAATTATACTGGTTTTCTCTTGTCAGAGTGATGTTCTTAGGATATATTTGTTTTCTACTCTTTTTACTTTGGTGCTTTTCTTTTGCGGGTGGTAAATGGGCAAAGATTTAACAGGATTTTGGTTACAGGTTGTATCAAAGCTGGTTAGGTTACCCTGTATCATGTTCCTAGTCTAGTAAAGATCAGTATTCCAGATCTACTAGCGCCTGTAGTTGATGACTTCATATTAATCTGCAGACCCATTGTTTAGATGAATGCTGGTGTATTAAATTCAGAGACTTATATTTAAATACTGTAGTTGGATTTTTATTTTGATAATGAATAATATCATGCATCTGTGCTTGATAATTTCTTGATTTCAAATTGTACTTGTATTTTAAAACTATTGATGTTGGGATAGGAACGCCATCGCCTTCGCTTTCTTCTTGCGCATGCTATTGTTTGCTGGCACATAATTCCTGTTGATAGTAAACGGTGAGTTATCTTGTTGTGTATCGGAATTTTTGTAGTATGATGATGAAGTTCTAAAATTTAAGGTTTATTTTCCCAATACGCCCCTGGGTTTACCGCTATTTTGTAATAGGAGAGGAATATGAAGTTTTACCGGTTGGATCATCGTGTTCTGTTAAAAATCTGAAATTTAGATGTCGGTTGTGTGTGTTGCATAAGAATGGAGTTGGAAGTTTACAGAGCTCTAGGGTGTTGAGTGCAGTGTAACGCAAATGTTGTTAAATTGTTCTGTGTTGAGGATGATGCATGATAGAAGGCCCATTAAACAAAATAGTGCGAGTGTGAAAGATAATGAACCCAATAGGGAAGTGAATGAGTTGGGACTACACATGTATCTAAGAATTTCCTAGTTACAGGGGAGTGGATGACAACTTACTGAACTCGAATTAACGCCAAATAATGCAAAGTCGAAATCCAGAAACCTAACCCGAACAGTCAGTTGAAGAAACAACCATATTTCCTTGTGTCCGAAGGTAAATAGTTATCGCTAACTTCAACTCCTCTGAGGCTAGCGTCGCCACCTGCAATTCGGGCAACGCCTACAACCCTGAAAATGCTGTTCATTAAATTCTGAAACAATTTCAAAACCTATGTGCATCTTTATTGAGCAATAGAACGACTGACAAATAATGAATTTCCGTTAGGCAACCAGAGCAAACTAAAAGAAGTCATAGATAAGTCTCTCTAATTGTGACCGGTTGAAAGTTGGAAGAAGTCGGGGTTAAGGCATGGCTAATTAGACTATTAGAAACTGATTATCGGTACATCACCCGCACAGAGATAAAGACCCAAAAGGGTAAGAATCAATTCCTCCAAGAAACCAAAACGAAAAAAAGAAATGCATGGGCAAGTTAGGCTAGGTGTGGGAATTGAATCAGCAAAACCACTCCCATCAGTATCTGAATTAGACATTGCCATGAATAAGACAGAAAACTAATAATAGCCCAAGCAAGGCATGCTATGGTTGGCCACAATCTATGTAGTTCTTTGATATAGCGATGAGAATCTTCAAAAGCAGCTTTCAATAATGATTTAAAGTATATTGAGTAAATATGTAAGAAAAGTTTTTATTCTAATTTATGTGAGTAAACACATTTAAATACCTTAAACAAGTGATCCCAAACAAACGTTGATTTTGATCAATATGGGGACGCGTGAG
Source organism: Acacia crassicarpa (assembly GCA_034222035.1). Classification (NCBI taxonomy): domain Eukaryota; kingdom Viridiplantae; phylum Streptophyta; class Magnoliopsida; order Fabales; family Fabaceae; genus Acacia; species Acacia crassicarpa. The sequence goes on along the minus strand of JAWXYG010000002.1, from coordinate 64,857,927 downwards.
ATGATTGAACAATGGAATAAGTAATCGTTTTGGCAGTGTCTCCACGGGATCTCTCTCTGTTATTGGACTCATCGTCCATGACACTTATGACAAGCACGCATCTATGTCAGTTCTGTCCATATCCTCCAAAATCCCTTGACCCCAAGTAAACGCCTTTCACTATCTCCTCACTATTTTATTCGTACAACACCTATCTTCCCCTCTTTAAATTATTAACCCCTCATAATATAATTAAAAACTATAAATAAGTTTGTTTTTATTCTAGATATAACACCATAATCTAATGTAAACTTAACATATAAATAATCAACTGATTTTTTAAATAATTAATTATCTAGTTTTTGCATCCGCATTGCCCTACAAGCTCATTTTTTTTCCTAATGCCGATAAGATTTCCATTGGTAAGCAACGTCAGCCGTGAGCTCAGCACAGTAATCCTCATCCATTAGAACCTATCCTAACGCGCCAAGTCACACCCTCGTGTTCGTTCTCCTTTTTGTCTTTCTTGTCTGTCATTTCATTTGTTTTCCCAATGTTGTGCAGTCTCTTTTAAGATGTGCCCTACAAAATTTCACTAGAGACAATCCCGTGAGACTCCAATATATAATATTGAAGCAAAGTTAGCTCTTCGTTCAAACTAACTGTATTCTGTTTTTTTTTTTTGGTCAAACTGTATTCTGTATATAGAGAAGCCTACAGTGAAAGCTTTGCAGGAACATACATATACACTGGTAGCCACAGTCAGATAACTAGTAATTCTAAAAGCAAGGAACTCAACTCATATTAAAAAGTAGCGGAAAGGTCCATCTTAGCTTCCACGTGCTTTGAGATTTGGACGCTAGGATTGCGTGAGACAGCAGTAAATTAGTTGCAACTTGCTGCCGCCCATTTTGGATTTTGCAGTATCCTTTGATACGTTTGTATCATATAATAATATTGCTGCGTTATAATATAGTTACGTGTGTGATGCCCTAACTCTCTTAAATAACTATTGACAACATGAGTTTATTCAACCCTGTTCTGATTAAAAGGGATCATATTATAGCCTCTAACACAAACAACAACACCCCCCCCCCCCAGGAGGGGGGGGGGGGGGTGCCCAACAAAATGTATTACTCATTCCAATCTTAAAAATAAATAAGGGAGGGTTAATTTCCTTTTGAGAGATTAAGAAAGTTATATCTTATATTTAAATGTGGTAGGAGTGATTCATTTACTTTTATCCTGTTTGACATAGCGGTGTGGAACACAAAGTGATTTAAGCTCAATAAACTCAATGGAGAAAAATGAACGTTTGGAATAGTGGTGGTTTTAGATGGGTTTTTTTTTTTTTTTTTTTTAAAAAAAAGAAGTGCCTTCTGATAGAAATCACTTTTTTTAGTTTTTGATGTTTTTTTTTTCCATCTTTTAGACAAAAATGTTAGAGATAGATGATCTAATAAGCAGTGTATTATTAAATATATATCTGTATGCATTCTAATTTATCCGGTCATTAGAATATATTTAATCAAGCACTTTGGAGTTTTTAAATTTTCTTATCAAATTTAATTTAAATTTGTATTTTCAATGATCACAATATATATAATTAATATGTACATGTAGTATTCAATTTTTTGTCATTTTCGATTTTAACTGACTTTTAAAATAATTATATAAAAAGTAGTCTATTTGAAAAAAAAAATCACTTCTCCCACTATCATTCTAAACACAAACCAAATTTGTAATATAATTTTTATCCTATTTTACGTTGCAAAAATCAGATTACAAATAAATCACTTCCATACCACCATTATTTTCCAGAAACACCTTTAAAGGCCTTGTCAAGTTCAGACCTACAATATGCAAAGCCAAAACTTATCTAGTGGGTGTGAAAAACACTCCAAAAATTGTCCAAAAACTATTTTGTATTAAAATCTAAGTTTTGTAAAAAGTTAAATTTTTTTAGCTTTTTCTCTCATCTACCGTCATCAGTATTTTTTCAATACTAATCAGTATCCTTGAGTATTTTTTTTAAATACTCTGAAATATTTTTTCAAGATTAGGCATTATCGGCCTGAAATATTTTTTCAATATACTAAAAAAGAATCTCAAGATCATGAAGTATTTTTTTAGACTCGTTAGTACCTGAAATTTTTTTTAAGATCAGTCAGTACCTGAAATATTTTTTTGATGTCCTAAAATAAAATTTTAAAATCATGAAGTATTTTTTCAGTACCCTAAAATATTTCATGATCTTAAAAATTTCTTTTAGGATATTAAAAAAATATTTCAGTCTAATGACTGATCTTAAAAAAACATTTCAGGGTATTGACAGATACTAAAAGATACTTAATACTGAATCTTACTGAAAAAATGCTTCTCATGATCTTAAAAATTTATTTTATAGTCTTGAAAAAATATTTCAAGTACTGACTAATCTTGGGAAAAAAATTAGGTAATAACGAGTACTAAAATCTAGGTTTTGATACAGATCAGTTTTGGACAATTTTTGAAGTGTTTAGTAAACTTTTGTTAAAACTAGATTTTGATACAAAATAGCTTCTGAACAATTTTGAAATATTTGACAAACTTTTATTAAAATTTAGGTTTTTATGCAGAATAGCTTCTGGACCATTTTAGAGTATTTGACAAATTTTTGTTAAAGCTTAAGTTTTAAAGTTATCCAAACACTATCATTTTTATCTAAAAATTATTTTTACTTCGTAAATTCTAAAAACTATTCTCTAAAAGTGATTTTTACTTTATAAATCTCGAAACCTATTCTCCGATAGCTATATCCAAACAGAGTGTATTAAAAAGAAGTGAATGATTGATGAGGGGGGCAAAGTTGAAAGCGACGTGTGGGGTTTGGGTGTGTGGTGAGGAGGAGTGCAACAGCACTGATCCCTGTCTCTCTCACATTTGGTTCTTGTCTCTCTTAATTACTGCGCCCACATGCTCTCCACATGTATTCTCATCTCGCCCCTTTTCTTTATTTGATTCATCATTTTCTGTTTGGATTTTAATTCCAACAAAGTATTCCATTCATCTAAATGGATTCATTAAGACACTTCAACTATACAATATAAAATAAAAAATTATAGTTAAATCATTTAATATGTTGAAATGGAAACTTTTTCAACTTTTACTTTCTTAAGAGATGTGTTTAATTATATTGGGAGTGTAATTTGGGAGAGAGAGAGAGATGATAATGAGTAAAGTTAGAAAATGAGTATTTATTAATCACATGAGAAAAACAGGAAAAGAAAAATATTAATTAAACTTAAAGTAACTTATATTCTGAACTATACATTCCTTTTAAAATTTCTATCTTTCAAGAATTGCCCTATATGTTGCTTACAGGATAGAGTATCCAACATGGCTCTTACATTATTTATATTTCATTGATTATGCTTGCCTCTTGGTAGCAAAACCTATAGAGTAACACCAGTTAGAGCCTAGAACTGTACATGTATTGGGTTCTGCAAGATTTAAACTTTTCACTATTAAACATCTTAATTGAATCAATATAGAATCAAATTGTGTTCTACAGGGGGGGGGGGGTTGTGAGGACAAGTAAATAAAATGGAGAGAGTGATTCATAATTCGTGTGATGTGTGCTGTATCTACATGAAAGAAGAAATAAGATTACTCAAAAAGAAAACAAAAGGAAGAAATAAGAAGCATGTCATATATAATGTTGACTGCGTTAACACATTATCATGAATCCACTGAGAGAGATCGCATGCACATGCGTGGTCCATCCAATATTGTTGATTCAGAATATCAGTTCAAAGCATAACAGGCAACAGCCATAGAGATATGGCTCTTTAAATACATGCATATATATAATTAAGTCTGAACTTGAGAAGAAGGAGCTATATATATGCCTCTATATATATATATATATAGCTTCATTATTATTTTCCAAGTTTTATGTATGCTGTTGCTGCACGATACAAGTAGCAGTCTCATATTGCAATTGACATTGATGCATTTTAGGTCAAATAAACGCTACCCCTCTATGCTAATCACACGCCATGCCCTCACTTTATTTATTATTTGACAAATCTGATGCTTCCTGTTACCCATTATATATTCCCAGCCATTTTTAATATACAAAAACATCACACACACATATGCAGGGCATCTTTGAAACTTACGGTGGGATAATATACTCTATTTTACATGTATATACATACATGCATACTATCTAAATGCATTTAAAAGAACTCCATCTAATGCTTAATATAAGATATATTTACTTAATTTGGTTATACTAATGAAATTAGTTAATATGACATATTATTTTCTAAAAAATATAATCATCTTCCTTAATTCTTTTATTCATTCCCTCCTCTTTTTTATTATTATTGAGGGAGTATTAATTAATAAGGGTAAATTAGAAAAGATTAAAAACTACTTATATGTTTTATATTTAAAATTAAAATTAACTCTCTAAATATGTCCAATATTAAGAATTAGAAGAGTAAACAATTGTGTTTCATCTTTATAGACTTATTGGAAGGCATTAAAAGAAGTTTTGCATTGATGTTAAAGGTATATAAAATATCGCGCATCTCCTATCAATATAATTAACTTAAATTTTTGTTTGAATTGAAAAACAACCTCGACGTATACCTAATGTTGTCAAACTCGCGAGTTGACACTCCGAATTTATTCTTTTTACGTTTCTAACTTACTAAATCGAGTCGAGTCACTAATAAACTCGTGACCATTATAAACTTGGTTAAACTCACAAGTTTATGCACCGAGTTTATATTTTGTACGTTTATAGCTTACAAAACTGTGTTAACTTACATTTAAACTCGTGTTAACTTTTTTTATTTGATCATATTCAACGGCTTTTATATATAAGTTTTATAGAAATTTCTTTGTTAAATATAGTAATTTTTTAATATTATGGATTTAATTTCAATTATTTGGATTTAAAATATATTTAAATCAAATTGTTATCATTTTTCTATATTTTAATTCTTTATTATACACTATTAATACCTATTTGATAGTAAAAGTAAACTCGTATGTCATTGTCACGAATTTATTTAAACTCACGAGTTTGACAACCTCACCTCTGAATTATGAATTATGAATGTGGGGGATGGAGCTTTGAATGGTGTGAATTATGATCTGAACAGAAGGAGGAAAAAAAGAGAAAATATGTCGGCATGCATGTGGGTTTTCCATACTTCATTAATTTCACATTAAATGTTCTGCCTCCAGAAACTGTCACCATAAATTTTTAATGCTTTCCATGTCGGTTTTTTTAAAAAAATAAAAAATAAAATAAAATATGGCTCACTGAATTTCTCACCTCTTGCTTAAGCCTTAATATATTATCCTCGTTCCCATTCTTTCAATCCTGCCCAACTCCAGCCATCATCCAACAACCAGGTTCTTCATTGGGGTTGGTATATATTAGGTAAAGTTATTATATAAAGAACAAAGAATAATTAATTTGATTCTTAGAAACGTTAATAAGTTGTCATATCTTTTTAAGTCTCTCCTGGGTGAGACGAAGGCAACTTCGTCGTAAAAGACCACCACGTACGAGAAAATCCTATATTTGTTGCCTGCTAAACCTTTATATTCTGAACAGTCCACGTAAAGACATATTACTCTATATGATTGCATTTTTTAATTTCTTTTGGAGAGTATCATAATAAATAATTAATATATTTACCATGTGAACAAAATTAAATTTGTTATGATAATTACATTTCTACAAAACAAGGTGGAAACAAATATATGCTTTTTGGCTTAATCTAAAGCTGTGGTCGCCCCCAGAAATAGTTGTCACACAGAAAGAGGAAATAAAAGGCATGCAGATCAATCAAGCTGCATGTGTCTCATTCTTTATCAGCTTACGAAATCACACTGTGCGTATATTATAATAAGAACGAAAGATTTGTCTTCAGAAATTAAACATAGAAGTCTCATGCTGTAAACGAAAACGTATTGACCCGCAGTGAATAATGTATAGGCCAATATATATATATATATATATATACACACATCATACATATAATATATCCTCGATTATCCCTTTCACTCTAATTATGCAGATAGTATGTAGTTTTTATTAAACTATGGACTGGTTTTATCTTATTAATTACTATGTGTGTGTGTGGCTGTAATTCTTTGTGTTCCGCACATACTGACAAAATAAATATATTGTTAAGATGTTGATTAATTACAAACTTAAACAGCTAATCAGTATAGTAAATAAAGTAAATATTGAATTCATATGATTCAAATGAATTGAAAATATTCGATCTCATGGACATTTATATTTAGCTTTTTTTGCTGCCATCCATTTATACACACACTTATTCATACACTACTTTATCGTGAAAAATGAAAAAGACTTTTTTTTTTTTTTGGTAGCACTTATTTTTTTACGGATATGGAACACAGGACCCACCATAATTTAAAAGGCAAGAAAGAAAAAACTTCCCAGTAAAAGCAGGGTTGGATGAAAGAGAGAGGGGCCATATGTTGATATAATCAGAGAGATCTCCAACGACCACCGCACATTCATTTAATCGGTTGACTTTCTGTTACAAATCCCAAATATAAATAATCACATTGATAATGCAGCTGGAAAATAAAAAATAAAATAAAACCATCATAATGTAAGGCGGAAATAATAAATTTTAAGTCGATTCATATGAGGAATCCCCGCAACGCTTCATTAGAGACTTCGGTTCCAATGTTATAATATAATACTACCTGTGTTCCTAATTACACTATAAAAATATTTTTATAATCAAGACTTGATGAGGGAGTAGTATTCTTCCAATTAAAATAGGAAGAATGATTTTTAAGTTTCAATCAAAAAAAATAATACCATAAAAGTTCTTATTGACAAGTGAATGGAGATAAATAAGTGAATCAGTTATCATTGAAAACTTATAAGACTTGTTAATTTATTATTTTCTTAAGTTAGAAGATGTCATCCTCCTATTAAAATATTTGCATGTTTTAAAAAAATATTACCTACATCCTAATTATAAAACTACTTTAATTTTTTGAAGAAATTAAGGAAGATAATTAAATTACTTTAGAGCATTTTTATTTTTTCTAAACTAATTAATTTGATTGATAAACTACTACAATACAATAATGTTTTTTTAAAAAAAAAAGTAAATCAGCCGGATTGACACAGTTGATTAAGGCGTCAGCTTTCACCCCAAAAGGGTGGAGGTTCGATACCCGCTGGTCGGTGTGAGGGCCTCATTGGTAGGCAATCTGTAAGTACCTCTCTAAGAGCTCTTTGAGCTTAGAAACATGCCTTGAAACTCTAATATCATTTTAATTATTTCTCTCACCCACTACTATAAAAAAGAATAATTAATACTCCCTGAAACAAACAAATGCGTTATAAAAAAGAACTAATTATTACTTTATAACAAGATCTAGAGAGTATAAACTAACGCTTTCCAAGTTTGAATTTTGGTGATTGGATTACTATATAAGCTGATGCCGTTGATGCGGCCCCCGCAGAAGGCAATTGCTCTGTTTTTCTGTGGAAACCATCGCTTCCTTTTCTTTCTTTTTTCCGTGCTCTCTTTCGTTTTCACTTTCTTCTTCGGAAGGATTATTACTAGAACCAGAAAAAACTGTAACAACCATACGTAGAAACTTCACTCGGTCAATCTTTCAATCCTCAAACGACAAAATTGGCTCCCATAAAATCTTTGCTCTGTTCTTTCCCTTTCTTGGTCGCGCTTCAAAGTGTTGCGAAGGCATAAGCTGTGTGACACTCGCAATTCTGTTCTGATATTCCTCTGTTTCCCACTTCTCTCGTTTAAGAATTCTTGGTCTAGAAACTAGGAAATTGAACCTACCATGTCGTCTGTGCAAGTGTCAGCACGAACAGGACGACTTCGACAACGTTACGAAGACAATTTGCGCCTTGTCTCTGGGTAAGTCTTTCTTCAACTCAGCTTATTGACCTCTTTATTTTCGATCTACACATGCATTATAGTCGTTATGCAGTTAGTTTAAATTCCAGTTTCTAAAATGCTTCTTACAGATGAAGAAGATAAAGATCCACCTTTAACGTATTACAACTAAGGGTTCTGATTTATCTCGTCCTTCATTTCATTCTTCCCATATTTCTCTTCACCTGTTTTGTGTCATGCGTCTTACATAATATCAAAAAATTATGGGTTATTCAACGCCAAATGTTTTTTTTAGGGTTAAAAATAATTATAAACTTTCAAAATATTTGTGAAAAAAATACACATATTCACAATTAGTTGATAGTTTGTTTGAATTGCAAAAATATACATGAGACTTTCCTTTAAGTGAGCCCAGTACAATTGTTTTTTGGGCAAAAATAACTATAAACTTTTATATTAGGTGTATTTATTTGATTTTTGACTGAAAATCGTGAGACGATGGATGACGTGGATGATTAAGAAACAATTTAAAGAGAAATACTTACATATTCCAGAAGTATCATGTTATCTGAATTTTATATAATAAAAATATAATAATTCATATGATTTTAATCTTAGTTGCTTGATGACTTTTCTGAAAAAAATTTAAATTTTATTCTGTTTTAGGGAAAAATATTAGTTCATTATTTTGTTTTGGTTTCTAAAAAAAAAAATTAAGACGTTTTTTTCGAAGATAAAATTTGGATTTTTAAGATGAGTCATGAGCCATATAGGATTATAATGATATGAATTGTTATGTTTTCCATAGACAGAATTCAGATGATGTAATACTTCTGGAATATGTAAGTATTTCTCTAACTTAAAATAATAATTTGTTGATTGGGTAAGAGGAAATTAATTTCCACCTAACTCTTTATCTCAATCTCATTACTTCTTTTAGAAGAGAGAGGGATAGGAGATAAAGGGTTAGATAGAGATAAAGTGATGAAGTGGAGATAAAATATTAGGTGAAAATAAATTTCTTTTATCTAGTTGGTAAATTATTATTTCAGGTTGTTTCTTAATCATCCATGCTGTCCTCCATGTCTCAATTTTCAGTCAAAAAATTCAAACAAATGGTCAATTAACCGTTAACATGTATATTCTCACACATACGTCGAGAGTTCATACTTACTTTTACCCTTAAAAAAAACGTTTATATTATGCATACTTTTAGAAAAATCTCATGTATATTTTTGCTCTTTTAACCCTTAAAAAAATCAAACTAATAGCCGATTTGTATCTTTGCACCTATTATAAGAGTTAATAGTTACCTTTACCCCTAAAAAAAACATTTAGTGTTTCCACACACTTAAAAAAAGTAAAACCCAAAAATTATTATATTCAAACGCAGGAGTGGTTACCTAACATCTTTTGATAATTCAAGAAGGGCATCACCGTCAGTTTTGCATTTAATATGATTATCTTCTTTGCTGAGGTTTAGCAAATTTCGATGTATTTTCCATGCTCGTCACTTGCAATCATATCAAGCAGTGGGCCAAATTATCATTGACTAAACACATTAAATTAAGATCTTTAAATTACGTGTTCTGTATTGGCCTGTTGTATCATCATTATTATAAAAATATAAAGTCTTGATTATGAGTGACATAATTGTGGCAAGCACAGTACACAACTGGGGTAAGTAGGATTCATATCAATGACGTTAATGATTGCTTTCAGCCCGCTATGATTATCAGCTCTGAAAATTTCTCTGTAAATCCATTCAATGATTCCAAGCGGATCATGCCCCCACACACAGAGATTTGTGCTAGGAAAGTCGTACGAAATTCCAACCTTGAGGGATACGAAAACAGAGAGGACGAAGTAAGAGTAAGAAGCATATATACATAGTCCAGAGTAAATGATGAATCGGGTAACAACTTTAGTTGCTAGGAACTACCAAAATGGTTAGTCTCTGTTTGAGATTTCTATAAGCAAGTACAGAAATTGACTAATGCTGGATATTCATAAGCAGCTCACATCAGTTCATTTACCTAAGCAAGCAAATCTTTCATGTGTGATACTAGCAATCAATGGTTCGATAGAAACTACTTATATGTGCATTCCATGCAATCAGGTGTATTCCGTATAGATGGAAAAAGTATAACAACCACCAGAAGGGAGATATGGAGGACATAATAGAAGTTCTTATGGTTTCTTCCCCAAAACGTGACGACCTCGTATTCCCAAAGGTAATTGATCTTGCCTGTGGCATTGTCATCCGCTAGCATACGGTATTTGTCTTCATAAGCCAAGTTTTGACCTGGTTGTGGTTTCAGGGCGGATGGGAGGACGATGAGACTGTCATGGAAGCTGCTTCCCGTGAAGTTTTTGAAGAAGCGGGAGTCAAAGGAATACTAAGAGTAGGTTCAATTCTCCACTACATCATGAATGTAAATGGAGAGATCAGTTCATTGTGGAGTGTCTAAAACATTAGAGGCAAAAAACATGCCACATTTTGTCCATGTTAGTTCTATGAAATGAAAACTATGATCGAATTCAAATATTTCGGATAAAGATGACAAAGATCTCCCCCTAAAAAATGCACCGGTTTGCAAAAACTTCCAGTCTTATTTCTGGTAATCAAATCTTCCAAGGCAAATACTACAGTTAACTCTTGGGATGCAGGGCATGTTGATTCAAATCCCCTTAATTTTGCCTCTCTAGAACTCCACGAATTTAGCTATGGATTTTTTCTTTTTTAAAAAAAAAAATTAAAACCATCCCGCATAATCAACTCTATATCCCATACAAACCACCAACACAAAGAGGCGAATTTAGAGGATCCCAACATGTTCAGATGGCGTTGTGTTGAGTTTTTGAAATCATCATTAGGTAAAAGGCTGACTTACTCTTCCTTGCTCAGGAAACTCCCTTAGGAATGTGGGAATTTAGAAGCAAAAGCAACCAGGACTTGTGCTGCCTGGAAGGAGGCTGCAGAGGATACATGTTTGCCTTAGAGGTGACTGAAGAACTTGAGACCTGGCCAGAGCAGAAAAACCGTAACCGTAAGTGGGTAAGTCTGCTGAAATAAATCCACACTAGTGATATGCCTGCATATATAGCAGTTTTTGCTTTTTGACAGTGAATTTTCAAGCATATATGATAGAAGATTGCTTCCATTAAAAAACCTCTATGACTAACTTAGTGCATATCTGATTTCGCAGGTGAACATAAGGGATGCATTCAGACTCTGCCGATATGATTGGATGTGTAGGGCACTGGAGGAGTTTTTGAGAGTAATGGCAGAGGACCGAAGTCTTGAGAAGCAAGATACGCCAGTTGATCCTCCTTCAAATTCAATATCAGATGTCTCAGAAAGTCAAATTCCGTCATCTAACTGTTATAAAATACACTCTACTACCCAACACCATAGTATGTCTTCTAAATCTAATCTCATGGCACTTGCTTCTCAAGGGATATCCGTTCACTTTGGTTTTTGACATATTCTGTACCCTTGTAGGTTTCTGTAATGAATCAATTGTGTCCAGTAAGTCCTTCCAATTTAAGAGAGAACAAACTGTAAAGTAACGGTTTGGGCACACTATTATTTGGTCATGGACTTTTAATGTTACTTCCTTTGCTTTCTTTCCTTGGTGATCATGTAAAATATTGTGGTAAGATATCTCCAGCGGTCATTCTTGTTAGGCTTGTAAGTTTTTTGGCTTCTCCGCGCCATTCACTATATGAAGCCTGTAAAGTAGCATCATTTGTGAGATTCTGGCCTTGTAAAAAATAGCACAGCCAAAATTATGTAGTCTTTTAAGGCGAAGCTCCAATCTCTTCATGCTCTACAGCAGTGAAGTAGTCATTCTACTTAGTTAATTGTTTGCAGGACAGTAAATTCTATAAATCTTATCCATGTCTGTCTCTAAATCATCACAATTACACTTGACTTTCAATTATTCCATCAAGACTTAACTAGGTATCGGCTGGAATATATTGATGATAAACGTCTAAACTAGTTGCAAAATACTGAACTCACACACTAGCAAACTGTCACAGGATTTCAATGAACAAATATCCTAGTGTCCCACGACTAGGCAAATCAACAAGTATAAAATCTCTCTCGATCAATTATTATGATGTGATGTTTACTAACAATGATAAAGAAAACAAACAGATAAATATTGGAGATTTCTCACTCGTAAACTAAACTATCATTTTACATCATCAGTTCATTTGATAAAGGACGGTTCAATCTTTTCCTTGAATTATGAAATACAAGTTGCACACAACGGTCCATGTCATCAGACATGGGGTCATTATCTTTCAGCAAACAAAATGTAGGTCCGGCAAAATTATTAAAGGTTTAAAATTACCATAAGAGTCACATTTTCCCACAACACCTGGACACAGCGTCTAATGAGAGCCATGCTCCTGCTTGTAGTTGTAGATGTAGGCGGGTCCCCCAAAATTCAAACGGTTCTTTCACACTTCATATTCATCAAAACAAGTTTTACTGTTGCTAATTAGATGGCAACATGCATATTTTTATTTTTTCAGATGGCTTCTTTTTCCCCCTCAAATGCAATGGAACCAAAGAACGTTGCCTTGCCCAATAGTGCAGCACATGGGAAAGAAAAGCAAAACCTCTAGCTTAGGCTCGTGTTCTAAGAAAAGGATGTTCCCAGAAAATGAAAGATGCCCTCCTATCATATCTGTAAATGTAAGCACAAGAAGACAAAAAGAATTAATAGGATTGGGATTGCCCACGGCGTTTTATTTTACGTAATTTCTAAGGAAGAATAAACTCCTCGATACCAGCTTTTGAATTTCTGGTCCATGCTTACTTGGTATGTTAGGTGCTATGTATGGCTTTGTTTACATTTTCCTAGGAAAATTTTCTGTTTGTAAATACGTTTGTATCCACTATTTTATCAGTGTTATCCGAATTGGTTTCTAGACCACATGGGGATGCTGTGTTTTTGTATTTCAAAATTCAGACCAACCAATAGGAATAAATAAAATGAGGATAGTTTATGAATTTTGCTCACCTGTACTCACTCACGTCTAATCGTAATAATTTTGAAAAATAAAAATAAATATGAAACACTAACAATTTCAAAATAATTTAAAACAAGTGGCAACATATAATTCATTAGTGCTCATCTATTAACACTAACCAAGTAAGAAAATTAAACACAAGACTTAATATAAAATTCTGTACTCTAGGATCTTCAGTTTGAACTTTGATCATATGCAACAGCTGAGTACAACTTAAATATTGTTTAAGCAAATATCATAAAGCATCATTGACTATAACTTGCTTGTTTTGCGGATGTGGGGTTAAGATGCTTTTGGACATTCATGACTAAATGCCATTGAAGAAGACAGGGTCCATTATCACTCAGGAACCTGAAATAATGAACAGTGTCAAAACCAAATATTCCAAATCCCAATGGAACTTTGCAAATTGGGTCAGCAAAAAAGAGCATGAAATTAACATATGCTTCTCCTCTTACAGATTTTTCAAGGTTTCTTGACCCATCGATATATTTCATCATTTATTTAGCCATTTGGAAATCACCTTTGATTCCCTTTATGCAGTTTCACACATAGATTAACAAAGCAAAAGAAAATGAAAGAAACTGATAACCAGAAGCTAAGTATTAGTCCAAGCGTCATCATTCCAGGCCGGAGCACTTAAGTATAATAGTTTCACTGTCCCACAGATATCTTAGATGTCATGAAACCTAAAAGCAGTAAGAATATTCACGATGTTTTTGTACTATTCGATATTTCTGACGGACAGAGTTCTCCCTAGATCTTAATAAATATAGTTCATCCACGTTATAATTAAGGGAAGGGACATTTGGTCAAAGTTCAACCACCAGGTTTTGCAACTAGTTGTGTCGCTAATTAAGAAATGCCTACTCATTGTTTTTCTCAAGAAAGTTATGCCTATGTGTCTTTCTCACATGCTCCCCAACATATAGCTTCACCTCATTTTGTTTCTATTGTATTCTCTTAACGGAATGACATACAAAGAATACATTATGGTAGCTCCTAACTTGGAAAAATTATCAAAGAAAAACAAACTTGCAATAATATATATCTCCCCTTAAAAAGTGAACTTTGGTTTTTGACAAAAATAAGGGGAAGAGTGGAAGACTGTGGAACATATCATTGATTTGATGGCTCGAATTGGTTGCACATGGGTGAGTAATGATATTCCCCAGCAATCCATTATTAAAATGAAAAGTTTATTAAGTTCGAAAATAATCTAATAAATCCTTTCTTTATATATAAGGAGACCAAGCTTGCAATCTTTTCTTAAACTCCCACCGTCCCAGCTATTTAATAAACATTTCGTACACCTTCATTCCTAAAATACCCACTTGAACTTCTTACCTATAAAATTCATAGACAAAAGCAGCTTTGAGAGTGAAAAAGATGGATGTAGTGAATTGTAACTCATAACAACTCAAAAAGACAAAAACAAGAAAATAAATAACCAATCGTTTGTGACTGCAATTCATACATAACGAATGGAATTCAAGAGGTCGGATATGTTTTTTTCAGATTGGTACAATCATTGCACCAAACTGACAATCGTTATTACGATAATAAGGTTCATTATTATGTTTCGGTTGAATGATCAGTTACTTCTCAAAATTTTTAGCCGCAGGTCTGTGCGTATAAATAACACAAACATTTAAGATATTTATAGGGATACTTAAATCTTATTTCACTAATATTGCAAATTAATGTCTGGCTAAAGGAAAAATTGTATATTTTATTTTGGCCTAAACTGATAAGAACGTGTAGAGCACGTAAAAAATTTTTAATTCAATTATTTATAAAGAAAAGTAGAGAATTTGTACCACTACCAGCAAAGAATATCTTGGCAGGAGGAGCATGCTAATGCATAAGCATGTAACAAAACCATGAATAGCCTGGTCATAGCACCCTCATAATTACTAATGATAATTTCAAGTAGTTTATTCTGGAAGATCTTACCTTGAAGGCGCAATGAATGGGCCCCTATAATCATCAAAATCGAGCATGAAGCCTCTCCCACCTGCAATGATCATTAGAATGTGCAACTGAGCTTCTTATGAACTTCAAACCCTTTTCTTTTTCCCTTTGGCTAATCAAATAAATGAGAAAGGACTCCAGATATAATTAGTGATTCTAATAAATCTTGTTAGATTGAGTGTGGAGTGGACATAATTAGCTCCTTGTTCATGTATGATCCCATGATTTGATCGAAAGGTCACATGCAACAAACTTGGACTATATGGACTATTCCATGGCGGACAGAATATTTTAAATAAATATTTGGTAATTCGTAACAAATTCGATTATCTAATTATGCCACTGATTGGAAGAATAATCATGAAATGGGGTATCCAGGGGAACATCCTATATGGTCCATTTACAATTCTAATTATGCCACCCACCAATAATTTTCTTTTATTCTCATCTCCTAATTTAATGATATCCATTTATCTATCTATGTAAGTGTATATATTTAACATTGCTTCTACCTATCCCATCATTTGAAACTCATCTTATGAGAGTTTCCTTAAAAAGTGATGATGGATCCTGTTACCCTGCCCTCCTTTTTCTCAAATCAATGACTTTCCTTTATGATAGATTAGATTGTTCAATTATGATATAACTTGGAGCAGAAGCTTGCGCGTGTGTGTGTGTGTGACTAGATAAAGCTACAAAAAAGAGGCACGTGTTGGCACTAATTCATAGAACAAGGACAAAGATGGAAATAAAAAGAATGTCAGGATGTTATTGAGGAGGGTCTTGGTGATCAAGCTGACAAGCTCTCTCTTATTTAAACCCCTGACGCACATGCTGACTCCCACGACAAAACAGCTAAACGCCAACAAAAGAAGAGGAGTCATTGCATGCCATTAACCCAGTCTCCACTCTCTTCTTATTTTCTCTTCTTTACATATATCCTATCGTCCACTCACAGGCTTGTCTGTTCCCCCTGACCCTTCTTCCAATTTACAGTCTCCTAAGCATTCTATCGAGCACCTAATGAACACATCAAATTCGTCATCGCCTTCCAAGGCGAAAAGGAAGCAAACGGCAACAACAAGCGCCAAAACAGTACCAGAGCAACAACATGGAGCGGCGTGGGGAGGAAGGTACCTGGGTGTTCGGAGAAGGCCGTGGGGAAGATACGCCGCGGAGATCAGAGACCCGTCGACCAAAGAGAGGCATTGGCTCGGCACCTTCGACACTGCTGAGGAAGCTGCCTTAGCCTACGACAGAGCAGCACGCTCCATGCGAGGCCCTCGCGCTCGAACCAACTTCGTATACTCAGATACTCCTCCCGGCTCCTCCGTAACTCCCATTATCTCCCCTGACGAGGAATCCCACCAGAACCACGACTTCTCGTCTCTCTTGGCTTCGAACTTGCTCGCTCAACAACCCAACCCTACTGATCGGCCGACGGAGAGCGCCCTCTCGGGCGGGTTCTTGGGCCTAAAGGATGCTGACGCTGGTGGCTGGGCAGTTTCATCGGGGATTTATTCCCAGCAATATCAATCCCCCACCACGATGGACGTGCATAACGTGCCCCATTTCCGCCAATTGTATGATGATAGCAACACTGAACTCCCGCCATTGCCACCGGATATTACGAGCTCCTTAGGTTACGAAATGGGCCATGAGTTTACCAATAATGGATTTGGATATTCGGAGCAAAGCACAGGAACGGGATTTGAGGCATTAACGAGCTGGCCTTCGTGCTCGTATACGGGCTTGGATTCGGTTGATTACAAGCATAGCCCACTTTTGAGCACAGTGCCAAAGGTGTCAGAAAAGATGCCCGAAGGTTTTGAATTGGGAGGTTCCTCCTATACTTTCTTCTGATCCTGAAAAATAAAGAATGATTCAGTCACTCTTCTAATTTCGTGGATTGTCTCTCTGTTTTTTGCATCGAGTAGTTTCAACTTTGGAGTCTGTAAATGAGTTGTGTGTGTAATTGGGCTTTCATTACCCATGTGTAATGGGCCTTCGGAACATCCTCTGCTACTTTGCTTTCTATCCAATAATAATCATCCGCCCAAAACGACCTTTTTGACAAGGGTCAGCAAAAGTCTTAGAAGTAATATAACGTGTGTGGGGGCAGAATATGGAATAGATAGTAATTACTATTCGACAGAGTTAATTTAATTTAATTTCATGCGCGTCGTGTGAGGAAGTTTTAAAGACGGGTTGAAAGTGACAAATCTAAAAAGCTAATAGACAATCTGTGATATGAATGATCGGTACGTGCTTGGCGTGTTTCTGGGATTGGAGGACTGGTCTGATTCCTTAGGTTCAAGCACCGAGCAATTCAAGCTCGTATCAGGAAATTCAAGTGGGGACACCTATCTAATTATTATCGGCAGAAAAACAGGTCGGGTCTATCCTTATTGACAAGGATTAGGGTCACGCGTGCCATTTTTATTTATTATTATCAATTATTAAATTTTGAACAAAAGCGTCGCAGATACTGAGATACGTGTTTTAAATTAAAATCAACACGTATAGATTGCATCATCCAATGCCTTTCAAAGAATTCGGCAGGGACCATGTATTAATTTAATTCTAGTAAACAGTTAATAGTAACAATTGGACCGGGTTTTTCCTAACCTACTTTTGTTGGGGGAAATGAAGGTTTTTTTACTACTTATGTATGACGGTGACGTGGGTCATCTTAAATTGAACCGAACCTTAAAATTGACAATCTTATTTCATATTCATTGTATCTGAATGCCCCTCTGGCCAAAAAGAGAAATCTGAACAGCAAAAAGTGTTGCCAATTTTATGAAGCGTATTTTAAAATAAAATACTGGTAATTGATGTACAATAAAATAAGACGTTACGCAACTGTTTTCCACTGGTGAGAAGTCAAACATAAGGAACGCATGCAATTGAGCGATTAATATGTCTAGATGCGATCCACCACCCTGGACAGATTTGATTATATTTGATATATCAAGGAAGTTAATTAGATTATTTTAGAGTTTGTTTTTTCCTCTTTAAATTAGTTAGTTTAAGTAAGGTTATTAAACTAATATGACAATAAACTTGTGAACTTTGATAGCAAACTCGTAAGAGTTTATTTTTATCATTGAATAAATATTAATAGTGTATAATTAAAATATATAAAATAACAACAATTTTTTAATATAATTTTTAAATTCAAATAATTAAAATTAAATAAATCAACATTCATAATTTTTATGAAAAAATATTTCTATAAAATTCATATTTCAAGCGCTAAGCATAATCAAATTAAAGAAGTTTAACGAGTCTAAAAATAAGTTAACATAATTTTGTGAGCAGGGAACAAAAAAACGGAAAATTGGTATATAAACTCGTAAATATAACCGAGTTTACAACGATCACGAGTTTACCAGTGATTCAATTTGATTTTATAAACTAAAAACGTGAAAACACTAAACTCGAAGAGTCAATTCTCGAATTTGAATATTTGATTAATAAACTGATATATAATCTAAAAATATATAGTATAGGATAGGATTAAATAACTCATTTAACTTTGTTAACTTATTTAGTCTTATTAACCTTTCAAAAAAAAATAATTAATCCTGACCCATATTTAAACAAGGAGTACTATTTTCCTTTTTTATTTGGAAGCCATGCAGCCGCAATGAATGAATATGTGCAATTTGTATTCCCTCGCGACGTTTTGTCAATTATACATGTGTCGGCTTCCTAATATATTTATATAATAATAATTTATAAGAAAAAAATAGTACGTTGGAGCTTGGAGGCTGAAGGGGAGGGAGATGATATACACGCGCCAGGGGGTCGCTTAGCCCGCGCGGCAAGCGCGGGGAATGTCATCAGCCCTCGTCCACATTGACTTATTTTTGAATGACACATCTACTAAGCCCCCATTATGCCACGTGGCATATTTATTTATTTATTTATTTCACTTGAGTTGGAGATGACCAGATGATGTGGCAGATTTATTTATGGGAAAATTCGTTTTAGGGCCCCTATTAGGCAAATAATTCCAAAAAAGGCCAAAACATTATGAAAATACCCAGAAAGGCCCAGAGATTCTGACAATACGGAAAAAGGCCCCAAAATTCTGACAGAGTTGTTAATGGGGCTGATATAGTTGTTAGTAGAGGGTTGATATAGTTGTTAACCAGGCTAATTTAGTTGTTAAATTTTTAACAACTAAATCAGCCCGGTTAACAACTATATCAGCCCCACGTTAACAACTATATCAGCCCCATTAACAACTATATCAGCCCCCGTCAGAATCTTGGGGCCTTTTTTGGTATTGTCAGAATCTCTGGGCCTTTTTCCGTATTGTCAGAATGTTTGAGCCTTTTCTGGAATTATTTACCTAATAGGGACCTTAAACGAATTTTCCCTTTATTTATTTGCTTGGAGATGATCAGATGTTGTATTCACATCATTTGAGAAAAAGAACCACGAGCATCCTGTTACGTACTCCCTCCGGTCCTAATTATAAGAGTTAGTTGACTTTTTTGGAGAAATTAAGAAAGGTAATTAAATTACTTTAAAGTATTTTTATTTTTATTGTTTTCTTTAAACTTATTAGTTTGACTAATAAATTAATATATAATCTAAGAATATTTAACATATAAAATGATTAAGTAACTTATTTAGCTTCCTTAATTTCTCCAAAGAAAGTCAACTAGCTCTTATAATTAGGACCGGAGGTAGTATTTAGTGTTCAACTAGGCCATATAGTATGACTGATGGCAAAAAAACGCATAAATGACTTATATTCTTCCACACTATATCTCATTCATTATTAACCTGGTATATGTTCTTGCTTGTGAATATAGAACGGAATATAGGACGTGGCTACGAATTTTGATTCACTCTAATTAATTATTTTTTTTGGAAAAGTATTTCTTTAATCACCGGAGATAAGTTATCTCCAATGACCCTCAAAACTACATTGTTTTGGATTAATAAAGAGTGTTTTCGTAATTTTTTTTAATCTTTCATTAATTCACCTAAAATTACAAACATTTATCTTTCATTAATTCACCTAAAATTACAAACATACCTTTCATTAATTCAAAACGACGTAGTTTTAGAAGTCACCAGTGATAACTTATCTCTCGTAACTGGAAAAAATTTTTACCCTTATTTTGTTTGTCCATAATTTTTTCATGTTTTAACCGGCATTCCTCATTCCTGAATCACAAGCAGCTTTTAATGAATTAATGGCTGTCATGATTTTTTTTTTTTAATGTGGAAAATTATAAATTTAGTCGTACATAATCCCTAGTCGTCAGTTTTTACTTAAATTTTTTTAAAAAAAAAATGTTGAAAAAAACCACAACGTTGTATCTCGTCATTACGTATGTCACATATGCATATATAAGGGATAAGATGCAACAAGAATCTTCAATTTTTCCATGTGAATCCAGTCCTTTAAAATAATGTGTAGTGCGGCCAACATCTTAAAATGTTTTTTTTTTAAAATGTGCATCATCATCATGAAATACATTTTTGTACAATTTTATATTCAACAATTTAAACAATTTAGGGTGTTGAATACACCTAAAAAATACTTTAGAGTGTTGGTACACTAAACAATAGTTTATAAACGTACTTAAAAAAAATACTTCATGTTACTCAATGCACTAGAAAAAATACTTTTAGTTATTGAGTGCGCCACAAAATACTTCAAAGCACTTGATAGTTGATACACTTAAAAAAATATTTTAAAATGTTGGATGCACCTTAACCTTATATGAATTAAAAATTAATGGACTATAAATCATACTCCCTCCAGTCCTAATTATAAGAGCTAGTTGACTTTTTTGGAGAAATTAAGGAAGTTAATTAAATTACTTTAGAGTATTTTTATTTTTATTTTTTTCTTCAAACTAATTAGTTTGACTAATAAACTAATATATAATCTAAGGATACACAACAAATGAAATGATTAAGTAACTTATCTGGCTTCCTTAATCTCTCCAAAAAAAGTCAACTAGCTCTTATAATTAGGACCGGAGGTAGTATTATTATTCTGAGCCTAATTATAGAATAAAGTTTATAGTATCAATCATATTACAAATTTTATCTTATAATTTAGACTAAGTGTAGTATCATTTATGGCCGGCCAAAATTGTACCAGTCATAGTGATTATGAGTAAGGTTGTCAAACTCACGAGTCTATGCAAACTCGTGACAATGATGTAAACTCGTATCGTAAACTCGAATCGGTAAACTCGTAAGAGTTTACTTTTATCATTAAACATATATTAACAGTGTATAATTAAATAATTATAATATAAAAATAATAACTATTTGATTTAAATATATTTTAAATCCAAATAATTAAAATTAAATATATCAACATTCATAATTTATTATACCTAATAAAAAAATTTCTATAAAATTCATATATAAAGTTGTTGAGGATGACAAAATTGAAAAAAATTAAGACAATTTTGTAAGCTACAAACGTAAAAACGGTAAATTCGATCTGTAAATTCATGAGTTTATATGAGTTTACAGTTGACACGAGTTTGCTAGAGACTTGATTCGATTTAGTAAGGTAGAAATGTAAAGGTGGTTAAGAGTCAACTCGCGAGTTTGACAACAGACAACAATGATATGAGCTTGAAGATCGCCCCCTCCCCCAGTTATGAAGAAAAGGTGGGGAGCGGACCGCGGATAGGAGCCGTATCCTCTTCCAAAGGGCAACGTATGCCCCCCACTCTCAATGTTCCTCCAATATTTGGGGTCCTACATGGCCATGTGATAAAACTCACGCGCGCATCACCTGCGTGAGTTAGCACGTGCTTCTGCTATGGGATATGGAGATGGGAAGTTTCTCTGTTTCAACATTTAGTGCCATTTCTCATTTAATTGGAATCTGAACCCATTGATATGCGAGCGAACATCGGATTTGGTGAGTGGCTTTCCTCAACACGCTCCCAAGAGTAGTGACTAGTGAGTGACTCAGCTTCATTCATTCCAGTTTTGGCTGCGCACCCTCATGGAAATGGAATCTGGACTCCCTGCTAATCGGAGTCCTTCTCCGGTTAGCACCTTCATTTGTTTTTGCTCTGCCATTGTTCTGAAATTCGAATGAACACGAGTGTCCAAGTTTTTGTTTGATTCATTTGCTTCTGAATTTCGTTTTCTGTTGGCTCGTTCTACGGTTTGATCTCACTTGCCTTTCTGTATTGTGCTAATACAATGGTTTGAATTTAAATTTTGCGAGTTTTTTCTTGCATCTTGGCCCTTGTTTCTGCTTGCTTTTGATGGCTGTGCTTAATTCAGTGTTAGCTAAGTTTTTCTTTCTAGGGTGAGCTGAAGTTCTTTGACTTAAGTCAGTGGAAGTGTTACCGACTTCTTTATTATTTGCTCTGCTTTTTATACTTCCCTTTTCATAAGCCTATTATATTTGATTCAATCTCTAATTTTACTAGAGAAGCCTATCATGCAAATATATTTGATGATTTCCCTTTTTTCCTTAGCATACAATTTTAATATATTCATTTGCGGTAGAAATTGAGTGATCCAATCATTCAATTTCTATAGAAACAAGCTAGAGTGAACCAGTTATATTTCCTCAGTTTCGGTATCCTATCTTTCCTTGAGATGGCGGCCAATGAAATTTTGACAGAGGCAAATGATTTTCTCAAGAGACGGTTGGTCCCTTGAGCCTGATAAAGCGATGGGGTTTCAACAATTCACCATCCATTTAAGCCACTCTGTTCAGATCAAAACGTCAACCTTTTGATTTATAAAGTTCCATAATTTGTTGCATTTCGCGAAAGTAGATGTTGTTTGAATTTTTTCTTTTGTTCAATATGTTAGCTATTAACAATTGATGTGATTTTTTTTAGAAAGTTATTCTAATAAAAATTTCTACCTAATGAGTTTTCCAATATATGATTCTAACATATATTTTGATTCGTGGCCACTGTCACTGGTATGGCACTGTTTACTTTTTCAAGTATGTAATCATTTGAATCATAAAAGCCTAATGGTTTTCTTATTTTCTGGTGCTTTGCAGATGTCATGGGCAAACCTCTCTAGGAATTTAATATTGGCATATCAAAGCTTTGGTGTAGTATACGGAGATTTAAGTACATCACCTCTCTATGTTTTTACAAGCACAGTCGAAGGGAAGTTGCTGAAGCACTATGATGAAGAGACCATCTTTGGCGCATTTTCATTAATATTTTGGACCCTGACATTCATACCCTTGCTTAAATATGTTTTAATCTTGTTGGGTGCCGATGATAATGGTGAAGGTATTATGCGATTAAATTCTGCATATAGGTTACTGCATTCCCATATCATCTCTTTTTTCTTCAATTCTTTTTGGGTAGTGAAAAGGCTATAAGGTTTATGCTCTGATTGTGATACAACATTTGTTAGGTGGGACATTTGCTCTCTACTCTCTGCTTTGTAGGCATGCCAAGTTTAATTTACTTCCTAATCAACAAGCAGCTGATGAGGAGTTGTCATCCTACAAATATGGTCCCTCTTCACAGGTTGTAGCCTCTTCCCCACTAAAGAGGTTTCTGGAGAGGCATAAACGGTTAAGAACAGCACTCTTAGTTGTGGTACTGTTTGGTGCTTGCATGGTCATTGGTGATGGTGTTCTCACTCCTGCAATTTCAGGCAAGTTAATATGTTAATTTATAGAAATTTGGCTGTGCATCACTAGTCCTCAAATGATAAAAGTGCAAAAGAAATGGAGAAGAATCTGTTAATTTTAACTTCTGAGTCCTGAATAGCCAAGATGGCTTCCAACAGAAATTATGGACACTCCAATTTTATATTCTTATATTCTAAACTTTGTAGCTGAAATTAAATACTATTACTTTAGACTAAAAGGCCTTTCATAGTCAACTAAGCTTTCTTGTATATGAATTTTACCCAAATGTGTTAATGCTCAAAGGTGCTCATAGTTTTAGTCTTAGCAGATTGACACGAGATAACAACTTCAGTTTAATATTTATCATTTCTTTACTGAATAATTGATAGTTTGACTTTTTTTACGAGGGTAATCTGGTGTATAATAAGAAATTAACTATCCACCCACTCTTACCTTGCAGTTCTATCATCAGTATCAGGAATACGAGCAACTGGGAAGAACATCACTGATGGTGAGTCTGTTCTTATTTGTTGTATTTTGTTAAAGATGTTACAATTCTCGCCATTGCCTTACCTTTTAATAATATAAAAGCTGGCTTACCATGGAAATTCCATTTTATCTGCAGGTGTACTTGTATTGCTTGCTTGTGTCATCTTGGTTGGCCTGTTTGCTCTCCAGCATTTTGGCACCCATAAAGTAGCGTTTATGTTTGCACCAATTGTTATAGTATGGCTTATTTCAATTTTCTCTGTTGGGCTCTATAATACAATATATTGGAATCCAAAGATAGTTCGAGCTCTATCTCCTCACTATATCTTCAAGTTCTTCATCAAGACTGGCAAAGAAGGCTGGATTTCTCTTGGGGGGGTTCTTCTCTGCATAACTGGTTTGTTAAACCTAGATCGGCATGGGATTCATTTTTCATGCGTCATAAATTTATTGGGACATTATGTTTCATTTCTTCTTCATGAATGTGCTTTGACTCGCTAGAAGCTGAGATATGAGCACTAAGACCTGAAATTCACTACTAGCTTACCTTTCTCACAGGAACTGAAGCTATGTTTGCTGATCTTGGCCATTTCACTGCTTTGTCAATCAGGGTGAGCCTGTAACTTGACTTAATATTAATATTTAAAATGTGTGATATACTCCACTCCTCGTCTTTTCATTAAAATGTGAAAAACTACTGCGGTGGTAATTAGCATGCAATCCCTGTGTGAAGATGAGAAATTTATTAGTTTTATTGGGTTCTTGTGCAGCTTGCATTTGCTTTTGTAATATACCCTTGTCTGGTAGTACAGTACATGGGCCAAGCTGCTTTTTTGTCTAAAAATCTCAACTCTGTCCATAACAGTTTTTATGACTCAATACCTGGTTAGTGAATCTGAACCTCTGACTTACTGATACCTTGATCAAAACTGAACTATAGCAAATTGTTTTAATTATTTGATAATTTTGTATGCCCTGCAGGAACTGTGTACTGGCCTGTCTTTGTTATTGCAACCCTTGCTGCCATTGTTGGTAGTCAAGCTGTTATCACTGCCACCTTCTCCATCATCAAGCAGTGTCATGCACTTGGTTGCTTCCCTCGAGTCAAAGTTGTACACACCTCAAAACATATATATGGCCAGATCTACATCCCAGAAATAAACTGGATACTTATGATCCTCACTCTGGCTATAACCATTGGATTTCAAGACACAACCTTAATTGGAAATGCCTATGGTAATTAATTCGCTAAAAGCATCTCTCTCTGTTTTTCTCCTCAGAAGTACACATTTATATAGGATCATTTATTTCATCTTCTTTTATCTCATGGCAATATCATACATACCATATGAGGGTTCTGAATTGATATGCCAGTTCCACAAAATTCCTCGTAAACATGCTCTTAATTTGATCATTTTGCTTGTTTGCACCAGAATGAACATGTGCTAAGTTTTCAAACAAAAAATTCCACGGCACTGAATCTGCAGTATAATTTCCTTTGAACGCATGGTATATCAGCCAATCAATGAAGAGAGAAAAAAGGACCCCCCCCCCCCAAAAAAAAAAAAAAGAAAGAAAAAAAGAAAGAAAGAGAGAGAACTGAACTTGTTTTGTTTCTTAAAATCTTACCTATGTTTGTTCGTATTGGGTATTTGGTTCACAGGACTTGCTTGTATGACAGTCATGTTTGTGACAACATTTCTGATGGCTCTTGTTATCATCTTCGTCTGGCAAAAAAGTGTTCTGCTCGCCACGATATTTCTTTTATTTTTTTGGGCAATAGAGGCTGTATATCTATCAGCAGCATTCACAAAGGTGCCTCAAGGAGGATGGGCTCCTCTTGTCCTGTCATTCATCTTCATGGCTGTCATGTATGTATGGCATTATGGTACTCGTAGAAAGTATAGCTTTGATCTCCACAGCAAAGTTCCATTAAAATGGTTATTAGGATTAGGTCCTAGCCTTGGCATTGTCCGTGTCCCAGGGATTGGTCTCATCTACTCAGAACTGGCAACAGGAGTACCTGCAATATTTTCTCACTTTGTAACAAATCTCCCTGCATTTCACAAAGTGCTGGTTTTTGTTTGTGTAAAATCAGTTCCTGTCCCATACGTCTCACCTGAAGAACGATTCCTTGTTGGGCGAGTCTGCCCCAGGCCTTATCGAATGTATAGGTGCATTGTTAGATATGGGTATAAGGACATTCAAAGAGATGATAATGACTTTGAGAATCGGCTCATACAGAGTCTAGCTGAGTTTATCCAGATGGAAGCAGTTGAACCACAACTCTCGAGCCCTGAAAGTTCTTCACTTGATGGGAGGATGGCTGTAATAAGCACCAGAAACTTGGAATCAAATTCAACATTAATAGTGTCTGAACATGAGGATGTTGGTGCAGACGACTCCATCGCTAGCAGCAAATCAATTACCCTGAGAAGTTTGCAATCCATTTATGAAGATGATAACACCCAAACCAGGAGGCGCCAAGTAAGATTTCAGCTACCTAACAATCCGGGGATGGATCCTGCTGTGAGGGAAGAACTTCTGGATCTAATTCAAGCAAAGGAGGCTGGGGTTGCATATATTATGGGTCATTCATATGTAAAGGCAAGAAAGTCGTCTTCATTCTTGAAAAAGCTTGCGATTGATATTGGATACTCATTTCTACGTAAGAATTGCAGAGGTCCAGCCGTGGCCCTTAACATTCCTCACATTAGTCTCATCGAAGTTGGGATGATATACCATGTCTAGTTGTTGACGGAATTTTGCAACTTGATTGGTGGAAGCTAGGGTAGCTCTTAGAAATATTTAGAAGTGGCTATTCCCCCTCTCACGTGGGAATATGCATTTTGACAAAGGGTAGAGGTTATGGTCATGTCTATCTTTGCTTTCTGCTACTCTCTTTCTGATGTGTAAATTATGTAATATATGTCAATAATTTATCTAAAGTTTTAGTTGTTAATAAAGCATGATAACATTGTCAATCCATATAGCCAACCTCACTTAATGAAATAAGGCTTGTTATTGTTATAGTAGAAGTATACATGTACTAGATATTTCATTTCAAATGTGAGCCGTCTATCTGTTATTGCTTTGTGGTAATTGCTCTAGCTGGCCAAAAAAGTCATGAAGGGAAGACATTGTGTTAGAGGTGAACCAGTCAATGTGATATGGAGAGTGTTCTGGCAGATGGAAACGTCTTACTAATCCACCTCTTTTCCTTCCCGTTGAAGCTTCTCAAGAGTACTGCATCTTCTTTTTTGTCGAGTTAAGTCATAAAAGCATCTAATATCTTTTGTCACTGTACTCCCTACAATCTTTAATATAAAATCTAATATATAGTTCAATATATTTATTGTAGGGGATCTTATATTATGGACTATGGAGGAAGTATATTCTACGTACTAGCAGGGATAAGAATCTAGTGATAATCTCTTTCTGCGAGGCTGGTTTGCAAGGTCATGAACAAATGTATACGACACGATCCCATCACTTTCACGTTGGCCTTCAGTTCTTAAATGGGTAACAAAATAATGGAAGTGGAAAGCGAAATGAGTGATGGATCAACTAAAGCGAAATGAGTGATGGATCAACTAATGCAGCTCTCATTAACGGTGGAGCTGATAGTATGCGGTGTGAAAGGAACCAGTTCGTGTTTTCAGTGTGTTAGGCCTTTCCCAACAAGACTAATGATTATGAAGAGTCCACATTAAACTATGTGAACATAATTATGTGCTTCTTCTGTGTTTATAGGGCATATTATTTATTTACTTATTTTTTTATATATTGTATTTAATTAGATTTAAATTATATGCTGCTTTAATGAGATATTTTTTACGCCCAGTATCTCAAATTAATTAGTTTCTAGTTCTGTATTTATCTGTAATTCCTAC
Organism: Acacia crassicarpa; assembly: GCA_034222035.1. Classification (NCBI taxonomy): domain Eukaryota; kingdom Viridiplantae; phylum Streptophyta; class Magnoliopsida; order Fabales; family Fabaceae; genus Acacia; species Acacia crassicarpa. The sequence goes on along the minus strand of JAWXYG010000002.1, from coordinate 64,829,992 downwards.
TTTTTTTATGGTAATTTCAGCACTAAGCAATTCTTTTCTTGTGCGGCTTGCAAACAAACCCGATTGACGTATCGCTTTCATATCTTCCGATATGAACGTTCTCAATCAACGTGTTGTTATATGGTTTGTGACATTCATGTTCACACGTTCGTGTTCGATTCTTTCTTGTTTAAATGGCACTACATAAAGTAGACTATAATGCTATTATTTTCCATTATTCTGAAGATCGATTCTTCATTGCACGTAAATGCTGATTCACATTCTTGATTTGAAAGCTCTCTTCATCTTTTCGAATTGAAAACTGTTATGAATATTTACAAGAATATTTTTACCCCCAAAAAAAATTTACAAGAATATAAATACCTTTTTCTCACGATGAATTTATATATTGTGTAAAATTTTGGACTAATTTTTATATGTACTGTTCAATATCATACCTAGTACATAATTAAATTAGTTAATTTAATATGTAATTTTTAAAACACCCTAATCACATATTCTTTAATTCTTTCATTTCCTCTTCTACTTGATTATATTTAGTTATTGTAGATGGAACATTAATATGAATAAATTAGAAAAATATTGTCAAATATAAAAAATACATATAATATTTAATACCAAGATCAATTTCACATATGTGTCCTATAAGCACCATTGCGAGTACTAGTTTTGAAAACATGTCGAATTCCTTTGGTGAGGTCATGGATTACTTTAGTACAAATTAAATCTTCCTATGTCATAGATTATGCCCATATAATGTACATGTGTTTCTTACCAGCATATTTAAAATTGCCTCAACTTTCAAATTTTTTGGATATCGATTATATGTATGTAATCATCAGTACTCACTATACATCTCATTGCATGGTTCTTTCTTATTTTAAATTACTACTATTGAGTCAAGTCACGAGTGAGAATTCGAGCAAAAAAAAAAAAAAAAAAGCCACGAGTGAGAAAATCAACACGTTTAAGGGTTACTTTCTAGTTTGACACTAATTCTTATCGAGTAAATGTGATCGGCTATTTCCCTATTAATCTTCCAAACTTAGTATACTGCCCAATAATGTATGACTACCATTAACTCTTACATTTCCTTTATTAGTATTTGGTTATGTACAATATTTATCAACACCTTCGCTCTTTCACGATGGTTATTAACAATTTAAATATCTATATTAATAATTTTAGTATCGTTATTAACAATTTCAGTATGAGAATTTTTTTTTAAAAAATAGACATTAGCTGCGAGAACTCTAGTGAAGATTATTAGGAAACAAATATCCTATTTACAACTTTATTATTGTTATGAACATCTTAAGTATTTGTATTAATAATTTTAGCCTGATAAATAAAAAATAAATAAGATTTGGAGACTATAGACACACTTGGGGGGGAATAGTATAGAATCCACGTTTGAATTCCATAAGCACACTTGGTTTTTTTTTTTTTTTTTCCGGCAGATAAAGTAGTAATTTCATTAAAGATGAATAACGAAAAATACAAAGCCCACCGTAATAAACTTGCATTGAAAGAAAAATGAAAGCTGAAACACATAATAATCCATAGAAACTATAGACAAAACCTTTGCTACCAAGGACTTCAACTACCGTAATCATTTCACCAAGAACTGTAGGAAAAGAAGCGTCACCACCAACATCAATGCCATGGAAAGGGGTAGGGATCCAAAGAACCATTTACTCTTTTATTAGGAGAAGGGAAAATCGTTTGCCCTAGTCTTCAGGGGAATCTTGATAAAATATTAAAAAGCTTTATATGTGGCATGTGGGTGAGCGCACGCTGTGATGTGAGTGAGGTAAACTTCTGGGCCAATATGCTTTCAGACGAGTGATGGGGTTAAGCCTCTATCGCAAAGCCCACACCTTCTGTTTTTGGGCCAGTTTAAAATAACCTTGGAAACATTGGGAGAATTTCAATAAACATTGAACACAGGAAAAGGAATTTATCAACCAAAAAAAAAAAAAAAAGGAAAAGGAGCACACTATGGCGGCGGGAGCGGCGTCCAAGGCAGGGGAGTGGCGGCGACGCAGTGGGTCAAGACGGCAATGACGAAGAAGACGCACGCAGGGCGAATGAATCAGAAAACCTTAAGGGCATTGTGGTCATTTTGCATGAATTTGCATATCCCTCAAAAGTCTTTGTCATCTCTTAGTCCTTTTATAAATTCGGTTGATTTCTAGGGGTTTTGCAAATTTAGATGGTATTTTGATGGAATTTTTCCTTTTAATTACATGGAATTAATTTAGCTTTAAAAAAATTCTTGGAAATTTTCTTATGAGTTGAATTCAAAAATTAGAAAAGTGACCGTCTTTTTATATTGGAAGGAGCTGACTTATAATCTTTTGCACTAATGTCCACAAACGTTTGGCACCCCAAAATTCAACAGTCACTCGTCGTATTCTTCTAACTCTGTAACCTCTCCAACAACAGAACCACTTACTTAGATGGACAAAATTTGTAGTTTCCCGTGGGCTAACCCCAATAAACCGTTAGCAGTGAGCTTCATAATCATAACCAGGAAAAAACAAACAAATCATTACTACGAAGGTATAAATTCAACCAGACAAATTTATATTTATTGAAATGTTTCAAAAATTAGCAATGACCTTTGGAGTTCTCAAGAAAATGAAAAGTGAAGGAAGAATTTCCACAAATGCAATTGTTGGAATTGAGAAGAATGCTGAGAGCCCTCAAGCTCATCCTATAGATGAGATCTGGCTTGACCATGGCAACGAACACAGAGAACACCACAATGTTTCTGTTTTTGTCGGCTTTTCTGGATCAGTGCCTCTAGCTCATCCTCTCTAGGCTTCAAACCTTGTGGCCGTTGGTGAAGCTCACTTGACTACAACCAAAGTAATCTTAGCATCGCAGCTTCCACCTCGTTGCTGCTGGTAAAGAAGAAGACGATTATTAGAGAGAAAGAGGCGAGAAAATGGCAGAGCACAAAGCCTGAGTTGGATGAGAGATTGGAGGGATAACGAGATCATGACAATTTTACCTATATTAACTATTCTTGATCTTTATTGTAAGGCATCAACTAAAAAATCTTACAAATCAATAAAAATAGTTAAAGTCAATAAAATTGTCCTACAATTTAAGTAACTTCCAATATTACCCTATTAATTACACTAAATTCTAATATTATATTAATATTATTCTCACCCGCCACCCTCATTAATTATGGGCAGATACAGAAACAAATAACTAATGCTCATTTGGAACAAGCAAGTGTCTTATAAAAAAACCAAATAAACTTGTTAGTTGGTGCCTTATAATAAGGATCAGAGGGAGTATATGATGAAAATAAAGAGAAAAGAAATAGTTGAAAAATACCCAATAATAAATGAAGGAAAAGTTAAAAATTTACCTTATAATCATTGAGTTAGCAACCTTTCTTTGACATGTGAGACTTGGTTAAAATGAATTTATAAATAAGAATAGAGTGGTATCAAAGAGGACTCTGTATACCACTTTGATCCTATTTATAAATCCACTTTAATCAAATCTCACATATCAACGAGAGGTAGTTGACACAATGATTAGGGATGTAAATTTTTAACATTGTCCTCATTTATGATTGAGAATTTTTCAATTGTTTCTTCTCTCTCTATCTTCATAGGTACAGTTAATATAAATAAAAATTAGGCTAAAGTATACTTTTAGTCCTTTAAGTTTATATAAAGTATACTTTTGGTCCTTTAACTTTATAAAGTATATTTTTGGTTCTAAGATTTTAACACCGTTAATTTTGCTAATGGAAAATGCAAACTCAAGTGATAACGGTGTAAATTTAAGTGATGATTTTGTAATTAAATACTATTAAACTTAAATTTAAAATATGGGTAAATTGAAGAATATGTAAAATCTGTATAATTAAGTGCTATTAGTTATCACTTGAGTTCGCTACATCAACGTTTTCCGTTAGCAACATTAACGGTGTTAAAATTTTAGAACCAAAAGTATACTTTATGAAGTTAAGGACCAAAAGTATACTTTATGTAAAACTTAAAAGACTAAAAGTATAATTTAGCCTAAAAATTATCATAATTTCATTTATTACATGAAACTAGACTTATAAATATGAGCAATTTTTTTGGGTCAAAATGGACTCATAGATAAGATAAGAGTAGTATATTTTGAGGAATAATTTCTTGGAATTTGCTTTAAAATAATCAAACAATAAAGAAGAATTGTGCATAATAATTAACATTTCTTTACCGACAATTATATACCGACATACGTAAGCTGCCCAGATCCCAATGTTAAACAAAAGCTTCTGTTCACGTCCACGGGCCTTTCTCCATTTTGGGCCGTTTGGTTAGGAAGAAATTCATTATCTCGACAAGTCAAACGGTCCTGATTCCATCTATCACCTGTCCCACTGTTGCCAATTCCGTAGCTAACACGATTTGATGAAACAAATGAACAGGGTGCATTAAAGAATAAAAATCATCAATAAATAAATACAGAAGAGACCTCACGCCGGACCCGCGGGAATTAAAATGCCATCATCCTTCTCCCTCCTTCTCTCCACTCCTGTAATTTACCAAACAGCGGCAGCGGGCACTCCGGTTCCCGCCGAAGTAAACGTATGTTGCTGGTGTGACCCTCCTAATAATGGCTGATCGCAAACCACGCTGAATTTCATTCTTGGTTTCGTTGCCTTCTGATCCAAATAGAAAGGGCCACGTACCGCCGTTACTCAATTGATTCATTGCCTAGTGATCTGTACTGGAAGGCCCAAAAAGTTTGTTACTTTCTGAGTCAAACAGTGGCCACATCTTCTCTGCTCTGCCCCGACTATTTTACCCACCTTTTCTTGTCTGGAGATATTTACTGAGAATCCAGTATGAGTTTTCAAGATCTCCAGGGCGGGGCCAAGCGACCCGCTTCCCGAACTCAATCGCCATCGCAGGCGGTGGCTGCCGGAATTTTCCAGATTAATACAGGCGTCGCCACTTTCCGACGACTCGTTGATGCCATCGGAACCGTCAAAGACACCGTCGGTCACCGCCACAAGCTGTACGTTTCTGTCTACCTTTCGAAACTAACTGCCCTTTTCTTTTATACGGTTTTTTCTGGCGTGTTTTTGTTTGTTACTTAACCGCTGTCTTTGGTTTTGTGTACTATTTGGTAGGCACGAAACGAGGCAGCGGATATTGCAGCTGGTGAAGGATACTTCTGCAAAGCTCAAAGCCTTGAGCGAATCTGATCTTGCTGCCGACGCCGATGCCGATGTATGATTTACTTTATGTCTCACTCTGTCTTTCAGCTGTTTGTTGTTTTTCCAAGCCTAATTGCTGCATCTCGGGTGACTTTATTACCCATAACGATTACCCCAATGCTAGACAACTAGAAAGGGAAGAAAAATCTGCCGTATTGTTTGTAGTTTCGCTTTTCATATTGTCTCTGGTCCTGAACTTGATGCTCACATTTAGGCCCATTCAGAGCATATTAGTTAGTTATATTTATGCTGTCAAATTTTCTGAATGAGGGAAAGAAGAAAAAATTCTGTTGGGTTTTTATTCCATTAATTTTCTATCCTTTGTTGAACCAGTCTGGTAAGAAAATTGAAGATGCAAAGCTGGCGAGAGATTTTCAAACCACATTGCAAGAATTCCAGAGAGTGCAACAGCTTGCCTCTGAGCGCGAATCTACCTACCTTCCCGCTGCTCCAGCTTCTTCCTTACCTGCAAGGTCAAATGATTTTTTGCATTATAAATATGCTTCTATACCTTCAAAATTGTCATTCACCCTTTCCTTTTCTGATTCCTGTATTTATGTTGTTTTTAAAAAACAGCTCTGGCTCTGTTGGGGAATCAACTGACATAGGTCAGGAAAGCCAACCTTTAATCAGGGAACAAAAAAGGTAAAAGTTTACGCTACTCCCTTGTGCTCTGCATAATTTATTTGTCATATACTCAACCCTCTGGTAGTAACAAGAGCTGTTATTGGTGGTCTGATTTTATTGAACAATGATAAAAATGAAGGCAGGAGATACTCTTATTAGATAGTGATATTGCTTTCAATGAGGCCATGATTGAAGAACGAGAGCAGGGCATCAAGGAGGTAGAGGTGCAAATTGGACAAGTAAATGAAATTTTCAAGGATCTAGCCGTTCTGGTTCATGAACAGGGCGTGGTTATTGGTAAATGAAATTACCATTTTGCATAATGGGAATTTATATAGCTTGCCTTTTGTTGCTGCTTTTTTTTGGGCAGGCTCATATAGTTTGATTCATTGTGGCAGATGATATTCAATCAAATATTGAAGCTTCTGTGGGTTCAACAACCCAGGCTACTACACAGCTAGCCAAGGCTTCCAAAAATGTGAAATCTAAATCTTCATGGGTGAGTTGTAAAGACCTTGACATACTAAAGAAGCTCTAATAAACATCTAACAATTACTCCTAAATATAGGAGCTAATTGGGGGATATGTTTTTATCCTAAATGTAAGGCCACAGTCTTTATTATTTTTTTCCCAAACTACTCCTATGAGTAGGATTCTTATATAAGTTGAGTTGATAATAGCCTATTTAAATGACTAAAAGGAGTGCTATTTTATGAAAACCGGTGCACATCTTTTACAAATAACCAACTAGATTCTGTAACCCATGTGAATTAGTTAACTAGCTCTTACATTTAGAACTAGAGGGAATATATGGTTTTAGTGATTTCTAACGTGGAACCAAACACATTGCATCATAAGTAGGCAAGTCAACTATATTAAAATTTGAAATAACTTCCAATTTAACATCTGCGGGGGACAATGTCTATTTTGAATTTATGTATGATGGTTTTGTCGCTGCATCTAGTCTTACATCAACTTGATGATTTATAAATATTTGAATTTTTGTTTTTGTGCAGTGTTGGTGGGTGCTTATAATTCTTGTTATAGTGGTGGTCGTGGTTCTTATTTTTCTCATTATTTAGCATGCAAGTGCGTACATGCTGGCATGGGATGATTTGGCCGGACAGACTTTTGGCTTGTTCAGGATCACCTTTCTGATTTTGGTGTGAATTTGTCTAATTTTTCTCTTATTGCGTGAGTCCTTAACTGCGTTATGGCTTCAAAGAGTGTATGGCGGCCCTTCACAGCCAGCAGTTTAGAAATGGAATAGCGAATCCACAAAAAGCTGGCCGGATATCTGATGTAAAGATGCTAGAGTTTGTAGATACTGCTGAAACTTGAGAGTTTGACTAATGCCAAATGTTTGTGTGTTTCTCTTTATGTTGCTATTATGGTGTTTGGGGCCATTTGTGTGGTGCACGCCAATTAATCTATTTCTTCAATTGTATCAAACCAAAGACGAGCGCGAAGGAAATGAGGCAGTTCTCTCATTGCCTTTGGAGTCTTGTTTGTGTAGCATTCTAGACTAGTGCTTGAGGGGAAGAAGATACAATATATTTCCATTTTTAAAGTGCATGACAAGAGTTTGATCCCTAAACTTTTTATGTATGTTTCACTTTATTTTTGCAACCTGAAATTGATTATCTTTAATCTGAGCAAAAAGAGGGAACAAGACTTGCTTATTTGAATTTTAAATCTTAATGCGCCCTTTTTTGATACAGATCTTAATGTGCCCTTTTGAACTGCTTCGTCCGTTTCACATGACTACTTTTTTATTTAAAAAACTGGAAGAAAGTTTTGCAAATCCTCCAGAATCCACCTGCTTCGTTATTGCTTATCGGTATATAATTTTACACACACTCGATAATTTTGATTTTTTATTTATACTTATGTATATACTGCAGCAACTATGGCAACTCTCAAAACTGTATATGGTGATTTTTAGTTATTTAATTTACATATCAGAGAGATTGCTTATAATTATTTAATTTAGGAAGTCTCCGGATCCCCATAAACAAACACTAACCGGAAAGCTCAGGTTAGGAATTTCGATCTTTTGAATAAGGAAGAATAGATCGAGACCCGGTCACGGCTTTCTGACTTTTCAGGAGGGAAAAGGGAAGGAAGGCTGATAACTCGCAGAACATGATCGGGATTCTGGTCTTAAGCAAGCCGCTGAAGATCTCACTGATAGCCAACCACCTCCGACATTAGGTGAAACTCAATTTCTCACACTCTGATCAGCCATGGCGGCCCTCTTATATCACATGTTCTCCTCCTCTGCATTGGTCTCACTTGGCCTCTACAACCTCATCGCCTCTACTCGCTGCTATCTCAAATCGCCTCATTCCTACTCCGCCAAACCTTTCCACCCTTTCCCTCCTTCCTCCTCCAATACTCAGAACCACCGCCTCCGTCACCTCCCTCTCTATCTCCTCTCTGTTTGCCTTCTCATCGCCTTCGTCCATCAGCTCATCGTTTCCTCCGATGCCGACCCTCTCCTCAAAGGCCACACCCCTGTTCACCGTTTCACCTCCCTCCAATCCGCCGCCGTCCTCTTCCTCTTCCTCATCCTCTCCCTTTCGCTCTTCCTTTCCGATTCCTCCAACCTTCTTCCCCTCCCTAATGATCTTATTTTTGCCCTCGCTTCTGCCCTTTTCTTCTTGCAATACTCCGTCTCCACCTCCTCCGCTTCCGTCCAGACCTCCGATCTTGAGGCCAAATGTGACTCAGTTTCTGCCCGCATTTCAGCTACCGCTGCCCTTTTGTGCTTAGTTGTTGCTTGTAAGCCTAGGCTCTTCGTCGCGGATGTTGGTTTGGGAGCTTCTATAATCTTGCAGGGTCTCTGGGTTTTGCAGACCGGATTGTCCCTGTACGTTGACGCACTTATTCCTGAAGGATGTCATCGTTTGCTTGATGTGGTAAATGGGGTTGAGGGATCGACTAAGTGTGATGCCGATGAATTCAAGTTCAGAGCTGTCGCTATTCTTGATCTCTTGTTTTTGGTTCATGTGATGTTTGTGGTGGTCATTGTCATGATCACTTATGCTGTCGTTGCAAAGAGCGTTGGAACTCGGAGATCTGGCTCCTACGAGGCCTTGCCTAACAGTTCTTCCCCTTCAGAAAGTAATCATAGTCATATACAGATGAAATCATTGGTTGGCACGCAGGCTTGAATCATTCCTGTCCTTTTTCCTTTTCACTGCTCAGCACTTATTTCTGATACAATTCGTTTTTCTTTTGCTTCGACAGTATTAGTATGATCTTTGTGGTAGGTAATGATCTCTGAGCAGAGCTACAATATATTTGGCCTAAGAATTTTGTAATCCGATCGAAACATAGTGACTTCTTGTATAAAACCAATGCCTATTGATTGAGTTCAAGTAGTTATCAGCTTCCCTTGTCCTTTTTCCTCTTGAACGTTAATACTTTTAATTACATTTTTCTACTTAGCTTCATATCACTAATTTTAAAAGATACATAAACCCTTGAACTTAACGACAATGATTTTATAATGAATGAATTAAGGAATTTCTTACACATTTCTTGGGGTAGATTTAGACCTCACCTCTAAGATACTCTTGGTGATATTCTTTAGGAATTTTTGTTTTTCATTGAGCCATTCTACTCACACGTTCTTACTGAAACTTTATTTTGCATCAATTATGATCTCACAACCCTGCTGGTTAAGTGCATACCCAATTTTGCAGTTAAGCTTTAAAGATCTGTGTGACCAGAATCTGCTTATGTTTTCTGGGACTTGATCCAGTTTTAACACTTCAAGATTTCCTTGTGGTGGTCCATTACCTGCGCACAGCATATAAAATCAACCATTAATTTGCAGGCAGTCTCATATGCCTGAAAACTGAAAACACCTCCTAGAACCTAGGGCGAGCCAACAATGCTAGCTGTGGTATTAAGATTTCTTAAAAGGTTTATATGACTCCGTTATGGGAAGAAAATCACGCACTGCAACATATTTGTTTCAGTGTAATTAGGAATTTCAGCAGATATGTGAAGAGTTCATATGTTTTTTTGCCCATATGTGAAGAGTTCATATGTCACCATTATAAAAGACAAATGTTAAACAAGTAACTTTGAGTATAATTAATTGTACATATTACTTAATATATGGTATAACTTTGAGGTTGCGTGGGCTAGTTGAGCTGCTTGGTGACTTTTCTCTTACATATGCAGGTGTTGTCTCTTATTCTTGAAGTGTTTTCAAATTTCGGTAACAGCCGTACAAGTTGATTTTTTTTCCCTTTAGTAAAAGTAAGTTGATACTTTAGTGCTGATGCCTCCATGGTTGCATGTTATTTTGTCTAATAATATGGAATTTTTGTTGTGGCTGTCAAGTTCCTTTGTTTTATTTACGTCTTTTTGGTCTTTTGTTATTGTTTTGGACTTTGGGGCTGAACCTCTTATAGCTCATTCTCTGCCATAGTGGTGTTAATGATCCTCTAGTTCTTAAGTAATTTATGAACAATTTTTTTGACTCCATGTTTTCACTTGTGGCTGTTACTTGTTATCCTTGAGACATACTAATCGAGCATGTGAGTAAGATTGGAAAAGATATTTATCCCGGTCCTTACTGCTAAGTAATCTTTTATTTTGTTAAGAGAATGATAGCTTGCATGATCCTCTCTGTCATTTTCGTATTGTATTAGTGCTGAAGCCTGTAGGTTCTCTTACTCGATCATTTAAATTAGTATTCTCTGCGGCAATTGGTTTACCCTTGTGTGTATATCATCAGCAAATCAATGAAAAGCAATATATCCTGATGAAGAAATGCCCGGTGAACGTTCTTCCACAACGTGATGAGTTGTGGTGACTGGCATGGCTATGTGGCCGTGGTTTTTATTAATCATCTGTATTATTTAGGCACAATTACCATCTTTTATACCAAGTTACTAACCCTTTTGCTTAATGATGCCATTCCTCATGGAATGGACACGGAAAGAGCTTCAGTAAGATGGTGGCTGTATTTCCTGGTTAATCCATGTCTACAGGGTGGAAATGGATCCTATCACCCCATTCTCATTCAGATCAAGACACAGAAGTTTCTAATGCCAAAGCTGGGTGTGACCATGCATTTGTTACAGATTTGCTGTTTTAACATCAATTACAACAAACCGTCTTTTCCTTCAATACTTTTACATGCTTGTTTTTGCCATTTTTTCTTCAACTAAATATAGTCCCGGATCTTGTTCAAGCTTACAACGGGGTCCAGTTTGTAATTTTCAACCTGCAGCGGGTAGCTCACTCTGCCTCAGTGGAATTCTATTTCCACGAATTAGACAAGAGAAAAATCCCAACAGCTGGTAGTTACAATGATTATTAGCGTTATGTGAGAATCTTTCTGTTCCTTCTAGCTAGCGGGTCGTTGGGTGAGAAAATGCCACCGACAATATGGGATCTCTATGCCACGTGTCCCGACTCCCGAGGGCTAAAAGACCAATTGCACACAGGGGTTTGGGAGGTTATTTGGTAACTAGCCATAATTTTGCCCTAGCGTTATTCACTTCCGGCCACTTATCTTTCCGAACCTGAAACACATTTGTGCCGCTGAAAAGGAAGTGATACTTTCCTTTCTTAATTTTGAATCAATAATAATTCATCTTTAATACTTCTGGTCTTATATATAACATATAATTAATTTCTTTTTAAGAAATTTAATTAAATTACTTTAAAATATTTATATTTTTTTTTCTTCAAATTATATTTTGACTAACTTATAAATTGATATATAATCTAATCATACACAATATATAATATAGTCAAGTGTGTATATAATATAATTAAGTAATTTATTTAATTATTTTAATCTTAAAAACTATCAGAGGAGGAGCACCTTGGACAGTAAATTTGATTCTCACTGACACGTGTAGCGATGTTGTCAAAAAAGAAACGTAGGGATGCATAATTTACTGAATTAGCCAGTGTCACCTAATGTGTTAGTCTTTATTACAAGTTTTTTGGTATAAAAATTTTATGAAAGGGGTTAAGCTTATCCACAGTTTAAGGGTAGGATGTTTGGAGTCCAGTCCATCAGGATACTGATCAAAGTACATATACCTCCACCTCTACAGATATAGTAAGCTTTTACTCCTACATTGGAATTGCATCTAGATGCATTTGACGGCCACGTTTTTCTTATTGGCGGCAGGCGTAGTTCAACGTCTCCATTATTTGTTGATGATGAATTTTCCCTCCTTATTTCCTACTTCCTCGTATATTCTTCACGGTTCCTGTAGTATATTCCATTACAACTTGCAGAAAGGAAGTTATCATTTGTCGCCCCACTACTTTGAGTTTGAATTCAAAGTTGATCAGCTCCGATTAGATCAGTAATGACTAATGACCAATCTAGGACTATTCTGAAAGGGCCACAAATGATAGTCTACCTTTTGTTAAATAAAGTATCTTATTGCATAATTAACCAACTCAACCTGATCTTTGATTCTAATATAAGCATGATTGTTGATGTTGATATCTGCCCTCTAATTTTAACCATGCCTCCGTAATTCAACACAGAAAATTGTGAGCCCTACAGGTAGTCATGATTCATATGAAAGTCAATGGTGGAGACATTTCTTCACAAAAATGTGATTATTTGGAGCTGTATTGTACAGGATCATTATACGAGCAGTTGTAGGTCGCTCAAGTCCTACGCCTTTGCCTGCTGTGGTATTGACCCTACAGCTTAATTCTTTCGTTGTCTTTCAAGGTTTGGCCACATCTTCCTCGCATTTGGGACATTGCTTTAGGCGCCTCGTCCCGGAACACGGACCAAGAAAAGTCTCGCCGCTATTTTTTTTAAAAAAAAAATGAAAAGTATAATGTTGTTTTTTGTTTTTATCAACTTCATTTAAATTTTTTTCTTACATTCATACGTCTCCCGTGGTGTTTCATTCTGTAAAAGCCAAGCATCGATCCTGCCAGTTCAAGTTCCTGGGTGTTCTGAGTTTCGGTTGAAGAGCGAAAAGTTCTTTTTCTCTTTCGAGAGGTAAATTAGCATCTTTTCAAGCTTTTTATGGCTCATAATCATTCGTAAGGGTCATCATCTTCGAATCTTTTTCCCCTTTTTCTGTCTTCTTTTAAATGGATAGGTTTCTTCTGCCGACGCATTGCGTTGGATCTTTTGGTTCAATAATCTTATTAATTTTCCAGATCTGAATTCTAGTGGGAGCATGTTGGGGCTGGAGCTACCTCTATATCCCTATTGCTTTTAGGTTTTAGGTTTTAATTTTAATCTCGACGTCTCTAGATATTCTTAAGATCAAATAGTTGTTGTCCCGTCTTGTTTCTCACCCAAATTCCAGTGTTCCCTGAATTTAGTAAAGTGAGATTTACTGTGCAAATTAGCCTTTACTTCTCTTGGGATCCGATGCATTCTGCTGGTGCCACCACATGTAACTAGTTAGCTCTTGCTACTTTTCATTTTCCTTTCCTTTTTTGTAATTTTGCAAGTCTATTAATTTCACTTATCATTTGATTTATGTCTGTAGGTGACACAAGGTGGGTTCCCTTCTGAAATATAACTGTGTGAACATCATATTATATTCGCATGCGATCCTACTTGGTGCATAGAAGAAAGGCTATTTCTCATCTGCTCGGCCAATGTCTAATTTTTGAGGACTACTATTTCGCACGCTAGCCTACTTGAGAACAACTGTGGATTGATTATTCACCATCTTCGCATGCAAATTCTCCTTCACGATCCATGGGGGAGTGGATCGTTGGAGCGTTCATCAACCTTATCGGAAGCATTGCTATAAATTTTGGAACAAATCTTCTTAAGTTAGGCCATAATGAGGTAGGGCAAATCTTTTCTTCTGGTTGGAACTTTTTGTGACGTGCATTCTTAATCTCCGTTTTCATTTTGCAATGGAGTGCAAAAATTTTCTCTGGTGATGACTTTCGTTTCAGATTTTAGGTGCTCAAAATGTCGACAAACACAGTTAATATGGGTTTTCTGACTATTTAATCCTGGTCACTGACTTTAAGATGTAGATTACAGTCAATTTGATTTCATCGAATAAGTAACCAAAAAATATTTTACAATTTTTTGGGCATCCCTCCACCACTGCCTTCAATAACATGAGCGAATGCTATAAACATTCAAGTGGTAATCATTTACTGAGAGCAAAAAGTGAGGAGGAAGTGGAAAAAGCAAAAGAATGGTAGGGAAGAAAATCAAAAGTAAAATCAAATGAAGGAAAGGAAGAAAAAAACATAGGTGAAGTTAGTGGGTCTAATTTGAAATGTCATATAATTAAAAGATACACGCATGAGCTAATGAAATTCTGTAGGTCCTGTGGGTTCAAAATTTCAAGAGATGTTGAGGCTTATTAGCCAAATCCATACTATGAACATGCATTTGGCAAAATCTAAGGTAGTTGTGCAACCACCCTCCATCGTGGGTCTGCCACTGATTGAAAGGGTTACCTTTGTATGTCAGTTCCATCTGATTCTATTCATTTTTTAGAACTGATTAGTATCATGATATGAATATTTGAATTTTGTCTTTATGATGTGGCCTGCGATATCTGTGGCAACGATCATAGTATTTTGAGAGAAATTGAGATGATGGGCTATTTTTACTGCAGAGAGAAAGACATTCTGCAATTGGAAATGATGGAAAGCTGACCCCAAAGCCTATTATATACTTCCAGTCATGGAGAGTTGGTACAGTCTCAGTTGCATTTATTTATGGGTTTTGCACATTATGCCCCTGTTGGCTAATTCCTGGCTTCTGATTTGCATGCATAATCTTGATATGCAGGAATTGTATTTTTCTTTCTTGGGAATTGCCTTAACTTCATTTCCTTTGGGTATGCTGCTCAGGTATGATTTCTCTATTGTTGATGGGATTTCAAGCTCAACTTATGAAGTGGTTTTATTTTTCTCATAAAATATAATATATTTGTGGGTGAGTTGGTATATATTTTGTGAGATTCCATGTTCTTCTTTTCATTGGTTGGGCACATTCCATGTGCTTCTGATTTCTTTTTCTTGTTCTGCTTGTCATGCAGTCACTACTTGCAGCCCTGGGATCTGTTCAATTTGTATCAAACATTGCATTCGCTTATTTTGTCTTGAACAAAATCGTGACGGTCAAGTAAGTTAAATCAAATTTAGAATGCTGTCTCACATTTCATTTTTATCACTTTACATTTTGGTTTTGTGAATTCCAGTGGCTTAATTTTTGTCATTTAAACAGGGTACTGGTAGCCACAGCCTTCATTGTTCTCGGAAACATCTTTCTAGTTGCTTTTGGCAATCATCAATCTCCTGGTATATTACTTGGACATGTTTCCCTCCTGTTCTTTAGTAGAAATCTTGAGTGAAATTTATATTTAAGAGATAGGAAGAAGCTTTCCTAGATCTTCTACTGAAATTTGCATTTGAATTTATAAGTCCTCAATGCCTATTGCTTGATAAGATTTTATTCCTGCTAAACTCAGCGGTTATTTGATTAGTTAAATACTCATTTAAGAAGATATGCTAATGGATGTAAGCTGATGTATATAAATTGCTTGCATTTCAGTTTACACACCAGAGCAATTGGCGGAGAAATACTCCAATATTCCATTGCTTCTTTACCTTCTAGTTTTGATTATAGTCGTTGCTGTGCACCACTACATCTACAGGTGATTACAGAAATCTGACCTGTTGTTACTTGAATAAAAAAAAAGCTTCCTGTGATATTAACATATGGAATATGTAGGAGAGGGGAACTTCTGCTTGCTGTATCAGGACAAGACCTTAGCCCCTATTGGCTCATGCTGCTGCCATTTTCCTATGCTGTAGTTTCTGGTGCTGTAGGTTCTTGCTCAGTGTTGTTTGCAAAATCCCTGTAAATCAGCTACTCCTACATGTCAATTTGTTTTCTGATCCTACAGCTGTACTGATGTCTAATGCAAAATTCGTTTTGACATTTGGCAGTTCAAACCTTCTACGACTGGCCATGTCTGGCGGTTATCAGTTGCACAGCTGGTTCACATATTCAATGCTTCTTTTATTTCTTAGTACAGCTGGATTCTGGGTAAAGCTCTAATGTGTTTATATGTTTTTCACTATCTGCAGATGTTATTATGAGACAAACTTTTGTATTTGATTTTTACCGACTTGTAGTGAATGCTAATCCAGTTTATTCTTATGTGCAGATGGCGAGGTTGAATGAAGGGCTGTCACTGTTTGATGCAATTCTTATTGTTCCCATGTTTCAGATTGTTTGGACTTTCTTCTCTATCTGTACAGGATTTATATATTTTCAAGAATATCAGGTACGCTCTAGTTAATATGGTAATTTTTTTGGGCAACTGTATAGTTTGAAACCATTCATTTTCATGGCCTTTTCCTTTATTGTTGTTAGTTCCTTTAAAAAAAAAAAATATTGAAATATGGGAAAAAATTTAGAGTGGAGTAAAGTTGAGCAGTTTCCTGCATCAAGTTCCTCCAGTATCCCGTCATTTGACACCTAACTCTGGAAGCATGCAGTTCTCAATTTGTAGGTTAGGTATCATTATTTGGATAGATGCTAATTGTCTTTAGATCACGGATTTAGGTGTCATGCAAATCTTCCTGAATGCAGGTATTTGATGCGTTGAGGACGACAATGTTTGTTCTTGGAATGATTTGTGTTTTCATTGGCATTTCATTGCTGGCGCCTGATGAGCCAAAAGGTTTTGTAATTATTACAGTTTATGTTTTTACTTATAAGCTGGTGGAAAATATGTAGCTTATCCTGAAATTTTTCAGGTCATGAGACTAAAGATAGTTCTTTGGATACCATGGCGTCTTCTGGTATTTCATCAGAGAAGAATAGGTACAATGCAAGCTCTAAGTAGAATTTTGAACCTATGGAAACTTTGAATCACTAGTTCCCCACCTTTTCTTCCCCCCTCCTCATTTGTACGATAGAGATTTGTGGGAAGGCTACTAAATGAATGAATCTCACATGGTTATGCTCTGAAGTTGTTCCTGTGGCATAAATGTCACTTCTGTCGAGGCACCATCAGGAGAAACTTTTTACTCATTACACTATGTTTGGTATAATATAATTATTCATACCCTGTTGATCTGTTGCAGACTGGTGGTGTCATCTGAAGAAGCACAGAACAAAGACACAAGAACACACATAAGAGGATTGTTATTGAAGGCGACAGATGTGCTAGTAAAGGCAAAGGCATGTACTCATGATTTGGTCTAGTGTTTTTGTGTAATGGACTTGTGAATTAATATTTGCAATGTGGCTGCAGAATGCTTGTGCATTGTCTCTGGGTTTTGGGGAGGATACCATTCATGCATCTTCAGTTCTTGTGATGCCGATGATGTCGTCCAAGTTGACTGGATTTAGAGGGAATGGGCTTGAGCGGTCTAAGATCTTGGCCATGAGGAATTCTGGTTGGGGTAAGATTCCTCTGGATGAAGATTCTAGCAAAATACTCGAAACTAGTCCGATCCTCCCAGAGAGCCCCTGACAGTGGTAGCTATATAAGCAGCCTGCAAGTTCTTTCACGCCATTCTTTTCTTTCTTTTTTTGGTCTTATTCTTTTCCAAGTGATTGCTGGCCCTGAGCTGCAGATCTATCAGCATTCAGTTATTAGATATGTTAGAGAAATCATGTAATCTCCCACAAAAGATGAAAGCAAAGAAGAACAGTGTACATTGTTGCTTGCATATTTGATAATGGAATTTAGAAAAAAATTAGTGATCAGAATTTGGCAATTTGGAGGGTGAAGTTTGATGGTTGACGATACTGCTGGCCCATAACAGTTTAAGTAGTTATTATTTGAACATTTTAAGGTCGAATTTATGGAATGTATTTGAAGGATAATAGTGAATTTTCTGGACCACCTCTGCTTTTCATCTTCATTAAACGAGATCTTAAACTTCGCAGCCCACTCCAAGGAGAGAAAAACCTCCCTTGTTATTATTTATTATTTGTTTTTTGGGTCTTTGTTTCGTATTTCTACACGCTTCGACA
Source organism: Acacia crassicarpa (assembly GCA_034222035.1). Classification (NCBI taxonomy): domain Eukaryota; kingdom Viridiplantae; phylum Streptophyta; class Magnoliopsida; order Fabales; family Fabaceae; genus Acacia; species Acacia crassicarpa. The sequence goes on along the minus strand of JAWXYG010000002.1, from coordinate 64,812,125 downwards.
GTTATATAGAACCTAAGAATTTAAATTTTTATATGAATATGAAGCTAAGATGTGGAGTAATAAGAGGTGAGAGAATACGTCATTATCTAAATCCCACTCAAGTGAAGATGAAAGTCCAGGTTGTGAATTGTATGAGAGCCTAAATGTCAAATGACATAAAAGCTATTATCAAAAAAAAAAAAAAAAAGACATAAAAGCTTCTATAAAAACTTATCTGTAAGTGAAAAATTAAGGATTTATTCTCGTTTATAAGGCCAGGCTGCCAATGGCCTTATAACCTAATGCTATTAGTGAAAAATTGGAACTGTTTATGAATACTTGGGATTTATTATAGCGCATTGGCGATTATGATAATGAGTATTATTATTATTTACATTGTATTGTACCCATTAATTTAGATCTTAGATTTCAAAAATAAGTTACTTGTTTATTTAAAAATAATAGTATTCTAATTCTTAAAATATATAAAGTCATAATAAAATATTTAATTCTCAATAATTAATAAGGACCTTGACATTTGGTGACGCGGAGTTAAATTGGGAAGAGTCAATGGAATCAAGTGTGAAAGGGAATTAGAAAGGGAAAATCTCCCTCAGAGCTCAAGGAAGCAATACATTGTCAAAAAAGACTGAAAGAAAAGTTACATGTAGAAAAGACCGAAGTTCTTAACGTGGATGGATTTAATTGTTAACACTATAAAATATAGTTGTTAACGTATACTGATCTAGTTGTTAACATTTTTGAAATAATACCTAAAAAAGTCTTAGGGTATTTTTGATATGTGACTTTTTTCTAGTCTTTTTTGACAATATGTTGTTTATTTAGGCCTCTAGGAGAATCTTCCCAATTAAAAATGAAGCGGCCAACTATGTTTGGAAAACAGCTCAAATAAGCGTTAAAGCGTACAACGTTCGTACAGCTCTGAGTAGTTGAAGAGGAAGAAGAGTCGATTCCATGTTTTAAGCGTACGAAATGATTGTTTATAAACAAAAAGAAAACAAGGGCACCATTAATATTTTATTTAATCACCGATTCAATCATTTTAACCCTCTTTTGTGATCTAAAAGATATGAGAATCGGTCAAATGCATTCTGAATTCTTTCAATATAAAATCAAAATGACCAAGTTACTAAAAATAAATAAACGAAAAAACAAGTGAAAAACATATATTCTTCACTTTAATTTGATCGGATGAACGGACTTGAGCCTTCAATTCATGGGGGGGTTTGAATTTAACCCTAATTTCTTATAGAACTCAGTGAATATAAACTTCAAAGTCAATTTGTTTAAAGGGGTCTATATAATCTTTGGTTTCTCAAGTTTTAAATTATATGTTTTAGTTTCTTAAATTTCATTTTGTTTAAAATATTTGTCCTTATAATTTAATAAAAACCTGGATCATTTTAAGTTGCAGGGATCAAAACCTATGATTTGAAACTTAAAGAAACAAAACCAAAATGAGGGCAAACTTGAGGAATTAAAAATTATATTAACCCTTGTTTAAATTTAAAACTTGAGTTGTTGAGAGAATAATAAGATTAAAGTAGAATGGAGAAAGGTGAGACTAAGTCTTTCATTGAGGATATATTAATGCTTTTGACAGCCAAACCATGGAGACTCTAATCCTGCTCATGTTCGCTGTAATATTGTTAATGTGTTTTTTATTCTAGTGAACTTGTGTCATCTTAATTAGTATTTCTCACGCACGTTCAACTTCAACATCTACCAGCACCAAAACTTCACATTCCAATACGAAAAATGCAAGCTTGCTTTCACACCCTTCATTATATTTCTAAGGGTTAAGGTGCAAAAATATACATGTGCTTTTCTTTGAGGAGCGCTCAGTAGCAAATGTTTTTTTTGGGTACAAAAGTGCACACGTGGTTACAAATTAGGTGAAAAAATACCGTTTGACCGTTAAGTTTGACTTTGACCGATGACGTGGCATTTCAAAAATGCAAAAATACACATGTGATTTGTAAAGAAGAACGCCCAACAACAATTTTTTTTAATTTAATAATTTTATTTTAATTACTACCGGGTGCTAAAAAGATATTTAGAATGCTGACTTATACTGAAAAAATACTTCATAATCTTGAAAAATTATTTTTAGATCTGAAAAAAATATTTCAGGGTACTAACTAGTACTAAAAAGATACTTTAAAGTATTTTTCTGTACCAGTCAGTATCCTGAAAGTACTTTTTAGTACCAGTCAGTACCCTGAAATATTTTTTTCAGTATCCTTTTACTACCGGTAAACACTTGAAATATTTTTTCAAGATCCTAAAATAATTTTTCAAAATTATGAAGTATTTTTTCAGTATCAGTCAGTATCCTTTTAATACCGGTCAATACTTGAAATATTTTTTCAAGATCCTAAAATAATTTTTCAAGATTATGAAGTATTTTTTCTGTACCAGTCTGAAATTTTTTTTTTCAAAGTGCTGACTAGTCCTAAAAAGTACTTTCAGGATACTGACTGGTATAGAAAAAATACTTCATAATCTTGAAAAATTATTTTAGGATTTTGAAAAAATATTTCAAGTATTGATCAGTACTAAAAGGATACTGACTGATACTGAAAAAAATATTTTAGGGTACTGACTGGTACTAAAAAGTACTTTCAGGATACTGACTGGTACAGAAAAAATACTTCATAATCTTGAAAAATTATTTTAGGATCTTGAAAAAATATTTCAAGTATTAACCGGTACTAAAAGGATACTGACTAATGCTGAAAAAATACTTCATAATTTTGAAAAATTATTTTAGGATCTTGAAATAAAATTATTAAATTTTAAAAAAAAATTGTTGTTGGGCGCTCTTCTTGATAAATCACATGTGTATTTTTGCACCTTTGAAATGTCACGTCATCGGTCAAAGTCAAACTTAACGGTCAAACGATATTTTTGCACCTAATTTGTAACCACGTGTGCAATTTTACACCCAAAAAAAGCATTTACTACTGGACACTCCTCGAAGAAAAACACATGTGTATTTTTCCACCTTCACCCTATTTCCAATTATTAAACTTTCCTCATATACCGAGTTTCAATTTTTTTTTTTTTTTTTTGGTAATCATTTTAAGCCTTCTTTTTGTGTGACTTCACTTGTATTTGAGACTAATCTCTATGGCCTTGAGCCATCTCCCAACAAACACTTTATGAAATTTTAACTTGTATTTTTCTCCTTGCTGCTCCCTCAACCAAGTTTTTCATTCTTTACGTTATAATGGGATATAGCTCAGTTCTAATGTCTGCTGCATTATTCGGAGGCTTATGCGAGATTTCGGAATGGTGCTTTCTTTTATTCATGGTCGCCTACTTGTGCCTTCCTTGGATTTTTATAGTTTGGTTTGAATTGGATTTTCACAGTTATTAATATAATCTATCTTCACTATTTATCTCTGAACTGGAAACTGGAATGAGAGTAAAAGATTGAGGCGATACATAAATGATTGAATAGCCAAGATACCAATTCACTCATACTATTACAGAAAGATCATACGGATCATTCAATGCCCATTTGAACTTCGAGGATGTGTGGGATGGCTGGTGTGAAAAATAAATGAAAGGGAAGACAAAGTTGTTGATAAAGCGATAATGTATGGAAGTTCAAAATTTTGGGCATTATTACATCCTTGATCAGCCACCACCCCCTCATTGAAAGAGGCGGTACCTGATGAGGGATCTTAGGATCTTTTTTGCTTTTGTTATGTATTTTGTTAATAGCTTTTCACATCTGTACTGTAACTCCTTTCATAAGTTAATGTTATACAGTACTCTGTTTCATGCAAAAAATAAAATATAAAAATTGGGTATTGCTCTGGTGGGCGTCACTCAAAAGCATTAACCAAAAGCAGAAGCAAATCATAATTCCAAAAGGCGTTGCCCACTAGACCTACGATGATGGAACCCCCAAAACTCAAAAAACAAAACAAAAGATTACCACACAAGCTCAAATATCCAAAACATGACAAGACCAAACATGAAATATTTTTATTTGAACAGTATGAAACATTGAATTAATGCTCCAGAGCCTATACAAGTATGAACCCACAGAGGAAAAGTCCATGAAGGTACAAGATTTCAGAGCATACATGTCTCAGAATCCAGAAATGCTATATATCCTGCGTATACATGTCTGGGTATTCTAGTAACTGGGTACGACGTTGCATCCTGAGCTGTTCATGGAACCTAGTAATGAAGTCCTCGGCCTGGTCATCAACAAGACTATTCCCAGGCTCATCGGAGTCATCAACAGAGGAAAAATTGGATATCCTCACAGAAAATGGGGATAAAACAGAGCTCTTTCTGTCACCGACAGCAAAATCAGAAGGATCGAACCTGAGATCGAAGGTGAATTCTGGGGTTTTGGGCATCAAAACCGTGGCATTAAGGGTTTCTAGTTCAGGTTCTTGATCCATGACCTGAGGATGGTTGATGCAGGGGAAGTTGAAATGGTGTTTGCGTTTGTGAAGGTAGAGAAAAGCAGGGTCGGGGCTGTTGCTGCAAGAGAACTCATATTCCTGCAAGCCAAATCCACCACGTGTCACACTCTTTGAATGATGAGATGACATGAGATTTCTCAGAGATTTCCTCACTAATTTTCCCTTCTTCATCATCAGATTCATGTCCATTATCAATTTCCTCTTCGATATCAGACCCTTCCTCATCATCAACAGGCTGATCCTCAACACATTCCACAACCTCTTCGCTGCGCTTGCAGAATGCAGCTCCATTTTCACACTCTCAGGGATTAAAAAACACTATGATTTAGAAAAAAAGTTTGCTTGTGTATAAATCTAAACTCTATATTCAACAGAACAAGGAAACAGAGAAAATAGAGTAAAGGTTGGGTTGAGGAAGGTAGAGGGTTTTCTTGTTTCTGCGAGGAACCCCCACAGAAGAAAAGAAAACCCAACTTGAGAAAATGGAATGGCAAGTGGGGGCGGGTTATATAGATAGGAGCCAAATGACGAGCCTTTTTCTTATTTAATTTAATTATTCAATCAATGAAGTGTGTGAGAAGTCTTGTGAAGAATAGAGCATGGTAGTTAAAAACTCGATTTATCACTACAATTCTACGTTTTTACGATTTTTTTTCATTAAAACGATTTTACTAATTTTTCAAACGTTTTTAAGTTTTTACGATTTTTTTACGATTTTACTACGTTACGATTTTACGTTTTACGATTTTTCATTTTCCTTCCGTTTTCAGGTAAAATCTACGTTTTCACTACCTTAGAATAGAGTATTGTAGGGATGAACCGGACCCAGCAAGGAGCCGCTCCACTCTGCATTTTGAAGGGAACGTGTAAATATAGTGGGGACCAATATATTTTAAGGTTGAGTATAGTTGTTGTGATGTTGAATTCAAGTACAGCTAGACACAGAGTGTAATGTTTGAGACTACATAGTTAATATATTATAAATATTAAGAGAAGGGTTGGGGGGAGAGGGTACGTGGTAGTGTTCTTGGTCGGATTGGGTGGTGAAAAAAGAAAAAGGGGAAATGGAAGGGGTTCAATTATGATGCGGCAGAAACAGAGACAATGAGGATAGGACTTGCGTGTCGTATTCAGTTTTCTGAGAAAATGTTATTTTTTTGATTTGTTGGGAAGCTTCTGCTTTCTCTGCCCTGGCCGTTGGAGTGTGTATGGGACAAATAGGCTATGGTGTAATATAAGTATATAGGATGTTCGGCTATGGTATAATATAAGTATATAGGATGTTCAATGTTCCCTTACAACCCATACTTTTGGATTAGCAAATGGAAGCTTCATATATATAATTGCCTTTACATGTTGGAATCTCATAGCATACTTGATGCCCAATTCAAGGATTGCTTAGCTTCCTTTTCCCTTCCCATTAAAATAACTTGTTTCATATATGGGGATATGATCTATACTATCACTGCATATAACATTAGGTGCGGTAAGACTTTTATTGCGTCGTTTCAATTGGAAAATGCGCATGAGTTATACTCACTACATTTAATGTATCATGCGCATTTTCCAATTGAAACGACGCAGTAAAGGCCTCACTACACTTAATGTTATATACAGTGACAGTATAGATCATATCCCCTTCATATATATACAGGTAATGTTTTAGTAGGAGATATTTTCTCCATATGAGATTTTTTTAAAAAAAATGTAATCACCAAAAAATCTCAATTACTTGTTAACATTATAGACTTGTTTTTTTCTATATTGGAATTTATCACTAAATGTTATTCATGCTTGATACATAATTTTTTTGGTACACTACTACAAAATATGGATACTACTACCTTAAAAGACGTCCCTATTTTAAAAAAAGAAGTAAAAAATGAAGGCAGTGGCATCGTCGTAATTATTTACTTGAATTTGAGACTTTAGACAACCCAAATATTAATTTAGGATGTCTAAAAGAATTTTGGCGACTTAAATTTTTATTCAGGTTGCCAATTTGAGAAATTTCAAGAATTTTGGCGCTATTTAAGATTTTTTTTTGCGCCCAAGAGAAATTTCATGAATTAAGGCGCCCTGAATGAGATTTTAGGATGCCAAAATTAATTATTTGGTGCGATTTAGGAAATTTTTGGCGCCCAATGAGAAATTTTAGGAATTTTGGCGATCTGAATTAAATTCAGGTCGCCAATTGAGGAATTTTAGCGACTTGAATTAAATTCAGGTTGCCAATTTGAGGAATCTTGGAGACCTGAATTTAATTCAGGTCGCCAATTTGGGAATTTTGGAGGAATTAATTATTTGGTGCGATTTATGAAATTTTTGACACTAAGAAATTTCAAGAATTTTGGCGACCTGAATTAAATTCAGGTCACTAATTGAGGAATTTTGTAGACCTGAATTAAATTCAGGTCGCCAATTTGAATAATTTTGGCTACCTGAATTAAATTCAGAGCGCCAATTTGAGAAATTTTGGTGACCTAAATTAAATTCAGGTCGCCAATTTAGGAATTTTAGAGGAATTAATTATTTGGTGTGATTTAGAAAATTTTTGGCGTCCAGTGAGAAATTTTAAGAATTTTGACAACCTGAATTAAATTCAGGTCGCCAATTGAGGAATTTTGGTGACCTGAATTCAATTTGAGTAATTTTGGCTACCTAAATTAAATTCAGGTCGCCAATTTGAGAAATCTTGGTGACCTGAATTTAATTCAGGTCGCCAATTTAGGAATTTTGGAGGAATTAATTATTTGGTGCGATTTAGGAAATTTTTGACGCCCAATGAGAAATTTCAAGAATTTCGGCGACCTGAATTAAATTCAGGTCGTCAATTGAGGAATTTTGGCGACCTGAATTAAATTCAGTTCGCCAATTTGAGGAATTTTGGCTACCTGAATTAAATTCAGGTCGCCAATTGAATAATTGTGACTTTTTATTCTCTCACCCTGATCAGCTACACGTACTCCTCTCAAATTTTTTTTTCCTTCACCTTTTATGCTCCAGCGCCTCTCTCTCTCTGGTAGCTCCTTCACCTTCACCTTGCCCCTTCCCCACGTCGCTCTCCCACCGCGTTGCTCATTCGTCGCCAAGATCCGAGAACCAGCGATGCCAAAAACCGCCTTTATTGTAGATCTGAGTTTCCTCTCCGCTCCTCTTTTATTGCAGATCTGGTTTTATGAGTTTGTTCTCTTTATTGTTTTTTATTTGTGATTTTTCTGGGTTTGTTCTCTTGCTTTTTATATTTTCATGGGTTTGCTTTTGTTACCTTCTTCTGGAGCCTCCGATCCTTTAGCATATTCTTTTGTTTTTGTTTTTTTTGGGTTGGTTCCTAGAGAACTACTGATCTAGAGCAAGGTTTGCACTGTCGTGGAGAGCACCGAGATGCTAATCTTCATTTGCCCAAATTGTTGCTTGCTGAGCCGAGACGCTGGCTTTGCTCATTAGCTCCCCAAACCTCAGGTTTGGGTTTTTTTTTTTTAAAAAAAAAAGTAATATGGCGTCATGCCAAAAATTTGAATTTTCAACTACCCCGATGAGACGTCCCTTTAAAAAGGGACATTAATTGGACCTTATTTAAATCGTTTTTTTAGTTTTTTGTAACAGTGGGTGATCACATTCGTTTCTTAATGATTTTTCCTTTTATTGTTGATTGCTTTTACTGTCATTATTAGTACGTGTCTATGAAAATGGGATGCCAAATGGGTGGCGGGAAAAGGAGGGTATCCCCTTCGACTAGATTGAAGGCACATGCGCATTATTGTCATTAGGTCTCTCCTAAACTTGATTGTGGATATGGAGATGTCATGTCACACCCAATTCAAGTGGAGTTCTTTAAGAGCAGAAACATATGAATCATGGTGAGTTTCATTTGAATATGAGACTTTTGATTGTCTAATGAAGAACGGATAAGTAGTACATAATGAAAAGGCAAAAAGGGAAGTGAATGATTAGGGGGATGGAGAGGGTGGCAATAATTGGGGTTTGGTGAAAGAGAAGTTGGTTGGAGGACAGTATTGTTAGGCTTATTAGCACCAACACGTACACCTTTTTAACATAAATTGAGGTTTGGGGCTGTTGAAAGCCAGAATCAGTGTCTACTCCTAACCCAATATTTGGAGCCTCTCAGCAAGGTAAGTCATACGAGCTTGGAGTGTTACTTTTTTTTTTTTTTTTTTTACTATTACACCCGCTTCACCAGAACTTTGTTTTACATAAGAGTTTGTAATGTTACATTTGATCACGTAGGAAAATTACAAGATCTATGTCTCATGATGTTTTCCTGTAAGGTCTGGAGATTTTTTTGCCACCAATCTATCCTAACATCCTTTCTTCTACGTTCTTACTATTGCCTTACAGTTTGTTTTTAAAAAGGAAAAGGAAAAGCGAAAGGCTCCTCCATCTCATAGGAAAGTAGTATATGTAACATGCCGCATTTATTATCATGTATCTATATATATATAGTCATCCACCATTAATACTTTTATTATTATTATTATTTTAATTTAATCAACTCATTTTTTATTTTTATTTGTGTGTTTTGTTTTTGTTACTTTTTATCATTAACAATTTTAATTATATTTAATCAGTGGCAGCTTCAAGCCCATAAGGTAGAATAACTGAGACATGTTAGAGGAAAGTATACGAGCCTGTTTGGGAAGGTGGTGGGGTGTGGAAATATCCCAACCTAAGAGAGAAAAGCTCGATAATAAGAATACAGTTTTAGGAGTGTTTGGGTTAACTCTCTTTCAACTAGACTTTTAACAAAAAAGCATCTTTTAAAAAAAGCTCATCAGACATACTTTTCACGGTAAGAGCTAAGGTGGAAAATTGCCACGAGATCCACATCATCATCACTCATGTCACCCTATTATCCCCTACCCTTTATCTTATTTTAACTTGGTGAAAAAAGATAGGAGATATCTATTTTTTTATCAAAATATATATGGTTAAACTTTAGGTTGCTGAAAAACATTTGCTGGCCAAATAATGTTGGAAAAAAAGTAATTCTAATTTTAGTAATGTATAATATTATTTAGTTAAAAACTTAATATTATCATTATTTGTAATTTATATAAAATTTTATGTATAAAAAAAAGTTCTACTTAAGTGTTACTTTGTATTTACATTTTTTTCTCAATAATATATCAATTATCAAATTATATACATTTAATAAAAACTCATGTCATTTTCAGGCATTTTTCATGCAGTCTTGCTTTCCAAATAATTTTAGGTTAGCGAAAAGTTGCACGCCCTCTACTCATGTATTCGACTAATCCAAATATAAATGACATTTAGAATATGATTTTTATTCTATCTTAAGTTATAAAAATCAAATTTTAAAAAAGTCATTCCTGTAACACTAATCCAAACATGTCGTAATATCAGAAAACTTCATAAATGTAACCACGTAAGTGCTTGCATGCATAGATTGGGGGTCAAGTTGCCAGCACTTTTAATTTGTTTTAGGCCCAATTAATCCCACCAAAAGCTCACCAAATTTGTTTGCCTTTTATTCCATCGTTTTACAATCGTGTATATATAGTTGTATTGCTTTCGATTGTGTGTGTGTGTATATATAATTGTATACTTGTATTTTATCTTGTTTATTTCATAACCTCAATGCATTTAGAGATTTTAACAAATTAATTGCCCGTATGTTCGATTAATTACGACAAATTAAATTCAAAAACATGGATTTACTACTCATTTACACTTTTTACTCAAATAAAATTTTAACATCTCTCTAACATTATTCGCAGTCCACATATGGCTAAGTACGTATACGCGTCTTTGTTTTGAATAATTAAGGATTTCTACACCTTTTTTTAAGATTGATGTCTAAAGTTGCAACATTAAATATTACTGAGGAGTAGATCTTAATTTTAATTATAAGACATATTTTTTATATTTGTCAATTTTTTTTTTCAAAATTACTCCTGTATATTCATCCTTTATTAACAATAATTAAATAAGAATTGAGGGGATTAATGAAAAAATATTAGGATATATTTTTTTTATAGAAACTTGTTATATTAATTACCTTAACTAATTTTATTAATATAATCAAATTAAGTAAACATGTCTTATATATATTTAGGATGCGAACGAGTAGTATTTTTAATTAAATTAAAAAAATAATAATTGAAACCCAAATAATCATATATAATATAAAATGATATCAAAGTATGCATATTTATTTTTGTGAATAATCTATTCTATTTTTCAGATGTTTAGGGGGTAAGGAAACTTGGGGGATCGGAGAGCCTAGAATAGGGAATCTTGCAGGAAATAATTGCTGTAAATCTGCCCCACCGTCCAATTAATTAAAGTATAAAAGTTACATCCCTATCCATTTTTTACTGTCCCCACAGGTGTGCCCTCCTCTATTTATTTTCTGCTTTTTCTATGTACAAATTATTAAATCCGCATTTGTATCTTTATGAACTCTACACACATAACTAATATAACCTTTTTTTTTGGGCTCAGTGCATAACTAATATAACTTCACTCTAGCTGGTTTATCGTATCCAGTATATACAAAATACTAGTAACATATAGTCTTATTTATATTAAGAATTAATTAATGTTTCACTATTATTTAAACATTATCATGTGACTCGTCGTCACCACCCAAATGATGAACTGAGCAAATAGAATCATCTCTTTTCTATTTTTACTAAAGTGAGATCCATTACTTAACTCTTCCAGATTGAAGCGTCATGTGAACGTTTGAGGTGATGAGACAATTCATTCGACGTTACGTTGTTGTTCCTTCAATATAATATAGGGTTAAGGAACGATTTTACCAATAAACTATTGGCCCAAGAGCGTCCAGCACAATTAACTATTAAGTGGACTAAAAATACCAACAAATTTTTAAAAAAGGAGCGCCCAGCACAACACCGTTAGCAAAAAGTTAACCTCCGTTATCTAAGGTGCAGATTGGCCAACGAACTTTTCTCTAGGAGCGCTCAACACAAAATTCTAAATTTTACTAATTTAAATAATTTTTTCCTCAATTGATATTATTCAAAACTACTTGTATAGATATTTATGGACAAAAATTACTCATTCTTCAATTTTGTCAAAATTATAATTTGTTAAAATAAACAAAATTTTTAATTTAAAATATAATTATATAATTTAAATAAAACTCAAGGTGTTTTATATTTTATTATATATGTTAAAGAAAAAAAATATATGATTTATTTTTACTTTAGAAAAAATTTATATGAGTTAAAAAATTCATTTAATGTTAATAAAATTTAAAAAATCTATTATATCCTAAAAGAAATGAAATGAGTTTCATTCTTACTTTTATAAAAAGAGTTTAATGGATATTAATGTTAATACTTAATAATATAAATTCGGTAACTTGATGATATATTTGTTAATTAAATGACCTATTGCTTATATGGATATGGGACTTTCGTAGGCCAAATTGCTTTTTAACCTACTATTAAGTTGTCCTTCCTCAAGCCTCTTAAGTTATCTTTTTTTTTTTTTAGCAAGTCTCATATTCATATAATCAATGGGTCATTTAATTAACAAATATATCATCAAGTTGCCGAATTTATATTATTAAGTATCAATGTTGATATCCATTAAGCTATTTTTATAAAAATAAAAATTAAACTCATTTTATTTCTTTCAAGATATAATAGATTTTTTTTAAATTTTATTAACATTAAATGAATTTTTAACTCACATAAATTTCTTCTAAAATAAAAATAAATCATATATATATATATATATATATATATATATATATATATATTGGTTTAACATATATAATAAACTATAAAATACCTTGATGTTTATTTAAATCATATAATTATATTTTTAATTAAAACTTTTGTTTCTTTTAGCAAATTATAATTTTAACAATATTAAAGAATGAGTAATTTATGTCTATAGATATCTATACAAGTAGTTTTGAATAATGATGTTGAGAAAAAATTATTTAATTTAGTAAAATTTAGAATTTTATGCTAAACGCTCATGAAATAAGAATTCGTTGGCCAATTTATACCTTAAATAATGGAGGTTAATTTTTTGCTAACAGCATTGTGCTGGGCGCTCCTTTTTAAAAGTTTGTTGGTATTTTTGGTCCACTTAATAGTTAATTATGATGGACGCTCCTGAGCCAATAGTTTGTTGATAAAATCGTTCCTTAACCCTGTAATATAATGCTCCAACTTTTCCATTTCCCCCTATTAATTAACAATTGCAAGTTGTTCAAAAGCCCTTGCTGTTATATTTATATGCATATTTGAAACTGCAAGCTCCAAAAAAGTTATAATATTGATCAATTCATTTTAGTTAATAATATTGTTTTCTTGTTGTGGCTAGTATATCATATGTGCAGAATCAAGCAGCTGGTATCATGTTAAAAAAAAAAAAAACCAATATTATATTCCATCTTTATAACAATCACTTACTCATCCTTCGTGTTTGCTTATTATAAAGCGCCACGTAAAAATAAAGTAGAGGAAATCGTAAAGAAAATTACAAAACGCACTTAGAGCTAGTTCTGGGTAATTAATAATTCAACGTTCGTTTCATACTTCATATATAGTACTGAAGCTTTAATAATTTCCATGACATATACCAACGTATTTATTTATTATTAATTAATTAATTACTTCAAAAACATCCAGAATCAAAGGCTGACTAAATTAATTAACCAAGTTGAGAGCTTTACAGACTAAATTGCACCATGCACCCAGACGCTTCCTGTGACCTCGACAAGATTAAAAGGGACGGCCCTTTGGCGGTGCGTCCTCTTTAATTAGGTCAAATGAGATTGTTGAGGAGGAAAGATCGATGCATGCGTTTTTCTAGTTGCTTTTAGAAAGCACCCACATCTCTTCTCTCTCTCTCTCTGATTCTTCGTATTAAACCCTAGCTACCTGCCATATTTGAAACTGCGTAAAGCTCTAAAAAGCTTATATGGATGGCAAAAGTTCCTTTATTTTACTACAAAAAAACCACATATATACGGAAGTGAACAGCTAGCTAGCTTGATATTTTGTGGTTTGGATCAAGTGTGTGTAAACATACAGATTAGGTTTTGGGGGACCAATATTCACATGTGGGTTGGGAATTAAACATGCATGCGTTTATCCCTATATTATTATGCATGCTTTATAATATGGATTTGGCAGTTTTGTAAAGTAGCCTCTTGCTTTATATAAATAATTTCTTCCCAATTAAAACTCGTTTTATTTGTGGAGAGATGTTGGGGAGAATTACAAATTAAAATAAAACATATATCATACAGAAATTCATCATGCAACATCTTACTTGCAACAGAAGGTCCACTTCTTTTCTACTTGTACCCAAAGCTTGAGTGAAGCTAGCGTATAAAGTTATGCAGATGATATAATTTGTAATTAGTGCAATTATTTGTAAGTTTTACTGTATGTAGTGATATAAATATTAATTAATTAATGGTGGACAAGTAATGAAGCGTGCATTGCGATTCAACTCTTTGTGATATCCTATTATTGTTTGGTGCGAGACTCACGAAAAACGAGAAGTAGGTAGGATCCACATGAAAAAAGGAAAAAATAATAATAACATGAAGATATATTATGTAACCTTAGGGGTTAAGTTTTCAAAACAGAGCCCTGAAATTTTGTTTGTTACAGTAGGCGTGGTCCAGAATTTCTGAACACTATTGGGGGGGCCTCGTTTTGTTGAAGACTTGAAGATCTCGGCAAAAATAAGATTGTTATTCCAAAGGAATGAGAATATACCTCTAGCTAGCAGACACATCGGACAAACGCAATATCATTTGTACCATCTTAGCCTCAACAGTCAAAGAAAAAAGAAGCTGTAATTGCCAAAAGCAGATGGTTATTTTAGTCATTAAGCCTAAAACAAGAGGAAACCTAGAAGGTCATGATTTGAATAGATGTTTGTACTGTTGAACATGCAATGGGGTTGGTTAGGTCCACCAATATTTCTTCTTTTCACTTCCTCAAAAGCTTCAAAGGTCTCACTCGCAAAACAGGGCTCAAATTATTGATAGAGCCAAATGGAAATGGAAATGGAAATGGAAATGGAAATGAGCTCTAATAAAATTCGTCACCTTCTAGGAAGAAGGGCCATCATCTCATTATTTACTTCTGCTTTTGTTGAATTCAAATTTTCAAATATGAAATATTTAACGGCAGAGGAGGCAAAATTCCAATCTGAACCCCAAGGCTTCGTGTACCTCTAGACCAACCATTACTCCCAGGGCCAATCACCTAACTACACCTGTCCCATTCACTTTATTTAGCTTTTTGAAGCACCCTCTTTTTCCTTTCCTTAGCTACCAATCTTCCTTCGCTTAGATTATTTCTGGTCCTCTTACTCGCTATTATAGCTGCTCCTAACTCTGCCTATATAAACCCAAGCACCCACCTTGTAGTGGTTCATGCCAAATCACTGCTTTTGCACTCTGCAAAGTACAAGATCAGTACAACCATCCAGATCTCTTGATGTTTCATAATCTCTCCTCCTTCTTCTATCCATCTATCATTCATACACACAAAAGAGTTCCCACATAAAAATTTTGATAGCGATCTTTAGATCTAGCCGCAAAATCCCTTCTTGGCCTTTATCTTTCCATTTGGTTACTTAGGTGTACAGTTTTTACAGAGGAGTGAAGAGATGAAGAACAGAGCACCTGTGTTGTTGAAGCAGATCACGGCTACTCTGAAGTCAATGGCAAAGTCCAAAGCCTTGGCTCTGAAGACAAAGACAAACGCTATCAGGGCACGCCTGATCATATTCGCGTTGCTGAGGAATAAGAAGTTTCTGATGAGCTCACTTTCCCAGAAGTTTAACTCTGTTCTGGGCCATCATTCACGTCGCAAAGAAGACAGCTTTCTGAAGGATGGAAGTGACCAGAAGCAGAGCAAGGACGTGGCGATCCATAACGAGAATGCCGACTGCTACGAGGCTCTTCGAAGTCCCATGGAGACAAACTTGGTGGAGGAAGGAGGTGAAGATGGGTATGAAAGTTGCTACAGGTATGAGGAGGAAGATGAGGATGAAAAGTACCCGGATCTGACCCATACTCTGTTTGAGCCAGAGGATTTGGAAGGCTCTGTTATTGATATGGTGAAGAATTCGAGGGAGGAGGCAGGGGAAGAATTCAAATTGGAGGATGAAATAGACCATGTGGCGGATTTGTTCATCAAGAGAGTCCGCAAGCAGATGATTCTGCAGAAGCAACTGTCAATCAGGAGGCACCAGGAGGAGATGTTGAAGAATAATGGTGGATGAATTACAGAGTCATGTGGGTTAAAAAGTTAATACAGATTACAGATTACAGAATAAGAAACACTCACAAGCAAGGTTTATTATGCACAGGGTTCTGTTGCTGGTATAGTAGAAGGCGAGAAGAATCGAGGATTCGTGTGGGGGATTTCTTTTTTTTCTTTTTTTCAGTTTTTTTTGTTGGGATGAACAGTTATTGATGTAGTGGGTGTTATAGCAGTTGGGGAGTGATTACAGTGGCTTAGCTCTGTGAATCTATAACCATGTACAGACAGAGTACTAAAACGATGAAACCTAGATAAGCTGTATATGTCTCATATCATGATGAGTTTTTGCAACTTGTAAGTAAGAGCTGTATCCAGAAGAAGCATGAATCATGGCTGTGAATTGAGGAAGAAAAGGAAAATCTCCCGGCTGAAGGAGCCAAAGGAAAAAAAGAAAGTAAAAGGAAACACAATCCTTTGGAAGGAGTAACGGCTCCCTCTGCTGAAGTTCCCTTTTCTTTTCTTTTCTTTTTTTAAAATAATGTTTTCAATATAACTAATTTTTTAATGAAGGCGATTAAAGTAGATTTATTCTGGACTGTGGAGGAGTATTTGTGGAGCAGACCATCCCAATATGGAGATCAGTAATCAGCATCTTTTTCTCTCTACGTTGCTCATCTCTCTCTCATGCCAATCACCATACTTCATTTAAATAATTTATGTTTTAGGTCAATTGTGGGGGAAATTAAAAGACACGAAGATGGTAGAAAATGATACATCTGTATGTAGTGGTAGTATAAAGCGGAAAAAAATTGAACCTGGAAAGGGTGACTGCTTACTGCTTACTGCTTACTTTTTTTGTTTTGGAAATTAGAGGCAAGCTGGAAAGCTTGGAATGATGAGGGAAGGACTAGATCATGAAGACCAGTCCTTAATACATCAAACTAGCAAAATAAACTGAGCAAACTAAGCAAAACAGGTCATCTGGTCTCTAAAATACATATCCAGGCAACCCCTTGGAACGAATGGGACAAGTATCATGTCAGCATCAGCAGGAGTATCGTGGCCCTGTTTAGCCATATAATCTGCACATGAAATGTTCCCTCTTGAAGTATAGTGAAGCTCGACATTCCAGTCTTCATATAGCAAGTCTCTAGTCTCCCCGATAATTCCTCTAAGGGGGTGGTCAGTGTGGTAGTCCCTCATAAGGGTGTTGACCGCATCCAATGAGTCCGAGTAAAGAACAATTCTTTGAAAGCCCATCTGACAGCACAGCTTTAGACCAATCATGATAGCATAAATTTCTGCTTCAAGCACAGTGTGGAAGCCAAGCGATTTGTGGAATCCCATCAACCAACAGCCCTGAGAGTCCCTTATGACGCCACCACAAGCAGCTTGTTGCTGGTATCGCACAGAGCCATCAACATCAATGTGGACAATGTTTGCTGGTGGAGGTGTCCAAGCTTTTTCAACATCACTGCCAAGGATAAAAATTTTGTGTGTCAGTGTTTGATTAGATGTACCCTCCATGAGGAGGTAGGTACAAGTATGAAGCATCTCCCTGTTAGTCGCGTTTTCGCCCTGGAAGAGAAATCTGCATCTATTTGTCCAAAGGACCCAGCACGCCAAACTGAAGGTTCTCTGCCAAGAGGTATTTTGAAATTGTCCCTTTCCAGGATTGTTGTTGATATTCCACTTGAGCCATTCCTGCACATTTCCTGCAAAAAAGAGAGAATAGTAGTTAGGTCTGATAAGTTGTTTCCACAAACTTTTAGCTCTCTCACAATCCCTGATAACGTGGATCGCGTCTTCCTCATTGTTGCAATTGAAAGGGCAAAGATTTCCATTAGATAGCCCTCTTCTGGCTCTTAGAGAGTTAGTCACAAGTCTTTCGTGACCAACTTGCCACATGAACATTTTAACTTTCTCAGGGAGCTGCCATTTCCACAATAGGGTCCAGAATCTATTTATGCCCGTCTCGTCGTGATCAGAGAGGTAATTGTAAGCAGATTTGACAGAGAAGCATCCATCTTTAGCAGCTCGCCAAGTGAAGCAATCAGGAAAACTATTAGTAGGGGGTTGCATTCTTGAAATAGAATTTATAATTGTAGAAGGAAGAATTCCCCACCATCTATTGGTATTCCATCTGCCGTTACTTAAAATTTGGTCTCTTACCGTCTCATCAGGGCTTATCAAGGATGGATCTTGAACGAAGGCTATGAGAGGCCGGTCAAGAGGGAGCCAGAGGTCATGCTAGAATTTGGTATCGCTCCCGTTATTAACTTTCCTGTCAATGCCAGCAAGGAACTTATCCCAGACCTCAACCACCGCCTTCCAAACAGAAGAAGAATTTCTCTTTTTTGAAACCTTAGGCACAGAGGAACGACCGCAATTGTACTTGGACCAAAGGCATTGAGCCCATAGAGAATCCTTTTTCGTCAAGAGATTCCAGCAGATCTTCATAATAAAAGCCTTATTTTGTTGACGGAGATTTTTAAATCCAAGTCCCCCCTGTTTCTTAGCTTTAGTTACTTTGTCCCAAGCAATGAGATGCATCTTCTTTACGTCCTCTTCCTGAGACCAGAGGAAGTTCCTCGATATCTTATCAAGTTCATTAATAATACAAATAGGAAGGAGGGTTGACTGCATTTGATATGTGGGCAGGGAGGATAGCACCGATTTAATTAGAACAGTGCGGCCAGCCATAGTTAAGAACTTGCTTTTCCAAGAAGACAACCTTTGCCTGGTTTTTTGCACAATGTGTTGATAGGTGGCCCTGGTAGTCCTCTTGTGAATGAGTGGCACCCCCAAATATTTCCCGAGATCATGAGCGATACCAATGCCAAGAAGACTGCTTACTGCTTACTGCTTACTGCTTAAAGTGATTCAATAATTTGGCGTGTTAGGTTACCCCCACGTATGTTGTTACCTAAACCACAATCACCGCCAAAAAGAAATCTAAGCCAACTGTTTTTCTTGCTTTTTCTAGTTCTCACTTCTCAACCAAAGAAATATGAACTCGTCCCATTCGGATCCTCTGCGACGTCGTTTTCCTGAAGCTTGTCGCGCCATGTCAACCTCAAGGCTTAGCCGCGTCTCAACTGTTGGTGTTTGAAGAGTCCTAATTGTTAGTATGTAGGTGTCCTAGAGACAATCAGTTGAACACCTTGTACTGTTTGATATTTCATGATTAATATATTTGAGCATAATTTATCTTTATCATATTTATGTCTCGCCTATATTTTATAGTTAATATGAGATTAAAGATAAAGGCCCAAGGAATAGAATATGTGTTTATTCGGTGATCTATGATAGGGATCATGATCATGAGGAATCGAGTACACTACATGTCTATTGCCTGAAACTTGTTCCTAGTCTTGAATCGCCAAGAAAGGGCATTGGTGTTTTCAATAAGACTAGTACGACATCATCTACTTGTATAGTGATGCAAGGTAGGGACCTCATGGAATGCAGGCATGTTGATGCCTTAGCTGATGTCGTGGGTGGATCTGTTAGAGAACAGATAGCATTGAACTGACCCACTGAGAGACTCCACAAGGATTCATTGTAGAGAGTATCATTGGATTTGTAATGTCTCTTATCATTTGGTAGTGCGGATCATCTTAGACTTGAGGATGTCATCGACCACTATGTCCTAGGGTTATACTTTGACTGTACAACTCTATCCGCCTGAAAAATGGGGAGAACAGTGTACTCTTGGGTATTACCTGAATACATGAGTATAGATGGTCATGCCGAAAGGACTTACAATCCTCTACAAGGGATTAGTTGTTCACAAGACCGGTAAGAGCTTGGATGACTTCTAGTTGATTCGAGAATCTATGCATAGTAAGTGATCATGAAGAGTCATGATCTGTCTTAGAGTCAATAGAAGAATATTCCTGGTTCTGTGAAATAGCTACATTTAGTCAATCAAGAGAGATGATACTCTATCCTTGCTCTCGACTAAATATGAACAACATTGTAAGAGATGATATATGCACAGTATCCAAATTAGAAAAGGTAGATCACTTGATCAACTTGATTAGTTCTGGGACTGCAGAGCATTGCTAGTGTCTTATGTAGTCATTAGATAAATTGACCTTTTAAAGGAGTTTAATTGGTTCAAGTTTATCTATGTCAGTAACTAATTGGGCCTAATGGGTCACACACTAAAGACTATTCTTGATTGCTTAATTTAGTTAGTTTGGACCAATAAATGTTATTGGGCTTTGTCAAGACTATTGATGTAATTGGGTTAGTACTTCAAGCCCAATTATTAAGAGGTTAAGAGATTGAGGTAATTTATGAATTTACCAAGGCTGTATCCAATCAGGATTGGATAAAGAGAGTAATTAATTAGTAATTATTTATTCACGTGAATAGTGTCAAATGAATAGTACAAAGTGAAAAGTACTATTCATCTTTTACTATTCATGAATAATCAATTATTATAATTAATTATTAGAAGCACTTCTTGAAATAATTAATTGTTCAAGAATCACTTCTTGGAATAATTGATTCTTCAAGAAGCACTTTGGATTTGAAGTAGAAATGAATGTGTGGCTCACATTAAAAGAAGAACATGTGGCTCACACTGAAAGAAGAACATGTGGCCATGGTTCACTCTTTGTTTCTATAAATAGCACTCATTTCCTTCATTTCAATTCACACCATTTCATAAGCTTCTCTCTTAAGCTTCTCTCTCTCTCTCTCTTCCTCTTAAGGAAGTTCTTTCTCTTTCTCTCTCTTTCTTCCTCTTAAGGAAGTTCTCTTAGTCTTGAGTAAGAAATCCGAACTCTTGAAGTTCTCCACCTTGTTACTGCCTAGCAAGCATTCAAGGAGTCGGGGATTCAAGGAGAAGGTGTTCTCATTTGCAATCAGGAGATAGTCGTGTGGATCAACGTTAGAGGACATCATACTCTTTGACGTCTTCAAGTATCACAGGTATTCCTGAAACCCTGTATGTGTTTTAACGAGTAGATCCTAAATATGTACTGTAAGAGTTACGGTACATGGTACATGACTCATGAGGTTAGTATTTCCACATGGTACGGTAAATATTATTTACCAAAGATGTAACGCCTCATTTTCAATACCAAAATCTTGGCCAAAATATTAGTAACACCTCCAAATATAGGATATTCAACACTCAAACACATATTTACAATATGGCCAAAGGTAGAAATCCATTTATACAGGGCCAAAATAAATCCAATAAATAAGAGTTATTTTAAAATGCGGAAGTCTTTTTGGTTCATGGCAAATAAAATAACACAACATAAACTAAAGGAGTACAGAAGAGCCTACAAAGCTCACTCCATGGGTGCATTCCCTTGATCTCTACTAAGTTATTCACCTGAAAAATGATAATATGGGGTGAGATTACACATCTCAGTAACTACTAAATATTTCCACCGCATACAAGTAAATAATGTATGATAAAAAGGCATAAACTTATTTCATAAATATATACCATACTTTCTCTTACAAAGATTATTTGTAAAAGTAGTTATCAATATAAAATATGACTTTATATATATAAATATATTTTTTTCAGAAGTTCTCATCATATGTCTTTACAAATCATTCATCAGTCTATCAAATCCTTGATCTGTTCAAAAATGCATTATGCAGAATGCAGCCTCCCTTATACCACCTCCATCCGTATACCGCTGACTGGAGCCATAGGCTAACACATAGTCCAATAGAAACTTATTCATTTGACTGAATTGTTCCAAGCTCACCAAATCTTAAGATACACCCGGCCAAAGGTATAGAGCTTAAATCTGGACTATGGCTCCCCTCCTTTAAAATAACTAAGGAGGTGTCACATGTCCCACAACTCCAATGAAATCCCGGCCAGAGGAAAACATGGAAGATGGGGCCCTGAAACAAGTACCATCCACTGTGCACCGAGTGGTGGCATAAATCATTCTTATCATTCAAATCCCTCCTTACTCCACCCATCATAATACAACCGCCATGATGAATATGTTCACTCAAAATAATGCATTATTATACCATAAAGTTTTATACATCAATATGCGTATTTATGAATAGTGAATACTATGCGTATATGTGAATAGTAAAATACGATATATATACATGAATAGTAAAAATGAAGAGTACATACGGTATGTATACGTGAATAGTAAATACGGTATGTATACGTGAATAGTATTATGAATAGTAAATACGGTATATGTGAATAGTAAAATGAATAGTAAATACGGTATACGTGAATAGTAAAATGAATAGTAAATACGGTGTGAATAGTAAATATGGTATACGTGAATAGTAAATACAGTATACGTGAATAGTAACATGAATAGTAAAAATGAATAGTAAATACGGTATACGTGAATAGTAACGTACGTATAAATAGTACCTCTGCAGATTTGCAAATCAAAGTTCCCACACCGGATCTTAAAACCATAAATATTTTCTAAATATTCTTGCCAAAATAGTAAACAAACAAATTTATAATCATACATAATTCACAAGTATAAGGAAGAATATTCAGAGTTACCTGTTACTTGCTAATACCCGAATCACCAACCAGCTATTATAACTCTCAAGCAAATATCTCTCTACTCTCTCTCTCTCTCTACCTCTCTCTATAGCTCTTAGAAGTTGTGAAGAATGAAATGAAATGGAAGGTCTATTTATAGTTGGAAAATGGGTCCTTAAGTGTAATTTTCGTCTCTGGGTCGTTCTACGTAATTTTCCCCGTGACAAATTTTCAAACCTCCCGTGACTCTTCCCGTGGCTGGTTGTGGAAATTATTTTTCGTGGGTCCCACATGAATAGTAAATAATATTATATTATAATAATATAATATTATTATTCAAATAGTAAATTACTATTACGTGGGTCCCGCTGACAAAATTTTCAAACTTCACGAGAGTTTCTGTCGGCAGAGGAGAAATAATTTGACGTGGGTCCCACATGAATAGTAAATACGTATTTTGGAATAGTAAATACCGTATTTTTAAATAGTAAATACGTATTTGTGAATAGTGAACATTATTCATATTTCACAAATTTCAAGTATTAAATACGTATTTGCGAATAACATATATATATATATTTTTAAATACGTATTTGTATATAGTAAAAACGTATACGTGAATAGTAAATACTATTCACGGGGCCCACAAAATACTGATTTCAAATTTATTACTTTCCAAAAATAGAGCCTACTAGTCTTCCCAAAATAGGTTTATGTTCAAGATATTAGATTCAAAATTCAGGATGTTACATTTCTCCCCTCCTAAAAGAAAATTTTGTCCTCAAAATTTCGCTATAATAAGAATTCTAACCTATTTAAATAAATGAGGATAGGTTTGTCGCATGCTCTCCTCCGTTTCCCAAGTAGCATCTCCGGGAGCCATTCCTTTACACACAACCTTTACAAGCTAATATCCTTGTTCCTCAATTGCTTATCCCCCGCATCAACAATCCGCTCCGACTCAGCTTTATATATCATATTATCCCTAAGTCCTATCTCTTTCCCAAACATGCTCACCAAACACACAACACAATTTTCGTTCATCTTGTACCCAAAGTAATATTCAGACACAGGATCCACTAGTTCCTTATTTGAGCGCTTGGTTACACTGGCCTCACAGGCCAGTTCATTCTTCCTTTCTGCTTATTTCATTGTATTACCACGACACTGGATATTCAGATCTTACAGCTTAAGAAGTTACCCTCAGGCCATAATAACCACAATATGATATAATCTGATTATTCTGCCAACCTTAAGATAAACTTTAGACATACAGGTCTAATGTTACCATGATAGGCAACAAACACAATACTAGGCACATAAGTCTTATAGCCTAGAGATACCACCATATGCAAACTAGCTCAACGGGTCTTACCGCTTCAAGCCTCTGCTCGTCTATCCTATACCCGTGCTTCCTCAATTCAAGTTTAAGAAAACACTTACTTACTAAATCTAGCTTTCACCAATGGCAAGTAATTCAAAAACAAGTACATTTGGCAAGATTCCGCAAACTAAGTATATCCACAACAGTTTCCAACCTCTTCTAGCTTGTACACCTTCCACCACAATCATAATGTAAAAGTCAATTCTTGTTCGAATTTCGCAAGGATTCATTCCATGAGACATCATAGTTTATAAATGTCGATTACAAACTGGTCTTAAATCCTGTTGTAAATATTGCGTAAAAATTTCCAAATACAGCAAGTGCATTGGTAAGTTCAAAATTCAAATACTCAGGGACCTAGCAACTATTTTAAATAGTCACCAACTCCGAATACATTCCAGGTTCCAACTTATTCTACTCAACTCATCCATGAAACACTCAATTCATTATTTCTAAAGAAAGATTCTATTATCAAGATCATTTCCTATGCTAGTTAAACAGTTGGCAATCTCTGAACACCTTATACATGTTGGTATCACATGATTCGAATTCAATCCTTAGTATCTCAAAGACATATACTAAATATCATCTGTTCCTCTCATAGTTATCTATTAATCACACCCAAATAACATACTAATATTGTAACATAAATCACCGGATTTCATACTTTCATAATTAGACATACTATCTTAACTCAGATTGAATTCAAGTCTATTCTCAAATATTCCCAGACATTAATAGTCAAGTTTACAATTTGATTCTTATAACCTCAACATCAACTGATAATTCGTGTTTCCCCAAAAATACCCATTATACATACTAAGATCATGATTCACAATTCCTAATCTAATTCTTGGATTATACGAAGACTATCTACAACCTCAGCAGCATTCACAAGGTTCTAATTCTACCTCAACCTGCAATATCACAACGGCTCATTTCGTTCTTAAGTTCTATTTCAGCTTAGATTAAATTAAAGCCTATCCTCAACATTTACTATATTCATTCTAACATCTTACTGGCATTCCTAAGGATCACCATTTCATACCTTTCCATCGATCTTCCAACATGTTTATCCAAAAACCTTAGTCTTTGAATTATCTGTGACAAATTCATAGAGTTCTTCGGATACTCAGAGAGTGAAGAATGCTCTCGGGTTAATTGGCACAACTCATCATCATTTCAAATCTTTGGATTCTCTCCGGTTCATCTAATATTATTAGGAAGTCACCCTTCCCAAGATTACTATCACCTTAGCACGCTTACGCTTAAAATCCTATTTTCAAATGTCAATTCCGACATCTTGAGTCAGCTGCACATCCAAGACAGATTTCTTAGATAAATGCGCGTATAAACGTCCAAACTTAATTTCTTGAAAACACAGCTAGCAATAAATGCCATAGCGATTTCTGTCTGCAAAGGTCTAGGAAACTGCAACCCCTAACGGTGGCTAGGGTGCACTAGGGTGCGGTGCCATAAAATTTTCCGCATAACAACAAAATCTACATGATTCTGAGCTAACGACAGATGAGAATCCGATGCTGCTTAACAAAATATAGACGTTGCTAGCCCAGCTATAAATAGAGTAAAGAAAGAGTAAATGTTTCACGTTCTCTCAAACTTCACAAAACCTCCACATATTCATTTCCTCTCCGATCGTAACCTTCACTATAACCTTCCACATTATCCTTAAACATGGCCGGTTCAAGTAACTCTATTCCAGTCTCCGATTCATTCAACCCTTTCTTTCTTGAAGCCTTACTTCATGACTATCAGACTAACATGTTGTCTGATTTGTCAAACAATGCATCATACCCTTATTCTTCTTTACTTCCCCAAAATCCCGTAAGTATGAACGTTCATTCATCTGCCTCAACGATTAACATTCCTACTCCTCCTCCAAGGATACAAGATTCTATTTTTACAACTACTAACAGAAAGGAATCTGAAGCAGGTCCATCAAGGCGACCTGTCCAAAGGTGTCGTAATGTGGCAGAACTTATGGAGTCTACGGTACCTTCTCAACCAAGGAATCCTGCTTCTACCTTGACTGAGACTACTAATCCATTTTCATGTGGTTGCTGCCATGTTCTACGAGAGATTATTCATACCAATGGACTTCAATACCATAAACTTGAAGTTCATGGAAGGATTGGTATGATATGTCACGCTGTCTTTCACCAGGACGTACAAGGAGGTTCTTCCAATCCTCAAGTATTTGACTTTGGTAAGAAAAATTTAGAAGATGTCAAACATTTTCTAGAAAATTATTGTTTGAATCAAAATTCTTTAGGGTATGTCCTGGTGTCAGATCCCCTATCAGCCTACTATGAGGCCCTCTGTGTTGGTTTGGAATGGACTAAAAATCAAAATGATCTCCCTAACAGTTCATTTCCAACCAATACAGAAAATATATCCAATAAAGGAAAAGAGCTCATGGTTGTAAATAATAATCCTTCAGTCCCCATACCTAATAATCCATACCGATCAAGAGCTGAACAAAATATTAGAGCTGCATCAATGTCAATTAATGATCTTAGAGACTTATTCCATTTACCTCAACAAGAAGCGGCTCAACAAGTTCGTCTATGCAAAAATGTTCTAATGAAAATATGCCATAGGGGAGGAATAAAGCATTGGCCTTATGTAAAAATTCGAAGCACTATGAAGCAAATAGCTAGATTGAGAAGAACAATGTCTCCTGATGGTCCTCTCTCAAGAGCAGCCGCTCAGGAAGAAATTAATAGACTTAAACTTGAGATAGTCGAAGCTTGCGGTGGGATTGTACCAACTGTTGTTCTTGATGCTTGAAATAATATAGTCTAGCCTTCTTGCTAATGTTTGTAATCTCTTATTCTAGGATTCATAAGGATTTTCGAGTTTTCCTGCCAAACTCAACTTTATCTTATTAAATTCAAACTTAAGCCAGTTATTCTGTATAATCAAGACTATGCCCGTATTTTGTTATAGTATTGTCATCTGTTACTCATATAAATTAGCTAGGTAAGTGAAAATCTAGCGAAAATCTCTTCATACTTTTTTACAATGGCAACTAATTGAATAAACATCAAATAGGGGCTTAGTCTTTCAATCACTTTCCTAGACACCAATAAAAATATTCATCCTAGAAAGTAATTTTGGGCCTACAGAATCCAATATTCAATAAATTTTCTACTTACCAACTTCCGCTACGCAGCTCTGAAATTTAATCTCAATCACATCCTCAAATCATAAATCCTCATTATCAATCACTTGAATATTTTGATTAACCCATTCTTCTCCTATCATGAATGTCACAAGAAAATTGGTAAAAAGAATCCAAAGCTATAAAGGAAAATGCACATGTTATGATATTTAATTTGCCATGACCTCAAAATTTTTATTTAGAAAACTGATAGGAAATTTACAGATTGGCCAGAACCTTTGCTCTGATACCAAAAATGTAACGCCTCATTTTCAATACCAAAATCTTGGCCAAAATATTAGTAACACCTCCAAATATAGGATATTCAACACTCAAACACATATTTACAATATGGCCAAAGGTAGAAATCCATTTATACAGGGCCAAAATAAATCCAATAAATAAGAGTTATTTTAAAATGCGGAAGTCTTTTTGGTTCATGGCAAATAAAATAACACAACATAAACTAAAGGAGTACAGAAGAGCCTACAAAGCTCACTCCATGGGTGCATTCCCTTGATCTCTACTAAGTTATTCACCTGAAAAATGATAATATGGGGTGAGATTACACATCTCAGTAACTACTAAATATTTCCACCGCATACAAGTAAATAATGTATGATAAAAAGGCATAAACTTATTTCATAAATATATACCATACTTTCTCTTACAAAGATTATTTGTAAAAGTAGTTATCAATATAAAATATGACTTTATATATATAAATATATTTTTTTCAGAAGTTCTCATCATATGTCTTTACAAATCATTCATCAGTCTATCAAATCCTTGATCTGTTCAAAAATGCATTATGCAGAATGCAGCCTCCCTTATACCACCTCCATCCGTATACCGCTGACTGGAGCCATAGGCTAACACATAGTCCAATAGAAACTTATTCATTTGACTGAATTGTTCCAAGCTCACCAAATCTTAAGATACACCCGGCCAAAGGTATAGAGCTTAAATCTGGACTATGGCTCCCCTCCTTTAAAATAACTAAGGAGGTGTCACATGTCCCACAACTCCAATGAAATCCCGGCCAGAGGAAAACATGGAAGATGGGGCCCTGAAACAAGTACCATCCACTGTGCACCGAGTGGTGGCATAAATCATTCTTATCATTCAAATCCCTCCTTACTCCACCCATCATAATACAACCGCCATGATGAATATGTTCACTCAAAATAATGCATTATTATACCATAAAGTTTTATACATCAATATGCGTATTTATGAATAGTGAATACTATGCGTATATGTGAATAGTAAAATACGATATATATACATGAATAGTAAAAATGAAGAGTACATACGGTATGTATACGTGAATAGTAAATACGGTATGTATACGTGAATAGTATTATGAATAGTAAATATGGTATATGTGAATAGTAAAATGAATAGTAAATACGGTATACGTGAATAGTAAAATGAATAGTAAATACGGTGTGAATAGTAAATATGGTATACGTGAATAGTAAATACAGTATACGTGAATAGTAACATGAATAGTAAAAATGAATAGTAAATACGGTATACGTGAATAGTAACGTACGTATAAATAGTACCTCTGCAGATTTGCAAATCAAAGTTCCCACACCGGATCTTAAAACCATAAATATTTTCTAAATATTCTTGCCAAAATAGTAAACAAACAAATTTATAATCATACATAATTCACAAGTATAAGGAAGAATATTCAGAGTTACCTGTTACTTGCTAATACCCGAATCACCAACCAGCTATTATAACTCTCAAGCAAATATCTCTCTACTCTCTCTCTCTCTCTACCTCTCTCTATAGCTCTTAGAAGTTGTGAAGAATGAAATGAAATGGAAGGTCTATTTATAGTTGGAAAATGGGTCCTTAAGTGTAATTTTCGTCTCTGGGTCGTTCTACGTAATTTTCCCCGTGACAAATTTTCAAACCTCCCGTGACTCTTCCCGTGGCTGGTTGTGGAAATTATTTTTCGTGGGTCCCACATGAATAGTAAATAATATTATATTATAATAATATAATATTATTATTCAAATAGTAAATTACTATTACGTGGGTCCCGCTGACAAAATTTTCAAACTTCACGAGAGTTTCTGTCGGCAGAGGAGAAATAATTTGACGTGGGTCCCACATGAATAGTAAATACGTATTTTGGAATAGTAAATACCGTATTTTTAAATAGTAAATACGTATTTGTGAATAGTGAACATTATTCATATTTCACAAATTTCAAGTATTAAATACGTATTTGCGAATAACATATATATATATATTTTTAAATACGTATTTGTATATAGTAAAAACGTATACGTGAATAGTAAATACTATTCACGGGGCCCACAAAATACTGATTTCAAATTTATTACTTTCCAAAAATAGAGCCTACTAGTCTTCCCAAAATAGGTTTATGTTCAAGATATTAGATTCAAAATTCAGGATGTTACAAAAGAGATTCTTCTGAGTATGCTCTGTGGCTGCAGCTTAGTCTGATCTGTCACATCAGAAAAGAATTATTCTTGAGCAGTAAATATTATTTACCAGTACAGTAAATACTATTTACCGAACAGTTAAAATTATTTACCGGCATAGTAAAAATTATTTATCGTTGTAAAATATTTTTACAGGCGTGGTGAAAATTATTTACTGTTCACGCTAAATATTATTTACTGGTGTAGTAAAAATTATTTACTGGCACGGTAAAAATTATTTACCATCACAGTAAATATTATTTACTGGCACAGTAAAAATAATTTACCGGCACGGTAAAAAATATTTTTACTGTTACTATTCACATGAATAGTAAATATCCAACGTGGGTTCCGCAAATACTGAAAATTTTGTTTTTCAACCTCGTAAACATGTTGCTTGAACGTCAAGCTAGAACATTCTTAACCCTCAAGTGGTATCAGAGCCAGGCTCGTTACTGCAGACACGTGGGGTTATTCTTATTGAATTTTCAAAAGGAGTTTTGAAGTCTACAATTTTATGAACAAGATTTTGAATCTTGATTATGAAATGCTGTTAATCATCAAAGTGTTGATGCTTTTCGTGTAGATGATTCAATGGTTATTTAGGATTTGCAAATTGTTTAAGTTTATTTGTTTCTAACATTTCACAGGAACGATAATTATGAGTTTAAATTTCAAAGTTTTGAATTTTGAAATTACAACTAGTATGCATGATAAGACAAAGCCGTTTAACATTAACTATATGATAGTTAGTAAGTTTATATGCCTAATTATGCATGCAAGATAAAATTAATTATTTGATAATTAGTTTTATTATATGATGAGACTAAAATCCCTCGTTAAAATTATCTAGCATGTTTGATTGTCTCCCATCATCAATGGCATTTAAATCGCTTCTAAATGGTAGTGTTCTCTAGCTCAGCTAAGACCTATTGTTTCGTCGGGTAAGAATGTCATTTGAAGTGTATTACACTTAAATCCCTTTGACATGGTAGTATTCTCTAGCTCAGCTAAGACCTATCATATCATCGGGTAATAGTGCAAGGACACTTAGGATGATGGTTTGTGTTAGACAAGATGTATAGTCTGCAGGCTCAGCCGAGTCTATGCATCTAAGGCAATGATGCCAGGTTGTTACATAGTGATGTGACACTAAGTGACAAGGTGTTGTCAACCTGATGATCTAAGAGAAGACATGGAGATGTTGTTATTTAACCCACTAGACAAGTTGGTTTTGCAGGCTCAGCCGGAGACTAATGAATCTAGTCGTTCTCTTAGCCCACTACGGATATTCTTTATGAAGGATAACCCTAAATCAATAACTGAGGATCATTGATTTTAGAAAAATAGTGGGAGGGCCATATACATTTAAAGTCTCTGTATTTGGTTGTTTAAATTTCATGAAATACTCATATTAGTCCATTTATTAATTTTCAGCATCTTTGCTAATGGCTGGAACTTTTAATCTACGCTCTATTCTGGATACTAATAAGTTAACTGGACCAAACTTTTTGGACTGGTATCGGAATGTAAAAATAGTTTTACGCTCTGAAAGGAAAGCTTATGTTATTGATTCTCCAATTCCTGTTGCACCTACTCAAGGGCAAGAAGGGTATGATCAGTTTGACTGGGAAGCCCATAAACAGCACTTAGCAGACAATGAGCAGGCAGTTTGTATATTGTTGGCATCAATGTCTGCAGAGCTCCAGCGTCAGCATGAGCATATGGATGCTCCCTCTATAATCTTGCACTTGCAAGAGCTTTATGACAAGCAAGGGAGGACTGAGCGCTTTGAGACCTCAAAAGAACTGTTTGGCTGCAAGTTGGCTGAGGGCATGGCGGTGGGACCACATGTGTAACATCCTGAATTTTGAATCTAATATCTTAAACATAAACCTATTTTGGAAAGACTAGTAGGCTCTATTTTCAGAAAGTGATAAATTTTAAATCAGTATTTTGCGGGACCCACGGCCAAAAATAATTCTGCAAACTTTCTCATGAAGTTTGAAAAAAATGGCCGCGGGACCCACTCAATAATAATTTATTATTTAAATAATATTATATTATAATAATAAAATAATATATATTATATTATATTATTAAAATATTATTAAATTTTTTTAAAAAGAATCACGGGGCGGCTGAGAGTAGTCACGAGAAGATTTCTTTTTAATTTTTAGGAAAATTACGTAAAACGACCCAGAGACGAAAATTACACTTAAAGACCCATTTTCCAACTATAAATAGACCTTCCATTTCATTTCATTCCTCACAACTTCTAAGAGCCATAGAGAGAGGTAGAGAGAGAGAGAGAGTAGAGATATTTGCTTGAGAGTTATAATAGCTGGTTGGTGATTCGGGTATTAGCAAGTAACAGGTAACTCTGAATATTCTTCCTTATACTTGTGAATTATGTATGATTATAAATTTGTTTGTTTACTATTTTGGCAAGAATATTTAGAAAATATTTATGGTTTTAAGATCTGGTGTGGGAACTTTGACTTGCAAATCTGTAGAGGTACTATTTATACCGTATTTACTATTCACATATACCATATTTACTATTCATTTTACTATTCACATATACCGTATTTACTATTCATTTTACTATTCATATACCGTATTTACTATTCACATATACCGTATTTACTATTCATTTTACTATTCACGTATACCGTATTTACTATTCATGTTACTATTCATGTATACCGTATTTACTATTCATGTTACTATTCACGTATACCGTATTTACTACTCATTTTACTATTCATGTATATACCGTATTTTACTATTCACAGATACGCATAGTATTTTACTATTCACAGATACGCATAGTATTTTACTATTCATAAATACGCATATCAATGTATATAATGGTATAATAATGCATTATTTTTGAATAAATACATTCATCATGGCGGTTGTATTGTGATGGGTGGAGTAAGGAGGGAATTGAATGATAAGAATTGTTATGCCACCACTCGGTGCACAGTGGATGGTACTTTTCAGGGCCCCATCTTCCATGTTTTCCTCTGGCCGGGATTTCATTGGAGATGTGGGACATGTGACACCTCCTTAGTTGTTATTTTAAAGGAGGGGAGCCATAGTCCAGATTTAAGCTCTATACCTTTGGCCGGGTGTATCTTAAGTTTTGGTGAGCTTGAAACCATCCAGTCAAATGAATGAGTTTCTATTGGACTATATGTTAGCCTATGGTTCCAGTCAGCGGTATACGGTTGGAAGGGGATATAAGGGAGGCTGCATACTGCATAGTGCATTCTGAATTATTCAATAAAGAATGATGAGTATTTTGTAAAGGCATTTGATGTGAACAACGGTATATCTAAAAATATCTGAGTATATTAAATTCACATTATATTACCTTTTATTTTTGTCATATGTAATTTGCTCGTGTAAGGTAGAAATATTCAGTAGTTACTGAGACGTGGAATCTCATCCCATATTAACATTTTTCAGGTGATTATTCTAGTAGAGAGCAAGGGAAGGCACCTATGGAGTGAGCTCTGGAAGCTCTTTTGATCTCCAATAGATTATGTTATGTTATTTTATTTGCCATGAACCTAAGACTTCCGTTTTGTATTAAACTCTGAAATATTTTCTGGAATTTATTCTGATTATGTATTACGGGTTTTATTCGAAATGGTAACATTGTAAAAGGATTAGGATATTGTTGAACTCTTTTGAAGGTATTTTCAATATTTTGACCGAGTTTTTGGGTATTAAAATTGAGGTGTTACATTTTTGGTATCAGAGCTAAAGGTTCCATGGCAATTTTGTTTATTTTCTAAAGTGATTTCTTAAAAAAAATTTTTTTTTTTAAAAAGTTCGTGGCAAATTAAATATCATAGCATGAGCACTTCCCTTTGTTAGATTTAGAATTTATTTAGCTATTTTTATTTGTTTAGTGTCCTTATAGTATTAATCATAGGAGGAGATAATGGCAAGAACTCGAAGAACTAATTCAACCCATGCTCCATCCCAAAGAGGTCTCCCTCCGCATCAAGATGGTCCCTATCCTCAGGATAACAATGCCCTTTTGGCAGAATTACGAGACGTCATCTTGGAGATGAGAGAGAAAGTGAATAGACACGAGGATGAACTAGCAAAAGGAAGAGGCCAAGGTGGTAAGGAAGGAAAGGAGAAGGCTCTGGAAGTCACACCTTCTGACCATCAATCAAGGGGAGGAAGTCATTCTCGCACTGAAGATGGAGGTAGTAGCGGTTCTCATTCTCAGTATCATCCCTTACCTATTACTGAGGTTTGGGAAAAATTTCGGAAGTTTACTCCACCGATGTTCGAGGGGAAGCTAGATCCGATTGCAGCACTGGAGTGGCTGAAGCGTGTAGAAAAGATTTTCAGAGTTATCGAGATTAGCTCACAACAAAAGGTGATGGTCGCTGAACAATTGTTGCAGAAAGCAGCTGAAGAATGGTGGGAAAGCACCAAAACAAAAGGAAATGCTGAGATGACGTGGGAAGAGTTTAAGGAAAAGTTCGAAAATTATTACTTTTCCCCTTCAATCAGAATAGAGAAAGAAACTGAATTCCTCACATTCAGGCAAGGGGAATTACATGAAGACGAATTTATTACTCGCTTTTTAGAGTTGTCTAAATTCTGCGGATATTCACAGAACAACTCTAAATGGTTAAGTGCTCGATTGGTTGAAAAAGCTAGACCAGACCTAAAAACAGCTCTATCACCGTTCCTTGATGAAACAAGGGATTTTGAAGAAATATGCGACAAACTGCGCACGATAGCAAGGAACAAACGAGAAGAGGAAGCTGAGAAGATGAAGGGTTTTCAGGCCAGATCTACACACCTCATGAGACCAACGGGAGGAGTTACTAAGAAGCAGAGTCACAACTTCAGTAATGTGAATACGCGATTTAGCCAACCATCCAGAAATCACTTTGGTGGACCATCGAGGAGTTATTTTACTGGACCCCAAAGAAGTCATTTCAGCAGACCACCGAGGAGTCAATTCAAAGGACCTCAAAGGAGTCACTTCAGTGGAGGTCAGAGTTCATATAGGGGATCCACAGCTCCTGCTGCAAGCACCGCCAACAATCAGATGTGTGCCAAGTGTGGAAGAATACACCAAGGACCATGTGTGACGTGTTTCAACTGTGGAAAGCCAGGACACATTTCCAGATTTTGTGAGGAGGAGCCTCGAGGAGCCAAGGATGCTAGAACTGCAGTGCCAGGGAAAGTGTTTGCACTATCACATCAGGAGGCAAGTGCTTCACCAAATCTGATTAAAGGTATCCTCAAACTCCAAGGTCTTGAAGTAGAAGCCTTATTTGATTCTGGTGCCACACACTCTTTTATATCATACGACTGTGTGCCTCGATTGAATTTAAGAGTGAGTGAATTGCCTTATTATATGATTATTTCTACACCGGCGGGAGCTTCAGTAAAAACTTCTAGGGCTTGCTTAAATTGTACGATTGAGATTGATAATAGGATCTCAAATATAGACCTTGTTTGTTTACCCACGAAGGGTATCGATGTAATAATAGGAATGGATTGGTTGTCAGCTAATGACATCATCCTTGACTGCAAGAGGAAGACTATCTCTCTTGCGGATGACTCTATGAGTCATAGTAAACCACAATTATTGTCTATAGTACAAGATGAAAAGCCTGTTCATCATGGTTGTCTTGCGTACATGGTGTTTTTCTCCATTCAAGCAGAAGTAGAGGAAGGGATAGAAGATATCGAAGTGGTAAACGAGTTTCCGGAGGTATTCCCGAAAGAAATGACAGGTTTACCCCCAGAGAGAGAAGTAGAATTTTCTATTGATCTCGTACCTGGAACGGAACCTATATCTAAAGCTCCTTACCGAATGTCTCCATCGGAACTAGCAGAATTGAAGAGGCAGATCGAGGAATTGTTAGAAAAGGGTTTTATCAGACCCAGTGTATCTCCTTGGGGATCGCCCGTACTCTTTGTGAAGAAGAAAGATGGGAGCCTGAGACTATGCATTGACTATCGCCAGTTGAATAAAGTGACTATAAAGAATAAATATCCTTTACCCAGGATCGACGATCTACTTGATCAGTTGAAGGGAGCATCCATATTCTCCAAGATCGACCTCAGATCAGGTTATCACCAACTGAGAGTCAAAGCTGAAGATGTCTCAAAAACTGCATTCAGAACTAGATATGGCCATTATGAATTTCTTGTTATGCCATTTGGGCTAACAAATGCTCCAGCAGTATTCATGGATTACATGAATAGAATTTTCCGACCATATCTAGATAAATTTGTAGTGGTTTTCATTGACGACATCCTTATCTACTCTAAGGATGAAGAAGAGCATAAAGAGCACCTTAGAATCGTGCTACAAGTGTTGAAGGAGCACAAGCTCTATGCGAAACTGTCTAAGTGCGAATTTTGGTTGAAGGAAGTAAAATTCCTAGGCCATGTCGTATCGGCTGAAGGTGTTGCAGTGGACCGTACTAAAGTTGAAGCAGTTCTCCAATGGGAACGACCAAAGACCGTGACTGAGATCAGGAGTTTTCTAGGTCTAGCTGGCTATTATAGGAGATTTATCAAGGGCTTTTCGCAGATAGCTATGCCCTTGACAAAGTTAACTAGGAAGGGTCAACCATATGTATGGGACGAAAAGTGTGAAGCAGCTTTTCAAAATTTGAAGACTAAGTTGACTACGGCACCAGTACTTATAATTCCAGATCCTGCTCAGACCTTTACTTTGTACACAGATGCTTCCAAGAAAGGTCTTGGGTGTGTATTAATGCAAAATGGTAGGGTAGTAGCTTATGCTTCTCGACAGTTAAGGCCACATGAAGGGAATTATCCTACTCACGACTTAGAACTGGCAGCAGTAGTGTTTGCTCTGAAGATTTGGAGGCACCACCTCTACGGTTCAAAGTTCGAGGTTTATAGTGACCACAAAAGTCTAAAGTACCTGTTCGACCAAAAGGAGCTCAACATGCGACAGAGGAGATGGATGGAGTTTATCAAGGACTACGACTTCGAATTGAAGTATCATCCAGGAAAGGCGAACGTTGTAGCAGATGCCTTAAGTAGAAAGACAATCCATGTAGCCCAGATGATGATCAGAGAACATAAATTGCTCGAGGAGATACCAAGTACATCTATTGATGTAATGTCAGGTTTGGTCGCTACCATGGAAGCATTAACTATTGAAAGCACAATTTGGAAAGAGATTAAATTCACTCAGCTCGAAGATGAGTATCTATTAAACGTGAGGGAAGATATTGAAGAAGGAAAAGAATCGAAATTTGGGATCGATAGAGATGGGATATTAAGGTATAAAGGAAAAGTGTGCATACCTAATGATGGAGAAATAAAAAAGCTCATACTAGAAGAGGCACATCGGAGTAAATACACTATCCATCCCGGAGCAACCAAGATGTATCATGATCTCAAGCGGAATTGGTGGTGGCGGGGCATGAAGAAAGATGTGACTGACTTTGTCACTTGTTGTTTGACTTGTCAGAAAGTCAAGATCGAACATCGGAAACCTCCTGGATTATTAAAGAATTTGGATATCCCAGAGTGGAAATGGGACAGCATCTCTATGGATTTCATCATGGGGCTTCCTCTAACGACATCCGGACATAATGCCATTTGGGTAATTGTCGATAGGTTAACTAAGTCAGCTCATTTTCTAGCAATTGCAGCAGAATACTCATTGGAGAGACTAGCAAAGATCTACATGAAGGAGATTGTCAGATTGCATGGGATACCGAATAGCATCGTATCTGATCGTGATCCACGATTCACTTCACGATTTTGGAAAGCATTGCAGAATGCTATGGGAACTCGGATGAGTTATAGTACCGCTTATCATCCTCAAACTGACGGGCAGACTGAGAGGACTATTCAAACTCTGGAAGACATGTTGCGGGCTTGTGCAATCGAACTAAAAGGAAGTTGGGACGATCATCTTCATCTTGCGGAGTTTGCATATAACAATAGTTATCACTCCAGCATTGAGATGGCACCTTATGAGGCTTTGTATGGAAGAAAATGTAGATCTCCTATTTGCTGGACGGAATTGAATGAGCGAATTTTAATAGGTCCAGAACTTGTGGACGAGACGACTCAAAAGATTAAGGTGATTCAACAGAAACTTCTCACTGCTCAGAGTCGACAGAAGAGTTATGCTGACAAGAGAAGACGACCGTTGGAGTTCATGGTGGGCGAACATGTATTCTTAAGAGTCACACCAATGACTGGCATTGGTAGAGCAATACGAGCAAAGAAGCTTTCACCTCGTTTTATGGGTCCTTATGAGATTTTGGAGAAAATTGGACCGGTAGCTTACAGAATTGCATTACCTCCACAGCTTGCGAACCTTCATGATGTCTTTCATGTATCGCAACTGAAGAAATACCAACCGGATCCTTCCCACATTATAGAAGTAGAAGAGGTAGAACTCAAGGATAACATGACGTATAAAGCCGAGCCGGAGCGGATTGTTGATGCAAGGGACAAGAAATTAAGAAACAAGACCATTAGACTTGTAAAGGTCGAGTGGAAAGGAATGGTTCCCGGAGATGCTACTTGGGAAACGGAGGAGAGCATGCGACAAACCTATCCTCATTTATTTAAATAGGTTAGAATTCTTATTATAGCAAAATTTTGAGGACAAAATTTTCTTTTAGGAGGGGAGAAATGTAACATCCTGAATTTTGAATCTAATATCTTAAACATAAACATATTTTGGAAAGACTAGTAGGCTCTATTTTCAGAAAGTGATAAATTTTAAATCAGTATTTTGCGGGACCCACGGCCAAAAATAATTCTGCAAACTTTCTCATGAAGTTTGAAAAAAATGGCCGCGGGACCCACTCAATAATAATTTATTATTTAAATAATATTATATTATAATAATAAAATAATATATATTATATTATATTATTAAAATATTATTAAATTTTTTTAAAAAGAATCACGGGGCGGCTGAGAGTAGTCACGAGAAGATTTCTTTTTAATTTTTAGGAAAATTACGTAAAACGACCCAGAGACGAAAATTACACTTAAAGACCCATTTTCCAACTATAAATAGACCTTCCATTTCATTTCATTCCTCACAACTTCTAAGAGCCATAGAGAGAGGTAGAGAGAGAGAGAGAGTAGAGATATTTGCTTGAGAGTTATAATAGCTGGTTGGTGATTCGGGTATTAGCAAGTAACAGGTAACTCTGAATATTCTTCCTTATACTTGTGAATTATGTATGATTATAAATTTGTTTGTTTACTATTTTGGCAAGAATATTTAGAAAATATTTATGGTTTTAAGATCTGGTGTGGGAACTTTGACTTGCAAATCTGTAGAGGTACTATTTATACCGTATTTACTATTCACATATACCATATTTACTATTCATTTTACTATTCACATATACCGTATTTACTATTCATTTTACTATTCATATACCGTATTTACTATTCACATATACCGTATTTACTATTCATTTTACTATTCACGTATACCGTATTTAGTATTCATGTTACTATTCATGTATACCGTATTTACTATTCATGTTACTATTCACGTATACCGTATTTACTACTCATTTTACTATTCATGTATATACCGTATTTTACTATTCACAGATACGCATAGTATTTTACTATTCACAGATACGCATAGTATTTTACTATTCATAAATACGCATATCAATGTATATAATGGTATAATAATGCATTATTTTTGAATAAATACATTCATCATGGCGGTTGTATTGTGATGGGTGGAGTAAGGAGGGAATTGAATGATAAGAATTGTTATGCCACCACTCGGTGCACAGTGGATGGTACTTTTCAGGGCCCCATCTTCCATGTTTTCCTCTGGCCGGGATTTCATTGGAGATGTGGGACATGTGACACCTCCTTAGTTGTTATTTTAAAGGAGGGGAGCCATAGTCCAGATTTAAGCTCTATACCTTTGGCCGGGTGTATCTTAAGTTTTGGTGAGCTTGAAACCATCCAGTCAAATGAATGAGTTTCTATTGGACTATATGTTAGCCTATGGTTCCAGTCAGCGGTATACGGTTGGAAGGGGATATAAGGGAGGCTGCATACTGCATAGTGCATTCTGAATTATTCAATAAAGAATGATGAGTATTTTGTAAAGGCATTTGATGTGAACAACGGTATATCTAAAAATATCTGAGTATATTAAATTCACATTATATTACCTTTTATTTTTGTCATATGTAATTTGCTCGTGTAAGGTAGAAATATTCAGTAGTTACTGAGACGTGGAATCTCATCCCATATTAACATTTTTCAGGTGATTATTCTAGTAGAGAGCAAGGGAAGGCACCTATGGAGTGAGCTCTGGAAGCTCTTTTGATCTCCAATAGATTATGTTATGTTATTTTATTTGCCATGAACCTAAGACTTCCGTTTTGTATTAAACTCTGAAATATTTTCTGGAATTTATTCTGATTATGTATTACGGGTTTTATTCGAAATGGTAACATTGTAAAAGGATTAGGATATTGTTGAACTCTTTTGAAGGTATTTTCAATATTTTGACCGAGTTTTTGGGTATTAAAATTGAGGTGTTACAACATGTTCTCAAGATGATTGGACTAATAGAGAAGCTTGCTTCTCTTGGTTTTATCATGGACCATGAATTAAGTATTGACTTGATCTTGCAGTCCTTGCCCCTTTCGTTTAATGGTTTTGTGGTCAATTATTATATGAATAAAGTAGAATCAACACTCCCTGAGTTGTTGCAACTACTGACCACTGCTGAGAATGCCATTAAAAAGAATAGGACCCAAGCTCTTCTGATTGAAAGGCCTTCTAAGGGCAAGGGCAAGTCTGTGCAGACAGACAAGTTTAAACCCAAAGGTAAGCCCAAGAAAAAGAAGGGTAAGGGTAAAGGAAAGGGGAAATCAAATGATAAAGCTTCTGCTGTATGCTTCCATTGTCAAAAAGAAGGACATTGGAAGAGGAACTGCCCATTATACCTTGCGAGCCTCAAGGGAAAGAAGCATGGTGATGTTTCTCTCTCAGGTATATTCACTATAGAAATTAATTTTTCAAGTATTGATTCAGCTTCTTGGGTATTAGATACCGGTTGTGGTTCTCATATCTGCAATTTGTTGCAGGTACTAAAGAATCCTAGAAAGTTGAGCAAGAACGAGGTGAATCTCCGTGTCGGGAATGGAGCAAGAGTTGCTGCATTAGCTGTTGGAGATGTAGACCTTGTATTGCCTACGGGCCTTGTATTGCACTTGAATAATTGTTTTTATGTTCCTTCTATTTCCCGAAACATAATTTCTATTTCCAGTTTGGAACAATCTGGTTTTCACTTTATAATAAAAGATGGCAAGTTTCCTATCATTAAGAATGATCTTGTTTATGCTTGCGCATCAAGAGTGAATGGATTATATGTTTTGGATTTAGAATCGAATAGTGAAATTCTTAATGTTCAAGTTAATAAGAAACCTAAATTAAATAATCGATCCTATCTTTGGCACTGTAGGTTGGGACACATTAATGAGACAAGATTGTCTAGACTCCATCGTGATGGATATCTAGATTCTATGGATTTAGAATCCTATGGGCCTTGTGAATCTTGTTTGACTGGAAAAATGACAAAGACCAAGCTTGAGAAGCTTGTAAGTCATAGAGCCAATGAGTTGTTGGAACTCATTCATTCTGATGTTTGTGGGCCCATGACTACACAAGCTAGAGGAGGGTATTCCTACTTTATTACCTTTACTGATGATAAGTCCAGATTCGGTTATGTGTATCTTATGAAGCACAAATCCGAGGCCTTTGAAAAGTTCAAAGAGTTTAGGAATGAAGTAGAGAAACAACTTGGCAAGATGATTAAGACACTTCGATCCGATCGAGGTGGCGAATATCTGAGTCAAGAGTTTCAGGATTATTTAAGAGAAAATGGGATTCTTTCACAGTTGACGGCTCCATACACACCACATCAAAATGGTGTGTCTGAAAGGAGAAACCGTACCTTACTTGATATGGTACGATCAATGATGAGTAGTACAAAGCTCCCAAAATCGTTTTGGGGATTCGCTTTAGATACGGCAATATACCTTCTTAATAGGGTTCCGTCAAAATCTGTTCAGACTACTCCGTATGAGATATGGAAGGGAAGGAAGCCCAACTTGAGTTATCTCAAGGTGTGGGGTTGTCCAGCTTATGTCAAGACCCTAACATCAGATAAGTTAGGGGCTAAAAGCACTTTGTGCGATTTTGTAGGATATCCCAAGGGAACTAAGGGATACTACTTTTACTGTCCTGAGGATTACAAAGTGTTTGTATCCAAGAATGCTATATTTCTTGAGGAGGATTTGCTTTCTCAAGAAGATAGTGGGAGTAAAGTAGAACTTGAAGAAGTTCAAGACCAACAAGAACAGATAACAGAACCCGAGTCTGTTTATCAGGCGATGCCTCAACAAGAGGCTATAGACACCCAACTCCGTAGGACATCTAGGATAAGTCATCAACCTGAGAGGTATGGTTTTGTGATTGAGAATATACAAACCGTTGAAGATGACGAACCTACTTCCTACACTGAGGCTGTCAAGGATGTTGACTCCTCAAAATGGCATAAAGCCATGGAATCTGAAATAGATTCGATGCATGAAAACAAGGTATGGACCTTGGTTCCACCACCTGAAGGAACAGTTCCTATTGGGTGTAAGTGGGTCTTCAAAAGGAAGACTGATGCTGATGGCAACATTCAAACCTATAAAGCTAGGTTGGTTGCGAAAGGCTATCGTCAAAGGCAAGGTATTGACTATG
Organism: Acacia crassicarpa; assembly: GCA_034222035.1. Lineage (NCBI taxonomy): Eukaryota > Viridiplantae > Streptophyta > Magnoliopsida > Fabales > Fabaceae > Acacia > Acacia crassicarpa. The sequence continues at coordinate 64,770,056 of JAWXYG010000002.1, read as the reverse complement.
ATGAAACTTTTTCGCCTGTTGCCATGATCAAATCTATTAGGATCATGCTAGCTATAGCTGCATATTATGATTACGAAATTTGGCAGATGGATGTCAAAACCGCCTTCTTAAATGGTTTTTTGAAGAAGGAAGTGTATATGACACAACCTGAAGGTTTTGAATCTAAAGGCCAAGAGCATATGGTATGCAAACTTCAAAAATCAATATATGGGCTTAAGCAAGCTTCTAGGAGTTGGAATCTTCGTTTTGATGAAGTTGTTAAGAGTTATGGCTTTATTAAGAACGAAGATGAACCATGTGTTTACAAGAAGGTTAGTGGGAGTAATGTTGTTTTCCTTATGCTTTATGTGGATGACATACTGCTTATAGGAAATGACGTTCCTATGTTACAGTCTACTAAAATTTGGTTGTCAGAAAACTTCACCATGAAGGATTTGGGAGAAGCAGCTTATATACTTGGTATTAAGATCTATAGAGATAGATCAAAAAGGTTGCTTGGGTTATCCCAATCCACGTACATAGATAAGATGCTAAAGAGGTTTAGCATGGATGGGTCGAAAAGGGGTTTTCTTCCTGTCAATCATGGAATTCATCTTTCCAAGGCCATGTGTCCTAAGACACAGGATAAAAGGAAAAGCATGGAAAGGATTCCATATGCATCTGCAATTGGATCTATCATGTATGCTATGCTATGTACGAGACCAGATGTCTCTTATGCTTTCAGCATTACAAGCCGATTCCAGGCTGATCCTGGAGAGGGTCACTGGACAGCTGTAAAGACGATCCTAAAGTACTTGAGAAGGACTAAGGATCATTTTCTGGTTTATGGTGGTTGTGATGAGCTGAAAGTGAAAGGGTTCACTGATGCCAGTTTCCAGAATGACAGAGATGATTCAAAATCCCAGTCAGGTTTTATCTTTACCTTAAATGGTGGAGCAATTTGTTGGAAAAGTTCCAAGCAAGAAACCACGGCAGATTCTCCTACCGAGGCTGAATACATAGCAGCTTCAGAAGCAGCTAAGGAGGCAGTATGGATCAAAAAGTTCATTGGTGAACTTGGAGTGGTTCCTAGCATTGTTGATCCAATACCTTTGTATTGTGATAACACCGGAGCTATTGCTCAAGGCAAAGAACCCAGGTCTCATCAGAGATCCAAACATGTGCTCCGCAAGTATCACCTCATCCGAGAAATTGTTCAAAGAGAAGATATAAAATTGGACTATGTTCCCACAGATGATAATTTGGCTGATTCCTTAACAAAGGGACTTTCTCAGAGAAAGCATGATAGTCATTATGAGTCATTGGGTTTGATTCGTCGACCTGATTGGCTCTAGGCCAAGTGGGAGATTGTTAGTATGTAGGTGTCCTAGAGACAATCAGTTGAACACCTTGTACTGTTTGATATTTCATGATTAATATATTTGAGCATAATTTATCTTTATCATATTTATGTCTCGCCTATATTTTATAGTTAATATGAGATTAAAGATAAAGGCCCAAGGAATAGAATATGTGTTTATTCGGTGATCTATGATAGGGATCATGATCATGAGGAATCGAGTACACTACATGTCTATTGCCTGAAACTTGTTCCTAGTCTTGAATCGCCAAGAAAGGGCATTGGTGTTTTCAATAAGACTAGTACGACATCATCTACTTGTATAGTGATGCAAGGTAGGGACCTCATGGAATGCAGGCATGTTGATGCCTTAGCTGATGTCGTGGGTGGATCTGTTAGAGAACAGATAGCATTGAACTGACCCACTGAGAGACTCCACAAGGATTCATTGTAGAGAGTATCATTGGATTTGTAATGTCTCTTATCATTTGGTAGTGCGGATCATCTTAGACTTGAGGATGTCATCGACCACTATGTCCTAGGGTTATACTTTGACTGTACAACTCTATCCGCCTGAAAAATGGGGAGAACAGTGTACTCTTGGGTATTACCTGAATACATGAGTATAGATGGTCATGCCGAAAGGACTTACAATCCTCTACAAGGGATTAGTTGTTCACAAGACCGGTAAGAGCTTGGATGACTTCTAGTTGATTCGAGAATCTATGCATAGTAAGTGATCATGAAGAGTCATGATCTGTCTTAGAGTCAATAGAAGAATATTCCTGGTTCTGTGAAATAGCTACATTTAGTCAATCAAGAGAGATGATACTCTATCCTTGCTCTCGACTAAATATGAACAACATTGTAAGAGATGATATATGCACAGTATCCAAATTAGAAAAGGTAGATCACTTGATCAACTTGATTAGTTCTGGGACTGCAGAGCATTGCTAGTGTCTTATGTAGTCATTAGATAAATTGACCTTTTAAAGGAGTTTAATTGGTTCAAGTTTATCTATGTCAGTAACTAATTGGGCCTAATGGGTCACACACTAAAAACTATTCTTGATTGCTTAATTTAGTTAGTTTGGACCAATAAATGTTATTGGGCTTTGTCAAGACTATTGATGTAATTGGGTTAGTACTTCAAGCCCAATTATTAAGAGGTTAAGAGATTGAGGTAATTTATGAATTTACCAAGGCTGTATCCAATCAGGATTGGATAAAGAGAGTAATTAATTAGTAATTATTTATTCACGTGAATAGTGTCAAATGAATAGTACAAAGTGAAAAGTACTATTCATCTTTTACTATTCATGAATAATCAATTATTATAATTAATTATTAGAAGCACTTCTTGAAATAATTAATTGTTCAAGAATCACTTCTTGGAATAATTGATTCTTCAAGAAGCACTTTGGATTTGAAGTAGAAATGAATGTGTGGCTCACATTAAAAGAAGAACATGTGGCTCACACTGAAAGAAGAACATGTGGCCATGGTTCACTCTTTGTTTCTATAAATAGCACTCATTTCCTTCATTTCAATTCACACCATTTCATAAGCTTCTCTCTTAAGCTTCTCTCTCTCTCTCTCTTCCTCTTAAGGAAGTTCTTTCTCTTTCTCTCTCTTTCTTCCTCTTAAGGAAGTTCTCTTAGTCTTGAGTAAGAAATCCGAACTCTTGAAGTTCTCCACCTTGTTACTGCCTAGCAAGCATTCAAGGAGTCGGGGATTCAAGGAGAAGGTGTTCTCATTTGCAATCAGGAGATAGTCGTGTGGATCAACGTTAGAGGACATCATACTCTTTGACGTCTTCAAGTGATCACAGGTATTCCTGAAACCCTGTATGTGTTTTAACGAGTAGATCCTAAATATGTACTGTAAGAGTTACGGTACATGGTACATGACTCATGAGGTTAGTATTTCCACATGGTACGGTAAATATTATTTACCAAAGAGATTCTTCTGAGTATGCTCTGTGGCTGCAGCTTAGTCTGATCTGTCACATCAGAAAAGAATTATTCTTGAGCAGTAAATATTATTTACCAGTACAGTAAATACTATTTACCGAACAGTTAAAATTATTTACCGGCATAGTAAAAATTATTTATCGTTGTAAAATATTTTTACAGGCGTGGTGAAAATTATTTACTGTTCACGCTAAATATTATTTACTGGTGTAGTAAAAATTATTTACTGGCACGGTAAAAATTATTTACCATCACAGTAAATATTATTTACTGGCACAGTAAAAATAATTTACCGGCACGGTAAAAAATATTTTTACTGTTACTATTCACATGAATAGTAAATATCCAACGTGGGTTCCGCAAATACTGAAAATTTTGTTTTTCAACCTCGTAAACATGTTTCTTGAACGTCAAGCTAGAACATTCTTAACCCTCACTAATTACCATGTCAAACTCACCAGTTTAAATAAATAAATTTATAATAGTAATATAAGACTGATAACTCAAATCATAAGAGTTTACTTTTCATGTATGTTAACGTTGACTATACACATGAACATAAATGAAAACATTTCATGTATGTGTATATAGTTTTTAAAAATGTCCAATAAACATCTTTCTTTATGCTGCTTTGGGACTAAAAATATGAACAACGTACAGTCCATTCACACTGCTTAATATTTACACACTCGAGCTCATTTATTTTGATCTCCAAAATGAATTATCGATGCTTGTAAAATAACGTACTTGACTTTTTATTAAGTTGTGTCACATGTCCTTTATTTTCATATTTTCAACCTTCTATAATCATTAACTAAAATTATTTCTATTCCTTTCTTTTCTTTTTTTAATTCGATGGAAGATTTTCTCTCACAAGACTTGGAATGTTTGCCTCTTCTAATAAATACGTTTCATAAGATTGAAACTCGTGTTCTTTTTATAGAGGCGAAATTGCTTACCATCTCAACCAACAGTTTTTTAGTTTCATTTTCCTTTCTAATGAGAGGGCTCCATATAGTTGATATTAATAGTGTATAATTAAATAATTAAACTAAAATTTGATAACAATTTACTTTAATTATATTCAAAATTTAAATAATTGAAATGAAATCCATCAATATTAATAATTATTATACTAAATAAAGAAATCCTTATAAAATTCATATATACAATCATTAAATATTATCAAATCAAGAAAAGTTAGAATGAGTGTAAGAATTAGTTGATATGATTTAATGAGCTAAAAACATAAAAAAACGTTAAAGTTAGTACGAACATTTTAGGGTGACTCAAAACGACGATTTTGTAAGGAGCAATATGAAAACGATAAATTGATAAATTTGGAGAGATAGCAAATCATCCCGACCATGCATCCGTTTGCCCTCTATTTATATTCGGCCATCGCAACCCTATGTATGAACTATGAAGCGACTTCTTGCGCCAAATTGCGGAACGGTTCAAATAAACTTCATCGTTAAATCTATTATCTCCAGTTCTAATTATATGTTATGTATCTTTAAATTATATATTAGTTTATTAATTAAATTAAGTAGTTTAAAGACAAAAATAAGAATAAAAATACTTTAAAGTAATTTAATTAGTTTCTTTAATTTTTTTTAAAAAATTAATTAATTCTTATAATTAAGACCCACAATATTTCAGAGGACAAGAACATCGTATCGTGTAAAAGCTGCAGATAAACAAGAGAGAGGGACTCTAGCCGGGATCTTTTTGCGAGAGGACGGGAAAGAGACGAATAAACTATGCCGCATTCATGGGTGGGGCCTACCGACCGGTGAGGCGTTAAGCGTCCCGAGTCCTCGTGTAACTCGGAAACCCGCGGATTTCAACAATATCATTTCTCCCGCCAACCAATGCTCGCCACGTCGCTCCAATTTTTTAATTCCCTCCGACTAAGGTAGTTTCCATTTTGCTGTCTATTTTTATTTTTATTTTTTTTAAATTTCCGATACATATTACCCGGAAGAAATTGACGGTGTATTCGTATGTGCCCGTGCTTTATCCCACCCAAAACGCGGGTTTGAAAATATCTCTTCTTTCCGATTCTTTCCTCCTCTGTCTAGTCCTCCCTACACCTTCCCTTCTTCATTCTTGCTTCTCAATCGCAGGTGGTCTTTTCTTTCCTCATTCTTTTGTCTCGTGTTTTTCCTATTTGCCACTGTTTTTGTCCGGTTCTTTTGATTCCTATATTCTTCATTTGATCGATATCTATGTCTTCTTTCTTGCTTTTGATCTTCATCCTCTACAATTGGATTGCTGTGAATTGTGATGTTGAAATCATGCCATTCACTTCATTTTTTGGGTTTTGGGCAGAAAGCTCCTTCTTGTGTAGCAATCAATTGCTTAGATCTGATTTTTTTAATTTGTATGCTTCACGTCAAGCAGCCATTATTGTAAACCCACCTCTGCTCAATCGAAAAGCGATTAGGTTTCGAGATGTGACTTTCTTTCCATGAGCCTGAAATTTATTTGCTCCAAAACCGTGAAGTCAACCAATCATATAGACTTGGAGTTGGAGTTCCGTTTTTTTTTTTTTTTTTTTTTTTCCGTTGCCGCCTTATGGATGGAATGAGTCATCTAGTAACTAGCCCTGGCCTGTCATGGTGTTATTTACTTTGAATATCTGCTCAGGCGAAAAAACAAGATGATCATACGCAGTTATGATAGGTTTGGTAATCTGAGAAGGTTGAGTTCTCTTTGATTTCGCCATAAAGAAATACTATTGCTTTTCTCTTGGGTGATGTCTGACCTGTATGATTTACTCTGTCACAATTGGTGCATCATCATCATCATCATGATAATGCAAAACGTTATTCTCAAAGTACTCTTCTGGATAAATATTCTTAAAAATGTTAGTTAGTAAACAGTCTGTGTTGCTTTTATTTTTGGTAGTGTTGTATTAGGAAAATCGTAAGATTTTTTTTTTTTCCTTGAAATTTCTTGGTTATTGTCATCCCAAGATATGATGAACGGAACTCAGTATATCGGTGAAAGTTCGAGTTCAACTTCTCTCAGTAGTCAACATGATATTGAGGATGACCGCATGATTGCTGCTGTGTTATCTGAAGAGTATGCCAAATTAGATGGCGCAGTTGGTAGGCGCCTTTCCAACCTGGCACCTGTTCCTGTAAGAATTCTTACAATTCCGTTATTGCCCAGATTATCTAACAATGCCTTTTACTTTAATTTTCTTACCATTCTGGCCATACTTTGCTCATGCCAAATTTCTAACAATGCTTAATTTTGGTAAATTGTTATGCTACTCATGCATATCCTATCACTTAATATGCTACTCATGCATAGATTTAATTCTTTTAGAGGATCATGATGAGTCATGCATTCTTGATATTTTCTTTTATTATCTTGCTGGTTTTTTTCTCCCTTTGGACTCTGTTGGGATGTGGTTCTTAATGACTATGTTATGATATTCTGCACCGTCATCTCTTAGGAAAGTGAACTTTCTTTATAGTCGTCAATTAATGACCATGGAGGGAAAGATTATTCACCTTTCATTAAAAGCAGATGCGAGAGAAAGTTGTCTGAAATTTTGTGCCTTACTAAATTTTTTTAAAATTTGAAATTTCAGCATGTGCCCCGGATTAATTCCTTCATACCTGACACAAATGATGCTAGTATGGATCACCAGCGCCTTCTTCAGAGGTATGCCACCTTGCAGTTGTCTGTTTCAGCTATTTTTTCTCATGAATATTCTAAAGCTTCCAAGTTCTGATAAAAAAGATGGCTGTAATAGTAATGAGGAAGTGTTCATCATGCATGATTAATAACATCACTGGTCAGGCAAGTATTCTGTTTTCTTGTTTATATCGAAAGAAGTTAGAGGCTATATGCATAGAAATTGGGCATTCAAATGAGGATTACTTAGTCTAATGTTGTATTGTCACCAATAATCAGGGATCATCTAGTAAAAATGTTACAAGCTCATTCCTGCTATACATTTACTCTTGATTGGAGATGTTAAACTGGTCTCTATTGACTTTTGTAGGTTGAACATGTATGGTCTATGTGAAGTCAAAGTTTCTGGAGATGGAAATTGTCAGGTATTATTGTGGCAACAATTTTCTAAAATTATCTGCTTAGTACATTTATTAACAATTCTCCCTGTCTTGCAGTTCCGTGCACTTTCAGAACAGTTGTATAGGTCACCTGAATACCACAAAAATGTTCGGAAAGAAATTGTGAAACAGGTATGTCCACTCAGAAAGCACTAGCCAAATACATATTGTTAGCTATGAGGACATCTGGTTTTCTTAGGTTATGGTTGTTTAACTAAGCTAAAGGTTGAAATTTGCTGATGTATAAATGAATGAGTTTTAAATTAGTGATTGCATTCTCCATAGGAGGGCCTAATTTGAGTTTGACTCTTTTAATGTCCAAGATATATTTAATGTGTTTGTAAATGATGCTTGCATTAAGTGGACATATAAGGGAGGGAAATAGAGAAGATAACATACGTTGATAAACCAAAATGTAAATTGTTTATATGTTGTGATGATAAAAACTGTCACTTGCTTAAGGTCGATAAGCGTGGAATTCAGTAGTTCTATCACAATATTATATGGACGATTTGAAATGCTTATTTGCCTAAAATTTCTCTCTGCCAGCTCAAAGACCATCGCTCATTGTATGAGTGTTATGTTCCAATGAAGTACAAACGATATTACAAGAAAATGGCAAAGTATGTGTCTTTCATTGATACCATCAAATATTCATTGAGCCATTACGTTATGGGTTCTTGAAATATTTTTTCTTGTGTGTGCTGGTGTAAAACTTACATCATTCTCATTCTATCTTCCTGATGACAGATCTGGAGAATGGGGGGATCATGTTACCTTACAGGCAGCTGCTGATAAGGTGTGTTGTGCTGTTTTCAAATAATCTCTTTCTTCTACAGGACGCAGCAAATTGATTAGTATTTCTCTGGTCCTTGATATAAGACATATTTGAGGAGTTGGTCATTTCATATTTGCCAACATTTTCTTAGTTTACATCTATTGATGCTCTCTCAACAATAATAAAGAAAGAGAGGGAATGAGGGAATTAAGGAAGATATCTATGCTGTTTTATAAAATATATGCCATATTAACTACCTTAACCAACTTTTTTAATCTAATCAAATAAGGTAAATATGTTCTATACTTAGGACCGGAAGAGTATTTGTTTCTTTCTTCTTCAATTTATCTGTACACTGCTGTTTTAACTAGGATGGAACTATGGAAGTTCAATTCTTCTATGGAATGCGGCAAAATGATCAATTAGTGCTCTGTTCGAAGATGTTTATTGCTGATAGGTTAATGATTTTATAAAAATCATAACAATAATGATGACTTGATGACTATAACCAATCATCTGGGAAACGGTGATGACTCACATACGCGTAGTGAATGTAACTATTGTTTTTGCACATTTGAAAGGGTTCTTCTACCTTATGGTTTGCTGTCACTGATAGCAACCAAGTATAATGCTAAATTTGCTGTTTATAGCTTGGACATTTGTTTATATGCTTTTTGTAAAAATATACTTGTGTACATTGGTTACGTTTACTTGATCATCCGCTGCCCCTAATAGTAACTAAAGAGTATAATGGATTTGCATTTTATATCATTAAATTATGATATGCGTTATGTTCAAAATTCTTCTTTTTTCTTTTCCATTTGTGTGTTTATTTAATTTTATGGGATTTTAGAATATTGACGCTTTAAGTGAGTTATAGATAAATTATCTTCTCTTAGGGTGGAGTCATCTAGTAGAACTTGATATGATCTCCCTCTAATTCTAATTATAAGAATACTTTTGTAGTGCAATTTGCATCACAAAGATGCTCCTATAATTAGGAGCGGAGGTAGTATTACACTAGACTATTTGTGTTGTGATCCAAGTTCCACATCTGGAATTTAGTGGGGAGGATATACATGTACGCGCTATAAAATTGAATTTCAGCCATATTTCTTGCTTCATTTGCTGTGTATAGCTGTTGGAATGAAGTATAACCTGGCTTGTTTGCAATTTAGTTTGCAGCGAAGATATGCCTTCTAACATCATTCAGAGACACTTGTTTCATCGAGATTACGCCGCAGTACCAAGCGCCAAAGCGTGGTAAGACTCATTACTCATCACCATGGTCAAAACACTTGTTCAGTTAATCATGGATCGATGCATCTGGTGGAAATATTACTTGTCTCATGAAATCAATAATCTTGCTAAAGTGTATTATGCTTGCTCTCAAGTAGTAATTCAGACCTTGCAGATCTTTAATTATGAAAAAAGTATGCTGATGCGAGCATCTATTCATTTGTTAATGATGCAGAGTTGTGGTTGAGCTTCTGGTCTGAGGTTCATTACAATTCATTGTACGAAATTCGAGGTGGGTTCACCCGAAATTCCGACAAGTGGGTTTTTTGGTCGGAGCATCGTACACAACTTTATAAATTGCTTATTTGTGTTATCATCTTCATTGCAGATGCACCGATCCAGCCTAAACCAAGGAGGAAGCACTGGCTGTTCTAGGAGAGTTAGGTTCGTTACATTGATGAAAGCATTAAGGATATGTATAGGAGTGAGAAATTATTTTGGTCCTTGAAAGATAAATGCTTTTTTCAGTTCAGCCCCTTAATTTTTGGATCCATCAATTGAATCCTTGACGGTCTTAATATTACTGCAATGTTATTTATTATTCGATGGCTTCAGAGTATTCAATGATTCAATTGAGAAAAGTGTAGGAGTGACAAAATTGAGAAATGGTATACCATCTTTCAAGGATCAGAAGATAATTTGCTCAATTTAGAGTTCTTGTGTATATTTTCTGTTCTATATATCAGATGAGAGGGACTAGGGAAGAGAAGTGGGGGAGACATTCTTCTCTTGCTCCTTGTTTTTTCTTTTTCAATTTTCATTCATTCATTTTTTTCATAAAGTTCTATACTTTTTGACTTTTCATCTCCTGTTGTAGGAGGAAGTACAGTATGGGCATTGGAAATTGTTTAGTGAAAGTAAATATGGTCATAGTTATGCCTTTTGGTTGTAAGCTTAAATGTTATTTATGCACGGAATTTTTTATTTTATTTTTTCCTGGTGAAGCTTAGGTTACTAATCTTTATAAAACATTGATTGTAAACATAAATTTTGGATATGATGGGCGCTGTTTCATTTATTGAATATATAAATAATGGCATGTTAAATTAAACAGAAATAAGTAAAATAGTTATCTTCGGCCGCGATGCTATGCTAATTTTTGAAAGTGATTTTATAAGTAGAATAATTATTTACGTTATGAATTTCGGTTATAGAAATGCGTTGCTATATTTTTTTGAAGAAAAAATCTTGATAACTTTTGTTAGTTTTGAAATATTGAAATGTCAATAATACCCAACTGGACTCCTCATATTCATATCCATATTTCTCCCTTTGGGAAAAAATATTTCCAAAATTAAACCCAGCGAACCGAGATAATTAACGAAAACCACGGTGTACGTTTGATATTAATGAAATTGGCGAGCAAAAAATAGTAATGGAATTAAAATTGTTGAAGAAAGAAATATTTCATGCAAAATTTATTTAAGGACTCACGTTTTGTTTAATGATATGCAACATATTTTTATCCATGCGCGCTCTGTATATGGTTGAAGCTGAAAGAATTGAAGAAGAATTATTTACGCTGAAAATGAGTTGCGCCTATCTAAACACCTAGATTAATAAGTACTCATGAGCAATATATATACACGCACACACACTTCACAATGAAGGATTTTTCAACAATTTTCTTAATAATAAAAAAAGTTGGGGATCCAATTTTTTTAAGAAAGTTTTAATTCTCAATAAATGAGGCATATATATAAGAAATTTTATGAACAAGATCAAAATTTGTAGTATTTCATATAAATAAGCATAATGAGCTTGTAAATGTGCCCTGGAACTGGAATACGAAGCTAAGTAGATGACATTAAATGTTGCATAGAACGTGTATCATACCAAACTCAATTATTGTAACATTACACGTATTGTAGAGCCCATTACTTCAAAAGTTTCTCTCCGTGAGTGAGAGCCTCCTGCTCTTCGTGAGTTCTCCTGGTTCCTTGGAACCTTTTGGCCCTGTGTCTTTGTTCTGACTCTTCTTCCTCCATCCCCTTGTGCTTCTCTGAATAACCCCTGTGCTGCCTTCTGGGGGTGTTTTTTCATTGTTTGTGTGTGGAAGTATGGAGATAGGGCAAAGTAGTGGTCCCAGGGATGTTAAGCAAGTGGTATTGGATCTTGATAGTGATTCAGAGGAATGTGGTGGTGCACTTGTTGGTAAAATTTTCACCAGTAAGAAGCTTAATATACCTGCCGTTGTTGCTATGATCAGAAGAGGATGGAACCTAGATGAGGATTTAGAAATCCATGAGCTTGACCGGGAGAAACTTATATTCCGGTTTCGATTCAGAAAAGCCTCAGATTTTGCTCGCATCCTAAAGGGGAGACCGTGGTCGGTTCAAGGTTTTCTCTTAAATCTTCAAGTTTGGGAAAGCTTTATGGTCCTTCGAGACATTAGCTTTGAGGAGGTCCCGTTTTGGGTTCAGTTTCACGGTCTTCCGGTTGAAGCTCTCAATGATGCAAATGCCAGAACTTTGGGCGATACCGTGGGAAGATCAGTTATGTTTGAGCGGCCGAAAGTGGAAGGAAAAATAGAGAGAAGTTTTATGCGTGTTCGATCTCTGATTAAAATGGATTCACCTCTAGTTTTTGGGTTCTGGATACCACGAAAGAATAGGGAACCAGCGTGGATTACGGTAAAATACGAGAGACTACCGAAATTCTGTTATGCTTGTGGGAGGTTGAACCATGATGGTCGCCGGTGCACTGAGGTCTCTGAGCATCTTCAGGAAGAGGACATGGTGGAGATGTATGGCAGTTGGATGAGTACCTCGACGGTTTTAACCAATGAAGGAGTTGTGCAGATCTGTGATGATAATTGGTGTGAAGGCCCGTTTATTAAGGACAGATCCAAGACCCCCACCTGCCGGGGAAGGAGGCACGTCTCACCGGAAAAGGTAGCTACAGACGTGATGATGCTCCCATTCTACAGTTCTCCGGTGACTGCCCCTCCAGGAAACCGGTTAACCATAACGGATACTAGTGACAGGCATGATGTCACGACAGTGCTTCCTCGGTCTTCCCACCCAACGGCTGGTTCTGCACAACGGACGGCGGATGGAGTGGCAATGAAACAGTCCACGCCGAAAGCACCTGCAACAAGGGAGACAGGAATAGCAGACGATGACGTCAGCGATGAGAGTGAAAATCACGTTATGGAGGATTTACAAAGTCAATCCGTGGTGGACTGTGCAATTGGGCCAATTCTGGGCCTTGGACCGAGTGGAGAAAATTGCACAAGGAGACAGAGAATGGAGAGGAGGGAGAAAAGAGAGAGGTACGTGGCTGATCATGAGCAAGTTGACCGACAAGATGATAAGTATGAGGCCAAACCAGTTTGTGCATGCAAGAATTTTTCTGAGCTCCAGCTGAAAGCATCTGTTGCGATGGTGGGAGGAGAGCCAGCGGATGACGTAGGTGGTGGGAAGGACGAAGAGGGTAGCGTTTTTAGGAAAGAAGATGATGGGGGTGACGGTGATGGGTTTGACCGAGATATGAGAATGGAAAATATGTTGACATGTGGGACCTTGGATTCTTGTGTTTCTTTCAATTCAAGCCACGGTGACAAAAGTGGGGAGGTCACGTGCTTATCTAAGGGAAAAGAGGAATGTATGGGCTTCACCAAGAATTCTTATGGGCTCAAAGTTCATCTTCTGGGCCCACCGAATGAGGAAGGCTCTCATCACCTACCTCCTTTAGTTGGCCCAAACAACTCTTCCTCATATGGGCCTGGACCAGCGGCCTTGTGCTATCTTCCTTCTAACCAGCTATCTTCCGCGGACGCTATGTTCCCAAGCCCAACCAGCCAGGATTCAGGTATGTCTATTCATTATAGTATTCCTATTATTAATCATTCTTCTATTTATGCAGAGGTGGCTACAGATAATATTAAGGGACCACGGGAGGGAGTGACTGTGTCCAAAGGAAAGGAAAAAATTAACCAGGAGCTCTCGCATCCTTACATTGTGGAGTACCCTAGTGATGAGGAGAGTACGGCTCAACCTTCTAGTCCTCCTTGTGGTCTCCCTCCTATCTTGGCTTTGACATTGAGCTTGGAAGGTATTCATCTTAAGCGCACTCGTGAGGATGATGTTACACCGGCTAAGCGGCAGAAATATAGAAGGTTGGACTTTGTGTCCATTGATGAACCAGCTCCTCCCCATTCTGTAGTAAGGAGGTCTCAGAAGGAGCGCAAGAGGAATTTTCGATCGGTAAAGAAGCATTTTCGTCTGTGTGGAGTTGATGTCAATTCGGGTATGGCTAGTGAGTCGCCCCTGTCTGCGGAGATTGATTTTACTGATAGCTGGTTAGTGGTTGGCAGTGCACAAGATATGGATCATGACTCTTTGCAGTCTGATAAAGCCGGTGGTTGGATGGGACCAACCACCGGTTCGCCATGAATCTACTGGCTTGGAACTGTCAGGGTTTGGGGGTTGCCTTGACAGTTAGAAATTTAAGGGACGAGTGTTCCAGGAGGAAACCCCACTTAGTTTTCCTTATGGAGACTAAGCAAAAGACAAAGGTTGTTAGGAAGGTGAGGCGAAGATGTGGTTTTTATGAGGATTGGATTGTAGATCCTGTTGGAAAAAGCGGTGGCCTGGCGTTGTGGTGGTCGGAGGGGCTTACTGTGAATATACTGTTCTCGTCTTCGAATATTATTCATACCAGTGTGTGGTCGGATACCTTTTCGACTCCGTCGTATATTACTTTCATCTATGCCCCCACTGATGAAGGGGATAGAATGAAGTGCTGGCAGGAGATTCGACGTTTTAGCAACAATATCGGAAATGCATGGATGTGTATCAGGGATTTCAATGATGTCCTTTATCAACACGAGAAAAGCGGGGGCCGCCCGCATCCCTGGAGAAGGATTCTGAATTTCAAACGTCTGTTGGCGGACTGCGAACTTGAAGATCTTGGGTACAGTGGTCCTACCTTTACCTGGTGCAACAATCGGGATTATCCGGATACAATCCATGAGCGTATTGACAGGGCCTTGGGAAATTTGCAGTTGAGAGAGTTGTTTCCGTGTCTTCAGGTGTTTAATGTGGCTCCAGCTGGATCTGACCATCATCTGCTGTTCGTTAACTTCCAATATGAGAATCGTCATCATAAGCGGGTCTTTCGGTTGGAATCTGCATGGGTCTTACATGGGTCTTTCCGTGAAGTTATCAGGGAATGTTGGCGGGATTATATTGATAATGGAGATTCCACACTAGAAAAATTCATAGGCAAGCTGAAGAAGTGTACGCAGATGTTATTGGCTTGGAGCAAGAAGGAATTCCCTAATACTAGTAGGAGCATTGAGCTTTTGAAGGGTCATCTGGCTGATCTGTCTCTAGAGGTCCGATCCGCGGAAGTTGCCAGAAGGATTATGGAGGTGAAAGGGGACCTAGATAGGGTTTTGGAGCGGGAAGAGCAGTATTGGTGGCAGCGATCTAGGAATAATTGGTTAGGTGCTGGTGATAGAAACACACGATTCTTTCACATATCTACTATCAAGAGGAGGCAACAGAATAGAATCTCCTGTATCAGAAATGATGAAGGCAACTGGCTGTATGAGAAGGAAGAAATATCTAACAATATTGCTAGTTTTTTCCAGGAACTGTTCACTACTTCTGGTAACGCTTCAATGGATACTGTCTTGGGCTTTATTGAGCCTTCTATCAGTTCTGATATGAATAGCAGCCTTCTGGCTCCAGTTTCTGCCGACGAGATTAAAGCGGCTGCCTTTAGTCTTGGAAGCAACAAAGCACCTGGTCCTGATGGGTATTTGGGTAAATTTTATCATTCCTGTTGGTCTGATATTGGTGAGTCAGTTTGTCGTCTGGTTAAAGAGTTTTTTGCTGGTCATTTAGAGCTTAATGATTTAAATGAAACTAATATCACTCTTATTCCTAAAGTGCATAAACCTGAACATATGTCTCATTTCCGCCCTATTGGCCTGTGCAATTTCTCTTACAAAATCATTTCTAAAATTCTGGCCAATAGAATGCGGCCTCTGCTTGATACTTGTATTTCACAAAACCAAAGTGCCTTTGTTCCAGGGCGGTGCATACATGATAATATTATTATTGCTAATGAGGTGTACCATTACCTTCGTCGTAAGAAAGACACCTGCAAGTATGAATTCGCGCTTAAAATGGATATGAGTAAAGCATATGATAGGGTAGAGTGGAATTTTCTTGAAAATGTGCTGTTGAGATTTGGTTTCTGCTGGGAGTGGGTTTCTCTTATAATGAAATGTGTCTGCTCTGTTAGTTTGAATATCTGCTTATCAGGTGAGAAAGTGAGTTCTTTTACCCCGAGCCGAGGTATTCGACAAGGGGATCCGCTTTCCCCGTATCTCTTCATCATTGTTGCAGAGGTTCTTTCCATCATGATTAGAAAGAGCCAGACCGATTATTTCATTAAAGGTGTCAAATTAAGTCATAGTTGCCCTGAACTTACACACAGCTTCTTTGTGGATGATGCTCTATTGTATATGCGTGCCTCCCAACGCAATTGTAATCATCTGGCGGATATTCTGAAATTGTATTGTTCTGCCTCGGGGCAGGTAATCAATCTTGATAAGTCAAGTATCTTCTTCTCTTCCAATACCCCTGATGATGTGAAAGATATGGTGGGTAGGACTCTTGGTATTCCTGCGACTGAGGACCCGGGCAGGTATCTTGGTATACCGAGTATATGGGGTAAGACAAAACACCAGGCCTTGGCATATGTTCATGAACGCATTGCTAATAAGATCCAGGGTTGGGGGCATTCGCTCTTTTCTTTTGCGGGGCGTGATGTTATGATTAAAGCGGTTCTCCAAGCGATCCCTATCTATCCTATGAATGTCTTCAAATTCCCGGTAAAGACTTGTAAAGAGATTAGTAGCCTAATTGCGAACTTCTGGTGGAGTGGTACTGTCTCTGGGAGTACTACTCATTGGAAAGCTTGGGAGTCTCTGACAACAGCAAAAAGCATCGGTGGGATGGGTTTCCGAGATTTATCTGTCATGAATGATGCTCTTTTGGCTAAAACGGCATGGAGATTGCTTACTCGCCCCGAAGATCTGTGGGCCAGGGTTCTGAAGAGTGTGTACTTTCCCAAAGGTGGTTTCATGAAAGCTAGGAAAGGTCATAAAGCATCATGGTGCTGGTCTAGCATTCTGGGGGGTAGGGAGTTTCTTAAGCAAGATTTGCATTGGGACATTGGAGATGGAGCTTCTATTAGTATCTGGGATGACATATGGGTCCCTCAGGTGACTTTTCCGGACAAACCCAGCAATCTTAATCCTATTGTGGCCAAGGGAAGGGTTTGTGACCTTATTGTTGATGGACAGTGGGATCTATCCCTCATTGACCAATATATCTCCTCGGAAGTCAAGACTGCTATCTATGGCATTAATATATTATCGAATGGTTTGCCTGATAAATTGGTATGGACTAATGCTCAAAATGGTGTATATTCGGTGAAAGCGGGGTATCATAACAGTAAAAACAAGATGCTTTCTGACGGCAACAAGGCTGGGTCCTCTATAGTTGTTGCCCCATCTTGTTGGAAATCAATTTGGAAGATCAGGGTTATCCCGAGAGTTCAACTGTTCATCTGGCGGATTTTAAATAATGTTGTGGCTACTAATGCGGCCCTCTATAAGAGGAGGAGATCTCAAAATCGCATCTGTCTCATTTGCACTGATGCGGTGGAGATGGTGGAACACTTGTTTTTTCATTGCCCCTGGACTAAGTGTGTATGGTTCGGGTGTTCTCTTGGTGTAAAGCTTGATGTGGCTAGTATTATGAATTTTAATGCCTGGTGGATTCAAATTGCAGGTATGTCTTCTTTAGACCATCATAATCTTTCCTTAATCTGTTGGATCTTATGGTTTATTTGGAAACATAGGAACAATCTTGTCTTTAATCATAAAGATCCTAATCCCATTGATGTCATTGAATGTGCGAGGAAAAACAACTTTGACTTCTGGGTGAATTGTGACAAAAAGCAAGGCAATTCGGAGGTTCGAGGGGTTAATCCTCTTCACCTAGCTGTATGGTCCCCTCCAACTGCCGGCATACTCAAGTATAACTGCGATGGGGCCTTTTCGCCCAGTGAGACTGATGCAGCTATTGGAGTCATCTGTAGGGATCAGCTTGGAGGTTTCAAATGGGGTTTTGTGGACAAAGTAAAATCTATCTCCGCTTTCATGACCGAAGCCTTAGCTCTCAAGAGGGCACTAATGCTAGCTGTTGATTTAGGTCATGATATGGTTATTTTTGAAACTGACTGCCTTTCTTTGGTTAATTGTGTTAATGCTAAAGCTCTGGATATGATTGATTGGAAGTGTAGGAGCATTATTTTCGATATTATTTGTCTGTTGGGTTCCAAGGTTGGGTTCTCATTGTCCTTCACCCTAAGGGGGGGTAATCGTGCGGCTGACCAGGTTGCAGCTGATGCTTATAAAGGGGTGTGCCCGATTGGGTGGGTTTTCCAACCAACACCTTCTTTGCAGACTCTTCTAGCCTTGGACTCTCATATGATAAATGTTGTTCCTAATGATGTTCCTCACTCTGATCATCCATTGAGGGGTGATTGTCTGTAGTTTGTTTTATTTGTGTGTATTCTGTTTTGTTTGTAACCCATGTACGCTGTGTGTTTCCGTTCAGGTTGTGTTATCCTTTGTTGCTCTTTGTTAGTTTGTCATGTAATGTTGCTTGTAATGTCGTCTGAAGATTTAATAGAAGTATCCTTTGACCAAAAAAAAAAAAAATGCCCAGCTAATATACTTGGGAGTTGGCTTCTGTCCGCTGCACAATTCGTCCGTTGCCATCCGCTGCAATGAAATGACCTTGTTTGGAGCAAAAAAAACTGAGGCTGATGCCTTTTTTCTTTTTCTTTTTTTTTTAAAAGGGTATACAAAAAAAAAATACTTACATCGGATACTGATTGGTACTAAAAATATATTTCAGAATACTAATTGGTATTAGAAAAAAAAACTTAAGAGAGTGATGGCTAAATTGTATGAAGGGAGATTAAGTTATTGAAGGAAAACTTAATTTCAAAGTATTCTGTAAGGATTTCATATGAAGAGATAATTTGTTTTGAAGGACTATTTTAAAAATATCATTTTTTCGATCGGGCTGCTTGGATATGGTTCTATTCATATAATTTTGATAGGCTGAAGTTGAAGTCTCAAGTCTAATTGGTTCAATTATTGGAGTTGTATTGTGGGAAAAAGGAAGTGTTGTGTATATATGGTTTGGTTGTCTGTTTCGTCAGAAATTAAGAGGAAAAGGTTCATACGATCTGACCCAAAGTGATCTGCAATTGCAATACAGCGCACGTTATCTTTGTCTCCATTCCCTCCATTTTGGTTTTAAGGGTTCTTCAGAAAAACACACTCCACAAATTATTAAAATATTTCCATTTTTTAATTTAACACAAAATGTAAAAAAAAAAAGTACATATACGTTAATTAGAACCGAAAGAGACTTGCAGAGATAATAAGTTGCGTTAGTAAGATTTAAGACAAATGGTTTAGTAGCTATTAGACTATGTACATGTGTATCCTTAAATTATATACTACCTCTGATCCTAATTATAAGAACTAGTTGATTTTTTTTTAAAAGATTAAGGAAGCTAAATAAGTTACTTAAACATTTTATATGTTAAATATTCTTATATTATATATTAGTTTATTAGTCAAACTAATAAATTTGAAGAAAAAAATAAAAATAAAAATACTTTACAGTAATTTAATTAGCTTCCTTAATCTTTCCAAAAAAGTCAACTAGCTCTTATAATTAGGACCGAAGGGAGTATTAGTTTATTAGTTAAACTAATTATTTTAAAGAAAAAAATAAAAATAAAGATACTCTAAAGTAATTTAATTAGCTTATTTAATTTCTCCAAAAAAGTCAACTAGGTCTTATAATTAGGACTGGAGGGAGTATATTATAATCTATCTCTGAAACTTGAGGTTTATCAATTAGTGATATATAGATTAGGTTATTTTACATGGATATATGCAAATTAGAGGTGTATATAAGACAGCTAGAAAAAGATTACGATTTTTGGTTGGTGGCAAGAAGCGATATGTTGACATGAATGAAAGTGGTTCTATTTGTATACCAACCAATAATAATGCTACAATTATGAGTCCCTCAATCCCACGCATTTAATTTTAAACGCTGCTTGCTTATCTTATAAATCAAATCACACAACACAACCTTCTCTTGTTCCTCTAACACACACTCGCCTCACATGCCATGTTCCTATTTCTTCATCTCCTTCCCTTCTTAATTCATACACCAAGTATCACCAATTAATACTCAGATTTGCTTTGATTAATTAATTAATTAATTAATTAATATGGTGGTGTTGTTGTAATCAGAATCTCCATCGTAATATATATTCGAGCAATCAATAACATATTATTATTAAGATATGCAAATTAAACTGTACGCTCAAACCCTAAAATTATACTATCTCTGCTCTTAAATATAAGTCTCAATTGACTTATTTTAAAAGATTAAAGAAACGAATTATATTACTTTAAAGTATTTATATATATCACTTTTTCTCTAAATTAATTTGTCTAACTTATAAACTGATATACAATTTAATTACACACAATATATAATATAGTTAAGTAACGTATTTTGATATTTTTGTCTTAACTTGTGCACTTATTATATTCATTTATGGCCTGTACTCACGACGGCATCACGTTTAAGAAATACTTGATTAAGTGAAGATTTAAATGCCCCATTGAACCATAAGGCTTGTACAAAATCCCAAAGTAAATAATATTGGGTGAGCTTAAGGTAATCGATGATAATGGATGAATAATTATGAATCAGAAATGATATGTAGAGTGGATTAATTAGAGAGGGAGATTAATTAATTAAAGGAAGAAATGGGATTAATTAATTAATTAAAGGAAGAAATGGGATTAATTAATTAATGGATATAGAAGATGCCAAGTTGGGAAATGGGTGGGTGGTTCATGAGCGTAACGGATCACAACTCACAAACCGACCATGGGATACTGCGCCAGTAACCATAGACAGCCTTGGTCCCATCTTTATTATGATTATTACATACATCTAATTTATCACTTTATTATCATACACCCACCCACACTCAATCAAAAATGCATCATCGTTTTCTAAACACTTGTTTTACTATTGCCATCGCTCCTAATGATAGGAATACAATTTGTACTACAAAAGTAGTATTCCTATAATTAAGACCGAAAATAGTATTAATTATTACGCTTCTAATTGATAATTGATAATCCAAGACTTCTCAACTACTATAAATTATCAAGACTCTGGCATGAATCTGATTACACAATTAACGTAAAAAAAAAATCAAAAGACAGCTAAAGATGATTTAAACGTTTTGGAGAAACCTCTAAGTTCTGAATTCTGATGGTGTGTAGTAAATAGAAAGCCGTCGTTATAACTGTGTTCAAAAATTTTACCCCCCAAGCTTTTCCTTTTTCGTTTGTATGCTTCACAAGACACCATTCACAACTCACAATTCATTGGACAGTGTAGGACAAAACATTAGTGAATTATTACTATATTTAAAGTGAAAATTAAACATATGCTAAAGATTTGTTTAGTCTCCTTTTATCACAGATGTTTTACTTGTCTGGTCCTTCCAAAGATGTGGTAATAACGGATGAGAGGAAACCGCGAGGTGGCTTCTCAAATGCACATTCCTAGTCGCTTCTACCAAACATTTTCAAAACGATAGATTTTAAACAAAGAGTGAGAGATAATGAATTGAAGGACCCAATTGGCAATGCCATTGTTCTGCTTTCTCTGCCTCTATATATACCCTCTATGCTCTGGTCTTCTTCCCACAAGAACTCACCATTCCCATTCTTCAATGGCTTCTGCTCTCTGGGCTCTCTCTCTCATTTTGGCCTCACTCTCCTCTGCCGCCCTCGCCGGTGTCCCTAGGAGGCCCGTTGATGTACCCTTTGGCCGGAACTACTACCCCACTTGGGCTTTTGATCACATCAAGTACCTCAATGGAGGTTCCGAGGTTCAACTTTATCTAGATAAATACACTGGTACTTTCCTGCTTATCTTCATGATTCATTTCTTTCTTTCTCCGACGAACTTATTCATCACTGAGCTACCATTTTGAACAGGCACTGGCTTCCAGTCCAAAGGTTCCTACTTGTTTGGACACTTCAGCATGTACATCAAGATGGTTCCTGGGGATTCTGCCGGCACTGTCACTGCTTTCTATGTAATAAACTCTTCAAGTTTCAATTTTTTTACACTCTAATCTAGTTCGAGTGCTCTGTTTTTCTTCCTGGTTCGGGATATGTTTGTGTGACTCTTTGTTGTGAATGGAACTGTGCAGCTTTCTTCCCTGAACTCGGAGCACGATGAAATAGACTTTGAGTTCTTGGGGAACAGAACAGGGCAGCCGTACATTTTGCAAACCAACGTCTTCACTGGAGGCAAGGGTAACAGAGAACAGAGAATCTATCTCTGGTTTGATCCTTCCAAAGAATACCACAGATACTCTGTTCTCTGGAACATGTATCAGATAGTGTGAGTACTTCACTTATACACCCTTTTCCCCAAAAAAATATGGAATAACAGAGATGAAAATGGTGGTGCAGGTTCTACGTAGATGATGTTCCGATCAGGGTATTCAAGAACAGCAATGACTTGGGAGTGAAATACCCATTTAACCAGCCCATGAAGATATACAACAGCCTGTGGAACGCCGACGACTGGGCCACAAGGGGTGGGTTGGAGAAGACGGATTGGTCCAAAGCTCCATTCATAGCCACCTACAGGGGCTTCCACATAGACGGTTGTGAGGCCTCCGTGGAGGCCAAGTTCTGTGCCACTCAGGGCAAGCGATGGTGGGACCAGGCCGAATTCCGCGACCTCGACGCCGCCCAATGGCAGCGCCTCCGGTGGGTTCGCAGCAAGTACACCATTTACAACTATTGCACCGATCGTAAGCGGTACCCTCAAGTCCCTCCTGAATGTGCCAGAGACCGCGACATTTAAATTCAAACATCTTCCATTATCATTATCATTATTATTATTACCACATTACATTATTATTTACAACTACCACAAGTGGCATCATAATGATTTACTGATGACACGAGTCTCATAAGGGAGGGGTTATTCCTTCCTTCCCGTGTTGGTCATGGAGTATGATTGAGGGATCGGAGGTTGAGAACAGAGGAGCCTCTGGCTTCGGGAATCTCAACACTGTGAGCTCTGTGTGTAAGCGTGCAAGTGTAACACTGAAACTGGTGAATTATGCTTAATCAATAATAATAACATACTAAGTACTACGTTTTACTCGGATGTACGTGTATTTTATTTTTTTTAATAATTGACTAGATGAGTGTTGTAACTGGCTGGTCCCACACATGACAATCTGACCGACAGGGATTGTAAAGAGGGTCAAAGTAGAAAGCGATGGTTTTGAAAACAGGAAAGGGGAAAAAAAAAAAAAAAAAACATACAGTGAATGTGGGAAATGGGGTTCCACCCGCACCCGCACTGTATATGAAGTGTGAACGTGAGCTGTATAGAAGTTGCAGAGCATGAAAATTTTGGGGGCCAAATTGTGAAAGGAAGAGTATAGATTTGAGAGACAAGAGTGTAGGACCAGGTGACTAGGTCGAAGTTATCATCATTTACGTAGCCCTGTAACACGTGAGAGTAAAACAGAGCATGTTAAAAGTAAAAGAGGAAGCCGTCTCATTTACTGGTGTAGCTTTGTATAATTCAGGTGTAAATGGGAAGTTGTGGCCCCCACGAACTCCCATGATCCCTAGCGGCTAAGTAACACTTATCCAAATCCGAGCCCTTTTTCCTAATGACTCGCCCGAGTGGTCATCGCTACACACACCATATAGTATAATAGTTGCTCTTCACCACCTACCTTATCTCCAACAATGTTCTTCATATGTGGAGTGTTTGAAATGCAACGGTAAACTGATTCATTATCCTTTTGCTTAGTTATGATGGCTGTCTTGTATTTTCATGAGTTCTGGTGTTTTTCTGTTCTTGATTTGCTTTGAGCGAATTCAGCTTAGTTATAGTTTTGAGCTTTTTTTTTTTTTTAAATGTTTAGAGGCCCAAATATCATATTGCCTTGTTTTAATGAATTGTGTCTTCTTATCAGGAAAAAAAAGTACGGCTTATCCAGTGAACTGAACTTTGATTTATTATAAAAGCACATGCATCCCCCCCCCCCCCCAAAAAAAAAAAAAATTGATTAATTAAATAACTCATGTTATAAGCATTTAGAGTTGAACCATGATTGTCATCTATTTTTTCAACTCACCCATACTAGTTATGTTAGATTCATGTAACCTTTTTTTTAAAAAAAAAGTAAGCAGATTTGTTTTTGAGTGTGTGGAGGAAGTTGGAGCACGTTGTCTATTGCCACGATCATTTCTTTTTGGGTAATTTGTGACGAGGGAGGTCAAGCATGGGGCAACAACACTTGACTCCATTCTGAGCAAAAAAAAAAAAACAACACTTGACTCCATAATCTAGGTGGGTGCCCATATCTTTTTGACTTTATATGGCCATGAAAAAGAAAAAGGTAAGTTATATCAAAAAAAGAAAAAGAAAAAGGTTAGTATAAATGATACCCCTATCATTCCTTGAGAAACAACCGGTCGTTTTTTTTTATATATATAAATAACATGTAGATAATCTCATATTTATTTTATTTTTTTCTTATTTGATTACTCCTATTTAATATCAATATAATAAATTTTCATAACCCCAAAGACCTATTACTTTTATCGTTTCTTTTTTGGTAAAATACTAGGGATAGATTATTCTGCCTACTCTTATTTTACTCACTTTTGCCTACCCTTCTCGATACCGTTAGATTATAATCCCATCCAACAGTGGAGATTTGAGTGATAAAATAAATTCTTTTATCTCATCCTCTGTCCCACTGCTTTCCACCTTCTCTCGCTCTCCTTCGCTGGAACCCCCTAGATTACAATTTTCCATTTGCAGTTCAATATACCTAATCTCCGGGTTGGAACCCTAGTTTAGATAATGACATATTTTTCTATTTTTTTTCTTATTTTATTACTCCTATTTAATATCAATATAATAAATTTTCATAACCCCAAAGACCTATTACTTTTATCGTTTCTTTTTTGGTAAAATATTGTTACCATATTTAATTTCTTATTATCTCTCTTCTACAATCTTCCTTATTATAATAATTTCCTTTTCATCTCTATTATTCCTTATGTCATCATAAAAAAATGATGGATGAAGTAACATATACACCCAAGGGGTCAATAAAAATATGTACTCCCTTTAGTCTTAATTATAAGAGCTAATTGACTTTTTTAGAAAAAGTAAGGAAGCTAATTAAATTACTTTAGATTGTTTTTATTTTTATTTTTTCTCCAAACTAATTAATTTAACTAATAAACCAATATATAATCTAAAGATACAAAACATATGAAATAATTAAGTAACTTATTTAGCTTTCTTAATCTCTCCAAAGAAAGTCAACTAGCTCTTATAATTAGGACCAGAGATAGTGTAACTTTTAACGTTTTTCTAGGCTCAAGTGGTTGTTTTCGTCTGATCATATGATTGACTATTGCAGTTGAGCTTGAAATACCATGTCTTGTTTTCAGACCCACATTAAAGAAGAAAAATACCATGTCTGTGAAACCCTTGTTTCAATCGATCATGCGAAATTTCTTAAACCTAGTTTTATTCAATGCTGATATGGAGCCTGGAGGCTCTTTTTTCTGCTATCCATCAGCCATCACGACCTGGCATGGGAACGCTGACACGTTCTTGAGATAAGTCGGCGTTAATGGCAGAGTTATGAAGAATGAAAATGAAATGAAACAGAGAGCAGAAGGCAGGGTAGCGGCATGTGACGGAGGAAAACAAAGTAGAAGTGAGATCATAACATGTATTCCCTCTTCATTCAAAACATTTTTTTTGGTTTTTTTAAGAAAATGTAAAGCAGTATAATCATCTTCTCCTGTGTATAGGGTAGGGAGGGAAATTTTTTATATGAACATCAATTTCACCTTTTACTTATTAATAGATTGATTTTATTCTCATTGTAATATAATGTATATCACTTTGGTCCTATTTACAAGTCATCTTTTAAGTAATAAATGAGATTGTGACAATTTTGCTAATATTAATTGTATCAATAAAAATATAAAGAAAAGAAAAAGTTGAAAGATAGTTATTTATAAATGAGGTCAAAGTTAATAATTTACCTCATAATCATCGAGTTAACTGTCTCTCTTTAGTATGTGCGATTTAGCTAAAAGCCTAAAAGAAACTTTTAAATAGGATCATAGTAGTACTAAAAAAAGGTAAAATTGAAAGGTGGTTGCATTTTAAATCACAATCAATGTAATTTAAAATTTTTGTTAGACAGTGTTAAACATGCCAAAAGTAGCTTTTAATAAATAGGACTAAAAGAGTAAATGTTATTGAATGAGATGGTAGCTTTTGATAAATAAGACTAAAAGAGTAAATGTTAATGTATGAGAAGCTTAGATGGAAGAAGTGATTTAGGCCACACAAATTGAGGGTTGAGTTCCTCTTCTAATCATTTTCTCATTATCCTTCATCATCTTTAAATCATATCAATCCAATCAATCACAATACTATTTTAACCTCTATCTTCTCTTTCCAATCAACGACCCAAATGGATTGATAAAAAAAGAAAAATAATAATAAGAAGATCCTCCCCCAAAAATTGAGGCTGCTTTTTGTGAAATGTCAGGAAAAGGATTTGAAAGAGCAAAGGGAATGGGCTGGCCTTGTTTTAATATCTCCTCATGCGCTGGCCTTGTTTTAATATCAACTCATGCATGTTTGGATCTCTCTCCAGTTTCCAGATTCCCCTCGACCGCTTCTTATTGGCCTTTTTTTTTTTTTTCTTATTTGATTACTCCATTACTTCTGTACTTTGCTTTACATGTTAGTATATTTTATATATATCGGGAGGATTTCAACCATCGATTTTATATTTTTACGACGTTCTACTTTTTTTTTTGGTCAAAATTACGACGTTCTACTGAATATGACAACTTCTCAAGTTCTTTTATTCTCTTTGCTAATGCCTTGCCTTTTTTCTGGTGCGCCAGTTTCACTTCAATCTTCCCCCCCCCCCCCCCCCCCGACCTTTTTCCTCCTAACAACTCACATTACGATACGGAAACATAACATTTTGATAATCTCAGAATAAACTTGCTTGAGCTGGATTAGGTTGCAAGGCGGATGATATATTCAAGTCTCTTAATTCAAGCTTTTGGAGAAACATTGTTGAATGTCAGATTGCGGCATCACGACAGGCTACTGAGAGAACTATTAAATTGGCTCACTCATACTCATGAAATCAGGGGATCATAGTTGAGTGTACATTTTCCATGCCATAGTTTTTAGCCGAAGCTAAGAAAAGGCTCCTAGTCCTGGCATGGCATGACCATACAGAATTCAAGGCGAGAAGAATTTTATTACAGGATAAGAAGGCGGGAGAGAAAATTGAGGGTTCTATTTGTGGGTACAGGTTTCAGTAAGAAAATTGTAAAAAAAGAAGCAAGAAATTTTAGAATCATACAAAAATAGAAACGGACCATAGTCTCAGTAGATGATAGAGATGCTCACTTCCATTTGTTGGCAACAATGTGAGCCAAATCCACAACCCTTTGGGAGTAACCCCACTCATTGTCATACCAAGCAATCACCTTCACCATGTCATCTCCCATCACCATCGTCAACGACGAGTCCACGGTGGAGGACACGTCGGTGCACCTGAAGTCCACCGACACAAGCGGCTCATCGCACACTGTCAATATCCCTTTCAGCTCCTTGTCCGCACTCTCTCTGAAAGCACCGTTCACTTCCTCTGCAAATGTCTTCTTCTCAACCTGAACCACCAAATCCACAACGGACACATTAGGTGTGGGCACACGCAGGGCAATCCCGTTCAGCTTCCCCTTCAGACTCGGCAGCACAAGAGCCACCGCCTTCGCGGCTCCGGTTGAGGTCGGCACAATGTTCAATGCGGCTGCTCTGGCTCTCCTCAGATCACGGTGGCTGGCGTCGAGCAGCCTCTGGTCTCCGGTGTAGGAGTGAGTGGTAGTCATAGTACCCTTGATGATTCCTGCAAAACAACAGGACACAAGTGTTGGAAATCAAATACATAATGTAAATGTAGTTAGATATTAATAAATAGTGCGTCTGAGTAACTGAGTCGAAGCGTAGTCTGTTAAGTCTCAAGAGTTCATTCGTATTGAAATAATACACAAGCTTTCTCTACAGTTTTCACAAGAAGTAGGATGGGTATGATGATGGGAGTTAAATTTGAAGGAGACAGGAGAGATGATTACCGAATTTCTGGTCAAGGACCTTGACGAAAGGGGCGAGGCAGTTGGTGGTGCAAGAAGCGTTGCTGATGATGGGCTCGTCGGGGTTGTAATCGCCTTCATTGACACCGACGACGTAGGTGGGGATGTCACCTTTGCCTGGTGCGGTGATGAGCACCTTCTTGGCTCCGGCCTGAATGTGCTTCCCTGCTCCTTCTCTGTCCACGAACACCCCTGTTCCTTCTATCACCAAGTCAATCCCCATCTCCCTGCGATTCATATACACGAGTTTAATTTGTTGAACAAGTTATCAGGGAGGGAGATGTATGTTGGTGTCAATGTGAATGTGGTTATTACTTCCAGGGGAGATTGACGGGGTTGCGGTCGGAGACGACCTCGATGATCTTGCCGTCCACGGAGATGGCTTTGTCGCCGGCGGGTTTGACGTCGGCTTCGAAGATGCCGAGGGTGGAGTCGTACTTGAGGAGGTGAGAGGCCTGCTTGACACCTCCGGTGTCGTTGATGGCGATGACGTCGAGGGGAGAGTCCTTGCGTCCGTGCCAGCATCTCAAGAAGTTTCTGCCGATCCTACCGAAGCCATTAATCGCCACCTTCAGTTTTGCTTCCACCACTCCTTTCCTGTACCCTCCGCTGCTCTTTACCTAAGTTCACATCACATTTCATTTCTTCTTATTCACCAAACCATTCTTTCTTCTTTCCCTTCTATAACTCTCATTTATAGTCTTATCCATTCTTCTCTCTTTCATATATTTATATGAAGAAAGGCCTAGTTTGATGTGCAAAGATACACACACACACACATATATATAATCATGTCCTATATACAAGGCGACTTCTTTGGGGAGATTCATGTATATACATTACCGTGATGGGAATCAATTTGACGACCCCTGACTGTTTAACTAGAGCTACATCAAGCATATATTCTAGTTCTTGTAAGGAAAAACACCACACAGAGGCCAACGAAGCTGCAAAATATTCTATTAAACTAGTTTGGACTTTGGAGTGATACATTATCCACAAGAGATTCCAGGATCCTCTCAGAGGTCAACAAGTGAAATACTAGTAAGGTGGGTATATCATTTAGAGCATCCACATAGGTAAGATAAGAATTTAATAAAGAGGCAATGGAGGAATTTGAGCACTCACTGCAGAGGTTTGGAAGGCAATGACAGAGAGGAAGTCGTCGGGAGATTTCTTAGAGAGGGGAAGGTAGCTTGATGAGCTGCGGAGGCCGCAGAACTCCGAGAAGCCCTTTCCATTTCCCTACACACCAGCAAATCAACACCGATCAGCAAATAACAGTGCCTGCGGCCTTTTTTTATAGTGTTTCAAAAATGTTGTTTATGCCTAAGAAACATGGAAGATTAGAGAAACCTGAAGAGTTGGTTTGGCAACAGAGAAAGTGGCCGAAGCCATGATCATCACCCAGCGAGTGCAGTTGGAAGCACAGAAGCAGCTGGGGGTGGAGCCAAGTGAGAAGAGAAATCAGCACAAGAGTGAATGTTTTCAGGTTCGATATAATAGATAAGTCATTAATTTTAATAAGAGTAGGAGAGGAGGAAGATGTGTGGCTGAGGCTCATGAAAGCAGAGTGAGGATGAGATTTTGGATAGCCTCTTGTTCGACGAATGGCTGTGGTTGGCGCCTGAGACTCCAATCATCTGTGGCTCTCCTCTTTTCCTCGTTGGGCCTGACCCTTCAATCCTAACTTGGCCCACTTTGTTTGCATCAAGTGGATAACATAATTCTGAATATTACAACTAGCACCTCATAAAAATCTCAACGCAAGGCTAACGGACAAGCGCCAACACTTGGGGGTTCATGTTGTTGCTCACAAATATACGGTTCCTCTTCATCCATTAATATTTGGAGATTTTGAAGCTATGACTTTGTGGTTATTTGAAATTGATGGAAATTGTGGTATACCTCTCTTTGTTATAAGGAGCACACAGTCGCATAGGTTGAATGGGTCTCGCATCTTTTTCTTAATGAGAGGGGCGACACGATGGCTTGTGGTAACAAGTGAGATTAAACTCACAGTTCTTCACTTATAAGGAAGTTTTTATACCACTTGATTATAAGTGCATATCACCAATCTCACATATGTCCCTGTGCATTTCCTTCTAGTATCATGTCGTTGCAACATAGAATCAAGGCGTTGAACGTTGAAAGCCTAACCAAATTTGAAAATTTGAGGTGTTTGTGGGGTCTTAAATGTACATATGGAATAGTTAGCAGTCTCTTTTGTTTATTTTTAGTGGTTATTATACTTATATGTTTTGGTCTTCATAGCAAGTCTTTATAATTTTATAGTTTTAAGGTTCAATGCAATAGCATGTTTGAAAACATTTAATATTATTTGAAAATGTGATTTGAGTAACATTTTCAAACACATCCAATTTGAATGATGGTAGTTACTAACCTCTTCTAGCAGGTTCTTTTAACTTGTTTTAACATGCCCAATCTAAGGCATTAATAGCGTTTCTACACTCAATTCTTAATCATAATGAATCTATGTATCCCCATGTATCTTTAGTCTAAATAACATTGGTTTCCATATATGTTTAGTTTAAATGTTAGAGTTGGTCCAGGTCCGTCTTTTATGAGTTGCACTATTTGACAAGAAATGGGAAACCTAAGAAACAAATCACATTTATTGTGGGTTTGGAATTGAGAAATAAGTAACTTTATCTTAGAAACTTGATCTACACTAATTTCATGACTATTACTTAGAAAGTAAGAAGTGCTCACACTCCTTCCTAATTAGTAGTCACCGTGACAGTGTGACACCTCTTACAAATAGAACGCGCCTCCTTTAGTTGCTCCCCCATCACCCCTATTAGTGAATTTTCTAGCAATCTCTCTTCCCTATGGGGATGCAGGCCAAACGGTGTGGGTGGGCACAAAAGCTAGCCCTTACTCATAGTGGCAGGTTGATAGGCCAGCCAGCGGACCCATAATCTAAAAAAAAATCATATTTTCTTAAGATGACCGAAAGTCCGAGATACATATAAATTTTCTTTTTTAATATTAACCATTCTACTTATATTAAAAAAAAATCCACAATATAAGAGATAAAGTTATCAAATTTGTCAATGTTTACAAACAAAACATCAAATAATCATCAAACAATTAAAACATAATAATTTGATTTAAAGAATGAGAAAAGAGGCTTGTATTTTTGTCTCTTTAAGATTGAGAGATACCAAGTTGGAAGTGGTAGACTTATAGGTTTTGTGATATTATTGTACGGGCATATGCAGCCCACACTTTAATGAGTTGAGAAACTCCTAACCTTAACCTGTTCAAACCTGCAGGTTAGTGGGTTAAACCTCGTTACCGGCGTCGCTACCCTGGTATAGGTCTCTTCATCTATATTTTCCTTCATTCAACTTTCGCACGACTTCAACAAATACACTCGTTTTAACTGGAGAATGGAGTTGGATTGCATTTTTGCTTTTCTCTCTGGGTCACAAATCCACGTGTAAGGTCCTCCGTAACATACGGGTTGGTGTCATAATTGAACATGCAAAGCTATAAAAGTGAGCAATTATAGGTACCTGAGTGCCTGAATCTTTGTGTTAATCGAATATTGAGTCCTTGTTGGCATGAGGAAAGCGTTCAATCAAACTCAATAAACAAAAAAACAGAGCAAAGCAAAGGCGCCCTACAAAGATTGCCTTTTTTCTTAACATTTTTTCAGACTCGTTTCTTTTTCTGGGCCAACGACGCATATTCTGAGCTTAAGAAACAAGCTTTTCTCTAAATCAATCTTAGTTATAATAATAGGTTATAAAAACTACCCAAATCTTAGGGTCAAAAACCGACCATCTTTTTCCTTTACACTGATTTTTCCATCCACCCTTTGAAAATTTTACGTTTAAAATCCTCACTTATAGCCCCACAGCCACGAAATCTCCAGTGGTTTAAGAAGAAGTTGAATGGAAATATCCATATAGACTAAAGTTTCACATTTGTACCTCAATATGTAGGTTCCGTCACCATCCTCATTTTTTCTAATGATAAATTAGTGGTCAGTAGTGGAGTTTATGGAAGAACAAATCTTGTGGTCATTTGCAATTCTAGCCACCCATTTTAAAGAATGATAAAGGTTAAATCTTGTCGTATAATCTACACTAGATTACCTCAATAAACTCACCACCCCAGAAAAAGAAAAGGCAGAGAGGAACTAGCAGAGCATTCCTATTAATATTTTAGGTCATAGCAATATCAACTTTCTGCAACAAGAAAAATATTGTGAAGGTTAAAGCAGTGTTGAAGTTACAACTTGCAAAATATGCTTTGGTTACTTGAGAATATCCGAAGGGTCAGCTCTGGTTACAGAGCTGTCCCAAAACGCTTTTGCGTTGGAACTAAATAAGAGAAGGTGCATGCAAACAAACTAACTAATAATATTGAAAAGCAAAAGTACATATTATGTTTAACACTGTTCCTTCTGTTTTTTTGCTGCATATAAATGGGTAGCCACTGCAACAGGTAGATTGCGCCAGAAAGCTCTCTAATTTTACACTTAACTTCCTTTGGGGCCCCCTTGGACCTATCTACTTCCAAGTTCTACTTTCAATAATAAATTGATCAGAGACATGTCAAGGGAAGTAGACTTGAAGGTATCTACTTACTTTAGTTTCTTTTCATTTTCATTTGCTCTATTTTTAAATCTTCACCTGAACTGAACACCAGAATATATGAGGTTAAACCTGTTTGCATTGACATTATTTCAGAAGATTGAATTGAAGGTGTCTGCTAACTGCTGTCAAGGATGCAAGAAAAAAGTAAAGAGGGCGTTAGGAAGGATTGAAGGTAATTAATATTGGATAACTACTTATTTATATGTTTTCTGGTTCTTCAGGTGCTGACTGTTGTGAATCACATTGTTAGGTGTTCTGAAGATGGATATAGACCCTTTGCAACCCAAAGTAACAGTGTTAGGCAACGTCAACCCACAAATATTAATAAAAAGGCTATCCAAAGTTGGAAAGCATGCAGAACTGTGCAGGCACGAGGATCTTGAAGCTGAAAAGAAAGAAGCAGGAAAAGAAGCCATAACGAAAGAGAGAGAAAAACAGAACAATGAGCATAGAGGAAAAGAGCAGGTGGATTCAGGTGACATCAAAATAGAGAAAAATAAGGAAATCAAAGGAGGAGGAAACGGAGGCAAGACAATAAAGGAAAACAAAGATTCAAAATCCAACGTGACTGAAAATAACTTCAGTCTCCCTCAAGATATGAAGAAGGAAAATCCTCTTATGCCTCATCCTGAAGTAGAATTCAATGTTCAGCCACAAGTTAATTTCAGTGTTCATCCGAGTATGCATCCACACAGTAACATCAAATTTCATCCTCAGTACTGTTACATTGCTCATCCTTACGCAGTGGCAGTTCCCTATTATACAATCCCTTCTTATCCAGCTTCTCCTGTTGAAGAATATTATCATGTTCACAGTTCAAGCTTTCAGCCACCGTTCCAGAGACCAGCTGAACGAGTAGGAGACTATTTCAGTGATGAAAACGCAATGGGATGCCAGGTTATGTGAGAGCTTCGGTCTACTTACGTGTAGCTTAAATTAGTTTGATCATTTTTGTGGCCCATGCGGTAAATTTTGGCCCTCCCCTGTCTTCACCCACCAGAAGATGTTTTTCTTCCTTTCATTTACCACAATTTTGATCGTTGAGAGATGACAGTTATCGTCTGCTTATAATGTTCTTTGAAAGTTTTGCATAATTTCTTGTGGAGAACCATGTATAACCTTGCTTTTCGATTAGTACGGTTTCTAGTCAATTACATAATCTCACATGTCCAATCAAGGAGATATCGTCGTATTCTTGCGATTACGGGCGAGAATGACATTCTCCTTATGTCACCATCTTGAAACACATGCACCTTTAATTAATAGTTTTAGAAAGCTCAATGCCGAAGAAATATACTTCGGATTTGATGGCTAAAATCTACCACGTATGCTCTTTATTTACCATGAGTCTCAATCTTTGATTGAAATTGAAACTAAGGGGCACAATGAACCTTGAAACAATGGATTTGCACCAGACCTCAGCTAACAAATTCACTACCAAAATCCATCTTCTCATGCTCCATATCTCTCTATGTACTTTTCATGACCCAATCATTTTTTTTTTAAAAAAAAAAAACAATTTCGTTTCATACTAGGTCTATTTGCAAGTTTCATTTATCAGAGTACCATTTAAGACAAGGTGTTATCTGGCATATGCGAGATTCTTGACTTACTGTTTCGCCACACTCAAAAGTTGAATCGGGGTACATCCACGGATGTGATTGTGCATGAATTATTTCATTCTTAAAGCCATCATTTGCATTTGCATTTGCGTTACAGTAGTTCTTTCGAGTTAGCCTTTTAAGGTTTAATCGGTAAAACAAACAAGGACGGACCGGTAGCCTTTAAGGCACTCGCATTAAACTCATTGAACAGAAGACTCTTATCCTGCTTCGTGTTGCGTATCAGCTGAACCGAAAAGGACAAAAAATGATCGAAAATCCGAACAAAAGGGTTTTCTTTTGGACATGATTCATACTCCATACAGTTGCCTGAACAGGGGGAGACAAAACGTCATCAAATCATCCAAACAGGATTGGAGCATGCTTACAATAGAAAGTAAAACTATAAACCTGAAATCTACCATGCATTTTCAGAGGCAGAAGCCAAGACACCATGCCCTCCACACTTCTACTGTGGGTAACAATTAGGTGAATCAAAAAGTGAGAATACCAATCTTTTATACCCTTAGGATCTGAAGCTTGGAGGAGAAAGCAATCGCAACCCAGTCAGGCTGAGATGCAGACCATTGAAGCTGCTCAATCTCTGCCCCAGCAGTGTATGCAAGAATAGGATCCAACCCATCTTCGTGTGGTTGGCCCATTGAGGAAAGATCCCAAATCAGAGCCTGAGAATCATCCCCTGCAGTGCAGATATGGCAAGAACTGTGAGGAGCCCAAGCAATGGCATTCACACCGGCTTGATGCCTCTGCAACTCAACCACAGGAAGCGTCGGAAAACGAATGTCGAGCACGACGACCTTGGCACTGTCCATGATAATGGTGGCCATGTACCTTGGGTCCTGCTTATTCCAGCCGAGTCGAACCAACGGTGTATCAGGCTCCGAGCTCTCATAGATGATAGTCGAATGCTCTTTGTCCCGCAAGTCGAAAACCCTAACGGAGCCATCGGCGGAGACGGAGGCAAAGACGCCCACACCGCCCCACGCGATGTCGTAAACCTCCTTGTTGTGAGCGATAAGCTGCGTATCCACCGTCTCCTTCTCAATATCCCAGATGGTGCAGGTGGTGTCAATGCTAGAGGTGCCGATTCGCCTTGGCTCCACCTCATTCCAATCGAAAGAGGTGAGAGGGCCACAGTACTCACTGTTCTTATTCCCATTGAGGAAGCTCTTGAGCTCCACCCGCGGGGTCGGGTTCTCTTCCGGGTCGGATATGCGCCAGAGTCGGAGAAAATCGCTAGAGGTAGCGAGGAGGTCCGGCTTCTGGCACTCCTTGTCGGGAATGAAGATGGCTTTGGTGGGAGGGTAAGGGTGCTCGAAGGAGAGGTTAGGCTCGGATCGAATCTCCCCGTTAGAGTCGTCGAGCTGAACGATTTCGACCCTGTTCGGGTACTGCTCCAACAAGCTGGCTATGGCCAAGCGGTACTTCTTGTCGCGACGGACGCTCCAGTTCATGGCGTAGATGTGCCATGGTGCTTCGTAGGTGTAGATCTCCGACCGCTTCTGCTGCTCGTCCAGTCCGTCTTGGGTCGGGTCATTACTGGCCCCCATATGTGTACGGTAGTTCAAGCTCACTTTCGCCCAGCCGACGAAATTGCGGATATTTTTGCAGAAATTTCGCTGCGACGGCAGGGAATCTTGAGAGTGGTGCAGCAGCCAAGTCAGCAGCTTGAATTGAATTGAATAGGTGAAGAACGAGGGAATTGGGGTGATGTGATTTATGAGATGAGAAAATGAAGGCTTTGCATCCAAGTGTTGCAGCGCAATCCTAAAACACCCCAAATAGGAAAGACTTTGGGATTAGGTTTGAGAGTTTAAAATTAGGAGTAGAGTATTCTCACTATCTTTTTTTTTTTTGGTTACCATCAATATTATTACTACTTCCGGTTCTAATTATAATTATAAGAGCTAGTTGACTTTCTTTAGAAAGATTAAGGAAGCTAAATAAGTTATTTAATCATTTCATCTATTAAATATTCTTAAATTATTGAAGAAAAAAATTTTAAAAAAAAACTTTAAAGTAATTTAATTAGCTTCCTTAATCTCTCCAAAAAAGTCAACTAGCTCTTATAATTAGGACCAGAGAGAGTATCATTTTTATCATTTCTCTCTCTTATTGAGATTTTGATCTAATGATGAAAAAGTAGTGGTGACATTGATGGTAAAAAAAAAAATAGTGACAATATCCTATACCTTAAAATTATTTATTCTTATGAAATAAAACTCCTCTAATATACTTATCTCGTATTTATCTTGTATATATTGAAAAATTACTCTTAAAATTCTAATCAATGATCCAAACAAGGACGAGTCGACATCAATTTATCAAAGATGATACGCACACTAAAAAAAATTACCCAGATTATCTAAGAGAAAAATTATTTCTCAAGATATGCTATATTAGAAACAGAAGATATGATAAAAGTCATATATTGGTAAATTTGACAAAAATGAATTTTTCTTAATAGGTTTTTACAAGCAGAAGATATGATAAAAGTCATATGTTCGTAAACTTGATTTATGTTTGAGATAACAATGACAGAAGTAACTTTTCTCAAATGTGCTCTTGTTTGAAATAATGTTTAAAAAGTCATTTGAGATGAAAAATTACATAAATCTTATTGAATACTATATACATACATACATACATACATATATATATATATATATATTAGTTGTATATATTGTGATGATTGAAGGTAAAAATTTAAATTTGATAAAAAAAAATAAATTATTATTAAAATATTAAAAAAACTCTGAAGTACCTAATTAAATATAATCTAATGGATAAAGCATACAAATGTACATTTAATAGTACATTTCTTATTGAATTACATATCCCTAATATTTTTCTCCAAAAGCTTAAGAAAGTCACTCTTGAAACCGAAAAAAGTTATTTCTACCATAAGCCACTTTTTTACAATAATTCCATCAACCTTTGAAGCTATCTCAAAGGGTCCAAATTAGCTTTCCTTTTCTTCCGTTGGGTTTATTTTATTGTTTGATGGGCTTTTTACCTGAGTCATAGCCATGCCAAACTGGTCCTAAATTGAGAACAGCTTTAATTTTGTGAAAAACTCGTTCATAGCAATAATAAGTTTAATTCAACTTTAATCTCTCTCTCATGTCAACTCCTCAAAATTGGCTTCTTTATTTTTACTTTTTTGTCCGCTTCCATCTTATACTTCTTTTATGATTATTACATTAAGATTTAATAGTCTACATTTAATATTTTATAAAAGTATTATTACAATGGAAAGAAAAATATGAAGGAAATGGAGAGAAGAATGAGAAATAAATATGAAATGTGAACCATCGATTATTGATCTAATAGTTATGAAAGAGATAAAGAATGAGACGCGAAAAGAAAATAATAGAAGACAAATCCCACATGATCATGTCAATCCTAACTTTTACATTTTTTTTTTTTTTAGTGAAAAAGCCAAAGAGCTTAGGGTTAGAACCATTTCAACTAACCGGAAATTGTTTGGTTCCAAGTTTTTTAAGGATAGGGGGGTTAACGTGTTCAATTGAGAAAAATGAGCGGATCCTCCCCTCCCCTAGGATCAGCCAAATGAAATAGAAAATCTTTTTTTCTTTTATATATATATATATATATATATATATATATATATATATAAAATCGAATCTTATGTTACTAAAACACTAAAAATTAAATATATCTAATTAAATCCTATTTGACTTTGAAGTCAATATCAAAACAAGAAAGAAAATTGTGACAACGGCTCTTCTTATTAGTTCTAACGTCTAGTTGTCTCTCAAATCTCAATCCGTCTCCCAAAATTATCATTATTATCTTAGGATGATTTAGGCTTTACATTTAAATTTAAATCTAACAAACATGTTAAATTTAATGAGTTAACATATTAAAATTAATAAAATCATCATTTCAAATATATACAAGGTTTCTATCATATATAAATGAGTTAATGAGAGTTTTTGGCTATTCATAACCTGGGAAATAGTAATAACTTTGATATTTGTTGGCAAACAAAAAATGTGATATCTAAATAATATACTAAAAGCATATTTGTTAACATTTAATTAGCTCACCTCCCGTCTCTGCCTGAGCCAAATAAGAAGCTTATCTTCCCCTCCCCTCCATTAAACCAAACAAAGGCAATTTTTTATTCCCATTGTAGAAAAGGAGAGTATAACAAAACAAGACAAAATAATCTGAAACTCTTTTGTTCTTCTTTTTAAAAATATTTAAATTATTTTTAATACTTTTATTTCGTTTAAAAAATAATATTTACATTAAAATTTCTTAAATGATGCACAAATATAAAATACCTTTGATTTTGTATGGATGAATCCCCAATATTAAATAAATATAAGGCTCTTTTCCTCTCTCTCTCCCTCTTTTTCTTTTTTTGTAAATTTTAAATTATTTTTAATCTAAATTTAACTACTTTATTTTTGTTTAAAAATATAATATTCACATTAAAATTCTCAAATGAGCCACAAAATTGTTATTTTTATTATAAATTTACTTACAAACTTATAGTTTTGCATTGATGACTCTACAAATATGTCACAAGTATTTATTTGATCCAAGGGAATTATAACTATAAGATTAAATCCAGGTATTTTGATAAAATTGCCCCCAATTGTGTCACTCTTTCAGACGATAGCGACCTGAAAATCAGACGTTTCAGGGAAGAGATCTGGACCGTCCGTCTATCTTTCCTTGCTTGGGGAGAATTGATTTTTGGTTCATTTTTTTGAAGTACTCAGTATTAACCATGGCCCAAAACTTAATAATTTAGAGCTGCGATTTTCCCTGCTTGTGAAGGCGTGTGAGAAAGAATGTTAGACATAATTTCTGTTTGATGATGATGACAATTATATACCAAAGCCTGAAGGATTTGTTCGCAGAAATGTAGGAAAGGATCAGTTCTAAACTTCCCATTGCTACTCCTCCATAGGTAGCCAGCCGAATAGCAGAATCAGAACGGAAAGAAACATTAGAACGATTTTTATACGTTTTGCGGCATAGATTCCATTTGGGAATGGGCTCTGGTGGCAACTAAAGATATATAATTCAACTAAACCAGAGAAAATTTAAAGCTATATATTGCCGCCATTTAGATGTTATATAGCAGTAGAATCAATCGTATCTGTAATTTGAGCCCTGGCTCGACAGTTATTTTTTCCTGAGAAATCAACCGACATGACAATTTAGTTAACATATTACATTGACTGACAAACCCAAAAAAACAAAAACAAAAACGTTTGAAGTAGAGGATATACCAAGTACTTGCAACATTTTTATGGATGAAACACGGAATAGCTACATGTTAGCCATACCGCCCAAGTGATGGAAGGGAATGTTCAGCCATAAGAGCAATGATGCCTCATCCAATTGTCCAGAACCAACTGAAGGAAGGCTCTACAGGAGAGATGCTTAATCAGAATCCTCATACACTTCTCCGTCATCAGAGAACTCATCAAATGATCTGATATCAAGCTGGTAGCGAAGGATCCCTCCAATGCCACCAAACCCTCTGCAAAACTGTGATCCTTCCTGAGATTTATTGGTCACAAACTCCAGCGCACAACCAAATCGCCGGTACTCATTAGCAAACCACTCCAGCAATGGCATCTTCTCCAGCAGCTCCAACTCTGCAGAGGTGGCTGAATCCCGGAACTGGCTTTCATCAGCCCCTTGTTCCTTGTTCAAGTGCTTTATGACAGTCTCTCCAGTAGAAGTATTTTTCAGTACATACCTATTGATATCCAAACTTTCCCATACTATAAGTGTCTCAATGGCACCCATCTCCAGAGTCTTCAATGTGTCATCAACCCCAAAGACGTATTTACCAGTATCCTGGCTGATCTCTTCAAAGTATTTCCCTATCAATTTTTTTTCCTGTATGAACTTCACATTTGACAAAATCTCGGCAGATAGCTCAATAGCTTGATTAAAACCATTCTCCCCACCATATGAAACATCAACCACATTCAATATTTTTGCCCCCAGACGAGGATCAAACATATCTGACTGGCTCAGCTCAGTTTTGAAGTCAGCAGAACCCGCAAGGATAAGTCCAGAAACATTTGGCTGACTAGTGGCGGGATTAATGAAAAACTGTGTGGCGAGTTCTGCAGTCTTTCTAACATAGTTGTGTCGTTTTTCCATGCGAAGACGAGCAAAACGCAAGGCAGACTGCCCTCCTCTACCATGTTTCTTTGGTAGATCAACAGTAAATTTATGAAGCACCTCACGAGTGTTTCCACTTAATGTCCCAAAAAGGGTACCATTTCCATCCATAACAATGAAACCAAATTTGTCATCAGATTCTAAAAGCTCATTTAAAGCTTCAGTGTGAAACTTGTTATCACAGAGGTAAAGTGACGCATTTATAGGCTTGAAAGGTTCAAAATCAAAGGTCACCTTTTTTTCTTTGCCATCTTCAGTGACAACAGTTCCAGTGTAAAGAACCAATCCATTTGGAGGAACCTTGTTATATAACTTCAACCTCTGTTGCGCTGAAGTAATGGCTCCCAATACTGACTGTCGATTCACCCTGCTTTTGATGTTTGAAGCAGTTCCAAATTCATCTCCCAACATCTTGGTGACTCTGGATATTTGATCACGTGGTGGCATTATTAAAGAAATCATGCTGGTACCATTACCTCTTGCAGCTTCCAATGCTTTAATCAATTTCTTGATCTTCCATATCTCAATGTTCTTGTCCGATTCATTACTGTCAGCCATTGTAGGAAAAGTGGGAGACTAAACTACGACCATTACCACAAAAAAGCACATTAGCAAATTTAGGAAACAAGACCAAAAAAAAAAAAAAGTAAAAGCAGGTCAAAATCACAAATATTTTAGTTCATTCACTAATCAGATAACACCGGTACAATAAAGGACTGTTATGTACATATGTTTCTGCTACAAAAGCATGGAATACAATGAAGGCAGGGAAAATCAAATCTTAGTGAATTGGTTGCCTAAAATGACAACTGAAAAAATTGATACAGATTTTTTAATGATGATAGACTCAGCGGTAAGCCATGAGAAGTAAACAAGACTATAATTAGTTTGGTAGTTTCATACACCAAGACCCTAGTGAAAACTAGCCTCCAGCTGAGACCACAACCATGAATTTCCTATATCATGCACTTATGTTCCATCATTAAAGTATTTTCATTTTATTTTCTCAATATGGAAATCAAAGCATAATTAGAAACTGCCAAACAGTAATACAACTTTGACTCTCAAAAGAAACTTTTAAACTTCAATAACTAAAATTAATACAGGTGCAGAAGATGAGATTAAATTGAAGATACTTCAATGGGATGCAAGCATTGTCTAGGTCTTATAAATGCTGGAAAACATCAAGATATTCAATACAACCACAGATACAATCCAAAACTTCATTTTCATTCTATTATCAGACCCTCCAATCAACTTCTAGAGTTTAAAACATGTATGTAGCTTATAGCCCCATTTCACATCCTTCCAAATTAGACAAGAGTATGCTCCACGTGCTTGGTAAGTAGCAGCCTCAGACTCACAATCATAGCCTCACTCAAAAGATATATGTGGCAATAGAAGAGTAGAGATAACTTTGAAAAATAACAATAACAAGCCTTATCTCACTTGATAAGGTCAGCTACATGGATCACACAATACATTATGCTCTATCAACAACCAAATCTTTGGATATGTTGTTTACAAAAAGGTCTCATTCAGTAACTGCATTAAGTGTTCTTTTTTGAGAAATACCAAACACAGAAAAATTTCAGGAAATACAAGCTAAGACTTTCCTAGCAATATGAAAGCCTCGATCTTTTCCTTCCCCTTTATTTGCTATTAGAAGCATTTAACATTTATGCATCACAGCAGAAAACTCTCGTAAAGAAGAAACTCTACATAAATCAGTTATTGAGCCACTTAGTTTTCAGAGGGAAAAAAACAGGTGTTGGCTTAGGCTGCACAAGGATAAAACAACCTTATGAAAGCGTGAAAAAAATGCAAAGCTTTCCAATATTTGGAATCTGACCTGCAGTCTTTTGAAAATGAAACTTTAGCTCTAAGGTCTCTCAAAGTTTTAGAGTAAGTTTATTGACATGGCCATAGAGCAATATAACATTTTTAGATTAAACATACATATACTCGACACACAAGTTAGAATTACAGGTAGTTCCACCTGTAGTTGTTACAAATTCAATACAAGCTACCGCCAAGTTCATTAGAAAAATAAAATGTACAAGATAAAAGCCAATTCAAGTGTTAATACCATGACTTGGGCAGTTGGGAGCTTGTGTAAACAAATTGTTCTTCTCTCTCTTTTTACATATATTTTATAAATGAACTTAATGGGGATATTTTAGAACTTGGTGATTTGGTAGTTAAGGAATATCAGCCATATTTGACAGCAGATTATGAGTGAATATAATTGGTACAGTAGTAGTACTAGAATGACTAAAATGTCATGCTTGTGACAAGAAATTTTATTCATGTATCAACGTGGGAGTTTCAAGGCTTGGGTTTTCCACACCAAATCAGGTTGCGCACATGGCAGATTCAAAAGTATAACTTTTAATAGAAATCAATTATAGCAAATCCAGTAGCATTTTTAGTAATCCTTCTCAGACTCATTTATCGTTTCTGTGTGTGCGCTGTTTGCAATAATTGTTAATTTTTCTCAGGCACATCCTTTCCTCTAAAGTTTGACAGTGGAAAGGTGCTTCCCTATTAAAAACCGGCGAAAACAGGCCTCCACTTTCTAGTCATCACAAGTTGACCAGGCTCTTGCAACGGTTCATTCAAGACAGGATTAATCCAACCAGAAATCTTATATACATATTCTCGGGAACTACAAACAGTGCTCAAACAAATCAAGAAAAGAAAATGAAACAAAATGACCAGAACAATTCCTAAATCGTAAGATTTAAAAGTATAGAAAGAAATCAACCAGAGAGGAATAGCCAAACAAATCAATTAGTCTTGGTTCAACATGGATCAGTGCAGGGAGTGAAAATCAATGACCACGAATGCAGCAAGCGCACAATTGAATCTATCAGCATCCAGAGATGCAAGCCCAAAAAGTTTGATCCAGATTGTAAGGAAATTTACCTGTTGGATGATGATTACTATGAGGCTTTCGGCCCCCGATTTCTTCCCGCCTAGGGTTTCCACTCAAGCTTACACAAGGTGCTCCTTCAAGCTGCAGGGGCAAGATTTTCCCCTCTCTCGTCTTTTGTTCAAGAACTTCCGGACCCACCAGCGTGCTCCTCAGCTTTTTCCTTCTTGCACCGTAGAAAATTCCTGTTTTTTTAATTAAAAAAATAAAATCTCAATAATGCGAATAGAGAATTAATGATTCATCAGTCATTGCCATTACCATTACAAACCCCAATTGTTTCGGGCTTTGTAAAACCGAAAAGATTTTTTTCCCCCTCAAAAGCAAAATGATACTAGCTCGGTATTAATTATAAGAGTTAGTTGACTTTCTTTGGAGTGCTTAAGAAAACTAAATAAATTACTTAATCATTTCATATATTAAATATTCTTAGATTATATATTAGTTTATTAATCAAACTAATAAGTTTGAAGAAAAAAATAAAAATAAAAATACTTTAATGTTATTTAATTAGCTTCCTTAATCTCTTCAAAAAAGTCAACTAGCTCTTATAATTATAAGTGGAGGGAGTATTAATAGCATATTAAAAGATATTACATATCAAAAGTATAACATGAAAAAATAAACCTAGTAGCATGTGACTTAAAACATTATATTGATCCAACAAGCGCTCTGAAACACCTAATACGCTTCCATAGATAGAGCACACCGACTGATTATAATGAAAGACCAAGAAATGACAAAAGACATTTCTTTCTACCTTTTTTTCGATGAATAAAAATCTTCCATGAGTTATTGCCCATTTGTTGTCCAGATGATTGAATTAATGAAACCAGTTTGGGTGTTTGATGCTGGCATAAAGTTAATCTGGAGAAAGATACTGCGCACCGATTTCTTGAATTACCAAATACGAATCTCTGATTTTCCCCTGGTGAAGTGTAATATTTCTCTCATGTCAAATGGTGTTCAGATGAATAATTATAGCCTTACTGATCATCCATTCATAACTGAATTAAAAGATTTTTCAACCAAGTCAAGAGTGTGATAAATCCAAAAACTGGTGGCCTAATGGATTAAAACACCAAGCCAAATAGTTCCACAAACTTGTGAATTGACTCTTTGAATTTACCGGTTTTACGATTCTAGTTTATCAAATTGAGTCGAGTCACTGGTAAGCTCAGTTAAATTTACAAGTTTATACACCGAGTTACTGTTTTTACATTTCAAACTTACAAAACTGCGTTAACTTACCTTTAAATTTATGTTAACTTTTTTATTTGATCATGTTAAGCAACTTTATATATGAGTTTTATAAAAATTCTTTGTTAAATATACGGTTCTAAAAATCGGACCGGTTATTGAATCGGTGAGAGTAATGGGTTAAGGATCAGTGGGTCAAACCGGTATTAATTAAAAAATATAATTTCATCAAAATAGATAAAAATATTTATATTTTAATAAGGAAAAAATATTTTATATGAACTTTGGGAGGATATTTAAAATTATATTGATCTTTTGAAAAATGAAAAGATACCACAGGTCTTCTAGGACTTGTCAGACATCTCTTTATTGAATTTACTTTATTCTTTTTTTTGCTCAAAAATTGAATTTACTTTATTCACAGGTGAGTTTTTTTTTTTTTGCTCAAATATTCACAGGTGAGTTAAGGAAAGTGGTACCAATTAATTGAACATGCAGCTCCTATCACATCTC
Organism: Acacia crassicarpa; assembly: GCA_034222035.1. Classification (NCBI taxonomy): domain Eukaryota; kingdom Viridiplantae; phylum Streptophyta; class Magnoliopsida; order Fabales; family Fabaceae; genus Acacia; species Acacia crassicarpa. The sequence continues at coordinate 64,725,080 of JAWXYG010000002.1, read as the reverse complement.
ATTAATGGCCGAACTCCATCCCCTCTACAAGGAAAAGTCAACATCAACGCCTCAATATATATATCTCTTCGATTTCATTTTGAAACTAATATCTTCATTAGTCTCCAAAGCTTCATTTCTTCTTTTTCAGTCTCACTCTCCTTGCCGTGCTTTCCTCCTCCGCCACATCCGAATGTTTAATCTGCTTCTTCTTCTTCTTCTTTTTGGATATGCTAAAAGGTGAAAATAGCAACCCAAATAAATCCTTGCACCACCAATAAAAGATTTATTTTACAATTCGATGAAATTGAGATAAATCTTTGATCTGCTCATGTTCTTCACATTTTTCAGTGATTTTGAGGCACTACCGTCGATGAACACTGATGAGACTCGCTGCCATGGATGGATTTACATCTCCGACGACATTGCCGTCTATTCTCTCTCTCCATCTCTCTCTTAACGTTATCAACTATCCTCTTCTCTTCAGTCGATTTTTTTTTAATAAGAAAAAATGTGACTCCGGCCGAGTTGACCTGGGTCAATTCGGAAACCCAGGTTTTCCCTCAACTCAAACTGATTTTCCAACCGGTTTCTGGTCTAAACCGGTTGTTCCAGTCCGAATTCCAAAACAATAGTTAAATATGATAAATTTTAAATATTGATAGATTTAATTTTGATTATATATTTGAAATCAAATTATTGTTAGTTTATTATATTTTAATTATTTATTACTGTAATGCTTATTTAATAATAAAAATAAATTCTTATTAATTTATGATTCTAGTTACTATAAGTTTACGGTATGTTATAGGAACCTTAATAATGGCATTGAAAAGATTCGTCAGTTATACCACCAAAATGACCATTGCCGCTCACATTAAATGATGGTCTTTGAGTACGCCCATTGAAGGGAGCGCCCCATTAAAAAGTTTCCAAAGAGTAACAGTTATTTATTAGGCAATGAAACTGTCACGTAAACTTCCAAAATTGATAAAACCGAAAACAGTTAAAGTCAACGTGGTCAAATTCTGGATTCTGTCTGCTATGATCGGGGCAAAGATAATTTCTTTTTCCTCTCTCTAAAATAAAAATCTCTTCAGTATGGTCCTTTCCTTTGTAATAAAGATAAGAAATTATTTTTTTACGAAATCATGATCTAAACTAAGAATAATTGTAGAAATTTATTTTAATTTTAAATCATTTTTATTTACTTAATTATTTCTTCTTTTTTTGAACACTAATTATTTCTTCTTAATTTATTTGGATAGACTAGTCGAGTAGTTGTAACTTGTAAATGTTTCCTATTTAAGACTAAAAGAATTATTTATTATTTTCATGTAATTTAGCTTGTTTCGTATGAAGTGAGGTGAGGGAAAGTGAGTGAAGGGAAACAATTTTAAGGTTGGATTAAAAAAAAAAAAATTGTAAAGGGTTTTTAATTGATTTTTGTTTCTTCATTAAAATTTTGTAGCCGCACTTCTCTATTTTTAAAAAATTTAACTTATATATATAAAAAAAAAAAATTTACCTCTCATTCCCTCTAAATCCCTCCTACCAAACAAGTTTTATAAGCACAGGCTCCTTCGTTGAGATCTCCAACATCCACAGCTTAAAAACTGCCCTGTTCGAAATCAACTGCAATTCCACTCAATTTGATTGTGGAAAATGTGACCACAAATTAAAGTATGAACATGTGCGAAAATGTGTATACCATGAACACTTCAAAGCATTAATAATACTACGGTAGATATTTGTGACAAAGACCCGTGTTTTATTTAAACATCAATTTGGATCTATAGGGCCCACAAATTGGTTCTTAGCCCCACGGTTGAATGACCAGCCTCTCTCTGCATATGAGAATGAGGAAACAAATCTATATATGTTTGGAATAATGATTGAAACTTTTAAAAATAGTTTTTAAATTATAATTTACGATATACTTTCTCTGGTCTTTATTATATAAGAGTTAGTTGACTTTTTTAGATAAATTAAGAAAGCTAATTAAATTACTTTAAAATATTTTTATTTTTTTTCTTCAAACTAATTAATTTGATTAATAAACCAATATATAATCTAAGGATACACAATAAATGAAATGATTAAGTAACTTATTTAGCTTCCTTAATCTCTCAAAAGAAAGTCAACTAACTCTTATAATTAGGATCGTAAGTAGTATGAAGTAAGTGTCTTAAAAAAGTTTTAACTTGATTTATGTGAATAAACACTTTTAAAAATTACAAACGTGATATCAAACAAATACCTGAAAACGGCATTCCATTTCAATTTCATGGTCATTTTATAAAATTTTACTACACTAATCCAGTTGACAAATTTACAAAGGACTTACAATACTAACATGATAAAGTTATAGGGTTAACGATGTAAAAGGGGGAAAAAAAGTAAAATGAAATGATTAAATAAGAAGAAAAAACATATAGATGCCAAATTGAATATTATAAGAACTACAGACGCCTCAAAAATGTTTTCCCTAAAGTTAAAAAAAAAACGTGATATCTAAATATGTTATAAATGGAGAAAGTGAATGTATATGTAATTTAGTTCAAGGCGTGGAATTTATCTTAACAACTTTAGAGTTGGCTTTAGTCCGCTGCAGACGGTTGCATGAAATTGCAGCGTTTCATGCACCCTAATCCCCCTTTTTATATATAAAAAATTATCGTGCTTTAGGATAGTAAAAAGATAATTTGAGATAGTGAAAAATTATTTTAGGATCTTGAAAAAATATTTTAGGGTATTGATTGGTACTAAAAAAATATTTCAGGATATTGAAAAAATAATTCATGATCTTAAAAAAATTATTTTTTGAATTTTAAAAAGTTAATTCAAGTACTAGCTACTATTAAAAATACGCTTTGGGATTTTTTTAAAGATACCATAATAATTTTTTTAATATTATGAATTATTTTCTCAGTATCGGTCAATATCGTAGAGTATCATTTTGGTACCTACCTTAAAATATTTTTTCACGATCCTAAAATATTTTTTCAAAATCCTACAATAATTTTTCAAGATCATGAATTATTTTTTCAATACGTATCCTAATGTATCTTTTAATATCCGTGAGTACCCTCAAAAAATTTTTTCAATACCCAAAGTTTTTTTTTTCAAGATCCTAAAATAAATTTTTAAGATCATAAAATTTTTTTTCAGTACTATTCAATATCCTGAATTATCCTTTTATTACCCAGTAGTACAATATTTTTGTTTGTTTAATGAAAAAGAGGATCAGAGTGTATGCAATTTCATGCAGCAGTCCACACACCAGACTTTAAGCCAACCCCAACTTCTTCAACCCCTCTGTTTTAATTCTCAAGTATAAGATAAAGACTTGTTACAATATTCTGAAGGTCTACACTCTACACTCATTAAATAACTGTTATAAAATGTCTCTTATATTAATCATGTGAGACAGTGAGAGAGATGCAGAAATGACAATGAAAATGTCTCAAAATGTTCTTTCTTACTTTTTGCCCCCTCAAAATCTTATCTTCATCTTTTAATTAAAGAAATGAATAGTGCATATTTAATGTTTTATAAAATTATTATTATAGTATTTAATAAAAAATATTTAAAATTTTTTATAAGTTGTATGTATTAAATTCAACAATTTCAATAAATCCATTTATGTTTAAATAATTATTTTATAAAATATTGAATAGGATTAATATATTTTTTAAGGTTAAAGTATACTTTTAGTTTTTTAAGTCTACATGAGGTATGCATTTAGTCTCTCAACTTAATAAAGTATACTCTAATCTTATAATTTTAATATTATTAATGTTGCTAACGGAAAATACTAACATAGCAAACTCAAGCAATAATTGTATAAATTGAAGTGATGATGGTGTAGTTAAATGTTATTAGTCTTAAATTTAAAATATATGTAAATTAAAATATATATATATAAAAAGCAAATAAACCATCAATATCAAAGCCCCGGTTGTATTAAAAAATGTAGTTTAATAATCCAAACATTTCATTTTAAAAGATCAATGTCATTTATATTGATATGTCTATTTATTTTAGTTTAATTTTCTAAACAGATTATATTAAAAATAAAAAATTAAATATATTTTATCAGTTGCATAATCATCATTTGAGTTTGTTGCGTCAATATTTTTAGTTAGCAACATTAACTTTTAAAAATATACGATAAAAAATATACTTTATAAAATTAACAAACAAAAAAAATAGTTTATGTAATGCTTAAAAGATTAGAAATATGAAATAGGATATTGTTACCACCATTTTTTTGTTATTATCACTTTTCCACCGTTAGATTAGAATCTCATCTACCTTTATAATTTCTCTCTCCTATTAAGATTCTGATTTAACTGTGGAAAAGTAGTAATAATATTGGTAGTAACAATATCGTATCCCTAGAAATATACTTATTTATTTATTTATTTTTTAATTCGGATGGATGGTGGATATAACGGTAGTTTTTGAAGAAAAAGAAAAAGGGAAAAATAAGGCGTTTCCCGGGAGGTTCCGTTGGAAGGAAAAAGAAAAAGAAAAAGAAAAAAAACGAGTGGCTGTGATCTCATGACGTCTCGTTTGGTAAATTGCTTGCTGGCTTTTTAAACATCAATAAGCAATTATAACAAAGAACATTCTAAAAAAACAAGAGATCAAACATAAAAAATTTGCAAAAGAAATAAATCCTTGGTCATTAGTATTAACCAGAACAAAATCCCATATTTTTTCGGATTCCCTCCTCAGGAGCAGGTAGGAAGATTCAAGGCTTGAGACAATCAACAAGAGCTCGCCAGCGATTCAATCAATCATTTTCTGTTGCTCCGGCGTCTCGGTCATGGACGAGCGGGGTTCTCCATCCTCTGCACCACCCCCTACTGTTACCATCGATGGCGCTTACCAAGATTCGGTCTTGGCCAATTCGCAGTATCTGACGCGCGAGGAAGTACTCCGGCGCCGACTCCGTCGAATCAAGCAACTAGCCCGCTGCTATAGAGTTCATTACTGGGCGCTTATGGACGAGCTCAAGGTTAAGTACAAAGAGTACTATTGGACTTACGGTATGAGCCCTTTTGTGGAGGATCACAAGAACAATCAGGCCAGACGCACTGAAGGTGTCGCGGTATCTGGGGAGAATGTAGGGTGCAACAATGGCAATGAAAAGGCAATCATTTGTTCCAATGGTGGGGTTGGTCAAGATGTCGTACGTTGCGCTTTCAGCGGCTGCAAGTCGAAGGCTATGGCGTTGACTAGGTATTGTCACAACCATATATTGTCGGATTCCGAGCAGAAACTCTATCGGGGATGCACCGCCGTGGCCAAGAAGTTAGCCCCTCTTCCCCTAATCTTTCTTTCTTCATTTCTTTTTATTAATAATAGTCTGCAATGGTAGTTGAACATGCTTGATTGCTCAGAAAAACCAATGGGAAAAAGGGATTTATATATTTTTTGGTGGTTGGGAGGGAGTAATTTAGTTCATTGCATTTTTAATGACCATTGACCGGCTATTGAACAGGCCAAATAACGAAATTTGTTATTTCTTTTAAACTCTACTATATTTGTTGCCCTTATATCACGCCTTTCTAAAACTAGATGGGCGGTTGTGGAAAATATGAGGTGTGGCTGTGGGGGATATATGATTAGTGGCTTTTGTTCTTAAGGATGGTCTTGTGTTTGCTTGGAGACACTTAAGAGAAATCATCACTATGAGGTTTAGAATTAGAAGCATAGATGGGTTGGCGTTCTAGGTGACACAAACGGGTTCAGACTTTACACGTGTGGTTTTCTTAAGGTGTATATGGATCTCATTCTGAAATTCGTTTCAAGGTCTTTAACTAATCTTGCAATGGGTCAAAGGGACGAATGATTGACTTTTTCTTTGTCATGTTTCTAATGTGTTAGTTATGACTTGTAGTCTTTAACTAATCTTGCAATGGGTCAAAGGGAGGAATGATTGATTTTTTCTTCGTCATGTTTCTAATGTGTTAATTATGACTTTGGTTTCAATTTCATGAGGATTTGGTGTTCTGAGCGACAATTTAATATTTGGTTGATGAAGTGTTAACTGTGGAACTACTGTGATATCTATGGTGGTTGTTGCTTTAAAAATTTTACAACTATCAATTTTGTAGTATAAGGGATCCTAGAAATTAGGTTTTAATTAGGTTTTTCGGCTTTTTGTTTGCTGTTTGGCATCCAGGACTTAGTTTCCTGGTCTTAATATTTCCTAATTTTATGTTGAAAGCTTGTTTGTTTGTTTTTTTAAATAAAATTTTTAGTTTCATTTCTCTTGTAGAGAGCCAGCATCACCTCTGTGCTGTTGCCATGCTTTTCCCCCATTTCTCTAGAATGCGTTGCTCATACCAATAACAAGCACACTCTTAAGCTCTAATGCAATATATTGATAAAAGTTGGTGTTAGTGAAACTAATTTGTTTATGCTCACTACGTGGCCCCAATTATTTCTTTAGTTCTCTGAACCAAATCAAGAAACTCAAACTGCAGTAGTGAATCCAATTTTATATACTGTAAGCCTTCGTGTAAAATGAAGTCAAATAGTTTGTTTTGAAGTTGCATATGAAGTTGCCTTGCTAAATCCTCCTATTAGCATGCCTGAACCTTAAAACTAGCTTTTGCATCAAATTTCTTATCTTAATTTCATCTTCTCATGTCTAATAATTATACAAACTAAGTAACATTTTATCGTCTCAGACTTTAAATCTTTTGGCAATTCTTTCAATTTACGAATGAATGGTCAAGTAAATTAGTTTTTTTTTTTTCCTTATCACGAGGCATAAGTTTAACTCTACTTTCTGGATAATGTCCATATGCTGCTTTTTAAGGATCATGATTTTTCTAAGATTGGCATGTTAGCCCATTTCAATTGATATCGCCAGAAAACCAATGTATCTGGACATTTTAGTTTCAGGCCTAATTGTGATTCATGGAAGCAAGCATGTAAATGTCATTTACGTGATCATTCTAATGTCAGGTTAAGAATTTGAGCCTTTGCTTGTTCAATATAGTGGCTGTACTGAAATTTGTTTCCAGGATGAGGATCCCAATGTGCTTATTTGATTTCCTATATGTGAGAAAAAACCATTTCTAGAACAGACAACATTGCTGATAAGGATGGTTCTCTTTGCAGTTTGCCAACTGGACCTTCTATGTGTAATAAGCCTGTATTGAGATCCACAGTTCCTCCTGCATGCCCCAGTCATTACCAATTAGGCGAAAGGTGTCTGATTCGCGCAGTAAGAAGGGCAGGTTATGCCATCCCAACTCATCGTAAACCTAGTCCAAAATTGCATGCAGTAATTGCTGAATTTGTCCACCAAATTCAAGAAAAGAGAAAAACTGCATTGAAGGTGACTGTTCCTAAAGCTGAGACTGAATAAGACACAAGATTACTATTAGCTTTCTTAATACTCTGCACAGTGTATAGAGTGGGCATATTCCATCACATGAGAAATAGGATCTTTATTTGGTGATGAAACATGAGATGTCATTAAGAAACAGTACATTTCTTTTAGGGGCATGTATATTGTCAGTTCACTAGGTACTCGATTTCATTTTTCCCCATGCAATATTATATTGAACTTCCCTGTCATCTTATGAGAAGCATCACAATATATTCAATTCTTATTTTTCTTTCTTGCTGTAAGAATTCTCATCCTACTTTAAATCTTTGTTTTTATTGTTAAGATTTCCTTTCTGTCTCTTTGATGACTTGGATCAAGAATACTTCTTCAGAGATATCTAAGATATTTACTGTTGTGACTCTGCAAAATAATAGGAATCGGAAATCACGCGGAAAAAAATCCCATGGTGTTTAATTAACGGCATGATCACATGATATGTAAAAGGAATGGTTATGACTGATCCATCATTTCAATCTTAATGGGGCCCAACAGGATTATGTACTTACAAGAGGCTACTAATTCCTTGGGTAGTTCTCTATAGTTATCTTTCTATGTAATCAACCAATGGTTATTGTTTGTTACTACAGTCATCAATCATGTGCTCAGATGTTGTTAGGCTGTTCATTGGTGGATTTTTATTTTGACTTGTTCCTTTCATTCTTTGACTAATTGATAAATGCCCTTATTAGACACAGTTGATCTATTTTATTTCTGTTTTGGTTACTTTTAAGGGTTAAGTAACAAATCTGCCTCGGAAGTATAGGCCCAGAAGCGATGTTGCCTTGGAAGTTTCAAAACGTAGCAATGTTGCCCTATTTCGTTAAAAAACTAACGTTGACCGTCAAAAAATTGATGTCGACAGTTAACTTTTTAATAGAAATGGGCAACATTGCTACGTATTAAAACTTTCGGGGTTACATTGAGACAAAAAAAAACTTTCAAGGCAACATTGCTCCTCAGTGAAAACTTCTGAGGTAAATTTGCTACTTAACCCTTTTTTTAACAGGTTCACTTATTTAAGAGAACCACGAACCATTGTATTGATGAAAGGTTTTTACTTTCGATAATGATGTTTTGTGATAGTTAAATTCTCCGAGGTTGCATTTATATTCATGCATTTAGTGAGTGGTACTTGTTTATTACTTTCTGACATAGCGTGGTTGGATGAAACTTGAGAATCCATATGTTTCCTTATAATATGCTGATGCCTTCTTAAATTGAGATTTGAATTTAACTCGCTATGGCATTTTTTCTGGGGCTAGTAAATCCTCATGACCTATGAGTGGAAGGTTGGAATCTTTCACTACATTTTCTGATCTTGTCTCTAAACAGCTATACTCTACACACTTTTGAACTTAGGTCAATTATTGACCAGTGGCCTTACTTTATAAAAGTAAAACCACAATCTTTCTGTCAATGGTTTGTACTAATTTTACTCTTTAGGTGCATTTATTCTCAGGAGAAGCCAAGTTCTTAATGAATCTATTGAATGAAGAGAATAAACAGTGTAATTTACTTGCACATTACTAGAAATTTGAACACCTTATATTGAATGAATTTATCTAAGGCAACTGGAAATTGATAACTCTGAAATAAGTATATGGTGATATGTCTGAGCCAAAAGGGCCTTTAAATGATTTTGCAAAAAGCAGCCGTGACATTAACTGAAATGTTTTAGAGGCGGATGCATTGGAGTTTATCAGTATTTCATAAGGACTTGTGGAGTTATGGTTGTGGTCATAGAGGCATGTTGTTCTGAGAATCCTAGCATCTAGTTGTAATTTTTCACTGTCCTGCAATTTATATGAGAATATGAGTTGATTTTGATAGTATGCAGCTGACAAGTTTCCTCTAATTGAGTTTGATATAATTGAAAAACCTCCATCATTCTAGATTGAATTATTGATAACTGATCTTCCTTCCACCCCACTCATTTGCAAAGATCCTTAACATCAAGAAGGAGGCTACCCCTTCTGTTGATCTGCATGTTGCACATGTGAGCATCTAGTTCAAGTTTCATCAGAGTGCAAAGAAGGGAATTTCTTATTCAATGTATTGGGATTCTTGTCCTCATTTTGTGAGGTCATGTGTACTACAAGACAAACTGGGATTAGATCCCCCTGTGTAACCTCCTTGTGTTGTTATTAATTCCATTCATCAGTAGCAAAAAAAAAAGTTTCATCAGAGTGATGGCATTTTTGCAGTCAAGTTTCCTACTATTCACGGTACTGGGGCTAATATTCCCCTGTAGGAAGTCCACTTTAACTTTTCACATTGAAATTAAACCAATCATCCTACATAAGTATTAGGTTTACTGGCATTAAAGAAATACTTTAGTACAGGTCTCATTGCATTGTGATTGCATGAAGGCGTCTTTTGTGGTATAACCAGATTGGTTCTCCATAAAAGCATGAGATCTGAATTCAGCATGATTCAAAGCTTTCTTCCATCAGATGGTGGAGCTCAAATGAATCTGTTCCCCTTTGGAGTTGTGCTTTATTATAAGTTTGGTCTGTTTCCACAGGTGTTTGAGGTTTTGCTGTCGACTTAATTGCAGTGGTTAGCATAGAGCTGGCTAATCCAATAGCACCATTTGCCCATTATTAAGTTCTTACTGTCTGCACTATACTCAGTATTGAGAGTCTTGATCCATAGATTGGTTTCTGTGACATGATGGCTCATCTGACATTCTGACACTTGATGTTGTTCGAGTTGAACATTTTATACAACTGGTTTGCTGGGTGGCGTTCCTAGTGGATGTAATCTCCTAGTTCACATCCTTACTAATTGACTATGACAGAAAAGGTTAAAAGCTCTCTTCCCATGTCATAGTAGAGTTTGTAGGCAATCTGAAATAGTATTGAACTTGTATTATTCGGTCTCTAATGAAGGACAGAGTTGGACCAGCTATACAAACGACACATTTGTGTATGATAAACGACATTTCAATGCAGAGCAGACATGGCTATCCAGGGCATCACCTTGCTGAGGTTCCCTAGCTTGATTTCTGGTTAGGGCCGTTTACTTATCTTTTTCTTGAAACAATGTTGAGTTCAATAATTTGTACGTGGAAAATTTATGTTGGAAGATCCACCTTCCAATTTAGAGCCCAACCTGAGTTGAATATGGTTTAATTATTATCGCCGGATAAACAAGGGAAAAAAGAAATGCTGACAACCCATTCTAGGTAACAAAATTAAGGCTTAGTTGAATGTCTGGTGGGGCAAGTGAGTGGCTTTGAGGGGCAAATTATTGACATTAAAGCTTGAAAATGTGGTTCGTTTCACAATTTAACCCCATACCAAAAGCCTCATGTGGGCTCAGCTCGTACACTCTTCTTTCACACATTCACAGTTCCGTAAGACAACTAAACACGCAACCAACAAAACACCAGTTAGTTTTCTGTCTTTCTTCTTTTGTGTCTATTGTTGCTATTGATTGTATGGGACCTAGCTCCCAGAACACTCTTCTTTAATTTATGAATTCCATCTTTGATATCAAAAAAAAAAAAAAAACACCAGTTAGTTCAATTAGTAAGGAGGTGGTTTGTAAATCATAAACTATAACCTTAAAGTTGTAGGTTTAAATTTCATTGCTGATATGGTTCAGTGACAGATTTGGCTTTTATGCCAGCTAATTAATGACAACGCCTCCTTACTGTTGACTCTATGAGACTCATACATGTGTTCGTGTGAAATTACTTTTTTGGATCAAGATTTGTCTTCATTTTATTAATGAACTTGTATTATTAATAACTGAGATTTCAGGGTTTAAGAGTGGCTATGAATGTTTCTCTGTAATAATTTTGTTAAAATTAGTACATGACTTTATCCTTCATTATTATTTCCGAAATTCAAAATTAAAGGCCATGATTGTCATTTGAGATGTCTTATATATGTATCATTATATGGGAGCCTTGCAACTGTATAATTATAAATTCCAATAAGAACTAGCCAGTTTGAGATGAATAACATAGATACGTACAAAATCTGTCAAGATAATCCTTTGAAGTTTGAACCTACTCACCAAACCGTTTAAATAGCCCGGCGAGCAGGCGGCTAACTAAACTAGCAGCCTCATGAAGGGTAGGGGATTTGACCAAAAAAAAAAAACGAAGGGTAGGGGACACAGTACACACTACTTCTGTCAATTATTGAAATCTCTTACATAAAAATGAAGACAATTCAAATCATTTGGTTAAAAATCTACAGGGAAATAATTAAAATCCTCATTGTAATATTATAGTCTTCTCAAATTTATAAATAAATATTCTTCAAATTAAATAAAGGGTTTGAATTCTCTTATTTGCATTTTCTCATTGTCTCATCTGCTTTAAATCTGGATCATAGATTTGATATATCTTCCCACGCCAACAACCTCATTAAGTTAAATCAATGGTTGAGATTGGATAATGAGAGATGATGAGAAAGTTAGCCAATAAGAGAATCCTCTTCCTTAAATTACACTAAAGTTATTTTTCTTCACATTTCTAATCTGCTTGTTGCCTAGCCAGGATGTTCAAAATCCCAATGCTACTACAACTAAACTTAATGATTTCCAGGGCTTCTGATGCTTTATCAGATCACATCATTATAACACTTAATTATGGCCTACCTAGTACATTAATCTGATAACTAATTTTTTGGACTCTAAACCTAGAAACTCACACAAACGCCTTAAAACACCCACTAAATGAAAATAAATCATTTTAAATGCACTATGGTCGCATCATTAAAATCAAACATCAACACCTGTAAATCATAGAGTATATCTTATCCTTAATTAACTCCCAGCTACCTCTGAGGTTTGAATCTCGTGGCGCATTGTTAACCATTCACCGCTCTAATAAATGAAGCTTAATTATAAGACTATAAATCGTATAAAGTCATGCAATGTCATGTGTCAAAGGTCAAGGCCAAATATAGCTCTAAAGTGTAGACAGCTGTTCAGCCATTTTCCAAAGCAAAGAAGAAAATAATGGGGTCACTTCATGATCACCAGGAAGATCAGCCTCTGCTTCAAGACTTGAACGTGAAAATCCAGCAAACATCCATGGTTTTTCCATCAAAACCGAGCGAGAGAAGATCCTTGTTCTTGTCAAACATAGACAGAGTATTAAACTTCGACGTAGAAACAGTCCACTTCTTCGCAGGTCAAAAGAATTTTCCGGCGGAGGTTGTGGCGGACAGGTTGAAGAAGGCACTAGCCGATGCTCTAGTGGCTTATGATTTCTTTGCGGGAAGATTGAAGATAAACAGGGAGACAAGTAGGTTGGAGATAGATTGCAATGGCGCAGGAGTAGGGTTCGTGGTGGCTTCTTGTGACTACAATTTGGATGATGTCGGAGACTTAGTGTATCCTAATCCAGCTTTTGCACAGTTGATTCATAAGAACAATGATTTCCTCAAACCAGGCGACCACCCTCTCTGTGTTGTCCAGGTTCTTATCACTTTTTGTCTAGATCAGTAGAATTATTTGTGCATTAATATCAAGGGATGGTAGCATATTGTTATTACCAATTTTAATTTACCACTTTTCTACCGTTAGATTAGGATCTCATCTCTTTCCTATTTGAGATTCTAATCTAACGGTGAAAAAGTGGTAACTGACATTAGTGGTGAGTAGTTACAGTATCTTAACATCAAATCCATTCATTTAAATTTACCACATTTAAGTTGGTTTTAATTTGTGCAGTTAACATCATTCAAGTGTGGTGGCTTCGCGATCGGCTTCTCCACCAGCCACACCACATTTGACGGTTTAAGCTTCAAGACCTTCTTGGACAACCTCGCCGCTCTGGCTGCTAACAAGCCCTCGTCTGTCACCCCCTGCCATGACAGGCATCTCTTAGCCGCTCGATCCCCTCCACGTGTCACCTTCTCCCACCCTGAATTGCTCAAGCTTGGCGCTAGCCTCCCCGACACCGACCCTCACGCCGGCGTCTTCCATGCCTCCTCCGAGAACCTCGACTTCAAGATCTTCCGGCTATCCTCCGACGACATCTCCTCGCTCAAGGACAAGGCCAAATCCTGCGAGGGCGGTTCCTCCACCGCCCGCATCAGCGGCTTCAACGTCATCACTGCCCATGTATGGAGGTGCAAGGCCTTATCTGCAGGCGGCGACGACCCTGATCGGTCGTCGAACATACTCTACGCGGTGGACATACGGCCGAGGGTGAACCCACCGCTTCCAAAATCATACGCCGGGAATGCGGTGCTGACGGCGTACGCGACGGCGAAGGTGAAAGAGCTGGAAGAATGGCCGCTGGGGAGGTTAGTGGAGATGGTGAAGGAGGGAGCGATAAGGATAACAGACGAGTACGCGAGGTCGGCGGTGGACTGGGGAGAGATATACAGTGGGTTTCCGAACGGGGAGGTTTTGGTATCATCATGGTGGAAATTAGGGTTTGCAGAGGTTGATTACCCTTGGGGAAAGCCCAAGTATAGTTGCCCTGTGGTGAATCACAGAAAAGATATCATACTCTTGTTCCCTCCCATTGAAGGCGAAGGCGTGAACGTGCTGGTGGCTTTACCTCCCAAGGAAATGGACAAGTTCCAGACCCTCTTCTGGGAGGTTCTGAAGGCTGCTGGGGTTCCTTAATTAATTAATTGCTTTTTTATGCATGCTTGGTACGTAATTAATACTGATATATTATATATTGGCGCATATTAATTACTTGTAATGACGCAATCAATTTCTAGCTAATATTATTATGTATGTGGTCGTATGATAATTAAGGAGGAGTGCGATCGAGGTGATTTATAACGACTTCACATGTATGTACAGATATATATATACTCCCTCCGGTCCTAATTATAAGGCATAGTTGACTTTTTTGGAAAAATTAAGGAAGCGAATTAAATTACTTTAGAGTATTTTTATTTTTATTTTTTTCTTCAAAGTAATTAGTTTGACTAATAAACTAATATATAATCTAAAGATATACAACATATAAAGTGATTAAGTAACTTATTTAGCTTCCTTAATCTCTCCAAACAAAGTCAACTATGCCTTATAATTAGGACCGGAGGGAGTATATATATTTGTTTACAAGGGAACTAACCATCACATGTTAGCAACTATCCACATGTATGTACACATATTTAATTACAAAAAAGTTCATTAATTAACAATATGTCATCAGATTATAAATATATACGCAGTGTTGGACCGTAAACAGTTTGAGCCCGTACGCACATAATTATCCATATTCCAATATTTGTCAAATACTAGTAATTTTAATTTCATGGAACAAATTAAAATAATGGTTACGTTAATTGGCCGGGTTGGCGGCTTTTAGTTCGTTGGATAACATAGGAATTCGTTGGATAACAGAGGTATCTGCGAAGGCAATAGCTTTCGGTGCACATCTCAAAGTGTCTTTTCCATCATATTCATATGTGTCGTGTCAGGTAGGAAACGCAACGTACGAGGAAGAGGAATTTTGTAATTGCACGTGGTCGTGTGATTAATAAAGGAGCAACGTTAATATTCTAATTGTAGGATCGATGAAATTGAACAGGCCTGGCCTGATCTGAGTGAGGCAAATATTTTTGGGACGCGATAGGCGAGGGGGGCCACATATATGAAGCGCGATTGATTCTCGACCCAGTGCGTCAATTAATGATCGATGGGAGATCACTCATATGCAGATCGAACACGACAACGGCAGCAAATAATAAAAGGATACAAATATATTAAAGATATATTCGTTCATTCATTTGATTCTCCTCCTCCTCATCTCCTATACGAACGGACTGCAGTGCATTATATTATGATGGTCTGAATATAATATACAAACTAGAGGCAATCAAAGAATGAGGTTCTACAGTACAATATGCTGAACAAAGGCATCCTTACCGACAAAATGATGAAATGACTCCCACATTCTTCCATTTTCAATTTTTCCTTATCATTAATTAACTTATATTACTTATCATTAGTGAAAATGTTATTAAAGTGTAGCTTAAATTCACGCTCCATAATTAATTGATTTAATTCCATGATATGGGGCATCTTCATAGCATGTATACAATACAATATGAAAGAGGGGATAATAAACATGTGTATAGTTAACCATGGCAAGGGAACAAGAGAACGCGGTGGTGTCTACGGAGGAGGCCGATGTCCTACGACCTAGTAGGAAGCCGGCCAGTGATTCTAAGGGTGGAGGATTGGATGTCTGATGATGGAGAGGTGGAGGTGGAGGTTCCGATGGAGGACTCTGCCTCCTCTTCGAAGAAGTCTTATAAAGAAGCATGTGTGGAAATGATCTAGGGTTGGAGGCGAGTGAAGAGGAGAGTAATTGGTGGTGGGATGAGGGATGGAGGTCTCGTGTGCAAGCGGAGAGGACCGAAAAGGGGATAAATGTGTTTGCTCTGCCAGAATATAAGAAGAAGTTTGCAAGGCGATGGTCTACGTCTCTGTCTGTATGTCTGTGGGGAAGGATGGTTCGTGAAGATTAGTTGAGCATTAAGCTACAACAATTATGGGGTCGCTGAGGTGAGGTAGAAATTGTGGAGATTGGTTTGGGGTTCTTTTTGGTTCAGATGGGTAATCAAGAGGATTATGAATATGCCCTCACTGGGGGGACCCGGTTTCCCAGCTCGTCGCTGGGACGAGCTGGGGGAGCTCGTCCGTACGGACGAGCTCCTGGCCGTCCAGATCTAAATCTGGACGGCCCAGATCTTTTTTTTTTTAATTTCTTAATTATTTTTTTTCTATATGAAAAAAATCATTTTTTGAAAAAATGTTAGTTGAGAGATTGTCTTTATTTTAGATTCTTTACCTATTAAAATTATTTTTTTATAAAAAATAAAAAAGGAAAAAATATCAGATCTCGGCCATCCAGATCAGATCTGGACGTACGGACGAGCTCCCCCAGCTTGTCCCAGCGACGAGCTGGGAATCTGATTCCCTCACTGGGGGGCCTTGGGTTTACTTGGATCACTATTTGGAGGTGCAACCACGGACAGATGATTTTGATCCCAATGTGGCTGAGGTGTCCAATATCACTGCTTAGGAGCAAATTCCGAGGATGTGTGTGGATTATTATGATAAAGGTTTTCTTTATGTTGTCGGAGGTGAAATTGGCAAGGTGATGAAGGTTGATACGCACACACTGAAACACATTAAAGGTCGTTTCACACGTTTTGTGTGGAAATTGATAAAAAGGCCACTTTGCTCCAATCTATATGGATCAATGGAGTCGAAAAAGAAGATTATGTACGGAGGTCAGCACTTAATTTTCTTTTCTTGTGTGGGAAATATGTACATGATTCTGAGAATTTTTCAACGAAACCATTGGTTGGAAAAGACAATAATTCGATGATGGGATCTAATAGTAGTGCTAACCCAATGGAGAACGGGAGACCAAACTGTATAGGCTGGATCTCAAACATCGTCACGACCACATGAGTACTAGGAATGAATGGTGGCTCGAGACTATGGCGGTCGCAGCGTTTGACTTTGAGTGGTGGTAAAAGTTGTCAATGTGATTTGAGGCATGATAATCAAGCAAAGATTGAGGGTAAAATTAATGGTTCACGTTTTAATGCCTTGCATGAAATCTCCCACGATGATTTAGAGGTTAACGCTGACTTTGTGTCAAATCATATCCAATCTCAGGATTTTAGCTCTATAAGGAATAGCAATAATCATTCTTGAATGTTGAAGATAAGGAAGCCGATTGTCTTTTAATAATAAGTAGATCTCCACGGATACACATGCATAATTAAAGGGTGGTGAACTGTTATGAAGAACATATATGTAAAGTTGGGGGTCCTTTGGAGGTCTAAAAGTAAAAAATAGGATGGTGGAGCTAGGTAAGACTCCATCTACCAGTTCTAGTAAGATATCAGGTATCAAAATGATAGATCTTAATCACAGTCAAGGAAAAACAAGGGCTTGTAATAATCGGGTGATGACTATGTATGAAGCAAGTGAAAGCGCAGCTAAATCACCAAGAGGGGGGGTGAATTGGGGATTTTTAAAATTCTTTTCAAACAAGCTCAGTTTCAAAATAAAGTTTGAAGAAAGACAACTGAATGAAAAGAGTATGAAAAGGAGAATAGGAGAACACAGAGCAATTATCCTGGTTCGGTCTTAACAGATGACCTACGTCCAGTCCCCAGATCTTCTGGGTTTTCCACTAACTCCTTAATTACACCTTCAGCAAACGAAGGAGGATTCACAATCTTGAACTCGCTCCCCCTTACAAGATGTAATTGTACAATCCCAATCTCAAAGTCCCTCTACTTTGAGATTCCTTACAGAAGATGGATTACAACAATGAAATCTCTCTCTAAGAGTGAATTCTGATAATCACTGAGGTACAATAATATCAAAAGAGCTGGACCTTTCTTGAGTTTTCAGGCAAGAATGTATATATGATAGTTCTGTGTCTTCCAGGTTGAAATCTTTAGCTATTTATAATATCTTGAGGCTTGTGAACGTTAGAAGACCGTTGGGGCTTTGTTCTTTTTAAAGAAAAACTGTTGGTGAAGTTATTTGCATGAATTGTACAGCTGAAGTTGCTCCTTGAATGTTTGCTGAACTGATCTTGTGATTTTGTTTCTTCTTAATGATTTGTTCCGTTGGGGATGATTCATAATGGTCAATTGATCTTCTGCAACGGCTATTTGATCTTGTTTAACGGCTAGTGATCCAGAGTTATGTTTCTCCATCATTTCAGCAAATTTCCTAAAGTGGCTCTGTTTCTTTTGATTCTTCATTCAAATGTATAAATTTCCTGTAATCTCATGAATACACTCATTAGAGCAATTCAGGAATATACATAAATTATTTATGTGAAGTAAATAAACAATGGGTATCTTAAAAGATCAAAGATTAAGATAATTTTGGCAAGTTTAAGCGAAAAGCGTTTTTTCAGTTAAAATGGCCAACACTCGAGTGTTGAGTATCAACACTCAAGTTATGAACTGTGCTAAGTTCATAACTGGCAGTGTTCAAGAACAACACTGGCAGTGTTGATTCTAAAAAGAATTCAATGCTCTCTGTCTGGTCAACACTCGAGTTTTTCTTCTCAACACTCGAGTGTTGAAACTTTGATAAAAAGTTTCAAACTCCAAAACTGTAGTTTTGAGTCATCACTGGCGGTTTTCAACTGGATGAATTTTAAAGGCTCTCTGCCTTGACAACACTTGAGTGTTGGTATGCAACACTCGAGTTTTCACTTATATTGAAAACTCAGGTTCAGTTGAACACTGGCAGTGATGGAGCAACACTGGCGGTGTTGAAACTTTGAAAACCATGGGTTGCTCTCTGTCTCTTCAACACTGGAGTGTTGGTTTCCAACACTCGAGTTTTGATCTTTCTTTGAAAAAATAAAAGACTCAAAACTGCAGTGTTTAGACTAACACTGGAGGTGTTGGGGTTTTGAAAAAACTTGATATTTCTCTGCCAGGCCAACACTCGAGTGTTGAAAACTCAACACCCGAGTTTTGAACTTTTCATAAGTTCAAAACTGGCAGTTTTGCTAGAACACTGGCGGTGATGCTTTCTAAAATATCTTGCCAATGTCCAACACTCGAGTTCTGGAACTCAACACTAGAGTGTTGCTATGTTTAAAAATGATCAACTGTTTTTCTCTTTTAAAAACTCATATCTTCATCTTCCAATGATTTCCAATTTGTTCAATCATCATCAAAACCTTATGAGAACTAACATTCTCCCCCTTTTTGATGATGACAACCCTTGAAAAACAAATTTTATAGAATTTGAGAAAATCTGATTTAGAAATCATGAAGTTCATTTATCATTTTAAAAACTTATGCATCAAAATAAGTTTACACATAAAAGACTAAGACAGATGACTTCATTCATGTAATTCAACTAGAGAATCAAGTGTTTGACAAGACACTTACAAAGGATTACAAAATATGCACTACAAAAGATACAAATTAAAACATCAGAAATCACACAATACTCTCAAATCACAATACTCTCAAATTCTGACTCTGATCTTCTCCCCCTTTGGCATCATCAATAGATGGGGGTACAACGGATAGAGGTGTTGGTGAAAGAGGAGGTGTTTGTGCCTCTGCAGCTAGAGTGACTAGAGGATCTGAGGTATGATGCTCCGAAGTGTGAGGCTCAGAAGATTGTTGAATGTCTGCAGCTGGAGTGCCCAAAGGTTCTTCAAGTGGTGTAGAGGCTGAAGGTATATCAGAAGCAATTCCAGAAGGTTGAGGATCTGAGCCTGAAGAAAGACCTATGTTGAAATGTTTTAACAACAAATCAGCTTTGTCATGAAGGCTTGAATTTGATATACTCAGAGACGTGAGCAGAATATCATGATTCTGAACTAGGTCTATAAGCTTGGCATTTTGGTCAGTGAGTTTGACCAAGTCCAGCTTCATGTCATCTTGAATGTCAGCTAGCTGTTTGGTACTCCTATACTGTTCACCCCTCAGCTGTCCAATTTCATAGGCAATCTTATTGGACATTTCTTTAACAGCTGAGTCAATGATCTCTTTCACTCGGGCATTAAAATCAGAGGTAGGAGGAGGAGGTGCAGATTGAGCCTCTTGATTCTGAGACTGAGACTGTGTAGCTTTTGATCTTGCAGGGCCTTTGGATCTAGTAGGGGCTTTTGATTGCCCTGATCCTTCTTCCTCAAATGTCAAATTCATCAAATTCAATTTACCCTTATCAAAGAATGGTGGAAGCTTTAAAGCTTCAACAGACCCAACATGCCATATCTTGAAGTAAAACAGAATAACCGATACTAGTGAAGGAAATGGCATATGAGAGAGTTTCCTAGTGGGGAACTTGAACCTGATCATTTCCTTCAAAATGTGATGGCCTAGATTGAAAGGAGTCTTGTTGACAAAAGAAGTAAACAAGGGGTAATCTCTCTGGGCAAAATGAGTGAAATTACCACTCTTTTGAATGAAATTTCTAGAGAAGATATACCACAAGACTCTATTCTTAGGGGGCATTGAGCTAGGATTAAAATTGAAATAGTGAGATTGGGCTTCAGGAAATGGCTTGTGTGGCATGAGGATGGACCAAATTGTCCTATTACCATATTCAGAAGTGTGAATTGGAAATTGGTCCATTTTCAAGATCGTGTTCAAGATAGAGGCTGAAAGGGTGAATTTGGTGTGTCTCACTGTAGTGGTTACCCTTTCTTCTAACAATTCTCCCTCTGGACCCAGTAGGTTGTCATAGGCCATATTAGAATAAAATTGCCTAACTAATGTAGGTGAGTAGGGACAAGCAATGGAAATGAAATTTTCATAGAATTTGAGCCAAGGTTTCAAATCCAAACTGTTTTCTTCCTCAAATTTGTCCAAATCCAAGGCTACTACTGCACAGGATTCTCTTGAAGCAAATTTCTCTTTAAAAATATTATCTTGGTCTTTCAAATGCACAGTAGTAAAGTCAAAGTCTTTAGGTGGAAACTGAAAATGATAAATTTCTTCAATGGCATTTTCTTTTACCAGTGAGGAGCTAGATGAAGAAGGTTGTGAAGTAGAGGACTTCTTCTTTTTCTGGGGAGGTGCTTCCTCTGGTTCAAAATTTGATGCCCTTTTTGTTCTGACTTTCTTTTTAGACTTAGTAGCTGATTCTGGTTCAGCTTCTTTCTTTTTCTTCAGAGGTGCCGCAATCGGTTCTTGAAACGATACACCCTTTGAACGAGTGGGTGTGGCTGAGACAGCTTTTGAAGATGATTGATGAATTTCACCACTAATTCCTGGGAGTGTTTGGTCTATTCCATCGTGAAATCTATTGGGTATCATTTTTATTCTCGATGGTCTCTGTGAAGGAGGAGAGGTTTGAGAAGGAGACTGTTCAGACGGTGATTTAGTCTCAGATTGAGTGGGTTTCGTCGATTGAGAGGCCATTGTAGAGTTGTGAGATTTTTTCGAGGTTAGATTGGAGATCTGAGAGAGAATCAGAAAGATTTGAGAAGAAGAGAAGTGAGAGCACCGAAGAACACTTAGGGCAAAACTGCGGTTATGAAGGCAGTTTTGGAGAACATATATATATAGAAGCGTCAACACTCGAGTTCTCATAATCAACACTGGAGTGTTTAACTGTTTACACTACCAACACTCGAGTTCTCACAATCAACACTGGAGTGTTGATAAAAATTTGACTAACCTGGGTGCCAATAGTGTACTGAGAACCGTTGGCATTTCTTGTTCAAAACTAGAGTTCAAAACTCGAGTGTTGAGTTTCAACACTCTAGTTTTCATTTCTCCTTATTTCTCTGACCTCGACACTGGACTCCCAACACTGGAGTTCTGATTATCAAAACTCGAGTGTTCAGATTTGCAGGTACTTTAGTATTGCCATTGATCCACAAATACTGGAGTGTTTCATCCCATAACTCAAGTGTTCATTTTTTGATATGAAACATCAATCTGTTAAGTCCTACAAAAGAGAAAAACTCCAACACTCGAGTGTTTGATCCCATAACTCGAGTGTTCAACTTTTGATATCAAAAATGAACTTGTTAAATCCTGCAAAAAAGAAAAACTACATACTCCGATGCTTAAGTTAGTAATTTGTAATCATCAAAACCAGAGCTAACATTGGAATTTAGTTGGAAATACTTACAACTCATTGGGATTCACCATTCCCAATTCTCTTCTTATGTAATTAAATTGTTCTTTAGCTAGTGGCTTTGTGAAGATGTCTGCCAATTGGAGATCAGTTGGGATGAACATGACTTTAACTTCCTTTTTCTGGACATAATCTCTTATGAAATGATGCCTTACATCAATATGTTTGGTCCTAGTGTGTTGGACTGGATTTTTGGCCAAGCTAATAGTGCTTGTGTTCTCACACAATATTGGGACTTCTTTGAGATTGATTCCCAAGTCTGAAAGTTGTTGTTTCAGCCACAAAACTTGTGCACAACAGCTTGAAGCAGCCACATATTCAGCTTCAGTGGATGATACAGCTACTGTTGTTTGTTTCTTGCTAAACCATGACACAAGTGATCCACCAAAGAATTCACACTGTCCACTTGTGCTTTTCCTATCGGTTTTGTATCCAGCATGATCTGAATCTGAATAGGCTACTAAGTGTTCTGGTTGTCCTTTAGGAAACCATAATCCTAGAGTTTTAGTGTCAGCAAGATATCTGAAAATTCTTTTCACATGTTCAGCATGTGACTCCTTTGGAGCTGATTGAAACCTTGCACACATTCCAACACTAAATTGGATGTCCGGGCGACTTGCTGTAAGGTAGAGTAAGGAACCAATCATCCCTCTATATTTTGTAATATTAAAGTCCTTTCCTTCCTCATCTGCATCCAATGAAGTAGTTGAACTCATAGGAGTGTCAGCACCATTACATTGATCCATTCCAAACCTTTTTAAGAGATCATTCAAGTACTTGGCTTGTGATATGAAGATACCATCTTTCTTTTGCTTAATTTGTAAGCCAAGGAAGTAGTTGAGTTCTCCCATCATAGACATCTCAAATTCTCCCTGCATTTTCTTTGCAAAATCTTCACACAAGTAATCATTAGAAGCACCAAATATAATATCATCAACATATATTTGTACAACTAAAATTTCATTCAATTTATTAGTTCTAATGAATAAAGTAGTGTCAGCTTTTCCTCTAACAAAGCCTTGATCAAGAAGAAATTTACTTAGGCGTTCATACCAAGCTCTAGGAGCTTGTTTAAGGCCATATAAAGCTTTCTTGAGATGATAAACATGATCTGGAAATTTTTCATTTTGAAATCCAGGTGGTTGTTCAACATAAACTTCTTCTTGTATGAAACCATTTAAAAAGGCACTTTTAACATCCATTTGAAAGAGTTTTATTCCTTTAACACAAGCAAAGGCTAGAAGAACCCTTATGGCTTCCAATCTTGCCACTGGAGCATAAGTTTCTTCATAATCAATTCCTTCTTCTTGATTGTAGCCTTTGGCAACTAGTCTTGCCTTATTTCTGACTATGATTGCAGATTCATCACGTTTGTTTTTGAATACCCATTTGGTGCCAATGACCGGATGGTCTTTAGGCCTAGGTACCAAATCCCAAACTTGATTTCTTTCGAATTGGTGTAATTCTTCTTGCATTGCAATTACCCAATCATTATCAGAAAGTGCTTCATCAATTTTAGAAGGTTCAATGTTGGATATAAAAGCAGAAAATGTAACTTCATTTAAGGTGCTTTTTCTGGTTTTAACACCTTGATTAACATCACCTATCACTTGGTCTAAAGGATGACTTTTGTTATATTTCCAAGCTTTAGGTTGTGATGGTTCAGGATTTTCAAAATGATTTTGAGGATCTGTTTCAAAAACATCTTGTTCTTCTGTATTAGAGGGAGATTTTAGAAGATGTTTGTTTTCAGAATTTTGAGTTTGATTTTTCAAGATTATTTCATCATCATCATCATTCAAAGGCTTGTTAGAAGAAGAGTCACAAAATACCACATGCACAGATTCTTCTACACAACGTGTTCGGATGTTAAATACTCTATAAGCTTTACTTCTATTAGAATATCCTAGAAAAATACCTTCATCTGCCTTGGCATCAAACTTACCCAAGTTATCCTTACCATTGTTGTGGATGAAACACTTACATCCAAATACATGTAGATGTGCTAAGTTGGGCTTTCTTCCTTTGTACAGCTCATAAGGAGTTTTGTTTAGATTCTTCCGTACATACGCCCTATTTGATATGTAGCATGCTGTTGACATTGCATCAGCCCAGAATGCTTGAGATGTTTTGTTTTCATTCAACATTGCTTTTGCCATCTCAGTGAGGACTCTATTCTTTCTTTCAACTACACCATTTTGTTGAGGAGTCCTTGGCGCTGAAAAGTTGTGATCAATTCCTATGCTTTCACAGAAGTCAGCAAAGGCTTGATTGTCAAATTCTCCTCCATGATCAGTTCTAATACCTGAAATAGAAAGACCTTTCTCGTTCTGGACCTTTTTGACAAAAACAACAAATTGATCAAATGTTTCATCTTTAGAGCATAAAAATATGGTCCATGTGAATCTGGAAAAATCATCAACTATAACTAAGGTATATAAATTACCTCCTAGACTTCTAACTCTAGCAGGTCCAATTAAATCCATGTGAAGTAATTGAAGAGGTTTTTGAGTTGATATTTCATTTTTGGAATTAAAAGACGACTTGGTTTGTTTACCTTTTTGACAAGAGTCACAAATCATGTCGTTTTTGAAAGATAGTTTAGGAATGCCAAAAACCAACTCTTTCTTAACTAATTTGTCAAGTTGAACCATATTCACATGAGCTAATCTTTTATGCCATAGCCAAGTTTCATCTGATTTACTTATAAAGCATTTCTCTGAGATATCATCGTTAGAAAGATTAAGTGAATAGCAATTACCTTCTCTAGGTGCTCTGAACAATGCTTTAGACTTAATCTCTTCTAGGGGAAGTATATTACTGCTAACAATTAAACATTCTTCTGAATTAAAGATAACTAAGTTACCTTTATCTGTGCTTTGACTTACGCTCAGAAGATTATGACATAATCCTTCAACAAGGTATACGTCTTTAATTTTTGGTCCATCGGAATTTCCAATGTCTCCAATTGCTGCAATCTTGCCGGTTTGATTTCCACCGAATGTTACCTTGCCTCCATCCTTAGTTTTAATTGTTACAAACTTTGATTGATCCCCTGTCATATGTCTTGAGCACCCACTATCAATGAACCACTTGTTGGATTTTGATGCTCTAAGACAAACCTGCAAAACATAAAGTATCAAGTCTTAGGTACCCACTTTTTCTTGGGTCCTCTGGGGTTAGTTTGTGTCTTAGGATCCTTATAGGATCCTTTTGGCACCCATTTATAGTTACCTACAGGCTTGCTCTTACCTTCCCTTTTATGAAAACAAGAAGAAGTAGTATGTCCTTTTCTATTGCAATAGTCACAGTGGGCAAAGGGATTGGATGAATGCACAGATTTTTGGAAAAAGTTCATGTAGGATTTATGTCCTAATTTCTTCCTTCCTTTTTGTTTATCAAAATCTGGTTTATACCCTATTCCTGATCTATCATTTGTAAATCTTTGTTGTTTCAGGATAACATTTAGCATTTCACTACCATTTGTGAATTTTTCAAGAGTTTTGGTAAGAAACAGGTTTTTCTTTTCTAAAGCACAGCAATTTTCACAATTCTTTTCAAGGTTCCTTTCAGAAACTTTTTCAGAAATATTTTCATTATTTTGAATTTGTTTTTCTAAGAGTTTGATCTTTTTCTTTGCAGATGAAAGTTCTTTGGCTATTTTTCTAAACTCAATAAAAAGCAAATTATACTCAGAAGATAATTCATCATAGAAAGAATTAGAAGCATTTACCTCTTCATCATCTGACCCTTCTTGGGCTACAAGACAAATGTTGGATTTTTCTTCTTCCTCATCATCATCAGATGAGCTATCTCCCCATATACCTGACACTAAGCTCTTCTTTT
This sequence comes from Acacia crassicarpa, assembly GCA_034222035.1. Taxonomy (NCBI): domain Eukaryota; kingdom Viridiplantae; phylum Streptophyta; class Magnoliopsida; order Fabales; family Fabaceae; genus Acacia; species Acacia crassicarpa. Next base: position 64,699,243 of record JAWXYG010000002.1, on the reverse strand, counting down.
GAATTTGTTAAATTTCTTCTCTTTATTCTTGAGCTGTGGGCAATCAGATTTGAAGTGTCCAGGTTGTCCACATTCATAGCATGTGATGGATTTCTTTGTTTCAGTGTTTGAGCTACCTTTGTGAAATCTTTTGTTGGCTTGATCCCTTTTGAAAAATTTCTTGAATTTTCTGACCATCAGACTCATCTCTTCATCATCATCCTCATCTTCTTCATCATCATCAGATTTGGATTCTTTAGAGGTTTTGAGAGCTATACTTTTGCTTTTACCATGCACTTCTTCAAGTCCCTTTTTGAATTTCAGTTTAGCCTCATATTCAGAGAGACTTCCAAAGAGAGCTGCTACAGATGTCATTGATTCACCACGTGCTTCTTCAATGGCAGTGACCTTTGCCTCCCATTCTTTGTTGAGGATATTTAGGATCTTTCTTACTTGTACAGATTGTTCATACACTTTTCCTAAAGAAGCAAGTTGGTTAATCAAATGAGTAAATCTTAATTGAAACTCACCAATGGTTTCTCCTTGTTTCATGCGAAGGAGATCATATTCTGTCATGAGGGTGTTGATTCTATTCTGTTTCACCCCAGTTGTCCCTTCATGTGCAATCTCCAAAGCATCCCACATGGCTTTAGCTGAGCTCAGAGTACATATGCGGAAGTATTCTTGTTGACTTAAGGCACTTTGTAACATGAGTATGGCTTTACTATTGAGAGTGATGTTTCTTCTATCATTCTCATCATAGTTCTCTTCAGGTTTTGGAATCCTGATGCCTTCCCTTTCAATTGTTGGAGCATAGTCTCCTCTTTCGAACACTTTCCATAAGCCATATTCTGTAGCCATAACAAAGACTCTGAATTTAGCTTTCCAAAAAGAATAATGCTCACCATTAAAACCTGGGGGACGATTGATAGAGGCTCCATCGGGCAAAATTCCCTCCATTGTGATCCTTCTCGAGTTGTTAAGCTCTTTAGAGAAGACCTTGCTCTGATACCAAATGAAAGCGCAGCTAAATCACCAAGAGGGGGGGTGAATTGGGGATTTTTAAAATTCTTTTCAAACAAGCTCAGTTTCAAAATAAAGTTTGAAGAAAGACAACTGAATGAAAAGAGTATGAAAAGGAGAATAGGAGAACACAGAGCAATTATCCTGGTTCGGTCTTAACAGATGACCTACGTCCAGTCCCCAGATCTTCTGGGTTTTCCACTAACTCCTTAATTACACCTTCAGCAAACGAAGGAGGATTCACAATCTTGAACTCGCTCCCCCTTACAAGATGTAATTGTACAATCCCAATCTCAAAGTCCCTCTACTTTGAGATTCCTTACAGAAGATGGATTACAACAATGAAATCTCTCTCTAAGAGTGAATTCTGATAATCACTGAGGTACAATAATATCAAAAGAGCTGGACCTTTCTTGAGTTTTCAGGCAAGAATGTATATATGATAGTTCTGTGTCTTCCAGGTTGAAATCTTTAGCTATTTATAATATCTTGAGGCTTGTGAACGTTAGAAGACCGTTGGGGCTTTGTTCTTTTTAAAGAAAAACTGTTGGTGAAGTTATTTGCATGAATTGTACAGCTGAAGTTGCTCCTTGAATGTTTGCTGAACTGATCTTGTGATTTTGTTTCTTCTTAATGATTTGTTCCGTTGGGGATGATTCATAATGGTCAATTGATCTTCTGCAACGGCTATTTGATCTTGTTTAACGGCTAGTGATCCAGAGTTATGTTTCTCCATCATTTCAGCAAATTTCCTAAAGTGGCTCTGTTTCTTTTGATTCTTCATTCAAATGTATAAATTTCCTGTAATCTCATGAATACACTCATTAGAGCAATTCAGGAATATACATAAATTATTTATGTGAAGTAAATAAACAATGGGTATCTTAAAAGATCAAAGATTAAGATAATTTTGGCAAGTTTAAGCGAAAAGCGTTTTTTCAGTTAAAATGGCCAACACTCGAGTGTTGAGTATCAACACTCAAGTTATGAACTGTGCTAAGTTCATAACTGGCAGTGTTCAAGAACAACACTGGCAGTGTTGATTCTAAAAAGAATTCAATGCTCTCTGTCTGGTCAACACTCGAGTTTTTCTTCTCAACACTCGAGTGTTGAAACTTTGATAAAAAGTTTCAAACTCCAAAACTGTAGTTTTGAGTCATCACTGGCGGTTTTCAACTGGATGAATTTTAAAGGCTCTCTGCCTTGACAACACTTGAGTGTTGGTATGCAACACTCGAGTTTTCACTTATATTGAAAACTCAGGTTCAGTTGAACACTGGCAGTGATGGAGCAACACTGGCGGTGTTGAAACTTTGAAAACCATGGGTTGCTCTCTGTCTCTTCAACACTGGAGTGTTGGTTTCCAACACTCGAGTTTTGATCTTTCTTTGAAAAAATAAAAGACTCAAAACTGCAGTGTTTAGACTAACACTGGAGGTGTTGGGGTTTTGAAAAAACTTGATATTTCTCTGCCAGGCCAACACTCGAGTGTTGAAAACTCAACACCCGAGTTTTGAACTTTTCATAAGTTCAAAACTGGCAGTTTTGCTAGAACACTGGCGGTGATGCTTTCTAAAATATCTTGCCAATGTCCAACACTCGAGTTCTGGAACTCAACACTAGAGTGTTGCTATGTTTAAAAATGATCAACTGTTTTTCTCTTTTAAAAACTCATATCTTCATCTTCCAATGATTTCCAATTTGTTCAATCATCATCAAAACCTTATGAGAACTAACAGCAAGGACTAGTAACCAAGTACAAGATTTGTGGGGCCCATTTGGGAATTTAGTTGGATCGTTAATTCCACTTATCGGGCTAGCTAGTTGCAACCTGTTGGATCCTGGAGCTGAGGGGTGTGGACCATCCCATGTAAACCCATTGGGGGAGGGGGCCTTGGTTGATGTTGAGATACAGGGTAGTGTTGTTGTTCAGGATGGGCTTGTGTCTATGTAGTAGTGTGATCTTGTTAGGTGTGTTTGGAATCTACTTAATAGTCTTTATGATTATTATGACGTGTAATAGCTGAGCTGCTAGAAAGGCCCCCTTTCATTGACTTATATGTGATCTTCGTGTGAAGTGTAGTTTGGATATGATTGCTATTTTAGAACCACGACAGTCAGGTGTGAAAGCTATGGTGCTTAGTTGAAATCTTGGGTGGACATTGGTCCATATAGTTGAAACCAGAGGTTTTAGTTGAGGGATTTGGCTATTTTGGAATGACGCAATCTGTTCTGTCCTAAGAACACAGAAAGATTGGACTTGACTAGGTTGTCAAGCCTAGAGCCTACGTACCCTTTGAAGGGATCAAAGTCCACGTAGTTCGTAGTATACGTAAAGGCGAGAAGCCAGGGGTGGTGTGTGTGCTCTGTGTGACAGGAAGTAAAGAGAGCATAGATTAGAACGTGTGCACCTGTTTAGGGTTTCCTTGTATTTATAGAGGAGTCTGGTGCGAATATCCCTGGATTAATGAGTGATATCCGGGATTGAGATATCAGGGGCTGATATCTTGTGATCACGATTGAGGGAGATCCTTGATTGATGAGATCCTAAATTGGTAGGATATTGGGATCCCATATCCTTGCCCATTATGGCGCTGATTCTGCCTTAGGCATGGTTAGACCGTGGCCTGGATATGGGCCTTTTGGGCCGGTCCATAACAGTTGCCCCCCTGCTCGGTTGTTCAGGCTTCTGGACGGCTGAGGTGTGCATTGCCTTCGGTTATTGTCCAGGCCGAGGCCTTCTCTTTTTGCCGGGCCGGCTTAGGATGCCATTGTCCTTAGGTCGGCTCGTGGTGCCCCTACCGGGGCGACCTGCCGAGGGTGCCGGGCCCATCACGCTGGGGAGGTGATCCAATCTGTCCCGGTCCCAACGTGCCTTCTACTACTTCGGCCCTGCCTTTTATGCCTTTTGACATTCTTTCCGCGCTTCGGGATTCTCCCCCACGCGCCATCATTGCGGGTTTACAGGTATCAGGCCTTGAGTGGCGGTGGTTTGCAACCGTCGTGTCCTTTCGTGCCCAGATGTTCGTGCGCATTCAATGCGCTGACGTCGTGCTGTACCAATCGCCTTGCCCCCAGGTGTAGATAGACCGTTTAGCCCTTGGCGCTTCGCGGCTTGGCTTAAATACCTTTCTCCCTCCTTCTCTTTCACTTTTCACCGTTACTCGCTCATTTTCCAGCTTCTTTTTCTGGTTTCTAGAGTTTGCAGAGAGGATTCTTCCTTGTTCGAAACCCTTGCCGTTTTCCAGCGTCCTAGTTTTCTTCCATTTTCCAAGTACAGGTATCCCGTCCTTTCCCTTGCGTTTTTGTTCGGTACTTTCTTGCATTTTACCGTTTATTTCTGAAATTGTCGCCTGTGTTATCATTCTTCTATATCTCTGGGTTTTTCTGGGTTTCTCTAGTGTCAACATACCCAAAATTCGTCCCAATACTCCCTTAAACACTAGCCTTTAGTACCTTAGGCTTCTAATTATGGTGAGAGACGGAAATGTTCCTAGACCAAGGGCGTCGTTAACGCCGGAGGAGGAAATGTTCCTCCGTGTGCGTTTCCCACGGGCCACTTACTGGGTTCTTGGGGGTGAGCCACCCGCTTCGGGGGTTTTGGCTCCACTGCGCCGAGGTGGCGCTGTTCGTCCGGGGCGGGCCAAGGCTCGCCCGACTTCGGCTAGGGTTTCGGTCTCGCTTCCTCGCCGTCCTTTCCGTCCACTAGTTCGCACCCTTCCTCGCGAGTCGCCCGGTGGGGCCGGGGTAGGCTCCTCATCCGGTTCCGGACCTTCGGTGCTGATGGCTCAACCCCTCAACTTCTATGAGGGCCCTTCTGCTGTTCGCCAGACATCCGCCTCGGAAGGGTATATCGGCTCTTGTGGGATTGCCTGGCGGAGGCCTCTGCGTTGATGGCTTGCGCTGGAGATGCCAAAGCTTCTTCCATACTTGGTTCTTACCGGCACTGGTCTACCCCGGCTGTCTCTTCTAGCGCCTCCGTTCGTCTGAGTCCGCAGTCTTTTCTGCCTGCAACTGTATTTGAGCCAGGTATTTCCGCTCTTCGCTGATATTAGCTTTGTTTATTTTTGTATAGGTTTAATGGCTCCCAAATCTCGGCCTTCTAAGCAACGTTCTGAGCCAGAGGATTCGGGCTCTTCTAGTCCGCCGGAGGCCTTGCGTTGGCAGTTCGGCTGGGTCTCACTCGAGACGTTGACGATCCGGTCTCTTATGTCTGAGGCCAATGTTGCTCGGCTACAGTTGCCCGAGTTGGAGGGTTGTGTGTACGCTCCTGCGGGGGCGGAAGAGCCAGTCTGCTCTGCCCGCGAAGAGGGGACGTCTTCCTTCTTCTATTTCTACCGGGACGTGTACACCCGAATTCAAGTTCGTTTTCCATTTACGGACTTCTAGATCTCAGCCCTGACCTACCTTAGCCTCGCGCCATCACAACTTCATCCGAACGGATGGGCCTATTTAGTGGCCTTCGAGAAGTTGTGCGGCTTGTTCCCGATTCCCATCCCTTGCACCGCCAACCTCTTCTTTTACTACTTCAGCCCTTTCACCCCCGGCTTGCCCAGGGAGGGCGATAAGCTCAAGGGGCTGGTCTCGCTTCGAAATGGGTCGGATAGGAAGCTCATGGGGGCCTTCTCGGACTCCTTCAAACGCTTCAAGAACGCCTTTTTTAAAGTGGCGGCACACCCCGGCCAACAGCCCTGGTTTTTAAAGGGGGCTGAGGGTCCGGGTGTGGGGGGGAGGTTCCCCCTTTATTGGGACAAGGGGCATTATGACAAGTTGCCGACGTCTTACCTGGTGGACGACGATGACCTCCTGCCCGAGACCGTCCCTTCTATTCCTAGGCTGGCCGCCTTTGTGAAGGAGTACGGGGTCCAGACCGCAGCCTTCTTTATTTTGGGGCCGGGTTTAGAGCCGTTGCCCCCTACTTGTAGGTCCTTGTGTTTTTTACGCCTTGCTTTGGATTTCTATTCCTGTCTTGCTAGCTTTTTTTCGAATGTCTTTCTTTTCAGCTAGGACCATGGATGCCCTGCCGCTATATGTCCGGCTAGTGAAAGCTGCTGCTGTGTCGCCGACTCGCCCGAAGAAACGGGGTGCCTCTGTTGAAGCCGGTGTTCCTGCTGCCGCGGCTCCAAAGAGGTCAAAGGGCTCAGTTGGCCAGGGTCCTTCCTCTGCTGCTGTCGCCCAGCCTTCCCCGGCGGTAGGACCCCAGGCTTCTGAGGGGCAAGAGGTCGTCGCCATGTTTCCGGCTTCCAAGGGAAAGGAAGTCATGATTTCTAATAAGGAGGTCGAGGCCGAACTCCACCCGGATGTGCCTGCTGGTTCCCAGCCGGGTCCATCTTCGCCTCAGTCACTCCCCCCTCCTCCTCAAACGAGGCTATCATTGGTTGTCCCCTGTGGTTTTTTATGGGACGAGGGGGTGGTTCCGGAGGTAGACGTCGCCTTCCTTCCTCCCCGGCATTTCATGGAGAGCCGGGCGCTGTCTCCCACTGCGTTGGATCAGCTGCACTTGGCCCAGAGGGAGTTATGCCGATCGGTGAGCTACGTCCAAGCTTTGATACTGGTGCGGGAGCAGTACACCCAGGCCAGTGCCGAGTGCCAGAGGCTGAGGGGGGCTGAGGAAGAGCTGAAGAGGGGACTGGCCGCGGCCGAGGCTAAGGCCGCGTCCGTCGGGGATCTCAGAGAGAAATTGGATGTGGCCGAGGCAAAGGCCAGGTCTGCTGAAGAGGAGCTCGTCAAGGCCTGGGATGAGCGGGATGCGATCCGGTCAGAGCGGGATGCTGCGAGGGTGGAGCGAGACGCCGCCAAGGCTGCGGCGGTGAAGGCCGATCAGGAGCTCCAGCTCTCCCGGGCGCATGCTGACACAATAGCCAAGGAGTGTGGCCGGGCTCAGAAGGGAATGTCGGAGGGTCTTGCTGCAATAAAGGTCCTCCAGCAGCAGCGGGCCTCTCTGGCTGACGATAAGGAGGCACTTGAGAAGGCCCTTTCAGCGGAGAAGGCGACTCGCCAGGAGGTTTCAGATGCCCTGCTACAGATTGCCGAAGAGTGCTTTAAGCAGACTTTGGCCCATGTCCGGTACTTCAACCCCGGCGTAGAGCTAAATGTTGACGGGTACGACTACCGTTCCTTTGTTCAGGACGAGAAGTTGATCCCTTACGAGTCGTCTGCTGCTGAGGATGCCACTGATGCCGAGGCTGAGAACCCTGAGGCTGAAGATCCCGAGGCCGACCCCTCCAGCTAGTCTTAGCTTTTTGTTTTTCTGTTTTGATCTTGGGGCGTTGGTGCCCTTGTAATTTGTTAGAACGATTTTGGCCTTGGGCCGTTGTATACAGAATGATTTCAATCTTTACCATCCTTTTGCCCATGCTTGACAATGAATAATTTACATTTCTATCATCTTTTGGCCCAGGTCAGGTTATTGTGGCGAGTGGCTCTGCTTCGATTCACTTGGTGAAGTAGTCTTCTGCGACTATGAGCCATCTGCATTGCCCCTGCGCCAGTCGGAATGGTCCAAGGATGTCCATGCCCCATTTGTAAAAGGGCCAGGGGGCTGGCATCCCTTTCAATTCTGAGGCCGACGGCCATATGATCTTGGCGTGTTTCTGGCAACTGTCGCACGTCTTGGCTTTTTCCATGGCGTCGTGCTTCATAGTGGGCCAATAATAGCCGGCGCGCAGTGCCTTTCTGGCGAGGGCCTTGCCTCCCATGTGGTGGCCGTTGCTGCCTTCGTGTAGCTCGGCCAGCACGTATTTTGCCTCGGATTCGCCAAGGCATCGCATCATCGGGCAGTGGAGTCCTTTTCTGTATAGCTGATCATCAACCATTGCGTAAAGAGCGGCTTCTCTGATCAGTTTCTTGGCCTCGGTCAAGTCGGTAGGGACAATTCCCCTTTCGAGGTAGTCTTCTATCGGCTTTCTCCAGTCAATCCTGGCCGAGATGGCCATGACACAGCTCGGCTCGGTGAGATTCTGCTGGATCACCGTCCTGTGATTGTTCGACCCGTTTGTGCTTTCCAACTTTGAGAGGATGTCGGCTCGGGCGTTCTCCTCTCTTGGGATATGGGAGACGATCACTTCTTCGAACTCGGCCATGAGCTCTTTGGCACGGTTTAGGTACTTAGCCATAAGAGGGCCTTTTGCTTGATAGCTGCCGTCAATCTGCGCGGCGACTAGCTGCGAGTCGATTAAAACCTTTACTCGGCGTGCGCCATTCTCTTTTGCTTGGAGAAGTCCGGCTAGCAGAGCCTCGTACTCGGCTTGGTTATTGGAGGTCGGGAACTTTAGTTGGAGAGACTGTTCGGTAGCAACTCCTTGTGGGCTCTCCACGATAACTCCCGCACCGCTGCCTTTAGCGTTGGAGGATCCGTTCACGTAGACTTTCCAGGTTCCGTCATTCGTTACTGCCGGGGTGAGTTCCCTTATGAAGTCCGCCAGTGCCTGGGACTTGATCGCCTGCCGGGCTTCAAAAGTGATGTCAAACTCAGAGAGTTCTATGGCCCAGTTGGTCATTCTTCCAGCCAGGTCGGGCTTATGTAGGATCTGTCGGATCGGCTGGCTGGTACGTACCACTATCCGATGTACTTGGAAGTAAGGTCGGAGCCTTTTGGCCGCGGTGAGCAGGGCAAAAGCCACCTTCTCGAGTTTCTGGTACCGTAGTTCGGAACTTTGCAGGGCTTTGCTGATGAAGTATATCGGCATCTGCTCGGCCTCGGTCTCTTTTACTAGGGCGGCGCTGACGGCTTCGTTACCGATTGATAAGTAAAGAAATAGGGTCTCTCCTGGATCCGGCTTAGTCAGCACCGGTGGGGTTGCCAGACACCGCTTAATTTCCATGAAGGCGGTGTCGCATTCGGGATTCCAACCGCCTTGGGTTTCCTTCTTTAATAGCCTGAAGAGAGGTAGGGCTTTCTCGGCCGACTTCGGGAGAAACCTTGTCAGGGCGGCGAGTCGGCCGGTCAACTGCTGTACTTCCTTCTTGGCCCTTGGGGGGTGCATGTCTAGCACGGCCTTGCATTTGTCCGGCTTGGCTTCGATCCCTCGGTTGGTCAACATGAAGCCCAAGAACTTCCCAGCCGGAACTCCAAAAGCACATTTGGCTGAGTTCAACCTGATTCGATGTCTTCTTTGTTTTTCAAACGTCTGTTCAAGGTCCCGGATGTGGTCTTCTGGAAGCTTTGATTTGACGATCATGTCATCAATGTAGACTTCTATGTTGCGGCCGATCTGGTCTTCGAAAACCCGGTTCATCATCCTGTGATAGGTGGCTCCGGCATTCTTCAGTCCGAACGGCATGACGTTGTAGCAGTAGTTTGCCTTATCCGTCATGAAGGCGGTCCTCTCTTGGTCGTCCGGATGCATTGTAATCTGATTGTACCCGGAGTAGGCGTCCATGAAGGAGAGGAGTTGGTACCTGGCCGAGTTATCCACGAGCTTGTCGATATTGGGCATCGGGTAGGAGTCCTTTGTGAGGGTTAAAATTGATCTAGCTTGACGTTCAAGCAACATGTTTACGAGGTTGAAAAACAAAATTTTCAGTATTTGCGGAACCCACGTTGGATATTTACTATTCATGTGAATAGTAACAGTAAAAATATTTTTTACCGTGCCGGTAAATTATTTTTACTGTGCCAGTAAATAATATTTACTGTGATGGTAAATAATTTTTTACCGTGCCAGTAAATAATTTTTACTGCACCAGTAAATAATATTTAGCGTGAACAGTAAATAATTTTCACCACGCCTGTAAAAATATTTTACAACGATAAATAATTTTTACTATGCCGGTAAATTATTTTAACTGTTCGGTAAATAGTATTTACTGTACTGGTAAATAATATTTACTGCTCAAGAATAATTCTTTTCTGATGTGACAGATCAGACTAAGCTGCAGCCACAGAGCATACTCAGAAGAATCTCTTTGGTAAATAATATTTACCGTACCATGTGGAAATACTAACCTCATGAGTCATGTACCATGTACCGTAACTCTTACAGTACATATTTAGGATCTACTCGTTAAAACACATACAGGGTTTCAGGAATACCTGTGATCACTTGAAGACGTCAAAGAGTATGATGTCCTCTAACGTTGATCCACACGACTATCTCCTGATTGCAAATGAGAACACCTTCTCCTTGAATCCCCGACTCCTTGAATGCTTGCTAGGCAGTAACAAGGTGGAGAACTTCAAGAGTTTGGATTTCTTACTCAAGACTAAGAGAACTTCCTTAAGAGGAAGAAAGAGAGAGAAAGAGAAAGAACTTCCTTAAGAGGAAGAGAGAGAGAGAGAAGCTTAAGAGAGAAGCTTATGAAATGGTGTGAATTGAAATGAAGGAAATGAGTGCTATTTATAGAAACAAAGAGTGAACCATGGCCACATGTTCTTCTTTCAGTGTGAGCCACATGTTCTTCTTTTAATGTGAGCCACACATTCATTTCTACTTCAAATCCAAAGTGCTTCTTGAAGAATCAATTATTCCAAGAAGTGATTCTTGAACAATTAATTATTTCAAGAAGTGCTTCTTATAATTAATTATAATAATTGATTATTCATGAATAGTAAAAGATGAATAGTACTTTACTATTCATTTGACACTATTCACATGAATAAATAATTACTAATTAATTACTCTCTTTATCCAATCCTGATTGGATACAGCCTTGGTAAATTCATAAATTACCTCAATCTCTTAACCTCTTAATAATTGGGCTTGAAGTACTAACCCAATTACATCAATAGTCTTGACAAAGCCCAATAACATTTATTGGTCCAAACTAACTAAATTAAGCAATCAAGAATAGTCTTTAGTGTGTGACCCATTAGGCCCAATTAGTTACTGACATAGATAAACTTGAACCAATTAAACTCCTTTAAAAGGTCAATTTATCTAATGACTACATAAGACACTAGCAATGCTCTGCAGTCCCAGAACTAATCAAGTTGATCAAGTGATCTACCTTATCTAGTTTGGATACTGTGCATATATCATCTCTTACAATGTTGTTCATATTTAGTCGAGAGCAAGGATAGAGTATCATCTCTCTTGATTGACTAAATGTAGCTATTTCACAGAACCAGGAATATTCTTCTATTGACTCTAAGACAGATCATGACTCTTCATGATCACTTACTATGCATAGATTCCCGAGTCAACTAGAAGTATCCAAGCTCTTACCGGTCTTGTGAACAACTAATCCCTTGTAGAGGATTGTAAGTCCTTTCGGCATGACCATCTATACTCATGTATTCAGGTAATACCCAAGAGTACACTGTTCTCCCCATTTTTCAGGCGGATAGAGTTGTACAGTCAAAGTATAACCCTAGGACATAGTGGTCGATGACATCCTCAAGTCTAAGATGATCCGCACTACCAAATGATAAGAGACATTACAAATCCAATGATACTCTCTACAATGAATCCTTGTGGAGTCTCTCAGCGGGTCAGTTCAATGCTATCTGTTCTCTAACAGATCCACCCACGACATCAGCTAAGGCATCAACATGCCTGCATTCCATGAGGTCCCTACCTTGCATCACTATACAAGTAGATGATGTCGTACTAGTCTTATTGAAATCACCAATGCCCTTTCTTGGCGATTCAAGACTAGGAACAAGTTTCAGGCAATAGACATGTAGTGTACTCGATTCCTCATGATCATGATCCCTATCATAGATCACCGAATAAACACATATTCTATTCCTTGGGCCTTTATCTTTAATCTCATATTAACTATAAAATATAGGCGAGACATAAATATGATAAAGATAAATTATGCTCAAATATATTAATCATGAAATATCAAACAGTACAAGGTGTTCAACTGATTGTCTCTAGGACACCTACATACTAACAATCTCCCACTTGGCCTAGAGCCAATCAGGTCGACGAATCAAACCCAATGACTCATAATGACTATCATGCTTTCTCTGAGAAAGTCCCTTTGTTAAGGAATCAGCCAAATTATCATCTGTGGGAACATAGTCCAATTTTATATCTTCTCTTTGAACAATTTCTCGGATGAGGTGATACTTGCGGAGCACATGTTTGGATCTCTGATGAGACCTGGGTTCTTTGCCTTGAGCAATAGCTCCGGTGTTATCACAATACAAAGGTATTGGATCAACAATGCTAGGAACCACTCCAAGTTCACCAATGAACTTTTTGATCCATACTGCCTCCTTAGCTGCTTCTGAAGCTGCTATGTATTCAGCCTCGGTAGGAGAATCTGCTGTGGTTTCTTGCTTGGAACTTTTCCAACAAATTGCTCCACCATTTAAGGTAAAGATAAAACCTGACTGGGATTTTGAATCATCTCTGTCATTCTGGAAACTGGCATCAGTGAACCCTTTCACTTTCAGCTCATCACAACCACCATAAACCAGAAAATGATCCTTAGTCCTTCTCAAGTACTTTAGGATCGTCTTTACAGCTGTCCAGTGACCCTCTCCAGGATCAGCCTGGAATCGGCTTGTAATGCTGAAAGCATATGAGACATCTGGTCTCGTACATAGCATAGCATACATGATAGATCCAATTGCAAATGCATATGGAATCCTTTCCATGCTTTTCCTTTTATCCTGTGTCTTAGGACACATGGCCTTGGAAAGATGAATTCCATGATTGACAGGAAGAAAACCCCTTTTCGACCCATCCATGCTAAACCTCTTTAGCATCTTATCTATGTACGTGGATTGGGATAACCCAAGCAACCTTTTCGATCTATCTCTATAGATCTTAATACCAAGTATATAAACTGCTTCTCCCAAATCCTTCATGGTGAAGTTTTCTGATAACCAAATTTTAGTAGACTGTAACATAGGAACGTCATTTCCTATAAGCAGTATGTCATCCACATAAAGCACAAGGAAAACAACATTACTCCCACTAACCTTCTTGTAAACACATGGTTCATCTTCGTTCTTAATAAAGCCATAACTCTTAACAACTTCATCAAAACGAAGATTCCAACTCCTAGAAGCTTGCTTAAGCCCATATATTGATTTTTGAAGTTTGCATACCATATGCTCTTGGCCTTTAGATTCAAAACCTTCAGGTTGTGTCATATACACTTCCTCCTTCAAAAAACCATTTAAGAAGGCGGTTTTGACATCCATCTGCCAAATTTCGTAATCATAATATGCAGCTATAGCTAGCATGATCCTAATAGATTTGATCATGGCAACAGGCGAAAAAGTTTCATCATAGTCAATACCTTGCCTTTGACGATAGCCTTTCGCAACCAACCTAGCTTTATAGGTTTGAATGTTGCCATCAGCATCAGTCTTCCTTTTGAAGACCCACTTACACCCAATAGGAACTATTCCTTCAGGTGGTGGAACCAAGGTCCATACCTTGTTTTCATGCATCGAATCTATTTCAGATTCCATGGCTTTATGCCATTTTGAGGAGTCAACATCCTTGACAGCCTCAGCGTAAGAAGTAGGTTCGTCATCTTCAACGGTTTGTAGATTCTCAATCACAAAACCATACCTCTCAGGTTGATGACTTATCCTAGATGTCCTACGGGGTTGGGTGTCTACAGCCTCTTGTTGAGGCATCGCCTGATCAACAGACTCGGGTTCTGTTATCTGTTCTTGTTGGTCTTGAACTTCTTCAAGTTCTACTTTACTCCCACTATCTTCTTGAGAAAGCAAATCCTCCTCAAGAAATATAGCATTCTTGGATACAAACACTTTGTAATCCTCAGGACAGTAAAAGTAGTATCCCTTAGTTCCCTTGGGATATCCTACAAAATAGCACAAAGTGCTTTTAGCCCCTAACTTATCTAATGTTAGGGTCTTGACATAAGCTGGACAACCCCACACCTTGAGATAACTCAAGTTGGGCTTCCTTCCCTTCCATATCTCATACGGAGTAGTCTGAACAGATTTTGACGGAACCCTATTAAGAAGGTATATTGCCGTATCTAAAGCGAATCCCCAAAACGATTTTGGGAGCTTTGTACTACTCATCATTGATCGTACCATATCAAGTAAGGTACGGTTTCTCCTTTCAGACACACCATTTTGATGTGGTGTGTATGGAGCCGTCAACTGTGAAAGAATCCCATTTTCTCTTAAATAATCCTGAAACTCTTGACTCAGATATTCGCCACCTCGATCGGATCGAAGTGTCTTAATCATCTTGCCAAGTTGTTTCTCTACTTCATTCCTAAACTCTTTGAACTTTTCAAAGGCCTCGGATTTGTGCTTCATAAGATACACATAACCGAATCTGGACTTATCATCAGTAAAGGTAATAAAGTAGGAATACCCTCCTCTAGCCTGTGTAGTCATGGGCCCACAAACATCAGAATGAATGAGTTCCAACAACTCATTGGCTCTATGACTTACAAGCTTCTCAAGCTTGGTCTTTGTCATTTTTCCAGTCAAACAAGATTCACAAGGCCCATAGGATTCTAAATCCATAGAATCTAGATATCCATCACGATGGAGTCTAGACAATCTTGTCTCATTAATGTGTCCCAACCTACAGTGCCAAAGATAGGATCGATTATTTAATTTAGGTTTCTTATTAACTTGAACATTAAGAATTTCACTATTCGATTCTAAATCCAAAACATATAATCCATTCACTCTTGATGCGCAAGCATAAACAAGATCACTCTTAATGATAGGAAACTTGCCATCTTTTATTATAAAGTGAAAACCAGATTGTTCCAAACTGGAAATAGAAATTATGTTTCGGGAAATAGAAGGAACATAAAAACAATTATTCAAGTGCAATACAAGGCCCGTAGGCAATACAAGGTCTACATCTCCAACAGCTAATGCAGCAACTCTTGCTCCATTCCCGACACGGAGATTCACCTCGTTCTTGCTCAACTTTCTAGGATTCTTTAGTACCTGCAACAAATTGCAGATATGAGAACCACAACCGGTATCTAATACCCAAGAAGCTGAATCAATACTTGAAAAATTAATTTCTATAGTGAATATACCTGAGAGAGAAACATCACCATGCTTCTTTCCCTTGAGGCTCGCAAGGTATAATGGGCAGTTCCTCTTCCAATGTCCTTCTTTTTGACAATGGAAGCATACAGCAGAAGCTTTATCATTTGATTTCCCCTTTCCTTTACCCTTACCCTTCTTTTTCTTGGGCTTACCTTTGGGTTTAAACTTGTCTGTCTGCACAGACTTGCCCTTGCCCTTAGAAGGCCTTTCAATCAGAAGAGCTTGGGTCCTATTCTTTTTAATGGCATTCTCAGCAGTGGTCAGTAGTTGCAACAACTCAGGGAGTGTTGATTCTACTTTATTCATATAATAATTGACCACAAAATCATTAAACGAAAAGGGCAAGGACTGCAAGATCAAGTCAATACTTAATTCATGGTCCATGATAAAACCAAGAGAAGCAAGCTTCTCTATTAGTCCAATCATCTTGAGAACATGTGGTCCCACCGCCATGCCCTCAGCCAACTTGCAGCCAAACAGTTCTTTTGAGGTCTCAAAGCGCTCAGTCCTCCCTTGCTTATCATAAAGCTCTTGCAAGTGCAAGATTATAGAGGGAGCATCCATATGCTCATGCTGACGTTGGAGCTCTGCAGACATTGAAGCCAACAATATACAAACTGCCTGCTCATTGTCTGCTAAGTGCTGTTTATGGGTTTCCCAGTCAAACTGATCATACCCTTCTTGCCCTTGAGTAGGTGCAACAGGAATTGGAGAATCAATAACATAAGCTTTCCTTTCAGAGCGTAAAACTATTTTTACATTCCGATACCAGTCCAAAAAGTTTGGTCCAGTTAACTTATTAGTATCCAGAATAGAGCGTAGATTAAAAGTTCCAGCCATTAGCAAAGATGCTGAAAATTAATAAATGGACTAATATGAGTATTTCATGAAATTTAAACAACCAAATACAGAGACTTTAAATGTATATGGCCCTCCCACTATTTTTCTAAAATCAATGATCCTCAGTTATTGATTTAGGGTTATCCTTCATAAAGAATATCCGTAGTGGGCTAAGAGAACGACTAGATTCATTAGTCTCCGGCTGAGCCTGCAAAACCAACTTGTCTAGTGGGTTAAATAACAACATCTCCATGTCTTCTCTTAGATCATCAGGTTGACAACACCTTGTCACTTAGTGTCACATCACTATGTAACAACCTGGCATCATTGCCTTAGATGCATAGACTCGGCTGAGCCTGTAGACTATACATCTTGTCTAACACAAACCATCATCCTAAGTGTCCTTGCACTATTACCCGATGATATGATAGGTCTTAGCTGAGCTAGAGAATACTACCATGTCAAAGGGATTTAAGTGTAATACACTTCAAATGACATTCTTACCCGACGAAACAATAGGTCTTAGCTGAGCTAGAGAACACTACCATTTAGAAGAGATTTAAATGCCATCGATGATGGGAGACAATCAAACATGCTAGATAATTTTAACGAGGGATTTTAGTCTCATCATATAATAAAACTAATTATCAAATAATTAATTTTATCTTGCATGCATAATTAGGCATATAAACTTACTAACTATCATATAGTTAATTTTAAACGGCTTTGTCTTATCATGCATACTAGTTGTAATTTCAAAATTCAAAACTTTGAAATTTAAACTCATAATCCTTGTTCCTGTGAAATGTTAGAAACAAATAAACTTAAACAATTTGCAAATCCTAAATAACCATTGAATCATCTACACGAAAAGCATCAACACTTTGATGATTAACCACATTTCACAATCAAGATTCAAAATCTTGTTCATAAAATTGTAGACTTCAAAACTCCTTTTGAAAATTCAATAAGAATAACCCCACGTGTCTGCAGTAACGAGCCTTGCTCTGATACCACTTGAGGGTTAAAATTGATCTAGCTTGACGTTCAAGCAACATGTTTACGAGGTTGAAAAACAAAATTTTCAGTATTTGCGGAACCCACGTTGGATATTTACTATTCATGTGAATAGTAACAGTAAAAATATTTTTTACCGTGCCGGTAAATTATTTTTACTGTGCCAGTAAATAATATTTACTGTGATGGTAAATAATTTTTTACCGTGCCAGTAAATAATTTTTACTGCACCAGTAAATAATATTTAGCGTGAACAGTAAATAATTTTCACCACGCCTGTAAAAATATTTTACAACGATAAATAATTTTTACTATGCCGGTAAATTATTTTAACTGTTCGGTAAATAGTATTTACTGTACTGGTAAATAATATTTACTGCTCAAGAATAATTCTTTTCTGATGTGACAGATCAGACTAAGCTGCAGCCACAGAGCATACTCAGAAGAATCTCTTTGGTAAATAATATTTACCGTACCATGTGGAAATACTAACCTCATGAGTCATGTACCATGTACCGTAACTCTTACAGTACATATTTAGGATCTACTCGTTAAAACACATACAGGGTTTCAGGAATACCTGTGATCACTTGAAGACGTCAAAGAGTATGATGTCCTCTAACGTTGATCCACACGACTATCTCCTGATTGCAAATGAGAACACCTTCTCCTTGAATCCCCGACTCCTTGAATGCTTGCTAGGCAGTAACAAGGTGGAGAACTTCAAGAGTTTGGATTTCTTACTCAAGACTAAGAGAACTTCCTTAAGAGGAAGAAAGAGAGAGAAAGAGAAAGAACTTCCTTAAGAGGAAGAGAGAGAGAGAGAAGCTTAAGAGAGAAGCTTATGAAATGGTGTGAATTGAAATGAAGGAAATGAGTGCTATTTATAGAAACAAAGAGTGAACCATGGCCACATGTTCTTCTTTCAGTGTGAGCCACATGTTCTTCTTTTAATGTGAGCCACACATTCATTTCTACTTCAAATCCAAAGTGCTTCTTGAAGAATCAATTATTCCAAGAAGTGATTCTTGAACAATTAATTATTTCAAGAAGTGCTTCTTATAATTAATTATAATAATTGATTATTCATGAATAGTAAAAGATGAATAGTACTTTACTATTCATTTGACACTATTCACATGAATAAATAATTACTAATTAATTACTCTCTTTATCCAATCCTGATTGGATACAGCCTTGGTAAATTCATAAATTACCTCAATCTCTTAACCTCTTAATAATTGGGCTTGAAGTACTAACCCAATTACATCAATAGTCTTGACAAAGCCCAATAACATTTATTGGTCCAAACTAACTAAATTAAGCAATCAAGAATAGTCTTTAGTGTGTGACCCATTAGGCCCAATTAGTTACTGACATAGATAAACTTGAACCAATTAAACTCCTTTAAAAGGTCAATTTATCTAATGACTACATAAGACACTAGCAATGCTCTGCAGTCCCAGAACTAATCAAGTTGATCAAGTGATCTACCTTATCTAGTTTGGATACTGTGCATATATCATCTCTTACAATGTTGTTCATATTTAGTCGAGAGCAAGGATAGAGTATCATCTCTCTTGATTGACTAAATGTAGCTATTTCACAGAACCAGGAATATTCTTCTATTGACTCTAAGACAGATCATGACTCTTCATGATCACTTACTATGCATAGATTCCCGAGTCAACTAGAAGTATCCAAGCTCTTACCGGTCTTGTGAACAACTAATCCCTTGTAGAGGATTGTAAGTCCTTTCGGCATGACCATCTATACTCATGTATTCAGGTAATACCCAAGAGTACACTGTTCTCCCCATTTTTCAGGCGGATAGAGTTGTACAGTCAAAGTATAACCCTAGGACATAGTGGTCGATGACATCCTCAAGTCTAAGATGATCCGCACTACCAAATGATAAGAGACATTACAAATCCAATGATACTCTCTACAATGAATCCTTGTGGAGTCTCTCAGCGGGTCAGTTCAATGCTATCTGTTCTCTAACAGATCCACCCACGACATCAGCTAAGGCATCAACATGCCTGCATTCCATGAGGTCCCTACCTTGCATCACTATACAAGTAGATGATGTCGTACTAGTCTTATTGAAATCACCAATGCCCTTTCTTGGCGATTCAAGACTAGGAACAAGTTTCAGGCAATAGACATGTAGTGTACTCGATTCCTCATGATCATGATCCCTATCATAGATCACCGAATAAACACATATTCTATTCCTTGGGCCTTTATCTTTAATCTCATATTAACTATAAAATATAGGCGAGACATAAATATGATAAAGATAAATTATGCTCAAATATATTAATCATGAAATATCAAACAGTACAAGGTGTTCAACTGATTGTCTCTAGGACACCTACATACTAACACTTTGGGCATGCCTTGTTGAGGTTGGTGTAGTCGACACATACTCTCCATTTGCCGCTGGGTTTGAGGACCATGACTACGTTGGAGAGCCAAGTGGTGTACTGCACCTCTCGGATAAATCCGGCTGCTAAGAGTTCCTCGACATGGCTCTCGAGGGCCTTCTGTCTGTTGTCCGCAATGTTCCTCTTCTTATGGGCCGCTGGTCTTGACCCCGGCCATATGTCGAGTTTGTGGCAACAGAAATGGGGGTCGATGCCGGGTATTTAGGTCGAGGTCCAGGCGAAGTCGTCTTGGTTCTGTCTGAGGAAATGGATCACTTGTGTCTTAAGGTCGTCCCTCATGTCTAGGCCGATTTTGGCGGTCTTGGACGGGTCCGTCCCTAGTGTTATCTCCTCAAGTTCCCCTTCCGGCTCGGGCCTCTGGTTTTCCTGCTCGCGGAGGTCGAGTTCTACCATGTTGATCGGATGCCGGGGGTGTCTGTCGCCGTCGGTCTCGGGTATGGACTCGGTGGATCCGAGCCGAGGTGGAGATGAGGGTCCTCCTTCCTCGACCCGGAGAGCTTCAAAGTAACATTGTCGTGATTCCTTTTGATCTCTGGATACCACGACTATCTGGTTCTTGTCATTGACCATCTTCAGTTTCTGGTGTCTGGTGGACACCAGTATGTCCCAGTTGTGGATCGTTAGCCGGCCTAGGATGACATTGTACGGGGACCGGAAGTCGGCGACAATGAACCTCACTTGTTCGGACTTGAAGGCTTCTTTGGTCCCGAGGGTCAGCCTGAGATCGATGTAGCCTTTCGGGAAGGACTGCTCGCCGTTGAAACCAATCAGGGTGGTCTTGCACGGCTTGAGATCCTCTTTGTCGAGGTGTATCCTTTTGTAGGCATCCCAGCTTATGATGTCGGCCGAACTCCCTGCATCCACGAAAATCCTCTTGACCCAGCAGTTTACCAAGGTTCCGGTGATTACCAGGCCATCCAGATGGCCGGGTATGACGTCTTTCAGCTCTTCGTTGGTGAAGGTAAGGGTCGGAGGCCTCGGCTTCTTGGGATCATCCTTGAACTTGGGGAGGTCTCGGACGGTCAGTACCTCGCGCAGGTATTTCTTCCGCTGGCTTACAGTGTCTCCGCTACCTCCGAATTCTCCGCTGACGACGTTGCACTGGAAATCTACATCAGGAAACTCGTCGTCAGAGGCGGTCTTCTGTTTCTTCCCCTGCTTTCAGGCCTCCTTGGGTGGACTTCTAGTGCGGCCGCGGTCGTTGCGCTTACCGCCCGTCCTTCCCTGAGTCTTGATGACATACTGACGTAGCTTTCCTTCTCTCACGAACTTTTCAATTGCATCACGAAGGTCATAGCATTTGTCAGTGGTGTGGCCGTGGCAGTCATGGAACGTACAGAACTTGGTACGATCGGTATTGGAGCGGTCTCTGATCGGCCTCGGCTTGTCGACCCGCCTCATCTCGGCCTGGGCTACTTCTTTCCACACCTGAGACCGAGAGACATTCAAGGGGGTGTAGCTGTCGTATCTGGCCTTCTGGTCGGCTCGGTCGGGTTTGGCTCGGCTCTCGCGGCTCTGCCTTTTCGGTTCGGCCTTAAGCCTTCTCGGTCGTTCCTCTTCCCCGAGCAAAGCATTTCTCGTACGTTCGGGTTCTTCAGCGTTGGCCGCCTTCATCTGCTCCACTTCAAGGTACTTCTTCGCCTGGGTGTAGAACTCGGTTAAGGTGTATACCGGGTTCTTGCATAGGTTCCGGGCTAGCCGTGATGACGGATCTAGCCCGTTGACGAGGCAGTGGACGTGAACCTCCTCGGGTAGCGATCGAACCTGCATCGCCACGTCTCGGAATCGATCCAGGTACTTCTGTAGCACCTCGCCTTTTTTCTGCCTCACCTTGCTCAGCGTGAATTCGGTCTTCGGCTGCTTTTTGCTGGTGGCGAAATGCAACTTGAACTTGCGTCCGAGGTCTTCGAAGATCCGGATGGAGTTGTCCGGGAGAGAGCTCAGCCATATGTGTGCCGGTCCGGTCAGAGTAGCCGCGAAGAGACGTTGGATAACCGGGCCTCTAATTTGTCGGACTCACATGAGCTTTTCGAACACGTCAAGGTGGTTGCGTGGATCTTGGGTTCCGTCGTACTTCGGAAGGTCGGCTAGATCGAAATGCTTCGGGTAACGGGTCGTCACCGCCTCCCTCGAGAATGGGGATCTGCTGGAGTCTGACAGATATGTCACTTGGTATTCCCGGGGGGATCCGTGGCGAGGTGATCTGCGAGCCCGGGGAGTTCTGTCCTCCACACGGTGTTCTTCTTGGTCTCGGCCCTTGCGAGCAGCCCGATCAGTGCGGTTAAAACCGTCACCGTGGTTTCCGAGGTTCTCTGAGGGCTGTTGTCGGCCTTGCTCCATGTTCGTCCTCCGCTCCTGCTCGCCGTTGTTGCGGCATGGGTTCCTCAGCTTTGACCTGCTCGAGGAACTACTGTCATCCACGGGGGCCCTCCTTCCTCTCCTATGATTCCTCCGGCGGTTTTCCTGTCGGCGATCGTTTTCGAGCGCATCCTGAATCATTCGGCCAAAGGCTTCAAAGTCAGCCTGTCTCTGTAGGTCGTCTCGTTTCTCCTTGTTTTCCAGCCTCTGGAGGAATGACTCCTGCGTCCTTCGAAGGATGCAGACGTTGGCTTCGACTGCCTGGACGTCTCGCGCCAGGGGTTCTGTGCGCGCTTCTTGCAGTGGCTACTCTTCTGCGGAAGGGGAGGTTGCCGTGTCGATGACATGCCCTTCTGGGGTGTTTTCTCGCCGCGGTTGCTCCGGGGGCTAAACTGGTGGAGGTCGACTTGGCTGGGGGTCTCCGCCTACCGGCGGGGGATTTCTACTGTGGCTTCTGGTGTTTGCCATCAGTGGTCACGGGGATTAAAGTTTGCGGTTCCCCACGGACGGCGCCAATGTTCTGTCCTAAGAACACAGAAAGATTGGACTTGACTAGGTTGTCAAGCCTAGAGCCTACGTACCCTTTGAAGGGATTAAAGTCCACGTAGTTCGTAGTATACGTAAAGGCGAGAAGCCAGGGGGTGGTGTGTGTGCTCTGTGTGACAGGAAGTAAAGAAAGCATAGATTAGAACGTGTGCACCTATTTAGGGTTTCCTTGTATTTATAGAGGAGTCTGGTGCGAATATCCCTGGATTAATGAGCGATATCTGGGATTGAGATATCAAGGGCTGATATCTTGTGATCACGATTGGGGGAGATCCTTGATTGATGAGATCCTAAATTGGTGGGATACTGGGATCCTATATCCTTGCCCATTATGGCGCTGATTCTGCCTTAGGCATGGTTAGACCGTGGCCTGGATATGGGCCTTTTGGGCCGGTCCATAACACAATCAATTACTTAGTGGTCACAACTGAGGAGCAATTTGTTTACAATGTAATAAGGGAAAGAGATAATAGTTAATGGTTTTTAACTTTTGTTTATGGGAGCCCGCGTTATGCTACTTGAAGGAATTATGGATTAAGCTTTGTGAATTACATTCTACTATTAATGGTCGAGGGATTACATCCATAGATTTTAATGCAATTCCCATTATTAAGGATCATATGATTAGGCCTCCACGTGGGAATGGTGGCATGGAGAAACCCTTTTACGACTAGGTAATTGATAGTAAAGTTATTGACATTGGCTTTAATAGGAGCCAGCGCCATATTGACAAAGTGTTTGTTAATTCTAAGTGGCATGAAAGCTTTCCAAATATTTTAGTTCTTCATTTATCAAAATTTAAATTTGATCATTGCCCACTTTAATTGAGAACTGACAATCAAGTTGTAAGAAGATCGAATAGAAGACCTTATAGATTTTTTAAGCCTTGGGTTCCGCATAATGAATTCTCAGAGTTTGTAAATCTAATTGGAAGGTGGTTTAGAATTGGAATCATTTAGTGGATAAGGTCAGGCAAAAGGTTATGGTGTGAAAGAAGGATGTTTTTGGTAATGTGCAGTGGAAAAAAGATAGACTATATCGTTTGGTTCCACAACAAGACTAGAGAGAATATGAGATGAAATATGGAACGAATTGGAGGAAATACTTATGTAGGAGGAATTAATGTGGATATAGTACTCAAGGCCAAATGGTTGACTAATGGGGATCATAACACGAGATACTTTCACTTAATAGCTAATGGCAAACGCATGTGTAATAAAATTGAGGCTTTGTAGTTAGGAACGGGACAGTGGTCGTATAATGAAAATGAGATAATGGAGATGGGTAGTAAGTTTTTTAAGGTGTTATACTCAGAGGAGGGATTAATGCCAAACACGTTGATTTTTTACTTATTTGTTACTGAAGGAGGCACATTTAGAGGTTTTTGGATGACCTTTAGTAGATGAGGAGATCAAATGTGCTTTGTTTAACATGGGACCATTTAAGGCACCTGGCCTGGATGGCTTGAAACCCTATTCTTTCAAAGTCAATGGGGGCATAGTAAGATAATCAGTGATTAGCTTGGTGAGAGGAATTTTTGAAGATCCGAGCAAGGTGGAAGTTATAAATAGTACTCATATTGTTCTCATTCCAAAGGTGGATTACCCACAAACCATTCATGATTTTTGGCCCATTAGCTTGTGTAATGTTTTTTACAAGATTGTAACGAAGATTATTTTGAATTAGCTGAAGCCTATTATGCCTTTGGTAGTAGCCCCTAAACCAGTGTAGTTTTATGCAGGGGCGTCAAAGTGCTGATAATATTATTCTGGCTTAAGAGATTATTCAATCAATGCATAGTTTGAAGAAGAAGCGTGGGTTCATGGCAATTAAAATTGATTTAGAGAAGGCCTATGATCGTATTTGGTAGGAGTTTATATTTGATTGCTTGAAAGTACTCAGGATTCCTAATTATATTCATAGTGTTATCAAAGCTTGTGTTTCATCTACCTAGATGAAGCTTTTAATTTGTGGAATGGATCGACCGCTTCTGAATCTTTTCCTAATAGAGGGATAAGACAAGGAGATCATATGTCTCTGTATATGTTCGCTTAGTAATTGAACATTTGGGTCATCTTGTATAGGATGCTGTTAATAATAGTAATTGGTTTCCTTTTAGACTTAGTAAGAAAGGTACCCCTATTTCTCATTTGTTCTTTGCTGATGATCTTATTTTGTTTGTTGAGGCCGATATGGATCAAGCTGCAATTATTAAAGTCACTATGGAAGAATCTTGTAAATCTTCGGAGCAAAAAATAAATTCTTCAAAGTCCAGGATTCATTTTTCTAAAAATGTGAACCACGTTTGAAGTAAGGAGATATGTGATTTTTTGAATTTTTCCTCCCTATTTTGATCTTGGCAAATATCTGGGTATGCTTTTGTTACATGAGAGGGTGACAAAGTCTACTTATAAAATCGACTCTCAACTCTCTAGTTAGAAGTCTAAAACTCTATCCTTGGCTGGAAGACCTACCTTGGTATCATCCGCAGTTTCGACTATGCCATTTTATGCCATGGAAACAGTGCCTCTTCCTGTACATACATGTAATGAAATTGATAAATGTTGTCGAGGTTTCCTGTGGGGTGGTAGCTCTTTTGTAAAATAAATTTGGTGTCTTGGAATAATGTTTGCTAGCGTAAACAAACCGATGGTTTGGGTCTTCGTCAAGCTAGTATTCAGAACGATACTTTTATGGTTAAACTTGGTTGGCCATTGATTAATAGTAGGGATTTGTTGTGGGTGAGATTTCTAAGAGAGAAATACAAGGGATCTACAAATGTGATTCCAGTAGTGGAGCAATGTAGGACCGAGTCTAGCACCTAGAAGGGCACACGTTCAAATTGGGAGTAAGTTCGATATGAATTGGCATAGAGGGTACGGAATGGTTTGATATGAGGTTTAGCTTTCTGGTCAGAGCTTATCTCAAAATTAAAGGATGTTTTGTGGAGGTATGTTTGGCAGTTATGAATTCCATAAAGATACCGCATGTTTTTGTGGCTTTGTTGTCATCATAGACTCCTTACGAGTATGATGTGTTGTGCTCGAGGGCTTCATTCTACTGGCTTGTGTGGTGTTTGTGGGTCTGAACTAGAAACCTTATTATGTTCATTAAGGGATTGCCTCAATGCTCAAGGAGTTTGAGAAGTGATCTTGCGAAAGGGTGCTCAAGGTCGTTTTTTTTTTTTTTCTTTGCAAAGCATCGGTGTTGGATTAGTTGGTTTGTTAAAAGTCATATCTAGATAATGGTCATGAGTTTAGATTATGGTTCGCAGTTAATTATTAGCCATCACATATAGCTTGGGAGAAACGAACGTTTGTTTAATAACAATGTCTGGTGCAAGGAGGAGATCTTGGCTCGGTCTTAGGCATGCCTTTCTTAGGGTTTAATTGATCATCTTGGAGGGAAGGTGGAGGCTCCCTCTTAGCCTATGTGGCAACCTCCTCCTAGAGGCGTATTTAAGTATAATGTTGATGGATCGTTTAATGCAAGTACAATAGCCTATACATGTGGAGGGCTTGTACGTAACCATTTGGGTGTTCTTATGCATGGCTTTATGTTTTGAGTCGGATATGGTTCAAAGAGCCTATTTGGGGGAAAACAAAACTTAGGTTTTGGAAGCTTCCAGTTTGCCAAACACCCCTTATTTGCCAGAAGCTATTTTGCACTCAAAACCTAGGTTTTAAAAAAAGTTATTTTGTTTTGATTTTTCTCTCTCATCCTGACAATTTTATATATGTTGTGTGCTTTCTCCCATCTCCTCTCCCATCTTATCTTCATTCAAAGACATTGTTTTAGATAAGGGATTTTTGTCTATACAATTTATTAATACATATATGTTTGGTCTAATTTTTATCATGTTACATAATTTACTAATGGTATAAATTTATTTTTTCTAAGAATTTTATGTAATTTTTGGTTTTTATTATTAAATATAATGTTTATAATATTTAAAGTACAACATTATCCTTTATATGCAATTATACTAAAAGTTAATGTTATTTTTAGTAAATTTGACCTTGAAAAAGCTATTCTAATAATAATATCGAAACACGATTATTTTATCAAGGGATAAGTATCATTTTTACTCTGGAAGTTTTGGTTGAAAAGCACTAGGTACCCGGAAGTTTTTTTGGAGCAAAATTGCCCCGGAAATTAACAAAACGTAGTAATTTTGCCCCTCCATTAATATTGACCGTTAAGTGTAACTGATATGCCAATGCTTGCCACCTCATCAGTCAAAATAGTGTTAAGTATCATTTTTCCCCTAGAAGTTTAGAAGAGGAATAGTGGGTATCCGAAAGTTTTTTTAAGAGCAATTTTGCTCCGGAAGTTTACAAAATGTAGCAATTCCAGCGATTTAAGGAAGGGTGGCCAAGATCCATCTATACAAAGGTAAATACTATCTCTATTGATTTGTCTTAATGGTAATTGAATATTTCATACACTTTTTTGTATCCCTTGGTGAATAAATTTAGTACTGTTTTTAGTTAATAAATAATGGTTTTTATACTTATTTGAGCTTTGAGCCTTTGATTAGATTTTAATCATTTTAATGATAAAATTCCAGATTTACATTTCTTCATTGTTTTCACCATAACTCTTGAACCAGATATCTGATTAGGCCTTATTCTTGTCTCATATTTCAAATGATTCAAAAGGCTACAAATGTTATTAAGACTAGAAGCTTAATTCAGACAAGAAGATGGTCGAAATTGAATCCGAAGCAGACACATTTTTTCTTGGATTTTTATTTGGGCTTGAATTTTGTAATTAAAGTCAATTTTCATTTTATTTTTGTTTTAGGCCAAACTATTGGAGCCCAGTCAATTTTGTAACTAGGGTTTTACCTAAGTCAGCCACCAACACAACATTCATTTCGTTTTTGACAGATTTCAAATTAACAACAGAAGTTTTATTTTTCTCTCAACTGTTCTTCATCTGTTATTCATTTCTAGGTTTTCGAATTTCTTAGCCATGCTTGGCTAGACTTCTGTGATCGATTCATGAACTGAGGATTCACGCTTTCATCCAGAGGACACGGTCTAAATGGTAACTGAACTCATTTCTATTCATTTTATTGAATTCGATTTCTAGAAATAGTACGAATATTAGATTTGATATTCGGTTTGGTTTATTCCAAGGGCTGTTTGGGCAGATGCTAGCGATCGTATAGTCGAGGAATTTTTTGGACGAACATAGAGATTTCGGTTCGTCCAGAACCAATCGTGAGTTTCGTTACAATGTTTTCATCTAATGATGGAATGGAAGTTCTAGAATCCTGTTCATGGATTGATTAATTTTAATCTGATTGATTTCATTTTCTACATTTTGTTTATGTATGTTTATGTTTTAGTTCTGTCACTTTTTTTTTTAAAAAAAAAACCCCCATTTTTTGTTTTACTGTTAATTTAGACCCGATGCGAATTAGTTGGGAAAACGATCGAGGTTTCCATTATACTGCAAGTTTATATTGATCTTGGTTATTTTGTAAGACTACGACAAATCTCTATCACTTACTAAACCAATTTTTTGGACAATTCATATCTCGTTTTGCATTTCATTTGTGTCAGACCTATCAGTCCCTTTGACCAGTTTGACTTTGCAAATTACGGCCGCCTTGAGCTCAACATCTCAAGGACCTCCCTCTCCGACTCCAAGTTCGACTTTTCCAAGATAGACTTCTTCCTTTGCACCATCAATTCCTGGTTCTGTGTTCTTCAGCAACTCAAAGAAGACGAGATTTCTTGTGTTGTTCAGTCCGATCTTGTTGAGTTTGTTTATCCCCCTAATTCCCTCAATATCGATGATTCCTTCAACAACACAAGATTGATATATTTCTGTATTTATTTCTTTATGTTCGCCATATTGGGCTAAGTGATGCCTTTAACACTGATAATTCCTTCAACAAGAAAAAGATGGAGAGGTGTGATGCCACATCATATTGGGCTAAGTGCTATGGATAATGAGGTGACATAACATGTGTGTTCTTTGACCGATTTAATAGTCAAATTTAATATTGCAAGACCGAATGGAAAAAGTGCTACATTTTGTAAACTTTCAGAGTAAAATTGCTCCAAAAAAAACTTTCAGATATCTATTGCTCCTCAGCGAAAACTTCCGTGGCAAAAATTATACTTAACCCCATTTTCATTGATGAGCTAGGTAGCATGCCACATGTACACATCAGTTAAACTTAACGGTCAAAATTAACGAAAGGGCAAAATTACTACGTTTTGTTTACTTCCAGGGCATTTTTGCTCTAAAAAAAACTTTTTGGTACCCAGTGCTCCTCAAACAAAACTTTTAGGGCAAAAACGATACTTATCTCTTTTATCAAAATCACTTTTTTCAATAATCTATTTTGTAAAAAGCTATTTTTCAAAAGTTATTTTACCTTATAAATCTTGAAAGTTAAATCCAAATGGGCCCTAAGATTACTACAAAAGCATGGGGCATATTATGGCCTCTCAAGCTTGCATGGTTTAAGAACTTTCTTTCGTCGATAGTGCAGAGTGATAGTAGAGAAGTCCTTGCACTATAACGGTCTAATGTGGATGATAGATATCTTGATTTTTCATTATTATCAGAGATTCGTAGCATGCTTGACAGGAATTGGAAGGTGGAGCTGGTCCATTTTGATCGTGGTGCTAACAGTGTGGTTGATGCCTTAGTAGAAAAAGCTTGGAGTATGGGTGTGGATTTTCAGATGCTCATGGCTCCATCAGACTGAAATATGCCATCTAAGGGTCTGTTTGGGAGGGCGGTGGAGGTTGAAAAAACACGGTAGGAAGGGAAAAAGCATGGTGGGAGTAAAATAGGGTGTTTGGGTTGGTATTTTTTCAAATGGGCTTTTAGGCCGAAAGCTACTTTTAAGAAGAAGTCACTAAGATTTGCTCTTCAAAGTACAGATGAGTTTCTAGCACCGCCAATCGAAACATATATCACATTTACAATTTAAATTTTATCCTATCTTAAGTTTGCAAAACTCATATTTAAAAAAGTCAATTCTACTGACGCTAAGTCAACGAACATTAAATTTAACTGGATGTGGATACTAGGGTGTTAGAGGCTTAGCGGGATGATTTGTCCTTTAGGCTGATCTAGGTATTAGATTGGGGAGAGCAAGTGCCCACCCTTAAATTAGGGATTTTTTTTAATTTTAATTTTTTTATTAAAAAAATTAATACATGTTTGAATGATTGTCCACCATTAAATTAAGTACCCACTTTCAATATATCAAGACTGCATTTCGTAATCGAATAGGGGATGAATGGTTGAATGATTGTTTAGTATCTTATATTGGAAAAAAATGGATTTGATAGCATTGATAATAAAACAATTATGCTAGAATTCTAAAAAATAAGACATAGAAGGATTACATTGTAATTATTTTTATTGTAATATATTTTTGTTATTAAATTATATGTACTTGAACTTATTGAGTGTCACCCTTTATTGTAATATATGCATCTGTATTCCTAATAGCACTTACCTTGATTTTTTAAATGACAGGTTTGTAAAATAAATGTCTCCTTTATTACATTATCAGTATTCATTTGATTTCATAAACATTTTTTTTTACATTCTTTTCTTTTTTTATTTATAATATTTTATTTTTTAATACATTTAAAACTTTTCTTAAAAGAAAAATTTGAGGGCACTACCTTTAAACCCCCAAATCCCACCGTCACTGATATCCATCGTTCATAAAATTTCTAAATCCGCCTCTGTATGAGGAGGAATATTTTAAACGTGTACCGATAAAAAGGGCTGAAAAATATGTCAGGTCACTTTGAAGAAAG
The DNA here is from genome assembly GCA_034222035.1 of Acacia crassicarpa. Classification (NCBI taxonomy): domain Eukaryota; kingdom Viridiplantae; phylum Streptophyta; class Magnoliopsida; order Fabales; family Fabaceae; genus Acacia; species Acacia crassicarpa. The sequence continues at coordinate 64,669,259 of JAWXYG010000002.1, read as the reverse complement.
CTTTTTTTTTGGTCACTTTGAAGAAAGCTACCTATATGGTGTGTGAAATATTCAGCTCCCACGTTAGATAGGAATAAATTATTAAAAACTCTACAAGCTAAGACAGAACCGACAACACATACTTGCATGACACGTATGGTGGTTTTAGAGGTGAGAGAGGGAGAGAAAGTCAGTGGGGATTTTAAATATTCAATAAAAGAAGAAGAAAATACTCCTCTAGTTCTAAATATAGGATATATTAATATAATCTGATTAGATTAAAGAATTGATTAAGTTAGTTAATATGACATACTCTCTCCGGTCCTAATAATAAGAGCTAGTTAACTTTTTTGAAGAGATTAAGGAAGCTAATTAAATTATTTTAAATTTTTCTTATTTTTATTTTTTTCTTCAAACTTATTAGTTTGACTAATAAACTAATATTATTTAACATATGAAATGATTAAGTAACTTATTTCGCTTCCTTAATTTCTCCAAAGAAAGTTAACTAGCTCTTATAATTAGGACCGGAGGTAGTACATTTTATAAAACACTCTAGACATCTTTCTTAATTTTCTTATACCCTCTCCTTAATTTTTTATTAACGTCGATGGAGCACAACAGAAGTTAATTAGAAAAATGTTAGCAAACATTGAGGATGAGAGGAATAATATTTACGCATGATCACTGGTTGGAACAGATCTAAGGGCTGGTATTTGATTAATCTGGGCTTTAATATCATGTTCTCAGAATAACCATGATTGGATTGAAATGACATCGAGCTCAATCACCTATCTGGGATATTTTTCCATAAAAATATCCCATTCAAATGACATCGATCTCAATAACCTATCTGGATATTTTTCCGTAAAAATATCCCATTATATATATTCCCTCTCTGGGTCCATATAACAGTGGAGATGGTTAGTGTGTATAAATATGGGGTTGACAAGCAAACAAGTTCAGCATTTTCTGGTTCGCACATAGCGAGAAACAGATAAAGGAGAAGAGACAAAATGCCTAGAGCTGGAGGCGCAGGTGGAGACCCACTTGTTCTTGGACGAATCATAGGGGATGTGTTAGATCCCTTCGACAGTTCGGTTAATCTGAGAGTCTCGTACGCTAATAGAGATATCTACAATGGCAGCGATCTCAGACCCTCCCATGTTGTCTCCCAACCTCGAGTCACTATTGGTGGAGACGACCTCAGAAACTTCTACACCCTTGTAATTAAGTTCTCCATCTCCCAATATATAATTAACAATCTCATCAGCTTAATTTTATGTATGTATTGACTATTGATCATAATAATGATATTCATTTCAGGTCATGATAGACCCTGATGCCCCCAGCCCAAGTGACCCAAATTTGAGGGAATATCTTCATTGGTGATGGTTCTCTCTGTTGATATATCTGTATATATATGTATGATCTTCTTATATATAAATATTAGTTTATATATGTTGGTGTGTATAAGTATATATAGCTAACGTAAGTATATACCTATATATATATTATATATCCGTCTGTGGAAATGGACATGTTTGTTCAGGTTAGTGACTGATATTCCGGCAACTACAGGCGTGAGTTTCGGTCAAGAGTTGGTGACATATGAAAGTCCACGGCCGGTGATGGGGATTCATAGGTTTGTGTTGGTGTTATATAGACAGCTTGGGAGAGACACAGTGTATGCTCCAGCATGGCGCCAAAACTTCAATAACAGACAATTTTCTCAACTTTACAATCTTGGGGCTCCCGTCGCAGCCCTCTATTTCAACTGTCAGAGGGAGACTGGAACTGGGGGCCGAAGATTAGCTTAAATTCAGTTATTACTCCTTTTATTATTACTATTACTACTTTGTCCCTAATCTGAACCTATTATTAGCTTTCTTTCTAGTTGGTTGTATTGATCGTTAGATCTCCATGGTCTAGCCCCGGCTTGTCTTGTCTGTACTTTTTAAAAAGAATGCTTATATATGCTGTAAGGTTGCTTCATCGGTTGCTTTCAAGTTCATATCGTGTGTGTGTGTATATATATATATATAATCTGATAAATATGTATGGACACGGACAACATAGCGGACAATAATGGATACTGATATATAGAATATATATATATATATATATACTCCCTCCGGTCCTAATTATAAGACATAGTTGACTTTTTTGGAGAAATTAAGGAAGCTAATTAAATTACTTTAGACTATTTTTTTTAATTTTTTTCTTCAAACTAATTAGTTTAACTAATAAACTAATATATAATCTAAAGATGCACAACATATGAAATGATTAAGTAACTTATTTAGCTTCCTTAATATCTTCAAAGAAAGTCAACTATGTCTTATAATTAGGACTGGAGGTAGTAATAAATTTGAGTTGACAAAAATGTTATTTGCCATTGTCTAGCTAGCGAGCGTGTGAAGATTTAATTTCTGAGCGGTTACAAACAATAATTCAATATTATTCGAGTGGTTATTTAATTAATTAAGTTAATCCATAGTTCGTGCATTTACACAAGTACGTACGATATCCGTTTAACTTTGTGTGAAACTGGTCAAGCTAGTTGAAGATTGTAATGACCTGAAAATATATATATAGTATAGAATAACTCTTTCATTCATAATTAATATTTTAATTATTTGGAGCTGTAGGAGACTTTTAGCAAATGTAAGTTGATGGTTTAGTGGCACTAATGTTGTTTCATAGGAGTATTTTGAAGGATAAAGTTCGAATCTTCGGGTGTGTAAAAGGAGAGAACATTTCTTTTGCTTTACCATCTGAAATTACCTTTATATTTATGCCCTCAAAAAATAGGAAAATATATTTGAACGATCTAAATTCAAAGTCACTTTTAACAAATCCTTAACAAGTCTTGTAGACTTGACTTGATTACAGATATTGATTTTACTAATATGCCCTTCTACTGTATTTTCTCTGGTCTCACTTCTTTTTAAATAAAATCTGTGTCTCAATCGCTCCACACCTCTGCGGAGTTGGCTCCTATCTACTTCCCTTCTCATCCTCTTCTTCATCTCAACCGTTAGATTGAAATATTAACGGTTCAGATTTAATCTTTTATAAAAATATTAATAAAAAATTAAATTGTTGATAAAATATTTAAAATAATATTTTTATAAAAGATTAAATATGAACTGTTGAGATTTCGATCTAACGATCGGGATGAAAAAGAGGATAGAAAGAGGACAGGATGGGAAGAGGACAGGAAGGGAAGAGGATGGAAGCGAACTCCCACCTCTCCTCCCCGGCTCTCACCCATCCCGAGATCTTGTTCATAGATGAACCAGCAAAGAACTCCCTTGAATCTGTAGCCCGATAGCTACTGGGAAGAAAAATGGCGATGCTGAAGAAACTAAGAAATAATTTACTATTCAGCCTTTCCTGTAGATTCTTCCGGGCAATTTTTGGGGAGGAGGGTTCAGGCGGAAAGAAAGGTGTGGAGGAAGAAAAAAATCGCTGGAGATATTGAAAAATCCGGAGCTTCTGTAGACTCTTCTCCATCGCCTCCACTCTCTGCCGTCGTCGGTGTGGGTGTATGAAAAACACTCTCCTCGTCTTTTCCTCTGCTCAAGAGTGAAGGTGGCTGCTCTCTCTTTCTTTCCTTCCTCAGTCGACATCTATCACAACAGAAACAGGGATGGAAGCAACTCGTTTTGTTTCTTCTCCTCCTTGCTGGTCGCATCTAAGGTTAACGATTGAGGCCTCTGTGCTAGCTGCGATTTTCTTCCCTCTTCGTTGTTTCTGCCAGTTGCGTTGGGTTGCGGTTTTTTCCATTTTGCTCCTGTGAATGTGTGATTTCAAGTTCTTTTCTACGTTTCTGTTCCTCTATTCAACATCTGTGGGTGGCTGTGGTGGTATGTATGCAAGCTTTTCCCTTTTCCTGAATTGTTGTGGTTGCCGTGGGGTGTGGGCGTGTCTGTGCTAAGTTTTGTTAATATTTTTCTGGTGTATTATTGGGGCCTTATGTGAATGTTTGGGAGTTTATGATTTCTAGCTTGTGAATTAGGATGCTTGCTTTATTGAGTTATTTTAAATGTCTTTAAGGTGTTTGATAAATTGTGTGAAAGAAGAATGAGATTTGAGAGTTTTGTTTAGTTAAGGCCTGAGAAGGGGCATTGGGTTAAAAATTTAGACCATTCAACGTTACCAAATTGATTCTTGGAATTGATATAAAGTATGTGTTTCAATATTTTCAAAGGGAACTTTTGAATGAAAACCGGGTATAACTATAACACGGATGTTTTATAGGTTTGTCAACATATTTGATTAACTAACAATTAAATTTAATTTGGATAATAGTTGGAATGAAATTACTGTAATTTAGAAACTTTTAGGTAACATTTCTAAGAAAAAAAATTTCAAGACGCAATTGAGATTTTCTGGCAAACTAAAAAGTAAAAAGTAAAAATAAACCTTAATTCTTTAATTTAAACAATAAAATAACTAAGAAAGTTAACCTTCAATGACAACCAATCATAACCAGTGAGTCGTCATCACCACAAGTGTTGATAGTTTTCAAAACTTAGGCAACAAACAACGATGCCATTTTTTTGGGAAAGAAAAGCAACAACTTGTTTTCATAAGGCAGAATTATATTCCTTTTAAAGAAAAAGTAGCCGACTTCTAATTAATATACGTGCATGCAACTAATTTATAGAAAAGGCTTCTTCACTTAGTTGATTTATTTTTAGTAAAAATATAATTCGTGTGTGTGTTATTGCCATTCTTGTTACTCTTAGGTACTTCAGCATTTTTCTACTCATCACCGACCTCTTGGTCCTATTTCTATAGCATAAACAACAATAATAAGCCGTGATTGCTGGGGCTAGTTAAAAAATAGAAAACAACAACAATGACACGCCTTATTGCATTAATCAGATCTGCTACATGCATCGCTTGCATGACATTTTGTACTCTATCAATGAATAAAGAAAATGGACTCACATCTTATAAGAATGTAACATATCTACAGAAGAAAATAGATAAGAAGAAAAGCTGTTTCAGTAAAGGAGCTTTTTAAAGAAGAAAGTATATTTTTGATAACAAAAAGAAAGGAAGCTTACAAAAAGGAGGGGAAAAGATAAACCTTTTTTTTTTTGGTCCAAAAAAGATATACTTTTTTTTTTTTTTGATAAACTTGTGAAGCCAAAAAACAGACCTACTAGATATCCATTACAAGAAGCCTTTCAAGCTCCGTATCAGCATAAGGAATAATATGAAACCCAGGGGCAGCCGAAAGACAAAAAAAGATATACTTTTAAGAGAATAAAATATAGAGATAGTAGTTATTGATTGTGTAGAGCAAAGTCACACCTGTATTACTACTTCTTGTCTTGTTCAAATGTGGTGGACCAATTGATGAAATGATGTATCTTTAGACAGAAGGAATCTCAAACCTCCGATACTGTAATCCCATTCTCTGTAACTTAAGCATAGCAGTCAAACAATAAAGATGAAATCCTATCCCCTATTGGCCAAAAAAGATGAGAGAATCCTCTCTTATTGGCCGAAAGAAAACAGATGGAATCTTCTCCTTAATTAGTTAATCTGAAGATATATTATATTCCCATATATATATATATATGAATATGAGTTCTTGGTGCACATCTCAATCTAACTTTTTCACAAAACTCAAGCCATTGATTCTTGTTGCATGAAATAAAGCAATGACGTATACTCATATGAGATAGTTCAGTGTTTCTGGGTCTTACAAGAAATAAAGCAAAAGCTGCCCGATTCTAATCGTCGCTTTCACATTCTTAATCTCTTTCCGCAATTTCAGATTCCTCGTTTATTTCTGCGTACATTGCTATTGCAGGAATCGAATAGCAGAAAGACTAAATGAGGATGCTATGCAACACAACTAATTAAAAAGGACTCCAAGATTCTGCAATTTGTACGTCAGCCACCCAGTATTGTCTTCCGATCCCCCAGTCAACTTGTATAAACCTTAGAGATTGTTAATTCCTTCTCGTCTATTTATTGAATCCATGCAAATAATATTGAGAGCAGTAAATTGCATATAGTTTTTTCAGCAGTTGTGATGTGATATATATAATTTACTTTTACTTTATTAAAAAATATAATGAGTTACCCGAATAATAAATTTGAAGTATTTCTACTTTTGACGAGTTTCAAGTCTCAAATTAGCTCTTGAACCATATATATTGTTTTGCTGGTATGCATTCCTGATGCCTCATGGAAAGGGAACCCCAGAGAATCTTCTGATGGCGCATTACGTACTAGGCATATATCCAAATGATCATAAGCTAACCGATTACCTTAGTCTTCTCTTCTCGAAGATTGTCTCTTTCAAGCTTTTTCTTATACTGTATGTAGCTCATAATTAAATGAGAGTGCAATAAACGACAGGATGAAAATGAATCTCTATTTTGTGGCACGCTAGTTTTGGTGCCCACTGTCGTAGTAGTAGTGCGTCTTATCTTATCCTAAAATTCTGGCATCTGCATATCCTTTTGCATCTCTTCTATCTCCCTCTCCTCCTCGCTTTTGTTTTTTATAAGGTACTGTTTTATTTTAACAATACTTAAAGCTACACATGATTTAAAGGTTGACATAGAATCACCTCATCAATCAGTTTCCCATAGTTCATGAATTAATGGATCGTCTAAAAAGGTTGATGGCCTGAATTTTTACATCTTATCTCGCTCCAATTAAGGAATACAACATACAAATTATTTCTGGGGGTCGGAAATGGTGGCTTGTTGATTGATTGTGATGATTTGATTCGAACTCATCGACTACATCAGATATACATTCCAGACATTTTTTGCTCGAATATACATTCCAGACATGATTCTCCGTTCAATAATTAATTAAATTTTTACATCTTATCTCGCTCCAATTAAGGAATACAACATACAAATTATTTCTGGGGGTCGGAAATGGTGGCTTGTTGATTGATTGTGATGATTTGATTCGAACTCATCGACTACATCAGATATACATTCCAGACATTTTTTGCTCGAATATACATTCCAGACATGATTCTCCGTTCAATAATTAATTAATTAATTAATTATATATATATATATATATATATATATATTGTATTTATTGGTTTCGAATTCATGCTTTTTAATAAAATTTCACTTCTTTGTCATGAGCAATGAGTTGATTATTTTTTTGACGACGTAGATTAGATCACTCTTTGACGTTGAGATAGTGTGTTTGATGTTAAGAAATTAATTATACGAGGAAACAAAAATATAACTCAAGAGATAGATGTTCTGATTAATTAGTGCTGATAATTTTAGTGTTCTTTCATTCAATACTATTCTTTTGGTTTGCTAAAAAAAAAAATAATTCTTTTGGTACATGCATGCATGTTGAGAGGAGGAGTTTAAACTTAAAGATCACTTGTTAATTACTTCCTCCTGTCTTTATACACTTGATTTTCTTTTTTCAGAGGTTGAAAAAGTTAAATAAATTATTTAAGCATGCTATATGTTGTATATCATTAAATTATACTCCTTTCAGTCTCAATTATAGGACATATTTAATCGATTTTAGAGAGATTAAAGATAGAAGTTAAATTAGTTAATTTTACTTATTTTCCTAAAATGCCCTTATATGAATTTTAAATGATATGAGTAAAAGTGAATCAATAGTCCCTATCACATACCTCTCGCTCGAACCTAGAATTTTTCTTTTCAACACGCTTTCTAATTGAAATAATGATCTTGCTATATATACATATATGTATGTGTATATGTACATATATACACACATACATATATCTACACACATATATATAAACACACACAAATATATATATGTGTATGTGTGTGTTTATATATGTACACGCAAACACACACACATATTGACAGACACACATAGATATACATATATGTACACACACATATTTGTGTGTGTATTTACATACATACGTACATACATACATATACATATATAAACACACATATATGTGTTTGTGTGTGTTCTATATATATTTGTAAGTGATTTTTTCCAAAGGGAATTTAGCTCATGCAAGAGAAAAGATTCGTAAGTTTTGGACATAAAGCTCAATGAATTCAATTGATGATGATCGCAAACCAGAAATAAGTGTCGGTGTGGTTGATTTCTCCGTTGAAGGACGCACTTTAATGGCATATATAGTTTTTCTTGTCGGAGCCTTTGTTTTCAGAGGGTAATTAATGACTATTATATTACTGATGGAGGAAGATATATTAGAAATAGGAAATATAGATTTTCCTAGATTTGTTCGTATTTCTGTTATAATGAAACTAGTAACCTAGTTTAGATCAGTTGGCTTTAGTTTAGTGATGAGCTGATTCAGTAGTTAGGTCAAAGCCATTTTGTATAAAGTCAAGAATTAAATGAAATCAGAGTTCACGTGGCTCAATTTTCATTCGGACGTAGATAGATATTGTAGCCATTATGATGGGATCGTGCATGGAGTCTAAAGCTGAGACCAGTGCCCTAGCCGAGAAGAAGAAGAATAGATACGAAACCTAACTTTAAACTGTGAATGATTTTCTATCTGAGCTTGGTCATACACACACACACACATACTGTATCCTTAGCTTGGATTAATAATCCTCAGGAAGCCTGATTTAATAAGTTAGTGGAAAATAATGATGAGCCAGAAATGAGAGAGAATGAACGTGTATTATATATATATATATATATATATGGTACTTAATTGAATGGCATACCGAAAACATTGAACCCTCTGTAGGGTGTATATATTATTATATTATTGGTACATACTACATACAAGCGATACGTGCTTCCTCCATAAGTACGTAAGTTATTGGGCCCGCAGCTTCATTATTATATGATCTACTGATAAAAAAGACGCAAGCTAGGTAGCTCATTATTATTCAATAATTAGTTGAATTATGGTATTTAGGAGTTAGTTAATCAGTTAATGATGATAGTCAGACCTCCTTCCGCCGCAACCACGTTCTCGCAGACAATTGAAGTAGAGAGCAGCAACAGGAGAGCCAAGATTATAGGTCTCAGCGAATTGCCTGGTGTTAAAGTTGTGTCGCCACTCAGGTGCAAACACTGTTTCTCTGCCCAGTTGCCGGAACAACACCAGGGCAAATCGGTGAATTCCTGCCGTCGGCTGTGGGCTCTCGTAAAACACCGCCTCCTTCCCTACAAAATACATCTATCAACTATCATATCACCATTCAATGTTTAATCATGGTATACGTATGGACATATCAATAATTACAAACCCAGCTACATATATAAATCGCTTCTTGGGTGCATGTGTGAACTAGTCAAATCTACAAGAAACCACTTTATCACACTCGTAAATTAAGGTAGGGGCCTATTTTAGTTAAATTGAATCTTTGTGAACACACACATGTTCATAACGATAATAAGGTGAAATAAAAGTGGAAAAAAGAATAATCACTATATTATATTTAATTTACCAAAGGTTGCATCCGTCGTGGCAGGAATATCTGTCACCATCCTGCAAAAGCGTCAATTTGAGTCAATATTCCTTATTTTTTCAGATCCAATTATTAACAATTATAGTTCAGATGACTAGATATATTAGAGATAAAATGATCGAAGAAGAGGGTAGAGAGAGAGAGAGAATTGAATGACCAGTGCAAGTACTCCCTCAGGAAAGGGTTAACGGGGCTAGGCGCATCAGCATCCACCATAATCTGATGAGATCATCAATAATCATCAAAAAATAAATATAATTAGCTTATTTAATTTGAGCGATAGATCGACAAGAGAACGTAATAAATATATATTGAATAATTGAAATACCAGAGTGTAGAAGATCCTGAGGTCATTTCCTCCGACAGAAACCCTAGGGCGATTAACAACATGGGAGTGCCTGAGTTCATAGCCATTGCTAATATCTCTGTTACTAAACACAACCCTCATCGAAACACAAGGTGTGAAAGGATCTAGAACATCCCCTATCACCCTACCAACCACAAGAGGTATTTCTCCACAACCACCATCTCGTTGTTGAGACGATGCCATCTCAATGATTATAGTAATGATGGATGTCGTACTAGTATCCTATTTTTTGCTTGCCTTGTTTTGGTTGTTTCCTAATCTATTTGTGTGTATATATATTCGGCTCTTAGGCATCTGCTTTTAGCTTCTGTCTCATCATTGGATTCTTGGTTCTATGTCGTTAGTTTACGATATGTCTCTTTTTACCGAAAGATCCTAGGTATTGACATTCTTCGTTGTCTTTTAATGGACGCGCAAGAGAGCTACCTGCGTGTGATCAAGTGCGTGCTGAGGCATGCTGTTTTTGTTATTTTTATTCGTTTTGTAGAATCTTTACAAAAATATTATCAAGATAATTTTTTTAATTCTTGTTTTGGGTCCTGTTTCTTTCTTATGATGGATGTGAGTTTCTATTCACTACAAAAAAAAAACACACACACACACACACACTTTTTATAGCGGTCAAAATGACGTATTTGTAGCGTTTTAATCGTCAAAATTGACATTATAGTAGTTTAAAAAACCACTACAAAACACATGGTTACAAAGTGTTTTGTGACGGTTTTTTAAAACCGTTACTCATGCAATAAAACCGCTCTGTAAAAAGTGGGCCTAATCCTTGGGGGTGTGGCAATACACCTAAGAAATTATTCCATCGAACGTATTCTCCCCTGGATCCAGGAATAGCGACATGGACTAAATGTCCTGTCCAAGCCAAGGAACTGACTCCGAATAGTCCTGACAAATGATGATTGAGGTGGGATTCAGCATTTTTAAACCACGAATAGTCCTGTCCACGTATTTTTAATAGCAGTTCCGCGTCACCCCTACAAGATGTGATTGAGATGACACATTATCTTAGAAGCCTATAACAATTATAAAACCACTACAAGTGTCAGCGCAAAATTTTTGCACAATTTGGCATGGCGAGAAAAGAAAATTGAAAATTTGGCGTCAAGAATTAAGAGGTTCTAAAACCACCACTAAGAATATACATAAATTTTAAAAAATTGGAGTCAAAATATACAAATATTGGATAGAATTACAAAAATTGTGCCAAATATTTAATCTGAATTTAAATTTAAATTTGCAGCGCAATATTAAAACCATTACAAAAATTTTCAATTTTTTTTTTAAAGACCATATTTTGAGTTTATTGTCACAATATTGTGTTGAATATTTTATTATTTAAGTAACAATTTAAATGATAATAGTTAATTTTGAAAAAAAAATGACTAACTTAGGTTAGATAAGTACAAATATTATTGAGGTATAATATTGAGAATGTGAAGATAATAAGGACTTATTATATTGTCCACTAAGTAATATTTGATTATGGAAGAAATATTGATGATTATAGAAGAAATGTTGATGATTATAGAAGAAATGTTGAGAAAATGTCCTTAAATTTCTGGACAAGAAAAAAAAATAGTATTAGTATTATGAGAAGGGAAAAAATAAAACATTCAAATCAAAGATTTTTTAAAAAAAATTATCATATTTGATTGGCTTGCTTAGCATCACTTTAGTTCTTCAAAAAACCTCTACATATGAGAGAAGTGTTGGGAAGAAATAGAGGAGTGTTTGAAATGAGGTGTGGTTAGGGTATTTATAGGGATCTGCCTAACTCTTATAGCGGTTGATTGGATAGATTTTGTAGCAGTTTTTATTTGTAGCGATTTATGTGACAGTTTTTGTAATGGTTATAAAACCAATAAAAAAATTCGTTGGTATTTTTTAAAAAAAATATAAATTGAGGAGAACAAAAATATAATTTTTTTTAATCATTCTTAGTTGTCGTCCCTATAAAAATTAAACTTAAAGTAAGTGATAATAAAGTGTAATTTATAAAAACGCGCTAAACTACAAGTAAATTGTCATCGCCTTCAGAGAAGAAGTTTTTGAAATTAGCAGGTTGGAATGACTCTCTCTTGCAGGCAATGTTATCATCATCACCCAAGTTGAAAAGGTCTTAAGGCTTTAAGTAAATCACCATATTTCAATCCATATACCTCTTGTCCTCGACATAATAAACCTGGTGTGCCTCTGAGACAAGATATATGGCTCATCAATTTCAGATTGACCAGTGTGAATTAGCAGGGAGAAATTTACTGATATGATACCTAAGTCGTTAGTTGTGAGTCCCTGGGAAGTTGTCGTATTTGCCCATAAACACTTGAATAGTGTCACAGTGAAATAACATTGGTAACTTAGTTCGACGACATCAAGAAGCTTTCCAAAATAAGGTACTGCTCTGAATTGCACGTTGTTGTCACTGCTGCTCGCATAACTCTTTGTCCCAAAGATTCCATAAACACCCGAGTTTTGGGTTAACAATCCTTGATCTCGTAAAACTATACAAAACTTAAAATCATTGACATTGTATCTCGTAAACCTTTTTGCATGGTCAAGGGGCCTTGCGAGAGCTCTAGAATATAGTGAGTGGGGGTTGTGATCATCTAGTATTATGCTCACAAATTAACTTGGGAATTCTTTGTGGATATTTTTGTCAATTTTGGAGGATATGTTTCTATATAAATCATGAGTTGATGCTTCACATGACTTCTAAATTTCTTGCAATTAATCATGAAATGTAAGTAAAGAAATGCAATATATATATATATATATATATATAAAATAACATATGATTGTACAATTCTTACTGCAAGAAAGGTTCAACTTGAGTGCAATTAATCAAGACACGCCGCCTATGTGTTTACAACTTTTCAATTGTTGTTAGTTTAAAGTTCTCACTTCCTCCAACTAGTTTACAAACACGAGAAATTAACGACTCTCTTGATGATGGCTCAAGTTAGGACAATCGTCCACACGACTACACGAGGCTATCGATTAAAAGACGTCTCAATATCATCAAAGTACCTTGAACAGAAATATAGAACCTTATTCCCTATATAACCTTCAGCTATAGAACTTTTTGGCTATGTCTTATTCCTTACATAAGATTTCAATTTTCTAATAAACTTATAAAATAAAGAAGGAAAAATGTTAATAAATGTTGAAATGTGCGACTAGCACATTTAGAAACTAATGCTGATATGCATATGTAAAATGAATACCTCTCACTAAGGCTATCGATATTTAATTGGGCTAGCAAGTTTTGTTTCATAAATAAGGTAGATTGTTAGGTGAACAATCGCCGTGAAAAAGGACAGAGGAAGAAAGATCATCTCCAAATAAAAAAAACATAAGAATGATTTTGTGTTGCACCCGATCGAGCTCTTCAACGATCAAAACCTTAGAACAACACTTTCAAAAGAAAGTACACAACTCCACTAAAACATTAAATGGACACTAAATCTACACAATAGAGATTAAAGATTTAACATCTTAAGTTCATAAGCTGCAAGGCACAACGGGGATAGAATAGCCTTTTGCCAAATGATTGTCCACTTTGCATTCAATACCATCAATGAGGCCAGACCCTACAGAAAATTCGAGGTATGATGAGACTTTCAGCATATCTGAAAAATATGATGATTTTTGTCACATTCGTTAACGGCAAACTTGCTGATTTTTTCAGTAGTAGGATTGAAGAGTACAGCTTCATTCTCCATGTCAGCCCGGATGACAATTTCTCTTCTTCGAAATAGTCACGGGATATAACCTGCATAGATAAGGGTTGGCAGTACATTTCTTAGCCCAACTCCATCACTCCCTAGATGCACCCAAAGATCAATAACAGAGTGCTCTGAGTTTTTGAAGCAAGAAATTAAACCATAGCAAGTGTTTCTTCATACACACTAAGCCTTGAAATAGAGTGTTGGTCGGGTATTGGTATATATGAAACAGACATTAAAAGACATGAAAGCATCATGCTTATTGATTTCAACACAGAGCAAGCCATTGCTGAAACCAACGATCTTACTGCGCTTCAAATAATCAAGCAAAGGTGGGTTCCGAAATTCCCGAACTTGCATTTCGGAATCAACCCAACACAAGTTCGAAGGATCATCCCAGCCATCTCGTATATACAACAATACTAATATATATAGTTTGTGTTTGTTATATAGGAGAGTGGTGTTGCAGTTGTATTTGTTATAAACCAAGTCTTAGATGATGAATTTATAATAGGATATATTTTCATTATATATGGATTTAACTATGTTGTTAATTTTTTTTTTACCCATCTTCCATATTTTTAATACGCATCTTTAATATTTTTAATGATTATTTTTGCCAAAAAAATAAAAATAAATAAGAATTGTCGTTCATTTTTAAACCAAAATTATGATTATTTTCTGCACTAAAAATATGGAAGATAAGTACCTTCACTCAACAGACTGTTTGAGAGTTAACAATCAGGTTAAAATTGCTTCTAAAAAATATTTGAAAAGCAAAATTGAACTACAAAATACTTCAAGATAGATATTAGATATACATGAAAAAAATACTTTAATGTAGGATCAACGCCAACACACAAAAAAAAAAAAGTACAAAATACTTTAAGATACTCAGTTACACACGAAAAAAATACTTTGGTGCAGGACCAACACCCAAAAAAAAAAAAAAAAGAAAGGTGCAAAATACTAGTTACACCTGAAAAAAAAAAATCTAGTGCAAAAACGCCAACAAAAAAGAAAGCATTTTCAGATAATGTCGTGCGTCTTTTTCTCCTTTCATTTACAGCTTCATTCTAATATTAATCATCCATTTTGTCTTCTTAACCACCCAGACAATAGTAATTATTGGGCAATTCAGTTAGTGAATGAATTCATATGAATTAATTTTTTTAAAAAATAGACCGTAGCAGGTATAAGAGCAAAATAACGAGTTACGAGTTTTCTATTAAACAGCTAATGAGGATTGGCACAGTTGGCTAAGGTATCGGCTTTTACCCTAAAAGAGAAGGTTCGATACCCGCTGATCGATATGAGGACCTTTTTAATAGGTGACCTGTAAATATCTCTATAAGCGCTCTTTGAGTCTGTAGGCATGTTCTAACTCTAGTGAGGTACCGGTGTTTATCCCCACCTAAACTTTTTCATATTAAAAAAAAAAAAGTTTTCTAATAAACTGAGGTTAGGGACTGCGACTATATATAACAGTGGGCTCTTCACTTTTGAAAATGGAAATACGACTAGTTATTACGTGTTTTTCTTGACCCAATTTCACTCCGATTTGACCCAACGGGCCTTATAAAATACAAAGACATCCGATCCAAGTATGAAGTATGTGAAGATACACTGAAATGGGTCAGAATTAGTTAACATTAGACCAACTGAGCCTTTTTTTTTTTTTTACAAGAGAGATTAAAGAAAACAGCAGAAAACTAAAGGTTACACAGGGGATTTACTCCCAATTTCTCTTGATTGCACAGCATCTGCAGATTATCAGGGCAAACATCGAAGAAGGCCGAAGAGGTGATGCCATCCTTAGCCAAATAGTCAGCCACCCGATTACCTTCCCTTGGGACAAATTTAAAACTAAGATCCCAATTCTTTCTTCTCATTCCGCAAACCTGCCAGATTATGACGTCCCCACAGGCCTCAGAGGATTCATCTGATTCAATGATCACCCTTCTGAAGCCTCATTCCCAAACCAAGTTGATGCCTCTCAACACTGCCCATCCTTCCGCCTCAGAGCTAGAGCAGATACCTAGCTCCTGGCAAAACCCGGCCACCCAATTTCCTTCATGGTCCCGCACAACACCTCCACAACCAGCATTCCGATTGCTCCTATTCATCGCCCCATCCACGTTGCATTTAACCCAACCAGAGTCTGGGGGAACCCAGCCCACGAATTGCTCAAACCAAGAAGGGAATCGGGTCATGCACTCCTGAATCTGCACATAACTCTTCCAGCAAGCCTTGACTCTTCCCGCCGGCTCCTCAGGCTTCTGGAAATCAGCATCAAAACTAGCCTCATTCCTCCATAACCATAGCATCCAAATTCCAACTCCCCAGATTAAATGCCAATTTCCATCCCTACCACAACTCAAATCATTCTGCAGGTTAAATAAGGCCCACTCCCGTAAAGAAGTAGAGTAAAACCCCGTGAGACGTGTAGGGTCAATTAAAACGTCCCAGAGCCTTCTAGCATAAACACAATCCCGCAAAATGTGCATTACACTTTCCACCCCCTGACCGCAACACTCACATAGCGGGGATGCTTGTGACCAAGTACTCCTCCAAGAATTGGTCGGTAGGCGATTACAAACAGCAATCCACATGAAAATTTTGATTCTTTCAACACCTTTCCATTTCCAGATCTTGTTAAATAGCTTACTATCCAATCTTGTAACCAACTCCCCATTGTTAACCAACAAATCATAGGCGCTTTTAACTGTGAATGCTCCATTCTGACTCCTTCCAAGACAAGAAATCATTGCCAGCATCCACCCTAGGAGGTTGAATAGCAATTAATTTTTGGATCGCAGTAGGGGGAAGGATACCCGACAATGAATTAAAGTCCCAAACGCCATTCACCACCCAATCAGAAACATTACTATGTTCCTCCACCTCTGATAAAGTTCTAGTACAGATTTCACTCAGCGATGAATCCTTTAGAAGCCACCGGTCTATGAAAAACTTCACTACCTCACCATTACGAACATTCCATACAGATCCATTGAGTACAAACTCTTTCTGTTTGGTAATAAATCTCCAAAGCGGAGAGTCACTGGGCTGCACACAAAACAATTCTGAGTCATCTCTTAACATGTACTTCCTCAACAGGACTTCAACCCATAAGCTATTAGACCCGATAATTTGTTTCCACAACAGTTTAGCACCACAAGCCTCATTCAGAACCGATAACTTCCTGAAACCTAAACCGCCTTGCTCCTTAGAAAGGGTTACTTGATGCCACCCAATGGGATGAAAACCGAAAGAGGACTCACTATGTCCCCAAATAAACTTCCGTTGAATTCTCTCAATTTCAAGACAAATCGAGCGAGGAATTTGCGCCACCTACATAGGATATAAGGGTATAGCACTCAAAACCGATTTTGCTAGTGTGATTCGCCCTGCTCTAGAGAGACTCTTTTCTTTCCAAGCTGAAAGTCTTGATCTCACATTGTCAATAATATAATGAAATGTCTCAGCAGGCTTTCTCTTCCTGGACAAGGGAAATCCTAAATATTTCCCAATGGCAGTATTAACTTTCATTCCAGATAAAGTAGAGAGAGTCTGTTTTGATGCAGAGGAAACCCGTGGGGAGAAAAATAATGAGGACTTAGAAGTACTGATTTTCTCACCAGACGCCTTGCAAAATCTCTCCAAACAACTCATCATACACCTAATCTGAACCTCTGTGGCGTCACCAAACAGCAAGACGTCATCGGCAAACATCAAATGGGAAATTTTAGGCCCATTATTAGACAAACTAATCGGTTTCCAGTGACCTGAGTCTACTTCATTAGATATAATATGCGATAATTTGTCCATACAAAGAACAAATAATAATGGGGAAATAGGATCCCCTTATCTAAGGCCCCTCTTAGCTGAAAAGAAGTTAGTGCGACTCCCATTCCAGAGAATATTAAAAGAGACAGAAGAAATACACTCCATAATTAAATTAATCAAATTAGCCTCCATACCTGCCTCCTCTAATACACTCTTCACAAAACTCCACTGTATTCTGTCATATGCCTTCTCAAGGTCAATCTTCATTGCCATCAAACCTCTTCGTCCTCTAGAACGCTTCATAGTATGCATAACTTCTTGCCCCATAATGATGTTATCATGAATTTGCCTTCCCTTAACAAAGGCAGACTGAAAAGGAGAAATGATAGAATCCATCAAACTTCGCAGCCTACCCGTAATTACCTTAGTTATGCACTTATAGTGCACTGAACAAAGGGATATTGGTCTATAATGGCCCACAATTTCAGGAGAATCCCTCTTAGGAATGAGAGAGATTAATGTCTTATTGTGGTCCACTAACTTCTGTCTCCCATCAAATACCTCCTGCACCCACTTGCATAGCGACGGACCCACAACATTCCACTGGGACTGATAAAAAATCGGAGGAAAGCCATCAAATCCAGGAGCTTTGTAAGGCCCCATAGAGAAAAGAGCTCTTTTAACCTCTTCTTGCATTGGACTATTACACAAATTGTTCAATAAACCCTCTTCTAGAATAGGAAAAGAATTCTTCGTGGATAAGGTGCCTAAGTTATTTTCCTCCACCTGATAAAGGTTTTGGAAATAACTAACCACCATTTCCTTGATTCTTCCTTCATCCTCAACCCAAGCACCAGACTCATCTCTAAGCATTTTAACTCGGTTTCTTCTCCTCTGTACAGCGGTCTTGAGATGATAATACCTAGTGTTTCTATCTCCACTAGTAACCCATTCAGTTCGAGCTTTTTGAAACCATTTAATCTCCTCCCTCATCATGATTTGATCAAGTTCCGATTGAAGATATTTCTCAAGGTCACATAGATACTGAGATGACGGATAATTAGGAGAACATTGAATGCCTCTTAATCTAGCAAGGATATTGCGCTTACTTTTTTCCACAAAGCCAAACACCTCCTTGTTCTAGACAGAGAGAGCTTCCTGCATCTGAGCTAGCGCCCCCTCCATACCAACATGACCTTCCCAACTCTCAGAAATAAACTGATCAAAGGATTCATGAAGTAACCACATCCCTTCAAATTTAAAAGGTCGGTCTACATTATCCCATTGTTTCTCAACCATCGACATCAAGAGAGGGTTATGGTCCAAGTATCTAGTCCTCGGTAAAATCTTGATGCTACAGTTATTGAAGACATTGATAAAACAATTGTTACCCAAAGCTCGATCCAGTCTTTCAAAAAGCCGGGCACAACTTGAAATCTTAGGCCCTTTCCACGTGAATTTCGGACCCTTGAAACCAAGATCTGACAGTCCACACTCCCTAACCCTATCATTAAACCACTTAATTCTGTTAATACTTCCTCCTACACCACCACTTCTTTCCTAGGCCGACATAATATCATTAAAGTCGCCCAAAACCACCCAAGGGATAGTAATGGTAGAATAGCAACAAAGTAAATCAGCCCAAAGAGATGCTCTAAGATTAGAGTGGGGGAAAGCATAAATAGCCGATAAAACAAAGGGGGGTTTTCCACTAACCTCACACTTCATGTGAATCAGTTGCTTTGATTCCACAAGGACTGTAACACTGACTTCGCTACTTTTCCATAGGACCGCCATACCTCCAGACAAGCCTTCGCTAGGGACAAAATTGAGGGAATCAAAACCCCACTGCATAACTGAACAGATAGGAGCCTCTTTCTTACACTTAGTTTCAGAATTAATAAGCATATTGGGCCTGACCCCATTGCAAACTAATTTGAGATTTCGGAGGAGGTTTTTATTGCACCCTCCCCTTACATTCCAATAAACCACACTATCCATAAAAACTATTTTAAAGAAATGGGCTAAAATTAAGTTCAGACACGCATCAAGACAAAAAGGACCCAAAAGGCTTATAATGAAGTCTCTGGAACCATTGAATGGTCCATATCACCATGAGACCCATTAAATGGTTCCAATTCTTCCTCCAATAAGCCCATACTCTCATCCTCTGGTCCAATAGCCACTGCAGGCCCACTCACCGCTTCCTTATTTCCACCTGGTTCATGCGACAGTAAGAGAATGCCTTGTGTGTCCTTAGGAATTTTGACCACAACCGGCTCTAACCTCGTACACTCTACCTCGTCTTTGCCGTCCCCTATTGTTAACATCAACACCTCATTCCTTGAAACCTCTGACACATCTCTAGCTCTTTTATCTACCCTCCTGCTGCTCTGATGCGCCAAAGTACTCTGAACTTTATCTTCCACTTCCATCAAATTTGATTGCTTTTTCCCTTTTGCCTCTCCACTGTTCCCTTTTTTTGAACCACCTTTTCTCCCTTCATATTTACTCTGCGAGCCCTTTCTTGTCGCCATAATCTCAGTATCCCCCTCTTCTTGTATACTCAATCCAACACTCCCCATATTTACATCATTCGTTTTTGTCTCATCAGCCAAAATCCCAAACCTCGATCCCCCAGATTGTTGCTTTAGCAGGTCAACGGCTTTCTCTTTCTGCTTCCTTGGGCGTCGTGACTTCTGGACAATCCGCCATTGTTCCTCGTTCGAATGCTCTTGGGGTCTCCGTTCTCCAGTGTTCATCTCTCCGACTGTCGCTGAGGTATATCATTCTCATTTTTACGATGGGGACACGTCACCCTCCTGTGTCCATAGATTCCACAGGAGGTGCATAAAAGATGAAGGCCCTCATACTCAATAAAAAACTCCTCGCCATCTAAATAAAATCCTTGCATCATTTGTTTTCCCAGCTCAACCAATACACAAATCCTAGCAAAATGTCCTCTGAGTTGACACGAAGTGTTCATATCAACTTTAATAGTCTTCCCAATCACTGTTAAGGCAACCTCATCAAAATACTCCAGCGGCACTCTTGGAATTCTAACCCACACCGCTGCTTTGTTGATCTCAGCTTTATCCGGTTTGAAGTTTGCTTCCCACGGCTTGACAGTTAAGTAATGATCGTATATCATCCATGGGCCCCTTGTAATGGCATGCATGTAGTCCTCCTTATTAGTGAACTTCACAATAAAAAAACCCATGTCCTATATTTATGAGGGTGAACACTCCTCTTTTTGCCCACATAGCCTGTAACCTCTTTTCCAGGGCCCTAAACCCAATATTTCTTCCTAACAATTTAACTATCACCGCTGTGTCCCATGCTTTGTACAGCCTCTGCTTCATTTTCTTGGAAAAATGAAAGGTCGGAAAGTTCCTATTGAGGCTTTCCACAATGTTGCATTTCCAGCCATTACACTCAAGGTCATCCTCCTTAGAGGAATGATCCGAGAATGAATCATCAGAAAGGTCATCCTTCTCTCCATTAGCCACCCCATCAACCTCTTTGCCAACTCCCTTCAGCTTATCAGCGAAAGATGGACCACCTTCATTAAATGATGATTGTTTTTCACCCAACTTTGGCCAATGACCTTTCAATACATCTTCAGCATCTCCAGAGTCCACGTTCTTTATCTTTTTAAAACTCCTAGCTAACAAATCCTCCTCCTCCTTTGAAGGCTGCACGTTCAGTTATTCCTGAGAAGAGAGCATTTTCAATAGTTTTGATTCTTGCCCGGAAGCCCAACTGAGCCTAAATATGGGTACTTTGAATCTGCAAAAATCGAACTTTAACCATAAGAGAGCGTGTTTAAAAAAAAAAAAGAGCTCTTTGTTTGTACTTCGGGCTCTTAGCCCTCTTCTTTAAAAAAAAAAAAAAAAAAACTCAGTGCTTCAAGAATAAGCAAAGGAGTGTCTTAAAAAAAAAAGAAGGGTGATTAGCAACTAAAAGAAACGGTTGAGGACCTGAGGATACCAACGCTCACGTAGTGGTATGACGCTTGTCTATTCAGCTTTTGTATTAAGGTTTGACCCTACCCGGAACCATTAGGTCCCCAACAAAAAAAAAAAGAGTTGAGGATATCAGAAACTATTATAGGAGGGAAAAGCACCAAAATAAGTTTTTTAAAAAAAATATACCGAATTGAAACACTTTTAGAAGTAATTACCGAATTAATGCAATTAAATACGTTGACTGACAGGACGCCATCAGTCACGTCAGAAAGGATTACGCCACTAGATAGTCACATAAGGGGTCCCACGCCACTGATGATGTGGTACTTTATCACTCCACCAGCTGCGTGAATTACATTCATGACACTAGTTAAATCTGTGATTTCAATATCAATTGGTTTATATGAAACCGACATTATAAATAATTTACTTTTTCATGTCTGCTGCCTTGGGTCTTTCATTATGGAAGGATTCGTTTGTTCTAAATCTATAAGTATTTGTCGAATTATTTTATATTTCATTTGATGCGGTATGTGTTTTCATTGATGGATTGTTGATGAGCTGCCCATGCATATCAGGTTTTCAATCAACTAACAGTCAATAATATAATAGGGATTAACGGTACTATTAGTAGTATTTTTACTCTAATTTTAAAAGCTTATGAATAGTACTGCACATTGAAAAGTATACAATGTTAGACACAAGTCAATAGGTATTTTTGTAATTTCAAAAAAATTGTACCAGTAGGCACAGGCAGCAGCGAAGAAATAAATTTATTAAAAGACTGCACAAAGTCTGTAATTCAACGGATTTGCTCAGCTTTTTCCCCAAATAATGAATATAACATTATTTTTGGCCTTTTTATCCCCCCACGTCCATTTCGTTTTTTATTAAGTAATGATAAAATAAATGATTGCCACGACACAATATTTGACTTCCTGTTTTATACTTTAATAATTTTGATAATGACAAATTCAAATAAATGAATACTATTACTCGATGATTTACTGATATATACCCTCGTGTTTTTTTAGCATATATATCTTGAATTTGACTCGGAATTTTCCGCCAACTTCGGAATTGAAGCAAGTTATCAAGAAAATTTGATAAATCAGTAGGATATCGTTGGCCAAAATAAAGTTAGGAGGATAAAAGTGTAACTGGGCTTATCTACTCAAACTAATTTTTTAATTAATTTGGGAAATGGGGGATTTTATATTCATCACTTGTTATGTGCTTAGATTTTTTATTGACATTTTTTAACGATTTTTTAATTTAAAATACAATTTTTTTAAGAATGAGAAAAAAAAACATTAAAATCTTTCCAATATATTTATCAAAGGTTACTCAAAAATCTTTTTGTGCGACGAATATTTCTCAGAAATTGAGGATGTAGGTTAAAAGGGCCTGTTTGTTTTTATTTTTTTATTTTTTTTTCCATAACAGTTTTATAAAATTGTTTAGCAGTAAGTTTTTGGGCTTTTTTCCCTATTTGCCACTTTTTAAATAAATAATTACCATTTTGCCACGGTTTTGAAAATATTTCCCCATCTGCCACTTTTAGTCGACTAAACCGTGGTTTAGTCGACTAAAAGTCGTCGGGTCTTTTTTTTTGGATGACCATGAAATTTAGTCGACTAACCTACTCTATTTAGTCGACTAAATTTCGTCTGGAGGTTTTTTAAAAAAACCCACGATATTTAGTCGACTAACCCGACGGGTTAGTCGACTAAATGTATATAAATTCAAAATAGAGATATTCTATCTACTACTGTTTAGAAAAATGAATTTATCATTTAAAAAATCTTGAAAATCTTCAATTTCGGCTATTCAAATTAAATTTGAACGATTCATCCAACAAAAACCAATATTTGAAGTAAACTGTAAGATCGGATGGGGCTAATATCTAAACTTGATAAACAAATGCCCCAGTATATTATATATGTTGATCATATATATGTTCTTGTTTCGCAAAATATATATTTTTATAAAAAGCTGAATTTTATATTTTATTAAGATTGAAGTTTCCTGTCGAATTTAATCTATTGATCCCAAAAACTTACTTTTATTTAACACAGCTCGTAGGATTATATACTATAGAAAACATTAACTGCTAGCCTAGATAAACCCTTATATCTAGATATAGATCCTAATATCTAAGAATTACAAATTTACATAATCTTCTAACTAGATCCTAAGATCTCTTCAACAATCAAGATTATAGTGAGAGAAAATTTGCCCTTAATTATTTCGAGATTCCAACAAAAATATTTTATTTTCAAGAAACAAATGCCCAGTATATATATGTTGATCAAATATATGTTCCAGTTTCGCCAAATATATCAAAAAGCTGAAGTTTATCTTTTATTAAAAACAATTAAATTCAGTTATATATGTTTAAAGAAACAAATAAATTTTTTTAGGTATAAATGATTTTTTTTTATTATATCAATGCCCCAGTAAATATTATATTGCTGTTTTTTTATTAACCTTTTTTTATATCAATGCCACGGTAAATTAAATCTAGTATATTACATTTGTTTATTAAATCCAGTATATTACATTTAGTCTAACCCTCCAGCCGAGATTTAGTCGACTAACCCAAATGGGTTAGTCGACTAAATGAGCGGTCAACAACAAAAAAATGAAACCACGACTTTTAGTCAACTAAAAGGTGGTTTAGTCGACTAAAAGTGGCAGATGGAGAAATATTTTGAAAAGAGTGGCAAATTGGTAATTATTTATTTAAAAAGTGGTAAATAGGGAAAAAAAAAAGCCAAGTTTTGGGGGGAAAATTAAAAAAAATCTATTTAAATAGTTGTTTTAAAAATTTTGTTTTTTAAGTGACATGGTGGCAACCATCCATCGGTAGTATAATATTGAAGGTGGATAAGTGGCGACCTCAAAAAAAATAAAAAAAAAATGATAAATAATTTTTTTAAAAAAAACAACTTATTGAAAATAATTTTTCAAACAATTTTTTTAGTTTTTTTTTAAGAAAGCAAAAAAAAACTATTTTTAAAAACAAAATCAAATAAGTTGTGAGCCACTGATTTTTTGGGGGCAAAAAGTTACTGATTGAACGTATGAATTCAATCAAACAACTTCACCCCTATTTTGACGATATCTTGATTAGAAGAAGTCACCGCGAGGCATTTACCCAAGATGGGTTACTATACATGTGTGTTTAATGGCTTTAATTAGTAACAATTTTGATTAGTTAACCACGGGGATTTGTGTTTAATGAAAGGGATTAGTCATTTACAACCTTAGGAATCAATGTTCGAATCCTGTATTACGAGAAGTGTCTGCATCTAATATCAAAAATATCTCGAATAAGATTATCTTCTTATTTTTCTTCTTCTTCTTTTATTTGTTGAACAAGATTATATTTAATAGAAGAATATATATGCCTGAAACAATCAATAATTGGGATCTAATTACTATTTTACTACACTTGATCAATAGCTAGTTGAGATATCTTAAGTGTGTGTAACTGTGTATATAGGTATAATCAATTGATGATAACTAAATTTCAATTAAATACAGTATGCAAAGTAAAATATAGCCAGAATATTTCCCTTTTTATCTTAAATTTATTTTTTAAAAAAGAAACATCCCTCGATCAAGGAACCAGCTCGGCAATGGCAATATGCTAAACTATATAACTAAATTACAATTAAAAATAGTTTACAAGTAAAATCTATTAAGAATATTTCCTTTTTAATTTGAAAGAAAAGGAAGAAACACCAAATAACGGACTAGAAACAAAGGCGAGATGCTAAATGTACAACTAAATTTCAATTAAACATAGTTTGCAGCTGATCCGTACATATTAAGTGAAGTTTAGTGAGTTTTGTTTGAGAAAAAAATGGCAAAATGCTAAACTATATAACTAAATTTCAATTAATGATAGTTTACAACAGATCCGTACAAATTCAGTAAAATATAGTGTGAATATTCCCTTTTTTTGTTTGAAAAAAGGTAAATAAAATAAACCATCAAACAAAACGGTGTCAAAATGCGAAACTACTACAACTAATCCGTACATTTTTTTAAAGGAGTAAACTCTATGTTTGGTTTAACTTTTAAGGAGTACTTTTATATTTTTTCGAGGTTAGTATATGAGAGAAATTTTATTTTGACTTAAAAATATACTTTTAATAGTACTTCTTTAGATTTTTCAAATAGTATTAAGAACATTTCCTTTTTCGTTTGAAAAAATGGGTTAAGGTGTAAAAATACTCTTAAATTTTTACTAAAGTGGTACATTAAAAGTATGGACCCCACCAAAAAAAATAACGTTGTTAAATTAAAGTTAAATGCTGATATTTTTACTCTCACTTTAAATATTTATAAGTGTTTTTACACGACCAAAAAATTTATATGATGTTGGAGACATTTTCTGTAAAAGTTAATAGGTCTTTTTTGCCCAATGCCCTCAAATAAGGAGCAAGAAACAATGGCAAAATGTTACTTCATAATGTATTGGATTGAACAAAGCAACATATATAATCAAATCAAGAATTAAAAAGTCATAAATATAAATAAATAGATATCTAACCTGCATAATCCAATTTAGTACACATGCAAAAATTTCCCAACGACAATTTGTAATAATGTATTTTTTTTTTCTAATGACAAAGGCAAGTTTAACGCTTGAAATATAAAAGACAAGAGATTACACACTACATACTGACAATCTAAAAGAAATCTATCCTTGCAGCGTAAGGTGAGTTTTAGCACCAGGGACACTTGACTCCCGACCTTATGAGCTTCCCTTGCTAGCATGTATGCTCATTCTATAGCTTCTCTACAATAGTGTAGAGTTGAATGCTTCAACTCTTATACATGAGATCTCGTGTTTCTTCAATCTTAGCTTGAAAAAGGTGATCAACACTGTTATCCCTAATTAGCATGTTAATAGCTTTGAGGAATATATATATGTGTGTGTGTGTCTGTGAGAATGAGAGACCAACATATACCTTTAGACCAGTTTTAATTAATAGCCAAGACTTCAACTATTGTTGTTGGATATAAACCTAAAAGATAAAGAGCCGCATCCACATCAAGCCTAACCTCACCATCACAAGGGGGAGATTATTGAGTGCAATTGTTCATGTTTCCTTAAAAGATCATATGCTGAATCCTACCATCATGTATCCCTTTCATTAGGAGGAATATCCAATGATGAATAACCTCCTTCGATGATTTTTCATGTGTTTGGAAAACTTCTTGCCATTTAATTGTACTTGGTTAACAAGTCAATTCGCAATATACCCACGTTCATATATTCTTTTTTTTTCTTTTTTTTTTTTTCTGTCAATCATGCTCGTTTGTGTAATTCATAACCAAATAAGAATACCCATGAGCAACATGAAACGTGAAACTAATTATATTATTCAGGATTTGAAAATAGGACCATATTTACGTTAAGATTCTTATTTATACTATATCAAGTACTTAAATCATATATAACCAAAATCTTATTTTTTTTATATGGGTTTATAATTAAACTATATGAATTTAAAAATATGACACATTACCATATATGATTGAAAAATTTGAAGAAATAGATATAAAAAACTTGACTTAATTGTTTTCCTTGAACATAATGTATTTCATTATATATATTTTTTGATATATATTGTTAATTATTACTATCTCATTTCCTTAATGTAAGATTTAATTACGTATTGGATTTGATTCTAAATATATGACTCAATCCACTTTGTTTATCCAATTATATAGTACTATCTCTAGTTCTAAATATAAGCATGAGATAATTTTTTTGGGAAGATTAAGGAAGTTAATTAAATTTTAAAGTATTTATATTTATCGTTTTTCTGTAAACTAAATTGTTTGACTTATAAACTAATATATAATTTAATGATATACAATATATAATATCATTAAATAATTTATTTAAATTCATTTTTCATCAAATTAAAAACTTTCTTAATTTTTTTAAAGAAGTCAACTAGGTACTATTGTTAGGACTGAAGGTAGTGTTATTTCTTTAGAGTATCTCTTTTGAATACACACATCAAATAGTTTATATGTTGTTCAAAAAAAAAAAGTTTATATCAAAAATGATAAGGGAGTAACGCGTATTTATTACAAAATCTACATAAATTAGTCAATTAGCTCTTGTATTAATATGGAAGGTAGTATGTACTACATTTCAACCTTAATATAACACCAAATTGACTAATTTTAGAAGATTAAGAAAACTAAATAAATTACTTTAAAGTATTTATATCTATAATTTTTTCAAACTAATTTATCTTACTAATAAATTGATATATAATCCAATGATACATGTAGCATTTCAAAAATTATGTATCATGTTATAATTTAGTTATTTATTTAGCTCTATCAATCTTGCCAAATAAGTGAATAAGATATTATATTAAGAATAAAAGGTAGCGTCCAAAAAAACAAAAGAATAAAAGGTAGTATATTGGTTGGCAGAAGTTAAATGTAGAGGTGGGCAAAAATCTGGGAGTTAAGTCCAGTTTAGTCTAACTCGAGCTAGTCTGATCCAGTCAAAATAAGCAATATAATGAAATTGGACCAAACTGATAGGTCGAGTTGGACCGGATTCTGCACCAGGGGACTAGACCACTTAGACTAGTCCAAGTCAATTTTTTAACATATATTTTTTTCTTATTGTTGTTAAATGTTGTTAGATATTCTTATAGATTTATATTGTTTTAATTTTATGAGACGTGTTTTATGTTATTATAAGTATTTTTATGGTCATAATTATGTTTAATAGGTTTAAATTTTTTCCATCCAAAGAGGGGAAAAGAATTAGGTCATGGACTGCTAGGACTAGAGTTGGGAAATCATAAGCCTATTAGGCTGGCCCGTTTAAATCAAGCGTTGTACTCATGATTTAGATCCTTCAGCAGGATTAGGGCTAGCCCTGTAAGACCGTAGGCTTAAATGAGCCAGCCCCTTAGGGCTGCAGTCCAAGCCATTTAAGCCTGCCAATTTTTTAAATTTTTATCAAATTGCTATAAATTGAGTTTTGTTTTGAAGCTCGTGATTTTTGAAAATGAAAATGTTTTTCAATCATATAATGTTGTTATTTGAACATTTTAAAGGAAAAAATTGATTATATCCTTGTTAAAAGGCTAAAAAAATGTTTGTTGATGATATTATAGTTAGTTAAAAGTCTTTAATGGATTTTTTTTAAAAAAGAAATTACTCAATTTTTAAAAATATTTCATTTGGTTTTTAATATTTCTACAAATAATTATTTCCTTATAAAATATTGAAAGAATCATTTTTAATTGATGTAAGGTAAACAAAAAGGAAATTTTTTTTAATTGTATTTGGAGAGGTCTAGATATCATGCAAACTATATCAAAAAGAAAAACTAATAATACACAATGAAAAATGAGAAAATAGGGTATCTATCTCATGAAGAATTTTGTTTTCAGGCAAATGGTCATTTATTCTATTTATAAAAATAAATAAAACATTTACTACTTTAAAAATATGTGTCTTAAATTAAAAATTGTAGCGTTTTTATTTAATTTGTTTATGAAAAAAAAATTGTTAAAGAGCCGGTAGGCCAGGCTTCAAAATATAGATCTTTTATGGGATTTGTGCATAAACGGCTACGCGTTTGGACCTAAGCGTGAAACGCCTACTTGTTTTCCCACGTCTGACCAGGATCAGTTTAGACAGTCCACCATATTTAATATAGACATATAGGGTGTGCATGGCAACCATTCTGTTGCCCAGCATTATTTCTGAGATGAAACAGTTTTTTCTGATTCTGTGTTTTGGAAGAGTTCTGAGAATCAGAATTACGTTTGTTAACCCATTTTATTTTTACTCCGAGAATTAGAATTACGTTTGGTAACACATTTTTCCTCCTCTTGTTTGGAAGTTAAAAAAATAGTAAGGGAGAAAGATGAAGGATTAATGAGTTATTTTTACCATTTTGTCCCTTTCTTTAATAATTAATATAATTATTATACTTTACAAATAAACTTAAACTTAAATTTCCTAAAAAAATATTTATGTAATTTTTATATTCAAAAAATTCTTTATGTGACGATGGCGGTGGTGGTGGTGGCGGCGACGGCGGGGGTCGGTGGTGGTGGTGTGGCGGCGGCGGTGCGGTGGTGGTGGTGGCGACGCTGGTGGTGGTGGTGGTGGTGGGGCGGTGGCGATGGTGGTGGCAGCAACAGTGGCGGTGGTGGTGGGGCGGCGGTGGTGGTGGTGGCAACGACGGTGGTGGTGACGGTGGTAGCGTGGCGGCAGTGGTGTTGGTGGTGGTGGTGGGGCGGTGGCGGTGGTGGCGACGGTGGTGGGGCGGTGGCGGTGGTGGGGCGGTGGCGACGGTGGCAGTAGGGTAGCGGTGGTGTTGGGGGTGGCAACGGCGGTGGTGGTGGTGAACGAGGGTAAATTTCTGCTTCGTTTGAGAAAAAAATAAATTTTGATTTTTGCCCTGGAATAGAGAAGCCAAAATTTTTAGCTTCTTTTTTTTACTCCCCAGCACAAAAAATAAACCGGTTCATCCCGGGAGCAAGAAAAAAAACCGGATTTACCAAACACAATTCCCATCCATTTTTGTTCCGGGGCACAAAAATTAGGAAAAAAGTCATTCTGGGAGTGTTACCATGCACACCCATAGTCCTATTTAATCTCGATGTGGTACTCAACCAAACTAGTATACCACTAACGGCCTTGTATGGTCCGAGGTCCTTTTAAGACCAGACCAGACCTCGGATTGATGTTAAATTAGTCCATGCTCATTAAATGTATTTCCTTTTCAATGAGAAAAAAGAGCAGGGAGATTTTCTACTTTTTCATTAAAATTTTCCATTAAAAAAATTACAGTTGCGTATTTAATCCTTCAGTTATACCTCATCCAAAAAAAATCGTTCTGTTATAACGGAGGTAGTAGTTTTTTTTAACTCTATATAGTCACCTTCAACGTCTTCTTAACGTGTTAAACAGAGTGTGAGATTGAAATACATCGGCCGGTGAGCTTATCTCGGACCCGTCACCGCTCCCAAAAGATTAGGTAAGTCACTCGAATGGTGGCAATATTATTATATAATACGTCCATCGAAGCAGCAATTCATGCTTTTTTTGCTCACTCCAAGATTCTCTAGCCTCTCCCTTTGTTGCCAATTGACGCAGAGAGGGACCGGCGACCTTAAAAAGCGATATATTTTTGACCTCTTCGTTTTTCTGCAGAGATTCTTTTAGGGAATCGTGGGAATAGTCGAGAAAGCGAGCGGGGAAAAAGGTAAAAAGCAGCGATATAGAAACATGCTTGGTCCAATAAAGGCCGCGATTGGAGATGCAGTGCTCACCTTTATGTGGGTCTTCTGCGCATCCACGCTTGGATTAGCCACTAGCTTCATAACAGCATTGCTCGGTATTCAGCATCTGTCCTTCAATGGTCTTAATTACGCATCAATTCTCGTCACTACCGTCCTTGTCTTTGCCCTTGTCTTTATCTTCACCGTCATCGGTAATGCCTTGGGTGGTGCTACTTTCAACCCCACCGGCACGGCTGCCTTTTATGCCGTTGGTCTCGGCTCTGACACCCTTTTCTCCATGGCTCTCCGTTTTCCTGCTCAGGTTATTCTTACTTTAATTTTTAGATTCGATTTTTTTCCCCTTTTTTTTAATGTTGAGGTGGTTGAATCTTACTTTGGTTATGAATTCGGTCAATTTTGACCTCCCCCTTAGAGTAAATTTTAAGAGATCAATGTGAATTAATGAGTGTCCTGAAATGTTTGATAGCTGATTTGGATCTTTGGATTCACAGGCGTTAGGGGCTGCGGGGGGTGCTTTGGCAATTATGGAGGTGGTACCGCCGAAATTTAGACACATGATCGGCGGACCTTCGTTGAAGGTTGATTTGCATACTGGAGCTATTGCTGAAGGGGTTCTGACATTTTTGATCACTCTGGCTGTTCTTTTTATCATACTCAGGGGTCCTCGCAGTGAATTGCTGAAAACCTGGTTGCTGGCTATGTCTACTGTGGCTCTGGTGATGGCTGGCTCTGCTTATACCGGCCCCTCCATGAATCCTGCCAATGTGAGTGATCACATCATTGCGTTAGTTTTTGAATTTTATGACACATTGTTTGATAACATTAGAAAATGACTTGTTTGTTCCGTCTAAATATTTTATTCCGTCTAAATTTGTGTCTTTCATATAATTCCTAAAGGTATACCTTCCATGTCCCAACTTTAAGCACTGGTTTGTATGGTGTTACTTCCTTTTGAAAGTTTGTGTTATATGGAAATAATGAGTAGTTAGGGATAGGTTGAAGCTTGTCAGTAGGTTAGGCACCCAAAAGTACATGGCTATGAGTATAAAGTGGGAGATAAGATATCCAAATGTGATAGGGCGTGTGATGTGAATATATAGTTCTATCGCAAAATACTGATCAGTATGTTTTCTCCGCAACAGTTAGTGTGCATAGGTCCTAACCTTCTGTTGTTTAATACATGAACCTATTCACTTGCAGTACAAAGGCCATTGGTTTGCGTCTTGCTTTTTATGTGATTTTTTTTTTAATTTTTATCAACAATAACACTAGATCGTGATGATATTAAATAGCTTTTTAATGTATGCTGTCTTCATCATGTTCATTATTTCTTGGAATCTCACTCACTGCTACACTACTGCTAAATTTGACTTTTGCGTGTTGATTTGTGAACGCCACACTTTTATCTCTGTCATAGGGTTGTTAGTTCCAAAGGTGTGAGTGTTATTAAACTGATGGAAAATCAGGGGTTTGCTTATGTACTCCACTCATGCTACCCTAAATAATCCTGATGATCGCAAAAAGTTCAGTCCAAGGTAACCCTTGGTGGTCTCTTCCCATTCCTCTTTGGCTCCTCTTGTCCTCTTTTATATGCCTTGATAATGTTTTTAGTTTAGCATGTATTTAGGTATATTTTAGGCCTGTCTTCTTGTATTATATAGCGTAACGCTAATAGGACTTGGTGTGGTGAGTTCTGGTGTTCAGTCAGTTTTTTTACTTTGAAATAAGGATAATAAAGTTCTCTTTCTGTGCATGTGGTGGGTCATGCATGAGATTTTTTTTTTCTTTTGGTGGTTGTTTTTCTTTTTCTTTTTTTGTTTTTTGGAGGAGGGGGTGGGGGGGGGGGGGTGTGCTGTAACGGAATCAAAGATGGAGAATGAGTATGAAAATCAGGAACTATAGCTCTAGCTACTCTACCAAACAAATATGACTACTGTGGAATTAAAGAGTTTTTGCTTGTCATGTGACAGGTTGATATTTTTCATTGACGTTGCCTTCTACTTGGGTGAAGCAGTGAATTTTTGGAAAAATGCTTGATCAGTTTATAACCTTAATGAATTTGCTCCATGTTATAGTAATAGAAGTTCTATTTCATGTTTGACCCAAAAAAAAACAGACGTTCTATTTCATGCTCTGTTTTTTTTTGCTCGAATATTTCATGCTCTGTTTATCCAACTGAAGTTGCATTTCTTTCTTGAGGAAGTATGATTAAACTAATAGATAATTACCCATGATATCTGTTATGAACAGGATATCATATTCTCTCTGAACATAACTCAAATGTACTTGCCAAGCATGTCCTGTCAGAAAAAGAAAAGTGGGGAAGGACATCTTTGAGCTGTCGGAAATTTATTGCGTGACTAAGTTTGTTCAAAATTATTGACTGTAGTTCCCTTTGGTAAATGTGTCAGGAGTCAGGACATTTTCCTCACCTTGGCTCCAGTTTGCCCTAGTGGCACTTCTTCCTCTATTATAACCGCCGCGGACAATCAGACCATGAATTTTGAAAACACTAGCTATTTCACTCATGATATAATGTCTCTGATAACATTGTCAGTACTCAGCGATGTTGAGAAATTCTCTTTCCCAACTTCAAAGATAGCTCCTAAACATTATTGTGATGCTTGAGTTGCTCCAAACTAAAATGAACTCCCCCTCCCAGAAAAAAAAACATGAATTTGTAAATAAATGCTAGTGTTTCTGTAACCTATGTGCTTGACTGTGATATAATGAATAACTGAGTTTGTTATGTTTGCAGGCATTTGGTTGGGCATACGCAAACAACTGGCACAATACATGGGACCAATTCTATGTGTACTGGATTTGCCCTTTCATTGGAGCAATAGTAGCTGCCTGGGTGTTCCGGATTTTGTGTCCCCCACCTGTACCAGTAAAGAAACAGAAGAAAGCCTGAAGAGGCCTGGCAGATGTGGTTTTGTTGGCTTCATATATTGATAAGCTCTAGTCGTTGGGACCCTTTTTCTTTCTTATTGTGTGTTCCTTCCTTCTCGCCTTTCTTGTTGCTGTTGGGACTCCAGCTCTCAGCTGATCATCAATCAATAACATGTTGTGTCTAGCCATTTCCTACATCTGTGCTAAACTCATGGTTCCTTTTTAAAGCGTTTTTGATGCAGATCTAGACAACTAATTAACCATTAAACTTGGATCGTTTCTGCCAACCTGACCATTTTGGAGATATTTTTCTATTTTATATCTTATTTTTGTTTTTTTTTTAAAAATTATTTTATCTTATTTTTAAAATTTTATCTAATATAATGTTATACAACAATTCATTTGGGTTCTCTAAATTAAATAAATACTCCTCTAATCCTATTTATATGCACTTTCAATATTTTTCATATAGACTAAAGAAAACCTTAAATTTTATTAACTCTCGTGTAAAGTTTAAGAACACATGAACTCAACTCTTATGATTAACACCCATAAAGACAAAATCAATACAATATACCTCAAAATTTTAAAGATCTCTTTTTGCCTTATAAACAAGTCCAGAGGGTAAGTTTTCCATAAGTGATGAGAGGACAAGGTGCTTTCCATCTGAGTAATGCCCGAAGACGAAATTCTATTTTGGTTAAGAAGTTACTGCGAGTGTTCATCGAGAATGAATGCCGTAATGGATTTAAGTGGTTCTAAATGTTCATATAATCATGGTGATGAAAACGTAGATTTTACTTGAAAACGGAAGTAGAATGAAAAATCGTACAACATAAAATCGTAGTGATAAATTGAGTTTTTAATTACTATGGACACGATACTGGAAGTAATTAGTTGTCGTTTCCTTCTGAACCAGGTCCTAAAAATTGTGCCTGACAGCAACTGATACAGCGTTTCAATTTTCTCCCCAACGTTGAATTTTTTGTCTGGTTATTTATAATAATTTTTGGGTTAATTTAACCATCATTTAAGTTTATTTTCATTTTGATTATGGTCTATCAAATTTTGAATGACAGGGTTTGATTCTATTTAAAATATTAATCCATATAACTTAATAAGAATCTAGACTATTTTGTGGACCTATAATTTAAAATTTTAGCAACCAAAACTAAAGATAGATTTAAAGGAACACGATAGTATTAACCCATGATTTTTATCTGAGAAAGCGGTTGAGGATTCTTTTTGGCCAAAGTTATGGAAAGGTTCAGAACAACTCGGGAATGCGCGTTTCCGAGTCCAACTGGGAGACCTGACTCGGTGTCGTTGATTACAATTTACGGTTACATCACTACATGAAACAAATTCCACTGACACACAAAGTACATTTCTTTCATTTCGAGAGAGAGAGTTGAATTCCTTCACTGGCCATCATTGCCTTCATCGCGTCATCATCGGCGCCATCACTACTGTAATCTTCTTTGCGCTCATAACCAACAAGCATTTTTCTTTTGGCGACTGCCCATCTCGATTGCCCTGAATTGGACGACGTTTTCACATGCTCGTCGTTTTCAGATTATTCAATTCACGGACCAATAGATCATTTTCCATCACTCTGTAGAAATCCTCAAGACTTAGAGCTGGATCCGCTACCAGAGACCAAGCAGTTGAAAGGTCCTCCTGCCACTGGAAACGGTCAGATCCGGTACCGATCGCCATCTGCGGCTGATCTTTTTGAAGGGCAGGGCAACAATTCTCCACCTTCCTATTCCACCGATCAACACCTGCCCGAATTCGAATCTAGCAAAATGCTCAAGCGCCCCAGTCGACAAGAGTCTCTCTCCGACAAGATCTATAGATTCCGAGGGATTTTGTTTGTGGTCTCCGTTCCACTAGTTCTCATTACTTTTGTACTCTACTTAATGCCTGCAAGCTCTTCCGACGAACTCATTCAGGATTATGCTCTCGCTCATCGTAAAATTAACCCCAACCATAAATTCTCTGATTCCTTTGCTGTTATCTTCGATGCCGGTAGTTCTGGGAGCCGTGTACATGTCTTCCATTTTGATCACAATCTAGATCTTGTTCACATTGGCCAAGATCTTGAGCTTTTTGAGCAGGTGTCATCTTTATGTCTTTGCTGTGCCTTTGTAATTACTAATTTGCGCTTATTTGCGTCAACTATCACCTATCATCCTCTTTAGTGCTGACACTCTTAATTATTATATTGTAGATAAAACCGGGTTTGAGTGCATACGCTCAGAATCCCCAGGAGGCCGCGGATTCCCTCATTTCCCTTTTAGTCAAAGCGGAAAGTGTTGTTCCCAGGAGCTTACGCCCAAGGACGCCCGTTAAAGTTGGGGTGATTATATCTCGTCCCATTGTCACTGACGTTAGAACTATTCATGTTTCAAAATATATTGGTATTACATCGGAGTTTCTGAAGGAAAATTGAATTTCTATGGTAATGCAGGCAACAGCAGGTTTGAGGGCTTTGGAAGGAGATGCTTCTGATAGGATCTTGCAAGCTGTGAGTATAGCTACATCTTATCCTGTTGAATGCTTAGAAGGCTATGTCAATTCTATTAACTTAAAGGTTTTCAAATTGTTTATTTAGGTTAGGGATTTTCTGAAGGATAGAAGCACTCTAAAATCTGAGGCTGATGCAGTTACAGTACTGGATGGAACCCAAGAAGGTGCTTATCAATGGGTATGATTTATAATCTTATGAGTTAGGATTGTTGAATCCTGGTTTTTTCCCCTAAGCAAGTTTGCTTAAAAAATATTGCACGCCTGTGTGTTGTGTACCTTGTTTTATTTGGATTTTGGTTTGATATATTATTGAATCACAATGAACACCCATTTCACCTATCTTTCTCAATTTGTTGCTTTTATATAGTTATCTAAGAAACATACCACCATTTCCATATCTGATGCCCTCAAATAATGTATTGGGAATGGGGCACTGGTGTGAGGGAGATAGAGAAAGTGATGGAGGGACTGTAATATTTGGGTGATACCATCATTGAGGAAGATGAAGGAGAGTAAAATGGGGAACTACAATGGGAAGAGTGACTTAGTAGTTTCATGAGTTACACTGTCAAAGATGTAAGTACTTACAATTTAGACTTTATGGGGTTTAATTGAAACAATTTAGACATTAGGAGTTTAACTGAAAGATCAGGGCAAAAGTAAGGGTGGATAAATGCAATTACCCCTTGAAAAACAGAAGGAATTAACATTTTACTTTCTCGGACTGGTTTTACTTTTAGTTCTATGGTTTGATTTTGGTCTTAATTTAGCACCTGAGCACTTATTGTGTCATTTTTTTAGGGGGTTGGGGGGTTGTCAAAAGTTGTGTCAATTTAATTCTTGTAATAGTTGTAATTTCTCATAAGGCGTAATGTGGTCCCTTTATCACCTTTATTTTTTTGCCCAGCTAGAAATAATTTGATGTAGAAGTTGTCAATTTTTTGGCACTAGAACGTGAAGAAATCATTAGTTCCATGGTCAGCCTTAACTCATAACTGGACCAAATATTTAGATTTCATCGTTTTCTGGAGGGGAGTGGGATTTAGCTGCTGATGTGATGAATTAAAGGCATAATAACCAAGTATATGATGCATGATTACTATTTTAGTCTCAACTAGACATCTTTTCCCCTACCATGATGCATGGCAAAAAGAATAATTTAAAGTTTCTTGGGATTGTACTTATGTTTCTCACATTTAAATCCTACCAAAATATATGGAGATATATTCAAAGAATAAAAACGAAACACGAAACTGTATGGAACCCAATAAAATGTGTGAAGAAAGGTTGAAAAAACTGAAAAAGGTTGCACAAAAACTGAGAGAAGCCCCTTTGTTTATGATTTGTGAATCGCATGGCTCCTTATAAATATTATATTTTATATTTTGATACTGATGATAAGTAGTAATACTACTTTAATGAAAAATAATGGGCAATAGACTAGCCACATCTGCTATCACTTGGTGGGTATTGCTGACCAATAGAGGGACGGCACTGCAGCTTTTGGAAGTGAGAAGTTCTGGTTTATTTGTATTGAACTGAGCTCTATTATGACTTATTACTGAATTTGATAGATTAAAAGGGTCAAATGTGCGCGCGTGCGCATGTGAGAAAAAGAGAGAGATTTTCATTTTATCAACAATCCCTTACTTAGGTCTCTTGTAGAAGAATTTCTGTTTAGTTCTCTTTTTAATAAGAGATAAGTATCTTTTTTAGAAGTATTTGTATTCGTTCATTCTGAAGAATTTTTAATTGGCTCTACCAGTTGTACATTGTGAAAAGGGTTGAAAATAATTAATCGGTAATAATTTACCCATAAAGTCTTTCAGGTTACCCTTACATTGTACATTAGATAATTCAGAGTACTTAAATGTGAATTCTTTTGATTGTTCTTCCAAGGTAAATATTATTATTGTGGGGTATTTGTCATGTTGTCTTTAATTATAAACTTTGACTTGAAAATGGAAGGTACTGCTTTACAATTTGTGAGTAATCCAATGAAATTTGAAGTCTCAAATAAATGAATCATGTCATATGGGAAACTATTCTTTGAGAGTTGACAGATTTATCTAACCTTGCTATTTGTTTGATACAGGTGACTATTAACTATCTTCTGGGAAACCTGGGAAAAGCATATTCAAAGACAGTTGGAGTAGTTGATCTTGGGGGTGGATCTGTTCAAATGGCATATGCCATCTCAGATGCTGATGCTGCGAAGGCTCCCAAAGTAACAGATGGAGAGGATCCATACATTAAAGAGATGTTCTTGAGGGGAAGGAAGTATTACCTCTATGTTCACAGGTTTCCTTCTTACTCTAGATTTAAGATATGCCAACGTGAGTTGCTATAACATGTACAGTTTTAGGCAGAATTAACACATGGGCGCGTTTCCACTGTCATTTGTTCTCCTTAGCAAGGCTATTCATATGACTAATGTTATAGACAGACAGATAGGCTCAACCGTTTTCCATGGCTAACGGCATTTAACATCTTTCTTTAAGTTACTTGCGATATGGATTACTGGCAGCTCGTGCAGAGATTTTAAAGGTTTCTGAAGATTCTGAAAATCCTTGTATCTTATCTGGCTTTGACGGTAAATATAGTTTCTCCTTTCTCCAAAACTTTGGTTTTTCAAGGCTGGAAAACAACCCCCCCCCCCCCCCCCCCCAAAAAAAAAAAAAAAGGAAACAAATTCAGTGTGTTCAGAACTGAATCCATGGAAGTTTGTACTTGGGTACTTTCTTCGCAATTAGAATATAGTACAAATGACAGCGTATTTTCTTTCCTACTTATTAGGGTCTTACAACTATGGAGGAAAGTCATACAAGGCCTCAGCCTTCCCCACGGGTCCAAGCCTGAATGAATGTAAAAGCGTGGTTCTCAAGGCTCTCAAAATTAATGAGTCAGCTTGCACGCATATGAAGTGCACTTTTGGTGGGATATGGAATGGTGGAGGAGGAGATGGTCAGAAAAAACTTTTTGTGGCCTCATTTTTCTTTGATCGGGCTGCTGAGGTATTTTATCATTCTCTCCGAATGTGGAACTAGGACTCAAAGGGTCATCTGTCCTTTAATCCTGGTTGCATGACATGCTAAATTCTGCTAATAAGAAATTTTATTCATAGGCTGGTATTGCTGATCCAAACTCACCCGTTGCCAAAGTTCATCCTGTGGATTTTGAGGAAGCAGCGAAGCGAGCTTGTGAAACTAAACTTGAGGATGCTAAATCCACTTATCACAGCGTTGGGGAGGGGAATCTTCCGTTTATATGCATGGATCTTGTATATCAGTATACATTGCTTGTTGATGGGTTTGGTAAGTTTTGAACCGATATTTGTATCATGTTTTAAACAAAAATTTGAGCATTGGCGTCATCTTCCTGCCCTGACTGGTTCCTTTTGTGGGCAGGCCTAGATCCCTGGCAAGAGATTACATTGGTGAAGAAAGTGAAATATCAGGATTCTCTCGTTGAAGCAGCATGGCCATTAGGCAGCGCTATAGAAGCCGTATCATCACTTTAGAATATTACTCGTCCGGATTCTTGAAGCGCAGTTTCATATTTCCGGTAATAGTTTGGAGGTGAAATACTGCCCATTTTTGGATGACCACGAGTTGCAACCGTGCTGAACTGAGATTAGAATTGGGTGTACGTCTCAGTAATTATCGGAGAAGATATATAGCTTCATTAAATTCCATTTGTTCTTCACAGATTATCAGATTTGCGGCTCTCAGAAACTGATTCGATTCAATTATCTCAGATATATGGGTCTTAGGAATGAGAAAATAGCAATACCATTTCATTTTTGTTTATTCATTAAGTGAACGGTTTTGATTCGTGATAGAAGTTCATTATTTGTTCTTTATTTTAATTTTATTTCAATTTTAAAAATTATTCAGTAACTTTTCTTCTATCACCATTAAATTAAAATGATCCATAAAAAGGTTAATGACTTATCGGTGATTTGAAAAATGGGATAATTGCGCACAGGTCCCAAGAAAGACAATTAATTACAATAAAGTCTTTTGAAATCATGAAATTACTCTGAAGTCCCAAGGGACTTCTGTGTAATTATTTGTAAATGTTAAATTACCATTCTGACATTCTCTCTCATGTCTTCCAATTCCTCTCTCTCTTCATTCTCCTTCTTCCTTCTTCCTTCTCCTCTCGCTCTCTCACTCTCTCCCTTTTTCTTCAACCTCTGTCGCCACCACCCTGCCTTGTTCGAATGAAGATGGAGAAGTACGCAGATTTGCAACATCGAGTTCGAACCTTCATCTTCCTTGATCTATAACGACCACCAGGCAACAACAAAAAGTTCAATCTTCCTTCCAATTATTTTTTCTTTGATTCTGATTTCAATCTGGTTCTTGTTCATTTAAGAGCAAGAGACGCTGGCTTCGAAGATGAGAAACATTGGCGCCCTCATCTTCATCTCCCTCCCTGTCCCTCACGGCGGCTTCGATCTTGATTATTTTTCCTTTGATTGTGATTTTTCTCTAGCTTTTTTGTATTGATGGACGACGGGTTGTTGTAAATTATAATGAACATGTAATATAGCATTTTAGAAATGATATTCACTTCTTAAGCTAACATTATATAGCTGTCAAAATTCTCAGAAGTTGTTGTGAATATATGCTTTTTCTGTTGTAAATATATCATTTGTTGTTGTAAATAGCCTCTGGACGTGAGAAATGAAAAAAATCCAGGTTTTCGAAGGTTGTTGTTAATATATGCTTTTTCTGTTGTAAATATAGTATTTGTTGTTGTAAATAGCCTCTGGACGTGAGAAATGAAAAAAAATCGAGGTTTTCAAAGGTTGTTGTAAATATATGCTTTTTTGTTGTAAATATAGTATTTCTTGTTGTAAATAGCCTCTGGACGTAAGAAATGAAAAAAATCGAGGTTTTCAAAGATTATTGTAAATATATGCTTTTTCTACCTGTTCGAACTTAAATTACTCGTTTGAACTTAAATTACTTGTTCGAACTTAAATTACCCGTTTGAACTTAAACAACCTTTAAAAACCTGGATTTTTTTTTTTCATTTCTCACGTCCAGAGGCTATTTACAACAATAAATGCTATATTTACAACAACCTTTGAAAACCTGGATTTTTTTCATTTCTCACGTCCAGAGGCTATTTACAACAACAACAAATGCTATATTTACAATAGAAAAAGCGTATATTTACAACAACCTTTGAAAACCTGTATTTTTTTCATTTCTCACGTCCAGAGGCTATTTATAACAACAAATGCTATATTTACAACAGAAAAGGCATTTATTGACAACAATATGTTAAATTATTCTCAAGTCCATATATTAAATTCAATGAATAGGTGCAAATAGTCACTTACTCATACAACATAATATTTTGAAATGATATTCACTTCTTAAGTTAGCCTTATATAGCTGTCAAAATTCTCAGAAGATGTTGTGAATATATCCTTTTTATGTTGTCAATATAGCATTTGTTATTGTACATAGCCTCTGGACGTGAGAAATAAAAAAATCCAGGTTTACAACTGTAACATCCTGAATTTTGAATCTAATATCTTGAACATAAACCTATTTTGGGAAGACTAGTAGGCTCTATTTTTGGAAAGTAATAAATTTGAAATCAGTATTTTGTGGGCCCCGTGAATAGTATTTACTATTCACGTATACGTTTTTACTATTTACAAATACGTATTTAAAAATATATATATATATATATATATATGTTATTCGCAAATACGTATTTAATACTTGAAATTTGTGAAATATGAATAGTGTTCACTATTCACAAATACGTATTTACTATTTAAAAATACGGTATTTACTATTCCAAAATACGTATTTACTATTCATGTGGGACCCACGTCAAATTATTTCTCCTCTGCCGACAGAAACTCTCGTGAAGTTTGAAAATTTTGTCAGCGGGACCCACGTAATAGTAATTTACTATTTGAATAATAATATTATATTATAATATAATATTATTTACTATTCATGTGGGACCCACGAAAAATTATTTCCACAACCAGCCACGGGAAGAGTCACGGGAGGTTTGAAAATTTGTCACGGGGAAAATTACGTAGAACGACCCAGAGACGAAAATTACACTTAAGGACCCATTTTCCAACTATAAATAGACCTTCCATTTCATTTCATTCTTCACAACTTCTAAGAGCTATAGAGAGAGGTAGAGAGAGAGAGAGAGTAGAGAGATATTTGCTTGAGAGTTATAATAGCTGGTTGGTGATTCGGGTATTAGCAAGTAACAGGTAACTCTGAATATTCTTCCTTATACTTGTGAATTATGTATGATTATAAATTTGTTTGTTTACTATTTTGGCAAGAATATTTAGAAAATATTTATGGTTTTAAGATCTGGTGTGGGAACTTTGATTTGCAAATCTGCAGAGGTACTATTTATACGTACGTTACTATTCACGTATACCGTATTTACTATTCATTTTTACTATTCATGTTACTATTCACGTATACTGTATTTACTATTCACGTATACCATATTTACTATTCACACCGTATTTACTATTCATTTTACTATTCACGTATACCGTATTTACTATTCATTTTACTATTCACGTATACCGTATTTACTATTCATAATACTATTCACGTATACATACCGTATTTACTATTCACGTATACATACCGTATGTACTCTTCATTTTTACTATTCATGTATATATATCGTATTTTACTATTCACATATACGCATAGTATTCACTATTCATAAATACGCATATTGATGTATAAAACTTTATGGTATAATAATGCATTATTTTGAGTGAACATATTCATCATGGCGGTTGTATTATGATGGGTGGAGTAAGGAGGGATTTGAATGATAAGAATGATTTATGCCACCACTCGGTGCACAGTGGATGGTACTTGTTTCAGGGCCCCATCTTCCATGTTTTCCTCTGGCCGGGATTTCATTGGAGTTGTGGGACATGTGACACCTCCTTAGTTATTTTAAAGGAGGGGAGCCATAGTCCAGATTTAAGCTATATACCTTTGGCCGGGTGTATCTTAAGTTTTGGTGAGCTTGGAACAATTCAGTCAAATGAATAAGTTTCTATTGGACTATGTGTTAGCCTATGGCTCCAGTCTGCGGTATAAGGGAGGTGGTGATATAAGGGAGGCTGCATACTGCATAGTGCATTTCTGAACAGTTCAAGAATTTGATATGATGATGAATATTCTGTAAAGACATGAGATGAGAACTTTTGAGATATATATGTTTTAATACCTTCTATATTGATGACTATTAGTATAAATTATTTTGTATGATAAATTATGGAATCTATATATATATTTGAAATCAGCCCATATCTTTTTGTCATATATTATTTGCTCGTGTACGGTAGAAATATTTAGTAGTTACTGAGATGTGTAATCTCACCCCATATTATCATTTTTCAGGTGAATAACTTAGTAGAGATCAAGGGAATGCACCCATGGAGTGAGCTTTGTAGGCTCTTCTGTACTCCTTTAGTTTATGTTGTGTTATTTTATTTGCCATGAACCTAAAAGACTTCCGCATTTTAAAATAACTCTTATTTATTGGATTTATTTTGGCCCTGTATAAATGGATTTCTACCTTTGGCCATATTGTAAATATGTGTTTGAGTGTTAAATATCCTATATTTGGTGGTGTTACTAATATTTTGGCCAAGATTTTGGTATTGAAAATGAGGCGTTACATTTTTGGTATCAGAGCAAAGGTTCTGGCCAATCTGTAAATTTCCTATCAGTTTTCTAAATAAAAATTTTGAGGTCATGGCAAATTAAATATCATAACATGTGCATTTTCCTTTATAGCTTTGGATTCTTTTTACCAATTTTCTTGTGACATTCATGATAGGAGAAGAATGGGTTAATCAAAATATTCAAGTGATTGATAATGAGGATTTATGATTTGAGGATGTGATTGAGATTAAATTTCAGAGCTGCGTAGCGGAAGTTGGTAAGTAGAAAATTTATTGAATATTGGATTCTGTAGGCCTAAAATTACTTTCTAGGATGAATATTTTTATTGGTGTCTAGGAAAGTGATTGAAAGACTAAGCCCCTATTTGATGTTTATTCAATTAGTTGCCGTTGTAAAAAGTATGAAGAGATTTTCGCTAGATTTTCACTTACCTAGCTAATTTATATGAGTAACAGATGACAATACCATAACAGAATACGGGCATAGTCTTGATTATACAGAATAACTGGCTTAAGTTTGAATTTAATAAGATAAAGTTGAGTTTGGCAGGAAAACTCGAAAATCCTTATGAATCCTAGAATAAGAGATTACAAACATTAGCAAGAAGGCTAGACTATATTATTTCAAGCATCAAGAACAACAGTTGGTACAATCCCAC
This sequence comes from Acacia crassicarpa, assembly GCA_034222035.1. Classification (NCBI taxonomy): domain Eukaryota; kingdom Viridiplantae; phylum Streptophyta; class Magnoliopsida; order Fabales; family Fabaceae; genus Acacia; species Acacia crassicarpa. The sequence continues at coordinate 64,624,835 of JAWXYG010000002.1, read as the reverse complement.
CGCAAGCTTCGACTATCTCAAGTTTAAGTCTATTAATTTCTTCCTGAGCGGCTGCTCTTGAGAGAGGACCATCAGGAGACATTGTTCTTCTCAATCTAGCTATTTGCTTCATAGTGCTTCGAATTTTTACATAAGGCCAATGCTTTATTCCTCCCCTATGGCATATTTTCATTAGAACATTTTTGCATAGACGAACTTGTTGAGCCGCTTCTTGTTGAGGTAAATGGAATAAATCTTTAAGATCATTAATTGACATTGATGCAGCTCTAATATTTTGTTCAGCTCTTGATCGGTATGGATTACTAGGTATGGGGACTGAAGGATTATTATTTACAACCATGAGCTCTTTTCCTTTATTGGATATATTTTCTGTATTGGTTGGAAATGAACTATTAGGGAGTTCATTTTGATTTTTAGTCCATTCCAAACCAACACAAAGGGCCTCATAGTAGGCTGATAGGGGATCTGACACCAGGACATACCCTAAAGAATTTTGATTCAAACAATAATTTTCTAGAAAATGTTTGACATCTTCTAAATTTTTCTTACCAAAGTCAAATACTTGAGGACTGGAAGAACCTCCTTGTACGTCCTGGTGAAAGACAGCGTGGCATATCATACCAATCCTCCCATGAACTTCAAGTTTATGGTATTGAAGTCCATTGGTATGAATAATCTCTCGTAGAACATGGCAGCAACCACATGAAAATGGATTAGTAGTCTCAGTCAAGGTAGAAGCAGGATTCCTTGGTTGAGAAGGTACCGTAGACTCCATAAGTTCTGCCACATTACGACACCTTTGGACAGGTCGCCTTGATGGACCTGCTTCAGATTCCTTTCTGTTAGTAGTGGTAAAAATAGAATCTTGTATCCTTGGAGGAGGAGTAGGAATGTTAATCGTTGAGGCAGATGAATGAACGTTCATACTTACGGGATTTTGGGGAAGTAAAGAAGAATAAGGGTATGATGCATTGTTTGACAAATCAGACAACATGTTAGTCTGATAGTCATGAAGTAAGGCTTCAAGAAAGAAAGGGTTGAATGAATCGGAGACTGGAATAGAGTTACTTGAACCGGCCATGTTTAAGGATAATGTGGAAGGTTATAGTGAAGGTTACGATCGGAGAGGAGATGAATATGTGGAGGTTTTGTGAAGTTTGAGAGAACGTGAAACATTTACTCTTTCTTTACTCTATTTATAGCTGGGCTAGCAACGTCTATATTTTGTTAAGCAGCATCGGATTCTCATCTGTCGTTAGCTCAGAATCATGTAGATTTTGTTGTTATGCGGAAAATTTTATGGCACCGCACCCTAGTGCACCCTAGCCACCGTTAGGGGTCGCAGTTTCCTAGACCTTTGCAGACAGAAATCGCTATGGCATTTATTGCTAGCTGTGTTTTCAAGAAATTAAGTTTGGACGTTTATACGCGCATTTATCTAAGAAATCTGTCTTGGATGTGCAGCTGACTCAAGATGTCGGAATTGACATTTGAAAATAGGATTTTAAGCGTAAGCGTGCTAAGGTGATAGTAATCTTGGGAAGGGTGACTTCCTAATAATATTAGATGAACCGGAGAGAATCCGAAGATTTGAAATGATGATGAGTTGTGCCAATTAACCCGAGAGCATTCTTCACTCTCCGAGTATCCGAAGAACTCTATGAATTTGTCAAAGATAATTCAAAGACTAAGGTTTTTGGATAAACATGTTGGAAGATCGATGGAAAGGTATGAAATGGTGATCCTTAGGAATGCCAGTAAGATGTTAGAATGAATATAGTAAATATTGAGGATAGGCTTTAATTTAATCTAAGCTGAAATAGAACTCAAGAACGAAATGAGCCTTTGTGATATTGCAGGTTGAGGTAGAATTAGAACCTTGTGAATACTGCTGAGGTTGTAGATAGTCTTCATATAATCCAAGAATTAGATTAGGAATTGTGAATCATGATCTTAGTATGATGGGTATTTTTGGGGAAACACGAATTATCAGTTGATGTTGAGGTTATAAGAATCAAATTGTAAACTTGACTATTAATGTCTGGGAATATTTGAAAATAGACTTGAATTCAATCTGAGTTAAGATAGTGTGTCTAATTAAGAAAGTATGAAATCCGGTGATTTATATTAGTATGTTATTTGGGTGTGATTAATAGATAACTATGAGAGGAACAGATGATATTTAGTATATGTCTTTGAGATACTAAGGATTGAATTCGAATCATGTGAACAATGCTGAGGTTGTGAGAATAATATTTGAATGTTTTAAATCTTAGTCTAGGAATTGTGAAACATGAATGTTCTATGGATATTATTGAGGACACATGATATCTCTGTCTTGCTGATATTGAAGTTCTAAGAGTTGATTTGTAATTTGACAATTATCATTTTTGGGGAAAGTTTGAGGATAGTTCTTAAATGATATAAGCTATGGAGTATGATGAATCTAGTATAAATGTAAAATAACAGTTCAACTTAACAGTTGTATTGATTCTTTAGGAGACTGAATTGATTGAATAAATTGAGATATTAGAATATGGTATTAATTGATTTGAGAGAAATAGGGAACAAAATGTGATACCAACATGTATAAGGTGTTCAGAGATTGCCAACTGTTTAACTAGCATAGGAAATGATCTTGATAATAGAATCTTTCTTTAGAAATAATGAATTGAGTGTTTCATGGATGAGTTGAGTAGAATAAGTTGGAACCTGGAATGTATTCGGAGTTGGTGACTATTTAAAATAGTTGCTAGGTCCCTGAGTATTTGAATTTTGAACTTACCAATGCACTTGCTGTGTTTGGAAATTTTTACGCAATATTTACAACAGGATTTAAGACCAGTTTGTAATCGACATTTATAAACTATGATGTCTCATGGAATGAATCCTTGCGAAATCAGAACAAGAATTGACTTTTACATTATGATTGTGGTGGAAGGTGTACAAGCTAGAAGAGGTTGGAAACTGTTGTGGATATACTTAGTTTGCGGAATCTTGCCAAATGTACTTGTTTTTGAATTACTTGCCATTGGTGAAAGCTAGATTTAGTAAGTAAGTGTTTTCTTAAACTTGAATTGAGGAAGCACGGGTATAGGATAGACGAGCAGAGGCTTGAAGCGGTAAGACCCGTTGAGCTAGTTTGCATATGGTGGTATCTCTAGGCTATAAGACTTATGTGCCTAGTATTGTGTTTGTTGCCTATCATGGTAACATTAGACCTGTATGTCTAAAGTTTATCTTAAGGTTGGCAGAATAATCAGATTATATCATGTTGTGGTTATTATGGCCTGAGGGTAACTTCTTAAGCTGTAAGATCTGAATATCCAGTGTCGTGGTAATACAATGAAATAAGCAGAAAGGAAGAATGAACTGGCCTGTGAGGCCAGTGTAACCAAGCGCTCAAATAAGGAACTAGTGGATCCTGTGTCTGAATATTACTTTGGGTACAGGATGAACGAAAATTGTGTTGTGTGCTTGGTGAGCATGTTTGGGAAAGAGATAGGACTTAGGGATAATATGATATATAAAGCTGAGTCGGAGCGGATTGTTGATGCGGGGGATAAGCAATTGAGGAACAAGGCTATTAGCTTGTAAAGGTTGTGTGTAAAGGAATGGCTCCCGGAGATGCTACTTGGGAAACGGAGGAGAGCATGCGACAAACCTATCCTCATTTATTTAAATAGGTTAGAATTCTTATTATAGCGAAATTTTGAGGACAAAATTTTCTTTTAGGAGGGGAGAAATGTAACATCCTGAATTTTGAATCTAATATCTTGAACATAAACCTATTTTGGGAAGACTAGTAGGCTCTATTTTTGGAAAGTAATAAATTTGAAATCAGTATTTTGTGGGCCCCGTGAATAGTATTTACTATTCACGTATACGTTTTTACTATTTACAAATACGTATTTAAAAATATATATATATATATATATATATGTTATTCGCAAATACGTATTTAATACTTGAAATTTGTGAAATATGAATAGTGTTCACTATTCACAAATACGTATTTACTATTTAAAAATACGGTATTTACTATTCCAAAATACGTATTTACTATTCATGTGGGACCCACGTCAAATTATTTCTCCTCTGCCGACAGAAACTCTCGTGAAGTTTGAAAATTTTGTCAGCGGGACCCACGTAATAGTAATTTACTATTTGAATAATAATATTATATTATAATATAATATTATTTACTATTCATGTGGGACCCACGAAAAATTATTTCCACAACCAGCCACGGGAAGAGTCACGGGAGGTTTGAAAATTTGTCACGGGGAAAATTACGTAGAACGACCCAGAGACGAAAATTACACTTAAGGACCCATTTTCCAACTATAAATAGACCTTCCATTTCATTTCATTCTTCACAACTTCTAAGAGCTATAGAGAGAGGTAGAGAGAGAGAGAGAGTAGAGAGATATTTGCTTGAGAGTTATAATAGCTGGTTGGTGATTCGGGTATTAGCAAGTAACAGGTAACTCTGAATATTCTTCCTTATACTTGTGAATTATGTATGATTATAAATTTGTTTGTTTACTATTTTGGCAAGAATATTTAGAAAATATTTATGGTTTTAAGATCTGGTGTGGGAACTTTGATTTGCAAATCTGCAGAGGTACTATTTATACGTACGTTACTATTCACGTATACCGTATTTACTATTCATTTTTACTATTCATGTTACTATTCACGTATACTGTATTTACTATTCACGTATACCATATTTACTATTCACACCGTATTTACTATTCATTTTACTATTCACGTATACCGTATTTACTATTCATTTTACTATTCACGTATACCGTATTTACTATTCATAATACTATTCACGTATACATACCGTATTTACTATTCACGTATACATACCGTATGTACTCTTCATTTTTACTATTCATGTATATATATCGTATTTTACTATTCACATATACGCATAGTATTCACTATTCATAAATACGCATATTGATGTATAAAACTTTATGGTATAATAATGCATTATTTTGAGTGAACATATTCATCATGGCGGTTGTATTATGATGGGTGGAGTAAGGAGGGATTTGAATGATAAGAATGATTTATGCCACCACTCGGTGCACAGTGGATGGTACTTGTAACATCCTGAATTTTGGACCTAAAGACTTGAAAATTAGTCTATTTTTGGAGGACTATTAGACCCTATTTTTGAAAATGAATTTAGAATCAGTATTTTATTGGACATGAATAGTGTTTACTATTCACAAATACGTACATGAATAGTATTCACTATTCACAAATACGTATTCACTTTTTATAAATACGGTATTTAATCGATATTTTGAGAAATATGAAAAGTATTTACTATTCACAAATACGGTATTTACTATTCAAAAATACGGTATTTACTATTCCTAAATACGTATTCACTATTTGAAAATACGTATTTACTATTCATGCGGGACCCACGTCAAATTATATCTCCTCTGCCAACACCCGTGAAGTTTGAAAAATTTTGCGCGCGGGACCCACTCAATAATAATATTATTATAATATAATATCTTATACTTTGGAAAACAATAGAAATAAAATTATTTTCAATAAACCGTGAATTAGGTTTTTAAAGTAAGGGTATATTATAAACAAGCGAATTTCTATCTCAGAGTGGGTTATCTCCAAAGTCATTTCCGTAATCGGCGGAATGATTATTGAGATAGGTTGAAACCGATATTTTGAAGCAGGACAGATAGTGGAATCTGTAGGAAATAAATCATAACTCAAACTCCTTGAACTAAGTAGTAAACAACTGGACATATTATGAATCAGTGAATTTTTGTCTAGAAGATGGTGTCATCCGAAGTAATTTCTGTATCCGTCAGTGTCCGACTTAAAATCTTCGGCAGGTTACGAAATACCCTAAATAGGATCAAAAATTTAGTTGACCCAGATATTTCTGAAGAGGAAAAATAGAACTTCAAGGCTGTGCTTCCGGATTCTTGAGAATTTCTAATATAACGCGATTAGAACACTGATCAGGGAATCTTTATAGGATAAATGCAAAAGAGTAAGAAAGTGTCATCGTCATGATGACGTCATCGATGACGTAAGCATCTTGATGACGTCATCGATGACGTAAGCAAATGGATTGGGCGGTTGAGATGAAGCCATGTTTAAAGTCAAGATCCAACGGCCAAAATCTGACCTGATAAAGTATGAATAGTGTCATGCTTTTTCACTATAAATAGAGGCTTCATTTCTTCATTTTCTTCACACCAAACTCAGAGAACAACAGTTGAGTTTAAGAGAAGAGTGAGAATTCTTAGAGTTAGAGAGAGAGTTTAGAGTAAAGTTCTTGAAGCTGGAGAGAATGAGCAGGAACTTCAAGGGTAAGTTCTTTGGTCTCTAGTCTTAATATTTGGTAGTTTCTTTTGGTAATTATAGTAGAAATGCCAGATAGAGTTTTTCTGAGTATGCTCTGTGGCTGCAGCTTAGTCTGATCTGTCACATCAGAAAAGAATTATCCTTGGACAGTAAATATTATTTACTGGCACAGTAAAAAATATTTACCGGCACGGTAAAAATATTTTTACTGGTACTATTCACATGAATAGTGAATATCCAACTTAGTTTCCGCAAATGCTGAAAATTAATGGTCACTGATAAAAATGATATTATAGGATATCCGAGGATTCCGGAGTCAGATTCAAAGGAAGTTTGGGGATACGTGAATAGTGCCGTATACATGAATAGTGCCGTATACATGAATAGTAATTTACTATTCACGTGGAAGGAAGGTACGGACGCGTATTGTAACACTAACTCTGATGCTTATGGTATGCTTATATGTGATAGATAGTCTAAGATATTGTTTTGAAAATTGATCATACAGAGGTACTATTTATATGTACGTTACTATTCACATATACCGTATTTACTATTTATTTTACTTTTCACGTATACCGTATTTACTATTCATTTTACTATTCACGTATACTGTATTTACTATTCATAATACTATTCACGTATACATACCGTATTTACTATTCACGTATACATACTGTATGTACTCTTCATTTTTACTATTCATGTATATATACCGTGTTTTACTATTCACATATACACATAGTATTTTACTATTCACAGATACGCATAGTATTTACTATTCATAAATACGCATATTGATGTATAAAACTTTATGGTATAATAATGCATTATTTTGAGTGAACATATTCATCATGGCGGTTGTATTATGATGGGTGGAGTAAGGAGGGATTTGAATGATAAGAATGATTTATGCCACCACTCGGTGCACAGTGGATGGTACCTTTCAGGGCCCCATCTTCCATGTTTTTCCTCTGGCCGGGATTTCATTGGAGATGTGGGACATGTGACACCTCCATAGTTGTTATTTTAAAGGAGGGGAGCCATAGTCCAGATTTAAGCTCTATACCTTTGGCCGGGTGTATCTTAAGTTTTGGTGAGCTTGAAACCATCCAGTCAAATGAATGAGTTTCTATTGGACTATATGTTAGCCTATGGTTCCAGTCAGCGGTATAAGGGAGGTGGTGATATAAGGGAGGCTGCATACTGCATAGTGCATTTTTGAATAATTCAATATTTGAAAATTGATCATACACATACATCTTAATACGGGTTATAGTCGTGATAATGCCGTTATGTTTTCCTAGCGCTGAGGACACGGATGTACACCGTGGCACTGGAAGATAGTGCAGATTGTAATAACATACATGTTGCAGTGGCCGTGTAATGTTATTATGTGAATATGAGAATAATGTATGTGATTATTGTTGTGTTGACATGAATATCTGTCATACATATTTGATACATAAGCATGAGGTTAACCGTTACCTGAGGTTCAATGGGTATTGAACCTCAGCTCTTACTGTAGCTTCAGGATTTTCGGAGTGAACAGAAACAGAAACAAGGGTAAGCAGCAGGCAGAAGGACTAGCTGGAGAAAGTCCTGTAGATATGTATAGTCTTTCGAACTCTTTGTATCAACAAACCAGTACACTACAGTGGTTGAATATCAGTTACTTTGTATTTAAAATCATTTCGTTGCTCAACTCTGGTTAAATTATTTTGAACTCTGATCAAATAATTTCGAAAATGCTTTAGAAAAGTTGGGGTGTTACATTTTGGTATCAGAGCAGACATCCTGGCACAGAGTTAACTAAGTTACTCCAAACAGTCTGATATCTAGAAAGGGGTTTTGTAGTTGGCAATCAGTTTCCTTGAATTCGTCGAGCCTTCCACAAAAACACCTGCCTAGTCGGATTGTCTGAGTAGCGGAGTTAGGTTCTAAGCTTTCAAAAGTGTTTTATCTGGTATGAACCCGACTCAGTTACAGTAAACCATTGGTGCCGAAGGTAGGGCCGAGTCTATGTGGATCAGCCAATCAGTCACCCTAGCACGGTGAGGCTCCCATGATAGACGCCTACCTGGCCAATCGGTTTAACTAACTAAGTTAGGCTCTAAGCCATGGTTTTAAAAGTGTTTCGAAAAAACAAGTACAAGTACTGATACAATACTGGTGTTGTGATACAAAAAGGACGTACATCCTAAGGAAAAGGGTTAGGCTCGGGAGGCCTTGATATAGAGTAGAGAATATGGTTTCTGTTGTTAAACTTTAAGACTGTTGATATGGGAATCGGAATCTAAGTTAAATCCCCACTCAGAGTTTCAAGGGAAGTGGTACAGAGAAGTCGGTACGACTTAAGTTTTCCGGTAGACAGTAACCTACTGTTTAGGTTTCCCTTGGATAGTAACCTATCGATTTAATGTCCTTGTCAAAATAATAACTTGTTAAGGTACCCTGAGAAGAAAATCCCTACCTTGTAGAGGCCAGACACCATGCGTGCAAAGGGGCGTGGCTCCGGGGACGAAGATCTTTTGATTAAGTCCTTGACGGTGGTGATCAATTGACAGAAGAGGGAAAGTACCCAGTAATTCTGGGGAGACAGTTATGTCATACTAGTGCCTATGAGAGTGGTAGGTACCCAGTAGTAAGTATACCAATATTAGTACCAAGAATCAATAAACATTATGAAGTTAATATTGCTTAGGCGAGAGAAATCTCAGAACTATGACCCCTGTGAGAGTAGGAACCCTGAGAAAATATGAGTGAGTTTTGCCTAGGTTCCAAATACCTAAGAGATAGTTCCTTAACAGAACCATACGAAAGCTGAAACCTTAATAGCTACCGGTTGTGGTCTCAAGGTGGGACCAAGAACCATAGAGATGTTAGTGGCTAATAGATTCCCTATAAAGTAAGTGGCTACCCGATAGGGAAAATTGAGTTAAGAATTATGCTTGGAGCTAAATAGAAAGTGAAAGTCCACAAATAGAATGACCCTAGATAAGATGGCAGACATAGAAACAACGGTTTATGAAACTACTAAAGGATAGGAACCTGTTAAGATTTGAGTTCTCATTATAATGATTCAAAGACGATCACTGGCGCTACTTATGGAAAGTTTGTCGGAGAAGGATACCTACGGGGAGTTCTGATCAAGGAGGTTTACCTACAGAGGATGCTAACCGGAAAAGCTGACTGGTCTGAGAAGACTAAGTGAAGCGCCGAGTAATGTGCCGTAGAGCAGAGCCACCGTGACGACGAACCGTAGAGTGGAGCCGCCGTGACAACGAACCATAAAGTAGAGTTACCAGTGCATCGGTTCTCAAGGTAAGTACATTATAATGAATCTCACATTGAATAGGTTCCCTAGAGAAAAGACTGTTGTAACTTAGTATATCGTCATGGTTTGCTCCAGTGCTATACAACATATATTGTGTTTATAGGCTAGCAGAAGCCCATAGTTGTCAGACAACGAATACGAGAAGTGTCCCAAAAAGTTTGTGAAACCCGAGGATAACGGGCAAAGTTTGGAATAGCCAGATGAGTTAAGTAGAACAAACTAAGCATTATACATATGGTTTGAGTAGCCAAGGAAAGAGGTCCGAATACGTGTAATTAGTGATGACCTTCTAATGTTAGTTGTCTTATTCCTAAGTAAGGTTTAAAAAAATTGAATTTTTGAACTTGCCAAGACACTTGCTGTATTTGAAATTTTTAAAATTGATTTGTTCGCACATGTGGATTTTTGAAACAGAGTTTTCAAATGAAATGTTTTCAACAGAATTTGAGACCACAGTGATGGTTATTTTGAACAGATGTTGTCTTATATAAAGGGGTTTTTGTTAGAACCCAAAGTTTGAAATTGAGTGTTTAACTATGTTGTGGAAAAGTCAGTACAAAACTGGAAGGACAGAAGCTGTTGTAGATGTACACAGTTTGCTGGGTCTTGCTAGATGTTTTAAAATGTTTGAAATCGCTGGCCTTTGATGAATGTTCTTTTTTGAACAAAAAGTTTTGGAGGGATTTTGGTTTGAGAAAATGGAAATCGCACCAGCAGTGAACGCACCCAATCCATAACATTTCGCCTAGGGCGTATGTTTTGATTAGTAAAACCTGAATGTCTATGACTGGACTGAGTTCCGCTAGATAGGGTTGCTACTTTATGTGCCAGTGTGAACACTGGGTCTCCTGAGAGAGGGGCGGAGGTTCTCCCACATTGTTGATAGTACTGTTGAGACTGGATTTGAGGATTGGGGTAAGGCGCTCACTGTACCAAATGGTTAAAATGATGGTGTGTACTCTCAATTGTAAAATTTTGTGAAATAAATTAGCTCCCTCAAAGATATGTGCCGGTAATCAAAGTTTTTGAAAATGATCCGGCAGTGAAAAATGTTTTCATGAATTTGTGATGGCAGCGATTAAGTTTAAAAATGTTATAGCACTATTACTTTGTGGTATAGTGCAGATTGTGAAATGTACTGAAACCACAGAAAATTTTTCATGTTTGAAAATTTGAAAATGAGACAAGAAAATAGTTTTGGGTAGCAATGACATGATTGTCGACGCTATCGTGTTGAAAAGAAAAGCAGTGTAATTGGGAATTATGGTACAGGAACAGCAACTATTAGAAAGGTCTGGAATACTAAACTAGTTAAGTCAAATAATAGCTGCCGGTTATGATGTTGAGTAAGTGAAAGTAGTTTGAGGACTAGAATGGGAAAGACTCAGATGAAATTGATGAGCAGATGCGGAAGGCCAATATGTGTTAAGCCGATAGGCTAAATAAATCAGGTAGTGAGGCCTGTGTAACCGAGTACTGTGAGAATAGATCAGCAAGTCCTGTAATTTAGTACTATACCTGGGTATAAGATTGAGACATTGAATAGTAGGGTGCGTGCTATTTAAGTTTGCATAAGGAAGGAATAGACTAGAGGTCTAGATAACCTTTTGATTTTATATTGTCAAATTTCGAGGACGAAATTTATTGAACGGGGGGAGAATTGTAACATCCTGAATTTTGGACCTAAAGACTTGAAAATTAGTCTATTTTTGGAGGACTATTAGACCCTATTTTTGAAAATGAATTTAGAATCAGTATTTTATTGGACATGAATAGTGTTTACTATTCACAAATACGTACATGAATAGTATTCACTATTCACAAATACGTATTCACTTTTTATAAATACGGTATTTAATCGATATTTTGAGAAATATGAAAAGTATTTACTATTCACAAATACGGTATTTACTATTCAAAAATACGGTATTTACTATTCCTAAATACGTATTCACTATTTGAAAATACGTATTTACTATTCATGCGGGACCCACGTCAAATTATATCTCCTCTGCCAACACCCGTGAAGTTTGAAAAATTTTGCGCGCGGGACCCACTCAATAATAATATTATTATAATATAATATCTTATACTTTGGAAAACAATAGAAATAAAATTATTTTCAATAAACCGTGAATTAGGTTTTTAAAGTAAGGGTATATTATAAACAAGCGAATTTCTATCTCAGAGTGGGTTATCTCCAAAGTCATTTCCGTAATCGGCGGAATGATTATTGAGATAGGTTGAAACCGATATTTTGAAGCAGGACAGATAGTGGAATCTGTAGGAAATAAATCATAACTCAAACTCCTTGAACTAAGTAGTAAACAACTGGACATATTATGAATCAGTGAATTTTTGTCTAGAAGATGGTGTCATCCGAAGTAATTTCTGTATCCGTCAGTGTCCGACTTAAAATCTTCGGCAGGTTACGAAATACCCTAAATAGGATCAAAAATTTAGTTGACCCAGATATTTCTGAAGAGGAAAAATAGAACTTCAAGGCTGTGCTTCCGGATTCTTGAGAATTTCTAATATAACGCGATTAGAACACTGATCAGGGAATCTTTATAGGATAAATGCAAAAGAGTAAGAAAGTGTCATCGTCATGATGACGTCATCGATGACGTAAGCATCTTGATGACGTCATCGATGACGTAAGCAAATGGATTGGGCGGTTGAGATGAAGCCATGTTTAAAGTCAAGATCCAACGGCCAAAATCTGACCTGATAAAGTATGAATAGTGTCATGCTTTTTCACTATAAATAGAGGCTTCATTTCTTCATTTTCTTCACACCAAACTCAGAGAACAACAGTTGAGTTTAAGAGAAGAGTGAGAATTCTTAGAGTTAGAGAGAGAGTTTAGAGTAAAGTTCTTGAAGCTGGAGAGAATGAGCAGGAACTTCAAGGGTAAGTTCTTTGGTCTCTAGTCTTAATATTTGGTAGTTTCTTTTGGTAATTATAGTAGAAATGCCAGATAGAGTTTTTCTGAGTATGCTCTGTGGCTGCAGCTTAGTCTGATCTGTCACATCAGAAAAGAATTATCCTTGGACAGTAAATATTATTTACTGGCACAGTAAAAAATATTTACCGGCACGGTAAAAATATTTTTACTGGTACTATTCACATGAATAGTGAATATCCAACTTAGTTTCCGCAAATGCTGAAAATTAATGGTCACTGATAAAAATGATATTATAGGATATCCGAGGATTCCGGAGTCAGATTCAAAGGAAGTTTGGGGATACGTGAATAGTGCCGTATACATGAATAGTGCCGTATACATGAATAGTAATTTACTATTCACGTGGAAGGAAGGTACGGACGCGTATTGTAACACTAACTCTGATGCTTATGGTATGCTTATATGTGATAGATAGTCTAAGATATTGTTTTGAAAATTGATCATACAGAGGTACTATTTATATGTACGTTACTATTCACATATACCGTATTTACTATTTATTTTACTTTTCACGTATACCGTATTTACTATTCATTTTACTATTCACGTATACTGTATTTACTATTCATAATACTATTCACGTATACATACCGTATTTACTATTCACGTATACATACTGTATGTACTCTTCATTTTTACTATTCATGTATATATACCGTGTTTTACTATTCACATATACACATAGTATTTTACTATTCACAGATACGCATAGTATTTACTATTCATAAATACGCATATTGATGTATAAAACTTTATGGTATAATAATGCATTATTTTGAGTGAACATATTCATCATGGCGGTTGTATTATGATGGGTGGAGTAAGGAGGGATTTGAATGATAAGAATGATTTATGCCACCACTCGGTGCACAGTGGATGGTACCTTTCAGGGCCCCATCTTCCATGTTTTTCCTCTGGCCGGGATTTCATTGGAGATGTGGGACATGTGACACCTCCATAGTTGTTATTTTAAAGGAGGGGAGCCATAGTCCAGATTTAAGCTCTATACCTTTGGCCGGGTGTATCTTAAGTTTTGGTGAGCTTGAAACCATCCAGTCAAATGAATGAGTTTCTATTGGACTATATGTTAGCCTATGGTTCCAGTCAGCGGTATAAGGGAGGTGGTGATATAAGGGAGGCTGCATACTGCATAGTGCATTTTTGAATAATTCAATATTTGAAAATTGATCATACACATACATCTTAATACGGGTTATAGTCGTGATAATGCCGTTATGTTTTCCTAGCGCTGAGGACACGGATGTACACCGTGGCACTGGAAGATAGTGCAGATTGTAATAACATACATGTTGCAGTGGCCGTGTAATGTTATTATGTGAATATGAGAATAATGTATGTGATTATTGTTGTGTTGACATGAATATCTGTCATACATATTTGATACATAAGCATGAGGTTAACCGTTACCTGAGGTTCAATGGGTATTGAACCTCAGCTCTTACTGTAGCTTCAGGATTTTCGGAGTGAACAGAAACAGAAACAAGGGTAAGCAGCAGGCAGAAGGACTAGCTGGAGAAAGTCCTGTAGATATGTATAGTCTTTCGAACTCTTTGTATCAACAAACCAGTACACTACAGTGGTTGAATATCAGTTACTTTGTATTTAAAATCATTTCGTTGCTCAACTCTGGTTAAATTATTTTGAACTCTGATCAAATAATTTCGAAAATGCTTTAGAAAAGTTGGGGTGTTACAGTACTTGTTTCAGGGCCCCATCTTCCATGTTTTCCTCTGGCCGGGATTTCATTGGAGTTGTGGGACATGTGACACCTCCTTAGTTATTTTAAAGGAGGGGAGCCATAGTCCAGATTTAAGCTATATACCTTTGGCCGGGTGTATCTTAAGTTTTGGTGAGCTTGGAACAATTCAGTCAAATGAATAAGTTTCTATTGGACTATGTGTTAGCCTATGGCTCCAGTCTGCGGTATAAGGGAGGTGGTGATATAAGGGAGGCTGCATACTGCATAGTGCATTTCTGAACAGTTCAAGAATTTGATATGATGATGAATATTCTGTAAAGACATGAGATGAGAACTTTTGAGATATATATGTTTTAATACCTTCTATATTGATGACTATTAGTATAAATTATTTTGTATGATAAATTATGGAATCTATATATATATTTGAAATCAGCCCATATCTTTTTGTCATATATTATTTGCTCGTGTACGGTAGAAATATTTAGTAGTTACTGAGATGTGTAATCTCACCCCATATTATCATTTTTCAGGTGAATAACTTAGTAGAGATCAAGGGAATGCACCCATGGAGTGAGCTTTGTAGGCTCTTCTGTACTCCTTTAGTTTATGTTGTGTTATTTTATTTGCCATGAACCTAAAAGACTTCCGCATTTTAAAATAACTCTTATTTATTGGATTTATTTTGGCCCTGTATAAATGGATTTCTACCTTTGGCCATATTGTAAATATGTGTTTGAGTGTTAAATATCCTATATTTGGTGGTGTTACTAATATTTTGGCCAAGATTTTGGTATTGAAAATGAGGCGTTACATTAACCGTGAGTCAAGCGAAAGGTGGTGACTCATCAAAGATTCATAGAGTGATATCAGAGCATTATGTGCAAAAGCCTTCGGATCCGCCAGAAAAGTCAGATCCCGAACCTTTGGCGGGAGATTTCGAGTTTCAGCTTGAAGATTCAGTCACCATGCTCCAATACAGACCCTTACTTGTTCTTGTCGAAGGCTCCGAGGTGTTCAAGTCGTTGGGCTGTGGCAAAATCACAGATCTAACCACTCTTGGCTTCGTTGGGCTATGGGTTGAATCATTTCTAAAAGAGAGAAGAAAAAGGGAGAGAGGGGAGAGAGGAGAAGGAAGAAGGAGTGAGGGAAGGTCAGATTGGTAATTGTACATTCACAAATAATTACACAGAAGTCGCTTGGGACTTCAGAGTAATTTTATGATTTCAAGGAACTTTATTATAATTAATTGTCTTCCTTGGGACTTATGTGTAATTTTCCCTTAAAAAATTGTTAATCATTCGTTAGATTGGACAGGAATAAAATTACGAATTTATAAATAAAGATAAAATTTATTTATGACAAAAAGAGAGAATCGAATTAAAATTGAATTAATTCCTACCTGAAAATAATTTTCAGGAAAAAATTAAATTAATTAAATTTTGGATTTTTCCCTTTTCCCCCTTAACACAAGGCCATGTGTTTTTTTTTGGTCGAAACACAAAGCCATGTGTTAAAGAGTAATACAAAAGGAAAGTAAAATCGAGTATAATTTACGTATAACACCTGTAACGAACAAAATTACGTATAACACCGCGCCGAGCCGCAGCGGAGAGGAGTGACAGGGAAATGAAAAACGCGCTACCCCCAACCCTATAAAAGGAGGGCACGAGAACCGTGGCTCAAGCCCAAATTTTAATTTCGTCTCTGAAGGGCTCCTGTCCTAACCTTTGACCGGTTACTGCAAGCGAGTTGCCTCCTCCTGATCCTAATCCCTTGCCTGGGAAATTTCAGGTTCGTTTCTTCGAGGCATCCCACAACGCCATGGTTTCTTTTGGCCCGACAGTACATATGTCTGTACATATTATGTAATTGTAGTTGACCAATCATTTGAAATTCGTTTCGTCCGGGCATTTTTACAAACAGCTTGTGCTCAGTGGTTTCTGAATCAACGAAAGTGATACATCCGGTTCGTCCTGGAGCAATTAACGTATGGATACTTATTTTTCACTTACAACTCTCTCTCCGGTTTCCATTTCAAGTGGATAGTTGGGACTGTGAGCTCCGCCTCTTTTTTTTTTTTTGATACATTGGAAAACATGTGAGCTCCGCCCTTTATTCATCATCAATTACTGTGGTTGTTGTATACGGATTTGGACACATGATCCGAATTAGATCCAATCTATCTGTTTTCTCTGTTGTGCTACTCATCCGTCAGAATTTATACTCTGTTAATCATAGTCGTATATTTGAGCAGCTCCCGAACATTGCTTTCAATTTCTTGAAGCCATCAGTGCCTGCCTCTTTTCCGGCTCCACCACAACTTGGTTTCTCAGCCCTGTTTTCCTCTTCATCCCCGACCAGAAAAGTTAGAGTGACAACTGATGTCCCAACTCTAGGTTTTGATGAGACTTCGGATGATGATCATGAGGAGTTGCTGGATGAACTTGACAAGAATAATCATACTAACCTTAGTCAGTTAGACTTAAGGGATGATGGTCTTGGCGAAGATGTTAAAACCGTATTGGACATATTACGCGGAGCAGGTTGTAGACCATCTGAAATTAAATTTAAGCTCGAGCATTGCAATACTACTGTATCATCAGAGTTGGTTGTAGAGGTTCTTTCAAGAATTCGGAATGATTGGGAAGCAGCTTTTACTTTTTTCCTTTGGGCAGCCAAGCAACCGAATTATGTTCATTCTGTTCGTGAGTACCACTCCATGATATATATCCTTGGTAAAATGAGGAAGTTTGATACTGCTTGGACCTTAATTGAGGAAATGAGACGAGGTAGTACCGGTCCATCTCTTGTCACCCCTCAAACTCTCTTGATTATGATTAGGAGGTACTGTGCGGTTCATGATGTTGGAAAGGCTATAAGTACTTTCTATGCATATAAAAGATTCAACTTTCAAGTTGGAATGGAGGAATTTCAAGGCCTTCTTTCTGCCCTTTGTCGGTACAAGAATGTAGAAGATGCTGAGCATCTTCTTTTCTGCAACAAAAATGTATTCCCACTCAACACCAAAAGCTTTAACATTATTCTAAATGGATGGTCTAATCTGATTGTTAGCCCACGTCATGCGGAGAGAATTTGGCAGGAGATGGGCAAGAGAGGAATCCAATATGATGTTGTCTCCTATGCAAGCATCATGTCTTGCTATTCAAAGGCTTCTAAACTTTACAAGGTATTCAGGCTGTTTGACCAGATGAAGAAAACAAAGATCGCTCCAGATAGGAAAGTTTATAATTCGGTCATTCATGCTCTCGCAAAGGGTAGGTTTGTGAAAGAAGCTGTCAAACTCCTGAGAACAATGGAAGATGCCAACATTGCTCCAGATACTGTTACTTACAACTCACTCATCAGTCCTTTATGTAAAGCCCACAAAATTGATGAAGCTAAAGAAATTTTGGATGAGATGGTGCAGCGGGGTCTGTCCCCTACAATTCGGACTTATCATGCTTTTTTTCGTATCCTAAGGACCAAGGAAGAAATATTTGAGCTTCTGGGCAAGATGAGGCAATGTGGCTGCCCCCCAACTACTGAGACTTATCTAATGTTGATAAGAAAGTTTAGTAGATGGCAACAGCTTGATGTTGTCTTTAAGCTATGGAGTGAGATGAGAAACAGTGGAGTCAACCCTGATCGTAGCTCTTATATTGTACTGATTCATGGTCTATTTTTGAATGGAAAGCTGGAGGAAGCTTACAAATATTATAATGAGATGCAGGAGAAAGGCTTCCTTCCAGAACCAAAAACAAGTGAAATGCTTCAAGCGTGGCTTTCTGCTAAACAGGTAGCAAAGGACCAGATGACAGATTTAGAGCACAAAAAATTAGAGAGTGATTCTTCAAGAAAGAATATCAAGGATATACCTAATAAACCAGATAAGGAGCAAGATTTTCTTCGCCAACCTGAGATTAGAAGCGTAAAAAGAGAGCGGGGTTTTTCCTTTTGGGATCAGTAAAGTCTCATGTTGTGGTTGGAACCGATGACACAGCTTTTTCCTAGATGACATTTTCTATTGTTTAACAATCTTATCAAGTTCATAGTATACTCCATAAGGTGTATAGCATCTTTTCTCTATGTATACCCAGACTTGACATGCAATCTATATTAATCTGTTCCTGACTTATGGTTAACCTTGGTGAATATTCTTAGATTAGTGCTGAACTCATCTGTCATGGATATTCATTAGTTTGGACATTAGAATGTAAATTTCAGAGCTGTGCTGTATATTATGGAGAATATACCCAATAGACCATTATAATTACTTGCACGGACTTGCTGCCTAAAATCTGGAAGTAGAATTTGGACATATGAATGTAGATACCGAAGGAATTGTTGGAAGATTGGATGTTAAATCTGCACATTCACCTGAATTTAAGCTTGCAAGGGTAAGGCTGCGTACATTTGACCCTCCCCAGACCCCACCTGGTGGAAACCTTGTACATTGAACTGCCTTTTTTTCTGTTTTCTTTGAGGACATGTTAGTTTTTTTAAATAACTTCAGTCTTCCTTAGTTTTTACATATTTGTCCTTGGCCAGGTATGCACCTTCTGTAAATCAATAAATCTTATACGGGAGTACTTTCATTTTTTTTTTTGGAAAAAATCATCCGGTTGCAGTTGGACTTGTAGCTGATTTTGCTGATCACTTGAACGGAGGTAAGGATCATTAATAGTATCGCTTTTATCCTCTATGGTCAGTATTAGTATTGGGTTTCTTGTTGTGGACTCTAATCATAGTGCTGATCAAATTTTCATTGCTTTCTAAAATTTCTTTTGTAGCTGTGTTAAAAGCAAATGATCAAATGTCAATTATGCTCTTTGTATGGCAGCTTGTGACATGCTGGACGTGCCTTTAACATTGAAAAAGAGGTGCAGCTCACCTTCTGTTGGGACAACTGAGTTACGATGAAAAAACTCAAAAAACATGAGATCAAGTCCCAGACATGTCTGACATCACCAAGGATACTTCACATTTGATGAAGTTCTTTGACGTCAAATTGGGATATGAAAGAGGCTTCCAGTTGTCAAGGTAGCCTTTAGTTACTATGTGAATGTTTACTGGTAGTTAAACAACGTGATCCTAATTTCTCCATTTTCCCTATCTCATGAAAATCTATCTACAGAAAGTTTGAGTATATATAAACAGATATAATTTCATATTACGTGATTTATATTTTATACCATAAAAGTCTTCACTTTTTATATACTTAATATATCCATATCATGCACGTGAAGGCTGCTCCATCAAAGGTAGGGAAATATAACCCAGGATTTCTAGGTCAAGTCAACATTTGGTGTCACTTCTCAAAAGCTTATTCCAATGGGCAATGATGCAGTAAAAGCCATGCACTGCGTTCCACCAAACACTTAGATCAACTGATAAGGGGCTGTCCTAGCTTAACCACGGGTCTTGAGTTCGAGACGTGGGAATGCAGCGTGCATGAGTGGTAGAGGCTTTCTCCCGAAAGGGGCCAACCCGGTCTCAGTCTGAATTAGTCTAGGGCCGTTGATGTGCCTGAAAGATGGCCTGTCTTAGGACACTGGATGTACTACCCCCCCCCCCCCCAAAAAAAAGGGTCATGCACTGCGTGATTCATTTTACAATATTGCATTAACTTCACAGGTGGAAATGCATCCTACTTCTCCACCCCGCACAGACTGGCGTTGCCATTACTTGACTATGCACCTTATCTAGGTTGTGCTTGAACTCTTTTAAAATTCAAATTCGAATTCTGATTCCTCTATTCCATGTGCAGCTTGAATATTTTATTTAGCCACTTTTTTTAATTCTTTTTAAAATCAGTAGTTTATATGGCTAACCTATTGAATAAAATACTTGAATGAGATAATCTCGCCTAACATACATTTTGGCACTATATATGTCAACATATCACATGAATCAATTAAAGAAAACCCCATTTCAAGGTGGGGATCTTAGTTATCAATATCCACTAAAATATTAAATGTTCATGAGTCTTGAGGCCTGATGAGCTTGTGATTGTGCTGAGTGAATAATTTGAGGTTAGGCAGAAGGCATAATTTGTTGGAAAGCAGGGGAAGCGGCAGGATTGGCTATTTTGACAGTGGATAAAGAGCAATCCAACGGATTAGGTAAACTACACGTGGAAAACTACAGAAGTCACAATCAAGACTTTATGGTTGGTGGTAGTTAACTAATTATGTATTTTTCTGTGTTTGACTAGTCTTGTGGTTGGCTATGTGTAATTTTCAGCATATGCTTAGCCAGCCAAATTTTCCAACCACATCACTGCTGCAGCCATTGAAATATCTGTCATCGCTAGTCACGCCTATGATCCTTATCCAATATATAAAATAGAATAATTGGAGATGGTTAGTATTATATTCTATGCAAGATGATATGGGTAGGACTAGAGGCTAACAACAAACTCATCGCAGCCTTAAAATATGAAATTGAAATCGGATGTGCCCTCACAACATTGACACAGATAATTTATATTTGTTTGCTTTTTTCAATCGCAGTAAATGTTGGATATTCAACAAAATATATTTTTATAAAATTATTGCTCATGCCTTCGGTTAATTCAATTTGAACAGGCAATTTGGACCATTATGATCAAATACTGTAGGTATGGGTGGGGACTCATCAAGCTCACCTCAATCTTTTTTTTAAAGAAAAAAATGAGGCTGAATTTGTGTAAGCTATCGCTTTATTTGCACAGATAATTATTTTTCTGTTTTGTTGATTGTCTGTACCATAAATGTTAAAATTTTGTCACTCATGCCTTAGGTTAATTGTACTCGAATAATCGTTTTCAAGGATTTGCGACTGGATATTCGTTTTTGACCGTCATGATCAGGTACTGACGTACTGTCCCTGTATGAACACAGTTTCTTTCTCAGCTTTGTGCACGTTGTATACACACACACACACACAGCAGAAAGATTCCTCTTGGGTGCTGTGTAAGACACGCACGCACACACGCAACGATATATATACTGCATTCGCGATTCAGCATTTGGGAATATGAATTTTAGGTGAACAAGTTACCAATGACGACCTCGTCTATGAGGGTATCTTTATAGAATAATGTGTTAGAATGCAAATCTTAGCAACCTGCTTTTTCTTGCCTCACAGCTGAATCAATACCCCAGCAGTTTTAGTAAATCTTGAGACCCGAGACGCCCCATCTGGGAGAGAAATCATAATCCAATAAAAAAGCATATTTTCTTTTTAAGGATATTTACATATGAGAAGAAAAAGGTCTGAGAGTTGTGGATAACCATCACTTTTATCATTGGTCTATCTCATCCACCTTTATTCATTATGATTCATTCATTTGAGACACCCATCTCTGTGTGTGGCCAATTAAGTTTGGCTGTTTATGCCTTTCGGTCTAGAGAACCAAGGCCTCCCCATCCCTCTGAATCCAAGTCTCCCTCCCCTTTGGGACTCTCTTTTAAGCCGTTTTTCCTATTTCGGCAAATTTCGCTCTATCCCATTTCAACTCTATTTTGCTTTTCTTTCAATAATAAGATAAATTTATCATCATTATGTAGTTACACAGACAAACAAAAGGATAAATCCTTTCTATGCAGTGTTAAGTCCAACACAGATCACCCACCTGTATGCTACTGGATAGAGGCTTTTCGAAGGTTATTATCACAGCAATTTGGCAACTTGGATTTTGACGCGTAGATTAAGCATTTCAATTGGCAGAGGAGAAGTACTCTGTCTCTAGCGTTGTCATATGATATGTGTGATTGTGTGGTTAAGGATGAAAAGGGATTAGCACAAAGACATTGTTGATTATGCCTAATTAATGAGTGACGTGGCAGGGTTTGTGGTTGATTAGTTTTTGGGAAAATGGTTCCTTTGGGTAGATTGATATTGATTCCTCGTTTGCTTTTTCTTAGTTCGTAACTTATCTAAGCTGACCAAATCAAATTTTGAGAAGCTGACCCACAACCATAAGGCCACGTGTTGTTTTTAGTAAAACTAGCATTGTAAATTTCTACTGGACGTGCATGCCTGCTTCTCTCACATAAGATTCTCCATAACCCCCAAAAAAAAAAAAAATCTTCAAATTAATTTGTTCAATTAAAGTTTATATATTCAAGTAGAATTTGGCCATTTAGCATATTAATTTAATTTTTCCGATTCAAATAAAAATAAAAAGAAACAGAGTCAGTGATATTCATACAAATGAGTCACATTAGATTGTACTGTGGTTATTTCTTTGTGCCGAAGGACTCTCTTTGGCAGAGGATACAAAGCTGAAGTAAACCTCGCATTTTGTATCTCTTTTCGGCCAACGAGCATGTTCTTGTATCTATTTATTTTTGAAAACTAACATAGAAATATTGAAAGAATTGAAGCTTCATGGAATAAAAAGGTAATCACAATGGGCTCCTAGAAAATAGCAAAAGGAAAGTCAAAACCTTAAACTACTCATTCTCTTGTGCGGCATACATTGGAGGATAACCAGACTACTAAACTTTTTAGATTTACTTTTGGCTTATTTTAAATATTTTTTGTAAATGTAATGTGAAAGAAATTTTATTTCAAATTATGTAGATAAGTACTTCTGATGTCACTAATTTTAATTCCAAACAAACACGAATGATTAGTTGTTTAACGGTTTACCGAAGGCGTACTAGTAAGCAATAAGTGAACGTGTTTTGTGTATAATATACTATATATACACACATCGCGACACCAACTATCAAGAATCATGCTTACGTTGTTGATGCTTGAAGTTCAAGGATACAAGCAAAACTAAAATAATTCATTTTTTTTAAAAAAAATAGAATGGATGATTTGCTAATTATTAAGTGGGAGACCTCCGTCTTTCTCGTATTTGGAAAAGAAATAAAAAAATAATAATGAAGATAATTGAGGGAAGCAATAGGAGAAAAATCAATAATTGATGTATGAATGAAAGCTTTGAGGTAAAGGAGATGTCTCTTTTGGATGAAGCCAGCCTTGGAATGGTCAATGACCAAGTATTTGATTCGTGGACCGCATTATTGGTCTGAGATATTTGGGTGGGTGTTACAGATTTATGCAATAATTATCCACTTTCATATTTTTTATAGTTTCTCACAAGAGTGCCACGTGGACGAATTACTGAGGCGCACTTGGAGAGCATAGCAAATCTTTGTGTTGAATTGCCAACAATATGGAAGGATGTGATTCGTTTGGACTTTGGACATGATCACCGCGCATGTTCTTTCCTTTTTGCATTTATTACTTTTCAGTCTTCAATATAGAAACTAGTTTATTCCAGCTAACATTATCAGTTTAAATGTAAGTTGACTCAGTTTTATAAGCTATAAACATAAAAATAATAAACTCCTTCAGTTAAATTGATAGTTTAACAACAATGATCTTAATTTTTTTCACTGCTTTCCCTCCCTCCCTCTTGTTTTCCAACTATTGCGGATTTATATATTGGGCTCGGATCGGACTTGGCCCAATAAAGATCCATTGGGGAAAAGAATCGGTTTAGGCAGGAAAAATGCTAAACCTCCTATGATTAAGGTACTAATCTCGGCAGTACAAGTAGTGGAGCAGGAAATGTCAGATAGTAGAGCAGGCATTTGCTAGACATAGACCTGTATGGTACGGATACACAACCTTCACAACAAAATCCTAGGTAATCTCTATAAATTGGGGATCACCTTTAGGTACACAACGATTCATATCATTTAGTTGCTTGGTCACGTTGCACACACACACCCCTTTTTAGCGAAATGTCATTCTAGTATAGCAGAGTGATCATCAGACATTCTTGGGTGCCTTCCTCATAGGCATCGAAGAACCTTCACATCTCCGGAACCTCTACCTCCTATCCTGGAGAGAATAACAGATTCAAAACCAAACTGTCACTAATCCTTTAGGTTAGACACTCACGTTCTTAGAGTCAAACACCAACCCTTCATTTAACACTTTAAAATGAGTATTTTGAGAGAAAAATACACATTTTTCACGCAATAGAATAATACATAATCATTTTAAGCAATTTTTTTATTTTATAAATTACTTTTTTGCCAAAAATATCTATAAATTATCTATGCATATCATATATTTGTTTTGGAGATAGTAGTACTCCCTCTAATCCTTATTATAAGGCATCAACTAATAAGTTTATTTTATTTTTTTATAAGGCACTTGTTTGTTCCCGATGAATATTAATTATTTTTTTATATATGCCCATAATTAAAAAAGACAGTAGGTGAGAGTAATAATTAATATAATATTTGAGTTTGGTGTAATTAGTAGAAGTAATATTGGAAGTTACTTAAATTCCATAAGAACTCTATTGACTTTAACTGCTTTTATCGGTTTGTAAGAAAAATTAGTTAGCGTCTTATAATAAAGATCCGAGAAAGTAGTAAATACTCAAGTCTCAATGGGGTGAGGTTTGTGATGCCTGCTCCTTTACTGTGTGTAATTTTTTTAAAAAATATTTTGTTAATTAGTTATGCGCAGATAATTTTTTGGAAAATTGGTATTTATCCACTGTCGAAATGTTTAGTGGCCAAACACTGAAACACCCAATAAAAACAATGAAAGAAACTGTGGAAGGCGTCTCGAATTTCTTAAAAATTAATATTTCTTTATTGCATATAAATTTCAGACCTTATAATTTAAGAACTATTTCAGACCTCACAATCTAAGAACTCGACTCTTTCATACCCTGACCAAAAAAATAAACCCTTTAATACCCCGATCTTTTTTATTAAGAAAAAAATACTAACAAGGCCATGATGGGGGAATTAGGAAGAATGATCAAGGACATGAAATATTTATTAACAAAAATTTTAAAATTATAATTTTTTAAAGGATTAAAAATCAAAATATAAACTTTCAATTATATAATTTACCTTGGCCATATTTCCTACATTTTCTCTAACTTCATCTAAACTATTTGACGGTAGTTATTAATTGATGTTTTATCATCTCTCACTCTATATCATTTGTTTTTTTCCCCTCAACTATATCATTTATTACTAGGTTTATGTTTTTGGAACTTATTTTCAAGAATTAGTTTAGATTAACAAAATTCTGTACCCCTTGCCTCCATACGCATCTTAAAGTTTTCTTATTGGACAATCGTCGCCATTAATTGGTCGTCCTTCACCTAATTATTTTTTTAATTTATGCTCAATCTATATCCACGTGTGACTTTTTTAAAATTAAAAAAAAACAATTTGACTTTTTTTAAAATTAATTGGTTTTCTTAAATTTATAAGCAGCATTATTATCTAGGATTTTGCACAAGTCTCCTCTTATGAATAAATAATCTTGTTTGATACTGAATCGTAGAATATGGTTACGTCCTCTAATGAGAATTCAAACTTTTTTTTTGGGGGTTAATTGGATGGATAATTACATCTTTGAATCGAATACAAGTTGAATTATCTACATTTTTTATTAGTAGCCGAGGAGGCTAACGGAAGCTTCAAGCAACTTTAATTATTATATTAGGAGATCGATGACTTGGCTTCCTAGTAGGATTAGACAATTAGTTATTGACCTCTAATTAGAGGTTACCTACTTGCTACTTAATCTCGGATTAGCAGCTTAATCATCACTGTGAATAAAATATACTTATATACAAATATAATATAATACTCCCTTTCGTCATTAATATAAGATACATTTAATTAATTTGATTATATTAAAAAAATTTAATATGATATATATTTTCTAAAACATCTTAGTTTTTTTTTTTTTGAAAAATCTCCCTTAGGGCCCAAGTAACCATAATGTTATCAAAAATGACCCAAAGAAAAGTCATTTGTCAGAAAAGGCCATAGGGCCTTTTTTATTATTATTTCAGAAATGTTAACAACTATATCAGTACAACATTAACAACTGAATCAGTACACTGTACACGTTAACAACTATAACAACTAAATAAATACGTGTTAACAACTATATATATCTTAACAACTGAATCAGTACACATTAACAACTAAATCAGTACACGTTAACAATTGGGGTCTTTTCTGACATATGACTTTTCTTTAGGCCTTTTTTTTACAATATCTTAATTACTTTAGCCCTAGGGGGATTTTCTTTTTTTCTCCTCTCTCCTGCCTATTGTTATGGAAATATTGATATATATAAATTAGAAAAATATTGATAAATAAAAAAAATATATTATATTTAGAATAAATATAAATTCTCTAAATACTGTAGGCCCTAAGGTAGGGGGGTTATGAATTATTAGTTTAGTGAATAAAAATACAAGAGAAAAGTCAAAGGCATACGCGTCCCATGAGCTCGGGAACTAGGATAATGGCCACTAACACTTAAAAACTGCATCTTCATAAATATAAAAAATATTGTAGGGGTTTGATTCCATTCAATCCATTTTAACTTTTAGCTTTATCATTTTTTTTTTCAAAACTCTTTGTATATATACATACTACTCTCTCTCCGGTCCTAATTATAAGAGCTAGTTGACTTTTTTAGAGAGATTAAGGAAGCTAACTAAATTACTTTAGAGTATTTTTAGTTTTATTTTTTTTCTTCAAACTAATTAATTTAACTAATAAACTAATATATAATTCAAGGATATACAACATATAAAATGATTAAGTAACTTATTTAGCTTCCTTAATCTCTCTAAAGAAAATCAACTGGCTCTTATTATTAGGACCGGAGGTAGTATATTATTAGGAGAGCTTTTAACAAGAGTAATTTTTTAATATAAATGAGTAAAAGGTGCTATAGGGAAATCACCGTGCAATTTTTATAATTAACTAAATTAAATTATTTTTATAACTTTTATAAATTAATTATCTAACTGTTATTTATAAAATCTGAAGGAATAAAGATTATTTTTTTCATCAGCATACACTACCACCTTGTTGGCAATATTTTGATGAGTTGACACTAGAGATTTATTAACATGTTGGCAAATTATAAAATAATTTATATTTTTTTCGAATTGTATTATAAATTTTGTCTTAAATTTAGGACTAAAGATAATATATATTTTTCCACTCCAGACAATTTATATGAAATACTCACTTTATTTTTGCCATTGGTTGAAAAATACTTGATTTGTGGTTTAAAAAATGATTAGTATGGCATTTCATAATATTAAAGAGATGATGTCGTCATTAATCCATTTATCTTGTGGGTTGGGTGACACGTGTCAGAAGATAATCCAAAGGAGTTGACGTCAGTGGGCACCGCCGCCATCTGCCCATTCGCAATCCCAGCTTTATTCTTACGCCCACGTCATTTGTCACAACCCACAAATGGGATATGCTACCCTCTCTCCTCACTCCGCCCTCCCCCTAATCTTTCATTATTATCATCATCCTACAGATAATTGAACACTAAACGCAATATATATATATATGGTGGAGAAATTATATATAGGGTAAAGGATTTATCCAGTCACTGAAAATAGAGTTATCTCCAGTGACCCCAAAACTACGTCATTTTTAATTAATGAAAGGTGTTTCTGTAATTTTGTTTATTTTTTTAATCATATACATTTTACCAAAACATCTTTCATTAATTCACCTAAAAACGCCTTTCATTAATTCAAAACGACGTAGTTTTGAGGTCACTGAAGATAACTCTATTTCCAGTGATTAGAGAAATACTATTCCCATATATATAACACTCTGTCCTATTTATAAGTCCTTTTTGACAAAATCACATATACGAAGGAGAGGTAGGTAGCTCAATCATTGTATGGTAAATTTTCAACTTTACCCTCATTTATGATTGGGTACCTTCAGTGGCGGAACCAAAAAAACTTTTTAGTCCAGGTCAAAAATAAACATATTGAACTACTCCATTTAGTTCTTATTATAAGGCTTCAACTAACAAGTATATTTAGTTCTTTTTATAAGACACTTGCTTGTTTTTAAATAGCATTAAATATTTTTATGTATACCCATAATTAAAAAGGTAGTGAGTAAGAGTAATAATTAATAAAAATTAATTATTACTCTTTTTTGAGCAAAAAAAGAGTAATAATTAATATGTTGTTAGAGTTTAGTATAATTAATAGGGATGATATTGAAAATTACTTAAATTTTAGGACAAATTTAATGACTTTAACTGTTTTTATTGACTTGTGAGAGTTGTTAATTGGTTATTTAAATAAGGATTAGAGGGAATATTTACTAAATAATATCAAATAACCTTGAAAATACAAATAAATAATAACTAATAATTATAAATCAAAATAATATGTAAGATGATACTAACTTTTTCAGTATGTCAAACAAGAATTTTACTTTTTTTCACAGCCCAATGAGTAATGAAACAAACATTATTTTTACAAAGAAGATAAAAAATTAGCTGGGGCCAAATTTGTGGCCAAATAAAATATCTTATAGTAAATACATATATATTTTCACAAATTTTATAAGATCAGTCGGGGCCAGCTGGGGCCAAGACCCCAGCTCTGGCCATCAAAGAGTTCCGCCACTGGGTATCTTTTAACTTTTTCTTATTTCTCTATTTTTATTAGTATAAATATGGGTAAAATTGTCATAATTTCATTTATTTGGTCAAAAGGGACTTGTAAATAAGACCAAATTTTTTTAGTCAAAAGAGATTTATAAATAGAACTGAAGTGGTATATATTAGAAAAATTGTGCTACTTGTAATATGTAGACTCTCGTCTCTACATTCTATGTGCAGTTGGCGATACTATGGTAGTTATATTTATAAGTCTATTTTAACTAAAAAATTTGATCAATCCCTTTTTTTGACCAATAAATGAAAATGTGATAATTTTGCTAATATTAATTATACTAATGAAAATAGAGAGAGAATAAAGAGTTAAAAGATATTCATTCACAAATTAATGAGAGCAAAGTTAAAAATTTACCATCCTATTTATAAGTCTACTTTGACCAAAAAATTTGGTCCTATTTATAAGTTCAGTTTCATGTAATAAATGAGATTATGACAATTTTACCTATATTAATTGTACTCATAAAAATGAAGAGAGAAGAAACAATTCAAAAATACATAATCATAAATGAGGGTAAAGTTAAAAATTTCTCCATAATCATTAAGTCAACTACTTTTCCTTGATATATGAGATTTAATTAAGATAGATTTATACCCACTAAAATAGTATTCTATAATCATTGAATTAATTAGCTCGTATGTGTAATTTAATAAAAAAAATTATAAATAGGATAGTAGTACAATTGGGAACCTCTGATTCCACAATTTGAAAATATTTTTATTTCATGATAATAATTTTATTTTAATATTTATAAAGGATATTAATTTTAAATATGGGAGGTGACGACAAAACAGCCACCTCCTTAAATGGTCATCTCTCCTCCCTTCTCCAAAATTTCAATCCTCTCGTCCTCCTTCCTTCCCTCTCCTCTCCTCTGTTATCTTCTTCCTCTCTCTGTTTCGCCATGAAACCTCCCCATTCCAATCTCCCTCCTGGTTTCAGGTTTCACCCCACCGACCATGAACTCATCCTTCACTATCTCAGCAAGAAGGTTGCTTCTTTGCCCCTCCCCGTCTCTGTCATTGCCGACGTCGACATCTACAAGTTCGATCCTTGGGACTTACCAGGTTTCATCTCCAAATATATCTCAATTCCTCTCTGTTTTCTTATTTATACTTGTCACCCTCGATCATGCTTGATGTTAATTTATTTGTATCAGGAGAGGCGGCGTTTGGAGAGAGAGAATGGTACTTCTTCAGTCCGAGGGACCGAAAGTACCCCAATGGAGCGAGGCCAAACAGGGCGGCTGTTTCTGGGTATTGGAAGGCCACTGGCACAGACAAGCACATCGTTCCCCCATCACAGCCTGCTTCAGCACGGCACGCCATTGGTGTAAAGAAAGCTCTCGTTTTCTACAAAGGAAAGCCCCCAAAAGGCATCAAGACCAATTGGATCATGCACGAATATCGCCTCGGTCACTCCAACACCAAACCCATTAAGCTCAGAGACACCTCCATGAGGGTACTTTTACACAAACACCTTCCTCGCCACAAGTTCCCATGTTTAACTGTAAACACTGACATCCTTTTCCCCTTGTAATCTGCAGCTGGATGATTGGGTTTTGTGCCGGATATACCACAGGTCTAAGCACGACACGTCATCGTCATCTACCCCAGAGGCTCTGGTCACGGTGGCTGATCAAGCACAGGATCAGCAGCAGCTTCTCAAGCAAGCTCTTTTGCCGGCATCAACCAGCAGCACCATGAATCCCCATGTTCCTCCACATACCACCACGCTGGCGTCGAACAAGTCTTTCTCCAATCTGTTAGATGCCATGGACTACTCTATGTTGAGCAGCTTCTTGTCTGATCAGAGCCATTCCGGCCCCACTGCTCCGGCTTCTGTTACTGGTGCCACCGGCGGCAATATTATGGATCACCACTTGACTGTGCCTTCAGCCCCAAACATGGAAAACGGCAGGTCCAAACGACAGCTTCCTGACGTGGACGAGGAAACCTTGTACGCATCCAAGAAATTCCAGCTCAGTTCTTGCAGCTTCCCCGAAACCAGCCATGGTCAATACCTGAATAATAATCCACAATGGAATTTTCTCCATAGACAGCAGTTGATGAATCAGCAATTACTTCTGGGTCCTCATCTTCGATTTCAGGGATGATCATCCGAACTTGAATCCCACGAAACACACACTCAAAAAAAAAAAAAAAATTGTAAAATAGGAAAAGTTTTAAATTTAGTGTGCATCATCCACAAACTGGGCACTTCACACCTATGTCATCATTACGAGAGGATCAATTAGAACATTTTAAAAGAGATGGGTCCATTTTTTTATTGCTCTAGAAGAATGATTAGGCATGTTAGAAGTTAGATTGGATTGGACGAAAGGGAACTGCTTCATATGGAATCAGGAAAAAAAAAAAAAGATTCTGCCATTAAAAGAGTTATTTAGAGAAAAGAAGATAGATTCCACAGGTTTGAAGAGAATCATGAAAGGTTCATGTATACAAGATGTGAATTCAGGTTAGATAGTTTTATAAAATACCCTCTGTAGATAAGGTATTGATTTGATTTGAATTTTAGTGAATTCTCTTCCCTTTTTTTTTCAGCTAAATCTGCTAATTTGCTTCTACTTTTGGACTTTCACCACTTTCCGTTTCGGGGCTTCCCAATCAAAACACTACTCCTCTGGCTTTGCCTTTATTGTTTTAAAAAACGTGTGTAAAATGACTTTATCAGTAAGGTGATATTTATCTCAACATTCTTGAACAAATCATAAAAAATGTGATTCATTGAATGTTTTCCAGTCGAAGCCAAGTCACACGTGATTTTTTTTCCAAAGCCAATAATTATTCAGAACGTTATCAGTCATGAGCAATTGACCGTGCGCGTGCAGTATTGGCATCAGCAAATGTAGACATGTATTATTATATAAACCATTAAAAAAACAATTGAATGAATCTGACATATAAATAAATAATGATATATAAACAAAAGTTGGCTAGAATGCCAAACAGAGTCTTGTAGTACCTGTACTATCAGAGGTTAAAAAAAACGTTAGTCTCAGGTTCCTCCCCTCGTTTCCGAGGTTTATATAATTGCTTTGAATTGGTTTGGACAATCAAGATGCCAAGTCCAAGTTTGCTTGTTATATTTGCCATCCAGTTCATGAAGCACTTGGTCTGAATAATTTTGCTAAAAATTTCAGAGTTAACCCGTTTAATGGTAATTAATTAAAATAACTCCAAGCACGTTGCGGTTGCTTTATTTTAATATAAATGAACATACTAGTATTGAAGAAAGATGTGGGGGCTTGTAAATAAATAATCCAAAATGATGAAGAACATGTTTGGCAAAGTTGTGAGGGAGGAAAAAAGCTCAGCGCATAGTGAATTAAGGCAGCGGAGAAAAATGGATCGTTTGGGATAGCGGTGGTCTCAGATGAACTTATTTAAAAAAGCAATTTCTAATAGAAGTCATTTTTTTCAACTTAGAGATAAGTAATTCCTTAGAATATATTTAATTAAGTACTTTAGAGTTTTTAAATTTTTTAATAATAATTTTTTTAATCAAATTTGAATTTTTATCTTCAATTATCATAACATATACAAGTAATATATGTGTGTAATATTCAATAAGATTCTTATTATTTTCAGTTATTTTTCATCTCAACTGACTTTTTAAATAATCATCCAAACAAAAACCAATTTGAGAAAAAGTCACTTCTCCCACTGTCATTCTAAACATAAATCACATTTATAATCTGACTTTTATCATATCTTATTTCTATAAAAATCATATTACAAATAACTTACTTCTACCACCCGTTATCCCAAACAGATGACGGCAGTAGTTGGTAAATACTAATTCAAACACCGACAATTAACTTGGATATATAGTTGAGACTTGGGATTTAATAAGAGATAATACAGATTAATTGTTTAGTTAAAGAGCACTATATTTGAGAGTTAGGCATCGGCACCATAAAAAGAATATACGAGTAGTTTAAAGTGAGTAGATATGGTTTGGGAAGAGTAGATCGTTCTTTTCTTTGTTTTCTAATTGCTGCGCCACCCACGTACTGTTCACTTAATTTTTTATTTTGAATTTTGTCTCGAAATGTCTTATATTATATATAAATTCAAGTAAAATTTGAATGAACGAATATAATATGCGAAAGCATAAAAGCTAGCGTAATTGATTTTTTTTTTTGTTCAGTTCATTATTCTTTGATTAATTCTTATTATTTTCAATCATATGAAGTTTGAAAATTTATTGTCCCGTTATTTATAGTTTGTAAACATTGACATATTGAATTGCTGATGATAGAAGAATATAATTGGGAATTTCCCTCTCAGGGCCCAAGTAACTATGATATTGTCAAAAAATGTGTAAAGAAAAGTTACATATCAGAAAAGGTTCTAGTTGTTAACGTGTAACTGATTTAATTATTAAGGTTATACTGATATAGTTGTTAACGTGTATTGATTTAGTTGTTAATATTGTATTAATATCGTTGTTAACGATTCTGAAATAATACCTAAAAAGATTCTAGAACTTATGTGACTTTTTTAAGCTTTTTTTAACAATATCTTACTCCCAATATGATTCAGATGCAGTGTGTGATTGATTTGGTCAGTACCCACCAAACCCCCCTTCCAGTTACTTGGGCAAACCTCCCATCTTATTTAATTTGTCCTATCAATCCTTTTTCTCTCTTTTTTAAAAATAAAAAATAAAAAATAAAAAAAGCTCAAACCACAAGAAGTTCTTGATTCTATATATCATGTCCATGGGTTTTCACCCCTGTATGTTAAAAGTCTTCTCAGCTAGCCCCAGGGGGGGGGGGGGGGACAAATCAACAAAAAGGCGAATTTATCTTCCATTGTAAGACATGCGAAAAAAATTTGTGAAGTCGAAATATGTTACTTAGACATGTTTTTTAGTTTGTAAAAAGAAAAATGTTTTTCAAGGTTTTATTTCAATACGTACTTTGTGGAATGAACTTTGATCGATGTGTACATGTCAAAGTACTACTACCTTCGGTTTTAATTATAAGATATAATTGACTTTATTTAAAAAATTAAGAAGACTAAATAAATTACTTAATCATTTTATTATCTTTAGATTATATATTAGTTTATTAGTCAAATTAATTACTTTGAAGGAAAAAAAATAAAAATAAAAATACTCTAAAATAATTTAATTAGCTTCCTTAATTTCTCTAAAAAATTCATAATTAGGACCAGAGGGAGTAGTATATAGTATTACGTATTCTTCAAGCCTTTAATATAAGATATATCTACTCAATTGAATTAGATTAAAGAGGTTAGTTAATATAACATACACTTTTTAAAACACCTCAACCATCTTCTTTAATCCCTTTATTATGTTCTCATCTTGATTATTGTTGAGAAAACATCAATAAGATTAAACTAGAAAAAGGTTGATAAATATTAAAAATATGTCTTATATTTAGGTGTTAGGAGTACAATCAAATCCTTAAATACGTCTTATATTAAGAAATGGAGGGAGTAATTAATATTACTCATAAGCCCCAAGTCACGTCGGCACATGTCCTTCATGTTGCATGTAACGATTTGTAATGTAAGATGCGGGTAGCTGTATCGATAGAAAATCACAATTAAAATTTTAAAAAATTGACTAGTTCTATATTTGTTAAGGATAATGTGAACATTTGACTGGAAAAAAAGAAGAAGAAGAAGGATAATGTGAACAGAAGATATGATAATATTTTGGTTAAAATAAATATAATTGCACGCGTGAGGGGAAATATATGTATTTGTTAGAGAATAGATGAGGTTATTTTTCAAAATTGTCATGTAGCAGAGCCGTAATTAATGGGAGCCAGTCATGGTTGTAAAATCTAGTAAATAATTATTTATTAGAAATATTAAATAATAGAGGGAGGCTTTCATCATGTGCATGGAACATTTGGAGGAATGAGGATGGTGATCGATCCAGGAGGATAAACTTGTGTATTTTATTACGGTGCTTCACTCCAATTTGCCCACTACTACTGTTACTCAAACCTGTTACCAGTCAACATTCACGATGACACCCGCATCTTTGAAAGAATATTCTCTCCGTCGCTTCCACCACCGCCACTGTTAAAAACAAAGGAAAAATTATAACCGAGAGAGATGGGTCCCACATTTGCGTGACTCATCTTAACTTACAGATTTGCAACTCATCTTCTGGCTTTAATGGCAAGGTCGTACATTGTTGTGACCAGCAATGACAGTTTAAGGGTTTGTTTGAATTAGTAGTAGAATTTGTTTTTTTAACATATTTTTCAGTGTAACGAGTAAATATATAAGATAAGTTTTATCTCAACTTACATAAAAGAAAGAGCTTCTCCAACACCAACTCAAATAGACCTTTTAAGGAATGTTTCGAGTTTGAGCTTGTAGTTGACATGCTTGTGTGTATCTGTGTTTAAATTGGATAAACCAAGAATGGTAAGTTGCCATTTCTCTCTCCCTACTCTCATTTTTTTTTTTAATATTACCTCCCTACTCTCATTGACTGATAATTTTTGGGGAATTCGATGTCCATTCTTGTTGGGCCTCTGACATCAATGTTTGTGCCTTCCTCTTCTGGTCTCTGGGCCACCATGCCGTCTTTTTATTTCTTATGAATAATTTGGTCCTTTTCACTCCACTCAACTATCATTAATATAATTTCCTTGCTTCTGTAATTAAAGATGTTCGTTCTTGAGGCCATAAAAAGATAAGCTGTTTTTTTTTTTTGATATAAACATTTTAGGAAATAGGTTGGGCTCACCCATGATCCAGGGATAGGGTAGAGTTTCCCTTCCTCCTAGGTGATACTAATATTGGGCAGGGTAAGCCTTCTGTTACCTTCAGGCATTTACCTAAACACCCAGGAGTTAGGATGTTTCCCCTAACGTACATCTTGATCAACTCCAAGATTGAACTCCCTTCCTTTAGTGAGAGTATCCAACCTCTTTGCTAGTTGAACCTAAAGACAAGGGGTAAAAGATAAACGGTTTGTTTGTGAATTCCTTGACTCTTTTTTTTTTCGTGATTTAGGCTCAAAATTTGATTGTTATTGTTGAACCAGACAATTACTAGAGCCGTGGTCCCCAATAGGTGAGAGGCGACTCAATTTTAAAATGTTACGTGTTACCCGTTTTCACTGTCGGCAAAAGATATATACATGGTTTTGCACTTAAAAAACGAGGGTCATAAAATCTTGAATGAACCACTCCAAGGATGAAAAAAATCCATGATGAATACCTATAATCCGCTATATATAGATGTATTCAAAGATCGTTCGTTTGGTACAAGTAGAATAAAATAATTACATAAATGAAAATATATTTCATTCTTCTAAATAAAAGCAAATAAGTAATTATTATCAAACGAAATAATGATATAATAAGACATTCAGCATTTCATTTCCTCGGCCAAACTGGAGAAACATATATATATTTATATTTTGTTTCTTGTGAAATCCTTTCCTATATCAATAACAAGCTGCCCAATAACAATATTACCTGTTATGTTATGTTTAGATGAAGTATAAAACTGAAGCCCATTGTTTAACATATTTGTATGCGTATATTAAAATTAACTGTAATTAAAAAAAAAGACTTGTCCAATATTCCATTGCTTGCATACTTGACTTGTAATCTTGTGCTATGTGTATTTATATTATTATTATTATTGCTACTATTTATATTTAAATTAATACTACTATTTCACATATATATAAAAGGATATAGTTGTAAGTTGCTTCTTATAAATAAGTTAAGAGATAGTGATGGTACTAGTACTACCCCAGTTGTTAACTTAAAACCTACTCTGTAGTATTAGAGGGGGAGTATTATATTATATTATATTATATTATATTATATATTGCTGTTATAAGTTATTAATCATTAGCTAATTATTGACAGTTTCGATCTCTTTCGGTGTGTATATATATATATGTGTGTGTGGAAATATATTGGGCGGCTTACATTCTAATTTCAGCTTCTTGTACGATTATGCCCTTGCATGATCGCCATCGTACCGTCACACACACGTACTTTCCTAATTATAATTAGATGCTTTAATTTAGTTAATTAGCTGCATATATTTGTGCTAAGAACAAAACTAACAGAAAAGATTGACATTGTCAGTCATCATATCCGGTCAAATGAAACCCAAATAACTTGCTGAGTGGATTACACCTAATAACACGTGGAGCACTGTGCTTGCTGTTGCTGAGGTGTCATTCTGGATCACAAATTAAGCAGTCACCCAGCCTAGTTTGAACCGCTTCGATAGTGTATGCGTTCAGTTTTTTGCAAGTCAGATATATTTATAACATCATTTTTTTACATGCCCCATATATATATATATATATCCATTCATTGTTTATTAATTTCACGTGTCTCGTGTGTACGTTTATCGTTTTATGCAGAGTTTATGTTATACGTAGTCCATATAAGTCCATTGCTGTTTAATTTATTTTGTATATTCTCAGAGATACTACCTCTGATTCTAACTATAAGGCCTAATTGACTTTTCTTTTTGTAGAGATTAAGGAAGCTAAATAAGTTACTTAACCATTTCATTTGTTGTGTATTCTTAAATTAATTATTAGTTTATTAATCAAACTAACTAGTTTGAAAAAATAATTAAAAATAAAAATATTCTAAAGTAATTTAATTAGCTTCCTTAGTCTATCTAAAAAAGTCAACTAGATCTTATAGTTAGGGCCGAAGGGAGTAATATATGTTAGTTCTCTGATGGTTTTGATGATTGTCAACAACTACAAACAATTGACGAGGTTTTGCTTTTAAGTGTCAAAACTCTGTTTAAGAGCAAACCTCGAGGTTGGGTTTGTAACCTCGAGGTTAGACCTTACAGAAGCTTTAAAAATCAAGTGTTCGAATGTTGCAAAACTTGGTTTCACAAGTTATATGTGAAACCTCGAGGTTGAGAAGTCAACCTCGAGGTTCTGGTTCATTTGGAAAACCCAAGTTTCTTCATTATCACTTGTAACCTCGAGTATGCAAAGCAAACCTCAAGGTTCAACTCATACAGAAAGGTCATGTTGTTCATCAAGCACATGAACCTCGAGGTCCATGTTTCAACCTCGAGGTTGGACACTTTGTTTTGAAACATAAGCTCGATGAAAACACCTTTGACCTCGAGTATGATGTTGCAACCTCGAGTTTTATCACTTACAGAGAGCACACTGGTTTTCAAAGTATTGAAGACCTCGAGGTTAACATTGTAACCTCGAGGCTGGGCTTTATGTTTAACTTTGAACTTTGTTCTTTCAAGAGCCAACCTCGAGTACAGAAGTACAACCTCGAGGTTGTCGGGCTCCCGTGAAAACTGAAGGTTTGAAACAAACTTCAGACCTCGAGGTCACCTTTGGAACCTCAAGGTTTGCAAGTTAATGAGATTTATCAGAAGGTTTCTTCTCAAGAGAAACCTCGAGGTTCACTTTGCAACCTCGAGGTTGAATGATTTTAAAACGAAGGTTTGCCTGAAGATTTCAGGCCAACCTCGAGGTTGGATGAACTAACCTCGAGGTTAGTGACCGTTGAAGCTTTTTCAAATTTGTGAAATCTGCTATATCTTGTTGTTTGATCTAATTGCTTTCATAAATCATTCACTCATGATCCCAGATATGTTTAACAAGTTTGTTGAGTGTTTTTCAGTTAGCACAGATCAAGATTACTGAAGATTTGTGAGAAAAAGCAAAAAGGTGAACAGTGCATTTAATGCACCTGCACAATCTCATCTACTTTCAGCTAATCCATCTGAGCACGCCTTGTTAACGTTAAAGAATGCTTACTATATCAAGTAAAGTTAATTCCAACGGGCAGAAACTCAGAGATCCACATCAGACTTCATTAAGACTTGGATTAGCAGAAGTTTAGAGAGAGAAGATGACCAGAGCCTAAGCAAATCACTTCCAACGGTTGGAATCATCTCACAACGGTCATTTAATGTTCTCTACCTATAAATAGAGAGCATTAACTTCATCTCAAGCTGATACAACTACTTAGAACGAAAATTTATTGAGTCATTCATTGTATCAAGCTTACATCTGTATTGTATCATTTTGATACTTAGTTCTTCAGTGTTTATCTTATCTGCTCTGTAAGAGAGTCAAATATTTGTAAATCATTTATTGATTGTGATAACTACAAGTCAGGGGACTTGGTAGTTGGGGTGTATTGATTACAACTTGTAAGGGGGAGTGTGTTCTAGTGAGAGAACAGCTCTTAGTACAGAGTGTGTAATCAATATTGTTGAGTTAGTGGATTGAAAATCCCAAGTGAGGCTTGGGGACTGGATGTAGGTCAGAGAAAGGACCGAACCAGTATAAATCGTTGTGTGCAAAGCTCTTCTCTCTATCTCCTCTGTTCTGCTCTGTTCTGAGAGTGTAAAAACAGAACCAGTTTGCAAAAATTTTTAATATACCCAATTCACCCCCCCTCTTGGGTATAAAGCTCCTCTTTCATTTGGTATCAGAGCAAGGTCTTCTCAGAAGAGTTTAACCACTCGAGAAGGATCACTATGGAAGGAATTCTTCCTGATGGAGCTTCAATCAACAGACCTCCCGGTTTCGATGGCGAACACTACTCTTTCTGGAAAGCAAAATTTCGTGTGTTCGTAATGGCTACAGAATATGGATTGTGGAGAGTATTTGAAACTGGAGATTATGTACCAGTTAAGGTTGAAGGAGGCATCACTGTTCCAAAGACCGAAGCTGAGTTCAACGATGATGATAAGAAGAATATTACTCTCAATAGCAAGGCCATCCTGATGCTTCAAAGTGCTCTTAGCCAAAAAGAGTTCTTTCGCATTTGCAATCTGTCAACAGCTAAGGAGATGTGGAAAGCACTAGAGATTGCATATGAAGGAACTTCTGGAATCAAGGAAAACCGGATTAATATTCTAACCACTGAATATGACTTGTTGCGGATGAAGCAAGGAGAAAGCATTGGAGAGTTTCAGCTCAGATATACCCATTTGACAAATCAACTGGCTGCTCTAGGAAAGATCTTT
This sequence comes from Acacia crassicarpa, assembly GCA_034222035.1. Classification (NCBI taxonomy): domain Eukaryota; kingdom Viridiplantae; phylum Streptophyta; class Magnoliopsida; order Fabales; family Fabaceae; genus Acacia; species Acacia crassicarpa. The sequence continues at coordinate 64,584,913 of JAWXYG010000002.1, read as the reverse complement.
GATCAAGGGTCTCAAGTAAGAAAGATTCTTAATATTCTGACCAAAGATTGGGAAGCAAAGGTCACAGCTATCGAAGAGGCTCGTGGAGAGTCGATGACGTCAGTTGCAGCCTTGTTTGGTAGCTTATCTGAATATGAGAGCAAGTTGAAGTTCAAGAAGGAATTAGAAGATGTCAATGGTGGCAACAATCGCAACAAGGGAGTGGCTCTGAATGCGGAAAAGGATGAGGAAGATGAGGACGAGGATGAAGAGATTGGCATGATGGTCCGGAGATTCAAGAAGTTTTATAAAAGAGATCAAGGCTTCAAGAAATTTCAGAAAGGAAGTTCGAGCTATGAATCAAAGAAGCCTATCATCTGCTATGAATGCGAGAAGCCCGGACACATCAAGGCAGAATGCCCTCAGCTGAAAAACCAAGAGAAAGAAAAGAAGAAATTCAAGAAATACAAAAAGAAGGCATATGTGTCAGCTATATGGGGAGATAGCTCATCGGATGAGGATGAAGCTGAAGAGGATGAAAGTGAAAAAGCCAACATATGCCTGGTTGCTGAGGAAGAAGAACAACCTAGTGAAATAAATGAGGTATATGAATCTCTTCCTTCCTATGATGAATTGTTTGCTGAATACAATGTTGTTCAAAAGGAGTTTGAAAAACTTGCAGACAAGTATATGTCTTTGAAAAGAAAAAATTCTTTTCTTGAACTGCAAATTGAAAACCTCTCTTCTCCTCAATCTCTGATTTGTGATGAATGCTCTATCCTAGAGAAAAAGAATTCACAACTTACAAAAGCACTTGAGAAATTCACTAAGGGAAGTGAAATGCTCAATGTGATTTTGAAACAACAACGTTTTACAAACGATAGATCGGGCATTGGTTATAGACCAGACTTTGATAAGAAGAAAGGAAAGAAAAAGAATGGACAAAAATCCTATATGAATTATTTCACTAAATCTGTTCATTCCTCAAATCCTTTTGCACATTGTACATATTGCAATAGGAAGGGTCATTCTACTTCATCTTGTTTTCATCGAAAAGAAAGAAAAGCTAAACCTGTAGGAAATTATGTCTGGGTACCAAAAGGAACATATGTTCCCAAGGTGCATGCTAACCCCAAAGGACCCAAGAAAAGATGGGTACCTAAAACTTGACCTCTGGTGATCTGCAGGTATGTCTTAGAGCATCAAGGCCGAACAAGTGGTACATTGATAGTGGATGCTCAAGACACATGACTGGAGACAAATCAAAGTTTTTATCAATAAAGCCAAAAGACGGAGGTAGAGTCACATTTGGAGGTGATCAATCCGGGAAAATCGCTGGCATTGGTGAGATAGGCAACAATGAAGGCCCACTCATCAAAGACGTCTACCTTGTAGAAGGATTGTGTCACAATCTCCTAAGTGTGAGCCAAAGCACCGATAAGGGTAATTTGGTAATATTTAACTCTGATGAATGCTTTATTGTTAAAAAGGATTTGATCTCCATAAATGATTTGAAAAATAAAGCTTTATTCAGAGCACCTAGAGATGGAAACTGTTATACTTTGAACCTCTCTAGCAATGCTTCTACTTCTGAAAATTGTTTTGTAAGTAACTTGAATGAGAGTTGGCTATGGCATAAGCGATTAGCTCATGTTAATATGTATCAACTTGACAAGTTATTGAAAAAGGATTTGGTTATTGGCATTCCCAAACTGAATTTCAAAAATGATATGATTTGTGATGCTTGTCAAAAGGGAAAACAGACCAAATCTTCTTTTAAAGCTAAAAATGAGATTTCAACAAACAGACCTCTTCAACTTCTTCACATGGATCTAGTTGGACCAGCTAGAGTGAAAAGTCTTGGTGGAAACTTATACACCTTGGTCATTGTTGATGATTTCTCTAGATTTACTTGGACAATATTTTTATCTTCTAAAGATGAAACCTTTGATCAGTTTGTTTCATTTGCCAAGAAGGTCCAAAACGAGAAAGGGTTATCAATTTCAGGAATACGGACTGATCATGGTGGAGAGTTCGAGAATCAAGCCTTTGCTGAGTTCTGTGACAGTATGGGGATTGATCACAATTTTTCAGCACCAAGAACACCACAACAAAATGGTGTTGTGGAGAGAAAGAATAGAGTACTCACTGAAATGGCTAGAGCAATGTTGAACGAGTACAACACTTCTCAAGTATTTTGGGCTGATGCCATGAGTACGGCTTGCTACGTCTCCAACAGAGCATACTTGAGAAAGAAGCTGAATAAGACTCCATACGAACTCTACAAGGAAAGAAAGCCAAACCTAAGCTACCTTCGTATCTTCGGCTGTAAGTGCTATGTGCACAATAATGGTAAAGACAGTCTTGGTAAATTCGATCCTAAAGCTGATTTAGCTATCTTTATTGGTTATTCTAATAGGAGCAAAGCATATAGAGTCTTTAATACTAGAACTAAAATTGTTGAAGAATCTGTACATGTTGTATTTTGTGAGTCTGAATCTGATAAATCCCTTGATGATGAAGAAGAGACTATTTTCAAAAACAAATTCTTTTCGAAAAATGCTCCTACTCCTTCTGAAAATTCTGAAAATATTTTTGAGGCTGATCCAGAAAATAATCTTGAAAATCCTGATCAGTCCCAACCTAGAGCTTGGAGATTTATAAGGAATCATCCTTTAGACCAAGTTATAGGTGATGTAAATCAAGGAGTTAGGACCAGAAATAGTACCTTGAATGAAGTTACATTTTCTGCATTTATTTCTCATATAGAGCCCTCTAAAATAGAAGAAGCTCTTTCAGACAATGATTGGGTGATTGCTATGCAAGAGGAGCTACATCAATTTGATAGAAATCAAGTTTGGGACTTGGTGCCTAGACCCAAAGACCATCCGGTAATTGGGACAAAATGGGTATTCAAGAACAAACGTGATGAGTCAGCCATCATTGTGCGTAACAAGGCTAGATTAGTGGCCAAAGGTTACAATCAAGAAGAAGGAATAGACTATGAAGAAACTTATGCTCCAGTAGCTAGATTGGAAGCAATAAGAGTTCTTCTAGCATTTGCATGCACAAAAGGCTTTAAACTCTATCAAATGGATGTCAAAAGTGCTTTTCTAAATGGCTTCATTCAAGAAGAGGTGTATGTTGAACAACCTCCAGGTTTTGAAAATGATCAATTTCCGGATCATGTTTTTAGACTTAAGAAAGCCTTGTATGGTCTCAAGCAAGCTCCTAGAGCTTGGTATGAAAGATTGAGTCAATTCTTACTCAATCAAGGATTCATTAGAGGAAAGGCTGATACAACATTGTTTATCAAGAAAAATAAATTAAATGAAATTTTAATTGTACAGATATATGTTGATGATATTATTTTCGGTGCTACTAATGATTCTTTGTGTGAGGAATTTTCCAAGTCTATGCAAGGTGAATTTGAGATGTCAATGATGGGAGAGCTTAATTACTTCCTTGGGCTGCAAATCAAGCAACATAAAGATGGGATATTCATATCTCAAACAAAGTATCTGAATGATTTGCTGAAGAAGTTTGGATTGGACAAGTGCAATGGGGCTGACACACCAATGAGCACAACTACCTCTTTGGATGCTGATGAAGAGGGCAAGGACTTCAACATCACCAAGTATAGAGGAATGATTGGATCATTGCTCTATCTCACTGCAAGTCGCCCGGACATTCAATTCAGTGTTGGAATGTGTGCTCGGTTCCAATCCGCACCCAAAGAGTCTCATGCTGAACACGTGAAGAGAATATTCAGATATCTATCTGATACAAAGACTCTTGGGCTATGGTTTCCTAAAGGTCAGCCGGAGCATCTTGTGGCATATTCAGATTCGGATCATGCTGGCTATAAGACGGATAGAAAGAGTACAAGCGGGCAATGCAAATTCTTTGGCAACTCACTTGTCTCTTGGTTTAGCAAGAAGCAAACTACCGTGGCGGTGTCCTCAACAGAAGCTGAATATGTGGCTGCCTCAAGTTGCTGTGCTCAAGTGTTGTGGCTGAAGCAACAACTTGCTGATTTAGGAGTGCACTTAAAGGAGATCCCAATACTATGTGATAACACTAGCACAATAAGCTTGGCCAAGAATCCCGTGCAACATACAAGAACCAAGCATATTGATGTGAGACATCATTTCATCCGGGATCATGTCCAGAAGAGAGATGTGAAAGTAATGTTCATCCCAACTCATCTTCAATTGGCAGGCATTTTCACCAAACCATTAGCCAAGGACCCATTCACATTCATAAGAAGAGAATTGGGAATGGTAAATCCCAATGAGTTGTAAGTAATTCCTATCTACTTTTATATTAAAATATGGTTTTGATGATTATAGATCACTAACTTTAGCATCGGAGTACATAGACAATCTTATGCAGGACTTAGGTTTGCTGTCAAAAGGGCAAACCTCGAGGTTCAGTAGCCAACCTCGAGGTTGGAAGAGTGTCAAAAGGTTCAAGGTATCTGATGGATGGCACCTCGAGGCTCAAAAGCTAACCTCGAGGTTATCGAGGCAAACTGTCAAAATTGAGAATGCTTAAAAGCTGGAACCTCGAGTATGGGATTAGAACCTCGAGGTTGGTGGCAAACAGAAGAGACATCTCATCTATCAGACAGTAGAACCTCGAGGTTCTGGAGGAAACCTCGAGGTTGGAGGTAAGAATTTCAATGGTTAGTGAATTTTTTATTCATCTAACCTCGAGGCTGATATATCAACCTCGAGGTTGATCGCAGAGATTAGTGAACTTTTGTTCATCTAACCTCGAGGCTGAGAAGTCAACCTCGAGGTTGAGAGCGTGTCTATATATATGCTGCTGTGAAATTTCATTTTTACTGAACCCTAACCTCGAGTTCACTCCTTCTCTCTCGTCACTTCCTCTTCCAATCTTCATCTTTCTGCACATTTCCTCCACTCTCTGTCCACAAATGGCTTCGAAATCTCCTTCCAAGTCAGAATCTTCCTCCCATTCGAACGATGAGACAGAATCTTGGTCTCCCTCTCCACCTCCAAAACGTCAACCTTCCCCTGAACCTCAAGCAACCAAGCCTGTGAGGAAGAAGACTCGGTCTGTTCGTTTGAATACTGGGTTTGATAAGCACATCCCAGGGGTGCCCATTGATCCTCCTCCATCTCCTCCTCCGAAGAGCAAACCGAAGGGCATTTCCATCAAAGAGCCCAGTCAAGCTGAGCCTAAAAAGAGGAAAGTCCCTGAAGCAACCGGCAAAGGGAAAGAAAAAGTGGGTGAAAAGGCCAAGAAGGCAAGGACCAAGCATCCCTCAAAGCCTCAAGTTCAATCTACCTCTCAGGCCTCACAGCAAAAGAAGTTGGAGAAATTTGCTGTGAATGCAATAGAGGATATCCGGGATATCAGATCACCCCCAGAAGGATTCGTCACTGCTGCTTCATCCTTCTCCTCCAAGGAAGAAAATGATAAGTATAGAGAAATTTATCTCCCAAAAGTCTTTTGTGCTTCAGTTGCAATAAACCTTGAAAGTTTCTATAAAGAGTGCAACTTAGATCTTTCACCTTGGATAAAACAATATGAACCTTTTGTTTCCATATACTGTCCCTATACCCCTAGTTTGGTTAGGATGTTTTACTTCAAGATGAGGGATAGTAGTACATTGGATGATGATGGTGATCTGCTAGAAGAGTCAGTATCCACTGTAGTCAGAGGTGTTGAATTCTCATTGACTGCTGAGAAGATCAATAAAATTTTGAAAATCAAAAACCCACCTCCTGTTCCTGAGTTTTCATATACCAATCAAGAGGTGTATGAAACTCTCATCCCAGGCAAACCCTTCCCTCGTGACCAAGCCATTAAGCTTTCATTCAAACCAAGTGACATGCCTCCTGTGCATAGAATCCTTTGGTACATATATTCTAGGAATTTCATTCCTAAGGCTGGGAACTACACTCACTTCACATCACTAGACTACAGACCCTTCACTGCATTTGTGAAGAAAGTTCCTTTCAACATTGGGGATTGGCTGCTCCAAGGGATGAAGAGTTTCAGATTTGCCAAGAAGGAATTGACACACATACCTTATCCTTCTCTAATATCTGTGATACTTTTCTATCACAAAATCTGGTATGTGGGGTCAACTGATACGCTTGAATACCCTCTCTATTTTGGCAAACATCAGATCAACCTCATGAAGATCAAGCTTGATACAGAAGGTACAGCACAGTCTCAGGCACCTCAAGCTCCTGAGGAAGCACAGTCAGCTCCTCCACCTTCTCAGGCTCCTCTACCAGATGATCTGATGGGACAAATCAGACAGATTGTGGATCAAGCCCTCATCTCCCATCGTGCTCTCATGAAGACTGAGGTCGACATTTTACGGGCTGACATCAAGTTGGGACTTATGGATGTCATTGTGGCTCAGACTGAGGTGATGTCCCACTTGAATAAGCTAAAGGAGGAAGTGGATCACAAGTTTACTGAATTGGACTCCTCTTTAGCTGTCACACTCTCGGCTGCATCTGATGCCAGAGACAGAGCTGGCATGCTACTTAGACATTTTGGTCTCGGGGCTTCCTCATCCACTCCTGGTTCATCCTCAGTTCCAGTACAAGCTTCCACTGCTATTCCTGCTCCTGAGATGGATTCTGATCCTATCCCTGCTACAGCTGATGGCCCTAGTTCATCACTCCCTATACCTGACCCATCTTCACCTCCCTCTCCTGCTGATTCTCCTGCTCACTCACCCCCTCACTCACCTCCCTCTCACTCTTTCTCATTCCCTAGCCCTCCACACTCTTCTCCACCTCATACCACTCCTGTTGCCCAGTCTCAACCTTCCCCAGTCACCCCTACCACAGAAGTTCTTCCTAACCCACTTCCATTTCCATCCACTCCTGCCACTGAGATCTTTCCCACACCTTCTCCCTATACCTATCCTTCCCTTCTTGATCCCTCCTTTGATCCTACCACTGCTATGGTGCTTTACCAGCCTCCTCTTGTTATTCTCGACCCAGAGTATGTTGATGACGATGACAAAGGGGGAGAGACAAGCAATGAGTGAGGACTAGAGTCTAGGGATCTAGTTTCTAGAGTCTAGGGATCTATTTTTTTTTGCAGCAGCATGTGTATTTTCATGTATTTTTTTTTGTAGTATTGTCTGTATTTTGTTTTCATTGAATTCCATTATATCTTGTATAAATTTATTGAAATGGAATGTCAATTGAAATATCAGTCTCGATTTCATGCTTCTGCTTATCTCTGAGAATATATGACTCTTTATCTAAGAACTCTACTTGTGCAAAAATCAATTTTTCAAACACTCTGATAATCTCACTGATAATCTTTTAAATGTTTAAAGAGGTATTGCTTGTAGATGTTGTCATCATCAAAAAGGGGGAGAATGTTAGTTCTCTGATGGTTTTGATGATTGTCAACAACTACAAACAATTGACGAGGTTTTGCTTTTAAGTGTCAAAACTCTGTTTAAGAGCAAACCTCGAGGTTGGGTTTGTAACCTCGAGGTTAGACCTTACAGAAGCTTTAAAAATCAAGTGTTCGAATGTTGCAAAACTTGGTTTCACAAGTTATATGTGAAACCTCGAGGTTGAGAAGTCAACCTCGAGGTTCTGGTTCATTTGGAAAACCCAAGTTTCTTCATTATCACTTGTAACCTCGAGTATGCAAAGCAAACCTCAAGGTTCAACTCATACAGAAAGGTCATGTTGTTCATCAAGCACATGAACCTCGAGGTCCATGTTTCAACCTCGAGGTTGGACACTTTGTTTTGAAACATAAGCTCGATGAAAACACCTTTGACCTCGAGTATGATGTTGCAACCTCGAGTTTTATCACTTACAGAGAGCACACTGGTTTTCAAAGTATTGAAGACCTCGAGGTTAACATTGTAACCTCGAGGCTGGGCTTTATGTTTAACTTTGAACTTTGTTCTTTCAAGAGCCAACCTCGAGTACAGAAGTACAACCTCGAGGTTGTCGGGCTCCCGTGAAAACTGAAGGTTTGAAACAAACTTCAGACCTCGAGGTCACCTTTGGAACCTCAAGGTTTGCAAGTTAATGAGATTTATCAGAAGGTTTCTTCTCAAGAGAAACCTCGAGGTTCACTTTGCAACCTCGAGGTTGAATGATTTTAAAACGAAGGTTTGCCTGAAGATTTCAGGCCAACCTCGAGGTTGGATGAACTAACCTCGAGGTTAGTGACCGTTGAAGCTTTTTCAAATTTGTGAAATCTGCTATATCTTGTTGTTTGATCTAATTGCTTTCATAAATCATTCACTCATGATCCCAGATATGTTTAACAAGTTTGTTGAGTGTTTTTCAGTTAGCACAGATCAAGATTACTGAAGATTTGTGAGAAAAAGCAAAAAGGTGAACAGTGCATTTAATGCACCTGCACAATCTCATCTACTTTCAGCTAATCCATCTGAGCACGCCTTGTTAACGTTAAAGAATGCTTACTATATCAAGTAAAGTTAATTCCAACGGGCAGAAACTCAGAGATCCACATCAGACTTCATTAAGACTTGGATTAGCAGAAGTTTAGAGAGAGAAGATGACCAGAGCCTAAGCAAATCACTTCCAACGGTTGGAATCATCTCACAACGGTCATTTAATGTTCTCTACCTATAAATAGAGAGCATTAACTTCATCTCAAGCTGATACAACTACTTAGAACGAAAATTTATTGAGTCATTCATTGTATCAAGCTTACATCTGTATTGTATCATTTTGATACTTAGTTCTTCAGTGTTTATCTTATCTGCTCTGTAAGAGAGTCAAATATTTGTAAATCATTTATTGATTGTGATAACTACAAGTCAGGGGACTTGGTAGTTGGGGTGTATTGATTACAACTTGTAAGGGGGAGTGTGTTCTAGTGAGAGAACAGCTCTTAGTACAGAGTGTGTAATCAATATTGTTGAGTTAGTGGATTGAAAATCCCAAGTGAGGCTTGGGGACTGGATGTAGGTCAGAGAAAGGACCGAACCAGTATAAATCGTTGTGTGCAAAGCTCTTCTCTCTATCTCCTCTGTTCTGCTCTGTTCTGAGAGTGTAAAAACAGAACCAGTTTGCAAAAATTTTTAATATACCCAATTCACCCCCCTCTTGGGTATAAAGCTCCTCTTTCAATATACATATCCTTGTGAGTTGTGATGTATTTTTAAACAATTTAATACGATAGACAAATTCTCTCTGTGTACCCGTCTCTCTTCAAAAAATATTTTTAATGGTAATACATTACAATGTACCAATCCTGAAGTACTACTCCCTTCAGTCTTAACTATAAGATCATGTGGACTTTTTATAGAGAAATTAAGAAAGTTAAATAAATTACCTAATCATGTCATATATTGTGTATCTTTAGATTATATATTAGTTTATTAGTCAAATTAATTAGTTTAAAGAAAAATAAAAATACTCTAAAGTAATTTAATTAGTTTCTTATTTAATCTGTCTAAAAAAGTCAATTTGATCTTATAATTAGGATTAGAGGGAGTATATGCTAAAATATAATAAAAATTAAAGTACACTAAATCAAGTGTTCAACCCTTCAACCTCTAGACACAACTAAATCGTATTGGTAGTTCCACGTATGAACTAAGAATTAAAATGTCCTTTTTGTAAATTTGAACTAATTTATTTTTTCGATAACATGGATCATCCAGTTTGAAACATTATCTTGGTGAATTATTTTCACAGCTAATTTATTTAAGGTTAGCAGGTTAATCTTCACTCTTATAACAAATTCAAAATAATTATGGAACCGAATCATGAAACCGTCGCGGCTTGTGATTTGGCTGGGAACAAGGGGCATTTTCTTTTTTTGACCAGCAAGAGGCATTTTCAATAGTCGCGCATTATGATTCATGGCTGAAGGAAAAAAGAAAACACTTGGCAATTGCGTTGGTCTTCTTTACATTGACAGTTATGCCCTCTCTGTTTGGAAGTATTTCCAAATCAAAACTCCTTTCGTTAATTGATTATTAATTGCTGTTTAATAGGAGTCATAGGACATCACTCTCGGTTTCTGTAATTAATTAGCACTCTCCTATATATAATCCACACTTTCAAGAAAGAACATGTCAACAAGACGTTCCCTAATATAACTCTTTGGTCAAGTTTATTACAGCCGTTTTTATTAACTTTTGATCTTGAAGCTGTTTTTATTAGTAGATCCATTTAAAAGGGGAAATTGGTATTCTTAAGCATTAAGTCAATAGACGGAAACATACGATGTATATTTACAGGCTTCAATTTAAGGTTCAAATTACATCCAATACAATAAATTATTTTTCCATTAGCACTCCGAATCCTAAATAAATTTTTAATACATTCAACATCTTAAAATATTTTTCTCATAGCACCCATTATAAATGTTAAAAATGATTTTTGTTACAGTTTTACCCTTAAAGAATTTTCTCATCAGAACTCTAAACTTATGATATCGAGCGCGCTACTGAAAAAAATACTTTAATACTAGTTGTATTAAAAATTATTCTAGAATATTGGGTATTATTAGTAAAATATTTTAGAATGTTGGATATATATATATATATATATATATATATATATATATATATATATATATTTTAGGGTACTAAATAGTGATAAAATATTTTAGGGTTTGGATGCTACTTTAAGAAAATAAATAATACGTTTTAAAACGAGGATATATTAATTATGTGAAAGTTGCACATATACTTTATTAGGTATATTTATACGATACAACATTGAACTATCGTTGTTTATAATGTACTGTGTCAAAGAATTAAGCCTATTTGTTCATATCTCGTCCACACTATTTGCTTCTTAATTTTAGGTTCCTTATGTTTCACAAAAGGAATATGTTTATCTGTATAACAATAAGAATAATTAAGATGCGAACTGATAAGCACGGGCTTACACACATGCAATTCCGTATGGGTTTACTAATATGCCTAATCTTTAATTAGCTACGTAAACCAACAACTGACTTTTTGAAGTTAATTTAATATATATAATGCTTATCAGCTCCTTTGAATATGACTGATTTATACAAACTATATATATACTTACAGCAAAAATAAGCTAGATTTATTCAGTTTTGCTGCGTTGTTCTCTCTATCTGTTTATTTAATATTTATATCTAATCAAACATATATATAGGAGTTGGTCATATATATATGTTAATTTGTGAGCCAAACTTGGTTCTGATCATGACCTGAATTACAAAAAAAATTTACATCAGATATGGATTTTGAATTCAACTCGCGCATGCACGGATGGATGTGATCATGGCAGTGATAGATCTGTTTTTTTTTTTTTTTTTGAAGATCTAGTAAATTAGGATATGATCACTTCTAATCACGTTTTCTTTAGTTAACTGACAGGTAATTCCTTATTTACATCAGATATAGATTTTGAATTCAACTCGCGCATGCACTGATGGATGTGATCGTGGACAGATCTGTTTTGTTTTTTAAACTCTAGTAAATTAGGAAATGATCACTTCTAATCACGTTTTCATTAGTTAAATGACAGGTAATTCCTTAACCGCTTTGTTTCTTTGAATTAGAGTGAGAACGATAGTAGATGTGATGCCTGTATTTTTATTTTTATATTTAAAAATTTGTATAAAATTTGAGTAAGCAATGACGATCAATGGTCAAGAGCAGCTGCCTTCTTGATTTGGCGTTAATTGATTTGTCATTTTGTTACAAGTTTGGAATTTTACTTTTTTTTTAAAAAAAAAAAAAGAAACTTTTTTGCTTCGATTCTTCTGAAAGAAGGAAGATGTAATGAGATAATTTAGAGAAATTAATGGATTGACTTGTGTGTTTGGAAACTTTAAAAGCAGTAACGTTGTTGAAACTAGAGTCTGGTATTCAATTAATAATTAATTTCGATTTGAGTTTTAGAGCATGTAAACATATATAATTGGATGGTAAATTGAGTTTTATATAACTCATTTAATTTGAACTTTGAAGTTTGAACTGAAATTCAAAGATGCGGGTGGCATAGTTAGAGGATTTGTTGCCAGATTTTGTTTTATTGGCTGCTGATGACATACTCAACAACCATACAAAATTGTATAGTTGGAGGAGTTTTAAGCCTTTAAACTAGCCAATAAACATGTGGCCCTAAACAAACTTAGATTATTGTATGAGTGCAAGGCAAGAACATTACAACTTGAAATAATTTTCAAAAAAAGAGGGAGAATAATATTAAAATAAGATAAGATAAGTTGCAAGTTGAATTATTTTTCACAAAAAAAAAAACAGAGAGAGAATAATGTTAAAATAAAATATGATACAAGTTGAATTATTTTTCACAAAAAAAAAAAACAGAGAGAGAATAATGTTAAAATAAAATAAGTTACAAGTTGAATTAGTTTTCAAAGAAATAGGTAGTGAAGTATGCAATATTCAAACATTCCTCGATTGTGGGGGTTTATTTTCCTTTCGCTTTTGCTTGTGAACATTGCTGTTGACTTATCAGAAAATTACATAAATGCTTATGTAAGTGTTTCTAAAAATTAATTTCAAATAAAAAAACGAATCAATTAGCTAGCTAGATATGGTTTGTACCTTTAAGAGTTGTATGAGAGCAATGGCGGACCCAAGTACTAAAGAAGGGGGGCACGTGCCCCCCCTGGATTCCCTGGATTTTTTTTTTTTAAAATTTTAAAGTTTTTTTTTAAATAAAAAAAATCCCTACACCTTCTCTCATAACCCCACAGCTGCCTCGCTATTCTTCCCTGTTTTTGACCTAGCGTCTGAAATTCACTTCTTTGCCTTCCGTCTCACACGCCAAAAGCTCACTCTACTCCTTCCTCTTTCCATTATCACCACCCACATCCATCGTTCTTCGGCACGACGGCACAAGCACAACCCAGCAGACGCACAGACGCAGAAACCGTGGCTTGACTGGCTTCCTCTGTTTCTAATTCTTCAGGTGAGTTTAATCTACTCCTTCCTCTTTCCATTATCTTTTGTTTTCATTTGATTGATTGTCTATGGAATTGATTCAAAACCCCGACTTTAAGATTCTTAGTTTGATGGATGTTTGACTTTAAGATTTAGGATTAACAGGTTGAATTACCGCAAGCACGTTAGTTTTGATGTTGGGGAAGAGTCCAAATCTCATCTAATTCAACAAGGGGAAAGCCCGCAATTATTATTATTAGGGGTATTTAAATTATGATTTAAAGGATTTCATGAAGCTGGAAAATTTAAACTATGGAGTTTTAAATTAAGGGGAAATATTGCTGTGTTATGGTGCTAAAGTATCAAGTTCGGTGATGACAGAAAGAGAAATTAAAGCTTATTGAAGTTGGAATTCTTAGGAAAACATATATCAAGTTCGGGTATTTAGAAGATAATGGTGCTCGCTGTTAATGGATACTTAAAGATAATGGTTCTGCATAATGTTTACAAACAATAGTGTTTAATTATACAAGTTTTGCATTTTCCCCTGTTTTTTTACAGCAGCTCATTGGAAGAAGCTAGAATTTCCTAATCTGAGATCAAAAACAGATTCCTAATGTAAGAATATGTTTTCAAGTCATAATGTTTTCAAGTCCTTTTCTACAATTTTGATACAAGTTCCTATATTTTGTTTCTCTATGAATCACTCCCTATAGTTTCCCTGGGCTAAAAAGTCAATATTCCCCTTTGTTGATCATGTGGTTTTAATAGTGTTAAAATGTTAATTTTATCTAAGCCTATGTGCCATAGTAACAATCGACTGATCTGATTACAGCTAAGCTATTATAGCTAATGTAGCTGCAGAAGACAAAGAAACTCATTCTTTTGAAATCGATCCTTCTCAGGTAATGTAGCCAAAGCACTATTTTCTCAATTGGAAATTTGTAAGTGTTTATAATTGCTTCTTTTGATTACAATATTTTGTCTATCTTCTAGCTTGCTTTAGTTGGACCATGACATTAGGGCCTGAAATTTTTGTCCATTCTATTTTTTTAACTCCGCCTATGTTTCATTGTGTTGGTTAGTTAATTGGGTTTAGGATCGGTTTGATTCATTTTTGTTATTTGCCATTTTTTAGGATGGAAAGATATGTAGGTTCTTTTTTTACAAAGTCAAGTGGTAATGGAACTAAACGTTCTCGATCGGAATCTTCAGTTATTGATTTAACTCAAGATGAGTGTGCTACTCCCTCAAGTCAGAACAAACCAACAATAGAAGGTCCACCGGATTTGTATGTTCCTGATCCGGGTAAAAGACTTCCTATTATGACAATTGCGAAGAGTGCTCAAGAAAGGGAAATGATTCGGAGAATTTATTTAACGAATGGTCCTTGTCAACCAAAACTTGACAACTTTCCTCAATCCTTAATTGGGCGTAAAATGCGTAGATTTAATCCTCAATGGTACAATGAGTTTGGCACTTGGTTGGAGTATAGTGAATCAAAAGATGCTGTATTTTGCTTGCATTGTTATCTATTTAATTGTGAGCATGGTGATGTAAGAGGTGGTCATGATTCTTTTGTGAGTGAAGGGTTTAGCAATTGGAAAGAGAAAGGACGACTTCTTAAACATGTTGGGAAAGTTGGAAGCATTCATAACTTGTGCTTCAGTGCTGCCAAAGATTTGATGAATCAAAATCAACATATTGACATTGTTATGTCTAACATTTCTGACAAAGCCAAACAGGATTATCGTATTCGCCTAAATGGTTCTATTCGATGTGTTCGATATCTCATACGACAAGGTTTGCCTTTCCGGGGACATGATGAGACAGATGCTTCAATGAATCAAGGAAATTTTGTGGAGCTTGTAAAATTCCTTTGTGAAAGCAATGAGGAGGTAAATAATGTATCTTTAAATAATGCCCCAGAGAATCTCAAAATGATAGCTCCCAAAATTCAGAAAGATATTACTAATGCTGCTGCTAGTTTAGTTACCAGAGCTATTATTTCAGACATTGGGGATAATTTCTTCTCTATACTAGTTGATGAAGCTCGTGATATATCAATTAAAGAACAGATGGCCATTGTTTTGAGATATGTGAATTGCAATGGTGAAATTATTGAGCGTTTTCTTGGTCTTGTTCATGTTTTAGATACTTCAGCGAGTTCACTTAAAGAAGCAATTGAGTTAATTTTTGCCAAAAATGGCTTGAGCTTGACAAAGATTCGTGGTCAAGGTTATGATGGCGCAAGTAATATGAGTGGTCAATTCAGTGGTCTGAAAAGCTTGATTTTGGATGAAAATAATTCTGCTTACTATGTTCACTGCTTTGCACATCAACTTCAGTTAGCTCTAGTAGCTTGTGCAAAAAAGGTTTATGCATTAACTGACTTCTTTAATTTTATACCATTGGTATGTAATGTAGTTGGTGGTTCTTGCAAAAGAGTGGATATTTTGAGAGAAAAGCAGTTGGAAGAATTGGTCAAAAGTATTGCAAGCGATGATGTTCAATCAGGGAGAGGCTTGAATCAAGAAATGAGTTTGTCACGACCAGGGGACACACGTTGGAGCTCACATTACCGATCATTGGTAAGTCTGCGTACATTGTTCGATCCTGTGCTTGATGTGCTAGAAATTATAAAAGATGATACAACCCTTATGCTTGCAAAAAGGTCTGAAGCCTCTGCCCTTATAATGCGTATGGAAACTTTTGAATTTGTATTACTTTTACACCTGATGATCAAGGTCTTGGCAATAACGAATGAATTGTCACAAGCACTTCAGAGAAAAGATCAAGATATTGTGAATGCTATGAGTCTTGTAAAAGTTTCAAAGATGTTATTACTGAAGATGAGAGATAGTGGGTGGGATAATCTATTTCAGATGACTTCTGAATTTTGTATAAAACATGACATAGATATCCCTGATATGGAAAGTGTACTGCAAGTACAAGGAAGAACAAAACGTAGAGGACCAGTTACTCATCTGCATCACTTTAAGGTTGACATATTTTATGCAGTGATAGATACTCAACTTCAAGAGTTGAATGATCGTTTTAGTGAAGTTAGTTCAAATTTGCTGGAATGCATGGCATGTTTAAATCCGTGCAACTCTTTCTTGGCATTTGACAAGAATAAGTTGTGTGAATTTGCCCACTATTATCCTTCAGATTTTGATTGGAATGATTTTGCCATACTTGAATATCAGCTCGACACGTATATTGTTGATGTGCAACTTGATCCGGACTTTTTGAATTTACAAGGAATAGCTGATCTTGCCAAGAGGATGGTTGAAAAGAAAAAACATATTGTGTATCCTTTGGTTTATTTACTTGTAAAGTTAGCATTAACTTTGCCTGTAGCAACTGCATCTGTGGAAAGGGCATTTTCAGCTATGAAATACATCAAGACTGCACTTCGTAATAGGATAGGAGATGAATGGTTGAATGATTGCCTAGTGCCTTATATTGAAAAAGATGTATTTGATAGCATTGATGATGATGCAATTATGATAGAGTTCCAAAAAATTAGGCCTAGAAGAATGACATTGTAATTATTTTTATTGTAATATACTTGGCCTTGTTTTTCCCTTTATATTCTTTTGTTTTTTTTAATGTATTTAAAATTTTGCTTAAAAAAATTTTTTTCGGGGGCGCTGCCCCCGAACCCCCAAATCCCCTACTAATGGTGCCCCCCCTCTAATAGTTTTCTGGGTCCGCCACTGTATGAGAGATAAATAGGTAGAACTCGAGAAGCTGCGAGCTAATTCGCTAAATATATATGGCGATGATTTAAATTTATTTTTTCTCAAGTCAGTATACTTAAAATTATTTTTAAATGTGAATCTATATATAATACTTTGGGAATTTTGAGTCTCTGACTAGACAGACAAGCATTTAAACAGCCTCTTCGTATTTTTCAATCCTAATTTATCTGTATTTAAATTAACACCTTTAAGAATAATATTAATGCTTAAAGTGTAGTAAGAATTTGGGGTACGAGCTGAGATAGGTATTCCTATACGTACCGTGCATCACGTATTGCTACAGTAGTTGGTCCTTGAAAAATGAGACAAAAGTGAAACATAAATAGCAACGAAACTTTGTATCTGAGGTTGGACTACGTTTAAATGTCCCAGAAATGTTCAAATGTAGGGTATTGTAGGCTTATTGTGCGCCGGCCAGCGTTTGGTCAGCTGTCTCAACATATGAAACAGTGTTTGGTTTGAGGGTGAAGCCACCTTTTGGCCGCTAACCAATCATTTGCCCCTTTAATTAATTATTTCCCCTTCAATTATTATGGATCATTAGAGAGACTTGAGGGACCCCTGACGTCATCATCCCCTCCTTCAACGGTCCTGATTTGTTCGTTCAGCCTCCTTAATCATGAATCAGGCCTTTTTTAAGCCTCGCCACATTATTATATATTTTAGTATATTTATTTATTAAAAGGATATACTGTATATTATGCTTTGCGTTTAGAGTTCCTTTGGGCAAAAGTCAATCACTTCCCATAAGTTAACACACTCAGCCTTTCATTCCAATCCAATCCAATCCAATATATATATATTCCAAGATCCTCTACCTCTCTTTATTATATATTTAAATTAATCAGACTCAGGTGGGGTCCACACGTTTCCATTATTATAATTTTGGCCCCGCAATTTTCCTTATCTTTTATTGGGTGAAATCCCAGCTACGTATGCACAAGCTACTAATTTAATTGGTCATCAAAACTAAACTTCAAACATGATAACTTTATTAACTTCTAATATACATTTTTTTTAATAAAAAAATAATGTTTATTAGCGGAATATATTCCGTGAGAGCCGTGGAGGGTGGGTTGAATTTTGTCTGTGAAAACATGAGAGTAAAAGCTAATTAAGGGCAGTGCCTCTGTACGTGTGTAATTTAACAATTTAATCGTATTATTGCACTTAATTAATTAAACCCTTTTTTGACTTCGTTTTAATTAAATAAGGATTGCCTTAGCTCATTAACTTTATTCTCCAACAATGCCAACACACCTTGTCACGTGTAAGCCTTGAATTGTCATGCTTCTGTAGTCTGTACATTCATACATGATTCGCTGGTCGATCATATATCTAATCAATCAAGATATATATCATGGTGCATTACAACTGCTCTAGGTTCATTATTTTCCCACCAGTGTTTCATTTGAAACTTTTATTTTTTTATTTTTATTTTTCAAATTACTGTAGAATCAATATCAAATCAACAGGCCTTCTCTGGCCAAAAAATTTCAATGCTAGAGGTATTAGTATGACTATTATCATGTCAAAATGCTGAGTTTTAGCCACACACTCACAATTATTGAATTGATGAATACAATATTGGACAGCAAACAACTAAGGCGCCATCATTAATATAATTAATTTGGGAGTTGGAACAATCAGAATCACATCAGTATGCTTAGTAGGTACAGATAGATGTTTATAATCACTTTCAGGTTGTTTTTTTTTTTTTTCATTTATACAGTGTCGTTAAATGATTATGTCATGTGTAGATTTATCCAAAATGAAATATTCCATATGTTGGGCGGCATGGTAATGTAATTCTTTCAAAGGAAGGCACAGGTGCAAGTTCATTGATTCTGTCATGTAAATGTACCTAGCTACAAAGTAAAACGTTCTAGATTAAGTCTCGTGTTTTTTTTCTTGTTTAGATGAAGAAATTTAGGAAATACTATTGTATATATGTATTTACAGTGGGCCACAGACGCTTGGAAAAATAAAAACTATCGCCTATGCGGAATGTTATCTTCAAATTTTTTTCTCTCTGTCCATTTAATTTCTTTGTTATTGGATTGGCTTTGAATGGTAGAGATTTATTCTGTAAAAATATTATTATAATTTATTATTTAATATTAGTATTACAATAATATTTTTAACATATTATAAAATCTCTCATTAAAAGACAATCGAATGGTGAGAGAGAAGGAGAGACATAATGCACCCATTTTCCAGAATTTACTCACCAATTGGTTTAGCTGTGGACCAGTAATATTATAGATGAGTGAACTGAATTTGAATTCTATCTTATTAAAAAAGATTTATGGGGAAAGATATCCCCGGGAAGCCTTAATTTAATTTAGATTAGTCGGTTGCTTTAATATACTACCTCCGGTCCTAATTATAAGGCATAGTTGACTTTCTTTGGAGATATTAAGGAAGTTAAATAAGTTATTTAATCATTTCATATGTTGTGCATCTTTAGATTATATATTAGTTTATTAGTTAAATTAATTAGTTTGAAGAAAAAAATAAAAATAAAAATAATCTAAAGTAATTTAATTAGCTTTCTTAATTTTTCCAAAAAAATCAACTATGCCTTATAATTAGGACCGGAGGGAGTATAATATTTAGATAATTAAAAAAGCGTCGAACACCCGGTGGCCCAAAGGATTAAAAAAATAAAGTGAGATTTTTCTTTAAAGATGCTGAAGAGCTGTAAATTTAGAAAGTAACGTTATTAATACAATGGAAAAGTCATACGTACATTGTATAGAGGTGAGGAAAAATCAGACGTCCAGGAAGGTTCATGGAAATTTATTGGATTAAATAAAGTATTTTTTGCAGCTTAGCTTCTTCCTAATTCCCTTGACTTGTGGTTGTGAATAAAGCACCTAGATTCGCTTCAACAGGCACTCTCAATTACCCCTCTTATTTTCGCCACGAACTGTTGCCGCCTATTCCGAAACATTTTCATCATCACCTATTAATATAATTAAGCCACTCATTGTTCACACTGCTCTTCAAATGTTTGTGCACATTTCACTTTAATTCCCCTTTATTTTTTCAGTATAACTTTTTTTTATCACTAGCTGGGTTATATATTCCGATGATGATGACGACATTAATACTGCATATGCAATGAACTGGCGATATTTCGCAAATTAAATAATTGGATTGGGAAGCATGTAAACATCTTTTTTTTTTTTGTTGACACCTTACTAGGACGTTTTGAAGGGGGCACGAAACAGTACAAAAATGTTAGGTTGAAGAAGGTAGGGGGGGTATAAAGTTTAAAGCAGTGTACGGTAGTTTTTTTTTTTTTTTTTTTTTCCTTTGCTCAAAGCAGTACTGTAGTTGTTAATGATTTTTAACGGGAAAGAAAATGAAGGGAGCTAGGGTCTGCTTAAGAATAAATTAGGAATAATTGTAATTGTCAGTTTGATTTCCAAAGGGTAGAGATATAGTGAGGGATACGACATACGTCATACAAATATAATACACGTATCCAAACAAAATACCCCCTTGCAGGCTTCCCCAGAAAGTTCCTTGCCCCCCACGGATCATTTCGATCATGAGCTGTAACCCCTCCGCTATTTAACCCCCTCCATTTCCCTTTCTTTTCCTTCTCTTCATAATTAACTCCTCGTCCTTCTTCTTCTTCGATCTCTGCTATACTAGCTACACGCGCGACATACAATACATAGCTTACATATATATCTGGGTTAATTTGATCCATGGAAGAAGCTGCGGCGGCGGCGGCGGCAGTACTGGTGGACAAAGGAGAGGCGGAAGTCCTGGATTTGCCTCCGGGTTTCAGGTTTCATCCGACGGACGAGGAGATCATCACTTGTTATCTGACGGAGAAGGTGCTGAACAGCCGTTTCCGTGCAACTGCAATCGGTGAAGCTGATTTCAACAAGTGTGAGCCTTGGGATTTCCCTAGTAAGTTCCTGTTTCTGCTTAATATATCTCATGATTGATTGATTTGTCAATATGTGTGAAATAATGGATGGGTTGTTTGTTTGTGTAGAGAGAGCAAGGATGGGGGAGAAAGAGTGGTACTTCTTCTGTCAAAGGGACCGGAAATATCCGACTGGGACGAGAACGAATAGAGCGACGGAGTCCGGGTACTGGAAGGCGACCGGAAAAGATAGGGAGATATACAGAGGGAAAGACAACCTGGTGGGGATGAAGAAGACCCTCGTCTTCTACAGAGGGAGGGCTCCCAAAGGCGAGAAAACTGGCTGGGTTATGCATGAATTCCGATTAGAGGGCCAATTCGCCACTTACAACCTCCCCAGGGCAGCTAAGGTATATGCATACATCCAGTTTAATTTCATCATGAAATTAATCACTAATTGATAATAATATCACCCTTCCTTTTACCTTTTCTGTGTCTGTTGGTTTGAAAGTTCCTTTCATATTCTGCTTTAATCATCATAAATATTTGCTTTGGGTTTAATTGGCATGATGAGGGAGGAGAGAATCTTACAGATTGGGTGATGATATGATGATGATGCAGGATGAATGGGCGGTGTGCAAGATTTTCCACAAGAACACAGACGTCAAAAAGATTCCTGAGCTTCTAAGGATCAACTCTCTCAGCGATCATCTTGTTGATTACTCTTCCTCGCTCCCGCCTCTCATGGAGCATCCTTCTTTCACTAACGCCGACCAGCCCGGCTACAGTCATTGTGGCCGTGAATTCAAGGATCAGCCGTCATCGGACGGCTATTATTACCCCGACTTCGCCGCCAACAATCAGACGAGGGTGATGAAGGTGGAACAACAAGACCACAGAAACTATGAGATGATGACGATGATCCCCAGTTACTGCACCGGCGACGCCAGTCATAATCCTCTCTCGCGAGGAACAATCCAGAATAATCCGAGTTTGTGGGCTGAGCAGAATAATGTTGTGATGTCAGATTACAGGAACAGAGATGTGATGGGAGGTGGCGTGAAGAATGAAACGGTATCGTGGGGAATGGATAAACAGTGCAATATGGAGCATTCTTCGATGGTGAGTGCGTCGCAGGATACCGGCGGCGTAAGCAATGACAGAAACGCCGAAACATTCTCGGCGGTGTCGTCCAGGAGAGACATCCTAGGAAGGAATAAGGCAGTATACGAGGATGACTTCCCCCTCCACAAGCCTCCATCACTTGGCTCCTTTCCAGATTTGTGCAGCCTCTGGGATGACTACTGACATTCAACAACAATATTTATCAATCAGCTGAGATCAAGAGATCGAGAACGCCAGTTTAGTTTGCCTGATACTTTGTGGTTTTCTAGCTCAATTAGATTTTCAGACTATGCTTGTTTCTTTTTTCATTTCTGGTTTTTAATGTCTTCTATTTATGCGGATTGATCATATTAGATCAAACAGAAGTTCTTGCATATATATGCATATACTGTATAGATTGGATATCTATGATATCCAAGCCTTGTCTCGTCATAGATTTTCATTCATACAATCACATGCCAACAAGGGATTTGATCCATGGATACTCATCATGTACATCTATCATTCTTTTGTTATGCGCTAATTAGTTGGTTTTGATTCATTCATTTCATCTTTCAGTTTCTTAATTACTACTAGTTGCTGGCTATTAAATTTAAGTTCAACTTGTAATTTGTGGATGTATGAATTTAATTTTGGTTGAATTTCTTAGTATAAATTAATATATGTATCGTCCCCCATATAAATTCTTGTTGAGATTCCAAGCAAATCAAGCCTAGGCATTCATTTAGGATCCTTGGGTTGAGGCCGTAATATTTTATGCCTGTCGAATATATCTATGTGACACCCCACCATCAAAGAGGGGAGCAGCATTAATTCCGAAGAAAATCGTACATTTTTCCTTTTAAAAAAATTTTCCTACTTTCGAATTTAAAGGTTCTGGCTGCCTAGTGCTTCCCACCAAGACAAGACTACTGTTTTTTCCTCAAAAAAATCGCACGCCTATTTTCCATTTGGCTTTCTCATACTTCTGTAATTACCTAGCTAGCTACAAATAAATTAATTAAAAGCTAATACACTATAGTATACAAGAGTGTAGACAATAGCTTATGATTATGGATATCGACAAGAATATAGTACACTACTGGGATTATTTTAATTAAATTGGGAATGCAGTTAATAAACACAACAAACTGGTTAATACAAAGGAGAGTGAATATGTGTATATATATGTATGTATGCCTGGAATTTGAGGCAGGCATGCATGGGTGAAGCGGATGAAGCATGTGAAGAATTCCCTGAAAGTGTGCAGTGGATGCCTCCAGAAAGGGATTTTAATTTATAGAATATTAGCATAGGGGTGGCAAATCAGGCTCATAATTATAAAACTGTACTGAGACACAACAAATTAATTAAAACTGAATCTTGTGTCTAAAGTAACCTCTTAGTCCTCACATGTGCCTATGCCTCCCACTGAGCTCCCATAATTAAGTCGAGTCTCTGCTTTCTTTCTGAACCAGTTTTTGACATTTGTAATCCTATACAATATGCATCTCTTGAACATCTTTTGTAGATTTGCATATCCATACACACACACACACTACCTTCCTCAAGCAACCTATATCCATTCGCTGTTGCTGGCCAGGCCAGCTAGCTTTAGCAAGAGGGCTTTGAATTAAGATTTCATTTCTCCACACACATATAAATACGTATGTACATGTACTACGTATTATTCGAATGCCAATAATAATGTATTTAAAGGGATGAGACCGATCGTGTTTAGTACGGGAGTGTGAGAAGAAAGAAAGAGGAAGGCTTATAAGCTAAGGGGTACGACGTAAGGGCGAAATATATAGGGCACGTGCCTGCCACGAAGGGTTCATTGTGATTTCTCACCTCTCAAATTGGAAATAACTGCACATATATTTTGATTTCCATTCTAAGCAAAGCGTTGTTGTTTGGGGTTTTATGCTTGCGGGGAACTTAACCGCCTTAATTTGGTTGTCTTCTTCAGTGTCATTATATTTTATTCCACTCCTGGGGCGAAGAAGAAGTAGTGTAGAATTGGAAAAGGGTGAGAAAATGATTTATGAGAAGCAAAGTAATAGAGGGCTTAACATCATATGTATTCATGGATGATGGATATAGATGAAGGGTGAGAGAGAGGGAGGGAGGTGGATTGAAGAAGAAAGGAATTATGCTTGTATCTGAATCAGAAAACCCTGATTTGTTGCATGAAAACAAGGTGGGTGTGGGGGCTCACCGACCAATGAGGATTCTCCACCAATTCATCATCTATCACTGTCTCTTTGAAAACTATGTGGATTTCAGCAACACACACATATCCATTTTTTTTTATTTACATATTGATGCCCAATCAACCTCACAGCTTATGTCATCTTCTTCACTTGATCCATTGACAGGCATTAATATAATTATTAATCTTTCCCACTTTTCCCCACCTATATGGCTTCTCTTTCTGTCAATTATTTTTAAAAGGGGACCTTCTGTATCTTTATCTTTGTCAATATGTGAAAATCTTGAGTCACTTGACCTTAACAATGAAATTTAGTTAAAAATAGTATCTCCTAGCATAAGAGATCAAGGTGGGTGATCCTACCTAATTCTATGTTGCAATTTACAATTTTTGTTAACCGGTTTAATTATTTTCAAGTGAAGTATTAATGGAAAATATATATAAACCACATGCTCCATGCACCTACAAATTAAATATATACGTCACTCCTCTCCAATAATAATGCTTACCTGTACGTACGTAGAGTTGAAGGAGTTAGCAAAGTTCTCAAGTTCAACGGTTTACAATTATGAGATGCATTTGTAATTAAACCCGTTTATACGATTTTGTGAGATATGATATGGCAATTATTTGAATGAAATTAATAATAATTAAGGATCTATCTTCTTCAAACTTTGCAAAAGGACTGTAATTGGAAACGGAGGAATTCAAATCATAAAACAATTGGATGGTCTGAACATGCATGATTTTACCACACGGAGCTAGCTAGCGGGACCAGATTAACCTCAGAGAATCTTTCCCTCAAACATAATCATGTCACTAAACAGTGCTTAATTTATCTGAGTAGCGAATTAACATTATATGACATGTTATGTGATCATGAATAACACTAATGATATAATGGCTGCCGGAGAGTGATTGCAAGTTTGCTTTTTTATTTTTTCAATGGCTACTGTATCATTATTAATCTTTGTTTCAATTATAAAGCCCGGTTCTGTCATCTCCCAGAATTTGCATATCAATCATTATAATGAATGGGACCAATATTGGATCATTATAACTTCAGAACTCTTATAATTATATTAGCTCAAATGATTGGGATTCTACATTTTTCCACTTCTGTATTCACACTATATATCACATACATATATAATTACACACAATATAAACGCTTGAATAATGAATTAAGTACTCCACGTAATTATCCCAGAGATGATTAAGATGCGTGCGTGTATCTGAAACCGAGCCATATCTCAGTTGCATTAATTATTTATTGACTTGCCATCAATCTTAAACCTAAAATTGAGCGGTTTATTGACCAAAGTGTGTCAAACACGCACAGGGTTACTGATTATGAAATTGAGAGAAATTATAATCAAGCATCGCGTATATATCAGTTATTGTTTCCTAATTAAATTCAACTTGAAGCGAAGTTAAAATTTCAAGGCTGCGTCTCCATATATATTACTCCCTCCGGTCCTAATTATAAGAGCTAGTTGACTTTTTTGGAGAGATTAAGGAAGCTAATTAAATTACTTTAAAGTATTTTTATTTTTATTTTTTCCTTCAAACTTATTAGTTTGACTAATAAACTAATACTCCCTCCGGTCCTAATTATAAGGCATAGTTGACTTTGTTTGGAGAGATTAAGGAAGCTAAATAAGTTACTTAATCACTTTATATGTTGTATATCTTTAGATTATATATTAGTTTATTAGTCAAACTAATTACTTTGAAGAAAAAAATAAAAATAAAAATACTCTAAAGTAATTTAATTAGCTTCCTTAATTTTTCCAAAAAAGTCAACTATGCCTTATAATTAGGACCGGAGGGAGTATATAATCTAAGAATATTTAACATATGAAATGATTAAGTAACTTATTTAGCTTCCTTAATCTCTCCAAAGAAAGTCAACTAGCTCTTATAATTAAGACCAGTATCAAGTAAAGTCAGAGGCTGGTATTAATTATGTGGTGGCAGATATGCATGCGTTTCCAATAATTTCATAGTCCTACATGAGACATCATTTTCTTAATCAGATTAGCATCAGCAATACCCCACGTCATATATAGTGTCCAGTTAACACAAGACTCGAGAGAGGAAACTGACAATCTAGAAACTTTTGTCTCTGTCCTTTTTTGCTTTTTCGTCTTTGATTTCCTTGGAAATCGCATTATTTAACTTCCATTTCAAGCCTTCTTTTTCTTAGCAGCAAATTAAACTAATGAAGCTGAGTATGGCAAAGAAAGGGGGGGAAGGAGAGACCCTAATAAAAGCGGAGTCTTCATGTCAACATAGAAGAAAAGTAGAGTAGAATCTCTGAAATCTTTTCCATGTCATTTCCTCGCGCATCTATACTGAACTTTAATTTGTAGTGTGAATTCATTTGATGATCGACCAAAAAGTATTGAACACACTAACAGGATAGCACATCAATTTTTCTTTTTCTGTGTTGTCGTGTGATTGATAAAAGTTGGACGCTGTCCAACTCTCTTTTTAGGCCCTGTTTGGTCAGTGAGAATGGGGTAGAGATTGAGATTGGATCAAAGTAAAATGTTTTGTTTGGTAGGTGAGAATGAAGATAACCAGGGATAGGATAGACAATTGGATCAAAACCACGTCTCCCCTGATATTGCTTTTTTAATCCTGAGATTACAAATTTACAAGACTTATAATAATTTTTGGACAAGAGCACCCCTTTTAATTTTAACCTAAATTATGACTCATCTATGCCCATTATTGCTTTCCATTAGGATAGAGCAATGGACGGGTTAGATAGCCCATGCTCAAATCTAAAACGCGCCCATTTAACTTTATACAGGTATAGGCTAACTCATACTCATGTCTCAACCCATTTAAACCCGGTAAATAGACTAACATATATATGGGCGGGCTAACTGGATTTTAAGCAACCCATTTATATTTGACCATTTTCTTGGAAAAAAATATATATAAGTATTAAACATCCATCATTCCATCCAAATCGATCATTCTAAATTCTAAAATCTAAAATTTCAAAGTTCAATAATCACAATCCACACAAAAGAATGTAAATTTAGACAAGTACCATTTTCATAACATAATTTTGATGTTTAAACTCTAAATTTTAAATTAAAATTAAGATTCACAGAGAAAAGACAAAATAAAAGAGAGTGAGAGATTGAGAGTCGACCTATCAAGAAAAATGAGTGTTACACTATTACTTAGAGTCCTCAGTATCCTGTCCTCTGTCCATATATTTATTTTTTTTTAAAGAAAAAATAACTAAATGGGCAGCTGAAGATGTGGATATAGCCTGCCCATTTAAGTCTTAAATGAGCGGGTTTTAATCCAATTCGTTATGGGTTTTTTTGAGCGAGCTCAAAATGACCTAATTACATAGAGTTGTGGGTTCCTTGCTCAGTCCGTTATGGGTCTTTTTGGATGGGTTCACCGAGAAGACGATGAATTGTTGACATTTGATGAGGTTTCTTCATTCTTTTTGTCCATGATTTTTGCTCTAGATACTACTCCCTCCGGTCCTAATTATAAGAACTATTTATCAGAATTTTGAGAAATTAAGGAGGGAGGTTAAATTAGTTAATTATAATTATTTCCCCAAAATACCCCTGCTTAAATTTAAGAATTACATGAAGCAAAATTTTAACAAATTTTAACTGACCTTCTTACATAAATTCTCCTCGGTACCTTCTCTTCCGCGCTTGTCTGGAGTTCGCTTCGTCCTTCCCTCTCTGCCTTTCCCATTTCTCTTTCACTGCAAATCCCACAAAACAAACCTTTTCCCATTTTCAATTTTCAAATTAATTGCATTCTCAACTTCACACTAGTACTTCATTTATTACTCTTTCGTTTAAATCTGTAATTTTTTGATAATACTTAATAAAAAATTGTTTTTTTTTCTCCCGAGTTTGCGCAGGAGCGAAGTCTAAGGGCATTTATGACTAATGCTTCTTCTATTGATTGCTGCATCCACGTGACACCAGTTTGCTTCCAACGGCTAGATTTCGTTGTAGAAATTAATTACAGGTTCAATGTTTAAAATCCTTTCTAGATTTTTTTTGTTGAGAAAATATAAATAGGGGTATTATAGGAAAAAATTGACAAAACTTTAAAAGTGTTCTTATAATTAGGACCAAAATCAACTCCAAAAAGTGTTCTTATAATTAGGACGGGAGAGAGTATTTAATAGTTGCCAATGTAAAAGCTTAAAGTAATTATTTTCTGATGTGGAAGTTCAGACTATGTTGCAACTACAGAACATGCTTAAATAAAACATTGACTTTGATACTCATTGTTGTGAAAGCCGAATATATAAAATGTAACCAACTATACGAAAAAATTACAATACTAGAAAACAAAATTTTTATACATAATATAATAAATCATAGCTACTATATCTAATAACAGCTATAAATAATAAATCAAACAATAATTAAAAGAATATTAGAATCTAATTTCACTCCAAATAATTTATGAGTGAAATAATATAAGCGAAGAGAAAATATAAAATGCGTGAGAAAAGGCAATTGAAGGATTATTTTAATGAGAGGAGGGGCCTATTCTTTTACAGTGTAAGAGCCCTCCTTGTCTTGAAAACCAACCGATGTAGGACTTCCCATACCCTACACATGAAACTTTCACCGAAAAATAACATTATCCTTTCTTATCTGGTTTTTCCCATGGACGACGATATGAAAAGACGAGGAAGGCGAGATAGGCCGAGAATTTTTATTTTTATTTTTTAATGATAAGGGTATTTATAATCTGTACACATTCTACATCAAATCATAAAATTAAATTAATGTTGTCATTCCCTCAATATGTTACCAAACATGATTTTAAAATCCCAGTCCCATGCCAAACCCAAACCATCACAATCTCAACAGCACAAGCCAAGCTTTGATGACTATTCAACCGCATAAGCCAAGCTTCAATATCACATATTATCTCTCTCGTTAGTATAAGACTCAATTAATCTTTTTTATAAGAGATTAATGAAATTAAATTAGTTAGTTATTCATAACATATGTCGTATATTATTTAATTATATATCAGTTCATAAGTTAGATAAATTAGTTTTGCATAAAAAAATAAACACTCTAAAATAATTTATCTAGCTTCATTAATCTCTTTAAAAAGGTCAATAAGGTTTTATACTAAACACCGAAGGTAGTATAATGCAGACTTTTCCTTTATATGGAAATTAAAATAATTTTATAATTTATGACAAGCTTATATATTTCATAATATATATATATATATATATATATATATATTATATATATATTCCCTTCATATTTTATGTCCTGTTTATATATATAGAGAGATGGCCCCGAAAATGTAGCCGCGCATGTAAAATGTTTTTGGGAAAATTCGTGGCCCCTATTGGGCAATTAATTCCAGAAAAGGCCCACAAAATCTGAAAATAAGGAAAAAGGACCTGAAATTCTGACAATATCTAAAAAGGCCCAAAGATTCTGACGGAGTTGTTAATGAGGCTGATATAGTTGTTAACCGGGCTGATTTAGTTGTTAAAAAAAAATTTAACAACTAAATCAGCCCGGTTAACAACTATATCAGCCCCCCATTAACAACTATATCAGCCCCATTAACAACTATATCAGCCCCCGTCAGAATCTTTGGGCCTTTTTGGGTATTGTCAGAATTTCAGGACCTTTTTCCGTATTTTCAGATTTTGTGGGCCTTTTCTGAAATTAATTGTCCAATAAGGACCCTCAAACGAATTTTCCCAATGTTTTTTCCCCTTTCTTCCTTTTCTTAATTACAGGCTCCAGCTATACTGATGCACTCTTGAGGCTTTGGGTCAACAAATTTTGGGGCAAGTTTGTTGTGTTTTAAATCTTTTTTTTGTTGTTGCTATAAATGTGTTTTAAATCTTATTACCTAAGGTGGATGATGGGCTTTGGTACAACTTATCAGAATGACTTGGGCCCAACAGGCCCGAACGAAATAAAAATGGACATGACTAAATAACGGATGGCCCGAGTTATAGGGAAACGTGCAAGAGAAGGTGAGTGGAGTGATCATCGGAGACACGTCTATTTTACCCCAAAACACAACCCTGGACCTGGTCAATGAATAAGACGAGACCTGCCTTATACGCTACTCCATTTTATCCTTAATTTTATCCATTTACCCCGATTTTTATCCATTTCTTAATTATCCCCTGCTTTCTCTTTCTGATCTAAATATAAGATAGGGTTGATTTTTTAAAAGATTAAAAAAACAAAATAAATTATTTCATTATGTTGTAAGATTTTATATCATCTTATAAATCAAATAAATTAATTTTAAAAATAAAAATAAAAAATACTTAAAAATAATTTAATTAGTTTATTTAATTTTTCTAAAAAAAATTAACTCTGTCTTATTGCCTTACTGATGATTGAATTATCAATAATGCATCTTTGAGCATGCCACGTGTTCCGAGTGTGAACTTCAAGCTACGCGCCTTCCCCATGGTCTCCTTTCACCGTCCGATCTCATCCACCCCATTTCACTTCCTCGTCAATTGAGAAACTGTACATAACTTTTTCGATTTTCTGCGACATCCAGTACCAGTAGAGGCAATTTGTTTTTTTTTTCCTATTCGTTTCCCTCATCCGTTTTTTCTTTCTCAACTCTCGTGACCTTCCGTCAAACTGAAAGTTAGATTCCGTATCTCCATTTCGATGGCGAAGGTTTCGAACCAGATTGGTTTGATTTCAACCTGGCACGACGATGTGGAACAACATCTTCACAAAATTTTTCTATGTCCAAAGATTCTTAGCTATGATTCTCGTGTTACATGCTCTGTGAGGAGATTTCCTTCTCTGAAACTAAAATCCCAGGTTCTCAGATCTCCATCCTTTTTGTCTTCTGAGCTCTATGCCAAAAACCTGGTGTCTCACGAGTACGCTCGCAGGCCCGGCAGAGGGAAATTTCTATCTCGATCTTCGTCGTCAGCTCAGGTTGGTTATTCCCCCGTCCCTTACGGTGCATCCAGATGGGATATTCTTTTTGGAGTTAAACTTATTCTACTCTTGTTTTCAGCTCTATATAAATAATCTACGATCTCGGCTTTAATCGTTCAAGCCACCATTTCTATCAAAATTATATATTAATGCTTCTATTCTAAATTCTTTTATATTTCAAGTTTGAATTGCCCCGGGGATTTGATCCTCATTTAGTTTCCTTCCTAGGATCCATTATGAGGAAATTTCTTTGATTTCCATCTTACGAGCCGGAAATTTGTGGAGCTTCACATTTATTGATTTTTTAATTGAATTTCCGTTTTAATCTTGTTCCTGACATGGCATTTGCAGATGACCCTTAGAATTGGTAAAGCTCAGAAATGGTGGGAAACAGGGCTTAAGCCGAATATGAGGGAGGTGACTTCGGCCCAAGACCTTGTGGACTCCCTATTAAACGCAGGGGACAAGCTGGTGGTTGTCGATTTCTTTTCTCCTGGTTGTGGTGGTTGCAGAGCTCTCCATCCTAAGGTATTAGCTGAGCTCTCTTGTATCATGGATTCACGTCTTTCTTGTTTATGACTTATAATTCTGATTTTTCGTTGGTGCTGCGATAGATATGCCAACTGGCAGAGATGAATCCAGATGTTCTTTTCCTTCAAGTGAATTATGAGGAGCATAAATCTATGTGTTATAGTCTTAACGTCCACGTCCTTCCCTTTTTCCGCTTCTACAGGGGCGCTCATGGTCGTTTGTGCAGCTTTAGCTGTACCAATTCCACGGTTAGTTAACTCTTTTCTTAATATTGCTTATTTTATTTTATTTTTTCAATTGCATGATTTCATGTTTGATCTCTCATTCTCTCTGTATCAAAGCTTGGTTCTTATCCTGGTTTATCTCTTCCTTAGTGGCTATGCGCTTCTGGTATGAACTGATTGTCTATTATGTTTATCTAGCCTTTCGGTATTAATTTTTGGGGTCCTTTTGTCTGTAAATTGTTCACATTGTGGAAATGTTTCGTTTCTCGCGTTGTCTACAGGATTGTTCTAGTGCTGCATTATATTCAGAATTGCAATTCATCTCATTTGTGCGTCGTCCTAAATAGGAAAATGAAAATAACTGATAGAAACTGGTGGTTTAATTGCAGATTAAAAAATTCAAAGATGCATTGGCCAAACACACCCCAGATAGATGCAGCTTGGGCCCAACCAAAGGGTTAGAGGAGAAAGAGCTCTTAGCTCTGTCTGCCAACAAGGATCTGTCATTCACTTACACACCAAAACTAGATGAAGCCCCTGCACAGCCAGCTCCTAGTTCAGAGCCCCTTCCATTAGCTTCAGTCAGCCCTAAGTCTTGTGAAGGGGACAAGGAGAGAAGTCTGAGCACTGCTGGTCGTTGAAGCGGTGAATTTGTAAACATGCCTCATCTCTTGATTACAAGCCTTGTACAGTGTATCTTTGGCGTATAATCTTCCAGAAGTATAGGTGAAGGTGTTATTTGTTCCCTTGGCTGCTTCAGGCTGATGGATTTGTTTTTTGGGATCCATGCCTTGTTGGTGATGTGACTGTAATAGGAAATTAGGAATAGAAGTGCGTTGGACACTGTCAAATTGTATCATGTGCTGTAATGTTTGTGGTATTCCAGGATGCATATCATTATATTCTCCAATAGAAGATCATACTTTTGTGAAGTTCAATCCGTGAGCCTCTTGTTTCCTGTAATGATTCAAATGCGAAGATGATATGTTTGAAGATTTAGTTTTGAGGGTTGAATGCATATATTTGATGAACAATCCGTTATTTGATTGAGTAGCCAAGGTAATGGCTACTAAGAAAAAGAGGAGACAGGAGTTTGGTGTTTGGACCCACTCCTCACCTGTTTCTGGGGTTAACGGAGGCCATGGAAGCTTCAAGAAAATGCACAAGTGTCTGGTACCGGTGTTTCTGGAAGTTCCCACGTGTCGGAGGTGACAGATGCTCGACGCGAAAAAGGACGCGTGGATCGTATTTAGTTTGACATATCACATACATATGGCAGGAAAACAAGTTATGTGAGTGACGCCGCTAGGCAATATTTCAACCGCCCATTAGAGAGATCTCAATGTTGCTTTTGGATCTGACGCAGTCCATGTCCCAATATAAATCCACCTGAAAATCCATTTCTCCCACATTATCTTCTTTTCTCATACTTGAAAGCAACCTCCATTCATTTCCCAACTGTTGCGATTACGACTTACGCGCTCCACTTTGATTTATCATTTAATTATTTTTTTTAATAATAAAATTTTAGGAAATGGGTTGAGCTCACCCACAGTTCAAGGGTAGGGCGCTTGAAGCTCAGTCCACAGGAGATACTGGCTAGAGAGTATACATGCCTCTACCTCTATCAGCGTTACCACTGCTTTCTAGATCCCTAGGATGTCTCTCCCAAAGCCACGCAGGGATTGAACCCTCTTTCTAAAGGTGAAGAAGATCGACCCCCACGCTAGTTGAACCTAAGGACCAGGGGTATCATTTAATTATTTGTTTCTTCGTATTTGAATCCTGTCATTTTCAATTTACACTAAGCTCCCATCGTTCTCGTCTTGTGTTAAGGTGCTCGCAAGTTTTCAAAATCGCCTCTTAATTTATTTTCAAAATAATCTCTCAAATGCATATTGGACTTGTTATGACTATAATTACTAATTAGGGTAAATCATAGACAATATAAATAAATAAATTGAGAAATGATTCCTTTTAATTGTGGTACGTATTACATTGCGTTGCTTAAATTCTACAGGAAGCGGGAAGGTTAATCTTAACATCTGGTTAAAATCAATAACATGAAAGACCAAGCGACAATAAATATGATTGCAAGAAAGATAAGAAATTTTTGTATAAATCTGATTTGTCATGTTATTTATAGACTAATTAATTAAAATAGAACGACTTATAAGCTTATTAGTGATCTGACACCTTCTAAATATTAGATGACATGTTAATAAAAAAATTAGAAGGTTTCACAAGATTTATTTTTTGAATTAAGGTGTAAAAATACACGTGTGTTTATAAAACCAAAATAAAATTGTCCATCTGTTAAAATTTAAAAGAGGCTAACCTCTATTAATAGGACCCACATTATTTAAAAAATAAAAATATCTACAATTTTTGAAATTCCTCCTCTGCCCTTCGTTTTACCTTCTCTCCTTCCTCCATCGATCATCTTCTCCATTCTACACCGCCCGACTTTACCCTTCCCTCCTTCCTCCTTTATCTTCCCCGCGGCGTCGAAATCTCTATCTTCTAAAATCAATCCTAGGTTTTTGAAATGTCTCTGTCTTCACACAAATTATGGCTATTAGATATTGTCCAATTTTGAATGTAATTTTTTTCGGCTCTGCATCTGGATGTCCTAGGTTTTTTTTAATCCACGAATTTGTGTTTGGTAATTTTGATCGGATCTGGGCAGGTTTTACGTGGTGTCGAGTGTTTGAAATATGGCTGACAAAGTCAATCATGAATACGACTTTCTTTTTAAGATAGTCTTGATTGGGGATTATGGTGTCGGAATACCTAATATCCTTTCTAGGTTTATGCGAAATGAGTTCTATTTGGAATCCAAATCTACCATTGGGGTGGAATTTGCTACGAGGACGTTACAGGTTGGTTTTCTAATATCTACTTTCATGTAATTCGAGTTTTCTTTCGGTTCATTCTTGTATTTTCTGATTGATCTTCCCCTTCGATTTGTCTTATAAGAATGTTATGGACCTAGGAACATGGGCCACGAAGCCCAATCCACTATGCCATCATCTGCGGCAACTATCCCCACTAAAATCGCTACTGACAGCATATCCCTGGATTACGACCCACGAATAGCCGCGTATCTCGGACACGAATCCTAACTACCATTCCCTATAAATAGAAGATCACTTCACTGGTGAACGGTACGCTGTATCAACTCACTTCCTTCCTCACTGAACACACACCCCACACTCAGTGGCTAAACGCCGGAATTCTATTCGAACTACGTTGGCTTTGATCCCTGACTTAGGGTACGTAGGCCCTAGGCATAGTTCCTAGTTCAAGCCATAATCCAGACAGACATAATCCACACACGAACATTTGGCGCCGTCTGTGGGGACCCTAAAAAGGTCGACCACAAGGTTTTAAGGTCACGTATCAATGGCAAGGTCAAAGAGGACTTTAACAGCTCCGAATACTCAGGAGCCGGAGGAACACGGACAGCAAATGGTGCAAGCGGAGCAACATGATCGTACCGACCCCGACATGGATCAGGTTATCGTCGAGACAGAAGAAGAATCGAACGCGGCCGACTCCGACATCCCACAAAATAACGTGTTAGAGCACGAGGAAACTCAAGCCCCTGAAGGCAGTGCATGGGGGGGAAGTTCAGGTTATAAACCCGGACATTCTCTTGTTGCAGAATACAATAGGTTCCATCCTGAACAGAATGGAGGGAATGGAAACCCGCCACAACCTGCAAATTCAAGAAAGCGCTTAAGCGCACTAGGAAGAGATGGTCCGACGTGACGAGGAATGGAGGAATTTCTTCCAGCAATACGCTGAGCAAAGTGACAAAAGGAATTCTGCAACCAACAAAGATGAGGCGGGGCCAAGTCGGCTTGGTTCCCACTCTTAGAACAGCCGAGTAACGGGCGCGACAGAGACCGAAGTAGAGAACGAGGGCAATCACGGGAAAATGACCGAGATGAGCAAAACACACAGTCAGGCGATAATGGCCATCGCAGAAGACAAGGCCGGACTGCCGGCACTAATGAAGAAACTGATAGACGAGATCCAGCGTCAACTAGGACGCAGCAGGGGGATCAACAGCAGGGCAGAAATCCGAGTTCATCAAGGGATCGGATTATATCTTCATCGGACGATAATGACAAGGTGGTGACACCCTTTACCGACAAGATTATGACAGCACCTTATCCGAAACACCTCGACACGAAAGACTTCCCCAAATACGATGGTAGCCAAGACCCACAGATCCATCTCGGAGATTTCAAGATGATAATCATGGTGAAGGGATACTCAGGACCGGTCATACCGCGTTTGTTTGCAGGAACTCTCCGAGGGCTAGCACAGATATGGTTTAATAGTTTACCAGCCGGCTCAATACCAGACCTCAAAGATCTAGAAAGCAAATTTCTGCTTCATTTCGCCCCTAGTAGGAAACAACCCAAGACAGAGTTTCAACTCGACTAGATACGACAGGGACCCGGAGAGACTCTACAAAAATATTTGGAGCGATTTAATAGTACTGCTTTGCAAGTTCCTGGGTTGAAGGACGATGTGCAATTACACTGCGTGATGGCGGGCTTAGACAAGAGTTCATCGTTGAAAAAGTCGATCATGAAGCGCCGCCCAGCGTCATTGACCAAGTTCAGAGATCGCACGAAGCAGTATATAGAAATGGAGCAAATGGAGGCAACGAATCATACACCAGCCGGATAATCCTCAAAAAGATGCCCCCCGGGGGAAGGATCGGTACAATGCCGACAGGCAACGCGACCGAGGTAGGGACAGAAGACCTCGAGGAAGTCGAGCAGAAGGAAAATACGAAACGTATGCGCCGCTGAAGGTGCCGTGAGCCCAAATTTGGAAAGAAGTCTCCTCAACTGAAATGAAGCATGTAGAACGACCACGGCCAATGCGAACTAACCAACCCTTAGACAAGTCCCGATATTGTGAATTTCACGACCAAAATGGCCATACGACCGAAGCTTGTTGGGATTTAAGGGATGCGATTGAAAAATTTGTGCGGGAAGGAAAACTCCGTCGATACATAATACAAACTCAAGGCCGACAAAACAAACGGCCGAACAGAAGTAGGAGCCCGCAAGAAGGGCGAAAAAAGCAACATGGGGACAACGATAAGCGCAGCGATGGGGACGAATTTCCAGAGTCGAAGTTTGTCTGCAATGCGATCGTGGGTGGTTTTGGAGGAGGAGGAGACTCTTCCAACCAGCGAAAGAAGTATCTTGAGGAGGTCATGTCCATTGCAGACCGACCCAAGTTCAAAAGAGGAAAGAAAAAAGATGAGCCAATATTGGGATTTTCGCAGGAAGACTTTGATGATGTCATACCCGGGCATAATGACGGCCTGGTGATCACGGGGGTGATTGACGACTGCCAAGTTAAGAAGGTGTTTGTCGACAACGGGAGTGCAGTAGATATCATCTTATGGGATGCATTCAAGCGAATGAGGCTAGACTCTAAGGATCTGAAACCATGTAGGACCACGTTGACTGGGTTCAACGGCGAAGATACCCGCCCTAAAGGGTTTATTGATTTGAAGTTGACTCTGGGAACCAAAGAGGCTTTCAGGACTGAGATGGTTCGGTTTGTGGTAGCGGATTTCCCCTCACCTTATAATATGATCTTGGGGAGGCCGACTATTCACTCCTGGAACATGCTGGTGTCATCAAACCACCAAAAATTAAAGTTCATCAACAAAAAGAATCAAGTGGTAACGATCAAAGGAGATCAGAAGGACTCCCGTAAATGCTATTTCAAGGCAGTCCAAGAAGGCAAATCGGCAAGTAAAGGAAAAGCGTGTAGTAGCGCGGTACAAGTGGTTCAGTTGGACCTGAGGGAGGAGGACAAGGTACGCAGAGCAGAGCCCGGCGAAGAGTTAGAAGACCTTGTCCTAGGAGAAGATCCGGAACAGGTCACGAAAATAGGGAAAACGTTGAATCCCGAAGTTCGTGCAGAGTTGCAGAAATTTTTGAAGAGTAACAGGGACGTGTTCGCCTGGAGACCGTCCGAGATACCGGGGATTGACCCCGAGTTTTGTTGTCATAGGTTGGCTATTCCACCAGGATCAGCGCCAGTAGCGCAGAAGAAAAGGAACATCGGTTCCGATCGTGGGAAGGCTTTGGACGACCACGCCCAAGAATTGCTCGAGGCTGGATTTATAAGGGAAGTACAGTACACCACGTGGCTGTCCAATGTCGTCATGGTGAAAAAAACCAAGCGGCAAGTGGCGGGTATGCGTTGACTACAAGGATCTGAATAGAGTATGCCTAAAGGACGCGTTTTCTATGCCCAACATAGACCAGCTAGTGGACCAATCATCCGGATTTCAGTTGCTTTCATTCATGGATGCGTACTTGGGATATAACCAGATCGCCATGCACCCTGAGGACCAGGATAAGACCGTTTTCATCACCAGTAGTGCTAATTACTGCTATAATGTAATGCCTTTTGGTCTCAAAAATGCAGGGGCAACGTATCAAAGAATGATGACTAAAGTGTTCAAAGACCAGCTCGGGAAAAACGTGGAGGTATATATTGACGACATGATAGTCAAGTCAAAAGAGCAAAGCGGCCATGTCCAAGACCTTGACTAGACCTTTGAGAAGTTAAGGAGGCATAGGATCCGATTGAACCCGGCGAAGTGCGCCTTTGGAGTACCCTCGGGAAAGTTTCTGGGTTTCTTGTTAACAAGCCGGGGCATAGAAGCCAACCCGGAGAAATGCAGAGCAATCCTAGACATGAAGGCCCCGACAAACAAAACTGGAAGACTAGCGGCCTTGACTAGATTCTTGCCCAAGTCGGCCGAAAAGTCACTCCCCTTTTTCAAGCTGTTAAAGAAGCAAGCGTCGGGAGGATGGAACTCGGACTGTGAGGATGCCTTCGACAAGATTAAGCATTGCTTATCTTCCCCCCAGTGCTGTCAAGACCAGAGCCTAGTGAGAAATTGATTCTTTACTTATCAGTGGGGGAAGAAGCAGTAAGTGCGGTTTTGATAAGGGAAACCGGTCAGGAACAAAAGCCGGTATATTTCGTAAGTCGGGTCTTGCAGGGGCCTGAGGTAAGATACCAAAAGCTTGAGAAGATGGCGTTCGCCTTACTAACAGCGGCGCGGCGGCTAAGGCATTATTTTCACAGCCATTCTATTGTAGTCCGGACGAACCAACCACTAAGGCAAATCCTGCATAAGCCGGACTTAACAGGTAGGATGACAAATTGGGCAATCGAATTGTCCGAATTTGATATCACGTACGAGGCCCGACAAGCGATCAAATCACAGGCGTTGGCCGACTTCCTTGTGGAGTCGTCTTTCGTCCAAGGACAAGGAGTGAGAACAGAACCTTGGAGAGTCTTTGTGGATGGCTCTTCCAATTTACAAGGAGGTGGCGCCGGGGTTATTGTTGAAAACCCCGAGGGCGTCGCCGTAGAATTATCTCTTCGGTTGGAATTCCCGACGTCCAACAATCAGGCCGAGTACGAAGCCTTGTTGGCAGGATTGTCTCAGGCAAAAGAAAGCGGAGCTCAGAAAGTCCATGTCTCAACGGATTCACAACTAGTAGCCTCCCAAATTCAAGGGTAATACCAGGTAAAGGGACCGTTGTTGGCTAAATATTTAGCCAAGGTAAAGGAAATCATGGCCCAATTTGATAAGGTGACAGTGGCACATATCCCAAGGGCGGAAAATACAAGGGCTGACATATTGTCCAAGTTGGCAAGCATTAAGTGCCCGGGAAACCTGAGAACCGTCGTCCAACAAAACCTCCCGGTACCAAGTTGTGTAATGTTGATTACGAACTCGGAAGACTGGAGGAAACCAATTGCAGACTACTTGGAGCGAGGAATTATTCCCGATGATGACGCGCGGGCAAGGAACTTGGTAAAAGCAGCAGCTGCTTACACGATGGTGGACGACCAGCTTTACCGGAAGGGTATACATGCACCTCTGGCAAAATGTCTCGGGAGCGACCAAGCCCAATATGTCTTGGCAGAAATACATGAAGGCATCAACGGGCAACACATGGGGGCCAAGGCACTTGCGCGGAAGGCTATTCGGGCAGGGTATTATTGGCCCACTATGGCTCAAGATGCCAAGGACCACGTCCAAAAATGTGAAAGCTGTCAGAAGCATGGAAAGATCATTAGAATGCCACCATCCGACTTACAGGCAATCACGGCACCATGGCCATTTTTCAAATGGGGCATGGACTTACTAGGACCCTTCAAACCAGCTCCCGGTCAGTTGAAGTGGCTCATAGTGGCAGTAGATTACTTCACTAAGTGGGTGGAGGCGGAACCGCTGGCGACAATAACCTCGGCCAAAATGCAGAAGTTTTTCCAAAGGAACATCATCTCCCGATTTGGGATTCCGGCCGAGATAGTCACGGACAATGGTACACAGTTTGCAGACCAAGGGTTCCGGAAAATGATGTCCGAGTTTCAAATTAAGCACCACTTCGCTTCGGTAGAACATCCGCAGTCTAATGGGCAGGCGGAGGCGGCAAACAAGATCATTGTGAATGGATTGAAGAAGCGAATGGAAGAGGCCCAGGGTGACTGGGTTGAGCACCTCTACTCGGTACTATGGGCATATCGAACAACTGTGCAAACATCTACGGAGGAAACCCCTTTCAGGCTTACTTATGGTTGCGAGGCCATGATACCAGTGGAAATTGGAGAACCTTCCTTAAGGAAGTTACAAGTTTCTCAGGAGCGAGTTAATAATGAGGCAATTGCAGCCGAGTTGGATATGATTGACGAGGTTCGCACCACTGCGCACCTAAGGGATGTGGCTACAAAACGGCTGATAATGGCCCGCTATAACAGGAAGGTAAAGCCCCGCTCCTTTGAGAAGGACGACTTGGTCCTCCGAAGAGCAGACATAGGCAATAAAAAGGCCCGAGAGGGAAAGTTAGCAGCCAACTGGGAAGGTCCTTACAGGATCAAGGAGAAACTCGGGGCAAGCGCTTACGTTCTGGAGACTCTCAACGGAAAGGCGCTGAAAAGAACTTGGAATGTTGATAAGCTTAGGGCTTACTACAGTTAAAGTAATATGATTATGTTCGATTCTCGTTTGTTCGTTTCTTTGTTCAGACAATTTAATTGCGAGTTTAAAACTTGCTTTTTATTGTAAAGATTTCAATTAATGAAATAATAGGCTATTTAGCCGAGTTCAGTCTTATTAAGGCTATCAACGCATATATGAACCCCGAGTTGGTTCATTTATCATGATACTAAAAGAGCATGTGTGAACCCCGAGTTAGTTCATAAATCATGCCACTAAAAACATGTATGAATCCCGAGTGATTAGTAAATTATGAAGCGAGTAAAACGCCAGCGGGATAATCCGCTAAATACGAGTCTAAGCTTGAACGTATAGCGGCAAAGCCGCCAAAAATAGACGGACGGGAACTCGGGTTGGATGATCCGCGGTTACCGTATCGTCCTAAATGGCCATAATAGAAAAGACATGCGCGAATGTTGCAAACACATAATTTCGTGAATCATGTAACTCGGCAACTTAAATGCTGAAAATAAAACGAAGGCACTTAAATCGACCTTGATCACGTCGAGTGGTTGCCTTGACAAAGAGAAACAGTTTGACAGAAATAGAGATAAACGAGGAAAATCCTATTTACATAAGTCACCTGTTCATTACAAAATAAGCCCAACACGGGCACAGAGTTTACAAAACAAAAAAGAAAAATGGGGCTGCAAATCAAATAAGTCAAGAACCATCCGGGCCATCTAGAGCCTGTTCATCCCCGGCAGTTTCCTCAGGACCTAAATCAGTTGAAGGAGCATCCAGAAAAGGAGTCGGGTGAAAAATCCCGCCTTCAACATAGGCGTTAACGTGCGCTTGTGTCAAGTCTAGGGAAAACTGGGGATTCAAAAACCGTGCTTGCTCCAAGGCGTTGTCAAAGGCATCCATCACCCCCGTCTTTAGCATCTCTACGTCCTTATTGGCATGTTCGAGGGTGGTCTGGCTAGTTTCAAGAGACGATGTCAGCTTCGCAACCTTGTCCTTGTACTTCGTAGCCTCGTTCTGGTACTTCGCCACCTCGTCCTTGTACGTTGCCAATATTGCCAAATCTTGTTCGTGGATTTGAAGGTGATGGGTAACTTCAGATTCTGCCTTGTGGAGCTTGTCACGCAGCCCAATAATCTCGTCCGACAGGCTTGCCTTCTCGGCTTGAGCCACATGAAGCTCTTCTTGGGCTTGAGCTACTCGATCATCGGCGGTCTGCTGATTGGCCTTTAAAAACTTTATTTCTTCTGCCTGTTCTCCAACCCAGTCCTTAAGTTGTGCAGCCAGATGACAAACACCGGCATTCTTCATGTTCAGGTGCTCCAACTCCCTGAGCTCTTTTACCTCCCGGGTTGAAATCCTCTTCCTGTCAAAGAAATGAGAGGGAGCTTGGAGACCCGCACGAAGGCCCGCAGGAATTCTGTTTCCCCAAAGATATGACTTCGGGAGCTTCACTACGGGTCCAGCTGAGGAAACCGGATCATCAGAGGCCGCCTTCTCGGGCTCAACAACACGAAGGGCCAAAGGAATGTCGTCCTCAGCCTCTTCCTCCGGCTCAGCCTTGAGGTTTTTCTTCTTCCTCAATCTCTTGGTTTTCTTCGCCGGAGGAGGATCAGAAGATTCGGGAATAGAAGCCGCCCTCTTGGTAGCAGGAGTCATAGGCCGA
The DNA here is from genome assembly GCA_034222035.1 of Acacia crassicarpa. Classification (NCBI taxonomy): domain Eukaryota; kingdom Viridiplantae; phylum Streptophyta; class Magnoliopsida; order Fabales; family Fabaceae; genus Acacia; species Acacia crassicarpa. The sequence goes on along the minus strand of JAWXYG010000002.1, from coordinate 64,542,623 downwards.
GATGACGTGGCCGCGTCCAGAAGACGGGCGGTGACGTTAAGGTAATCGGGCCTCTTACCCATGGGATCACCTAAAAGACAGAGAAACGAGAGACGAGTTATATAAAATTCATCAAGAATATACTGCAAGAACAAATAAAGCAATTATCATACCCGTAGTGGGTGATTTCTGTACAAAACAAAATATGTAATCGGCCGAGTCCTCTAAGGGCTCTTTATTGACAAAGGTGGAAATGAAAGCGACGACATCTTTCTCCTGTGCAATCATATGAGAAAGGGGGGTAAAAAAATCCTTGTCCTCAAATCGGTGGTGCTCTCCGGTCCAATACAAGGGAAAACGACCTTCAAGTTCCCCAGAGGCAGAAGTTTGAAGAAACCACGGAACCTTACCAGGCTTAGCAAAAACCTTAAAAAAGGAGTTCTTGAAGCCTTTCCACGAATCTGTGAAAGGCTTGAGAAACTTACGACCAAGTGAAGCCCGGAGAGAAGTCCATCCAAACTCTAACAAATCTCCGTCCGTTGAAAGGTTGTTCTCTAACGGAACAAAGAAGTAGCAGAACACGGGCACAGAGTAGACTAGGTCATAATTATGACAAAAACTTTCAAAGGCAATGGCAAAGGCCCAGCCATTAGGATGAAGTTGGGAAGGAGCTACGTGAAAGTGGCGGAGAAACTGCATTTGGAAGTTGGAGAAAGGAAATTCCATCCCAAGTCGGGAAATAACGTGTCTGTAGAAGAAAAAGAAAGGAGTTTCATCCTCCCGACATCCCAAGGCCACTGACTCGCTAGTTGAAGGCCGGGACACGGTATAATAATCCCCACCCCGGATTACTTTAGTGATTGTCTTAGCCGAAGATTTATTCCTCATATCGATAACGACTTCACTGACGGCATATCGGTTGATAGTCGCCATTTGGGAAGTACCAGAGGGAACGGACTCGCCGGTCTCCGATTGGTTGGTTTGATGAGTGGAAGAAGACATAAGTACCTATAAAAGAAAAAAAATACTGAGTCAAAACTCGGGAGTACCTGTAGTCTTAAGATTTTCAGGAATTTGAGACGCCAAAGGCAATAAAGGAGAGTAAGCAGCAGCAAATCTCCAGGGCCTCTGTTTACAGCGACAACGGTCCAAAGTCTGCTCGGCTTCTCGGTCAAGTCCCCGATTAGAAAGGTCAATGGCTTTATACATACATTCCTCGCAAGGAGTGGTAGCCTCGGCAGGGCGACCCCGGGCGGAACTGTCAAGGGCCACATGTCGAGCAACCAAATGGCCTGGCGAGGCAGCAGATGAAGGCTCAACCACCCGACCTTGATTGGATCTTCGGCCTTCGCTATCTGGGGAGAAACTGGAACCTCGGGAATAACGACCACCCCGGGAAACAGTAGCACCCCGGGAGGAGCTCCCTCCTCGGGAAGGGCTCCCTCCTCGGGAGGATCCGTTGCCATATGAGGGACGAAGCAAATCTTCCATCTTTTCTTTTTCACCAGGAAGAATTGACCACAACCAGAGTTTAGTTCGGCCAGGAACTCTTTTTAGTAGTTCTCTATCCTCCTCGGGGATGGGCCGACCATACATGTCTACTAGTGGTGGTTGGGGATCCATCTTTTGAAAAACGACTAAAATACTAAGTCGCAAGTAGTTGGGATTATTAAGCAGACAAGAATGAAATCAAGAACTTGAAAAAAGCACAAAATGATGCAATAAAGTTAAAGAACAAATGGTTCTGATTTTCCCAGAAATCCCAATCTTCTAACGACTCAGATAAGGTAACCTCGCTATGGTTCTCAACACTTTCTTTCCTTCAGAGAGGAATTTGGAATCATCATTGTCGTTTAAAACCACCCAACAAGAACAGAAAAACATTTCAAGAACACATCAAGAACAGGAACCCAGAAGTACAAAGATGGTAAAGAACGAAACAGGGATTTAAAGAAGGCATTCCAAGATCATTACGATCAACAAAAATGAACAAATCGAAAATGCCAGGAAAGCTTACTTGCAAATCCGTAGAAGGATAAAATCTGAGCAAGAAAGGTAGAGAGAATTGCTCTGCCAAAGAAGAACTTCACCAGATTGGAGAACGCGAATGGGAAGAACGGAAGAGAGTAACAAGGCACCTATACTTATAAGGAAATCAAGACATATGACGGTTCACTACCCAGGGGTCTCACCGGTTACGAGGTGCCAGGGAAGGCGACGGTACAAATTTCAAAAATATAATTTGAGACAAATCGACGGGGATAGGGTTAAGCCCTATTAAAACCCTAAAAAGTAATCATGACTGATAGGAAATGACGTAGAACATTAATGGGCGCGATAACCGATGGTGGCTTTTCGGAAAACGCGACGTTGCAGATTCGAAGGAAGTGGCTACACGAAACGACACCCTAAACTTTCAAGGATAAGTAAATAGGCGGTCATGACGATGGGTATGACCACGAGCTTCCTGACAGAAGGTATCTCGGTTAGCGACACACCTTGGCAGAGGCAAATTTTGGTACAAACCACCGAGTTTTTGGTGAACTCGGCATATATTACGAGACAAACTCGGTAATTCGCAAAAAAGAATTGTCAACTCCATAACATGCAAGGCCAGATATCCACATCGGCTAGGAGGCGTACTAGAGAGATCAGACAATAAGAATCAGACCGAGTTAGCTCAGATGACACTAAGTCGGGAATAATTAGCGACGCACCCCGACACCCCAGGCACTGGTGTTATCGGGCTGGGGGGCAACTGGGCGGATGATAAGTCATTTGCAAAACTGAAAGACGTGTTATCAATAGCCGAGATTAAGTCTCGAAAAATGGCTGTTAAAGCAAACAACAACTCGGATTTCATGCAGGTCTCAGTCGAGCAACCAATACATCCCGGCAGTTCATAAACCTGAACTACCGGGTTGGGGGCAACTGTTATGGACCTAGGAACATGGGCCACGAAGCCTAATCCACTATGCCATCATCTGCTGCAACTACCCCCACTAAAATCGCTACTGACAGCATATCCCCGGATTACGACCCACGAATAGCCGCGTATCGCGGACACGAATCCTAACTACCATTCCCTATAAATAGAAGATCACTCCACTGGTGAACGGTACGCTGTATCAACTCACTTCCTTCCTCACTAAGCACACACCCCACACTCAGTGGCTAAACGCCAGAATTCTATTCGAACTACGTTGGTTTTGATCCCTAACTTAGGGTACGTAGGCCCTAGGCATAGTTCCTAGTTCAAGCCATAATCCAGACAGACATAATCCACACACGAACAAAGAACATTATGAGTGAATGAATTTAAGGATTCATAGTTGTAAATACTACCTCCTGTCCTAATTATAAGGCATAATTGACTTTGTTTTGAGAGATTAAGGAAGCTAAATAAGTTACTTAATCATTTTATATGTTGTATATCTTTAGATTATATATTAGTATGTGAGTCAAACTAATTACTTTGAAGAAAAAAATAAAAAGAAAAATACTCTAAGTTAATTTAATTAGCTTCCTTAATTTCTCCAAAAAAGTCAACTATGTCTTATAATTAGGACCGGAGGGAGTAGTTATTTTGAGTAACTAATTCCACAAGGAAGTCATCTATTTTTTGTATGGTTTTGAACTTTATGATTTTAGTCACAAATCTCAGAATTTAGATTTAGGAATCGTCACTGTTCTTCGATGGAAGAGTCGCAGAGATGAAGGTTGAGAGAGAGAGAGAGGGTATTGGTGAAGGGCATGTTAGTATTTTCATAACGTAAGCATGTTAAGGAAATTTAACTGTGATGGTATTTTTGCTCTGGTTTTATAAGCTCATGTGTATTTTTGTACCTAAAAAAAGTATTTAGTGTTGAGCATTCATCGAGTAAAAGCTCATGTGTATTTTTGTTTCTTAACCCTTATTTTTTCCATGCTTGTAAAATCTTAATTAAGGAATTTATTTTTTTAAGAAAAATAAAAATGTAAATTACATGAGGAGCCAACTAAGAGTAATATTAATTGAGTTATTGCATTTTAATTTGTTAGACTATAAATGACCTGGCAAACCAAGTTCACCCAATAATTTCTCCAAAAAGATACCCCCTCCGGTCATAAATCCTAATTATAAGAATGAATTGACTTTTTTTGAAAAGATTAAAGAAACTAAATAAGTTACTTAATCATATTATATGTAGTGTATCATTAGATTATATATTAGTTTATTAGTCAAACTAATTAGCTTGGAGGGAAAAAAATAAAAATATGCTAAAGTAATTTAATTAGCTTCTTTAATCTCTTAAAAAAAGTCAATTTAGTCTTATAATTAAGATCGGACGGAGTAACAAAATGATTATTTGACTTTAAGTTTTTGTTTTTGGACCTAATTCTTTGACTTTAACTTGATGATCAGGCTTTGGCTGTCGTTCTTTTTTTTTTTTTTTTTTTTCAATATAACAATTTTAGGAAAACGGTTGAGTCCATATATGATCTAAGAGTAGGATGAAAACTCCATTCTTCCTAGGTGATAGCAATATTAGGCATAGCAAGCCGTCTATTATCCACTGACGGATCTTAGAATAGACAAGGGGGGTCATGGCCCCCCTCCCCCCCCCCCCCAAGAAATTTTCAAAATGAACACTGCCTGAGGAGAGAGAGGAACTGGTGGTGATGCGGTGGTAGAGAGAGAGAAAGAAGGAAGAAGATTAGAAGAAGGTCACAGCTTGTGATGGTGCTACACGGTTTGGTGAAGCTTTCCTCTCCTCTCAAAAAGCTGGTCAAGTTTTCCTCAAGTTCTGGTTTGAATCCGTAGCCCCTGCGTTTCTGGAACCTCCGCTATTCTCTCCTCTCGATGAAGAAGGTTCAGGTCAAATTGGGATTTGACCAGGGACCTAAATGAAACTTTCAGAAGTTCTCAAGAAGGGATTAAAGTACAAAATGCTAAAACCTTTGTAGAGAGGACTATAATTTCTGAAAAATATGGCTATTTTTCTGTAATTTTCCCTAGTCCCTTTTCTTCGTTGATTGCAATTTCCAGAAATTTTGGGGACTTTTCTATAACTTTTCCTTGCCTTCAAAATATTAATTTTGACCCTCCAAAATCTCAAATTTTCTTTTTAAACACCTATAGACCAAAATTAAGAAAAAGTAGTATCAAAAGTACAAGAAATCATTTGGATAAATAATTAACAAATTATGATTATTTTACCCCTAATATCAAAAGTCCAAAAAATCATGACAAACCTCATAATTTTTTTAAAAAATTAATATAATGTAAAATATAATATAACTTTTAAATCTGAATATTTTAAGAATTTAATATAATATTTTAAATCTGAATATTTTAAAAATGTTATATAATCAGAAAATTTTTTAATTAGTTAATGAAATACATTTGGCCCCCTCAAATATTTTCTTCAAGATCCGCCTGCTATTATCCTCAAGCATTTACCTTATGGTTTCTAAATTATTACTCCTATCTAATTACAGAACATAATAACCGGACATGATGCAAATTAACGCAAACAAGAAAAAAAAAAAGTAATAATGATACATTCAAACTAGCTACTTAATTACTATTTCCTTCGGTCTTAATTATAGGAACACTTTGTATTATAAAATTGATTCCACAACAAAAATGTTCCTATAATTAGAATATGAGATAATATAAAATAAGATTATAAACTATAAACATCATATTAATTCTTAGGCTAAAGTATATTTTTAGTCCTTTAAGTTTTACATAAGGTATACTTTTAGTCCCTTAACTTCATAAAGTATATTTTTCGTCCTAAAATTCTAACACCGTTAATGTTACCAACGGAAAACGTTGACACAACGAATTCAATTGATGACTAATAGCATTTAATTACACAAATCTTATATATTTTCAATTTACCCATATTTTAAATTTAAGCTTAATAGCATATAATTGCAAAATCATCACTTAAACTTACACTGTTATCATTTAAGTTTGCATTTTCCGTTAGCAAAATTAACGGTGTTAGAATTATAGGACTAAAAATATACTTTATAAAGTTAAGGGACTAAAAGTAAACCTCATGTAAACTTAAAGGATTAAGAGTACACTTTAACCTAATTCTTATACAAAAAAGGGTCTAACCGTCAACAAGAATCACACATGGATTCAAACATTCAAGATTCAGGATTACAGCCGTGTGGCTGCTTGTAATTATCGCATTTTTTCAGCTAAGTATAAAAATCTGTTTATTACAGAAAATCTTATTCAATACATTATCAAGTACTAAATATAAGTACATCTTTCGATAGAGATTTAAACATTTATTCATGAGTCATTCACGCTATAAGAAACTAGCTCATCCAATTGGATACATGCCCAAATTAATTATGACAATTATATTATGGGTAAAAGATTTATCCATTCACTGTAAATAAGTTATCTAAAATACAAATACATGTTTCGTTAATCTAAAACGACGTAATTTTGAGGGTCACTGGAGATAACTTATCTTCAATAACTGAAAAAATACTTTTTTCTTATATTATTGGAGAGAGAGATATGTACGGTTGCTGATCTAATAGATTAATTCCATTCAATTGGATACATGCCCAAATTAATTATGACAATTATATTATGGGTAAAGAATTTCTCTAGTCATTAGAAATAAGTTATCTAAAATACAAACATAGGCTTTTTTCTTATATTATTGGAGAGAGAGATATGTACGGTTGCTGATCTAATAGATTAATTCCATTCAATTGGATACATGCCCAAATTAATTATGACAATTATATTATGGGTAAAGAATTTATCCAGTCATTAAAAATAAGTTATCTAAAATACAAACATAGGCTTTGTTAATCCATCTAAAATACAAACACACGCTTTGTTAATCCAAAACGACGTAATTTTGAGGATCACTGGAGATAACTTATCTTCAATAAGTGTACGGTTGCTGATCTAATAGATTAATTCCATTCAATCAGTAGAACTAAGTCTTTTTTTTTTTGATACATCATGATAGGGGAGGGGGACAGGATTCGAACCCTGGACATGGAGGAGGGAAACCAGTTAATACTGATTCTCATGCCACTACGCTACTAAGATCCTGACGAACCAAGTCTATTTTTTCTCAACGACATAAAAGGTTGAAATCCATCATTTATAAACTAAAAATTGTATTCATAATCCAAAATCCAAATATAATACGTAGTTTATATATGTGTATCTGTGGGGGGGTGTATGTATGTATTAAGTAGTCAATAATCGAGCTCTTGCTTTTGAGGATATGCACGCGTTTCCTTTCACCTGACTATTTGAGAAAGCAGAGTGATAGTTTCATGCAACTAATGGCTTTAAGAAACATTTAATTTCCACGGTCGGAAATGAAGCAAGTTTCCTGCCAATTATCAGAACAACCCGAGAAAGACAGCATTCCCTTTAATAGACGTACAGACTAAAGTCAATTTCTCTCGATTTTACAATAATAATGGAGTTTTCCCCCCCAGTCTTTTCAGTGGCTCGAAACGACGTACGCCAAGCAAGTCACCTGATCCACACAGAAAGGAGAATGAAACTGAAAATCAAAGTCATAAATCATGAGCCACACAAGCTTTAATGTTAAGGCCCTGCGCATCAATGGTACCTGTCAACTTCATTTGACCAGTAACCTTCGGCTACGGAAGACCAATATAACCGTTACATGAAAACTGACGAGAAAAAACAAACATTTTAATCGTGAAACTGATGGAAAACGGACCAAACCAAAAAGCTCTGGTTTCTTATGAACAAGCTTATTATACACTGCTTCAGCATTGTACAAGTGAAATTCACAGATTGAACCTTCTGAACCACAAGTTCACTTCAAAGAAAAAAGTCTTCTTCATACTGCAATCATAGAAAGCATAATTAATTAGCTCCAACAGAAAAGAACAGTGGGATATATATCGTACTAAACGCTCCCAGAAAGTCATTAATATAATGTGTAATCTAGAGAACCAGTTCTTGTGTCTATCAAAAAGACAGGCCGATAGGCACGAAGTGCTCATCTCATCCAGACGGTCTACAAGATGGCCGCTTGGTGCCCGTAACTTTTCTCTTTTTCTTACCTGCATATGACTATAAGAAAAACAAGTGCTTGATTATTGTATAATCAACATGAGTTAGCTAGCACTGAAGATGAAAGAGGTTCAATCTCTCTCTCTCTCTCTATATATATATACATATATATAATCACCACCAAAGAAGGCCTGGCATGAGAAGCAGAAAGAAGCATGTAGCCAAGGACAACTTGCCAGATTTCATGAACTCTCCAAGACAAAGTCATGAATATACAGAATCCGGCAAGTCATCCTTGGCTGCACTCCCCTTTCCGACCCTACATGCAAGGCTCTCGGTGGTCTCTCTGATCAATATGATGAGATGAATACTAACTCAGAGGACTTGAGAATTTATAGATAAATCTGATGAGAGGGAAGAAGAGAGAGAAATCATAATGTACAAAATAAATAATTGTATATATCACCGTTCACGTGACAGATGATTCTTATCTGGGCTTACACATATCGGTTTCTCTCTGAACACACAAAATATAACCGCACTGGACATATATATATATAGACACAAACATGCATGTACCGAGGCACACTTGAGAGGCAGCCTATCCAAACTTGGCAACCAAGAAATGCACTGTCATGGAAATTGTTGAATCCTTTTTTTCTTTTTATTCTTTGAAACCACAAAGTGATGACCGTATCCTCAGATCTCAGAGGTGGGTGGGTTATGTTGGTGCTCACATGTATACTGCAACTGCGGCCGATTATATGTGGGCGTTTTTAACTTCTCGTACATCGAGGTCTCTGTTCAGCACTCAAACATAATGCACTAGTAACAAATATTTAGATACACTGTGTTGTTTGTATATATTGTGTGTATATTTATATGAGTTAATGTGCAAATTTATTTTAAAAGTTTCAAAATTTAACAATATTGTCATGTTCAATTAAAAAATCAAAGTTGGTTGATGATTAATTTTTTAACAATAACAGAGAATGTTTCTCCATTTTAATATTTTGAGCAAAATTGAATCAAAAAACCTTTAATGGTTCTAAATGAAAATTTTTAGGATAAAATTTATACATTAATCCTATATATATATAGGGTTTGGTTCCGATTCCTTTTTCTCTCTCCCACTACTCTAGGGTTCCACCTAAACAGGAATCTGCTTTTCATTCCCGTCTCACGTCAACTTTTGTTCCCTCTTCATCATCTTCTGAACATATACGACATTTTTGCCACTCTCATATCTGAATCAGCCTAATTATGGTACCTTTCTTTCATCAGGATATGGGGTCCTCTCTAACATAGGTACTACATATATATGCACACAGCTATAATGAGTACCAGTTTAATACTTGTGACTAGAAAAAAAAGGAAATGTTGGAGATTATTGCTGCATTATGACGAGGATATGGGGTCCTCTCTAACATATGCACAGTCATAATGAGTACAAGTTTAATACTTGTGACTGGGAAAAAAAAAAGGAAATATTGGAGATTATTACTGCATTATGAGGGGTGTCAGATATATATACCCCATTTAGTATGTATATCAGATTATCAGTAAGAACTAATTATAAAAAAAAACGTATACTGTCCCTGCAAGCTAGCTATGCTATAAGCTATATCTTATCAAAATGGGAAAAATCTAGGAACTCTCAATCATCATGCAAGAAAAATGTCTAATTTTTAATTTCTATGTAGACAGACAGACAATAACATGATGGCAAAGTTGACAATTGACATGCGTATTTTTAATTTCTATGGAGATGGACAACTAAAGATTAAAGATTCCTTACCATGTTTAAACACTACTCTATATATATTTCTACATGCCTGATAACTCTAAAGGTAAGTTAATTCCCATTCATATCACTTATGTTTGGGAAAATAGAAAAATTGGTATATATCCATTTTTTGTGGTGGGGTAAATGGTGAGAGCGACATGCTAAACATGAAGGATTCATTGTATTTCTAAGTGATTTTAGTCTTTTCTTCTTTAATTGAACTTGGACGCTGAACCGACCATTATTATGTTCAGGCTTTTTCCCCTAGCTAGTATTGTACGTATGATTCAGTTGGAAAGAGATTGAAAAAGCGGTGGGACTCATGCTTGTAAAATAGACCCCCCAACATCACTCTCTCTCCTCCCCTTACTAGAAGATACGGTTGTTACAAAGAATCCATATGTCCATCATATATATATTAACACATTAAGCTGGTAAGTATGTAATTAAACAAGATATGATTCCAAATCTACACAGCTCAGATTATGCTATAATAATACTCCTCAAAACAAATGTCGCGACCAAAGAATATTACTTTTGTTTATAAATTTTCAAACTCTTATGGGAAGGCATACATATCATCTAGGTTTTCTTCTTTGCGGGGGTTCTTTAATTCTAGATGGTATGGATTTTTAGCTCTATTTCAACTTCCTTCAAATAATCCCAAGAAGAAAAACAATTGGAGAGTAATAGAGAATTTTCTAGCTAGCTAGGATCAAAACCGTGTGATAGTGGTACTAAAAGACAGAGATGCCGACATATATTTTTTGTATTACAATAATAAAGCGATTCATATTGAATTTTTCGTTGTTCTTCTTTTCATTAAATCTTTCCTGACATGTTATACGAGTATAATGGTTATTTGTAGCATGTAGATTGTGAACGTGAAGGTCATTTCCAATGGCAGCAAAGAGTTCAAATCATATAGAAAAATTTTCCACTGCTCTGATTTTCCACTAACTTGCACGGGTCAATGAAGATGTATCTGAAAATTAGCTCAATGATTTAATAAATTCCCGTTGAGAATTTCATGAATCAGCAGTACCTATAGATCTTGCCTGTATTTCTAGCTTTGCTATATCTGTTTTATAGGCACCAGCAATGACAGAATCTCCTGCTTTTCTTGTAGCCTGTGTCAAAATAACTTGAATGCGGTTCCCCTTTTTAAATATGTTTCCCCTTTTCTTTTGTTTGTATTTCTATATTTTTTTCTTTAAACTCCTGCATATTCAAGACTTTGTAGTCATCTGTCTGTTTATAAAGCCACTTTGTCAGTCAAAGATTTTTTTTTTCTTTTTTCTTTTTGAACACTTCATAACTAATGAATCGAGGCAGTTTCAAAATGGGCTTTGAACTGTGGAAAATATAATGGTTATTATATAAGGGTCATACTGATCTGTATAAGTATACATGCAATCAATATATAATCCAAAATCTATAGAAAGCTACACTACTCATACTCGTAACAACGAAGCTCAGCTTAAATCTCATGCGAAACATAGCTCACAGTCTAGTTTGTGATTGTTGGAGCAATTTATTTTGTTCGGCTCTTTTGGGCCATACTAGACATATACATAATACAGACTCAAGCAGTTGTCTCTAATGTGGAACTATTGCTGGAGGAACTCAAACCTGATGCATGGCTTCCAAATTATCATCAGCTAGCAATTCCAGCTAAATCCATTCAAGTCAAACTGTTGGCAGTTAGAAGAAGCATCATTTTTATCCTGAACATTTAGGTCCAGTGTGCTTTCATAGTTAGACATCCTATAGTCTTGAGAAATTTTCTCATAGTTCAGTTTACCTGTCACAACCCCATTTTCTGCTCTCTCTTCCTTCAAAACATGCGGTTTCCCCAAGCTTTCTTCTTCTCCTTCAAGTTCAACATCCATGGATATGAGTTTTGAGTTTCTTTTATGTTCATCGTTTGGTGGGGAAAGAAACAGCATTTTCTCCTGCAGCTGGTCACATAATGTGAGATCTGACTTCAGAAGAACAGGCTCTTGTGTACCGTCTTTTGATCTTAAAAATGGACTTCCATCACATAATCTCAAATTTAAACCCGTGTAATGTGTGTCTTGGCCTCTCTGAGATTCTTCACTACAATTGGTGGTTTTGGTCACCACTTGTGCTTGCTGAGGCCAAAGTGCCTGTAATTCTTTCAGCTCTGAAAATGCGGGCTCTATGTATTGAGTTGATACTTTGGATGCCAGTTCAGAGAGTTCAACCTTAGCAGCTTCAAGCCCTGATGTGCCAAGATTCTGTATCTCTAATGTCTGTTGGGCTTTCTCCAGCACTCCTTGGAGATACTTCCCTTGAGCCTCTATACGAAGCTGCAAGTGTCTCTGTACCTGATTAAAGATTTTGGAAACAGTTTTATACTCATCAAAAGTGAACTAATCACAGCTTAGAATACACAAATATTGAATGCAAACTTTTGGAAATCAAGTTGATGTTCTATAATGTCTTATACCTCGAGCTGTTCATGCAGCCTTCTTTGCACTTCAATTTGCATCTGTAGTGCCTCATTTATTTCTAGGTTCCTGGATTCAAGGCCCATCCTTGTTAGGAACTGAAAAAACAATAAAAGAACAATGGATACTTGATGACTGAAAATCTGAACATGGCAAGTTATTATGTGCTATTACTTGTTTGGCTGAAGTCTGATACTTAAATTTTCCATACGGACTCCACTTGTCTCAGACGTTTGGCTGGCTACTTCTGCAATTTAAGTCAATGAGCTGAATTCTTTTCCAAATTCTATGATTCATATAAGATAATTTCTGCACGTGTCTCAAGGAACTTGTGGAATACATGGAAAGGATATGATGAAATAGTTCCCTCACCGTTTCTATGGGTTCCACTATTGCCCTGTCCGTGCAAATTTTGACTGAGTCTGTATTTCTGTTGTCGAGAATGGATTAGTAATAACTAGACATATAAAAGGGTTACAAAGTTTGACTTTCAGTGCAGAGCAAGTTCCATCGCATAACGGGTTTTAAGGCTCAGATTTTCATAAAACAAAAAATTGCTTTGGTTTTCATGTGTAATAATTCGGAACAATCAGCCATCAACAAGCGGGAAATTTTATCTTGTTCTTCCTGTTCCTTTAACTAATTAAACTGATGATGTCACTTACATAACATTACTGTGTGTGTATTATCAATCTAATCTAACTGAATATGACCAAAATGGAGAGGACCTGGATCCTGGAAAATCTAAGGAACTTTCAAGGTAAAACAAGAAAAAAGGGTACCTGTAGATGACTCTTTAAGTGGTATAGAGTAAGTCCAGGAATCGCCATAAGTTTCAATACTGTTTTTGGTGTAGCTTCTGCAAGGAAAGTGTAGTTATTACTTATAAGGATTAGCTTCAAAATAAAGATATTTCCTAATTCACAATCATTGAAGTATAGGCTCACTGTCTGGCCCTCCTAGATGGTTGACTGCTTCTACAAAGCGTTCATGGAGATCTGGTGTCCATTTCAGCCTTGGCTTAGCATCAGTTGAGAGGACAAGTCCTGAGTCTCCATTTCCACTTCCAGCATGGACCATCATATGCCTCTCAGGAGGGTTGGACATCCTTAAAGAGTGAATGTTCTTTGCTTGCTGTTGATGATGATTGTACATTCTCTCTGTACTATGAAACAAAATCATCCTTTTAATCAACCCAGATACACAAACAGTTATATTAAGCCGATCAAAATCATCTCATTACCTGGAAAATGATACTTTTCTTGATTCAAAGACCCCGAGAGTTGGAATTTGTTGTGCTATATTATTCAAATGCTATTCCCTTTGAGGTTTCAAATATGAGTAAATCTTTTTCTCTCCTTAAACATGATTTTAACATACCTTGGTTGTACCCAAGGATGTCCTTATAAAGCAAGTGACCAAAGAAGGGGCACCATGTGAAGCATAGAATCTTATACAGAAGCAACTCAATTTAAAACTGAACTTCATACGATATTCAGAGTAACTTTAAATATATATATATATATATATATATTATTGTTGCCTCTATCTCTCTCCACTTGCACTTTCCAATGCAGGGAAACTCTTCCCAATAAAACTATGTTCGTTGTACTTTCTGAAACACCTCAAACGTTGCATTTGGTTCCAAAATTGACCCATCAACTCGTATCTGCTTGAGCCTGCATAAGTTTTTGTCCTTCTGGCAAAGGTAGGAACCTCATTCCAAAAGTTCAGAGGAGAATTTTGTGTCTGGGATCACAAAATAAACTTTTTCTTTTTCCCTCACAGCATCAAAAACCACGCTTTTACCTCCCTTTTCCTCATGGAAGATTCTTGCATTCTATAGTCTTTGTCACTCAACTAGTGTGGTTAATTTACTTACATCCTTAACACTACTAATGTAATCTAAACAACTGAAGGGTTTGGCAAGACATTCTAAACGAATGCAATAACTGGTTATGTTATAGAGAAAATATGGAAAAAGAAGATTCTTTATGACTGGGGCACCAAGAAATGGATACTAAGTGACAGATACATTCAAGAAAAAGAATAACGGTGGAGAGATGCTTCTCAAAGTCCTTAGAGATTTTTCAAAGAAAAGAATAGAATAAGAATACAGTCCTTTTGTTGTCTGGTTCGATAAGTTTTGTGCATATGTAGACCACAGAGAATAAGAAATATAAACTAAGGATCCAATCCTTTTGGTCCAGCCGGCTGAACCGGGACCAAAGTGACAAAAAGAAAAAACGTGCGAATGTACCATCTTCACTTGACATTCATGCTTGCTTTTTATTAAAGACATTGGCCACCATTAGTCCATTACCACTTGTCCTAGACTTGTGCTTGGGTTGAAATTTCAGGTTTTCTTTGAAAAAGTGTCATTGAACTCACAAATCTACAGACGTTGAAATTCATATTCATATTGTTCTTAAACCTGCAAGTAGGTCACAAAAAATATGGATTCAGGTATACAAAGATATCAGGCTCCGAAGCAAAGTAATTGGAAATGTTGAAAAATAGTTTGGTTTGATTCAATTTCAGGATTTATACCCCCAACATGTGTCAGTTGTTAATGCATTATGCTTATGCTGTTTTATTTGCAATGTAATCCATGCATTTAATAACCAGGAATAATTATTTTAGAACACCGAATCAGTTATGTGATCAGCAGCTAGTGCAGAATAAATTCTACCACTTACTACTGTACCCAATATGTAGAAAAATGGGTTTTATTGATTATTCAGAACGTGCATGATAACTGAGTAAACATGCAAAACATTTCAGGGCTTGATTTTAGGTGCCTTTCCTTTTATGTAACTTTCTATAATTTTACCAAACCCCAGACATACACGCGTAGACCTTTAGATATGAAAAATGTCAAGAGTTGGAACTCATTTAAGGAAGTAGCTGGAAATCATATTCAAACCAATGATAAGACACTTAATATTGTACTTAATTATGTGACCAGCAAGAAATTCCATTGGCTGAAATAGGAAGTACAGATTGGACATTGTTGTTATTCCCCATAATGTTCGGAAGGCTGTTAAGCGCACTTCATGGCATGGGAAGAGAATCTTAAACTAGAAACCTAAGAGATCTGATTCTCAAATCAGGAACTTAATTGTTCTTCTCTAAGATCCACGAAAAATGGGTTCCCTATGCCCACTAAGCTGTTGCCTTTAGTAACTGTAGGTGGATTCTTTTCAAGACAGTTTAATCAGTTATGACTAAGCAATGTGCTTTCAGCACAAGTTTGTCAGGTTTAATTCTTGCTTTCCAGCGGCTGAGGCATTACTACTTGTAAGGATTGATTTAATGGTCATTTCATTTCACCAACCTCTGTTTTGTTATTTGATCTGACTTGATTTCTGTGTCTCGGAAAAATGCTCTGTTATTGATTTATGCTTGTGAGAGATTATGATAAGAGATTGTTGGAGATTATTGAAAGCGGCAGGCCTCCACCATGAGATAATTTTCAGGACCTTCTATGTAACACTGCATGTATGCTTTTATCAAGAGAATGTGATTCCCTTGGGGAAAGAGAACTGAAACATGGAGGATGAGCTAACTAAAAGTGAGTTGCAGAGAAACCAGTTGACGTATACGGCAACAACAGATGATTCTGTAAGTACCAAAAACAAAAATAAAGAAAGAAAAAAAGAAGAATGCCCCAACGATAACCAAAATTATCACAAAGATTCGATTTTCTAGTTTCTAGAGGAAAATTTCACGCCTTTCTTGCACTCTTCTTCTTAATTTTAAGAACGATATCAATTTAATTGGTTAGTGTACCTCTCTCTCAACTCTGCATCTAGTCCCTTGATGTTACTACTATTAGTCTTATTAATTAAAAAAAAAAGATAATTTACAAATTTAAATGGTGACTCCGTTATTAAATGATAAGCATGGCAACTCAACAAATTGAAAATTTAAATCTTGTTTCGCTATGCTACAAAACATTAATTCATTCTACTCAACTCTTGTTGGCTACCCTTTAGCTCAATCTATTTGGTAGCAAAATATACGTATGTACTCGGCCCATGGCATCTCATTCCAAATACTATAAGCTACATGACATATCTCTAATCAATAAAATGCTTTAATAAAAATATATAGGTTCTCAGTGTTTTTAGAAAAACTATTTACAGACCAGAAACTTTTCATTTAAGCTTCGACACTCAGCTTGAAAAAAGATAAAGAAACAATTAAAAAGAATAAAAGCTTTGACATTCAACTCGTCCTAACCAATAATGTATGAACAAACGTACGTTCTAAACATGAGATATTGACATGATGAGAGTTTCTTCAAGGAGAGGGAAGAAAGTAATCAAGTGGCTGCAATATGGAAAGCCAATTCCATCTTCCAAAACTCATTCTCCGTTCTCTATCCATCACTTGATCATTACTCCGAACACCTTCATTCCGACGTCCACCGCTAGCTTCAACCTT
Source organism: Acacia crassicarpa (assembly GCA_034222035.1). NCBI lineage: Eukaryota > Viridiplantae > Streptophyta > Magnoliopsida > Fabales > Fabaceae > Acacia > Acacia crassicarpa. The sequence continues at coordinate 64,525,903 of JAWXYG010000002.1, read as the reverse complement.
GGAATCATCGGACGGCATCTGAAACCTACAAACAGGGCAAGAACTCCGAAGTTTCAGCCACGAGACAATGCAGTCACCGTGAAACTTATGCCCACATGGCATCTCCTTCACTTCACTCCCAATCTCTGCTTCCTCCAAACATATTACACACTGCTTATTCTCCCCCGTCATCACCGTCGGCATCGCCTCTATCGCTGCCCTCTGCGCTGGCGGGTTAACAGTATTCACATATCTATTGACCTCATTATTACTACTCTGTGCCAAATGTTGCAGTAATAACCCAAACCCAGGCCCATCCAAAAAGTCGCCAAGAGACCAACCCATCGGAGAATTATAACTTCCAGCGTTGTTCATCTGCAAAGGACCTCTTAGAATCAAAGCCTCTTCGTTAAGCGGATCAATCACAACCTCGTTGAGATTCACGTCATTATTATTTATATAACCACCACCGTCATTGTTTCCGTGATCGTTTTCCGTGTTATTAGCATTCCGATCAGATTCCGTGTGGAGACGACGAAAGATGAGCATGAGAGAAGTGGACGATGTTCTTCTTCTTGTTCTTCTTCTAACCATAAGGTCACCATGCTGTTCCGTTATCTCTTGCTCGTCGTCTTCCTCCTGCCTTGAACTCGAACCGTTGTTGTTGTTGTTGCTGATGATGGTTGCTAGAGCAGGTGTGAGAGCATTCATCAAGCCCAGCAGTATTGGCGCGTAAAGAGAGAACACAGAGGATGATCTGAACAAATCGTTGCCTTCTCTGTTCTCCATTATTGCCTCTGTAAATTCTGACCCACAAACAGGGCATTCGTTCTCTCCTTCCCTCATTGGATTCACCATGTTAGAGCACGTGTTGCACAATCGCCCATCACCCTCCATGATCCACAACAATAATTTTTCTCAGAAGGATTTGAAGAGAGAGTTTTGATATTTGGTCATTATCTGGGCATGATCAAATGCATCATTTATTTGGATTTGTTTAGTTGTACTAGGTAAGAGGATGAAATGCATGTAAACTTTGATTATTTAAAATAACCTTCTTTTTTAGATAATGATTGATTGTTTTAGGGTAGAGTTTGTTTCTACCTATCATTTCTACTCTATTATTGCATTGGCTGTTATAAATCTTCAGGCTGCTTCTCTTTTATGATTAATTTGCAGGCTCTTCCCCGTCTGAATATCCATCACACCTTTATGGATCTATCTGTATTTGGAGTTATCCAAAGTGAATTCATTACTATTCTGCTTAAAAATCAGAGAGAGTTAATCAGGACATTCTTTGGCTGCATGGCACGACATTCTGATTCATCCTAATTTTTTTAGTTTTCTAAAATAAAAAAAAATCTTATCAATTTCATTTTGCTTATACGATGATTTTGTCAGCAATTAATTAGCCAAAATATCTTTCAACAATTTATCCTCTTAGACTCTTTTTTTTAAAAAAAAAAAAACTTGAAAAATAAGAATACATTGTTTTCCTGGGAAATATATGTGAACAAGAGATTATATATAAAAACAAGTTAATAATATAATTTGCTGGCAAGAAAAATTTAATAATATAATTTTCCTTTAGCAAATTCTAATAATCTCAGCACTTGGCCATCGTCTAATAAATTAATTAATGGGGACGTTATTTTTTTTTATATATAATCAGGCATATGAAAAGAAAATGTTCACAAAAATAAAAAGAAATTATTTAGCCAACAAATAAATAAGAAATAATTGAAATTACCAAATGAGAATAAGAATTAAGGCATTGATAATTAATTTGATTTAGATAATCAAATCATTTAAAAAACTTAAATTTAGGATTATGTAAAAATTTCATAAAAATTAAATTATTTCGTGGGGCGTTTTGAAATTTTTATCTTCCAGCCTTTTAAACGAGCTAAGGCCAAAAAAAAACAACAACAACAACAACAACAACAACCTCCTATGAACAAAAAAGCAAAACATAAATAAATCGTCGTTTTGTCGCCGCGTTTTGGCCTGATCGTATTGCTCTTCCCCCAAAAAGTTGAGAAAGTTCAGTGTAAGTGAAACCCTAGAATACTACGACGGCAATTGAACGTCGACCGTTTCGCGATTGCATGATTAGATCAGGGACAACGTTTCCGTTGGATTGAGTTAGCAGAATGGGCGCAAGTCGAAAGCTTCAGGGTGAGATAGATCGCGTTCTTAAGAAGGTCCAAGAAGGTGTTGAGGTCTTCGATAGTATTTGGAACAAGGTTCTTAATTTTCATCCTTCCTTCTAGTCTAGTTTGCTGCTTTTTTTGGATTTGGATTGCACATTAACCTTGTTCAACTGAATGACTCGACAAATGGTTCACTTCGATTGTGTGTGTGTGTGTTTTTTTAAGGTTTACGATACAGACAATGCCAACCAGAAGGAGAAATTTGAGGCAGACCTGAAGAAGGAGATTAAGAAGCTCCAGAGGTACAGAGACCAAATTAAGACTTGGATACAGTCTAGCGAGATCAAGGATAAGAAGGTTGATTCAAGTACCTTTTGTGTCTTCGAGTTTCTCTCTAATCACAACTTCACAAGCTCATGCCGTCTCTTAGCATTATACATGTTGAATTTTCTTGGGGTTATACTAGTAATAATCTCACACCTGTTCCCCCCCCCCCCCCCAAAAAAAAAAAAAAAAAGGGGGGGGGGGGATTGTAGATTTCTGCTATATTTTTATTTTTATCTTTAATTTCAATGATTCCTAATCAAGTATATTATGTGGGACACTGTAGCTTTTAGAAGTATATTAGTTTACACTACTGCTTTCCCCATCGTATGGATGGTCTTCAATATCTATATTGTTTGCTGAAGTTGACTTTTGAAATGAGATGTTGATCTTATGCTGTTAGCTTTGAGAATCTATATGTATATTTCTGTATATAATATAAGATCTATAGGAAACCACATCACTCTCAAGCCATCAACAATGCGCCTTATTTCAAGTTCTTTACAAAGCACCAGACCACATTCTAGTTATGTATAAATGCCTTTCAAAAATTAAAGATACGTTTGATACCTGTGTGTTTTGGTAATATGGAACACATTCTTTATTTTTTTCCTTCACTGAATGCTGAGGAATCTTTCATTGCATTATATCTTGTCATGAAGCCGACTATTATTATCAATCTATTCCATTGATTAAGTGTTGTCCAATATTCCATCTGTTGCACATCTCAGATTCTTTTTTGGTTGTGCTTGGAGGTAACTTTGTAATACGAGCTTCTGAAATGTTGCTTGGGGTTTTAAGATTCAATTCACCTCTTTGGTTTTGAATTTAACATTTTTTCTTTTGATATATGTTGACATAGGTTAGTGCCTCTTATGAGCAGGCTCTGGTGGATGCTCGTAAGCTCATCGAGCGTGAAATGGAAAGATTTAAGATCTGTGAAAAGGAAACTAAGACCAAAGCCTTCTCCAAAGAAGGCTTGGGCCAACAGCCTAAAACTGTGAGACTTTAACCTGTGGACATTCTATCTCCCTCCCACAAATTATATTTAAAAGTTTTTCCTTGCTTTTCTTGGCATAACTTGGTCTATTTATGTGGCATTTGGGCTGAAAAATGTGTTGTCCTGTGCTTGATATAGTTGCTGGTTTTCTATTTGTAGGATCCAAGGGAGAAGGCTAAATCAGAGACAAGGGATTGGTTGAATAATGTGGTACGCAATCAATTTCTTTAAATAACATTCAACCTTTTTATATTTTGCTGGAAGTATAGTGAATATTTTGCTGCATTAGTAATTAGTTCACACTACTCTATGGTCTTAGCTGTTGCAATGGTCAGCTTTGTTGTACATTTTGGTTATCGCAACTGTGTTAAAAAGTTGTCCCAAGATCATCCAGCTAATTGCGATCTCTAATCTGGTTTCTTAGATTTGTTTCTCCTATAATCACTGTGCAATCAAGTCTGGTGCTTATTTCTCTTGTGATTCTTGTTGCGGCATCTTTCAATCATACATTGTCAAGTAGTTTATATTATTTTTTATTTTTTTTAATGTAAACAGATGTTTATTTTTATATGCATCATTATTTTGAAGAATTAATGTACAGCTTTTAGAACATGAGTAGGTTGGAGAGTTAGAATCTCAAATTGATAGCTTTGAAGCTGAGCTTGAAGGACTTTCTGTCAAAAAGGGGAAAACCAGACCACCTAGATTGGTATGATTATGAAGTAAACACCGGGTATTCACTTTGTGGGAATGAGGGTTTACCTTCCTCTGGTCATTCACACGTTACATCTGTTTTCCAGACGCATCTAGAGATGTCAATTGTCCGACACAAGGCTCATATAAAAAAATGTGAGTTGCTCCTGAGGCTGCTAGACAATGATGAATTAAGTCCTGAGCAGATTAATGATGTCAAAGATTTCTTGGATGACTATGTGGAGCGTAATCAGGTTTTTCTTTTTTTAAATTTGAACTCTTATGATTTGCATGGTAAATTCAAGATGTTAATAGATTTTTTTTATATCTTCTTTTCATACTTTTTCCTGGACAGAGTTTTGCATGCTTAATACTCCTCCGGTCCTAAATATAACACATAGTTTGTAGTGCAAATTACATTACAAAACATGTCTTATATTTTGACCGAAGGTAGTACCATGCAAACTTGATGTCTTTCTACTTATTTTTTCTGTTCCTCTTAAAATTTCTTATTTTTATACAGGAGGTCTTTGATGAATTCAGTGACGTCGATGAGTTGTACAGTTCATTACCTTTAGACAAGGTGGAGTCTCTCGAAGATCTTGTCACAATTGGTCCACCTGGTCTTGCTAAGGTATTTCCCTACCCAATCGAAATTTCCTGTGTTTTGGGATTGGGATATATACAATAACTTTTTGCATATTGGCATTTTTGTTCCAGAATGCCGTGTTGGACTGTATATTTTTTTTTTAAATTTTCTTATGGTGATAGGTGTCTTGTCACAACACATTTAGTGCATGTTTATATTGGTTTTTAACATCCCACACCTCTATATACATGTTGAAATCCATATTTGCTGTCAACAGATAAGAATACTTCTATCTATATAGTTCCTAAGTAATTTATTCTGTATTTTGGCAGGGTGCACTTGGTCTTAGTTTGAAGACATCTGTAGCTGCATCACCTTCACAAACATCTGTATGTATTTCTTCTATCTATCACCTGAAAAATAGAGTCAGCAATCTTGATAAGCCATTTGGGGATATATTCTTTCATGAATCATATGTAGTATATTTGGGCTTTTTTTTAAAAAAATTCTTCTATAGCCTTGGTTCTCCCGTCTCATAAGCGGGTTTGGTTTCATTCGATCGTGAATGTCATGGTTAGATAATGCATTGGCGGTTTCTGATTACTTGTGAATCAGCATTTTTCCATATGAATTCAAATAGTCTGGAAACCTTCTGACTGGTAGTTAAATGAATTTGCCCCTGTTTGTCTTGAAGTATAGTTCAGTTTTGCATTTATTTTATTGAAAGTGGTTAAGGAAGGGGACCTTTTTCTTCAGTCACATTGACAACAACAATAAAGCGATATCCTATTAGGTAGGGTTGGCTACACGGATCACATGACGCTTTTGTGTGCTCTATTGAAAACTAGATCTTTGGATAGATTAACAGCAAGATCCTGCTCTATAATCTCATTGAGTGTTCGTTTCAGTTTTCCTTGACCTTTTTTTAGAGGACTCTACACTACTTGACCAACCCTCCTAATTGGTGCACTCAATTGCCTTCTTTGAACATGTCCAAACCACCTCCAACGATTTTCTACTCATTAAGTGCCACTTCAACTCATTCGCATATATCGTTACGAATTTTATCTTTTCTTGTATGATCACTCATCCATCTCAGCATTCTCATTTCGGCTGCTCCCGCTTTATGTTCATGTTGTCCCTTTAAAGCCCAACATTCATTGGGTTTAGGAGCAAATAATATGTTTTAAGCCGTTTTATTGCTATAGGATTCTCTTTTAATATTGGTTAATCCCCTCCTCAACCAAAGGAAGCGAATGAAAAACAAAGCTATATTGGTATAACAATTCTGTTTAATATTGGCTGGAATTCGCCCCCCTCCCTCAGCTAGTCAAGGAGGAAAAAGACAAAAAGTTGTGACCAGGAACTTCAACAAAATATGAGGTCCTCCTGTGTGATTATTCTAATTTGTTTTCTACTCGAATTAAATTGGTCTTGGCTTGATGCTTTGTTCTTGTTATATGATGACATATTGGTCTATGGCACGTTATTTCCAAGTAAGAATAACAGTGGAGGATGAGTCATGATCGTAGATCCTGAGACCCTGCCTCTAAGTTACTTGACTATCTGTGCAAGTAAAAAGAAAAACAGCCATTTCATTGTTAGGTATTGCTTTAGTAGGACACTATTTTTTCCTAGACCACTATTATGTCTAATCATGACTTATATGATTCTATCCAGGAACAAGCAGATGACACTGCCTCCCAGGATAGCAATTCTGATACTGTTGTCAGAACACCGCCTTCTAAAAGTAGTGGAATCAGTTCTGCTATGTCAACACCAGCTGGGAACCATGCTACTCCTGTTTCTTTGAATGTTTCGTCTCAGAACTTGCCTGGTGCTACTGCTGCAGCATCTGTCCTCCCTGGTTCAAATTTGGTTCGGACTGCTCCGGAGAATACTGGTGCTTCTAATTCTTCATCTGTAAATCAGTCTACCTCTGTGAAAGAAGATGAGGTTAATGGCTTCCCTGGCCGGAGATCATCTCCATCACTTTCTGATGCTGCACATGCGAGAGGCATCAGTAGAAACAGCCTGCCAAATCAAGTGACATCTGGAATCCCTCTTGCTTCCAGCAACATTGTTTCCAGCAATGGGGCCCTTGGTTCAGTCCCTTCAGCCTCTGAAATAACAAAGAGAAACTTACTGGGAGCCGATGACAGGCTTGGAAGTAGTGGAATGGGGCAGCCTCTTCTATCACCCTTAAGCAATAGAATGATGTTGCCTCAGGCTGTGAAGGCTAATGATGGAACCAGTCCTGTTGACCCTAATAATGTTAATGATGCTGCAGCTGTATCTGGGAGAGTTTTTTCCCCTTCTGGTGTTCCAGGCATGCAGTGGAGACCGGGAAGTCCTTTCCAGAACCAAAATGAGACAGTAATTCACTTATGTTTTTATTTTTCTCTGGATGTTGATTGTTGGGTCAAATAAATTATGTGCAATTACATACATAGATAAAAATTGTCATGTCTGTGAAATGAAAAGTAATCGAATCAGATTACTGTACCTGGAAGTTAGAACATCTTGTGTAGTTTCTTGTTCTGTATGTTTAAGCTATGTTGCTCAAGAAGAAAATTTGCTTTCATTTTTAGGGGCAGCTTCGTGGAAGAACTGAAATAGCGCCTGACCAGAGAGAAAAGTTTTTGCAGAAGTTTCAGCAAGTGCAGCAACAAGGGCATAGTACCCTTCTTGGTATGCCTTCTCTTGCTGGTGGAAGTCATAAGCAGTTTTCTGCTCAGCAGCCAAATCCTCTCTTGCAGCAGGTAGTACCTTTGTTGCACTTTAAGTTTGGCTTCTGTTCTCTTTATTTGTTATTTTGCTTTCAATATAGGTGTAAAGCTCACTCTGCATCATCCTGTACCATGTCTTTTGTGGAACTCTATAGTCTATACCATGTCTTTTCAAACTAATGATTGTATTTTTCGCCCTTCATTTCTCTTGGACTTTAATCGTTCAATCATGAAACCTTATTTTTCCTTTTAGTATAGTTGGTAAAATAATTTTTCAAGGTCTACACTATAAAAAATTTATGGACCTTGATTTTTGTACAACTGATGAAATTTCACTTTTGCATTTGTTTCTTTGGGAAATGACAAGGAAAAATTGAGGCAAAGGGGACTATTGTTGTGATTTTATTAATTACTTTTTATCTATAGCTTGTATATTTTATATCTCTATGGTTGAGTTATTCTAATGCATTCACTAGTGATCTGGACTTAGCTTAGTATTTTGGGGTCAGTGGGGATTTTGGCTGAGGTCCTACTCCCAAATTCCCCATTTTCTAAATGGGTAAACTTAGAGTAAGATATCAGTTCATGCACGAAAATTGTGATTAGCCATATGTGCTACTATATGTCCACTTTCACTCTTAAAGCTCATCTGTTTCTTCTTGATCTGATTGGCTTTGGAGTCCAGGCATCAGGTCTCAGTAGCATTTCATCCACCTCATTACAGCAGCCATCCAATTCTATCCTTTCTCCATCTAGTCAACAGGCAATGATATCAAGTGTTTCTCAAGATTCTGGTACGTTTCATGTCCTCCATGATCAACGTAGCTTGATTTCTTGAATTTTCCACCCACTTCTAAGATGGATTAACACCCCCTAATTTTCTATAGTAATTTCAATATTTTTTTCTGTTTGATTTTTTCCTTGTGAACTAGAGAGTTGTTAAAGTAGTATGGTTATTTCCTGGATATTCTCGATTACCCTGCCTAATTCTTAGAGCTAACGTTTTTTTGTTTTTCTCCCATCCCGTTTTGATATCGATATAGAAGGCAATTGTATTATTTTGTTATTGTTTAGTGTCAATATAATTCTGTTTTGTTGCATGTCTAGGAGAGCAGTCAATCTAATTTGCATAATGTTCTGGCTGGACTTGGCATTGTTACCTGTCTAGGATTCTAATTTGCATATTGTATTTGGATTCTGCAGATGGCAATTCTAAAGTTGAAGAACATCAGCAACAACAGAATACTCCTGATGATTCAGTGTCTGAATCTACTGCCAGCAATGGGCTCGGCAAGAATCTTCTAAGTGAAGAGGATTTAAAATCCACATATGCTGTAGAATCTCCTGTAAGTTGACAAACTCTTCTAGGCTTGTTTTTGGCTTCAATTATGCGCATTTTTTGGATGTTCTTGCTGTCCATTTTCCTGCAATATGATTTCCTTGCCTTGTTACATAGCTATGCTAGCAGTGCATCAGATTTTGTATTTAATAATTATTGGTTTTCAAGCTCTTGAAAGGCAATGACTGGCTAGGTAAGCCTATGGATTGGGCGCTCCATCATGCATGGAAATGAGCTAGACTTCAGTTGCAATCCTGTTTTATGGCCTACCTGCCAGGGTAGTATACTGTTATTTAGAAATATATGATTACTGTTGAAGTTACCCAAGGGTCCACTTGCAAACTTGCCAATTGCCATCATGTGTTCTCTGTTTATGCCGTTTTGTTGTGAGACGCAAGGCATATGACCCACTCAGTATTAGTGGTTTAAGAAGTTAACCTATTCAAAGTTATAGTGCGGTTCATTTGAATTTTGACTTAGACCTACCTTGTATACAAGTTAATCACATTATTTTTATTTTTGTCCCTCACATGATTGGGAGAACTCTGAAGTTTATATTTGTATATAAACGATCTATTAAAAAGAATGTTGATTTGGGTTGGCGATTTTTCTTTTATGCAGCAGGCAGGAGGGTCCGGTTCTCTTACTGAGCCTGCTCAGAGTTCCAGAGATGCTGATTTCTCTCCTGGACAACCTTTACAATCCAATCAACTTTCTGGTAACCTTGGTGTTATTGGAAGAAGAAGTGTTGCTGACTTTGGAGCCATTGGTGATAATCTTAATGGAACAAATGTCAATTCTGGCGGAGGGCGTGACCATTTATATAATATGCAGATGCTTGAGGCCGCATACTACAAACTTCCACAACCTAAAGACTCAGAACGTCCACGGACTTACACGCCTGTATGATTTTTAGTTATATTCTTCCTCATGTATTATAAATTTATAATATGGTCATATGATGAATGTTTCTTGTTCTGCAGAAGCACCCAGCAATAACACCTCCAAGTTATCCTCAAGTACAGGCCCCCATTGTCAGTAATCCCGCCTTTTGGGAGAGAGTAGGTGTTGAACCATATGGCACTGACACCCTCTTTTTTGCATTTTATTATCAACAGGTACTAGAACTTTTTGTGGTACGCCTTCACTTCATTCAATCCAATGAGCTTAATTTTTTTTTTTTTTTTTTTTTTTTGCCTTTTGCAGAACACTTACCAACAATATTTGGCTGCAAAGGAACTAAAGAAGCAGTCTTGGAGATATCACAGAAAATATAACACATGGTTTCAGAGACATGAAGAGCCTAAAGTTGCTACAGATGAATTTGAGCAGGGAACATATGTATATTTCGATTTTCATATTGCAAATGACGATCTGCAACATGGGTGGTATGCTTAATCAACTTTTTAGCTCTATTTGTTTACATTCATGATTATTGCATATATATGTGCACCGATGTTGACCGCTGTGTTGGACTTCTTTTAGTTTAACTTGTCTTTTGAAGATTTATTATGAGTCTAATTACTGATTAACACTTAGATTTTGGAAAATTTTCCAATAATTGAATATCATGTTTGCATTAGGCATATAATTAGAAGTTCTTCATGGTAAGACGTGATAAAGCCTGGCCTGCAAGGCTATTATTACTAATTTCAAAAGGACTTGCATATGTTCAAGAGGCTGAAATTCTCTTTGGACCAAAAAGAAGGGGGAAAATTGGTTTAATTTTTTCATTGAAAACCTAATTTGGTGACTGATGTTAGCCTGTCCAGTTTCTACTGTAGCGCATCAACTTCATATGCCCTATTACTCTTATCAGCTGATCAGTTCATGTCTGAGGACTATTTTGCTGGGGTGGATTAAAATCTGATCTTTTGATCTGTTGAATTGTTGGCTTGATTCATGATATCTTAACCACTCGGTTCTGAATCATGATAAGCCCTTGGCTCTGTTCTTGTTCTTTACCCACGGGGTTCATGCATTTCATATTGATTCCTCCATTCTTTGGATACTGAGGCAGTTATTTTGTTTTTTCTTCTGGTTGTACATGTCTCACTAGTCTGGAACCATATTTGACCTGTGAATTAATCTGACTATTTTGATTTTGAGATTTTGCTTCTCTCGTTCTGTCCATGAATGTAAAATTGTGCTACTGTCCTCACAACTTGTCTGCACTTTGTCATTATTCAGGTGTCAAAGAATCAAGACCGAGTTCACTTTTGAGTATAATTATCTTGAAGACGAGCTTAGTGTATAGAAGATTTGTAGACGACTCCATCTGGTAATTTGGTGTCTTGTTTTCTGTGTCAAGTGTTGTTTTTATCAGATAAACCAGTATCACCTACTTCAAAATAAACAATGTATGAAGTTTGAAGGAAAAAATGTTATTAGTTGTTCTACATGTTTCCAAACAAATTTTTTTATATAATCAACAACATTCAGATGCGGGTGTCAGAAAGTTATCAAGAATGACAGGAGCTGGGACCAAAACCAGCTTGCAGAGCATAGGAATGAGTAGTCATTAAATGACAGGGATCCCCTATCAGAAAGTACATGCACTGGGACAAGATTTCGCATATTGTAGGGTCTCGGTTATAATTATAAATGATACATTTTTTAATTTTAACAATCGAGGGGAGGGGACCCACAAATGCACAAACACCCGCCCACCCCATTTTTAGCTACTTGGGGTTGGGGCATAGAACCACAAATTCCTCTATGAGAAGAGGTGCGGGGTGTTTGGTGATCTAGAAGCTCTTGGCAATAATACATTTGTTGTACAATGGGGGGATTATTGGTTGAGATGCTCGTTGAAAACTGAAATTGATGATCTGAGTGGATGATTTTGTGTTGTGCTTTTAAGGACATCAGGCCGACTTTTTCACCCAGCAACGTTTGGTTTTGGAAAAAATGCTGGCTAAAAAGGAGATGAAAATTGTACCTGTTAAATTTTTTTCCTGGATGCATTTATTGGTTTTTTTTTTTTTTGGCGTATCTTTGCCTAAATCGTTTGATCTTTCTCATTAGTCGTGATTGTCGGAAGTTTTTTGTTGGAGGAATCCTATTTTACTGATGTATCGTTTGTTCTTTAGGGAGACTAATTTAGTTATATACAGAAGGACGGGCAATAAGCATTCTGTTCATAATTTTGTGTGTGGTTAATCTTGCTAACTTGTTGATTGCGTGTTAGACTATGTGAACATTGTTGCATCACCTATAACCTTGTTAATTCTTTTGCTGTCGTGTTTTGGCGCATGCTTCCTTCTTGATTTCAAGGCTGGCAAGTAATTTTGATTGTGAATTGTTGAAGATTAATGTCTTTATTTATTGCCGACGTTTGGTGTCGTTACGGCATTGTCTTTTTGATGTCATATACACTCAAACAATGATGTTCGATAATTGTTATTTTTGTCATTTTGATGTAATAGAAATTGGGCCCCTCTTCATGGAAAGGTGGAAGCTTAAAGCCTGGCAAGTATTTTGATTGTGAATTGTTGAAGATTAACATGTCTTTATTTATTGCCGACGTTTGGTGTCGCTGGCATTGTTCTTTTGATGTCATATACACACGAACAGTGATTTTCGATTATGTTGTTAATGTGATTTTGATGTAAATGAAATTGGGCCCTTCTTCATGGAAACGCGGAAGCTTAACTAACATGCAAAGAGAGCCGAAGGATAAGGAAGGTGGCTCTCTCGTGTGTGTTGATGAGATCTTTGGTGTATATATATAACACCCTCATTTTATTGACCAAAAAAATTTGGTCCTATTTATAAATCTCTTTTTAGGTAATAAATGAGATTGTAATAATTTTGTTTTTGTTAATTGTACCAATAAAAATAGAGAAGAAAAAGTTATAAGATATACTCATTCATAAATGAGGGTAAAGTTGAAAATTTATCTTATAATCATTGACTTAATTACTTCTTCTTAGTATTTGTAATTTAGTTAAAAAGGATTTATAAATAGGATAGTATATGTAATAAAGATCTATACTTTTTAATACAATAAAAAGAACATTTTAAAATCACAAATGATTGGTTTCTCAGTGCTTGATGCACCAGTGAAAGGTTAAAATCACCAGTGTCGTCTTCTCCACTCTCCTAAAAGCAGGAGGTTGATTGCCCAACCAACTCCATATTATTCTCCTATTTTCCAGCTTATATTTAAAGAAAAATAAAATAAATAATTTCGATATGCTGTCATTGGATCCCACATGCTCCTTTTGCATACAGACGCACTTCTCAGCTTTAATTGTTTTCAAAGCATCTCAGCAACTGTTCCCTATATATATCTATAAATAATATAATGGGGCAAGACCCTCCGTTTATTCTTCTTCTTAAAGCCAATATAACCAGGAAACAAATTCCAGTGATCTAGATCTCTCCTACCTTCTTAATTTGAACCTGCGAATCACATGAAGCTCTTACTTTATGCTGACCATGGGGAAGATTGCCGGTTCAGAACCAATATATTGTGTATGGAGCAGCCCAACTATAAAAAAAGTGACTATTAAAAGATGAAGAAACAGTTATAAAATTCAATATATATATATATATATATATATATATAATAAAATAAAGATCTATACTTTTTAATACGATTTATAAAAAAAAAAACATTTTTCTGTAGTTGAGAGTATCAAGGTACTCAGGTGAATGTGGACACCGTTTTGTTTGGAAGAACGCAAATGAAATTATTGAGAAGTGAGAAGTGGGCATTGGAGAGACAAAACACATGCTTTCTCTGCCTTGTGGTTCCAAATCCACGGCCGCCCATACTGGTGTCCCTCCATCACTCCCATCGTAATAACTCATTTGCATGTGGTCTTTTGAGACGCAAAAGTTATATTATATTACATAAAAATCTATATCATCAGTTATGTCGACCACTTCTTACAAAATGTATATCATCCCTCAGATGGGGCCACCGGCCAGTGACCTCCAAAAGAGTTGCAGGCTTTATTTAAACGAAACAAGTCAAATGATGCTCCTTTCTTCATTGATCAACGTCAGCCTTCCTTCCGTGAGATCCAAACGCGCCACATTACCATCCATTGCAATATGATACTCCCTCCGGTCCTAATTATAAAACATAGTTGACTTTTTTGGAGAAATTAAGGAAGCTAATTAAATTACTTTAGACTCTTTTTATTTTTATTTTTTTCTTCAAACTAATTAGTTTAACTAATAAACTAATATATAATCTAAAGATAATGATTAAGTAACTTATTTAGTTTCCTTAATATCTTCAAAGAAAGTCAACTATGTCTTATAATTAGGACCGGAGGAAGGTAGTAATAATTAACCAATATAGTATTCGGATCACCAAGATCATCATTGTTCGCTTCGAAAACTACCCTATTTTAAGACAAACTGGCCAGAGCCCATTTTCTCGAACCAATCAAAACAGAATCGACCTAAAGCTCCTTTCCCATTCAGAAATCCGCGGCCGCTGCACTAACTTCCATGCTTATTTCTTTCTTTCTTTCTTTCTTTTTCAAGTTTCATTCCCTTTTTAAATAAAAAGATTTGATCTGCTCATTCACAAGCTCCTCAAAGCCGCGTTTATTTGTAGCCGAAGTAAAAATAATATTTGGGCCTGCTTCGTCATCTGCGCGTGGGGGTATTTGTCCTTGCCCTCTCAAGTAATCTCTCAATCTCTATCTTCATTCTTCATCTTCCCCCTCACAAGTTTCTTGATTCTTTGATTTTCTCTTTTACTCTCTCTCCCTCTTGATTACATCTTTCCATAGAGAAGAACAGGCTCTTTCTTGTCCAACTGTTTTTCTTTATATCCAAGTCACTCCCCTCTCGGCATCTGTTTCTCGTCCCCCGTTTCTGTAGGGACATCAGTCTTTCTATCAGTGGTTGGCTAAAGAACTGAACTTCCATATAGATTCTTAATCATCTCAATGATCATTTTCTCACCCGTCGCTTGTGTATAGACCCAGTACTGGAATCGGTTATTTTTCTCTTGTTTTTTTCCCTAGCCATCATCTCGTCCTGGAAAAATTGGTGACATCTATCTTGCAAGAACTTTCTCAAGAATGGGGAAATTTTGGATCTTGAGGTGGATTATAGTGGTGGGGATCATGAGTTGGTATGTTGAAGGGCTTGGGGTGAATTGGGGAACTCAGGCGACGCATAAATTGCCGCCAGACGCAGTGGTTCAGATGTTGAAGGACAATGGAATTCAGAAAGTGAAATTGTTCGATGCAGACGATTCCACCATGAGTGCTCTGGCTGGGACTAACTTTGAAGTTATGGTTGCCATTCCCAACAATCAGCTTGCCGCCATGACTGACTATGATCGGGCCAAACAGTGGGTTCGTAAGAATGTCACACGTTACAACTTCAACGGAGGCGTCAACATCAAGTGAGTTAATTCGTTTTACTACTTTCTTTTGAAGTCAACAATGTCCAAAAATTATATTTATGATCGCTATTATGGATGTGAAGTATCTTAACTCATGCAAATTTGCAGTGGTTATGACTTATCGAAATAACTAATCAAGTCTAAAACCAGCTATAATTTTTAATTTCCCATTCTTGATTCTTGGTTCTGCATCTGGTCGTAGTTCAATTTTTCAAATTTGGAGAGCATTTGATACCAAATCCTTGACCTATTAAAATTTCTGCAAGAATCTTGTCCGACTACATACTATTTTAGCTAGTACTTTTCTTAATGGAACTAGAAGGTTTAGTCGTCAAATACCATTGGCCTTAAGAATTTTATTAGGGGAAGACAGCAATCCCACTCTGAAGAAGAAAGGTTAAAAAAAAAAACTTACTTGTTGACAAGTTGTAGGGCAAAGAAAAGTGTGGAGGAATTCTTTTGCAAAGTAAACCCAAGCTGTATCTTCACTTTTTCCTTTACTACATAAGAAAAGGCAACCCCATGCTGTATCCCTTTTTTCCTTTTTAATAAAATCTGTATATTTCATTAATCAGAAAAACAAAACTAGAGCAAGGTTACGTCAGATCATTCCTAGTAGCATAATTCCTTTCATCATTCACCATGACCATGTTGTATTTTTACTCCACAAGCAAGTCTATATACTCCTTCAGTATTAAGACCTAGTTGACTTTTTTGAAGAGATTGAGGAAGCTAAATAAGTTTAGTTAATCATAGCATATCTCGGGCATCATTTGATTATAGATTAGTTTATAAGTCAGCCAAATTAGTTTGGTATGAAAAAGATAAATAGAAATAGTTTAAATAATTTATTTAGATTCTTTAATCTCTCTAAAAAAAAGTCAACTAGGTCTTGCATTAAGGACCGGAGGTAGTACTAGACAGTATCGCAGAAATTAACAACCACTACTTGAAAATTTTGGTCGTGGTCGTGGTGACTCATTGTAGCAACTCTTTGTGTGACTGAAGAGAAGTATCTTCGGAAAGAGAATCATCGGATTGGACCATGGGATCAAGCTCTTAACCCATGATGTACCTAAAAGAAATCTTCAAAAGGCATGAATTTTAACATTCCCAGAAACCGGACTTATACTTTTTTTGTTAGGCCAATCATTTCAGTTGTATGTTGGTGTGAGGTATTTGGTTTATTATTTTGGATTTGATGATGATGAGAACATTGCGTGCGCTGAAAGTTTCATTTTCCTAAACATGGATGTGGAATTTCTCACAGGTATGTAGCAGTAGGAAATGAGCCATTTTTGAAATCATACAACAATTCATTCTTGAACATCACCTTGCCAGCACTACAGAACATTCAAAATGCCCTAAACGAAGCTAACCTTGGAGACACCGTAAAGGCCACCGTGCCCTTAAATGCTGATGTTTACGAGTCTCCAGTAGACAACCCAGTTCCATCTGCTGGAAGATTCAGGGCAGATATAGGTGATCTTATGACACAAATAGTCCAATTCCTCAATAAGAATGGCGCACCATTCACAGTTAACATCTACCCCTTCTTAAGCCTTTATGGGAATGATGACTTCCCTTTTAACTATGCGTTCTTTGATGGGGTAACCAATCCCATAAACGACAATGGGATTCAATACACAAACGTTTTCGATGCTAACTTTGACACATTGGTTTCTGCTCTAACTTCAGTAGGGCTTGGGAATATGCCCATTTTGGTAGGAGAAGTAGGGTGGCCTACAGATGGAGACAAGAATGCTAATGTAGGTAATGCCTTAAGATTTTACAATGGCCTTTTGCCTAGGCTTGCTGCCAATAAGGGTACGCCACGTCGTCCTGGGTATATAGAAGTCTATCTGTTTGGACTAATTGATGAAGATGCTAAGAGTGTTGCTCCAGGAAACTTTGAGCGTCACTGGGGGATTTTCAGGTATGATGGGCAACCCAAGTTTCCTATGGATCTTTCTGGTCAGAATCAAAACAAGCTTCTTATTGGTGCTAAGAATGTGAAGTATCTTCCTCAGCAATGGTGCATGTTTAATCCTGATGCTAAAGATCTTAGCAAACTTGCAGATAATATAAATTATGCTTGTACCTTTGGAGACTGCACTTCGCTTGGGTATGGTTCTTCTTGCAACAGTTTGGATGCCAATGGGAATGCCTCATACGCGTTTAACATGTATTATCAAGTGCAGAATCAGGATGACATGGCCTGCAATTTTCAAGGTCTGGCCAAGATTACCAACCAGAATCTTTCACAGGGAAGCTGCAATTTTATTATTCAGATTGCTCCTTCATCGTCGTCTTCTTTGAGGTCCTCGCTAGTGGCCTGCGTTTTCATCACACTATCAGTGATTCTATTTTTGTAGACTGACTCTCTCTCTCTCTCTCTCTTTTTGTATATACATCAAAGATGCTAGTGTTGATTTGAATATTTGTTAGTTATTGTACTTGATAGTCTGAATGATTCTTGGCTTGCAGATTCATTTAATAAGAGATTTACAGATTTGAATATCTTTCAGTTGATGAACTTTTGCCTTGTGAGAATCGATGTTTTCCAACTTGTTTGTTTACACCAAACACTAACGATATTTCCAACTTGCAAGCAACAATAGGAATAGTTTAATTATAACTTATAAGTTTAATAGAGAAGTCTTACATTTAGAGGTTTCTTTTTGGGGCAAATTGGCTTACAGGTTGATCTAAAAATTAATTTTCAGATTTGAATTCTTTCAGATGAAATAGCTTATGCCCTATCTGAATTGATGCTCTTATTTAAAATCCCAATTTCCTTTCCATGGGAAGGTTATTTCAATTATTCGCTTATATTTAATCAACAAAAAAAAAAAATTGTTCGCTTATTCTTTGGCATAAAACATGAAAGCCTACCACTTGCATGGGTTTAGAAAACGAAGTTCAACCCTAAAGCCCATTCCACAAAAATTTGGGCCGACAATAACAATCCTAAAACAAAACATGGCCCACTTTTCAATTCGTAGACCACCTTATTTCTTGGTTTGTGACCGTAAGTTTTGTAATGCTCAGCGAAGCTTGAGGAAATGAGGATTAATCCTGAAGTGCTGACTGGGTCAACTAGCCCAAGTGGATAAAAGGAAGGTACTACTAAAATGTATAGGGGGGGTGAGGTCATTGACTGGTGATGATTGACGTTAAAGAAGCCGCAATATTTGAATTACATTTCAAAATAGTTAATAAATGCATACACACCCATATAGGGATGCAGGGGTGGGTGTGCCTTTATTCTGGGAATCAAGAATCTGTGTCCTTTCTTCATGTGATTGATTGCCTACAATATTGGTGGGAGGGAGGGAACTTCAAATTTGAGAACCTGAGAGATTTAAATTGAAATTTGAAGCTCATGTCAGCACAAGTGAGGTTGCTTTCTCCTCTGAATATTGAATAATGCAGCCAACAACCCCAACAATTGGATTTGGATGGATGTGATTTTGATTTCTGTGAAAGAAGAAAAAAATCATTATTGTTCTTTTTTTTTTTTTTTAAGATTATAATTGGAGTACTATTATTATAAATGTAAATTCTATTGTGTTGAGCCCAAAAAGTTGCTTTTTTTTTTTTTTCTTGGGTAACCACTGAGACAGCCTAATAATCAGTGATTCTCCGTCCTTTGACAAATTCTAAAATTTCACATGAGTGGGAGGGGAAGAATTTCATTTCTAGGCAGATATCATATTTAAATGGCTAATTGCGTTTAATGTAATCTTAAACTCCTTGTCCTTTTGCAGAATCACGTGCTGCCTCCATGATGGCCTTTTATTGCTCCTCCCACTCTTTAATCCCCTCTAATCATGCTTCATTGCTATCCCTATTATGAATTGCGCAAACTTCAAACTTTAAAGAATAAAATATACTGTGTCCCGTTTTTAATATAATATTTTTTGCCACACAGTTCTTAATATATTAAGTCGTATGTAGTTGTGGTATGAAGTACATCAGTACTGTTTCTAAAAATTGTTCTTATATTATCATTAGAGAGGTAGATATCTAGTTTCTTCTTTGGACGTTCAACGCAAATATACTCTGTATCTGAGCAGAGAATCTAAGCATATAATGTAAATCAAGAGAAGTGAGGTGCCCAAGATGAATTTAAAGAAAGTTGATAGAAAGTGAGGAAAAAGAAAAGATACGATGCTTACATACTTGCATCGATCTGTAACGCAGTGTTGTCTCCAAAGCCGAAATAATCGTCACTAGGTTTCATAATATTTCCTTGCCACTAATTGTTGCCTCTCCTTTAATTTACAAACTTTCACTTTCTACACATCCCCCAAAGTCACACAACTTGTGTATCACACTATGATCATTAGCCAACACTATGCAAATACATACAACCACCTCAAATAAAATTTGCTTATTCGTTGTCCGAAGTGTTTTGTGTGTTTTTTTTTTAACCATCGTAACATGTAAAGTTGGAAATGCATGAAGCAGCATCGTCCCATGTTAAATCAGAACTCAGAACTCAGAACAGAGGAGGCAAGGCATGCAGCCAAAGCAAACAGAGGCCATTGTCTTTGTTCCAGAGAAGCGAGAGTTTCAAGTAAAATAGTAGTAGTACTCTAGGTTTTTTAAAAAAATAAACAAATAAAAAAAGAAAAGAAAAGGGCCAAAAGGGTCGTAGAGTATAAGGCAAAGGGACAGAAACAAACAAGGACTAGAGTCTCTCTGTATTTGAGGACTTTTAAGAAAACAAGGACGAGTCTCTTTTGAATATTTTCCCTACCTTTGCTCCATCCCTTCTTTTTTTCTTTTCTTTTTTTTTCCATCACGAGAATTTGAAAGTCACGTGCACTTGCATATCGAAATGCATTATCTTATCTTCACTGCGATAGTGCATGCCAACTGCCAAATTCAAATAAACGCCCCCACACTCCACATGCTTTGCTTATAATGACAGCATACATAGCATACGATACCGAGCTAGACCAAATCCCCAGCGTTGTATTTTAAAGTTAGCAAAAAAAACAAAAAAAGTTCAGATGAAAATGGAAAACTATAAGAAAAATCAGAAGGATGTATCAGACATCATTAACAACTTGTCTCAGATCACGTTTGAGACTACAAAAGTGTTTATTTATGTAAATTGAAACAAAACTCCTCCCACAGAATTTTATTTTTTATTGTAGACCGTAAATCATAATTCAAAAACCTTTTTTGAAAGTTTCAATTGCCATTTCAAACAAATATCAAGTCTTCAATGTCGTGTATGTCCCCATTTCAAACAAGTATTAAGTCTTCAATGTCATGTATGCCCCCCTGGTTCTACCCTCTTCGTTGTAGTTTAGGTGCAGCATTAAATGCCCATAATTGGAAAATCACTGCAACTAATGAGTAAGAGTAATGGCATGCGAGAGAGAAAGTTTGAAGTTTGAACCAAAGTTGGAGCTATCCCAGCTCATGACAAGACATCCTTGTACTGAGAATAAGAATAGGCAGTACTATTTGATAATGCATTGCATATAGCTGTGAGGAGAAAGAAGGAAGGAAGGAAGATTAAATGAAAATCAGAAAATGGATACTACTAATCAATATGTATAGCAGTCTGTAATCCTAAGGACTAACCCAACAACCCATTGCCTCATTAACCTCTCTGTTCCTAAAATATATAATATTGTCCCCCAAACTTGCTAAGTTTTGATTTACATGGAGAAATCACTGGTGCTCTCTGGGATTAGAAGAAGAAACAAGAGACATCCTCATCTCCATGACTTTCTTGTGGGAATTGGAGTGCAAGTAGCTCACAAAAGTTGGACTCTTGGCTGGCCTATACTCTGGCAACAACCTACCAGACTTGTACCTCACCCCACATGCATTGCAGAGGGTTTTTGGACCCAATGGTCCTGCCCTCCATTGTGGGGTCCTCTGTGCCAAGCAGTGACTGCACCTCCTTGGCATTGGATTTTGCCCACTGCTGACCTCACTCTCCGAGTCCTTCCTCACCATCATCCTCTTCTCCATCTCTTCTTCTCCTTCTTCTTCCTCTTCCACCTTTGCCTTCTTCCTGGGGACGATCAGTTCACTGTCTGCTAACCAGTAAGCCTGTTTGAGCAGAGGAGGGTCTGAGCTTATGGCTTCGTTTTGTGGGTTTAAATGGTGTGACCAGATGCTCAAAGGGTCTTTGGCTCTCGGGGCTGAAAGTCTCTTCCTTTTGCTTCTGGCTTTTCCAGGTACCGGAAAATTTTGCAGAGAAGACTCATTCTGGTGGGGTCTCTGCAATGGTTGTGAAGGTTTGGAGGTTGTGGTTGTAGCTTGATGAATATCAGGAGGTGCCAAGAGGCAGCTTGCTTGGCTTGAAAAGCAGTCTTCAACAAACACTGACAGCCACTCCAATCCGACATCCACCTCCTGCATCCATATATAAGAAAAATGCTTACTTTAGTAAGAAACATGACGCAGAAAAGCAGTACATGTATAGATATAAGTGAACATTTAGTAATACACTAGTAAACAGCAGAAACAGAGCACAAGTGATAAAGTATTTAAGCTCACAAACTTAGTAAGACTTAACTACCAATAAAAATAACCCCTTTATTGCTTCTTCAAAACTATCACTAAACCAAAATGGGAAAGCCCGGCGAGAAGACCCAGATGATAAAAACTCGAACAGAACTATTAGGCCATGGAATTTTACGGAGAACAGAGCCAGAAGCAGAGAGAGGTGAGGGAATAATGAAGAAGCCAGAATAAAAGAGGGGAGATATCGCTGACCGTGTTCTGAGCAGAGAAGAGGTCATCGAGGCTGGTTGAGAAGGAAGAAAGCTTTGGGTGCTCTTGCTTGCACTCACCGGAAACTGATACATTCCGGCACACATCCATGGCCACTGACAGCAGAAACGAGAGGGAGAAGAAGAGGAAAGCCAAAATTTGTGTCACACACAACACAAACCCTGTCTCAATGCCCCCTTTATGTCCCTCGTTCTTTTGTCGGCAGATAAAGAGCGAAATAAAACAAAATCAAATTTACTGAGAGGCATTAGAAAACAGACATCTCTATTTCGTGTAAACACAAACAATAAGCCCATTAATATATATGCCTTCTCCATTTTCCCAATACTCAGTTTACCCCCCTTGTTTACTTCTTCCTATGGCACATACCAATTAAGCAGAATTGACTACCATTTTTGTCCCTAATGAGAAAAAGGTGTAAGATATTAATAATAGGACTCTGGCCCTTTGTATTGGGGTAAATGGGGTAGTTGAAGGAAAAGCACAAGCAGTAAATTAGTAATTACAAACGCCCCTTGACCCAGCCTTCTCCCCTAGGACGGTACGCTATTCGTCTTTTCTTTTTTATTCTTTTCTTCTTTTGCAGGTAATTTTTTTTTTTAAAAAAATAAGAATAAAAATCTCAAAAGATGCATTGGAAGAGTCTGAGACAGCAGAACTGTTGGTAGCAGAGGGAATTCAGTTTAGATTCTTTGTAAAAAGAATTGTGTGAGAAGCACACTTGATGGTAATAAAATTGTGGTCCAAAAAGTTTCAAGTGTTATAGGGTAAGAGAGACAAGTTAAGTGCTAGTGTTGGTGCAGTATGCTTAGTTGCTTTCGCCATTTGGAAATGAACTCACACTTTATCAGAAAACAGAGAGCCCTCCTTTTAAAGCTTGTCTTCCTGTTTTAACAGTAATTATTATAATTAATTACTTGGCCCTTCTCTTCTATGGTTTGGGTTTAACATCATATCTTTTCTTACTCTTCCGGCTAGCTGCATCATGTTAAGGTTATTGAATATTCCATCTTGGAATAGTTAAAGTGAAATGATAAACTTATCTGATTTTGAGATTTTCTCGTAGGACATGGTATTATTTGATCCACTAACTTTCATATTTTTCCTTTTCATTATTATCTTTCGAAAATTTGTAATAGTAAGTGCATTTGAAAGAAATTAAAGAAGAGTCGTTGAGAAGGAAAGGATGGCAGTTGTGGTTGATGTTTCTCATGTGAAATGATTCAGAATTGCTTATTCAATACTCACGTATCTCTATTTCGTTCTATAGAATTTATAGTAGTAATTAGTACAGAGCAATGAGCAGATTAGACAGCTCATGCCTAAACCCATAACTTGCCTATTTAATTTTAAACGGGTATGGGTTAGTCTATACCTATACCTCAACCGGTCAACCCATTTAAAACCATGTTTAAAGGACTAGCATATAAATGGGCAGGGGTAACTCATTTACATTTGACAAGTTTTTTTCTTTTTTTTGAGAAAAACATATATAAGCATTAAGTATCCATCCTAATTTGTCATTCTAAATTTTAAAATATAAATCTTTAAATTCAATAATCATAATTTACACAAAAGAATCTAAATTTATATGTTGACACAACATAATTTCGATGTTCAAACTCCAAGTGGGGAAATGGTCAAATTGGAAAATGGGGAATGGATATTTCATTGCAATGTGGTGTATTATTGTCCAAGTGTCCATATAATTAATAATATATATATATATATATATATATATATATATATATATATATATATAAAATTAAATGGGTGGGTATAGGCAGCCCGAAGGTATACCCATGGCCCACCCATTTAAGTTTTAATTAGGCGGGTTTTAACCCGACCCATTATGGGCCCTTTTAGGCAGGCTCAAAATGGCTCAAATGGCATATTGCAGGTCTTTGAGCTTTTGTCCCTGTACGTTGAGAGAAAGGAAGATTTGGCTTGTGAAAGGATTGATGAAAACCTCCATTCTTATCTTCAGCATACTGATCTCATCTTGGGTATTGGGTTATAGGTCGGTTCACCGGGTTGCAGGTTCCATGCCCAACCTAGTAGTAATTTACATCCAAGAATTATTTTAGGCATTTGAAATTCCCCTGTTGGGGCTCAAACATATTTTTCAAAAAATTAGGGTATTTGAATAATTTCTTTTTTTCTTTTTAGAAAAATCACATTTTGAGCTTCCATAGCTGATTATCCTCGGTCTAACTCCTGCCCCAACATACTCTTATTTAATTCTTTCAATGAGTACGAGCAGTTTCATGAGAATATTGAATCTATAATGTTAAAATGTCAGTTTCGAATATACAGTGGTGGAAATATAAGAATAGTTGAGCCAATTTATTTTTATTTTTTAACATTATCTATTAATTAATTTTTTTTGTATTTGATCAAAGGGGTAATTCATATAAAATGTTTTGACTCCTCCCAGTAAAAAAACTGTCAGGTGCATTCTCTATTACTTATCTCCTCCTCTTCTCACATTCCCTCCTTTCCCTCTTCTCAACCATCAATCATTAGATAAATATCTAGACGATTTAAATTTTATTTTATTATTATTAAATAGGAGAGGAAGGAAAAAAAAAACAGAGAGAGAACGTTGGTCCCCTCTTTAGAGTTTAGATTATAATATAACCGCCGAAAGTACCAATGAGTTTTGAAGTGGGAAGACGTGTGGCAAAGTTTGAAAAATTCAGGAGCCTTTTCAACATAGGACTATAGGAGTGTGTCATAAAGCCACATGGGTAACTTCAAATTTTTAACTGGCACAATCAAAATTCATTAAAGAATCAGTAATAATGCTGAATTTGGTGAGCCAGAAAGCTCTCAAATTCGCTGCGTGATAAGGATTTGTAATGGCGTGACAGGTAGAGAATTAAAACACAAGATAAAATGGACAAGTGATATATACATGTATGTGCATGATGCTGAGGTGGGTCACTTGTTGGCTGAGTAATTGATTGAAAATGAATGATAATGAAAGAAGTTTCAGAGGACACAACCAAGTTACTAACACCTCTCATATCCAAATGCCTCTTCCACTTCTACAGAACTTTGTCCTCGCTTCCATGGCTTTCTAGTTCTGCTGGTCCAATTTCACCCACAACCTTCCATTCTAAGAGGTCCAAATCAAAGGGTCTTGTCTCCTATCAAGTATGTATCAACCAGAATAATAAGGACTCATAACAACTTCACAAACTTATACCTGCCAATTACTTCACCCTCTAACAAATAGAAAGAACCTGAGTTTCTGTGCTGCATTTTCCCCAAGCTTTAGTCGTTGTTATTGCTGTAAAGATAGGAGCAATCATGCTTTGACTTTGGTTTTGTTTTCCCCTTTCTCTCTCTTATCATGTTGAGGCTTTTACAAATCCAGACCCTGAACTGAAAGGGGCACAAGCGAATTATGAAGGGAGGTGTGTTTCCCAGCTGGAGTGGGAGTAGGACCTGGACGAGGGAGGGGCTCATAATAACTGTACGATTGAAGAGGGGGCCTCAAAAGAGGAACTCATGGTAAAGTTACTTTGTGTAGGACACACTGCAAGCAATAATTTCAAAAGATGAGGCGTGACCAGTGCAATGAGAGCATGTAGATACACTAAAGTGGGGGTAAAAGAGAACCTCGCCTCACCCATTGGGAATGTGTATTGGAATTAGGATAGCCTCCTTTGGTCACTTGCCAATTGCCATCTCCTTCAACCCTTCTTTCTTTACCTTTTCATCTTCCCTACTGTACGATGTATCCAACTCAATGGCTAACAACTCAAGAGTTCAGAGTTCAGCATAGGCCCCCTGGCTTGTCAGCATTTCATTACTGTAGGATTACCTGTCAAGATAACAAATGATATATACAAATTCCTCTTACCTCCACACTCGTCAGATTTATGACATTTATGTCGACACTTTAATGGAAGGATCATGGTAGAGACCCGACAAACGTATATCCATTCAGAAGGCAAAGTGTCTGGAGATTTTCTCAAGAAGGATTAATCATCAGCATGGGCGATTAAAGCCAACATAATCTGAACACAATCAACGTGAATGAAATGCAAACATGTATATGAGATTTAGTTGATGAGTTTTCAAGTGCGGTCAGAATCAAATATAGGATAATCAATTTTTCTTAAGAAATAAAATGGAATATCATTCTGTTATCATGATAAAGATCAATCATTACATGGAACCGGCCGATTATCATGATTTGAGGATCATGCCCAAAATAGGCATCAGCAGAATTCCGCTAAGAAAAAAGAGCAGTATATATGTGTAGACACTGGCAACCGACAAATCCATAAACTATGAGGCTGCTATGCTCAACTGTTCTATGTAACAGCGGGTGGCAACCCAAACTGTTCTCAAAAGAGATCCAGGCTATCCAATGATCTTGCATGTGTGTAACAATGAAGAAGTGCAAAGTGAGCTCAAAGGAAGATGAATAACCCAAGGGTCAAGCAACCTGATAGGATAGGGGGAATATTAAATCCCACTTGAAGTGGATAGACATCAATTGCATCAATTTCATACATCAGTATAGTAATTTAATTTACAACAGTGGGCAGGACATTGCTATTCATACATTTTACATGATACAAAAAATGAGAGAGCTCTCAATTACAATGAACATTTCAAGTTAGCCTAAATTATCATTTTCTTCCCTGAGGGAGCAGGATAAATTTGCTATGAATGACATACCGGGGTCAAGTGATTGGTTCTTAAGACGACTTTGATAGATACTGAAGCCATTCTTCAGGTGTTCCCTTTCTTACCGTCAACATTCTTAGTGCTGCGCTGGTTAGGGGTATGGTATGTATGTCATAGTCCTTTGGTGCCTGAGCAACGAGAGTAACTTCTTAATGGTGCAAAAGTAAAACATTGGATGCCTCAGTGTTTTAGTAGGCAATCCCTAGAATATCTTGATGTAAACACTGCTTCAATTCAAATTTACTTATGCAATAGGAAGATTTGCGTTATAACACTGGCAACCTTTTTGGTAGTGAACATGTTCTCCATTCATGTGTGTAGATCACAGCATGATCCAGTTAGAAACCGTAAAAATGCAAACAGTCATGGTTATCATTCTTCAAATTCAAAGTCAATTTTATAATAATGTTCTACTGATCAACATCAATCTTAATATGAAGAATGAAACTTGTATACCACTCTGGTACTATTTATAAGCTCATTTTGACCAAATCTCACATACCAAGAAGAGGTAATTAACTCAATGATTATGGGGTAAATTTTCAACTTTATCCTCATTTATGATTGGATATTTTTCAACTGTTTCTTCTCTCTCTATCTTCATGAGTACAATTAATATAGGTAAAATTGTCACAATATCATTTATTACATGAAACTAGACTTATAAATAAGACCAAATTTTTTGTCAAAATGAACTTATAAATAGGACTAGAGTGGTATTCTTCACCATGAAAAAAAAAATGTTATTCATGACTTAAAACAATACCTTAGGAGTCTTGATTAGCTTCATTTTTACTTCTTCTAAAGTTTTTTGACCTTTCCTTGAGTTACATTCGGCACAAGCAGTAACCTGTCAAGTGAAAGGTTGGTTGTTAATGCATGGTAAAGAGGCAATGCATAATAAGAGAAGGGCTTTAGGACTAAAGGTCCAAGTCTCCTCCCTTCTGTCTTGCATTGATCAGTCTTTTATGTCCACTTGACCTCAAGTTCAAGTATCACAAATATGGTATCTCTGAAGCTGTGCTTCTCTTATGAAAATAAATGTACAAGATTTTTTATGGCAATGAATATAGGACGAACAAATTAACCCCAAAAAAATCTAAGGTGGACATATGAAGGTTAGACAAACTACAGCGGACAGCCCTTAAATTACTCGTCCTGGAGGTTGTGGTCCAATTCACAGACACACACATTTTGAAGTTTCTGTGACAAACAAATACATGGTGTAGTCAATGCCCCTGACAAAACTCAACTCCTCAGTTCCAAGATGAGATCCTTTCCTTTTTCTGGAAAAAGGATGAGTAACATAAAACTTCCGTGCGTGCATACATATAAGCTGATGGTCTTACCAGATTTTCCCATTTCCATTCTCCACCCAGTGAGGTCGGCACAACATGGTCAATGGTCAAATTCTCACGTGAAGAACAATACCTGTTAAGTAAAGGAATCTCATATCAGCATGATGCAAGGCTTTATATAAGGATAAACCTAATCCCTTGAAAAGCAATATCAAGAGAGAAACCCTTTCTAAAGCCTGAACCTTGCTCCATAACAATATTATTGAGAAGAGTCCAAGGAAGGTTTTTTATTAGTGTACCTGAAGCAAATGTTATGAGTCAAAGGATGGTATTGCATTCATGATACCTCCTTTTATTTAGTAAAATACTAAGGAAGAGAGCAATATTCATGTTATAACCCCAGTCCATTTCTTTCTAAAGGATTGACACAATGATAGCTACCCAGTTTTAACCTATAAAGAGGATAGGGGGAATGGAGAACCCAAATACATGAATGAAGTCCATTTTGTTCCATTTTTTCCTTTTTGGATTTCGTGTTGAACGGCTGAACTAAGTGCATCTAAATCTATTAGAAATCAAATTTAAAACATAATACTTACTGACAAGTGTAGCAGTCCCGATATAGTATATTCTTCCTATAAATATTGCTCTTGACAACTCTTCTTTTGACAACCTGAAGTAGCTCAGGAACCTATTCCAAAGCATGTATAATCAGTTAACCCTGTTTGTAGAAGCGAAATAGCAGGAAAATCTTTTAACCCGTTTGTGAAGAAATTGGTAACTATAAATTGCTGATGAAGGACCAGTGATATTACTAGAGCCGTGCATACAAAGGGTCAGAAAACTAAAAAACCAACAGCCATTACTGTGTGCATACCCTTAAGACAGCTGGAATATAGAAAGATCCACTTGGTGAGTTCACAGTCTGATCATAATACTCAAGTACATCAGCCTGGATAAAGCAACATTTGAAGTTCGAAACAAAATAAGAATGTATTCAGTATCTGTTTAAAAAGAAAGGGATAAACAAAGACAAAACAGGTTGTTGTGAGCATGTGTCTGCACTTGCATATATGAGCAATGAACATTATCACCTGGGAAATGAAGCAGAAATACTATACACATTTAATATAATTCCATCAAAGTGAAGCTATGTGTGAGAATTCAGATATACTTTACTTCTAAACGGAAATCATACACAATGGGATGAAGAAAATAGCTGGCAACACTCCCTGACAATAGATTTAAACAGCTAATTCACATGATAATACACTATAGTATAATCTTTAAGTGATAACCTAGGTTTCCTTAACTTTACATAAACTCATGTCTGTTTTGAAGCAATAGACAGCGTAAATAACAAGAAAATGTTTTACAATAATTAACTCAAAGAAAGGGTTGTGCTGAAAGATCACACCTTCTCCATAAACTCCAAGCATATAGCACGTTTCCAGCCTACAACATTAACTGGCCTGAAGCATGATGGCAGCAATCAGAACCGTGAGCAAACAACTGATCATGTCCCTTGACCATACAAGAGAAAATCATTTTACATAGTTCACATCATCCAAACTAGATGGCGGGCCCGTGCGTTGTACAAAGTTTAAGGAGAATCTTAGTATTTTATATATATATATATATATATATTAATTCAGAGAACAATAAGGATACATCATACATGACATATTTCACCCAAATGAATACGTTAAAACCATTAGGAAGACATCACCGCACAATAATTTTAAAACCATCCACGATTGCCCAACTTATTTCAGTTATGGTTCTTCTATGTATATTATCCGGATCAAGTAATGAAAATGATAAATAATACAATCGATAGAAGAATTATAGCATTTGCATGGGTAGAATCTACAAAGGAATTCCCTTGACTTATCCAACATATGTGCCGTATAATAAGTACTCACACACAAAAATATATGATTGAGCTCGCACACCCCAAATATGTCATGTTTGCATCAATAATCATATCTACAGAATTCATGGCAGTTTTACAGCATTAATATTGATCCTCACCGCGTCATGGAAGTGGAATCACCAGGTTTCGAGAACATTCACTCTGTCAGACAGCTAAATATGGGGCTTCTCATATTGTTTTGGTTGGAGTAAATTAAAAAAATACAATGCATTGCAAAAAGTAACTTATTTTAGCATATAATTTGTACAATATTAAGCTCAGCACAATCTTCCCAAAGTAATGTATAACAAGCACAAGTTCACCCTATGGGGAAACTATTATCGATGAAGTCAATAGTAAATAAATTACTCCACGGTATGGCAAACATCAGTTGAAATGTTGAATCCAGGAACTAGAAAAACCAAATGATATTCGCCGAAGCCTATCAAAGAAAAGAAAATAAAGAGAACAGTCCTTTTTAATCACTGGTGTTCTCAAAACAACGCTTTTTAAAAAATTTAGATTCTCGATATGCAGAACAGTAGACAATAAAGTAAATATTGAAGAAGTGACCTGTACGATACATCCAACACCAGGCCTCTAAAAGAAGCTAAGCTATCGTTCTCAAATTCATAATCATCACGATCGGGATAATCCTCAACATGAACACTGCCATTGCTAAAAGTGGGACTGGGGAGTGCCTTTGCATTGCAACGGTTACTTTTTGTACTCGGGTATGATGAAAAAGAACCTATACACCTAACCTTTAGCTCGCAGCTCTGAGTTGATCGGAACTTGAAGTGCAACGGGTCCTTCTGCTCCGAAGGAAATGAGAATCCCCCGCCATTGAAGAGCGTCTTTAAGCGACCGTGAGTTGTGAACTGTGCCATCCCCCTTCCTCTCCTTGACCGTGCAATTGACAAATCTGTAC
Source organism: Acacia crassicarpa (assembly GCA_034222035.1). NCBI lineage: Eukaryota > Viridiplantae > Streptophyta > Magnoliopsida > Fabales > Fabaceae > Acacia > Acacia crassicarpa. The sequence continues at coordinate 64,495,099 of JAWXYG010000002.1, read as the reverse complement.
CTTTCTTTTCCAACTTTTCCAGGCTCTATGGGATTAATTAAGGAAAAATTCATCTCAGGCCCATATTGATAAAAAAATGTTAAAAAAGACCCCAATATTATTCAAATGCTAATTCTGGTATTGTTTTGAAAAACATTAGTTGTTAATGGGTATTAATTTAGTTGGTAATGAAACTGATTTAGTTGTTAGTATTTTATAAAATAATACTAGAAAAGGTCCCGGGCCTTTTCTAGTAATTGAACAATATTTAGGTTTTTTTTTTTTTGAAATTTTTTTACTTAAATAGGCCTTGAGATGAATTTTTCCATTGATTAATCGGAAGGAGGAAGACAAAATTGGCAAAGGCATTCGCTCCACGGAATATCTGCCATTACAGCACTCGTCCGGGAATATTGCGGTCACTTGAATTGACAAATCTGCCCTCTATTTTTTTAAGCGGGAAAAAACCAAAAAAACAACTTTAAGATCATAAAATTTAACAAGTTTATTATTAAGAATTGATAAAAGAATAACGAATTTTAATAAGTAATTTTCAACTCACTTTTTAAGAAATACCTAGATTTCAAACTTCTTTTCATGATAGTTAGTGATTTTATGTTTAATTTTTAGCCAGACGATTTTCGTTTAAGCAAAAAACATAAACCTCTTAAAAGCGTTAAAAATGCTAATGTTAAATGCAATAACGTAAAAACGCACCGTTTTTTAAAAAACCAAAAAATAAAATTTTGCCTTAGTGTTATCGTGTTGGTTATTGGAGTTAGAGGCAGAGCACCTTTCTCACTAAAAAACCCATCTTATCTCATGACTGACTTAGCTTTCTTCAAGTTGTTCGCTAAAGCTACTGGCTGGTCGGAACTTCTGTTCACCGGAGCTGTTGGCTGGTCAAACCTTCTTGGTCGCTCATGCCCTCCACTCGCAACCAAACGCCAACATCACAGGTTAGCTTTTCTCATTCTCCACATATAATTGTTTTTTAAAAAAAAAACTTTGATTTGGTACATAAGTTTTTTTTTTTCCCTTCTTCTTGATCATATTTAAAATTTTGATTTGGTACATAAGATTTTTTCGCCGGAGTTGCTTCTGATTTGGTACTCTAAGAGAGGTTTTAATTTAAAAAAATATTAAGAAAAAGGGATGCATATTTAGGAAAGACGCAGAAAGTGGGGAAACAAAAGTTACTGGTTTGGATATTGTTAGTAAAAGAAGAACAATCTTTGAAACTAAAAACCCTATCAAACGAATCCTTCAACTTAAAAGAAGTTGCCATGCATGATGATGTAGTTGAAGATTATGTGGAGCATAATGGCTTTGATGATAATGACTTGAATGATTTATTAGCTTAGAGTGTGACAATTATTTACATTTTAGCTGGATAATGAGTGGTGTTGAATTTAAATTAGACTTGAATTTTAACTGTATTGAGGTTGTTTACCTTTGTTTAAATGGTATTTGATGACAATGTTTGATATTTTGATTAATATTGCATTAATTAGTATATATATGCAGATAAAATCTACGTTTTATATTATAATTTTACGTTTTACGATTTTTCATTCTCTGTATATTTTTTGGTAAAAGCTCGTTTTTAACTAGCTTACTTCTTTTCCTTTCATTTTCCCCTTTTTTATGAGATATTGCGATGGGGACATTTTTTATTTTTAGTTTACACTGTTTTTTCTATAGTTAAGTTCATAAATTATAATCATACGTTGTTATGAAGTTTTATTTGTTTGTTTACAAATATTTTTAACCCACTGTTTCATCTGTATTTGCTTGACCTACAATATTTTTTAATTATTTTTGTTTCCTCTTTTTGATTTGTTAATCCTGCTCTAATATTGATTATTAAAAACATTTTTGGGAAGCCATTTACCAAATCACCAACTAAAAATAAAATCAGAATTATTTGTGATGACCAGTAGTCTCATGGATACGGGATGCAGAAGTTTAAACAAAAAAAAAATTCTAAAAATCTCTAGTGACCATTAATTGATGCATCATATAGATGTGCAAGTCGAACTAATTCGAAAGACAAAAATTGAATATTATTATGGTTTGTTGAAGAGGAATTACATAGTCTGCTGACAAAAATTGATGTATCATACGCAGCGCAAATCCGCAAAATCAATTTATTAAATAATTAACGCCAAAAATAATTTGGAGGCGTGGGGTGGAGCTTAACCTGTAATAACTTTGCACAAATGCACTTCAACACTCATTTTGTATGTATAGACACATAACGTGTGTGGTTGGATTAGGGGTATAAGCTTATTTTCCAATATGATTTGCAGTGTACACAGTAAACATGTGAGAAAAGTATTGTTTCGACTTATGTAAACATGTTTTAGAAACACTAATGGAGCCGGATACTGGTGGATTAATAAAAAAAAATAAACTCAATCAGGCACAATTTACTAGAAGCTTAGTGTTCCCATGACCTGGAAGCATTCTGTGCACATTTATTAGTCAATCTTATTTAAAATCTACTCCAAACATGCTCACAAAATTACTTTCTGATAAAACCATGGGAATAAAGATAAATGCCCTCATCAGCTGAGAGTTATTAAATAATTTTCATTACACAGCCTGTACGTAAGAAAAATAGCAAGACCGTCATCTTGTATGTCTCCACCAAAAAACAGCCCCAGTACAAGATTAATCATCTTCACCCTTAAACATAGCCACCGTTAACACGAATCACCTGACCATTGATCCACTCACCGGGGTCGGAGGCTAAGAACCCCACCACAGGGGCTATATCCTTGGTCTCGCCAAGCCTACCTTGAGGGCATATTTCAATAGCCTTCTTCACCTGTTCTTCAGTCTTACCAGAGAAAAACATATCTGTTGCAACTGCCCCTGGCGCGACACAGTTGGCTGTGATTCCCGTCCCCTTCAGCTCCTTTGCTAAAATCTTCACCATTGTTTCTACGGCTGCTTTGGATGTTGTGTATGCCCCATAACCTGGCATCAATGAGCCCACCAGTGATGTGGTTATCATTATAATCCGACCTCCTCCCCCACGTTTCAAACGGTTAGCTGCCTCCTTACAGCACAGAAACGCCCCTCTTGCGTTTACACTGTGAAACAGCCAACAATCCTTCTATTAGCACTCTTCTTACAATACCATTATTACCAACCAGCATCATTCAATTATAAGTAAAGAAAGCTAAATAATCTGTTTTGTTTTATTTATTAATAACACAATATGTGGAGATTACGCTACTTAATTTCTGCTCTACCACTTTATTTTAGAAGCTGATACACAGGGCCAACTGGATTAGAGATGGAAAATGATAGAATTTAGGATAAAAATCCCATGGGTTATGAATAAGAAGAAGGACAGAAAAGAAGAGGAAAAAGGAAAAAGGAAGAAGGAATGTGTGTGGATAGAAGTCCCACATTGATTTTTTTAATACAACCCATATTGATTAGTTGGAGGATATATAAGCTTCAACTTTGCTCCTACTAAATAAGCCCTTAGGCCAACTCACTTTTGTGGAAGGGTGAGGACTTAGGTGACTCTTGGTCCACCACACACGCGAGCAGCCTGTTCGGTCCGGTTCGCGCGTGTGTGAAATAAAAAATAATTTTTTAAATTTCCAATTTGACCCCGAAACATTTAATAATTACATTTTTGCCCTCCAAAATTTTCCAAACAGCGGCCCCGTTCTGATGCGTCTATTCGTGCGACGCACCAGTTCGCCGGCAAGAGACACGAGTCGCTTTTGTTCATTTCATTTTGGTGTATCTATTTGCACAACGCACTAATTCGCTGCAACAGACGAGTCCATCTAATCAAGTTTTTTCGTTGTCTATAAATAGGGCACCCTAATCACAGAATTGTATCCGATTTTTTCTACATACACTCTTTCTGCATTCTGCATATACCAAACATTTTGTACGCTCCAAAAGCAGACTCGTTGGATTCGTTGAGGCTTCAGATTGAGAGAACCATCTTTCTGAAGACGAATAATCCGCTCTATTATGGGAGGTAATTACTCAGAAACCTTCGGCATCCGTATTAAAGGAGTAAAATTGTCTTAAGGAAACAACGTACGTTGGGCACGGATTTCTGCATAGTTTATTATCATAGTCGGCAGTCTTGTGAGTTCGTTTATAGCTTTTTCATATTATACAAACTTGTTGTCTGCTCTCTATATGTGGTATTCAATAATACAGATTCTTCTTATGCTGTTTTAGTAATATCTGTTTACAATGTATTTAATTTCTACCTTCAATACATTTTCAACAACAGAAAATTGTCTCATTTGTGTGAACAACCAATAAAAGGGAAGGTGAAAAGAAAACGAAATGCTCGGATGCTCACGTGCTATGGCAATCCAAAAATGTATCCACGCGTTTCAATGCTATTCAGGGTGCCCTGAGTGTTAATTCACCGACAATTTAGCGATAGACACTTTCTGATGTATCGTTAGAGTTATCACTTAATCGAACGGTAGACAAACAATTCAAGACAGCTCATGTTTTATTGCAATTTCACAAACTGAGGCAAAAGTAGAAAGAGACGAAAAGCATACCTGAGAATGTAATCGAAGTCCTCCAAGGAAGTGTTGGCTAAAGAAGAGTATTTGCTGTCAATAACTGCAGCCGAATTAACCAGGATATGAACCGGTGAGTTGAAGGCCTTCTCAGCCTCATCGAAGAGAGACTTCACCTGAGTCGGGTCAGAAACATCGGCCTTGACGACTATGGCTCGTGGATTACTGCCACTGGGGGAAGAGGAATTAATCTGAGCGGCAACTGACTCCGCAGAGGCCGAGTTGGAGCTGTAATTGACGACGACTCTAGCACCGAGTGAAGCTAGATGAAGCGCAATCTCTCGACCGATTCCGCGGGACGAACCAGTAACAATCGCAACTCGTTCTTCAAGAGATTGAGTTTGAATTTCCTGGTTCAATTCAGCATGGTCGGAACCCCTGCCTTGCGATGCCAACGCCATTCCGATCACCCTACGGCTCGCAGTAGGTTTAGAACTAACTCCGATTCAGTGGCCTTTCGCGTTGTACTGTTGGTGAGTGTGTTCTGTGGCTGGAAAAACGGATAGCGTCTGCGCTTGGCCAATAAAAATGGAGATAGAATCTGTGTTGGCAAGGAATCACATTTCCTGGATATCTACGCACACTCCATCCCCCAAAAAAACCTACGGGAGAATCATCGCATTTCTTATGAAATACTATCTCCGTTTTTAATTATAAGGTATAGTTGACTTTGTTTGAAGAGATTAAGGAAACTAAATAAGTTATTTAATCATTTTATATGTTGTATATTTTTAGATTATATATTAGTTTATTAGTCAAACTAATTACTTTGAAGAAAAAAATAAAAATAAAAATACTCTAAAGTAATTTAATTAACTTCCTTAATTTCTCCACAAAAGTCAACTATGTCTTATAATTAGGACCAGAGGGAGTAATTGTTTAGTCATTTATATTGAAAATTACCTCCTTGATGAAAATCCTAATGTATGTACTCTCTCCGGTTTTAATTATAAGATATATTTAATTAATTTTAGGTAGATTAAGGAAAGAGGTTAAATTAGTTAATTTTACTCATTTTCTTAAAATGCCCTTATATAAATTTAAAATGACATAAGTAAAAGTGAATTAACAACCTCTACCACATATCTCTCCAACTTAAAATTTTCCTTTCCACACGCTTTTTAATTGAAATAATGATCTTTTTATATATACATATATATGTGTATATATATACATATAGATAGACACACACATATAGATACATATATCTACACACATATATATGAACCCACATACACACAAATATATATATAGACACACGCATATAAACACACACACATATGTGTATATATGTGTGTGTGTTTATATATGTACACACACATATATATTGACAGGTACACACACAGATATACATATACACACACACTCAAAGATATATGTGTGTGTATTTATATATGTGCATATCTATATATATTTGTCTATGTATATATATTTGTATATATACATATGTGTGTGTGCGCGCGTGTTTATATATGTATACACACACACAAACTCACACTCTCTCTCTCACACACACACACATATATTGACAGGTTCACATACACAGATATACATATACACACACACTTAAAGATATATATGTGTGTGTATTTATATATGTGCGTGTCTATATATATTTGTATATAGACACACACACATGTGTATTGACAAATAGTTGATTGATAAATAAAGGGAATAGTCTACACACTTACATACATATAATTACCAAAAATCAAACATACTTGAAAGAATAAAATAATGGTATTTTAGGAAGAAATTAACAAAAGTTATAATGTTGTCTTATAATTAGAACCAAAACTAACTCCTAAATGTTGTCTTATAATTAGGACCAGAGGAAATAATTTTTTTTTGTCCAACAATAATGTGTGTAATTAATGATAATAAATTGGAAAAAAAAAATCATGTTTTATTACAGTAGATGGAGAATCATCACATTACTTTTGAAGTAGTTGTACTTTATGAAACTCAAAATTTATTTATGCGTTAAGTTTATTCAGTAAAGACATTATTATTTGGCGTGACTAGTATTAAATTATGTCCAATCACCAGTTATCTCCAGTAACTCCTATAATTGCATTATTTTAGATTAATAAATGGTATATTTGTAATTTAAATGTATTTGTAATTTTAGGTGTTTAAATTACAAATACACCCTTCATTAATCTTAAACGACGTAGTTTTAGGGGTAACTGAATATGACTTATCTCTAGTGACTGGAGAAATCTTTTACCATAAATTAATTATTGGTTTAATGTTTATGCTTTTGTTGCATAAATATTTTTTTTACCACACTCACATAAATTTGAGCAGGTTTTACTAATATTTTCTTTCTCTTCTATTTACAATGGAATCTACCCACTTTTATGTGAGTGTGGCAGAAAAAAAAATTCTACAGTAAAACCATAATCATTAAATCCATTAATTTTTTAAGTACTCTCTCTAGTTCTTATTATAAGACACTAACTAACTTTTCTCACAAACCAATAAAAGTAATTAAAGTCAATAAAGTTGTCCTAGGATCTAAGTAATTTCTAATATTACCCTTACTAATTGTCCAAAATTCTAATATCATATTAATTATTACTTTCATCAATTACCCTTATTAATTATAGGTAAATATAAAAGAAAACTAATGCTTATTAGAAATCAGCAAGTACTTTATTAAAAAAATTTAAATTTATTTGTTGGTGTTTTATAATAAAGAGAAATTAGCTTTTTGCTTTGGAGTATTTAACCCAAGGCCTTGACCGATTAAATACAGGACGGAAGGAAACGGGTAATCGCGCGAACCCAACGGTCATGTAGCTTTGGGCAAAAAAAAAAACGGTCATGTAGCTTGACCGATTTGGCGCTTGTTTCGTTGATCTTCGCCTTTAAAGCTTATAACGCGCACCCTTATACGACGACGTTTGGAGCTCTCTTCTCCTTTCTAAACCTGCAGTCATCTAGGGCTCGGATCGCAACCCCGGGAATTTCCATTACAGATTTACGTTGATCATTACAGGGAATGGCAATTTCACGAACAGGAGTATACGTTGACGACTATTTGGAGTGTAAGACTCTCCATATTTATCATTCTCTTCCTACTTTTCAGATAAACTCGTTTTTATTTTTATTCTGGCTAAAACTCTGAATTATCAAATATTCAATTTCCACAGATGCAAGCACGTTGCCCGCTGAACTCCAGAGATTGTTAAACACCATCAGGGAACTTGATGAAAGATCCCAATGTAAATGTTTTCTACATCCTGTTTCTGTTCGTTATTATGTCAATGCATATACATTTTTATATGCCGTTGGTCTGTGATGTCTGTATCCATTTATCGTTGCTTACGTATTTATGTATTTTCGTACTGCTGGCTGTATATTTGTGCGTTGGGGGCGTGGCAGCTATGATAAACCAGACCAGGCAACGCACTAGGTACTGTTCAGGGCTGTCTTCACAGGGCTCTAAGAAGGTTAATCATAATAGTAGCCGTAGCTATAATAACATTAACCCCAGCGAAGAAGACGATGGAACAATTGAGAACATGCATAAAGAAATTGAGGCTAATCAGGACAGTGCTTTAAGTCTATGTACAGAGAAGGTTTTGTTGGCACAGCAGGCATATGACCTGGTGAATTTCTTTTTCACTTTTGTTGTTGTCGTGTATTCTCAACTCTAAGCATTTATGTTGAATTGTTGATTGTATTTTCACCTCTTATATCTTCTTCTTTTTTTCAAACTTGATATAAGTTGGTGCATTTCACAGTAAGAAAGTGAAATACAAAATTGAAGAAAGAGATCGGAGGAGGAAAATATTGTTTTTGGCACATAATTAAATCATTAACTAGAATTATTATATATGTTTTGACGGGGGTTTGAATCTGAGACACTTGCTGACGACCCACCATCAGAATCACAGAAAGTAGCTTGAACTAGCCTTTATATAGTCTTACAAAACGAAGAGGGGGGTAACCCCTCCAAATAACGCTGCCAATCATATAGTCTTACCCTAATATACCTTCTATAAACCTTGCTCTTTTATATATTATGTCGTTGAAATTTTAGTTAGTACAATCTGGCAAATATCTATTTTCCTATGGATCTTCATCAGTAAAGCAGCCCTTTCGTGTTTTGTGATTTTATAAGGCGTGAAAAGAGCTATTTTGAAGTTCAACATGTCTTTTTGGGTTCTAGAGTCACTTGCACCTACTGTCAGAAATACAAGGGTTCAGCGTTTGTTTGCTTAGTCACAGTGTATGTTATGGTCTTTTGAACTTTTCCTTGCACAATCAACGGTAAGTTGATTTTTGTGTTGATTTTCAAAGTCAATCAATCTGATCAAATTTCTGGCTTCATTTCCTTAAAAGCTTGAACTAGAAATTGTTTATTAATCTGGGATTTTTTTTTTTGGATGATTCGTATTTGTATGCAATTTTCTCAATGTGATGCTATTTTATCATTGTTCTCTCAAAAATTTTGAATTATATAAGTCAGATGCATAGATTCTAAACAGTCAGCGTATAGTTTGAAGTTTTAATTATGTAAGCATGCGTGCTGTCAAAAGAGGTTTTTGAAAAAATGCGTTGAGAAGCACTTAGCTCAATGATGGGAAGAATTCATGTGAACTTTCTGGAATTTTCTTCCTCTTGTGCATATTAAGAACATCGTAAACAAGAGTTTATAAGCTTTTATCTTATTTAATTTGCTTCAGATAGATAGCCATATAAAACGACTTGATGAGGATTTGAACAACTTTTCTGAAGATCTAAAGCAAGGTAAAATAACCATGTAATTTGCATTCTAATTTATTGTGTCAGACATGTACAGCTTAAAATTATGAAAGCCAAAAGAAAGGATTGGGTGAAACAAAAATTTGTTTTGGATTTTAAGTTGTTCTCAGTAATGTGTTCTCCTGGTTCGTCATATGGTTATAATCTTTTTTTTTTTCTTTTTACAAATTGTTCTTTATTTCACATTTCCAATTTTTATCAGAAGGCAAAATACCACCAGATGAACCCGCTATTCTCCCCTCCTTGCCTATAGTCCCAAAAAGTGAAAAACGCAAATCCTTATATGGAACTTCTCTATCAAAGAGACTTGATCACAGGGATAGAGATTGGGATTGGGAGCGTGATAGAGATTTTGATCTTATGCCCCCACCAGGAAGCCATAAGAGGGAGTATGCTACTCCCATGGATATTGTTCAACCAGTTGATCCAAATGAACCTATATACTGTATCTGTCATCAGGTTTTGTTTTGTTGTTTTAATGTATTCTTATATTCTATTACCCTCTAGCTCAATTACATGATTTTGTTTCTTAATGTTCTTTAAATGCTCTGTAAGAATTTGACATGCTTTTTTATGTTGATCTTCCAGGTGTCTTATGGAGATATGATCGCCTGTGACAATGAAAACGTAAGTACCTTTTACTCTGCTTTCTCTCATGTGTGCTGCACCTCTTTCTTTTTCTTCAAGGAAAGCCGGATTGGCAGAGTTACAAGTCATCAAATTTGATTACTCTCTGGCATCGTTATATCATTACCTTATTAGTGCACCAAATGCATAGTATATTTTTGGGCTAGGTGCAATCCTTTACTACAGCCATAGATGATTTACTCCGTGCATAAGATTAATTTGGTAATTTTCAATGTGAAACCAAGCGCACACTTATCACTATGCCAAACGTTGCAAATATTAGTGAGGGCATGATTTCTTAACCTGCTCAAAATCTCCTCTCTCCCTCCAAAGCTGTTATTTTCAGACTTGTGACATCCCTTCAATTGTAAGCTCAACACCTATTGTCACAACAAAAGTTATAACCATTAATTAGGACTCAACTCTATTTCTTTAACCAATTGTAGCCTAAACGCTTCATGCCATGGCTGGAATACAATGAAAGTTCATAAACCAATCTTTGACGTGCCTACACTATTTGCATAACGTGTATAAATTTGGGACATCATAAAAAATTGGCGTAACTCAACATTGAACATCGTGCAAAAAGGCATGCGAACAACATGCATAAGAATCCATTCAATGCAGATTTCAGGACACAAATGTGGAATATATATATATATATATATATATATATATATATATATATATATATAAAATTATAATAATAATAATAATAATCATAATCATAATCATAATCATATAGATGGATAAATCTGTTATAAATAGGGCTTGCCTTCATGCTTACGGGTTGACCGGGGATGTCCTGCTTATTTTCAAGATGTTTCAGATATTTATTCATTATTAATCACGTAATATGTGTACATTATGTTACCAGAAGCTACAAGTTTATGTAGTTTTTTTTAGTTTCTCCGTGCAAGACAACAGATGAATATTGGTGGCCTGATTTTTTGTTGAGTTGTATTTGAATAGTGGGTTTTATTTGTTTTAACTCGTTTTATTTGAATAAAGGATTCTATGATAATATTCCTGTTCCTCTTTCTAGTTGTTTCTGGTTTTTTAAAAGCTCTGATTGGTTTTCTTCCCAGTGCCGAGGAGGTGAATGGTTCCACTATTTGTGTGTTGGCTTAACCACGGAAACAAGATTCAAGGGACAGTGGTATTGTCCTACTTGCCGACCCTACTTTCGGTGATTAATCTCAGTTAGGTTTGACATATTCATGAGATGAGACAATTTTGTAAAAAATAGGTGATTTGTGATGTTTGCAAAGAGTTTACTTCTATAAAGAAATACCTGTTGAAACATTTAGTCGCGTGGTTTGTCTTGGCGGAAAAATATGTATTTACATAGTTAAAATATAATACTACACCAACAATAAATATACACAAGAAATTGAAGTTAATCCTTGAATTTGACCCAAGTAGATAGTCATACGAAAATTACATTAAAAAAAAAAAGACAGTCATGTGAAACTATGCAATGTATGTTAATATTAATTCAAAAGAAATATATCCTTATTTTATAATTTATGATGTTCATTATTATAATTGTAATTGGGTTTTCATACGCAAACAATCATCCGACATAACCACTTAAGTATATTTTTTTGGTGAAACCACTTAAGTATATTTATTTTGTAAAGAATAATGTGTGTATTAGTATATTTTTCTCAATCCATAACCGCTAGCCAAATATACTACTTAAGTATATTTATAAGGAATATGATCTATAATTTATTATTTTTCCTTTCGTTTATTTGCTACTTCACGTAGTGCATTAAATAATGAATTTGAATTATTTCCTTCTATTATGTCCACCCTAATTTGTAAATACTCGATTAATTTAGTTCATTATTTCAATTTTTGCTGCTGAGTTAGGATTGCAAGATTCGTTTTATCTAAGTTATAAATCTATAAAAATATCAATATGAAGCTCTAGGTCAATCTAATGACTTATAAATTGGAAGCATCCAAATGTACTGTGAGGTGTTGGAGTTCTTCTAGATACCAATAACTTTGTCGTGTTAGATAATACTAGTATAAAGTATATTACAAACACCAACAAAGCTAATGGGATTAAAAAAAAAAACCCCCCATTTTATTTTATTTTATTTTTTAAAAACCCCATCTTAATTATAATAGCGCATGTATTGGATTGAGAAGTGTCAAACTTAGTAAGTTCATGTTTAAATGCTTTAAGATCTTAATCTTGGTAAGGCCTAATCATTTCATCTTCACTTGGCAATGTTAGGACCTTAATCTCTATGCACCAAGAGAGAGTTTCTAAGTTTGTTACCTATGCACCAAGAGAGTTTTTCTAAGTTTGTTACCTCTCGGCACCAATCATAGATTGTTGGTCAAATTCTTTCTGATGTTTAGTAGCCTTTTAGAAGAGACAAATGCAAAACATATTTGAATCTCTATAAACAAAAGTGAGAAATTATAAATTTAGGCTTTCAGGAGAAAGGGAGAACTTAGAAGAAATTTATGGAAGCACACTTCTATTATGATAAAAGGTAATACAACTCGTTATGTTTTTCTCTAAAGAAAGTCTCTCTTTATGCAGACCATTAGACTCACAACACAACAACTGAACTATTATTGCTTGTTACAGACTAAGGACACACTTAAAGTAGAAGCTTACAAACACATAGCAAAGTTACAGACTCGTGGCATGTGAAAAGCAAAACTTGGTGGCATATATAACTTATACAGTTTTGTACATAGCGGACTGTGCAAAGTGACTTACAAACTCATGGCGTGTGGAAAACAAAGCTCAGTGTCCGTTTGGGATAGCTTTGAGATAAGTTGCTTTTGTTTCTGATCGACTTTTTTTAATGGACTTATTTTCTGATGGACTTTTTTTAATGTGATTTGTGTTTGGGATAGCGGTGACAGGAGTGGTTTTTGTTTCTAATGGGCATGTGTTTGGCATAACTTTTAAAAAGTAGATGAGATGGAAAATGACAGAAAAGGGCATGAATCAAATTCATATATATATATATATATATAATATGGTGTACAAAATGTGATAATTTGGGATAAAAATTAAAAACAAATATAAATTTATCAAATAAAATAGTAACATTACCATAAAAAAATTTACAGCACAATTATCGAATTTTGAATTGAAGGGCGTTTGAATGGCAGGTGGGGGAATTTGAATTTGTTGAGGATAGCAGGCTGAGAAATTAATGGGAGGTAGTAATTGATGATGACAGGAGGTAGTAATTGAGGCAGGCGAAGGAAGATGAAGGAGAGAGAATGGAGATTCTGAGAGAAGTTTTTTTGGGGGCAAAATGGTCTTAAAAAAATAGGTTGGCTTTTAATGGGACAATAAGCTACTTAAGGGTAGCTTCATCCTTAAAGCAACTTCAGAGCCTAAAGCCCACTGAAGTTCAAAGCCATCCCAAACAGAAAAATTTCTTGCTTCTGCTTTCAATGGACTTCCAATGCACTTATTTCAGCTTTGAGTGCTTTGCCAAACAGGCACATAGTCTTTGTAGTTATGGTGGATTCTGTAAAGTGGTTTTGGCAGACACAGCTTTTGAGAACTTCATTCAATCCTTACAGTTACATCCATGGTTATCATCAGGAAATAGATTGGAGTAGTCCTTATCATATCATAGATTAGTGAAGTAGATCAATATAACAATGACTTATAAATAAAAATGATTTTGAATAGAAAGCATCCAAATTACTACCTCCGGTCTTAATTATAAGACATAGTTGATTTTGTTTGGAGAGATTAAGGAAGCTAAATAAGTTAATTAATCATTTTATATATTGTATATCTTTAGATTATATATTAGTTTATTAGTCAAACTAATTATTTTGAAGAAAAAAATAAAAATAAAAATACTCTAAAGTAATTTAATTAGTTTCCTTAATTTCTCTAAAAAAATCAACTATGTCTTATAATTAGGACCAGAGGGAGTAATAATTACTATAGTGTGTAATTAAACTAAGTTGTTAAAATCTGCGTTAGAAATAAAGAAACAGCCAACAAAAAAGACACGAAGAAATGTTGAGGGCACTATCGTCCAAGCAGCCCGAATCCGAAGGAAGGATCGCGGCGGGATATCGATAAATGATTTTGAAACTCGTTACGTTCGAAATTCTAAAAGCTGTGCGTTTGGATCCTGTAATTTCCAGGTCAGAATGCATTTAATCCAATCATCGCCGTTTCATCGGACGTTTGGCGATTTGCCACGTCTACGGATGATGGCATGACACGCAGCGTCTTTATTTCGAAATATCATCACCTCCCGCGCGAGTCTCCTCCATCGATACTGAGACGAGCATCTGGTTCCTGCACGCCCAGGGCTCCAACTTGAAATTGTAGTCGTAATAACCACCATTGGAGCGCAACCACTGAATATGCTTTCGGTGAAGGATTCATCTACTTCACGATATCCCCTTGTAATCTAGGAACAGGGAAAGAAACAGAGCAGAGGTGGAGCCACATCCTTTAATCTACAATATAAGGGAGTGATCATTCGTCATCGTCTTGGAGTGATTTTTAATGTACATCTGAACTCTTGCTTATGAATTGCTCTGCAGTACTGTTGCCAAGGTATGTTCTTTTACACCCTCGAATACTGATACGGACTCGGTGCCAATTATGAGCCTTTTGTTTCGTCTTTTGGGCGATAATACGAGTGGTTTGTCTTAATAAAAAGGGTTTTGAGATCTGTTTCAACGGTTTGATACTTCCGAGCATGATGGTTTTGCTATGCCCAATTTGTGGAATGACGATTTGTTATTTGCTAACTCTTGTGTAATGATAATATTCCTCCCATTTGTTGCAGTATAAGGAATATCTCTTCGTTGCAATGAAATCACACTGCTTCGCTCTTATGCGTTTTTTATACTCGGTCTTTTTTTTTTTTTTTTTTGAAGCAAGGCTCAAGAAAGCATGAGAGGGCTTCAAGATTTTCCAAATACTAAGATGCATATGCCTGAAACCCTTCAACCTTTTAAAATCTTGCTGTATTTCATTTCTTGTTTTAGCGTCGAGTAGGGAAATTTAAGCCTAAACATTTAATTTAATGTTTTGATACGTCATTCTCGTTTTTGGAGAAAAAGAAGCTCATAAGCAAAGAAGAAAAGATAATCTTGCAATTGACATGATTAATCAATTCATTTTTAGTGTTCATAGAAAGTTTTGAAACTTAAACTTTTGAATGTGGCTGGCATATATTGGGATAGAATACCTATATTGATGTCTCTTCTGCAACGAGCATGAAATATTTGTCAGATTTACTTTTTTTATTTGAATTAAATTGTGGTATATGGTCAGTCTGGGCTCCACGATGGAAGGAAATTTCAGTCCGATACTGCGGCAAGAGATAGAAAAACTTGAAAAGGATACAGAGGGTCAAAAATCTGTGATGGAAGCGTTGCAAGCATACGTGAAAGATTTGGATTTTAAGACCATTCCTGTCTTTCTTAACAAAATTTCTGAAATCAAAGAGAGCGGTTCTTTTTCTGGAGAGTTCATAATTTCACTATATGAAGTTCTCGCTCGAGCTCACGGTGTCAAAATTGTTCACATGGTCGACAATATTATGGAATCCATGATCCAGGCCTTAGCTTCGAGTGCGGGGTCTTTTTCTCTCCATCAAGCTTGCTCTAGGGTGGTTTCGGCAATCGCTAGATATAGCATTGAACCCACTTCCCCGGAAGAGAAGAAGAGGCATGTAATTTGTTCACTTTGTAAGCCTCTTTCAGATTCTCTCTCAAGTTCCCAAGAGTGTCTCACTTCAGGAGCAGCCCTTTGCTTAAATGCTCTTGTGGACTCTGATAACTGGCGATTTGTTTCAGATGAAATAGTCAGCAGAATTTGCCAAAATGTCGCTGTGGCATTAGATGGAAAGCCGACCCAAACCAATTCACACATGGGTCTGATTATGGCCTTAGCGAAGCGCAATGCTTTAATTGTTGAAGACTATGCAAGGTTGCTCATACAATCTGGACTAATAATACTGAATGCTGCTAATGAGGAGGGGAATTCTCAGAGAAGCTTGTCAGCCATTCAAATGTTGAACTCCTTCATCAAATTTTTGGACTCCAGGAGTGTATTCTCCGAGCTTGAATTGATCATTGAGGCGATGGGGAAGTGTCAATCTGACAGAATGGCATGTGTCAGGGCTGCAGCTTTTGAAGTTTTACTAGCTGCTGAGGAAATTGCATTTGACAAGAATTCGAGGTATGTAAACAGTCATGATTCGATTGCTAGGTCAAACTTAAGTGGAGGAGAGGGGGAAGAAGTTTCTGGTGATGAGGACCATTCTCCTGCATCTATCTCACCGGAACAACATATCATGGGCTATTTCCCTGGATATGAATCAACTGTTGAGTCGCCAATATTAATGAACCAAGCTTCTCAGAACTTGAACTATGAGCACAGGTCTTTGAATCCAAAGCATGGAGTAACAAGAAGTAACACCAAAAGTCCCCTAGTAAGTTTCTCAACCAATGTTCATATTTTATTTGAAATCCTGGAATAGATAATTGCATCTGCTGGTAGCATGTCTGTGTGACTTCTGGTTTCAGATCATTGAAGAACTCGGTTTTCACAGTTTATTAGTAGTACTTGAGCAAAAAAGAATAGTCTGCATGATCTTCCCAGAGTTTGCCCTTACTAAGGCCACCCGGACACACTGATGCATCATCCCTTTACTAGCAATGCAAAAGCGCAAAAAAAGAAAAAGAAAAAAAAGGTTTGCATGTGGTTGAGGATGCACTAGAAACTAGTAATGCTCATTGCATGTACTCCATCATCCATCACTTTGAAGATTTATGTGAGATTGTTTTCTGTTGACTGTAAAGGATCCAATTTTTACCCAGAACATCAAATTAAATTGCGTCTGTTCTTTTTACGGAAGCCCCAATAATTTCTTTTGTTAAGAAAATCATAAGTAACATGTCTCTTCTTTGTACTTCAGAGGTCATGGGCCCCTGCTGCCCCGGACAGTATAATATTCGCGACCCCTACAAAACATGTTCACTCTCTCCAGAATCCAAGTGATGTGAACTCGAGTTGCTCCGAGCGACAAAGTAGAAGGTTGAGGAATCTATCCTCAGGCAATATGGATTGGAGCTCAACATCTAGATATGACCACAATTATTTTCCACAAAATCTGAGATACGAATGCGATTATAACAAAAGGTTATATGCTGATGTACAATTTCAAGGTGGGCCAGAGTCAGTTTCATCGACAGAAGACCTTCCTGCTGGTGCTGACATGCAGGCGCCTCCCGAGATGGTTCCTCCAAAGAGCAATGATGCTTGGACTGTAGTTCGCATTGAAAAGGCTCTTCATAAGACTAAACTGAAACTGGTTTTTGGCCTTTCTCTTGTTCTACTTGCAATGGCTACTCCTCTACTTTGGATCAACATTCAAGATGATCGTTATCTTGTCCCTACTTAATTTGCTCTATATGACGTTCATGCTGAGGATAAAGATGATGATTGATGTACAGCTTTAAACTGAGGGTTCTATGACCTTGTTAAAGTATCGTGTTAAGTGTCACTTGCATGTTGGGAAGTTCAAAGTTACAGAGAACAAGATGTAATCCATACCGTGTGCATCCTTTCGAGAAAAGGATTCATTTTTACTGGCACAAGAATTGAGATATATAGTATATGGCAGCTTTCTCATGTTATATGCTACAGTCCTTATCCCAGTAATAAACACTAAACATGCATTTACTTTGGTCTTAAATATTAGAACTCAATCTACTTTTTAAAACACCGTGGTTGGCCGGCGGTGGGGGGTGGGGTTTTTTTTCTTTTTAAATTTATTTAAAACTAAGGGCAAAAAGGTAATTTGACCCGAATTTGCATTTCCCTCATAGGTCCTTGGTACTTCTGAGTCCTTTTACAAATTCAACGGACTTCTAGGGGTTTTACAAGTTCAAACGATATTTATTTAGAATTTTTCCTATCCTTTTTACCTTGTATTAACGGCTAGGTCATTTGGTATTAGTAGAAAATAGTACCCCCTTATACCCTTAATATAAGACATATTTAAATAGTTTATATTAATCCTAAAAATATGATTAGTTTTTATATTTGTCAATTTTTTTTCTAATTTACTTTTATTATTACTCGTAATAATCAAGAATGAGGGAAATAGAAAATTAATGAGGATAACTAAGGTGTTTTAACAAAAACATGTCATATTAACTAATTTAACTAGCTTCCTTAATCCAATCAAATTAGATAAAGATGACTTAAATTAAGTATGAAGGGAGTACTATTCAATCTAAGCAATCTCTGTATTCAGAAACAACATAGTTCCTCCAACCTCCCAATCCAGAAAGGGAAGAAAAAGCACAATAAGCATCTGGTGAATACACACCCACCTATTTCATTGAATAATAGGTACATTTTTGTGAAATGGGGAAGAAAAGCTTAAGCATATTTCATTGATTTGGATTGTGTATACGCTGCCCACCTATCCACACACCTTCAGGTCTCAGTAATATCGGTTTCAGAACAGCTGCTTGGCCAACACATATGTACGCATATTTGCCGTAGATTTCAACGCTTGAGCCCGGACTGAATAGATACATTTCTGCAAATCCATTCCTTCCCACTAGAACTGAATTTCTTCTACCCTGATCCACAGGAAAGGTTTTTAGATGTTAACTCCTAACCAATATCACATTACAGTAAATATTTTGGGAGATTAATGGGGAGTGATGAATACGTACCCTGTCAATCACAGAAAAACTTCGAGGTGCATTTGTGTATACTAGGCTTATTTGCTCTCCTAAATGTTTGTAGTTGTCCATTTCTTCATTGTCAGTGTCGGCATCTTCATCACCTTCTAATTGGCTGCTTTCTGCTTCGTTAAAGTTCTGATTTTTTGTGCCCCGGCGTGGAAAGATTTGTTTTTGAGCCAAGAAATTCCATATTTTGCCCAAACCTTCTTGGCTAAAATCTGGAGGGCTCAAAAAGAATTCTGATGCAATTGGGGGTTGGCTGCAGTAATTTGATCTTTCTAATCCCACTGCATAAGTTGCATCTGGCGTGCTCACTGTCAGATGACTCAGGACGGATCCTGTCATCTGAATAGGCATGGACCTCAAGTTTGTAACTTCAAGCTCTGTCCCTAGAG
Source organism: Acacia crassicarpa (assembly GCA_034222035.1). Taxonomy (NCBI): domain Eukaryota; kingdom Viridiplantae; phylum Streptophyta; class Magnoliopsida; order Fabales; family Fabaceae; genus Acacia; species Acacia crassicarpa. Next base: position 64,476,003 of record JAWXYG010000002.1, on the reverse strand, counting down.
TATCTTTTCGCAGATTCACCGTATATCTTAATTCAACCATATCCTCTGATGTTCTGCTTATCAATTCTACCTGCAAATGGTTATGTAGCATGTTCAAAAAGCTGTCTGAGTCAATAACTAAAAAACCATGATAAATCAGATAAGAGCAGACAGACTTGGATTGATTCCGCAGGATTGCCTTTAATATCATGAAGCACCCAATTAGTTGGAGACAATGAAACTTGGCCATCATCAGTTTGAAAATTGAAGTTCAGAGACACCCCTCCCTGAATAATGGCTTCACCATCCTCTCCCTCTGAAACTGTTGTGTGCATCAACTCCATCTTTTCTCCATGCCACATAGGGGACTTGTAGGAGGTGATTAATCCGCTAGGAAGCATCAGAGTTGCAGTGCTTCCATTTTGCAGCTCCATCTTAGCAACACAGCTTTCACCAACACCTTCAAAAGTGACTCCATGCCCACTGAATTCTCCTTCCAGGTAATCTACATTGAGTGGTTGGTATGGAACTGAAGCCACTAGTGCGATTGGAAACTCTCGCTTGGAGTGGTGGTTGTGTGGAAGATAACTAGTGCAAGGGAAACAAGTGTGTGTTGTTTGTCTTGCAGGATTTGGGATTAATGTGGGAGGGAAGTTAAGAGGGGGAAAAAGTGAACTAGAAGCCATGGCCATGATTCATATCAGAGTTAGGCTCAGCGGGCGCATTCGGGAGGCAAAGGAAAAAAAAGTATTCTGGGCTTCGTTGGCTTGGTTAGAAATTGGTGTGTAAGCGGATAAGATGACAGCCTTGTCGCTTTTTGTTATTTCTGGTGAACATTTCAAATATTTGAAGATATTTAGGCTTACCTTTGTCTTTTTCTAACAAGTTGTTCATGCCCTTTTCATTTACCGATGCATATCGTGCGAGGAAAAAAAAAAAAAATCATCCTCAATTTCGTCACCCATTACCCAAAAAAAAAAAAAAAACTTTACTCAGTTTACTCCATTTCAGAGGAACCATTTGAATAATGCAAGGTTCAAGTTTATGCCATCTTAATTTATGAGTACAGTCCGGTAAAGAAACGATATGTACTCTTATCCTTAAACTATGAAATATGAGGACTTAAAAAGGATTTTCAAGACAATGGTTCTGTTCCAATATATTATTGCAGCATTGGTTGAGTGAATGACCACAAAATTTTGGAGGAAGCTTAATGAGAATTTTGAATTAGAGACATTAGTCCATCAGAGATAACATTTGTTCATTAGAGATGAGACTTTATGTCGCTTAAACATAGACATGCGGATCGAATCTCTACATTTCTTATAGCAGCAGAAAAATAACCATATACAAAACTTTGCAGGGATTATGTATTTTGATTGAATGTAACTTTTGGGGAGAAAAAGATATTAATCCTGCTGCAGCAAAAAGAATGGAGGGACAGGAGGAAGAATGAGCTGGAAGCAGCACGGATATATGTTTGTACATTTCATAAATTTTATCAATGAAATTACAGATTGTCATGCTCAATAACTTGTGCTCCTCTCCATTGTTCACCAGGATTTACAGTGACAGGCACCAAAACTGAAGCAGGACCAGTGCAGATAAAGTAGTCCTTTCCATATTTCTCTGACATTGAACCGGGGCTAGACACATATATATCCTCAAAACCCATTCTTATCACCCTAAAGCTCAGCCCACGTCCCTGGGAAAACCAGAATTTAGTAAAACACGAAATTCTTCAATGAATAGCACAAATAATCTGTTATACATTCTAACCTGATCAACAGTTTCATACTTGGAAGGTGGAGTGTTATAAAATGCCTTTGATCTCTCAGTTGGAGGAGCAGCATACACTCGGCTTATCTTATTCTCCATAATGGTAAAAGGCACACTCTGTTGAGACCACTTGCCCAGCTTCTCTTCAGCCTCAGACTCAAAGGTAAGCCATCCAGGAGACTCAGTTTTCATTGCTTCAGCTGGAGTCAGGATTTGAAAGGGAGATGACGGAGGAGGGTGTGGGCAGTAAATGCAGCTACGGAGACCGTTGATTGCGGTCCCACCTCTTTTCTTAAATCTAAAATGGCTAAGTATGGCATTGCTCAGAGTCACAGCCTTCCGACCTGTGTTCTTTACTATGACTGCAGTGGCCAAGCTCGTTGGGTACAGAGTTACAACGTAGGTGATATCAAATGTTCTACTAGTGTAACTCAATTCAACCTGAAAGATAACAACATTGACAAAAACCTGCTTTCAATTTCTGAATCTTAGTTCCAAATATTAAAACTTTAACATGGTAGAGGTGAAAACATAGAGGAACAGAGCACCAAAAATGGCAATCATTGATTCAGAAACAAGGGAAAGGAGAGGGGAATTAAGATGATACCTGAAGAGCATCAATGGCATCAGAATCAACATCCTTGACGGTCCACTCTAACTGAGAGGGAAGTGATTCTTTAGAGGCAGGTTCTGATACTTCATTCAAGACCAAACCGATCCCACCCTTGTGTTTGGAAGAGCCTGTTCCACCACTTGCTGGAAGTGTATATAGGACCTCCTCGAAGCCATCATCTTTCCAATAGACTTTTGGTTTGTAGGAAGTGACATGAGCATCTGGGATTTGCAGTCTCAAGGAGCTTCCATTTCTAACAGTGAGCTCAACAATGGGGGTGTTATCGGATTCCAAGAACTTAATGCCTTTCCTACCAAATTTCTCAGTAAGGGCCTCAGGAGTAGTGAGAGTGGGGGTTGAAGTAGATGCGGAGGAGGCCTTAACTAAGTTTAATTTGGGGAGTGATAAGGATAGAAAAGAAGCCATGGAGGAGAAGAAAGAAGCTGCTTCAACAGCTTCCACACACAGCGTTCAGTAGCATGATGATGCTAAGGCTCATCCTTACCAACGCAAGTGTGTGTTCGGATTTTGTGGTACTTTTACTTAAATCGGAAGACAGCGCTTTTTTTAATACAAATCGGAAGAAAGCCCTCTGCGAGTTACCGCGTAGCTGGATGGGTTGATAGTGAGAGCCCAAACGGAAGATGAGCCCAATTATAAAGCCCAAACTGTAAGGAATAGGAGACCTTTAAAACAAAAATAAAATAGAGTACCGGCACTACTAGTAGTGCAGTGGTATTGGAAGTAGTCTCCCCACCCCCTTGTACTGGGTTCGATCCCCCCATCCCCTATCGCCTATGTATAAAAAAAAATAAAAAATAAAATAGAGTACCAACTGGTTAGGTCTAGAAAAGAGGTTAGCCCCTCAGACGAATCAAGGATCAAATATCCGCTATGAGAGGTATACAACTTTAGTACCCGATAGTACCTAATGCCTCTAATAAGAATATACATGTGCCTAAAAGGAGAAAGATACAAAAAATTAAAACAGAGTATAGTTGGTTTCACCTTTCTACTTATTTGATATGGTGTTTTTCTTAAGAAAATTATATTGATTTATTTTTTTAAAAAAATTAAATATGTACGACTGTAGGCGGACAAAAATTTTCCCATTAATATTTTGAGAGAAATTGCATGGAAAATTTCTTTTCTTTAATAAAGGCACAAGTTAAGAAGATAAAAAAAATACTACAAATAAAAAAACTTGTTTCTTATGATAAGAAATAAAAATTACACTCTCACTACCATTTGTTACATATGAAAAGGAATAGAGATTGATCCCCCGACCTGGATAAATTCCAAGTAAAAATTTACAAAGCATGTCTCTCTCATCACTTGACCAAAAAGACACTTCAAAATTCAAAAATTTGCATCCTATAGGGAACAACGGGTAACCTAAACCAAACTAGAGGCACGGTTGAGACGTACACAAGCAGCCCAACAAATAAAATAAAAAATAAAATTCAATTATCACAAAAACTTGAGGTAAATATATATATATATATATATATATATATATATATATATATATATGTATGTATATATCTCAAAATTTCAGTCTTCATCTATACCAACAGGATGATCCCTCCTTGGGCCACCGGCCGGTCTGGCCATAATGATCTGAAACCATCAAAAGGCCCATAAATTTATGCTTTCACAGATTAGTATCAATCTGATGCAACTACACATAAGCAAGCTTTATCAATCAATTATCAGCAGTTATTCAAGAACCTGGCTAATCAATTGCTAGTCTGTGAATCCACATCGTTGGAGCTACTTGCCCACAGTTTGCGATTAGATATTCATTTACTAGGAGTCTTCTAAGCTTGGACCTGATAAGTCTAGGACAAAAACAAAGGAGCAACCTTACAACCATGCCTCAAACCCCAAATAGAAAAAGGTTTTGTGAGATAAAATGATAGAACTTGAGGAAATTAAGAGAGAAAAGGGAAACTAAAGTCAGAATCTGAAACTCTAGTAGTATATTCAAGAACCAGAATCTGGAATTCTTGACCAAATAAGACAATACTTTCAAAATATATTTCTGCATAACCTTTGTTTACAACTTAAAGGGATATATATAAGGATACTTAACTGACAAACGAAACTGATACAAACTTCCCTAAATAACTAACTTATAATAAAACCTACATAAAGCATAACTTCTCAACTATCCCTAATTTGCCGTATCCAAATACATATAGAATATCACTTCCTAACTGCCCCTAATTTGTCTCAACGACATGGTATCCTATCATTACCCTCCCCTTGAAAATGAGCCTTGTCCTCAGGGCGATAATGAAGAAATTGTGTAGCAATCCGATCATAGGGTGCAGAACTAGAGTCTTCAAGTGGTTGAGTAATTCCTTGAAGCTGATAATGCTTTCCATCAACCCAGAACACCATGAACATCTGAACTTCTAAATATCTGCAGATGGCATTGCACAAGAGTATTGAGTCGTCTCCAATTTGTACTCCAAAAGGCGTTAATTGCTGCGTTTTTATTCCCAGGTCTGCAACCAAGTGGTTAGAGAGGAAATTGTGGGTTGACCCACTATCGATCAAGATAAGAATCTCTTTGGAAAATAGAATTCCCTTAATTTTCATCGTGGTGGCCGAGCCCTTTCCCAAAATTGCGTGTAGCGATATTTCAGCCATAGGGGAATTGTCGTGGAATCCATCGTTGAGTGTCGGACTGTGCGCTTCTTCGGCATAGTTGGTCAGTTCGAAAAGTTTCAAAGACGACAGACTGCACCGATGACCTGGAAAGAATTTTTCCCCACACCAATAGCACAAGCCCTTATTCCTCCTAATTTGTCGTTCGGTTTTCGAGATTCCCGAGGATGTTGCCATGATCAGATTATGTGGCAATCCCGAAGATAATAATGACTTGCTATAATTGGGATTTATGGAATTTGAGGAATTATTAAATTCCCAATTATTCCGTGCTCCTTGATTTTGTGGATTCGGCCCATATGAATTAGTTTGGGGGTCCTTAAATTGCGCAACTTTCAGATTGGAATATTGCGGCACATATTTGGCTTCAAATTCAAGGGCGAGACTTGCAGCTTTGTACACGGTTCTTGGTTTTTGAATTTTCACATCCGATTTTAAATCCTCTCACAACCCGTTGATAAAAAGTGCTAAGAGGCAGTGCTCCAGCCAACATTGGACACCCGCTGAACGACGCACAAACTCCTTCCGGTACTCCTCAACAGACCCAGTTTGCTTTATATCACACAAGTAGATGTCAGGATTCTGAAATTTTGTTGGTCCAAATTGTTCTTGAAAAATCTGAATTAATTCCTCCCGATAACGTAAAGTGCAACTTGAAGATACCCAAGTGAATACATCCAACGCCTCCCCTTCCAAATACATTGTAGCGACTTCGATTTTTAAATCTTCAAGAGTTTGATAATACTTGAAATACTTCTCTGCCTTCATCACCCAACCTCTCGGATCTCCACCTTCAAATTTTGGGAATTCGACTTTAGAATGAAGACGATTGTTTGGTCTTTTACTCCACCAAGGCATTTCTCCTTCGGATTCTTCATATGGTTCTGATGGTTTTCCGCGTTCTTTCTCCATGTCTTCTATCATAACAGTAGGAGTTTTCTGCTTCTTTACTTCTTTCATCTCAGCATCTAAACTTAAGAGTTTAGATACAATGAAATTCAGTTGCTGCGTCACATTTTATGGGGCTGAAGATAATTTGGTGGTTTCTGGTGATTTGGAAGATTCTGCCTCTTGATTGGGATTAGCAGTGGATTGTGGTTTCTTCCTATTATTGCCTAGAACTCACAAAAATCTGCCCAAAGATTGAACACGCTCTGATACCAATTATAACATCCCAGGCGCCCGCTTGTGGATATTGTCCGCTTCGACACACACAAGGCCTCACGGTTTTGTTTCATTGTAACATCCCAGGCACCCGCTTGTGGATATTGTCCACTTTGGCACACACAAGGCCTCACGGTTTTGTTTCTGATTGGGCCTAGCCCATCAAAACGCGTCCACAAGGGAAAGGTCTTCGCATCCTTATAAGGCATGCTTCGTTCGCCTTCCCAGTTGATGTAAGACTTCACACTTCACCCCCCCTTGGGGCCCAGCGTCCTCGCTGGCACATCGACCCGAGCTCTGGCTCTGATACCAAATGATAGAACTTAAGGAAATTAAGAGAGAAAAGGGAAACTAGAGCCAGAATCTGAAACTCTAGTAGTATATTCAAGAACCAGAATCTGGAATTCTTGACCAAATAAGACAATACTTTCAAAATATATTTCTGCATAACCTTTATTTACAACCTAAAGGGATATATATAAGGATACTTAACTGACAAACCAAACTGATACAAACTTCCCTAAATAACTAACTTATAATAAAACCTACATAAAGCATAACTTCTCAACTACCCCTAATTTGCCTTATCCAAATACATATAGAATATGACTTCCTAACTGCCCCTAATTTGTCTCAACGACTTGGTATCCTATCATAAAACGAATAATGTCGGAGCCTCTTCCTTAAAAAGATCGTGAAATCATTTATTACTACTATATTCCAGTAAAATACCTTATCCACCCTTAGTGCAGTGCACGCCGCATTTGCAATATATTTAAGAGCAAAGAACCTGAACATGAAAAATAATGATGAGGCATGACTTAGGACATGATACAGCATAAATTCTGAGTTCTGATTTTGACACAACCTGCTACGAATCAAATTTAAGCAGTGGAATCAAGATGCATGCACGCAGAACAAGAAGTGACTTACAAACCCCTTTATTCATCTTCATAATTTTCAGGCTACTTAGGAAAATCTACACTCTATCGATAATAAAGAACCACTTTAATAGTACCTGATCCCCGTAAAGGGTTTCCAGAGAAACCACAAAGCCAAAAGATGCATGCACGCAGAACAAGAAGTGACTTACAAACCCCTTCCAAGTCAAGGCCAACTCCGGTATTTCCAGATGCATGTTCGGCGTAAAGAGAAGATATGATCTCCATTGCATTTAGCCCAGCATTGCATTCTCAAGCCAGAGTTCTAGGAAACATTTCAAAACTTTCGGCAAATTTTGCTATTGCATACTGATCCAATCTGCAGAACAACAGCAACTCTTTATTCTTTAGTAATATATGCTTGCTTCAATCGTATGGCTCATAAGTTTTATTCCTTTGTAGCTAGCACAATTTTGAATATTGCCTTTATTCTTGTAAATAGGAACTAAAGTATTTCTTCTCCATTCATAAACCATTTTCTTGGACCATAAAATCTCATTAATAGCTTAGTCAGTTACGTCCATTTAGCAAGAAGATAAAATTGTACAAACAAATGTGCCAATGATGCACTTTAGTGGTCAATGATCAACGGTGATGAAATACCAAAGAATGCAAAAATTCCAGAGGACGCAAAAATTCATATTCGCATTTCAATTTATGGATTGCAATATTGTTCAACAGTTGCCAACTATTCATAGCAGGCATACAAATCATTAAAGTTCAAACGGTTAATCCTGGAAACAGCCCGGAAGCGAGTCTTATTTTCATTAAAGATAATTCATTCCCAAAAATCGCAGCAGCACTATTATGAAGTGTATAGCCTTGGAAATTACCTTATAAGTATTCACACCATCACCCAACTGCGTTTTCAATGTCATCTAATATAACTATCAGTACCTCCTCATTAAACAACAGTGAAACCAGATTCACAGAATAAACTACTCCAACTAGTGCACTATACATAAATCACAAGGTATCCACACTCAATTGTCAAGTGAATAATAGAATTGTAAGGTACAAAAAAGATAAAGGAAGATAATAACAAACATTAGTAGACTTATACCTACTCAGCTGAATGAATTATGATAGTTCCTTTAGTTTCACTAGCAGAAGTATCAACACCGTTAGCAAACACAACAACCTAAAATGTCAATGACAAAGGATGCAAATATCGGTGAAAAACCCAATGAAGTATCAGCTATCTATAAAATTGCTGCCAGTACAAAGATATTTCAAGCAGTGAACAATTTAGAATGCGATGAAGTGAACTAAGTGTTTTATGCTTTGCAGGGTTCAAGCAAACAAGCCAGGTAAGGCACCATGAAAGAAAGAAATTATATCTACTGTTGGAGCCCATAATGTACTGAAGAAATCGCATCTTAATACTATTTGATGTCTGCATTCTTTAAGATAAAACCACTACTAAAAAAATGCAGAATAGCGACGGAATTTGCGACGGAAAATATTCCGTCGCAAATTCAAGGCATTTTACGACGGAAATAAAATTCCGTCGCAAAAGGAGGAAATTAGCGACGGATTTTAAATCCGTCGCTAATTTTAGGGATGGAATTGAATTCCGTCGCTAAATCTAGCGACGGAATCAAAATCCGTCGCTGACTGGCGGCCAAAAAGGCCACCAGTCCCGCCCTTTAGCGACAGAATTCAATTCCAGTCTCGCCCTTTAGTGACGGAATTCAATTCCTTTAGGCCGCCAGTTTTGGGAGTTAGCGACGGAATTTATTTTCCGTCGCTAGCTGGCAGCAAAAAGGCTGCCAGCTGCAGCTTTTTAGCGACGGAATTCAATTCCGTCGCTAAAAAGTTTCTTACTTTTTGCGACGGAATTCAATTCCGTCGCTAAAAAGTTTCTTACTTTTTGCGACGGAATTCAGTTTCCATCGCAAAAAGCGATTTTGCGACGGAATTCATTTAATTAATTACCTTCTTCTTCCTCAGAACGCACAGCTCGTCGCCCCCAGCTCTCACAGCCGCCCCAAGCTCGCCGCCTTCGAGACCTCGACCCCAGCTCATGTTCCAACGCTCCCCCACCTCAGCTCGCCGTCCACCCCCCAGCTCGCCTTCCCCACAGCTTCTCCCGTTCCCATAGCTCGGCCTCGTCGACTTTCCCATAGCTCGCCTTCCCCACAGCTAGCGTCCGCCACCCTCAACCCCCACAGCTCACCTCCCCTGCCCACAACTCCCCCGCCACCCCACAGCTCGCCGAGACAGCCCAAGCTCCCCCCACCCCCACAGCTTCCCTCCCCTAAGCTACACTACTCTCAGCTCGTTGCCCACGCCACTTCTCTCAGCTTGTTGCCCACGCCCAAAGCTCCAGATCCGGCGGTGAGTATGGCATTTTTTTTAATTATTTTTTTTATTTTTTAATTAATTATTTATTTGTTATGTGAAATTAGTGTATAAAAAAATGGAAAAAACTTGTAATTTTTTTTCCTCATGAATAAATAGATCTCGACAGTTGCCGTTCTCTAATCACTAGTGTTCTTCTCCGCCTTCCGGTTACCCTCCCCATCCGGTAAGTTCCCTTTTTTTATTCTTTTTTTTTTCACCACTTTATTTATCATGAGAAATTAATATAGATAAAAATTGAAAAGTTAGTCATATTTATTATTCATGAATAAATAGGTTATAATTTAAGATTTGTTGTTTGTTTGCTGCATTTTTAAGGGAAAAGTTGTAACATTAGGTTATAAATAGTCATATTTAATAAAATTTGTTTACTGCATTTATAAGGGAAAAGTTGTAACGTTAGGTTCGGTTCATGCAAATTAGGTAGACCTACACATATGGCGGCTAAATTAACGAGTTTTTTTTTTAAAAAATCAATATTTAATTACATATTGCAAATAATTAAGAGGAGAAAACACTGGAGTTTTCACGAGAGTCCGATTTTCATTATCTAAATTATAAATACTTAATAGTAAAAAAAATAATTACTTAATAAATGTTGCATAATTATAATTAAGGGAAAATATTCATTTGAAATATTTAATATTTTACAAAACTTTCAGACGCTGTTGAGTGCTTTCCGACCAGCAAATGCCTTTTCATGAATTTGGAACACATGTAATATTCAATACTACTAAACAAAATACTACTCTTTGTGATCATTAAATTTAATAATTAAATAATTAGTATGTCAAAATTAAATAAATTGATTAAGTTAATTATTGGTAAAATATGTTCCTAAAATACTTGTTTTAGTCATTTGCTCGTGAAATTTGAAGAGATTATCTTTAAAATTTTCAACGGTCGAGATTTAAAATTAACAATTGATGATATTTTAAATTAAACTTTTTTTGAAAAAATAATGATTATTAAAGATTTTATCTTTATTTTATTCTTATTTGAGGCATCAGTTACAAAATCCACACCATAAAAAATAAAAATAAAAATGTCATTAATCAAGCATTGGTCACACTAATCGGGAGAGAGAAAGTGTGTGTGTTTATATATCAAACAATAATAACAAGTTGGGTTAATTAGGTAATTATAAATAACAAGTTGTTTAGATAAATAGGTAATTATAAATACAAAAGATAAAGTTGATTTTGCAGATGTAAGAAATTTGATTAAGTCTTATATAATCTTTATATGTTAGAAAATCCAAAATACTTATAGTATTCTATTTTTTGTTTGCCCCCTCCACAAACATGTCCCCATGTTCTGGTGTGCTATCCTCATTCGCTGGTTGCTTGCTGGGATATGTTCTTTGTTCAATGCATGTGTTTGTTTGTTTGTTTGTTTTTTTTTTTAACTTTCTTGACTAAGTGGCAATTGGTTGACATATATAAGTGGCTAGTTGTATTGGCTACTTATAATTGTACTTGTGGCAAATTGAGATGTTAATTAGGTTAGTAACTGAAGTAGCTAGGAAGTATGGAAGACAATCACGATAGGAGTTGGATGTACAATCGTCTAACTGGAAGAGAACTAAATCCAGCATTCAGGGCGGGTTTGAACGAGTTCATCCAATTTGCTTTGGCGCATTCAAATAATTCAAGTAGGGAGATTAGGCGTCAGTGTGCCAAATGTAAGTGTTTAAGGTTTAAAAATCCGAGCAAGGTCAAAATTCATTTGTGTCAGAATGGATTCATGAAGGATTATGAGTGTTGGGAATGTCATGGCGAAGTCCGACAGACACCGAGTGGTTATTACGGGGACAGTAGTCATCGAGAAAACCTTAATGCGTATGAGCAGTTGGTTATGGATGCCGCGGGACCGTCCATCGGTAGATATTTTGATCCCGTTAATCATGCCGAATCGTCATACATGGGAGAGGAGACCGGTACACATACTCAGCCATCATACATGGGAGAGGATCCTCATCCGGACGCCGATAGGTTCTATAAAATGCTTCAAGAAGCGCAATGTCCGCTATGGGAAGGATGCGAACACTTTGAAAGTAGTGAATATTCATCGCTTTCGGCTACCCTAGCAACACTAAGCTTGAAGACTGATCACCATATGAGTGAGAGGAATTACAACGAAATGATGCAGATCATAAACAAAGTTGTTCCCAAAGACAATAATTTGCCGAAGAACTTTTACCAAGCAAAAAAAAAAAGGTGAAAGAGCTTGGGCTTGGATGTGAAAAAATCCATTGATGCCCTAGAGGATGTATGTTGTATTACAAGGATGATGCTGAGCTGATCAATTGTAAATTTTGTGGACATGACAGATATAAAGTTGTGAGGAAAGGAAGGAAAATGACCCGTCAAGTGTTAAGCAAGATGCACTACTTTTCTCTAGTGCCCAGACTTCAGAGATTGTACGCATCAGAACAAACAGCTGCTCACATGAGATGGCACTGGGAGCATCAAAGGGATGAAAATTTTGTGACGCATCCATCCGATGCCAAAGCTTGGCGTAAATTTGACGAGGCGAATCCTTTCTTTGCTATGGATTCCCGTAATGTCCGTCTTGGTCTATGCTCGGATGGGTTCACTCCTTTTGATAAATCAGGCAGAAATTATTCCTGTTGGCCTGTCATTGTGACACCGTACAACCTCCCACCTTCTATGTGCATGAGAAGGGAGTTTTTGTTCCTCACCGCGTTAATCCCTGGGCCATCCAACCCCAAAAAGAAGATAGATGTGTACCTCAAGCCTTTGATAGACGAGTTGAAGACGTTGTGGAGTGAAGGGGTTCTAACGTATGATATATCATTGAGTCAGAATTTCACAATGCGTGCTGCCTTAATGTGGACGATAAATGATTTCCCTGCATATGGGATGTTGAGTGGCTAGCAAACGTCGGGAAAGCTTGCATGCCCGGTATGTCTTGAGCAGAACATGGGTTTTAGCTTGGAACACAGTCGCAAAGTCTGTTGGTTTGACAGGCACCGACAATTCCTACCCCCGGACCATCCGTATAGGACAAATAGAAAAGACTTCACGCGAAATGTGGTTGAACGAGCAGATCAACCTCGTCGTTTAAGTGGCCAAGAAATATGGGACAGGGTCAAGTATATTCAAAGTGTCGAAAAGGGTGCTGCTTCCAACGAACCCGAGGGATATGGTGTTGATCATCATTGAAACAAACGCAACATCTTCTGGAAACTACCATATTGGAAAGATCAATTGTTAAGACACAACCTGGATGTCATGCACATTGAGAGCAATGTGTTTTGCAATATTTTGTACATCGTGATGGACACGAAAAGCAAGACGAAGGACACAATCAATGCTAGACGGGACATAGAAGCGATTTGTAGAAGGCCTGCTTTGCATTTGGTGCAGGATGGCAGGGGACGGATTTCCAAACCTAGAGCACCGTACACATTAAACAAACAGCAGAATTTGGAATTGTTGCAATTGGTTGAAGAGCTGAAACTCCCGAACGGTTATGCGTCAAACTTGAAAAGATGTGTCAACTTGCACGAGGGGAAGTTATTCGGGATGAAGAGTCATGATTGTCATGTTTTTTTTCCAGAGATTGTTACCTTGGGCCTTCAAAGCATTATCGAACCACATATGGTTTATTCTAACAGAATTTTCTAGGTTCTTTAGAGAAATTTGTGCTTATGAGCTTAATGTGGAAAACTTACGGCACCTAGAGGCGAGCATGCCAATAACACTATGCAATTTAGAGATCGTGTTTCCTCCTAGCATGTTTGACTCAATGGAACATTTACCTGTTCACTTGGCATATGAAGCAAGAGTAGGAGGTCCCCAACAATATAGGTGGATGTATCCGTTTGAGAGGTAATATATATATTTCATTCGTGCAGTTATTTCTTTCGCGCACTTTAGTTTATAGATACCTTGTAATTGTCCATTGTAGGTTTTTACGCACTCTTAAACAAAAAATCAAAAATCCAACCCACGTTGAAGGATCTATCGCTGAAGCGTATCTAGTCGAAGAGGCCACAAAATTTGTGTCATACTATTATCCTCCCGAAATGACATCAACATGGAGACGGGTACCTCGCAACGATGATGACGGTAATACGAGCAAACAAAAATCAATATTTGATTTTCCAGGCCGAGTCGGGGGAAAACGTTGGAGATCAACTCTTGAAGCAAGAGATAAGCGAGTAGCGGAGTGGTACATTCTAAACAACTGTGAAGAGGCCGCCCAATACTTAAAGTAAGATTTGTTTTCTTTTCACTGTTACGGTAAGTATTATAGTATTAACTTCATTTTTTTGTTGCAGTCATTTTTCTAATTTGGTCTGATCGGAAAATCCTGAAATGTCGGAATCCCAAGTTGACCAATTCACGAACTCTAAGTTCCCAAAATGGTTTCGTTCCTACTTCTTGGAACATCCAGAAGATCCCAATCAAGTGGCATGGAGTTTATCTTATGGAGCTGCAATTAGTGTTACCCGGTGCAACAAATATATAATCAACGGGTATCGATTTTCAACTGTTGAAGCGAACGCAGGTACACAATGTTGCAATTATGGTGTATGTTGTCGAGGTGACCAAGTTGACGGGGTGGAGAGTTACTACTACGGGAAGTTAATTGACATAATTCAGCTGAGTTACCAGTGGGACAAGGTGGTGACATTTTTTAAATGTGAGTGGTTTGATAACAGTCCTCGTGGGACAAAAGTGGACAAACATGGAAATATTGAGATCCACTGGACAAGGAGATATACGATTGGTTATGACCCATTCATCCTTGATCAACAGGCGGAACAAGTTTACTATACAGAATACCCCACATCCCGCCAAGGGTGGGTGAGAGTTATTAAAATCAAAGCACAGAATATTATACCTCAGTCGAAAGAGTCGGAAGCAAATGACGGCACGAAGGAACCGTTCCAGGCTGATGTGGAACATGTACTGCCCATAAACATTGCCGACGACGATGTACCAAGCAATTTGTTTGATTCTGCTGCGAACTTAAAGTTGATTCCTATCCAAGTTGACGGTGAGGAATCAGACGATGAGACAGAAGTGATTTACTTTGATAGCGAATCTGAGTTCGACGACTATGAGACTCCAGAGGAAGACGTGCAAGCAGATGACGAAGAACGTGAATCATCCGATTGATTTGTGTTAGTTCTTTTGTTTATGACAATTTGTTATACTACATACTCCGTAATTGCGCTACTGTCATATTAAGTAATAAATATCTTATTTTTATGTGTTTTCACATAATGTTTGTAAGTGTTCATAGGTATATGGAGCATCTAGCTGGCGGACGTTCAGATGGTGGACGTGGTCGTGGTCGATCCCGACCTCGTCCTGTCAGAGGTAGGGGAACGCCATCTGCTCCCTTCGAAGGCATGGGGGGAGAGGCGCTTCCCCATAGGTTTCACCATATGAGTCCTCATCTTCACCATCGGCTTACCTGTCCACTTCACCGTCGCTGTATATGTCCACTTCCCCGTCTTCCTCCAGTGATCCATAGCAAAGGGGACACCAGGTTTACTTTACCATTTCTGATTGATTTCCATATGTGTAGTTTTATTTAACCATCTATGTACAAACTCTTCAATAATTCACATTCCTTCATTCAGCACATTTTGTTGCCTCATAGCCAGGTCGACGAAGGAGGTAGTTCCTCTAATACACCTGTATGGGGAGCGAAAGATCCTGTGACGGGGAAGCTTTGGATCCGTCCTGACGGCACCGAGGGGTGAGTCATACAAAGTTACTAATAACGCTATGATTTTTAACCTTTAGTTTGTATGCTCATATTTGCATCATAATTCATATCCTTTGTCTACAGATTTGACCCTTATCCCCCAGTGGTTAATGTCTTGTCAACCCAAATATTCCGTAATTTCAATGAGCCTTGGGGCACGTGGAAAGAAATTCCTAAGGACACTGGAATAGATGGTTCAACGAGTTTTTGGTAAGTTAAGTGATTTATAGTTACTAATTTCTTATCCAAATACGAACTGATTAAGTATTTGTAACATTTGGGGCACTAATTGTTCATTATTGATTTTCAGAGTAAGTTTATGACGTTGCCTGAACATCATAAAGGTCTGAGAAAAGCTTTTAACCATAAGGGAAGCAAGTGGTTGTCTGGGAGATTTCATAAATTGAGAAAGGGTGAAGGCAAGACAGATTGGATTGACCCTGAGATTGCAAGCCTATTACTTGCACAGTGGGCGAACGATGAGAAATTTAATAATAGAAGTCAGAAAAGTAAGGAGAATAGGGCCAAGCAGGTAGGACCTTCATATGCTGGCGGGTCCATTCCGCTGAGTGAGCATTGTCGAAAAATTGTGAGTACACGTTATTTTCTATTAAAGTATTCAATGTTTTGTACCTTGAAACAATTTGTTAACGATTTTTCATGTGTTTGCAGGCACAGTCTGGGGATGTTCCACCAGAAGAGGTTGAGTGGCGTGCCTTTGAGCAGACCCATACCCGCCAGACTGAAGGGGGTGAGAAGATATGGATTAACGCCAGGGTGGAGCAAGTGGCGGTGAGACATTTATATTGCATTGATTCTTTGTTTCGGACACCAACTTGTTTATTTCATTTCACATGTCTTTTTTTGTGATGTATTTTTTTTGTTTATAGGGCAACTATCTGAGGCTGACACAGGAGAGAGACTCGCAGAGTCAAACCGACCCCTCATCCTCTCAGTCTGATAACGAGACTCTATTCTTACAGGCTGCGTGTAATACCCCTAAGTAATAATAGAAATAATACGGATAACAATAGATTAAGATAATACTAACAGAACAATAATGATTAATAATAATAATAATAACAGCAGAATAAAATAATAGAAAAATAAATAAATTAATTAAATTAATAACGTTGAATTGTTTCTGAGATAAGTATATATTTTATAATTAAATAAGTATAGATTCTAAGATATATTGGATTAAAGATATTAATATCTTGTACTTATTTAATTATCTTTATGTACTTATCTATCTTTAAATTAAATATAGGATAAAAGATATTATAACGGTAGTACCTGGATTCTAGTAATAATAATAATGATGATAGAAATAGAAATGATAGTGATAGATTAAAATAATACTAATAAAATAATAAAAATTAATAATGTTGTATCATCTCTGGGTAATCATATTATTTTGTAAATAATATTATTAGAGAGATTAAGATTAAATCCTAGATTCTAGGAGTTAGTTATATCAAAATATATCTAATAATTAAAGGGGTCCAGCCCATAGCCAAAACCCTAGATTTAATTATAAATACTAGGTCTAACCGCTTAAACCTAGAGAAAAAAAAAACACCCGATACTTTTCTCTGCTCGTTCTTTTAGAAGGTTAGCAAACACGGAGACCAGGTAATCTTAATTCTCATAAGTCCTAGGTTAGGTTTATATATAAATTTTGATAGGTAGACCTAATTTCTAGATCACCTGTACAAACCCTTTTTTTGTGCCTTCCGTTGCTACTGATGGTTATTAATTGTATGATGTTCCTTCTGAAAAAAAAATCGAATATGTGCAGATCCTCGTCTTAGATTGCGTGCTAGTTATGTGCATTCTTTTTCTTTATTGATTGAAGTTTCTCGATTTGCGTGCGCTTGTTTTTTTGACATAAACCCTGTACGTGTTCCTCTTTTATTCTTTATGTATTGAAATCAAACCTATTTCCCCTGTGCGTTCTGTTCATTGGGTGATTGAAAGAGGGGGAAAAAAACCATTTTGCTTCGGTTCGCGTGAATAGATTCCTGTGCATTTTTTTTATTTGGAATTGATTAAAAATGTTATCTGTCCATGTTATCTTCTTTTACTATTGAATTTTCTTTTCTTGATATAATATCTCATACACAGTAAGATAGGATACAAAATTTCTTTATATTATTTTTTAATTAAAATAATATAAAAAAATATATAAAATACAATTAAATAATAGAAATAAATTTGGAGTCTATTTTGTGTATGTGTTTTAAAGCAACTTAAACAGTGGGAGGATAGCTTTGGGATGGTAGCTCCCAAAGTGATTAACACAACCCTTAGGCTTTATGCCTCGAAATATTATGTGATGAGAAAATTGAGAATCCGTTCTTCCCAAAGTGGTGTCTGGCAGGTTTCCGGGACACTAGTAGCAACTTTGGGAAGAGGTGTGCACACTAGGAAGATACGATTATTATGTTTATGGCCTATTGATTGTGACTGGCAGGTTTCCGGGTCACAGGGTAGACTGGCAGGTTTCCGGGTCCAAATAAAAATTTAATTTAAAGAAAAAAATTAAAAATTAATTAATGAATGATATGTGATAGCGAAACTAATATTTTAGATTAGATATATATATATATATATATATATATATATTTCTGAATATTTTATTATTACTATTATTATGGTTATTTTTTTTATCTTTGTTTATTAAGATTACCAGCGTTTGCTGATGTATGTTTTATGGGCTGCGACGATCCTTCGGGGGAGTAGATTTTTAATTGAAACAGGTCAAAGCTAGGGCCGCTGGGGCTAGCAGTGAGAAGTGAGAATGAAAAGTCTTAGCTAGTTTCTTTTCTTTATTTTTATTTTTACTTTATGCAGACATCTTTATTTAAGTTTTAATTTATAATAATGTAATAAGTAGCCTTTCACTTGTGCCATACAAGTGCGGCGGTAATACTCCCCAAGGTTGTTTATTCCGAATTTCATTAATTTATTTATAAAAATTATTTAAATTTTGTTATTATAACTGTTAGAAATTGGGGGTGTTACAAAATGGTATCAAAGCTAGGTTCTCCTTAGCTTCGCTTTTAATATTAACTCAGGGATCAAAGATCCCAGAGTTTTAAAAATAATAATAATAATGACAATAGAATAGATAGATAAATAAGTAAAAAAATAAATAAATAAATAAATAAATAAAAACTAAAAATAATAATAAATAAATAAATAAAATATATATATAAGAATAATATTAGATATGAGAGATGGGTAGTGAAGGGTTGTTCTCTTGTCTTTTAAAGGGTCCATTTCTTTTAAAGATTATATATACATATATAATTGTATGTTTGAAATTATTTTGTGATTCACCATGCAATTTAGAGTTTTGTTGACTTGTAAATTTTATGTTATTTTGCCCTATTTGATTTTAGCAAATGGAAAGTTTAAGAAGAAATGCGGGAGAGGTGATTAGAAGTAAGCCATGGGAGTACAAATGGGATGAAAAAGTGTCAATAGAGATAAATGCTTTAAGATTGTGGATCATAATTCAAGCCTTCAATAGGGAATGCAAATCTCGGATCACCCCTGACTCTTGGACTAAGTACTTGATTAGCGCACTACCTAAGAATGGGAGTCTTGGAAGAGTGAGAAAAATGCTACGAAAGAAAATCCCTAAAATGGGTTGGTATCCTTATGGTTATCAACGAGTGATAGAGTTTGTAAGCGAAACCAAGGAGGAGGTTGAAGAAATCGAAGCTGTGATAAAGAGAAGATTAAGAATTTCTGGACAACATAAACATCCCCAACCACGAAGTAGCATGTTGAAAGACGCATTAAGAAGTTGTGAAGAAAAGCTTGAAAGGGTAGAAAAACCTCCACCACTAGTCCCTAGGAAGCAGTGGGAATATGAGCAAATGGGTAGAATTACCTATAGGTTAAGGGGTTCCTTCTAGATCTAAATTCTATTTTATTCTATTTTATTTTTATGAGTAATGAAGAATGATGTGATTCTTGCTCTTTTAAATAAAAGATGTTGATTTGCGATTTGAATTTATATTGGTTATTGTTTGAATTTATATTGCATTAATTGATGATTGATTTTGATACATATAAAACAAATATGTGTTGTAAGTGATAGCTAGTGTTGACCCGCACATAGGATTCTAAAAACGTATGCCCTATGATTAGGTATTATACCCGTCGTAACCCTAGAATGGCCGCGAACAATGGTGCTGCTGAGGACATGGATCGACGTCTGAGGGCCATCAAAAATCTTGCTTTGGCTCTTGGACAACAAAATGTCCAACAAGCTAATGCTGAGAATACCATCTTTAAGAGAGTGGCGTCTCATCATCCGCCTGCTTACGAAGGGACGATTGATCCAATCGCTCTGGAAAACTGGATTCGCGATATGGAAAAGCTGTATGAAGTGACAAATTGCCCTGAGAACATGAAGATTAGCATAGGCTCGTTTTATCTGAAGGAGGAGGCAGATAGTTGGTGGTCCACAGTAAAGACGGGCTACATAGCTGAAGAAGGATTTGACTGGGAAACTTTTAAGGAACGGATTCGCAATAGATTCTACCCCGACGCAATTAAGTGGCAAAAATAGGAGGAATTTGAGAGGTTCAGGATGGTGGGAAAGATGACAGTGCAGGAGTATACGGACAAGTTCATTAAACTCTCGCGTTTTGCTTCAAATCTCATTCCTACAGAGGGGGAAAAGGCACGGAAGTATGAAAAGGGGCTGACGTTCAAAATTCAGAAGTCCTTGGGAGGTATACCATCGAAGACCTTCCAGGAAGCTTACGAACGAGCTTTGAACATCTTTGATATCCTACAAACTGAAGAGGAAGTCTTGGAGAGGAACAAGAGAAAGCAGTTTGGTAGTGGCCCTCAACAAGCTAGTGGCGACAAGAAGCCTCGTTATGATAACAAGGACAACAACTGGGGTGGCAAACAACCACAAGGACAGAAGTATGCTGACAGAGGCGATTATGGTGGGAATCAATTCAAGACTCAAGCTCAAGGAACAAGATCAAATCCTTGTAGAGGATGCGGCAAGGAGCCACACCCTGGGAGAAAGTGCAATGGAGAACTTATAACTTGCTTTCAATGCGGTGGCAAGGGGCATAAGGCGAATCGATGTACTGCCGAGAGATTTAATCCGCAAACAGTCTCTCAAGGAGGACAACCAAAACCAGATGGGGGACGAAATGGGAACAATAACCAAGGGGGTAGGAACAATGACAATCAGCCGCGTTATCAACAAAACTTTTAGAATGGAAGCGGAGGGAACCGACCACATGCCACTACTGGAAACCTCAACAATGGAGCTGGAGCAAATCGAGTAGCTGGTCAGAATGCCGTGGTTAATCAAACCGCAGGGAATCAAGGAAGGATCTACGTCATGAACCACTCTGAAGCTGAAGCAAACCCAGATGTTATTACAGGTACCTTCTTACTTCGATCCGTACCTGCTTACATTTTGTTCGACACTGGTGCATCGCTCTCGGTTATCTCATCTTCTTTTGTTGAGAAGACGGGAATTGTACCATCATCGACCTCCTTAACGAACATTACCTTACCCTCTGGAGCTGTTGTCTCTTGCTCCAATGTTTATGAAAACATCCCGATTAGTATAGCTGGTTCCGACTTACCAGCCAACCTAGTCCAATTCGACTTGGCCGATTTCGACGTTATTTTGGGAATGGACTGACTTAGAAAATATAGTGCTAGGCTAGATTGTAGGGAACAGAAGATATCATTTAAGACACCAAAAGGGAAATACCTTTCTTATAAAGGTGTTGTGCCCAAACCTTCCATTCAGATAGTATCTGCTATGACTATTAAGAGTCTCCTTATAAAGGGACACCCAGCTTATTTGTGCAACATGCGTGACCTAACTCTCGAGGAGAAGATTGAGCAAATTCCCGTGGTTAGAGAATATCCCGATGTCTTTCCCGAAGAGATTCCTGGCATGCCACCCATCAGAGAAGTTGAGTTTGCTGTTGATCTCTTGCCCGGCACTGCTCCGATATCAAAAGCACCATATAGGATGGCTCCGGCAGAACTGAAGGAGTTAAAAACCCAACTTGAAGAGCTGTTGAACAAGGGCTACATAAGACCGAGTGTTTCGCCGTGGGGAGCTCCAGTTTTGTTTGTGCAAAAGAAAGACGGGAGTATGAGGTTGTGTATTGACTACAGAGGACTGAACATGGTGACTATAAAGAACAAATACCCATTGCCAAGGATTGAAGACTTGTTTGATCAATTAAGGGGAGCAGGTATGTTCTCGAAGATCGATTTGAGGACTGGGTATCATCAAGTACGAATCAAGGAAGACGACGTCCCAAAGACGGCCTTTCGTACCAGATATGGGCACTATGAGTTTACAGTCATGCCTTTTGGCTTAACAAATGCGCCAGCAGCCTTTATGGACCAGATGAATAGGACCTTCAAGCAGTACTTAGATCAATTCGTGGTGGTTTTCATAGACGATATTTTGGTGTATTCCACGACGAGGGAAGAGCATGAGCAACATCTGAGGATTGTGTTGGATACTCTAAGGGAGAAGAAATGGTATGCGAAACTCTCAAAATGCCAGTTCTGGATGGAGAGAGTGGCCTTTTTAGGTCATGTAATATCTCAGGAAGGAGTCTCGGTTGACCCAACAAAGATTGAAGCTATTACTGAGTGGCCTAGGCCTACAAATGTTGCGGAAGTCAGGAGTTTTCTCGGTTTGACAGGTTATTATAGAAGGTTTGTGAAGGATTTCTTGAAAATAGCTCTGCCAATAACAAGGTTGATATGTAAAACGACGAAGTTTCACTGGGATGAAGGTTGTGAGGACTCTTTCCAAGAACTCAAGAAACGACTCACTACAGCTCCGATACTGACACTACCATCGGGAACGAGCGGATTTGAGATCTACAGCGATGCATCCAAAAATGGACTTGGTTGTGTTCTGATGCAACATGAGAAGGTGATATCGTATGCCTCAAGGCAATTGAAGCCATATGAAGAAAATTACCCCACCCATGACTTGGAGTTGGCAGCCGTGGTCTTTGCTCTGAAAATATGGAGGCATTATTTATATGGTTCATCTTGTAAGGTGTACACGGATCACAAGAGCTTGAAGTATATCTTCACCCAGAAGGAGCTTAACATGAGGCAAAGGAGGTGGTTAGAATTGATTAAGGATTATGACCTCGAAATCCAATACCATAAAGGAAAAGCCAATGTAGTGGCCGATGCACTCAGTAGGAAATCGAAACATACCCTCAATGCTTTTGTGATGCCCAATGAATTATGCGAAGAGTTCAGGAGGTTGGAGATTGAAGTACTGTTACCCGCAGAGCGAAAAGGCATGCTTAATGCGCTCACCATTCAACCAACTATCTTTGATGAAATCCGCGAAGCGCAAGCGTCTGATTCCTTGTTGCAAGGAATTAAAGAGAAGAAAAGCCAAGGAGAAGCTATAGACTTTGAAGTTGATGAAGGTGGCACAATGAAGTTCAAGGGTATATTATGCGTGCCCAACAATGAAGGCATAAAGAGAAAAATTTTAGAGGAAGCCTACAATACGCCCTACTCAATTCATCCAGGAGGAGTGAAAATGTACAAGGATTTGAAGAAGAGCTTTTGGTGGCCTAGGATGAAGAGAGAAATAGCGGAATTTGTGGCCAGATGTCTGACTTGCCAAAAGGTGAAGATCGAACACAAACGACCTGCAGGAGTGTTACAACCATTGGAAGTGCCAAGAGAGAAATGGGAGTCAATTTCCATGGATTTTGTCAGGGGTTTACCCTTAACTAGAGGGGATAAGAATGCTATATGGGTCATAGTTGATAGGTTGACTAAGACTGCAAGATTTATTACAATGAAAAACACATGGGGTTTGAACCAGTTAGCCGATGCCTACATGCGAGAAATAGTGAGGTTGCACGGAGTCCCAAAGGACATAGTCTCTGATAGAGACACGAGGTTTTTATCAAACTTCTGGATCAAGGTTCAGCAAGCTTTTGGAATCCAACTCAAATATAGTACAGCCTTTCATCTGGCAGGTTTCCGGGTCTACCATGGTTCTCTTCCCACTAAACTAAATGGACTGGCAGGTTTCCGGGTCCAAATAAAAATGTAATTTAAAGAAAAAAATTAAAAATTAATTAATGAATGATATGTGATAGCGAAACTAATATTTTAGATTATATATATATATATATATATATATATATATATATATATATTTCTGAATATTTTATTATTACTATTATTATGGTTATTTTTTTTTATCTTTGTTTATTAAGATTACCAGCGTTTGCTGATGTATGTTTTATGGGCTGCGACGATCCTTCGAGGGAGCAGATTTTTAATTGAAACAGGTCAAAGTTGGGGCCACTGGGGCTAACAGTGAGAAGTGAGAATGAAAAGTCTTAGCTAGTTTCTTTTCTTTATTTTTATTTTTACTTTATGCAGACATCTTTATTTAAGTTTTAATTTATAATAATGTAATAAGTAGCCTTGCACTTGTCCCATACAAGTGCGGCGGTAACACTCCCCAAGGTTGTTTATTCCGAATTTCATTAATTTATTTATAAAAATTATTTAAATTTTGTTATTATAACTATTAGAAATTGGGGGTGTTACACTGCGGGTGGATTTAACAGCAAAGGTAGAGTCTTCGGGTTAGGTTCCTGTGCCAACCGACTTAGGGAATCAAAGCGCTCCACATCCAGCAGTGAAGGTGTTTCTGCAGGTAAACGTAATACATTTGATATTGATTGTTACATTTTCATTCTCTGGTTCATTTAAATGCAGTGCAAAAAAGATAATTATATTTCCTAATTTTTTGGCAGATGAGTTGAAGAGGATGAAGACAATTATGGAGTCGCAAGCAGCTGAGCTGAGCGAGATAAAGCAAAAACAAATGGAGACAAACATTGAGCTCCACCAGACACAGGAGATGGTTAGACAGATGCAGCGTCAAATCATGGCCCTAATGAAAGACAAGGGTCCAATGCCGTCTCCTGAAGGTGATCCTCCTGCTGGTGATGATGATGAGGATGCTGCTGCTTAGATTACTTTTTTAGTACATCTCTGTTGAAACACTATATTTATATTGTATTTTATACTCTGTGTTATGAAGATTTGGTATGGATGTTATACTACTTTTTTTAAATATTTTAATATATAATTTTTAAACAAAATTAAAAAATAAAATAAATAAATTTTAAAAAAATAATGGAAAAGAATATAATTAATTTTAAAAGAATATAATTTTTAAAGAAAATTACAACAAAAAATAAAAAATTAATTAAAATAAATAATATATAATTTTTTTAAAAAAAAAATTAATCAAATTTGCGACGGGAACTGAATCCGTCGCTAATTTGAATTTAGTGAAATTAGCGACGGAATAATATTCCGTCGCTAAATTCAAAATAGCGACGGAATCATATTCCGTCGCCAATTGCGACGGAATCTGAAATTCCATCGCAATTGCGAGCACTTTTTAGCGACGGAAAAAATCTGTCGCTAATTCATTTAGCGACGGAATTTTAGTTTTTAGCGACGGATTTTTTCTGTCGCTAAAACCCTTTTTTCTTGTAGTGAACAGTAGCATATTAATTATCAGCAACACAAAATATAATCATAAATCAATCAACAACTTAAAAACTGACTTTGTATCTCACATAGAAGAGTTGTTTGCCTCAATCAGGGTCTTTCTTTGTGCTTCATAGTTTATTGTCATGCTTTTAATTATATATTCGTTGCAATAACTGTATCACAGACCATCAAATAATAAAATACATAGAAGATAAGTGAGACATGCCAGAACTAAGATTAGTGCCCACATATTGCTCAAAAGACAACAATGCATTTACTTTCCATATATTCATATCATTAAAAGCAAGGACAACATTCATATGAGAACATTTAAAAATTAGAAAAGGCACAAAGGAAATTGAAAAAATGACAAGGTCTCCACTTTAGAGGTAAAAATGTACAGAAATGGAATTATCTCCAACAAAGCTCCAATGCACAAAATCTCTAACCTTTGCTTTTTCCATTCGTTTTATAGTCCCAACAGCATCATTTTTCAAAACCATTCGTGAACAACCGTACTATTGTGCAGACCTCCTCCCAAAAGCTTTGCTACTGGGACATTATCTACATTAAACTTTGCAGGCTTTCTTTGGACATTCTTGGATGCATGCCTGAATTTTAAAACAAAGTCAGAACTATCTCACTATCAATTATATGTTAAGAAATTAGTTCATCATATAGAATGACAAAATTAGCATGTATTTGTACATCTGCAACGAGCGAGCATATAACATCCTCATGACCGAACTGTTACTACGGACATCCATACTCAATGAAGCTTTCTCAACCAATTCATCCAAGAATTCTAGAGTCTGAAATATATGACCAAAAAGTTAAATAAAAATGTGAAAGTGTGTGCATGCGCGCGCTTTTTTTGTATCATATGAATTGATTTTCTTTAATTCAACCACTGTAATTACCATGTCAATCTTGCATGCCAAATCTTAGAAAAAATGAAGAACTATATAGTCAAATAATTTAAAGTGTCTTTATATTTGAAAGCTTTATTGAATTAAATTTTGTTATATATCAACGCATTGCCAAACAATGCTGGATTGATTTCAAATTTTGTGGATAATAGATGTGATATTTGTTGTGTGTGTGTGTGTGTTTGTGTTATTAGAACTCCAAATGAAGCGTTAGATTAAGCATAAATCCCATCCTATTGAAAGCTATTCCTTCATATAAATATGATTTTGATTAACACTGGTATTCCTTCATATAAATATGATTTTGATTAACACTGGTATCAATTTGACAAACCTTATTGATTGCTTTATTATATCCACTGATGATCTCACTTGGGTGCAGACACATCCTGACAAGTTCCTCCGCATTCTAAAAGAGCTCGGCAAATGAAACTGTCAAGTTTTGTCCATCCCCAATTTCCTCTTGTTGAGCCTTCCCAGCTAAAACCAAAATTTTGGCAGCTGGATGCTGAACTTCCAGTTCATTTCCAACAGTAGCGGCGTCATTTGTGCCAAAAAGCTTGTCCAAATGGTTGATAACTTATGAAGCACCGACACTCCTATTTTTTAAAAACAAGCCAAAAAATCCCCCGTACGATGCACGGATGCAACAATTCCATAACATTAAAACACATGAATTTTCCACTCATCCAAATGATAAAGGAATTGAATTAAACATACACGGTGGAACATAAAGTAAATAATTAGATTTCAAATCTACCAAACAAAATATAAGTTGTATTACTACCTAAAACCACAACACATGGACCACAACCACATTAGTACTTATACTCCTATATATCTAGCAACTTTTCATATTCTAATCGTCCCTAGAATCCAACAAAAAACAAAGTCATAACTAGACATTCATGTAAAGAACAAAATTATAAGACATCAACATGAAGCACGCATAGTGGCTTAGACATAAGAACGCTAGAAAAGTCCATGAAAACCTCAAAAGCAAATGAGATATAACTAGTTCAAACGCTTCCCCTTGTAAATATGCTGTAAGAACAATTTCGGGAACCAACATGTGTTTTCAAATAGTCCAAAGTTAGCAAATGAAATCAAACTAAACAAGTTAACTCTCCATCGATAACCACCATTATAGATTAGTAGCACATGGCAGCCCGATAAAAGCTATATATGTTTGCAAAGAATGTTAACTGGCTCTCAGTAGCGCATGGATTGATCTTGTTAACTAGTCTGAAGATAACTAGGACCGGCATGATATATCCAGACCACCATAAGATACCAAAACACTGAGGATTGATCAACCATTGGGACCAAGAGAAGTACGAGTGAGAGTTGAAAGCTGCCTACATGCATCGATGTTCTTAAGAACTGCTTCGACGAGACCAGAGAGATGATCATGACCCTCCTTAATTAAGCATTGACTGAATCCCATAAGGCTGAATGTTAAACCCCGGTTTGGGCTTCTCGAGAGACAAGCACTCAACATCTTTTTTTTTTTGGTAAAAAGGAGAGGCCTCAGCTTTACTATATTAATTCAGAAATTAAAGGAGGGGAAATGAGTCCCATACAATCAATATCTAACTCAGTCCTAAGATAAACAGGACAATAGCTCAAAGTGGAGGAACAAGAAATGCCATCCTTGGCTAAATAATTAGCTAGGACATTTTGACACCTAGGGGAAAATTGTAATTGAACTTCCCAATTTAACTCAAGTAAATGTCTTGTTATTTAAATGAATTGGCTTCGGAGCAAAAAGAAATAGGAAAATAAAATTTTAGGATTATCAATATAAATCTATTAAAAAAAAAGTAAACCGAGTTGACATCCAGATGGGTCTGATTTACTGAATGGTTTACCCTTTTTTGGGTCAAACTGACTGATCTGGTCCAGTTATAAACCTGAAAATAATATTATGGATTTGTAGTCCACATTTTCCATGATAATATAATTTTTTTGCAAATAACTGATTTTAAAGGGAGTTATGGGGGAAAAAAAAATTTAACGTCTTCTTGCTATTTACAAAATTTTTCAAGGTTGATACAACGTTTACGTTTGTTGATGATATTTTATCTTTGATATTAGTTGGTGGTTGATGTTTGATGGATGGATGGATTGATTGATATTGAGATAATGATTTTTTTATGCTGTGTGGACGATTATCTTCTAGCATCCATAATCTTTTGCTGGAAAAAGTGAGTTTGTGCATCGTATTATTTTTTTAAATCAGCCTTGTTGGCCGGTAAACTATCATGATGAGTAATGTAAAATAACTACATATATTTAATTAGAACCAATTAAATATGCATCATTAGTATATACTATTACTTGTGTATATCCACATTGTTTGAATCGGCTGAGAACCAAGAGAGGATGAATAAGGTGTAAAATAAAAATTTAGGAACTTTGTAAACATTTTCGCATCTTAGTGAAAATAATAAGTATGACGATAATAAGCCATAAAACCGCAATCAATTAAACAAATCAAATATGCTGAAAATATAAGAAGAGATAAGGGAAGAGAATATGCAAATTGTGATATATATTGGTTCGGTCCAATTTTCGACGATCTAAGTCCCAGGGCTCCATCTGAGATTTTTAATCAACTATCTTCTTGTTTAAAACGGGCATAAGAGGAGCCTCTATAATCCCACAAGTTTAACCAGACACTTTAAAACCTTTTAAAAATATCTCATTGAGTTACTCTCATTTACACAACACAAGGATGCAACCTTGATTGCGAAGAATTACAATTCTTCACTCTCAGAAGTGAATTAAAATGAATACTGAAGCACAGTACAAATAATTTATCTCCCTAAAGTAAATGATATCAAAGCTATAAAATAAAGTGTATTCACGTTGAAGTGGGTGATTCATGATTTTTAGCATTTTTGGCGTAGTTGCTCTCTCCCATCAGCTAGAGAAAACGATGGTTGGAAGTAGCCATTGGAGTCTCTAAGCATTCTTTATGTATAAGGAATTAACCGTTGGAACAAAGAGAATGTTTGTCATTCATTTGAATGTCCTCATCATTTAATGCTTATGACACAAAGGTGATTTTTCCAATTTGCATGTTAATCCTTGTTTAATCACCCGGAAAATACTTAAGCACTAATATAAAGAAGAGTTAGAGTGATTGAAAGTAAGAAGAACAAGTTACACAATCATTCTAATGATTTTTAGAAGTTTTGAAGCGGTGCTTTATTTTTTAGGAAAGCATCACTTGAGTGATCTTCTCTTAGCTGTACAAAGCATTTGATGGATCACTGGAGTGTGTGCTAGTGATGCATAAAGTGGGATTACTCGAGTGATCTTGCTTCATATGACTTGATACATTACTAAAGTGTTCTACTAGCGATAAACCTATTTTGAATCCAAATAAGATAAATGGCCTATCATCATAAAGCTCTTGAAGTCTACATTCCAATGCAAGAAGAATCAGCTCCAAATTCATTGTATTATGAAATTTATAATCTAAAGATTGACCTGTTGGTCTAAAATATCGTGAGAACATCGAGCATCAAACTCCAAGGTCTATGTCTCTTTCGTGTGAGACTATTTGAGCTTAATCTTGGCTTATGTTAAACTCATTTTGAGTTTTGTTTTATATGAAATAAGTTTAACCTCAATCGGATGTGTTTTTTGTGAGATATATCAAAATTATCGAAACCTGTTGTGGAATAACACGAGAAATTCTAGTGTCAACTTCCAAAATTTGTATCGCTTTCATCTGAAATCCTTTAAGCTTGATCTTGGGGTCTGTTTATCGGATCTGAAATCTAGTTTCATATGAAACAAGTTTCATCTCAATTGGATATGTTGTTTGAGAGATATATCCAAGACACAAACCTCTATCATGCTAGATGAAAAATAGAACACAACAAAGTAGTCATCACTATGACATCACTTAAGTGATAATGCTAATGATGATTAATATCACTCGAGTGATCATCTCTGGAGGGGTTACTTGTGTGAAATTGATATAACTTTCATAGAAGCCATTTTGACTTAGAATGACCCATTTCAACCTCCATTTGACCATAGAGACCTCTAGTATCATATCTAAGTATTTGAATCTTGATATTTCAATTAGATCTTGTAAGTTTTTCTTTCTCTTCAATCTCTTTCTTCTTCTTCCTTTTAATCATTATCCATAATCCAATTTGATAGCTTCTTTTCTTTGACTAATATGATAAAGGCTCTTCTTTCTTTATTGTTCATTCTTTTCCCCCCCTCTCGATAGTCATTTTCCACAATCTAGCTCAATAACTTATTTTTGTTCTTGGCTTCTTCTTTTCATTGTTGATAACTTCAATCTTCAATACATTCTTAATATTTTTCTTGATCATCCACCATAATCTAACCTGATGTCTTTTTTCTTTGCTTGACTAATATTTGATAATTTTAATCTTCAATATCTTCTTAATTTTTTCTTCACGATAAATCTCCATTTTCTAACTTGATATTTTCTTTCTTTGCTTAACCAATCTACAAGATATTTCACATTAAATATAGTAGCTAGTCAATATAGAAGATAAACTCATTATACAAACTTTTTACTCTTAATATTTTAGCATCCATGTTTAATATTATCAAAGCTAAGCACACTAACACATATGTGGTTGGTGATAAAAGCAAAGCGGAGGTAGTTATAAACTAAGATGCGAAAATTTGATGTTGGCAAAAAAAAAAAAAATTGTATACTTTTGCTATTTTATATGGAAATAAATATTTATGACCATGATCTTATAACTTTTAAGTATCAGGATCATGACTTCTGTGAGATATGCCTGTTTGAAAAACACATTCATGCAAGGAGAGATAAAACTACTCTTACACATTTACATCGTAAACTATAAATCATATTGAAAAAGTAGTTTTTACCAAAGTTGTCAAACTCACGAGTTTAAGCAAACTCATGACGATGACATAAACTTGTATTGTAAACTCGTAAGAGTTTACTTTTATCATTAAATAAGTATTACTAGTATATAATTAAATAATTTAAATATAAAAATGCTAACAATTTAATTTAAATATATTTTAAATCCAAATAATTGAAATTAAATCCATCAACATTCATCATTTAACATATTAATAAGGAAATTTTTATATAAAGCCATCAAGTATGATTAAATCAAAAAAAGTAATATGAGTTTAAGCGTAAGTTAACACAATTTTATAAATTAAAAACGTAAAAACAGTAAATTCGGTGTATAAACTCGTGAGTTTAATTGAGTTTACAACTAGCACGAATTTACCACTAACTCGACTCGTTTTTATAAGTTAGAAACGTAAAAACGTTAAACTCGAAAAGTCAACTTGCGAGTTTGATAATAATGATTTTTACGGCTAACCAAACTATTTAATACCTATGGATTGTAAGCAATGAAAGATCATAAGTACTCTGTAATCATATAGTATGAAAATTTATAATTATAATATGCACACATAGAATGTTTTTTAATATAAAAGCTAGTTAACTTTTTTTTTTTGAAAGATTAAGTGCCCGTTTGGATCAACGGTGAACAATTGTAATCATAATTTGCATATATGATATTGGTTAAAAGTGTTGTTGGTCAATCATGATTTCTGTTCGGAATTTTTTCATTGATGACTTTAATAATTGTGATTGTGTTTGGATCTCATTTATTAAAAGCACTTATAAATGTATAATTATAAAACAGGGTATGAATTTTATAAGGGAAATACACTTCTCATGTTGTAGGAGAAGTGTATTTTTATGTCATAGATATAAAAAGATGTGGGTCCTACCATTTCATGTATGTGTGGGAATCTTCTTCTTCTTCTCATGTAACATGAGAAGTGTAAACCTCATTTTATAAAGTCATATTCAACGAAGGAAATAAATGAAATTGAAAGAAAAATTATACATGTTAAAATATATTTCAGAGAGCATACTACGAGACCTATTATTATCGAGTTTGGATTCTCTCAGAATCCTTTTTCTCCTTTTCTTCTTAGTATTTGATCTCCATCCTCAGATTCAAAGAAATAGATGATCCAGATTTAATATTTTATAAAACTATTATTTTGAACATGAAAAAATAAACTTAACTGTTAAATCATGATCTACACAATTTATACATGTAATACAAACAAAATTAATAAAAAATTAATTTATAAAACACTATTATCATTGTTTTAGAAAATATCAAATATGAGCCGTCCATTTTTTTATCTAATGATGGAAATGGGATTTTGAGAAGAAAATTAGAGAAGAAATTCTGAGGAAATCTGTATCCATTATTATCACAAGATTTAATTTCTAAATAGATAAATAAATTGATGAATATGATAACTAATTATTTTACTAGCATTGTACTAGATTATACATTCAAGTTTATTTCTTAAAGATATTTACATCTAAAAAAACGCTATTTTACATTTTCATGATTATATTCAATAATTATAATTAAATATGATTTAATAAATGATATGAATATTTAAATATTATTTTTATTTTATAATTGTTACTATTTAAAAATTTATGTTAAGTATCGGGCAAAACAATATTTAAAATAATTGCATTTGAATTACTCTAGTTGAAAAGTATTAGGTAAGATATATGTAGAGAACATTTGGAAAGAATTTTGAAGAAGTGATCAAAGGGTAAATTGGAGAAATTGTTATTGGGAAAGTTTCAATCAGAATTTTTCAATCACATGAGCAGCCCCCTAATTATTTATGCTAACGTTAGGATGGAGGGTAAAATCACAATTCATCGAGGTTGATTGAGATTCTCAGAAAATCACTCAAACAAGAAAATCAGGATTTATAATTTTTCTTTTTCAATTGAGCTTATCCGAGTTCCCACCATTTAACCAAATAAGTAAATAAAATTAAATAAGTTATTTAATCATATAATATATTATATATTATTAGAATATATATCAATTTATTAGCCTACCAAATTAGTTTAAAAAGGGAGTATATATAATTTAATAGTTTTCTTAGTCTTCTCAATAAAAAATAGTTAATTGGCTTTTATATCATGAAAGAGATGGTATTTTCTTCAACTTTGTTGTTATTATGCTTTATTGTTCCGTGCTATAGCAAAAATGGCCCACGATTCCAGTAAAAAAATGATGACAGATTGCGATCTATTTCTTATTGGGAGAATTACACACAGGTCCAAGGAACAGAAATATTTACATTTAGGTCCTTTGAATTCATGAAATTACACAAAAGTCCTTAGAGACTTAGGTGTAATTATTTGTGGAAGCAAAATTACTTTTTCGCCCAAAAGAGAAAACGCCTCTGGACCTCAGAATTGAAAAAATCCAGGTTTGCAACAAGAAATTCTATATTTACAACCGCAAATTTCTATTTTAACAACAAGTTTTGAAAACCTGGATTTTTTCAAGGGAAAATTACACACAGGTCCCAAGGAAGGGATATATTTACGTTTAGGTCCCGTCAATTTATGAAATTACTCTGAAGTCCCAAGGGACTTTTGTATAATTATTTCATATGAGTAAAAGACCTTATTGCCCTTCTACTTGAATTTGTGATTTCTGAGTTCCAGAGGCGAATAACGACACAAAATGTATAAATTAACAACACAAAATGTATAAATTAACCACAACTTCTGAAAACCTTGAATTTGTGATTTCTGAGTTGCAGAGGCGGTTAACAACACAAAATGTATAAATTAACAACACAAAATGTATAAATTAACCACAACTTCTGAAAACCTTGAATCTGTGATTTCTGAGTTCCAGAGGCGAATAACAACACAAAACGCATAAATTAACAACACAAAATGCATAAATTAACCACAACTTTTGAAAACCTTGAATTTGCGATTTCTGAGTTCCAGAGGCGAATAACAACACAAAACGCATAAATTAACAACACAAAATGCATAAATTAATCACAACTTTTGAAAACCTTGAATTTGCGATTTCTGAGTTCCAGAGGCGAATAACAACACAAAATGCATAAATTAACAACACAAAATGCATAAATTAACCACAATTTCTGAAAGACAATAAAGTCTTTTACTCATATGAAATATTTACAATGAAGTCCCTTGGGACTTCAGAGTAATTTCATGAATTGATGAGACCTAAACGTAAATATATCCCTTCCTTGGGACCTGTGTGTAATTTTCCCTTTTTTCAATTCTGAAGTCCAGAGGCCATTTACAATAAAAAATTCTATATTTACAACATCCAATTCCTATTTTAACAAGAACTTTTGAAAACCTTGATTTTTTCTATTCTGAGGTCCAGAGGTCATTTACAACAGCAAATTCCTATTTTAACAACTTCTTTTAAAAACCTGGATTTTTTCAATTTTGAGGTCCAGAGGCCATTTGCAACAAGAAATTCTATATTTACAACAGCAAATTCCTATTTTAACAACAACTTTTGAAACCTGGATTTTTTCAATTTTGAGGTCCAGAGGCTATTTGCAACAAGAAATTCTATATTTACAACAGTAAATTCCTATTTTAACAACAACTTTTGAAAACCTGGATTTTTTAATTCTGAGGTCCAGAGGCCATTTGCAATAAGAAATTCTATATTTACAACAGCAAATTCCTATTTTAACAACTTTTGAAAACCTGGATTTTTTAATTATGAGGTCCAGAGGCTATTTCTCCTTTGGGCAAAAAAGTAATTTTGCTTCCACAAATAATTACACAGAAGTCCCTAGGGACTTTTGTGTAATTTCATGAATTCAAGGGACCTAAATGTAATTTTCCCTTTCTTATTTTCTTACAACCTTCTTTTTTATTATTATTTGAAAAAAAGGACTACCAGACACCAGGACATTGTACATTGTTGAATATTTCTGGAATCAGATCCCTTCCCGTGCAGGCATTTGGTGCAGTTCCTTACCATATATTTGGCTTGAGGGGAAGAACGGAGAGATTTTTTCTTCTTCTCATTTTTATTGAACAGTCTATAAACTTTTTTAATATTCTGAATAAAAAAGAATATTATTATTGTTAATGATAATTTAATCAATATCCTTCTAAAGTCTGTTCCCTGTCTTATTATTATTATTATTAGATTATGATCCCAACAGTCTAAATTTAACATTTTATAAAAATATTATTATAATTTTACTTAAAAAATATAAGAATAATTATAACAGGTCAAGTTTATTTTGTATCTCATATAAATTTATCTTTATCTTTTAAGTAAAATTATGATAACATTTTTATATGAGGTTAATGGACATTTCACATCTTAATCCAATGATGAAAAAGGAAAAATAAGAGAAAAAGATAGGAAGTGATATCGGAGAGAAGCCAATCCCGTCAATTAATCCCATGGCCACAAAAGATTGGAGCTGCAATTTTATATCTTTATATTTTCATTATTGTTTAATACTAGTAGCAATTTAAGATTATAACCTCACTTTTTACATTTTTTTTTTCATTCAATTCGTACCAAACAGGCTTGTAAAATTTAAATGGTTGATATTTGATTATGATTATTTAAATTCAAGACTAATTTTATTTATTTGAAAGTTAAATTTTAAAATTTAAATACTTGGTACTAAATTTAAAGGAAAATTTGGTTGACTTAAGATTACCTGTTTGAAAATCCCATTGGGCTCAGTGTACGTTTGTATTAGCCTTTACAGATTTTTTTTTTCTCATGACATGTAAATACGATGTATTTTTTTGTTATAAAAAATATGATATTTCCTGATAATTTTTTGGCGGTATTTTCAGTTGGAATTCCTACCATAAAAAGTGGACGGGTGATATTTCCTGAAATGGATGCACAGCTTTCCTTTTTGGCGGCTTTGCCACATAGTTGCTTTCATAATCAGAGTCAATCCTTTTTATCAAAAAAAAAAAAATCAGGGTCAATCCTGTTTTTTTTTTTTTTTTGGCTCAGAAAGGGTCAATCCTGTTTGATCAACATTTCAGTTCCTAGCCAACATCTGGAGTGTTTGTGTATATGGAGGCCTTTGAAATATCAGCGCCGTAGCAATGGCAAATTAAATTTTACAAATATATATATATATATATTGGGAAAAGTATTTCTTCTGTCAATAGAGATAAAGTTATCTCCAGTGACCTTAAAACTATGTCGTTTTGAATTAATAAAGGGTGTGTTTGTAATTTCAGGTGAATTAATGAAGGGTGTTTCCGCAATTTTGCAGCCTTCATTAACTCACCTGAAATTACAAATACACCATTCATTAATTTAAAACGACGTAGTTTTAGGGTTACTGAAGATAACTCTATCTCCAGTGATAGGAGAAATCCTTTACCCATATATATTTTGCGTTTTCCGTATTTTTTTATATCAGACAGACAGTCATGAACTGTGAGTCTAGTCCTAATATCTGTTTACAATGTAAATCTGGTGTCATTCCTACTTTAATTTTTTCCCTGTAATAAAATATCTGATTAGTCTGGTCCTAATTTTTTTTCCCTGTTTAGAGTGTAAATCTTGTGTCATTCCTATTTCATTAAAACTAATTCACCGAATGATGCAAGTCCAAAATAAAATGTTTGCAAAAGAAAAAGCTAAAATACGTAAAAATGCAAAGAAAATTTAAAAATAACACAACCCTAAAATAGATGAGAAGAGGCTCGCAACAAAAAACCTACCATTTTCATAATCCATTCAATGAAATTTGAGTAGAAAAAACATTATCGTCGTAAAAAGTTGTTTTTTTTAAGAACTATATTAAAAGGTCCACCACTTTTATTGGCAAAAAAAAAAAACACAAGAAGGATTGCCAAAGAAACTCTATGAAAAGATTTCATAGAAAGAAAAACACCCACAAACACCAATAACAAGTAAGAAGACAAAAAAAGTAATCAATTGTACAAGGAATTGCATGGTTTCAACCATGACTTACGCTTAAAATTTGTTGTTACCAATAACCTATAATAGTCTTTTGAAAGATAGAGCGAATAATGTATAAAACTATAATTACCAAAGCTTAACCCCCAAAGCCACGAAAAGTAACCACCAGTTGAGATTTACTGCTATTAAAACTATAAACTCAATTTAATGTTGCAAAGAAAACCAATACTATTATAAGAAGTCAAAAGAAACATGAAAATAAATTGAGATCAATACGAAATACAATTGTCTCCACTGCAACCGAAACTAGAGAGGGATCCATCGTGAAAAAAAATTGCCCAACAACAACAATAAGAGAAAGGCTCCCACCACCCAAGAAGTGAAAAGAAGGGGGGGAAAGAAAAAAAGAGAGAACCCCTACGCGTCATGCCAACTTTAATGGAAATTAATCTCTATTAACAGTGCAAAATCCTCAGGGTCTCACAAAAATAAAAAAGAATATATACTGCATAATAATTAGGAATACATTTATGGGTTAAGATATTGTGACTACTAATTTTATGTTACTACCACTTTTTCACCGTTAGATCGGAATATCAATATGAGAGAGAAATGATAAAGGTAGATGAGATTCTGATCTAACGGTGAAAAAGTGGTAATGATAATATCTCATCCCTATATTTATAACATAACTATACCCGTTTTTATGGCCCCATATTAAGTACTGTACTTTTTAATGAATACTACCTCCGATCCTAAGTATAAGAGCTAGTTGACTTTTTTTAGAGAGATTAAGGAATCTAAATAATTTACTTAATCATTTTATATGTTAAATATTCTTAGATTATATATTAGTTTATTAGTTAAACTAATAAGTTTGAAGAAAAAATTAAAAAAAAAAACTTTAAAGTAATTTAGTTAACTTCTTTAATTTCTCCAAAAAAGTCAACTAGCTCTTATAATTATGACGGGGGAGTAATAAATAGTGGGAGGTGATATATTAGCCATCTTTTATTTGCATTAACAAAAATTTAGGCAACAAAATGATCGGCCGAACAACTTAACAAAAGAGGACGGGAAAATGTTTTTAACGTGGCTGAATTTACTAACGCGCCTTTTCATTCATTAGTTACCGTTAGTCCCTTATCTGACAAATAAAAATAAAAATAAACAGGAAAAAGAAAAATCCATAAATCTCGGCCAAAATAATTAAAATGAACGCTGATAAGATCCACCCAACAAGATATCCCTCGGCTATAATTTTTTTTTTTTTTTTGGCCTGCCAGTCACCCACGAGTCTTCAAATATTTGAAAAGTAAATGAAGATTCTCTAGATCTTCGGCACAATGTGCTCTTTCTTGTAATAAATGGTCCTGCCTGAACATCAGGTAAAATGCAAAAACACCATAAGTTAATAGAAGGAAATATCTTTGACCAAAAAAGAAAAGAAAAGAAAAGAAGGAAATATCAATATCAATAATCAATAATATAATAATAGCAAGAAATAAAAACAATAATAGAAAACATAACATCCTTTTGGCTATCACAAAGCCACAATTCCATGTTCCACATAAAAATTCAAAATCAAAATAAATAGTAATATAAATAAATGATGGCAATATATAATATTATTTTTATCTCTTCCCCATGTCATTACACACGCTCGATAGAAAACATAGTGAGAAGGGAGAAGACTACAAAGAAGCTCACCATTACCGCATTTCCCCTTGTCCTTGACATCGTTTCTACACCAAAAAAGCTCTAAACCATATCTCTACCTAATACTTTAAGCTTCCATCTCCTCAACCCTAAAATTCCGCGATGCCTTCCTCGTAGCTTCACTGCCTGCAAAAAATAAAAGCTTCTCTCTCGTAATGCGTTGATTGCGTGTGCCTCTCTGTTTTCTTTACTGAAATACAAGGATCCGACTCCGATCGTCCTCGGTTTGTTATCTTTTCCACTTGCCTTCTTTGATTGTTGACTCCGATCCTTCTATTTTTTAGCTTACCGGCCGATCTGTCAGTGTTTGTGGTTGGTCTGTCCTAAAAAATAAACATCTGGAATTTTTTCCTCAAAAGAAATATTTTTTTTCTGGTCAATCTGTGCCTGAAAGCTTCATGCTACACTTGAGCTAGTTTTCATGGTCGGCTGTGATTTTTTGAGTTTTTTTTTATTTTAAATTTTTTTCCAGACATCAGTGATCGGGTTGAAGATTGTTTTTCTTCATCCGTTGCTGAATAATCTTTGATAATGAAAAATCATTTTTATGTACGTATTTACTGCTGCTGTTTCAGATGAAATAATAATTGACGGAACTGGGAGTTCTGACATCATTTCATCTATTATGTAGATGAATTCCCTTAGGCTAGTTATTTTGGATTTCATTTTTTACCCATTGATTTTCTGCTGATCGACAAAAGATAGTATATGCCGCATTTGAATGCAGCAAGGGACGGTTTCTTTATATGCTTTTAGGTACATTCTTTTTGTTGTTAGGCTGTGTAGTATATTTGCTTACAACAGCATCTTTTCCTGGTACCTACTGCTTTTTCAGCACGCTACTCTCTTACAAGTTGTCATCCAACTCAAACAAATGCTAGCTCCGTAGATGTTCCCCCGTTTCAGATATGATTATCAATGATATTAGATGATTCTTCTAATTATTTTCGGATTCCCCGCTCCAATTTCTGACAAGTTTTCTCATTGTATGCTCTGAACTAATTTGTCTATTTACTTTACCTTTTTCTCATTGCAGAGGTTTTCTGCTGTTTCTGGGGCGACTCAAGTGGGTTATGATTTGAATGGGGAGAGGATGCCAGAGTTGAGAAGTGGAGCTAGAAGATCGAAACGACTTGGTGATCTTCAGCCTGCCCCACTGCCTGTTGATCAAGGAGAGAATTGTGCACAACCTGCTCCAACTAGAGCCAGGAGGAGAGTTGGAGGTGGAAGAGGACGTGGTAATGCCACAGCTGTAGCAAAAGGACCTTCACCAGCAGTACCCACAAGGAGAACTGCAGCTGGACGAGGTCGGGGAGTAAGATTGATTAATCTTGACCCTGAACCTTGTGAGGTCCTTCCTGATCCAGTTGCACTAGGAGCCCCAGAACCCCTACGTGTGGAAGTGTTGGGCAACAATAAAATTGTGATGGAAGGTGGAAGTGCAGACAAGGTGGTTGGAGCTGAAGAGGAAGCTACCACGACCCCTATTCCTGAGAAGGTAGCCCTTG
Source organism: Acacia crassicarpa (assembly GCA_034222035.1). Taxonomy (NCBI): domain Eukaryota; kingdom Viridiplantae; phylum Streptophyta; class Magnoliopsida; order Fabales; family Fabaceae; genus Acacia; species Acacia crassicarpa. The sequence goes on along the minus strand of JAWXYG010000002.1, from coordinate 64,436,175 downwards.
ATCTTATGTTAGTTGCATTATTTCATTTCCTAAGTAATGATGCATGAGTGCCATTTATGGTTATAATAACTTGGACTTCTGTGGTCTGTAACGAATTGATTATAGTTGTCGTGTGTATGCTTTTCTTGTCAAATTCCCAGATTCAAGAATTTTTTGAACTGAATCAAACAATGTTGGGACTGTTTTGGAAGCTTTGAGGTTATGATGGTTACTTAAGTTTTATATATTTCATGAATAATGTTCTGCCATATTAGTGCAGATTGAATTTTTTCCGAACAGTATTGTGAGTAATGTTCTTAACATCTATTTAATCCAGATCTCTTTGTTTTTAATCGAAGATTGTTACTTTCTTATTGATTCAGGTTCAAGTTGGTAATTCTCCTACGTATAAGATTGAAAGGAAATTGGGTAAGGGTGGTTTCGGTCAAGTGTATGTTGGCAGAAGGGTAAATGGTGGCTCCGATCGGACAGGTCCTGATGCAATTGAGGTATGACTTTGAAGTTTCTTCTCTCTTTCAGTGTGTTGATTTAATGTTAGTTATGTGATATATAATACCTCTGCTCTTTTCCTTATTTGAACTGTGTTTGCAGGTTGCACTGAAGTTTGAGCACAGAAATAGTAAAGGTTGCAATTATGGACCTCCTTATGAGTGGCAGGTCTACAAGTAAGTTATTTATGTTTTGTGTCTGAACAGGTTTATCAAGCTTCAATTGTTATTATTATTATTTTTTCCTAACTAGATCTTGTGTGTGTGTATTTATTCTCTCTTCTGACTTCTTGGAATTTGTCAGTACTTTGAATGGGTGTTATGGCATTCCCTGGGTTCATTTCAAGGGCCGACAAGGAGATTTCTATATTCTGGTGAGACGTGATTTGAGATGTCTATGTCCTGACTTGCTTCATAGTGTCTAAAGGAAAAATAAACATTGCAGGTCATGGACATGCTTGGACCCAGTCTTTGGGATGTATGGAATTCACTCGGGCAATCGTAAGATTCGGCCTGGCCCCTCTCTTTGCAATTTATATGTTCACTTTGCGTAGTTCAGTTTCTTCACAATTTTCCTGATTAATTCCTTACCTTCTGGACAGGATGTCGCCAAATATGGTTGCCTGCATTGCAGTGGAAGCAATATCAATTCTTGAGAGGCTCCATCTGAAAGGGTAAATCTCATTATCATTATTCTTCCCTGCCTATTATTTTGAAATTTGAATAGATATATTTCATCAATCAAGGTTTGTGCATGGAGATGTAAAGCCAGAAAACTTCCTACTTGGTCAACCTGGAACAGCCGATGAGAAAAAGCTATATCTTATTGATCTTGGGTTGGGTATGTTTTCCTGCCTGACAAGTTCTGTTTTTACTTTTTATATTGTGACTGACTTTTGCTACTCTACCAATATAATGTTTTAGCTATTTGGAATTATCTGATATATAGTTCCTTCCATGTGTTGCCTTCAGCTTCAAGATGGAAGGATGCATCATCTGGTCAGCATGTTGACTATGACCAGAGACCCGATATTTTTAGGTTCGTACATGTCATTTGAGGTTAACATGTCTATTTTATACATTATATATTGATCATATGGCTTTTGTTCATAGGGGAACAATAAGGTATGCTAGCGTGCATGCACATTTAGGTAGGACAGGAAGCCGAAGGGATGATCTTGAGTCACTGGCCTACACACTAATATTTCTCATAAAAGGGAGGTTGCCGTGGCAGGGGTATCAGGTGCATTTTATATTGATCCGTAGTGCTTAATATGTTGACTTGTCCAAGGTTTGGTTTTATGTAAATATTATCTGTTCTTTTTCCCTTTGTACAGGGTGACAATAAAAGTTTTCTTGTCTGTAAGAAGAAGATGTCCACTTCTCCAGAGTTAATGTGTTGCTTTTGTCCTGCCCCATTCAAACAATTCCTTGAAGCCGTTACTAACATGAGATTTGATGAGGAGCCCAATTATTCCAAGCTTATATCTTTTTTCGATAGCTTGATTGAACCATGTGTACAATTGAGACCAATCAGAATTGATGGAGCTTTAAAGGTTGCAGTAACTGCTCTGTCTTCATTTTTTAAGTTCATTTTTATTCATTATAGTGATAAGTTTTATATCTGAATGCTAGCCTCTTCCTGGTCTATTTCCATGAATAGGTTGGACAAAAGCGCGGGAGGATGCTTGTTTCCCTGGATGATGATGAGCAGCCAAAGAAGAAAGTACGCATGGGGAGTCCTGCTACACAGTGGATTTCAGTTTATAATGCACGTCGTCCCATGAAGCAGAGGTTTGTTAGACACTCTTCTCAATTTGCATGTCATCAATAAAAAATACAAATTATGACATACAAGTAGTTTATTCATTTAAAAATGTTTGACAAATTAGTTACCTTTCATATGGGTAGGTAGGAAATATTGTTAAGTTACACCTTAAAAAGTTTCTTCATATGATATCATAAAGATTTATGGTTTTATTCTTAGCATACCTAATGTTTTTGTTTCCTTTTTTCAATAGCAAGTTAGTTTGAAGGGATAAACTGTGGCCAAAGAAAGGGATAACTATAGATGAGTTGTAACGATTTTGAAAGTTGTTTTTGCGTCGTGCTTGAAGATTGATTTATATGATTTTGACCTCTCAATTTTGCCTATCTATTATTGCATTTATGGTGTAATATTGCTCAGTACTGATAATCTAAAAATTGTCAGTGATGCTTTGTCATCCCTAGTATGAATCTCGGAATTGTCTTTAAAGGATTGCATATTAACTTTCAAATTTTAGCATTAGCCGATAGAGTTTTCCTGGCTTGGCCTTAACGGTTGTTTTGTGGGTGTAGGTATCACTACAATGTTGCAGACACAAGGCTTCATCAGCATGTAGAGAAGGGTAATGAGGATGGGTTGTATATCAGCTCTGTGGCCTCCTCATCAAATCTATGGGCCCTAATCATGGATGCAGGAACAGGTTTTTCTTCCCAGGTGTACGAATTGTCATCTGTCTTCCTGCATAAGGTGGGTCTATGATGTGTGTTCAATCTTTCTGTTATGGTGTTAACCTAAGAAATGAGAGAGAAGAAAAGAGGAATTAGAGAAGAGGAAGAGGAGAGGCAGAGAGATGAGAGAAAGAAAATAGGATTCAATCCATAGATTGAATTCTTATACAACACACTGGAATTGCATTGACTACCTCTATTTACAGCCTATTATGACTACTAGCTATCACATCTAACGGTTATATTTTAACCGACTAACTGGCTAACTCACTTTCTTATTCACATTATTATTCCATAACACATTTATACAGTCACACGAGTATAGTATCATTGATGTTAACTTGATGGTAATTTGATTTCTATCAGGACTGGATTATGGAACAGTGGGAGAAAAATTATTATATCAGTTCAATAGCTGGTGCATCTAATGGGAGTTCCTTGGTCGTCATGTCCAAAGGTCAACTATCTGTGTTTACTTTATCTTCTGTCCTTTTATTATGGATGTACAGGCTATCTTCTGCCCTTTTATTTGTTTTTTATGCTTTTTTTTAATATACTGTTTATTTATAGAGTGCTTTAACCACATACCATAATTTTTTTCAATTGTTGCTTGCCTTTGGTGCTCATGGTTAATTTGTCTACATTCCCTGAATCCTTTCACAGTATTACTTTGTTTTCTAAATTATGCTCTGCCAATTTAAATATATAATGGTGATTATTTGCCTTTTGAGACGCACAAGATGGGAATTGGTTAGAACAGGCTGCTAGATTTGGAAATTTTTATTACTATTTTTTCACTTCACTTTAAATTGGTTTCGATGGTTTACAAAGCACCTTGGGAGGCGTCAATCATTTTTCTACCTTTTAGGTTGGTGAATTCTGGGCTTGACTCATGGTTATTTGTGATAATCACCTGAGTAGTTTTCTCTGTTGAAATGATTTAATTATTCAGTTAGAAAAGCTGACAAATCACAGCCAACGTTTTGAATGAATAAATTATCAGCAGGGTTTACCTCATGAATGAGGGGGAAAAAACTTTTGTACTTGGAAAAAGCCAGTGGCATAAAATGCTTAGTGTTGATTGATACTTGTTGATTGAGTACTGAATCACCAACTAGTTGCTAATACCTTAAGCTAGATGGAATTTCCTGGGATATTATTTATTTGTCCTCCTTGATTCTTTAGGGTGAGGTGGATGGGTTTGTTAGCTGTGAAGCTTATGTTAGGTTTGTAATGGAAGTTAACCATAAAAATTGTTTCACCTCTTTAATTGGCTCAATTGGCAAGACCTTTTGATCTCATCGTATTCTTTCACCATAGGAACTACTTACACACAGCAATCCTACAAAGTGAGTGAATCATTTCCTTTCAAGTGGATTAATAAGAAGTGGAAAGAAGGATTTCATGTTACCTCCATGACTACTGCTGGCAGTCGCTGGGGTGTTGTAATGTCCAGGAATGCTGGGTATTCTGATCAGGTATCTAAATTTTTAAAGCTTGACTTTATCTTTTTAATCAATTTTCTTTTACCTTCCTGCCTTCCTCATTAAACTAACTACTTGTTCTGCCAATTTCCATTACGATGATGCAAGGTTGTGGAGCTTGACTTTTTATATCCAAGTGAAGGAATACATCGGCGATGGGAAAGTAACTACCGCATAACATCTATGGCTGCTACCGCTGACCAGGCAGCTTTTATACTCAGCATACCAAAACGCAAATTGCTTGATGAAACTCAAGAGACTCTGCGTACCTCTGCCTTCCCTAGCACCCATGTAAAGGTAGTTAATTATTTCCCTTATATCCATTACATGGTGGTTCGTTGTTTTAGTATTCTTGACAATGTGTTTCTCCTCTGTTGATAATCTTAATTGAGGCTCTGGTGAGTACAGAATGGCATGTGGTTGAAAAATGATCGTTCCTGTGTTGGAAAAAAAAGAAGCTAGAAATAATAAAAAGATTCTCGAACCCTGCCTCTCTCCCCTACTATGTGTATAAAAAAAAAAAAAAAATTCTGAAACTGCAATAATTTTATATCATTGTGTTGCCTCCCCTTTTTACTAAAGTAGTAATAGTAATCGCTGATGTGCTGGTTTTGCAGGAAAAATGGTCCAAGAATCTCTATATTGCATCAATTTGTTACGGTCGGACTGTGTGCTAGTTTCTGGGACATTAATTTGGTATATCATTAGAAGGAGGGAATCAAAATCAGAAAGGTGAGAGGGCTTTTGAGAGACATTAAGATGGAATGGGTTGCTTTTCTTTTGCCCTCAGTTATCGATGAAAGATCCCAGGCCTTCCTGATGAAATTTTCCTCATCAGTTGGTAAAGAACAAAAATAGAATGGGATATAGCATATTTAATGTTCGCCAACCAACCCTTGCCAATGGGAAAATATCAGTTCAATGTATTCTCAATGTAATAGAAAGGACTGGTGTAAAATGTAATAGAAAGGCTGGCTAATCGGCCGTGTTCCATGAATGTGCTTCAAACAATTTGCGATTTTGCATGTAATGATATATATATATATATATATATATATATATATATATATATATATTTCTTTACCATCTTTCAGCTCCAAATATATCGAATCTTTAATATGGTTGAGTGGGATTGCCTTCGGTTTCTTAAGATCTTGCAAGTTCCTCTATTCCCCAAAGCATCGGGAGTTCGAATTGGAATAGTCGAGGCTCCAAGTGTTTCTCCGAGAGTGACATGACACCAAATTAAGTCTCACCTTAATAATTTAGATTAATGCTAATCAAGGAGTTTTAGATAATCAATCAAAAAATACTCGAGAAACCATGTTTCTTTGTCCTTTTAAGCTTCATTTCAATATCTTGGTTAAGTGAAGTTTGAGGTTCAGCGTCTGTATTTCTATTACTGTGTGCTTATAATTTTCATCGTGACATGTAAATCTTTTGAGAATGGGAGAATTGTGGCCATTACACAACTTTGAGAATCTCAGCTCAGACCTGGCAAACGCTGTCAATCCGACGAGTCAAGGTGCAAGAAACCGAGACATCAACTGCGATCTTGAACCGTTGGAAAAACAGAGAACAGGATCGACGATCGGTCCCCAAAACCAACACACATCATCGTCGCCGTATCAATTCGACGATTCAGGATGCAAGAAAGAAAAACATCAAGTTCGATCGGAAACGAAATGCGTGGAAGGACTTCAAATCACTCTAACCGAGAACACGATCTGGCGAACTGAAGGCATGAAAAAAAAGGAGGGATGGGTTGATGAAGGTGGATCTTGAAAAATGGCTCTGATACTATGTAATTGTTGGCGTTATGAGCGATCTGAAAGAATAAAGAAGAGGATGATCTGAGTCGTCTTCGAGAACACTGTCCTATAGAGTTATTCCGCAACCACTGGTAAAGAAGAAGCGGTACTCCCCAGGATTAAACAAATCCTTCTTGATTAAATCAAGGTGGCAGAACTGGCGGAAGATAAGATAACTCCGCAAGAGATTACCGATGTTTTCTAATTCTCCCTCTGTTAAATGGTGTCACAATTGGGGTATTCATAAATAATGAATCAATGCCTTGAAGAGGTGACTCTTGAACATTATACCTCTTCAGAAAGTCATGACTATCTGTTTAATTTATGAATCATGTTGCTTCATGAACCAATACAAATCCCTTAATTTATAAGAACATGACTTCTCAAAACACATCTCTTCATTTAAACAAATTCCATAATATTGGAAAGACTCTTTCTTTCACTCACCCATATGCAATATTTACAACAATCCCCCACATGTGTTAAAGAAAACACCATTAGCTAAGTTACACCCATGGACATAACCATTGTATCTGGTGGTCCGTAGAACTATGAACCAGACCTAGACCAATAACACTCAATACATAGAGATGTTAGTGAAGCATGCTTCTATGAACTAACAAATCTTAGTGTGTATTAGAGGCATTAATGATCAGATTATATCCTAACATTTCCGCTGTTAATCAACAGTTTTGCGCATTATGACGGCCATGCGCATGCCTGGTGCATAACGAATGCTCTAAAGATTTCGCCATGATCTCATAGGAGCGGCCACACTCCACATTCGTAGAGGTAATTTCATGTAAGTGTACTTGCACTAAGCACACCGTCTTGTATGACTATGAAATCATTAAGAGCTTTGCTCAACCTCAAAAACGTGCATTCTAGCACTCTCCCATTGTCATAGGAAGGGACAAATGTTATTTTTGTGCTAGTCAGAATTGACGAACGAATTGTTCTTACCCATTGAACCTTCTTCATGAGATCACCAATCACAAAGATTGGATTGCCATTGCTGTCAATTACGAGTTGGCTTTAGTCTCATTCCCCTCGACCAATTTATTTCATCCTACAGGGTTTTGTTAACGGCCGATAAGTCTATTATTGACCTCACCAAATCGATTGAGATAACTCCAACACAGATCTTAAGCTAGCTTATCATATTATATCTCAAACGATTTTCATTTCATCATTGTACTTTTACAATGGCTATTGCCATATAGCAATCACATATCGTCGACTTTAAGTGTCGGTTTCTTGTCAAAATATTTGCTAAGAGATTTTTAATATTCTCAGCACTCCATCCATTTCCAGAGTAATTAACTCTAACTCATATAATACTTTACTTTTGTAACCACTAAAGATCAATGATAACCAGTGGATTTTCACACATTGACTAGATCTTAGTTAACATCCGTGTATATACCTCAATACAACGAGAATCTATTACATGATGCCAATATTATCTATGGCATTATCCCTTAACTATTCCTTTCTTTTCATGAGAGTTTACATATGCTCAATCTCCACATATCATTTGTTGTATCATGTGGTTAACATTTATCAGTGCTACAAATTCCCAACAATTTGTGCATACCAGATTGAGCTTTAGAATCATCTCAAGTTGTATCATAAAGAATATTCACATAATGGTTCTCAAAACCAATATTTAGAAACATTTCTTATTTGTCATCAATATTCTTTTATGATCTTTAACACCAAAAATCACATTCAATTCTCTCATGCTTTCAAGCACATAACATGATACTTTTGACTAGAGCTGGGAATCAAGGCCGGCCCTACAGGGCCCGAGAGAAGGAAAACATATGTTTTTCAAAGCCCGGCCTGATAGTACCAGGGCCAGGACCAGCCCTACAGGGCCTGGAAATTACTATTCCAAATTTTAATTAATTTTTTTCTAGGTTTTTTCTAAAGAAATATAATTAGTAAATTGCAACCATTAAAGTTATAATCTATCAAATAAATATTATCAACATTAATATCTAAACAATACAAATCATCCAACAAATAAACACATTTGTTAATTCGTAATAAAAAACAAACCATTGTCCACAATTGACTCACGTAAAACTTAAGAAGCATTAAACCAAACAACATTAGATAACTCACATAAAATATAAAAGCATACCACTATCATTGTCAATTGTCACCTTCTTCATCACTCTCATCAATTTCATAGATATTTGATTGTGCTTCACTTTGAGCAGAAGGCTGTGCTTCAGGAGTAAAAATGTCATGAATTTCTTCTCACGCATCATGAACACATCCATAATCATTATCTGCAACAAATAATATACCAAATCATAAAATCAGAGTATAGTTATTATGTATTTATATATGTGCCTCCTAGCCTCTTCCTCTTTGCACTTTTTGACTATTTTTTTTTTTTTAAATGAAAATGCTACAGTAACAGGGCCAGCAGGGCCGGACCGAGGCCCTGCAAGGCTGGCCCGATTAAGCCCGAGACCCTATAGGGCCGGCCCTGTAGGGCCAAATTCAAATTTCAGACATATTTTTCAAGCTCGAGCCTACAGGGCTAGGGCTTAAAAGGGCCAGCCCGACGGGCCCGGCACGATTTCCCGGCTTTACTTTTGACCATACAAGTTAATTATCCACATTACATTAAATGTTTCACGATATCATGCATGCTTATTCCAAGAGAAATTAATAATACTATGAAAATAAAGCATATTTATCTCTACACTAGATAAATGATCAAAATTTCATAACCACGGTCATATGCTGGTTTCAATCACAACATATTTGATAATTCACAAAATTTGCTCTCAATAGCAAATAACAAAATAATAATTTTTAAGGTATCCCATATCTTAGATACCCCCACACTTTCAAATTATTTATAATCAATAAAATTCTAATTAAATTAGAATCCCACTAGTACATTTATAAAGATCCAACTTTATAAAACTACATAATCATATGACTGTATACTTCAACAAAACGTTGTGCCAATTTAATCTTCTATTTTAATTAAATGAGAATGTCTCAAACATCATCATTTATTTCACATAACAAAATTTGCTTTTCACAGAAAAAGAAAAAGCCTCAACTTAATTAATTTCCATTTGTCAAAATAATATATATTTTATATATTAATATTCTGTCCTCACACATAATTTTCCACATAAATTTATAAATCTTTAATTATTTTAAATACCAATATTTAATAATATTCACACTATTTAAATATGTGTAGGAGTCTGGTGCGCGTATCTCTGCCTTAATGGGCGATATTCGAGATTGAGTCGTCAGGGGCTGATTGGTTGGCGCCATGATTGTAGGAGAATCTCCATTGATGAGATCCTATATTTGTGGGATCTCGGATCCCTTCCAAATATATCGCAGGTTCTGTTGTGGGCGTAGTTAGGCCGAGGTCCGGACCTGGGCCTATTGGGCCAATCCGTAATAGTTGCCCCCCAGCTCGGCTGTTAGCCGCAATAATGACATGCGCAGGAGGAGACCCAAAGCGTCTTGAGAATTCAAAAAGGCGGAAGCTGCGAGTCCGGGGTCATCAACGGGCGCCAAGAACCAGGATCGAGGCAAGACAAGCCAACCACAGATCTGGACCAAGTTGATGGTCATGGCAGCCGCAGCCTAGGAAGAAGGCCTCGGTCATACCCAAGGCTGGGGGCAATATGCACCTCGGCCGTCCAGAAGCCTAAACAGCCGAGCTGGGGGGCAACTGTTACGGACTGGCTCAATAGGCCCAGGTCCGGACCTCGGCCCAACTACGCCCACAACAGAACCTGCGATATATTTGAAAGGGATCCGAGATCCCACAAATATAGGATTTCATCAATGGAGATTCTCCTACAATCATGGCGCCAGCCAATCAGCCCCTGACGGCTCAATCTCAGATATCGCCCATTAAGGCAATATTTCCTTCTCATCTTTCTCTCTCCCCTTTTTATAAAAGGAGATAAAAATATTAATAGCATTAAATGTGGATCATTGGATCTTGATCCAATGGTCATAAAGGAGGTAAAGGATGGGAGCGGACGGTAAAAGAAAAGGACAGAAGCCAAGTCCTTTGAATTTTTCAAAGAGAATTTGTGGCATTGGTTTCACGGACTTGGCTTCTGTCCTTTTCTTTTACCGTCCGCTCCTATCCTTTACCCCCTTTATGACCATTGGATCAAGATCCAATGATCCACATTTAATGCTATTAATATTTTTATCTCCTTTTATAAAAAGGGGAGAGAGAAAGATGAGAAGGAAATATTAAATATGGATCATTGGATCTTGATCCAATGGTCATAAAGGGGGTAAAGGATGGGAGCGGACGGTAAAAGAAAAGGACAGAAGCCAAGTTCAAATTCAAAGCACTAGATTATATAAATCACCGAAATATAAACATAAATTGCAGCATTAAAAATCTAAGATTTTCAATATTCAAACTAATTTATATGGTATATCAAAATAAATCACACATAATGCAATTTATTATTTTTATTCATTGATCATAGTAACAAATCCTTCTGTCAAATTTAATAGTAGCCGAGATATTCACAAACATATCACCAGATATATTAAAACAAAAATTTGTTTCAATTTTCAACTATTATCACGTTGAACACAACAAATCCTCACTTTTATTCAACCATATTAATTCAAAAGATTCACAATATTTTAGGAGAGATTATAGGAGATCATAAATTATCAAATAAATTAATATCTCCATTGATAATAAAGCCTTAAATGGAAATAAATTCATTTCTCATTCTAATTAATTAAATTAGAATTTTTTAAATATATAACATCCTAAAATTTAGGAATTTATACCATTATTACGTTAACTATATTTAATTTCTGCAATTATAAACCAAATAATAAAACCCAATAATGATCTCATTATCATCAAAAATTTCATCTTCATACCCTGACTAATTTAATTCAAAACATTTTACAAATAAAAACAATAAAATCTCCCGATGAAAACGGGGCAATGAGATATATATTATCTTCCCTTTATTGATTTAATATCATCAAATCCTCAAATAATAAGGAGATATAGTAGGAGATTTATTAACTACCATATCAATCAAAACTAATATATTTATTAACCAAAGATATTCAAAACTTCAATGGAAATAAATTCACCATGCAAGTAATCAATAATTAAATAAAATATTGATTACAATTGGCACATAATATTGAAAAATCAGCATATCAAATATTGAAAGCTATAACCGCATAATTGAATATTTAATATATGCCCACTAATATATTTAATTAATATGTAATCTAAATAATGCGCACCTTACTGCGGTTCGAGCACTAGTGAAAAGATATGACTCTTGCCAACAGACATCGCCTCCTTCATCACCATCTACGTAGGTTCTCGAACCCATGGCCGCATCTAGGTACTCCTCCTCCACAGGGTCCCAGTTCCACGTGGCAATACTGAAGGCCTCCGCCATTCTCTCAAACCGTCCCTGCCTCTCTGGGCAGTACCCTCCCATCACTCTGAACATCCCGTATGGCCTTGTACTCGTCACGCTCTCCTGCCATGCTCGCTGCATCATACATGAACGCTGACCTCAACGGATTCTTGTCCTTGCTATGCTCGCTGACTACGTATACGGACCGACGCTTATCGGACGCAGAGCCGAAGATACATCCTGGACCCACCAGGCATGTCGGCCCCACGGCGCCACTTTGCCGATACGGTGCTACACACAAACACCGATTTCGACGCCTTGGGTCCCATCCGTTAACTTGCTTCCGCTTTGATCAGTAACATGGAAAACATCCATGAACCACTCTTCTCTATAGACAAGACAATCGGACCTTTATTAGCCAAAGTCTCCTCGTCACTAACAAGTAACAAGGCCCACAATTAATTCATCCCCAAGAGATTTTGCTTGTCAAAATCCATTTCCCTTAGGTAGTCCAACTCTGGAAACCAGAAGGGAAATAACAGATCGCATGAGTTTGTTAATGGCTGACAAGAGAGAAAGCGAAGCCGCTGAGTTCTGAATAAGAGAATTTAACTCATTTCTTTTGTAATCAACCAAATGGATTTCATAACATCAGCGAGAATTAATTCTATAGATTGTTGGCGTTATGAGCGATCTGAAAGAATAAAGAAGAGGATGATCTGAGTCGTGTTCGAAAACATTGTCCTATAAAGTTATTCCGCAACCACCGGTAAAGAAGAAACGGTACTCCCCAGGATTAAACAGATCCTTCTTGATTAAATCAAGGCGGCAGAACTGGCGGAAGATAAGATAACTCAGCAAGAGATTACTGATATTTTCTAATTCTCTCTCTGTTAAATGGTGTCACAATTGGGGTATTCATAAATAATGAATCAATGCCTTGAAGAGGTGACTCTTGAACATTACACCTCTTCAGAAAGTCATGACTATCTGTTTAATTTATGAATCATGTTGCTTCATGAACCAACACAAATCCCTTAATTTATAAGAACATGACTTCTCAAAACACATCTCTTCATTTAAACATATTCCATAATATTGGAAAGACTCTTTCTTTGACACACCCATATGCAATATTTACAACAGTAATAAATGTGATTTACAGGAGAATCAAGAAGAAGAATAATGTATTATTAACAAAAGAGGAATATCCCCTTACAGGGTAACCCTCATATTAATTCTAAAATCTAGAAGGAGACCATGTTAACTCCTTCTTAGAGAGAAACCATATTAACTCCTTCTTAGAGAGAGACCAAGTTAACTCTCTTTTAGAAAGAGACCAAGTTAACTCTCTTTCTATACATGGTGAGGGCTCCAAACCCAACATACCAATGACTCTCCGAACTTAATGGCATATCTTGTAACTGATCTCCTAGTGTCATTACATGCTGCCCAAATAATCTTCAATGCCTGATGTGGAGACAACCCAACCTAGCTTTGATAACATGAAAACTAAATAAGTTCATATCCAAAATTGAACAATTTATCTAGCCAAGCTAATTTGACTGGACTCTCTTATTTATAGGAAATAGTATGTGCATACAAACACTAAGGGTGTGCATGGTAACACTCCCAGAATGACTTCTTTCCTAATTTCTGTGCCCCGAAACAAAAATGGATGGGAATTGTGTTTGGTAAATTCGGTTTTTTTTCTTGCTCCCGGGATGAACCGGTTTATTTTTTGTGTTGGGGAGTAAAAAAAAGAAGTTAAAAATTTTGGCTTCTCTATTCCAGGGCAAAAAACCAGAATTTATTTTTCCCTCAATCAAAGCAGAAATTTACCCTCATTCACTACCACCGCTGTTGCCACCCCCAACACCACCGCTGCCCCACTGCCACCGCCACCGCCCCGCCACCACCACTGCCACCACCATCACTACCATCGTCGCCACCACCGCTACTACCACCGCCGCCACTGCTACCACCCCACCACCGCCATCGCACCGCCGCCGCCGCTGCTCCCACCGTCGCCTCCACCACCACCACCCCCTGCCACCACCACCATCGCCATCGCCGCATAAATAATTTTTTGAATATAAAAATTACATAAATAGTTTTTTTAGGAAATTTAAATTTAAGTTTATTTGTAAAGTATAATTGATGAGTATATATTTTATGATTAAATAGGTGTATATTTTATGAGATTTGATTGTAATTATTGATATTATATACCTATTTAATTATCTTTTATAAACGTTTCCATAATTGAGTGAAACTTGGGATCAAAGAATAAATCGACATAAAATCTACTCATATCCTATTTTTATTATGCAGAAAATATTAGCTGATTTGGAATGAAGTAGAAAAGGCAATAAGAGGATATGCAATCAGTCAAATTCAGTGGTCTCATGCAAGAAAAATAGAAACAAAATCAATTGTTTGATCTGATGGAGTAAATTACAAGATATGAGATATCTTTTTAATAAGAAAAGGAGAATCAATGACCCAAGATCTAAATTATTATAAATAAGGAAGCAGAGACAAGCAACAGGAGGACGGAGAAGATTAGGAGAGACGCAGAACGAGAAGGAAGGGACAAAGAAGCAGAGAAGTAGAGGCTGAGCGTTTCGGTTCTCTTCATCATTTCCACGGAAGGACGAAAGGACGGAAGGACGGAAGGACTGTGGAGGCGAAGAAGAAATTTTCTTTCCTCTCTCTTCTTCTTCTTCTTTGAACCTGAATTTTCATCTTTTTTTATGGATTTGAATAAAGCCATGTGTGGCTAGTTTGTTTTGCAACCTAGAGAATCTATGAACTTGTTTGGGTTTTAGAAATTATTCCCACTTGTTAGTTTTGCTTAATTTTATTTTAGTTTATTTAATCCTGTGTTCATTGTTATTGCTTATTGACTGATCACCATTGAGCATGTTTTGGGGATTTAGGGTTGGACTTGGAAGAGGGAATCCTAAATTGACTTTGGGAATAAATAATGTGGAATTAGGTTTAAATTTAACGTGAAGTTAGGTTTTAATCTAATTTGCGTCTAGGATAGGAATATACCTAAAAGCTCCGCATAATCAAATTAGAGTGAACCCGATTTAAAACGCGTCTTACTTAATTGTGTGAGGCATTACATAATTAATTAAGATAGGTATATAAATGGACCGGAAGACATTTATAGACATTAATACTCTAGATTAGCTGATTAGATTAAGTCAAAATTAATTTAGTGGGGATAAAATCTAAAAATCAAATAAGGGATTAGTGACTCTAGGTTGCTCATTTAATTATTGTGGTAATTTTCTTATTTTTATTTTAGTTTAAATTTCTTTTTCTTAATTAAATTCAATTTTTGTTTTCCTCAACTTAAACGAAATTGTGAGATTAATGCTTAACTAAAGTTGTGATACCAAGTCCTCGTGGGAACGATATCTTACTTACTCTTTATTACTTGATACGGCCCGTGCACTTGCGGAGTTTTTTTAGGCTTAAAGTTTTGCCCTATCAATAATAATTATATTAATTATTAAAGAAAAGGACAAAATGGTAAAAATAACTCATTAATCCTTCATCTTCCTCTCTTACTATTTTTTTAACTTCCAAACAAGAGGAGAAAAAATGTGTTACCAAACGTAATTCTGATTCTCAGAGTAAAAATAAAATGGGTTAACAAACGTAATTCTGATTCTCAGAACTCTTCCAAAGCGCAGAATCAGAAAAAACTATTTCATCTCAGAAACAGTGTTGGGCAACAGAATGGTTGCCATGCACAGTTGCACACCCTAAATGGACCACCAGCACTACTAGTAGTGTAGTGGTATTGTGATTAATTTCCCCCTCCCGATACTGGATTCAATCCCCCTCCCCTATCACCTTGTATCAAAAAAAAAAAAAACACTAAATGGACCAAGGCTAAACTTATAAGCCCAAACTATATAAATATTCTACCATATATCACGTGACCATGACAACCTAAAGAATCTCCTATATTGTATGATTCATTTGCTTGTGTTTTCTCAAAATTCAAGTGTTACATGCACTTCGCCTAAAATTTACATGCTTTGCATAATTCATTGGAATTTTTTTTTTGGTTCAAATAATTCATTGGATTGCATGATAGATGATACTACTAACGTCTAACAATAGCAATGCTTAAGGCAACTCATGTATTAAAGAAGGTGATTTTAAAGGAAAATTTAATTGCTAAATGGAATATATATGTATATTCGGCTGATAATTTTTCTTTTGACATTTTCAATTTTTTGGGCCCTGTTTTCCCATATTACTGGATGATGAGGAACTTCTCAAGGCTCTGTTTTCCCATATTTTGGGCCCTGTTTTGGCAGAGGAGGTTAATGGTCAGGAGATGAGTGCTGCCACAGTGGAGGTGCAAGGCGTTTCGACTCAAGTTGTGGCGGTGCCATATCCCTTGCAACAGAGTATGTCAGTACGTATGAAAAAGGGTACAAAGAAGGGTAATGGGTAGCAGATTTCAGATAGTGGAGCAGAGAAGGGGATCCACACTGAGGGAAAGGGTGGAGATAAAAAGCGTGGGGATAAACGTGCACGTGAGAAGAAAACAGGTGAGGTTCTCATGTTGACATATCATGGGGGAAAGGAAGCGAAGGATGTGATGGATGTAGTTGAGGCCCAAAATGATGAGATTGTTGGTGAGGTCCTGGAGTCTTCCATTTTGGCCAACAATGTCGAACCGAAAATTGGGCTTGAGGCAACCCAAATGGATCTTTTAGATCCAGGAGATTTGGCAGATGAGCTGATGGAGCAGGATGTGGAGGCTTTTTGTCCTATTTTGTCAGATGGGCCGTGTGAGGATAAGGATTTGGGTGAAGGGGTCTGCAGCACGGTAGTGCTAGAGACCCAATTTCCCAATTGAGGTTTGTGCAGTTTGTGAGGCCTTTGTCTTACTTTTTAATTTGTATTTAATGATTAACATCATTTATTGGAACGTCAGAGGAGCTAATAATAAATTTCTCCTTAGACGCATTAAAACCATTTGTAGAGGTCCGAAACCTATTATGTTGATTTTGGCTGAGACTAAATGTTCTGATGATCTTTCCCTTCGCCCGCTGGTGTCGTATGGCTTCGACTCTATGGAAATTATTCCAAGCCAAGGCCTGTCTGGTGGAATGGCGATGTTATGGAAAAGCAATTGTATTAAGGTTCAGCTTATTGATACTGATCGCCAATTCTTTCATGCGAGGTGTGAGCTCCCCGATCCGTTGTTGTTCTTTTTAACACCGATATATGCAATTCCTCATTCGAATCTCAGATCGATTCTCTGGTCAAAGTTGAAAGTGTTGTCAGCTGCTATTTCGTTGCCATGGATTGTCTTAGGGGATTTTAACGACATAATGTCTGCCTCCGAGAGAGTTGGGGGAGTCCGCTGCAACCCGCAGCGTCTTAAATGGTTTTCTGATCGAAGCACGGAGTGTGGTTTGTCTGATATGGGTTTTCAAGGCCCTCGATTTACTTGGAAGGGACCGAAGCTTCCTGATCATTCTCGTCTCTTCGAACGCTTGGACAGGGCTTTTGGCAACGCTAGGATGTTCTCAGAATTGTCTGGTTGTTTTATTAAGGTACTCACTAGAACTTCATATTCTGATCATAACCCCCTCATGTTACAATTTCAGGATGAGTTAAGGGTCAACTTGCCGAGACCTTTCAAGTTTGAGGCGATGTGGCTCTCTCACGAGTCCTTTGATAGTTTTTTGCTTGATAATTGGAGTACCCAGGCGAAGTTGAATGTGGCTTTGTCTGATTTTCAACTTGCTCTCATTAATTGGAACAAGGATTGCTTTGGGTTGATAGAAGCTAGGAAGAGAAATCTACTTGCGCGTCTTAAGGGGATCCAGAATTCGCCTAATTATCCATCATCTTCCTTTCTTTGCTCTCTAGAAAAGGAGCTTCAGGCAGAACTTGATTTGGTTCTGAGAAGGGAAGAGTTGAAGTGGTTTCAGAAAGCTAGAACGGAGTGGATTGCAAAAGGGGACCGTAATACTCGTTTTTATCATTTGAAGGCAAAGATGAGGCATAGGCGCAATTCGATCTTGATGCTGAAAGATGAGCATGGTAACTGGATTGATTATGAGAATGCATTAAGAGATATGGTTGTGTCTTACTTTCAAAATTTATATCAAGCTGTGGATAGTGATTTTAATTGGTTGACCACTGTTACATCCTTTCCTCCTCTAGTCCCTGAGCTGTTGAAAAATTTGGGGGCTGTGCCATTGAATGAAGAAATTAAGAGAGCTCTTTTCTCCTTAGGTGCATTTAAGGCCCCTGGTTTTGATGGATATCCCCCTATATTTTTCCAGTCTAAATGGAATATTGTGGGTGAGTCTTTATGTAACTTTGTTAAATCTGTATTTGAGGGGTCTGAGGATTTGAGTGTTCATAATAATACGCTCATTTCTTTGATTCCGAAGCGAGATAGGCCTGAGATTGTGGGCCATTTCCGCCCTATATCCCTATGTTCAGTGCATTATAAAGTGGTTATGAAGGTGATTACGGGTCGCTTGCGGGGTCTGATGGACACCATTGTTTCTCCCTTTCAAGCGAGTTTTATTAAAGGAAGACAAATCCATGATAATATTATAGTTGGGCAAGAAGTCTTGCATACAATGAAGAAGATCAAAGGTAGAAAAGGGTTGATGGCACTGAAAATTGACCTTGAGAAAGCATATGATAGGATCCAATGGGATTTCCTGAGAAATGTGCTAGTTGAAGTGGGGTTTGAACCCCAATTTATCAATCTCATTATGCATTGTGTGACTACTGTTTCATTTAATATTTTATGGAATGGTTCTAAGACAATGGACTTTGAAGCCATGAGAGGACTTAGACAAGGGGATCCTTTGTCTCCACTCTTGTTTGTCTTGTGCATGGATATTTGGGTAATTGGAAGCCAATCAGAGTTTCTAACTCTGGGCCTGATATTTCTCATCTTATGTTCGCCGATGATTTGCTTTTGTTTGGTGAGGCTACGGTGGCACAAGCTGAGTGTATGTTGTCCTGTTTGAACAGATTCTGTGGTCTTTCGGGTGAGAAAATCAGCAAGGAAAAATCCTCAATTTTCTTCTCGCCAAGAGTTTCCAACTGTGTGAGACAGAGTGTAGCAGCTGTGATGGATATGCGAATTTCTACTGAGATAGGCAGGTATTTGGGCTTTCCTTTATCTAGGAGAAGGAAGCCTACCGATACCTTTCAGTATATAGTAGATCGAGTTAGAGCTAAGCTGTCTTCCTGGAAAGAAAGGTGTCTTTCTACAGCTGGACGTATCACATTGGCTAGGTCGGTGATCAGTGCCATCCCTCTTTATCCCATGCAAGTTTCAAAAATTCCTATCTCTATTTGTCATGAGGTGGAAAGGATCCAACGGAGGTTCATATGGGGTCATAGCGACTCATCTTATGGCTATCATCCAATTGGTTGGGAGCAAGTAATCCTCCCAAAGGTCCAAGGTGGTCTTGGATTCAAAAGATTGTCTTCCTTAAATGACACCTGTGGCGCCAAGCTAGCTTGGCGGCTTATTACTGGTTCTAAAGGCCTATGGTCAGAGGTCCTTCTTCATAAATATATGCTAAGAGATGAGAATAATCTCCTGTCTGCACAAAGATCAGATTCGCTGTTATGGAAATTTATTGTCCAGCAAAAGGATGTGGTAGATGGTGCCTCAAAGTGGAATATTAGGAATGGCAGATCGGTGCACTTCTTTACCGACAGGTGGCTTCTTAAGGATCAACCTTTGAGAGCGGTTTGCCTTCGGTCGTTATCACCAGAACAGGAAAATAGCTGTGTTGCAGATTGGGCGCCTGATGGTTGCTGGAACCTTGCTCAGTTGTGTTCGATTCTTCCATCTCGTTATATCCAGAAGCTGATAGCAGTCAGACCCCCTATACACGTTGCTGGTGATGATGTCTTAGCTTGGCAGGGATCTAACAATGGTTTATTCACGGTAAAGAGTGCTTATCAGTATCTGGAAGGTATTTCTAATTCTTCTAATGATTCAATTTTCAAGTATATATGGCAATGGAAGGGAACTGAGCGTATACGTTGTTTTATGTGGGTTGCGTTTAATGATCGGTTACCAACCAATAGTTGGCGTAGCATGTGGTCTCAGTCATCTCCTTTGTGTCCCTCGTGTAATAGTGGAGTTGAAAATGTGTTACATATTCTTAGAGACTGTTTCTATGCTCGAGATATGTGGTATGATTTGGTTCATCCTAGTTTTATCTCACAATTTTTTGCATCATCTTTAAGGGATTGGGGCAAGATGAATCTGAAACGTGATTTGGGGAAATCTAGGGATGGAAACTGGCATTTGATTTGGGCTGTAGCCATCTGGCATCTCTGGATATGGCGGAATAATGCAATCTTCAAAGATGCATTTTCTAAGCCTCCTTTCCCAGCTGTTTGTATTCTTAAATCCTGGGGTAGTTTTGCACAGATGCAAGAGTCTGTGGCTGTGGTAGAGTCCCCCCCTATGGGCATTGAGAAGTGGGTTCCTCCAGATGAAGGTTGGGTTAAGATCAATGTGGATGGTGCTGTGACTCGCTATGAGAGTCGGGCTGGCTGTGGTGGTGTTATAAGGGATAGATCTGGTGAATGGGTGGCTGGGTTTACACATTTTCTGGGTTCTTGCAGCGTTTTTGAAGCGGAGGAGTGGGCTATCCTTAAGGGTCTTTCTCTGGCTTGGGACCTTGGTCTTAGGAGAATCATTTTAGAGTCTGATGCTAAAGAAGTCCTTGACATGTTAGCTGATGTTCGTATGGGTTCTAGAGGGAATCTGCTCTACTGGTCTATTAAAGAGCTGATGTCAAGAGGATGGGAGCTCAAACTCCAATTTGCACCTAGAGATCGAAATGTTGTTGCTGATACGCTAGCGAAACAGGGTCTTTCCTCTTCTGCTTTTCTGGATACATGTCCTGACTACTTAAGGACTTTAGTGTCGAATGAGACGATGGGATTAATTCCCCTGCTGTAAATTTCCTTTCATTTAATTTCTAGCATTTCATTTGTATCCAAAAAAAAAAAATAAGATTATATTTTTGGTCTACTCCAAGGAGGAGTCCAATTCGTAGCTCGGCTTTAACACTGACTGACCCAAGTGTATCTGTTTTTTTGTTGCGATAAAGCCAGCGGTAGTGTTTAGCCCCATAAGTAAAACCCTAAATAAGTTCTTATAAAAAAAAAAAAAAATTCTCATCGGGAGGGGTTGATCCTGAAGTTGGTCAAGGCTTTTGGTGAGGCATCCTAACTTCTAGGTGACTAAGTTAACACCTGAGGCTAATAGACGACTCATCTAGACCTTTGGTGAGACATCCTAACTCCTAGGTGACTAAGTTAACACCTGAGACTAATAGACAACTCACCTTGCCTAACATCGATATTACCAAGGGAGATTTCGCCCTGCTCTAGATCGTGGATAAACCCAACACCTTTCCTAAAATTTTCATATTTAAAAAAAAAAAACCTAAGTAAGTTATTTATTTTTTATTTTTTAAAAAAGAGTAAAACCCTAACCCCTACTAAGCCATTACGCGGCACGGATCTTTTGATTGGTGAAGGATGAGACCTCCGAGGGGTGGCGGGTTCAGAGGCGGCCGAGATGGCGGTCGTGGTGGCGGATTCAGAGGGGGCCGAGATGGTGGCCGCGGTGGCGGATTTAGAGGGGGCCGAGATGGTGGCCGCGGAAGAGGTGGCCGTTTCGGCGGCGGCTTTCGTGATGAAGGCCCTCCCACCGAAGTAATAGGTTTGTTGCCTCGACCCTGTAGGAACTGGCATACGTTGTCAAATTCCGTGCTTTCCGTTGAAGAAAAAGTATTGTGGCCTGTTTTCGATTTTGGTTTTAGGAAACTACACTGAAAAATAGTGAATTCCGTAAAAGAGAAAACAAAAGAGATGGGAAACCTTTCGCTTAATATTCAAATTCCCTTGCTTTAGAAGCATTTGAAATACCACAGCCCATGGGCGGTGTCTAACTCATTTTTTTACGGATTATTTGACATTTGCAGAGGTCTCAACATTTCTACATGCGTGCGAGGGAGATGCAGTTACAAAGCTTACAAATGAAAAAATTCCCATGTTTAATGCTCCTATATATCTTCAGAATATGACTCAGATTGGGAAAGTTGATGAAATATTTGGCCCCATAAATGACGCTGTGAGTAGTTGATTTCTTCTAGTTTTCTGTCTATTCTTAGACGTGACATATGATTGATGAAATATTTGGCCCAAAAAAAAGGAGATATCATTTTCGTATTCAATTGCGCTGTTGCAGCTTTTTTCAATTAAGATGATCGAAGGGATTGTGGCAACTTCGTATTCATCTGGCGACAAATTTTATATTGATCCAAGGAAATTGTTGCCTCTTGCTAGATTTCTCCTGCAACCCAAGTATGTTTCTCTTACATCTCATTGCAGAAATAACCTGCTCAGTTATTGCATAATTAGTTTGATTTCCTACAGTCCATGATTTCCTATCTCCAAGGTTATTTTCTATTTTACCTTGGGAGATGGAGGCTTATAAAATTCGATGACGTCAAGTACGAGGTGAAGAAACTTTGGTTTGCCAGTCCCGTGATATATACTTATGAAGTATTTTTCTCTTACTTTGAGAAGGAAAACTAGTAAATATAAACTTGATTCATAGTAGTATCTTATATCACAATTCGATCAATAGTCTGCTCTGTTGGGAATGAGCTGGTGAACTTGATTTTTCAGTTCCGTTGTTGGCTGCTCTACCCTGTACATCCCTGGTTTTATTTGCCTTTATGGGCTTGCTCGAATGTCATGTATGATCATCTATCCATGGGAGAAAGTAAATCTAAGTGGCTTGCTTTCTCATATTTCAAGCCATTCCTCATGTATTTGAATGCTTTGATCTCATTCCTCCCCTGTAAGACCTCCAATATCCTTTGATTTTAATGTTTCCTAAGCAACTTACTGTTTTGCCTCTATACAGCCCTTAAGCAAGGGATGCTAGCGCTCTGATCCTCATAACCGAGAATCCTCATATTCCTTGCTTCAGTTGGTTCAGGAAGCTTTGGCATGAGGATGCAAGGCTATAGCTTAGCCGGATGAAAGGGATTATTATTCATCAAGTGGGGTCCTTCGTCCTTTGTCCTAGTAGCTGGGGTAGTGGCCTAGGTCCTTCTGCCCTTAAGACCTTGGGAGACAATGTTTTACTGAAATGGGAGCTATATAATCTTTGCCTATTCATCTAGATATGCTATTATAAACTTAGTTGCATTGTACTACTATTTTTTGTTTAATTTTTACAGTACTCTTCCATCTTTTCATTGATGCAATTCTCTACAATTGGCTCTGTGACTAGTGTGGCTTTATCTCACTATCAACTGCAGTGGTTGCTTAAATTTTATACTTGCACGTGCTATGCATACATTGCTGGTTAATATTCTGTAGTCATTTGAATTTAATCAAGTTAAACATGATTGGTTGGTTGCTGTTGC
Organism: Acacia crassicarpa; assembly: GCA_034222035.1. Lineage (NCBI taxonomy): Eukaryota > Viridiplantae > Streptophyta > Magnoliopsida > Fabales > Fabaceae > Acacia > Acacia crassicarpa. The sequence continues at coordinate 64,412,981 of JAWXYG010000002.1, read as the reverse complement.
AGGGGGCAGCCACAAACTTCTAGAGGTGGCGGCCGTGGTGGAGGCAGAGGTTTCCGTGGGGGTGGTGGCTTCCGAGGAAGGGGTGGCCCAAGGGGTGGTAGAGGTGGTTTTCCTAGGGGTGGTGGTGGTTTCAGGGGAAGGGGGAGATCATAAGGGATATCTGTGTAACGTTGTGGTACTTAAATCATTGTGTTGAAGAGAAGAAAGGGGGCTCAATGAATGATCGGAGGCCGAAATGTTTCTCAAGGATTGATTAATTCCATAGCCTCCTCCTGTATGTAGATTTTATTGATTCTCCAATTGCAAGATAATTGGAGGTGTGTAATTCCTAATGTCCAATGAATGTACCATTCTTGTGCCAAGGTTATATTAATGCCACCGCTAGTAGCTCTTGGATTATATATGTGCGTATATTTTCCCGATTCAGAACTTGAAGCCGAAAGTTGAGCGGTACTCAAGTTGCAGATGTTTTCAAGGGGAAAAATTGCTCCCTCAGTCCACAATATACCACTCAGTGCCTTAATATATCACTCAGATATGTCACTTGTAATTCATTTTCTCAAACCAAGAAAAGTATAGTATTAAATGAATAAATTCTTTTAAATTTGCCCAAGAGAGGGTGCATATTTTCTGTCATATTCTTTTTTCTCTTTGCATTTAAACATTTCTGCATTTATTAAAATAAGACACTAGGGGTAAAATCTTTATCAAAACTTTTTGGGTGCAAGTTGATGGAGTACAAAATTATGGAATCTCGTCCAGTTAATTTAGGGGATTGAATTAGTCTGATATTATTTTATTAATATTTATTAGTGTTTTGCAGGGATCAGGATTAAGTAGAGTTGTTAGGATTATATGCTGAATCAAAGTATTTTATTTATTGAATTAAATGTATTCAGGTATGTTATGTTATTTTTCTGAGGCGTGGTTAGTGGTCCTAAATTTTAGAGTCATGATTCTTCTTTTAGACAAGTTTGCAATGAGGTGCAAGTTTAACAAAATACAAAACAAAAATCTTTTAAAATCTCTAATTTATAAGAAAGTCTCAGAGTAATTTTTCGTAACATAATCCAATTGTGAAATTAAGGGCAATTAACCACAAACCACTTAGATCCTTCTGCACAATTTGGGTTCTAAATTTGAGGTTTGAATCAGAACTATCCCGATGAGCCCTGAAGTAATAATCAATCATTGATGGAGAACCCAGTTGCTCAAGAACAAGAGTGTAACTTGAATGGTGGCCCTGCCAGGTGGATTTGGGGGGGGGAAAACGGGGAAAGAAAAAGGACAGGATTTTTCTCATGCCAGGTGGATTTGGTATGAGACAGCGAACGAACCCAAAAGATGAAGACACTAACAATGTCGGACACTAGAGACGAAGTAGAGGAGCCAATGGATTCCACAATTTTCCCAAGTTGTTCAGATATACTGAACCCAATGTTGCATCAAAGAAGTAGACAAAGATATATAACTAGAAACTATTCTTCTCAACGTTAACTTCACCCCAATTTCTTCTCTAACATGAAGGCTCCTGTTGAACTATGATGGACTCCTACTGTTTCTTTGTGGGTTTGCCATGACCCCACCCAGTCGTTGATCTTCTGAAAAATTGGAACTGAAAAAAAAAAAAGGCAAGAGAAAAGGACAGGATTTTTATATAAGAGCCATCTTACTTTTGTCTCATCGTTAAATGTTTTTTTCCCCCAATTTTACCCCTAATTAATTATGGATTTGTTTGGGATATATGTGAGAAAAATAACTTATGTAAAAGTCAAATTGGATAAAAGTCAGATTGTGAAAGGCTAAAATATATTTTTAGTCATTTAAGTTTATATTAGTTATACTTTTGGTCCCTTGACTTTATAAAACATACTTTTGGTCCGTATAATTCTAACATCATTAATGTTGCTAACAGAAAATGCTAACATAACAAGCTCAAATGATGACGGTGAAAAATTAAGTAATGATTATGTAATTAAATATTATTAATATTATATTTAAAATATATGTAATTTGAAAAATTCTGAAAACTTCCAGTCCTAGATATCAAAACTTTGATTGTTATAAACTTAGGAAAAAAGAAGAAGAAAAATCTTTCTCAACTATGAATTGTTCTTTATCTTCAATATATTACATCTGCTGTCACAGGTCCTATGCGTATCTTTTGGCATATTGCTAGTTGATGCGTATCTTCTTTGCAGCCACAAGTCTTGTGTGTATTTCACTTTCTTTCCAGATTGGCTCCTTTGGTTTTGCTTTTGTGTATCTTTTCTCCTGCAAATATATTTTTTTAAAAAACTATCAAGCCAGTACAAAAATTATAAACAGAAAGCTATATTAGAACATACATAGCTCTAACGCACCCTCATTCCCTAAAGAGAAGTTCCATACAAACCCCAAAATCTGTCATCGCACCTTCGTTCGTGTTTCCCAATCTCTCAAGCGAAACCCTTCCATAGTCATAAAATACTGATGCTCAAAGAGAAAGCTCCTTCCCAATCTCTCAAGCGAAACCCTTCCATCCCACTATTTATGGCAATTGGCAAGTCCATAGAGAAAGCTTGAAAACCATCAAGTAGCTTTAGATCTTGTGTGCTGCCAAAGTGGAAGGAGTCTGCAGCTGTTTGCAGGTAAATGAGGAACGGAAGTAGAGGTAAAGTTGCTGGGTTTAGATAAGCATAAGTGTTGTTTAGGTGGAGAGGACGATTGATTGCTTAGTTGTTTTTTCTTTTTACCACATTTATTTTTATTTTAAAATATAAATATATTAAATTAAAGAATTAACATGTAAGTATGCTTTCTCAACATGTAATTGTACAATCATCCCTTAAAATTGTTAAGTTAGTATTAACGGTGTTAATATTAAGAGATCAAATGTGCACTTTACAAACTTAAGGGATTAAAATAATACCTGAAGCAAACATAGAAGACCAACGTATACTTTACCCGATTGTGAAATATGAATTGTGTTTGGATTGGTGGCAGGGGCGGAGGCGGGGGGTGCTAGGGGTGGCCCTCGCCCCCCTAAAATTACAGATAACGACCCATATTTTTATAAAATTATATTTCAGCCTTATAAAATTTTAATGTTTTCAGTTTAATCCCTATTTTTTTTATAATGAAAGGACTAAAATAGAAATATTGAAATATTTGTGGGGATGAAATGTAATTTCATAAACGCTTGGGTTCTATTCTATAAAATTCACCCCCCGTAATTGTAATTTCTAGCTCCACCTCTAATTGGTGGTTGCATAAGTAACTTTTACTTCATAAGCCAGGAAAGTTCACTTTTCAAATAAAGAGCTTTTACTTTATTAGTCCCATTCGGACCATATTGCATCCCAAAAAAAAAAAAACTCATAAGCCCAATTGAAATAATAAATAAACCTGATTGCCCCTCCTAAACTTTTCAAATTGCCTAGTTTAGTTATTTAGAATTGATGGGAATAAAATATAATATATAATCTCTCTACTTCATAATATAAGGCACTTTAACTAATTCAAAAAAAATAAGAAGTGACAATTAAGTACTCCTTCCGATTCTAATTATATGAACACTTTTATAGTGCAATTTGTACTACAAAAGTGTTCCTATAATTAGGACCGAAGATAATATATCCTAAATCGAAATTTTTTCCAACTTTTACCGTTATTGGAAAATGTGCTTTAAAATTTAATAAGTAAGTAAAATGGGAAATGAGCATATTAATGAGTAAAAGATTCCACTGGGGATAAATTATCTCCAATGACCCAGTCATTGATTATATTGCTAAGTGATTTATATTTTAGATAAAACTGTTGTTTTATAAGTGCCTTATATTGTTGGGTGAGGGAGTAATTTCTTTTTTGTTTTTGAGTGAAACTAAAATATAAAATTTAACATGCCCCAGTAACACAAGAAAAGCTCCCAACCAATTCCATCTATATTTTTAAAAGAAACAACAATTCTATCTATATAATAATAATTTTATTTCATATGAAGGAAATTAACATCATAACGTCATGGGAGGGAAGAAGGTGCCTTTTGTTTTGATAACTCAAAAGGCATGAATGAACCTAATAAAGCTGAGCTGAAGGTTATAATCCACCCATCGCCATGAAAACAAGAAGAAAAAAAAAAAAAAAATCTGTGGGGTATATATCTCATGGTAGCATAACCAAATAACAGAGACCAGAATGTGAGCTTTATTCAATGCAGCAGCAATCATAGAACGATGATATCAAGCTTCCCACCCTCTAAGGACTGTGGCCCGAGCTACCCGGTTAACCGCGAGGGTGAAAGCTCCCATGCGAAGATCACAGTCATGGGTTTTGCACATCTCTTTCACATCTTTGAAGCTCTTTATCATGTACGTCTTTAGCTCATCGTTCACTTTCTCTTCATCCCACATGAAGCCTTGGATGTTCTGCGTAACACAACACAAATTCACCGTTCAACATATTTGTACTGTAGATTCTAATGTAAACTTGTATGTGAAATCTTATAATTTACCTGCACCCACTCAAAGTAGCTAACTGTGACTCCTCCTGAATTTGCATATATGTCTGGAAGGATTACAACCCCTTTCTTCTTCAAAATCTGCAGATTAGCTTAATAGTTAATAACACTATTTCTCCTTCCTCGTCCATTTTTAACTTGGAAGAGAATGTATCCACTGACCTCATCCGCCTCTGGGTCAGTTGGGTGATTGGCAGCTTCGATAATAAATTTCGCTTTGATTTCATTGGCATTTTCCCTTCAACCAGAGCGGAAGTTGAAATCAAAATTTTTTCGCTTTGCTTCTATTACAAAGGCGCTAAACTAAGGAAAAGAAAAGAAACACTCTGCTATTTTGAAGTTTGAAGAGGAAGAACAAAAGACTTGTTCAAGGAAAAGTACCTATTAATGACACCCCCTAGAGCTGCAGGGATGAGAACATCGCAGTCCTCAACCAATACTGAGTTGGCCTCTATCGAATCAGCACCATGGAATCCCTTAACGCCTCTGTGCTCTCTGACATGCTTGAGCAGGCTAGGGATGTCAATTCCATTACTGTTCTTTATGGCACCTGTAATGTCACTCACAGCAACTACCTTCCCACCTTTCTCACTTACCAATCGTGCGGCCCACGACCCCACATTCCCGAAACCCTGAATTCATTTTCTCAAATTAATCACAACACTAAATACATAATAAAACACTCTTCTTTTTGTTCATTCATCGTTACAATCAGCAGTGTCTTCAAACTCAAACTCAAACTCAAACTACTGCCGCCTTAAAATGCTTGCAACATTCACTAGTAATAATACAAATACCAGTTTCAGCAAAAGAAAACTGCACGAGACCTACCTGAATGGCAAACCGTTGTCCAGAAATGCTCTTCCCATGCTCATTAAGCAGAGCCTCCGTGGCAAAGAGGACTCCCCTTCCTGTGGCCGCATCTCTTCCTAGAGATCCACCAAGATCCTTTATTGGAAATTTAGAAGAAAATGAGTGAGATTGTTTTATTAAGCGAGATCGCATGAGATTGGCAATTAACAGCAACAGTTTACTTACTATAGGTTTTCCAGTCACAATAGCAGGAGAATAGCCATGAAATTTTGAGTACTCGTCCAGTATCCATGCCATAGTCTGCATAACCAGGAAGAAACACGATGCTAAGTTCTAAAATCAAATTCTAATACATGTTATACACAAGATCCTGAACATTAGTAGAATCTACAATACGAGAAGCAGTAAATGCCCTGTGCTAAATCTTTATACAGACAAACCTGTGGTCCCGTTCCCATATCAGGTGCAGGTACATCTGTGTGAATTCCAATCAGATCGTGAATTTTCTGAGTGAAAACCCTAGTAAGCCGTTCTAATTCCGACAAACTTAGTTCTGAAGGATTGCACCCTATTCCTCCCTTGGCACCACCATACGGTATATTTGCGACAGCTGTCTTCCAAGTCATCAGTTGTGCTAAGGCATTCACTTCATCTGGGTCAACCTAATTAATCCGAGAAATCATGGAGGTAAAAACAGGGGATTTAAAGCACAAAGGGTAACGCAGAAATCATATCTAACGTCCGCAGGACGATTTCAATCAGAGGGTAATTCACAAAAAAAGAAAATGTAATTTGGTCCATCAAGTGTTTATCTCGTCGTTGTGATTCCTTTATATACGGTATCTAAATTCATCATATTGCCGGCCAAGTGACTGAAATTCGGAGAGTCAGAGATCAGAGTATATTTAACCTCAGGATGGTATCTGATTCCTCCTTTCATTGGCCCTCTGGCATTATCGTGTTGAATTCTAAACCCAACATAAGATGCTAAGGTGCCATCGTCTTTAGGTATGGTACACTCAACCTGCATTTCCATTCAACAAAATGAAATAAGCGAAAGAGAACAGGCCAAGTCAGAATACCATGCTAATATAATTTCAAGGGAAGCATATAAGAAATTTTACTTGCCTTGATTTCTCTAAATGGAATAAGTAAGCTTTTTTCAACCTTGGAATCCAAAGCCAAGAGCCGAGCGGCCAATTTGAAGTTCCTGTTTGTGGCTACTAGAGCATTCATTGTTCCCCACGGTAACCCGAAAATCTAAAACAAGAATCACTCTACTGGTCAGAGATATATAAGGATGCCAAAAACAGAGCTTCCAGGATCTTTATTGTTAAAGGTACATGTATCTTTATGCACACACACACATATATATATATACATATGTATGTAAAGTAGATGGATCAGAGAACAGATCTATCCGCCAATTTTTTTATTAGAAAAGCCAGCCATGTGTAAGGGAGCCACGTCTCGTCAACGTCACTGGTAATATCCAATTAAGAGGTGGCTAATGATCATATGGGAAATCAAAATGGGTAAGTACCATGCGTGTACGATGCCGTGTGGTCTTAAAGCAATAAATTCATTCTTAAGTCGGAAAAACATGATGTCTTTACTATATCTTACAAAGTCTGAATAAAGATGGTTACACTAATGAATTTACACTTATAAATTCATATCTTACAACTTATAGTCTCATTTTCAAGAAAAGACTAACAAATTCGTTCAACGAAATTTACTTGTTCTGTCTCGGAAAGTTAAACTTCTTTAGATCTCTAGTAATATTCTAACAGAGAAAAGCTGTACTGAAAAATGGCCAAGCTGCATATAAAAATACATATTAAAGTTTCTGCTCTTTTCAAAGCTGATCTGAGATTAATGATTCCGGTCTTCTTCATGTATTTAAGACGACTTGTTCAGCCAGCGCCCTTTCTGTTAACAAGTTATGCCATTTTATTGGGCTAATTTTGCTGCGATTACCAAGAAACAATCTCAAGAAAAGCACCCATTCAAGCACCAATAGGTCACCAACTAAGGGGTTTCTCTATTATGAATTTGCATTCCCAGAGGCCAGAGGCTCCAAAAACATCTAAGGAGGTGTTATTCGGTTCAGGTATAACAGGATACTCTAACAAAGGGACAAAATGAGCTGTCACTAGTGGGAGATTTGTTTTTTTATAGTGGTTGAAGGCAAGAGAATCACATTCATTGCTTTCCAGAGCCTCAAAATGGTCAGTTAAGGCCCCGGATATTAAGGAACATATTTTATTCATCTAAACAAATCCATATCTCATTCCCACTATTCGGAAGCATCAACATACTCTAATATTTTACTACAGACCGTCATAAACTATTTGCCATGTGCTTGCCTTTCACGATATTCAATCAGTACTATTGGTCACGCAAACCCTGCTCTCTAATATATGCTTCCACCTTGATAACAAATAGAAAAAGTTTTGTTTTTCCTTTCCTTCTCTGTTTTACTTATATAAAAAACCTCCTTGTTGGCAATTTTCGTTCTGCTACGTATTTTAAAGCACAAGCTCTGAATCGAATAACTTTAAAAACTTTCCCTAGGAACTCCTCGGTTGTACATAAAATAAAATGTGATGCCAGGCAGCTTAGTTTTCACTATTATAACCCGCCCAAATTCAATGAACATAAAAAAAAAAAAAAAATTACAGACATGCTCATCCTAAAATTATCAGCGTGTAAAATCTGAGTAGAAAAGTAATGGGGATGGTTGTGCCTGGGTTATAAGCTGGCAGCTTCACATGGATGAGAAGATAATACATTTGACTTGTAATAGTTACAACTCTCAAAAGTCTTTGTCATTGGTCAGGCACGCTTTAATAGTTTCAAAAGTTCAACAAATGGGGTAGAAGAAAAATTAAAATCAGATGCTGTTTCCAACGCGGCTTCCCTAATGCACTTTCTTTTTTGATAAAAAAGGACCTACAATTAAACGAGTACAAAGAAACGTCTACATACAAAAGCGCTTTGGTTACTGGTCAAAAAAAAAAAAAAGTCCTTGGTTGGGCGAATAATTTTATATTCAAAGGATAACATTATCCCAAACGGCAGGGCCCATATTTAAGATTTATTTACGGTCCCACTTCGAAGTTTATGCATTCGTTGCACATATCCAATACAGATCAAGCACACGTCAATTTCCAATATATTATATGGGTAATGGACCACATGAGAATTTCTTACATTTGGTTCAAAAAGATATCACAAAAATATTTTTATTTCAATACACCAGAAAGGCAGGAACAAACACCGACTTCTTAGCGGAATTGAAACAGAGTTGTGATCATCTTCCAGGTTACTGTTCAGAAAAAGTACCCATGTAATGGAAATGCATCAAATCATTATGCTAAGCGATAATCTTCATAAAACACTAGGTTCTTGTTGCTGAGAAAACTAAACCATTTAAAGGGAGGGGAAAAAGAATTTAGATCGATGACAGATACTAAAGAGCTAGGAAACATACCTGGAGATAAGTTGTTTGTTGGAGAGGGAAAATGCAGAACTCTGCTACACCTGATCGAGGGAGATTACCAAGTTCCGACACTTGATAAAATTTGGGGATCTATATTTATATAAAAAGGGAAGGAGGGAGGGAGGGAAAACCCGAACTTTGTGGGAATCGGAATTAAATTCGCAGTGGAATCTAATTCAAAAAAGTAAACTCGTTGCAAGCGCCCAATCCGCCCAAATCAACCCTCAATCAAATCAAAGAGCTGATTGCCTGCTTTCGTCAGAATTACAATTCGCAGAAGGAATATGATGCTTATGGAATGGGAGGACGTAATATCCACTAGACAGCTATATCAACTCAACCTCCATTAACCCTCCACCCTTGCATTCTGTCTCTCACAGACACTTTCGGAAACACTTTCGCATCGGTCACAAAGACAATCGGGTCGTAAGTGTGAGTGATGGGTTTCGCAGCAACATGATGATATGTACAAATGGGTTGGCTGGTACGTGAATCCAACACGATTTCCACATAGCCCAGCCATTTTTTTTTTTTTTTAACGTTATTTACAAAAAGGGTTGATAATGGACTCCTATTATTGACACTAGTACGGTTACATTGGCATTTGAATTTCCCCCACTGTCCCCACAGGCATTAATGGTAATTGGGTCTCTGAAAGGTTGCCTTTTGAAGTATGGTCGTCCGGAAAAGATTGCACCACAGAGCCGAGGATTAAGGGTCCATCAATGATTAATCTATCTTTGCACAAAATATTTGCTGTTTGCTAAACAAGCCTCTGCCAAATTTTGTTTGCGTTGTTTAATTTTTCTTCTTCATCCACCTTTCAAAATGGGATGTTTCATGTTTCACGTGCTTTTCCTCTTCAAAAGATAAACAGTGGAGGGGCCCCATGGAAGGCTATCATGGCAGAGTGAAATTACGCAGATTATTTGCTGCAAAATTGTATAAGAAGCAATGCTTGGAGTTGGAATATCTTGCTCAGCTTAGCCATACTTGCAGAAAAATAACCTCGTTCACATAAACATTCAGAGTATTTTCGGATGAGTTATGGAGAATGGTGATTATCAAAAGTCTTTCATTTTAATTTAATTTCCGAAGAACCTCAACTTGCGATGAATTGAAGATGTAACCTTTGGAAATTCCAAGGACTGGAATTTGGTTTCTAAATTCCTATAAAATTTTGAACAACATCGTGCAATGCAACGTAAGAAAGCAATATTGAGAACTGTCATATGATTCAAGAGTAGGCATGAAAATTGTGCATTCCAACATGCAACTGCACCGCCTACTCTTTTTGTCTTTGTCCCCCCAACAAACAATCTTGCGGACTCTCACAGAATTTTGATTTTGCGTAAGCCAATGACCAAGCATATCCAAAGTATTTGGATGTGAATTTGTATTTGGTCTCTGCTTTGCTATCACATCGACGTAGGACAAGATCGAAGCTGTTATCATTCCAATTTCAACACCATCATTATTACTAATTGGTTTCCACAAAAACAAAAATGCATGTTCTCTTTTCACTTGTTGCTTTATGAGTCAGTCCTGAATTCAAAATTTTCCTCTCACCGTCTAGGGGAAAAAACAAGAAGACAAAAGCTTGCATGATTCACGACCCTGAAATTTGCTCTCACAGCCTACGACATGATAATGCCTTCCAACCATTTTCCTTTCTTGACCAACAAATCGAATTTCACGTTTGTGGATATCTTTTTAAAAGAAGTGCGTGATAATGCTAAAGCTTCCTTGTACCATGTTGTAGTGAAGTAATCGAAAAAGGTTGGTTATTTACGACCCACTAAGACGCATCTTATCCTTCTTCTATCGGCAGGATCTCCATGTACTAGTGCAGCAGATAGTGGGAAAGAGGACTCCATTATTTTCAACCATTAGAGTTATCGGCAGGATCTTCATGTACTACTGCAGCAGATAGAGGGAAAGAGGATTCCACTATTTTCAGCCATTAGAGTTAATGTTCCTTGATTCCAAAGGACCGTTTTTTTGCGATGGATCCGCAACCGTTGGCTGGTTGCGATGGATCTGTTATCATCGGTGGGTTGCGATGGATCTAATTTCCGTTGCAAATCCCCTTGAGGATTTGCAATGGAAGTGAATTCCGTCGTAATTTCACTTCCAACTCAAACTCAATTGTACAATTTTTGCGACGGAACCATTTTATCATTGTAAATATGGCAATTTTGCGACAGATTTTTGATATCTGTCACAAAATTTTTAAATTTGTGACAAAATTCTAAATTCATCACAAATGGAAAAAAAAAAAAAAGCGACTCAGAAAAAATTCCATTGCAAAATGACCTTTTTCTAATAGTGTTACAATTTTGTTTCTCAGAATAGTAACATATATTGATACTAATAATAAAAGTTATATACAACGATTTACACTGTGACAACAAACATGAAACCATTACACTGTGACAACAAACTAAATGAAAACAAACCAAAATAAGAAGGCTAACAAGTATAACAACACCAAACCAATTGAAAAGAAAGCTAGTCATCACAAAACAAATAGGAATAAGAGCAGCTTCAAAGACTTCATAGGCTTCCTTACCATCCGAGGTTAGAGAGGATATGGAAGAAAGTGTTGGTTTCAAAACCTACCCGATCGGACACACCTCCTTATAAGAAAAAGCTGCACATAGGTCAGCTACACAATCACCCCTACTTGGGGAACAGTATAGAGAACACCCAACCTCAGACGAAACAAGACAAGTGAAGTCCTGAAGAATACTCTTGCTCCTCCAATAAAGCAACCTTGGTGACATCAATCACCCATCCAACAGATATTGGATAGCATAAGTGATATGGATTTGCCCCCATCTATCAATCCTATCAATGGTTTTCTCACAGATTATGCACACAAAAATAGCAACCATCAATAAAACCCTTTCCCCAAAAACACGAATCCAATCCTCAAAAAGGAACACCACCATAATTACCCATAACCACACCATAATTACCCATAACCACACCATCAGGGGGACAAACACAGCCATCAAATGACCAAATCCACAACATCAGTAGACATAAATAAATATAAAGCAAGAAAATCGAACGGAAAATGAAAACAGAGGCACCCCCGCCATCGGAAACCACCGACGAGCCAGAGACCACCAGCGCGCAGGAGACCACTGTCAAGCAAGAGGCCACCGTCGAACAAGAGGCCACCGACGAACCAGGAACCACCGACAGAGGGGGCGTCGAAGAGAAAACTCCCACCGCCAAAGACGAGGGAGGACCCTCAACGCAACCAGAGAACAGAGGGCCACTGGAGCTGGGAAGGCGGTGAAGCCGAAGACTAGAGTTGAACCGGCGCCAAACAAGAAGGACGGCCACCCCTCTATATCTCCGTTCCGGCCTAAAACCCTCTTGCACCTGACTCAAAGAGGGCCGATCTGTACTTCGGCTGCTATTGTGAATTAGGAGGAGGCTCGCCGGCGGCATAGACGCCGCCGGCGAGGCAGAAGCCCACGCGGAAGAGGAGGATCTAGAGTTTGGCACGAGAGAGTGAGAGCGACGCGGAGAGAGAGCGTGATGTACCACCCCAGTAATACTAATAGTGTTACAATCACCATCAGCAACTAAATATAAAGTGAAACCCAGCAAATCATGGTTTCAACTTTTAACTCTTTTTTTTTTTTTTTTTTGGGGGGGGGGGGGTGTCCCTGAGTTTTCTTAATTGTCTGGCTGACTCCTGCAAATTCTTTGCTCTGTGCCTCTGTCCCATTTTAGCCATGAAAGGTGGGCGAGAAAGAGTGAAAGACGTAGAGGGTTGAGGCAAATGTCTCGTCTGAATAGGAAATAAGGGAAACATAATCACGTTGTTTCTGGCATCAGAACAAGGTGGTGAAATGAAACGGAATAAAGTTTGACTTTGCTGCACCAGAAGAAAGCATGGTTCTTTTTCTATCCACTACCAGAAAAATAAATTAACCATACCAAAAAGGAGGCTTCACTAATGTTAAATCCAACGCATTGATGAGGGAACGATGGAATTCCATATCAGAATCTACTATGTATTTCTCATTCTTATCTGCTTTTCCGCAGATATAGGATAGATTCCCTTGTCCTTGGGCTAGCAATCAGACCTTTTTTTTTTTTTTTTTTTTTTTGCTGGAAAGCAATCAGACATGTCTCTCTTGCATTATGCGTGCTTTTACTATAAAAACAAGCCATATCTGATATCTCCCTATCATTCTTGGTGGTGGCATGTATGTTGGCTAGTATCATTATCAAAATACGTTGACCGTACATGATCATCTTGTGGTGTCACTGACTAATATAAGAAGAGACGAACAACCTTCAAGCTAGTGACCTATTGTTATTCACTTGCACCAGGATGGATACCTCACCAGATGCCGTTGAGAAATAGCCTTTGAAAAAAATATTATGCAATGTCTTTTTTACTATGGTATTTGATGATTGTGAGTAATATGAACGTTATAATAATAAATCAAATATGCATAGTATGAAAAACGAGGAAATTAGAAAATTAGGAAATGTAAAATTAATAATTATTAATAATAATAATAAATTTTGTGATATGTTTGATTAGAGACATTATTTTTGTAGCATGGATCACGAAATATGGAAATAAAGGTATTAGGAAATTTGAGAAATACTCAAATCATTTCCAAATGTAATTGCTTGATCGACCATTAATAATAATCATAAATTATTTTATATGATTTATAAGAAATGTTATTTCTTTCTACTTGGATCACGGCTTGAAATAACCAAATCATGTATAAATACGATTGCTTAATCAATTAAATAGAAACAACCATAAATTTAGGAAATAAAAAATATTTCAAAATAATCATTAATATCGTGTTTTTATTGATTGGTGAATCCAAACCTATCCGTTTTTCATTAAATGCTGTATTTAGGCATAGAAATAGGTCAAGTCAGGTAGGCTTTGGCTAAAAAGGGGTGAGCCTGTAATAGGGATAAAAGGCCTGAGTCTGGGCTTGAGCTTATATACAAGTTTTTTTTTTTTTAAGGCTCAGACCTGAGCCTTCACTAAACCTGGTAAGGCCTGAAGCCTTTTTAAAGGTCTATTTATAATGTAGACTTTTAAAAAGACCTCATTTTACAAGCCTTGAAAGCTATAAATAGGCTTTACTCATTTTAAACCTATCAAAATCTATATAAATATAAGAATGAAAAAAAAAATTGTGTTATTTGTATGACACAAATATAAATATATTTATTAAATGTGCAAATAGGCCAGGCCTGAAGGCTTACAGGCCCGGCTTTAAAAAAATAAGTCTGACCTATTTACACATACAGGCTTTTAAATAGGCCTTGACCTGACCTTTTTAAGAAATAGGTCATGCTTGATCAGACCCTAAACAGGTTAGGTTGTAGGCCGCTTGATAGAGGCCTGACTTATTCTCACCCCTAGCCAGTTGTATTACAAGTTTTCAAGGGTATAATTGATTGATTGGTTGATAGTTGATGATTGATGATTTTTTGTTTTTTTTGCTTCAAAATTATCAAGAAAATAAAAAAAAAGAATTTTTTTAGACTTATTTGTTTGAAAATTAAAAAAAAAAAATTGAATGATCTATTTATGCATGACTCTCCTCAATAAGGTAGAATAAAAAAAATATAAATATTTCAATAATCTAAGTTCATCCAAATAAGGATTAAATCATTCAACATATATCATTGAATTAATTATTAAAAAATTCCTTTAAAAGATATGTAGTAAAACGTAGGAGTCAGCTAACTAGGAAGTTTTCTTTGGCGCCAAATGCATGATATTAATCCACTATATCTCTCAAACTGAATAAATTTTTTATTTTTAACAGATTAATTATCAAACTTCTGCCCGCTGATTTTGTAATGGCCCAAAATAGACATGGTAGACATTGATCCAAAGAAGCAGGCCCATAAAAAAGTTGGCCCAATCCCAGAACCTAAACCGACCCAATATCTTGCCCACCGACAGTCAGTTCTTAGTTCTTACCCTGGCCGAACCTTTCCTTGATCTTATCAATCTGATTACAAGGAAGGTATAAATTTAGTCAACTTTGAAGGTTTCTGGTCGTGAGGGGTGATCGTCCAGTATAGAAAGTGGTGAACGTGGGATCTAGAAGATTGTCGGCTGGGCCCCACCAGGTAATGACTGAGCACATTCATTAATTTTTAATTTGTAGCTAATCTTTTTTTTTTGTCATAATTTGTAGGTAATCAAGAACATATGAAATTATGGATTCACTGCAATTAGGGCCCCACCACGTTATGAATGAGCACATTCAATATATATATATATATATATATATATATATAAAATAAAAAGTTTATCAAAACATAATAATAAAAAAAAAGTTTAGATGGGTATATACCGATACCCTACTAAGACCAGAATATGCTTTCAAACTCAAAGAATATTTATAAAGATACGTACAGATCATCCACCAATGAAATCTTCATATCGATCAGAGCGTATCAAACCTCCTTTTTTTGAGGATGAAGGCCAACACCTTAGCCAACTATATCAATCCCATTGAGACATTCAATAATTTTTAATTTGTAATAAAGAGCATATAAAATTATGAATGCACTGGCATTAGGGCATGGGGTTGAGTAGTAATGGCTGAATGAGAATAATAAAACGCAGATGGGGGAAGGTTTGGCTGAAAAAGAAAGAAAGCGGTTGGTGAAGCCAGCTTCTTTGACATTGTAAACGACAAAAAGCCGCATAGTGGTTGAGAAATTTTCCACTCTACACATCGCACGCGTCTTTCCTCTTTCCTTCTCATCCGGCCGCCCACCTTCACGCTTCTTTTTCCATTCCTATTCTGCTTCTTTCTCCAGAAATCTCCACCTCTGAATTTCCGCTTATTCTGTTTCTTTGGGCCTTGGGGGAAGCTATGTGCCCTCTGAGGTTTATCTTGGTCTTCTTCTCCGCCGTGCTTGCGGGCTATTTTGCGTGGAGGACGGTACGCTCCTCGCCGGACACTGACGTCGCTTCCGATGAATCTGCTCTCGACGACAAATCTCCCACCACAAAGGACTTCAATTTCAAAGAGGTGCGCTTCTTCTTTATTTTACCATTGGTTCTTCGTTATGCTTTCCTCTCTTTTCCCTCCTGACAACTCACAATAATGCCGTTTGGGTTTCAGACGATTCAGAACGGATTCTGGATATTCGTCGACATGGCCAGTGGGAGGTATCTCTGGAGAAATCTGAGGGCCGTGAACAGAGACGCGGAGTAGAAGAGCTCTTAGGACTAGTGTCCTCAATTATCGTCTTGCGCAAATATGTACAATCTTATCTTCCTTATTTTCTTGATCTTTGTTGGACATAGATGGCTGTACTATTTCTATTTGACATGGAAAGGGAAGAGGAGAAACTTTGGTGTACAACACTGATTTTTTTAGAAAACGATAACGTCTCTGAAAATTGTCCATGTTAGTTTTTCAAGGCCTGACAACTTATCTGCCCAAGTTTTTATTTTACTTTTTTATTTCAACGCCAAGAACTGCATTCCATTTGCCAGAAAGATTCCCTATTCAGTATTCAAGCAAGCTGCTTCCAACAGATACCTACTCCAAACATACGGAAATATATGTACAAGCACTTAATCAAGAAAAACCATGCACGACAGTAGAGCATGGTGTTTATATTTATAGGTCAGATTGTAGCTTAATGGACATGTAGATAAGGGTTAGCAAAGCCCCTTGGGGAAGCGGGGCATACCTTGCAAGATGGGACCCAACCCACATGGCTACCACCACTAGTGAAACAACACTACTACTGGTTTTTCCACAAACCCAGCTTGCAAATGACAAGCATAGTGTTAGCAATATGCCACCCCTACCACCCAGAATCCATGCCATTACATAGCCCATTTTATAGCCAGTATCCAGCTTCCTGTCGAACAATGCCGTCAGGCTGCTAAACGTGAGGGAGAGTCGGGCTCCAAATGTTTGGAACAATAGCAGCGACATGAATGCAGATCTCAGAACTTCTATGAAGGAACTTCTCTCTCGTAATTTTTCTTCTCCTTCCTCTTCTTCCTCCTCTGTTTCACTGCTTTTATAGTAGCCCTCATTGACGTTGTAGCGCTCCCAGTAAGCTTCATTATACATTTTCTGCCTCAGTTTCGTCCATTTATACATTCTTATCTCATCATCAAATTCAGTGCCGTAACTACATTTTTCCCTGTTAGGCTGCCGGCCAAATTTTAGAGACCGATCATACTGATTTCTTGTTACCTCATTGGAGAGTACCTGTTATAAGGGTAAAAGTAGAAATTATATCTGGATTCTGGACTATAAAAAATGCATATACCAAGAGGCAAAGTCAGAGCGAAAGACGAGCCTAAATTACTCAGGGAATCAGGGAACTTCAAGTTATTTCTAAAGCAGTCCCTAATTGCAAGATCTGTTTTATTCCGAGAGGAAGAAATTGTTTTCAGTGGGGTTTCAGCTTGAATTTAAAAAGAGGCTGCGAGAATGATTTTGACGTAAAATTTTATGTTTGTTTTCAAAAAACCTGCAAGTAATTCTTCGAAAACCATCTAGTCAGCTTCAATTTTTTTCCTAAGCAAACACCGTCAAGCTGTTAAACCAGAAGTAATGGAAGGAAAAAGTCAGGCGTCTGAGGGTTTGTAGAAGTCCTCTTACCCTGAAATAAGATTACTTCCCCTGATATATACAATCATTTCTATATTGCGAGTAAAAAGGTACATGGGTGGGGTATTGCTCACTTCATACGCTCGACGAATGCTCTTGAACAATTCAGCAGCCTGTGAATCCTTGCTAACATCAGGATGATACTGCAGTCGCAGCACAATAAAAGACAAGGAGAATTTGTTGATCATAAATCAGAATTATGATAAGTCATGTTGCAATTCAAGCAAACGGTTAAAGCATCCATGCATCATGATTCATGAGTTTGAAGTTAAGAGCAAAATTACATGAAATATCTTAACCAATCCGAGGCCACTTTGGATTATGAAAATGCTATTTCTGTATGAATGCATCACATATTCACACCAGTGAAGTACAATTTAATAACTACAAAGAAAAGCAATTACTATAATAGAGGTCGCAAACAAAGAGGCACAATACACTTTTTCACAGTCTAACATGGTGATAGCAGATAAAACAATTATCCTGAACATAAAGTAGATTCGTGCATGACATTCATGAACGAGCTATCAAATATCACTTAAAACTCTAGAATTCTGTTCAGTCCAAAACAAATAAAAATTCTGAATGTGTCAACGAAGTTCATCCCTTGTTGCCACTTGCCAGGTTTGAGGAACCAGTCCGCTAAGGATAACTGATGAAATTGTCATTAATGCTAAGGCAAACAAGCTGTGTCAACTGTCAAGAACTTATCAACTCTCCTGTCACCCTTCTGCTCCAGATCCATCAATCCTATTGTCCTCTATCAGACCCAAAAAATAATCCTAAGACATATCAGTACATCATTTAACTAAATGGTTAAAGATTGGTTATCATAAAGCTTTGTGAAACGAGAGTTGACGGAGTCGCCTTGTAATTAACTGTTAATTGTATATCCTTAGCGGACAGGTTGCATGCTATAATGAAATTAGGACCCTCAAATTATAGCAGTTTCTATATTCATACTCAACTGCCAGTCAATCACTCACTGATCCCTTAAGCATACAGCTTCAGCCCTTATCTTGAAATTTCGATTGCGTAGAATTTCAAAGGCCAGACGCTCAATATTTGGGTCAGTCTTGCTTAAAAGACAACTCAGCCACATAGCGAAAATATTTTCCATTGTATTGAATATTGATGCATCTCTAGACAAGCACAACAAATGAAATCAATAAAAAACAAATTTTCTAGAAGTGACTGTAAAGTATGACTATGAAGGTTATCTATACCCCATAGGCAAAGGCTGGAAGCCAGGAATTTGTTATCTCAACTCTCAATCCAAAGTCTCTAAAGGCCATACTTCCGATTGTGGTATATCGCTAACCGAAACCCCCAGACTAACAAAAATAAAAACATAGTTGGAGTACGAAGCGAAAGCACATAAATCCCTAATACTTCAGTAGAAAGGAAATAGCGAACCTTGCGAGCGAGGAGGCGATAAGCCCTTTTGATATCGGCGGCGGAGGCAGTTAGATCAAGGCCCAGCATGACGTAGTGGTTCTGCTCGCCGTTGATTGCGTCAGCCGAAGACGATGCTACAATAAGTGGGCTCCGCCAGTGACCATGGTGGAGTCGCCGGTGCCTACGGTTACTCCAGCCGGGTGGAGCAGCGATGAACAGATTGGAGTCGGCGATGGGGTTTAGCCCGCCACCACAACCAGCGATGGGGATGGGTCCCACCAGAAGGTGCGCTTGCATTATCGTTCATAAATCAGAATCATTCCCCTTTGCTCTTTCAAACTACAAATAACGCATTTTTCCGGCCGGGAGCACTGAGCCGGGGATCTCGCCCCATCCAATTAAATTTCTAAACTTTTTAATATTTTAATCCCATTAATTAAAGGTTAAATAGGTACTAAGGTATGAATAGAAATTTTAAAATTTGAGTGATGAAAACTTGAATATAGAACGTAACAACTTTAAAATACTCAATCTACCTCTAATTATAAGAATATTTTTGTAGTGCAAATGTCCTAATTATAAGAACACAAATTACATTACAAAAATATTCATATAATTAAGACCGGAAGTATTAATAATTAACAACTTAGATATATATTGTTAATTCATATATTTACATTCTCAAACCTCAAACTTTAAGATCTCATATTATTACAAATAGTCCCCAAAAAAAGGGAAAAATCCTTTCCAATGCCCTTTTTACCAAAAAAAAAAATCCAGAAAAGGTTCCAAAATTTTGAAAATTTCAGAAAATTCCCTAAGATTCTAAAAATTCCAGAAAAGGCCCTTCAGATTTTACGGAATTGTTAACGGGACTGATATAGTTGTTAGCGGAGTACTGATATAGTTCTTACTTGGGCTGATTTAGTTGTTAAAAAAACTTTTAATAACTAAATTAGCCCAATTAACAACTATATCAGTACCCCGCTAACAACTATATCAACCCCGTTAACAACTCATGTTGGGCCTTTTCTAGAATTTTAAGGCATTTTTTGAAATTTTTAGTATCTTGGGACCTTTTTTGGAATTTTTTTGGTAATATGGGCCTTGAAATGGATTTCCCAAAAAAATTCTACCATATTACTTATTTGTCTTTTTTCTTGATTTAGTAGGCATTTTTGTGTTTTATAATTTACATTGTATTTTTCTCTCATTTTTATTTTTTTCAACACTGGAAAACATAAACTAACCATGATAGTTCAGGATGGCCAAACAAAGAAAATAAAAAATAAACATTTTAAGTTATTTGTTTATTTTATAACTAAAATATGATTTTGTCTATTATGAGCATTCAAATTTCAAATACTAGATTTTATTGGATGAAAGTGCAATTTTACTAACAAACTATTAGAGAAAGAGCATCTAACACAATTATTTATTTGGGCTACCTTAAATATAAAAAAACAATTAAAAAAGGTTTTTTAAAAAAAAACACAATCCCGTTAGTTTCTTTTCACGGACGTTTGTTACCAATTGAGAAAGATGCTCCATTCTTCATTTTGCTCAAAGTCAAAATGACCATTCCCTGTACAGAAATTTCCTCCCAGTACAGGTGCATATCATGTCTTCAAAATACTTGGCTCCTCGTTTAAGTTTCCCATGTCACAACTTTCAGTGTGAGTTTTGAGGTAAATGTAATTTTAATATTGGCTCGATAGCGCTCATAATAAGGAATAAAGATCCATGATACACACGCAAATGTAAGAAAGGGAGACACAGATTCATTCCTTGTTCACTGATTCATGGAAACGCCAAACAACCGAGGAAAGAATCCCCAAAACAGGAGAAACCATAACGAAGTAAGTACAAACAGAGTAGATAGACGCTGCTGAAGGAAGTGATAGGGTCAAATTTATGATCTTCCCAATTGCCGCGGTTTAAATGTCTTAACTCAAAATGTTGGTTTTTTAGGTGTGACAAAGGCGGTGCTGAAAATATATATGTACAACTAGTTAATTAGTCTGTTGTCTGTTCTATAACTATTTGAAGGAAAAACACTGTTGAGCGTTTACTTTGAGCAGTGTATTATGCCTCCTTCACTTTTCAATAGCAGATATTTGAGAGACATAACAGTCAACACTCTGTCTGAACCAGTGGACTGCCATGATTAACTTAAAATTTCTTGAACGTTGAGATAAATATGGCATGAGTGAGATCAGATTTAATTTAATGTCAGTCGTGTACAAGATGTTTCCACAAGAAAGCAGAGGTGATTCTTCTTCATATCAATCAACGCAGAAGCAGCATGGTGTGAAAAGCAGACTTTGCTTTTGAAACTAGGTATGCTGCTTACTCCCTAATTAAACAACAGCTGAAAGCCTGAATTATTTTCCAGGCATGGATGTGTGACAGAGATAGACAAGTTTTCCAGGCCAAATAGTGTTGTGAAAATAAGCTATAAATAAAGGACTTCTGCAAAAGAAAGTGAAAACTGAAAAGGCTATTGCTGGCCTCTTGTGAAAATTTGTTATACATTATATTTTATCTAACGAAATTTTTCTCTATGATCAACATTTGTCATGTTAAGTTTTAAACTTAAAAAAATGAGACGTGGAAAATTTTGGAGGTCAGAGATTAAAATTTTCAAGAAAAGAATAACATTACACACACACACGCACCTTTTTCATTTTGTTGGTTGTGAGGAAAGCGACGACAAAACCTCAATTATTTATTTTGTTTTTGAAAAAAATGGTTTTGAAGATTATACAAAGAAGAATTGCCACCCTCAATTATTTAAGCCGGGTCCCTCCAAGGAAGGAAGATGCTTGAGACTTTTTTTTTGTTTTGTTAACAAGATACTTGAGACTTGATATTTAAAACAATGATAGTGACGGCGTGTTGGGCCAGCCGATGACCTTCTCAAATATAAATACTAGAGCGTCGCACAGTTCATTTGAAATTTTCTGCTTCCCATCTTCCTTTCATCCCCTAGCTTTCCATTCAACTAGTAAGGAGTTTACAGCAAGTTCATATATTATATTGAGTCAGCAGTTTTAGAATACTTGGTATTGAAACTTAGCGTTTGAAAATTGAAAGAGTTGTACCGGATTTGATTTGGTTTAATCTGAGCCCTTGATAAACTCTGCAGTTACAAGTGAGTCAGATCCAAAGTTTTGTTTCGTTTGCGAGGTGTCTGGTATCATGAATTGAATTCTTAAAGGTTAATGCTCATGCTCTTTCTAAAGGGTTGGCAAGTTGTTTAATAGGGGCGAGAGTGTAATGGAGTTAGTTGTGATTGTGAAGGTACTATGTATATGATAAGTAAAATTGATATATATGTTTTTTTTAAAAAGTTGAAGTTGGCATGAATATGACGACAGATGATGTGGGATTGGGACATCGCTGCAATTTGCCTGCAGAGATTCGAGGCTCAGCACTGATAAGAGTAAGACACGCCTCGAAAATGGAATATTTTGAAACAAGATCAACAGGAAAGGAATATTCGCGATTATTTCTGTCTTCCCTCTTTCAACCGTACTAATACGCATAACTAAAATCTTAAATTACTAGAATAGTACAAAAGCCTCGCCCCTGATTTTGCCATCCCTACAAGAGGAAAAGTAACATTAGTTTCAAATTAGGATCAGGCAACCACCCTGAACAAGCGTGGAACTTCGATTTTTTTTTTTTTTTTTTTACTAGTAAAGGACTGAAACACAGATTCTCATGTGCAGTATAGTACTATGAACGTCTTGCTTCAGGTCTGGAGGTGCCCTATTCATAAGTATCAGCCAGATTTTTGAATGACCAGAACGCTTATGTTCATCTGTTGTGAACTTCCTTCCTGTTAAAAAGTTGAGGCTTTCAGCTTTGCTATATAAACTACTCTAGTGTTGCCCAAAGAATGGCTTCATTTTGATTTTGCAAGTATATAACAGAATCAGAGTCAGAAAATATGTAGGATCAGCATTCATACAAGATACGTTCAAACAGTTGTGAACTGTAATCCTTAAACTTGTAAGGAATGGATTTATGGGAAGAAAAGAGAAAAAAGACAAGGAAGCTTCACGTGAGGCAACCAACATGGAGAGAAAAGAGGCCCATTAGGTGAAACAGGGGATGCGAGTGAGTGATCACCCTCCTAATTTCTAACTACCAACCCAATGAACTTATAACAACTCAATTATAATCAACCATTCCTCTTTGTTTTGCTTCTCATCTATTCATATCCCCTTTCCTTGTCTTGTTTACAAAATCACCAGCACAGGAGGGTAGGTCACTTCCATCATCAAAACCATTTCATCACAAAGCAACGCAACTCATTCAACACCTGCTATACTGCATCATTCAGAATCGCTTTCCATGCTTCCCATAGCCTTCAATCCTCTTGGTCTCTGCATCATGAATACCAAAATCCCATAAGCACTCTCAAACATGTATAATCCATTGTAAGGTAAAATTATTAAGACAGATATAAAATTATCGCATATTAATCGCCTACCTTCTTGTTGCTTTTCTTCTCCCTCACTTCATATCTCTCCTGGCACATATCATTCAACCACGCACCTGGACTCACCAACTGCATCCACCAAATCACACAAAAAAACAATCCCCAATCAAACTCAATTCATCAAAGCAATAATACTCTCAGAGGGGAATGTTTGAAACATAAGAACATGAGTGGGGAAGCAGATGACACTTACAAGTAGGCTCCTTTGAATAATCTTTGCCCTTTTCTTAGGTCTCTGAGGTGGTTTACAGCCTTTCATGGCCAGAAAATCCTCTTCTTTTTCTTTGCTGGACAGCGCGATGTAAAGTTTTGGCCACACCACCGCTCTCTCCTCCCCGTTATTCCCATCCCCTGAAACCTTACCGGCATCCTCGCCTCCCACCGACCCTCTCGTCGTATAGTACCGGTCCTCCTTCTCCGGCGACGCAGATTTCCTAGTCTCTCCCGCGCCAGACCGAAGCATTGCCCCCTCAGAATTCCTGCACAGGACGGAGATTTAACTGCCTTTGTTATTTTCTTCACTCTCACAATGTTTCCCAACGACCAGAGTAAGAGAATGAGAATGAGGAGAAGAAGAAGAAGAAGAAAATAGAAGATCCCTTGGCTTTTCTCACCTTGTAAAGCGATTAGGTTGAAAATGAGTGTTTTCTTTGTCGGAAGTAGTGATCCCTGAACGATCCACTGTCGTCGTATTCTTCCTTCGGCTTCCGCCGTTTAGTCGCGATGATACCCGAGGGTCTTTCAACCTCACGCATCGGAGCCGCTTTCTGTTACCCCACTGCAACAAAAATTTTGACTCCGAACTTTTATACCCTCTCTCATTCCTCTCTTCCGTTTCCATATCTGCTATGAATAAAGCATAAAACAGCCAAGAAAAGATGTCTCAATATTTATATTTCGTAATGAACTAATAACCTTAGGAATTTTCTATGGTTAGTTGAAGCCCAAGGTGAGAATCCAAAATCAGAGAGAGATTTCGAACACACCTTCTTTCCTCACAGTCGGATTTCCTTAGGCGAGAAGCCCAACGGAGAACAATCGGATACCGCAACAAGATAATGATTTGGGTTTTGTTTGGACAAAACTCAAGCAGAACCGTGGAAAACAATGGCAAATTGTGGGAAGATTTCTGATTTGCTCCAGGTTCAAGATCTACACGTGTAGCATAGAGGAGGACTAATATCCTCGCTAAGCTACACTGCAAAACGAGAAGTGCCCAGGTCAGAAGGAAGATTAGAGATAGGAAATCCATTTGTGAGAGAACCAAAATGAGAACAAGAAGAAGAAGAAGAAGAAGAGACCTTACAATGATATATGTCTTCACGTCCGGAAGAAGGGAAGAAATGGATTTCCCTCTGCAAAAGAGCGAATTTTCCTCCGAGATAAACAGATTATAGATCTTTCGTGTTGTCAGATTTCCCGCTTCTGATAAACTATCCTTCGATTCTCGCAGTTGTACGGCGTTTTCTCTCTATTTTTCCTGCTAAGTTTCAGTGCGCCTTCCCTCTCCTATTCCAGCCTTCCTCTGTTCTTCCCTTCTTCCTCCGCTTTCCCTCTACTTATCCTTCTTTCTCAAGTGATGATAATAACTATAGACAATTAAACCCGTTGGATTGGAAATGAACGGTTAGATTCAACCCCCTTGAGGCTTTCGTGTTTCGGGTCCGTCGCACGCTCGCATCTTCGATTTTCACACAATCACAGACTTTTCCAATAAATAAGAAAAAACGTATTTCGAATGCGTTCGTTTTTTTGGGAGGGGAAGTTGGGCTTTTCCTAAAGCCCGAATTGAAACCATGGATTGAACCCTGCGTTTTTAGGTGTGAAAAGGATGAGCTTTGTTTGGTCGGATTGGCAAGCATCTCCGTTTGTTTTTCCCTTCCAACGCCAGATTCAGAAGCTCTTTTTTTTTTTTTGCTCAAGGAAAAATTACTCTCGTTAATAAATTACTGGCCTCTAGAGACTATATAGACTATAGGTGGTATAAAATCTCATTTTGAGTCTTTTTATACGTGCGTGCTCTACAAAAATGAAATGTGTAGAGATTAACAAACTCTTCTTTTTTCAAATGAGTCGTACTTGTAATTTGTAAGCACGATGTCCTTAATTTTAGACTTCCTGAGATGAAATTGCCGTAACAGTGGTCAAGCGAGAGACAATTTTTATTGAGAAAATTTCATTGAGCCCTCTATCAATAACACTTAATTTTAGTTAATTCCAAAAGATTTTGAAATTTCACTATACCCTTTCATTAAAATGAAATTAAATTTTATAGATAAAAACATAATGATGTCCTAGTTTTATTTTTAAATAACAGCATTTACAAGATAAATAACGGAATTTAAAAGAAACTAATTAAGGAATTAACCATAACACTTTAATCATTCATGAGATAAATAAGGGTATTCCCAAGACAAATAAAATAATTCATAAGATAATAAGTAAAGACATCAATGAGACCAATAAAAGAATTGAAAGAATAAAGTAAAGACATTATCGTATTTTCACCTTTAAAACTTAATTTCACTTTAACACAAGGGAGTATGTGATGAAGTTTCAAAAAGCCTAATGTACGAGATTTTCACTAAATGAGGTTTGACAAGGAATTGATGTAAGTAGCCTTACCCTTACAAGATGATAGACTATACGAAATATTTGAAATTTTGACCACCAAATCACATAATAGCAACTTTGCACTTATACTAAAACTTGCCCATTTTTTCAAATAAACTATACTTTCATATTTTCAGATGTCTTTGGAGTTCACTTCGCTTCACATGCTTTTTCTGCCACGCACGCCTGTGTTTATTCATCTTGATTTCTCAAACAACGCATATTTTTAACAACACCGATGCATAAAATTTCATACTGAGCCGCCATGCTCGATTGGATGGTCAGTTGAATATACAGCGACGAACGTAAAAACTTGTCAAAACGTGACGACCGATCACCTCAAGTGTCATGAGTATTTACAATCAATTAATAATCTCATCCTTGCTAAAAAATGACAAGACTAACATTAATATCATTACCTAGCTAGCAAAGATGGTAACAATCATTTTGAACTATTGGCGATCCCCTTAATTCGACGAGTGTGGCTCGCGGCGATTTAGAAACAAGTATGATTTCAGATTCCGCCATTTCCATGCCGAACGTTGAAAGCTTGTGTGTATGTTCTCGGGCAACTTATAAGCGTTAGAACATGGCCTCCAGGGGGAGAAAAATGGAAGTTTGAATTGAAATGGTGTTTCCAGATGCTTTTGAAGCTTAGAAGCAACACTCTGAACCTCTCACCAACCCTTGCCACTCGTGAATTATTTGATCCAATTTTGAACCCACCTTTGGCGAAAAGCATGGTTCAAAACTTTGAATTCGACTTTAAACTTTTAAACTCAGTTTTAAAAAATATATATATATTTGTTGGGTTGCCAGCTTAAAACAATAGGCTAATAACGTAATACATTATTATGCTCAATAATGACAACCCACGTGGCCAGCACAGAAAGGATAAGCTAAATGAAATCAGCTAAGTATAATTGGGAACTGAATTATGAAACCACAACCACGTACGACAAGTATGGGAAGCATAAGTGAATATGGTTCCGAGGCATAAAATCTGCAAAAGACGTACTGCAATTAGAAGAAGATTAAGTTAATATATTGGTGACAGAGGACAAGGTTCATTGAACAGCCTGACAGTCATCAACCCCCATGGCTCTGAATATGTTAAAACACTTGGCTACACAGCTAACGATACACCCTTTTTTCCTCTCTTTTGGGTGGGTGTAGATATATATATAAATAATCGCTTTCATAGGCAACATAATGGGAAAAATACAAAAGGGAGATTACTCTAAATCCTATATAAGAAATAAGAAATCTCAATACCCAAGTCACCCAAATGCTCTTTTTTTTTAAAAAAAAAAAAAGAAAAATTATACAAAAAGACTCAATCCGAATAAAAATAGGTCAGACCCCTATAGGACCTACGGTCTAAAATCTACATAAGGCCTAACTTATTTAGTAAATTGGTCAAACTCAGACCTATTACCAAGCTTTTTTAAATAAATAGGTCAGGTCTAGCCTACAGATCTGCAGGCCTAATCTATTTAACTTTTATTAATTTATACTATTATATAAGTATATATAGTATCATTCAAATAATTTTATGAATTATTATAAATTTACCTATTTGACTTTAATTCTAAGTTTAATATCACATTATCATTACACTTAACCCTTATTTTCGTATCAATCATTCACCCCTGCCTCTCTTATCTTCAATTGCTCGATATGGCAATGCCAACTGACTCCCTCTCCCATTATTTGCGTTGTAAGCTAAAGCATAATAATTGTTATGAGTTTATTTTAGTGTCTAATGAAATATTATAATCTTAATAGGAAGAATTTGTCCCAATTTATATGGGAAGAGTAAAAGAGACAAAATCTAGTTTTACATGTTGCTTATTATTATGTTTAATTGATTTACAAAAATATATATCATCAGTCAAAACAGGATTAGTTTTTCTTATTATTATTTGCCCGGATAGTTGTTGTCACCAAATATTCTTTGGGATCAGTTTTTCTCATCATGTCTATAAATCATGTTCGTCCAATCAATCTGAAAAGTCATAATACTACTTTGGCTTTTCTTTTCTTTTCTTTTCTCTTCTCAATCAACGGCCTTAATGGACTAATGAGAGATAATGAGGAAAAAAAAGGATAAGGAGAAGATATGCTTTCACATTGATTTCTTTTTCTTACTGAGCTCTAATATTAAGGCAAGAATGGATGTTAGGTTTGTATGATATAATATATGATTGTAAATAAATATAAATAGTTATATATGAATTTAGAGTTATAGACTTTAAAGGTTATTTAAAAGCTTACATTTTAAATAGGCCTTTAAACAGGTTTCAAGCCTTTTAAAGGACTATGATCATGCCTAAAAAAAAGCTTACATATAGGCTTAGACTTTAAATCTTTATTGCAGGCTTAAACCTATTTAAATAAAGTCTAACCTAACCCATTTTCATTCCTAATTCCCTTCACTATTATTCGACGGAGCTTTAGCAATCTGACCGGGCATCGTGATCACTTGGGATATATGAAGATATAAAATAAGGATATTTTGATAATTAAATATGCAAACTAAGTTACCTATGAAAGACACGTACGGACTGGATGATTATCTGTGCATTTCATGAAACTTATTTTTGTATGGGTTCCGACCTCCATAAAAGGATATATGACAATATAGAATCCAAAAGGCAAGAGTGTAATTTAACCGATAGCATGTTATGCGGACAGCACACAAACCTTGAGCGTTGTGCTTGGGATGTGGACAAAAATTAAGAGTTGAAGTAGTAATAGCCAGGAAGAGAGAATTGAGTCTAACACAAAGATTGAAGTAGTAATAGCAAGGAAGCGAGAGTTGAGTCTAATTCAGGTTAGCTGGTCACATTCACAATATAACAAATTAAGGTTTGATTCTCTATGAGGAAAGATATTTATATTTAGTGTCTATCAGTATTTTTAATCTTAATATCTATATTAAGTTATTAAGTTTAAAAACACAGCAATGTTGTCCCTCTGTTCATAACTCTAACATTCAACTAGGTAACATTGCTATATCGAAAACTTCAGGGGTAAGATTGTCTTTAAGCGAGTATTTTAGGGGTAAAATTGATATTTAACCCTTTATAATATTTTTATATCGAAAAATACACAAATGCGAAAAAGGGGACCAGTCAGGCTTGCTAGTGTCTTTTGAGCAATTCAAAACGAGACATCAAATTGGAATCCAGGAAAAGGCAGGCGTTGGGAACAGCTGGGAGGCAGGTAGAAGCGCTGGAAAGACAGGCTGTTGAGCAAACGGGCAGGTGGGGTAGGCACTGAAGCCTGCCCGTAAACTCAACGAGTATATAATGAGCTGCGCGGGCAATGGCCACACAAGGTCATCATCTCTCAGCCTGCGCATTGTAAGTAGAGAAATGGAGGGAATGAGGATGAAGATGGTGGTGGTGGTGATGATAATGGCGATGGCCATGGGAGGAGCATCAGCAGCAGAAGCACCAGCTCCAAGTCCCACATCGGACGCCACCTCCCTCTTCCTGCCTTCCGCTCTTGCTTCCCTCACTGCCCTCGCATTCGCCTTCCTCTTCTGACCAACACTCCCTCTCTTTTGTATTGTTATTGTGCTTTCATTCTCTTTTTCTATTACCCATTTATAATTATTTTGTAATTTATTTCTTTCTTTTATATTCATGTTGGTTCCTTCCTCGCTCTTCACTCTGCATGCTCTTGACTTTCGCCCCTCCTCCTCCCCTGAATATTTCGCGCCAATAATCCACTTCTTCTAATAATTTTTTTTTTAAAAAAAAAATTAAAGCTGCTAAAATCCGTTTTTTACGGGTTCCCGAGTATAGCAGCATATCAGCATCCTTTCACATGCATCATGAAGGCAGTGATTCTTGTCTAATAATTTTCAAATCTTCTGTACTCTATTTAATTTTTATATCAATTTAAAATGAAATTCAGTTTAATTATTTTAAGCAACTCTTAATGCCACAGGGGCAGTAATGGTAATTCCTGAGAACGATATATGTGTGTTGGGGTTTTGGGAGGGGGGCAAGGACGGGAGAGACGGCTAGGTTTGGAGGCGGCGGAGACCCATAGTGCGAAACTGCGAGTGCCATGCTTTGCTTCCGAATACAGAGTTGATTCGATAGGGTACGCATTCTATTCCCGTCTTTCTCCTTGTTAGCCTCCTAGCCCTAGCCGCGTTCGCAGTTCGTGCTCAGCACCCTAACGACGTCGTTGTTCAAAGCATTGAGGGATCTGGGAGAGATGCGATCGGCATCTTGCAGCATCTTTAGCAATTTCGAATGCTAGAGTCCACAGATAAGTTCGATTATGGAACCTGATTACTATTTCATAGAGAACCAGTGAACATAATGTTTTGAGTTTCAATTCACCTTCCGTGGTCATAGAAGATAAAACTATGATTTCATCTTTTGTGTCTTTAATTCCAAATATATTAAAGTCGAGCTGAAAGGTGACTCATCCTAGCCTCTACAGAAGCTGAAAGGTTAAGCTGAGAGTAAGCTTTCAGTTCAAACGAGGCTCATATTAACCGAAGCTTTTATATTCACTCGTTCAAGGAGGCAACATCCCTATTTGTTGCTTCTCCCTCCTATTGCTTCGGACACTTCCCCTGCGCCTTACATTCGACCGCCCTTGTGTTTTTCTATTTGCGTTCCAGTATTTGGTACTTTGAAAGGCGTTTCTCAAGTTCACTTTTTTTCTTTTTTAATATGAAAGAAAACAGGTAAATTACACAGTTGGAATAAATTCCAAATACTCATGATCTATCCATACCCTAAAAAGCAAAGGGCAAACACTTAAGATATCAGATTTGGCCAGACTCAACTTTGCAAGTGCAAGTGCATCTGCAACTGTCTCAAGTTCACTTTTTTTTTTAATTTTATTATTATTAGTAAAAAAAATTTAGAAAAGGGGTTAGGTTAACCCAAAGTCTACGTACAGGGCGTTTGAAGCAAGGAGGCGTTTGAAGCAAGGAGCAAGTCAGCAGAGTATATTAGATTAGAGAATACACATGTTTCCACCTCTTTCTAGTGTTTCTACTGTTTTGTAGACCTCTAGGATATCTCCCTGGGCTTTGATCAACTTGGAGATCGAACTCTCTCTTTTTTTGTGAGAATGTAAGACTCCTTCGCCAGTTGAACTATCGTCAAGGGGTGTCTCAAGTTCCCTTCGCCAGTTGAACTATCGTCAGGGGGTGTCTCAAGTTCACTTTTCCTGCAAAACAATTCAACAAACTTTACCAGAAAAAAAAAAAAAAAATCAACAAACTTGCAATCCCCTTCTTTCTCCCTTTTTGTGTTTTTACCCTCCTTCATCTTCGTTTGACTTTCGGCCCCAACTATTTTTGGGCTTTAATAATTATCTGACAACATTTTTGGGCCGTACACGCAATCTCTATTACTTGTACTTTCCTAGGCCTAGGTCCCCACACCCCACCAAAATGCGTGCATATTTCTCCCAATCCCTGGGCTTGAGTTGTTCATATAAACGGTCACGCATCAAGCCAGGCCCAATAACAAGCTGCCTTGACTTTATTCTTCTCTCATAGTGAGGATAGTAATTGTTAATATCAAAATGTTATCCAAAAAAAAGAAAAAAGAAAAAAGGAGAGTAATTGTTGATTATATAAAAAAACGTTGAGATCATTATTTTCAGAACTAGAAATCTTAACAATTGAATGCCGTTATATATTATTTTGGAAATCAAGTGTCAAAACAACGATGGGATTCAGAAAACCCTCACCTTAGATGTCGCCAGCTATTACGACTATTTGTCAGATTTGTGTAATAAGCATCCTGCGGGATTCTAAATTTCCAAATATGGATTAAGTCCGCAAATCAAGGGAGTGAAAGCAGCAAAATTATTGACTTGTTTAGCACCGTATAGTAGGAATATAAGGGATTCTATATATGGGGCCCAACCTTTTTCCTGAATCTTAAATAATCGATATCCCACCGGTCACAAAACGACTTGCTCCTAAATGAAACGGTATTCAAGCTCCCACATGGTCCGTGACACGCCTCTACATTTCTGCGATTCCAGTGCTATCCACGTCACCAGTTTGACGACGTAACAACAATGAACAGTAGCATATGCCATTTGTGCTTCTCCCTCAGGGAAGATGGAAATGTACTTTAAATCCTATTAATTGGGGTCGTTCAACTTTCAATCAATTGTTTTCTCTCCCTCTCACTGTTTTGTCACTGTTCTATCTCATAAATATCTCGAGAGGTATGGGGAATCATCCCAAGAGACGTGAGTACATACAAGAAGAAGCTATTCCACATCAACCTATTTGTCTTGCTCTGGATCTTCAAGAGGGAAAAAAACATGTTTGGAAAATAATATACTGATATAGATTCTTACGTCTTCCCATGGTGGGACTACGAGGGAAAGACGTGTTACTATGGATGGAAATAGATTATACTTCGGCTAAATAGCCTAACCCTACGATGAATATTTAAAGTCTGGCTTCTGGGTCTTAATGTATATGTAGACTTTTTTTACGTTGGAACTTCAGCTTTCAAAAAAGTTGATAAGGTCTGAAGCCTATTTAAAAGTCTACTGAGGCTTAAAGTCTATGTATCTAAGTTCATTTATAATTCATTAATCATATTTAAAAGCCTCCGTTATGTCTTAAAACTCTATAGATTCGTTATTCTCATATGAAATAAAAGAGCTAGTAAGAGAAAGAAAAGAACACCTAGTAACAATAGTTGTATGAGTAAGTAAGAATAAGAAAAATCAATCATCTATTGACTAAGAAGATACATTTTTTAAAATCAATTAAGCACGACAAGTGATATGTAAAATTAGATTTTACCTCTCTTTTTTCTTTCATAAAATTAGACAAACTCCTCTTACTAGGATTATTTTTATTTGAGCATCACTCAAATAAACTTACTGCAATTATTATGTTGCGTCAAATGACACAAATTGAAGGACAGGTAGTGAGTTAACATTGTCATCTCGAGCAATCAAAAAGAAGAAAAATAAATGTAATCAATCGATGAATGAAAATGTTAAACTCATGGGTAATTAATGAATTGTGAAACCTAAAGTATAGACTAGTTATTAATTTTATAAATAATTTACAAAATTAATTTAGATTGAATTATATATAATTATCCATAATAATACACTTTTTTTTAGGAAAAAAATAAATAAATAGGCTAGGCCTATGGGTTAAGCCATATGAAATAAGTCTGACAATAGGCCTAAGCCTCAATCTAACCTATTTGTTAAATAGGTAAGGCTAGGCAAATAGGTTAGACCGTAGGTCCCCTGATTGGAGCCTAACTTATTTCCAACCATACTTGTTAGTAGTGCTTCCTCTTTTCCTTATTATAACGCACTAATTAGCAAGTATATTTGGTTATTTTTAACTTATTTATTCTCGATGAACATTAATTATTTTTTTTCATATATGCCCCTAATTAATATGCGTAGTGGGTCATAATAATAATTAATAGTTTAGTGCAATTAGTAGACGTAATATTAGAAATTATTTAAATTTTATGACAACTTTATTGACTTTAACTGTTTTTATTGGTTTGTGAAAATTATTAGTTGAAACCTTATATTACTTCCGGTCCTAATTATAAGAGCTAGTTGACTTTTTTTGGAAAAATTAAGGAAGCTAAATAAGTTATTTAATAATTTCATATATTGTGTTTTCATAGATTATATATTAGTTTATTGGCCAAACTATTTAGTTTGAAAGAAAAAATAAAAATAAAAAGACTTTAAGCTAATTTAATTAGCTTCCTTAATCTCTCCAAAAAAGTCAACTAGCTCTTATAATTAGGACCGGAGGGAGTAATAAAGATCGGAGGGAGTAGCTTTGACAAAATATAAATAATATCACTTTGATCCTATTTATAAAGTTCCTTTTGATCAAAAAATTTGGTCTTATTTATAAATCCTCTTTTAGGTATTAAATAAAATTGTGACAATTCTTCCCATATTAATTGTACAAATGAAAAAAGAGAGAGAAGAAAAGGTCGAAAGATACTCATTCATAAATGAGGGTAAAGTTAAAAATTTATCTCATAATCATTAAATTAATTACCTCTCCTTATTAGTTAAAAAAGACTTATAAATAATGAGATTTAAACTTCTCATATTACATGAGAATAAGAAGATTCTTACACACACATAAAATAGTGGGACCCATATTTATATATAATACTAATTATATATATGTGTGTGTGGATCCTACCATTTTATGTGTGTGAGACATGAGAAAACACTGCAACATGAAAAGTATTTAAGTATTTTTCCGATAAATGATACCATACTCATATTTGGAAAACAGAACCACAAGTTTCTGAAACATTATTGTTTCTTGTCACTTCTAAAAGTGAAGAAAAATAAGGCATTCCTGTTGTGACACCACGTGGCAGTAATTACTCAAAGTATACACCTCCCATGATTATTCAATATCCTCAATTTAACCGACATTACTTTAAAAATGGATGATTCTTTTTTCTTCCATTACTCTGCAGGGTGCCAACGTAAATGTCAAATACCCAAACATCGATTGGCATCAGCTAATTGGAAACATAGACCAGATAACAAGCTAAATTATCATCCATCTACAACAACAAACAGATCTACATAAAGGACTGCATACGATAGGGATATAAGAATAAGAATCTCATCTCATGTAATATTTATCATGTACAGAACTATATAATAGTAATACCAGGAGGTAGGATTTCATATTTCAAGGTTCTTGATTGAATAACGCTTCAAAGACCATCGTGATAGCCACCATAGGTTATGTGAGCTCTGCTCAGAGGAACACCTGCTGCTGCAGAAATTGCCTCGTTCATTTTGTTTGCCTGCTGCATTACTTGCTTAATCCTCTGCAGTCATTCAGAGGTTTGGATCAAGTTCAAATCACAACCCATATCATAAACACAACTATGGTATACAAAAAATATATAGATATAACGAAGCAGAAAAGAGGTGAGAGGAATTTTAGGGACCTGGTCATCGGCATAGATCTGGAAACGAATCTTGTGGTTGTGGTGGAGTTTGTTCCTTTGTTGGCTACCAAAGAACAAGATGCAGACTGTGGCAGCAGCAACACCGAAGGAACATATAGCGCCAATCCCTGTGGAGCTCCACTTCCATAAATTGAACCCATCTTTGTTGTACTCCCAAGTGCAGTCCTCATCTTCTTTGTGGGTAACTGTTTCTTTCTCAATTTTGCGTCGCGGAGAGATCATGATTTCCATGGCATCTCCTTGGTCATCGAATTTCATGGTGGTATCAATCGGAGGCAACATGCCTCTGCTACCGGACTTGGGCGAGTCCATTTTCATGTCGACAAATTCATTTTCCTTCATTCTGAAGAAAACCTGCGAGACTGAGTCCTGGTCAGCTTCGACGCCTCCAATATTGGAGCCTCCGTTTTTCTGAATGGAAGCTGATGGGAGTTCACTAGGATTGTTAGTGATAATTTCCTTCGCTATCTCATCATTTGGAGGCCTGGGTTCCAGTCGAATTGGGATCGGAACAGGAACAAGATGATTTGGCTGCCTCGAATTCCTTGGTGGTTCGATGCTCTTCAGAGATCTGGGCGAAGGGCAAACGAAGTAATCAGCGTCGAAAACGCTAATTGAGTCGGAATAATGTTTTCCCAAGAAAAACTTGTTCTGATTCTGACCATCATCATGGAAGCCATCATCAGAGAGGAAATCCCACTCATCGAGATTCAAATCCATGACGGAGAGGATTTTTGGTGGTGGAAGGGTGACCGCGAGAAGAAGGGAGGAATTGGGAACGAAAGGGTTTGAATAATTGAGTCGTAGAAGGTGGCTGTCATGGAGCTATGCGTGGAATTTCATATAGCAATCAAGAGGAGGCCACCATTAGGGTGTCATGTAGCTCCTGGAGAGAAAACTCAGAGGAGCAAGCCACCTTACCAATCACGACACGGACAATTTTGAGAACTGTCTAGGGGGCCCACCTTGCCCATTAGCCTCTACGCTAGGATTCTCGGTTTCTCACTTAAAATTTTTAATTGCGTTTTTTTTTTAAGAAAAAAATTATTTGAACTAGATCTTATCCTCGTCTCTTGCACTTTTTTTTGGTTAAAGCAGCCCCATCAACCATTTATTCAATTAAAGGATAATTAAGACAAGGAGGAGGGAGAGGAAACTTAAAAAGGAAGGACAAGTCGAGCCAATTAAAAAAAAAAATAGATTTTCGTTACTATTTCAATTTCCAGGACGTGTTATTTTCACATAAATTAAAAATAAAAAAAATTGATTAGAATTAAACAATAATGTGACATTTTTTTTTCCTCTTAGTTGCGCTTCCATACATGCCTTTTTTAACTGTAATTTAGGTAGATTGAACTTATAATTTTATGAGAAGTTTTTTCATATTTACTTAAGGTTTGATATCTACTAGACTACTACTTTTTTTTTAAAAAAAAAAAACCGTGGATGCCACGCCAACTTTTTATTAGTGCCCTCGAGTTCTCCTTTATTCTTTACCAATTCCTATATAAAATTATTTTAAATCTCCACCGAAAAGAATATTTTTAAACAAGTAATAAAAGACAATTTTTTTAAAAAAATTACAAAAATAAAAGGTTGATAAATAAATGATACAACCTGATAAACAATTCAGAACTCATTTTTTATAAAATAACTGATTTAAAATTGTACAATTTTAAAGTTCTTTTTCTATAAAACAATTACTAAATGAAAATTTTTGAGAAAAATGGATGAGTAAAAAGGGTATCTATAAACAAAAATAGAAAGATGGTCCATAACCTTTGAAGCTAGCTTAAATATTTATTTATTCCCTGTATGTCTACAGATACCAAGAAATAATAATGTCCAGCTGATAACTTCCGGGGGTGAGCTTCGAATATATATGGGAGAAAAAGATGAACAAGAGCATAGCTACAAGAGTCTACTTTTTCCCCTAAAGAAAAACAAATAACTGAGAGAGAGGGGTTTTCACCAGTCTCCCTAAAGAGAGATTCTTTTTTGATGGAGTAATTGAATGGGATCAATATGATGAAAACAATATAGTACAAAAAGAAAAGGAAAAGTGGCGGTTCATGGCTACAAGCGGTTGCTTTGGTGAAATTTATGAATTTTGAACTGACAAGGATGGGCCCTCACACGTACACCTATCCGTAGCTTATAGTAATAAAGAAGCCTCTCACAGGTACACCTGTCCGTAGCTTATTGGATCTTTCCCATTCTCATCTCTACGGCAATAGTTAAGGCCTTTTTTTCTTTTTTCATGAAAGAAAAGTCAATAGTTCTGGCTTCATCAACCGTCATTAGTCACTTTCCCTTTCCTGACCTTTAATGCTCTACGATACTTCCCTTGCATTCATGATAATGCATTCACCTTCGCTAGTGCATTAAAAATGGTTTAATCAACGTTAATATGTAGCATAAATGCTCAATTTTTGTACTGGTAGTTTCTCCATCCTTAAATAGAACTTTTAATAGTAAAAAAGCACACAAACGAAAGAGGCGCCAAAATTTATGTATTTTATAAAATTTATTTTTTTTCCTCTCGAACTTTTAGCCTTTATTTAATGACATGAAAAGTGGTGCATCTACTAATAAGAATGAAAAGAAACCCCATTGCAATCTTCACCCTCCACCCACATTTTACCTGTCAAAATAGCACATGAAGCTTGTATATGGCAGCTGTCTCAACTCCTGAAACAAGGAGCTTTATTTGCAGGTGAGATAGAGAGATGCTTAAAATCCAGTGGTGCGTGTATAATTTGCTTCAGAAGACAAATAATTTACAGGGGCGAAAAAGCTGTCCTCAATTTACATACATGCCAGTTCTCTTCCTCCCAGAACCCAGTTCAAACAAGACCAACACTCGGCCATTAGCACTAACACTAAAATTTGACACAGGGCCTTATGATCCCAAGCTTCGCTGCAGCTTGAGGATGTTACTTGGAGAAAAAAAAAAAAAAAAACATCCATACTACCGTCAACAAGACAGGTATAAGTTTGTCAATTCAAACCTTGAGATGACCATCTCGCTGATGACGACGACGACGACTTGCCCAGAGAAACGGAAGCCAGAGATGATGCCCAAACATGAAAGTTCCTAGCCTTGCACATTCTAAGCTTGGTCCAAATCCTTCTGACATCAATCACATGAAGAACACGTCCCATCGCTTGGCAAGTCTCCCCAAATATTTGCAGGTTTAAATGAGGAACATACGAAACCCAGATAGCCCTCACGCTCCATGCAATCTTTGAGTATACAGAAAAAAGAATTCTCAGACAGAGAAACAATATGGAGAGTGCTAAGTAAGGCTCCCTGATTGTCATTTCTTCCAATGACAAGCTCGTCAATGACTTCATAGTTGATTTTTCCTCACTGTGTGAGCTTTGCCGTTGATCATCAGCAAAATATTGGATCGGCTCAATACCTGAGACACAGGCAGATAAGTCAAGAGGGGTATAGGCTCGCTCACTATAGTCAGTTAGTTAAGTCTCTTGGAATCAAAGTAGGTTTTTCAATATATCATTTGCATATAACACCCAAAGCACCATAGTATTTCGGCTCTTCTCTTGGGGATAAAATACACTAATCACGTGGCCAGTAGCTATCAGGTCAAGAGCAGGTATCAAATAGCAGTCTAAAAAATTTGCCGCCAATTTACATATAAGACTCAGGATGAGCTTACCTGTGTTTCTTTCATAAAACTGTGCAAGTGAGATAAGATCTTTTGGCCCCCGATATCTCAACCTCGATGTCTGGTTCACCAGTAATATAGCCGGCAAACTATGGATTCCATTCCTTGAAAATATGCTGCAGAATAAACACAGACGAAGATACGACAACACACAATTAAAAGATTGCTCATTCAGTAAAAAAGTTTCTGCTCAATCTCAAATCATATTAAGGGGGGGAAACATAACATTGGAAAGAAACTATTTGACAGCACTTCAAGGCTTTAGCCCAGCCAACAAAGAGCCTATCTAATTCTTACTGAAAGAAGAATGAACTAATGCTCACAAACCAAACATGTGACAGAGAAAATGCAGCGGAATACATAATTATCCAAAACTTTAGAATAGGAGATAACTTTAGAACCTTGGCAAGGCTGACGATTGCTCAAGTTCCAAATGCTCTATTTGAGGAAACATTGAACTGAGGATTTCAAACTTAGGAAGCAAACTGCGTGAAAATGGGCACTGGGAATAATAGAAGAGAACAGATACATAACCAATATTCTTTTTGCCAGACAAAACTCCTTCTACGAAATTCCCATCCACCTAAGCAAATCAAAACAAGGATTAAATACATAACATAAGAATTTGCATTCTGGGATAAGTACAAATAAACAAAATAAATGTCCAACAAAAAGACCCAAAAAAATTAAATATTTTAAGTTGATCTTTCCAATTATAAGAAAGAAAGACTGCAGTAGAAACCACCATTGCACCTCAAATGCCCCGTTTTCTGAAGAACTAGGTTCTACCAAGTGGCCCCCAGTCAAAAAATGTGCCTCTCCCCATATTCTACACGCATCCACTAAAGATATAATAAACGGCCATGTGTATCTATAAATGGTCATGTTTCCATATATCTGCCAACGATTAAATAATGCTTTGGGGATCAGCCTAAACTAGTTTATTGGTAAAAAAACATGCTTCAGTTATAAATAAGCATAGTAAAATGACTAAAATCTTCATGATAAGGTAAGATGCTTAAAGAAAATAAAGAAACATGAGAGATCAATAACAATAGACAACAGCCTTGCCCAGAAATCAATCTCAGCTAGCCACTGCAGATCACCCTGCAATCCAGCTTGACACAGTGAGGATATCGCATCCAAGAAAAAAGACAGGAGGAACTTGAGAACCAAAACAAACTATTGTCCATTTAAAAAGGAAACCTACATAAAAACAAAAACTTAAGCCCACACTAACTAAGGATCCTAGCTGAAGTGAACTAGTACATAGGAACAAGCAGAATTATCTAGGTTCCTAGGGCAGCACATAGTCTTTCAAACTTATTCTGATAGTGTCAACTTTCCTGGACGGAAGAATCTTTAATATGCAATTTAACTAAATTTAAGATTCTTTCCTCTTAATAATGGGATACATCCATGATACATTTCATAGCAAGGAGTCTGCAAAGTATTGTTGGGTAGGAGGATCGAGAATTAAATGGGATCTCCCCATTCATGCTAAATTTCATACATGGCATCATCACATTCACATGTAAACTATTTTGTCAGCAGGGAAAAGGACAACTCCTTTCACGATAATTAAAGCGTATGAAGGCATGACATCCCATAAATATTTTTATTTTTGCATAAATAAGACTAAAGCAAGTATATGAACGTCTCAATGCATAAGATAAGACAAAAAACAGTATCCACAAAGGCTTCAATTAAATTGTGAGACTTTAAACTCGCG
This sequence comes from Acacia crassicarpa, assembly GCA_034222035.1. Taxonomy (NCBI): domain Eukaryota; kingdom Viridiplantae; phylum Streptophyta; class Magnoliopsida; order Fabales; family Fabaceae; genus Acacia; species Acacia crassicarpa. The sequence goes on along the minus strand of JAWXYG010000002.1, from coordinate 64,372,543 downwards.
CTGATTACAGTTCTGAGCTATTTATAAACAAGCTGACCTCTAGTTAGTGTTAGATGATCGAAGAAGATTAATCCTCATAGTCATATTGAATTTGTTAAAATCAGATCAAGTGCAACTTTGGTCTTGGTGCAAGAGAGAGTACAAGACTTGCTTGTCCCTAAAAGCATTCATGGTTTTCATTCTCCGTATTGTTGAATAGAAAATATCCAGACTCAAGACAATCTACAATGAAATCCATTATCAGCTTAGAAAATTACATTGTCGCCCATTCTCTTGAAACGTAAAACTTCAAAGGTTACCGCGCAGTTCCGTGTTTATTTGAGATTATATTTTATCAAACCGACAAGTAGCCTACCGACATCCAATATTCTGATTTTCCCTTTTCAAACCATCAAATCAGAAACTAGTTCCTTTGACCAAAAATCAATGAATGAATAACATAGGAACAGCGGAGAATAAACGATTTGCAAAACAAAATATATAAACAGCCATTCTAACTGAACAACCAAGAAGCGAACAATTTAGATATAAAAGAATAAAGGCCAAAATCACAGGCCCATTAATTTCCGAGATAAAAATTATATAATCAATCAAACGAACAAGGAAAAAAAACGGAAACATACAACCAACCGCAAATTGAAATCGAGAAAGAGAAATAGAGATAAGGAGCAGCTACCTGATGAGGTGGATTCGGGGAGATCGATAGAGGACATTGAGATTGAAGAGCGTGGACAAACAAAGCAGAGGAGGGAGGGCACAAAGCCGAAAACCCAGGTGAAGATGATGTCGATTGAAACAGAGATAAGGCAGAAATGAAAAGAAGAAGAAGGGAGGGGGCAATAGATCTCGAAGATGCCATGGAAGAGCGGTATGGGAAGTGCATAGAAGAAAACCGAAGGGTAAAATAGGAAGAATGGCAATAAATAACGGAGCGGTGATCTTCTATCCGGTCGGCTGCAACAGCTGGGGGTTGGAAGGGGTACTGTGAGGGTAGCTTTTTCTGTTCTGTAGTGGTTGTGCGATGTTCGGCTCGATGATTGCGACAAAGTGATCCAAGAATCTCCGTTTTTTAGCCTGTGTGTGTATATATATATATGATCAAATGTTTCTCTCTCCTCCGAAGCTCCCGTGCGTTCACAATTACGGAAGAGCCGAAGAGGCATTGCCTTCATTATAGTTTATATATTACTAGTATTATTATAAATCGGTAAATCGAAATACTAGTATTAGATTTTGAATATTTATTAAAAATAAAAAAAAATTATATTATATCATTAACCTCAAGGGGAAGGGTAATCAAATTAATGCTTGAAAAAAATCTTAAAGAAGAAACATAATTTTGAATGAATATGATTTTCAGAATTAATTTAAATTTAAATTAAAAATGGGTATGACTATTGTTACAGATCTGAACAGGGTCCATACTCAATGTAAGGCTCAAGAAGAGATATATTACATGTCTATCGGAATTTATCTATAGCAGGTAAATATCCTAAAATAAAAGGGTATCTTCATATAAGATATAGCGGCCTGGGTACTCGCATCGAAGATCACGCAAGATCCGATATATCCTACCTAAGGTAAATTCTATAAACACAGAGGTCAAACCCTAAGATATACAGATTACAGGTTTTACTCTAACCCTAGACTATTTACATACCGTCACACAAAACACACACCCCACCCCCTTAGCTACACGCCTGTGGATGTCTCGAACTATGTGGACTTTGATTCCTTTACAGGGTACGTAGGTCCTAGACTTAACTCTTAATCAAATCCAATAAATCCTATTCTTGAAACAGTACAACTATGAGGGACCATTTTTGTAGTAATAAATAATTTTGACAGGGTTGATTTTGTTTGGATATTATTCATCAAAATCACTTCTAAACGTTTAGTTAAAAAATGCATGAGGATTAAAACTAAATGATAATTTTTTCCTATATATTTTAATGATGATTAGAAAGAGAGAGATTCGACTTAGAGAAAATTACATTTAAACATCATTTGAATGTGTAAAACCTCACGAATTTCTGTTAAATTTATTAAAGGACTTAAAAGTACTAAGGATCATATTGAGATTTTTAAATTCGGGTGAATTTATTTTTTTGCCCTTAGTTTTTAAATAAATTAAAAAAGAAAAAGAAAAATGACCCTCGCTGGAGGGCTACTCGGGCCGACCACCTAACGGTCTACAACCCCCAGTGCTTGGGCTCAGGTCACCAACGACCTGAGATCCAACGATTTTTTTTGTTTTTTTTTTTTTTCTGGGTGGGGTTAAATCTTTTGTTTTTTTTAAAATAAGATTTAATAAAAGTATGAAAGGTGAGGTTCGAACTCACCCCACTTTATGGGGACTAAGTGGTCCAACCACTAGGCTACTTGGTTCCTTTAATATATATATGCATTAACAAATATATATATTTCTCTAAACATTTATTTATCAACAAATACTCTTATAAAATCTCATTACTGAACTTGTAAATACCATTAATAAATTAGTAATTCTCATTATAAGATTTGTTATAATTGACCTTTATTTATTATTTCATGAGAAATATTTGTGAAAAACATTAATGAAGCACCGGTAATTACCATTACTAAACTTGTAAATACCGTTAATGAATTGGTAATTTTCATTATAAAATTTGTTATAATTGACCTTTATTTGTTGTTTCATAAAAGACACTTGTGAAAATCCTGACGAAAGTACTGGTAATTACCATTACTCAGCTTGTAAATATCATTAACGAATTGGTAATTCTCATTATAAAATTTGACTTTAATCGTTAAGTTTGACTTTTTTTTGTTGACTAACGATGATATGGCTTTCAAATGTACAAAAATTTATATATGGTTTGACTAAAGAGCGCCCCACACTAAATGATTTTTTATAACCATTATACCCATTATAATTTAATCTATTGACAATTATACCCTCTTCATTTTTCAACCCAATCCCTCGTTTCTCTCTTGATGTCGTCACCCCCTTCTCCTTCATCCACCGCCTCCTCTCCTTCCTCAGCCTTCACTACCACCATCGACCTTGGCAAGAACAAAGCTACATCGCCATCCAAGCCACGGTCTCTTCCTCCTTCGTCCTTCCTCACATCCAAGTCACCGCTATCCAAGTTGTATCTGACCGCCATTAATGGACTGCAAGGAAGCTTCAAAACTCCAATCATACCGCTAACACCGATGGTTGCGTTGTCATGCTCTCCTTTGATTTTTATTTTGGGTTCCCTCCAGATTTTCTACCGACTGGTTCTTAACTCTCCATAGATCCTCCAGATTTTGTTTTACATTTCTGAAGATGGGAGAATGAAGGAGATGATTATTTAAGGACTATCAAAAGTTCTGATTGAAATGTGTTTGATTATGTTGGTTCCAAAGTTCAATGAATTATCCGACGAATGATTGTGGGTAATCTAAAGTTTGCAGGGTTGGGTTAGGATTATGGTTTGGATTTCACATAAACAACAATTTGAGTTCGTTTTGAGATTGATTTTTGCTTTTGAGTTCAATTTCTGGGTTGACTTTGAATTTTGGACTTAATTTTGATTTCTTGGGGGAAGTATAGGAGGATGAAGAAGACAATGAATCTGGAGAAGGAAAGAATATTACTTTTATTTAATTAATATTAATAAGTTAATAAGAAATCAAAATTATATAATTTTTAAAAAAAACAAAAAAATACTACCTCCGGTCCTAATTATAAGACATAGTTGACTTTCTTTGGAGATATTAAGGAAGCTAAATAAGTTACTTAATCATTTCTTATGTTGTGCATCTTTAGATTATATATTAGTTTATTAGTTAAACTAATTAATTTGAAGAAAAAAATAAAAATAGTCTAAAGTAATTTAATTAGCTTTCTTAATTTCTCCAAAAAAGTCAACTATGTCTTATAATTAGGACCGGAGGGAGTACTTAGTATTAGGTGCTCTTTTAGCCAAACCATATATGTATTTTTGCGCTACATTACCGTCCTGTTAGGTAAAAAAGTCAAATTTAACGGTCAAACGGTATTTTTATATCTAATTTATAACTACGTAGTCATTTTTGCACCTCAAAAAAGCAATTGTTATTGAACACTCCTCTAACCAAAGTACATGTGTTTTTTACACCTTAATCCTATATGATTCCATGATTGTTATGTTCAATTAGTAGTTAGTTTTGTCTCTGGACTCCAAGTCTTTTGACACAGTGCCTTGTTTTTGTTTCAATATGCGGGTGTGAGTGCAGGTTCTTGGCTTGGTGGGTGACCAACTGGAGTATGGAGGCGACATATGTGGTGCAGTTCTAAGCATTCGTTTCAATGAGGATATATTGAGTGTTTGGAATCGCAATGCATCCGATAGTCAGGTTGGCATCATATATCACTCTGATTCATGCAACGCTAATAGCTCTTGTAATGCATGCTTATCTCTGATGTATTGATATTGTTTATGCCAGGTAGTACTGGCTCTGAGGGATTCGAATAAACGTCACTTAAAACTTCCTCATGGCTATGTTGTGGTGTACAAGCCTCGTGACACCTCTTTGCGGGACAATTCATCTTATAGAAACACTAGGTTGAGAGGATAGGGACATGAGTACAAGCCTCAGTGCCTTTTTATCAAAGCACTGCTCTAGGCGCTTTTTTTATGTTGCTGTTACTGTCACTTAGGGATCATTGTTAATAATAGGTTATATATGGTTCATGTCTGGGTATTCCTATGTACATAAAATTTTGGAGACTTCGCTTGATAGTTCATATATATGTTTAAGGCTGTGGGATAGCGTTATAGCTCTCAGGGGGCTGGTAGATTAGTTTGTAGGCAGCATTTTGATTGTGCAACAAAACAGCAAAATAGATAATGTGATGTTGTTATTCTACTTGGTCAAATCACTTTAAAAATTGATGTGATCCTTTGGCTAACTATCCTCGTTCTTTGGAATTAGTTTTCCTACCTTTTCTTTTCTTTGGTTAGACATATTGATCTCGACTTATTTAAATTTTTTAGATGAGATCTGAACGGTTTATATTTAATTTTTTTAAAATGTTTTTTAAAAAAGTTATTTAAGAGATTATCTTTAGTTTAGGTTTTTTACCCATGAAAATAACCTTTTTTTAAAAAAAAAAGTAAAAACAAATTAGATTTAGATTGTTTAGATTTCATATGGTATGAGCTGAACTCATCATGCCTATCAGTTGCATAAGTAAGGAAACTTATTCCCTTGTTCCATAGGTCTGATGTATCGATCATTTTTATTTCTATATTTTGACTTCATTGCAAATTCACTTATAAATTTTAATTTGTTTAAAATTCAGATTTTTAACTTTAACCTAATACAATTCAATCCCAACACTTCATTGGTTGCTCAATTTAAGAACTAACCTTAGTTTTTATAGTTTTGTTTTTTAAAATATAAAGACTAACTCTTTATGTAATTAAAAGGATGGGGATCATCTATTCAGGATTTCATGAAGTACCAACAAAATCTACTTATTATTACTCTCTCCGGTCCTAATTATAAGACATATTTAACCGATTTTGTGGAGATTAAGGAAAGAAGTTACATTAGTTATTTTTACTCATTTTCCTAAAATGCCCTTATATAAATTTAAAATGATATAAATAAAAGTGAATCAATAGCTCTTACCGCATATTCTCCAACATCATGTATCCTAACACACACACATACAAACGCACATGTGTATATGCATACACACAAATATGTGTGTGTGTGTTTATATTTGTACATATGCGCACACACACACATATTGACAGACACACACACACACAAATATACAGAGGCAGATCCAAGTAGTTAATTGGGGGGCACGTGCCCACCCTTAAATTTCAACTGTTGCTTTATTTATTTATTTTATTTTATTTTTATTTTTATTTTGTCTTCTCTATTTTTCTCAGTCGTGCCACTTGCGCCTCTGCTTCTTCTTTTTCTATTTTCCCAGTTGATCCCGTCTGTGAGTTGCGGTCTAACTTCTAATATAGTATTTTAATTGGGTGTGTTGGTTCTCATTTCATGCCTTTAAAAAAAAAAAAAAGAAAAAAATTAAGGTGCTTGTTATGTGTTCATTACCTTGATTTGGGGGTGTGGCCATATTTTCTTTTTAGTGCTTCTTCTTCCTCATATCTTGGGTGTGGGCATTTTTTATTTTTTAGATATTTTATTTATTTAGATTAAATTATATATTACAAGATAAAATATTTTTTCATACATTATCTCAAATTAATTAATTTAAGATATTAGATGTAAAAAAACATTTCAAAATGTAATATATAATTTAATATAAATAAATAAAAAAATACCCTCACCCGTATAGTATGAGGAGGAACAAGCCCTTAAGAGAAAAACATTCAATTGAGAACCCGATGGCTTGGGCTTGCATCTCTCTCCTTTTTGGAGATATTATATTTTAATTTAATGTATTTAAAGTTTTGTTTTAAAAAAAAATTCGGGGGCGCTACCCTCGAACCCCCGCATCCCCCAACCAATGGTGCCCCTCCATAAATTCCTGGATCCGCCCCTACAAATATACATATATGTGTGTATGTAACTATATATATTTGTGTGTAGACACACACATATGCATACATACATATATGTATACACGCACATATATGCGCATGTGTGTCTATATATATTTGTGTGTAGACACACATATATACATATGTAGATACACATATATATTTAAAAGTTTTATTGATTAGAAGAGTTTACACACCCACATATATATATACTCACAAAAAACCAAACAAATTTGAAAAAAAATAAAATAATGATGTTTTAGGAAGAAATTGACAAAAATTAGAATGCTGTCTTATAATTAGGACCAAAATCAACTCTCAAATGTTATCTTATAATTATGACCGGAGGGAGCATATCTGAAAAAGGCATTGATTCTTAGCTTCAATAGATGAAAGAACTAGCAAAAAAAAATGTTACTCGTAGATATAAACAGCTTGTCAAATGAGCAATCCAATTGTCCAATGCCCCCACTACCCACTAAAGAAAAACACCAAAACTTGTTCTTTTCACTCTTATTTCCCATGTGCCCAGCACCACCAGTGGTCCCCCTTGGTGCTTCCCTGTCCCATGTGTCGTGCACAACGATCCTGTTTATTCTTTTTTATTTCCTTTCCATAAATTACACAGTCATTATGTATTTATAAAAAGATTGAACTCATCACATAACATCACGTTTAAAAAATCATCAAGGGAGATGTTTGGTGGCAGATAGTGTACATGTTTATGTTTAAGTTTAAGTTGGTGTTTAAGAAGTACATTTACATATATCGTAAATTATGTTAGAAAAACAATTTCCATCGCTAATTTAAACCGACATCAAAAGGTATAGATACTTTTTATTTTTGTTTTTGTTGTGTTAACTCAAAAGTCAAAACTCTTACCCAATAATAGAATACACCTTTAGTTTTTTCTTACAAAATTATATTATTTCTATCTATCACAAATAAAAATAAAGAATTATTCTTTAAAAAAAAATTTGTGCTGAAATTTCTAATAAGCAGCTAGTCGGCTGAAACAGACTATTGTTGTATCCGTGGAATCCAAATCTGAAATAATAAATGAATGATAGCCTCAATCTCATTTGGGACAAGCCACGAAAGGCACTTGAAGCAGCATGCATGGTGTGATGATTATTGAATTTGAGGTGAGATATTTAGCTTCCACCTTAGATATTTCATAAATGAAGATAAAGACGATGACGACGACTTCTATAGCTCCCTCGCTGGTGTGACAATGATTGAACCACTGTCGCTCTCTTGCCATCACACCCACTTTGAAGCTTTCAAAAGCTCCAAATAATACAATTTGCCTTTTTTTTCTTTGGAGTGTCATCAGCTAAACGGTTTTTTCTGGGTTTCTCTGATCTCCTTCTTCCCCAATTATCGACTGCCTGTTAGCCGTTTTCCATCATCCTCTTGTGTTTCAAATGCATATATAAGACATTGAAAATAATAGTTTTCTGGTTTTATTTTATATAATATTTCAGACTAATGAGATTTTTTGGGGAAAAAAATGAATTACTACTATAAGAACAGAGGACAGGGATAAGAAAGATGGTTACGCACGCGACTTCCAGAATAGATCAAGATAACCAACACAGAGAAGTTGGCCCCAGGTCATGGGACCCGCTTTATGTGTAATTTTTCGCCGTTCATTAATTACTATTAAGTAAGGGATTGAATGGACGGTTAAAGATTGGGTTTTTCTATTTCCCATTTTTTCTTTGCTATTTATCGGCCTGGCTATTGGCCTTTAGGCCTTGACTCGCCTTGAACGTTAAAGGAGGAAACAAAGGAGGTCTCTCTCCCTCTTTCTCTGTTTTACTCTGCCATTCATATTTTTCCAGTTATACATATTGTAACAGAACGATAAGAGAGAGATACAAAGAGGGGAAAGATGAGAGAAATAATAAGTATTCATATTGGTCAAGCCGGAATTCAGGTGGGGAATTCATGCTGGGAACTTTATTGCCTCGAGCATCAAATTCAGCCCGATGGCTTGATGCCCAGGTATATTTCTTTTTGTTCTCATTTAATCTGTGTCTGGTTTTGTGCCAATATGTTTCTCCAGCGATTGAAATTCTCGTACTGTTTTATATGATCACTGTCTTTTTACATCCGTGGAAATACGTTCTCATGGCTAAGTTTTATATGATCAACGCCCAGGTATATTTCGTTTCTATTTTTTGGGGTCCCAAAACTTTGAGAACCTCAACGTATCGAATCTTTGAACTTGATCTCGCTTTGGTTCTTCATTCTAACTTTTACCCCTTAAAATTTAACTATCTCGCTCATCTTTGTTTCTTAGTTATTAAGTTTTCAGATCCTTCTGTATTCCCTTTATCTCTCTATGATGATTTCTATGGAGTAACATACTAATGCTGTAATGCTTACCAAGCAGTTGACGCTATATATATATATATATATATATATATATATATATATATTTTTTTTTAAAAAAAAAACATGTTTTGAACTCTGTAATTTCGCTTCCCCTGACATGGGGTTTCTAAATATGATGTTATTTCATGTCATTGTTATTATTTGCCGAAATGCTTCTTGAATTGAAAGGCATACAAGAAAAAAGGATTGGAATTATTACTATTTTAATGGTTGTGAATTTTCCTTTATAGCGAACTCTCTTTATTGTTCCTGTTCAATTCATGAACAGAAGAAACGGACTGTTGGTGAAATCTTAGAAAACAATGTAATCTGGGGGATCATGTGGTTTGATCCTCTGAATTTTGATTGCCTTGAAGAAAAGAACCTTATTTTTTAAAGTATTGTGTTACTGTTTACCCTTCTCTTTGGCCCAAATAATGTTTCATTTACCTACTTGCAGTGATTCCTCAGTTGGCGTTGCAGATGATGCTTTTAACACCTTCTTCAGTGAGACTGGTTCTGGCAAGCACGTGCCAAGGGCTATATTTGTTGATCTGGAACCCACTGTTATTGATGAAGTAAGGTCTGGTTCTTACAGACAACTCTTTCATCCTGAGCAACTCATTTCTGGCAAGGAAGATGCCGCCAATAACTTTGCAAGGGGACATTACACCGGTACTAACCCAGCTCTAAATTTGATATTACGCTGTTTTATTTACTCAACGCTTTTGTTTAATAATCTATCCAAATAAATGGTTTTTGATCAAGCATAATGGTGTATGTACCTAATCTCACCTAGTGTAATAAGACTATCGTTATTGTTGTATTATTTACTCAACAATGCCACTTACTGCCTTATCTGTGCTGCAGTTGGAAAGGAAGTTGTTGACCTATGCCTTGACCGTGTGAGAAAATTAGCAGACAATTGCACTGGTTTGCAAGGGTTCTTAGTTTTCAATGCTGTTGGTGGTGGCACTGGTTCTGGTCTGGGATCATTGATCTTGGAACGATTATCTGTAGATTATGGCAAGAAGTCAAAACTTGGCTTTACCATTTATCCTTCTCCTCAGGTGCTGCTTAAATTCCTTAGCAAATAAGAATAGAAGAAAATGATCTTTTGTAGTTGACGGTAGATAATGCGGATTGTCTAACAGTATTAGTATTGTAAACGCAGATTTCTACTGCAGTCGTAGAACCTTACAACAGTGTCCTTTCTACACATTCTCTTCTTGAGCACACTGACGTGGTTGTGCTTTTGGACAATGAAGCTATATATGATATCTGCAGAAGATCATTAGACATAGAAAGGCCAACTTACACCAACTTGAATCGCTTGATATCGCAAATAATCTCTTCCTTAACCACTTCCTTGAGATTTGATGGGGCAATTAATGTAGATATTACTGAGTTCCAAACCAACCTTGTGCCATACCCTCGTATCCATTTTATGCTCTCATCTTATGCCCCTGTTATCTCTGCTGCAAAAGCCTTCCACGAGCAGCTATCGGTTCCCGAGATCACCAACGCCGTCTTTGAGCCATCAAGCATGATGGCCAAGTGTGATCCAAGACATGGAAAATACATGGCATGCTGCCTCATGTACCGTGGAGATGTTGTTCCCAAAGATGTCAACAGTTCTGTTGCTACCATCAAGACAAAGCGAACTGTTCAATTTGTTGACTGGTAATTGAAATACCCTACCTAATGGTTCTGTTTAGTTTTGCACACAAACTAGATCTTATATTAAGGACTGGGGTAATACTATGGATTTTCTTTGGACTAGAAAATTGGAATTCTGTTAAACATAATCTGAAGGTTTGATTTTGGTGACTAATTGTAGGTGTCCTACTGGGTTCAAGTGTGGTATTAATTACCAGCCTCCAACAGTGGTGCCTGGAGGTGATCTTGCCAAGGTGCAGCGTGCAGTCTGTATGATAAGCAATAACACGGCGGTGGCTGAGGTTTTCTCTCGTATCGACCACAAGTTCGATCTGATGTATGCTAAGAGAGCATTTGTGCACTGGTATGTGGGTGAGGGAATGGAAGAAGGTGAATTCTCAGAAGCACGTGAGGATCTTGCTGCTCTTGAAAAGGACTATGAAGAAGTTGGAGCAGAAGGCCTGGAGGATGATGAAGAAGAAGATTACTGAAATCAAATATTTCCTTCAGCATTTACCTGCCTAATAAATCTCGGTTCTTGTCCCTCTCTGTATTGTATCTCTGACACTGCATTCTCTATTGCCAATCTTTGTGGTGTTCTCGCTTTGTTATTGATGATGATTCCCAGTTAGAGATTTGGGATAATTTATCTCCATGATGTATGATGAAGGCAGTTTTTGAATCAATTGCTTGCTTCTTCTTTTGAAAATCATGCGTCCGGTTGTTCAAAAACTGGATACCCTGCCACTTAATGGAAATTAGATGTTTAATTGTGCCGTTGCAATAATAGTAAAGTTGGAAGATTATCATCAATATCAATATAAAATATGAAATTTATCATTAGCCAACAAATTTCGTCTTGAGAATTTTAATTTGAAGTTCTAAGTTCAATTAATAGACAAACTCTAGTATTGTCAAATCATGTACAATACTTCCTCTGCTTCTGATCTGTATGTTTTCCCCCTAAAAATTAAACCTTTTTGTGAAAAAATGGAGAATTATTTGTTGGGTTCTTCCAAAAATTTCCTTTATTAATGGCCTGCTCCAATATATATTGCACAGAGAGAGAATTAAAATTATATTTGGAACACAAGGATAGTTTTGGAATGTCAAACTAATTTTTTGAGAAAATCAAGATCTTCATCTAATTTCAACCAAGATTCTTGATTTGTGTAATATCAATATGAATAAAGATGCATTAAAAAAATGGAGGAAGCATTAATAGCTATTTTTCATGCTTTAAACAACACACAAACAAGATTTGGCAAATTAAACAATTATTCCGTTGTTTTCTCCCCTTTGTCGTTGGTTAATTAGGATTAGACGTTTGTTGAACTAAAAAATGTATCCAAAATTAGGAGTTGTTATAAAGTTTATTTAAACTATCCATTATCTCATAAGAAAGCAGAGAAACATTCTTCGTTCTTCTAAATTTTAAAACAGCACAAAAGAACTATTATTATTAAGTAAATAAATAATATAAATGCAATAAGAACAAATAGTTTACTAATTGATTAGCAATACGTATCATTAATATACCCTACCTTGTCATTGTGGTTATAAAGGGACCTAGTTTCTCTCCTAATCCTTTTTCATTATCCCTCATCATTTCTAAATCATATCCATCCAATCAATCACAATACTACTTTACCAGCTCTCTCCTCTTCCCAATCAATGGCCTAAATGGGCTAATGAGAGAAAAGGAGAAAGAGGATAAGGAGAAGATCCTCTCCCGGTTATAGAGGGGTGTCATCTAAAATAATGTGGGGCAAGCCTTTTAAGGCTATCAGCAAAACTTACTCATGTCTTTGTAGATTCCACATTTATGCAGTATTTTTTAATGATTAGTTAATCTTTCTTTGATTATAAATATAAGATATCGTTTGTAGTGCAATTGTAGACTCCATGTGTAAACAATATTTTTTAATGGTTAGTTAATCTTCCTCTGGTTCTAAATATAGGATATTGTTTCTATATTTAAGACCAGAGGTAATAATTAATTCAAGAACATACCTAGATCCAGGCACAGATTGAATTTGTTTGTAAAGAGTAGTTCAATATCATATCTATGAAAATTGACATGTTCAACTCGACCTTTTCCCCACAATTTTGGCTCAGAATTAGGAAAATAGTTTTGGGAAGTAAAAGTCATGGTCTCGGTCTTTGCCTTGGGAAGTAAGTCATGGCCTTTGTCCTTTCTAATTGCCCTTTCAAGGGGAAGAAAGAACTTCCAGGTATCATCCTTTTTATGATTACAATCAACAATATTGACAGCCAGGGTCAATCATTGAAGAATGTATGATGGTATCTTCTTATACCAGCATTTACACATGATAATCTATATGTTGCTTTCTCCATAAGAAGATGAATGGTTTTATGGTATTAATCCATGATAATGACAACATCTCAATGGCTAGAACCAACAATATAATGTTGTTTACAAAAAGATTTCAGGAATTTGTAAATAGAAAATTGTGTTGTAGCTAGGTTGTGTTAATGCTGTGGCAATTGGTGGTAATATCATGGACAATTGATTTTTCCTCAATATTTTCACAGCTTCCCAGTGCAAACACAAGAATTTATCCTATCTGCCAATAATAGTTAGATTAAGTGGAAGAGGCTTTATTTTCTTTAAATAGTGTCAAGGATTTGAATCATGTAAATAGGAAAATAGATAAATCATATCAGAAAAAATTACTTCTAATCAGACTTGATAATTGTTCCGATGTAATTTCATAATATTGAATACCAAATGGTTTTATGAAATAAATAAATAAACGTAAAGTTTGAGCACTTTGTGTAAACCAAATTAGAAAACTCATATTTCAAAAGCTATTTTCACACGATATATTCAATTACTACCTCAAAGTTTTAATTATTTTTTACTTCACAGCTGACAGTTTAGCTATTGGAATTATCCAGCTGTCTGTTTTTGCTGGCTTTTCTAAATATGCCTCATTGTGATCTTCATGAGTCAAAGGGCATAAGAAAGTACAATGTATTTTAAGGAAAACAATAATCCATATTCCATCATTATCTATGGTTATTGGTTAGTCGTTTTGTTGATGGTCTCCACATGACCTAAAGTTTCTTTATTTGTTAATTTTTCTAACGGTTCACCCAAATAAGGGTGGGCAAATGAAACTATTATTACCGTAAATACTAAGAAGAAGAGAAGGATAAACTCATTGAGAGAAACAAAAAGCATGAACAATTCAAATGACTGAAATGCACGCTTTTATAGAGAAACATTGAACCTTAATATATTAAGATCAGCAGGATTAATATTTATTGGCCTTCTTCTTGTATCAATAAAAATACAAGGGAATTTTGAGGAAGTGAAATTACAATGCCTCCAAATGTCCAAATTCTACCATTAAAGTTAGAGATAGAGACAGTATTCACATTATACTGTTTTAGAGATTGGAGTCAATGATGACGAAGAGAATCAAAACTGAATGGATATTTTACAGATTGATTACTAAAAAAGTGGTCCCTGAAATAACTCATGCAACTTCCAGCTGACACTTGCAGAAAGAAGTCAGAAAAATAGAATTTCAAACCTCACTAAAAGTTATATCTCTGCTGATGTGATCCCAACCAATCCTATTTCAACCCCAAATTTAGATGATGGTAAAGAAATACTGAATTTGATACTAGAAATCAATATTCCAAGGTCCTTTAGACTATCAAATTTAACAGGACAGTGAACACAAGGGTGGAAGATCCCACAGAGCTTCACTGGAGTCCTGAACAGTTTCCATGTACTCTTGCACTCCGTTAATTGCATACAGTGAAGCTGAAATTTGCCTCTCAACTTTCATCCTCTCAAATTCTAAAAGATCCAAGTCACCAACATTAGGCATACCCCCGTCATTCTTAGGAACATCTGAAACCTGAGGAAGAGGAAACTGATCAAAAACTGGTCCAAAACCACCCCATGAAAGATTGGACGTGGAACCAAACCCAAATTCCTCCTTGCAGTTGCTCATATCTGGTCTATAAGCATCATCAAACAGAGAGGTATCATGGGCTGTCCCACTGGAAAGAGAACTTTGATTGCTGTCAATATTATTGCTAGAACTACTGCTAATACTAGCACTAGTACTGCTAGTAGTGCCAGTATTGGTGCTTCTGGCTTTAGGGGCAGAGGCTGCTACCACACGATCTTTTTGTTGTTGCTGCTGCTTAGTTGCAGTTTTTTTGTTGTTGAGAAGTTTCCTAATCCGGGAGGCCAGAGGAGAATCCAAGGAGACATGGGTGATGAAGTTGGTGCGAGTGTTGGCTCCTCGAAGAAGGCAAGCAGCTTCGTCATAAGCTCTGGCAGCTTCCTCTGCAGTCTCAAATGTGCCAAGCCACATTCTTATCTTCTGTGTTGTGTCTTTGATCTCAGCCACCCATCTCCCTGAAGGCCTCTGCCTCACCCCTACAAACTTGTTTGGGTTTCCTCGGATTCTGTTTCTTCCTTTGAATTTGCCCACTTTGCTGATCGGAATGCCTGCTTTCTGATGCTGCTGCTTTGGCTGCTGGAATTGAATTTCCATCACAAGTTGAGGCTTGAGGGAGAATTCTTATGGGATTCGATTCAAACAAGTCAGGGAGGGATCTTAAGAAGAAAATGGTAGGGGAAGGCTATTCTTCAGCTTCATTCAGGTGTGTTGCGAGTTGTGACTTGTGAGATTATATATGATGGAAGGGTTAATGAGAATATTGAGAGCAAGTGGGTTTGAGATGCCTATATTTTAAGTTGTGTGTGATGTTGACAACTTACCTTTCAATTTGCTTCTTTGACCTCCAATGAAATGACCGCCATACCTGTCTTTTTTGTTGGAGTTGCTTGACTATATTTGTATCTTGTTCGTTTTTCAGTTTCACTTCACATGCACCAAAAGGAGAATTAATTCTTCTTAACTCCAATTATCCCTGATTGATATAGATTTTGACTTAGTTCTTGCGTTTCCTCTAAGGTGCAATATATCCCTATATAATTTATTTTATTTTATTTTTGGTTTCTCAGTTGCCAGATACTATTTATTTCAACCATACTGCTGCACTATTTAAGAACTACCTCCTTTTCCTAATAAAATAAAATGAAAACAGAGAATACACTGCAAAAAAAATAGAACAACTAGGAACCCTAATCCAGAATCCACAAATGTCACAAAACAATGACGCCAAATTGCTCTAAAGCCATGGTAAGAGAACGTCACAGAATCACCAAACCATCAATTAAAAAATATATTGGAAACCAGACAAGAAGGCAAGAACCCATGTTAGGATTAGGGATGATTGTACCGAGTCATCGTCCTTAACTTCTGCAAATGTAGCTAGGTCAAAAGGAGTTGAAAGGATAAGCGTGAAGGCAGGAAAGAGCGCCATATGGAGCCTCCAGGGCGACCCTGCGGATACTTCCATAAACAAAGAGACTACAAATTTAAAAAACCAAACTATCATGGCGGACCACTTCATGGTTTATAATTTTATGTTTATTAATTTTTTTTGTTTTTGTTTTTTTAAAAAATTGTTTACCAATTATTATCTTGTCGTGCGAGCTTGCGTTTGTTTCAACCTCATCCCCACGTCAGGAACAAATTAAAATCTCGCAGCGTTTCTCTCCCTTTGTTATGTTTATATAGGGGTCAAGTACCAAATCTACTTTGGTAGTAGAGTTTAGTAATATTACCCTGAAAGTTTTTTCTTGTTTCAATGTTGTCCAGGAAGTTTCAAAATATAGCAATGTTACCTTATTTCATTAAAACATTAATGTAAAATTAACATTGATCATTAACAACATTGCTACATTTTAAAACTTATAGGACAATATTGAGATAAGAAAAACTTTCATGGTAACTATTCTATCTAAGAACAGGATGTGGCTAGCCCTAATGGACTAGCATGTTTGATATTGATTGAATTTGACTTGACCTAGGAATAGTGCCATCAAAGTCCATGTAGTTCGAAGATATTGGAGGCGCTTAGCCAAAAGGGGTGGTATGTATACTCTGTGACAGCTAAATTGTAAATAACTAGAGAGAGTAGAATGTGTGTACCTTAGGTTTGACCTCTATATTTATAGAGTACCTTGGGTTGGTATGGGCCCTATGTAATCCATGGCCCAAGTATCGTAACTGCTAAATCTAGATGAAGATCTTCCTGTATTATAGATAAGATAGGATCCTCCTTCATTATAGATAGATCCTGATCTACAGGATATTCCCTATTAGGCCGTATGTTGAATATGGGTCTTATACAGGTTCATAACAGTAATATTGCTCCTCAGCAAAAACTTTCAGGACAAATTTACTACTTAACCCTTTTATATAATACCTTTGAATGTTTGGCAACCCAATGTCGGTTTCAAAAGTTATTTTACATAAGTTGAGACAAAATTTATCTGATATGTTTATCTTGTAAATTGAAAAAACTACTCCCTTTTGTCTTTATTATAAGGCACCAACTAACTTTTCTCACAAACCAATAAAAATAGTTAAAGTCAATAAAGTTGCCCTACAATTTAAGTAATTTTCAATATTGCCCCTACTAATTGCATTAAACTCTAATGTTATATTAATTATTACTCACACCCACTACCATCATTAATTAGGGGCAGACATGGAAACAAATAATTAGTGTTCATTGGGAACAAACAAGTGCCTTATTAAAAAGACCAAATAAACTTAATAGTTAGTGCCTTATAAATATAATGAGGACGAGAGGGAGTATTATCCAAAATAAAACTAATCAAATAGACATACTCGAACCAGTCTGTGTGTTTGAGACGTTGTGTTACCTAATAATTGCGGTTCTCTTGGTTTATTGGTTGAAAGAGACCATTAGCCAACCTAATAAGAAATTCCAGACTTTGTTTATCAATTGAAAGTTGCTCTCTTCGATGATCGGAAACTATTTGTTTAAAATTTTCTTAAAAAAGTTCAAGTTTGCTCTTATACGTTACCGACTCGTGGAAAGTCACACAAGCATTTCTATATCGATCAACTTGGTTATATCTAACAGTTGTGGTCCAAGTAGGTATTTGAAATTCAAATGTAGACTTCAAGTAGGAAAAACGGCAATCATCTTATCATTCATCTGTGATGAACAATAATTGCCAAGTTGATTTAATCTCTATGAACTAGTAATCGTCAAATGAAACATTGATCAAGTTTGAATTTTGATTGCTATTAATTTTGTGGGAAATTTGTGAGAGCCATCTCTTTCTTGCCGCGGTTGAGAAACTAATAAACCAAACAAGATGGCAAGATTAATTAGGTTGTGATATACTAGCATGAAAACTCACTTATGCTATCTCAAGTTTTTGATATAATATCCATTTTATAGTGCAAACTAGCTACAAAGTGAATTTTACATTAAAGTCTGAAATTTGTAGATGGAAACCTTGTAGCCTTATTGTTAGTGCACGCTTATCTGATTGCAAAGGGGAAAAAAAACTTTAGTTTGTTGGAACAAAATATTTAAAGAGTTAGAGAGCAATTTGGCTAACGAACTGTTATCTTAGGAGCACCCAGCACAAATAACTTTTAAATTGACCAAAAATATCAAAAAACTTTTAAAAATCTGTAGCCAACACAAAAAATGAGTAAAACTTTTTTGTTCTGAGTGTTTCTAAAGTAAAACTTTTTTGTGTTGGGCGCTCCTGAAGTAAAAGTTTTTTGTGTTGATTGCACATTTTTTAAATTTTTTTTTGTATTTTTGCACTTAAAAGTTATTTGTGCTAAGGCGCTCCTGAGGTAAAAGTTTCTTAATCAAATTGCTCTTTAACCTAATATTAAACGTGAGAATAGCATTATATCATTGACCCAAAAGAAAGTTTAATTAAAAATATTAATCATTAAATTTTGAACTAGAGTACAGTTAGGAATCAGGGTTGGCCTTTTTAGGTCTGATATAAGAAAAATGTCAGTTTTTTAAAGCCCAACCCGAGAGCATTCCAGCCAGGGCTGAAAGACATTTTTATGAATTAAAATGGGTCAAGTAGCAAATCAACTCCGGAAGTATACACCTAGAAGCAATGTTGCATTTGAAGGTTTTTCCAGGTTCAATGCTGCCCTGGAAATATAAAATGTAGCAATGTTGTCTTTTTCTGTTAAAAAATTAACATTGACTGTTAAAAAATTGAAGTTGACTATTAACTTTTTAATAGAAAAGGACAACATTGTTATGTTTTTAGACTTTCGAGGCAATATTAAGACAAAAAAAACTTCCAAGGCAATATTCCTCTTTGGTGTATACTTCTAAAACGGATTTGCTACTTAACCCAATTAACATTATTTTTTCTTCATTTTTTTCAAAGAAATATAATTTGTAAAATACAACAATTAAAGTTTTAATTTATCAAATATTGTCAACATTAATGTCAACACGTACAATACCCTTAATGCAATAAACAAACGCAATCACTAATTTCCTAATCAAGAGTAAACTATTGTCCACAAGTAACTCAAAAGAAGCATAACAAGCTTACCATTAAGCAACATGAGTACAATGACTATCATTTTTATTTTCTTCATCACTATTATCAATTTCAAAGATATTTGATTGTGCTTCACTTCTAGTAGTAGGCTCTGCTTTATGGATAAAAATATCAAAAATATATTCTCTCACATCATGAATACATCTATTATCTTTATCTGAAACAAATAATAAACCAAACCATAAAATTAAAATATAGTTATTATGTATTTGTAATTAAATAGATAAATAATTCCATAACAAACACAATATACATATAAATTAGTAAATTAAACAGTCAAGTCAAGTTAACAAAACAAAATAAAAATATTTAAAGGGCCCAGGGTTGACCCTTTTAGGCTCTTGACCCTACAGGGCAACTTCATTTAGAATCTCAAATTTACAAACCCGACCCCTTAAGAGCTAGGGCTTAAACGGGTTTAGCCCAATTCTCTGACTTTAAACTAGAGATGTTGAGATTAAGGCATTCTTTTATTATTTTTGCTAAAAAAAAATATAACTCTTTGTTGACATCACTGGATCTAATCTAATATGATGATTAATGTTTCTCAATTTGAAGAAATTCAATTCTGCTACAACTACAAGTAGTAATTATTTAATATAAAAAAACTATAATATACACACACACGTTGTTGTGGATTATATGTTATGCTTAATTCTTAGATGATATTGACCCATTTTTTCGCTGCACCAAGTTTGTCATTGTCATTGTTATTACCTCCGGTCCTAATTATAAGAGCTAGTTGACTTTCTTTAGAAAGGTTAAAGAAGCTAAATAAGTTATTTAACCATTTCATATATTGCATATCATTATATTATATATTAGTTTATTAGTTAAACTAATTAGTTTGAAAAAAAAATAAAAATAAAAATACTCTAAAGTAATTTAATTAACTTTTTTAATCTCTCTAAAAAGTCAACTAACTCTTATAATTAGGACCGGAGGGAGTATTTTTTAAAAAAATTGATCCCAGAATTCATATGGTTTTCTGGCTCCTGCAACCTGACATTCCAAATTTGTTCCATATAAATATAATGCTTATATAGTGTATACATACTCAATATTTAATATAAAATTGTTAAAAAGCAGCATTATCCATGAACTTTAAAATGACTTATCTCAAATTGTCATGCCAAAACATAAGTCGTTGGCTATTACTCCCTCCGGTCCTAATTATAAGGCATAGTTGACTTTTTTGGAAAAATTAAAGAAGCTAACTAAATTACTTTAGACTGTTTTTATTTTTATTTTTTTCTTCAAACTAGTTAGTTTAACTAATAAACTAATATATAATCTAAAGATACACAACATATGAAATGATTAAGTAACTTATTTAGCTTCTTTAATATCTCCAAAGAAAGTCAACTATGCCTTATAATTAGGACCGGAGGGAGTATAAACCAAATGGAGAAGGACGGCTTGAACAACCAAAGAGATGTGCTTGACCACTTCAAACACGGGCTTTTTCCTTGGGCCACCTAAATAGTGAAAACACAAGCACTGAGTTTCTTTTTTCTTTCTTTCTTTCTTTCCTTTTTTTTTTTTTTTAAAGAACTCTTCCATTTTCATTTTTCACACTAAATAGAGTTGAGTTTAGCTGACTGAGCTAGTCCCTCACAATTTTTTTTTCTTATTCTAGCATGCTTATGTGAAATAACCAGAGCAGCAACATACAGAAAGTGGGGAAGAAAAATCACAAAAGAAAAAAGGCTTACCCCAAAGAGAAGTGAAGATTTCGTAAAGGAGAAAATTTTGGATGCAGAGACAAACATAAAACACTTGAATCAACATCAAATGCTGAAAGTGAACGTCTTCATCAGAATCTGGACATGTAATGCTTACATGAGGCTCTTCACATGAAATTACTTGTTGATGGATCGGCAGACTCCATTTCAGATTGTTGTGCTCACATGAATTCTTCCACTTGTGTCTTTATTTGATCATATATAATACATTTCTCAGATGGATTAAACAAACAAGTGCCCAAAATTTTTTTTAAGAATATAAACGTCAAGTCTCCAACTATATATAATTAAACTATGATCAAATAAGATAAGATCGCCAAAAATGTAATGTAACACTTACAAAGAGATCAAGGGGTGGCCAATATACTTTCTTTATCCCAACCAAACAGAGGAATTGAGCGAGATCTCCACAATGAAGTAATTAAATTATTCTATCTTGTTATGTGGCTGTTGGAAAGTTGGAGTACAAGAAGCTGCCTCATAATCCTAACTGTACCAGGCGTGGTAGGATATCTGGGATACCATAATTCTCTGCGAAGTTTGGTTCAGAGAAGCAGCATGAGAGCCTCCAACAGTGGCGGAGCAAGTGCAGACACTAATATTGGCTTCATCCCTAATTTGACTTTGATATGCAAAGACTTTTCAAACGGCGGTTTCGCACTTTGACGCTGTACCTAATCCATTAGCGATGAATGCTAGTATTACAAAATCCAATTTGCACCTGGTTTAAAGAAAGTGCAATTTCTATGCTGCTTTTGCATTTTTTTAAATGTATTTTCATTAAAAAATTCATTGATCAGAATGCCCATTCTTTCCTTGATTTTTTTTTTATTGTTGGGTGGTGTTGTGGATGTGTGCCTTTATCTATTGATTGAATTATTCTATTTTCATGTTGTTGTGCGTCCAAAACAAGGAAAGCAAAAAAAAAAAAAAAAGTTGTGATGTTTGGAAATCTATCTATGTTTGTCTGTTTTCATGATAAGGATAAGTTGCACAATCGAATAAATGATGATTCGTTTAACTCATGCATACTAACTTATGTTAAACGTAATATGTTTGATAAGATTGATGATATAATGCAATATTTTCAAGGAATGAAGAATCGAAGAATACTTTTATAATCGTTTTGTTGTAATAGCTTAATTGACTCTTGATCGTTATTTTTCTAAGTTAAATTGAAGTTTTCTTTTCTTTTTTTATTTATATTCTTTTGATTTATAATACATTTAAAAATTTCCTAAAAAAAAAAATCGGAGGCACTGCTCCTAAATCCCCCTCACTAATTGTGCGGATACAAACAATAAATCCTAGCTCTACCACTGGCCTCCAATATACAAATAACAAATGACAAGAAGGAATAACAACTTCATCGCCAATAAATTATTCAGATGATGTGTATATTACCAAACTGTAGTCAAGATTCATATATATGTTTGGACAATGGTTATATTGGACCAAATTGATGAGTTGTTGGGGAAACAAAATAGAACCTCAGGACGACGACGTGATTGCAAGAGCCAAAAGATGAGCAATATTAATACCAAAATATATATCACCAAACAAGGTTGTACTTGCACCATTCATCATGGACCAAAATTATGATATGAGTGCGTACCATAATTTTGTTAAGAAGTACTATTGAACATGTGAGAGTGCTCTGTATCGAACAGCTTTATTGGAAGTTTACCTGTAACCTTTGAGAGGATGTAGAGCCCACAGAACCATTGCCCACACCAGATCCTACGGTGAAACCTATTCGTATTGTTATCATGCGATCTCACTAATTCGCCTATGTACACACACACACACACACACACCTCCACTTCACTCAGCTCATCACTGCTTTTCACCTTCTGTTTCATCTTCCATGATTATATTGCTCATAATCTTCTTCACCGAGCCCTTTACTGGGAGACACTATTTGCTCCATTGGTATATATATATGTAGCTTAATGGCAACTTCGGACGTGGCACCATATGTAAGAGATAGGAAACGAAGAAACCCTAGTAGTGGTCCCTATGACAAGTGCTCTCACGTTTGGACCCAATTAAAGCTTGGTTTTGTGACTGTCAGAGTTTCAATGACAATGCATATTTCAAAACCTTAGGGGGATGTTATTGTGCTAATGGCCACCTTCAACAGGTCAGGCAACGAAGCTCTATGCTTTGTTAACTTGTTTTTCTTTCTGTGTGTCTTTTTTGTCGTGTAAGGCCCATTCAAGTCCTTGTAGTTGTACGAATTGGACCACAAGTTGTTTGTTTTCTTTAGCTTTCTCGGAGCCATTTGTCTCCCTTGGTTTTTCCTGTAGCCCTATGGTCCAAAGGGTTTTCTCTCATTCTCTCACACGCCCCATTTGAGCCATTGATTATTAAGAAAAAGAGAGAGAAGTTAAAGTAGTATTGTGATTGACTGGACGAATATGATATAAAGATGATGAGAAATAATGAAAAAGAGATTATGAGAGAAACCCAACTCGGTCCAAATCTCATCAATAGGATTCAAATCCATTAGACGGTAATAATAAATACAAAAAATGAGTAATTATATTACAGTAATAGTTTTATTTTTAACCAAATTAACCATAATGTCCAAAAAAAATTTACCATGCTCTTTAATTAAGATGTCATCTAAGTTTTCTTCATATTATCAACTGGTAAGATGCACCGTGGAATTAAGATGGGAAAAAAATATTACCCTCCTCAGATTATTTTTAACTTATTTTAAATCACATTAATAAATGGTGAAATAATAATATTTACTCATATTGCATACTTTAATAATATAATATTTTTCAAAATATATACTTCGTAAATGAATTCGTTATATAGTATACATAAATCGATCACTTTCAAACATAATGACTGTAGTTCTGTTTTTGATAATATACTATAAGTTTGAGTTGGGGCAATTTTTGGTTTGGAATTTACATCAAAGATAGAGAATTTACTCAGCTTTTTTTCCTCTTCTAAATCATATATGCAATATTTATAAAGATATAAATTTATTTCAGAAAAAGTATACACTATGAATAATAATTAGAGAGAGCTGCAATAAGTTCTATGTAATTCTGGTTCGGAGTCTAAAAGTTAAATAAACTATAGTATTCATGATTTTAAAATAGTAGTGCCACTTATTATATTTAATATTATTATGGATATTGATATTTTGGAGATGATTGGTATAGTAGTGCATATAATACTTCCTCATAAGATTACATATAATTTATTTTTATTTTTTTAAAATTTGAGCCCTGCCCCACTTGATAAAAAAAAATCTCATAGTATATATAAAAGTGTAGGTAAAGCATCGACCATCCAGAAAAAGTCCTAATAATCAAAGGAGGAGAAATTATGATGTATCCACTTGTTTTTATTTCTATATTGATAAAGTGGGGACAAGGGTGGGGTCCACTAGGCCCCTGTTTAGAACCGCCCTAGGATCTTCCGCTGGCGAAGAATTTATTGAGCAAAATTAGAGGTCACTCCAGCCGACGTGCACACTTTCTTTTTTAATTTAGGATTTGGATAATGTAAGATAGGTCAAAATTCAAATATACAGTGCCCATTTCCATATCAGATTTTCAAATTTTGCTTTGTGCCACCGCCAACCTCTTGTGTTTTTCAGGTTACGTCTACCTTTATAATACTTGCCCGCCACCACCATGAAACCCTAGCGATATAGCTCGCTTCCCTATTGTGGATCACTTGTCATCATCTATATATAATTAACAAGCAATCCCTGCCTCCCAACATATATACAAGTACAGAGAGAGAGAGAGAGTCCAAGGAGAGACGATGAGGAGTCCAAGAGTGAAAGGGCAGATCACGCCATGTTGTAGCAAGGTAGGGATAAAGAGAGGGCCTTGGACGCCGGAGGAAGATGAGGTCTTGGCCAATTTCGTCAAGAAGGAAGGCGAAGGACGGTGGCGCACCCTTCCCAAGCGGGCGGGGCTGCAGCGCTGCGGCAAGAGCTGCCGTCTCCGATGGATGAACTATCTCCGTCCCTCCGTCAAGAGAGGCCATATTGCTCCCGATGAGGAAGATCTCATCCTCCGCCTTCACCGCCTCCTGGGCAACAGGTAATTAATCAATTAATCAACTACCACACCTATACTAATTAATTAATCCTCTAGCAATCTCTTCGTTTTTAGGGTTTTACTGTGTCTGTGTGTGTATCATCTTGTTCACACGTTTTTCATAGGTGGTCTCTGATAGCTGGGAGGATACCTGGGAGGACCGATAACGAGATCAAGAACTACTGGAATACCCACCTAAGCAAGAAGCTTATAAGTCAGGGAATAGACCCTAGGACTCACAAGCCTTTACCCTCTTTCCACAATAATTCCAAAACTCATGAATCCAATAATCCTGATCAATCATCTGCACCACAGATTAACAGTTGTTGCAGCCAGCAAAATCAGACAAATAATGTTATCCAAATCAACAGTTCTGTCGTCGTCACTACTGGGAATAATTGGGGAACAACAAGCAGCGGCAAAGTGGCGGCAAGTCTTGAAGAAAATGGGGTTGAGGTTGAAGGAGAGGTTGAAGACAAGATTATGGGGGAAGAAGATGATACCCTATCTTCGTTTCTGGAATCTTTGATCAACAACAACGACAACCAAGTACTTGGGAATCAACAGTCGCAGGACCTCCACGTGTTTCATGCTCCACCACCACATCCAACAATGGCTTCTTCTTCTTCTTCCCACCAATTTTTCGATCTTTCCTTCTGGGAATCTGAATTCCAGAGTTTCGGAGGAGATCATCAACAGTATGGTTACCCTTTCAAGTAATTATAATCACTCGCTAGCTATACTTGTGATGAATCAGCATATATATGCGGGTAATATATATGTATATGCTATAACTAGCTAGTACATATATATGTTCATTAATTTGTTCAACAACAGTATGCTTTGGTTTCTTATTGTGTTTCTTTGACCAAAAAAAGAAAAGTTTCTTATTGTGTTTGGATATATATATATATATATATATATATATATATATATATAAGGGTCCTGTTCCATATATATAGGGAACGAGCCAATCTGGGAATTAAATTGTATTTTGTTAGACTGTTGGTGCAAAACCTCCAGTTACATCGTACAAATATATCATCCCACAGTCTCTTAATTGCTTTAACGATTGTGTCAGGCCTCTGCTTCATTAAATTCTTGTATTGTAAAAGTACTTTCCACATATTTAATTAGCATTTTAAATATTGCTACTATATACTGGCCAGTAGATTTTAATTTCCTCGCTTTTTCTGTCTCCCCGTTGGGTATCTATAATCAGTGTCTTCAGGAGTTAGCCTTGATATACAAAAGCCATACATATACGACGGCTAACCATTTGATCAATTAAATTCGATATCTAATGTTTCATGACACATCATGGTTCTTCGTCAACTTTCGACTACGTACGTAAGTGGGTAAGTGTCTGTGAGTGTTGATTCTAGAACTAAAAGGAGAAAAATGGGATCCCTTATAAGGATGGTCATAATAACCCAGATTTGTTGATTACTCCAATTAGAGAGGGATATAATTATATATGAATTGTGAATCATGAACTATATACAAACTGGAAAATTCTGCTCCTATATATGAATATGTTTTATCAGACAATATAAGTAATGAAACCCCCACCCACAGAGGCTTTTCGCATTCCCAGTATGAGACGCTAATATATTCCCCTATATATCATTGTTCTTGATCAGTGGCTATAATCCCAGAAATCAACATTACGCTCTGCCTTGTGAATGTGAAATATTTATGGCGCGCGCATTTCGTTTGTGTGCATGTGTGTATTCTCCAATATTTATATATGAAATGTTTTTGATTTGATATCTCCAAAACACGGATATTAAATATTAAAGAAACTAACGAAAATATTTCAAGGCTGCAAATATATAATTAATTATCATGTAATGTCTATTATATACCTCCTCCAACTTCTAATCAAAGTTTGTAATACAAATTACACTATAAATTTTATTCGATAATTAAAATCGGAGGTAGTATGTATCTAGTAGCATTTATGTTACGCACTAGCTAGCCTTTCTAAACATAGCAATCATCTTTGTAGAAATCTCGTGTTTTTCCCTTTTATGTGTATGTTATTGTTGACTACTGCTGTTTGAGGGGATAGTGGCTGTGCAGCAGTGGAGCATCTGAATTATAAATAAGAGATTTATTTCGCTTACATGATATTAATTAGCTAATTTATTTATGTTTTAACAGTTTAATTTGTATAGAAGGATATTGTTAATCAGTGGCGGATCTTGGACTCCTGGATTTGGAGTATCCTTTTTTCACGCAATTCTCAGGGTTTAACAAGCAATTGATGATAATTCATGATCAAGAGTGTAGTACTCTTTCTAGTAGTGATCAACCACTTGCAAGGGGGCCTTGACCCCAGCTTACATTCTAAAATTTTTTAATATGTATATATATATAGGGAAAAATATTTCTCCAGTCACTAGAGATAAGTTATCTCCAGTGACTACTCTATCGTTTTGAATTAATGAATGGTATATTTGTAATTTTAGATGAATTAATGAAGGGTGCAAAATTACAAAAACACCCTTCATTAATCTAAAACGACGTAGTTTTTGGGGTCACTGGAGATAACTTATCTCCAGTGACTAGAGAAATACTTTACCCATGTAGATATATGTATGTATGTAATCTAAAACGACGTAGTTTTTGGGGTCACTGGAGATAACTTATCTCCAGTGACTAGAGAAATACTTTACCCATGTAGATATATGTATGTATGTATTATATGATATTTTGTTTTCGTCAATAATTTAGCTTCAACTAATCTCTTGTCTTCTTTATAAGATAATGTTTAGTTCAATACTCATTGGGCTACAAGAGGAAGTAAAATTCCTATATATTTAAGATACCTATTAAAAAGGTTAGTATCATCTTATATCTTGTTTTGATTTATAATTATAAGTTATTAATTATTAATATTTTCAATGTTATGTAATACTATTTAGTAAATAATTAAATATATTATTTTTGGCCAGGACTAAAAATATTTTATGATCCCACCATTGTTGTTAATATTGATATTGATATGCAAAAAATAACACTCAATTATATATAATATCCACTTAGAGATTTTCCCTAAATGGCATTACTCCCTTCCATCCTTAATTTTCTGCAAGTTTCATAGTATAACGCGCTTCGTCTAAAACATTAATTTTTTCTAGCAGTATATCCCACTGATTACTTCCATAAAAATAAAAAAAAGTGAATAAAGACATATGAGATATAGGATTTACATAATAAAGTTGAAGTTTTTTCCTTTTAAGTTTCAATGCATATAAATATATGTTCGATATTTTGTTTCAAAAATTTGTAGGTAAGAAAGGTCTATCGATATATCATTTTTTTAAATGAATATATAAGCTTTTTAATGAAACTCATACCAACTACGTACTAGTTAATTCGACCACAGATATATGTAACGATTTTACTTGCAATCTTGCATGTCAGCTAACTCTATGTAATAGAGTAGTATGAAAGCAGGCATGCACAGGGGGCGTTATTATTCTCACGGCTGAAGCCGAATCAAGAAGTAAACACGTTGAATTTGATTTCAGTACTAAGTAGTTCTCCCACCTCATCAAATCTAGATTTGATTTAGACGGTTCATATTTAAGTTTAACTATTATTGATTTTTTTAAAATAAAAATTAGTTAAATTGATATAAAATTTAAGATAAAGATAATAGTTTAACTACTATTGATTTTCTTGATTTAGAAAATCACCATTTTAAGAAAACTTAAATGTCTGGACATTCCAAAATCATATCTAAACATCATAAATATGATGAGTTGGGAGAGCTAAACACAATATTTAGTATCGAAACCAAAGTCAAAAACATTGACACCTATATATGTGTATGTCCATGTCTTCGTGAAAGTTGCACGCAAAACAAATTCACATATCATTCTCATCATAAGCGTGAACTGACAATACCAATTGAAACAAATGATGCATGTAATACTACATCGTGTTTGGGATCATGATCATGTTTGAAAGCCCACATTGCATCTCAACTGTCAAAAACTAGTTTTTGACTTCTTGTGATGTTAAGAATAGCCCCCCCCCCCCCCCCCCTTTTTTTTTTGACTTTTGAAGAAAAAACAACTTTAACCAATAAGCTAAAATTTTATATTTTTGGCTTTGCTACGGTAGAGAGAGAATAAATTAAATACCTTATGAATACTGAGTCCCATCTTCTTTTTCAAAACCAATCAAAACATAAGGGTGAGGAGACGGTGAGAGCGGAAAAAAACATGGTGAAAGTAAAATGAGATGTTTGAGTTGTCCAAAAAAAAAAAAAAACTAGTTCCGCTGTAACTGCTAATAATCTAAACAGGCCCTAAATCACATTACACAATTTAACTTTTACTCTGTATTGTGTAAAAGTCATATTAGAAAAAAATTATTTCTGCTACCTCTAATCCAAAAACAATTATATGTATGAACTAAACATGTTAAACATCATACACAAATGTATAAGTGAATGTTAAAAGATGGAATGGAGAGATACATACCAGGGAAACAGAGAGAGCTGAGCTGAAAGCAGCAAGAAAGCTGGAAAAATGAGAGACAGAGAGAGAAGTACAGAAGTTGGGAATGGGTGGGTAGCTGATCAGATTTTAATTTGTAGAATGAAAAAGCCGTCTGTTGGAGGGCACGTGATCATATGGAGCAAACACAGCCAATTATACAAGTTACCGAACATTCTAAAGCAACCAACTCAATGGGAGAATGAGAAAGAGAGGGGCGTGCGTGGTTTGGTACTTGGATCCATCGGTTTCTCATCTGGTGGACCTAACCTGATTTATTTTTTTATTTATTTATTTTTATACGAGGACCTAACCTGATTTTTTTTTTTTTTTTGGGTCTGGACCTAACCTGATTTTGAATTGGAATCCGCTTGCATTACAGGGACAAGTTTTATTATCTTAATGGGCTTTATATGGCGGCTAGGCCCAAACCCCAATACACGAGTTTGACCTCTTTGAATTGTTTGTCTATGAAGCCTAGTCAATGGAATGGCTGCGGACAACAACGTTTGTGGTGTGCTCCTGGTTTATTAAGCACTGTTTTTTTTTCCTATTCTCTGTGCGTCTTCTCTGGTGCCATGGATCGTCTTCCCTCCTACTCTTCTCAGAGAGGCTCACAAACGGGCTTGTTCTTGAAGCTCAAACCCACATGGCTGGCTCTTTTGTCCTCCTATTTCTTCTTTCTCTTCTGCTTTTACTCAATCTCCAACTTCTTCATCCCTCTCCTACACCCAACCCCATCTGATTTATTCTTGGAATCGCCACCGTCTGAGCTTCTTCGTCACCCTTCTCCGACCACCCCTCGTCTCATCCAAACCTTACACACAAATGCTTCTCCCTCCTTAAACTCTGTTGCTTCCGAAGAGGCTGTCGGTGAAGCTCTTAAAAGTCAACGAACCACCGGTAGGCATATTGTATTATTGTTATTTTCATTATCATTCTTTTGCTTCCATATATTATTCCAATCAGGAACTTTCGTGTTCGTAATTCTTCTCTGACTAGCTACATTTTCAACATCAATTGGCTGAGTTTTTATTTCGTGATTAATCCTTCTGGGCATCTGGCCAAAGAAGTCTTGATCCATGTTGTTTCAGTTTTTTCCCCCCTTCAGGTTTCTTGTTTCTAAAGTTATCATAATATATTATGGTCATCAGAACTGTGCAATATGCAAGGGCTGGAATCCAAATGTCTCAAGACTTGCATTTGGTTTTCCTCTCCCAAGCATTTGGGTATCATTTTTGCGACAAGCTTTAATTTGTTCCAATGATTCCGGTCGCAATTTATCACCAAAAAATGATTTTGTATCATAAACGAGCAATACTCCATTACACGTACGCGTATTAAATATTTTTCAATTAAACTTTCTATCTAGTTTGAAAATTTGACTAACAAGCTGGTTAAGAGAAGAGTAGAGAGAGCTTTCACATACAAAGAATGTAAAATTAATATAAGATCTGCAATGCGAAGGGATGATATCTTATAACCAGACAAATTAGAAATTCTTAGGTGGTGTCAACTTTTGCTTGCTTGTATTGGACTAAAGCCCACAGGTTAGCTTTTATGAGGTTATTCCAAGATCATTTCTGTCCATAACCATTGTGACTGCCCAGCGGCTCAATGTAGATTGTAATTGACCATGCTTGTGTGGGTGATTCCATGTCAAAGTTGACTAGTTTTAAATTTTAACTAATTTTGAAGGTGAGAGAGAAAGTGAGAAGAAGGACGTGTATCATGAGAGAGACATGTTTATGGAAGACTACGAAGAAATGAAAAGAAGCTTCAAGATATACGTGTATCCTCACAGCAAGGACGATGCTTTCGCCAATGTGCTGTTGCCGGCGAATGAAGAACCCGGCGGCAACTACGCCAGTGAAAGCTACTTCAAGAAGGCTCTCATGAACAGCCAATTCATCACACCCGATCCAGCAAATGCAGATCTCTTCTTCATGCCTTTCTCCATTGCGAGCCTGAGGCACGATCGCAGAGTCGGCGTCGGAGGAATCAAAGGCTTCGTTAGAGACTACATTCGCGAAATTAGTCACAAGTATCCCTACTGGAACCGATCCGACGGGGCCGATCACTTTTACGTCGCCTGTCATTCTGTGGGAAGAACTGCCATGGAAAAAGCTCCCCAAGTGAAGTTCAATGCCATCCAGGTTGTTTGTTCTTCTAGTTATTTCCTAACTGGCTATATTGCTCATAAGGACACCTGTCTCCCACAAATTTGGCCTCGACAAGGAAATCCTCCTAACCTTGCTTCCTCAGATAGGTATGCCTTCAACCTAACATGAATTTCATTGGACTATATTTCTCTGCTCCACAATTTCTTCACTTTTCTCATTACTTCCTTGATATGATTTCACATTTATTTTGATTTGTTGCTGGTTAACAATGTCTCAGGAAAAAGCTGGCCTTCTTTGCGGGAGGAATGAATTCCCGAGAACGAAAACAGCTGGTGAGAACATGGGGAAACGACTCTGAAATATTTGCTCACGCTGGAAGACTAAAAACACCTTATGCTGATGAATTATTAGGAAGCAAGTTCTGCTTGCACGCTAAAGGCTATGAAGTGAACACGGCTCGTATTGGGGATTCTATATATTATGGTTGTGTTCCTGTGGTTGTTGCTGACTACTACGACCTCCCATTCGCCGACGTGCTTAACTGGAACAGCTTCTCTGTGGTAGTGAACGCCATTGATATACCTTTGCTGAAGAAGGTGCTCAAAGACATCAGTACTGAGGAGTACCAGAAGCTACACAACAATGTGTTGAAGGTGAGGAAACACTTCAAGTGGCACTCATCCCCTGTCGATTTCGACGCTTTCTACATGGTTATGTATGAATTATGGCTTCGACGAAGTTCTATTAAATTTTCATTGTTGTAAACAAAATTGCTTTGTACATCATGGATGTATAGAGGAAGAAGAGAGAGAATCCATCAACGTAGCTACAAATAATAAGAAATGATGCTTCTCTCTCCCTTCTGGGTGCACATATTTAAATAGATGTGTACAGGTAAAAAAGAGGGAATCTGTCAATGAAGAATAATACATCACGCTTCTTTCATTCCATCTATGATCCTCGTTGTGTGTGTGTGTGACTTAGTGATAGAAATTAAAGGAAACGAAACAGGCAAGAACATGAATTATACAGCGTGAACAAAATGCTAATGAATAAATGAATTCAATCGTTTTGTCTCCGACATTGTACAACTCAATTTTGTTACATGCTTCGCACCAATATCCATCCACCGGAAAAGAACGAAGGGCAGTTTGAAACACGCACAAATAAGAATGATCAATAAAAAATCAGCTTGTGCCGGGGACTATTTACATAACGTTTGAGTTAACTAAGCACCCTTCTTGTTAACCCAAGGTTTGATGACGGCAACGACAATGATTATGACAACAATAAGGAGTATAATGATTGCCATGCACATCCATTTTCTAGAATTCTTTTGAAGGCTTTTGGCTTTCGTGAGGGCAGTGTTGCCTTGCTGCACGTGATCTACTGCAGTTGACACCTAAATGGAAATAACAGCAAAATAATAGTATCAACATCAGCCCTCCATGTCATTTTCTTTTCCTAATTAAAGTTCTATTTCAATGAATGCCTTGTATCCAAGAGAGTGTTCAAAATACCTGTGATTCTATATTGTCCAGCATGTCCCCCTGTGCATCCACTAGCACTGCTATGTCCATGAATATCTGCAGATACATGGAATCTTTCAATATCATCGTCCAGATTTCATGTCTTTTACTCTTTTTGTGTGAGAGTGTGCCATGATACATCCAAGGACACTTCTTTTTTTTTCCTTTTTTCCCCACTAAATTGTTCTTCAACTACATATCTCTCGAAAGAGTTATGTAGCCTTTGATGTATATTTTACGGGGACTATGGATAAAGCTTTATTCACAAAAAGTGTCAAAATAAATAAGGTACATATGAATGCAATACTCCAAACTAGGTTCATCAGCACTGCTAATAAGCAGACTACTATATTATTACACGAATTTGATCAATCAAAATGGACTGATTAAATACCTGTTGCAATTCAAGAAGTTTCCTCTCAACATCTCTGACTGCTTCATGCCGTTCTTGAATTTCTGCCAGGGTATCTATTATCTGCAAAGATAACTAAAATGTAAGAAACCGGGGCGGGGGGTGATACTGGGTATTGCCTTCCAAGGAATTTCAACAAAAAAATTTCATCCAGCCCTCAGACACTATATGGAGAGGTGTATGGAATGTTAAACATTCAGACTGATAAGATTTAGAGATCTTGGATAGGGACTTGAGGAGGGAGTAAAGGCAAAAGCCACACAAAGGAGAATAGACAAACCTGGCCCCTTCCTTGTTCCTGAATAGCCTTCTGGAAAATTTGTTCACTGTCTCCTGTCTCAATTAATCTATCAATTGTCTGCACAATGTTAAATAATTATAAGAATAGCTTCAAAAAGACATCTTCTTTGAGTAAAGCAAAAACTTACAATACGAAAAGTACCTCCTCATCAGCCCTCGTGCCAGTTACTGACAATTACATGACCCAAAAAACAAAAACAAAACTATATCAAGGAAACCTGTGTGCATCAAATTGCAGATGGTTACACTCAACAAGTAACAAGTAGAAATTCAAACCTGTATAGACACGTCTC
Source organism: Acacia crassicarpa (assembly GCA_034222035.1). Classification (NCBI taxonomy): domain Eukaryota; kingdom Viridiplantae; phylum Streptophyta; class Magnoliopsida; order Fabales; family Fabaceae; genus Acacia; species Acacia crassicarpa. The sequence goes on along the minus strand of JAWXYG010000002.1, from coordinate 64,338,483 downwards.
TCAACAACCTCACGATATTCTCGATGGATAGCTTCCCGCAGGACCTGCAAAGATTTTTGAAACAAGTTAGATTAAAGAACAAAATCTGGTTCATTTAAAAATATCTCACAAAAATATTAAGATCAATCTACCTGAAATTCAGCAATCTTGTCCTTCAGCTTCTTTCTCAAGGCGCTGCAATAGAATGCAATCCAAGAAGTCATGAAAGATCATGCAAAATCTTTTTCTTTAAACAAACATAATGCAAAATCCCAAAATGGTTGCCTTAAACATGAAATATTGATTTCCAATAATATCTTGTAATGATAATTTTAAAGTAAAACTTTCAGTCTCAAGAGGGTATGATTATGCAGTGAAGGAACTTGTACCATGAATGGTTGAAGAATCATGAAAGATCAGTGTACTATTAAAAATGTATACTATACCATATATGCCATGCAATCCCCAAATCAATCTAGTTTTCTAAGGCATGAGTCAATGAAAATGAAAAATAAAAATTCAGATCATGACTTACGTGGTTGTTGCTGTTCTAGACCGGTCAACTCCTGATCCCTTTCCACACCCAGGCTTCTGTCTATTTGCCAAATTCTGCAACACATAATGAATTATAAAAGGAGGCAAGGGAGTTCATAGCCAGAATCAAGGTATCAAACAAAAGCACAAAAAGATAAAAAAAAATATAGATCTCACTTCTCACCTCTTTGTCAAGTTCTTCAATTTTCGTCTTGATATGATGGGCAATTTTCTTAACCTCGTCAACATCTTTCTCCATTCTCTGCTTAATAGCTGCAGAGGAATATCGGATCAAGCAGAATTACCAAGTGCATATAAATAATAAGTCTACTACTATGAACTTTATCTGATCACACAATATCACCAATCTTTTAAGTCCACTTCTTTATCAAGTACTGTCCTCTTTTATTTTCTATTTATTACTTTACAACTAGGCTTTGGAGTTACTTTTCCTCTTATATGAGCCACAAAGGAGCATTAATTTGCATTATTTGCACACATACCGCACCATATTATATAAATGATTAATGATTACTTTTAATCATCAAGTTGCCAAATTGCAGATACTATGGCACAAGGCTAGGACTCATCAATTCCTCTTTTAATATTCTAGATTGATCACGTAGAACAGGTCATTGAGGCAGTTTTGACGACATAAAGAGATGAGGAAAAACGAAATGGAGAAAGGACTTTGGGGTGTTGGGAAATACAAAATTGCATTTAGGCAACGTAAAAGATAACAATGTAAACTAGGTTGGACTTACTTTTCATGGCAGGAGCCTTGGTAACAGCTTTGGACTGCTCATGGGCATCCTGCATAAAAGTTTAACACTAACATTATCAGAGTGCTTGTCTAATTTAGTTCAGAATATAGACAATCAACTGCAAAAAAATAATTAGACGTGAAACTACCAAGTTGAAAGTTTTTTCTTTTGTACTTTGGAAGATTGAAAAAGAAAATCCAAATGCTGTCATTTCGCTGTCCTCTTTTCCTCTCTTGCCCAAGAAAATTGCAAATAAATTGTTCATTCTGACAGTTTTGTTATGTGTCGCAAAAACTAAATTACTAGAAGAGCTCTAGAAAATTGCAATCCTAGGCTTCCCACAAGTGATCGTTATTATCAATTTTCCTATCACTACTGTTTCTACCGATTGATTGACCATGGGTGAACAACCTAGCTCACCCAGACGATGCATCTTACACTAAAATCAATACCATGCCTCTAATGCCAATTCATTCATGTATCATATTTCAGTACCATTACAAACATTAAAAATTTATGGAGTCAAGAAAAATAAACTCAATACATTTTCATACATAAGGAGGACAGCAAACAGTGGCCAGGTGATAGAGAGTGGAACAACTATACCTGGAGCTTTTTTAGAAGTTTATCCAGCTTTGCATATTGCTTCTCAAGCTCCTGAACCTGGAAACCATAATTCACAGTAACATTCAAATTGAGACATGCAAAATCAATTAAAATTTTATTTATATTTTTTCAGTGAAAAATGAAATTGACATAAATAAAATGCATAAGATTAATCAGTTGGCCTAAAAAAGCACAAAGAATCAAAATAATCTAGATGAGATGATGCAATAGATCATGCTAATTAGACGCTTGTATACATGTAATAAATTTATAATACCTTTTTGAAGAAGTTATCCAAGCCCGTGTCTGCTGAATTCATTGCATTAGCCCCTAGCTCAATGTCTCCACCACCATTACCTTGCTCACGAGGGATCTCAAATGAATCCTACAAAGAGATCCAATCATCAGCATATATGACTCAAATGTAAGCGACAGAACTGGAGAATGGCCACACTAGATTATGAAGTGCCCATTCTTATTGCTGCTGCTATCTGCACGTCCTAGTAAACCATCAAAAACTACAGTACTACAATATGCCATATCACTGAAGCAGGCATTTATCTAGCAAAAATGTAAAATTTAGAGCACCAAGAACCATTTTGTCTCAAGAACATTGCAGTTATTTCACATCAACACATGTCATGAAGGTACCCAACTCTAATTCAAAGGATGAATATTGTTACTTGACCAACCATCAAGAGAAGCAAATATTTTGTGGTGCGATTGTATTCAGTTTTTCTTCCTCCATAATCCAGTTTACAAATTTGAGCTATGGATCTGATTGTATTCAGTACAGGATATAGGAAATAAAAGATCAATATGCAGTTTCCCTATCCGATGAACTTTCTATGTACCAAAAAAGGAGGTCAATTATAAAACACTTACATTCCCTCAAATTGAAACAAATAATTCAAGCAAAAAGCACCAATTTAGTTGCCAAATATGTCAACCTTCCATTTAGTTCCAAAATTTTATTTTGGTTCAGTATCATCCGCAAAGTTTCAGAAAAGCTGTTTCATTATCAATTCCCCTAACTCTTATCTAATGTTTCTTAATTCCACCAATGGAAAGTGACTCATACATGGTTTAACGGGTTGGATGAAGATGCTAACAGGGTAAATATTTGACAGCTCAGGTCTAAATCAAACAGAAAGACCAATCTTGAACTACATCATAGTGACCAACAGTTTTTAACCTGTGATCTTCAGCATTAAGCCTAGACAGCCACGCTGGACACTTCAGATAATGGGTTAGCAAAGATAGGCAAAGGATGATATTGAACCTTTCTTAAACTTTGATGGATATATTAAACCAAAATAAATTTCTGGAACTAAATCAAGATCTGAGAAAATTTAAGGAGCTAGAAGTGTGCTTTTGTCAAATATGACATTTTCTTTAATCTATGTTTAAATCTAACATTTTTTTCCATTTTAGTATGTTTGAGTAGAGGAAAATCAATCAAAGGCAAAGGCATGCCAATGAATGCATCTGCGACATGACTTGGAATACATCCGCAACCCTCTCTCGCATATGGCCACGATTTAAAACCAACGTAACACTTTGAAAAGAAATGTAATCCCAAAAATGACTTTTCCTCCTCTAGGAGGCTTTTGTTCTTCTCCATGGCCACATTTGAAAAAAAAATTTCTCTCTGAACTTGAAATGCTACAAAGTTGCCAAGCACGAGCATATTATCTAAAACCCAGATCAAAGTTCATTATCCAGGTAATCGCTTATTTCGGACGAGCATACTAGAATGCCGTAGTCGTAAGCCAAATCAAATCATTTGACATTTACACAATATCGGTACTTCAGTCCAAGCAACGAAACTCCAATTCCTAAAATCTGATGAACAAGGTAGAAAAGAACTCTGAATTGGTAGATCGACTTGGGAAAAGTATTTGAAGTCCATCACAGTTAGCCAACAGCTGCGTATTTCCGCAGCAAACATATAAACATCAAATCAAACTACTCAGAATTCGCAATCTCCAATTCCTACATTTTCAAACCTTTTCTCCGGAAGAGAGCGGAAAGACTTATGCAGACGGGGGAACTAAAACACGCATCCAGATTGTCCAAAGCGCGGCAAACAAAAAAACAAATATCCCACTATAGCCAATACTAGATCAGCACAAGACCAGAACAAAAACACCCAAATAGATCCCAACAAACAAGACGACTCCGTAAATCAACACAGGCGAAACAACAAAACAAACTTAAAGAACAATACATTACCGTTAGAAGATCGTTCATGGTGGGAGAGAGCTAAAAAATTTCAAGGGTGAAACTTTATCAAAGGTGAGAAAAAAATAATCGATAGCTGGTAATGGCCTGGTGATTAAGATACCAGGCCTTGGAATCTGCAGAGAGAAAGAGTAAAGTGAAGGAAGGAGCGTGGTTTTGGTTTTGGTTTTGGTTTTGTTTTTAATGTGATGAGTTGGATACGTGGCATGGAATTGGGACCACCCCCAAGACAGACAGACAAGACGGAGCGGAGACAGCTTGGAAGCAATTTTCTTCTTCCGGAAAACGTTGAAAATGAAATAAGATCTTTTTTAAATTTACTGATCTTAATAAATAATCAATTTATAGCTGTGAGTGGGGACACCACTTATTCGTAATTTTCTTTTAACTGGTTGTAATTATAATTTTAACTCAATAATTTTGGAACAGTTTTAGCGTTATTAAATCAAGAGGACTTGATGCAGTGTTATTTAATTGAAATTGACTGATAATTGAATTGACTTGCTATCTGACGTCATTGTTGGCTGTAATACGTGAGGATTTTAATGCTGGGGATAGATGGTGATGTTTACCAGATTAAACAATTGACTATTTGTTTAAACAATTTTTTTAATCACCTATTTTGTACGGTCACCTTCCTCCCGTGACAAATTTTTTTTTTTTTCTTAATTGCATTTGGATAGTCAATATTTGTGAAAGGACGTCCCTTAAAAGCAAAAGCACATGCTGGCAAAATAAGCATTTCACCTAAATTCACGCAATCTATCTGCCTACAAACTCCCGTCTATTGCGTCACTACCTCAGCAACGCGTTCTTCTAACATTCCTCAATGATCATCAGTCTTGTGATCTCTTATTTTTAGAGGGTATTTGACTATTGGGGAAGCACCATAGTCGATTTAAAAACTCTCCTTTTTTTAAAATTTTATATTTTACATGATAAAAATCTCTTAACATATTTATCCCTTACCATATAGAATTATTTAAAATAAGCTAATTCAAACACTCGCTAAATATTTATTTGAAGTTGCTAATCATTAGCACATTCGCACACGTCAAAACAAACTTCTCTTTGTATACTTATTGTTGGACTTTGGGTTCAAGTCCGCCTTGATATGCTAGACCATTGGATTGAGAACAACAAATAACTCAAATCAAGTGAGAAAACAAATCACCATTTTTCTAATAAGCATTGATCTTGTTGGGACAAGTGCTCACATTTAATGTTTGACAATGGCTCAAATATAATTGTATCCACAAGAAAAATACATATTTAAGGCCAACAATAAGCATTGATCTAAGAAGACAAGTCACGAGCAATGGAGGATTTGTCATTGCAAATCAACATTTGATTGCTGATTTGTCTTAACACAATTCATTGTGGAATCAATTAGGCATTAACTGCCTAATCGTGCCTTAAAAGGACAAGCTGTGATGGTCTTCCTGACTCCTATAAATAAAGGTTGTCTCCCTGCTTGTTTTTTTATCCTTGTCATAGAAATATATGTCAATCTCTCTTCTCTCCTATGAAAACCTTGATCCCAAATTCGTCGATACGCATCCCCCTCCTCCCTCCGTGTTATTCTATCAATTCCTCAATAAGCACTAGTCTTGTTAGAAGAGATGCTCACATTTATGAATGTTGGAGGTGGGTTTTCCGATGGCTGAGATTCTCAATGCAACCATAAAGCAAGGGCTGTGAATGTTGGAGGAGGTTTTTTTTTTTATGGCATTGTGTTGCTCCTCCGTTGACGACAATGATTCGATCTTATTCATTATGACGAGCATTCTCATGGCGCAGAGAAGAGGGGGCTGGAGGAGAGCTTTAAATTAAGAAGTTTTGCTCTGCTGGCTATGGCCGCGAATTTGACAACTCTGGGCATGGTGGATGTGGCCAGTAGGGGTGAGCAAAATACCTGCAATCCGTGGACCTGCCCGTGACTCGTAGTTTTTGGCCTGTTTAAACCTATCCAGATTGGTCCCGTAACGGGTACGGGGTAGGCCCGTACCGGTTTCTCTTATACGGGCAGGGCACGGCTTGAGGGGCGGGGCACCCATGCCCGCCCGTGCCCCGTTTATGTATATTCTTTGAGCATCCTATTTTAATTTCATTTGCTTTCCACTCCTGCTCATGTCTCTCTAACTCTAGACAAAGTCGTTCGTTTTCATGTTTCAGACTCTCTATTTTGCTTTTTAAACTCTGTCTTTCTGGTTCTGCTAATGGAGAAGTTCCTTGTCCTTGGACATTCTGTAACGAATGACTATGAACTAGCTTTCATCTATGTGTATTCTTCAAAAGATGCGGTTGACCTCTTATGAAATCATCATTTGCAAATTCCCATTGGTCTGGATCAACTTTTCTAAAGCCCTGTTCAAATAAAGATCATTCGTTCATTACTTAGTTTAAGCAACAAAAGCAGAAGAGCAAAATAAAAGCAAAACACATAAGGCATCAACAATATCAAGATTAAATCTGCTTACATATGTTTTCAGCTGTCTGATGAAAGTAGAGAAGTTATTGTACTTAAAGAATCTAGGTAGCAACTCACTTGCAAATTCTGGAGGATTCCATACTATGAAACTTTTGTTAGAGGCACTCCAGGAAACAATCGAATCTATGGAAGGATCGTCCACCATTTTGCATTCCTGGCTTTGTATTGCCTTGTGTTCTTTGCTTTTGTTTTAGTACAGCACCTCAGTGAGGACTCTCTGATGTAATTTTTGTTTGATGTAATCCTTTATCTATCAACATATACATCACGTTGAAAAAAAAAAGCATCGAAGCCCATAAAAAACACAGAAGCCCAGAAAAAAAGGACTGTTCTGGTTGTGGGCCTTAAAAACACATCAAAAAGATTATATTTTCGGCCCAAAAAACTGTTCTGGCCAAAAGCATATCTGTACCAAAAAACTGTTTTTTTTTTTTAAAAAAAAAAGCCCAGAAGCCTAAACGGTTCCTCTCGACCCGTTTAACCCGTACCCGTTTATACGGGTTAAACGGGGTTTTGCCCCGTACCCGTGGTGCCCCGTCCCCGTGAAATTTAAACGGGCGGGCTGCGGGTTACCCCCGGGGTAGCCCCACCCGCCCGTTGCTCACCCCTAGTGGCCAGGGTGATCATGAAGGGAAAGAAGAAAATCATAGAGGCTGAGAGAAGAGTGTAGTAAGAAATAGAAGGGACATATTAAAGTCTTTTCCTTCAAATTTTATATGTCAGATTTCTATTAGAGTATTTGTTTGTCTTTTTGTTAAATTCATAGACATTTTAGAGTTTTGTAAATTCAACTAGCATTTGTTTAGCCAAAAAAAAAAAACATATCAATAGAATTACAATTAAACAAAATTGGACCTTAAACATTTCATCAGAGCTAAATTAATTGGCACGAAAATGACTGTCTCTGTCGCGCGGTGAAAGAAATGCCGTGTCACCTGAAGCCTCGCTCTCGACGCGGAAATTCCAAGCGAACCGTCACACCGCCGAGCTATTTCAGCATTCAATGTCGCATCCTCTGGAATTATAATCCGAGTAGTTCCCACTTCCCACCACACTTTAATCCATCGAATCAAAGTTATATACATCCCTCAAAGCCCATCCACCGACTCATCGATCCTTGAATTCTTCCACATTACGGATACTCTGTTTCTCTCCAGCGAGCTGCTCTTCATTTCTTTGCGACCAATCAGCAACCGGTACCTTTTCTATCTTTGCCTTCTGATTTTGCATCTGATTGAACTGTCATCCGATCCTTTGGCTTGTTGTAATTTCGATGGTCTGATAGTGTTTTCCAATCTTTGATCCGTGTCTCCATGTCTGGAATTGAATTCGATTGCTTGGAAATGTTTTAGTCGAATCTAAATTTATGCATTAATTCTCTTTTGAGACATCTTATTCAGCTGGATCGGCTCTGAAATTAGTTGTCAGTCCACTGAGGCTGACAACTAATTAGAATTTTTCTTGCTGGGAGTTTTTCTTGCTGTTTTGTTTTGTAGTTGAAACCTTTGCTCTGCTTTGTTTGATTCAGTCGTGGTTGGGGATTGATTTGATCTTAGTCATGTAGTTTAATACTGCGATAAAACTATTCACTGACTCATCCTAGCAGTGGCGACTCAGTTTTGATCAACCGAAGCTGATAGGGCGTATTGGGCACCTGTCAGTTTTATAAAAATATTTTTTATAAAGCATTAAATTAAATCTGAACTGTTGACATTTCAATCATAAATACCGTTGAGATAAATAAAAGATGAGGAGAGAAGTAGATGGTTTCAAGTTCTCTACAAAGAGAGAGTGTCATGTTAAGCAAGTGCCCAGTATGCATCTCAGTCCTTGCATATAATCCTTTTTCCTCTTTCTGTCTAAGCCTGACGCAAAATCTCTGAAACTTAACGGACCGACTAATCCAAATGAGGCCAAATGGTTTGGTTAATGATTCAACACTGCCTCCTTCTTAGCCATATTAACACTCTAAGAATTCGAATTGATCGATTATCATTTACCCTGCGTGAGCTGCTCATATGGCTGGTTTTTTATCTTTTTTTTTTTTTTTCCTTTTCAAGGAAGCTGCATTTGTTTAATAATCGATTAAAGTAGCAAGTGATGCTTATCTTATGTGTTGTTAGGTGTGTTTTGAGTTCATCATGCAAGTTAACGGTTTTGCTTCTTTGCTGAATCATGTTTTTCAGGGACCTTCCAGATTCCGTCAAGAAGGCCATATGGATGACAAGACTAAAGTATCTGTTGAAATGAAGATCGAGGATAAAAGCCCTGGTGGGGACGAGCCGGAGAAAAGTGAGATTAAACTTGAGGTGAAGACTGGGGATAAAAGCCCTGGTGGGGTGGGGCAAGAGAAAAGGGAGATTAAACTTGAGGTGAAGAACAAACATAAGGATGAAGAGAAAATGAAGAAAAAGAAGAAAGATAAAGAGGAGGAGGGGTGTGATGGTGAGGAGAAGAAAAAGGAAAAGAAGGAAAAAGCTAAAAAAATTGACAAGGAGAAGGGGAAGGGTAAAGAAGACGAGGATGGTGAAGAAGAGAAGAAGAAGAAAAAGGAAAAGGAGGAGGAGGTCGAAGGAAAAGATAGAGAGAATGAGGAGGGAGAGGATAAGAATAAAAAGAAGGATAAGGGGAAGAAAAAGGAAAAGAAGGAAAAAGATAAAAAAATTGACACGGAGAAGGAGAAGGAGAAGGAGAAGGAGAAGGGTGAAGAAGATGAGGATGGTGAAGAGAAGGAGAAGGAGAAGAAAAAGGAGGAGAAGGTCGAAGTAAAAGACAGAGAGAATGAGGATGCAGAGGACAAGAATAAAAAGAAGGATAAGGAGAAGAAAAAGGAAAAGAAGGAAAAAGATAAAAAAATTGACTCGGAGAAGGGGAAGGATGAAGAAGATGAGGATGGTGAAGAGAAGGAGAAGGAGAAGAAAAAGGAGGAGAAGGTCGAAGTAAAAGACAGAGAGAATGAGGATGCTGAGGACAAGAATAAAAAGAAGGATAAGGAGAAGAAAAAGGTAAAGAAGGAAAAAGATAAAAAAATTGACACGGAGAAGGAGAAGGGTGAGGAAGATGAGGATGGTGAAGAGAAGGAGAAGGAGAAGAAAAAGGAGGAGAAGGTCGCAATAAAAGACAGAGAGAATGCGGATGCAGAGGACAAGAATAAAAAGAAGGATAAGGAGAAGAAAAAGGTAAAGAAGGAGAAGGGGAAAGACAATGAAGGGGAGGATAATGAAGAGATTAAGAAAACGAAGGGTGAGGATAAGAAGAAGAAAGAGGAAAAGAAACCAAAGGATGAAGAGTTGGGGAAAGACAAAGTGAAAAATGAAGGTGGGGATGGCGAAGAGAAGAAAGAGAAGAAGGACAAGGATAAGAAGAAGAAGGAAGAAGATTTAGAGAAGGACGAGGGGAAAAAAGATGAAGATGAGGACTGCGAAGACAAGAAGAAGAAGAAGAAAAAGGAAAAGAAGGATGAGGATGAGAAAAAGGGCAAGAAAGAAGTGAAGAAGGAGAAGAAATCTGAAGATAAAGAGGATAAACGGGATATCAAGGGTGATGATGCTTCTAGGGAGATTGAAGTGGAAGGAGGTGAAGAGGAAGAGAATGAGGAAAATGGAGAAAAAAACTATGTTAAGGAAGCTAAAACAGAGAAGAAGAAAAAAGAAGACAAGGACAAATGTGGGAAGAAGAGAATAGGGGGTGAGAAGGATAAGAGCAAGGATGTTAGCAAGCTAAAGTCAAAGCTGGGAAAAATTAACACCAAATTGGAAGCCCTTCTCCAAAAAAAGGAGGACATAGAGAGTCAGATAAAAGAAGCAGAGAATGAGAATCAAGTAGCTGTTGAGAAGGTCAAGGACGCAGAATAGTAGCTACTCGGGATATACTTTATACAGTAATCCTGCCTCGCGTTATGCTGAGTAAATAACGAGCCTGTGTGTGTGCATATGACACAATTCTGCATGTTTCAAATTTTTCTGTCCGTGTAATTCAACTCCCTGCTATATCAGCTGGATGACATGCATAAGTATTGCAAACTCCCAAGGGAAACGCTATCCTTGCGCTATGCACAGAGAATGAGATAATTTACATGTCGCAAATTAATTCTTTTACTCTTTTTTTTTTCCTAAACTTTAAATTGCAATTAGTGCTCTGAAAAATACCTCTAATTGATAGCTCTCACTGCAGAGCACAGCTAATTTTTTTTAGGATGTTCTTCAGAACGGACTAGATGGACCTTTCACAAAGGCTGGTTGATAGATGAATTTTTTATTCAGTTTGAATTGCTGCCGTAGGATTGTGAAATGCCTAGAGTCGGGAAACAGGCCGGTCTAGCATAGGAAGAGAATTCTCTCCTCATCCACTTTCACATTTTCTTTCTTTAGTTCATTTGGGTCATTGATTGGGAAGGTGAGAGAAAGATTAAAATGATATTGAGATTGATTAGATTGATATGATTTAGAGATGATGAGGGATATTGAGAAAGAGATTATGAGAGAAACCCAACCCTCTAGCATAGGGCTTGGTCATAAGGGTTTGGTCTATAAGTCTTTTTAAGGAATTTAATTTAATTTTCTTATAAAAATAAAAACAAATTTATGGCAAATCCACTGTTTGTGGGTTTACGTGGGTCCAAAGGTAATTTTCATGCTGAAGATGACCAAATTTCAAAACCTAACACAACATTGAGGGAATAACATTAGCCAATTCGTTAAACCTAGGACTAAACAAGTGCCTCGGGTTCATAACAAATGCATGTTGACTTGTGTCACGTGGTTATTGAGAATAATTACTCTTGTTAAAAAGGGAGAGTCTAAGAAGGCGGAATCGCATCACTCTTAGAAACGGGTCTATTTTTTTAATATTAAAACAAAATAATTGAGAAGAAGAGATGTTTAAATGGAATAGCCTTCACATAAAAAGATAACGGATTAGAAAATTGTCTACCTCAAAACCAGCTTCAAGTCAAAATCAAAATCTTACTCTAAACAAAATTCAATTTTGTTTTGGTGATAATAATCTTAAGAAAGCAGCGTTGTTTCTTGTGATTAATTTGATCACCATCATGACTTATGAAATAAAAAATTATATATTAATATATCTTATTCGAGCACGGGGCAAAATTGGTTATCTCCTATGACTATTGGCTCATAATCGTACAAGCCGGTGGACTCTCTCTCTCTCTCTCTCTCTCTGTTGTCGCCAATTGAGCTGAGGATGTCTGGTTTTATGCTTCTCTTCTCTTTGCCAAGTCGCTATCCCTCGCAAACCAAAAATCGTGCCGTGCCGTCAACGAACTGTCTTTTGCGCTCTTTGATCCAAACTGGGCAAAACCCAGAAAGCATAAAATAGAACATATTTTTGGGATGAGATATTGTTATTACTAATTAATGTTACTCTTGATTTGTTTCATCGTCAGATCAAAATCTAAGATAATTAATTTATAGATATTATAAAAATTAGTTAAGTTAGTATACAGCCTACAATATTTTATTTAATAATTTGTATTAGAAACTAAACCATGATTAATCTTCAAAATTAACAAGGATATAAAAGAGAAATAAAATCTACTTCTGGTTCCTAAATCCTAATTAACTTAAGAGCTAGTGGTAGGGGGTTATGATTTAATATTAAATATAAGACCCCAATTTACTCTATTTCTAGGACATGTTATGTCAGTTGCATAATGAAGTATTCCTTCCGGTCCTAATTATAAGAGCTAGTTGACTTTTTTGTAGAAATTAAGGAAGCTAACTAAATTACTTTAGAGTATTTTTATTTTTATTTTTTTCTTTAAACTAATTAATTTAACTAATATATAATCTAAAGATACACAACATATGAAATGATTAAGTAATTTATTTAGCTTCTTTAATCTCTCCAAAGAAAATCAACTAGCTCTTATAATTAAGAGCGGAGGTAGTAGTTTCAATGTAATGTAAATAATTTAAGTTGTTGCCAAAAAGAAAAAAATTGTAAATAATTTAAGAGTATATTTTAGGTACTTTACAACTATTTTCTATAGGAACATGTGGAGGAGTATGCCGACTTTGTTTCTTCGTCTCAAAAGACAAGGAACCATTCACTGAACCGTAGGGACCCACTTTCAATCTTACCATTCTTCTCCTTTGTCTTAATTATCGTAATCCAATATTGACCTACGTACATTCTTACAATTAAGTACCTCATCACCTACGGAAGTACGAATCCTCCACATGCCTTATTTCATTGAGCCAAACGAACGAGCACCGCCTCCATGGTTCTCTCTTCTCAAACCGTTCTTCCTTCTGCACAAAAATCTAACAATATAAACCCTTCCCACAACTCACAGTAAAAAACTATACCAAGACAAACTCTATTACCTGTCTGTATTACTATATATATAGATCACCCATGTCAGCTAAACAGCAATCAATACACATACATTACCCTATACCTTCATTGTTAATTAAAGCCTGTCTCCTTTAATTTCCCTTCTCGGATTCCTTAAGCTTAGTAGAGTCGTCACGGGTCACAATGATGCTTAATTAAAGAAGATGGAATCAATTCCAGCCAATCTTGCTAGAAAAAGACAGCCCTTGTTGCATTTAATTACTCGTTCAGACTGAGAACTTCCTGCAAAATTATTTCCACTCGCAACCAATTAATTAACTCTCATATTTCTCCTTACCATTCCAAACAGAAACCTCACGTACAGTCAAACCTTCCTCATCTCCCGAGCAAAAAAAAAAGCTTCCTCATCTATTCAACAAAGCTTCTCTTAAAGCCACACACTCAGCCATGAATGGAGAATCAGCTTCCAGATCTCTTCCTTATATCGACACACGCCAATCCAATTCCATCTACACCGTCTTTTTCCAAGGGACGATCATCAACGTTAACACTTAAAAAAACTAATTAATCCTCACTTCTTTTAACCTACCATTTGCTAGACTGAACGCTTAGCTTGCTCCCAAATTAAACCAGCATTTTTTGGCCCAAGGACATAGAAAAAGAAGGTGCTCACCCTCTGCATATAAGGCAAATTGGATCTTTGGAACAACAAAATTGCTTTCCATGTTGTTTTGATTACTTTAGCATATACTTCAAGCCGGTTTCAAGTCAAAAGCCTTCATCTAAACAAAATTTTGATTAACTTAGTAGCGTTTTTCCGCCATGTTGTTAATTTCATCCCTATCATGGCTTATTAGAAAATAGAAAGCTATACACGGAAATACTAGGTCCTAAATATAAAATGTGATTGACTTTTTTAAAAAGATTAAGAAAGCTAAACAAATTATTTCGAAGTATTTATATTTATCATTTTTCTTTTAAACTAATTTATATAATTTGTAAATTAATATATAATCCAATTATAGATAACATATATTATGATTAAGTCATTTATTTAGCGTTCTTAATCTTTTTTAAGAAAGTAAATTATATCTTATATTAAGAATCGGTATAAGATGTCAAATGCTATACATCATCTTTTGAGGACAAAACTGAATTATTAATTAGTTGTGTTTGCCGGCCGCTGTCTATGGACCAATGCACTGTGTTTAGATAATTAATTTATAAATGATATTTTTAAAAAATCAACATCCATTTATTATAAATAATTAGTTTGACTAATTTCTTGATATTCGTAAGTTAATTACTACTTTGGTTCTTTTTTTTTTTTTGGGATACATATAGTAGGGAAGAGGGCAGGGTTTGAAACCTGGACATGGGGAGGGGAGCTAAGCTCCCATGCCACTGCGCTACTAAGGCGCTAGCCTACTTTGACCAAAAAATTTAATCATATTTATAAGTCCAGTTTTATGTAATAAATGAGATTGTGACAATTTTACCCATATTAATTGTTCTTATAAAGTAGGAGAGAGAAAAAACAATTGAAAAATACTCAATCATAAATGAGGGTAGAGTTGAAAATTTACTCCCATAATCATTGAGTCAACTAACTTTCCTTGGGCATGTGAGATTTGGTTAAACTAGACTTATAAATAGGACCAGAATGGTATTAACCAAGCACATACTAGATACTCCCTCCGGTCCTAATTATATGACATATTTAACCGATTTTGGAGAGATTGAGGAAAGAAGTTAAATTAGTTAATTTTACCCATTTTCCTAAAACACCCTTATATAAATTTAAAATGACATAAGTAAAAGTAAATCAATAACTTTTACCACATACCTCTCTAACCTAGAATTTTACTTTTCACACGCTCTCTAATTGAAATAATGGTTTTGCTATATATACATATATGTATGTATATATCTATACATACATACATACATGTGTGTGTACCTATATCTACACACACACACACACATATATATATGCATACACACAAAGATATGCATACAACACAGACACATATCTAAAAGTTTCATTGACTGAAAGAGTCTATGCACTCACATATAAATATACTTACTAAAAAATCAAACACACTTAGAGAATAAAATAGGGATACTTTAAGAAGAAATTGATAAAAATTAGGATATTATCCTATAAGTAGGATCAAAACCAACTCTCAAACGTTGTCTTATAATTAAGACCGGAAAGAGCACTTAATATTAAATAGACTGAAAGTCAACTACTTTAATTTCTAGTAACATGGAAGAGGATGCCTGAGTATATGTTGAAGAACATTGTTATAAGACGATGAATAAAATTAATTATGGCGTCAAAAGACAAAATAAAGGGACCAGTCATTGAACGGTAGGAACCTACTTTTAATGGGTGCCAATGTGCCATCTAATCTGGGCGTCTAGATAAAATCTAGATGGTCCAGATTTGATTTTTTTTAATTATTTTTTAAAATAAAATAAAAATATTTTTTAAAAAAATATTAGTTGAGAGATTATCTTTATTTTAGATTTTCTACCCATTAAAATAATTTTTAAAAAATATATAATAAAAAAATCAAATCCAGTGAAGAGCTCCCCGGAAAGTGATTCCACTCTCAATGTCACCATTCAACGTTAACGCGCGTAGGAACATCATAAATACCTTGTACGTCCGAATCCGGCCTCCCCATCCATTCATTGTTTGATTAAGCCAAACAAAGCACCGCCGCCATGGTTACCATTCTATCTTCTCACACCGTTCTTCCTTCTGCGCCTACCCCTTCTCTCACCTCACCTTCCTCCTTATGCGAACAATTCAAGCTTTCCACTCACGCTCCTCTCCTTTACGTTTACAATTCCAATAATTTCCCTCCTCACCATTTTCAACCCCATCAAATTCTAATCACTTCTCTCTCCCAAGCTTTGGTTCCTTACTATCCCCTCGCCGGCAGACTGTCTTGGTCTGCCTCCGCCCGCGGCCGCTGGGAACTCCATTGCAATGCCAAGGGAGCTCACTTCTATGAAGCCTATTGTCACTCTACTTTAGATGATCTGGGTGACTTTGTGCCTGCCCAAATCGTTCAGCAACTCATACCACACATTGATTATGGTTGTCCCATTGAACAAGTTCCTCTTTTGGCTGTGCAGCTCACCAGATTTTCATGTGGCGGCCTCACCATCGGGGTGGCCATGTCTCGTGCCGTCATTGACGGAACCGCCGCCATGCGGTTCATCAACTCATGGGCCAAGTTAGCCAGAGGAGAGCTTCTAGCTTCAACCGAAATGCCGTTCAACGATCAAACGGTGCTCGATTCATACAAACTGCATAAAACGCCGCGTTTTGACCATTCAGAGTTCCAGCCACCCCCACTTTGGGCTGGCCGCTCAGAAGGATCAGAACTTGAATCGAAGACGGATGTTGTCGTTCTGAAGCTCACGAGAGACCAAGTCAACAAACTGAAGAAGAAAGCCGGCGACGTTATTGCTTCACCTAATAAACGGCCATACAGTAGTTTCGAGGTGATCGCCGGGCACATATGGAGGTGCGTCAGCAAGGCACGTTATGCCGGCAACGACGACCAGCCGACAAGGTTGTCGACTCTGGCCAACTGTAGAAACCGTCTGAATCCGCCACTTCCTAGTGGTTATGCAAGGAACGCAGCTTTTCCAACTGTCACATCAACCTGTTCGTTTCACGAGCTCATACACAAGCCTTTGAGTTTTGCGGTAGGGAATGTGAGGGAAGCACTAGAGAGGTTAACGGACCAGTATGTGAGGTCTGTTCTTGATTATATTGAGAGGGTGAAAGAGATGAAGGTGGTGAGATACAATTTTCACTACCCTGCGAGGATTGTGTGTGAAGGAGAATTTAAGGGGAATCCGAATCTGTTTGTGGTTAGTTGGATGAATTTTTTGTATCGAGAGGCTGATTTCGGGTGGGGAAAACCCGTTTATTTTGGCCCGGGCTTCATGGATTCTGAAGGCAAAGCTTTTATTCTCAGTAGTGTTGATGGTGATGGCGTCGTTGTTGCCATTTGTTTGCAGGCTCTCCATATGGACGCTTTCAGGAGACTGTTTTTTGATGATATTGAGGAGGTCCTTCCCATCTCAAAGTTATAAAATTTAGGGACTGCCCAAAAAATAGTTATAGATTTTTCTTTAAAAAATTAATTTGTTAGTTCTTTTAATTTCATCTTATTTTAATTAGTTCTCTGTAGTCTTTTTATTGTGTTTTTATAGGTTTTTAATATGATCTGTCGGCTGATGTGGGTGTTAACTGAATGAGATGTAAGTTGCCATAAAATTCAATATAAAGAGTTTTGATAGAATGAAATTTATTTGTTAACATAAAATGAAAAATTATTATGTTCATAGTATTATACTTGCATCTAGTAATTTGATTGTGGGACAAGTGAGCTTGTAGGATTAAAAAATGTTCTTCCCCTTCTGAGGTGAGACCACTTATCATCCAATCAACCACTTAGTTATCACAATATCATTTATCTTACAAGTTAACACAAGCTAATTATAAGTACATTGATTAATACTGATAATTGAGAAAACTATAATGACTCAATAAAAAATACTACACAAATTTGGTTAATTTGTATATTAACTATTCCCACAAATTATTGAACCAACTGATATTGATCTATACAAACATGGTTATTAAACCCAGATCCAACTGGTTGATTCGAACTAGAAACCGGTTGGTGTACTATAGAATTTGATATGAAAGAGAGAGAGAGACCAGAGAAAGGCCACCAAATATAGAGAAACCGTCGGTGAGATCGATGAGGAGGGAGACCAGAGCGACCGCTACTTCTTTTCCCTTAAAAACCGCCAGAGATTGACGAGGAGGGAGGTCACCAGATATTGACGATGGCATATGCATCGAGGTGCTGATTGACGACGATGAGTTTAGGCGGTTGTAGGTTAGAGAGAAGGGGGGCAAGTGCCCACCCTTAAATTTTATTTTTCTGTGATACGAAAATGCCTTATATTGAAAAAAAAAAATGTATTTGATATCATTGATAATAAGGTAATTATGATAGAATTCCAAAAAATAAGGCTTAGAGGACGACATTGTAATTATTTTTATTGTAATATACTTTTGTTATTAAAATATATGTACTTAAACTTATTGAATGTCCATTTTTCATTGTAATTAATGTAGTTGCGTTTCTAAGAGCATTTATTCTTATTTTTCTAAATGACAGGTTTGTAAAATAATTGCATCTCTTATTACATTATCAGTATCTATTTGATTTTATAAATATTTTTTTCTTTTCTTGTTTATATTCTTTTATTTATTTCATGTATTTAAAACTTTCTTTAAAAAAAAAAAATAGGGGCAGTCTTGAATCCTTCACCAATTGTGCAAATACAAACAAAA
This sequence comes from Acacia crassicarpa, assembly GCA_034222035.1. NCBI lineage: Eukaryota > Viridiplantae > Streptophyta > Magnoliopsida > Fabales > Fabaceae > Acacia > Acacia crassicarpa. The sequence goes on along the minus strand of JAWXYG010000002.1, from coordinate 64,320,149 downwards.
AATCCTAACTTTACTATTAGTGTCCACCCTTCATTAGACCAAAGAACAAACAGCTAGAGAAAAGAGGGAGCGAGGCCAACGGAGGTTATGATTGACGGTGATAAAACTGAGTCTTCATCAATCTAAAACATTCGGGATGGCTCAGCAGTTTCTAAATCTGTGGGCGAAAAATAACGAACCATGTAAATCAGAATGGATGAGTCATCACAAAGCAGATCATGGCGTGAAGGAAAAAAAAAAAAAACTTTTTGTTCACGTGTTACCGCTCAGTGAAATCATACACAAATATTTACAACTCAATTGAATCAAAAAATATATATTTTGACAAAAAAAAGAATAAAAAATTATATATATATATATATATATGGGTAAAGTATTTCTCCAGTCACTGAGATAAAGTTATCTCCAGTGAGCCCAAAACTACGTCGTTTTGGATTAATGAAGGGTGTGTTTGTAATTTTAGGTGAATTAATAAAGAATGTTTCGATAAAATTCATATGATAAAAAGATAAACAAAATTACGGAAACATCTTTTATTAATTCACCTAAAATTACAAACACACCCTTCATTAATCCAAAACGATATAGTTTTGGGCTCACTGGAGATAACTTTATCTCCCGTGATTGGATAAATACTTTTATATGTGTGTGTGTGTGTGTGTGTGTGTGTGTGTGTGTGTGTGTGTGTGTGTGTGTGTGTGTGTGTGTGTGTGTGTGTGTGTGTGTGTGTGTGTGTGTGTGTGTGTGTGTGTGTGTGTGTGTGTGTGTGTGTGTGTGTGTGTGTGTGTGTGTGTGTGTGTGTGTGTGTGTGTGTGTGTGTGTGTGTGTGTGTGTGTGTGTGGGCGAAGCATGTAGTATTAAGTTGTAAAACATGACAATAGAGAGATCTCCTAGTCATATCACTCAACTTTCACGTATTTCAAACAATCTTAAAGATTTTAGTTATTGCCATGAAATTATTGAAGAAACTCATTTAATATTTAAATAATTTTATTTATAAGAGTTCAATAACTAAATTATGCGGTTTAAGAAATGGTTAAAATTAGTTAAAAATAATAAGTATTTTTGAAATAACTTTTCTCCCAAATATGCTCTCATTTATTAAGGATAAGTAAGATTGATAAATAGAATAAATATAAGTAATTAAGTATCGCGAATCTTTCAATTAATACAGTATGTATAATTAATGTAGGGAAAAAATAAAAAACCCGTAAAATGTTTAGAAAACTCTTATATGAGTTTTATAAAAAAATGATTGAAGAAATTCAAATTCTAACTCTTATAAAAAGGAGGAAGGAGTATTTTGTAGGAACTGAGAAGCTTAGTCATCTATGTTTTTTTGGTTTGAACGGCACTGAAGCGTCGTGATTATTTTTTGTTGCTCAAGTTGTCGTATTATATTGTCTGACAAAAGACGTCCCATTTGTGATATTCTGGGTGAATCAGGAATAAGAATCAAATCATTAAGAGCCAAGAACAAAATATATTGCCACCGAATTTGACTTTTTCTTTGTCCAATTTCCAAAATGAGTTCATCGCGAAATATACCATTGTACCTCACCCATCATATATGCTTACCCTGTTATCCAAACAATTTAAAAAGACCCGGATCAAGAACTTCCAAGTTATTGGAAGAAGACCCGCATTCTATGCTCATCCTGTAAATTTCCAATGAAATTCCTTTTCAGTTTCATCGTATGATTACATGTTCAAATGAAAATACAATTGATAAAAATGATCACTGTTACTATTTGTTGAAAATGATAACTATCAAGTGTTTAGATGTTTAATTATGCACTATCCATCTTGGCAGTTCGACCGCATTATTAAAATTCATACCTTCATAAGCTGTCTTTTTTATATCCCTTTTTGTGAATATAACTTTGCCCTCAGAAGTTTAACGGATCAATCAAGTCCATAAGGTAGTTGAAGTGATATGGTACTTACTGGTAGGAGCTAAACTACACGGATTAAGTTGCCTGTGAGTCAAGAGGTTAGGTGGCGTTGAAGATAATAAGATAAGGATAAGTGAATGAGAAGTATTATTGATGATTGTATTACACATCGGGCCTGTGTGGCCTGTGTGTATACATAAGCGTATTATTGATGAATGATGATTGTATTACAGATGGGTCAGTACATGCACTTAAACGTATACCTGTATAACTATCTTCCGTCGAAACTGTACAGGCTAGGACTGCTTTGACAATGGCAACACAGGAGATAGATCATTGTGAGGATTTCAAAGATTTCTCAGTAGGTTTGGTAGAAAGGCCAAACCCAAATGGGAAAAGGGGATCGTAGTGAGGATCTCCAACATTCATAGGTAGTTGATAAACAGTTTTGAACCATGTTCGAGGAAGCTTTCCTGTGAAACCATAGTCACCAAATAAAACATCAGCCACACCCTGGCCTTCACTTCCTGGAAGCCAAGCAGCAACAAGAGCATCCATTAAACCAATATATGGTTCAATGACAACAGGGCGACCAGAGATTACGACAACCACGCATTTTGTAACTCCACAAACATTTGTAATGGTCTCAGGGCCAGGATAGGGGATTGTTAGGTTCTTGCTGTCACCTTCCGTTTCAGCATAAGGATGCTCTCCTACTACAACTATGGCGTAGGAGAAGTCATTAGACTTGATAAATTCTGCATCAGGGTTCTCCTCGTAGATCACTTTGGTCTCTGGATCAACTGTGTCGTTTATAGCAGTGAGAATAGTAGTCCCTGATCATATCAACATTCACATCAGGAAGAAAAGTTGCAATGACATGAGAATTTAAAAGAAAAATGGAATTATAAACCAATCTCACCTTCAATAAGATCATTGCCACTGACACCTTGCCACTCAATGGTCCAGCCCCCACATTGATAGCCTAAATTATCAGCGTGACTTCCAGCTACAAGTATTTTTGATGCCTTTTTAGGAAGAGGTAGAAGAGGTCCATCAGGTGACTCACCATTTTTTAGTAGGACCAATGATTTCCTTACAGCCTCCCTAGCTAAATCTCTATGCTCCTGTACAGGTTGTGGTGATATAGAAGTGACAGAGTGATCCTTCCGTGTAATTGTGAAACGTTGAGACTTAAAGGAAAATTTTAAAAGACAAATTTTCCGACCTGAATTCCTAGATATTTGACTAAGTTGTAATCAGCCAATGGATTTTCAAAAAGACCCATCATGAACTTGATCCTCAGAATTCTTTTCACTGCATCGTCGATTCGGGACATAGGAATGACTTTGATTTTAACCAGTCTGGTCACACCATCTATAAATTCTGTAAAGTTCTTTGGAACCATGAACTACATCACAAGAAAAGTTTATTACAGGATGAAATGCTTAATCAAGGAATGCAAATTTGAAAAGGCATAACGGACTGTTAAGTGTAGACTTAACCTACCATGTCAATGCCAGCATTAACTCCGGCTTCAATTGAATAAGTGTAATTTGCACGAGGCGGGGAGGTGATTCTGTCTAAGCCCTCAAAATCTGATATAACAAAACCCTGGAATAAGCCGCAAGTTAATTATCTTGTGTAGGCACGATAATCCAAAGGATCTTCAAAGTTTAAATTGAGATCAAATATCTCCACCTTGAATTGGAGCGTTCTTTTAAGAAAGCCAGTAATGAGGTTGCGGTTAGTGTGCATTTTTACTCCATTCCAACTGGAGTATGAGATCATGATTGTTGACACACCCTTGCTAATAGAGACCAAGTAGCCGGGCATGTGAATTCTCATCAGTCCATCTGTATCTATAATTGTGTTGTTCTCGTCAATCCCATGAATTGTCCCACCATCACCCACATAGTGCTTAGCACATGCTATAACCTTCTCTCTGAGCAAGAAAATACGAGTATTTGAATAACAAAATACAAACTGAACCTCAAACGCATAACCTATCATGAAAGAGAACAATTTACAGAATTTTGTGGCTTAAAATGCAAACATGTACTTCAAAAGAATCGTAACAGGAATCCAGCATGTGATTACCATTCGCGCTATTTCTATTCTAGTGAACTTTGAGAAAATAAATAATCACAAAATAGGAGATAGAAGGTGGGGCAATGTCAGTAAAGATAGAAATCTGCCATGTGACAAACCGTCCTGCACTGCGAGGAGGTACCCATTTTTACTGAAAGCTTAGATTAGACCAAGACAAACATAATCCAGAAATGTAACTGACGGCTCCTCTGTCATAAATGCAGAGGAAAATTACAATTTAAAAGCTAGATGCCTCATTCTATAAATTCTTACCTTCCACCAACAAAAGGGACGCCCTTGGGTAAGTTATCAGGAATGTCCCCTTGCAATCCTGGTATAATTTGAGTCATCTCTTGTACTAAGTTAGGATCTTCACTGTAGCTTTCGTAACACCGACCCCATCTCGGATCTCTGCAGACCTAGAAATTGTAAAAATCATAGGTGAAAAGTGATTTAACTTTAATGCGAAAGAAGTTCATCTTTGTCACTTACTGCTATACAAGGTGCAAAAACATACGGAATTCCAGTAGCTCGAACTTCAAGGGCAGTGGCAACTCCAATTCGCTTCACAAGTTCTGGGTCCCTAACCATCAAAATAGATATGGGCAGTGTGATATTTGCCGAGCTCCGGGGGAAAAAAAAAGATAGTGTTTCGACAAAAGAAAGCTCCGAAGTATTTTGTCTAATTGTTTCGATCTAATGAGTAATTATTTGAAATGATTATGATTCAAAAGGTCTTATGATATGGATGTTAGCACGCATCCTTATCACTGAAAATAAAATTTTTCAGAAGTACCAATTGATGGACCATCAATAGTATTAAGGTATCAATTATATCTATTTGCCTGGTGGCTCCGAGTCCAATATTGTGGGGAAAGACAGTTGCTCCGGAAACAGGGCTATTTCCATGAACAGCGTCGATTCCATAAATCATTGGGATAGCAAGCCGAGTTGATAAAGCACCCTTTTGAAAATCATTCACCATGTCAATCCAAGTTTCAGCTGAAGCACGCGGAGCAGGACGACTCCCACCCTCACTCATTACACTCCCTAAGCAAAAGAGACGTTTTCCATATATTAATGCCTATCTATCAGAAAGGTCAGAGAGAGAGTATATGTGGTATTTACCAATGAAATATTTCTTGAGCACATCAGCAGAAGCAACCTTGCGTTCAATCTGCAGCATTTGCCCAATCTTCTCCTCAAAAGTCATGTGGCTCATAAGATCCTCGACCCTCGCATCAATTGATTGTTTCGGGTCTTTATACTTCATGTATTTTGGCCCCGAAAGGTATGGCCAACCCCCGAACAGCCAGAGCCCCACCAAGAACACGATAATTTTAACCATTTCCTTCAACTTCCTATATAGAGAGACAAGAATGAGAAATGAGTTAGAATTTTAGTCAGTTAAGAGCCGTAACATATATCACTCGGATGCATTATATTAAGTTTCCCACGATGTCAGGAACAATGTAATCACATTTCGGAAACCGGTGGTGTGAAGTTATCTACTATCTATGGAGGTTAAAATCAATTGTGGAGCAGCAGTAATTAAGTGGAGACTGAGATTTGAAATTCAAGGTCAACGATTTTCAAGACTGTAGTTGATAGCGTAATTAATAATCAGAAAAGAAAGAATACGAAATCAGATGAAAACAGTAATGGCAGAGCTGGAGAAATTACAGTGACTTTGCGTCTTGAAATCCAGGGAAGGAGATCTTGGAAGACGGTAGAGCCTGCAATGGGAAGAAAATGGTGGGAGGCGAAATATGTAAGCATTGCGCAGGGGTCACGAGCACGTCATCCTCATCCCCTAATTTTGAGCGAGGGTTTTTATTCTTATTTATTTTCATTAAATTGTATATTATATCTTACAATTTTTTTCTATAGTATCCGGTCCTAATTATAAGGCATAGTTGACTTTATTTAGAGAGATTAAGAAAGCTAAATAAGTTATTTAATCATTTTATATATTGTATATCTTTAGATTATATATTAGTATGTGAGTCAAACTAATTACTTTAAAGAAAAAAATAAAAAGAAAAATACTCTAAGTTACTTTAATTAGTTTCCTTAATTTCTTCAAAAAGTCAACTATGTCTTATAATTAGGACCGGAGGGAGTATCTGATATTTAAAAAAATTCTAATAATCAATATCTTAAGTTAATTAATTGCATGAAATACTTTTTTCTAGAATAAATTTTCAAAAAATATATCCTTTTATTTGAGAGCTGAGAAGGGAATGTAGATTCCATTGCAGGGAGACGATAGTGTGGGGACATCTTGACATTACAGTTTTTGAAATTCAAAACACAGGATGGTCAGCTCAGCTGTACACTTGAGCAAAAAAAAAAAAAGCTCAGCTGTACACGAGGGAAAACAGTCATCAGAAAGGAATTTGTCTCTTCCAGATACTACATTTCACTGAGATAAATAATTTTGGAAAATTACAAAATGACTGTTATTTACAAATAAAAAAGTACGATTGTATTACAATACTAAAATAAGATCTTTAAAAAAATCACATCTAGTTGCATTAATTTGGAATTTATTGATTTTGCTTCATTATTTTCTTAAAAAGTTTTATTATAATTTTAATTAGAAAGATTTGAATGTAACAATTTTTGAAGATAAATTTTATTACTCTGCGACTTGTCATTCTAATCTATACACATCACGTGCCTTGTTTCTGCAAGGAACTAATTAAGGACAACCTTATCAACACCTGAAAATCCATCATGTAACGCTCGTCTTATATGTCCATATTCAAAGCAAACACTTTGATCAATAAAATATTCAAAGCAAATACCAAATCAATAACTCTCAGTCTAAAAGCCTTTTTCTTTTCAAACAAGTAAAAGAATAATTCATTTTCCAAATCATTTAAAGTGTGGTCATTTCAGGGGACTCCGGTGGAATGAATTTCACGTGAGATAAGGTGTCAACGTCAGGGAAAAAAAATAATTAAAAGTTAATGGATAATTTTGGCCTGAAATCTAGAAGAGGGTGTAAAAAAAGATCAATTTTGTGTTATTCTAATTCATTTTGATCATGAACTGACTAAATTGACCCTTCAAATATTATCCACGTCATTTTTTTAAAGTATAAATTTGCTCTAAAAATTTTAAATCTAATTTTGAAAAAATAAAGTGAATGACACATGAATTTTTAAGATAAATTTATACCTTAACAAAAATGATATGTGAATTGTCAGTTTAATATATTTATGTTAACTACCACTCAAAAATAATTTGGATAATGGTCATGATAAAATTGCTTATTTTTCACATTTCTAGGATAAAATTACACTTTAATCCAAAAATTATTACGTAAATCTGTTTTTTTCTTAAATCGTGATTACCTAATTCTTATAATTCATTGGCTGATTGATTGCTACAAATCATTTTTTATGGATATTGATTTGATATTACTATATTAGTACATCAATGAGTGGAGCCAATACAAGATTCTCACGCATTTGAAACAGTATCATCGCACGATATCTATTGAATATTGATAGTTACCTTTTTCTTTTTTTGTTTCATTGGGTCACTTGGTCAAAGTAATGATTAAAAATGAAATATTTCCTCAGGGGGAAATGTTCCCCAGTCCTGGGTGCTGAAATGTTCTCAAGACACCCATATTAGCTGGTAGAATCGGAAAATCAAACCGAATCTATCAGGCCGATTCATTTAAGTCCCGATCTTTTATAGGTTAGGTTTGTAAATTGGAGCTTCTAAATGAAATTAACCCTTAAAAGGGCTGGCCTGTTAGACCTCTATTTTTTTTTAATTAACTTGACTTGACTATTTAATTTACTAGTTTATATGTATTTTGTATTTATTATAAAGTTATTTACCTATTTAATTACAAATACATAATAAGTATACTTTAATTTTACGATTTAGCTTATTATTTATTGCAGATAAAGATTATAAATGTACTTATGATGTAAAAGAATATATTCTTGATATTTTTACCCATGAAGTAAAGCCTATTACTCGAAGTAAAGCACAATCAACTGGTTTTGAAATTGATGATAGTGGTGAAGAAGATAAAAATGACAGTCATCGGACTCATGTTTCTTAGTGGTTAGCTTGTTATGCTTTGTATGAGTTATTGTGGATAATAGTTTACTCTTGATTATGAATTAGTAACTATGTTTGTTTCTTTCATTAAGCGTGTCGTGTAGACATTAATGTTGACAATATTTATTTGATAAATTAGAACTTAATCTAATTGATATATTTTACTAATTATATTACATTGAAAAAAGAACGTAAAAAAATAATTTTAATTTATAAAAATGTCTTTCGGGCCTCTAGGGATGGCCTAGCTTGTACGCTCTTGGGCCGTGCCTTAAAAAAACGAGAGAGATTTTTTTTATCCTAGGTCTAAAAAAGGTCGGTCCTAGTTCCCAACTCTATTTGAGTGAAGAGTTATTGCCTTAATTTTATTAAGATCCGAGGCTAATTAATTCACCAAGACCTTATTCTATATTTTTTTTAAAAAAAAAACTTTAATGAAATGTGATTTTTTTTTTGGAGATATAAAAGAAGGCTTAAAAGCCATGGAAAGAGGAAACTACATAGAAGGAGAAATAAATCTCAACCGCTCTTGTTCTACCCAGCCCTTTAATGAAATGTGATGATTTGAGTGGGTTAAAGATGGAGATATAGGAACTAGTTGTAGTGACTACTGCCTATAATTTTGATGGGCACTATAACTGTCCATATCTAATTTAGACCATTTATATTTGAGTTTATATTTTTATTTTTAAAAGATATTTTAATTAGTACATGATCTAAAATTAAAATAGTCTTGTGACTAAACGTTTTTATTTACTTAAAAACCATCGAGAAAAAAACTTATCACTCTGATCCTATTTATAAATTCCTTTTGAATCAATGATATTAGATCCCGGGATCTAAAAAGGTTATGGGGGCCATCGAAATGAATCAATGATGGGCACTCATGCCGTAACTCGCCAACCTGACGGGGTAAGACTGGCGGGAAATTCACCAAAATAGTGTTTCTTTAAAAAAAATTGTATCAGATTAGAACAGCTGGGAAAATATTTACTAGAGAACTGCAGACGCCACTAGTGGCATCAGGACTCCTGATGCCACTACTTAGTGGCGTCGTACTTCCTACGCCTTTTAGGCGTCAATTAGAAGAAATATATATATATATATATATATATATATAACTTTATAATTATATTTAAAATTATAAATAATAATTCTAATTAATTATAAATAATAATAAAACTAAATAATAATTTTAATTAATAATGAAGAGAATTAAAATATTTAAAATGTATTATAAACCTGTGAGGCCCGCCTCACCCTATGAAATGTGGGTGATGGACATCTCTCGTGAGTCTCACCTCATCCTCAAAGACGTATAAATCTCCTGTGTTCCACACAACTTGTGATCGGTGTGACTGTTACACCTTCTCTATTGGTGTTTTTCCCCCGAAGTTTGGCTTCACATTTCAAAGTTTAAACTTTTAATAAATATTATATAATCTGGTAAAATGACGCCACTATATTACTCTGGTAAATATTTTCCTAACTGCTCTAATCTAATACTCCTTTTGGTCCTAATTATAAGACATATTTAACCGACTTTGGAGAGATTAAGAAGAGAAGTTAAATTAGTTAATTTTACTCATTTTCCTAAAATGCCCTTATATAAATTTAAAATAACATAAGTAAAAGTGAATTACTAACTCCTACCACATACCTTTCCAACTTAGAATTTTTTTTTCCACATGCTTTTTAATTAAAATAATGGTCTTTATGTACACATATATATGAATATATGCACACACACACACACACACATACATGTATCTACACACATATATATGAATAAACACACACATATACACACATGTATATATGTGTACACACAAATATATATTGACAGGCGTGCACACACATATACATATATGTACACGCGCACACTCATTGATATGTGTGTGTGTGAGTGTAAGAGAGTGTGTATTTATATATGTGTGTGTCTATATATATGTATCTGCGTATATATGTATGTATATTTGTAAAAAGAGAGACACACATATGTAATCACAAAAAACCAAACACACTTGAGAAAATAAAATATGGGTATTTTAGGAAGAAATTGATAAAACTTAGAACGTTGTCTTATAATTAGGATCAAAATCAATATCTAAATGTTGTCTTATAATTAGGATCAGAGAGAGTACAATTTTTTTTAAAAAATTCTTATTTTGGTGAATTTCGCCAAGACTGGCTCTCTCTCCCGGTCATTTTGTTTTGTTTTTTGTTTTTTTTCTTTAACTACCAGTACATGTCATTTTCCTTGCTTGCGTGGAGCACCTGTGGTTTGCTTGTCTTCCCAAGTTACGCCCTTGTCAGTTGACCTAAACTATGGAACAACAAAGACGGCATCAACTACGATAGCACTCTCGTTTTATTTGTTTTATTTATAGCTCCTTTTTAACGAATAAAAATTAGTCCTATTCATAAATTTACTTTCAGCTAATAAATAAGATTATGATAATTTTATCCATATTAATTATATTAATAAAAATAGAGATAGAAGAAAGAGTTCAAAGAAACTTATTTATAATTGAAGGCAAAGTTAAAAATTTATTTCATGATTATTGAGCTAATCCCTTCTTCTTAGTATATGTGATTTAGTCAAAATTAAACTTACAAATAGAATTAAAATAGTATTTTTACCAGGAGATCACCATTTGCAAGGGGACTTGCGCATAAAATAAGTTGTGTTTGGTATTCGATATACAACAAACTAGTTACACAACCTTTTGAGTGTCTCGGCCTTCCAATTCCATACCCAAAATCTAAAACCACAATGGAAGATATGTTTATTAATACAACAACAAAGCATCACATGGATACATAACCATATATATATATATATATAGCCTATTTTGAACTATAGCTCACGTGCTTCGTTAAACAAGGAAAACAAAAAGTAACCCTACTCACTAATGTCAAAAAACGTGCATATATGTGAAGTCCCGAATTTTACATGATCCGATCTGACAGTGAAGGAAGCCTTCTGAAGAAGTTGACAGCAGGTGAAGGCGTCCTATCACGAAAGACAGGATGCCTCAAATAGTAGAACCCAAAAGCCATAGCCACCATTTTGGGCGGCACCAAGTACAACATTAACGCCACCACCAAACACATCCCTAAAAATATGCCCGTCCCACGTGGATCTCGCCACGTCACCAGTGCCTGTACTCTCTCCCCCTGCGCAGCGATGTCCCCCAATACTGTTTGCACACGTGCCCCCAACGTCCTCAGCTTATCATACCTCATCCGTATCATCTCTCCAGTTCTGCTGCTTGGCATCGTATCGAATTCCTCATCCAGCTCCTCCCGATCCACCACCTCTGCCAGCGATATTTTCTGATCGAAGTGTGGAAGTGGGTCCCTTGATCGGAACCTGTAGTTCCATGCTCCTATCACGAAGACGTAAAATGCCAGCGTTGGAATTATCAAATCAGGAAACCACACCAGCATCACCAGCAATGCGTGTACCAGAATGGTGGCCGTTGGATTCTTCCACCCTCGTGTATCTTCTATCCACCGCAGGATGTCGATGAACCCTGCCACCACGTTGATGATTCTGTACCAATTGGCACGTACCTTCCGCATGCTGAAGTTGTGAGAGTCTGCGTCTAGCATGTAAAGCACAACCTCTCTTCTCAACGGTGGCTCTGATCTCGACAAGTGTCCCGCCACGATCTTCACCGCCGTGTTTCTCAGCATTTCCTGTTGCGCCAATCCTAAGGGCTTGATGTGGTGCATCAACGGCAGCATTGGCTGTGAGTACACATGAAGGAAATCCAACCTTTGAGCGGTTCGAATGAATCGGATGGCAATCTCTATCTCGCCCATCTTCTTTGTTCCTGCGTTAGTCAACACAAGTAACGGGTATGTGTTTCGGCACACCCGACCCGTTTTCAACGTGGATATACGGACTCTTACCTTGCCGATGCGAAAATCGGGTCTTGCGACTTCTTCTTCACCATCTACTTGGTATACTCCGAAGCTATCAAAGATTCCAATGGTCAAAACCGTGCAGGGATCAAACACCTTCCACGTGTACTGCTCATTCCACTTGGGGTCCAAGCTATCAGATACCGTTCGGGTACGCACCCATTTGTTACCGTATTTGGCTACACAATACGCATCTGTAGAACTTTTGCCGTTCACAGTTTTCATGGGCACCAGGTTCCTGCAACTGATGATTCCAAGTTCAACTGTGCCGACCGGTGGCTTCCAAAGCTGCCTTGCGGTGGGACGGAAATCGCTGCACACGTGAGCTGACTCATCCATCACGTGATATCCGCCATCGAAACACAAACGCAGATGGATTCTGCCCTTGTAAACTCTCTTGTCGTTGTTGACATCCTCAAAAGGGAACCAGCGGGATGCCACGTTTCGATCATCCACCCTTCTTTCAATGCTGGTAAGAGGTATTCTCACGACACCCACTGTGATCGATCCTTTAGATTGCCGAATTTCAAGAGTGAAAATGAGCTGCTCACTGAAAGGCTCAGCAGCCACGAAGATCAAATCGTCGTCCCATGAAGCAATGCCGTTTCGTGTAACCGAGACTTTTGACTTTAGCACTTGAAATCCGAGTTGAGCTCTGACCTGGAAGGAAGCCTCTTTTAACGTCGTCAACGGTAAAATGTCCTGAGCTTCAAGCACTGTGGCCCTCAGGTACCACAGCTTCGGGGATTGGTAAATCTTGGCGCGTGAGTTAACATTCCCAGCCGTGTCTGTTTTCCACGCATCGGGGAATGCCTCGTCAGCTTGAGTGCCAACCCACGTGGCAAGCATGAGGTCCCCGTAGCAGGCCCCGCCACCTTCCAATCTGTACCACTGTGGAGCCAGGGGGCTGTCTGGTGGGTCCCTGAGAGGGATCTCCGACACCTCAAAGCAGAGCCCACCCAGAAAACTACGAGAGTCGTCGTCTAATGTGGTCGGATCAGAAGCGGGAGGGTCCCACACGGAGACTTCAAGGAGGGAAGCAGATTCAGGGGAGTCGCGGCCGAAAGCAAACGTTTGGTCCCATTCGAATAAGGTGGTTTTACGCGCGGGCTTGGATGTAACTTGATGGCCGGAAACTGCAATTTTCACGAAGGGATTACAGTTAGGAGGCAAGTATCGTGCCTTCACGACACGAACGAAGAGGTAGTGCATTTTCTCAACCAGATCAAACGAGCATCGTTCCATGGACATGGTGTCCGACACGTCTGACGTGAAGCTCGCTGTGGATGCTGCCCTTCGAATTGGTTGTGGTCCTTGTGGAACGTTCATCCCACTGAACCTTACTTCAGACATCGTTCTAGATGTTTCCAGTGGTGAAGCTTTCACCTGATCTGCAACTTCTACATTCGGTGGTTGCGGCTTTTCAGCATCAGGAGCTGCATTTTCAGGCGCGGGAGCTTCAGCAGGTGTTGGCTCTTCATTGTTCTTGTCGCTTACCGGCGGTGGCTCTGTAGGTGGAGCCGCCGCCGCCGCCTCAGATTCTTCGACCTTATCTGGCTCCGCCGTCGCCGCGGCTTCAGATGGTGGCTTTGCCTCCGCTTCCTCTGGTGCTGGTGTTGCTTCGGACTTCGCTTCCTCCGGTGCTGGTGCGGCCGCCGCCTCGGGTTTCGCTTCCTCTGGCGGTGTTACTGCCGGTGCTGGTGGTGGTGGCGGAGACGGCGGTGGGATTTCCTCGTCCATGTAATAGATTTTCAACCCAATTTCACCTCGAACCCAGTTGAAGAAGCTTTTCTTCTCCAAGTTGTAGTAAATCAAGGCTTCTTCGCCTTTGCGCACAAACTGAGAAGAGCTGAGGCGAATTCGACCCAGGAAATTATTGCGTCTGGTGGGGCCGTAATTCTTGTCATGTAGAACATCGAGCTCAAGCATATCACCGAGAATGTCAGAAGGCTTACCCACATTAAACGACAGCTTTTCATTCCAGTTTGGGTTCAAGTCACGAACCACCGTCGGGATTCGTTTCCGCTGGCCGTAGAAGTCCACCACCACGTATGGACTGGAAGTTCCGTGCCCATCTTTCGGGAGAAGATCTCGAGCGTCCACAACCTCTACTATTAGTTTACGAACTGTGCCCATTATTATCACTGTCAATTAGGTCTCGTTCTCAATGATCCCTCTCAAGTTTGTAGGGCTCAAACTCATGGCCTAGCCAAGCAAGTGTGGTGATGAAGGGAGAAAAAAGAAGGGTGGATTGATATCATGAGTGCTGCTTATATATTAAAAGAGAGAAAGATGGAAAGGAAGCAAGTAATCATTCATATATACTTTGTTCTGTTTATATGTTTTTTGTGAGCAGAGAAAAATTTATATATTACAGGCAGTGGAATGTGAGTCGCATATATGGATAGGGACTAAGGAATAAGTGTGAAAGGAGGCATAACTTGGTCTTCAAGCAGCTTTAGACGATAGACATTTGAGTTTTTTTGTGGGTCTGTCCAGTTGTAAATATGTTTCCTTTTTCATATGCTATGAGTATGCTCGGCTTTAATGGTTATGATAATAGTTTCTTTTTTACTAGTTATTGGATTTTCTTAGCAGAGAAGATTCTTTGTCAAATGTAGCCTTTGCTTTATGGCCGTCCCTTGAATTTAAAGGGCCTATAGACGAGAGGAAGAGAGCGGGATATGGGGATGGGAATAGGCTTTTGTGTGACCGACCTTATTCTGAGATTTGTCACCGAATGCAGCTTTATGAATATAAAATGGAAAGTTTGACAAAGATATGACGCTCACTCCTTTTCACACATCTCTTGGGGTACATGCACTGTGATTATGCTCAGACAGTGGGTTACAACTTGCCATCGATAGGCTTCCAATTACATGCGCCAAAACATAACTCGTATGGAGTATATAAATTTTTTTTTTTGGGTCGAAAAAGAACTTGCTTCCATTACTAAGATAAATCTATTACAAGACCAGTCAGAACACAACTGAATTACATGAAGAGAGGAAATTAGCTAAGGAAAAGAAACTAATACAAACAAACAAAGCAAGACATAACGAGAATTAACCACCATCCATCAGAGGGCTGGAAACAGGGGTGTTATCTAAAATAATATTAGCCTCGTGTACATCCAAAGTTATAAGAGACAATAAAGAAGGTGATGGTTGAAAAATTCACTCAAATGGGCACACCTTCTTAAAAACAAATGCTGCAAGTAAATCAACAACTCTATTATCCTAATGCAGGGTAAAGGATACAGAAAACTCAACCTTAGTAGAGAAAAGACAAATAATATTATGAATAATACTTTTAATCTTCCAATCAAATGAATTAGGTAACTTGGCATCAACACAAGCAAAAGAGGAAGACAATCCGTCTCAATATATAATTGAGGGTAGAGGAGATCCACATGACAGCTACTTTACATAAAAACTAAAATGGAGGTTTATGACTTTAGGCTTGATATATAATTGATGAGTATATATTTTATGATTAAATAGGTGCATATTTTATGAGATTTAATTGGAATTATTGATATTATATACCTATTTAATTATCTTTTATGAACACTTCCATAATTGCATGAAACTTGGGATCAAAGAATAAATCGACATAAAATCTACTCATATCCTATTTTTATTGTGCAGGAAATATTAGCTGATTTGGAATGAAGTATAAAAGGCAATAAGAGGATATGCAATCAGCCAAACTTAATGGTCCCCGCAAGAAAAATAGAAATAAAATCAATTGTGTGATCTGCTGGAGTAAATTACAAGATATGAGATATCTTTGTAATAAGAAAAAGAGAATCAGTGACCCAAGACCTAAATTATTATAAATAAGGAGGCAGAGACAAGAAAGAGGATCACGAACGGAAGAAAAGATCTGAGAGACACAGAACGAGAAGGAAGGGACGAAGAAGCAGAGGAGAAGAGGCTGAGCGTTTCAATTCTCTTCATCATCTCCACGGAAAGACGGAAGAACTGTGGATGCGACAAATAAATTTTCTTTCCTCTTCTCCTTCTTCTTTGAATCTGAATTGTTATCTTTTCTTTTTTTTTTGTTATGGATTTTATTAAAGCCATGTGTGGCTAGTTGGTTTTGCAACCTAGAGTATTATGAACTTGTTTGGGTTTTAGAGATTATTCCCACTAATTAGTTGTGCTTAATTTTATTTCAGTTTATTTAATCCTGTGTTTATTGTTATTGCTTGTTGATTAGCCACCATTGAGCATGTTTTGGGGATTTAGGGTTGGACTTGAAAGAGAGAATCTTAAATTGACCTTGGGAATAAATAACGTGGAATTAGGTTTAAATTTAACGTGAAGTTAGGTTTTAATCTAATTTGCGTCTAGGATAGATATATACCTAGAAGCTCCGCATAGTCAAATTAGAGTGAGCCCGATTTGAATTACATCTTAATTAATTGTGTGAGACATTGCATAATTATTTGAGGTAGGTGTATAAGTGGACCGACAGGCACTTATAAACATTAATACTCTAGATTAGCTGATCAAGTTAAGTCAAAGTTAATTTAGTGGGGATAAAATATAGGAATCAAATAAGAGATTAGTGACTTTAGGTTGTTCATTTGATTATTGTGGTAGTTTTCTTATTTTTTTTTAATTTTAGTTTTAATTTCTTTTATCTTAATTAAATTTAATTTGGTTTTCTCAACTTAAATGAAATTGTGAAATCAATGCTTAACTAAAGGTTGTGATACTAAGTCATTGTGGGAACGATACTTTTCTTATCACTTTATTATTTGATACGGCCTGTGCACTTGCGGAGTTTTTTTTTAGGCTTAAAGTTTTGCCCTATCAATAATACTCTTTCGGTCCTAATTATAGGATAATATTTGAGAGTTGATCTTAATCCTAATTATAGGACAAGGTTTTAATTTTTGTTAATTTCTTCATAAAATACTCCTAGTGTTTTCATAGTGGTGTGAGTGTTTTATAAATTTATAATGGAAGCTAGAGTGGAGCAAAATAGGGAGAACATTTTAGAAAAATAAATATAATTGACTAATTTAACTATTATCCTTAATCTCTCTAAAATTAGGTAAATGTATCCAATAATTATAACCAAAGGGAGTATATATATAAAAAAAACCCTAGAGATGCCCTTTTTAATTTCCCTCCGAAATCATACATGCATTCATTCATAGACACACACAGAGATACGAAGGGACGTTCCATTCATTGCATTCTCATTCACCCCTCAATCACTGTGTGTGAGGTTAGTTCTCATATCCACACCCTCACCCCAGTCTTTCTATTTCTATATTTATTCCCCATCCCCTTAACTATCATTATTAATATGACTTGGTGGTTTGTTATATATATGTGCAATTACGTACCTCTGATCCTTTTATCAGAAATTTATTGATTACTATCAATTCCTCATTAACAAAATGAGGGTGATAATTAATTAGTCTCAGATTTTAAGAAAATTTTTTCTTATTATTCACAATTTTTGTATGAAATAATTTTATTGGATATTACTATTTTGCAAAAAGCCCATGATAAATGATACTTCCTCCAGTCCTAAACATAAGACAAAATTTCTTTTTTCTTTTTAAAATATAGATATTAAGTAAGCTAAATAAATTAATTTAAAATAATTATGTTTCTTATTTTTTCTTTCCAAACTATTTTGCCTAACATATAAACTAATATATAATATAATGATACATAACATAAGGTATGATCAATTAATCTATTTAGCTTCTTTAATATTTCTAAAAGAAGTCAATTTTACCTTATATTTAGAACTGCAGAGAGTAATAATAAAAAAATATTCAAACTAATATATGGTCCCCCAAACTCAACTGCCGGCTCCATCCCTGTATATTATGGATAGAAGGAAAGAAGAGAGAGCATGCCCCTAGACGACTAATTAAGAGAACGTACATATTATAAGATTCTTAATGATGGGAGAATATATAATATATGGAACAAATTCTGGGTACTGAATCAGAACCAAACCGTTGATGCATGCATGCCATATATTTTACATATATAATCGCTACCAATAATTATATATAGAGAGGGAGATCGAGAATATAGATATTCAGTAGCAAATTGTAAAAGTACAGGTTATTAGCTAGACAAATCCATGTTCGAGGCTGGTTGGTTTGATTCCGGCTGAGGGGAGCAGAGTTGTAAAACACAAGCTAGGTTCCAAAGTTGTACACAGTAGTATATAATGATTTTGCATTGGCTTTTAATAACTGGGAATCAGAATTCAAAAGAAAGCTTTGACGGCATCCTTTGTCATGATGATTAAAGTGCGTGCAAACATAAAGTTCAAATTAAAGGAGAACGAAACCCACATTTGATTTGCTCCTGAAATTTTGCATTAGTAGTCTTGGATCGACCAGTGTCGGCGACACCTCGATCACCTGGCCTATATAATAAATTACTACTTTATTGTCCTAGTATCACGGACTCGACTAGCAAGAGCCATGAACAAATTAATGACAATGCAAGGATCAAAACTTTGAACTTAAGTCCATAAATTAAACGAGTTTTATCTGATACATTTGTCCATATATTATTACATACTCAGATGGAAATTAAATGAATGTAAATATGATTTATGATTGAGCTCGTTTATCCGGGGTAGCTATTAGTGTTCGCTCTTTTTTTTTTGTTTTGTTTGTTTGTTTGTTGGGCTACAAGCCTCATTGTACCAGCAAAAACATTGAAAAGTTATGCAATAAATTGATGTATAGTAACATTCATACCAATTTACTTTGTAAATTTTAAAAGTTAAAATATCTGATGATGATTAACTTAATATATGCGTACTCAAAAGTGAGTAAAAATTTAAATTAATTAAAAGAACAAAATTGTGCAGCAAAGATGTCTAAATTATGGGAACCGTTTTATTTATGTTTGACGAGACTTTTATGTTTTTCCTTTCGGGTTGTATGTACTTGTTTGACGAATTTTAAATCTTATGAAGTTTCATAGAATTTAGATAGAAATCATGCACGTCTAGTTGTACATCATGTGAGGACGCACGTGAGAAGTCGAAGTTGTAGTTGAACCATCTAGTTACCGAAAATCTCAGACGCTGTTTTGAGACGAAAAATTCAGAATCTTTGTCGACCAATTAGCTCACTTAAAAAGAGATTAAGAAGCAAAAGGCTTTATGCATGGAGCTACGTTAGATGCCTACTTTTTAATATCATAATTACGCTGAATCCAAATGCTGAGGCTTACCTCCGCTGCGCTAATCGTCCGCTGCTCTCCTTTGCTATTAAACGCTGCCGTTTTTTATATAAAACACACACACAAATGGTCTTTAAAAAAAAAAAAGGACACTGGCAAGTGGTAAAAAGATAATTCAGGATATTGAATGGTACTAAAATTTTTTTTCATAATCTTGAAAAATTATCTCAGTATCTTGAAAAAATATTTTAGGATCTTAAAAAAATATTTTAGGGTACTGACTGGTACTAAAAAGGTACTGACTGGTACTGAAAAAATACTTCATGATCTTAAAAAATTATTTTAGGATCTTGAAAAAATATTCTAAATTATATTTTTAGTAGCATTCAGTACCTAAAATATTTTTTTAAGATCTTAAAATAATTTTTAAGATCATGAATTATTTTTTTGTACCAGTTAGTATCTTTTTAATACCAATGAATACCCTGAAATATTTTTTCAAGATACTGAAATAATTTTTCAAAATCATGAAGAATTTTTTTGATACCATTCAGTATCCTGAATTATCTTTTTACTATCTGTCAGTGTGCTAATTTTTTTTTTTAAAGGACCAGCTGTATGTGTGTTTTATATAAAAAACGGCAGCTTTTAATAGCAAAGGACAGCAGCGAACGATTAGCGCAGCGGAGGTAAGCCAAATCCGAATCCAAATCTCTTGGACTTTTATATTTTAATATTTTTATTAAGTTCGAAAATACAACAAAATATAAATCTTTTAAAGAGAATTCAGCAGTTCAACAAGACACGTTTAGGTGAAGGCTCTCTACGTCTGTGCGTGCGTCTCAAGGGCTCGCAACTGACACGTTTTGATATTTTATCTTCAGTTACACTGAATTTCAACAACTTTAATGTTAACATCTTATGATATGTTCAGAAATGAAAGACTCGCCTATATAATTAATTGATGTAAGAAAAACAACATGAAAATGAAAAGTTAAATAGGAGAAATGAGTATAACTATTGGGACATAATATGCGCAACTGTAACCCTACTGTTTGGGTGCAGTGCAAGATATCTCTGATGCTTAAAGGTTATAAACATTGTCTAGTACGCACGCAAGAAACCTCAAAACCAAACTACAGGGACACAAACACACATCCCGTTAAAACCAATAATTATTTGGTGTATACACGACGGATTAGAGTTTTCTTTTATTGATATAATGACACAGATCACAGATGTGTTCATGATCTGATAAATGCACCCTGACATTAATATATATATAAATGGTATATATGTCATAATGAATATGCTGGTACCAAAACAAATAATTAAAATTACTTCAAACACACACATTAATTATTTGTGCACGTATACGTACGTAGTTTGCTGCGCGCACACACACACACGTATATCCACAAGAAAAAAAGGTGGTAAACTGAAGGAAGGCTGTATACAAAAAAAGGAACCGTAAATGGGAGGTTCTAGAAATTTACAGGTGATGTTGACTCAGTTTTCAGTGACTTCACGCCAACACCCTGGTAGCTCTGTGACGCACCCCTTTTATTTCACGTGGGTGGCTTTTGCCCTCCACGTAATAAGCACCTTTTTATTTCGGTACTGTGTGTTTTGCTTAGTTTACAATTCATGTAACGGAATAAGAAAAGGAAGCGCATAAAATTCAGTAAAAATAAATATTAGTTTATGCATATACAGCAGTAAGCATGCCTCTCACTTGGGTAAGTGTGCCATAAAATAATAATCAAGGGATGGATTAGTGAATTTAATAACTCATCGGAATCAAACAACATTGCTTTGTAAGCATGCTAGCTGTGAAATGCAGTATCAGATTCCGTTTGTATGGTAGATGCACCAGAAATCAACCCTGTAGTCTCTGCTGTGCCTGTACTGTGTATTTTGTTTGTGTTGCCCAGAAAAGTGGTGAAAAAAGACAAATTCACTTACCATTTTTTAGTTTTGGGGCACCGCGCGAAACGAAGACGTCGCTTACTAATAACTTCTGTTGGCAGCAACAGGAAGATGACAGTGTGCGTTTGTGTACATATGTACATATATATACACACATACATACATATTTTCTTTTTCCAAAACAAATAAACTCTGTAATATATACGTCGACATACATTTAATTTACTCCAAGGAATTAACATGTCTACAAACTAGGGTTTCTTTACCAGGCCACCACTGTACATATGTATATGTAGTTCCGGACTAGCTACGGAGAGTGGAAATCCACACATTATATAAACGTACGTTGTCCTCCCAGTTCATGAACAAAAACATCAACAGTGGAAATTTTCAAGACAGAACTGGAAATAATAGAAGGTATAGAATATATATAAGAATGGACACATACACCATTCTTTTTCTTGGAGTGGAATATATACACCATTGTTCTTTGTTCTGTTCATTAGCTTCAGACGCCCTTGAACAAGAAGTTCACTACACTAGGGAAAATGATCATAATCTAGAACATTAACTATTTATCAATGATGATCGAAACAGATAAATACTTGGAAAAATAAAAAAATTGAAGGACCAGAAACCAGCCAACGGTTGCTATCTTTGAAGATACTTCAATAGGAATCTGGCCTAGCTTGTACAGCAGTTTTTGGTATGCAAATAAAGATAGTGGCGTGGTTTCTATAAATTCAGTTATATAATGTTTGGCTAGATACCTGCAGCTCTTGAGCCTCTAAAAGTTACATATATAGATATGTACACTTTGTGTTGCTGTTTGAGCTTCAAAAGCTGCAAGTATATATAGCTAGCTAGACAGTATAAATCTTTCATCTTTCGTTTCATAAAAACTTTTTCCATGCTCGATCTCTCCCCACCAGAACCCCTAACTGATTATAAATCAAATCGATGCAAGGGAAAACCAAATTGAAATGAGCCAAAAAGAAACCCACGATCTATATATGAGGATCTCTTAATAATGAGACAATATAAGTATATATATTATAGAAGGGAAAACAAACCAGGCTTACCCTTTATTGGCTTGATGGCGGCGATGAGCGGATTAATGACTTGTACGAGGAAAGATAGGTGTGAGGAATGAAGCCTGGTCCGAGATCCAGCCATATCCGTTTGATACCTCTTTCATCGATAAAATTAAAGTAGTATATATAACAAAAGAACACAGAGAGAGAGAGAGTGTGTGTGTGTGCAGTAATAAGTAAATCAAGAAGGAAAGTGAAAGAGATCAGAGATCAAGAGATATGATATGTGAAGGCCTTGGATCACAAATCTCTTTCTCTTTCTTTCCATCTATACATATTTCTGTTTGGTCTCAGTTAATATCCAAATAGATCAGAAAATGGAACGGAGAGATCAATGATTTCGGATCAAACTTCATTCCCAACACCCCTCTTTCCTTCTTCTTCACCTCCGTCTGCACATGTCAAACTTCATTAGTCGTCGGTGCTTTACCATCTTCCCTTGTCGTCCGATGATTGGTCACATATAGAACTTCACTTAGACATCTCTTTCTATATAGCTTCTTGGACAACTCTCTCCCTCTCCTTCATGCTCCATTAATCCATGAAGCTATTTGCTCCTCTCTCTTTTCTCAAGGCCTGCAAGCACTCAAGTTCCCAATCAGTACCCTAGTACTGTATTTAATAAATGAAATGGAAGACAGGGACGAGAGAGAGAGAAGAAAAGGGAACATAATAGAGACAGGTCATTATAAGGATATAATAATGAAAAGGGAAGGTGGGATGGTGGAGGGGTAGTAAATAGATAGTTGTCTTGTACTAAGGCAAAAGGAGGAGGAGATTGCTTAGAGGAGAGACTTTTACAGTGTCTCTCTTTTGGAAAAGGAAAGCACTGAAAATAAAGAGGGGGTGCTTCTCAAGGGAAAGCAAAGCATGGGCCTCCACACACGAAGCTAAGCATGGAGGAGGAGTTACTATTGTTGGAATATTTTAAAATAAAAGATGTAGTTTTTATAAAGTTATATTCTTATAAATTAAAAAAATTTATATAAAAAGTTCTAACACTAAAAATTATAAATGTTATATCTCTTTAGTTCTAAAAGACACATGTGTGGTAACCATCACTTAGTGAAATATTGTGTTATTTTTAGAAGAAAATCCTACATGCATGCTATAAAGGTGTAATTATTCATGAAAAAGTTATTTTAAATAACCATTAGTTATTTAAGTTGGTTAATGAGGGTTTATGAATCTAATATATGGTTATGACTTTTAATTAAAGAGGTGTTGCTTAAAAGGACACCACTTCATGGTATTCACTTCATAGCCTATAAAGACCCAACACCATTAGTCCATTCTGTTATTATTAGAAATCACATAACAGTAAGAGATCAAACTTATTACCTTTGTCTTTAAGTGTACATAAAGATAAAGTCAAATAATCACTTTATAAAAGTCATTATTGTTTTAGCTTGAGAGTTGAGAGTACAATTTATACTTAAAGATCTTCATTATATCCTGCAGAAATTTAATCCATCAATCAAAATTGCACTTTATAAGATAGATATAGGTGGGAGGCAAATCAAAACTAAAGGAAAGTGTTGCTTGCCTTGACGATATTCTACACTACGTTTTTTTTTCCATCTCAACATATTCCTCAGAGAACCAGACCCACCAACAACTATAATAAGCATACATAGAGGCGATAAAGAAGTGATACTATCAAGGTATAAAGATATATATATTTGCAGCAATGGAGTTATCTCCGTCTTGAAGTAAAAGGTTGTGAGCTGCCATTCTTGCCTTTTAGTACATGTTACTGCCACTCTCCCATATGCACACACACCCAGACATCCCTAAACACCTCACATGCTCTTCCCTAACTACTCTTCATCCATATAAATACATATATATTATATATCCCCACTTCCCTTATTCCACGTTAGATATTTTCTTAGAAAGTCCATTTGACTGATTATAGTTTCTGCATAACACATTACAATTTGAAATATTTTATTTTTAACATAATTTAATTAATATTCATGTAACTTTTTCCAAAAAAAAAAAAATTATGTTGAAGGGGTAATTAATAGGATAGTTATGTTGAATGAAAACTAAACAGTGTAGTTCCATATAGCTATAGTGGGTTGGTGAGGCGTTGAAGCAAGCATTGAGCATGTGGCAAACACATGTAGTGCTAACTAGCTTAGTTAGTTCAACAAGGCCATCAAATGAATAGAGAGATTGATATTTTCTAGAATTCCTTAACTGGCTGTAATGCTATTAATATAATAATGCTCCAACCTATATTTTATTTGTTTCTTTCTCTCTATGTGGCTTTACTTTTTCTTTTCTTTTTTTTAATAATACAGGCAAGCCAAGCTTGATAAGATACTAAGAAAACTATCTACATTATAAGAATTCAGCCCCTAATACATTAAAAAGAAAATAAATTATAAGTGGCAAGACCATTGATCCTTTAAAGACCATATCAAGGCATCATCTAAAAATTGTTGGAATCAGAACCACATCGGCACTAACAGCAACACCATGACCTTCTGTGGCTTTATCTATGAATATCTTTTTCATTCAAGAAGAAGAAGGGATCATTGTAGCTCAGTGAAGATACCTTAATTAGCTGGCCTTTGAGGAGGATCTCTCGTAGATTTCATAAAATATTTGCTTGAGTTGGAGTTGTTAACTAAAGCCAATAAGTGCATTTCTTTATCTTCACTAATAATTGAAAACAATGTTACCACCTACACCATCCTAACTAGCTCCTTTAATTTAATCGTGACTTTCACTTTCCATTAAAATGGCATGATTGCTCAACTTTGATGACCTTACTTCTCTCGTATCATCTAGTTTTGTCAAATGCCCACTCTTTTACCAACCCAAACATACAATTCGACACACACACACACAGGAGGGATATGATGGGATCACTAATTTTATAAACTGTTTAGAATAATACCAATTAATCATAAACAATTAAGCACAAAGGGATCACCATTTCCTCTCAGTCCTTTTTTTATAATTTATACATGTGCGCCCACAATCAAATTATTTAATTTTAATACCATGATATCGAAATTATCTATGTTTTTTGCGTTTCATGATTCAAATTTACATCTACAACTCATCTCACCTAAATTTTATAAAAGAAAACAAACTGTGAATCACTTAATAGGTCTGATAATTACATTATATTAATTTAATTTCCTCATATCCACGAACAGTCTTCTGGATGTGATTTCTCTCATTTCCTACTCCTTTATAATTTTGGACGCATCAACGAAGACATAGAGAACACAAAAATCAATCAAGTTGAGATAATAGGGCCAGTGATATCCGAAAGATTTATAGTATTTGTTCACATATTGCTGTTTGTTGTTGGTGTAATCACATCAAAAAATTCAGCTTTTACTTTTGTGGACGACCATATTCTGCACGTAGTCACAAATATTGCCCCCACAACATTTCCCATCAACCTTTCTCTTTTCTTTCTCTCTTTGCCTTTTCTTCTCTATGTGTCTTCGTACCTCCCCTGTGACTCAAATGTATGCTTTCCACGTAAATTTAGGATATATGACAAAAATAATATATTACTCCTATTAAATTTATTCATCACCATTAATTTTTTGATAATGTAATAAATATATACGTTTTTTTTTATAATTTATTTGTCTGTGTATGAGCATATAAAATTTTATAATATTTTTTTTAGTGAAAAGTGGGGTTCATTAACAAGTACCAAGTTGAAAAATAAAGGAAGAGGGGGCAAATGTGACAGAGGTCCACTTGCTTCATGACAGATCATGTCACTCTATAAAGGCTCTCAAGTTAGGAAAACCTTCAACTCTTGTTTCGGATCTGCCCAATGGAGTTTCTTTTAATATTTTGTCTTTATCTTTGAAATTTTATTGGCATATGAAGTAAAATAAAATAAACAATCTCAGAGATGAAAATTTTCTTTTCTGTTTTTGAACGAAAAAAAAAAGTATTCCCTTCATTTCTCCTTAACAACGTAGGATCTAGTTTGGAGTAAATTTTGGTTATAAATATAAAATCTTTATTCATTTTAGCTCTTATATTTATCATTTTTCCTGAATCAAATCGTCTAACTCATAAACTAGTACGTAATCTAATATTACACAAAATAGTATTAGATATTATATCACATATTATAACTGAGTAATTGTTTAGTTTTATTAGTCTCTCCAAATTTGATGAACAAGTATTACATTAACGGCAGCAAAACATCACTAATACTGTTAAAACTTAAAATACATCAAAAAGGGACTGAAAGTTGTGATACTGGTGTGGGGACAATAAATCTTACATGATATCACACAGGTTGACTGACCTGGCTAATTCCTACTCATAGTCATAAATGTTCTTCAAATTTTACTTTGCAACATCTTTCTTTTTATTTACTGAGTAATTCTTTTCCCTTGGCCTGGCCTCTTACGTAACTCAACTTTTTTTCAGTGCTTGTTTGGGAACAATCAAAATATGGTTTTAGAAGTCATTTTTCATAAGTCGGGATAAAACTCTTTTCATATACTTACTTCGTAAGCTAAAACATACAGGCACTTGATCTATTTGTATGCATATACCAATATCAATTCTTACAGTCAATTGTACCTCTCTTAATGTGATTCAGTTTGACCCAAAATTTATTCGAAAATGATGGAAATACTTCCTCCATCCTTAATAGACAAACCAAGAAGATTCCAAAATATATGTAACATGCAATTTTTTTTTTTTAAATTTTCCATTCTTGTCCTCAAACGCCAGGAAATATAGCGCTTCTATAAATATCTAGGGTGTGACTGATATTTTAGATTTTCTTTAAAAAAAAGCATTCTAAAAACTAATGCCACTTAGCAGGACCTAGGCTAAACAGCAAAAAGCTAACGCCTAGTTAATAGCTTCGTTCGGAACACAACAGGATGAAAGAAGGTGCATATAACACTGCATGTGCTTCTCTTAAACTAGAACAGAGGTAAAATTGATGCTAACAACAATGATCGGTCTGTTTATCCCCCATCACGGGCGGTATCATTATTGTGCCAGTCTCCCAACTTGGGAGACTAAGAAACGAGTACAAAGTAGTGAACTTTGTCATAAACTACTGTGATGTTAGATTGTTTTGACCAAAGTGTGCAAAGAAACTAGAAACTACACTGGATTTGAAAGGGATAAACAAGAAAAGTACAGCGCAACTACATGTACAGGCTAATTTACAGTCATTGGGACTATGACCGAAAAAGATAGCTTAGAGAAGAGAATATGGAAGGGGTTGCAGAAAAAAAAGAGAACAGAAAAGATCTTGCCTTGCTTCCTTGACAAATAAATGAAATACCCGTATAGCTCAACCCTCAAGACTCTTTTTGACAACCTTAACGCTGCTGTAGAAGCGCTTGAGATCCTTCATGGCCTTTTCCTCAATCTGAATAGATCGGATTGCGGAAACTGTCTCCACCTCTGGCTTGAACCAGCGGTTCATCCCCGTAGCTTCAGATGGTGAGCCCTGACCTGTAGATACAGCAAAGCCAGTTGTTCTGGTCTTTGGATTATGGGACAAACTATCATGCATTTTCACCTGTTTATAAGAAACAATCCTCAGTTCAATGGAATATGCCCTAGGACAGAAGGACAATTTACAGCAAAGCTATATAATACTTCATAGATACGTAAACAGACTGGAATGAAGAAATCATCCTTACTGGTTCACAGTAAACATTACAGACAAGCATGGACATAAACAAATGGGAGGAAACATGAATTCACAAACCTGCTGCATTTGAATGTCCCTTAAAGATGGCTGAGATGGTTGAGGTGGGGTTCTGGAAGCAGCCCAATAGGCACTTCTTTCTCCATCAGATACCCAGGAACTTCGAGTTGAGGCAACAGGCATTGGACTGGAAGGAAGAAATGAACTCAATGATATTTTACCCCCACTGCTACTATCAGAAAGATCTTGTTCCTGGCGTTTACTCTTACTTGGCTTGTTTTCCTTGATTTTGCTCTGCTCAACCTGAATTTCACGAAGAGAAGCACAACCCTTTAAAAACTTGGCTCCACCCCACGCAGGACCCTCATTTCTTGTCATTAGTGGTGGGGAGGCCACCTCTTTTGGGGCATCATCAAGGGCGCCACTTAAAAACATAGAAAGCCCACCTTTCTTACTCTTCTTCTTAGAAACTTTCATTGCCTGACCCTTGCTTGGCAACTCTAAAACGTCTTTCTTCTGGACCACAAGGACTGAATCCATTGCATCTTTGTCCGCTCTAGTTTGTTCACAAGTAGAATCTTCCACCTATCAAATAAAATTTTAAGCAACACAACACATGAAAGGAACTATGCAACTAATTCACGTTGATACTAGCAAGAAAAATGAAGCTGGAAACCTTTATCTCAGAAGCCTCCAAGATTTTAACGTCTAGCATGTCCTCTGTAGGTTCTGATATCACTTCTGCTCCAGCATAAATAGATTCCACTTCAGTCTGCACCACACTTGGTGCGCTGTCCTTCTTCTGTTTTCTTGATAGTTTACCTTTTTTCTTACCTTTCCCTTCTGAATGTGCTGAAAACTCTTTATGTGAAGTTTCAAAAGGAACAACACCTAGCTCAGCAATTGACCTCACCAAAGCTGACTTAGACTGAACCTTTGCAATCTGCTGGTCATCAAGGTGATGACCCATTGATTGCTTAACTTCAAGCACCTCAATCTGCTGCAACTTCTTCCTTAGACCTCGAACTACTTTGGAGTTTTCTTGATTGGAATCATCCTTAGGCTGGAGAAATGAATCTAGTCTTTGATATTTTTCCAGCCTCAACTTCATGGGTTTGTCACAGGTCCTGTGAAACTCCAAGTCACTATCATCCTCTTCACTGTTTATAATGGGAGGAAAAGGAGCAGTTACGGGAGGGAGTCGTCGGTGACACCATTGTTCAGATGATCTCTGGTCTAACAATGTCTCAAGGTTAGCCAGAATATCTAGTGAAGCACTTGCCAAAGAATGTGATGAAACTGTAAAGATATAATCAAGGTTGCGAATGACAGTCTCCTGAAATCAGTATATAATAGCTTTAGTATAATCAGATCACCTTACCATATAGGACGAATCAATCAAGTATAACAGCAAAGGCCATTTAAATCTCAATGATATATGCAAGATGCAGCATTACATGATCTGAAAAGCCCAATAATATTAAGTTTACTGCTTAAAGTTTTGCTACTATACACCTTAGGTCCTCAGAAATCACATTAATTTCAATCTTGTTCCTGAATTTCTTTTCAAAATATTCAAAGAGTGATGATTTTCATTCTAATTCAATTCCAGATGAAACTGACGTAATCCTCCCAAAAGTTGTTCAGTCTCCAAAAATATGCAGATGTGTCAATGCTGCTGACATCAACCATCTTTATCATAATCGTTTGCCAAGTCAAAGCATTTCTTTGCATGTACAACAACTATTATGTTGAGTATTAGAAACATAAATATTCTCGGGACCATGCAATTTTTTTTCTAGGATGAAATTTAAAATAATACAATTTCAGGAGTCCAGTGTAATTTCACCAGAAATTATTTCCTCAGGAAATATTGTGGATGACATTTACTTTGACTGGTATACAAGCCAACATTTATACATTAAAAAAAATAATCAAATACTACACGATCAAGGAGAACAAAAATTGAAACAACAGTCAACAGATCCTATTTGATAAACTATTATTTTTCTCAGACATTCAAGTTTAGACAAAATACATCTCAAATTATTTTGGGTCATCAGTGAAGAAGCGTACCTCACAATATTTCTTCAAATCATCGGCTCCTAGAGAATCAGCAATCTCAAGCAACTGAATGGCATTTCGATGCTCCACTATACATTCTGCCGCAACCTTTTCACAAAGGCTTTTTAAACTAGGTACAATCCTCTTCCCAAAATTATCTTTTTGTATACAGTTATTATTGGATTCCAAATCCTCAAATAAAATATCTTCTGTAATCTCTTCCACATTATCCCTATGATTCAGCTTGAGCTCCCGGGAAGTCTTTGTCATATTAAGAGGATAGCCAGGATGATAGAGGGAAGCCACAACCAGTAAATGTGTTTCACCAACAGAAACCGAAGTGGCCCTCTTTACACCATGCAACCGAACCACAACAGGTGGCTTTTCCTTACCTTTCTTCCCATCCCACGTATAAACATCACCGGTAGTTGTAACAGCTGCAGTCCAGTACTTTCCAGCAGATATACTCACCATGTTTCTTCCAGACATAGCATATAGCTGTACACAAATTTTCAATTAATTATTATAAAAATAATCAAGAATTGTCTTCTATCAACGTGCCTATCTGGCTATAACTTAAATTCAAGTTGAGACATAAAATAACCTGTTGGCATGTAAGATCAGGATCTGATGAGACCCAATAGAACAGTGCACCATCATCTGTAAGAGCTGTGCTATGCATCGTTCCAGCAGTTATGGAAACTACATGAAGTCGTTCCATGCGGTGAAACTTCAAAAGAGTGCTTCCGCTTTTCTTCAAGTTCCTAGTGATGACTACACGTCTTGGAGTAACAAGGCGATGACCCCAAGTATATACCTGTCAAACAGAGAGCTGACGTTGTCTGCAATAAAAATAGGGATAATGACATTTGAGTCGCTTGTAAGGGAATTATGAACATTTTGGTCCCTACTTCAGGAAAAAAAAAGGTTACTAATACAGTATATCATGGTTATTAATATCAAAAGGCTCATTTTTACAAAGGACCAAAGTGTCAGTAATTCCCATACAAAGGACCCAAATGCCATTCTCCCATAAATTTATCTAGCAAAAGCAAGTCAGCGGTTTGGAAATAATTACCTCTCCATCAGATCCTAATACAACTGTATGATATTTTGCAGCAGAAACTCCAGTCAAATTCTTTCCCTTTAAGTATTCAACTACATGCGGGGTGTAATTAGATGCTGAGTTTGAGGTGCCATAACCAAGCTGACCCTCTCTATTGCAACCCCAGGTAAAAACTTCGCCTAAATCAGAGACTACTGCAGTATGCTTGTTTGCTGCAGCAACAGCAACAATTTTGGACCGTAAAGAAGCCACTCTACGGGGTGTGGGTTGCGTATCAACAGAAGGGTAGCCAAGCTGTCCCTCTACAAAATCAATGAAACCAATACACAATGACATTATAACTGTGAAAAGAAATAATGACACTAAGGAAGAAGCATAACTGTTTTCTGTGTCATTCACAAGTATCTTCATTGTAAAGGACAAAACCTAAGAAATACAGTAACATCAGAGATCCCAACACATATGTATCTGATACACATGTCTGCATCCGATGCATTTTTTCCCTGTCTAATACGCTGGTAATGTGTGGATGCAGATCTAAAGCAGCTTGACATGGCTTAGAGATGACTCGATGCAGAACAGAACATTTTTGCCCAATCCTTTTTATTGCTGTTAAAGCCCTAAAATTGAAAACCAAACCTCAGATTTGGACAATTGCAAGAGCTTCTTCACCCTTCACTTTGCTGTCAGTATCTCCTGCTGTCGTGATTTCCATCGTAAGACACTGATCCAGCCAACATCATCTCTATTCTGGCAAGCTTCTATTGTCTCTCTCTCTCTCTCGTGTTGCTTCGCTTTATGCCAATCAAAACTCTTTCTGTTATGGTGTGCTTCAAAAGGACGACCCTTCAGCTTGCTATACCGTTCACGTTCTCCCTTCTCTCTTAGCCATGTGCATTTGTTTTTATTGGGCTTCACTGTCTTTTTGCCTTTTGTTTTCTCTGTTTTTTAATTGATTTGTTTCCTTTATTTTTCTTTTTTGTTATATTTTTATTAGTTGAATTGTTGACTATATATTGAGTCCAGAGTATGTGTTTGTGTATAGTCCTAA
Source organism: Acacia crassicarpa (assembly GCA_034222035.1). Lineage (NCBI taxonomy): Eukaryota > Viridiplantae > Streptophyta > Magnoliopsida > Fabales > Fabaceae > Acacia > Acacia crassicarpa. The sequence goes on along the minus strand of JAWXYG010000002.1, from coordinate 64,288,076 downwards.
AAAGTGTTATCCACTATATCATGCTGTACCATATCAAATACTTGTACCCATATCAATGCTTCTTCAGACAAAACAATAAAAAGAACATACCCCCAATTAACCACTTCAAATAGACAGGGAGAATCATGAATATGATTTAATAGAAGGCATGGCAGTGGCAGAAAAGATAATTTAGTTGCATGATAAAATTGACAGTCAAAACTAGACACAAAACTAATCATAGTTTACCTCTATTGGATCCCCAAGTGAACACTTCACCACCTTCTGTAGCAACAACAGTATGATGCTTAGCAGCGGCAATTGCCTTCACTCGGCGAGCACCAAGACCAGAAGTCACCTGCCGGGGAGTGATGACTGCAGCTTGACCACTGCAATGAGTATAACAACATCAAATCTTATTGACAGTAGTCCAAAAGCATAAACAGGAAAAAAATAAAATAAAATAAAACCCTCCTTGATAAAAGGGTAAAAATACAATACAAGTACAGCCTAACTTCTTCTGAGATGGCCCACTAAAATAAGTGTCCATTTGATCTTGCTGCGATATTTCTGTCACAACAAACACTCCTTTTTCCATGACCCCCTCCCCCCAAAAACAAAACACAGAACCAATGCCAAGTAAAAAAGAAATCTATTTCTGATTTTCTGCATCTAGCAGAAACTCTAAAGCTTAAAAGAGATAATGGCACACTCAATACCTTGAGGGAAATTAATCTCTGCTGCTGACGGAGAACACTCCTTGTTCACACCCAAAAAGGGGGGAAGGGAGAAAGAGATTAAGTAATAAGTACTTCTCTTTATGTTCAATATTGATAGCATAAGAAAAAAATGCAATTATAAAATCTATAACATGATGGTAACACCAAAACTAACTTAAAACCATGCCCATGAGCCTTCATATTGAAATAGAAAATTTACCTATGGATATCAAAATCTGGGTGACCTAAACGGCCCCCCCTACCAAATCCCCAGGTATACACCTCTCCAATAGCTGTAACAGCCACACTGTGGAATTTTGCGGCAGAAATCAACTTTATGTAGGAACCACCAAGTGAATCAACTTTACATGGCAACTTTTGAATGTGCGCATTTCCAGTTCCAAGCTGATAGTTTGTGCCACTTCCCCAACTAAAGACCTCAGTAGCCACTATACCCAAAATATCATATTGTAATTTCTCAGCCTCTATCACTACTTTGCATTGCTAACAAATGACAGAACCATTACTAAATAGTCAAAGCACAGCAATTCATACCTGAATCACATTCATTTCTGAAGGCCTGAAACACAGGGCCAGATAAGAGGTCTACAGCTACTCGAGATTTATAGTCCTCCATTGTAATAGAGGCACCATACTGAAGAAGGATGCCTGCCACAGCAAGATGTCCAAAATGCAAAGCCCTGTGAAGGCTACTCCATCCTGATTCTCCATCCTAAAAAATGAAACAAGTTTCAGCACTCATGAGACATAAGTTCTAGAAGAAATCAGAAATGGGCCTTAAGGAAAAACTGGCGATTGGACACTTCTTGGTTTCATGAGACTTAAAATTCTCCTAAAATCTGAATAATTTTCAAAACAACACTATAAATAAAGATTTTTGTAGGGACCATAAGCAAATGTCAGACAAACAAAAGCTATTTTAGTTAAATTCAACACTATTCGTTTTTAGGCTAGTAGGTTTCATTTGTAACATTTTATTTCTAGCATAAGCATTCAGGAAGAATATAAGATAGGGGAGAATTGACTGAGATTTGGCCTTGTAAAACGCAAGCTCATTGCATGATTGCAGTAAGAATAAGTAACAGACTAGATTGTGTCACTTGGTTTCTAAAGGCAATATTAACCATCAATTCGTCCACGTCGTAATGAATAGTTTTGATAACCAGAATAAACAACACACTCATACACATGGTAGTGAAAACGTAGATTTTACCTGAAAACGGAAAGAGAATGAAAAATCATAAAACGTAAAATCATAACGTAGCAAAATCGTAAAAAAGTCGTAAAAACTTAAAAGCGTTTGGAAAATTAGTAAAATCGTTTTAATGAAGAAAAAAAATCGTAAAAACGTAAAATCGCAGTAATAAATCGATTTTTTAACTACCATGCTCATACACACAAGAAAATTTTATTAGAAGTTAGTTTGATGAATCCATAGCTGCAATTATATTTTGTCATTTTGTCAAACCTTGCAGTTCATAGAATTTTCTTTAGCAGTACATTTGACCAAGACATTTTAGTTAAAATTGAGAAGCATTGTGCAAAATTTTACCCTACATTAAAATTTACAATGCACAAACATATACATAGACATATGTTATCAAGGATCAACTCTATAAATATGAGATATCTGGTAGCTTTAAACTATATGAATTTAATTTGTGAACAGATATGAAAACAGGGAAAAAACAGAGAGATCCCTGCAATGCAAAGCAGTACAAACAAACATAGTAAATAAAACATAATATTTACTGAATACAGAGGCTTCTAAAGTATGTACAATAATCACTATAACAAATAACATTTAAACCCATGTGATTAAACATGAAGAGAATGTCGATACACGTCCTGAATCTAACAATGCCAAGTAACCTCCTACCTAAAATAAAAGAACTTGGAGAAAGGGACGGCTGTATATTTGTAAGACTGACATTCACAAAAAGAAAATTTTTTCATACTCGAGCATCAGGGTCTGCACCAGCTGCAAGAAGTCTCTTGACAATGGGGATGTGGTTCCTCCAAGTGGCAATATGAAGAGGGTTCAGCCCGAATATGTTCCTTGAATTGATATTGATTCCATTCTTCTTTAATAATGCCAAGGCTGCCTCTACATCATTTAGAGATCCTTCTCGCACAACAATCCACACATCCTTCAACGAACTGGCATAATTTTTTTTGCAACCAGGCGTCCGCAATGCTTGGGGAGAAACATTCATATCCATCCTTGCAGAATTGCCCCCAAGCATATAAAAGTTATCTTGCAAAATAATTAATATGAGGTCTAACAGCTAAATCCAACAGAATTCTCCCCAATACTTCCAAAAAAAATAAAACACTCAAGCCCTGCAGTCCATCAGCTATTTGCCCAGTCCCTCAATACAGATTTCTAATATAGCAAGCAAAAGAACAAGGAAGCTATCCAGTCATAAAAGCTTTTGCTTTAGTAGCCCTCCAATGACTACCAAATCAGTCCATAGGCAGCAGAGAGATCTACAATAAGAAGCAACAAGATGTTGGAATTCTTCAGTTAGTAAGATAATCCTTGAGGGTAACTTGAAACGTTTAGAAGGGAACGGAAGATAAACATGCAATAGCAATTAGATTCCCCCAAGTCCATCTAGTATTTGGCATTCAAGTTGCCTGGATCAAACAAATCATAAATCAAGAAAGTCTTAAACTTGAAGTCACGTTCTTTCAGCAGAAATGAAAAGGTCTCAAAGCAAAATGATGATGTTAGTTATGCAGGTTTCAGCACTATAGCTTCATAGTAAGATCAGTGTCCCATCAAATGATGATGCACTTCTCTGACTCTGATCACAAAAATAGAATGAGTTGAATCCAGTAAGAACACCTAACTCTGCTTTTCTTTGGCAATACAAAATATATAGATTCAAGAATTTACATAACTAATGTAAACAATGGTCAAATTGATGATAATTGATAACTATTGAAATGAAAATTCAAAATTGACGCTAACCTTTAGGAAAGTTTGAGATGCAAATTGAATTCCCAGATGCTAATAGATTATCATTTGAAAGGTTCTCATATCTATCTCCAGTATCTTACCTGATCTATGCATCAGGAAACTTGCTCAATGTTTTCAACCCGATATAATATATTATTTGCCACATGATCTACGAAATGATTTAAATCAGCAAAACAAAACTGCGTCGAAAGAAAAACAGGGTTTGAAACACCACTCCTATCCTTGCCAGTTGCGCCTGGTCAAGTAAAAATGCAAACTTGACACAAAATGAGGACTATAAACATTGAAAGTGATGCAACAAACAACATATATCGAAAACCAGACCAAGATTCAGTGAAAACATTCGAACCAGATTATATTTGACACACCTACTGCAGAAAAAAGAGTCAAGATGAAACAGAGCAAGTCAGCTACTGAACGGCTTGGAAACACAAACAACAATGCAATACCTATCCAATTGAAGCATTGCCCGGATCACCGACCTTACCCAGAATATTTTGTTCATATAATAAAAAATGAAAACAAAGGCGAGATGATCAGTGGAATTAATTTACGGAAACATGAAGACCAAAGTCAGGAACCATGTCATACCCTTTGTTAATAGACAAATCCACAACTGTCCGAATAATGAAGTATCTCATTGGTTTTAAGCAAGTTATTGGTGGTGTTTCGCGCAAAGCAGAGTATCAAACCGATAGTCTCTCCGTTATTCTAAGTCCACAGTGGGAAAGAGAACTTACGATACGTAGATCAGAGCCCGCGAGTTCTCCTCCCTCCGGTCAAGATCGGCGTAAGCGTCACTAATTTTAAACCTAAATTTTCAACTCTAGTAGTTTTGTAATTTAGGTTAAGGTGTAAAAATATAGGTGTGTGGTTTTTTTTTAAAGGGGTACTTAATATCAAATATTTTTGTAATACAAAAAAAATTATGTGGTTATAAGAGTTGAATAAAAATATAGTTAGTTTGATTTTTTTATATTTTAAGATTAATATGAATGATTACTCAACTAAATTTTATTTGTAGTAAAGAATTGGAAAAAATTACAGAAAACAATATAGATATTTTAAAAATTATAGTTCAGCCCTTCTCTCTCTAATTCCTTTTCTCTCTCAATCTCAATCTTACCCACTGGGCTGCCCATCTCCGCCTCCTTGCCGTCATTGTCGTCTTTATGTAATTTTCAAAACTATTTAGGCCATTTTCTATAATTTTCTTCAGTTCTTAACTGCAAGTTGAGATGAAATTTAGTTAAGTCATTATTTATGTTAGCCTTAAAATTTTTTTTAAAAAAATATCAAACTAATGATCAATGAGTATTTTTGCTCCACCTTTACATTCACATAGTCACTTTTACATCTTAAAAGGATACTTGGTATTAGGTGCACTTTTGAGAAAATCACAGATGTATTTTTACATCTTAACCCATAAATTTATCCTAAATTAATAAATTTTTCAACTTCATACTTTTTAATTGATGTGATTTAATTTTGTCAATTTTAAACCTAAATTAATAGCAATAGATAATGTGTAAAAATAAATAATTAATAAGATGGTTGGTGGTATATATATAATACCAAAAATTGGCTTTAGTTAGTGTCTTCAGAGGGAGTACAAGGCAATTTTTCTGTGGGTATAATGGGCAATTTTTTAAAAAATATATCCATGTTTGTTATCATAAATGACTTGATCAGAAATTAATCAAAATTTTTAATTAATCCATATTTAAAGCTATTGATCAGAATTAGAAATCACAGATTCCTACTCCAATTTTAACCTAAGATTTGATAAATTAACAGCACCAATTTATTTTTTCCCATTTTTAATTGTATTTTTCAGAGATTTTCCTTATTGATTATGAGAGAGAATATAATGCAAATTTTTCCACATAAAATTAAAAATTTAACCACCATTCTTTAGCTATATTTGTTTTGTGGCTTGGGTGCCACCTTTCATGTGGCAAGCTTTCCGGCATCACTGGAGACCTCTGATGTAGAACAGGAGAAGGCACATTTCCATTGCGTACTATGCTAAAAAACAAAAAACCTCACTTCTTTAACAACGCAGTAAAAGGGCAAATAACTTGCGTTTCGCTAAGTTAAATGTATGAAGCATATAAAATTTTCAGATGAAATCTGCACTTTTCATGAATATATTTTTATCTTGTAAGCGACTTAAGACATTTAAATATCTTACATATTAGTTATACACTTATCCTGTGACAAACTTTTGCTATTGAAGTCTCAGATGTTGCATTCATAATAGACGCTGAAAATTGAGCTGTTTATATATTCCATTCCCCAGGGAATACTGTTTTAAGAGGTCGTGAAGATAATTTGTCCCACAATTTTTTGAAAGCATTGGTGAAAGGAGATGGACGAGGTCTCAAATGACATGCAGGGCTAATTTTTTGAGGTGAAGAGAAAAGCATTCAGATTGCATCTATAATTTCCTTCCCACACGAAAACCAGAATTACCACTGCTGAAATTACAAAGAAGCAACACGGACAAACCAATAGTGACAAAAGAATAAAGCATGGGATCAAAATGAATCACAACACTTGCCACATGAAACAAACTGCTGACGGATCAGGACTTAGGAGGACAAACACAGTAATCAGTGCCTTCCCATCTCTCCTGTTCTGTTTTGCGTTCTCAGTGTCTCCTTTTCTAAGGCCAAACAGTTTGACATAGCAACATGTTTCAAAACAATATCATGATCTAAAGAGATCTCTTGATGTGACCGATGAATACCAATTTCTTGCTTATGCAGCAATTGGTGGCTCCTGCATTGATGGGCACAAAATCACATCACATGATACCAATTTCTTGTGCAACGACTGATGCACTACATGTATTTAATAATTTTCCCTTCTTCCTCATATGTGTTTGTGTATTGTGTTCCCATACAAGACATTACAGTCTAGAGAGGCTCATATTGTAAGAGTAAAACTCACCTTCGCTGTCAAGTTAGATACAGCCATATGGAACTTTTCTCTAGTTTTCGTACCGGCAAGTTGTCCAGCCCTTGCCACCTTGCCAAAAGCACCATTTAACCAGGTCGTTCCAGCAGTCACATATCTGTGGAGAACCAAAAGGTAAGTCATGGACAGGCATATGGTTTGTTATCAGTATTTCAAGAAACACACTACTTGAAATCCAAATAAGCCACTATATTCATGCATATCTTGCTAATGTCCCACCTATGTTCAACCCAGGTAGGAACAACAAAGCTGTCTAGATTTCTTTTCCTTTTTAACTGTATTTTCCTATAGCGAGGAGGATCGAACTAACATTACAAAAAGTTCAAAAACAGGTGCAGCAACCACAACAGAGATCATTATTTGGCATTAGTCGTCATGTGCAACAAGAAACAAACAAATTTTAAGCTAGAAAAAGAAGATCAAGTATCAACGTGCAATTCCATGATATTAAACCATGAAAGCTACTTGGTTTCACAGGAGAATCCATCAAGAGAACTTGTCTAGCCTGTCATTGTCCCCACTCCCCAGTAACAGAAAAATAAAATCTACTCAAAGGACATATAGATATTCAAACCAACGAAAGCCCCCATAGGATCAGTGAATCTTCAATGACATTGTGAAGTGCAACCTTCTTATTCCCACAACAATGGTAATGAACCTCAGGTTTGACGCTATCATGACTTAAAGTCCAACCCCCCCCCCCCCCCACACCCCCCCCCCCTTCCCCAAAAAAAAACAAAACAAAACAAAAATAAATAAACTTTCTCCCCATCTAATCGCTCGTCATCTCATAGTCATAAGTTTTATATTCAAGTAAACAAATCCTTAGGATCCTAAGAGGAGATTCAAAATATATATCCTAGACATCCGCACAGATATCCACTATTTCTCCCTTTCCCTTATTCATAATCCCTTGCAGGAAGGGGAGCTTATTAAAACAATTGGCTCAAGAGGCTAACTGATGTGAAAACACATTTTATGTGGGTCATCATCAGGAACAGAAGTTAGGGCAAAACAACTTTCATAACAATTAATGAAACAACATTATTTGTATATCGTGAGAAACATCATTTTGAACCTGCTTGTTTTGACCGCTGATCCAGTATCATTTATCTTCCTCTCAGCCGCTAGTATTGCGGCCATTGTTTTATCTGAAACATGAAGCCTTTGATCAACATACTTCACCTTCTCATTAACTACAGAAATGCCAACTGTCCATTTCTCTGTAAGACCAACCCTCTTGTCAAAAGAAGCAACCTTAGCAGATGCATTGGCAGTAAACCGGTGCTTTTCGTCAAATGCTTTAGCTTTATTCAAGGCATCTTGTCTAATTGCTGAACCTTTAGCGAGCACACTCGTAACTACATCTTGTGCTCTACTTATATACATTACCCCACTGCTAGCGGGGCTTGCTCTCTCCTGCATAAAGAGATTTTGCACAACAGGCCATTAGCTCACTCCATAAAAGAATGCAATAAATATCGGGCAAGGAAAACATATTAGACTTTGAATTTTCAGCCATACCTCAACAGGAGCAACATTTGTAGCATTTTCCACCACCATTACTTCCTGCATAAGTTGGACTTGATCAGATTAGAATTCCAGATTAGCACACATAAATATTGCATTGACAGTAAGATCATAATAAATTTACCTGTGTCTCTTGTTTTGGTACATAGTTCTCCGATAGAGTTATACTCACAATCTGATCAACTATTGTCGCTCCCTGTAAAAATATAACAGAACTTTCACTTTCTCAGGTCAAATATGTGCAAAGGCATAAGAACTCCCAATTTCGTATGAAAATTAAAATAGTATCATGTCAAAAGGACAAAGGCATATGACTCTAAATGTTCTTGAAATAGAAGCCAAACAGATAATGTTAAAAATACTTCAATATTCTATATTCAGGATACAAGTCTCTTTTAAAAAAACAACTTAATGGCGTGAAACACTAATTACGCCCCCCTCCTGTTTTCTTTTTCTTTCTTTCTTTTTTATTGGGGGGGGGGGGGGGGGGTACATATCAATCATCAAGAGTCAATTTGCTCCAGTTTATAGAGGGAAGGACCCATTATTATTGGCTTTAGAGATGAGAACCTTGATTCAAGCTCCGCAACTAAATCTCACTTCAAAATGCTGATGAATTCTTAGAAAGCGCACATACAGTTTGCTGTGCACCCTCAAAGTCTAAAAGTTGAAAAAACTTCATTCCGTGTACAGTAAACCTTCCTCAAAAAAGCACTGAACCACTTTCAATTTTGACATACATAGTTGGAAATTAATTGAAGACCGCTTCTTCCAGATGTAGTCTTTTTATAAGGTAAACTTTAAGGTTTGCCACAACTACAGAAACATGCATAAAGGGAAATAAGCATTACCGATAACAGTAACGCAATCTCAAGTGCTTTTGGATCTTTAAATGTCACATATGCTGTCTTTAATTCCCCGGGTTCACTGCAATCAACAGACCAAACCATCCAGTCATAATAATTAATATGGTTGCTTATCATATGCACGAAGAAGAGAAATAGGCACAAAGATTGACACAAATGTAGAGCTTATGCCACTCAATGCCGCAAATTCACATACAAGATATCTAAGTTTTACTTAATCTTCGATCACGTTTTCTAAGCTCCCGTTGGAGTGGAATGCCAAAATGGAAAGTAGGGAGGAAACTGGGGGCGGCGCACTGCTCAGTTTTTTTTTTCTTTTGAATTTATTATCAATGGATAAAAAAGTAAAAGTAACCGAGGATTCTTGCCTGTCTTCTTTCTCCCCCATGTGCTCAGCATCCAACAAGAGGCAGGTATATCAAGATAACCAAACTTGAATTCGAATAACAGAAAGAAAAAGAATAGAAATCGAACATATCGGTGCGTAAAATACCTCACCTTTGGATCTCAATGTGCTCGATTTCTCCAGAAAACGAGAAAAATTCGTGAATCTCTCTCTCAGTAGCTAGATCTGAAACATTCTTTACTTGAACCGTCCTCGTCTGGGAAAAAACCCAGATAGAGAAGAACGACTGAGTTTCTAATTATGACAATAAAATCGAACTAGAAGCGTGACAATATAGTAGAGATGAGCCTCGAAATCGTTAAATACTGACCTGCATTGTCATAAGTTAGCAGTAGCAGTAAATGCAATTCGTACAGCAAAACTATAACTATTTTGATTTTGAATGTAGAGTTTGACAAGTTCCACGGCCAAGGGGTACGAGCAGAGAGAGAGGTGGAGAGAAAAGGGAGGAAACAGTTCGGGCTACAATCGTCGCCGAACAGATAGGAGTTGCATTGAAACGAAGGGAGTCTCAGAGGGAGAGAGAGAGAGAGAGAGAGAGGCAGGAAAGGAATGTAATTATGATGTGGCTCTCGAGCCAGCCAGACTGATGAGAATGAATCAGGGTGAAGTTCCAGAAATGCCCTTAATCGTGTTAGCAATTTTCGGCTACGTCAATCATGTTTTAGAGGAGTTTGTTGGAATGAAGATTAAAAAAATATTTCCGGTGGCTAATGGCCCAAGCAAGCGCCACATGTTTAATGAGTTACAAGTTATTCCACCCGTTATTTTTAGTTAAAAAATAAAAAATAAATTGTGGGTAACGAACTGGCCTCTAGTGTTGGTTAAAGGAACCAAGAATTTTGAATATCATATTATTATTAGAAAAAGTTTTAAAGGATTTGGCATCAATCCCCCACCAAGGCCAGGGTACAGTCCCGGGCTTATGAGCACTTACTGGGGACTTACGAGATTGCCTATCAAAGGAGTCTCAACGACGGTAGAGAGGATTGAACCCACGACTCAAGGGTCTAGTCTTGGATCTATTACCACGTATGCCAACTCACATTGGCTCATATTATATTTTCTTTGTGCAGAGAGAAAGCGTTCCCTCACCATGCCTTCTGTTTCAAGTGGGCTTCTTCATATATATAAATAAAGAAAAGATTGAATCTTGTTTCACAAAAGGGGTAAAATGATTTTTAAAAAAAATTAGGAAAAATGTTAGGTTCACCTACAATTTAAGGGTAGAGTGAAATCTCTCATTTTTTTTAGATGATACTGATATTGAGCAAAGTGAGCCGTCTATTACCCAAGGGTAAAATGAATTTTAAGAGGACATGAAGGCATGAGGGGAGCTAATAGGTTGGAAATAAATGTAAAGGAAAGGGACGCACCCACCATATAGAAACAAATGACGTGAAGCAGAAAAAACAAAAAATGAACATTATTAAAAGCAGACAAGGTTGCAAATGAAGACAATGACAGAAGAGATGAGAGAATCCACGTATTATGCATAAAGAGAAAGAAGCGAGGTTATAAAGGTAAAAGCAACAAAAAAAGGGGGGTGGGGTTTAGGGTGAGTCAGACGACATGCCCCATTCTTTTCTTCTGGTCAAACTTACTTTCGATCTTCTCTCTGTTTTTTTCTTAAAAAGAAAAAAGGAAAAAAAATCATGTGCATTAAACAGTTAATTTTTTTTTTTAAAAAATAAAATAGATATATTTTTGCCAAGTAATAGAATGAAGAGGAAACTAAACTTTACAGGAACAAGTGTGTTGTGTCGGAATTGCATGATTGTGTTGTGGGTGGGGTACAGCTGCCATCATATTGACCTCGCGCATGCCAAGGGCCTCGTTTATTTGTCTCCATAAAGTTTCTAATTTAGAAAAATTCACAATCAACACAAATATTCAAATTTCCATTCATTCATTATATTGTCCCTTCAAATACCACGTACTGAGCATTAAACATTTAATTAAGGTTTATAAAATAATTTTTTTTAGTGCCTTTGCGGACATCTTAAAATGCGTCATATTAAAACAAACCATTACTACTTGTTTGCTCCATTTATTTAAGCAAAGTAATCATCTGAACAAAGCTGTACGGTAACATAGTTCGCGTGAAGATTTGAGCACTCCTCTCCTATCGCTTTATTTCAGCCACATTCCAATGTGACGCACATGTTTTTTACTCCAATCAAAATGGCTATCAAATATTTAATATTAGAAGCTTGACTTCATCTTTTGTTTTTTGTTTGTTTTTTTTTTTTAAAAAAAAAAACATACACCTCTGTTCAATTAAAATTCAAAAGATGGAGCAATCAAGGAGGTGAACCCAAAGACCCAAAAAGAGTCCACGTGACTTTGACGTGGTAGTACTGGAAACGGTGTTGGGGGCTTGGAAAGAACTAAAGAGGGGCCCAACTTTGTAAATCATATCTGACTATCTACACTTCCAAGAGAGAAGGCCCAAAGTACACTATAGCTAGGCCCATTATTACTATTTGGGCTGAAACAAAGGCTTCTCACTTTGCACATGGGTGGGGGTAAACTTATTATTATTTTTTACACTGAAATTTGTCAATATATACTCTTTATTGAAACCTTATAGAAATCCTAAATGAGGAATATAAATAAATTTGTCAATAAGTTTAGTTTGGACGTCAATGGCACGTGTTTGGAACGATTATAGCGTTTTGTTGGTTTCTTTTTTTCTGAAACAAGTGTGTGTACTGTTTTCTAAAACAAATGATGGGTTTTGGGTTAATTTTCCTTACAACGTATAGTGTAAGGAAGAAAACAACTCAAATCAAAATCAAAAAGTCATGCTAGTCAAGTTGTGGGGCCATGATCACTCTGCGTCTCCCTCTCTGATTGTCTTTCAATAAATTATATGAATCATTTTTAAAACCTTAGTTATTTTCAATTGTAAATTATAATATGAATAAAGGATTTCTCCAGTTACTGGAGATAGAGTTATTTCCAGTGACCTCAAAACTACATCGTTTTGTATTAATGAATGGGGTTTTAGTAATTTTGTTTATTGTTTAATCATATACATTTTACCAAAACACCATTCATTAATTCATCTAAAATTACTAACAAACCCTTCATTAATTCAAAACGACGTAGTTTTAAGGTCACTGGAGATAATTCTATCTCCAGTGACTGAAGAAATATTTTTCCCTTATAATATAATTGTTTTCCCCAAAAGAATAATTTCTTGGACCATTGAACAATTTTTACAAACAAGGTAAGTCCAATTAATTAAAGGTGCAACCCAACTCATACACGGAAGAGGATTTTCTTATAATCTTGTTTCTCTTTTACCCTCATTGGCCCCAGCTGGGCCGCTGATTGAAAAGAGGAGAGAAAAGTTAAAGTAGTATTGTAACTGATTGGATAGATATGATTTAAAGATGATGAGGAATAATGAGAAAAAGATGTAGAGAGAAACTCAACACCTTGTAGACACTATCCCTCGCTACAAGTTAATTCTCAAATTTTTTATTCATGACGCCAAATCCCCCCCCCCCCTCCCCTTAAATAAAGTCAAATAAGAACAAAGAAGTTAGAAAGGGAGACATAACGCACCACTTGCTTTTGGAATTTGGAAGACTGGTATACTTTATTTCTTTGCCATATGAACTGACCTATTTTATAAGTGATTCTAATAACAGACAGATTATTGTTGTTGTTTATTTAACAACCAACTACGGATTGAGAGATGCGAAAAAGAAAAAGGAAAAATTACTATTAGATCCCACAAAACAACACATGAAAAAAATCTCTCGAGGTACTAATTTGATGATTTTTTTGGCAGCCGTGGGAAGGGAGGATTTTTTTTTTCTTTTTAAGGAAAAACTAAAGGCATTTTGGTAAGCGGACATTATTTACATTTACAATTAAAGGGTATGAAACTTTAAAGTACTGATTTGATGACCTTAAGAGAATTTTGTTGTGATTCGTGTTGTTGTGTGAAACCTAAGAGTGATTTTTCAAAGAGAAAAGAAAATGAAAAGGTCGCCAAAAAGGGGTAAGAAAAAATTACGAAAAAAAAGAACTCAATCAGCAACTACTTAAAGGAAAGGATCAAATTTAGAACTGGTAATTTCTTTTCTGTAATACTCCTTCCAGATCTTATAATAGAAACACTTTTATATTGTAAATTGCACTATAAAAGTGTTCCTCTAATTAGGATTGGAGACAGTATTCAATTTACTATTTAGGGATAGGATATTGTTACAACCTTTTTTTTTGTTACAACCAATGTTACTACCACTTTTCCACCGTTAGATCAGAATCTTAATAGGAGAGAGAAATTATATAGGTAAATGAGATTCTGATCTAACGGTGGAAAAGTGGTAGTAACATTGGTTGTAACAATATCATATCCCTACTATTTATGACTCTATACATTTTCTTCCCTTTATGCAGGTTAAGTCCTTTCTTCTCAAATTAATCTAATCCTCATTATAGGAACATTTTTGTAGTATAAATTACACTACAAAAATATTCCTATAAGAAGGACTGTAGTATCCAATTTACTATTTATTATTATTTTTTTGCTCGAAACAATTTACTATTTATGACTCTACACATTTCCTTCCTTTTATGCAGGTTAGGTCCTTTCTTCCCAAATTAATTTGTTAATTGGGTCCTTTTTCACAATTTTCCCAAGGGACAATCTGCAGAGTCACAGTCTACTTGGACCCCGCTAAACCATCGTCATCGACTCATCGGCAACCAAACAAAGTGCACGTGACACCCACATACTCAAAAGACAACCTTTTTCCCCATCAAATTCTCAGAAACTCCCCCTCCCTTTTTGCTTTTTGCTTTTTCAACCCCAAAAACTCACCATCCTTGAAAATCACCTCCATTATATTCCCATATAATCGTATCAATTCAGTGTCCCTTACTCTGATGAATATTTATTGAGCTATTATTAATGAAATAATTAAGTGATACTCCGTATCGCCCGGGCACAAAAAAAAAAAAAGCACCATTCTTGCCTTAACCTTCAAGGAATGGATTTGAACTCCCATCCTTGATTCCACATATATATACACATTGTGACTCTGCATAGTTAGCTGGTCGAACACAGCCACCATTTCCCCTGCTTTTTCCCTCTTATGGCAACTAATATTCTACCAATGGCTAATCTCAATCTGGAGCTTGATTGCAAGACGATTCATGATTCCTTGGGAAGCTTGAGCCATTTGATTCCTTCTCTTTCTCGTCTGAATCAATCTCAGAGGCAACAACTCAGGCAGACCTATGAGGCAGTGTATGGCGAAGACTTGATAAGTCATCTTCAAAGATATGAAGCAGAGGTTTCGTCTGTGAAATGCTCGGCCTTGTCCCTTTGGATGCTTAACCCTCATGACAGGGATGCTACTTTCGCCGTCGAAGCCCTCCGACAAGACGACACAAATTTCAAGGCTTTGGTGGAAATCTTCGTGGGTCGGAAATCAAGTCATATTCTCTTGATCAAACAGGCTTACCTTAAAAGATTCAGAAGGAACTTGGACCAAGACATTATCTATTTGGACCCTCCTCATCCCTTTCAAAAGGCAAGTTTTTCCCCCCTTTTTCTTTTTCTAGTGGGTATTTCTCAATCCGTGCCTCATGGTTATGGAGTTTGTTGAATTAAAAATATGGGTTTGGTTAAGCAGATTCTTGTGGCATTGGCTGCATCTCACGAAGCTCACCAAGTTGATACAAGTCAGCATATATCCAAGTGTGACGCAAGGAGGCTCTATGAAACTGGAGAGGGAGGCTCAGGAGCAATAGATGAAGCAGTGGTTCTTGAAATTCTCAGCAAGAGGAGCATTCCCCAGCTGAAGCTGACATTTTTAAGTTATAAGCACATATATGGACATGACTACACAAAGGTAATTCAAAAACGTGCCATTAATTTAATGCTTCCCTTTTATCATGCTTTTTTGATGGATCTGAAGTTTTTCTTGCTTTTCATCTACCCGCTTTGTGTTTCAGTCACTCAAGAGGGGAAACAATCCGGAATTTTTAAAAGCTCTTCTTCTGGTTGTGAAATGCATCTGCCATCCAGCAAACTACTACGCAAAGGTAGTCCCAAAATTCCATTTGATTTGCTTTACAGCAAGAAATTGATCATATTAAAGCTCAGAGAAAATAAGTTAGATTGGGTTTATATTTGCAGGCTCTGTTCAAGGGCACCCAAGGGGCAACGATTGACAAAGGAACGTTGGTACGAACACTAATTAGCAGGGCTGAGATAGACATGGACGAGATCAAAAGGGTTTTCAAGCAAAAATATGAAAAGGAACTTGGTGATGTAATTTATCAAAGCATTCCATCTGGAGACTTCAGAGACTTTCTGGTTGCTCTGGCCACAAGAACCACTCCTTCCACTCAAGAATATTAGATTAGCTTCTACTATGACCCCCTTGTGTGTGTAAACCACTAAACTGTAGAGTGAACTGAACTGAAAACATATTTAGCTTTTCAAGCAATGGCGTATGTAGGATTATACCATAATGTGATGGTCCAAAAAGTGACCTCTGATGTACTGAAAAGTGAAAGCAAAAAAAATTAACTAAATAAAGGAACTTCTTTAAGTTTTTTTTTCCCTGTGTATCTTTCTGTCCGTTCTTGAACCCATATTGGCTAATTTCTTCATCATGAAGTGAAAAATGCACAAGCCCTAAAGGCTGACAAGAATATTCGTTACGAGTCAGAAGTTACAACATGCTACCGGACCGCAAAGCAATAAATATCACATGCTGGTTTTCAAAGATGATTAAACTATTTTGGTTTTCATTTTGATGTTGGCTTCAAAGAAGAAAAAGGTCATGAGCGGATGGCTCGAAAAGAATTGCAGAGAGTTGGTCACCGGAAGAGTATTTCCTCGTAAGCAGATTTCTCATTATCCCTCATAGGTAAATCCTAGCCGTATCCAAGGGTTTAGAATAATTTTTTTAAAAACCGTGCGCGGTAACAAAAACCGCGTGTGGTTTTTTAAAAATTATTCTGGGCCCTTGGATCAGAATTTTGGCGGCCAGAATTTGCTGATAATGAGAAATGAGTAGAGAAGTGATGATGAGAAGATCCGGTTTTACCATCTAATCATGCTAAAATATTCACTCCTTTGTTTGTTCTGCTCACTGTATTTCTCTTTCCACGCACCATGGACTTTTATATTGGAGAGCACACTCTGATTCAACTAATGCAATAAGGATACGAGTGTGAAGATATTGCTTCACTGAGTCAAAAGCTATTAGAATAAAACGTGAGATCCAAGTGGCAAGAAAGCCCCTGGACCAAATAAACCCATTGATTACGGGGTTACAAGTATACAATAATGCATTTTTTGAACAATAATATCATAAAGAAACTGTATCAGAATTCAGAACTGACCGAGTTGGAAGCTAATTTTTCCAACAAGATTAATGAATTTTGGTTACTGAGATTGATGCTTGGATAATTTCTTAGTGACATTTGTCCAACGATTAATGATGTTTTGTAAAATGGAAGCATTTTCCTTCAAAGTTTATCATGTGGTGACTTATTGAATCCCAGTATAGTGGCCGTGAACAAGTCTTTTTTTTTTATATACACATAGTAGGGGAGGGGGATAGGGTTCGAACCCTAAACATGGGAGAGGGGAGGCAAGCTCTTATGCCACTACACTACTAAAGCGTTGGCGCCGTGAACAAGTCTTTATTACGAGTCTTCACGTGATGTCTGTATGTGACAGATAACGTTTCCAATGGAACTAACAGTACAACGTAAAGATTCACTCAATTTCTTTCCACTCTTGTATTTCCCCCTTCTTCTCGAACACACGCCTTGACAAAATTTTACACATGATCCCAGTTATCTTGATCCTGGTTTATTGTTAATCATGGATGCCAAAAACAACTGAGAGATAATTATCAAATAATACATAACAGTGGAATAAGAACAAACCAAGAGGAACGTTGCTAAGAAAAAGGATCAGGAAAAACACTGAATACAAACAACAGAGAAGCGAAAAACGCGCATATTATTGTGTTGAAAAATATAGGGTTGAAGAAGATCAGACGGAGATAGTGGCAGCGGCGAGCATGGCGACGAAGAAAGGCAGGGAGGCAGAATAGAGGAGAGAAGAAGCAGCACTTTTTTGCTCAGGAGGAGCAGCATTAGGCAAAGCGTTGACGGCAAGCTTCATGCCTAGCTTCTCACAGTGATTAGGAACACCACAAATGTACCACGATTTGCCAGGTGAGTTAAGTGGAATCACGTTATATCCTGAGCGTGGTAGTACTTGGTTCTTATCTGGCACTGTGCAGTTCTGGAACATTGTCCCGTTCACTATGTACACATCGTGCTTCGTGTTGTCATACTTGAACACTGCCACAATACAGGCAAATAATTTCAACACTTAAATTGGTCTCATACATACACACACATATAGTCACGGCAAGAGAATAATAAAATGTGCATACCAAGGTTGTCACCAACAACAAAATTAATTTTACTGGCCCAGTCGGCGTAGCTGTAGTTGCCGGTCCAGCCTCTGTCGTCGCCCACCATGTAATCGGTGGCCATGGCCACTGAGGAAAGCTGCAGAACCATGAAAATGGCAAGCAAGGAAACAGCAGCACCAGAAAGAGAAGCCATTTGAGCAGTAGCAATTAAGCTGTGATAGATGATTGGCTCAGAGCTATATTTGATTTGGGATGGGGCACGTAATATATATATATATGGAGTGGAGTTCAATTCAGGGCTGTCCTGTCCGGCCTGAGGTCGGCTTCTTGTTACTATGTTATAATTGGTGTGCCATTGAAATGCACGTAACAAGAAAAAGAGTAATGTGAGGGTAGTGAAAAGAAGGTGCCGGGTCAAATATAACAAGAGTGTGAAAAAAAATGGAATATATGGGAATAAGGGATCAAGAGAAAAGCAAGAGGTGGTAAAACGAGGGAATTGGATCAAGAGGTCGGCTTCTTTGTTCTGTTCTTGCCCCCTGCAAGCGTAAGCAAGCTAAATATTAATCATTTATTAAGCTCATGTCAACATTTTCACTCCTCGAATTTTAGATTTCATTTTGGGATGGATGAAAAAGAAATGAAATGCTGCAAAAAAAAAAAAAAGAAGGAAAAAAGGGATAGAAATATTTAATAATAGTTTTTATAAACCTCCAAGTGTGCCTCTGCTACGTCCATCGTGGATGGCAGTCCAAGTAAGTTCTTTTTATCAGTAGTACTGCTCTGGCCTCTCTCCCCGTATACAAAGAAAAGTAAAATATTTAAATTCTAATGCTTAAATGAAAATCTAACCAACCACGTGATCATTTATATTTTGTAACTTATTTTTTTATATTTGATTTAATTAATTTGTTTTTCCCCTATAATTTAATCCTTCTTGAATATGTCGGAGCTGTTATTCCCTCTTGGAATGTAAAAGCTATAGGGGTAGTACAATGCTTCGCACCTACATAGGGTCAGGTCAACGACACCTCCAAAACTTGGAAGATAAGTAATGTCATTTGTAACTTATGAATAATATAATTTTCTATAAAATTTGTATCACATAGACGTGTTGATATTTTTTTGCTAATCAATATCAATATAAAATATAAATTTATACCAAATCACACTATAAGCATCGCAAATAAGGGATATTTTAACATTTTTGATGCATTTACAGAAACATAAGTAATATGCATGTTGTCTAGTTTAAATTTAAAAAAGTTATGGTCATCAATAATATAATCGTAGTATGATTTATGATAACATTGATAAGGTCGTACGTAAACAAGAAAAGGAGTAACATGTGAGGGTTATGGTCATCAGATGAATATTACAAGAAGAGTGTGAAAAGAAATAGACAATTAATTAGGAATAAGGAATCTATGAGAAGGGGAAAAAGAGGGCGTGCCTTGTCGCCTTCTTGTTCCAAGGTTATTTTCTTGCTTCTCTCTTTAATCGCCTCCGTTGCAAGCCTAATAATGGTAATTAAGCTAAATATTAACAATTTATTATCCTTCAAGTTGATTCTGAAAGGACAAACGAATGGGTTAAACCCCATTTCATTGATTATATCTTGCCAAATATACCTCAATTACATCAAACTAATTAACTTTTTTCACAATCCTTTTTTGAACCATTTCACTGTTAAAATCTTTGATTAATTTGGCTCTAATATTTCTTGTAATACTTGATTCTAAAAAGACGAGTGATTTTGTGTTGTCTTAGAAACTAGTGGAACGATACCAAATTTTTTTCCTTAAAAAAAGAAATACACGTTTCTCTGGTATTACTTAATTGAGTATTGAACAACTGTTAAGTGCGTAGCCTTTTATGTACAGTAATATTTGTATCACTCTCTTCTTTGTTTAACGAAACAAGCTAAGAAGTTTTTATTTTTTAAAAAAAAGAAGAAGAAGAAGAAGAAGATTGTTCAAATTTTGAAATTATGAAGATTGTTCAACTTTTGAGAAGATGAATTGTGTCACGTAAGCCCCTAAAATCCCAACATTTGATGCATAACTTATAAATAATATATTTTCATATGAAATTTGTAGGCAATTTTACCTAGACTCTACAAACAATAAAATAAAGGATAAATGTGCAAAAATGTATATGTGTTTTGTCCCCAAGAACGCTTGATACCAAATATTTTTTAAGTGTAAAAGTGACTATGTAGTTATATAATAGATGCAAAAATCATAGTCCCTGTAATGTTGAACCTAACGTTAAATGAAAATAGAGAACATTGACAGTTAAATGAAAACATAGAAAGCCTCTTCAACTAGAGCGAGATAGCGTCTCAGTTCTTCTGGTTTCTCTTCAATACTCTCAAGGACCCACAGTGTTCAACCGCTCTCCCTTGCAGAGAAAAGAAGAACCAAGCAGCCGAAGGTGTCTGGTGACCTCCGGTGAAGGTAATCAAGAGAACCAAGCACCTATCCCTCTCTCTGTTTTTTTTTTCCTGTGCACACTCAAATGAGCGTGCACTTAGTGTTTTTTTTAAAAAAAAGGACGTGCAGTTACACTCTAGTTTGCTAACCCCATTAGGTATCACCGTTAAGAGAAGGCAAAATTGTTACGTTTTAATACTTTTGGGGTAAAATTAAACCCAAAAAAAAAAAAAACTTTCAGGATAACATTGCTTCTGGGCATATACTTCTAGGGTGAAATTGCTATTTAATCCATGTAATAGTGTGTGTGTTTGATTTAAAATTACAATCTAAGAAGTTATATATATGTCAAGCACTTGATCCTTCTATGAAATTTTAAGTATCCATGATCCCTAAATATATTAATTTTATTTGAATGGTTCTTAATTTAAGTATTATCCTATTCATCCGATACACTTGAAGGATGTTTGAAGAGTGATCGATCCCTTATACATGCATACGCATAGATGCATATATATACGAGAGTGGTGGAGTTGGCAGTTATTTATATTGATAGTTAGGAATTGAGGAGAGACAATTAAACATGCATGGTATAAAACTTATTATTATAAGCATATACAGATAAATTAAATAATTATTGAGTGGGATAATAGAGAAAGAGAAGCGCAGATACAAAAGCGCTCATATATTAATTTATTGTGCCTATTTCATTTGGATTAGCTGTGAAAATTGTTTTTCCAACATGATTTACGGTATACGAAATAAATTTATAAGATGAATTTTATCTCAACTTACTGAAACATACTTTTTCAACGCCAATTCAAACAGACCCAGGAGAGAGACATAAGGTGCAGGAGAAGGCATAACGTTAATGACAAGCTTCATGCCACGAGTAGAGCAGTGATATGCTACGCTACAAATGCACCACTTCTTTTCCGGCGTCGCCAGATTAATGACGTCATTTCCCGAGGTTAGTGCTTGGTTTGCTCTTTCTGGTCGCACTGTGCAGCTCTGGAACATTGTCCCGTTCACCTTCACCACGTTGTGCTTCCTATTGTCATACTTGAACACTGCCCATACAACATTTCATATCATATCAGAAACACACACTAATCATCATTTAATTATGTTCCAACACAACACACCCACATACAGCAACATATCTCACAATATACTTCCTAGCTTGTTCTAAATATAAGACCAAGTTTTTTTTTTTAGAAATTAAAGAAGCTTAATTAATAAGTTTCTTAGTCATATTATATATTATGTATCATTAGATTATATATCATTTTATAATTCAAACAAATTAATTTACAAAAAACCAATGAATATAAATACTTAAAGAAATTTAATTAGTTTCCATAATTCTTCCAAAGATATGGGTTTTATATTTAGTTCTACAAATAGTAATATGCATATCAAATATCTTGTAGCTTAGTGGTATAGATGCTTTTTATAAGTGAGAGGTTGCGGGTTTAGTATCCTAACTGTAACTCAGCCACTAATACATACCCTTATAACTAAAAAAAAAAAAAAAAGGAATATGATATTCATACCAAGGATGTCACCCACAACGAAAACTTTATCCTGGGCCCATTCGGTGTAGTTGAAGTCGACGTACGGTCCAACCCTTGTCATCGCCCACGAAGTGATTGGTGGCCATAGCCACTGAGGAAAGCTGCACAACCATGCAAATGGCAACCAAGCAAACACCAGCACCACTATATGAAGCCTTTATGTTTGAGATCATAATAATCTACCTGATTAATTAATTAAGCTTTATGATAATTTATCAAAAAAAAAAAATTAAGCTTTATGATACAAAAAGTAGTGTTTCCTCACTGCTGTTTGATTTGGGTTGGGGCACTTAATATATACAAAGAGAGTGTATTTCATGGCTGCCCTGTACCGCCTCAGGTCGGCTTCTTTACAATTATATTATTATTGCTAACATTGATAATGCACCTAACATTGAAGGGGTCCATTATATAATATACACAACGATAGAGGAGAGTGTGAAGAGAATTGTTTCCATTATTTCTTTGTATGCAGAGGGCAGTCCATTAGTTGGTATATAAATTCTCTCTTTTGCATACATCGATTCAGAATAGGTTGCATATAACAAGTATATAACTCAATTTAAAAGTAAATGATCATTGAGTTCGTTTTAAAGAGAAATAGACGAGCGACATAGCAAGTTTTGGTGGCTGGCTGGGCTAAACATAAATTGGTTAGTTAATACAACTGTATGCTTACCATCTAAAGATGAAAGAACAGACCATAGTAAAACTCCATTTTAATTCTTTCAAAATAGACCTCACTATCAACTTACTTTTTTCATAATTTTTTTGTATCATTTCACTATTTTATAACATTTGACTTAGCTCCAATTCCATGAAGTATTTGCTCCTCCTCAGAAGATTAAAATAAAAACAGAGCATAATCAAAATGTTGGGAATAGTAAAATGATACAAATAAAAATATAGGAGAAAGCACATTGGCACTAATAAAGTCTGTTGGAAGAATCACAATAGTTTTACCCCTCGTTTTTAAAATCGCGTTTTTCAACATAAAAACGCCGTTTTTACTTTTTCAAATTGGCAAAACGAGTTTTGTTTCATAAAAAACGGAGCCCAGGTCAAAAACGTAAAAACATTGCTTTTCAACGTAAAAATGCAAAATCGTCCCGTTTTTTTTAAAAAAACGTAAACTGAAAATCTAAAGGGGAAGGAGGGAGGATTTCTTTTTTTTTTTTTTTGGTGGGGGTGCGTTGAACGAGGGAGTATTCAGATGAATCAGACTTCAGTACGAAAGAAAGGAATGGAGGTAAGGTGTGGGGGCCACCGTTTTGAATCTGATAGGGAAAAACTTTAGACTCTGCAAGTGTACGGGCCGTATATCAAGTAATAGAGTAATGAGAAAAGTATCGTTTCCACGAGGACTTGGTATCACAAACTTCAATTAAGCATTTATTTCACAATTTCATTTAAGTTGAGAAGACCAAATTGAATTTAATTAAGAAAAAGAAATTAAAACTAAAATAAAAATAAGAAAAATACCACAATAATCAAATGAGCAACCTAGAGTCACTAATCCCTTATTTGATTCTTAGATTTTATCCCCACTAAATTAACTTTGACTAAATTTAATCAGCTAATCTAGAGTATTAATGTTTATAAGTGCCTGTCGGTCCACTTATACACCTACCTCAAATAATTATGCAATGTCTCACACAATTAATTAAGGTGCAATTCAAATCGGGCTCACTCTAATTTGACTATGCGGAGCTTCTAGGTATATGTCTATCCTAGAAGCAAATTAGATTAAAATCTAATTTCTCTATTAGATTTAAACCTAATTCCACATTATTTATTCCCAAGGTCAATTTAGGATTCCCTCTTTCAAGTCCAACCCTAAATCCCCAAAACATGCTCAATGGTGATCAGTCAATAAACAATAACAATAAACACAGGGTTAAATAAACTGAAATAAAATTAAGCAAAAATAACAAGTGGGAATAATCTCTAAAACCCAAACAAGTTCATAGATTCTCTAGGTTGCAAAACAAACTAGCCACACATGGCTTTATTCAAATCCATAAAAAAAGATGAAAATTCAGGTTCAAAGAAGAAGAAAAAGAGAGAGGAAAGAAAATTTCTTCGTCGCCTCCACAGTCCTTCCATGGAAATGATGAAGAGAACCGAAACGCTCAGCCTCTACTTCTCTGCTTCTTTGTCCCTTCCTTCTCGTTCTGCGTCTCTCTAGATCTTTTTGCTCCGTCTCCTGTTGCTTGTCTCTGCTTCCTTATTTATAATAATTTAGATCTTGGGTCATTGATTCTCCTTTACTTATTACAAAGATATCTCATATCTTGTAATTTACTCCATCAGATCACACAATTGATTTTGTTTCTATTTTTCTTGCATGAGACCACTGAATTTGACTGATTTCATATCCTCTTATTGCCTTTTCTACTTCATTCCAAATCAGCTAATATTTCCTGCACAATAAAAATAGGATATGAGTAGATTTTATGTCGATTTATTCTTTGATCCCAAGTTTCATTTAATTATGGAAACATTCATAAAAGATAATTAAATAGGTATATAATATCAATAATTTCAATCAAATCTCATAAAATATACATCTATTTAATTATAAAATATATACTCATCAAACACCCACACACTTAAACATTTGCTTGTCCTCAAGCAAAATAAAGAGAATTCATTATCTGGAAAGAACATTGCCTATGAAATTCCTAAATAGAGAGCAATAAACCACCACACTTGGATCATATCATCAAATCTTATTTAAGTTAATGTCTTATAAAAATAAGTCACTAAGTCAATAGAATGTAACAATCTCTTAACGTCCTATGATCAAAAGATCGGCAAGCAATAAGTTCAATCATAAGATTAGTAAAAGAATATTATGCTACTCAATTTCTCCAGAAAAATTCAAATGTCCCCACCAAACCAAGCTTTTCATTTAATTTATTACGAATTCTCAGGTAGGAAATAACTCATTTTTTCCTTTCCTTTTTTTCTTTTCCTTTTTTTCTTTTCCTTTTTTTTTTTTGATTTTTTCTTTTTTTGTTTCTTGAGCCGTTGTAGGTCTCCTTTTGACGCGACCCTGCACATGGGTGATGCAGCACCGGTTACTCAGTTACTCCAACAGGCACCTCAAGAGGCTTTTAGCCCAACTCATAACCCTCTTTGACTTTACTGTTTGACACGAGTGCCAACATTGGTGATGAAGTGCCCCCGGTTACTAAGTAAAGTCTAGAGAAGTCATTGGAGTTGTGTGCATGTGTGCGCATGTGTGCTTTTTTTTTTTTTCAACCCCTTCAATCTTCTTCTTCTTCTTTTTCTTTTCTCACTTAGCACTCACTAGAGTAACCAATAAAAAAAAAATGTCCACCCATCTTTATGTATGTAAAGGATTTTTCTTTTCTTTTTCTAGAGAGATTCAAAACAAGTTCTAGAGATAAAACCACAATAAGTGTACTCTCTCTTAAAAAAGGATGAATATTTGGGCTCAAATTCCTTACAGGTTCTTTGACATCCTAAAGTAAATTACCCAAACCAAATCTTTACCTCTTTACTAGCATTCAAAGAATATAGAATCAATTCCCAATCAAATTCACTTCTTTTCATGTTCCAATTAACCCGAAAAAAAAAAATTTGAGGACATAGCAAGTTAAAATCAAGGATACCCTCACCCCCACACTTAAATGCCACATTGTCCTCAATGTGAACAAGTAACAAGAAGTAATGGAAGTGAAAAGTAACCGCATGTGAAGTGTAAGGGTAACATCAATTTCAGAGATTTCAGATTTCTACCAGTGGAACAGCTTAAGTGCTAGCAGTCACTCAATAGTTATCACAAATAATCATCACATGCATATATAACTACGAGGAGCACTCATTCCCACGCAATATATCATCGACAATCAAATAAAGAAAATCAAAGAAAAGTAGAAGGAAACTCCCCTATTTGTCCGTGACTTGCGCTCTCAATCGTTGCCACTAAAGTAGAACACATCATCAGGGGTTATCTACAATCCTACAAAATCAAAGAAAGCATCAAATCAAACCTTGGGTTGCCTCCCAAGAAGCACTTGGTTTAGAGTCGTCAGCCCGACTATGTCAGCAATCTAAGTAGGCGAGGACAAGTGGTGAACCATTGTTTGCCGGTTCACTTCACCACCATGATAGTGCTTCAGTCTTTGTCCATTCACTTTAAAGCAATTTCCTGTCCTCTCATTTTTAACCTCAATTGCACCCTTGGATGACACCGAAACCACTCTAAAGGGACCAGACCACCTTGATTTAAGCTTCCCAGGAAATAAATGCAATCTTGAATTGAAGAGAAGCACCAACTGCCCAGGCTCAAAAGATCGCCTCAAGATATGATTGTCATGCCATTTCTTTGTTCTTTCTTTATACAATCGTGCACTATCATATGCTTGAAGTCTAAATTCCTCCAACTCATTCAGTTCTAGCAGCCTTTTTGATCCTGCTCGCCTGTGATCCATATTTAGCTTCTTGATTGCCCACCATGCTTTATACTCCAATTCAAGTGGTAAATGGCACGCCTTTCTGAAAACCAAACGGTATGGTGACATGCCAATCGAGGTATGAAAAGCTGTCCTGTAAGCCCATAAAGCATCATCAAGCTTGTCAGACCAATCTTTCTAGTTGGGCCCACAGTCTTCTCAAGGATCCTCTTAATTTCCCTGTTAGTCAGCTCACACAAACCATTAGTTTGTGGATGGTATGCAAGTGACATTCGGTGGTGCACTTTATATTTTTCCAAGAGAGCCTTGAAATTCTTGTTGTTGAAGTGGGTCCCTTCGTCAGTAATGATTGCTCTAGGGGTGCCAAATCTTGTTAAGATATGCTTCTTCAAGAATCGAATCACTGTGTTGGCATCATTAGCTTGGCAAGCCATAGTTTCAGCCCATTTACTCACATATTCCACAGCGACAAGGATATATTTGTTTCCTCTTGAGGACAGGAATGGACCCATGAAATCCATCCCCCAGACATCGAACAGCTCAACCTCAAAGATTTCAGATTGTGGCATCTCATGTCTCTTAGAAATATTACCTGTTCTTTGACATCTATCACACTTGGTAACAAAGTGGTGAGTGTCTTTAAACAAAGTAAGCCAATAAAAACCAGATTCAAGGACCTTTAATGTAGTTCTTTGCCCCCATAATGTCCCCCATATGCAGATGCATGACATGCATTCAAAATTTCCTCTTGTTCTACCTCAGACACACATTTTCTAATAATCAAATCAGCACATCTCTTAAAAAGAAATGGTTCTTCCCAAATATAATAGGCAACATCATGCAAAAACTTATTTCTTTGATAAAAATTCAAATCAGGAGGTAATACTTCACACACAAGATAATTTACAATATCAGCATACCATGGCAACTCACAACTACTTACAACAAACAATTGCTCATCAGGAAAACATTCATTCACTAACAAATCACTCACATGATCAGAAGAGTTCACAATCCTAGACAAATGATCAGCAACTTGATTTTTAATTCCTTTCCTATCAACTATATGCACATCAAATTCTTGTAGCAACAAGACCCATCTAATTAATCTAGGTTTAGACTCTTTCTTCCCTAACAAGTATTTAATGGCAGCATGATCAGTGTGAACTATAACTTTAGCACCCATCAAATATACCCTAAATTTTTCAAAAGCAAACACTACAGCAAGCATTTCTTTTTCAGTGGTAGAGTAATTTACCTGAGCTGCTATTAAGGTCCTGCTTGCATAGTAGATAGGATGGAAAATCTTCACACGCCTCTGTCCCAACACAGCTCCAACAGCATAGTCACTCGCATCACACATTACTTCAAAAGGTAGTGACCAATCAGGAGCTACAATGATAGGAGCTGAAGTCAATCTTCTCTTCAGTTCTTCAAAAGCCTTCACACACTCCTCATTAAACTGAAAAGGAGTATCTTTCTCCAGCAACTGTGAAAGGGGCTTTGAAATCTTGGAAAAATCCTTAATGAATCGACGATAGAAACCAGCATGGCCCAAGAAGCTTCTCACAGCTTTGACATTAGAAGGAGGAGGGAGCTGCTCAATCACAGAAATCTTGGCTTTGTTAACCTCTAAACCATTTTTAGAAACTTTATGACCCAAAACTATGCCTTCAGTCACCATGAAATGACACTTCTCCCAGTTAAGCACTAGGTCTGTCTCTTCACATCGCTTCAACACCTTTTTCAGATTGATCAAGCACTCCTCAAATGATTCACCAAAAACCGAGAAATCATCCATGAACACTTCCATTATCTCTTCTATCATATCAGAGAATATACTCATCATACATCTTTGGAAAGTGGCCGAAGCATTGCATAAACCAAATGGCATTCTTCTAAAGGCAAAAGTGCCATAGGGACAGGTGAATGTTGTCTTCTCTTGATCTTCGGGAGCTACCACAATTTGGTTGTACCCTGAATATCCATCCAAGAAACAAAAGAATTCTTTACCAGCCAAGCGGTCTAACATCTGGTCAATAAAAGGAAGTGGGAAATGATCTTTCCTTGTAGCATCATTCAACTTCCTGTAATCCATGCAGATACGCCAACTAGTCACTGTGCGAGTAGGGATAAGCTCATCTTGCTCATTAGTAATCACTGTCATGCCCCCTTTTTTAGGAACACATTGTACTGGGCTAACCCACGCGCTATCAGAAATAGGGTAAATGATCCCAGCATCTAACCATTTAATAATTTCCTTCTTGACCACTTCCTTCATCATAGGATTTAGCCTTCTCTGATTCTGAACAGATTTCTTGTGATCATCCTCCAAGAGTATCTTGTGCATTACAATTGACGGGCTTATACCTCTTATGTCTGCAATTGTCCAACCTAAGGCACCTTTATGGCTCTTGAGAACTTTCAACAACTGCTCTTTTTGATCTTCAGATAAGGAAGAAGAGATGATAACAGGTAGTGTCTCAGACTCACCCAAGTATGCATATTCAAGATGCGGTGGTAAGGGTTTAAGCTCTAGAAGTGGTGCTTGTTCAATGGAAGGCTTCAAAGAAGTAGTTTGCTTTGATTCCATCTCTAACGACTCAAACTGCTCTGATGGTTTCCTGTAATGAGGAGAGGCTTCAAGTAACTTCTTACATTCAACTATATTCCCTTCTTCAACTTCATCTGTCCCAAGTAAAACAGCAGCTAACGGTTCTTTTATAGAAAAGGACTCTAAAGTCTCTTGAATAACCTCGTCAACCATGTCAACTCTGAAGCAATCTGTAACATCCCTAGGATACTTCAATGCCTTGCTCATGTTAAATACAACTTCTTCATCATTCACCCTCAACTTGATTTCTCCCTTTTCAACATCAATCAGTGTTCGAGCTGTAGCAAGGAAAGGTCTTCCCACAATGAGCGGTAGATCTCTATCTTCATCACAGTCCAAAACAATAAAGTCAGCAGGGAAAATAAACTTGTCAACTTTAACCAGAACATCTTCAATGATACCCTTTAGAAAAACCAAACTTCGATCAGCTAGCTGAAGTGTCACAGAAGTTGGTTGAGCTTCACCCAGTTGCAATTTTTTAAACACAGATAATGGCATCAAGTTAACACTTGATCCTAGATCACATAATGCTCTTCCCTGAAACTTTTCTCCAATTATGCAAGGTATAGAAAAACTGCCTGGATCTTTCTGTTTAAGAGGTAGCTTGTTAAGAAGTATAGCACTACACTCTTCGGTTAAGGCTACAGTTTCATAGTCACCAAACCTCCTCTTCTTACTCAACATCTCCTTTAAAAACTTCACATATTGAGGCATCTGCTCTAACGCCTCAAGAATAGGGATGTTAATGTGTAGTTGCTTGAAAATCCCCAAAAACTTCTTATACTGCTCATCTAAAGCTTTCTTCTGAAACCTTTGAGGGAATGGTAAAGGCGGTACCCATTTAAGATTATCCTGGTTAGCCTTCTTTTTCACTTCACCCTGTTTAGACTCAACCTCAACTTTCTCTTCATTGTCTTTTTCGTTCACCTTCTGTAAAACCTCTTCATCATCCTCTATAGTGACTATAGGATTGGTCTGATCAGTAGCAGCTGAAGGTGTCTTCTTTGGTTGAGGAATCTCAGGTAATTCCCTTCTACTTCTCAATGTAAGAGCTTTACATTCTTCTCTCCCATCTCTACGAGGATTAGGCACAGTATTGCTAGGTAACTCTCTCTGTTGTAAAACATTCACAGTATTCGCAAGTTGTCCCATTTGTATATGAAGATCCTTGATAGATGAGGTCAATCCTGCAATAGATGAATCTACTCTTGCATTAGTGGCAGCTTGCTCCTGAGCATTCTTTAATTGAAAACTAACAAGCTGAGACATCATTGCTTCCAGATCAGGTTTAGGTTCTTGGGTAGGAATGACTTCCTTTTCCAATTGATTAAATCCGGGAAGTGACACTTGTCTTGTACTAGAGGTTGAAGCATCATTCAGAGTCGCACCATATTTCCAAGAAAGGTTAGGGTTGTTTCGCCACCCAGAATTGTAGGTGTTTGAGTAGGGATTGTTTTGGTTGTTGCCACGGTAGTTACCTACATACTTCACTGGCTCCACCTGCTGAGGTATGAGGCATTGTCCATTATCATGGCCACCTCCACAATAATCACAAGGGGCATGAACAGCATTTACCCCCACTTGTCTATTATTAGATCGATTGGCTTGAGCTTCTAAGTGATCAACCTTCTTGTTGATTGTATGTAACATTGCCATCAGCTGTGAAGACGGGTCTTCAATAACTTTATCAACTAACTTCACCAGCCTTCTGTCATTATTGTTCTGTAGAAAGTCAGTGGATAAGTCATCTAGGATTTTCCAGACATGATTTATCGGTTGCTTTGTAATTCCCCCATTAGTGACAGCATTTAATTCTGATTTGGATTCAGGAGTCAACCGAGTACTGAATATTTGAAGCAAGACCCATCTCTCTAGATTGTGACCGGGGCTCTGCCTGACAAGCAACTTGAACCTCTCCCATTCCTCATACAGATGTTCACCAACTTGTTGACAGAAATTAGTAAGAGCGGCTCGTGCATCCACAATCTTGTTATGAGGAAAAAATCTTGATCTGAACTTTTCTTCCAGTGTCTCCCATGACGTTATGCTACCCTCTGCCAAGTTGTTGAGCCATTCTTTAGCTTTCCCTTGTAGAGAGTAAGGAAAAAGCCGAAGGCGAATCACATCATTAGGTACTCCATTTTGCTTGAATGAGTTGCAAACATCAAGAAATTGCAGCAGATGTTGATTAGGATCTTCTGAATTGTTCCCTGCATATTGCCCCTAGAGTTCAAGCATCTTAAGCATAGTTTGCTTGATTTCAAAATTGGCAGCTTGAAACTCAGGCACTCTAATTCCTGATTGATACCCTTGAGATTATCTTCCCAGAAAATCATTGATACACAAACGATCATTTTCATCCTGAGCCATGTCTTCAGTGTCAGACTGTACTGCTGCCTCCTCTTGGTTTTGAGGTGTTGTAGCTTCCAAAAGCTCTTGGATCTTCCTTGTCTTCTGTGGTGTTTTACCAGCTTTGGATCTACCAGTCATGTACCAGAGTACCTGAAAAACCAAGCAAATATCAAAGTATCAAACTAACACCAGAAAATATATAAAAATAATAATAAAATAAATTTGATTTTTTTTAAAAAAAACTCAAACTAAAACTACTAAAGGATTTCTAATACTAATCACCAATTGCCTTGAGTCCCCGGCAACGGCGCCAAAAACTTGATAGGGAAAAACTTTAGACTCCGCAAGTGTACGGGCCGTATCAAGTAATAGAGTAATGAGAAAAGTATCGTTCCCACGAGGACTCAATCTAACTAGCGTTTAGGTATTAAATCTCCTTATTTCGTTTAAATTGAGCAAGCCATAATTGTTTTCAAAAAGAAAGAGAATAAGAACTAATAATAGCAAAAGACTTTTCACAAAAGAGCAAATTCCAATATCAAAAAGTACAACCTAGAGTCACTAATCCCTTGTTTGGTATTTTTAGATTTTATCCCCACTAAATTAATTTCGACTTAACCTAAACAGCTAATCTAGAGTATTAGTGTCTATAAATGCCTTCCGGTCCATTTATCTACCTATCTTAATCAATTATGTGATGCCTCACAAAACTAAATAAGATGCTTTTTAAATCGGGTTCACTCTAATTTGATTATGAGGAGCTTCTAGGTATATTCCTATCCTAGACGCAAATTAGATTAAAACCTAACTTCACGTTAAATTAAAACCTAATTCCCCATTATTTATTCCCAAGGTCTATTTAGGATTCTCTCTTCCAAATCCAACCCTAAATCCCCAAAACATGCCCAATGGTGGCCACTCACTAAGCAATAGCAATACACACAGGATTAAATAAACTGAATAAGATTAATCAAAACTAAAAAGTGGGAATAATTTCTAAAACCCAAACAAGTTCATAGGTTCTTTAGGTTGAAAAGAAAAATTAGCCACACATGGCTATAAGAAAATCCATCACAAAAATAAAGAGTTCAGATTCAAGCATAACAAGAAGAAGAAGAAGAAGAAGAAGAAGAAGAAGAAGAAGGAAAAGATTTCAGAACAACTCTGCTTCCTGAATTGATATCACGCTCTTCTTCTTCTCTCCAGGAAACTCTCACGCTTCAATTCTTTTTTCCACAGTCGCACGCCTTTTCCTCTTCAATCTTGAATTGCCGTTCACTCCTTGTATTTCAATTGCCCAGCTTTTTTTTCTTCCAGCGAGAGTGATGAAAAGTTGTCCGCCTCCTCTCCCAAGATATTTAGGTATTCATTACCAATTTTATTCAATCGTGGGGCCCACTTTTGTGTCTTCAATTCTTCAATATGGTGAAGTCAATCAATTGGAGATAATGCTCCTGCCTGCTTCTTTGTATGCGATGCTTCATTCTTTCCTCTTTTCTTTTGTGTGGTGCCTACGTCATCAAGCCCACAATATTTCCAAAACACTGATTTGGAAACAAATCAAATAGTGATTCCTTGTGTTGCCCTGATTGTGCACAAGAAAAGGAAATTATATAAAAAGAATTGAACTCTTATTTTTTTTTAATTTTTATAGAAAACTTCCTATTATCTAATTTATTTCCTAAACTCAAAAACTTCTCTTTTAAATTGAAATCCCCTAAATGATGCATCCAAATTGATATCTCTTAAAATCTCAATCAAATCTCTTTAATTTAGTATTGATGACTTCCTAAATATATCAAATTACATCACAAATCAATTAAAAATAGGAAGTCATCAGAATCCCCAATGCACTTCACGTCATAACAAAATACTAGATGCTTGCATGCTGGAATATTTTATGAAATATTTTAATCTCTCTCTTTTGTTTTCTTTCTTTCTTTTCTTTTTGCTCAAGCTCTCTTGTTTTCTTAACAAAAAAACATTGATAAAAAAAATATAGTTTGGGGTAGGATCAAAGGTGTTAAAAATGAGTTTTTATATATTAAACGCTTAATATATATAGCTAAAAAGTTGATTACTACTTTACCTTTAGTTTTGATTTTAAGATGCTTGCTAGTGAAATAGAAGTGAGCAGAGAGAGGAATTATATAAATTTATATATATATATATATATACACGTAAAATCTACGTTTTATATTATGATTTTACGTTTTACGATTTTTTATTCTCCTTCCGTTTTTAAGTAGAAGCTCGTTTTTAAGAACATTAGTTTTACCCACTGATGAGAATCCCTTGGCTTCAACACGAACGCCTGAAGCTGCACCTGATGCAACATCCAAAGCCTGCTCAATACGTTTCAGTGTTAATTGTCTTCATTGGTGTTGAAAAATGGTTGAGCGTGCCTTCTATATTATATATGTGTCACTCTGTACTACACTGTACTTGGGGCTTGTACGTCCTCTATAAACCTCGTCAACTCCATAACAGTAAGTACGTACTTGTAAATATCTGTACCACCCTCTTCTTTGTTTAACAAAATAGCCATTCCCTCGGGTTCCGACATAGAACTCCCCGAAAGTAAAGTTCAAAATAAACTACGTAGGTACTCAATTTGTTTATGAATTAGAATATGAGAAAAGTATTTTTTCAGTCCGATAAAATTATCTTCAGTTATTTTAAAATTACGTCGTTTTAGATTAATGAATGGTGTGTTTGTAATTTTAGGTGAATTAATGAAAAGTGTTTCGATAAAATTCATATGATAAAAAAATAAACAAAATTACCAAAACATCCTTCATTAATCTAAAATGACGTTGTTTTAAGGTCCAGTGATTGGAGAAATCCTTTATCCTTAGAATATTACACCAAATTTTAAAAAAGTGGTCATGCTATATCAATAATTAATAGTGTTTTTTTTATTTATAAATATCATTTTATATTATATTGTGATGATTTTTTCCCCCAAATTAATATCAACATAAAATATAAAGTGTATATATATACCACTCTGGTCCTATTTATAAGTCTTTTTTGACCAAATCACACATACCAAGGAGAGGTGGGTAGCACAATGATTATGAGATAAATTTTCAACTTTACCCTCATTTATAATTGGATACATTTTAACTTTTTCTTCTCTTTCTATTTTTACTAGTACAAATATAGGCAAAATTGTCACAAGTTCATTTATTTGGTCAAAAGGAACTTATAAATAAGACTACATTTTTTTAATCAAAAGGAACTTATAAATAGAACCAGAATGATATATATATATATATATATATATATATATATATATATATATATATATATATATATTTTATAGTGCATAAGTATAATTTTATCATTGTTTGGGCCTTGACACATATAAGTACAAGGGTGCTATGTAATGACGTTTAGTTCACTTGTGACCTGGCAACGAAGCCCCGCAACCCAACCAAAAAAAAAAAAAAACTTTTTTCTTATTTAAAAACGAAAAAAAAAAAGCCTAGTAAAATATATTTTTTTTCATATTATTACTACCTACAAGCATCTTTTGACATAATCTATTCTTTTTTTGCCGACTTGCTGCACTGTCCTAAATTTTCAGTCATAATTTTTTTTGGTCATAAATTTTCAGTCATAATCACTGCACTCACATCTGTCCCTTTTTAATACATCAATCTAAAATATAACAAAAATTTAAAAATAACAGTTAACTTTTTAAATTATTTGTCAATAAATTTTTTCCCATCTTCATCTTAATCAAATAAGATAAGATTGAAGGATATGAAAAAAAAAATACAAGTCGTCACGTTTAATAAAAAAAAAAAGTGATAAACTGTTGTTTTCAAATAGACTGAGGTTGTACTTTATTCAATAATCCCAAATATATGTCTTAATTAATGCTTTTTTTTTGGTTCTAAATATAAGAGTTCGATTTTTCATTTAGTAATTTGTCCTCACATAATTATCATTAATTATACTATTCTTATCTTTTTTTTTTATCCCCACATTTAATACCCTTATTGTATTGAAAGAGTGGCATTTAAAAAATTTAACATATAAGTTCTCTACAATAATAAAAAAATAATCAACCTAACAAATTTTCTTAAGTATTATAAATTATTAAATTAGATCTTATGCTTAAGATTGAAGGTAATGCTTATTAAGTTGAAAAGAAAAAGGTAATACTTATTTTGTGTTTGGGGAGCGCTAGTCACTTAGTCACCTGAGCACAATTTCTCCTTATCAAAATACTATTTCTGGATTTTAATTAAAATCAAACATAGTTTCAGCACTTTAGAATGTGTTTATTATTTCATGCTAGAAACCAATAAAACTGTATTTTTGGTAGAAATAGTATATTGCAAACTCAACCCTGAGAAATAAATATATACTAGTTTGTTGCTAGAAAAAAGCGGTTTATATTTGATTTACTGATGTCAAAATCTCAACGGCTAATTAGTTATTTTTTATTGCCACATTATCAACAGTGATATCAAATATCTCTCTGATTTTTTTTCAAAGTTTTGTGAAAAAATAACAAGCAGAATTTTTATCCATCAGACACAATTTAAAGTTGCCGGATTCGAATCAAAATATATCATCAACACCAAGTGAATGTTGTTATTTAATTGAATGGCGAACAGTACACGAATAGATACTTAATGGAAATTACATTCGGCAACAAATCGGGAAAAGATATATAGGAAGAGGATTGATGGATATGGCCGGCATCAGAATGATGAATATCTCAGGCATTTTTACCCATTACACATGCATATGTGAAATGCAGTATATATGAGGATCAGTGTTGGAACAGTGCAACTAGCTTCCTGGTCAGCTGCCATGGATGTTTAGCACGTAAAGGCGAAGAAGATGGAGAGTGAGACGGAGATGGAGGCAGTGTTATGGGCAACACGGATGATAAAGGTGACAGAGATGGAGCTTGAGCTCGAGAAGGCAACACATCTATGAAAAGCCTTTGCCCATTTTGGCAGCGATTTGCAACTCCGCACAAGTACCATTTTCTGCCTGGAGTGTCCAACACAATAACGTCATTTCCTGTAGTTAAACCCTGTGATGCTGCAGGAACCGTGCAGTTCTTGAAGTCCGTTCCGTTCACTTGGAACACGTTGTTCTCTCCTGTACGATACTTGAATACTGCAATATAATATATATTTCGCAGAGAGGTGATTGATTAGGTAAGTAATTATATATTGAGGCTGTGAAGAAGTAATTAAAGAAGTGCTATAGCTAGGTAGCTTACTGAGTTTGTCTCCGACGTGGAAGAGCTTGCCTGAAGCCCAGGCTTGGTAATCAAACAGGATTGTCCAGCCATGTTCGTCTCCGACGATGAATTCTTTGGCGCTGGAGGTGGCTGAGAAGAGGGTTGTAGCGAGAACAATAATCATGAGAGCACGAGGAAGAGCCATGCTTCCGTGACTATATGTGGCCACGTATACTTGATTGATGAATTAGGTCAATGATCAGATATGTTGCTGTGTTTGGGAATGAGATCGATATCGAATTTATAGGCCTTAAGGAGGAGGAGTACTACTACGTGCAAGTGTTGGTTTTTGAGTAATTCATTATCATTATTAAGTGTGGTATTGATGGTGACATAGACGACCAAGGACGGCTTTGCCCAATACGAATCCTTCAGAGGGTACAGACGCCAATCTTAACTAGGCCTCATGCATACGTTACAAGTGTAGTAGTGTATAGGTCTTGGACGGCTATTGGCGTCAGAAAAAATTAATACTACCTCATATTTTTAATTTAAGCTATGAGCCGGTTATTTTTTGAGATATATTAAAGAATTTTTAGTAGATGTTAAGTAAATCACTTCATCATAATATATTTATACTATTAGATCATATATCAATTTATAAATCATATAAATGCGTTTAATGATTACCGATAAATCTCAAGACTTTAATGTTACTTATTTAGATTTTTTAGTCTATTAAAAAAGGCAACGGACTCTTATAATATATGCATGTAAGGACGGGATTGTGCATGCTATCGGACCCTTTTATTAAAAAAATAAATAATAATACTCCCTCCGGTCCTAATTATAAGACATAGTTGACTTTTTTGGAGAAATTAAAGAAGATAATTAAATTAACTTAGAGTATTTTTCTTTTTATTTTTTTCTTCAAAGTAATTAGTTTGACTCACATACTAATATATAATCTAAAGATATAAAACATATAAAATGATTAAGTAACTTATTTAGCTTCCTTAATCTCTCCAAACAAAGTCAACTATGCCTTATAATTAGGACCGGAGGGAGTAATAAATGGTGCCATTACAAATGAGCATGTACGTCCTCTATAAACCTAGTCAACTCCATAACAGTAAGTACGTACTTACAAATATCTGTACTACCCTCTTCTTTGTTTAACAAAATAGCCATTCCCTTGGGTTCCAACTTAGAACTCCCGAAAGTAAAGTTCAAAATAAACTACGTACGTACTCAGTTTGTTTATGAATTAGAGTATTACGTACACCAAATTTGGAAAAAAAAATTGTCTATTTATCAATAATAAATAGTGTATTTTTTTTATAAATATCATCTTATATTATATTGTGATGTTTTTTTTTTCAAATTAATATCAACAAAAAATGTAAAGTTTAAACCAAATCAGACTATATATATTTATAGTGCATAAGCATAATTTT
The DNA here is from genome assembly GCA_034222035.1 of Acacia crassicarpa. Taxonomy (NCBI): domain Eukaryota; kingdom Viridiplantae; phylum Streptophyta; class Magnoliopsida; order Fabales; family Fabaceae; genus Acacia; species Acacia crassicarpa. The sequence goes on along the minus strand of JAWXYG010000002.1, from coordinate 64,250,057 downwards.
ATCATTCTTTGCGCCTTGACACAAATAAGTACAAGGGTGCTATGTAATGACGTTTAGTTCACTTGTGAACTGGCAACGAAGCCCCGCAACCCACACCGGGGGAAGCAAAAAAAAAAAAAAAAAAACTTTATTAAAAAGCGAAAGAAAAGCCTAGTAAAATATTTTATTTCCCATTATTAGTTTATTACTACCTACAAGCATATTTTGACATATTCTCTTCTCTACCCCTTTGCCGACTTGCTGCATTGTCCTAAATTTTCAGTCATAATCACTCCACTCACATCTGTCCCTTTTTAATACATCAATCTAAAATATAACAAAAATTAAAAAATAACAGTTAACTTTTTAAATTATTTGTCAATAATTTTTTTTCCACCTTCATCTTAATCAAATAAGATAAGATTGAAGGATATGAAAAAAATACAAGGAGTCACGTTTAATCCAAAAAGATAGTGATAAATGTTGTTTTCAAATAGACTGAGGTTGTACTTTATTCAATCCTAAATATATGTCTTAATTAATGGATTTTTTTTAAAAAATATAAGAGTCCATTTTTTCATTTAATAATTTTTCCTCGCATAATTCTTTTTAATTTTACTATTACTATCCTTCTTTCATCCCACATATTTAATACCCTTATTGTATTGAAAGAGTGGCATTTAAAAAAAATGTAACATATAATTTCTCTGCAATGATAAAAAATAATCAACTTAACTAATTTTCTTAGTTATTATAAATTATATATTAAATTAGATCTTATGCTTAAGATTGAAGGTAATACTTAAAAAGTTGAAAAGAAAAAGGTCATACTTATTTTGTGTTTGGGGAGCGGTTAGTCCCTAGTCGCCTGAGCACAATTTCCCTTATCAAAATGCTACTTCTGGATTTTAATTAAAATCAAACATAGTTTCGGCACTTTAGAATGTGTTTATTTCATGCTAGAAACCAATAAAAAGTGTATTTTTGGTAGAAATAGTATATTGCAAACTCAACCCTGAGAAAAAACTACATACTACCTCCGGCCGGCCCAGGAGTAGTTTTTGTTGCTAGAAAAAAGTAGTTTATATTTGATTTACTGATGTCAAAATCTTAAACGGTTAATTAGTTATTTTAATTTGCCACGCTATCAACAATGATATCAAATATCTCTCTGATTTTTTTCAAAGTTTTTTGAAAAAGTAACAAGCAGAATTTTTTCCCATCAGACACAAGTTAAAGTTGCCGGATTCGAATCAAAATATATCATCAACACCAAGTGAATGTTTTTATTTAATTGAATGGCGAACAGTACAATACATACTTAATGGAAATTACATTCGTTAACAAATCGGGAAAAGATATATAAGAAGAGGATTGATGGATATGGCTGGCAACAGAATGATCAATATCTCACGCATTTTTACCCCTCGCACATGCATCTATGTGAAATGCAGTATGAGGATCAGTGTTGGAACAGTGCAACCAGCTTCCTGGTCAGCTGCCATGGATGTTTGGCACGTAAAGGCGAAGAAGATGGAGACGGAGACGGAGATGGAGACAGTGTTATGGGCAACACAGATGATAAAGGTGACAGAGATGGAGCTTGAGCTTGAGAAGGCAACACATCTATGAAAAGCCTTTGCCCATTTTGGCAGCGATTTGCAACTCCGCACAAGTACCATTTTCTGCCTGGAGTGTCCAACACAATAACGTCATTTCCTGTAGTTAAACCCTGTGATGCTGCAGGAACCGTGCAGTTGTTGAAGTCCGTTCCATTCACTTGGAACACGTTGTTCTCTCCTGTACGATACTTGAATACTGCAATATAACATATATTTGGCAGAGAGGTGATTGATTAGGTAAGTAATTATATATTGAGGCTGTGAAGAAGTAATTAACGAAGAGCTATAGCTAGGTAGCTTACTGAGTTTGTCTCCGACGTGGAAGAGCTTGCCTGAAGCCCAGGCTTGGTAATCAAACAGGATTGTCCAGCCATGTTCGTCTCCGACGATGAATTCTTTGGCGCTGGAGGTGGTTGAGAAGAGGGCTGTAGCGAGAACAATAAGGATGAGAGCACGAGGAAGAGCCATGCTTCCCTGATGACTATATGTGGCCACGTATACTTGATTAATGAATAAGATCAATGATCAGATGTGTTGCTGTGTTTGGGAATGAGATCGATATCGAATTTATAGGTTTGAGCAGGAGGAGTTCATCCTCCCATCATCTATTTTCTTATAAATTTATTATGGACTATTGATTAAAAAGAGAAAAGGAAAATCTAAACAGTATACCTTGATGATGTGATATTTTAAACTGATTGGATAAATAAAATTTAAAAATTATAAAAGATGACAACAGAATGGTTGAGTTGAGAAGCCGAGCACAGTACCATTAGGTGCAAGTGTTGTTTTTCAGCAATTGTTATTATAAAGTGTGATATTGATGGTGACACGCACAGACGACCAAGGACGGCTTTGCCCACCATGAATGGCTTGAGAGTGTACACTGTACACACGGCATTCTTAACTAGGCCTCTTGCACACGTTACACGTGTATGGTCTTGGATGGCTTGGCGCCAGAAAAAATTAATACTGCCTCATATTTTTTTTATATAAGGTAAGAGCCGGTTTAATTTTTTAGATATTGATGACTTCCCATTTTTAATAGATTTAATGTATATTTTTATATATTTGGGAAGTCATTATTATTAATTTAAAGAGATTTTATTGAGATTTTAAGAGAAATCAATCTGATATTTCATTTATGGGATTTTAATTTAAAATAAAAGTTTTTGGGTTTAGGCAATAAATAATGGTAGTTCAATTTATTAAAAAAAAAGAAAAAAAAGAAAAAGAAAAGAAGAAGAAAAATATGGTTTTAGTTTTATTATTATTATTATTATTACTACATAATTATCTTTTGTTTTCTTTTACAATTAGAGAAATGATCAGGAGATGGGACGCACCGTTTTTTTTAAGGAGAAAAGAAATAAAGACCTAATCTAAGGACTTGAGGTGCAGCGTTTTGGGGGAGCAAGAATTTGAATGGAATTAATCAATTAAAAGCAATTGAAAAGCAAAAGAGGAGGTGACACCGTTTTTGTGGATGAACCAATTGGAAGACCTAAAAGAAAGAAAAGAGGTGGCATTATTTTGGGAGGAGGATCATTCTCGTTGAGCGGCTGGAGACGAAGCGAGAGACGCACAGACCGAAGAAAGGCGAGGAGACACAGTCGCGGTATCACACAACCTCCAGACCTTCATCACCTTCTCCGTCGCCGGCGACCTTCGCCCATCTTTCCATCGTCGCCGGCGACCTTCGTCCATTTTTCCATTCTTACCACCACCTTGACATCCACTTTCTCAGTGTCGCCGGAAAGCTTCAGGGGAACCAGATTGAGCGAACGGGAGAGAAGGAGAAGCAGCTGACTTCTGTCAGCATCCATCTTCATCATCAACGTTTGCTGTGAGAGCGAGAATGTCGAAGCAAAGGCAGAGATCATGTTCTTAACCTTACTGCTCTGTTTTTATTCCTTCCCCTTTGATTTCCATTATTGTTCAAATCTTTGCTGATTTTGTGTGGCTTTGCTGAATTAGATTTTTGTTAAAGTTAATTTTTCTTTGCTTCATAGAGGAAGTTTGAACTTATAATTGTGGATTAAACTTTGTTTTTATTATTTAGTTATAATTAATATTAATTTTGGTTACTTAATCTTGTTTAACTTTATCTATTTAGTGGCTGGCCACAATTGAATATGAATTTGAGAATTAGGATTTACCTTGACGAAGGAAATTTTAATTAAGCTCTAAGATTAAGTAATATGGGATTAGATTACAATTTAATTTGTAATTAGGATAGACATATACCTAAGTGTCCCATATAATTGTTGAAGAGTGTGTCCAAGTTTTGTTGTCTCTTGAGTAATTATGTTAGAGATAACAAAATATACTCAAGAGAGGGTTGTAAGTAGACCGACATGCACTTATAGCTATTTATACTCGAGATTAACAAAATTGATATTAAGGCTAATTAAATTAGTGAAAACAAGGTTTATGAAACTAATAAGGGATTAATGACTCTGGGTTGCTCATTTGATTATTGTCGTAGTTTGTTTATTTTAATTTTAGTTTAATTCCTTTTCTTAATTAAATTCAATTAGATTTGCTCAACTTAAAAGAAAGTGTAAAATTAATGCTTAACCAAAGTTTGTGATATCAAGTTCTCGTGGGAACGATATCTTACTCACTCTTTATTACTTGGTAAGGCACATGCACTTACGGAGTTTATAAGCTCTATAAAGTTTTATCCTATCAAGTTTTATTCTTTAATTTTTTAGATATATTAAAGAATTTTTACTCACAATAATAAAAAAGCTAAATAAATCACTTTTTTATTATATATGTAGTGTATTATTATATTTTATTCAATTTATAAGTGAGACAATTTAGTTTAATAATTGTGGATAAATCTAAAGACTTCAAGGTAATTTATTTAGAGTTTTTAGTCTTTAACACATTTTTATATTTAAAATATGAAGGAGTGTATACTATATATACATGCAAGGACGGGACTGGGACTGTGGGCTCTTTCCCATTACTAATGAGCTAGGGACTTGGGCTCCTATTGGGTTTTGGGCCCACAGTGTGTCTAACACACTTAATATGGAGAAAAGATATATAAATATTGGGGAAAACGTTTCTGCTTTTAATGCAGATACACAATTCTGTAGCGAGCTAAAACACAGTCGTTTTTTAACATTTTTTATCCATCAATTAACTGAAAACTGGGACACAATTTCTGCTCCTTTTTTTTATTAACGTTCTGTTTTGTGACATTATTTGATAAGGGCCCCACGATGAAATCAAAATTTTAATTTGATTGTTATATTTAATGAGGGACCCCACCATAAAATCAGTGAATAAAATGCATTATGTTAAAATCACGATAACTTCGATTTAACATCTTTGATTGTTATACTTGTTCATCTTATGTTTTTTTTTTTTTTGAAAAATCACTTTCTCATGCCTGTTCCTTTCTATTTCCTTGCTGTTTTCCTTTTAAATACCCTGTGTTAGATAAGCTTGATCTGAATATCCTCCGAGAACAAAATGGCCGAAATGGGAATTGTCCCGTGAAAAAACCCAATAGTTGTAAGTGTCGGTTCTTGGTAGTTGAGGATAAGAAGAAAAAGGGGTTTTTTGACATTACTAGTCATAACGAAATAGAAGGATCACTGGAAGAGGCTCGAAAAGTCCTAGAAGAATCTGATAGTGAAGATAAGCAAGCGATTGGTCTTGATGAAGAAAAGGTGAATTAGAGATGCTTCTAAGCTTATTGTTGATGATATAAAAGAACTAGAAGCTGAATTGAAGCAGAAGGCGAATCAGGAACATGATTCTCAAGAGGCTGAGTCTTCTTTAGCTTTAGAGACTGAAACTTCAAGAGAAGCTGAAGCTGCAGTTGATGAAGCAATAACTAAAGCTGATGTTGCACACAAATTGGATTCTTTCGAGGAGAAAAAGGAATCATCGTCCATTGAAACTAATGAGGCATTGTTGATTAATGAGTCTTCTGTGCCTCAAACTGATGTGGCATCAAGGGCAAATGAAGAGACAACACCAATTGTGAAACCAGAAGAATCTGGAGAAACAAAGTTACCAGCTGAAGAACAGAAAGTAGAGGAATCAACAGTTGTCAAAGAATCATCAAAAGAAGAAGAACAACAACAACAAGCTAAAGAATTGCCACCTTTAGATGTAACTGCTGCTGAAACCACTAGTAGTCTAGTACCACAATGTAGGAAAATACTGAAATTCCTATAGGCACTGAATCTCGGGTATTACAAATATTAAGATACGGTGAACAGAATAGAACGCTTTTTATACACAGTTCACACACACACACACACACAAGGTTCAAGCAATAAGCCCCACAAAGTTTTCATTCCCTGTCTTTTTACATACAAACTAAAAAAATGTATCCTAATTAAATCAGCAAAATGTCTTTCATGTTTTCATCATAGCCATCAATCCATTGCTCCAAGTCTTCCAGCAACATCTTCTATTTTATTTGCATCTCTCGCAACATCCATCTACAAATGAAACTCAATAAACTTTTCATAAAGTTCAAAGAGAAGGAAAATAAAGAAAGAGAAGAGAAAAAAAATTAATAAATACCTTTTGTTTTTGACAACTAGTCCTATTATGACCTTTTCCTCCACAATACCTGCAAGTCTTTTGTGGTTTTGTAGACAATTCCAAGCTTGATTTTATTCGTGAAGCACCCTTTGGACATCCTTTAGTTTTGATTGGATGAGTGGGATCACGCACATCATGAATGAGGGTAATTTGTGAATGAATTGGTTGGGAACTTTGTTCTTCTTCAGTTTTTTTTTTCTCTTTCTTTCCATTTGTTGTTGAATAAATTCAACAGCGAAAGCGTCAAGCCTTCTAAGCTTGGAAGTAGAATCTCTTGCTTCAGAAAAAGCTATATTCAACTTAAAGTAAACTGACCATGGAGACAATACACTAACTTTATTAGTAGTTGTCTTGCCCTGAAAGCCTACAAGATTTTAAGCCTTATAACTTGCATTCATGGTCCACCTAGATAAGATATATTTTTCAGGAATGATCATTATTTGTTTCTTCTTCATGATATAAAGAATAGTTTTGCACAATATCCCCATAGTTTCAAACTTTGCACAGGAACAAAGAGCTGTGAAGCTTTCTGTCAAATGGTACTCAACAATTGCCTACCACTCTTTATCAACTTTGCGAGATCCAACCCGGTACTTGATAATATTTTCACCCATTGAAATCTTTTCATGGAAGTAATCATGCATGGCAGCCTTCCACTCCTTTTTGAAAATTTCAAATAATTTTCTTGTGTAGCGCGCTCCGGCAATTTCTTCAATTGGATGATCACTCTCTAAATTTGCTTTTGTATTTCTAGTTTTGAAATCTTCATCTTCTTCTGCATCCCTTTTAGACTTTATCGCTTTATCATATTGGGTAACAAAGTCATTTAACATTGTGTTAGAGTTGACGTATCCATCAAAAAAAGCATTGATGCTCTCACTTCGGCCACTTGTGGTCATTCCGGCAAAAAAAGTATCTTTCAAATGTGCTTTTGCCCAATAATGACGTGAAGCATACAAGTTAGCCAACCAAGTACCTGGTTGAATATCATATTTTGTCATTAATGTTTCCCATTTGTCTTCAAACTCATCGATATTTCGACTTTTATACCATGCACGGAAGTCAACATCAAAACTATCTTTAAATGTGTGCGTAGTGCTTGGCTATGCTCCATAACATGTTTTTTGATGTGCCACGCACAAAAATGATGTCGAGCTCCTGGAAATATCTTAGCAATTGCTTTTCCCATAGCTTTGTCTTGATTAGTGATAATAGCAATAGGAAACTTGTCAAACATACATGTCTGAAACTGTTCAAACAACCATGTAAATGTTGCCTCTGTTTCATCTTCTAATAAAGCCGCACCAAATAAAATTGATTGCCCATGGTGATTAACCCCTACAAAAGGAGCAAAAGGAAACTTGAACTTGTTTGCTCTATAAGTCACATCAAAGACTAAGACTTCACCAAATTGGGCATATGCAGCTCTTGATCTACCATCGGACCAAAAGACGCTTCTCAAAGTACCATCTTCTGCTAACTGTATATCAAAATAAAAAGACGCATCAAGAGTGGACTTCCTTTGGAAGTGTTTGATGATGCCCTGACATTCCCGCCCTACATTGTTCTTTCGTTGGCTTGATATAATAGTGCTTATTTGAACTGGAGTAATGTTAATTTCTTTGCCCATAGCATTCACCACCTTTGAGATTTTTGAAGAAGTTAAACCCTCCTTATAGAGTTTAGAAACAACAGATTTAGTAAATTCTGAGCGTCGCAATTCATTATGAGAATAAAATTTTTTCACTTTTGATGGAGTGTTAATCAATGGATGATTATGTGTATCATTGAACTTCTCCACTTTCCACAATCCATCCTTCAACCTTATTTGTAGCATTGCCAAACAATTAGTCCTTGTTTCCCTTTGTCTTTTGACATTGTTAATGTCAATTCTCTTATCGTTCAGACACTTCAAGCCTTGCTTAGAGTACACATATTTCCACATATATGGTTCTTTTGTTCTTGTACTCTTGTTACAATACCATTTACGTATACCAAACCCCTTTCCTTTTGCATAATCATTATAAAAATAATAAGCTTCTTCTGCTGTTCCAAATACTCTACATGAAATAGGAGTCTCACTACATTCACCATCATCATCTACAACAATTTCATGTACATTATGTTCCCCGTGATCACCATCTTCTTTTTTCATGATTTCACTATCATCATCATCTACCACAATTTCATGTAAATTAGCTTCCCTGCTACCACTATCTTCTTCTTTTATGATTTCACGCTTATAATCTTCTCCAAATTCATCATTGTCTTTCTCTAAATCAACAATGTCATCAAAATATACTAAACTTCCATTCATATCAATATCTTCAATAGTTGTTATCGGAGAGTGATCCATCACAGTAATACTCCAACTTAAACAAAACCAATCAATCTCAAATATGGTACCTATATATGGTATGTGCTTGTTTGTTTGGAGATCCCGATACTTTTACAACAACCCCTGAAAGAGCAAAACAATCATTGAATCAACATGTGAAAAACCACTTACAAAACAATTCCAATCCCATAATATACATATATTATCAGCCTTATACATACATTTGGATTTTGAATATAACATGAACACCCCAAACCCAATATATATATATATATATATATATATAAACAAAGCCTAAATTAGAGGCACAGGATCCATGGCAACAAACAAAAATCGGAAAAAAAAAAAAAAAAAAGAGGCACAGTATCCATGGCGTTAGAATATAATGTTTTTGAGATAACTAAAATTGAATATAACTGAACTCTCTGAGGTAAAATATCATTGCATTTGAGATATACGCTCGAATAATAACTTTTACTATTTGGTACTAACTCGGTAGTGGAAGATATTTTGCTAATGTGTTTAGAGATAATGGATGGCCTCAGACATATTGCCATTCATCCATGGCGTTAGAGACAATAAAAAGATCGTAAACAAAAAAGGACGAAGAAACTAACCTTGCAGCTCTTGTTTGAGGTTTTGTCTTTCCTAGGTTTCCAATTGATTTGTTTTGTCCAAACACACAAGCACATACCAGTCGGGAGATCTCCAAACACACGAAGGGTTTCCTAGGTTTTTAACAGAACGCATTTTATTCACTGATTTTCTGGTGGGGTCCCTCATTAAATATAACAATCAAATTAAAACTTTGATTTCATCGTGGGGCCCTTATCAAATAATGTCGCAAAACAGAACGTTAATAAAAAAAGGAGCAGAAATTGTGTCCCAGTTTTCAGTTAATTGATGGATAAAAAATGTTGAAAAACGACCGTGTTTTAGCTCGCTGCAGAATTGTGTATCTGCCTTAAAAGCAGAAACGTTTTCCCCATAAATATTAGAGTGATTTCCAGGGAATTGAATAGAATAACGGATGCCTTAGCCAAGAGGAGCATTTCTAATTCTATTCTTTTGAAGGAGTGTCCTCCTAGCTTGAGGTCTTGGATTGACCAGGAGTATTTGGGATTAAATTCCCCTATATATTGTGTAATTTTTTCTTCCTTGTAGGCTTCTAAGCCTTCTTTTGAAGGGAATTGAATAGAATAACGGATGCCTTAGCCAAGAGGAGCATTTCTAATTCTATTCTTTTGAAGGAGTGTCCTCCTAGCTTGAGGGCTTGGATTGACCAGGAGTGTTTGGGATTAAATTCCCCTATATATTGTGTAATTTTTTTCTTCCTTGTAGGCTTCTAAGCCTTCTTTTATAGCAAAAAAAAAAAAGATATATAAATATCATTTCAATTATGAAAACCTCAAAAAGTCTGTTAAAACTTGTAATTAAATGACATAAAGGTGGCAGGGGATCAAATTAGGATTTAAAGTGTTAGTAATTTAACCATAATGCCCCTCAATTTTTTAAAAAACAAAAAACAAATAGAGTAGGGCATATTGTCAGGGCACCACTGTTGGTCGGCCAATAGAGCTCTAGCGTCGGTCCCACCCTACCAACCTACCTATCATCATAGCTCTGGCCGGTGACAACTGCAATAAAGCGATTAACTATTTTGGTAAAAAAATTGACAACTTGAGCTCCTCCAGTTCTCAATGTGTATACTTAAATTATTAATTGTTATTCTGAAGTTGTCATTCCCTATACTCAACTTGCCAACGACGCCAAAATGGGTAGTTACTAATTGCAATACTCATGTTATCGTTGTTTATATTCAACTTGTCAATAACACCTTATAGGAGTGTTGACAACTTGAGTATAGGTAATGATAAATTCATAATTAGCAATCAGTAAAACTAAAAAACACAAAAGGGGACCCCTCCCCCCCCCCCCCCAAAAAAAAAGCCAAAATGGGATAGTTGTTGAATGTTATAGTCAAATTTTCATTGTCTACACTCAAGTTGTCAACGATGCTTGATAGGAATGTTGACAACTTGAGTATAGGCAACGACAACTTTAGATTAGTAAGCCAAAACCTAACCAAAACCAAAATACCCAGTAAAATCAGAGGTAGGGGGTTCCTCGATTTCGTGTTTTAGCTCAACCTGAAATGAAGGAGAAATAACACTCTGATCGAACCAAAGGCCAGTTTTGAGCTTGATGATGAACCCCCGGTAGAGAGAAGCTTGATGAGTATGATCGGAAATGTATCAGGGAGTTCAAGCTCCAGTGAAGAACCCGGCCCATGGCGAACATTGGGTGCTCTTTTTCACCGAGATAACCATTATATTGTTGGAAGAAGATTGGAACTAATTGACACTTTTAGGGAGATTTGGTCAACAACTTTCGAAAACCAAAGAGGAAGAAGACGTTGAGAACAAAGAGGGAGAAAGGACAAGAGTTTATCGTCACCACTGCCACTAAGAATCTTGCCTTCACTATTGGGATCTGCTATGACCACTGCCGGATGTCAGGCAGCACCACTATCAACCTTCCTCTTTGCTCTGTCTTCTCCTCCTCACTTCGTCGGCCTCACCATCAGACCCAACGGCTTTCACTTGTTGTTTGGCCGTCCTCATCAACACTATCCTTCATCTCACCATCGTCATCCTCCGTTTATCACCAACACCACCAGCATCCTCTCCATTCTCACCACCACCGACAAAAATATTAGGGCTAATGGGGAGGCTATTATTTTTGAATGGAGAAAGGAGAGAAGGAAATCAGAGAGAGAGTTGGTCTTTGATTGCACCATGACTGCCACTATCACCTTCGCCACTACCAGAATGGGTTTCTCTCTCCGACAATCACCATCGCTATCTTCTTTTTCTCAAGTCAGTGTTTTCACCACATTCACCATCTCCATCCATCATTTAGGGTGTGTTTGGTATGAAGAAAGAGGAGAAGAGAGAAAATTTTGATCCATTTGCCATGGAAATTTTCAAAATTACATAGTCTTTTGCATCATTTTCTGCACATTAATTGATGTAAGCATTTAACATCATAGTCATATCTAACTTGTCACACCAAAAATTTCCTTTATCTTCCTCTCCCATCACACCAAACATACTGTTAACCACCATCTCCTTCTTTAGGCTCATCAATTCAGCCGTCGAAAGCTGAAGGGGGAGGCATTAAGCGACATCAAACTGGAGGAGGAAGAAAGGGAGAGGAGCCGAGGGAGGAGAGGGAGGGAGAAAGATGGTGAAGTTTTAATTTGAGGAACATTTTAGTCATTTGTCACAAACATTAAAAACCCATATTGCCTCTCAATCCTCTCTTTGTCATTTGTAAGTATTAATAGTCTTTTTTGGGTTTTGGAAGTTCACATGGTATTTAATATGTCCTTTTCCCTTTAATCTAATGTGCTAAAGGCTATTTATGTATGAAAAAAGTTTCATGACCAACATTTAAACCCCTTCAGGAAGTCTACGGTATAAGAGATTAGTTACTGATATCCGAGATGGATACCCTAGACTTACAAAAAAGAAGTTATGACTTTTATCAATGAACTATTGGTTGAAGTGTAAGCTAACATCATTCTTGTAAGGTAGATAATACAAGTTTTTGGCAAAAACATATGCCCTTAATCAGATTATTCTGAAATTTTTTGAGTAGCTTAATTATATGTCATGGCTTGAAGTTGATCATCCGGTGAATCCCTTCCATTGACGTAGAAGAATCCCGTGTTTGATAGTCGAAGCATGTTCCTCTATATGGCCTTCGCCAATTAAATTAGATGCTCAAGACTAATTTGCTTAAATTTAAGATTCTGAATAACCGAGGCGCCGTTGAAGTTTAAACGGGGATTGGGGACTGGGGAGTTCTAGCGGTCTGCTCCTTAAATCTAGTTTCACAACTATCTCCATAATGATTACACACGCACAGGATTAAATCATACAACAATTAATGCCTTCATTTAATCATGTACAATTATCAATTAACATGTGTGGAGGTAATTCCTTTATTAATATTATGAGTCTGTAATTTTCTTTACGATTATTGAACTGTGAAATCAAGTCTTCAAAAAAAATTAAAGCACAACGTATTATTAGATTATTATCAACGTAGTAGCAGCTCGCAAGACAGGGACCTTCCTCCAAGAAACACGCTAAAACAGTCGCAGTAATTAATGCCGAAATACTGTAATTATCTTCCTGGGAAGCCATCTATATTTGGCAAGCACATGTGAAGATGGAGAAGAAGACCATGGAGCTGGAGCTGGAGCTGATATAGGTCCAGATGGAGGCTCTATTTCGGAAGGCAAAACATTTATAAAGAGCTTTTGCCCATTTTGGCAGTGACCTCCAACCCCACATAAGTACCATTTTCTGCCTGCTGTTTCCAACACAATCACATCCTCTCCTGTAGTTAATCCCTGAGATTCTGCAGGAACTGTGCAGTTCCTGAAGTCTGTTCCATTCACTTTGAACACATTGTGCTCTCCAGTAGCATACTTGAATACTGCAATATTTGCTCAGAGGTAAACATGGAAGCTAACATATGGGGTAAAAACCAAGGTTTGTGGATTGATGAACTTACTGAGTTTTGTCTCCAACTCGGAAGACCTTGTTTGCACTCCAGGTCTGGTAATCGAACCCCACGGTCCAACCCTTTTCGTCTCCAACTATAAAATCCGTTGCCACGGAAATGGCTGGAAAGAAGGTAGCTGTGAGCAGAACAATGAGGATGGCACGAGAGCGAGCCATGCCTGATGATATTTTACACTGTCACGATATGAGTTTATTGACAATGTTTCAAATTTATAGGCACTCAAGGGGAAAGAAGGCGTTACTATGGAAGCAAATGTAATTGGACACAGACGACCAAGGACGGCTTTGCCGGATCAATTCTTATTTAAACTCGAATGAATCTTTAGGCCTCGTTTAAGACGGCAGTGGAATTTGGTTTGAGTTAAAATAAATGTTGAACTAAAGAAGTGCAGAATACTAAAATCTTCAATGAGCTAAAATAGTTCAACTGTTTCCTTTGCATCGCAGGAATTTCCCATCCTCTGTTATGTTATTTAACCCCTTGAAAGAAAAAAGGAAATCGCTTGTTTGCATTTGCTCTGGGGACTGTTTGGGACGAATGAGAACCCTTCGGGATTGTGTTGTTTGGTAAGTATTGAGCTAAAGTTTTTTGGGATTTAGATTTCCCTTGAAATTTAGTTACCCATGGCCATGGGAAAACACCTTCCCCTTAACTTATTCAGCCTCAACGAAGTGTGGGCTACTGGCACTTCGACAGCGTATCTGATATGTTCGTTAGTTAAAGAAAAAAATTACATTTTCTGGATCCACCAAATAAAATGTTGAAGGGGATCCATCTTAGAGGAGTACAAGAATAAGCATAAACAATAAATAAGAAAGTGGTATACAATATCTTTAAGACGTGGCTAAAATTTTCTTTTAAGCTTAATTCGCCCCTACTTATATCTATCTTGTAGAGTGCAATTTGGATTAATTGATGAATTTCCTACCGAATACACCTTCAGTATGCATTGCACTCTTAATACTTGAGTTAAGATAATAATGACTTTTACAAAGTAATAATTTGATTTTATCTTTGTGTTCATTCAATGATGAAAGCAATGAGTTTGATCATTTATTGTTGTGTGATTTATGATGTGTCTAAATAAATTGATGGTACTGGATATTTATAGGCAACGAAGTGATGCTTTAAAATTGTGCCTTTTGAAACAACAGATTTTCACTTAAAAGTTACAACCATATGTTAGATTTACGAATCTTTATAAACCAATATAATTTAAATAATCAATGATTATTTATTATAACCTTTTCATGAAGAATTACACCTCTATAATAATTAAGGTTTTCTTAAAAATTAACACGACTTTTCACTAAATAGTAATTACCACAAATTTTTATATGTGTCTTTAGAAACTAAAATGATATTTAGTATTATTACTTTTGACACAGCCTTTCGCATAAATTCTTTAAGGGTGAAGGAGCGTTTTTGCCAATCAACTATTACGCCAGGAGCGATTTTGCCAACTATCTTTTAATGGGCCCAAAAATGCCAAATAACAATTAAATATGACAAAAAAATACAAATCCGTTTAATGAACAGTGACACCGTCTGTTGCCATGCCACGCGGGATTTTATAGAGCGCCACGTGGGATTTCTGATGCCAGCTCATTCACCTATGTGGAAATGTGAAGGAGCGTTTTTGCCAATAAACTATTACGCCAGGAGCGATTTTGCCAATTAACTTTTAATGGGCCCAAAAATGCCAAAGAACAATTAAACATGTCAAAAAACTACAACGCCGTTTAAGGAACAGTGACGTCCGTCTGTTTGCACGCCACACGGGATTTAGGTGCTCTCCACGTGGGATTTTGGCTCACTTATGTGGAAATTTCATTGCCCAGGTGGCTTTTGTGTTTTTCTTTCTTTTTTTTTTTTTGGTTGAGTCCCTATATTTTTACCCAAACTGAACTTGCATGACAGACGAACCCTTCCACAGAGGTATCCTTTGACACCTGAGAGCGAGGTACTTTAAAATAAATTATACTGGTTCCTCGCAAGGTTTTTTTTTTTAAAAAAAAATAAGTAAATAAAAAGAAAATTACAAAAAATTCTAAAAAAATAATATATGTGTGTGTGTGTGTGTGTGTGTGTGTGTGTATAATACTGAAGCAGTGCTGACCTCGAGGTACTGTGGCTTTTTTTTAAATAATAATTATTATGTACTATTTATTTATTTTTTAAAAATTACATTGACAGCAAAACCTCGCGAGGTCAGCATCAGTACCTCGCGAGGTACTATGGCGATTTTTTAATTTTTTGTTTTATCATAACTATAATTATGAATTTATCTTTTAAAAAATTATATTACCAGTATCTCATGAGGTATTGTAGGATTTTTTTTCCTTCTTTTATTTTAATTATAATTATCAACAATTTTTTTAAAAAAAAATTATACTGAGCAGTACCTCGCGAGGTACCGTAGATTTTTTAAATTTTTTTCGTTTTTTTAATTTTATAATAATTATTTTTATTGATTTATTTTTTAAAACTATACAAAGGAGTACCTGGCCAGCGACCTCCCAAGGTAATATGATTATTTTTAATTTGTTTATTTTTTAATTATACTTACCAGCACCTTGCAAGGTACTGATGCTGACCTTGCTTTTTTTTTTTTGTAATAATTATTTTTATTTATTTTTTTAAATAAATGATATTGAAAAAATTAAAAAAAATGCGTAGTTACCTTGAGAGGTACTTAGACTACCTCACAAGGTAGTTTAAAATGAAAAATCAAATAAATAAATAAATAAAATAATCCAAACAGAAAAATAAGAAAGGGAAAATTCATTTAAGGGCTCTTTTTGGAGAAAAAAAATCCTAAAAAGGGCCCCAACATTTAGGTGCTCGCTCTCAGGTGTCGAAGGATACCTCTGTGGAAGGGTTCGTCTGTCAAGCAAGTTCGGTTTGGGTAAAAATATAGGGATTCAACCAAAAAAAAAAAGAAAGAAAAACACAAAAGCCACCTGGGCAATGAAATTTCCACATAAGTGAGCCAAAATCCCACGTGGAGAGCACCTAAATCCCGCGTGGCGTGCAAACAGACGGACGTCACTGTTCCTTAAATGGCGTTGTAGTTTTTTGACATGTTTAATTGTTCTTTGGCATTTTTGGGCCCATTAAAAGTTAATTGGCAAAATCGCTCTTGGCGTAATAGTTTATTGGCAAAAACGATCCTTCACATTTCCACATAGGACACTGAGCTGGCATCAGAAATCCCACGTGGCGCTCTTCAAAATCCCGCGTGGCATGGCAACAGACGGTGTCACTGTTCATTAAACGGATTTGTATTTTTTTTATCATTTTTAATTGTTATTTGGCATTTTTGGGCCCATTAAAAGATAGTTGGCAAAATCGTTCCTGACGTAATAGTTTATTGGCAAAAACGCTCCTTCACCCATTCTTTAATTTATAAGGGCACGACTTTATAAAAAAAAACACATCTATTCATTTTAAAATATTCCAACATAAAATTGTTGATAAAATCTGTAAAAAGTTATGTCTGCGTTGATAATTAATTTCTCTTAGGAAAATAAAAATCAATATGCTCAACACTCTCTGACTCACGTCGATTTCTTGCTAAGAAAGCAATGTCCCCGGAAATTTTGCGAGCAGATTTTTGTCAGTAGAACATGTTTTTATAGAATTAATATAAAATTTATAACAAAGCATCTTATTTATAAATCACCCATACACAATAATTTTTTCAGAATTCTATATAGAAAAATTTGTATAGATTTTTTAAAGATGATATTTGTTGGCTCCGATGTGTGATGGAAAAAATAAATTAGCTTGATTTGTGTAGCTCACCTTTCTGCTTATTTGTTGATTTAAGTAGGGCTGAGCATTCGGTGTTCGGTTCGGTTTTTCAGTGAAAACTGAAAAAATCGAAAAACCGAAATATGTATATTACTGCAACTGAACCGAAACCGAAAAACCATATAGACCGAACCGAAAATAACCGAAATATTCGGTTCGGTTTTCGGTGCTGATTCGGTTTTTGGGCTGACTTGGGCCCAAAAACACATATTCACATATCCAATCTTTTTTTTTTCCTTTTTTCGCTGGACTCAATCTGGAAGGGGGAATTTAATCCCGTCAAAATATCAAATTGTGTGCATTACAAGGGGGAATTTAATAAAACAACATTACAAGGGGGAATTTAATTAAACAACATTACAAGGGGGAATTTAATCCCATCAAATTGTCTGCATACAAATCCTGGAAAAAATCAAGACATTCATTTAATCAGCTCACTAACTGAAAGAAACGAGGAAGGCGAAACAATCAAAATGGAGAATAAGAAAGATCTACCCAGGACTTATGTTCAAAATGTATATATATTTATGGGCTGAAACAATCAAATACGAGCATACCGAGGAAGGCGAAGCAGAGTCTGGCAAGATGGAGCTTCGATCGAAGAACTGGAGAAGAGGCAGATCGAACTATCGAAGTCGCAGATCGAGATTCCGAGCGGCGAAGTGAGCTGAGATCCCCGTTTGTGCGACGATTTGCTGGGAAATGGGAACCTGGGATTTGCCGATTAGGGATTTAGGGTTAGGGATGAGCCGAGTCGATGAGGTGGGGAACTTTTCAGTTTTAGGTTTTGATCGATAATGCCATAATGCCAATGGAGAATCAAAAATTCAGAATACACATTAACACATACATGGGTTACGGGTAGGTGGGTAGCCAGGTAGGGTTTTTCAAAATGATTTGGGTTGGGCGATTTGGACTTTGGAGTCTGGACTTGGGTTTGGGCCGTGGCAACATGGATTCATGGGTGCGTTATTATTATTATTTTTTCTTGAACATCTCTGAAGTTCGGCTTAAACCGAATTAAATTTCAAACCACCGAACCGAAAACCGAAATATACCTATTTCAAAAACCGAATCGAAAAAACCGAACACCGAATTAGTCGGTTCGGTTTTCGGTTTTGGTTTAGATTTGCTCACCCCTAAATTTAAGTGAAAGTTAAAAAAAAATTTATTTTTCGTCATTTGCCGATATGATATGGAGATTATACGGTTGTGCACAATAATAGTTGATACTCAACATGGAGCGTATGAAACGGCTTGCAAAGAGAATGGAAGACCGGACCCTTCATAATTTAGGGGGCGAAGTGGTTTAAAAATAGATGGTTCCCTCAGAATTTGCATAGGAGGAGTGTGCGCCGTTTTTGCATAGGCTAACAACATCTCAGAGCACGAGTATGCTAATACATTCAGGGAGAAAATTCAGTCCTAAGCACGATTTCCTGGTGCATGGCCATACTAAGAAGCTTGAGGTAATCTCATTTACACATTAATGACCAAACATTAGCTTATAAACCCGAGCTCATAGGCCAGAAAGAAAAGAACAGATGAGCGATAGCTACTGCTCCTTGTTTTTGTTACTTTGATGTGGAAAATTCTTCGCGGCTTAAGGAAGATAAAGTACTATGCTTTAAAATGTTACATTTCCAAAACGGCTGGTAAAGTACTTGACTGTTGTTTTACCATCTACGACTTGGCAGACATTTGTCTGGCTAGTAACAATATTATTTTTAGTTTTTTAATACAACGATACATTTTGGTTTTTACTTGGCCTACCTGAAAGAGACGAGACGAGATACGCGTGGTTAATACCACAAAACTGGTAAATTGCAATCAAATAAAAATTGAGGCCATTGGCCCAGCCACAAAAATACAAATTCTTTAGACAGCGAATAACCCGCGGGAGAGGAGGCGCGGACTAGACACCTAGATATTCATCACACAGTTATTGCAATAACAACTTAGATAAATTTGTCTCTTTTTTTCCTTTTCCTTTTTCTTTAGATGAAGAAGAGCCGGTGAGCCTTATACCATTCACTTAGCAGAGGCGAGCTCAATGCGGATTTGTTTGGCGGCAGCAACCATGTTGGTCAGGGCTGGCTTCACCTCAGTGTATTTGCGAGTCTTGAGCCCACAATCAGGGTTGACCCACAAGACGTTCTTCTCCAGCACTGCGAGCATCTTGTTGATCCTATCGGCAATTTCCTCTGTTGGTGGGATCCTGGGAGAGTGAATGTCATACACACCGGGGCCAATTCCGGCACCATACTTCACTCCTTCACGGAACACTGAGAGAAGCTTCTCATCGGAACGGGAGTTCTCGATGGTGATCACATCAGCATCCATGTCAATGATTGAGTGGATGATGTCGTTGAAGTTGGAATAGCACATGTGGGTGTGGATCTGCGTTCCATCGTTCACATTAGAATTATGCAGCTTGCATGATGAAGATGAGAAGAGGAAACAGATTCTAACTCGTTTATATCTAATAGGTAAAATACCTGAGTGGTGTCCTTCACACCAACGTTGGTGATCCTGAAGGCGTGGACAGCCCAGTCCAAGTAGTGAGCTTGCTCTGACTTCCTCAGAGGCAACCCCTCTCTCAAAGCAGCCTCGTCAATTTGGATCACGCTGATACCGGCCTTCTCAAGATCTTCTACTTCATCCTTAATGGCCAAGGCAATCTGAAAGGTGGTCTCAGATCTGCAAATAAATTTGTGTTATCACGTCACCTATCCAACGATAAAGTACATACGAGATGAAAAGTCTCTCTTTTTTACTTCCCCACAGCAAATTATAATGGGTCTCGAGTTCGTACCTAGGCTGGTCGACTCTAACAAAGGACCAGTTCAGAATGGTGACGGGACCGGTAAGCATTCCCTTCATTGGGCGCTTGGTCATGCTCTGAGCCATAGCTGACCAGAACACAGTCATAGCTTTTGGGCGGCTCACATCACCATAGATGATTGGTGGCTTCACACAGCGAGATCCATAAGATTGCACCCACCCATTAGCAGTGAAGGCAATGCCAGACATCTGCTCGCCAAAGTACTCAACCATGTCGTTTCTCTGCATTTAAAGGCATTCAGAATCAGGGGAAGTTAACTACTTAATAATTCAATATATGTGAAAGTGAGAGCTAACCTCCGGTTCCCCATGCACCAGTACATCAATATCAAGCTCTTCTTGGAGTTCAACAACTTTGCGGATTTCTTCTCTAATGAAATTAACATACTCTTCCTCGGAGATCCTGAAGAAATAAAAATTATAGTCATTAAATAACTGGCACGTGATGAAGAAAACATGGAAGGGATCCCCCCCTGTGGCCCCAAAAGCAAGGCCAGGGATTAACTGAAAAAGCTTCTCACTTTTTAGCTTTGAATTCACGGCGTACCCTCCTCAGATCTGCAGTCTGAGGGAAGGATCCAATAGTAGTGGTTGGGAGGATTGGGAGGTTAAGCTTCTTTTGTTGAGCATCCAGTCTGGCACTGACATTAGTGGCACGGCGGTGGTCAGAACCCTTCAATGCAACAACCTGACAGGACAAGTAAAGAAGTCGTTAGATGGAGCATAATGAGTATTTCCAACAAATACAGATGAACCAAACTAGGATAAAAGATGAAACTCACAGCCTTCTGAACAGCCTCATTGACCACCCTTGGAGAGGACTTCCTTGAAGCATGAGCAGCGGCATTAGCGGAGAAGAACTCCTGCAAATGGAACAGAAGAAGAATTATTCAGGAATTGGGGTAATGAAACAAACGGGAATAATGCAACCCTATGATCTAAATCAATGCTTCTACAAATAAACCTATAACACAAACTGTCTTAAATGTCTAATCATATCATGTTGCTCAACTCTTCTGGTGGCATGTTTCAAAAATCATTTCTGATTCACTGATTTGCAATATAAAAAAGTAGCTTCGCCAGCCAAATTTCCAGTCTAGTGGTAAGTCATTTGACAATACATCTCTTACAACATTTCCAACTTCACACTCAAGCAATGGACAGGGAACTATTTCAGGTAAAGAACATTGCCATTGCTAATTGCTAAGTTATTTAATAGCAAGATCTACATCAGATATTAAGGAACCGAAAGAATTGAAGATACCTCCTGTTTTGCACCAGACAATGCCTTGGCCAATGCATTAACTTCAACAACTTTCTGGGCGGCAAAAGCCAGCCATGACCTGATTTCATCATCAAGTTTGGTCTCATTTGCAAGATCAACAGCAGTGTGAAGAAGCGAGCAGGAGGTGGAGACAACAAGTTTGTCTGCGCAAAATTTAGGACATAGAGATGTCAGGCTATGATACCAGTCGTAAGCCACATTATATTTCGTGAATGCATGTGTACTAATAACCTTTGCCGACAATGCCCTCAAGATCCTGGAGTAAACATAGAGAAGCAGCAAGATCATTAGCCCAGATGTTCCTTCCATCAACCACCCCAGCAAAGAGGTACTTTCCACTAGGAAACCCAGCCTTGATCAAATTGAGGGTCTGAGTCCCACGGACAAGATCAAATCCATAAGCTGTGACACTCTTGAGAGAAGTGAGGGTCTTGTAAGTATCAGCAGGAATATCAGCAAAGTAGGTCTCAATCAGGACATTCAATCCAGCTAAAGAAGATTCAAGCTCTGAGTATGCTTTAGTAAATGCTTCGAGCTTGTGAGATTCAAGATCTAAAACAAGGGTTGGTTCATCAAACTGGATCCATGAAGCACCGGCTGCCTTAAGATCAGCTATAACTTCCCTGAGTTCATTATTGTAAGCAAGTTAGAGAAATTCAAGGATTTGATCATCTGGGGCAAGAAATTAACCCCTGTATACAGTTCAAGGTTCTTACTTGTAAATAGCAAGGATTTTTGGAAGGAGAGAGAGGAGGGAAAAGCTTTTCTCAACACCCTTCGCAGGTTTGGAGAGCAACAAGTACGAGACAGGACCAATCAAGACTGGAACCGTATCTACTCCAAGCTACAAGAAGAAATCAAATATTCAACGACAAGGGTAGTATAGAAGAATACATGAAGTTAAGATTCTATCATAATGACCCAAACACTGCCAACACAGGGACATCGACAGAACACTTCTCTGCCAACCTCTTGCTTGACACTATCATAATAAGAAATAGGCACGAGCAAACTAGCACGATTATTTCTATCAAGTTACTCAGCACTTAAGATCTTATGAACTATAATTGCGTGACCCTGAACCTGATACGTGACATATTTTCATAGCAATGCTTCTTAGGCTCACAGCACCTAACTTCAAATTTCAAAGTGAAAAGCAAACTAGATAATAGAAAGACATACCGCTTTGGCTTCCTTGTACTCGTCCACAGCCTTGTGAGAAGAGTAAGAGAAGTGTACATCAGGTCCCAATTCAGGGACAATATAATGACTGCACCAATTCATTTACAATAGTTTAGTTCTTAGCTGACAGCTATGGAATAATATTTTAATTGAAATGCAACGCAGCATGAGCCATCACTTACTAGTTGGTGTCGAACCATTTGGTCATCTCCATAGCAGGTACCGACGCATTACCTCTGGCCATGGAGAAGTAGGTATCAAATCCAATCTCCCCACCAGTCCAGCCATATCTCGGTGGAACAGCACCAAGAAGGGCAGTAGCATCAAGCACCTGATCGTAGAAAGCAAATGTGTTGCTGGGGATGTACTTGATACCAGCATCAGCCATTTGCTTCCAGATTGAAGCCCTGAGATCAGCAGCCACCTTCTTCAAATCTTCGGCGCTGCTCTTCCCATCCCAGAAAGACTCCAGAGCAAACTTGAGCTCTCTCTTGGGGCCCATGCGAGGATATCCGACAATGTGGGATGCCATTGTTCTGGTACATCAGGTCAAATTGCACATGAGACTCAATTGATGAGAATTAAAAGCTCATAACGTAATAACCACTGATTGCTTAACGGATTTTAACACCATTTACCACGTAAACGTAATAAAATCATCAAGCAATGAAGTTCAAGGATATATAACTTAGAAAGTGTATAGCAAGAATAACAGTTACTGCTACGAACTCGCAAGAATACATTATATCGTTTGGAAGTTGTCTAATCATGAGAAGTAGAAACCAAGCGATAGATATTTGAAATGAAGATGATAAGTTTATCAAACAAAATCACAGTGAAAGCAAATGGAATGAAGTAATAATGAATAGGATAGCATGGAGCAGAGCAGAGTATGCAGTAGCTAATTCATATGTAAACAGAGTCCATTTGCAGTTGAGAAGAATCTTAAATCATTAAATCGAAATGATCTGATCTGCGTTTAATTGTAGCGTCATCACTATGACGTTCCAAGTATAACAAATCCGAAACCGAAGGATGAACAGACAGATCCACAATGAAGAGCAAAACCCTGAGTTAGATCTGCACATCAGGCTAACTAAACAGAACAGATCTGAGATCTAATTTTGAAGACAGGTTGCCAACAACTATCTCGCAGCCATGGTCAAAATAATGTGAATTCAAATCTTTAAAAGAAAAGGCGATGCATATATGAAGAAAACAGCAGGGCCTTCAAGTATGCAAGTAAAATTTGACGGAATCTACTAAATTATCAGTAGATCTCAGTGGAAACAAAACAGTTGAGGTATGTATGTAGTAGAAAGAAGAAAGGAATGGAGGATCGAGAATCAAAAATTCAGCAGGTTTTCATCAAATTTAAGAATGTGCCACGTGGTGGAGAAGACTTGGAATGGACTATGAAAGAGAATCAGAATGAAACTCGCAACAGAGAGTAAGATGGAGGAGGACAAGGGTCTCGTACCTTTCGGGTGAATAGAGACCAGTTCTCGCTTCTGGGAATAGGCAGTGATAGAAGCAGAGAGCTCAGCGCGAACAATCAGGGGTGGCCTTTGGGTTATTTATAGCAGTTTGTAGCCCAGCTCCACAGGTCTTTTTTTTAACAGAGCTCCTCAGATCTGAATCCTGAGATCTTTTTTATTACCATTTTTTTTCTAAATAATATATCAGGCTCAATTTTCGAGAGAGATTTTAAAAAATAAATTCACTTCTAAGTTCTAACCACAAATTAGATATTGAAACAGCTGTTTGAAATAAAAATAGTTACATATAGTCAATATTATTAGTTTCAAACCTTCGTTTATAAGAAGACCTGTCAAATTTTTAAGTAGATTATATCAACCTATTATTACAATAAAGTTAGATGTTTAACCACCTTTAATTGTTATTAATAAGAAAATACAAAAAATTTCTTTCAATTAATTATTAATAATATTGCAGCACAGGAGGAGATTATATTTTGTTTTTTTTTTTTGCAAATCATGGTAGAATTTGTTAAATTGAAAATGAGGATATTTGAGAGGTTTATTTCCACGTTGGATTTAATGTTATATTAATATTTTTACCTAACATTAAATTCATACTATTAAAACTTAATTTAATAGTGGAGAGAAAATGGAGAAAGCAATGAATGAATAGGAACATTCCTTCCCAAAATACTTACTCTAATTCTTATTTTAAAGCATCAACTAATAAAAGTAAAAAAAAAAATCCTTATTTTAAAATATCAACTAATTTTTCTCACAAACCAATAAAAGTAATTAAAACCAATAAAGTTGTCATAGAATCTAACTAATTTCCAATATTACTCCTATTAATTGCCTTAAACTCTAATATTATATTAATTATTATTCTCGCCCACTATCCTTATTAATTATGGGTAGATATTAAAAAATTATTAATGTTCATTAGAAACAAGCAAGTGCCTTATAAAAAAGATTAAATGAATTTGTTAATTAGTATCTTATAATAAAAACCAACAAATGTGACCTACTTTTAGGCTCTCTTTTTTTGCCCATATCACTTCACTGAATCATGTCCGAAGATTAATCTTCGTTTGCTACAACAACATTAATTACTCCCTCGGTCCTAATTATAAGAAATAGTTGACTTTTTTGGAGAGATCAAGGAAGCTAACTAAATTATTTTAAAGTATTTTTATTTTTATTTTTTTCTTCAAACTTATTAATTTGACTAATAAACTAATATTTAACATATGAAATGATTAATTAACTTATTTAGATTCTTTAATTTCTCCAAAGAAAGTCAACTAGCTCTTATAATTAAGACCGGAGGTAGTAATAGTTTTTGCAAAAAAATATTTCTCTTGTTGGCAAGATCCGTCCAATTTTAGAAAAGCCAACATGGCATTTATAACTATTTGCACAGACATTAAGAATATCCGTGGCCAACATTTTTTTTCTCTCAATTGGTTGGCAGAAATAACATCGGAAATTCATTTATAACCCAAGAAAAAAAGGAAGTGTCAAAAATATTTTCTGAAATTTTCAGTTAATAGTATTTTTTAATTTGGACTTTTTGTCACTCCATGTTCATATATACAGGTGGCTGCCGAGAAAGTAACATTATCCCTTTTCTCCTTTATGAGATTGCCAGGTGTAAAACGAAGCGAGCCAACGACATTTCGTTTCTTTGACAAAAAAAAAAACGACATTTCGTTTTGGTTTACGACACCGAGGGGGTCCCCGGACTGTGAAAAGCTGTAATTGAAATCCCTACGGGATGTGCTGTTGTTTCCCCATTCGCCGATCAACCAAGGACCTCCCTCACCAGTCACGGCCACGCGCCACGCAAAAGATTTAGACTTCAAAATTATACAGTACTCGATAAGTTTGGTATATTATTATTTACATCGTCCAAAAATAAAAATAAAAAAAAGAACAAAATGAATGATGATATATATATATATATATATATATATTGGTAAAAAAATGGATGATGATATTGTTGTTGCGACGAATAATTATGTGAATGGGAGTATACGTGGGGAGTCAGTAGAGAGAGGGGGTTGGTTGAGGGAAGTTGGTGGGAGGGAATTGGTGGCGGGCCCCAGTAGGCACGATGCGTCTGGGATTTGCAATTTCGTGCCATATATGTTTTTCCTTAATTTCCCATATTACCCTTCACTGCCTCTTATAATGACGAACGGGGGCGGGGTTGGTGGCTTTGGAGATGGTGAATGATTCTCTGCGCATGACATCACTACCGTTTACTTTACGGCACCCGATCCTGTGACTACGGACTGAGGGATGACACTGAATGAGGATAACCAGAGGCCACGACAGTAAATTTACCTATATCTTTCTTTTCTTTATTCACATAAACTACCGTTAATTTCTTATCAATAATCACAAAATAGACAATGATCTGCAAGTCTAAGATTTTTTTAAATTCATACATGTATTGTGTATATTGAAAATGTTTATGACCTTACAGTTTTCATTAGGTCTCTTTAATACTACATTCAATCCTAATTATAAGATCAGGTTGATTCTTTTTTTGAGAAATTAATGAAGATAAATAAGCTACTTAATCATATCATATATTGTGTATTTTTAGATTATGTATTAGTTTTTAGTCAAACTAATTAGTTTGGGGAAAAAAACTACTATAAAGTAATTTAATTAGCTTTTTTATTTATAAAAAAATCAACTTAATCTTATAATTAAGATCGAATGGAGTATTACAAGTGAGATTAAACAGAAAACCTACCATTGAGCTATCATAATGCAAGCTCATTGGCCTTATAGATGACTTTATCTCTACATGTACAAAATTAATTTCTAAAATTGAGTGTGGAGTTTTTTTGGCAAGAAAAATACTTTGTAATTAAAATTAAACATCTAAAATTCATTCATGCAATGTTATAATAAAGAATCTTAAATTAATCTCAAAACCTCCAAAGTGCTATTATTTTCATCAACATGAGTTTAACTTTCTATAATGAATGTTATATTAATATATACACACACAACAAGTCTAAAAAATCGTATGGGCATGGTACTCAAACATAAGCTCGAATGCTTAAATAATTATGAACTTTTTCATGTCCCGTTGTTAAAAAGGAAAAAAAAATTGTGACCATTGATACCGCCTAGCATTTTGCTGCGAAACAAATTTCAAATCCGAAGTGGAGATCAAAAGGACGTTAAATATAAAATTATTTAAGTATCTGATGTTCGAGTGAAAATAATTAACATAGGTATTTGTAGGCATGTTAATCTGTCAACGAGAATAATATGAATAATTTACATTTAATTTATGGCTTACTCAATGAAATAAAGGACGGTTTAATACTAATAATTTAATTGCTGTGAGTAATTTTCAGGGAAGTTGAACAATGGAAATTATTGATAAACTCTTGTCTATCCCGGGTACTTCACAGGGGCAATATTGTCTGTAACCCAAAAAGGATAATACTAATATAAGTGAATAGAGTAATTTTCTTCCATGTCCACTAATCCACTTTGTGAAAGCAACTCATGCAATTTTGTTTAAAAAGGTGTAATACTCTTTACTAGTTGCACTGCGCCTCTCAATTGAGTTTGAAAAACGTGCACACTTTAATTAGAAAAATGATAATTTAAAAAAAAAATAGCTCATCCATCTACCTACCCCAAGAGTCAAGGCCATTTAGGTCTTTTTATTCTTCGGCCTTAGTTAATTAAACAGCAAGCCAGCTCTATGAAATGATCACGCTTTAAATAGTTGCTTGTGTCTATTATAAATGTCTAATGTTTGACTGACATGGTCTTAAACATGTATATTTGTCTCCGCCCCTACCAAAGCACGGTGCTCTCTCCTGTACCAAACGACTGAATAAAATAACATTATCGAAACTGTAGGTAAATATCCAGATAGTAAGGAAAAATCCTTATTAAATAAAGCTGAAATATTGAAATTCATCCCTAATAACTAGACCAAGAAGTTTCACTATTCTTGTTATGGACTTAAATATAAGGCGCATTCAAGATGTGACTCAGCAAGAGGCAACCAATATGTCTGTTATTGAAATTGTAGGTAAATATCCAAATAGTAAGGAAAAATCCTAATTAAATGAAGCTGAAATATTGAAATTCATCCCTAATTAGACCAAGAAGCTTCATTATTCTTGTTATCGACTTAAATATAAGGCCCAATCAAGGTGTGACCCAGCAAGACGTAACCAATATGATATAGATGTGATGGCACAACAATTGGGCTTGGAGGCACAAGAGGTCCAGCAGTCCAAACTCTAACCCTAAGGTACACTTTGTAAATAGAGGGTAAATTCTATGCACACACTCAATCCCTTAATGGGAAGCCTTTATATTTATGCACAGTGATCCTTTACTATGTTAGGTATTTCATCCGTGGATACCTAGGAGAGACTATTTGATCCTATATCAATATAGGAGTCCACCTAGAGCTAGACACTTGTGTTCTTGCAAGAAAACAATTCTCAATATTGTTCGCTTCATTCTTCTCCTCTCTCCCATTGATCCCATTCTCCTTCATTCTTCTCTAACATCTCAGCGCCTCGCTCTCAATATTGTCCGATTTGGAGCTATCAAAACATGTCGAGAGGGGGAGGTATCTAAACCCTTATAAGGCATTTTTTGTTCTCCTCCCCAGCCGATGTGGGACATGATACTCTACCCACCTTTGAGCCCAACATTTTCATTGGCATATCAATACCATCAACTTAAGCTTAGCTTTGATACCAATTGTAAGCTCCTATCCGTTTTGGGGTTATCACCCCCTCACGGCTTTAAAAGCCGCTGAGAGGGGGAGGTAGCTTTGGGGTTATCACCCCCTCACGGCTTTAAAACACGTTGAGGGGGGAGGTATCAAATTCTTATAAAACATCTTTCGTTCCCCTCTCCAGCCAATATGAGACAAGACATTCTACTCACCTTTATTGGGCCCAGCATCCTTAACGCTTTGCATGTAAATATGTAATCCCACAACTCACACATTAAAATGATCGATGATGGGTTGTCAAGAGTTTGATAAGTACAGTTTTATGATTTTGTTAGTGGAAGAATCTTATGATATATATACAAGGTACTCACCAACCCAATAAGAATAAGATACTCCCTCTATTTTAAAGAGATCCCAGCGCATCACACATATTAAATACGATATTCAGAAAAGTTCACATTTTCCTATGTCAGCATTAACTAAGAATAAGAAAATGATAGTAATTTTTAAGAAAAATCTAAAAAAGTTTTTACATTTTCCTACATCACTATTAAAATAAGAATGACAAATTTATTCGTACATGATAAATAATACTCCCTTCGGTCCTAATTATAAAACATAGTTGACTTTTTTGGAAAAATTAAGGAAGCTAATTAAATTACTTTAGACTATTTTTATTTTTATTTTTTTCTTCAAATTAGTTAGTTTAACTAATAAACTAATATATAATCTAAAGATGTACAACATATGAAATGATTAAGTAACTTATTTAGATTCCTTAATATCTCCAAAGAAAGTCAACTATGTCTTATAATTAGGACAGGAGGTAGTAGTAATCAATATGGTGCTTTGCAAGTAAAAGAATCGCAAAATTCCTGATAGATGCCAAAAAAAAAAGGGATAGGATGGAGTAATTGAATGTTAATAAAGTTCATTTATTGAATTTTGAATTCAAATATCTTTTCCTGAAACTAATCTATCATTTTAAAAAGCATAAATTAAAATTTTGAATTTTGACCATTCATATCAAAATTTAAATGATTGATAGTTCATTACAATAAGAAGAAATTAATTGTTTAACACTGTGATGAATTGATCGTCGTTATAATGAGCATGGAATGTAGACCCCAATATTGTGGGACAATGCCAAATGGACTAAGGCGTATTTTTTAGCAGTCCTCCTTGATAAAGCGAGACCGTAAGAGAGAGAGAGGGGAAAGGCACTGGAAGAATCACATAGAAAATGATTGTAAGGAGACATTGAAGTCGGTGGGTGATGGCCTTTATAATTAACGAGCTCCCTTGCAGCGCAAGAGTTATGAAAAACATAGTAAAGTTCGTGCAGCAACAATTCATTACAATCCGCATTTATTAGCCACGACGTTAAGCTTCGCAAAAAAGTTCGGTCGAAAATATAAGCAAGTGATAGGATAATTAATGATTGTTTTTTGGTTTTATTGCTTATATAATATATAAACGAGAGGGAGAGGTCTCAGGTAGTGAAACAAGGTTTCGTTTCATAGGTTGGGCGAGAAGGAGTACAGACTAATTCAAGATCTACACTCCTCACCTTATTCAACGGAAGAAATCTTTTTGTTTTTATTAGTTCGGCCCCAGACTAATCTGAACTGAGACCGGGTTAGTCCCTTTCGGGGAGGAAGCCTCTACCACCCATGCACGCTGCATTTCCATATCTCGAACTCAAGACTCATGGTTAAGCTAGAACAACCCCTTGCCAGTTGACCTAAGCGTTTGGTAGTTAACTCAATGATTATGAGGTAAATTTTTAACTCTATTGTCATTTATGATGATTGGATATTTCTTAACTATTTCTTTTATCTCTATCTTCATTAGTATAATTAATATAGATAAAATTATTACAATCTCATTTATTACATAAATTTGGATTTATAAATATAACCAAATTTTTTTAATTAAAATAGACTTATAAGTGAGATTAGAGTGCTAAATCAAGATTTTAACTACCATCACTACATCATTCCCTCTATTTTTATTTTTCATCTTATAGGGATCTTCGTTGGTAAGAAAGGGTTTGGCCACATCCTTACGAGTGCATTTGCTACTCTTTCGCCTCATTAAAATGCCATCCATCGACGATTCCTCAATAATCAATGGAACTTCAAATTGAGTATGTAACGGAAAAACTAATAGCGGGGATTTGGATTAGTGTGGATTTTGGGTTGGATCAAGCAAATTTTTTATTACAATTTTAAATAACCAATTTACCCTTACTATTTCAAATTTTTACCGTCTTCTTTTACTACTCACAGTCCAAACAATGGGACAAAGTACACAAGCGGGACAACTCATTCTTATTGCTGCAGATTTTTGTACACTAAAAAAATTTACATACACGTATACCTCGCATTAACTTATTTTCAAATTATCTTCTCCCGCATTGTAATTAAATAAAGGGTTAAGCATCAATTTTAATCCAGAAGTGCAAAAAAGAGAATATATTGATTTATTGATCAACTAACGATCAAAAATTAATTGAGATAATGATCAAGATAAAATTACGAATTTAAAAGTCTTTGTACGGAGGAGAGATGAGTATCCCCGTTGAACTCCCCTCCATTTCATTCTATTGGCTTTCCCAACCATTGGATTTACTTACAATGGTCAGGATTTAAGATTTTATAACAACATATTTTAATCTTAAATAACAAAAAGTCTACACATAAATTTAAACTATTAAAAGCTAACCTAAATTTTTTTGAAATATATTTAGTAAAAATAATATAAAATATTTTAATAAAAATCTACAAAGTTGAAGTATCTAGATATAATTTTAATAACCTAAATTTATTTTTGTATTTGATATTAAAATAATACTATTATAAAACGTTAAAATTCAACTATTGCAAGATGATCTAATGGTGGGAAGGTTAATGTAGGGGAAATAAATGGAGAAGAAGCTGAACGGAGACAACCCTCTCTCGAGATGGAGGAGTCGGTGATCTAGTGAGATGTGAACATGGCGATCACCGCCCTTTCACGAGTGACGGTGCCAACGGTCGTCCATTAATTTTACCATGTTCTTTTTGACACTTGCAATCCCGAGGCGCAATTGCATGCATTTAATGCTCAAATCTATCCTCACTGCTCCGTTCTTAATTTTTTAGCTTTTTTTCACGAACCCAAAAAAATATAGTGCCATTTATTCAATTACCACTCTTCATGTTATTTATAAGTCATTTTAAGTAAAAATATCTGGTTCTATTTATAGATTCTTTTTTAGAGTAATCAATGAGATTATGATCATTTTATCCAGTGGCGGACCCAGGATGTAATGTTTGTGGGTGCACAATTAATAGTGGGATTCGGGGGAAATTTTTTTTTTAGGAGGATAAAAGGCAACCCATACCTTCGTAAAATTTAGGATAAAAAATTGGGTTCAATTGAAAAGTATTTTCGAGGAAATCAATTTAAATAGAACAATATACTCTAATCCCATGGCATACAGATACTCAGATGTTACACAATCAAATTCTAAAGCAACATGCAAGCAAAAATTATTATGATTTCTCATATGTGATAAGATATTAAAAATAGGTAAGAAAGTTGTCCATACATGAGTTTGAACACAGGATCTGTTGTGGGACTAGTGAAATTACTACCACACCACCTAGACAACTTATTGCAAAGTCCCTTAAAAAAAAAAAAATCTCCTTCAAATTTATGGGTGCACTTGCACCCATAAAAACATGAGTAGGTCCGCCACTGATTTTATCCATATTAATTATACTAATAAAAATAAAGAGAGAGAAAAAGTTAAAAGATATACATTCATAAATGGAGATAAAGTTGAAAATTTATCCCCTAATTATTGAACTAACTACCTCACACTGGTAGGTATGTGTGATTTAGTTAAAAGGAACTTATAAATAGGACCAGAGTGGTACCTCTTCTGATCCTTATTATAAGGTACCAACTAGCAACTGCATTTAATCTTTTTTATAAGGCATTTGTTTGTTTCAAAGAATATTAATTATTATTATTTTCATGTATGCTCATAATTAATGAAAGTAGTGAGTGCAAGTAATAATTAATATAATATTAGAATTTAATGCAATTAGTAGGGATAATATTGAAAGTTACTTAAAGTTTAGGAAAACTTATTAACTTTAATTTTTCTATTAATTTGTGAGAATTGTTAGTTGGTGTCTTATAATAAGAATCAGAGAGAGTATGTCATAAATTGATAAAATTTTAAAATTTGCCTAGGGACAGTAATGAAAAGCTATCAATGATGTGGTCTATTTTTCCCCTAAACGATATTTAAAATGGGGTAATCGATGTTTAATTGCAATTGTATGTTTAAAAATAACTTATCTCACTTTTCTCTTTTAAAAAAAAAGTTTGGGAACTTCCCTAGATGATACTTTTTATTATTATTATTTAAAAAAGCTTTTTCTCCTAATATTTTTTTTTTCTAATTTACTCCTCATCCAAACATACGGTGACATGGCAAGATTGATAATATTTTAAAACCTTGAACCCAAAAGCCGAAAAGAAAAGACCGCGATGATGGCATGATTTTTTCAAAAGACATATTTCAAACAAATAAATAAAGTTTTTGAGAGGAGAATTCCTCAGATTCGGGATTAAATTCCTATATCCTAAGTCATGCGTCAGAGCTCTCTGCAAATGGATGACATTTCATTTCAGTCCAAAGTTAATTCCCATGAGTTGCAGGTATGAGTATGACCAGGGATCCTTATTTTAATTACGTTGTCGCATCAACGTTTTATTTCATGCTACTATTTACGCACCCCTTTGACTATACACACAAACTATTTTTAAAAATATCGGGTCTCATATCAAATGCATGTTAAAGCCACTCAACTTGCGTGATGGGGCTTCATTTCACACCCACAAACACAGATAAGGGTGGGTGGGTGGGTAAAGATGGTGGCCGGAAAGGAAAAAAAATAGAGAAGTGAGTAGGTGAAGAACAAGGATAATGACTTGAAGCCATCACCAGCACATTGACTAAAACTCTTTTTCCTTGGGGGGTTGGTGATGGATCAGTACCATCCAAACTACCAACCATTGATGCCGATGCTTTCCTTATTTCAACCATTTCGTCTTATTACCAGCTAACTAACGACCTGCTTCGATTCTTCATATTTGAGTTTCTTGGTTTCTTTGGGTTGAAATGGAAAAATACGTTCACGTAAGTCAAAATAAAACTCTTCTCACAAACTTATCTCGTATACTATAAACTATGTTAAAAAATCAACTTTTTTCCGGTAACATACCAGTCACTCACTCTTCCTTATATTTCTGAGCAAAGTTCGGATGAAAGCCCACTAAGTCAAAGAAAAAAAAAAAAAAAACTGGAGAGCCCATGCTCAACAAGGAATCCAAGTGGCCTGTTTGTTTAATATCATAAAAAGTGCCCATAACTTACCGAGTTAAATTTTCCAGAAACTTGCCTGTTGAAACAATATTATATAGTACCTTTTTAAATTAGCGTTTGACAAGCATGTCCATTTAAGTTAAGTGATAAAACTTATCATACATATTTACTATATACACATTACATCACGGAAAAAGGTCAATCAAAAAGGCACTTTATAGAATATATGGGCAAGGTATCAGCTGCATCTACATGTTAAGTTTTTCATTATACTAGCTTTTAATTTTTGGTTTCCCCCATTGAAACAGGGGATTACAGCAGAAGTTTTCATGTTGAGGTCTGGGTCATCATCTACATGCAATTCTACCTTTTGAATCTCAATGAACATCGTGCATGAACGTGAAACAGCTTTTATGCAGTCAGGTGTAGAAACAATCTACAATTAGAAGCCCACAATCAAACACGAAACATGTATCATCAATCTACAATTCCATCCACAAATTATAAGCCCAAAAGCCACCACGAAACGGGGCAAGCAAAAAATGTAACATACAAAAACAGGAACTCTGCCTACATCACTGCCAGAGCCGCCGCCCGATCGAGGCTTCCTCGAAGCCCTCTGTTTCTGATTATCTTCTTCTTCTTCTCCCCACCCTCCATTTGTTTCCCAAACGGAATATTCGACGCCGGTACCGGAATCTGACCGTTGTTCTCCTTACTAGCCCCGCCGTTGACGAGTATTCTCGTGATCCCCACATAGTGCAGCGACTCTGCTATTTGTAACGCGGTCACGCCCTTATTGGTCCTCGCTTCAACATCTCCTCCCTTCTTCACCAACAGCTCCGTCACGTCGGCGTGGCCGGACTCCGCCGCGCAATGTAACGCCGTGTACCCATCCTCGTCTTTAGCATCCACATCCACCCCTTTCTCTAGCAGAACTCTAACCGCATCCGTTCGTCCTTTGAAGGCGGCTCTGTGAAGCGCCGTCCAGCCGTGTTGGTCTCTCCCATTAATGGATGCTCCGTTCTCGATCAGCTTCTGCATCGTTCTCACATCCCCTTTTCTCGCCGCCACGCAGAGATCGTCCCCTAATTTAAGCGCGTCGAAGAGACGCGTATATCCATTCTCGGCGGCGACGTCGTAGGCGGTTTTCCCCGACCCATTTCTCACCTCCTTATTCGCACCCTTTTGTAGCAATAGCTTTACCATGTTCTCATCGCCGGTGGATGCGGCTATGTGTAATGGTGTGTCGCCGTCTCTGGTGTTACGAACGTCGGTTCTGGCACCGTTAGCCAACAGAAGCCTAGCGCAATCTCGTCTTCGTTCTTCAACTGCAAGATGCAAAGCTGTGCTACCATCTTTTGCTTGAGAATCTACTTTAGCCCCTTTCAGTAAAAGAAGCCTCAGGACCTCCAAGTGTCCTCCTTTAGCTGCTTGGTGAATTGGCCCCCAAATGGATGATTCTGATCGTTCAGTGTTGGCCTTGTGAGCTAATAGAAGCTCAACGATTAAGGTTTCGCCGGAGGAAGAAGCAGCCTCAAGTGGGGTTGAACCAGCACGATTTGGAGTTTCTATATCAGGCTTGAATTCTAGGAGTAGTTGAACAAGATCAGGTCTGCTCTGTGAAATAGCCAAGTGAAGTAAAGTCCGGCCTTGCGAGTCCATTGAGTCTGACGCCTTCCATGACGGGTCGCTTCGTTCCAGGGCCTCTCTGATATCATCCATGGAACCATCTGCAACGAGTTTAGCCAAAATTGGCGAACCAATAAACATGATCTTGATGCCACTGTCTATGAACACCTGTTTCTTCTTAGTGGTGAACCAGTCGCTTGGAACAGAGTCAAACATAGAGGAAGACTCTTTAATTGCTGCACCAGGAACCACCACACTGTGAAGAAGGAAAGAATCATCGCAGTGAGGATAAGAGTGGGGAAGATTAGCTCCTGGTGGAAGATGATAGACGATCTCCAGTGTAAGTGAGGCCAAAGGAGATATAATTCCAGACTGAGGTTTCACTGTGTAACGAGTTTTGATCAGAGGTTGAAGCCTGAAGGCCACAGGCATGGTGTACATAACGTTGCGTAGTGTGATATGGCCAACACATTTTTGCCCTGCTTCAACTCTGATGGGAACAATGTTTGATGGGTCTAATCTTATGAGCCTGTCCATGTTTCTGATCAACGTTTCTGTGCTTCAGAGTTCAAGAGTGATCAAGTTCTTCAATTATGGTTTAAGCCAAGTTAATGGTGGGTTTGGAAGCAAAAAGCCGTGAAATGACGAAGAGAATTCTGAATAGGGGAATGCTTTGGATGGAATTAATTTTAAGGAAGAGAGATGTGCCGGCTGTATCTAAGAGCGTGCCAAGTGGTGGTGTAGAAAACAATGTGACTCGTTCTATTCGGCGTCTGAACTCTAAAACACAGAGTTTAGTTTTAAAGGTTCAAAATACAATCTTGGTGTCACCAGTGGGAAATTGACCAAAATAATTATTTTTTTAAAAAAAATTACCAGATTGATGCACTTTTGAAACTATTTACCGGATTAATGCTGTTAAAAACGTCAGACAGACTTGCGTCAGTAGTGGCGTGAGAGGGTCTCACGCCACTGACAGAAAAACGTACTTTTGCGTCAGAAAAGTGTACTTTTTGTGTCAGTGGCGTAAAGAAGGTTCACGCCACTACTAGTGGCGTGAACCTTCTTTACGCCACTGACACAAAAAGTACACTTTTCTGACGCAAAAGTACGCTTTTCTGTCAGTGGCGTGAACCTTATTTACGCCACTAGTGACGTGACCTGCCCTTACGCCACCAACTGCATTACTTTGGTAAAATATTTCCAATCAGCTTTAATCTGGTAAAAAGAAAAAAAAAAATCTTCTTATTTTGGTGAAAAAGCCGTCACCAGTAGTTAAAAGTCACTTTCATTGTTGTCTAAAAGGCCCCATAATATTTTACTCCTGAAACGCCGAATTTGCTGTTCGATGCTAGTTTGGCCTTTAGGAAACATTGTTTTCGATGATATTATAATATAGGCTGATGGGGCCAGCCACAGCCCACAAGTATAAAGAAATCTATATGCGGCTGAGCTGCTCTTTCTTAGTTGTGTCTCGATAGTTTCAGTGTGAATTTACACAAATGTCTGAATTTGGCCATTGGGGAAAACATTCCGTTACGAGCAACAAGAAACATTTAGCGTTTAACTTACCAAGTCAGAGAGAGACTTGGAGGTACATTAATTCTTTTACCAGGCCAACTATAGTGACAGTATATAGTAATAAGGGATAATTTTGAAGCTACATTTCAGCTTAATAGATGAGATTGCTTTTGTCCATTACCTTGCGTTAAAATCAAATCCATTGAAACTATTTTAACACGGTGCCAAAGACTGTTTCCTGCCTTCTACTCTGTTTATGGCCACTCTGAATTGCACTTATGGCATTTGGCACTGCCCTGTACATTCCTTCACCTGTAAACTTTTGAACAGTTCCATTTCCTTCTATACATGTAATAGGGAATTACTTATGATACAAGAAAGAGAATTCGTGAATGACACATTCCAGGTCTCATGAGTCACCACTGTTGATTCTATTAGTTCTGAAATTTTTTTTTTTTGCTCAAATATTAGTTCTGAAATTGATTAAAGTTAAAACTCTCATGAAAAGATATGACCAAAGTTAAGTTCCATCTATTTAGCTTGTACTCTCATGCACCTAAAGGTTAAGATACGTTGGTTTGTCTTAAATGGAGGACGGAAGGTTATGGTTTGATAGGATTTGTTTGAAGTAACTTTGAAGAGAAACTGTTTGATAGTGCGTTGGTTTGCCATACTGAAAAACACGAGAATCCCTTGAAAAAAGTCATTTTCAAATGTCACTATAATTAGCTTGGCTACTTCCTTTGGAATGAAACGATGTCCTGTCCCCAGAGTTTCTCGACTATTTTCCAATCCACCAGCTGAATGTGTATCGCTATTAACGTCATTTATAAAAAATAATTCATATGGTCTTTAAATAGAAGATAAAATTAACTATTTCTTAGAGATTAAGAAAGTTAGATAAGTTATTAAATCATATCATATATTATATATTATTAGATTCTATATCAGTTTATCAATTAAACAAAATTGTTTGGAGAAAAAAACGATTAATATAAATATTATAATTTAATTAACTTTTTTAACATTAAAAAAAAAAGCAATTATGTTTTATATTGATAGGAGTAGCTTTTTTTTTTTTTTTTTTCCTTTTACCTCCACAACACGTCAAAGAAAGAAGGGTCATGTGTCACATAGCTTCGAGATACTTTTTTTAGTTTTTATTATAAAGTACCAACTAACTATTCTCATAAACTAATAAAAACAGTTAAAATCGATAAAGTAATCTTATAATTTAAGTACTTTCTAATATTACCATATTAATTGTATTAAATTCTAATATCATATTAATTATTACTTTCATCTACTGCCTTTATTAATTATGGACATATATGAAAAAAATAATTAATGCTTCTAGAGGAATAAGCAAATACCTTATAAAAAAGGGTTAAAGAGCGATTTTACCAACAAACTATTGGCCCAGGAGCGTCCAGCACAATTAACTATTAAGTGAACCAAAAATACCAACAAACTTTTAAAAAAGGAGCGCCTAGCACAACGCCGTTAGCAAAAAGTTAACCTCCGTTATCTAATGTGCATATTGACCAACGAACTTTTACTCTAGGAGCGCCCAACACAAAATTCTAAATTTTACTAATTTAAATAATTTTTTCCTCAATTGTTATTATTCAAAACTATTTGTATAGATATTTATGGACAAAAATTACTCATTCTTCAATTTTGTCAAAATTATAATTTGTTAAAATAAACAAAATTTTTAATTTAAAATATAATTATATGATTTAAATAAAACTCATGGTGTTTTATATTATATTATATATGTTAAAGAAAAAAATATGATTTATTTTTACTTTAGAAGACATTTATGTGAGTTAAAAAATTCATTTAATGTTGATAAAATTTAAAAAATCTATTATATCCTGAAAGAAATGAAATGAGTTTCATTTTTACTTTTATAAAAAGAGCTTAATGGATATTAATGTTGATACTTAATAATAGGCTAAAGTATACTTTTAGTCCTTTAAGTTTTCATGAGGTATACTTTTGGTCCCTTAACTTTATAAAGTATACTTTTGGTCCTAAAATTCTAACACCATTGGTTTTGCTAACGCAAAATGCAAACTCAAGTGATAGCGATGTAAACTTAAGTGATGAATATGTAATTAAATGCTATTAAGTTTAAATTTAAAATATAGTTAAATCAAAGAATATATAAAATTTGTGTAATCAAATGTTATTAATCATCATTTGAGTTCGTTGTGTCAACGTTTTCCGTTAACAACCTTAATGGTGTTAAAATTTTAGGACTAAAAATATACTTTATAAAGTTAAGGGACCAAAAGTATGCCTTATGTAAAACTTAAAGGACTAAAAGTATACTTTAGCCCTTAATAATATAAATTCAACAACTTGATGATATATTTGTTAATTAAATGACCTATCACTTATATGGATATGAGACTTTCGTAGGCCAAATTGCTCTTTAACCTACTATTAAGTTGTCCTTCCTCAAGCTTCTTAAGTTTTTTTTTTTTTTTAGTAAGTCTCATATTCATATAATCAATGGATCATTTAATTAACAAATATATCATCAAGTTGCCGGATTTATATTATTAAGTATCAACGTTGATATCCATTAAGCTCTTTTTATAAAAATAAAAATTAAACTCATTTTATTTCTTTCAAGATATAATAGATTTTTTAAATTTTATTAACAGTGAATGAATCTTTTAACTCATATAAATTTCTTCTAAAATAAAAATAAATCATATTTTTTTTTTGGTTTAACATATATAATAAACTATAAAACACCATGATGTTTATTTAAATCATATAATTATATTTTTAATTAAAAATTTTGTTTCTTTTAGCAA
Organism: Acacia crassicarpa; assembly: GCA_034222035.1. Classification (NCBI taxonomy): domain Eukaryota; kingdom Viridiplantae; phylum Streptophyta; class Magnoliopsida; order Fabales; family Fabaceae; genus Acacia; species Acacia crassicarpa. The sequence goes on along the minus strand of JAWXYG010000002.1, from coordinate 64,210,222 downwards.
ATTATAATTTTGAGAAAATTAAAGAATGAGTAATTTATGTCCATAGATATTTATACAAGTAGTTTTAAATAATGACATTGAGAAAAAATTATTTAATTTAATAAAATTTAGAATTTTGTGCTGGACGCTCATGAAATAAAAGTTCGTTGGCCAATTTATACCTTAGATAACGGAGGTTAACTTTTTGCTAACGACGTTGTGCTAGGCGCTCCGTTTTTAAAGTTTGCTGGTATTTTTGGTTCACTTAATAGTTAATTATGCTGGACGCTTCTGAGCCAATAGTTTGTTGGTAAAATCGCTCCTTAACCCTATAAAAAAACTAAATAAACTTAGTAGTTATTATCTCACAACATCTTTTGTAAAGTTGAAAAATCTATATTGGTTCTTCTATGAGCTGATTTATTGGGTTCTTTTTCGACCCAAAAAAATTTATTGGGTCCTTCAAAGTAAAAATCGTACTAGTATGTTTGACCCCCCCAAAAAAAAAGGGTAAAAAACGTGTGCAAAAATTGGGAAAAGAAGACTAAAATAATTAGTGGAGCAAATCCCTAGGAGAACCACTACAAAAACTAGCTATTAGAGTTGAAGAACAGAAAACTTTACAAGGCATCACTTTCAATGAGTGACGATGGACTCCCGACAACTTGCATTTAACTCTGTCTATGTTATTCTTTAAAATGTGTTTATATAACATTGTAATCTTATTTATAAATTCATTTTGACAAAAAAAAAATTTGGTTCTATTTATAAGTCTAGTTTCATGTAATAAATGAGATTTTGACAATTTTATCTATATTAATTACATCTATGAAGATAGAGAAAGAAGAAATAGTTGAAAAATACTTAATCATAAATAAGGGAAAATTTAGCCCCATAATCATTCTGTCAACTACCTCTCCTTTTTATGTAATATTATGTCAAAATAGACTTATAAATAGGACTAGAACGATAAATATCGTATCATTAAAAAATAAACCATTATATATGGCAGTAGCTTGGGGGGGCAAAATTATTAATTCTTATTTGAGAATTGAAGCTACTGATCCCAACTCCTATAGCAAGGGGCAAGCATGCAATTTTTCTTCATCTTTTTGAAGGGGTTAAGAACTTAAGATAATATAAGACCTCTTAGAAAAGGGGTCACAAATTGTCACCCTTCAAAATGCATATAAGTTTATGGCACTTCACTCGACAGCTGAAAGATTTAACAATGAAGCAGAGTCAGCGGAACATTGTTTGTACTTTGAGCAGGTTTCCATGACGTATTAATTAAAAAGGCATGGCCATTTATGAAGATTTTACCGTGGAGTTACTGTTTCACACATTTCCTTATATATAATTCTCACCATCTATGTTTTGGTGTTTACCACCACTTTCGCTCTCTAATATAGTACTATATCATATTTATAATTGAGGGAGTGATAACATATATAGTTCTACGGATAAAACGAGGTAAGTTTTTGTTTGTTGTCCAGGAATCGAACAGCGAATACTTTGAGGTCGTTATAATATTCCCTCTCTCACACACAGATGTGGACAAATAATGATGGTTCTTAATTAAACCTATGGCCCCACTTGGCTTTATCTTCTTCCAAATTTTGGTTTATCGGGGTCATTTTTTAAGTTTCAGGGAGGCAGAAAAAGGGATAAATAAATAAGTTGGGATGTATAAATATAACTCATACAAGTCCTTCTTGATACGATCTTATTTCGGGTCGGAAAGGAGTTAAACCAAGTTCTATTTTAACGGAAACTCGACCTAGGAATGTTGTCATTACAAAGTGAATGTAGGCAACAACATTTTCTGTTGAATTTACAAAAATAATTGAAGTATAAGTGATCCATATTCATGATATCGTACAAGGTGAGAATCACTGAAAACATAAATACACATGACAGAGACAGAGGCACATAGTTTTTCAACAACACAAGAGGACTAAGTTTCAAGGTCAAACAAAATCAAGACAGACCATGGAGTCCAAAGGATTTTCCATGACAACCTCTTCCTGAGTGGAGTGGCTCTGATGTTTTAAGGATTGGGTGGCAGCAGAGGACTCAGTTGTAGCAACAGTAGCTGGAGGCGAAGATGTTGAGTAACAGCGAGAAGAGTGAAAATAAGAAACTATAAGAGCTGCAGAATCCCACTCGCGATTCCCAACAAGTTCCGAAAATAGGAGTATCAGTGAAGCCATACAGTTTTTCTAGAGACGATGTAGTATTATTAATATTAGGTTGTAGAAGCTAATGAAGGTGGATCAACAATTTTATAGATAAGGAAAAAAGTGTGCAAACGAAACATTGAAAAAGTAAAAGGATTGGGATGGTGATTCATGAGGAAGAAAAAGCCGCAGGTTTGAGTGAGTTTCTAGCAGCTGAGGCCTCTTGTTCTGCTTTCAGAAAGTGTAGCCGCTGATTTGCTACGATGCTTGAACATTGTGGTGGAGTGTGGAGGCAGCCAGCAGTAAGGTTTTGAAAGCTGGATGGATCCAAAGAACTGGAGTCTTATATGAACCAAGATTTAGTATAATATTCCAATATATAATACAGTACTTGCGCTTCAGTTCAAGCATGCCTTTTCTCATCATAGTGTTAGATAGATAACCGTAGAAGATTATATAAATGAATTTTATTGACATTTTTTAAGGGAAAGGGAAGTCCCCTGTGGGCTTTTCCGCTTGTTTAGGTGCATGTTGGCGTGTTGCTTCGCTGCCATGACCACCTGACTTTGAATTATGGGACAAACCCACAGGATTCCCATTTGCCACGTCCACCCGTGGAGTGAATAATGATGTGTCAGTCGCAAAATTTATCCATTAACATTACTCACCACGTTTATGAGGTTTCTAACTTGAACCTCTCGTCCACATGTTGGTATTTAATTTCCACCCAAAAAAAGTCAATGTTTATATAACTACTATTAAATATAAGATGCTTGAATTTATTTAAAGATAATTTTCTTAGAAAAAAGTCTTCAAATAATATAATGACTGGCTTTCAAAACCCTACAGCTACATTTAGTGGAAAAGAATTGTGAAGAAAGAAAGGCAATCAGAAACCAAGGGATTTTAACCAAAATAATAACAAAAAAAAAAATATTTACCAGATTAATGCACAGTCAAAACTATTTACCAAAATAAGGCTCACGCTACTGGTGGCGTAGGGGGGTCCCGCGCCACATCAGTGGCGTGAAACAGGTCCACGCCACCAGTGGCGTGGAGCTGTTTCACGCCACTGACGTGGCCTGCGCGGGGTCCACGCCACCAGATGGCGTGGACCAATCACAGTCTGATGATTCAATATTAAAAAAAAAAAATGACACGGTGGCGTTAGAAAGTACGACGCCACTAGTCGTGGCAGAATGTACGACGCCACTAGTGGCGTCATACTTTCTGACGCCATTGTCACATCAGCCTTATTTTGGTAAATAGTTTGAACAGTGCTTCAGATTGGTAAATATTTTTTTTTTATTATTATTTTGGTTAAAATCCCCAGAAACCAAACCAAATCCAAAGATAATTTTAAAATCAAATAAAAATCATTATAAGGTCTCAAATAAGGAATATAATCATTAAAAAATTTCATAATATATGAGCAGCATATAATAACAAATTTCAAATAGGAAATGACAATAAGTACATATGGCCCACTTGTTATTAGACTTTTTAGTATTTTTTTTTTGGTATAAAGACTTTTTAGTATTTACATTCAATATCGGGATCTCACAGCGATTTCCTCTTTTTTTTTTTCCTTCTTTTTTTTCCCGTACAGATTTCCTCCAAAATCAATTTCCCTGTGAGGAACTTATGTTGGTGGGCCAGACAGAAGCTTCTGTCTTGGGTCTATGTAGGGAACGTGAAGTTTAAATTACAAAACGTAAGGTGACAAAGTGAAGCCCAAACCCAGTATAAATGGCGATTGAAATTAGAAGATATGCACACTCCTCCTGCCCTTGTTTGACACAAGTGGTAAGCGGTCTGTATCACTTAAGTAAGGTCTTAAATTCGAGCCTTGCGAATGCAAAAAAGCCTCGTTGGAAGACTCACCCATCCATAGCAAAATGGTGTTTGGAGCTCTTTCTCTACGACTGTGGACCTGACATGGGGCAAAATCCGGATTAGTTGGAACTGGGTTCCGGTGAGCCAGGTGCGATATCAAAAAAAATAGCAATCTTCCAACAACCCAATCCAAGTGATGAGGCCTAGTGTCCAATACCTTTTTTTTTTTTTGTGGTTCTAGGTCCATGCTATGGTAATGTGGGCTTTGATCAAAATGGAAAAATTTATCTGTAGGGGTTTGTTGCTATGGGGAAGATTTGATGAGAGAAAGTAAAGGAATAAAAGATTTTGAGGGACCCTGGAAGAGGTCCCTACGTATGCACACGACAGAACCTCGATCCGGACTAGGCAGAGCGAAGCTCTGGTGAACCGGATGCAATAGTAAAAAAAAAAGATTTTAAGGGATGAGAGAAGATGAATTAAGGAAATATGAATTGCTTGATAGGAAGAAAATTAATGGGTGATAGTTGGTAAAAAAAAATAGGAAATACCTATTTTTCCCTTAAAAGTAATTAATTCAAAATGCAAAGCAAAAATACATATTTTCTAATATATATATATATATATATATATATATATATATATATATTTATATTTATTTAAAATATCCTCTTATCTGGTTTGAATTTGTCTAAAATACTCGTTTTTCAAATTCAAATTTGTCTAAAATATTTCTTGGCAAGTACGAATTTTTTTGAAATATTTTCCTGCCAAGTTCGAACTTATCTTATAAGTTTGTGCACAAATTCAAATTTGATCCTATTTTATTCTATTATAAAAAAACTATTTTATAAAGGGTAAATATGCCTGAAAGTGTCATCAGAACCAAGGTTGTCAAACTCACGAATTTAAATAAACTCGTAACAGTGACATAAACTCGTATCATGAACTCAAATTGTAAATTCGTAAGAGTGTACTTTTATCATAAAATAGATATTAACTATATATAATTGAATAATTAAAATATAAAAAATGACAACAATTTGATTTAAACATATTTTAAATCTAAATAATTGAAATTAAATATACCAACATTCATAATTTATTATATTTAATAAAAAAATTTCAATAAATTCATGTATAAAGTCATTGAGGATGACAAAATTTAAAAAAAATAACACAATTTTGTAAGCTAAAAACGTAAAAACGATAAATTCAGTGTGTAAACTCGTGAGTTTAACTAAGTTTATAATTGACACGAGTTTATTAGAGACCTGACTCGATTTAGTAAGGTAGAAACGTAAATACGGTAAACTTAGACACTCAACTCGCGAGGTTGACAACAATAATCAGAACTTAAGTTCCAAGGATTTTTGATAAGATCTTATCTTCTCACCTTATAAAGGAAGGTTGTTGAGCTTAGGATGGGTTTAAGAACCTAAGGGCCCGTTTGGTACAAAGATTTTAAGGGAAAGGAAAGGAAAATTAGAATTTTCCCTCGTTTGGTACGCGTTTTAGACCAATCTTCCCGGAAAATCATCTTCCCGGGCCCACCCCGGGCCCACCAATCTTCCCACATATGTGGGAAGATCAAATCCCTCCAAATTTGGAGGGATTTCACCTTTCCCTCCAATCTTCCCACACTTTTGACAATTTTACCCCCGGACCCACCTTCTTTTTATTTTAAATTATTACTTTTGAGGGTAAAATAGACATTTCTTAATTCTTTACCAACTACCACCCCTTCATTTTCTTCCTACCAAACAACTCATCTTCCCTCAAACCATCTTCCCTCATTTTTCAAAATCTTCCCTTCCCTTCCTTTCCTTCTTCTAAATTCCTTTCCCTCCTTAAATCTTCCCTGTACCAAACGGGCCCTAAGTTCCACAAAAAGTTGGAACATATTTCCTTCCATTTACTTCCCATTACCGTGTTTGGCGCACATAGACAGAATTGGAGGGCGCATTACACCACATGAAAGAAAAATAGTAAGTAGTTCTCCAACAACTAAAATTACAAAAGTCCTAGTCCACACACCATAATTTTTCACCAAATCAATCCAACTAAAATTACTTATACAGTAATTAGAGGGCGCATTACCCGCCTTAATTGGCTTTAAAATTTGAAACTCTAGGAAGAATATGACCTTGATTATTTTTCAAAAAAACGACTAAAATTTTAATTTCAAAAGTCCTAGTCCACAAACCATAATTTTTCACCCCTGATCTCTGATATGAGGGAAATGGAGGGAAGGGGAGTTAAAACTTTAATGTCACTTTAAAAAAAAGTGGACATGTGAGGTTAAAAGTTGGGGAAAGAAAACAAGCTGAGGTTGAAAATTTTTAATTAAAAAAAATGTAAAATAAAAGAATCAAAAAATTGAAAAGTTTGAACCTCATTTCTTTAATTTTTTAAAAAGGGGAATTCATTAAAATTTTTCTGCTCCCTCCTTGCCTATCCATTTCCCCATACCAGCCAACATTTTCTCATTTGTCATTTTCTAGAAGTTGTTAACGTTTTGGCGCGAATACTAAAACTCCAAAAGTCGCCCTTAGTCTTCCCCGTTGCAATTACGCAATTAAGCGGATTCATAAAGACATTGACGATCCGAGCAAAAGAAATAAAGATGGCACGACAATACTGGTTTTTGACAAAATGCTGTATTCCGACTTTTGAATCCATAATTCGCAATGTCTCAACAAACATAAAAATAGTTCATGTGTGAGATTACGCCTAGGGATAGCTGAAGGAAAAAAGTCCATGCTTCTCACTCGTCAGTTCTCACATCTAGTTCCTCAATATAACTGAGGTGAAACGTAAATCGTAATCTGATATACTCAATATGTGAAAAAACACACTGTTTATTTACTCTGTCATCTGCATTAACACCAAAGCAGAGGGGTTTACTTGCAGCATCTCACACAACTAAATTGTTAACTAGCATACTTAAACACACCACTCTCTTTTTTTTCCCCTTTATTTTTCAGACTTTAATACAGTGCAATCCCAGAGAGAAAAAAAAAGTAAGACAAGCCCCCGCTACTTCAGTTACACAGACCTGCACAAGTCGAAAGAGGAAGAAAAGAAAGCAAACTTTAGTAGCAGCAGTAGTTTTTTCAAAATGAAAAATAAAGGAAAGTTCAATGGTAGAGCAGATACGGAGAACAAGTAATTTCCGTGCAACGAGATCTGTTAATTGTAGGGCATTAGGGACCAAAGTCAGAATTCTCAGATCCCCAAATTCTAAAAGGGGGAAAAAGCAAGCAGATGATGATCTTCCACGGGAAGATCGTAGGAACAGAATTGTGCGATCTGCCTAGACAATGTAAAATCTACATCAATCAAACATCCAGAAAACAGAGCTATGAACTACCTTGATATAGAAGGCGATCTAATCGCTGTCGCTGCTGCTGCTGTCATGGTCGTGGCCATGTTCGTGCTTCTTCTTGTCCTTCTTCTTCTTCTTCTTCTCTCCCTTCTCATGGTCATGATCACCATGGATCTTGTCCTTGATCTTGTCCACAAGGCCCTCTTTGTGTTCTCCATCATGGTGCTCGGGCTTGTGGTCGCCGTGGCCGTGGTGGTGATCGCCCTCACCCTTGTGCTCACCGTGGTGCTCCCCCTTGTGCTCACCGTGGTGCTCCCCCTTGTGCTCACCGTGGTGCTCCCCCTTGTGCTCGTCCTTGTGACCACCGAAGGCCTCCTCAATCTTGTGGATGATTCCTGACATTGTTTCAGCTTCTTCTGATCTCTGGTATGTATGATCTGTGTGATAATGTGAGGAAGAAGAATAGGGAATCGACTCTATTTATATGGATAAGGAGGAAGATGATTACGAAAATGGCCCTCAATACGTGTGAAGGAAGGTGGACACGGAAATCATGGGTAATCAGAATTTTCCTTCCGTTGTTTTTTTGACCGACCTCAACTTTTGGAATCAAAATTAATGGATTTCCGAATTTTAAGGTAATTAAGATTTAGGACAAGTAGTGGTGGTTTCCATATACATGTTCAAACAAATCAAGTTCGGACATAAGAATGGATTGGGACGAGAGGTCAGAAATTTCAATATAACGGCCAATAATGTCACGTCATAAATTTAAATTTAAATGTTTAAAAATTACAGAGACATCTTAGCATGCTGGATGAAGATCTTATCTCTACCACATCATCTTGCGTAAGAAGTTCAGATCTTGCAGGTGGAAGGTAGGCATGTGGTCTTCTTACAGAAGATTCTCGTATATGGGAAGCTTTAAAGATTTTCGTCTTCTAATTTAGTAATTTCAATAATGATGGCCCATCCCTTCGAAATTATTATGCTGGAGCATGGAAAACTCGATTTTTAAGTAAGGAAAGCGAAGGCATCGATACCCGATTGATTTCAGCTTTCTTTTTTGCTTTTTCCTCTTTCAATATAAGTGATTTTGATATTAAATAAAACACACACTATTTTAAAAAATATAAGAATTTGCGTCAATATATAACAAAAATTTATCTAACCGTTGAAGTTTAGTGTAATTAATAAAATTAATATTAAAAATTACTTAAATTTCATGATAAGTTTAACATCTTAAAGTCCAAAAATTTTGACTATATTTTTTTTCCCAAAATCACGGGACTAATTTATAAATAAATATCCTCTTTGATATTTATCTATAATTTTTCTTTTATTTACTTTTCTCCAGGCATCCAAAAAATAACTATTAATTAATTAATTACAGAAAAAGAAAAATCCATATAATATTTTTCATGGCTCGTATGAGCATGTGGAGCACGGTAAACTTGCCGACATATGAAATCAAAAACCACTGAACCTTCCCACCCTTTTTGGTTTCTTTGGAGAATAGTACATATAAATTATTAATAATTTTTATTGTTTTTTTTTTTGAAAATTATAATAAAGGACCTAAAAAAAATAATATTTATTAAGAAGGACCATAAAAATGGTAATTATTCTGAAGGATCAAAAATTAAAACATTAATATAAAGAGACTAAATTGCCCTTGGTTCTACAATTTTTACATAAAGGTGAGAAATGAAAAAAAAGTTTTGGAACAATAATTTATGGTAACCTTTTTTTGAAATGAAATATCTAATTAACAAAAAAAAAAAACCTACAATAAAATATCTAATTAACCAAAAAAGAAAAAACCCTACAGGTCAATGTTTGCGAAACTTTTTTTTTTAAAAAAACAATAATATATGGCAACCTTTCCTTCCACATAAAGAAAGAAAAGTGACAGACCAGACGAATTAGCTTCGGTGATTTAAAACAAAAGTTTGAAAAATATTCGATACTAAAGTGGTAAGGAGTTGCGTAACAATTATGCAGCATAAAGACTGACTATTTTTTTTTTCGTGCAAAATCACGGGACTTATTTATAAATTAATCTCCTATTTGAAATTTATCTATAATTTTTCTTTTATTTATTTTTCTCTGGGCATCCCAAGAAATAACTTTTAATTAATTAATTAAAGAAAAAAAATCCATATAATATTTTGCCCGTGGAGCGCGATAAACTTGCCGACATATGAAATCAAAAAGCATTGGACCTTGCCACTCTTTTTGGTTTCCTTGGAGTAGAGGACACATGAATATTATGATGCTTTGCCTGCGTGATGGGTAAACTATGGAGTGAATAATCAAAAAGTTAAATAAATAAATATTTTATGACTCAAGAAATAATATCTGTATTTTAAAATAAAAATTAGATTATTCTTTCAAATGTACTCCATCACATAAGAGGCAACATAATGGTATAAATTTTTGGAAGGGATAAAATTATTTGATATATATATATATATATATATATATATATATATATATATTTATATTGAAACTTTAGCTTATGTTCGGGCTTGCTGGTTAAAAGAAGAGGCGTGATTTGAATGGAGTATTTGTGTTCCCTTACTTTTAGCTTTCTGCATTATTGGTCTGGACTCTGGTGGCTTTTGGTTTGTATTTTAAGAATGGGTTAATGTGTAAAAATACACATGTGTTTTTTTTAGGAGTGTCCAGTAGCAAATGTTTTTTTTGAGTGTAAAAGTGCACACGTGGTTATAAATTAAGTGCAAAAATACCGTTTGACCGTTAAGTTTGACTTTGACCGATGACGTAGCATTTCAAAGGTGCAAAAATACACATGTGATTTGTCAAGAAGAGTGCCCAATAACATTTTTTTAATTTAATAATTTTATTTCAAGATCCTAAAATAATTTTTCAAGATTATGAAGTATTTTTTCAGTATCAGTCAGCATCCTTTTAGTACCGATCAATACTTGAAATATTTTTTCAAGATCCTAAAATAATTTTTCAAGATTATGAAGTATTTTTTCTGTACCAGTCAGTATCCTGAAAGTACTTTTTAGTACCAGTTAGTACCCTGAAATATTTTTTTCAGTATCAGTCAGTATCCTTTTAGTACCGGTCAATACTTGAAATATTTTTTCCAGATCCTAAAATAATTTTTCAAGATTATGAAGTATTTTTTCTGTACCAATCAGTATCCTAAAAGTACTTTTTAGTACTAGTCAGTACCCTAAAATATTTTTTTTCAGATACTGACTAGTACAGAAAAAATACTTCATAATCTTGAAAAATTATTTTAGGATCTTGAAAAAATATTTCAAGTATTGACCGGTACTAAAAAGATACTGAAAAATACTTCATAATCTTGAAAAATTATTTTAGGATCTTAAAAAAATATTTCAAGTGTTTACCAGTACTAAAAGGATACTAAAAAAAATATTTCTTGGTATTGACTGGTACTAAGAAGTACTTTTAGGATACTGACTGGTACAAAAAAATACTTCAAAGTATCTTTTTAGTACCAGTTAGTACACTGAAATATTTTTTTTCACATCTAAAAATAATTTTTCAAAATTATGAAGTATTTTTTCAGTACAGGACACTACAGGTCAGTATTCTAAATATCTTTTTAGCACCCGGTAGTAATTGAAATAAAATTATTAAATTAAAAAAAAATTGTTGTTGGGAGCTCTTCTTCACAAATCACATGTGTATTTTTGCACCTTTGAAATGCCACGTCATCGGTCAAAGTCAAACTTAACGGTCAAATGGTATTTTTGCACCTAATTTGTAACCACGTGTGCACTTTTGCACCCAAAAAAAGCATTTGTTACTAGGCGCTTCTCGGAGAAAAGTACATATGTATTTTTACAACTTAACCCTTTAAGAATTTATTCATTTAAAAGAAAAAAAAAAAGACATTTTGTTGAAGGTCATTAGGCCGGGTCCAAAGGCTTTCTGTATTGGTCGGTTTGGTCTGCGTTTGAAGACTTCGTTATTCAACCAAGATTTCCTGAATAAAAATCGGGCAACTTGTCGGACTTCCTCACCTAGAGGAAGGGGGTTCGATCCTGGAGTTGGTCAAGGCGCTGGGGGAGGCATCCTAAGAGGACTATGAAGTAGTGCAAACGCTAGGTGGAGGTGGAAGCATGTGTATTCTTTAGCCCAGTATACCCTATGGACTGGGCTCCAAGTGCCCTACTTTTGGACTGTGGGTGAGCCCAACTCTTTCCTAAAATTTTGATAATAGGAAAAAAAGGGGGGGAGGGACTTCTGGAGTGTTCTTCTCACGTTTTTTTAGCCATCTCATCTCATCATTTATCGGATACAAAAGATAATGTTATCAAGAATATATTCTGTGATTAAATTATCAGGAATATTGCTGGAAAAAAAAATGTCAGGAATAAATTCTCGGTTCCTCTGTAGGATTTAAGAACAGGTGTTGGCCCATTTCTCGCCTGGCCACAATATTTACTTCCAGTTAACATATCATTTTTATAACATGTTCCTGCCTTGCACATCTCAAAACACATTCTCCATGATCTGTTCCCACCTTGAATTTCCGCATTCTACAAGATAATATTAAACTCCAAGTGATCTTCGTCCAATCATGACACGTCTCTCGATTTTTTTCTTCACAAATTAACAAAATTTCATGCATAATCCGAGCAAGAACGTGAAAGGGAATCGACACCCGTGAAGGTGGCGTGAGTTTCAACTGTGATTTAAAATAATTGATGCTTTGAGAATATTATTTACAATATATGCAAATATCAATAAGCTGTTGGACATAGCTACAAATCTCACATGAATTCCCAAAAGAAATATACCACCACAATCAGGCACCAACATGCTATACACCATCACAAATTATAAAAGGCGGCTTAGTGCACAAAGCTTCTACCATATAGGATCCGGGGTCAACAACCATTTTTTACTGTCATAGGAGTACAGCATTGTTGCGTTGGAAGATAAAGGGAGGATAAACACAAAATGGTTCAGAAATAAAATGTAATAATGACATGATCAAAATCCTTTGTTTAACCTCCAAACTTTACTCAGCTTCAGCTAAGTGTTATCTGATTGCTCCGAGCAAATTAGCACCATCAAGCTTTGCACCTTCCAGTTGCTGGCAAAAATGTGATAAAAATGAATACTTATATGTTAGGTTATGATGCTTTGAATCGCAAACTATTATCTGTCCTTTTTATCCTTCTGTTGCCATATCTATACCAGTATTTTAAATGCCACAAAAGTGGAAAAAATCGCATTTGAACTCTTGGCTTGATCAGGAACATTTTAGCTCCTCCACTCAAGTCCAGAGTTCGAAACCGTGCATATGAATCAGAAAAGTGGAAAAAATCAGAGAGGCAACCAGAACATCAACTATTTGAAGAAGAAAACTTCAAATAGAGTCCAACAAGTTAACCTCCAGTTGAATAGTAACTAATGTCTAATCACTTTTTACTTTGATAATCCAAATCCCGTGTTGTTTAGGATCTCTACTTGAAGTATAAAATTATACATCAATCTTTCATGCTACAATTTACAACAGTTAATTGAATTTGATGACACGGTTTTTGTGTTTGCACTACTTGCAAACTACCGATAAGTGGAGCATGCTGCAGCAGAACATGATTTCATTGACTAATTTTTCTCACCAAAACTTGTCATTTTTTTCTTAACACAAAACAAAACAACAACCACATTTAAACATATGATTGGTTCAGATTAGAGGCAATTTTCAATGGAATCAAACTCAATGGTTTCACACTGCATTAATAACCACTAGTTGGTGGCATTATTATTATTATTTTAATCAACCAGTGTCTCAAAGCAAATTGAAAAGTCATCAACCAATCTACTTACTGTGTCTCGAAGGTCAACATGACGTAGATAAGCTCGCTGAAGATTTGCAGCCTTTAAATTTGCATTATTCAACTTTGCACCCTAAGATACAAGGAAGCACTTCTAAATATAAGCAACCTAACTTAAAAACTAGGGTGGGGACTGAAAAATAAAATCTTGCAAAACCATGACATTTGATCAATTAAACCTAAACTAACTAAAAATGGAAAGAGATACTCTCCTAATCTTTTTTCTTATTTTCTCTCATCAGCCCATTTGGGCCGTTGATTAAGAAAATGGGAAAAAATTTAAGTCGTATTCTATTGATTGGGCGGATATAATTAGAGATTATGAGGGCTGATGAAAAAAGGATGAGGAGAGAAACCCAACCCACTAAAAATAAGTACAGTTGCATGCTTCCAAATATAATGTACAGCAAAGGACATCAATCCTCAAATTTTAAAGCATGAAGAAGCCACAGCAATTCTAAGTAATGTAAGACGACATTCTATGGGAAGAGAGAACAATTAAAAGTTTTCTGCGTCCTCTTATATGATATCCAAAATCTTTTACCTTTAAATTTGCTCCTTCCAGGTTAGCTCCCTCTAGATTGGCATTAGTAAGATCTGCATTCTGAGATGATAATTAATGGATCATAAAAGACCATTTTTCAATACATGACAAGGGACGCTGCTTGTCTTAAGCTGCAAATCAACTGACTGAGATAATTACGGCTTCAACCCATGTCTTATGGCTCACTTGAGTTATTGTTGTTATTATTATTCATGAAATACAGGGAAGGTGAGAAACAACATAGTGATCAATTCCAGAAGGAAGCAAACCACAGAGACAAAACATAAATTGCTAAATAAATAAAGAAAACTCTTCTTTCATTTCACTGCCACTGAAACATTTTAATACACTGAAAGAGGTAAACATATACAACAATGTATTCTTTTGAACCAACCCCATTGTGCCTAAGTATTAAAACTAATTTCTTTATGAAACATAAAAACATGCTATGACTATGGAGGACGCCCCATCCTCCTTTTACTGGCACGTCATAACACCTATTGAGTTTTGAGGCCAGAATCCAACCATGCTACTCTTACTGTCACACAGCTGTGAATTAATCATACAAGTGAAAGATTCATGTTTGGTGGCAAACCTGGAGATGTGCAGAACGCAGGTCAGCTCCACAGAAGCTACAATCTATCAGACAAGCATCTGCAGAATTGCAAAGTATCACACAAATGAATTTCGTCCCCAAGAACAATGTTTATTAAACTGAAACAATTAGGACAATATACAGTGTTTCTCACATTGTATTAGTGAGATATACGTCAAAACAAAAAAGGAAGACGGATTATAACATTATGCTGGAAGCTTAAAGTATAGAAAGGAGCCTCTTAATTTGGACTTGGGTATGCACGAGATTTGTTTTCTATTTGTTCACATAAATACAAGGAAATATGCATGCAGAAAACCATGTGACTCAAACAACAATGAATACTTGTATAATTTTTTTTCAGTTCAGCATCCCATAAGCCATTTATTATATTATCATGCATAATTCTAACTTTATATTCTTATTCACAAAGGAAAACATTCCCTCTGGGTCATTCACCAATTGAGAAGCAAAGAGACACGTTAGTTCTGCCAGCATCAAGTTTTTGAAAGGAGGTTTGTATCCTCACACGAAATAAAAGAAGAATTATCAGATGCAATGTCGGTGATACAAGAAGGTTGATATTGAGCTACTGAAAACCAAATGCACCTAATATCTTTGTCTTATATGGGTAATTTTAACAGCTGATTGTGAACAGACCAAAGAAGGAATAATGTGGCAACAATGCATGCATGATAAAACCATTAGTGTAATAGCATAGCATTGAGGAGTAAAAATTATCAATTAGCTTCTTAAAATTAAAATGAAGTAAAGAAGATAAATAGAAAAGATGAAGGTGCCTTGTAGATTTGCACTCTGAAGGCAAGCACCGGCTAGTAAAGCTCCACGAAGATTTGCCCCACTAAATTCACATCTTCCCTAGGCAAGATGAAATAAGTAAGAGGCCGGCAAGCATGCGACAGTAAAAATAAAAAAAAAAGTATTACTATGAGTGACTTACTCACGCAAAGTTGCATTGTGAAAGATGGAAGACTCAGCATCAACCTCCTGTCAAATAACGTTGGGTTCAGGAACACTTGTAAATTAATTAATTGCAGGTGGTTGGATAACACCAGTTAACTGGACATCTTTACTAACTTGAACAAGACAAGCATATGGAATAACAAGTTTTTAAAAGTAGGGAATTGAAAGTTCAAACTAGCAAATAAATTTGTTGCCGAATGCTGCCTTTTACACATTTTGTTCCTTATGCAACAAAGGATAACCAGATGTCCTTGGGTTAGACCATAGAGGTGATATAGTCATCCTGAAACTCTTGGAAACCTGAACTTAGGAAAATCCAACTTAAATTCAGTCGAACCTTCAGATCTCAATCCTAACTTGCCACATAAGCACGCATCAAACTATTTCAGAATCTTGATCGTCTTTCCAAGTTGATGTCCAAGGACTGGGTATATTTAAAATTATACTTACCCGGAATTTTGCAGATTGAAGGTTTGCACGTGAAAAGAAGACATTTTTAAGACAAGCATAGCTGAAATCCACATTTGATAAATCCTGACAATTTCATAATCAAGACTATCAGGGGATGATATCACCAAACATGCTATTCATCATAAATCAGCATACAGAGGTTCAAGTCAATATGGCTAAAATTATTGTCAGATGTCATGTTGAAATCTCCAGCCAGTGATTATGGGCTTATTGCAAAATTTTCTCTCCCCAGATAACGATTAAAGTGCAATTGTTCATCATCAACATTTTATACCTATTTAATGTCTAATGCAAAATGAAAAAGTTTCTCCAAAGCAAAAATTTGCTTTTTTAATCAAACAAACATACTGTTTAGTTAAACAAAGCTCAGCAAATTACCAGTTTAGATAGGTCAAGGCCAGAGAGATTTACCCCTCGAAACCTGACTCTCTCTGATTGTATACACTTGATAATATCAGTCCGTGTCAACTCTGTATGTAATTCATCACCTTCCTTCCTCTTATTAATGACAGCATGTATTCCATCTATTAGCCCCTAAAAAATTTGCAACCATTTAGTTTAGAGCATAGGAAAGTGAAGGAAACTAAAAACCACATGAAAGAAGTGGGCCGAAAGGACAAAAATAGTGATGTTGTATTATCTAGTTGTAATAAGCCACACACGTGGAACGGCATGAACATTTTTTCTATCAAACTCGACTTTAAGAAAACACTAAGAAAATTGGTAATAACAAAACCCAGCAGAAGTTAATCTAAGAAAGTAGAAGACAACTCTAAAAGCATCTGATGGTAATTTAGATCAATTAAAAAAGAGTGTAACTTACAAGTAGCTGATAGTATTCTGCTTCCCGCAGCAATTCTGTATATTCAGAATCCTTTAGTGTAGGCACCACACCATCTCTTAACCAATTGAGGATGTGCCGAAAGTGTTTTCCATCCCTATCAATAAAGACATATCCCTGTGATAACCCACCATGAACCGAAAGATTAAAATGAGTTGTCTACTTGAGCAAAGGTATACAATTTAACAATTCTATGACCAAACAAACTGCATAGCCACCAACAAACATATATCTAAATATAGGGTAAGACAGTGATAGTAAGGTTCATCAGTCAATGAGTTCGACAAATGTGGCAGTTTTCATTTTGTAATATATGGAAGAAACATATCAATGCAAAACAAGAGTAACTAGAGGACTCTACCCTCTCAGGGTCTCGGCACAGAGTATGGCGACCACTGAACATAGCCGCAAGCATTGAAGCAGGCTCCCGCTCAGTCAAGGTATTGACTGTGGTGCAATATTTCTTCCCTCCTGGCATGTGAAACGAGGAACAAACAAAATT
This sequence comes from Acacia crassicarpa, assembly GCA_034222035.1. Classification (NCBI taxonomy): domain Eukaryota; kingdom Viridiplantae; phylum Streptophyta; class Magnoliopsida; order Fabales; family Fabaceae; genus Acacia; species Acacia crassicarpa. The sequence goes on along the minus strand of JAWXYG010000002.1, from coordinate 64,193,104 downwards.
CAGCTCAATTTCTTGCTTGGTAAGGACTTGGAATCAAACATATCACGTTCTAAATCTCAATAAATATAGTAATTTTCGGTATAATTTGGTAAGGGGAAAAAAGAAGACAGCTAAGGGCTTCAAGATTCACCATAACCAATAATGAAGTCATTGATTATCCTAAGCCAAAGTATGCTTATTCCCTTCTTAACAATAATAAAGATTCCAGAAAGATACAGAATGCATGATCGGATTTAAGCATTTCCCTCAGTTTCTTGGTAACCAAACAAATTACTTGTGAATAAATGTTACATTCTTTACTGATACAATTCACCTTTAACGAATCTTGACATTGAGATGACGAAGATGAAAGAGAAAAAAATTACCTATATTGAGCCAAACCAGGGAAGAAGAAACGTCGGATTCAGAGTTCTCCATTTTGCAGAATCGGGGAGAAGAACGCCAGAAAAAAGAAGGGGGGGGGGGGGGGTGATAGGGAGGTTGATGACTGCCTGCGCTGGCCAACTAACAGGTGTGTTTCGGAAGTTTGTAGGGAAGACAAGTTTTCCCTCAATTTTTACCGGGTACAATATTGCCTCCGAATTTTCTTAGTCGCGTGATTTGTGTATAATTTATGTGTACATTGATAAGAATCAATTCTTGAAATATCGAGTTCGAAATAAAAACATTTAATTAAAAATTTATGAAATTAATTCATAAAATTTAAATTTAATACTCCCTCCGGTCCTAATTATAAGACATAGTTGATTTTTTTTGGAAAAATTAAGGAAGCTAATTAAATTAACTTAGAGTATTTTTCTTTTTCTTTAAAATAATTAGTTTGACTCACATATTAATATATAATCTAAAGATATACAACATATAAAATGATTAAGTAATTTATTTAGTTTCCTTAATTTCTCCAAACAAAGTCAACTATACCTTATAATTAGAACCGGAGGTAGTAATTACCTATATCTCTGTATATTTTCTTTGTTCGTTCAATGGCATGGGCTTGTAATAAATAATTATTTGCACAAATTAATTTATTTGTCCAGCCGAGCTGAAGTTAATCTCTATGTCTCTGTTCGAATCTATCTTTTAACATATTTCTATTAATATTAAAAGCCAGGTTTTATAAGGATATTCAAATTATTCCTCTAAGAATATAATTGACCCAAAATGTATTTAAATCATTTTGCAATCCCTACCGAATGCATTATTGTGTCTGAACAACCTAAATATATTTATGGGAAAAATATTTCTCCTGTCACTTGAGATAGAGTTATCTCCAGTGACTTTAAAACTACGTCATTTTGAATTAATGAAGAGTGTGTTTGTAATTTCAGGTGAATTAATGAAGGGTATTTCCGTAATTTTACACCTTTCATTAATTCACATAAAATTACAAACACACCCTTCATTAATGCAAAACGACGTAGTTTTAGAGTCATTGGAGATAACTCTATTTCCAGTGACAGGAGAAATCCTTTACCCAATATTTATATATGGGTAAAGGATTTCTCCAGTCACTGGAGATAAAGTTATCTCCAGTGAACTTAAAACTACGTCGTTTTGGATTAATGAAGGGTGTATTTGTAATTTTAGATGAATTAATGAAGGGTGTTTCGGTAAAATTCATATGATAAAAAGATAAACAAAATTACGGAAATAACCTTCATTAATTCACCTAAAATTACAAACACACCCTTCATTAATACAAAACGACGTAGTTTTAGGCTCACTGGAGATAAATTTATCTCCAGTGACTGGAAAATACTTTTCCCTTTATATATATATATATAGAGAAAAATATTTTTCCTGTCACTGGAAATAGAGTTATCTCCAGTGATCTTAAAACTACGTCGTTTTGAATTAATGAAGGGTGTGTTTGTAATTTCAGGTGAATTAATGAAGGGTGTTTCTGTATTTGCACTCTTCATTAATTCACCTGAAATTACAAACACACCCTTCATTAATTCAAAACGACGTAGTTTTAGGGTTACTGGAGATAACTCTATCTCTAGTGACAAGAGAAATCCTTTACCCATTATCTTTTATTGTAAAAAAACAGAGATTTTTTTTTTTTTTTTGCTATGAATGAAGGCTAAAAGCCTACAAGGAAATATTACATAACATGGGGATTTAATCCCAAACACTCTTGGTCTAACCAAGCTCTCAAACTAGTTGAACACTCAACCAGAAGAGTAGAATTGGAAATGCCCCTCCTGGCTAAAGCATCCGCTATTCTATTCGACGTTCTAGGAATAACCCTGGCATCAACTTGCCAATTCAAAGCCATCAAATCCCTAGCTTTCAAAATTAAATTGCTGCAAGTAGTACATGATATATCGAGCAGGACATTAATAACATTATTAGCATCGGACTCGAGAATAACTTTTTTGTAGCCCAAGTCCCAAGCCAGCTGCAACCCTTCCAAAATAGCCCATTCCTCCGCTGCGGAAGCGCTACAGTCACCTATGGATTTAGCAAATGCCACCATCCAATTACCCAAACAATCTCTGATGACGCCTCCACATCTAGCATTATTTGACTGGAGGGCACTAGCCCCGTCAACATTCAACTTCAGCCAACCTTGCGGCGGTTTCTCCCAACCGAAAACATGGACATCGCCATTCAAACTTAAAAGACACGACGGATCGCTCACAGGAGCAAAACGAGTCCACATAGCAGAAAGTACAAAGCCCGGATTACTAGGCTTACTAAAGTCGTCCTAAAAAATGCATCGATTCCTCCAATCCCAAAGTTTCCATATAGCCACACCAAAGAAAAGACCCCACGATCCTTCCCATTTACGACCTACTTGGTTATTCAAATTAAGCACTAACCAATCCCGTAGGTCATAAGAGAAAAAGGAATGGAGATACCTTGGTTTAATCAAATCAGACCACATACACTTAGCATAAATACAATCCCGAAGGATGTGTAAAATATCCTCGATGCCAGAGTTGCACGATCCACAACTAGCGGAGATATTCGACCATGAGCTTCGCCAGAGATTCGTAGGCAATCTATTGAGAGCCACCTTCCACATAAATAGCCTGATTCTTTCGACTCCTCTCCACTTCCATATATCCTTAAAGACTTTATCCCGAAGGAAAAAAGGATTATGCTCAATAAGGAAATATGCGCTCTTAATAGAGAACTGGCCATCCACAGCAGCTCCCCAAGAAAGACAATCAAACTCCGCATCCTCCCTAGGAGGCAAAACAACCGATACCCTACTCATACCTGCAGAGCTAAGAATGGAAGAGATCTTATCAACATTCCACAATCCTCCCTTCGCCCAATCAGCCACCACCGAATCCTCCTCCTCCGCAGATAAAGGACGAAGACAGAAATCAACAAGCTTAATATCATTTCCCACCCAACAATCATGAAAGAAGTTGACAACGCTCCCGTTTCGGATAAGCCATTTGGAGCCTTTATCAACAACCTCCCTCTAATCACAAATAAACTTCCATAACTTGGAGTCTCCAGAACAATATGATAGTAAAGACTTCGAGTCCCTCAGCATGTAACGTTGGGAAAGTATCTCAGCCCATAATCCCTTTGCCCCACTGATTAATTTCCAGGCAAGCTTGGCACCGCAAGCTTGGTTGACCGAGATAAGTCTTCTGAAACCCAGACCACCATACTCTTTAGGCCTGGTAATATGCTCCCAGCCGATAGAATGGAAGTGATTACTAGCACCATCATGGCCCCATATAAAATTCCTTTGCAACCGCTCTATTTCCTTGCAAACACTGGCAGGGAGAGAAGCAACCAACATAGAATGCATAGGGATAGCATTAATAACCGACTTAGCAAGAGTAATTCTACCTACCATAGAGAGACAGTTCGCTTTCCAAACGCTCAACTTCGATTTAACTCTGTCCACTATATATTGGAATTTCTCCGCTGGCCTTCTTGAACAGGATAAGGGGAAACCAAGATACTTACCAATCTCACTGGAGATATGCATGTGAGTCACTGCCTTAATTTGCAATTTTGAATGCAAAGGCACCCTAGGGAGAAGAACATGGAAGACTTCTCAACATTAACCCACCCTCCTGAAGCCCTCATAAACTCCCGGAGACAGCTCATCATACAAGTTGCTTGACTAGTAGAAGCCACCCTAAACAAAAGCAGATCATCAGCAAACATTAGATGGGACACTTTGGGACCACCTCTAGTAACGTAGATAGGTTTCCACCTACCATCTTCCACAGCATCACATATTACGTGAGATAATCTATCCATGCACATTACAAAAAGAAGAGGGGAGAGGGGATCACCCTGTCTAATTCCCCTACGAGGAGAGAAGAATTCGGTTTTAGCCCCATTCCACAATACGTTATAAGTAATCGAGGAAACACAATCAATGATGAGATCCACCAAATTCTGTCCACGACCGGCATCAATCAAAACCTGTCTTAGAAAAACCCAGCTAATCCGATCATAAGCCTTCTCCATATCAATTTTGATCGCCATTAGACCCTTCTTATTCCTATTTTTCCTCATAATATGAAGAATCTCTTGTCCCACAATGATATTATCTTGGATGCATCTCCCTTTAATAAAGCTAGATTGAAAGGGCGAAATTAAATCATTCATAACACCCCTCAACCTCAGAGCTAATACCTTGGTAAGGCATTTATAGTGCACCGTACATAGAGAAATAGGTCTAAAGTGGGAGACAAATTCAACCTTATCTCGCTTCGGAATTAAGGAAATTAGGGTCTGATTAGCCTCCACCAGAGAAACTTCACGAGTAAAAGCCTTCTTAACAAAGTCATAAAGAGCGGAACCCACCGTAGCCCAATTAGACTTATAAAACAGAGCAGGGAAACCATCAATACCCGGAGCCTTAAAGCTTCCCATAGAGAACATAGCTGCTTTAATCTCTGCATCTGTGGGCATAGCAGAAAGATCAATTAAAGTCTGAGGCTCAATAACAGGGAACATGGATCTAGTAGAAAGCTCAATAGCATCCTGGGGATCAGAACAATAAATATTCTTGAAATGCCGAAGGACTAGCGATTTTAGCTCTTGCTCATTATCGACCCACCTCCCATTCACATCTTTCAACATGAGTATTTTATTCCTTCTATTACGCATTCTGGCTTTCAGGTGATAGAACTTGGTATTCCTATCCCCGTTTGAGATCCATTCGCTACGAGACTTTTGAAACCATTTGATCTCTTCCAACTTTAGAAGTCTTTCAAGATCGTCCTGCAGCTCACTTTCTAAATTGCAAAGAAACTCAGAGTGTGGGTATCCTTGAGCTCTCTGTATACCATCAAGCCTGTTCAAGATACTCTGTTTTTTTTTCTTAAGCATACCAAAAACCTCCTTGTTCCATGAGGTAAGAAGGGGTTGTAGCGCATGTAATGAATTATTAATATTACCATTAGCCATCCAGGAATTCCACAAAAAATCAGAGAAATTATCATGCCAGATCCACATAGCTTCAAACCTGAATGGACGATTACTCCGCCGAAAATTCAAACAATTTACGCATCTAAAACAAATTGGGTTATGATCAGAGAAACGAGAATGAGGCAATACCTGAACAGAGCATTCTAAGAAGGCCGAAATGAACTTGTCATTTGCAATAACTCGATCTAATCTCTCAAACAAACGACGACCACCCCTTGGTTTGGGGCCCCTCCAGGTGAATTTGGGACCCACCGCACCAAGGTCAAACAAATTACAATCTCGCATCCTATCAGAAAAAAGGTTGCATCGAGCTACCTGAGAAGTCAAACCACCCGTTCTCTCTGCTAGGCAAGCTATGTCATTGAAATCACCAATAACCGCCCAAGGGGAGACCATAGAAGATGCCAAGTTAGCAGCTCAGACCATAATTGGTTCTTGTGACAAGAATCCGGAATAGCATACACTGCTGTTATAAAGAAAAAGCAGCCACCAGGGAAACGACACCTACAATGTACTAATTGCCTTCCCTGAGAGATAATTTCCACCTCAATCAGATTAGATTTCCAAGCAGCAAAAATACCACCAGACCTCCCCACACTAGGCACACAGGCAGCATCGTCAAAACCAAGCTTACTAACATATTGAAGCTTCTTGCTGTTTTCACACTTAGTTTCAGACAAAAAAATCAAACATGGGTCATTTTTTAAGCAAGCTAAGCGAGCATACTGGAAAAAATTAGGACCACCAGCCCCTCTAACATTCCAATAAAGGATATTTTTATTCATCAAAATTAAAATAGCAACGACCAGGCAGAGCACATATAAAGCCCAGAAAAAACTCATTGTGGCGTCTCAGGCACCACAGTGCCATTGGAATGTCCATCACAGCCATCCAATTCCATCTGCGGATTTGCTCCTTCAATTGTCGGACTGGCCCAAGATTTGCCCCCCAAAGCACCAAGAGAGCCGGCCCCATTAGGAGACAAATGCCCAAAAGAGGAAGGGCCCACTTGGGGAACCGGATCTTGGTCAACCCGTGGACCCTCCACATCCAATTCCCCCTCCCTAAAATCCATTGTGTCATCCCTTTCACAACCCATGTCAGCCGCAACTCCCACCTCTCCGTACGTCAGCATCAAGAGCCCCTTCTCTTTATTGTCTCCTCTCACCAAATCCCTTGGCCTTTTCTCTTTCCTTGTAGCATGTTGATTTTGTCTCTGCGTACTGCTTTCTCCCACCTGATTGTGTCCCTTTTTCATTTTCTTTTTTGCTTCACCCTTCTTGTCTCTCGTATGTGTCGTAGGTTTTGGTTGACTCTAGATTTTTACCTCGACTGCCGCGCCTCGAGCAGCTAAAGGAGCCGTTACAGTCTGCACAACGTCACCGCCATCTGTTTCCTCGACAAGAACGCCGAATCTGGAACCGTCGTCCGTTTGCCGTTGATCGGCCTGAGTTTTCTCCTTGCTGGGTTTTTTTTTGTCGGCGAGGACGCTGCACAACCTTCCAAGTGTCAGCGTTGGTTTTGCAGGAACTCCAATATTCGTTTCAAAAACATTCGTTGCTGAACCATCGGATACACCAGCAGCAGACCCATCGGCTAGGGCACTTGATCCAGCGACTTTCTTGACAGATTTGCATTCATCGATTTTATGCCCATAGAAACCACACCCTGTGCAGAGCAAATGTAATCCTTCATACTCGAGGTAGTGTTCTTCACCATCAAGGGTAAATCCTGACATTAGCTGTTTGGTTAAATCCACAAGCACACAGATTCTGGCAAAATGTCCCCTGAGATGATTAGAAGTATTAATATCTATCTTTATAATCTCTCCTATTCGATCCCCAATCCAACTCAGAGCCTCTCTATTGTTATATTCCAGAGAGATATTTGGTAGTCTAACCCAAATAGCCACTTTGTTAATGGAAGCTGTCCGGGTTTGAAATTGAGGCTCCCATGGTCTGACAGTGAGGTAATGATCAAATATCATCCAAGGACCTCCAGTTAAGGCATTGAGATAGTCTTCTTTATTAGTTAGTTTAGCTACAAAAAAACCCATTCCCAATATTGATTAGAGAAAGAACTCCCTTCTTAGCCCAGAGCTTTTGTAGGATGGATAAAAGAAGCTTATACCCAATATTCTTCCCAAGCAACTTCACAATCATTGCCTGCTTCCATGCTTTAGATAGACGCTTTCTCATTTTTCCAGAGAAGGAGAAAGTGGGGAAATTCCTGTTAGGGTCCTCACTAATCTTACAGATTGGTTCATTGTCTTCATTATCAGAAATGCTGTCATCAGAGAGGTCTACCTCAGCCTCAGCGTGTTCCACCATCTTTTCGTCCCTACTAATGCCTTGAAGTTTATCCGCAAATGAAACTCCAGGCACCCTGAGATTCTTAGCCTCTGAACCGAGCTTTGGCCATCCTCCCTCCTGATCGCTACCCATACCATTCTTAATCTTTTTTGAGCTCCGTTGGATTAAATCATTCTCCTGGACTGACAAAGGAACTTGCATAACATCTGGCAACGAGAGCGCCATCATTTTTCCCATCCGTGTTGCACATAAAACAGAGAATTTATTACTAGTAGTTCATATCATATCCGTTATCAGGTTACACAATCTTTGCAATATTTCAAGCTTCTACCTAAAAAAAGGCCTAAAACAAAACTAAAATGGAACCAAAAAAATAGTGAATGGGCTAGGCTAAAAGAACGGGCCCAATGGTAGTCGGCCCATGGAGCAAAGCATTGAGAAGACGGGTCATTTTACATGAGTCATCATGCAGCAACAAGAACCAGGTGTTGCATGGGTGCCTCCTCACCGTTCCGACGTGGAGGCCATTGAACCCCTCCACGTTTCACCCTCTCTCATATTAAACTACACTTTTTGGCGTTCGGTACCTCTCAACGCTCCAGATACAGAGAAAGCTCATCAGAGCAGGTATAGAAACCTCGACGATGATGGAAACGACGAAGCTAAAGTACCTGTCCTCCATTGCCGAGGACGTCGTCCGAAGATGCGCAGAGTATTACTCTCCCTTTCTCACTTCCCACATTTGCCATGAAAATGCCTACGTAATCATATGGGGACATTTAGAAAATTCAGCTTCTTCTTTTATTTAATACAGATCGATTCTTTTTTCGCATTGTCGAAGACAGAATAAAAATACAGCCAAATCAAATAAAGTAATATACAAATGCCAGTATCCTCTTAGTCATTTCATAGAAAACTGGATTGAAGCATGCACGTACTTGATAATTAACAAATTGTGAACGAATGAATCTGAATTTTGTGTCAGGAAGCTGGACACTCCTTTAGAGAAATTAGTGGGGGAGTTTGAAGCGGAGTGGAATGCTGGAACGGGAAATTATAGCCAGAAATTAGTGGAATTTTGCAGTGAGAGGGCTCTGATTAGTGACATGGGCAACGGGATACAGGAAAAGATTAATGATGGATCTTTTAGTAGGTTCACGTTTGACTTGATGCTCGCTTGGGAGAGGCCTAGCTACTACGATGAAGACCAGCAAACGGTGCGGACAACACAATCATTCCTGTCTCTTTCTGAACAAGAGGAACTCATATTTTTCAGAGTATATGGTAGGCAGAGAGTTTGTTTATTTACTTTTTTGAGGTTTGCAGGAGTCTGTTGCAAAGGAGAAAGAAGAGAAGAAGATACCTCTGAATGTTATCAATGAAGAACGAGATGAAATCCCTCTGTTTTATTCAGACATCATGCCTCTCCTTGTGAGAACTTTGCCCCTCGTTATTCAGGCTTCATAATCTATGAGATTCTGTACATTGTTTAACATTTAATGCAGATTTAACTGTTTTTAATTTCTTGTATTCAATCAAGCCACTTCGACGATTTGGTAACCGTTTGCTTATTTAAAATTTGAAGTTACTTTTCCTGGTGACTTAATTTATACTTTCATGTTGAATATGCTTCATGCTTGATTCTTGTCCAACAGGTGAGTAATGAGCCCAACGTTGGAGAAGATGCATTTGTGTGGCTGGCTTCTTTATTTCCATTAATAGCAGATGTTGCTAATGGAAGGTTTACTTTTGGAACTTTAACTGCGACAACAGGCCACCGACTACACTTTCCAGCATACGACTTCTTCTTGAAAGAAATAGACAGGTAACGCATCTGATTCTATATATATATTTTTCTCATGCTTTCATGGTTTTAAACTACATATTGCTAGAAAATGCGCCTTATTCTTGGTAGGGCCTTGTTCATTTGGAATGCTGGCTTTTTTGGGATGATGAGAAGTCTAAATTGAATTTTAGAGAATTTTGTTATTGCTGTTGCCTTATATCTCTTTTGTGGATATAAGACGCAAAATATGATGGCTCGGTCAGATTTTGAAGTTGTATTACCCGATTAAGGGTAATCTTATTTGGTCTTATATTCCTTGTCCATCATATGATCATTTGATTTGTGATGTAAAATGCGTATGTTAATTATTTATACATTCATAAATATCCGTAAAATGCTTGACTAACATCGAAAATTTTCAATGATTATACTTTGGAGAAAGCTACAACTTAATGTCACTCACCTACTCCAAAAAGAATTGCGGTGGGACGGGACAAGTGCAGTTTAGAAACACTTTTCCAATCTCTTGGATGATGGTGTTCCCCCAACAGTTTTATGCCTCAAGCACAATTCATATGCATTAGTACATGTCCAGATTCTTTTTATAATCTCTCCCCTTTTAATTCATGTTTCTACAGGTGCATAAGACATTTACAAAAACAAGCAACACCAAACGGTATAGAGCTGGCAGAAGACGAATTTATTTTACATGTGGAGGGAACAGCAAACTCTCAGAGAGTAGTTCGACACATTGGAGCAACAAGTTGGCCTGGTCTGTATTTTGATCAGTCTGACTAGTTAAGTTTCATAACAAATTGGAACCTAGTCAGTACATTTAATTATTTAAGGATGTGAATTCCTTTTTTTCCTCTCTCACTCATTCTTTCCAGGTAGGCTTACACTGAGCAATTATGCTCTTTACTTTGAGGCCTCAGGAGTGATTAAATATGAAGATGCTCTAAAAATTGACCTTTCTATGGACACTGAGCACACAGTGAAACCAACTGCTACAGGGCCCTGGGGAGCTCCGCTTTTTGACAAGGCTATAATCTATGAATCACCTGAGTTGTAAGTAGCCCCCAAAACAAAGGACTCCTAAGAAATGTAGCAGTTATTGTCATCAATCCATCACCATTTATGATTTTAGAGTTATTTTGATCCCCATGTATATAGAAACTTTAGAGAAGAAGATGCGCATATGGTACATTTTACTTCTATTACACTATCTAGCTTCAGAAAAACCTTTGCTTCTTAGTTTTTCCTGGGAAACTCCTTAGTTTCCTCACTCATACTCCAGTACCAGACTTCTGTCATCAAAACCTTTTAAATGAGCTTGGTTTTAAATTCACTACAAGTTTGTGGAATTCTGCCCGCAATTCATATCAAAATGATCTTTGATAGTCCTGAAAATTAGAACCAGAGCCTGTCTATATATTGCTTTATAGCTTGTTGAGTGTGATTTTTTATTCTCAAAGCCTCAAGGATGAGGATTTTTTTTTCTGATACAATGTTTGTTCAAGCCTCTTAGTGGCATAGAAAGTAATCAGAAGGACTGATATGAACCACCAGTTTTTTCTGAAATTTGTAGATCAGAAGGAATTGTACTGGAGTTTCCAGAAGTAACAAGTTCCATAAGACGTGATCATTGGCTTGCACTGACAAAGGAAATCATGTTACTACATCAATTTTTATCAAAATACAAAATAGAATGCCCGCTACTATCATGGGAGATGCATGCCAGGACAATTCTAGGGATTATAAGGCTCCATTCTGCAAGAGAAATGCTAAGAATTTCTCCTCCTGCTCCAACAAAGTTCCTAATATTCTCTTTATATGATGAGATACCAAAGGGAGATTATGTACTAGACGAACTTGCTGAGAGCCTCAAAAAGGTCAATAGCGGACACCCGTGCAGTGCGAGTTCAATCCTTAGAAGCATGAACATTTCTAGGCCCATCTCTGAAGAACTAGAAGTTAAAGAGGCTGAAAAAACCTGCGAAAGTGTTAGCGGTCCAGAAGAAGGTGCCTCCTCACTGGAGACTGCTATTAAACAATCAATGGAGGAGGAAAAGGAAATTCTCATTGCTAAAGCTACCACTGAAGAACTAAAAGAGGAAGGAGTTGCTGACAGTGTTATGGTTCTAATGGTAAGCAATTGACATCCTATTTTTCTTCAATTTATGATGCGTATCTCGCTTGTACAAAATGGATTGTTAACTCTCATCAGAAAATATGAATTATGATATATTCTTTCAAAAAATATGTTCCTGGGGAAAGTGAGGGAGATTAAGTCACCATTATAGATGACAAGAATTGCAGTTTAAGTGAAGTTAGGTTGAGAAAGCGTTTTGTGATGCTTATGCTGTTTCCGTTGATAAATCAGATTATATTTATAGTCTAAAGTGGAGATAAAACATAACTTGTGTTTGCAATTGATGTTTAATCATGGTTAGCTTGGAATTTATGTATAGGAGCTACTAAAGCCACTTAAACACGTAGTCCCTTGGTTCCAAGAAATCTTTGAATGGAAAAGACCAATGGTTACTCATACTGTGCTTGCTGCATCCCTGATCATCACCTATATGTAAGTTCTCCACTTTATTCCAACCCCCCCCCCCCCCCCCCCCCAAAAAAAAAAAAGTAATCTTTTTCGCTTATATAGTTGTCGCAATGTGTGTGAGACTCTGAGACTTCATGATTTGACGAGTCGGCCTAGCTAGACAAGAAACTAGATGACATCACCTATACAACGCAGGGAATGGATTGGCAAGGCAATGGCAATTTTTCTGATATGGGTGATAGTAAAGATGATGGAGGTAAGACATGAAAGAATAAGTGAAAAATGGAACGAGTTAGTGATTAATACAGCCTCGGATCAGTCTACGATGGAGAGCATTGTGTCTGCCCAACAGGGATTGAACACTGTTCGTGAGATGATGCAGATAGCAAATGTAACCATACTAAAGATATGGTCAATACTTATTTCCAAGGCTCAAAAGGTACTAACTTCAATATGGCAATTTAGTTTAAATACGAGTTTAAAATTTCATTACGAGGGAGTGCTTTATTCTGTAGCTGATGGTAATCATTGTTGTTGGTGGGGCAGCACACAAATACAGTGATAGTTGCCTTGGCGGGTTTGGCAATATTGTTGGCAGCAGTTCCATTTAAGTTCATGATTATGGGTATCATATTGCAAAGCTTCATGGCATCAAAACCAGGCAAGTCTTCTGGAACAGGGAACAGGAGACTCAAGGAATGGTGGGATTCTATTCCAGTCATTCCTGTTCGCCTTGTGGACGGCAAGATCCCTGACACTGATAATTACTGAGTAGCAACACATCTCATGTTGGTCGGCTGTTTTAAAGCTTGCCCCACATATATGTGTATAAGCCTCTGCACCACCAGCATGTCATGTAAAGGGCTCTTTTTAGTGTAACTATCGATAGACACTGAAGAATTCTTGTACAAAATTCACGTTTCTACTGTCCAATAAAATGTTACTACCTCCGACTGGAGGGAGTATATTTTATTTTATTTGTTTGGTAAGAAAAGTGTAGGTAAGTTGAGTCAGGTGCTTATCAAGATCAAATCATACCTCAGTCTCAAAAAGTGTTTAAAGGGTCTCAAAAAGTGTTTAAAGGGTTTATAGAGGTACTTACAATTACCCGCAAACAAAGTCTTCAGTCTTCACATTACTGGATTCAAACTCACATGGCACCAACTTAATCAACATTTGTTGGCAAAATGTTACTCCCTCCGGTCCCAATTTTAGTATAATTCCGACTTGACTTCCCAGGCAAGATGTGTTTTGCGAAAAAAATTTATATTTGGTATTAACAATATCATAAATCTTCAGCAAACAAGAGATGACATGAATTAAGTAGTATTCGATTTAAATTTAATTATAAGACCAAGTTAAACTTTTTTTTAAAAGAAATTAAAGAAGATAATTAAATTACTTTAGAGTATTTTTTTTCTCTGAACTAATTGGTTTGACTAATAAACTAAGGGATAGGATATTGTTACTACCAAGTCACTACTACTTTTTCACCGTTAGATCAGAGTCTCATCTATTTTTATCATTTCTCTCTCCTATTGAGATTCTGATCTAACGGTGAAAAAATGGTAGTGACTTAGTAGTGACATAAAATTAGTAGTGACAATATCATATCCTAATAAACTAATATATAATATAAAGATACATAACATAAATCTTTTCACAGAAAAAAAAAAAAAGTTAACTCATTCTTATAATTAAGACCAAAAGTATTATTTTTTTGGAACCAAAACTTGGTTTTATAATTAAGACTAGAAGTAGTATTTTTTGTGGAACTAAGACTAGAAGTAGTATTTTTTGTGGAACCGATTTCCCGTTAAGCAAGAGCTAGTTAAATTTGGTTCGTGTTGATCAGTCTACATTTGTTTTCTAATAAAATCTATATTTTCCAGAATAATATTTTAATAGATATAGATTTTAAAACGAGGAAAATCTCCAATTATTTTTTCAAAAAATAATTTTGTATTCAAGCAAGAATGAAAGACGCCTGAGCCGTGAAGTGGTCAAACTTTGACTTTGAGTAAGCCGTAAGGCAGTTGCGGTCAAGCTTGAGTCAAACACGAATCCTGAATTTTGATACGCTGCGTTTTCAGCCTCTCAACACTTGCTATTAACACAATCTTGGAATTCAAGGCATCTCTCTACGGGCGAGGCAGAGGCAGAAAATATAATCCTAAATCATTCGCGCCTTTTTAGTGTAGGACCATAGTCTTGTTATGGAATTGACTTTCAGTGTTCGAGTGACATGCTGATGTTAAAGCTGAAAATCTCTTTCACACGTTATGTGCTCAAACTTGATATACCTTGTTATAGACATAAAAATATAACTTGCGTTCTTTGTTTTTCCAAAATAAAAAAAGTGTAAAAATTATATGATTTAAGGAAAAATTAAAAAACTCGCACATATACATGCCTTTTCTTTCTCATTTTTTCAGACATAACCTAAAATTGCATTAGAATCAGGATCTTAATTATGATTAAGATTATTGTTTCCCCTATTGTTCCTTGTGTCTCTTCAATTAGAAAATGGATTAACCAGAACATGTGTCACCTTTTGCGACTTCCAGAGACCAGAATATGGGTCAAGATCAACTCTGGTCTCTGGAATAAAGCAAAACTTTCTTTTTAATACATCGACGGCATTAGCAAATAAAAGGAACCAGAACGGTCAAAAGTGTAGGACAAATCATAACAAAGTAGTAAATTGTTGTAACGATCAGGAGACTAACACAGAAGCATATAATATGATATGATCCGCAAAATAAAAGAAATCATGATTAGATGCTAGAATTGTACCAAGCACTCACATTAAGGAAATCTAAATTTTCTGCCCGCCAACTAGAATCTATGTACAAGATAAAGTCGACCACTATCACAGTGGATATACCTATCAAGTAAATGGAAATTCCATAAGAACCATCTCCGATATGCTTCTTACGACTCATAATTCCGCTGGAGTTCCTATCCTCTTGCCTTTTCCAAATCAGGGAGATCTGCAAATAATAATGATTCATGTCAGGTTTAAGGGAGGAGAAAAGGCACAACAACCCTCAATTAGTTACAAGTTGACTATAAAAACTTGTTCCAGAACACAGCCTTAGAATTAATGCGTTAAAACTCAATTCCATTTCTATGAATAAGAAAATGAGAAACGCCTTTGTTTAGCATGGCAAAATATAATTCAGCAGATTGCTCGTGTTAGCACGATATGTTAGTGCCAATAACAGGAAATGCCCGCAGATCTTAGACTTATAGGGTATGATTTTCATATGATAAGCAAAAGAAAAAGAGTGAAAAACAAATATATTTCAACTAAGCAATGTTAAACGAAGTCTAAACCAGGGATACAAGAGGTCACTCACATAACATCCCTTCGTCATCACTGCTCCCATCATCTTGACCCACTAACTGGAAAAAAAAAAAAAAAAGCATTTGACAAAGTTAGATGCCAGAAAGTGAGGCAAAAGTGCAAAATTTTATATCATGTGAGATGAGTACAACGAATTAGCATACCCGTGGCCGTGCATCATTATCAGATTCCTCATCAGCTGCATAAATCCACACAAAGCTCAATCAGAGCACTAAATTTTAAGTACTCACACAGAAATTATTTAACTATTTTTGTTGTCAACTGCCTAATAAGACTTTCATAACATCAGAGTGCAACCTTCCTGAAATTGAAGATAATATACAAGGACAAGGATACTGATTATCTAACTTTAGAGTTCTCCCATCAACCAGATTTATGTCAGCATATATCTATAAATTATTCACTACGTATGTGCTAATTGTTGAGTTCAAACCCATGAAATTTTTTGGAAATGCCCATCAATAAAAATCTATCGTCAAAGAATAGTTATGCAAACTTACAAGTTGACTCTTCATCATCTTCATCACACCATCTGTTCCAATCAACTTTCAGGTATGGCGCAGGTTTCTCTTCAGACTTTAGCAGCCTTTTCCACCATCCTTTCTGTTCTTTTTGAATTGAACACAGAATGTTTCTCAAGCCAGATTTAGTTTTGCAACCCTATGCAATGATCACAAGTTTAAAGACACAACCTTACAAGTTACAACCTTTAAAAAAAATCGACATGGTAAATGAAATTAAAAAATAGGAGGTTCAAAATTTAGGACAGAGCAGTGAAGGCTTGATAGTAAGTAGGTACAGAAATGGTGGTTAGAGACTTAGAGCTATGGACATTAGACACTGAAGTAAAAGAAAAGAAGACAGCCACAAGAGCAACAACTCCATAAGGCAGAGAACTAACTTATGGACAGAGGGCACTGCAAGGTGGCAAATGGCAATGGCTTCTTAATGCCTCATGGTGTAAGCAGGAACTTGGTTAATTAGTGCAGATTGATTGAATAATTGTGTTATTCACTCAGAGGTTGTGCAATAGAACGGGGATAACATCAGGAAGAACCACCCCACATTGTTGGCATAGGAAACCCAACGTAAAATAATTTTTCAGGTTGAAAGGATAAGAATGTGTTCAGTTTCATGTTGGAAACCTCCTAATTCCAACGTAAAACCAAGCACGCGCTAAAAAATATCCAAAAGTTGAACATGGACAAGGACGCTGCAGTTACATCAATCCAAGAGTGAGAGCATAAAACGCCAAATGAATGGAACAAGCAAATCCGTATATAGAGATGTCAAACAATTGTGACTAGGGATCCATACAGCCTAGCAAAGAGAAAAAAGAAATAGTAATGCTCCAAACCTCGGTATTCTAATATGGTTATTGGTATTGCAGTAGTTATCAACTTATTATCACGAAAACAAAATAAAGGAGTTCACACAAAAAACCCCCACAGAACTATATCCAAAAAAAAAAAAAAAAAACCACAGAATCATACGCGGCATACTAATGTATCCCGTATTTTTTGGCGGATATGTAGCCAGTAATCAATACTAGAGTGGAAAATAGCTCACCTCAGCTACGATTGGCCCATAAAGTTCCAAGCTGAATTTGTAGGATTCACCTTGAACTCCATTAGCAGAGAAGCTAAATAAACCCTGAGGCTCACACTTAACAGAAACATCCTTGGCATCAGGTAGAGCAACAGTAAGATAAACCTTATCAGAACGCTGAGCCCAGAGAACTTCAGGTTGACGACTGTATACACGAGGAAAAAAATAACTAAACGCCGAATTTGAAAAAGGAAATGCATAAAAAAAATAAAAAATAAAAAAAAGGTCTCGTAATAGTCAATCCTTTTATAAACAAGTGGAGCTATAAAATGTGATTCTGCCAACAAAGGAAAAAGAGAGTCTTGATTTTGATGACTCGTGAGGACAGATGGACCAATATTTGCTGCATTTCAACCCAAAATAGTTTCGGCGAGCAGAGAACTCATAAACCCTCAAATGCCCGTCAAGAAAATTCACAGACGTACAAACTCTCTCTATCTCTAAACCAGAAAAGCTTTAAGCTGGGGATGCGGTGCAATCCAAGGAAAAACAACACTCCGTTGAGAAAGAATATAGGCGAATACCTCATTTGGAAGTGGATTGAGAAAGACCAACGGCGACAGGGTTCAGAGGAGAGGAGCGAAAACACTCGGAAATATTGGGGAGCAGCGAAGAGTATAAAGATCCACTGAAAATGAAAGTCTTTTCTACCCAGTTACCCTTACCCCCGCCGAGCAACATTTTGGACGCTTTTTTCGGAGGATGGATGAAGAGATTTGACGATTAATACGATAAAACAAAATGACAAGAGATGGGGGAAAAATCAATATATTATGTAGAGATTAAAAAAAATAGGAAATTTGGTTTGAGGATGGTTCCATGATTTTTTTTTTTAAAAAAAAATGTTAAAAAGCTTTAGAGCTGCTTTTAAAGATTAAGATATAAAAATACACATTTATTTTTTAAAAAATCCACTTAATACTAATTTTTTTTAAAGGTATAAAAGTAAGTAACTATGTGGTTATAAAAGTGGAGTAAAAATACTCATTCACCGTTAGTTTGACTTTTTTGTATTTTTAAGGCTGATATGGACGATAACTCAGCTAAATTTCATTACAGCTTGTAGTGAAGAACTGGAGAAAATTATAGAATAGGGCCCAAATAATTCTAAAAATTATAGAAAAGCTGCAATAGCGGTGAGAAGACGGAGATAGACGGCTCGATAGGTGAGATAGACGGCTCGATAGGTGAGATTGAGATTGGGAGAGAGTAGGAGAATTGGAGAGAAAAAGGTTGAACTGTAATTTTCAAAACATCTACGCCATTTTCTCTAATTTTCTCCCGTCCTTTCCCGTCACTGTGATGAAATTTAGCTAATTTATTATCAATATCAGCCTTGAAAAAAAAAATCAAACTAATGGTTAATGGATATTTTTTGCTTCACTTTTATAACCAAATAGTAACTTTTACATCAAATAAAAGCATTAGGTGTTAAGTGTATTTTTAGGAAAACACATGCCTATTTTTGCACTTTAAAATTAATGCTAATTTTATGATTATCAAATAACATGCTACCAGTAATCAACGAGAATCTTTATATCCAGTGTTTTTTGGTATATTTTATATTCATTATTTTATTTGAACATTTTATGCTCATCACTCATCTTCATCGTTAAATTGATTTTGAATAGTTCAGATTTAACTTAATTTATTTTTTATTTAAAATACATTTTTATTTTATTGTATGTAAATTAAAAATAAAGATAATCTTATAACTATCATTTCTCATAAAAATGAATTAATCTTTTAAAAGATTATAAATTAAAAATTAAAAATTTTGACCTTTCAGATCAAAATATAAACGGTTTAGATCTTATCCCAGTGATGAGAAATTAGTTGCCCATCACTGTAATGAATACGGAATCTAGACCTAGTGGGGTCACATTATTTATAAATACTTTCTGTCCTTAATGTATGGCTTATTTACCTAATTTAATTAGATTATGGAAGTTAGTTAATTCTTCCTCCGAATTTTAATATAAGATATTTAGAGTTGATTTTATTCTTAAATATAAGACATAATTTTCACATTTGTCATTTTTTTCTTAATTTTTTTCTATTGATGCTCTCCCAACAATAATCAGGGATGAGAGGGGAGGGGATAATTAATAAAGGTGAGTAGGGTTTTTTTTAATAAAATGTATGTCATATTAATTAATTTAACTAACTTCATTAATCTAATCAAATTAGGTAAATATATCTTATATTAAGGACCAAAAAGAGTATGACAAATTTTTTCTAAAACACTTATTCCCCTTCTTTAATTTTCTTTCCCCTCCCTCTTCTTTCATTTGATTATTGTTGAATGAGTATCAATAGGATTAAATTTAAAAAAAATGACAAATATAAAAAGTTTATCTTATATTTAAATTAATATCAACTTCCCAAACATATTTATATTAAGTACTGGGGTGAGAATGAGTAAGTGGCAACGTGACTTGTTTTAATTTTCATGTAGATGTACAAAATTCATTTGATGAAGTAATAATTTAGTAGGCATTATGTATACTCAAGCTGAAATTGAGAGTGATATTTCTCTAATATAAATTTAACAATATTAACAACTGTATTTTTAAACCTATCGTTATATTACATTTTAAAGAAAAAAAATAACACAAATTAAAGGGTTAAGGTGCATTTTTGCCCTTAAGGTATGCGCCTAGGAGCAATTTTACCTTTGAAGTTTTCCGCGTAGCAATGTTGCCCCTGAAGTTTAAAAACAGAGCAATGTTGCCCCTGAAGTTTAAAAACAGAGCAATGTTGCCTCTCTGTTAAAAATATTAATAGTCAACTATTACATTTTAAAAACGTTGACCGTTAGTTGACCGTTAGGGTTTTTAATGGAGGGGCAACATTGCTCAGTTTTTAAACTTTAAGGGCAACATTACTACGCCGAAAACTTCAGGGACAAAATTGCTCCTGAGCGCATATTTTAAGGACAAAAATGCACCTCACATAAATATAAAAAAGGGTAAATAAAAATTACGTTTGACCATAAAATATTTATTGATTGTGGTTTTTGAATGGGCACCGAAAAAAATATTGCCGAAAAAAGTAATGGACTTCTTGGGGCCAAATCTATATTCATTAGCTAATTAAAAATTTTTAAGATTATATATTTTTAAAATAAAGGTTTGAAATAGAAAAAATAGGGAGAAGATAAAATTTTTTTTTAAAAAAACAATATTACACTATTACTCCTATATTTGGATCAACCACAGAAAACACAAAGAAAAAAAACTTTATAAATGAAAAGCCTTTACCTTTTGTGTAATAATTATGATGATGCATCGAAGATAAAACAGCTCCACTGTAAATTTCATTGATAAGCTAAAAATTTCTAGCAATTAGATTGGAATATAGAAAAAAAATAACAAGATTAACACACCATATAAAATAAAGATTGAATTATAAACCCCAAGATATAAAAGCGGACATGCAAATGAAAGAAAAAACAAAAAAAAGGGAAAAAATTGAGGGGCCAAAATAAAAATTTACATTATATTAATTTTTTTTTAAAAAAATCTAAACAAATTTCCTTTTTTGCGGAGCCATGCCCACTAGTCCGCAAAAAGCTCCTGCATTGAACTGAGAGCGCAAAGTTATAGATATAATTTTACATTTGGGAAAAAAAGATCTCGTCTCTTCTGTTCAAATTCCAGAGCGAGTCAAAACTTCACATGGATTTCATTGCCCACATGCCGTTTCATGCATGACACGTGACGAAACGTATAAATACGGAGCTGGCCACTAGCAACCGTTCTTATCTTCCATCCTTCCAGAGAGTCCCTGGAGTGATCCTAGTGCCGAGAGGTTAGAGCCCCATCAATCAACTTGAGCCTTGGTTGGCCCTAAAAGCGTCGACGAACTCAACGACCCAATTAAAGAATCAAGAATCAAGAAATCAAACAGAAATCCCAGCCAATGCTTTAAAATGCCGGTACTTCAGTACACACATGTGGCGGACTTGGACTTGGTTCTTGGTTAATGTGAAGGACGAGGCGTCTGAGGGTTTCAACTAGCTTGTGGGAAAAAAAAGAAAAGGGGGAGGTTTTCTGGAGTCAGGAAAAGAGGAAGAACTAGATTTAAGTTCAGCTTCGCTTGTTAAAATCGCCCCAGTGGACAGGAAAACGACCATGGCAAAAACGCCATTTCATGATCCAGATATTACGAGGCCCCAAGATGCGTATAGGATATTAGTTGATAATTCAAACCAACCTTTTGAGCATGTCTGGATGGAGAATAGGGATGATGGTCAGAAGGTTCACCCTTTGGTTAGTTTTCTGGTTTTTCTTGACAGGCTATCTTGTTTGCTTTCATTATGCCGGATCATTTTGGCACGCACTAATCTTGGCATTATAGCATGAATTAAAGAGCTGCAGCCTGCAGATCTATTGAATTCGATTAAAATTGTATTTTAATCTTGGCATTGTTGCATAATTATGTTATACCTCCTATATGTAGTGTAAATTTTGACCATCTTGCTTATGTTTTATTGTTTGCGCTTATTTCTTTAAAAAAATATAATCCGCGTGTTCTTTTTTGTCTTCCTCCTCCTCTTCGATCTGTATTCTGTACTGAATGATACTCTATAAGATCAAGAGGAAACTCTCTGCCTTGGATTTTTTTCATAAAGATTGTTGGGATGTTGAGCCAATAAAGCCTCCCTCGATTGATTGCACCCCTTTCAAGATAGTGGAGGACCTCAAGGATTTGAAGGAGCTGGCTTACAAGCTGAAAGCTGTTCAAGAATTTGCGGTAAAACACGAGTGCTATTCATTCAAAGTTGACTAGAACTTTTCTTCACGACCTGACTGACTTTTTTGTCGTTCCTTTAAATATCTAGGTGGATCTCGAACATAATAGTTATCGTTCTTTTCAAGGACTGACTTGCTTGATGCAAATCTCAACCAGGACTGAAGATTTTGTGATAGACACTCTGAAGCTGCGAATTTATGTTGGGCCTTTTCTAAGGGAGCTTTTCAAAGATCCTACCAAGAGCAAGGTCTGACGTTCATGGCTAATAGTTTTGTGTAAATCATCAAATCTGCTTCTCAGTGTTGACTGTGTTTATGGTTGATTAAGGTTATGCACGGAGCAGATGGAGATGTACGGTGGCTTCAAAGGGATTTTGGCATTTACATTTGTAATCTGTTTGACACTGGCCAGGTTTGCTTTGAAAGCTCCAAATGTTCGATTTTGAGATTTATCCTGTGAATGGTTGTCAATTTTACAGACATTAATATGGTTGTGATGATGTTTTAGCTGAAGAAAAAGGATTTGATGACAAAATCAACTTTCAGTATTAAGTAACTTCTATCCATTTATGCTGGCAGTATCTCTGTGCATGCGTAGGATGTTCTTCAAAGAAGATGCAGAACTAGTTTTTGGACAGTCTGATAACTCATCTTCTTAGTCTTTTTATATAGAAGGAGCCTAATAGAATTCTTTGTTTAGCATTTAGTGCATTTAGAACGAGCTGATTGTTCAGCAATAATGGAACTAATGAAACGATGCCTATGAAGCTCTGTTGCATTTGATTCTCCTTGAGATACGCTCCTTAATTACTATCTCAGTTATTTTAACTTTTTTAACCTTATTTTATATGCATGACTGTGTATTTTTACTCTCATAGGCTTTTGTTGTTGTTTTCATCGTCTCAGGCCTCAAGGGTATTAAAATTGGAAAGAAATAGTTTGGGGTATCTTCTACATCACTACTGTGGGGTTATTGCAGACAAACAGTAAATATGCCTTTTTCCTTTCGTAGCTTTTCTGGAAAACAATGCCTTTTGATTGTCTTTACTCAGATGTATTTTTATTCCTTTTCAATCTCACCTACATTCTTTCATATTGACTGGTGAACTCTTTGCAGGTACCAGATAGCAGATTGGAGACTACGTCCTCTTCCTGATGAGATGCTTAGGTGCTATTATGTTTTGGACTTCTGAAATATGATTATTTCTCGATTCTTCTTGTCCTTGTTTTCCCTTGGTTTTTTGTTGTTCGTTTTCTTCTTTCTTTTTCCAATTATTCTTCTTGTCCTTATTTTACCTTGGTTTGTTGTTCCTTTTCTTCTTTCTTTTTCCAATTATTTTCTCTTGTTCTAGCTTTTATATCTATACTTAGGTCTATAGTCAAATGGATTGTTCAGGTGTTTGCGGTTTATTCTGGTTTGGATAGGTTGCCATTGTCACTGTTATCTAGTGGTGCCGGCCTGAAATGAATGGAAGATAGAAAATTTTGGTCCTTATTGAAAACAATACTAACCACATTTCTTTAACATAGACATATATAGCCTTTATTCTGTTGTCAGTGCACCCTCAGGATGTTCAAGCGATCTTGTTACTTAAGCTTGATCAAATTTCTAACGGCATCTTATGATGGCTTCTTTAATTTGTTGAATAGAATAGTAGCTGCAGCCTAAGCAAACCAGTTCCATACACCGCTGATTTCAACTGTACAATTTGTCTATTAATATGTAAACCTCCCCCCACCACCCGGGAAGAAGACCATTTGTCTCTGCTAACTTTGTTTCTCTTGTCTGATTCTAAGACTGTTATTGTTTGATAATCACTACCATCTAATGAAGTGACATTATGATGACAGATATGCCAGAGAAGATACCCACTATCTGCTGTATATATATGATTTAATGAAAAAGGAGTTATTTGGATTGTCTAAAGACTGTCAAAATTATGATAATCCTCTGCTGAAGGTGACTTAAAATTTCAAGTAATTCCTGCTTTGGATTCTATTGCTTAATATTATTGAAAACATAGTTTATTGGGCATCGGTATTGGAAGCTTCTCACAGAGCCAAAATTTTATTCTAATTGGTTTTAAAATTAGTTATATCTCTTGGGCAATTTTGTTTCTAGACCTTGGATGAGTATTTTCTTTAACCTCTGGCAACGTATATTCGGTGCTAGTTCTCCAATAATTTATTATCATTCTTATTATCTATTATGTTATATACTAGTTTTCCTTCAAATTGAGACTGAGCATGTTAGATACTAAGATGAATATTGTTGTAGACCATATCATCCTCAAAATTCAGGAATAATATTAATATTGTATCTTACACGCTCCTTTTCTAAAACCTCTTTGGGCTTGAAGCATAGACAAAATATAATCCCACTATTATTGTTCTAAAATTAATTTTAAGTGAATACAACTGTAAGGATCGGATTTCTATTTTTTCCAATAGGCTGGCTCCAATACTATGTAATTGACCATATAATCCCAAAAGCTGAAGCTATTATTAGAAGGCTTAAGTATGGCTTTACGTGTGAGTGTTTCTGTAATGAGCATGTTTCAGTCAACTCTGTATTATATAGGTTAGGCTAGAAAGGATGATTGTTTGACCTTTATGTTCTATAAAGAAATAGATTTTTAGGCTATGTTCATATCCTGGGTCCTAAATTTTTAACATGGTAGAAAATCAACACAAGAAAGTATCTTGATTTGACACTTTAATGGAGTCTTTTACCCCAAGGTTTCTGTAATTAGCAGGTGTACGAGCTCAGTTATGGTGTCTGCTTGCAGCTATATGAGAAAGAGCTTTGGACTGAAAACTCCTTCCTAAACATACATGGGTTTGTTTCCTTCTTCCAAATGTCAATCTTTCATTAAGTAGGAAGTGTTATCCACTTTCAATATTCTTTCTTTTTATGAAAAATTAATTTTGTTCTGTAGTTTTCTTCATTCCATTTAATGCCTGCCAAGAGTTGTAAATCAAAGTCCAATTACTGTTGTCTATATATCCAGGTTGAAAAGGGCTGGTTTTAATGCTCTGCAATTGGCCGTTGCTTCAGTAAGTTTCCCTAGAATTTTTTAAATTGTTATCATCACCCAATTGTGTTATTTCTTACAGTTGCCCATTGCTATCTTAAGTCATAGTGTATTCATTGGCTTCAGGGCCTTCATGGATGGCGGGATGTAGTTGCTCGCACAGAGGATGAGAGCACTGGCTATGTAATGCCAAATAAAACTCTTCTGGAAATTGGTAGATCAAATTTGTTTAAACAAGTATCATCTTTTCTACTACGAGAAAGTGCTTCAGTTATATTCTACATGTCAACTTATTTTGTTATATTTTATCTGTGTAAAAGCTAAGCACTTGCCTATCACAATCAGCGGACTTAAAAGTTTGATAAAGTCAGAGCAGCCATATGTTGAGTGGAACTATGTCAACATTGTCAACATCATTTTAAATTCTGGGCAAAATGCTTATGCTTTTGAAGCACTTGCACAAGAATTGGAAAGGCGACGTCTCACAGCTGTGAGTATCATTTAACTAATTAACTTTTGCCTTGAAAATATTGGGATTGCCAACATCATTTTCTTTTGCCCGAAAAAGGGTACTCTTTAGCATCAAAATCAATCTGGAGAACTTAAATTTGAATCAAATAGTCCTACTTCAAAATTTCCTCAAGGCAGTCTCAATATTTCATAACAGAACAGCAGAGCTAATACTGGCATTTCCTCTGCTGCAAAGGTTTTAAAAACTCCTAATTTATTTGTTGTCTCAATATTTTGTCCTCTGAGAAGGAGCACCAGTTTAACATTTAGTTATCTTTATGGGTAGGGGGGTCATACACTGTAAGGTGCTAAAAAAGCCTACTTGTGCTTTAACTGCCCTTTTTTTTTTCTTTTTTTTCTTTTTCTCATTTGCTTTTTGCTTAACGTTTTTATCAGAGCACAGTGGCGGCATGCAATTTATATATAGCTGATCCCAACTAGTGGGTAAAAGGCTTTATTATTGTTGTTGTTGCATTTTGCTTAATGAGGCCTTAGCTGTTTGAAGATTAGACTGACTTTCAAATTCTTGTTTTTGGTTGGTTGTGAATAGAAGCAAATAGTGGACTCTACTTGTGGGATGAAATTTGTTCTTTTTCTTGTTGTTGTATGTCTGTGTTATTTCTAAGCTGCGTTTGGAATTTGATACTTTTTAAAAGTTGTTATTTTCTAGGGAAATGAAGAGATCAAGCTAGAGCAGACTGAAACTCACATGGCCCAAAAACATGCGAACGATCCTGGGAGTACGAGAACGAGATGCAACGACCAAGAAAACACAAATCAGGTCAGGGAGAATAGTTTGGTGTCCTATACTTCTGTTGAAGCGGAAGATGTCTCAGAATTATCATCAAACTTTGAAAGATGCTTCCAGCCGAACAATCAAAATAAAATCCGGACCATCCTAGAAAACTCAGGAACCCAGTGGCTTGTTGCAACTGAAGCCACATTTGATTTTGAACAGGTCAAGTTTGAAGACGATGCAGAGAGAATGCGTCCTCCTCATCAGTGTGACTGACTAAGGCAGTTCCATCTATGGAGATTCAAATTTCAATTTTCGGCTGATATAGTGAAAATATAGATTTAAACTTTGTACAGGTGAATGGAAATGGCAGGAACTTTGATCCAATCCAATTGAGCAAAAAAGAAAATTAATTATATAAAATACCTTACATGGGTCATTTTTTCGGCCAAATTCTACAGATCTAGTTACAATTTAATATTAGTGTTGCATGAATAATAGCAAGAAATAAGAGTATTTTATTTTGAGGTATATATTCCAGGTTTTTCTTATACGTATTGGATTTCATTGGACCATTGAGATTTGGCAGGAGAGGGTATCATTGTGCAAGAAAAGTTATAATCCGTTTTTACATTGTTATTATATTGCTCCTATCTTGACCAGTGAAAATGAAGCCGTTACATGAAAATTCTGATTTTTCTTTAAAAAGTAAAAAAATATAATTACATGAATAATAGCAACTGGTTGTTTTTTTTTTAAAAAAAAATATATATATATATATATATATAATAAATTATTTTTTACTAAATCCTTTGTGCGCAAGAGATTAATCCCACTCAGAATTTGTCGTTGCTTGAACCCTCGTTAGCTCAAATGGACTGTGTTTTTCGATTTTATAAATAAATGGAAATGCCTCTGTGACATGAACAAAATGTTTGCAAAGCAAGAGATCTTATCTCAACTACTCCCCGAAAAATAAAAGGACCTTATCTTACTGGCAGACCGAAATAAGAAGAAAAAACAAAAAAAATACTAGATTGATGCAGTTCTGGTGGCGTGATTAATAAAAAATCAATTAAAATACTTTAATTAAATGCATAATTAATTATAAATAATAAAAAGTAATAATAATTTAAATTAATAATTAAAAAAAGTTAAAATACCTAAAATTTATTATAAACTTTAGGAATAAGATTAATTAGTAAATTAATTAATTAATTATTAGAAACCTCAAGATAGATGACTAATTATTTAATATTTTGTATATTAACAATTTGATATATAAAGTATCCATCTTAGATAAGATAAGTTTAAATAGGGATAATAATTAGTCAAATAATTAATTCACTAATTAAAAATTTATAATGATCCACGCTTTCCACTTTGTTATAACTAAATTATAACAAATTGTTAAAAATTTACGAAATAATAATTAGTCAAATAATTAATTCACTAATTAAAAATTTACAATAACACAATGGATGATTCACGCTTTCCGCTTTGTTATAACTAAATTATAACAAATTGTTAAAAATTTACTAATTATTTAAACTTATCTTATCTAAGATGGATACTTTATATATCAAATTGTTAATATACAAAATATTAAATAATTAGTCATCTATCTTGAGGTTTCTAATAATTAATTAATTAATTATTAATTTTTTTAATTATTAATTTAAATTATTATTAATTTATTATTTATAATTAATTATACATTTAATTAAAGTATTTTAATTGATTTTTTATTAATCACATGAGACTGTCTCACGCCACCAGAACTGTCAGAAACTCTCACACCACTACCTGTGGCGTAGGCCCCCTCACATGACTGGTGACGTTAGCATTAGTTTGGAAAATAGTTTTGAAAATGCAT
Source organism: Acacia crassicarpa (assembly GCA_034222035.1). NCBI lineage: Eukaryota > Viridiplantae > Streptophyta > Magnoliopsida > Fabales > Fabaceae > Acacia > Acacia crassicarpa. Next base: position 64,165,133 of record JAWXYG010000002.1, on the reverse strand, counting down.
CGGTATTTTTTTTTTTTTTCTTCCTATTTCGGTCAATCTGCCTTATCTTACTCTGTCCTGCAAAATTGAAGCAAGGGCAGGACATCTCGTTCTTTTTGTATTATAACAATTCCCACGATATTTTTCTTTTTGTAAGAAAATCCACTCTTCATTTAAAGACTGATGAAAGACTCCATCGATCACAGATATGGACTATGAGTTCGCCAAGCCCCAAACGGAGAGATGGAAGAGAATGAGGACCGAGGCGATGCATGCACAAAGTAAACCAAAAGACAAGCTATACTATTACAAAACGAGAGTAAATGAGCAGCTTAAACAGCCAAAACCCAACCACGGCACTGCCCATTCCAAGATTGGGGAGAGAATTAGAGCTCATGCAACCACCTTCAAAATCTTTTTGGCAGAAGATTCGCAGGAACCCAGATCAGAATTGGCCTGAAGCACACAATGAGGGCCATTACTATGAGGAAGAGGAGAACCGCGCCGGCGCCCACCACAAACAGTATAAGCAGGCTCAGCAAAAGTGACACGACGATGGTTGGGAGAGCCAGAGACTCCAAAGGACGCAAGCTCGTGAGCAAACTCCAAAGCTTTTTCCCCAGTCAGAGCCTCAATTCACATATATGTAGAATTTACGCGGTTGTGAATTATCAGAGATTGGTCAAGCTCACAAGGGTATGAAACACGCAAATGAGGGGTGAGAGCTCTGAAATGCTTAATGAACAAAACTGGTGGAAGCACAACAGAGAAGCCCTCACGCATGAGCAGTTCCCACAGTGCCTCCTGGAACCCATGAAGTCGCATAGGGCTGTAGATCCGCCTAAACCATTTATATTACGCATCTTACCATGCAACAGAGCCAGCACAAAGCATCGTACGCTCCATAGCCAGGCGAGGAATGTGTTCACCGGGAGACAGATTGATGAAGAAGAAAATATCAGCAGTAGAGATTCAAAGTATCATTTGATCAGCTTAACTTCAACGATAAAGAAAAAGGAGTAAAAAACATGCTAAGATTAGAAAGAAAAGTGACAATGATCCATCATGACCTGAGAACTTAAAGGCTTTATTGAACAGAGTATCTCCAGTCACCACTCGAATGAATCAAGAAGAGAGGGTTGAGTGAAAACAGAGGAACGAATTAAGCAAGATAATATAGATTCACGCAATCACGCCGGCCTCTTAAAAGAGTGAAGAAACGAACTACCTGAAACACTGTAGGAGCTGACCAGGGTAGCAAGGTGGAAGAGGTCATAGTTCGTTTAATCAAACGAGATTCCAAAGCGGGCCCCTTATGCTTAAGAGAAGTCTCACAATCGGTACGTGAAAAAGTCAAATAGAGCAAGGCGACCGAGGTGAGGGATCTGAATTATAAGCCACACCCAAAGGATCAGAGTCCAACATGATTGGGCTTGTATAAGGGAACCAAACCTGAAGGCCCACACCAAATCTGAAAGAGCAATAAGGTCCACAGAGGGAAATATGAGTGAACCTAGGGCCCACAAATTGTCGACATGGCACCACAGAGGACACTGACTTAGAACAAAGATTGACATGCAAACCGACTTCACCACAGCAGCCCAGAGCATAGGGAAAAGGCATGCTCGAGAAGGAAAGAGAGCTGCAGTGATTTGGTAGAAGGAAGCGAAACTCGTGAAAGATCCGACAACCAAGACGAAGCAGCTCAAGTGACTTTGAATCGGAAACCACTATAAGCTGAATGCGACCACAAATCAACCTGGAGGAGAGAACCAAACTTCAAATCAAGGAACTGAGCCACTTCGGAAGTGTAATCCTCGATTGGGAGGCCAAAGATCTCTGGGTCCAAGTCATAAAATGAGAAAACAAAAGGTTGAAAGCAGAGAGATCAAAGTCCTGGAGTAAACCTATTAGAGAAAGTAATACGTAATTAATACGTAATTAGTGCCTTGTGTAATTAGCATTTATGTACGTAATTAGTGCCTTGTGTAATTAGCATTTATGTGCGTTGGCATTATTCTCCATATCATTGACATTGTTCTCCGTATCAATCATTCCCTGATTTTGTGTATACATAATTGCCAAGATTATAGGGTCAGTTATGATTGGCAATTATAAAGATTCTCTTCTTGTATTCTAAAATATTGTATTCAGTTTAATATATATACTGAACGAGCCAAAGCAATTCTCTTGTGCTCTCATTCATATATTTCAATTCTGCATCATTTCTCTTTCTTGGTATCAGAGCAATCATGTCTAGCGCTTCCGACACCGCTGCCTCAGGCACCTCTCACTCCGGTGTATCTCGTTCATATACCTTATTCAGTTCCTCTAGCCAAACAACCGCGATCAAGTTGGATCGCTCGAATTTCTTGGTTTGGGAATCCATCGAAGAGTGATACCTCTCTATTTATGCTTCAGACCCGAGACTTGACTGTGTTTATACTCATATATGTGGATGATATTTTGGTAACTGGAAATAACTCTACTTTTGTGAATGATTTTGTTAAGCGGTTGAACCAAGTCTTCTCCTTGAAGGATTTGGGACCCTTGTATTATTTCCTAGGTCTGGAAGTTTACAGAGATAAATCGGGTATTTACTTGAATCAGGCTAAATATGTAGTGGATCTGTTAAAAAAGTTTGGTCTGAGTGACTGTGCACCAGTCGCCACACCTATGGTAACGAGTCGCTTGATCTCTGCTAGTGATGGAGAGCTGTTGAACAATCCCACTGAGTATAGAAGAGCCATAGGCTCCCTACAATACCTGACTACCACTCGCCCTGACATATCGTTTGCAGTGAATAAGCTTAGTCAATTTTTGTCTGAGCCTAGAACAGTTCATTTTCAGGCAGTAAAAAGAATTTTTCGGTATCTTAAAGGAACCTACAATCTAGGACTGTGTATTAGGCCTTTCAGTAATCCGCAGCTTATTGCTTACACAGATGCCGATTGGGCTTGTGACTTGGATGATAGACGATCTATGGCTGGTATGTGTATATTCTTGGGCAACAATTTGGTCTCTTGGTCTTCAAGAAAACAGAAGGTTGTGTCTAGGTCCAGCACCGAGTCTGAATATCGATCACTCTCTGATGGTCCTGCAGAAATTAAATGGCTAGTTTCTCTGCTAGCTGAGATAGGTTTGTTCATTAAAAGACCTTCAATTATGTGGTGTGATAATCTGAGTGCAAAATCTCTAGCTGCCAATCCAATACAACATGCTAGAAGTAAACACATTGAAGTTGACGTGCATTTTATTCGAGATTTAGTTGCATCAGGATTGATTGATATTAGATATATTCCTTCTTCTATGCAAGTAGCTGATTGCCTCACCAAGCCGCTGTCACAGTCTCAATTTGAATTTTCCAGAGACAAACTCGGGCTCCTTGTCACTCCCTCTCGTTTGAGGGGGAATATTAGAGAAAGTAATACGTAATTAATACGTAATTAGTGCCTTGTGTAATTAGCATTTATGTACGTAATTAGTGCCTTGTGTAATTAGCATTTATGTGTGTAATTAGCATTTATGTGCGTTGGCATTATTCTCTATATCATTGACATTGTTCTCCGTATCAATCTTTCCCTGATTTTGTGTATACATAATTGCCAAGATTATAGGGTCAGTTATGATTGGCAATTATAAAGATTCTCTTCTTGTATTCTAGATTATTGTATTCAGTTTAATATATATACTGAACGAGCCAGAGCAATTCTCTTGTGCTCTCATTCATATATTTCAATTCTGCATCATTTCTCTTTCTAAACCGCCAGAGTGAAACCTTGAAGAAGTCATAAGCTATAATCCAATATGAATTGACAATCCTCAGCATGAGAGAAGTGAAGAACAAAATATGGATCGTGATGTTGAGTAATAAAACCTAACCATGAAGCTCCCAATGTAACAAACATGAATACTCCGAGAGTATAAAACCTTCGTAAAGAGATAGTGAGATTAACAGTATTGGATTCGAGAAGCCCCACATACATGCAGGAACATGCCATGAACAAGAAGATGGCATGCGGAAGGAACACAAGTAGTAGAAGCCATCGCCTTTGTGGAGAGAACCCCTCCTCAAAAACTATGAATCAACATTGCCAAAGAGTTCTCACAATAGTGTTGCGGCGGTTGAACCATTCTGTTGTTGGCCCAAAAAAGAAAGAAAGAAAGCTTTCTGTTCAACCATATGTATTGTCACTCTTGCATGCACCTCCCACTTGTCCAAAACATGCTAAGCAGCTTCTCCTTATTTCCTTACTCTCCTTTATGCCTCTTTTACGACTTAATGGTTGATATTTAATATTTTATAAAAATGTTGTTAGTATAATTTTGCATGAACATATATAAATAAGTTTTAACCGTTCAATTTTTATATGTGATGAACAAAAATTTACTTTGTACTTTATAATGATAATAATCTATAGATTTTTTTAATAAAAAATTATAATAATATTTTTATGAAATATTGAATCTGGATCATTAAATCTGGATCTAACAGTGATGTAAGGGTCAAGGAAGAGTAAAGCAGGAAAATGTAACGGAGACAAACTTGTAAAACATGGAAGAGGATTTTCTCCCCATCCCTCATCGGCGCAATCCTGACCGTTCAAATCTTAATCCAAGGATCTAGAATGGTTCTTAAAAAAACCGCATATGGTTTCGACACCGCATGCGATTTTTTTTTTTTAAAAAAAAACAATCTGGACCATTAGATCCAGATTTGAATGGTTAATATAAATTAAAAAAGAAAATAAATTTAAAATTATTATTATTTGAAAATAAATAAAAAAGAAAACAGATAAAAACAATTAAGAACCATACACTACCTCGCAAGGTACTCCTGTAGATATGATATACAAAAATAGAATTAATAATTATTATTATTATTATATTTTGTAAAAAAATTTAAAAAAAAACGAGAGTACCTCGCGAGGTCAGGTGCAGTACCTCACGAGGTACTTATTTCAATACAATTTAAAAAAAAATTAATAATGATTATCCTAAAAAACCAAAAAAAAAAAAAGAAAGAAAGAAAGAAATAGTACCTCACAAGCTACTTCAGCTAGTAAAATTTTAAAAAATAAATTAATAATTAAAAAAACAGAAAAAAAAAATTAAGAACCCTATAGTACTTCGCGAGGTACTTCTATAGATATAATATAAAAAATAGAATTAATAATTATTATTATTATAAAAAAATTTAAAAAAAGAAAAAAATTAAAAAAAGCGAGAGTATCTCGCGAAGTCAAATGCAGTACCTCACGAGGTACTTATTTAAATACAATTTAAAAAAGAAATTAATAATGACTATCATAATTTTTTTTTAAAAAAAAAAAGCAACAGTACCTCACGAGGTAAGTGGCTATACCTTGCGAGGTACTTCAGCTAATATAATTCAAGAAAAATAAACTAATTATTATTATTAACAAAAAACAGAAAAAAAAAACAAACAAACAAACACATTTAAGAACCCTATAGTACCTCGCAAAATACTTCTGTCGATATAATTTAAAAAATAGAATTAATAATTATTATTATTATAAAATTAAAAAAAGAAAAAATTTAAAAAAAGCCGCCTACCTCGTGAGGTTAGAGGAAGTACCTCGCGAGGTACTTTTATCACTATAATTAAGAAAAAAAATTAATAATAATAATCATAATAATATAAAAGAAAGAAAGAAAGTGGGAAAAAAAATTAGGAAAAGCTACATTACCACGCGAGGTACTTATATCAATATAATTTAATAATAATTATTATAGTGAAAAAACAAAAAAAAAATTCAACAAAAAGCAACCAAACTTAGCAAGGTAAGCGGCTGTACAGTGCAAGGTACTTCTTTCAATACAATTTTTTTAAAATGAATTAATAATTATTGTTATTATAAAATAAAATTAAAAAGAAAAATAAAAAAAAGCCCTACAGCACCTGACGAGATACTTATGTCACTATAATTAAGAAAAAAGAAATTAATAATAATAAATATTAAAAAATTAAAATAAAAAAGCAACGATACCACACGAGATAGTGAGGTACTTCTGTAAATATAATTTTAAAAAAGATATAATAATAATCATTATTATTAAAAAGAAAAAAATTAAAGAAAGCTATTGTACCTCGCGAGGTCAGATGCTGTACCTCGCGAGGTACTTATTTAAATACAATTAAAAAAAGAAATTAATAATGATTATCATAAAAAAAAATAAATAAATAAGTAACAGTATGTCGCGAGGTACTTCAGCTAATATAATTTTAAAAAAGTAATAATTATTATTAACAAAAAACAGGAAAAAAAATTAAAGAACCCTACAGTATCTCGTGAGGTACTTCTGTAGATATAATTTAAAAAAATAGAATTAATTATTATTATTATTATAAAATTAAAAAAAAAAGCCACCCTACCTCGCGAGGTTAGAGGAAGTACCTCGTGAGGTACTTTTATCACTATAATGAAGAAAAAAAACTTAATAATAATTATCAATATAATATTTAAAAAAATTAGGAAAAGCTAAAGTACCTCGCGAGGTAAGCAGCAGTACCTCACGAGGTACTTATATCAATATAATTTTTAAATAATAATAATTATTATTATAGTGAAAAAATGAGGAAAAAAAAGGAAAATTAAACAAAAAGTAACGGAACTTAGCTAGGTAAGCTACTGTACTATGCAATGTACTTCTTTCAATACAATTTTATAAAAATAAATTAATAATTATTGTTATTATAAAATAAAATAAAATAAAAAGAAAAAAAGAAAAATTAAAAAGCCCTACAGCACCTCACGAGGTACTTATGTCACTATAATTAAGAAAAAAAGGAATTAATAATAATAAATATTTACAAAAAATTAAAAAAGCAACAATACCACACGAGGTAGTGAGGTACTTCTGTAAATATAATTTAAAAAAAGATATAATAATAATCATTATTATTAAAAAGAAAAAAATTAAAGAAAGCTATTGTACCTCGCGAGGTCAAATGCTGTACCTCGCGAGGTACTTGTTTAAATACAATTAAAAAAAGAAATTAATAATGTTTATCATAAAAATAAATAAATAAATAAGTAACAGTATGTCGCGAGGTACTTCAGCTAATATAATTTTAAAAAAGTAATAATTATTATTAACAAAAAAGAGGAAAAAAAATTAAAGAACCCTACAGTATCTCGTGAGGTACTTCTGTAGATATAATTTAAAAAAATAGAATTAATAATTATTATTATTGTAAAATTAAAAAAAAAAGCCACCCTACCTCGCGAGGTTAGAGGAAGTACCTCGCGAGGTACTTTTATCACTATAATGAAGAAAAAAAAATTAATAATAATTATCAATATAATATTTAAAAAAATTAGGAAAAGCTAAAGTACCTCGCGAGGTAAGCAGCAGTACCTCACGAGGTACTTATATCAATATAATTTTTAAATAATAATAATTATTATTATAGTGAAAAAACGAGGAAAAAAAAAGGAAAATTAAACAAAAAGTAACGGAACTTAGCTAGGTAAGCTACTTTACTGTGCAATGTACTTCTTTCAATACAATTTTATAAAAATAAATTAATAATTATTGTTATTATAAAATAAAATAAAATAAAAACAAAAAAGAAAAATTAAAAAGCCCTACATCACCTCACGAGGTACTTATGTCACTATAATTAAGAAAAAAGGAATTAATAATAATAAATATTTACAAAAAATTAAAAAAGCAACAATACCACACGAGGTAGTGAGGTACTTCTGTAAATATAATTTAAAAAAAGATATAATAATAATCATTATTATAAAATTAAAAAAAATTAAAGAAAGCTATTGTACCTCGCGAGGTTAGATGCAGTACCTCGCGAGGTACTTATTTAAATACAATAAAAAAAGAAATTAATAATGATTATAATAAAATAATAATAATAATAAGTAACAATACCTCGCGAGGTGTTTCAGCTAATATAATTCAAGAAAAATATATTAATAATTATTATTAACAAAAAACAGGAAAAAAAAATTAAAGAACCCTACAGTAGCTCGTGAGGTACTTTTGTAGATATAATTTTGAAAAATAGAATTAATAATAATTATTATTATAAAATTTTTTTAAAAAAAGCTGCCCTACCTCGCGAGGTGAGAGGAAGTACTAGGGGTGGGCATGGGCAGGGCTAGACAGGGTGAGACCCTTTCCCAATGCCTTGCCCAAAGGATCATTGGACAGTAAAATGCAGCCCGATGCCCAGCCCTGTCCAGTAGAAGCCATAAGATTTTTGAGTTGGGTAATAATGGGCTGGCCAGGGCGGGCTTCCCTTGCCCAAATGGTGATACCTTACCACATCCTATGTGAAAAAATAGTTTTAATAATGATAAGCAATATTGTAAAATTCAAATGTAATCTATAATTATAAATTATACACTTTAAAATATTCTAAATAAGTCTACAACTTGAGTCTGGAAATTAAAAAGAATATAATATGTCTCAACAAATAGTCAAATATACATACGTGAAAAATTAAAAAAACATCGATAGTCTATTAAATACAAAGCATTATTAGTAATATAATGGACTAATTGTCAAATATCAATGGATATATTAGAATTTTGGTAAATATATAATATAAGTACATTAACTATTATATAAAAAAATATTTATATCAAATATAATTATATATACATACTGGGCAGGGCGGCATACTCTGCTCGATGCCCGGCCTTGCCCGCAAAAATGCCCAGCCCGATTGTGCCAAGTTTTATTTGGGCTTCTTTTTTCTGGGCTGGGCAGGGCGATTTTTTACTAGGCTTGAGCGGGTGTACTGGGCTCCTGGGTTTCACGGTTACCCCTAAGAAGTACCTCGCGAGGTACTTTTAACACTATAATTAAGAAAATAATAATAATTATTATTATCATTATAACATATAAAAAAAAGAAAGAAAGTGGGAAAAAAATCAGGAAAAGCTAGATTACCTCGCGAGGTAAGCAGCAGTACCACGCAAGGTACTTATATCAATATAATTTTTTAAAAATAATTTAATAATAATAATTATAGTGAAAAAACGAGAAAAAAAAGAAAAGAAAATTAAACAAAAAGCAACTGAACTTAGCAAGATAAGCGGCTGTACCGTGCAAGGTCTTTCTGTCAATACAATTTTTTTAAAAATAAATTTATTATTATTATTATTATAAAATAAAATTAAAAAGAAAACAGAAAAGAAAAATTAAAAAGCCGTACAGCACCTCACGAGGTACATATGTCACTATAATTGAGAAAAAAAGAAATAAATAATAATAAATATTTAAAAAAATTAAAAAAGCAACAGTACCTCACGAGGTAGTGACGTACATCTGTAAATATAAATTTAAAAAAGAAATAATAATAATCATTCTTATAAAATTAAAAAGAAAAAAATTAAAGAAAGCTATTGTACCTCGCGAGGTCAGGGCTGTACCTCGCGAGGTATTTATGTCAATATAATTGAAAAAGAAAGAAATTAATAATAATTACTGTAATACCCCGGATAATAATAATAATAATAATAATAAGAAGAAGAAGAAGATAGTAAATAAATATTTAGAATTTAATAATGCGTGTATTATTTCACAATTTATTAATTGGAAATAATTATAGTAATAATAGAAATTTGGATATTTAATTGAATTGTTTTATAATTGGAAATAATAAAATAAAGCCCAACCCATAGCTAAACCCTAAATTTTAATTATAAACTTAGTCTAGCCGTCTAAACCTATCAACGCTCGCTCGATACTTTTCTTCTCTGCTTCCTTTTCTTCTCAAATCCTCCTACCGGACTCTCATCAAATTATTTTCTAGGAGGCTAGCAAAAGCTGAGACCAGGTAATTCTAATTCCCATGAGACTAGGTTAGTTTATGTAAATCTTGATAGGTAATCCTAATCCCCATGACTCTTAGGTTAAATTTTATATCCTGATAGGTAATCTTGATCCATAGATTATAGAAACCAATTGTTGTTTGAGTTTCGTACAGAGATATATATATATATATATATATATATACACACACATATATACATAATGAATGTGATTGTGTAGCCTCGACCTGCGTGCCTGAACTATGCCTGAACTAAATCCATATGCGCGTCCCTGATTGAATTCAATTACTACCGTGCATTTTTTTTATATTATATTGAATTGATTTGAATTCAATTGCTACCTGTGCGTTTTTTTTATATATATTGAATAATGTTCTCGGTTTTCGTGATAGAGTTGCAAATGTGAATGATTGAATCAGACTTTGAGATTTTCTCGTTTTTCCTTGGATTGAAATATCTACAGGCGAAGTGCTTCAATTAATAAATCTGTGTGTGTATATATATATATATGTAACTGTGCTTATTTTGTGGGGTTACGTTTCTTTTAATTACTTATTTAATAATAATTTTTTTATATAATATCTTCGACACAATAAAATAAAACATGAACAGATTTTTGGTCAAAATATCTTTATATTTATATTATATATATATATATATATATATATATATATATATAAAAGATAAATAAATAATAGAGATAATTTAGGAAGTTGTTTTGTGTGTGTTTAAAACAAATTAACGGGGGGGAGGATAGCTTTGGGATGGCACCTTCCAAGGTGATGAACACAAAATTTTTGGGCTTTATGCCACCGATGTGAAAAGATAGAATCCGTTCATCCCAAAGTGGTGTCTGGCAGGTTTCCGAGATACTAGTAGCAACTTTGGGAAGAGGTGTGCACACTAGGAAGATATGATTATATGTTTATGGCCAATTGATGATTGTGACTGGCAAGTTTCCGGGTCACAGGGTAGACTGGCAGGTTTTCGGGTCTACCATAGTTCTCTTCCCGCTAAACTAAATGGACTGGTAGGTTTCCGGGTCCAAATGAAATTAAATAAAAAATATATATAATGAATGATATTTGATTCAGTGTGAATATATGTATGTATATGTATATATATGACGAATCTTGGATTTATTATTTGATTAAATCACTGTGTGATTATATATTTGATTTTATTAATATATTTGAGCCATATAAATTGTTTTTAATTAGAATTACCAGCTTTTGCTGATGTATGTGTTCATGGGCTGCGACGATCCTTCGGGGGAGCAGATTTTCAGTGAATCAGGTCTCAAAGTTGGGGCTAGCAGTGAGAAGTGAGGAAGAACAATGAGAATGCTAGCTAGTTTTCCTTATTTTATTTTACGCTTTGGATAATACATTTTTATTTAAGTTTTGATTTATATTAATGTAATAAGTAGCCTAATGAGAATGCTAGCTAGTTTTCCTTATTTTATTTTACGCTTTGGATAATACATTTTTATTTAAGTTTTGATTTATATTAATGTAATAAGTAGCCTTGCGCTTGTCCCAGTACAAGTGTGGCGGTAACACTTCCCCAAATTATGGTTATTTTGAATTTCAGTATTTATTCATAAAAATTTTAGCAAATTTATATCATTATAAGTGTTAGAAATTTGGGGGTGTTACAATTACTATTATTAAAAATGAAAAAATTTAAAGGAAAAAAAAAGCTACATTACGTCGTGAAGTACTTCTGTCAATATAATTTTAAGAAAAATAAATTAATAATGATTATGCTTATATAATAAATAAAAAATGAAAATGAAAAAAGGCCACCATACCTTGCGAGATACTTCTATATCTCTGTAATAAAGAAAAATAAATTAATAATAATAATCATTATAAAAGAGAAAAAAACGAGAGAAAAAAAAGCTATAGTACCTCGCCAGGTAAGCAGCAGTATCTCTTGAGCTACTTATGTCACTATAATTTTAAAAAAAGAAATTAATAATAATACTTATTCTAAGAAAAAAGAAAAAAAATTTAGGAAAAGCCACAGTAGTAGCGAGGTAAGCGGCGGTATGTGGCGAGCTACTTCTTTCAATATAATGTTTTAAAAAACAAATTAATAATTATTATTATTATAAAATTAAATTAAAAGGAAATAGAAAAAACAAAAATCAAACAACCCTTCAGTACCTGGCGACGGCGGTACCTCGCGAGGTACTCTGTCAATAAAGTTAAAAAAGAAAATAAATTAAAAATTATTATTATTTGAAAATAAATAAAAAGAAAATAGATTTAAAAAAATTAAGAACCCTACACTACCTCACAAGGTACTTCTGTAGATATGATATAAAAAAATAGAATTAATAATAACTATTTTTATAAAATTTAATAAAAGAAAAAAATTATTAAAAAAAAAAAGCGAGAGTACCTCGCGAGGTCAAGTGCAGTACTTTGCTAGAGCTACTTCAACTAACATAATTTTAAGAAATAAATTAATAATTTTTTAAAAAATAAAAATAAAAAAAATTTAAGAACACTATAGTACCTCGTGAGGTAAAAGCGAGAATACATCGTGAGGTCAGATGCAGTATCTCACGAGGTACTTATTTAAATACAATAAAAAAATTAATAATGATTATCATTAAAAAAAAAAGCAACAGTACCTCGCGAGGTCAGCTAATATAATTCAAGAAAAATAAACTAATAATTACTAGTAACAAAAAAGAGAAAAAAAAAATTAAGAACCCTACAGTATCTCGCGAGACACTTCTGTAGATATAATTTTAAAAAATAGAATTAATAATTATTATTATTATAAAATTAAAAAAAGGAAAAAATTAAAAAAAGCCGCCCTACCTCGCGAGGTACTTTTATCACTATAATTAAGAAAAAATAATAATAATCATAATAATAATAAAAAAAGAAAGAAAACGGGAAAAAATTAGGAAAAACTATAGTACCTCGCGAGGTAAGCAGCAGTACCTCGCGAGGTGCTATTATTATTATTATTTTTAAAAAATAATTTAATAATAATTATTATAGTGAAAAAACAACGAAAAAAAAAAGAAAATTAAACAAAAAGTAACTGAACTCAGCAAGATAAGCGGCTGTACCGTGCAAGATACTTCTGTCAATACAAATTTGTTAAAAATAAATTTATTATTATTATTTAAAAAACAGAAAAGAAAAATTAAAAAGCCCTACAGCACCTCACGAGGTACATATGTCACTATAATTAAGAAAAAAGAAATTAATAATAAAAAATATTTTAAAAAATTAAAAAAGCAACAGTACCTCACAAGGTAGTGAGGTACATTTGTAAATATAAATTGAAAAAAGAAATAATAATTATTATTATTATAAAATTAAAAAGGAAAAAATTAAGAAAGCTATTGCACCTCGCGAGGTCAGGGGCAGTACCTCACGAGGTATTTATGTCAACATAATTAAAAAAGAAAGAAATTAATAATAATTACTATTATAAAAAACAAAAAACTTTAAAAGAAAAAAAGAAGCTACAGTTTCTCGTGAAGTACTTCTGTCAATATAATTTTAAGAAAAATAAATTAATAATGATTATGCTTATAAAATAAATAAAAAAATAAAACGAAAAAAGGCCACCATACCTCGCGAGATACTTCTATCACTGTAATAAAGAAAAATAAATTAATAATAATAATCATTATAAAAGAGAAAAAAAACAAGGAAAAAAAAAGCTATAGTACCTCGCCAGGTAAGCAGCAGTACCTCGCAAGGTACTTATGTCACTATATATTTTTTTTAAAAAAAGAAATTAACAATAATACTTATGTTAAGAAAAAAGAAAAAAATTTAAGAAAAGCCACAGTACATAGCGAGGTAAGCGGCGGTATGTGGCGAGGTACTCCTTTCAATATAATGTTTTAAAAAACAAATTAATTATTATTATTATTATAAAATTAAATTAAAAGGAAACAGAAAAAAAAAAAGTAAACAACCCTACAGTACATGGCGACGGCGGTACCTCGCGAGGTACTCTATCAATAAAATTAAAAAAGAAAATAAATTAAAAATTATTATTATTTGAAAATAAATAAAAAAGAAAACAAATAAAAAAATTTAAGAACCCTACACTACCTCACAAGGTACTTCTGTAGATATGATATAAAAAATAGAATTAATAATAAAAATTATTATAATATTTTATAAGAAAATTTAAAAAAAACGAGAGTACCTCGCAAGGTAAGGTGCAGTACCTCGCAAGGTACTTATTTCAATACAATTAAAAAAAGAAATTAATAATGATTATCCTAAAAAAACAAAAAAACAAAACAGTACCTCACGAGCTACATCTACTAATATAATTTTAAAAAATAAATTAATATTTTTATAAAAAAAAAAGAAAAAAAAAGAACCCTATTGTACCTTGCGAGGTGAGTGACAATACCTCGCGAGGTACTTCTGTAGATATAATATAAAAAATAGAATTAATAATAATAATAATTATAAAATTTAAAAAATTAAAAAAAGCGAGAGTACCTCGTAAGGTCAGATGCAGTACCTCGCGAGGTACTTATTTAAATACAATTAAAAGAAAAGAAATTAATAATGATTATCATTAAAAAAAAAAAACAACAGTACGTTGGAAGGTACTTCAGCTAATATAATTCAAGAAAAATAAATTTATTATTATTATTAACAAGAAACAGGAAAAAAAAATTAAGAACCCTACAGTACCTCGCGAGATACTTTCCTATATATAATTTTAAAAAATAGAATTAATAATAATTATTATTATAAAATTAAAAAAAAAGCCGCCCTCGCGAGGTCAGAGGAAGTACCTCGCGAGGTACTTTTATCACTATAATTAAGAAAAAAAATTAATAATAATTATCATTATAATATTTAAAAAAGAAAGAAAGAAGGCGGGAAAAAAATTAGGAAAAGATAGAGTACCTCGCGAGGTAAGCAGCAGTACCTCGCGAGGTACTTATATCAATATAATTTTTAAAAAATAATTATAATAATAATTATAGTGAAAAAAAAAAAATTAAACAAAAAGCAACCGAACTTAGCAAGGTAAGCGGCTGTATCGTGCAAGGTACTTCTTTCAATACAATTTTTTTAAAAATAAATTAATAATTATTGTTATTATAAAATAAAATAAAAAAGAAAACAAAAAAGAAAAATTAAAAAGCCCTGCATCACCTCACGAGGTACTTATGCCACTATAATTAAGAAAAAAGAAATAAATATTTTAAAAAAAAATTTAAAAAGCAACAGTACCTCACGAGGTAATGAGGTACTTCTGTAAATATAATTTAAAAAAAGATATAATAATAACAATTATTATAAAATTAAAAAAGAAAAAAAATTAAAGAAAGCTATTGTACCTCGCGAGGTACTTATTTAAATACAATTAAAAAAAGAAAATTAATAATGATTATCATAAAATTAAAAAAAATAAATAAGTAACAGTACCTCGCGAGGTAAGTGGCTATACCTCGCGAGGTATTTCAGCTAATATAATTCAAGAAAAATAAATTAATAAAGTGAATATTTTTTCTACAAGATTTAAAGTGCGTGTTTAAATCTATATAAATGATTCATGACTTTTTTTAATTCTGCATATCAATAATAAGTCTAGTTTGAAATTTTTTTTGTTATTATTATAAATCCACCTAGAAAATAATTAATGACAATGTTACAATTTTGCCTTTATTAAAAATAATGAAAAAAATAAACTGATTGATACGAAAAAGAGGGGAAAAAAAAATGAGAACGAGAGTTGAGAGTATCATTCATAAATGAAGATAACAATGAGAAAATACATCAATCTATAATATATTTAATGAGTTAGATAACTTTTTTTAATATGTGAGAATTCAATAAAAATAAAATTGACTTATAAATTAAATATGATCAAAGTGGTAATAAGGTTTATATTCATAAAGTGCATTTAACATCCTAAAATATTTTATAGTGTATCCAATATTTTAAAATATTTTTTTAAGTGTATCCAACAATTTAAAGTATTGTTCGATATATTTAGCACCCTGTGAGAAATCTTTGGTAAACTTCAGTGCCTCTTCACCTTATAATATGCATGTAGGTGGAGTTTGCTCTATTGTGAACCAACAAATACTGGTCAAGCTCACGAGTATAAAGAGATTCGCTGATGAGGTGCAAGAGCTCGATGAAGGAGACAGGTGGATGAATGACTGAAAATTACTCCCTACTATTCTAACTTCTAAGTATAAAATTTGTTTGGGTTAGCAGTAAGAGCGGTGACTTATTTTTTATCTGATTTTTATAGAAACCCGATATGATAGAAAACAAGTCAAGTTGTAAATGTAATTTGTGTTTGAATTGATGGTGGTAAAATTAAAGTAACTTTTTTAAAAACTGAAAAGTGTTTCGATTATTTGAAAAGTGAGTTGAAATGGAAAATGATTGATATGAATCTTATTGAATACTATATATATATATATATATATATATATTAATTGTGTATATTGTAATGATTAAATATACAAATTTAAATTTAGTAAAAAATTTAAATTATTACTCCTACCAGTCCTAAATATAAAATAAAGTTAACTTTTTTTTTGAGATTAAGGAATTTAATTCAAATTATTTTAGATTGTTTTTATTTTTATTTTTCTCTAAATTAATTAGTTTGACTAATTAAATTATTATTTATTTTTATATTTTTCCACATTTCCATATTTTATTTTCCCCATATTTTGGCCGAAGAGGACAAAAACTCTGAGCTGAACAACGCTGCTGGAGTTCAATCTCCACCAAAGCTCGCAGCTAGCTTTTACAGATAAGTACCTTTTTTTGTTCAAACTTATTGAAACATTATTAGTCAACCCAAACAAGTCATGTTAAGCCTTTTTTCACCCAACTTTCTTTCAAAAGCCATGGACAACACCCCAACGCTCGGGTGACTGCCAACCCAAATAGAGTGAAAGATTATAGTGCAAATTGTATTACAAACTTTATCTTATATTTAAAATAAGATAGTATTATAATTGCTTATAAATATAAATTTTCATATTTGAGTTCATGTTAAATTGTTAATGTAAAGAGCGCCTGAAAAAGGATTAGCAGATCGGTTTTTAATTCTTTTATCATACAAAACGTAACCAAGACTTTAATTGTAACTATTGTGTTAAGACTTGCGAGTAGCTGCCTGGCTGGTTTTCACATGAATCGATTCATTATATCCAAGATCTTAAGAGAGAGGTGTGTGTGTGTATATATATAGTATCTTGATATTCCTGGTATCTTTAGAACACGTTTGGATTTTTTTATTTTTAACTTAAAAGTTACTTTTAAGCTAAAGTTAAAAAAAACTAAAAGCTGTTTAGTGATTATATAAATTTTTTAGCTTAAAAGTTATTTAAAAGCTGAAATTGAAAATAAGTTGTTTGACAAAATTTTTGTCATAGGCACTTTTTTATAATACAAATTTTTTTATATATTAATCTTAAATATAATAGAAATTTTTTATATATGTCAATTTTTTTACTAATTTATCCTTATTGATGCTCTCTTAACAAAATTAAGGAAAAGAAAGAATTTGGAAATTCAGAAAAATGATTAACACATTTTAGAAATATATATCATATTAACTAATTTAAATAAATTATTTAATCTAATTAAATTTCATAAATATATTTTAGAGAAAATTCACATAAGGATCCTTTTTACAGAAAAAACTCAAAAAAGGCCCAAAATGCTTTCCACACGTCGGGTTTGCTTATATCTTTTGCATATACCGTCCGCTGCTGTTCAAATAGCATCGTTTAATGTTTTTTCCCCTCAAAACACACACATCAGGTTCCTCTTAAAAAAATTCAGAATATGCCGCGTAGTAAAAATATATTTTATAATACTGAATGGTACTAAAAGAGATTCTTTATTATCTTGAAAAATTATTTTAAAATCTTGAAAAATTATTTCAGGGTACTAGAAGGTATTAAAAAAATATCCACTGGTATTAAAAAATAATTTATGTTCTTAAAAAATTATTTAAAAATCTTGAAAAATATCTTAAATTATATTTTTAATAGCGTTACGTACTTAATATATTTTTTCAAAATCTTAAAATACTGCTTTTTCCTTTTTCTTTTCTTTTTGGGATTTCTTGGAACTCGGAACGTTGTCAACTTGACCAAGTAACCATTATGCCATATTGCCATTATCCAATGTCATGGCCCCTGGTTTTAGCTCTGAATTGAATTTTTTTCTTCTTTTTCTTCTTCCTTCTCTCTCTTCTTTCTATATAGACACATATCATCTTCCTTAACCTCCCTATCATCCCCAGTAATCCATCTTGTCTTCGTACGGGCATTTTACTTCGTTTTCAGCTTTCTACGCATACGAATACCTCTCACCCTCTACAGTCAACTGCACTTAACTAGTTTCATTCACACACTTGATTAGACCCATAATTTCTTCAAAGTCTGGATTTTGGTTGTGGAAGCAAAGATCTTTGTTATGTTTTCTTGAATATAATGTGTGGGTGAAAGGACAGAGGCCATCAGCATCAATTCAGGTCTTGAGACTGTGTGTTATCTGTGAAAATGGAGGCGGGTTTGGTGGAACAGGGAAGGGACAGACCAGTAGGACATGTGAACAAGGTTGGTTTTGTGAAGAGATATATTCAAAGGTAAGAAGAGGAAACCTTACAGAAGGGTTAGGCGTAGTCCCACTGTTTCAAAGGCACGTCAGGAGCTTTTTGTGTTATGCCGGGACACATTTAAAGGCCTCGACACCGTTCCTTCTTCCCATGATGTTCAGAAACTATGCCACATTCTCGGTATATACACAACTTTCTCTTGATTTTACTTCTACTCTGATATGTTTGGATTAATGATAGTATAGCCATAGGAGGATTCTATCTCGATCTCCGCTGTTGCATGTTATGCCTGCTGATCTGTTTCCTTTCGTCACTATACCCATACATGTAACTTGTGAAACACTTCCTTATAAGCGCCAGACGAAACCTTGTTTAATTTGATTTTGTTGTGATATTTAATTTTTGCTCTCCAAGAAGATTTTATCCCAGAAGTTCTCCAAGAATTTTTCTCTATACATGTAGTGAAGAAGAGGGGCGCAGAAGAGAGAGAGACGATGGCGATGGTGTCCTGGCGGACTGGAGAGAAGAAGAGAGAGAAATGTGGAGAGAAAATAAGGTTTTAGACAGGTTAAATTAGAACTGGATCAAATAATAGATCTAATGGTAAAAAAAAAAGGTAATGACAATACCTTTCCTATATGTTAATAACAAAAATATATTACAATAAAAATAATTACAATGTCATCTTTCTAGGCCTTATTTTTTAGAATTCCATCATAATTGCATTATTATTAATACTATCAAATACATCTTTTTCAATATAAAGTACTAAACAATCATTCAACTATTCATGCCCCACCCGATTATGAAGTGTAGTCTTGATGTATTAAGGGTGGAGACTTAATTTTAATTTAAGGGTGAGGAATCATTCAAACATGTATTGATTTACAAAAATAAAAAGAATAACAAAAGAAAGGGAAAAAAAGAAAAAAAAAAGGAAAAAAAAAAACAAAACAAAACAAAAACCTCCAATTCCCCAATTTAAGGGTGGGCACTTGCCCCCAATCATGTACCTGAGTCCCCCTATGGTCACATACACAACCATTTACCAGTGCGAGCGAATTTCTCTGTAAGTCCCGCAAGCTCTTGTGTATATGTGTTTGTGTGATATACGTACATATATCAATATAATTATATTGTTCTTATCTTTTATATGTATAGCTCTGCATCTTCTTCCTACGTACCAGCAACGGCGGTGATTCCCCATGTGATACTTCAGTGTTGTATCCGACCACAGGAGGGAACATACATGAATTCACAGCTATAAGCCCATGTGCAGTGCTCGACGTGCTTGGCCCTCCTTATTCATCCTAAACAAGATGGCCGAGACAGTTCCTACTACAGAGATCATCCCTACACTGCTTTTTCAAGTCAGTAATACTGTCGCATAGACTATGGTCTATATATATATTGTTTATTGACGAAATACATGTGTGTGTATCTGATTGGAAGCCCTTTTTGTGTTGTAGAAGGAGAGATTAACAGGGCGTGGGCGAAAGACGAAAATGGAAGGTTTGGGTGGTTGGAAGAGATTGAGACGCCAGAGAATTCTCAGATGGACGAAATTGAATACTTAGGACCTCCAATTATAGAACCTGGTAGCTAGTTAGATCTCGTTTCAGAATCCTAATTGCTACAGAGAGAGTTTGAGTTCTGAGTTGAGCGATCTTCTTCATGACTTCATCTATACACTCGGCGATATGAATACTCAAGCTGAAATTGAGAGTGATATTTGTCTAATATAAATTTAACAATATTAACTACTGTACTAGAACCTATCGTTATATTACATTTTAAAGAAAAAAATAACACAAGTTAAAAGCAGATAAATATTTTAAAAAAAAAGATAAATAAAAATTACGTTTGAGTATAAAATATTTATTAATTTTGGTTTTTGAATGGCACCGAAAAAATATTGAACTACTAAGAAAATGTACGTAGTCGAAATGAAATAAACCATTGAACTGAGAGCGCAAAGTTATAGATATAATTTTACATTTTAAGAGGAAAAAATGACCTCTTATGTTCAAATTCAAAGCGAGTCAAAACTTCACATGGATTTCATTACCCACATGTCGTTTCATGCATGACACGTGACGTAAACATATAAATACGGAGCTGGCCACTAGCAACCGTTCTTAGCTTCCATCCTTCCAGAGAGTCCCTGGAGTGATCCTAGTGCCGAGAGGTTAGAGCCCCATCAATCAACTTGAGCCTTGGTTGGCCTAAAGGCGTCGACGAACTCAACGACCTAATTCAAGAATCAAGAATCAAGAATCAAGAAATCAAACAGAAATCCCAGCTAATGCTTTAAAATGCCGGTACTTCAGCACACACATGTGGCGGACTTGGACTTGGTTAATGTGAAGGACGAGGCTTCTGAGCGTTTCAACTAGCTTGTGGGAAAAAAGAGAAAAGGGGGAGGTCTTCTGGAGTCAGGAAAAGAGGTAGAACTAGATTCAAGTTCAGCTTTGCTTGATAAAATCGCCGCAGTGGACGGGAAAACGACCATGGCAAAAACGCTATTTCATGATCCAGATATTACGAGGCCCCAAGATGAGTATTTGATAGCACCTGATAATTCAAACCAAACTTTTGAGCATTTCTGGCTGGAGACGGGGGATGATGGTCAGAAGGTTCACCCTTTGGTTAGTTTTCTGGTTTTCTTGACAGGCTATCTTGTTTGCTTTCATTATGCCGGATCATTTTGGCACGCATTAATCTTGGCATTATTGCATGAATTAAAGAGCTGCAGATCTATTGAATTCGATTGAAATTGTATTTTAATCTTGGCATTGTTGCATAATTATGTTATACCTCCTATATGTAGTGTAAATTTTGAGCATCTAGCTTATGTTTTATTGTTTGCGCTTATTTCTTTAAAAAAATATAATCCGCGTGTTCTTTTTTGTCTCCCTCCTCCTCTTCGATCTGTATTCTGTACTGAATGATACTCTATAATTTCAAGAGGAAACTCTCTGCCTTGGATTTTTTTCATGAAGATTGTTGGGATGTTGAGCCAATAAAGCCTCCCTCGATTGATTGCACCCCTTTCAAGATAGTGGAGTCAATCAAGGATTTGTTGGAGCTGGTTGACAAGCTGAGTGCTGTTCAAGAATTTGCGGTAAAACACGAGTGCTATTCATTCAAAGTTGACTATAACTTTTCTTCATGACCTGACTGACTTTTTTGTCGTTCCTTTAAATATCTAGGTGGATCTCGAACATAATCATTATCGTTCTTTTCAAGGACTGACTTGCTTGATGCAAATCTCAACCAGGACTGAAGATTTTGTGATAGACACTCTGAAGCTGCACATTTATGTTGGGCCTCTTCTAGGGGAGTTTTTCAAAGATCCTACCAAGAGAAAGGTCTGGCGTTCATGGTTAATATTTTTGTGTTAATCATCAAATTTGCCTCACCCTGTTGACAGTGTTTATGGTTGATTAAGGTTATGCACGGAGCAGATGCAGATGTACGGTGGCTTCAAAGGGATTTTGGCATTTACATTTGTAATCTGTTTGACACTGGCCAGGTTTACTTTGAAAGCTCCAAATGTTCGATTTTGAGATTTATCCTGTGAATGCTTGTCAATTTTACAGACATTAATATGGCTGTGATGATGTTTTAGCTGAAGAAAAAGGATTTGATGACAAAATCAACTTTCAGTATTAAGTAACTCCTATCCATTTATGCTGGCAGTATCTCTGTGCATGCGTAGGATGTTCTTCAAAGAATATGCAGAACTAGTTTTTGGACAGTCTGATAACTGAATTATCTTCCTAGTCTTTTTATATAGAAGGAGCCTAATAGAATTCTTTGTTTAGCATTTAATGCATTTAGAACGAGCTGATGTGTTCAGCAATAATGGAACTAATGAAACGATGCCTATGAAGCTCTGTTGCATTTGATTCTCCTTGACCTGCGCTCCTTAATTACGATCTCAGTTATCTTTTTTTTTTTTTTTAACCTTAATGTAATACATGACTGTGTATTTTTATTCTCATAGGCTTTTGTTGTTGTTGTCATCGTCTCAGGCCTCAAGGGTATTAAAATTGGACAGAAATAGCTTGGGGTATCTTCTACATCACTATTGTGGGGTTACTGCAGACAACCAGTAAATATGTCTTTTCCTTTCATAGCTTTTCTGGAAAACCATGCCTTTTGATTGGCTTTTCTCAGATTTATTTTTATTTCTTTTCAATCTCACCTACATTCTTTCATATTGACTGGTCAACTCTTTGCAGTTACCAGATTGCAGATTGGAGACAACGTCCTCTTCCTGATGAAATGCTTAGGTGCTATTATGTTTTGGACTTCTGAAATATGATTATTTCTTGATTCTTCTTGTCCTTGTTTTCCCTTAGTTTGTTATTCGTTTTCTTCTTTCTTTTTCTCTCGTTCTGGCTTTTATATCTATACTTAGCTCTCCAAAAATAGTTAAATGGATAGTTCAGGCGTTTGAGGACATAAAGGTCAGAATACGGTTATTCTGGTTTGCATAGGTTGTCATCGTCACTATTATCTAGTGGTGTTGGCCTGAAATGAATGGAAAACAAAAACTTTTGGTCCTTATTTAAAACAGTTGTAACCACATTTCTTTGACATAGTCATATATAGCCTTTATTCTGTTGTCAGTGCACCCTCAAGATGTTCAAGCGATCTTGTTACTTAAGCTTGATCAAAATGCTAACGGCATCTTACGATGGCTTCTTTGTTGAATAGAATAGTAGCTGCAGCCTAAGCAAACCAGTTCCATGCATCACTAATTTCAACTGTACAATTTGTCTATTAATATGTAAACCTCCCCCCACCACCCGGGAAGAAGACCATTTGTCTTTGCTAACTTTGTTTCTCATGTCTGATTCTAAGATTGCTATTATTGTTTGATAATCACTACCATCTAATGAAGTGACATTATGATGACAGATATGCCAGAGAAGTTACCCACTATCTGCTGTATATATATGATTTAATGAAAAAGGAGTTATTTGGATTGTCCAAAGACCCTCAAAATTCTGATAATCCTCTACTAAAGGTAACTTAAAATTTCAAGTAATTCCTGCTTTGAATTCTATTGCTTAATATTATTGAAAACATAGTTTATTGGTCATCGGTATTTTGAGCTTCTCACAGAACCAGGATTTTATTCTAATTGGTTTCAAAAGTTATATCTCCTGGGCAATTTCGTTTCTAGACCTTGGATGAGTATTTTCTTTAACTCTAGCAACATATATTCGGTGCCAGTTCTCCAGTAATTTATGATCATTGCTATTATCTATTACGTTATATGCTAGTTTTTCTTCAAATTGAGATTGAGCATGTTAGATACTAAGGATGAATATTGTTGTAGATCATATGATCCTCAAAATTCAGGAATAGTATTAATATTGTATCTTACACGCTCCTTTTCGAAAACCTCTTTGGGCTTGAAGCATAGACAAAGTATAATCCCACTATTATTGTTCTAAAATTAATTTTAAGTGAATACAACTGCAAGGATCGGATTTCTATTTTTGTCCAATAGGCTGGCTCCATTACTATGTAATTGACCATATAATCCCAAAAGCTAATGCTATTATTAGAAGGCTTAAGTATGGCTTTATGTGTGAATGTGTCTCTAATGAGCATGTTTCAGTCAACTCCGTATTACATAGGTTAGGCTAGAAATGATGATTGTTTGACCTTTATGTTCTATAAAGAAATAGATTTTTAGGCTATGTTCATATCCTGGGTCCTAAATTTTTAACATGATAGAAAATCAACACAAGAAAGTATCTTGATTTGACACTTTAATGGAGTCTTTTACCTCAAGGTTTCTGTAATTGGCAGGTGTACGAGCTCAGTTATGGTGTCAGCTTGCAGCTATATGCGAAAGAGCTTTGGACTGAAAACTCCTTCCTAAACATACATGGGTTTGTTTCCTTCTTCCAAATGTCAATATTTCATTAAGTAGGAAGTGTTATTCCATTTAATGCCTGCCAAGAGTTGTAAATCAAAGTCCAATTACTGTTGTCTATATATCCAGGTTGGGAAGGGCTGGTTTTAATGCTCGGCAATTGGCTGTTGCTTCAGTAAGTTTCCCTAGATTTTTTTTAATTGGTACTATCACCCAATTGTGTTATTTCTTACAATTGCCCATTGCTATTTTTAGTCATAGTATGTTCATTGGCTTCAGGGCCTTCATAGATGGCGGGATTCAGTTGCTCGCACAGCGGATGAGAGCACTGGCTATGTAATGCCAAATAAAATTCTTCTGGAAATTGGTAGATCAAATTTGTTTAAACAAGTATCATCTTCTGTACTAAGAAAGTGCTTCAGTTATAATCTACATGTCAACTTATTTTGTTATATTTTTTCTCTATAAAAGCTAAGCACTTGCCTGACACAATAAGCGAACTTAAAAGTTTGATAAAGTCAGAGCACCCATATATTAAGTGCAACTATGACTACATTGTCAAGACCATTATAACTTCTGGCCAAAATGCTCATGCCTTTGAAGCAGTTGCACAAGAATTGGAAAGGGGACATGTCACAGCTGTAAGTATCATTTGACTAATTAACTTCTGCCCTAAAAACATTGGAATTGCCAACATCATTTTCTTTTGCCCAGAAAAAGGGTACTCTTCAGCATCAAAATCAATCTGGACAACTTAAATTTGAATCAAATAGTCCTACTTCAGAATTTTCTCAAGGCAGTCTCGATATTTCACAACAGAACAGGGGAGCTAATACTGGCATTTCCTCTGCTGCAAAGGTTTTAAAAACTCCTAATTTATTTGTTGTCTCAATATTTTGTCCTCTGAGAAGGAGCACCAGTTTAACATTTAGTTATCTCTATGGGTAGGAGGGGTCATTGGGCATATACCGTAAGGAGCTAAAAAAGCCTACTAGTGCTTTACCTGCCTTTTTTTTTTTTCCTCACTTGTATTTTGCTTGATGGTTTTCAACGTAGCACAATGGAGTCGTACGATCTATGTAGCTGATCCCAAAGTGGGATAAAGGCTTTATTTTGGTTGTTGTTGCATTTTGCTTAATGAGGCCTCAGCTTTTTTAAGATTAGACTGACTTTCAAATTCTTGTTTTTGGTTGGTTGTGAATACAAGCAAATAGTGGACTCTACTTGTGGGATGAAATTTAAAATGACAAAAGTAAAATTAAATAACAACTCATACTACATACTTCTTCGACCTAAAATTTTCTTTTCTACACGCTTTCTAATTAAAATAATGGTCTTGTTATATACACATATATGTGTGTGTGTGTATAGGTAGACACACACACATATCTACACATATATATATATGGGAAAAACATTTCTTATGTTGTAGGAGAAATGTTTTCTCATGCCACACACACATAAAATGGTGGGACCCGCATATATATATAATTAGCACTATATATATGTGGGTCACACTATTTTATGGGTGTGTAGGAATCTTATTTTCCTCTTGCAACATGAGAAAAGTAAACCCCTATATATATATATGAATACACACACACATATATGTATATATGTGTATGTGTGTGTTTATATATGTGTCTGTGTATATATGTATTTGTATGTAGACACACATATAAAAACACACACACATACACCCACACATAGCTACACACACACATATATGTATATATATGTATACATATGTGTGTGTGTGTTTATAACTTTATATATGTACACAAACACATATATATTGATAAAACACACACTTATATAAAGTTATAGACACACACACACATATATATACATATGTGTGTGTGTGTTTTTATATGTATTTGTGTATATATGTATGTATATTTGTGTGTAGATACACATATAAAACACACACACACATATCTCTATGTGTATGAATATGTATGTAAATATGTGTAATGTCTATATATATATTAGTAAATTAATGACAATTGATCGATAAACATATTAAAACCTAACAATTTAAAAGTTTCAATGATTGGAAAAGTCTACACATCCACGTACATATAATCACATTCATGAAAAACCAAACACACTTGAGAGAATAAATTAGGGGTATTTTAGGAAGAAATTGACAAAATTTAGAATGTTGTCCTATAATTAGGACCAAAATCAACTTCCAAATGTTGTCTTATAATTAGGAGCGGAGGGAGTATTTTTCTTCTTGTTGTATGTCTGTGTCTATTTCTAAGCTGCGTTTGGAATTTGATAGCTTTTAACATTTGTTATTTTCTAGGGAAATGAAGAGATCAAGCTAGAGCAGACTGAAACTCACATGGCCCAAAAAAATGCGAACGATCCTGGGAGTACGAGAACGAGATGCAACGACCAAGAAAACACAAATCAGGTCTGGGAGGATAGTTTGGTGTCCAATACTTCTGTTGAAGAGGAAGATGTCTCAGAATTATCATCAAACTCTGAAAGATGCTTCCAGTCGAACAATCAAAATAAATCCGGACCATCTACATCCTACTCATCAGTGTGACTGACTAAGGCAGTTCCATCTACGGAGATTCAAATTGCAATTTTCGGCTGATATATTGAAAATATAGATTTAGACTTTGTACAGGTGAATGGAAATGGCAGAAACTATGATCCAATCCAATTGAGCAAAAAAGAAAATTATATAAAATACCTTACATGGGTCATTTTACGTATCTTGTTTTTTCAGCCAAATTCTACATATCTAGTTACAACTTGATATTAGTGTTGCATGAATAACACACTCAAGGGTTCAGATCAACCCGATCCATGTTCTCCCCTCTGTCGCTACAAGATTTTTCCTTTTTTTCAATTGAGAGAGAGGACACGATCATCATAACGGAAAATAAAATAAGAGTATCTTATTGCTGCGGTATATATTCCAGGTTTTTCTTATAGCTATTGGATTTCATTCGACCATTGAGGTTTGGCAGGAGAGGGTATCATTGCGCCAAAAAAGTTATAATCCGTACGTTATTACATTGTTATTGTATTGTTCCTATCTTGACCAGTAAAATTGAAGCCGTTACATGAAAATTCTGATTTTTCTTAAACTAAAAAGGTATAATTACATGAATAATAGCAACTGGTTGTTTTATTTTTGGGAAAATCCTACTCGGGGTCCAATATTGTCAAAAAATGCACAAAGAAAAGTCATAAGTAAAAGAAAGTTCTAAGGCCTTTTCTGATATTATTTCAGGAAACGTTATACTGATATTGTTGTTAATGTATACTGATTTAGTTGTTAATGTTGTACTGATTTAGTTGTTAACATTTATGAAATAATATCTGAAAAAGCACTAAACATTTTTTAACATATGACTTTTATATATATATATATATAATCTTTTGGTTATTTAGGCCCTGAGGGAGATTTTCTCTTTATTTTTTTTATATATAATAAATTATTTTTCACAAAATCATTACAATCCTTTGTACGAATTAGTTTCCCTACCCATCCTTAGGATAAGGATGGGTAGGGGAGCCTCTTCCCATCTGGATAGTCTTGATAAGATCTGAGCAGTTCAGATTTATTTTTTTTTACTTTTTATTTTTTTAAAAAATAATTATTTTAATAGGTATAGAATCTAAAATAAAGATAATTTTTCAACTAACATATTTGTAAGCGGAGGGATAACATTGCTACGCAAAAAACTTTAGGGGCAAAATTGCTCTGGGTGTGTACTTTAGAGGCAAAATTGATACTTAATCCTTTGTAAGCTTTATTCTGTCAGTCATCTGTGCTTATAACACACGAGAGCTTCGTTAATCATTCGCGTAGATAATTCCGCAGGTGAGTGATTATTGTTTGGAAAAAATCGTTTGAATTGTCTACGACCTACTCATTTGATATTATGTTTGGACAAATTCGTACTTACTTTTTTGTTTGATTCTTTGAAACATTCTTTCAGGACAAATTCCACAGGTAAGTGATTATTGTTTGATTGGGGAATGCCTGCGAAGAAGGACGCTATAGGGGAAGAAGGAGTAGGTTTACTTTTTTAAAAATAAAAAATTAATTTTCACCCCTACTCCCTCCTGTCATGATTATAATTATAAAGGATTAAGGAGCAATTTGGCCAACGAACTTTTACCTCAGGAGCGTCTAGCATAAATAACTTTAAGTCGACCAAAAATACCCAAAAACTTTTAAAAATATGCAATCAGCACACAAAAATTTTACTCTAGAAGCGCCTACAAAAACTTTTCACTCTATTTTTGTGTTGACTGCACACTTTGAAAAGTTTTTTTTTTTGTATTTTTGATCTACTTAAAAGTTATTTGTGTTAGGCACTCTTGAGGTAAAAGTTCGTTGGACAAATTTTGCCTTTGAAGTACACGTCCAGAAGCAATGTTGCTCCTGAAGTCTCAAAACGTAGCAATATTGACCATCTATTAGCAGACATAACGGTCAATTGACCGTTAGGGCAGTTAATGGTGGGACAATATTGCTACGTTTTGAGACTTCTAGGGCAACATTACTATAACCAAAAATTCAGGAGCAAAATTGCTCCTTGGCGCATACTTCAGAGTCAAAATTGGTACTTAACCCTACCTGAAAAATTTAAATTAAAGTAAGGGCAGGACATCTCATTCTTTTTTACTATAACAATTCCCAGTATTTTTGTTTTTGTAAAAAAAATCCACTCTTCATTTAAAGACTGATGAAAGACTCCATCGATCACAGAGAAGGACTATGAGTTCGCCAAGCCCCAAACAGAGAGATGGAAGAGAATGACGACCGAGGTCCGAAGCGATGCATGCACAAAGTAAACCAAAAGAAAAGCCATACTTTACTTAACGAGAGTAAATGAGCAGCCTAAACAGGCAAAACCCAACCACGACACTGCCCATTCCAAAACTAGGGAGAGACTTAGAGCTCATGCAACCACCTTACAAATCTTTTTGGCAAAAGCTTTGCAAGATCCCAAATCAGAATTGACTTGAAGCACACAATGAGGGCCACTACTGTTAGGAAGAGGAGAACCGCGACGGTACTAGCGTCCACCACAAATAGTATAAGCAGGGTCAGAAGAGGTGACACGACAGTGGTTGGGAGAGCCAGAGACTCTAAAGGGCGCAAGCTTGTGAGCAAACTCCAAAGCTTCTTCCTCCGTCAGAGCCTCAATTCACATATATGTAGAATTTACGCGATAGTGAATTATCAGAGATCGGTCAAGCTCATAAGAGTATGAAACACGCAAATGAGGTGTGAGAGCTCTAAAATGCTTAATGAACAACACTGGTGGAAGCACAACAAAGAAGCCTTCACGCATGTGAAGTTCCCACGGTCGCTCCTGGAATCCATGAAGTTGCATGGGGCTATAGATCAGCCTAAACCATTTATACTACGAATCGTACCATGAAACAGAACCAACACAAAGCATCATATGCTCCATAGCAGGCGAGGAATGTGTTCACTGAGAGACAGATTGATGAAGAAGAAAATATCACCAGTAGAGATTCAAAGTATAATTTGACCAGCTTGACTCGAACGATAAAGAAAAGGAGTAAAAAACATGCTCAGAGTAGAAAGAAAAGTGATGATGATCCATGACCTGAAAACTTAAAGGCTTTGTTAAACAAAGTATCTCCAGTACCAGTAGCCACTTGAATGAATCAAGAAGAGAGGGTTGAGTGAAAACAGAGGAACGCACTAAGCAAGATAAACCCCCATCAAATTGAATAATGAGAAAATGAATTAATTGATGTTGAAAAGAGAAAAAAGATGGGAGAGAGAGTTGAGAATATAATTCATAAATGAAAGTAAAAATGAGAAAATACATCAATCTATAACATATTTAACGGGTTAACTATCTTGGTATGTGAAAATTAGATAAAAATAAAATTAACTTATAAAAAAATGAAAGTGGTAATAAGGTTTATATTCATAAGGTGCATCCAACATCCTAAAGTATTTTATAATATATCTAATATTCTAAAATATTTTTTAAGTGTATCCAACACTTTTTTTTTAATGAAAAATGGGGCACTCGACCCAATATTATTCCTGTCTCATAATCAGTCTGGGGAAAGCAACCCCCTACAATCATTTGACAACAAAGAAACTAAGAACTGAGGAGGATAATCATACACAGCATAGCTATCCTCCTGCAGTAAACTAAAATTGGATAGGGCATCTGCACATGAATTGCCCTCTCTATACACATGTACAAATCTTACTCTTTCAAAACTTTCTAACACAGCTTTAATCTCCTCTAGTAAACTTGTATCCTCCGTGTTTTCCTCCTGCAATTTAGTTAGCATATGCACTACAGACCTAGAATCACATTCAACATATACATTGTGAACTCAAAGCCGCACAGCAACTTCCAGCCCAGCTAATACAGCATTTAGCTCAGCTTTGATAGCTGAATTCACACACAATCTCTTAGCAAAACCACATAAGCATATGCCATCACAACCCCTTATCAGCCCCCCCGCATCCTGCACTATTGCTTCCCCCCTTGTACACACCATCCACACGATCAATTTAACCCATCCCACCATTGGCGCCTCCCACCTGATATGTACTTCTGTCTTATTGACTCTAGCCTTCCCAAAATCTGCCCTCGCCTGCTTTATTTCCTTTATGTACCAATCAACAACTCTCTTCCCACATTCTGGCATAATGAAACCTTCCTCGAAAAGCCTCTTATTTCGCCAGCCCCAAAGTAGCCAACAAGAAACACCAAACCGTAAAGGCTAGTCATTTCCTCGTTTAACTAGATTAAATTCAAACCATTCCTTTCCCTGCAAATTCTGGAATTCAGGCTCCACCTTACCCCCTTTTTGTTCCAACCATAGTTCCCTAGCCACATGGCAATCACGTAAAACATGTAATAAGCTTTCACTTGATTCATTACAATGATTACAGTAAACATTACCTCCCATGAACCTGCATAATCTCT
Organism: Acacia crassicarpa; assembly: GCA_034222035.1. Classification (NCBI taxonomy): domain Eukaryota; kingdom Viridiplantae; phylum Streptophyta; class Magnoliopsida; order Fabales; family Fabaceae; genus Acacia; species Acacia crassicarpa. The sequence goes on along the minus strand of JAWXYG010000002.1, from coordinate 64,133,853 downwards.
CACTAGTGGGCAACCGATCATGTATGGCTTTCCACAGAAATATCTGAATTCTCTTCGGTCCCTGCCACCTCCACAGAGCACTCCACACCCTGTCACCCAATCCACTTTCAGCTCGTATGGCATGATACAGATCAGCAACAACATACTTACCATGCAGTCCATCTCCCCACTTCATAAGGTCCTCCCCTCCCATGCTGCTAGGAGGTTTCACAGCCAGCACCTTCTGCAAACCCATTTGACTAACTCTGCCCTACATTTTTTGAATCTCCCACCCACCGCTGGCACTTGTCATACTCATTACTGTACATCCTTTATCAACATCAGTTAACCTATCAGTATAGTATTCAGCTAGGACACTCCCATCACCTAGCCATTTGTCATGCCAAAAACTAACCCGTTCTCCATTCCTTATTTCCCAGCTACAATTCTCCAATATGGCTGGCCAGATTCTAACCAAGTTTTTCCACATCACAGAATCACACTTCCTAGCAACCGCTTCCTTAGTTAATTCTTTATTTCTCCTATATTTTCCCACCAAGACCCTAGAACATAAGCTGCTGGGGTTAGCAAGTGTGTTCCACGCAATTCTTCCTATCAAGGCATCATTCATGACTTCCAGATCTCTCAAGCCAAGACCACTATTTCTTTTTTCTTTACAAATTGTTTCCCAGCTCACAGCGTGTAATTTCCTCTTCCCTTCCTCATTCCCCCAAACAAAATTCCTTTGAATCCTTTCCAACTGGTTTCTAACGCCAACAGGAATGTATGAGTGTTGCATAGCAAAAATAGGTAGTTGACTAGTGACGGACTGCACTAAGGTCAGTCTACCAGCTAGGGACAAGGACTGCCTCTTCCAACTACTCAGTTTATTTTGCATTTTGTCAATCAAGAATTGGAATTTACCCTTACTTCCCCTTCCCTTCATCATAAAAGCCCCAAGATACCTTCCTAACTCCTCCATTCTCCTGAATCCAGCAAACTCACATATCTCTATCTGTTTCCTTCTATCTACATTTCTAGAAAAGTAAATACTAGTTTTTTGGGTATTTACCTTTTGTCCAGCCATGTTACCAAAATCCTCTAGCACTCCCATGACCGAAGCAATATTCTCCATGTCAGCCTCACAAATGAGTAGCAAGTCATTAGCGAAGAGTAGATGCGAGATCTCCACACCATTCCTGCCTAAACGCATAGCTTTCCACCTCCCCCTGCTTACACAGTCAGTAATTAGGTGGGTTAACTTCTCCATACCCAGTACAAACAGGTAAGGGGACAAAGGATCCCCTTGCCTCAATCCCCTTGAAGGCACAAAAGTTTCCCCTTTCACTCCATTCCACATAATGGCCATGTTGGTTGAGCTAATACACTCCATAATCACTCTTCTTACATGTTCCTCAATCCCAATCTCTTCCAACACTTCCCCTACGAATTTCCATCTCATTCTGTCATAGGCCTTCTCAAGGTCTATTTTAATCACCATGTACCCTTTTTTGCCTTGTAACTTGTCCATAGAATGAACTAGCTCTTTAGCAATTACTATGTTGTCATGAATACTCCTCTGAGGAACAAAGCTTGATTGGAATGGGGAGACTAACTTATTCATAAGAGGCTTCAATCTGTTCACAACTAGTTTCGAGAGTCCTTTATAGAGAACGTTGCAAAAGGCAATAGGTCTAAATTGACTCACCATTTCTGGGTGTTCTATTTTCGGGATGAGGACCAGCAGAGTGTCATTAATTTCCTTGATTCTTTCCAGCCTTCACCACAATTCTTTGATAAACTGAATCACAGACCAGCCAACAACCTTCCAGTTTTCCTGATAAAAAACAGTAGAATATCCATCACTTCCCGGGGCTTTGAATCCCCCCATTTGAAAGAACACTCTTCTAATTTCTTCTCCACTTGGTTCCCTATGTAACATCCTGAATTTTGAATCTAATATCTTGAACATAAACCTATTTTGGAAAGACTAGTAGGCTCTATTTTCAGAAAGTGATAAATTTGAAATCAGTATTTTGCGGGACCCACAGCCAAAAATAATTCTCTGCAAACTTTCCCGTGAGTGACAAACTTCTCGTGAACTTTGAAAAAATTTGGCTGCGGGACCCACTCAATAATAATTTATTATTTAAATAATATTATATTATAATAATAAAATAATATATATTATATTATATTATTAAAATATTATTAAATTTTTTTAAAAAGAATCACGGGGCGGCTGAGAGTAGTCACGAGAAGATTTCTTTTTAATTTTTAGGAAAATTACGTAAAACGACCCAGAGACGAAAATTACACTTAAAGACCCATTTTCCAACTATAAATAGACCTTCCATTTCATTTCATTCTTCACAACTTCTAAGAGCCATAGAGAGAGGTAGAGAGAGAGAGAGAGTAGAAAGATATTTGCTTGAGAGTTATAATAGCTGGTTGGTGATTCGGGTATTAGCAAGTAACAGGTAACTCTGAATATTCTTCCTTATACTTGTGAATTATGTATGATTATAAATTTGTTTGTTTACTATTTTGGCAATAATATTTAGAAAATATTTATGGTTTTAAGATCTGGTGTGGGAACTTTGACTTGCAAATCTGTAGAGGTACTATTTATACGTACGTTACTATTCACATATACCGTATTTACTATTCATTTTACTATTCACATATACCGTATTTACTATTCACGTATACCGTATTTACTATTCATTTTTACTATTCACGTATACCGTATTTACTATTCATGTTACTATTCACGTATACCGTATTTACTATTCATGTTACTATTCACGTATACCGTATTTACTACTCATTTTACTATTTATGTATATACCGTTTTTTTACTATTCACAGTTACGCATAGTATTTTACTATTCACAGATACGCATAGTATTTTACTATTCACAGATACGCATAGTATTTTACTATTCGTAAATACGCATATCAATGTATATAATGGTATAATAATGCATTATTTTTGAGTAAATACATTCATCATGGCGGTTGTATTGTGATGGGTGGAGTAAGGAGGGAATTGAATGATAAGAATTGTTTATGCCACCACTCGGTGCACAGTGGATGGTACTTTTCAGGGCCCCATCTTCCATGTTTTCCTCTGGCCGGGATTTCATTGGAGATGTGGGACATGTGACACCTCCTTAGTTGTTATTTTAAAGGAGGGGAGCCATAGTCCAGATTTAAGCTCTATACCTTTGGCCGGGTGTATCTTAAGTTTTGGTGAGCTTGAAACCATCCAGTCAAATGAATGAGTTTCTATTGGACTATATGTTAGCCTATGGTTCCAGTCAGCGGTATACGGTTGGAAGGGGATATAAGGGAGGCTGCATACTGCATAGTGCATTTTCTGAATTATTCAATAAAGAATGATGAGTATTTTGTAAAGGCATTTGATGTGAACAACGGTATATCTAAAAATATCTGAGTATATTAAATTCACATTATATTACCTTTTATTTTTGTCATATGTAATTTGCTCGTGTAAGGTAGAAATATTCAGTAGTTACTGAGACGTGGAATCTCATCCCATATTAACATTTTTCAGGTGATTATTCTAGTAGAGAGCAAGGGAAGGCACCTATGGAGTGAGCTCTGGAAGCTCTTTTGATCTCCAATAGATTATGTTATGTTATTATATTTGCCATGAACCTAAGACTTCCGTTTTGTATTAAACTCTGAAATATTTTCTGGAATTTATTCTGATTATGTATTACGGGTTTTATTCGAAATGGTAACATTGTAAAAGGATTTGGATATTGTTGAACTCTTTTGAAGGTATTTTCAATATTTTGACTGAGTTTTTGGGTATTAAAATTGTGGCGTTATATTTTTGGTATCAGAGCTAAAGGTTCCATGGCAATTTTGTTTATTTTCTAAAGTGATTTCTTAAAAAAAAATTTTTAAAAGTTCGTGGCAAATTAAATATCATAACATGAGCACTTCCCTTTGTTAGATTTAGAATTTATTTAGCTATTTTTATTTGTTTAGTGTCCTTATAGTATTAATCATAGGAGGAGATAATGGCAAGAACCCGAAGAACTAATTCAACCTCTGCCTCATCCCAAAGAGATCTCCCTCCGCATCAAGATGGTCCCTATCCTCAGGATAACAATGCCCTTTTGGCAGAGTTACGAGACGTCATCTTGGAGATGAGAGAGAAAGTGAATAGACACGAGGATGAACTAGCAAAAGGAAGAGGCCAAGGTGGTAAGGAAAGAAAGGAGAAGGCTCTGGAAGTCACACCTTCTGACCATCAATCTAGGGGAGGAAGTCATTCTCGCACTGAAGATGGAGGTAGTAGCGGTTCTCATTCTCAGTATCATCCCTTACCTATTACTGAGGTTTGGGAAAAATTTCGGAAGTTTACTCCACCGATGTTCGAGGGGAAGCTAGATCCGATTGCAGCACTGGAGTGGCTGAAGCGTGTAGAAAAGATTTTCAGAGTTATCGAGATTAGCTCACAACAAAAGGTGATGGTTGCTGAACAATTGTTGCAGAAAGCAGCTGAAGAATGGTGGGAAAGCACCAAAACAAAAGGAAATGTTGAGATGACGTGGGAAGAGTTTAAGGAAAAGTTCGAAAATTATTACTTTTCCCCTTCAATCAGAATAGAGAAAGAAACTGAATTCCTCACATTCAGGCAAGGGGAATTACATGAAGACGAATTTATTACTCGCTTTTTAGAGTTGTCTAAATTCTGCGGATATTCACAGAACAACTCTAAATGGTTGAGTGCTCGATTGGTTGAAAAAGCTAGACCAGACCTAAAAACAGCTCTATCACCGTTCCTTGATGAAACAAGGGATTTTGAAGAAATATGTGACAAACTGCGCACGATAGCAAGGAACAAACGAGAAGAGGAAGCTGAGAAGATGAAGGGTTTTCAGGCCAGATCTACACACCTCATGAGACCAACGGGAGGAGTTACTAAGAAGCAGAGTCACAACTTCAGTAATGTGAATACGCGGTTTAGCCAACCATCCAGAAATCACTTTGGTGGACCATCGAGGAGTTATTTTACTGGACCCCAAAGAAGTCATTTCAGCAGACCACCGAGGAGTCAATTCAAAGGACCTCAAAGGAGTCACTTCAGTGGAGGTCAGAGTTCATATAGGGGATCCACAGCTCCTGTTGCAAGCACCGCTAACAATCAGATGTGTGCCAAGTGTGGAAGAATACACCAAGGACCATGTGTGACGTGTTTAAACTGTGGAAAGCCAGGACACATTTCCAGATTTTGTGAGGAGGAGCCTCGAGGGGCCAAGTGTAACATCCTGAATTTTGAATCTAATATCTTGAACATAAACCTATTTTGGGAAGACTAGTAGGCTCTATTTTTTTGGAAAGTGATAAATTTGAAATCAGTATTTTGTGGGCCCCGTGAATAGTATTTACTATTCACGTATACGTTTTTACTATTTACAAATACGTATTTAAAAATATATATATATATATATATATGTTATTCGCAAATACGTATTTAATACTTGAAATTTGTGAAATATGAATAGTGTTCACTATTCACAAATACGTATTTACTATTTAAAAATACGGTATTTACTATTCCTAAATACGTATTTACTATTTATGCGGGACCCACGGCCAAAATAATTCTCTGCAAACTTTCCCGTGAGTGACAAACTTTCTTGTGACTTTGAAAAAAATGGCCGCGGGACCCACTCAATAATAATTTATTATTTAAATAATATTATATTATATTATTAAAATATTAAAATATTATTAAAAATTTTTAAAACTTTCACGAGGGCGGCTGAGAGTAGTCACGGGAGGGTTTCTTTTTAATTTTTGGAAAAATTACGTAAAATGACCCAGAGACGAAAATTACACTTAAAGACCCATTTTCCAACTATAAATAGACCTTCCATTTCATTTCATTCTTCACAACTTCTAAGAGCCATAGAGAGAGGTAGAGAGAGAGAGAGAGTAGAGATATTTGCTTGAGAGTTATAATAGCTGGTTGGTGATTCGGGTATTAGCAAGTAACAGGTAACTCTGAATATTCTTCCTTATACTTGTGAATTATGTATGATTATTAATTGGTTTGTTTACTATTTTGGCAAGAATATTTAGAAAATATTTATGGTTTTAAGATCTGGTGTGGGAACTTTGATTTGCAAATCTGCAGAGGTACTATTTATACGTACGTTACTATTCACGTATACCGTATTTACTATTCATTTTACTATTCACATATACCGTATTTACTATTCATTTTTACTATTCACATTTACTATTCACGTATACCGTATTTACTATTCATTTTACTATTCACGTATACCGTATTTACTATTCATTTTACTATTCACGTATACTGTATTTACTATTCATAATACTATTCACGTATACATACCGTATTTACTATTCACGTATACATACCGTATGTACTCTTCATTTTTACTATTCATGTATATATATCGTGTTTTACTATTCACATATACACATAGTATTTTACTATTCACAGATACGCATAGTATTTACTATTCATAAATACGCATATTGATGTATAAAACTTTATGGTATAATAATGCATTATTTTGAGTGAACATATTCATCATGGCGGTTGTATTATGATGGGTGGAGTAAGGAGGGATTTGAATGATAAGAATGATTTATGCCACCACTCGGTGCACAGTGGATGGTACTTGTTTCAGGGCCCCATCTTCCATGTTTTCCTCTGGCCGGGATTTCATTGGAGTTGTGGGACATGTGACACCTCCTTAGTTATTTTAAAGGAGGGGAGCCATAGTCCAGATTTAAGCTATATACCTTTGGCCGGGTGTATCTTAAGTTTTGGTGAGCTTGGAACAATTCAGTCAAATGAATGAGTTTCTATTGGACTATGTGTTAGCCTATGGCTCCAGTCAGCGGTATATGGTTGGAAGGTGATATAAGGGAGGGTGCATACTGCATAATGCATTTCTGAACAGTTCAAGAATTTGATATAATGATGAATATTCTGAAGACATGAGATGAGAACTTTTGAGATATATATATGTTTTATTACCTTCTATATTGATGACTATTAGTATAAATAATTTTGTACAAGAAATCATGGAATCTACATATATATTTGAAATCAGCCCATACCTTTTTGTCATATATTATTTACTCGTGTACGGTAGAAATATTCAGTAGTTACTGAGACGTGGAATCTCACCCCATATTATCATTTTTCAGGTGAATAACTTAGTAGAGATCAAGGGAATGCACCCATGGAGTGAGCTTTGTAGGCTCTTCTGTACTCCTTTAGTTTATGTTGTGTTATTTTATTTGCCATGAACCTAAAAGACTTCCGCATTTTAAAATAACTCTTATTTATTGGATTTATTTTGGCCCTGTATAAATGGATTTCTACCTTTGGCCATATTGTAAATATGTGTTTGAGTGTTGAATATCCTATATTTGGAGGTGTTACTAATATTTTGGCCAAGATTTTGGTATTGAAAATGAGGCGTTACATTTTTGGTATCAGAGCAAAGGTTCTGGCCAATCTGTAAATTTCCTATCAGTTTTCTAAATAAAAATTTTGAGGTCATGGCAAATTAAATATCATAACATGTGCATTTTCCTTTATAGCTTTGGATTCTTTTTACCAATTTTCTTGTGACATTCATGATAGGAGAAGAATGGGTTAATCAAAATATTCAAGTGATTGATAATGAGGATTTATGATTTGAGGATGTGATTGAGATTAAATTTCAGAGCCGCGTAGCGGAAGATGGTAAGTAGAAAATTTATTGAATATTGGATTCTGTAGGCTCAAAATTACTTTCTAGGATGAATATTTTTATTGGTGTCTAGGAAAGTGATTGAAAGACTAAGCCCCTATTTGATGTTTATTCAATTAGTTGCCGTTGTAAAAAAGTATGAAGAGATTTTCGCTAGATTTTCACTTACCTAGCTAATTTATATGAGTAACAGATGACAATACCATAACAGAATACGGGCATAGTCTTGATTATACAAAATAACTGGCTTAAGTTTGAATTTAATAAGATAAAGTTGAGTTTGGCAGGGAAACTCGAAAATCCTTATGAATCCTAGAATAAGAGATTACAAACATTAGCAAGAAGGCTAAGAAGAATAGACTATATTATTTCAAGCATCAAGAGCAACAGTTGGTACAATTCCACCACAAGCGTTGACCATCTCAAGTTTAAGTCTATTAATTTCTTCCTGAGCGGCTGCACTTGAGAGAGGACCATCAGAAGACATTGTTTTTCTCAATCTAGCTATTTGCCTCATAGTGCTTCGAATTTTCACATAAGGCCAATGCTTAATTCCTCCCCTATGGCATATTTTCATTAAAACATTTTTGCATAAACGAACTTGATTAGCCGCTTCTTGTTGAGGTAAATGGAATAAGTCTCTAAGATCATTTATTGACATTGATGCACCTCTAATATTTTGTTCAGCTCTTGATCGGTATGAATCACTAGGTATGGGGACTGAAGGATTATTATTTACAACCATGAGCTCTTTTCCTTTATTGGTTATATTTTCTGTATTGGTTGGAAATGAACTATTAGGGAGTTCATTTTGATTTTTAGTCCATTCCAAACCAACACAGAGGGCCTCATAGTAGGCTGATAGGGGATCCGACACCAAGACATACCCTAAAGATTTTTGATTCAAACAATAATTTTCTAGAAAATGTTTGACATCATCTAAATTTTTCTTACCAAAGTCAAATACTTGAGGACTGGAAGAACCTCCTTGTACGTCCTGGTGAAAGACAGCGTGGCATATTGTAACATCCTGAATTTTGAATCTAATATCTTGAACATAAACCTATTTTGGGAAGACTAGTAGGCTCTATTTTTTGGAAAGTAATAAATTTGAAATCAGTATTTTGTGGGCCCCGTGAATAGTATTTACTATTCACGTATACGTATTTACTATTTACAAATACGTATTTACTATTTAAAAATACGGTATTTACTATTCCAAAATACGTATTTACTATTCATGTGGGACCCACGTCAAATAATTTCCTCTCCCGACAGCCATCCCGTGAGTTTTGAAAAATTTTGCGCGCGGGACCCACTCAATAATAATATTATTATAATATAATATCTTATACTTTGGGAAAACAATAGAAATAAAATTATTTCTAATAAACCGTGAATTAGGTTTTTAAAGTAAGGGTATATTATAAACAAGTGAATTTTTGTCTCAGAGTGGGTTATCTCCAAAGTCATTTCCGTAATCAGCGGAATGATTAAGAGATAGGAAGAAACCGATATTTTGTGAATTAGGACAGATAGTGGAATCTGTAGGAAATAAATCATAACTCAAAATCCTTGAACTAAGTAGTAAACAACTGGACATATTATGAATCAGTGAATTTTTGTCTAGAAGATGGTGTCATCCGAAGTAATTTCTGTATCCGTCAGTGTCCGACTTAAAATCTTCGGCAGGTTACGAAATACCCTAAATAGGATCAAAAATTTAGATGACCCAGATATTTCTAAAGAGCAGAAATAGAACTTCAAGGCTGTGCTTCTGGATTTTTGAGATTTTGCAAAAGATCACGCAATCAGAGCACCGAATAGGGAACTTTATCAGTAAAAAATTATATTTAAAGGTGTGGGACCCACTGCCAAATTTTCAGCCGCCATCCCTTCACGTGAAAGTTGGAAAATTCGTTAGGGGAAAATTGCATATAATGACCCAAACACGAAAAATTACGCTTAAGGACCCATTTTCCAACTATAAATAGACCTTCCATTTCATTTCATTCTTCACAACTTCTAAGAGCCATAGAGAGAGGTAGAGAGAGAGAGAGAGAGTAGAGAGATATTTGCTTGAGAGTTACAATAGCTGGTTGGTGATTCGGGTATTAGCAAGTAACAGGTAACTCTGAATATTCTTCCTTATACTTGTGAATTATGTATGATTATAAATTTGTTTGTTTACTATTTTGACAAGAATATTTAGAAAATATTTATGGTTTTAAGATCTGGTGTGGGAACTTTGATTTGCAAATCTGCAGAGGTACTATTTATACGTACGTTACTATTCACGTATACCGTATTTACTATTCATTTTTACTATTCACATTTACTATTCACGTATACATACCGTATTTACTATTCACGTATACATACCGTATGTACTCTTCATTTTTACTATTCATGTATATATACCGTATTTTACTATTCACATATACGCATAGTATTTTACTATTCACAGATACGCATAGTATTTTACTATTCATAAATACGCATATCAATGTATATAATGGTATAATAATGCATTACTTTTGAGTAAATACATTCATCATGGCGGTTGTAATGTGATGGGTGGAGTAAGGAGGGATTTGAATGATAAGAATGATTTATGCCACCACTCGGTGCACAGTGGATGGTACTTGTTTCAGGGCCCCATCTTCCATGTTTTCCTCTGGCCGGGATTTCATTGGAGTTGTGGGACATGTGACACCTCCTTAGTTATTTTAAAGGAGGGGAGCCATAGTCCAGATTTAAGCTATATACCTTTGGCCGGGTGTATCTTAAGTTTTGGTGAGCTTGGAACAATTCAGTCAAATGAATAAGTTTCTATTGGACTATGTGTTAGCCTATGGCTCCAGTCTGCGGTATAAGGGAGGTGGTGATATAAGGGAGGCTGCATACTGCATAGTGCATTTCTGAACAGTTCAAGAATTTGATATGATGATGAATATTCTGTAAAGACATGAGATGAGAACTTTTGAGATATATATGTTTTAATACCTTCTATATTGATGACTATTAGTATAAATCATTTTGTATGATAAATTATGGAATCTATATATATATTTGAAATCAGCCCATATCTTTTTGTCATATATTATTTGCTCGTGTACGGTAGAAATATTTAGTAGTTACTGAGATGTGTAATCTCACCCCATATTAACATTTTTCAGGTGAATAACTTAGTAGAGATCAAGAGAATGCACCCATGGAGTGAGCTTTGTAGGCTCTTCTGTACTCCTTTAGTTTATGTTGTGTTATTTTATTTGCCATGAACCTAAAAGACTTCCGCATTTTAAAATAACTCTTATTTATTGGATTTATTTTGGCCCTGTATAAATGGATTTCTACCTTTGGCCATATTGTAAATATGTGTTTGAGTGTTGAATATCCTATATTTGGAGGTGTTACTATTATTTTGGCCAAGATTTTGGTATTGAAAATGAGGCGTTACATTTTTGGTATCAGAGCAAAGGTTCTGGTCAATCTGTAAATTTCCTATCAGTTTTCTAAATAAAAATTTTGAGGTCATGGCAAATTAAATATCATGACATGTGCATTTTCCTTTATAGCTTTGGATTCTTTTTACCAATTTTCTTGTGACATTCATGATAGGAGAAGAATGGGTTAATCAAAATATTCAAGTGATTGATAATGAGGATTTATGATTTGAGGATGTGATTGAGATTAAATTTCAGAGCTGCGTAGCGGAAGTTGGTAAGTAGAAAATTTATTGAATATTGGATTCTGTAGGCCCAAAATTACTTTTCTAGGATGAATATTTTTATTGGTGTCTAAGAAAGTGATTGAAAGACTAAGCCCCTATTTGATGTTTATTCAATTAGTTGCCGTTGTGAAAAGTATGAAGAGATTTTCGCTAGATTTTCACTTACCTAGCTAATTTATATGAGTAACAGATGACAATACCATAACAGAATACGGGCATAGTCTTGATTATACAGAATAACTGGCTTAAGTTTGAATTTAATAAGATAAAGTTGAGTTTGGCAGGAAAACTCGAAAATCCTTATGAATCCTAGAATAGAGATTACAAACATTAGCAAGAAGGCTAAGAAGAGTAGACTATATTAATTCAAGCATCAAGAACAACAGTTGGTACAATCCCACCGCAAGCTTCGACTATCTCAAGTTTAAGTCTATTAATTTCTTCCTGAGCGGCTGCTCTTGAGAGAGGACCATCAGGAGACATTGTTCTTCTCAATCTAGCTATTTGCTTCATAGTGCTTCGAATTTTTACATAAGGCCAATGCTTTATTCCTCCCCTATGGCATATTTTCATTAGAACATTTTTGCATAGACGAACTTGTTGAGCCGCTTCTTGTTGAGGTAAATGGAATAAGTCTCTAAGATCATTAATTGACATTGATGCAGCTCTAATATTTTGTTCAGCTCTTGATCGGTATGGATTACTAGGTATGGGGACTGAAGGATTATTATTTACAACCATGAGCTCTTTTCCTTTATTGGATATATTTTCTGTATTGGTTGGAAATGAACTATTAGGGAGTTCATTTTGATTTTTAGTCCATTCCAAACCAACACAAAGGGCCTCATAGTAGGCTGATAGGGGATCTGACACCAGGACATACCCTAAAGAATTTTGATTCAAACAATAATTTTCTAGAAAATGTTTGACATCTTCTAAATTTTTCTTACCAAAGTCAAATACTTGAGGACTGGAAGAACCTCCTTGTACGTCCTGGTGAAAGACAGCGTGGCATATCATACCAATCCTCCCATGAACTTCAAGTTTATGGTATTGAAGTCCATTGGTATGAATGATCTCTCGTAGAACATGGCAGCAACTACATGAGAATGGATTAGTAGTCTCCGTCAAGCTAGAACCAGGATTCCTTGGTTGAGAAGGTACCGTGGACTCCATAAGATCTGCCATATTACGACATCTTTGGACAGGTCGCCTTGATGGACCTGCTTCAGATTCCTTTCTGATAGTAGTTGTAAAAATAGAATCTTGTATCCTTGGAGGAGGAGTAGGAATGTTAATCGTTGAGGCAGATGAATGAACGTTCATACTTACGAGATTTTGGGGAAGTAAAGAAGAATAAGGGTATGATGCATTGTTTGACAAATCAGACAACATGTTAGTCTGATAGTCATGAAGTAAGGCTTCAAGAAAGAAAGGGTTGAATGAATCGGAGACTGGAATAGAGTTACTTGAACCGGCCATGTTTAAGGATAATGTGGAAGGTTATAGTGAAGGTTACGATCGGAGAGGAAATGAATATGTGGAGGTTTTGTGAAGTTTGAGAGAACGTGAAACATTTACTCTTTCTTTACTCTATTTATAGCTGGGCTAGCAACGTCTATATTTTGTTAAGCAGCATCGGATTCTCATCTGTCGTTAGCTCAGAATCATGTAGATTTTGTTGTTATGCGGAAAATTTTATGGCACCGCACCCTAGTGCACCCTAGCCACCGTTAGGGGTCGCAGTTTCCTAGACCTTTGCAGACAGAAATCGCTATGGCATTTATTGCTAGCTGTGTTTTCAAGAAATTAAGTTTGGACGTTTATACGCGCATTTATCTAAGAAATCTGTCTTGGAGGTGCAGCTGACTCAAGATGTCGGAATTGACATTTGAAAATAGGATTTTAAGCGTAAGCGTGCTAAGGTGATAGTAATCTTGGGAAGGGTGACTTCCTAATAATATTAGATGAACCGGAGAGAATCCGAAGATTTGAAATGATGATGAGTTGTGCCAATTAACCCGAGAGCATTCTTCACTCTCTGAGTATCCGAAGAACTCTATGAATTTGTCACAGATAATTCAAAGACTAAGGTTTTTGGATAAACATGTTGGAAGATCGATGGAAAGGTATGAAATGGTGATCCTTAGGAATGCCAGTAAGATGTTAGAATGAATATAGTAAATATTGAGGATAGGCTTTAATTTAATCTAAGCTGAAATAGAACTCAAGAACGAAATGAGCCTTTGTGATATTGCAGGTTGAGGTAGAATTAGAACCTTGTGAATACTGCTGAGGTTGTAGATAGTCTTCATATAATCCAAGAATTAGATTAGGAATTGTGAATCATGATCTTAGTATGATGGGTATTTTTGGGGAAAGTTGGAGGATAGTTCTTAAATGATATAAGCTATGGAGTATGATGAATCTAGTATGAATAATCGGGGTTTTAGAAATAGGATGATGAATCTGAAAGTTGGTAGGGGATCTAGAGGGTTGCTACTAGTAGAAATGTAATATAACAGTTCAACTTAACAGTTGTATTGATTCTTTAGGAGACTGAATTGATTGAATAAATTGAGATATTAGAATATGGTATTAATTGATTTGAGAGAAATAGGGAACAAAATGTGATACCAACATGTATAAGGTGTTCAGAGATTGCCAACTGTTTAACTAGCATAGGAAATGATCTTGATAATAGAATCTTTCTTTAGAAATAATGAATTGAGTGTTTCATGGATGAGTTGAGTAGAATAAGTTGGAACCTGGAATGTATTCGGAGTTGGTGACTATTTAAAATAGTTGCTAGGTCCCTGAGTATTTGAATTTTGAACTTACCAATGCACTTGCTGTGTTTGGAAATTTTTACGCAATATTTACAACAGGATTTAAGACCAGTTTGTAATCGACATTTATAAACTATGATGTCTCATGGAATGAATCCTTGCGAAATTCGAACAAGAATTGACTTTTACATTATGATTGTGGTGGAAGGTGTACAAGCTAGAAGAGGTTGGAAACTGTTGTGGATATACTTAGTTTGCGGAATCTTGCCAAATGTACTTGTTTTTGAATTACTTGCCATTGGTGAAAGCTAGATTTAGTAAGTAAGTGTTTTCTTAAACTTGAATTGAGGAAGCACGGGTATAGGATAGACGAGCAGAGGCTTGAAGCGGTAAGACCCGTTGAGCTAGTTTGCATATGGTGGTATCTCTAGGCTATAAGACTTATGTGCCTAGTATTGTGTTTGTTGCCTATCATGGTAACATTAGACCTGTATGTCTAAAGTTTATCTTAAGGTTGGCAAAATAATCAGATTATATCATATTGTGGTTATTATGGCCTGAGGGTAACTTCTTAAGCTGTAAGATCTGAATATCCAGTGTCGTGGTAATACAATGAAATAAGCAGAAAGGAAGAATGAACTGGCCTGTGAGGCCAGTGTAACCAAGCGCTCAAATAAGGAACTAGTGGATTCTGTGTCTGAATATTACTTTGGGTACAAGATGAACGAAAATTGTGTTGTGTGCTTGGTGAGCATGTTTGGGAAAGAGATAGGACTTAGGAATAATATGATATATAAAGCTGAGTCGGAGCGGATTGTTGATGCGGGGGATAAGCAATTGAGGAACAAGGCTATTAGCTTGTAAAGGTTGTGTGTAAAGGAATGGCTCCCGGAGATGCTACTTGGGAAACGGAGGAGAGCATGCGACAAACCTATCCTCATTTATTTAAATAGGTTAGAATTCTTATTATAGCGAAATTTTGAGAACAAAATTTTCTTTTAGGAGGGGAGAAATGTAACATCCTGAATTTTGAATCTAATATCTTGAACATAAACCTATTTTGGGAAGACTAGTAGGCTCTATTTTTTGGAAAGTAATAAATTTGAAATCAGTATTTTGTGGGCCCCGTGAATAGTATTTACTATTCACGTATACGTATTTACTATTTACAAATACGTATTTACTATTTAAAAATACGGTATTTACTATTCCAAAATACGTATTTACTATTCATGTGGGACCCACGTCAAATAATTTCCTCTCCCGACAGCCATCCCGTGAGTTTTGAAAAATTTTGCGCGCGGGACCCACTCAATAATAATATTATTATAATATAATATCTTATACTTTGGGAAAACAATAGAAATAAAATTATTTCTAATAAACCGTGAATTAGGTTTTTAAAGTAAGGGTATATTATAAACAAGTGAATTTTTGTCTCAGAGTGGGTTATCTCCAAAGTCATTTCCGTAATCAGCGGAATGATTAAGAGATAGGAAGAAACCGATATTTTGTGAATTAGGACAGATAGTGGAATCTGTAGGAAATAAATCATAACTCAAAATCCTTGAACTAAGTAGTAAACAACTGGACATATTATGAATCAGTGAATTTTTGTCTAGAAGATGGTGTCATCCGAAGTAATTTCTGTATCCGTCAGTGTCCGACTTAAAATCTTCGGCAGGTTACGAAATACCCTAAATAGGATCAAAAATTTAGATGACCCAGATATTTCTAAAGAGCAGAAATAGAACTTCAAGGCTGTGCTTCTGGATTTTTGAGATTTTGCAAAAGATCACGCAATCAGAGCACCGAATAGGGAACTTTATCAGTAAAAAATTATATTTAAAGGTGTGGGACCCACTGCCAAATTTTCAGCCGCCATCCCTTCACGTGAAAGTTGGAAAATTCGTTAGGGGAAAATTGCATATAATGACCCAAACACGAAAAATTACGCTTAAGGACCCATTTTCCAACTATAAATAGACCTTCCATTTCATTTCATTCTTCACAACTTCTAAGAGCCATAGAGAGAGGTAGAGAGAGAGAGAGAGAGTAGAGAGATATTTGCTTGAGAGTTACAATAGCTGGTTGGTGATTCGGGTATTAGCAAGTAACAGGTAACTCTGAATATTCTTCCTTATACTTGTGAATTATGTATGATTATAAATTTGTTTGTTTACTATTTTGACAAGAATATTTAGAAAATATTTATGGTTTTAAGATCTGGTGTGGGAACTTTGATTTGCAAATCTGCAGAGGTACTATTTATACGTACGTTACTATTCACGTATACCGTATTTACTATTCATTTTTACTATTCACATTTACTATTCACGTATACATACCGTATTTACTATTCACGTATACATACCGTATGTACTCTTCATTTTTACTATTCATGTATATATACCGTATTTTACTATTCACATATACGCATAGTATTTTACTATTCACAGATACGCATAGTATTTTACTATTCATAAATACGCATATCAATGTATATAATGGTATAATAATGCATTACTTTTGAGTAAATACATTCATCATGGCGGTTGTAATGTGATGGGTGGAGTAAGGAGGGATTTGAATGATAAGAATGATTTATGCCACCACTCGGTGCACAGTGGATGGTACTTGTTTCAGGGCCCCATCTTCCATGTTTTCCTCTGGCCGGGATTTCATTGGAGTTGTGGGACATGTGACACCTCCTTAGTTATTTTAAAGGAGGGGAGCCATAGTCCAGATTTAAGCTATATACCTTTGGCCGGGTGTATCTTAAGTTTTGGTGAGCTTGGAACAATTCAGTCAAATGAATAAGTTTCTATTGGACTATGTGTTAGCCTATGGCTCCAGTCTGCGGTATAAGGGAGGTGGTGATATAAGGGAGGCTGCATACTGCATAGTGCATTTCTGAACAGTTCAAGAATTTGATATGATGATGAATATTCTGTAAAGACATGAGATGAGAACTTTTGAGATATATATGTTTTAATACCTTCTATATTGATGACTATTAGTATAAATCATTTTGTATGATAAATTATGGAATCTATATATATATTTGAAATCAGCCCATATCTTTTTGTCATATATTATTTGCTCGTGTACGGTAGAAATATTTAGTAGTTACTGAGATGTGTAATCTCACCCCATATTAACATTTTTCAGGTGAATAACTTAGTAGAGATCAAGAGAATGCACCCATGGAGTGAGCTTTGTAGGCTCTTCTGTACTCCTTTAGTTTATGTTGTGTTATTTTATTTGCCATGAACCTAAAAGACTTCCGCATTTTAAAATAACTCTTATTTATTGGATTTATTTTGGCCCTGTATAAATGGATTTCTACCTTTGGCCATATTGTAAATATGTGTTTGAGTGTTGAATATCCTATATTTGGAGGTGTTACTATTATTTTGGCCAAGATTTTGGTATTGAAAATGAGGCGTTACACATATTATACCAATCCTCCCATGAACTTCAAGTTTATGGTATTGAAGTCCATTGGTATGAATAATCTCTCGTAGAACATGGCAGCAACCACATGAAAATGGATTAGTAGTCTCAGTCAAGGTAGAAGCTGTAACATCCTGAATTTTGAATCTAATATCTTGAACATAAACCTATTTTGGGAAGACTAGTAGGCTCTATTTTTGGAAAGTGATAAATTTGAAATCAGTATTTTGTGGACCCCGTGAATAGTATTTACTATTCACGTATACGTTTTTACTATTTACAAATACGTATTTAAAAAAAATATATATATATATATATGTTATTCGCAAATACGTATTTAATACTTGAAATTTGTGAAATATGAATAGTGTTCACTATTCACAAATACGTATTTACTATTTAAAAATACGGTATTTACTATTCCTAAATACGTATTTACTATTCATGCGGGACCCACAACCAAAATAATTCTCTCCCGACACAAAACTCTCGTGAAGTTTGAAAATTTTGTCAGCGGGACCCACGTAATAGTAATTTACTATTTGAATAATAATATTATATTATTATAATATAATATTATTTACTATTCATGTGGGACCCACGAAAAATTATTTCCACAGAAGAGTCACGGGAGGTTTGAAAATTTGTCACGGGGAAAATTACGTAGAACGACCCAGAGACGAAAATTACACTTAAGGACCCATTTTCCAACTATAAATAGACCTTCCATTTCATTTCATTCTTCACAACTTCTAAGAGCTATAGAGAGAGGTAGAGAGAGAGAGAGAGTAGAGAGATATTTGCTTGAGAGTTATAATAGCTGGTTGGTGATTCGGGTATTAGCAAGTAACAGGTAACTCTGAATATTCTTCCTTATACTTGTGAATTATGTATGATTATAAATTTGTTTGTTTACTATTTTGGCAAGAATATTTAGAAAATATTTATGGTTTTAAGATCTGGTGTGGGAACTTTGACTTGCAAATCTGTAGAGGTACTATTTATACGTACGTTACTATTCACATATACCGTATTTACTATTCATTTTACTATTCACGTATACCGTATTTACTATTCATCTTACTATTCACTTATACCGTATTTACTATTCATTTTTACTATTCACATTTACTATTCACATATACCGTATTTACTATTCATTTTACTATTCACGTATACCGTATTTACTATTCATTTTACTATTCACGTATACCGTATTTACTATTCATCTTACTATTCACTTATACCGTATTTACTATTCACATTTACTATTCACGTATACCGTATTTACTATTCATAATACTATTCACGTATACATACCGTATTTACTATTCACGTATACATACCGTATGTACTCTTCATTTTTACTATTCATGTATATATACTGTATTTTACTATTCACATATACGCATAGTATTTTACTATTCACAGATACGCATAGTATTTTACTATTCATAAATACGCATATCAATGTATATAATGGTATAATAATGCATTATTTTTGAGTAAATACATTCATCATGGCGGTTGTAATGTGATGGGTGGAGTAAGGAGGGATTTGAATGATAAGAATGATTTATGCCACCACTCGGTGCACAGTGGATGGTACTTGTTTCAGGGCCCCATCTTCCATGTTTTCCTCTGGCCGGGATTTCATTGGAGTTGTGGGACATGTGACACCTCCTTAGTTGTTATTTTAAAGGAGGGGAGCCATAGTCCAGATTTAAGCTCTATACCTTTGGCCGGGTGTATCTTAAGTTTTGGTGAGCTTGAAACCATCCAGTCAAATGAATGAGTTTCTATTGAACTATATGTTAGCCTATGGTTCCAGTCAGCGGTATACGGTTGGAAGGGGATATAAGGGAGGCTGCACACTGCATAGTGCATTTCTGAATTATTCAATAAAGAATGATGAGTATTTTGTAAAGGCATTTGATGTGAACAACGGTATATCTAAAAATATCTGAGTATATTAAATTCACATTATATTACCTTTTATTTTTGTCATATGTAATTTGCTCGTGTAAGGTAGAAATATTCAGTAGTTACTGAGACGTGGAATCTCATCCCATATTAACATTTTTCAGGTGATTATTCTAGTAGAGAGCAAGGGAAGGCACCTATGGAGTGAGCTCTGGAAGCTCTTTTGATCTCCAATAGATTATGTTATGTTATTTTATTTGCCATGAACCTAAGACTTCCGTTTTGTATTAAACTCTGAAATATTTTCTGGAATTTATTCTGATTATGTATTACGGGTTTTATTCGAAATGGTAACATTGTAAAAGGATTTGGATATTGTTGAACTCTTTTGAAGGTATTTTCAATATTTTGACCGAGTTTTTGGGTATTAAAATTGTGGTGTTACATTTTTGGTATCAGAGCTAAAGGTTCCATGGCAATTTTGTTTATTTTCTAAAGTGATTTCTTTAAAAAAAAAATTAAAAAAAGTTCGTGGCAAATTAAATATCATAACATGAGCACTTCCCTTTGTTAGATTTAGAATTTATTTAGCTATTTTTATTTGTTTAGTGTCCTTATAGTATTAATCATAGGAGGAGATAATGGCAAGAACTCGAAGAACTAATTCAACCTCTGCTCCATCCCAAAGAAGTCTCCCTCCGCATCAAGATGGTCCCTATCCTCAGGATAACAATGCCCTTTTGGCAGAGTTACGAGACGTCATCTTGGAGATGAGAGAGAAAGTGAATAGACACGAGGATGAACTAGCAAAAGGAAGAGGCCAAGGTGGTAAGGAAGGAAAGGAGAAGGCTCTGGAAGTCACACCTTCTGACCATCAATCTAGGGGAGGAAGTCGTTCTCGCACTGAAGATGGAGGTAGTAGCGGTTCTCATTCTCAATACCATCCCTTACCTATTACTGAGGTTTGGGAAAAATTTCGGAAGTTTACTCCACCGATGTTCGAGGGGAAGCTAGATCCGATTGCAGCACTGGAGTGGCTGAAGCGTGTAGAAAAGATTTTCAGAGTTATCGAGATTAGCTCACAACAAAAGGTGATGGTTGCTGAACAATTGTTGCAGAAAGCAGCTGAAGAATGGTGGGAAAGCACCAAAACAAAAGGAAATGCTGAGATGACGTGGGAAGAGTTTAAGGAAAAGTTCGAAAATTATTACTTTTCCCCTTCAATCAGAATAGAGAAAGAAACTGAATTCCTCACATTCAGGCAAGGGGAATTACATGAAGACGAATTTATTACTCGCTTTTTAGAGTTGTCTAAATTCTGCGGATATTCACAGAACAACTCTAAATGGTTGAGTGCTCGATTGGTTGAAAAAGCTAGACCAGACCTAAAAACAGCTCTATCACCGTTCCTTGATGAAACAAGGGATTTTGAAGAAATATGTGACAAACTGCGCACGATAGCAAGGAACAAACGAGAAGAGGAAGCTGAGAAGATGAAGGGTTTTCAGGCCAGATCTACACACCTCATGAGACCAACGGGAGGAGTTACTAAGAAGCAGAGTCACAACTTCAGTAATGTGAATACGCAGTTTAGCCAACCATCCAGAAATCACTTTGGTGGACCATCGAGGAGTTATTTTACTGGACCCCAAAGAAGTCATTTCAGCAGACCACCGAGGAGTCAATTCAAAGGACCTCAAAGGAGTCACTTCAGTGGAGGTCAGAGTTCATATAGGGGATCCACAGCTCCTGTTGCAAGCACCGCTAACAATCAGATGTGTGCCAAGTGTGGAAGAATACACCAAGGACCATGTGTGACGTGTTTCAACTGTGGAAAGCCAGGACACATTTCCAGATTTTGTGAGGAGGAGCCTCGAGGAGCCAAGGATGCTAGAACTGCAGTGCCAGGGAAAGTGTTTGCACTATCACATCAGGAAGCAAGTGCTTCACCAAATCTGATTAAAGGTATCCTCAAACTCCAAGGTCTTGAAGTAGAAGCCTTATTTGATTCTGGTGCTACACACTCTTTTATATCATACGACTGTGTGCCTCGATTGAATTTAAGAGTGAGTGAATTGCCTTATTATATGATTATTTCTACACCGGCGGGAGCTTCAGTAAAAACTTCTAGGGCTTGCTTAAATTGTACGATTGAGATTGATAATAGGATCTCAAATATAGACCTTGTTTGTTTACCCACGAAGGGTATCGATGTAATAATAGGAATGGATTGGTTGTCAGCTAATGACATCATCCTTGACTGCAAGAGGAAGACTATCTCTCTTGCGGATGACTCTATGAGTCATAGTAGACCACAATTATTGTCTATAGTACAAGATGAAAAGCCTGTTCATCATGGTTGTCTTGCGTACATGGTGTTTTTCTCCATTCAAACAGAAGTGGAGGAAGGGATAGAGAACATTGAAGTGGTGAAAGAATTTCCGGAAGTATTTCCGAAAGAAATGACAGGTTTACCCCCAGAGAGAGAAGTAGAATTTTCTATTGATCTCGTACCTGGAACGGAACCTATATCTAAAGCTCCTTACCGAATGTCTCCATCGGAACTAGCAGAATTGAAGAGGCAGATCGAGGAATTGTTAGAAAAGGGTTTTATCAGACCCAGTGTATCTCCTTGGGGATCGCCCGTACTCTTTGTGAAGAAGAAAGATGGGAGCCTGAGACTATGCATTGACTATCGCCAGTTGAATAAAGTGACTATAAAGAATAAATATCCTTTACCCAGGATCGACGATCTACTTGATCAGTTGAAGGGAGCATCCATATTCTCCAAGATCGACCTCAGATCAGGTTATCACCAACTGAGAGTCAAAGCTGAAGATGTCTCAAAAACTGCATTCAGAACTAGATATGGCCATTATGAATTTCTTGTTATGCCATTTGGGCTAACAAATGCTCCAGCAGTATTCATGGATTACATGAATAGAATTTTCCGATCATATCTAGATAAATTTGTAGTGGTTTTCATTGACGACATCCTTATCTACTCTAAGGATGAAGAAGAGCATAAAGAGCACCTTAGAATCGTGCTACAAGTGTTGAAGGAGCACAAGCTCTATGCGAAACTGTCTAAGTGCGAATTTTGGTTGAAGGAAGTAAAATTCCTAGGCCATGTCGTATCGGCTGAAGGTGTTGCAGTGGACCATACTAAAGTTGAAGCAGTTCTCCAATGGGAACGACCAAAGTCCGTGACTGAGATCAGGAGTTTTCTAGGTCTAGCTGGCTATTATAGGAGATTTATCAAGGGCTTTTCGCAGATAGCTATGCCTTTGACAAAGTTAACTAGGAAGGGTCAACCATATGTATGGGACGAAAAGTGTGAAGCAGCTTTTCAAAATTTGAAGACTAAGTTGACTACGGCACCGGTACTTATAATTCCAGATCCTGCTCAGACCTTTACTTTGTACACAGATGCTTCCAAGAAAGGTCTTGGGTGTGTATTAATGCAAAATGGTAGGGTAGTAGCTTATGCTTCTCGACAGTTAAGGCCACATGAAGGGAATTATCCTACTCACGACTTAGAACTGGCAGCAGTAGTGTTTGCTCTGAAGATTTGGAGGCACCACCTCTACGGTTCAAAGTTCGAGGTTTATAGTGACCACAAAAGTCTAAAGTACCTGTTCGACCAAAAGGAACTCAACATGCGACAGAGGAGATGGATGGAGTTTATCAAGGACTACGACTTCGAATTGAAGTATCATCCAGGAAAAGCGAACGTTGTAGCAGATGCCTTAAGCAGAAAGACAATCCATGTAGCCCAGATGATGATCAGAGAACATAAATTGCTCGAGGAGATACCAAGTACATCTATTGATGTAATGTCAGGTTTGGTCGCTACCATGGAAGCATTAACTATTGAAAGCACAATTTGGAAAGAGATTAAATTCGCTCAGCTCGAAGATGAGTATCTATTAAACGTGAGGGAAGATATTGAAGAAGGAAAAGAATCAAAATTTGGGATCGATAGAGATGGGATATTAAGGTATAAAGGAAAAGTGTGCATACCTAATGATGGAGAAATAAAAAGGCTCATACTAGAGGAGGCTCATCGGAGTAAATACACTATCCATCCTGGAGCAACCAAGATGTATCATGATCTTAAGCAGAATTGGTGGTGGCGAGGCATGAAGAAAGATGTGACTGACTTTGTCACTTGTTGTTTGACTTGTCAGAAAGTCAAGATCGAACATCGGAAACCTCCTGGATTATTAAAGAATTTGGATATCCCAGAGTGGAAATGGGACAGCATCTCTATGGATTTCATCATGGGGCTTCCTCTAACGACATCCGGACATAATGCCATTTGGGTAATTGTCGATAGGTTAACTAAGTCAGCTCATTTTCTAGCAATTGCAGCAGAATACTCATTGGAGAGACTAGCAAAGATCTACATGAAGGAGATTGTCAGATTGCATGGGATACCGAATAGCATCGTATCTGATCGTGATCCACGATTCACTTCACGATTTTGGAAAGCATTGCAGAATGCTATGGGAACTCGGATGAGTTATAGTACCGCTTATCATCCTCAAACTGACGGGCAGACTGAGAGGACTATTCAAACTCTAGAAGACATGTTGCGGGCTTGTGCAATCGAACTAAAAGGAAGTTGGGACGATCATCTTCATCTTGCGGAGTTTGCATATAACAATAGTTATCACTCCAGCATTGAGATGGCACCTTATGAGGCTTTGTATGGAAGAAAATGTAGATCTCCTATTTGCTGGACGGAATTGAATGAGCGAATTTTAATAGGTCCAGAACTTGTGGACGAGACGACTCAAAAGATTAAGGTGATTCAACAGAAACTTCTCACTGCTCAGAGTCGACAGAAGAGTTATGCTGACAAGAGAAGACGACCGTTGGAGTTCATGGTGGGCGAACATGTATTCTTAAGAGTCACACCAATGACTGGCATTGGTAGAGCAATACGAGCAAAGAAGCTTTCGCCTCGTTTTATGGGTCCTTATGAGATTTTGGAGAAAGTTGGACCGGTAGCTTACAGAATTGCATTACCTCCACAGCTTGCGAACCTTCACGATGTCTTTCATGTATCGCAACTGAAGAAATACCAACCGGATCCTTCCCACATTATAGAAGTAGAAGAGGTAGAACTCAAGGATAACATGACGTATAAAGCCGAGCCGGAGCGGATTGTTGATGCAAGGGACAAGAGATTAAGAAACAAGACCATTAGACTTGTAAAGGTCGAGTGGAAAGGAATGGCTCCCGGAGATGCTACTTGGGAAACGGAGGAGAGCATGCGACAAACCTATCCTCATTTATTTAAATAGGTTAGAATTCTTATTATAACGAAATTTTGAGGACAAAATTTTCTTTTAGGAGGGGAGAAATGTAACATCCTGAATTTTGAATCTAATATCTTGAACATAAACCTATTTTGGGAAGACTAGTAGGCTCTATTTTTGGAAAGTGATAAATTTGAAATCAGTATTTTGTGGACCCCGTGAATAGTATTTACTATTCACGTATACGTTTTTACTATTTACAAATACGTATTTAAAAAATATATATATATATATATATGTTATTCGCAAATACGTATTTAATACTTGAAATTTGTGAAATATGAATAGTGTTCACTATTCACAAATACGTATTTACTATTTAAAAATACGGTATTTACTATTCCTAAATACGTATTTACTATTCATGCGGGACCCACAACCAAAATAATTCTCTCCCGACACAAAACTCTCGTGAAGTTTGAAAATTTTGTCAGCGGGACCCACGTAATAGTAATTTACTATTTGAATAATAATATTATATTATTATAATATAATATTATTTACTATTCATGTGGGACCCACGAAAAATTATTTCCACAGAAGAGTCACGGGAGGTTTGAAAATTTGTCACGGGGAAAATTACGTAGAACGACCCAGAGACGAAAATTACACTTAAGGACCCATTTTCCAACTATAAATAGACCTTCCATTTCATTTCATTCTTCACAACTTCTAAGAGCTATAGAGAGAGGTAGAGAGAGAGAGAGAGTAGAGAGATATTTGCTTGAGAGTTATAATAGCTGGTTGGTGATTCGGGTATTAGCAAGTAACAGGTAACTCTGAATATTCTTCCTTATACTTGTGAATTATGTATGATTATAAATTTGTTTGTTTACTATTTTGGCAAGAATATTTAGAAAATATTTATGGTTTTAAGATCTGGTGTGGGAACTTTGACTTGCAAATCTGTAGAGGTACTATTTATACGTACGTTACTATTCACATATACCGTATTTACTATTCATTTTACTATTCACGTATACCGTATTTACTATTCATCTTACTATTCACTTATACCGTATTTACTATTCATTTTTACTATTCACATTTACTATTCACGTATACCGTATTTACTATTCATTTTACTATTCACGTATACCGTATTTACTATTCATTTTACTATTCACGTATACCGTATTTACTATTCATCTTACTATTCACTTATACCGTATTTACTATTCACATTTACTATTCACGTATACCGTATTTACTATTCATAATACTATTCACGTATACATACCGTATTTACTATTCACGTATACATACCGTATGTACTCTTCATTTTTACTATTCATGTATATATACTGTATTTTACTATTCACATATACGCATAGTATTTTACTATTCACAGATACGCATAGTATTTTACTATTCATAAATACGCATATCAATGTATATAATGGTATAATAATGCATTATTTTTGAGTAAATACATTCATCATGGCGGTTGTAATGTGATGGGTGGAGTAAGGAGGGATTTGAATGATAAGAATGATTTATGCCACCACTCGGTGCACAGTGGATGGTACTTGTTTCAGGGCCCCATCTTCCATGTTTTCCTCTGGCCGGGATTTCATTGGAGTTGTGGGACATGTGACACCTCCTTAGTTGTTATTTTAAAGGAGGGGAGCCATAGTCCAGATTTAAGCTCTATACCTTTGGCCGGGTGTATCTTAAGTTTTGGTGAGCTTGAAACCATCCAGTCAAATGAATGAGTTTCTATTGAACTATATGTTAGCCTATGGTTCCAGTCAGCGGTATACGGTTGGAAGGGGATATAAGGGAGGCTGCACACTGCATAGTGCATTTCTGAATTATTCAATAAAGAATGATGAGTATTTTGTAAAGGCATTTGATGTGAACAACGGTATATCTAAAAATATCTGAGTATATTAAATTCACATTATATTACCTTTTATTTTTGTCATATGTAATTTGCTCGTGTAAGGTAGAAATATTCAGTAGTTACTGAGACGTGGAATCTCATCCCATATTAACATTTTTCAGGTGATTATTCTAGTAGAGAGCAAGGGAAGGCACCTATGGAGTGAGCTCTGGAAGCTCTTTTGATCTCCAATAGATTATGTTATGTTATTTTATTTGCCATGAACCTAAGACTTCCGTTTTGTATTAAACTCTGAAATATTTTCTGGAATTTATTCTGATTATGTATTACGGGTTTTATTCGAAATGGTAACATTGTAAAAGGATTTGGATATTGTTGAACTCTTTTGAAGGTATTTTCAATATTTTGACCGAGTTTTTGGGTATTAAAATTGTGGTGTTACAGAAGCAGGATTCCTTGGTTGAGAAGGTACCGTAGACTCCATAAGTTCTGCCACATTACGACACCTTTGGACAGGTCGCCTTGATGGACCTGCTTCAGGTTCCTTCCTGTTAGTAGTTATAGGAATAGAATCTTGTATCCTTGGAGGAGGAGTAGGAACGTTAATCATTGAGGAAGATGAATGAACGTTCACTTCTGTGGGATTCTGAGGAAGCAAAGAGGAATAAGAGTATGGTACATTGTTAGACAAGTAAGCCAACATGTTAGACTGATTGTCACGAAGTAAAGCTTCAAGAAAGAAAAGGTTGAATGAGTCGGAGGCTGGAATGAAGTTGCTTGAACCGGCCATGTTTAAGGATAATGTAGAGGGTTATAGCGAAAGATATGAACGGAAAGGAAATGTGTATGATAATGTGAAGCTTAAGAGAATGTGAAACAATTACTCATGCTTTACTCGATTTATAGCTGGGTTAGTAACGTTTAGATTTTGTTAACCAGCACCACATCTTCATCTGTCGCTAGCTCAGAATCATGTAGACTTTGTTGTTATGCGGAAATTTTATGGCACCGCACCCTAGTGCAACCTAATGCACCCTAATCACCCTTATAGGTCGAAACCTTTTTGAATTTTGGTGCAGGCGATAATCAACACAGCATTTATTGTTAGTCGTGTCTCAAAGAAATTAAGTTTGGACGTTTATACGTCGCATGGTGATTACTTAATGACCAAATCTCTAGGAAATCTGACTTAGGTATGCAGCTGATTTAAGTTGTCGGGACTGACATTTGAAAATGAGATTCTGAGTGTAAGCGTGCAAAGGCGATAGTAATATCGGGGAAGGTGATTTTTGTTAAAGTTTGAAATTTGAAACATTTCGAATTAAGGTCGAGTACCTTGTAGAGAGAAAAATTGGTGATCTTTAGGGATGTTAAGAAAATGCTGATAGGAATTCGTATGATTGAGGATAGTCTTGAATATGATTTAAGTTGAAATGTGACAATTGAGTACCTTTGAGGTAGTATTAGAACTTTGTGATAATATTGACATTGTGAGAAGAGCCTTTGTATGTTTTAGGGATCAAATTAAGAATTGTGAATCACAATCCTAATATGTACAATAGGCAATATGATTTCTTAGCTTAGCTGATATTGAGGTTCTAAAAGTCAAATTGTGAATTTGATGATTGACATTTTGGGAATATCTGAGGATAGTATTTGTATGACTTGAGGTATTATGAGGTTGCTAGCTACAGAATCAACTTAGGGAAGGATCTTGATTATGAAATATTCCCTTTGAGTTACAGGTGAGAGTTAGTTCCTTGATGGAACCGTATGATAGCTAGAGCCTGGAAGTGTTATACAGGATGACATCCTAAAAAAAAACAGTTGTTTGATTTCTGCGTATGTTTGAAAAAAATTGAATTTTGAATTTACCAATGCACCTGCGGTATTTGAGAATTTTCTGAATTGAAATTTTGAGCAGAATGTTTTCAACTGAGTTAAAGTTCAATTTGAAGTAATTATTTTTGAACAATGCTGTTTCATTGAAGGGATCCTTATGGAACCCAGAGCTTGAATTGAACTTTGAATTTTATAAATTTAATTCTTAAATGAAAAGTATTCAGTAGAATTTGAGACCAGTTTGAATGGTCTGTTTGTAAAATGTGTTGTCTCATAAAAGGGGTTTTTGTTATAACCCAGAATTTGAAAATTTAGTTTTCAACTTTGTTGTGGTAAATGCAGTACGGAACTGGGAGAGGCTGGAAACTGTTATGAATATACTCGGTTTGCTGGGTCTTGCCAAATATTCGTTTTTGAATCACTTGCCATTGATGAAAGCTAGATTGAATAGTGAATGTGTTTTCTTGAACTTAAACTGGCAGCGAATATGCTTTTTATGAAAATACTAGTTTTATAAAGTGAGATTTTGAAAATGTATTGCGACCACAAATATTTAAATTTGAAAATCAGGAAGTTGAATTTGAGATAACATAAGTAATGACATGACTGTCATCGCTAATGTTTTGTATCGAAAAGCGGTGCAAATGGTAATTATGTTAATATAGGAACAGAAACTGATAGAATAGTCTAGAAATCTGAACTAGTTAAGTTAGGAAGTACGTGCTAACTACTAAGCTATACAAGAAAAGCTAGTTTGAGAACTTAAATTGAGGAAGCTTGAGCATAGGGTAGAAGAGCAGAGGATCGAGGCGGTAAGACCCGTTGAGCTAGTTTGCATATGGTGGTATCTCTAGGCTATAAGACTTATGTGCCTAGTATTGTGTTTGTTGCCTAACATGGTAACATTAGACCTGTATGTCTAAAGTTTATCTTAAGGTTGGCAGAATAATCAGATTATATCATGTGGTGGTTATTATGGCCTGAGGGTAACTCCTTAAGCTGTAAGATCTGAATATCCAGCGTCGTGGTAGTGCAATGAAATAAGCAGAAAGGAAGAATGAACCGGCCTGTGAGGCCAGTATAACCAAGCGCTCAAATAAGGAACTAGTGGATCTTGTGTCTGAATATTACTTTGGGTACAGGATGAACGAAAATTGTGTTGTGTGCTTGGTAAGCATGTTTGGGAAAGAGATAGGACTTAAAGATAATATGACACATAAAGCTGAGCCGGAGCGGATTGTTGATGCGGGGGATAAGCAATTGAGGAACAAGGCTATTAGCTTGTAAAGGTTGTGTGTAAAGGAATGGCTCCTGGAGATGCTACTTGGGAAACGGAGGAGAGCATGCGACAAACCTATCCTCATTTATTTAAATAGGTTAGAATTCTTATTATAGCGAAATTTTGAGGACAAAATTTTCTTTTAGGAGGGGAGAAATGTAACATCCTGAATTTTGAATCTAATATCTTGAACATAAACCTATTTTGGGAAGACTAGTAGGCTCTATTTTTTTGGAAAGTGATAAATTTGAAATCAGTATTTTGTGGGCCCCGTGAATAGTATTTACTATTCACGTATACGTTTTTACTATTTACAAATACGTATTTAAAAATATATATATATATATATATATATATGTTATTCGCAAATACGTATTTAATACTTGAAATTTGTGAAATATGAATAGTGTTCACTATTCACAAATACGTATTTACTATTTAAAAATACGGTATTTACTATTCCTAAATACGTATTTACTATTCATGTGGGACCCACGGCCAAAATAATTCTCTGCAAACTTTCCCGTGAGTGACAAACTTTCTTGTGACTTTGAAAAAAATGGCCGCGGGACCCACTCAATAATAATTTATTATTTAAATAATATTATATTATATTATTAAAATATTAAAATATTATTAAAAATTTTTAAAACTTTCACGAGGGCGGCTGAGAGTAGTCACGGGAGGGTTTCTTTTTAATTTTTGGAAAAATTACGTAAAATGACCCAGAGACGAAAATTACACTTAAAGACCCATTTTCCAACTATAAATAGACCTTCCATTTCATTTCATTCTTCACAACTTCTAAGAGCCATAGAGAGAGGTAGAGAGAGAGAGAGAGTAGAGATATTTGCTTGAGAGTTATAATAGCTGGTTGGTGATTCGGGTATTAGCAAGTAACAGGTAACTCTGATATTCTTCCTTATACTTGTGAATTATGTATGATTATTAATTGGTTTGTTTACTATTTTGGCAAGAATATTTAGAAAATATTTATGGTTTTAAGATCTGGTGTGGGAACTTTGATTTGCAAATCTGCAGAGGTACTATTTATACGTACGTTACTATTCACGTATACCGTATTTACTATTCATTTTACTATTCACATATACCGTATTTACTATTCATTTTTACTATTCACATTTACTATTCACGTATACCGTATTTACTATTCATTTTACTATTCACGTATACCGTATTTACTATTCATTTTACTATTCACGTATACTGTATTTACTATTCATAATACTATTCACGTATACATACCGTATTTACTATTCACGTATACATACCGTATGTACTCTTCATTTTTACTATTCATGTATATATATCGTGTTTTACTATTCACATATACACATAGTATTTTACTATTCACAGATACGCATAGTATTTACTATTCATAAATACGCATATTGATGTATAAAACTTTATGGTATAATAATGCATTATTTTGAGTGAACATATTCATCATGGCGGTTGTATTATGATGGGTGGAGTAAGGAGGGATTTGAATGATAAGAATGATTTATGCCACCACTCGGTGCACAGTGGATGGTACTTGTTTCAGGGCCCCATCTTCCATGTTTTCCTCTGGCCGGGATTTCATTGGAGTTGTGGGACATGTGACACCTCCTTAGTTATTTTAAAGGAGGGGAGCCATAGTCCAGATTTAAGCTATATACCTTTGGCCGGGTGTATCTTAAGTTTTGGTGAGCTTGGAACAATTCAGTCAAATGAATGAGTTTCTATTGGACTATGTGTTAGCCTATGGCTCCAGTCAGCGGTATATGGTTGGAAGGTGATATAAGGGAGGGTGCATACTGCATAATGCATTTCTGAACAGTTCAAGAATTTGATATAATGATGAATATTCTGAAGACATGAGATGAGAACTTTTGAGATATATATATGTTTTATTACCTTCTATATTGATGACTATTAGTATAAATAATTTTGTACAAGAAATCATGGAATCTACATATATATTTGAAATCAGCCCATACCTTTTTGTCATATATTATTTACTCGTGTACGGTAGAAATATTCAGTAGTTACTGAGACGTGGAATCTCACCCCATATTATCATTTTTCAGGTGAATAACTTAGTAGAGATCAAGGGAATGCACCCATGGAGTGAGCTTTGTAGGCTCTTCTGTACTCCTTTAGTTTATGTTGTGTTATTTTATTTGCCATGAACCTAAAAGACTTCCGCATTTTAAAATAACTCTTATTTATTGGATTTATTTTGGCCCTGTATAAATGGATTTCTACCTTTGGCCATATTGTAAATATGTGTTTGAGTGTTGAATATCCTATATTTGGAGGTGTTACTAATATTTTGGCCAAGATTTTGGTATTGAAAATGAGGCGTTACACTAAGGATGCTAGAACTGCAGTGCCAGGGAAAGTGTTTGCACTATCACATCAGGAGGCAAGTGCTTCACCAAATCTGATTAAAGGTATCCTCAAACTCCAAGGTCTTGAAGTAGAAGCCTTATTTGATTCTGGTGCCACACACTCTTTTATATCATACGACTGTGTGCCTCGATTGAATTTAAGAGTGAGTGAATTGCCTTATTATATGATTATTTCTACACCGGCGGGAGCTTCAGTAAAAACTTCTAGGGCTTGCTTAAATTGTACGATTGAGATTGATAATAGGATCTCAAATATAGACCTTGTTTGTTTACCCACGAAGGGTATCGATGTAATAATAGGAATGGATTGGTTGTCAGCTAATGACATCATCCTTGACTGCAAGAGGAAGACTATCTCTCTTGCGGATGACTCTATGAGTCATAGTAGACCACAATTATTGTCTATAGTACAAGATGAAAAGCCTGTTCATCATGGTTGTCTTGCGTACATGGTGTTTTTCTCCATTCAAGCAGAAGTAGAGGAAGGGATAGAAGATATCGAAGTGGTAAACGAGTTTCCGGAGGTATTCCCGAAAGAAATGACAGGTTTACCCCCAGAGAGAGAAGTAGAATTTTCTATTGATCTCGTACCTGGAACGGAACCTATATCTAAAGCTCCTTACCGAATGTCTCCATCGGAACTAGCAGAATTGAAGAGGCAGATCGAGGAATTGTTAGAAAAGGGTTTTATCAGACCCAGTGTATCTCCTTGGGGATCGCCCGTACTCTTTGTGAAGAAGAAAGATGGGAGCCTGAGACTATGCATTGACTATCGCCAGTTGAATAAAGTGACTATAAAGAATAAATATCCTTTACCCAGGATCGACGATCTACTTGATCAGTTGAAGGGAGCATCCATATTCTCCAAGATCGACCTCAGATCAGGTTATCACCAACTGAGAGTCAAAGCTGAAGATGTCTCAAAAACTGCATTCAGAACTAGATATGGCCATTATGAATTTCTTGTTATGCCATTTGGGCTAACAAATGCTCCAGCAGTATTCATGGATTACATGAATAGAATTTTCCGACCATATCTAGATAAATTTGTAGTGGTTTTCATTGACGACATCCTTATCTACTCTAAGGATGAAGAAGAGCATAAAGAGCACCTTAGAATCGTGCTACAAGTGTTAAAGGAGCACAAGCTCTATGCGAAACTGTCTAAGTGCGAATTTTGGTTGAAGGAAGTAAAATTCCTAGGCCATGTCGTATCGGCTGAAGGTGTTGCAGTGGACCATACTAAAGTTGAAGCAGTTCTCCAATGGGAACGACCAAAGTCCGTGACTGAGATCAGGAGTTTTCTAGGTCTAGCTGGCTATTATAGGAGATTTATCAAGGGCTTTTCGCAAATAGCTATGCCTTTGACAAAGTTAACTAGGAAGGGTCAACCATTTGTATGGGACGAAAAGTGTGAAGCAGCTTTCCAAAATTTGAAGACTAAGTTGACTACGGCACCAGTACTTATAATTCCAGATCCTGCTCAGACCTTTACTTTGTACACAGATGCTTCCAAGAAAGGTCTTGGGTGTGTATTAATGCAAAATGGTAGGGTAGTAGCTTATGCTTCTCGACAGTTAAGGCCACATGAAGGGAATTATCCTACTCACGACTTAGAACTGGCAGCAGTAGTGTTTGCTCTGAAGATTTGGAGGCATCACCTCTACGGTTCAAAGTTCGAAGTTTATAGTGACCACAAAAGTCTGAAGTACCTGTTCGACCAAAAGGAGCTCAACATGCGACAGAGGAGATGGATGGAGTTTATCAAGGACTACGACTTCGAATTGAAGTATCATCCAGGAAAGGCGAACGTTGTAGCAGATGCCTTAAGTAGAAAGACAATCCATGTAGCCCAGATGATGATCAGAGAACATAAATTGCTCGAGGAGATACCAAGTACATCTATTGATGTAATGTCAGGTTTGGTCGCTACCATGGAAGCATTAACTATTGAAAGCACAATTTGGAAAGAGATTAAATTCGCTCAGCTCGAAGATGAGTATCTATTAAACGTGAGGGAAGATATTGAAGAAGGAAAAGAATCGAAATTTGGGATCGATAGAGATGGGATAATAAGGTATAAAGGAAAAGTGTGCATACCTAATGATGGAGAAATAAAAAAGCTCATACTAGAGGAGGCACATCGGAGTAAATACACTATCCATCCCGGAGCAACCAAGATGTATCATGATCTCAAGCGGAATTGGTGGTGGCGGGGCATGAAGAAAGATGTGACTGACTTTGTCACTTGTTGTTTGACTTGTCAGAAAGTCAAGATCGAACATCGGAAACCTCCTGGATTATTAAAGAATTTGGATATCCCAGAGTGGAAATGGGACAGCATCTCTATGGATTTCATCATGGGGCTTCCTCTAACGACATCCGGACATAATGCCATTTGGGTAATTGTCGATAGGTTAACTAAGTCAGCTCATTTTCTAGCAATTGCAGCAGAATACTCATTGGAGAGACTAGCAAAGATCTACATAAAGGAGATTGTCAGATTGCATGGGATACCGAATAGCATCGTATCTGATCGTGATCCACGATTCACTTCACGATTTTGGAAAGCATTGCAGAATGCTATGGGAACTCGGATGAGTTATAGTACCGCTTATCATCCTCAAACTGACGGGCAGACTGAGAGGACTATTCAAACTCTGGAAGACATGTTGCGGGCTTGTGCAATCGAACTAAAAGGAAGTTGGGACGATCATCTTCATCTTGCGGAGTTTGCATATAACAATAGTTATCACTCCAGCATTGAGATGGCACCTTATGAGGCTTTGTATGGAAGAAAATGTAGATCTCCTATTTGTTGGACGGAATTGAATGAGCGAATTTTAATAGGTCCAGAACTTGTGGATGAGACGACTCAAAAGATTAAGGTGATTCAACAGAAACTTCTCACTGCTCAGAGTCGACAGAAGAGTTATGCTGACAAGAGAAGACGACCGTTGGAGTTCATGGTGGGCGAACATGTGTTCTTAAGAGTCACACCAATGACTGGCATTGGTAGAGCAATACGAGCAAAGAAGCTTTCACCTCGTTTTATGGGTCCTTATGAGATTTTGGAGAAAGTTGGACCGGTAGCTTACAGAATTGCATTACCTCCACAACTTGCGAATCTTCACAATGTCTTTCATGTATCACAACTGAAGAAATACCAACCGGATCCTTCCCACATTATAGAAGTAGAAGAGGTAGAACTCAAGGATAACATGACGTATAAAGCTGAGCCGGAGCGGATTGTTGATGCAAGGGACAAGAAATTAAGAAACAAGACCATTAGACTTGTAAAGGTCGAGTGGAAAGGAATGACTCCCGGAGATGCTACTTGGGAAACGGAGGAGAGCATGCGACAAACCTATCCTCACTTATTTAAATAGGTTAGAATTCTTATTATAGCGAAATTTTGAGGACAAAATTTTCTTTTAGGAGGGGAGAAATGTAACATCCTGAATTTTGAATCTAATATCTTGAACATAAACCTATTTTGGAAAGACTAGTAGGCTCTATTTTCAGAAAGTGATAAATTTGAAATCAGTATTTTGCGGGACCCACAGCCAAAAATAATTCTCTGCAAACTTTCCCGTGAGTGACAAACTTCTCGTGAACTTTGAAAAAATTTGGCTGCGGGACCCACTCAATAATAATTTATTATTTAAATAATATTATATTATAATAATAAAATAATATATATTATATTATATTATTAAAATATTATTAAATTTTTTTAAAAAGAATCACGGGGCGGCTGAGAGTAGTCACGAGAAGATTTCTTTTTAATTTTTAGGAAAATTACGTAAAACGACCCAGAGACGAAAATTACACTTAAAGACCCATTTTCCAACTATAAATAGACCTTCCATTTCATTTCATTCTTCACAACTTCTAAGAGCCATAGAGAGAGGTAGAGAGAGAGAGAGAGTAGAAAGATATTTGCTTGAGAGTTATAATAGCTGGTTGGTGATTCGGGTATTAGCAAGTAACAGGTAACTCTGAATATTCTTCCTTATACTTGTGAATTATGTATGATTATAAATTTGTTTGTTTACTATTTTGGCAATAATATTTAGAAAATATTTATGGTTTTAAGATCTGGTGTGGGAACTTTGACTTGCAAATCTGTAGAGGTACTATTTATACGTACGTTACTATTCACATATACCGTATTTACTATTCATTTTACTATTCACATATACCGTATTTACTATTCACGTATACCGTATTTACTATTCATTTTTACTATTCACGTATACCGTTTTTTTACTATTCACAGTTACGCATAGTATTTTACTATTCACAGATACGCATAGTATTTTACTATTCACAGATACGCATAGTATTTTACTATTCGTAAATACGCATATCAATGTATATAATGGTATAATAATGCATTATTTTTGAGTAAATACATTCATCATGGCGGTTGTATTGTGATGGGTGGAGTAAGGAGGGAATTGAATGATAAGAATTGTTTATGCCACCACTCGGTGCACAGTGGATGGTACTTTTCAGGGCCCCATCTTCCATGTTTTCCTCTGGCCGGGATTTCATTGGAGATGTGGGACATGTGACACCTCCTTAGTTGTTATTTTAAAGGAGGGGAGCCATAGTCCAGATTTAAGCTCTATACCTTTGGCCGGGTGTATCTTAAGTTTTGGTGAGCTTGAAACCATCCAGTCAAATGAATGAGTTTCTATTGGACTATATGTTAGCCTATGGTTCCAGTCAGCGGTATACGGTTGGAAGGGGATATAAGGGAGGCTGCATACTGCATAGTGCATTTTCTGAATTATTCAATAAAGAATGATGAGTATTTTGTAAAGGCATTTGATGTGAACAACGGTATATCTAAAAATATCTGAGTATATTAAATTCACATTATATTACCTTTTATTTTTGTCATATGTAATTTGCTCGTGTAAGGTAGAAATATTCAGTAGTTACTGAGACGTGGAATCTCATCCCATATTAACATTTTTCAGGTGATTATTCTAGTAGAGAGCAAGGGAAGGCACCTATGGAGTGAGCTCTGGAAGCTCTTTTGATCTCCAATAGATTATGTTATGTTATTATATTTGCCATGAACCTAAGACTTCCGTTTTGTATTAAACTCTGAAATATTTTCTGGAATTTATTCTGATTATGTATTACGGGTTTTATTCGAAATGGTAACATTGTAAAAGGATTTGGATATTGTTGAACTCTTTTGAAGGTATTTTCAATATTTTGACTGAGTTTTTGGGTATTAAAATTGTGGCGTTACACCCTACCCATATTCCTCAACTTAGCCTCCTGCACCATCCCCCCATCTTTGTCGTGTGACAGTCCATGTACTTTCCCTCCCATCCTCCTCAAATAATTTTTTATAAAAACCCTGAAACATTTCAGTAATTTCCTTCTCATCCTCAGTCCAGTCACCACCCTCCTTCTTGAGCATGCTAATTTTATTCCTCCTCCTTCTACCAAGAGTTTTCATGTGGTAGTACCTCGTATTACGGTCTCCTTCCTCCAAGCACTTCCCCCTAGATTTTTGAAACCAAAGTATCTCCTCTTGTCTAAGAGTATGCAGTAATTCCTCCTCCAGCTCTAACTCCAGATTCACTAAGAAAGGATTGTTTCTTCGCTCACAACTTCGCTGGATACCCCCTAGCCTCCTTAGTAAGTTTCTTTTCCTTTCTTCAATCTTCCCAAAAACATCTCTATTCCATCGAATAAGGGCATGTTGTAAATCCCTCAGCTTTTCATGTGCCTCACCCTCCCCTCTCCAATTCCCACTCAAGACATTTTCAAAGTCCACGTGCATTTGCCATGCCGCTTGGTACCTGAATTGTCTCCCTCTAAGCCCTCCATCCAATCCATCCAGGCTAATCAGTAAAGGGTGATGGTCAGAGCATAATCTCGGTACCACATGAACCTCAGCCTTCACAAATTTTTCTTGCCATTGAATATTGCACAAGCACCTATCTAGTCTCTTGTGTACCCTTTCTAATCCATCCCATTTAGGGCCTTTCCAAGTATAGAAGGGGCCCTTAGCTTCAACGTCAATAAGATTGCAATCTTGTATCCAGTTATTGAAATGCCTACACCTTGTCTCATTAATTCTCCCTCCACCCGACTAATCCAGTGGTGTCTTGATGTCGTTATAGTCTCCATCCAGCAACCATGGTACACTGATATCCCTTGCTAATCCACATAACCGGTCCCAAAGAATATGTCTACGGTGTTCAATGGGACTCGTGTGGATAGCTGAAAATAAGAGCTCTTCATTCCCCAGCCTCAAATTACAGTGACTAACTTGCTCATCTAGCCTTATGACATCCACTATAAGGTTATCAAAATCCCAAAGCAGCCAGATGCCCCCTGAGAATCCCACTGCCTCCTTCCCTATAGAGTGTTTAAACCCCCATTGCCTGACAACTTTTGATGCTTGAGCCCCACTTATTCTAGGCTCCAATATAACCACAAGATTCAGCTTATATCTAGAGCGCATGTCACGTATTACAGATGCTACCCCTTTACTGGCAGCACCTCTACAGTTCCATACTAATATGTTTAACATATTAACCATATAAGTAGTATAGAGCAAACAATCACCTAATCTGTATGTTCGAGAACAACACACTCCTCCACCATACCTGCATTTGAACACTCAATGGAAACCACATCCTCCATCGGCTTTGGCGACCCTGTCATCTCCTTATCCTCCATTCTTATCTCCTTCCCATTAGAATCACCAGGGTTCAGATTCTCCTTTTCGGTCACATTCACTTTCCTTCCTTCGTATCTATCTGGGTTTG
Source organism: Acacia crassicarpa (assembly GCA_034222035.1). Classification (NCBI taxonomy): domain Eukaryota; kingdom Viridiplantae; phylum Streptophyta; class Magnoliopsida; order Fabales; family Fabaceae; genus Acacia; species Acacia crassicarpa. Next base: position 64,094,672 of record JAWXYG010000002.1, on the reverse strand, counting down.
TCCCTGGCACTGCCTCGTAACTGCGGTAGACATGTTGACTTTCATATGGGCTCCGACCATTAATACCTTTATTAGCCTCAGTTAACACATTAGCCCTTCTGCCATCCTTCTCAGATTTCGCCTCTTGCATAGCCCTTCCTATGGTCTTCCCATTGCTCTTCCCAGCCCCGCTATTGCTCTCCCCCAAGCTCCTCTTCTTCTCGGAATTTCTTTGCACACCACCATCCCCCTTCCCCATTCTTTTATTTGGCTCTTCAATCTCACTACTTTTCTCACTTTCTTTTTCAACTCCCACCATCCCAGACACATCACCATCACTCTCCTTCAAGACAGCAAATCTCGACCCTGAACTCTGCTTTGACATAGTCACAGCATGTCTTCTTTGTCTATTAGGCCGCTGAACAGTTTTCCATAATTCTCTTGTATCTGAATTAGTAGATCCTCCCTTGCTAACCTCTCCTGGACCTTCCACATCCATACCTTCCTCAGATTGCTTCTTTGCAAAAGCTTCACATCCTTCCTTATTATGCCCAAAGCGACCACAATTTTTACACAGCAATCCTAGACTCTCATAAACCACACTCAGCACCTGACCCTCCACACTATATTCAGGCACCAACGGTTTAGTCAAGTCTAGCTCAACACACATTCTTGCAAATTTGCCCCTGGCCCTCTGAGCTGTGTGGATATCCAAGCGAATCGCCTTACCGATTGAATTCCCCAAGTTGAGCAAAAAAATTTTATCAAACAAAGGCGCAGGCAGATCCGGGAACCTTACCCATGCCACAACCGATTCAATCTTCTCACGCTTCGGGCTGAATTTAGGCCTCCATCTAGCAACACTCAGATAAGCATCAGTAATCACCCACGGCCCTCCCGTTAGCGCCTCCATGTAGTCCTCATTGTGTTGGAAACTAACTAAATAGAAATCATTATCTAGATCTAGAATATCAATGTTACCTTTCCTGGCCCAGATCTGTCTCAGTTTCTTGACCATAAAGCCGTATGAAGGTTGACGGCCCAGGAGCTTCACCACTAGAGTTCTTCGAAAAGGTCTCACTAATCTCTCCTTCTCTTTTTCTTCAAACGTGAAATTAGGACACAATGGATTAGAGACATCCACACTAATTCCATCGCTAGGATTTAGAACCTTTGAGAAATCTGTATCAATTCCATAGCCCTCCGCTTCCTCATCATCTTCGCTTTTGCTCCATTCCCACCAGCACACCTTCTGATTCACATTCTGTAAGAGCGTTTCCCTATACGACAATGGCTCTTGCTCTTTCAGTCCAGGCTTCATCCACGGTTCTTCGCGAGGCCTCATCGACTCCTCTCCCGTAAATTCCTCAGTCGCTAAACGCGCCTTCCTCTTCCTCCGATTCCATTCGTCCCTATCCTCCTCCATCATACTCTCACTTTCCCCTCCGCGCACAGCGCGATCAGAGGGGACACTCATCTTTTCCGTCGCAGTGGGCGACGGAGCTCACAAATTTGATCGCAGAAAGTCGAGCCCTAGCAGAGCTCAAAAAAAAAATATATTTACTCCTCTAATATTTAGTGTATCCAACACTTTAAAAGTATTGTTTGATATATTCAGCACCCTGTGAGAAATCATTGTTAAACTTTAGTGCCTCTTCACATGTGAGAGCCTTAATATGCAAGTAGGTGGAGTTTGCTCTATTGTGAACCAACAAAGACTGGTCAAGCTCACGAGTATAAGGCCCTGTTTGGTATAAGATTTGAGAAGGGAAAGGAAGGGAAGAGAAAATTGAGGGATGAAAGAAAATGACTTGAGGGAAGATTAGTTGTTTGGCAGAAAGAAAATAAATGGGTAGTGGTTGGTAAAAAAATCAGAAAATACCTATTTTACCCTTAAAAGTAATTAATTCAAAATGAAAAGATTTTTTTTTTTGGCAAAAATATATTTTTTTAAAAAAAATCCTCATATCAAGTTTGAATTTTTCTAAAATATTATCCCGCCAAATTAGAATTTGTCTAAAAACATTTCCCGCCAAGTTCAAATTTGACTAAAATATTCTCCTTCCAAGTTCGGATTTATCGCGTAAGTTCGAACTTATCTCATAAATTTGAATTTAATCTATTTTCTTGCATTTTAGACAAATATATTTTATGAGGGGTTAATATGTCCAAAAGTGTTATTGTTCACGTGAGAAATTAAGATCCCACCAATTTTGGTAGGGTCTTATCTTCCCACATATAAGAGAAGATGGGAGGTTCCGGAAACTTGAGTTTTTGGAAGATTTGACACAAAAAGCGTACCAAACAAAGGAATTTGATAATCTTCCTTTCTCTTCCAACCGAATCCGTGTACCAAACAGGGCTTAAGAGATATGCTGATGAGGTGCAAGAGCTCGATGAAGGAGATAGGTGGATGAACGACTGAAAACTACTCCCCCTATTCTAAACATAAAACCTATTTTGGGTTAGTGGTCAAAGTGGTTACTTATTTTCTATTTGACCTTTGTAGAAGTGCAATGAGAAACAAGTCAAGTTGTAAATATAATTTGTGTTTGATTTACAATGGCATGAGGGGTTTTTTTCAAACTGAAAAGTATTTGGATTATTATTTGAAAAATGAGTTAAAACTGAAAAAGACATGAATCTTATTGATACTACATATATATTAGTTGTATGGAATATGTTATTCTACATACTCTTATTTTGTCTACCTTTAATTACCCCTTTCAATACGTTAGATTATAATCTTATCCAACGATGGAGATGTGAAGGATAAAATAAACCTTTTTTACCCCTTCATCTCCCCCGCTGCCTCTCACCCTCTCTCTCTCTGTCGGAAAATATGGCGCAAACACACATTCCGGCATGCATTTCCTTCACTGCATCTTGTAAGCCACACATGGAGGGTTTGCTGCAGTTGACAATCCCTGATTAGTCTCTCTCTGTATCTCTCTCAACATCTAATAATCCAATTGCTGAAAAATATAGTAACGAAGAAACTCATGAAACAATAATATTTAATCATAAAGCAATATGAATAAACTAATTTCCATCGCTAGGGTTTAAAGCACATAGTTTAAGAATAGATCCTTGTACTTAGACGATGAGGTTGGGATCTTTGTTTTCGAACTGAAGCACAGAGGATGATGTACATCGAAGTGGGAAGGAGCAGGTTTGATATATCTATATATGGCGTTTAGCGTCGCAGTTATTTCAATCCATGACGCCGACTTAATCGGAAATCATGAGAAAGTTTGCTCTTTCAATGCCTTTTGAAAACATGATCCATCCTATTGATTTATTGTTTCTTCATTGGATTTTAATTTGGACTAATGGTTCCTAATCTCTGTAATCAATCTTAATCTATTTTTCTTGAATACGTTTTGGTTATATGTCTAATTTTTTGGCGTCCATGCCACTAGAGGAGAGAGGGGTGAGAGAGCGGAATAGGTAAAAGGGTTTATTTTATACTTCAAATCTCTGCCATTAGATGAGACTATAATCTAATGGTTTTGAGAGTGGTAGGCAAAATAAGAGTAGGCAGAATAATCTATCCCTAGTTGTATATATTATGATATTTAAAGATAAAAATTTAAATTATTACTCTCTCGGTCCTAAATATAAGATAAAGTTGAATTTTTTAAAGAAATTAAGAAAACTAATTCAAATTATTTTATATTATTTTTCCTCAAACTAGTAGTTTGACTAGTTAAATTATTTTTTATTTTTATATTTTGCCACATTTCCGTACTTTATTTTTCGAGAAACTCTAAAGCGAACAACGTTGCTGGAGCTTAATCTCTACCAATGCTTGCATGCTAACTTTCACAGACAAGTAGCTTTTTTGGTTCAAGCTTATGTTGGACCTTTTTTGCATCCAACTTTCTTTTAAAAGCCACCAACATTTTTTACACCTCAACGCTTGGGTGACCGCCCAACCCAAACAGAGTGAAAAAGTATATAGTGAAAATTATATTACAAATTTTGCCCTATATCTAGAACCGGATGTAGTATGATAATTGCTTAAATATAGAATTTGATATTTGAGTTCATGTTAATGTAAAGAATGCCTAAAAATGAATTAGCTGATCGGTTTTTAATTTCATTATTAAACACTAGCAAAACAAGCATAATATTAAACCCCAGGTCTTGTCACTTGTTCATATTAGTGAATTTGGTTAAGGTATTAGACAGATCAACCTGCTTTGATTTTATATTAAGTCACGGGTATTGTCACTTGATCATTAGATTTGTGCTCTAATAACTATATTTTAATATGATATTATATATAATTTATTTGTGAATGTTCCAAGTGCATATTCTATTCTTGGAGAATTAATTACCCGATGATGCTAGAAAGTTGAAAAATGTATGAAATTCATCATAGAATTGTTATTTTTCTTATACAAAAACATATAAAATTAGATTCCGTGATCACTGGGTAATTAAATCTTTTAACATTATTGGCCAAAAAAAATCTCTAAACATGTGCTTACGAACCATTTTAAAAAATTCTTTTATTATACAAAACGTAACCAACACTTTAATTGTAACTATTGCGAGGCGAGTAGCTTGTTTTCCCACTAATCGATTCATTTTATCGAAAGATCTTAAAAGGCAGGGGCCAGGGAATATATATATATAAAAGAAGCATATTGGTACTCCTCACATCCATAATATATGATATATTTAGGGAGTTGATCTTAATCATAAATATAAGATAAATTTTTTATATTTATCAATATTTTTTTAGTTTACGATATTGATGCTCCCTCAATAATTACAAAAAAGAAAAATTTTGAAAGATGATTGAGATATTTTAAATAATACATATCATATTAATTAATTCAACTAAATTTTTAATCTAATTAAATTGAATAAATATATTTTATATTAAAAATCAAAACGATTAATAAATAATGGCGAGCTATGTGTGTGGGCAAAAGAATGACGAGTTGACGAGCCCATTTATTTAGCGGGTCAAGTTTTCATCCACAGGAAAGTTTGGTCCAATGTACCGCCTACAGCGTGTATCCTCCAATGCCAAGCGCTTGCTTTCCACGTGTTTGACAACTGCCCATCCCCTTTTCCCACTAAGAACCTCTTTACATTTACCCGCCATTATCTATATATATATATATTTTTTTTATGGGTTAAAATTAGTAGGTACCTGTTTGATTCAACCAACCGCAAAAATATCACTCTCCTATATTCATTCATGGTTCTTAAAATCTCGAATTATTACTGTAATTTTACATTTTTACGATTTTTTTCTCATTAAAATGATTTTACTAATTTTCTAAATGCCTTTAAGCTTTTATGATTTTGCTATGTTACGATTTTACGTTTTACGATTTTTCATTTTCATTACATTTTCAAGTAAAATCCATGTTTTCACAACCATGCTCATATTAAAGATTACTGTGCCAAACAAATACTAGTATTAGTCAATACAAAGAAGAAGAATGGCTAAAAGTGTCATTATATTTTAGGGAGAATGACACTATGTTTAACAGCCATAAATTGTCTCCCACAGACGAAGCTACGTTATGATATTTAAAAAGACCATGTCACCCTTAAGTTACAACTCCCTATGACCACCCTTGCCTCAAGGGCAACATTGCCTTTTTCAAATTTCACTGTCCTATTTGCAATTACCTCACCTGCAAGGTCCTTACTCGTCATTCTCTCAGCAGAATGTGGTGGTAAATTTGGAAACATGTTAGAATAAATTTAGCTCGTATTTCTTTAAAGATAAAATAAATAAAAATCAGGATTAATAAATGAATAGAAAATAAAATGTAGAGGCCACTTGGCACCGTTAGGCCATGAACATAAGTTATAACACCCAGAAAACACTGACACTTGCCGTTTGCCATGCAGGGTACACATAACCCACTGTTTCATTTATTCACGCTTTTTTTTTAATAAAAATTAATTAATTAACCATGGTTCAGAAGCACCTTGATTTGCTCTTTCCTTCTCCATTACTGCAGAGCCATCCAAGCGGAGTGGCGTTTTGGCCGCTTCATCATTGACTCAGCGATTTAACCCGCAAAACAGGGGTCGCTTTAACCGCCAGTTTCCATGCAATCTAGGTACGGGAGGCTGGGAAAAAAAAAAAAAAAAATACTGCTTTCCCTAACCAAGTAACCATTATGCCATATTGCCATTATCCAATGTCATATGGCCCCTGGTTTTAGCTCTGAATTGAATTTTTTTTCTTCTTCCTTCTCTCTCTTCTTTCTATATAGACACATATCATCTTCCTTAACTTCCCTATCATGCCCAGTAATCCACCTTGTCTTCGTACGGGCACTTTACTTCGTTTTCAGCTTTCCACCCATACGAATACCTCTCACCCTCTACAGTCAACTGCACTTAATTTCATTCGCACTCTTGATTAGGCCCATAATTTCTTCAAAGTCTGGATTTTGGTTGTGGAAGCAAAGATCTTGGTTATGTTTTCTTGAATATAATGTGTGGGTGAAAGGACAGAGGCCATCGGCATCAATTCAGGTCTTGAGACTGTGTGTTATCTGTGAAAATGGAGGCGGGTTTGGTGGAACAGGGAAGGGACAGATCAGTAGGGCATGCGAACAAGGTTGGTTATGGTAAGAGATTCATCGGTAAGAAGAGGAAGCCTTACAGAAGGGTTAGGCGTAGTCCCACTGTTTCAAAGGCAAGTCAGGAGCTTTTTGTGTCATGCCGGGACACATTTAAAGGCCCCGACACCGTTCCTTCTTCCCATGATGTTCAGAAACTATGCCACATTCTCGGTATATACACAACTTTCTCTTGATTTTACTTCTACTCTGATATGTTTGGATTAATGATAGTATAGACCATAGGAGGATTCTATCTCTCCGCTGTTGCATGTTATGCCTGCTGATCTGTTTCCCTTCGTCTTATCCTCTTGACATTTCTATTATTTGTGTTCACTTTAATCAGATGCCGTGGAGCCAGAAGATTTTGGATTAAGTAGTGACTTGCATTTCTTCAAGCCTGGAAACGTGTTCAGAGAGAATCCAAGGGTCACATACACAAGCGTTTACCAGTGCGAGAATTTCTCTGTAAGTCCCGCAAGCTGTTGGGTATATATGTATTTGTGTGATATACGTACATATATCAATATAGTTGTTCTTATCTTTTATATGTGTAGCTCTGCATCTTCTTCCTACCAGCAACGGCAGTGATTCCCCTCCACAACCACCCGGGAATGACAGTGTTCAGCAAGCTTCTGCTTGGACAGATGCACATTAAATCCTACGATTTGGTCGATCCTATTATTCCTGAGACATCTGAGAATACGTCTCGACCATCTCAATGTGGGTATTGAAGTCTTTCTCTGAACATGGCGTTGTAGCATGTACGGGGTTTATCTGGATCTGACATGTAATATCTGTTGGTTTGGTATGTGCAGTGAAATTGGCCAAGTTAAAAACCGATAAGGTGTTCAATTCACCTTGTAATACTTCAGTGTTGTATCCGACCACGGGAGGCAACATACATGAATTCACAGCTATAACTCCATGTGCAGTGCTCGACGTGATTGGCCCTCCTTATTCTAAACAAGATGGCCGAGACTGTTCCTACTACAGAGATCATCCCTATACTGCTTTTTCAAGTCAGTAATACTGTCACATAGACTCTGGTCTATATATTCTTTGTTGATGAAATACATGTGTTTGTATCTAAATGGAAGCCATTTTTGTGTTGTAGATGGAGAGATTAACAGGGCGTGGGCGAAAGACGAAAATGGAAGGTTTGGGTGGTTGGAAGAGATTGAGAGGCCAGAGAATTCTCAGATGGACGGAATTGAATACTTAGGACCTCCAATTATAGAACCTGGTAGCGAGTTAGATCTCGTTTCAGAATCCAAATTACTACAGAGAGAGTTTGAGTTCTGAGTTGAGCGATCTTCTTCATATATATACTCGCCGATATATAAAGATAATATTGTATTTACTAATTTAGGGATGCATTCAAGTTTGGCCTTTTGTGTATGGCATGATCACCACCCTTCTTGGATTTATACTCTCAGATGTATATATCAACAGATCTCCTCACTAGAAAGATTATATAATCTAGCAGGCTACTACTGGTGTAAAAAAGCTCTAACTTGTGTTGGTGATTCATAATGGCGAGCCTCCAATAACATGTGAAAATTCTGAAATATATTATAGTTTGGTAAATTGTCTCCTTTGCTGGACCCGGTTCGGGTCCAGCTAGAGAATGTCTAAAATTGACTTGTTGGAGGGAATCAATTTAGGTGGGGAAGGGTAGGCCAAAGAAAGTGGAGGCACACTGTGTTTTTGGTATCAAGATCGGGAATTGACTTTTTAAGGTGATGCGTATAACGTTTTGCACAATGTAGGTGAAGAGACTAATGAGGTCCAATCATGAAAAGACGGAAAGCTTGGCTGGAAAGGAAGGCGAAGTGAAGTGGGGTTAAAGACTTTAAAAGCATAAACTAATGAGAAAGAGAAACAGGGTGGATAACGTTGCAATAGAGTGAAGCTAATAATGATGGAGACGTTGTTGTCCCATAAAAATATCTGAGAGATAAGGGAATGTCAGTGCTCAAAAACTGGGGTACCTTCTTTTATCAATGAAGCGCTTCAGGATTCTTAATTTCTTATGTTTTAATGTAGCCTTTATTATTATTATTATTTTTACCAACCATTTTTATGCAACATGGATGGGATTCGAATATTACAAAGATAACGTTGAGCTTGAAACATTACATCAAACAACTGACACATCCAAACATGGTTAAGACCTTCGTGGATCGTGGTGCATCGAATAAGGTCTAAACAATAATCAGGCGGCTCCAAAATAAGTACACATTCCTGGTTTAACTCTGGAGTCGTCCTAGCAAGGCAATCAACATATTTTAGAGCTTTTCCAATAAGTGTGTATAATTTCTAAGTCCCAGTTAGAAAATATGAGCGATCTCAAGTTCTAATAATTGTATATGGAAAGTGATATATATGTCAAGTATTCCAGCCAAGATACATATGAAATATACTGAATAACTGTATTTTATTGGATGCTTATGTGTTTTTTCTATTTTGAATAACCTGGTTAAATTAATAATTAGGTACGATAATTTGCTTTGGGCTTTTTAGTCTCTTCCATTACCACCAAAAAAATATAATATATAAAAATAGGGACTACAATGTGAGGGTGGCGCCGTGGCGGGGTTTAACTTTCTCAAAAAACTTAGTAGCCAAAAACAAAAAAACAAAAAACTTCCTCAAAACTGTGGGCTTCATCATGTCTACTTGCTTTTTTAAAAGCCCATGTTTCCATAAAAAAAATTATGAATTTTAGGTTGGGCCATATATTATTACTTGTTTGCACAACTCTCAAAGTGGTGCGTGATTGTCTTGGGTTCATATCAAACTAATCATTTAAAAGGTTAAAGTGCAAAAATATATATAAGTTTTTTTTTAAAGTGTATCTAATACTAAATATTTTTTAGGAAGTAAAAGTAAATTTGAACTTATAAGATAGGTGCAAATGTCATCTTCAACTAGTGGAAACTATGACTTTTTCATTTATATTGTAAGTCTATAGTTACTTTTGTCTCTAAAAAAATATTTGATATTGGATGTATTTTGAGGAAAAAATTATGTATATTTTTACACCTTATCCCTCATTTAAACTTATTCGAGCTTTGTATTCTCTTGTTTTACTTTTAACAATATATGATCTTTATTTCCAACAAAAATTATAAAGGGCGTCAATTGGAAAAATGAGGGAGTATCTTGCTAGCACATCGACTGCTTTCATACTTGAAACATCATAGCATCTAGCTTTTGAAATTGTCTGCTTTATATTAAACATAGTGATTGTATTACAAGGGAAGAAACATTTAGGGCTCGTTTGGTATGAGGAAGATTTGAAAAGGAAAAGGAATGGAAGATTTTGAGGGATGAGAAAAGATGGCTTGAAGGAAGATTAGTTTTTTTGTAGAAAGAAAATGAAGTGGTAATAGTTGGTAAATAATCAGAAAATATATATTTTACCCTCAAAAGTAAGTAATTCAAAATGAAAAGGAAAAATATATTTTTTAAAAAATATCCCCTCATCAAGTTTGAATTTGTCTAAAATATTCTTCCGCCAAGTTCGAATTTATTATATAAATTCAAATTTAATCATATTTTCTTGGATTATAGGGGGGGAAAAATTATAAGGGGCAAATATATCTAAAAGCATCACTTTCCACGTGAAAACTTAGGTTTCCACCAATTTTAATAGGATCTTATCTTCTCATCTTTAAAAGAAGATTAGTAAACCCGAGAACTTGAATTTTCGGGAAGATTGAACATAAAAAGTATACTAAATAAAGGAACTTGCTCATCTTCCTTTCCTTTCCTACTTGTTCCATACATATACCAAACAAGCCCTAAGTTTTTTCCTACCCTCCTAACCCTTCCCCAATCCATATGCACGCATAATGGAAAACGCTACCAGTAGATGATTCTCCAATCCATATGTATGCATAATGGTAAGCGTTACCAGTAGATGAGCATCGACAAGCTACCTCAGATATTCTCCAATGCATATGTATCCAAAATAGAATGCACTACCGGCAGATTTTCCAATGCATATATATGCATAATGGTAGGCGCTACCAGTAGATGAGCATTGACAAGCTAGCTCAAATCTTCTCCATTGCTAGCTTAGACCATTATAAAGGTTTGTATAGTGGTAAGCGCTCTCAGCAGATAGGCAGACTAGCACAAACCTTCTCCAATGCATATGTATGCGTTGTAACACTGACTGTCATGACAAATTTTTTTCAATTGTATTTTTATATGATAAATATTTAGACTAACCTCATATTAGTAGATTTCCTTGAAAAATGATTCTCTTCCGTAAAGACAAAAGGCAAAAGAAACAAATTAGCACTAGAACTCTCTGTTCATTCTCTTTATCTTCACTTTTTTTCCTTTAATCTATTTTTTAATTACTTATTTTCAAACGTTGAAATTTAATAGTTAGTTTCACTTGCTATGTAGACTGTGTGTCATAAAAGATAAAACCTTCAAACAAATTGAATGCACCCTTGGTGCCTTCACTGCCTATGCATGTAATAATATGTTTAAAAACTGTACTACTGCTAAATGCACACATGGAGTTCACGCGCAAACAAATCACTGCACATGAAACCAAAAAAAGGTTCAAATCAAGCTATGGTTCCACTGTTAAATTTCTCCAGAAATGTGTCTAGGAGAAATGACGCTTCTTCATCAAACCAAAACCGACAAAATAATCCCTACCTTTTCTTTTGGGTCTAGCCTAAAGTAGAATCATAATATGGTCAGATTTAGCTGCACATTTATCCTAACTAGACCAACTGTCTAAAAGACAGAAATATAATAATTAAAAAAAAAAGGAAGGAAGGAAAAGAACAAGGAAAGGAAAGGCATCCAACGTGTTCAGATATTTGGCAAGTTGTAATATTTTCAGATTAATAGTAATCCTAGCGGCAAACTCTTATCATAAAACTTACTTTTAAATACGCAATTTGACCTCACAAAGAACAGAGTATATAGCATGGTTGCATGACAAGAATTCTGAAGTTGCGATAGTCTCCATTCGCTACAAAAGCACCAAGAGAATTGAGTACATGATAACCAATTGATTAATTAATAGTAACATAATTTAATATTTTAACTGATCCTTGGGAGAAAAAGTGCAATAGCAGTATGTGACATGATCTCATATCACGATGAAAATTATTGAGTTGTTAGGAAGCAGATGAAGCACTTCATATTTTAGCCGTTGTTTGGAACACTCATCATGTTGTGGAAGACTGGAAGCTACTTTTTTGTCTCTGCTCTTCAAGTGAGAATGAAAACATACTCAGTTCTACTAATGGTAAACAAAAGAGAAAAAGTAAGGCGCCAAAAGCAAGAAGTATAAAATGAGGGCCCATCTCTTAAAGCGAAGCGACAAAAAATATAGGCTTAGTGATCCCAGAAAGCAATAGTTCTAGTTGGTTACAGTTCTCACGCTCTGAGCCGACCTTCTGTTAGCTTCCTTTGTAATCATGAGAAAAATAAAGTGACAAAGTAAGTTCATTAGCGAAATCTGCTGCTGGACTCCACATGTTCATGTCAAAGATATCATCTCGAGGAATAAAGGGGTCTCCATCCCTTCCCCCCGAATCTTCCTTTTACTTTTATATCAGAAGCGATGTTCTCTGCAATGCAAAACAATGCCCCGGGAAATTAATGGACGACCAAGTTCGAGACGTTTCTGACTGGCAATGCTGAAATGTCGGTTTGTGAGATATTCCAGTGTGTGCCTTTTGGCCCTATCATTTTCTTCCGACCCCTCAAGTTCTGACACCTGGGAAACTTGTTTCTTTAAGTCAATAAGATAATATTTGATTTCGGGACTTGATATGCGTATGTTGTTTGATTATGTTCTTCTTCTTCAACCTATAAACAGGAGCAGAAAGAGACATGCTTATAATTTTGACCTTTTTTAAAATCTGGGGTACTTTTACTACTTACCCACTGTGCTTCAGAAAATTCATGCTTAAGTTAGGATATGGAGTTGGCTTGCAATTAGAAAAGAGGACACAATTCTCTAAGGCCTCATAAGCTGGGAAGAACCATATTTGAACTCAGCACTCAAACGACACTGTCGAGGTAATTATCAACTTTTCTGAACAAGTTACACGCTTGGTGGTTTTCCATGAAGCATGTCATTTGTTTGAGCCAGTTGTCAACCTTGGAGACTTTTGGCCTAAGATTAACTGCAGATAACTACTTCATTAAACTTAACCCGCCTTGTTGCAATTGCAGGATTTCTGCTCATGATCTAGGAAAACCACGCTTCAATTCTGAGAGTATATGTGATCTTGAGTATATATTTTCTCAAGCACTTTCTAGGCTAACCACGGAACTCTCGTTCATTTCCTGCACACCCATTACTAATGGCAGAAAAATTCTATCCTACGAAGCTTTTGATTTTCGTGACACTTCTACTTTCTATCAATCATTCAGAGCAGCTGCAATCCTCACTGCCTCAGACTCTTCTAAGAATCAAACGGCTCTTGAACTTTCCTTCTGCTTTAAGTAGCTGGAATAGCAGTACAGACTTCTGCAGTCCTGACTCAGATTCTTCTCAAACTGTTGTATGCTATGAAGATACCATCACGCAGCTTCACATAATAGCTGATAAGAGAGCTTCGCCACTTCCTAAAAATTTCTCAACAGATACCTTTTTCGCAACACTAGCCAGGCTTCCCCATTTGAAAGTCCTCACCCTGGTTTCTCTTGGCATCCGGGGTCCACTTCCTGGCAAGATTGCTCGATTGTCATCACTGGAAATAGTTAATATGAGTTCAAATTTTCTATATGGTGTCATCCCTCAGGAGCTTTCATTACTGTCAAATCTTCAAACACTCATTCTTGATGACAACAAGCTTTCTGGTGAGCTTCCAGATTGGCTTGATTCTCTTCCAGCCTTAACAGTGTTAAGTCTGAAAAATAATCTGTTCAATGGGTCTGTGCCTGATTCTGTGGGTAGATTGGAAAATCTGAGAATTCTTTCACTTTCTCATAATCACTTTTATGGACCAGTACCCGATTTAAGGCATTTGACAAATCTTCAAGTGCTGGAATTTGATGATAATGCTTTTGGACCTCAGTTTCCTCGACTTGGTACCAAGTTGGTCACACTTGTTCTAAGAAACAATAGTTTCAGATCCAGTGTCCCTGCTGAAGTGACCACGTTTCGTCAGCTTGAGAGATTTGATATTTCATCAAATTCATTCGTGGGGCCATTCCACCCTGCATTGTTATCTCTCCCATCTATCACATATCTCAACATTTCTGGAAACCAACTCAATGGAATGCTTTTTGAAAATCTAACCTGCAGTTCTGAACTTCAAGTTGTGGATCTTTCATCAAATCTATTGACTGGAAGCTTACCTGAATGTTTACAGTCAAAAAGCAGTGATAAGACCGTCCTCTATGCTAGAAATTGTCTGCAAGATATTAATCAAAATCAGCACCTACTTCCCTTTTGTCATACTGAAGCCTTAGCTGTGGGAATATTACCTGAGAGTAAGAAACACAAGGATCAATCTAAGGTTGGCCTTTCTACTGGGATAGTGAGCGGGATACTTGGAGGAGTAGCGCTTGTTGCCTTGGTTTTCTTCATTATTAGAAGAGGAAATGTCAGAAGCAGCATTAAGAATCCCCCGACAAGATTAATATCAGAGAGTGCAACTCCTAAATACTCATCCAAGCATCTTTCTGACGCAAGTAAGTCTCTTTTTCTCTCTTGTGAATTCGACCCAACAATTTGGTGTCTGATTGATTGCAACTGGAAGTGTAATAAGAATTTACTTATAAATTAGACTCTGCAGTACTTAAATACGTTCATCTGTATCCTTCCACATTTAAGATATATGGTGTAACCATTTCTTTTTCTTGAACTTAAAGGGTACATATCTCAAACAATGAAGATGGCAACAGTTGGCCTGCCGATTTATCGAACTTTCTCTGTAGAAGAGATTGTGGTAGCAACAAACAATTTCGACACATCTTCTTTCATGGGAGAAAGTTCTCAGGGACAGGTAACCACTTTTCGATTGGTTTTTTCATACTAGTGCACATCAAATAACACTCTTTAATGTACATATCACTGGTTCTTGGCTATTATATATGCCTGATTATTCAAGAAAAATTCAAGCTCAAGTCTTCATGTTTTTGTTCTATCTTTGGTTTCCAATAGTATGTTACTTTTGGTAATGTCTTATTCCTGTATGTTCAGATGTACAGAGGCAGGCTGAGGGATGGTTTTGTTGTTGCTATAAGATGTGTGAAAATGAAAAAAAGATACAGCATCCATTACTTTATGCACCACATAGAACTGATATCACAACTCAGGCACCGCCATTTAGTCTGTGCCCTAGGACACTGCTTTGAATATTATTTAGAAGATTCAACTGTCAGTAGAATATTTCTTGTCTTCGAATACGTTCCAAATGGCACACTCAGGAGCTGGATTTCAGGTGAATTCATTGAAACATCAATTATAATGCTCTACTCCATCATGAAATTGTAATTTTAATCCTGATTTTATCTGTTCTGAATTTTCACTTTCCGTTCTTTATCGTGATGGGGTTACATGTTGTTCAGCAGATAGGCGCGCAAAAAAATCACTTGGTTGGACGCAACGCATAGAAGCTGCAATTGGAGTAGCAAAGGGAATTCAGTATTTGCACACTGGCGTTGTCCCTGGTATATATTCAAACAAAATCAAAACAACAGACGTTTTAATGGATCAGAACCTTGGTGCAAAAATCTGCAGTTATAACCTGCCCTTTTTATCTGACATGGGAAAGGTATGAAGAAAATCGTTGTGTTTTTAGAAAATGGAAAAAGAAATAATGTTTGTGTTCAACGCTGTGCTGTGCTACAATCCTGTACAGGTATATGACACCACTCTGACCAAAAGTCGGAGTTGTGTCATATTTCCATGCAAGTATGATCTTGGAAGATGGATTCAATTGATTCTCACCTAAGCTTATTTTTGCAGGTTGAGCACGGAACTTCCTCCAGTGGCTCAAAAAGTCCTAGCGTTAATAGAAGGTTCCCAATAGAAATTAATTTAGTCTGCCTTTGAGGAGTGACTGAACAATTTAATAACAAACACGACACTTCTCTTAAATGAAAACGAGGACTAACACTATAATACATGATATGGGATGGTTTCATATTAAAAATACTTGAGCTGCATTGTATAAAATAATTAGTCTGTAATGAACGAACTCTATTGCTTTGCAGTGCAAAACATGAAGATAAGTCAGATATATACAACTTTGGAGCAATACTACAGGAACTGATTCTGGGAAGGGCAGCAAAATCAAGGAATGAAGTGGATGGTTTGAGGGTCCTGGTAATAACAAATTCTCGTTTTACCATTTCCCACATTTTCAGATTCGCTTCTTGAAATTTTAGATGATCCATTGCTCATGGAAACAGAAATTTGGTATCAAGAGGATGGCCCTGATTCTTAAGTCAGAATGTCAGTCTCATCACTAAGAATAAAAATATAAGTTTAAGCTTGTCATAGACAAAACTATAAAAAATATACTCCCTCCGCTCCTAATTATAAGACAACATTTGAGAGTTAGTTTTGGTCCTAATTATAGGACAACATTTTAATTTTTGTCAACTTCTTCCTAAAATACCCCTATTTATTCTTTTAAGTGTATTTAGTTTTTGGTGAATATATGTATATGGGTGTATAATCTCTTCTAGTCAATGAAATTTTTAAATTGTTGAATATATATATACACACACGCAAAAACATATATATATATATATATATATATGGTTGTGTGTATGTATCTAGATATGTGTGTGTAACTATCAATATATGTGTGTGTGTACATATGTATTTGTGTGTGTGGGTGTGGGTTTATATGTGTGTATATATATGCATATGTGTGTAGATACACACACACACAAACATATATATATATATGTGTGTGTGTGTGTGTGTTTATATATGTGTGTAGATATATACACACACAAACATACATTTGTGTGCGTGTATATTTATATGTGTGTAGATACACACACACACAAACATATATATATATGTGTGTGTGTATACGCATATATGTGTAGATATATATTCTCTAGCATATGCATGTGTGTGTCTCTCTGTGAGTGTATGGGTGTGTGTTTATATATGTGTATACACACACACACACAAACATATATATGTGTGCATGTGTGTGTCTATATGTGTGTGTGTGTGTGCGCGCGCACATATATACACATATATATGTATTTATAGCTAGACCATTATTTTAATTAAAAAGCGTGTGAAAAGGAAAATTTTAGGTGGAAAAGGTATGTGGTAGGGGTTGTTACTTCACTTTTACTTTTGTCATTTTAAATTTATATAAGGGTATTTTAGGAAAATGAGTAAAATTAACTAATTTAACTTCTTTGTTTAATCTTCCAAAAAGTGATTAAATATGTCTCATAATTAGGACCGGAGGGAGTAATAATAAAACAAAGAACATCCACCCAGTAAAAGCAAGAAAAATTGAGATACAGATAGGTCATGTGTGTGTAATGTATTATTGTTCTGTTACTCAATGTATCAAACTCCAGAATTTGAGAGTCGTTAACAATCCTCATCCTACCAAAAAAAAAAAAAAAAAGTCAAAGCCATAGGACACGATGCCCTTTGAAAAGTAGATGCCAGCATATAGTTTTCTAGTATAAATCATTTGCAAAATGTGAACTGCAATTAATCGAACATCCACCCAGTAAAAGCAAGAAAAATTGAGATACAGATAGGTCATGTGTGTGTAATGTATTATTGTTCTGTTACTCAATGTATCAAACTCCAGAATTTGAGAGTCATTAACAATCCTCATCCTACCAAAAAAAAAAAAAAAAAGTCAAAGCCATAGGATACGATGCCCTTTGAAAAGTAGATGCCAGCATATAGTTTTTTAGTATAAATCATTTGCAAAATGTGAACTGCAATTAATCGAATCTCGTGGCAGTTTCAAGCGAGCATAATTGGCGATGAGGAAGCTAGAAGGAGCATTGTAGATGCAGGTGTTCGCAATTCATGCTTGGACCAATCATTGAGGACGATAATGGAGATTTGTACGAGGTGTCTGACCAAAGATCCAGCAGAAAGACCTTCCATTGAGGATGTCTTGTGGAACCTGCAGTTTGCTGCTCAGGTTCAGGATGCATGGCGAGGGGAATCTCAAAGCAGTGAGGGGTCTCCTGGCTCTCCTTTTGAACCTCGACGACTCACCTTCCATTAGTGTCAATCACGTTTTTTGTATATCAGTTTCAATGTAAGCCACAGGTTCATGTATCCCGCTGAGATCATCACTTGTTATAGCATAACAGAACAACAAAAGATCAGGAACGCCATCTTAGTTCGGCTTTAGACTCAATCCTTATCCGGACCTAGAAGGGCTTTGTCCATATTTCATTTTAAATTCCTTCAATGGGACTCCACTTTCGTTCGAGCCTCCTTGGTTTTCTGTCTTGTCTAATTGAGACGAAGATGATGAATGAGACTCATGTCTTTAACTATGACATACTTCACCCTTAATGTGCAAACAACTTCAGAAATGCTCGTGATTATCTCTCCATGTAATACAAGCGTATATAGTACCAGAACATCTGTTACAGCAAACTTTCGTATGACTTCAAACATATGAAGGATAAACTGCAGAGCTAATCGTTATTTCTAAGACAAAGCTGAATCTCAAATGGAATGGCATGGGTGGGGTATGAGAGGATGAAAGTCCTAATGGCGAATCGCTGTCTTAAGTGTCTTCTGAAGGCAATGTTCCAAAGCAAGAAGAGCTGCCACAAAAACATGGCAAGCCCATAGGCCTTGTCCTGATTTCTCCATAGCTAAAAGTAACCTCTTTATCCCTTTCTATATCTTCTGAAGCAAAGAAACAAAGTCGAGGAAATAAAGCTCCCGACCTTCTCACTAATTTCGTGGTTAAATTACCACCACCACAAGAATGATTAATGAACCGAGCAACATTTCCGATTCTCGTGGCATCAATGTTCATCCTCAAACAAGCCCTTCCAGACGGCAGATGCTCCTTCACAACCAAAAGAGCAGAAGAAAACTTACCTTGCGATGAAAGCTCATCATAACACAGATGTCTCCTTCTCGCCTCCTTGGTTGTCAAGAGCTCACCTTTATTAAAAAGGAAACCGAACATCAATCCTACATGCAGATAAATAAAGCCACGCATGGACACACAAGCAGAAGATATTTCAATCAGTTCACCTTAGCAGACACAATAAATTAATTTTCTATCAATCTTCACACAAACTTTCTTCTGTTGTACATATATTTTACACACAATGCGAAAGTATGAATATTGCACTTCTCTATTTTAAGAGAATTCATGTATATAAGAAATTCTATGGCAAATATCAGTGCACAAAGTCCTCTGCTGAAATGGCATTCTCAAGGAGATGGTGACATTATTTCAAGTTTTCCTTTGTGGTTAACCTAAGGTGGCCAAGCAACATATTAAAATGTGTATAACCATTTACTTCGTCCGGTAACATTTTTTTCAACCAAATGGCAAAAATAAATGTAAATTAACAGAATGAAGGCAAAAAAACTTGTAATAATATAGACCTGCATATTCACATACGAACTGCCCTTTCTGTATCAATTGGTCAGAGTACAAACCCCATCCCTTCCTCCTATCCCTCACGATTTTCAACCGAACTGAAATCCCTTTCTGACTCAAACGATTTCCACACTGCAACCCGCACTTACAACTCAGTCCGCATTCGTTAGCCACATCCAACCCAGCCAAGTTCGAACAAGGACACCTGTTATATTCATCCCCTACATCCCCACAAGTGTCACAGTCACATCCTGATACACTCTGACCCTCTTCATCAACTAAACTCACCGGTTCCATATCAAGCTTACCAACCCCGTCACGGGTGGCAGCAAAATTCGAACCCCATGATTGACGAAGATATTGTGAATCAGAAGGTAGAATTAGGGAAGGAGTGTATGTGAAGAAAGCGTATGGCGTATCATCAACGGTGTTGCAGAATGGGATAGGCCAATTCTCGAATCCTCTTGAAGAATCAGATACGCGGCGGAGGATGACGGTTTTGGCAATTAGGGAAAAGGCTTTGCAGGTCAAAGAGACGTTGGCGAGCTCCAAAGGGGTTAGCCATGGGAGGATGAGTTCTGCGCGTTGAAGGAGTAGAGGTCTTTTGTCACCTTCCTCTTCTTCATGGGATTTGCAGGATTTCGAAACGGGTTCCAAGTCCAACATCATAGGCAGGCCCCTACAATCCCTTCAATTTGTTTCTGCGAGTTTGCATTTTGAGGGAGAACTTTTTCCCAGCAGCGGATTATTAGGCCAGGATAGATCGGGCATAGCGAATGGAAAATATTACAGGTCAGTGGTCACAACTCTTCTCAAACCTCTGAGTGCCTGACGCGCCTTGGATTGGTGATAATTCGGCGGGGTCAGGCGGCTTACCTGTGTTATCTAGGGATGTCTAGAATACCGGAGGTCCAGTCTGACTCGGCCTGACTCAATTTGGTGTGGCAACAAAAAATTTCAACTCGAGATACTTTAAACAGAACAGACCAAACCAATCTTCTCGGGCCGGACCGGACTTCAGGCCAAGGGCTCAAACCCCTTGATCTGGTCCAGTCTGACCCGAGATATATATATATATATATTTTTAACACACACAGTCTCACTCTCACACACACGACACACACGGGAAAACACACTAGCAGGTAGCAACCTTTGGAAGCAATAAATTGTACAAAGATACAAAAACAATAACCTTTCATATAGATCAAACCTCAAAACACAGATGGAGAGTTTTACAACTTTGATTACAACCAACTTACCTCAGATCTAGGGATGTCGTTGACGGTGGGGCAAAGAGGAAGACAGCGGAGAAGTGAGATCGAGGCATCGAGGAAGACAAAGACTCAGAGCAATGGATGTTGGTTGCACCACCATCTCTGACTCCAATAGCCACATCCGGCGAGGCGTCAAGGAGTGAGAGCAAGGGAAGAGAGAAAGTGAGAGATGAAACTGAGCCACTGAGGAAAGAGAGAGTGAGGGATGAAAGAGATGAGATTTGAGAGGGATAGGGGTGCTTTTTTGAGGGGAGGGAGTCAGGGAGCCACGTGATTTTGGCAGGAAAGCAAAAAAAAAGGGGAAAGAAAAGACTTGGATTGCCTGGACCAGTCCAGGAAGTCTACTGCGCTGGTCTGGTCCAGCCCGAGCTCGGGCTGGTGCTGGACTAGACCAGATCTTGGGATGGATTGTCCAGCCCGAGGTTCTACCTGAACCAGAATTCGGGTTGGGGTCAAACCCGGTCTAGTCTGGTCCATGGACATCCCTAGTGTTATCCTACCTGACAAGTCGAGGGATTTGAATTTTATTTATATATATATATATATATATATATATATACACACGGATAGGATATTGTCACCACCAATTTTGATCACTACCACTTTTTCAGTTACACCAAAATCTCAATAAGAGAGAGAAATGATAAAAATAATTGAGATTTTGATCTAATGGTGAAAAAATGGTAGTAACCAAAATTGATAGTAATAATATTCTCTCTCTTATATATGTATAAGTACGCTAAAAAGCCAAGAAAAATGTCATCAAAATTACAAAGATTGGGAAATAACTTCTAAACCCTCTTGATCCACCCATAACCTAAGATACGAAGGACAAGTATCCACTATAGGGGACTTAGACATGCCCGTCTTTACTAAAGTATCAGCCACTCTATTTAGCTCTTTAGGAATGAGTAAAGACAACCATTTAGGATAACGAGGTAATTTTTGTTTGGTTCAGCTTTTGTAAATGAAAGATAGAATAATGTGTTTGCGATAACCATAGTAGAAGTGACTTTTTTTTTTCTAGGTGAGCTATTATTTGGATGATTGTATAAGATGAAAAATAATTGAAAATGACATAAATCTCATTGAATATTAGATACATACATACATAGGTACATACATATATGTGTGTGTATTCGCGATATATATTTTAATAATTGAATATAAAAAATTAAATTTAAATTTAAGAAAGAAAATTACAAAACTCTAAAGTATTTAATTAAATATATTCTAATAGATAAATTAAAATACATACAAATATATATTTAACCTTACATTGCTTATTAGAGCATTTATCTCTAACATTTTTTTTCCCCAAAAACTGAAAAAGTCATGCCAAAAACTGGAAAAAAGTCTTCCTTTTTTTTAGAAACCCATCATTCACAAAAGTTATCCCAAATGTCTATTTTTCTCCCATTAAGCTTTTACTCATTTTCACTAGACCCTTAAAAAAAAAAAAAAACTTATATAGCCATGTCAAACAAGCACTTTGTCTCACTAGTTGTCACGATGGACTTTATCCCCAAAGTTTTTTTAGGCAATTTTATTTAGGAAGTGTCAAATCTAAAGTAATTTTGCGGGCTCTTATCCCAGTTAAGTTTGACTATTAATTGACTAGATATGCTAAGCTGATAGTCTATGTGTTGTTGACATCATTTTTTTTCCTTTAATTTAGATGCAAATTTGACTTGGAAGTTTTCAATAAGAAACAATGGTACTTTAGAAGTTTCTAAGTCGTGGCAATTTCATACTGATTGTTATTTAGGTTGAGTTTACTTGTCAGTTCACTAAATATGCTTATTTTCACAAGTCTATGTGTTATTCACTTCGCTTTTTTCAAAGCCATATTAAAAGTAAGTGTTTTTTTTTTAAAAAATGCATCCCATATGAAGGATTAGAGATAATCAAAGAGGTGAAAACATATTATGCGATGAAGAGAAAATTAAAGAAGTACTTGCCTATCTCAACGTTGTTGGGGTACGATAAAGAGTTTTCGATGGCCTTGTTATCGACAATCTACCTTAATGTGTTATACATCTAGTTACTAAATCTTTTTCTTCATTACTCTTTAGTGAATGTGAACTCTTTCTTCGTATATAACTTGTTATTCTTCAACGTTGTTCACACTACTATCTTAACATATTTGATTAACTAACTGTCAAATTTAACTTAGATAACTATAAGGACGACATTGTTACAATTTGAAAACTTTAAAAGCAGCATTGCTCTCAAGTGAAAAGTTATAAAGCAAATTTTCACTTTAACAAAAATGACACAGACAATATGGGGACTGTTAGTTTAGTATATTTGGTCACCTTGTTGTCAAACTTAATTATAATAATGGCTAGGATAAAATTGTTAATTGAAAAACTTTCAAAGACTAAATTGTCCTTTCGTGACAACTTTAGAAA
The DNA here is from genome assembly GCA_034222035.1 of Acacia crassicarpa. Classification (NCBI taxonomy): domain Eukaryota; kingdom Viridiplantae; phylum Streptophyta; class Magnoliopsida; order Fabales; family Fabaceae; genus Acacia; species Acacia crassicarpa. The sequence continues at coordinate 64,071,816 of JAWXYG010000002.1, read as the reverse complement.
AAAAAAATAGCCCTTTAACCTGAAGTTATAAATGTGAATTTTATTTTATTTTATTTTTTGCACAGAGAAGTTTGGGTGAATTTGATAGATTTAAACCCACAATCTTATAATTATGAACTAATTTATTTACCAACTAGACCAACATTTATTGGAAAATGTGAATTATGAATACGATTCCTACTTTATGAGGAGTGTTAAATTGGGTCTAGGCCCAACAATGGGGAAAATGAAAAAGAATCGGGGCCCAAAAAATGAGTTCGAGATCGCGAGTGTGCATAAATTTTCCAATTTTATTTATATCATATTTTGGCCCATTTGTTTTCCCGTTTGATGATCCGCCATCTTCGAATTTTCAAGGAGACTCCTCGGATAACCCTCGAATTCATCTCCAAAACCCCTCTTAAGCCCGTGCTGGCGGTACTGCCTTGATCGTCTGGTAAGGTGCAGCAAACTATGTATCTTTGCCGGCGAGTATTCACCAAAGCCTCGCATATCCGTCATTTCTCACAAGCCGCCGCAGCCGTCGTCCACCAAGAGCCTCTTGACCTCCCACCATTCACGTATCTTGAAGGTTTTCCGAGGCCCGACCCCAGATACGCTGAGACGATCCTTGCGATACCTCGCTCCGCTTCTGGAAGTATCATTTCTGCCAAAGAGCGAAAGGCTGGGCGAGTTCCCAGCATCGTCTTTGAGCAAGAGGATGGCCAGCACGGCGGCAACAAGCGCCTCATTTCCGTCCGTACCAGTCAGATCCGAAAGCTCGTCAAACATCTTGGTCGATCATTCTTTTTGTCCAGACTCTTTGACCTGGAGGTTCGGGCGGAGTTCGAGTCCGAAGAGATTGTAGAGAAGATTCGGGTTTTGCCCCGGCTGGTAATGTTTTAGCGTCACTTATTTGCTTGCTATATGCCTGCACAAAGCTTTGGATTTGAATTACTTAATGAAAAGATATTTTAAATGATTTAATGCCTTTCTTGAGGAATTAGAAAGTGAAGGATTATTGGATGGTGGATGATTGGTTGAGCTTGCTTTCCTCAATATTGTAGATAGACACTAGCGATGATTTGTAATTTTAAATGTCGTTGGATTTCTTTGTTCGAGTATGGTTACTTTTGCTTTTATCATTCTCCAGAGAGCTAATTACAGGGTTGTCATTCGAGCATTTTTATTTACTTGACTTGTAAGATGAATACTGAGAGAAAATTTTGTTGAGAATCATGCTTTTAAAAGATGATTGCTCCTTGGTCACGGCGACCTTATAGGCATCTAGTTGCATCTGTGATGATTTAGGTGCTTTGTATATATGCTTGTCTTCAAAATGGATTTCGTTTACTTTTATCTTGACAGTCAATCTTGGAGCAGCATCTTCCAATGTAGATAATACCTGTTTGCTCAATGTTTGGCTTGTGTGGTTTGAGAAAATAACCGAATGTTTCTCTTCATATAGTCCATTTATGAGTACGTATGTATACAGTACATTCAGTATGAAGTTACTGACTTGTTCTTTACTCTATCCTTCAAAAACTTTTCAGCTCCATCTGCATGCAAGCAGCGATGAACCGTTAAATGTCACATTCATAAGGGCTCCATCACATGCTTTGTTGAAAGTTAATGTTCCTCTGGTATTCAGAGGAGAAGATGTGTCCCCTGGATTGAAGAAAGGTAACTCCCCAAGGAACAAACTTCGTGGTTATGTTTTGGTTTCCTAAATAATATCATGGTAGCTCTGTAACCACTTGTTGCCCTTTTTTAAAATACTTATTTGGTGGCATACTATGTTTACTAGTTTTGTCATATCTGTACCACTTCTTAAGGAAAGAAAGGAAGGAACTGAGCTTCATAATTTATCTGGACAAGACCCCTATACTGGCCCGTGTGTGAGAAAACATTGTGCGAGTGGTTTCTGAACTCCCCAGTTGGGAGTAGGGACGCTTCCGTAGTGGTTACAAATATATCAAAAGGTTGTTAATTTAGAATAATGAAGTTGATTTTGTACGTTTTCATTAACTAAATAGTAGTAAATAACTCAATTAGGTTTGTTAGATGATGGTTTTGTATAATAAAACCCACAAAATATGTGATTTGATGAGTTAAAATCCTATAGGAACTCATCTCTAGATCCTTAGCTATAAAAAGTGTTATAGGACTGTGAGTTGATTACACTCTTACAACCTAGCCATATTCTATGAAGAATATATACAAAACACAAGTTAATACTAGTAATACTTGCTAAAGAAAAAATTCACTTATTCATAGCTTCATAATCCTCCAACTCAATACAACTCAACCTTTTTAAAATATATATAAAAAAATAATAATAAAATAAAAAATCTAAACTTAATATGACTCAAAACATTAAATAAAATATCCTAATAATGTAAAAATATTGAAGATGAGATGTCATCTTTAAAAAAATTAAATCAATGATATAATAATATATTAAATGATATACTATTGAGATTCCTATCTGTCTATTTATATATCTTGGAATAATATCATAAAGAAAAACTACTAATAAATTTAAAATATTCTTAGGATAATTTAAAGTATCTAAAAGATCTATCAAATCTTCCTAATACTCTATAAATACAAAATGAATCCTTTTTAAATAATAAAATTACATAGAAAATAAAATAAAATGTCCACACGAGTCACCTTAATGTTATTGAAGCTAGTCCAAGTGTCCTCTAGCCCTCTTTATGCTTTGGTAGGTTCTTCCATTTCTTTTTTTGGTGCAGTTTGCTATTCTTTTGACCATGTTTAAACTTCCCAAAACAAGAAGTACTCCTGAAACTGCCCTGATGGCAAGAACTGTGCTCCAATGGATGATTTGCAGCATATTCAGGGATTGGGAAATATCATTCGAAATGATCTCAAGCAATTTGCACATTTCTCATAGGATGAAGCCAGATAGAGAGGCTATTTTCTTTCTACTGGTTCTAAGCCATGGTCGATGGATTCCAAGTTTGGTGCCTGAGATTAAGTTGATCATTCTCTGAGAATTTCTTGGTCATGAAACCCTACGTCACTAATGATCAATAATGGTTTCATGTTTATGCATTTGGCTAATGAGATTTGAGATCAAGTTTGATGATAATATCCTATGTTTAAGATGCATTACAAACTTGTATGGTTAGAACTCCTTAATTCTTATGATGGAATAGTTTGACTTCAAATTTTTCTGAAAATAGGAATTGTGCAATCAATATTTTCTTTACTTGGTTGAGCATGAAATTCCATTGTACAAATTTGCAGGTGCTTCTTTGAATACCATCAAAAGGACTGTCAAGTACCTATGCCCCCCGGATATAATCCCTCCATACATCGATGTGGACTTGAGTGATTTGGATGTAGGACAGAAGGTGGTAATGGGAGATCTCAAGGTTCACCCTGCATTAAAACTTCTTCAGTCAAATGACGAACCTGTTTGTAAAATTATGGGTCAAAGGGTCTCTGAGCAAAGGAAATCTAAGTAACTGCTTTTCATTTTTGGCAGCTGATACGGCTGCAGGGAAGCATTTTGTAGCTAACATGTACAATTCATGCTCATCATATTGGTTGATTCTTGGAAGCAGTTAAGAACGCACAGAATTTTAGTGCAAGTTAGTTCCTTCCGGTTTCTGCGTCCTTATGGTTTCTTTCTCACTTTTTCTAAACCTTAAATTCTGTGTCTCGTCTTTAGGCTGAAATGAGGGGTGATAATAGGAAATTGGGCTTTGACTATTTCTATCCATTATTGATGTTTCTGTACTGGTAAGGATAGACGCAGATAACTGCCACGATGTCCGTATTAATAAATAGCTCATGCTGGTCTGATTTTAAAGCTTGCTGAATGCTGATACATTTTGTATTATTGAAGTTCTGCATTCATTTGAAAGAGGAAAAATAGCATCGATGTTTTGGCAGAAGCTGAGCGTTGGAAGCAGCGAAACCAACTCGACATTAAATTCATTTCCCTCCCCATTTTTTTGCTTCATAAAAGTACTGATTTCCTTTCGATCCTCGTGTGTTAGATGTTGATAAATTGAAGTGGCATTGGATGGATCATCCGGGGTTGTTGCAAATGTTAGAAGCGACAGCCCAGCAACATTATTGACGGCATTGGCATTTTCTGGGGAGTGGCTTCTCTCCTTTTCTTGTAACCGCCATTAGATGAAAATTTCATAGAATGAGATGTTCTCCTAATATTTTTTCTCCTCAACTCATCTAGGTCATTGATTGAAAAAATGAGAGAAAAGTTAAAAAGTAGTATTATATTGATTGAACAAATATGATTTAAAGATTATGAGGGATGATGAAAAAAAGATGAGCTAAGGATAGGAAAATGAGAGAATCCACTCCCATATTTTCAAGCAACAATATGGAATAGTGACTTGTTCATTTTCATGTGATAGGATTTTATAACTGCTAAGTAATTTATATATATATATATATTAGTAAATAAGCATACTTTCCTGTCTTATATAAAACTTATAAAATAATTCATTCAATTTAGTTAAAATGTAATATTTTATGATATATTAATAGATGTTAAAAAAGTATTTATCATGGAAGCTTAAGCTTCTTTTCATCAGGTAGATGGATCTATCATGCATGCATATCACATGAATAAAGATAAACGAAGTATACGATTTGTTCAAAAATATATATATATATATATATACTTCCTCCGTCCTAATTATAGAAATACTTTTATAGTGTAAATTGCACTATAAAAATGTTCCTATAATTAGAACCGGAGGTAGTACTATATTATTTATAAAACATGAAATTTTTTTTTACCAACATATAAAAACATAAGTTTTAAGAGTTTTACATTTTTATTAATGATATTCCCTCTTATAATTTTCATAAAAGTTTGAAATTTAAAATGTCTTAATCCTTTTTATTTAGGATTATCTGAGTACTTAATGTGTTTTCAGTTTCACTATTTTCACCTGTAATTATTTGTGTTTTCTCTCATTATCTTTTTTTTTTTTCCATATCATGTTCTCTTTTATATTATTTCATTATTACTATAGTTATCCTCTTATTTGCCCCTATATATATAAATAAGGACATATTTAAGCAATAAAAATTATTTCTGAAATGTTATTACTTTTAATTAATTTCAACTGATTTTTAAAATTATGGAAGGGAGTAATTGATATAGATGTTTTAAAATATTTTTTGGGAATGCCTTTAGATTTACTGTACTTTGAATGAGGAAAATATTAAAAAATAGTTAAAAATTTAATATTAAACACGAAGATAAAGATATTTATTTAAATAATTACACAATTTTATATTTTGATTTCTTATTTTCCATACAACCAAATTCAAATTATATACACATAAGACTTGTACTCTGTCATAGACGTCTGGTATTGTTGGCACAAAAAGGATAAACGTCTGGTAAGTGGTAAGTTATGGGAAAGGAAATTCCCAGCAACTATAAAAAGCTTTGAACTTCGAACCAAAGGAGGAGACATTCGGAAGCAGGAGCGTCGTTCCATTAGCTTGCCGAGGTATCAACAACCGTCGTGGCTTTATGATCTTGTTCGTTACAGATTGAGCAACATGAACTCGCCGGGGAGGAGCAGGAGCATTTTGGTCTCGCCCACTAGCTCCCGGTCGGTGACCGAGACCGTCAATGGTTCGCATAACTTTGTAATCAAAGGCTACTCTCTTGCCAAAGGTATCGGCGTTGGTAAGCACATAGCTAGCGAGAATTTCACTGTTGGAGGTTACCAGTGGGCCATTTATTTCTATCCCGATGGAAAGAATCCCGAGGATAATTCCACGTACGTTTCGGTGTTCATTGCACTGGCAAGTGAGGGTACTGATGTGCGAGCACTGTTTGAGTTGACTTTGGTGGACCAGAGTGGAAATGGAAAGCACAAAGTTCATAGCCACTTTGATCGATCGCTTGAAAGTGGGCCTTATACGCTCAAGTACAGAGGCAGCATGTGGTGAGTTTTTCTATTAAGACTTCAAATTTGATCGCTTCCCTCAGGATGGTGTATTTCCTAGGCATGGTACCGTTTCTTATTGTTATCTGGAAAAAAAATACTTGGAAATTTATGAGGAAATTGCTAATTACGGTTAAATATGCAGTGCTTTAGATGATGTGTTTGAGGAGTAAACATTTTTATGAGCCGCATTTCGTGTAAGATTTTAATTGTCCGTTTTGGAGGTCTGATTACTTCCTTCAGAAACAGGAAATGTGCACCATGCCAATACACTGACACCAAAGCGTCATATGGCACATATAATTGCAATTATTCAACTTTATTGCCATGTTATGAACCTCACTTTTTGTGCCAGTGTAAAATAGTGTGCAACATTAAAAGGGATCTTGGAAGTCACACAAGTCACTTAATAATGAGTTTTCTTCCACATATCTCTGAATAACAAGGTAGACTGATATCTGCATTAGCTATGTGTTTTCTTTTTCTCCATTGCCCTTTGGATTTTCCTGGCTTTTCAGGGAAGATATTCTTAACTTCTTCTCAATCTGTTATCATTTATTTGAAATTTCTTGGTGTCAGCATTATTCAGGCATGTTGTAGATGCGTAGTTCATTTGCCAGGGATGTTTTGTTTCCAATTTTGGCCATGGAATGTAGACTGGCCGTTTGCAACAGGAATTTTAACTGCTGGTCGTGCATACAGGAATCTGTTATGTTGCTATTAGAGATCTGTTTTTATCATGTGCTTTTAAGATTTGTATGGTGCACCCAAATGTTCCACATTCACAAGCAATTCCATTCATTTTTCAACTTCTAACATACCTTAACTCTGCGAAATCACCTATATAATATAACTCCACAGAATGATTGATATGCTACTAGCGTTTGTCTTTTAGGGGCTATAAGCGTTTTTTCAAACGAGCTCAGCTGGAGGCGTCAACCTTCCTTAAAGATGACTGCTTGAAGATAAATTGTACCGTTGGTGTAGGGGTTTCATCCATAGATTGTTCAAAATTAAACACAGTACAGGTTCCTGAGTCTGATATTGGAGCACATTTTGGCATGCTATTAGAGAATGAGGAAGGATCAGACATTACATTCTCTGTTTCTGGGGAAAAGTTTCATGCACATAAGCTTGTATTGGCTGCTCGTTCTACAAAATTTGAGACTGAATTTTTCAATAAGATGGAGGAAGATGATCATGAAATCGTTATTACTGATATGGAACCTAAGGTTTTCCAGGTAAGCATTCCTGAAAATGCCTTTTCTTGTATCTCTCCTATTTATGTTGTTTTCTTCGTGTTTTTAAATTCATTAGTGCAGCATATCCTTTGTCTGGTTCTCTAATGTTTCTTACGCCCTATTGTTGATTAGGCACTACTACATTTTATCTATAAAGATACTCTTATAGAAGATGAAGAGCTCTTCATGTCATATTCTTCACTCTCATCAGTATCTGACACATTTACTGCAAAGTTGTTAGCTGCTGCAGAAAAGTATGGCTTGCCAAGACTAAAACTGTTGTGTGAGTCCATACTTTGCAAAGACATTTCTGTAAGTTCTGTCGCATGTATTTTAGCCGTTGCTGATCAATTTCATGCCTCGGAACTAAAGTCTATTTGTCTAAAATTTGCTGCTGAGAACCTTGTCGGTGAGTTTTCCTGCTTATCCTGTCAACCCTAGGCTAGATTTAAATTTTGTATTTGGGTAGTTTTGGGCATATAATATCTTGGCATCTTTCTTCTTCTTCTTCTTCTTCTTTTTGTAGTTTATATTCTGCTTCATTGACTTACTATTGTAGTGTTTATAATTACGTACCTTATAGAGTACATTCTGTGAACCCTGGGCACACTTGGTGGTCATATTCTCTATGCTTTGCATGCTCTATTTCCCTTGTCCTGTGTTATTGCCTGATGCTGATGCTCTAAAAATTACCTTGGTTTGAAGATTTTACTTGACATGAGGCTAATTGGATGGATAGCTCTCATTTTTATTGTCTTATATTTTGTTCCTAATTTTTGGTTTGTAGATGCTCGCAGGATAGGAATAGGAAAGACCCTTATCTGGAGTCAAGATGGCCTATAATTTGTCAGCTATACAATGACAATCTCATCACCCCCAAAAAACTAAGAAACATGAAAAATTAATTGCATAGTTACATGTGCGTTGCCACATTTTATATCCCAGAAGTAAAAGTACTCATTGCTATGACCAGACTTGGTGAAGTCGCGGGTATTCCTGCAACCTATCTGGTTGGTTTCCCAGAAAATCAAGACTTGATATTTTTCAAGGTTTAATGTTCATAGTATAAAGGAATGTGAAAGAAATAGGAATAGAATCACTGATAATGCCCTAGCTCTTAATGTAATATATATGTAACTGGTATATTTCAGGCATTTTCTAAGAACTTGGGCTTGCACAGTTGCACCCTTTGCTGTCTTGTATTAAAATGCGCCCTATGAAATAGGGGAGAAGAAGATCAACTTACTATTCAGCCATTTTGACGATTGCCCTCTGTCGTTCCAGAAATCTTAGTTCCTCTTATATAAACTCAACTATGTTTTTTTATTGGCAGTTTAAAATGCACCAATTTTCCCCGTCCACCATTAAGGGGAGTTGGTTCTGATTTGAGCTCAAACTCACCTCTTGTCTTGTAAATGGAGCTTAGTTTAATATGCAAGGAAATATCATGTGCCCAGTTAAGAATTTGATGAATTGAATGGAAACCTGGGAGCAAGGTGTGGCTAGAGGCTTTACGCTCTTATTTCCCCCCTCTTCTATTGACCCATAAATTGAGTGTGCTGAATACTCCATAATCTTATGCTGTGGCTCCGTATCACCGTATGCGCTTCATGGGATTATCATGAAACATAGCAAATTGCATTTACTGTCACTAGATTATGCATTTGCATCAATTTTTTGCTGCCTATAACATGCAATGAATTTGAATATTTGAGTTTCATGTATAGATCTGTTTGTCCTCTAGACTTAGTTAAATCAAGCAAGCGTCTATCAGTGATCCGCAGATCTTTAACTAGTTGATTCTTTTTCTTGGGCGGTGCAGCTGTGATGCAATCTGATAGTTTCGAGTATCTTAAGGAGAAATCACCATTGTTGCAATCAGAACTGCTTAAGACAGTGGCAGGGTGCGAAGATGAATTTAGTGGAGAGGGGAAGTGTAGCGTGTGGGCCCAGTTTTCCGATGGTTGTGCTTGTGATACAAATGAGGTTGAAAGAAGTCCAGATTTATGGGCTCAGCTTTCTGATGGCGCTAACAATAACAATAGGAGTCCAGGTCAAGAAGCTTCATGAGGAAGAGGGTCAGACACAAGTGGTTATTAAACACTGCTGCTATGCTGCAAGGCCAAGGAGCAGACTGGGCTTGGAGAGCAAAGCATAACAACGTAGAGAATGAAGGCTAAACAATTGCCACGCACGCTGCCACCATATTGTAACACTTGTTATAAATGCTTGTTCTATACACTTCGTCTAATATTAATATGATATGTAACATTGTATGAGGCAGATTGTAGGGCAACATTATCACGAGGACAGAGGCCTACACTTGCTCGTTAGAGTCGTGTTTCAGGGAAAGGCTCTTCTGTTTCAGGTTACAGATTATTATTTTAGTTATATATGCAGATATGTTGAAACTCTTTTTTCCCCCCTTTAATTAGTGGGGCAGGCACTAAAGAATTACTACTCTAATTCTATTTATAAGTCTTTTTTTTTGTCCTATTTATAAGTCATCTTTTAAATAATAAATGAGATTATGACAATTTTACCCATATTAATTATACCAATAAAAATAAAGAGAAACGAAAAAATTGAATGATACTAATTCATAAATAAGGGTAAAGTTGAAAATTTATCTCGTAATCATTGAGCTAACTATCTCTCTTTGGTGTATGTGATTTAATTAAAAGAGATTAATAACTAGGATCAGAGTACTATTTGGTACGAGGGATTCGACCGCAAGGGGAGGAAATTTTTTTGGGTTGGGATTAAAAACATTGAAGAAGTAGAGATGTAAAATTTTAATAAAGAGAGTATATAAGATAGCAAAGTAAGAAAAAATAATTATAAACTATTAATCTCACTTCTTTAATCTTTAAGTTTTTAAAATTCAACTACAAAAAAAAAAAAAAAAAAATCCCTCTCCCCCCACACCACATATCCTCCTAACACTTTGAGATTACAAGTAAAATTAAGCTCCCATTTATAAAGGAGGTTGGGTATATATTTCTTGAAACCTCTTTTCATTGCAACTTATAAACGTGACATGAAAGATGATTGAAACAAAAGAATCACGTTCTTCATGAGGCTTTTGGTTTGTTGACTTTAATTGAACCTAATGTAACTAACGGCTAGCTTCACCACTAACAACTTATGTTATGACTGGTTACAATACGATATAAGACCAGCAGTTACAACTGAAATTTCATAATGTAAATTTATTTTTGTTCTTGTATAACAGAAGAAAACAAAGTGCATCAACTTGGGGGCTATACCCAAAAGACATTCGGCTCTTTATCCACAAAGATCGCCAGTGAAGTCTGGTAGTTCTTCTAGCAAATGGTCAGATATCAAATACTGATAAGTTTATTATCATTTAATTTATAAGATTATTAATTGGTAATTTGATGCTCTATCCAATTGGTGAACGTGATATTGGAATAAATGTGTTGAGACGGAAAATAAAATACTGCAATCAGAAAGGGGTAGTTTTATAATTGATGGTATATGACTCAATAATAATAACAATGCTCATTATCGAAACCTGTGACATTTTAATAACATAAAAATCATTTATTATGAAAAGGCTATTTACCAATGTTGACGCATTACATTACATCAATGACATTGACATAGTCGTTTCTTTGCAATAATTCAACGTTAAATCAAGATCCGTTATTACTAAAAACGTAACGACAAACTTTTTAAATATATATAAGATATGATAATTTACAAATATTATCATTTGCTTATCATCATTGTCCTTTCTCTCATTATCTTCTTATCTTCTCATTCTCATCCCCACCTTTAGATGATGAAATAAATGATTTAGATTTAATATTTTATAAATTAAAATTTATTTATTTTTTATAGATTGCAATTATGAAAGATATAGATAATATTCTAAGAGTTTAAATTTATTTATTTATGTCTATAAAAATAATTTTATAAAAGATTGAATATAAACCATATATTTTTTTAATGTAACTATGGATATGAGATGATGAGAAGAAAATGAGAAAGATGACAACCAAGTCATACTACCTTCCAAAACAAAACAGTACCCATATATTCCAACCCCTCTCATATTGGTCCACCCCGTTGGCAAAAAAACTAAAAAAGTCATATTGGCCCATCAAAGGTGCAATCATCGTAATTTTTTCGTGCAGCCGTCGGATCATATATATATATATATATTATATTTTCCGTCCTAATTATAGGAATATTTTTATAAAACAAATTATACTATAAAAGTGTTCCTATAATTAAGATTAGAAAGAATATATCCCAAACAGAAGGTTAGTCCTCTGCACCGATGAATAAAGGATGGAATTCTCACACCAAAAAAGTTCATATTTAATGTTTAACCGTGCATCAAACAAGATTATTTTCCTTATAAGAATACTTGAGCATAGAAAAAGAAAAATTATAGAGTAAAATTTATGGGAAAAGATAAGTAAAATTTATGCAAGACATTTTTTTTTAATTGATTGTTGTAATTATGAATTAGGATTCATAAAAGGGAACGAGATTGGAGTAGTAAAAAGTGCCTAACAAATAGCACTGAGTCTAGATATTTCAAAACTTTATATCTATACACACACATATAAGTAATTGTTATGACTACAATGAAAAGTAGTTATAATTGTTGTGACTCGTGAATAGAAAAGTAGATTTGTTTTGACTCGTGAATAGTTATACAGTTTTATTAGAAATAAGTATTTGATACTAAATCTTCTATTTATTCATGCAATGCACCTGTGAGTATCTGCAATAGAATTATTTTGAATTAAAATTACAAATAAATTACTAGTGGTCGCGTGAAGGCCAGGTTTAGGAATTAGGTTGAGATGTCAATGGTAGTATTAGAGCCCAATTCAAGTCGGTGTGCCAGTGAGAACATTGGCCCTTAGGGCGTGGATTTTGAATTTTAAATTAATGAACTTAAAGTGGACAATTTTGAGTACGATGCATTGTGATGTTAGTTTGATATCAAAGTTAGGTTCGAGTCACTCACAAATGGCATCAAAGCCATGTTCTAGTAGGTATTCCAATGAAGACGTTGGATCCTAGGGGTGGATTGTGAAATCTAACATTGATTAGTTACGGAAATGAATGACACCTTATAAGGTTTGAGAGTGAAGCCTCATGATGTTATAGGTAATATTAAAACCAAGCTCGAGTGGTTATAGGTGATATTAGAGCCAGGCTCAGGTTGCTGAGTGGTATTGGACCCAAAACGGAAGCGTCATAAATAGCAATTAATGGGAAATTGTGTGTGTATGCGTGTATATATAAATCGTTTAATTTTTTTTTTTTGTTTAATCTCACTCACATAATTGCTTGCTTTTTTTCTTATTCATTAGTTTGGAGTGTAAGTTAACATTGGAACACTGCTTGCATTCACCAGTGTTACAATTTCAATCTTAATTCTCAAATACGATTTACCATTATGTAATGTTGTTTCAAATTGTTTTCTAAACATTTTTTTAATATAAAAGATCACATATAGGATGTTAGTTGTGGTATCATGCTTGGTTTATGTCGATGTTCCAACAAGAACATTGAATCAATAGGAGTCTGGTTTCTCTCCATATCACTTTTCTGCCCATCCCTCATCATCAACAAATCATGGCCGTCGAAATCTTGATTCAAGGGTTCAGAATACTTTTAAAAAAACCGCATGTGGTAAAAATTCTCTCATGTAGTTTTTTTTAAAAAAATTTTGGGTCCTTGGATCAATATTTCAACGGCTAAAATCAAAGATGAGGAGAGATAGGAAGATAGTGATGGGCAAAGTATCTCCTTCCAAACCGATAGAGGTGAAGTATGAGGTCTGGGCAAAAGACCCTTACGGGTGAATCTCCATTCTTTTTTGCTATCCCCATACCTATTAAATGATCAAAGTCAAACATGTTTCACTTAAAACAACCTATAAGTTGAATCACGCCTAATATTTGGATGTGGCTTCTCTTCTGTCCTTTGCGGTTAATTTCCGTTGTCGTGCTTTAAAATGTCACTGTTTTGGTACAAGACACAAGTTTTTTTTTTTTTTTTTGGTACAAGGTGAGGGGAGGGGGGATTTGAATACGGAACCTGAGGGGAGATATAAGACATCTCAATACCACCAGCTGTGCCACTGCACTGCTGTCCTCGGTTACAAGACACAAGTTGATGCCTTTTTTTTTTTAAAAAAATATATTTCAGGCATTAACAGATATTGAAAAGATATTTTAAGATACTGACTAGCACTGAAAAATATGTAATGAGCTTGAAAAATTATTTTAGGGTCTCATGATCTTGGAAAATTATTTTAGGATCTCATGATTTTGAAAAATTATTTTAGGATCTTGAAAAAATATTTCAGGATACTAACTGATACTAATAAAATACTTTAAAATACTTACTAGTACTAAAAAAAATACCTACGATCTTGAAATTGAAAAAATATTTCAATATACTCACTGATATTAAAAGAATACTTCATGATATTCACTGGTACTGAAAAAATATTTCACGATCTTGAAAAATTATTTTAAGATCTTAAAAAAAAAATAGTGTATTGAATAGTACTAATTTTAGGATTTAGGGTTTAGAGTATATTTTTTTTAAATCATAAAATAATTTTTTAAGATTATGAAATATTTTTTTAAATAGCAATTAGTGTGTTGAGGAATCTTTTTAGTTAGTAATATATTTTTTTTTTTAAAAAAAAAGGCACCAACTTATGTTTTGCGCCAAAACAGCGCCCATTTACCGCAATGGACGGCAACCGATATTAACCGCAAATGATAGAAGCGAGACATTTGTGGTGTGTGATGAACTTCATGCTCGGTATAGTTGAGCTTCTTGTGGTTGGCCATTGCTAGTTATTTATCTATGTCATGGCCACAAATAAAAATAACTTATTATTGGGAAAAAAACTTCTTGAAGAAGAAGTGTATTCTCATGTCACACACACACACAAAATGTTGGAACTCACATATATATAATGCTAATTATATATATATATATAGGTCCCACCATTTTATTTATGGGTAAGAATCTTCTTCTTCTTATGTAACATGGGAAATTTAAACCAATCCAACGTCGGCCTATATAAGCATTGGAAGGAATCAGATCCTTCCTAGATGTACGCTTTATCCATTAATTACATAACCAGATCTTCCTATTCTGTTGCAATGAATTTGTAAAGGGGAAATGGGGAATGAATGAATGATAGGCCAAACAGATTATAAAGGGAAATGAAAACCAAAGGAAACCACCAGAGGAAGATAACGACTTTTAATCCCGAAAAGTACTCCCACCAGGAGTCAGTCGTCATCATCCTCCTTCACGTCATTTTCTTTTGGTGGTCCGGAACCAAGAGGAAGAAAGAGCAAGACAAAAGCAAACCCAGGTTATTCCTGGTTTGATAAACTCTGTTCTTTTTTTTTTTTTTTTTTTAATGGGCTTTTCGGCTGATTCTTCGGGGGGAGGGAGTCATGGAGGACAGGGTTCTTGGACTTCAATGAGGTTCTTGACTAGGAGGAAGCTTGTGGATTCTTCCCACCAAAAGACTGAGGGTCAGCTTGCCAAGGAATTATCTGTTCCCCATCTCATTGGAATTGGTAATTCTCTTCAAAAGCTTCTCGCATTTAATCTGTTTTTTATGGGTTTATGAGCATTGGTTTGATGTTTCAATCTGCTCTCTATATATAAGCCATCAATTTCATCATCTCTGTCGTGATTTCACTCATTATGTGTTTGATCAAATGCCGTTTTCTGAATTTGATCTTTCACCGTCTCATAAACATGGCGATTATTATTGCACCATGACTTTATTGGATAATTTTCTTTCTTCCTCATCAATTCTAATTCTGAGTCCATTCTGTTTGCTGATCATATAGCTCTTGAGGGTGAAATGGTAACTTTCCAGCTGATTTGTTCTTCTTCGTTCTCTCAAATATGAACCTGAACATTATCCATGCGGCTCCATCTTTCCTTGCAAACTGACTTTCATGTCTTTATCAGGTGTTGGTTCGACAATTGGTGCTGGAGTCTACGTCCTTGTTGGAACAGTTGCTCGAGAACATTCTGGGCCCGCCTTGGCCTTTTCTTTTCTCATTGCCGGCCTAGCGGCTGCTCTTTCAGCTTTTTGCTACGCAGAGTTGGCTAGTCGTTGTCCTTCTGCTGGCAGTGCATATCACTATTCATACATATGTATAGGAGAAGGGTAACTTTCTCTACATTACTGGGGTTTTCTTCTGAAGCTATCTAACTGAAAACTTTGGTTTATGCTACGTTATTTTTCCTTTCTACATATGTTGTCTCTGCTCATCACATATTATAATGCTTGTGCTAGAGTTAATTACTTGGTCACTTACTTGGCTGTTCCTTTTATAGTTATGGTAATAATCTGGTGATATAGATGTTAGAGGATTTGGGTTTGCATCTCTTTTTTGGAAAAAGTTGTGATTTTTACAAATATAAATCGATATATTTATATCTTCATTTGCAGCGCTGCATGGTTGATTGGATGGGCCTTGATACTGGAATATACGATCGGTTCATCAACTGTTGCTCGTGGCATATCTCCTAACATGGTCTCATGTTTTCTTCAACTCTCCTACCGAATTCTTGCTTGCCTAAAATTTTATTTATTTATTATATCTAGCTTATCCGATTTAAATTGAGATTTGAGATTGATTTATCTGTCACTTAATTTTTCATCATTCTCGAGAGCAAACCTCATAAGTAAAATATATGTTGCTTCAGCGATTTTGTCATGCTTTACCATTACATTCACTAAAGTAGTGTTAACTGCTCTGTTTATATAACATGTACTGCAAACTTATTTGTTTGAACAGAGAGTAAGATTCATATAATCTATAGTTGTTGACCCCAAATAAAATATTTATAGGCTGCATTTTTTGGAGGTATGGATCATTTGCCCTTCTTCTTAGCCCGTCATCATATTCCTGGTACTGATATGGTTGTGGACCCATGTGCTGCAATTGTGACACTTATTATCACTGGACTCTTGTGCGTTGGCATCAAGGCGGTAGGTTTCTATGGTAATCTCATTATTATTCATTTTCTGATTGAAATTTCTTCTTTGTTTGGGTTCATGGGCTAAAATTCAAATTTTCCTTTTTGCGCAGTAATAACTCTGTCCTCTATTTTAAGACCTACCATATAGATTTAAGACACGATAAAACAATTTAAAATAGTTTGTGTTTTATTTTTTTTCCCTCCATATTTCTACTTCTACTCCCAATTAATGCTCATTATCTTCTGACCTTTACTCCAAGGGGGTCAAGGTTTTTTATTCATTGATTAGGGGCTTTTTAGGAAAAACATTAATTACTCCTAAAATTTTATAGCTTGTCTTGTTTGTATAGGAACACCACACCCTCTAACATTGTCTTATACTCTATCATGTCTTTTAATATAAGAGCCACTTGACTTTTTTTTAGATAGATTAAAGAAACTAAATAAATTACTTAATCATAATCTATGCCGTGTATTACTCTTTCAGTCTATGTCCTATATTTAGGACCGGAGGTAGTATTAGATTATATATCAGTTTATAAGTTAAACAAATTAGTTTAGAGAAAAACTATAAATGTAGATAGTTTAATATAATTTATTTAACTTCTTTTGAAAAAAAAAAAAAGGTCAATTGACTTTTATATGTTATACTAAAGACTGAAATAATAGTAATTAGGGATCGAGGGAGTGTAATTTATATTAAATGCAACCTAGACGCATG
Organism: Acacia crassicarpa; assembly: GCA_034222035.1. Taxonomy (NCBI): domain Eukaryota; kingdom Viridiplantae; phylum Streptophyta; class Magnoliopsida; order Fabales; family Fabaceae; genus Acacia; species Acacia crassicarpa. The sequence continues at coordinate 64,054,876 of JAWXYG010000002.1, read as the reverse complement.
GATTGTCTCGCCTCTCCCTGTCAATCCAATAATTATTCATTTAAATTTGGTAGATCTTCTTACTTTGAACACTTGATATTTGCAGAGTACAACAGTACAAGGCATAATAACATCAGTGAATGTGTGTGCCTTGATGTTTGTCATAATAGCTGGTACTTACTTGGGATTCAAGTCTGGATGGGCTGGATATGAACTTCCTTCGGGGTACTTTTCCATATTGTTTTTCACTTCCCTATGACCATGTTTGATTACCTCTGAATGCTTGCTACTTTGTCTCTTCTGCTTTGGTAGTTATTTTCCCTTTGGGTTTGATGGATTGCTTGCTGGTTCTGCAACAGTCTTCTTCGCATATATAGGTTTTGATTCTGTTGCCAGCACTGCTGAAGAGGTGAATTCATGTAGTTATTCTTCCTACATTATATATTTCACGTCTCTTTTAGGGTATATTTATATTTAATTGAAGACATGAACATGATCAACAGGTGAAAAATCCTCAACGGGATTTGCCACTTGGTATTGGGGCTGCTGTGTTTCTTTGCTGTGCATTGTATATGATAGTCTCCATCGTTGTTGTTGGCTTAGTACCTTATTATGCAATCGATCCTGACACCCCAGTATCTTCTGCATTTGCAAACCATGGGATGCAATGGGCAGCGTGAGTTCTAATTCTGCAATTGGTGCATCTTTTCCTATATTGGCGATGAAATATATATAGAATGGCAGTGTTTGCCTATGTGACTTTTCCTGGTTGTTACTGTAGTTACGTAATAAACGCTGGAGCTTTTACAGCTCTCTGTTCATCACTGATGGGTGGTATACTTCCCCAGGTAAATTTTATGTGTTGCTGTTTTATCTGCTTATTTCATTTGGCACTTGTCAAAATAAATTTTTCCTTCTATCCTTGAAGTCTTTTGTTTGCCCGTTAAACATATCAGTATACTTTATGTTATGGTATGTTGATGAGAAAGAGAGATAGGAAGAAAGAACAGAGCAAGAGGGGTCTGAAAGATAGAATCTGAGCGGAAGAGAGGAGACACCGAGAGAGAGACAGGGGAATGCACTAATCCATGTTACATTGCAGTCTCTTTACAAATGGGTACTCGATATCTACTTATAGCAACAATGCGTCTAACTACCTCTCATCTATAATTACCCATCTGTTTATTCTGTGAGTTATTGTAATATCATATCACTTTAATTCATCTTTCAGCCCCGAATTTTGATGGCTATGGCAAGAGATGGGCTGCTGCCACCATTGTTTTCAGACATTAATAAGTGCAGCCATATTCCCCTCAAGAGCACAGTAACTACTGGCCTTGTAGCTGCAATCATGGCAGCTTTAATGGATGTCTCTGAACTGGCTGGGATGGTAAGTTAACCTTTGCATCAGCTAGGATGCTCTAATATCTCTTGCTAAGATTGAGTTCAAAAAGCATTCATTCAAAGGTTCTGAACTAATTTACACTTTATGATATGGAGGAAGCCTCAGTTCTTCTTGTACAAGTATACAAAGAACAATTCTTGAGAGCCAGCCTTATATACATATATATATATATATATAACAGAATCTGCTTCTGTTGCAGGTTAGTGTGGGTACGCTTCTTGCATTCACCATGGTTGCAATATCCATATTAATATTAAGATACATCCCTCCAGATGAGGTCCCGTTACCTTCTTTTCATGAGCAATCAAATGATTCAGTATCATCAAAAAACAGTAGTATTAGTGATCGCAGATGTGATAAGCATGGAGAGGTAAACATTAGTGCTTCTGAGGACATCAAACCTGTAGCTACCAAAGAGGATATGCGAATTCATTGTCCTCTTATTTCTCAACATTTTAACATAGGCAACCGTGAGTCATGCCTTTCCTTCTCAAATCTCTTGTCAATTACCTGTATTGTACAGATATAAGCACTGCAGTTTTTTCTCCTTTAACATGGAAATGGGGAATGGGAAATTTACCAAAATAAATATTAAAAAAAAATGTACCAGATTAGACTAGTTGGAAAAACATTTACCAAAATAAGACCGTCAGACTTGACGTTTGAGTGACGCCAGCAGTGGCGTCAGTCAAACTGACGCCACTGTAGCTGATTGTACTTTAAAAAAAAAAAGATATTGAGTGGCGTCAGTCAATATTAAATAATTAAGGGGCTGACACGCCACTCAAATTGGGTGGCGTGTCAGCCTATAAAAAAAATTAATATTATATATAATAATATATAATACTACCTCCGGTCCTAATTATAAGACATAGTTGACTTTGTTTTGAGAAATTAAGGAAGCTAAATAAGTTACTTTATCATTTTATATATTGTGTATCTTTAGACTATATATTAGTTTATTAGTCAAACTAATTACTTTGAAGAAAAAAATTAAAATAAAAATAATGTAAAGCAATTTAATTAGCTTCATTAATTTCCTCAAAAAAGTCAACTATGTCTTATAATTAGGACCGGAGGAGTAAATAATAATAAATGATAAAAAACTGGAATAATTTAAAGCTCTACTTCATTTAATTTGGAATCAAAAGAAAGAAAGTATGGGGCTTACATAACTCACTAAGAACGCCCTTTAAAATATTACGTGGTACAATTTGGTTATAACAACAGATCCCAAAACGCTTGATGAATAACTCACTGACGCCACTCAATATCTTTTTTTTTTTTTAAAAAGTACAGTCAGTCATAGTGGCGTCAGTCAAACATCAAGTTTGACTGCCTTATTGTGGTAAATGTTTTCCCAACTGGTCTAATCTGGTATATATATATATATTTTTGGTAAATTTCCCCATGGAAATGTTGTGCTGCAGAAATCAGGAAGTAAAGTGTGAACATAACTCTTGAAGTATGCAACCTATGCTTTAACTAATCCAGAATGTTTTAATAATGATACACATAAAATGGGGTTGTTTTAGACTTTGATCAAAGTGTCATTCTGGTTACAATAAGATTAACTTATGGCATCTCGTTTCCATAAGTTAATTTGGCATCTTTTGTTCCCTTCTGATTCCTTGTTTATGGATGCAGACTTACATGAAGGACATAGGAGAAAAATCGTTGGGTGGACCATAGCACTCACATGCTTAGGGGTGTTAATCCTCACATATGCAGCTTCGGCTTCAAATCTTCCCAGGTTGGTTTGGAGGCAGGCTGTTTTTAATATTTTCCAAGACGTACTACATACTATGATAGTATCTCGATAGCTTGATACATAAACTACCTGCTTAGGTCCTATTAATAAGGCCTATCCATTGGTTTTTAATATAATACTTTTTACAAGATTTAATGAAACATCTTTAGCTAATTTTGCCCTTACTGCTTTATAATAGCTTTTCCATCCTTTCTCCCCAATGAACTATAATCAATCGAAGGCTAATTTTGGCGATTTGTAAAAGTTTTTAACGTTTAATAATTTCCTTAATCAAAATTAGTTAATAGGCTCTTAGGAAAATGATGTGAGGAAATAATTCCTAAAATGTTCAGCTGCTAATTCAAAATTTAAAGAAAGTGGACCTCAAAGGACTTGTGGCTTTCTCCCTGCGAAGGGAAGGTTTTTGATAATACAGGATGGAGGTTACATAAACCTTAACTATGGTTCCGTTGAGAAAAATGGAGTCTCACGTTTTTATTGTATACTTGATTTTCTCGCTCGTTACAGTGTTCTTTGTTTACTATTGTCAGACCTGTTCGTTTCACATTTTGTGGAGTGGGTGGCTTTCTTGTTCTTTCTGGCCTCATCTTCCTAACCTGTATAAATCAAGATGATGCAAGACACAATTTTGGGTACTCTGGAGGTATAGTTAAGTTGTTATGGTTCATTAACTTATTGGGTATCTGACTCTTATGCAACTAGCTTCTCCTCCCCGTGCATTGCACAGGGTGCTTGTGCTTATAGAAAAATTACATGCTAAATTCCATAAATTTATTGAAATTAAATCATTGTCTTCCGTACATGAAACATAGTATAACTAGGGATAACAAATATCAGAATGAAAAAAAAAAACAGTCCGCTATCAATATAAAAGACATTTTTTTTTTGCTCAGATATCAATATAAAAGACATAACAAGTACGTTATTTATAGCAAATCTTAAACTGAAACTTGCATTTGATAACAAGCACTAGGAATAACTCTAATATCTATCCCTTTATAGGTTTCCTTTGCCCGTGGGTGCCACTGCTGCCTATAGCTTCCATTCTCATCAATTGTTACTTGCTCATTAATCTTGGGTAAGCGAATCTACCATTTTTTAATTTCTTCTAGTGGAGATTGCTTCACTTGTCTAATAATTGCGTGTGTCCTTCATGCAGAGCTGATACGTGGGCTCGGGTCTCAATATGGCTTGCCATAGGAGTACTTGTTTATGTTTTCTATGGCCGAACCCACAGTTCTCTAAGAAATGCAGTGTATGTTCCTGTAACTCATGTGGATGAAATGTATCGTACCTCCCCGAGCTAACTAACTTAAACTTTGCATGAGATTTTCAGCCAAACCCGAGGGGAAATTTCTTCTCCACGAAGCGTGTGGTTGTAATTCCTGTACAGAAAATGCATCTCAAGCTTCTTAGCTTGAGTAATTAATAGTGTTACATTTTTTAGAATGGCTATGTTGTAAATTTTACTTGGCACATCATGGGGAGGGAGTCTTTTCTTTGGCGTAAGCATGCCCTACGCCACCCTTTGTGTCTTGCTATGGTGGGGTGAACTTACAAGCTTGTTCAGAATGTGTAAACACAACAACAAAGTCTTGCCCCATTAGATGGAATAGGTGTATATACAATTGGTAAATTCAAATTGGGCTTCACTCTTCATGAACTTTTGAGAATCTATTTGGTGATTCTCTCTTTGTTCATGTCCGAATGTGACATGAGTAAACACATTTATCCTTTATTTAAGTTTGGGAACACATTACATTCTTATTCTTAATGTACTATGTTTGGATCTGGTACAGGTGAATGAATTGGAATAAATGCAAACCCTGCTAGTTTGCATCAACCAAAAGGAAACAGATTTTCCAGAATTTTGTTGCAGCGGGTATTGCCGTTCTACATCAGTTCATCCGCAATGAATTGAAAGGTTCCACAATACAGGATGTACATTTGAAACTGCCATATCATCATTATTTCATTTCTATAAATCCCCCCCCCCGGAAAAAAAAAAAAATCTCATTAATTCATATATCAGTTTTGTTACCTTCCCAAGCAGTGTAACAATGGAATTCAATGGGCAAGGACTTCGGTGCTTTCGGATTATTTTCATATGATTGCCAACAATAATTTAGCAGCAAGTCAAATTCATGCAACAGAGTGGACTGTTGGGAATGCCTTCTACTTTTCTCATAAACAGGGTTAGATGACTTTAATGGTGGAGAAATATATAAAGCCAACCAAATTTCTAGAACAGTAGATGAGACACCCCATTTTCACAACAATCGACTGGAGATGGACCCCTTCTACTCATAATACATATGAATTGGTCTAAATTGACGACTTTACAAATAATATCAGTGTGGGAAGATTTTCAAGAGCCAAAGTGAGAATAGCACCAAGCACAAAAATCAAAATAAACGCAAACGCTATCTTAACGAAGTACAGAAAGCTGATTGGCTTGGACACCTTCCTTGTAGGATGCAAGCCACCGGAAGCCTAGAGGCAAGCCAAACAAATGAAGATATATATAAGCAATAGCATTTGATATAGATTCTAAATGAAATGAATATCCACGCAATATTGATAATTGCAAAAAAGAGAAGAAAAATGAAACATTACATCATTAAAAAAAAGAAGTATCAAACTTACTGGCGTCGGCATTGGCATTGGCTCAAAATTATGTTCAATCATAACTTCATCTGCTTCTGTAAACGTCTGCAACTTCCAACCATCCCCATAATTGACAAGAACTACATTAGGACCAAAAGCAATGGGCTCTTCGCCTACTTTAACAGCTTCTATATGCAAAGCACGTGCACTCATTGGCTTCAACTTCCTATTAATCAAAGACACTGCAGATCCAGCATCGATTCCTGATGCAAATCGACGAGTCTTACCAGAACTTTTGCATGTTACCTCCAAATACTGTCCCATATGTGAAATCAATATTGCAAATAAGTAAGTAAATACAAATTACCGCTACATTTAGAAAATGGGAAAGAGAGCTCACCGTGGGAGGAAGAGGATGCCCTGGTGCTGTTTCTTCAGCCATCAATGGACGAATGAGTTATCAGCCCGCTATTGAGATGCGAGTCCGCTTCTTTTTGAAAAGCTTAGACGGCTACACCTTAACAACCTATAAGTCGTAGCCCAGCTCGTATGCTATATGGAGCCTGTAAAAATGAGCCTCCAAATGATCATTTTGATTTGAATCAAAAGAGTCCAGCACATAAATAAAAGTACCTGATCAGTTTTATTAACAAGGACACGAACATAGAACTAAAAAAAGTTAAAAGGGAGAAAGCTGTTTTTTTAAAAAAAAAAAAATGGGAAAAGGAATTAATCAATTGCACAACTCATGATCGAGCTTTCTCCAGAGCACAGAGAGCGAGCAAGAAGAATATCGGGCTAGAAGGATGGACGGATAAGAACCTGGAGGCAAGGAGGGAGTTCTGGTCGGTACAGAGATTGGAAGATTGAAACACAGAGAGCGAGAACCGAGTCACGAAGTCACAGAGATCGAGATAATACGACCTGAGAGTGAGAGAAGGAGATGCGTAGATCACCGACGGCAGAGCATATGAGGGCAAGAAGTGATGGAGGCACCGACGGTAGCCCACGAAGATGATAAGGAAAACGGCTAAACGGCGAAGTGAGGTGGGCCTGATCTGAAAGGCTAAAGCTTTGACCTTCGACTTCGGGCAGAGCACTGGTGAATCGCTGGGGAATTAGGTTGCGGATGTTCTAATTTCTTTGTTTTTGTTGGGAAAAATTAAAATAAAGGGCGGGGAGAAAATATTATTTATTATAAAAGATTATAAAAATTGTTATTATTTTGAAGTATTAAATATCTTATAAATTTAAAGGGAAAAGTATTTTTCTGGTTACTGGAGATAGAGTTATCTCTAGTGACTCTAAAACTACGTCGTTTTAAATTAATGAAGGGTGTGTTTGTAATTTTAAGTGAATTAATGAAGGGTGTTTCCGTAATTTTATATTTTCATTAATTCACTTAAAATTACAAACACGTCCTTCATTAATTTAAAAAAAACGTAGTTTTAGGGTTATGGAGATAACTCTATCTCCAGGGAGAAATCCTTTACCCAAATTTAAAATTACTAATTGTCCACAATCAAATCTTTTGTATTATCTCTTATATTTATAATTAAAAATGGGGATGAAATATTGTTACTACCATTTTTTGTTATTACGAATGTTACTACCATTGGTAATAACAAATCTTATATTTTAAAATTACTAATTGTCCACAATCAAATCTTCTATATTATCTCTTATATTTATAATTAAAAATAGGGATGAAATATTGTTACTACCATTTTTTGTTATTACCAATGTTACTACCACTTTTCCACCTAATAGGAGAGAGACAGTGGAAAAGTGGTAATAACATTGGTAGTTACAAAAAATGGTAGTAACAATATCCTATCCCTTGATAAAACTTATGATCATATCTTTTTTTTAAAATATATTATTTAATTAACACATGTTAAACACTTTTTTTTTAATTTTTATTTTTCACCAATTTAAATTATTAAGTTGTCCGATTTATATTATCAACATTGACATCAATTAATTTTTTTATATAAATAAAAAATAAACTTATTTCATATTTTTCAGGATATAATAGGTTAATTAGCTGTTTTAATTTTATTGACATTATATGAATTTTTAACTCATATAGATTGCTTCTAAAACAAAAATAAATCATACAAATTTTCTTCGTTTTACCATATATGATAAAAGACTTTGAATTTTATTAAAATAATATAATTCCATTTTTAATTAAAATTTTTGTTGATTTTTAAAAATTATAATTTTTACAGAATGAAGAATGCATTTTTTTTTCATACACATACATTCATGTTGTGAAAAATGAAAATTGATAAGATTATTGTTTAGTTTAATGAAACTTAGAATTTTGTATCAACTTTAAAAAGAGAATGTAGAAAAGAATTTTGTACTAACTTTAAAAAGAGAATGTAGAAGATTTTGTTAGAGGCATTTTAATATTTTCTAATTTTATATTTAATCCTTTTAAATAATTACAATTTTTATAGCCTTTCTCTATAAATACATTTTTCTCTAAGTCCTTCATTATAGGTTTCCTTTTTTGTTTCTGTTATATATATATATACTAAAAAGTTTAGGTGGGGGTAAACACCGGTACCCCACTAAGGCCCAGGCATACCTCCAAGCTCAAGAAGCATTTATAAATGTATTTACAAATTGCTCACCAATGAGGCCCTTACATTAACTAGCGAGTATCAAACATAATCTCTTTTAGAGTAAAGACATCAATCTTAGCCAACTATGTCAATCCTCTCATTGGCTTGTTGTTTCTTGTTTATATATATATATATATATATATATAAGATGGTTAAATGCCTACATTTTTTTTTGGCCAAAAGAGTCAATTTTATTAATATCAAAACAAGAAGTACATACGCTAATAGCCGAAGCTAAGAAAGCACTCAAAAACAACTAGAAATACAACCTAACACACTGCGCACAAGAAAAGAGAAACAAATAAAATCTAGCATATGCTAAAGAAGATCCTACGAAGATACAAACAAATCAGGGCCAGACATATACTAATTACTTAGCCTATGCCTTCCCTGTCACGTGAAGCAGACCAACAAGATCGAGCACCGCTGGATACTAGAGATTCATTAAACAAGAGTTTGCTTAAAGAAGATGGAGGATGATCCAACCAAGATGGCTTGTGCATCTTCTTTGCTGCCTCTGTTGCTAATTTATCAGCAACTTTATTGCCCTGTCTAGAAACAAGGGACTATGATACTCCCGCCACTGATTTCAATAGACCAGCGATCTCCTCAAGAAGGTCCCAACATTCCCATTCACAACCTGCAAAACAATCTTTATTGCAAATCCTAAAGAGACTTTCACAATTAGTTTCCACAATCACAGCAGATCCAGCAAACAAGTTTCTGTGCAGCAAGGCCTCTCTCAATGCCAGGCATTCTGTCATAAAAGGAGAAGAAGCCTCGACAGCCTCGGCTAGACCACCAACAAAATTACCAAAATTATCTCTTCCTACTAACCCAATGCCTGCATCCCCTGTGGCCCATTGAAAGGAGCCATCTATATTGACTTTAGTTGTCTCAGAGGGGGGTTTAAGCCACGCAGCACTTCTAGGAAAATCAGATCTGTACACTCTCCCATTTTTATTCACAGATTTGGACTTAGATCGCCAAAATTCATCTACCTGTCCAATAATGATCCTAGTGACTTCATTAGCATTTAACATCTCACCTCTAAACACCCAATTACATCTATTTCGCCAAATCCACCAACAGGACACAGCAAACAACGATTTCCCATATTCATCCAGCCTCTCATTGCCATATAACATTTCACATAGCCATTCCTCACACCTTTTCATGGACCACTTACCTAAATTTAAGGCTCAATGGGATACCATACCAGACATGCTTCGTCCAAGGGCATAGGAAAAGCAAATGTTCAATAGTTTCTATTTCAAACAAACAAATAGGGCAGACAGGGCTTTTTGCACATTTACGTTTAAAGAGAGACTCTTGAGTTGCTATAGCACCAGCTCCTACTCTCCAAAGGAAATGTTGGATTTTAGGAGGGGCTACGACCCTCCAAATACTTTTCCACATAGATTTGGGAGTATTAAATGACGTACCTGGGTCCTTAACTTGCTCCCCCTCACAACAATTCCTCACTTCCACATATCCCAACTTAACGGTGTAAACACCATCCCTGGATGCTCGCCAAACAGCACGATCAGCCCTTCTGTTGGAGGGAAGTGGTGTTTTCAATATCAGCTCCTTCTCTTCTGGTGCCAGCATTGAAGAAATAGATCCAATATCCCAGTTACCATTAGCGATGAGCGATTCCACTTTCCTATTATCATTCTCCACAGATCCCTCACAGCAATGAAGTTTAGAACCACATACACCCGGGACCCATGCATCATGCCAAATGGAAATGGATTTCCCGTTGGCAACCTTCCAAAGAGGTGTTTTAGTAGTAAATCCCTTCCATCAAGCAAGCTGGACCACCCTCAAGAGGCGTGTCTGCCCTTCCTAGCCCTCATGAAGCTCTCATTTGGAAAATAAATTCCCTTCAAGGTCTTACACCATGGGTCTGCAGGATTATTAAGGAGCCTCCAGGCTGTTTTAGCAAGCAAAGCTTTGTTAAAACAAAGCAGATCTTTAAATCCCATACCACCATCCCCTTTCCTCATCGTCATTCGCCTCCGCTGCTTCCAGTGAATTGTGCCCCCCTCAGCCTTTTGTGTAACACCTCATTTTCATCACCCAAAAACTCGGTCAAAATATTAAAAATACCTTCAAAAGGGTTCAACAATATCCAAATCATTTTACAATGTTACCATTTCGAACAAAACCCGTAATACATAATCAGAATAAATTCCAGAAAATACTTCAGAGTTTAATACAAAACGGAAGTCTTAGGTTCATGGCAAATAAAATAACATATCATAATTTATTGGAGATTAAAAGAGCTTCCAGAGCTCACTCCATAGGTGCCTTCCCTTGCTCTCTACTAGAATAATCACCTGAAAAATGTTAATATGGGATGAGATTCCACGTCTCAGTAACTACTGAATATTTCTACCTTACACGAGCAAATTACATATGACAAAAATAAAAGGTAATATAATGTGAATTTAATATACTCAGATATTTTTAGATATACCGTTGTTCACATCAAATGCCTTTACAAAATACTCATCATTCTTTATTGAATAATTCAGAAATGCACTATGCAGTATGCAGCCTCCCTTATATCCCCTTCCAACCGTATACCGCTGACTGGAACCATAGGCTAACATATAGTCCAATAGAAACTCATTCATTTGACTGGATGGTTTCAAGCTCACCAAAACTTAAGATACACCCGGCCAAAGGTATAGAGCTTAAATCTGGACTATGGCTCCCCTCCTTTAAAATAACAACTAAGGAGGTGTCACATGTCCCACATCTCCAATGAAATCCCAGCCAGAGGAAAACATGGAAGATGAGGCCCTGAAAAGTACCATCCACTGTGCACCGAGTGGTGGCATAAACAATTCTTATCATTCAATTCCCTCCTTACTCCACCCATCACATTACAACCGCCATGATGAATGTATTTACTAAAAAAAAATAATGCATTATTATACCATTATATACATTGATATGCGTATTTATGAATAGTAAAATACTATGCGTATATGTGAATAGTAAAATACTATGCGTATCTGTGAATAGTAAAATACTATGCGTATCTGTGAATAGTAAAATACGGTATATACATGAATAGTAAAATGAGTAGTAAATACGGTATACGTGAATAGTAACATGAATAGTAAATACGGTATATGGGAATAGTAACATGAATAGTAAATACGGTATACGTGAATAGTAACATGAATAGTAAATACGGTATACGTGAATAGTAACATGAATAGTAAATACGGTATACGTGAATAGTAAAAATGAATAGTAAATACGGTATATGTGGATAGTAACGTACGTATAAATAGTACCTCTACAGATTTGCAAGTCAAAGTTCCCACACCAGATCTTAAAACCATAAATATTTTCTAAATATTCTTGCCAAAATAGTAAACAAACAAATTTATAATCATACATAATTCACAAGTATAAGGAAAAATATTCAGAGTTACCTGTTACTTGCTAATACCCGAATCACCAACCAGCTATTATAACTCAAGCAAATATCTCTACTCTCTCTCTCTCTCTCTCTACCTCTCTCTATGGCTCTTAGAAGTTGTGAAGAATGAAATGAAATGGAAGGTCTATTTATAGTTGGAAAATGGGTCCTTAAGTGTAATTTTCGTCTCTGGGTCGTTCTACGTAATTTTCCCGGTGACAAATTTTCAAACCTCCCGTGACTCTTCCCGTGGCTGGTTGTGGAAATAATTTTTCGTGGGTCCCACATGAATAGTAAATAATATTATATTATAATAATATAATATTATTATTCAAATAGTAAATTACTATTACGTGGGTCCCGCGTGAATTTTTTTCAAAACTCACGAGAAAGGTTGTCGCTCACGGGAAAGTTTGCAGAGAATTATTTTGGTCGTGGGTCCCACATGAATAGTAAATACGTATTTGTGAATAGTGAAAACGTATACGTGAATAGTAAATACTATTCACGGGACCCACAAAATACTGATTTCAAATTTATCACTTTCCGAAAATAGAGCCTAGTAGTCTTCCAAAAATAGACTTATTCTCAAGACTTTAGGTCCAAAATTCAGGATGTTACATTTTGACCCCACCAAAAGCCAGAAATCAAGCCATCAATTTCCACACATGACTTCTTAGGAAATAAGAAGCATGACATAGGATATGTAGGGATAGAGTTAGCCACCGCCTTGATTAAAACCTCTCTGCCAGCAAAAGTTAATAATTTCTGCCGCCAACCCTGCAATTTTAAACCAATTTTATCACGTACAAAGGCCAATGCCGCCGTCTTAGAGCGTCCCCATATCGTTGGCAGTCCAAGGTATTTCCCAGCTTGGCTAGAGTAGTTAATCCCCAGCTCAGCCGAGATTTCTGACTTAATCAATGCAGGGGTATTGGCTGAAAAAAATAGACTTGATTTCTCAACATTAATCAGTTGACCTGAGGCACAGCAGTAGACATCCAGAATCTTCCTCAAGACCTTGCAGTTTATTGTGTCAGCCTTTAGAAATAAAATAGCGTCGTCAGCAAAAAAACAATGAGAGAAGGTTGGAGCTCGACGTGCCAATTTAATCCCCGTTAGATCTTTCCGGTCAACGTGATTCTGCAACATCAAGGAGAGGACCTCTGAGACAATAATGAACAGGTAGGGGATAAAGGGTCCCCCTGCCTCACGCCACGTCCAGGTTGAAAGGAGTCTACACTATGCCCATCCACTTTCAGAGTAAAGACCGACAAGGAAACACACTCCATCACCCATTTCACCCAGCCACTAGCGAACCCCATCCTTGTCATCACAGCCGCTAAGAAATCCCATTCCACACGATCATATGCCTTGTTCATGTCGATTTTCAGGGCAAACTCCCACCTCCCCCCTGATTTTTTGTTCTTTAGATAGTGGAATGCCTCATGTGTGAGGATAATGTTATCCTGAATGACCTAGCCAGCAATGAAAGCTCTTTGATTATGCGAGATAATCCTATCCATTAGCCCCTTCATTCTGTTAGTGAGGATCTTTGCAATAATTTTTTAGGTCACATTGCAAAGCCCTATAGGTCTGAACTGGTTAACTCCCTCTGGTTTATCAACCTTTGGAATTAATACAATGTTGGTGGCATTAATCTCCTTTAGCCCCGAACGCCCATCAAAAAAATCATGTACCATGCCACACACCTCATTACTCACTTCCTTCCAAGAGGACTTAAAAAACAGAGCAGAAAACCCATCCAGGCCTGGTGCTTTATAGGCTCCTAATTGAAACACCACATCTTCAATTTCCAGATCAGTGACCGGATGCATTAGAGCCATGTTATCCTCCATCGTTACCAACTTCTTAACATAAGAGAGAGCCAACTCCAGCGGTCTAGGCACACTAGCACAGAAAAGAGTTCTGTAAAACTTGCTGAAGGAGTCATGAATTGCCCCCCTCTCTTCAAGCCAGCAGCCATCTTCCCCCTTAAGACGAAGGATCTTGTTGCGTTGTCTACGCTGAATCACACTACTATGAAAAAACTTTGTGTTTTGGTCACCACTCTTCAACCATGAAATTCTTGATCGTTGCCACCAATAGGTTTCTTCCTTAATCCAAGCTTCTTCAATTAATCCCACCAGATTCTCAGCTTCCAGCAACATTTCCTGAGATAAAGGACCCTCATAGCAAGCAAGAAGCTTACTACGCAAATGATCAATGGCCTTTCAGAAGTTTGGGAATTCCTTCCTACTCCATTCCACAAGTCTGTCTCTACATCTATTCAATCTTCGGATGAGATCCAGCAGACGGTCATCAACCAGATCAGTTTGCACCGACCAGCTACTCTTTACTACATTTAAGAAATCAGCATGCAGCACCCAGTTAGCTTCAAACTTGAATTCTCTTACAGTTTTTACCTCTGTATAGCAACAATCAACAAGTAAGGCATGGTGATCCGAGCCCACAGGTTCTACATGAAATACCATGGCATGGTCAAATTCGGTCCGAAACTCCACGTTTCCTAATGCTCGGTCAATCCTATCCCTTACCAAATTGCTACCCCTCTTGTTGCACCAAGTAAACTTGGATCCTTTGAATTCCAGGTCAAGCAAATTACAATCCGATAAGAGGCCTTGGAAGTTTAAAAATATTTCTCATGGATCTTGGATTACCCCCCTCCTTTTCACTTTGCGAGAGAATATCGTTAAAATCTCCTAGAACCAGCCATGAAACTGATATACCACCAGCAAGCCGCCTCAAAATATTCCACACTTCCTTACGCTCACCCTCAATTGGTGGACCATAAACAAACGTCACCACTTTCGGAACACACAAGCTACCTGAATCCAGATGGACCTGGATGATGTTTTTTGATTTGTACAATACCGATACAGAGAGACTGTCAAGCCACCACAGTGCTAATCCTCCAGACAGTCCACGCGGGTCAACGTACAACTCATTGACAAAGCCACACTTCATACGAGCCTTCTTACATTTTAGTGAATTATTTTTAGTTTCCATCAGGAAGATTATAGAGGGACGAAACTTAGTAACCATGTCCCTTAAGTTTCGGACTGTCAAGGCTCTTCCCAGGCCTTGACAGTTCCAAGATAATATCTTCATTGTAACATCCCAAAAATTTACTTAACATAACAAGTAATTAAGGGTTCATTAACAACTAAGTAATGCCCATTATTGAATTAAAATATGCAAAAGTAAATCAGAGTATGCAGTATGAGCCCTAACGTGGCATTATACAATCATCCAACATAAACCATAAAGACAGAAGTGCTACTTTTGGCAGAAGTAGTCTAAGCTTCTGGGATCTTCCCTGATGGTTCTGCACAAGAGCTAACACCTGAAAAATGTGGGTAACCATCAATCCAACTTATTACGAATACTAATGTGTGCTAGTGAGGTGCCAAGTGGGACAATTTATATATATATATATATATATATATATCAAGATATTACTAATATGATTTACCAATATCCACATCACAAAATTTCATATCACAAATTATTTATTACAATTTATCATTAATACAATCCCCAAAGAGCCTCCCACCAATCCAACCGAACCGCCTTATTTCCTCCGACTAGACCCATGGGCTAAGTTACATCCATGTTACTGGTGACTCGAAAAGCTCTCTGGTCATATGATGAGGATCGGCCAAAATCCTCAGAGCACATGTCCCAGACCATGGACCTTTTCCCCTCATTGAACATGTGGGGTGTCGTATGCCCTTATTGAATTAGAGGGCCCGTCCCTTATTGAATTGTGGGACAATAGAAAGCCAACCATCATGCATTAATGGAGGCCTCACCACGTGGTGGAATAAATTACTCCATCCTCCCAATTCAACCCTTACCATAATTATCAGAATCAATATCATGATATTAAAAATGAAAGAAATTCTTATATATGAATAAGTAAATAAAATAAATATCATGATATTAAAATGAACCATTCTTATACATGAATAAATAAATATGTTAAATATCATGATATTAAAAATGAACAATTCTTATACATGAATAAATAAATATGTTAAATATCATGATATTAAAATGAACAATTCTTATACATGAATAAATAAATATGTATATATTCGCAATTCAAATCATAAAGTTCCACAAGGCAATTTCTATTAAGATATTCATAATCATTTCACAAAATACTCACAAGCAACATATCAATAACCATAACAAGTGGAAAGTGGTTACCTCTCGCCAAAGCTAATTATTATCCCACTCCTCTTAATTCAAGAGCTCAAACACGGCAAAATCAATCTACCACAATCAATTTTCTAATTATTAATAATTCTTCTAAACTCTTCATAAAATTATAACTTATAATTTTATAAGATTAAATATATACAAATTATAATAATAAATTTGAAATGTTTAAAATAGAAAAATTAGACGGTAATTAAAAAGAAAATCAAGGATGCCATTGAAAATATTAATTCTCCCTTCATTTTACTATTAGTTAATAACTCCCTTACCCAAATAATTTGTTTTCATAGCATTTAATCAGTAAAAATATTTCATAGATATAAAATCATAAATTTCTAAAAAAAATTATTTTAAATTACTATATCAACCAAACAATAAATCCAAACCGATTATAATTCACTATTAATCATCAACTACACATACATAGTCTTCTATTGTCAAAACTCAAAACTTTCCCAAAATCTTAATCCCAAAATATTCATTAACCAATATAATAATACTCCCTTTTGAAAGATAAAAATATATAGAATAACTTTCATGAAGGAAGTTTCTTAAAAAGAAGCTAGTTAATCTGCCTAAATTATCTTATAAGATACAAGACATACCTTAGAATGACCACTTCTTCTCTAATTCTCTCCTCTCTTGTCTCTCCTCTCTGCCGTGGGTGTGTGTGTGCGTATTGTGTGTGTGGGGGGTATTTATAACCCCCAGCACACAATATTTTATTGTTTTCTTTATTTTATTTTATTTTTTTTTTTATTTATTTTTTTTTTTAAATAGGATGGTGGGAGACATGTCTCCCACCATTTCCCCTTATTTCGGCAGTGGGGGGTCACGCCCCCACTGCCAAAAGTATAGTGGGAAGCGCCATGCTTCCCACTTACTTTAATATATATATATATATATATATATATATATATATATATATAATATAATATATATATATATATAATTTAATTTTTTTTTTACTGCTGCAAATATATATATTATTTATTATTTTTTTATCAAATACATAAAAATAAATTTATCATATTTAATTAATTTACAATTATAATTAAGTTCTAATAAGAAAAATTTTGGATATTACAATTCTCCCCACCTAAATAAAATTTTGTCCCCAAAATTTCTAACAAGTCATTATGGAAGCTAATCCATATCCCAAGTTTTTAACATACTTTAACAGAGTCAAACAATACTGTCAAATTAGTTTGACATAAGACACATCAAAACGAACGATCACCATGTCACACAAATTCAAACATTGACATAACACCACCATAAATGCATTAATTCAATCAAGACAAGTACAACTACACACCTAAGCAAACAAGTTCGGAAAGTCTCGACGCATTCTTTCCTCTGTTTCCCAAGTTGCATCTCCGGGTGTCATACCCTTCCATAAGACTTTCACAAGTCGAATGGTTTTCTTCCTCAGTTGCTTGTCCCGGACATCTAAGATTCTCTCTGGTTTTGCTATATAAGTCAAGTTCTCTCTCAACTCGACTTCCTCAGGTTCAATGACATGAGACGGATCTGGATGATACTTCTTCAACTGTGACACATGGAACACATCGTGCACTTGAGATAAGTGTGGAGGCAAGGCGATCCGGTAGGCAACAGGCCCAATTCGCTCCAAAATCTCATACGGCCCTATGAACCGTGGAGTCAACTTCTTTGCCTTAATAGACCTCCCTATACCTGTCAAGGGCGAAACTTTCAAGAAAACATGATCCCCCACACTAAACTCCAATGGTCTTCTCCGACGATCCGCATAACTTTTCTGTCGGCTCTGAGCTGTCAACAATTTCTGTCGTATCGTCTCAATCTTACGTGATGTTTTATCTACCAAGTCTGGTCCAATGATGGTTCTTTCACTCAATTCGGTCCAACACAATGGCGATCTGCACTTCCGACCATACAAGGCCTCAAAAGGTGCCATTTGAATACTGGCATGGTAACTATTATTGTATGCAAATTCTGCCAATGGCAGGTGTTCATTCCAGCTACCTGAGAACTCGATGGCGCAAGCTCTCAACATGTCCTCCAGTGTCTGAATAGTCCTCTCGGTCTGACCATCGGTTTGAGGGTGATAGGCTGTACTATACTTCAACTTTGTACCCATAGCTTCCTGTAGAGACTTCCAAAAGTTCGAGGTGAACCTTGGGTCTCGATCTGATATGATGCTCTCTGGCACTCCATGCAAACGAACAATTTCTTTAATGTATAACTCTGCCAACTTCTCTAAAGAGTAGTTCGCCTTGATTGGTAAAAAGTGTGCTGACTTGGTCAATCGATCTACAATCACCCAAATAGCATCATAACTGACTCGGATGGGCGGTAAACCCATGATAAAATCCATGGAAATACTATCCCATTTCCATTTAGGAATATCCAGACTTTGGAGTAATCCTGGTGGTTTCCGATGTTCAATCTTGACCTTCTGGCACGTTAAACACTTCAAGACAAAATCAGTCACATCTTTCTTCATCTTCGGCCACCAATACTCTCGCTTTAGATCATTATACATCTTGGTGATTCCTGGATGCATGGCATACTTGCTCCGATGAGCCTCTTCTAGAATGGTTTTCTTGATTTCATCATTTTGAGGGACACAGATTCTCTTTTTGTATCTCAAAATATCAGCATCACCAATGTCATAATCTGCAACTGCTTCATGCTCTAGGGTTTCGCGAATCCTGCCTAACTGATCATCTTCCATTTGAGCGTCTCTCAGGTCCTGATAAAATCCGTATTCACCAAGGACTGCATTTAAAGTACCTTTTTCTTGATTTGGGACTACGTGGATATCTCTCAATGCATCTAGCCAACTCTGTTCTTCCAGGCTCATGCAAAACAAGTGTACCGACTTCCGACTCAAAGCGTCTGCAACCACATTAGCCTTGCCAGGATGATACTTCAACTCGAAGTCATAATCCTTTAGAAATTCCATCCACCGTCGCTGTCTGTGGTTTAACTCCTTCTGATCTACCAAGTACTTCAAACTCTTATGGTCACTGAATACTTCAAACTGAGCCCCATACAAGTAGTGCCTCCAAATCTTCAAAGCAAATACCACAGCTGCCAACTCTAGGTCATGAGTAGGGTAATTTTCCTCGTGAGGCCTCAACTGTCTTGAAGCATAGGCTATCACCTTGTTATCTTGCATCAAGACACACCCTAAACCCTTTAAAGATGCGTCTGTGTACAAAACATACGGGCGGTTAGGGTCGGGTAATGTGAGCACCGGAGCGGTAGTCAGTTTGATCTTTAACTCCTGGAAGGCTGCCTCACACTGGTCAGTCCAAAGGAACGGTCGGTCCTTCCTGGTCAACTTTGTCAACGGCATTGCGATCTGGGAGAACCCTTTGATGAATCTTCTATAATAACCAGCTAGTCCCACAAAGCTTCTTACTTCAGTTACCGACTTTGGCGCTTCCCACTTCAACACTGCATCCACTTTACTCGGGTCAACAGCGACTCCTGCTGCAGATACCACGTGACCTAGGAATTTCACCTCTTTGAGCCAAAATTCACATTTAGACAGCTTGGCATACAATTGGTGATCCCTCAATACTCGTAGTGCAATACGAAGGTGTTCTCTATGCTCTACTTCATTTTTAGAGTAGATCAAGATGTCATCAATAAACACCACAATGAACTTATCTAAGTACGGCCGAAAGATTCTATTCATGTAATCCATAAAGAAAGCTGGAGCATTAGTTAATCCGAAAGGCATCACTAGGAACTCGTAGTGCCCATATCTTGTTCGAAATGCAGTCTTAGAGATGTCCTCTGCTCGGACTCTCAACTGATGATACCCCGAACGCAAATCAATCTTGGAGAACACTGATGATCCAACTAGTTGATCTAACAAATCATCGATCCTGGGCAACGGATACTTATTCTTAACGGTCACCTTGTTCAGTTGGCGATAGTCAATACATAATCTCAGACTGCCATCTTTCTTCTTCACAAAGAGTACTGGAGATCCCCATGGAGATACACTGGGTCGAATGAATCCCTTCTCAAGCAACTCCTCAATTTGCTTCTTGAGTTCTGCCAACTCTGCCGGAGCCATTCGATACGGAGCCTTTGAAATTGGAGTTGTGCCAGGTACCAACTCAATTGAAAATTCCACCTCTCTTTCTGGAGGTAGTCCGGATATCTCTTCAGGAAACACCTCGGGATATTCTCTTACTACATCGATATGGTCGATCCCAACTTCGTTATCTACACTAACAGAAAAGAAGACTACATAGGCTTGACAGCCCTTTCGAATACACGTATCCACTTGAGCTGTCGATAACATCATAGGAACTATAGGAGTTTCTACGGATGCGGCGTTCATGGCATAAGTTGCCACTTTCTTCTTACAATGGAGTATGACATCATTGTCCACTAGCCAATTCATACCGATAATAACATCAATGCCTTTCAACGGTAAGCATACTAAATCAACAATAGAATCTCGATTTTCAAATCGAAGCGTAATGCCCACACAAGCATGTGCAGTCGTCACAATAACCCCAGCAGGGGTAGAGATTCTCATATCGTATGGCAGAATAGAGATGGAAAAATCATACTTTTTAGCGCAATCAAAAGATATAAAAGAATGTGTGGCACCGGAGTCAAACAATGCAACAATGTCATGACCTTGAAGAGAGATAATACCTCTGATAACATTAGGGGATGTTCCAGCCTCCTGCTGTGTGATGGCATACACTCTACCCGGAATAGTGGGACGACCGCTTTGGTTGGTCTGCTGTTGCTGCAGCTCTGGACAATAGCGCACTGTGTGGCCATATTGACGACACTTGTAACACTGCCAACATGGGCCACCATGAGACTTCCCACACTTCGGGCAAGGACCATTAATACTTGGGGCAGACATAGCCGTCTCACGACGTGATTGTTGGCTTCCTTCAGCATGACTCTTCTGACCCTGCCTCTTCTGGAAATAACTCTGTCGCGGTCCACTCTTCTGCGCCTGACTCTTCTTACTAAAAGTCCCTGTACTTCTGGAATTGAACCCGAATGGCTTGGCTATACCACTTACAGGTTTGATAAAAGTGGAGAACTTACCCTGGTTGACACGGGGTCTTGCATCATCAATTTCACGCTTCATGTGCGCAGCCACCCTCAGATTGGTGCAAGTGTCCTCAAAACTCTTAATTGCATGCATGGACACAAAAGGCTTTAACTCTGGTCTAGCCTTTATAATCAGTTGGCGCGACTTCCATTCTGGGTCATCTTGTCGTTGCAAGTAGGTCACATATCTGGACAAGTCGATGAAAGTAGCAATAAACTCGTCCTCATGCATATCCCCCTGTCGTAGGGCATAAAATGCTGTCTCCTTCTCTTGTATCAACGCTGGAGGGAAATAATGATCGAAAAACTTTGTCTTGAACTCTCTCCAAGTTGTTCTGGAGTCATCCAGACCACCTGTGCTCTGCCACCATCTCTTGGCGCGATCCCTCAGCAGTATAATGGCCACCCTAGCCTTCTGGTATTCATTACAGACCACAGCTTGAAAAATAGTTTCCAAGCCCTCAATCCAAGCCTCAGCCTTCAGTGGATCCAAATCTCCATGAAACTTCTCAGGATTGTGACGATGGACATCCTTCCAAACCTTGTTAATTGCTAGGTCTTCAGGATTGAGTTGAAATGATGATCCTTCACCCCCACCACTCTTCATAATTTTGTCTTGATTAGTTGAGCCACTTTGCTCAGGTCTCTGTGATACCGATATACTAGGCTCCTGTTTGTCCTGATTCTTTTGCGAGGGAATACCTCCTTCCTCTCTGATCTTCTTTCGAAATTCCTCCTCAAACTGTCGAAACCTTTCATCCATAACAGTCATTAATGTATCTTTAAATCGATGTAATAAGGCCTCATTCTCTTGAGACATCGGTGTCTCAGGAGCATTAGGAGGTTGATTAACGGCAGTCTCAGCAGCATTTGAAGGTTGGTTAACGACGGAGCGAGTCTTTCGTGTGTTTCCCATTCTCCCCACCTAAGGATGAAACCCACCATATTAAGTGAGTGATAAAACAACACAACAGAACACTAAACAGGGAAGGCATATGTGAATGTTGTATATTGCCACTAAGTGTAGTGCATGCATGATTGTTATCAGAATCATACGCTCTGATACCAAATTGTAACATCCCAAAAATTTACTTAACATAACAAGTAATTAAGGGTTCATTAACAACTAAGTAATGCCCATTATTGAATTAAAATATGCAAAAGTAAATCAGAGTATGCAGTATGAGCCCTAACGTGGCATTATACAATCATCCAACATAAACCATAAAGACAGAAGTGCTACTTTTGGCAGAAGTAGTCTAAGCTTCTGGGATCTTCCCTGATGGTTCTGCACAAGAGCTAACACCTGAAAAATGTGGGTAACCATCAATCCAACTTATTACGAATACTAATGTGTGCTAGTGAGGTGCCAAGTGGGACAATTTATATATATATATATATATATATATATCAAGATATTACTAATATGATTTACCAATATCCACATCACAAAATTTCATATCACAAATTATTTATTACAATTTATCATTAATACAATCCCCAAAGAGCCTCCCACCAATCCAACCGAACCGCCTTATTTCCTCCGACTAGACCCATGGGCTAAGTTACATCCATGTTACTGGTGACTCGAAAAGCTCTCTGGTCATATGATGAGGATCGGCCAAAATCCTCAGAGCACATGTCCCAGACCATGGACCTTTTCCCCTCATTGAACATGTGGGGTGTCGTATGCCCTTATTGAATTAGAGGGCCCGTCCCTTATTGAATTGTGGGACAATAGAAAGCCAACCATCATGCATTAATGGAGGCCTCACCACGTGGTGGAATAAATTACTCCATCCTCCCAATTCAACCCTTACCATAATTATCAGAATCAATATCATGATATTAAAAATGAAAGAAATTCTTATATATGAATAAGTAAATAAAATAAATATCATGATATTAAAATGAACCATTCTTATACATGAATAAATAAATATGTTAAATATCATGATATTAAAAATGAACAATTCTTATACATGAATAAATAAATATGTTAAATATCATGATATTAAAATGAACAATTCTTATACATGAATAAATAAATATGTATATATTCGCAATTCAAATCATAAAGTTCCACAAGGCAATTTCTATTAAGATATTCATAATCATTTCACAAAATACTCACAAGCAACATATCAATAACCATAACAAGTGGAAAGTGGTTACCTCTCGCCAAAGCTAATTATTATCCCACTCCTCTTAATTCAAGAGCTCAAACACGGCAAAATCAATCTACCACAATCAATTTTCTAATTATTAATAATTCTTCTAAACTCTTCATAAAATTATAACTTATAATTTTATAAGATTAAATATATACAAATTATAATAATAAATTTGAAATGTTTAAAATAGAAAAATTAGACGGTAATTAAAAAGAAAATCAAGGATGCCATTGAAAATATTAATTCTCCCTTCATTTTACTATTAGTTAATAACTCCCTTACCCAAATAATTTGTTTTCATAGCATTTAATCAGTAAAAATATTTCATAGATATAAAATCATAAATTTCTAAAAAAAATTATTTTAAATTACTATATCAACCAAACAATAAATCCAAACCGATTATAATTCACTATTAATCATCAACTACACATACATAGTCTTCTATTGTCAAAACTCAAAACTTTCCCAAAATCTTAATCCCAAAATATTCATTAACCAATATAATAATACTCCCTTTTGAAAGATAAAAATATATAGAATAACTTTCATGAAGGAAGTTTCTTAAAAAGAAGCTAGTTAATCTGCCTAAATTATCTTATAAGATACAAGACATACCTTAGAATGACCACTTCTTCTCTAATTCTCTCCTCTCTTGTCTCTCCTCTCTGCCGTGGGTGTGTGTGTGCGTATTGTGTGTGTGGGGGGTATTTATAACCCCCAGCACACAATATTTTATTGTTTTCTTTATTTTATTTTATTTTTTTTTTATTTATTTTTTTTTTTTAAATAGGATGGTGGGAGACATGTCTCCCACCATTTCCCCTTATTTCGGCAGTGGGGGGTCACGCCCCCACTGCCAAAAGTATAGTGGGAAGCGCCATGCTTCCCACTTACTTTAATATATATATATATATATATATATATATATATAATATAATATATATATATATATAATTTAATTTTTTTTTACTGCTGCAAATATATATATTATTTATTATTTTTTTATCAAATACATAAAAATAAATTTATCATATTTAATTAATTTACAATTATAATTAAGTTCTAATAAGAAAAATTTTGGATATTACATTCATGGCCCCTTGGTGGCTGTTACAGGACAGCCACCAGCTCCTTCAGTAAAGGTTCCTCGGGATTTGCCACTTCCAGCCTTGAACACGAATCCCTGATCCAGAGAAATTAGCACATTAGCTTCCTCCATCACATCATTCTCAATCAGCTCCTCCTCAGAGATATTCTCCCTCTCCCCTCTATTGTTCCTTTTGCCGGACTTCTTCAACCTCACCTTATTCTTCCTTAGGTTTCTGGCATAAGAAGAGATAGTAATTGTGCTAGGATCAGGCTCCTTCGTATTAACTCTTCTTCTTTTAAGACATGGCAACTCCAGTTCCATCGCTGCACCTCTCTTCAGTCCCAGCCCACTTAGCACATTAGTGACCTCCTTCAACGACTCCCCGCAGTAAGGCACCATAGCCATTGAAATCCCATCTTCAGCATTAATGGCCTTAGGACCACTATGCACCAAAGCCTCAGGTCCTTGTGTGGTTAGAGAAGTAGAACCATCAAAGATTTCAGTAGCTGCCATCTCTTTTAGAACGCCACCATTGTAGGAAGAGACTTCCTCTTCCTGAGAGTTTGTGTGGTGCGAACTGTATCCCTGCTTTTCCTTAGGAGGACTGATTATGGCTTCAACTTCCTTATTGAGAAACGAGTGCTCAGGAGTACCATTAACAGCTTCACCATCTTTACCGAGCCTAGAGGATGAACTCGGTTGGATGAAGAATAAATCCTCATCTGACTCCTTAGTGTCACTCTTTGACTCCTGGAATTGTTCCTTTCTTCTACGCAACTCTGCCTCTTCCTTTTTCCTTCTAAAATATCCAGCCTCCTCCCAACTATTCCGCACCACCATAACTGATTCCTCACGATTCCTGCACTGACTGGTAGTGGTCCATGGGCCAAAACAAGGCTCATTCCCGTTGGCCACAGACATTGCTCTCACACTGTTGCAAATTCTATTGTCATGGCCAATTTTACCACAGTTGAAGCAGAAGCTCTGTAACTTCTCGTAACGAATGGAGATCCAGATTCTACCACCATCTGGTTTGTTCATCCAGAAGCCATAGGCTAATGGCTTCCGCAGATCCAGAACAACTCTCACCCACAGAAAGTTACGGAATAGCCTACCATTTAGGCACGGATCTTCAGCCAGAACTACCTCACCAACAAAGCCACCGATCATAATTGCATTTTCTAGACACATAGCTTCCAGTGGAACATTGTGGATTTGGACTCAAACAGGACATCGGCTAAACACAAAGTCCTCCCATGCTTTGTATTTCACTCTTTCCATAAGATTCAGTAAACAGCCGTTGATCGACCAAGGTCTGCCACGAAGAATCCGACTATACTCTTCTTCCGCAGAGAATTTAAACATGAACGCCTTCCCTGTGATCTCGATCACGTCAAATCCAGATTGTAGGTTCCAAGCCTTTTGTAAAATTCTTTCAATCGCAACATGAGAATACGATTTAGCTGACATAATCTTGCCGATTAAAGTCCTTTAAGCCTCCTTCTCCTTCCAGACTAGCGGAACGGAAATAACTGGTTCCGCCATGAGAATCACACCTTTAGAACGAATGCAGCGAGAGCAGTTCCCGGCTACAAGCCTTAACACCACCTTCTACCGGCTGACAAAACAAGCTTACATGTTATATTTTTAATAAATTAATATTTTAAATCTTGTAAATTGAAATTTATTCAAGGAAACTTTGGGTATATGTTCTTCGTCTGAGGCATTTAAGTGCACAGTCATCGTTTAAAATTTCAATTTACTGGATTTAAAATATTAATTTATTAAAAAAGTAACATGTAAGCTTGCTTTATCAGCATTTAAGTGCACAGTCATCGTTTAAAATTGCTGAGTTAGTATTTTCCGTTAAGTCTACTTAACGGAGTTAACTTTTAAGGATCAAACGAACACTTTACAAACTTAAAGGACTAAATGGATACCTGAAGCAAACATAAAAGACCAAACGGGTACTTTAACCTTTTTGTTTCTTGTTTAAGTCGTGGGCAGATTATGATAACCAGTAAGGGCCTCCAGGCTCCAGCTATCTAGCACAAAATGCGGTCTAATCCGTATCAAGCCCAGTCGTGGCTTATCATTCGAGTGTCCAAGTTTATTTTTTAGGCCCAGGAAAAAAAAAAAAAAAGGAAAAGCAATCACCAAGACTCATGCAGCTGCCTCCCTTGATGAGTTAATGTGGGTTCGTATTGCACTTGCCTTTCTCACCTTTTTTTTTTATTCCTTCACCCGCCCTCATTTTTTATGATCTCTGTGATTAGTGTATAAAAATCTAATGGTCCGTATTTAATATTTTATTTATCCCTCTTTTCATTTTCATTTCTTTTTCATTATCCTTTTTATTATAATAATATTTTTATGAAATATTAAATATAGATTATCACATCTTGATTTAAAAGTCACAAAGGAAAAAAAAAAGTAGGAAAAAGATAATGAGAGAAGAGAGGTGTATATATTTGCATGCAAGCTAAGAGCAAAGTCTCTATATATTGGCACTCAGGCTAAGTCTCTTGAATGGAAACACTAAAGCAGTTCGGGAAATGAAGAGCGAAGGTCAAAGAATGCCTTTAAAAAAATACAAAACAGGTGATAATTCAATCAAGTTTAAGCAGCAAAGCAAGTCAGATCTTGTCTTCTTGTTTTTGCTCCTCCTCACATTAATTACAGGCCTATGCCAAAACATTTGAAAAAGTGTGTGAAGGTATTTGACTGACTGACCAAAACTTTCCACGGCCAACTTCAATGGAGAACGGAATTTTTTCAAAAAAAAAAAAATTTAAATTATCTCATTAATCATTATGAATGAAGAATGGAATAAAACGAAAAAAATCCACCATTACTGACGCGGGAAAATACTAATATTTAAATTGAGAAGAAAAGAAAAGAAAAGAAATTGCCTGTCTGTTCCTTACTACCTTGTGAGAGGAGGGCAAGGCTGGGTAGACGGCTGTGTTGCACTTGTTCGTAACGCCCAGGGCGAGAATAGAGAAGACATCGGTGACGGTAATGGACCTCACTAGGTTAAAGCACAACGCCGTTGGTAAGCTTCCTCCATTTGTCTTCTGCTACTTTCTATTATTTTCTTCCATTTCTTATCTTGGTCACTAGATTATCGCCTCCAAGATTTTCTCCGTGTTTCTCGCAATTCCTGTTCGGCGGTGGACAAAATGCTGGCCGGGACGACAAGCCGCATTATGGTCCTGGTCCTTTGAGTCTCTGTATGCGTGGGACACGAAAAATAGCCGGTGGGGGACAATGGAGCTTATAGTTATAGTATTTTCATATTACTATGGGCTAGTTTGCCTGTATTTGTGTAGTGGATTGATAGATCAAGCATTGGAAATGGTAATTTAGTAATTTACAGCACCGAGGTCGGGCTGAACATCTAGTGATTTATGGTTTAGTTAGCTACTTTTTGAGCGATTCACAGTGTCAGATTTTATTTTATTTTTTTCATCTTTTTTAATTCATTTTCTTGGTAATAACTGGATATGTGGCCAAGATCCCGAACAGCACGCTGGTATTGTCGGCATCTCCGTTGATTATTCCCATAATATTAAAATATTAGTTTGAACTTTTTTTTTTAATAAGAAGAGGCAAGCCGAAGCTTGAGCTATATAGGGGACAAGACCCAAAGAGTCCAGCCCAAAATACAAAAGGAAATTCCAAAAACTATTGACGACAGATCAACCTGTCCACAAGATACATTTGAAGGCAGCCCTGAGGAACTACTGGAACTAAGATCATGTCCGTGTCATGGTTGTTGTTCTGGCCATGCTTTGCCATATAGTCAGCACAAGAAATATTCTCCCTTGGAGTATAATGAAGTTCAACACTCCAGTCTTGGAAGAGGAGATCCCTCGTATCAGTGATAATGTCTCTCAGAGGATGGTCAGCAGAACAATCCCTCATGAGTATGTTGACCGCCTCAATAGAGTCTGAGTACACATGAATTTTACGAAGGCCCATCTGTCGTCCCACCTTCAATCCCGTCATGATCGCGATGATTTCAGCCTCAATTACTGACCGTTGACCAAGGGAATTATGAAAGCCCATCAGCCAGTGTCCCTGAGAGTCCCTTAGTACTCCTCCACAAGCAGCTTGGCAGTAATTGCGCACCGAGCCATCAACATCCATACGAACTACATCCACAGGGGGAGGGGACCAAGACTCTTCTGTAATCCTGTCAAGTTGAAAAATTCTATGATTAAGTATTTGATTGGAAACATTTTCCATTAAAAGATAAGTACAGTGATGTAGCAACTCCCTGGTGGTGGGCATCTCGCCCTTGAAGAGGAAGTTACATCTCGTTGTCCAGAGGATCCAACACCCCAAACTAAAAACTCTTGACCAGGAGAAGTTCTGAAATCTCCTATTTCCTGGACTGTGCCGAGTGTTCCATGTAAGCCAATCCTGCAAATTACCTGCATAAAATTGCAAGAAATGATTAGTCCTTATTATTTGTTTCCAAAAGTCCCTTGCCCTTGTGCAGTCTCTGATGACATGAATCACCGTTTCCTCAGAGCTACAAGGAAACGGACAGATATTATCATCAGTGAGACCCCTTTTGGCACGAAGAGAGTTAGTGACCAGCCTCTCATGAGCCACTTGCCACATAAAAAATTTAACCTTTTCAGGAACCTGCCATTTCCACATTGAAGACCAGAAACTGCCATCTCTCGTTCTCTCTTGGTCAGAGAGAAAATCATAGGCAGATTTGACCGAGAAGCATCCATCCCTTGCAGCTCTCCAATAAAAGCAATCAGGGAGATTGATAGATGACAGATGAACTTGAAGGATAATATTTATAATTGAAGAAGGCAAGGTCCCCCGCCATCTAGCAATATCCCATGTACCATCATCCAATAAATGATCCCGAACGCACTCACCCTCATTAACAAGAGTGGGATCAGTAACAAATGACATAAGAGGCTGATCAATAGGAAGCCAGAGGTCGTGCCAAAAACTAGTCCCAACGCCATTGTTAATCTTTTTCCCCACTCCCGAAAGAAACTTCTCCCAAACTTGTGCAATCGCTTTCCACGCAGATGAAGAGTTTCTCTTCATGGTGACCTTGGGAAGGGGATGTTGCCCACAATTATATTTAGCCCAGAGACATTGGACCCAAAGATCATTCTTTCTTGTCAGGAGACTCCAGCAAAGCTTCATAATAAACGCCTTATTTTGACGACGAAGATTCTTGAAGCCAAGACCCCCTTGCTTCTTCGCTTGAGTCACTTTGTCCCAAGCAATAAGATGCATTTTCCTCATATCCTCATTTTGAGACCAGAGGAACCCCCTAGAGATCTTGTCAAGCTCATTTATTATAGAAATAGGGAGGAGGGTGGATTGCATGTAGTACCCAGGAAGGGCGGATAGGACAGATTTTATTAAGACCGATCGACCAGCAATATTTAATAGTTTAGTTTTCCAGGCTGCCAGCTTCTTTTTAGCTTGTTGCACAATAGGGTAATAAGTAGATTTTGTCACTCTCTTATGGATGATCGGCACGCCGAGATATTTACCAAGATCAGATGTGAGGCCAATTCCAAGAAGCTGACTAAGCTCTAAAGCTCTGTTGAAATTCACATTTAGGGAGCAAAACATACGAGACTTAGCCAAGTTAATTCTGTGACCTGAGACCTCGCAGAAGCTTCCCATCACTCTACGAACTTCCTCCATCTGATTAGGGGAAGCCTCAGTAAAGAGAATGAGATCATCGGCAAAGAAGAGATGAGAGATACTTGGTCCCGTTCTTTTGAATGAGAAAGGTTTCCAGCGCCGAGCCTGACATTCAGCCTTGATAAGATGTCCCAGGCGCTCCATGCAGAGGACAAATATATATGGGCTTAATGGATCACCTTGCCTGACTCCTCTAGAAGGGGAAAAGTACTGACTTTCCTCACCATTCCAGAGAATAGACATGGATGTGGTCGAAATGCAGGCCATAATAAGATTAATAAGATGATCAGGCAATCTTAGAGTAACAAGAGTGTCCTTTATGAAGCCCCAGTCAAGCCTATCGAAGGCCTTTTCCATATCAATTTTAATGGCAACGTAACCCTTCCTCCTGCCTTTAGATCTCATCGAATGGATAACTTCTTGA
Source organism: Acacia crassicarpa (assembly GCA_034222035.1). Lineage (NCBI taxonomy): Eukaryota > Viridiplantae > Streptophyta > Magnoliopsida > Fabales > Fabaceae > Acacia > Acacia crassicarpa. Next base: position 64,024,312 of record JAWXYG010000002.1, on the reverse strand, counting down.
GCAATAAGAATATTGTCGCACGTGGATCTTCCAGGAATGAAGCTACACTGCTCAGAGCTGACAAGAGAGGTCATTACTCCTCTAAATCTGTTAGCCAGAACTTTTGTGATGATTTTAAAACTAACATTGCATAAAGATATAGGTCGAAAGTCCTTTAAAGTTAGAGGATTGTCAACCTTGGGAACAAGCACAACCCTGGATTTGTTGATAGCAATCATATTGGAGGGATTGTGAAAACAACTTTCAATAAGATCACAAATTTTTGGGCCAACGATGTCCCACTGAGTCTGGAAGAAGTGAGCCTGAAGTCCGTCCGGGCCCGGGGCTTTAAAAGCACCCATGGCGAAAGCCGCATTCTTAATCTCAACACGCGTAACTGCTCTTGAGAGCAAGCTCATCTCTTGGGGGTTAATGATATTGAAATTAGAACACCACCCACTCGGATCTTTGACATAGCCATCACGAGAATACAGTTGAAGGAAGAAATCATGTGCCATCATTTTTGCAGTTTCTTGATCCTCAATCCATTCCCCAGCGTCATTCTGAATAGCAGCAATTTTCTGCTTCTTTCTTTTGATCATAGTTGACGCATGAAAGAATCTCGTATTTCTGTCACCATCCTGGAGCCACTTGCATCTGGACTTCTGAAACCAGAAGAGTTCCTCCTGGGTGGCTACTTTGTGATAGTCACCCCAAAGTTTCTTTTCAAGTCTAAAGAGTCCAGAATGCAAGTTATTACTCCTGCACCTGTCGATTCCTTCCAGACGCCGAATCAACTTTTGTTTCCTCATAGAGAAGTTACCGATCCGAGAATCATTCCAGTTTTTAGCGCTTTTTTGGAAATTTTCCAACCCTTGGACCCAATTCTTCTCATGCCACGCTTCCTTAGCGATATCATTAAAATCATTTTCCAAGGCCCAGGCAATCTGGTAAGAGAAGGATTTCTGGAAATTCCTCCTCAGAGACGAAGGATTAGTATTCACCACAATGACCCGGTGATCAGAATTGTATTTGAGCTCATGACGAACCGAATAATCCGGAAAAAGATTAAGCCAAGGAAGGTTGGTGAAGACCCAATCAAGACGCTCCTTCAAACCATTCCATTCCCAAGTAAACCTCTCTCCCAGAGCCCTGGCTTCAATAAGATTTGTGTCTTCAATACAGTCTTTAAACTGGCGAATAGAGGCCCAAGGGGGGGCAGCTCCACCAAGTTTGTCCTGTGGGGACAGGAAGGCATTAAAGTCCCCCAGAACCAACCAAGGTAGAGTAACATTACTAGAGAGAGATCGTAGGGAATTCCAGAGATAGTTCCTGCCAACTAGGTTAGTTTCCCCATATACCACAGTAATGAGTGACAGATTGTTTGTGCCATGCTCCTTAATCTGGCAATGAAGAAGTTGGGTATTGGAGAAAATATAAGTGATATCAAAACTATCATTATTCCAAAGCAGCCAAATACCCCCTGAAAAGCCAGTAGATTCCACACGGATCCAATTACTAAAGCCAAGCTTGCGACAAACTCTATCAGCTCTCTCACCACTGATACGCGGCTCCATCAAACAAAAAAAATTGATACTATACTTTTTAACAATATCTTTAAAGGTTAAAGGAAAAGTCCGGCTACCGGCTCCCCTACAATTCCAAGAAGCAATAAACATAAAAAATAACGTAATAAAATTAAAGAGGATAGGAATACTTACCTGGGGCATTGCGCCTGTCCTACACACTTTTGCTCTGAAAGCGTATCTGCCACAAAAGTTGCTTTGGCTTCTAGAAAATCCGGGGCGACATCTTCATTTGGGTCCCAGTGATCCGTAGGTTGGGTATTGCTTAAACCCAAATGGATGTTAAGCTCCTGGAGAGAGTTCGCATCAGGTGTGACTTTGGTTCCCCCCTTTAGGTTGCTCATATTTTCCAGACTTCCTTGAACTACATTATGCATGCGCTGGGCCTTTGATTTTTTAGAAGAGGGTTTTTTGGTGCCAACTTGTGCAGTAATCTCATTAGAAGGCTTTACCAAGTCTTCTTTTAGCTGGCCCAAGGAGATATCATTCGTAGCTTCATTTTTTTGTGTTTGAACCGAGCCCCCTTCATTTATTTGTGTTTGAACCGAGCCCAAAGAATCAGGTCCAGTTGAGTGAGACAAATTAATTCCTTCCAGCAAATTATTCGGCCCAACAGAGGAGGAAGGCCCAACCGGTTGCTTTGCCCTATACTGAATTTTTGATTTTGAATTAATAAAATCTCCTTTAATCGCCATTTTTCCAGCTGTTTTCTTCCCCACCGTGTTCAGTTGTTTTCCCGAGCCCGAGGAAATAGCGCCTTTCGTAGTCTGAATTTGGTCCAGCCGAGGTACGATCTGAACAGTGGGATGGACCGAATCTCCTTCCTCCAGATTTTCTGAGTCTTCAATCGGAGCAAACATGGACCTCTGGACAATAGCCGTTGGATTCACCATGACCGTTGATTTCCCTTTCCTTGCACCAGATCCCGTCGGTTGCTGAGGAGCAGGTCTGGATTCCAACCTCGGACGTCCGGCACGGTTCTTCCGATTAACAAGCATCCATGGTCCATACGCCTCCTCCGTCGCCGTCACCGGTGTGTTGATTGATACACGCTGAGGGGGTTGCTGAAGAGGCGAATGGCTAATCGCGTCATGTGAGCCTGATGAAGATGAAGAACTTGCTTTGTAGGGACATCCTTCCCTCCGGTGTCCAAAACGGCCACAATCAAAGCAAATCTGGGTAAGGCCTTCGTACTCAACATTAAAGATTGAGCCAGCCGCTATCACCTTAGGAACAAGCTTCTTCTGTAAATTGAGTTCAACGCAAATGCGTACAAATTTCCCCCTTTGAATCTTTGAGGTATTTTGACACTCTTGTAGCGTATTCATATCCACTCTTAGGGTTCGACCAATCCGATCCCCTAGTCTAGATATACAGTGCTTGTTATACAGGTGCATTGGTACATCTGGTATCCTAATCCATGTGGCCACCCTGCCTAAAGCATTCGAATATGGATTAAAATATGGAGTCCAACGTTGGACAATAACGCAGTGCTGTCTGATTACCCAGGGCCCTTCATATAGAACCTTCCTATAGTGAGCTCTCCACAAATCCTGGTCCTGAAAACGCACAACAAAATAGCTGTTAGGTATATCAATAAGTTCAAAGCTAGAAAATCCCCATAACTTAGTCAGTAGATCCTTCAGAACATATAGATTAAATTTCCTGCCAAGCACTGTGAGGATAAGAGCATAATTCCATGGCTCACACCATTCATTATACTCTTCCTCAGTGCAAGGCGCTACCGGATATAATTCCATCAATTTTTTCATCTCATCTGTTGGCTCTGGAATTTTCCAGCGAACATCTTTATCATCATTGAATAGATCATCATCCTCCATTTCATAATCACTATGGGCAACACCGTTGAAACCCAAAAGTGAGGCGCGATAGGATTGGAATTTCATATTGCTTTCTCCATTATTGTCTTTCAGCTCACTGCTTCCAGAGTCTGTGATCGTCTCCATAGTATGCTCTGCTTCTTTATCAGTCATGGCATCATCCATAATAGCCTGAGGAGTCTCTTCCAGTTTCTTTTTCTTCTTCCTCTCATCCTGTCCCTCAGCCGGTGGTCTATCCGGTGGAAGCTTCCTCTGCCCAGAATCCGCAAGGGCAAGAGCAAGAGCATTCTTTGTTTCCTCAGTCATTGAGAGCAATTTATATTAGTTTGAACTTTGAAGTAACTTGAATGGGACGTATAGGCTCCGACAGTACTTATGTGCGGCCTGTAGGGTAGGAACACACTGCTTTTGTTATAATTGTAATCATCATCCTGCACAGTTTATGAGCGTCTAGATAGTTTATTAATTGGTCCCATCGCTTAAGACAAACTTTTAAATGACAAAATGCGTCCTTATCAAGTTAGTGCATGGGTTATTTGCTCATTGCAAATATTTTACCCCACTTGAGGCAACAAAAGTTGTGTGAGGGTTATCTACTCTTGTTGCACAGAAAGATTTTCCCCCATCTTGAAAACATGATAAGGACGTACAAAGGTAAGAAGGGAAAACCATGGAATTCTCTTCAGAGTTGTAATTTCTAGTTTCAACATATATGTATCTTAAAATAAAAAAGTTCTGCTTTTGATTTAATTTAGCCTTAAGTGATAATTTGACAAACTAAATAAAGAACTTTTCAACCCTTCATGCCTGTCTAAACGTCTTTTCAAGCCTTAAAGTTTGAAGTGTTTCTCTGCATACATATATCAAATGTCCTGGTAAATGCGCCAGGTTGAGGCATTTATAACCTGTGTAACACATCTTTGGCATGATATGAGTACGATGTTAAGCGTTTTCTCGTATCTAAGATGACATCAAGCATCTTAGACCCTAGTTGCTGGATGTCAATGTTAATTCTAGGTTAATGGCAGTTCTCTTAAGGGGCACAATGTTCTAATTTAATACGCAAGACTTCTATATGTGATAATGGTATAGAATTGAGAGAATGTCCTTAACTACAGAACGTCACGAGGAGAGGAATGTAAAGGATTTGAAACATCATGTCCACGGCCTGGAAATTGTAGCTTACAGCTCCGTTTTGAAAGCTTTCATTGTTCAATCTGATCTTCTTTCTTGGGTAACTATCAAACTCAAACTTGTTATGCTCTAATCTGTCTCTGTATTTTCCCTTTACATTTAAGGTATCTGCTGAAATGTTGTTTGTATTTGCAGGGCAAAGAGGGGATTATATCTAATCTGCGGAAGGAACTAAATGTCACAGATACAGAACATGCAGCAATCCTAGCTGCAATCAACTCAGATGAGTCAATTAAACGGATAAGGTGCTTGTGATGATTTTCTGTTGGTACTGTCTCTTGCTACACCATTTGAGATGATCTTGGTTTTTCATTTTGAATAAAATTTTTGTCCAAATCTTTATGATGGTGTAATGTGGATTCTGGGACTGCCTTTAACATTTTATGGTGCAGGGAGCAGAGGACACTGTCAACTCATGCTGAAATTTGCGTTAAAGTCAACAGTCCTGGATATGCTTCTGGTTCAGCGCAAAATTTTTCAATAACAACAAATACTTCATCTCCTGTCGCATATCTTCCTTCAAAGAATATGTCACGCTGTCAATCCTCTCTTGCAGCTTTTCCTATTCATTCTTCAATGCCTGTGAGTAGAAGTGGAGATTAATACAAACAGTTTCTCTTAAACAAATGGATAAGCGTATCATAAAGAAAATATTCTTTAACTCACAAGAGCTTTCCAAACCCAGCTCTTACTAAACATACCTAAAAGACTATTCCATTTTAATTAGTGTGTCTGAGCTGAATCATTCTTGCAGTTGCATGGGAATTTGTGTTAGTTCCAAAATGAATGGTGATATTTTTCACGAGGGAATAAAACCTATAGGATCTTCTCTATAATGTAGAGGAACTCGAATTCAAAAAGGGGTTTGCATTGAGGGTATGATTCTGACATCTGCTTATTTGTTTTGTGTATCTAAATATGTATTTCCAAACAGGTGTGTCATGTTGAGACCTAGAAAGCTAAATATGTGGCAGAATATATGACAAGGCAACAGTAGTACTGGCTCTTGTATTAGGATAAATATCGTTCCGCGGCTATGTTTTATCCAGTGAATCAGATGTATCTTAAGACACGTGCAAAACACATTTGCCTTCGGCTGTCGGAGCCTTATGGATGCTTTATTTTATATTGTTAAAAAGTAACAATTGGACCATTTTTGTAATTCCTGATTACTTTTCCGTGCCAGCTAAAATTTAAAGATGATCAAATGACAGCTGAAGTAGCCACGTTCTCCCATGGAAGTGCTGAGCAGTCTGCACGAATGATTAAACAAAAATTTCTCGGATCGGCGAAAACAACACATCAATTAGAGAAGGGATTTGGCAAATCTGATTTTAGCAACATAAAGAATAGATCCAAGGTTATTGAGTTGCAGGCACCAAACAGGGTTATTCATAATGTAAGGCAAAAGCGCAGTTTGTATCTATATTTGATTATTGTTATGTTATCCCCATTTTTGCTGGAATTTAATTTAATGCTCCAATAAATAAAATTGGATATTCTTGCAACTCGCGAATGTGGAGTAGACTACCATAAAGTACACTTCGTTTCTGGAGCAGCCACATTTCATTGCTGATGGTCACCGTTTAACATATGTGAATGTTAAATCTACTTGTCAACTACAATTCAGGGAAATTGTGCTGCTTTCCTCTTTTGCTTTTTCCCGTCTTTCCTCTTCCCTTTTATGAGAAACTGTGTACATCCCTTATATGGGCAATTCAGCAATTTATGGGATGGCCGGAATATAATGTTATTTCCTGTTGAAAGCGCACTTTCCTATGTATGGTCATTACCTAGATTTGGGTTTTATTGTATTTAGCCTCCTCTAAGTTCTTTTATGTTATAGCGCACTCTGCACGTGAATTATTCATCGTATTGGTTTACTAATATAATTGTTGTTTTATCCTTGTGATATAAATTTGATCCGCTGTATTATGTTGTTCAATGCTTTCTTATACCTAATAATAAATTTTCGTTATCGTCTGTTGAATTGTTCAAAAGGCACTTGTTCTTGTTCAATGCTTTGGGAATGATATGTATGCTAGGACAATTCATGTGTTTTTCTTGCTTGATTTTATGGTCAATCTGGAATTACAAGAGTGTAATTTTGGCTAAACAAAGTAAAGGAGGTTTTTTACGCAACAAAGGCTAATAGATCATTGCAAATTTCATATTGAATAGTGATTTTTTGTATATTATATGTAAAGCATGACTTCCTTTTTCGTATTTTTGGCCAAGCATGGTTTCCTTTTGAATGTTACAGTACTTATTTTCCTATGAATCAATGCCTATATAGTGAATTTCTGTGGTCTTCTTAGTTAGGTGCTTCCAAGGATCATCATTCTTGTGTATGGTGTTGAATTCATTATGAATTATTAACATGTAGTGTAAACGGCATTACAGGGGGAAAAAAACATATACTGTAGTTGTTGGTCTCTTTGCAATATGTAACTTCCTCACATCTGGCAGGCTGAGAAGATGCTCTTTGGTGTAGAGAATCTTGACCCTGTTGTGGATGATAAAGCTAAATCGACCATTTGGGCAACTCCTGCCAATCAAGGTGCATTATGTTACCTTGAATGTTTGTAGACAGGCAAATTCGTATAATTGACATATTATGTGGCTATATTTTTTTTGTCTAGGAGCAAGAAAGCGCTGTACTTGAAGCACTTGCTAAACTGGCTGATGTGCTGAAGAGGAAGTAAGGATATTTCCCTGATATTTTTCTTGGTTTTCGTCTTTAACTTTCTATGGTTTATGAACATATGATATGGGTACATATTTGGTTCTCTCGGCGGTCCTTCCGCTCAGATGCAGCATTACCGTGTCGCGAAGGATACCTCCAGGGTAGGAAGGAACACGAAATGATGGTACATAGTAACTTCTCTGGACAAATAGGTAGGTAGATGGGGGTAAATATTGTTTCATGCCACCAGATATACAACTTTTAAGTGGAGCAGACTTAGCGCCCTGTTTTGGGAAATCATTACGTTTTGCTATAAGTTGGTCAGACACCCTTATTTTTGTCCGAAGTTATTCTACATCAAAACCTAAATTTTAGCAAAAGTTTGTCAAACATTCGTCCAAAAGCTATTTTAATTTATATCAAAACCTAGGTTTTGGAAAAGAAAAAAAAATAATTTTTTCAGATTTTTCTTCTCCTCGCCATCATCAATGTTTTTTTAGTACCAATCAATATCCTTAAGTATTTTTTTAGTACCCTCAAATTTTTTTCAATATCCTAAAAAAAAAATAAGATCATGAAGCATTTTTTTAGTATCCTCAGATATCTTATTAGTACCCGTTAGTATTCTGAAATTTTTTAAAAAATTAGTCAGTATCCTAAAATATTTTTTCAAAATTCTAAAATAAATTTTTAAGATCATGAGAAATTTTTTTTTTTTAGTACGGGACAGTATTAAATAACTTTTTTGTAACGGTCAGAACCTCGAAATATTTTTTTCAAGATAAGTCATTATTCTGAAATATTTTTTCAATATCCTAAAATAAATTTTTAAAATCATGAAATATTGTTTTAGCATCCTTAACTATCTTTTTTAAGTACTTATCAATATCTTGAAATATTTTTTTAATATCCTAAAATAAATTTTTAAGATCATGAAGTTTTTTTCTATGTCAATCAAAATCCTTAGATATTTTAACTGTGTACACAAATTTATGTACCTTTTTATTTATTATAAAATATATTGTTTATAATATTCAAAATACAACTTTATCCTTTATATGCAATTATGTCAAAAGCTAATATCCTTTCTAGTAAATTTAACACTGAAAAAGCTATTATGATAATATTTAAACACTATCATCATTATTTAAAAGTTATTCTCCAAAAAGTCATTTTTACCTCGTAAATTTTAAAAATTATTCTCTAAAAATCATTTTTATTTAGTAAATTTTAAAAATTATTTTCCAAAAGCTAAATCCAAATAGCCCTATGTGTTGGTTTGTTTTAACATTTTAAAAGTGTTTTTACGATGGTTTACGAAGCATTTAGTTTTGTGGACAAAGACCATGGTTTGGGGTTTCTCAAGGAGGCACTCACTTTTCTCTCTGATTGACAGAACCATTGTTATTAAGCCAGTAGCTGACTTTTCCGATCTTATTTTAGCTGACTTCGTTAATAATATATGCCCAGTTGTCCTGCTTATTGATGCTTGGTTAGGGGTAAGCAATTTTTACGCCATTCATCAGTGATATGAGATGCAAATATATTACGAATTATAAAGCCGCGGTTTCTGATAATTTCGATGATGGTTCGTGAACTGTAATGCTTGTTTATTGGAGGACGCAAAGATCAAAAGTTCAGCGAAAATAAGAAAAATCTAATGAAAGCAATCCATCAGTCTCACAGAACTTCCTAGACTTATCGTTCATCTTTGAAATAAAATCAGACTATGCTTCGAACTACTGTTGTTGGGCTATTTGTTTTGCGTTAAATTGCATTACTATTATAACACTCCATTGTTACTTGAAATTGTCCTCAAATTGGATGAAACCATGTGCCACTTGAAGGAAAAAATTTAAAAATTATGGAATTAGTATCCAAAGGAAAATTTTCTTGCCCAATGAGGTCTTCAGTCTTGTTTGTGTTGAGTCTACATGTTGAATTTTGTGCTGCTTTTATTAAGAATCGCACTCAAGTCTTAGGAGAAAGAAGTATAACTTGTTAAGTGGTCATCACTTAAAGCTTCTATGAACACTGTTTACTGTTCCCGCATTGCTTGATAGTTGATTAACAGCAAACTAATTAACTACCAACACGTTAGCGATTTAATTAACTAGAGAAAGCAGCGAGGGACGTTAATGACGTTACGATGCAGATTGCAGAAACGATTTTTTCCCACGCGTGGAGCTGGGTCCAAGAATAACTGTATCTTCAATGATTGTGTTTTGCTCTTGGGAAACTTCGTTGCGGTATATATTAGAGGTGCTTTTGGAAATGGGAAACCGATTGATGTGATTGTTAATGCATGATTGATGGGGGAAAAAGAAAAAAGAAAAAAAAGAATGCATGATTAACGGGTGATAAAATAATAAATATGCATTTCAGTTTAATATACGTAGTAAATGATATGAGCCCTTTTAGATTCTCAATTATAGTTTGAGTGAGGATTACGTTACAGCTAAATCTACATTTGGCTCTTACACTGTATGGCCATCTCTGCCCAAGACAAAAAAAAAAAAAAAATTGAAAGGACCAAAAGCACGGCCACACTTGGAACCTTCGTAATCACAATCTCTTCTTCCCCTGTTCTTTTTTCGCTTCTGGTAAAGTGAGTTTTACGTCTCTGAGAGTATGTTTTTATACTGATTGCTTTTTGTTGAAGCATATTGTTTAATAGCTGTTATTTATATGCTGCCTCCACTCATAGAGTCTGACAATATATGAATTCTGGATAGTTTGTCGTAATCCTCCATGAACGTACAACATATAATCTCCTGTCGTCTTCTTCTTCAACTCAGCCACCACACAACAAAATGTCCCAAGAAGTTCACTACTTCATATATGAACATCAATTCTCCATTTATATTCACACCCATTTGCTTCTCACCCACCATAACTGTTTCTAATGGCAACCTTCTTCAAACGTCTCCCCAGAAAAGTTTCTGTCTTCCTCAACATATCATTTCTCTTTACCCTCTCTCTGTTTCTCAAATCCTATATCTACCCCTCCTATTCTTCCAACTTTCATTATGGCTCGTCCGATGCTTCCCCTTCCTCCATCTTCAACCGCCACTCTCGGATCCTCCAAGACATTACACCTGAAGCATGCACAGGTCTTCATGAGCTCTCAGACTACAGCTCAAAGTGCTTGTACGTTAAAACCCATTCTGAGTGTAGGTCAAAGGGCTACATAAACTACCTCTATATCTTTTACTGCAACCTTGGCCAATCACCAATCATGGGTCATGTTTTGCTTATACTATGGCTTGCTGTGTTGTTCTACCTCTTGGCCGACACTGCTTCTAATTACTTCTGCTACTCCTTGGAGAGTTTGTCCAACATCTTGAAGCTATCCCCTACCATAGCAGGAGTCACTTTGCTTTCTCTGGGAAATGGAGCCCCTGATTTTTTTGCAAGTGTTGTTTCCTTCACAAGATCCAGCAATGGTGCAGTCGGGCTTAACAGCATTCTTGGAGGGGCCTTTTTTGTCTCTAGCATTGTCTTGGGGATTATAAGTATTTTGGTTAGCGCAAAGCAGATTGCAGTTGACAAGGCCAGTTTCATTAGAGATGTTCTGTTCTTTCTTTTCACTCTACTCGTCCTTCTTATCATCATTTCCATTGGGAAAATTACCTTGTTGGGTTCAATCTGCTATGTCTTCATCTACTTCCTCTATGTTTGTACAGTCTCTGCCACACATTTTATCTATGGAGGGGAGAAGAAACAAAGCGAGTGTTTTGCTGTAAGTGCAGATGATCTTGCAGAGTCTGGCATACCATTGTTAGGCTGTGTTGATGACGAGAAACCGAATTTAGCAGAGAAAGTGACTGCTGAAGATGACAAAGAAAAGCCCGTGTGTTTTGACGGTGATTCATTCGACTGGAATTATTACATGGGCAGGTTCTTACAAGTGCTAGAATTGCCTCTCAGCTTACCGAGAAAACTTACCATACCAGTTGTGAATGAAGAGAGATGGTCAAAGCCGTATGCAGTTATATCTGTCACATTAGCACCAGTTCTGATAGCACTTATCTGCAACACCCAGAAGGAAGATGAGGATTCTAGGGCCAGTTTGGTCTCATACCTAATATCTGCTCTGATTGGGGTGTTTCTGGGAAATATGGCCTGTGTGACCACAAACAGCACTAGCCCCCCAACAACATGCCTTTTTCCTTGGCTAGCTGGAGGATTTGCCATGAGTGTGACATGGACATATATTATTGCAGCGGAATTGGTATCCTTATTGGTTTCAATTGGGAATATCATTGGGGTTAGTCCTTCAATTCTGGGGTTAACAATCCTAGCTTGGGGCAACTCTCTTGGGGATCTGATAGCCAATGGTGCTCTGGCAGTTAATGGTGGGGCAGATGGGGCCCAGATAGCTATATCTGGGTGTTATGCAGGCCCTATGTTTAACACTTTGATGGGTTTGGGATTCCCTCTGGTTCTCTCAGCTTGGTCTGAGTATCCACAACCATATGTGATTCCTAAGGACCGTTCTCTCTATGAGACTCTTATGTTCTTAATGGGAGGGCTGTTGTGGGCCCTTGTGGTGTTGCCAAAGAGAGGCATGAGGCTGGATAAGTGCTTGGGATTTGGACTCTTGATCATATACTTTTGCTTCCTTTTCATAAGGATAGCGATGGCTATTGGTATTGTGAAGTTCTAGAGATACCCCTTCTTCAAAAAGGAAATTCTTCACATCCTGGGGGCAATCATTTGTTTTTCATGTGTATCCATAGCTACACTTGTAAATTTGATCATTCTTTTTTTGGCCTTATTTTAGCAGTTGTTACTTGATGGGCAGCAAGGTAGCTTTCAAAAGACAGTGGTAATGCCACAAGTTGGTACTATGCTAGTTAGAATTTGGAATATGATCAATGGCTTTGTAGTTTAATACTAGTAATATAAACTCCTGTATGAGTATGTTGCGGGTTGGACCGCTCTTAATTCTATTTATGAATTTTACTCATTAGTTTAATGGACCCATAATAAGTTGTTATGAGCAACCTATTCAACATCACTGCCACTGGTATTTCAAAGGCCCCCCGTAATGTAAGTTGAGCCTTGATGAGTAAAGGAATACAAAGAAATTTAGACTGCCATATAATTGGCATAATGGAAGAAGTCATTCATGCATTTACTTATTTCAGTTTCAGAAAGAAGAATATGACTTGCAATTTTTCCCCCTCCCTCAAATTGCCTTTCCCACTTTTATTCAACGGAGAATTTGGGACCCACATGGAGTTAGTCATTTTAATATTTCTCGACCGCTGCTCGCTAGGTTCTCTTTTGAGTGGATAATACTGATAAATAACGTTTTAAAAAAAAAGTAGTGGAGAGCACAGGAGTGATCATTGGAAATTTGAAATATTCATGTGTTAAAGACTCATTTGGGAAAAAGAGCAAAAATATTTCGAGAGCGTCCAGCACCTCTTTTTACCTAAACGCTTGCCTGTCTCTTCTAACTCCTTTCTGCCTCTGAATCCTATAGCAGTTATCTTGAGAGGCTGAAGGGGCTTTTCACGACGCTCGGCCAGGACTTGGATCAGAGCGTCCATTGCACTCCGCATCTGATTTTGAGATCAATTAGATGGATCTTCGTCTCCGACGCAATGTGCTCTGTGATAGCTTGTACACTGGCTATTTGCATCACCTGGCTAAACGGGATCTTTCGAAAGCACATAAAAACAAACGGTAAACTATAATTGTGCCTTTCGGTTTTACATCCATCAAGTGTTGTTACAACTCCTATTCCGCTGTGGATCCTCTCTCACAGTGCTTGAGTGAAATAGCTGATAATTTTATGAACAGGGGTTGCACAAGCTGGTGAGTTCGATTCACTGTGTAAAAGTATCTTGTTTTGCTCGTTCGTACTTCGCAGCCTACTCTCTCGGCTGCATCGAGAAGAAATTGTGCAAGTTTGACTTCTCTATTCTCTTCCTTAGACAGACCACCTAGACTAGACTCATATGAATGCACAGGCATGCAAATTTTGCCCCCTCATTCTCGTGACCCTGCTTTTGTAATTGTTTAAGAGCTCCAAGGAAGCCACAATTGAAGATGCTCTAGGGACTGGCTTATTGCTAAACTTGACTGATTCAGAACTTGTCACTCCGTGATTGTTTACCTCCATTGTTTACTCAAGCGCTTGTGGCTGCTGAGAAACTGTATTTTTGACAGAAACTGTGCATGAAAATATTAAGCAAACGTATTTCTAGAGAATCTACTGCCAAATCGAGGACTAGGAAGATCATTACCATCACATTATATAGTCGGACTATATCTCCTCTTTCTACGACATCAAGAAGCTGTTGCAAGCTTTCAGGAAAAATATTAAACATCCCAGTATGATATGACTAAGCAATAAGCTGATGCACCCAACTCATAATTTCCGTAGACAAAAAAAAAAAAAAAAAAGGCAAAAGCAACCAGCATGACAATTGACAAACTATGTTTAAATGGAATGTTTGTTGGGTTAATGTGTTCTTTAGTCACTTAAGTTCAATAAAGCTTAATTGAGACTAAAACCCAAGAACTCTATGGCCCATGTGGTTTAGGGTTAGGTCTTGGGTGTAGTAGCATATAATCCTACTTTTACCTGCTTGAGAGAAACAGACGCATAAGAAGACTTTCATCAGAAACAAACCATAGAGGCAGACGTTCATCATCTGAATGGTTGCCCACACAACCATCCTACCCCCCTCAAGAGATAGTCTGGAAGATCGATCATAGAGCGGACGAGGACTGTTCGTGGAGAGGCTTTCAGATCGCTACTTCAGATCGCTGCATCTTTCCAGGTAATCAAAACGATGAAGGTTTTAACTTTTCCTATATCGCGTGGTACGATATGCTTCCGCGTTTCTGGTGAGATTCCAACAATTGGCATCAGAGCCAAGAGCGATGAGGAAAAAAACCGAGTTTTGATATTAATTTATATTTCATGTTATTCTTTTCGAAAATATGGCATCTTTTTCTATATTCGTTATTTATTTCATGGTAGCTATTTGTTTATAATTCATATTTGGTATTAGTTTTAATTTCAATCGGTTAATCGCTTTAATCCATGGTTAGATTTTCTCGTGTATTTCTTGATTTATAACAAGGAGGCTAATCCCATATGATTAGGTTTCCTCCTTACTGTTTTTAATTTTATTTTGGAATTTCTATGTATTTTTTGAAATTCTGTAAAAGAGATCAAGAAACTGCGAAGAAGATAAGATGATTTCGGCTGAAGGCATTGGCAGGAGTGACGGCTAGGGTTCCTCTTGTGTGTCCTAGGATTTCTAACTAAAGTAAGGGTATTTGGGCTTTTGGGCCCATAGGTACCCTAAAGGGGCTAGAGACAAAAGAGGAATTCCAAAGTTGTAAACTTTATTCTTATTTTTTTTTAGGAAAGCCATGGATTAAAGTTATTTGTTTGATTATTTAATGCTTTTATTAAATTATATGAATTATATATGCGATCAACATGATGTTTGTAAATAACATGTCATATAGAATAGGAAGATGCCATATTATTGCATAATCACATGTCATAAATGCATAGTAGCTATTATGCCTTGAATTGACTAGTATGATAGTTATTATGTGAGATTCTTTAGATTGTCCACTATATTAATTATTATTTATTATGATTTTGAAATCTAGAATAATAATTGGATTAATTAATTGTGGAATTAAAATCTCTACATTAATTATCATTTATTATGATTTTGAAATCTAGAATAATAATTGGATTAATTAATTGTGGAATTAAAATCTCTACATTAATTATCATTTATTATGATTTTGAAATCTAGAATAATAATTGGATTAATTAATTGTGGAATTAGAATCTAGACATTAATTATCATTTATTATGATTTTCAAATCTAGAATAATAATAGAATTAATTAATTGTGGGATTAGAATCTAGACATTAATTATCAATTATTATGATTTTAAATTAAAATCTAGAATAATAATTGTGGAATTAAAATCTAGACAAATAATCCAGAAAATTTCCTAAGAGAATTGTACCTTTTGGAGTAATTTGTGGGTTATTTAAAAGGGTCATGTGACGCACACTCTGCCAGTTCATGACTAGTTTTTAGATACCTAATAATTTACTATGAATTGAACAAATTCTTGAAAATTGAAAATTCTAAATTTAAAATATTGAATGGGTGAAGGTTTTAAATTAATTATTTAATTTTAAAACCTACGGGCCCCAATTGTGGGTTTATTAGTGAAATAGTTATCGCTGAAGCCCCATCGGATAAGGATAATCGGATTTCGCTAGACTAAACCTTAATATTTTCAAAATTTTAGTAAAGTTTTGTATGGCCCATCGTCGGCAATACTTAGACACTAAAGATAATTTTGAAAGTAAACAATGGTTAAATACATTCAACTTTTGTAAAATTGTTAACCCTCCCATCGAGGCTCTGGCAATGGAATTGAAGGCCCAAATTAACAATATTAGTTTTACAAGAATCTTGCTCATCATAAGCCTTGTAAAGATAACTAATGGATTGTTAAACAATAAACGAATAGTAGTTATTAGAATCTACTAGCGCTATATCTGTTTGTTGTTGATTATAGTTTGTAATTAGTGTGTTTTTTCCTTAATTTCAGAAAAATGTCTTCATTCAATCCTTTAGCTACAATCTTGAGCCAAAAACCTATGGATGGTACAAACTACAAACAATGGAAAACTAATTTGGATATTGTTCTTCAATATGAAAAGCTCAAATTTGTTCTCACTACCCCTATGCCAGCGCAGCCTGCTGCAGATGCGTCTGATGCAATTCGGACTCAATTCCAGCAGGAGAAGGAAAAATGGGAGAAGGCGAATGTGGCAGTTCGCTGCTATATTTTGGCCAGTCTCGTCAATCACCTTCAGGAGCAAGTGTGCAAGATTGAGAGTGGAGTAACAATGCTCCAGACTCTTGATGGCATATTTGCTATGCCTAGCAGCTCGGCTAGGCAAAATGCGCTGAATTCAGTCACCAAGACAGTAATGTCTGGAGGAAGTGTGCGGGATCATTGTCTAACAATGATAGCGAACTTCAAGAAGGCTGATGACCATGGTATCAAGTTTGAGCAAGAAGTAAAAGTTGACCTTCTCTTACAATCACTGCCTGAGTACTTCAATCAATTCAAGATGAATTATAATATGAACAAGATGAATCTTGACCTCACTCAACTGATGCACGAGCTTGAGAGTGCTGAACAGTCTCTAGTCAAGCAGGGAAGTGCATTTTTTGCTGGTGAAAGTTCTGTGAAACCTAAGGAGAAACCCAAGGGAAAGAACAAAAACAAGAAAAAGAAGAAATCAAGTACTTCAGTTGTCAAAACAGCTGCAATGAAGCAGCCAAAAGGCAAGTGTTTCAAGTGCGGACAAAAGGGGCATTGGAAGAAAAATTGCCCACGTATGAATAAGCTAGGTATGGATAATTTACATGTGATTAAGGCTTGTTTAGTGGAGAATCACGATGAAAAATGGATCATTGATTCAGGAGCCACTAACCATGTTTGTTACTCTTTGCAGTGGTTCAAACATAGCTTGCCTGTAAGTAAAGGATAAAGAGATTTGAAGATTGGAACTGGGGAGCTTGTGTCTGCACTAGCAATAGGACAAGTTGTTGGGATTCGTACACGCAGCGAATTAAAAAATTTCTTACGAATCCTTCCGAAGGATCACTTAACGACGTTTAAATCAGAGTTAAGGAAACCGAATCATACCTTGTGTTGAACTAGTCCGCGTTCCGTTCCTTTGATCAGGTGGGCTACCTTTTCGAACAACACGTCCGCGTCTCGTTCCTTTGATCAGGTGGGCGATCAACGCGTCCGTGTCTCGTTCTTTCGATTAGCAGAAGTCGACTCTTAGATCGGCTTCCTCTACTGGTATCCACACGAACAATCCCCGAACACGGTTGCGGCAGCGTGCTAGCGCTTCTTGTGCGTCTCTCTCTCAAGTTGCTCTAGGGTTTCTCGCGGCTTTTCTGAATACGCTCGACTGAAAATCCCGTAGGTTTTTCTAAACCCGATAGGCGTATTATATAACCAAAATTAATCCTTTATTAATTTTGGAAATTCGGATTTTTGAATCTGGTCAACATATCAATCACATCTATCTCATAAATGTAATTGAATATATTAAAAGCCAGATTTGGAAATTCGAATTTTGAATTTAAATCAAATCTAAATTTAAAGCCTTTTGATTTAATTTATCATCATAAATTAAATCCGAGATATGATATCTATCTATTTAATTAAATCTGAGATACCATATCTCAATTTAATATTAAACAGATATACGATATCTTTATTCGAAATTAAATGAGATACAATATCTCTATTTGTTTCAGATATTTAATTTATCAAATAAATTAAATACTAAATAAATATCATATATAATATTATAATCTCAATTTATAATATATATATTAATTTCGAATTATATATATATATATATATATATATATATATATATATATATCCTAGATCAAATTTAGTATTCATTTAATCTCAGATTAATCTAAGATTCAATGAACCTGGACACTTTCACCCGTATTGGATTATTCTTGTGTGCGACCCTGTAGGCCCATATGAGATTGGCAGTGGGCCAACACTGTATCAGCCCACAAGTCGCAAGCGGCCTCTAGCAAGACATTGCAACTACCCAATTCACATGGGGATCGATGACACGATACTACCTATCGTACAACCATGTCACGTCCCTTTTGTCACGCGATAATTTGGTCAAGGATGAGGCATGGATGATGTCAACTTCCTTTTCTTGACCATTGCTTTCTCGATTCTCGAGTAGTCTAATAAGTGAAATGGAAACTCTTTTCCATCACAGTATGGCCATACATTTCTTAGACTCACTCATCGAGGGGCCCAGCATTATCTCTATACATATGTGAGGGACAAATCCCATCTTGACCACTCACATTCCTCCGCATGAAAACCACTGATCCCGATCCGAGCCTTTATCATCACCCGGTCAAAGGTGACTTTTGACTAGGTCAAAGACCATGATCGAGCCCTGCTTTTGTCGCTAAAGCAGTCAATTAAACTAGGTCCTAATTAATTATGCAATATAGGGTCAACCTAGGTCATTTTCCCAAGGAGCAAGTTGTGGGTTTTTCTTTAGGTTGAATTTAGGTGATGAAAAATGCAATAAAATGAAATTAAACTAACTAAATGCACTAATGCAATCGACTTTAAAACCTAAATGAGAATGCAACTAATGAAACTAACCTATATGAATATGGATGCAATTTTGGGGGTTTTTGTTATGAGAGAAAAATTAAAATCCTAAGAAGAAAATTGATTGAAATCAAATTAAATGACAGAGATCTAGTTCAGTTATGAGGAAGAAGGGGACAACTTAGGAATTGCATGGAGTTAACTTTCTTAGCCCAAACCAATTAATTAGACCAAAGAAAGATTAATGAATTTAATTACCTAATTGAACATGGGAAACCCTCTAGCTCAACAACACATATTCCACTAGAAAACTCATAATGAAATAAGCGGTGGCTAATTAAACTCATTAAAAATCAATCACAAAATAGTTTTGAAAATCTTGTTTGCAATTATCCAATTGAACAACTAGATAATTTATCAACCCAATTAAACAATTAAGATGATAAACCAAATTGACAATTAAATTAATAATGAAAACTCAATTAATAATTCAATTGACAATCAAAAGGTTGCAAACAAAACTCCAACAATTGTCTCACACATAAAAACTTCAAATTATCAATCCAATCCAAAAGAAATATGTTTACAATCTAAAACTAGATTGTTCTCAATTAACACAACTTAAAACCCTTTAAAACTAAAGAACCTCAAGTTTGGATTAAGAAGATAAAAAGAATAACACTCCCTTGTGATCTTCAAGTGTAAGTTCCTAGGCTCTAGTTTCCTCCATGCTCCTCCCAAGTTGTCTCCCAAAGAACCTTAAGCTTCCATGAATTTTTCCCTTCCAAGCATCATGCAACTCACGGCCATAAGAATAATAAGAATAGATGAATCAATGATTCAATTGGTTAAAGGTGGAAATAATGGTGGGCCCGTGAGAGAATGAAAGAATGGAAGATTGAATCAATTGATCAAAGAATCAAAACTTCTACGTGTTGCGTGCTGTGTGTTGCAGCGTCTTCAGCGTGAATGAACTCAACGTGCGCGTGTCTGCCTCTCAGCGTGTTTCTCCATCTGCCTGTGCTGCATGGTTAAATAAAATGGGGAGGAAGAGATTTTGGGTACCAACTTGAGCCAATTAAAATTCTAAAAGCCCAACAAAATTCCACCATTAGATCTTCTTTTAGCTTTCAAGGTTAATTCTGCATCGTAGGATCTTCCAATATGATTTTTCTTATCCTGCAAGAATTAAATAAAATCGTGATCTATCATATATTTAGAAATATTATTCAATCACAAGATCTCAATCAGAATAATAACAATTTAAGTCCAATAATCTTATAATTAATTCTGATTTATATTATTTCCTAAAATAGGCTAACAATCCAAATATTGCCTAATAAATCCAAATTAGCCTAAAATAGTCCCCAAAATAAATGAATAAGGCGGGATAAAATATATTAAATTGGGATTTATCAGACCATGACTAGGTCAAAGACCAATGACTCATCATGTAGGAATCTATGATGGTCTCAGGTCATAGGGCGTCATGACGCGGTTATACATGAGATAAGCTTATGACTTAATCCATGCAGCTTTCTCATAGTGGGTCGGTCCAGCACCTTGTACTCTTACAAGTGCCCATGACTTTGATTCGTATCTCCATACCTCATCAAAGTCATACTGGTCTTATTTCATCTTCACTCCCGTGTAGATGACCGACCAGGGACATTTAGGATAATCTATAAGATTATCCAGGGATGCAGTTATCAATACGAACATGCAAACGAAAATGATAACAAAAGAGAATACTTTAAATAACTTAAATATCCAAAGTACAATGAATTGCCCCTAGGGCATAATTTCCAACACAAGTTATTTTATCTTTTGATAATTGCAGGACTTTGGTTTTAGAAGACTGTTTATTTATTCCAGATACTAAGAGGAATTTAATTTCTGTTAGTTGTTTGGATAAACATGGTTTGACAGTTCAGTTTAATTCCTCAGTTTCAATAAGAAGTTTATCTTCTTTTATTTGTTCTGGCGTAAAGCTTAATGGTCTTTATTTCCTTAATCCTGCTCCCCGTGAAGTTAATCATGTTGAATTAAAAGATGTTGAGCATATTAATTCATCAAAGAAAAGAAAAGTTTCCAATGAAACTTATCTTTGGCATTTGAGATTGGGTCATATTAACTCTAACAGGATACAAGGTTTGGTCAAAAGTGGGATTTTGAAATCCCTGAATTTTGAACCGATACCAGTATGTAAATCCTGTTTAGAGGGTAAAATGACCAAGAGATCTTTCAAGGCCAAGGGAAAATGTGCCACACTTCAGCTGGAATTGGTACATACTGATGTATGTAGACCAATAAATGTCCAAGCCAGAGGCGGGTATCAGTATTTCATCACATTTATTGATGATTACTCTAGATTTGGACATGTGTATCTGATGCGTCACAAGTCTGAAGCTTTTGGAAAATTCCAAGAGTTCAAGGCTGAGGCAGAAAAGCATCTAGGTGTTCAAATTAAGACTCTTCGATCTGATCGAGGGGGTGAATACCTATCTGGAGAGTTCAGGTCTTACCTGACCAAAGAGGGGATAGTTTCACAACTGTCTTCTCCAGGGACACCCTAGCAGAATGGAGTTGCTGAAAGGAGAAATAGAACCCTTTTAGAAATGACAAGATCTATGCTCAGTTACTCACCTCTTTCTGATTCATTCTGGGGATATGCTTTAGAAACAGCTATGTATCTATTGAACTTAGCTCCGTCCAAGTCGGTTTCAAAGACACCAATAGAATTGTGGAAATGGTGTAAGCCCACCTTGAATCATATTCGGATTTAGGGTGCCCCGGCACATGTCTTGCAACAGAATCCAGATAAGATGGACTCGTGAACTAAAGTATGCATGTTTATAAGCTATCCTAAAGGAACCAGAGGTTGGTTGTTTTATAGTCCAAAAGAAAAGAAGGTCATAGTGAGCACTCACGCGACTTTCTTAGAGGAGGACTATATGACAAATTATAAGCCAAGAAGTAAGGTTATTTTTTATGAGCTAGTCTCAGATCAAGTTTCACCACAACCTCAAGGGGTTCCAGCTTTTGTTCCTGTAGTTGTTCAAAGAGGGGAAAATGTACCTGAACATACATAGGAACCAGAGACAGAACCAGAAGTTCAGCATAATAATGAAGTTCAAAATGATGATGAACTTAATGAAGAACAAAATCATGAATTGGTTAATCCACTTAATGAGGGTCCTCATATAGAAATTGTTAACCCACAAAATGTGGACCCCCTGTAGATGCACAACATCAAGTGCGACAAAGTCGTAGTGGGAGATTGATTCGTAAACCTGCAAGATATCTCTTGTTAGGTGAGTCAAATTAGGATGTCATCATTGATGAAGATGGTGATCCCACGAGTTATAACGAAGCACTAGGAGATGTTGATGCTCATGAATGGCTTGAGGCTATGAATCGTGAAATGGATTCTATGTATTCCAACTCAGTTTGGTCTCTTGTAGATGCACCTAAAGAGGTAAGACCCATTGGGTGTAAGTGGATTTACAAGAGAAAGAGAGGATCGGACGGGAAGGTTGAAACCTTCAAAGCTAGATTGGTGGCGAAAGGGTACTCCCAAAAAGAAGGTGTGGATTATGATGAAACTTTTTCGCCGGTTGTCATGCTCAAGTCCATCTGGATTCTCTTAGCTGTTGCAGCAAATCTTGATTATGAGATTTGAAAAATGGATGTCAAAACTGCTTTTCTAAATGGAAATTTGGAAGAGGAAATCTATATGCAGCAACCACAAGGGTTTATAGCCAAAGGGCAAGAAGAAATGGTATGCAAGTTGCAAAGGTCCATTTATGGACTTAAGCAAGCGTCCAGATCATGGAACATCAGATTTGATCAAGCCATTGAGTCTTATGGTCTTGAGAAAAGTCCTGATGAGCCGTGTGTGTATAAAAGGATCCAAGGTAATGCGGTATCCTTTCTGGCACTTTATGTGGATGATATACTCCTTATCGGAAATGATACAGAGGTATTGTTAGGCATAAAAACCTGGCTGAGCAAGCATTTTGATATGAAGGACCTGGGGGAAGCCAATTATATTCTTGGTATTAAACTCTTGCGAGACCAGAAGAATAGGGTTTTGGCATTATCCCAGGCTAAGTACATTGACAAAATACTTGCCAGGTTTAGCATGGAGAATTCCAAGAGGGGAATTATACCCTTCAGGCATGGGATTCATCTCTCTAAGAAGCAATCTCCTAAAACTCTTGAGCAGAGAGAACGCATGAGTAAGATACCTTATGCTTCAGCAGTAGGTAGTCTCATGTATGCTATGCTATGTACCAGACCAGATATCTGCTATGCAATGGGAGTAGTAAGCCGGTACCAATCTGATCCTGGAGAGGAACACTGGGTAGCGGTTAAACATATACTCAAGTACCTACGGAGAACGAGAGATTATATGTTGGTCTATTCAAGTGGGAGTCTTGAAACCATTGGTTATACGGACCCAGATTTCCAAGGAGATATTGACTCAAGTAAGTTCACCTCGGGATATGTGTACACTTTTAATGGCGGTGCCATTTGTTGAAGAAGTGTAAAACAATCATGTGTGGCTGACTCTGCCAATGAGGCTGAGTATGCAGCTGCTTCTGAGGCTGCAAAGGAATCAGACAAGAACCTTGCTGACCCTTCTACTAAGAGTTTGCCTGAACGTGTGTTCGAGAGGCATGTTTCATCTATGGGTCTTAGGAGGATTCCAGATTTGCTATAGCTTTAGGTAGTTATTATTTCACTTTGTTATTTTGTGCCTTTTGAGCAAGACATTATGACATTGCATTTTTTTTAAATGTTAATAAATGAGATGTTTTTCATTTATTTCGCACACTATTTACAAACTCTAAGGTCCGAATTAATTGTGAAGTATATGATAATATGGATACGTTCATAGAGGACATGGTCATAAGTTCTCACAATTGATGAATTGGTTCACAGCTATTAAATTAAACTGGGCACTTTATTTAGGCTGCAATATTTTATGAAATGGTTTTGTCCGAATCATTATGAAATATTGATGTGAGTTAATACTTACATTGAATGGATCAAGGAGAGATTTGATTAATGATGTTCTTTCTGTCATAAGGAATCAAATCTCCAGATAACTATAGTCATGTAGTTACTCTTAATCCTAAGTTTATTTTAAATAGGTAGTCGAATGGTTTTCATTCTTTGATTTACCAACGGGTGAGGTTTGATCTATGTGACGGCCAATAACTCGGTATTTTGGGATTGAGACCATTTGGTTATCGGTGTTTATGAGATCAACAACATGGAATTTATAGGAAATATCCCCTTGATATGTTTCGGTACTTGGATATTTAAGACACTGGCCAGTGCATGTAATCCATTAGAGAAACTGTTAAAGTCAAGGGAATAAGTAATTGATTGGGTTATAGAAAACTAGTCAATCAATTATAGACATTCTATAAAGGGGTAATGCATATTCTTGTTATAAGTGTCATTATTCTTGGAGATCACGTTTGGGCTTTTAGTGGAATAGCACCAAACTAGATAATCTTCTGCAGATTATCATGAGCCTTGATGAATGACAAATGGTAGATCCCCAGGCTAGCTCGAAACAAGGGATAGGGTATATAATCAGATGATGATGGCTTATGGGCTATATGGTCTTGGGTTTACGAACTCAAGTTTGTATCTTAAAGAGCAAGTGGGAGATTGTTGGGTTAATGTGATCTTTAGTCACTTTAGCCCAATAAGGCTTAATTGAGACTACAGCCCTAGAACTCTATGACCCATGTGGTTTAGGGTTAGGTCTTGGGTGTAGTAGCATATAATCGTACTTTCACCTGCTTGAGAGAAACAGACGCATAAGGAAGCTCTCATCAGAAACAAACCCTAGAGGCAGACGTTCATCATCTGAACGGTTGCCCACACAACCATCCTATCCCCCTCGAGAGATAGTCTGGAAGATCGATCATAGAGCGGACGAGGACTGTTCGTGGAGAGGCTTTCAGATCGCTGCATCTTTCCAGGTAATCAAAACGATGAAGGTTTTAACTTTTCCTATATCGCGTGGTACGATACGCTTCCGCGTTTCTGGTGAGATTCCAACAATGTTTTCCTCATGAAATATACATGGAGCTAACAACCAACTGGTAGCAAGAAATGACTAAAAAACAGAATCCTTCAAATAAGAAAGTGGTGATTTAAGAAAGGAATATAATTTGAAGCCACCCAGGCTCGCCGCCATCACCACCCTCTCAATCCATCTCTCTTTCCTGGCAACGCCACCGAACACCGTGTTGTCCACTACCGACTTCACCATCGCTCTGTTCCAGAGCTGCATAGTTTCGTGCAATCCCATGAGCAAAATCACTCTGATCCACCCCAAAACTCGATCAAATTTGATGCTCTACAAAACGGATGCAAGTGAATGTAGGAATGAATTAGCTAAAGAACACAGTGCACAGTAGAAACATAACAGACGTTTGTACAATTAACGGTGGGATGTGACTTTTACTCCAAAATAGTAACCACGTAAGTATTTTTGCTTCCAAAAAAAGCATATGGTGCTGAACGCTCCCGAGAGTAAAACACATGTGTATTTTTGCTCCTTTACCCGACTAATTTTTACCCAGAAGTATTTATTGAGGGCCAATTTTACCTCAAAAAATTTTCAACAGTCAATTTTGCTTTGGAAGTGTGAAATCTCTAACCATTATCTCAGTTAAGTTTAATCATTGGTTGATCAAATATGTTGGGTTAATAATCCATGTTTTGATCACATAATTTTTGTTAAGGTGTAAATTTACCTCGCAAGTTCTCACTCAGAAGAAATACTACTCTAAAAGTTTTTAAATTATAACAAAGTCGCTCTTACAATTATCTAAGTTAAATTTAACTATTAATTAACCAAATGTATTAAGTTAGAAGTGTGAATAACATTAAAGAAGCGAAAAGTTGCCTCGAACAATGCTATCAAAAACTTTTTGTGGCTATACCCGAAAGACATTGGTATAGGAATGTACCTCTTTAGTTTTTTCATGTTTTTACCTCTTTGACTGTCTTTAATTCTACGTATCTGATACATTTTTTTAAGAAAAATACTTATTTTAAAATTTAGCTTTGAAAAAAAAAATGAAGTGGATGACATGGACTTGTCAAATAAGCATATTCGGTCAACTAACAAGTAAATTTAACCCAGAATAAAAATGACATGGATGACACGTAAACAGTGAGCTTAATATATTTAATTAACTAACTAATAAACTTAATTGAAATAACGGTCAGAATAAAATTGCTTCAAATTTAAAACAATGAATATTTCCGGCGCAAAATTGGATTTTAACCCAACATTTAATAGGAATGTGAATAGACCGTTCAGGTTTCACTTGCAATCAGTTAACAGGAACTGGTGAACGAATAAAAATAACATAAGAAGAGAAACAAGACATGTGGATGGGTCCAACTGAAGAAAAAGCAAACAAGGACAAGAGTTGTGGAAGCCCACGTTTTGTACCAGTATTATTCCTTCTGGTTGAGCTCAAAATAAGCCTTTAACCAGATTACTCCAAATAAACCACCCTGCAACATGAACTCATAAAGTTTGGGATGAGATCATAAATTCCGGCACTTGCATTTTGTTCAACTTTCTAATTTCTACAACGACTTACACACTATTTCCTCTGTCTTCCTTCCCGTTTTACAAAATTTCAACAGCATAAGGGTTATACTTTCAGATATAATCTTCGTGGTCCTATGTGACGCACACATTTTTGACAGAGAATTAAGAACTTGTTGTGATTGGACCCAACTTTAGGCTAAAGTCCATTCATGTAACTAAGATGGACTTTGTTTATGTTAGGCCATTCGGTTGTCTGCTTTAAACCTTATCCACTAGAATATTTGTAATATCTTAGGCTGAAATTAAGTCGTTGACAAATGTTAAAGCAATCAAGAGTCCAAGGCCCAATAGTTGTAAAATAGAGCTTATAGAATAACATGAGCCCATTTGTATATTAGTCCAGTAGGCCTTTGTAGTTCCCTGTACAGATATGCTGAAGTGTAAATTCTAGGGTTTTTACCCTACTATAAATATTACAATTACAGGTGGTCTATTCACGCCACTTTTACACAATCACAATACTCTAATATTTATCTTGGTATCAGAGCTCTTTAGGCCAGCAGCCATGGCAGAACGTACTACTCAAGAATCCTCCTCTGTTCCCACTGCAACCGAGAAAAATTCTGAAGCCACCTCTCTCGTTTCTGCTGCTTCCCTCTCCAAATCTCCAACCAGCAATAGCATTTCCCAAGCTTGTTCTGTCAAGTTGGATGGAACAAATTATCTCATTTGGCAAACTCACGTTCTACCCATTATCAAGGGTCACAAACTTGAGAGTTTCCTCACTGGTTCAAAACCTTGCCCACCACAGTTCATTGTTGAAAATGGCACCATCTCACTCAACCCAGCCTTTGAAGATTGGGTGGCTGCAGATCAGCTAGTATTTGGCTGGATCTTGAACACCATGACACTTGAAGTGTCCTCTCAAATGACTGATGTTTCCACCGCGGCTGGACTCTGGGCAGCAGCAAAAGAGGTTGCTGGTGCACAAACCAAATCTAGGATTCTTATGCTCAAATCTGATTTTCAGCGTACTAGAAAGGAGTCCATGAAAATGAAGGAATATCTTACCAAGATGAAAAGCTTTTCTGAGCAACTTTCACTTGCTGGTTGTCCTGTTTCTCTACCTGATCTGTTTATTCAGATTCTTGCAGGTCTTGATGCCGAATACAATCCAATTGTAGTGCAACTAAGCAAGGATATTGATGAACTCAGCTGGATTGGCTTTCAATCTTCCCTCTTGACCTATGAAAATAGAATGGAGCAGCTAAATCAGTTCTCAAAGCTCTCAATTACTAATAGCTATGTTAACTATGTTGGTTCAGAACGCCCGCCTACCAAAAATTGGAGTGGCAATCGCTCTTTTCGCGGCAACCGTGGAAGAGGCCGAAGAGGCTTTGGAAGAAGAGGAGGAACCAGCAACTACAGCCCAAACTTCAACTCAAATAGACCAAAGTGTCAGCTGTGTGAGAGGTTTGGTCATGAGGTTGAGACCTGTTTTTACAGATATGATAAATCCTTTGTGAAACCAAACAAGCAGAGAAACAACTTAGCTGTTGCCTCAAACTCAAACAATGATGATCTTGCCTATTGGGCTACTCCTGAATGTGTTGGTGATGATGCTTGGTACCTGGACAGCGGAGCAATCAGTCATGTTACTAATGATATCAATCGTATTGATCGTCCCACTGATCCCAAAGGTAAAATACATCTGGTTGTAGGTAGTGGTCATAAACTTAAAGTTGAAAAAGTTGGAAACTCTACATTATCACATGTGAATGATAGAACAATTCAGCTGAACAACATTTTATACTCACCTGATATTAAGAAGAGCCTGCTGAGTGTTTACAAAGTGGCTCAAGATAATAATGCAAATATTGTATTTAACACTAATGGATTTTCTGTGAAGGAACAACAAACAGGGAAGATAATGCTGGAAGGGGTACCAACTGAAGGAGGCATGTTTAAAGTTTCCAAAGGACTCTCACAAGGGCAAGAGAATGACAGTAAACGCTATAGTCCTGATTTTGTGTTTTCTGTTAAGAAAGAAGCTGTTAATACAGCATTTAATCATTCTAGCATTAGTAGAACTTTGCTGTATTGTAGACTTGGACATCCTAGTGATAGGGTGCTTAATCAAGTGATTAGTGATTGTAATCTTAAAGCTAGTAGAAATGAAGATACATTTTGTGAGTCGTGCAAGTTTGGGAAATCACATTCTCTTCCTTATAAGTCCTCTCAATCACAAGCTACTAAATCCCTTGAGCTAATTCACACAGACTTATGGGGACCTGCACCTATTAATTCCTTAAATGGTTTTCGCTACTACATCTTGTTTCTTGATGATTACAGTAGGTTTTCATGGATCTTTCCATTAAAGACCAAAGACGAAGCACTAAATGTGTTTGTTCAGTTCAAAAGGCTTGTAGAAAATCAATTTGAAAGCAAAATCAAAATTCTGCAAAGTGACTGGGGTGGAGAATACAGAAGATTTTCAAACATCCTTCAAGAATATGGAATACATTTCAGACATTCATGTCCACATACATCTGCCCAAAATGGTAGAGCAAAGAGAAAACACAGACACATAGTTGAAATGGGCCTCACATTGCTTGCTCAAGCAAAAATGCCTCTTCACTATTAGTCGGAAGCATTTCATACAGCCACAACTTTAATAAATCAGTTACCTACAACTGTTCTAGGTGGAATCTCACCTTACTACAAGCTTTTTCAGAGGGTCCCAGACTACAGCAGACTTAAAGTCTTTGGTTCTGCATGTTATCCTTGCCTAAGGTCCTATAATCAACACAAAATGGATTTTCGAACCACCAAGTGTGTTTTCCTAGGCTACAGCAACTCACACCAGGGCTACAAATGTCTTAATTCTGCTGGTAGAATTTACCTATCTAGACATGTTGAATTTCATGAAACAGATTTTCCCTTTGCTAGAGGCTTCATCAATAAGAGAACACCCCCTCAAGAGGGAATCTATTCACAAGATTTTCTCAATGTATCATTACCTGAAGTTGGCATGCGTTTCTCTTCTCGGCAGCCGCCACAGCAGGTGGACAATACTGATCTGGACTCTTCTTCACAGCAGGTGGAAAATACTGACCCAGACTCATCAGCAAGCTGTTCCTCTCCTCTATCCATGCATCTGGATGAGAATCCTGCAAATGCAGAAGAACAACCAGTTTCCCTTGATGTAAATCCATCAATTCAGTCCAATGATCCCAAAGAAGGTGCAGAAACAACTGACTCACAAATCACAGTGAGAAATCAACATCCCATGGTTACTAGAAGCAAAACCGGTGTGTCCAAACAGAAACTACCTTACATTGGGACTGTTACAACAGAGAATAATGCAGATAAAGTCCCTGTCTCAGTCAAGGAGGCCTTGAAAAGTCACGAATGGACAAATGCAATGCAG
This sequence comes from Acacia crassicarpa, assembly GCA_034222035.1. NCBI lineage: Eukaryota > Viridiplantae > Streptophyta > Magnoliopsida > Fabales > Fabaceae > Acacia > Acacia crassicarpa. The sequence goes on along the minus strand of JAWXYG010000002.1, from coordinate 63,994,797 downwards.
GAGGAGTATCATGCACTGATTAGAAACAATACCTGGAGACTAGTTCCTTACTCTGGACAAGGAAATTTGGTTGATTGCAAATGGGTTCTTAAAAGGAAGTTTAACTCAAATGGTTCGTTTCAAAAGCACAAAGCAAGGTTAGTAGCCAAAGGTTTTCAACAAAGCCCTGGGATTGATTTTGATGAAACCTTCAGTCCAGTCCTAAAGTCATCTACTTTAAGATTCATTCTTGCTATAGCAGTTACACTCAACTAGCAACTAAGACAGGTGGACATAAACAATGCATTTCTAAATGGTGAGTTGCAAGAAGTGGTTCTCATGAAACAGCCAGAGGTTTTGTTGACCCTAAACACCCCAATCACGTTTGTTTACTGAACAAGGCTCTTTATGGACTTAAACAGGCACCAAGGGCCTGGTTTGACAAGTTAAGGACAACACTACAAGGCTGGGGCTTCACACACTCTAGGTGTGACTCATCTCTCTTTTTCATTAGACATGAAAAGTTTGTTATGTTTGTTCTTGTCTACGTTGATGACATTATAGTGTCTGGGAATTCAGTGAAGATGATAGATGTGTTTGTTGAACAATTGAATAACAAATTTGCTCTAAAGGATCTTGGAAATCTACACCATTTCCTAGGCATTGAAGCACACCGAGATGCGACTGGACTCTATTTGAAACAGGAAACATATATACAGAGCATTTTACACAGCAGCAACATGCACAACTCATCATCGGTTCCTACTCCTATGGTGGTAAACAAATTTCTATCAAAGGTTGATGGAATACCACTCAGAGATGCAACAAAATACAGAAAAATCATAGGAGCTCTACAGTACCTCACCAACACCAGACCGGACATCCTTTTTGCTGTCAACAAGCTGAGCCAGTTCATGAGCTCCCCTACAAGTACACACTGGCAGGCATTAAAACGAGTTCTCAGGTACTTAAAAGGAACAAAAGATCTGGCTTTGCACATTAAACCCAGCAATCATCTCACCTTACAAGGCTTCTCAGACGCCGATTGGGCCGTTTGTCCGGACGATCGAAGATCTATGGGAGGCTACTGTGTCTATCTTGGAGATTCCCTTATTTCGTGGTCAGCCAAGAAGCAACGTGTTGTTTCCAAGTCCAGCGCAGAGTCTGAATACCGAGCCCTCTCTGACCTCGCATCGGAGCTTTCCTGGATTCAGTCGTTCACAGTAGAAATCGGTCTTCATCTCCGAGAACCACCAATCGTGTGGTGTGACAACATCAGCGCCTCAGCTCTCGCGGCCAACCCGGTTTTTCACGCCAGATCCAAGCACATCGAACTGGATGTGCATTATGTCAGAGATAGGGTACTTGCTCGTGAACTGGAAGTCAAATACATCCCCTCTGCAGATCAGATAGCCGATGTTTTTACCAAGGCCTTATCTCATTCTCGGTTCAGTGATTTCAGGAGCAAACTTGGAATAGTCCGCCAGACCATTCCTAGTTTGAGGGGGCCTGTTAAAGCAATCAAGAGTCCAAGGCCCAATAGTTGTAAAATAGAACTTATAGAATAACATGAGCCCATTTGTATATTAGTCCAGTAGGCCTTTGTAGTTCCCTGTACAGATATGCTGAAGTGTAAATTCTAGGGTTTTTACCCTACTATAAATATTACAATTACAGGTGGTCTATTCACGCCACTTTTATACAATCACAATACTCTAATATTTATCTGACAAAAGACTATTGAAAGAAGCTGGTTTAAGTTAACAAATTAAGAGACTTCCCCGACAAAATTGAATAAAGCTCCCCAAAACATCTAGTGCATCTCCTCTGAACTAGGAGACAACTTATATTATTATCAGCATCTAGTGCATCACCATTGAAGAAAGAAAAAACCAAAGTCACATTTACTGTGATGGGTGCCCCTTTTGGCGTTTTCTTGCTGTCTCTTGATGGTATGTTTCTTAAAATTTATTTACAGTTGACAACTTGGGAATGAGTAGTACATGTCTGCTAATTTACGCAAGTAAATAAATCTAATCACAAATTCATAAAATATCACCATCCTACTCCCACCGTAATGTGTAAAATTGAAATGGCCCAAGCGTCTGAATCAGCCTCAGAAACAGAAAAATGAAGTAAATAATTAAGAGCCATCCTCCCAAGACTTCATCAAGCCTCATGTCTCTTCTTATTAAAACCACAAGTGCCACAACCAATCCACCAACAAAAAAGGCCAATGTCTCCAACAGATATGGGTCAAAAGGGATCACCAGAGACGATGGGTACTTGGACCAAGTAGAGATTATCAAAGACAAGCCCAAGCCAATAAGAGTGTTGAAGATGGGACCTGCATAACAACCTGATATAGCTACTTGAGCACCTTCTGATCCACCCTTTAAAACCATTGTTAAATTTGTCATCAAATCCCCAAGAGAATTTCCCCAGGCAAGAACTGTGAGCCCCAATATTGAAGGACTTATGCCACATATGAAGCCAAGTGAAACCAACAATCCCACCAATTCCTGAGCTGAAATATAACTCCAGGTAACACTCATTATAAACCCACCTGCAAGCCAAGGAAAGAGGCATTTTTTTGGTGGCCTTGAGCTCTTGGTTGTGAAAAATGAAGCTACTCCAAATATGATCCCAATCAACAATCCAATTCCATAAATTATTAAATCAGTGTTGAAGAAACTGTTTTCCTTATAAGGGATCCATATAACACATAAGAGAAGAGGTGCCAGTGTTACTGACGAAATTGCATATGGCTTGGACCATGTTTCTTCACAAACAACAGGAATCGTCAATCTCCTTGGCAAGTAAAGTGGCATCTGTAGAATCCAAAGTGTCTTTTGGCAAAGCAATGATCTCATACAGCAACGTTTCTCAATTTTCAGGCCAAACTCCCTATCACTTTCCTCGTTACAATCAAATACGCCTTCTTCCATGAGAAGAGGCACTCTTAAGTCTGTGTCATAACGTGGATTACCATTCCGTTCAGAATCTCCAGAGACACCATTATTCCAGCGAGTGGAGGAGATATAAACAACAAAAACATACACAATATATATCAAAGTAAAACCCACTGCTCCAAAAAAATTGATCACGCCAGTGATGAGTATTACAAGCAAGCACAGAAGAACCACGAGAAGAAAACAAACATCTCTTACAATATCGTGCCTTTTGACTTGAATCCCCCTGCCACGAAATGAAATGCTTATGATTCCAACCACAACGCAGGACACAAAGAAAGCACCCCCAAGTACTGCATTGAATCCAATGTCGCTTGTTCCACTACCCTTGAAGGAGACGAGGCTGGCAAAAACGTCATTGGCACCATTTCCGAGAGAAAGAAGGGTCACTCCAGCAATTGTAGGGGACAATTTCAGTAGTTTTGAAAGGTGTTCAAGAGAGGGACAAAAATAATCGGAAGCTGTGTTGGCGAGCAGGTAAAACAAGACAAGGAGCCAAAGAAAGAGAAGAGTGTGACCCAACCAAGGAAATCGACCCAGATCGCAGTAGAAAAGGTTGAGGTAGTCAATATAGCCCTGCGAAACGCATGGGCCGTTGGATTTTAGGTACAAACACTTGGCTCTGTAGCCTTCTAAACTGTGGAAGATCTTGCAATCATGGTCGGCACCGTCGCCTGAGGCGACACGATTCCGACGAACAGGGAGTTCCAAAGAGGAGAAGTAAATAGCCACAAAAGCACATGCGACTAGGAGCAACGAAATATTCAAGAACAAGAGTTTCGGTAGAGAAACAGAGGTAGGCATGAGAGATGAGGAAAGCTGAAAGCTCGCAATTTGCTTTCAAATGGAAGGATGGTTGGAAACTTGTGAAAAAATGAAAAGAATATGCAGGCGTGAAGCGAAAGAGAAGGAGAAAAGAAAAAGAAAAAGCCCCTGAATTATCGAGAGAGAGAAAACTCGATTATGGGCAACGGGTTAACATATAACAGAACAATGGCGAGCTGACCTCAGAGTCTGTACTCCGTGCCATTGATTTATGCGCGTGAGCGTCATCTACGCGTGACTGCGTGAGTGCAGGGAAAATAAAAAAGAGAGCTTTGGAAGAATTAAAGAGTGAATGGGATTTGCAATACGAGAAAGGGATATTTTGTCAAGTGGGAGAAAGAATCAAATCAGAGGAAGGAAGGATAAGGAGCAAAGTGATGAGAGGTGTGGTGCGGTTGTGGCATTTAAGGAAGGAGAAGTGAAAAAGAAATATATATAGTATTGGGCCAACCGTTAGTACAGGTGGCGGCTAGTTAGGAAATGGCGTTCACGGCGGTTGGGAAGCACCTGTTGAGGAGTTATTTGCAGAGAAAGAAATATAGACATCGTGCATTCGCATGTAGACAGTAATCAACCGAGATTCCTTGACCCCCATGTCTCTGTTCCCACCTATGAATGAGACGATCAATCGCTACGCAAACCATTCGTTTATTTCCTTCACCCAGATGCTTTTATTCTTACTTACTTTATCGAAGTGTTATTTATTATTTTGAATTTTTTATTATTTTTATAAGCTTTTGATTTTGAGGGATGAGGCCGAGGTAGACCCGCATTTTCACTTAAATGTGACTTCTCGAAAAGAACAGGGGACGTTGGGGTTCAAGTCTTCATTTTTCCACCGTCGGCAGTCTTTTCTTTCGATATCTCTGTTGTGATCAAAGTCTGCTTCATCACGATTCATGTAGACTTTCTAGTCCCCAAATTTTACGCGGAAATTCTCGCGTTACATTCTTTGCTTCCCTCTTTACTTCTGTATCTTTTCTTCTAACTTACTTCTCACATATACCTTTTGCTGACTCGGCTTCCCACTTTAATATTCCTCCGCGTCCATACCTCTTTAATATCGCTCGTAAATCGCAAGGCAAGTGTCGGACTTGATCTCTTTGAATTGAATAGCATAATTATTAGTAGTATGTATGATCGCCAACACAGTTCTTCCCGAATATTTCCTCTATCGTATCCCAAGAGTCTGTTGTAGAATATTTTAACTTGTCGCGTCTATTATTAGAGTTCGGCCGAAGCTGCAACATTCTATATTTCCCACTGCAATTCCTCACATCACATGCCCTTCCCCTTCGGAACAACAATTTCTCTTTTCCTATTTCAGTAAACCGAATTCAACGATCATCTTTCTGTTAGCTTGCCCAGAAACTTTCTCCTCTTTTCCTCTCATTTACCAACTTCTCTTTCCATAAAATATTTCAGTTAGTAAACCGAATTCTCTTTCTCTTTTTTATTTTTTAATAGAATAAAAAAATATTATATATTTTTTTTAATAAAATAGTACTATATATTTTTTGCAAATTATATAACTTATAATATAAAAAAATATCCTCATTTCTTCAACTCTTCCCTTCTCCCACTGTCGGACTCGGGAGCCGGACTCGGGAGCCCTAGCCGTGATGCGAGCTTGTCTCTTCTCTCTCAATCTCTATTCTCCTTTAGAGCTTGATGATTGCCTAACTGTAGTCTCCACTCTCCAGTGCTCGATAATCATTCTCTATTCCAGTTTCAGGCACTGCTCATCATTCTTGAACACATATATTTGATATATACACACTTGAACACATATATTACTTCTTATTTTGTAATGTAATTGATTTTTTATTTTCTTCGTAAATGCTGCACATGGAAAGGGGGGAATGTACTGGTTATGGTTGTTGGTTGACTAGTGGTGGATGAATGTCTACACGATTTTAATTGCAATTTTTTGATGCCTTGTATTTAATGAACTATGGATATTATTTAATATTTCAATTATGGATATTTGACTATTTGTTATTTTGTTAAGACATATGATTGTCTTTTTAAATTCAAGACTTAAGTTGTAGACTTATGTTTGAATATTCTGAAGTGTAAAATTATGGATTTCTTTTAAAGTTTGCAATATTGTTTATTAGGTATGACTAAAATTATTTTTTCCACATAGGGTGTGGCACGGTTACAAGGTATTATCACTTGGGCAGGGAAGGGCCGCCCTAGCTCCCTGCCCAGCCCAGCCCATTATTGCCCTGCCCAAAAATTTTAGGGCTTTCATCAGGCAAGGCCAGGCACTAGGTCTCATTTTACTGTCAAATAATGTATTGGGTAGGGCATCGGGCAAGGGCCTCGCCCTACCCATGAACACCCTTAATGCCTTTCTCGCTTAGAAATGATATTGGGCTCCCAAGCCCATATTTCTTTGATTATCGGGCTAAAGAAGTCCATGATTTTCTTATCCAAGCCCCTGATCCGAATCTCAACTGTGGGTTCAACGAAGAAGGTCGGCTCGGAATTAAAACCGCCATATATGCATCTTCATCGTCAGCCTCGAGGGCCTTAAAAGCGCGAAAACGGGAGGTAGACAGGTTGGCGACCCAGCTGTTGTAACGGGCGATTTTTCCAAAGCTCCGGGGACTGGTTCGGCTTGTAGATTCTGGATGGCAATGGATTCAGCTTCTCTGAAAATGGCATCCTCTCAATTCATTGTTGGCCCGAATGTTTCTGCGCTCGTGTGTCCTAGAAAGTCGATAAATTTTGGATGTAATTTCAAAGAAACCTTGTTCGGCAGTAAAATCTGTGCCGCCTCCCTCAATGGTTCTGCTTCTAGCTTCACTTCACATCGGGTTTGTCGAATTCTTCCCTTTTGGCTTTCGAAGTACTGATCATGTTTCGTCTTGAATGCTAAGTCGTTGCTTTCTCAAAGTGTTTAAACGGCTGAGGCTTCAATTTTAATTGGCCCAAGGTTGTATGGTAAATAAGTTAGATGCAGATTCTGAATCCCAGCTACTCTGGTGACAAAATATTTGGATGCCTGCCATATAAAGCTCCATTCAGTTTGATGAACAACGTCCTAGAACAGTATCCCCGGGTGCTATTGATGGCTTAAATTTTTTTATTTCAAAATCCCACGTTTGATAGCGATTCGCTAATAAAGGAGGGAGAAGCATTGGCTCATAAGAGATTGATCCTGGAATTTCGCTTCAATTCTGGCATAAAAAGGGGAAGAGTGTTCCTCACTGACGTACGATTAGGAAAATTAGTTGGATCTTATGTATCTTAAATCTAAATATTGTTTGTTCGTCAAGTAGGCTTTAGAACCTGATTAATCCAATTTTTCAAGATGGCGAATAAATCTTGATTAAGACGGTTCATGCTCCTGAGGCCTGTCTATTACATGCTGGTCTTAAATTGTCTCCGGAAAATCTGTGCTCATATTCATGAAGAATTAGAACAAAGTTGAATCTTCAAATTATTAAGAAATTGTTTTCAATGCTTCTATTTCAAATTGTATGGAAGACTCAGTTGGTTATTCTTTCAAATCCTTTGGCGGATTCTTGCTTAAAAAATATTTTGATTTATTTTGATAAACTAGACTACCAATCACAGATCTTTGTATATAGTATAGAGGAGCTCAGAGCTGAATCTTTACCTGCAGTTGTGTGAGTACATTAGTCGGGAAAAGGGATATTCAATGATATTGGAAGTTTGATCTTCATTTCTTGCATTTTTATAAGCTTTGCTCTATTTGTTCTGAGCATCTCAGTCAACCATTTCTTTTGTGCTTCAGTCTTTTTCAAGTTTAAGTGAAGACGAGAATAGAAGCAGAAGTAATCTTGAATCTCTGTTTTGTTATGATAAACCTATACCCGAGGAAAGAATTGAGAAGCCTGTTGGCTTATCTGTGGATGAGAAAGAAATCGGCAGCAATCTCCGGTGCACTGATTGCCAAGCCAAAGGTGCTGTGCTCTGCATCACTTGTTCTGGTTCTGGCCTTTATGTTGAACCCATATTGGAAAGCCAGGGCATAATTGTTAAAGTTCGCTGCCTAGGTATATTTCTTCCCTGTTCAAACAACTTCACTGGTGAACATCTGCAGAAGTTCCTGCACGCTGCTTGTGTTTTTTAGAGTTTCAATTGCATTTGCTGTGCTTATATATTTGATATTCTGTTGCCCTTTGTCACATAAAAGCAGTTCTCTGATGCAACTGCTTGGCTCTGTGTATGGACTGATGTTAGGTTAGGAATTTGAAATTTCCGTTTCATTGATGTTTAAATGAACAACTGGGAATAAGTTAACAATCCATTGAAGGTTTAAAAATCTCTGAATTGGTAGATTTGACGAGATTTAAAATAAACTTGTTCCAGATGTCGTGAATCTGGTGGTACACCTGAATATATATACTACGTCAAAAAAGGAATTCATCTGCATGATTCATAATTTCTAGTTGTACGTAGCTGAGCATCATGATCAGTGACCATGTTTTGATGTGATAACTTAACTGTTGCTATGTAGGTTGTGGGGGAACTGGTAATCTGATGTGTACAGCATGTGGTGGACGAGGTCACCGTGGACCCAATTGATTGAAGTCTGGCTTTTTGGAATTTTGTTTTGCCACTGAATATATATAGCTCGAGGGCCATTGCTGCGAAGCCATTTAAATTCATGTCTCCTCCAAATGTGTTTTGGCTTCGCTAGCAATGATCTTTGGTAAATTTGAATGAAGTCTACGCATGGTTGATTGATGGAAATTTCTTTGCTTAGTAATTTGCTTGTAGTTTGAAAGTTGCAATAAGCATGAATTGAAGGCATGTTCAAAACAGGATGAAAAGAAAGAACCCTGTCTGCCCAGAGAGGATAAAAGATTATGACTGGGGATTCTGGTTATCCATGTATTGTCAGTAAAAATTCCTTTGTTTATCTGCAATGCAGAAAATGTTTTCACTACAACGCCTCTAGCATCAAATTATGTTCTTGGTGTAATATAGTCGTTTGGGTTTATTGTTCCTTCGGTATGGAGACACTCCTAATTAGCAAGTTGAACCGCGTGCTTGTGGCTTTGGCATTGCCACCATAGTGATTGTCTTATGTTCATTATTCTTGTCATATAGGTGAGAAAGAAGCAAGATAAAAATATTCCTAGATGTTCATGAGGTGTTCCTTACGGTAACTAGGATCATAACTTCATATGACAAAACCGTACGAGCTGTGAGGTATACAAATAAGGTGGTACTTTTTAAAACAAAAAAAAAGTACTGTTCTTTCAAAATGAATGTATGAAAGTAACTTCACGAGAAAGGGATTTGATTTTCATAAATAAGGTTATGAATTTTAATTTTGTAGATGAAAGAAATTGTCTCAGCCAAGTCTGTAATATTTGAATAGATATGATGATAACATTACAAGTCTTTGGACAGATATCTTTATGTTTATTAATGAATTATAAAACATTGTAAGATTATTAATTTTCATTAAAACATTAAAACAATGATTATTTTGGGACAAAATAAAAATTAGAGATAAAACTGATTATCCTAGTAGGGATAGGATATTGTTACAACATTTTTTTTTTGTTACAACCAATGTTACTACCACTTTTCCACCGTTAGATCAGAATCTTAATAGGAGAGAGAAATTATATAGGTAAATGAGATTCTGATCTAACGGTGGAAAAGTGGTAGTAACATTGGTTGTAACAAAAAAAAGGTTGTAACAATATCCTATCTCATCCTAGTAACACATGTTGAAAATGCATCATAAATAAAATTATTTAAAATTCAAAAAAAAAAAATCTAAATTGAAATCCCACATCATGCATATTTTTTTCTATAACAAAAAGTTTCGATGGGTTGGGTTCAGAGTCAGACCAATCTATATATCTCCGGGTGTGAACTTAGACCAATCTCTATTGACACTCCTTTGTGTGTCTGTGTTATGGGTCCCCATCCGTGTAAGATGCCCCACCAACCCCGCCACAAATTTAATTGCTTGTTGACCTCATTGTTTGATACTGCAATTGATAGTTAAATAATGGGTTAAGTATCGTTTTTGTCCCTGAAATACGCACCTAGAAGTAATTTTACCCCTTAAGTTTTTGGAGGAGCAATGCTCCTCTGGAAACTTAAGAGACAAAATTGGTACTTAACCCTTCATAAAATAATTTTTCAAGATCGCGAAGTATTTTTTTAGTACCAGCCAGTATCCCCAGTCAATATCCTGAAATATCTTTTTAGTATCTGTCAGTACCTTGAATTTTTTTTTAATGTCCTAAAATAATTTTGTAAGATTATGAAGTAATTTTTTTAGTACCAGCCAATATATCCCCATGCAGTATTCTGAAATATCTTTTTAGTACCTGTCAATATCCTGAAATATTTTTTCAACATCCTAAAATAATTTTTCAAGATCATGAAGTATCTATCAATATTTTTTCAGTACCTGTTAATATCCTAAAATCTCTTTTTGGTACCCTTGATATTTAAATAAAAAAGAGGGATCAGGTATATTTTGCGTCAAAAAGACGCAATATTAAAAAAGAGAACAGCAGTGGATGGGAGGCCGAGAAGGACCTCAGCCAGATCCTGACATAACATACTCTGTATGGACAATATTTCTCTTTCTCACTCTCTATGAAATTTGTGTCTCATTTCCATTTACTTTAGCTATTAACCTGAAATATCATCTTTGTAAAATAACTAATGACATTAAAAAAAAAAAAGTTAAGTACCAATTTTGCCCCTGAAGTATGCGCCCAGGAACAATTTTGCCCCTTAAGTTTTTGAAGAAACAATCTTGCCCCTGAAGTATCAAAACGGAGCAATGTTGCCCCTCCGTTAGAAACCCTAACGGTCAACGAACGTTGACCATTAGTTGACCTAACGGAAGGGCAACATTGCTCCATTTTCATACTTCAAGGGCAACATTGCTTCATTTTCATACTTCAGGGGCAACATTGCTCCTCCGGAAATTTAAGGGGCAAAATTGCTCTTGGCCGCGTACTTCAGAGGTAAAAATGATATTTAACCCTTAAATAATTCATTCATTGAAGAATTAAAGGCTATAATAGTAATTGACCCTCAGATTTCCCCTTCCTGGAGCAAACGAGAGGATTAAATCCAATTGTGCTTCATCTGGAATATTTGTCCGCTGGTTCTCATCAGGGGTTGGACCTCAATGATAAAGGAGGTGCTCCAGGGGAATCTGCGCACTTCTCTTCTCTACCGACAATTTACTGACAAATGGAGGCCTTGCGCTTAAAGCAAAGAACCCACCAAAGTTGAAAAATGTAAACCACACTCTTCTCGGTTCCTACGCGTTTCCACTTTCTTCTTCCAAAACCAGCCAAAATCATTCTCTGTTGAATCACTTAATCTCTTCCCTCCTCATTTCCTCTCCCTCAAAATCCTTCAGTTTGGCAAATTTCTCTCAGATGGGTGTCAAAATTTTCACGGTTTCTTTCATGCTAACCTCAATACTCTTCTTTATTCTTTACATGCCCACCAGATTAACCATGCCCATCTCCAGCTTCAGGCCTGTGATGAAATATTTCAATGTCTCAAAAACCAGCAAAGCATATCCAGTTTCTTTTGCTTACCTGATCTCTGCATCCAAAGGAGATGCCGTGAAGCTCAAGAGGTTGGTGAAGGCCCTGTACCATCCTGGCAATTACTATCTGATTCATATGGATTATGGGGCACCCGAATCAGAACATAGGGATGTTGCTGAGTTTGTTGCCGGAGACCCTGTTTTTGGTGATGTGGGGAATGTTTGGGTTGTGGGGAAGCGTAATTTGGTCACTTATAGAGGACCAACCATGCTTGCTACCACACTTCATGCCATGGCTATGCTTCTGAGGACTTGCCAATGGGATTGGTTTATTAATCTTAGTGCCTCTGATTATCCCTTAGTTACACAAGATGGTATGGTGAGTGGCCTTTATCTTTTATACCATTGCATAATCTACTCTGCTATTGTAATCTTGCTATCTGTTAGTTTTTTACTCGACTGGGTTTGTTTGTGAGTTAAATTTACTAGCAATGGCATATTTCATTGTGCCATGAATACTGAGATGGACTTCTTTCTTATTCTATTCAGATCTGATCCAAGCATTTTCTGAGTTGCCAAGCAATATTAATTTCGTACAGCATAGCAGTCGTCTGGGTTGGAAACTGTAAGTAGTCATTTTGCTCTGGAAGTGTTTCTGTTTAAATGTCTTATTTCTAAATTTCTTATACCCATTTTGAAGGAATAAGAGAGGCAGGCCAGTAATCATAGACCCAGGGCTTTACCTTGAAAATAAATCAGAGATTTGGTGGGTCATTAAGCAAAGAAGTTTGCCGACATCTTTCAAACTCTATACAGGTTTTTCTCGTTTCCCTCGTACTTCTTCTGCACATCCTGTTCAAGCCAATCCCTTGTTGTTTTATGCATATTCCACATTCCGCCATAAAAAATATAAATAGCTTATCATAGTCACTACCCAATAGCATGTGATGCACTAACTCTGAGATCTGAATTGAGTGGTCATATAACAGTTGTCGTGCTTATCAAGGTCATAATTTTTTGTCTTTCTCCCTAATTTATTTTTGTCGGTCGGGCCCTCTGTCCAGGCTTGTTTGTCCTCTTATCTCTATCTTCGATACGCCTCCGGGTATCTTGTATTCTGTACATATTCATTCTAGTGCGATAGTGGTACCAACCCTATGACCAACCGGCCAATCGGTGCTTCCATGATGAGGTTGAATTTTAGGATCTGAAGTTCCATCGTCAATGTTGTGGTTGGATTTAGCTCGTTGCTGTTGAAATGTCTTATTTAGTTGCCATTGATTGTTAAGGTGGTGGTTGCGGCTAAATCACGGACGTTCTGGTGTATTTAATGAAGAGCTTTAGGAACGCCACCCACCTATCTAGTGTTATTGAGAAGTGATCATCACGGAACGGTTTCAGTAGTGAGAGCTATTTGATGTGTGACATCTACACCGTTCAAATGAAATTCAATAGTCTAAATTTAAGATTTTTAACTAATACTTTTTAATTGCAAAATTATTTTTTAAAAAAACTGGCAACGAAGATATTATTTTCATTCTAGATTGTGTACATGTTAAAATAATTGTAAAGTAAAACAATTTGATGTAAACTATCTAAATCATATCTGAATGATCTGCAATAATGAAAAGCTCTATATGCTCATCATTATGATGAGCACTAAATCTGGTTCTTGATCATCACTCACTTAATTCAAAGATTTAGTGAACAAAATTGAAACCTCCAATTGAAAGGGAGTGACTAAAAATATTCTTTTTGTCCTTTTTATAAAAATCCAAAATTTGAATTTACTTTTTTTATAAAAAAAATTATAATAGTTTGATAGGAATTGTCACAACATTTTATGAGACTTTTCTTTTCTATTTTTGTTTTTATAATTATATATATTGTATTAATTAAGAGATTCACAATGCTTGTATTTATTCTGTTTTCTACACTTGCCTATAATGAATAGAGGAATGTTTTTTTTAAAAAAAAAATTATTTCAGATATATTTATTATTTTAAACTAATTTTAATAATTTTTTTAAATACCGTAATATGATAAGACGGGGCAGGGCAGAGGTTCATCTAGAATCAAGAGGATGTTCTTTCATCCGCAAGATGCACGTGCATCATGCATTGGTCTATCGATGCACGTGCCTCGCTCTGCTCGCTGTCGGGGCCACTAATAAATAATAAGGGTTAAGGTGTATTTTCACCCTTAAAGTATGCACTCAAGAGCAATTTTGCCCCTGAAGTTTCAAGTGTAGCAATGTTGCCCCTGAAATTTCAAAACGGAGCAATGTTGCCCCTCCATTAAAAACTCTAACGGTCAACTAACAGTTAACGTTAGTTGACCGTTACAGTTTTTAACGGAGGGGCAACATTGCTCCGTTTTGAAACTTCAGGGGCAACATTGCTACGCCGAAAACTTTAGGGGTAAAATTGCTTCTAGACACATACTTTAAGGGCAAAAATGCACCTTAACCCTAAATAATAATACCCCTTTACTCTGTTAATTTTACCTCTCCAGAAGTTTAATTCATATCCACTTGATAACTTCTGGCTCTGTTTTTTAAGGTTTTTTTTTTTAATTAATAAAAGTGGCCAGTGACAAATTTGGAACAGAACACCTAGATGCGTGTAGAATTCTCCACTGAGAGCTTAACTAATCTGAAAAAGATCTAAACCAATTAGAAAGCAAATTCTTCATCAGATCAGCTTATTTGCTTCAGCATGTCTTCTTTCTATGGAACTTGGACCAACTCGCATTTATCATCTAGCCCCTGTTCAAAATCTGGCTCCTTTATATGTTTATAAAGAATAAAATGCTTGAAAAATATGTCACAGTAAAAGGATCTCATCATAAGTAGGATGGATTAGAAGTTATGTGCAATTGTAATCTAAGCTTCTTTTTTTTTGTTCTTAAGTATTAGACTTGTAGTGGGGGCAAGCCATGTCTTTAAGGGGATTGGATTTACAATTGATGTTTTAAAAAATGCAGGTTCTGCGTGGACCATGTTATCAAGATCATTCGCAGAGTATTGCATTGTGGGGTGGGAAAATCTGCCAAGGACAATGCTTTTGTACTACACTAATTTCGTGTCATCACCGGAAGGGTATTTCCAGTCAGTAATATGCAATTCTGAAGAGTACAAGAACACCACAGTTAACCATGACCTTCACTACATCACTTGGGATGTGCCTCCAAAGCAACACCCCAGGTCTCTTGGTCTCAGAGATTATCGCAAAATGGTTCTGAGCAGCCGGCCGTTTGCCAGAAAATTCAAGAAGAACGATGCAGTTCTTGATAAGATCGATAGAGAACTTCTCAAGAGGCATCGTGGGCAGTTTTCTTTTGGAGGATGGTGTTCCGGTGGCAGCGGAAGCAGAGGATGCTCTGACTTGAGAACTGAGAATTTTGGGGTTCTCAGCCCTGGCCCGGGCCGTAGGAGGTTGAGAAATTTGCTGTCAAAGCTTCTCTCTGCCAGATTTTCCCACAAACTGCAGTGCAGATGAACACATAAATGATTCCTTCTTTTCTCCAACTGATCATTGCTGAATTTTGTAATTTTTCCTCTAATTTTGGATACAAGTTATTTGGGAGATTATATTGTTTATTTTTTATATTTTTTTTTCTTATATTTACTTATAGTCATATTTTTATCTAAAAAATTTAATTATAACCGACATCTTAAAGTTTCCTAAGTTTTAGACAAAATCTGAGTCTCCCTCATCTTTGTGGCAAATTTTTTTTGCTTATTTGGCATCTTTTTAGTCACACGTCAGCAAGAACGTCTCTTCTCAGTTCTTCATCAGTTCATCCTCATTTGCTGCCCTTCTGGCTCTCTTCCTCTACCTCTTCGCCTTTTTGCCTTCTCATCCAACCTCCATGGCTGTTTCAGCAGTGGCAGGAATCCTATAACTTTTTTTTTTATAAGAAAAAGTTTTGGAGGATTTCGGCATCAGTCCCCCACCAAGGTCGGGGTACGGCCCCAGGCTCTATAAGCACTTATTGGGGATTTACGAGAAATCCTATAACTTGCTTCGACCGGAAGAGTGCAGCCTTGTTTGGGTTCTTACGAGCAGATGCATCTGAGTCAGGCGCGGACCCACACTAGTGCCTATGGGGCCAAGTGCAGACATAAAAAGTTTTAAAAATATATATATAGTAAAGGAGTTCAATTACAATTTGGTTGATTGGAATACTTGGTAATTACATTCCTCACTTATCCACACGTCGCGGGTTCGAACTGATAGCCTCACCTCTCTATTTTTTTTTTCTTCCCAATTTCATATTCTCAAATTGTGTTTCTTCTTCTCGTTCCCGTCTCCACACAGTCGAGACCCCAACCCTTTTTTTCTTCCCACCCCCAAAATCGTGTCTTCTCGTTCCTGTCTCCACACAGCCGAGACCCCAACCCTTTTTTTCTTCCCACCCCCAAAATCGTGTTTCTTCTTCTCGTTCCTGTCTCCACACAGCCCAGACCCCAACCCCCACCCCCAAAATCGTGTTTCTTCTTCTCGTGTGTTTCTTCTTCTCGTTCCCGTCTCCACACTGTGGTTTCTTCTTCCCAATTTCATATTCTCATTTTTTCCCAGCCGAGACCCCAAACCCCAAATCGTTCCGTTTTCCCAGCCGAGACCCCAAACCCCAAATTGTTCCGTCTCCACACTGTGGTTTCTTCCCAATTTCATATTCTCATTTTTTCCTAGCCGAGACCCTAAACCCTAAATCGTTCCGTCTCCATACTGTGGTTGTTCTCCGGAAGGCGGTAGGTACTGAAGAAGATTCGAACTTCGAACCCTAGGGCTTCGTCTTCTCCCAATCCGGTAAGATTGACTTGTTTTGTTCCCCCCCCCCCCCAATTTTAATAGCAAAGGATTCAGAGCTAATTTTGATGATAATTTTCCTCTCTGTGTTCAACATATTTTTTGCCGGACATACTTGGATTGTCGCTGAAGTCTATTTCGCCATCCAAGATTATTGCTTCTCAAGGAACACCGTCGATTATCGCTGAAGCCTGTTTCATCGTCGACTCTCGGGAACATATTTCACTCTCGCATCAATCTAGTTAGTTAGGTTTCACCCTCCATTTATCGAACTGTGGCGATTTTCATCGTTGTATCCTGTATCCTGGAATACATGATTCTTGATTTTGCCTCTGCCTATTCCTATTTTCTCTAAATCTGAGTTGGTTGCGCCCTGTCTTACCTGTAAAAAATGGTTACTCCTATCTTAGTTGATTTTGCCCCTGCCTATTTTCTCTGAATCTGAGTTGATTTTGCCTCTGCCTATGTTCTCTGAATCTGAGTTGTTTTAGAATTTATAAATGATAATTGCTTGTAGGAAGCTGATGCATTTTTTCCCCATAGTCTCTTCTTGTGGAGGCAGACATGATTTTTTAAACGAACAGTGACTTACTACCATTTTTTAATTCTGCCAATTGCACTCTTTATACCCATCATAGTCTATTCAAATTAAATAGGACATGTGATTAAGTCATTATAAGGAACAGGTTCTTTGCTTAGCCGATGGACTTAGATACATCTGGTTCATTTTCATATCTGATTTTCCTTGATTGAAGTTGAAATGTTATTTTGTGTTTGAATGGTGTTGTGTTGATGAAACTTCCATATACTGATATGCATGATCTGATGATTAGTGAGTGCAAAACAACTGATAAAATGTATAGTTCATGGAAATGATGGATAAGATTGATGATGAAGACATAATGCAATATTTTCAAGGAATGAAGAATCGAAAAATGCTTTTGTAATCGTTCTGATGTAAAGGTTAGTTGACTCTTGATTATTACTTTTCTATGTTAAATTCAAGTTTTCTTTTCTTTTATTGTTTTTATTCTTTTGTTTTTAAATGTGTTTAAAGCTTTCCTTTAAAAAAAAAAATTCGGGGGCAGCATTCCACCACTAATTGTGTACCCACAAACTTAGAATCCTGGGTCCGCCACTGATCTGAGTGGCCCAGTTTCAACTTTGAGCATTGTAAAGTATCTCGCACCACCTCGGCCACACCACACCCCAAGCCTCTTCAAGCCTTCTCAGATGATCTCCATCGACGGAAATACCTCATGCTGCGTCGTCGACGGCGGCGGCCATGACCCACGTATTGGCCAACCAGCGTGATTTTTCCGGATGTCCATGTTAGTTGATCGAAGTGGCACTTTCGCTTCTTTTTGTAAAAGTTTATGGCATTTTGGCACCCCAAAAAAATTTATGGCCATGGCCCTTGTGTATTTCTCACGAAATTTGATGGGTTTTTTTTTTTTTTTTTTTTACATCTTAAACTTTTTTAAAATGCTAAAATATCAAAATTAGAAAAAAGACAGGAAAAAAACTTTAAAATTTTAAAATTTCAGATTATGTTTGATACCAAAAATTGATAAGGGAATGACGAAAGTTTATAAATATCTTACAACTCATTTTTTGATAAATACATTTAGAATTTTGTAATTTCAAAGTTTACGTTTTTTTCTTTGAACATTTTTAGCAGAAGGTGCCATGTCAGATTAAAAAGATCTTGAGTTGCTGGCTTGTCAATAGGAAAAACCACAAATGAGAGGGCATTCCAAATTCAAATAATAATTTTCCCCTTTGGTCGGTTTAGTACAGGGAACATATGATGAAAAAAAGAAAATTGAAGAGAGTGAATGAAGAGGAAGGAAAAAACTAAAAAGAAGGGAACTTATAAAAAAGTGAGATGTTTAAAGGACATGGAAATAAAATATAGGTTGGGAAAAATAAAATGTTTTTTCATATGAAGAAAAGGGAGTGGGTTAAGTGAGAATCATTTATTAAATGCTCATAATATCCCTTACATAAAATAATGCTAAAAAAAGGTGAAAATTAACCCTCAAAATAAATTAATAACTATCTATTAATCAAATTTATATTTCAATTCATATCTTAAATAATTAGTTATTTAATAATTAAAAAATAAATAAATAAAAGAAATAATAATTATAATTTAAATAAAAATATAAATAGTTTAACAAATAACGTAGAAATTAGATGAATTAAAATAAAAATAAAAAAATTAAATAATAACGCCAAGAATTTAAGATGCTCAATCAAATCATTTTATTTTGACACTCATGGCCTTTTAGAGCAACTATATTAATAATAATAGAACGAAATAAATAGTTAAATTAATAGCTAAAGTATAATTTTAGTTCTTTAAATTTTCTATAAGGTATATTTTTGGTCCTTTAACTTCATAAAGTATACTTTTGATCCTAAAATCGTAACACCGTTAATGTTGTTAACGGAAAACGCTGATGCAGCAAACTCCAATGATGGCTATTAGCACTTAATTACACAAATTTTATATATTCTTCAATTTACCCATATTTTAAATTTAAGCCTAGTAGTATTTAATTACAAAATCATCACTTAAATTTATACCGTTATCATTTGAGTTTGGATTTTCCGTTAACAAAATTAACGGTGTTAGAATTTTAGGACCAAAAGTATACGTTATAAAGTTAAGGGACCAAAAGTATACCTCATGTAAATTTAAAGGACTAAAAGTATACTTTAACCTACATTAATTAATTACTTGCTTAGTATTTAATATGAGTGGAGTTTACAGCTTGAAGCAACTTTTTAAATATGTTAAATAATTAAGGCTAAAGTATCCATTTGGTCCTTTATGTTTGCTTCAGATATCTATTTAGTCCCTTAAGTTTGTAAAGTGCTCGTTTGGTCTTTTAAAGCTAACACCATTAAGCAGACTTAACGGAAAATACTAACTCAGCAATTTTAAATGAGACAAAGCAAGCTTACATGTTACTTTTTTAATAAATTAATATTTTAAATCCTGTAATGTCAATTGTAATTTTAAACAATGACTGTGTGCTTAAATGTCTCAGACGAAGAACAAATACCTAAAATTTGCTTAAATAAATTTCAATTATACAAAAAAAACCCGTTTGGTTTAGCGTGAGAGAAGAAGGAAAAAAAAGTAATGGAATATAGGGGGAAAAAAACCCTATGATATTTTGCTGATATTTTTTACTATATTTTGCTTCCAAGATTTGCTTGATGATTTAGTCAGCCTCCGAGATCATGCTCTCAGATGCACAAGAAACACACTACAAGAAATTTTAATTTAAATTTTTTAGGGGCATGTTTGTCATTTGAATCTCCCTTTCTTGAAAAGGAAGATGAGTTATCACTAATTTTAATGGGATATCATGTTCGAAAGATTAAATTAGGTCTGTAAACTTAAATTTCGATAAAGATTGTGCGAAGACTTACTTTCACATTCGACGCCCCTCGCGGGAAAACGAAAAAGTAACTGATCACATCTAGATTACATTCATACTATGAGCTAATTTTAATTTTAATTTATATCAATTAATGAATTGAGTAACATCATTAATCTTTAAATTAATTTCTTTTTTTCATTCTGTGCTTCTCCCTCCAACTCCAGTCGACCTCCACCGCACCTCAACAGTCGCCTCTATTGCGGCGTCGCTGTGTGCGTGCCCCCAGACCTTGTCTCGCCGTCGCCTCGTCATCAAGCCTTCTTCGTTCAGGTTTGTTTCCCTCACCCGCTCAATGCTTTTTCTCCCTTTTGTTTTTGGAAGCTAAGATAGGGATAAAATCCATGGAGTACGAAAAAGTAACTTTTGATACTTGCAACCCAAAACAAGGGGAATATTATGCGGTTGCTGCTGCTAGTTTGTTCTGAAATCGTACAGAACCACTCAGCTAATCTGATTAATCTTGTATAGATCCATTATGCTATTCATTATCTCAGAACTTCACATGCGTCCAGGAATATGCCAGGGATAAATTTTTCCCTTTTCTATGCAAAAATTCTTGTGTTTGAGATGGATGCAATTATCATTGTATATTGAACTTAGTGAGAAAGAAGATATGATTTATACAAAATTATAAGTTGGAGCAGATATAGAAAACATGTGCTACTAGTTTATCAAAGCTTATTCTGGTCTATTCTTGCCTAATTGGTATATAAAAGCCTTAATTGCTGCGTATTTCTTTCTTGATAAATAAAAAAATAGACACTGTTTATAATGTGTAGTATCATGAACTTGATGATATTATAGAGTTCTGAAGCTGCAGGGACAGTTCCCGTTTATTGCTTTCAGGGGTAGTCGTCCCCCAAAAATGTATCATGCATGCAAGTAATATATTTTATTAAAAAATTTTATCTCTATTCCCCCAATATTTATTACTCTTTTTTTCTCTTTTGGCTGATTTGCAGGGGAGTTCAGACATAGTATCAGAAAATGGTGTTCTGTAATCACTGTGTAAAAAATGTAAATGGAATGCGACCGGATGACTCCTCATTGTGAGTGCCTTTACACTTAGACTTTTTTGTGGATTTATAGCTGCACAACTATGCATTTTATAGGGGCATGCGGCGTTTAGAACTTTTTCATTATACTTAAGCATCAAGCTGCTCCTTAGGATTGGTGACAATTTTTTTTAAAAAATTAACTATATTTTTTGTTTTTTGGTCTCAGATGTTGTGAACTCTGTGGAAAGGTGTTGGAAAATTTGTATCTTTCTCAAGAGGCCACATTCTTTAAAGACGTATCTGGGCAGGTATAATTTTAGCCATATTGGCCTAGTTAAGCTGTTGTAGGGTGGGAATTTGGGTAGAGAACTTAAGGTCTGTCATGTCTCATAATAGAAATAAAATTATATCTTGTAAACCGTGAACTAGGTTTCTTGGGTAAGGGCATATTATGAATCAGTGAATTTTTGTCTCGAAGATGGTGTCACCCGAAGTAATTTCTGTTTCCGGCAGTGTCCGACTTAAAATCTTTGACAGATTACGAAATATCCTGAATGAGGTCAAAAATTCAGTTGACCCAGATATTTCTAAAGAGGAAGAATAGAGCTTCAAGGCTGTGCTTCTGGATTTTGAGAATTTGCAAAAGATCACGCGATCAGAACACCGAACAGGGAGTTTTATCAGTATTTTATTAAAATATTATAAAACTTTTTCAAAAGGAGCCAGAGGAGAGTCACGGACTTTGTTTTTAGTTTTTTTAGAAATTACGAAAAATGACCCAAAAACAAGAAATTACACTTAAGGACCCATTTTCCAACACTATAAATAGAGGCCTCACTTCTTCATTTTCTTCACACCAAACTCAGATCACAACGGTCGAGTTTAATAGAAGAGAGAATTCTTAGAGTTTAGAGTGAGAATTTAGAGTAAAGTTCTCGGAGCTGGAGAGAAGGAGTAAGAACTTCAAGGGTAAGTTCTTTGGTCCCTAGTCTTAAGATTTGGTAGTTTCTTTCGGTAATTATAGTAGAAAAGCCTGATAGAGTTTTTCTGAGTATGCTCTGTGGCTGCAGCTTAGCCTGATCTGTCACATCAGAAAAGAATTATTCTTAGGCAGTAATATTATTTACTAGTACAGTAAATACTATTTATCGAACAGTAAAAATTATTTACCGTCACGGTAAAAATATTTTACTGGTACTATTCACATGAATAGTAAATCTTCAGCATAGGATTCCACAAGTATTGCAAAGTTGATGGTCACTGATAAAAATGATATTATAGGATATCTGTGAACTTTTACCGCTGCTGCTGTTATACCGCTGTTTTCCGTTAGAAGTACCGTATTCGTCAAACGTACCAAAGCATCATCAACGAAGGTACGGACGCGTATTGTAACCTTAACTCTGATGCTTATGGTATGCTTATATGTGATAGATAGTCTGAAATTCTGTATTTTGAAAATTGATCATACACATACAACTTAATACGGGTTATAGTCTTGATAATGCCGTTATGTTTTCCTAGCGCTGAGGACACGGGTGTACACCGTGGCACTGGTGAATAGTGCAGACTATAATAACATGCATATTGCAGTGGCTGTGTTATGTTATTATTTGATTATGAATGTATTGTATGTGATTATTACTGTTTTTGCCATGGATATCTGTCATTCATATTTGATACATAAGCATGAGGTTAACCGTTACCTGAGGTTCAATGGTAATTTGAACCTCAGCTCTTGCTTTAGCCCCAGGATCCTCAGGAGGACAATCCAAGGAGAAGGGTAAGCAGGTGGCGTGAAGAGGCAGAAAAGGAGTTTTCTTTTAAAATCTTTATTTACTGTTTTTCTGAATATTCGACTCTTGGATGACTGTAACAGAAGACTGATGCACCGTAAATGAATGTTTTATCAGTTACTCGTTTCACGACTATTCCGATGCTCTACTCTGATTAAATCTTTTCAAATTCTGATCGAACTATTTCGAAAACACTTTAGAAAATTGGGATGTTACATTTTTGGTATCAGAGCAGACGGTTCTGAAGTTAACTAAGTTACTCCAAAAAGTCTGGCTAGGCCGGTGTATTTGAGTAACGGAGTTAGGTTCGGAGTTTTTTTTTTTTTTTTAAAAAATATTTTCCGGCTAGAACCTGGCTCAGTTATAAGAAACCATTGGTGCCGAAGGCAAGGCTAGTCTATATGGTTCGGTCAAGCAGTCGCCATAGAGTTGGTGAGACCCCCATGATAGACACTTACCTGGCCAATCGGTTGATTAATTGAGTTAGGCTCTAAGCCGTAGTTTTGGAACATATTTCGAAAAGAGTACTGATATAACTTTGGTGTACGTGTTTCAGGAAATGGCTAGATCCCCACTTAGTTATCAAAGAGCCCCTTTCGTTTACCGTTACGGACGTGTGAGACGTGTTGCTCGAAAAACTGTAAACCCTCAGATGGTGGCCCAAAGATTGAACCCTGACCCGGTTTATTCCCCGCCCGCATCTGCACCTCAAATTGTGCCAATACGTTCTGTTCCTGCTAATGATTTGGGGTTGCCATACAATCCACATTACCCTGTTGAACACTTACATGACCCAGAGCCCGAATACCATCCAAGCCCAGAAAACTCTGATGGTTCTAATTCTGTTCCAGCCATACTTACACCAGGTTCCCCAGCAGATTCACATCATTCCTCTGTTGGGGACAATTTTGATTACATCAATGTAGCTGACTTAGAAGAAGAGCACGCAGATAATGTAGCTATTTTAGAAAACGCTGACCATGAAAACCTACGGTATGTGCTGAATGGCAACCGCGACTTGACGGAGATTTTGTATGATGACTTTGTTCGAGCAGGCTGGAATGTGGCAACCGCTCAAGAGCAGTACTTACGCTTCTTGACCCGTGTTAGGGAGCTTTACGATATGTTCATGCCCTTCAACAGCCCCTATCCTCCCGAAGACTGGATCCGATCCACTCTTCATCATTTTCCTCGAACCAATTTCTGGATTCACAAAACGAATGAACTTCTCGATGCAGGACCTATTGAGAAGGTCTACATCCATCTACTGCTGATCCAAAGCTGGGTACATCGTAGCATGTGAACCAGGAGGGAGACAAAAACCAGAATCAGTCCAAGGAAGCAATGGAAGTGCTAGTGACGCATAGTAATAGTAGTAGTAGATATAGACGCTGTTGTAGTACACCTTTAAAAGACCCTAAGAAGATAAATTGTAAAATAAAGCAATTACTGTGAATGATGGTTGATTATAAAAATATATAATTATGTTTGAATATGTGCTAAGCCTATTTGTATGCTATTTATTATTTCTCTAACGTTCATATGGTTTCATAAATAAAAGATTTAAGTATGGCAAACTCGAGAGGATCCGGAGTCCCTAGAGGACGAGGCAGAGGCCGAGGTAGAGGTCGAGGCAGAGGTAGACAAACGCAAGTAATACCCCTGCCAGGTCCGGAACAACCACAGCAACCAGAGCGGGATGAGATGCAGGAGATGAGAAGAATGTTACAAGAGCAAAGGGCACTCATTGATGCGCTTCTTGCAGAACGGCTTGAGAGACAAGCCGAAGGGGGACAAGTAGAGGAAGAACAAATTAATGAGGAGAATGAAAACAACAACGAACACGACGAAGAACGTAACAATGAAGTTGAGGGAACCAATCGATTCCAAATACCTCCCCAACAAGAGAGAGCGATGGCTGAGCTACAGCAACCGAATAGAGTGGTCGAGAATACCCAATATTGGGTAACACAATTCTGTAAAATGAAACCCCCAGCTTTCCGAGGCAAGCTTGATTCAGCAGAAGACTGGTTGATGCAGCTGGATAAGATATTCGAAGTCATAGAATGTCCGGAAGATAGAAAAGCTCAACTGGCAATTTATAAGCTGCAAGGAGATGCAGATCGTTGGTGGAAGAGCATTGCGACAACACTGCGAGCACGTCACTGTCCCATTACGTGGGAGAAATTCCTAGAAAAATTCAACGAGCAATATTTTCCACCCTCTGTTCAGATGATTAAGGAATCTGAATTTCTGCACATTCGACAAGGGCAAGATGAATCTTTTGATGACTACTATGCACGTTTCACCAATTTGTCTCGATATTCAACCCTCTTTAGGCAATGTGAAGATGAAGGCAGTATGGCAAACATACTGATTTATGGCTTGAAGTATGAAATAAGGGAGAAGCTTGTGTCGCAGCAATTCTCACAATTGATTCAAGCGGTGGAAGCTTGTCGATTGATCGAAAGAAATTTGAAGGAGCTCAGGAAGACTAGAGTCTTTCATAGTAGCGGCCCCAGTCGTGGCAGTTTTACCCGTGGAAACTCATCGCAGAAACGGAAGACCAATTGGAGTAATTTCCGTGAAGGAAACAAGAGGCCATTCCAACCTGGGCAGCAGAACTTCCCAAGGGTACAGACATCCAGAGCATGTCCAAAATGCGGAAGGTATCATCAAGGAACTAATTGCGAAGGAAAGATTGTGTGCTACAAGTGCCAGCAGCCAGGGCACCTTAGCACAAACTGTCCACAAAAAGCACTGGAGGCGAGGCCGCAAAACCCAGGTCGAGTTTTTGCTTTAACGAATGAAGAAGCCAGAAAATCTCCGGAAATGATCAAAGGTACTATTTCTCTTAATGGGAATTTACTCCAAGCATTGTATGATTCTGGTGCTAGCCACTCGTTTATTTCATATGATTGTGCGAAGCGGCTAGGAATGCATGCTTATAGACTACCATATGATCTACTAGTAGCCACACCACTTGGTGCGAAATCCTTAGCTTCTGATGCATGCCTTAATTGTATTGCGAGCGTAAATGGACGAGATTCAAACATAGATCTTATCCGACTACCGCTTAGTGGCATCGACGTTATTCTCGGTCTTGATTGGCTGACGGCTAACAATGCGATAATTGATTGCGGAAGTAAACAGATATCCTTTGCACCCCCGCACAACCGAAGCAAGGTTGATGGGAGTCTGAGTTATATCTCAGTTTCGGAAGCAGAAAAATGCATAATGCATGGTTGCCAAGCATACATGGTATTTTTCTCTGTAAAGGCGGAAGCTGAACTCTCACTCAAAGACATTCCGGTTGTCAATGAGTTCCCTGATGTGTTTCCAGAGGATCTCACTGAGTTACCTCCTGAAAGAGAAGTTGAGTTCGCTATTGAATTGATGCCTGGAACGGGATCAATATCAAAAGCACCATACCGAATGGCGCCGAACGAGATGCAGGAGTTGAAGAAGCAACTTGAAGAACTGCTGGAGAAAGGGTTTATTCGACCCAGCGTGTCACCTTGGGGAGCCCCCGTATTGTTTGTTAAAAAGAAAGACGGAAGCCTACGACTTTGTATCGACTACCGTGAGTTGAACAAAGTAACTATCAAGAATAAATACCCACTTCCCCGAATCGATGATCTACTCGACCAACTATCTGGTTCCTGTGTATTTTCAAAGATCGATTTGCGCTCAGGATACCACCAGCTTCGAGTAAAAGCCAGTGATATTCCAAAAACAGCTTTTAGAACCAGATATGGGCATTACGAATTTCTTGTGATGCCTTTCGGATTAACTAATGCACCTGCCGTATTCATGGATTACATGAATCGGATTTTTCGCCAGCACCTAGACAAGTTTGTAGTAGTATTCATCGATGATATACTGATCTATTCAAAAAGCAGAGAGGAGCACGAGGAACATCTGCGAATCGTATTAGGTATACTACGTGACAAGCGACTTTTTGCTAAGTTTAGCAAATGTGAATTTTGGCTGCCAGAAGTGAGATTTCTGGGCCATGTCATAACTCGCGACGGAGTTGCCGTTGATCCTAGCAAGGTAGAAGCGGTTCTGGACTGGAAGAGACCAGAAACAGTGACAGAGATACGTAGCTTCCTGGGTCTAGCGGGATACTACCGCAGATTCATTCAGAATTTCTCGCGTCTTGCCTTACCATTGACAAAGCTCACAAGGAAAAACCAACCTTTTGTGTGGGACGAGGACTGTGAGTCGAGTTTTCAAATACTGAGGGAGAGATTGACTACAGCACCAGTATTGATCATCCCAGATCCAGATGAGACTTATACAGTATATAGTGATGCCAGTGGACAAGGATTGGGATGCGTCCTGATGCAACAGGGCAGGGTAGTAGCTTATGCCTCTCGTTTGTTAAAGCCTCACGAGTTGAACTATCCTACGCATGATTTAGAACTTGCAGCTATCGTGTTTGCTTTAAAAATATGGAGGCATTATCTCTATGGTGCAACCGTAGAGTTATACTGCGACCACAAGAGTCTGAAATACCTTTTTGATCAAAAGGAACTCAACATGAGACAACGTCGCTGGATGGATTTGCTAAAAGATTACGACTTGGAGATCAAGTATCATCCGGGTAAAGCAAACGTTGTAGCTGATGCACTCAGTAGAAAAACGGTACTCACTGCGTACATGATGATACAAGAGCGGAAACTACTTGAGGAGTTCAGAGACCTAAACCTGACCAATCAGGTTTGCATGAACCACTGCACATCCGATGACATCTATCTTGAAAGTCTCCTTGTTAGTCAAGGGGAATATGATCTGAGAGATGCGGTTGAGGAAGCTCAAAAGCACGATGAGTGGGCTATAGCAGCACGGGAGATGATCTCACGAGGAGAGACCCAAGACCGTGACCTATCGCCAAGTGGCTTGGTCAGATACAAGAAGCGGATCTACATTCCGAAGGATGGTGAATTACGACAGAAGATACTAGACGAGGCTCATAAGAGCAGATATACTCTACATCCGGGAATGGTCAAAATGTACCGGAACTTGAAATCCGAGTTTTGGTGGCCCAGATTGAAGAAAGATGTAACTGAATACGTAGGAAAATGTTTGACCTGTCAAAGAGTTAAAACTGAACACCAACGACCCCCTGGTCTTCTTCAAGGTTTGGAAATTCCAGAATGGAAATGGGAGAACATTACCATGGATCTAGTGGTAGGGTTACCTAAGATCAGACAACACGACGCGATTTGGGTAATTGTTGACCGATTGACTAAGTCGGCACACTTTCTCCCCATTAGTATTAATTACTCACCAGAACGTTTGGCGGAGATTTATATCAAAGAGATCGTAAGACTTCATGGTGTACCTAAGAGTATTGTCTCTGATCGGGACCCGCGATTTATGTCCCGATTCTGGGAGGCTTTGCATGCAGAGATGGGAACTAAGCTAAGACCTAGTACGGCTTATCACCCACAGACCGATGGTCAATCTGAAAGGACAATACAAACGCTAGAAGATATGCTTAGAGCGTGTGTATTGGATTTCAAAGGCCATTGGGATGAACATTTACCGCTGGTCGAATTCGCTTACAACAATAGTTACCATTCGAGCATACAGATGGCTCCGTTTGAGGCATTGTACGGGCGGAAGTGTCGATCACCTATATGCTGGACAGAATTGTCGGAGCGAGAATTCATCGGGACAGATTTAGTTGATAAGACCTCCAAGCAAATTGCATTGATCAAACAGAGACTCCTAACAGCACAAAGCAGACAGAAGAGTTACGCTGATAAGAGGAGAAGACCACTAGAATTCGAGGTTGGAGACCATGTGTTTCTCAAGATATCCCCGGTAACCGGTGTTGGTAGAACGCTTAAACGGCGAAAGCTAAGTCCTCGTTACATTGGGCCATTCGAAATCTTGGCAAAACGTGGACCGGTCGCATACCAGTTAGCCTTACCCCCGAACTTGAGTAAACTCCATAATGTTTTCCATGTTTCCCAGTTGAAGAAATACCAACCTGACCATGACCATGTTATTCAGTATGAGGATGTTGAGGTGCGACATGATAACACTTTTGAGGTCGAACCGGAGCGAATTCTCGACTACCAACAGAAGCAGCTTCGACACAGGAATATTCCTTTTGTGAAGGTGGTCTGGAAGGGTTTATCGCCTAATGAAGCAACTTGGGAAACAGAGGAAGATATGAGGGAAAGATATCCGGAGTTCATGGCTCAATGTTTAGTTAGTATGGAGTAAATTTCGAGGGCGAAATTTTATTTAACGGGGGGAGAAATGTAATATCTTATATTTTGGGAAATAATAGAAATAAAATTATATCTTGTAAACCGTGAACTAGGTTTCTTGGGTAAGGGCATATTATGAATCAGTGAATTTTTGTCTCGAAGATGGTGTCACCCGAAGTAATTTCTGTTTCCGGCAGTGTCCGACTTAAAATCTTTGACAGATTACGAAATATCCTGAATGAGGTCAAAAATTCAGTTGACCCAGATATTTCTAAAGAGGAAGAATAGAGCTTCAAGGCTGTGCTTCTGGATTTTGAGAATTTGCAAAAGATCACGCGATCAGAACACCGAACAGGGAGTTTTATCAGTATTTTATTAAAATATTATAAAACTTTTTCAAAAGGAGCCAGAGGAGAGTCACGGACTTTGTTTTTAGTTTTTTTAGAAATTACGAAAAATGACCCAAAAACAAGAAATTACACTTAAGGACCCATTTTCCAACACTATAAATAGAGGCCTCACTTCTTCATTTTCTTCACACCAAACTCAGATCACAACGGTCGAGTTTAATAGAAGAGAGAATTCTTAGAGTTTAGAGTGAGAATTTAGAGTAAAGTTCTCGGAGCTGGAGAGAAGGAGTAAGAACTTCAAGGGTAAGTTCTTTGGTCCCTAGTCTTAAGATTTGGTAGTTTCTTTCGGTAATTATAGTAGAAAAGCCTGATAGAGTTTTTCTGAGTATGCTCTGTGGCTGCAGCTTAGCCTGATCTGTCACATCAGAAAAGAATTATTCTTAGGCAGTAATATTATTTACTAGTACAGTAAATACTATTTATCGAACAGTAAAAATTATTTACCGTCACGGTAAAAATATTTTACTGGTACTATTCACATGAATAGTAAATCTTCAGCATAGGATTCCACAAGTATTGCAAAGTTGATGGTCACTGATAAAAATGATATTATAGGATATCTGTGAACTTTTACCGCTGCTGCTGTTATACCGCTGTTTTCCGTTAGAAGTACCGTATTCGTCAAACGTACCAAAGCATCATCAACGAAGGTACGGACGCGTATTGTAACCTTAACTCTGATGCTTATGGTATGCTTATATGTGATAGATAGTCTGAAATTCTGTATTTTGAAAATTGATCATACACATACAACTTAATACGGGTTATAGTCTTGATAATGCCGTTATGTTTTCCTAGCGCTGAGGACACGGGTGTACACCGTGGCACTGGTGAATAGTGCAGACTATAATAACATGCATATTGCAGTGGCTGTGTTATGTTATTATTTGATTATGAATGTATTGTATGTGATTATTACTGTTTTTGCCATGGATATCTGTCATTCATATTTGATACATAAGCATGAGGTTAACCGTTACCTGAGGTTCAATGGTAATTTGAACCTCAGCTCTTGCTTTAGCCCCAGGATCCTCAGGAGGACAATCCAAGGAGAAGGGTAAGCAGGTGGCGTGAAGAGGCAGAAAAGGAGTTTTCTTTTAAAATCTTTATTTACTGTTTTTCTGAATATTCGACTCTTGGATGACTGTAACAGAAGACTGATGCACCGTAAATGAATGTTTTATCAGTTACTCGTTTCACGACTATTCCGATGCTCTACTCTGATTAAATCTTTTCAAATTCTGATCGAACTATTTCGAAAACACTTTAGAAAATTGGGATGTTACATCTTGCATGAGCAGTTCTTTAAATTTCTCTCTAGCTCTTACCATTGTTAATTTTTATTGTTCCTTCGTATGCCTTATTTGTGGCCAATATTTCTTCCCTTTTATGCAGAGTAAACTATCTGGTAATTTTGTGAAAACAATTCAAAGCGAGTATTCTGCATCCCGCCAAAGAACATTAGAAAGAGGTATTCTTGTTCATTACTTATGCTAACCCTTTGAATATAGTAGAAACAATCGTTCCTGAAACTTTTGCTCTCTAATAACAATCTGGTCTTCTCATATAGCTCACAATTTTGGTGCCGATCTATCCTATATATTGTTTTAAATATAATAGTGTGTTGTGTTGTAGCATATATGTAACTAAGCAATGAAAAGAAAATGTGTTAACAGTCTTCAATTAACAGCAGGCAGGCGGATGCAAATGTAGGAAAACCATTGTAGAAGATGAGTGTGGAGAGTGCATACACTCCAGACAATACAATAATTATTATTATAAGTTTAATATATTGGATTGTTTACATTCTTATGATCCATTTTTCTTTGGGTTTGCAGCACTTGATGACATAAGATACCTGAGTCAAAACCTTGGAGTGGAAGATACTCATTTGTCCACCCAAGCATTGGCCTTTTATAAAGTATGTTATCAGTGTTGTTGAACAGGTAGTTTCCTTTTTACTCATATATTCATGTGATTTGTTCTTGACCCTGATTTTTGTCCTAGTGAAGATAGCACTTGAGCGGAATTTTACAAAGGGACGAAGATCAGAGCAAGTACAGGCTGCTTGTCTCTACATTGCATTCCGGTGAGCAATCTCTCTGCCATTGGATCTCACTAAGCAACATTCATACGTTTCTAATTATTTTTTTCCTGTTAGTTGTGCAAGTAATTACATTGTTTGAATTGCTTAATCCTGTTTAGTTGAAAATCTCATTTTGAAGCCTGAAATGATTTGGCTTGGATGCTCTCAAACTCTGGGTGACATGCTTTTGAATATTATGGCCTCCTCTGTTGGTTAAGAATATGTTCCGGACTGTGCAGCCAAGTGGAACATGAGTCATATTATTATATTTTATGCGGACTAAATTCTATTTTGGGGTTCTATATCTATTTATAATTTTGATTTGAAGAATCACTTCGCACTTTTTTTTTTTTTTTTTAGTAGAGTATTTTGGGATTCAAAGGATGCTTGCATTGTATGGGATATTTGGAATAGATTGTTCGATAGTTTTGCTAGACTGACAGGCTTATCTACGGTACTTTCTTCAAAGGAGTTCTTATAGCTGTTTTAGGTGCTTTACCAAGGGTTTGAAAGAACATAAGGACAAATTTCTCTATTAAATGCCAATTTTAAGTTTCTTCCATGATGAATTTGGTTGGGCTAGAATAAGAGAAATCATGAGCATAAACCTTTTAATGGAAATTATTCTGGGATGGGATGGTTTCATGGCATTGTCTGTGGTGTTCTGAAATTGTCAATATCAATTTTCAATGAAACAGATTAGTCAGAGTTTGACTAAGATTTTATTACCTCCTCAATTTTGCGTAGGGAGAATGTTACTTGCACTTTGGCTCTCAAATTCTTATATTCAGTAAATATCATCTCCCAAATTTTTAATATAGAATTCCTGGCTGAGATCTTTTTTCCCCTATTTTTTAAAAAGAATTCCATTGCGTTTCGGATCAATTATGGAGGTAGGTTGCTGTCTTTGCAGTATCTTTATGATATTTAAATATTTTTATCATTATCGTATGTGATATATTTTTGAGACTAAATACACTGACTTCTTTTTTGGCCTTCTCTATTTTTGCTTCTTCTTCGTCTCCCTTTAATATGCTCTCTCTCTCTCTCTCTGTGTGTGCGTGTGTGTGTATGTATATGTATATATATATATATATATATCCCTCCCTTGTTCCCTGCTCAATACTGTGAATTGATACGTCAAGTGTACTATGAGCCTGGTGTTCTTTGAGTTTGCAGCGCAATGGTGGCTACAGTGTTACTTTTGTTATTCCCAAAATGAAAATTATTAGAGCTAGGACGTAGCAGAGGATGGTTGCTTGTGGTAGGTTTGTCCGCAGTAAATTATGATGCAATAGCATTGTGTAACTTTAGTGGAAGTGCAGCATGAGCTTGATGATATGTTTTATTCCTTTGTTGCATTGTCTTCGTTGATTAGCCTGATCTTGATATGACTAAATGGCCTAATTCTTTTGCAAATTTTCTTTATGATGAGCTTATATATATTTGTTTGCAGGGAAAATAATAAGCCATACCTTCTCATTGACTTTTCAAATTATTTAAGGACTAATGTGTAAGCTTCTTCTAACGATTGCATATTTTACCACTTGGTCTGGTTACAACTTTACCGATTTATCTCAGTTTTTGTGTTTCTGACTGTTGTCTGCTGTTGTCATTTGTGTTGTGCAGCTATGTTCTGGGTGCAGTATTTTTACAGCTTTGTAAAGTATTAAGGCTTGAAGAGCACCCAATTGTTCAAAAACCTGTTGATCCTAGTCTTTTTATTATCAAATATACAAAGAGTAAGAATCTCTTTGTAGCTTATTTATTTATATATTCTGAGTGGCTATATACAGTTTCTGGTATTTACTCTCTTCTGTAGCTGTGACTCTTTTGCTTCTAACAACTTGGATTCTACAGAAAAATGTAGACATTAATATATTAGACCAACAGGTTTGTCTGTGTACACAAGATATGGAATTTGCCTCTTAAGATTGTTCCTTGTTCTTGTTACTGTTACTATAGCTGTTAAAAGATAGTGTGCTGAAACCACGTTATTTTAGGGGGAGAAATTAAAATTGCAATTTCCAATTTTGAATTGAAGAGCTATTTAATTGTGTATTGGGAAGAATGGGAAGACAGAAGATATATAACTAACCCATTTGGTGCTTCCATAAAGAATCAAGAAGGTATAAGAGAATTATCAACTGGTTTGTTAGAGTATGTTGTAAGACACTTGAGGTCCTGAAAATTTTCCCTTATGTTTGACTTGTAGAAGTTGCTAGAATGGCAAAATGTGCAGTGTGAATGAATGTGCCAAAAATATGTATCTGTTTCTAAATTAATCAGATAATTAATTTTGATTGATTTTTTTTCTTTATTTATATGCCTGTTGTGTCATTGGGAATCACTATTGTGTTGATTTACGTGTAGATTTATTAAATCAAAGGAATATGGTTGTCACTGATACTGCACTGAGCATTGTTGCAAGCATGAAACGTGATTGGATGCAGGTACCTTGATTTGATCTGGCATCTTTCTTAGGTTTTGATTCTTTTAATCATAGAGATTTTACATTTCTAATGTTTGAAAACAGACAGGGAGGAAGCCTAGTGGCTTATGTGGTGCAGCATTGTACATAGCTGCCCTTGCACACGGTTTTAAATGCTCAAAATCAGACATCGTAAGTAATAATGAACTTTTTTGCCTTATTGTCATTAATTTATATAGACCAATAGAGCACTTACTCCATTTTTCTTGGAGACTAAACATTCCTGGAATTGTTAAAGATAAGAAATAATTAAATAAACATTGGCGAATATATAATCTGGCAGTCTAGTTAATCAATACCAAGATCTTATGTAGGATGTGTCAAGGGGTAAAATTAGATTAATTACAACTTAAGACGGGGTCAATGATTGCAACATAATACTGTTAAAGTTTCATATTCAACTATGGAGGTGCCAGGGCATAACATGCAAAAGGCATATTCATATGTTGCATAACTTGCAAGTCATAGTCATCCATTACGGAATTCACAAGGCGTCAGTTCATTTTAATGTAACTTAACACTATAAGATGGTATACGATAGGATGTACTTTTCTTGAGAAGGGGTTCTGTTGCTGTAAGTTCACATTATAATTGCAAAATAAATGGTTGCACTTGGGGAAAAGTGCTCTGCCCTCTTCTTCCCTTGCTATCCTCTTCCAACATTCATTAGTGTCATAAAAGAAGGAAATGGATCCATGTGATTCCCCACAATAGGACAGCAAAGAAAGCGGTCAAGCTTGAGGGCAAGTGCTCTTTTCCTTGACTTTCTCTTCTTCTATTCTCACTTAAGTCACTTAATAGATAAATGGCTTTGGTACTGGTTCTTCTCTTTTCAACATGGAAGGATGATGATGCAATCTTCTCCTTTTGAACAAGGTGGAAGGGGTTATGTGTGCTGAAGAGCAAGTAGTAGCATTAAGTAAAGTTAACGAGTTGCTAAAACGCACTAGAACAGTGTGTTTGGCAGGGAAACCCCCTTTTTTCCAATTATTATTCATCAATTAGTTAGTTATGCATGGGATTGTGCAACCTCATGATCCCTCAATCTTGATTGCAACCCTGAACATGATCGGTCTTCCACCAGATCTAACAAGAAAATGGTTTGCAAGATCCACTTGATCCCTCCTCTCTTTTCTTGAACAGAAAAAAATAAGTTCCTGTGAAGGTTGCAAGGGATTGAGCAAGCTCATGATCCCCCTGGTTTTCGTTCTTTTTTTTTTTTTGTTTTAAAAAAAAATCAGTTGCCTTTCATTATCACATTGGATCATGCAACATGATCCATCTATCTTAATCGTAATCCCGAGCAAGTCCAACCTTCCACCAGATCTAGCAAGAAAACGGTATGCAAGATTTGGGATCTTACGATCTAGATCATAATGTTGATTACCATGCTTCAGCCCCTTTACCAGAGGCAATTTCAAGTAAAAAATTCAGGTTAGAAATTAATTTTAATTTAGCAAATGGGAGGTGGCAAGGATCCAAATCTTGACTACTAGATATAGAGGTTTTAATACATATCAAGGACAATTTCAAGTTGAAAGCATATGTTGTTAATTAAAGGATTGTGTCATTTTATGCAATCTTTAACACTCTTGAGCGTTGGTGCTTTCTGTCTAGTTTATTGGAAATTTCTTAATTGCCAATAATGATGTATTCCTGGATTCTTTCCTTTCTGATTTTAGCTCCATTATTGTGATTACTCTCTCTTTGCTTTCCAATTCCTCGCTTTTGTTCAGTCTGGGGCTTCATTGTTAGATCTTGAGAACACAATGTGTAATGCTTAATTTTTCATAACTTCAATCAAGAATGTTAAATCTTCTGGAGTTCACAGCTGGCTTACTGGAATACATAGGCCTGTAGAATCAATTACTACTTAAATCACTTTATATGTCTGCAAGCCTACAAGTTGCCACTAAAATAATTTTTTTCTTAAAAAAAAATTATTTAAGACGGTTTATATGGCAACAATTTGTGTAGGCTAGTTATACTTGTAAGTCCTGGTCAAAAAGTTATACTTGTTAGTCATTTTGTTTCTTCTCTCTTAACAATTTTCAATTCAGAGGACATCAACTGTTTCAGTTGAGCCTTATGTTTGATGCGTTTTTTAAATATTGTTTAATCTACTTTTTGATTTGCTATGCAGCTAAGAATTGTCCATGTATGTGAAGCAACATTGACCAAGCGTTTGGTCGAGTTTGAGAATACAACCTCTGCAAGCTTGACTGTATGTTCCTTACTATTTGGCATGGCATGGCATTATAATTTATCGTGTTTACATTTAGTGCAGTTTACCATTAGTATCATACTATCATGACATGTGCTGCACCCGTTATGATGTCTCATAGAATTGTTTTATTTGTGTGTTTTGGACCATTGAAAATTTAATGTGATGCGCCTTACATGATGGACTTTCTTTTCTAGCGTTTGTCTGGGGTCTTGAAGCTTTATTTGGTGACATTTTAAGTAAGAATTTATATTTGTTTGGATGCTGTTTGAGGCATGTTTATAATAATCTCTACTTGCTTATATCACATGATGCCTACTGTGATATTTGTAGCTTTTATGTCTCTTCAGAACTTCAAATAAAACTTCTTTATGCTTCCTTTGAAATGAAGATAGAAGACTGCATGATACATTTTTATAATGATCTTTTGTTCATGGTAAAGTATCAATGATAGGTTTGTTTCGGTAATTTATTAAAAGTGGAAGTTTGTCATCAGACTACTGTTGGTGACAGGTTGAGGAGTTGAATTTGATGGCAAAAGAGCGTGGAGAAATTTCTATAGAAAAACCAAATTGTGGATCAGAAGAACATGTCTCAAAGGATATACTGTGTGAACACAAGGATAGTGGTGTCCCACATTATGCCCATGGATTATGTGAAACCTGTTATAAGGAAGTGAGTTGTTTCTTCCTTGTCTGGGGTAAATTTTGTAGATCCCTAGGATCATTGCCATTTACAGTTACATTGATTGTTGCAGTTTGTTCAACTATCTGGAGGACTTGATGGTGGTTTGGATCCTCCTGCATTCCAGCGTGCTGAGAGGGATAGAATGACAAAATCACTTTGTGAGGAAACTGGCAACCAATCAAGTGATGTAAGCACATGATGAATGGTTCTTTTATGAGTATGCACTTCTTCTTCTTCTTGGTTTGTTTTGCGTATAAAGAAATGTGATTTTTGCATTGACATTGTAACATAACTGCCACCATAGGCAGCTAAACAATCAATAGAAAGTTCCTCAGGGATCTACTGTTTATTCCACCAGAAATGATTTTTATTATCTTCGAAATGATGAGAAAACCTCTCCAAATGCTGTAGGAATAACATGCTGATGCTGATGTTTAAACCAGATATATCATGCCCATGCTTATATTTTTTAACCTCCCATCAGGCCCATAAGCATTGGAGTTGTAACCTAATACACCCAGTAGATGGGAGTTATATGAGGTTATAACAAATGAACCATCATGCTTCTGCTCTTGTCAATATTGTCTCATAATTGCTATGCCACACAAGATCAAGCCATCTGTTCCTAGAGTAGTCCAGAAAGGATATGTTCTTACCGAAGTATGAGCAGGCAGAAACTTATGATTTTGAACTTTGATTAGTGTTTGAGTAAAAACAATCTTTTCTTAAGCCATGTACTAGCAATCCGATCCCAATTGTGCTTCCTATATCTTTCCTACCTTACAACTAGACAGCTGTCAATAATTATAGGAGAGCCATAATTTGAAATTTAAGGTAACTAGATTCATAGATTGTAAGCTCCATGCTTCACATGGAGTTTGAGGCAACCGGCATTATGCATTGGCTTATGAAAGCCTTTGCTTTCTAAAGACTTTATATTATATATAGACATATTTTGATTTTAATATAATTTTGGTTAGTTGGCAAATGCATCAAATGGTGAGTGCACAGGCAGGAAAGAAGAATTGCTTGCTCCTGTGCCAGAAATTGTTGGTGGGCGGTGCTGTTTCCTTTTTTCCTGGCTACATCTCTTCTTTCATTTGTTCATTCCTATTCCTAATTTCTTAAAATATTTTCAGGAGCCGATACTGAGCAAATGTCTACACAAGATGGTGGGAATGATGAATCGCGGAGAGAAGATATGAGTGCTAAAACTCATAATGAATCAGAAAGTCTCTCTGATATTGATGATTTGGAGGTGCATAACCAATCCTCATTCTTTCTTTATTATTATTTCCATGATACCCTGACTGATGGAATGCTTTTTTATATTTCCTTAAATGAAAGGTGTGACTATTGAATTCCTTTTGTCTTGCTTTTTTGGGGCTAACCTATAAACAATTTTAAGGGTTGGAAAAACGTGGGTCAGGTTGTAGATTTCAGTCTGAAATATCTGATGGTCATAATCACATTTTGGTCAGGAATTCTGGGGACTATTTTCCATGCATACTTCGGTGGGAAAGCTTCTTGGTTACTCCTATCTCTGTTTTTATTGGGTTTGGAAAAGACGTGTGGATAATGAAAGATGTTTGCATGCAAAGAAAGAAACCAGATAAATTGACTTTAGATTGGCAGATAAGTTTGTAACAGTACCTAAAATAAGTTTGTGACTGATGCCATAAGTTAGTCAAATATGATCATTGGTGCATGGTTTCATTTTTTTGGAATAAATGAAGTAGAATATTATTTTGCAATAACCATAGGCGAGTGATTTCGTTGTCCCTTGTTTCTTTTAGGTCTTGATGGTGCTTTAAATTATTATTGAATTCGAATGTAGTATCGTCTATATTAGATTATTGGCTGTCTTGATGGTGCTTTAAACATTAGTTGAATGTTGTGTTGTTTATATCAGATCATTGACTTAGTTAATACTCCTGGATAGGTTGAAGGCTACCTTCACAATGAGGAGGAGAAGCATTACAAGACACTTATATGGACTGAAATGAACCGGGAGTATCTTGAGGTGCATAACAAGTCAATGAATATTTACTTTCTAACTTGTGGAATTAATGCCTCCTTGTGTACCGAATCTAATTTAAGTCAACACTTTTAGGAGCAAGCAGCCAAGGAAGCAGCGGCTGCTGCTGCTAAGGAAGCTTTTGAGGCAAATTTTCAAAACTGTTCTGAGGATATGCTAGCAGCAAAAGAGCTTGCTGAATCTGCAGCTGCAGCTGTGGCCAAATCCAGAAAGGTTACTGTTGAATCATTTTCTTCGTCTGTGCAGTACTGCATGAGCATGGACACTGGTTTAAGCAGTCAATGTTACATCACACATCATTAGATAACTGCTGATTGGATACCCTGTTTCTGAAACTTACTGTTAAATTAGAGGCTCACTTCAAATAGATCATGTCCAAAATAAGATTGAATTGAAATTAATTTGTGGGACATTAGTATGCCTACTGATTAACATACCATATAATGTTTACAATATTTGAGAGCTATTGACTAAACTTATCAATAAACAGTTTGTTTGAAAGTAAAGAGTGGCCAAACGCATACCTGTGGAGCAGTTGAGCCATAAAGTGTAGAAAAGGGTGTAGAAAAATTATTGCGCTGGGCTGACAGAATCTGGGAATAGTGGATCTGAGTCTTGTTCATGTTTAACTTCTATATCCATAATTTTTTTAAAAATTTTATTTTACTGATGTTTGTAGTATTTATGGTTAAATTTTTGGAATAATGGACCTAAAGTGTGTTGGAAACAGTGTCCTGTGATATATATATATATATTTTTTAATATCTAGATTTGTTATTCACGATCATCTTCTGAACATAAGGATAGTTTTGCTTTTGTAGTATTGATTTTGCTGCATAACTCTCAGCTAGACCTCAATCCTATATTTGTTGGTTTGCAATGCACGTGTAGGAAAAGAAACAGAGACGTGCCCAAGAGGCAAAAGATTCAGGTCCTGCTCAATCTGCTGCTGAGGCTACACGGAAAATGTTGATAAATAAGGTATTGTATAAACTACCTCATGATGTCAATTTTTTGATTTTTTTTTTTTTTCATGGGAGGTTATCTTTTTCTTCTTTCCATTGGTATGATTCCTTGTCTTATTTATTATTTTTCTTTTTTAATTATTGGGTCCCAAGGAAATATTAAAGGGACTTCTTTATTACTCCCTCCAGTTCTAATTATAGGAACACTTTTATAGTGCAAATTGCACTATAAAAATGTTCTTATAATTAGGACCAGAGGTAGTACTGTCTGCACTTGCCGTATTTCCTTTTGGTTCAAGTTTTATTACAAGTTTCCATTTGGTTTTCTAAATCTAGTAATTGTGCTCCCAAGAGGACAGATCTGCTGCTATTGTGATAGTTCTTATGGGCCGATGGCAATTACAGCCCATGAGTTGGATTTCCAACAATGAGGGGATAAAAACACACACACACACATGTATAAAAGGGCTAGTTCAGTTTAGATGTGTCTTAGAGAGTAGTTGTCCAACCTGTCAATATGATTGAGCAAGGTTTTTAAACATGACGGTAATCTCAACATTGTTTTGTTTATGATGTTCAGTGTTCTGTTGTTACTTGTCAGTGTAGTTTGCCTTCTTAAGATGTTTAAGGGAGAAAAAGTCAGAAAATTTATGTGCACCAATGACGTTGGTCTTTGACTTTCTTCCTATTTTCTTTTCTGACCTGTCTCCTTGCATTGCATCTACCTCCTGTTGCTGGTTTCTATTCCTCTCTATAAGCTTAAGCTAATTAGATCAGGTCTGTGAGTTCCTCCGTAATAATAATTAGGAAGGTCATGCTTGCAAAATGATTTGGCAAATGGTACTTTAATGGTATTTAATTTTGGATTCATGTGAGTCCGCTAAGCATTCCGGATCCAGGTTTGTCAATGAGACAGGGATGAGGTTGCATTTCTAACTATTCTTTTTGATTGATGTTCTTTTAGCTGTGCACAATATTACGTAAATCAACTCAGCCAGCAATGACTATGATTTATGTTAATTTCTCTGAACAGGATCTTCTGAAAACTTTTGTATTATATTAATTATACTTATTTACATTCATCATATGCAGAGGCTTAGCTCCAAAGTCAATCTTGATCGCTTGGATAATTTATTTCATGATATTGTAAGTCTCTCCTTGAAATGTTTTATATCTGATTCATGTATACACTATTTACTAATTACTATGGATTTTACATGTATGCTTATCATTCTGAATTTTGCAAACAGTAGAAAATCTTTTTATTTTTATTAATTGATGCTACTAAGACAATCTCCTCATTCCCATCTTCTCTCTCATTAGGACATCCTTAGTCAAAAACGTTTTCAAAGTACTCAACTTATTCAAAAGTCTATCTTCCAAGTGTTATTGGTGTGTTCCTTTCCTGGGGCACCTATGCTTTAGTCACATCACGATATGACCAATATCTGGAAGCTGCTTTGTGCCCTTGCGTAGTCATGATGATCTATTATTTTATTTCTTTTAATAACAGAAGCAATTATTTTAATTTGTCTTTTAAAAAAGAAAACTACTGACTTCTTTTGGTAGAAAATGTTTATTTGTTTTGACTAGAAGTTTTTGTGCTTGGTTAGCCTAGGTTGATTTAGGATAGAGCGGCATTTCATAGTCAAGTTTACTTTTGCTCCATCTGCCCAAATGTCTTGTTTGAAACTGGTTTTGTATTGATTGTGATTCCTCACTTTGAAATACACAAATAACACTACCCAAAATATGTTTGAATTTTTTAGGATCAACCTAGATAGATAGATCAAGACACTGGAATATCCTCACTTTTCTTGTACACTTATATGCTGTTTAAACAAATCATATCCAGGAGGCCCCAGAGAACAAGAAAGTCCGATTCGAGCTGGACTCTGATAAAGATGGTAAATTAGAGCCTGAGCTAGAGGACAAATTCAAAGGAGATTATAAGGGATCAATTGATGAATTTGAGTACGGAGGTTATATGGGCAAGGAAAATAGTTTGTATGATGAGAAATTGACGGATTATGACTATGGAGATGATGTTGATGGTGATGATTATGGCTATGATGATTACTGAAATGTTGCCGGAAGCTCTTTCTTCTTTAAGTTTCTGTGGATTTCTAGGATCCTGATTTAACATGGCTAGCACTAGGTGAACTCATTGACTGACATCTCTGGTGATGCTGCGCTTCCAATAGCGTCCCTCTTTCATTGTAGCTTTCTTGTATTGTCGTCAGGTCTTCCTATATCTTAATTATTTTAGTCCATCGCATGGCTCAAATCTTCAGGAATTTTGATTCCTTCCATTTGGGTACTTTCCTTTTTTCTTATAGGATGCTTGAATTAGCTTTTTAGAAGTGATTTTACAAAGTACTAGGTAAATAGAGGGGATTTTGGCTCGACTTACACGAAAGTATCTGTGAGAAGTTAATCAAAACAAGCCTACGAGGGAAGAAAGTATTTAATTTAGTATGTATATTAAAAAAAGTATTTCATTGTAGCATGAGTTTTGGGGGTTATGGATTGAATTGTGTAAAAATATCCAAGTTTTAATGATGTTATCAATTATTAGGTATCTAAGCTCTTATAACCTCTGTCCCTCGTTGATATGGAGTAGACATTACACTGGTCAATTAAGAATTTTGTTGTTCTCAACTTCTCATCCCTGGCCGTGGGAGGTTGAGAAATTTGCTATCCAAGCTTATATCTGACAGATTTTTCTACCAACTTCAATGCAGATAAACACAGCAACGATTCCTTCATTTCTCCCACTCACCATTGCTTCTAAATTGTCTCCTGAAATTTTTTTGTTTCTATTTTTTGTCATAAGTGATGGCCATTTGGGGATTCATCATGCAAAAGGCTAAGGATTGATTATTATCTTCGGCGAAAACAATTTATCCAAACTCGATCAGATTTTTTTGTCTGGAAAAAAAAAAACCCTTTAAACATGATGTTACTACGGACTTGCAAGACTAAAATGAATCAAAGGGTCCAAGTAATAGTTAAAGGTTCAAACTCTTATAATATAATTAATGATGATGATGATGATGGTGAGATTAAATTCTTTACAAGTACAATCAAATGAGTTTTCTTATTACCAAGAAATTTATTTTTCATTAATTATATTATTACATCATAATTTAAAATTGTCTAAAATTTTTTACTGTTTCATGCGCTAATATGATATGAAAGCGAAGAGAAACCCTT
The DNA here is from genome assembly GCA_034222035.1 of Acacia crassicarpa. Lineage (NCBI taxonomy): Eukaryota > Viridiplantae > Streptophyta > Magnoliopsida > Fabales > Fabaceae > Acacia > Acacia crassicarpa. The sequence goes on along the minus strand of JAWXYG010000002.1, from coordinate 63,952,083 downwards.
GGGTTGGATTTGGATGGTGCCAGAAAAAATAAAAATAAATTGTCTTTTCCGATCATGTATTTTTATAGTGCATGAAAAAATTTTGGAGGTGCGGCCAACACTTTTGCCCCATATATAATAATAATGAAAGCTAAAAAATAAAAATAGGCTAAAGCTAGCTTTTCATTTAATGCAGAAAAATTCATCTACAGCAACTCCAAAATAATAAGTTGGATTTGGCTATGGTCCACTCCTCATTTTATTTTTTTTCTTAAATTTAAACGGTTAAGATTTTAATCCAACAGAGATAAAGAAGAGGATGGGAGGGGTAAGTCCAACGGAGCTCACAACGTTTATGGCCCATGCTCCCACATCAGAAATCGCCGACGCTTTCTTCTCGTTTTCCATCTTTTATTGGGCGCAGAGGGTTCCAAAAACAAAGCAATTCAGATTGATTCAAACCAAATAAACAAGAAAAAGAAAGAACAATCTCCAAGGAACAACCGCTGCACCGACAACAGATCTGAGTAAGATTAGAGAACCCGACGCGGCGGAATCAGAGGAGGATGAAGGAAGAGATATGAATCTTGTGGCACACAAGTATCCCATTTGAAGGGGGAATATGGGAGAAAGTGCCCCAAAAAAAAAAAAGAAAGAACTTAAAAGGAAAAATGAAAGTTGATTGAGATGGAAGAAAAGTGAGGGAGGAAGGATTTAAGCTTTGGATTGGAGAATTCAATTCCGGTGGAGGCAGCTGCGTCTCTCTCCTCCCACAACTCTTCCTCGCAGTTTCTGGCTCACTGTCACATTCCAGGTTTCCATTTTGCCGTCGGGTTACTTGCAGGGGACACTAAAAGTGGGGTAAATCGGATATAAAGTGGTAAAAAACAAAACAAAAAATAAATGAAACAGCGTCGTTTGGGATGGTTGTAGAAGGATTTTTACGCAGAAATGTTATTCCCATATATAAACAGATTAGGCTTAGCTTGTAAGCCTAACCTGCATATAGGTTTTGTTTTTAGTTTAGATTGTAGGTATATTGCTTGAAGTGGGGATTGAGCTTCAGATATGATTTAGAGATTATAAAGAATGATGAGAGAAATCCAACCTTAAAAGTCACATCTTATATATTCTATCAAAGATACAATTAGTGAAATACCCGTAGTACCCCTTAAGTTTTTAATCATTCCCTTCCTTGTGAAAAATTCAAGTATTCAACCTCTTGGGTTGAAATTAGAAAGCTGAAAGTTAAAACGGAGCCGCCTACTATCCCCACAACCTCTTCTCTATTTGTCTCAAACCAATCATGTTCCCTATGCTCAATTGATGTAATGAATGCTTGTATTGTTGTGATTTTGTGCCTTTTCTGTCGTATGCACAGGGAATATCAAATTTTATTGATTTTGACCAACCTCAAGCAAACGAAGTCCTTTTCTAGATTGAATTTTTTATTCTCTTAAATTTCAATGTGGACTTTAATTTACCATACCTTCAATTTTAATTGTAATATTGTAATGTTTTGTTATTGCCAGTACGTTTTTACAATCCTTGGTGTGTCAATTTGTTAATCATATAAGAGACTTTTGTGATTTTTTTTTTTTTAAAAATGGTATTCATGTTAATCCTTTATGCATTTGAAATATTTATATTTAATCTATATTATCTCGTTGATGTTGGCTTTGGTAAGTTTTCTTTTTGTTTTTGATAAAATTGGGACACTTTAGTTAACACTTATTAGGGATTATTACACTCATTCCACTCCTGACTAAAATCTAGGAAAATTTAATATTTTAGTCAAAATAGAAAGGAAGGAGTGGCTGGACGAATATGAAACAAGTCTTGTTAAGGAATTTACAGCATTTGATTAGGTTTTAATAATTTTCGTTTACTAAGTAACAAATATAAATGAAAAGAAAATCAAGGAATTTTCGCTCGATTTTTCTACTATTTCTTCTTTGTATTTGTTAATGAATCTGAGGCTTTCTTTTCCTTATTCGTCTTGAATCCCCACCTTTCTTTTTTAAAGAAAAAGATTACAGAAAAAATCCATGTGGATAGCTGAGTTGGAAGCAATTATAACACGCAGGACAGGATAGTTTATTGATTTCAAGGATAATAATATAAAAAGTTAATAAAAGATAAGGGATTAAATTATAAGTAAATCAGGATTGAAACATAGTTGAGAGATTAAATTATAAATGAGTCATTGGAGTACTAAAAGGTTATCCCCCGGGGCAAATCTAAGCATTAATATTAAGATTTCATTGTAAAATCGATTGATTGATTGTGATAATGAGTATAACGAATGCACGATACACATCTCTCCCTTTCCCTCTCTTTTGCTTTTCAGTCGGCTTATAGAATATGTGGCTAATTGAATGAGATCCATCTCTGTGCTGCCTCTTACGTGTGTTTACCATCAAAGTTGCCCTTTGACAAAAACATTTTAATATATCGGGTTTGCGCAAAATGCCACATCAATGTTGATATATAAGACATGATTAAGCTAATTGATTGACAATTCCACCGTTTTACTAGTCCGACTCGTCCCCTTTTTCCTTGTTGTTTTTGTAACATCCTGAATTTTGAATCTAATATCTTGAACATAAACCTATTTTGGGAAGACTAGTAGGCTCTATTTTTGGAAAGTAATAAATTTGAAATCAGTATTTTGTGGGCCCCGTGAATAGTATTTACTATTCACGTATACGTTTTTACTATATACAAATACGTATTTTTTAAAATATATATATATATATATATATATATATGTTATTCGCAAATACGTATTTAATACTTGAAATTTGTGAAATATGAATAGTGTTCACTATTCACAAATACGTATTTACTATTTAAAAATACGGTATTTACTATTCCAAAATACGTATTTACTATTCATGTGGGACCCACGTCAAATTATTTCTCCTCTGCCGACAGAAACTCTCGTGAGTTTTGAAAATTTTGGCCGCGGGACCCACTCAATAATAATTTATTATTTAAATAATAATATATATTATATTATTAAAATATTAAAATATTATTAAATTTTTTTTAAAACTTCACGGGGCGGCTGGGTAGTCACGAGAAAGTTTTCATTTTATAATTTTGGGAAAATTACGTAAAACGACCCAGAGACGAAAATTACACTTAAAGACCCATTTTCCAACTATAAATAGACCTTCCATTTCATTTCATTCTTCACAACTTCTAAGAGCCATAGAGAGAGGTAGAGAGAGAGAGAGTGGAGAGATGTTTGCTTGAGAGTTATAATAGCTGGTTGGTGATTCGGGTATTAGCAAGTAACAGGTAACTCTGAATATTCTTCCTTATACTTGTGAATTATGTATGATTATTAATTGGTTTGTTTACTATTTTGGCAAGAATATTTAGAAAATATTTATGGTTTTAAGATCTGGTGTGGGAACTTTGATTTGCAAATCTGCAGAGGTACTATTTATACGTACGTTACTATTCACGTATACCGTATTTACTATTCATTTTTACTATTCATGTTACTATTCACGTATACTGTATTTACTATTCACGTATACCATATTTACTATTCACACCGTCTTTACTATTCATTTTACTATTCACGTATACCGTATTTACTATTCATTTTACTATTCACGTATACCGTATTTACTATTCATAATACTATTCACGTATACATACCGTATTTACTATTCACGTATACATACCGTATGTACTCTTCATTTTTACTATTCATGTATATATATCGTATTTTACTATTCACATATACGCATAGTATTCACTATTCATAAATACGCATATTGATGTATAAAACTTTATGGTATAATAATGCATTATTTTGAGTGAACATATTCATCATGGCGGTTGTATTATGATGGGTGGAGTAAGGAGGGATTTGAATGATAAGAATGATTTATGCCACCACTCGGTGCACAGTGGATGGTACTTGTTTCAGGGCCCCATCTTCCATGTTTTCCTCTGGCCGGGATTTCATTGGAGTTGTGGGACATGTGACACCTCCTTAGTTATTTTAAAGGAGGGGAGCCATAGTCCAGATTTAAGCTATATACCTTTGGCCGGGTGTATCTTAAGTTTTGGTGAGCTTGGAACAATTCAGTCAAATGAATGAGTTTCTATTGGACTATGTGTTAGCCTATGGCTCCAGTCTGCGGTATAAGGGAGGTGGTGATATAAGGGAGGCTGCATACTGCATAGTGCATTTCTGAACAGTTCAAGAATTTGATATGATGATGAATATTCTGTAAAGACATGAGATGAGAACTTTTGAGATATATATGTTTTAATACCTTCTATATTGATGACTATTAGTATAAATTATTTTGTATGATAAATTATGGAATCTATATATATATTTGAAATCAGCCCATATCTTTTTGTCATATATTATTTGCTTGTGTACGGTAGAAATATTTAGTAGTTACTGAGATGTGTAATCTCACCCCATATTAACATTTTTCAGGTGAATAACTTAGTAGAGATCAAGGGAATGCACCCATGGAGTGAGCTTTGTAGGCTCTTCTGTACTCCTTTAGTTTATGTTGTGTTATTTTATTTGCCATGAACCTAAAAGACTTCCGCATTTTAAAATAACTCTTATTTATTGGATTTATTTTGGCCCTGTATAAATGGATTTCTACCTTTGGCCATATTGTAAATATGTGTTTGAGTGTTGAATATCCTATATTTGGAGGTGTTACTGATATTTTGGCCAAGATTTTGGTATTGAAAATGAGGCGTTACATTTTTGGTATCAGAGCAAAGGTTCTGGCCAATCTGTAAATTTCCTATCAGTTTTCTAAATAAAAATTTTGAGGTCATGGCAAATTAAATATCATAACATGTGCATTTTCCTTTATAGCTTTGGATTCTTTTTACCAATTTTCTTGTGACAATCATGATAGAAGAATAATGGGTTAATCAAAATATTCAAGTGATTGATAATGAGGATTTATGATTTGAGGATGTGATTGAGATTAAATTTCAGAGCTGCGTAGCAGAAGTTGGTAAGTAGAAAATTTATTGAATATTGGATTCTGTAGGCCCAAAATTACTTTCTAGGATGAATATTTTTATTGGTGTCTAGGAAAGTGATTGAAAGACTAAGCCCCTATTTGATGTTTATTCAATTAGTTGCCGTTGTAAAAAGTATGAAAAGATTTTCGCTAGATTTTCACTTACCTAGCTAATTTATATGAGTAACAGATGACAATACCATAACAGAATACGGGCATAGTCTTGATTATACAGAATAACTGGCTTAAGTTTGAATTTAATAAGATAAAGTTGAGTTTGGCAGGAAAACTCGAAAATCCTTATGAATCCTAGAATAGAGATTACAAACATTAGCAAGAAGGCTAAGAAGAGTAGACTATATTAATTCAAGCATCAAGAACAACAGTTGGTACAATCCCACCGCAAGCTTCGACTATCTCAAGTTTAAGTCTATTAATTTCTTCCTGAGCGGCTGCTCTTGAGAGAGGACCATCAGGAGACATTGTTCTTCTCAATCTAGCTATTTGCTTCATAGTGCTTCGAATTTTTACATACGGCCAATGCTTTATTCCTCCCCTATGGCATATTTTCATTAGAACATTTTTGCATAGACGAACTTGTTGAGCCGCTTCTTGTTGAGGTAAATGGAAGAAGTCTCTAAGATCATCTATTGACATTGATGCAGCTCTAATATTTTGTTCAGCTCTTGATCGGTATGGATTACTAGGTATGGGGACTGAAGGATTATTATTTACAACCATGAGCTCTTTTCCTTTATTGGATATATTTTCTGTATTGGTTGGAAATGAACTATTAGGGAGTTCATTTTGATTTTTAGTCCATTCCAAACCAACACAAAGGGCCTCATAGTAGGCTGATAGGGGATCTGACACCAGGACATACCCTAAAGAATTTTGATTCAAACAATAATTTTCTAGAAAATGTTTGACATCTTCTAAATTTTTCTTACCAAAGTCAAATACTTGAGGATTGGAAGAACCTCCTTGTACGTCCTGGTGAAAGACAGCGTGGCATATCATACCAATCCTCCCATGAACTTCAAGTTTTTGGTATTGAAGTCCATTGGTATGAATAATCTCTCGTAGAACATGGCAGCAACCACATGAAAATGGATTAGTAGTCTCAGTCAAGGTAGAAGCAGGATTCCTTGGTTGAGAAGGTACCGTAGACTCCATAAGTTCTGCCACATTACGACACCTTTGGACAGGTCGCCTTGATGGACCTGCTTCAGATTCCTTTCTGTTAGTAGTGGTAAAAATAGAATCTTGTATCCTTGGAGGAGGAGTAGGAATGTTAATCGTTGAGGCAGATGAATGAACGTTCATACTTACGGGATTTTGGGGAAGTAAAGAAGAATAAGGGTATGATGCATTGTTTGACAAATCAGACAACATGTTAGTCTGATAGTCATGAAGTAAGGCTTCAAGAAAGAAAGGGTTGAATGAATCGGAAACTGGAATAGAGTTACTTGAACCGGCCATGTTTAAGGATAATGTGGAAGGTTATAGTGAAGGTTACGATCGGAGAGGAAATGAATATGTGGAGGTTTTGTGAAGTTTGAGAGAACGTGAAACATTTACTCTTTCTTTACTCTATTTATAGCTGGGCTAGCAACGTCTATATTTTGTTAAGCAGCATCGGATTCTCATCTGTCGTTAGCTCAGAATCATGTAGACTTTGTTGTTATGCGGAAAATTTTATGGCACCGCACCCTAGTGCACCCTAGCCACCGTTAGGGGTCGCAGTTTCCTAGACCTTTGCAGACAGAAATCGCTATGGCATTTATTGCTAGCTGTGTTTTCAAGAAATTAAGTTTGGACGTTTATACGCGCATTTATCTAAGAAATCTGTCTTGGATGTGCAGCTGACTCAAGATGTCGGAATTGACATTTGAAAATAGGATTTTAAGCGTAAGCGTGCTAAGGTGATAGTAATCTTGGGAAGGGTGACTTCCTAATAATATTAGATGAACCGGAGAGAATCCGAAGATTTGAAATGATGATGAGTTGTGCCAATTAACCCGAGAGCATTCTTCACTCTCTGAGTATCCGAAGAACTCTATGAATTTGTCACAGATAATTCAAAGACTAAGGTTTTTGGATAAACATGTTGGAAGATCGATGGAAAGGTATGAAATGGTGATCCTTAGGAATGCCAGTAAGATGTTAGAATGAATATAATAAATGTTGAGGATAGGCTTTAATTTAATCTAAGCTGAAATAGAACTTAAGAACGAAATGAGCCTTTGTGATATTGCAGGTTGAGGTAGAATTAGAACCTTGTGAATGCTGCTGAGGTTGTAGATAGTCTTCGTATAATCCAAGAATTAGATTAAGGAATTGTGAATCATGATCTTAGTATGTATAATGGGTATTTTTGGGGAAACACGAATTATCAGTTGATGTTGAGGTTATAAGAATCAAATTGTAAACTTGACTATTAATGTCTGGGAATATTTGAGAATAGACTTGAATTCAATCTGAGTTAAGATAGTATGTCTAATTATGAAAGTATGAAATCCGGTGATTTATGTTACAATATTAGTATGTTATTTGGGTGTGATTAATAGATAACTATGAGAGGAACAGATGATATTTAGTATATGTCTTTGAGATACTAAGGATTGAATTCGAATCATGTGATACCAACATGTATAAGGTGTTCAGAGATTGCCAACTGTTTAACTAGCATAGGAAATGATCTTGATAATAGAATCTTTCTTTAGAAATAATGAATTGAGTGTTTCATGGATGAGTTGAGTAGAATAAGTTGGAACCTGGAATGTATTCGGAGTTGGTGACTATTTAAAATAGTTGCTAGGTCCCTGAGTATTTGAATTTTGAACTTACCAATGCACTTGCTGTGTTTGGAAATTTTTACGCAATATTTACAACAGGATTTAAGACCAGTTTGTAATCGACATTTATAAACTATGATGTCTCATGGAATGAATCCTTGCGAAATTCGAACAAGAATTGACTTTTACATTATGATTGTGGTGGAAGGTGTACAAGCTAGAAGAGGTTGGAAACTGTTGTGGATATACTTAGTTTGCGGAATCTTGCCAAATGTACTTGTTTTTGAATTACTTGCCATTGGTGAAAGCTAGATTTAGTAAGTAAGTATTTTCTTAAACTTGAATTGAGGAAGCACGGTTATAGGATAGACGAGCAGAGGCTTGAAGCGGTAAGACCCGTTGAGCTAGTTTGCATATGGTGGTATCTCTAGGCTATAAGACTTATGTGCCTAGTATTGTGTTTGTTGCCTATCATGGTAACATTAGACCTGTATGTCTAAAGTTTATCTTAAGGTTGGTAGAATAATCAGATTATATCATGTTGTGGTTATTATGGCCTGAGGGTAGCTTCTTAAGCTGTAAGATCTGAATATCCAGTGTCGTGGTAATACAATGAAATAAGCAGAAAGGAAGAATGAACTGGCCTGTGAGGCCAGTGTAACCAAGCGCTCAAATAAGGAACTAGTGGATCCTGTGTCTGAATATTACTTTGGGTACAGGATGAACGAAAATTGTGTTGTGTGCTTGGTGAGCATGTTTGGGAAAGAGATAGGACTTAGGGATAATATGATATATAAAGCTGAGTCGGAGCGGATTGTTGATGCGGGGGATAAGCAATTGAGGAACAAGGATATTAGCTTGTAAAGGTTGTGTGTAAAGGAATGGCTCCCGGAGATGCTACTTGGGAAACGGAGGAGAGCATGCGACAAACCTATCCTCATTTATTTAAATAGGTTAGAATTCTTATTATAGCGAAATTTTGAGGACAAAATTTTCTTTTAGGAGGGGAGAAATGTAACATCCTGAATTTTGAATCTAATATCTTGAACATAAACCTATTTTGGGAAGACTAGTAGGCTCTATTTTTGGAAAGTAATAAATTTGAAATCAGTATTTTGTGGGCCCCGTGAATAGTATTTACTATTCACGTATACGTTTTTACTATATACAAATACGTATTTTTTAAAATATATATATATATATATATATATATATGTTATTCGCAAATACGTATTTAATACTTGAAATTTGTGAAATATGAATAGTGTTCACTATTCACAAATACGTATTTACTATTTAAAAATACGGTATTTACTATTCCAAAATACGTATTTACTATTCATGTGGGACCCACGTCAAATTATTTCTCCTCTGCCGACAGAAACTCTCGTGAGTTTTGAAAATTTTGGCCGCGGGACCCACTCAATAATAATTTATTATTTAAATAATAATATATATTATATTATTAAAATATTAAAATATTATTAAATTTTTTTTAAAACTTCACGGGGCGGCTGGGTAGTCACGAGAAAGTTTTCATTTTATAATTTTGGGAAAATTACGTAAAACGACCCAGAGACGAAAATTACACTTAAAGACCCATTTTCCAACTATAAATAGACCTTCCATTTCATTTCATTCTTCACAACTTCTAAGAGCCATAGAGAGAGGTAGAGAGAGAGAGAGTGGAGAGATGTTTGCTTGAGAGTTATAATAGCTGGTTGGTGATTCGGGTATTAGCAAGTAACAGGTAACTCTGAATATTCTTCCTTATACTTGTGAATTATGTATGATTATTAATTGGTTTGTTTACTATTTTGGCAAGAATATTTAGAAAATATTTATGGTTTTAAGATCTGGTGTGGGAACTTTGATTTGCAAATCTGCAGAGGTACTATTTATACGTACGTTACTATTCACGTATACCGTATTTACTATTCATTTTTACTATTCATGTTACTATTCACGTATACTGTATTTACTATTCACGTATACCATATTTACTATTCACACCGTCTTTACTATTCATTTTACTATTCACGTATACCGTATTTACTATTCATTTTACTATTCACGTATACCGTATTTACTATTCATAATACTATTCACGTATACATACCGTATTTACTATTCACGTATACATACCGTATGTACTCTTCATTTTTACTATTCATGTATATATATCGTATTTTACTATTCACATATACGCATAGTATTCACTATTCATAAATACGCATATTGATGTATAAAACTTTATGGTATAATAATGCATTATTTTGAGTGAACATATTCATCATGGCGGTTGTATTATGATGGGTGGAGTAAGGAGGGATTTGAATGATAAGAATGATTTATGCCACCACTCGGTGCACAGTGGATGGTACTTGTTTCAGGGCCCCATCTTCCATGTTTTCCTCTGGCCGGGATTTCATTGGAGTTGTGGGACATGTGACACCTCCTTAGTTATTTTAAAGGAGGGGAGCCATAGTCCAGATTTAAGCTATATACCTTTGGCCGGGTGTATCTTTAGTTTTGGTGAGCTTGGAACAATTCAGTCAAATGAATGAGTTTCTATTGGACTATGTGTTAGCCTATGGCTCCAGTCTGCGGTATAAGGGAGGTGGTGATATAAGGGAGGCTGCATACTGCATAGTGCATTTCTGAACAGTTCAAGAATTTGATATGATGATGAATATTCTGTAAAGACATGAGATGAGAACTTTTGAGATATATATGTTTTAATACCTTCTATATTGATGACTATTAGTATAAATTATTTTGTATGATAAATTATGGAATCTATATATATATTTGAAATCAGCCCATATCTTTTTGTCATATATTATTTGCTTGTGTACGGTAGAAATATTTAGTAGTTACTGAGATGTGTAATCTCACCCCATATTAACATTTTTCAGGTGAATAACTTAGTAGAGATCAAGGGAATGCACCCATGGAGTGAGCTTTGTAGGCTCTTCTGTACTCCTTTAGTTTATGTTGTGTTATTTTATTTGCCATGAACCTAAAAGACTTCCGCATTTTAAAATAACTCTTATTTATTGGATTTATTTTGGCCCTGTATAAATGGATTTCTACCTTTGGCCATATTGTAAATATGTGTTTGAGTGTTGAATATCCTATATTTGGAGGTGTTACTGATATTTTGGCCAAGATTTTGGTATTGAAAATGAGGCGTTACATTTTTGGTATCAGAGCAAAGGTTCTGGCCAATCTGTAAATTTCCTATCAGTTTTCTAAATAAAAATTTTGAGGTCATGGCAAATTAAATATCATAACATGTGCATTTTCCTTTATAGCTTTGGATTCTTTTTACCAATTTTCTTGTGACAATCATGATAGAAGAATAATGGGTTAATCAAAATATTCAAGTGATTGATAATGAGGATTTATGATTTGAGGATGTGATTGAGATTAAATTTCAGAGCTGCGTAGCAGAAGTTGGTAAGTAGAAAATTTATTGAATATTGGATTCTGTAGGCCCAAAATTACTTTCTAGGATGAATATTTTTATTGGTGTCTAGGAAAGTGATTGAAAGACTAAGCCCCTATTTGATGTTTATTCAATTAGTTGCCGTTGTAAAAAGTATGAAAAGATTTTCGCTAGATTTTCACTTACCTAGCTAATTTATATGAGTAACAGATGACAATACCATAACAGAATACGGGCATAGTCTTGATTATACAGAATAACTGGCTTAAGTTTGAATTTAATAAGATAAAGTTGAGTTTGGCAGGAAAACTCGAAAATCCTTATGAATCCTAGAATAGAGATTACAAACATTAGCAAGAAGGCTAAGAAGAGTAGACTATATTAATTCAAGCATCAAGAACAACAGTTGGTACAATCCCACCGCAAGCTTCGACTATCTCAAGTTTAAGTCTATTAATTTCTTCCTGAGCGGCTGCTCTTGAGAGAGGACCATCAGGAGACATTGTTCTTCTCAATCTAGCTATTTGCTTCATAGTGCTTCGAATTTTTACATACGGCCAATGCTTTATTCCTCCCCTATGGCATATTTTCATTAGAACATTTTTGCATAGACGAACTTGTTGAGCCGCTTCTTGTTGAGGTAAATGGAAGAAGTCTCTAAGATCATCTATTGACATTGATGCAGCTCTAATATTTTGTTCAGCTCTTGATCGGTATGGATTACTAGGTATGGGGACTGAAGGATTATTATTTACAACCATGAGCTCTTTTCCTTTATTGGATATATTTTCTGTATTGGTTGGAAATGAACTATTAGGGAGTTCATTTTGATTTTTAGTCCATTCCAAACCAACACAAAGGGCCTCATAGTAGGCTGATAGGGGATCTGACACCAGGACATACCCTAAAGAATTTTGATTCAAACAATAATTTTCTAGAAAATGTTTGACATCTTCTAAATTTTTCTTACCAAAGTCAAATACTTGAGGATTGGAAGAACCTCCTTGTACGTCCTGGTGAAAGACAGCGTGGCATATCATACCAATCCTCCCATGAACTTCAAGTTTTTGGTATTGAAGTCCATTGGTATGAATAATCTCTCGTAGAACATGGCAGCAACCACATGAAAATGGATTAGTAGTCTCAGTCAAGGTAGAAGCAGGATTCCTTGGTTGAGAAGGTACCGTAGACTCCATAAGTTCTGCCACATTACGACACCTTTGGACAGGTCGCCTTGATGGACCTGCTTCAGATTCCTTTCTGTTAGTAGTGGTAAAAATAGAATCTTGTATCCTTGGAGGAGGAGTAGGAATGTTAATCGTTGAGGCAGATGAATGAACGTTCATACTTACGGGATTTTGGGGAAGTAAAGAAGAATAAGGGTATGATGCATTGTTTGACAAATCAGACAACATGTTAGTCTGATAGTCATGAAGTAAGGCTTCAAGAAAGAAAGGGTTGAATGAATCGGAAACTGGAATAGAGTTACTTGAACCGGCCATGTTTAAGGATAATGTGGAAGGTTATAGTGAAGGTTACGATCGGAGAGGAAATGAATATGTGGAGGTTTTGTGAAGTTTGAGAGAACGTGAAACATTTACTCTTTCTTTACTCTATTTATAGCTGGGCTAGCAACGTCTATATTTTGTTAAGCAGCATCGGATTCTCATCTGTCGTTAGCTCAGAATCATGTAGACTTTGTTGTTATGCGGAAAATTTTATGGCACCGCACCCTAGTGCACCCTAGCCACCGTTAGGGGTCGCAGTTTCCTAGACCTTTGCAGACAGAAATCGCTATGGCATTTATTGCTAGCTGTGTTTTCAAGAAATTAAGTTTGGACGTTTATACGCGCATTTATCTAAGAAATCTGTCTTGGATGTGCAGCTGACTCAAGATGTCGGAATTGACATTTGAAAATAGGATTTTAAGCGTAAGCGTGCTAAGGTGATAGTAATCTTGGGAAGGGTGACTTCCTAATAATATTAGATGAACCGGAGAGAATCCGAAGATTTGAAATGATGATGAGTTGTGCCAATTAACCCGAGAGCATTCTTCACTCTCTGAGTATCCGAAGAACTCTATGAATTTGTCACAGATAATTCAAAGACTAAGGTTTTTGGATAAACATGTTGGAAGATCGATGGAAAGGTATGAAATGGTGATCCTTAGGAATGCCAGTAAGATGTTAGAATGAATATAATAAATGTTGAGGATAGGCTTTAATTTAATCTAAGCTGAAATAGAACTTAAGAACGAAATGAGCCTTTGTGATATTGCAGGTTGAGGTAGAATTAGAACCTTGTGAATGCTGCTGAGGTTGTAGATAGTCTTCGTATAATCCAAGAATTAGATTAAGGAATTGTGAATCATGATCTTAGTATGTATAATGGGTATTTTTGGGGAAACACGAATTATCAGTTGATGTTGAGGTTATAAGAATCAAATTGTAAACTTGACTATTAATGTCTGGGAATATTTGAGAATAGACTTGAATTCAATCTGAGTTAAGATAGTATGTCTAATTATGAAAGTATGAAATCCGGTGATTTATGTTACAATATTAGTATGTTATTTGGGTGTGATTAATAGATAACTATGAGAGGAACAGATGATATTTAGTATATGTCTTTGAGATACTAAGGATTGAATTCGAATCATGTGATACCAACATGTATAAGGTGTTCAGAGATTGCCAACTGTTTAACTAGCATAGGAAATGATCTTGATAATAGAATCTTTCTTTAGAAATAATGAATTGAGTGTTTCATGGATGAGTTGAGTAGAATAAGTTGGAACCTGGAATGTATTCGGAGTTGGTGACTATTTAAAATAGTTGCTAGGTCCCTGAGTATTTGAATTTTGAACTTACCAATGCACTTGCTGTGTTTGGAAATTTTTACGCAATATTTACAACAGGATTTAAGACCAGTTTGTAATCGACATTTATAAACTATGATGTCTCATGGAATGAATCCTTGCGAAATTCGAACAAGAATTGACTTTTACATTATGATTGTGGTGGAAGGTGTACAAGCTAGAAGAGGTTGGAAACTGTTGTGGATATACTTAGTTTGCGGAATCTTGCCAAATGTACTTGTTTTTGAATTACTTGCCATTGGTGAAAGCTAGATTTAGTAAGTAAGTATTTTCTTAAACTTGAATTGAGGAAGCACGGTTATAGGATAGACGAGCAGAGGCTTGAAGCGGTAAGACCCGTTGAGCTAGTTTGCATATGGTGGTATCTCTAGGCTATAAGACTTATGTGCCTAGTATTGTGTTTGTTGCCTATCATGGTAACATTAGACCTGTATGTCTAAAGTTTATCTTAAGGTTGGTAGAATAATCAGATTATATCATGTTGTGGTTATTATGGCCTGAGGGTAGCTTCTTAAGCTGTAAGATCTGAATATCCAGTGTCGTGGTAATACAATGAAATAAGCAGAAAGGAAGAATGAACTGGCCTGTGAGGCCAGTGTAACCAAGCGCTCAAATAAGGAACTAGTGGATCCTGTGTCTGAATATTACTTTGGGTACAGGATGAACGAAAATTGTGTTGTGTGCTTGGTGAGCATGTTTGGGAAAGAGATAGGACTTAGGGATAATATGATATATAAAGCTGAGTCGGAGCGGATTGTTGATGCGGGGGATAAGCAATTGAGGAACAAGGATATTAGCTTGTAAAGGTTGTGTGTAAAGGAATGGCTCCCGGAGATGCTACTTGGGAAACGGAGGAGAGCATGCGACAAACCTATCCTCATTTATTTAAATAGGTTAGAATTCTTATTATAGCGAAATTTTGAGGACAAAATTTTCTTTTAGGAGGGGAGAAATGTAACATCCTGAATTTTGAATCTAATATCTTGAACATAAACCTATTTTGGGAAGACTAGTAGGCTCTATTTTTGGAAAGTAATAAATTTGAAATCAGTATTTTGTGGGCCCCGTGAATAGTATTTACTATTCACGTATACGTTTTTACTATATACAAATACGTATTTTTTAAAATATATATATATATATATATATATATGTTATTCGCAAATACGTATTTAATACTTGAAATTTGTGAAATATGAATAGTGTTCACTATTCACAAATACGTATTTACTATTTAAAAATACGGTATTTACTATTCCAAAATACGTATTTACTATTCATGTGGGACCCACGTCAAATTATTTCTCCTCTGCCGACAGAAACTCTCGTGAGTTTTGAAAATTTTGGCCGCGGGACCCACTCAATAATAATTTATTATTTAAATAATAATATATATTATATTATTAAAATATTAAAATATTATTAAATTTTTTTTAAAACTTCACGGGGCGGCTGGGTAGTCACGAGAAAGTTTTCATTTTATAATTTTGGGAAAATTACGTAAAACGACCCAGAGACGAAAATTACACTTAAAGACCCATTTTCCAACTATAAATAGACCTTCCATTTCATTTCATTCTTCACAACTTCTAAGAGCCATAGAGAGAGGTAGAGAGAGAGAGAGTGGAGAGATGTTTGCTTGAGAGTTATAATAGCTGGTTGGTGATTCGGGTATTAGCAAGTAACAGGTAACTCTGAATATTCTTCCTTATACTTGTGAATTATGTATGATTATTAATTGGTTTGTTTACTATTTTGGCAAGAATATTTAGAAAATATTTATGGTTTTAAGATCTGGTGTGGGAACTTTGATTTGCAAATCTGCAGAGGTACTATTTATACGTACGTTACTATTCACGTATACCGTATTTACTATTCATTTTTACTATTCATGTTACTATTCACGTATACTGTATTTACTATTCACGTATACCATATTTACTATTCACACCATCTTTACTATTCATTTTACTATTCACGTATACCGTATTTACTATTCATTTTACTATTCACGTATACCGTATTTACTATTCATAATACTATTCACGTATACATACCGTATTTACTATTCACGTATACATACCGTATGTACTCTTCATTTTTACTATTCATGTATATATATCGTATTTTACTATTCACATATACGCATAGTATTCACTATTCATAAATACGCATATTGATGTATAAAACTTTATGGTATAATAATGCATTATTTTGAGTGAACATATTCATCATGGCGGTTGTATTATGATGGGTGGAGTAAGGAGGGATTTGAATGATAAGAATGATTTATGCCACCACTCGGTGCACAGTGGATGATACTTGTTTCAGGGCCCCATCTTCCATGTTTTCCTCTGGCCGGGATTTCATTGGAGTTGTGGGACATGTGACACCTCCTTAGTTATTTTAAAGGAGGGGAGCCATAGTCCAGATTTAAGCTATATACCTTTGGCCGGGTGTATCTTAAGTTTTGGTGAGCTTGGAACAATTCAGTCAAATGAATGAGTTTCTATTGGACTATGTGTTAGCCTATGGCTCCAGTCTGCGGTATAAGGGAGGTGGTGATATAAGGGAGGCTGCATACTGCATAGTGCATTTCTGAACAGTTCAAGAATTTGATATGATGATGAATATTCTGTAAAGACATGAGATGAGAACTTTTGAGATATATATGTTTTAATACCTTCTATATTGATGACTATTAGTATAAATTATTTTGTATGATAAATTATGGAATCTATATATATATTTGAAATCAGCCCATATCTTTTTGTCATATATTATTTGCTTGTGTACGGTAGAAATATTTAGTAGTTACTGAGATGTGTAATCTCACCCCATATTAACATTTTTCAGGTGAATAACTTAGTAGAGATCAAGGGAATGCACCCATGGAGTGAGCTTTGTAGGCTCTTCTGTACTCCTTTAGTTTATGTTGTGTTATTTTATTTGCCATGAACCTAAAAGACTTCCGCATTTTAAAATAACTCTTATTTATTGGATTTATTTTGGCCCTGTATAAATGGATTTCTACCTTTGGCCATATTGTAAATATGTGTTTGAGTGTTGAATATCCTATATTTGGAGGTGTTACTGATATTTTGGCCAAGATTTTGGTATTGAAAATGAGGCGTTACAGTTTTTCTACTTCCTCCGGAAGTAAAAGTTTATTGATCGATCTGCATCTTAACCCATTTATTTATCTATTTCTTTTTAAAGTAAAAGTTTTATTCTCTTTCACTACGTAAGATCGAATCATGATTAATTAATAATCAATCTTGCATACTCGTGTCATGCTTTATTGTATTCATTTGTGAAATCATGCGAGGGCCATCAGTAATAATGAATGAAGTTAACTGTGCATGTTATGTATATAAAACTCACGGATAGAGAAACCTTAACCCTTCACAAACACATTGGTAAGCAAAATATATGAATATTTTTGCTGCACTGATAACTATTGAACTCCTCGAGTATTCTCTATATGGACTTCCATGTATAGTTTGGTCTGAAGGTTTGGTTTCAAGTTGTTGGATTGGTACATGTGATTGTAAACCCAGTATCTCTCGTAGGTAGGGCAGAGCAATGGGCGGGTTGGGCAACCCGAGGCCAAACCCATAGCCTGTCCGTTTAATTTTAAACCCATACTCATACCTCAACCCATTTAATAAACCTTTTTAATTAGGATTTTAATATAATGAAAGATATGACAGCAGTATCTGACAACGCAACATCCCTCTCTCTTTCATCAGAAAATATCGATATTAATTGAATATGCTTTCCTTAATCACTTCATATTAAATACACATATATATAGGCTATGAAGAACAAATTAAATCAGCTTTGTTCACTTGTCTCTTTATAATTCGAAGAAAACCACAAAAGGCTACTCTGCACGTGAATTAAGTCAAACTGTGGCGGAGTTGGAGGCATAATTGATCATAACATACACACAAATGTGCGCGCTCCTATATGAAATATGGTGTGAACATCACCAACCGCCCTACTAGCTAGTCAAATTCTTGCTTAATTTCCAAGTTATATTTTTTAAATACAACTCAATGTTCTCTTTTGTAGTAACCAATTAAATTCCATAAAGTTACTACAGAACATGACCCCGTTTATTTTATTCTTAATTTCAATAGAACAGCATTATTACAATCCAGCGAACAGAAACAAACCATACACCAGGCACACAACAACAAGAACAAACATAAATTTTGGAGTTAAAGCCCCTTTATGATGGGATTTTAGGGTCATGAACCGTATTTGCTTCAGCGTCAGTCCCTCCATTATAGTCTTGAAGCATCCTCCTGCTGCTCTCTATTAAGCCTTCGTCCATATCAACCTGCTCTTTCATCTCACCATTTTCAAGCTGCAATTCAGATTCTTTAGCGTAAGTAAACAAAAAGAAAACTTCAAGAGGCAAAAAATGAAGGAATACAAAGAGTAATGACATTCTTCAGTTAATTAACATTCATCAATTTATTTCTTAAGGTTCAATTCAATTTTATATATGCTACAGAACCAACAATTATGGTAGGCAATTAAACACACATACTCATCAATATGCGTATGATGACTGTGTGGAAGATAACTAACCTGAGTTGAAAAGGGCAAAGCTGAGCTATATTGCGGATTCAAATTTTGGGTCCCTGAATGTAAGCAGGAAAGCAAAAGAAATTAACGAGTCAATCTAGTTAATTAAAGAGAAACAAATAATTAAAAGAGAGGTTGGTGATGAGTTAATAAGATGATTACTAGTTGCAGGAATAGCAGAGGCAGAGAGAAGATATGAGAGTCCGAGAAGAAGAAGAAGGATTCTGATCGGCATCATGAAATGAAATATGGATGCAGAATAACACACACACACACACGAAGCTATCGATTGGGTAGTGGCAGCTTCAACACCTTCTCGTTGCTTAAATACAGAAAATTTTGGGGACTATAAGATTCTTCGTAGCATAAATTAATGAATGGCAAAAAGTCAACTTCTTATATCCAATATTTTTCATTCCCAACTTGCCTTAACTTAATGCTAATTATACGCGGTTATTAGTATTTTTAAGCTTTGACTGATTTATATATATATATATATATATATATATATATATATATATATATATATATATATATATATTATTTTACCAACTAATTTATGCATTTTGGGTTTATTTTATTTTTGTCAACAAGCTTAATTTTCACATAATTTATTTTTTATAAAAAATTTATTTCATCATTTTTACTAATTGCTATCTTATTAAGAATAATAAGAATAAAACTATTAAATTAAAAAGATTCTATACCCTATACTGCTTGATCAATCCTTCTCAGTAACATTATTCAATGGCCTTCTTTGAATCTACATTCAAATTAATGCTCAACATTCAAAACAGAAAGAATAACAGTAATCTACTCAAAACCTTTTTTCGTACTATATATTAAGAAAATCAGTAGATGCAGTGTTGGGGAATAAATTCAAACGCACAACATGAATTGATTATTTTTTTTAAGGAAAAAAACGGTTGTCAGCATCTCTCGGTTAGTTGGCCAACTTATCTGGCTACACTTTAAACATTTATATAACTATCCACTAAACAAGCCCCTTTAGTTGAATTAATTTTATTATCATATGTTTGTGTATAACAACAATGCAAATTTGTTGTTTGACATTATATATTTGGTATAGTTTTTATCCCAAGTATGACAATATTTAAGTATATCTCTCGGTAAGAGGAATATGTTATATATCGATTCCAAATTCCGCAATTTTTGTCTTGAGATGCGTTTTAATATAATACCTTGGTGTAAAATATAAGCAAACTCGAGGAATTTTCATTAATAAAATAGAATGCAAAGAACATTGCTGTAGCTGACAATTGAAGAATATTCGAAGAAAATAGAATACAAGCTTCATTAAAAAAAAAAAAATTAGTCTCAATAACAATCCATCAACATTAATCAACATACTAATCATTATATTTTTCCAGTTTATTATCGTCCATGTTTAGGGAATTTGAATCGTCTTTCTAATTATGCATACTTTTTTTTTTCCTGGCATATAATTGAGTGGAGAGTTGACTTTCATTCCTACTAAGTGGCCTCCACGTGTTTTCTTTTGGCACGTCATCAAATAGTGGGTAAATTTTGGTACTTTGCTTCTTTTATTTTTTTGATGAAATAATCAAATGTTAAGGGCACGCTGATTTAATTAGCTTATATACCTATCGATTAGGTAAGAGGTTAACCTTGAAATGCATGATGCTTCTAGTATTGAAAAGGTAGAGGAAGAAGATATTTTGTGCCGTGTATGAGTCATATTATTGAAGTTTTCACATGAATGTACAATTTTACTCTATATTTATTATTGGTTATATATTTTGTACTTATTAAATAGAGTATATATATCAAAAAAGGGTAAAAATTTTTGAAAAATTATTACTCCCTCCGGTCCTAATTATAAGAGCTAGTTGACTTTTTTGGAGAGATTAAGGAAGCTAACTAAATTACTTTAAAGTATTTTTATTTTTATTTTTTCTTCAAACTTATTATTTTGACTAATAAACTAATATACAATCTAAGAATATTTAACATATGAAATGATTAAGTAACTTATTTAACTTCCTTAATTTTTTCAAAGAAAGTTAACTAGCTCTTATAATTAGGACCGGAGGTAGTAGTTTGTTTTTTTGTCTTAAGGAGCATATGCTTTAATTCAATGTGTCAAACTGCTCTATGTAATAATGGTATAGAATTTTTAGGATGTCATTGACTACATAACATTATGGAAAAAGGGATTTACGGATTTGTAACATCGTAAGCGTGGAAGAGAAGGTATAACATGTGTTGTGATTTAATGCGACATATATAAATATGGTTATAGGCTTCTAAATTTTATTTCAAATATTTATCTTTTGGCTTTGTGATATTATTGACCTTAGGATGAATGTTAAACTTGACCTTTTTGTGCTTATTGCCAAGGATCCAGCTTCTCGCCAGTTTGGATATGTAAGCTCACGCAGAGGTGAGTCGAATTATATTATTGTATCTAGTATACTATATCCTATTCAACAAGGTAAAATTGCTCCTTGTTTTTAACTTTAGATTTCAAAATATGCAATAATGATTTAGCTATACACATAGTATAATTTATCTTTGAATATGCAATGGAGGTATATACAATTAATTTATGATAATTGATACTTCAAGACTACATTGATTAATATATACATCATAATGCCTAAATGAGAGGTTTCTTGGAGGCTTAGAGAAGAGAGTTGAGATGGCCCAATAGACCATAAAGTTATAGGAGATTGGTGAACCCATGTTTGATATGAATTAAGTGAATTGAGGTGTAACTTTGCTACTAACTTAAACTTTTGACACAATGATTAGCAGTCCTTTCATTAGGTTTGGTATTAAAGAAGTATCAAACTGATATCAGAGTCATCACATGTTTGAATCCAACACTATTATAAGGTTTGAGGACAAACTTCTTATTAAGAGTAATCGTAAAAAGGGGTGGATCTCATATATATGTAATTGCAATTATATGTAGCATTTTCTCCATGAATGTGTGATTAAAGAGTATCCAAGTTAGACAATATTTAGGATCGGATTTTGCCAACGGACCACAAAGATGTAGAAGATTGGTGGATCAATATCTGATATAGGTTAAATAAATTAAGGTATGCATCTGATAACAACTTTAATTAGCGCACTCCTAAAGTTTGGTATTAGAGTGATATAAGAACCAACACGGATTCGAACTCCACCTCTTTTAAAAGGTTTGAGACAACTAATGTTTGTGTTATGGCTTTAACCTCTTTAACATAAATTTTGAGCATGTTTCCTTTATCCTTTGGGGTCTGTTTATTTAATTGGATGATGCAACCTTAAGTGAATTATGTAACATTAAGGTTGATGGTAATAACTTTAAGATGAAGGTTAAACTTGAGTTTTTTCTGCTTCTTGCAAATTGTGCGTCTTGTTTTTCACTTTACTTTTCAAAAAGTGCAGGAATGTTTCAGAGAGTACAAGTTATTTTCAAACACGAAGTAGAGGTATATGGAACTAATATTATCTTATAATTGATACTTCTTGACTATATTAATATTATCATTCTGCATGCATGTGATAGAGTCCTGGAGGCTTAGAGAAGAGGGTTGAGGCATGTCTCTAGATTTTTGAGGAATTCCTTATATCGGCTAAAGAATTTTTGTCTAATAGATATATTACAATATATTTTTGTATAGTTTTTGTTTTTTTTGCTAGTATTAGAACATATAATCATTACTAAATCAACTCCTTGTGGGAGTGATAGGTGATATTAAATAATTTTGAGTTGATTTCTATATTTTGGCTAAATATGTCATTGTTACTCCTTATTTGAGTTTCAAATCAACTCCTTACGCAAGATATGTATCTATAAATTTTGTTACTCCTTACGCAAACCAACTCCTTGCTCCTTAATTTTTTTTATTTTTTATTTATATATTTGGCCCAAATATTTATGTGTGTGTGTATAGGGATGTGTGTGCATATAGATACATATATATATATACACATATAAATAATATATGTATGGAAAGATGGATTATTTATTCTTCACATCATCTTTATTGTTATATTTTATATGATTGTTAACCGTAATAAACTATTTATTGAATTATTTATTTTATTAGTGTGCGGCACCAACCCAATAAATCTATCCAATCAGTCACTATATTCTTTTCACATTCTTTTTAATTTCAAGGAAATACAAAAATCAAAATAAATGTTAAATGATGATGAAATAATTGTTAGACATGCTCTAATGCTCATTAGTTTTAGGCATCAGTTAGGGGAAAAAATAAATAAAAATATATCATTTGAACTTTAAAATTCTAAATTAGTCTTTTTGACTATAAGAGTATAGCAATTGACAAGTTATTTTAATTTTAAAAAAAATCACTAATTTAAAATTTTAAAGTTTAAATAGTTTTTTTTTTTCCATGCAACGTTATCCCTACATTTTCTTCGAAGTTTCCATGACATTGTTTTGTTTTACCCATGTATGTTTTTTTTTTCGGTAATAAGGAGGCATAGCCTTTAAGTTAAAGCAGAAACAGAGGGGGCCATTGTTTTACCCATGAATGTGATTGTGATCGGATATATGTTGAGTAAATTGGGCCGTTATATTGGGTCTGATAGGCCTATCCAGATCTCGACCTTCCACTAGCCCAAGTATGATAAGAGTGTTCCAAAAACAGGGAAGTGAAGTAAAAAAAAAAAAGGCGTACATGGCTCAGTTGGTAAGATTGAATGTATTTACCGTGGGTATACATAAGGTTATTCTAATTCGTTTATTCAGAAAAAGAAGAAGCAGCAGCAGTACAAAAAACTCTTCATCTGATTTGCCTTTTGTCTCTAATAAATAAAATTATTAAAAAATTAAAACAAATGAAATGAATATATATGCTTGTGGAAAATCCAAACCATTTATATTACTGGGCAACACCGCAACAGAATGCTCCTTCTTGCGAAGCAAAAAGAGAATCTGCCTGCATTTCTCCAGTATATTTGGTTGGATATGTTCGATGGAATGGACCAATAATCTCTTGGGCCAAACAGATCTCAGTCCACATCCCAATCTATTAATTATTAATTATAATTGTCCCAACATTGTGGACACCTCAACGTCTCTTTGAATGATAGAGTCATATTAATGCATGGGTCTCGAGTTCGAGTCTTGTGGATGCAGAAAACTCTCCTGGGAGAGGTCTCCACGTATGCGCCCTACAGAACCTCGATCCGAACTAGGCAGGGTGAAGCTCTGATGCACCGGATGCAATAGCAAAAAAATAAATAAATAGAGTCATATTAATTAATTTATAACGTACATGGCCAACTAATAACCTTTGCTTTACCTTCATCAAGAATTATATACATACAGTGCTGGGTACTGATCAAAGCAGCATAACTCGGAATCCCTAATTAATTTAACTAATTGTTTAGGAAAAAGAGGATTATGAGGGATTAATCAATTGGTGGGGAATAATGGAACCTTTTTCCTGGTGTCCTAATTATAAGAGTTTTGGCAGGTTAACATGATATCATAATGCGTGTCTAAGTAACAAGAGGCATCATCGTCTGAGAGACTGGACAAATTATGCAACCTAAATTATTGTATCTTTTTTTTTTTTTTTAAAGAACTTAATTTGATTCAAACCCTACAAAACCCTGGATGTCGATGATGAAGTTGGACATGAGGGGATGATTCATTCATTAATGAGGGTTTAGTTGCACGGATACAGCTTTATATAAACTAATCAACACAAATGGCCTTTGGCAGAGAGGCATTATTTGTTGCTTTGTACGTGTACGTGCTGTTTTATAAGGCTCTTGGTCCTTATTCTTGACACCCACCCACCCACCAACACGCTTTGTGTCACCAGGAAATGGAATTAAAAAAGGTTGTGCAGGTTTTAAGCCTTTATGAAGCAAAAGCCTGTTTACATTTCTTTCTCATTAATTATGAACTGGTGTAACTTGCACCTGAACTCCATCATTAAGCTCAATGAACTTATTAATTGAATTCTCTGCCACGTATCTCAGTTAGTTTGGGACTTGCTTTCTTCCAAAAGGGTGAGAAAAAATCCACAGATGAGAGATGAGTTGAACAAATTACGTTACTTACCATTTCGAAGTTCAGGGGTAAGGATATTAATTAATTTGTTACAAGCTTGGCAGTACAAAATTAACTTTTCTTCTCCTTCTGTTGAATGTTTAAGATATTAACTTGAAGTGAGAACTGTAAACCTAAAACAGTACTGGAACTTACAAAAGTGATGATCTGGGTCCTGGCCTGGGCAGGTGGAAAAGCCCAAGGGCCGAGTTAGGTACATTGGCAAAAATAGTTTAATCAGAGATCATCAGAGGCAAATTAAAGGCGTGGCATTATGAGATTCTAATTAAAATGAATATGGAGAGGGGCCTGGGCTCATGTTGATACAGTGAGTGACACCTAAACCAGGGAACAAATATATATAATGGGAACAAGGTGGTGTACGTTCAAAGATGATGACCCCCATCAGGGTGCCTAACACCCACCTACCAACCCAATCACTCTTTGGAATAAACCAAACACACCTTGCATCTCATATATATCTAGTTATATATGAACTGTAGTACAGTTTTAGGAGTATTTGGAACTCACACCTCATATATAGTTATATTGTGTCATTATACATATACCCGTGTCATGCCCTCAACAAACACCAATTATTGAGTCTTCCCTAAAACTGTACTACTTTGTTGTTATAAATGAAAGAATCTCTGATGCAAACATCGCAAATTTCTAGGATCAATGATGAAGACGAGGGATATGATATTAGGTGATTAATTAGTATATATATGCTATTTTTTATTTTGAGTTTCTGTGTATGCCATCTTTTAGGGGTATTAAACAATTGGTGGTGGTGGAGACACGAGGGTATTATCTGTACACAACACAACAGCAGGATTTGGCATCAGGTCCATGTTGGTACACTATAATACGAGGAAGTCAATTATGCAACGTTATATATTCTTCTTTGAGAGGCTCTACGCGCAGCTACATAATATTTGGATGGTTTAACTACGTTTGGTCCTAAATATAAGATATAGTTGACTTTTTTTAGTAGATCAAAGAAGTTAATTAAATTCTTTAAAATATTTATATTTATCTCTCTTTTTTTCCAACTAAGTTATCTCAGTTATAAACTAATATATAACGTAATCATACACAACATATGGTATAATTAAATAACTTATTTAGTTTACTTAATCTCTTAAAAAAAAGTCAACTAAATTTTATATTTAAGACCAGACATAGTATATTATAAGGCACATATGCAACACATGCTCAAATGAACACAATTTTGTATCAAAATTCTGAGATACAATGATCCTGTTCATGCTTAGTTGGTATATATAGTACACGGAGAGAGATATAGTGCTTATATATATAGAACTTCAACTGTTAAAATTTTAGGAGCATATTATTCATGCAAAGGTTATGCTCAAATGAGGGCCACATAACTTTAATTTTAATTGGAGAGACCATAATCTCTAACTTTGTATAGTAAAACTAGAGCAGAAGGCCAATTCCATTGACATTTCACAGCCATGCTTATGATTTCACTAAAAAGCACAACTGACCTTTTGCTAACTCCAACCCTGCACCAATGGCAGTGCTTTTTTTTTTTTAGCCTATAGGATAAACTGCTCATTTTACAAGACCACGCATCTTTATCTTTATATGTAAGATTGACAAGTATCGTATGCAAAGCTAATTTATATTCGGAGAGTAAAATCTACTTGAGCAACCAATGAGGAATTTACCAATTCAGCATCCAGTATGGTGAGTGTGTGTCTGTGTTATGGAACAGAGCCCAAAACTTCTAAATAGGATAAGATGAAATAATTAATGAAACTCATTTGACATCTCTACTTTTGCACACTCACAAACACATTGTTTTGTGGTGTATGGGAGCGTGGGTTAAAAGGAAGCTATTGCTAAATTGAAACAAAAAGTATGAGAATAATGTAATCCAGTAAATTACCTAGTCAAATTGATTGACTTGGGCTGCTTATGGCCGGATCCTTAATGATGAGTTAATATAGCAAAAGACAATACGGTTTACCACACTCAAAAAGAGTGAGAATACCAAACAAGTTGGTGCCTCCGTATAAAGTATATGTAGCGAGAATTATTGACATTGTTTTTGAAGATATATTTAATTCAACTATTCAAGCCTAGCTCTTCTATATAAAGGACCTTCACAACCCTTCCCCTTTGCACTTACCAGCCTTAGCTCTTCAAGCCGGCTAGTCTTCTTCTTCTTCTCTTTCTCTTTCAATCTCTCTCATAATATTATCTTGATCTATTTCAAATTTCTGAGATCATGGAGAAGAAAGCCCTCCTCGGACTTGTGGTTATCCTTCTGGCTCTTTCCCATGTCACTTCTGTTCCTGCAACCAGTAGGTTTCAAGGGTTTCCTTTTAACACTTTTAGGGCTTTGATGCAAACCCTAGTTTGTACAATTTGTTGATTCTTGATATAGACATGTATTATATGGACTTTCAGGATGCTTACTTAGATATGATTGTTGTCCTCAATTTATAGGAATCCTCGTGGGCAAACAAGTGGCTCCATCATCAGTACAAGATCATCATGCTAAGGTCCCTTCTCTTTCTCTCTCTATTTTATTTTTTCCTCGATCTTTCCTCTTGATCTCAGCTGGTGTAGATTTCACCACATATCAAGAAAACCCCGTGAAGTTTTGGATCCTTAAAAAGAGGGAAAAAGCAATGAAGGACCTTCAAAACAATCCATTTGCTTGTGCCCTAGCTAGTTGGAAAGCCTACATAATGAATTTTGGTTTTCATATGTGTGTGTGTGTGTGTGTTGACTGCTCTATATATGGGACAAAATGATCAATAGATACAAATTAATCCCTTCCAAATTATATTAGTCACAGCCCTTAGCTTGTGAATATCACACACACACACACACCCGGGCTATAATGTCCTTATTTCTATGGCCAATTTGTATGTTCAAAAGGTAATCATATATTTTTGTCTGACCTAAATTAGCTGCCGTGAGCTTATAAATGTCAAAGTCATGCAGGAAGCCATGGACATAATAAAAACCAGTACTGAGGAGGCTTTTGAGATGGAGGAAGAAGCAGGAGAGGGCAGGATGATGATGGATGTTGTAGACTATGTCGGACCAAAACCAAATCCAGCACATAACCCAAAATCCCCTGGAAAACCTGGCTTTTAATTATCAGGCCATATATAGGTTTCAATGCACACATATATATGGTCTTATTATGTGGTTTAAGGCTGAAGAAAAATCTTAAATAATAGTTTGGATTTCCCTGGTGTGCTACGTATGTAATATATAGTGTATAATGCGTGTCGGTTAATTAGCGTGTACGTCTGTCAAAGGATTCAGCTCAGTTAATACCGGCTGGTTGGTACTGTAAGATATATTAATGTTATTGCACTGGAAGCTGTACTGTTCTATGCAGAAAAGTCGAATGCAGTTTGTTTTGTAGATCAATATATATATGTATAATATTATCGTTCATCAGTTCTGTAATATCTATCTCCATTTTAAACTTTCTAACTCTATATCGCTAGTTAGTGATGTATATCAGAATGAATTAAACTTTTGGTTTCCGCCGGTGATTTGTATATTCGTGTTACAATTAAGCATGGACACAGTACTAATAATCTGAACGACGAGTGCAAAACACATTAACTCACACACACACACATATTCCATACAGGACTTAGAGAGAAATTTGACTGGAAATGTTAAACAACGGGGCATCAAATGATTTCATATGTTTGATCCTTGAAGTTGAACTTCGATATTTGATTGTTCAGAAGTTTATAAGAGATCGCATTATATATGTAATTAACCTTACTTCTCTTCACACACTCACAAACAATCCAAAAGCTCGTTCAGCAAAGGTAGGCAATTTAACCGCCAGAATAAATTATAAGCAGCTCGAGATGATCATATTTTACTTCATTTGACTGTCAAGCATCCAATTTAATTGATAACGATTACATTTTCCTATGTATATATACAAAACTTTTAAGAAATTAGCCACCCTATTTTCAACAATTGTAAAATAAAGGGATCAGCTTCACACACACAAAAACACACAATATGTAACCTCGCGTGGAATCCGTCCTGTAGACTATAATCAGAATGGGAATCAATAAGCGTTCGGCATAAACTGACTCTTAACGTATACGTATGACTGTTAATTAGCATAATAAAACTATTTGCATTTTTATCATGATATATATATATATATGGGTAAATGATTTGTCCAGTGACTGGACCTAAGAGTTTTTCCTATGAACTCAAATACATCGTTTGATTTAGTGAGGGCGCGCCAAAGATTTAAAAAAAACAAAACAAACAGAGTGTTGCGTGCTTTTCTGATTTTCAGAAATTGCGATCGAGCATTAGTCGTGAGAATCAATCGAAAATTGCGGATCTGGAGAGAATTACTTCCAGTGTGAATCAGAAAATCTCCTATCCAATTATGAGATTCTCGCTGTCGATGAATCACGTAAATTGTGCCTTGGATTCCTAGAGATAATTTCACGTAAACTGAAGATTTAGGGCTTGGAGATGAGATTGGTGTTGTCTTGATTAATCGTGCCTTTGATTGCTAGAGATGATTTCACGTAGATTGAAAATTTGGGGTTTGGAGGTGCGATTGGTGTTGCCTTGATTGTCGGGGCTCCAATTTGCTCAAAGCGCGCGACACACTTAAAAAAAAAAATCTTTCGCTCACCCTCACTAAACCAAACGATGTAGTTTGGGTTCACAAGAAAAACTCTTAGGTCCAGTCACTGGACAAATCATTTACCCTATATATATATATATATATATATACATACATGCATATATGAAAGTTACACCAAGTGTTAAATTTTTCTATACTTTAACTTTTATTTTCATGTAAAATATAACGAACATGTATGTATTTGGACCATTAAGCTCAAAAGATTTTCATGTGACTGGACATGTTAAAGATTATAATAGAATTATGCATAAACACTTAACAATTACTTCCTATGATCCTTAATATAAGACATATATATTTTAGAGTTGATCTTGGTCTTAAATATAAGTCATAATTTTTATATTTGTTAATATTTTTTTAATTTACCTCTATTAATGCTTCCTAAACAATAATTAAGAAGGGGAAGAGAATGAAGGAATTAAAGAAGACAACTAAGATCTTTTAAAAAATACATGTCATATCAATTTTTCTCTTTAATTAGATTAACTAAATATGTCTTATATTAAGTACCGGAGGGAGTAAAAAAGGAATAGATTGCTGTGTTTCCTTCATGGAAACACTAACAACCTTATTGAATTAAGTAAATATGAGATTTTTTAGCCAGTAGCTGAGAGAATATCTTTAGTTTAATCAAGGTGTCCATGTGAATCAGTGAACTATATACTCCTTCCGATGCTTAATAAGAGACCTATTTACAAGAAGTTAAAGTTTGTTAATATGATATGTTTTTTTAAACCCATGAATCATCTTTCTTAATTCCCTTCATCTCTCTTATGTGATTATTGTTAAAGAAAGCATCAATAAAGTAAATTAGAAAAATAATACCGAATATAGTAAACAAGTCTTATATTTAGGATAAAAATTAACTTCACAGTGTATATTTATATATATAAATATGAAGTAGACATTGCCATTCAAACGTGGTTCATTCTTGATTATATAGTTTCTTTGTTTGACTGGTTAATTACACTGCACTTGGTTGAACAGGAGCATGAATGTTTAAATATCTTAATTCTGCGAAATCTCGAAGTCTGATATTAACATTATAATTAAGATGGTAATAAGAAAGTAAAAATCCTACTATTACAATGTATACAGAGGATACTTGATGGAAATAACCCGTTCTGCACCAATACTCTTTATATATATATCAGTTCATAATAACACTCTGAGAACTAATTGTCTTTTATGAACAAAACTACGAATCCGTTGAGGAAAATATGGTCTAATTTTTTTTCAAGTAAGCATCCATTTGGATGATGAAGCGCCGTATTTCCTTAACGGTGCCTGATGAGATTTTATATGCTTAGATGGTATTTTATTAGTTAATTATAGTGATTTGACTTGGGGGCATATGAATATTTGATGTTTATTCATCTATGGGAAGAATTATTGTATACGACAAACTGAAAAGTGGGTTAAAGAGAGGAAACATCGTGATCTTTTTACTGGGTGGACGCGCGTGCTTGGTCTCTTCGGAATCTATATATGTAATACATATATGCTGATATGCACATGATTGGTCTTATTAAATATTTAATTAATCATGTATTATCGCAAAAGGTAAAGTGTCAGAGCTTGTTATGATAACCAGTATAGGGCATCGAGCGCACAGATTTATGGAAGATTAAATTTTAATTATACAAGCTAAGTGTCTACTTATATTTCATTCAGGATTATCTTAAAGATCTGGTATGTATATGGAGTTCGATATCTACGGGTGTCTTGCTATCAGTCAAGTTGTAGCTTGTAATATCTCCTGTTACATGCACACACGTGTGAATGAAAATAAAACTCTTGATTCTTCGTTCACTATAAATCGTCTTAGTTTCGGATTCTTTTTTATTGGTTTTGATGGATTATTATATGTAGAGATATTTATTTAGTTTCATTCAGTGTGAATTAATTTTTATATATAGTCAGAGGGGCAACGTTTTACTTCTCTACAAAAAGAAATCGAGCCCATGGTGCAAAGGATTTTACCACAATTTGTTTTCCATGATAGTAGTAATTTGCTAATTAGTATTACTTTCAGTCTTTGATATAAGATGTGGTAGATACTACGACCAAGATCCTATATCAGGAATCGAGAGTAGTAATTAGTTAGCTTCTGATTGGATCCAGTGATTAATTAGCTTACACTTTGCACTCATTATTTTGTGCAATCATTCTGCAAAGAGACAAGTGGTCCATGTTTTACAAAGCAATAGAATTAAGTGTAATATCAATAGTACGGCAACGGATGCAAAATGCAAATTAACTAAAGATAATCAATTAGCCATCTTAAACAATGGTTTTGCTTTAATTAAAACCATGACTTTGACAAAATGACGATAAGGATGGTCACACTCACACCAAATTTGAACATGCGCCTGGCCAATTAAACACGGTTGTGTCAAACGCGGTGTTATTATGAAAATAGTAATTAATTAGTGAGATGTGGAAGACCTAAAACAGGACTAGTGGGGGGGCCAAAACAACAAAAGCTACTTATCTGAAGCATCTAGTTAAACAAATGAGGACAGGAATGCTTCCCATGTAATTGGGTAGGGCCATTTGAAGACTGAAGGGTAACAAGGCATGATTATGTCTCAGGGGCAAGAAACAAGGCTTTCAATAATCGTTATGACTCGAATTTGAAACCATGTAAGTGGTATTTTCAGATGCATATTCAATTCGTGTTCGTACTTCATAGTGGGATTTCTTTTGTCTCGATGCAGGTACAAGAATACACTCGGTTTCCTTATTTTATTTCAAGCTGGGACTGCAAGCAAATGACTTCATTCGGACCTACATAATGCATGGCATATTAAAACCTAATCCGGCCGGTTGCTCAATAAGACCAGTACAGTGAACCAGTTTTAGCTACTTTAGTCAATAGTTATAGACAGAGCAACCGGACATATATATTACCTTGTTGAACTTGAAACAACGTGGTTTTGAATAAAAATAAATAAATAGAAATGCATCAGATTTATACTTTAGTAACCCTTTTTTGTTTGAATTGTATATGGTTTATATATGAACATTATATATTTACATGTGAATTATTACTGCATTTTTATTTAAATATTGCTCATTTTAAAGGTTGTTGTTTTGACCGTTTTATTGCATGGTTTGATTTAATCATACTCTATATTAAAATTCATTTTTCTTCTCAATCATGCTCTCTTTATTTAAATTTCATTTTTCTTCTTAGAATGACGGTTTACATTTATTGTACATATGAGAAGGGACACAGTAAAACTTGAAGGCAGTTTTTGTGATAAAAAATATATATACGGTTATTTTGATTCATCCATAAGCGGCAAGTAATCTTAATTCAATTAGCTGAACAGAATGATTTAATATAAGGTAAAGGTGAAAAAAATGCATATGTTTTTACCCTCAGGAGCGCTCAACACCAAATTT
Source organism: Acacia crassicarpa (assembly GCA_034222035.1). Classification (NCBI taxonomy): domain Eukaryota; kingdom Viridiplantae; phylum Streptophyta; class Magnoliopsida; order Fabales; family Fabaceae; genus Acacia; species Acacia crassicarpa. The sequence goes on along the minus strand of JAWXYG010000002.1, from coordinate 63,919,180 downwards.
TTTTTTAGGTGCAAAAGTGTCTATGTGATTAAGAAAGCAGAGCAAAAATCCCACCTGTCGTTAATATACCAGACATTGTTAATACCCAAGCCGTTAATCAATATCTCTCTCCTCACATCTTCTTTTGCTGAATTCGTTTGTGCGCGTTGATGGAGAACAATGATTAAACACCGAAGCTACCAATATACAAAATGTAGATAAATAAGGGGGCAAAATGATCAAAGAAAAACAAAATAGCATATCTATGAAAAAAGGGTGTCTTCAAACTCTTGGGTCTGACGATGATGAGAAGCATCCCAATTAGGGAAAAAAGGGAAATAGCCGAACTCGGAAATGAAGCCTTCCAACCCTCTCAAGTACCCGTCAGAGCTGATCTCGCCGTCGTAAAACCCTATTCTTCTTCTTTGATCAATCTCTCCCTTGACTGAAGATTACTACAAAATAGGAATTCAATGTCCCCCAATTAATGTTTGTTTTAAAAAAAATTAGACGTTAAACAATAGGCGGTGGCATTGTTGTAATTTTCTCCTTACTTTTAACGTCCATTTATTAAGAATAAACATTAAATGTTGTGATATAACGACCGTTTTAATAAAAAAACAGTCATTTGTATCTTAAACACCATTGATTTTATTTTGAGACATCATTTAATTTTATTTTGTGAAAAGATAGTGCTACTTACCATTAGAATAAAAGCTTCAAAACCACTATGATTTTATCACATATTTATAGCTATTTCCTAATATGTAATCTAGAATTTCGATAGTTAAGAGAAGAAATCTGACCATATTTTCATTTAATTGGTTCCTAATAATTAAATTTAATAAATTAAAAAAATATCTCTTATATGTATATAAATGGTTTTATCCATCCTAGTTTGTAGCCTAGGATTTTGATAATTAAGAGGAGAAATCTAATCATTTTCATTTATTTAATTCCTAATTAAATTTAATAAATTAAAAAATATATCTCTTATATGTATATAAATGGTTTTATCCCCATATTTATAGCAATTTTCTAGTATATAGCCTAAAATTTTGATAGTTAAAGGAAGAAATCTAATTGTATTTTCATTTACTTAGTTCCTAATTAAATTTAATAAATTAAACAATATATATGTTTTATAATTTTGTTAGTTCCTAATTAAATTTAATAAATTAAACAATATATCTCTCTTATATATATCTGTAAAAAAATATATCAATGTCATTTAGTTCAAGCCATCATCATGCCATTTTATTTTATTTTTTATTTTGAGTTATAACGACTGGTTTTTCCAAACCAGTCGTTAAAACTCAATTTTTTAAATATTTCAACATGATGTGTACATGTTGTGGATTTGTAAACATACAATGACTATTATTTAAATAAGTTGAAATTCAACAATTGTGTTTTTTAAAAAATGGATGTTAAAAAGGTTTTTTTGCAGTAACCCCAAAACCCATTTGTAAGCTCCATTCTCATAGTCTGATCCATTAACACTGCCCCTTCTTGATTCTTGTGATATATGTGTTGCCAGGAGCTTGGCGTCTTTGTTGTAATTTATGTGACCAGTAGGTTTTCTGATGAGGCTTTGCACCAGTTGTCGAAAGTTGTGAACATTGGTGTGGATGATCTGTGGTGTAAATGTGCGGATGATGTGTATGTTGGACTTCATTTTGGATATGGTTTGGGAGCGTTTGTGTATGCTTGGGTATTTTCCTCCACCTACATTAATATTCCTAATCTTGTTCTCCATCAACGCGCACAAACGAATTCAGTAAAAGAAGATGCGAGGAGAGAGAGATTAACTAATAGCTTAGATATTAATAGACGTCTAGTATATTAACGGCAAGTGGGATTTTTGCTCTATTTTCTTAACCACGTAGGTACTTTTGCACCAAAAAAAAACATTTGGTATTGGACGTTCCTGAGGGTAAAACACATGTGCATTTTTGCACCTCTACCTTTTAATATAATGTAAAGTATATGTGAGGCCAAAAAAGATGCCAAAATATATATATATATATATTATATGATTAATTTGAAGACGTGAAGGTTCATTGGTGGGAGGGATTGGGCTCGGTGATTATAGGTCCAATGAAGAGGAGTTGGAGATGATCGGGTAAAGCCCACGTGTGGAATGAGTTTTGTGGAAGAATCTCATCGCTGATGCGTGTACTGTGTGTGTGTGTGTGTGTTTTTTTTTTACTTGTTATGCGCGTATTATGTTGAAACTTTTTTTTTTTTTTTTTTGGGTTTCAAAAGAAGATTGGAGCCAGAATCATTTTGAGACCAACAATCTCTGAGAATGGACTCATATTCCTGAAGTAGAAACCAATAGTTCTCAAATCTTCTTTGTCTATTCCTTTTGAAAAAGTTTTCAGTAGAGAGCAAAATTGGGCTGTGATCAGAAGCCGCTAAAGGAAGAGTTACTACTGAAGAAGAACGAAAGCTTGCAGCCTCTCATGATTACAAAAGGCCATGTTTATCCTTTCAAGAATTACACTACTATTCTTTCTATTGTTTGTCCATGTGAAAGCTGAACCGTATTGCGAAATCCCCATGAGATTAGCTTCTTCTAAGCATTGTTGAAATAGAGAAATGCTGGATGAGGAACCAGAACAACCAGACTTATCTTCACAGGAGAGGATTTGATTGAAGTCCCCAATTAATAACCAAGGTAATGATATGGAGGTACTAGTTTGCTTAATCCAATCCCAGAGCACATATTTAAGACAAGAACAAGGAGAACCTAAATAAAGATAATGTAGTAAGACCCCGGAGATGCATTACTTGATATTAGAGAGTGACAAAAGAAGGGGGACTGATCTAAGATATCAACATTACAGTGCCCTTTTCAACAAACTAGAGTACCACCCCCTTTGTTTATTGCATCAGTACTAGAAAAGCAGCTAAAACCTAAAGACCTAAATGGGTAACAAGCAGATTCAAAAGGGGTTTTTGTCTCCGAGAGATAAATGAAATCAGGGTCATGAGATATTAACAACTACTTGCACTACTGCCCTGGCCTTCTTGAATCAACGACAGTTCCAGCTTAGGACTCTCATGGCTCCCGGGGAAGCATTACTTGGACCGCTTCCCTAGCCACTTTGACAGAATTATGAGTCTCAAGAAAAGATTGACCATTTGAAGATGAAAACGTGTGTCCAATAGAGTGTGAACCAAACCGAGGGATGAAAGACATACCCTCTTTGGAGGAGGAGAATAACCAGCAAAGTACTTCCATGGATAAATCCTTTTCTCTTGCTTTTGTTTGAGAAACTCTGGGCCTTCGTCGAGAAGATTAAGTACCAAAAGTGTATGTAACCTCTGAGCTGGATTTAATCTTCTTGTGCACAAAAAAAAAATAAAAAAATTGCAGAGGCAAGAAAGTCTCTAGATCGCTTCTTTAGAAGTCGGATTTGCTGAACTAAAACTTCCACATTTTTTGATTTGTGCTTCTTTTTTTCTCTTTTTCATAAAAAAATTTTAGGAAAGGGGTTGGGTTCACCTTCCTTCTAGGTGATATCGATGTTGGGCAGAGCGAGCCATCTATTACTCTCAGGCGTTAACATAGGCATCTAGGAGTTAAGATGTTTCCCCTAACACCTCAACCAACTCTAGGATCGAATCCTCTCCCTTTAGTGAGAGTATCCAGCCCTTTTACCAGTTGAGCCCAAATATAAGGGTGATTTGTGCTTCTTAGATTGATGCCACCTAGTGTTACCATCCATGAGTAAAGATTCTGTTCCTCTCTTGCGTGAAAAAGAAGGCAAGACAAAATCATTATTGGGCCTGGAAAAAGTGACATAAAGGCCTATTTTAGGCATTTTAGATTTTGGAGAAATTGTATCACCAACAATCCATTTCCTCTTCTTTGAGTACTCAGGATATAATGTTTGTGGGTACACAATTAATAGTGGGATTCGGGGGAAATTTTTTTTTAAGGAGGATAAAAGGCAACCCACACATTCGTAAAATTTAGGATCAGAAATTGGGTTCAATTGAAAAGTATTTTCGAGGAAATCAATTTAAATAGAACAATATACTCTAATCCCATGGCATACAGATACTCAAATGTTACACAATCAAATTCAAAAGCAACATGTAAGCAAAAATTATTATGATTTCTCATATGTGATAAGATATTAAAAATAGGTAAGAAAGTTATCAATGCATGAGTTTGAACACAGGATATGCTGTGTGATTAGTGAAATTACCACCACACCACCTAGACAATTTATTGCAAAGTCCCTTAAAAAAAAAAAAATTATCTCCTTCAAATTTATAGGTGCACTTGCACCCACAAAAATATGAGTAGGTCCGCCACTGCCAACAACCATGAAGTGAGACATCTCACCATTTAAATGCAAGGATTTACATCTCAGTGAATATGAATCAGAAAATTTACACTCAAGAATCTGTTGAATATTAGTTGCTGATGGGTTGGAAAAATGATAATTGGGCTCAAGTAGGATTCCATATTATTCCTGCTGAAAGAGTATCTACGACCCTCACGAGAAATATTAGCATTTGGCAGACTTAGTCCCAACACAATGAACAATGAAGGGATGACTGACGATCCATCGCCATAATGAAATTTCTCTGTGCATGTCTAATCCGAGCACAAAGACCACATATTCGACCAAGATCTTCAAACATGCAGGATAAAACTAATTGTTCATCAGATTGAATTGAGATCTTCAAAAGATTTAAGAAAGAAAACCTCCCAAGTACTGCAACTTTAATTCTAAATCCTTTTAGACCTTGTAGAACTTGATCAATCATAATCCAAAAAGGTACCAATTCTATTTCCACTCACACGGGCACCCAGTACCTGAACCCAAACATGGATACATGGAAAAGTGATAGACTACCGGATTATCATGAGATAATGATGGGTACGGAAAATTAGAGATTTTAAGAATAAATATTTATTAATATAATTTTAGATATTGTTTATTTTTATTTTTATTAAATTGAGTCTGTTTTTATTATTATTTTTAGGAAATCGGGAAATAAGTGGAATATCCCACTAGATATATTTAATTGTTAAAATCTAGGATTATTAGTTATTTAAATCTTATATTTGTATATATTTTGGATAGATTCTTTCTCCCTATCAACTACTATAAATAGGCATAGTGTCTCATCAATAAAATATATAGAATATTTCAAAGAGTAAATTGGTATGTGTGATTCTCTTTAAGCTTTAATAATCCGACGAGTTACTGATTCTAGCTCATCTTTTTATTAAGGATTTGAGTTGTTCTTATAAAATTAGTAAGATACTTGCTTATTCTATGAAACAGAGGCGGTTCCTAAAAAGCTAGTAAGATACTTGCTTCCTCTTTAGATCAAAATAAATTTATAATTTACTATCATTTTTAATTCTCTTAGCTTAGATTCTCATATAACCTTTTCATCAATATCATAATCAATATCTAATCATTTGGCATCAGAGCCACCACAATCCAACATGGTGACCACACGATATGCACATCTAGTGCGAGGCCATAGTCAAGTGAGAGCAGGAAGAAGATTGACCACCATTATGAAGCTCCAAGATAAATTAGAAGACTGCCACATTTGTCTCGCCTTGAGGTCAAGCAAATCTCAAGGGGGAGGTATTGATAGAGTATTGAATTAGTATGAGATAATGGCAGTCGCCGAAAGTTAGAGATTTTAGGAATATATATTTATTAATATAGTTTTAGATTTTGTTTATTTTTATTATTATTAAATTAAATTTGTTTTTATTATTATCTTTAGGAATCCGGAAAATGTAACATCCTAATTTTTAATCTTAGGATTTAATTATAATTATAAACTAATTACATATGATAAATATATTTTTTTGTATTTGTTGGAAAAGAGAGAGAAGGGAATGAGGGAAAAAAAAAAAGAAATCTTAAAAAAAAAATTAAAAGCTGCTGATGCAGCACAGCAGATGGGATGGCCAAGTGGCTGTACCCATTTGCTTGATTTTGTGGAGGAGTAGTTGAACCACTCCTTTCAAACCACTTCCCTCCCCCTGCTATTTATTTGATCCATCTCCACACTTAACACACACATGGCTTGGTTCCAGCAGAGGAGAGGTGAGGTTGAGAGTGAGGAAGGAGGGGGAAAATAGAAGTTTGGAGATTTTTCAGTATATTATATCGTACGTTATTTATCTTATAAAATTATTTAGATTGCTAAACTCGCTTCTTTTCAATAAACTTTCTTCATGAAGGTTAATCTATATATTTTTCTCTTTCTAATGAGTTTATTATTATGTTGGTTAGTGAAAATTTTGGGGTTAAGATTTTGAGAAAGTTTTGAGTTTTGACAATAGAAGACTATACATATGTAGTAGATGATTAATAGTAAATTTTAATCGGTTTAGATTTATCGTTTGGTTGTTATAGAAATTTAAAATGAATTTTTCTATTTAAGAAGTTTAGGATTTTATATCTATAAAATATTTTTACCGATTAAATGTTATGAAAATAATCTATTTGGATTATGAAGATATTATTAGAATTTTAATCGGTTAGATTTATTGTTTGGTTGTTATAGGAGTTTAAAAATGATTTTTTTTTCTATTTAAGAAGTTTAGGATTTTATGTCTATAAAATATTTTTTACCGATTAAATGTTATGAAAATAATTTATTTGGGTTAGGGCGATATTATTGGAATTTAATCAATTTAGTTTTTATATATGAAGGAATAAACTGGAATTTCTAGAATTTTGGGGCAAAACTGTAATTTCTAGAATTTTTGGACTAAAATGTCATTTCTGGAATTCATGGGACCAAAATGTCATTTTCAGTTTTTGTTACAATAATATATATTATTATTAGAATTTTTATTTTATGTTATAGGAAATTATAAGTTATAATTGTGATAATGTAGGGTCTTCTTGTAACCGGTAACTGTGCGAGTAGTGCTCCTCAAGCTAAGGTTGCTTGGAATTGGGGTATTTCAGTGAAGTAGTGTATTTTTCCAATCTGTGTATTTAAGTAAATATCATTATTGGGGTGGTTATTGTTGTAATGTTTGTTGTGAGATGATATATATGGAATAATAATTTAGTAAAATGTTGATGAAAATTTTAGTGCTATATTTTTTATTTTGTTGTGGATTATGTTGGATTGTGTGGAAGAGACTGGGGGTGAAGTTGTGGCCATCAGCTCTCTCATTCCTAGCTCGGAATTTGAATTAAGCGTTTTTGGCAGACACCTTTTTGTTACGATACATTGGTGGTGACATGGGAGGAGACAGTATTCTTGAAGTGACTAGCTAACCTTGGCCAGGTATACTAGCATTGATAGGTTGTACCACGTCCAGATGATATAAAGAGGAGCAGGATGAATGAGTGGGGATGATTTTAAATATTGTTAATTATTATGTATTATTTAATTATTATTGATATTTTATCAATAAATCTGCTTCTCTGACTTGCAATCCTTCCCTGCATATTTGATATATTAATTTCGGTTACAGGGACTTTATGTCTCACCTCGTTATTATTAATTTTTTCAGGCGAGACCTCTAACCTTACTAGAGGACAAGGAAAGCAACCAAAGGCATAGAAATCCTGAAATTTATAGGTCTCTTTGGGTATTAGTGTTGTATTGATTTTTATATTGTCATTCTAGGGCCCTCATATTTTTGAAATACTATATCAACTATTTTTGGATAACTGTTGATTTTCCAAAGGCCTTATTTTATACACTAATATATTTTGGTGGATCCACAATCATATTTTTGTGTGAGGCCTTATTTTATACACTAATATATTTTGGTGGATCCACAGTCATATTTTTGTGTGAAATTTGTTTTGACATATACCCTTTGTTGTGGGTTTGGTGTTTGAGACTCGTGGGCTGTGTATTCTTTTGTTCAATAATTGTGCCCAGGGTTATACATTTTTTGTAGCGAGTTTGTGGGCAGAGCTTGTGCCCTGAACTCCGATGTGCTTATTTTGAAAAGAAAAGAGTTTTTCTTAATCACTTGTTAATCTGGTTTTTGTGAAATCATTATGGTTAATTATTGTTTAGTGAGAAAGGTTCTTTTCAGAAAATAAGGGGGATATCCCACTAGATAGATTTTTAATTGTTAGAATTTAGGATTATTAGTTATCTGAATCGTATATTTGGATATATTTTGAATTTTGTATTTATATTTTGAATAGAGTCTTTCTCTTTGTAATCTACCATAAATAGGTATGGTGCATCATCAATAAAGCATAGAATATTTTAAAGAATAAATTAGTATGTGAGATTTTTCAGGGAGTAAATTGGTATGGGAAATTTTTCTTGAGCTTTAATAGTCTGATGAATTACAGTTTCTAGCTCATCTTTCTATTAAGGATTTGGGTTGTTCCTATAAAATTAGTGAGATATTTGCTTATTCTATGAAATAGAGATGAGGCGATTCTTAAAAAGCTAGCGAGTTACTTAGTTCCTCTTTAAATCAGAGTAATTTTATAACTCACTATCATCTTTAATTCGCTCAACTTAGATTCTCATATAACTTTCTCATCACCTTACCCACATCAGGACTGATGAGAAGGTTATATGAGAATTTAAGTTGAGCGAATTAAAGATGATAGTGAGTTATAAAATTACCCTGATCTTAAGAGGAACCAAGTATCTCGCAAGCTTTTTAAGAAGAGCCTCTGTTTCATAGAATAAGCAAGTATCTCACTAATTCTATAAGAACAACCCAAATTTTTAATAAAAAGATGAGTCAGAATCTATAACTTATCAGACTAGTTAAGATGAGTAAAAATCTGTAACTCATTAGATTATTAAAGCCTAAGGAGAATCTCTTATATCAATTTACTCCCTAAAATATTTCATGCTTTATTGATGAGGCACTATACTTATTTACAGTAGTTTACAGAAAGAAAGACAATTCAAAATATAAATACGAAATCCAAAATATATCCATCCAAATATAAGATTTAGATAACTAATGATTCTAGATTCTAACAACTAAATATATCTTGTGGGATATTTCACTTATTTCTTAATTTTTTAAAGATAATAATAAAAACATATTCAATTCCATAATAATAAAAATAAACAATATCTATAATTATATTAATAAATATTTATTTCTAAAATCTCCAATTTTCTACAACCCTCGATAACTCATCCTAAAGTGGAATCAGATTCCCTGTAGGGGGAGCTCGTCCGTATGGACGAGCTCCAGGCCGTCCAGATCTGATCTGGACGGCCGAGATCTGATTTTTTTTAATTATTTTTTATGAAAAATAATTTTAATAGGTAGAGAATCTAAAATAAAGACAACCTCTCAACTAATATTTTTTTAAAAAATGATTTTTTTCATATAGAAAAAAATAATTAAGAAATAAAAAAAATAAGACCTACACTGTCCAGATCACGGCTAGGAGCTCGTCTGTACCAACTGGGAAACCGGATCCTCCGAGAGCGGGTACTCTATCAAAAAGACACCGAGGTAATTGGCTTAGGAGGTTCCCAAAGAAAAACAGCTAGCGTAAGACCTTGAAGCATCCAAGTACCTTGAGACAGAATCTAAATTCGATCTTGACAGTTGACAATCTCTAAAGAAGACGACAAAGAGATTTTGGAATTTCTGAATAATTCTAACATCACTTCTAAGTTTCCAAAACAACAGAATTAACGACTGAATCTTAGAAGCAGGTATATGTCTATGATCAATTACTTTCAGAAACAGATAATGTTGCCGACAATATTCCTTATGATGCTCATTACAGTCTGGCAACATCATTTTGAGATAACAAAAACAGATCACACGCAGCTCCCAAGCAAACACAGGATAAAAGGCAGATAACCAGAAGAGGAAATTTTCATTGAGAAAAATTAATATAAAGATGAGAAAGTAAAGTAGAGAAACCAAAAAGGACTAAGCAAGATCCGAGCAAGAAGCAGCGGGAGATGGATGAAGGGAGCTCAACGTTGCCTTAGAGAGAAGAGCCCGAATTGTGATCCCACTTCCATTGCAACATTAAACTTGAAAAAATCGCAGCCCAAAGACGGAACAACTACGAAGATGACCAGTGATTGATATTTTCTGACTATGATCTTCAAAAGGCACAAAAGATCCAGCAAGAAATTGGTCAAAAAAGTGGAAGATTTTCCACCGAGTAGAGAGAGAGAGAACGCTCTCCACCGCCTGTCAACAAGAGCTATTCTTATAATTCCTTAAGATCACGCACTATGTTGAAACTTAAGTCCAGGCACCTAATATTTCAATAACCAAATTCAAAGTATAAAAAATACTGACTGGGGTTTCTTTGTGGGGAATCATGCATGTTTATGAAGGAAGCGCTGCCTGCTATTTTTGTTTGTCTTACAGTTCCGAATAAGTTTGTTGTTCCACCAATTCTACTTGATGGGGTTGTCTTGTTTTTTACGGATCATAAAAACTAAATAAATTACTTAATTATATGTTATATATCCTTAGATTACATATTAGTTAATTATAAGGTTAAGTATCAAATTTGCTCCAGAAGTATCTCGCTAGGAGAAATTTTACCCCAGAAGTTTTTCTTGGAGCAATATTGCCCCGGAAGTTTTTTTTTGAAGCAATGTTGCCCCTCCTTCAACGGTCAACTAACGGTCAACGGTTAGGGTTGTTAACGGAAGGACAAAATTGCTCCTAAAGAAAAACTTCCGGGGCAACATTGCTCCCAAAAAAAACTTCCGGGGCAAAATTGCTACTTAACAAAAAAAAACGTTAAAAAAGTTATTTATGATATCATATATTTTAAATTCTTATTTATATAATATCTAGGGGTAGAAATAGGCTAGACCAGCCTAGGCTTCACCCTCCAATTCAAATTTTAAATATAAAAATTAAATAACTAATTTATAGAATTAAAGACTTAATTAAAGTATCTTTTATTAAAAAATTTTATTTTTCTAAAATATTCCTTTTAATCATTTATACAATGAGACTTTACTGAAGTTTTCATCTCTATTATAAAATGGTTGTGTGTGTGCATGACTGAATCTTTCTATAAAAATAAAATATATTTAAAATATAATACAATATTAATACTCAACAAATGAATGTCAACATATCCACCAAAATATTTCTATGGGTTAAACATGTTTCAGGAAAATTAAAATTTATATCCATTAGAATACATTTCTTATATATATATATATATATATAAAGAAGTTCAAAGGAAAAAGAAAACGACTTACAAGTCACAGGAAAAAATAATTAAATAGAAAGACAATAAATGTATATAAGAATTACAAGATTCACATAGCGCTTTTAACAGAAAGATTAAATTTAATACAGAAAAATGAGAAATACAAAAATTATTCTCTTAAGTTTTAATTCAACTCCTCTCTTTTAGCATTTTTTAAAAACATGCTAAAAATTGAAAGTGCCCTTTATTTATTTTTTTAAAAAAAAGTAAAATATTTTACATAAAAATTTCCTTTTAATTCTTTATAAATATATAATCTTATATAATTATTTATAAAAGTAAAATTCTTTAATTCTATAAATTAGTTATTTAATTTTTATATTTAAAATTTGAATTGGAGGGTGAAGCTTAGGTTGGTGTAGTCTGTTTCCACCCCTAGATATTATATAAATAAAAATTAAAAATATATGATATCATAAATAACATTTTTAACATTTTTTTGGGTTAAGTACCAATTTTGCCTTGGAAGTTTTTTTTTGGAACAATTTTGCCCCGGAATTTTTTTTTGGAGCAATGTTGCCCCTCGTTGACCGTTGACGGAGGGGCAACATTGCTCCAAAAAAAAACTTCCGGAGCAACATTGCTCCAAGAAAAACTTCTGGGGCAATATTGCTCTTGACGAGATACTTCCGGGGCAAATTTAATACTTAACCCTTAATTATATAATTAGGAACCGCTTTAGCCTTTTAAGTGCAGCCAACTAGCCAAGTGAACAACTATGGATGACTTAGGATATGGCAACTTAGTGAGCAAGTATCCACGTCACTGGGAGTATTGATTTTGAAAAAGTATTTTGGTCGAAATTTAAGAATAGAAAGTCAATACTACAAATAGTATTTTAATCATAACCTAACCAAAATGAACGCTTAACAAAAACATAAATTCCTTTCTCCATTAAATTTGATTATTTAAATACAATAGTTTCAGAAAGTATTTTATAAATTTCCTTTCTCCATTAAAAGTATTTTATTTTTTTGTCAGAAATTCTAAAAATATAAATTACTTTATATTGTTTAGATTAAAATTCATGAGAACAGACTAAAATTGTAATGGAGGCACAGCTAAGAAAAGGTATAGTGGAGATAAATACTTATACATCCTTAATATAAAATATGTTTATTTTTTTTTAAGATTAAAAAAATAAAATAAATTATTTTACAATATTTCATATTTATCATTTTTATAGCAAACTAATTTATCTAATTTATAAACTAATATATAATCAAATGAAACATAAGATATTTTATAATTAACTAACTTATTAAACTTTTTTAATCATTTTTTTAAAAAATCAACTGCATCATATATTACCACCTAGAATGATGATGAAATATGGCTAAGCTGGAAGATGAGGATGTGAGAGTGAGAGGTCTGATGGGAAGGGGGAACATAAGGAAAGTAGGAATGAAGCAAGAGGGGGTCCTAACTTAGTAAATGACGCCATAATTGGCAGAGAGACACTGCCACACTGCCCTTAACAAACAAAATAGCCTCACTTCACTTGTTCTATTTTTTTTTTGCTCGAAACTTCACTTGTTCTATTTGGATGATATGGGAATCTGGAATTGTTGTGATTGATGCCTTCCATTTTAGTAAAATGCAAAGCCTCAAGCACTCGTAGGCCCCAGATTGTCATCACTCATGTCACTTTGAGGCCCTGAAGGCGGCTCATCCCCCACACTCTCTCCATAACGTCATCATCTTCATCCTTACCCTCTGGTCTCTGCATCTCCTGCCTACCTCCCAGTCCCTGCGTGCTAGTCATATTTTTGTTTAATGTCAAACGAGGCATTAATGTCCTCAGATTTTACATTAAATGTGTACGGTTTCCGTCCCTGTATCCTCATGCTCTTTTGTTTGAAAACGACAACAATTTTAAGAAATACGGGAAAAAAAAAAAAGTAGGATACGAGTATAAAGAAAGACAGTGGTTTTGGATGAGCGAGACAGCGAGCAGTAGAGTACAATGGCTCACGTTCTTTGTTTGCGCTTTTTGCAGGGGGCACTTTCTTTCCTGATTGACACTCGCTCTTGAAAAGTTTTCTGGGTCCCCGTTATTAAACTAGCGTCCTTTTTATGCCTCGCCTATCTCTCTTTCCACTGCTTCTTCCTCTGTATGGGCGTTGGGATTGAACGTCCCTCCCTGCGAACAGCCACTACCCTTATCTCCTCTCTGCGCTTTACCAGATATGTCCGCCAACGATCCCGGTTTTATACTCTTCGGCCAAAAGATGTCGGCATCTCAGATCCCGGCCACCTCTTCCCCGATTCCATCCAACTCTCCTCCTGAGGTTCGTTATTTATCGCTATTAAAACATTCGTGTTTCAGCTTCAAGCTTTAGGACTTTGGCATCTTCTCCTCTGTATTGATGTTTCTTCCAGTGAGATATATAGTCTCCTTTTTAATCTTCAAATCTAAGGGAAATTCTGGATTTTGTTATATTTTGCAATGTTCTGACGCATCTGGGCTTCGATGGCCTGAAAAACAAAACATGGGTTGTGATTTGTGAGTTGTGAGAGAATATGTAGTTCTTCGGCTGTATTTGGTTAAATACCATTAACGCCACCTTTAAACTATTCTTTTGTCATTGTGGTTATTCTGCGCTATCCACGCTTCCTCTGCTCTAGATGGATGGTTTCCTGATTTCATTTCAATTTTTTATAAACACAAATGGGAGCCAAGTTGTCCTGCCCTGATTATTTCGTTCTTCTTAGCATCTTAGCATTTTTATCAGTGAATGAACAGTTCTTCTAGATTTTCTGGCGCGGCGCTTTATACGCATCGGCTATTTGGTGCTTTTTCTTCATTCTAATAAATCACACTGTTCACTCTGACTTATCAGAAATTCCTCTCGTTTACTTCCGTTTTTTATGTGTTGAACATGTGATCAAGGCTTTGGTCAGATAAATGGAGATAACAGAGAGGTCATGTAAAAGGCTAGACGTGGCTTTCCCAAAGTAAAGCTCAAAAGACGAATTAATAGAAATTGCAATAAGTCGAGATGTTTATAAAAGTAGATTAAGGTTAAAAAAAAATTGGATGCAAAACTCCTTGATTTTGATGTATGATGTTTTCCTTTCTTGCGTTCTTCCGGTATGTTGTCAGACTTCGATTCATCTTAAATGAGCACTGACTATGATTTACGTTTTAGTATGATTGGAGTAGCTCAAAGAAACCAGAAGGCGGAATGCCTTCTACAGAAAACTCAGAACTACAACAAAATGAGCATCAGAAGAATGAGGCAACGAAGATCAGCAGTGCAGAAGAATTTAAAATGATGAAGAAACCAGACAAGATTCAGCGGTGTCCACGATGCAACAGTATGGACACAAAGTTCTGTTACTTCAACAACTACAACGTGAATCAGCCTCGACATTTCTGCAAGAGCTGCCACAGATATTGGACTGCCGGTGGAGCAATGAGAAATGTCCCAGTCGGCGCCGGAAGACGAAGGAACAGGCAACTATCCTCGCCATACCATCGCCAAACTGCAGCATCCCCCGAAGGCATTCCAGTTCCAACCCCAAACACAGACTCGTTTTCGCAACAACGTTTCACAACTCTTGAATCCTCATCAACTTTGAATTCATCAGCAGCACCACAAGATAATACTAGTACTGTGTTGAGATTTGGTCCAGAGGACCCTGTTTCTGAATCCGCGAGTTCATTTCTGACCAATGCTAGTGGCGTTGCTCGTGGAAATGAAGTATCAGAACTTGCAATGCAATGGAACAGAGGTTTGTCCAATCTGATGAACACATCAAATGGTGTGCGGTGTTATCCTGCTGCTCCATGGGTGTTTCCAGTCCAGTGGTATGCTGATAATAAGATTGGCTCACCAAACATTCCTGTACAATTTGTGGCATGTTGGAGTAATGGGACTGGTGTTTCAATTGGCTCTAATGGTTGCCTCTCTTCCTCAACCTCAACCAGTAATGGCCCAGCCCTTGGAAAACACTGATGAAGATAAATCAAACTGGTTATAATCTCCACCACAACCTGTAATTATGACATGATCTTGTGCCCATTGCTGGCTTTTAGTCCATTTTTAAGAAAATCGGTTGAGGATATGTTTCTCTGTGGAACCGATTTTATAATTTTAGTTGTATGTCGTCCTTGATCAAGATCTATTGTGTAGTTTGCTCCGTGAGAACCGATGATTCTTGGCGTTTGCGCCACTATAATGAACAAAGTAAAGGTAGTACCATGTTTAAAGTTAGTACAATGTTGAACCTGATATTTATCATTCACAGGATTCGAAACTAGTAGTAATATATAAAGATCTGCTGTGTGGCACAATGCCCATGTGTACATATCTATTCCACGCACGCCCCTTTTCATCTACCGAATCGAATCTTTTCTACAAACGATGTGAGTGTTGGAGTGCAGGCTTGGTAAGTTCTTTAGTTTTGGAAAATATCGATCTTGGGAAGAGTTCGATGGTTGGATGGGTTAAGCAAAGTCATAAATCATAATTGGGGGGATGCTCTGAAAAGTGCAGTTGGGGACAGCCAAAGCTGACACTTTTGGCTTGGAGGGACTTTTTGAAACCTTTCTTTTTGCCCAAAAAAAAAAAAAAGAAAGAAATCTTTTTTTGACTTGAGGAAAGTTCGGATCATAAAGCCATGCTTTAGGGGAGTGCTTTTTACGAGGAAAGACGCTTTCTCTGAAAAAGCACAGATTTTTACTGCTCACTCCTCACTAACATCTCTTTTCCGAGTCATCTCATGTGAAAAGACGTCCTTTTTTGCGGTTTCCAGTCATTAAATTAATACCAACAGCAGACCCGCATCAATTCTTCTTTAAACTTTAATCCTCCAAAGTTAAAGGTACACAACTACTCGTACTCACTTTCTTCTCTTTTGCTTTTGCCCCATTTAAATGCTGCCCCTTCCTTCCATATGTTTTTGCAAGTGAAGA
The DNA here is from genome assembly GCA_034222035.1 of Acacia crassicarpa. Taxonomy (NCBI): domain Eukaryota; kingdom Viridiplantae; phylum Streptophyta; class Magnoliopsida; order Fabales; family Fabaceae; genus Acacia; species Acacia crassicarpa. The sequence continues at coordinate 63,903,058 of JAWXYG010000002.1, read as the reverse complement.
AAACTTAATCGGAAGGGAATCAACAAAAAAATCACACCCTTACGTGCTCCCATTTCTCCCTCAAGCCTGCCACGTCACTGCTTAGTGCTTACCAATTACTGCATCATCAAGTTCAGGAGCAGGAATACAGTTATGTGATGTCAACCACATCTTTTTATTTGGTGGGTATATCTATTTTATAATGAGCGCAGTTATTACGCTGAAATGTTAATATATTTAAATATATCAATTATTTTTGCGCCATTTCACTCTTTGTTTAGCTCTAATTGATGTAAATCTAAGCTACTTAATCGCATTTTGAACATTTAAGTACTATGTCTTTGAATTGAATGGCATTTACTATTTTTGAAAATTGATAGGCTATATTTAATAGTTATTTCAATCTGATCCTTATTCTAAATCTAAATCTAAATCTATTTTAATTAATTTTTGTATCAAAAAATGTCACTTAAGTCAATAAACATGTCTTAAATTGATGGAGTTTTTCCTTACTACTCCCCCCCCCCCAAAATTATGCTCTGCTCTATCTTATTTGTCTTTTTTCAATGAAAATTAAACAAGGGTTAAAATATAATAAACCACTCATTAATAACTGTCTAAGTAAAGTTATATTTACCACAAAAAAATTCTTTCATAATGGATTTGTAATAAGAATTATGGTGTGCATTGACTCTGTAATGTAACCCATTCCCCTCTGTGGGAAAGGAGTCTTTCCAGTTTCCACCAACTTCCCTCTCTACTAAATATCTTAACTACTATTGAATCATGTTTTAATGTGTGAAATTTAATGTAATGTAATAAATTAATAATATTATAATTGTATATGTTTATTATATTTAATATTATAATATTATTTACTACATATAATGCAATCTTATTCATTAAAATATAATTTAATGGTTGAGACATTGAGTTGAGAGAATGATTATTGATTAGTGAAGACACCCCTCGCCATGGGTTTCCTCTTACTTTTTTTTTTTGGGGTATAAAATGAGGAAAATTGTCGCTATTTATATGTCTTCATAAAAATTTAACAAGGCATTAATTGCTTTAATCATCTTAATCTTATATTCGTCAATTCTAAAAGTCAAATACAACATTAGTTATTAAATAGAGTATGATTATATTGATTGTTTTAATATGTAACAGTTAACACATTGACTATAATATCAATAAGTATATTGTACTAAAAAGAAACAGAGGGTACTAACATAAAATTGATTTAGTTATGTAAGATCCTGTTAGATTCTTTTAGATATTGAGTTCAAGTTATAAAAGAGACACTTATATTTAGAATAATAGCTACGAATCCCGAACCGGAACCGGATACTGGTGATAAAACACACACATATATATAAGGGTGAAGGGTCAAAAATACATATGACCTTTTTCTCCAGGATCGTCTAGCACCATGACCTTTCAACTAGATCAAAAATACACACGACGTTACATTTTTGGGTTGCCCAACTTCACGGCCGTTATTCAACCGTTAATTGACCGTGGTGCTGGGTGACTTAAAAACGTAACGTCGTGTATATTTTTTATCCAATTAAAAGGTCATGGTATTGGACGATTTTGAAAAAAAAGGTCATGTGTATTAAGAGAAACAGAGGGACCATTGACTCACCGCCGGGACTAAAAGGGATTCGTATTGTTGACTCCAGACTCCTCAAGCTCACGTTTCAATTTTCTTCTCAATCCAATGCCCTCGGGCTTTTTTGAGCATTTGCCGCCGCTGGGGGCTCACTCAAGTCACCTCAACATTTATTCAATGAAAATTGAAAACTACGATTCTCCTTGTCTAGCATGAGAGAAAAGTGTTATTTTGGTGGTGATTTCCATAAATTACATCATTAAATTCTTTGAAATGAATGGATGATTGTACCATTTATTATTATGTTAACTTTTTAAGAAAAATATTGCATATTAAACAAAGGTAAAATTGAAAAGCTCTTAAATTTTAAGATAAAGTTATGAAGCTAAGGGTTTTTTGTCCTCATGAAATGTGAAACATGTTAAAAATGGTTCATAAATAGGACAAGAAGAGTACCTTTCCCGGATTCTTATGATAGAACATTATTAATTTATTCATATAATCAAAGTAATGATAGTTAACTCATTAAATATATTTTAAATTGATATTTTTTTTTAAATTTTTTTTACCTCTATTAAAGATATTTTGATTGAAGGGGGGAAAAAACAAAAACAATGTTTTAGTATTAATTATAGCGACAAAATTAAGAAATAAATATTACGGATTCATCAAGTGAATACACAAGTATTTGGGTTCCCGAAAGAGGTGCTAGCGTGGAGCTGATAATGGCCATCGGCGGCCAGGACAGATAACATTGGGCTTCAAAGTGATCGCATATGATCTACACAAAAACAAGTCCAATTGCATAATGCTTTGCTACTGTTTACTTTGAAATCAATTCTTTTTTTTTTTGGGTCTGAACTTTGAAATCAATTCTTACAACATTACACATGTGTTATGCTTACATATAGTGGTGGACCCAGGATATAATGTTTGTGGGTGCATAATTAATAGTGGGATTCGGGGGATTTTTTTTTTAAGGAGGATAAAAGGCAACTCACACCTTCGTAAAATTTAGGATCAGAAATTGGGTTCAATTGAAAAGTATTTTCGAGGAAATCAATTTAAATAGAACAATATATTCTAATCCCATGGCATACAAATACTCAGATGTTACACAATCAAATTTCAAAGCAACATGCAAGCAAAAATTATTATGATTTCTCATATATGATAAGATATTAAAAATAGGTAAGAAAGTTGTCCATGCATGAGTTTGAATACAGGCAAGCAAAAATATATTCTAATCCCATGCATGAGTTTGAATAGAACAATATATTCTAATCCCATGCATGAGTTTGAATAGAACAATATATTCTAATCCCATGGCATACAAATACTCAGATGTTATACAATCAAATTTCAAAGCAACATGCAAGCAAAAATTATTATGATTTCTCATATATGATAAGATATTAAAAATAGGTAAGAAAGTTGTCCATGCATGAGTTTGAATACAGGATTTGCTGTGGGACTAGCACTGCTAGAAAAAAGGCAAATTGCGATGGATTTTTGCGACGGAAAATACTGTCCGTCGCAAAAAAAAAAAATTTGCGACGGATTATCTTTTTCGTCGCAAATTTGCGACGGACACTATTTTTCATCGCAAAATTTGCGACGGAAAAATGAATCCGTCACAAATTTTGCCCGAGAAACTGACGGACCTTTTGTCCGCCAGTTTGCGACGGAACAAATATCCGTCGCAAAATTTGCGACGGACTTAGATGTCCATCGCAAAACGGCGGCCCTCCCTCCCTTTTGCGACGGATAAATAAATCCGTCGCAAAAAGGGGATTCTTTTTGCGACGGAAACCTTTTCCGTCGCAAAAAGTTTTGCTTTTTGCGACGGAAATGTTTTCCATCGCAAAAAGCAATTTTGCGACGGAAATTATAGTCCGTCGCAAAATTGATTTAAAACCCCCCAGCTCGATTTTGGCCGCCATTTTCTTCTTCTCTCCCCACGGCTCTCCTCCTCCCCTCGTCGGCTACACCTCTCCTTCAATCTTGACTTGCCATCTCTACTCTGATCTCCTGTATGCGCCATGGGAATCCATGACGGTAGCGGAGTCATTTCTTCTTCCTCTTCTTCTTCTTCGTTTTGTACTCGTTTCTGGTCGTCGGCACTTAGAGCCAAGCGCTTGGCCACACCTGCGGAAAAAGCTGCCCAAGAAAATTCCAGCCATGGCCTTTCCCGCCGGCTTGGCATTTTTGACCTCATCCTTATCGGAATTGGCGCCTCCATCGGCGCTGGCATCTTCGTTATCACCGGCACTGTCGCTCGCGATACTGGACCAGGTCTGTTCCCCAATTTTCTTCTCCTTTTCAGCTGAATTATCGGTCAACATTTCTTTCCTTTTTAGAAATACACGATTTTTCGCTTGTTTTTGTCCCTTTTTTTCTGATTGGATTGTTGATAGAGAATTTCAAGGGTCCTGTTAAAGAATTGAATGAAGATGGGGCGGCTAAGTTCTGCTTTTGCATTTTTATTGTGATATCTAGAGTTCACAGGAAATTTTCTTTTGGGTTGTGTTTCATTTTTACTCTACCTTTATTTATTTACTTATTTTCATTTCAACCCGCAGAACATCGTGTTCTCTTGGAAATTGATACATAAAAGTAGGAGATGAAATCTAATTTGCATTATGGATCTACTGTGGATCATCTGGACTATTTACTCGACAACTAGGAAGCTATATTCCTTCGGGATATGCCTTAAAAGATATTCATTTGATTTTATTTTTGTTTTTTAATTAGTTGCAGGGTACATGTTATCCTCAACTGATATATCTTATTAAATGAATACAGTTAATTATTGACCTATATGATTGAAGGAGATGGGATAGAAGAAATTAATTTCCACCTCAACGTGTGGCACCCCAGCTAAGAGAAGAGAGTCGTGTCTCCTGCAGACTGTTGGAGAACAACAATACAAAATTTTTGAAGCATGAGGACGTAAGCAATAAAAAGATTTTGTTCTGATTTGTACTCTGTCGAACCATTTCTTTTCTTGTTATATGTTAAATTTTTGTATAATATATAATCTTGGTAGTTAGAGATATTTTAGGATCTAATCAGATTATGGAATTTGAATTTTGTAATTGTTTTTCTGTTTTATAATTCCTAGATATTAGGATCCGGCTAGATTATAAAATTTAAATTTTGTAATTGGTTTTCTGTTTTATAATCCTAGATATTATAGAATTTGAATTTCGTAATTGCAGATTTCTATTTTATAATTCCTAGATATTAGGATCGCCTAAATCGATCAGTAGAGTATAATCCTGAAGGCATATGAAATTTTATGATAGGAATAAAAAATTTAAAAAAGTTTTTAAGAAATATTTTTTTATAAAAAAAATCAAAATTTAAAAAATTTAAAAATTATTTTTTTTAAAAAAAAAACCAAACTTTGCGACGGAATTCCGTCGCAAATCCCCAGCCAAATTTTGAAATTTGCTACAGAATTTTTGGTTCGTCGCAAATTTCGAAAATTGCGACGGATTTTTTTTTCCGTCGCAAAAATCGAAATTTGCGACGGATTTTCCGTATCCGTCGCAAATTGCTACCAGTTTATTTGCGACGGAACGGATCCGTTGCAAAACGTGTTTTGCGACGAAAAACGCCTATTTTGCGACGGAAAAATTCCGTCGCAATTATGTTTTTTTTTACAGTGTAGTGAAATTACCACCACACCACCTAGACAACTTATTGCAAAGTCCATTCAAAAAAATATATCTCCTTTAAATTTATGGGTGCACTTGCACCCACAAAAACATCTGTGGGTCCGCCAATGCTTACATATAAACATATATGGTTTTCATCACACACACACACGTAACATGAATGGGTTCTATAAAAAGTACTAGAAATATTATAATTTTTTTTATTAGATGCCATCGTGGAGACTGGTTTTACTATTATCAAATAGGTAATCAGGAGTTATATATGTCCACGTACATACATAAGTTATTTGAAAGTCTCACGAGTATAAAACCAAATATTTAATGAGGTACTAAATTAAAAAATTTAATCTATACATATACTTTTTTTTGAACAATAATCTATACATATACTGACTACTATAATTGAAAGAATTCAGTGTAATACCAGCGTTAGAAGAAAACGAAGTTATTCATTGGGGGTGTAAACTTTTCATGGCATGGACTATATCTATAGTCAATGGTTTGAATCTGTTATATAGACAATCAAAAACAAAACAAAGGAGGAGAAATACTAAGATGTGCGTGTTTGATTCACAATGTTGACCTAAGAAATATAAGTGGGAATACAATACTTGGTAAGTGGTTAAGAAACATATAAACATAAAAGAGAGGATGAAGTGATTATTGAAGCGTTGGGGCGGCAATATGATCGGCAACAAGAAATACAAAATGATGAAATGCGCATGAGTTTGACGCAGACGCAGACGCAGACAAATGAGTCAATGCATGGTAACTCTCTCTCTCTCTCTCTCTCTCTCTCAGAGTTTCAAAACCAAAAAACAAATCCAGCTGTTAATGAAATTGTAATAATAAGTTGATCTCTTCCTGGAGGCGAACCTTTCAAGGTCTTCAGGACGTTCTCTCTGCTACATCGTCCATTCCAACTCAAGCTTTCACCAGATAGCGACTCTCTCTCTGCATTGGTCAACCTCATCACTTCTGCTAATTTGTCCTTGGTGGGCAATTTAAACCCAACCTCATCACTTCTTCGTCGCAGGTTTATTTTTGTCGTCCCTCCAAAATTCAAGGTCAATTATGATTTTAATTATAATTTATCCATGTTGACGACTTGACCTTGTACTATCTTTTTTTTTAAAAAAAAAATTATCATTAAAATAAAGTCTGACATGTTGACCACGGGAAAATAAACAAATACAAGAGTTGTTCAGATTCAGACATCATTATGCAGACTTGCAACTCTTATTCATGAAAGTCCACAATCAAAAGTTGAATTCATAATTATTTCCCTGTTCATCCATTTTTTTTTTTGGCCCAATGATACAAATAGTAAAGGGAGAATGATAAATAAATACCATATGAATTTGTAAAATTTCCAGAAGTCCTCTGAATTTATAAAAAGACTCAGAAGTATCAGGATCTATGATGGATATATAAATTCAGGTGAAATTATATTTTTATCCTTAGTTTTAAATAAGTAAAAATAATAAAAATACCCTCGCCAAAGGACCGCCGGCGACCAGGCGTGTGTATGTATATGTATATGTATAAATCATTTGTTATTAATTAGACTAACTCATTAATAACATGTTGAAATTATGAATTAATTAGGTATATATATAAGTTTGTCTTTTATCAAAGTAGTTTAAGCCAATTTGATAAGACTTGCCTTAATATTATATATCTCTAATTCATTTGACGTGGTACTTAATCATTCCTTCTAATATAACCTCCACCGCCACAGGGTTGCGATGCATCCTTTCTCATAAACTCCGCTGACGCGGAGAAAGACGCTGGTCAAAACTTGAGCGTGCGAGGATTTGATCTGATCGACGAGGTTAAGGAAACGCTCGAAGCAGCGTGCCCTTCAACGGTGTCTTGTGTTGATATCATAACACTAGTCACCAGAGACACCGTAGCTCTCGCCGGAGGACCTTAATACGAGGTTCCCACAGGACAACGCGACGGACTCGTCTCTAGGAGTAGAGACGCCAACTTGCCGGGACCATTGATCTCTGTGAAAAATGCCTTGGATTTCTTTGCCGACAAGGGAATCAAAAACCGAGACATGGTGAGCCTTATAGGTGGTTACACAGTGGGAAAGGCATTTGGTACCTTTTTGGATGACAAGACGCTATTGTAGTGGATAATCAGTACTACTTCTGTCAATCCTTAATATAGGACAAAGTTTGTATAGTAAAATTGTATTCCAAACTTATGAACTTTGTCTTATATTTAAGATGAAGAGAGTATAAGGAGATTGTTCCAAAAAACGGCGTTCTATCTATTGCTCAAAACCTTGCTGCTGCTTCTAACTTAACCAGGAGTATTGTCACTGCTCTTGCATCTAACACTACCGACTTTCAAACCAGCTTCGCTACTATGATCAAGATGGGTCGAATTCAAGTTCTCACTGGTAATGCTGGAGAGATTCGTAATAGATGCGGAGCTTTCAACAATTAATTAAGCAAAATTCCAGCAATTAATGCTGCAATTTATTTTATTGTGAAATGTGAAATTGTATGCCTTTGTTTCTATTTATATTTCGAAGTTGATTGACGTGATGTAGTCAAATAATAGAGTTAATATTGTTAAAAATAATAATAATAATAGAGTTAATAGCCAACATTGGAGATAAAATGCAGCAATGCTGCATTTTGCTTTTACACCGCTACTAGTATTGTAATAATAATTTGGGTTAAGGAGCAAATTTATTTTGGAAGTTTTTGCTGCAGAATAATTTATTCTAGAAGTTTTCGCTATAGAGTAATGTTATCTTGGAAGGTTTTATTGTCTCAATATTGCCCTAGAAGTTTTAAAACAAAGCAATTGCTCATTTCCGTCAAAAAATTAATTGTTAATGTCAATTTTTTGAGACGCGGCTTTCGTCCTATACCAGTATCGTCCGCTGCTCTCCGATGCACTAAAAACAGAACCGTTCAGTGCAAAATACACTGTTCCTTCTTCTTTTTTTTTTTTTTGACAAATAGTATTTATCATCTTATAATATTTTTTAAGTATCAGTCAGTACCTTGAAATATTTTTTCAGTACTATTCAGAATCCTATAATATCTTATTAGTACCATTCAATACTCTAAAATATTTTTTAAAGATATTTTAGAGTACTGACTGATACTAAGAATACACTATAAGATACTAAATGGTACTTAAAAAAATTTCAAAGTACTGACTAGTACTTTAAAAAATACTATAGACTTAAAAAAATATTTCATGGTATTGACTGGTACTAAGAATATACTATAGGATGCTGAATGATACTGAAAAAATATTTCAAGGTACTGACTTAAAAAATACTATAGGATGGTGAATGTTATTTTTTTAAAAATTATAAAATAATTTTTAAAGATTATGAAGTATTTTTAAGTACTAATCAGTACCATGAAATATTTTTTCAGTACTAGTTAGTAATTTGAAGTATCTTCTTAGTATTAGTCAGTGCTCTGAAATATTTTTAAAATACAAAAATTATTTTAGAATCATGAAAAAATATTTTAGGGTATTAACTGATATTTAAAAAATACTACAGGATGATGAATGCTATTTTTCAAAAAAAAAAAAAAGAAAGAAGGCACAATGTATTTTGCACCAAATGATGCCATTTTCAGTGCATCGGAGTGCAGCAGATGATACTAGTATAGGACGAAGGCGCATCCAATTTTTTGACTGTCAATGTTAGTTTTTTAATGGAATAGGGCAACATTACTTCATTTTGAAACTTTTAGGGTAACATTGAGATAAGAAAAACTTTCATGATAATATCACTCTTAGGCCTATATTTTTGGGACAAATTTGCTACTTAATCTTAATAATAATAATAATAATAATAATGTGTACGTACGATTAAGCAAATGAGAATAACAGTTTTATAATGAGGAAATTGGACCGCGACTTCGAAAAAGTACATTCCAGCGAAGACAAGTTAAGTGGAACTTTTTAGAAGGAAAAGGTTACTTAATTGTACTTGGGAACAAGTCTCAATCTGTGAAAATAATTCTTGGTTTGAAATAAGGTAAATTAGACTAAGATAAAATTTGATTCCAACTTCAAGAAAATGGAGTCTAGGACTATTTCTCCCCTTATTGCACTTCATAAAACTAGATTAATTTCCTCTCAATAAGCACTTCAATTAATATATATATGTGTTAATCTAATGTTTAAAAGCACTTAACAAAGTACTCTTCAGTCAAAATCAAGTTTACCTTTTCATTAAAATGTCCAATCTCTTGCTACAATTAATGAAAATTAATGTGCTAATACATGGTTAGTAAATATATCTCTATTTTACCAACAAACTATCCATTTATCAAGTAAATTCTAAGTCAATGGTGCATGATTTTAACCAAGTTCTGCACCTAGATTAGTTCTCTCATTAAGTCTAATCCAAATGAACAAATTAAATCAATCTAAATGATGGCCAAACATTTAGAAGCATTAAGCAAAGATAAAATCAACACATACATATCATTAACTACTAAGAGAGAGAAATAATCAAGTCTTAATTCATACGAAGTTTCAAAATAATTCTAGAATGAAGAATTTAGCTACTCATGTTCAACAAATAGCCACAAATACACAAATAGCCACAGCCACATCAGAAAAATAAAGAAGGAAGGGGAAGGCCGAATCAGCAAAACCAAGGAAAATGAGCTTGAATCTCCTCAAATGTTCAATCTCCATCTGAATCTCCTTCAATATACCAAACCCTATTAGAACCTCCAAAATCTCCCTTGAAGTCAAGAATGGCATTACTGTTTGTGAATTTCAGTTTAAAGCCTTAGAATCAATTCTTACCTCAAAATGCATAGTGTCACTTCTTGTCGCTGGCTACAGCCAATAAAGGCCTTGGCCGCGGCCAAGAACTTTATGTCCTGCTTTTGGTTGCAGCCAAAGAATGCTTTGGTTGAGGCCAAAAGCTCCTCTTCTTGTTGTATCATCTTTCTTAGCTTCTTTTCAACTTCTTAGTCATTGATTTGTGCTTTAAATGGCTCCATATGTGGCTCAAATGATAACTTATCAATATAAGAAAGCCTATAAAGGCCAATATTGATGAAATATGACAAAATATTCACACTTAAACCGATAACTCTATCTCTTTAATTTATCCCAGATATCAACTAGGCACATTTTCCTTACAAATGTATCCCCAAATATGCATGAATTCACCAAAAAAAATATATGAGAAATTAGAGGTAAATATGCCGAAATGACATAAATTTCATGAGGTTAACAATATCACACTGTCGCTACTAAACATTTAGTTTGAAGGATATGCATAATAAGTACAAACATGGAATAACACTTAGCTTGTTCCAATAATATCGATAAGAATTGATCTTATACTTCACGTACAGGGGCGACATAAGTCTAATATAATAGACTATCAGGCTTTTTTACCAATTTACCCCTAATTAAATAACTAATTACCGAAATGCCTTTATTTGGAAACATATTCTCAATTTGCCCCTGTTTAATCGACTAAAACGCAAGACCTTATTTTTTTTGAATTTCCTGCTGGCGATGTAATCAACTAAGCTACAGTGCTTAGTCGATTACATAGCGTCAGATGGTTTTTTAAAACCCCCATTCGCAGCAACCGAACCCTAATACTCAATTAAACTCTTCCAAACCTCTCCCCCTCTGATTTTTTCGCCACAACCTTGCTGAATCCTGCTTAGTCGTTTTGTGCTTTCATTTGCGTTTTTGGGTTTTGTGTAATGAATAGAATGTTGAATGTGATCTACATATTTTGTGCCGGACGTGAAGCCGTGTGCATGTCAGCTATGTGTGTTTGCGTTGAATGTGTGTGTAGGGCATATATTTGTAATTGATAGGAATAGGAAACCTGATCGTTGCCTCCCAGACTCCCACCTTATGATATATTATAAATATAATATAATATATTATAATGAAATATCATATTTTAATTTTATTATACCAAAGAAAGACGAAGAAGTCACGGGAGAAATAAAAATTCTGGCCCTCACATTTTGTAAATATTTATATATAATTTAAATTCATTTTTCTTATAATATTGAAAAAATCTTAATTTTATACCTCTAGATCCTAATATCTATGGATTACAACCAGAATCATACAAAATAATAATCATAAAATTTAAATTTCCATAGTTTTCTAATCGGATCTTAAAATCTCTCTAACTACCGAAATCGTACTTCCAACAATATCATATGCTATATATTAAATATTATATGATAATTTAAAGATAATATATAGATACCTTTCTAGGAGTGATTCGTCCTTCCTAAACGCAGCATATAACTCTCCATTGTATGACACTCTCCAAGTATGCTTGTTCCCCGTTATTTCTTATCATTACAAGTCTTTGTGAAAAAACACTGATGACAAGAAAAAAGAAGGTGCTAAAAGATCTGTGTAATGAATTAAATAGAGTACTGTAGAATATGTTTACAACGAACTCACACGTACAAATGGAATTTGCACGATAGCAAAAAAAGGGAGTTGCTTTGATTTTGATAGAACACTTTAAGCACATGGCATTGAAGTTGGATGAGTACTGTAGAATATGTTTACAACGAACTCACACGTACAAATGGAATTTGCACGATAGCAAAAAAAGGGAGTTGCTTTGATTTTGATAGAACACTTTAAGCACATGGCATTGAAGTTGGATGACCGCTATTGATAGGTGCACCGTTACCATCATTCATAGATTATTTATAAATAAATCTATTGTGTTAAATTTATGTTTATATGTCATATATATACATTGTAATCTTTTACTAAATTCTTCGTTCAAAAGTATGATAAATTTGTGCACTAAACATTTATTTAAAGAAAATCATGAATATATAAATTTGGTGTCGTTCTTTTAAAATAAAGTTGTGTGTGGTTTATAATCTCATAACCTACAATGTCCAGATTCGAATTTTATTGCTGATGACATAAGAATTTCTTTCTTTTTTTTTTTTGGTACAAGGCGAGGGGAGGGGGGATTCAAACAAGGGATCTGAGGGAAGATATAAGGCATCTCAATACCACCAGCTGTGCCACTGCACTGCTGTCCTCGGTGGTATGACATAAGAATTTCGTTGGTGAGTAATTTATGAGTATTTTTATAAATAATCTTTTAAGTCCGAAGATATGCTATGACCGTAGTAAGCCCATTGAAACGCGCATAGGTTTGAGTTTGACGCAGAGGCAGACAAATGGGTCAATGCATGATGAATCTCTCTCTCTCATACACACACACAAAGTCTAACTGCAAAAAAACAAGGGAAAATCCCTCAGGGCCCAAAGTAACAAAAAATTGTTAAAAAAGATCCAAAAAAGTTACATGTCAAAAATGACATTTTTTGGGTATTATTTCATAAACGTTAACAACTATATCAGTAGAACATTAATAATTAAATCAATAGACGTTAACAACAATATCCTAATAATTAAATTAGTACTTGTTAACAACTATATCAGTATACGTTAACAACTAACGTTTTATAAAATAATACAAAAAAATGCCTTAGAGCTTTTTTTGAATATGTTGGGTCTTTCTTTACAATTTTTTTAGTTATTTAGACCTTGGGGTGGATTTTCCCAAAAACAAAAAAAACAAATCCAGTTGTTGAAATTGCTACGATAATCTGGTCTCTATCTGGAGGCAGGCGGAGAGTTGCTACATTGTCCATTCCAACTAAAGTATTCACTAAATGGCGCTGCATTGTTAAAACCCATCATTTAATTTATTCGTAGGTTTATTTTTATTGTCGTCCCACCAAAATTCATGGTCAATTATGATTCCAATTATAATTTTTCGATGTGATCCAGGTTGACGATTTGACAAGGTATTCTCTTTTTTGACATGTTGACAACGGGGACAAAACAAATAGAAAGAGTATTGAGTTGTTCAGATTCAGATATCATAATTTGCAATTTTTAGTCATGAAAATCCACTATCAAAAATTGAATTCATAATTATTTCCATGGTCTTCCCATTTGTTTGCTTAATAATACAAATAATAAGTCGGCCCAACATGTACGCATGAAAAGGGGAAGAACTGAAATCTAAAATGTTCCACATGGAATAATACTTTAAGTTCGGACTTTGGATATAATTTTCGAAAGCTTCTTACAAATATGAAATATAATTATATAAATATGTTCTAAATGACTCGATATTAATTTTAATAGGTTATATAAATAGGATCCTTGCTATTTTTTGATATTATATAATAATATAATTGACAATATTAGCTGGATTATGCATAAATAATATGGCAGTAATCAACCAGTCATATATTACTTCCGGTACTTAATATAAAACATATTTTGAAGTTGATATTGGTCATAAATATAAGAATATTTTTCATATTTATTAATTTTTTCCTAATTTATTCTTATTGCGGATAATAATTAAGGAAGAGAAGAAATAAGAGAATTATAAGGAAGATGATTGGGGTGTTTTAAAATATTAATATCACATTAATTGACTTAACCAACTTAATCTAATTAAATTACATAAATTTGTCTTATAGGAAGGTGATAAGTATATATTTTATGATTAAATAAGTGTATGTTTTATGAGAATTAATTGGATTTATTGATATTTTATACTTATTTAATTATCTTTTATATACTTTGCCATCATCATAAGATAAAAAGATATTTTGATATAAAATCTACTTATTTCTTATTATATTTTACAGGAAATATTAGTTGATTTGGAAAGAAGTAGAAGAAGCAATCAAAAGGATATGCAATCAACCAAATTCGGTGGTCCCATACAAAAAAATAGAAACAAAATCAATGGTGTAATTTGGTGGAGTTGATTACAAGATATAAAATATCTTTTTAATAAAAAAAGGAGAATCAACCTAAATTATAAATAGGGAGGTAGAGACAAGAAAAAAAAAGAGGAGGATCGGGAGACGCAGAATAAGAAGGAACGAAGAAGCAGAGGAGTACTAGTTCCTTTCTCTCTTTATATTTTTGCAACATTAAGGACAACGTTTGATTTAAGTGTGGGAGAGGGATATAATTTCTTTGGTTATGCTTGTCCTTATACAATTGAAAAGATTTTATTTTTTTATTTGAGATTTTTGCATTGTTGAGGATTGACATTAATTTTAAGCTTTCCCCATCTTAGAGAATATTATCAAGTCAAAAATTAAAATAGGGGGATATAATTTCTTTGGTTATGCTTGTCCTTATGCAATTGAAAAGATTTTATTTTTTTATTTGAGATTTTTGTATTGTTAAGGATTGACCTTAATTTTGAGCTTTCTCCATCTTAAAGAATATTATCAAGTCAAAAATTAAAATAGAAAAAAAAAATTGTTTCAATCAAGTCTCTAAGACTTGAGTTTTTTTTTTAAGAAAATCAAAACTAAAATAAAAATAAGAAAACTATCACAATAATCAAATTAGCAACCAGAGTCACTAATTCCTTATTAGGAAAAGGAGTATTATTGCAATTAACAAGATGATTTGACAACTTTTTTTGCCGTGACGAAGCCAGGCTGTTGGCAACTTAGGCATTAACGTCAATTTCTTTGCTCCCTTTGGCTCTGTATATATACATGCTCAGAGATCACAAGCTCTCTCAAGCAACAACGCAAATTTACTTGGTAGCTAATCGTGTACAATCAATTCGCAATCGATCAGCAAAGTAGACACATCTAAAAGTCAACAAGTAACCAAACAATGAAGGTATCAGTTGCTTTGTTGGTGTTGATGGTGGTGCTTCCCATGGCATTTGGTCAGCTCAAGGTCGGCTTCTACGACTCCTCCTGCCCAAATGCAGAGGCCATCGTCAAGCAAGTGGTTCAGAAGCGATTCAACACCGACAAGAGCGTCACTGCAGCCTTGCTTCGCATGCACTTTCACGACTGTTTCGTCAATGTGAGCTTAGCACCACTTTTATAATTTAAATTATATATCATTCCTTGTGATTGATTTGACTAATTACTCACTAATAACATTCACCCTCACAGGGTTGCGATGCATCCTTACTCATAAACTCCACTGACGCGGAGAAAGACGCTGGTCAAAACTTTAGCGTGCGGGGATTTGATTTGATTGACGCGGTTAAGGAAAGCCTCGAAGATGCGTGCCCTTCAACGGTGTCGTGTGCTGATATCATAACACTAGCCACCAGAGACGCCGTGGCTCTTGCAGGAGGACCTAAATACGAGGTTCCCACCGGAAGACGCGACGGGCTTGTCTCTAGGAGCAGTGACGTCGACTTGCTGGGACCAGGGATCTCTGTGCAAAATGCCTTGGATTTCTTTGCCGACAAGGGAATCAAACGACAAGATATGGTGAGCCTTATGGGTGCGCACACTGTGGGAAAGGCGCACACTAGGGCAAAGCCATCTGGTCAATTTTTGGACGCCAAGACGCCCTTCGTAGTGGATAATCAGTATTATAAGGAGATTCTTCGAGGAAACGGCGTTCTGTCTATTGATCAAAACCTTGCTGTTTCTAGCTTAACCAGGAGTATTGTCACTGCCCGTGCATCTAACACGACCAACTTTCAGACCAGCTTCGCTAATGCTATGATCAAGATGGGTCAAATTCAAGTTCTAACGGGTAATGCTGGAGAGATTCGTAAGAAATGCAGCGCTTTCAACAATTAATTAAGCTCAATTTATTCTGCAATTAATATAATGCTGCAATTTTTTTAAATATTTTAATTTATTTTATTGTGAAGTTTCTTGAAACGATCTCTTCAAGTGTGGGATAAGGCTGTGTACGTCCACCTTCCTTAGGTCCTTAGGTCCCGGCTGATGCGGAGTCTTGTGCACTAAAGTGCCTTTGGCTTTTTTGTTAAATAATAAATTGTACACTTTGTTTCTGTTTATATTTGGAAGTTGAAATGATGTAGTTATAGTAAATTGCACTTTTTTTTTATAATAATAAGAGGTACGTACAATTAAACCAAATTAAATGTGGATGGCATTTTCTTTATGAGGAAACTGGACAGCGACATTGAAATTAAAGGACGTTCGAACGAGACAAATGGAACATTTTAGAAGGAAAAGTTTACTTGTACTTGTGAGGAAGTCAAATTTTAACGTTAGCCGGCACCTAGCTACTAGCTGCGCACATCTGCATGTGGACGTATGAGCGCTCATAGAAACACTGTAGCTGGATGTACGTCATACATCAGGTCATCAATATTTATATACATTTTGTTCCTCATCTTTTGATTTTTTTTCGTTCGTATGTATATGACATTGCCGACTAAACTTTTGATTTGAAGAAAATGCATATGTAACAAGTACAAACATGGAATAACACTTTGGCCAACCAAAGATTGTTCCAATATTGATAAGAATTGATCTTATACTTCACAGCTGCGACATATATAGATCTGAGATCACAGACTATCATATGAGAATTTGTTAAGCAAGCAATTTGTTAATACATTTGTAAATAATGCAATGGGAATTGAGATTAAGGAAACTGCCAAACTGGACGACGACTAATAAAAGACTTTCAAACAAGACAAATGGAACTTTTTTAGAAAGAAAAATGTTACTTGCATTGTACTTGTGAAAAGGTGCAATTTAAAGATAAAATGTTACATATTACTACTTAGCTGTATATTTGTGGACGATTAAGCACATGGGATTGAGGCTGGATGTCTGTTATTGATAGGCCCCCCCGTTACCGTCATAGATTGTTAAAATTAGAGTAAATATCCTTTTTGGTCCTTTACAAAAAGCGTGATCCCTATTTTGGTCCCTTACAAAAAATTGACCCTTATTCGTATTTTTTATGGACTAAAAAGGGCATTTTGGAAATTTGTGAGGAATCAAAATGTCAACCAATTAAGTGTATTTTGAATTTGTGAGGGACTACAAAACTTTTTTTCTTTTTTTTTATAAAGAACCAAAATGGGGATCACGTTTTTTGTAAAAGATCAAAAAGGGTATTTACTCTTAAAATTATGTTTATACTGTATATCCTATCCATTCTAATCTTTTACTATTTTAATTTTTCGTTCATCAATATGATACATTTTGTGCACTAAACATTTTATTTAAAGAAAATAATGAATATCTAAACGTGGTGCGATTCTTCTAAAACAAAGTTTTGTGTGATTTATAATGTCACAGCCTACAAAGTCCTAGATTCAAATTTTATTTTTTGATTACAAGGCGAGGGGAGAGGGATTCAAACTAAGTATCTAAGGGGGGATACACATCCCAATACCATCGTACTACAAAGAGTGCCGGTAGATTCAAATTTTATTATTGCTGCAGATATAAGAATTTCGTCGGCTAGTAATTTATGAGTATTTTTATATATAAACAATCTTTTAAGTCCTAGGATATGCTTTGACTGTATTAAGCCCATTGACTCAACCCGCTTAGACTCTTAACAAAAAAAAAAAAAAAACTTTGTACATTCTTTTTTTAATTTTAAAACTAGAATAGCTCTTGAAATGAACGTACTTACGAGTTACGACAGGGGACACGGTTTGGCCCAAGATATTTCTTTTTGGGAAAATTACGCGCAGGTTCTAAGGAAGAGAATTTATCACAATAAAATCTCTTAAAATCATGAAATTACACAGAAGTCCCAAGGGACCTGGTTGTAATTATTTATGAATGTAAAATTACCATTTTGATCTTCTCTCTCTCTCTCCCCCTCCCTCTCTCTCTTCTCTCCCTTTTTCTTATCTCTTTCCTCTCTCCCTCTTCTACTGTTGTAATCTTACTCTGCAATTTCTAAATCAGCTTGACTTGAGTCTGGAGGTGGCAGTTTCAGATTTTGAACGGATCAGGGCAGAACTCAGATTTGTGTCTGAACGTAGTTGCTGATCATATGCTTCTGCACGGCAGTGGCTGGTGACGCTAATCAATGGGTTGTGTGAATGCGAAGCAGGCGGTATCGATAACTCCCGCAATTAACCACTCCGGTGTGTTTCGTGCCAATGCGGGTACGGGAAATTTGGGGAGGAATTTAGGGGAGTCGGACAAGAAGAAGAAGAGTGAGTTAGCGGGGTTGAGTAGAAGCGAGGTAGGTGAGTCGGGAAGGGCGAGTTCAAATGGAGGTTGTGATTCGTATAGTTTCAGGGCTGGGTGCCACTCCAAGCTGATGCGTTTGAGAAACTTGAGAAGGTTGATTTGCTAATTCCACCCACAATTCCCAGTTCGCTTCTGTTCTTTTTGTGGTAGCGTTCTCATATATAGTTTTACCCATAGAGTTGTTATCTGGTAGTTGATTCGGAATATCCCTTATGGATCGTACTAAACAATTTTGAATGATTCAATTTCTCAAGCTTGTCTGAATAATGCTTTTCTTCTTACTTTTGAATACTCCGAAGTATTTCCAAGTTTTCAAAGGTTGTTGTAAATATATGCTTTTTCTGTTATAAATATAGTATTTGTTGTTGTAAATAGCCTATGGAGGTGAGAAATGAAAAAAAATTTAAGTTTTCAAATGTTGTAGTAAATATTTACTTTTTTTGCTGTAAATATAGCATTTGTTGTTGTAAATAACCTCTAGACGTGAGAAATGAAAAAAAATTCAAGTTTTCAAAGGTTGTTGTAAATATATGCTTTTTATGTTGTGAATATAACATTTGTTGTTGTAAATAACCTCTGAACGTGAGAAATGAAAAAAATTCTGGTTTTCAATGGTTGTTGTTAATATATGTTTTTTTTGTTGTAAATATAACATTTGTTGTTGTAAATAATCTCTTGACGTGAGAAATGAAAAAAATTCTGGTTTTTAATGGTTGTTGTTAATATATGTTTTTTCTGTTGTAAATATAGCATTTGTTATTGTAAATAATCTCTGGACGTGAGAAATGAAAAAAATTCAAGTTTTCAAAGGTTGTTATAAATATCTGTTTTTTCTGTTATAAATATAGCATTTATTGTTGTAAATAGCCTCTGGACGTGAGAAATGAAAAAAAAATCCAAGTTTTCAAAGGTTATTGTAAATATATGCGTTTTCTGTTGTAAATATAACATTTGCTGTTGTAAATAACCTCTAGACGTGAGAAATGAAAAAAATTCTGGTTTTCAATAGTTGTTGTTAATATATACTTTTGTTGTTGTAAATATAGCATTTATTGTTGTAAATAACCTCTGAACGTGAGAAATGAAAAAAATTCTAGTTTTCAATGATTGTTGTTAATATATATTTTTCTGTTGTAAATATAACATTTGTTGTTGTAAATAGCCTTTGGACTTGAGAAATGAAAATAATTACACAGAAGTCCAAAATGGTAATTTTAAATTCACAAATCTGTATAATTTCATGATTTCAAGGGGCTTTAATTTATTGTGATAAATTCTCTTCCTTAAGACCTGCGCGTAATTTTCCCTTCTGATGAGTATATATTTTATGATTAAATAGGTGTATATTTTTTGAGATTTAATTGGAATTATTGATATTATATACCTATTTAATTATCTTTTAAGAACGTTTCCATAATTTAATCAAACTTGGGATCAAAGAATAAATCGACATAAAATCTACTCATATCCTATTTTTATTGTGCAGGAAATATTAGCTGATTTGGAAAGAAGTAGAAAAGGCAATAAGAGGATATGCAATCAGCCAAACTTAATGGCTCCCTGCAAGAAAATAGAAACAAAATCAATTGTTTGATCTGATGGAGTAAATTACAAGATATGAGATATCTTTTTATTAAGAAAAGGAGAATCAATGACCCAAGATCTAAATTATTATAAATAAGGAAGCAGAGACAAGCAACAGGAGGACAGAGCAGAAAGATCAAGAAAGAAGGGGCGAAGAAGCATAGGAGTAGAGGCTGAGCGTTTCGATTCTCTTCATCATTTCCACGGAAGGACGGAAGGACTGTGGAGGCGACGGAGAAATTTTCTTTCCTCTCTCTTCTTCTTCTTCGAACCTAAATTCTTTTCTTTTTATTTATGAATTTGAATAAAGCAATGTGTGGCTAGTTTGTTTTGCAACCTAGAGAATCTATGAACTTGTTTGGGTTTTAGAGATTATTCCCACTTGTTATTTTTGCTTAATTTTATTTCAGTTTATTTAATCTTGTGTTTATTGTTATTGTTTATTGACTGATCACCATTGAGCATGTTTTGGGGATTTAGGGTTGGACTCGAAAGAGGGAATCCTAAATTGACCTTGGGATTAAATAATGTGGGATTAGATTTAAATTTAATTAACGTGAAGTTAGGTTTTAATCTAATTTGCGTCTAGGATAGACATATACCTAGAAGCTCCGCATAGTCAAATTAGAGTGAGCCCGATTTGAATTGCACCTTAATTAATTGTGTGAGACATTGCATAATTATTTGAGGTAGGTGTATAAGTGGACCGACAGACACTTATAAACATTAATACTCTAGATTAGCTGATTAAATTTAGTCAAAGTTAATTTAGTGGGGATAAAATCTAAGAATCAAATAAGGGATTAGTGACTCTAGGTTGCTCATTTAATTATTGTGGTAGTTTTCTTATTTTTATTTTAGTTTTGATTTGTTTTTCTTTATCTTAATTAAATTCAATTTGTTTTACTCAACTTAAACGAAATTGTGAAATTAATGCTTAACTAAAGGTTGTGATACTAAGTCTTCGTGGGAACGATACTTTTCTTATCACTTTATTATTTGATACGGCCCGTGCACTTGCGGAGTTTTTTTAGGCTTTAAATTTTGCCTTATCACCTTTTTTTTTTTTAAGTTGAACATTTTCATTGATGTTTGGAGATTCCACTATATATATCGATGAATACTTTATATGCTCATCCAGAATAAATAACTTTTACTTCCTCATTATGTATAGTTATCATCGTGGTTGAGCTAGGATCGATGGATATTAGGTTCAGGCCCTTGTAATTATGTAAGAATTAATATTTAATTGTCGATTATTTACTAAGTTAGCAAAGGCGGCAAAATCATCCCGGGCTAGCTACATGATCTCAAGTATAAATAATGGATGACTTCATTGAGACCAAAAGCACAATACAGTTACGAAGGAAAATCAAGGAAGCATGTCTACACACAACGAGAAGAACATGGGTTTAATGTTGCTCTAGTTTTCTTGTTTTTCTTCCACAAACTTCCCTCCGGATTTGGAGCTCTACAGGTAGGTTTCTATGGCTCTTGCTGTCCAAAAGCAGACTCCATTGTACAACAAGTGGTGCAGCGCCGTATCATCGCCGACAGGTCCCTCGCCGCATCTCTGCTTCGCTTACAATTCCATGATTGTTTCGTCAGGGTAGGGAACTATAGTAATGAAAATTCGTTTCTTCCCATTAAAATATAACCAAAAAAAACAGTTAATTAATTAGGAACGGAATTCGTTGCTATTTAATTAGTGACAGTCTTATGGAATCTCCGAATTCCGTAAAAAATTCAGAGTTCTTTTTGTAAAAAATCATGCTGAAGAACACGTTAAATAACTGTGTTACGTGATTCTTCGTCCAGGGATGCGATGCCTCGCTTCTGATAGGCTCCGATAACAAGACTGAATCGTCGAGAACAGAGAAAGGCGCGTTTGATAGTGAATTCCTTCGAGGATTCAACGTGATCGACGAGATCAAAGAAAGCTTGGAAGCCGAATGCCCTTCTACAGTATCGTGTGCCGATATCATAGCCCTCGTGGCCAGAGATGCGGTGGGCCTCGCCGGAGGGCCCAAATACGAGGTTTTCACTGGGAGGCGTGATGGCAATGTTTCAAATGTCAATGACGTACATTTACCACAGCCTGAATTTCCAGTGAAGCAAGCTCTTGATTCTTTCACCAAAGTTGGGTTAACTTTAGATGACATGGTCACCCTCTTGGGTGCTCATACGATTGGTGTTGCTCATTGCGGTTTCTTCGCACCTAGGCTTCGTGATGATGAACCAATTCCTGGTGGGAATCAATCTAATGATCTCCCTCCAATGGATCCTGCGTTGAAAGCCAAGCTGAAAAAGATTTGTAAGGATGATGACTTTCGAAAAGCGTTTATGGACCAAGACACGCCTTTTGTTTTCGACAATTCGTTCTATAAGCAGCTTCTTGTGAGGAGGGGTATATTGGAACTGGATCAACGTCTTGCTTTTCATAATTCCTCTAGAGCTCTTGTTTCCAGGTATGCAGCAGACAATGAGGCGTTTTTGCAGAGCTTCGCTAGAGCCATAGTTAAGATGGGAAGCATTCAAGTTTTGACTGGAGAGGAAGGAGAGATTCGAAAGAATTGTAGGGCTTTTAATAATCCCAAGTAAAAACTAATTATACCTGAGAGACTAGCTAGCTAGCTTCTTGAATAATTAGGCCATGTGTGAACTAGGTATATGTTGTTCCAATGGCTAGCATCGAACTTAAGTTTGCATGAGTGCATATTTTGGCGAGATGTTGGAGATAACAAAAAGGACAGAAAAATCCCACACGGAACTGGTTTGCTTCAATTCTCATCCTTTCTATAGTCATTTTTTCACCAGAGAAATCTCATTGTTACTACGCGTATAATTAAACTAATAGATGTCGTTTTTTTTGGTAAAATTTTTTTTTTTGATAGATGTGGTTGTTAGTTGAAGCGGGATACATTCGATGTGTGATACGTGTAGTATAACTAATTATACTACGTGTATAATTACTTATTATTATGATGAGATCTAAAATGTTTAAAATTTAATAAGAATAGTCCAAATTTTGAATTTTAAAATTTGTGATTTTTAAAAGATAAATTTATTTTTATAAGAATTTATAGTTATAACTTATAAGATTATCTTTATTTTAAATTTACATATATTAAAATAAAAATTTATTCAAACTAGCTATAAAAATTAAATTAAATCTGGATCATCCAAAATTAGGATGTAACGATGTATATTGGTGATGAGCACAAAATGTGCTCCCCAGCTGGATCACTTAGTACCTAGTTTCTATGTGTTTATTGGAGAAAAAGAATCACTGGTTTTGACTAAAGAGCATTTCATGTTCCTGTCTTCTTTCAGCATCTAAAACTCCAGATGAGGTCCTTGGTAGTCCACAGTAAAGTTCTACTTGGGATAGGCAAATAAAATTTTATAATTTATAATAATAAAAATCCTAAATTAAGTTCAGTAGTAGTGGATATGAATTCTAAATACATATACAAAAGACATATGCGTAGTAGTAATAGATCAACTCTTGGAGGGAAAGAAAATTAGAAGAAAAAACTCTCAATATATATATATATTTATTTATTTATTTATTTATTTATCAATTTTAGAAATGTTCCTTTCTAACTAATATCCTCTTCACCTTATTTTCCCTTCACTTTTCTCTTCACCCAAGCATAGTTTATGTAACCTGATTGAGTGCTCGTGAGCGGACAAATAGGTAGTTTGCATTGCAGCTGAATGTATTGTTAGCTCCACGTATATTCTCGTCATTGTATTAGATGACATTTATATAAACAATTAATAAATATGCTATGTCTTTTATTTCTTTATTAGTTCACTGATATGATGAAGTTTCGATTTTGAAAGCTTAAAATTGAGTGAAGAAAATCCACGAAAGTAAAATTGTTGAAATATATATAATTCTGGTCATACAAATAAAACGTTTTTTTAAAAGGAAATTCACGATGGAAAAGTTCCACTCACATGATACTCTTGATAGCGACCAATTAAGCGGCCTCATCTTCATAACCAACATAACATAAATTCGAATTTTATGAAGCGCCGTTGTTGGAAAAGTCGAAAAGTATTTACACTCTGTTGGAAAGAATTAGCCTTACCCCAAAATGTTTTGGAATACCTTCTATCACATAAAACAAGAATAAAACTCTTGATAGCAAAGTTCAACGTACATAAAACTTAGGGAGGCGTAAGATCCCTGATGGAGGAGCTTGGGCATTTTGCGCTAAGTTCCCATCAATCATGGTGGACGGGGTTTCCGTTGAATTGCATGGAGTTAAGCCCCTTGCAGGATCCGTCCAGAATTCATAGCTTCATTATTGTACAATGCTACCTGAAGGATCAATCGTCATCAAGCTCTGCTTCTGTCCAACATATAAATACATACATGACTCAATTGCGACCAAAACCAGGCAAGAAGCATGGCTCCCCTCAAACAAAACCAACAACATGAGTCCAATCCTTCTCCTGTTCTTCCACCAACTTCCCTCTGCATTTGGTGAACTGCAGGTTGGTTTCTATGGCTCTACCTGTCTAAAAGCAGAGTCCCTTGTACAGAAACTGGTTCAGCAACGATTCAGACGCGACGCATCCTTGACCGCCGCTCTTCTTCGCTTGCAGTTTCATGACTGTTTTGTCAGAGTAAGACCCTATTAGCACTACGAACCAATTTCAGAACCAAAGAACTCATCTCCACTGCAAACAGATTAAATCTAATCTGGATGGGTCTAATGAATTTTTGCACTTCTGTTTTTTTTCAAAAAAATTATTTTAATATGTACAAAATCCAATGTAAAATAATCTCAAAAAAATGATTTTTTATATAGAAATCATTATTTAAAAATATTAAATCCGGACCTTTTTTTTTTGCCCGAAAAATCCGGACCATTGAAATTCTATTTAAAAGTCGTAAATCTCACCGCTCTCTCGGTACTCACTGAAACTAGTTGCCACTAACACTATATATATTGCAAATTTATTACTTTGCTGCATGAATTGATGACTATGTTGCATATATATATACAACTGCGTTTCTTGTTGGGATGTGATGCCTCGATTCTGATAGACTCCACGGAGGGAAGTAAATCAGAAAAGGACACGGAAGATAGCTTCTTCCCTCGAGGATTCGGTGTAATCGATGATATCAAAGAAATCCTGGAAGTTGAATGCCGATCTACGGTTGCATGTGCTGACATCATCGTTCTTGCCGTAAGAGAAATGGTGGCTCTCGCCGGAGGGCCCAAGTACGAGGTGCCCACAGCGCGATGGCCTGGTTTCAAACACTGACGACGTAGACATACCAAAGCCTGATTTTTCAGTGGGATTTACTTTCGAGTTTTTCGATGAAGTTGGGCTCACTCTAAACGATATGATCATCCTGTTGGGTGGTCATACGGTTGGGCGCGCCCACTGCCAATTCTTCTCCAACAGGCTTCCAAGACCTGGTAAGGAATCCTCTAACCCTACAATGGATCCTTCGTTGAAAGCTGAGCTGGCCAAGTTATGTTTCACCCCTACCACCTCTGAAGACGTTGCGTTTTTGGACCAAGGCACGCCGTTTACTTTTAACAATTCATTCTACAAGCAGCTTCTTCTAAGGAAGGGTATATTGAAGCTGGATCACCGGCTTGCTTTTGATAAGTCCACGAGAGCTCTCGTTACCAAGTAAGCGGCAGATAATGAGGCGTTTCTGCAGGGTTTTGCCGAAGCAATAGTGAAGATGGGACGTATCAGAGTTCTGACCGGAGTCGATGAATTGAAGGCCAGATTCGAAAGAATTGTAGGGCTTTTAATAATCCCAAGTAGAACACCCCGAGTGTTTGGGCCACCGCAACACAATTATGTTCTAGTGTGCTTTTGGTTTGCAACGTTTTCCTTTAAATTCAAGAGGAAGAGTCAGATAATGCACTATTACAGTAATGGCTACAACGTCCGTTTTAAAGGCCATTTAATGTTTTTTTCTCAAGGAACGCCTAGTTGGAGGTGTAAAAAGTGGTAAGTATTTTTCTAAAGAAAAAGAGAATACAAAAGAGATAGAGAATTCTGAACAAATTCCAACTTGCACTTTGGAGGGGGAAAAAACGCAAAAACATATCTAACAAAGGCAAAAACAAAACAGATCTAACAAATGCAAAACGCAAATCAAAGTAAATGCACCAACGTAAACAAAGTATAGATCTACAAAACGCAAAATCACAAAAACGGATCCAACAAACGTAAAAACGCAGATCAAAGCAAATGCAAAATCACATCAAATGATCTTACCAACACAAACAAAGCAAATCTAAAAATTGCAAAATTGCAAAAACAAATCTAACAAACGCAAAATCACAGAAGATCTACCATCTAACGGATGGAGGGAGCACCAAGCTTCGATCTTGGAATGACGGAAGGAAGGAGCACCGATCGAGCTTCCAACGGCTGATCTGCACAAAACTGACAAAGATGTGACGGAGAACTTCGAGCTTGGATGACACGCTTCGAGCTTGAGCACCGTAAGAGAATGGCGGTGCTTGGAGGAGTGGGAAGAGATGCCATCGTGGGGCCACGAAAAAGAACCGGATCTAAAACACAAAATTGCCTAGGGAGAGGCAAGAGAGACGCGAGAGAGAAGAGTGAAAGTGTGAGAGAGGAGTGAAAGGGAAACTAGATCGGTGGATCTAAGATAGCTAGGGTGCATTTGTGTGGGGCTTGTGAGAGAGAGAAATGTCACCCTTTTGGCATCTAAATAATTTAGATGCCAAAAGTAATGTTTTGGTGTCTAAATTTTCAATTTAGACGCCAAAAGGCAACTTTTTCCACATACAATTATAAAAATAGCACCGCCTTTATTTTTTACTTCATTTTTAAAGAGATGGACACCTTTTAGGGAGGTAAAAACCCTTTTTGTAGTAGTGATGGGGTTATTTTGAACATAGACTTTAATTTTCTTTGTTTGCCAAAGAACTAAATCTGTAGAATTTGTTCCCAAAGTATTATGGGCTAGGGGTTTTTAGTGTGCCTTCTTTAGCATACTATCTAATGTTCCTTAAAATTTCATGACTTCTCAAATATTTTGTTCTTGTTTTTTATGATCATTAAATTTTATCTAAAAAGAGTGATATTTTGATATCTTATGGGTCTAAAATGATGCAATTTTGATTTTAAAGTATTTTTTTTTATAGAAATTCATAACTAATTCAAAATTACACCATTTCCCCCTATAATATTTCTTTTCGCCGTTTATCTTACTGCAAGCCTATGGGTTACAAACAATAGTTTAGTGATAAAAAGAGTGTCGTTTCACAAGAACTATGATGAAATTGAGCTAATTATTGTAACCATATTCTTAACTAGGCTAAATGAAATCCTTTGAAATTGAGTAAGTCGAATAAGGAATTTTGATGAAAGTATTAAAGTTGAGTAATCGAAAATTGATTCTATTTCAAGAGGTTATAGGCTCAGGATTATTTATTCCCCATTGTATTTCATAAAACTATGCAATTATCCACTTATATTGGTTAAATGAGTCTATATGCTAGTCAAGAGTCTAAAATCATCAACCAAGCTCTCAAGTCAAGATTGAATTTTAATTTTTGTTAAAAATATTCAATCTCTGTTTTATAATTAATGAAAACCATCCTTCTAAAACAATCCTTCAATAGATTATGCTAGGTAGTTAGATATATCTCTATTACAACAACAAATCATCCATTTAATTCCTAAATTTCAAGTCTAACATGGTTTTTCTTAAGTTCTATGCAATCAAAATATTTATCTCAAACATCTTTCAATTGAACTATCTAATAATGTGTGGTGACCAAGCATAAGATAGCATTAACTAAGAAGAAAGAAAAATAAACATAGATACTCATTAACTAACAAAAGTAAGATAATGTAGTAGTTTAAATCCATACAATGGGTAAAAGTAATCCGAAATGATAGTTTTTAGCCACTCATCATGGCGTTACATGCCAAAATCTCAGCACAAAAACATCAACCATGTCATCAAAATAAGAGAAAAAGGGAGAAGAACAAGAAAAATCTAAGATTTTTGGCTCAAATCTCTTTGAAACTCCAACCCAAGTCTTCAAATCTGTAAGGCTCTCCTTACCTAAATTGTCTGTTTAGACGCATCCTATCAAGTTTTTAACTACATTTTCACATCAGATAATTAAAACGCATAGCTTCATTTTCAAGCAGTTTGCCGTAGTTTTGTTGTGGTGAACTAGTAGCGATATGTGCACTGATTTGGGTAAAACTCTCATTGATTTTTGTCGTGGGGTTTTGCTATGGCAAAATGGAACTGAATTGCAAAGAAAAATCATTGGTTTTCGCCGTGCTTTTGCTGTGACGAACCCGTGGCAAGTGTATGGATCATCTTTTTCCTTTTCATTTGATTCTTACATTATTTTCCTTCTTTCATAAACTTTCCATGATCTTCCCAAGCTTTCACATATGATCATCATTTCCTACAAAAAGCAGGATTTTATGAGATGCTACAACTCTTTAAATAGTAAAAACTATTCACATTTAGCTCAATATTTTTTTAAAATTTGAATATTGTTCAAGGTTCTGAAACTCGGATCGGTCACTGAACCGGTCGAAGTACTGGGTTAAGGGTTAGTGGGTCAGACCGGAGTCAGCCCGAAGTCAACCCGGGCCTAGACCGGTGAGGTATAAAAAATTGGAAAATAATTAATTTATGATTACACCAACCAAAATTTGACATCCTATATATCATTTCAATACTTTGGATCAGTGACAAAATAATCATATACTCCAATACTTGTGGCATATTCAGATCACTACAAAAAAATCAGTTTTTTGTGGCGGAATTTTTCCTCGCAAAAAAGCAAATTTCCGTCGCAAAAACGGTTTGTGACGGAATTTGCGGCGGAAAAAATTCCGTTGCAAAATCAGCCATCGCAAACCAATTATCCGTCGCAAAATTGTACATTTCCGTCGCAAAATTTGGATTTTGCGGCGGAACAATTTTCTCTCGCAAATTTCAAGATTTGCGAGGGAAAAATCAATTCCTCGCAAAATTTTGGATTTTGTGAGGGAAATAATTCCCTCGCAAAATCTCGAGACTTTGCGAGGGAAGCTATCCCTCGCAAAATTTGAACTTTTGCGAGGGATTGATTCCCTCGCAAAGTTCAAATTTTGTGAGGGATCGTTCGCCCTCGCAAAATTTTTATATTTGCGAGGGAATAGAATTCCCTCGCAAAATTCAGTTCTGCGAGGGAATCCAATTCCCTCGCAAAATTCAGTTTTGCGAGGGAATCCAATTCCCTCGCAAAATTCAACCACTATTGAATTTTGCAAAATTCAATAATGATTGAATTTTGCGAGGGAATAGGATTCCCTCGCAAAGTTCCCAATTAAATTTTTTAAAAATTAAAATTATTTTAAAAATGTAATTAATTTCATAAAAAATATTAAAAATTAGAAATTAAAAAGACTTATATATGATAAAAAGATATTGTAACAAGCATCAAAGTTTACATAAAAATAACAAAATATTACAAAGTATAATGTTTCAACAAAAATAAACTGAAAAAAAGTCTAAACTGTAGCAGTCTGGGCAGGATCACCATCGGTATCGCCATCACCATCACCATCAGGAGACGACCCCGTACCCTTGTCTTTCATAAGGGATTGGAGAAGTTGCCGCAACTCTAAAATCATCTTTCCTTGCTCCTTCATCAGCGCTTTTGGTTGTAGATCCGGTATGACCAAAGGTGCTGTGATGATGCTTGGAGCTTAGAAGACATGAGAAAATAGTTAAAATATGGACAATATTTGGCTCGAATAGGTAAGGCTACCCATTACCTATCTCATGTGCATGCATTGTGCTTTTCTTGAACATTACAATATAACACATGCTTTTTCCCATATAACATTACAATATAACAACATTTAACTTATAAAATTCAGAACCCATGCTTTTTCCCTTGCAACGGAAATTTCAGCAAAATACCAATTCAAGTAAACTTTCTTCTCCAATGCTACAGCCAAATAAAACCCCTAAGCACCAAATGGAATAAATATCGTAGTTTCTCAAGAACCTTCTAACTTTTTATAATAAAACATCCAAATTTTATCTTCAAGCAAAATTCGGATCATAATTAACCAAAATAGAATTTAAATCCTTCACCACAATCAAAATACTCTAGATACACATGTCGATATAAATATCTTCCCCTTTTAAACATTTTGTCGAACACCTTGTAGGCAATCAAGACCAACTCATAAAAAGGATAGACCTCTATTCATAACTATCAACAAATAATGCAATATCCAAACATCAGTTCAGTTTCAGAAAGCTTCTAAAATCAACTCCTCAACAAAAATTAATATCAGAATCTTCTTCCTTTTGTCCAAACTCCGTTGTCTAATAATTTCATTCAGTAGACATTCTAGCTCATTTCTTTTACCTTAATCAACAACAATCATGAAAAAAAAACGAGAGAGAGAGAGAGATGATTTGGTGATGAAGGATCAGAAGTCTGGAACTGTTTGGCACTAGAAAAAAATGATAGATTGAAGCTTACACCCACATACATAGATGGAATAGAGAGGACTCCAAAGGAATAAACGAACTCAACTCACCCTGCCTCCCACATCACACAAAACAAAAGACAAAGAAGAGAAACCGTCGATTATCCCACGCATAGCAACGACCACTGGATAAAGAGGATCACACACACACACACCACCAACAAACAAAGAGAAAGGCAGAGTAGAGCGATGGAGAGGAGGAATGGAGATAAAATCCCAAAATTTCAGACTCTTGAAGCTTCTAGTCTCTTGAGAAATCGGGAAAAATCTGAGGAAAATTTTCCTTCTATCACTGTTTATTTTCAGGGTCATTACAATAACAGATAAATCAGGGGAGTTCCAATTCAAATCCAAGAGACTTGTATTTGGCATAGAAGTCAATCAACTAATAATTCAGGGTACATAAACAATACCTGGGCCTTGTGCTACAAGGCTTAATTTATTGGACGGTCAATGCCACCTCCGGCCATAACCTCTTCCATGATCCCATTGGCCACCTCCATGCCATCCACCAGATTGATGATGCAGAATCTGCAAAGAGATAAGGCTCAGTAGAAGCAAAGAGAATACTTTGATCAGAACCTTGTCTTCTCGCATAATCTTACAATGCATGCACCAGATTAATTATTAGTTGTAGTTGGGCTCAGAGTTTCAAGGAAGAAGATCAAAACTTGATGATTAAATTGAAATTTGAAATCTCAAGCTAGTGAGAAAGGAAGAAGAATCAACCAGATTAACAAAAAAGCATAGAACCCCCTTAATATAACCCCATCCGCAAAGAAGGAACAGAGAACCCAAGAATTGCGGACCGCAGATCAGCAACGAGCTCGCACAGAACAACCCTAGAAGCTCTTCCTTCCCAATACACCTTCCCACCAAAAACAGCCTTCAAACTATCCCGTTTCCATAACCGTCCAGCAGAGAATAAACTGGTTTTCCAAACCTAAATTCGAACAGCACCGAAATCACCCACCAGCAACATAGAGAAAACAAAACAGAACAAAGAAAATCGAATAACAACAGCAGCAGAACCTCGGACCGAAGGGAGAGACGCCGGTGACAATCTGACCAGCGACGGTGACAGTTCGCAGACGGAGGTGACGAAGGGAAGAACGCGCAAGGCTAGGGTTCTGAAAGAGTAACTCGGTCTCTTCCTCACTCTCGATGAAATCGTGCCTCCACCGACAAAACAAAAAGCGCAAGGCAAGGCTTCAGTTTTTTTTTTTTTCATTTTACCACTTAAGTTAAATGGAGGGAAGAAAGAAATTTTTGGAGGGAAAATAAATTTCTTTTTGCATTGGAGAGAATATGTAAATCTTTTTAGAAGAATAATAGTTTGAGAAAATTTTATATAAAGTTGTTTAAAATAAAAAAATTCTAAGTTAGATTGTTAAACCCAATAAATCCTTAATTAAGAATAATATGATTCATTTAAACCAAATGAGTTTTTGTGTTTAGGAATAATGATTAAAAATGTTGAGTTAAAAAAAAAAACACACATAACACCATTATCAACTAAATGTTTTTATTAAAATTTTGAATAAATTTTTATTTTTCAAAGAACTCAAATTATTTTTTTGTCAATAGAAAAATCAGTGAAAATACTTATAGGTTTCACTTATAGGTTGTTTTTTTTCCATGTTAATAAATATCTTTTACTGGGCACTTCATATCGGTGCGCATTTAAAAAAACTTATAGGTTGTTAACTTTTAAATATCTTCAATGAAAATATCGGTGCACGTTAATAAATATCTTTTAAATAATTTGTTAAACATTCTTGATGTAGTTCTCAGGGAGATCGAACTCGGGTACTGTTACTGAGGACTTCATAAACCACACCAACATGGCAAGAGTAGCAAATTGATGGGTAATAACAACAAAAAAAATAAAAACAAATACTTACTCAATTACTAAAAGTGAACTGAATCTTGATGTATATGATATATATGTGTGTGTGAATCATCAAAATAAAAAAGAGGAGAAAGAAGCCAAGATTGAGGGCCAGTTGGTGTGGGGAGTGGAGCCCAGAGGAGAGAAAACATATGGAAGAGGGTAATTAATGAATAAAAGGGTCAGTGTGAAAAAAACAAGAGTGATCAAAGTCTTTTTGCTAGGCAACAAAACGAAACGTTGTCAACAATGTGTAAAAGTTGTTATTAGTCCTCTCAGGAGAAGTAATATGTGTAACACTTCCTCTTCCTACACGTTAAGGCGATGACACAACACTACTATTGTGTAAGATTCTTAGATGGATGAAGAGATAGAGACCAGTCTCCATTATTTTATTTTACATATATTAAAAGACTTCAATCTTTACAAGTTTGATGTTTAATCTCAAGCTAAACATAGATTAATTAACTAAATTGAAGCATAGTGACTCATACACAAAAACATATTATTATTATAAATTTGAATAGGCGTTCACTAAAAAAAATATAGTGGATTGATAACAAAATTCTACCGCTAAATTAACTTAATGACTGCATTACATCATTAATTAATTAGTGACAGTCCATTTGGCAACAAATTATCCATTTCTGTTGCTAAATTATATTAATAATCTACTATATATATTTTCATCAAAATGTACAATCTCTTGCTACAATTATTGAAAATCAACTTTAAGCAACACACACTATCTCTCAAACTCTCTTTATCTCACAATAATCCAAAAAATTCATCTATTTTTTCATTAAAAAATTACATCAATAAATATATTTATTGTATAAATATATTAAATAAAAAAGAAAAGAAAAAAAGACTTTCAGCGGCGACATTAAGTCGCTGCTGAAACATACTTTTGGCGGCGACTTATGAGAGTCGCCACTGAAAGTATGACTTTCGGTGGCGACAAAAATTGTTGTCACTGAAAGTCGCACTTTCAGTGGCGACAATTTTTGTTGGCGCCAAAAGTCAAAACTTTCAGCCGCGACATTAAGAGTCGCCACCGAAAGTCTATTTTTTTGTAGTGCATGGACCAAAATGATAGAACTGCTAATAAGTACTATATATATATATATATATAATATTTTTTTGGAGAGATATTTAACAAAAAAAAAATATATATATATACTATTTTGCGAGGGAATATAAATTCCCTCGCAAAATGTGATGATTTTTGCGAGGGAATATAAATTCCCTCGCAAAATGTAAGGACATTTGCGAGGGAATTAATTTTCCCTCGCAAAATGGCCAGAATTTTGCGATGGATAAAATTTTCCCTCGCAAAATGTGACAATTTGCGAGGGAATTATAGTTCCATCGCAACATTGGGGGAAATATGCTGGGATTTTTTTTTCTGAAGTTTGCGACGGATAAAAATATCCCTCGCAAAATGGGCAAATTTTGCGAGAGAACAAATCTTCCCTCGCAAACTGGCCAAATTTTGCGAGGGAATAACTCTTCCCTCGCAAAATTTGCTCATTTTGCGAGGGAATCTTTCTTCCCTCGCAAAATAGCGAAAAATTGGGGGGAAATTTCCCCCCGTTTTTTTCGCTATTTTGCGAGGGACAAGATGTTCCCTCGCAAATTCCACATTTTGCGAGGGAATTCTTGTTCCCTCGCAAAATTGGGAAAAAATGGAGGGAAATTTCCCCCCAAATTTTCGCAATGGGAGAAGTTTGCGAGGGAATAAAAATTCTCTCGCAAAATACCTGAAAATTTTGCGAGGGAATGTCTGGTCCCTCGCAAAATTGAACATTTTGCGAGGGAATGTCTCATCCCTCGCAAATTTCCAGTCAATTTGCGAGGGATAATGATTTCCCTCGCAAAAATCCCAATATTTGCGACGGAATTTTTTCCCTCGCAAAATTCCGTCGCAAATATGTGTTTTTCTTGTAATGGATATCCTTAACAATTTTCTTTACAGCTTACATTTGACATCCACTAAGCAGAGCCAACCGAAAAAGAGAAACCACAAAATGGCAGTCAATGAGCAGAGAGCACTGAGAAGTTTGAGAAAGTTGAGTTTGACAATGGGAAGAGTCGGAAATCACACATACGTTGTTTCAAATCTGATATGAATCAGATTGCATTCTTATTAAAAAAAAAAGGAGAAATAATTTTTTTTTAAAAAAAGGTCTAACCCAGTGACCTGTCCGGGTTACCTCGGGTTTACCGGGTCAGACCGGGTTCACCAGGTCAGGCCGTTTTTATCCTAAACCGGACCGATTTCGTGGCCGGTTTCCAATCTGAACCGGCCGGTCCGGTCTGATTTCACAAACCATGATATTGTTTCACCAAATAACATTTTCTTTTATATATGTATATTTTATGCACAAATTGATTCCAAGAACCTATAAAAGTATGGGAAAATGTGTTGAAATGTGTAATTTCTAGAGATTATTAATATCAAAATGTGACTCATTTTAGGTAGAATCTAATTATTACAAGAAACATGCAAGAACAAAACTTTTATGAGGTTGGGTCATCACAATGGCCGGGTATTAGAGAGACTCATATTAGAGGCCTCAAATCCAAGTATTCCTCATTGGTGGCACATGATGATTAAAAGGGTTTCTATTAAGCAATGTTCAAATGCACATCATTAAAGAGTGTATTAGAGTGTAATCAACACTTATTTAATATAGGGAAAATGACAGAAAAATATCACTTAAACTTTAAAATTATGTTGACAACAACAATAATAAGATTAATAAGAACAGTAAAAATTGACAATTCGTTTTGTTCCAAGATCACCTATTTGCGATTTTAAAGTTCAAGTGATATTTTTTTAGGATTTTTCTTTAATACAAGCATCTAACTTAACTAGTTTTTAAAATATCAGCAAATTAATTATCAAACTTACAATGTTCAAGATCTTTGCCAGTATGATCTTTTTCCAATATTTATGTAAGTCATTTAGCATCAACTAGTTCTTTTATGTTTTATGTTCACAAACATATGGACAAACTATTTAGATTGACACGACAAATTAAAACAGTGGCTCGGCATGATAAGATATGCTGAAGAGTTATCCCCATATTATTCACCTACCCCCTCTCGGTCTTGTCTTGATCCTCCAACTTGTCTTTGTTTTGATCCCACCAACCTCATTATTGATACAAAGCAGCCATTAAAATTGCCACGTGTTCCCCGAAATGGTTTCTGATATTAATTCAGTATTTTTAAACTCCTGTTTGCATTACATGAAGTTTCCACTCACAATTTTCACACACGAGTTTGATCCACTTCAATTATTGAAACTTTTCGAATTGCCTTCACTAATGACATTGGATTCTTATATACTCTAATTAAAGAAATCAGTTTGTGTCGGTGTGCTTAAAATTGTACTAAAAATAACGGTGGCACTACACATATATTTGCAAATTAAATCACTCGAGAACATTTTTGTATATACACGCTCCAAACATGTCGCAGACCTTGAGGGCTTTGGCTTCGGAATTCTCGTATCACCTCTACTTCTGGTTTTTAATATAAAATTTATTTTGTATTTTTTTTTTAATTAACGTTGGTACTTGGTATTATTATATTAAACAGTGGAACGAGAATTAAGTTTGATGATAGAATACACATTCACGAATGTGCGTGCCTGCAGCCAGCTTTTGTCGCCACGCATGCGAAAACTTTTTATCCGTAGGGTTTAAACTTGAGCATATTGTGCGCACATCTCCACAGACTAAATTTTACAGACGCTTTAAATGTAAACTTAACGGTTTTTGCTTTTTGTAAGTGTTTTTACGATTTATGAGACAGATATATCAGAAGAGTTTTATATTAACATGCGATTTTTGTTTTTTGAAATTATGATTTGGGTGTTTCCACAATTAAACTTTATATATAGATGTGTGTCTAACGAAAGTGTCCGCCCTCTCCCTCTTAATATAAATATATATAGGACTATAGGAGCAAATAGATACATATATGATGTACTGAATTGAAAAACAAAAGAAAACCTTGAATACCTTGCCGGAATCACAAGACGCAGCAACTGATAGATGGATTAGGTTTCTTTCATTGTTCTATTTCTCATTTTCTTCTATTAATCTAATATTTACAGTTAGATTAAAATAATATACGATTTAAATTCAATCTCTTATAAAATTATTTTTATAAACACAAACAAGTAGATTTAAATTCTTAAAATCTAATTTAGACCATTGATATATAATTACTATCCATGAAAAATAAATAAATTTTAATTTATGAAATATTATTATTATAATAATTTTATAAAATACTAAATTTAAACTATTTTATTTTATAATTTAAAGGTAAAGATGAGATAATATAAGAAGATAAGAAGGACAACAATGAGAGTGTCTCTTCCTGACGGATCAGCCATGCTGTTTAATTTCCCAAAACCACGCCTGCCGCCGGGCTCTTGCTTTTATATGGAGCCCATCAATATAGTTATTAATAGTTTCATGTGGGGCCAGCTAGTCACTTCTCACTACCGTGAGAGTGTAGAAGACCTCTTCCTGCTCGATATATACAGCTTCCCTTTCCCCTTCCTCAACCCACACAAATATTCAGAAATCCAATAATGAAGATATCCAATATTATCCTCATCTTCTTTTTCGTGCTGCCCTTCGCATATGCCGACCTCAGGGTTGGATTCTACGGCAGAAGCTGCCCATCCGCTGAGACTATCGTACGTCAAGTTGTGCAGAGACGATTCAATCGCGAGAGAACCGTCGTCGCGGACTTGCTTCAAATACACTTCCACGATTGCTTTGTTAGGGTAAGCACTAGTACACGTCTGAGCGACTCTGTTACTTTGTTTTTGTTCATGTGATGTGTCAGATATAAAAGTTGGCGGTATGGTTAAATTCAGGGATGTGATGCCTCCTTACTAATTGATCCAAGAGGGCAAAGCAGATCGGAGAAACAGGCAGCAACCAACAAAAACCTCGAAAGCTTTGACTTGTTCGACGACATAAAGGCCGCCTTAGAAAAAGCCTGTCCTTGCACAGTTTCATGCGCAGATATCATAGCACTAGCCACAAGGGACACGGTGGCTCTGGCGGGAGGACCCAGATACAATGTTCCAACGGGGCGGCGAGACGGGCTGGTGTCAAATCCTAGTGAAGTGAATATTCCCGGACCAGACCTCTCGGTGTCTCAGGCATTCGAATCCTTCTTCAGAGGAAGAGGCTTTTCATTGGAGGAGATGGTTACTCTTCTGGGGGCACACACGGTGGGCTTCACTCACTGCAGTCTGGTTCGAAACAGGCTTTCCAGTTTTGGAAAGCGTGATCCTACTATGGACGGTGCTTTGGATGCTAAGCTGGGAAGAACGTGTGGGTCGTCAAGGCGGCCGGCCAAGAACGATCCTCAGATTGTGTTGGACCAGAACACGTCGTTTGTGTTTGATAACGAGTACTTCAGGCAGATCAGGAAGGGGAGGGGTGTGCTTCATATTGACCAGCAATTGGCTCTGGATAATTTATCTAGACACATTGTTGCTGGTTTTGCTGCGAATGGTGCGAGTTTTAATCGAAACTTCGCAAATGCTATGATCAAGCTGGGAAGCCTTCATGTTTTGGTTGGAAACTCTGGAGAGATCAGGAAGAATTGCAGGGCTTTTAATAATCCTCGCTAGAAAAGTGTGTTTGTGTTTGGGCAATCACGTTGCGGAGGCCAGTAATAAGTGGACCCTCACTAATTAATAAGTGGACCCTCATTAATTAATCACTAGTTTGTTGTACGTATCCCACTCATCACCTTTAATTAGGTGTATTATTAAGTGCATGGCATCATTATAGCCCTACTTTACGTACTTTGGTATGGCCCACCCATGTACATGCATGTAGCCTGTTGGTGGATGGATGCTGCTCTTGTGTTGTGCATTGATGATGTCCAATTCAAACTTTATACTTTAAATTACTTTAGTGATGTGAATGAGTACTTATGGATTAAGTTATCGGGCATGCATGAATGCTCGTTGCTATGAAAAATAAATATTAATATATGTTACGTTATTTGGGTTTGGTTCTTAATTACAAGCTTATTGCAAAAAGTTATCAAATTAACAAATCTGTGTCTATAAGATGTACTCTTATATACTATAC
This sequence comes from Acacia crassicarpa, assembly GCA_034222035.1. Classification (NCBI taxonomy): domain Eukaryota; kingdom Viridiplantae; phylum Streptophyta; class Magnoliopsida; order Fabales; family Fabaceae; genus Acacia; species Acacia crassicarpa. The sequence goes on along the minus strand of JAWXYG010000002.1, from coordinate 63,864,590 downwards.
AGTATACATTGATCCACACTAATTAGATTAAATAAAAAATAATAATGATCGAATCAGTAGACACGGCTAGCTGTTTTTAGTTTGAATTTGAAAAAAGTTGTCGGCCACTGATAGAGGCCGGGGCATGAAAAACGTTTTAGTAACTTTTTCTTTTTCTTTTTTCGTTTTTCCCCCTTTAACCATCATCAGCAAAATTTTCCAGTTTTTTTTTTTTTTTGGGGTCAACAAATTTGTGTGGCTTAAAGCGCTACGGACTAAGAAAAGAGAAGTTGGAGAACACAAAACGATGATGCGCATCTAAGGGCGAGAGTATTCATTAAAATTTGAACACCCAAATTAATTCTTGCTAGACAATTTAAGAATACTCTAATAATAAGGGTCCCCCCACCCCAAAAAAAAAAAAAAACTCTTAAATTCCAAATCTCACCTGCGCTCTGAACATTGTTTTTTTTCAAAAAATAGTCATCAAGAAAAATTAACGATTCATTTAAAAAAAAAAAACACGACTGATAAATTTGCAATGATTATGATATAATATAGTATATATGCACTATGGACTAAATTCTAGGTTATGTCATTAGAATTGACTGTATTTATAAAATGGCATATATGTAAGAAAAATAATATATTTTTAAGACATCAAGTTTTTTTAAAATAACTTATATTAAGGAGGAGGAGAATTAAAATGACCCTAATCTAAAACATTATCCGCATGGGTCTCCAGCAAACTTTCGCGTGAATTCCGCCCAGTCTTGTCCTCTTCCTTTTTCTTCCCTTTAATAATAACCAGCACTCAGTCTTGTCTTGAATCTTGATATATATGATCCCTCATCCCTTGTTTCTCTCAGTTCCACCTTTCTAATTATAAACACAAAAGCAGCGTTAAAAAGGTGCTACAGAATCCCCAAAAAAGCTTCTAATTTGGCATTTCAATACTGTTTGCGCTACTTGAAGTTTTCTCTCACTAAAGAAGACAAGTTTTACTGTCAATTTATGCCGTTGGAACTTCATTTAGTTAATGACATTGGATTCTTATATATATAACCAATAAGGATCTTATGGCACTGTATATGTATGAGAGTACTACTTGCAAAAACCAAGCCCGCTTTTTTTTGCTTTTTTGTTTTTATATTCAGCACTTTTATGATTACATATTTGACTAGCTAGTCACTCCTCATTATAGTAAGCAAGCGTAGGAGAGACCTCCTCCAGCTCTATATAATATAATTCTTCCCTTCGGCTCAACTCAACACACATATATATTGAGGAAGTCAAAAATATGAAGATATACAATATCATCCTTGTCTTCCTTTTTCTGCTTCCCATTGCATTTGCCCACCTCAGGGTTGGTTTCTACCGCAGAAGCTGCCCATCCGCTGAGACCATCGTCCGTCGAGCTGTGCATAGGCGCTTCAAACACCACAGATTCATCACCGCCAACTTGCTTCAAATGTACTTCCACGACTGCTTTGTTAGAGTAAGAAAGAGACTCATCGTTCTTCTTTTTGTAAATCTTCTTACATATTTTATATATTTATACACGCGTACATATATATATTATTAAGTAACTTATTTAGCTTTTTTAATCTCTCCACACATAAAAGTTAACTAGATCTTATATTACAAGAGAAGTAACAATATTGTGGCTGTGGTTCAATTATATTTCAGGGATGCGACGGCTCCATACTAATAGATCCAAGGGTGGGAAACGCATCAGAGAAGCAAGCACCACCCAACGTAAAGCTCGATAGCTTTGAGCTGATCGACGACATAAAAAGAGCCTTGGAAAAAGCCTGTCCTTCCACGGTGTCGTGCGCAGATATCCTAATACTGGCCACGAGGGATGCGGTGGCTCTGGCGGGAGGACCAAGATACAGCGTTCCCACGGGGCGGCGAGACGGGCTGGTGTCAAATCCAAAGGAAGTGAACGTGCCAAAATCATCATTCTCAGTTTCTCAGGCGTTCGAATCATTCAAAGCAAAAGGCTTTTCATTGAAGGAGATGGTGGCTCTTCTGGGAGCACACACGGTGGGCTTCACTCACTGCAGTTTGGTTCGAGGCAGGCTTTCCAGTTTTGGAAGGCGTGATCCAACAATGGATCCTGCATTGGACGCTAAGCTGGTTCGAACGTGTGGGTCGGCGAGACGGCCGGCGAGGAACGATCCTCAGATAGTGTTGGACCAGAACACATCGTTTGTCTTTGATAATGAGTACTACAGGCAGATCAGGAAGAGGAGAGGTGTGCTTCATATTGACCAGCAATTGGCTCTGGATAATTCGTCCAGACGCATTGTTGCTGGTTTTGCTGCGAATGGTGAGAGTTTTAAGCGAAACTTCGCAAATGCTATGATCAAGCTGGGAAGCCTTGAAGTGTTGGTTGGAAAATCTGGGGAGATTAGGAAGAATTGTAGGGTTTTAAATCATCATCACTAGGCTAATAATATGTACTTGGCCAATCACGTTCTGAGTTAATAATGGGGTCGTTGTCCTCTTATCCGAGCAATGGCGGAGCCAGGATTTAAATTTTGTGGGTGCATAATTAATGGTATAATTTGAGGGTTCGCCCTCCGAAAAAAATTTTGTTAGGAAAGTTTTAAATACATTAAAAAATAAAAGAATATAAACAATAAAAAAAAACCTTCAACTTAACATAAAAAAATAATAATCAATGGTCAACTAAACTATTACAACAAAACAATTACAAAAGCATTTTTCAATTCTTCGTTCCTTAAAAATATTGCATTATATATTCATCATTAATTTTATCAAATATATCACGTTTAACATAAATGTGTCAAGAGTTCTTTAAAATCATACAAGGTGAGTTTGAAATGTCTACAATAAGATAATTAAATTTCTTCTTAGGACTTTGAATCAAGCAAAAGAAGAATGAAATATTTATTTCCCAAATCAAATACCTGCGAGAATTTCTTAAGAAATATGGAACGGATCACTACAACAAAGCTGATACCCCTTTGAGCTCAACAACTTTTGTAATATCCTAATTTTTATTTTTAGGATTTATTTATAATTAAGAATGAAATTATATATGATAAATGTATTTAATTTATAATTTATTATCAGCGTTGCTGTTATTTTTATGACTTCTCTACTTGGTGTTTTTTAATTTAAGAATGTATATAAAATTATTTAAAAGAAAATAGCATCAATGGGAATCGATGTATATAACAACGGAAAAAAAATAAGAATGGAAAAAGAATGAGTCAAAATTTCAAATCAATGGGAATCGAGGATGTATAGACATATCAAAGGGGAAAAAAAATAAGAATGGAAAAGGGACCAGATGAGTTCAAACCGCTGACCTTTTACTCAACAATCAAGATTATCACGGAGCTATGGACCCACTGATACTAACATGTTACAGCTAAAAATATATAGTTTTTCAAAATTTTATGGGTGTATTTGCACCCAAAGAAATATATGTGGCTCCGCCAGTGTATCCGAGTCTTTATACTACCTCATGTCCTAAGACACAATTATTTTTTAAAAAAAGGCTAAAAAAACTAAATAAACTACTTAATCATGCAGTATATGTTATGCATCATCAGATTATATATTAATTTACAAGTCAAATAAATTAGTTTAACGAAGAACCATTAATATAAATATTTTAATGTAACTTAATTAGCCTCCTTAATATCTTAAAAAGAGTCAGCTGAGTCTTAAGAATTAATGACCAGAGGTGGTATATATATAAGTGAACCTGGTTCAATCATTTGTCTCGTTGTATCCCTCTCACTTTTGGGGACTTGGTTATTTTGGAGGGATTTTTTTTTTTAAAAAAAAAGTTTTTTGACATTTTTCAAATGCCTTCAAACTAGGACATGCATGGATCTCGTATGAAATCAAAAACAAAACTCGTCCAGCTACCAGTATTTCATAGCATTACATACTACCTGTATGTACAAAAACACAAATGCACGTGGCCTTTGCACAATGGCGGAGCTAGAAATTTTTGTTTGTGGGTACACAATTAATAGAGAGATTTGGGGGTTCGGGGCAGCGCCCCCGATTTTTATTTTTTATTTTTTAAAAAGGAAAGTTAAAGGTTGTGATGATGACAAGCAGCTAATTAAAGAAGAAAGAAATAGACCTTTTCAAGTTTTTTGAAATTAAAATTTCACATTCAACATAGAAATTTTATCTTAACTTGAAGGAAAGTGTTTTTCCAACACCAGCTCAAACAGATGTATACTTAAAAAGAAACATCAGAGGTTGCTCAAAGCTCAGAAAGAATATGCCCTATGCACATTCAAAATGTACTTATGTGGTGAAAATGTTCTTTTCCAAAAAGAATTGCCTCACCAACATTCGAACCAGGGACCTCATATGTTCAAGACCCACATGATAACCAGCTACACTAGCCAACTAACTACATTGATATTCCTTCACTATATATATATATTCTCATTTTTTGTGGGTGCAAGAACAAATGTGGCTCCGCCACTGCCTTTGTATATGAACCTGGCTAGAAAGTAAGTAACTGGTATATTTCAATTTAGTAGCTAAAAAATGAAAAATATCTTGCTGGTTGGCTCTCCAGCCAAGCCAGCAAATTAAATTAATCCATCACATGTCTTGTACTCTCTCAGGTCTTTGTTATAAGCCATATTTTAAGTGTTAATCTTGATTTTAAATAAATAAATATATATATATATATATATATATATATATATATATATATATTTATCAATATTTTACTAATTTTCTCTTATTGATGCTTTATAAAAAAATATTCAAAGAAAAAAGGAAATTAAGGAAGATGATTAGGATGTCTTCTTATTTCATATTATTAACTCTGAGGGTCCTAAGTTCTGAGGACTGTACATATCCAGTCAGCTATATCCATGTTGAAAAAATCTCTGCACATATCAGCAGGTAGTATTTTCTTCCAAACAGATGAAGCCAAGGGGCAATCCTTGAAAACATGATTATTATTTTCTATATGCTACCTTGGAAAAGTGTGCATCTTTGATTCATAGTCATTCCCCTTCTAAAACGCTCGCCATTTGTTAGAAGGCGATCTTTTAGGAGCAGCCATGTGAAAGTTTTAACTCGTTCTGGCATAGGAAATTTCCAGACTCAAGTACATTTTATTTATCACTATTTGCATTCCAATTCAACGACTCAGCAGCATGGTAGGAAGACTTGATGGAAAACTCGCCAGATGATGTTAAAGTCCAATAGCAGCAGTGTTCGTGAGGGAGTTTCCTCTAGTCAAAATGTTTGCATATTTTATCCACATAAATCATATATTTTAGTTTTACAAAACTATACAGACTTCCTTTTTTGGCAGGGCATTTCCAAAATAATATATGAATGTGTGTGTGTGTGTTTTTTTTTAAAGGCATTTTATCCGCTAAGTAATATGTTGGTGATGTTATTTACTAGGTTTGAGGCGATCCAAGAATGGCGAGGGAAGACGGTCTCGGCTCTTCCTGGTCTCTATGCTTCTTTCAGTTTTTAATATAAAAAATATTTATTTAATTTGATTAAATTAAAGAAGTTAGTTAAAGCAGTTGATATGATTTTTTTTTTTCTAAAATACTCTAATACTTTTCATTAATTTTCTTCATCTTTTTCTCACATGAATATAGCTGAGGAAACATCAACATAATAGAGGTAAATCAGAAAATAATACAGAACATGGAATATAAATTTTATATTTAGGATTAAGATTAACTCAGTAACAATTAGATCCTATATTATTAAAAATAGAGGGGAGTAAATCCGGACCCAGCAATTGAAATTAGGAGAGGCAAAAATTATAGAAATGAACCCATAGTTTTAGAAAATTACATTTATGTCTCATAAAAAGTTTCAATTTTTAGTTTAGTCCCTCCATAAAACTATATAGAGGGGGACTAAAGTGAAAATACTAAAATTTTATGAGGCTAAAATGTTATTTCATAAAATTTTGGGTTATTTTTTGTAATTTTCTCTCCTCTTAATTTCAATTTTAAATTTTTTTATATAATTTTAGGGGGGGCGGGGGCCACCCCTAGCCCCCCCCTAATTCCATCCTTGGGAGTAATAACTAATCGTCCATTTCAAAAAGTAGTACTGATATTCTGACTTCTGATACACAAAAGAATGATGGTGGGGATGTTTTTTCTAATTATAGTTTTCTTCATTTATTTTATTTTTTTTAAAAAATATATTTATTTTGTTGAGTAGAAATCTGAGGATGTTCGGTGGATGGTATGAGCATGATGGTGGCATGAAACATAAAGTCAGGGCATGTATAATCTCATCATTACCGGTTTTTTAATTTTTTATCACGATTATATTCGTTCATCACAAAATCATAATGATCAATAAAATTACTTGCATTAGTCAACGATGGCGATGTGAAGTGGACATCATCGTCCATTGAGAAAACAAAGAGTTGGTGCCGCAAATTTTTTTTTTTTTTTTTTTAAATGAAGTTGCAGACGTGCAGCCAAGTGCATCTTGTCTTATCGAATCAAACCCAATCCATGGACCATTTTTTTTCTTTAAAAAAAATAGTTGAATTTTCGAACCGAATCTTAGTTGTTTAAATATAATTATATATTTGCCATCCTAATAATACTTAAAAATATTTTTGACCAAAAATAATAATAATACTTAAAATATTAAATTTGAATCATATAAATTCATCACACCTCTTTAAATTAAAGGTTAAGTACCAATTTTACCTCTGAAGCACGCGCCCAAGAACAATTTTATCCCTTAAGTTTTCGAAAGAGTAATGTTGCCCCTGAAATATTAAAACGAAGCAATATTGTCCCTCCGTTAAAAACCCTAATGGTCAACGTTCGTTGATACTTCAGGGGCAACATTGTTCCGTTTTGATACTTTAATTTAGGGGGTAACATTGTTCCTTTGAAAATTTAAGAGGCAAAATTGCCTCCGGGCGCATAGGCAACATTGATACTTAACCCTTAAATAAAAACTCAGATACCATTATTGATTAGAATGTCTATGTATCATGTTATTTTTTTTTTTAGAAAAATGTCTTTGTATCGACAGACATTATTCAAAGTCATAAGTTGTATAATTTCGTAAAAGAATGTTATACTTGTGGCGGCTCCCTTTTAAATTAGAGCAATTATTAGGCTGTTTTTCCGATTCAATGAACCATGAATGAGAGATGCAAAACGTGCATACCATGAATGAGAGATGGCAACCTACGTGGGCCATCACATATAGTGATATAGATATCTTTCATGCATATTTTATTGTCCTAAATATGGAGTAAAATTTATAATATAAATTTTTACAAATTTCTTAAAATTAATATATATCAAATGAAGTCGATTACAAATAACGGTTTGAAAAGTGAGTTTACATGATATCGTCGACAGTGAAAAGAGGCGGTGAGGGATGAAGTGGATATTGGATGGGGGCTAAGGCAGCCATCTATTTGGAACGTCAGCAGAATTACATTAAACACGTACGAGCCCACGTGTTTTCCACAAAACAGCTTGTTTTTTTTTTCTTTTCTTTTTTTTTCCCCCCCTTTCTAAACACCCTACTACGTACTACGCTCTTTACTTTTATAAAGCCAATATCATTTTTCTGTGTAATACTCCCTCCGATCCTAATTATAAGACATAGTTGGCTTTTTTGGAGAAATTAAGGAAGCTAATTAAATTACTTTAGAGTATTTTTATTTTTATTTTTTTCTTCAAAGTAATTAGTTTGACTAATAAACTAATATATAATCTAAAAATATACAACATATAGAATGATTAAATAACTTATTTAGTTTCCTTAATCTCTCCAAACAAAGTCAACTATGTCTTATAATTAGGACCGGAGGTAGTACATATTTAATTCGTAATTTGCATGTACGGTAGTTATATATAATAGTGTCATCAGATCAAACTTTGAAAAATACTATGTATTTCCCGTGACTCGACAAAGAATTAATTAATTAAATTTACAGTCATGCGAATATACAGTAGTCCTATATATATTGGAATTTGGAACATAATATAAATTCCATGTAGTAATAATTGGAAGAAAAATTAAAATAGAATAATGCAAGGAATATAATGGTACACATGCTGGAGATAAATAAAGAGTGTGGTCCGCGGATAGATGGGCACAGATCAGAGCGCGTGTGTGTGTGTCTCTCTCTCTCTCTCTATATATATATATAAGTTTATCATTTATCATATCAGTTAACATAAGGTTTTTCCAAGTCACCCAAAAACTATGTTCTTTTGGGGGTTAGAGGAATTAATTAATAAGGAGTGTTTTGGTAGAATTCATATAATAAATATAAAAATAAAAAATACCAAAACAGCCTTCATTAATTCCGCCAACTCCCAAAACGATGTAGTTTTGAGATGATTTGCAAAACTTTATATCAAGTGATATGACTGATTGCATATCCTCTTAATTTCTTTTTCTACTTCATTCTAAATCAGCTAATATTTCCTGCACATAAAAATAGGATATGAGTAGATTTTATGTTGATTTATTCTTTAATCCAAGTTTCATTCAATTATGGAAAAGTTCATAAAAGATAATTAAATAGGTATATAATATCAATAATTCCAATTAAATATCATAAAATATACATCTATTTAATCATAAAATATATAATCATCGATGACAAATGATTATCCCTATATATATATATATATATATATACATATATACGCGCCTCATTTGTATTATTGGAAAGGTGTTGACCCTCCTTCTTTGACCGCACGCCGTTTGGTAGCGCCTCCCTTCTGCCTCTGATTCTGATTCGAGTGCCAGCTGGACGCCACACCCCTCGCTTCAATTTTAATCAATCTTTTATTTTCTGCCATCAATTTTAGTCAATCTTTCTTGATACTTAATCCCTATTACATACGTCCATCACTTTCCACCTTCATTCTTTCTCTACTCTACTATACTTTACCACCATTACGTCCATCCAAAGCAATGCACATCCACACTTATAATCTGTTAATTAAATTCGTTTAAGTTATATTCTTGGGCTGTTTCTTATAATTTGTTGGAATCAAGTTTTCCTTTTTATATAACATGAAAACCACGTTCTGCGCTTTAGATGCCTATCCATCAATGATTCGCAAGTTCAATAAGAAATTTAATTACCTCATACCTCTCTCTGGGTTTGACTTTTGTTGCCATGTACGAGAATTGTTATAATACTCATAACTAGACGTGTGACGCAACAAAATACTTACATACATACCTTACTTGAATTGTAAGACGCACCAAGATTCGTCCACAAAACCACGCCACTTGTTTTTTTTTTATACATTATTCCCCTTCTACCACCCTAACGTTTGATGACCTGCGAGGGTTCCTACCACCTTCCACCCTCTATATATATATATATACACACCCCTCCTCATTCCTCATCCTCCACACCCTCCAAACACACAATAATCATATCTCTCTTAGTTACATATATACTCTCACACAGAGACAACATGGTCAAGTTATTCTCTTCCATTCTCATCTTCCTATTCCTGCTTCCCCTTGCATTTTCCGACCTCAGGGTTGGCTTCTACTCCAAATCCTGCCCTTCTGCTGAGACCATCGTCAGACGTATCGTCCAGAATCGTTTCAACCGCGACAGATCCATCACCGCCGGCCTCCTTCGCATGCACTTCCACGATTGCTTTGTCAGAGTATGCACTTCAACCACCCCACAATTTTCCCTCCTCTTCCCATTGTTAAGATATTATACCTTATATTAATATTTGATAAATTCTTGTGTTAAGATATTATATATCTTATGTTGATATTTTATATATGTGTGTGGTTGTTGATGATCGATGCCATGGTTTCAGGGATGTGACGCCTCCATACTCATAGATCCAAAGGGCGGAAAGGCATCAGAGAAACAGGCGGGACCCAATGCATCGGTTCGAGGATATGAGTTGATCGACGAGATCAAGAAAGCCTTAGAAAAAGCTTGTCCTCTCACAGTTTCGTGTGCAGATATCATAACACTGGCCACAAGGGACTCGGTGGCTCTGGCGGGAGGACCCAAATACACCGTTCCCACCGGACGGCGAGATGGACTCGTGTCTAATCCCAACGACGTGAACGTGCCCGGACCCACCTTCTCAGTGTCACAGGCACTCCAATCCTTCAGTGCAAAAGGCTTGACACTGAACGAAATGGTGACTCTTTTGGGGGCCCACACGGTGGGCTTCACTCACTGCAGCTTCGTTCAAGGTCGACTTTCCAGCTTTGGATCTCGTGATGCTTCCATGGACTCTGCTTTGGATTCTAGTCTGGGAAGAACGTGTGGGTCATCGAGCAGGCCGGCGAGGAACGATCCACGTGTGTTTTTGGATCAAAACACGTCGTTTGTTTTTGATAACGAGTTCTATAATCAGATTCTTAAGAAGAGAGGAGTGCTTAAGATCGACCAGAACTTGGCTGATGATGCATTGTCCAGGGGCATTGTTTCGGGTTTTGCGGCCAATGATGGGAGCTTTATGCAGAGTTTTGCAAATGCCATAATTAAGATGGGAAGGATTGGAGTTTTGGTTGACAATGCTGGAGAGATCAGGAAGAATTGCAGGGCTTTTAATCAATAAAATGATCCTATACATATTCTGGTTCATTAATTATTTCGTTTTTTAAATACCTTGCGTTTAAACCTTGTTTCATAGCATCCTAAGATGATGCGCAAAGACGATGATCGACTTCGTTGTTATGAATATCTGATTTGTATTTCTTACCCTTCTCTTCTATTGTTTCAACATGTAATAAAAAGAATTCCTCAAGTGATATTAGAAAAAAATTATTCTATTTGCAGAAACACGGGACACTATCATATACCAGCTCCAGTTCGGAACATAGGAGTTTGGCAGGAGTTCGCTTTGATATAAATATAAAATCTTAATCTACTTCGTCTATTATATTTACAATTTTTTTTTTGCTTAAAGTATCTTATTAATTGCATATATTAAAGGGTTTCTAAATAAGAGGTATTTTCAATGCACATGAGTAAAATAACAGTTTAGGAAAATCAAGGCACATTTTTTACAAATAAATGATTTAACTAACTTTATTCTTATATACATATTAATTATCTAGCTTTTCATGTAGTATATATATGTAACTTTCTCTTCTATTGTTTCAACATGTAATAAAAAGAATTCATTAGGTGATATTAAAAAATATATATATTCTATCGCCAAAACAAGCTAGGGAACTTATCATACACACACATGCGCCAACGGATAGGTGAGATTGATTGATTCTTGTCGACTCATAATTTAGAGTATTTTAATTTATTATTCTTAAATCAAAACAGGAAACCGGCCAAATAGATTAATTCAGCCGAAGTCTAACGATGTCCATTCTATCATACAACATGGGATATGTTGATGATCATATTGGTGCGCAAGAGTACTAATAACACCTGTTGTAAATTTTGACTTGGGTTTGATAAATTTCTTTTGTCTCTCAGTGTCACGGTTCCTGGCTAGACCACATGCAAATGGATTATTTGTCTTTACTTCTGACCTTTATCGATTATATACATATTGGCAACTCAGTTAATTTAACCAAATTCTCTCTGAGCATGTGTCAGTGTGAAATCGAATATTATTTTGAATATTAAGATATAAATAATTCATACATTTTGAGTTGAGTGTAACGAAATAACTTTTGAAACTTAACAAAGACTCCCTTAACATTGTATAATTTTCAAGCATATATAACTTTACTGTCAATTGTTAAATTATTAATTGAAATTTCTATATCAGATTAGTGTTATAACTTCACTAATTAGGTCGTGTTTATCATGCATAAAAGGAGTTTTAAGAAATGAGTGAAAAATTCTCATCTTTATCTTGGTCAATTTTTGATACACATTGTTGCAAAATGATTGTCTCCACCCTCCGCCTAGCTAGCAGATTTAGTGGTGAAAATGTAACATGGTTCAGACCTGACAATTTTTAAAAATATAAATTTTATTTTAGACACTTTTTTCTTATTTATCTATTTATTAATTTCCAAACTGGCCTTATTACAATTCAATCACAGTTATTTATTGAATTAAGAAATTTAATCAATATTGACGTCGTTAACCATTAAAAAAAATGCATAGTGTAAAATTTAAATGTTGACTAAGTACATTCTCAAATGTTAATAGATCAAGTTTAATTTTAAAAACAACAATGGTTATTATAAAAAAATATTATTTGATACTAAATTAAAAGACTAAAATGATATTTTATAAAATTAAGAGACTAATAACTTGACATTTTATACGAAGTTAGAGGGCTAAATACGCGTTGCACTTTTTCGGTAATGTTTGAAAGAGTGGATTATAACATCAATTATTTAAAGTATTTTGTTTTAATGTTTTCGGAAAAAATAAATATGCCATACCAGACATGATCTTATACGGATCACTCTAGTCCAATTTATAAATTCATTTTAACCAAATCTCACATACTAAGAAGTGATAATTAACTCTATGATTACGGGGTAAATTTTTTACTTTGCCCTCATTTATAATTATTTTTCAATTGTTTCTTCTCTCTCTATCATCGTAAATACAATTAATATAGGTAAAATTGTCACAGTTTCATTTATTACATAAAATTGGATTTATAAATAGGATCAAATTTTTTGGTCAAAATGAACTTATAAATAAGATCATAGTGGTATGTTTTTTCTTATACAGAAAAGTTTAGATAGGGGTAGACACCGGTACCCCACCAAGGCCAAGACATACCTCCAGGCTCAAAGAATGCTTACAGAGGTACTTACAGATCGCCCACCAACAAGGCCCTCACATCGACTAGCGGGTATCGAACCTCCTCCCTTTTGGAGTGAAGGCCGATACCTTAGCTAACTGTGCCAATCTTTGTTAGCAGAGTGGTATGTTTTGAAGAGAAAAAAACACTTCCAACCAAGGACAGAGCTTTGTTAGTCAATGGGCCCCCCAAAAAAATATTATCAGAATATTTAATGTCAATTGGATTTTTTATATATATATTTGGCCCAAAAATTAATACATTTAGCCTTTCAAATATTTTTGTTTTAAAATTAGTTAATAAGTATTCATCTGCCCCTAAATATCTATACCAAGCTCTGGCACTGCCTCCAACATATGCAGCATATGTATTTTCTTCCACGATCCACGCGGGTAGGTCTTCCCCATAGAATCCGAAGAAGAAGGATGATTAATACAAAATAGTCGGATAAGTCATAAGTAGGACTCTACACTTTAGGCACGAGGCTGGAATAATCTAATTATTGCAAGTCCGATAATGGGCGTTCTACTTTGACCAAAAAAAGATAATGGGCGTTCTACTTTGACCAAAAAAAGATAATGGGCGTTCTAGGCTATGATGATTCGCCTATTTAGGCCCACTTTTCTTCCCTCAAATACCCAACATTTCATTCATGGGATATCATCATTGCTTTTTTACTTTTACACACAGTATTTTTTATGCATTAGATATACCTAAATCATCTCGTGAATATATTTTTTGATAGAAGTATATATTTGATACTTTAAGGATCGCGTTTGCTTCTGGGAACATTTAAGGAGGAAAAGAAATTTAAAGAAGGAAAAGGAATTGAAAAGAAGATTGAGAAGGAACTTTAAAAAGTTGAGCTGTTTGGTTGACATGGGAATATAAGTAAGTTGAAAGAAGATAAAATGTTTGGTGAGAAGAATTGGGTGTTGAATAAATGGGAAAGAGAGGTAAAATACCTATAATACCCCTAACATAAAAAAATGAGAAAAAGAGTTAACTGACTTTTTTTTTTATATCGGGCAGAAACAGACCACCCACATCGCGACTGTAATGATTGAGAAGGAAAATCAAAAGAGCTACCGATGGGATCTGTGAGTGCGACGATCAGAACAATGGCTAGAGGTGAGAAGGAATTCCAGGAGAAGGATAGAAAGGGAAAGGAATCCAAATTGCATCAAGAAAACATATATGAATGTTCATAATCAAATGCAAGAATCCGACAATACCAATTGAAAACATTACTGTATTTCATAAAATGAAATTTTTAAGATACACATATGCTAAACAACTGCAGCTGACTGATACATGAACATTAACTTCATTCTCAAATTCACTATTCACACTACTCTGTTTAGCTGATCTATTTTACATTTTACATGGACAAGGTTCAATAATTTGATCATATCTCTCAAACCATAGATCCGATTATGGTGAAACTTTTTTCATATGAAACTAGACTCTCAATGCGTCACGTAGACACCAAAAGCAAGTTCAAAGGAGTAGAGACGAAAGAGATATGGATTTCGAAAATTGACCCTAGAATTCTCGTGTCATATCAGAGATATGTTCAATAACATGGTGACTTGGTTTGAACAAAATTGACAAGTTCGAACGTAACATTCACCTAAAAGAGTCTAAGTTCAAACACATAAACTAACAGTAGCTGAAACTGTGCTGCAATTAATTTCAGCATATTGGAGGAGAAGACTAAGGAATGAAAATAAGTAGTAGAAATTGAAAGTGGTGAAACTAAGAAAGATGGATTATTGCTTTTGCAACTTTCGCTGATACTTAAATCTTGTTTCATAGTTTCACTATTCACATCAATCATTCTCTGCTAATTCTTTCTCTGTGATTTCTTCATTCTTCAGACCACCGTGAGAGAGTTTATTTGAACCAAAACACCGACAACCTTCTTGCATTTCCGATGAGCCACCATTGCTGTCCTCTTCACTGTCATCGTTGAAAACGAGAAGGCCAAAGAGCTCGAGTCGTAACTACGTCTTTGGAGGGAGAGCGATTTGGGGATGAAGATCCGAACTCGAAGAAGCTACGAGAGACCACCTTTTTAGAGGGGCTTTTCTATCCCATTAATTCACTCTCCCAGGAAGATTTTGAAATCCCGCTAGTTTTGGAGGGATTTTAATTTCCCACGTTTATAGGAAGATGAAGCCAAGTAGGAACTTAGTTTGACGGGAAGCTAGGCACCAAACGTGTTTTACTCATAGGAACTTTATTATATTCCCAGGAACTCTTGTGAGTTCCGTATACCAAACGGGACCTAAGTAACTTGAACAATGTTAAAAAAAATTTTATAAATTATCTTTTCAATTCTCAAATAGTATAACATCATTATTAGTCTGAAATTAAATGATAACTTTTGTACTAATCTTTGTGTTTTTCTAGAAAAATTAAACTCAACATATATATGAATTTTTGATAATATTTTATGGACATTTAAAATATTGATCTTAGTATTTTTTTTTTTGGGGTTAATGAAACTGATGGTTTCAGGATTAAAAAACTTAAAATATATTTTATAAAATAAAGAGAAAAAATAAATCCGGCGTGAAATTAAAGGACAAGAGCTGCACTTTTACCCTTTATATATATATATATATAGACATCATGCTCATGTAGTTTAGAAAATAATTATGATTTTTATTTTATTATGCAATAGTTTGATATTATATATATTATATTGTTTACTAACATAGAGTTAGTTTAGTGGTGTAAAGCCCTGCTAGATCTTTTTGGGTCTCAAGTTCAAGTCCTAAATGAGACACTTGTGTTGAAAAGGGAAGCCACCAGCCACGAAGCCAAATACTGGTTGAAAGTATCAAAAAATATATATTCTTCTTGTTTACAGAAAGACACAATTACGTACCGTTTTAGCGGAAGTTGATCATATATGTGCTATCAACTTGATAGTCTGTGTTAGTCATTATTCTAATTTCATATGAACTCCGGTTAGCAGCTAGAAAGGAGAATGAACTTTTGGAGGACTAGAATAAGGCAAAAAAAATTTGTAAACTTCGGTTATTGCGTGCTTGACAAAAGGTATAGCTCGAATTAAGAAGTCGATAGATAATTTAAGAGTTATAATAAGAATTTCATGCATGCGGGTGCCTAAAAATTAGTCTTGAGGAGACACACACACTACGTTATCAAGGGAGAGAAGCCGCAAATGATAAGCCTGAATTTTACTGTAATTTCATGCATTTATTTATTTTTACTTTTTTGATAACATATTTTAATTAGGAAAGGGATTGGGTTCACCTATGATTCAAGGGCAGGCGAAATCTCACCCTTCCTCTTAAGTGATACCAATGTTGGACAAGGCGAACCATCTATTTCCCTTATATGTTAACCTAGGTACCTAGAAGTTATTAGGATACCTCCCTCAGCGCCTTGACCAACTCCAGATCGAACTCCATACCTTTAGTGAGAACGCCCGACTCCTTTGCCAGTTGAGCTCAAGGACAAGAGATTAAATAGCATCTATATTATAAAGTAAAAGATAAAATATTCAAAATACAAAGTTCAATGAATAGGAGAATCTCATGGAGAGGACCCAAAAAATAAGGAAATACTATGGGAGAATAGAAAGGGAAAAAAATGATTAAAAAAACTCTAGATATATGGAAGCAGATATATCATGAACAAAGCGCCATGTACTTGAGATTCTTGCTAGATGGAGAAATTTGGAACCAATAAGTTGATGATGATAGGAAGAAGAATAAGATGTTGTTCCATAAAAGAACATATTTGAGACACACACGTATATATAATGAATAGAAAGAAAGTGGAGAGGTAGAGTTAGAAAAGATAAGTGAGTGGGGAGAGAGTTGGCCTGGTAAGTAGGTAGGTAGGATGGCACTTGCAAAGTGAGAGGCAACTGTGGGAGTTTTGGTGTTTTGCCAAAAATGGAAAAGTGCCTGCTGTTAGCGACTTGGAAATGTCTTCTCATTGTTTCACATATTATATATGACTCACTCACTTTGCATCTTTACACACATATATTTAAAAAGAGGTATGTATAAAAGAAGCCAAAGCCATGGGAATCTACACCGTTGGGCTGTGGACTGAGCACTGTAAACTGTGAATGACAGCCTCTCGTGCTTCTCGTACTGCTTTCTATATACTCCAAAACCCCTTGACTACCCTCCAAATCGTACCTTTGGCCTCTTTTCCCTCTTTTACCACTCCAAAATCCCCTCCAAACATCGTCTTACAGCTTGATTTCATCATCTATATGTGTTTGTGTGTGTGTGTGTCACAATTAAGTGCGTCATGTTAATTGGTTTACTTAAGACCACCACCAAAGTAAAAAGTCACATATTAGGCAACTAATTATATTAAATAACTCTTACATTGTTCATTTATATATTGCTCATACTTTATGGGGACAAACGATGACAAATACACTGTGGGCTTTTAGAAAATGGAACAAAGCGAAATCACCGAAAGATTGATCACCTGCATGCTATATATATTTTCACAGATAGAAGCAGGTGAACAGCAGATTTTTTTTTTTCTTACAGATCATTGTCAGATAGCTAGATATCATAGTAAAAACAATATAAGAAGCAGCAAAAGCATAATAAAATAACATGAAAACAGCAAGGGGCGATGTAAACTAGAAGTGTTCGAGGTTTAAGCCAACCCTTGATGACCCTGCGGTTTAATATTAAAAAGGAGAGGGTGCAGAGAGATCAGACAGAGGCACTGTAAGGAGTGTGTTCGCATTAGCGTCACTATTAATAAATTATTGCACGGTTCCTCCACCCACCCCCTTTATTTGGATTTTTGCTCTCTTTTAAATTAGTTTTTCAGATTATTTTCGCTTCCTCCTTTTCTCCGTCCCACCTTTCCATGCATATCTTCACATGCACTTGCACTTGCCTTTGCCCTAAACCCTAACCCATCCCATCTCATCATCCCCTCCTCTTATATTTTTGCCCAAATTAAAACAAATACTGCATATAAGCACACCACCTTCCTTCTCTCACTCTCCGCTTTACACATTCTTTTAATCTTCAGGCAGATAGTGGTGAATAAATCAATTCAGTACGTACACTCTGATTAATTTAAGAAGAAAGGAGTTTTTAACTCTGATCATGGAATGTAAGTTACCTGGTCAAAGGCAGCAGCCTTCCCCGAATTTGAGCTTCTCAATATTTCTTTAATCGATCATTATATGTACATTTAATATTCTAGAATTTTACTGTGACAAGCGCGTTATACTTTTGAACCATATATATCTATATTCCTTCCAGCTAGTTATTCCACAAAGGATGCCCCCTTTGAATAATGTGAATGTGGGGTTACAAGTGGGACTAATTCTTGACAATTTACGAGGATGTATGACCATATAATATTTATATATTTCTAATATAGATCACCCAAATTATACAGCAGCCTCGATTCCGAAAAAGTTTAAACTTAATCAAGTCCGGACTCCTACATTTACATATATCAGTGATGTATGAGAATAGGCTGTCCATAATCTATTGAATATGGACGCATTAATTAATTAAGCTGTCAATATACGGTAGTATTTATGACAAAAATAAAATTATATTATTTATATCATAGGGGGAAAAAATGCCAATAAAACAACATATATATCAGATAGAATTGAAGAGTGGAAGTTATTTCGTATACTCAGAAATTTGTCTGTCTTACAGAAATCAATAATACAAGAAAATGAAGCCCTATTTAGTAATGTTATTATCCAAATGAAATATTGATGTGTCAATCTGGGGCTTTAGATAAGGATGAGGGAAAGAATAGAAAAATGAACGATCCTATAGATCTTTTCCAACATGGCTAGGTCATCAATGACTAATAATTCTGGGGCTGGAAGGGTGTGAAATACCTGGAGAAAGATCTATTGAATAGTCAAAACCTTAAAACACTTTTAGAGCCTTTAATTTATATACGTGTATGTATGTATATAATATGATGAATATAACATTATCTAAAACAACAAATGAGTTCATGATTTGCATAGATCACAATGGTATGATTATTTTTTTAATCCTAAATTAGTATAATACGGATTTCCACCAAAAAGAAGGAGGATCTTGAGGGGAACTCAATATTTAAGTCAATTGAAACACAACATATGATGCCATTCTTTTTCTCTTTACTTTCTCCAAAAGACTGTTCTCTGGTAAATAGTGAGATTCCCACACTCCATTATGCCCCTCTTTTCACTTCAAGTGGCTGTACTGAATAAGATTACATGTCTTCATCAATAAGATTAGACATCTATCAACTGAACTGATTAAAATGGTTTCTCAAAATAGAATTTCTGACTAATTTATTCAAAATGTAATCAATCGGTATCATGTTAGTTTATTTGAATTGATTTTGATGTGTGATAGAACACATAAATTTATAATAATTATATGTATAATTTATTATTTTTCATGAAAATGAAGATTTAATTATATGTATTAAAGGATATGTACGTAGAATTGCTTAAAATAATAATCACCGCGTATAACATAAAACATACAATTTATTGTCAAGGAATCCTTTATAAACACGGTTAAAATTAAATGATGATGACATCAAGGAAATAAACATGATTAAGTGAGTGTGAATATATTATATGTTAATAACATCATGGTATAAAATGGCATTACCAAGTGGAATAACAGTTTTATTCGCTTGCGTTATCATTACCTTAAACTATAAACCACAAGTAAAGGGAAAAAAAAAAGCATGAACTTTTCAAATATCGATGACTCCTGACCAACACAAGACCATAGACCGTCGTCGTCAAGAAGCAAGGGAGTTTCTCTTTGAACGCGGGTTTTGAGGAGTTCTGTATGTTTCAAATCAAAAGAGGGGAAAAATTAATAAATAGATTATTAAATTAAGGATAAAAATTATATGCTCCACTGCCTGTATTGTCCATCTTCTTATAATAGGTAAAAGTAGAATATCAACCCTTACCAATAAACACGTGTCGATTTAACTTGCGCCATGAGCTCCCACCGTGTGTCTTTATAGTTTATATACGCTCAATATAATAATAACATACACACGTACAAGCTTTCCTTTAAATTTTTTTTTTTAAAACCCCTTAAAGTGTGAAATGGAAATGACTAGAAACGCATAACTGAGGGAGAGATGAAGGGTGGGTAGGTAATTTGAGAGGTTAACATTCTGTACTTGTTATATTAGAGAAGTTTTATTAATTAGTGTATAGTACGAGTAGTATTTATAATTAATGATAGTAGTATGTTTGAATATAAATAGTGAAGGAGCAAAAGCATATAATATAGTAATTTGCGTGCCTAGGTTTCAGCTTCAGAGAGATATCTTAATAGATTGAAGTAGCCAGTGGTACATAGGAATGGAAGATCAAGGTGAGGGGCAAAAACAAGAGAGCAATAATGGTCCGAACCAAGGCTCGGAGAGGAGCGAGCCGGTGAGGTCCCGCTGGACTCCAAAACCAGAACAAATCCTCATCCTTGAGTCCATCTTCAACAGTGGAATGGTCAATCCCCCAAAGGAGGAAACCATCCGCATCCGAAAGCTCCTCGAGAAGTTCGGCTCCGTCGGCGACGCCAACGTCTTCTACTGGTTCCAGAACCGCCGCTCCAGATCCCGCCGCCGCCAGCGCCAGATGCAGGCGTCCCTCGAGCAGCGAAACCATCAGCTTCATCAGCCAGCACAGCAGCTTCATGGCGGTGCAACAATTACTTATGATCATCACCATCATCAACAACCTCATGTCACCTCCTCTTCTGATCCAGTACTCCCTCCGGTTTCTACCATGCCTTTTGCCGCTGCTTCTCCGTCGTCGTCTTTCCTTGATCTCTCCGGTTCGGCTTCTTCTTCTTGTGGCATGCTTGGCAGCCAAGAAGCCCTTGACCGTCTTTTCTCATCGGTGGCTTCTCAAATGTGTTTCCCTGAATTTGATCACTCTTCAGCTGCTTCTTCAGCTCTATACCCTCCTCCCTCACATGCTTCCTCCTTCAACTATCATTCTGGTAATTAATTATTGCATGTTTGTGTTTCTCCATCAACTTCACCAAAACGGTCCCTTTTTTATTTATTTAACCATGTATTTATATTAATTACTCTGTTAAATAATTCTGTCTTGAGCCTTGCTTCTGTCCTCTATAAAACAACCCACCACTTAATTTTAGGCCATCCTAAAGAGTACTGAGCGAATCTTTCATAATAACTGTCATTATATATATGCAGTGTTAATTTTTTTGGAAAAAAATTAATAGTATTTTTGGCATATGAAAAAAGTTCAATTGTTGGGGCTGCTTAGGTTTAAAGGCCACAGAATAAAGTTGCAACTTTTTCGTGATTTGACACTTCTTTTGCCTTAAAGTTGTACAATTTTACTGTGAGCAAAAACATCAGCTGAATTTCCGGTAGCAGTTTCTATTTCTGCCTTTCAATTTCCCCCCTTCTCTTACACTCGATCTTCCTTACAAACTTACAGTGATTTCCAAACCCTACCAACTTTAATTTCTTGGTTAATTGGTAATTCCCTAGATTTCCATCTCTTTGCCAATTGGCAGCAATCTTGCATATATGTTCACAGTATATATTTATTATTACAGATACAGATTTTTTGCTTAGAATTGAATTAGGTAATGAATTAATGAATTCGCCGTGATATATATATAGTTCAATTTTCGCTTATTTGATATGTGAGTTGGCCAGTAAAAGTGTACAAACAGAAACCAAATTAAAGGTATCTGCTGAGTATTTAGAGGTCACCTGGGTTAATTTTCCTGCGAATTGTATATATACTGATTGTTTAATTACGTACATTGGGGCACTGGAATTTCAGGACTGGTCACAGTGTTTATCAATGGAGTGGCAACAGAAGTTCCAAGGGGAGCATTAGACATAAAAACAATGTTTGGGCAAGATGTGGTGTTAGTTCATTCCTCCGGAGTGCCACTTCCCACCAATGAGTTTGGTTTCCTGATGGAGAGCTTGCAGCATGGCGAAAGCTACTTTCTGGTGATTAGAGCACCTCCAAATTATTTATATAATTCATTGATTTCCCATATTTATTTGTGTTCTTTCCATACTATTAATTTAACTACGTACTCATAATATTGGAGAGTTCCTCTACTTTGTCTGAGAATCTGGAATTTCTTTGTTTACAGGTCTCAAAGCCAACATAACAAAATTAAAAGCAACTAGCAGCAGTGGGAGCTTCCTTTCATGTTTCTCCAAATTAAATTTCCTTTGTGCCAATCCCTTTTTCTTTTTAAACCCCCTCCCCCCTAAAAAAAACCCCCCAAAGATTCAGTCTTTATATGTGGTTCAAATAATAGAGCTCTATTATGTGATTACAGTCTACAGAAGTCCATATATATATGTGGATATCTAGACGTATAATATTCTCGTTCACATATATATATGGTTTTCAGATCTCTCTCTCTCTCTCTATATATATATATATCCATTCAAGCGAAGGTTTGGCAATATGTATAGTTAGTCGCCCTTCCATTTGTTTCTCAGTTAGTTTTTAAGTATACATGAGTTATGACTGATAAGATGATTAAAATAATTTTTAAACATGGTATGACATGTTGGGACCAAGTTAAAAAGAGCAATAAATTCCAGCGGTCAAAATTGTTGGAGAGATGTTAGCTGAGCTTAATGTTGCTATTGTGCAGTTTCTTCAAATAATGGAGTCCAATGTTAATTACTTGTAAAAATACTCCTAGCACATCTCGCATTTAAAAAAATAAAATAAGGTCAAACATTAATAAATTTAATACTACTACTGAATTAAATAGAAACAGAAGGAAAATGTAACGGGTAAAAGCGAGACAGAATATTCAAAGTGGATGGTTCTTTTAAGGTTGGGAACATTCAGAGACACACATGTATGTCAATCTTTTCCCGGCACCCATTGCCTTCCCAATGAGCAAAATCAGGTAAAGGCCGACATATGTGAACCTTCCGTTTAGTAAGACTGCGTTTCAATTCATTGAACCTTCGGTTTTCATTATTTTTCAAAAGGGGGCCAAGAATATAATTATTAATTACTTTGCATTGTAATAAGCGAAATAAACTATAACCTCTATATAGAGGGGAGAGTAATCAAAGAAAACGGGAAGAAAATTTGCTAGTTCTATAACTTGTAATAATGTTCGTTTCAACCATTCCCCTTGAAATCATCCGATTGCTGGACATTCGATATGATCTAGCTAGAACTCTCCATATATGGTAAGATTGAACCAGGCATCCAAGTCCGAGTGACAACAGAAAGAAGACAATGAGGTTTTATATATGAACTAAATTATACCGGCGGTGACAATAACGAATCTTTTGGGTTCTACTATATTAATTAGTGTTGGAACAACGCACCAGATAGATATAGCTGCCTAGCTAGCTTGCAATTACCGCAGAGATATAGCTTATTACGGTCATAGATCAGTGTTGATTATTAGAATGAAAAGCAAGATGATCGATAGATGATTAAGATTATCAGAAGAATATATGTTTGGTGTTAATGGAGATTTTGATGGATCGGAGTGCATGGGCAATGGGTGGCTGTACGTGGATTGGAATGAAAATGAATTATATAAACTCAGAAGTTGGGGCCCCACACCGACCAAAATAACCAATGCGAATGAGACGGATGTTTGTAACAGATGTCTTGGATTCTTTTCAATGCAAGTTTTTGTAATAATCTCAATCAGAACATTAAGGCGGGGCACACTTACATAGAAATACCATGTGAGTAATCTAAGTCCTTCGGTTGTCATATCAATAAATTAAAAGTATGAATATATTTGCATCCCCATGTTAGATTCTGTGCATACTTGAGGCGATTATTTCAATTGAGATCATAGATTTTGTGTTGACCAGGAAATCCTCCGTGAGCATATATCCATTCATTTCTCAATGAAGCCCATCATTAATTTCAAAAGCCTAAAACTTTAGTCGTACGGTGTGCATAAATAATTTCTTTTCTCTGAATTCCAGCTTGGATTGCTTTCGTTCTGTGTGAAACTTGGTGGGTTCCATTATGCATGTAAAGCTCCTTTTTTCTTTCTGGGTATTGATCATTGAGTATTGACAATGATCTGGCCGTTTTTTTGCACATATGTCTTACAAAAACAGGTGAGGTTGAGTGTATAGTAAGTAAGAAAAATGACACTAATGCACTAAACAAGTGAAGAGCCTGTTTGGAACACCCCAAATGGACTTATTATCCCATTTTAATGGGATAATAAGTCCATCAAGAAAAAAAAAGAGTGTTTGGGAAGCCTAAATTTTTAATGGACTTAGGAGGTTAATGGAATGTTTTTTTTGAAGCCACTTTCCCATTGCTTATTATCCCATTGAAGTCCATTGAAGCTCCCATTTTTTTAAAAGACCATTTTGCCCAAAAAAAAAAAGGCATATCGTGTTGAATAATGCTAAATTATCACATTATTTATCGACAACGAGAAGATCCACTCCTGTAGCGTTGAATAATGGCATGAGCATTGGGGCATTACGGGAAAATTTAAATACGAAAAAAAGGAAAATATCAAAGAACTTGCCTTATTTTAATAGATATGACGCAGATATTTTTTAGATAATAAACATACATTAAATAAAATATCCACGGAATTAAATTGCAAGGGCATTACGGGAAATTAATTGAATGGCATGAGCATGGTCGGAACTCGGAACGACTGAAATAAAGCATTATTCAACACTCCATTTATTTTTAATTTTTATCCTAAATTATCACATTTTGTACACCATATATATCATATATCATATATATATATATATATATATATATATATATATATATATATATATATATATATAAATTTGATACGTGTCATTTTCTGTTATTTTCCATCTCATCTACTTTTTAAAAGTTATGCCAAACAAGTGCCCATTAGAAATAAAAGCCACTTCTGTCACTACTATCTTAAACACAAATCATATCAGAAAAAAGTCTATCAGAAAAAAGTCCATTAAGAAAAGTCCATCAGAAACAAAAATCACTTCTCTCACAGCAATCTCAAACGGCCCGAAGTCTTCAACCTACCCATGAGGTCTTCATACGGTTCAACAAATCAAAGAGAAGGGGAAAAAAAATAAATTCAAAGAGAAGGGAAAAAAGACTACCTTATTTGCTTTGGCTGTAGCTAAATCCCATGAAAATTATCTAAAAACAGATTATCTAAGTTAAAACAAAAACGATTTTAATTAAATAGATTAGCATTGTTATGAAACTAAGTAAAATACAAGAGAGATTAAGATGAGGAAGATGAAGAAATACAAGAGAGAAATGGAGAGCAAGGAGGGAGTGATTCTTCTTTCTATTGTTCTCCTTCAACCTTTGATGCATGCCTACTATATATAGGCAATGAACCATTACAAGAGTTACACAAAAGAGTAAATCTACATAATGGTATGTTATGGAGTTTTGTAAGTTATATGAAACTCCCACTAAACCATTCATGTTATATGTTACATTGCTTTAAGTGTAGAAATCCCAAAAGACTCTTCTTGAGAAAAGGTTGTGGACATTCACACTAATATTGGAATATTTACAACACTCCCCCTTGAATGTCTATTATGAATGTGCCTCATTAAAAACTTTAACTAGGAAAAACCCAGTGGGATAAAACCTAGCCAAAGAAAAGAGTACAACATCCATTGATACACTGTCCAATGCTGCCTCATTAAAAACCTTTCTGGGAAAACCCAGTGGGATAAAACCTAGATAAGGGAAAAAGAGTACAGCGTGTATCGACTCCCCCTCTTGACAACATCAGTTGAGATCTTTGAGTCTCCGAAGACCAATACCATGGACGAGTCTTTCAAAGATTGCTCCTGGAAGCGACTTGGTGAATAAATCTGCTAGATTTTTACTTGAACCGATTTGCTGGATATCTATTTCACCATCCTTTTGAAGATCACGAGTGAAGAAGAATTTTGGCGAAATATGCTTCGTTCTGTCGCCCTTGATATATCCTTCTTTAACTTGGGCAATACATGCAGCATTATCCTCATATAGAACTGTTGGGACCATTTTTTCTGAAGATAAATGACAAGTTGTTCGTATATGATGTAATACTGACCTTAACCACACACATTCTCGACTTGCTTCATGCATTGCTAGAATTTCTGCATGGTTAGATGATGTGGCTGATATAGTCTGTTTCATAGATCGCCATGAAATAGCTGCACCTCCACATGTAAACAGATAGCCTGTTTGTGATTTACCATCGTGTGGGTCAGACAAAAATCCAGCGTCTGCATAACCAATCAGTTCATGCTTGGATACATTTGAGTAGTATAACCCCATGTCCATGGTGCCTCTGAGGTAACGAAAAATGTGTTTTACTCCATTCCAATGCCTCCGTGTTGGTGCAGAACTATATCTTGCTAATAAATTAACAGCAAATGATATATCAGGACGTGTGTGTTGAGCAAGATACATTAGTGCTCCAATAGCACTAAGATATGGTACTTCTGGACCAAGTAGTTCTTCCTCACCTTCTTCAATAATTATTTGAGGTCGGAATGGGTCTTTATCAACCTGCAAAGATCTTACAATCATTGGGGTACATAATGGATGCGACTTATCCATATAAAATCGCTCTAAGATCTTCTTTGTATAAGTTTCTTGATATACAAAGATCCCATTCTTTAGGTGCTCAATCTGTAGTCCAAGACAAAATTTTGTTCTGCCCAAGTCTTTCATTTCAAATTCTTTTTTCAAACAACTAATTGCCTTTTGAAGCTCTTCAGGAGTTCCAATGATGTTGATATCATCAACATAAACAGCAATTATAGCAAATTCGTTTCTAGATCTTTTCATAAAAATGCATGGGCATATTGGGTCATTTTTGTACCCTTCTTTCAACAAATATTCCTTGAGACAATTATACCACATGCGCCCTGATTGCTTCAAGCCATACAAAGACTTATTTAACTTTATCGAGTATTGTTCTCGAGAATTCGAATTAGATGCTTCTGGCACCTTGAGTCCTTCAGGGACTTTCATATAAATATCATTGTCAAGTGAGCCATAAAAATAGGCAGTCACGACATCCATTAAACGCAAATCAAGTCCTTCATTTACTGCTAAGCTGATTAAATAACGAAAAGTAGTTGCATCCACTACCGGTGAGTACGTTTCTTCAAAATCAATGCCAGGTCTTTGTGTAAAGCCTTGGGCTACAAGACGTGCCTTTTATCTTGTGATTTCACCCTTTTCATTTCTCTTTCGTACAAAAACCCATTTGTACCCAACTGGCTTTACATCTTTAGGTGTATGGACTACAGGTCCAAATACTTTTCGTTTTGCCAGTGAATTTAATTCTGCATTAATAGCATCTTTCCATAGGGGCCAATCCTTTCGTTGTTGGCACTCGCTAATGGATTTTGGCTCATGATCCTCATTATCATTCATTACATCATATGCTATATGATAAGTAAAGATGTCGTCAATGTTGACTTCATTTCGGTCCCATCGGATACCATTCATAAAATAATTTATTGAGATCTCATTATTTTCACATATTTCAGGTACCTGGGTCTCTTCTGGGACTATAACATTCTCTTCTGGATGTAACATCCCGTCTTTTAATATGCGATTTTCAAAAGAGATTATCAGAGTTTTGAATAATTTAAACAGAGTGGCATCGGAAAAGAGTTTTCATTTTAAAACAAAACGAGTATCTGATATTTAACCAACATTGGTGTGTTGATACTAATACAGTCATCCAAATATTCAAGTACTCAAAATACATAAGAAAACAGCAACAGATAAACAATCCTCCGTCCGAGTCCTTATGCAGCCTGCTTACCCTTGTCAGCAACCCTGTCTCCGCCAGAACCTGAGGCTATGGTAAGAGCTGAGGTTCAATTCCCATTGAACCTCAGGTAACAGTTAACCTCATGCTTATGTAACAATTTTATATATAATAGATATTCATGATAGTTACAGCATAATCACATTTTAACAGCACAACCACCTCATATTTTAATCCAGTCTGCACTACCCAGTGCCACGGTGTACATCCGTGTCCTCAGCGCTAGGAAAACTCAACGGCATTATCATGACTATAACCCGTATATAGCTGAATGTGTATGCACAACTTTATAAAAACAGAATCTCAGACTATCCATCACATACAAATTTACAATAAGCATCAGAGTTAAGGTTACAGTACGCGTCCGTACCTTCGTTGATGATGTTTTGGTACGTTTGACTAAAACGGTACTTCTAACGGAAAACAGCGGTACAAGTTCACAGATACCCTATAGGAACAATATCACATTTATCAGTGGCCATCAACTTTGCAATACTTGTGGAATTCTACGTTGAAGATTTACTATTCATATGAATAGTATTCACTATTCATGTGAATAGTCCCAGTAAAAATATTTTTACCGTGACGGTAAATAATTTTTACTGTTTGGTAAATAGTATTTACTGTACTGGTAAATAACATTACTGCCCAAGAATAATTCTTTTCTGATGTGACAGATCAGGCTAAGCTGCAGCCACAGAGCATACTCAGAAAAACTCTATCTGGCATTTCTACTATAATTACCAAAAGAAACTACCAAATATTAAGACTAGAGACCAAAGAACTTACCCTTGATGTTCTTACTCCTTCTCTCCAGCTCCGAGAACTTTACTCTAAATTCTCACTCTAAACTCTAAGAATTCTCTCTCTTCTATTAAACTCGACCGTTGTGATCTGAGTTTGGTGTGAAGAAAATGAAGAAGTGAGGCCTCTATTTATAGTGTTGGAAAATGGGTCCTTAAGCGTAATTTTTCGTCTTTGGGTCAATTTGCGTAATTTCCTCAAAAATCAAAAAGGAATCTCCCGTGACTCCTTAGCCTCCCGTGAACAAAATTGAAAATTTATAATAATTTAATATTTTAAATAGTTTTTTTTTACTGATAAAATTCCTTGTTCGGTGTTCTGATCGCGTGATCTTTTGCAAATTCTCAAAAATCCAGAAGCACAGCCTTGAAGCTCTATTCTCCCTCTTTAGAAATATCTGGGTCAACTGAATTTTTGACCTCATTCAGGGTATTTCGTAATCTGTCAAAGATTTTAAGTCGGACACTGCCGGTAACAGAAATTACTTCGGGTGACACCATCTTCGAGACAAAAATTCACTGATTCAAAATATGTGCAGTTGTTTACTACTTAGTTCAAGGATTTTGAGTTATGATTTATTTCCTACAGGTTCCACTATCTGTCCTAATTCACAAAATATCGGTTTCGTCCTATCTCATAATCATTCCGCTGGTTTCGGAAATGACTTTGAAGATATCCCACTCTGAGATAAAAATTCACTTGTTTATAATATGCCCTTACCCAAGAAACCTAGTTCACGATTTACTGGGTATAATTTAATTTCTATTGTTTCCCTAAGGTATAAAATTACACGTCTCCAATATAATATCATTCTTTTCTTTTTGGTTGCCTCCCGTGACACATGCACTACTCCTCTTTATATATAATATAGTATATAATATATAATATAATATTACTAATTAATAATTGGGGTATTATATTTCTCCCCCCGTTAAATAAAATTTCGTCCTCGAAATTTACTCTACACCTACTAAACATTGAGCCATAAACTCCGGATATTTTTCTTTCATATCTTCTTCCGTTTCCCAAGTTGCCTCAGCAGGAGATAAGCCTCTCCATACTACTTTCACGAACGGAATACTTCTTTGTCGAAGCCGCTTCTCCTGGTAATCAACAATTTGCTCTGGCTCGACCTCAAAAGTGTTATCATGTCGCACTTCGACATCTTCATATTGGATAATATGATCGTGGTCAGGTTGATACTTCTTCAATTGAGAAACATGGAAGACGTCGTGGAGTTTACTCAGATTCGGGGGCAAAGCTAATTGATATGCAACTGGTCCGCGTTTTGCCAGGATTTCGAATGGCCCTATGTAACAAGGAGTTAACTTTCGCCGTTTGAGCACTCTACCGACACCGATAACCGGGGATACTTTTAGAAACACATGGTCACCGACTTGGAATTCTAACGGTTTTCGTCTTTTGTCAGCATAACTTTTCTGCCTACTCTGTGCTGCTAGAAGTCTCTGCTTGATCAGAGCGATTTGCTCAGAAGTCTTATCAACTAAATCCGTTCCAAAGAACTCTCGTTCAGACAGTTCCGTCCAGCAAATAGGTGATCGGCACTTCCGCCCGTACAATGCCTCAAACGGAGCCATCTGTATGCTCGAATGGTAACTATTGTTGTAAGCGAATTCGGCCAGCGGTAAATGTTCATCCCAATGGCCTTTGAAATCCAATACACACGCTCTAAGCATATCTTCTAGCGTCTGTATTGTCCTTTCAGATTGACCATCGGTCTGTGGGTGATAAGCCATACTAGGCCTTAGCTTAGTTCCCATTTCTGCATGCAAAGCCTCCCAGAATCGGGATGTAAATCGTGGGTCCCGATCAGAGACAATACTCTTAGGTACGCCATGAAGTCTCACAATCTCTTTGATATAAATCTTCGCCAAGCGTTCCGATGAGTAGTTAACACTAATGGGGAGAAAGTGTGCTGACTTAGTCAATCGGTCAATAATTACCCAAATCGCGTCGTGTTGTCTGATCTTAGGTAACCCTACCACTAAATCCATGGTAATATTCTCCCATTTCCACTCCGGAATTTCCAGTCCTTGAAGAAGACCAGGGGGTCGTTGGTGTTCAGTTTTAACTTTTTGACAGGTCAAACATTTTCCCACATATTCAGTTACATCTTTCTTCAATCTGGGCCACCAAAACTCGGATTTCAAGTTCTGGTACATCTTGACCATTCCTGGATGTAGAGTGTATCTGCTCTTATGAGCCTCATCTAGTATCTTCTATCGCAATTCACCATCCTTCGTAATGTAGATCCGCTTCTTGTATCTGACCAAACCACTAGGTGATAGGTCAAGGTCTTGAGTTTCACCTTGTGAGATCTTTTCTCGCGCTGCAATAGCCCATTCGTCGTGTCGCTGTGCTTCCTCAACTGTATCTCTCAGATCGTATTCCCCTTGACTTACAAGGAGACTTGCAAGATAGTTGTTATCGGGCGTACAATGGTTCATGCAAATCTGATTGGACAGGTTCAGATCTCTAAAGTCTTCAAGTAGTTTTTGCTCTTGAATCATCATGTAGGCCATGTGTATCGTCTTCCTACTAAGTGCATCAGCAACGACATTTGCTTTTCCGGGATGATACTTAATCTCCAATTCGAAATCTTTAAGCAACTCCATCCAGCGACGTTGTCTCATGTTGAGCTCCTTTTGATCGAAGAGATATTTCAGGCTCTTGTGGTCGCAATATAACTCCACGGTTGCTCCATAGAGATAATGTCTCCATATCTTCAAAGCAAACACGATAGCCGCAAGTTCTAAATCGTGAGTAGGGTAGTTCAACTCGTGAGGTTTCAACTGGCGAGAAGCATATGCCACAACTCTGCCCTGCTGCATGAGAACACACCCTAATCCTTGCCCACTAGCATCACTATAGACAACGTACGTTTCGTCTGGATCTGGAATTATTAATACTGGAGCTGTAGTCAATTTCTCCCTCAAAGTTTGAAAACTCGCCTCACAATCATCGTCTCACATGAATGGTTGTTTCTTCCTTGTGAGCTTCGTTAATGGTAAGGCAATACGTGAGAAATTTTGTATGAATCTGCGGTAATATCCCGCTAAACCCAGGAAACTACGTATCTCTGCCACTGTTTCCGGCCTCTTCCAGTTCAGAACCGCTTCCACTTTACTAGGATCAACAGCTACACCATCGCGAGATACGACATGACCCAGAAATTTTACCTCTGGTAGCCAGAATTCACACTTGCTCAATTTAGCAAAAAGTTGTTTGTCGCGGAGTATTCCCAACACGAGTCGCAGATGTTCTTCGTGTTCTTCCCTGCTTTTAGAATAGATTAGGATGTCATCGATGAACACCACTACAAACTTGTCTAGGTGTAGACGAAAGATTCTATTAATGTAATCCATGAATACGGCAGGCGCATTTGTCAATCCGAAAGGCATCACAAGGAATTCGTAATGCCCGTATCTGGTTCTAAAGGCTGTTTTTGGAACATCACTGGTTTTCACTCGCAGCTGGTGGTATCCTGAGCGTAAGTCAATTTTAGAGAATACACAGGAACCAGATAGTTGATCGAGTAGATCGTCAATGCGAGGAAGTGGGTACTTGTTTTTGATAGTCACCTTGTTTAACTCGCGGTAATCGATACAAAGTCGTAAACTTCCATCTTTCTTCTTTACAAACAGTACTGGGGCTCCCCATGGCGACACACTAGGTCGAATAAATCCTTTCTCCAGTAGCTCCTCAAGCTGTTTCTTCAATTCCAGCATCTCGTTTGGTGCCATACGATATGGTGCTTTTGATATTGGTCCAGTGCTTGGCATCAAGTCGATGGCGAATTCAACCTCTCTCTCAGGGGGTAACTTGGTGAGATCTTTGGGAAACACATCAGGGAATTCATTCACAATGGGAATGTCTTTGAGTGATGGTTCGTCGTCTATCTTGATTGAGAAGAACACCATATACGCTTGGCAACCTTGCTTCATGCATTTTTCTGCTTCTGTACTAGATAGGAAATTCAGACTCACATTGATCTTGCTCTGGTCGTGTGGTGGTGAGAATCGTATCTCTTTATTACCACAATCAATGACCGCGTTGTTTGCCGTTAGCCAATCAAGACCAAGAATGACATCAATGCCATGAAGCGGTAATCGGATAAGATCTATGTTAGATTCTCGTCCGTTCACACTCGCAATGCAATTAAGACATGCATCAGACGCTAAAGATTTCGCGCCAAGTGGGGTAGCTACT
Organism: Acacia crassicarpa; assembly: GCA_034222035.1. Lineage (NCBI taxonomy): Eukaryota > Viridiplantae > Streptophyta > Magnoliopsida > Fabales > Fabaceae > Acacia > Acacia crassicarpa. The sequence goes on along the minus strand of JAWXYG010000002.1, from coordinate 63,831,952 downwards.
ATCAAATCATATGGTAGTCTATAGGCTTGCATTCCTAGTCGTTTTGCACAATCGTAAGAAATAAACGAGTGACTAGCACCCGAATCATACAATGCCTGTAGTAGATTTCCATTAAGAGAAATAGTACCTTTGATCATCTCAGGAGATTTCTTGGCTTCCTCATTAGTCAGAGCAAAAACTCGTCCTGCGTTCTGCGGTCTTGCCTCCAAAGCTTTTTGAGGACAGTTTAAGCTAATATGCCCCGGTTTCTGACACCTGAAGCACACTGGCTTTCCCTCACAGTTAGCTCCCGGATGGAACCTTCTGCATTGCGGACAGGCTTGGGATGTCTGCATTCTTGGAAAGTTTTGCTGTCTCGGTTGAAATGGCCTCTTATTCCCTTGTTGGGAATTATTCCAAGGTGCCTTCCTCTTCTGTGCTGGGTTGTTGCGATTGAAACCGCTACGGTTGGGGCCGCTACTGCTGAAGTCTCTGGTCTTGCGAAGCTCCTTCAAGTTTCGTTCGATGAGTCGGCAGGCTTCTACAGCTTGATTTAGTTCCAGAAATTTGTGCGATACCAACCTTTCCCTTATCTCATACTTTAGTCCATACACAAGTACATTTGCAATGCTGCTCTCGTCATTATCTCGCCTCAGAAGTGATGAGTATCGAGATAAGTTGGTGAAACGAGCGAAGTAATCATCGAAAGATTCTTCCCGACCCTGACGGATGTGCAGGAACTCTGTCTCCTTCATCATCTGTACTGAGGGTGGAAAGTACTGCTCGTTAAACTTTTCTTGGAACGTTTCCCATGTGACGGGACAGTTTCGGCTTCGGAGGGTTGCCGTGGTGTTTCGCCACCAACGATCGGCGTCTCCTGCTAGCTTGTAAATTGCCAATTGAGCCTTCCTGTTATCCGGACATTCTAAGACCTCAAAGATCTTTTCAAGACACAATAGCCAATCTTCAGCTGAATCAAGTTTTCCTCGGAATGCTGGTGGCTTGTGTTTGCAGAATTGTGTCACCCAGTATTGCGTATCCTTAGCTTCTCTGACAGGTTGATGTTGCTCCACCAATACTCTCTCCTGTCGAGGAGGTGACTGAGATCGTTCTGGTCTCTCAAATACGTTGTTGTGCTCGTCTTCTTGTTCGTCGTAATTTTCTCCTCCCTCACGTTGTTGTTGTTGCTCTCCTTCAGCCTGTTGTTCTTCATCCCCTTGTCCTCCCTGCCTGTTGGTGAGAAACGCATCGATGAGAGCTCTCTGTTCTTGTATTATTCTCCTCATTTCTTGAAGTTCATCTTGTACTGGTGGTGGAGGTTCATGTTGTTCGAGTTCAGGGTTTGGTACTACTCGCAGTTGCCTACCCCTACCTCTGCCTCGGCCTCTGCCTCGACCTCGGCCTCGGCCTCTAGGAGTTCCGGCGCCTCCCAAAGTTGCCATATTCTAAATTCCAAAGGTTAATAGATATAAACACTAGAAAACAAAAAGATTACACATAACATAAGATCACAAATTTCATATGAATCACACCAAAGCGTATATAGTACACCCCTTTTATTCATTAATGGTGATTACACAAACTACTATTATACTTAGTCCTACTGTTACAAAACTATAGCTACCACTACTTCCATGGTTCATTGAACTGTTGTAGGGTTGTCTTTGTCTTTCTACATGACCAGGTGAACTAAATGCTGGAGGCAGAAAATGCACGAGCACACATCCTCGATGTGGCCCTCATTCAGAATTTCATTGATTTTTGTTTTCCAGAAATGGGTGCGAGGAAAGTGATGAAGGGTGGATTTAACCCAGTCTCTAGAAGGATACGGAAAATGGTAGCGAGAGTTTGCCTGGTAAAATTCTCTGACTCGGGTCAGATACAGTAGGTATTTGTCTTTCTCGGTCTTAGTAGTGAGAGCGGCATGGAGAAATTCCAAGTGTAAGGCTAAAGTTAAGATGGAGTTTTCATCTAAGACGTACTCCAGGTTGCCAGAGTTGGCGTCAGAATCATAGTCGAGATCTTGTATCTGAGGATAGTCAAAGTTATCACCTATTGAGGAGTGATGTGAATTGCTGGGATTTCCGGGTTCCGGTGAGTAGGGCTCTGCAAGAATGGGTATTGAGTCATATAGATGGTCGGGATACTCAGGTCCAGGATGGTATTCTGGTTCTGGATCATTATCAAGTGCAAGAGTGGGGTAGAGTGGTTCTGGTACCGGCACAGGTTCAGGCATTGGTACAGAGAGTGGATTTATCGGCTCAGGGTTCAATCTCCTACTTACTGGTTCGGGGACTATCGACCGACGTGCAATATGTCTTCTTTTCCCAAAGTAATTGATATACGGAAATTCCTCTTTGTCCATTTCTACAACAACACCAGGGTCATATCAGTACTTATACTTTTTTTTTTTTGAAATACTTTTTTTTAAAGAAAACCATGGCTTAGAGCCTAACTTAGTTAATCAACCGATTGGCCAGGTAGGCGTCTATCATGGGAGCCTCACCGTGCTAGGGTGACTGATTGGCTGATCCACATAGACTCGGCCCTACCTTCGGCACCAATGGTTTGTTGTAACTAAGTCGGGTTCATGCCAGATAAAATACTTTTGAAGGCTAGAACTTAACTCTGCTACTTAAACAACCTTACAAGACTGTTTAAAGTAACCTAGTTAACTTCGTGCCAGGATGCATGCTCTGATACCAAAATGTAACATCCCGTCTTTTAATATGCGATTTTCAAAAGAGATTATCAGAGTTTTGAATAATTTAAACAAAGTGGCATCGGAAAAGAGTTTTCATTTTAAAACAAAACAAGTATCTGATATTTAACCAACATTGGTGTGTTGATACTAATACAGTCATCCAAATATTCAAGTACTCAAAATACATAAGAAAACAGCAACAGATAAACAATCCTCCGTCCGAGTCCTTATGCAGCCTGCTTACCCTTGTCAGCAACCCTGTCTCCGCCAGAACCTGAGGCTATGGTAAGAGCTGAGGTTCAATTCCCATTGAACCTCAGGTAACAGTTAACCTCATGCTTATGTAACAATTTTATATATAATAGATATTCATGATAGTTACAGCATAATCACATTTCAACAGCACAACCACCTCATATTTTAATCCAGTCTGCACTACCCAGTGCCACGGTGTACATCCGTGTCCTCAGCGCTAGGAAAACTCAACGGCATTATCATGACTATAACCCGTATATAGCTGAATGTGTATGCACAACTTTATAAAAACAGAATCTCAGACTATCCATCACATACAAATTTACAATAAGCATCAGAGTTAAGGTTACAGTACGCGTCCGTACCTTCGTTGATGATGTTTTGGTACGTTTGACTAAAACGGTACTTCTAACGGAAAACAGCGGTACAAGTTCACAGATACCCTATAGGAACAATATCACATTTATCAGTGGCCATCAACTTTGCAATACTTGTGGAATTCTACGTTGAAGATTTACTATTCATATGAATAGTATTCACTATTCATGTGAATAGTCCCAGTAAAAATATTTTTACCGTGACGGTAAATAATTTTTACTGTTTGGTAAATAGTATTTACTGTACTGGTAAATAACATTACTGCCCAAGAATAATTCTTTTCTGATGTGACAGATCAGGCTAAGCTGCAGCCACAGAGCATACTCAGAAAAACTCTATCTGGCATTTCTACTATAATTACCAAAAGAAACTACCAAATATTAAGACTAGAGACCAAAGAACTTACCCTTGATGTTCTTACTCCTTCTCTCCAGCTCCGAGAACTTTACTCTAAATTCTCACTCTAAACTCTAAGAATTCTCTCTCTTCTATTAAACTCGACCGTTGTGATCTGAGTTTGGTGTGAAGAAAATGAAGAAGTGAGGCCTCTATTTATAGTGTTGGAAAATGGGTCCTTAAGCGTAATTTTTCGTCTTTGGGTCAATTTGCGTAATTTCCTCAAAAATCAAAAAGGAATCTCCCGTGACTCCTTAGCCTCCCGTGAACAAAATTGAAAATTTATAATAATTTAATATTTTAAATAGTTTTTTTTACTGATAAAATTCCTTGTTCGGTGTTCTGATCGCGTGATCTTTTGCAAATTCTCAAAAATCCAGAAGCACAGCCTTGAAGCTCTATTCTCCCTCTTTAGAAATATCTGGGTCAACTGAATTTTTGACCTCATTCAGGGTATTTCGTAATCTGTCAAAGATTTTAAGTCGGACACTGCCGGTAACAGAAATTACTTCGGGTGACACCATCTTCGAGACAAAAATTCACTGATTCAAAATATGTGCAGTTGTTTACTACTTAGTTCAAGGATTTTGAGTTATGATTTATTTCCTACAGGTTCCACTATCTGTCCTAATTCACAAAATATCGGTTTCGTCCTATCTCATAATCATTCCGCTGGTTTCGGAAATGACTTTGAAGATATCCCACTCTGAGATAAAAATTCACTTGTTTATAATATGCCCTTACCCAAGAAACCTAGTTCACGATTTACTGGGTATAATTTAATTTCTATTGTTTCCCTAAGGTATAAAATTACACGTCTCCAATATAATATCATTCTTTTCTTTTTGGTTGCCTCCCGTGACACATGCACTACTCCTCTTTATATATAATATAGTATATAATATATAATATAATATTACTAATTAATAATTGGGGTATTATATTTCTCCCCCCGTTAAATAAAATTTCGTCCTCGAAATTTACTCTACACCTACTAAACATTGAGCCATAAACTCCGGATATTTTTCTTTCATATCTTCTTCCGTTTCCCAAGTTGCCTCAGCAGGAGATAAGCCTCTCCATACTACTTTCACGAACGGAATACTTCTTTGTCGAAGCCGCTTCTCCTGGTAATCAACAATTTGCTCTGGCTCGACCTCAAAAGTGTTATCATGTCGCACTTCGACATCTTCATATTGGATAATATGATCGTGGTCAGGTTGATACTTCTTCAATTGAGAAACATGGAAGACGTCGTGGAGTTTACTCAGATTCGGGGGCAAAGCTAATTGATATGCAACTGGTCCGCGTTTTGCCAGGATTTCGAATGGCCCTATGTAACAAGGAGTTAACTTTCGCCGTTTGAGCACTCTACCGACACCGATAACCGGGGATACTTTTAGAAACACATGGTCACCGACTTGGAATTCTAACGGTTTTCGTCTTTTGTCAGCATAACTTTTCTGCCTACTCTGTGCTGCTAGAAGTCTCTGCTTGATCAGAGCGATTTGCTCAGAAGTCTTATCAACTAAATCCGTTCCAAAGAACTCTCGTTCAGACAGTTCCGTCCAGCAAATAGGTGATCGGCACTTCCTGTAACATCCCAAAAATTTACTTAACATAATAAGTAATTAAAGGTTCATTAACAACGAAGTAATGTCCATTATTGAATTAAAATATGCAAATGTAAATCAGAGTATGCAGTATGAGCCCTAACGTGGCAATATACTTTCATCCCACATAAACCAAAAAGACAGAAGTACTACTTCCAGCAGAAGTAGTTTAAGCTTCTTGCGTCTTCCCTGATGGACCTGGACGAGAGCTATCACCTGAAAAATGTGGGTAACCATCAATCCAACTTATTACGAATACTAATATGTACTAATGAGGTGCCAAGTGGAACAGTTTATATAACCAGGTATTAAAAGTATAAATTATCAATATAATGTCACAAAATTTATATTTTAAATACTATATCGAAATTATGTATCTAGGTCTCATTAAAACAATTCCCAAATTGCCTCCCACCAATCCAACCGAACCGCCTTATTTCCTCCGACTAGACCCATGGGCTAAGTTACATCCATGTTACTGGTAACTCAAAAAGCTCTCTGGTCATGTGATGAGGACCGGCCAAAATCCTCAGAGCACATGTCCCAGACCATGGGCCTTTTCCCCTTAATGAACATGTGGGGTGTCGTATGCCCTTATTGAATTAGTGGGCCCGTCCCTTTCTGAACATATGGGACAATAGAAAGCCAACCATCATGCATTAATGGAGGCCTCACCACGTGGTGGAATAAAATACTCCATCTTCCCAATTCAACCCTTACCATAATTATCAGAATAAATATCATGATATTAAAATGAACCATTCTTATACATGAAATAGTAGATATGATAAATATCATGATATTAAAATGAACAATTCTTATACATGAATAAGTAATTATGTATTTATATTCATAATTCAAATCATAAAGTTCCACAAGGCAATTTCTATTAAAATATTTACAATCATTTCACAAACACTCACAAGCAACATATCAATATCCATAAAAAGTGGAAAGTGGTTACCTCTCGCCAAAGCTAATTATTATTACGCCGCTCCTAATTCAAAAGTTCAAACACATGCTATAAGATGATCACCATTCCTGGAACACAAAATTCGTCCAGATTTTTGGTTAAACTTCGGAAAATCATATCTCCCCATCTACACGTCCGATTCAGGTGTTCTTTGGCTTTTTGGAAAGGTTGAGATGTCTACTATTTACTATAAAAATTTCAAGATTAAACTCAAACGTTTGCCATTTCAAAATCAAGCTCAAAAATCGCTGGTCACCAAAAGTTGGAGAAAACATTTCAGATTTTGGCTAAAATTTGGAAAATTATATCTCCCTCGATTCTCATCGGAATTTGACGAATTACCTATCAAATTAAACCTCTATGTGTCTACTATTTAACTGGAAAATATCACAATTTTATGATTTTGTTTGTTCAGTTCGAAATCCAACGCCATCCACTGACACCAGAAACAAACCAGAAATTCTGCAGATTTTTGACTCAACTTCCAAAATTCATAACTGGAGTTGTAGATCTCCGTTTAGGGTGAACCAAAGCTTATTTTAAACCTTAAGGAGTCTATTTTCTACTGTAAAAATTTCAGATCAAAACTCAAATTTTTACTGGGTCCGAACTGCTTCGTCATTTTGATGTTTCAGAACCCTACCGAAAATTTTGCAGGTTTTTAATCCAACTTTGAAAAATCATAACTCCCATTCTACACGTCCGTTTTAGGTGTTCCAAAGCTTGATGTACAGATTATTATGTGTACTATATGTCCACAAAAATTCAGATTCAAATGAGTTCATTTGCCCTAATTTTTCCTTACTCGAAAATCACTGTTCCAGTAGCTAAAATTCATTTTCAGCAAATGACAGCAGTTTATCATTCACGTTTTGCACTTCATTTAAACTTCCCTAAGCTCTTTTCATTCTTTAACTAGACTCTAACACTTTTAAAGGGAGTCTGTAGGTTCAGGTTATGATCCAACCAGATTGAAAAAACACATGAAGTCATCCGAAACATGCGTTTTTAACGTGGCATACTGAAACAACGATTTCTTATGTTCAGCCATAACCAATCTGTACCGTTTAATATTTGCGTATGCAACATGAAACTTCATATGTTCAATATTCAGAATAACATGCAGCAATATATAAAGCAAAACTCATGTATTTTCTTAACAGCAAGTTTCTGTTTCTCTTTTCTAAGTGTGTGGCGTTCTACTTAGGAGACTCATGGAGCTAAGAGGAAAAACTAGGTCCGGTGATTACCTCTGTTTGCTGCTTTTACGGTGAAAGTCCAGTTGGAACCACCCCCTGTTACAGCAACGCTATGCAGAGCAAGGCACAGGCTCTCTCTCTCCTTCCCTTTCACGCTCTCTCTCTCTCTCTCTCGACGTCGTTTTGGTTCAGAAGGAGAACACCGATGGAGGCTGCGACTCTTGAGCTTGGATCCTCCTCTTACTTTTCAGTCTCTCGGTTCCTCTCTCTCCCTGTTTAATGGTTCCTTAAACAGAGTATAGCTTATAAAAGGGTCCAGTCCGAGATGGGAATACACAAAAGTTTATGGCGTGGTGCTAGAGAAGCATGGTGGAAGGATATTGTGTTCAACTTTTCACTAACATTATCTCTTCAATATCCCTATTGCGTTTTGGTGAGCTGGAGATTGAATAATAATAATAATAATAATAATAATAATAATAATGGATAATGTCTATTTTTTTTTCTTATTTAAATCCTAAAAATAAATCAGGATATTACATTTCTGCCCACCTAAATAGAATTTTGTCCCCAAAATTCCTAACAAGTCATTATGGAAGCTAATCCATATTTTAAGCTTTTATCATATATCAACAAAGTCAAGACAACACTACCAATATAATTTGGCATGAGACACATCAAAACAAAATATCACTATGTCACACAAATTCAAACATTGACTTAACACAACCATAAATGCACTAATTCGATCAAGACAAGTACAACTACACACCTAAGCAAACAAGTTCGGAAAGTCTCGACGCATTCTTTCCTCTGTTTCCCAAGTTGCATCTCCGGGTGTCATACCCCTCCATAAGACTTTCACAAGTCGAATGGTTTTCTTCCTCAGTTGCTTGTCCCGGACATCTAAGATTCTCTCTGGTTTTGCTATATAAGTCAAGTTCTCTCTCAACTCGACTTCCTCAGGTTCAATGACATGAGACGGATCTGGATGATACTTCTTCAACTGTGACACATGGAACACATCGTGCACTTGAGATAAGTGTGGAGGCAAGGCGATCCGGTAGGCAACAGGCCCAATTCGCTCCAAAATCTCATACGGCCCTATGAACCGTGGAGTCAACTTCTTTGCCTTAATAGACCTCCCTATACCTGTCAAGGGTGAAACCTTCAAGAAAACATGATCTCCCACGCTAAACTCTAATGGCCTTCTCCGACGATCCGCATAACTCTTCTGTCGGCTTTGAGCTGTCAACAATTTCTGTCGTATCGTCTCAATCTTCCGTGATGTTTTATCCACCAAATCTGGTCCGATGATAGTTCTTTCGCTCAATTCGGTCCAACACAATGGCGATCTGCACTTCCGGCCATACAAAGCCTCAAAAGGTGCCATTTGAATACTGGCATGGTAACTATTATTGTATGCATATTCTGCCAATGGCAAGTGCTTGTTCCAGCTACCTGAGAACTCGATGGCGCAAGCTCTTAACATGTCCTTGAGTGTCTGAATAGTCTTCTCGGCTTATCATTTGCTAGCCTTTCGACGCATTTTACTACCACAACACTGGATTTCTAAACTTACTACCTAAGGAATTACCCTCAAGCTAACGTTCCTTATCTATCACTTGGTACAGATTGAATGTTTTGCCAACCTCAAAATGTATCCTAGACATATTTATTTAAAGTCACTATGCAATCAACATTTCACACAGCACTAAACACATAGGTCTCACAACACAGGGATACGGCCCCGTGCAAACTTGCATACCGGGTCTTATTGCCTTGAATCTCTGTTCATTTACTCCGTGTCTGCGCTTCCTCATCTTCGGCTCTCATACCACCTTTCTCTTGCTTAGCATGCTAGCATTTCTTATCTACCCGGTTCAAATCTCTAGACCATTCTAACAGTTTCTGTCCCTGTTTCAACCCAATTGCCAACTGCACCGCTTTTCATTTCAATACATTAGCAAATGGCAATGACGCCATTGCTTTTTATTTCCCTATGTTATTACATAAACTTCAAAATTTTCAAATATTAAAAAAAAAATTTCAGTGGTCGCAGTACATTTTTATAATTGCACAAAACATTTTTTTTTTCATTTTCAATAAACCATAATCGCTGCCAGCCCAATTTTGAGAAAATACATCCTTTTCCAGCCTAAATTCAAGAAACACATTTTCTGCCGGTAACACACAATGGAATAATTCATTTCACAAAATTCAACATTTGAAAATTCTCACCACCACTTCAACCTTTTAGTACAACGGCATATCCCAATCCTTTCATACCCAAACCACTGAAGTGGCAACGTGTCTGCTGACCGATATGGGAGAATTTCCATCCCCCTATAAGGGACCCAGTATCCATACTAACATTTCCAATAAAGGCTCCTTACCGCTTTCCCAGTCAAGCCAGTCCATAATCACGGCCACCACTGTGCACCGCTTTCCCAGCTGACCAGTTCTTAATCACGGCTAGTGCCAGTTCCATAAAACAAAATGCACGCCCCTCTAAGGTGGAACTACTTAGATTGGGAATATTCACCATAGGTGCAAGTGTCAACCTCTCATGTCACATCCAACAAATTTTCAATTTAAATGAGCTTTATAACTAGCCCAAAATTTCAAATATTTTTAAACATAGCTGGCAAGACCCAACAAACTGAGTATTTCTACAACAGTTTTTGACCTCTTCCAGTTTCGTATTGCCTTACACCACATAGTTCAAAATTCAATTTTAAACCTGAGCCCCACCAAAACCTTTTATGAGGCATAATTCCAATAGCGACCACTACCCTAGTCTCAATTTCGGTTGAAAGCATTTTTTTTTTTTTTTAGAAAACTCTATTTCAAAAGTTTTTCACAAAATTAGCAGGTGCATTGGCAAATTCAACATTCTAGTTTTCAAACATAACCAAGAATTAGACAATTGTCCTTAGAAGGTCATCATGTATAACACCTCTCAGGTTATAGCTATCATACGGTTCTATTAAGGAACTAACTCTCATTTATAACTTTAAGGGAATATTCTATATTCGAGATCTTTCCCTAAGCTGATACAGCAACCAACAACCTCAAAATACCCCATATCAAATAGGTGCTTATCCTCAAACATACCTCCAATAACGTGCTAATGACACAACATCAGTCATTATTATCAGGGTTTCTACTCTCAATCATTTTTTTTCTTTTTTTTTCTTTTTTTTTAGATATTAAAATCATCCCCTAGCAGCTAGTAACCTCTAGATACCTCATATACGTTGGTGCCACACTCTACTACCTTAAGTGATTCAATTCACTTGGCACCATATCCTAATACCTCAATTCATTCGGGTCGATTCACACATGTAAGAATCATTCAACTGTCAAGTTAGATCTTTATATCACAATTCATAGTTTGATCCTCAAATAACCCCAAACAACGTAATTATCAGATTCACAATCCAGAACATAGTTTGGACCAAGAAATCATATTACCTCAATAATACCCAATATACAAACTAGGATTACAATTCTCATTTCTAGTTTAAACCTTGAAACATTCAAATGTCATCTTCATAACCAAAACACAACACACAAGGTTCTAAATCCATTTCAGTCCTCAATATCACAAGAGCCTATTCTAACATTATTCTTTCATCTAATCGACAACCCTCAATCATACCCAAAGCATTGCTCATAGCACCATATCAATCAATACTTACAGGGTTTCTACCTTCGAGTACTAAAACCTTAAGACAACCTTAATCACATTTCGATCTAATTCACCATTCAATATTAATAGGATTCCTATTCTCATGTATTGGAACCTTAATGCAACCTCATTCACACTTTGACCTAGGCACTATTTCAATTTTGTATTAGGTTCAAGTCCAGTCTCAATCATTTCCTTATTCAACCTAGCATCCTCACAGCATCTCTATGTCGTACCTTAAAGTACTAAGACCTTAAATCAAAGGAATCTTAAATTCTTATAATACTTCCCAGGAGGTCGCCCATCCCGAGATTTATCTTCCTTAAGCACACTTATCCTCAGAATCCTAATAGGATTTAGACCATACTATACCAACTTCCTATATATTCCCATAACACAAAGTAGGGAATTAAATTATATCCTATCTCCATATCAGAAGCCCTAAAGTTAGCATTATAATCCTTATTCTGCCACTTTATCTATCTCTTAAGCCTCAACCTTCAATGGATCCAATTCTCCATTAAATTTCTCAGGATTGTGCTAATGAACATCCTTTCAAACCTTGTTGTTAGCTAGGTCTTCAAGGTTGAGTTGCGATGATGCTTTACCCCCATTACTCTTAATAGCTTCTTCATGATCAATTGAGCCACCCGGCTCAGCTCTTTGTGATACCTCTATACTAGACTCGAGTACGTCATTATTCATTGGCATGGGAATACCTCCTTTCTCTCTTATCTTCTCTTGAAAATCCTCCTCAGCTGTTGAAACCGTGCATCCATGACAGTCATTAACGTATCTTTGAACCAAAGAAAAGAGTCTCGTCATCTTGAGACATTGGTGTATCGATGTAAAAGAGCTTCGTTTTCTTGAGACAGTAGTGTCTCAGGAGCGTCTGGAGGTGAATAAACGGCGAAATGATCCTTCGTGTATCTACCATTCTACCCACCAAAGGATGAAACCCACCATATTAAGTGAGTGATAAAACAACACAACAGAACACTAAACAGGGAAGGCATATGTGAATGTTGTATATTGCCACTAAGTGTAGTGCATGCATGATTGTTATCAGAATCATACGCTCTGATACCAAATTTGTAACATCCCAAAAATTTACTTAACATAATAAGTAATTAAAGGTTCATTAACAACGAAGTAATGTCCATTATTGAATTAAAATATGCAAATGTAAATCAGAGTATGCAGTATGAGCCCTAACGTGGCAATATACTTTCATCCCACATAAACCAAAAAGACAGAAGTACTACTTCCAGCAGAAGTAGTTTAAGCTTCTTGCGTCTTCCCTGATGGACCTGGACGAGAGCTATCACCTGAAAAATGTGGGTAACCATCAATCCAACTTATTACGAATACTAATATGTACTAATGAGGTGCCAAGTGGAACAGTTTATATAACCAGGTATTAAAAGTATAAATTATCAATATAATGTCACAAAATTTATATTTTAAATACTATATCGAAATTATGTATCTAGGTCTCATTAAAACAATTCCCAAATTGCCTCCCACCAATCCAACCGAACCGCCTTATTTCCTCCGACTAGACCCATGGGCTAAGTTACATCCATGTTACTGGTAACTCAAAAAGCTCTCTGGTCATGTGATGAGGACCGGCCAAAATCCTCAGAGCACATGTCCCAGACCATGGGCCTTTTCCCCTTAATGAACATGTGGGGTGTCGTATGCCCTTATTGAATTAGTGGGCCCGTCCCTTTCTGAACATATGGGACAATAGAAAGCCAACCATCATGCATTAATGGAGGCCTCACCACGTGGTGGAATAAAATACTCCATCTTCCCAATTCAACCCTTACCATAATTATCAGAATAAATATCATGATATTAAAATGAACCATTCTTATACATGAAATAGTAGATATGATAAATATCATGATATTAAAATGAACAATTCTTATACATGAATAAGTAATTATGTATTTATATTCATAATTCAAATCATAAAGTTCCACAAGGCAATTTCTATTAAAATATTTACAATCATTTCACAAACACTCACAAGCAACATATCAATATCCATAAAAAGTGGAAAGTGGTTACCTCTCGCCAAAGCTAATTATTATTACGCCGCTCCTAATTCAAAAGTTCAAACACATGCTATAAGATGATCACCATTCCTGGAACACAAAATTCGTCCAGATTTTTGGTTAAACTTCGGAAAATCATATCTCCCCATCTACACGTCCGATTCAGGTGTTCTTTGGCTTTTTGGAAAGGTTGAGATGTCTACTATTTACTATAAAAATTTCAAGATTAAACTCAAACGTTTGCCATTTCAAAATCAAGCTCAAAAATCGCTGGTCACCAAAAGTTGGAGAAAACATTTCAGATTTTGGCTAAAATTTGGAAAATTATATCTCCCTCGATTCTCATCGGAATTTGACGAATTACCTATCAAATTAAACCTCTATGTGTCTACTATTTAACTGGAAAATATCACAATTTTATGATTTTGTTTGTTCAGTTCGAAATCCAACGCCATCCACTGACACCAGAAACAAACCAGAAATTCTGCAGATTTTTGACTCAACTTCCAAAATTCATAACTGGAGTTGTAGATCTCCGTTTAGGGTGAACCAAAGCTTATTTTAAACCTTAAGGAGTCTATTTTCTACTGTAAAAATTTCAGATCAAAACTCAAATTTTTACTGGGTCCGAACTGCTTCGTCATTTTGATGTTTCAGAACCCTACCGAAAATTTTGCAGGTTTTTAATCCAACTTTGAAAAATCATAACTCCCATTCTACACGTCCGTTTTAGGTGTTCCAAAGCTTGATGTACAGATTATTATGTGTACTATATGTCCACAAAAATTCAGATTCAAATGAGTTCATTTGCCCTAATTTTTCCTTACTCGAAAATCACTGTTCCAGTAGCTAAAATTCATTTTCAGCAAATGACAGCAGTTTATCATTCACGTTTTGCACTTCATTTAAACTTCCCTAAGCTCTTTTCATTCTTTAACTAGACTCTAACACTTTTAAAGGGAGTCTGTAGGTTCAGGTTATGATCCAACCAGATTGAAAAAACACATGAAGTCATCCGAAACATGCGTTTTTAACGTGGCATACTGAAACAACGATTTCTTATGTTCAGCCATAACCAATCTGTACCGTTTAATATTTGCGTATGCAACATGAAACTTCATATGTTCAATATTCAGAATAACATGCAGCAATATATAAAGCAAAACTCATGTATTTTCTTAACAGCAAGTTTCTGTTTCTCTTTTCTAAGTGTGTGGCGTTCTACTTAGGAGACTCATGGAGCTAAGAGGAAAAACTAGGTCCGGTGATTACCTCTGTTTGCTGCTTTTACGGTGAAAGTCCAGTTGGAACCACCCCCTGTTACAGCAACGCTATGCAGAGCAAGGCACAGGCTCTCTCTCTCCTTCCCTTTCACGCTCTCTCTCTCTCTCTCTCGACGTCGTTTTGGTTCAGAAGGAGAACACCGATGGAGGCTGCGACTCTTGAGCTTGGATCCTCCTCTTACTTTTCAGTCTCTCGGTTCCTCTCTCTCCCTGTTTAATGGTTCCTTAAACAGAGTATAGCTTATAAAAGGGTCCAGTCCGAGATGGGAATACACAAAAGTTTATGGCGTGGTGCTGGAGAAGCATGGTGGAAGGATATTGTGTTCAACTTTTCACTAACATTATCTCTTCAATATCCCTATTGCGTTTTGGTGAGCTGGAGATTGAATAATAATAATAATAATAATAATAATAATGGATAATGTCTATTTTTTTTTCTTATTTAAATCCTAAAAATAAATCAGGATATTACACTTCCGCCCGTACAATGCCTCAAACGGAGCCATCTGTATGCTCGAATGGTAACTATTGTTGTAAGCGAATTCGGCCAGCGGTAAATGTTCATCCCAATGGCCTTTGAAATCCAATACACACGCTCTAAGCATATCTTCTAGCGTCTGTATTGTCCTTTCAGATTGACCATCGGTCTGTGGGTGATAAGCCATACTAGGCCTTAGCTTAGTTCCCATTTCTGCATGCAAAGCCTCCCAGAATCGGGATGTAAATCGTGGGTCCCGATCAGAGACAATACTCTTAGGTACGCCATGAAGTCTCACAATCTCTTTGATATAAATCTTCGCCAAGCGTTCCGATGAGTAGTTAACACTAATGGGGAGAAAGTGTGCTGACTTAGTCAATCGGTCAATAATTACCCAAATCGCGTCGTGTTGTCTGATCTTAGGTAACCCTACCACTAAATCCATGGTAATATTCTCCCATTTCCACTCCGGAATTTCCAGTCCTTGAAGAAGACCAGGGGGTCGTTGGTGTTCAGTTTTAACTTTTTGACAGGTCAAACATTTTCCCACATATTCAGTTACATCTTTCTTCAATCTGGGCCACCAAAACTCGGATTTCAAGTTCTGGTACATCTTGACCATTCCTGGATGTAGAGTGTATCTGCTCTTATGAGCCTCATCTAGTATCTTCTATCGCAATTCACCATCCTTCGTAATGTAGATCCGCTTCTTGTATCTGACCAAACCACTAGGTGATAGGTCAAGGTCTTGAGTTTCACCTTGTGAGATCTTTTCTCGCGCTGCAATAGCCCATTCGTCGTGTCGCTGTGCTTCCTCAACTGTATCTCTCAGATCGTATTCCCCTTGACTTACAAGGAGACTTGCAAGATAGTTGTTATCGGGCGTACAATGGTTCATGCAAATCTGATTGGACAGGTTCAGATCTCTAAAGTCTTCAAGTAGTTTTTGCTCTTGAATCATCATGTAGGCCATGTGTATCGTCTTCCTACTAAGTGCATCAGCAACGACATTTGCTTTTCCGGGATGATACTTAATCTCCAATTCGAAATCTTTAAGCAACTCCATCCAGCGACGTTGTCTCATGTTGAGCTCCTTTTGATCGAAGAGATATTTCAGGCTCTTGTGGTCGCAATATAACTCCACGATTGCTCCATAGAGATAATGTCTCCATATCTTCAAAGCAAACACGATAGCCGCAAGTTCTAAATCGTGAGTAGGGTAGTTCAACTCGTGAGGTTTCAACTGGCGAGAAGCATATGCCACAACTCTGCCCTGCTGCATGAGAACACACCCTAATCCTTGCCCACTAGCATCACTATAGACAACGTACGTTTCGTCTGGATCTGGAATTATTAATACTGGAGCTGTAGTCAATTTCTCCCTCAAAGTTTGAAAACTCGCCTCACAATCATCGTCTCACATGAATGGTTGTTTCTTCCTTGTGAGCTTCGTTAATGGTAAGGCAATACGTGAGAAATTTTGTATGAATCTGCGGTAATATCCCGCTAAACCCAGGAAACTACGTATCTCTGCCACTGTTTCCGGCCTCTTCCAGTTCAGAACCGCTTCCACTTTACTAGGATCAACAGCTACACCATCGCGAGATACGACATGACCCAGAAATTTTACCTCTGGTAGCCAGAATTCACACTTGCTCAATTTAGCAAAAAGTTGTTTGTCGCGGAGTATTCCCAACACGAGTCGCAGATGTTCTTCGTGTTCTTCCCTGCTTTTAGAATAGATTAGGATGTCATCGATGAACACCACTACAAACTTGTCTAGGTGTAGACGAAAGATTCTATTAATGTAATCCATGAATACGGCAGGCGCATTTGTCAATCCGAAAGGCATCACAAGGAATTCGTAATGCCCGTATCTGGTTCTAAAGGCTGTTTTTGGAACATCACTGGTTTTCACTCGCAGCTGGTGGTATCCTGAGCGTAAGTCAATTTTAGAGAATACACAGGAACCAGATAGTTGATCGAGTAGATCGTCAATGCGAGGAAGTGGGTACTTGTTTTTGATAGTCACCTTGTTTAACTCGCGGTAATCGATACAAAGTCGTAAACTTCCATCTTTCTTCTTTACAAACAGTACTGGGGCTCCCCATGGCGACACACTAGGTCGAATAAATCCTTTCTCCAGTAGCTCCTCAAGCTGTTTCTTCAATTCCAGCATCTCGTTTGGTGCCATACGATATGGTGCTTTTGATATTGGTCCAGTGCTTGGCATCAAGTCGATGGCGAATTCAACCTCTCTCTCAGGGGGTAACTTGGTGAGATCTTTGGGAAACACATCAGGGAATTCATTCACAATGGGAATGTCTTTGAGTGATGGTTCGTCGTCTATCTTGATTGAGAA
Organism: Acacia crassicarpa; assembly: GCA_034222035.1. Taxonomy (NCBI): domain Eukaryota; kingdom Viridiplantae; phylum Streptophyta; class Magnoliopsida; order Fabales; family Fabaceae; genus Acacia; species Acacia crassicarpa. The sequence goes on along the minus strand of JAWXYG010000002.1, from coordinate 63,814,575 downwards.
GAACACCATATACGCTTGGCAACCTTGCTTCATGCATTTTTCTGCTTCTGTACTAGATAGGAAATTCAGACTCACATTGATCTTGCTCTGGTCGTGTGGTGGTGAGAATCGTATCTCTTTATTACCACAATCAATGACCGCGTTGTTTGCCGTTAGCCAATCAAGACCAAGAATGACATCAATGCCATGAAGCGGTAATCGGATAAGATCTATGTTAGATTCTCGTCCGTTCACACTCGCAATGCAATTAAGACATGCATCAGACGCTAAAGATTTCGCGCCAAGTGGGGTAGCTACTATCAAATCATATGGTAGTCTATAGGCTTGCATTCCTAGTCGTTTTGCACAATCGTAAGAAATAAACGAGTGACTAGCACCCGAATCATACAATGCCTGTAGTAGATTTCCATTAAGAGAAATAGTACCTTTGATCATCTCAGGAGATTTCTTGGCTTCCTCATTAGTCAGAGCAAAAACTCGTCCTGCGTTCTGCGGTCTTGCCTCCAAAGCTTTTTGAGGACAGTTTAAGCTAATATGCCCCGGTTTCTGACACCTGAAGCACACTGGCTTTCCCTCACAGTTAGCTCCCGGATGGAACCTTCTGCATTGCGGACAGGCTTGGGATGTCTGCATTCTTGGAAAGTTTTGCTGTCTCGGTTGAAATGGCCTCTTATTCCCTTGTTGGGAATTATTCCAAGGTGCCTTCCTCTTCTGTGCTGGGTTGTTGCGATTGAAACCGCTACGGTTGGGGCCGCTACTGCTGAAGTCTCTGGTCTTGCGAAGCTCCTTCAAGTTTCGTTCGATGAGTCGGCAGGCTTCTACAGCTTGATTTAGTTCCAGAAATTTGTGCGATACCAACCTTTCCCTTATCTCATACTTTAGTCCATACACAAGTACATTTGCAATGCTGCTCTCGTCATTATCTCGCCTCAGAAGTGATGAGTATCGAGATAAGTTGGTGAAACGAGCGAAGTAATCATCGAAAGATTCTTCCCGACCCTGACGGATGTGCAGGAACTCTGTCTCCTTCATCATCTGTACTGAGGGTGGAAAGTACTGCTCGTTAAACTTTTCTTGGAACGTTTCCCATGTGACGGGACAGTTTCGGCTTCGGAGGGTTGCCGTGGTGTTTCGCCACCAACGATCGGCGTCTCCTGCTAGCTTGTAAATTGCCAATTGAGCCTTCCTGTTATCCGGACATTCTAAGACCTCAAAGATCTTTTCAAGACACAATAGCCAATCTTCAGCTGAATCAAGTTTTCCTCGGAATGCTGGTGGCTTGTGTTTGCAGAATTGTGTCACCCAGTATTGCGTATCCTTAGCTTCTCTGACAGGTTGATGTTGCTCCACCAATACTCTCTCCTGTCGAGGAGGTGACTGAGATCGTTCTGGTCTCTCAAATACGTTGTTGTGCTCGTCTTCTTGTTCGTCGTAATTTTCTCCTCCCTCACGTTGTTGTTGTTGCTCTCCTTCAGCCTGTTGTTCTTCATCCCCTTGTCCTCCCTGCCTGTTGGTGAGAAACGCATCGATGAGAGCTCTCTGTTCTTGTATTATTCTCCTCATTTCTTGAAGTTCATCTTGTACTGGTGGTGGAGGTTCATGTTGTTCGAGTTCAGGGTTTGGTACTACTCGCAGTTGCCTACCCCTACCTCTGCCTCGGCCTCTGCCTCGACCTCGGCCTCGGCCTCTAGGAGTTCCGGCGCCTCCCAAAGTTGCCATATTCTAAATTCCAAAGGTTAATAGATATAAACACTAGAAAACAAAAAGATTACACATAACATAAGATCACAAATTTCATATGAATCACACCAAAGCGTATATAGTACACCCCTTTTATTCATTAATGGTGATTACACAAACTACTATTATACTTAGTCCTACTGTTACAAAACTATAGCTACCACTACTTCCATGGTTCATTGAACTGTTGTAGGGTTGTCTTTGTCTTTCTACATGACCAGGTGAACTAAATGCTGGAGGCAGAAAATGCACGAGCACACATCCTCGATGTGGCCCTCATTCAGAATTTCATTGATTTTTGTTTTCCAGAAATGGGTGCGAGGAAAGTGATGAAGGGTGGATTTAACCCAGTCTCTAGAAGGATACGGAAAATGGTAGCGAGAGTTTGCCTGGTAAAATTCTCTGACTCGGGTCAGATACAGTAGGTATTTGTCTTTCTCGGTCTTAGTAGTGAGAGCGGCATGGAGAAATTCCAAGTGTAAGGCTAAAGTTAAGATGGAGTTTTCATCTAAGACGTACTCCAGGTTGCCAGAGTTGGCGTCAGAATCATAGTCGAGATCTTGTATCTGAGGATAGTCAAAGTTATCACCTATTGAGGAGTGATGTGAATTGCTGGGATTTCCGGGTTCCGGTGAGTAGGGCTCTGCAAGAATGGGTATTGAGTCATATAGATGGTCGGGATACTCAGGTCCAGGATGGTATTCTGGTTCTGGATCATTATCAAGTGCAAGAGTGGGGTAGAGTGGGAAGAGGGCGTTAAGTAATCGATATGAATCGCTTTACAAAGCTCTTTCTTTCCCTAATTCGTGTGTAGCTCGGTAGAGTGGCAGGCGAAATCCGTCCGGCACAGGTTCAGGCATTGGTACAGAGAGTGGATTTATCGGCTCAGGGTTCAATCTCCTACTTACTGGTTCGGGGACTATCGACCGACGTGCAATATGTCTTCTTTTCCCAAAGTAATTGATATACGGAAATTCCTCTTTGTCCATTTCTACAACAACACCAGGGTCATATCAGTACTTATACTTTTTTTTTTTTGAAATACTTTTTTTTAAAGAAAACCATGGCTTAGAGCCTAACTTAGTTAATCAACCGATTGGCCAGGTAGGCGTCTATCATGGGAGCCTCACCGTGCTAGGGTGACTGATTGGCTGATCCACATAGACTCGGCCCTACCTTCGGCACCAATGGTTTGTTGTAACTAAGTCGGGTTCATGCCAGATAAAATACTTTTGAAGGCTAGAACTTAACTCTGCTACTTAAACAACCTTACAAGACTGTTTAAAGTAACCTAGTTAACTTCGTGCCAGGATGCATGCTCTGATACCAAAATGTAACATCCCGTCTTTTAATATGCGATTTTCAAAAGAGATTATCAGAGTTTTGAATAATTTAAACAAAGTGGCATCGGAAAAGAGTTTTCATTTTAAAACAAAACAAGTATCTGATATTTAACCAACATTGGTGTGTTGATACTAATACAGTCATCCAAATATTCAAGTACTCAAAATACATAAGAAAACAGCAACAGATAAACAATCCTCCGTCCGAGTCCTTATGCAGCCTGCTTACCCTTATCAGCAACCCTGTCTCCGCCAGAACCTGAGGCTATGGTAAGAGCTGAGGTTCAATTCCCATTGAACCTCAGGTAACAGTTAACCTCATGCTTATGTAACAATTTTATATATAATAGATATTCATGATAGTTACAGCATAATCACATTTCAACAGCACAACCACCTCATATTTTAATCCAGTCTGCACTACCCAGTGCCACGGTGTACATCCGTGTCCTCAGCGCTAGGAAAACTCAACGGCATTATCATGACTATAACCCGTATATAGCTGAATGTGTATGCACAACTTTATAAAAACAGAATCTCAGACTATCCATCACATACAAATTTACAATAAGCATCAGAGTTAAGGTTACAGTACGCGTCCGTACCTTCGTTGATGATGTTTTGGTACGTTTGACTAAAACGGTACTTCTAACGGAAAACAGCGGTACAAGTTCACAGATACCCTATAGGAACAATATCACATTTATCAGTGGCCATCAACTTTGCAATACTTGTGGAATTCTACGTTGAAGATTTACTATTCATATGAATAGTATTCACTATTCATGTGAATAGTCCCAGTAAAAATATTTTTACCGTGACGGTAAATAATTTTTACTGTTTGGTAAATAGTATTTACTGTACTGGTAAATAACATTACTGCCCAAGAATAATTCTTTTCTGATGTGACAGATCAGGCTAAGCTGCAGCCACAGAGCATACTCAGAAAAACTCTATCTGGCATTTCTACTATAATTACCAAAAGAAACTACCAAATATTAAGACTAGAGACCAAAGAACTTACCCTTGATGTTCTTACTCCTTCTCTCCAGCTCCGAGAACTTTACTCTAAATTCTCACTCTAAACTCTAAGAATTCTCTCTCTTCTATTAAACTCGACCGTTGTGATCTGAGTTTGGTGTGAAGAAAATGAAGAAGTGAGGCCTCTATTTATAGTGTTGGAAAATGGGTCCTTAAGCGTAATTTTTCGTCTTTGGGTCAATTTGCGTAATTTCCTCAAAAATCAAAAAGGAATCTCCCGTGACTCCTTAGCCTCCCGTGAACAAAATTGAAAATTTATAATAATTTAATATTTTAAATAGTTTTTTTTTACTGATAAAATTCCTTGTTCGGTGTTCTGATCGCGTGATCTTTTGCAAATTCTCAAAAATCCAGAAGCACAGCCTTGAAGCTCTATTCTCCCTCTTTAGAAATATCTGGGTCAACTGAATTTTTGACCTCATTCAGGGTATTTCGTAATCTGTCAAAGATTTTAAGTCGGACACTGCCGGTAACAGAAATTACTTCGGGTGACACCATCTTCGAGACAAAAATTCACTGATTCAAAATATGTGCAGTTGTTTACTACTTAGTTCAAGGATTTTGAGTTATGATTTATTTCCTACAGGTTCCACTATCTGTCCTAATTCACAAAATATCGGTTTCGTCCTATCTCATAATCATTCCGCTGGTTTCGGAAATGACTTTGAAGATATCCCACTCTGAGATAAAAATTCACTTGTTTATAATATGCCCTTACCCAAGAAACCTAGTTCACGATTTACTGGGTATAATTTAATTTCTATTGTTTCCCTAAGGTATAAAATTACACGTCTCCAATATAATATCATTCTTTTCTTTTTGGTTGCCTCCCGTGACACATGCACTACTCCTCTTTATATATAATATAGTATATAATATATAATATAATATTACTAATTAATAATTGGGGTATTATACTGGAGATATCTCTACTGGAGGTAATGACTCTTCAGGAGCTACCAATTTTTCTTGATTATCCTTGACTTGACCATCTATATTTTTAGCTCCTTTTCTCATTCGAGGATTTTTATCTTTGGAACCGATGGGCCTGCCACGCTTTAGGCGTGCTTTAGATTCATTTATAATAGGTTGCCCTTCAGGGACATCAATTCGAATAGGAGCATTAGCAGCTGGAACATGTGACTTTGTCACTTTCTTTGGGTCAGTAAATGCTTCTGGCATTCGATTAGCTAAATTTTGCAAATGAATTATCTTTTGAACTTCCAGTTCACATTGTTTTGTACGAGAATCAAAATGAGCCAATGATAATTCATTCCAACTAATCTCTTTACCCAACTGCTTATTTTCTCCCCCTAATGTTGGGAAAGTTGATTCATCAAAATGACAATCTGCAAATCTTGCAGTAAATAAATCTCCTGTAGATGGTTCTACATATTTAATGATTGAAGGAGATTCATACCCAACATATATTCCCATCCTTCTTTGAGGACCCATTTTGGTGCGTTGTGGTGGTGCTACTGGCACATATACTGCACATCCAAAAATTCGTATATGGGAAATATTAGGTTCTTGACCAAAAACCATTTGTATGGGGGAAACTTTTAGGTAACTAGTTGGCCTGATGCGAATTAACATTGCTGCATGCAAAATGGCATGGCCCCAAGCAGAAATTGGGAGATTAGACCTCATAAGTAAAGGTCTTGCAATAAGTTGCAATCGTTTAATCAATGATTCCGCGAGTCCATTTTGCGTATGAACATGAGCTACAGGATGTTCAACATCTATTCCAAGGGACATACAATATTCATTAAAAGCTTGTGAAGTGAATTCACCAGCATTATCAAGACGTATTTTCTTGATAGGATAATCAGGGTAATGTGCTCTCAATCTAATCAATTGAGCAAGTAATCTCGCAAACGCCAGGTTGCGGGAAGATAATAAGCAAACATGCGACCATTTAGTTGATGCATCAATTAAAACCATATAGTACCTAAATGGTCCGCATGGTGGGTGTATTGGCCCACAAATATCTCCCTGTATCCGTTCTAGAAATGTGAGAGATTCACTTTCTACTTTGTTTGGTGAGGGCCGAATTATTAACTTTCCCTTGGAACATGCATCACATGAGAAATCATGAGATTGTGGTATTTGTTTACACTTCAGGGTATGTCCACATGAATTCTCAATTATTTGTCGCATCATGATTGACCCGGGATGGCCTAACCGGTCATGCCAAACATTAAATTCATTAGTAAACTTCTGGTTTACATTGGCAAACTGCTGGTTTGTATTGGTAAACTTTTGATTTATATTAGTAAACTTCTGGTCTACAATGGCATGTGTTTCAATTGTGCTTATAAATGTATAATACAAACCAGAAGAGAAAGCAGGAAAACTTTCTAACATGCATTTTCTACCAGAAACAATATTTGTGATAGCAAGACATTCCTGATCATTTTTAGTTGTTGTTTCTATATGATATCCATTTCTGCGGATATCTTTGAAACTCAACAAGTTTCTCTTAGATTTGGTAGAATAAAATGCATTATCAATACATAATTTTGTTCCTTCAGGTAACAAAATATTAGCTCTTCCGGAGCCTTCAATCAAATTTATATTACCAGATATAGTCTGGACATTGGCTTCTCGCATTACCAAGGAAGAAAAATATTTATCATTTTTTAGTATAGTGTGGGTTGTTGCGCTATCAACGAGACACAGATCTTCAGGATTGATGCTAATAAGATTCATTCTTCATTAAAGGATACATGAAAATAAATAAAAACATAATTAAAAGAAATACATATGATAGAAGACAGTTTAAACATACTAAAACCAAACAGTTCCAAATAGGAAAAGATAATTTATACTAAGAAATCAGTAACATCCAAATGGGTAGAATCAACATCTTCAAACTCAGAATTCTCAACCTTATCAATATTCAAATGAGTAAAATCAACATCCTCAAACTTGGAGTTCTCAACATGATTTACTTCAATCTTTGACCCTTTACCATTACTTTTAAGTGATTCTTGATAAAGTTCAACCAAGTGTCTTGGCGTACGACAGGTACGAGACCAATGACCTTTACCACCACAACGATAACATACATTTTCAGAATGCTTCTTATTCTCACTAGTTTCCCTCCTGGGGTTCTTTTCAATCTTCCCCCTTTTAGGGTGAGAATTCGATCCACCACGACCACGGCCACGGTTGTAGCCACCTTTACGTCCACGTCCTCGGCCACTAAAATATCCATTACTTACTACATTCACTTCTGGGAATGGAGTTGAACCTGTTGGACGGGATTCATGATTTCTCAATAAAAGCTCATTGTTTTGTTCAGCTACAAGGAGACAAGAAATTAATTCAGCGTATTTCTTGAAACCTTTTTCACGATATTGCTGCTGCAGGAGCAAATTGGAGGCATGAAATGTGGAGAATGTTCTCTCTAACATATCTTCATCAGTAATCTTTTCTCCACATAACTTTAATTGAGAAGTAATTCTGAACATAGCCGAGTTATACTCGCTCACAGTTTTAAAATCTTGTAAACGCAGATGCATCCAGCAATAACGAGCTTTTGGGAGGATGACCATCTTCTGGTGATCATACCTTTCTTTTATATTCTTCCAAAGAACCAGTGGGTCTTTCACTGTCAAATATTCAATTTTTAAACTTTCATGTAAATGGTGGCGAAGGAAAATCATGGCTTTGGCTTTATCTTGATTAGATGCTTTATTTCCTTCTTTAATTGTGTCTTCCAGACCATGGGCATTCAAATGGATTTCCGCATCCAGCATCCAAGATAAATAATTCTTTCCGGTAATATCAAGAGCCACAAATTCAAGTTTTGCAAGGTTTGTTGTGTTTGTCATGGCTCAGACTAATTTAAAAAAAAAAATAAACAAGAATTATTAACATAGAAATACTAATGATAATAAGATGAAATTTAGAAACACAATAAGTAAAGTATAATAATAAGGATTAAAACTTTATGGCTTCGAGCCATATAGTTCTCATAACGAGAAGTTAAATTTATGTGGCTTCTAGCCATAAAATTAAGAAACTAAAATGATAGGACTTCTAGTCATATAATAATTTTAGAATAGGAAAACAGAGGTGTATGGCTTCTGGCCATAATAATATTAATAACATAAAAGAGATTGCATGAAATATAAAATAACATAACATTAAAAGTTAGCAACAATAACATAACAATAAAAGTAAAATGTTATGTTAGCAACAATAAAAGTAAAATGTTATGTTAGTAACATAAAGATAAAATGTCATGTTAGTAACATAAAAGTAAATGCTTAATTTAAATGTTATGTTAGTAACAATAATATAAATGTTATGTTAGTAACATAAAGATAAAATGTTATGTTAGTAACATAAAAGTAATGCTTAATTTAAATATTATGTTAGTAACAATAATATAAATGTTATGTTAGTAACAATAATATAAATGTTATGTTAGTAACATAATATAACAATAAAAGTAAAATGTTATGTTATGTTAAAGTTAGTAACATATATTGTGCAAAAGTAAAGCACTATGCAATAATATAAATAGTAAAACAATCGTAAATTACTATACAGTTACTGTGCATGAATAAAATTGATGGATGAATAATGATAAATAGTAAAAGTACTATATAAAATAGTAAATAATCTCCAATCTTAACCATGGAACCCGATGTATAAAAACAATCGGTAATTTTAATTTCCATATAGTGGTTTAGATTATCCCAGATATATAAATAAACATATAATAAAATCATTAGAGAAAGTAGATGAAATCGTTAAAGAAATTATACCTTCGTTATAGCAATCGTGCTGATAACGTGTTATGAAACTAAGTAAAATACAAGAGAGATTAAGATGAGGAAGATGAAGAAATACAAGAGAGAAATGGAGAGCAAGGAGGGAGTGATTCTTCTTTCTATTGTTCTCCTTCAACCTTTGATGCATGCCTACTATATATAGGCAATGAACCATTACAAGAGTTACACAAAAAAGTAAATCTACATAATGGTATGTTATGGAGTTTTGTAAGTTATATGAAACTCCCACTAAATCATTCATGTTATATGTTACATTGCTTTAAGTGTAGAAATCCCAAAAGACTCTTCTTGAGAAAAGGTTGTGGACATTCACACTAATATTGGAATATTTACAACAAGCATCACTTTATTTAATGTGCCTTTTTACCTTTTTTGTCCTCATGCTGTTTATTTATGTAATATTTAATATTTTAATCTGCAATACTTTCGTTATAAACTTCAAATAGCCCTTCGTCTTCTTGAGCAAAAAAAAAAATAGCCCTTCGTCTTTTCCTTGGCCTTTTATTTTTAAGATAATGAGAGGGAGAGGAATTTAGTTGGGCCGGAGAGCAAAAGCCCAGAACATAAGGAATTCGTTGACCAATATAATAGCCGACCATCATTTTGAACCCATGGTGAGTCGGTGGATAAGCCCAGTCAAATCCAAAAGGAGTCAAATGGCCGCCAGTAATGTGAATGTGAGGAAGCCACTCTTATTGACCGCAGTCAAAGATAACGGGAAACGAGTCTCCGTCCATGCTGACACCTTGGGCCATGCTGCACCTGCACCTGCACCTGCACGGCCAGTGGGTCCCTTCCCATTTGCATCTCCATTTCCCCCTATGTTTATGATTTCTATAAGGTATAATGTGTTATAAAAATGGATGAAAACTGAAAAATACACATGACTTTTTTCTCCATGATCGCTTAGCACCACGACCTTTTAACTGGATTAAAAATACACATGACGTTACGTTTTTGGGTCGTCCAGTACCACGGCCGTTAGTCAACCGTTAATTACCGTTAGTTGACTGTGGTGCTGGGCGACCCAAAAACGTAATGTCGTGTGTATTTTTGATCCAGTTGAAAGGTCGTGGTGCTAGGCGATCCTGGGGAAAAAGGTCATGTGTATTTTTGACCCTTCACCCTATAAAAATTTTGTGTTCATATTTACATGTTTATAATTGTAAGTAGTAGTTTTTTTTCCCATTGTTTCATAATTATAATTATAATTTTACTCAAAGGTAAGTTACGCTGTGTTGGATGTTCCAAGAACCGAAACTGAAAATGTTGTAGAGTCATGTCACTTTGACCTCGTTAATAATTAAACGCTTCTTTATATTGAATAAACAGCAGGGTGCAGCAATGAAATTGCCTTGCTACTTTTTTTTTTAAAAAAAACTAAGAAAAGGATTATATTTTGACAGATAAAAAAAGTGAAGATGCTGCAATTTTGAAAATAGATGTAGCAATGGGAGAGCATGGTCCCCGCAAGGAAGCATTAGTTGTTACCGTTTCTTTTTCATCCTCTGTTTCATAAACAGTGGACTGACTCCAGGATTCAGATGCCATGCGCGTAATAATAAGAGTGGAAAATTTTATTAAAGGACCACCTAATCAAATTTATTTCAGTTAAGAATTAAAATATTTTGAAATTTTATTGTAGGACCAATGACAAAAATTAAAATAAGTTCAGTAAGTAAAAAGATAATAATGCTTTTACTTTTCTTTTGTAAAAAAAAAGAAGTATGATTGTCATCGGGCTCCCGCGACCGGTCATTGGCATCCGTCAGGCTAGAGCAACCCCCCACTGACTAGCCATCAAAGCTCCAGCGCCATGGATTCTGACCACCAAAAATTGATGTATTTTTCATATGAAAATTTCATTTGTTCATGAAAAGTTGCCTACTTATTCATGAAAATTAGAATTATGAACAAGTGTACAATTCTTCATGAAAAAACGGAATTCTCATATGAAAAACATTAATTTTTAATGGTCGGAGCTCCAACTACTTGGCATCGGACTTCAATGACTGGCCGACGATAGACAATAGCTAATCATTGAAACTCTGATGACAATCTAACCTTTTTTAAAAAATTAATCAAGTAAAGGGAATTATCATCTTTTATCTCAAAAACTTATTTTCATATTGATTATTGATTTTATAGTAAAATTTCAAAATATTTTAATCCTTAATTGAAATAAATTTAGTGATCTGATCGTTTATTTTAATGAGATTCTCCATATTAGAAGATTGTTAGGCAGTTAGGCCCCCTTTTCTAATTTGCACCGACATACTCTATAGGAAATTTTTGAAATAGACCTAATAATCACGTTTTTCAGAATATACAAACGGGGACGGAGGTGGCAGGAACAGAACCCACCAGGATTATAATAATGACTTGTCAGACGTCATGCTCTCATCTCCCTCGCCATTTATTTTGTATCTTCCCTAATACGCCCAAAGTTCTCCATTTAATGGTGTCTTAAAGCTATAACCAGAAGACAAGAGGCCGGCACTTTCATTAGTACTGCATCTAAAACTTGGTCAAACAACTTGTTACTAATATGCAAGCCACATGTTAAACTGACTAGAACAGTTACTTCCATTAACTCTGGCCTACTTTGGCTTCTCCTGAATCCCAAAATGCCAAAGCACTAACATAATATCTCTGCCTCTCTCCCTCTTTCTCTCTTTTTTCCCTCCTTTTTTCCATGGTGGTTTCCCACTATTACATTTCTTGTTTGGCTAGCTTTTCCCTTTTACGACACTAACTGTACACACGAGGGTCTCCTGCTCCTGCTCCTGCACCTGCAGATTCCTTTCTCTGACTTTTGTTTGTTTCAGTGAACAAAGTGCTGCTGAGTCATAATTATCTCTATGCAGCAGCTCCCACCCCCAGAAAATCAATGAACCCCATCTTCTTCATCCTATCCCCCACGTTTTCACTTTCTCCAGTATATGACAAATGCTTGCTGCTGTTGTTGTTGCTGGGGCCCACTGACTCGCTCCCTGATACTTCCGACTTTGAGTCTGAACTATTATTCGATTGCCCCAATAACTTGTCCAAACCCACATCCCCCGATCCTCCTGCAACGATCAACGAGCAACATAAGCTTACGATTCAAGGCTTCAACCAAGAGATGAAAGACTGACAAGTCATAATACACGCACACACACATAATCAAGCGTACCGATAAGTGTTCCATGGCCTTGGAAAGGAGAGGGTTTAGCGGAGGAGGGAGTGAGGGAGAGATTGGTGCAGGTTGAAGCAGACTCGTCTCTCGTGCTTGACATGCTAGATTCACTGCCTGCATTGTTGCTCAGACTGAGATTTAATCCCTTTGCAATATTGTTGTTGTCAGAAGTGGGTTTCCTCCTCCTGAAGACGTGAGACTGCTCTCTCTGCCTCCTTGCCATGATCACGTGCCAGTGGTTCTTCACTGCATTGTCGGTCCTCCCTGGGAACAGTCTAGCGATCAGAGCCCACTTGTTACCGTACGCCTTATGAGCAGCCAGCAGCCTCTCCTCTTCTTCCTCCGAGAAAGCCCTTCTGTTAATCCTCGGATCCAGCTGATTAAACCACCTCAATCTGCAACTCTTACCTGCCAATCCAGTCGTTTTCAACAAACTGTGTCTTAAAAACAGTGTATTTTTCGCAGTCAATGGAGTTTATCAAAATCGGTCTCTCCCCATCACAAATCACAGAGAGGCACTCAAAATAATCTCACTCAATAAAAGAACAAACATCCAGCAAATAGAGAACAAATAAACTCTTTTTTCCCTTTGAATAAATTGATTACCTGATCGTCCTTGGAGATGCTCGGCGATCAGGTTCCAGTTTTGAGGACCATACTGAGCCACCAGCTCTTTGAGCTTGGCATCCTCACCGGGCCTCCAGTGGCCTCTGGCACAGAGCTTAGGATGGCCACTTCTGCCTGCATCAGGCCTCTTGGCTTCTGCTACTTGTTCACCCAGTTTCAAGGACAGGCCGTTTGTGTCGACTATGCCGACGCTTTGATCGGTTGCTCGGGTCTCCATGAAGGAAGGGCTCAGAATCTGAAATCCAATCTCAGATTTGTTAGGCTCGATCTCACCAGGATGAACCATGGCCCCAAAAATGTTATTTATAGCCCCACGGAAAGTGTCGCCACCATATTTGAAGCGCTGGGAACTCATGTAGGATGATGACCCGGAAAAGCAGAAGGAAGAGGAACAAGAGTGAAGAAAACGGAAAGGCTCCGAGTTCCGATGAAGTGAATAATTTTCGGGAGGGAAGCAGAGAATGATGGGGGAAACGTTTGCGTTTGTTGATGATTGGGGTGAACGAAAATCAAGAAAGAGAAGAATTAGTGTGGTTGTCGTTGATCTCCCCTGACTGTCACACCCGTGACTGAGCAGAATAGTGTCGGAGAAGAGGGGGATGATGAAAATGGAGAAGCGAAGCCAGGGGAGGGGGCTGGTGGGGTTATGAGAGAAAGAGTAACGTTTTAAAGAAGGGGGAATGGCAAACAAGCGTGCATTTTTATTTATTTAAAAATGGGATTAGTTAGAAAAGGTGAAGAACAGTAGTAATAATGTGTAGAGAAGGAAGGTGCAGGACTCAGTTGCGTGGACTTGAGTATGCATTTAAAGGAAAACGGAGAAGCAGTGAATATAAAAATGAAGAAAGGGAGAAGAGGAGTGGGGGAAAACACAGAAATCGAGAAGCGCTCGTGTGGGTGGTGACTGGTGACTAGTAAAACAAGTGGGGTGCATCGTCTCGGGGTTTGGGGGAAAAAACAGAATCTGGCAGTCTCTTTGCCACAGTTTTCGCATTCTCAAATGTATAACTCCAAAAGCACATCCCAGTTTGGACTTTGGTGCCTCACAAATCAACACCCCCTCGTCACCTCCACCTGTCCAACATTATTATTCTCATCTCATTTATAACTTCATTTTCACCCTATATAAAAATAGATTTATAAATATGTTCAGAGTGGTATCCTAGTAAAAGAAGTTAAATGCATGTTTAGAATTTAGGAACAACTTTAGAAATGGATCTTGAATGAGAATGAAGTGGCCTTACTTCTTCTAATGTCTTCATAAAGTTACTTAAGGCAGTGTGGACTTTTTACTTGAATTTGTATATCCCTATATATTCATTAGTATCTTTAAGTCCCCTAACAAATTCAACAAACATCTAGGGGTTTTACAAATTCAAATGGTATTTATATGATATTTTCCTTAAAGAAAAATATCAGTGAGGTCATAAATAAAAAAAATATAAAAAGGCCCAACCTCAAATTCACTCGCGTAAAAGTTCCTAGAAACTTTTTTAAAAAATTAATTATGGAATTACTCTCGCAAAAAAATCTTGTTGTTAAAATGATTTTTCATATTATTAAAATGACTTTATTAGTTGTTAAAATGTCCCTATGAAAATCTCATTATCAAAATGGCTTTTCATGTTACTAAAAATTTTCTAGATTTTTAAAATTATACATGTCAGAAGAAAAACTCGGAGAATTTTCTATAACATGAAAAGTCATGTTGACAACATTAGAAGCCATGTTGATAATATTAGAATTCATTTTGACAACGAGATTTTTATCGAAACATTTCAAAAACTAATAAAGTCATTTTAACAATATGAAAAACTATTTTGACAACAAGACTTTTTTTTGCGAGAGAAATTCCATAATTAATATCAAAAAAGTTTCTAATGATTTTTTTTAAAATATTTTTTATCAACCTTTACACCTCACCAATATTTTCCCATAAAAAAATTTTCTGTGTGACAATCAGTTAACTCGTGTCATTAATTACCCTCGTTACATTGCCTAACATGTTTATTTTATTTTTTTCCCAGCAAATTTAAATGCCATCAAATCAAAGATGACAAATTGCTCCTAACAAACCAAGGCCTGCCGGAGCTAGTTTCTGTGCTGAAAGCGCCGAATCTCGTTCCACGCAGTACCCATACTAATTGTCTCATTAATATATTACATTGACCATTTTGTTCATGGATTCAATTCCAAACTCTCTCCTTTTTTTTTCTTTTCTTTTTTTCAATTCTGGCTAAAAATTGATATTTCATACACATGTATTTGTTGATGGCATATAATATTGTTATCAAAATTAATAAAAGTTGTGTGAAAAAAATTCGCTCTTCATGTAATCACAGGTATTCTCTGTCCGACTTAAAAAGCATATGGGTCTTTATTTCAACAAAAGCAATATAATTATGAATGCATATGGCTTTTTGAAAAGAAAAAGCACATTACTTTACTAACCTCAATGGAATTAACAACTCGTGAGAAAATAACAAGACAATCTAAATTTCACAATATTTTAAATAATTAGACTGGCAGAATTAAAAAAAAGAAATATTTATTTATTTGCTTACTGAATAAGCAGTAGTAGTAAATAGAAAAGACAAGTATTGTAACCAGCTGGTGGAACATGAAATACGCTGTTCCCAGCCGCACGTGAAACTGGTACCCTCACCCACGTGTATCACTCGCTCCTTCGCCATCTCCTCTCAATAACCCTGTCATTCCCATACTATCCTCATTTCTTTTTACTTATTAGTTATTACTCCCTCTCTTCCCAGCGCTTTTTCTTCCCCTATTATTTTTTTTTTAAAAAAAAAGCAGTATTTAAATATAATAATTATACCAACAAATTAAAAAGGGTCAGAAATCAGAAGCATGATGGAATGAGTCTCCTATCACCTTTTGTGATTTGCCATAACTAGGATTGAAGGACATCCATATTATTGGGACGCCTCACATTATTTTTGTAAGCAGCCTAGCTAAAATCCAAAGCATATTCATAATTTATGAATAATATATTGTATGTATAACAGTGTATCTTTTATCGCACTGGCCACAGTGACAGGAGCTTCATCAACCAAAAAAAAAAAAAACTCACATATCAATGTTATCTTCGAGATGTGAATCTTAAAAGGTTTAAACTTCATAACAGGGACTTTTTTTTTTTTTTACTTAAAGGAAAAAAAAACGCAGAATTATTAGGCACATACAGTGTCTCTGTAATCATCTCGTGGATTTAATTCTCATTGATTTAATTAATTAGTATTACCTTCAGTCTTTAATATACGATAAAGTTTATAGTGCAATACAAATTTTGTCCTATATTTAGAACCGAATAGAGTATTACAGACTAGAGTTCATGAAGCAGACACAACAAAGACTATATGATAAGAATTACCTAGGTTTTGCCATAAGTTTACCAAACACCCTAATTTTTGTCCAGAAACAATTTTGCATCAAAACCTAGGTTTTAGAAAAAAAAACTATTTTTTTTAGATTTTTCTCTCTCTTCTGCAATCATTAGTATTTTTTATTACTATTCAACATCCTTAAGTATTTTTTTAGCACCCTTCAGTACCTTAAAATATTTTTAAAAAAATTAGTTATTACTATAAAATATTTTTTTCAATATCCTAAAATAAATTATGAAGTATTTTTCCAATATGTTTAAATATATTTTTATTAGCTAACAGTATCCTAAATTTTTTTTTTTTTAATACAAGATGATAAGAGAGAGGGAATTGAACCCAAGATCGGAAGGAAGGAAATTAATCCCAACACCAGTGCAGGTAAACTATTTGTTGGTTATTGCATAAGCAGGCAGAGACTAGTTTGACTGTAGGCTTCACCACTTTTCGAAAAGTAAGTTGGTGAGTGAGTAGTGACGTCACTAACATGTGGACTTTCCGTCTTTCCCTGCTCACAACAACTAATAAAGCGTTGCATGGCAAAGAAAAAAGAAAACAAAACAAATAAAGTACTGCACTCCGATGCCCGAAGCAAAACATCTCACCTTGTACTTCGGGACAATCACCTCCAACCATTCCATTTTCATCACTTTATTAATGTTAATATAAATCAACTCTTGCCTTTCTTCCTCCCTGTTCATCTTGCGACTGCAGGGATGTCCATCTTTTGTGTCCCACGTTTATTACACTGATGCTTAATTATAAGATCGTGTATTGATTTTTTAAAATGAGATTAAAGAAATTACATAAATTACTTGATATTATTATTCAGGTTTATCGTTTGTCATGTCACTTGACATAAGATTATGTCAAGTCACCCCAAAACTACATCGTTTTGGCAGTTATAGGAATTAATAAAAGGTGTTTTGTATTGATTATATGAATTTTACCAAAAGATCATTCATTAATTTCCTTAACCTCAAAACTATATCGTTTTAAGAGTTTATTGATTCTTCTAACCTCATAACGACGTAGTTTTGAGGTGACTTGACATAACCTTATGTCAAGTGATATGAGAAATGATAAACCCTTATTATTATTATTATTATTATGTATTTTTAGATTATACTAGTATATTATTTTATTAGTTAAACCGATTAGTTTGAAAAAAAAAATATTATAAAGTAATTTAATTAACTTCCTTAATTAGGATCAGAAGGAGTATTGTGATTCATGATATAATCATTTTTTTTAATTTTAATAAATAAAGATGGAACATTTAGCTACATTTTTGGAATTATTTATTTTATTTCATGCATTTTTACTTTTTGTCCCACATGCCTTATAAGCATTTTACAAATTAAATTTTGGGGTTTAATTTTTTCATGTTTCATGAGAAAAAGAAGATTCCTACACACATATATAATGATGGGACTCATATATACATATAATGAGAATTATATGTATATGTGGGTCCCACCATTTTATGTGTGTGTAACATGAGAAAACACTTCTCCTACAACATGAAAAATGTTTTTCCCTTAAATTTTACATTGAAAACAAACTACTATTTTAATACCATTTTTAATTATAACATGATGGTGTATGGGTGGTTTTAAATTGAAACATCACCGTAGCGTCACGTAAATCAAGTTATAGATTTTAGACACGCGAACAACTTTTGAGGGGGGAAAAAATCAATGATTTATTTTTAATATTATTATATATTGATTTAATTTGTTTCTGATACTCTAATGGAATTCTTTTTAATACTCATTCTGGCCCATAATATATGACACTTCTAAAAAAAAAATATGATCCAAAATATAAGTCACTTGTAGGATAATTGATACTCATTTCTCTGTTTTATCCCAACGATTTTTTTTTTTAATTTTACACGTTCATCAAGTCCCATCTCTCATCAAAATAACACATAGAGTCCACATTCTTCGATAAAGGAAAAAGTGAAAATATATTTTAATTTAAGACATAAGTTACTTTCTAATTAGCATGAATTAGTTAAAATGTCCTACATTATAGATAAGGTCAATATAGTTAGAGAGAGATGGACGGGGATCCATTAATGTAATCAATCAGAAGCATGTTTTCGTTCGCACCTGTGTAATTAACTGATTACTTTACTGACCATCAATAATTGAAAGAAAAGGAGAATTAAGGTTTTGGGAAAATATCACTCATTATTTATTTGTAGAGGTTAAAATGACGTACTCCCTCTGGTCCTTATTATAAGACACTAACTAACTTTTCTTACAAACTAATAAAAACAGTTAAAGTCAATAAAGTTACCCTATAATTTAAGTAACTTCTAATATTACCCCTATTAATCATTATCTCCGGTCCTAATTATAAGAACTAGTTGACTTTCTTTGGAGAAATTAATGAAGCTAAATAAGTTATTTAATCATTTCATATGTTGTGTATTCTTAGATTATATATTAGTTTATTAGTTAAACTAAGGGTTTTATATTTCTCCTGTTACAGGAGAAGAATTTTTTTCCTGCAAGCCTTAAACGCTGTCGTCACATGTTACCGTGTTTTTTGGAATGATTGCTTTCGAGTGTTCTTGAACTCCAAGTATCTCGACGGCGACGCAGTTCTCGCTGCTTGCGGCTTCACAGAGTCTGAGTCTAAGCAACGTGCTGCTGCTCGAAGATTTGGGGTACGTCGAAACTGGTATTGAGACTCAAACACGCAACACGAACGATAGCAAGGAGAAGCTTTAAATTATTGGAGTGGGCAGTTAGATTAACACTCCAACCGTAATCATATCCCGAAAAACCTTCACTACAACCGAACGACAGCAATACGGAATCATTCCAACACAAACGACAGCAAGGAGAAGATTTAAATTTATCGGGTTGAGAAAAACCAACACAAAGGACAACAAGGAGAAGCTCTCTCATTCCCACCACAAGGGAATGGTTATGAAAATGAAAATAATAGGTACAAACGAACGGAAAAATAGTGGAGAAAGAGAGAATTAGTTGCCAAGATAACCATGAAGGAAGAACAAGGAGATTGATTGAAACGAATTTTTATCCGGTAGAAAAAATGAGCACGGAGGGCAAATGGAATGAAGTAAGAGAGGAAAAAAGTAACCTGATAGTGACGGAGGGCAAATGGAATGAAGTGAGAGAGGAAAAAAATATCCTGATAGTGATAGTGACGACAGCGTTTTAGGCCTGCAGGGGAAAAATGATTCTCCTGTAACAGGAGAAATATAAAACCCTTAAACTAATTAGTTTGAAGAAAGAAATAAAGATAAAAATTCTCTAAATTAATTTAATTAGCTTCCTTAATCTTTCCAAAAAAGTCAACTAGCTATTATAATTAGAACCGGATGGAGTATTAATTATACTCTCACACACTACCCTCATTAATTATGGACAGACAATGAAACAAATAATTAATATTTATTGGAAACAAGCAAGTGTCTTATAAAAAGAATCAAATAAACTTGCTAGTTGGTGCCTTATAATAAGGACCAGAGGGAGTATTTGTAACAGTTCATTAGTAGCAATGGTTGGGCAAACCGCCACAAAATTCAACCTCACAAGCATTTTTGTAGCGATTAGAGAGAACCACTATGCATGTCACAATAATCTTTAATGTATATATCTTGTAGCAATTGGTATTACCCACTGCAACGTGCATCCTGTTAGTATTTAGGTGTTCTAGAGATAATCTATAAGGACAGATCAGCATCATTTCTACGTTGTAATATTTTATTATTAATAAAATAGCATATTTTATCTTTACCATATTTATGTCTCGCCTTTATTTTAAGGTAAATATATCTTTGAAGACAAAAGCTCTAGGAATAGAACATGTGTTATTATTGATGGTCAATGATAGAAATCATGATCATGAGAACTCGAGAATACTGGATATCTATTACCTAAAACTTGTTCCTAGTTTTGAATCACTAAGAAAAAGCATTGATGATCTCAATAAGACTAGTACGACATCATCTTTTGTATAGAGATACAAGGTAGGAATCTCATAGAATACAGACATGAAGATGTCTTAGCTGATGTCGTGGGTGGATCTGTTGGAGAATAGATAATACCGAACTGACCCGCCGAGAGACTCTACAAAGATTAAAGAATATCATTGGATATTGTAAAGTCTCTCATTGTTTAATAGTGCGGATCATCTTAGACTCAAGGATGTCATCGAACACTATGTCCTTGGGTTATACTTTGACTGTACAACTCTATCCAATATTTATAAAAAATTATAATAACAATAACCATCATTATAAATAATGTTAAATCACAATATTATAATATAAAAAATTCAATATCTTCTAAAACCTAATGAAAACGCATGTACAAAAGAAGTTTAAAAAATAGGCTCAAGAACTCATAAATATTACCAAAACTTACTACAAACAAATCTATTTTGCTCAAAAAATTAATTAGGAAACTTTACTAACCTCGAGTGCCTACTTCTTTATATGTTTGAGCAGAACCTTAGATCTAAAGAAAACTTCTCAGGACACACAGGGGAAACAATTTTGTCAAAAGTGGTAAAATAAGGAATGGTGGCGTTTATATAGCCGCATGATTTTTAGCAATTCTTCCCAAAACTACTATTTTAATTGCCACAAATAACGGAACCCTACGTCGGTCAACGTGACAATTTGTAGTGGTTGTCCCAAAACCACTATAAAGTTGCAACTTTTCGCATTCTATAGTAGTTATTGCCTCAATCACCACTACAAACCATGAAACAGTTTGTAGGGTTGTTATAACCCTTTGCATTCTATAATGGTTTTTCCTTGTTCATCATTACAAAAAGCACTACCGCAAATGCGAGTGTGTGCACATTTTTTGTAGCTTGACACCACATTTGTGGCTGTTAGTATGCCGCAACTGCTACAATTGTAGCGTCAACATAGCACTACATTTTGTAGCAGTTTTTTTTTTAAAAAAAATATATGTAACCGCTACAAATTGTCATCTCTTATAAATACTAATATTTGTAACAGTTTTTTTTTCAATTGCTATAGTTTAACTGTTACAAAATGTTTTTTTTTTTTTTTTTTGCATTTAAAGATGTAGCTGATACCAAGAGAGGCATGCATATATATGTGGCCGTTGGATGAGTTATATAATATCAAATCATAAACACGTAGGCTAAAAAGCACAAACAAATTTGAGCATGTAGGGTTGTGTGGAGAGTAAGCATGATTGAGTTAGGAGGTGGAAGAAGAATAATGCAAATGAAATTAAATTGGGACCTAACTCTGAAAGATGACTGGTTAAACAGGGAATAGGGTAGGGTGCCGAGTAGATACCCACAATATCTCATAGTCTTGGTAATATTAACATCACTTCCACTAAAACCTAGTGATTGATCTGAACAATGTACGTGTATGTATCCGGTGCACCTACTTAATTAGGATTAATTCTACGTCCTCCACCCATTAAATTGGCACGATATGATGGGAGGGGAACACTGTTTCTTAACTGATAGGTATGGTAAAATTGGTTTCACCCACGGTAAAAGTGCCACTGTCACAAAACTGCTCAATTAACTACGCTTAATTATGATAGTAACGATTAATTAGTCGTTACTGTTTCCCACGGCCTCAGTCTACGCATATTGCTTGCCAGACTAACACTACTGCATTCACGCCCACGAATATTTGATTAATTAATTCGATTTCAACGAGATTCTAGTGTAATTTTTTAAGGTCTGCTGACTGGATTAAAACTTTAATACTAGGTGTATTCTTCAAATAATAATATTTGAAAATCTCTACGAACAATGCTCCTCATTAACGCTAAACGAGTACAGACAAACACGTAATTTTCTGCACACGTCACATCGCTAATCGATCATTTTCTTTTCAATAGCGTAGTCTTCTAATTTTGACATAAAACAATTGTTGACAATGTGTTTGGTTTGAAGGGAAGGAAGAGAAATTTTTTACCTCATTAAATTGACTAAATTACCCATAAAAAGTTTTCAATATTCTAAAAATACACTCTCTAAAAAAAAAGATTCTTATTAATGATAATTTAGTCAATATCCTCTATCTCCTCAAACTAAACAGACCTAGTTAATCAAAACAATAAGAAACAATATATATATATATATATATATATATATATATATATATATATATATATATATTAAAAAGCTAATTTACAGAAAATAATATATTTCACTAAACCAAGAGTATTTGAGCATTTGTCACTGTAAATATGACATGCCACACCACGCTTCACATATTATGAATAATTTAGCTTTCTGTTTTTTTTTCCATGTTTAATATTAATATATATTGATATTGATTGATTTTGGCTTAAGTGGAGCATGGGGTGAGAAAGCAAGAAGAAAATTAGGACGGAAAGTATAATTTAAGAGATAGATGTAACGTGCCTAATTAATGAAAGAAATTATCAATCAAGCACGATGCCGTTAAGAAGGGATTATTAGTGATAAGTCACTTTCAAAAGGATGTGTCCCACCCGATATTCATTCGCTTGTCTGCACATTTTAATTTCCTTCGTCTTCATGCTCTTACGACTGACCCCTATTTTGTTGCATGCATGCACGAATCACTTTATATATTTATGTCATGTTTCAATTTTGACCCTTGAGAGACCACTATCTACATAATCAAGCACGCCTCCCTTCTCTTCCATTTTTTTAAAAGAATTATTAAGTCATGATTAAGAAATTTTTTAATGCTACCGTTAGTTTGCCAACAAAAACCAGCACTAATTAATTGATTGCTTAGTGAAGGTATACGAACATGTCTTACCTAACTCTGATTGGAATTGTCTATCAAATAAGTCCGTCTCCCCTCTTACTTTTTCAGTTTTTTAACCTAAAGTAGTCATATACAACACCTATTTTGTTTCTCCATTTGAAGAACATAAAGGCTCAAAAAGACGAAACTCTATCAATGCTTCTAAACTTTAGGAGGGGAAGACAAATCATTTATAATTGGAACCTGCTGAAAAGGAGAAGACAGATATTAATTGAAAATTGGATGGAAAGGGTATATTATGTAGTTACCTGCAAGATGCAGATATTAGTCGTTTTCTTTAATGTAGGGTTAATTAATTGTAACGACCATGATTGTCAATTTACGGATTCTTTGTTTTTCTCATAGACAACTCCAAACCAATTTGGATTCCTAATGAATACGTATTGTTAAGATATTATATCTTATAGTAAATATTTAATATATTCTCATATTGAAATATTATATATCTTATGTTGATATTATTATTTGATTAGATTTATTTATGTCAAATTAGATTAAATTCTAGGATTAGTTAGGCTTGCCTATATAAAAACTTTTGCTCAGTTGTTTGTACAAAAAGATTAAGTATTAAGAATCCCATAATGTTTATAATTTTTTGTTCCCACCTGCAAGTCTACCATCTAGTTGTTTAAACGTTGAGATTAACACTCATGAACCTTCTTCTTATTGATAAAATCGGTCTGTCCTCAACTAAAAAATTCTCTATCGATTGCTCTCTCAATCTTCTCACCCTATGAAAGGGTTCCTGATTTCGGTCACCTTCCTCCGTCCAATACGTAGCGGGTTGATAGGGCAAAACTTTAAGCCTAAAAACTTCGTAAGTGCACGGGTCGTATCAAGTAATAAAGTGATGAGAAAAGTATCGTTCCCACGAGGACTTAGTATCACAACCTTTAGTATTGATTTCATAATTTCATTTAAGTTGAAAAAACCAAATTAATTTTAATTAAGATAAAAGAAATTAAAACTAAAATAAAAATAAGAAAACTACCACAATAATCAAATGGGCAACCTAGAGTCACTAATCCCTTATTTGTTTCCTAGATTTTATCCCCACTAAATTAACTTTGACTTAACCTAATAAGCTAATCTAGAGTATTAATGTCTATAAATGCCTTCCGGTCCATTTATCTACCTATCTTAATTAATTATGTAATGTCTCACACAACTAAATAAGATGCTTTTTAAATCGGGTGCGGAGCTTCTAGGTATATTCCTATCCTAGACGCAAATTAGATTAAAACCAAACTTCACGTTAAATTTAAACCTGATTCCACATTATTTATTCCCAAGGTCAATTTAGGATTCCC
This sequence comes from Acacia crassicarpa, assembly GCA_034222035.1. Lineage (NCBI taxonomy): Eukaryota > Viridiplantae > Streptophyta > Magnoliopsida > Fabales > Fabaceae > Acacia > Acacia crassicarpa. The sequence goes on along the minus strand of JAWXYG010000002.1, from coordinate 63,790,319 downwards.
TCTTCCAAGTCCAACCCTAAATCCTCAAAACATGCTCAATGGTGATCAGTCAATAAGCAATAGCAATAAACATAGGATTAAATAAATTGAATAAAATTAATTAAAACTAAAATGTGGGAATAATCTCTAAAACCAAAACAAGTTCATAGATTCTCTAGGTTGCAAAACCAACTAGCCACACATGGCTTTATTCAAATCCATTAAAAAAAAAGATAAGACTTCAGGTACAAAGAAGAAGGAGAGAGAGGAAAGAAAATTTCTCCGTCGCCTCCACAGTCCTTCCATCTGCCCGTGGAGATGATGAAGAGAATTGAAACGCATGAAGAGAATTGAAACGCTCAGCCTCTGCTCCTCTGCTTCTTCATCCCTTCTTGTTCTGTGTCTCCTTGATCTGCCTTCGTCTTCCGTCTTCCGTCTTCCTCTTTCTTGTCTCTACCTCCCCATTTATAATAATTTAGATCCTGTCATTGATCTCCTTTTCTTATTAAAAAGATATCTCATATCTTGTAATTTACTGCATCAGATCATGCAATTGATTTTGTTTCTATTTTTCTTGCGGGGGACCATCAAGTTTGACTGATTGCATATCCTCTTATTGCATTTTCTACTTCATTCCAAATCAGCTAATATTTCCTGCAAAATAAAAATAGGATATGAGTAGATTTTATGCCGATTTATTCTTTGATCCCAAGTTTCATTTAATTATGGAAAAGTTCATAAAAGATAATTAAATAGGTATATAATATCAATAATTCCAATTAAATCTCATAAAATATACACCTATTTAATCATAAAATATATACTCATCACGGGCGTAGCTATAACGTGCTCTTTCATTTGTAGACTAATTAAGCTATCTAGTTCCATCCCAAATATGTTTTTAAAAAGCTTATGTTTCCATCCTAAAGTGCTACCCGGAGCTTTAGACCCGTTCCCTAGAGAGTGTATGGATCTATCTTAGAGCTCTATTCAGATTTTTTGACCATCTAGTTCTTGGACTGTCTCTTTCACCTAAATCCAAAGACCTTCGGTTTTATCTAGATCAGCTCAATGTCGTTTCTATTCCGTTCGGATCAGCTTGATGTCATTTATGTTTCATCCAAATCATCAATGTTTGCTTCAAGATGTTACTTTTAGTCCACCTGCTGCTGTAGTTGCTCCTTCCAATTGTTACTTCAAGTTTTTAGTTGACAAACTCAAGATGATCTTGAGTTTGAAGCCGATATTAAGATATTATTATATTTTATAAAAATATTTGATATATTCTCATGTCGAGATGTTATATATCTTATATTGATATTATTATTTAGATTAGATTCTAGAATTAGTTTAGGTTTTTCTATATAAAGGCTCTTGTTCAGTTACTTGTACAAAATGATTAAATATTAAGGATTCAATAATATTCAGAGTATCTTGTTTCTTCTCTACTGTAGGCCTTCAAATTCTAACACGTAAAATATTATAAAACCTAATCCCATTCGGTTCATTAAACATGGAGATCGAGTATACATCATAGTGTTTGTACGTACTATATAGTTTAAACATTCACCTTCATTTAAATTTTGGTCGGAGAACATGTTACGAGGGGGAAAAAAAAAACAAACATTCCCAGAATCGGAACGACAGACTCCAAGCACAAGGCCAACGTAAATATCTGCGCTTTTCGTTTAGTTAATCTAAATATATATTACCGTCACAAGGTGGTCGTTTCCCTTCAGGAAATGCATAATTAATTAAGGGTTGATTGGGAATACATATCTAATAACGCTTCCCTAATTCCTCAATCTCAATAATGTCGGCTAAATATTCCAGAACTAAATAGTTATTTTATAAGTTCGAGATTTTATGAGTCGTGACACTGTTTCTATGATTATATTAATTCATTTAATTAATCTGGCTTTGTTACACCAAACCTGCGGTCACCATCATGGTAGTTACATGGCAATCTGTAAAAACAAAATGTGGTTCTTGGTTATAATGACTAGAATTTAGATTATCGAAGTGAATCACGTAAGCTATTTTAAAAAAATCAAAAGAAAAGCCGATCTATATGAATGAAATCATACAGTAGTGGAGCCCGTGAAAGCTATAATTTGAACATTTTCAACAGGAGTATTTACTTTCGTTGATAATGTGGCTTCTTCATCATTATATAATATAGCTTTTATGGGAAACAAAAGGAAGAAAAAGTGACGATATTAGAATAAATAAACGTTAAGCATGGGAAGTCAATTAGCAATATGCTGTTGTCCACTTTCATTTCTACCGAACTTGATTTGGCCACATTCATGCATCTGCTCGATACGTCACTTTTAAACAATGACTAAACAATATCATTTCTTTGCTTTTCTCTGCTCTGCGTGTAGAAGTACAATAATATGAAAACTTTAAAGTTTAAACTAGAAAATTTATCAATTTTCTTACCCACAAACACAGAAATGGTACAAAATATAAATACGGATAAATATCTTGCCACCGATAATTAGTTTGAGGATGAACCTGGAAAACATGAAGGTGCAAGTTGACAGTATATTGTAAGAAATAGATCGAAATATACAAGTTTCAATAATTCATATGATGTATAAATCAAATTAAAAACACGTGGCTATTTCACATTTTCATTCGGGCTAGACGAGTTAATTAAGGGCTAAATTAAAATATCAATCTCCAATAGTATCATTTTTCACATTTTAATATATATATATATATATAGGGCAGAAACAAACAAGTGAGTTAATCATTATAAACCTTTTTGTGATTTTATATACTTGTACTGACCTTTTTCTCATGTTAATTGCACGTCTTTTTTTTTTTTTTTTAAACATGGCATCATTAAAAACAAGCAGTGTGTGTGAGAACTAAAGTAGGAAGACCAAAGTGGATTCTGTCAATCTATGGATGATGCTTTTCATATACTATGTAATACCCGCTTTGATGCAGTTTTGGAAAGCAACAAGCTAGGGCCCAAGATATTGTCAGACACACACCAATATAGGTGTCTTTCCAGGCAAATTAAACCCATCGATTCAAAACAAAAGCAAAAAACACAGTCCCCACCACCCCGGATCAAAGATCAACATTTAGAAATTGGAGTTCCAGATCGATCGATGAGCTAATTAACTATAGTTATTTGTATAAAGCGTGAGTTATCAGAATTCACAACTTCCGAGACAATGGTCTTTGTGGGGTGTAAGTGACAACTTTTGAGATTAGTTGAGTTTTGTCCCTGTGTTGTAACAAATTGGAACATGAAGCGCAGCCTTTTTTGACAACAAAAGAGGCTTTGGTAATTGCTAGTGCCACCGCCATTTCCTCCTTTTTTTGACTAAACATCGATTTGTTTTTTATCTTTCATGTTCATCAGCATAGTCCTAAATATAAGACACTTAAATTTTTTAGAGAAATTAATAAAACAAAATAAGTTAATTAATTATATCATATATTGTGTATTCTTAGATTATAGATCAGTTTATAAATTGGGCAAAATAATTTAGAGAAAAAATAATAAATATAAATATTTTAAAGTACTTTAATTAATGTTTTTAATATCTAAAAAAAAGTCAATGATATCTTATATTTAGTACCCGAAGGAATATGTTATTAACTTGTTATCAACCCTGGCTGATACCATTCCGGGATGACACAGCTTTCCCAAAAAGAACAAAATAATTCACGTTACTAACATTAAAGCGATACATAAGATATCCCTCTAATAACTCTAGGACCCATTCCCTTTTTTCTGCACGTGACATTATTGCTTAATCGGGATCAATCATTGTCTTCTCCGATCCTTCACCGAACCTACTATGTAACAATATTGCCCTTCTTGTGTTATGTGATCTCATTGATTCCTCTTTTCTTTTTCCTGGGTTTTCTTTCACTCGAAACACCAATAATGAATAATGATCAACGATCAAAATAGAAAGCTAGCTTCAAAATAGAAAGCTAGCTAGACTCGAATGGTTTACGGTGCAAGTTAGGCCAGCCATGCATTGCCTATATTGGAGAAGACAAAACATAATGTGTTTGTCCGAACCTACTCTTAGGATCAGTAGGAGCAAGAAAATAGGACATATCTAAAGATCCCTACCCATCATATATATAATCCCTAATATTAGTATCATGTTCCAATGCTGTCATTTTAGTTAGATCTTTCAATGAGATTCCTATGCATCATGTCGTGAAAGTGTGCATTTTCCTAACACGATTTAACTCTTAATTAACGTCACACTGAGGACATCGTATTTCATTTGGCTTTTTGAACTAGGATGGACGAGTTTTCAACTAAATGGTCTTCCTGTCTTCTCCGTCAAGCTCTGCGCATATCAAATGCCATTGACTCTATTTCTCTTTCTTTCCTTTTCAGAGAAGAACATTTCATGGAAAATCATATAAGCAGCCTAACGTAAGTGTCAATTATACCATATTTTTCAACATCCACGTTATTTGTAGGAACTGCACTAGCTACGAAAATGCATCTTCCTAGCAAGCTCCTTTAAAGTCTAATAATTTGAGTTTTTGCTTTTGTTTCTTTGTGCCTGTCAGTCTCACCTTTCCTTCAATTAATTTGTTCCTTTTTACTGATGCAAATTAATCACCCTGCTGTCACTTTTGACTTTAATTTAATCAATCAGGCCTCACTCTACAACTAATAAGTCGACAAGAAAAAGATTGACCCCTGCACCAGAAACAAAAAGGGAACGTAAGTTTATAGACTATAATTCCCATAAACATTGCATTCGGACCTCATGTATTGAGTACATAATTTTAACTTAATCAAATTGTCCTTCCCAATTCTTACGCCAATCAATCCACTCCTTTTTCAGAAAAAACTCTACCAACAACACATCAGATACTGACTGTAAGATTGCAATTTTACAAAAGATTCCGAATTTGGTCAAGTTCCATATCTCTGTAAAAAAATCAACGAAAGGATACAGATACTGTAGGAAATTTTTCTGGCACTATAATTGATGGCAGGCATGATTAGCCAACTCTTTGATCACTCTTTAATTTAGTCTCTGCCGTGATTGAAATTTATTCATATTATAACATTCAACAATCTTTCGCACAGCTGAGATAGGACCTGCATATGCACAAGGTAAATTTTTTTGTGAATCATGTGTTGCTGATATTATATTCTGAAATACGTTTTTCATCTGTTCCAACAAAATCTGTAATGAATTTGGCGAGTTATTTAATTTTATCGTTGTTCAACACAAATCTAATTCCAAACCAATGGCTACACCATTAAATAAACGTGCTGAAACAATAATTCGTTTTTGAATATGATTTGTTGAGTACGTGACAATGTTTTTTCGGAGATTTTGGAGGATAATATCGTTGAATGCAAAGGCGTTGCATATTGTTATGCGTGGAATAATGTTTGGAATCTCAAAATTGAAAATTCAAGTGTTTATGGCTTTTGCTTTTGCCTTTGCTTTTTGATTGCCAATGGCTCTATTCTTGGAGCATGAGTCCCTTCCGTGTTCACGTCTCATAATATGACTCAATAAAGTGGAATTAGGACTGCTTTTTATAAAAGAAAAAAACAAGCTTTGAAATGGAGTACGTATTGTTTAGAAATATCACACCCCGTAAACAGCATCAACGCAATTAGCAAATTAAACCATTTGATTCATGAATCACAGTGATTGGAATAAAGCTTTTTAAATTTACAAGTTTGACTGCTTAAGTTGTTTTCTTTGAAAAAGTAAATTCACCCATTAAATTTTTTAAAATGCGAGAGTAATATTCATAATTTTTTAAAAAATTATACGTATTTATTCAGTTTGGGTTGTAGAATGTTACCAGTAACTCCTAAATGATGCATAAAGTATATGTTTTGTTAAACTTATTGAGAAAGATGCCCATATTTAGTGTCAGACAGTACCTTGAATATGATTACTTCTAAAAATAAGATTTTTGTGCCTAGGGAAAACAATTCAAGTTGGGCCTTTATTATGCGATGACTGATGAAGTGTAGCTTTTGTATGGGCCTTAATTTTCCCGAAGCCCATCGTAATTACCGGGTCTCTCTTTTGCTCGTGCGCGCATGCATTGCGGATCACAATCGTATCTCTGCTTCCCAGAAAAGAATTAATAACACTAAACATATTTTTTAAAAAAAAACACTAAACCGACAAGTGAAATTGAATGAATTAATTTTCTTTTTTGCCAGGAGATTCGTTGAATTATTGAATTCAAGAAAAATAAGAGGCGACAGCAACACAATTATTATTTTGTATTTTAATGGAATCTCACACACGGCAAACGGCGAAACCATCCCAAAGCCATGGACTGAATTTCCCCATCTACCCCCAAATTCAACTGTGACTTTGCTTTCATGTAAGGCTATAAGTGGCCTTGTAGCAAAAACCTTGGTTACATTTTGGAAGATTGGGATCATCGAAAACCGCCTCGAGACCTCCCTGGTAGCTCACCAACTCTGCTAAACAGAAAACACAATAACATGCATCCACTACAAGTTTGGATCACTCAAGCTCTTGCTGGTACTTTTGGATTATGACGGTTGTTAGCTCCAGTCCCTGGATAGTCTGTGCTCTCCAAATCCATCCTTCCCTCTATCTCCTCTTCTTCATTCTTCAAATCCACCAAATCCTGCAGTTTATTTTACATCATCAAATTCTCAGTTTAATTTCGACACTTTGACATATTGAAGAACGTAACTAGGAGTGAATGAGATTCACGAGTCCAAGTTAGCTATAAAACCTGAAACGGTGTTGTTTGCATTGAGAGTCTTGAAAATTCTTCGCCAATGGACAAGAGGCTTCCTGTGTAGCATGAAATTTTGAATATATGCATGTCAGAGTTTAGTAACTAAAGAATTGAGTCTCGCGAGTGGTTAAAGTCTTACTGCTTGCTGGGACGGCAACAGACGGGACAGCAAATGAAAAAGCCACAAGGAAGATAATTATAAGCAGTTGCAGGGGAGATTTGTGCGCCATGTTCCACTGCAGGAGAAGAGATATCTGGAGACTGAATGATGATGATGAGGCAAAGCCTGCGGAGACGGTGCTTATATTTATATAGGAAAAATATCAGACGGACAAAATAATTTAATTGAACTTTACAAGTGAGTACTGCTGCTTCAAGTCAACCTTACCCTAACTTTGGAAATAGTGATCCCATAAAATGTAACAAATGCAGCAGTCAGCTATTAACCACCACAAGTTTATCTGCAAGCTAAGGACCAGTTAGCCTGTTAGGGGAGACAACAGAGACCCTTTTTACAGAAAAATTCTAAAAAAGACCCCAAGATTCTGAAAATCCTAGAAAAGGCCTACGTGAGTTGTTAATGGTGGGCTGATATAGTTGTTAACGGGTACGCTATTAACAATTAAATCAACCTCATTAACAACAATTTGCTAACAACTAAATCAGCCCCGTTAACAACTATATCAGTACCCCGTTAATAACTCGCGTAGGGTTTGAAAATCCCAAAAAAGACCCTAGGACTTTTTTGAAATTTTCAGAATCTTGAGGCTTTTTTAGGATTTTTTTTTCCCTATAAAAAGGGTCTTTATGTGAAATTACTCTTAACTGTTCTGACCTGAAGAGATCCAATGGGTTGTGATTAGGAAGTGGAGATAAGCTCTGGCTACATACTTCCATATGCTGTGAGGCACTTGATTAGATAGAATTTTGACTTTTGTAATACCTGATATAATTAGTCCTGATGAGATACTGGATAAACTCCATAATTGAGTAACTTTTGTCCTGTGCTACAAGGGAAGGAACAAGAAAGAGATGGAATCTTGAGGAATTACATGATTGGTGGGAGACCCAACATGTTAAGATGATGGTGAGAGAGCACCTCAACGTGGCAGATGTATATCACATTAACGTAATCCTTTCTCCTACTTGGTCCGAAGCCTGATGCAAAGATGAAGGTTCAAATAATACATTCACAACCACAGCATGAAGCCGTCACATATGCATACATGCTAAACAAGCATTTTCTCCCCACGCAAGATGAATATAATTAAATGATTCCAAAATTAGAGGAAATTAAACTCATTAGTCCCACCTGAAATTATGCCTCTCTATCTCATAAAGCATATCAAACTCTGTTACACATTCTGCTTTCATCTTTTCAGGCGACGGGAGATATCATTGTTCCCTTTGAAGCCAACCATCCATCCGGGTAGCCTTTCTTCCATTCTTAGTTCTAGATAAACCAAATAATCAAGTTTAAACGCCCTTTCGTCCATTTGTTCACCTCTCAGTGTCATCTCCACCAACCAATTGACAAGCACCTCGTCTACGTCCACACGCGACATCGATGCCCACTTCTTTCGCCAAAACCACCCTCCACATCTCCATCCTCCGCCATATCCACTCCAGTTTTCACTTTCCGATGGCCCTCTGTTGCCTTTCATCGCACAAGAGGAACCTGTTTCGGGAGTTAAATATATGATGGGTAAGCAACAAATTGGTGCGTGGTTTTCATGGGGTTTAAAATAATCTTTCTATCTATGGGCAAAATGGTTTTTTGCCGCATTTTACTGCCACATTTTCTTCAAAACAAACAACAATTTTCTTTTTCAGTGGGAAGTAAACACTTTGATGTAAAATATTTCCATTCCTTTTCTTTTCATTCCTACTTCTTCTTTAATCCAAACAGACACTTAAAGAAAAGGAAGGAAAGATAAAAAGATGGGCTGAGAATTTTAAACTCAACTATACCTGCCCAAAAGAAAAACAAAATCCAGCCAGACAAAAATATAATCAAGACATGCCGCCCCATGTGAGCCGTTACTGTTCATATAAACAGTAAAAAAACCACAGACGAAAGTGGTTAGGCTAAGCTCTACAATGATACAGATTTACAACAGCAAGTGGATTATCCCAAAAAAAAAAGCGTCATACAAAAAACATTCCTGAAGGCTGAAGCTATCGACGTAACTCAAATTCAATTCCAACTTATGTTAGAAAACCTAGCGATCTAATCATGCTAATGAAGTATAGGAGCAATTAGATCGATGCGGAAAAATGAAATAGATATCACAAATACCTCCCGCTATTGACTTGTTTCCTGAAGAGAGCAGAGACGAACTCCGAGTTTCAGACTTTCAGTTCTTCTGATCCTTCACTCTGAGTCTGCAGATGGTGTGCTCTTCCTTAATCTCAGAGCAATGAAGTATAGGAGCAGTTAGATCTAATCATGCTAATGAAGTATAGGAGCAATTAGATCGATGCGGAAAAATGAAATAGATATCACAAATACCTCCCGCTATTGACTTGTTTCCTGAAGAGAGCAGAGACGAACTCCGAGTTTCAGACTTTCAGTTCTTCTGATCCTTCACTCTGAGTCTGCAGATGGTGTGCTCTTCCTTAATCTCAGAGCAATGAAGTATAGGAGCAGTTAGATCTAATCATGCTAATGAAGTATAGGAGCAATTAGATCGATGCGGAAAAATGAAATAGATATCACAAATACCTCCCGCTATTGACTTGTTTCCTGAAGAGAGCAGAGACGAACTCCGAGTTTCAGACTTTTAGTTCTTCTGATCCTTCACTCTGAGTCTGCAGATGGTGTGCTCTTCCTTAATCTCAGAGCAGGCTCAGGGGACCGAAATATACACATACAAATGCACTCCGGCCATCACAGAGACAATGCATTCATGTGTATCAATTAGCAATTATTGCTATTGATTGGGCCGTTACAAAATTAATGGACGATTACAACGGTTACAAAACAGGAATTAATGTGGGCCACTTAATAAAATTAATTTTAATATTAATTGTAATATTAAAATTCTAACATTCTCCCACTTGGTCCACATACATCAGTATATACCACTGAGAAACAAAATGCATGGATCATGGCGATAATTCCTCTTAAAGCAAGTAATATCTTCCATATATCACATTGCATCATGTTTCTCAAGCCCAAGCAACTTAATGAATAAACCCTACGTTTATTCTAGGTCCAAACTTTAAAGATATTTCTCAAAATGAATATATGCGCAATACTTAATGAGAAAATATCGCAAATAGAAATTTATAAAAAACATCGTTCTTACAATGAAAATCACATAAAGGAACCAGGTCCCATTCTTTTTGCATGATCCTAAAATTTCAATGTAGGCATGCCTTTAGTTAAAGGATTAGCAATGATCAATTCAGTACTCATGTGTTAAAAAAAAAACACTGTTTTATTTTTAACAGGCACTTTTATGGCTAGACACTCAATGTCGATATGCTTGATTCGACTACCACCTTTATTGTTCTTAGCCATAAAAACAACAACTGAATTGTCACAATATAACCTCAATGGCCTAGAAATTGGATCCATAATTCTAAGCCCAAAAATAAAACTCTTCATTCATACACCATGTGAGGTAGCTTCAAAACAAGATACAAACTCAACTTACATAGTGGAAGCAGCAATTAAATATTGCTCTTTACTACTCCATGATACAGCTCTATTGGCTAGCATAAAATATATCCTGAAGCGGATTTTCTTAAGTCAATGCAGCCAGCATAATCTGAATCATGGTAATCAGTCGCTTCCAAATTGTTGATCGATTTGTACTTAAGCATGTAAATAATATTAATGATTTGCAGATTGTATGACTGCAAAGTATTAAACATACAAGTTTATAACTAAAATTTGAAACTAATAAATCATATCATGATTTACCAGTGTAAATCATGCTTAAAAAACATGAATCTAATGACATATAACTTGCCCGTGGGCTAAAGTTATAATTCAATTAGATCCATATATAACTTTATGATAAAACAATCCAATTATTTCTTTACTCTTAATACCTGTGGGTAAATTAAGAATATAATTTGATGTTTTATTCCAATTAACCATACCATTATAAATTCGTATCACTAAAGTCTACTTGTGGGCAAAGACATTAGCATAGCATGAATTTATCTCGAATTGATGAAACTAGAATGCAGTTATATTCCCTAAGACCTGTGGGCTACTTAGAAAATATAATGCCATCCATTCCACCCTAATTAAAACTATGATTATAATTATCTGCCTGTGGGCAAAAATTAATTATAACCACACATTTAATTACAATGGACGTCCTCAAATCTTTATGTGATGTATTTTGTTCATGAGAACAAAATATAGCTTATGTGCCTAGTGAGGATGTTTTAGTTACTCCTTGATTCTACATACTCATCACAAAGACATCACACCATTATATATATTAATTGTACATATGATCATAATTTTGATATGGTATAACCTTATGTGATTAAATATGCATACAACATGTGCATAAATATGATATAACCTTATGTGATTAAATATGCATACAACATGTGCATAAAGATGTTGTAGCTATTCCTTTAACAAATATATATACTAATCATTAATATCAATAATGTGCACTTAAAATCTGTATATGCATAGCTTTATGGAGGACTTAACCAATTAATTTAATCAACATGAATGACTAAATACAATCCTCCCACTTGATTAAATTAATATTACCAATATTAATCACCAAAATTAATCTTGTGCATTTGTATCCTAAATATGCACAAATCATTAATGAGAATTTAATTGAGTAATTCAATCAACAAAATGTGATTAAATAATCATCTTAGATAAATTCTCCCACTATTTTGTGCATTCAAAATAAATCTAATATATACACATCTTAATGAAGGGATTAATTGATTAATTTGATACAAAAAGTGACCAAATAATCAGATTAAAAGAAAAATCTTCTCATTGTTTTATGTATCCAAATAATGTTTAAAGAATTAATTTTGACATAATTCACCTCAAATTTGGGTTCAACAATTTGAAAGAGATATATATATATAATTGTCTAAAGTAAATTTTTCCAAATATTTAGACAATTAAACAACTCAAATTAATGATAATAATTTTTTCAAAAAGTTTCTAAAATGTGAAAGTTGCCAAAATTAACTTTTCTCAATTTAAACAAATCAATTTAATGTAATAGAGTACATTTCACATAAAACAGGTTGCCAAGAAAATAAATATGGCCAAGGTGATTAAAAATTGCAATAGGGTCTAATAATTTTCCAATAAGGAAATAAAAAAAGTTAAATGCCCTGAAGAATTGCTCAACTCATATGAACAATTGGCCCAATGGCCTAAGGTATCCAATTAGATGTATACATAACTGTATGATAAAACTATCAAATTATTTCCTTATTCTTAATACCTGTGGGTAAATTAAGAATATAATTTGATATTTTATCCTAATTAATCATACAAAAACATATAATAAAAATTTCCTGTGGGATAAAATTTTATTATATTACATATGATCTATTACAATTAATGTTACTATGTGATCATACAACTCTATATATATTTTCAATTAATTAAAGATGCTGTGGCTACTCTCTAATTAATTAAAAACATAAGGATCACTTAACATTACTATATAATATTGCAAGAAAATAAGCAATATTAAAATTGGATATTTCATGCTTTGCATATTATTTAACATAACATTGCATGAATAATTAAATAAAAATTAATTCATGCAAATAATAGAATATGTAATTCACAATCACATGAAATCCCAATCTTAAATAAAATTTCAGATTTAAATTCAAATAAAAAAAAATCATGAATTGAAACATAAGAGAATGTTTCCAGGTCCTTCGAAAACATTCTTGTTGCGTCTCTAGATTCAATTCACAATGAAATCTCAAATCAAAGAATCATTTAACACATACTGATTCCAAACAATAAAGGCAAGAGAAATTTTCAAAACAAAAAACCCAGATCATAAGCTTAAATGTGAAACCCAAATTGAAACAACATTGAATCAAAAATTATCCCTCGGTCTTGGGTGATAATCATGAACGATGGAAAAGCATTGACCAATTAATTATACAATATTGATCGTCGTCCCATTAATTCGAAACACAGTCACGGTGATTGATAGAAAGAGTAAATATTACTTTCCCATCCCATCAGCATCAAAATCATCCCAATCATATATTCAATATTAGCATAAGCATATAAATAAAATTATATGAAAAGCTCAGGATGTATTGAAAACAGTCTAAAATATTAAACCCAGATTGAAAATATGGCTTTTCATTAAAAAAAAAAAACTCAATCCGAGAAAATCAAGACAGAGGCATATTATACGGCTCTGATACCAAATGTTAGAAAACCTAGCGATCTAATCATGCTAATGAAGTATAGGAGCAATTAGATTGATGCGGAAAAATGAAATAAATATCACAAATACCTCCCGCCATTGACTTGTTTCCTGAAGAGAGCAGAGACGAACTTCGAGTTTCAGACTTTCAGTTTTTCTGATCCTTCACTCTGAGTTTGCAGATGGTGTGCTCTTCCTTAATCTCAGAGCAGGCTCAGGGGACCGAAATATACACGTACGAATGCACTCCGGCCATCACAGAGACAATGCATTCATGTGTATCAATTAGCAATTATTGCTATTGATTGGGCCGTTACAAAATTAATGGACGGTTACAACATTTACAAAACAGGAATTAATGTGGGCCACTTAATAGAATTAATTTTAATATTAATTGTAATATTAAAATTCTAACAACTTACACTCAACCGTCTGTCTTCTAATGATCTTCAATTGCAACGCATGAAAAGTTCTTTTCATAAATTTTATCCCAACCTGAGTTTACAGGAATGGGTTAGTTTTGCTCGAATTTCGATGTTGATCAAAGATAAACATTGAGTGGGTTTGAGTGAGCATGGAACCTATTTTCCAAAAAAGAAAACGATGAAGGGCTGAATTATTGTCCTTGCCTTTGCTGAGCCATGACATGAAGAGAGAGCCAACTGAAACGACAAGGTGTCGTGATAGGAAAAAATTTTGTAGCCTATAAATTTCATAAGTGTACGGGCTGTATCAAGTAATAAAGAGTGAGTAAGATATTGTTCCTACGAGGACTTAGTATCACAAACTTTAGTTAAGCATTAATTTTACACTTTCTTTTAAGTTGAGCAAACCAAATTGAATTTAATTAAGAAAAAGGAATTAAACTAAAATTAAAACAAACAAACCACCACAATAATCAAATGAGCAACCCAAGTTACTAATTCCTTATTAGTTTCATAAACCTTGTTTTCATTAATTTAATTAGTCTTAATATCAATTTTGTTAATCTCGAGTATAAATAGTTATAAGTGCCTGTCGGTCCACTTACAACTCTCTCTTGAGTATATTTTGTTATGTCTAACATAATTACTCAAAAGGCAATAAAACTCGGACACACTCTTCAACAATTATATGGGGCAATTAGGTATATGTCTATCCTAATCACAAATTAAATCGTAATTTAATCTCAAATTACTTAATCTCAGAGCTTAATTAAAATCCCCTTCGACAAGGTAAATCCTAATTTTCAAATTCATATTTAATTATGGTCAATCACTAAATAGATAAAGCTAAAACAAAATTAAGTAACCAAAATTAATATTAATTATAACTAAATAATAAAAACAAAGTTCGTCTAGGTTGCAAAACAAACTCAACCGCACATGGCTATAATCGGTTCCAGATCAGCAACAATAAATTTAGAATTCAAAATCCTACTGGAAATCATAGTCAAATGAGTAAAGATAAAAGAAACAGCCCCCAATATCTGAGCTTTTGCCTCTGTTTCCTCCTTTCTGGTTGCTGAAACTCGGACCTGTGTTGGTGAGAATGGACAGATGAAGAAGGTCGCTGGCGACGATGGAGGTCTGGGCGAGGTCGCCGACGACAATGGTGGGAAAGGCGACTGTGCTTCTCACGCTCTCGTACTCTGTTTTGTTCGGCCGCTGCTCTTTGTGCGTCTCTGCGTTTTTTCCCCCAAATGTCGCCTCCGTTTTGTTTTGTTTTTTTTTCTTTTCAGGTCCTCCAATTGATTCAATTAATTCTCCCCAAATTAATTCCAGCCGCCAACCCTTCAGCGAAATTCTCCCCTCTCTTTTTCATTTCCGCCTCTTCAATTCATTAGGTCAACCTCCTTCAGCCCATGTGGGCCCATCCAATTTAAGTCCTCATTTTCAATTCCAAACCGTGGGCCCAATTGCATTTCGGTTTTGTCTTCTTTTGATTCAATTCATTCAATCCATCCCTGCCAATCCTGAATTCCTGATGGTGAAAAAAACAACAAACAAAAATTATATAATAATGATAAAAGTAATAATTAAAACCTTAACCTAAATATTTTTTTTTCATCTACCTTATATCATTAAAAATTATTTATTTTTTTATATAGGCCTAATTATTTCTATTTAATTAAAATTGAGATATTTATAATAAAATCTCCTAAATAATGTGCCAAATTGATATCTTATCAAAATCTCCAATAAATCCCTTTAATTTAGTATTGATGACTCCTCAAATATATCAAAATATACCTCAAATCTACTAAAAATGGGAAATCATCACGTCGCCTGCAAACAAGAGAACCGGTTGATGAGCACCCGTACCTAATAATCAGATCTCTGGCCATAAATTGGGTAGTGTTGACCAATTTGAGAGATCATTTAAGGTAGATATAACAGAATTTTGGGTTGTTCCACCAAGAAGGGAAACTCAAGAATTCGTAATTGTCTCAACGTTTTTCTTATTGACTAAATATTCAAGAATTAAGAGAACTCAAGCGTTCCATTTCGCCACGCATGCATTATAAACTAAACCAACAATTAGGATAAGCACAAAAATCAAAGTTTACTTAATATGGATACCTCCAATATATTGAAACTCATTGCTCCACAAAGAAAAACCGTTTCAACGATGAAAACTTTCTAGCAAACATAAATCATAAAGATTTTTTAAATTGTAAAACCATAGTCTGTTATTCGTTTTAGTCATTGTTCATAAGTAGAAAGTTTCTCTAAGTCACTTCATTAATTTTTTATTTGAATGTACAATTTTACTATTTATTTATTATTGTATAAACTTTATTCTCAATTAGGATAAAATTGAAAGGTTGTTAGATTTTAAAATAAATTCAATAAAATTCCTGTTAGAAGTGACTTATGTGGTATGTGCTTTTTTTTTTGGTCGAAATGTGGTATGTGTTTTGAATTTTAAGCTTATGCTTTTTATTTATATATATATATAAAATAATACAGAAGTTTGTTTGAGCAAAGGAAAAAAAAAAAGAAGAAGAAGAAGTTTGCACTATCTCTCTTATAATTGTGAATTCCGACGCTCTCCAATCTCCGTTCTCCTCTTTTCCAATTTCTCTCTTCCTCGTCATCCATGTCTCTTGCAGTTTTTCCAGCAAAATGGCTGACCAAATCTGCTGAGATGCTCGTCTCCTTCACCACTTTCATCGTTTTCCTCGTTCTAGATTTCCTGGACACAGTTTTTTGCGTAATATATAAATACCTTGATGAATATATTGAAGGGGAGGCCCACACGTGTTGCTGCAGAAACACGGGCAACCACGAGCAGAGAACGAAAGATGATGAAGAGGGTGAGTTGTCAGATACACTGTACAGGCGAAAAAACTTGTTCAGGGAAATGGGTCTCCTTCTAAATGGAAGGAGATTAGAAGAAGATTCCGAGACAAAATGGAGGGGAGGCAGGGGGTCAGTGAACAGTTGGTCTGATTGTGGGTGCGAGTCGTGCCTTTCGTGGGTGAGTGATGGTGATCACAAGCTTCATTTTGTGGTGAACGAGCCCTCAACAGGTAAATTTCGAGCTTGTGTTTCTGTTTCCTTTGTGTATCATTGAACAAAACGTAGTTCATTGGGTTGCTTATGCAGTTGAAATTTATATATGTATGACAGCTACTGATGAGAACTGCAGGGGAATGTCCTCTGAGAGTGTCGTGTTTTTGCATGGGTTTCTCTGTTCTTCTTCATTCTGGGCACAGACGGTTTTCCCAAAGTTTTCTGAACAAGTAAAGCAGAATTACCGATTGATTGCGGTAGATTTGCTGGGATTTGGTAGGAGCCCAAAGCCAAGGAACTGCTCCTACACTCTGAAAGATCATGTGGGAATGATAGAGAAATCCGTGGTTGAACCATTGAATTTAAGTTCTTTTCATTTGGTTGCACACTCCATGGGTTGCCTAGTTGCGCTTGCTTTGGCTGCAAGGTACCCCGACCGTGTTAAATCCATCACCCTTGTCGCCCCTGTAAGTGCCTCAAACCCTACCTGATATACCTCTCAGAATACTAAATTCAAAGCAGAGAACCAAATTGATCATCATTCTCTTGGTTGATTTGCTTTGCAGCCGTACTTCCCTTCTGGTGGAGATGATGCTAGTTTAAATGCACTCACAAAACTTGCTGGCAAGAAACTTTGGCCGCCATCGGCATTTGGTTCTTGCTTCATGTCGTGGTATGAGCACTTGGGTCGATTTGTTTGCCTCATATTTTGCAGAAACCACAGGATATGGGAGAAACTCATAAAGCTGTTTGCTTTCAAAAGGTAAAACTAACAGACGACGTTTTATTGACAGAAGTGCAGGTCATTGACACGGATGATATTCATAAGCTGGTCTCTTGTCAACTTGTGCAGGGATCTTCATTTCTTGACCATAGACTTGACCAGGCACACTCACCATTCAGCTTGGAGTTGCATGCACAATATGATTTGTGGGGGCCAGAGATTTATGGATAGGTGCCTGGAGATTTTGAATGAAGGTGGAGTGAGAATAAATGTGATTGGAGGTGGTGAAGATGAGGTTGTGCCGTTGGAGAGCTGCTATAACTTGAAGCTGAAGGCTGCAGAAGCTGAGGTTAGCATCATAAGAAATGCAGACCATGGGTTTTTTACCAATATACTGTAAAATGAAAAAGAAAATACCAGATTGCTTCGTGTCAGAAAGTTTTTTCCAAAGTACTACAGTCAAAGGCGTCTTCGACCGCGCGCCACTGAATTCGTGAAATTCTACGCGCCACGTGGACGTGGCGCGGGCTTTTGCACGCCACCTAAAGGTGGCGTGCCTAAGTACACGCCACATTGGTGGCGTGCTCCAATGCACGCCACCAACGTGGCGTGCTCCAATGCACGCCACCAATGGTGGCGTGCCCAACTTGTGGCGTGCTACCAGGCACGCCACACCCACCCATCCCTGCAACCCTGTCCCCTGTCCACACTGCCCCTCCAGCCGACACTGCCCCCTCCCTTCAAACACCCGTGACCCCCACCCGTGAACCCCCAGCCTGCTTTATTTTCCTATTTATCTCTCTCTCACGACTCCTTCTTCTTTGCCTACCACATTCCGTCATTCACTCCTTCTTATCATTCACGCATTCCCTTATCTGCAGAACTCCCTCTATTGTTCATCTCCCTTACTCTGTCTCTTCATTTCTTTTTTTGTGGAAAATGAACCAACTTCGTTCATTTATATATTATAATGGTTCTAAAAATATTGTTGCAGACGGATTGAGCTTTGAAGGTGAAAAAAAAGCAATGTATATCATTCAAGGCATGTCCGCAGAAGAATTATATCAAAAGATCCGTCAAAAGTTAAAGCTGCAACAAAATCAGGCAATATCAAAGGTAACGGGTAGGGTGCCTTATGGAGACCACTATGTGGGTTTTGAGATATCCGATGATGAGGATGTAGATGTTTTTTTTCCAAACATTCAAGGAAAGCTCAGGGAGGCAATTTGCTGAGTTGTATGTGGATATTGAGACGTTAGAGGAGGAGGGTGTACCAACACAATCAACCGTTATGCATGGAGAGGAAAATGACTATATGCTAGATGAAGAACCTGAAAATGAGGAAGAGGAAGAGGAAGAAGATGAAGACACATTATTGTCTAGTAACCCTGATCAGAATGATAGTGATACAGACGACGAAGATCATCATAATCCCTTGTCACAACAGACTGGTATGTTATCATTAGGCTGGTTACGAAGTTGTATTATTACTTTAAATTATTTTTCATTAGTTACCATGTTTTTGCATAAACTGTATTATGTGGGAATGTACAGATGTTACACCGTTTTGGAACGACATTCCGCATTATGAGGCTGTTCATGAAGATTACCCGCATGAGGATATACTGGATGTAGAAGGCTTGGGCCGACGTCCGTGGGCAAGAGGAGATCCACTATATCCCAAACAAGAGTTTGCGACCAAGAATGATGTCCAAGCCGCAATAAAACATTATTGCATGAAGGAACATCATGAAGCTCAAGTAGTTGAGAGTAGTACAGTCCTGTACATAATGAGATGTCGGAATCATGTACAAGGTTGTGATTGGAGAGTAAGAGCAATTAAACCAAAACATGGCAACACTTGGGTGGTAACTAAATGGGTTGGAAATCGTAGTTGTGTGAGCCAGGTTCTCTCCCAGGATCACAAACAACTTGATTCGGATTTTATTTCTGACACCATATTAGGTATGATACACAATACCTAGTCGTTATTGTGAATTTATTTGTGTGTGTCATCGAACATAGATAACATTCCTAATGTGTAATTTTGGCGAATCGTCTTGCAGACATGGTCAAGCAAACACCTTCTGTCCCTGTGGCCCTGATACAAGAAAGGGAAACTAGAACCTATGGTTATAATGTTTCTTATAGGAAGGCAAAACAAAAGGCAATTGCTAAGATTTACGGTGATTGGGATGAGTCATATGCGTTCCTGCCGATGTGGTTCGAGCACATGTTGAAATTTTCCCCGGGATCTGTTTATCATATTCAACATGGACCATATACTGTTGATCGACAGGTTGTTGATGGGATTCGTGTTTTTCAACGTACGTTTTGGACATTCAGTCAATGTCGGGAGGCGTTTCAATGGTGCAAACCAGTCATACAGGTGGACGGTACGCACCTATACGGTAAGTATAAGGGGACGTTATTGATTGCAACCGCCCAAGATGGAAACAATGAGATCCTTCCGATAGCATTTGCAATTGTGGAAGGTGAAACCAAGGAAGCATGGGAGTATTTTTTGTATTTCATACGAATGCATGTTACAAACAAGACTAGTCTATGTCTTATTTCTGATCGTCATACGAGCATAATATCAGCTGTCGACAATGAGATGATTGGTTGGCAGCCTCCTAACGCGTACCATGTATTTTGCATTCGTCACGTTGCGAGCAATTTTAATGCTCGCTTCAAGGACAAGGAGTTGAAGAAAAGGTTGATGAGATTAGGTAATATACTCCAACTGATGTGCCATGACGTTCATTATTTTGATTCCACACACCTTATAATGCTGTGTACTTATGTCTTTTTTACAGAATACGAACCAAACAAAATAACCTTCGATGCTTTGTACGTCGAATTCTGCAGTTACGGCCGTGAAGCGGCAGCATGGCTTGAAAGAATTCCAAAAGAGAAATGGTGTAGGAGTTATGACGAAGATGGACGAAGATACGGTCACATGACAACCAATTTGTCTGAATCAATCAATAAGGTTTTTAGAGGGGCGAGGAACATGCCTATAGCTGCGTTAGTGAAATGCACCTACAGTCGGCTTGTTCGTTATTGGGTAAAAAGGGGTCAGAAAGCACAAAATGATGCCATGGAAGGAAAGTATTTTACGAGTGTTATTGGAGAGGCAATGGCAAAGAATGCAGAGCGTGCTACATCGATGCGTGTTCGGGAGTTTGATGTGGCAAGTACAACGTTTGAAGTTGACGATCATGAGGATACATACTCGGTGAACTTAACCCAGGGGAAATGCCAGTGTGGCAAGTTTCAGGCATTCAAATTCCCTTGTAGACATGTATTTGCTGCATGTGCGGCGGTATCCCATGATGTGTACCAGTACGTGGATCCAGTATTCTCCACCTACAATATTATGCATGTTTACTCCACACCATTTCAGCCGATCGGTAGCGAACAAGGAATACCGTCCTTCTCCATACCAAAGATTGTCCCCGACGTCTCAAAATTGCGTGGTAAGGGTCGCCCTAAATCTACACGCATTCGTAATGAAATGGATGAGGAGGAGGTCCAACCTAGCTCCAGTCGAATTAGATGTAGGATATGTAAACAATTCGGACATAATAGGCGCTCATGTCCTACCACACGTCATGCTAATTAACCTTTATGTTGTCATATATATATATTTTTTAATGTATACTACAATTATGTGTTTCTGTTGTGTACATCGTTTTCAATTAGATTTTTCTCAGTGAGGTTCACGAACATCATCTGCTTGTATCTTAGGTAATATAACATAGTTAGGGAATATGACCTATTGACCTAATATAGTAGTAATCCATTCAAGTATGCCATAATACAGTAATCCAGGTAAATATTACATAATTCAGTAATCCAAGTACATATGACATAGTACAGTACAAATCCATGCAAATACGACATAATACATAACAATGAACACCATCATGGAGGAGTAAATTCAGGCCATGGCCTCAAACGCGCACCCCGCTGAGGGTTCCTACGGATGACATCAGGTGGGCGATCATAATTGAAACCATCTACTGCTGCACGTAAAAAGTCATCAGACTGGTCATGTCCGTCGTCGCCCGTGTGCTCTCCTGTCTGGTATGCACCACTGCTAGATCCGGCCTCAGTACAACCCTGTCCACGGTTGGACGAACGGAAGGCAGCAAATCCACCCTGTGCTGACTGAAACAAACTGAACGAGGGAAGGCCAGGAACGCCATATGCAGGCTGAGATGCACAAAAACCCTGTCCAGGCTGGTAAGGGGGCACCGAAGGAAAGACAGTCTGGGAAGGATTAGAAGACCACTGATATGATGCCGGGACCTGTGTCTCCGGAGCGTACATTGTCTCTGGCTGTGGGTACGTCGGGATTGGTGCATGTACCTGAGGATTGACTGGTGGTGGCATCCCCTCTGGGTACCACGGGACCGCAGTATAGGTCATATCTGGCCATATAGGAGGTCTATATATACCTCCACCCCGTGGACCAACCGGGGGTATCTGATATGGCTGCACTTGATGCCGCGGTCGTCTCATGCCCAGTCCACGTCCCTCCCTCGCATGTGGCGGGATCGGTAGAGCAGGATCTGGTAAACTTACTAATAGCCCAATCGGTGCGCTCGGCCTAGGCTCAGCAACTCGGTTAAACTCTTGTAGTGACATGAGTAACTGGTCACAGACCTTCTGCACCTCCCTATAGTTGTATTGGGCACTAAACTGTGGAGAAATCATCCACCATATCCACTCTACACCATCTACCTGCATTTATCCAGTTGTATAAATAAGCTCATTTAATCTAAGTTACGGATAGTAAATGGACGTATTAGGAGAGAAAACAATATGAAGACTAATACGTACCACGTGGCCAATCTGGGCGACCTGCCTCGTCATGTACCGTCTGGTGTGGGTAAAATACCACGTCATGTACTCGGAGTTTGGGGAAATCGGACCCGTCGATGGATCTGTTGTCTCAATATGCTCCTGTCGCGTGTTCCACAACTGAATAAATGGATCCATCTTCAGCTCCCAATCCTCCGTCATCTTACCGCGTAAGGTAAGATCGTGGGCCCCATGAAGCTGTGGTGCTGGGTTGGGGATGTGTTGCTGCATGCCAAATTGTCGCATGCAGCGATCGGGCTGGTGCATCTCGACGACGTGGAAAGCAATAATGGGTGTGACCGCCCTCCACAAGTCATGCATATGAACATCTGCCCCAAAAAACTCATAGCCGGCAGCCGTATACGGTTCCCAAATCACCTATACATGTAAACAAATGCGAATTAGTTTACTTTTATATTTCTTTAATATCAAATTTATCATACATACATTGTCTCGACCCATCTGGTCAAGCTCCACCCGATATGTTTTTAGATCCCGTCGCAATAACCGCACGTTGACTTTATTGAACCTGCAATATGTAACTCCATAACATTAGTGAACTCCAAGCAGATCAAAATAGTCAATTATATCAAACTTCTTTCATACCTGAGTCCGTAATGATCACCATGGTCAATGGGCAGTGGAATGGGAGGTGATATGGCAGGAAATCTGGACCATGCCCATATCTGCAATAATATCAAACAACCACCAATGTCTTTAGCTGAAGCCGACGTGGCCTGACATAGCTCGCGAAACAGTATAGCCAGTACAGCAGACCCCCAACTGTATGTAGCAGCCTCCGCAAGGTCACCATCCAGTAAATTTATATATCGGCAAGAGACCTCTGCACCGGACTTATCACACAGCAAAAATCCACCGAATAGGCGCATCAGGTAAGCACGTGTGTAGCAGAGTTGACCCTCAATAGTAGCAGAGTGCTCGTCCCAGTGGGCCCAATGAGTTTCAAACCAGGACAACCTGATGTTTCCGCCAATGATATGAGTTGGGAGTGGACTCCGACCCATGTACTGTTGAATAACTGCAGTCCAGGTGGCGTGCGTCCGACCGGAAACTACTCGACCCTCAGTGGACAAACCTAAAATGGCCTCTACATCCTGTAGAGTAATAGTCATCTCACCAACCGGCATATGGAAGGTATGAGTCTCAGGCCTCCACCTCTCAACCAACGCAGAAATAAGCTGTTTGTCAATCTGCACCCATGTACTGAGTAAATTAGAAAATGTACGGGTTTTATATTATTAATATCATGTTCAAAGAACTAAATTCGTATAATTAATTATAGAAAATATCTTAAGACATACCGGGAGTCTCTTCATGCGAGACACGTGCCAGAAACCTGAACGCATAAGGTGTTGCTGCAACTCCATAGGGATGAGATTTGGGTCCTCCATATCTCCCACAGACCTGTATGTAGCTCGCCTCACCCTCAAACAATGACAATCTCCTGTGTTCCACACAACTTGGGATCGGTGTGACTGCTGCACCTCTTCATTAAGAACTCCCCACTCTTTGGGGCCAGGCTCAATAATGCGACCGCGTTGGTCATCCATTTGCCTACAACAAATTTACAACAACACATCATGATTAGGTCAGTTTTCATTATTCAGTAAATCATTAATTACTGAATTAATTATTTTACAATTTTTTTCCTATTTAAACTTACATTATCTATGTTAGGGTACTATAAATAATAATATAAAATATTTTTCACAGTATCTTTTTCCAAACATAGATTTAATATTTAGTAATTATTGGAAATTACTGATATTTGTTCAAAAAAAAATATACATGTTTTGAAACTCTGTTGTAAGTATTTTAAAAGATTCTAGATAAAAATCATCTTAACACGTGTTATTGTAAGTGTTTGTTTGAAAGTAACTAAAATAAGCATTTGTATGCTTTTTAAGACACTGTCTCTTTTATGTATTTATTTTCTAATATAGTATAAAATCAATTAAAATAATTACATCCAAAAAATACTTAGTACCAAAGTTTCAATTTCAAAATTATTCCCTTGTAAAAAAACATAAAATCACAATTATTCAGGCCAGAAAATCTAATTAAATTATAGTTATGACTAGAAGTGTTGAAAATAAATGACCATGAATTCTTCAATTTATAAATGTCATAAATGATAATGAATGCTAAAAACCATAAATCTCTTAAGCTCACAGTAATATTTAAATATAATTATTTTTTTCATTTGACAATAAGCAATTTCATTATTTTTATAATTTGAGTTGGCAAAAAAATGTCCGTACTTTATAATTGAAAAAATAATTTTTTGATTAAACAATATACCTTCAAGGTCCCAAAAAAACAAACTTTAAATATTCTAATTACCTATAGCCATAATTACGATAAATATTTATTTTTTTAATTATTTTTACTTATTAGTAATTTGTATGTACTTCCATCCTACCGTTATACATTTATTCGTTCAGCAACTATCATAAATAAATGTATACAATTAAAAGTTAAATCATATTAAGAAACAATATATATAGGAAATAAATACAATTAAAACTTAAATCAGATAGATGTTACTTGTGTAGGGTTGAAGAGATGATTGGTTGCCTCCTCCTCCTTCTAGTGATTCTCCTTTTTTTTTTGTTTCCCTCAGAATTTCACCGGGAGAGTTTTTAGGATTCGGAAAAATTGAACGAAGGAAATTTGTTGATGAATGGAGGATAATGGAAAAGGGAAGGGAAGTGTGTGTATGTTTGGTGGGGGAAAAAGAAAGGAAGAGGAAGTGAGGTAATAGATAATGGCAAGAGAAAGGAAGAGACAAGACGCCGGAGAAGACGCCGGAGAAGAAAGACGCCGGAGAAGAAAGATGCCGGAGAATGGGGGTGGGGACCGGTAAAAAAAAAAAGATAACGGAATGGGGGTGAGGGGCAAAAAAACAAAGAGGAAGGGGGTGGGGACCGAACAAAAAACAAAGAGGAAGGGGGTGGGGACTCGGGGAAGAGGAAGGGAGTGGGGTGCTGAGCTCTGAAAAAAAAAATGAACGGACTGGAATGGAATGGGGGTGGTGGGGTTGGGAAGGAAGAAGAGAGGGGAGGGGGGCGGGGTCCGCGGGAAAACATTTGGGGGGAGGGGGGTGCTTGGTCAGGAATCCAGCAGGATTCCTGACCGTGGCCAGCTGTGGCGTGCTTAGGAGCACGCCACAGCCACGTCAGCACGGTAGCGTGCATTTGAGCACGCCATGTTGAATGTGGCGTGCAGATAGGCACGCCACCTTTAGAGGTGGCGTGCAGAAGCTCACGCCACGTCCACGTGGCGCGCAGAATTTCACGAACTCAGTGGCGCGCGAACGAGGACGCCTTTGACCGTAGTACTTTGGAAAAAATTTTCTGACACGAAGCAATCTGGTATTTTCTTTTTCATTTTACAGTATATTGGTAAAAAAACCCTGCAAACCATCGTACTGTAATCCTTGGCAGAGAGAAGGAATTTGCTCATTACCTAGAGGGTGTGTGGGCCTCTCAGTAAACTAGTAATGTACAAATATAAATCCCATGAAGCAGAGGATTTTGGAGTTCTTAGATTTAAAGTCCCTCGAATGTCTTTTAATTCCATGCAAAATCTCTAGAGCATGATTTCGCACTTTGTTCTGTGAGGAAAGAATAATCATAATGAAGACTGTATGATCAACAGTCAAACCTGGTGCGGGTCGCTTGACCATTGAAATATCATTGTGGCGTCAAATCAATCTCAAGATGTGATTTTTAGAAATATAAAAAAAATATATATATTTACTTTTTAAGATTCTTGTCTATTGATTTAATTTGTTTTAGATACTCGGATCATCGGATGTCATTAATTAATTTTTAATTTATCTGAGTAACTGGGGAGAGACACGTACGCGTGTTAAGGTCTAGTCTCTTATGTTAATCAATCAGACGCATGCTTTTATATTTTCTTCTCTTTTTATTATATAACATCTTTTTCTGGCCAACAGCTTTTAAAAAATGTTTAAAATTTA
Organism: Acacia crassicarpa; assembly: GCA_034222035.1. NCBI lineage: Eukaryota > Viridiplantae > Streptophyta > Magnoliopsida > Fabales > Fabaceae > Acacia > Acacia crassicarpa. Next base: position 63,764,066 of record JAWXYG010000002.1, on the reverse strand, counting down.
TTTTTCCACTTAAGCTTGTCTATTCAGCATCCACATATACTTACATGTTTAAAATTTCAACGACTAAAACCAAAAATATTTATAAATTACAATGACCAAAAATAGTATTGACCCATTATTAAATCATGCTTATAATTTTTTTTTTAACTGTCAATATTAGTTTGCCAACAAAAACTTGCGTTAATCAATTTATTGCTTGGTGATGGTCTCCCTAGCTATATGGGAGATAAGTGTCTTCAATGACCTCCCTTTTTATTTACTCTCTATCTAATATCTCTGTTGTTAAATCAAGTTTTAATGGTTGGGATCTAATGATAAACATAAAAATATTATTATAATTTTAAATATAATAAAAATCTATAATTAAATCTTAATTATTAGTCTCGCCAACTCTATTAATCTATGAAATAGTTTGCCAACAAAAACCTTCGTGAATTAATTGGTTGCTTAGGGATATTGGTATACTTACACATCTCACCAACTCTGATTCGAATAATTTATTAAATAGTTACTCGCTCCGGTTCTAAATATAAGATAAAATTAATTTTTTAGATAGATTAAAGAAGCCAATTAAATTACTTTAAAGTATTTATATTTTTCATTTTTTGTCCAAACTATTTTTTCTAATTATAAAATGACATATAATCTAAGAATACATAATATATGATATAATTAAGTAACCTATTTAGTTTCCTTAATCTCTCCAAAAAAAAAAGTCAACTATATTTTATATTCAGGACCATAAGTAATATCTTTTAAGTTTGAGATTTCATGACACTATATCTATAATATGATTATATTAATTCATTTAATTTATCTCGCTCGGTTACACCAAACCAAACCTCCCCAGTCACCAACATGATAGTTTTGTTCTCCATCCGTTTTTATAAGCAACAATTATTGAAATTATGCAAAACAAAATGCTGGTTAAAATTAATTAAAAGCATTAAATGTGTAAGATATAATTTTTTAAAAATATACATTTATTTACGAAAATGATGATATGAGAGAGAATATAAGTGATACATGTAATTAATTAAGGTTAAAAACGGGGGGAAAAAGTATAATTAATTTTACGGGAGTTAAATTGCGGCTTAATATATGAACAGTCCTATGTGAATGAATATTTTGCTCATAAATAAGATAGGGCGAGTACATGGCAATCAGAAAAACAAAATGTGTTTCTTGGTTATAGTGATGAAAATCAAAAGAAAAGCTGATCTCGTAATCGATACAGAAGTTACTTTTGTTGACAGCCAGCGCGAGTCTAGTGAAAAAAAGTCCAATTAAACATGTTCGGATTGACTTATTTTCGATTAAGCTTAAACCAAAAAAGTTACTTCTCCGTGAACGCTAGCATGCCAGCGTTGGCAGGAGAAGTTCAGCCTTTCTTGCAGCGTTCACATATCCATTCCTGGGCTTTTTTCCCTATTTGTCACTTTTTAGATAAATAATTACCATTTTGCCACTCTTTTCAAAATATTTCTCCATCTGCCACTTTTAGTCGACTAAATCACAGTTTAGTCGACTAAAAGTCGTGGTTTCCTTTTTTTTTTTTGACCGCTCATTTAGTCGACTAACCCACTTGGGTTAGTCGACTAAATATATTTAGTCGATTAACCCAACGGGTTAGTCGACTAAATCTCGGCTGGAGGGTTAGACTAAATGTAATATACTGGATTTAATAAACAAATGTAATATACTGGATTTAATTTACCGTGGCATTGATATAAAAAAAGGTTAATAAAAAAACAGCAATATAATATTTACCGGGGCATTGATATAATAAAAAAAAATCATTTATACCTAAAAAAAATTTATTTGTTTCTTTAAACATATATATACTGGATTTAATTGTTTTTAATAAAAGATAAACTTCAGCTTTTTGATATATTTGACGAAACTGGAACATATATATGATCAACATATATATACTGGGCATTTGTTTCTTGAAAGTAAAATATTTTTGTTGGAATCTCGAAATAATTAAGGGCAAATTTTCTCTCACTATAATCTTGATTGTTGGAGAGATCTTAGGATCTAGTTAGAAGATTATGTAAATTTGTAATTCCTAGATATTAGGATCTATCTCTATATATTAGGGTTTATCTAGGCTAGCAGTTAATGTTTTCTACCGTATATAATCCCACGAGCTGTGTTAAATAAAAGTAAGTTTTTGAGATCAATAGATTAAATTCGACAGGGAACTTCAATTTTAATAAAATATAAAATTCAGCTTTTTATAAAAATATATATTTGGCGAAACAAGAACATATATATGATCAACAATAGTAGATAGATTTTTGAATAGCCGAAATTGGTTGGATGAATCGTTCAAATTTATAAAAATTTAATTTGAATATATAAAAATTCGTTGGATGAATCGTTCAAATTTAATTTGAATAGCCGAAATTGAAGATTTTCAAGATTTTTTAAATGATAAATTCATTTTTCTAAACAGTAGTAAATAGAAGATCTTTATTTTGAATTTAAAAAACCCTACTGTCGAAATTTAGTCGACTAACCCAATCGGGTTAGTCGACTAAATCTCGCGGGTTTTTTAAAAACCCTTTAGACGAAATTTAGTCGACTAAATCTAGTGGTTTAGTCGACTAAATTTCGTGGTCAGCCAAAAAAAGGGACCCGACGACTTTTAGTCGACTAAACCGGGGTTTAGTCGACTAAAAGTGGCAGATGGATAAATATTTTCAAAACCGTGGCAAATTGGTAATTATTTATTTAAAAGGTGGCAAATAGGGAAAAAAGCCCCATTCCTGCCCAATGTTCAGAGGTTGTCCTCTTCTACTAAAATTAAATTCTTCTTTGAAAGTGAAAAATTGCTCTGCCAGGCCTAAAAAAGGAAGCTCATAAAAAATTGAGCACAATCGAGAACACGGGATATTTTTATGGGTAAGGTAGGACATCAATCAAGGTATGTTACCTTGCGTCATTGCCCATTTAGCCCTGTCTGATAAATATATATTATTTTATTTGATATAAATATTTTATTTACATAATAGTTTATAACTTTATATTATTATATTTGATATAAACTGCATTATAAATTATATCATATATTTAGAACTTGTAAAATTTTGTTTTTTTAAAATTTTAATACATGTTAATATTTACATTTTATTCCATGGATGCTTCCCAAAGGTTCTCTTGCGTACGATTTAAGTGAATGGTTCTTTTTTATAAGCTTTGCAAGAGATCAAACAAAATGATAATATTTTATCCATGAAACCATTAAACTTTGATAAATGAGGGTACTAGACACTCCACTCTGGGACATGCATCAAATTATTGAAATAATATGTTACGTCAACTCCAAGGGTCCTCCATGGCTTCTCCTCTAATGTAGCAATGTTTACATCAATTTTATCCCTGTTATGGGTAGAAAAGGATGAAAGAAATTAAGATATTAGGGTGCTAAATAGAACAAGGCATAAATTTTCTTATTATTGTAAAACTTTGAAGGGTTAAGGAGTAATTTGGCCAACAAATTATTATCTCATGAGTGCTTAGTATAAATAACTTTTAAGTGGACCAAAAATACCAAAAAACTTTTAATCTATATACAGAGTCAGGAAATCGGGCTGAGTCCGTTTAAGCCCTAACCCTTAATAAAATGGAGTCTTCAAATAAAGTTGGACCTGAAAGTACCAGCTCTGAAGGACCGAGGGTCTAATAGGGCCAGCCCTGTTAGGCCCATTAATTTTTTATTTTTTAACTTGTCCAGTTGGCAGTTGCCCACTTGCCTTACTGACCGAAACTAACCATGAAGGAATCTACTTGCTTGCCCTGTTGCCCAGTACTCACTTACTCACTCTCACAGTCTCCCTCATTTTTGTCATTCACTTCACGCCTCTACTAGAAGATTTTATGATTTGGTTTATTATTTGTTACAGATAAAGATTATGGATGTATTCATGATGGGGGAGAAAAAATTCTTGATATTTTTACCATGAAGCAGAGCCTACTACTCGAAGTGAAGCACAATCAAATGTCTTTGAAATTGATGATAGTGGCGAAGAAGATGAAAATGATAGTCATTATACTCATGTTGTTTAGTGGTAATTTCCTTATGCTTTATATGAGTTATTGATGAACAATAGTTTACTTTTGATTATGAATTAGTGACTGTGTTTGTTTGTTGCATGATGCGTGTTTTTTAAACCTCAATGTTGACAACATTTATTTGATAAATTAGAAATTTAATTGTTGTACTCTACTAATTATATTTATTGGAAAAGAACGCATAAAATATAGTTAAAATTTAGAAAATGGGCCTTCTAAGGCCAGTCTTGGCCTGCTTGCTCTCGGACCAGGCCTTGAAAACCATATGCTTTTCTTATTCCAAGCTTAAAAGCACTAGCCCTTTTAAGCGCTAACCCTTCAAGAGCCAGCCCCGATTCCCAACTCTATCTATGTGCTTCATTGTTTCGACAATTTGGGGCCTTGAATTATGGATCACATTTAACGCTTGCAATATTATTTATCAGGTATGATTGAAGCTGTTTTTTTTCCCCCACATATGGTGTCCTAGGTATCTTATTTGGGCGGGGAAGCCCACCTTGCCCAGCTCATATTGCCAAACTCAAAAATGTTAGGGTTTTTATCAGGTAAGGCTGAGTACCAGACTGCATTTTATTGTCCAATGATCCTTCCGACAGGGCATCGGGCAAAGGCCTTACCCTATCCAACTCTGCCCATAAACACCCCTATTCCCAACGTTCACATCTCCTTTCCTTCCATACGATTTATTTTTTACATATATTTAATTAAAACTGAATTAATTTATCTTCAATGAATTTAAATATATTTATATACAATTTTATCCATTAAACATATTTAATTAATGACTTTATTATTTGTTAATTTTTTAAATAATTTTTTCAATTATATATATAAATTTGAATTTTTATCTTCAATTATCACAATATATAAAACAAGTTTGATATATGTAGTAATTAATAAGATTTATTGTCTTTTCAATCATTTTTCATCTTAACTAATTTTTCAAATAACAATCCAAACATGTCTCGACGTTTGGAAAAAAAATCATTTATGTCACCGTCAATTCAAATATAAATCATATTTATAATCTAACATTTTTTTTTTCTATTTTACTTCTGCAAAAGTCATATAGAAAAAAACTTACTTTTCCCACCGCCAACCCAAACGAGCCCAGTGTGGCTTCTGCATCATATTGTACTCCCTCTAGGATTTTTTTTTTAAAAAAAAATCTTAAGAATTTTTCCTTTCGACAATTAAAATGTAAAGGGTTTTCGTCTCTTCCAACAAATTACTTCCTGAAATTCAAATTTGTGTTCTCTTTCTTACGGGGTGAGATCTCTTACCATCTCAATCAACAGCTTGTTGGTCTTTAGTCATTTTTATAAGAGAATGACAACTCAATTACGCGATTTAAGAAATTAGTTAAAAATGATAAATGTGTCAAAACTAAAAAAAAAAAATAACTTTCTTTTTTCAAGTATACCACTCTAGTCCTACTTATAAGCTTTTTTTATAAAAAATTTGGTCATATTTATAAGTTCAGTTTTAGCATAATAAATGAGATTGTGCCAATTTGGCTATATTAATTGTACCAATGAAATAAAGAGAGAAGCAAGAATTGAACAATATTCATTTATAAATAAAAACAAAGTTGAAAATTTAACTCATAATCATTTAACAACCTTTTTTTGATATGTGTGATTTAGTTTAAAAAAAAATATAAATAAGACTAGAGTAGTACCCTCATTTATAACGTGAGAAGTAAGAGAAAGAAAAAGAATAGTAATTAAAAGAAAGTAGGTCATTGGTTGCACCTCTCTTTGATATGTCGCACATGATCATCATTGGTTGGACCAGCCACAAAAGTGGCAGCGACAGTCACCAGAAAATTTAGTTGTAAATCTCTTTATTCTAATTACTAATTTATATACAAACACTTCCATTTATGTGGCTTATTAATTCTCTTATGTTTCTTATAAATCGTTATATTTTGATTGTAAATCTTTTTACAATTTAGTTGCTAATTCGTATGCAGACACTTCCGCTCATTTTGGTTTTTAAAGGTACAGTGAGGTTTCAAAATTTTTTTTAGGGATGTTGGATATTAATTCTCTACAATAGGGGTGCGGTTGAATTTTCCCAAAGTTTTTTTAATGAATTTTATTCGAATAAGTATGAAACTTTTTCCTTTTTTAAAAAAGAATTTGCTTCGCATGTTTGAATTGAAGAAGATGAAGAGTCTAATTATTGTCGTTGCCGAGCCTTAACAGTTGACATGAAGAGAGAAACACATAAAAACGACAAGGGGTAGCCGGCAAATAAGACCATGTGCGACATGGAAACGACATCCAATGGTCTGGAAGGATCGAGTTATCCTGGACTATGGGCGTGGAATGAGATGCCTCGACGTGGTTCGATCTACATCGCCATTTCATGTCCTCGCACTTTCTCCATCTGGATTCTCCTCTTTCCCCTTTCTCTCTCCCTCTTCATCCATGTCTCTTGCTGATTTTTCGGCAAAATGGCTCTCCAAATTTGCTGAAAAGCTAGTCTCCTTCATCACTTTCATCGTTTTCCTCGTTCTTGATTTCCTGGACACAGTTTTTTGCGTAATATATAAATACCTTGATGAATATATTGAAGGGGAGGCCCTCACGTGTTGCTGTAGAAACAGGGGTAAGCACCAACCGAGTACGAAAGATGATGATGAGGGTGAGCTATCAGATACATTGTACAGGAGAAAAAACTTGTTCAGAGAAATGGGTTTCCTTCGAAATGGAAGGAAATCAGAAGATTCCCAGACAAAATGCAGGGGAGGGAGGTGGTCGATGAACCGTTGGTCTGATTGTGGGTGCGACTCTTGCCTTTCGTGGGTGAGTGACGGTGATCTCAGGCTTCATTTTGTGGTGAACGATCCCTCAATAGGTAAATTTCGAACTTGTGTAATTGTTTTTATGTTTCCCTTTTGTATTGTGGTACAAAATGTAGTTCATTGAGTTGCTCATGTAGTTGAAATTTATGTATGACAGCTACTGATGAGAACTGCAGGGGAATGCCTTCTGAGAACGTGGTTTTCTTGCATGGGTTTCTATGTTCTTCTTCGTTCTGGGCACAGACAGTTTTCCCAAAGTTTTCTGAACAAGTAAAGCTGAATTACCGATTGATTGCGGTGGATTTGCTGGGATTTGGTAAGAGCCCAAAGCCAAGGAATTGCTCTTACACTCTGAAAGATCATGTGGGAATGATAGAGAAATCCGTTGTTGAACCATTGAATTTAAGTTCTTTTCATGTGGTTGCGCACTCTATGGGTTGCTTAATTGCGCTTGCTTTGGCTGCAAAGTACCCCAACTGTGTTAAATCCATCACCCTTGTTGCTCCTGTAAGTGGCCCAAACCCCATCTCAATGCCTCTCAGAATTCTAAATTCAAAGCAGAGAGCCAAATTGATCATCCTTCTCCAACTTTATATCATTTAGCAATTTTCTCTTTGTTGATTTTCTTGCAGCCGTACTTCCCTTCTGGTGGAGATGATGCTAGTTTAAATGCACTCACAAAGCTTGCTGGCAAGAAACTCTGGCCGCCATTGGCATTTGGTTCTTCCTTCATGTCTTGGTATGAGCACTTGGGTCGATTTGTTTGCCTCGTCTTTTGCAGAAACCACAGGATATGGGAGAAAATTATAAATTTGTTTACTTTCAGAAGGTAAAACTAATTAACAGACGACATTTTCTTGATAGGATAAAAAGATTGCAGTGCAGGTCATTGACATGGGTGACACTGATAAGCTAACCTCTGGTTAACTTACGCAGGGATCTTCATTTCTTGACCATAGACTTGACCAGACACACCCATCATTCAGCGTGGAGTTCCATGCACAACGTGATTTGTGGGGGCGCCAAATTTATGGATAAGTACCTGAAGATTTTGAATAAAGCTGGAGTCAGAATAAATGTGGTTCGAGGTGATAAAGATGCAATTGTGCCTTTGGAGTGCTGCTATAACTTGAAGCTGAAGGCTCCAAATGCTGAGGTTAGCATCATAAGAAATGCAGACCATGGCACTGTAATTATTGGCAGAGAGAAAGAATTTGCTCATTACCTAGAGGATGTATGGGCCTCTTGCTAATGTAGTAATGTAGAAATATAGGATGTATCCCAAAAAAAAAAAAACAAGTTCTTGGAGAATCTGTTTAGATAGGAAGGTTGAGAAAGCTTGGAGGTTCTTAGAGATTTGGAAGCTGACACGATCTTTGAAATTTAACTCTCCTGTTATTGAAAAACAAGAATAAATCCCTTGACACAATCTTTCATAATGAAGATTTATTCTTTTAAATCTCCAGAGCATTCACACGTTTGTTCATAGAAGTACCAAATCCCTTGACACAATCTTTCATAATGACGATTGTATTAACAGTCCAACCTGGTGTGGGTCGCTTGACCACAATTTTCTGATATGCAAGTGCACAAAAATTTAAGAAGACGGAGAACAATAAGAAAAAGATGAAGATACCTTGAAGAATGGCGAGTTCGGGATGAATATGGTGTAGACAATAGTAGGACAGAAATTACAGGAACAGTGCTGCAAAAATACCAAATTTGCTGGAATTACATGTGAGAAGGATTGTTGGAGCAGGCATGTCCGCCCAGAAAGCACTACCCAAAATACATATGGCTATGAGGATCTGATATTTGGTGATTTATAAATGAATGGGTTTTAAAGTAGTGATCGCATTCTCCGGGGAAAGGAATAATTCTTATTTGGTTCTTTTAAATTTTTTGAGATATATTTTTTGGTAGGCTCAGGTATTCACCAGTGGCAGCGATGACTAATTCCTCACACTGTAGACTTCCTAAAACAGCTTAAATATTGATCATGAGACCCTCTCCATACACTCAGATATATTTAATATGTTTGACTTGACCTGTAAGAGAGGAAAATAAAGGAGATAATACATTGATAGACCAGAATACAAATTGTTTATATGTCGTGAGATACGAACTGTCACTTGCTTGAGGTGGATATATAAGCGTGGAATTTATAGTTCTAATAAAATAATATATATATGGGCAATATGAAATGCTACTTTTGTTTTTTGTTTTTTCCCCTCGAACAATATGAAATGCTTTAGCAATCACGTCTATGGGGTTTTTCAAATGTTTGAAAATAGATGGAGGATGCTGTAAGTTTTACACAAACACAGGCAAGAGAAAAATATTTGAAGAACCCATAGAGGTAAAGACTCAATGAACATTTAAAGTATCAATAAAAATTTGTCTCAAAAACACATAATTTGCCATTTTCTTGTAATATCATTTGCACTTCATTGGGACATAATATTTATATAGAATGAGCGATGATATTTTTGGCAAATAAACATTTCATATTATCAATATACTCCCTCCCAACTAAAATATAAGGTGTTAACTAATTTAGCCTACTCTAAAAATATTAGTCAAGTCGTTTAATATGTTTTAAAATGAAAAAATTTATTCATTTTACCCTTATTTAAAAAATATTTTTCAAAATATGCATTTAATATCTGTTTTAGTTGAAACTTCTTATATTATAAACAAGAGAGATTATTGTTTTAATGTAACTATGAAATTTTGCAATTATCCTCACTTCAAGCAAGTGACAGTTTGTATCTCCCAACATAATGCAAATGAAGATCGACATATTTCACAAACTAATTAATCAGTTGCAGAAACGAGCAGGAAGGATTCAAATCTGTAAGATGGAGACCAACGAACACCATAACTAAATAAATTTTTTTATACTCCCTCCGGTCCTAATTATAAGGCATAGTTGACTTTGTTTGGAGATATTAAGGAAGCTAAATAAGTTACTTAATCATTTTGTATGTTGTATATCTTTAGATTATATATTAGTATGTGAGGCAAACTAATTACTTTGAAGAAAAAAATAAAAGGAAAAATACTCTAAGTTAATTTAATTAGCTTCCTTAATTTCTCCAAAAAAGTCAACTATATCTTATAATTAGGACCGGAGGGAGTATTTAGCTGTAGAAACAGGGGGGAACACGGCGTTTTGGCTTTTAAGGCAGTGGAAATCACTTCTCGTGCCAAACGGGGCATTAGTTTACTATTTTCGTCCTTGTCATAATTTCTGCGGAGAGTTCAGAGCTCAGCGGGGCTTGGGTGCGGAACCAGGCAGTACAAGGCCGTGAATCTCCCGTAATTCTGCCGAGCGTAAACCATGGACTTCTTACAGACACCGGAAAATCAGATGCTTGTGGGCGTCGCCGTGGCTGTTGTAGCCACTGCTCTCGGTGCTTTCTACCTCTTGTCGTCCAAGAAGCCCAAAGGTTCGACCTTGGATTTCATGTTTCTGCCTCCTCGATTCTATCTTATTTTGTTCTGATTATAAATGGGTTTGATATTCACGATAACTAGTCATTCCTGAGTATTTCCCCCCCCCCCCCCCTTAGATTTCCCCCCTTTTACGTGGAAGATATGACAATGTTTTCATATGCGTATCTTAAACTGAGCCGTTTGGCTCGAAATTTTGGGTTTGTCAAATCTATGGCTACTACCTTTTTTCTCCTCTCAATGATGTTCAATTGCTCCTTTTTGCTTGCAGAGTCTATTATTTGTAATTGTGATCTTAATCTCTTGCAACTTAAGTCCTTCGACACGTTTAGCGTGATACGAAGAGCAGTCTGGGCATTTTAATAAAGATCTTTGGTGTACCGATCAACATACGAGACAAGAGTGTAAAAAATATGACAACGTCGGTCACGGCTTGTAGAATGTGTCTCGATTTGATTTTCATGGGAATTCCTATTTGAAAAGAAGGAGGGGGGGGGATTGAGTTAGTGATGACGTTTCTTGCTACAGCTTGTTGTGTTAGTCGTTTCTGATTCTATTGTTGTATCTAGTTATTCTAAAGTGAACATCACGTCATCCATGTGATCGCAGGTTGCTTAAACCCCGAGGAGTTTACGGAGTTTAAACTTGTGAAGCGTACTCAGCTTAGCCATAATGTGGCAAAGTTCACATTTGAACTTCCAACTCCTACTTCAGTTCTGGGTCTTCCAATAGGACAACATATAAGTTGCAGGTTTCTCTGCCTGGTCTTGTTTCTTGTGTTTCTCACTGTGCTTGGAATCTTTTTTGATTATTTGTTTCACAATTGTTATGTGCTTATTATGTATGCCTTTATGTTGGCAGAGAACATATATTTGTGCATTTTGAATTTTACTGAGAAATATGATGGGAGAAATTGTTCCTATGTTTAGTTTCTTTGTCATTGTCTTGTCATCATATTATGGACAAGCTCCTTTTCTAACAGGGGTAAGGATAGTCAAGGTGAAGAAGTTATCAAACCATATACACCTACTACGCTAGATTCTGATGTTGGATATTTTGAACTAGTTATAAAGGTTTGTATGTCCTTAACTTTTTTCTTTTGGGTTGGACTGAGTCGACTGTCTGTATCTTTTCGCCCCTTAAATTTTCTATATCCAATGTTCTTCATCTTGCCCCTTTGCTATTTTCTTCTGCTTGTCTTTGACTAGATGTACCCACAAGGAAGGATGTCGAACCATTTCCGTGAGATGCGTGTTGGAGACTATCTTGCTGTTAAAGGACCCAAGGTAATGTTTCTGGGACACTCTATCATACACATTTCTTTGTGCTTCCCCTTTCCTTCTTTCTGCTGAAACTGTTATGCCTTATTTTATTGGGGGATTCCAAAAGAGGGAATTAGGCACAGTTTCTGAAAAATGAGTTGCAAATATAGATTTAGATAGTTGTAAACAGGAATCTCAATTGCAAATTGAGAGTTTTATTTAAACCTTAAATGTCATTGAGCAAAAAAAAAAAAAAAACCTTAAATGTCATATTTGCAATTGAGATTCTTGAACCTGTAGTTGTTTAAATTGTTGTTTGCAACTCAGTTTTCAGAAAAAGTTTGTTGGGGCCTAATTGTTATTAATTCTCTCTTTTGGGACCTAACTGTCGTTCTCCCTATTTTATTTCCTAATGGCTATTGTGGTTCTTATGAATGTTTAGACATTTCTTACACTTTCCGGTTAAATTTTTTTCATATTATATTCGAATGAAATTCCAGAAGCTACAGCAGTAGGTCAAATTTATCTTCTCTATGCCCTAGGAACGGATAAATACAAGGAGATTTATTTTTGCGTTTTCTGACTATTATTTTTATTTGGTAAATTCAATCATATTTAAGATTTGATCTTTATATTTTGGATATTATTTCTTGTAGTCAAATCAACGGCTTGTTATTTGGATAGTTTTATTTACGTCATATCACTTTCAGGGACGCTTCAAGTATCAAGTTGGCAAGGTTAGAGCATTTGGAATGATTGCTGGAGGGTCGGGAATCACTCCAATGTTTCAAGTATTCATTTAGGATATATACTCTTTGTTTATTCATCATTGATAAGCTTAAAAGAATTCAGTCATAGCCTTTGACCCTGTTGCTTCCCCAGGTTGCCAGAGCCATACTAGAAAACCCAGAAGACAGGACAAAGGTGCACCTAATCTATGCCAATGTCACATATGATGACATTCTTTTGAAGGTAACTGGCTTTTTTTATAAATTACATTTTATATTTTTCATCTATTTGAAGACATTCATAGCTTGATACTAAAGTTGATTATTTTGTCCATGCATGATCTACAGTCATTTATACAGTGTGCAGCAGTATGCATACTGCGAAATTTATGCCCCTTGTGACACCATTGTTGTTCATCACAAAGCACAATAGACCTACATGCAATTGATGGATCTGTCTTTATTGCTGTGTAAGGAGATACAATTTGTGTGAAAAGGATGTTGCTTGGATTAATTTTGCAGTTTTAGCAATATTTATGGCTGTTTCAAAATGCCTACCTCAAGTCTATTTACGCAATTGCTGAGTCTTTCTTAAAGTTATGCATAGGAAATGTCAATAACTCGGGCTAAATGCATGTATTTGGTTGCAAAGTGTTGGATATGCTTTTGTCTCTGTGTCTTCCATCTACTAGTATCTATTGATGTTATGAACTTGCTTAGCAAAGAGAAATTACCCTTCCATACGAATGTCCTTTGCAAGGAGCAGCTGTTACGTCCACTGAGAGGAGGGTTATTTTCCTTTGTTTTTGGTGAGGTTCCGTCACATACAAAATAGGAATGTTATGAGTGTCAACGAATTGTGTAACTGTTTCTTCATGGGGACAATTTTGAACTTAAATTTGTCTTCATTGCTATTGTTTCTTTTCATCGGAATCATGGAAAAACTTGAGCTGCACATCCTCCCATTAGTCAGTAACTGGCTTTTGAATTTGTTTGTACCATTCAAAGGGAAGCCTCAATATACACTTTTCTTATGCATGCAGGAAGAATTGGATGGTCTTGCCTCTAAGTATCCTGATAGCTTTAAAGTGTACTATGTCTTAAATCAGGTTAGTTGCTGTAGAATGCAGAACTGAAGTTTTATTCTCCCTATCCATAACATGTATGCTTTGGCATCATCATTGATATTGCAATGGTAGTCCTAACTAAGGTTGATCAAGCAATTCAAAAGTGCTTTGGAGGAAAAAGTTAATTAATAAAGTGCTTTGGAGTGAATATACATAACTAGTTAAATGGTTTCTGGGAGTTTCCTGACCCGAGCTTAAATCCCTTGTGCTTAACTAACACCCATGATACTGTCTGGGAAGAGTTCGTAGTCTCGTGATATTCTGTGTAGTGTTGTATTAGTGACTGTCTAATGATGAGTCCTTTTGATATTCTGACTAAAAATATGTCGTGGACACAGCCTCCTGAAGGATGGGATGGTGGTGTTGGATTTGTATCAAAGGAGATGATTCAAACACATTGCCCTGCTCCAGCCAATGATATCAAGGTTTTGTTTTGTTTACTTTTACCCATTTCTCCAAGTTATTATTAATTTGAAGTTCCTGGTGTAGTTACTGGTCTTCAATTGATTATGTAAGCTTCTAAGCTTCAGAGGAGGAGGATGATTAATCACGGTGGTTTTGGAATGTGGATTCGCAGATATTGAGGTGTGGCCCACCACCCATGAACAAGGCCATGGCTGCTCACCTTGATGCCCTTGAATATTCCCCTGATATGCAGTTCCAGTTCTGATTGATTTGACCGTAAAGCATTGGGTTACCGGTGCATTCAGTTTCAGAACGTTCTCCTCTACTGACTGAGAGTTGAAAATCTGAAATAATTGCCTTTAATCCGAGTATGAGTTTGAAACGTTGTGTCCTATGGTTTCAGGCATTATGAATACTGTTATTTACATACTTTCAATTGCAAAATTATTTTCCATGTGTCGCCAAATATCTTTAAAAAAAATGTATCCAAAATGGAAAATAACGTTTTTTTTTTTAAAAAAAAAGTTGCATGATGGGCTATTTAAGAGCTAAACTTGGGAGTGGGCTTTGTGTTTAGACCTTACGCTTAGTGGTTCAGGGTTGTTAAAAATTAAAATATATATTTATAAAAAAAATTAAAAAATATATATATATATCTATCTTAACAACACCTGACAGCGTCTATGTCCACATTATGAAAATATACATTTTCAATACAAAATTTGTAGAATAGGTGGGTCTCCTGCAATAAATTCGAAAGTGATATGGGGTAGAAGAGTTGAACTCTATTGATTATACTGTGGTTTTTATATTATATTATATATATATATATATATATATATATATTAAAAAAAGATACTGCAGTTTTTATAAATGTAGATATTATGAGTCAATCTCACTATTCACGGTTGTTTTTTTAAAAAAAAAATAAAAATGAAGGATGAATTCATTATACCTTTTCCAAACTTCATATTTAAGAAGTCTTAAGAGAGAGAGAGGTGTTTGGTATTAGTTGTTGATGTGCTTCAAATTTTATTATATATGGTTGACTGATATCATATCATAATAAATAAATGGGTCTATTCATTAAGTTGGATTGCCAAGATTATGGTAACAATTGCGAAGATTATGGTAACAAAATTTCGTGTAAGGTGGTAATTTGTAATCTCAACTAAGGTTGTCAAACTCACGAGTTTACGTCACTGTCACGAGTTTGTTTAAATAGGCATTACTAGTATATAATTAAATAATTAAAATATAAAAATAGCAACAATTTGATTTAAATATATTTTAAATCCAAATAATTGAAATTAAATCCATCAATTTTCACCTTTTATTATATTTAATAAAGAAATTTTTAGAAAATTTCTATATAAAGCTGTTGAACATGATCAAATTAAAAAAATTAATATGAGTTTAAGAGTAAGTTAACACGGTTTTGTAAATTAGAAACATAAAAACGATAAATTCGGTGTATAAACTTGTGAGTTTAACCAAATTTACAACTAGCACGAGTTTGCCATTGACTCGACTCGTTTTTGTAAGCTAGAAACGTAAAAACGGTAAACTCTAAGAGTCAAATTGCGAGTTTGACAACAATGATCCCAACAATCCAAAATAATGAATTAAATAAAATCTCGTGGCTTTATTAATGATTCTGTTCAAATTTCAAAACGTCCTGGAATTGATCAACCCACGTGGTTATGCATTTATTATCCAATGCAAGAGGCTCGATTTCCCTATTGATCTTACATCCAATCACGTTTGGATACGTGGAGATGTAAATTTTGGACCAAATTCATTATTTGGACACATAAAATTATGCATTTATAATTGTAAATACCTCATCCACATCCACCCTAATCATTTTAAATGGAGAGGATCCGTACTCATTCAAGAATCTTCATTAGACTTTTTTTTTTAAAAAAAAAATATACACAGTAACTATAACACTTCTTTTAAATATAAGACTTTTTTTTTTGTAAAATAATATTTTAAATATAACACTTCTTTATATATATATATATATATACACAGTAGCTATGCAAATATGCAATAATGCATGCAATCTTTACCTTACATCATAGTATTCTAGTACTAATCTTGTAGCATACTAAGTTTATTTAGTTTTTTTTATAAGGCACTCGTTTGTTTCCGATGAACATTAATTATTTTTTTTCCATGTCTGCTCATAATTAATGAGAGTTGAAGGTGAGAGTAATAATTAATATAATATTAAAGTTTAGTGCAATTAGTAGGGATAATATTAGAAATTACTTAGATTCTAAAACAACTTTATTGTCTTTAACTGCTTTTATTGATTTGTGAGAAAAGTTAGTTAGTATCTTATAATAAAGGTTAGAGGGAGTATAATGTAGTGAGAGAGACAATTTTTAGTCATATTTATAAAAACTTTTAAAATGAACGTTTTTTTCATGTTTACAATATATGACACTTCAATTATATCATGATAAAAAAATGATAATTAAGTCATTCAGTACGTCATAAAATATAAATTTTTTTCACTTTACCCTTCCTGAGAAATGTGTTTAACTGCACTGAGAATATTATTGATGATGTTGAATCGAACCCATGACCTTTGAAGGGAAAGGCAGATCTGCGTTAACCAACAAGGCACGAGTTTGAGAAGCACTGCATTGAGAATATTATTTTAGAAAGGGACATATAATAAGTGGGTAGAGTTGAAAAATGAATATTAATTATAAGGAAAAAATAGAAAAAAAAGGAGCATTAATTAAATTCGAGTGGCTTATATTCTGGGGATAGGATATTGTCACCTCCATTTTTTTTCATTACCACTTTTTCACCGTTAGATCACAATCTCAATAGGAGAGATAAATGATAAAGATAGATGAGATTGTGATCTAACAGTGAAAAAGTGGTAGTGACTTTGGTAGTAACAAAAAATAGTAGTGACAATATCCTATCTCATATTCTGGACAATGTTTTTTTCTTCTTCTAGAATTGCCCTATATTGTGGATCGTAAGGAGTAAAATTTTGCCTTTTATTTATTATTGTGTTAATTTTTTCATAGCGTATAATGTATATTAAATAGAGGCAAAATTGAAAAGAAGTTGAATTTTGTGGTAGAATTAATGAAGTTTAAGGATTTTCTTAGCCTGTAGAAAGAGATTTGCCATGTCTATCAAAATAACCAGATTTAGAAAAAGATTCGCAGTAATAGGGAACCTGAATCGTTTTCCCAAAGAATTCGTAACGGGTCTGATCAGAATAACAGCAAAACATAAATAGTAAAAATGGGGGGTTTTGATTCAAGCAGAGTAAAACGAAATAAATAGAAACAGAATGAAATATTTAGAAGCATATTAAAATCGATCAACCCAACGTTCAAATTCCAGAGACTTCCATCATTGAACGAAATATAAATAACCCATGATTGGCTCTGGATGAACCGAGATCTCTGCATTCGCTCAAAAAATCCCTCGAGTAGACGATCGCCAAGAATATGTCCGAACAGTGGCGTCCCACTATGCGATCGCACAACAAAACTTAAACCTAGTTCGAACTTAGTCCTTGGGATAAACCAAACCGAATATTAAATCTAATATTCAAACTATTTCCAGAAATCAGATCCAATAAGATGAAAATAGAAACTGAGTTAAATTACCGATAAAGCATAAGCCCTCTAGACGAATCATGAAATCCTCAACGTTGGGTTAAACACAGAAGCTTAGCCGAGCACGGCTAGACAAAACACATAAGAAAATATGAAGAAGAATATGATGAACAACTCAGGGAAAATTCAACTTCTATATTTTTAATCCCCGAAATTGCTCAAAACGTGAATGAGAATATGTGTTTGTGGCTGACCTAACTAAATAAAACCTAACTGCCCAAAAGAAATAGGTTCTACTAGTTTGGCCCAAAACAGAAATAAAATAAAAGTGGAGTTTAATTACAAAATTCGAGCAAAATAAAAATCCAGAAAAATGGGTCTGTCTTTAGCTCCAATTTCGTCTATCTTCTTGTCCGAATCAGCCTTCTGACTCTTTATAATTGTAGGTCTCTGAATCATCTAAAAAATGAAAGAAGAATCAGGCTAATCGGATATCTAGATCAAAAGTTATGACAAAAATACTAAATCATTGTAAATCTGAAATTTAATCATAAAAATAAATTCAATTCATTTAAAAGCTCAAAGCTCTATTAAAAAATAAAATCCATTATTTAATGACTAAACAATCCTAAATTTATTCACTAAAAGATACAAATAAGTGTTAATATTCAATTATCACCTGTGTGAAAAATATTGGAATTGCATTATAAATAGAATTAGATAAATAACTAAATAGTAATATCAAATTTATTACTAAGCACTGGTGTAGTTCTTGTCCAGTTCTTTTTATAAAAACCCAAAATTTATGTTGCCTTGATCATCTTTATAAGAACTTGATAAAAGTTATATGAATATTTAATTAATTTTTTTTAATTTTGGTCCCTCATTAATTATGTATATTGTATTAATTAAAAAGTTGATGATACTTATATTTATTCTATTTTCTACTTTAAAAAATTATTTTGAACATACTTACTATTTTAACCGATTTTTCTGGAACAAGAAATTTTGGCTTTTATAAATAGGAATCAATTGAGTATTTTTTTTAATATAAAAATTTTAGGAGAGGGGTTGGGTTCACCTATAATCTAAAGGCAGGGTGAAATCTCCCTTCCTCCTAAATGATATCGATGTTGAACAGGGCGAGCCGTCTATTACCCTCAAGGGTTTACTTAGGCATCTAGGAGTTAGGATGCCTCCTCCAACGCCTTGACTAATTTTAGAATCGAAGTCCCTCTCTTTGATAAGAGTGTTTGACTCCTTTACTAGTTGAGCCAAAAAATGAAGGGTATTTGAGTAAGAGGAGTAATAAAAATTGACAAGGGCGCGCTTCTAGTTGCTTGCAACTCTGTCAAGTTCTGTTCTCCCCTGCTACGAGCCCATGATCCACCCTTGCGACTCGCGTACACGCTACGTTGTTCACATCAAACGCTACTTTTATAATCCCAATCCTAATCACATCTTCCATTTCCCACTTCACTACCCCAAATAGGAATCCTTTTTCTAGGGTTCGTCTTTTGCACAAGTAAAAAAAAAAAAAAGTTAGCTTAAATATTATTTTTATTTTAGATTTTTTAGTTATTAAAATAATTTTTTTTAAAAAAAATAATAAAATAAATCTGCACGTCTTAATTGAATGTATTGCATCTCTTTTTCCCTTCTCTCTCACTCATCATCTTCATAAATCATAAATGAGAGTATATTTAAAAAAGATTATTTATCATATATTAATTATTTTTAACTAATTTTTTGTGTGATTTTTGAAAGAAGGATACATGAGGAAGAAACATCCTTGAAATAGGAACAGAGGAAGCATGCAAGAGGACGCAGTTTCTCCCTCCCTCTCTGAAACAGAGTAGCCCGACAGTTTAGGTCTCAGACCCTATTCTCCCGCTTCTTGTCACCCCTTCGTAATCGTTCCTCACAACAATTGTCCCCCCTTCTCCCTTTTCTTCTTCTTTCTCCAAGTTTCTCATTACCTTTCTCCTTTCATTTCATTTCTTCTGCCCCTGTTTTTGCTGATTAATACTAACGTGGCCGAGACATTGTCTCAATAACATCTGCTATGTTGAGTTTTATATTCTTTTTCAATTCCTGTCATGGTTCTTTTGAATGCAGTAATGTATGCTGATATTTCTAGCAATAATATTACTGCAATGGCGGAGAGAAATGCGGCGTCATCCCTGAAGGTTGTTTCTCGCAAGTCATTCTTATGGCTCTTCACGATGACATCTACCCTGTTTTTGTTATCTTGGTTCTTTGTCCTTCGTTCAACTTCAACCAATCGTCCCGATTTCATTGATTCTGATTTCTTACCCAATCCTAAGCTCCCCACTGATCTGGATAATTCAACTCTCGAGAAGGATAATCTGAATGATGAGCCCTCCATCGGCAACCGAGCAATACTAGTGAACACTGAAGAAACGGAAGCAACCCGCAAGACAGGGTCGGAGACGGAGACACTAGCACAGAATCAAACGCCTGCAACAAATGACGATGAATCCAAGTGCAGTAGAAAAAACGACGCCGTTGTTCCTCTCAAGGTTTTCATGTATGACTTACCTCCAGAGTTTCATTTCGGACTCTTGGATTGGAAACCCCTAGGAAATACTGTTTGGCCTGATATTACAACTCAAATACCTCATTATCCTGGTGGCTTGAATTTACAACACAGCATAGAATTTTGGCTCACCACGGATCTTCTCGCTTCAGAACTCCCCGAACCCCGCAGTGCTGGTGCTGCAATAAGAGTTCGCAATGTTAGCGAAGCTGATATCATATTTGTGCCGTTCTTTTCTTCTCTGTGCTATAACCGGCACTCCAAAACAAATAAACACGAAAAAAAGAGCATGGACAGCGTACTGCAAGAGAAGTTAGTGCAATTTCTGACGTCTCGAGAAGAATGGAAGAGGTCTGGTGGAGTTGACCACTTGATATTGGCTCACCATCCAAATAGTATGTTGAAGGTGAGAACGAAGCTGTGGCCTTCAACACTCATACTCTCAGACTTTGGGAGGTATCCTTCAAACATAGCCAATGTTGAGAAAGATGTGATTGCACCATATAAACACGTAGTCAAATCCTACGTTAATGATTCCTCTAACTTCGATTCACGTCCAATATTACTCTACTTTCAAGGCGCAATTCATAGAAAAGATGTATGTCAGTTTTCATGGAATTGACCTGTTTTTGCATTCTCCTGGTCTTGCTTAATTAACTTGTGTTCTTCTTCTTCTGTTTTTTTGCTGATTCTCAGGGTGGTCATGCCAGGCTAGCGCTGTATAACATGCTGAAAGATGAGAAAGATGTGCACTTTTCATCTGGGAGTGTTCAGAAAGGTGGGATCAGACAAGCAACAGAGGGAATGCAATCTTCTAAGTTCTGCCTCAATATAGCTGGTGACACTCCTTCATCAAATCGACTATTTGACGCGATTGTTAGTCACTGTGTTCCTGTGATTATAAGCGATGAGATTGAGCTACCATACGAAGATGTCCTTGACTACTCTGAGTTCTGCGTATTTGCTCGCACAAGAGACGCACTTAAGAGAAATTATCTGATAACTTTCATAAGGAGCATTGGCAGAGAAGAATGGACCAGAATGTGGGAGAAGCTGAAAGAGGTAGAAGCTATGTTTGAGTTTCAGTACCCATCAAAGGAAGGGGACGCAGTGCAGATGATTTGGCAGGCTGTGGCTCGTAGAGTTCCTGCAATGAAACTTAAGTTACACAGATCCAGGCGCTATGTGAGATCCTTGTCTAAGAAAGAGAGAAGCTTACCTACAAAGCCTGCACCAGTGAATTATTGGTTAGAAAGAAGAAACGTGATTGTAAGAAAGTCTGCAGCCTAGGTTGTGTTGAAATTAGGGGTTATGTGCAATGAAATTTACCATATGATCTTCGTTTGAATCATCAACCCTTTACGTGCAATGAGTGTATCTTGCCTTTTCCTTACGCTGTTAGCTAGTTTCCTGTGTGTCAGCCATCAGAGTAGTTGACCGAGTCTGCAAGTGATCTCATGTTGGTGGCGAGGAAGCTAATGTTGTACGTGACAGGAGTTAGTTAGAACTTAGAATCTCTGTAGTCCTTCATGCTACAGTTCAAGCGCCGGGCTATCTTAGCTTATTCTTTTTTTCAATCGATTAATTATTTTAACGGAAGACCTATTTATCTAATTTAAATATATTAAAATTAAGAAAGATAAATAAATTACTTAATTATAGTATATTACATGATCTCTCAAAAATATTTTTATATATTATTGAATTGTATTTCAGGTTGCTGTAAATTAAGTAAATTAGTTTTTTTTTTTTTGGGGGGGGGGGGGGGGGACAAGAAATATATGCGAGAGATACAATGGATAAAAGTGTTCCATTTAGAAGCAAAATCTATATTTTGGAATGGATGAGTATATATATATATATATATATATATATATATGCAATTGATTTTGAAATGTGTGTGTCTATATATATAAGGCTTTTGTCTTGTACTTCCTCTTCGACCAAAAAAAAAAAGTCTTGTACTTCCTCGTATTTCCGCCGAAGGGAATGCTACTATATACATACACACTGACACACATTATACTAGACGTTGACCCGTTCTATTGGCATATTTTGACAAAGCCCCGCTGATTTATATATATTAGATTGTTCAGATATGGTAATCTGAGTGTAAAGTTATATTTATTTCATAAACTATCATAATTGCTTCATCCTAAGGAAATTCTTTTTCTTTTATAGGTAAGAACAAATGTAAACTCTCAAATTTCTAAACTAATTCAATGAAAGAAATTTCAAACAATATAAAATTATGGCTAAATATAGGCGGCCGGTTTCGAATAATTTGGAACCGTAGCTATAAAATTAGATGAAATTATATTTTGTCGCAATTTGTAACTAGCAAGTAATGTGTGGTTGGTATTGGTTTATTTTAAGAGTAAAGATAGGGATGGAAATAGGCCAGGCCAGGCCAGGTTTTGGCTAAACAAGCCTGAGTCTGTAATAGGGGTGAAAGGTCTGAGCCCGAATACAGGTTTTTTTTTAAGGCTCAGGCCTAAGCCTTCATAAAGCCTGATAAGGCCTGAAGCCTTTATAAAGGCCTACTTACAATGTAGGCCTTTAAAAAGGCCTCATATTATAGGTCTTGGAGGCCATAAAAAGGCTTTGTGCATATTAAGCCTATAAAAAAACTATATAAATGTAGGATTTTAGTAGAATATATAAATAAAAACAATAAATATTTTATTTTTTATATTATATAAGTATAATTATATTTATTTGATGTGTAAACAAGTCAGGCCTGAAGGCTTACAGGCCAGGCTTTAACTAAATAGATCTGGCCTATTTACACATTTAGGTATTTAAATAGGCCTTAGCTTGACCTTTTTAACAAATAGGTCAGGCTAGATCAGGCCCTAAACAGGCCAAGCTGTAGGCCACCTGATAGGGACATGACCTATTTCCACCCCTAGGTAAAGGTGCAATTTTATACATGAAGTTTGCCCTAAGGAGCGCCCAGCACCAAGAAATTTTTTTGGAGCAAAAATACACATGTGGTTACATTTTAGGAGCAAAAGTCACACCACCGCTAAAATTTTATTGTAAATACAACACTTCTTATTATAAATCTAGCCTGTTATAAATATGGCTTTTTCTATTGTAAATGATTAGATTTTAAATTTTGTTGTAAATACAACACTTCCTGTTGTAAATCTAACCTTTTTTTTTTAAAAAAAAAAGTTGTAAATGACTTTTCTATGTTTAAAATCCAGGTATTTAAATGTTGTTATAAATATGACATTTTCTGTTGCAAATGCACCGTTAAATTAGATTTTAACGGTGGTGTGATTTTTGCTCCTAAAATGCAACCACATGTGTATTTTTGCTTTAAAAAAAAATTCGTGGTGCTAGGCACTCTTAAGGCAAACTTCATGTATATTTTTACTTATTTCCCCTTATTTTAATTATTTTTAATGCATACCAGCCGGGGCCATAAACATAATTGTGTTTTAATGGTAAAATAAGAGGAAAATAAAGATAATTGTAGATGATGTGATGGAGGGTGAGCCTAATTTGAAGGCGAATTAAATGAGAGGGTGAAGAAGAAAGGAACTTCATTTTCGTGTTTACAAGTCAGATAGCGAGAGAAAGGACACGTCTTTAATTGCATTCAAGTCTGTGGGATCGATCTCGATCATCCATCAGCCCTTGTAATTATATATATTATTGGCGGTCAAATAAGCTTCGGTTTCGCGTGTGAATTTGGACGTCCACACACATAAAAGGTTTTCGTGCCACATTAGCCAAAATCATGTTGTGATTTACTGATGAGGACTCCATGCATGCACAAAAAGTCTATCTATACACACACACACATGAATATCCATGTGATACAAAAGAATAATATATGTGTAGCTTGTATTATTGTGGTGTGAAGCACAAGTGTTATAAATACTACATTTCATCCTGAATATAATATATATTTAACTAATTATATGTAGATTAGACAAATTAGTTAAATTAGTTAATTGTTTAAAATGAATGTTGGTTTCCCTAAAATATGGTAGCTTCTTAAATCATTTACATTGAAACTGTACTATTCATGATACAAAATCCTTTAACATATATGAATTAATAGGAATAGTTTATGAGGAAAAAATGGTAAATATAGAGGGAAAGAGTAATTAAAGTTTTATATTTAGTGTTAAATCAAACGCCTCAATTACCTTTTATATTAAAGACATACATGTGATAGTAATGTTTACAACCACAGCCAGACAGTGATAATGGCATGATTTCGGACAGTGGTGGTTTTAACTATTGCCTAAATTAAAACCTCAGCCTCGTACAGTGTTATGAGTTTTGTGTAAAACATGAAAGAGACTGTGTGTGACAGACACAGCTAGGCAACATATGACTAGGTAATAGCCCCACACACATATATGGGGAAAAAGGAGATATGAGCCAACGCCCCCCCAATAGATTAGAGTGAAAGAAATAAAACCAAATTATGATTGTCAATAATTGACTAATATATGACACAGTCACTGCAAATATTGTCTATCTGTAATTGGTCTGCATGAATCAATATAGCAGACTCTCCCTAAAGTAGCAACCCTACCATGCATTCTTATTACCCTCAAACCATATATATATATATATCACCCTCAGTTACGTACACTTTTCATCTTCTTCACATGCCTCCTGTTTTTTACACGCTAAACTTATTATAACCGTTGCTCTCTAGTTTTTTTTTAAAAAATTGTTATTGATTGTGTGAGTATTACTCTTCCCTTATGATGACCCTCAACGGACAGTTGGCACATGATGTAGTCCCAAAGCACAGCTACTGCATTCAATAGTGATAACAATAATTAAATAGCCATAATATAAAATCCAGCTATGAGTATGCTAAATGGACTCCTCATCAGAATAATTCAACCCCACCAAATTAATCATATTGCCCTTAATTATTCTCCATTACAGTATCTTCTCATCAAGGATGAGGCTCAGGTTCGTACCTACGCTGCTACCATAGTTGTCGAACTCGTGAGTTGACTCTCCGAGTTTACCGTTTTTACACTTCTAGCTTGTAAAAACGAGTCGAATCAATGGTAAACTCGTGCTAGTTGTAAACTCGGTTAAACTAACGAGTTTATACACCGATTTTACCGCTTTTACGTTTCTAGATTACAAAACCATGCTAACTTACTCTTAAACTCGTCTTAACTTTTTAATTTGATCATGCTCAATAGCTTTATATAGAAATTTCTTTCTTAAATATGATAAATGATGAATGTTGATGAATTTAATTTCAATTATTTGGATTTAAAATATATTTAAATCAAATTATTGTCATTTTTATATTTTAATTATTTAGTTATACATTAATAATATCTATTTAATAATAAAAGTAAACTCTTACAAGTTTACGATTCGAGTTTACAATACGAGTTCACGTCACTGTCACGAGTTTGCTTAAACTCGTGAGTTTGACAACCTTGGCTACTACTTGTCAAACTATCATTGATGCACCAATATTAGTTGCACCACCGCCACGAGTCAAACTCGTATATTTTCATATATCTTGTGAAACTTAAATGTCTGCTTCTCTCTCTCACACACACTCTCTCTCTCTATGTATATATATATAAAAGTAAATTATACTAGGTGGCGAACATTAAGATTCAGATTCTCGCACCGAAAGGTGAAGACTGAAGAGGAAGAGATCACATGCTTGCATACATAATATTTCCTAAAGAAAAAAGGACTTTGAGCCTTGAGGTTCCCATTTACCCTTGGAATGGCGTGTTTGCTTGCAAGACCTTCGTGACACCTATCACCTTTCGCCCACTCATCCATCGCTATTCCTTCCCCTCACTCTCTTTTTTATACTTTCAACCGATATTTGGTTTTGTACACAAATGTCTCTTATAGGACTTAAACTCAAGAATTTGAGGGATCTAACAGGAACTTAACTGTTAGATCATACTGTGTTAGTTATTCCTTCTTCTTCCACTTCCTTCATTTCATTTTTATTATGTACATGTCTAGTCAAATTCACTTGCCAATCTCACCTACTTTACCAATTCTTTTAAATAACATTTCGTATATCAAACTTTTCGTTTCTTTGTCTGTGTATATTAAAATACAATACGACGAACGGAATTACATTTCGTAGAATGGTTTTGTTCAAGAAAATCAAATAGGCCCTTTTGTCATGTTATATTTGTCATTTACTTCTTGAGTGGTACCAAATACCAACCCGTAGTGCCTCAAATTTAAATGTCCTTAATGAGTCTATTCTTCCTTCCCGGGAGGCACATCAGGTGTTCCAGTATTATGCTTATAGTCGTCGTTTAATTAATGGCTTATTAGCATGCATGTAATAACATGTCAAGGACAGGTTAAGGGTAGTAATAAAGTCCACCGGCGATGATATCAAAGGTCTTGGACACTATGGTCATATCACAACTTCCCACTCCCAAATAAATACACATATCGTCACTTCTTTATGAAACCTTATCTCCTCATTTATTTACTTTTGATGGAAGTTATTAATATATGCAGCAATTAAAGAGAACGTGGAGAAGATAGAAAAGAGAATATGTACTCAGAATAGCACATACAAGAAGAAGCAATACTGCTAAATTAAAGTAGGTTTAACATTTGTGAAAGGTGATTTAATTACCTGCTGCTGGTATTAGAAGATTATTTACTGTCTCAGACACAAGAAAACATGAGTAGCTTCCAGGAAGGCAAGCTAATTATACAAGGAGCAACACGCTAAGCTCCCTTACTTGACTTAAATAATCTGAAGTTACACATATATGCATGTTGACAGAGATCCTAACTTCTCAGAACCTCTACGTATGATGATTTGAGTACCCTAGACACATTTCAGAAGAAACTTTATCTCTCTCTCCTCTCTGTTTTTTTTTTTTTTTTTTGGCCTCCTCCTCTATCATATCACACTAATCATGTTTAGAATTGGCACAAATAAATATTGGATCCTATATGATATGTTAGAAAGTAAGGGATAATTCCATCATCTCCTCTACCTGACCAACATTTTCATCCAAGAGCCACTTCTCAAGAACTGACAATGAAGGATCAGAAGAAGTGTTCTCAGATCTTTGCTTATTATTCCTCTCATCATGAGCCATAACGCGAACCTTGTTGCCGTCGTCATCAGCAGCAGCAGCAGCAACTTCAGAAGTTGTACTCTTGTGAGTTGTTGGAGGCATAGAATCGCCTGTGGACTTGTCCCAAGCAGCATTATTAAGGTTCTCATAAGACAAAATGGAATCAAACTCTTCATGGGACATCATGTCACCACCTCCCTCTTCTCCCTCGTCTTTGTTTTGGTTGGACATCAGACTTAGACCAGACTTCATCATCACCATGTTACTGCTATTATTTTCCACGTTGCTGTTGCTCTGAAGAAGAAGCTCTTTGTGATCTACTTGGCTTGTTGCTTTGAGATTAAGATTATTAGCTGTGTCTGGCTTTGGTGAAGATCTCATCCAACCTTCTAAGAGACGAGATATGTTCTCAGTGCTCGAAGCATAGGTGGATGATTGAGACTGACTTAACCTTTGAGACGAGCCACCATGGTTGTTGTCTGAACTCTTGCTCTCATTATTGTTAAAGCCTTTTGAAGTAGACTGAGTAGTTGTTGTAGAGTTTGCTGCCAGGTGGGGGTCCAATCCTGTTTGAAGTTTTTTCAGCTTCTTCTTCAGATGGGTGTTCCAAAAGTTCTTTATATCATTATCTGTCCTTTGAGGAAGGTACGAAGCTATGGCTGCCCATCTGCTCAACAATCAGCAACCACTCAAATTCATCAATTATATCATTAATAAAAACTGGTACCGGTTAGTTGTCTGTTTCCTATATATTGGCTAGTGAGAAAAAAAACGATAGAAAAGAAAATCCAAAATAGAATTTGTGGATATTACTTGTTACCCAGTAGAGCTTGCAAATGAATTATGATTCCTTCCTCATGCGGAGTGAAGTTCCCTCTCTTGATTCCTGGCCTGAGGTAGTTCGTCCATCTCAGCCTGCAACTTTTGCTGCACCTTGACAACCCTTTCAACCACACACAAGGAGGATTTTTTTTTTTTAAAAAAAAAAACTTTTAATTAATCTGTTGGTTTCAATTAAAAATTCTTGAGATCAAAGTTCAAAGCAAAAAATCAAGAAGAATAAGATCTAGATAATAAGACAAACAAAATCTTAAGACTTGGCATCTAAAAAGTGAAAGGAATTAATTACCAGTATTAGTAGGAACTGATCTCCAATTTCCTGGACCATGTTCTTGGATGTAAGAAACAAGAATGATGTCTTCCTCTGGTGTCCATGGACCCTTCTTGATGCCAACTTTCTCGCAGCAAGGAGGCCTTCCCATGGCTCTTCTGCCACAAAAACTTTGTTATGGAGCTTTCATATAGTAACAACTAGGAGTACTTATATATTGGGTGGTCGAAGTAGCACTTAATTTTTTACACTTGCTCATCTATCTTGCCGAGTCTTCTTACCCTTCTAAGAGCTTTCATTTTCATTGTAGAACTCACTATTGTCCTACTTTTCTAGGTCACGTGGCACTGAATGAAGTTCCTCAACAAATTAAAGGTGCGAAACTTTATTTTCCTAGCCTTTGTTTTCTCTAATTGTCACTTTTAATTACCATTTATGCTATTACAGGGTCAGTGAGGGATCCTTGATCTGTAAGCCCACTAATATACAGATAAATAAGGTGGACATCTCATAAATTCAGGCCTGAAAAAGAAGTGTGAATATGAGTGTGTGTCTAATCTAATTCTCTGACTTGTAAATGCACAAGCTAAACTTGTAAACGACAGCAGATTTATTATAGGGCTGACTTATTTTTCCCCTCGTTGATTTTGTCTTTTCTTCTTTTGGTTTTCTTGATTTGTACTGCTACAATAAATGAAATCTGCACAGCGGAGACAAAAAATCAATAAGAGAACATTGAGGGAAATGAAAGATGATGGTTGTGGTCTTCCCCCCCCCCCCCCCCCCCCCCGGGTCCTTTTTGGCCTTTTTAGTGCTCAACTTGCGAAATGATGAATTTATTCATTTATTTCCCCCCTTAAGGTTTAACATCTCAGTTAAAATATTAATTAAATTGAAATGATGCCAATTTAAATTGAAGAGTCTTTAATTTCACCAGGGGGAAGGAAGCCATTTCGGTCGTTTATGTAGGAGAGTGATATTTATGAGTCATTTGTACCTGCTTCCCTCAAGGATAGATTCACCGACAGGCAAGGCTAGGACGTGTCAACGGAAATAGTAGTACGGCCTTTGTCATAATTGAAGCCAGCTATCTAATATGGCGTTGTTCCTTTTTTTCACTAATTTAAATAATTAAGTCCAAGAATATAATAGCATGATTTTCAAACTTCAATAGACTTGGGGATTCTGGGTAGAGCGCATAAAAGAAAAATTGAACCTAAAGAGAGTTACTAATGATCTGATCATTCAAGAGTTTCCCGTACGTACGTAGATGTACACTGATTTTGGCGATTTGAATCATCTTCAACTCTCTCTTATCAGTTCTCTTGCACAGAAAGAGATGAACAAATTTATCAGGTATTAAACCAGTATATGAGTGGCTGCCTGGTACCAGCCTCCCCCAGAGATCAGAAAATTTTTAAGTGAGTCAGATACATGTACGAATTGACCTTCGCTTGAAAATCTTTCCTGTATTTATTAGAGACTCATGTATTTGAGCACAATGCATTAAGGTTGTTTGATGTGCCCTGGTTGAGTGGTGCAAGTGTGCAACTCCACCAGACCTTTTCTTTGTGACGTAACAATGTTAAGCCTAAATTCTTCGATGTGCACGCTAATAATCTGTCTATGTTTGCGGAGCTATTTATTTAACTAACATACGATTTTTTGGTGTGGTACTATACGGCTCCTCTCACACCTTAGTTGGATTATAACTCCTGAGGTTCACAAGATGTGCCTCCTTCTTCGTTAACGGAAAGAATCTCTGCCACAACCAACTCGAAACCTTTGTTAAATGTTACGTTCTCTTTATGGACAAAAGAAAAGGGTAAATGCTTTGTCTTGCGACATTCCTGCTCCATTTCTTCCCTGTACAAGCAAAACTCAAATGAGGTTAATTATGGTTGGCCAAGTCTCCGCTTGGCTTCACTGCATCAAGGAAGTACGGAATAATACGACTGATGCCACATTCTGCAGAGAATATTGGAATAGTTAGGTCAAGCTGCTTAGCCTGTTGGCCAACAACTTGAGCGGCAGCTACCAACTGGATTTAATGCACCTGTCACTAGTCTTTTCAGATTCATTTTAGGAACACCATAGTAATTGATGGAGGATTTCAACCACATGACACTTGTACACACAAAGTTGCAGTAGATCGCCTGCACTAAAAGATCCACCAGGCGTCACAGGATGATGGTTACTAAGCCATTTATTAGTTGGTATGACCTTTCTATGCATGGCTTCAATGGCCGGATAGATACAATAGCCAGCCATTAAAGCTCCCACCGAAACACAAATGAATTGGCAACACTGTAAAAATATGGAGACTGGAGAGTACGTTCAACTAAAGAAAGAACATTGAGAGGGCGAAAAAACATAACAGCAGGACATACAGATCAATAGTAAAGAGATAGGTGTAATTTGAGTGACCACAGAAGAGTTGTGTTCTCACATTGGATCTACACTAACTATTATTCCTCCTCCCAAATACAATGTTTAAAAGGTGCATAAAAAGCATTCAATTGGAAGGCATCTGTGCTTCTAATCCACTCTGACAATATCTCCACAAGGCCTACAAGCTACAGCAGAGTGATAAGGTGACCATCTGAGGCTCTTTTATAACTCCAAGATCCTTTATCACTGGATCTCTAGCTCCTCGGGTATTTTAATCAGTAATTCTGCATACCTAATTTGAAATTGCACCCAATCCGCCAAATCGCCAATGAGTAACTTTTGGATGGTAAGCAAGACAATGTTAAAGGCAGGATCACCTTCCTCGTGCCCAAGGTTGAATTGATTCCGTATCCCAGCATGATATTCATCTTTTAAGTCTTAATACAATGTCTACAGTTCTATACACAGACAACTTCAATGATGCAGAAAAAACAAATACCAGGGGAAGAACATCAAATAATGTAATCAACCAGATACATGCTTTCTTCTTTCATCTGTCTTGAACCTCTGTAATATCAATAACATCAAATTTAGAATGATACAGTGTCTCCATTTGCCCAACTGCTACCTCCTGATAAATATAATGAACAGGACATATGTTTATCCTTCCCAGTGAATCAATTAAGACTCCATGAGAAGAAAGATAATGCCTGCTGCAAAATGACCATGCTATCTGCATGGTCATATACAACAGAAAGTAGAAAAAGTTATGACACACAAAAGCCCCACCCCACATAGAACACCCAAGTTGTATTTTAGTAAGATATATAATCATTAGTAATATGTGAAGAACAAGCAAGGATAGTTAAATGTGAATGATCAAGTCATTCTGTTTGAACATGTGATCAATCAATTTGCAGCAGACAATTGGCCAGCATCTCAACGCTGCAAATATTGGTTGCTCCTATCTCTGGAAAATGAGATCATTGAGTACTCAATGCAAGATACAGATTCATCTATGATTTTTCAGATTGCTTTCCTTCCCCTGCACAATCAGTAAACACATCTTACTATGAGTTTTTCCTTCAAATTAACAATAAGACAAACCGCCCAATGGCAACAACAAATATGGAAATGTGTGTTACGCACAAAAATGACCCCCCCCCCCCCCAAAAAAAAAAAAAAGGAAAATCAATAATTAAAAGCTTAAAATCTTCTTGAACCAAAGCAAGCAATACACAATTATCAAGATATAGACCATGTATTAGATGAGCAGTAACAGAAACTCACAGCTACGGCATCTTTTTAACTTCTTGGCCTTGACGTTGGAGCTGTTCTCCCCTCCACTTTCTGACTTATGCCCCGGCACAGGGTGATAGGTCAAAGATAATAATTCTTCCTTTGCAGTATCAAGTCTGCGCTTTTCATCCTTCTGGCATAATTTTATTTCAGAGACAGCCCATCAATCCTCAATGCTAATTAACTCGATCGTCAATGGAAATATGACACTTACATGTGACTTCTTCAAGTTCATTATATATTGCCTGCAAAGTCTAAGTTCCATCTCAAGTGCATGAATCCGAGATTCAGCGGGCACAACACATTGCTCCACCAACTGTTTTTGCCTACCCCGGATAACCTCTGGTTGCCACACATTCAAAGCTGCAGAGGCTTGTCTGCAAAAACAATCACCAAAAGCAAATTTAAGTAAATAATGATAACAGATATACAATAAAGAGGTCTTTTAATGGAAGGAACTCTCATATACAGAGGAATAGAAGATTTAATCAAGCCCCCTTTCTTCCCATAATAAAAATACAGCAACTTAAAACAACAATAATTTCCTATAAATTCAACTAGGGTTGATTGTTAATATCACCAAGGCAGGTAGAAAAGAGTTCTTCAATTTTAGCTCAGTAACCATATATACATTGACCAGGGCAAGTAGTAGATCAGCGACGAACCTGACCTTGTGCAAATTCGACAACTCTGCAGCACTTTCTCTCATTTTGATGCTCTCTTCAGTTATCCGGCTCTCAATGTCTTGGAGTTTTCTGATATGTTCAGCTATCTGACTCTCCTTTCTAAATACAGCCCTCCTGTGAGCGGCTATTCTTCTCTCCTTATCTTTCTCGAACCTAGCAAACACGAAATAGAATTACAAAAAGTTCCAAAAGAATTTTAATCCACCGAAGGAGTGAAGGACCCTGAAAGACGTTGGTACACAGAGAGCCCGAATTCCAGTGGTACCTGATTTTGTAAAGGGATTTGGATGATGGCGAAGTAGTAGATGAATGACAATAATTGGGGAAAAGGTTGGCAGAAGAATTTTCTGTAAGAGCGAAATCAGAGGAGAGAAGGTGGTTCCAAAAGGGGTCTTCATCGGAGAGGCGGCGGAGGCGTCGGCAAGAGATGGAGCAGACGCATAGGTCCTTATAGGTAAATCCACAGCTTTGCACTCCTATTTCCAGAATTTTCCTCCACAGTTCGTCTGGTAGAACGGCCATTTGGAAACTACCCCGTCACAACTTCAATCGCCGGCGATACTTTCCCCCTGCGATGCTAATCTAGTAATAATCTTATTGGAATCGAGAAGGCTCGTCGACGTTCAAGACCCCTTTCTCTTTTTTGGTCAAATAAACCTTTCCTTTGCTTGAATTTTCATGTTTCTTTGATTTTTCAGTAATTTATTAAAAATTTAAAAATCTAAACAATAGCTATGAGTGATGAGTCCATGATATGGGGTGAAAAAACCGGCTTTCCTCCTATGCCATTAGCCTGCCATTTTATTTATCAACTAATAAATCTCATAAATTAATAAAAATAATTAAAATTAATAAAGTTATTCTACAATTTAAATAATTTTTAATATATTATCCTTTTTAAAATCATAAAATATTTTTTTAATATCAGTCAATATTTTAAAATATATTTTTAGTATCTCTATAAAAAAAAGAGGGAGAGAAGGTAAGCTACATTGTTTTGGGCTAAAGCCACGCAGGTTTACAGTATAGAAGAGAAGCAGACACTAATGGCATAAAAGGAAAGCTCGGTCAGGAAAAAAACGCTCTAATATATACAACTTGAGATATGATATTGTCACTACTAAGTCACTACCACTTTTTCACCGTTAGATCAGAATCTCAATAGGAAAGAGAAATGATAAAGGTAGATAAGATTTTGATCTAACGGTGAAAAAGTGGTAGTGACTTGGTAGTGACATAAAATTGATAGTGACAATATCTTATCCCATAAAATTTATAAGAATCCACTAATGTTATAGGATAAATGTTTGTTTATAAATATTTTAGGAAAAATTAGAGAAAAATAACTTATTAAAATTTGATTAGTGAGTAATAAACTTTTACCTCCAGAGGGGAAGAGAGAGAGAGGAAAGCACTTTCTGAAAACTGAAAGCACGTTATTGGGAAAATTATAGAAAACTACAATTAAAAATGAGAAAAATAAATTACTGCTGCAAATTTGTCAAATCTGCTGATAAAACTGAAATAGGAATATAAGATTTCCAATTATAACTAAATTGTCCTGAGGTAAGTTGTGAACTATGAAAGTGAAATAATTAATGGGCCTGTTTGGGTTGGCTTATTTTTCAGTGTTAGTGGGTAAAAATTTCAGTAGCTTTTAAGTCACCGACCCAGTGAGAAAAAAACCCAATTTTTTCCATTTGGATTACCTATTGCGTTGGCTTAATTTTAAGTCAAAAAAGCTCAAAAAGCCAGTTAAGGAAAAAGCTCAAGAATCCAATTTTTTCCATAACGCTCTCAGCTTTTTGACGTGGGCCCCACCACTTCTACCACCATCAATCCAAACACAAATCATTTTCTATAACCTGACTTTTTTCCTACGAGCTTTTTTTAAAGTTAGATAGCTTTTAAGCTACCGCTCTTACCGCCAACCCAAACATGCCCAATGTAAAATTTGAGGTTGTTAATATAAATATAAATACCTGTAAGGCTGTAACTTGTGACATCAAAATTATTCCTCATTTTTTGGATTTGAAAGTTGTGAAACATGAAAGTCAAATTGTTAATGTAAAATATGATATTGTTAAATATAAATGTTGTTGTTGACCCCTAAAACTTATGCAGTTGAACCCTCAAAATTATCCCTGATTTTTAAGATATGAAGTTGTGAAACACGAAAATAAAGTTGCTAAGGCAAAATATGATGTTATTAGTATAAATGCAGAAGTTTTTCTTAACCCCTAAAACTTGTGCCCTCAAAATTATCTCTGAAGTTGTCAAACATAAAAGTAAAATTGTTAATGTAAAATTTGATATTTTAATATAGATAAAGATGTTATCATGATCATTGAAATTTTACCATCAATTCAAGGCATTTTAATTATTTGGTCGGAATTGAAAATCCGAGATTCTTACTTCAATTCTGACTTAAATTTGTTAAATTCATGGCACCCTATCTTTTCTCGTTTTTAATTGTATTTTTATGAAGTTTTCCCCACATTATTTGTGGTTAATTTTTTTTTTTATTCGAACATAATTTGTGATTGATAATCAATTTTTCTAGTTAAAATATCTTATTTTATATTCATCACACAAGAAAGATAATATTTTTTTAATACAATATTATAGTTTGCATTATAGATATAGGTTTTTTTTAAGGGATTAATCAACTCGTTTCAGCCTAATTTTTAACGTCATTTATTCATATTAAAAATATTGTTGAGTACATGAGAGAAAACATCTCACTATCCCAACAACTTGCGCTGCCAACCTGAAGAACCAAAGATCAATTTTCCTACGTTGTTACTCGTTAATCAACGAAGCTAATATTTTAATGTCAAAAAAGAAAAAAGAAGGAGCTAACGTTTGGGCTTAAGCTTACCACTTTCTCAGCTATTCAAGAAACTACATGTACAGCCCAATAAGAGCACAGTTCAAATTGTCCACCAAGGGCAAATTAGCATAAGAAACTACATGTACACCCTCGATTTTGGGCTCAACTAATAAAAAGGTCGGACACTTTCATTAAAGGGAGGTTTGATCCTAGAATTGATTAAGACGCTGGGAGAGGTATCCTAACTCCTAGGTGTCTAGGTAAACGTCTGAAGGTAATAGAAGGCTCGCCTTGCCCAATATCGATATGACTTAGGAGGAAGGGAGATTTTGCTCTGCCCTTAGATCGTGGATGAACCCAACCCTTTTCCTAAAATTATATATATATATATATATATATATATATAACAAACTATATGTATACCTTTGTCATCCCAGCATCTACGGAGGCATAAATTGCCTTAAGCAAAGAACAAAGATCATGTTATGCCTACCAGCTCCTCCACCTCTAAAAATATCTCTAAATCCCTAAACAAGGATTCAAAGAAAAAGCGAAAAACCGGATATGCCTTACAGTCTACTATAGTTGGAAAGTGGACAGAATAAGCGAATGCTAAGGGGTTATAACAATCACACATGTTGAATGAACTTGTCTTTCAAAATATTGCTTTAAACGAATTTGTTCTTTTCTTGACACAACATATTCCAAATTCTTATTGCATCCTCTTGTTTTTGCTTATTCTAAACAAAATGGTTGAGCAACAAATAAACATGGAATCTCCCTCAGAAGAAGAGCATGATGTAAATAGAACCCAAGTAAGGTTACCATTTTTCAACATTAAAACTATACGGGTTGCTACAAATAGTTTTTCAAGTGAGAACGAGTTAGGGCATGGTGGATTTGGCTCTGTCTATAAGGTAAGTCCAATGTTAAAAATCTGTTATATGCATGCAACTTCCTCTAATCTTATTATATTTTAATTCTTGTGAGAGTAAATATTTTATGTTTCAACATTGACACCAATTTTTTTATAGTCTTGCACAAGTATAAGTATAATGTTTTAGCACTTGATATTTCAGGGCTTATTAGTTGATGGACAAGAGATAGTAGTGAAAAGATTGTCTAAAGGTTCAGGACAAGGGACTGAAGAGTTTAAGAATGAAATTAAACTGATTGCTAAATTGCAGCATAGGAATCTTGTAAGGTTGCTTGGATATTGCATTCATAAAAAAGAAAGGATGTTGATCTATGAGTACCTTGCCAATAAAAGCTTGGACTTCTACCTTTTTGGTGTGTCCTTCTTTTCTTTAACTAGACCCGTTATACAGATGAACTTTGAAAAATAAGTCACGCTATTTATAACTAAAGAATACTGTAACTTAAAATAGAATATATATAACCAGCACTAATAGTAGTGCAGTGGTATTGGGAGTAGTCTCCCCACCCTCTTGTACTGGGTTCGATCCCCCCATCCCCTATCGCCTATGTATCAAAAAAAATAGAATATATATATAAAATTGATTGCGTCAAATTTAACAGAGTCAATTTATGTGCCTAAATAAATTAGAGAATCATTTGATGAAACCAACTCCATCATCTTTGCTTATTTAATTTGTACATGTGCTTAATAGGACTAGATTAGTTTCCCACCGGCCACCATTTTTCAGCATTGAGAAGCTTATGGTTTCATTTCAGATATGAGTCAAAGATCTTCTTTGAATTGGGATAAGCGTGTTCATATCATTTTTGGAATTGCTCAAGGTCTTATTTATCTCAATCGTGATTCAAGGTTGAAAGTAATCCACAGAGACCTTAAAGCTAGCAATGTTCCCTTAGATGCTACAATGAGCCCCAAAATTTCAGATTTTGGTATGGTTAGAATATTTGAAGAGGACCAAATCCAAGCAAGAACAAGAAGGATTGTTGGGACATAGTAAGGACCAAATTCCTGTTTTTTTTTAAAACAAAAAAAAAATTAATGTTTTTCTTCAAAGGGGCACCACAAGGCCATTGGCAACACGAAACTCTTTTATATCTCTCGAAATAAAATGGAAGATTGATTTGCACAATACATTATAACAATTTTGCGCTGCTGCAGTGGTTATATGTCCCCAGAATATGCAATGGAAGGACAATATTCAACAAAGTCTGATGTTTTCAGCTTTGGTATTCTTTTATTAGAGATTATTAGCGGGAGGAGAAATACAGATCGTGAAAAGGAAGGATCACACTTGAATTTGATTGGACAAGTAAGACTAATTAAAAACCAAGGATGAAATCTAAACTAAACTATATTTTTCCCATATCGCCTCTCATGTCTTTTACCTTAAAAGCCTAATGATAAAATGCACTAACAAATGTTAGTGACATATTTCCTACTAAGTGAGATTTTCCCTTTCATTAATTTGTAGGTATGAGACTTGTGGGGAGAAGAAAAGGCCTTGGAAGTCGTAGACTCTACACTTGGTGAATCATACCTTGTTGATGTTATCTTGAGATATATCAAAATAGGGCTATTGTGTGTGCAAGAAATTGTCGTCCAAAGGTCATCATATCAGAAGTTATATTCATGCTTAGCAATGAAGTAAGCCTTCCCTCGCCTCAAAAACTTGCTTATCTGTTAAATTCTAATGATTCAAAGACTTCAATCTCTAGGGAAGCTTCAGCTAATGTCCTCACTCATTCTACAATGAGCGGTCGATAATTATAAATTGAAAATGGATAGCCTTTAAGTCATTTTAAGTGAACTGAGGAAAGAAAAAGGCACAAAATGGTGAGTCTCCTTTATGACTTGGGGTTCTCACATTAAATAGTATATTCCTTATTTTGTACATGTGTTTCTCCTTACTTTACCTGATCGTTAATTAATCATGATTTAGGTATGGTCAAATTGTGTTATAATAATAAGTATGCATTTCTGGAATTTGATTGAAGAACTCTATGTGTTCTACCATTAGTGCATGGCAAGATTGCCTCTATAAAGATCACTTTGGTTATTTTTACTCGTTATTATAACAACTAAAAAGCATGATCATTGAACAATTCTATCACGGTTCACTAAATTCAACTGTTATAGCATTATCCAAAGCTTAATCTTAAAAGATTCCAAAAAAGTGGGGGTAAACGTATTACAGTTTCTTCTCATGAATTATTGTTGTATTCTTCTCACTCCATGAACAGAGTCACGTTCATCTCAATGCTTTCAATCATGAGCCTCTGCTTCAGCCTTCTGATGAGATTTGGCTTTGAACTGAGAGGTGAAATACCAAATAAACAAGGTTCAAATTTTAAATTAGAAAAAACAAAGTTTTAAATTTAAAATTATATAAATATAAAAACATTAAAATAAAACGAAAATTAAAAATTTTAAAATAAAAATTTGTGAGTATATAAAAGAATTAGAAAAATATAAAAATTAAAAAAATATGAAAAAATCAAATAAAATTGAACATTTTAAAAACCTCAAGAGGTAGAAAGACTACCTTGCCAGGTGGTTCAAAATATTTAGAAAAATAAAATAAAAAATATACAAATAAAAATATTAAAATAAAATGAAAATTTCAATTTTAAAAAAATAAAAAAACTACATAAGATACAGTGTTCTACCTCGCAAGGTTCTCCTCCAAATATGATTAAAAACAAAAGAAATGAATGATAGTAATAATTTAAAAATTTAAAAACAATTTTAAAAAATGAATGTACCTCGCGAGGTACACTGTAGTACCTCGCGAGGTACTTCCCTAAATATAATTTAAAAAATAAAAAATTAATAATAATAAAAATAATCTGAATATTAAAAATACAAAAAAAAAAAACTTAAAAGAAACGTCAGGACCTCGTGAGGTAAGTGTGCTACCTGGCGAGGTAGACGAACTACCTCACGAGGTCGTTCAAATAATTAGGAAAAACAAAGTTTTAAATTTTAAATTATATAAAAATTGAAAATTGAAATAAAATGAAAATTAAAAATTTTAAAATAAAAATTTGTGAGTATACAAAAGAATTAGAAAAAGACAAAAATTAAAAAAAATATGAAAAAATAAAATAAAATTGAAAATTGAAAAAAACCTCAAGAGGTAGAAGGACTACCTTGTGAGGTGGTTCCAAAAATTTACAAAAATAAAATAAAAAAATCACAAATAAAAAATATAAAAATAAAATGAAAATTTTAAATTTAAAAAAATTAAAAACCTCATGAGGTACAGTGTTCTACCTCGCGAGGTTCTCCCTACATATGATTAAAAGCAAAAGAAATCAATAATATTAATAATTAAAAATTAAAAAAAAAAAAACGAATGTACCTCGCGAGGTACACAGTAGTACCTCGCGAGGTACTTCCCTAAATATCATTTAAAAAATAAGAAATTAATAATAATAAAAATAATTTAAATATTAAAAATATCCAAAAAAAATTGAAAAAAACGTCAGGACCTCGTGAAGTAAGTGTGCTTCCTGGCGAGGTAAACGGACTAACTCGCGAGGTCGTTCAAAAAAATTAGAAAAATCAAAGTTTTAAATTTTATATCATATAAATATATTAAAAAAATCGGAAGTAAAATGAAAATTAAAAATTTGTGAGTTTATAAAAGAATTAGAAAAAGATAAAAATTAAAAAATATGAAAAAATCAAATAAAATTTAAAATTGAAAAAACCTGAAGAGGTAGAAGGACTACCTTGCGAGGGGTTCAAAAAATTTAGAAAAATAAAATAAAAAATATACAAAAAAATCAAAAAAAAATGAAAATTTTAAAATTAAAAAAATTAAAAACCTCGCAAGGTACAATGTTCTACCTAGCGAGGTTCTCCCCTACATATAATTAAAAACAAAAGAAATCAATAATATTAATAACTTAAAAATTATAATTAAAAAAAACGAATGTACTACTTCCCTAAATATCATTTAAAAGATAAGAAATTAAAAATAATAAAAATAATTTGAATATTAAGAATATCAAAAAAAAAATTGAAAAAAACGTTATGACCACGTGAGGTAAGCGTGCTTCCTGGCGAGGTAGACGGACAACCTCACAAGGTCATTCAAAAAATTAGAAAAAACAAAATTTTAAATTTTAAATTATATAAATATAAATATAAATATAAAAAAATGAAATAAAACGAAAATTAAAAATTTGATATAAAAATTTGTGAGTATATAAAAGAAGGGTAAAGGATTTCTCCAATCACTGGAGATAGAATTATCTTCAGTAATCCTAAAACTATGTCGTTTTGAATTAATGAAGGGTGTGTTTGTAATTTTGGGTAAATTAATGAACGGTGCAAAATTACAGAAACACCCTTCATTAATTCACCTAAAATTACAAACACACCCTTCATTAATTCAAAACGATGTAGTTTTAGGATCACTGGAGATAACTCTATCTTCATTGACAGGAGAAATACTTTTCTCATAAAAAAATTAGAAAAACATAAAAATTAAAAAAATATGAAAAAATCAAATAAAATTGAAAATTGAAAAAACCTCAAGAGATAGAAGGACTACTTTGCGAGGTGGTTCAAAAAAATTAGAAAATTAAATAAAAAATATACAAAATAAAAACATCAAAATAAAATGAAAATTTCAAAACTAAAAAAAATTAAAAACCTGGTGAGGTACACTGTTCTACCTCACGAGGTTCTTCCTGTACCTCACGAGGTTCTTCCCTATATATAATTAAGAAAAAAAGAAATCAATAATATTAAAAATTAAAAAATTAAAAAACAATTAAAAAAAGGAATGTACCTCACGAGGTACACTGAAGTACCTCGCGAGGTACTTCCCTATAAATATAATTTAAATGATAAGAAATTAATAATAATAATAATAATTTAAAAATTCAAAAGTATCCAAAAAAAAAAAAAGAAGAAAAAAAACGTTAGGATCTTATGAGGTAAGTGTGCTTCCTGGTAGGGGTGGGCATGGGCAGGGTTGGGCAGAGCGAGACCCTTGCCCAATGCTCTGCCCAAAGGATCATTGCGCAGTAAAATGCAGCCTGATGCCCAGCCCTACCCGATAGAAGAAGCCCTAACATTTTTGGGCTGGGCAATAATGGGCTGAGCAGGGCGGGCTTCCCTTGCCCAAATGGTGATACCTTACCACATCCTATGTGAAAAAATAGTTTAAAGAATGACAAGCAATATTGTAATTTTCAAATGTAATCTATAATTATAAATTATACGCTTTAAAATAACCCAAATAAGTCTACAACTTGAGTCTGGAAATTAAAAATACTATCATATGTCTCAACAAATAGTCAAATATACATACGTGAAAAATTTAAAAAACATCCATAGTCTATTAAATACAAAGCATTATTAGTAATATAATGGACTAATGGTCAAATACTCAATAGATATATTAAAATTTTATTAAATATATAATATAAGTACATTAACTATTATATAAAAAATATTTATATCAAATATAATTATATATACATACTGGGCAGGGCCAAATGGGCAGGACGACATACTCTGCCCGATACCCGGGCCTGTCCGCAAAAATGCCCAGCCCGATTGTATCCAGTTTTTTTTGGGCTTCTTTTTTCTGGGTTGGGCAGGGCGATTTTCTGCTAGGTTTGGGCGGGCGCACTGGACTCCTGGGCTTCATGCTAACCCCTACTTCTTGGTAAGGTATTGCTATAAAGAAATATAAAAAAACAAAATAAAAATAAAATTACAAATTAAAAAACCTTTGCAAGGTAGACGGACTACCTCACGACGTCGTTCAAAAAATTCGAAAAAACAAAAATTAAAAATTAAAAATTTTAAAATACAGTAAAACAAGTGAAATAAAATTAAAATTAAAATTTTTTAAAATAATTTGCGAGTATGTCAAAAAGATATTAAAAAATCAAATAAAAAATAATAATGAAAAAAACCTCATGAGGCAAAAGGACTAGATCACGAGGTGGTTCAAAAAATTTAGATAAATAAACGTAAAAATATATTTAAAAAATCAAAATTAAATGATTTTTTTTTAAAAAAAAAAACCCTTGCGAATCTCGCCAAGTTGTTAAAAAAAATTACAAAATCAAAATAAAAAATATATAAAATATCAAATAAACTTAAAAATTTATATATATATATATATATAAAAATCAAAGAAAAAATTGAAAAAAGCCTAGCGAGATAGCTCAACTACCTCCCGAGGTCCTTCAAAAAAATAAAAACAAATTAAAAAATCATAATAAAATTAAAATTAAAAATTAAAAAAAAATCACGAGGTAGACAGAGTACCTCGTGAGATTGTTCAAAAAAATATAAAGAAACAAAAATCTAAAAAAATCGAACTTAAATGGAAAATTAAAAATTAAAAAAGAAAAAACAATCAAAATCAAAATTAAAATTGAAAAAACCTCAGGTCCTCCAAAAAAATCCAGAAAAAATAAAAATCAAAGACTCAACTAAAAGAAAAAAATATAAACAAATCGAAATAAAATTAAAATTAAAGAAATAAACTAACCTCGCGAGGTGTTTCCGAGGTAGTCCAAAAAATTTAAAATTTAAAAATATAAAAGAAATCAAAATTAAAATAAAATTACAAATTTAAGAAACCTCGCGAGGTGATGAACTACCTCGCGAGCAGCGGCGGAACCAAATAATTATTTGAGCCCGGGCTAAAAAATAAACATATTAAACTATGGGGTTTAAACTTCTCATGTAACATGAGAAGAAGAAGATTCCTGCACACACATGAAATGGTGGGACCCACATATATATATAATGCTCATTATATATATATGTGGGTCCCACCATTTCATGTGTGTGTTACATGAGAAAACACTTCTCCTACAACATGAGAAGTATTTTTCCCTTAAACTATTTACTAAATAATATACCATAACATTAAAAATACAAATAAATGATAATTGACAATTATAAATTAAAATATAACATGGTAAATAAAAATTCTATGATGTTTAGAAGGTGACTCATTAGAAAGTGCATCACTTTCAGAAATTATTTTCCTAGAAATATCACTTTCTGAAGTTATTTTCTTCTTAAAGAACACATCTGTGCTTTTCTGTTTATCCTTACTTATCTTTTTCAACCTACAAAAATTTGGTGACCCAGAATATATATTGATGTCAGTGTTAATTAGTATCTTGTGTCACTAAAAATTAATTTTTATAATACTACTCAATCCACAAAATTAACACTTAAATGCACATCTCACTTTCCTCAAAACAAAGTAATTGGAGAAAGTAAAAGAAATATAATATGAACCCAAAAATATTTCAAAAGAAATACAAAATTGATTCAATTTCAGCTAAGCAAATAACCTATTATAATATATTTTTTAAAAGAGAAATTTATTATAAAATCATAAGACAAACAAATAATAAATCCAAACCGATTAAAATTATCCATTAATCACCTTCTACATATATATAGTCTTCTATTGTCAAAACTCACGATTCTCTCGAAATCATAACCCAAAATTTTCACTAATCACACAATATTACCCTCATTAGAAAGATAAAAATACGTAGAATGACTTTTAAA
Source organism: Acacia crassicarpa (assembly GCA_034222035.1). Classification (NCBI taxonomy): domain Eukaryota; kingdom Viridiplantae; phylum Streptophyta; class Magnoliopsida; order Fabales; family Fabaceae; genus Acacia; species Acacia crassicarpa. The sequence continues at coordinate 63,720,126 of JAWXYG010000002.1, read as the reverse complement.
AAAGGAGTGGGGTGAAAAGAAGTGATTTTGAGTACCTATTTAGTTTTTAAAATGAAAATGAACAGCACCATATATAAGATAATACTAATATTTTTAATAGGTATCTCAAACAAAAATTTTACTTTCCTCTCACATTCCAAAAAAACGAGTATGATTATAGAAAAAATAAGAGATTAGCTTGGGCCAAATTAGTGGCCAAAATAAAATATTATATAACACACATATAAAAATACATAAGATAAAAAAAGACCAACTGGGGCTAAATCCCCAGCTGGCCATAACGTGGCTCCGCCACTGCTCGCGAGGTCCATCAAAAAATTAAAATAAAATGAATATTGAAAAAAAAAACCTTGCGAGTTTCTCCAAAAAATCAGAGAAATATTAAAAATTAAAATAATAAAAAACGAATAAAAAATGAAATTAAAAAGTAAAAAAACCTCTCCAGACGATGAACAACCTAGTCGGATAATTAAAAAAATTCACACAAAAAAATTTAAAATTCAAACTATATAAAAAATCGAATAAAATTAAAACTAAAATTTAAAAAACCTCAGAAGTTGATGGACTACCTCGTGAGGTGGTTCAAAATATTCAAAAAAATAAAATTAGAAATTTAAAAATAAATATAAAATCAAAATAAAAATTGAAAAAACCTCGCGAGATAGCTCTCAACTACCTCGCGAGGTCCTTCAAGAAACAAAAATAAGAAATCAAAAATAAAATAAAATTTAAAATTTAAAAAACCTTACGAGGTAGACAGACTACCTCCAGGTAGTTTAAGAAAATCAGAAAAAAAAAAATCCAAAAATCTAAAAAAGTTGAAATAAAATGAAAATTTAAAAATTAAAATTAAAGGTTTAAGAAATCTCACGAGGTAGCTCAGCTACCTCGCGAGGTCATTCAAAAGTATCAAGAAACAAAAAATCAAAGACTCATCAGAAAAAAAAATAAAAATCTTAAAAAATCGAAATGATATTAAAATTAAAAAAAATAAACAAACCCTCGCGAGGTGTTTGCGAGGTAATTCAAAAAAATTAAAAATTTAAAAATATAAAAGAAGGGAAAATTATAATAAATGACCTAAGAAAAATAATATTTATTAAGAAGGACCATAAAAATGATAATTATTTTGAAGGACAAAAAATTAAAACATTAAAATAGAAAGACTAAATTGTCCTTGGTTAGATTTTATTATATCTAATTAAATCAGAATCTGAAGTGATTGATTGAAAATGATAGATAGAGATCAAATCAGAATCTAAAATATGGAAGTTAGAGTCTCTGATCGCTCAGCCCTCCTCCACCTGTGTTTAGGGCTGAACAAATGACCCGCACCCCGCCCAAACGCCCGCAACTCGTAGATATTTCCCTGGATTTAACCCGCCTAGATTGGGCCCGGAATGGGTACGGGACAACCCCGTACCTGTTTCCATTATACAGGCGGGGCACAGGTTGAGGGGCAGGGCACCCGTGCCCCGTTTACATTATTATTATTATTATTATTATTATTATTATTATTATTTTTCCCCTCAACTCTCAACTCAGCATCTCAGAGTCAGCCCTAATTGACACTCACAGACTCACAGAATCAGCCACTCAGCCCTAATTGACACTATTCACCTTCACTCACAGTCACAGACTTGCAGACTCACAGCACAATTTGAACGCAGACTTGCAGAGGCTGCCAAATAGAAGCAATCTTCTTCTCAAACCCTCGCTGTCGCTCTCGCTCGCCACCTCTCCACCAACTATACTTCAGCCTGAGTTTCGCCGCCTCATCCAAAGTCTGCGTCATCTGACCGTCGCTCGCCACCTATCCAAGTTGCCGTCGCCACATCTCGACGCCTCCCTCTCGCCGGCGCCATCGACGTCTCCCTCTCCCTCTTGCCCTTACCCACCTCTCACTCTCGGCCTCACCCAGTAAATCTTCTTGAATCTTGCTTCCTTCTCTTCTGTATCTGAATGATTTTGGGATTATAAATTTTCTTGTCTCTATCTTGTCTATATCTTGCTTCCTTCGGCATAAATTGAAATTGATTGTGTATTTGTTTGGCTCTCACTCTTGGCCCCACCCCCACTTGTATAGTTGTATGTGTTTGTGAATATTTGTGCCTGTGTTGCTGTGTGTGTATAATTTAATGGTGCCGAGCCTGCCAAGTGCCAAGTGCTAACTGCCGAACAAAGTATATTTAATGGGGTGTGTCATGTGTGTGCAAAAAAAAAAAAAAAAAAACTCTTAGATGATTGTTTTTGGGGATAATGTATGTGAGAATCGTTGAAAGTTTTAAAATAGATATCTAATTTTATAAATTGTCGTTATAATTTACTTTCAGGTACTTTTTTTTATTAAAAAAAAATTTGTTGTAAGTAAGAACATACAACAACTGGTTTTTTTAAAAATAGTCATTATAAGTGACTTATAAGTTATAAGTAACTTACATCGACCATTTGTTAAAAAACAGTCGTCATATGTACTTCGGGGAGAATGTGTATATATGGGCATACAGTACTCACGGGTCAACGAGCTATCACGTCACATTTTTCCATAACAACTTGCACCTAGAGGTGTAACTATCCCTGATAAGCTCCTATAATCTAACTCACCTAAAATTTGTTTATATTAAAAAAAAAATCATCATCTAAACTTTTTTCTAACAAAATTACAAAAAAGAAATCATGCACCGAGACTTGCCCTTCACAATCTCCATAGACTTCTTTGATTTCTCAGCTTCCCGGAAGTTTCCTAAAAGCCTCCTTGAATTAGTCTTAACAATAATACAATATGCTTGATGAGGTGCCATCAGATGAGGTTCCTCGAATAAAATATTTGACTGTTTTTATATTCCCCCTTTAATTACACGAGCCTTAAAAACTCATCCCTATTATTTAATTCCACTCCACCAATACGTGGTTTCTTGTGTTTTATTTAGTCTTTTTCGTCATTTTGATAAACATATGATTATAAATAAGTCTAATTTAAGGAGTGCCTTAACCTTTTGGAAGGAATACTTACATATTTTAGAAGTGTCAAATTATCTTAACTCTATCCAATAAAACCAAAACAACTCATATATAATTGGTTGATGACTAATAATTTCCATTTTATTTTATTTCCAAGAAAAATAACCCTTAATTTGAAGAATTAAGAGGCTTATTTTTCTTTAAAACAAAATAAATTATGAATTGTTTCATATAAGTCATTTGCCATGATATGATGTAGACAAATGAAGAGGATGAAGAGGCCCCATCGCCTACACCTTAGACCTGTGTTGAAGGAAGTAACTATTATCATTACATGAGAATTCACACTTAAGGTCTCTTGCGATTGGTATCAAACCGAGGTTAGGGTCTTTACAATGGGTATCAGCACTAGTATGTTAAATTGGTATCAAAACCAGTTCCGAGTCACCTACAATTAGTATCAGAGCAAGGTTAATGTCGTTAAAATTGGTATCAAAACTAGGTTTGGGTCGATGTCGATTCGTTGCCATAGTATCACAACCAGGTTTGAGTCGCCGGCGCCCCTTCATTCCGCTATCCTCTAATGCGTCGGAAATATAGACGGTCTGGGAGATACAAAAAATGTGGTAAATACGATTCTAAAGAACCTGCCAAAGGTGCGAAAGATGAGCGGAAGAAATCACTGGGTGATTATATCTCTCTGAAACCTTCTACTTCATGGATTGACTACTTAGCCAACCTCATTACTGGGAGAAAGAAGAAATACAGCAAAACACCGGCAGGTGAGCCAGAGGAGCAGGGCCCCCAGAACCTCCCGACTGGGGGATTTCTAAGGAAGTCTTGCTTGGTTTGGAATACATAGATGTAGCATGATATGATGAGACAAATGAAGAGGATGAAGAGGCCCCATCGCATACACCTTAGGCCTGTGTCGAAGGAAGTAACTATCATCATCACATGAGAATTCACACTTAAGGTCTCTTGCAATTGGTATTAGACCGAGGTTAGGGTCCTTACAATGGGTATCAGCACTAGTATGTTAAATTGATATCAAAGCCAGGTTCGGTTCAGCTACAATTAGTATCAGAGCAAGGTTAATGTCGTTACAATTGGTATCAAAGCCAGGTTTGAGTCGATGTCGATCAACCAGGTTTGAGTCGTCGGCGCCCCCTTCATTCCGCTATCCTCTAATGTGTTGGAAATCACCAGAGCCTGCCACGAAAGATCAGCAGGAGAAAATGCCAGAACCTGCCGCGAAAGATGAGCGGAGGAACCTTCAGTTTCGATCTTAAAGCTTTAATTTCAATTTCAATGTTCAAATGTTCGCTAAATTGGTAGCTTGGGGAAAGCAGAAGTACAATGAGGCAACAGTAGGGGAGGATGAGCAAGGCCCCAGAACCTCCCGACTGGGGGAATTCTGAGGAAGTCTTTCTTGGTTTGGAATACATAGATGTAGCATGATATGATGAGACAAATGAAGAGGCCCCATCGCCTACACCTTAGGCCTGTGTCAACGTAACTATCATCATCACATGAGAATTCACACTTAAGGTCTCTTGCAATTGGTATCAGACCGAGGTTAGGGTCTTTACAATGGGTATCAGCACTAGTATGTTAAATTGGTATCAAAGCCAGGTTCCGGTCAGCTTCAATCAGTATCAGAGCAAGGTTAATGTCGTTACAATTGGTATCAAAGCCAGGTTTGGGTCGATGTTAATTCGTTGACATGGTATCACAACCATGTTTTCATTCCGCTATCGTCTAATGCGTCGGAAATCACCAGAGCCTGCCGCGAAAGATCAGCGGGAGAAAATGCTAGAACCTACCGCGAAAGATCAGCGGGAGAAAATGACAGAACCCAATAGTTTTAAATTGTTAGTTTTGGTTCTTATATTTTTATAAAAATGTTGTCAAAAGCAAAACTACTTAAAATTAAAGAAGTAGTCATTAATTGATACCAAATTATAAAAAGGGAGGAATAGGGAGAAGGACCAAGAAAATAAAATATTTATTAATAAGGATCCTAAAATTGTAATTATTTTTAAGGACAAAATTTGATGATATCTCCACTTATATTTTGATGTTAAAAAAAACATTTATATATGCAACTCAATATTTTTATGATATTCTCTCTTGTACACGTGCACATAGATTATTTTAAAAGTTACCCAAGTTAAAATAGCCTCTAAAAAACTATAAATAATTAGAAATCTATTTCTTTCTAGTTTTTGATTATTTTAAAAAACTTTAAAAAATCACAAAACATGTTATAATATATTCCTTTTTAAAATATGTGAGTTTACATAGAAAAAGCCAATTCAATTTACAGGCGCAGTTGGCGAGGGAACATTAGTTGACAACTAACTATCAAATAGTTAATATTAGGTTGGTGAAAATGTATAGAGTTCGGTCAAAGTTAATCTTGTAATTAAAAAGTTACATTTTAATTTTTTTGATTTTAAAATAATTACAATTTTTAAGATCCTTATTAGTAAATATTTATTTATCTTGGTCATTCTCCCAAATTTTCCCTTATAAAATTATAGGGATCAAAATCAAAAATCTAAAGCTACATAGATAAAACAAAAATTCAATCACATTGAAAGTACTGGTAATCATATTAACTCTTAATTAAAAAGTACAGTTAGGCATTGTTTTTCAAATATTTTTATATCACATAAAAATTTTATCACAGAATTGAAAGATCATATATAAATATAAATTATGTGTAGAAGAAGAAAGAGTTTAAATTAAAATATCGTATTTCAATTAAACAAAAATTTTAAATAATTTAAAATTTAATTTATGAATGCACAAATTTTGAAAAACACCAGTCAAAAAAGCCAGAAAGCTGATCACAAAGGAAGGGTCGATCAAGCTTCCCAAACGCGTAATTTGGAAGGAAATTCAATTCAAGCATAAGGATCCATCACGGTCCACACCCACGTGAGAAGACTGCGAGCCAAACCAAACCTTTACGATCCATTACTTCTTTTATTTTATTTTACTTTTTTCTGCCCCTTCCCACCACTTTCGCAGATGTCAAAGGTATATGATTATAAAGGTGTGCATGGCAACCATTCTGTTGCCCAGCACTGTTTCTGAGATGAAACAGTTTTTTTAGATTATGTGTTTTGGAAGAGTTCTGAAAATCATAATTACGTTTGTTAACCCATTTTATTTTTACTCTGAGAATCAGAATTACGTTTAGTAACACATTTTTCCTCCTCTTGTTTGGGAGTTTAAAAAAAAAAAGTAAGGGAGGAAGATGAAAGATTAATGAGTTATTTTTACCATTTTGTCCTTTTCTTTAATAATTAATGTAATTATTATACTTTACAAATAAATTTAAATTTAAATTTCCCAAAAAAATTATTTATGAAACTTTTATACTCAAAAAATTATTTATGTGGCGGTGGTGATGGTGGTGACGGTGACGGTGCGGTGGCGGTGTTGGCGACGGTGGTGGTGGCGGTGGCGGTGGCGGTGGCGGCGGTGGTGGGGCGGTGCCGGTGGTGGTGGTGGGGGGCAGTCGTGGTGGTGGTGGTGGTGGGGGTGGCGGCGGCGACAGCGGTGGTGAACAAGGGTAAATTTTTGCTTGATTGAAGGAAAAATAAATTCTGATTTTTTGCCCTGGAATAGAAAAGCCAAAATTTTTAGTTTCTTTTTTTTACTCCTCAGCACAAAAAATAAACCGGTTCATCCCGAGAGTAAGAAAAAAAACCGGATTTACCAAACACAATTTCTATCCACTTTTGTTCCGGGGCACAAAAATTAAGAAAAAAAATCATTCTGGGAGTGTTACCATACACACCCTAAAATTTAAAATCTAATTCAAGGAGCACTATAGAACCACCAAAATGTGATTCCATATTCTATGTTGATCTAAAAAATGAGTATGGGATGCTCATTCCCAAATAAAAGGGGTTTTTTTTTTTAAAAAAAAATCAACTTAAAGATACTTTGCGTTGAAAAAATATTTCAGATATTAAGTACTACTAAAAAAATATTTCAGAATCATAGTGTTAAAGAAAAAATATTTTTAAATACAAGACTAAAAATTAATTAATTTAAAACATTTGGTGCAAAAAATATTTCAAGGTATAATATATAATTTAATCCAAATAAATAAATAAAAATACATATAAAAAAAAATCCTAATGAGCATGCTATGTTCATCTTTTGGATGAATATGGAATGTGAACCCATAAAAATGTTAAGTCTTTTGCACCTATGGTTAATATTGGATTGTCTTCTAATTTTTTATCCCAATTTTGTGCAAAACTTATAGTTACAGTCTTACAGAGACCAATTCAAAGTGCGATACTAACAGACATTGATCCACTATATATAAACACACACACACATCAAAAAGTAACAAGAGATATTAATCGGCCGTTTTATAAAACTTTTTCTCCGCAATTATTATTGCTTGCCTCGGACACAGAGCCGTGACAGCAAAGAAGTGATGAAACAGCAAGTAACATTCCTTCTCTTTTCCCAGAAATTCTGGCGGCCTGAAGATCCTCTGAATCAAAGAAATGGTTGTAGGAAACTTGAACTTGCTTTCCAACCAAAAAAGAAAATGTCGACAAAATAATTAATATTCTATACACGTACGTGCAATGAGATCGTTGCGCCTGAGAATTTATAATCTGATGGGGGACCAATTTAACATGCCAAATATCACCATATAGTTACAGTGTATAAAAATAAAAATAAAAATCCATAGCATCCGTAGGGATATTTAAGACGGGTCACATAACCTAGAACAAGATGATGAAGGAATATTCATTAGAATAAGGACGATATTTAAGAAATGGACTCCTCGATCCCATTACTGGCTACTAGAAAACAGAAATCCTGCTAGTTGTATGCAACCGACTTGTTTTCCTGTGTCTAATACTCACTATTCATGTACCCAACCTTGCCTAAATCTCATACACTAAACTCAGAAAGATGCTCAAATATTGGATAATTTACCAAAGAAACATCTACGACACCTGCAATTAAACTTGATGGGGGAGAAAGCCAACACCTCTCTCAGAAAAGGAAGAAAAATAGAGTAGAACAAATCACATTACAAAGGCTACAAACTGAAATCAGTGAACGCACCTTGCACTGAAAATTAGGTTATACAAGTGATATCCTTAAAAATAAAGTCTTCCATCTATGATACACAAACAAGAAGTCAGGAATACACAATCCAGGCATTAATGCACTTACTGATACAAGAAGCAAGTGCTTGCATTAATATGAATGACTATTAGTTCATGCACTCATAACTCTAAATTTAAATACATGAATGATGAAAACAAATTTATGTTGTTAACATAAATCATCATAGAACACATACACCACTCAACAAAGCTTTCAACACTGTGCAAGTTAATGGCTACCAGAACACTGCTTTATGATGCGTGAAACAACCTTAACCTTGTTTGGCGTATAAGAAGTGTTCACCATAAATTGTAGCACAAGGGCAAGTTCTAAAAGCGTGTGCATAAGCATACCCCCAAAATAGCAAAATATGAAAGGAAAAGGAATTCTATCGGGGGATTTATGTCACAAATATACATGAGCAGACAGAGTTAAACTGGTATACCCTACTGATACGCAGTTACCTGATGGAACCTGTACATCTTGGGTTGAGTGGGCTAAAGGCCAGTGCTGTACCTCACACAAGGGATGTGAACTGGGTGAGTTGGGAAGAGAGTGTCTGTAAGGCTGGAGAGGTTTGTTGAGGGGTTTGGGACCCAAGAGGAGGCAAGAAAGTATTTTGATTGTTGGGAGGAAAGCAACTGATCTTTCAAACACTAGGTTGAGGAATAAGCTGCGTTCCTTCTTCATTATCTGTATCTCCTCTGTTTCTTTCACTGCTTCCATGGCTGTAATGCAATGTTTGTTTGTGTAAGCTCAGACTATCTATTGTACGAGTCTCATTTCCTTCTTTGGAGTAGACTACTTATAAGCTATTATTAATTATTATATACCAAAGGAGTTCCACCACTACCACGCACTTAGTTTCTACATATCTCAAGTACGCCAAAAGTCTCAGACATTAGTAGTACAATACTAGAGCTAAATTTACAGCCTCCATAGCAAAGGGTGAGAAAAAGGTTGCATTCCAAATGCCCATTTTGGTGATAATAAATTGCAACACTATCAAATCCCCAAACACAGTTGCATGATGAGAAAATCAATGTAACTTGAAGGTAGATAGGAACAATGGAACTCTCCACTCCAAGAACAAAATTCCTTTCTATGAAATGATTAGTGTATATCAAACATTTAGCGACTCATTATCTGTCTGTAGAAAACGTTGCCAGTTCAAAACATCATTAAATTTGAGGCTGCCCCAACAATGAAGGGCTCCATTAGTAATCGTGTCAAGAAATAAAAAATGACACCCAGGGCGATAGAAATAGGAAGTGCAGGCAGAGCTCGACGGCACACTGACAACAAAATTAGAGTGCAACCTAGTCCTGATATAATTGCAAGGTAACAAGCATACACTGTCATAAGGTCATACATTGCAGCTCTGCCCACAAGGACACTGTAGAAAACAAAGTCTCCAAGTCCAAGTTTAATACCCCTATCCGCAATCTCCACATCACCAACCCTCGTCTGCCTTCCTTCATTGCCCATTTCCATCATTTCTACAAGGGGAGACGTTTCGTCACCAGCAATTTCATGGTCCCTGCCATTAAATTGCTGATCTTGCCTGGATGGACTGACAACCGTAGAATACTGCGAGGAATCACTACTTGATGAATGCCTTTCTCGTGCATGACCCACCAGTGGCGACCTCTCCCCATCGTCTCTGTCAATATGAGCCTCTTCATTCTGAAAATCCCCTAAGGTCACCGCAGAATAGTCGGCATTACTGCGACCCGTGTTCTCATTTCTATTGACGTTGTCCCTTGACACTGCTTGAAGCTCGATTGACGAAGAATCTGAAACTCCAGCGACCAAAAGCCCTAAAGACGAGGCTCCGCGATTCCCAGTTCGAGCGACCGTAGGTCGAGCCTCGTACACCAAGGCAGGGAGCTCTTCATCCCTAGTTGAGGCCAAATCCACCAACAGCTTAAGCGGGCCACCGGGTGTCAATACAGCCACCAAATCATACACAGCCAATGCGACTAGCAAAACCCAAGTAGTCCACTCGGGCAATTTCGTGAACCAGGCCGCCACAATGATCCCCAAACAAACCATGTAGGTCTGCCTAAGCAAAATTGGGATCCCACCCGAAAACATGGAGAGAACACCGACGACAGTGAAGTTGAAAAGCAGAAGAAAACAAGTAACGGAATCAACAGGAATAGAGAACTTTTGAATGACGGTCAAGAAGATAGATCCGCCCATGGTGCCAAGAACGAAGAAGGCGGAGAAGCGCATGTAGTTCTTGAGGAAATTGGTGAAGTTATAATAGTAAAGAAGAACAAGGAGGAAAGTGACGATGGCTATTAAGATGACAAAGACCAAAGCATTGAGAAGAGCACCTTCGAGCTTCTGGGAAGCAGAGTCGGAAGGGTTCTCGGCGTAGACGAGGTTGGCAGCGGTGCGAATGGTACCGACAGAAGCAGGAGAGAAGGGATTGGAAGCAGAGAGGGAATAGACGAGGAGAACAACAAGGAACATACAGATGGAGACAGGGGACATCACTCCGATTATCTCTACGCCGATGGATTCCAGAATGCTCGACTCCATGGCGGTTCAGACGACGGTAACCGCCGAGGAATTTCGTCGAGCAGGGGACGGGTGTGGATCGCTTCGGATTTTCCCTATTGCATATTGGAGTGTGGGGGCATCGATCCGATTCAGAGCTCAAGTTACGTTTGCATTTTAATCTCTTATAATCTCGACCCCAAAAGCTTTTGGCGTCAAGGGTCTGTTTGCTCCTGGATTTATTTTGACCTGAACTTTTCTTCTGGATATGAAACCCCGCGTTTGCTTTCTTGATTCGGGAGCAGATCCTTTCAGAAGGGGTCTTCTGCTCATCTCTTGGAATCTTCAAATCCTAGCCGTCGAATCCATCTTAGTATTCACAGGGAGACACGTCACCCAAACAAGAAACCTTCACCATTTTGTTGGCTGAGAAACTGAGAAGACTCTCTTTTAGTTTTTTTACAACCACTTATGCTGCCATCAACTTATCTCATTTAGACCAAATTTGTATGGTTTAGATTTGATTTTTAAAAATATACTTTTTAAATGAAAATTATTTTTTTAAAAAATAGTTAAAATATTATTTTTATTTTAAATTCTCTATCTAATAAAATAATTTTTTAATAAATATAATATATATATATGTGTGTGTGTGTGTGGACTGTCCGGATCTCATATGAACCGTCCAGATGAGATAGGTTGATGGTGTTTATCCTTAATTCCTTTTTTTTAAAGCAAAAAAAAAAAGGAATACTCTGTTTGTCTTTTAAAAGATTGTCCAAAGTGGATGAGCTACCGATTTTTGAGGGGACGGCTTCAACAAATATCCAGGCCCATTTGCTATGGGAAAGTTTTGAGGAAGAAAAAGAATTTAGGCCCTGTTTGTTACAAAGAAGATTTTAGAAAGGAAATGAATGGAAAGGAAAGGAATGAAAGATTAGGAGGGAACTTTAAAAATGTGAGCTGTTTGGTACACTAGGGAAAGGAAGTTAGTTGAGGGAAAATGATATGTTTGGTATAAAGAATTGGGTGTTGGTTAAGTGGGAAGATTAGGTGAAATTCCGACAATGCCCATAAATCGTTCGAACGCTGGCGTCTGGTTCGAACGTAAAGCACTAAAGGGACAACGCGGTTCGAACGAAAAATTGGACAGTAACCAAACTTGTGCAACTGTTTATATTAGAACATTTGAGGAACAACAAAATGACAGAGACAGAAGTAGGCATTTTTGACAGAAACAAAAGTAATATAAATGCAAGATAGTAAAAAACCACAACACAGACCCACACATCGTCTTCTTGTTCTTGCTCATGTTGTTCCATTTCCTCTTCACGGTCATTCTCGTTGATTTTCTCAAGAACTTTGTGGTGGGTGTTTTGGGTTTTGGGTTGGATTTTGCAATTGGGCACATCGGAGACACGATCGAAGCAAGAGGGTCAGCAAAATTTCAGAGAGTTGAAGCATCGAGCAAGCGACCATGAAATTGAAGATGGGGCGACTAAATCGAAGATGTGATGAAATCTGCAACGGTGGCGCAAGAGATGTGATTTTTTATAGGACATTTCTGTCCAATTTTTTAGTTTCCCGGGAAGATTTGAACTTTCCGTCCATTTTCGGATGGAATGAAGGTTCCTACGTTTAAGGGAAGATTAAAGGGGGCTGGAAGATGGTTTTCGGGAAGGTGCGGCTACCAAACGCATTCACATAATGGAAGATATGTAATCTTCCCTTTTCTTTGGCCTGCTTTCCGCGTAACAAACGGGTCCTTAGAGGGGGGGGGGGGGGAAAGAATAGGTAGGAAAGACTAGTTTGAGAGAAGATGAGTTGTTTGCTAAGAAGAAAATGAAGCGGTGACAATTGAAAAAGAATAAGGAAATATCTAGTTCATTCTCAAAAGTAATTAATTTAAAATGGAAAGAAACAATGTATTTCATTTCCTAATTTGAATTTGATACAAATTTGTTTGCATCAAATTTGAATTTTATAAAGAAGCGTTTATTCTATTAAAAAAAAATTATCAAAAATCTTCTCTCATCAAATTTGAATTTATCGTATAAATTCAAATGTAATTCTATTTTATTGTCTTACAGAAAATAAACATTTTATAAGAGGTAAATATATCTGAAATATTTATGGTTTATAAAGAGAACTTAGATTCCCAAGAATTTTGGTGAGATTTTATCTTCCTACCTTTATGGAAGACTAATAAGCCTGAGAAATTGAGTTTTTAAGAAGATTGGAAGCCAAAAATATACTAAATGAGGAAACTTTCATTTTTCCTTCCCCCACACCTCTTTCCTATACTAAACAAGCCTCCCTTAGTCTTCATTCCAAGGGACAGGATCTGGATTTTTTGGGGGGAATCTTTTAAAAATACAATTCAAAATAAGAAGAGACAACTTGATACTGCAAATTTATTAAATCTCAGATTATGACTGAAGTAGGAATTTAAAATTTTTAATTCTGATCAAATGACCCTAAATTAAGTTGTGAAATATGAAAGTGAAATCGAAAATTTAAGATCTGATGTCATTAATACAGATGTTATTATCACGCCTAAAACTTATGCATTCAGGACATGCTGATCGGAATTAAAAATCTTAGATTCCTACTCCACTTATGACTTAGAATTTAATAAAATTTAATAAATTCACATTATCAATTTATCTTTTTTATTTTTAATTGTATTTCTATTTTTTAAAAAAAATCCGCTTTTTTTTCACAGCCGGCGTCATTCTTGCTTTTAAAGTGAGAACAAAGAACAAGGGAAAAAAAAATCAAAGCACCTTCTGAGGGTGAAAGAAAATAGTTCCTTTGAACAGCTCTGCTGTTGTTCCTTTACACTCTAAATAGAAAGAAATTACCTGTGGAGGATAAAATAGCAATTCCCACTTGATAATAAACTAAACTTGTGACATAAATAAGTATATATAAATCACGGTCATCAATGGTTTACCTATTGATCCAAAAATGTTGCAAGATTAGTAGGATGTATGTTATCGACGTTGAAATTTCGGGCAAAAGGAAAAAGTTCTAGACGTTGAAAGTACGAAGGGCAGCTCTTTGGCATAAACTCAGAAGCATTAGAAGAAGAAAAGCCACAAGCAACGGCAGTTGGGTTTTTTAGTTTTGATTTTTTTTGACCTTGAACATGTAATTTTTGTAGAGTCCGAAAATCAAACCAAACCTGTCAGGTTAACCCATCTAGGCTCTAGCCCTTTAAGAATTAATGACCCAGTTTGTCTATTGCATTAAGTCTATTGTATTGTAAGGACATTAATGTTAACAATATTTACTTGATAAAATAGAACTTTAATTGTTTATTTTATTAATTATATTTCTTTTAAAAAATACAGAAAAAATAATTTTAATTCATAAAAATGTCTTACGGCCTTGGAGGGCCGACCTACATGCTCTTAGGTCAAACCTTGAAAAACAAGCGTTTTTCTTACTTCAAACCTAAAAGAATAGGCCCTTTTAAACCTTTAAGGGCCAGCCTTAAGTGCTAGCTTTACATTTTTTATTAAAGCATGAAATGAAGAGGGATAAACAACATGAGTGTGTAAGAGTCTAAACAGTAGCAAACGAAATAACAAGAAGCTAAAAACAAAAATGTACAATTCTAAACAACTAAGAAGATTAAAGTGCGATCCTTCACGAACGAAAGCTTCAGGCGCTATTTCTGCACCAGACCATAGAGAATCAGGAACCTCAACGCCAGTTGCATCATGTGAGAGTAGGTCACCTAAAGAATGGCTAGGGTTTTGGCAAAATTGGAGAATAGAACCGACGGTCCGGATTCCAGATTATAATAAAATGGAGGGACGAGATGCACTCTTAGTCGCTACATGATATGTCTATTTCTGGACTGTCAGATCTATTGGACGGATAGGATTCATAGGTTCTGAGGGATAATACTTTCCCTTCCACCTCGCTTTGGGGACTATACTTACTACTGATCACTGATCCTGCCTACACGGGAAGCGATATTAGTTATGCACTCTCAAGCACTGTACGAAATGTGGGCATTTCTCCCGTATGTGTTATATATATATATATATATATAATTAAGTAGGAGTAGACACGGGTAACCCATCAAGGTCAGAGCATACAGGTTCAAAGAACGCTTACAGAGATACTTACAGATTGCTTACTAGCAAGGCCCTCACATCGACCAGTAGGTATCAAACTTCCTCCCTTATACGTTGATGCAAGATTTGAAGCGGGAACTATATAAAGCCTAACCCTTTTGGTCACATTTCTGATTTAACTAGTTTCGGGACATGCATGCAGAGAACAAGTCATAAACGAACACTCTCTTCACTGAAACACAAAATTTCCCTCTGCCGGGGATTCGCAGGCCAAAATACGCCTCTCATACAAACCTACGTACATACGTTGCTGTGGTCCTGATATCGATGGTGAGTGGTTTGCCGACTACGAACCCTTTTCATTAATTGCTTGCGCCTGATGCTACTGGTGGACCATCAATTGCATAGTACTGCCACCCTGGTCCTTATATCTGTACAACTATTTTTTTAAACAAATTGGGCTTAAGTATAAATTCAATATAAGAATAATTAATAATTGTTTTCTAATACCTATCAAAATGGATACATTTGAAAAAGTTAATCAATTTAAGACATTAAATATCTTAACTTTCATTTCTTAATCTTTAAAATTAGATTAAATTATATTTACAGTAAGGATTAACCGACTGATGAAGAGTAAAAATGATAAATTTGGTGGCTGTGTGCGGCCTCCATGTGTTGCATAGCAAAGATAAAAATGATGACAAGCTTCATCTTACATCATCAACCATTGATGCAACTAAACAAGTTGTCTCTTCTCTAGTGCTGCTTCATCATGTTTATCTTTCTTTTGCTCAAACACCACGTTTGTCGACTTCTTATATTTGCTTCCCATTCCCTCATTAGTCAAAAATTATTTTAGAATCTACAAAAAAAATATTTATATTGATGGGTATTAAAAAAATACTTCAAGATATCTTTAAAAAAAATAATGCTGAATCATCCTTGCTGAGTCTTATATATCTCTATGCCTCTATCTATATGCTGGTCCTTTGATTCAATTATTTCTCTATGTAATTTTTTAATCTATGTATGTGTTGTTGTTATTGTTTTTTTTTTTTTTAAAAAAAGCATATATAGATATCCTCCTATTCGAAGTAATGTTTTTTAAGACATGGTCAGACACTAACTATAAACACTTTTGATCCTTTTGTGTGTTGTTTTTGTTTTAGGGTTAAGGAGCAAAATTGCCAATGAACTATTAGGCTAGGAACATCAGGCACAAAAAAACTTTTATGCTATGTTTACGAGTTTCATTTTGGAGGGAAAGGAAAGGGAAGGGAGGGCTTTGGTAGTCCCTTCCTTTGTAAATTAACAAAGGAAGGGACTACCAAAGCCCTCCCTTCCCTTCCCTTTTCCTCCAAAATGAAACTCGCAAATGATAGGTAAATATTTTATAACTAAATAGGTAGAGATTCTGGAATATATTGATTGATTTTACTAATATCTCATGCTTATTTAATTATCTTTTATATATCTATCTATCTTTTAAATAAATATAGGATAAAAGAATATTATAACAGAAAATCTATTGATATCCTATTTTATTGTGCAGAGATATTATTGAAAGAAAAAGATAGAAAGGAATCAATTAATATATATATCTATATTAATGGATTAAAGGAAAAAAACGTGGGGCATCAGCTAGCAACATGTTAATATTGCATGATATATTATAATATATCAATTGAAAAAAAAAAAGAAAAAGAAAAGACGCATCAGAGGAAAGGGATCACATTGAGACGCACGGCCAAGACGCAAGAATCATTATATATTGGGACTTGTACGACACAATTGGTGAAGAGAATCAGGACATAGAACGACGCACAAAAAGAAAAGAAGCACGCAGAGAAAGAATTGAGACGCAGAGAAGACCACGCACGGACGAAAAGAAAAACTCAGATCGCAAAAAGGAGTTTGATTTCATCTCTTTTCTTTTGTTAACCTAGCCATGCTTGGCTAGTTTTCTTTTGTAGTTAGGGAGAGGATGAACCCTATGCGAATCTAAAATATTTGTTTGGATTTTTTATTAATTCTTTATTTTCTTGATTGAATGAATTATCTTTGCTTAAAGCCTTCTTAAAGATTGATCACCTTTTAGATTGTTCATAGGTTGGTATATGACAATAGAGATGTTGGTGCATTTAACCAGAACCGTTAATTCATCATAGAGTTGCATGACCTAGACATAGGCTTACGAGTTTATGCGATCTCATAATTCTAGTTTAAAAATATAATCTTTCCAAACAGTACTAAGACATTAGGTTGTTTTCAAAGATAACGGACTAAGGTAGCATCAAGACATTGGGACTTAGTCCAACTTTAGAGAATTGATCGTCAATCAAGAGAATAATAATAAATAAGGGATTCCATTTGAATTATTAGAGGAACATAGGGGGATTCTCATCCCTAGCTGCGTCTTTCTTGATTGCTCATCTTTTCATCTCTTTTGGTTATTAAAATACTTGATTTTAGATTCTCATTTTTTTTTCTCTCTTTTTCTTGAAATTCTTGATTTTAAAGTATTCTTATTTATTCAGTTGTTCTTGAATTCTTGATTTTAGATTCTTTTTTCTTTATTTAATTCTTTAAATTCTATTAACCCAATATTACTCGATTCATCCAACTAAAGAAAAAATAGCAAAATCAGTGATTGGAGTACTATTTCTCGTGGGACGATCTTTTTCTCACTACTTTATTACTTATAACGACCGGTGCACTTGCCAAAGTCGCTATCAAGTTTTTGGCGCCGTTGCCGGGGAATAGTTTTATTTCAACACTAAGATTAGTTATTGAAACTCTAGATTGGATTTTTTTTTTAATTTTTTTCTTATTATTATTTTTTTTAATTTTTTTATTTTACTCTGTTTATGCGAGGTACCACTGATAGAGATTCGCTGCAGTTTGATCCTGAAATCGAAAAGACAGCAAGGAGAAACTGGAAACTTGCTAAACAGAGAAAAGGGAAGGTTGTTAGCTCTAGTACTGGGACTGAACTGGTTATAATGGCAGAAGATGGTGCAGATCCTCCTCGTCCTTCTCCAAAGAGGACCATGGGCGACTACATGACACTTAATCCTGCCAGGACTGCAGCTAGCATTGTCAATCCTGCTGTGAATGCGAATAATTTTGAAATCAAGCCATCCCTCATAAACTTGGTTCAACAAAGCTCTTTTAGTGGGAGTGATTTAGAGGATCCTAATCAGCATATTGAGACTTTTCTGCATATTTGTGAAACCATCAAGATGAATGGGGTTCCTGAAGATGCTCTTCATGTGAGACTATTTCCTTTCTCTCTGACGGGGAAAGCAAGAGCTTGGCTTCGTTCTTGTCCTACTGGAAGTCTCTCCACTTGGGACATTATCACCACAAAGTTCCTTGAAAATTTTTTCCCTTCTTCTAAATATACAAAGTTAGAGCTGTCAAAATGGGCTGAGCCCCGCGGGCCAGCCCATTAAGCCCCATTTTTAGCCCCATTAACTTTTGGCCCCCATATGATGGGGTTAGTTTTGGCCCTAGCCCAACATAACCCCCACTCCCCTTGGGCTATGATAGGGTCACCCGCGGGCCAAAAAAAAACTTGAACAAGATGAATCCAGTAGCATATCACCAATTCATCCGGCTACAAGTGTTCCCTTACCAATTTGTAATGTAATTTGATTTTCTTAGTAGCTTTGTAATCATCGTTTATAACAATTTAAAAAAAAAATCGTGGAACATGGTAAGCAATTCATACTGTGACTTGTGAAGTGACCTAGTTTGGCACATACTACTGTCAACATTATAGATAATAATGACGATTTAAAATATAAAATTTATAACAAATAAAAGATAAATTATTAGATTTATTTTTCATGATCCTGAACATGCATGATAATGGAATACATTAGAACATTTATATATTATAATTATAATTTAATTTTCATAAAAATAGTTTTGGAATCTTTTTCATGATCCTGAACATGCATGATAATGCTACGCCTACGTTTTCGGATGACGGGGAGAGGTAGCAGTAGCACAGTTATACACTACATTTGAACACTGCACAAAAATAAATACCATAGGAAATCAAGTCCATGTATGTATCTAACGCTTTTTATTCCCCCTAAAAAAAACCATTCACTCACACTCTCACAGACACACTGCTTTGATTTCCTATATATTTTTATAACCACAGATGCGATTTTACTATATCACTTAATATAATAATTCATATTATTAATGATCATTTTAAATTTTTAAAAAATAATCATATGTCAAGTAGACTAAATAGTAATACCACTTTGGTTGCTACGGCTATAGCTGGCGAAGCTGGAGTTCCATTTTACCAAATGGTTGGATCAGAATTTGTTGAAGTTTTAGTTGGTCTAAAATAATTTTTGGCCTGCGGGCTGGCCCTAACCCTTAGGGTTATATTATTTTTTGGCCCGTGCGAGCTGTCTAATATGCGGGCTTTTTAGCCCTGTGGGCTTTTTGGCCCTAACCCGCGCGGGCTAGGGCCTAACGGGCTGGGGTGGCCCGTTTTGACAGCTCTATACAAAGTTGATGTCAGATATTAGTTGCTTTACTCAAGGCAATGGGGAATCATTCTGTGAAGCTTGGGAAAGGTTTAAGGAGTTGCTTAGGAAGTGTCCACAACATGAGCTGCAAGACTATGAACAGGCAAGAATATTCTACAATGGGATGCTTCCGTCTTCAAGGATGATGATTAACGCTGCAGCAGGTGGTAAACTGAAAAACAAAACTCCAGAAGAAGCATTGGAGTTGTTTGAGGCTATGGGGTCCCTTGAGAATGAAACTGTCACTCCACAACCAAAGAGAGGAGTTCTTTATCTAGACTCTTACAATACAATTTTGGCCCACAATGAGAACCTTTTCCAACAAAACAAGGTGATCCAACAACAGTTAGCTGCCCTCACCAAACAGCTTGCCTCTTCTCAGGTCTCATCCATCACTTCTCAGCCTCCTTTGCTTTGTGATTTTTGCAAAGGGGAACACGCTAATGGAGATTGTGAAGCTGGTAGTACTGAAGAAACAGCTGAGGTTAATTACACGAGTAATCCTCCTAGGAATCAGTTTAATCCATATAGCAACACGTACAATCCTGGCTGGAAATCTCACCCAAACTTTTCTTATAAACCCCAAGCAGCACCTCAGCAATCCCACCAAACCACCACCGCCATTACTGATCTGGAAAAAGCTTTGACACAGTTAACCCTTACCAGCACTGAATACATACAAAGATCAGAAGCTTTCCAGAATGAAACAAAGGCTTCAATACGAAACTTGGAGAATCAGATTGGTCAGTTAGCAAAGCAAATAGCAGAGAGGAGCCAAGGGTCCTTCCCTAGCAATACTGTGGTCAATCCAAAGGAGCATTGTAAGGCAATATCTACAAGAAGTGGTATAGTGATTCAGCCAGTTGAGAAATCTGTTCCGGTGAAGGAAAAATATGAAAAAAGGGGTGGAAGAACATGAAAAGGCTGAGAATGATGATGTACAGCAGGTTCCAAAGGAGATAGTTACAAAGAAGTCTCCCACTCCTTCTTATGCAAAACCTCCTTACCCTCAAAGGTTGAAGCAGCAGATTCAGAAGCAACAGTATGCCAGGTTCTTGGATGTTTTTAAGAAACTGCAGATTAACATTCCTTTTGCAGAAGCCCTTGAAAATATGCCTAATTATGCAAAGTTCATGAAAGATTTGCTTTCCAAGAAGCATAAGTTGCAAGAGGCTGAAACAGTAGCATTGACTCAGCAGTGTAGTGCCATTATTCAAACAAAATTGCCACCAAAGCTTAAAGATCCGGGCAGCTTTAGCATTCCTTGTGCAATAGGGAACGTCAATATGGGCAGAGCACTTTGTGATCTGGGAGCTAGTATAAATTTAATGCCCTTATCTGTTTCTAAAGCTCTCGGCATTAAAGAGATAAAGCCTACTATGATGTCGTTACAGTTGGCGGATAGGTCCATTAAGAAGCCAGAAGGTGTCATTGAGGATGTGCTTGTGAAAGTGGACAAATTCATCTTCCCGGTGGATTTTGTGGTTCTTAACATGGAGGAAGATGCTGAACTTCCTTTGCTTTTGGGAAGACCCTTCTTGGCTACTGCTAGAGCGGTAATTGATGTAGCTGCAGGAAAAATGGAGTTCCAAATGAATGATGAGAAAGTCACTTACAATGTGTTTCAATCCATGAAATACCCAGCTGATAATAGTGACTGCTTCAGAATTGATGTAGTTGATGAGGCCATTCATGAAGATCTTTTTCAAGAAGGCTCAGATGAGGCTATGAAGGATGATCTTGCGCAATTGTTACAAGTGGAAGAAGAGGTTTCTGCAGATGAGAATTCTGGCGTACAGGTTGAGGAGCTGAAAAAGAAGGATTATGATGCGCCACCTATCCCTCCTAAGGTGAAACTAAAGGAGCTCCCTTCTAATCTAAAGTATGCTTTTCTAGGGACGGATGACACTTATCCCATCATTATTAGTGCTGAGTTGTCACCTATCGACGAAGAGAAGTTACTGAAAGTTTTGACTACCCACAAGACTGCAATAAGATTCCCTGTTAGCAAATATGGTGTCACTCATCGTGTCACTACTCCATATCACCCACAAACTAGTGGGCAAGTGGAGATGTCTAACAGGGAATTGAAGCAAATTCTGGAGAAGACTATTGGGAGGTCAAGGAAGGATTGGTTTAAGAAGCTTGATGATGCTTTGTGGGCATACCGAACGGCATTCAAAACTCCTATTGGCATGTCACCGTTTCAGCTGCTATATGGTAAGTCTTGCCACCTTCCAGTGGAGCTTGAGCATAAGGCGTCTTGGGCAACTAAGCTGCTGAATTTTGATGCTAAATTTGCTGATGAAAAGAGGTTACTTCAGTTGAACGAGCTTGATGAATTCAGAATTTTTGCATATGAGAGTGCTAGCCTCTATAAGAAAAGGACCAAGAGATGGCATGACAAGAGGATTATTCCTAAAGAGTTTCATATTGGACAGCAGGTACTACTTTATAATTCTCGTTTGAAACTTTTTCCAGGGAAATTGAAGTCTAGATGGTCAGGACCTTTTGTAGTCAAAGAAGTCACACCTTTTGGTGCAATTGTCATTGCACCAATAGGTTCAGATGAAGCTTTTAAGGTGAATGGGCAGAGATTAAAGCCTTACCATGGTGGAGCCATTGATAAAGGAAGAACCTCTGTGGCATTGGAAGTTGAGAATTAAGGTGATATCCATCAGGCTCGGGACGGTAAACAAACGCTGATTGGGAGGCAACCCAATAAGTTTTCCTTGCAGTAATTATTTTTTATTTTTATTTTTTTTCTTGTTTTTCTTTCTCTTTCATTTTTCTAGGTTTAAAGATTATCACTCCTCTTGTGGCTGCCAAGTCTTGCTGGGGCGCTCTTTCCTCTCTTAATATTTGAAACATCATGGATGGTACCAGATGAAGCACTCCACATCAGAGTTAACGCCCTAAAACCAGGGGAATACTAGTTCTTTTCCCTATTTATATTTTGCAACATTGAGGACAATGTTTGATTTAAATGTGGGGGAGGGATATAATTTCTTTGGTGATGCTTGTCCTTATGCAATTGAAAAGAATTTTTTATTTAAGATTTTTGCATTATTTAGCATTGACCTTAATTTTGAGCCTTCTCCATCTTAGAGAATATTATCAAATCAAAAATTTTATTTAAAAAAAAAAAGATCTAATTAAGCCTCTAAAGTCTTGAATTTTTTTTCAATCTTGAGATTGACTATGAGAATAGAGATTAGTTTGTAATATGATCAACAGATTATTACTTTATGAATATTTTGCTACAAGATTTCTTTGAAAAATTAGATGATGACCTTTGCCAGCTAAGTAAAATTGTTGTTGGGGAAATGACTCAGGTAGTGTTAAAAAAAAAAATTTACACACACACATGCACACAACTCCAATGACTTCTTTAGACCTTACTTAGTAACCGGGGGCACTTCATCACCAATGTTGGCACTCGCGTCAAACGGTAAAGTTAAAGAGGGTTATGAGTTAGGCTAAAAGCCTCTTGAGGTGCCTGTTGGAGTAACTGAGTAACCGGTGCTGCATCACCCATATGCAGGGTCGCGTCAAAAGGGGACCTACAACGGCTCAAGGAAAAAAAGAAACAAAAAAAAAATTGAGTTATTTCCTACCTGAGGATCCTTATTAAATTAAATCAAAAACTTGGCTTAGTGGGGGAATTTGAATTTTTCTGGAGAAATTGAGTAGCGTAATATTCATTTACTAATTTTATTGTTGATCTTATTGCTTGCTGATCTTTTGATCATGGGATGTTAAAATATTGTTACAATTGTTTAAGGCTATTGGCTTAGTGATCTATTCTTATAAGACATTAACTTAAATAAAACTTGATAACATGATCTAAGTGTGGTGATTACGGCTCTTTATTCAGGGATCTCATGAACAATGTTGTTCTCATTTAAGATGATGAATTTTATTTCTTTTGCTTGAGGACAAGCAAATGTTTAAGTGTGGGGGAGTTTGATAGGTAAATATTTTATAACTAAATAGGTAGGGATTCTGGAATATATTGATTGATTTTACTAATATCTCATACTTATTTAATTATCTTTTATATATCTATCTATCTTTTAAATAAATATAGGATAAAAGAATATTATAACAGAAAATCTATTGATATCCTATTTTATTGTGCAGAGATATTATTGAAAGAAAAAGATAGAAAGAAACCAATTAATATATATATCTATATTAATTGATTAAAGGAAAAAAAACGTGGGGCATCAGCTAGCAACATGTTAATATTGCATAATATATTATAATATATCAATTGAAAAAAAAGAAAGAAAGAAAAGACGCATCAGAGGAAAGAGATC
This sequence comes from Acacia crassicarpa, assembly GCA_034222035.1. Lineage (NCBI taxonomy): Eukaryota > Viridiplantae > Streptophyta > Magnoliopsida > Fabales > Fabaceae > Acacia > Acacia crassicarpa. Next base: position 63,696,525 of record JAWXYG010000002.1, on the reverse strand, counting down.
ACATTGAGACGCACGGCCAAGACGCAGGAATCATTATATATTGGGACTCGTACGACACAATTGGTGAAGAGAATCAGGACGTAGAACGACGCACAAAAAGAAAAGAAGCACGCAGAGAAAGAATTGAGACGCAGAGAAGACCACGCACGGACGAAAAGAAAAACGCAGATCGCAAAAAGGAGTTTGATTTCATCTCTTTTCTTTTGTTAACCTAGCCATGCTTGGCTAGTTTTCTTTTGTAGTTAGGGAGAGGATGAACCTTATGCGAATCTAAAATATTTGTTTGGATTTTTTATTAATTCTTTATTTTCTTGATTGAATGAATTATCTTTGCTTAAAGCCTTCTTAAAGATTGATCACCTTTTAGATTGTTCATAGGTTGGTATATGACAATAGAGATGTTGGTGCATTTAACCAGAACCGTTAATTCATCATAGAGTTGCATGACCTAGACATAGGCTTACGAGTTTATGCGATCTCATAATTCTAGTTTAAAAATATAATCTTTCCAAACAATACTAAGACATTAGGTTGTTTTCAAAGATAACGGACTAAGGTAGCATCAAGACATTGGGACTTAGTCCAACTTTAGAGAATTGATCGTCAATCAAGAGAATAATAATAAATAAGGGATTCCATTTGAATTATTAGAGGAACATAGGGGGATTCTCATCCCTAGCTGCGTCTTTCTTGATTGCTCATCTTTTCATCTCTTTTGGTTATTAAAATACTTGATTTTATATTCTCATTTTTTTTCTCTCTTTTTCTTGAAATTCTTGATTTTAAATTATTCTTATTTATTCAGTTGTTCTTGAATTTTTGATTTTAGATTCTTTTTCTTTATTTAATTCTTTAAGTTCTATTAACCCTATATTACTCGATTCATCCAACTAAAGCAAAAATAGCAAAATTAGTGATTGGAGTACTATTCCTCGTGGGATGATCTTTTTCTCACTACTTTATTACTTATAACGACCGGTGCACTTGCCGAAGTCGCTATTAGCAAACAAAGCCTTAAGGGTATCAATAATACCAATAAACAATTGAAATTGTAAATAAATCACAATTCCGTCAGTTGCTACAGTAACTTCCGTCTATGTTTGTTTTTTTTTTCTTTTTCCTGGCCAGAAAAAGATCAGATTCTTTGAGGCTTGGACGCTGCAAAAAGCCAGAAACATGGGAGAATGGCCTGTCTTTTGCAACAGCAACAACCATTCTGCTATGCTTCCGGCATTTCCAACGAAGCCAACGAGGTCAGTTCATTAACCCACCCACTCATAGTTCTGCATTATTACTCGATGCTCTAATCCTATCGTCTCTTCCTTCTTCGCGACGAAGGAAGAGATGAAAGGATTAGAGCATTGTGATTCCCAACCCAAACCACTATTCTTGGAACACTATCATTCGATGCTTTTCTCGTAGCTCGACCCCACAAAACACAGTCTCACTTTTCGTTGAGATGTTGTACTCAAAGATTCAACCTGAACGATTGACCTACCCTTCGGTTTTCAAGGCTTATGCTCAAATGGGTCTTGGCCATGAAGGAGCTCAGCTTCATGAGAGAGTTTTAAAATTGGGTCTTGAAAATGACGAGTTTATCCGCAATTGTCTGATACATATGTATGGGAATAGTGGGCTTTTGAGTGAAGCGAGGAGATTGTTTAATGGTCTCTTGGAATTTGATGTTGTAGCTTGGAACTCAATGATCATGGGTCTTGCGAAATGCAGGGAAATTGAAGATGCCCAGAATCTGTTTGATAAAATGCCTACAAGAACTTTGTTACATGGAATTCAATGATTAGTGGGTGTGTAAGGAACGGGAAGATGATGGAGGCATTAGAGCTGTTTCAAAGGAAGCAACAAGAAGAAGAATATACAATGCGAGGAAAAATAAAAAATAAAAAAAAAAGAAGAAGAAGTCATAAACGGAGTTATTGTAGCAACTGACGGCATTGTGATTTTTTTATAATTTTAATTGTTTGTTGGTATTATTGGTACTCTTAAAAATTTTTTGTGCCAGATGCTCCTGACCTAATAGTTAGTTGGCGATTTTGCTCGTTAATCCTTTGTTTTATATGTGTTGTACCATAACTCTTAGCTTTCACCCCTCATTTGTCGACTTCTTATTTGCTTCCCATTCCCTCATTAGTCATCATTATCAGTGGACTCTTTTGTTAGCATATCCACTTTTTTTGTCCTCTTTCCCGACAATTTTGCGGCCATTCTAATCATCTAATCTTCTCTCTCTTTCAATTATTTCTGTTTCATATATATCTGCATCACATCTGCTATATGTTTTTCCCTGTATGATTCCTTCTTTTCCTTCTGAGGTTGTGTCCCTCCTTTCTTTTTTCTTGGTACGATTGTACGAGGAAATGTTAAATATCCTAAGTACCATGTTAAGGAGTTTAAGAGTTAAAATAACATTTAACCGTAAACTATTTTTTAAAGTAAAAGTGACAATAAACTTTTAAATTTAGAGTAGAACCGTTAACTTAATTAACTTTCATGTATAACAATGGGGAAAATTAATTTTTAGGCCTTAAAATTTTGATTCATTTATAACTTAATGTGAGTCATTCACTACTCTCTATTACTTTAGAAGGATATGTCATACAATGGAAGCCACGGATGCCCACCAAGGCTTTTGAAAAATAGAGGCTAAGGGGGTGCAAGAGTTGGGGGAAACAGGGACACCGCTTTTTTTTTTTTTTTTTTTTAAGCATAGATATTCTACTATTGAAAAGCAATATTCTTTAAAACACCGTTAGACACTAACTATAAGCACTCTCAATCCTTTTGTGTGTTGTTTTTGTTTTACATGTGTTGTATCATAACTCTTAGCTTTCACCTGGACTATACCACTCTAGATGCAAGATTTGAAGTGTGTGAAGTGTCTATACCCCAACCCATTCGCATATTTTGGGCTAATGTAATGTAGGTTTTTTAACTCTTAAATTGTGGTATTGAACTGATGATTTTTTTATTTATGAGCGTATTGAGCTGATAAAACAGTTGGATGAGAGGTATATGTAATGTCACTCCCACTCGCACACACTTGGCTATTATCTCCCCATCTAATATGACACAAGGTGCTCCGGTTTACTTCAGTGGTGCCATTCCCTAGTGCTGTATCAGAAAATGGTTTTGACACTGATGCCCACTGTTTGTTTTGTACATTACACAAGTTAAAACAAAACTTCTCTCGTATAGTTATTTGTTTCGTATGTGGATGAACACACACTGGAAATCTTGCACGAGTAGTTGACGTGCGATAGTGCATGAAGCAAAGTTCATTTTGAGCAAAGGATCGGAGTGGGTTGAGGCCCTTTCAGCAGTTAAAAAAAAGAGCATACAAAGCTACATACGTTGCTGTGGTACTGATATCGATGGTAAGGGTAGGGGGGACAAGGGAAGGTAGGGCGGAGAGTGGTTTGCCGACTACCATCAATCAAAGCTGAATAATCAATTATTACATTTACTCTTACACAAGAACCCTTTTCATTGCTTGCGCCTGATGATGATGCTGGTGGACCATCAATTGCATAGTACTACCACGCTGGTCCTTATATGCGTACAAGTGTACACCTGTTCAAAAAAGATTGGTCGAAAGTATAAGTTCAATATAAGAATAATTAATAATTGCTTTCTAATACCTCTTAAAATGGATAAATAAGAAAAAATTAATCAATTTAAGACATTAACTTCCATTTCTTGATATTTGATATAGGTTAGTAAGGACTGACCGACTGAAGAGTAATAAGAGAGTAATAAGGATAGATTTGGCGGCTGTGTGTGCGGCCGGCCTCCATGTTTTGCATCGCAAAGATAAAAATGATGACAGGCTTCATGTTGCATCATCAGCCATTTATGCAGCTAAACAATTCGTCTTTTCTCTTGTGCTTCATCATCATGTTTATCTTTCTTTTCGCACAACAGTTATATATTATCTCCTCTTTTGCTCAAACACCACGTTTAATTTGTCGACTTCTTATTTGCTTCCCATTCCCTCATGAGTCATCATTATCAGTCGACTCTTTGTCTTTGGTTAGCATATCCACTTTTTTTGTCCTTTTTCCCGACAATTTTTCGGCCATTCTCTAATCATCTATTATTGTCTCTCTTTCAATTATTTATTTTCATGTATATCTGCATCGTGCTATATGTTTTTCCCTGCATCACTCCCTCTTTTTTTTTTTTTTTTTTTTTGAATGGAATGGGATTTCATTCACTCCCTGTATCACTCCCTCTTTTCCTTCTGAGGTTGTGTCCTCCTTTCTTTTTTCTTGGTACGATTGTACGAGTACATGTTAAATATCCTAAGTACCATGTTAAGGAGTTCAAGTGTTAAAATAACATTTACCTTCCAAGTGTCAAAATAACTATAAACTATTTTTTTAAAGTAAAAGTAACTATAAATTTTTAAATTTGGGACAAACCCGTTAATCTAATTAATTTTGGGTTAAGGAGCATTTTTACCAATCAACTATAGGGTTGGGAGCGCTCAACACAATAAACTATTTTTTGGACCTTAAATGCCAACCTACTTTTGAAAATAATGAATTTGCACAAAACTGTTAGTTGTAAACTAACGTCCGTTTCTGCCTTTTTTTTCTTTTTCTTTTTTTTTCCCTTTCTCTTTCTCAAATGTTACTGCCTATTGAACTCTCCACAAAACGCAGAGAATGACCCAGCGATCGGAGCAGACCAGATAGGAGAGCTTCAAGACCACCAATCAAAGCTTCTTTCTCCGTCGCTGGCACCACACACCGCCATCGGATTTGGATCTATCCTCCATTCTCGTCGCCAGCGAGCTAGAACCTGAGATCTTGCAAATCGGTGATACCAGACCTGGAGTCGTTGAAGGCGAAGGCATCGACGATGGTGGATCTTAGATCTAGCAAATTGGTGATACCAGACCCGGAGTCATTGAAGACGAAGGCGTCGACGGTGGTGGATCTCAGATCTCGCAAATCGGTGATACCAGACTCGCAAATCTCCTGAGTTATGCAGCAAGGTGATCAGACGGTGATAAGCTTGAGGCCTGGTGGTGGTCGTCCCGGCGGTAGCAGGTTCATTGCTCCTCAATTCGACTCATCCTCATCGGCTTCCTCTGCTTCTTCTGCTTTTGGTTCCTTTGCCTCTGATCCTTCTCTCCTTCGTGGATCTGGATTTTCATTTTTTTTGGCTGGTCTTATAATTCTGTGCTCATGATTATATCTCCAAATTTTGGATTGATTGCTTGCTTTTTAGCTGCAATGAATCCAAAATTTGTTGATTGCTTCTGGTCTTATATGTTGATTGCTTGCTTTTTTTACTAGTCGTTAAAAATGTGTCTTAGTCGACTCTTTGCATACAACAGCCTGTGAATATCCACTCGAAATTGCAAAATATCCAGAATGCTTGAGAGAGTTGAGAAGAAGCCCAAAAGTGGAAGTGAAGGCGGAGGGTGGTGATGGAGGAAGCAGAGGTTGAGGTTGGAAGTGAGTGGTGAATGCTTGAGACTAGTGGCCTTGTGGCTTTGGGACAATCAGCGACTTGAAGAAGAAGAAGAAGAAGAAACGATGGATGGTCCAGTGAAGAAGAAGAAGGGAAAGAAACGGACGTTAGGTCAAACGTTTAGGTTTTGTGCTTGTTTAATGTTTTCAAGAGTTAATTTGTATTTTTGGTCCAGTGAAGAGTTTATTGTGTTGAGCGCTCCTGACCCTATAGTTGATTGGTAAAAATGCTCCTTAACCCAATTAATTTTCATATATAATAATAAAGAAAATTAATCTTTTAACCCTTAAAATTTTGACTCACTTATAACTTAGTCTAAGTCATTCACTGCTCTCTAGTATTTTAGAAGGATGTCTCATACAATGGAAGCCACTGATACCCAACCCATACAGTTTTTGAAAAATAGAGGCTGAGGGGGGTGTGACTTGGTGGCAACGAGGACACTGTTTTTTTTTAAAAAAAATTATGTAACTTTCACCTAAACAATTTTTAATAATATTTTAATATTTTTTTATTATATAGGATGACTCATAAACATTAAAAACTAAGTTAGAAGCGAATCAAAGGTTCATGAACTGAGTTATAAGTAGGTTAAAACTTTAAAGGTCAAAAAATTAATTTTTCTCATTGTAATAAATGAAAGTTAGTTGAGTTTAACAGTTTTGCCACAATTTTGAAAGTTTATAGTTACTTTTGCTAGTAAAAATAATGTGGTTACTTCTGTACTTTTAATAAAAGTTGAAGGTTATCTTAGTATTTTAACCCTATGTTAAGTTTTTTGCTTGAATTTTTTAATACATAACTTATCTATTTTAATAATTAATATTGATTTAAAATTGTTTAAATACATAACTTATCTTTCAAATGTGCCCAGTCTTGAAGAGTCTTTTCCTTTGTGTGAATTTCTCCACAATGGTTCCTCTTGATGTACTTGTGCGAGTGAAGACAGAACAAAAAGTGTCTCCCAAATCGTGTATAGTTTTTTTCTTCCAATCAGTCATCCCAATAAATTCAAAATGGGAACAAAAATGGATAAAGAGGGCAACTTACCAAAACTCAGCCGATGCGTAAACCACTTAGCTGCCGATTAAGCTAGGGAAAATCCTCTTCCTCGTTCAACCTCCACAGATCAAGGCGACTTGATGCCTCAACGTCATTAAATTGCTCTATAACCAGCCTTAAAAGTTTCATCTTTTAGATTGGTTAAACAAGACAACCGGTCCTTAAAAGTAATTAACGTTTTATTTTTTATTCTTTATCTTTTAGACTGGTTATTATTAACAACCGGTCTTTAAAGTAGTTAACATTTTTTTTATTCCTTATCTTTTAGACCAGTTGTTGTTAATAAGTGGTCTTAAAAGTTCCATCTTTTAGACCGGTTAAACAAGACAACCGATTATAAAAGTAATTGACATTTTTTAAAATTTTTAGATCGGTTGTTTGAGAAACTGGTTTAAATAATATCTTTTGGATCTTATATTAAAGAAACCGGGCTAAAAAGTTCTTCATGTTTATGAAACTGTCACCTGTTATATTTTTTAGAGACGGTCAAAAAATGATTTTTTTTTTTTTGCTAATGGCATAGTGCCATGATTATCTCAATTGCTAGGCCGCTCATTGTTTTTTTTTTTTCTGTCAGAATAGTAACATATATTGATATTAGTAATAAAAGTTACATACAATGATTACACTGTGACAACGAACTGAAAGAAAACAAATCAGAATAAGAAGGCTAACAAGTACAACAACGCCAAACCAATAGAAAGGAAAGCTAGTCACCACAAAACAAATAGGAATAAGAGCAGCTTCAAAGATTTCATAGGCTTCCTTGCCATCCGAGGTTAGAAAGGATATGGAAGAAAGTGTTGGTTCCAAAACCCACCCGATCGGGCACACCTCCTTATAAGAAAAAGCTGCACATCAGTCAGCTACACAAACACCCCCAACTTGGGGAACAGTACAGAGAACACCCAACCTCAGACGAAACAAGACAAGTGAAATCCTGAAGAGAACTCTTACTCAACCAATGAAGCAACCTTGGTGACATCAACCACCCACCCAACAGATATTGGCTAACATAATTGATATGAATTCGCCCCCATTTACCAATCCTATCAATGGTTTTCTCCCAGATAAAGCACAAAATAATAGCAACCATCAATAAAACCCTTACCCCAAAGACACGAATCCAATCTACAAAAAGGAACACCACCATAATAACCCATAACCAGACCAACAGGGGACAAACACAGACCATAATTGGCCAAATCCACAACATCAGGAAACATAAATAAATAAAAAGCAAGAACAGAAAGAAAAACAGGAAAACCGACTGGAAAGAGAAAACCGATGTACCCCCACCATCGGAAACCGCCGACAAGCCAGAGACCGCCGGTGCACAGGTGACCACTGCCAAGGAAGAAGCCACCGTCGAACAAGAGGCCATCGACGAGCCAGGAATTACCATCGGAGAGGGCATCGGAGCAAAAACTCCCACCGCCGAGGATGAGGGAGGACCATCAACGCAACCACAGAACAGAGGACCACCGGATCTAGGAAGGCGGTGAAGCCGGAAACCAGAGGAGAACCGGCGCCGAACAAGAAGGACGGCCACCCCTCTATATCTCCGTTCCGGCCTAAAACCCGGCAGCACCTGACACCAAGAAGGCCGATCTGTGCTTCGGTTGCTATTGAGGCTCAGGAGGAGGCTCTCCGGCGGCATAGACGCCATCGCGAGGCAGAAGCACAGGCGAAGGAGACCTAGGGTTTGGCTCGGGCGAGAGAGAACGTGAGAGAGGAGAGTCGGGCGCTTAGGCCGCTCGTTGTTTGCTTTTTGGCTTTGGTTTGCTTCTGGTTTGTGTTTGGGTCCTCAATATTTCCTCTTGCGCTGCATAGAGCTTGGGAGTGCTACTACTCTTCTGTTGTTGGCAGATAGTCTTCACTAGTTGCCTCATATTCCTTCCTATGTTAATCTTTGAACCTTGTTGGTTCGATTGGGTGGCCCATGCCCTTAGGGGGACTTGCTGCAACATCTAGTAGCTTATGTTGGTTCATGTCTTCCTGTCTATATAGGACGCGTTTGGCAAGCTTTGTGGACTCTCTTTTGTTAGTTGCGAATCTCTTCCGAAGCCGAAGTCGTATAATGCTTTGTTGGTTTGCTGTTTCATGTGTTTTTCTTTGTTTTTTTGTTGTGGCCAGGGCCTGCTTGATCGATTTAATTAATGATGTGTATATGTACCATAATGGTCTCATTAACAAATCCAGTTTGACCAGATCTTATATACCAAAGAAAGGTAGTTAATTTAATAATTATGGGTAAATTTTTAATTTTGCCCTCATTTATAATTGGATATTTTTCAACTGTTTCTTCTCTCTCTATCTTCATAAGTACAGGTAAAATTGTCACGATCTAATTTATTATATGAAATTTAACTTATAAATAGGATCAAATTTTTTTGTTCAAAATGGACTTATAAATAGGATCAAAGTGATATAGTACATTCCTTCTCTAATGTCATCTTTTTATGATTTGTTCAATGTATTTTGCCTTTTTGTAAAAAATAAATATAAGGAAAATGACATGAAATTTTAATTTAAATAGATAATATTAAAAAAGTCTCATAACTCACAAATAATAAATGAAAGAACAATAATTAATAAATAGATAAGTTGTTATTAGTAAGTTTTGATATTTTTATGATATTATTTATTTTAGTTGAAACTTTAATAGCATTTCTCAAAAAAGGTGGGACCTAGCTAAATAAATATGCTCCAAGTTAAAGCTTTTTTCCATGGATGAGAAGGCGCTCGATTTCCACTTGTCACTTGTGGAGACTTTAATATGTTCTTATAGACTTTTATGGATTAAAATATGAGATAAGTTTTATTCCCTAAAATATAAATTGACTTTTAAGGCGTAAGTGAAAAAGAGCCTTAAATTGAGAAGAAAAAAAAAGAGTGTTAAAATGGTGGACTCATTCAACGGAATCGTGAAGTAGGGATGGAAATAGGTCAGGTCAAGATAGACTTTGGCTAAATAAGCCTGAGCCTGTAATAGAGGTTGAAGGCTTGAACCTGGGCCTGAGCCTAAATGCAGGCTTTATTTAAGGCTCAGGCCATAAGGCCCGGTAAGGCCTGAAACCTTTTTAAAGACCTACTTACAATATAGGCCTTTAAAAAGGCCTCATCTTATAGGCTTTGGAGGCTATAAAAATGCTTTGTACACATTAAGCCTATGAAAAAAACTATATAAATTTAAGTTTTTAGTAGAATATATAAATAAAAACAATAAATATTTTATTATTGATATTATATAAATATAATTATATTTATTTAATGTGTAAACAGGCCAGACCTGAAGGTTTACTGGCCAGACTTTAACTAAATAGGTCTGGCCTATTTATATATTTAGGTCTTTAAATAGACCTTGACCTGACCTTTTTAACAAACAGGCCAGATCAGACTAAATCCTAAATAGATTAGACTGTAGACCACCTGATAGAGGTCTGACCTATTTCCAACTTTCTTTCGTGAAGAGATTCTTTTCCCGACTTTCCTTTATATAGTATAACCATTTAAATTGCCCTCCTTGTCCAAAAATTTTCCTTCCCCTCTCGTCTTCGCTGCTAGTGCTAGTTCCCCTCCCCGTTCCTATCATCACTATGCGGAGAGTTGCCGGCAACGACGCTGTGGCGGAAGCAGTCGCTGGAAACATTGATATTCTGTCGGAGATCCTCCTCCGAGTGCCTGCCAAACCACTGCTCAAATTCAAATGCGTTTCGAAGCAATGGTTGACTCTTATCTCCGATCCACAATTCTGTCGCTCCCACACTCTTCGCCACCACAATCCTCATGCCCTCCCCAGCGCCCTTCTCCTCAACAACAATTACAGACCCTCTCCTCACTTCCAAGTCGTCCCTCTCCGAACTTCCAACTCCGTTTCACCTGTTGTTCGTGTTCCTTATTTCGATTACCTTAATGTTCCTCGCGTTACCATTCTTCAATCATGCAATGGCCTACTTCTCTGTTCCTCTGGCTTCCTCGTGACCGACGATGATCGTGGCTTCAGGTATTTTGTCTGCAACCCCACCACCAAGCAGTTCACTGTTGTTAATTTACCTGATCGGGAAGTTAGGGATCGCTTGATCACCCTTAATTTGGCTTTTGAACCTTCGAGATCCCCGCACTACAGAGTCATTTCAATCTCATCCGGAATTTCAGGTGTTACCGACGATGGTCTCAGTCTTGAAATTCGGGTGTATTCTTCGGAGACTGATTCTTGGAGCGAGTGTGGTGTTTGTTTCATTGCTTCCTTCAGTATGGCAATTCATGCTGGTGTTTACTGCAACGGTGCCATTCATTGGTCCAGCCAAGGTGAGGATTCTGTGTACTTTGAGGTAGACAGCCAATGCTTAAAAACTTTGCCAATGCCACCAGATACTGAGGATTGGGAATACAGAACTCTTGCGTATTTTGGGGAGTCCAGGGGTCACCTGCATCTGATACTGGTTGAACCTCATCAACGTGTGGTGTTTGATATTTTGGAGATTAATGAAGATTACTCTGGTTGGTCTGTGAGATACCATGTGGATCTCACTCCGATGCAAACTTCATTCCCGGAGCTGATATGGTATTTTAAGGAAAAGAATGAATCCTTTTCTATTTTGTGCGTTCTTCGTCAACCAAAAGAAGAGGACTCCATGGTTGTGTTGGTCGTGGATGGCAGAGTCATGTCCTTTAATTTGGTGAACCATACTTCAAGACAGCTCTGTGATTTAGAGCTTTGTGTCATGCCGGATGGTTGTGCTCCATTTTCTTATGAACGTAGTGAAGCGTTTCAGTACTTCGAGAGCCTTTCCATTCTTGGACCATCAACTGCATGAGGAGTCACAACCCTGAGTACGTATGGACTGTGTCATTTATATCAAACATGTAACATGAGTCATGACCACTTGTAGAAGGCTAAAAAAGAGAACTCCTTTTTGCCGTAACTTTGATATAAAACTGCCTGTTAAGTGGTGCTTCGTGTAAGTTATCAATAAGACTTTATTATTTGTATCTGATAAATGAAATTAGAGTTGGATCTTATACAATACTTCATTTCGTTCTTCTGGAAATCATCATGCCTGTAATATTTAGTTTATTTTTCTTCTAAATATGTTGATCATATTAAAACTTTAAAGCAGAGTTGTTGACCACTAAAATTCTATAAAAAGAATGAAGTGAGTCATCCAGATCTTTTGAAGCATGGGATGCTGTAAGAAGTAGTGTGGAATAGATTTATTGGAAGCACAGATGTCACTGCATTAACATAGATGGCATGAGACTGTTGTTCAATATGAACTCAGCTCCTATTTCAAAGTATCCACACTTGACAGATGAATTCAGCTGCAGAGCTCTTCAATGGTGGAGCCCATGACATGCCTTGTTCAATGGAATAGGAGGATCAGAAAATGATCCACCCACAATTTGTTCAAATACCCATTTATTAGCTGCCTGAGTGTAGTGCACACCATCCCAATTAACCCAAACCGATGGATCCTTGCATGGTTTTCCAACTAACACCTCTTTCCCATGAATCTTTACCTTTCCTCCACATCCAATATTTTTATTGTAGTTGTACTTCCCTCCATGCCCACAGCAAGCTCTCAGGGGTTCCATAAAACCTGCATTTATCAACCGAAAGTTCAAAACTCTTACCAGGATCACTCTCTTACATGGATCAAACAAGCCTTATAAAAGGAGGTCACTCACCATGCTTCTTTGCTTGACTGATGAGGGAGTACTTGACGGAGTAGACATCAACGTAGGTGATTGCAGCCAAGGGAAGTTCCTCTCTGAGTTGAAGCACAGCTGCTTTTAATTGACGATTGAAGTACTGAGCAACTTCGTTGTAAGGGGCGGCACATCCCGCTCTATCCATCCGAGTTGTTTTCTCTGGATGAAGGTCCAATATGTATGGCAAACAACCAACTGGACCTGTATTGTGTATCCAGAACGACCTCCCTCCATGATCATATGCATACTATCAAAAGCAAACAGATCAAAACACGCTTTCTACATAACAATTATAAAGTTAGCTTAAAACTGAATGTGAAAGCAACAGAGTTTTTAATCTAGGACTTTAGTTCACCTCGACAACGTTCTTGAACTGTGCCAAAATATCAGGAACATATGCTTTGACTTGATCAGTGGACATGTTATGGAAATAACCTGCTGTTAAGTCGTTCTGCCCGATATCGAAAGTGTATAATGCACGAGAAAAGTCTACTGCTTTTGGTAGCAATGCTGCATATAATCCTCCTGAGAAAAAAAAAAAATCCATGACATCTAAGCTAAGGTGAAATCTCAAGTTACCATTGACCGTTAGTTGTAGTTAGTTATTTTTGGGAGCGGATAGGGAAGTGAAAATGAAATCATATATGGACAGAGCCATTACCTTTATTGCGAAAAGTTTGAGATCTGCGCTGAAAATCACTGAATTGATTGAACTGAACGTCCAAAGAGAAAGGACTGAACCCACCAGTCTGACGAAGGGTTGTATTCTGAGGCCTGACGGTGGATCCGGCCGTGGCGAAGTTGGCTCCATGCGAAAAATTTGAGCCAACCGAATCAAGGAAAGCATTCAAATATGGTAGACCCAGCCGCTCAGCTTTTGAACAACAGTTTCAAATAAACAAAAGAATCTGTGTCATCAATGGTTAATTCTCTCACAACTAGATAGTTGCGAGTCTGCTAAAGAACAGAGTAACTCTACTAATAATTTGAGTGAAATATCTTTGGATCAATATGCGTGTGGATTAATTAGCACTGTTGGTCATTAATTATGTATATAACTGAAATTTAAAACCAATCGATCAGGCAAAGAATGGCGACACTATTTTTTTAAAAAATGCAGGATCTTTAAATTATTGAATCACACGACCCTATTTGCACGGAAGCTTTTTGTCCTTATGCGTTAGGAGCTGCACGTGACCCAATAATCTAACAGAAGGGCAGTAAACTAAGATTAAACATGATACGCTTGTCGCAACCTTTATGTTAGAAAAAATAATCTCTTAAGCATCTTTTCTTAAAAGCACAAGTCTACAGAAAATGACCACACTGTTGTTTCACGGTGGGGGAACTTTGGACTGATTTATATGCAGAAGTAAACACCCGACAGGGATGAGCTATACATTCATGTAGCCAAATTAATTGATGTTCTTATAACACATGACATTGATTGTTGCAAACACTTAACAAAGATCTGAATCAGAATTAATCGATTGAATGAGAGCGGTAGATGAACAGAGAGAGACAGAGGAGGTAAAAAGGTGGAAGGTGTACCTATGAAATCAATGACAAGACGGCCGTCGCAGTAGCGTCCGGCAGGGTGGTGGAAGAAAGACTCGCCGTGAGGAGGACCGGCTTGGCCGAAGGCAGCAGAGAGACCACCGGTGTCGGAATTGGAGTCGCCAAAGTTGAATATGGCCGGAAAATCACAGTCACTTGAAGCATCTGATAACAATGACATGAAAAGCCACGCACACAGAGCACAAACCTGAATCAACCTCATATTGCTAGTTCTATTATAGCGGCCAAAATCTGGGAGAGAGGAGATGAACAGAGAGGCTTCAGTGAATTGAAGAAGGCAAGTGAGACTGTATACGCAAAAGAGATAAGAGAAAGCAAAAGGGGACCTTTAGTATGATTTATACTATTATTTTATTTATAGAAATGTACTGTATGTAGTAAGATTCAGAGAATCAGAGTGAGGCGCACCGCTACTCCGCTAGGAGCCCACAAAGGACAGTTTTCTTGCTTTTTTAAGCTCTGAGGATGATGATCTTCTATCCTATCCTCATCCACGCGCGTCTGCAATCGGTGGACATTGTAATGAAGAATTTGTTTACGTTAGCCTTAGACTCTGGACTACATTTAACAATAAAAGGACATTAAATTACAGAAACGAAAATCATTCAGATAATATTGGAATCTTAATCATTTTAATCCGTTCATGATGCATAACGTCGTCTGTGATAATTAATGTTATCTGATGGAAATGAATAGTATGATTTGCTTACTTGATTTAACCTTTTACATTTGCAAACTTTTTAATTTGTACTGCCGCATGTAATTTAAAAGGAAAATTAAGTAATGCATGACAGAAGGGTATTGAGTTGGCAAGGCGTTTCACCATTTTAACTCCAGCCCTATCGTATCAATTATCAATTTATCATATCTCACTTTGAGGCCTCAGCCAAAAAATAAAAAAATAAAAAATATTATCATATCTCACATTGTCCAAAAAAAAATATTTATCACATCTCACAGACTTTTGGACCTGTTTGAATTACTGTCCGAAAAGTACTCCATGTAAGACCATACAAGCCTCTTCTCATATACTAATCCCTTACATAATAAATTAAGTTGAAAAAACATTTTCTACCGTGAATTCAAATATATACTTATTCTACTGCACTTTTCAGTTGAATCAAAAAATAACACCTAATGTGATTTCAATCATGAATGTCATTTATTTAATCTCAGATAAATATCATATAAAATTTCAAAACCCTCAAAAGTTTGTTAATATTTGTAAATAACATAAAGGTGACAAAGATCAAATTGAGATTTTAAAATATTGATGAATTTACCATTATGCCCTCACTTTCTCTTTCTTTCTCCTCACCATTTCTTCCTCTTCCTCTTCTAGTCGCCATGGTAAAATATTGATGAATTTATCATTTGTTAACTTACATGTTTTCATCAGTAAACGCTTTTTGTCAGCACCATTACTAAATTTGTCAATTCTATTATAAATTCTGGTGAAATGCCACAAATATGAGTGAATCTTAACTTATATGTTTTTATTAGCAAACACTTTTGTCAAAACTATTACAATTCTTTTTAAAACCACTATTAAACTTGCCGATCTCATTACGAATTTTGGTGAAATATCACAAATGTGGGTGAATCCCGACTTGCATGTTTTCATCAACAAAAACGTTTGTTAAAACCATTATTAAACTTGTCAATTTCATTATAAGTTTTGGTGAAATTGCGCAAAGAATCATTGTCTCAGTAGGGTCTTTTCAGTGGCATGTTTTGGTCCTCTTTCCCATTATTTAGAAAAAGTGACCCACCGGTTTAAGTATAAGATACTATCATTACCACCTGGATAATTAGATATCAAACCTATAATTGCAACGACCCAATTGCAAAAGCGGAGCTCTACCAACTCAGCTATATGTAACATCCCAATTTTTCTAATAGTAACTAATTAATTTTAGGAATAAGTTTGAAATAAGAAAGCTACCAGGTTCTTGATAATCAGTATTTTTCGATGCAATCAGGGTAAAGAAATCAGATATTAACTTGAATGGTAGATGGTTATGAAGTAGATAAGCATGTGATATTTGATCGGAAGATGAGTATTCGGTAGTTAGATGGTAGATGGAGATATGTATGGTAGCTACATATGAATGGTAGTTAGATGGTAGATGGAGATGTGTAGTTACATGGTAGATGGACATATGAATGGTAGATAAATGGTAGATGAGTAGTAGATGGACAAATGAATGGTAGATAAATGGTAGATGTGTAGTAGATGGACATGTGATTTTTGAAAAGTAGTTGAGACCCAAACTCTATAAATACCTCACCCCTTCTCATTTCTTTCACAATACAAGCACTCAAAACACATAGAGAGAGAGAGAGAGAGAGAAGGAAGGAGAGTCGGAGAATAATGATAGAAATTATTTGGTATTAAGAGCATTGGAGTATGGTAAAAATAAGCTTGGAATTGAGGTAACCTTGGTTATTCTTTTATATACTTGTCAAATGTATATATGTATTCATATTTATTAACTGTTTTGGGATTTGTTGTGCCTATGGAAGGCTTGATTTGAAATCTAATAAAGTTGTTTTGATGAGAGTGGATATTCTTGGATCCCTTGGTATCACTTTTCTTTTAACCGGGTTCAGTTTGACACCTCCTTAATTGTGATTACAAGGAGGGGAGCCATGTTGAAGTTATGAGTAATGGATATGTTTCGTTGGATAGTTATGAGTAATGGATATGTTTTGTTTGAGGATGTGTCATGTGTTAGATGGCTCCAGTCAACGGTTATAAGAGGTGATCAGGGTGATAAAGATGATCCATGCATCAATATTTGTTTGGCAGATTGCATATGTGAGATCTCTTGTGAAATATTGGAAAGTAAATTATGATGTTTTGGAACCCTTTTTGGGAGGAAGTTTTGGTAACCGAGTCGAGAACATTTGTGAAAGGTTTTTATATAAAGGCATATATTTTAATTATTGTGAATTTATAAATATGTTCTCGATCTTGGTTTGCATGTATATTTCTGAATAACCAATGGTTACGGGGATCTTTGGATCTTACGGTTATTATGTTTATTTTTTTTTTCAGGTGAATAATTTAGTAGGGAAATCAGGGAAGGCACATATGGAAAGCTCATGTTATGTTATTTTTATTTGTCATGACCATAAGACTTCCGCATTTTAAAAACTCTGATATACTATTTTGGATTTAAATTGGCCCTGTATAAATGGATCTTTACCTTTGGCCATATTGAAAATATGTATTTGGATGTTAAATATCCTACATCTGAGGTATTCCAAATATTTTGGCCAAGTTTTCGGGTATTAAAATTGAGGTGTTACATTTTTGGTATCAGAGCTAAAAGGTTCTGGCCAATTTGCTGACTTCCTAACAGTTTTCAAAAAAAAAAAAAAAAGAGGTCATGGCAAATTAAATTTCATAACGTGTGCACTTCCCTACATTTAGATTTGAAAATTTATTTGGTTAATTGTTTAACCTGTCTAGCGTTCTTGGGTATCTATCATTGTTAATGAGGATTGATGGTTTGAGGTTGTGATTAAGGTTTGATTGTGAATAAGGTTTGATATTTTATCAGAGTGGCGCAGCGGAAGATGATGAATTTTGAGGACAAAATTCCTTTTTAGGAGGGGAGAATTGTAACATCCCAATTTTTCTAATAGTAACTAATTAATTTTAGGAATAAGTTTGAAATAAGAAAGCTACCAGGTTCTTGATAATCAGTATTTTTCGATGCAATCAGGGTAAAGAAATCAGATATTAACTTGAATGGTAGATGGTTATGAAGTAGATAAGCATGTGATATTTGATCGGAAGATGAGTATTCGGTAGTTAGATGGTAGATGGAGATATGTATGGTAGCTACATATGAATGGTAGTTAGATGGTAGATGGAGATGTGTAGTTACATGGTAGATGGACATATGAATGGTAGATAAATGGTAGATGAGTAGTAGATGGACAAATGAATGGTAGATAAATGGTAGATGTGTAGTAGATGGACATGTGATTTTTGAAAAGTAGTTGAGACCCAAACTCTATAAATACCTCACCCCTTCTCATTTCTTTCACAATACAAGCACTCAAAACACATAGAGAGAGAGAGAGAGAGAGAAGGAAGGAGAGTCGGAGAATAATGATAGAAATTATTTGGTATTAAGAGCATTGGAGTATGGTAAAAATAAGCTTGGAATTGAGGTAACCTTGGTTATTCTTTTATATACTTGTCAAATGTATATATGTATTCATATTTATTAACTGTTTTGGGATTTGTTGTGCCTATGGAAGGCTTGATTTGAAATCTAATAAAGTTGTTTTGATGAGAGTGGATATTCTTGGATCCCTTGGTATCACTTTTCTTTTAACCGGGTTCAGTTTGACACCTCCTTAATTGTGATTACAAGGAGGGGAGCCATGTTGAAGTTATGAGTAATGGATATGTTTCGTTGGATAGTTATGAGTAATGGATATGTTTTGTTTGAGGATGTGTCATGTGTTAGATGGCTCCAGTCAACGGTTATAAGAGGTGATCAGGGTGATAAAGATGATCCATGCATCAATATTTGTTTGGCAGATTGCATATGTGAGATCTCTTGTGAAATATTGGAAAGTAAATTATGATGTTTTGGAACCCTTTTTGGGAGGAAGTTTTGGTAACCGAGTCGAGAACATTTGTGAAAGGTTTTTATATAAAGGCATATATTTTAATTATTGTGAATTTATAAATATGTTCTCGATCTTGGTTTGCATGTATATTTCTGAATAACCAATGGTTACGGGGATCTTTGGATCTTACGGTTATTATGTTTATTTTTTTTTTCAGGTGAATAATTTAGTAGGGAAATCAGGGAAGGCACATATGGAAAGCTCATGTTATGTTATTTTTATTTGTCATGACCATAAGACTTCCGCATTTTAAAAACTCTGATATACTATTTTGGATTTAAATTGGCCCTGTATAAATGGATCTTTACCTTTGGCCATATTGAAAATATGTATTTGGATGTTAAATATCCTACATCTGAGGTATTCCAAATATTTTGGCCAAGTTTTCGGGTATTAAAATTGAGGTGTTACACTATATCCCCCCAAGCCAAGTGTAGCATGTATGAGACTTGCATGTTTTCATCAGTAAACACTTTTATCAAAATCGTTACAATTTTTGTCAAAATTATTACTAAACTTGTCAATCTCATTACAAATTTTAGTGAAATGTCACAAATATAGGTGAATCCTAACTTGCACGTTTTTACCAGCAAACATTTTTGTCGAAACTATTATAATGCTTGTCAAAATTATTACTAAACTTGTTAATTTCATTACGAATTTTGTGAAACTCATTTTCCTGTTCACCTTCTTCTTCCTCAACCTCCTGAGCTCATTTTGCTATTCACCTTCTTCTTCCTCAACCTCTTAACTTCTTCTAACAACCCCAATTTCAACCTTCCTCCACCTTCACTTCTCTTCCTCGCTAGAGACAATTTTCATCTTCATCATCGCTAGCAAGCTTCGACCACCATTCCACCATCACCTTCCTCTGTTTTTTTGACAACCTTCACAACCTCATCATCACCTTCCTCCAGTTTTTCTGACGACAATTCAAACCAAAGGAGCGTCGCAAACACCTGAATCTGGGAGACCTTTATCTTCCACAATTTTCACTTTGCTCTACCTCCATCTTCATTCTATTATCATTGTCGCCTTTGCTTCACACAAAGAGAGGATGTCAAGAAAAGAAAGAAGAAGAGCGGGTGAGAAGAGAGAAAGAGAAAGAGATGGACATTTTAGTAAAAACATTTAAATTTCAAAGTCTCATATTCTTCCCAATCACCTCTGTATCCTTTTAATTCTTTAATAGACATTTTGAGGCTTTGGAAGTTCTTATAATATCTAAATAGGATTTTCCCTTTATTCAATTTATATTTTTTTAAAGAAATACATAAAGTTCATATTAATTGAATTGTTTTAATCAGATCTCTTCTATAGGAAACTCTTTCTGTGTCGAGGGCCAGTCTTCGTCTATGAATCTTTGTCTACCTCACTCGACCCACTTGCCGCTGATCATCTCGTGAACTAACTATCGATCAGGTTAACTTTTAAAAACTCGTCGGTCAAGTACTTTGATATGAAAATACCAGTTACATTTTTATGGAAATTATTATTTTCATATTATAAATATACTTTTTAATTATTTACAAAACACATGTTATAAACATCGTTGCCAGAGATAGATGGAGAAACTATTGGATTTCAAAGCTTATTCCTCTGTTTCCAATTTTTGCATGTTTCGAATGTTTGACGCGCCTTAACCCTGGTTTATAAGATAACTAGTTTTTTTTTTTTTTCCAACAAATGTAAACTTCATTAAATATAATTAACAGAAACAAACATCAGCAGACATGTCTAAAACACAACATAAAAAAAGGTTCAAAGCCAAGAAACCCAATCAACATCAAAATCTAAAACCCTAACCCTAATAAAAAGAAAGACAGCTTCGTGTGCCGTTGCCAAGATCTTAAAAAAAAAAAATCAATTTTAAGTGACTTTTTAACTTACATAAAATAGTTCATTAGAAGTTATGAAAAGACTAAAGAAGTAATAAAAAAATGTCACTTTTTTTTACCTAAAATAATCCAAATACAATATGTTAACCTGAATTAAACATATAGCCAGAAAATGTAAGAAGCACGTATTTTTATCATAGTAAAAACATTTTAATTAGTTATGATAATATTTATACGAAAAAGCCAATGCTCGTGCATATTAAATTAAATAATTAAATACTAAACAAATGGAATGCTCCAGGCCGTCCAGAAGAAGCGAGGGTCGCCATCCAGAAGCTTCTCCAGGATGAATGGGTCCCGCTACTTACCCCGCTATACTGCCGTTTGATTAAAAGACCGAAATCCATCCAACGGTCAATTTTCGACCAGGTTGACTACAGCCCACATCTTCCTCCTCGTTTTTTCCAGCTTCACTCACCAACTTCCTTATCCCTCCCTGCACCGAGCCCTTATCCCCCTCGGAGCTCTCGGCGATGGCGACTTCCCTCAGAACTCCCACCTTCCGGTCGCCTCTTCTCCCTTTGTCTTTCACTCCTCATAAACCATTATGCGTCTCTTTGAGACACACCGGTAGTTTTAGGCCCTTTTCTCTTGCCGCTCAGCAGTTGGGGAATACAGCATCGCTATGGGCAGTAAAACTCGTGCCCTTTGCTTTCGGCGGGGAAGCCGAAACCGCTGAGACTCACGAAGTTCACGAACCAGAAGTCCTGGTGGGTCATTCTGTACATCCTTTTTTTTTTTTTTTTTGATTGCTTATTATTAATTAATACAGTTCTGATTTCTGGAGATGCTCAATTAATTACATTTTAATTTTCATTCCTGCTAATTTTATTTTCGTATATTATGGCTGCCAAGCATTGGGGGTTTGTGTATCTAGCTTCGGAGATGTAGTACCAGAGTTTTGCGCTCAGTCTATGTAATTTCTGAAGGATGAATACTTCGTTTTTCCAGGAGGATAGTGTAGTGAAGAGGGTGAGTGTTACAGCTGAATGCTGAATCGAAAACAATTTTGTGAGTCTCGATTCCGCTGTGCATTCTCATAGAGGAAAATGAGGATCGTTATACTAGAATTGTCAAGGCTTTGAAATATGGATGGGGGATGCTAATGCAAAAAAGATAATTGAAAAATGAAATATGGTGCCTAGGCAAAGAATTAAACTGATACACGGCCAAGATTGTGTTGTTCATATAGAAAATTAAACCAATCTAAAAGTCTCTTGATTTGTGATATATTGACTGTTGAACTGAATTGCTGATGATGGTAAATTGCAATTTTTTTTGGGTCGATTTGAATTGCTTACTGATGAAAGTCTTGATTTATGCTTCGAGATTAATGAAGGGTAAATTGCACTAACTGAGACCGCAGGAGGCAAACTGCCCGTCAGTTGTTAATAATAGTATTAAATAAATTACTTTTCACAAGCAGAAATAATGACTAATAGTAATAAGTAATAAGAATATTAAGGATTCTTGGGTAGGTCTCCAATTATTTGATGCCAACTTTCATTTTTTCAAGTACCATTGCAATAATAACTTATCTTAGCTACTTGATAGGTTGGAAACTTTACAGCTTCCACTAAGGAACAAGGATACGTACTATTATATTGGAAATATATGATTTTTGGTCCAAAAATCTCTTAGTGAAAAGTGGGAATGTTTTTTGTTTTTTTATATAAGATCAAAAATCTGTTGCTCCTTTTTTACCAGTGAAGTGCTAAAAAAAGTCATAGAGTAAAAATAGTAATACATATGCACTTCTGGAATGAGGGTTAGTTGGAGTAATTCTTCCATGAATTTGTTTTGGACTTTTTGTTTGCCATGTCTTTCATTCTCCTTTAAGGTTTTTTTGATCAATCTATATGTATATTTTTTGTATCACCAATGTTGCCTGTGGTGCATATCTTTTGCTAGGGAGTACTTTATATCGTTGAAAAACGAAGTCTTTTTTTTTTTTTTGTGCCACTTTTTTCTAGTAATGTGCCTCTTCTTTCTACACAATCATATCTTGAGCTGTATACTATTTAACTTTCTGGATTTATGTTGTCATTCCATTTTCGTAGTTTTATTGTCTCTGCCTTACTGAATATAATTCTTACTGAATGAGTATCTATGATTGAGGTTCAGACTGTTGAATAGAAGCATCCAGAAATTTGAATTCTTGATCCTCTCTCAATTTGCTGGCAGTCTGATATGTTCATGTAACAGGATTCCTTAGATGGTGGTGTTGGTGCGGAGGACGATACAGGTGACAGTGAAGTTAATGATGCTGAGGAAACACCTGTTTCACCCCTCCTAACATTATTTCAGTCTTACAAAGAAGCAATAGCTAATAATGATGAAACCAAAATTACTGAGTTGGAGTCATCATTGAAATCTATCGAGGATGAGAAAAATGGTCTTGAAAGACAAATTACTTCTTTATCTGAAGTGCTATCAATAGAAAAAGAACGGATTCTGAGAATTAGTGCTGACTTTGACAATTTCCGCAAGAGGACCGAAAGAGAACGCCTTTCACTGGTTACAAATGCTGAAGGGGAAGTTGTGGAAAGTTTATTACCTGTACTGGATAATTTTGAGAGAGCAAAAGCTCAGATCAAGGTGGAGACAGAGGGAGAGGAAAAGATAAATAACAGCTACCAAAGTATATATAAACAGTTCATTGAAATTCTAACATCGCTTGGAGTTGAACATGTGGAGACAGTTGGAAAACCCTTTGATCCTTTGGTATGTTCATTCAACCCTTTTAGCTTATAGCCTTATACTGGTAGACGGAAATCCTATTTGATTTTGAACCCTTTTTTTTTCAGCGGTGATAATTATTTAGCCTTACCATCTTTAATTGTCTCTTCTTTTGGTAGATCAGGCCAGGAATTTGTTAACGTTTCATGGCGCACTATAACCAAGTTTATCACGTGGCCTGTTCAATTATCTGCTACACAACATGATGATGATATCCATGTTGAATTTGTTTGATTTTATCAAGCTAGAGTTATTTGACTTCATTAAATTTACCCCTATCTGCTTGGGTTTATACTGTAATGTATTCAGTCCACATGGTACTATTTTTGAGCATGCTCCTTTTCTGCGTGTAATGGTTTTTAGATAATAGAAAAATGTCCGCCTTTTTCTTGTTTTTGGGAAATAATGCTGTCATTTTGGCAGACTTTTTGAAACGCTCTCTTAACTTTCTTCAAATATCCTGAATACCTGGACACGCATAAAATTCAAAGCAGTTCTTGATTAAATCAAGCAATTTGATGAGTTTTTTATTAAAAAATCTACAATTATGTGTGTGGAGAACTCAATTTGGTTACGAAGTACTACTTTCAGTCCTTTGCTTGTAAGATGATTTTACCTGGAAACTAACTGAAATCCCAGGAAATTGGTAGTTTTACAAGCTAATTAGATATGTTAAGGCTTGAGCAGCTTATTGATAAATTAATATTTGCACTTCTGAAAGCTGCATGAAGCAATTATGCGTGAAGATTCCACTGAATTTGAGGAGGACGTCATAATTGAAGAATTCAGGAAGGGCTTCAAACTTGGGGAAAGACTCTTGCGTCCATCAATGGTGAAGGTATCAGCTGGTCCAGGACCTGCGAAGCCTGAGGGGGAAGAACCAGAAGAACAAGATACAAGTGAAATACCTGAGGGTAGTCAAGAAAATGAGGGCAGTGCAGAATCGGAGTCTGCTTGAAAGATCAAATTTTGTGCTCGTGTTCAGTTTTCTAGAAGTAGCAGTAAGTTCAATAACAGAAACATAATGTTGGGTGTGAAAGCTGCTGAAGAAACGTTGAAGCGTAGCTGTGATACTGTTTTTAAGATTATGAATTGCGATTTCAGCTTTGAATGCCCTCACGCATGGCCTCGTAGAGTTGAGTTATATCTCATGAATGCTTTGTTCCAGGAATCATTCTTTGCTTTATAAAGAATTCCCCCCCCCCCCCCCCCTCAAATTTTGTATTCCCAAAACATTTGGTCAGAGAGCATTTTGACTGTATCATAGTAGTATCATTCCAAATGAAATATGGATGAACTTGTAAGCGTTGAATCTTGATTCACTGGCACTGGCAGCCATGTGGAATGCAGCCTTCTGGTGGCCTACTTGTTCTCTGATTGATGGCTAAGTGAGGAGGTTGAGATTGCTGTGTATACTTTGATGAGGGGTCTGACAATTTGGATAGAAATAGTTCATGTTCAAATAAATATTTTGATTTGATGATCAAAACAGGAAAGTTTGCAACGTTTATTAGGATTGAGACTTTTCATGCCATCCGATGGAAACAAAAATCACTACGTCAACTGAATAAAAATTGCTTTAATTCTTTCTTTCCATCGGGATGAATAAGTGACACATAATTCAAAATAGACAGGCATTAAATTCAAAGTAGTTCTTGCTTGATTCAATTTATGGGTTTTCTATTGAAATTATATATATATATATATATCATATCTGTGGAGAATTCCATGTGTATTCTTGGTTACGAAGTGCAAATTTCAGTCCTTTGCTTGTAAGATGATTTTACGGGGAAACTAGTTCAAATCCCAGCAAGCTCTCAGTCTTATAATGTTCCTAAACGCATGACCCGCGTACGTGCAGCTTCTTTGTTTGGGCCAATCCAAGGCGATTACCAGGGGCCGACTCTGTTCATTAGCGTCCAGAATGGTTGTCTTCTCATTTTTGTGTGTAAATTATAAGTATAACCAAGGATCAAATTTTGAAAAAATTTATTTAGGATCAAATTTATTTATCAAAAAAGGATCAAATTTATAAATATTTTATTTATAAAAAAAATTTATAAATATTTTATTTTTAAAGATTCTGAATATGTGAAATTATTATGAATAGTTATAGTCCTCTGTAAAAATAATAAATTTTAATTACAAAATTGCTCCAGCCTTTTATTATGATTCTACTCTTATTTAACACTAGTACAACATTGACTTGCTACTTTCACTTCAATTATTCAACACTCACTTCCAAAATTTTCAAGTTGCCAATGCCATTATTTTTTGTTTGGCTAAGGGTTTTTCTTGCTATGCTTAGACCGTAAAGGATTTTTATTTCTTTTAACATTTGTGTTTTTTGAGATTCAAACTTATGTACTCCTATCCTAATGTCATTATTTAACTCTAATATGGAAAAAATTCATGACTTGTACTTTCATAATTCAATGCTTTCAAAATTTTCAAGTAGCACTATTTACCCCATCTAAAACTAGTAAGTGTCAGTTCTATTATTTAATTCTAATACAATGAAAATTTAAAACTTTTAATTTCATTACACTAGACTCGTAATTTACAAGTTGCTCCAACCTTTTATACCACAAGCTGTATTTCATTGGAACAAGGATCCTATACAAAAATTGTCACTCCGAACAATACTAAAAAACACATGGGATTATTATAATACTCCTATCCTCTTTATTCATAATTATCTAATTAGCTTAGATTAAGGAAGTTAACTTAGTTAGTTAATATGATATGTATTTTTTAAAACACTTTAGTTATTTTCGTTAATTCTCCTTTCCCTCTCCTCTTTAATTATTGTTGAGGAAGCATTAAGATATATTGACAAATATAAAAATTATATCTTATATTTAAAACTAATAACAATCCCAAAGTTTTAGAATTAGCTGAGGAGGGAGTGACGGACTTTTTTTTTTGGTCCTCAAAAGATAGAGTGTACGATACTTCCTCCGGTCCTAATTATAAGAGTTAGTTGACTTTTTTGGAGAGATTAAAGAAGATAATTAAATTATTTTAGAGTATTTTTATTTTTTCTCAAAACTAATTAGTTTGACTAATAAACTAATATATAATATAAAGATACATAACATATTAAATGATTAAGTAACTTATTTAGTTTCCTTAATCTCTTAAAAATTAACTAGATCTTATAATTAGGATTAGTACTATAATTAGATAGTACTACTTAGATAACCTAAACATCACGTGTGACATGTGCAAAGCTCTGCTATGTCCTGTGTCCCCACAAAGCGTTGGAGACATCCGTGGGGAAATTCAGGCCTAATGGATCCGTTTATCGGCCAAAAAGTCAAAAAAAAAAAAAAAAAAGGTATAACTCTCAGAATGAGACGGGAGAATTGAATTTAATAATTAATATACCCTTTGAGTCCAAAATATAGAAAACTGAAGGAGGTAGTACTATCTCCAGTCTTATTTATAAGAGTTAGTTGACTTTATTTTGTAGAGATTAAGGAAACTAGATAAATTATTTAATTCTTTCATATATTAAACATTCTTAGATTGTATATTAGTTTATTAGTCAAACTAATAAGTTTGAAGAAAAAATAAAAATAAAAATACTTTAAAATAATTTAATTAACTTTCTTAATCTCTCCAAAAAAATTAACTAGCTCTTATAATTAGAATCAAGGGAATACTTTGATTAGATACTACTTAGATAACTTAAACATCACGTGTGACATGTGCAAAGCTCTGCCATGTCCTGTGTCCCCACAAAGCGTTGGAGACATCCGTGGGGAAATTCAGGCCTAGTGGATTCGTTTATCGGCCGAAAAGTCCCAAAAAAAAAAGAGTATACCCTCAGAATGAAACGGGACAATTGAATTTAATAATTAATATACCCTTTGAGTCCTAAATATAGAAAACCGGAGGAGGACTTGTACTGGAATAACGCCAGCCTGGTCTTGCTAAAAATACATATGTGTATTATTTTCGGGAGTGTCTAATACCATATGTTTTTTTTTGGAGAGAGCTTGTAAAACCATACTGTTAAATATGTTAACCTCCGTTAGTAGGACCCACATTTTTTAAAAAATAAAAATGTTTACAATTTTAAAATTCCTCTTCTGCCCCTTGACTTTATCTTCTCTCCTCCCTCCTTCATCTTCTCCTTTTTTCGCCCTGGCCTTACCCTTCTCTCCTTCCTCCTTCATCTTCTTCGCGGCGTGAAATCTCTGTTTTTGTATCCTAGATGATTCGAACGAGGATGAATGACAGGCATTAGAACAACACAGGGTCACCGAGAGCGCCTACGTCACCAATGATGTCGTCGATGGACTGTCATGCTCAGGCAGGTTTCGCTACGTCGTTCAATATGAGAGATGCCCAGATGATGATGATTAGGAAGCTTGCTGGATTGAGCAGAAGAAAGGAAATTGTAACACGGTGGTTATGATTAGAGCCTTAAGAGAAGGTAAATGTTAGGAAGCTTGTTGGATTGAGTAGAAGAAAATTTTGTTCTTGTCTCCCTGATTCTACTGAAAGCTTGAACCTGGTGTACACATTGCAATGTTAGACCACTCGTTATCGCTATTCCAACAGCTCGAATCACCATTACTCTGCATCTCCGAACCTGGATCCACAACCCGTTCAACAGAACTAACATTCGCCCCAAATTCACCACCTTCGGCCATTTTCACACCCGACCCATTTGGATTCAAACCCTCCAAAACACTCCCCAGATGCCCAGATGATGATGATGCCAGAAGTGAACTGAAACTCCCACTCATCGGGTCAGTATAAACACGGGTCGGGTCTGTGCCTCTGATGGCCGACAAAACTGACGGAGACGAAGTCACAGGTAATCGATTGGTACTGGTCGATGATCGCTTTGAGTTCTTCCAATTTCCACCTCCGACGGGGATGTTACAGAGAGTCCCTCCTCTAGTCCAGTACTTTTTGCAACTCTTACAGAAATGGCGTGGTTGCGAGAGATTATAATTTTTTTAGTAGCAGAACTTAGTGTTTGTGGAATCACAACGTGGGCACTTGACTTTTTGTTGTTGTTCTGTCAATCCATGGCTCTTCATGGATTGAAATAACGTTGGGTCTTGCATTGCACTTTATGGCTCTGCATAGTTTGGGGAGGGGAGGGGAAGAAAAATTATTTGTGGTGGGGTCCACATGAGTTTTCGGGTATGCATGGTAACACTCCTAGAATGACTTTTTTCTTAATTTCTGTACCCTGGAACAAAAAGGGATGGGAATTGCGTTTGGTAAATCCGGTTTTTTTTTTACTCCCAGGATGAACCGGTTTATTTTTTGTGCTGGGGAGTAAAAAAAAGAAGCTAAAAATTTTGGCTTCTCTATTCCAGGGCATAAAATCAGAATTTATTTTTCCCTCAATCGAAGCAGAAATTTACCCTCGTTCACCACCACCACCGCTGTTGCCACCCCCAACACCACCACCGCCCCCCGCCCCCGCCCCCGCCCCACCACCACCACCACCACCACCACCACCACCACCACTGCCCGACCACCACCGCCACCACACCACCACCACAGCCACCGCCCCACCACCACCCCCACCGCCGCCGCCGCCGCCGCCGCCACCACCACCTCACCGCCGCCGCGACCACCACCACCACTACCCCCACCACCACCACCACCACCATCGCCATTGCCGCCGCCACATAAATAATTTTTTGAATATAAAAATTACATAAATAGTTTTTTTAGGAAATTTAAATTTAAGTTTATTTGTAAAGTATAATAATTATATTAATTATTAAAGAAAAGGACAAAATGGTAAAAATAATTCATTAATTCTTTATCTTCCTCCCTTACTATTTTTTTAATTCTCAAACAAGAGGAGGAAAAGTGTGTTACCAAACGTAATTCTGATTCTCGGAGTAAAAATAAAATAGGTTAACAAACGTAATTCTGATTCTTAGAACTTTTCCAAAGCACAGAATCAAAAAAAACTGTTTCATCTCAGAAATAGTGTTGGGCAACAGAATGATTGTCATGCACACTCAAACCTCCCCTTTAAATTTTTCCCTCCATTTTCTCTCCCCCCAAACCAATAAGAGCCTATGTGTTTGTGAGAATGCCTGAATGAAAAAAAAGTAAGAGGGTTTTGATTGGTGTAAAGAACAATTCTCAAAGTTCAACGCTGGTTCAGAAGAGTTGCAGAGATGAGAGATGCAGGTTGGGGGGGAGAGGGTGTTGATGAAGGATATTTTAGTATTTTCATAATGTATTTAATAGAAGTTAAGGTAATTTAACTGTCATGGTATTTTCGCTCTAGTTTTATAAGCTTATCTGTATTTTTGCTCCAAAAAAAAATATATGGTACTGAATGCTTCTAAAAGTAAAGCACATGTGTATTTTTGTCCCTTAGTCTAATATAAAACCGGAACCATTACGCATTCAATGATTTTGGACCCATTCCCAACAAACCAAAATCATGTCTGCTCCTCAACCCATCATCACTTCCTCTCACTGGCCCCTCCTAATTTTGATGCAAAATTTAATGTTATTTATATCCCTCACGAACTGGATTCACGCTATTGCATTTTGCCGCGATTATTGACAAGCAACCAACTCTAGATCAATGTTTGAGGAGTTGTTTCGTTTCTTTCCCCTCTTTCTTTCGTCTGTTTACCTTTCTAATCTATCCAAAAATAAATAAAAAATTATTATTATCATTAATATTGAAAACAGTATTTTGTCGGTGTAGTGAGTTCGGAGGAGAGTGTTGTTGGGCCAATGGTGTTACTGTTGTTGGCTTGTTGCCATCATTATTAATGTTTTTATTAATAATTTAACTTTTTTTTTGTCAAATTTAAAATTTTATCTTCAATTACATGTGTATGTAGTATTAAAAAAATATTCATGTTATTTTCAATTATTTTTCATTTTATTTGACTTTTCAAACATTATTTCAAATAAAAGTCCATTTAAAAAAAAATCACTTTTGTCACTAATATATCAAACATAAATTACAATGGTAAACATTAAAGGCTACGAACGAGATTTGGCATTTACTTGTTTAGTTAGGGCCTTAGGGGGTGGGGAGTTGAAAGCTATGAAGCACCGACACTCCGACACCCGTTCGACACTCCGACACTCTCCGACACTCCTATTTTTTAAAAATATGTGTGGTTTTGAATATTACTAAATTAATGATGAATTTTTCTTTTATATTTTTTTTAAAAAAGGAGGCAGGGCTTTTATGATAAGGTCGAATCTACGATGAGCCAAAGCTGGAGACTAGGATTTTACGAAATATTGAATTTGAATGTAAATTATAATATATACATCTTTAAAATCAAAACGTGTCCTAACGTGTCGAAATTTAGATTTTTTTAGGATTAACATGTCAGAGTATCGAGTCGTGTCGTATTTCGTGTCTCGTATCAGTATCGATGCAACATAGGTTGAAAGTAGAAAGTAGAAAGTAGACAAAGCAAACTTGGTTTGCATGCCAAGAGAAGTGAAAGCAGACGCAAGTGCACAAGTCAACATCCCTGTTTTGATTCCCTCACACTACTTAACTTAGGTTCAAAGACAAGAAAATCCCAACCCAACACACCACAACGCAAAGTACCACTTCTCTCTTCCTCCTTCCTTCTTTTATTATAAGATATTGCTTCTTCATATGAACACGCAACATGTCGCGGAGTATTTCATTTTCTATTTGTTTGCGGCCCAGGTTTCAGATATTCTAAGTTCCTCACCACCGCCACTGCCCCACCACTGCCGCCGCTGTCGCCACCATGCCCCCCACCACCGCCACCATTCTCACCGCCACTGCCACCACTGCCCCCGCCACCGCCACCACCACCATCGCCCCCCTCCCCCACTGCCGCCTCCACCGCCCCCCGCCACCATCACCACCGCGATCGCCATATAAATAATTTTTTGAATATAAAAATTACATAAATAATTTTTTTAGGAAATTTAAATTTAAGTTTATTTGTAAAGTATAATAATTATATTAATTATTAAAGAAAAGGACAAAATGGTAAAAATAACTCATTAATCATTTATCTTCCTCCCTTCCTATTTTTTTTAACTCCCAAACAAGAGGAAGAAAAATGTGTTACCAAACGTAATTCTGATTCTGAAAGTAAAAATAAAATGGGTTAACAAACGTAATTCTGATTCTCAGAATTCTTCCAAAGCACAGAATCTGAAAAAAATTGTTTCATCTCAGAAACAGTACTGGGCAACAGAATAGTTGCATGCACACCTATAATCTCACTTTTATCCTATCTTCCATTTGCAAAAACTCATTTTAAACAAAATTACTTCTGGCACTGTTATCAAACAGGCAACATATTCTCACTCCAATGCCATTAGGATGCGAGCGAGGACAATATGGCCTCCTCCAGACTTCACCATCCATCCATACCAATGCCATGGTGTGAATACATACACGTGATTGGCAAAATAAGTGAAGAAATTAATATTTTAGTTCTTATAATTTTAACTCAGTCCATATATTTTAACTCAATACAAGCCAAAACAAAACTTTTTTCATACACTTACCTTATACATGGTAAATCACATTTTAGATAGCTTTTACTACCAATACAAACATGCGCTCGCTTATTATTAAAACTTCTTGATTATTGCATTACTTTTTCTTAGACATCTTAATAATTCTCCTAACAGCTGGATGTGTAATTGGGATCACATGAGAAGGTTGAAAAATGCATCTCAACCGCCAAAAGCCACTTTTTAGCTTTTTGTGATGTTTGGATAAACTTTTTTTTTTGTCCAGGATTTAAATGAAATTTTCCCTAATTTTTAAATAAATATTTTGATTTGATGATCAAAACAGAAAATTGGCAACGATTATTAGGATTGAGACTCTTCATTCCATCCGAAAAAAAAAAAAGAAAAAAGAAAAATCACACTATCAATATTTTTTTTTTACTTTAATTCTTTCATTCCAAATTTCCAATGGGATGGATTAGGCCCATTGGTATGCAGAAGAGGTGAGAATGGAATATGGGCAAATTTCCTCGTTTTGTATACTTTTGGCATTAAATCTTTGTAGAAACTTAAGTTCCTGAGCTCATCAATCTTTCTTTAAAGGAAGGAATATAAAATCCCACCAGAATTGGTGGGAACTCAGTCTTTCTATAAACAATGAAACTTTCAGACATATTTACCTCTTATAAAACATTTATTTTTTATAAGGCAGAAAAATAGGATTACATTCAAATTTATACGACAACTTTGAATTTGACAAGAGAATATTTTAGAAAAATTTGATTTTTTTTGGTGAAATAAATGTCCTATCATAAAATTCAAATTTAACACACAAATTTTATTTTCATTTTTTTCTTCCGAAATAAATGCTTCGTCATTAAATTCTAATTTGACCCATAAATTCGAATTCAAAGCAAGCAAATTTGTATTAAATTTGAATTATAAAAAAAAATATTTTTCCTTTTCATTTTGAATTAATTACTTTGGGATTGGTTATTCTGTCTATCCTTATTTTGCCCTCTCTCCCCCACCTCCCACCCTCTCTCTTAGAAAAATCCTAAACCAGACCGAAACTGAATTGTTGATGTCTCAAAATCGTCCGCTAGGAATTTTTGCAGAAATCATATTTATAAAAATCAAAGGATTGTTGCAAAAATCACACTTATCAAACTGAATCTCTCTACATGAAATTTTCATCCTCCAACAAGTTTTGATTCAATCGAAACCCTCTTTAAATCGTTCTCTAAATCAAACCCATCCTTCTATCAAACTGTTGAAGTCAAAAACGTTTGGTTTTCCCTTCTCTTTTCTTCTCGTTTATAGAGGGTATTCTGGAGATTTTATCATTTGCTTGGCTCGCCAATCTTCGGTGAGTAGAGGGGCTTATCGCGTTTTAGAATCTGTGAAACTCGATTTCCTGCTTCTTTATGGGTACCCTTTTCTTGCTTCGTAATGGAATGCCACTTTTTAATTGTTAAACTTTCTTCTTCCACCTAGGTTTGAGCCATTTGACGTAAATAAGGTACTGCACATGTAGATTGCAAGCAGAGGCGAACCTATATATTAGACAGGGGGCAAGTGCCTGCCCTTGAATTGGAGATTTGTTTTTTTTAAAAAAATAATGCATGTTTGAATGATTGTCTACTCTGAAATTAAGTGTTCACCCTTAATACATCAAGACTACACTTCATAATCAGATT
This sequence comes from Acacia crassicarpa, assembly GCA_034222035.1. Lineage (NCBI taxonomy): Eukaryota > Viridiplantae > Streptophyta > Magnoliopsida > Fabales > Fabaceae > Acacia > Acacia crassicarpa. Next base: position 63,663,203 of record JAWXYG010000002.1, on the reverse strand, counting down.
GGGGATGAATGGTTGAATGATTGTTTAGTGTCTTACATTAAAAAAGATGTATTTGATAGTGTTACGGATCGGCCCAATAGGCCCAGGTCCAGACCTCGGCCCAACTACGCCCACGGTGGGATCTGCATTATATTAGGAAAGGATCCGAGATCCCACGGATTTAGGATCTCATCAATAAGGATTCTCCTTCAATCATAATCCCAACAAATCAGCCCATGATCTATCAATCAGGGATATCGCCCATCAATATGGAGATATACGCACCAGACTCCTCTATAAATAGGGGAAACCCTAAACAGGTGCACACGTTCTATCTTATGCTCTATTTACATTCCGTCACACAGAGCACACACCTCACTCCCCTGGCTACGTTCCTTCCAGTTTATCACGAACTACGTGGACTTTGATCCCTTCAGAGGGTACGTAGGCTCTAGGCTTGACAACCTAGTCAAGTCCAATCTCTGTGTTCTTAGGACAGAACATTGGCGCCGACCGTGGGGATCTATAAACTTCAATCCCCGTGACCACTGATGGTGAGCACTAGAAGCCACACCAGAAACCCCCAACCGATGGGAGTAGACCCCCAGCCAAGCCAACCACCATCGGATCAACCGCCGGAGCAACCACGGCGACAAAACACCCCCGAAGGGCATGTCACTGACACGGCAACCACCCCTTCAGCAGAGGATCAGCAGCCATTAGGAGCACTCACCGTGGCTCCAACGAGAGACGTCCAAGCAGTTGAAGCCGACGTCCGCATCATTCGGAGGACGCAGGAGTCGTTCCTCCAGCGACTAGAAAACAAGGAGAAACGAGACGACCTGCAGAGGCGGGCCGACTTTGAAGCCATTAGCCGAATGATCCAGGAAGCGCTCGACAAAGATCGCCGGTAGGGAGACCGCCGGAGAAACCATAGGCGGGGAAGGAGAGCCCCCGTGGATGATAGCAGTTCCTCGAGCAACTCAGAGCCGAGGAACACGCGCCGCGGCAACCGCAAACCGGGTCGGAGGACGAGTGAAGAACGAGGCAGACCACGGTCCCCGGAAAACAGAGAGAAACACGGTGTCGGTCTTAACCGCACTGATCGGCCTGCAAGAGAGGACCGAGACCAAGAAGAGCCCCGTGTGGAGGATAGAACTCCCCAGACCCGCAGATCACCTCGCCATGGATCCTCGTGAATATCGAGTCACGTTCTTGTCGGACTCTGGAGGATCCCCGTTTTCAAGGGAGGCGGCCACGGCCCGTTATCCGAAGCATTTCGATTTGGCCGACCTTCCGAAGTACGATGGAACCCAAGATCCACGCAACCACCTTGATGTGTTCGAAAAGCTGATGTGGGTACAGCAAATTCGCGGCCCAGTCATCCAGCGTCTTTTCGCGGCCACCCTGCACGGGCCCGAACACAGATGGCTGACCTCTCTCCCGGACAACTCAATCCGGAGCTATGAAGACCTCGGACGCAAGTTCGAATTGTGTTTCGCCACTAGTAAAAAACAGCCAAAGACCACATTCACGCTGAGCAAGGTACGACAGATGAAAGGGGAGGCCCTACAGAAGTACCTGGATCGGTTCCGCGATGTAGCAATGTAGGTGCGATCGCTGCCCGAAGACGTCCACGTACACTGCCTAGTCAATGGACTAGATCCTTCATCCTGGCTGGCCCGACACCTATGCAAGAACCCGGTGTACACCTTGACCGAATTCTATACAGAGGCGAAGAAATACTTGAAAATGGAGCAGATGGAGGCGGCCAATGCCGACGAACCCGAACGGACTAGGAAGAGCCCGCCCAGTGATGAGGAACGGCCAGGAGGGACGAAGGCCGGCCCCTAAAGACGGAACCAAGAAGGCCGAGCCAAGCCTGATTGAGCCGATCAAAAGGCCAAGTACGATAGCTATACCCCGCTAAATGTCCCTCGGTCTCAAGTGTGGAAAGAGGTAGCCCAGGCCGAGGTGAAGCGGGTGGACAAGCCGAGGCCGATTAGAGGGCGCTCCAGCATGGACCGCTCCAAGTTCTGCAACTTCCACGACTGCCACGGCCATACGACCGACGAGTGCTATGACCTCTGCGATGCTATCAAGAAGTTCATAAGAGATAGGAAGCTGCGTCAGTATGTGACCAAGACTCAGGGAAGGACGAGTGGCAAGCGCACTGACCGCGGCCGCAGTAGAAGCCCGCCCAAGGAAACTCGGAAGCAGGGGAAGAAGCAGAGGACTGCCTCAGACGACGAATTTCTCGACGTAGATTTCCAGTGCAACGTCGTCAGCGGAGGATTCGGAGGAGGAGGAGACACTGTAAGCCAACGGAAGAAATACCTCCGCGAGGTACTGACCGTCCGAGACCTCCCCAAGTTCAAGGAGGACCCCAAAAGGCCGAAGCCGCCTACCTTGACCTTCACCGACGAGGAGCTGAAAGACGTCATACCCGGCCACCTGGATGGACTGGTAATTACTGGAACCTTGGTTAATTGCCGAGTTAAAAGAATTTTCGTGGATGCAGGGAGCTCGGCCGATATTATAAGCTGGGATGCCTACAAAAGGAAGCACCTCGACAAGGAGGACCTCAAGCCATGCAAAACCACCCTGATTGGGTTCAACGGCGAACAGTCTTTCTCGAAAGGATACATCGACCTCAGGCTGACCCTGGGGACCAAGGAAGCTTTCAAGTCCGAGCGAGTGAGATTCGTAGTCACCAACTTTCGATCCCCCTACAATATCATCCTAGGCAGACCAACGATCCACGACTGGGACATTCTGGTATCCACCAAACACCAAAAACTGAAGATGGTCAACAATAAGAACCAGATAGTTGTGGTATCCGGAGACCAGAAAGAGTCGAGGCAATGCTACTTCGAAGCTCTCCGGGTCGAGGAAGGAGGACCCTCGTCTCCACCTCGGCTCGGATCCAATGAGCACGTAGTTGAAGCCGGCTCGGATGAGCGCCCGCGGTAGCAAGTCAACATGGTAGAGCTCGACCTCCGAGAGCAAGATAATCCAAGGCCTGAGCCAGAAGGAGAGTTGGAGGAAATAGTGCTAGGCGAAGACCCATCCAAGACCGCCAAAATTGGCCGAGACATGGAGGACGGCCTAAAGGCTCTTATGATTCACTTCCTAAGGCAGAACCAAGACGTCTTCGCATGGACCTCGGCCGAAGTACCCGGCATCGACCCCCACTTCTGCTGCCATAAGCTCGGCATATGGCCGGGATCAAGACCAGTGGCACAGAAGAAGAGGAACATTGCGGACAACAGGCAGAAGGCCCTGGAGGACCACGTAGAGGAGCTCCTAGCGGCCGGCTTCATCCGAGAGGTGTAGTACACCACCTGGCTCTCCAACGTAGTGATGGGCCTCAAACCCAGCGGCAAATGGAGAGTCTGCGTCGACTACACCAACCTCAACAAGGCCTGCCCAAAGGACTCCTACCCGATGCCTAACATCGACAAGCTTGTGGACAACTCTGCCGGGTACCAGCTCCTCTCCTTCATGGATGCCTACTCCGGTTATAACCAGATCGCCATGCATCCCGATGACCAAGAAAAGACCGCCTTCATGACTGATAAGGCGAATTACTGCTACAACGTCATGCCTTTTGGACTGAAGAATGCCGGGGCCACCTACCAAAGGATGATGAACCGGGTCTTCGAGGATCAGATCGGGCGCAACATAGAGGTCTACATAGACGACATGATCGTCAAGTCGAAACTGCCACAAGACCACATCCGGGACCTAGAACAGACGTTTGAAAAGTTAAGAAGACATCGAATCAGGTTGAACCCGGCCAAATGTGCCTTCGGAGTTCCGGCTGGGAAATTCCTAGGCTTCATGCTGACTAACAGAGGGATAGAAGCCAACCCGGACAAGTGTAAGGTCGTGCTCGACATGTAGCGCCCGAGGACCAAGAAGGAGGTACAGCAGCTAACAGGCCGACTAGCCACCCTGACGTGTTTTTTACCAAAGTCGGCGGAGAAAGCCCTACCTCTCTTCAAGTTGCTGAAGAAGGAAACCCGAGGCGGCTGGAACCCAGATTGTGACGCCGCCTTCTCAGAAATCAAGAGATGCTTGGCAACCCTGCCGGTTCTTACCAAGCCGGACACCGGGGAGACCTTATTCCTCTACCTGTCAATCGGCAATGAAGCTGTAAGCGCCGCCCTAGTGAAGGAGTCCGAAACCGGGCAGACACCCATATACTTCATCAGCAAGGCCTTACAAAACTCTGAACTCCGGTACCAGAAACTGGAGAAAGTAGCTTTTGCCTTACTCACCGCGGCACGAAGACTCCGGCCTTATTTCCAGGGGCATCGGATCGTGGTACGAACCAGTCAGCCGATCCGACAGATTCTCCACAAGCCCGATTTAGCCGGAAGAATGACCAATTGGGCCATAGAACTGTCCGAGTTCGACATCACATTCGAAGCCCGACAGGCGATTAAGTCCCAGGCACTCGCGGATTTCATCAGGGAACTCACCCCGGCCACCTCTAATGACGGGATTTGGAAGGTCTACGTGGATGGTTCGTCCAATGCAAAAGGCAGCGGTGCAGGAGTCATCGTGGAAAGCCCGCAAGGGGTAGCCACCAAGCACTCTCTTCACTTAAAGTTTCAGACCTCCAACAATCAGGCCGAATACGAGGCCCTGCTGGCCGGACTGCTTCAGGCAAAGGACAATGGCGCCCAACGGGTAAAGGTTTTAACCGACTCGCAGCTCGTCGCAGCTCAGATTGACGGCACTTATCAGGCAAAAGACCCACTCATGGCCAAATACCTGAACCGGGCCAAAGAACTCATGGCCGAATTCGAGGAGGTTACGGTTTCCCACATCCCAAGAGAGGAGAACGCCCAGGCCGACATCCTCTCTAAGCTGACAAGTACAAAGGGGCCGGATAACCACAGGACTGCGATCGAGCAAAATCTGACCGAGCCGAGCTGCATCATGGCCATCTCAGCAGGCCTCGACTGGAGGAAGCCGATAGAAGACTACCTCGAAAGGGGAATCATCCCTACCGACACCACCGAGGCCAAGAAGCTTATCAGAGAGGCCGCCCTCTACGCCATGGTTGATGACCAACTATACAGAAAGGGGCTCCATTGCCCGATGATGAGGTGTCTCGGCGATTCTGAAGCAAAATATGTGCTGGCCGAACTCCACGAAGGCAGCAACGACCACCACATGGGGGGCAAGGCACTCGCCCGAAAGGCGCTACGCGCCGGCTACTACTGGCCCACTATGAAGCATGACGCCATGGAAAAGGCTAAGACGTGCGACAACTGCCAGAAACACGCCAGGATCATATGGCCGCCGCCCTCCGAACTGAAAGGAATGCCAGCCCCCTGGCCCTTCTACAAGTGGGGCATGGACATCCTCGGACCCTTCCGACCGGCGCAGGGACAATGCAGATGGCTCATAGTCGCTGTAGACTACTTCACCAAGTGGATCGAGGCAGAGCCACTCGCCACAATTACCTCGGCCAGGGTTATGAAGTTCTTCCGGCACAACATCGTCTCCCGCTTCGGGATACCAGCCGAGGTCGTCACTGACAATGGCACCCAATTCATGGACCATCGTTTCCAAGCGCTGATGTCCAACCTGGACATCAAGCAGCACTTCTCATCCGTGGAACATCCCCAGACAAATGGCCAGGCCAAAGTCGCCAACAAAGTCGTCCTGGACGGACTCAAGAGGCGAATGTTGCAGGCCGAGACCAACTGGACCGAGCAGCTCCACAGCGTCCTGTGGGGATATCGCACGAGCGTACAGTCTTCGACCCAAGAAACCCCGTATGGGCTAACCTATGGATGTGAGGCAATGATCCCGGTTGAAATTGGACAACCTTCCTGGAGAAAGGTCAGAGCCAGATAGGAGGGGCAGGAATCGAACGACGACGCCTTGAAGACTGACTTGGACCTCATTGATGAAATCCGGGTTACGGCGCACTGCCGGGAACTAGCCGCCAAGCAACTACTCGCGGCTAAGTACAATAGAAAGGTCAGATCTCGGTCTTTCAACCGAGGCAACCTAGTACTCCGACGGGCCGACATAGGCAACAAGAATGTCAAGGACGGGAAGCTGGCGGCAAACTGGGAAGAGCCCTACCGGATTAAGGAAAAGCTCGACGGAGGAGCATATACCCTCGAGACTTTGGCGCGAAAGCCCATCAAAAGGACATGGAATGCCGACAAGCTGAAGATCTACTATAGCTAGACTCTTTCTCGGCAGTGTTTGTTTGCTTTTACGATTGTTCCTTTCCTCGCATTTGTTTTCCTTTCGTTTTGAGTCCAAGTTATGTCATTTCTGATTATGATGCTTTGTAAAGCCCCGTAGGGCCATTTTTTTCTATCAATAAAGGATCCTGTTGAGCAAACTATGAATGTGCACAATACTCGCTTAAGAGTGAAGCCGAAGCCATGAAGCTCGGCCAAAAACGGCAAGACCGAGGCAATGGAGCCTGGACAGTAAGCCGAAAGCTGAGGTCATAAAGCCCGGCACTAGCCATAGGCACTGCGATAGCGAAGCCCGGCCAAAGAAACAAAAGCCGAGGTATATAAACCCGGCACTCAAAAAATGGCCCCGAGGTCGTGAACCCGGCCAAGAGAATTAAAAAACATCTAGATGTACGAAAACCGGCCGTTGTATTCCGACAGGCATTGGTTAGAGCTCGGCAAGGGCGCCACACATGGCCCTTCGTGAAATTGACGCGTCAACGCTCGCTCGGCTAAGCAAGCAGCCTACCATGCCGACCCTGATCAGGTCAAAATGTCCGACCCTAGGCAGACGAAGCCTTGGTTAGACACGTGATAGCCCTGCCCTTACGCCGGTTAAACTTAATCCGACTACGCGAAAGTTGGAGCTCGACTATTGGAAAGCCGAGCCGAGGCAGTACGGTTAGTTATGCCTGACGAGGCTGGAACAAGACGACCTTACCCCAACCTCCCACACGCTAAGTGTGGTAGAGCAACAACGGCCTGTACATATGCAGCCGACAAACACTCAAACTTAAGCAAAAGAATGATAAAATTATCCATTGCCTAAGTTATCTAAACGGCCCGTACTCACACGGCCGACCAATGCTTAAGCTCAGACAAAAGGATGACAGAATCCACTGTCTAGAGCATCTAGATGACTTGCACCCAAGCAGCCGACGAACACCCAAACTTAGACAAAAGAGAGATAAGCTCACCCATTGTCTAAGGTATCTAAACGCTTACAAGCCGACGATTATGCAAACCAAGGCGAAAGGATGAAGACGGAACGTAAACCATTCATCGCCTAAGGTAGCTAAACGAGCTCGGAAATACAGTAAAAGGATGATGAAAATTAAAATCATTCATTGCCACACACGGGCAAAGGGATGGTAAATATTTCAATCGTTCATTATTGTCAAAAGTTACAAGGGAACCAACGCCCCAAAAACACAAAAGAAAAGCTAACGCTACTCGGACGGCTTGGCCACAGGACCCTCGACCTAAGGGGACTCAGCCTCAGCACCAGCGGGTCCCCCGACGGCGGAAGGAGCATCGGCAGAACCGGCAGCAACAGGAGACTCGTAAGGGATCAGAGTCCCATCTTCCTGAACGAAGGCACGGTAGTCATACCCGCCCACGTTCAGGACAACACCCGGGTTGAAGAACCGGATCTGCGCCAGAGCCTGCTTGAAGCACTCTGCGGCGGTCTCCACCAGGGCGTCCATGGCCTCCTGCCAACCCACTTTCTCAGCTTCAAGAGCTTTTTGAAGCCCCTCCTTCTCATTCGCCAAAGAGTTGCGCTGCTGTTGGAGGACCCTCATCGCAGCAATGCCCTCCGCCATCCCCTTCTGGGCCCGGGCGCATTCCTCAGCAACCTTCTTGGCTTCCGCCCGGGCAAGCTGAAGCTCTTGATCGGCCTTAACAGCCGCAGCCTTCGCGGTATCCCGCTCCACCCGAGCGACAGCCAGTTCCGCCCGGACCCCATCCAGTTCTGCCAGAGCAGCATCCCGCTCGGCCCAGCCCTTGGCGAGTTCCTCTCCAGCTGACCTAGCCTTGGCTTCGGCCACCTCCAGCTCCTCCTTGAGTTCGCCGACAGACGCGGCCTTAGCCTCCGCCGCAGACAAACCCTTAGCCAATTCCTCCACCTGCGCCTTCAGCCTCTGGACGTCAGCATGGGAACGGGCATATTGCTCCCGAACCAGGATTAAAGCTTGATTGTATCCCACCGCACGGCAGAGCTCCCTCTGGTTTCTATGTAGCTCGTCCAGGGCCGGCTGAGTTAGCATGGCGCAACCAGTGAAATGCCGAGGGGGGAGGAAAGCTACATCTACCTCAGGAACTACCCCCTCGTTCCATAAATGCCTACGGGGAAGAACAGACTTCGACCTCATTGGGGGAGGGGGAGGAGGAGGAAGCGACAAAGGCGAGGGTGGATCCGGTAGGGAACCAGCCGACTCATCAACCATGAATTCGGCCTCGATCTCCTCATCGAAAATCAAGACTTCCTTCCCCCTGGAGGCCACGGAGGCGGCAGCGGTCTCTGGACCCTCAGAAGCCGGGGGCCCGGTGGCAGGAGGAGACTGGGCAATCACTGGGGAGGATGGGGCAACCTCATCAATGGAAGGACCCAGACTAACCGTGCCCTTCTTCGCCTTCTTCGAAGCCTCAGCGGCACTGGCACCTTCAGAAGCGCCCTGCTTCTTCGGGTGACTGGGAGAGGCAGCAGCCGGATTCGCCGCATGAAGGTAAAGAGGGAGCGAGCTCATATCTCGGCCTGAAAAAAGAAAAGAAACCAGGTCAGAATATTCGTGAACCCAAAAAACAAAATCCAAGACAAAAACATAAGCAGCACACTACTAAAATCCCTACTGGTAGAAGGCAATGGCTCAGCGCCATCCCAGAAATGAAGAAGCTAGCCGGCCTCACACCATACTCGGCCACCAAAGCCTCAATCCGTGGCAGAGCAAAGGCTGACTCTGGCAGAAGGGCCTCCCGCGAAACTTGGAAGGAGAGAGCCTTGACTTTGTAATGACCCTCCGTCCAATACAAGGGAAAGCAGCCGTCCCCCTCCAAGAACCAGGGCCGCTCCCCAGGCACGGCCTCGACCTTAAAAAACGCCCCCTTAAAGCGTTTGAAGGAGTCGGAGAAGGGCGTCATCAACTTGCGCTCCGAGTTGATCTAGAGGGATACCAGGCCCCTCAGCTTGTCACTCCCCTTAGGCAGGCTGGGGGTAAAGGGTCCAAAGAAATAAAAGAAAAGATTGGCCGTGCACGGAATGGGACTAGGGAAGTGACCACACAGCCTCTCAAAGGCTACAAGGTAGGCCCAACCATTTGGATGAAGCTGGGATGGAGCGAGGCAAAGATGCCGCAACGCCTCCATTTGGAAGGGGGAGAAACGAAGAGAAACTTGCACCTGCGTCAAGTAATCCCGGTAAAAGAAGAAGAAGTCTGGTTGACCCTCCGACTGAGTCGCGCAGATAGGCTCCTCGGATTCCGGACGCCTGAGCACACACCCCGGCATGGCCGGGACCTTCAAGCGCGCTATGTCCGCCTCAGACATCAGCGACGGGGTAGCCAGCACATCGTGAGATACCCAGCCATATTGACGAATCAAAGCCTCGAGCGGACTAGAAGAGTCCGAACCACTGGCCTCCGAGCGCTTTTTGGACGACCCAGACTTTGGAGCCATAAATAAATCTATACGAAAATAAACAAAGCTGGTATTAGCAGAAAGGCAGAAATACCTGGCAAAGACATAGTACCAGGCAAAAAAGGCCGCGAACTCGGACGAACGGGGGCACGAGAGGGGGCAACCGGGGCGGACCAATGCCGACACGAGCCGAGTAAAGCGGAAGCCTCGGCATCTCCACCGCGAGCCATCAAAGCAGAAGCCTCCGCCAGGCAATCCTAACAAGGGCCAAGATAACCATCCGGAGCAGACGCCTGGCCGACAACGGAAGGGCCCTCATAAAAGCTAAGAGGCTGGGTCATCACCACCGAGGATCCGGACCCGGAAGAGGAGCCTATCCCGGCCCCACCGGATGAACCAAGAGAAATGGCACGCGCCAACAGCCGGAAGGGACGGCGAGGAATTGGAATCGAGACCCTGGCCGAAGATGGACGAGCCCCAGCTCGCCCCGGACGAACAGCGCCACCGCGGCATAGAGGATCCAAAACCCCCATAGCAGGCGGTTCACCCCCAAGAACCCAGTAAGTAGCCCTGGGGAGACGTGCACGGAGGAACATTTCCTCCTCAGGCGTTAATGACGCCCTTGGCCTAGAAGCACTCCTACCTCTCACCATGCTTAGAAGCCTAAAACACTAAGCAGTTGGTGTCTAAGGGCAAGAAACAGGGCAAATTTCAGGGCGATGGCGCTATGGAAACCCAGAAGCCCAGAAATGAAGAACACATACAGCGATTCCCAGAATAAACGGTAAAATGTGGAAAACTACCGAACAAATGCACAAGGGAATAAGCGGAATACCTGTATAAAGAAAATGGAAGAGACTGGAACGCTGGAAGTTGGCGAAAGTCTCGGACAAAGAAGAATCCCCTCTTAAGCTCTAGTGAAATCAAAGAAAAATCTGGGCAAGAGAGTGAAGTAGCGGGAAAAAGTAGAAAAAAGAAGAAAGAGGGCTATTTAAAAGCCAACACAAGGGTGCAACAGTCTATTCCCGCACAGACATGACGGATTGACTCAGCACGACGCAAGCGCAATAAATGCACGAGAACCTCGAAAGGTGAAAAGGCGCGGTGGTTGCAGAACGCACCCAATAAAAGCCTGACACCTGTACAACCATGATGATGGCGCGGTAAGAGCAAATCCCAAAGCGTCCGGAGAATCCCAGAAGACAGAAGGGCCAGAAACTCGGGCAGGACAAATAACTACCCGAACCAACCCGGCGTTCTAGGCAGGACGGGGAAAGATTAAGCCGACCATTGCTCCGGACCGGACTGATGGCCACAGCACCCCAAAGCCGACTCGGTCTAAACAAAGGACCTCGGCCATAAAGGGGACCGGGGGCATAAAACACCTCGGCCGTCCAGAAGCCTGAACAACCAAGCTGGGGGGCAACTGTTACAGACCAGCCCAATAGGCCTAGGTCCAGACCTCGGCCCAACTACGCCCACGGTGGGATCTGCATTATATTAGGAAAGGATCCGAGATCCCACGGATTTAGGATCTCATCAATAAGGATTCTCCTTCAATCATAATCCCAACAAATCAGCCCATGATCTATCAATCAGGGATATCGCCCATCAATATGGAGATATACGCACCAGACTCCTCTATAAATAGGGGGAAACCCTAAACAGGTGCACACGTTCTATCTTATGCTCTATTTACATTCCGTCACACAGAGCACACATCCCACTCCCCTGGCTACGTGCCTTCCAGTTTATCACGAACTACGTAGACTTTGATCCCTTTAGAGGGTACGTAGGCTCTAGGCTTGACAACCTAGTCAAGTCCAATCTCTGTGTTCTTAGGACAGAACAGATAGTATTGATAATAAGACAATTATGATGAAATTCCAAAAAAAAAAAAAGGCCTGGAAGGATGACATTATAATTATTTTTATTGTAATATACTTTTGTTATTAAAATATATGTACTTGAACTTATTGAGTGCCCACCTTTCATTGTAATTTTACGTAGCTGCATTTCTAACAACACTTAGCCTTACTTTTCTAAATGACGGGTTTGTAAAATAACTGCCTTTCTTATTACATCATCAGTATTCACTTGATTTCATGAATATTTTTTTGATATCGTTTTCTTTTTTATATTTTTTTGTTTTTTTAATACATTTAAAACTTTTCTTAAAAAAAGGGGGGGCGGCACCCCCAAACGTCCGAATCCCCCTGCCACTAGTACCCACCCTTCATAAAATTTCTAGATCCACCTCTGATTGTAGGGCTTTCAGTTCAGGATTTTTCCAAGAAAACATACAGGAAGCATAAATTAGAGAGATAAGGAAGAGCCTTGAAAAATTGTTTCTTCCTAGCGGAGGGGAGAGAGAGGGTGGGAGGCGGCGGAAGAGAGGAAAGAATAAAAGGGTTTATTTTATCTCTCAAGTCTTTACCATTAGATGAGATTATAATCTAACAGTATTTAGAAAGGTAGACAAAATAACTTATCTCAATTACTTTTGAAAGTAAAATAAGTATTTTCTAATTACTTCCCAACTGCCACCCTTTATTTAATTCTTATACAACAAAATTTTTAAACTTTTACTTTCATTACACAAGACTCATAACTTACAAGTTGCTCCAACCTTTTACCTTAAGCTGTATTTCACAGGTGACGGTTTTATTATCCAGCACTAAGATAACAAAAAATTACAACTTCCAATTCAGCCAAGGAGAGTTGGCATAGGATTTGGTCAAAGTCTTAAAAAGATGTGTGTTCGATCCCCGCTACCGTCGTTGGGACTTCTTTGGTAGGCAATCTCGTAAGTCCCCAGTAAGTGCTCAAAGAGCCTGGAGCCGTGCCCTGACCTTGGTGGAGGACTGATGCCGAACCCCTCCAAAACTTTTAAGTAAAAAAAAAAAAGAAAAAAAAAAAGCAACTTCCAATTCAATTATTTTACACCCAACTTGTTTAGTGTGTGAATCCAACAAATTTCATATGTAAGGAATTGCTTTTACTAAGCATCTTAACTGACGGCACCGGCGCCGTTAGTTATTAGAAGGTGGGTTAAAGATTATTTAACAATTGATAAATAATTATCTGATTGATAAGGTCATAACTTCGTCTTGTTTCATCTCCATAGTCCATTCGGAGAGCTTACGGCGTATTTTCATTCTTTTTAAATTTTTAATCTTAATATGTAAATAAATTTTGAGTGGCCAAAAAAATTAATTTGTAAATAAATTGAGACAAGGATCCCATACTAAAATTGTCACCCCCTATAGTACTAAGAAACACGTGGGATTATTATAATACTTTCTTGTTCTTAATATAAAATATTTTTATTTAATTTGATTTAATTAAATAAGTTAGTTAGGTTGGATAATATTGTATATATTCGCTAAAATATTTTATTTATCTACCTTAATTTCACTTTTTCTCCTCCCTTTAATTAAATTATTATGGATGGAGCATTAATATATATTGACAAAATTTATGATGGATATAAAAACATTTTTGCTCAGATGGATATAAAAAACATGACAATTCAGAAGTCAATAACATAATTAAAAGCATTTTCTGTTACACCTCAAGAAAAAAGGCATAGTAGAAGCAAGTATCAGGATTTTCACTGAAATACCAATAACTCATAATTCTTGAGCTGGTTCGCCTCCCTCGGTTTCACCTTTAGCTGGTTCTCTGTCTCGTCGGCGGCACAGGCGCCTCCTCTCGAGCTACAACCGCGGTAGAAGTGCAGATCGGATCTCGAGCCAGGAGAAGACGAGTTTTAGTTTAGAAGAGAGACATAAAGCGGCGGCGATCCTTCTTCTCCGGCGCAGGCTCTTCTCTGGTGTCCGTCCTCATCGGCTCTCCAGCTGTGGTATCAGTCTGATTTCTGAGTTCGGCTGTGGCCCTCTCTCACTCCTGGCAGTGGGAGCTATTGTCACCATGTTTCCCGATCCGATGGTCTCCGGCGAAAGGGACGTCGGTGGTAATGGGAGCTATGTTCCTTTTCCTTTGTTTTTATTATTATTGTTTCATGTCTGTGATTTGCTTGTGTTGATGAGGTCTCTGGCGAAGGGGACGACCATGGTTGTGGTTCCTGTTTTCTGGAGTTATTTTCCTCTATTTATGTGGTTTTGGATTTGCAATTTTGGGGGAAGGGTTTTATGGATGGTTGATTGTGCTATGGGCTTTACTTATGAGAGGACCATTCTTAGGGTTGTTCGATGGTGACAGATCCAAATTACTAGTATTAGCCTTAGTTGTTTGGTTGGTGTTCGCCAGATTTACTTAAGTGGAGGAAAAAAAGTAATCTTATGGACTTCATTGGTTTTCTTTCTGAGGTTGGGTTTTCTTTGGTTCTTGCCTTTTATCGGGGTGTTTGTGTAGCTGATCTAATTGCAGCTTATCCTTATAAGAAGGTGTGCCCTGTTGGGTGAGTTTTACAACCAACACCTTCTTTCTTGTTTCTTCTAACCTTGGATGTTCAGAAAGTCGGTGCAGTCTCTGAGGCTTTTATTCCTACCTCTTCAGTGATTTTGGTTAGTTTTTTTCTCATTTGGTTTGTACTGTTTTATGTACTTATGTTTCTGTTATTGTTCTTGTTCTAGCTTATTTATTTCAATTGTAATTGTTCTGATTCATTTTATTTCAGTTATGATCGTTATGTTTGGATGTATCTTTTATTTGAGTAGTAATATAAGTACCTTTGAGCAAAAAAAGAAGTCAATAACATAATTATTCTCTGCAGTAACGTGTCGCTCTCTAGTACCCGAATAACGCCAGCCTGGCCCAATTACTTTATCATATTCTCACTTCGATGCCATCGGGATGCGAGCGAGGACAATATGGTCTTCTCCGGACTTCACCATATGGTGTGAATAAATACACGTTGTCGGCTAAATAAATAAAAGGGGAGAATTTTTATTATGGTTCCTCTAATTTTGATTTAGTCTTAACTCACTCCATATATTTTAATTTCACGCAACTCAGTTTTTATAATTTTGATTTGGAATTAACTTAGTCCATCAGTTTTAACTCATTGTAACTCAGTTCATATAGTTCAAACATTTTATAATTGAGATTGAGTTGTAGTGAGTTATTTGAATTTGAACTTTTCCTATCAAACTTATGCTAGGACAATTTAAGAAGAATTTATTATAAAATTTTAAGGAAAGGATTTAATCACTAAAAAGTTTCATAATCAGTAAGCAGCATATAGTAACAATATTTGGTGTAGGAACATAACAAGAGTTTTATTCCACTCATACATGTTTGAATTAGCATTAAAGAAGCACGTTAACGCAAGCTAAAATAAAATTTCTCTTATATATTTATCTTATACACTATGAATAACTATTTATGCAGCTTCTACAGCCAATCCAAACATACGCTCTCTTGTTATTGGAATATTTTTTGGTTAGTGCATTGCTTTTTCTTAAATATTATATAGTAATTCTCTCAACAACTTAGGGTGTGTTTGGGATCATGTTAGAAGGTTCAAAAGTGCATTCCAAACACCAAAAGGCAATGGATCAACTTTGTTTCCTTCCCAATCAGACTTTGAAGAAACAACTGCTTCAAGCCATAAGCAAAAAATTCATGCTTTTGTTTTTTTTTCCCCACCGTGAATAGAGAATAATTAAATTCTTATTACTTAGTGAAAAAAGATATTGGATCCCACCTTTTATTAAAAGGGAAAATTATAATAAAGAACCTAAGAAAAATTATCTTTAGTAAGATTTCTTATATTCTCTCTAACTAAATTATAAATTAAAGTGATTGATGGATAATGATAAATAAAAAATAATTCAAATAACCGGATTGTTTCTCATACATTCTGATATGCAAAGCAAGCGTCTGCCCTATTGTAACACCTCAATTTTAATACCCGAAAACTTGGCCAAAATATTTGGAATACCTCAGATGTAGGATATTTAACATCCAAATACATATTTTCAATATGGCCAAAAGTAAAAATCCATTTATACAGGGCCAATTTTAAATCCAAAATAGTATATCAGAGTTTTTAAAATGCGGAAGTCTTATGGTCATGACAAATAAAAATAACATAACATGAGCTTTCCATATGTGCCTTCCCTGATTTCCCTACTAAATTATTCACCTGAAAAAAAAATAAACATAATAACCGTAAGATCCAAAGATCCCCGTAACCATTGGTTATTCAGAAATATACATGCAAACCAAGTTCGAGAACATATTTATAAATTCACAATAATTAAAATATATGCTTTTATATAAAAACCTTTCACAAATGTTCTCTACTCGGTTACCAAAACTTCCTCCCAAAAAGGGTTCCAAAACATCATAATTTACTTTCCAATATTTCACAAGAGATCTCACATATGCAATCTGCCAAACAAATATTGATGCATGGATCATCCTTATCACCCTGATCACCTCTTATAACCGTTGACTGGAGCCATCTAACACATAACACATCCTCCAACAAAACATATCCATTACTCATAACTATCCAACGAAACATATCCATTACTCATAACTTCAACATGGCTCCCCTCCTTGTAATCACAATTAAGGAGGTGTCAAACTGAACCCGGTTAAAAGAAAAGTGATACCAAGGGATCCAAGAATATCCAATCTCATCAAAATAACTTTATTAGATTTCAAATCATGCCTTCCATAGGCACAACAAATCCCAAAACAGTTAATAAATATGAATATATATATATACATTTGACAAGTATATAAAAGAATAACCAAGGTTACCTCAATTTCAAGCTTATTTTTACCATACTCCAATGCTCTTAATACCAAATAATTTCTATCATTATTCTCCGACTCTCCTTCCTCCTCTCTCTCTCTCTCTCTATGTGTTTTGAGTGTTTGTATTGTGAAAGAAATGAGAAGGGGTGAGGTATTTATAGAGTTTGGGTCTCAACTACTTTTCTAAAATCACATGTCCATCTACTACACATCTACCATTTATCTACCATTCATTTGTCCATCTACTACTCATCTACCATTTATCTACCATTCATATGTCCATCTACCATGTAACTACACATCTCCATCTACCATCTAACTACCATTCATATGTAGCTACCATACATATCTCCATCTACCATCTAACTACCGAATACTCATCTTCCGATCAAATATCACATGCTTATCTACTTCATAACCATCTACCATTCAAGTTAATATCTGATTTCTTTACCCTGATTGCATCGAAAAATACTGATTATCAAGAACCTAGTAGCTTTCTTATTTCAAACTTATTCCTAAAATTAATTAGTTACTATTAGAAAAATTGGGATGTTACAATTCTCCCCTCCTAAAAAGGAATTTTGTCCTCAAAATTCATCATCTTCCGTTGCGCCACTCTGATAAAATATCAAACCTTATTCACAATCAAACCTTAATCACAACCTCAAACCATCAATCCTCATTAACAATGATAGATACCCAAGAACGCTAGACAGGTTAAACAATTAACCAAATAAATTTTCAAATCTAAATGTAGGGAAGTGCACACGTTATGAAATTTAATTTGCCATGACCTTTTTTTTTTTTTTGAAAACTGTTAGGAAATCAGCAAATTGGCCAGAACCTTTTAGCTCTGATACCAAAAATGTAACACCTCAATTTTAATACCCGAAAACTTGGCCAAAATATTTGGAATACCTCAGATGTAGGATATTTAACATCCAAATACATATTTTCAATATGGCCAAAAGTAAAAATCCATTTATACAGGGCCAATTTTAAATCCAAAATAGTATATCAGAGTTTTTAAAATGCGGAAGTCTTATGGTCATGACAAATAAAAATAACATAACATGAGCTTTCCATATGTGCCTTCCCTGATTTCCCTACTAAATTATTCACCTGAAAAAAAAATAAACATAATAACCGTAAGATCCAAAGATCCCCGTAACCATTGGTTATTCAGAAATATACATGCAAACCAAGTTCGAGAACATATTTATAAATTCACAATAATTAAAATATATGTTTTTATATAAAAACCTTTCACAAATGTTCTCTACTCGGTTACCAAAACTTCCTCCCAAAAAGGGTTCCAAAACATCATAATTTACTTTCCAATATTTCACAAGAGATCTCACATATGCAATCTGCCAAACAAATATTGATGCATGGATCATCCTTATCACCCTGATCACCTCTTATAACCGTTGACTGGAGCCATCTAACACATAACACATCCTCCAACAAAACATATCCATTACTCATAACTATCCAACGAAACATATCCATTACTCATAACTTCAACATGGCTCCCCTCCTTGTAATCACAATTAAGGAGGTGTCAAACTGAACCCGGTTAAAAGAAAAGTGATACCAAGGGATCCAAGAATATCCAATCTCATCAAAATAACTTTATTAGATTTCAAATCATGCCTTCCATAGGCACAACAAATCCCAAAACAGTTAATAAATATGAATATATATATATACATTTGACAAGTATATAAAAGAATAACCAAGGTTACCTCAATTTCAAGCTTATTTTTACCATACTCCAATGCTCTTAATACCAAATAATTTCTATCATTATTCTCCGACTCTCCTTCCTCCTCTCTCTCTCTCTCTCTATGTGTTTTGAGTGTTTGTATTGTGAAAGAAATGAGAAGGGGTGAGGTATTTATAGAGTTTGGGTCTCAACTACTTTTCTAAAATCACATGTCCATCTACTACACATCTACCATTTATCTACCATTCATTTGTCCATCTACTACTCATCTACCATTTATCTACCATTCATATGTCCATCTACCATGTAACTACACATCTCCATCTACCATCTAACTACCATTCATATGTAGCTACCATACATATCTCCATCTACCATCTAACTACCGAATACTCATCTTCCGATCAAATATCACATGCTTATCTACTTCATAACCATCTACCATTCAAGTTAATATCTGATTTCTTTACCCTGATTGCATCGAAAAAATACTGATTATCAAGAACCTAGTAGCTTTCTTATTTCAAACTTATTCCTAAAATTAATTAGTTACTATTAGAAAAATTGGGATGTTACACTATCACCTTGTAATAATTGCCTTTCATTTTCCCACAGTACACAATGTTGCCACCACAAGACCCCATTAATGTGGTGGTTAGCGGTGCCCGCAATATTGCAGTTATATAGTACTAATGGTAGTGAAAACATAGATTTTACTTGAAAAAGGAAGGAGGATGAAAAATCGTAAAACATAAAATCGTAAAAATTTAAAAGCGTTTGGAAAATCAATAAAATCGTTTTAATAAAAAAAAATCATAAAAACATAAAATCGCAGTGATAAATCGAGTTTTTAATTACTATCGACTATGAGTACCAATATTTAATTCATTTCTGATTCAATTCAGATTTAGAAATCAATCCAAGCACTATTGCAGCCTCTGAAGCAAGTTTTTTTTTTTTTTTGGGGGTTCGACAAAATGAAAGCAATTGAATCTAAATACAATCCACTTCGTCCCTTAGATCCTCTGATGTTGCTCTTAAATGTCAGTGATTGAATGAACAGCGTGTTGCCACGCCGCATCTATTTATTTGAATAGGTCTTCAACTGTAATTCTCCTCCACTGTTTATGCAAAAAAGGAAAAAAAAAACCAGGTTATTTAAATTAATTTTTATCTATCATTATCCACCAATCACTTTAGATTCTAATTCAGTTAGAAATAATATAGGAAATATGGTTAAGGGCAATTTAGTCTTTTTATTCTAATGTTTTAATTTCTAGTCATTTAAAATAATTATCATTTTATGGTCCTTCTTAATAAATATTATTTTACTTACGTTCTTTATTATAATTTTCCCTTATTAAAATAACATTTTAGTACTTACTTATAACTTATAAATCCACCTAGAGATAAAAATTCTGGTCCTAATCATATAAGTCTACTTGAAAGGTTGACAATTTTTTTTCCCCAATTTTCTCCATATTTATAAGAGTATTCAAAGAAAAAATAAATAATAAAATTTAAGGGAAGTTGAGAAAAATTCCACCATTTAAAATTTAATTAGCGTGAATAACTTGATAGATTTATATAATTAATTTTTTAAAAAAATTTATATTATTTTTCAATCATTTCAAATCCAATCTTACCTTTATACTATTCACCCAAACCATTGAATCTATTCCGCCACCACCCCTCCAGCCCCAGAGCAGAAAGAGACCATTTCACAACTAGTTTATGCAGCAAGCCTTATAATTAGGGAAAAACACTAAAATAATATTTTTGAATTTTCTTTTAAACCAAATTAGAGTAGTTTAGAACAAATTTACTAAACTAATCCAGTCAAATACGTTGACTGATAGAATGCCGTCAGTCACGTCAGAAAGGGTACGCCACTAGTATTGTCCTGTCAATCAACATATTTGACTGCATTAATTTAGTAATTACTTCTAAAAGTGATAGTATATTTTTTTAAAAAAAATCTTATTTTAGTGCTTTTTTCCCGGTATGGAATAATTATAAACCAATAAATGATGCAGGAGAGAGAATGGGTTGGAGAAGTAAACGTACTGGTTAAAAGAAGCATCCAATCCTTAGCAAAAGTGAAAAGCGACAGATAAAAAGAGCGACCCAGGTCTGTTTGGGTTGAGGTTAGAGCTTACGGCTTATTTTCATTTTTTAAAGTTTTTTAATCTTAATATGTAAATAAATTTTGAGTGGCAAAAAAAAAAATTGTAAACAAATGAAACAAGGATCCTATACTAAAATTTTTAAATCTTAAGGAAGTTAGTTTATTAGTTAAGTTAATTAATATAATATGTATTTTTTAAAATACTTTAGTCATTTTTTTAATTCCTCTTTTCCCTCTTCTATTTAATTATTGTTGGAGGAATATTAATAGATATTAACAAATATAAAAATGTGTCTTATATTTGATACTAATATCAACCCCAAAGCTTTATATTGAGCGGACTGCAGAGGAGGGAATGTGTAATTAGATACTTCCTCCCGTTTTATTTATAAGACTAAGTTGATTTTTTTTTTGAAGGAAATGAAAGAAGTTAATCAAAACACTTTAAAGCATTTGTATTTTGTTCTCCAAACTAATTAGTTTGACTAATAAACTACTCCATCTGATTTTTATTATAATGCGCCAACTAACAAGTGTAGTTGGCCCTTTTTATAAGGCATATGCTTATTCCCAATGAGCATTGATTTTTTTTCCATATATACCCATAATTAATAAGGGTAGTGAATGAAAGTAATAATTAATATATTATTGGAATTTAGTGCAGTTAATAAGGGTAGTATTGGAAATTATTTAAGTTGTCGGACAACTTTATTAACTCTAACTGTTTTTATTAATTTATGAGAATTATTAATTGATGTCTTATAATAAAAATTAGAAAAAGTAATATATAATCTAAAGATATATAATATATGATATAATTAAATAACTTATATAAATCCCCCAAAAAATTTAACTCAGTATTGTAATTATAACAAGTGGGAGTATTTAGATAACTTATATATAACGTTGACCAAAAAAAAAAAAAAAGATAACTTATATATAACGTGTGACATGGGCAAATCTCTGCCCCGCGTTCTGCGTCCCCCAAAGCGATGGGGACGTCTATGGGGCCCCGTGTCCTGCACTCCTGTGTCCCCCAAAGCGATGGGGACGTCTATGGGGCAATTCAGGCCAAGGGTCTAGATTCCCTCATTTTCTCATTCCTTCTTTTTTTTTTTTTCAGAATTTTATCTGGATCGTCTAAATCTTGATCCAGCGGTGTAGATTTTTTTAAAAAAAAAATCTTACTTTTGTCTTTTTCAAAAAAGGTAAAACTCTATTTTTTTAAAAAAAAAATCTAGATCTTTGAATCAAGATTTAGACAATCTAGATAAAATTCTGAGAAAAAATGAGAGAGAGAAGAGAAGGAAATCATCTCCCGTTGATTCCTATATCAGCCAAAAAGTCAAAATAAAAAAGGACGTTCAGAATCAGACAGGGCAATAGAATTTAATAATATTTCAGCTTCTATTTATAATTATAAGAGCATGTTTGTAATGTAAGGTAATTTATAGTATAAAAATGATCCTACAATTAAGATCAGAAGAAGTAATATATTTCTATGCAGTAACCGGTCTCTCGTGGTTAGGGAGTAAGGAATGAGTTAGGTTTTTCTTATTATCCCTTATAATTTAATTTATAAATTTTTTCTGTCTAATTAATCTGAAATATCATAATGCTATTTTTCTATCATCTTCATAATCAACAATTCAAATAGGACAAAGGGAGACAATAAGGAAAAAAATAAAGAAAATATGATCTGTTCCCCATCGGTATGCGAGCGAGGACAATATGGTATTCTCCGGACTTCACCATCCGTCCATACCCATGGTGTGAATTAATACACGTTGTTGGCAAAATAAATAAATTGGGGGAATTTATATTTTGGTTCCAATAATTATATTGACTCAGTTGTAATTCAGTTTCTATACTTTAACATAATGTAACTCAGTTTTTATAATTTAAACTCGGTTGTAATTTAGTACGTCAACTTTAATTTATTGTAACTCAATTCTTATAGTTTAAACATTTTATAATTTAATCCTGACCTTTATTCAAAAACACAAAAATTAAATTATAAAATAATTGAAACTATAAGGGATGAGTTGTTGTGAGTTAGAGTTGAGAAACTGACTTATAATCAAGTTAAAACTACAAAAATTAAGTTACAATTGTAGTAAACGTGTGGGGACTGAGTTAAAATTATTAATATATGCGGTGTATGTAGGGAATTGGGAGATCGAAGTCAATGCGAGCAATTATCTTAAATTCAAAAATTTATGGTGAATGTTGTTCCTACTTTTACTATATATCATTAAATCTAACTTCACCTTAATTCAATTGTTTATGGTGTGTGTTGTTACTTATTACCTCTGGTTCTAATTATAGAAGCATTTTTATAGTGTAATTTGTATTACGAAAGTGCTCATATAATTAAAACCAGAAGGAATATTATATATTACTTATTAACTATAACTTTTCCTATCAAACTGAATTCCACTTAAGCTTGGACAATTTAAGAAGAATTTATTATAAAATTTTAAGAAAATGATTTAATCATTAAAAAGTCTCATAATCAGTGAATAGCATGTAGTGATAATATTTGGTGTAGGAACATAACAAGTCCACTCATACATGTTTAAATGAGCGTTAAAAAAGCACGAACACATAAGCTAAAACAAAACTCATTTCATATACTTATTTTTATACACCGTAAATCACGCTTTATGAAGCTTCTGCTACCACTACAAACATGCACTCACTTGTCTTTGAAACTTTTTGATTATTGCATTGCTTTTTCTTAGACATTTTAATAATTCTCCCAACAAATGTGTTTGAGATCACGTTTAAAGGTCCAAAAGTATATCTCAACGGTTAAGAGCCACTTTTCGGCTTTTGTGATATTTGGATTAGCTTTTTCCTCTTTCAATTGGTTTTTAAAGAAAAACTTGTTTTAAGCCATAAGTTAAAATTTCATGTTTTTATTTTATTTTATTTTTTTTTATATTTTCACTATAGGGAGAGAAGAAATTAAATTCTTATTACTTAAGTAAGAAAAAATATTGGGATTTACCTTTTATTAAAATAACACGTTGGTCCTTATTTATAACTTATAAGTCTATTTGGAGATAAAAGTTTTGGTCCTAATTATATAAATTTAAGCCTTAAAGGTTAATAATATTTGTTTTCCAATTTTATCCATATTTATAAAAATATTTAAATAAAAAATAAATAAAATTTAAGGAAAATTGAGAAAAATTTCTCCATTAAAAATTTAATTAGCATAAATACCTTGATAAAACTATATAACTATTTTTATTAACTAGTTATATTTTTTAAAATATATATCACTTTCGATCATTTCACATCTAATCTTCCCTTTGCATTAATCACCCAAACCATTGATTCCATTCCACTACCACCCCTCCACCCTCAGAACAGAAAGAGGCAATTTCACAGCATGATCACTAGTTTATGCAGCAAGCATTATAATTATCAACCAATAAATGATGCAGGAGAGAGAATGGGCTGGAGAAGTAGACGTATTGGTTGTAACTTCACAAAACTGTTTTCTTCTTCTTCTTTTTAAAATTATTTTATTTTTTATGAGTGGCAAGCAAAAATTTAAAATTCAAAATATACATCACGTAAGAGTAAGAACTAATTTCATCCTCGACAAAAATCTTGTCGAGTATGGATCGAGTTTTATATTTTGGGTGTACTATTGTGACTTCTGACTATCTGTAACTGCATATCATCTACATTTAGTGCCTTCGAAGAATATGTAATTTCATGAAACTGATACTCCCTCTAGTCCTCATTATAAGACACTAACTAACAATTCTCACAAATCAATTAAAATAGTTAAAGTTAATAAAGTTATCTTATAACTTAAGTAACTTATAATATTACACCTATTAATTACACTAAACTCTAATATTATATTAATTATTACTTTCACTTACTATTGTTATTATATAGAAAAAATAATTAATACATTCTAAAAACAAGTAAGTGGATCAAAGATAATTATTACTCCCTCCGGTCCTAATTATAGGACATATTTAACCAATTTTGGGGAGATTAAGGAGGGAAGTTAAATTAGTTAATTTTATTCATTTTCCTAAAATGCCCTTATATACATTTAAAATGACAAAAGTAAAAGTAAATAACAATTCATACCATATATCTCTTTGACCTAAAATTTTCTTTTATACACGCTTTCTTATTGAAATAATGGTATTATTATATACACATATATACACACATGTATAGGTACACACACATATCTAAACACATATATATATATATATATATATATATATATATATATATGAATACACACACATATATGTATATATATGTGTGTGTTTATATATGTATACATACATATATATATTGACAACACACACACTCATAGATATGTGTGTGTAGGCACACATATAAAAACACACACACACACCCACACATATCTACACACACTCATATATATATATATATATATGAACACGCACACATATATGTGTGTGTGTTTATATATGTACACATACACATATATATTGACAACACACACACTCACAGATATGTGTGTGTGTGGGTTTATACATGTGTCTATGTATATATGTATGTATATTTGTGTGTAGACACATATAAAAAACACACATACATACATATATATATATTTCTATGTGTATGAATATGTATATGTGTGTGTCTATATATATATATATATATATATTGAAAAATTAATGATAATTGATCGATAAACAGATTAAAATTTAATAATTTAAAAGTTTCAATGATTGGAAGAGTCTACACATCCACATACATATAATTACATTCACAAAAAACCAAACACACTTGAGAGAATAAAATAGGGGTATTTTAGGAAGAAATTGACATAATTTAGAATGTTGTCCTATAATTAGGACCAAAACCAACTTCCAAATGTTGTCTTATAATTAGTACTGTACGTTGTAATTATAGTAAAAACAAGAAAGAGTAGTGCTCTGCTCATTAAAGAATAAGCCGATCTCGTGATTAAGAAGACTTGGCAGATAAAAAGATGCTGATCTCGTGATTAAGTAAGTGGATCAAATACCAGTGCTCGGTCGAATCTTTGTTTTACACCTGGCCTTCAGCGTTTCATTTTTTTCCCTATATTCTCAGACTTAATTGCTCTTTTATGCTATGCTGATACAGTGATACTGAGAATGAGGACGAGGATCTATTCCTGGTTTGATTGTGTGGTTCATCATCCCTTTCCTTTGATGGCCAAAAAATACAAAAATAACATGTTACATGATGAGTTAACAAAATATATTTTCTCTAGTCCTGATTAAGGAATTATTTACCAGAATTTAAAGAGATTAAGGAGAAAAGTTAAATTAGTTAATTATAATTATTTTTTAAAAATACCCCTACTTAAAATTAAAAATTACATAAATTAGTTAGAATTGGTAGGCGCTCGCACTTGGTACTCTTGACTCTCCATGTTTTCTCTATTGCTCTGTTAATTAGGTCATAATTATATATATATATATATATATTTGACGGAGTTAAAGTTTTGATGGTAGATGGATTTTTTCTTCTTTGTGTACTTAAAGCTGATCGATCTACTTCAATTTTTGGAGTGAAAAAATAAAATCTAATGGCGTGGACAGAGAGAGAGAAGGGGGGGGGGGGGGGGGGGTTGGCAAGCTAACTAGAAAGAAGAGAGGTGGGGTTCAATTTTAATAGATCTCACCCTTGTGGATTTCACGTTAATTTCTTTTGCAAAGGAGCTAATTTAAAGGAATATTAAAATTATTTTATTTAAAAATAACAAATAAAGAATATAAGCGTGTTGTTAAATTAATTATTGTGGAAGAAGTATTAGTAGGAGTGATATAGAAAAATATGAAAAAAATAGGTGTATATAACATTAATGAGTTGCAAATATTATTTACTTTATAGAATATATAGGTGTATTATTAAATTATTATTGAGAAAGTATCAATAAGGGTAATTTAGGAAAAATTTGATTTTATAATTAAGACCAAAATCAACTCTAAAATATATTCCTATAATTAAGGGTGGAGGGAGTAATAAATACTACCTTTGGTCATTATTATAAGGCACCAACCAACAAGTTCATTTAGTTCTTTTTATAAGAAACTTGCTGATTCCCAATGAGCATTAATTATTATTTTTTATGTCTGCCCATAATTAATAAGAGTAGTTGGTGAGAATAATAATTAATAATGATATAAGAGTTTAGGATAATTAGTAGGAATAATATTAGAAATTATTTAGATTTTAAAATAATTTTATTGACTTTAACTATTTTTATTGATGTGTGAGAAAAGTTAGTTGGGGTGTTTTATAATAATAAAAAAAAAAAATAATAGGGACAAAAAGAAGTAAAGCACAAAGCCACAAAGTCATTAAATTCAAATCGTGTCTGCCCTCGAACCAAGGGCGAGCTGGCCGCTCAACGCTCATAATGAAAGACAGCCCCTCCCATTATTTTGCTTGTGTTTCCTCTATTCCTCTGGCCCCTCACGCCTCCATCGTCTTCCTCCCTTCCTCCTGGTAAGCTTCTCTTCCTTTTACAGTTTTACTGTTCCTCTCTTCATAACGAACATCACTCACTCACACACACACTTATGTTGGTATAGTCTTCTTTGCTGTAACTATTCTCCGTGGGCAGAAAATCCCCCCCGGGGGCGGCATGCTAGCCGCGCAGAGGATGAGAAAAATCCAAGAAATTTCGACGCAGAATTTTAGCAACAGGATCTGTGTGCGGTTTTTTTGTAAAACGCACGTTTGTTTTGATTGTCGTTGACTCGTTGTGACTTCAGTATGGCTATGCAAAAAAAAAAAAAAAAAAACATGGGGCGGCTGATTTTTTTTTTTCTCCAAGTGTCTATGTTCATGGTCGAAGAGGCCACGCCCAGATTTTGACCCTTTAAGGCATAATGAATATTATCTGTCAATTTTAAATTGGGAATATAAAATCGTAGTCCGGAAATCACATTTGCGAAACACGAAAATGGTTTCGTTTTCTTAGGAGTCACAGCTTATTTAAGTGCAACTCTCCAAACAGAAGTTCAAACTTAGTTTGGCTTCTGATGCATCATGAATAAAGAAATAGATCAACTTACCACAGAACCATAGGAAGTTGCGGGGTGAGAGAAAGAAAAATGCTACTCCGCTCTATAGATTGAGTACGATATTACCCCTCAGCTTAAGACAAGATAATAGGTAGCCTTCCTTTGCCAAAGGTAGAAATAATATAAAATTAAACCAAGAAGAAGGAGGGAGGGTTTTTAGCTAACAGAGGAGGGGATGCTAGGGAGGCACTGGATTATCGGGTGGTGCGCGTTTATTTTATATATCTAATATATTACCTCCCGTCCTAATTATAGGAACACTTTCGCTACAAAAATATTCTTATAATTAGGATCGAGGGATTAATAAACTATTCATAAGCATGTCTCATTTTTTGGAATCGATACAAGGCAACGCCTGCCACTTCTGTGATAAAAGGACAAACTCACCAAAAAAGTCACAGGATTCCTTTCCTCTCATCTGAACGAGGAGGCCTTACGTCCTCGCGCTATTACAGTCATATGAGAAGCGCATTTTTTAACAAGCTAATGCTGCAATGGACGAACTGTATTAAGTATTAACATAGATCTCTTCCAGAGTGGTGAAAATGGGAGACGAGTTAAAGGAGAGTCTCTTGCAAAGGCAAGAAAACAGAGAGGAAGCAGAGCCACTTATCAAAAGGGTGTGGAATGAAAGCAAGAAAATGTGGGTTGTGGCAGGGCCTGCCATATTCACCAGATTCTCCACCTTCGGTATACAAATAGTCAGCCAAGCCTTCATTGGTCATATTGGCTCCACTGAACTTGCTGCCTTTGCGATTACCATGACCGTCCTAATCAGGTTCGCTAATGGAGTACTGGTAAGTACCCATCTTTTCCTTTCCCTTGCTTCTGAATCTTAATTCAGCTTGCTTATCATGCTTGTGGCTATGTTGAGATCAAAATCTGAGAATTAGAACTGTTGTGGATTGTGAATTGCAGCTGGGGATGGCAAGTGCTTTGGAAACTCTGTGTGGGCAAGCATATGGGGCAAAGCAGTATGAGATGCTAGGAATATATCTTCAAAGATCGTGGATAGTGTTGTTCTTGACCTCACTCATGATGCTTCCTATTTTCATTTTCACCGCCCCAATTCTGGAGTTGTTGGGCCAAGATAAAAGTATTGCGGAAGTAGCAGGGAGCATTTCTCTGTGGGCAATAGGCATCATATTTGCTTTTATCGTGTCATTCACCTGCCAGATGTTCCTGCAGGCACAGAGCAAGAACATGATCATCGCCTACCTTGCAGCACTTTCAATTGGAATTCACGTTTGTCTGTCGTGGCTTTTGACTGCTAAGTACAAGTTCGGGATCAATGGGGCAATGATATCAACCCTTCTTGCATACTGGATTCCCAACATAGGTCAACTCATGTTTGTCATGTTCAAATGCCCTGAAACATGGAAGGGCTTCTCACTTTTGGCTTTCAAAGATCTGTGGCCTATAATCAAGCTTTCCCTTTCTTCCGGAGCAATGTTGTGGTAAAGATACTAGTATTTTTTACACCATCAATCTTTTAAGATTATGCAGAACCTATGAACAGCTGATTAACTGATCGATGGCTAACATTGAGTTACATGTGATTGTTTTACAGTCTTGAGTTATGGTACAACACAATTTTAGTCCTTCTAACAGGAAACATGACAAATGCCCAGGTCGCCATTGATGCTCTGTCCATTTGGTAACTCAACCTCACCAAACTCTACCGTTTCTTTTCTTTATTAATTCCGCTGTATTATTGCTCTGGAAAACTCACAACATTCTTTTGCAGCCTCAACATCAATGGATGGGAAATGATGATAGCGCTTGGATTCTTTGCTGCTGCCAGGTATTACTTCATTGACAGTCGTAAAAATCTTGAAGCATTCAAATCAGCTCAAGGAATCATAAAAGAAACTTAATTTTGACTGATTGTACAGTGTGCGGGTGTCTAATGAGCTGGGTAGAGGGAGTTCAAAGGCTGCAAAATTTTCCATAGTTGTGACAGTGATGACATCATTTGGAATAGGGTTCATCCTATTCATCTTCTTCCTGTTCCTGAGGGAGAGACTTGCTTACATATTCACTCCAGATCCAGAGGTGGCTGCAGCCGTTGGGAACTTGTCACCTTTGCTTGCCTTTTCCCTGTTAATGAACAGCGTCCAACCTGTGCTCTCTGGTAGTATCTTCATTCATCATAACATTCAGTTACATATTAAGAAATGGGGTTCATTATATTTATATATATCTTTCTTTCCTTGGTGGTTAAAAGGAGTTTCTATTGGAGCTGGTTGGCAAAGCATTGTAGCATATGTAAACATAAGCTGTTATTATCTGATTGGGATCCCTGTTGGAATTCTGCTCGGCAAAATCATCCATTTGCAAGTGAAGGTAACCTATCATTTGATGATATGCTATATACTTTGTCTTCCCAGAAACGGGAAAAGGAATCTGATATATTGTTATATGATCTGGTTTTTGCAGGGTATTTGGATTGGAATGTTATTTGGAACATTTGTTCAAACAATAGTGCTCATTATCATCACATACAGAACTGATTGGGACAAGCAGGTATTGGACTCGTCTGTATTTTATATACAGTCTGCATCATTTGTGAATTTTGATTATTTGCAAGTTGCCTTGAATGAATCGGTAGCAGAATTTAAGGTAGCGTTTGCATAATGTACAGGTAGAGATAGCGAAGCGTCGTGTTAAGAGGTGGGCTGTGGTGGAAGCTGAAGAATGATGAAATGACAAATTTCCTTTTGTGTAACGTGTTTTGCACAAGATATTTGTGTCGCGCATTGCTTTTCATCCATTTGTTCCTTACAAATTATTAAAACGGAAACAGGAAAGCTTGCTACTTGCCCTTTATATGTTAATACTGATATAATGTGGTATTGGTTAGATATATTATGGATTTATAAAACTTGAAGTAAAATCATGCAATATAATAATAACAAGTGACAGATATTTTTCGTTGATTCAAGGCATATTTAAGAAAAAGGACAGAGAAAAGAAAATGTGTAGGGTACGCATTAGTTTGGTTTACGTCTTTAGTTTGATAATGTGGATTAAATATAAGAAGTAAATGCTTTAAGAAACAGGACAGAGAAAAGAGAATGGGTAGGGTACGCATTAGTTTACGTCTAAAGGTGATGATGTAGATTAAATATAAAAGAAGTAAGTGGGATGTCACGTCAATTTTGGCCTTTACTAGAAGAGAACATCCAGAAGACCAAACATTCTTTACGTAAGTGATTATTTTTTTAGGTTTATATCAAAAGCCATTGAAAGATAGTAATAGTAATAGCGAAAACTGAAAGAAAAGACAATGGCAATTCTGTGTTCGGCCGGCAAGACAATGGCGATTTTAATTGTTTTTTTTTTTTGCCCGAAAAAATCAATTTTATTAATATCAAAAAACCAAGTTACAACCACTAATAGCCGAAGCCAATAGAAACACTCAAAAAACCTATTCATTACAAACTATCACACTACTAACCAAAAAAACAAAAGTAAACAACAATACCAATCAACTATATCAATTCTAACAATGTCCATTAGCCTATACCTTCCCTATCCAATACTGTACAGGGACCATAGACAGCCATTCCAGAGTTCTCAAGATCATGAAGCATGATGTCGCCTAAAAAGGATGGAGCATGATTCAGCCACAAGTG
Organism: Acacia crassicarpa; assembly: GCA_034222035.1. Lineage (NCBI taxonomy): Eukaryota > Viridiplantae > Streptophyta > Magnoliopsida > Fabales > Fabaceae > Acacia > Acacia crassicarpa. The sequence continues at coordinate 63,632,265 of JAWXYG010000002.1, read as the reverse complement.
CTGATACATCCTTTTTGTCGCCACAGCTGCTAAACAATCCGCAGCTTGATTCCCTCGCCTAGAAACCAAGGAAAAAGATACCTCCTTCATAGATCTCAACAAGTCTAGAATCTCTGTTAGCAGATCCCAGCTTTCCCATTCACATCCTGCAGCCGATTTCTTTATTAGATGCCTATACAGAATCTCACAATCAGTCTCAACAATAATTGGTTTATCAAAGAATTTGTTCCTATTCAGTAAAGCCTCACGCAATGCCAGGCACTCCACCATGAATGGTGATTTCGCCGCCACTATACTCCCCAGTCCTCCTACAAACCTTCCCCGCCTATCCTTGCATATTAAACCAATACCAGCTGACTCAATATCAGCTTTATAAGATCCATCAATGTTGATCTTAATCACTTCACCTGATGGCGGAACCCACTTCTCCTTTCTCATAATTCCATCATCAAATAATTTCTTCCCAGCTGTTCCCAACTTTGTTCTCGCCCTCCAAAACTCATCTACCTGCACATTCACTAGCTGAACCACCTCCTTTGCTACTGGTTTTTCCTCCTTAAAAACCCAATTGCAGCGTTTCTTCCAAATCCACCAACACATGGTGGCAAACAGCGCTTTCCCATACTCATCTAAATTTCCTCTACCATGCAGCATATCACATAATATCACCTCACAGCGGTTCATATTCCATTTGCTAAACTTAAGACTCAAGGGACTACCAAACCAGCAATCACGTGTCCATGGACACAGAAAAAGCATATGCTCAATGGTTTCAGCCTCATATAAACAAATGGGACAAAGCGGATTAACTGCACACTTACGTTTGAAGAGAGCTTCCTTAGTTGCTATGGCTCCCGCTCCAATATGCCATAGGAAGTGCTGAATTTTAGGTGGAACAATAAGCCCCCAGACGCTTTTCCACAGCAACTTAGGGACAATAAACGATGTGCCAGGGTCCCTGATTTTTTCCCCTTCACTGTCAGATTTAGCTACCACATATCCAGACTTCACCGAATACCCCCCATCTCTATTACTCAACCAGATTGCCCGATCCTTGCTTAAGCCACTAGCAATTGGCACCTTAAGTATCTTTTCTTTTTCTGCATCAGTGATTCTTGCTTGAATGCAGCTAAGGTCCCATCTGTCATGACGAATCAAATCCGCCACTTTCATCTTTTTTTCTTCTTCCGACAGGTCCTCTCTGTGTAGCTTTCGATTATGCAGCTCAGGAATCCATTGATCTCCCCATACATTAATGAGTCTCCCATTACCAACTTTCCAACAGAGCTCTTTAAGCAGCAAGTCACGTCCCTCCAGCAAACTACTCCAACCCCAAGACGCATGCTTGCCCTTAGTTGCACTGAGAAAGTTGCTTTTAGGGAAATATATTCCTTTCAAGGTACGACACCAGAGATCATTCGGATTTTCAAGGATCCGCCACGCTGTCTTTGCCAAAAGTGCCTTATTAAAGCAAAGAAGGTCTTTGAATCCCAATCCACCTTCCTTCTTCGTCATAGTCATTCTCCTCCAATTCTTCCAATGCATAGCTCCTGCTCCTTCTGTCTGCCCCCACCAAAACTTAGAGATTAAGCCATCTATTTTTGCACAGGATTTCTTTGGGAAAAGAAAACAAGTCATCGGGTATGTGGGGATTGAATTTGCAACTGCTTTAATTAAGACTTCACGACCAGCAAAAGATAATAGCTTCTGTTTCCACCCCTGCATCTTCAGACCAATCTTGTCCCTTACATATGCTAGCGAAGCAGATTTTGAGCGTCCCCAATTATAGGCAGCCCTAGATACTTGCCAGCCTTCTCTGAATGTTTAAAGCCCAAACATGCTGATACTGCATCTCTTACTCTTGGTGGTGTGTTAGCTGAAAAAAACACACTACATTTTTCCAAGTTAACAACTTGGCCGGAAGCTTTACAATAGACATCTAAAATACTCTTTAATACTTTGCAATTGATCACATCAGCCCTCATGAACAGGATTGCATCATCAGCGAAGAAGCAATGCGATAATACTGGAGCTTTATTAGCCAGCTTTACACCAACCAAGTCTTTCCTCTCTATATGCATCTGCAACATCATTGACAGCACCTCCAAGGCTAGTACAAACAGATATGGCGATAACGGGTCGCCTTGTCTCACTCCCCTCTCTGGATTAAAGGTGTCTACACTTCGCCCATCCACTTTCAGAGTGAATCTAACCGAGGAGATGCATTTCATTATCCTAGCAACCCAACCATTACAGAAACCCATCTTCAACATCACGGCTTCTAAGAAATCCCATTCTATCCGATCATAGGCTTTATCCATATCAACCTTGATGGCACATTCTCATTTCTTGCTTGCTTTCTTGTGCTTCAAGTAATGGAAAGCCTCATGTGCAAGGATAATATTATCCTGAATCATTCTACCAGCAATGAAGCCTTGCTGATTGGGGGAGATGATTCTACACATTATTGATCTCATTCTGCTTGTCATAATTTTCGCTATGATCTTATAAGAGACATTGCATATCCAATGGGTCTAAAATGATTCACCCCCTCAGGTTTATCCACTTTTGGAATTAACACAATGTTTGTATCGTTGAGTAAATGCAGATTAGATTTATCACTAAAAAATTGCTGCACCATTTCACACACCTCCTTGTTGATTTCTGATGAGTATATATTTTATAATTAAATAGGTGTATATTTTATAAGATTTAATTGGAATAATTGATATTATATACCTATTTAATTATCTTTTATGAACGTTTCCATAATTGAATGAAACTTAGGATCAAAGAATAAATCAGCATAAAATCTACTCATATCTTATTTTTATTGTGCAGGAAATATTAGCTGATTTGGAATGAAGTAAAAAAGGCAATAAGAGGATATGCAATCAGTCAAATTCAGTGGTCTCATGCAAGAAAAATAGAAACAAAATCAATTGTGTGATCTGATGGAGTAAATTACAAGATATGAGATATCTTTTTAAAAAGAAAAGGAGAATCAATGACCCAAGATCTAAATTATTATAAATAAGGACAGAGGACGGAGCATAAAGATCGGGAGACGCAGAACGAGACGGAAGGAACACGAAGGCAGATCAAGGAGACACAGAACAAGAAGGGATGAAGAAGCACAGGAGCAGAGGCTGAGCGTTTCAATTCTCTTCATCATCTCCACGGGAAGACGGAAGGACTGTGGAGGCGACGGAGAAATTTTCTTTCCTCTCTCTCCTTCTTCTTTGAATCTGAAGTCTTATTTTTATTTTTATTTTTATTTTTTGGATTTGAATAAAGCCATGTGTGGCTAGTTGGTTTTGCAACCTAGAGAATCTATGAACTTGTTTGGGTTTTAGAGATTATTCCCACTTTTTAGTTTTTATTAATTTTATTCAGTTTATTTAATCCTGTGTTTATCGCTATTGCTTAGTGAGTGGCCACCATTGGGCATGTTTTGGGGATTTAGGGTTGGACTTGGAAGAGGGAATCCTAAATTGACCTTGGGAATAAATAATGTGGAATTAGGTTTTAATTTAACGTGAAGTTAGGTTTTAATCTAATTTGCGTCTAGGATAGGAATATACTTAAAAGCTCCGCATAATCAAATTAGAGTGAGCCCGATTTAAAACGCGTCTTATTTAATTGTGTGAGGCATTACATAATTAATTAAGATAGGTATATAAATGGACCGGAAGACATTTATAGACATTAGTACTCTAGATTAGCTGATTAGATTAAGTCAAAGTTAATTTAGTGGGGATAAAATCTAAGAATCAAATAAGGGATTAGTGACTCTAGGTTGCTCATTTGATTATTGTGGTAGTTTTCTTATTTTTATTTTAGTTTTAATTTCTTTTATCTTAATTTAATTTAATTTGGTTTTCTCAACTTAAATGAAATTGTGAAATCAATGCTTAACTGAAGTTTGTGATACCAAGTCCTCGTGGGAGCGATATCTTACTTACTCTTTATTACTTGATACGGCCCGTGCACTTGCGGAGTTTTTTTTAGGCTTAAAGTTTTGCCCTATCAATTTCCTTCTAAGCTGATTGGTAGAACAATGCTGAATAGCCATCGGGTCCTGGAGCCTTGTTTGCACCAAGCTGAAAGACAGCTTGCTCAATTTCCTGCAACGTCACCTCTCCCATCAAGTGAATGTTATCTTCCTCACTGACCACCTCCTTGATATATGACAAGGCTTGCTCTAGCGATCGTGCACCACTTGACTGAAATAGTTTCAGATAAAACAGACTAAAAGCCCTATTAATTTCCTCACTATCCTCCAGCCACTTCCCACTATCATCCTTAAGTCTTAGGACTTTATTCCTTTGCCTTCTCTGTATAACAGTATTGTGAAAAAATCTTGTGTTCTTGTCACCACAACTTAACCATGAAACTTGTGACCTCTGCCACCAGTAAGATTCTTCATTATTCCAAGCCTCTTCCATCAATCTAACCACCTCCTCTGCCTCTATCAAATCTGCAGCTGTCATATGCCCAGAATAGCACCTGCTCAATTTAGTTTTCAGGTGATTGATCAACTTCTTGAAGTTGGGAAACTCCTTTTTACTCCACGTTAAGAGTTTCTGTTGACAGCTCAGCAACCTTCTTACCAGATCCAGTACTTGGTCTTCTACTATGCCATCCACCCCATTCCACCCTTCTCGCACTGTCATTAAAAAATCCTCATGTTTGACCCAATTGGCTTCAAACTGAAATGTCTTTGCTCTCTTTTCTTCACTGTAGTGCCCGTCAATCACCAAGGCATGGTGGTCCAAACCTACCGGGTCCTCATGGATTACCATAGCATGATCAAATTCCTCCTGAAATTCCACATTACCAAAAGCCCTATCTAACCTTTCCCTTACAAGTCCATCCGGTCGCTTATTGCACCATGTGAATCTAGACCCTTTAAATTCAAGATCTAGCAAATTGCAATCAGACACAAGGGCTTGAAAATTGACAATTTTGCGCAACGATCTCGGATTACCACCCTCCTTTTCTGTTTGTGATAACAAATCATTGAAGTCTCCTACAACCAGCCAAGAATCACCCCCTTTCATTGCCAAACCGCATAGAATATTCCAGACTACTCTTCGTTCCGCTTCCTTAGGAGGACCATAAACAAATGAGATGAATTTAGACACCATCAGACTATTAGACTCTGCCATAACATGGATGATGTTCTTTGATCGGTACAATATAGTAAATGTAACTAAGTCATGTCACCAAAGTGCTAAACCGCCAGCCAACCCCCTCGGTTCCACCACTACCTCCTGAGAAAAGCCACATCTTTGTTGAATTCTTTGTAATTTTCCACTACTCATCTTAGTCTCCATTAGGAAGAGAATTGAGGGTCTAATTTGTTCACTAGATCCCTCAAGTTTTGGACTGTCAAGGCTCTCCCTAATCCTTGACAGTTCCAAGAGATAAGTCTCATAATAACTCGGTGGCTGTTAAAGGCCAGCCACCTTCACCTTCAGTTGCAAACTTCGCCCTCCTTCCTCTACCGGCTTTGAAAACAAAGCCTGAAACCATTGCCGACTCCTCTGCTGCTAGTTCCCTCTCATTTTCCACTTCCATAGCTTCTTCCAACCTTTCCACAGAGAGTCCCCTTCCCTTTCTTTTGATATTTCTACGGGCTTTAACCTTACTTTTCTTCAAATTGTCTGTATATGTTGAAATTTCAGGCTTACATTCTTTTGTTGTTTTTTCTACTTTCAGCCTTTTTGCCTTAGATGTCTCCCATTCTTCTGCTACATTCCTCTTCAGCCCAAGGTCTTCTATTTTATTGATGATATCCCCTAAGACTTTCCTTTCATATACTACCATTGCCATTTGAACTCCTTCTTCATTGCCATTAGCTTTGCTTGATCTATCAACCAAGCCTTCCCTGTTGGCCTTATCAACTGCCACAAGGTCTTCCTCTTCACTACCCGTAGCTTGCCTTCCCCTCTCCTTTAAATCTGATTGAGCTGTAACATTATCTCTTGTAAAAGACGCTACATGTCCCCTGTCCTGCTTGAGCATTTCTACGCCCTTCGCCTCCCTCCTATCTTTACCCTCAACCTGCTCCAAACCACTCTTGCCCACTTGAGACTTATTCAGCTTAATCACAAATAGGTCATCATCATTAGACCTCTGAGCCTGTTCAGCTTTACGTTTACTCTGCTCACTCTGCCTTTTAATCGCTTCCTCCTTCTTCCTCCTAGCGTGAATCGACTCCGACCAGTCATTGCAAATCACCACCAGTACCTCATCATAGCTACGACATGCATTAGTAGTAAGCCAAGCCCCAAAACGAGGCTCCTCTGGATTAGCAATAGACAACAACTTTTCCTGTCTGCAGCTCCAGTTGTCATGCCCAATTCTTCCACAATTATAACAAAAACATTGCAATTTCTCATACCGAATTGAAATCCATACTTTCTTACCATCAGGCCTTGGCATCCAAAAGCCATAGGCTAACGGTTTTTTTAAATCCAATAATACTCTAGCGCGTAGGAAACTTCGAAGAAATCTGCCGTTATAATAGGGATCCTCAGCCAGCAAAACTTCACCTACATATCCACCAACAATGACTGCGTTTTCCAGGCACCACGCTTCCATTGGTACATTGTGCATCTGAATCCACACTGGACATTTGCTAAAATCAAAATCCTCGCACGCCTTGAACTTGGATCTTTCCATGAGATTCAACAGGAATCCGTTAATTGACCACGGCCTCCCTCTTAGAATTCTATTAAATTCTTCTACATCCGCAAATTTGAACATAAAAGCATTACCGTTAAGTTCTATGACATCGAATCCTTCTGGCAGATTCCAGGCCTTCCTCAATATGGATTCGAGAGCCGTTCTTGTGTAGGTTTTGTTAAAGAGTACTTTGCCAATTAGAATCCTCTCTACTTTCGTTTCTCGCCATACCAGAGGAGTCGAGATCTGAATCTCCTCCATTCGTAACCAGCGATCCTCCTCCACTCTAGAATCAATCTCTACACTCAATCTACAAAGCTACCAATGACACCGCCACACCTTCTCACAACGCTCCGATCCCCCTCTGTATTCCGCCCTTACTCCTCCGAGCCACAATCCGAACCACTCTCACGCTTGGCGGAGAGACCTAAGCTCCCACACGAGTGCGTGGGGAGAACTGGTTTGCAATGATTTTAATTGTTAAATAAGGGACATAACAAGGTTAATAAAAACTGATAGCAAATAAGAACTTGAGAATTAACCGAGCCAATAAAAAGTAACCCAACTTTTGTCCAGGCATGTATGATGGTTGATTGAGTTCATCATTGAGGCTGGCCTACTTTAAAATAAGTTGCTTTTTTTTTTCATAATTTTTTTTTATTGAGAACATTTCATTAAGCCCCAAGGTTGAGTCAACCCCCACAAATTTTTTAAATTTCACTATGTGTGAAAATAAAATTAAGTTTTGGAGTGAAAAGATAATGATATCTTTTTTTATTTGTCTTGTAAATTATCTTATTTATCTTGTAAATGTTTATATTTATCTTATAAATTACTAAAATGTTTTTAATTCCCTATTTTTTTTACTCCCTTTGTTTGCCTTGTAAATGTCTTTATTTATCTTGTAAATGTCCATATTTATCTTATAAATTGTCAAAATATTTTTAATTTCCTAGGTTCTTTCAAATCCTTTTATTTATTTTGTAAATATTTTTATTTGTCTTGTAAATGCTCTTATTTAGCTTATAGATGCTCTTTTGAAAAAATAAAAAATAAAAAGGGTGTCATCGTCTTTTCAACCACAAAACTTAATTTTATTTTGATTCACAGGGTACAATGAAATTTTAGAAAGTTTTAGGGTTTATTGAAATTATGTCACATCATTGGAGTCTCAACGAAAATTTTTATTTTTTTATTTGGCAATTCAACCCTAATATAAAAGGATTTTTTAAGGGGCAACCAATTTTGCCCTGCCATTATCTCAGTTTATTTTGACTGTTAGTTGACCAAATATACTGACCGGACAGTTTACATGTTATTTACTTAATTTTTGTTAAGGTGTAAATTTGTTCCAAGAGTTTATGTACAGAGGCAGAACCAGGAATTGAAATTCGGAGATGAAAATTATAGAATAGAACCCAAATATTCATGAAATTACATTCAGACCTAAAACATTTCAATAATTTTATTTTAGTCTCTCCAATAAACTTTTAATGGGGATTAAAGTGAAAAAATTGAAAATTTTATTAGGCTGAAATATAATTTCCTAAAAACTTAAGTTATTTTCTATAATTTTAGGGGGGAGGGGGCCACCCCTTGCCCCCTAGGTCCACCCTTGTCTATATGTCATCTAATTCACTTTTTTTCAGAGTTAAGTTTAACACTCTAAAGATAAATTTACGCCTTAATAAGAGATGATGTAGATGATATGTGAACTGTGCGTTCAATGTATTTAGTCAACTAACAATCAAAATTAATTGAGGTAACTATAGGGCCAAAATTGTCCCATTTTTGACACTTGTGGGACTAAATTTCTCCCCAAGAAACTTCCCCACACTGAGAGAGAAAAAAAAAAAGAGGCCCCTTCACTCGTTATAAAAGTATCATGTCAATCTTTCGAGCCCATCCGTCACATATTATATCTGTAAAATTTAATGCATGATGTGTAAAGCTGGTCGGTAAGTAAAAACAAAAGCCAGCAGAGTGATTGGCGCTGTTCGATTTGTTGGCTCAATAAACTCAGTGTCAGTTTATTTATTGAAACAGCAAGAGCAAAATAAAATAAAAGAATATAATGGATTTTTTTTTAAAAAAATATAAAAGATGTAGCTGAAAGGCCACATTGACCAAAGGGAAATTACACACAAGGGGAATATAATGGGATTGCTTGATCCGACAAAGAGCAAACCCAGCTTGACCTTTCAGGTTCGACCAAAAAAAAAGCTTGACCTTTCAGGAGGGGAAGTTGGGTCCGGTTTCTCTCACCGGCACCCCCTCTCTATCCCTCTCAGGCACATCTGAACCGTTAAAAACTGGATCCAACGGTTCAGATTAATTTTTTTTTTGTTTTTTGTCCTTTTCGAAAAAGACAAAAAACAAAAATTTGTTTTTTTTTTTAAAAATCTGGACCGTTGAATCAAGATTTGGACGGTCCAGATCTGACTGTGAGAGATGGGCAGAAAAATTGAAAGGGAGAAAATCCTCTCCCGGGGGAGTCCAAGTTGCATTCCTCACACATCCTTCCTTGGGTCTCAAGGATTCACCCCCTTCACTTCACATCTCCATAGTCACTCACGTTAAGGGTGTAAAAAACTTTAGACTCTAAATTGCTCATTTGGCAACATAATTTTTTTTTTTTTAAAAAAACTACATTTGCATTTTTTTTAAAGCAAAACACATCTTACATACTTATCTCAATAGTAAAAATATTTCTGAAAAGTTAAAATATACAAACACAAATTACTTTAGTTGTTTTTATAAGTTTTAGTTTACCTAATGTTCATAAGCTAAAGAAAATTAACCCATTAAATATATCATAAAATGATACTCCTTTGGTCCTTAATATAGAATATATTTACTTAATTTGATAATTCCTCTCATTCTTGATTATTGTTAAAAGAACATTAATAGGAAAAAATTAGGAAATGTTGACAAAATATGAAAACTACGTTTTATATTAAGGATAAAGATCAATTCCTTAAGTATGTCTTATGTTTCATACTAAGGACTGGAGGAGTACATTTTTTCAATTTTATCCTTATTTATGAATGAATATAAAAAATATTTTATACATTATATTTCACCTCTTTCTTCTCTTCATGCGTTTAATAGGGCAAAATTGTAACACAGTCATTACCACTCTGGTCTTATTTATAAGGTTTTTTTGACCAAAAAATTTAATTAGTCATATTTATAAGTCCAATTTTAAGATAGTAAATGAGATAGTGATAATTTCGTCTATATTAATTGTACCGATGAAAATAAAGAGAGAAGAAAGAGTTGAAAAAATATTTATCCATAAATAAGAGCAAAGTTGAAAATATACCTCATAATCATTGAGTTAACTACATTTTCTTAGTATGTGTGATTTAGTTAAAAAAGACCTATAAATATGATCAAAATGATAATTGCTCTCTAGGCAGACTTATAATAAAAACCAAAACTTTTTTCCAAACTAAACTTGTAAGAAAGAAGAATGGTAATATTAGTTTATGGAAATTCAGAAAATTTTAATAATACTAGTTTTAAAAGCCTATAACCTTTTTCCCTTGAAAGTTATATTACTATCCTGAGGTGGTAAAAAAAATTAGCTTGTTGGAAGTAATATTACTTTATGTCCCTTCCTATACTTTTTTAGAAAAACCCAAAATTTAAATTACCTTAGTTGTTTTTGTACAAGATTTATAAGAGTTGTTTAAACATTTAATAAGTCTTTTTTTCCCTTCATTGTTGCCCCTTATTAATTATAGATATTGTATTAATTAAAAAGTCGAAAGTACCTATATTTATTATCTTTTACTTGCGCATCATAAATAAGGGCATGCAAGAAAAAAAAAAGTTTATTTTAGACACATTATTTTTAACTAATTTTAACCACTCTTTTAAACCTTGTAATTCAATTTTTAAACTCTTATAAATAGGACTGAAAGAAGTATAAAGTAAGCATGTGAGAGGAGTTTATGCCTAAAAACACCCTTTTAAATGTTTGAGTTTTCCAAACAAGAAATTCCAATGATATAGCTAGAATATTGTCCTTTTTATGGGAACCAAATCCAAGACATAATCTCTCCGGTCTTTTTTATAAGAATGTAAAATTTAAATTGGCTTGATCTTTTTTATAAACTTCTGAGAAAATTTTTCTCAACATTTAATGAGTGTTTTTTCCCCCATTTGTGCACCTCATTAATTATATAAGATGAAGGGTTGGTGATACTTATGTTAACTCTATCTCTCTCTTATTTACCCCTTATAAATAAGGACATATTAAAAAAAAAAAAGCTTATTTGAAGATATATCGATTAATTTTAACTATTTTTAACCGCTTTCTTAAACTTGATAATTCGGTTATCAAACTCTAATAGAAATGGTGGGAGGAATACTAAATTAGATTGAAATCCTAGCCATGCCCTGCGGCATGGGGTTGGAATGGATCGCAATCAGTTCCATTACCACATTGATTGGCCCCCTTTTTAGTGGGGTTGGAAATTAATTAAAACATTCAATAATACATGAGGATATTTCGATAACAGAAAATTAAGATTAAAAGTATTAATATAATCACCTACTCATAACAGCTACCTTAGTCATTACATTTAGACCTATTGAAAGGAGGACAAAAAGAGTCACTCATTGTTTTTTTACTTTTGCAAAAGGTCGCCGGCTATCTGTCAGGGGTTCGTGTATTTTAGCGTATGTTATCATGTTATGTATCTGTTTTCTAGTATATTTAATATTTAAAATTATAATACCCTATCCTCGGCGAACTCGACGTGTCAAATTTCTCTTCCTATTATTTTATATATGAAATATGATGACCACGTTACAGATTCTCAGCATTATCACCAACATTATATTTGGTACGACCATCCCCAGTTTGAATACTTGACCAGATATTTTTTGGGTTAAATTCTGTTAGTCTTTTTTTGTTTTTTTTGCCAAAAATTTTAGTCAAATGTTTAATGGTCACTACTTTAGTGACTGTAAGGCTTTCAGTTTTGCAATAATTTTTTGTGGAGGATGAATCTCAACTTTAAATTAACTTTTTATCAATTTAAAACTTAATTAATCCCATTAAAACAGCTATAATCTGGGGATATACTCAAGGATTCAGCGGATTGGAGGAGTGAAAAAGGGAGTAATATAATACCTTACTGGTTGAGCTTTCTGAAACAATGACCAAGGAACTTTTTGTGGCGGAGTGGAACTCAGCTACTAGCTGCCAAGAGACTTTTGCATTTAGTCACAGGAAGGACAATGCTGCTTCGCTTTCTATTTCTTTAAATAAAGTGGCCGTAAACAATTTCTCTTTCAGTTCCCACATCAAAGAAAAAACTCTTTATATAATTGGAAAAAAATACCCTATACCTCAACATGTGCATTATTAAAAGGGAAAACACAACAAAAGCTTGCTATTTTCGCTTGGAAAAAAATGGAAGAATCTGCAAGAAAGCTGCTGAGTGAAGAAGATGACAATCTGCCTCTGATAAAAAGAGTATGGAAGGAGTGTAAAGTGATGTGGATAGTAGCAGCTCCAGCCATATTCACTCGAGCTTCCACCTTCGGCATCAATGTCACAAGCCAAGCTTTTGTTGGTCATATTGGCTCTAAAGAGCTCGCTGCCTTCGCTCTCGTTTTCACTGTTCTTATCAGATTCGCCAACGGTATTCTGGTACATGGTTTCCTAAATTTACCTCCTTCAATTCTCCCTAGATATTATAATATTTTGATAATATTCTGATTATATTATTTGAATATTGTAAATATTAGCATGGAAGATGAAATATGGCCGGGCTATTCATTCTCATTTCAATATTTCACATTTTTCGAATTCATGAGTTTTCCAATATTCTTGGAATCACGATTTCGGTCTCCTGTTTGATAATATTCTCGATCTTATGTCTAGTTTGGGATGGCCAGTGCATTATCCACTCTATGTGGACAAGCGTATGGTGCCAGAAGATATGGCATGATGGGAGTGTATCTTCAACGATCATGGATAGTCTTATACTTAACTTGCTTCCTTCTTCTTCCCTTGTTCTTCTTCACTACCCCAATTATGAAGATGTTGGGCCAAGATGAAAGCATTGCTGATGTGGCAGGAACAATTTCTCTCTGGTCCATCGCTGTTATTTTTGCCTACGTTTTGTCATTCACCTTCCAGACATTCTTGCAATCTCAGAGCAAGAACGTTGTTATATCCTTCTTGGCTGCTTTCTCCATCGCCATTCACATATCTCTGTCGTGGCTTTTGACTATCAAGTACAAGCTTGGGATACCTGGTGCAATGATTTCAACAATTCTTGCTTATTGGATACCCAACATTGGCCAATTTATGTTCGTGACATGTGGTTGGTGTCCCGAAACGTGGAATGGCTTCTCCTTTTTGGCTTTTAAAGATCTTTGGCCTGTGGTCAAGCTCTCTCTTTCATCGGGTGCCATGCTGTGGTGAGTGTATATATGATCTAGTGGGCTTTGCTTGATTATTTTTTAATTTGAAATGGAGTATTGTAACGGCTAACAGCTAATATAGGATTTGGGTTTTGTTAATTTCTGCAGTCTAGAGCTCTGGTATAACACAGTATTGGTTCTATTAACTGGGAGCATGAAAAATGCAGAGGTTGAAATTGACGCTCTTTCTATCTGGTAATCATTTTGTCATCTTAATTTGTTCTTAGTTTATGTTGAGTTCATTGCATGAATGACTAGTATAGGTAGGCTTTTCGCTCTCTAAAGATGAGACCTTCAATTATTACTACTGCAGCCTCAACATCAATGGATGGGAAATGATGATATCTTTTGGTTTTCTGGCTGCCGCTAGGTAATGACATTCTTTCCTTCTTTCTCTTATACCAATTTTGATATTAAATATAAGATAGAGTTGAATTTTTTATTGAGACATTAAGGAAACTAAATAAGTTACTTAATGATATTATATGTTGTATATTATTAGATTATATATCTGTTTATAAATCAAGCAAAATAATTTCGAGAAAAAATGATAAATATAAATACTCTCTTAATATTTCTAAAAAAATCAATTTGATCTTATATTTAAGAAAGAAGGAGTACTATCTATTGTTGATTAAATCAACTGTATCTGTCAATAAGTGTCATTTGTTACCTGCAACATGAAAACGGTCACGAACTCATAGTGATATACATTTGTGTGTGTAACTGAAAAGGTTGATTATATTAGTATATATGTTTAAATATAAATGTGTAGCGTGAGAGTCTCAAATGAGCTTGGGAGGGGGAGTGCCAAGGCAGCCAAGTTATCAATAGCAGTGACGGTGATGACATCATTCACGATAGGGTTCCTTCTGTTCTTATTCTTCTTGTTCTATAGGGAACGACTCGCTTACATTTTCACTGCAAATGAACAAGTGGCGGCTGTAGTTGGAGACTTGTCTCCTTTGCTTGCTTTCTCTATATTACTGAACAGTGTTCAACCTGTTCTCTCTGGTACGCTCATGTATCTACACACACTACATTCCTTCGTTTTTTAATATAAGATTCGTATGACGTTTTTAGAAAGATTAGAGAAGCTAAGTTAAACAAATTATCTTCTTTATACTAAACTAATTTATTTGACTTATAAATTGATATATAATCAAATGAATTACATAACATAATTAGTTTCCTTAACCTCTCTAAAAAAAAGTTAATTGAATTTTATATTTATGATATGTTTGCTCATATATTTCATGAAGGGTAACCAATATCTAGTTGAGTTTAGGACATGTGTTGAATCAAATGAAAATATCAGTTGAGTTGAATTGAACAGGAGTTGCTGTAGGAGCAGGGTGGCAAAGCGTTGTAGCATATGTGAACATAGGGTGTTATTACATCATAGGAATCCCAGTTGGAGTGGCACTCAGTAACATTCTCCATTTGCAAGTCAAGGTACGTAAATACTTGATTAAGCTCTTTTTTTAATTATGTAAGAGGCTTCTCATGATATATATAATGAAGCATTTGAAGATATTAAGGTGACTTTGCTTTTAATATGCAGGGAATCTGGATTGGGATGTTATTTGGGACATTGGTTCAAACAATCGTGCTAACAATTATTACCTACAAAACTGATTGGGATGAGCAGGTACACACACATATGCAATTTCACCTCTTTAATTAACAGCTATGTGTTTTCTAGCTAGCTAGAAGATATATAATGTGATTAATCACTTGCTTATGTGTGTGTTTATAGGTAGTATTGGCTCGACGTCGCGTTAACAAGTTTTCTGTGGACGTTGAAGAAACAGACATGAGATCTGAGGGAGATAATTAACTTAAAATGTTCAACAGTTTGATACGTGAGGTACAGGTTGATTACAACTAAGCATTTATGTAAGACTATTATGAGTTGGTCATATGTATCTTGGTCCCTCCAAATAAAGTAGTGGAACATGCATGATGAGGGAGTCATATATGGATTAGTTCTCGATCGTTATCACAATTTAGAGGATATTTCGATTAGCCTTTGCAAATATGAGGCAAATGCTTGCAAGTTGTTTATGTATAAGGTGGCTGTAAATGTAACATCTCATAAAGGAAATAGATAATTGTGAGGTTAATTCAAGTGTTCGTTAGCTGTCATCTTTCAAGAAATTAGTGATTAATCAGCAGTAATAAAAAAAAATACAAATATAAAACTTAAATATAAAAAATTAAACATTAAAATTAAATCTCAACAGTCTAAAGGCTATTATTATAAATTTATAATCCTCACTATGAGGAGGTATCTATCACTACTACAAAATCGTAGACATATGACACTTGTTATCTACTATAAATCATGGTTCTGACTATCATGTGTATGTAGGGACTATATATATATATTCGGCACAGATAAAAAAACTGTTTCGAACCGTGATTTATATGGTATCTATTACTCCCTCCGGTCCTAATTATAAGAGCGAGTTGACTTTTTTGTAGAAATTAAGGAAGCTAACTAAATTACTTTAGAGTATTTTTATTTTTTTCTTTAAACTAATTAGTTTAACTAATAAACTAATACATAATCTAAAGATACACAACATATGAAATGATTAAGTAACTTATTTAGCTTCCTTAATCTCTCCAAAGAAAGTCAACTAGCTTTTATAATTAGGACCGGAGGTAGTATAACGGTAATAAAATGATATATGTTATGTATTAAAGCTTGGTGAAGTCATGATGTGTACAAATGCTGGCATATATAATAAATTATGGTTTCAAGTAAACAACAACATTTTGTAACATACATAATGATGCTTAAACAAAAACCGCTATATATATAGCATAGACATAAATAACAGGTGTTATATTGTAACCGTTATTTATTTGCTAGGAATGCTAACAATTTTGATCAAACAACCGTCATATATAGTATATACATAAATCATGGTTTTTAAGTAAGAACCGTCAAGTTTTGAGGTTTTTTTTTTCTAATTTTATTTTTATTATCAAAGGGGGCTTCCCCTTTCGGTATCCCTACTATGCATATAAAATGAAATGGGATAAGGGTCTTAAATGCCATGGAAGTTTTCACTTTGGAGCACTGGTAAGACAGAAGTTTTTTTTGTCTCTTATTTGCCCTGGAAGTATTAAAAACGTAGCAAAAATGCCCCTGCCGTGATGGAGCTGCAACGTGGAACGTTAAATGGCCACTTGGCATCTGATGGAAGGCCACGTAGGATTGAAATTGGTTGACATCAGCTCCTCCTCTCCCACGCATTAGAGGCAAAGAAATTAGGGCATTGATGGAGGCAATTTTAGGAGGATGAATCGGGAAGACCTGAAGAAAAAATTCGCCCGCTGGATGTGGAAGGAGATGGATCCCTAAGACTCAGACTCATTCATTTTTGTTCTCTTCGAAAAAGGATCGGCGTTTTGATTTGGAAGGTTGCTCTGGGATTTGCTTGAATTTCTGTTGAAATGGCGATCTCCAGTTCATCATTTGATTGTAATGGGAACAAAAGTGACTATTGCACAACTGTGGTGTTGAACGTCCACGATCTCACTCCAACTGTGGTGTTGCCTCTGTTCTGGTCAGGATTTTTGCCTCTAATACATAGGAAGAATTTAATGGTTTGAGGATTAAATTATTAAATTTAGAGGAACCTTTCACTGGTAGAATAAGAAGTCACCTGCAGCAGGGATTTCCACAGCAAACTCTGTGTAGCAGAAAACAGAGAGCATGGCGGAGAAGCCGGAGGCGATGTAGGACAACACAATAGCTGGTCCGGCATGGTCGTGAGCTTCTTGACCGGTGAGGACGAATATTCCGGCTCTGATCGCGGACACGAGGCCGGACCAGATTAGTGTGAATTGAGGCGAAACCTATGCTTACAAGTGATAGTTTAGAGACCTCCTTTAAGAGCATTGGACATGGCCCCGCATAAAAAGTTTTGTGTTTGGTATTTTCACATGATGCCGACAATCAACTATTCTTATGGATACGGTCTTCCCTAGGAAATCACTATTTGCAAGACAGACGTGAGGTTTCCAGCTTTTTAATTCCATGTGCCCCGCATAAAATTTGGCTGTTGATTTTGAATATGAATGTCACTGCTCTGAACTTCCATCTTCTCCAGTAGCTTCTCTGTGAAGAAGGAGAGCAGGGTACGCCCTAATTTCTTTGCCTCTAATACGTGGGAAAGGAGGAGCTGATGTGTCAACCAATTTCAATCCTACGTGGCCTTCCATCAGATGCCAAGTGGCCATTTAACGTTCCACATTGCAGCTCCGTCACGGCAGGGGCATTTTTGCTACGTTTTTAATACTTCCAGGGCAAATAAGAGACAAAAAAAACTTCCGTCTTACCAGTGCTCCAAAGTGAAAACTTCCATGGCATTTAAGACCCTTATCCCAAAATGAAATTGTACACAATTATTTATATATATATATATATATATATATATATATTTACAGTTATTCATACACACACGCACATTAGAATCAAAAGTTTAAAACCTATATATAATATATGCATGAGATAGAGTTTCTATTTTGCTTGTTAGACTTGACTGTATAATAGGATAGAACCTTGTACACAGTGGCGGAGCCAAGAATTTTAATTAATGACGAGGGTGAAAATAAAAATAATATATTATAAATAAAAATTCTTGAAATACAATACATATCTACTATACAAAAAATTGAAAGAAAGCTATCATATAATAGCCCCACTTACATTGGGCTTGGGCGGACCTAATCCATCAAGAATAGACTATATATATTCCAACAAATTATTCCCTTCGATCCCTAATGTAAGACATATTTATGGAGTTGATTTTTGTTTAAACTTAAAAAACAGTTTTTATAGTCATTGACAATAATCATGAAAGATAGTGACGAAAAAAATTAGGAAAGATGATGACTATGGTGTTTTAGAAATACATGTTAAATTAACTTCCTTAATTTATCTAAATTAGGTAAAGATATCTTAGATTAAGGATTGGAGGAGTATTAACTAGATTTTTGAATACAAATGATGAAATACAATAGAATCAAACAAGTTTAGTTTATTAAGCTTGTATATACATATAGATATCTTGTTATATTTTGTTAACATAAACAATTTCAAACTCAAAAGTTAAGGACTAAAAGCAAGCTAAGATTATGCGAAACTACTATATATTGAGATTAAAAGATAAACAAGTTATACATAATAAGTTTCTCTTGCGCATGAGTTTGTTTGTGTGTGGTTGAAATATTAAAATAAGCCGCAACAAAGAAATATATCTCTTTATATAATTTTTTTAAAAAAAATTAAGGGGGGCGGGGGCCACCCCTAACCCCTCCTAAAGATGCCCCTGCTCACACATCGAGTATAACCATGCAATTTGGGATGAATCAAGACATTCCTGGCTTTGTGGCTACTGGCTAGGCTCAATGGAGCACCATAAACAAGTCAAGGGATATGCAAGCCATGAGCAAGACCACATAAGGAGGGATCAAATGTGACTATGTATAAAATGTCATATGCTATAGTTGGTGCCTTGCCACTACCCATAAATAAATGACGGTTGTTTTGCAAGAAGTATCGTTTTTGTCACTAAATAAATAATGATTAGTAACTAAAACAGTTATGTTTTGTTTTGACGAATTCAACCTCTAAATACATGATAGTGCATATATATATTTATCCATGAGCAAGATTTTGTAGAAAAGGAGGGATCAAATGTAACTATGTATAAATATAGTCTATGCCTTGCCACTGGCCATAAATAAATGACGGTTGTTTCGAAAGAAATATTATTTTTGTTACTAAATAAATAACGATTAATAACTAAAATCGTTATGTTTCTGTTTTGATAAATTTTGCCTCTCAATACATGATAGTGCACATATTTAATTATTAAGTTTTAACGTTATATATTCTTACACAATCTCCGCTTTGACATACATAACGTTTATTCGTTGTAATAGTTATTTATTAAGCGTTATATATACACGAATCTGTAGTAGTGTATCGGAATCATGAGAAGAACATATTTGACATAATTGGTGTCATTGTTTTTCAATACACTGGGAAAATTTCCACCTTGACATCTATGTAAGCCTTTTTTTCTTTTTTCTTTTTTTAAGTAGCCTTATTCCATGTCAAATTTTTAACCTCTATAAGATAACAACTATATAAAAATGTATAATAAATTTGTTATAAAAATAAAACAATTCTGAGATAAGGGAGCAAGTGATAAGAGAAGAGAAAATTCGAGAAAGAAAGGGGCGCAATACTCATTCAGTTTTTGTTTAGTCCCAATGATTGTACAAGGCCTTTATAATTGGTATAAGCAACAAGGGGTCACCACTAAGGTACAATAAGTGGTATAATGAATACAGATGAATGTACAATATATGACTCTTCATATCATACAACATAACAACTATCCAAGATTGTCAAACTCGCGAGTTTAAACAAACTCGTGATAGTAATGTAAACTCATAAGTGTTTGCTTTTATTATTAAATAGGTATTATTAGTGTATAATTAAATAATTAAAATATAAAAATGACTACAATTTGATTTCGATATATTTTAAATCAAAATAATTGAAATTAAATCCATCAACATTCATCATTTATCATATTTAACAAGGAAATTTTTATAAAACTTATATATAAAGCCGCTGAGCATGATCAAATTAAAAAACTTAACAAACTTAACACAAGTTAAGAGTAAGTTAATACGGTTTTGTAAGTTAAAAATGTTAAAACAGTAAACTCGTGAGTTTAATTGAGTTTACAACTAGCACGAGTTTTCTAGTGACTCGATTTGTTTTTATAAGCTAAAAACGTAAAAACGATAAATTTGGAGATGTATCTGAATATACACTAAATAACTTTTTAGTTTCCTAACTACTATGCATGAATGGTTAGAGGTCAAGAGTCAATAATAGACATTCATATAGTTAACATATTCATAACAAATCTATCCATTATTAGTATTCGTTACTTTTTTACCAAAAAATTTGGTTACAATATATTCAAGTATTTAATGCATGCATGAATATATAATAATACATAGAATCCGGATTAGCTTGCTACTTCTAATGAAGAAAATATAGAAGCAGCTCTCCTCTGGTGATCTGTGATTGCACACGAAATTATCATTCTTTATGTCTATCCGTGGAACTTACTTTAGAGTAAATGTACAATTTTACTAATAAAGTTTTTTTCTAATAGGTGTCTCGTACAAATAAGTTTTAGAAAATGTAAGAATACCGATAAATAATTAAAAATGGTGCAATTTCACCAAAATTGTTAAATTATGAGAGGGGAAAAAAAATCCTAAAAGCATTTGATGAAATTTAATTATTTTAATGAATTTGCACCATTTTAAATCATTTATTGATATTTTTACCTCTTCTAAAATTTATTTATATCACATGCCCTTTGGGGGGGGGGGGGGGAAACCCTTTATTGATATATCGTCAACCTACTTTTATATCCTGAGAATTCTACTATCAGATAAAGAACGAGACAGGCAATTGAATATGATTGTCGGGACTGGAAAATGTCACGTCCAAATATATAGGACCGCCTAACCAAGGTAGTTAAAAACGCGTGGTAAATCGTAAAAAACGCGTTTTCCCGTTTTAATCCAAGATGAACGTGTAACGTTTCAGGCAAAATCAGAAACAAAGTGAAATCGCTGGAATCGCATATTTAAAACGCAAAATCGCAAAAACGACGTGTTTTTGGATAAAGCGAACCAGAGTCTTTGGTTTGATTCATCATTCATCTGATTCATTTCTTTTGGTGAAAAAAGAAACTCCAGATCTAGAGGCAGAGGCGCACGTGAACGGCAAACTAGCTACTGCTCGTCTGCTCCTCTCCGACTGTCGTCTGTGGATTCCAGATGTATCCTCGCAGCAAAGAAGATCAGAGTCACACAAGTATGATTGGAGCACGAAACCGACATGATGATCGGAGCCGGAAATTCCTCATTCTCTTTCCATCGTTGTAGTTGAACACTTGCGGGAACTGATTGGTGAAGTTGCCGCTTGGTTTTGTGTGCGCGCGCGCTTTTTTTTGGGGGGGGGGGTTGAGTTGTGTGAGTCGGTGGAGTGTGGGGGCGTGAATCACTATTATAAATATAATATTATTCATTGTTTACTTTAATTGCAACTTAATTAATAATAAGATCTGAAGAATCTTTTTCTTATCTTAGTCCATTTAAATATTTTCTTCTTTAAAATCTTAAATCGTTATTATTTATTATTAATACTATTATTTTATTGAAATTTATATTTTAAATTGAAATCCCTCAAATAATGCATCCAAATTGACATCTCTCAAAATCTTAATAAAATCTCTTTAATTTAGTATTGACGACTTCCAAAAATATCTCAAAACATATCTCAAATCTATTAAAAATGAGAAGTTATCAATATTGTATTAATCAGTATATGTACGGATGATGGCAGGTACCTTATATACATATGCAGGTAAAAACTCCGTTACGTTTTACGATTTTACGTTCTCCTTCCGTTTTTACCTAAAAACTACGTTTTCACTACCTTGCGCCTAACAGCCAAACGGTACGTTCGAAAAAAAGGAGAGGGAGAAAAAGTTCCTATAAAAAAATGTAAGGGTAAAGGATTTCTCCTGTCACTGGAGATAGAGTTATCTCCAGTGACCCCAAAACTACGTCGTTTTGGATTAATGAATGGTGCTTATGTAATTCTGTTTATTTTTTAATCATATACATTTTACCAAAACACCTTTCATTAATTCACCTGAAATTACTAATAAACCCTTCATTAATTCAAAACGACGTAGTTTTGGAGTCACTAGAGATAACTCTATCTCCAGTGACAGGAGAAATCTTTTTCCCAAAATGTAATGGGTAAAAAAGGTCTAATGAATTTTTATAATTTATATACAAAAATTGTCTTGATATTTTGTAAATTTCATACATACAGAGTACCAACGGTACACTGTGATTCAAGTCCTTCTCACCACGCCTAACCGGCTAATTCCAAACGGGGGCATACAATTGTATTAGTGGCTAATGCAGATATCATATCATTTAAAAAAATTGATCATTTAATTCATGAAACTTTGACTCAGTTACAATTTAATTGCTGAAACTTGAAATAATAGCTCAATTAATCCTCTAATTTATTGTAAAAAATATATTAAGTATATAAATTTAAGTACATGAATGTTCTCTAAAATAAATAATAAATATCATTCTCCAAAGCTACTATGAATCTCGAGAATAGAAATAAATCAACAATTATATTTTTTTTACTTATATATTGCACGAAAAATAAAGAATAAATCTTATTGTTTATATGAAACATAAATTTCTATTGTGATTGTTATATGTGTGTGTGTGTGACACTGATGTTGATTGTCTTTAATAGTAACAGATTGACCAAATATTCGTCGTTTATCATGGGAACCACCTAGCTACAGAGAAAGCTGTCATCCTTGGAATATCTTTTCCTTCATCATGTGTTAACACCCTACCCCTCCACATTATAACTTTAAATTTGTACACCGATTCCTTTGCCCCTAGAAGGGTGAAATATATTTCGACAATAAATTAAAGGCTCGCACATAATTATGTGGTATGTATTATATTTGTGAAATATTTGAGATGAGTCGCCATATATATTGATCATGTGATGAACAGATAATTAAGTCGAATTGAATTTGGTAGTTAGATGTAGTAGAAGAGAAGAGCAATTAATTAATATATTATTGTGAGGAAATTAAGAAAGTTGGTGATCACACCACTACAAAAAGCAGGAATGGCATCCCAAAAAATGTTCATTTTTTAAAAAAGAAAGTAAAAAATAAAGGTGGTGGCATTTTTAAAATTATGCGGAGAAATTTTAAAATATATATTGAACGTCTCTTTAATAAAACAAACGCCAAAAGTACACTATTGACGTCCTAATTAGAAGAGTTTTCTAGCTTAGCTAGAAGAAATATGTTGTGATTAATCACTTGCTTGTGTGTGTAGGTAGTATCGGTTTGACCTCGCATTGACAAGTTTTCTGTGGACGCTGAAGAAGCTAAGCAGACACAAGATCTGAAGGATAATTAATTTACAATGTTCAACAGTTTGATGCGTGGGGTACAGGTTAATTACAACTAAGCATTTAAGTAAGATTATTATGTGTTGGTCATATGTATCTTGGTCGTTCCTCCAAATAAAGTGGAACATGCATGATGAGAGAGTCATATATATATGGAATAGTTCTCGATCGTTATCAGAATTTAGAGGATTATTTCGATTAGCCTTCGCAAATATGAGGCAAATGCTTGCAAGTTGTTTATGTATAAGGTGGCTTATAAATGTAACATCTCATAAAGGAAATAGATAATTGTGAGGTTAATTCAAGTGTTCGTTAGCTGTCATCTTTCAAGAAATTAGGGATTAAGCAGTAGTAATTTAAAAAAAATACAAAAATAAAATTTAAATATAAAAAATAAAACACTAAAATTAAATCTCAATACTCTAAATGCTATTATTATAAATTTATAATCCCCACCTAACTATGACGAGGCATATCTATATAATCTAAAGACTATTATTATAAATTTATAATCCGCACCCAACTATGAGGAGCTATCTATCAGCACTACAAAATCGTAGATGTATGAGGGTTGTTATCAACTATAAATCAAAGTTGCCAATGAGAGTTGGCATAGATGGTAAGGGATCCAGGACTAGGTCCTTGGGTCTTGGGTTTGATCCCCTCTGCCGTCGTTGGGACTCTTTTGGTAGGCGATCTCGTAAGTCCCCAGTAAGTGCTTATAGAGCCCGGGGCCGTGCCCTGGCCTTGGTGGGGGACTGATGTCGAACCCCTCCAAAACTTTTTCTTACCCAAAAAAAAAAAAACTATAAATCAAAGTTCCAACTATTATATATATGCTACATATGCTCGGAGCAGATAAAAAACAATTAAGGGTGATTTATACATTATCTATTATAATGGTTCTAATACATTATGTATTGAGGTTATAATGTTGGGATATTAATTGTATTGATTCTGCAATTAATTTTCGGTTATTTCTATTTATGACCCACATTATTGCCGGTTTTGTAACCGCCCATTAATACTGCAACGGCCCAATTAATGCATAGTTAATACGCAATAATTGTGTATTCGAAAAGTTTCCTTATCAGCTCTGTGATGGCCAGAGAAGGAATGCGCGCAGAAAAATTCTGTCTGTCTGGTCCCCTGCCTCTACTCTGACTTTTGAGAAAACACACCATCTGTAGATCAGAGTGAAGGGTCAGAAGGAAAAGACTCGTGATCGTTCCTGGTTGCTGGCGAGGATTGTTCGTGACTGTAGATTTGCTGTACGCCCTTACTAGCTTCTGAGGCAAATCAATGGTGGGAGGTATTTGTGATCTCTATCGTTTTCTGCTTTGGTCTTATGCATTTTGGTTGATCAGCATGTAAGATCGCCTTAATTTTCTAACATTTGGTATCAGAGCCGTTCATATGCCTCTGTCTTGATTTGTCCGATTAAAGCTGTCACGAGACTATGGTTATCAGTATGAAATTATGCCCTGCAATTTATTTTGACTGATATTTTAAATTGCTCATTGTGTGGCTTTCGGTTGTGATGATGACTTTTGTTTTCTTCTCCACTGAATCATCACCATCCTCAATTTTTCTCAAAGGTTTGAAAAGAAAATTGGTGCATTTTCCTGATAGTTTTATTTTACAAATCAAATGTTTTCGATTTGGTTTATGACAATGAAACCTATGCATGAATTTTTGTGGAATGATTTCGGGCTTTTAATGGATAAACCTTACAAACCTATAGTTTGAATATTAGCGTTCTAGTTTATTTTATCCATGATGTGTTCCAGTGGTTAAATAAATCATGAACAAAAGCGTTTTCAAAGGTCCTAAGAGATATTGTCGATGGTTTGTTGTGCTTTGGCAATTAATTAATAAATCATTTTTCCAGTGATTTGGTTTCGATTTTGTGAATGATTGATCAATTTATGTTTTTCGATCTGAGTATTTAAGAATTTTCGGTTAATGAAACTGTAAAATCTGGATTTTGCCGATTGTTTGATCTGGGTTTTCACACGTGGATGCTTTTCGGTCTGGATTGTGTTTTCTGGACACTGTTTATGTTAGTCGCCGTTGGGGCTTTGCCGGTGAAAATAAACGAAGAAAATTCAATTTCAGTTTTGATTTCAAGATCTCAAATTATTGTTTTGATTTTGAGTAAATCTTTAGAGATTGTTTGAAATCCATGTCCAGAACTTTTTCCCATCGTTTTTCGTTGAAACCACCGTTAAAAACCGTCGGTTTTGAGCCCTGAAACCGCCGGAAACCGTCACTGGGAAAACGCGGGTCGCGGCAACAGTTGCCGAGTTTAAATAGGGTTGCGGGTCGGGTAGGTTTTGTAAAAATGGGTAGGGAAGAAGATTTAAACGATGCCATTTGGGGACCTGCTGAAACGTTGCGTTTCATTAAAGTGAAAGGGCCTGGCGTGTTTTTCATTTGGGCCTGAATTGATGGGCCTGGCGCGGTTTGTTTTCAAAAAAAAAAAACGCTGAATTGATTAAAACGCATAAAATGGTCTCAGGTGGATTCGAACAGGCAACCAGTGGGCGCGTGAGCGCCTTAAGTGCTGGCGCTCTGCCAGCTGTGCCACGCGCCCCACTGTGTTATATTATCACGTTTATTTTTAGTTAAATGAATTTCCAGCAAAAAATTGTTTTAACAAAAAACGCAAAATGCTCTTGCTAAGATTCGACCCTGAGACCTGCTGGACATGTGGGCGCCTTAAGGGCCAACGTTCAGCCAACTGTTGTAACATCCTGAATTTTGAATCTAATATCTTGAACATAAACCTATTTTGGGAAGACTAGTAGGCTCTATTTTTGGAAAGTGATAAATTTGAAATCAGTATTTTGTGGGCCCCGTGAATAGTATTTACTATTCACGTATACGTTTTTACTATTTACAAATACGTATTTAAAAAAATATATATATATATATGTTATTCGCAAATACGTATTTAATACTTGAAATTTGTGAAATATGAATAGTGTTCACTATTCACAAATACGTATTTACTATTTAAAAATACGGTATTTACTATTCCTAAATACGTATTTACTATTCATGTGGGACCCACGACCAAAATAATTCTTCCTCCCGACAGAAACTCTCGTGAGTTTTGAAAATATTTCACGCGGGACCCACGTAATAGTAATTTACTATTTGATTTATAATATTATATTATTTAAAATATTAAAATATTATTAAAATTTTTTTAAAATGTTCACGGGGCGGCTACTTAGTCACGGGGGGAGATTTCTTTTTAATTTTTAGGAAAATTACGTAAAACGACCCAGAGACAAAAATTACACTTAAAGACCCATTTTCCAACTATAAATAGACCTTCCATTTCATTTCATTCTTCACAACTTCTAAGAGCCATAGAGAGAGGTAGAGAGAGAGAGAGAGAGTAGAGAGATATTTGCTTAAGAGTTATAATAGCTGGTTGGTGATTCGGGTATTAGCAAGTAACAGGTAACTCTGAATAACTTAGTAGAGATCAAGGGAATGCACCCATGGAGTGAGCTTTGTAGGCTCTTCTGTACTCCTTTAGTTTATGTTGTGTTATTTTATTTGCCATGAACCTAAAAGACTTCCGCATTTTAAAATAACTCTTATTTATTGGATTTATTTTGGCCCTGTATAAATGGATTTCTACCTTTGGCCATATTGTAAATATGTGTTTGAGTGTTGAATATCCTATATTTGGAGGTGTTACTATTATTTTGGCCAAGATTTTGGTATTGAAAATGAGGCGTTACATTTTTGGTATCAGAGCAAAGGTTCTGGCCAATCTGTAAATTTCCTATCAGTTTTCTAAATAAAAATTTTGAGGTCATGGCAAATTAAATATCATAACATGTGCATTTTCCTTTATAGCTTTGGATTCTTTTTACCAATTTTCTTGTGACATTCATGATAGGAGAAGAATGGGTTAATCAAAATATTCAAGTGATTGATAATGAGGATTTATGATTTGAGGATGTGATTGAGATTAAATTTCAGAGCTGCGTAGCGGAAGTTGGTAAGTAGAAAATTTATTGAATATTGGATTCTGTAGGCCCAAAATTACTTTCTAGGATGAATATTTTTATTGGTGTCTAGGAAAGTGATTGAAAGACTAAGCCCCTATTTGATGTTTATTCAATTAGTTGCCGTTGTAAAAAAAAGTATGAAGAGATGTTCGCTAGATTTTCACTTACCTAGCTAATTTATATGAGTAACAGATGACAATACCATAACAGAATACGGGCATAGTCTTGATTATACAGAATAACTGGCTTAAGTTTGAATTTAATAAGATAAAGTTGAGTTTGGCAGGAAAACTCGAAAATCCTTATGAATCCTAGAATAGAGATTACAAACATTAGCAAGAAGGCTAAGAAGAGTAGACTATATTAATTCAAGCATCAAGAACAACAGTTGGTACAATCCCACCGCAAGCTTCGACTATCTCAAGTTTAAGTCTATTAATTTCTTCCTGAGCGGCTGCTCTTGAGAGAGGACCATCAGGAGACATTGTTCTTCTCAATCTAGCTATTTGCTTCATAGTGCTTCGAATTTTTACATAAGGCCAATGCTTTATTCCTCCCCTATGGCATATTTTCATTAGAACATTTTTGCATATACGAACTTGTTGAGCCGCTTCTTGTTGAGGTAAATGGAATAAGTCTCTAAGATCATTAATTGACATTGATGCAGCTCTAATATTTTGTTCAGCTCTTGATCGGTATGGATTACTAGGTATGGGGACTGAAGGATTATTATTTACAACCATGAGCTCTTTTCCTTTATTGGATATATTTTCTGTATTGGTTGGAAATGAACTATTAGGGAGTTCATTTTGATTTTTAGTCCATTCCAAACCAACACAAAGGGCCTCATAGTAGGCTGATAGGGGATCTGACACCAGGACATACCCTAAAGAATTTTGATTCAAACAATAATTTTCTAGAAAATGTTTGACATCTTCTAAATTTTTCTTACCAAAGTCAAATACTTGAGGACTGGAAGAACCTCCTTGTACGTCCTGGTGAAAGACAGCGTGGCATATCATACCAATCCTCCCATGAACTTCAAGTTTATGGTATTGAAGTCCATTGGTATGAATAATCTCTCGTAGAACATGGCAGCAACCACATGAAAATGGATTAGTAGTCTCAGTCAAGGTAGAAGCAGGATTCCTTGGTTGAGAAGGTACCGTAGACTCCATAAGTTCTGCCACATTACGACACCTTTGGACAGGTCGCCTTGATGGACCTGCTTCAGATTCCTTTCTGTTAGTAGTGGTAAAAATAGAATCTTGTATCCTTGGAGGAGGAGTAGGAATGTTAATCGTTGAGGCAGATGAATGAACGTTCATACTTACGGGATTTTGGGGAAGTAAAGAAGAATAAGGGTATGATGCATTGTTTGACAAATCAGACAACATGTTAGTCTGATAGTCATGAAGTAAGGCTTCAAGAAAGAAAGGGTTGAATGAATCGGAGACTGGAATAGAGTTACTTGAACCGGCCATGTTTAAGGATAATGTGGAAGGTTATAGTGAAGGTTACGATCGGAGAGGAAATGAATATGTGGAGGTTTTGTGAAGTTTGAGAGAACGTGAAACATTTACTCTTTCTTTACTCTATTTATAGCTGGGCTAGCAACGTCTATATTTTGTTAAGCAGCATCGGATTCTCATCTGTCGTTAGCTCAGAATCATGTAGATTTTGTTGTTATGCGGAAAATTTTATGGCACCGCACCCTAGTGCACCCTAGCCACCGTTAGGGGTCGCAGTTTCCTAGACCTTTGCAGACAGAAATCGCTATGGCATTTATTGCTAGCTGTGTTTTCAAGAAATTAAGTTTGGACGTTTATACGCGCATTTATCTAAGAAATCTGTCTTGGATGTGCAGCTGACTCAAGATGTCGGAATTGACATTTGAAAATAGGATTTTAAGCGTAAGCGTGCTAAGGTGATAGTAATCTTGGGAAGGGTGACTTCCTAATAATATTAGATGAACCGGAGAGAATCCGAAGATTTGAAATGATGATGAGTTGTGCCAATTAACCCGAGAGCATTCTTCACTCTCCGAGTATCCGAAGAACTCTATGAATTTGTCAAAGATAATTCAAAGACTAAGGTTTTTGGATAAACATGTTGGAAGATCGATGGAAAGGTATGAAATGGTGATCCTTAGGAATGCCAGTAAGATGTTAGAATGAATATAGTAAATATTGAGGATAGGCTTTAATTTAATCTAAGCTGAAATAGAACTCAAGAACGAAATGAGCCTTTGTGATATTGCAGGTTGAGGTAGAATTAGAACCTTGTGAATACTGCTGAGGTTGTAGATAGTCTTCATATAATCCAAGAATTAGATTAGGAATTGTGAATCATGATCTTAGTATGATGGGTATTTTTGGGGAAACACGAATTATCAGTTGATGTTGAGGTTATAAGAATCAAATTGTAAACTTGACTATTAATGTCTGGGAATATTTGAGAATAGACTTGAATTCAATCTGAGTTAAGATAGTGTGTCTAATTAAGAAAGTATGAAATCCGGTGATTTATGTTATAATATTAGTATGTTATTTGGGTGTGATTAATAGATAACTATGAGAGGAACAGATGATATTTAGTATATGTCTTTGAGATACTAAGGATTGAATTCGAATCATGTGAACAATGCTGAGGTTGTGAGAATAATATTTGAATGTTTTAAATCTTAGTCTAGGAATTGTGAAACATGAATGTTCTATGGATATTATTGAGGACACATGATATCTCTGTCTTGCTGATATTGAAGTTCTAAGAGTTGATTTGTAATTTGACAATTATCATTTTTGGGGAAAGTTTGAGGATAGTTCTTAAATGATATAAGCTATGGAGTATGATGAATCTAGTATGAATAATCGGGGTTTTAGAAATAGGATGATGAATCTGAAAGTTGGTAGGGGATCTAAAGGGTTGCTACTAGTATAAATGTAATATAACAGTTCAACTTAACAGTTGTATTGATTCTTTAGGAGACTGAATTGATTGAATAAATTGAGATATTAGAATATGGTATTAATTGATTTGAGAGAAATAGGGAACAAAATGTGATACCAACATGTATAAGGTGTTCAGAGATTGCCAACTGTTTAACTAGCATAGGAAATGATCTTGATAATAGAATCTTTCTTTAGAAATAATGAATTGAGTGTTTCATGGATGAGTTGAGTAGAATAAGTTGGAACCTGGAATGTATTCGGAGTTGGTGACTATTTAAAATAGTTGCTAGGTCCCTGAGTATTTGAATTTTGAACTTACCAATGCTCTTGCTGTGTTTGGAAATTTTTACGCAATATTTACAACAGGATTTAAGACCAGTTTGTAATCGACATTTATAAACTATGATGTCTCATGGAATGAATCCTTGCGAAATTCGAACAAGAATTGACTTTTACATTATGATTGTGGTGGAAGGTGTACAAGCTAGAAGAGGTTGGAAACTGTTGTGGATATACTTAGTTTGCGGAATCTTGCCAAATGTACTTGTTTTTGAATTACTTGCCATTGGTGAAAGCTAGATTTAGTAAGTAAGTGTTTTCTTAAACTTGAATTGAGGAAGCACGGGTATAGGATAGACGAGCAGAGGCTTGAAGCGGTAAGACCCGTTGAGCTAGTTTGCATATGGTGGTATCTCTAGGCTATAAGACTTATGTGCCTAGTATTGTGTTTGTTGCCTATCATGGTAACATTAGACCTGTATGTCTAAAGTTTATCTTAAGGTTGGCAAAATAATCAGATTATATCATATTGTGGTTATTATGGCCTGAGGGTAACTTCTTAAGCTGTAAGATCTGAATATCCAGTGTCGTGGTAATACAATGAAATAAGCAGAAAGGAAGAATGAACTGGCCTGTGAGGCCAGTGTAACCAAGCGCTCAAATAAGGAACTAGTGGATCCTGTGTCTGAATATTACTTTGGGTACAGGATGAACGAAAATTGTGTTGTGTGCTTGGTGAGCATGTTTGGGAAAGAGATAGGACTTAGGGATAATATGATATATAAAGCTGAGTCGGAGCGGATTGTTGATGCGGGGGATAAGCAATTGAGGAACAAGGCTATTAGCTTGTAAAGGTTGTGTGTAAAGGAATGGCTCCCGGAGATGCTACTTGGGAAACGGAGGAGAGCATGCGACAAACCTATCCTCATTTATTTAAATAGGTTAGAATTCTTATTATAGCGAAATTTTGAGGACAAAATTTTCTTTTAGGAGGGGAGAAATGTAACATCCTGAATTTTGAATCTAATATCTTGAACATAAACCTATTTTGGGAAGACTAGTAGGCTCTATTTTTGGAAAGTGATAAATTTGAAATCAGTATTTTGTGGGCCCCGTGAATAGTATTTACTATTCACGTATACGTTTTTACTATTTACAAATACGTATTTAAAAAAATATATATATATATGTTATTCGCAAATACGTATTTAATACTTGAAATTTGTGAAATATGAATAGTGTTCACTATTCACAAATACGTATTTACTATTTAAAAATACGGTATTTACTATTCCTAAATACGTATTTACTATTCATGTGGGACCCACGACCAAAATAATTCTTCCTCCCGACAGAAACTCTCGTGAGTTTTGAAAATATTTCACGCGGGACCCACGTAATAGTAATTTACTATTTGATTTATAATATTATATTATTTAAAATATTAAAATATTATTAAAATTTTTTTAAAATGTTCACGGGGCGGCTACTTAGTCACGGGGGGAGATTTCTTTTTAATTTTTAGGAAAATTACGTAAAACGACCCAGAGACAAAAATTACACTTAAAGACCCATTTTCCAACTATAAATAGACCTTCCATTTCATTTCATTCTTCACAACTTCTAAGAGCCATAGAGAGAGGTAGAGAGAGAGAGAGAGAGTAGAGAGATATTTGCTTAAGAGTTATAATAGCTGGTTGGTGATTCGGGTATTAGCAAGTAACAGGTAACTCTGAATAACTTAGTAGAGATCAAGGGAATGCACCCATGGAGTGAGCTTTGTAGGCTCTTCTGTACTCCTTTAGTTTATGTTGTGTTATTTTATTTGCCATGAACCTAAAAGACTTCCGCATTTTAAAATAACTCTTATTTATTGGATTTATTTTGGCCCTGTATAAATGGATTTCTACCTTTGGCCATATTGTAAATATGTGTTTGAGTGTTGAATATCCTATATTTGGAGGTGTTACTATTATTTTGGCCAAGATTTTGGTATTGAAAATGAGGCGTTACAACTGTGCTACGCGCCCCTTGTGTCTTCTGCTGTTCATTTATTTTATTTAAATAATTCTTTTCAGCAAAAACCAAATTTTTTTTTTAAAGTGTTACCAATGGGATTTGAACCCACTTCCCTTAGGTCCAAAATCTTATTTAGGCTTTCTGGACCATCCAGTAAAGGTGACACTTGATGATGTGTTTAAAAATTTTATTTTTTTTTACATATTATGCCCTTTTTGGATTTAAATTTAAATCTAAAATTTTATTTAAATTGGATATTCATGTGATTTTAAATTACATATTGTGTTACTTGCATGAGTTATTTAATATTTCATTATTCATGCAATGTTATGTTTAATAATATGCAAAGCATGAAGTATCCAATTTTAATATTGGTTATTTTCTTGCAATATTATATAGTAATGTTAAGTGATACTTATGTTTTTAATTAATTAGAGAGTAGCCACAGTATCTTTAATTAATTGAAAATGTAAATAGAGATGCATGATCACATAATAACATTAGTTGTAATGAATCATATGTAGTATAATAAAATTTTATCCCACAGGAATATTTTATTATATGTTTTGTATGATTAATTAGGATAAAATGTCAAATTATATTCTTAATTTACCCACAGGTATTAAGAATAGGGAAATAATTTGATAGTTTTATCATACAGTTTTGTATAAATCTAATTGAATTAGAACTTTAGCCCACAGGCAAGTTGTATGTCGGTAGATTTATGAAATTTTTGCATGATTTACATTGGTAAAACATGATTTAGTTTATTAGTCTCAATTCTTGTTTATTAAGCATGTATTTCTTAATTATGCAGCAAAACAACCTGCAAATTTCTCTGATATGAAAAATGATATTCCCGAACTTAGGGGTGACAACTATAAGGTTTGGAGAGAAAGAGTTCTTCTCCAATTAGGGTGGATGGATATTGATTATGCTATTAGGAAAGACGAACCACCCTCCATAACTGCAACCAACATTCCAGATCAGGTTGATCTTTACGAAAAGTGGGAGCGATCTAATCATCTCTCAGTGATGTTCGTAAAGACTCATATCTCTGCTGGTATTCGTGGTTCCGTCGAACAGCATGACAAAATCAAGCCACTTCTGAAGGCGATCGATGATCAATTTCAGACTTCAGATAAGGCACTAGCCAGCACCCTGATAATGAAGTTTTCATCCCTAAGACTTACTACAGTGAAAGGTGTGCGTGAGCACATCATGCAAATGAGGGACATTGCAGCTCAACTAAAGAAACTTGAGGTTGACATGTCTGACTCCTTTCTCGTCCACTACATCCTGAACACTCTTCCACAGCCATATGGACCCTTCAAAATATCCTACAACACACATAAGGATAAATGGTCAATTAATGAACTTTTGACCATGTGTGTTCAGGAGGAGGGAAGGCTGCAAATGGAAATGGGAGAGAGCTCATTTATGACGACTGAGAAAAGGGGTCAGACTCAAGCCAAAAAGAAGGGGAAAGTCAAAAACACCACCCCAAAGGGGAAAGAAAAGGTACTACCCCAAGGAGGAATTAAGAAGGAATCCAAGTGTTTCTTCTGTAAAAAGAAGGGACACATGAAGAAGGACTGCTCTAAATTCAAACAATGGCTTGAGAAGAAAGGTATGTCAGTCTCACTTGTCTGTTATGAATCTAATATGATTGATGACATTAATGGCACTTGGTGGGTTGACTCTGGTTCATCAATCCATGTTTCGAATACCTTGCAGGATATGCAAAACCTAAGGAAGCCGTTGGGAAGTGAACAATTCATCTACTCTGGTGGAAGGATTCGTTCACATGTGGAGGCTGTAGGGACTTGCAGTTTAGTTCTGAGTAGTGGTCATGTTTTAAATTTGGAAAAGACTTTTTATGTACCAAGTTTCACTAGGAACTTGATTTCTGTTTCAAGACTTGTACGTTTGGATTATTCCTTTATGTTTTATGAGACATCTTTGGATATGTTTTATAAATCAAATAAAGTGGGGAATGGTACTTTGTCTAACGGTCTTTATCATATTTACTTACAACATGATACTGCTTATGATGCCATGCATATTTCTGTTGGTTCGAAACGTAGTGTTATGAATGAGGATTCTTCTATGTTGTGGCACCGGAGATTGGGACACATCTCCATTCAAAGAATTGAAAGATTGGTGAAGGAAGGGGTACTTAGTACTCTGGACTTTACTGATTTTGAGACTTGTGTAGACTGTATTAAGGGAAAGCAGACTAACAAGTCAAAGAAAGGTGCTAAGAGGAGTTCTGAATTGTTAGAAATCATACATACAGACATTTGTAGTCCTGAAATGGGCGCATATGGTCAGAAATATTTCATCTCCTTTATTGATGATTACTCACGATACATGTATCTCTACATGCTTCATAACAAGCACGAAGCATTAGATGCCTTTAAGGTATTTAAATTAGAAGTAGAGAAACAATGTGGAAAACAAATTAAGATAGTGAGATCAGATAGAGGTGGTGAATATTATGGTAGATACACTGAAGATGGACAAGCACCTGGTCCATTTGCCAAGTTTCTTCAAGAACATGGGATTGTTGCCCAATACACCATGCCTGGTTCACCAGACCAGAATGGCGTAGCAGAAAGAAGAAACCGAACATTATTGGACATGGTGAGAAGTATGCTTAGTAGCTCTAAGCTGCCTAAGTCCTTGTGGATAGATGCACTTAAGACGGCAGTGTACATATTAAACCGAGTTCCAACCAAGGCTTTTCCAAAGACGCCTTTTGAGTTATTCAAAGGTTGGAAACCGAGTTTGCGACATGTACGCGTTTGGGGATGCCCGTCTGAAGTTAGAATCTATAACCCACAAGAAAAAAAGTTGGATCCAAGGACCATTAGTGGCTATTTCATTGGATATGCCGAAAGGTCTAAGGGTTACAGGTTTTATTGTCCATCTCACACAACTAGGTTTGTGGAATCAAGGAATGCAAAATTTCTTGAACACGACTTGATTAGTGGGAGCGATCCATTCAGAAACCTAGTTTCTGAAGAAGATCACTTAGATAGCCAACCATCTACTTCAAGTTCAGGATTGATTGTAAACAATGCTCCTTCAGCCCAACCGAGTGTTGTACAACCAGTCATACAAGATCCACAACCGGCTGATGATGATCTAGTCGATCAAGTTGTTAATGAGGAACAACCAGAAATTGTTGAACAACCAGTTGAACAACAAGTTCCTCAAGAAGATGACGAAACAACATTAAGGAGATCTACTAGACCGCGGAGATCAGCGATACCTGATGAATACTTTGTGTATCTGCAAGAATCTGACTATAATGTAGGAGCTGAAGATGATCCTGTAACGTTTTCACAAGCCATGAACTGTAGAAATTCAGCATCATGGCATGATGCTATGAAGGATGAGATGAATTCTATGGCATCCAACAGAGTCTGGGATCTTGTTGAGTTGCCTAATGGGGCGAAGGCCATTGGGTGTAAATGGGTCTTCAAAACCAAGAGAGATTCATTAGGCAACATTGACAGACATAAAGCAAGACTTGTGGCCAAAGGATTCACTCAGAGAGAAGGAATCGATTACAAGGAGACATTTTCTCCTGTATCTAAGAAAGATTCTCTTCGCATCATTCTAGCATTAGTTGCACATTTTGATATGGAGTTGCAACAAATGGATGTGAAAACAGCCTTTCTCAATGGAGAACTAGAGGAAGAGGTTTACATGAAACAACCAGAAGGATTTTCCTCTAGTGATGGTGAGCATTTGGTTTGCAAGCTCAGAAAATCCATATATGGATTGAAACAAGCTTCCCGGCAATGGTATTTAAAATTTCATGACGTTATCTCTTCATTTGGTTTTGTAGAGAACGTTGTGGATGAATGTATATACCAGAAGGTCAGTGGGAGTAAGATTTGTTTCCTTATTCTATATGTGGATGACATTTTGCTTGCAACCAATGATAATGACTTGTTGCATGAAGTGAAACAATTCCTCTCTAAAAGCTTTGAAATGAAGGATATGGGAGTTGCATCTTATGTCATTGGCATTAAGATTCAAAGAGACAGACAAAGAGGTGTTCTTGGTCTGTCTCAAGAGACCTATATCAACAAAGTTTTGGAAAGATTTAGGATGAGGCATTGTTCACCAAGTCCAGCTCCCATTGTGAAAGGTGACAGGTTCAGTTTGAACCAGTGTCCAAAGAATGATTTTGAGAGGGAACAAATGAAAAACATCCCTTATGCTTCAGTTGTAGGAAGCCTAATGTATGCTCAGGTCTGTACCAGGCCTGACATTGCATTTGCTGTTGGAATGTTGGGAAGATATCAGAGTAATCCAGGTATGGATCACTGGAAGGCTGTAAAGAAGGTGTTGAGATACCTTCAAGGAACTAAGAGTTACGTGCTTAAGTACAAACGGACAGACAATCTAGAAGTGACTGGTTATTCCGATTCAGACTATGCTGGCTGCGTTGATTCAAGGAAATCCACTACTGGATATATTTTCATGCTAGCCGGTGGAGCTGTATCATGGAGTAGCAGGAAGCAGTCTTTGATTGCTACTTCTACGATGGAAGCTGAGTTCGTGTCTTTGTTTGAGGCTTCTTCTCATGGTGTTTGGATGAAGGGGTTCATCCATGGGCTTAGAATCATGAAGTCAATAGCTAGGCCACTGAAGATATATTGTGACAATTCGGCTGCTGTGTACATGGCTAGGAACAACAGAAGTGGTAGTCGAAGCAAACACATCGACATTAAGTATCTAGCCATAAGAGAACGTGTTAAGCATATGCAAGTGTTTGTTGAACACATTAGCACCGATTTGATGATTGCAGATCCTTTAACTAAAGGCATGCCACCGATGAGGTTTAGGGATCATGTGGAAAGAATGGGAATTAGTGCCCTTCTTTGAATTTCATTTTGAATGATTTTCTTTCGTTGTAAGAACGTTATTATGGAACCCCATTTGAGATGTTTTTCTCATTTCAGCTTGTGTACACATTTATTTGTTTAATTTGAGAAACATCATTAAGTTTGGACCTGGAATAAACGTAGGGTTTATTCATTAAGCTGCTTGGGCTTGGGAAACATGGTGCACTGTGATACATGGGAGATATTACTCGCTTTAAGAGGACCTGTCGCCATGATCCGTGCATTTTGTTTTTCATTGGTATGTACAGGAGTATGTGGGCCAAGTGGGAGAATGTTGGAATATTAATTGTATTGATTCTGCAATTAATTTTCGGTTATTTCTATTTATGACCCACATTATTGCCGGTTTTGTAACCGCCCATTAATACTGCAACGGCCCAATTAATGCATAGTTAATACGCAATAATTGTGTATTTGAAAAGTTTCCTTATCAGCTCTGTGATGGCCAGAGAAGGAATGCGCGCAGAAAAATTCTGTCTGTCTGGTCCCCTGCCTCTACTCTGACTTTTGAGAAAACACACCATCTGTAGATCAGAGTGAAGGGTCAGAAGGAAAAGACTCGTGATCGTTCCTGGTTGCTGGCGAGGATTGTTCGTGACTGTAGATTTGCTGTACGCCCTTACTAGCTTCTGAGGCAAATCAATGGCGGGAGGTATTTGTGATCTCTATCGTTTTCCGCTTTGGTCTTATGCATTTTGGTTGATCAGCATGTAAGATTGCCTTAATTTTCTAACATATAATGTACGTAATACTGAAATAATAAATTATGGTTTCAAGTAAACAATCACTATATACATTTTATAACATACATAATGATGCTTAAACAAAAATCGCTATATATATAGCATATAGATAAATAACAAATGTTATATTGTAACGGTTATTTATTTTCTAGAAATGCTAACTGTTTCAATTAAACAACTCTCATACATAGTATATATATAAATCAAGGTTTTAAAGCAAGAACTATTAAGTTTTGAGGTTTTTTTTTTAAGAAATTAAAATTAAAATGAGGGCTTCTCCTTTCATTATCACCTCCATATATACAGAACGAAATTGTAGACAACTTTGTATATATATTTGTAGTCGCGCACACACACACATTCATTAAAATCAAAAGGTTTAAACCTAAATATAATATATGAATGAGATAGAGTTTTTGTTTTGCTTGTTGGACTTGACTATATAATAGAACAAAACCTCACACATCAAGTATGACTTTGTGGCTTGGCTTAATGGATCTTCTTACCATAAACGGCTCAAAGGACATGCAAGCCTTGAGCAAGCTAAGACTTGATAGAAAAGGAGGGATCAAATGTGAATATAAAATGCCATATGCTATAGTTGGTGTCTTACCATTGCCCATAAAGAAATGACGGTTATTTCGTAAGAAATGTCATATTTGTCACTAAATAAATAACAATTAATAATTAAAACCATTATGTTTTTGTTTTGGTGAATTCTGTCTTTCACTATATGATGGAGCACATATTTAATCATTAAGTTTTAATGTTATATATTCTTTGACAACTTTCACTTTAACATATATGACGTGAATTCACTGTAATCGTTATTTATTAAGCATTATATATGCATATATAAATCTGTAGTAGTACATATTGGAAGCATGAGAAGAACATATTTGACATCTATTTAAGCCATTTTTCAAAGTAGCCTTATTCCATGTCAAAATTTTAGCCTCTACAACATAACATTTATTAAAAATAAATAATAAATTCTTAAATATTAGTTTTGTTATGAAAATAAAAGAAATTAGGGTAAGAGAGCAAGAGATAAGAGAAGAGATAATTCAAGAGAGAAAGGGGGAGAGCAATTCTTATTCAGTTTTTGGTTTAGTTCCAAACTTCCAATCATTGTACAAAGCCTCTATTTATAAGCACCAAAGGGTCACCATTAATGTACAATATATGACTATATGACCATCTATATCATACATATATTTGAATGTACATAAATAGCATTTAATTTTCTAACTACTATTCATAAATGGTTTCTTGGATATGAGAGGTCATAAAGAGTCAATGAACATTCATACAATTAATATATTCATAGCAAGTTTATCCATTATTAAAATAAGGTTATTATTTTACCTAAGGTTGTCAAACTCACGACTTTAAGTAAACTCGTGATAATGATGTAAACTTGAATCATAAACTCATAAGAGTTTACTTTCACTCTTAAATAGATATTGATAGTGTATAGTAAATAATTGAAATATAAAAAATGATAATAGTTTGATTTAACTATATTTTAAATTACCATATTTAACAAAGAAATTTCTATAAAACTTACACATAAAGCTGCTGAGCATGATCAAATAATAATAAAAAAGTTAATACGAGTTTGAGAGTAAATTAACATGGTTTTGTAAGTTAGAAACGTAAAAACGGTGAACTCGGTATACAAACTCATGAATTTAACCAAATTTACAATGATCACGAATTTACCAGTGACTCGACTCGATTTGGTAAACTAGAAACGTAAAAACATTAAACTCGATGTATAAACTCGTATGTTTAACTGAGTTTATAATGGTCACTAATTTACTAATGACTCGAATCAATTTGATAAACTAAAAACATAAAAATGGTAAATTTGGAGACTCAACTCACGAGTTTGTAAACAATGATTTTACCAAAAAAATTGGTTACTATATATTCAAGTATTTAATGCATGCATGAATATATAATAATACATAAAATCCAGTTCTCGTAAATATATTTCCCCTTTATGTTACATAATCTAGGCACATGCATATCCATCCACTTTTATATTTTGAACGAACGGGTTTGTTATAATACATTTATTAACTTTTAATTTTTCACTATCAAATAATATACCTTAATCAAAATTTTGAAACATTTTCTGTCTGCATAAAAGTAACTATTCAGCTCTTCCCTGTTTTTTTTCCAAAGCACAATCTTAAAGAGTGTATTGTATTATTTCCACTCATCAACTTAATTAACCGTTGTTATACGATAAATATATCTTTTTATATATTTTTTTTTTGTAGAAAATCAGATATTTTGAATCAAATCCTTCACAATCAAACAAATAAATAAAAAGAATAAAATTCTCAACTAAATTTCATTATTTTTCTTATTTTACATTTATATTTTAAATGATCTATTCAAATATTTACCCACCGTAATAATATAAAATATTTAATGCTTACATTTTAAAAAAGGGAATGTCCAAGAATCGTGTGCAAGGAGCATGCATCTGATGATCTAGTTATGAATAGGATTGCATCATTCTAACAGAATAATTTTCATTTTTCTTTTGTTTACAAATGCTATCAATTGTAAATTAGAAAATCAATTAAGAATGGCCATATATATATATATATTGGCTCTAAGGAATATGCCTGCCTCTTCTCTTGTCCCTATTCTTCTTTGAAAAACCCCTGTACAACATCAACGTTCATTAAGTGGAAACACATCACAAGGTACAAAGCTTGCGATGGCAGAATCAGGAATAGAGGTGGTGAGATCAGAAGAAGACGAGTTGCCTCTGATAAAAAGGGTATGGAAGGAGTGTCTGGCGATGTGGGTAGTAGCAGCTCCAGCCATATTCACTCGAGTCTCTACCTATGGCATTAATATTTCGAGCCAAGTTTTTATCGGTCATATTGGCTCCAAGGAGCTCGCTGCCTTCGCTCTCTCCTTCACTGTTATTATGAAATTCGCTAATGGTATTATGGTATGCTTTCCTAAAAATCCACCTCCCTTTTCCCTCGGGTCCAATTTTGGGGCACTTCCCAATTTATTTTATTTTATTTTTTTTATTTATGGTTCTTTGATCGTTCATTCTACATGAAATTATTGACATTTTGATATCTTTGATTAATTTTTTACGATTTTTCAAATAATTAAGACCCTAAAAATATAGACTACACAATTCTATAGTAGTAAATCTCTGGAAAATTGTAAGAAAAAATTGAAAACACCTCATTTTTTTTTTCCTATAAGGTATCAAAATTTCACTCATGTATAATATAATCACCAAAAGAACTATAAAAAAAATTGGAAATTGCCTCAGAATTGAGATGCAGCAGCCCCCCGCTCTCTTATCCCTCTTTCGTTTATTTATTTATTCATCATGATCTTCATCTGTTTGATGTAATGTTCTCTTAAATCTGAATTTCTAGTTTGGCATGGCCAGTGCGTTGTCCACTCTTTGTGGACAAGCGTATGGGGCTAAAAGATATGGCATGATGGGAGTGTATCTTCAACGATCATGGATAGTCTTATTCGTCACTTCTTGCCTTCTTCTTCCCCTGTTCATCTTCACAGCCCCGATTATGAAGATGCTGCACCAGGATGACGGAATATCTGATGTGGCAGGAATTATTTCTTTGTGGGCCATCCCTGTCCTTTTTGCCTTTGCTTTGTCCTTTACCTTCCAGACATTCCTGCAGTCTCAGAGCAGAAACTTTGTTATATCATTCTTGGCTGCTTTCGCCATCGCCATTCATGTACTGTTGTCGTGGCTTTTGACTATCAAGTACAAGTTTGGGGTACCTGGTGCAATGATTGCAACAAGTCTTGCATTTTGGCTACCCAACATTGGCCAATTCATATTTGTCACATGTGGTGGTTGTCCTAAAACGTGGAATGGTTTCTCCGTTTTGGCCTTCAAAGATCTGTGGCCTGTGGTCAAGCTCTCTCTTTCATCAGGCGTCATGCTGTGGTGAGTGTCTATGAACAAGTGGGTATGTTTGATTGTTTTTTGGAAAATGCAGTATTATATATAACAGCTAATAGCATTCAGATTTTGTTAATTTCTTCAGTTTAGAGGTCTGGTATAACACGGTATTGATCTTATTAGCTGGGAGCGTGAAAGATGCAGAGGTTCAAATTGACGCTCTTTCTATATGGTAATCCTTCTGAATCATTTTGGCATATCATTGTGCTCCTCGTTTATGTTGATCTGAATGCATGGATGGTTGGTAACAGATAGTCTTTTCGCTCTCTAAAGATGAAATCTTTCATTATTGCAGCATCAACATCATTG
The DNA here is from genome assembly GCA_034222035.1 of Acacia crassicarpa. NCBI lineage: Eukaryota > Viridiplantae > Streptophyta > Magnoliopsida > Fabales > Fabaceae > Acacia > Acacia crassicarpa. Next base: position 63,589,790 of record JAWXYG010000002.1, on the reverse strand, counting down.
GGTGGGAATTCATGATAGCCTTTGGTTTTCTGACTGCAGCTAGGTAATTAATGGTGGCCTTCTTTCTTTCTTTCCTTAATTTATATATATAGCTACGGTTGATTAATTAATTCATTGTATCTGTCACAAACTTTGTTCATAAATTTACCTGCAAAATGAAAACTGTCACGAACTGTTCATAAATTTGTGTACGTATTGAAAGAGGCATCCATTTTTGTCATATGTGTGTGTGTGTAGTGCAATATATAGTTTGATTAATATGTTTACATATAAATTAACTAATATGCAGTGTGAGAGTGTCAAATGAGCTTGGGAGAGGAAGCGCCAAGGCTGCGAAGTTCTCAATAGTAGTGACAGTGGCGACATCATTCACAATAGGGTTCCTTCTATTCTTATTCTTCTTGTTCTTAGAGGAACGACTTGCTTACGTATACACTACAAATCAACGAGTGGTAGCTGCAGTTGGAGACTTGTCACCTTATCTTGCTTTCTCTATATTGCTAAACAGTGTTCAACCTGTTCTCTCTGGTACATCCATACACACACACACACTAGCTCAGCTCCTTATATAAAACTCATTCAACTTTTTTTAAAAAGATTATGAAAGTTAATTAAGTTAGTGTTTATATTTATGATTCTTTTTAAACTAATTTTTTTAACTTATAAACTGATATGTAATCTCATATTACACAGCATATACTATGATTAAGTAGTTTATTTAGCTTCGATAACTTCTCAAAAAAAAAAAAAACGAGATCTTATTTTAAGAACCAAAAGTAATATTATATATTTGTTTTATGATAGTCCATTTGAGTACCTAGTGACTTATTCGGGTTTGATCCCGTTGTAACCAATAGAGGCATTAAGACTGTCTTGTATGTATAGAAGGTCACGGGTAAACCTGTTAGCGTGTGCCTTCTAATTCAGAAAGAAAGGTATATTGGACTGTATAAAATCAATGAAAACATCATGTGAGTTTGAATATTTGAACAGGGGTTGCAGTAGGAGCAGGCTGGCAAAAGATCGTGGCATATGTGAACATAGGGTGTTATTACCTCATAGGAATCCCTGGTGGGGTTATACTCGGTAGGGTTCTCCGTATGCAAGTCAAGGTACGTACATACGTCATTAAGCTTTTTTCATCCATGAGAGCCTCGTCGTGGTTTATAATGAAGCATTATGTAAAGATATTAAGGCGGCTTTAAATATGTAGGGAATCTGGATTGGCATGTTATTTGGGACATTGGTTCAGACAATTGTGCTCATAATTATTACCTACAAAACGGATTGGGACAAGCAGGTGTATATATATCCATTCACTTTCACCTCTTTAATTAACAGCTGTATGTATGTATGTATTTCTGTGTGCATGTGTTTTCTAGGTAGAAAAAACATTTGTATTTTGAAATGACGTTAAAGATGATTATTGATATATTGTGATTAATCACATGCATATAAATATATATAGGTGTTATTGGCTCGACGTCGCGTTGACAGGTATTCTGTGGACGACGAAGAAACAGCAGACACGACCTGATGGATAATTTGATTGGTGTAAGCAGCGTCCATATATAGTTTGAAGCGTGGTACAACTAAGATTTTAAATAAGATAATTATGTTGGTTATATATATATATATATATATATATATATATGGCGGTGTTGCATGACATCCCTGTCTCGGCAAATAAAGTGGACGATGTCCATAAAATACATGAGTGTTATATATATGAAGCTGTTGTTTTGAATAGATAATGTGCGTGGATCTGAAATGTTTAAAGGTATCTGAATTAGTCCATGATGTCCTTAATTTTAATGAAAAAAATTAAACTATAAGGTGGATGTTATATTAAGAACTGAAAGTAGTGCAGCGAAACTATATAGAAAGCAGAATCATTACGTGCAGAATTTATAGCCACTAAGATAACGTAAAGGGCCTTATTTAGGTGATGAGTATGGTGACAAGAGCAATCTGTTTTGAGTTTAATAATTACTCAATACCAATTGATTAAACTTATAATCATTAATGTAAATCAACATGTTTTAAATGGCATGCTTGTTTGAAGATTAAAAAGATGATTTTAGTCAGATTAAATCTGAGAAAGCTGTTGGAAAAACTTAATTTGTTGAACACAACATAAATTAATTTTCGATTACTTTCTTTTATTTATGAAAAAAACGGTTACTTTCCCTTCAAATATATAAAGCATATATATAAATATATATACTACTACCTCCGAACCTAATTATAGGAATACTTTTGTAATAGAATTTATAGTACAAAAGTGTTCTTATAATTAGGACCAAAGGGAGTAATACATAGAATCCGACTTCCATAAATCACTTTTTCCCTTTATCTTATGATTTGGGCAAGTGCATCAATCTCATATTATGACGGTGTGAAGGATTTTGTATATGGTATATTTAGTTTTTTTTTTTTTACAATTATTCAGTATTTAATAGTATACCTTAATATAAATTTGAGTATTTTCAGCCTCAATAAAAGTATAGCATTCCATTTTTTTTTTAATTTACTCAAAAGACTCAAACACGATCATAACCTGAAAGGGTCTTGTATTCTTGACACCCAACTCAATTGTTGTCATACAAAAGGTGTATCTAATTTCATATCTTTTCCCTAGAAAAATCAGATCATCAATTTTTTTTTAAATGTTCAAATAGAGCTAATGGTGATGGAGTTTCAAGCCTCTCATGAATTCAAGTGATAGTGTTTTGAAAGAAGTGGCAGATGAAGAAAGAGCGGATTGGGAACTAGAGTTTATGATTTATTACGAGACGTATGTTTCATGGTTTCTAAATTATGGGGGCGTTAAATATAGAAGGAATCTTATTATTTGGGACATTGATTTTTCAGACAATAGCTGTAGCTAGCTGTTGATGGTTAATGTATTACCAACAAAATTGATTGGGACCAGCACCTACGTATTTAACTTCTGATATATACTACGTACACTGCATGTTTATGTACGTGAGGCTCAACATTACTCTGCAATAAACCATTTCTAATATGTGGTAATATTTTCGGTCCTAATTATAGGAATACTTTCGTAGTACAAAAGAGAATAGTTTTTTTTTAAAAAAAAAAAACAAGAGAGCACATGGCACCAAATAAAGTAACATTTGATGCTTTCCACATCAAATTATTGGCCTCGCCCCCAGGCCCCAACGGATGGACTGTGTCTGTATCCTCATTCCAGGTTCGTGGGAAACAACTTATAATTATAAATATACATACAGTCCATATCAATAAATAAATAAATAAATAAACGTACAGTCGGCCTAATCACATGTTGTCGGTTTTTCCAATATATTTTTTTTTAAAAAAAACGAAATTACGACAGCTAGCAAGCAGTTTGAGGAATATATAGTGTTTACCAATTGTACCAAAAAATAAAAGTGTTTACTAATTAGAGCTCACTATATATTTTGGTTCTTTGACTTCACCATATTTTAGGTTAAATAGCTTCAAACAAACAAAAAATTATGTCATTAAGACATCAAAATTCTAGTTGATCTCCTGAATTATTTGGACTAGATAATTTATATATCTTAGTCATTCTCCAAACACATGAATGGTTTCAAGATCCCAATTTGATGGAATTGGTTTCTCTACTCAATAGATTTGTTGAGTAGGGAGAGCTAGGGAGATTTAGAGGCCGTCATGAATAATCTAGACAGGCCAGATTTATTTTTTAAAATAATATAATTTTTTTAAAAAAATTAAAAAAATATTTAGGCCATCCAGATCAAATCTGATGGCCCAGATCTTTCTAGCTCTCCTCCTTGTTGTTGAGTAAAGAAACAATGTTCTGATTTGATAAAATAAAGGATCTTATTTCTTAAATCTCATCTTTTAAAAGAGTACCTAGCCACAGTCAATCAAGAGCAAATGCATAGTTTCAAAAAAAAAAATAAGTATCAAACTTAATTCTGTTTAGCCCTAATTGCTTATAAAGTATAAGGTCATTGGGTCTGTTTGGCCAGGCGTTTCAAAGAGCGTTGAAGAGAAAAAAATTTCAGCGGCGGTGAGAAAAACGTTCAGTGGAGAAAAAGCTGAAGATGAACTGTTTGGATCAACGTTTGAGATGATGAGCTTTTTCCTAATAAGCTCAGTAACGCAGACGCTGGATGGGGGAGCTTTTAGCGCGGTAGCAGCAACTGAAATGGAAGAAACAGAGCATATGGAGAAAGAAGGAAAGAGAAATACACGAAGCAATGGAGAGAGAAAAGGAAAGAGATTTAGGAATAGGAACATGGTGAAAGAAGGAAAGAGAAATAGTGGCTGACACATATATCTAGAGCAACAATTCATTTTCCATATAAATAAATAATTTATTATAACTAATTTAAAATTAATTTTTGTTAAATTCATTATTTTATAATAATAATTTAATTTTTTTTCAAATTAAAATTTGTATTTTTATTTATCTTAATATATACAATTAGTATGTATATATAGTGTTCAATATGATTCATGCCTTTTTCAGTCATTTTTCATCTCAACTGACTTTTTAAATAATGATCTAAACACTCATCAGCCACTTATGTAAAAGCTAAATGGGCAATCCAAACACAAACAGGCTGACTTTTTTCCTATCGAGCTTTTTCTAAAGTCAGATAGCTTTTAAGCCACCACTCCTACCGCCAACCCAAACAGACCCATTATGGATAGCATGGATATCCGCAACAGCTAAGATAATGTGCCCAAAATTATGTTAAAATCTATTATTTTATTGCATTGACAATCTCTAATTACTCCTCTACATGCTACTTGCCTCTAGCTTTTTCCCAATAATTTTGGGTCTTGGGATTTTTCACGTTTCTTTCTCGTTTTTTGTTTATTAATTATATTAGTGTTCTTTCAAATATCATGACTTAATCAGATTAGTTAATGCCAAAGATACCACCATCGCAATTTGACTTATCTTAAGATCAATTTCTCAGGCTCGGAAAAGGATATATAAGATCAAATCCCAATTGTTATTCCTTCTCGCGCTAACTGTAAAAGATAGTTTGGGTGGTTATTTTGGTCCAAAATTTAAAACCGCAATCTCACTCTACTTTCTAAATTTATACATTTCTTTAAAAAAAAATGATCTCCATTAATTATATATATTAAATGATATTTTCATCAATGAGAATAATGATTAAGAAATTATTTTAACCAAAATAATTTACAAATAAATAATTCAATTCATTTTTTAAATACCTGCAAATTATTTATATTGTTCCTGGAGATCATATGAATTATTACCATGTATAATATTCCCTAATATCCTTTTTATAAGAAGCCAAAATTTGTCCAATCTTTTTCATTGAAGTCCAAAGTTTAAAGTGACTATGCGTTTCAAATATTTGATGTGCTTTTATCATCATTATTACCAATAATTAATTATATGATCTCTCATCATCTATCTTTTTCATTACTGGATTTTATTTTATATTTTCTTTCACTATTCTTTTCTTTATTTGTCCTCTTACTAGAAATTAATTATAAGGGCATACTTAAAAACAAATTATTTTTTTTACTTATTCACCGTTTTTAACTAATTTGAACTCATACTCTTATTCTTACATAAACCTAGCTATGCCTCTCATGCGTGGGTACATTCTTGGGGCTCTGGAGTCAGGACTTATCCACCTCATTACCACATTAATTGCCATAAGTTGGCTTCAGATGTAATAACTCTGGTTCTAATTATAGGAACACTTTTGTATAGTGGCAGAACGGTGTGATGGCTAACTGGGGCCTTGGCCCAGTTAGTCCTAGCGGATTTTATAAAATTTGTGAGAATATATATGTATTTATTATATGATATTTTATTTGGCCACAAATTTGGCCTCAGCTAATTTTTTATCTTCTCTGTAAAAATTATGTTTGTTTCATTACTTATTGGAATGTGAAAAGAAAGTAAAATTATTGTTTGAGATACCGAAAAAGTTAGTATCATCTTACATATTGTTTTGATTTATAATTATCAGTTATTATTTATTTGTATTTTCAAGGTTATTTGTCATTTGATACTATTTAGTAAATACTCTTTAAGGAGCCAACTAACAATTCTCACACGTCAATAAAAACAGTTAAATTCTTTAAATTTATCCTAAAATTTAAGTAATTTTCAATATTATCCCTATTAATTATACTAAACTCTAATATCATATTAATTATTACTCTCACTCACTACCTTTTTAATTATGGGTATACATAAAAATATTTAATACTATTTAGAAACAAGTAAGTTGTAACATCCTGAATTTTGAATCTAATATCTTGAACATAAACCTATTTTGGGAAGACTAGTAGGCTCTATTTTTGGAAAGTGATAAATTTGAAATCAGTATTTTGTGGGCCCCGTGAATAGTATTTACTATTCACGTATACGTTTTTACTATTTACAAATACGTATTTAAAAAAAATATATATATATATGTTATTCGCAAATACGTATTTAATACTTGAAATTTGTGAAATATGAATAGTGTTCACTATTCACAAATACGTATTTACTATTTAAAAATACGGTATTTACTATTCCTAAATACGTATTTACTATTCATGCGGGACCCACGGCCAAAATAATTCTCTGCAAACTTTCCCGTGAGTGACAAACTTTCTTGTGACTTTGAAAAATTGGCCGCGGGACCCACTCAATAATAATTTATTATTTAAATAATATTATATTAAAATATTAAAATATTATTAAAAATTTTTAAAATTTGTTCACGAGGCGGCTGAGAGGTTCACGGGTTCTTCTTTTTTTTTTTAAAATTACGTAAAACGACCCAGAGACGAAAATTACACTTAAAGACCCATTTTCCAACTATAAATAGACCTTCCATTTCATTTCATTCTTCACAACTTCTAAAAGCCATAGAGAGAGGTAGAGAGAGAGAGAGAGTAGAGAGACATTTGCTTGAGAGTCTTATAATAGCTGGTTGGTGATTCGGGTATTAGCAAGTAACAGGTAACTCTGAATATTTCTCCTTATACTTGTGAATTATGTATGAATATAAATTTGTTTGTTTACTATTCTGGCAAGAATATTTAGAAAATATTTATGGTTTTAAGATCTGGTGTGGGAACTTTGATTTGCAAATCTGCAGAGGTACTATTTATGCGTACGTTACTATTCACGAATACCGTATTTACTATTCACGTATACCGTATTTACTATTCACATTTACTATTCACGTATACATACTGTATTTTCTATTCATTTTTACTATTCACGTATACATACCGTATGTACTATTTATTTTTACTATTCATGTATATATACCGTATTTTACTATTCACATATACGCATAGTATTTTACTATTCACATATACGCATAGTATTTTACTATTCACATATACGTATAGTATTTTACTATTCATAAATACACATATCGATGTATATAATGGTATAATAATGCATTACTTTTGATTAAACACATTCATCATGGCGGTTGTATTGTGATGGGTGGAGTAAGGAGGGATTTGAATGATAAGAATTGTTTATGCCACCACTCGGTGCACAGTGGATGGTACTTATTTCAGGGCCCCATCTTCCATGTTTTCCTCTGGCCGGGATTTCATTGGAGATGTGGGACATGTGACACCTCCTTAGTTGTTATCTTAAAGGAGGGGAGCCATAGTCCAGATTTAAGCTCTATACCTTTGGCCGGGTGTATCTTAAGATTTGGTGAGCTTGGAACAATTCAGTCAAATGAATAAGTTTCTATTGGACTATGTGTTAGCCTATGGCTCCAGTCAGCGGTATACGGATGGAGGTGGTATAAGGGAGGCTGCATACTGCATAATGCATTTCTGAACAGATCAAGGATTTGATAGACTGATGAATGATTTGTAAAGACATATGATGAGAACTTCTGAAATAATATATTTATATATATAAAGTCATATTTTATATTGATAACTACTTTTACAAATAATCTTTGTAAGAGAAAGTATGGTATATATTTATATTTATGAAATAAGTTTATGCCTTTTTATCATACATTATTTACTTGTATGCGGTGGAAATATTTAGTAGTTACTGAGATGTGTAATCTCACCCCATATTAACATTTTTCAGGTGAATAACTTAGTAGAGATCAAGGGAATGCACCCATGGAGTGAGCTTTGTAGGCTCTTCTGTACTCCTTTAGTTTATGTTGTGTTATCTTATTTGCCATGAACCTAAAAGACTTCCGCATTTTAAAATAACTCTTATTTATTGGATTTATTTTGGCTCTGTATAAATGGATTTCTACCTTTGGCTATATTGTAAATATGTTTTTGAGCGTTGAATATCCTATATTTGGAGGTGTTACTAATATTTTGGCCAAGATTTTGGTATTGAAAATGAGGCGTTACATAAGTGCCTTATAAAAAGGATCAAATATACTTGTTAGTTGGTGTCTTATAATAAGAACTAAAGGGAATAGTTCAATATGTTTATTTTTTGACCCGGGCTAAAATTTTTTTTCTGGTTCCGCCATTGCTTTTGTAATACAATTTATACTACAAAAATATTCCTATAATTAGGATGGGAAGGAATATATATTTGGACCGATTATTAAATTGCCATTATTATTGTAAGACAATGCATGTAAATAAAAATAAAAATATATCCATGATAAGTGACTTCCAACGTAAAGAAACTACGCATTCAAATGACATATTTAATGATGTGATGTGATGTTTTAATTTGTGCACCTCAGCCATTAAGGCACTGAAATTCGAGGAGAGAACGAGCTGATGTCGTGTAGTCTGCAGAAAATAGGTCCTTGGACGAGCTCTGTCCCTGAAGCCGCTGTCGACAAGATCAGCTGAGGATCGATGCATGTGGCCGGGCAAGTGAGGGCGCATGAGTCCAACACAATCCCACGACTTCCCTTTCATCCATCCTCGATAATCTTTGCAAAATACAATTAATATTAATTATAATTGCTATATAATTTAGGGTTGGACACAATTGCCCTCACTCTCATCAATTGTTGAACTTTAAATTTATGTTTATATATAATGCTATAATAAAATATAAAATGAAGATCGAATGAAAACAATAAAAAGACCACATGACTAATACGAGATAAGTATGTGGGAGGAGTTTCACCTCTAAAACCACAGTTTTAGAAGTTACAAAACACTCAACTAGACTAAGCAAAACAAAGTTGCTTGCATAAATACCACATCCTCTTTTCTCATTTCAAAATTACGACCCTTAATAAAGCACCCTGAAATTTTTAAAAAAAGTTAAAGAGATTCATCCCTCTCCCACCCACTTTCTTTCAGTAATTAGCTTGCTACTTACGATGAAGAAAATATCGAAGCAGCTCTCCTCTTCTAATCCGTGATTGCACACGAAATTATCATTCTTTATATCTAGGGTAAGAGAGCAAGAGATAATTTGAGAGAGAAAGGGGGAGAGCAATTCTTACTCTGTTTTTTGTTTAGTTCCAAACTTCCAATGATTGTACAAGGCCTCTATTTATAAGCATCAAAAGGTCACCATCATTGTTGTCAAACTCGCGAGTTGACTCTCTGAGTTTACCGTTTTTACATTTTTAACTTACAAAAACGAGTTGAGTCGGTGTTAAACTCGTGCTAGTTGTAAACTCGATTAAACTCACGAGTTTATACATCGAGTTTACCGTTTTTACGTTTCTAATTAACTTACAAAATCGTGTTAATTTACCCTTAAACTCGTGTGATCTTTTTCAATTTGATTATACTCAACAGCTTTATATGGAAAATTTATAGAAATTTTTTTATTAAATATGATAAATGATGAATATTGATGGATTTAATTTCAATTATTTGGATTTAAAATATATTTAAATCAAATTGTTGTCATTTTTATATTTTAATTAAACACTAATAATACCTATTTAATATCACGATACGAATTTATGTCACTATCACGAGTTTGTTTAAACGTATGAATTTGACAACCTTAGTCACCACTAATGTACAATAAATGCATATGAATATACAATATATGACTATCTGTATCATACATGTATTTGAATGTACATTAAATAGCCTTTAGTTTCCTAACTACTATTCATGAATGGTTTCTTGGATATGAGAGGTCATGAAGAGTCAATAAACATCCATATAGCAAGTTTATCCATTATTAAAATAAGGTTGCTATTTTACCTAAGGCTGTCAAACTCACGAGTTTAAGTAAATTCGTAACAATGATGTAAACTCAACTCGTATTGTAAACTCGAATTGTAAACTCATAAGAATTTACTTTCACTCTTAAATAGGTATTGATAGTATATAATAAATAGTATTTGAAATATAAAAAAATGACAACAATTTGATTTAAATATATTTTAAATCCAAATAATTGAAATTAAATCTATCAATACTAAAATTTACTATATTTAACAAAGAAATTTCTATAAAACTTACACATAAAGCCGCTGAGCATGATCAAATAATAAAAAAAAAGTTAATATGAATTTAAAAGTAAATTAACATGGTTTTGTAAGTTAGAAACATAAAAACGGTAAACTCGGTATACAAACTCATGAATATAATCGAGTTTACAATGATTATGAGTTTATCAGTGACTCGACTCAATTTGGTAAACTAGAAACGTAAAAACGGTAAACTCGGTGTATAAACTCGTGAGTTTAGTTGAATTTAAAATGGTTACGAATTTACCAATAACTTGACTCAATTTGATAAACTAGAAACGTAAAAACGGTAAACTTGGAGACTCAACGAGTTTGTAAACAATTTTTTACCAAAAAATTTGGTTACTATATATTCAAGTATTTAATGCATGCATGAATATATAATACTCCCTCCGGTCCTAATTATAAGAGCAAGTTGCCTTTTTTAAAGAGGTTAAGGAAGCTAATTAAAATACTTTCAAGTATTTTTATTTTTATTTTTTTCTTTAAACTTATTAATTTGATTAATAAACTAATATATAATCTAAAAATATTTAACATATGAAATGATTAAGTAACTTATTTAGCTTCCTTAATCTTTCCAAAGAAAGTCAACTAGCTCTTATAATTAGGATTGGAGGTAGTAATACATATAGTTACTATATATTCAAGTAATTAATGCATGCATGAATATATAATAATACATAGAATCCAGTTCTCGTAAATATATTTCCCCTTTATGTTACATAATCTAGGCACATGCATATCCATCCACTTTTATATTTTGAAGGAACGGGCGTTTTGTAGTAATACATTTATTAACTTTTAATTTTTCACTATCAAATAATATAACTTAATCAAAATTTTGAAACATTTTCTGTCTGCATAAAAGTAACTATTCAGCTCTTCCCTGTTTTTTTTTCAAAGCACAATTTCCACTCAACTTAATTAACCGTTATTATACAATAAGTATATATATATATATATATATATATATATATATATATATAATGTTTTTCTAGAAAATCAGATATTTTGAATCAAATCCTTTACAATCAAATAAATAAATAAAAAGAATAAAATTCTCAACTAAATTTCATTATTTTTCTTTTTTTTTATTTTTTATTTTAAATGATCTATTTAAATATTTATCGACTGTAATAATATAAAATATTTAATGCTTACATTTTAAAAAAGGGAATGTCCAAGAATCGTGTGCAAGGAGCATGCATCTGATGATCTAGTTATGAATAGGATTGGATCATTCTAACAGAATAATTTTCATTTTTCTTTTGTTTACAAATGCTATCAATTGTAGATTAGAAAATCAACTAAGAATGGCCACACACACACACACACATATATATATTGGCTCTAAGGACTATGCCTGCCTCTTCTCTTGTCCCTATTCTTCTTTGAAAAACCCCTGTACAACATCAACGTTCATTAAGTGGAAACACATCACAAGGTACAAAAGCTTGCGATGGCAGAATCAGGAATAGAGGTGGTGAGATCAGAAGAAGACGAGTTGCCTCTGATAAGAAGGGTATGGAAGGAGTGTCTGGCGATGTGGGTAGTAGCAGCTCCAGCCATATTCACTCGAGTCTCTACCTATGGCATTAATATTTCGAGCCAAGTTTTTATCGGTCATATTGGCTCCAAGGAGCTCGCTGCCTTCGCTCTCTCCTTCACTGTTATTATGAAATTCGCTAATGGTATTATGGTAAGCTTTCCTAAAAATCCACCTCCCTTTTCCCTCGGGTCCAATTTTGGGGCACTTCCCAATTTATTTTATTTTATTTTTTTATTTATGGTTCTTTGATCGTTCATTCTACATGAAATTATTGACATTTTGATATCTTTGATTAATTTTTTACGATTTTTCAAATAATTAAGACCCTAAAAATATAGACTACACAATTCTATAGTAGTAAATCTCTGGAAAATTGTAAGAAAAAATTGAAAACACCTCATTTTTTTTCCTATAAGGTATCAAAATTTCACTCATGTATAATATAATCACCAAAAGAACTATAAAAAAATTGGAAATTGCCTCAGAATTGAGATGCAGCAGCCCCCCGCTCTCTTATCCCTCTTTCGTTTATTTATTTATTCATCATGATCTTCATCTGTTTGATGTAATGTTCTCTTAAATCTGAATTTCTAGTTTGGCATGGCCAGTGCGTTGTCCACTCTTTGTGGACAAGCGTATGGGGCTAAAAGATATGGCATGATGGGAGTGTATCTTCAACGATCATGGATAGTCTTATTCGTCACTTCTTGCCTTCTTCTTCCCCTGTTCATCTTCACAGCCCCGATTATGAAGATGCTGCACCAGGATGACGGAATATCTGATGTGGCAGGAATTATTTCTTTGTGGGCCATCCCTGTCCTTTTTGCCTTTGCTTTGTCCTTTACCTTCCAGACATTCCTGCAGTCTCAGAGCAGAAACTTTGTTATATCATTCTTGGCTGCTTTCGCCATCGCCATTCATGTACTGTTGTCGTGGCTTTTGACTATCAAGTACAAGTTTGGGGTACCTGGTGCAATGATTGCAACAAGTCTTGCATTTTGGCTACCCAACATTGGCCAATTCATATTTGTCACATGTGGTGGTTGTCCTAAAACGTGGAATGGTTTCTCCGTTTTGGCCTTCAAAGATCTGTGGCCTGTGGTCAAGCTCTCTCTTTCATCAGGCGTCATGCTGTGGTGAGTGTCTATGAATAAGTGGGTATGTTTGATTGTTTTTTGGAAAATGCAGTATTATATATAACAGCTAATCGCATTCAGATTTTGTTAATTTCTTCAGTTTAGAGGTCTGGTATAACACGGTATTGATCCTATTAGCTGGGAGCGTGAAAGATGCAGAGGTTCAAATTGACGCTCTTTCTATATGGTAATCCTTCTGAATCATTTTGGCATATCATTGTGCTCCTCGTTTATGTTGATCTGAATGCATGGATGGTTGGTAACAGATAGTCTTTTCGCTCTCTAAAGATGAAATCTTTCATTATTGCAGCATCAACATCATTGGGTGGGAATTCATGATAGCCTTTGGTTTTCTGACTGCAGCTAGGTAATTAATGGTGGCCTTCTTTCTTTCTTTCCTTAATTTATATATATAGCTACGGTTGATTAATTAATTCATTGTATCTGTCACCAACTTTGTTCTTAAATTTACCTGCAAAATGAAAACTGTCACGAACTGTTCATAAATTTGTGTACGTATTGAAAGAGGCATCCATTTTTGTCATATGTGTGTGTGTGTAGTGCAATATATAGTTTGATTAATATGTTTACATATAAATGAACTAATATGCAGTGTGAGAGTGTCAAATGAGCTTGGGAGAGGAAGCGCCAAGGCTGCGAAGTTCTCAATAGTAGTGACAGTGGCGACATCATTCACAATAGGGTTCCTTCTATTCTTATTCTTCTTGTTCTTAGAGGAACGACTCGCTTACGTATACACTACAAATCAACGAGTGGTAGCTGCAGTTGGAGACTTGTCACCTTATCTTGCGTTCTCTATATTGCTAAACAGTGTTCAACCTGTTCTCTCTGGTACATCCATACACACACACACACTAGCTCAGCTCCTTATATAAAATTTATTTGACTTTTTTCAAAAAAATTATAAAAGTTAATTAAGTTACATTAAAATGTTTATATTTATGATTCTTCTTTAAACTAATTTGTTTAACTATAAACTGATATGTAATCTCATGTTGCACATCATATACTATGATTAAGTAGTTTATTTAGCTTAATAACTTCTCAAGAAAAAAAAAACAAGATCTTATATTAAGAACCAAAAGTAATATTTTATATTTGTTTCATGATAGTCCATTTGAGTACCTAGTGACTTATTCGGGTTTGATCCCGTTGTAACCAATAGTGGCATTAAGACTGTCTTGTATGTATAGAAGGTCACGGTAAACCTGTTAGCGTGTGCCTTCTAATTCAGAAAGAAAGGTATTGGACTGTATAAAATCAATGAAAACATCATGTGACTTTGAATATTTGAACAGGGGTTGCAGTAGGAGCAGGGTGGCAAAAGATCGTGGCATATGTGAACATAGGGTGTTATTACCTCATAGGAATCCCTGGTGGTGTTATACTCGGTAGGGTTCTCCGTATGCAAGTCAAGGTACGTACATACGTCATTAAGCTTTTTTCATCCAAGAGAGCCTCGACGTGGTTTATAATGAAGCATTATGTAAAGATATTAAGGTGGCTTTAAATATGCAGGGAATCTGGATTGGCATGTTATTTGGGACATTGGTTCAGACAATTGTGCTCATAATTATTACCTACAAAACCGATTGGGACAAGCAGGTGTATATATATTCATGCACTTTCACCTCTTTAATTAACACACACACACATATATATATACCTGTTTTCCAGGTAGAAGAAACATTTGTATTTTGTAACGACGTTAAGGATGATTATCGATATTGTGATTAATCACATGCATATAAATATATATAGGTGTTATTGGCTCGACGTCGCGTTGACAGGTATTCTGTGGACGACGATGAAGAAACAGCAGACACGACCTGATGGATAATTTGATTGGTGTAAGCAGCGTCTATATATATTTTGAAGCGTGGTACAACTACGAATTTAAATAAGATTATTATATGTTGGTCATATATATATATATATATATTATGTATGGTGGTATTGCATGACATTCCAGTCCTTCCAAATAAAGTGGACGAGGTTCTTAACATGCATGAGTGTTGTGTTTATGAAGCTGTTGTGTATATATATGTGCGTGGATTTGAAATGTTGAAAGTATCTAAATTAGTCTATTATGTTCTTAATTTTAATGAAGAAATTAAACTATAAGGTGGATGTTATATTAAGAACTAAAAGTAGTGGAGCGAAACTATATAGAAAGCAGTACCATTACGTGTAGAGTTTATTACAAGGATGACGCAGAAGGCCTTAGGTGAGGGTTTTTTTTTTTTAATTTATCACTTTTTAAATAATTAATTATCATTTTGTCACTGTTTTCAAAATATTTCTCAATATGTCACATTTAGTCGACTAAATCACGGGAGGTTGATTTTTTTTAAATGCCCCCGATATTTACTCGACTAACCCAAGTGAGTTAGTCGACTAAATATCGATCAGGGGGTTTTTTTTAAAACCCTGACATTTAGTCGACTAACCAGTAGAGGGGTTTTTTAAAAACCTCCAATGGCGGTTTAATGGAACTCTAATCGATTAAATTGCTCCCCAAACCTCTCCCCCTCTGTTTTTTCGACTAAATCGTGTTGGGATCCGTACACGCAGCGGATTAAAATTTCTTACGAATCTCGTCCCGAGGATTACTCAGGTGCGTTTAAATCAAAGTTAAGGAACTGAATTTTACCTCCGGCGCTAAAACGGTCTGCGTCTCATTCTCTTTGAACTAGTGGGCTACCTTCTTGATCGGTAGAAGTCGACTTTTTGAATCGACTTCCTCTACCGGTATCCACACGAATAATTCCCTAACCCGATTGCGGAAGCGTGCTAGAGCCTTCTGAATATTGGGTCTCTCTCAATTTCACTCTAAGGTTTTCTAGCGGCTTGACTAAAGTCTCGTAGGTTTTTCTAAACCCGTTCAGCGTATTATATAAAATTAATCATCATTAATTTTTGAAATTCAAATTTTAGATCTGGATTGAAACATGTTAATCAAATCAACTAGATGCATTCTTGGCAGCGCAAGAAGCGCGTCAGCAAGGCTTCAGGAATGATGAACCACGGGGGCATGCTGACTTTCCTCACAGAGGACCTCACCGGCAACGACAGATGGAGGAGTACGCCCCTCCGACACGTCAAACCAAAATTGAGTTTCCAAGATTCCAACGACAGGACATTGAGGGGTGGCTTTACAGTTGCGAAAGATATTTCGATGTTGATAATACACCTGACAATTGGAAGGTCAAATTGGCTAGTGTTAATCTGGATGACAAGGGATATATATGGCACCAAGCGTTCATGGAGGAAAATGGGGGTCGTCCCGTTACGTGGCAGGAGTACAAACGTTCCATTAAGATACGTTTTGGATCACCCTTTGAATCTCCTATGGCTAAATTAAAGAGATTGTATCAGACAGGTTCACTTGATGACTATAATGACGAATTTGATGTTCTTCGCTGCAAGTTAGGACTAAGTGAAAAACATGCAATATCCAATAGATTTAATCTGATATATTTATTTAACCGTATTAAAAGCCAGATCTAAAATTTGAATTTTGAATTTGAATTAAAATATATTAATTAAATTTATCTAATAGATTTAATCTGATATATTTATTTAATCCAAATTAAAAGCCTTCAGATTTAATTTATCTCTAAAAATTAAATTCGAGAAATGATATCTATCTATTTAATTAAATCTGAGATACTATATCTGAATTTAAATTAAATAGATATCCGATATCTTTATTCAAAAATTAAATGAGATACAATATCTCTATTTGTTTTAGATATTTAATTTATCAAATAAATTAAATACAAAACAAATATTATATTTAATATTATAATCCGATATCAGTGTATATGTTTGTTTTGTATTAATATTATAATGGAGATTATCTTTCGAGAATTATTCGTGTGGATATCAGTAGAGGTTTGGGGAGCAATTTAGTCGATTAGGGTTCCATTAATTGGGGGTTTTTAAAAACCTTTAGTCGACTAAATGTCAGGATTTTTAAAAAAACCTGGTTGACATTTAGTCGACTAACTCACTTGGGTTAGTCGACTAAATGTTTGGGACATTCAAAAAATAAAAAGTTCCCCGATTTTTAGTCGACTAAACCAAAGTTTAATCGACTAAATGTGGCACATTGGAAAATATTTTGAAAAGAGTAGCAAAATGGTAATTAATTATTCAAAAAGTAGCAAATAGGGGAAAAAAAAGCCCCTTAGGTGACGTGTATGGTGATGATAAGATCAATCTGTTTTGAGTTTAATAATTACTCAATACTAATTGATTAAACTTATAATCATTAATGTAAATCAACAAGCATGTTATAAATGGCATGTTTGTTTGAAAATTAAAAAGATGATTTTAGTTAGGTTAAATCTGAGAAGACTGTTGGAAAAACTTAATTAGTTGAACACATAAATTAATTTTCGATTACTTTCTTTTATTTATGAAAAAATGGTTACTTTTCCTTCAAAAATATAAAAGCATAAATAGAATCCGATTTCCATAAATCACTTTTAATTCCCTTTATATTATAATTTGGATAAATGTAATGACGGACCTTAGGATAAATATTTAGAGGGCCAAATGTTTACTTATATTAACTATTTTTTTAAAAAAAAATATTTAGGGGGCCAAATATATAATAAAAGTGTTTTAATAATTCTAATGTATAAGATAACATACCTTTTTATATTATATTAATTTTTTAAAAAAAAAATTATGAACAAATTTTTATTTTTTATTTTGAGGCCATGGCCTCCCATTGTTTCTAAGAAGGTCCATCCCTGGGTAAATGCATCAATCTCATATCTTGACGGTGTGAAGGTTTTTGTATATTGTATATTTACTTTTTTTCTTTTACAATTATTCAGTATTTAATATTATACCTTAATATAAATTTGAGTATTTTCAGCCTAAATAAAAGTATAGCATTCTAATATTTTTTTTATTTACTCGAAAGGCTCCAATTCGATCATAACCTAAAAGAGTCTTGTACTCTTGACACTGAACTCAATCGTTGTTATAAAAAAGATGTATCTATTTTCATCTCTTTTCCTTAGAAAAATCAGATCATCAATTCCTTTTTAAATGTTCATACAGATCGAGCTAATGGTGACGGAGTTTCAAGCCTCTCATTTTGATCAAAAAAAGTTTTAATCCTCTCATGAATTCAAGTGAGAGTGTGTTGAAAGAAATGGCAGATGAAGAAAGACCGATATGGGAACTAGAGTTGGGTGAAGTAGTAATTTTGTTTTGGAAGGACATCTTCGGAAACAATTTTATCTTAAAAGTTTTTTTGAGTTCAATTTTATCTCTCCATTGACAACCTTAGTTGACCATTAGGGTTTTTAACAGAAGGGCAAAATTGCTCAAAAAAAAATTTCTGTGTCAAAATTGAACCCAAAAAAACTTTCAGGACAAAATTACTCATGGGGTATACTTAAAATTGCTACTTATTTAATGATTTATGACGAGACGTACGTCTCATCAAATATAAAAAATACGTTGTTAAAATATATAAGTTATTACTCGTTATTCATTTGCCTTTGACCTTCGTTTTAACTGGATTAAATTGAAACTTGACTGAAATACAGCTCCAGAAATTCATTCCAGGTTCGTGGGGAACAAACAACCAACGGTCATAATTATAAATATACTTACACTTTTCCAGCTTCAGTATAGGATTAGCACCATTATATGATTTATTAAATTAATATATAATCTAAAAATACATAACATATAAAATGATTAAGTAACTTATATAGTTTTTTTAATCTCTCTAAATAAAGTCAATTACGTCTTATAATTAGGACAGGAGATAACATAAAGGAGTGGAGGCCAAGACTCAACGTAGAGCTAGCTATGTGGGTACATTCTTGTGGCCGAGGAGTGAGGACTTATCCATCTCATTAATTACCTAATGTATATCACTCTAATCCTATTTATAATTCTAGTTTGACTAAAAAATTTGATCCTATTTATAAGTCCAGTTTCGGAAATAAATGAGATTGTGACAATTTTACCCATATTAATTTTACCCATAAAGATAGAGAGAGAAGAAACAGTAAAAAAGTACCCAATCATAAATGAGGGCAAAGTTGAAAATTTACCCCATAATCATTGTGTCAACTAATTTTTCTTGGTATATAAGATTTGGTCAAAGTGGACTTATAAATAGGACCAGAGTGATATATATTTGGACCCATATTAAATTGCCATCATTATTGTCTTCGATCCCAAGACAGGGTTTCGATGGATGTGGGCAACTGAGGGCCCACGAGTCAACACAATCCCACGACTTACTTTTCATCCAGCCTCGATAATCTTGCAAAACACGATTAATATTATTATAATTGCTGTACTTTAGGGTTGGACACAATTGCCATCACTATCATCAGCCAAGATGGACCCTATTTCTTCCTTTTGTACTCGAGCACTTTTTTGGATTTGAAGGTTGTGATGATTTTCTATCCCGTCCATTCTGCTCAAGATGGACCCTATAGTATTCTGTAACAAACAAATGTCCGGATTAATAACTTGGAGTTCTATCTATGGATTGTCCGGAGGGGCTTGGAAGTCTCCTTGTTGCAACACGTCGTTTTCTGGTATGGGAGAATCCGCCGTGTTCAACATTTCTGTTTCAGTTTCAGTTTCCACTATCACTTGATCCATATCAGTATTGGAAGGATCTTGATGTACCGCTTGTTCCAGTTGCTGTTCTTGTTGTTCTTCTGGCACTTGAATGTGCCGAGTTGCTAAAGTTCGTTTTGTCTTTGTCATCATATAACGTAACTTTGAAAACCTTGTGGTAGAACCTTTCTGTTCCCCACAGACGGCGCCAAATGTTCGAGTGTCAACAATGTTATTCGGGCTTGAACTAGGAACAATGCCTAAGGCCTACGTACCCTTGGATAGGGATCAAAGCCCACGTAGTTCGAATATACTTCAGGCGTTTAGCCACTGGGTGTGGGGTGTGTGCTTTGTGAGAATGAAGAGATGAAATGACATGTACAGTTCACCAGTAGAGGGCTTTCTTATTTATAGGAGAATGGATAACCGTCTCAAGATGGCGGTTACCATTTGTCCCGGGATGGGCGGTTATCGCATATGTAGAAAACCGTCGATGAAAACTGGCATGAGGAATTGGGCTTTAGGGCCCAAGTTCCGAGATCCATAACAATAATATTATAATAAAATCTATAATGAAGATAGATAAAATGAGAACAATAAAAAGAGCACATGACTAGGACCCACAAAAGGAAGTTGCTTGCATAACTACCACATCCTCTTGCCTTATTTCAAAATTAAGACCCTTAATTAAGCACACGAAATTATCATTTTTTATATATATCCATGGAACTTACTTTTATAAAATTAATGTACAGTTTTACTGATTTTTTTTTTCTGGCGTCTGGTATAAATAAGTCTCAGAAAAGGTAAAAATACTAATAAACATTTCAAAATAGTATAAATTTACTAAGATCGTTAAACTTAATCAAATCACTGTTAAATTATAAGAGGAAAAAAATTAACGATGTTTTATAAAATTTAACGGTTTTTGTAAATTTGTACTATTTTAAATTTTTATTAATATTTTTGTCCCTTCTAAACTTATTTATGTTAGACACTTTTCAGAAGGAAAAAAATTTAATAAAAGTGCACCTTAAACTTACTTTTATAGACAGGCAATCAAATATGATTGTCGGGACTGAGAAACGTCACGTCCAAATATATTGGACCGTCTTAATAACAGCCAATATTGGCAAGTTAGCTAGATTCCTTGATCTATTCTGTTCTGGTTCCTGCTATCTTTTCTTTTTTGACTGTCATGTCCCCAGAGTCTTACTATGAACAGATTCCTAGCGAGGCTTTGTATCCAAGAGATGCGAATTGATCAGAGACATTGAATAATATAATAGATGTAGTGTGGAATTATTATTAAAGGCTTATTGATTTTGATTGTTTTTTTTTTTTAATTGGTGGGTCATTATCCTGTTGGTGCAGTTAATGTAGCAGTTATTATTATTCAGAAATGAGAGGGTTCATGTGATGTGAGTACTCTTGCATTTTGTTATTGTTGGGTTCAATCATGTTAATGTATAATGTGTCTGCAGAATCTTCATTATTATTGTAGGGTAAGGTTCATGTGTAGGAATCTCACCAGAAACGCGGAAGCGTATCGTACCACGCGATAAGGAAAAGTTAAAACCTTCATTGTTTTGATTACCTGGAAAGATGCAGCGATCTGAAAGCTTCTCCACGAACAGTCCTCGTATCTGAAGAGCGATCTACAAACCTCTCCACGAACAGTCCTCGTCTGCTCTATGATCGATCTTCCAGATTATCTCTCGAGGGGAATAGGATGGTTGTGTGGGCAACCGTTCAGATGATGAACGTCTGCCTCTAGAGTTTGTTTCTGATGAGAGCCTCCTTATGCGTCTCTTGCTCTCAAGCAGGTGAAAGTAGGATTATATGCTACTACACCCAAGACCTAACCCTAAACCACATGGGCCATAGAGTTCTTGGGCTGTAGTCTCAATTAAGCCTTATTGAGCTTAAGTGACCAAAGAGCACATTAACCCAACATCATGTGAGTACGGTTGTGGCGTCATTATATGATTCTGTTTCATTATTATTTCCACGTTCCTTATGAGTATGACTCAAAGCTGAAAGCCACAAACTTCTGCAACAAAGAAAGTAAAACTGTAAATTTTGAATTTTTTCCCCCTATCATATCAACAATATTCATATTAACTGACACTATTAAGAAGAAGAAGAAGAAAAAAAAAAGAGTGAGCATATATAGTTCAGCAGTACCACAATACAAATAAGTAACAACCAAATCAATATATAGCCTTAATTATTATTTATATATTGATATCGATGCTTCTTTAGAATTTGTGTGCTTGTCCGCATTACATTTTCTTGTTAATTAAATTATTCTATGAAAAAATTGCTTAACCGATTATTTATTACTAGCTGGATTAATTAACTTGACCCTTATTATACTAGGGATAGGATTAGGTTTATAATGCGCGCGCACTCATATATATGTATGTATAGATGTGTGTGTGAAATAGAATCGGAGTTAGGTATCTTAGGCCACCAAATTAAATCAAGTTTTAATAACCCAAATGCAACCCCGAATCAAAATGGATAAACTTAACCGATGTGAGAAAATGATGGGACACATTATTGAATAAGTCGCTTTTGCTTTATGTAAGACACAAGAGACATTTAGGTGAACAGCTATGAAGCCAGATGAATAGTCAAATAGATGAAGAAGGCTGTCAATTACTAGATTTTTATGTTTCATTTACTTTTATATTATGATTCATATTAGAAGCAAATGAATTACCAATGTCGCTAAACTTACTATTTGTTAGTTTCCTTATCAAAATAGTAGTGGATTGTACTAAGATGTGACTTTCTGTTATTTATTACTCTCCTACCATAGTTATCTAGTTGCGTTCTGATTTTTTTATGATTGAGTGTATAATAATTTTCAATTCATGAAATAATAATAAGTTGACTTGTTAGGGATGGTTTGACTTTGGGTTTTTTTTTTTCAATAGGTGCTGGAATTGAGGTAACAAGCTAGAACCCTGATATAATTGTGTGTTTACATTGTGATGAAATAATAGGATATATGTTTTCCCATGTTTTGTAATATATCCTCATTTTCTTTTGTAATTCCCCATTCTTTGTTTGCCCCCTCGACATGCATGTCTGCATCTTCTAGTGTATTATCCTCATTCTCTAATTGCTTGTTGGAATTTGTTCTTAGTTCAATGCATGTGTTTGTTTGTCCATTTCTTGATTAAGTGGTAATTGGTTGATATAAATGACCAGTTACATTGGTTACTTATATGTGTGGCATGTTGTATTGGTTGATTGGGTTACCTTTAAACGAATGCATCCCTAGGAGTCTACAACTAGTGGGAAACGTTAGATTAACGCCAAGTCATTACAATTAGCGATGAGACATTTATTATATTTATCATTTGTTTCAACAAACAACATATTTATTTTATTTTACATGCCACACATATGATGTATTTTTGTGCTTGTATGAAAGTTGGGAAAAGCTGTCACAGGAGAGAACCACGCCAATTGCGAACGACCCCGCATGCTCTCAGTCTGATAAAGAGAACCTCTTCATTAAGGCTGCAGGAGAATTTGACAAGAAAGGCAGAGTGTTCGAGTTGGGTGCTTCTGTCAGTCGAGTAAAGGCTACTGAGCGCTCATCTAGCCATATTGGAGGTGTTTCTACAGGTAAACATAATACTTTTGATATTTATTGTTACTTTTCACTCCCTCGTCCATTTAAATAAAGTAATAAAATAAATAAATAAACTGGCTTTATAATGTTGTTTTTGTAGATGAACTTAATTAAAAGGGTGAAGGCGTTAGAACAGTAGCTTACTGCTCCCACACAGCAACTGGAGGCTATGACACAGCTAGTCAATCAGCAAGCAAAGAAGATGAATCAACAAGCGGAGATGATGAATCAACATGCGGAGAAGATGAAGCAGATACAGGATCTACTCCAGTCCCTATTGAAGGACAAGAAAGATAAGGGTCGACTCCTGGTAATGATGAAGAATATGACCACACTTCTACTATATAGACTTTTTATTTTTTGCTCTCTCTAGTCCATTTTATTGGCAACATTGTTTATATTTTGTTTTCTACCTGTATACTTTTTTATGATTGCTACTATTATATTTTTTATCATATACACTTTTTTTTTAAAATTCCGTAATTCTTTTTAGTGGTTGCTGAGGAAAAGGCCTAATAAATATAATTTTTTCAATTTGTGGTGGATTATTTTCAACATTCCATCGCAAATTTCCTGAACTTATAACGGAAAACAAATCCATTACAAAATTTTCTAATTTCTTTTTTTTGTTTCTTGTTGTTGAAGAATTCAAATTTGCAATGTGTTATTTTAATTATTCCACTACAAAAATTTTCGATTTTGCGACGGATTACAATAATATTGCAATAGAAAACATTCTGTTGAAATTTGTTTTCCGTCGTA
Source organism: Acacia crassicarpa (assembly GCA_034222035.1). Lineage (NCBI taxonomy): Eukaryota > Viridiplantae > Streptophyta > Magnoliopsida > Fabales > Fabaceae > Acacia > Acacia crassicarpa. Next base: position 63,565,619 of record JAWXYG010000002.1, on the reverse strand, counting down.
AATTTGCTTTGCCACGGCAGTTGTTGTGTCAGAGTTGCGTGTGTACTAAGCTTTGTGCTCCTCCCGAGAAACAAGTACCGCTTATCTGGGAATCTATACAAATTTGTCCTTCTTTATTCCCGTGACTTACTGCCGTATCATGTTCTCTGATAATCCAAGATTTTGTTTTTATACCAAAGGCGTAATTCTAATAATGAGTCTATGTCATTCAATAATAATGGACTAATGGTGTAACGTTAATTCAATAATGTCTCTGCAGATTTTTCCTACCTCTGCCAGCTTCTGGTCCTCCTTTGGTTACATGCAGCTGAGTGCGAACATTTTTTATTGCCCGTCCTCACTCACGCTTAGTTGTAGATGATAAAGATAATACCATAAAAAATTAAAAACACAAGTGATAGACAAGTTAAAAGTTTGAGAATCCAGTTGTAATGAGTTATAATTAAGTGAATTAAAAGTTGACAACCAAAAGATTAACTTTTAGTTAACTGGAGGACGTTTTCTTTTTCTAACAACACCCCCCAAACAAAAAAAAAAAACAATGGCAGACCCAGGTTAGATAGAAAGGGGGCTTAAATTTGAGATTTTCTTAAAAATAAATAAATAAATAAAATAATAATACATATTTAAATGATTAACTACTCTTAAATTAAATGCTCACCTTTAATACATTAAAATTGTACTTCATAATTAGATGGGGGATAAATGATTGAATGAATATTTAGTGCCTTATATTGAAAAAGATATATTTGATAGCATTAATAATAAGACAATTATGATGGAATTCCAAAAAATAAGGCTTAAAATGATGACAATATACTTTTGTTATTAAAATATATGTACTTGAACTTATTGAGTGCTCACTCTTCATTACAATTTATGTAACTACATTCCTAACTGCAGACTGCAGTTAGCCTTGCTTTTCTGTTCACTTGATTTTACTAATATTTTTTGATTTTCTTTTCTTTTCTTTTTTATATTTATTTTTTAATACATTTAAAACTTTTTTTTAAAAAAAAAATTCGGGGCAGCCCCCCAATCCTCCTACCAAATGATGCCCCTTAAATAAATTTCTAGGTCACCTCTACCGAATCCGAATTGTCTCAGAAGCCATTCTCTCAGAATTCCTCAGTATTTTTGCATCTAAGCCGTTCAAAAATTGATCTAAGGGTCCAGAATTACTGATTTCAAAAACCGCATGCAGTAAAGCTACCGCATATGATAAATATAAAAATTTTAAAACTCTCTTTTGGCCGTTTAGATTTATTTTTAGACGGCCTAAATTAAGATTACAAAAAAAAAAAAGAGGGAAGGATACTGAGATTATCCTCTTCCCACCCCTGCCCCAACCGCCCAAAACACACCCCCGTAAAAAGAAAAGAAATCCCGAAACAGACAGAAGCATTATTCAACAGTGGAAGATGGAAGAATCTGCAAAACTACCACTGTTGAGGAATAAGAAAGAATCTGCAGAAGAAGAAGATGAGGCACTATCTCTGGTAGAGAGAATATGGAAGGAGAGTAAAATGATGTGGGTGGTAGCGTTTCCCGCCATATTCACTCGATTCTCCACCTTCGGCATTCACGTCACCGGCCAAGCCTTTGTCGGCCATATTGGGTCCAAGGAGCTCGCTGCCTATGCCCTCGTCTTCACTGTTCTCCTGAGGTTCGCCAATGGTATTCTGGTACGCTTGCTTAGCTTCGCGTTCAAGATAGACTGTATCAAATATCAATATCTCAACATTATATTTTTATGTTATATTAGCTTTTTTCACTGATCCCTCAAAATTACTATTACTTGTAGCTGGGAATGTCAAGTGCTTTATCGACACTTTGTGGGCAAGCATATGGTGCAAAACGATATTTCATGATGGGAGTGTACCTTCAGAGATCGTGGATAGTGCTCAACTTTACCTGTGTTCTGCTTCTTCCCCTGTTCTTCTTCACCAGTCCAATTTTGAAGATGTTGGGTCAAGAAGAAAGCATTGCTGACGTGGCAGGGATTGTTTCTCTTTGGTCCATACCTGTTATTTTCGCATATGCTATGTCCTTCACCTGCCAGTCATTCCTGCAATCTCAGAGCAAGAACATCGTTATATCGTTCTTGGCTGGTATCTCCATCGCCATTCATCTGTTTCTGTCGTGGCTTTTGACCATGAGGTACAAGCTGGGAATTCCTGGGGCGATGATTTCGACCATAGTGGGTTTTTGGATTCCAAACATTGGTCAGTTTGTATTTGTCACATGTGGTTGGTGTCGTGAAACGTGGCATGGCTTCTCCTTTTTGGCTTTTAAAGATCTGTGGCCTGTCATCAAGCTTTCTGTTTCGTCCGGGGCTATGTTGTGGTAAGTTGTTCGATCCCTCTTTCTGCATCAACTAGCTAGTGGGTTTTTTTTTTTTTTTTTTGATCTTTTTGTTTTCTTTGATGAAATTTAGAGGTGCTGATTATAGGATTTGGATCTTTAATTTGTTCATTAATTTCTGCAGTCTAGAGCTCTGGTACAACACAATATTGGTTCTGTTAACTGGTAGCTTGGAGAAGGCAGAGACTGAAATTGATGCTCTTTCTATATGGTAATTACTAATTAATCACTCTGAATTTTCTCCTTCCTTTTTTAGTCACTGTTTCATTCATTCATCTCGGTTGGTTTGCTTTGGGTGAATAAGATATTTGGTGTTATAACTTCTCTTTTGATGTCTATAATTTCAAACACTAGATCTTAGTCCTTCAAAAAGTAAAATCATCCAAGTTTTTATTAAAACATTGCAACTAATCTTAATTCCTGCAGCCTCAACATCACAGGATGGGCAATGATGATAGCCTTCGGTTTTATGTCTGCGGCTAGGTACTTATACTTAATTACCTCCAAAACGTGTAACTAAATCACGAACTAGTACTTCACACCCACACACTTATGTATTTATCCATTTATTACATATATAATTAAAATATTTATGCGTAGTGTGAGAGTGTCAAATGAGCTGGGGAGAGGGAGCGCCAAGGCAGCCAAGTTCTCAATAGCAGTGACGGTGCTGACATCATCCACAATAGGGTTCCTTTTGTTCTTATTCTTCTTGTTCTATAGAGGACGACTTGCCTACGTATTCACTGAGGATCACCAATTAGCTGCTGCCGTTGCAGACTTGTCTCCTCTACTCGCATTCTCTATACTATTAAACAGTGTGCAACCAGTTCTCTCAGGTATATATATAGACTTCAAGTTTAATCACACAAGCGTATATATAGTAGTGGTTTAAGTAATTTGTGTTAGTGAATGAGTTAAACACATATGTGAGGGTGAATTGATGAACAGGAGTGGCAGTAGGAGCAGGGTGGCAAAGTCTTGTGGCTTATGTGAACATAGGCTGCTATTACATCATAGGAATCCCTGTTGGTGTCGTACTCAGCAGGTTTCTCCATTTGCAAGTCAAGGTATATTATATTTATTTTAATCTGTTTTATATTGGTGTACTGGCTTCCTTAAAACCTATATATCTATGTATTAATGATGTGACCTTTAATTTGTAGGGAATCTGGATTGGGATGATATTTGGAACATTGGTTCAGACTGTTATTCTAACTATTCTTACTTACAAAACTGATTGGGACGACCAGGTACGTGTGTGTATAAGTAACTGGACGCACTTTCACTTCTTAACTTCTATATTTTCATTTGTACCAGAGAAGATAATTTACACATGTAACAACATTAAGCATGTTGTTAATACTGTAATCACTTACAGGTCATATTGGCACGAATTCGCGTCAATAAATTCTCAGTAGGGGACGATCAGGAAACAAAAACCAGTACGCCAGATGCATAATTATTATTTACCTCTGCAGATAATACTCATCACTTTGTTTCATGTGAGTGTCTATATATATATATAGGATATCCCCATGAATCTGAAAGGGGATGGGATATACAATGGATGGTGTAAATTGTTTAATGATTACCCCCATTTTATTATGTTCCTTGCTTTTTTTTTTTTTTTTGCTCAAAATGTTCCTTCCATTTAAGTTCTATTATATTTTGCAGATTGAACAAAGTGGAAGGAACATTACGCTTAATGAAAAACTATATGTGCATTTCCCGTTAAGAAGTCTTGGCCAATTTCAGCAAACAACTCTAGCATCCAAGAGGCTTGTAGCAGTTCTGCTCACAGATAACAATTCTTAAAACCCCAACATTAATTTTTTTTTGAGGAAAAAAACCTTCACTCCATAATATAAAATATATTTACCTAATTTGATTAGATTAAGGAATATAATTTAGTTAATATCATATATATTTTTAAAAACGCTTTAGTCATCTTCCTTAATTTAATTCCTTTCTTCCCTCTAATTATTTTTAAACAAGTATCAATAAGAGTATATTAGAAAAATATTGATAAATATGAAAAATAGATCTTATATTTAACACTAAGGTCAACCCCCAAAGGTTTGGAAGACCTCATTTTCCCTTCTTATCCTTCTCTATCTTTAGCCGTTAGATCAATATTTGAATGATTCATATTTAATCTTTTATAAAATTATTGTTAAAATGTTCAATTATAAAAGTAAAAATAATTAGATAAATGCAAATTCCAAATTTTTATATGAATAATTCAATATTGCAGTAAAGAAAACAAAAATATTTTGTATAAAACTGAATATGGAATATTCAAATGTTAACACAATGGTTAAAAGATGATGGGAAGGGAAGAAGAGAGGTTTCACCCTGAACCCCATATATCCACTCCTAATTATAGGACATATTTAATTAATTTTAGAACGATTAAGGATAATAGTTAAATTAGCTAATTATATTGATTTTCCTAAAAAACCCCTTATGTAAATTCAATTCCCAGTTAAGGTGCCACTGCCAACTAAACAGGCCACCAACAATTTATACTAATTTTCTACTTTTCCTTTCGCAATTCCATATGAAGGAAACGAAGGAAGAATGAAGATTGCCACGTTGGATTAGGGGGCTAAATATAAAGTGCGATCATAAAAGTTTTCTCAAAAAGAGTAAGGAAAAAAAATTAAATTATTAGATTTTATGTTATTTTTTTCAACTTGAGAAAATAATATAGATTGATAGCTATTAAAAAGCATCACTCACTTTACAAAATACACAGGCACATTGTTAAATTATTATTATGTGTAATTATTGTTGAGGAAATATCAATAAGGATATTTTGAAAAGAAATTGACAAAAATTAAAATTATATCCTATATTTAGAATAAAAAAACTCCCAAATGATGCCCTATAATTAAAACCGAAGGAGGCATGATATTTTATAAAGCTGAACACCAATAATTTGGTATTCGGTGAATGATTAGTGATTTTGTAATCAGTCCCACCACGGCCTGAAGCCAACGAACGGTGATGGTACGAGTACACATGCAAGTATACAGGGAGTATGATATAGCCTGACATAATTCATAAATTTGATTTTCACCGTTACTTTTCCCTTCTTTTTGTTTTCTTCTTTTGTACGAATTACTAAATGACAAAACGAACAACGAAAATCATCTCAATAGGTTGTAAGCCGGCAAATCTTTTACAGTGGAGATATCTTCAAGAGCAAGCTCACGCTCTAACTGCGTTCTAGTGGCCTTCAGAACATCCTGTCATAAAATAGGTTAAATAGGAATCACTGAATAGTCAAGCTTAGACAAGGAAAACAAAGCAATTAACAAAGTTGATAAAAACTTTACATTAAATTCCATATAAGAAGCACGCTTTGCAAGCCACTGAGCATCCATCATTTCAAAGGCGACACAAAACAGGTTGTCAAATGCCATTTCATCCTCCTCAAGCAAATGAAGAAAACGGATTCCCGTTGGAGAAGATGGAATCCCTGCAAGAAAAATCTAAATTCTTTAGTTGTTTTACATGATATGCTTATGTGGTGAATACTCAAGGAACACCCACATTCACAGTGCAGAGAGTTATTTAGATCAGGATTTGAACTAAATGCTAACATTAAAAAAAAAAGCATTCCACTGGATCTCTTTTTTAGTCAACATTTCACCAGATGCCTAAATAAGCAAGCATCGGTCATGAATGAAAAAGGAACTAGTTTCTCGATCATTATTGACCCCATCTCATCAGCACACACCACGGCTGTGAGAGCTTCCTGCTATTTTTTTATCTTCAATTATATATAAGTAGCCATGAGCCCATGATGAGACTCAAGACAAGGATCAATCCCATCTTGACTCCCACCTCTACCATCCATCGGTACTGAGACACAGGGATACGACTGTTACACCACCCAATTTCTTCTACAAAGAGAATTCATGGTACCTGCTTGAAGATCTAGCATTTGAGCCAACAAAAAGGAGATGTTAATTCCAGCAACGGCAAATGGATATTCCCACTCTGCTCTGATTCCATGTTCTTTACGCAATAATCGCTGGAACGATTCCTGTAACAGTGCCAAACAAATGTCTTTGGTTCATGCCAAATACGCTGCGCAATACATAGAATTGCCTTGATCTCATTAAACATGCACCGCAGTGCACGAACATTTGGTCAGGATGTAATTAATGTTCATTCGAGGAAGGACACTTACCGGATACTTCTGGGCATAAAAGATAAGATTTTCTAATGAAATAAATCCTCCGCCCCTGCCAAACATGCCAGAAAGTTAATATAACTCATTGAAAAAAGGAAATTACATCAGCAAAGAGGATTCTTCTGTTGCTAGAGCGATCAATGCTATGTTTCAGAGCCCCTATGAAACATCCATAAAATCTATTAGTTTTCTTGGCTACTCTAGATTATTAGTAAATAATGTCTCTTCCTCTACTCAGTAAAATTTCTCAATGCTTTCTAATTTGTTTTTAAACTATGCTCCATAAATCCTCTATCCTATGCCATCCACAACCATTCCTGACATATTTTTTAGTTTAAATTTAATCGCATACCTGAAATCTGTTGACGGGTCCACACCTTGCCATCCCATTTCTTTCCAAAGCTCTGACTTAAGTCCAGGAAGTTCCCTGTCAGGGTAAGCCAGTGCCCATAATTGTTTGAGTGCATCCTGTGACGCACAAATATGAATCGATTAATTCAGAAAAGCATATAAATGACTGAAAATCATTCAGGAAAAAAGATGTCTATTAAGTTAGTCCACCGTATGATAGATTCACAGAAAATTCTACTAGCGGACACAGTTGCATTTTATATTTATAGACATGCAACAACGAAATAGATAAATTATCATCCTTAGCAATCGCTCAGTTACCCATTTAGGCAAACTCAATTTGAAATAATAAGATAAATTCTTTCACCCTAAACAAGAATTTGTAAGTCAGGAAGTTAGCCAGAATATATTCAGCTAAAAATCCAGATTCTCTATCTAGCCTGAAAGAACAGCAAAATAAAAATTGCCATGAAAAACTACAAAAATATTTTGTCCACAGGAGAACATGAAAATGGCAGGCTCAGCATAATAAGCAAAATATTGAACAGTGCCCAAATGCCAGAAATGGTGGTTTCTAAATTCACAATCAGGTGATATTACATACTTGATGCTCAGTTTTAGAACTGTCAAAGGGTACACAATCAGGTGATATTACATACTTGATGCTCAGTTTTAGAACTGTCAAAGGGTACTTCAAGCCGTTGCCGTAAATTTCTGAGTCTTTCTTCCTAAGAAATGACAACATGAAAAATAATCATATATAACACATAGAAGCAGACAACCATGAATTATACAGAATAAGATGTCAAAGCATTAAATTCTTTAAAGACACCATTAAAAGCAACAGTCTAATATATGCAAAGTAAAAGGCTACAATCTAATTATTTTATATCATCCGATGGATCCATGCTTAAACATAAATATACGTTGAAGTTAAGTGAATTGGATGGAGGACAAAGACAGAGTGCAATTGCGAACTGATGAATGTTCAAATAGAAAAGCTGCAAAATATTGAACAACGTTTTATACCACAGCATGTCCACATGTTTGATATAATATAAAATGAGATATTTATTCCATTAACTATACCCTTTAAGTGAACAATCTATGGAAAAAGGGCATATTTTATTCAATAATCATAATCGCATGTATGTTATCTTATAAATTGAACAGCATCAATAATCATTAATTTTTTCTTACCTTTTCTATCGTTCAAAAGCTACAATGAGAAGCACTATCTTAAAGACCCCGTTCACCCTGTTGTATAAACCATGCAAACAAAAAAATATCCCTTTTGTTTGGAAGCTTAATACATGAAATGACAAGGACAACCATTATAGATACTACATTATAATATAGACTTTTAAATTATACTGTCTGAATCCAACTCTGATATCCATTATTTTTCCTTTTTCTGGGTTTTCTTCAGTCATCAATTCTTCTGATAAGTAACATTCTACTATATGAATGAAATCTTAACATAAGAGGCAATTCAAAAACAAGAATTCCAAATTTAGAGAAGGGACAGGAATATGATATGAAGATTTAAAATATAGATAATAATTATATATTCATGATTAGGCTAGTGGGAACAAATAAAGTGAAAGTTATCCACTCAAAAGGCAAGTGCGTTCAACAGCAATAGGTTTGCAATAAATTTGATGCCCCCCTGACTGAACAAAAATTAGCATCAAGAGGGAAGATAAGAAGAGCTTCCCTCCTTTTTTCCCCTTCGTTCGTATTAAGAACTTCCAAATGAAGGGGAAACCCATTCCATTATTTCCTGTTCATTCCATAGATTCTCATACATTCAAACACACAGTATGATTCTTAACATGATCAATGCTATTGCAGAGAGCATACAGCCACTTCATTCAATCAAAACAATTGTTGAGAAGAAAATGAAAACATTTCTTCCATAACCAAAATTCAGACATAATTACTTATACCTGCAAAGGACTAAGAGGAGGAGGAAGAATCCTATTGTTTCCTCTATTTAGAGCTATAGAAGGGAGTGATAGAAGTCGCCCCATTAATGATCCAGATCCTATCACAATATTTGCTGCAACAGCATTATGAAATAATTAGATACAGTTTACAACATCTAAACAATGCAAAAAGAACATAGAGCCACAAATGCTGCATTTTCTTATTTGTACATCAGTCAACAATATGGAAAAGGTGAATTAACACATTAAAAAACATGAGTAACAAAAATATTGTGGATCAAACCTCAGTTGTAGTGCAAAAACTTTACATATCACAGATAAAATAAAATTTTGTTTAATGGGAAAAGGGGGGAATATCACATTAGTCATAGTTTAATTAAGCAATCACCATGCACCAGCAACAAGGTATATAAACAAAATTGTGATAATTCAATAACATACTATCACATGCATAATTGCAAGTTTGTGAAATAAGCCCAGAAAATCACAAAGACATACCCAACCACTGTGCCCATTGCGCAATCAGTTGTGAAAATAAGAATGTCCAATGAAGCTGCTCCTTCTTTTTATCATCCCATAAATCTTCAAGTGTAGGTATCTACATTAAGACATAAAAGAAGTAACATTGAATAAAATGATAATAATAATTCTACAACAAGAAATCAGAGAATAGCATCCTTGAATGGTTGAAATGAGAAAAGAACCAGCTTTTACCCTCTCACTATAATCGTGTTCCCCCAGTAGTGGCTCGCTCAAGGAATCTGTCCCTGAAGTCTCAAGATGCTCACGGTTTTTTCCATCGACATCCCCGTGATGGAGTCTCCTCCTCAATGTTCTTGATGACATTAATATGCTAACCAAAACAATCACCACTATCACCAAAATTTTATCAGTCGGAAGTCAGTAAATGCACTCCACTAGCTAGACGGATCCTATCATCTTCAGCAAAGACCCACTCACTCTAATGGAAGAGGAGGGGGCATCAACTAGCGGGAAACTATTTGTTTTGTAAAATATGATTATAAAAACACCAAGACCATAAACAACAAAAAGCCAATTTTATTCTAAAAAAATTTATAGCCTTCACGTCACAGACCAAGTGGATATCATAGCAAACCTATTCAATTAGCAAAGAACTCGATAATTGAAACTCAAATGCGAATCGACAGAATTGGGACTCTTACCTGAGAAATTTTAGAGGATCGTGAGGCCTAAGCAAGAAGAATAGGACAAATCACGGAACCATCAGCGGGCTTGCAACGATCACTTGTTCCCCGGGATACCTTTTCGTGCTTCCGAAGTTGGAAATCACATTTCCATCGTCCTTTCAGGTAGATTTCTGACTTGCGCCAGCGCCACCGACCTAAACTTTATTAAAATTAAAAATAAAAAACGATTTCTTGCCCAACTTATGAAAAACCCTTTTTTTAAAAAAAAAAATAAAAAAGAGATTCAAGCAAGATTCTGCCGCGCCCGCCAACCCACCCATGTTTCTCTGCCCTTCCATTTAGCAGCTGAATTAGTTTCCTGTTGGTGTTAATATTTAATTAAGACAGTATTAAATAATCTTTCCGTTAGTTTGAGATCAACCTCGGCTAGTCTATATTCCATCAACTCTTATTAATTAATTTTCAGTATTTTAGGAATATATGTTTTTAAATTTTTTTACTTAAAAAATATTTGTAAGGATCAAATTTACAAATTATTTATTCTAAAGACCCTAAATTTACCACAAACTTTGCTCAAATTTATTAATTAATTTACAAATTATTTATTCTAAAGACCCTAAATTTACCACAAAATTTCATTAAATTTATTAATTAAATTATGAGTATTTATCACTAAAATAAAATAAAATGTTCTATTTTTTTTCCGATATCTAGAGCTTCAACTTAACTAATTTGGATCCGACCTGGGTCGCGTACCTGACTATGATGGATGAGTCTCCAAACAGAGCTTTTCTACATTCACAAGACTCAAACTTAAAACATTATTTAAGCGACACAAACTAACGTTTTTATGTTTTTTATCCCCATTTTCTTCAAATGTAATTCAGTTTGAATAGTTCATATGGAGATATCTAACACAAACTGAATAACGAAGGAAATGTGACTATAGGGGTGTAAACTATTGCCAAGAACAACACTAGCCTGATAGAGATGTCACTATTAAAGCTTAGAGTCCGTTTAGGATAGCGGTGGCAGAAGTGGTTTTTTGTTTTTTAATAGACTTTTTCTGATGTAATTTGTGTTTGCGATAGCGGTAGTAGAAGTGACTTTTTTCTTGATGAGCACTTGTTTAGCATAGCTTTTAAACAGATAGATGAGATGGAAAATGACTGAAAAAAAATATGAATCATGTGTGTGTGTGTTTGTGGTATAAAATGTGATAATTTGGGATAAAAAAATAAATATAAATATAAATTTGCTAAATAAAATAGTAAAATTATCATTAAAAAAATTATAACACAATAAAGTGCTTAAATAAACATATCCCCTACAAGTTGGTAATAAGCGAGTTAACACAAACGATTATTAGTATTTAATGGTAATATGTAAATCTTTACCCATTAAATTATTTTTTTTTATGTTGGCAAAAAGAAAAATTTGTTGATAGAGACTCAACAATTTTGAACTAATGAACTCAACAATATATAAATTTTTACCCATTAAATTTTGCATATTAAAAGAACATATGAAAATAATTGGAGAAATTCCCAGTGAGAAATCCCCAACAGAAATTGATGAGAGACTTGAAGGAGGAGAGATGCTTCTTTTTTTTTTTGGGGGGGGGTGCAACGGTCATTTTTCTAAGGACCCACAACTTCAATTGATAAGAAGCTTTTTTGATAGGATCAGAAGCAAGTATTTCAGATTTCATGATGGAATAAAAAGTAGCTTCATGTGCGAAAACCCATCAAAAAATTAAACTACCCAAACATCAATTGGCTTCTACTTATGATGTGCTTCAGATGGACTTATTTTAACTTATGATGCTATGCCAAACCGACTTTTAATTGTATCAAACTAAGATTATATTTTTCCAAAAAAGAATTCACTCTAATCAAACTGTACCAATAATAGATTACTTGTGTGGAAAACATCTTGTTGTGTATAATATACTAAGATATTGGTGAAGGCATCCAAATTAAATAATTAAACATTGCTCTCAGCTTAGCTGTAACATGCCATCAGCATCTGCATACATGTTACACAACAGAACACAGAATAAATATAAAATATCAGGATACAGTTATATCTTCACAAATAACTCTTGTTATGAATGATGGCCATAAGTTCTCCGGCCTCTTACAAGGCTGCAGCCATTTACTACACATTGTCTCATCAAACTAATGCTGCCTTTGAGCTGTGCAAATTGAAGAAAAGTTAACTAAATTGTAGTATTACAACTATGGCCACATAATAGAATATAACAAAAAGATCCAAATTTGATCAAAGATGCCTTCAAGGTTTTCTCAAACGATGCAGTTTTCTTACATGTGTACGGTCACCCATGCAACATCAAGAAAAATCCGTCTTATTATTAAGCCACTAATCAAAATGTAAAAACATTCCTAGGGCGTGAACACCAAAGAAATTTTAACAAATCACAAACATTATTAAGAATATTTGAAAAAGTTCAGCACTCCCAACCTGATAAATATTGTCATATCACATATGAAGAGAATATGTACTTACTTATCAGCAATCAAGAAGGATGAAATAAAACAAGTTTAAAATTAAGATGCCAATTATTTGCTTGAGAACAAGTTTCCTGTAGAGCATAAGAAATGCACTTTAAACAAGATAATGACAATATGCACTCTCTCTTTACTATCTTGATCTGACTGAAGAGGTATATCAGTGCATGGCACATTCTCATGTAGGATGTAACGAGCACCAGGGGCGGAACTAGGAATTGAAATTAGGGGAGCGAAAATTATAGAATAGAATCTAAGTGTTCATAAAATTGCATTCAGCCCTATAAATGTTTCAATATTTTCATTTAAGCCCCTTTATGAAGCTTTTAATGGGACGAAAGTGGAAAAATTGAAAGTTTTATGATGTCAAAATATAATTTCTTAAAATTTTTGGGTTAATTTCTGTAACTTTAGGGGGCGTGGGTCACCCCTAGCCCCCCATGTAGGTCCGTCCTTGACAAGCACAAAGCTAAAGAGAGAGCTCAATCTCCAAAAGCTATCCTATGAGAAGGGAGAATTCAATAGACTTATAAACCTCATTTCAAGAGCTTGGCACCTGATATAGGACTCATTACATAAGACAAACCCAACAAAGCATGATAAGGATGTTTCAGCCACAATGTTAAATAAAAAACATAAAGTAAATTAAACAATAGGGTTAAGGAGCAAAAATAACACGAGTTTTTCCCCCAAGAGCACCCAGCACCACGAGCTTTTTTCTGGACTAAAAATACACACGTGGTTACGTTTTAAGAGTGAAAATGCCATAGGCCGTTAGTTGACCGTTAATTTGGATGAAATGCTGACGTGGTGTTGATTTGGCGCGCTGACGTGGGAAAAAAATTTAAAAAAAACTAGAAATAATTCAAAAAATTAGGAAATAATTAAAATAATTAGAAAAAAAAATCAAAAAATTAGAAAATTAGAAAAAAGTTCAAAAAATTAGGAAAAAATTAAAATAATTAGAAAAAAAATTCAAAAAATTAGGAAATAATTAAAAAAATTAGAAAAAAAATTAAAATAATTAGAAAACAAATAAAATACCCCTGCCAGTGGGCCCCACCACCGGCCACCCTATCGCCTGCGGTGGTCGGTTACCGATGGCCGCCACCCCGGCGGCAACAATCGGTTGCCGGTGGCCGCCACTCGACAGCGACGGTCGAATAACCAACTGGTGGAGGGAGAGTTGTATAGACACGGGCCGGTGCAATTGTGGAAGATGCATTAAGGTAAGTTGTTCATTGAAAATAATAATAATAAATTAATGAAGATAATCTTCTTGTCAATTCTCCCTACAGAGATAAATCTAATTTGATGTGTGAAGTCTGACTAATTAGAATAAATTAAAATAATTATTTTGATTTTTTGATAAATCGACCGACGGTAGAGTGGCCGGTGGTAGGGCCCACTAGCGGGGGTATTTTAATTTTTCTAATTTTTTTCCTAATTTTTTCGAATTTTTTTAAAAAAAGTTTCCTAATTTTTCTAATTATTTTAATGTTTTCATAATTTTTTGAATTTTTTCTTTTTTTTTTTAATTTTTTTTTCTACATCAGCGTGCCAAATCAGCTTGTTAGTCTAAATCATCGCCACGTCAGCATTCCATTCAAATTAACGGTCAATTGACAGTCAACTAACGGCCCGTGGCATTTTCACTCCGAAAACATAACCACGTGTGTATTTTTTGTCCAGAAAAAAGCTCGTGGTGCTGAGCGCTACTAGGAGAAAAGCTTGTATGTATTTTCGCTCTTAAACCCTAAACAATAATGAATCAAACAGTTAGAAGAAGGCCCAAATGGATATAATGTACTGCTCCCTCCGGTCCTAAATATATTTTGTTATATATTTAGGAACGAAGGAGGTAGTATTTAAGATCACGAGTCACGACAATGTTTACTACCAATTTACATTGTCATAGAGCCTCGGAGAATATCCTCAACCTACAGCGCAGTCCCCGGGGAACTTGCTATTATAAAATGTTGCAGCAATGATGGCCAATGGTGCTTTAAACAATGGTCACTGCCTATGTACTGGCTGTGGTGTTGAGGGTTGGCTTTGCCCGTCAAACCCAACGCCAGGTGGCCTGTAAAATCTTCCCGTCGCAGACTGCCGCTGCCGCTGCCGCTGTGCTTGCTGAGCTTGTGACTGCTGCGATGGCTGAGCGCTTGGCCTTGATAAGCCTGCTGCTATATGTGGAGGTAGAGGCGGAGGTGGGAGGTTATTTGATCCATATCCATAAGGAATGCCTCCAATCATCAAACCAGAGGATTGGACATATCGGTTCACTAAATAATGAGAGGGTGGCGGTGGCGGTCAATTTAAATTAAGGGTTAAGGTGCGATTTGGCTAATAAACTATTGGTTCAGGAGCTTCCAGCACAATTAACAATTAGTGGACCAAAAATACCAACAAATTTTTAAAAAAGAGTGCCCAGCACAACGCTGTTAATAAAAAGTTAACGTCCATTATCTATCTAAGATACAGATTAACTAATGAACTTTTACTCTAGAAGTGCCCAGTACAAAATTCTAAATTTTACTAAATTAATTAATTTTTTTTCTCAATTGTCATTATTCAAAATTACTTGTATAGATATCTATAGACAAAAATTACTCATTCTTCAATTTTGTCAAAATTATAATTTGCTAAAATAAACAAAAGTTTTAATTAAAAATATAATTATATGATTTAAATAAAACTCAAGGTGTTTTATAGTTTATTATATCTGTTAAACAAAAAAAAATATGATTTCTTTTTTATTTTAGAAGAAATTTATGTGAGTTAAAAAATTCATTTAATGTTAATAAAATTTAAAAAATCTATTATATCCTAAAAGAAATAAAATGAGTTTAATTTTTATTTTTATAAAAAGAACTTAATGGATATCAACGTTAATACTTAATTATATAAATCCAGCAACTTGATGATATATTTGTTAATTAAATGATCTATTGCTTATATGGATATGAAACTTGTTGGGGAAAAAAAAAAGATAACTTAAGAGGCAGAAGAAAGACAATTTAATAATAGATTAAGGAGCAATTATCTATATAAGTAGTTTTGAATAATGACAATTGAGAAAAAATTATTTAATTTAGTAAAATTTAGAATTTTGTGCTGGACGCTCCTAGAATAAAAGTTCGTTGGCCAATCTGCACCTTAGATAACGGATGTTAATTTTTGGTTAATGGCGTTATACTCGGCGCTCCTTTTTAAAAGTTTGTTGGTATTTTTGGTCCACTTAATAGTTAATTATGTATTTATGCTAGACACTCTTGAACCAATAGTTTATTGGTCAAGTCGCACCTGAACCTTAAAAATTATCATAAGAGCTATATTATAATAGGGCGGCGGCGGCGGCGGCAGTGGTGACGACGGTAGCAGTAGTGTTCAATCAAAAAAATACGGGTTTTCTTTTCTTTTTTCTTTTTTTTTTTAAAAGAAAAAAGAGTTTATAAAAAAACTCCTATGAGGAGCTCTTTTTTCTTCATTGTAAAATAAACTCTTATAATTATAAAAGATTTTATAAAATCTTATTTGACCTAACTTATACTTATAAATAAAAGATAAGCTAAAAATAAGCTAGGTGAAAACAGACACTAAGGTCCATGCATGACATCACTTATTAGCCTAAATAAGGCATGAATTACGCTTATCAGCATAAATAAGGGAAGATGAATCCCGTGATGTTGTGCTCTAACACAACACACAATCAGTTTCCAATTGACTAAACGGTCACAAAAAGGAGCAAGGGAAAAAAGGGTCTATGAAGAGAATCCAAAGCCATGCTGCCAGCCTGCCATAACAGAAATTCATTCTTTCTTCGCATAGAAAGTGGAAAACAGCTCCACACATATTATTTTCATAGGGAAACGTTATCAACGCGGTTTCGAGCAAAATTTATCAGAGACAAAATGAGACTTGGACCGAACGCACGAGATTGAGTGATCGACCAGTATCCCATATCAGAAAGAAATGAAAAAGATGAGGGGGTATAAAAGCATATGTCGAGTCCTAACCAAGTAGCTTATAGCAATTTTGGTATGATGGAAGAATCAGGAATAGAGGTGGTGAGATCCGAAGAAGACGAGTTGCCTCTGATAAAAAGGGTATGGAAGGAGTGTCTGGCGATTTGGGTAGTAGCAGCTCCAGCCATTTTCACTCGAGTCTCTACCTATGGCATTAATATTTCGAGCCAAGTTTTTATCGGTCATATTGGCTCCAAGGAGCTCGCTGCCTTCGCTCTCGCCTTCACTGTTGTTATGACATTCGCTAATGGCATTATGGTATGCTCTCCTAAAAAATCCACCTCCATATTATGGTATTATGGTATTACATCCTACATGAAATGACATAAATGACACATTTTGATATCTTTGACTAATTTTTTTACCATTTTTTAAAGATTCAAGACCCTAAATAAAACATAGAATACACAATTTTAAAGTATTAAATCTTAAAAAAATCGTAAAAAAAAAATTGAAAACAGTTACCTTTTTTTTCCTCTAAAATATCAAAATATCACTTACGTAGAATATAATGATGAAAAGAACTATAAAAAAAATTGGAAATTGCCTGAGAATTGAGATGCAGCAGGGGCCCGCTCTCTTTTCCCTCTTTTATTTATTTATTTATTCATCATGATCTTCATCAGTTTGATGTAATGTTCTCTTAAATCTGAATTTCTAGTTTGGCATGGCCAGTGCGTTGTCCACTCTTTGTGGACAAGCGTATGGTGCTAAAAGATATGGCATGCTGGGAGTGTATCTTCAACGATCATGGATTGTCTTATTCGTCACTTCTTGCCTTCTTCTTCCCCTGTTCATCTTCACAGCCCCGATTATGAAGATGTTGCGCCAGGATGAGGGAATTGCTGATGCGGCAGGAATTATTTCTTTGTGGTCCATCCCTGTCCTTTTTGCCTTTGCTTTGTCCTTTACCTTCCAGACATTCCTGCAGTCTCAGAGCAGAAACTTTGTTATATCATTCTTGGCTGCTTTCGCTATCGCCATTCATGTACTCCTGTCGTGGCTTTTGACTATCAAGTACAAGTTTGGGGTACCTGGTGCAATGATTTCAACAAGTCTTGCATTTTGGCTACCCAACATTGGCCAATTCATATTTGTCACATGTGGTGGTTGTCCTAAAACGTGGAATGGTTTCTCCGTTTTGGCCTTCAAAGATCTGTGGCCTGTGGTCAAGCTCTCTCTTTCATCAGGCGTCATGCTGTGGTGAGTGTGTCTATGAACAAGTGGGATTGTTTGATTGTTTTTTCGAAAATGGAGTATTATATAGAACAGCTAATAGCATTCGGCTCTTGTTAATTTCTTCAGTTTAGAGGTCTGGTATGGCGCAATATTAGTCCTATTATCTGGTAGCGTGAAATATGCAGAGGTTGAAATTGACGCTCTTTCTATATGGTAATCATTCTGAATCATTTCGGCATATTATTCTGCTCCTAGTTTATGTTTATCTGAATGCATGTGCATGACTTGTTACAGATAGTCTTTTCGCCCTCTAAAGATGAAATTTTTCATTATTGCAGCATCAACATCATTGGGTGGGAATTCATGATAGCCTTTGGTTTTCTGACTGCAGCTAGGTAATTAATGGTGGCCTTCTTTCTTTCTTTCCTTAATTTATATATATATATTATATATATATATATTTGGTTGATTAATTAAGCCATTGTATCTGTCACCAACTGTTCATAAATTTACCTGCAAAATGAAACTGTCACGAACTGTTCATAAATTTGTTGAAGTGTTGAAAGAGGCATCCATTTTTGTCATGTGTGTGTGTAATGCAATATGTAGCTTGATTAATATGCTTACATATAAATTAACTAATATGCAGTGTGAGAGTGTCAAATGAGCTTGGGAGAGGAAGCGCCAAGGCTGCGAAGTTCTCAATAGTAGTGACAGTGGAGACAGCACTCACAATAGGGTTCCTTCTATTCTTATTCTTCTTGTTCTTAAAGGAACGACTCGCTTACGTATATACTACAAATCAACAAGTGGCAGCTGCAGTTGGAGACTTGTCACCTTTTCTTGCTTTCTCTATATTGCTGAACAGTGTTCAACCTGTTCTCTCTGGTACATCCATATAAACACACACGAACAGACACTAGTAGCTCCGCTCCTTAATATAAAAGTCATTTAACTTTTTTTAGAAAAATTAAGGAAACTAATTAAGTTACATTAAAGTGTTTTTCTATTTATGGTTATTCTTTAAACTAATTTGTTTAACTTATAAACTGATGTATAATCTAATGATATACAATATATACTATAATTAAGTGGTTTGTTTAGCTTTCATAACCTCTCCATAAAAAATAAATAAGATATTATATTAAAGACCAGAAATAATATTTTTATATTTGTTCTATGATGGGTCATTTGAGTGTGAACAGTGACCTATTCTATAATTATATAGGAGGTTATGGGTTTGATCCCGTTGTAACCTAGCGGAATTAAGACTGTTTTGTATGTGTAGAAGGTCACGGGTAAACCTCAGACCGTTAGTGTTAGTGTGTGCCCTCTAATTCAGAAAGAAAGGTATAGGACTGTATAAAATCAATGAAAACATCATGTGAGTTTGAATATTTGAACAGGGGTTGCAATAGGAGCAGGGTGGCAAAAGATCGTGGCATATGTGAACATAGGGTGTTATTACCTCATAGGAATCCCTGTTGGTGTTATACTCAGTAAGATTCTCCATATGCAAGTCAAGGTACGTACGTACGTCATTAAGCTTTTCTCATCAATGAGAGCCTCCTCGTGGTTTATAATGAAGCATTTGAAGATATTAAGGTGGCTTTAAATATTTAGGGAATCTGGATTGGCATGTTATTTGGGACATTGGTTCAGACAATTGTGCTCATAATTATTACCTGCAAAACTGATTGGGACAAGCAGGTATATATATACATGTTCTTTCACCTCTTTAATTGACAGCTTGTATATATATTCTAGGTACGTAGGAGAGACATTTGTATTTTAAAATGACGTTAAAAATGATTATCGATATATTGTGATTAACCAAATATGCTTATAAATATATATAGGTGTTATTGGCCCAACGTCGCGTTAACAGGTATTCTGTGGACAACGATGAAGAAGCAGACACAACCTGATGGATAATTTGATTAGTGTGAGCAGCGTCCATATATAGTTTGAAGCGTGGTACAACTAAGATTTTAAATAATATTATTATATGTTGGTTATATATTATATATGTGACGGTGTTGTATGACATCCCTGTCTCGCCAAATAAAGTGGACGATGTCCATAAAATACATGAGTGTTATATATATGAAGCTGTTGTTATGAATAGTAGATATTAATGCATGTGTGTGATCTGAAATGTTAAAAGTATCTAAATTAGTCCATAATGTCCTTAATTTTAACGAAAAATTAAACTATAAGGTGGATGTTATATTAAGAACTGAAAGTAGTGCAGCGAAACTATATAGAAAGCAGTATCATTACATGCAGAATTTATAGCCACTAAGATGACGTAAAGGGCCTTATTTAGGTGATGAGTATGGTGACAAGAGCAATCTGTTTTGAGTCTAATAATTACTCAATACCAATTGATTAGACTTATAATCATTAATGTAAATCAACATGTTTTAAATTGCATGCTTGTTTGAAGATTAAAAAGATGATTTTAGTTAGATTAAATCTGAGAAAGCTGTTGGAAAAACTAAATTAGTTGAACAATTAAATAATTTTCGATTACTTTCTTTTATTTATGAAAAAATGGTTACTTTCCCTTCAAATATATAAAGCATGCATAAATACAATCCGATCTCCATAAATCACTTTTAATTCCCTTTATCTTATGATTTGGCCAAATGCATCAATCTCATATTTTGACGGTGTGAAGGTTTTTGTATATGGTATATTTAGTTTTTCTTTTTACAATTATTCAGTATTTAATATTGTACTTTAATATAAATTTGAGTGGTTTCAGCCTAATAAAAGTATAGCGTTCCAATATTTTTTTTAATTACTCAAAAAAGATCAAACTCGATCATAACCTGAAAAAGTCATGGTCTTTAACACTGAACTCAATCGTTGTTATAAACAAGGTGTATCTATTTTCATCTCTTTTCCTTAGAAAAATCAGATCATCAATTTCTTTTTTAATGTTCATACGGAGCTAATGGTGATGGAGTTTCAAGCCTCTCATTTTGATCAAAAAATGTTTTTAGCCTCTCATGAATTCAAGTGTCGTTAAAAGAAATTAAATGGCAGATGAAGAAAGACCGGTTTGGGAAGAACTAGATCAGAGTTTAATGATTTATGACGAGACGACGTACGTTTCATCAAATCAAAAAAATACCTTGTTAAAATATAAAAGTGATCACTCATTACTCTCATTTGCCTTTGACTGGTGTTTTAACTGGATTAAATTGAAACTTGACTGAAATCCAGCTACAGAAATTCATTCCAAAGACCCTAAATTAATTTTCAATATTTTAGGAATATATTTAAAAGTTTTTTATTAAAAAAAATTATTTGTAAGGATCAAATTTACAAATTATTTATTCTAAAGACCCTAAATTTACCACAAACTTTGCGCAAAATTATTAATTAAATTATGAGTATTTATCACTAAAATAAAATAAAATTTTAAGGTAAAAAAATATTCACTGCTATTTGTCACTCCAAGTAAATACAATTTATAAGTAAAACTATAACCATGAATATCTATTATTAGTGGTTTTTTAAAATAAATAATTTTTTGAATAATTTTCGTAATTCTCATTTGTCCCAAGGAAACGGCATTTATCATTTATGTGCAAGGGTGATTTATAACTCCACGTTGTTTTTATGTTTTTTTTTTTTTTTCATTTTCTTCAAATGTAAGTTCATATGGAGATATCTAACACAAACAGAATAACAAAGGAAATGTGACTTTAGGGCGGTAACCGATTGCCAAGGACAGCACCAGCCTGATAGAGATGTCAACATGAAAGCTTAATTGTATCAAACTAAGATCATTTTTTTCGAAAAAAGAATTCACTCTAATCAAACTGTACCATAATGGTAGATCACTTGTGCGGAAAACATCTTCTTGTGTATAATATCCTAAGATATTGGTGAAGGCATACAATAATTAAACACTCATCAGCATATGCATTCATGTTACACAACAGCAGACAGAATAAATATAAAATATCAGGATACAGTTATATCTTCACAAATAACTCTTCTTATGAATGATGACCATAAGTTCTCCGGGCTTTTACAAGGCTGTTTACACATTGCCTCATCAAACTAATGCTGCCTTTGAGCCGTGCAAACTGAAGAAAAGTTTACTAAACTGTAGTATTGCAGCTATAGCCACTCAAATGATGCAGTTTTCTTACATTTGTACGGTCTCCCATGCAACATCAAGAAAAATCCATCTTATTATTAAGCTACTAATCAAAGTGTTAAAATATTCCTAGGGCGTGAACACCAAAGAAAATTTAACAAATCATAAACATTATTAAGAATATTTGAATATGTTCAGCAGTCCCAACATGATAAACATTGTCACATCAGATATGAACAGAATATGTTCTTAGTTCTTACTTATCAGCAATCAAGAAGGATGAAATAAAATAAGTTTAAAATTAAGATGCCAACTATTGCTTGAGAACAAGTTTCCTGTAGAGCATAAGAAATGCACTTTAAACAAAATAATGAAATAAGACTAGTATGACTTTGATGAGGTATGGAGATACGAATCAAAGTCATGGGCACTTGTAAGAGTACAAGGTGCTGGACCGACCCACTATGAGAAAGCTGCATGGATTAAGTCATAAGCTTATCTCATGTATAACCGTGTCACGACGCCCTTGTTGGGATTCGTACACGCAGCGGATTAAAATTTTTTTTACGAATCCTTCCGAAGGATCACTCAACGACGTTTAAATCAGAGTTAAGGAAACCGAATGATACCTTTGTTGAACCAGTCCGCGTTCCGTTCCTTTGATCAGGTGGGCTACCTTCTCGAACAACACGTCCGCGTCTCGTTCCTTTGATCAGGTGGGCGATCAACACGTCCGCGTCTCGTTCTTTCGATCAGCAGAAGTCGACTCTTGGATCGGCTTCCTCTACTGGTATCCACACGAACAATCCCCTAAACGGTTGCGGCAGCGTGCTAGCGCTTCTTGTGCGTCTCTCTCTCTCAAATTGCTCTAGGGTTTCTCGCGGCTTTTCTCAATACGCTCTACTGAAAATCCCGTAGGTTTTTCTAAACCCGATAGGCGTATTATATAACCAAAATTAATCCTTTATTAATTTTGGAAATTCGGATTTTGAATCTGGTCAGCATATCAATCACATCTATCTCATAAATGTAATTGAATATATTAAAAGCCAGATTTGGAAATTCGAATTTTTAAATTTAAATCAAATCTAAATTTAAAGCCTTTTGATTTAATTTATCATCATAAATTAAATCCGAGATGTGATATCTATCTATTTAATTAAATCTGAGATACCATATCTCAATTTAACATTAAACAGATATACGATATCTTTATTCGAAATTAAATGAGATACAATATCTCTATTTGTTTCAGATATTTAATTTATCAAATAAATTAAATACTAAACAAATATCATATATAATATTATAATCTCAATTTATAATATATATATTAATTTCGAATTATATATATATATATATATATATATATATATATATATATATATATATATCCTAGATCAAATTTAGCATTCATTTAATCTCAGATTAATCTGAGATTCAATGAACCTGGACACCTTCACCCGTGTTGGATTATTCTTGTGTGCGACCCTGCAGGCCCATATGAGATTGGCAGTGGGCCAACACTGTATCAGCCCACAAGTCGCAAGCGGCCTCTAGCAAGACATTGCGACTGCCCAATTCACATGGGGATCGATGACACGATACTACCTATCGTACAACCATGTCACGTCCCTTTTGTCACGCGATAATTCGGTCAAGGATGAGGCATGGATAATGTCAACTTCCTTTTCTTGACCAATGCTTTCTCGATTCTCGAGTAGTCTAATTAGTGAAATGGAAACTCCTTTCCATCACAGTATGGCCATACATTTCTTAGACTCACTCATCGAGGGGCCCAACATTATCTCTCTACATATGTGAGGGACAAATCCCATCTTGACCACTCACATTCCTCCGCATGAAAACTACTGATCCTGGTCCTAGCCTTTATCATCACCCGGTCAAAGGTGACTTTTGACTAGGTCAAAGACCAGTACTCATCATGTAGGAATCTATGATGGTCTCAGGTCATAGGGCGTCGTGACGCGGTTATACATGAGATAAGCTTATGACTAAATCCATGCAGCTTTCTCATAGTGGGTCGGTCCAGCACCTTGTACTCTTACAAGTGCCAATGACTTTGATTCGTATCTCCATACCTCATCAAAGTCATACTGATCTTATTTCATCTTCACTCCCGTGTAGATGACCGACCAGGGACTTTTAGGATAATCTATAAGATTATCCAGGGATGCAGTTATCAATACGAACATGCAAACGAAAATGATAACAAAAGAGAATACTTTAAATAACTTAAATATCCAAAGTACAATGAATTGCCCCTAGGGCATAATTTCCAACAGCCCTATGACCTGAGATCATCATAGATTCTTACATGATGAGTCACTGGTCTTTGACCTAGTCAAAAGTCACCTTTGACCGGGTGATGATAAAGCCTAGGATCGGGATCAGTGGTTTTCATGCGGAGGAATGTGAATGGTCAAGATGGAATTTGTCCTCACATTTGTAGAGAGATAATACCGGGTCCCTCGATGAGTGAGTCTAAGAAATGTATGGCCATACTGTGATGGAAAAGAGTTTCCATTTCATTTATTAGACTACTCGAGAATCGAGAAAGTAATGGTTAAGAAAAGGAAGTTGACATTATCCATGCTTCATCCTTGACCAAATTATGGCGTGACAAAAGGAGCGTGACTTGGTTGTACGATAGGTAGTATCGTGTCATCGATCTCCATGTGAATTGGGTAGTCGCAATGTCTTGCTAGAGGCCGCTTGCGACTTGTGGGCTGATACAGTCTTGGCCCACTGCCAATCTCATATGGGCCTGCAAGGTCGCACACAAGAATGATCTAACACAGGTAAAAGTGTCCAGATTCATTGAATCTCAGATTAATCTGAGATTAAATGAATAATGAATTTAATCTAGGATTAATATATATATATATATATATAATTCGAAATTAATATATATATATATATATAATTAATGGAGATTATAATATTATATATATAATATTTGTTTTGTATTTAATTTATTTGATAAATTAAATATCTGAAACAAATAGAGATATTGTATCTCATTTGATTTCGAATAAAGATATCATATATCTTTTTAATATTAAATTGAGGTATAGTATCTCAGATTTAATTAAATAGATAGATATTATTTCTCGGATTTAATTTATAGAGATAAATTAAATCAGAAGTCTTTTAATTTAGATTTGATCTAAATTCAAGATTGAGATTTCAGATCTGGCTTTTAATATATTAGATTAGATCTATAAGATAGATTTAATTAATATATTATCCAAATTCGAAATTCGAATTTCAAAATTAATGAGGATTAATTTTGATTATATAATACGCCTAACAGGTTTAGAAAAACCTACGGGAATTTCAGTCGAGCGTATTACAGAAAGCCGTGAGAAACCTAGAGTGAAAAATTGAGAGAGACACACAAGAAGTGCTAGCACGCTACCGTAGCCGTGTACGAGGATTGTTCGTGTAGATACCGGTAGAGGAAGAGGATTCTAAGAGTCGTCTTCTGCTGATCGAGGAGGTAGCCCACATGTTCAAGAAAGAACGAGACACGAACGAATTCTCCAAAGGTATAATTCGGATTCCTAAGTCTTGATTTAAATGCACCTGAGTGATCCTCGGGACGGGATTCATAAGAAATTTTAATCCGCTGCGTGTACGGATCCCAACAACTAGTTCTCTAAGAACAGCCTCTGTTTTATAGAATAAACGAGTATCTTACTAATTCTATAAGAACTGAATAGTCGATATTTTATTGATGGGGCACTCGCTAGGCCTATTTATAATGATTTACAGAGAATAAACTCTATTCAAAATATAAATACGAAATCTAAAAATATATCTAAATCTTAAATTTAGATAACTAATAATCATAAATCCTAATAACTAAGTCTTATCTAATAAGATATTTCTCTTATTTCCTAATTCCTACCGATAATAATAAAAGGTAATAAAAACGTACTCAATTAATTAAATATTAATTCCTAAAATCTCTAAACTTTCCACAACTTCCATTATTTCTTGATAATCCGGTACTTTATCAATACTTCCAGTCTTCCCCCTTGAGATTTGTCTTGACCTCAAGGCGAGGGCAAAGTGCCAGCCTTCATATTTATCTTGAAGCTTCATAGTGGTCGTCTTTGCCTCTACCTTGATTGTATTAAAAGACATTACTCCATCTTCCACTTCACCACAATAGTGGCAACGTCTTCCACAAGAAAAATGAGTCTTTCACCTTCTTTTTGAAATTGCCAAGCGTGAGAACAAGGATAGTAAGTAGGAGTAACTCATAAATCGTTAGGCTCTAATACCAAATGATGAGATATTGGTTATGCGATTAAATTGGGAAAATAGATTTACTCTATTTTTAAAGAAATGCAAGGATCTTACTAACTATCTAAGAATAGCCTCTGTTTTATAAAATAAGCAAGTATCTCACTAATTCTATAAGAACAACCCACATCCTTAATAGTAAGTCAGAATCTGTAACTCATCGGACTATTAAAATCCAAAACTCATCGAACTATTAAAATCCAAAGAGAATCTCCACTACTAAATTACTCTCTAAATAGTCGATATTTTATTGATGAGATACTAAACCTATTTATAATGATTTACAGAGGACAAAGTTTATAGTGGAAGTTACAATAGAAAATCAGTTCCCAAGACTAATCCACATCATAACTGGTGAAAAGAAATAATTGACATGAATTACGCCTATCAGCATGAACAAGGCAAGATGAATCACGTGATGATTTGCTCTAACGCAATAGAAAATCAGTTTCCAAGACTAAACCGTCACAAAAAGGAACAAGGTAAAAAAGGGTCCATGAAGAGAACCCAAAGGCATGCTGCCGTTACAGAAATTCATTCTTTCTTCGCATAGAAAGTTAAAATAGTTCCACACATATTATTTTCATAGGGAAACATTACCAACACGGTTTCGAGCAAAACTTCAGTTAATTTATCAGAGACAAAATGAGACTTGGACGGAACACACAAGATTGAGTGATCGACAAGTATCCCATATCAGAAAGAAATGAAAAAGATGAGGGGGTATAAAAGCATATGTCGAGTCCTAACCAAGTAGCTTAAGCTATTTTGGTATGATGGAAGAATCAGGAATAGAGGTGGTGAGATCAGAAGAAGACGAGTTGCCTCTGATTAAAAGGATATGGAAGGAGTGTCTGGCGATGTGGGTAGTAGCAGCTCCAGCCATATTCACTCGAGTCTCTACCTACGGCATTAATATTTCGAGCCAAGTGTTTATTGGTCATATTGGCTCCAAGGAGCTTGCTGCCTTCGCTCTCGCCTTCACTGTTATGAAATTACCTAATGGTATTATGGTATGCTTTCCTAAAAAATCCACCTCCCTTTTCCCTCCGGTCCAATTTTGGGACACCTCCCAATTTTTGTATTTATTTATGGTTCTTTAATCATTACATTCTACATGAAATGAAATGAGTGACATTTTGTTATCTTTAATTAATTTTTTACGGTTTTTCAAAGATTCAAGGGCCTAAATAAAACATAGACTATACAATTTTAAAGTATTAAATCTTTAAAAAATCATTAAAAAAATTGAAAACAGTTCTTTCTTTCTTTTTTTTTTTTACATAAGATATCAAAATATTAGAATATAATGATGAAAAGAACTACCCAAAAAAAAAATTGGAAATTACCTCAGAATTGAGATGCAGCCCCCCAGGTATTTTTTCCCTCTTTCATTTATTTATTTATTTATTCATCATGATCTTCATCTGTTTGATGTAATGTTCTCTTAAATCTGAATTTCTAGTTTGGCATGGCCAGTGCGTTGTCCACTCTTTGTGGACAAGCGTATGGTGCTAAAAGATATGGCATGCTGGGAGTGTATCTTCAACGATCATGGATTGTCTTATTCGTCACTTCTTGCCTTCTTCTTCCCCTGTTCATCTTCACAGCCCCGATTATGAAGATGTTGCGCCAGGATGAGGGAATTGCTGATGCGGCAGGAATTATTTCTTTGTGGTCCATCCCTGTCCTTTTTGCCTTTGCTTTGTCCTTTACCTTCCAGACATTCCTGCAGTCTCAGAGCAGAAACTTTGTTATATCATTCTTGGCTGCTTTCGCTATCGCCAATCATGTACTCCTGTCGTGGCTTTTGACTATCAAGTACAAGTTTGGGGTACCTGGTGCAATGATTTCAACAAGTCTTGCATTTTGGCTACCCAACATTGGCCAATTCATATTTGTCACATGTGGTGGTTGTCCTAAAACGTGGACTGGTTTCTCCGTTTTGGCCTTCAAAGATCTGTGGCCTGTGGTCAAGCTCTCTCTTTCAGTAGGCGTCATGCTGTGGTGAGTGTCTATGAACAAGTGGGTTTGTTTGATTGTTTTTTCGAAAATGGAGTATTATATATAACAGCTAATAGCATTTGGGTTTTGTTAATTTCTTCAGTTTAGAGGTCTGGTATAACACGGTATTGATCCTATTAGCTGGTAGCGTGAAAAATGCAGAGGTTCAAATTGACGCTCTTTCTATATGGTAATCATTCTGAATCATTTTGGCATATTATTGTGCTCCTAGTTTTTGTTGATCTGAATGCATGAATGATTGGTAATAGATAGTCTTTTCACTCTCTAAGGATGAAATCTTTCATTATTGCAGCATCAACATCATTGGGTGGGAATTCATGATAGCCTTTGGTTTTCTGACTGCAGCTAGGTATTTAATGGTGGCCTTCTTTCTTTCTTTCCATATATATATATGGTTGATTAATTAAGTCATTGTATCTGTCACGAACTGTTCATAAATTTGTGTAGGTGTTGAAAGAGGAATCCATTTTTGTCATATGTGTGTGTGTGATATGCAATATATAGTCTGATTAATATGTTTACATATAAATAACTAATATGTAGTGTGAGAGTGTCAAATGAGCTTGGGAGAGGAAGTGCCAAGGCTTCGAAGTTCTCAATAGTAGTGACAGTGGCGACATCACTCACAATGGGGCTCCTTCTATTCTTGTTCTCCTTGTTCTTAAAGGAACGACTCGCTTACGTATACACTACAAATCAACAAGTAACAGCTGCAGTTGGAGACTTGTCACCTTTTCTTGCTTTCTCTATATTGCTAAACAGTGTTCAACCTGTTCTCTCTAATACATCCATATATACGCACACGAACACACACTAGCTAGCTACACTCGTTAATATAAAACTCATTTAACTTTTTTCAGGAAGATTAATGAAACTAATTATATTACATTAAAGTATTTATATTTATGGTTCTTCTTTAAATTAATTTACTTAACTTATAAACGAATATAAAATCTAATAATGCACAACACATATTATGATTAAGTAGTTTGTTTAGTTTCTATAAACTTTCCAAAAAGAATAAGCAAGATCTTATATTAAGAAACAGAAGTAATATTTTAATTTTTTCTATGATAGTCCATTTGAGTGTTTAAAAGTTACATATTCTGTAATTATATTGGCGGTTACGGGTTTGATCCCCTCTTCTATGTGTAGAAGGTCACGGGTAAACTTCATATTGTTAGTGTGTGCCCTCTAATTAGATGTAGGACTGTATAAAATCAATGAAAACATCATGTGAGTTTGAATATTTGAACAGGGGTTGCAGTAGGAGCAGGGTGGCAAAAGATCGTGGCATATGTGAACATAGGGTGTTATTACCTCATAGGAATCCCTGGTGGTGTTATACTCGGTAGGGTTCTCCGTATGCAAGTCAAGGTACGTACATACGTCATTAAGCTTTTTTCATCCATGAGAGCCTTGTCGTGGTTTATAATGAAGCATTATGTAAAGATATTAAGGTGGCTTTAAATATGTAGGGAATCTGGATTGGCATGTTATTTGGGACATTGGTTCAGACAATTGTGCTCATAATTATTACCTGCAAAACTGATTGGGACGAGCAGGTATATATACATGCACTTTCACCTCTTTAATTGACAGCTATATATATATATATATATATATATCTGTGTGCGCATGTTTTCTAGGTAGAACAAATATTTGTATTTTGAAATGACGTTAAAGAACATGACTATCGATATATTGCGATTAACCAAATGCATATAAATATATATAGGTCGTATTGGCTCGACGTCGCGTTGACAGGTATTCTGTAGACGACAATGAAGAAACAGACACGACCTGATGGATAATTTGATTGGTGCAAGCAGGTCCATATATATATATATAGTTTGAAGCGTGGTACAACTAAGAATTTAAGCATGATTATTATATGTTGGTCATTCATATATATATATATATATATATATATATATATTGTATATGGAGGTGTTGCGTGAAATCCCAGTCCCGCCAAATAAAGTGGATGCTGTCCATAACATACAAGGGTGTTATGTATAGGTGTTCATCCGTAGGGCGAGACGCTTGCCCGATGTCCTACCCGGAAGATCACTGGGCAGCAAAATGCAGCCCAGTGTCCGGCCCTGCCCGATAGAAGCCCTAACATTTTTGGGCTGGGCAATAATGGACTGGGCAGGGCGGCCCTTACATGCCCAAGTGGCGATACCCTGCCACACCCTATGTGAAAAAAAAACAACTTCAATCATACCTAATAAACAATATTGGAAAATGCAAATGAAATACATAATCCTGTAAGAAAGCAACAAAGAAATCATATTATTAAATTATTTACATGTGACTGATTATCAAGGACTAGACAGTGGAGAGGCAGTCAGGCTCAGGCAGATCATTGAGCTAGAGAAGCGGAGAACGAGAGAGAAGAGAACGCCTAGGGCATCCGAGTTGAGAAAAGGGAAGAGATGAAGAAATGATGATATTTTTTATAAGTTATATATAATTTGTAAAAAATATATCATACCTTCTTTAATATATATATATATATATATATATATATATATATATATATATATATAATAACTTTTTATTCTATTAAAAAATAAAAAAAATATTATAACTACTGGGCAGGGCCAAATGGGCAGGGTGGCATACCATGCCCGATGCCCGCCCTCCCCGCAAAAATGCCCAGCCCATTACCCAGTTTGGGCTGCTTTTCTTAAGGTTAAGTAGGGCGATTTTTCAGTGGGCACGAGCAGGCGGAAGACCCCTAAATTGTATATGAAGCTGTTGTTGTGAATGGATATAATGTGTGTGGATCTGAAATGTTAAAAGTATTTAAATTAGTCCATCATGTCCTTAATTTTAATGAAAAAACTAAGCTATAAGGTGGATGTTATACTAAGAACTGAAAGTAGTGCAGCGAAACTATATAGAAAGCAGTATCATTTACGTGCAGAGTTTATAGCCACTAAGAGGTGATGAGAATGGTGACAAGATCAATCTGTTTTGAGTTTAATAATTAATCAAATAGCTAGAACATAATCGAAACCAATTATATGTTTCATCCCTACAATACATCAGTAAAGGATTGTAAAACTACAAAACTACGAAAGGCCAATGTAGTTCTCACTTTTTCAAAAAGCCAACAGTCTCTTTCCATGCCATCCACTTCTTCCCTTCCTTCCAGTCAAAGAAACAAATTACAACTGGTCATGAGTCATGACAAATAATCGCAGGATAATGTTCAACATATGCACACTGCCAACTGCCAAGAACCACTTCAACTCAAAAGCTTAAATTGTTAATTGAAAACCTGAGATTTGTTTTCACTAATATCTCTTTGGGTTTTAAGTTTAGACACAACCCTCATATATTGAAGCCAAAACTTAATTTTCATTAGGAAAGAAGGGGGCAACAGGACTCAAACGCTTGATCACTCGAGACTTTTATAACATGTCGAGGACTAATCCAACCAAAAAAGAAAGCAGTAGTGAAGATCCATGATTACTTTTATCAATATATTTAACAAATACGTATCTCGAACTCAACACAATTTCCAGAAAAGACATTATACTTGGCAGCTTGAGAATATTTCAGTTGTGGAAACAGCAAGCATATTTCCATTAAATTATATTTTATAAAAACCACCATTTTGTTATTCTGAGTAATATAGATCAAAATTGTCTTTCCCCCTCCTTTTCCCCCAAGCATATTTCAAACATAATATCCTTAGACAGTATTATAAAAGGAGGAAATTATGTTAGGGGAAAAAATACTAACTGGACTAACAGAAACGGTATCCATGCTAATTGCCAAGACACTCTCTTTAAGGCTAATAAATAAACTTCAAGACATCCAGTTCCCGATTAGCCCCTTCCTGAATCTTGACCAAGTTTATATCAATTAATTGTCTCATGTTTTTGACCTCTACACCAAATAGATGCCTAACAGACTTCTCAACCATACAAAAAGTGTAACCACAGATATATATATATATAATGGCCTACAAGATACAGGACAATGAGATTGAGGGAAAAGATGTACCAACGTAGTCTCTTTTTGACCCTCTTTCTTTCTTCTCATGAACCTTTCAAATGATTTTTTTTAAAAAAAAAAAACTTTCTCTTACCCCTTCTTCAGTGATGAAGCAGACAGAGATGATACTGAAAAAGTTGCTATGAAGAATGCAATGTTGACCAGTCTTTAAAGTATTATCATAATGCAAAGCAAGAAGATTCTTTTCATTCTCAGACTTTCTTGGGGGTTAAGGCTCATGATGACTTTATGGGTAATTTAACTGGTTATACGGTGAAGCGAAGAAATAAGCTAGTACATAGTACCGTGCCAAGGCTTAGAACTGGTTCAGCCGCGGGGCTGTGGCAGAAGTGACAGGCAAGAAGTTAAAACGGTAAGGGGGAAATTCAGGCGGGTATGAAGACGCGGACTAGGAAGTAGGAACCAATCCATGATCCATCTTATGCGAGTTATCGGATTTTATATAGGAGGAGGAATTGGTGCGTCATTTTCACGGTGGGAGTAATTTGAGGTACCGTAATTTCCAAGGTGGGAGTAATTTGAAGTACCATTGTAGCGTAGTTTTCACGGTGGACGTAATTTTCCCGGAGTAGCGCAATTTTTAGTGATGTGTTACGTAATTTTCACTGTGTTTTTAAAACTTGTTTATTTTAGGGTTAAGGTGCAATTTTACTAATAAACTATTAGTTCAGAAGCACCCAACACAATAAACTCTTCTATGGACCTTAAATACAAATTAACTTTTAAATTGGTTAAATCAGCACAACCACGTTAGACATTGGCAAACGTCCGTCTTTTTATATACCAAACCCAATACTAAAAAATACAAGTTCCATTTTCTTGATCTTGATCTTCTTCATCCTCCTTTTCTCACTCCCTCTCTCTGCTATATCCATGGAAGACCCCCCCAAACCATAGCTCACCACCGCTTCTCCAGGTCCTACAAGCGAGAAGCTTCCCACAACTTACAAGCCAACCCCAGTCAACACTCTGATGGCGCCAATTCTGCCGCCATTAAAGCTCTCTTGGAGCTACACACTGAGTCCAATACTATCCTCTCCGGTGACCCAAATCTTTCTTAACTGTCTGAGCTCCTCACAAACCTGAAGGATTTAGTTGAGTCCCATAGAAATACCGAAGGAGACCTTGGCCTCGGGTCTTTCCTCAGGTGTCGAACCTCCGCTCACTCCATTTCTCGGATTGCCGGGTCAATCGAATCTGAGATTCAGAAGTGGACTGATCGTGAAAGGTTGGCGATTTAAGTAGAGCTCTCCAAGAGCCTATGCACAACGAGGAGGAATTAGTGAATCTTCTGGTTCAATTGGAAGAGCGGGTTTCCCTAGGGTTCAGCCGTGAATTTCAGGACTTGGTTCTCCGATTGAAGGTATTTTCTTCGCTGGAATCAATTTTATGCGATCCTAAATTCTCAAAGAGAATCAGAGAACACTCGGCTTTGGCTATAGCGGGTTTGATTCGGTTCAACAAGGACGTCTCTTCGTAGGACAAGTTCTAGATGGGTCCAACCACCAGTGCCCTAACTTCAATGGCTTCCTTGAATTCGATTCAAGTCCTATGTTCGTTGGTCAGATCCATAAAATCTCCTATTGTGGGCGAAATCAAATTGAACGGGAAAATACCAAAGATCATAAGCTTCTTAAACTCGTAGGATTTACTTATGAAAGTGGTGAATCCTTCCAAACGGTTTGCCAGTATCTAACGGCATTGTGTTGATTTAACCAATTCAAAAGTTAATTTGTATTTAAGGTTCATAGAAGAGTTTATTGTGTTGGGTGCTCCTGGACCAATAGTTCATTGGTAAAATTACACCTTAACCCTTTATTTTAATGTCATTCTAAATTACTTTGAGAAAAATAATAATTCCCTAGCATAATGCAGAATATAAAAATAAATATCCTCCTAAAATTTAAATCTTTGTGAGAAAATAAATTATCAATATTTTATTTTAAACGAATTAAATTGCCTATATCATGATGAGTACATGACCAATGAAGTGCAGCAAATTATTTTGTAAGGCTATTTTTTACTAAGGAAATAATTTTGTTTTGTTATTTTTTTGATACATGACAAAACAAAATTATTTTCTTAGTAAAAAATAGCCTTGCAAAATAAGGCTATTTTGTTATTAAAAACTACGGAAATAGCAAATGAGATGTGGTAGATAAAATGTTGAATGTGGGCCATTAAAATGTTAATCCAATGGTGGAAGGTAAAGGAGGGAATGACAACAAAGGTTGCACCATATATTTACGATCCTCCCACCATACAAATTAGGATGGACATAAAAACAACGTCGACCCAAGATCTTTAAGCTAATCATCAGAAAGAAGAAAAAAGGGAGAGGTGAGCCTCACCTTTGTATAACTAACAATAGATATGAGACTCTTGTTCTTATCTACCAACACTTGTACTCGAGTAATCTTTCAAAAGATTT
Source organism: Acacia crassicarpa (assembly GCA_034222035.1). Taxonomy (NCBI): domain Eukaryota; kingdom Viridiplantae; phylum Streptophyta; class Magnoliopsida; order Fabales; family Fabaceae; genus Acacia; species Acacia crassicarpa. The sequence goes on along the minus strand of JAWXYG010000002.1, from coordinate 63,530,895 downwards.
GGCGCTCCTGCGTTCTGCCAAAACAAAACGAATATTGGGTGACAGTTCTGCCCCACAAGCATGCTCCTAGTAGTAAAGGAGAAAAGAACTTTTAAAGAGGGCTCGGCTCCATCAGGTTCCAATCCGCAGTAATTGACTCAAGAGGATAACATGTTAGGTACAGCTATGATTTTAAGACCTACCACTAATGAAAGGGCAGTTGCAAAGGGGAGGTGTACAGGGCTACAGGCAAATGCTGAAATAATCTAGTTTTCTACTAATTTACATTGTTACAGAGCCTCGGAGAATATCCTCGGCCTACAGCTAAGTCCCAGAGGAACTTGCTATTATAAAATGTTGCAGCAATGATGGCCAATGGTGCTTTAAACAATGGTCACTGCCTATGTACTGGCGGTGGTGTTGAGGGATGGCTTTGCCCGTAAAACCCAACGCCAGGTGGCCTGTAGAATCCTCCTGTCGCAGACTGCTGCTGCTGTGCTTGCTGAGCTTGTGACTGCTGCGATGGCTGAGCGCCTGGCCTTGATAACCCTGCTGCTACATGTGGAGGAAGAGGAGGTGGAGGCGGAGGTGGGAGGTTATTTGATCCATATCCATAAGGAATGCCTCCAATCATCAAACCAGAGGATTGGACATATTGGTTTACTGGAGAATGAGAAGGTGGAGGTGGCAGTGGGGGTGGGGGTGCTGGACCAAATGCACTTTGTAATTGACCAGGCTGTGATACGGCCTGGAGGTTCATTGAAGGTGGCATATTAGCCATTGAAGGCTGTGATGAAGGGGCAAAAAATGAAGAGCTCCCTGCATCAGAATTGCTTACATCAAGCAATGGTTTGTCAAGTTTGGGTCTTTTCTCAGGGTTGAACATTGGTAGTCCAGAAGAGAATCCAGTGGATTTTGAGCTACCATTCATGGAAGCAGCTTCTTCAGCAACAAGAGAAGAAAGAATAGAGGTAAGCATCTGAGCAGAGGATGTGGAGGCAGCAAGCTTAGCAGCAACAGCTGCCGCCACTGCCTTCTTGTTATCTTCTTCAGTAGTTTTAAGAGGAGCAAATGACAAAAGAGGTTGGCTAAAAGGAGGCTGAGTGGAGGTGCTGTTCAATTGAGCTGATGGAGCATTCTGTTCTAACACCCTTGTGTCTTCTGCTGCTGGGTTAAGCCTTTTCCTTAAACTAACTGCCCGGTCAATCTGGCCTCGTGCAGCCTACAAATCAATAAAACCATCAATGCCCCTCTTCTAGACAAAAAGAAAAGAAGCACAGGTGCAATATAAAGGAGACACAAGCGTATGTACAAGTTAAGAGACTTTCAGACCATTTGGTTAGTCGAAACTTTTTTACGATGTCCATTAGCCTTGTAATCATTGAAACATAGTCTCAATCATCCTTTTATTACTTCTTTAAGGAGGGGCACAAGAGTCATTTTTCATTCAATTTCCTATTCCATTATGTGCACCAAATGGCCTGTATGTGCTGGATCATGAGATCCCAAAATATGAAGTTTCATGGCCATGGAGGGGAATTGAAGCATCTTATCAGATTAAGTAGGGTCAGTAAGAAGCTATTATCTGCATGGTCTGTTGAAAGAGCTCAAAAATAATGATTTTAAGAATTCACATCAATTGATAAGTTAACACCTGCATCAACTCCTCTGTGTAAGGCAGAAGAAAAAAGGATGTGTCACTTTGGATAGTGCAATCTGAAAAAGAAAATGTAAACTAACGGATTTACTCTAATATCATAACTGAGGATAATGCAGTTTCCATAAAATGTTTAATAAAATCTGGATGGGCAAGTCGTGCTGGACATAGTGGTCATTTAAATGAATACACGGAACATAAGTAACAGGCAGAAATAGCAGAAGACCCCGCAACTGTGAAAATAAAGTATGATGAAAAGCGGACGACAACATTCCCTGACATGCCTACAGTCTTGAGAAAGAAAATTGGGGGATTTTTTTCTTCTTCTTTTTATTGTCTTTTGTTTTGTTTTTTTTTTGTTTTTTGGTGGGGGGGGGATGTCGTCCTACTCCTTACAACACTGAGGCAGAAATAGGAAGAAGCAAGTAGGATATAACACGAATAATGTCTTCGTAAATTAATCACATACCAGAGGTGAAAAGATAGATCAAAAGTTGATGAGCTAACCACAATTTTTTTTAAAAAAAAAAAAAGGCAAAAGTTGCATGAAAATAAATTGCACAATCACACCATGGAAATCAGTTTCCAAGACTAAACCGTCACAAAAAGGAACAAGGAAAAAAGGGTCTATGAAGAATGAAGATAACCCAAAGGCATGCTGCCATTACAGAAATTCATTCTTTCTTTGCATAGAAAGTTAAAATAGTTCCACACATACTATTTTCATAGGGAAACATTATCAACACCGTTTCAAGCAAAATTTCAGTTAATTTATCAGAAACAAAATAAGACTTGGACAAAAGACACAAGATTGAGTGATCGACAAAGTATCCCATATCAGAAAGAAATGAAAAAGATGAGGGGGTATAAAAGCATATGTCGAGTCCTAACCAAGTAGCTTAAGCTATTTTGGTATGATGGATAGCTCCAAGTATACAGTGAAAGCCCAGCAAAAACTCATAATTCCTAATACAGAGGAATCAGGAGGATACTCAAACTTGACAAAATTAATAGAGACAAAGAGGTAAAAGTATTTCAGAAGGAAATAACAGTGTTACACCTATGAAGACAAAAGGGCAAGGGCAAATTCTCACCAGCAACTGTGTGCGGACAACCTCCTGCCTTGATTCCTGAAAAACTTTAGATCAGTAAGCAGTCATCAATCGCACAAAGCTTGTCAACAATTGAAGCCTCAGAATATAAGATTATAAAAACATCTGTACTTGTTCCGAAAGTGCATCTTTAAGCTGGGAAAGCAAGGAATCCCTAGCAGCCTCAGCGTTTTCAAGTTGCGATATATATTGCTTGAGCTCCTTTTCCTGATCTTGCAGGTCATTCATCAGAGTGGATCCCAGCTGATTACCTATGTAACATACATGCCACAAAAAAAGTGCTCATCAATACAAATAATTCTTTGATCACTCCACGAAAAATATCAATTTGGACCCAACAATGCTTGAATCTGGATTGGTCAAAACTCAAGTACCAAATACAAAATAGTTGTTAAGAAAATAGAAATCTCATTGAAATTCAAATATTCAAAGGAAGAAAAAATTGAAGCAATGACAGCTGTTTTGTCTAATGCAGGGTAGAAAGTCAGCATGTAATTCTCTGAACATGTCCTGCCCTAAAATAATTAGGTACTTGTGGAATTTATGAGAGAAGAATTATATTCTCATTGTATTGATAAATGTTGTGATACAATGCCTACTTATATAAAAAGTAGAGAGATAAGATTAAACAAAATAAGGAGAAAATTAAGGAGTAACTAAAGGAGAAAATCTAGGAGAGGTTACAACCTAGGGAAAATAATATAATACAATATTCCCACACTCCCCCTCAAGTTGGATCATAGATGTTAATCATGTCCAACTTGCTTATGCAACTTATTGGAGTCTCGACGATGGTGGGAGTTACTTCTGTGACAAGATGAACAAGCAGCAGATACACGACAACTCGACAAGATCGACGAGCAGCGGCTGCGACAAGATCAAAAATGAAGGTCCCATAACTACTTGAGTCTTCAAAATCATTAGGCTTGTACTTCTTGAGTCCCAGAGGTCCGTTTATTTTGTCTAAACTTGTACTCCTTTTTAAGTCTCAGAGGCCCATTTGTTTTTGTCTGGGCTTGCGCTCCTTTTTTGAGTCTCAGAGGCCCATTTGCTTTGTCTGGGCTTGTACTCCTTTTTAAGTCTCAGAGGCCTACGAATCTCCAAAATGACAATTTGGTCCCTCAATTTGATAAATGACAGATTGGTCCTGTGAAATTAAGAAATGATAGTTTGATACTCAGATTTCTGACTGAAATGGCAGTTTAGTCTTCTGCCAAAAAATGTTTTTTTTTTAATAACAATGATTTAGGTCAGATTCTTCGCCAACTGATCGAACAACAATTGAGAAAGGTCGAAGAGGTGAGAACGGACCAGACAACATTGCCTCTTCGCCTTCTTTCTCTTCTATCGCCGGTGAAGAGGAAGGGACGGTGGTGGCGATTGAGAGCAGAACCGCTGGTGGCTGAATCCCAACATACGCCGGAGACCTTCACTACCTTCGACTTCCTTCACATTTCATCTCTCTCCGCGGCGCTCAGATCAACAGCGATGGTGACAGAGCAAGACGGTGGTGAATATGATGAGATAGTGAAGGTGGAGGAAGAGACGCTAATTTGGTTCGCCTCCAAGCTCCGGTTTGGTTCTCATCTCTATTAAACCGCCACACTGTTATCTCTCTCCGAGTTCGCGACTATCTGATCTGTGTTAACTCCGCAGCGCTCAAATGATGAAGCTGAGTTGCCAGAGAAGACAATGACTTCCAGTGACAACCCTGCAGTGAGAGAGTCCGATTCTGAGTTATTTCCCGAATCTGGAAAGAACTCCTCGCCGGAATCTGCAAACAGCTTGCTAGAAAAATAACAATGGAAAAAACACAGGTTCTTGCTTCTGGGATCTTTTCTTGTTCGAAGGTTTCTTGAGGTGGCTCCTAGGCTCGTAGGAAAATAATCTGACTTGTCGGTGATGGACAGATGTTAACAAGGACAAAGGTGGTCGACTATTTTCCTCCTCTCTCGCTTAAGCTATCTTGGTTTTGAAAACTCATGGCTCTAGATTGTGAACCGGAGATGTGTGTCTCTCGGCGCTATGTAACTCACTGCCACTTTGAAACTCAAAACAGAGCAGCAAGTCACCAACGCCGGAAAACCAGTACAGAACTGTTAATTTTCTTCAGGAATTAATCCCACTCTGATACCATGTGGAATTTATGAGAGAAGAATTATATTCTCATTGTATTGATAAATGTTGTGATACAATACCTACTTGTATAAAAAGTAGAGAGATAAGACTAAACAAAATAAGGAGAAAATTAAGGAGTAACTGATGGAGAAAATCTAGGAGAGGAACAAAGAGAGAATAGAGGAGAGGTTACAACCTAGGGAGAATAATATAATATAATATTCCCACAGTACTCCTTCCGGTCCTTAACGTAGGACCTAATTAGGATTGCTCCTAAATGCAAGAACTATTTCACATTTTATCCATTTTCTTCCAAATTAATCATATTGATACTCACCCAACAATAATCAAACAAGAGAGAGAGAAAGGGAATTAAGTAAGATGATTAGGATGTTTTAGAAAAATACATATCATATTAACTAAACTAACATCCTTAATCTACTTAAATTTGATAATTAGGTCTTATATTAAGAACTGGATGGAGCATCTTAGTTCATGTATTGGAATAATGAGAAATTCCAGAACTAATGTGAATAATTACAAGCATATTTATTCATTCAAGAAGGTATTACTAGCCAGTGAACCTCCATAGAATAGTACTTCCTGTAGTCCTACTTTTCAAGACTATTACAAGCATACCAATTCATCAAATGAGGCATTCCTAAACTTGACTTTTGACATTAATATCATGTTTTAGGGTGGTGGAAATTAGTACAGAACAATCTATTATCTTTTGAATGATATCTGCAAATTCTATAGAACAACAGTTCAACATCATTTCTTTTCCCTTTTTTGTTTTGTTTTTCCCTCTTAAAGCGGGGAAAAGCCTGAAAACTTGCTTGAGCACAACTTATTCAAAAACCTGGAAGGTATTTATTCTCATTCAATATCCCATTGCTTTAGTACTAGCAAGGAGCAAACAGCTTAGGAGAACCTCTATGGGAAAGCAAGAAAGATACCATTAAATGGGAGTAATCCAAAATTATATGGTCGTTACATGAGCACAATGTCCATAGATTATGTAGTCTATTTCTACGGGCATAGGTAGTGTCGATGCATGTAATGCTTCCCCTCTTTTCTCTCTCTTTCATACATGGTTTCCAAACATTTCATTGTTTTATTTACTCTTCAGAAAATAAGTTGAAGTCCTGAGCATAAATTACCAAGCTTTCATATCATCAAAGTGATCGAAATTGTAATATTCTGCACTAAAATCTGGTTGGATCGTGTTCAAAATCAAAGCCTTTCAAGATCAATGGTCTCAAAACTAGACCAGTCATCAAACCAACACACAATATATCAATATATACTCCTCTGTTGTCAAAATGTCCCAAAGTGAAAGGTAGTAATACCTTTAACTATGTTGGGAATGCCTTAAACTATGGAGAGGTATATGGCTCACATAGACCTACTCTGCTATCAAAGTGTCCCGAAGTTAAAGGTGGGAATACCTCAAACTATGGAGAAAGGCTCTGATAATAACATTGCTATGCAAAAGGCTAAATTACAGGCTAATGAAAAGTAGGTTCACAACGATGAAAAGCATACCTAGCTTTGAACTAATAGATGTGGAAAACAAAAATTACATTGTAAGGTTCCAATATGAAAAAGCCTATGACACATTCCTGAATGATGAACCTTGGGCGATCTTAGGACATAAAGGTGCATGCTAGAACTCAATCCTTCCAGAAATGTTCTAAGCAGAGCATGATTCAATCTGGGTAAGGAACCTCAATCTCCCCATTCAATATCACAATAAGCTTGGAGAGGTGGGTAATTGAATCAAGAAAACATTACAAGTAGATGTAAGACAGTGAGTTTAGAGTAGAAAAGGGGAGTTTTACATAGATAAGTATTTAAAAATTTAAGATAGAAACTTAGCGTCCCAGTTTACTGTCTGACTCGTTCCCATCATTGAAAACAATAGTTTGAACTTAGTGATCTTTGGGTATCTAAGGTATCAGCATATTACAGCAGATTGTCCATAAATCATGCATCTAGAGTCAAAAATTTCCAACAATCAGAAGTGAGGAAGCCCCAAAAGTAAATTATGCTCCCCTGAAGGAAACTGTACCTTTATTAAGGGCTAGTGAATAGGTGGGTGAACTTTCCAATGAGTATAGACAGTGGATGCTTGTTCAAAGACAAGCCAAACCTCAATGTGAGCTATATGGAGCTACAAGGACTTTGTCAAAAGGGCAGCAAAATTGTCCACCTCAGGCAAATCAAAAGACACTCCATACTAGATTTGGTGCATAAGCAAATATGAAGACAAACCCTAAAATTTTCAACAAAATAGAGCTTTGCATGAAGGGAAGTCATTGGAGCATGTCATGTACAACAAAGATAACCTAGGAAGAAAAGAGGGTTCGCCTTCCAATGCTTAGTGCCTTGGTAGGGAAAGTCTAGTGAGGGACAAAGCATATTAGGACTGGGTTGTAGAGAAGAAAAGGAGAAAATTAAGTTCAATGTGGGTTCATTGCAAGAGATCCAAAATCATAAAGTTTGAGGTGAGAGTAAGGGCTCGTTTGGATAAGCGGTGGCAAAAGTTACTTATTTTCAATCTGACTTTTGCAAATGTAAAATAAGAAAAAAGTCAGATTGTAAATGTGATTTGTGTTTGGATTAACTATGGCAGGAGTGGCTTTTCTCCATACTAAAACTTGGTTGGATTATTATTTGAAAAATCAATTGAGATGGAAAATGACTGAAAAATACATGAATCTTTTTTAATACTACATTACACACACACACATATATATATTAGTTGTATATATTGTGATAATTGAAGAGAAAAATTTAAATTTAAATTCGATAACAAAAAATTTAAATTATTAATAAACAATTTTTTAAAAAAATAAAGTCCTTAATTAAATTTGACATGTTGTGAGGGATTAGTCGATTCTCCTAAATTGAAACCCCATGGGTAAATCATTATCTTTTTAATATGATTATTGCAAGACAACTTTAGGGATAAGTTCTTATATATATAAATCAATATCTAATCATTAAAGTTTACTCTAAAGTATGAGTGTGAATTTTCTAAATTAATTAATTAATCCTCCAAGTCCAATATGCAAGAAAAAACCAACAAATCAAACTCTAACACAACGCAAAGCAACAAATCTTCTTCTTCTTCTTTTTCTTCAACAATGAAGCAGCCATCGTAATCGAGGCCATGGAGGGCACTCAAGGTGAATTGTTGCTCCACGGAGGACCAAACCAAGATCGGAAACTTCAGTCGATGCAAGCCAACTTCACGGTCCAATTTGTCCAAGGACGTTGCTCCGATGCCATCATTATGGAGGCTGTCATTCTCAGATCTGAGCCGATTGTCGTCGATGCGAATCAATGAGGATTTGGCGCAGGCGTTCATTCGTCGTCAAATTGAAGAGAAGAAGAGCTGAGCTATGGCAAGAAAGGACGATGAGGAGCTGAGCTAATTTTCCATTAAATGCCCAACGCTAAGGATTCCATCTTCTGAATAAGGAGCTTTTTTGGGAGAAGCCTAACAACTGAAAATCTCACCCAAGCACCATACAACTGGGCTTTTTTTTCCCACTGAGCTTTTTTCATTTCCCTCACTAGTCTTTTAAGCATCAAAACGCTTACCCAAACAAACCCTAACAATGCAAGCCTAGAGGAAAAGCAAGTAATAGAAAGTCCATCAATGAAGCTTGGGACAAAAACTATAAGAAAGCATGGTCTTAGAGTTCACCTCACAATGAGTAGAAATACAAGCAAAGAGCATAAAATAAAGGCTCATACCACAGAAAATAGTTCAACCACGGAAGATGACCAAAGAAATGGAATTAAGGCAGCAAACAAACCACAAAGGCCTAATTAGAGCGGTTGGTCCTAGCATTGCCTTACCTAGCATGCCCCTTGATCACAAATAAGGATGCTTCATGTGTAAAGGCACCGAAGTTAAAACATAAAATAGTACCATGGAAGTTAAATTTAGGATAGGCATGCTAGGTTATATGGAACTCAAGCTGTAGTGAGATTTTCTGAGTGAAAGGATACAAGGGACCTTCTCAACACATGCATGTTGCAACAACATGATAGCCTGAATGATGGATGGAGGAGTCAGATTGGCCAAATCCATATGAGGGACCCAAAATGGCATCTACCAAATGTAAACTGCGTAAGCATTGACACAGGTGATTCAATCATAATTCACAAAGGAGGGAAGCACTTAATGTGGTGCCATTACTGGGGACAGTCGAGTGAATTAGACCATGGGTTTTCCACAAAAATTGGGAGCTTATCCCTCCATGATGATGGAATGAGTGAGAACACTTAAAACCTTTTTGATCAGCAAAGAGTTGGGAATCATAAGGTAGATATTTTTTGCAACAATCTTGAGGCAATAAACTCAATAACAAGGGATAGAAGCAAAAATCATAAATTCACAAAACTCATTAACAACATCAAAAACATGATTTGTAGATATTAGGTGACAATTACGTGCACAAAAGAAACACCCAAAAGAAAAGGTATTCTTAAAAAATGTCAGATGTTAATGTTGCCATTACTTAGGTCTCAAATTCACTATATCATTTTTTCAGCTTTCCACCTTTGCTACCATTAGCTATTAAGCAAAAAGTAAGACCCCTGATTTCCAGTAGCAGTACGCCCTTTATAGGTCACTCCTCTCACTTCTAAATGGCCACCACCAAGAATAACCAAACATGTTAAGTTATTTCACAATTGCATTAATTGATATTTCAAATCAAAAGTTGCCTGGCAATCAAAAAGGTTTCTAATCAAATAATGGATACCAGTGAATTATATTATTTAGCAACCTTGTTATTTTATGCCCAGCATCCATTAGTTTAATATAGAGAAAGGGGCAAGAAAGTTTCACTTGCAGCTCTCTTACCTTGAGCCAATGCATTTTCAACATCTTCTATAAATTTGCCCACATCCCTTACAGCAGCATAGGACTTACTTAAGGCAGCCTCCTCACCAAGATGTTCGTCAAGAACAGACTGAAATGCTGTCAATATTTTTTCTGGATGGCCTCCAACAGCCAGTTTCTACAATGAACAAGATCAAATAGCACACCTTATCAGACACTTGCCAGAAAAACCATCACAGAAATGTATCGAATTTTTTTTTTTTTAAAAAAAAAAAAGAGCTTTTTTCTTGCTTACTATTCTCACAGAATGGGCATCCCTCTTCACTATCTTGATAGGATTACTCTTTCCATTGCTTGCAGAGGATGGAAGTGGAGTCTTACCCATCATTTCATCTTTCAGACCCTGACCTCTTGAACCAAAAACTTTTCTTTCTTCCCATATGTCAACCTAATCAAACCAACAGAAAACACCATTACCACCAACAGCCGCCACTTTCCAGAAAAAAATAATAATAATGAAATGATCAGGAAAGAAAAATACTCAAGCCATAAGTGTGAGGAAAAGAAAGCTCATGAAGAAAACCAATAAAGATAAATAGACATAAAATTGGAATCTCTGAGGCTTTAGTTTCCTATGGTAGGACCATAAAAAGATGCTGGTGATACAGCTAATATGTGCCACATCCATCAATCCGGATAATGCACCTGATCTGGAAGCCCCACGCAAAAGCACAACTAATTGGCAATTGCCACTTGCAGGGGCGTGACTTCTTGCACTGCATGTGCCAAAGTAGAAGGCAATACTACAATCAGATTTTCTAACAAGCAATAAAAGGACTTACAAGTCTGGTCACTGCTTTCTTTCCATACTCATCACCATTTTCATAAACTTGCCTGAGGGCAGCTGGAAGAACTTTCCAGAATTCATTGACAAACTCACTACCCTTCCGCCTACTATTTTGCAAGATGTCATTAGCTAGGTAAAGAAAAGAGACACGCTGCTCTTTCTGGGAAGAGTTAAATATTTTATCCCATGTTTCAACAATGTCTTTAGCTTTCTTCCGGAGAGAGATACACCATCGCGACAAAGCTGATTGGATAGTTAACGGAAATGAAAGGTTAACAAAACAAGATTAACCAAAATAAAATCACAGCTAATAGAAAGCAATGTCAAAGTTGCAGTAGTATTTCTTCTAGAAAATTATTCAGCTACGGCACTTCCTTAGAGTACACAAAATTATTTTACCAATTGCTTAGACTACATTATTAGGAAGACTAAAGTGGCCGGATAAAAGTCACTAAAGTAAAACATGCTCGCAGCAATCTCCCTAAAAGTATCAGAATAACAACAGCACAGGATGCACCTTGTTTTACGGTGACTTGATACAAAAGGGTGGAAATACGCAGGTGGAAAAAAAATTAACATAGAAAAATATCTCAAACATGGAAAAAAATTGTTTGCACTTATCTGGTGTATAACAATAGATATAATATTAATGATTCAAGCAAAGTTTACATCATTATGAATGAAAACTATAAATACAAGGACTAGGTAGTATGGTTTTGATATGATACTAAGTAGTCCTCTTCTTGTGTATTCAAGGAAGAGGCGGTTGGAAGTGGATAAGACAGAATAGTTAAGTGGATAAGGCAGAGTAGTTAAGTGGTTATACTTTTATAAGTTAGTTTATTGTTATGAGTGTTTTAGTATAAGTTAGTTATTTAGAGAAGTTTGTATCAGTTTGGTTTGTTAGTTATGTATCCTTATATATATCCCTTTAGGTTGTAAACAGAGGTTATGCACAAATATATATTGAAAGTATTGTCTCATTTGGTCAAGAATTCCAGATTCTGATTCTTGAATTGTTCTACTAGATCCTAATTCTCAGGATCAGGTTTGACCAAAATGATTTATTAATAATGAAGTCTAATGACAACCTGAAACAGCATGAAATTAAAAATAACTAGAAACAGATAATTTATAATTGCACTGAAGACACAATATTTTGGGGAGGGGACCGGAATATTTCATACCAGTACATTTTCATTAACTTAGTTTTAAAACTAAAGGAGGAATTGCAAAACAAAAATCATGAAAACTCACTTGCAAAATCAAGAGGATAAAAATTACAGCAAGATTTAGAAGATATTTTCTATATCCCAATAAGAGGGTGAGCCTTGATGCAGCGGTAAGGTTGCTGCAATGTGACCTGGAGGTCACGAGTTCAAATCCTGGAAACAACCTCTCCACTTTTGGGGTAAGGCTGCATACATCTATTCCTCCCCAAACAACATATGGTAAGAGCCTTGTGCACTGAACCGCCCCCTTTTTTCTATATCCCAATTAAGCATAGAGCAGCTTTCATGTAAATTAATACCATGTAATGAACCAAGACCATGAGCCATGAAAGGTTTCATAGCCACAATTCATACATAGGCAGAGGAACATAGACAATGAAGAAGAGGAATTAAGAAGAAGAAGGATGAAGACGGAATTTTGGATACATTCAATGCTTTGTTGCGAATTGTTGAGTTTCAACAACTTGTCCGTTAATATCTGTGCATCAAATATATCGTTGCTCATGCTGCTTTTTGACAAGCTCACATATCCTGAGGCTATTCCTGCAAATTATAGGTAATAATGTGCGTCAATTAAAAAGAACCAAGAGACTTAGAATTAAGTTAGAAGAAATGAGCGGATCAAGGCAGCCATCACAAAAAAGAGAGAATCAGCTTCCACTAATTTGCTACTCTACTTGATAAGAGCAAGAATATGTACAAAAATAGGATATTAAATTAGGCACCGTTGAGGAGCCTGGTAAAGGTCACCTATGGAGCTGCCATTAGGGTGTAATGCCCAGCATAGTGTAATATACTAATATATATTTATTTTCAATGGAAACAATACATACAGTATTCAGAATATCAACATGAGAACAACCTGATTTCAAGTAAGCTAGATAAATTCATTGCACACGACAAGTGGGAAGAAATAGTGAAGGATTTCATCAGATGTTCCCATAAATAAAAGGATGTTAATAGAATTACCATTTCACCAGACATTCAATCATTCTTTTTTTCTCCTTTATTTAATAAATAGCGCCCCCCCCCCCCCCCAAAAAAAAACAAAAAACAAAAAAAAAAATCCCGCGAATGATAAGTTTATTGAAAAGAGAGCTAAACACTAAATACTAATACCTTATACAGCAGGGATGGGTAAAGCAAGGAACTTGGGGAGGCAAAGCTAAAGGGAGACGCAAACACACACTTACAAAAGCCAAACGAACCACAAACTAGAAACCAACAAAGGATAACAGAGCAAGGTTACTCTGACTTCCCTCTCATGCTCGTACAGTTTAAACTTTCCAACCAAATAAATACATCATGTTCCTACCCCGAATTCCTTAAACAGAGAAAAATGTGCGTGGGTGCATATGATCTCTAGCCTTCTTTATGACATAGCACAACATGTGAACAGTCCGGATTCTGAAGAAGAGAGACAGACTAATACGGCCCAAATACAATATTCCGCAAAGAAATTAGCTGGGGGATAGCGTAGAGTCTTTTTACTGGGAAAAATGCTCCTAAGAGAAACCTAACGCAAACTTCATTAAAGGCTTACCCAAATCGAATTCCATTCACTTCATAAGAGAAAACCTAACACGCATGATCAACCAGCCGCACCAACGAAATGAAAATGGGGTAGATGTAGATCCAGGATACTTACTAGGGCAGCAGCAGAGCAAGGAAGCAAGGTCAAAAACAATTCTTTGCTTCGGACGATCTTCTCTGCTAGTCAACAGTATTTTCTTAAGCGTTTTCTTCTTCTTCTCCTCCCTCGCCTATCGCCTCAGCTTCGACGCCAAACCCAGGTCGGAATATTTGTGGTGCCTCACTGCCTCCTCTTCCTCTCCCGATTCGCGATCCCATTGTTTTTACTAATAATATTTTCTTATTTATCCTGGCTGAGGAAGATTTTATTCTCCTCCTCGTTAAAAGGGATAAGATATTATCATCACTATTTTTTATTACTATCAAAGTCACTATTACTTTTTCACCGTTAGATCAGAATCTTATTAGATAAGATTCTAATCTAACGGTGAAAAAGTGGTAGTGATTTTGGTAGTGACAATATCATATCCCCTCGTTTAATTAGGTTTTCTTTCATTTTTTTTTTTTTACACGAACGTTGTCGTTAAAGAGTAATTGGCTTGTTTGGGTTGGCGGTAGGAGTGGTGGCTTAAAAACTATCTGACTTTAAAAAAAGCTCAGTAGGAAAAAAGCTCAGTAGAATTAATGATTTGTGTTTGGATTGAGGGTGGTAGAAGTAGCGGGGCCCACATCAAAAAATTGAGAGCATTTTGACAAAAGCTGGATTCTGAAGCTTTTTCCTTAACGGGCTTTTTGAGCGTTAGGAGCTTTAAGTCCAGTAAACTTAACGCCGAACCCAAACACACCACATTGAGCATTTTCTCTAAAGTCCATTAACTCTACCGCAAACACTCCTAACGCTCTACTAACGCTCAATCCAAACAAACCCAATGATGGCATAAGTGTTTTTAGATTTAATGTTGAGAATATTAAAATGGAATAATACTGCTTAATATCGTTAAAAAGTTAACAGACGATATCAATTTTTAAGGGAAAATCTTACTCAGCTCCTAAAGACCAGAAAAAATACCAAAAAAGTTTCAGTATAAATTCTTCTATCAGGAAAGTTCTTGAGGCCTCGGTGATATAAATCCTAAATATGAACTTATCTTATAGACAAGTCTATGTGACTTAGAGTTGGGAATCAGGGCAGACCTTATAGGGTCCGGGGTAAGAAAAACATATGTTCTTCAAAATTCAACCCCTGAGCACTAGGGCCGACCCTACAGGTAGGGGTGGGTATGGGTAGGGTGAGACCTCTGCCCAATGCCCAGCCCGAAGAATGAACGGGCTGCATTTTGCAACCCGATGCCCAGCCCCGCCTAATAAATGCCCTAACCATTTTCGGGCTAGGCAAGGGCGGGCTGGGTAGAGCGAGCTTCGCTTGCCTAAGTAGTGACGCTTTGCCTTGCTCCTTAAATACTTTAGTTCACAGTCCACAAAATTTTAAAGCTTTAGAGATAGCTGAAGTATAATGTAACATATTTAGACATAATAAAATAATATATGTAGAACAATATTTATTTAAATATATTTAATTTTCCAAGCAGGGCCAAATGGGCAGGGCAGGACCCCTGCCCGATGCCCAACCCTGCCCAATTACTGGCCCAGCCCAAAACTGCCCAAATGTTTTTTGGGCCACTTTTTTAGGGTAGGGCTGGGCAATTTTTTACTGGGTTTAGGCGGGCATATTGGGCATCATGCTCACCCCTACCTACAGGGCCCGAAAGTTACTATTCAAAGTTTTAACTATTTTTCATTCGTTTTCCCCCAAGAAATATAACTAATAAATTACAACAATTAAAGTTCTAATTTATCAAATAAATGTTGTTAGCGTTAATATTCGAATAACACGAATCATCCAACAAATAAACACATTCACTAATTCGAAATCAAAAGCAAAATATTGTCCACAAATAATTCACCTAAAACCTAAGAAACATACCTAGGTTTTAAATCTAAACTATTATACAATATTTCTATGACAAGATTAACTTAATAACTTGTGATGAGAAGGTTGCCAATTATAAGGAGCAAGCTAACTTTCATTTTTAATGGATATTCGAATGGGGGACGTCTTTCCAACTCCTTATTAAATATAAATAAATAAATAGTAGGCCGGATTTTAAATCTGAGGATCAGTAGGCCAATTTCATCTAACTCCTCTAATTTTTAAGCTCAACCCTTAAAGAGTTAGGGCCGACCCTTTTAAATTCGAGGCCCTGCAGGGCCGGCAGGCTAATTTCATTTAACTCCTATAATTTTTAAGTTCAACCTTTAAAGAGTCAAGGTCGGCCCCATGGGCTCAACCTTATTTCTCGACTCTTGACTATATTGACAAGTGATTAGGTGGTCATCGACGGACTCTATATATTAACTAAAACAATTTTTGTTGACAAGTATATGTAATTATATTGATAAGTCATTAAGTGGTTATTAACAACCTCATCTATTTTAACTTAGCCTGCTCCAGTTGACTAATGTATATTACTATATTGACAAGTTAGAGTGCATTGACTAACCCATTTATGTTACCTTAAAACAAATTTCATTAATAAGTGTATGTGACTATATTGACAAGTCATAGAATGATTATTTGATAAGGCTATATATATAAATAAGATAAATTCACATTTGAAATTTATATCGTTGGAGTCCTTAAGGACTCTTTTTTTTTTTTTTAAGAGAAATTCACACTGGGGCTTTTTTGATATTTTTCCTAGTTCTTGAGACATGAGTAAGATTTTCTCTTTTTTATTTTAGAGGTCATCGTTAATTTATTGACATATAAGGCAATATTGTTGGATTGGGCTTCTCTCATAGGCAAACCTAGGTGTAAGATTAGGCCGCAAGTGCCCACCCTTAAATTTAGGAATTGTAAAAAAAAAAAAAATTTAATACATGTTTGAATGATTACTAACCCTTAAATTAAGTGTCAACCCTTAATACATTAAGGCTGCACTTTGTAATCGGGTGGAGGTTGAATGATTATTTGGTGTTTTATATTGAAAAAGATGTATTTAATAACTTTTTTTTTTAATTATTAAGAAAAGCAAGCCAAAGCTTGAGAAAATGTGAGATAAGGACTAGACAATGGGGCCTAATCCTTAATACAACAAACTAGAAGTAAAGTGCTAGTTACACGACATTTGATAACATTGATAATAAGACAATTATAATAGAATTTCAAAAAATAGGGCCTAGAAAGATGACATTGTAATTATTTTTATTGAAATATACTTTTATTATTAAAATATATGTACTTGGATTTATTCAGTCCCACTCTTTATTGTAATTCATATAACTGTATTTCTAACAGTATTTAACCTTACTTTTCTATATGGCAGATTTGTAAAATAACTGCTTCTTTTATTATATCATTATTATTAACTTGATTTCATGATTTTTTTTGGTTTATATATTTTTGTTTTTTAATGCATCAAAAACTTTCTTTAAAAAAAACATTTGGGGGTGCTACCCCTGAACCCTCAAATCCCCCATCACTGGTGCCCACTCTTCATAAATTTTATAGATCCGCTTCTGGCTTCTCTCCTATACTCTTTACTTTCATTTTCCCTCATTTTCTCTTTTTCATTGTTGAATTAAAATCTCAACGATCCCAATTTAATATATTATAAAAATATTCAATAATTTTAGCTTAAAGATTTGACATGCTAAATCTGGATCGTTAAAATCTTAATCCAACCATGAAAAAAATAAAAAAGAAAATGAAGAAATGTGAGAGTAAGGAATTTCGGAGAAGCCAAATCCAAAATTGGTCCGTGGTGAAACTTTCACATTTATATATTGAAATTGAAAAAACTACTTAAACTAATGCGTTTTTTAATCAAAGGTATTTATTACCTTATCAAATGCAATTTCCCTTAAAAAATAGACGCAGGATATTGTCACAACATTTTTTTTTTACTACCTTTTCACTATTTTTTTTTATTATCAGATCTACTATTTAATCCAATCGTCCAGATTTACCCTACTTAAATCAATTTCCTTCCCCACATTTCTCCCTCTTTCCCTCGCGTTCGCTCCTCCCGTTCGCTGAATCGGTTCCCCAGCAATCACCGCCAGGACGCGGCCACCGTCTCTCTCTTTTCTCTACTCCCCTCTTCCTCACTCCACCGTCCCTCCTCCCACCCTAGCCACCGCCCCTCTCCCTCCCCACCCAGCTACGCCCCAGCCACGACCCACCCAGCAGCGATCGAAGATCATGACGACGCCAAAAACGGGACATATCTGTTGATTTATTCTAATCAGTCTTGAACACCGTACGTTTTTTTTCCGTTCTGATTAAGAGTATTTGAATGTTATTTATATGTTTGTTGATTTTCAATTTTTAGGTCATCTATCACTTACTGATTTGGCGAATTTGGCATTACAATCGATAAGCGAAGGGTGAGTTATTAATTTAATTGATGGTACTCTTTCAAAGGATCCCTTAGCATATACGAAGTTGTTTGAATAGGTCTAATGTCATAGGGTCTGGTATTGTTTTTTGTCCCGAAACGGAACGTTTCCGGAATATGTGTTTTCCTTAAGATAATCTTCATAGGCTGAGAAGATCTCAACGGTGGTGAAGGCAGCTAAAGTTGATATTGAATCTTATTGGCCAAGTTTATTTGCTAAGCTTGCTGAGAAGAGAAACATTGAGGATCTGATCTTGAATTCTGGAGGTGGTGGGGCTCCAGTTGCTGTTGCTGGTGCTCCAGCTGCCGCTGGTGGTGGAGCTGCTCCTGCTGTTGAGGAGAAGAAGGTATATTTCAAGTGATAGTTTGTTTGATTGGGCTTTATTAAACTTTGTTTCTTATCACGAGTATCTAATTTGTGTCTGTTTCTTGAATCCCTTACAGGATGAACCCCAAGAAGAGAGTGATGGTGACATGGGCTTCATCTTGTTTGATTAGAGTCTTTTTCCAGTATGATCAGTTATTATTTTCTTTGTCACTGTAATGGATTTTGTAGGTCTTTATTTCGTGATCATTACTTACAGATATAAGTGGAAGTCATGATTGTGTAGTGTGCTTTGAACTTGGATATCTAGATTTATGTCCAATCTAAGATTTCGGACGTGAGAAATTTTGACACTTGACAACTTTTATCTGAAAATATGTTCCAGTCTTGTCAATTTTGGATGATGTCGTTGTTTGAACTAATGGGACTAATTGCTAAATTTTGCGTGGTCATCTTAGTTGAAAGACCAGTAGTTTCACTGCGGATGTGTTTATGGTGGTGCCTCTCTCTATCTTAGGATTATGAAACTTATAACTGAGTACATTTGTTGCAAATTGCTAGAAATGGTTTTCAATGTTTCTATTTTATTTTTATTTTTTTGCTCAGTCAATGTTTTTATATTTAGCTTCATATATGCTAAGGGCTCCTTTGAAATTCACCGATGCAGATATTAGCAATTGTTGTCATTCAAATCCTCGAGCTTAATGGAGCATTTCTTTTACTGAAGTACGCTGCTAAGACGCAGTATAAGCTTTCAAGTTTCTTCAAAATAACATATCAACCAGGAATTGGATTTTAGCATCAGCAGTGGGATTCGGAGTTCTTATCCTTCTTCTTTTTCTAGCATCACTGATTGCTAGATGGCTATTTGGCTCCAAGGTAATGCTTGTCTTTTCCTTTGAATCATACTACTGAGTCAATTATGAAATATCTTCCACATTTGTTAACTATCCTCCTGTCATCAGTATGGTATATGCTAATATCTTGTACCATGTAATTAACATAAATATCCATAATCTTCTATTTCTGTATGGCATCTAACACTCATAGTAATGAGCAAACTTTTTAAATTATGAGTTTGCTTTGCAAATGAACTTCCATGGTTGCATATAGATATAATTAAGACCTTGTTTCAGAATGTTCCATTTGATAATAGAAAGCATATCTTTGGAAGAAAAAAAAGAAACAAGAAATCCAGTATTGATGAGTATATTGCTTACTTGACACTTTATATAAGCATGTTTTCAGATGATGCATTCCCTGGGGCATTGGTGTTAATTTTTTGGTACTAAAGAGTAAAGAGGATATCATTAATTAAAAAATATTACAGTGGGGATACAAATCCCAAAAGGTCTCGTGAGAACTCTGACTCTAAAAAGCTAGGACAAATATCCAGAAAGGCAGAGGATGAAATTCCTCTTTTTGCCAATGCATCAGCTACTGCATTCCTGCATCTTCGAATAAAAAGAACTTGTAGCTCTCAGTTCTTTTCCATCAATTGGAATCGAGCTTTGATGCGGAGGAAACAGAATTCAGGAACACAGGTATTGTACTAATGCCATGTCCAGATTCAAAATTGTAAAGGAAAAAATTGCAAAATGACATTTCAGTGTCTGAATTCTTGAAATCAGATCTCCAAATGGTAGGTTTCTATATACTTGTCAAAATGTTACCTTTAATTATTTATAAATGTTGAGGCAATGCTATGGATAGTTAAATCAAGCAAACCTATTTGATCTTTACTTTTTCACCTTTATAAACCAGATAAATGAAGTTGTTTGAAATTATTTAAATGCAGAGTATGGATGGGGAGAAAAGCCATCAGTAGCAGGAGACACGTACAGTTTTGGAATTGTGTTGTTGGAGCTCTTTTCTGGGAGGAGCCCAACAGATGATAGCTTCACAGGTGGCTCAAGCTTGGGTGGTATGGTGATGATAGAGCATGTCACAAAGACAAAATAGAGTGGGTTCCCTCAATCGGTCAAAGATTGCTTTTGTTTTCTTAGATTATTGAGCAGATTCGTAGTCATTTATTAGCGAAAATGAATGAGGAGTTTGTTAGCCACTCTTAGTCAAATTAGTTGAGATATCTCAGGAAGTGTTATTTTTTTGTTTAAAGCATAGTTTGATTTGAAGTGTCATTGGGGGCTAAAATCTATATTAACAGCACACTCGTTGTTATATTTGTGGGACGAGGCTGGATGGCCTGTTGCGTTGTTTTTAAGAAAGGCCTATTGACTCATGTTGGTTTTGCTTTTTTGTATTTATAAATAGTTGGGCAGTTGATTAAGAAGCGAATAAAACGACAGAGAAATGGGGTTGAATGATAGATTGGATGCAGTAGGCAGCAGCATATTTGAATATACAAGCAGAACCGCGTATTCCAACTTGCCCTGTTATTTAAATCAGCAGGGTCAAAAGGGTTGTTTCCCGGCCCCAACTTGTCCCACTTTTCTTTCTACCACAGATTTTTCATAGACCCTCAGCTTCTGGCACAGATTCTTCACAATGACCTTGCTGATGATAAAGGTCCAAATCTACAACTTGATTGTGTAACTGCAGTTTTGGGAAATAACAAACTAAAAAATAATCATCCAACAAATGTCATGTAACCCAAAATAATAAAAAACATAATTTGAGTCAATGTAAAATTTTCTCTGTACATGTATGTTTATTATGTCCTTGTTTCTTGCAATTTCCACAAATATTAGTATTCTTTGATGCTTCTTCAATCCCACTATGAATTCTACGTTCTTATGACATATTGTGTGACTCCCTTTTTCGACCTTTTGTCTGTGAAATGTTTGGATCCTTCAATCTCATCATAGATGACTCTTCAGTTTGAGAACTCAAATATTGTAAATCAAAATCCTCAAGACCAATACTATTATCAGGTCTTGGAAATTTTTCTAAAGATTCAATGAGAGAATCAAGACCATCACAAGCGAATTTAGCTGCTTCATTGGACCTATCTGCAAGATCAATAAGTTTGGAAAATCTAGAGCGTATATCAAAGCCGCGAAGGAGTCCTTCTCCATCAAAATGACAAATGTCCTTATTTGTACAAATTATATCATTTCCTTCCTCCCTCCATCTTTTCAAAATCATATTTTCAGGGATCTGCTCAACATTTTCAACTAAAAAAATAGCAAGAATATGCTCACATGGGATTCCCATGAACTCAAAATAGTGACAAGAACATCGAGCTTCTTTATTTTCCAACTTCATCTTCACAATTGCAGAATGATCCGTCTCTTTCCTATTAAAAACTCGATAGGTAACCCATTCACCATCATTCTCAAGTTTCTCCTTAGAGAGAGGAAAACTATGTGAAAGTGCATCACTAAACTTTGTGAAAAGTGCATGTGTATAGACCTTAGCTGCATGCTCTTTCAATGGCATATTCAACGTTAAACGTCTTTCTTTGTGCCTAGATTCAAAGTCTTGTTTTTTGAATGACTCATAACGAGCATCTATTGCTTGATTATATTTTTCTACAAACTCCTTTAAGGTTGTGCCAGATGTAACAAAACAATCAAAGAATGAATTAATGCTTTCACTACGCTGAGTGGTGTTCATACTGTAACATCCTGAATTTTGGACCTAAAGACTAGAAAATTAGCCTATTTTTGGAGGACTATTAGACCCTATTTTTGAAAATGAATTTAGAATCAGTATTTTATTGGACATGAATAGTGTTTACTATTCACAAATACGTACATGAATAGTATTCACTATTCACAAATACGTATTCACTTTTTATAAATACGGTATTTAATCGATATTTTGAGAAATATGAAAAGTATTTACTATTCACAAATACGGTATTTACTATTCAAAAATACGGTATTTACTATTCCTAAATACGTATTCACTATTTGAAAATACGTATTTACTATTCAAGCGGGACCCACGTCAAATTATTTCCCTCTGCCAACACCCGTGAAGTTTGAAAAATTTTGCGCGCGGGACCCACTCAATAATAATATTATTATAATATAATATCTTATACTTTGGAAAACAATAGAAATAAAATTATTTCCAATAAACCGTGAATTAGGTTTTTAAAGTAAGGGTATATTATAAACAAGTGAATTTCTATCTCAGAGTGGGTTATCTCCAAAGTCATTTCCGTAATCGGCGGAATGATTATTGAGATAGGTTGAAACCGATATTTTGAAGCAGGACAGATAGTGGAACCTGTAGGAAATAAATCATAACTCAAAATCCTTGAACTAAGTAGTAAACAACTGCACATATTATGAATCAGTGAATTTTTGTCTAGAAGTTGGTGTCACCCGAAGTAATTTCTGTAACCGTCAGTGTCCGACTTAAAATCTTCGGCAGGTTACGGAATACCCTAAATAGGATCAAAAATTTAGTTGACCCAGATATTTCTAAAGAGGAAAAATAGAACTTCAAGGCTGTGCTTTCGGATTCTTGAGAATTTCTAATATAACGCGATTAGAACACCGATCAGGGAATCTTTATAGGATAAATGCAAAAGAGTAAGAAAGTGTCATCGTCATGATGACGTCATCGATGACGTAAGCATCTTGATGACGTCATCGATGACGTAAGCAAATGGATTGGACGGTTGAGATGAAGCCATGTTTAAAGTCAAGATCCAACAGCCAAAATCTGACCTGATAAAGTATGAATAGTGTCATGCTTTTTCACTATAAATAGAGGCTTCATTTCTTCATTTTCTTCACACCAAACTCAGATCACAACGGTCGAGTTTAATAGAAGAGAGAGAATTCTTAGAGTTTAGAGTGAGAATTTAGAGTAAAGTTCTCGGAGCTGGAGAGAAGGAGTAAGAACATCAAGGGTAAGTTCTTTGGTCTCTAGTCTTAATATTTGGTAGTTTCTTTTGGTAATTATAGTAGAAATGCCAGATAGAGTTTTTCTGAGTATGCTCTGTGGCTGCAGCTTAGTCTGATCTGTCACATCAGAAAAGAATTATCCTTGGACAGTAAATATTATTTACTGGCACAGTAAAAAATATTTACCGGCACGGTAAAAATATTTTTACTGGTACTATTCACATGAATAGTGAATATCCAACATAGTTTCCGCAAATGCTGAAAATTAATGGTCACTGATAAAAATGATATTATAGGATATCCGAGGATTCCGGAGTCAGATTCGAAGGAAGTCCGTATACGTGAATAGTGCCGTATACGTGAATAGTACCGTATACATGAATAGTGCCGTATACATGAATAGTAAATTACTATTCACACCGAACGGAGGTACGGACGCGTATTGTAACACTAACTCTGATGCTTATGGTATGCTTATATGTGATAGATAGTCTGAGTTATTGTTTTTGAAAATTGATCATACACATACATCTTGATACGGGTTATAGTCTTGATAACGCCGTTATGTTTTCCTAGCGCTGAGGACACGGATGTACACCGTGGCACTGGTGAATAGTGCAGACTATAATAACATGCATATTGCAGTGGCTGTGTTATGTTATTATGTGAATATGAGAATAATGTATGTGATTATTGCTGTTTTGACATGAATATCTGTCATACATATTTGATACATAAGCATGAGGACCGTTACCTGAGGTTCAATGGGTATTGAACCTCAGCTCTTACTGTAGCTTCAGGATTTTCGGAGTGAACAGAAACAGAAACAAGGGTAAGCAGCAGGCAGAAGGACTAGCTGGAGAAAGTCCTGTAGATATGTATAGTCTTTCGAACTCTTTGTATCAACAAACCAGTACACTACAGTGGTTGAATATCAGTTACTTTGTATTTAAAATCATTTCGTTGCTCAACTCTGGTTAAATTATTTTGAACTCTGATCAAATAATTTCGAAAATGCTTTAGAAAAGTTGGGGTGTTACATTTTGGTATCAGAGCAGGCATTCTGGCACGAAGTTAACTAAGTTACTCCAAACAGTCTGATATCTAGAAAGGGGTTTTGTGGTTGGCAATCAATTTCCTTGAATTCGTCGAGCCTTCCACAAATACACCTGCCTAGTCGGATTGTCTGAGTAGCGGAGTTAGGTTCTAAGCTTTCAAAAGTGTTTTATCTGGTATGAACCCGACTCAGTTACAGTAAACCATTGGTGCCGAAGGTAGGCCGAGTCTATGTGGATCAGCCAATCAGTCACCCTAGCACGGTGAGGCTCCCATGATAGACGCCTACCTGGCCAATCGGTTTGACTAACTAAGTTAGGCTCTAAGCCATGGTTTTAAAAGTGTTTCGAAAAAACAAGTACAAGTACTGATACAATACTGGTGTTGTGATACAAAAAGGACGTAAATCCTAAGGAAAAGGGTTAGGCTCGGGAGGCCTTGATATAGAGTAGATGGCACAGAATATGGTTTCTGTTGTTAAACTTTAAGACTTTTGATATGGGAATCGGAATCTAAGTTAAATCCCCGCTCAGAGTTTCAAGGGAAGTGGTACAGAGAAGTCGGTACGACTTAAGTTTTCCGGTAGACAGTAACCTACTGTTTAGGTTTCCCTTGGATAGTAACCTATCGATTTAATGTCCTTGTCAAAATAATAACTTGTTAAGGTACCCTGAGAAGAAAATCCCTACCTTGTAGAGGCCAGACACCATGCGTGCAAAGGGGCGTGGCTCCGGGGACGAAGATCTTTTGATTAAGTCCTTGACGGTGGTGATCAATTGACAGAAGAGGGAAAGTACCCAGTAATTCTGGGGAGACAGTTATGTCATACTAGTGCCTATGAGAGTTGTAGGTACCCAGTAGTAAGTATACCAATATTAGTACCAAGAATCAATAGACATTATGAAGTTAATATTGCTTAGGCGAGAGAAATCTCAGAACTATGACCCCTGTGAGAGTAAGAACCCTGAGAAAATATGAGTGAGTTTTGCCTAGGTTCCAAATACCTAAGAGATAGTTCCTTAACAGAACCATACGAAAGCTGGAAACCTCAGTAGCCACCAAGGTTATGGTCTCAAGGTGGGACCAAGAACCATAGAGATGTTAGTGGCTAATAGATTCCCTATAAAGTAAGTGGCTACCCGATAGGGAAAATTGAGTTAAGAATTATGCTTGGAGCTAAATAGAAAGTGAAAGTCCACAAATAGAATGACCCTAGATAAGATGGCAGACATAGAAACAACGGTTTATGAAACTACTAAAGGATAGGAACCTGTTAAGATTTGAGTTCTCATTATAATGATTCAAAGATGATCACTGGCGCTACTTATGGAAAGTTTAACCGGAGAAGGATACCTACGGGGAGTTCTGATCTAGGAGGTTTACCTACAAGGATGCTAACCGGAAAAGCTGACTGGTCTGAGAAGACTAAGTGAAGCGCCGTGTAATGTGCCGTAGAGCAGAGCCACTGTGACGACGAACCGTAGAGTGGAGCCGCCGTGACAACGAACCATAAAGTAGAGTTACCAGTGCATCGGTTCTCAAGGTAAGTACATTATAATGAATCTCACATTGAATAGGTTCCCTAGAGAAAAGACTGTTGTAACTTAGTATATCGTCATGGTTTGCTCCAGTGCTATACAATATATATTGTGTTTATAGGCTAGCAGAAGCCCATAGTTGTCAGACAACGAATATGAGAAGTGTCCATAAAATTTTGTGAGATCCGAGGATAGCGAACGATGTTTGAAATAGCTGGAAGATTAAAGAAGAACAAACTAAGTATTTTATGGATAGTTTGAGTAGCCAAGGACAGAGGTTCCAATGCGTGTAGTTAGTGATGACCTTCTAATGTTAGTTGTCTGATTCCTAAGTAAGGTTTTAAAAAAAATTGAATTTTTGAACTTACCAATGCACCTGCTATTTTGAAATTTTCGGAGTTTACTTTCAAATTTGTGAAATCGAGTTTTCAAATGAAATATTTTTCAACAGAATTTGAGACCACAGTGATGGTTATGATGTTGTCTTGTACAAACGGTTTTGTTAGAACCCAGAGTTTGAAACTGAGTTTTCAACTATGTTGTGGTAAAGTCAGTACAAAACTAGAAGGACAGAAGCTGTTGTAGATGTACACAGTTTGCTGGGTCTTGCTAGATGTTTTAAAATGTTTGAAATCGCTGGCCTTTGATAAATGTTCTTTTTGAACAAAAATTTTTGGAGGGATTTTGTTTGAGAAAATGGAAATCGCACCAGCAGTGAACGCACCCAATCCATAACACTTTGCCGAGGGCATATGTTTTGTTTAGTACAACCTGACTGTCTATGACTGGACTGAGTTCCGCTAGATAGGGTTGCTACTTTATGTGCCAGTGTGAACACTGGGTCTCCTGAGAGAGGGGCGGAGGTTCTCCCACATGGTTGATAGTACTGTTGAGACTGGATTTGAGGATTGGGGTAAGGCGCTCACTGTACCAAATGGTTAAAATGAAGGTGTGTACTCCCAATTGTAAAATTTTGTGAAATAAATTAGCTCCCTCAAAGATATGTGCCGGTAATAAAAGTTTTTGAAAATGATCCGGCAGTGAAAAATGTTTTCATGAATTTGTGATGGCAGCGATTAAGTTTAAAAATGTTATAGCACTATTACTTTGTGGTATAGTGCAGATTGTGAAATGTACTGAAACCACGGAAAATTTTTCATGTTTGAAAATTTGAAAATGAGACAAGAAAATAATTTTGGGTAGCAATGACATGATTGTCGACGCTATCGTGTTAAAAAGAAAAGCAGTGTAATTGGGAATTATGGTACAGGAACAGCAACTATTAGAAAGGTTTGGAATACTGAATTAGTTAAGTCAGATAATAGCTGTCGGTTATGATGTTGAGTAAGTGAAAGTAGTTTGAGGACTTGAATGGGAAAGACTCAGATGAAATTGATGAGCAGATGCGGAAGGCCAATATGTGTTAAGCCGATAGGCTAAATAAATCAGGCAGTGAGGCCTGTGTAACCGAGTACTGTGAGAATAGATCAGCAAGTCCTGTAATTTAGTACTATACCTGGGTATAAGATTGAGACATTGAATAGTAGGGTGCGTGCTATTTAAGTTTGCATAAGGAAGGAATAGACTAGAGGTCTAGATAACCTTTTGATTTTATATTGTCAAATTTCGAGGACGAAATTTATTGAACGGGGGGAGAATTGTAACATCCTGAATTTTGGACCTAAAGACTAGAAAATTAGCCTATTTTTGGAGGACTATTAGACCCTATTTTTGAAAATGAATTTAGAATCAGTATTTTATTGGACATGAATAGTGTTTACTATTCACAAATACGTACATGAATAGTATTCACTATTCACAAATACGTATTCACTTTTTATAAATACGGTATTTAATCGATATTTTGAGAAATATGAAAAGTATTTACTATTCACAAATACGGTATTTACTATTCAAAAATACGGTATTTACTATTCCTAAATACGTATTCACTATTTGAAAATACGTATTTACTATTCAAGCGGGACCCACGTCAAATTATTTCCCTCTGCCAACACCCGTGAAGTTTGAAAAATTTTGCGCGCGGGACCCACTCAATAATAATATTATTATAATATAATATCTTATACTTTGGAAAACAATAGAAATAAAATTATTTCCAATAAACCGTGAATTAGGTTTTTAAAGTAAGGGTATATTATAAACAAGTGAATTTCTATCTCAGAGTGGGTTATCTCCAAAGTCATTTCCGTAATCGGCGGAATGATTATTGAGATAGGTTGAAACCGATATTTTGAAGCAGGACAGATAGTGGAACCTGTAGGAAATAAATCATAACTCAAAATCCTTGAACTAAGTAGTAAACAACTGCACATATTATGAATCAGTGAATTTTTGTCTAGAAGTTGGTGTCACCCGAAGTAATTTCTATAACCGTCAGTGTCCGACTTAAAATCTTCGGCAGGTTACGGAATACCCTAAATAGGATCAAAAATTTAGTTGACCCAGATATTTCTAAAGAGGAAAAATAGAACTTCAAGGCTGTGCTTTCGGATTCTTGAGAATTTCTAATATAACGCGATTAGAACACCGATCAGGGAATCTTTATAGGATAAATGCAAAAGAGTAAGAAAGTGTCATCGTCATGATGACGTCATCGATGACGTAAGCATCTTGATGACGTCATCGATGACGTAAGCAAATGGATTGGACGGTTGAGATGAAGCCATGTTTAAAGTCAAGATCCAACAGCCAAAATCTGACCTGATAAAGTATGAATAGTGTCATGCTTTTTCACTATAAATAGAGGCTTCATTTCTTCATTTTCTTCACACCAAACTCAGATCACAACGGTCGAGTTTAATAGAAGAGAGAGAATTCTTAGAGTTTAGAGTGAGAATTTAGAGTAAAGTTCTCGGAGCTGGAGAGAAGGAGTAAGAACATCAAGGGTAAGTTCTTTGGTCTCTAATCTTAATATTTGGTAGTTTCTTTTGGTAATTATAGTAGAAATGCCAGATAGAGTTTTTCTGAGTATGCTCTGTGGCTGCAGCTTAGTCTGATCTGTCACATCAGAAAAGAATTATCCTTGGACAGTAAATATTATTTACTGGCACAGTAAAAAATATTTACCGGCACGGTAAAAATATTTTTACTGGTACTATTCACATGAATAGTGAATATCCAACATAGTTTCCGCAAATGCTGAAAATTAATGGTCACTGATAAAAATGATATTATAGGATATCCGAGGATTCCGGAGTCAGATTCGAAGGAAGTCCGTATACGTGAATAGTGCCGTATACGTGAATAGTACCGTATACATGAATAGTGCCGTATACATGAATAGTAAATTACTATTCACACCGAACGGAGGTACGGACGCGTATTGTAACACTAACTCTGATGCTTATGGTATGCTTATATGTGATAGATAGTCTGAGTTATTGTTTTTGAAAATTGATCATACACATACATCTTGATACGGGTTATAGTCTTGATAACGCCGTTATGTTTTCCTAGCGCTGAGGACACGGATGTACACCGTGGCACTGGTGAATAGTGCAGACTATAATAACATGCATATTGCAGTGGCTGTGTTATGTTATTATGTGAATATGAGAATAATGTATGTGATTATTGCTGTTTTGACATGAATATCTGTCATACATATTTGATACATAAGCATGAGGTTAACCGTTACCTGAGGTTCAATGGGTATTGAACCTCAGCTCTTACTGTAGCTTCAGGATTTTCGGAGTGAACAGAAACAGAAACAAGGGTAAGCAGCAGGCAGAAGGACTAGCTGGAGAAAGTCCTGTAGATATGTATAGTCTTTCGAACTCTTTGTATCAACAAACCAGTACACTACAGTGGTTGAATATCAGTTACTTTGTATTTAAAATCATTTCGTTGCTCAACTCTGGTTAAATTATTTTGAACTCTGATCAAATAATTTCGAAAATGCTTTAGAAAAGTTGGGGTGTTACACATACCAGCAAAGAAGATGGACTTGTTAAAGATTGGTATCCAAGAGGATTTAATAGAATAAAGTGATTGCAACCATTCATTCTCATGAAGACCAAATTTATCAAGAATACGTTGCCATTTGTCTTCAAAATCTTGAGTGCTCTTTTTTGTATGGATACAGTTATTGAAATCGCTCTTAAATGTGGCATGCTGCTGATAGACGTGAGACAACTTTTATGGGAACTTTTTTGTGATGTGCCACATACAAAATCGATGCTTGCTATTAGGGAAAACTTTGGATACTGCTTTGGTAATTGACATGTCCTATAAATTCAATGACATGTGTAAGAATATAATCATTAATATATCAACAATTGAAAAGATGTACTTAAAATGATTATACCTGATCAGTAACTATGGCGCCCCAGATGTTTCCCATTCATTCCTCGGAGCCATTCCTTAAATAGCCACACAAAAGTATCTTCTGTTTCGTCTTTTAATAAAGCACATCCAAACAAGATTGACTGTAAATGATTATTTACACCAACAAAAGGTCCAAATGGCATTGAATACTTATTAGTTCTGTATGTTGTGTCAAATGTGATGACATCACCAAAAAGCTCATAAGCTTGTCTAGACCTCGCATCAATCCAAAAAAAACTTTCCATGCGATCCTCATTGTCATATTTAATGGAATAAAAGAAACTTGAATTCAATGATTGTTGTTTAACACAATAATGTAACACAGCTTGTGCATCTCCTATGTTATACATTCTTCTCCTCACAATTTTTAGATGATTATAACAATCTCGACTGTCAAATAATAATTCATCGCCTCTGAAGATGGTAGCCACTTTTCCTGTGGGCAAGCCTGACTAATTAAATTTTTCAACCAATGATCTTGCAGAATTAGGCATTTTTTTGTGTGATTTGAGATAACGAACACTCTTTGGAGTCATAAGAACATGATTATGATTGTCGTCAAAATGTGTAATTTTCCACATTTTTGTCTTTCCACTTTTAGAAGCCTTTACACAAGCTTCACACCTAATGCGAAATGATGATGTCTTCTTTGATTTGGTCTGACAAACTTGAGCAACATCTTTATCTGTTTTTGGTAGTGGATAACCCTCTCTAACACAAACTAAAATAAAGTAGTTATCCCTCCTTGTTCGTGTTTTGACGCCGAAGCCTTTTACCTTGCCATATGTTGTATACAAGTCCACTATATCCTTTTGTTCAGAAAATTTCATTCCAACCTCAATCAAAATATTAGAATTCTTTGTTGGTGTCAAGGGAATGACATTTGGAATGTTATCAATTAAATCATTAGATATGTCAACTCCCAATTCACCAGGATGCATCTCTTCTATAATTTCATCATCACTAAAGTTGATGTAATCTATTGGATCATCATCCATATTCAATAAGTCATCTCCCAATTCACTAGGTACGTCATTCCTAATTTCACCATTTAAGTCAATGTAGTCCAGATGCTCATCCATCATCCATATTCAATAAGTCATCTCCCAATTCACTAGGTACGTCATTCCTAATTTCACCATTTAAGTCAATGTAATCCAGATGTTCATCCATAATATACCTGAAAATTTCAAATCAATAAATATATAAATAACATTGAAATACTCTTAATCAAGAGAAAAAAAAATTATGGTGTGCAAGACTAACTAGAAATTAACAGTTTCTGGGGATTTGTTGGTGCATGAAAAGCGAAACTGGATAAAAGAGAACAAGAACGGCGATTCTATCTACCAATCTAACCTATGGGGCGCATCCTCCTTCCTCAACTGTATCACTTAGCTGTATTTATTCAGAACAGAGGCACGTTTGTCCAAGTTTCGATTATCTGTTACTTCCTGATTAATATTTGCCAAACTAGATTAACTACAAGGTTTTCAATATATTTTAATTAAATGGGTTTGGAACGTGTATGTATTGCCAGTAAAAGTTAAATATGAGATTTGGACATTTGTTGATTTGAAATCGAGTAGCCTTACCAGCGGCACCGAAATCGAACAAGAACAAAAGGAAGAAGCACAGCAGCGTCAAGAATCTGAAGAACAATGCTATCGGAAAAATAGGAATCCGCCGCCACACAGTTCCCTAATTTCTTTCTGTAACTCGGTGGGAGAAAGAGGGAGAAATGTGGAGGGAGAGGGATGGTGGCTGCGTCGGGCAAGAGAATGAGAATGAAAGGGGCGCAGCTGTGGAGAAGGAATTAAATAGGTTGAATCCGAACCATTGGATGAAAAGTAAATTTGATGGTGAGAAAAAGGTAGTGAAAAAAAGAGATTGTGACAATATCTTACCTCAAATAAATAAAAGCAAAGTGAACTCCACTGAAATTTGAACGCATCTCTCCCTTAATATAAACATTTACTATCTCCGGTCCTAATTATAAGAGCTAGTTGACTTTCTTTGAAGAGATTAAGGAAACTAAATAAATTACTTAATCATTTCATATGTTGTGTATTCTTAGATTATATATTAGTTTATTAGTTAAATTAATTAGTTTGGAGAAAAAAAATAAATGAAAATATTCTAAAATAATTTAATTAGCTTCCTTAATCTCTCCAAAAAAGTCAACTAGTTCTTATAATTAGGAACGGAAGGAGTACTATTTTCTTAAATTTTTAGTTGCAGATAATTATAGAGTTATTTTTTGTCAAAAAACTAAATTCATTGAATTTTTTCTAAATTTTGTTTTGGTATTATTTTGAAATATTAATACAGGTCAACTTAATTTATTTTTAAATTTATGACAATGTTATATGTATATATTTTGAATATAAATTAATACAAATATATTTTCGTACAACTATCTAGCATCCCACTTAGTTTGGAATAACTCAATAATCATATCTGCTTATTTAATGTAAATGTAATTATTGATACGAAAACAACTGGTATGTTGATTTTTAACTAATATGTTTTTAAATAATTTTTGGTGAATACTAGTATTATGTTATTTTGTAATTATTTCTTAATCACATGATTTTATTATCTTAAAATCTGAAGACATTTCTTAACATTGACCAAATATATATTTAACATTAACATCATAAAATTGTGCGTGTGAAGGTCCTCATTTTTATTGTTAAAAAAAAAAGGTCCTCATTTTTAAGTTGGTCACTAGCCGTTGATGCAGAATATTTCTATAATTTTATCACACTAGTTCGATAATGGAATTATAATATATATATATATATATAAGGAGGTGGTAGCCAAGAAGAGTGAATAATTTTAGATTAACCCGTTTGGAAACTCCTTGAAGAATAGCTTTAAGGATTTAGGAGGTAGATTGTGAGAGGAGTTTTGTCTCGGCTTGCGCAAAATAGTTTTTTAAAAGAGGTTAGCAAATGGGTACGGCCAGTCAATGGTCAAACTAGTGAAGCAGGAAAAAGTTGCAATCTCTCTGTCCCTTCCGTAGAACGAACCCTTAAATTGGAAGCATTGTCAATCAGTGGCGGAACCAGGATTTAAAGTTTATGAGTGGATAATTAGTGGTGGGATTCGGGGGTTCGAGGGCAGCAGCCCCCGAAATTTTTTTTAAGGAGGATAAAAGGCAATCCACTAATTCGTAAAATTTAGAACCAGAAATGAGGTTCAATTGAAAAATATTTCCAAGGACATCAATTTAAACAAAACAAAACTGAAACACTAATTTATGTTGCAACAATGTAACCAGTAGCATAGCAAGTAATAGTGACTAGATGAGAATAGAAAATACCACTGAATAAGAGGCTTCTCCAGGAGAACGGTCAATATATGCACTCCACTGCTGCCCCTCTATTACTGGGTCCTTGTAGCAAATTTGGTTGCAGTCCTCCAAACCTATTTCAACAATACTCCAAACCATGTGAGCTTTATGGATGTCTAATTCCCAAAAATGAGCAGAGACAACATTGTTCTAAGGATACATTGAAAACCTTCATAAAATGCAACCCACCTAACTACAGAAACAATACTCGTCTAAGCAGGGACTGGTTTCATAATAAATTCTCTTGATCAACCACACAAAAAATTCGCATCATAGAATCATCCATGGCAGATAACCATTAACCATACTGTTTATAACCAAAGATAGCAATTATTGCCCATGTCACGAACTCAAATTATCAAACCAACGACCAAGTATGTTATGAGTCAAAGAAATGGGCTCTACGCAGTCACACAAATCAAGAAAATGATATGCTTATGACTCATAACCAAAGTATGTCACTAGCAAACTAAAGTCATTGTAGTTTCTTAGTTTTTTTTTCCCCTTATCTTCACAAACTACTCAAATTCTTGAAGATAAAGATAAGATAATCCTTATTCAAATAGAAGATAAACCCTAATTGAAAAATGAAATCAGAATTGAATCAAAATGTTGGCTCAGTGAGTGAGAACTGACAACAATAACGCCTAAGACAGAATCAAAATTACCTCGGAGGAGCTAGAAGACGCCGACGACGGAGGTTAACACGACCCAAGGTGCAATCGGCGACAAGCAGGAGAAACACGATCCAAGGCGCAATCGATGACAAGCAACGACGAATTGGGATGGTGGCTTGACGCGATTCACGGAGAAAGAGAGGAAGACAAGTTGATTCACGGAGAAAGAGAGGAAGACGAGTTGCCTCACGCCCGTGCACAGTCTCGGTCGAGAGAGAACAATCGATCCAGTGAGAACTATAGGGGAAAAAAGGGGAGAGGACAATGAAAATGAGGGCGACGGGGAAGAAGAATGACAGGGAAGGCGACGGGATTAGGGGAAAAAAGGGGAGAGAACGATGAGACGGGGAACAGGGAAGGCGACGAGATTAGGGGGGAAAAGGGGAGAGAACGATGAAAATAAAATGAAAAAAAAAGAAAGGGAGGAGGAGAGCATCGAACCGTGGACCTCTGGCTATAAAGTGTAAGAGGTATAACTAAACCACCTAACCACACCATTGATATGAGATCCGTTTAAAATATATATATTATCAAAATTTTTATGGGTGCACTTGCCCCCACCTGCCCCAACGTGGCTTCGCCCTTGCTGTCACCCACAGTTACCATTGTTATTCATCTTCACCTGCTTCGACAGCAGGGTATTGTTATCAAGTGAAAAAAAAAATGATTGGAAAAAATAACAAAGACCAGAAAACAACTATCAGTATAGGAAGAGAAACAAAATTCCAAACACCATTTCTACAAATCAAGGTATGATGTACAACATTTTTTCCACATACTGCAACTGTTGGACAATAAGGTCTCAGTCTATATACCTCTGTAACACTGCTCACACTCAACGGGGAAAACTGAACAAAAAGAAACCCCACACTTCAAGAAATCAAACCAAAACTCATTCTTGAAGAAACCAACCTTCAAAAAAAAAAAAAGTGACTACAATTAGACAAGGAATGATGATAACTAGGCCAGAAATCCAAGCTCTCATCACTGCAGTGGACAAAAAAAGGCTGTAAAATTAGAAATTTGCGACAATTTCTTCATGCTCATAGTGTAATTTCAGTATCAGAATCACTGGAGCTGGAACCAGGTCTCCTATAGTGAATGTTGGAGCTGCTTGTTGGAGCATGTTGTGTTTCAACCACAAAAGTTTTGCTCGGTTCATCAGCACCAGATCCTACATCATAGGACTACCAATGAATAGATTCAAACATATTTTGCTTCCTAAGTGATGCTACTTTCTTGCCTTTTAAGGAACTTCAAACATCACTACCAATGAATAGATATTACAAAGGAAACCTAAACAATATCTCAGTATGTTCATATGTCCCACTCGTCTTCATACAAGTGGAAGACAATGACCTGCTTGTTGAGTATGCTCCCACATGGCCATTGATCAGCTTGCAAAGTTCTCTCATGACACCTGCATGAGTACAATTGATACCCACTTCCCGGCAAATGAATACAGATGACACACAATAATTACCACCAATTACTTGTTATGTCCACATTACTTGCCTTTGGAGATATAGGTTTTAAAAACTTGTTAGCTATTATTAGAAAGAAGATTCCCAGTCACAAAAGATAACCTTTAATGAATCACATTTTTCCCAATCTTCTCTCTCCAATTGCCCTTTGTACAAAGGCTCTTCTATCTAAATGCAAAGAACATTCTTTTTAACAAAAAATATTTCAACTACAAAACACATTAGCGAAGGTAAATAGGAAGATAAATATATTAATAAATGTTACTATTTTTTAATCAGCATATTTATAATTTATTTTTATGTATCTTCCCTTTTGCCACTTAATCAAATAAGCTAATACTCTTGGAGACAGGCTTCTAAAAATTCTTCTTCACTTAATCATCAGATATATTCCAAATCATTCGAAAATATCCTCACATAAAACTTCAATGCATAACAGGAAGTAAAATATGTAGTGACTATCAAACAATGACATTCTTGATTAAATAGATTTAGGTGATGGAAGAAGCATTTGTATCTACATGAGACTTCTTCTCCAGTTGCAGCCTATAAAATCTTCTAGGAGACATTCGTTTATCAATTCCTATGAAACTATTAGTGTTTCAAATTTTGAGAAAACGGGAAAGAAGAGAACAAAATGGAAGAAGCATTTGTATCTAGGTGGCCCACATTTTATTCCAGTCAATTGCAATGAAAATAAACATGAGAAGCACTTGAACAGATCATATCACAGAAGCAATAAAGATAATCATCATCAAGTTTACCTGAAAATATCGTTCCAATGAACATGACCTTGTGGAATGCTTGAATGGTCGCAAAATTATATATATGTTTGAGAGTGAGCAATTGGTTTTGTCAAAGAGTTTTCCCATGGCTTTGTCCAGAGGGAAATGTCAGTTCCTCGTGCCAGAGATGGAAGAATTTTTTCAAACTACATGACTTAGTCCATGACTCCATTTTTTACTATGAACAAAAATCGTCTTTGCTTTCTCATATATCTTTACTATGAATAAGAACAAAATAACCACATTAATAATAGATATCAGATCTATAAAATAAAAGTAAAAAATATTATCAATGAATAAAAACAAAACAACAACATCGAAAGAAAACAACTTAATAATGAATGATTAAGATTACATGGATATTTGACCCCCAAAAAAAAAATCACATGGATACAGTCATATTTCTATTTAATATATATATACACGAATGAAAGGTAGAAAATGTTGAGGAAGTGGTAATAATTAAATATATGTGGGCCCTTTTCTTAATTTTTTATGATTTAAATTGCAGATTATGAGTGTTAATCATGACTGAACCGAATATTTGGGGTCCGCATAGGTGAAAAAATGTTTTATAATATATAATAAAAAAAATGGAAAGTGGGAGGCAACAGATCTGGCTCTTCTCCAAGCTTTGGTCTTCTTCCCTTCCCTCTGAAGGTCAGTTTCAGTTTGATCTGAAACTCGAGTGATATTACACAACAGTAGGTTGGTCCCCTATGAGAAAATATATATGTACATTGAAAATACAAATTAACTACATTCCAACATAAGAAATTAGTAAACAGTGCATAGAGAAAGAGATTGAGTTGTTAAACATAACTTAAAACCTCTGGGTCATTTGTTGTAAATCTTCCCTTGACAAGTAGCCAACACTCCCACGTTAAGAAATTGAAATAATTGTGTGCCCGCATCATTTGATTTAATTGTTTTCAAATTACTATTAAAATACTTGAATTTGTAATATTTAATTTTAAAAACATGGGACCCATAATTAAATTATATGGAGCAGGTACGTTTTTCCATCATGAAATCATGCACATGCAGTGAATATTTTTGGGGTCCATATATGAACAATTATTTGAAGAAGCCAAAATGAAATTATGAATGAAGGTGGGCCACTTGCAAAATATATAATACAATTTTGATGAACGGAGAAATTGCCTCATAAAAAAAGCAGAGACTTTTATAGCAGCTTGTTGAAAATGCATATGTAACTGTTCCCAGCAGGAGCAGCAACACTGCTTTAATAGCATTCCATTTGGCATTCTGAACAGCCTCAACGGCTTCTTCAGTCGAACCCCCAACATCCAATAGATCGTGTTCCCTCTTTGTTAGAGTTTATCACAGTAAAATTACTCACTTGGTGAAAATCACTTAAAAACTTCATTGTATGTGGACCAGCATCAGGACGTCCACAGCGCTTAGCCTTAGAAAGCCATCTATTAATTCCATTAAAAAACTCATCTTCATCAATAAGTGAGTTACGAGAAGTATCAAAATCCTCTATTATTTTCGTCACAGCATCATCATGGTCCAGGTCAATCTCGTCAAATTCAATTCCAACAACCAGCGCTCTCAATTCACCATGGGAAAGTTGTCCATCACCATTCTCGTCAATTTTTGAAAAAAGCCTATATGAATAACACCATTAAAAGGTGATCAATGACAACTCCTAAAGTATGAAAATATGAAAAGGAACACAACGATATGCTTCAGTAAGTAATATCTCGAGTCAGACCAAAACAGAAGAAAACATCTTACTTCTTGATTATTTCTCTATCAGGTTCACCATCTTCTTTCAGCAACCTTCCCAATGCTTGCTGCCTTAAATGTTTCAGAACTCCTAATATTACGTGCTTGTGTTTCACATAAGCAAGTCTTCTCCTCTGTATCCACGGCTGGAAAACCTGCACAATTCCCCCCCTGTTTCTTTAGGTTGCGGGAACAATTTTTAGGTGTTCATGGTAATAGAGAATCTCTCACTTAGCATACAGTACTTATAGATATCAGAAAGTGCTAATCCTAGAATCTAAGAAAAGTTGAACAGAACAGTATGAGGATTTGGACACAGATGGCATGGTATCGGTTCACATCTCTTCTTTCATGGTATTGTGCTTCTTAAAAACCAGAGTTGTTGTTGCATTAAGAGAGAACAAACTATAAGAAAAATAAATTCCTAACGTAATGCATAGGATATATGACAAGAGTGCAACAACGACTTACCTGATAAAAGCAATAAGAACCCAATAACAGAAGAGAGACAATGAGTGCAACTAAAACAGCCAAGTGCCTTCCTGACGTTGATTTGAGTACTTGGGGTATCTGAACAATCAGAAATGGAATGACAGATATAACCATGATCCTTGCAGCATAACTTGTCCAAATATCAGTACTAACACCAGAGCCTGCATGTGGAAAATTTATTGAACAAATTATTAAAATATCCATGCTGATCAAATTCTTCTATTTTCTGGCAAGTATGAGTAAGACGAGATTATCAGTTAAATTCTTCTATTTATTTCTCAAGAATCGTTGCTTGTCAGCTAAGGCTATCAGTTAAATTCTTCTATTTGTATCTCTGCAATGCGATTAATAATTGATAAGAACTGCTCACTGTTTAACGAACAAAAAAGTCCTCTATTTTTTTTAGGATAACATGTCCTACTACTTCCACTGATCCTGGAATGAGCATGTCCAAAATGAAAGGATCAGAGACTAATAGCTTGGTCATCATTAAGCATACCTCCGAAAGTTTCTGTTAGGATAACATTGCCAGGATATCCATTTAAGCTGTCAATTGCCCTTTTTCCCTGTTCTTTTTGTTGCAACTGCATGTCTATCTCAAACACACAGACTCCAGCACTCTTAATTCGCTTCCATCCTACTGGATGAAAATGGTTTCTGCTGAAAAAATAGCATCTTAAACCTCTAAAACGTTTATTGCTTTTGTGGACCCTCTCGATTCAGTAAATAAACTTGGAAATTCTAAAAATAAAGGTAATTGTTGGAATTACCTTTTGATTTGCTCCGCAGATGATGGGGGACAGAGAAGCACAAGACCGGTTTAGAAAGATGGCGACTCAGCTTAATCGGATTATTCTTATTCAAAAGATGGCGACGAGGACTTCTTTGAGTTCATTAGCGAAGATTTCTCAGTCTCGACGATGGACGGAGACATAATCTTCTGTGGGAAAATCATCAACATAGAATTAGCGGCAAGAGGAAATAAGTTTGCCATGTAAAAATATTATAACAAAGACTGATCTAACATACATGAGAGCTAAAATTCTCGATCTGTTTTGTTTTCCATGAACTTTGATATCGTCATGGTTATGGAATCATTTTTGAGCAGTGGTCCCTAAAAACACACGATCACGCAATTGAAAATGTTTGGGGAAATCAAAAGCGGGCGAAAAGCAATGAAATTCAAAATTTCAGATTAATGTATAAGGATATAAAGAAGTTAAATCTATAGGATAGAGATGAGGAAAGACCTAGAACTTGAACTGGGACCGGGATTTGCCATGGAAGAAGCCTACAACTGAAGCCACAAAGAAAGGGCTCACACTTACCCCCACCTGCTCCAACCACACCATTGATACAAGATCCCTTTAAAATATATATATTATCAAAAATTTTATGGGTGCACTTGCCCCCACCTGCCCCAACGTGGCTTCGCCCCTGCTGTCACCCACAGTTACCATTGTTATTCATCTTCACCTGCTTCGACAGCAGGGTATTGTTATCAAGTGAAAAAAAAATGATTGGAAAAAATAACAAAGACCAGAAAACAACTATCAGTATAGGAAGAGAAACAAAATTCCAAACACCATTTCTATAAATCAAGGTATGATGTACAGCATTTTTTCCACATACTGCAACTGTTGGACAATAAGGTCTCAGTCTATATACCTCTGTAACACTGCTCACACTCAACGGGGAAAACTGAACAAAAAGAAACCCCACACTTCAAGAAATCAAACCAAAACTCATTCTTGAAGAAACCAACCTTCAAAAAAAAAAAAAAAAGTGACTACAATTAGACAAGGAATGATGATAACTAGGCCAGAAATCCAAGCTCTCATCACTGCAGTGGACAACAAAAGGCTGTAAAATTAGAAATTTGCGGCAATTTCTTCATGCTCATAGTGTAATTTCAGTATCAGAATCACTGGAGCTGGAACCAGGTCTCCTATGGTGAATGTTGGAGCTGCTTGCTGGAGCATGTTGTGTTTCAACCACAGAAGTTTTGCTCGGTTCATCAGCACCAGATCCTACATCACAGGACTCAGCCATCTTGGCTGAGCCAACTACTTTCACTTCTATATCAGCTAGTGCATCCTTCATATTTAAAACCTTCGGCAGCTCCCCTGGAGTACCTTCTGAGATTTCCTCTAAACTGATATCAGCATCATCCTGAGATATAGCTTCAACAACTTGAACGTCTGAATTGGCAACAACATGTTCTTCAGATTTATCATTGGAAAGCAGATCCTCCATACTTGGTAGTGTGGCCTTCTTAACATCCGCTCCTTCTTTAAGTTGCTCGATAGCCGAGTCAATATTTTCAAGTGATCTTGCTTCAACAAGTGGGATCTCTTGACCAATCTCTATTGTGTCTTTGGGCAAACAACTTACTTGAGGATCCCCAACGTTATTCTCCTCTGGCAATAGATCAGGATGAAGTGATTCCGCACCATCCCCAGTGTGCTGATCCTGAACTGAACTTGGTTGGATGAGCTTCTCAACATATACTCCTTCTTTAAGTTGCTTGAAAGCCAAGTCAATATCCTCAAGTGATCTTGCTTCAAGGAATGGAGTCTCTTGACCAGACTCTGTTGTAACTCTGGGCAATGAACTTACTTGAGCATCCCCAACAGTATTCTCCTCTGACAATAGATTAGGATGAAGTGATTCCAAACCATCCCCAGTATGCTGATCCTGAAATGCACTTGGTTGGGTGACCTTCTCAACATCCACTCCTTCTTTAAGTTTCTTGAAAGCCAAGTCAATATCTTCAAGTGATCTTGATTCAAGAAATGGTATCTCCCGATCATTCTTTGCTGCATCTTCAGAAAATGAACTAACTTGAGCACTTCTAACAGTAGTCTCCTCAGGCAATAGGACAGGATGAAGTGATACACCAACATCACTGATACCAAAATCCCCAACAGTGTCCAATTCTGACAAGAATCCTTCATCAATTTCCTTTAGTTCATCCGATTCTTTGATATTTTCTTCAGTAACCAGATACCTGTAGCCTTCTGCTGAGGAATTCAATATTTCTTGCATCTCATTGACAAGTTCACCAGGCAACCCAACTTCTGAATCCACTTGGTCAGTCGGCAATTTGAATCCAGGAGTGTCAGATGAATCAGAAGTAACAAAAGAGATCGGTGGCAGTACTTGGTCTCTGGTCTCTGTTGATTCAACCTGAACAGTACAAGATTTCTACGAAATTCAAAGAATTTATATTAGCTTTCTCAGTTACTTTAAATGCCAGAAAAGCTGAGGAAATTGAATAAAAAAGATAAAATGGAATAAGGACCAAGGTTTTGTGCACATCAAGCAAGTGAATGAAGAAATAATCGATGAATATGATTTTAAACTTTTTTCCGACAATAAACAGAGATCCTTCCTCTAGCAATGTAATAAAACTAACATTTCATCTGCATAGCACTAAACATCTTATTTGTTTGTCATTTATTTGCAAAACTCCATCAAAATTAGCCTATAATGTTCATACCCTCTTCTGCTCGATGCAAGAGGAGAGTTAACAAATTATGGGTCATCCCTCATCAGTAGCAAGCTATACGAGAGGGGTGCTACATGATAAACAACCGCTATGAAGTGGGTAGCTTGTGCATCTCTAACTATCATACAGAATAATAGCATAAAACTAAGTTTTTAAGGTGAATCTTTCCCATGGAACTACAATGAAGAATCAATGCAGAATAAGTTCTATAATTACAAGTTATTCTGAGAAAGGTAAGCATAATTAATTAGCATGTGACTAACCTGATTTTCATCATGATCACTAAATGATGGTGCAACTAATGAATTATCTATACTTGGCTGGTCATTGTCCAAGATAGAGTGTGGTTTTACTTCACGCTGCACATTTTGAAAATCCAAACTAGAAGAAGCCACCTTATCCAAATCTTGATGAAGATCAATGTTACCCTGTTCGAAAGAATTTGACAAGAATAACTTATCTTGCTCAACCTCAACCATGTCTTCCATTTGTAGCAAAGTTTTCTCCGCATGTTCACTTTCTACAGAAGGCACAATTGGATGAACAGGTGAAGCTTGCTCTGCCACCGGAGAAGGCTGCAACTCATGTGGTACAGACACAGATGAATCACTTGAAAAAATATGCTGGGAATGGGAAGCCATCAAATCCGGCTTCCCATCTTTATCTTGTTCAACCTCA
This sequence comes from Acacia crassicarpa, assembly GCA_034222035.1. Classification (NCBI taxonomy): domain Eukaryota; kingdom Viridiplantae; phylum Streptophyta; class Magnoliopsida; order Fabales; family Fabaceae; genus Acacia; species Acacia crassicarpa. The sequence continues at coordinate 63,488,258 of JAWXYG010000002.1, read as the reverse complement.
AAAATGTCTTCCTTATTCAGTGAATTTTTTTCCACAAGTCCAGTTTCTTCAGAAGAAACATTGGGATGAACTACTGAAACTTGCTCAACTTCCAGCAAAGGTTGCAAGTCCTGCGATACTGACATAGATAAATTGCTTGAAGACTTGTACAGGGAATAAGATTCTACCAACTCAAGCTTTTCATTTGCATTTGGGACTCCCTCAGATGTATTTCCATCATCAAATCTGGATGGTTCCTCATCATAGTGCACTGAACCTTCCTCTACAGATTCATTATGAGATGAATGTGACTTCTCAGACTTCTCAAAAGCCATGTGATAGCCAGAAGATAAATCATCTGAATTGTCTTTTTGAACTTCAGATTCAGCATGCAAGAGGTCAGCTTGCACCTGTTCATGAGTATGTAAGATGTCAGCTTGCACCTGTTCATGAGTATGTAAGATGTCAGCTTGCACCTGTTCATGAGTATGTAAGAGGTCGGCTTGCCCCTGTTCATGACCCAAGTCTGTATTCGTCTCTACATTTAATGATCCAACATCTGAAGACAAACTTGAATCCACAGAAACAGGCTGCATAACCTTAGGCACAGATGCTGAAGAATAATTATATTCCACAAAGCCAAGGGCAACTGAAGCCAGCTCAGCATTAACATCATGCTGATTTAAATCTCTAGTGTCCCCAGAGCACCTTTCATCATTTACTTCCATACATAGGTGGGAACTTCCCGAGTGATTTTCTTCATGACAGGAAGTGTTGGCTTCTTGAACATGGTCATCTTTATCCTTTACGTCAGAAATCACTTCTGCTGGCGCCGGAGGCCAAGCCCCGTCATTAAACTCTGTTGCTGAATCAGAAGATACAGAAGAAAATGATGCAACCTTGCCAACAGTTAGTGGGCTAGAATCATAAAGAGGTTCCCTGTTTTGATTGTCTTCCGCCCCAGCACTTATATTCTGGAGGTTCACCTGCTCCATAGAATCTTGCACTGAAACTCCGGAGTCCAGTAGATTATTAGCTCCTGACTGTAGTCTTGCTGATATTACTCTCGTCTCATCAGGTATGTTGTCAGTTCCTTCCGATAGTGAAAACTGGCTTGATCTGCTGTTGCTCTCCTCAGCAACTGTTTCTCTCCCCAAATTGGTTTCGATTTCACCCGCATTTAATTCCTCATGCATTGCAATCCCTGCTGTTTCAGAATAGAGTTCCATCTCAGAAAGATTTTCCACCCCACCCAAAACTATTTCAACTTCATCATGGTGAGCATTGCTCTCATGTACTTGCAACATTTCCACAGGATCAATTTCTCCAGAGGATAGACTTCCAATTTCAACACATTCAGAAGCATGATCTATGTTGGATATTAATTCTGTTTCGTGAGACAAATCTCGCTCATCAAACTTCCTTTCGTCCTGGTCACTTGAACTCATTGATTCAGTATCCTGAACAGAACTCAAATTCGTTTCACTTACTTCACTTAACTGCCTCTGGAATGAGGGATAGCTCGTTCCCTCTGAAGCGAGATGCTCTGACACAAAGAAAGGTTTCCAACTCAAAGTCTGCTTCCCGTGCTTGGTTGCACCTAATACAGATGGCCTAAAGCTGAAACTTTCATGCCTCCGGAAAAATGAATCTTTCTGGTTTAATGTCAAGAACTCCTGTTCAAAGCTGTCTCCCTTGAGATCAGGTTTTTCTTCATTTGGATCGTAAGGAATATCAAAAGGGTTTCGTCTAGGCTGCAGATTAGAAGGAGCAGAACCAGGAATGGGTGGTAACCCCATGGCAGCATAGGAATCATCAAGTTGGTCGAAGGGGTTGCGTCTTGTTGTTGTGATGGGAGCAACATTGAAGGGAAGATCAGAACTTTCGAAATCTATTAGATTTTTCTCAGCCATCATTTTCCGTGCCCTTCTCCTTGCAATGAGATTCTCTAATCGCTGGTTCCTCTCTAGCTCTGAAGTCCCCAGATCCATGAGATTCTTTTGGTCGTCTTCTGTCCACTTAATAGCAGATTTACTTTCATCCTCTTTGCCACCTTCTTCTTCTTCATCGTCATGATCATCAACGCCATCTTCTTCCACTTCAATCCGGTTCACCGTTTCTTCATCTGACTGATCACTGCCATCATCACTCTTTTGAGACTTCTCTGAAGCAGCAGATTCAACGTGGGACGGTTGTGCAGTCTGCGAGGTTTCCAGGTCTAACAGTGGGTGGAGTTCCTCAAGCATTGGCATTATGTCTGCCATGGAAGCATCAGGCGAGGAGCTCTCTGCCTGATCAGAGCCTGAATCCAAAGAGTCTTCCTCTTCATTGTTATTAACCCGTTTCCAAGAGGAATTGGGTAAAAATTCCAACTGATCTCCCTTCAAATTTTGAAGCAGCTCTGCAACAGTTTCTTCATGTTCATCATCAATAATATCATCCTTTACTCTTTGAACAAAGACGTATTCTTTCTCAATAGCATCGTCATCGCTTGAAACGCCTTCAACCTTCGATTTCTCTTCATGAAGTTCCTTCTTATTTTCTAACTCAAAACTGCAGAGTTCTCTATCCATTTGCTCGCGAGCTTGGTTCTCATTCTGGAAATTTTGAGAGATTTCATCAACTGGTAGCGCGAAAGAAATTAAATTGTCACTTTCGTCAATATTCCTAAGTCTATCTTCTCCCAAGCTCGCTTCTTCAATGCTCCTCTCTTCTACAACACCTCTACTTTCTGTATGTGTTTTCACAACAACGCCCTCATCTTTCTCAGCAATGACAGTGGCACCCTCTGAAAACCCAGTTTGAAAAGATGAGATGTCATGAGCAACTTCCTCTTCCTTTTCAATTTCACGTGTGTTGGGTTGCCCAAAACTAAGAAGAGTCCCAAGCAGAACAGCAGTGCAGACCAAAACAGGGGAAGCAGAAACCAAAATGGAAAATAAAAAAGGAAAGGATCTATACAGAAAAATCAAGAATCCCAAGGCACCCACAAGGAAAGGATGATTACAAACTGATCTGTAACATGCTCTGATTGAAATAATCAGCATTTTTCTCATTTTGACTCCAATTTCCATCGCTGATGCCATCTCCCTCGCTTTCTTAGTCTCTGTCTCTTTGATTCAACAAAAATCTGCTCAAATTAGACAAGCAGAAGCAAACCAGTGAGCAATGCCTTCCATGTAAGATCCATGATGAACAGTTTCCAAAAAAGCCAAGTCTAACCAAGAAATTGAGCTATAAAAGGAAGAAGGAAAAGAAGAGCTGAAACTAACCTCAACTGTTGAATCGACAGAAATCTCCCAGTGAATCAGATTGATCACTCGAGAGAAAATGATGAGTTGATCATACAAGAGGAAATACTGGGGGTGAATAGGTCACCGGGTAGGATTGATAAACCCAAACAAAAAAATGTAATGAGAATCCTCTTTGCTTGCCTTTTTAGTGAGTCTTCCTTCTCAATTACTTTTTATGGGGCTCAATGTAGACAACGAGAGCGGTAGTGGAGCTATACGATGAGTGATGATGATATGGAGGTGCTTTGGACGCTTGACAGAATGAGAGAGTGGGCCGGCACAAAAAGAAGAGAGAGAGAGAGAAAAAAAATAAAGATAGTTCAACTATTTCAGTTTTTTATTTTTTTATTTCGCCTTCTTCAAGCAACTCTTCTTTTACGGAATTTGGATTGTCTCCTGTGCTCAATGGACCCCACCTACTCCCTCCCTCCTCCACCATTACGAGGAGATCAAAATCCTTTCTTTTTACCCTGTCACAGTTTTGGTTTCTTCACTTTCCTCGTTGTTGTGAATCTTAAACCAGTAAACTGTATCAGTGCTTCCTGCTTAGCTTCTTTTCCTCTGTATTTTACTGTTTTGAGAATGCTAATATCGCGTCCATCAATGAGTGAAAAAGGGTAACAGACTAACAGTGACAGCCAAACAGAGAGGCGTGGTGAGGCTAAATAATACGTTATGACAGTTATTGGGGAGTAGTGTTAGTTTTAAATATTTTTTTAAAAAAAAAAATCATTGAAAAAAGTAAACAAGAAAGAATGTAGATTTATGCTGGTGATCATCATTCTTTCCTCGAGTTGCTGGCAATTTATTCTCTACTATTTTTGTACCATTCAGAACATGCGCTTGTGTCAGCATTGCTACTTCCAGGCTGGTGGTGGAGGAGTGCATAGACGCCCTACAGCCCCCATTTTCGGGAAAATGAATATTTTTTTTCTTTAAATTAATTTATCTGGCCTTTTTAAATTATGTAAAATACATAAATATTTGAAGTTAATATAGTTTGTGATGGAGCTGCATGATGCTTTAAACTACTATTTGTATTTAGAAAAATCCAAACATGAGGTGATGATTTGCGCCTTAAGATAAGGGGGTTTGAACTCTGTTGCTATCCCAGATTTTAAAATGTCAAAGCTTGTTTGGAATATAATCAAAGTATGATAGCAAGTGACAGTGTTTCAAAACGAAATATCTTAAACAAATGAAACTGATTTATGGCAAGAGAGGAGTAAACGTTAGTACGTTACGACCAATTCGTCAGTTGAAAATACTTAAAGATCAGAATATTATTGCATTAATTGACTTGGTGGCCATCATGCCAAGAACTTCAATTCCACTAGATCTACCAAACATCGTTTCCATCAGTGAAAGAGAAGTATACCCATTCATAAGGAAAACAGATTCTTCCATATTGTCCAATTAATTTTAAGATTTTTAATTCCTTAAAATTGTTTTTTATTCATTAAGTTTTTACTATTTATCCAATCCAAATATATTGAAAAAAACACAGAGATCTTGCCCTTCTGTTAACATAATTGTTTTTTGGCCGTGTCTACTTAAATTATTGGATGGGATGGAGGAATTAACTTGCCTTCGCCCCTCCCAACTGGCAAGACTTGTGTACCACAAAATTCTTCAATTTCTACCACTGATAAGATTTTCCAATCTAGAAATATATAACAATAAGGATAATAATTGATTTAACAAAGTTGTTCTACCTGGCTCAGTCAGTTGAGTTAGAATTTAATACTCCAGTAATGGTTAATATCAAGCGATTTAATTAAACAAAAAGTTACTACATCCGGTCTTAAATATAAGACATATTTTGTAATATGATTTGTACTACAAACTACTATATCTTATATTTAGGACCGGAGAAGTATAAAAAGATTCACTAATGTAGTGACGGTCAAGCACTATTGATGTGAGCTTTTACCATTTAATTAAAAAGGAGTCGTGACCAAGTATTATGTATAAGCTCCACAATTTTTTGTTTCAGCATTTGAATAATCTTCTTCGTCCCTGGTCTTAGAAGTCTGAGCATAATAAATCTAGAAATGCCGTCATAGACGTCCCTGTCTCATTTCTTGTAAATCAATTTGGACGGCCCGCCCACTCAAGAAAAAGCTTAAAGATGCCCCAGAAAAAGCGGCCAACGGGATAGTAACTAATCAACCTTTGATTTTCATCATTATTTTTGTTAAAGCTAGCCACCTGTCTTAAGTAATATAACAGTCCTTGCAGAGCTACACAAGTTGCTTTTTGCTTATAGACAACTATACCTTGCCAGACAGACTCAGAAAAGCATCAATTGATCAGCAACCCTTTTCTTTTAGCTCATGAAAAGAAGATTGATGTTTAGAATCTTATTGTACTAAATTACAAGAAAAAAGCTTCATGCTTTCTTAACAAAGCCATGTACTTGAATTCCCGTCAAGGTTACAAGAAAATATCATCTTAAGAAACTTATTCCCCTCATCAAGTGATATCTTTTACTTCTCACCTATCCCCTTCACATGAGTGCCCCTTGTTCAGTTTTTATCAGGTCCCCTTTCTTATTTGTCACTTTGAAATTAAAACCTTTGTCAATCATTTGAAACAAAGAAACAGAATTTTTTTGGAGTAATTATTGAATACTCCAAACTTGACTAACCAAACTTGACTAAAAGGGATGGTCTTCAATGACACAGCTTGTCCTGACTATTGCTCTACCAATTAGCCTGGCCTACCTGAGCATTTTTTACTCCACCGAGCTTACCATCCTCTGTGTCATTTTTAGAGCGAGGTGAATGGCCTTGAATACCTTCATCTTCTCTCTCCAATGACTCTTCATCGCAACCATTATCAGAAGAAGGAGATTCTGGCTGCAGTGATTCAGCCATCACAGACTGCAGCATCGTTGGTGATGAACAACCAGAGTAAGCAAAATCAGACATCTTCTTGTCATCTTCTCTCAGCCTCTGTGCGTAAGCTTCATAGTTGAATCCAGCCAAACTTTTTCCACCAAAACGGGATTCCAATTTCTCCATGTCAAACACTTCTTCCATTATCTTGCAACTCTTCGGGTTCTCAGGGTAGACGAATCTCACTTTTCTATTAGTTTTGGTCTCCAGAAAAGGTTTCACCATCTGTTCCAGATTTAAGGCAGACTTGTGAAACATTAAAAAGACACATAACTCATAATACAGAGTTGCAGAGAGAACAGGCGTTAAATTTCATCCCCAGGGGAAAGCTATAGTTCATGGCAAAGCTCCTTTGTCAGCAATTTTTTTTTTTATTGGCCTTCAATTTTTTTCCGGTTCGAATTAAAAACATAGATGTATATGATTCACTGTGCACAGAATGTTTTCTAGACAAATGATAAAAGAAAGGGAGATGATTTTAGACTTGTGAAAGCGTACCGTCCAAAAGGACTCAAATAATTTTGGTGGGTTGTATAGGATTGCCAGGCCCAATCTCTCAGGGTAATGATTCTGCAGGAGTTGAGTGGCCTCCTTTGTAACCTTTAACGATACACTTGATTTGCTCCACCCTTGAAAATCAACAAGCCAAATAATCTGTTCTTGATTATAATTTAGATTTAATATAGCATTCTCCATACAGTAAACCAGGTACTTTATCTGCTCCACTCCTGAGCTTGTACTCTGACATAGAAAAATGGGTCTCAATTAAGGAAAATGAAACATCGATCATGTTAACAACGGCATCCAAAAATAAAGTAGTCAGTTACAAACTTACAATCATTAGAAAACGAACGAAAAGTCCTGTAAAGTTTTCATTGTTGAGTTTTTGTAAATTTTGAAGAGAGGAGAAAGGGAGAAACTGGTAAGTGAATCTCCAAACTTCACAGGAACGTTATAAGAAAGGACTCTGTATAATCCTTATGCCAAAAAAAAAAAGTGGCCAATGTCTTTTGTGAATTCCCATCAAGCTATATTGACTACCTGTACACCTGGTCTCAGCACAAGAACAACCCTCCCTTGCTTATCCAAAAAGTTGGCTCTATATATCCTTCCAGTCTTAGCTTCACAAGATACATCATCCTGATTACACAGATGGAAATTTGTTTTTCAGTTGCACATATATTATATATACCATAGAACATAACTTATCACAATGTTTTAGAAAATCAACCATAAAGTGCAATCTTATCTATAATTGGCTAAAAAATAAAAATTAAGTTTATCAAAAGTGAGTCACAAAGAGAGATCCGGCTTGATATAACCTCCTGATTTCAAACAGAGAAATAAAATACAATTTATGATTATACTTACCAATCGAATGTTTTCTGGCTTGTATTCCACCCTCCATTTTAAAGTTTCTTTCATCATTTTAGCAGCTTTTTTGGCATTACAGTTTCGTGCTCTGAGGAACCTTTGCATTGATGCATCCGAAAACAGTGCTGGGAACTTCTCAGTAATTGGACCAATGATCTTTCTGATTTCACCAATCTGAGGGGAGAAATGAATTAGCCTAGAACAAAATATTCCCCTAAAATGCTATATCGACCTTAGCAGATCCTCTTAGCTAGCAGTAGTTTTCCTCCTCATCCAAATTTAAGAAAGATATCCAGCAATATCACCATAGTCAACGTTGTAATTTGGCACGTGGGAGATTTAAAAAGAATGAATTAATTTCCTTACAAGCATAAGGATAAATGAAAACTGTTGGGTAGAAACCCAGAAAAGAAAATATATATCCGCAAAAGTCAAATTTATTCCCTTATGATCTGAAAAGAAGCCAAATACTGTCAAATGTGCTACCTGGTCCTGCTGCTCCTGAGGAGACAATGTTCTTTCTGTTGCACCTACTCTCATCAGTTGCTTGGATGCCATCTTTACAGATCCCTATCCACCTAACACGCCCTGAATCCACTAGACCAACAAAAAGCCTTAGTCCCATGCTTTGGGCGTGTGCATGAATCCTTTAACTGATAAATTTAAATTTGCATCTGTAATTTCTTTGTGCAGTGAAAATCACATGTAAGGACAACAGTAAAAGAAATAATAGTGATCCATCAGTTAAAAAACAGAGAAAGAATGAAATAATAGTGAGGGAGGTGATTCCATCACCGAGGATGCTTAAAGAAACCCCAAAATGATGAAGTGCGTTGAAAGACATTCCCGTTTTCTCCAACTAATGCTTGCTTTATAGACTGCCTCAACATGCATCAAAGCTAAATTTGAACCCAAAACTGCCAAGATCGTCATTTTCTCAAAGCATGGTAAACTTAACTGATGACATTCACAAAACATATTTTCAGACACCTGATTTCAAAGCAGCAAATCCAGTCGGCCATTAAGTCATGTAATATTGAAGCTTTTTCTCTTCCTTTAGATTATTGGATCCCACAAACATTGCGATTACAAGAAGACATATGGCCTACAAGGCTAACACGCATTGTGTACCCCAAGTCACATAACAAAAGCATGAACTGAGAGATTTGCCCCATCACCTAATCTCTCTCTTTAACAAAACAAATTCAGAGGGTCCCACTAATTGTCCCAAGAACAATCTACTTTACTTTAGGCCCCAAAAAAAAGCGCCTGATATGTAGTTGAATCTGCTCAAATTAATAAAACACTCAGCGTGCTTGAGTGGGAGATTGCCAAAGAGATAGCATGATTTCATACAGACAAAAAGCCTTGTAAATAGCCATTAGTTCTGATGTTAAATGGCATGTAATGATCCACACGATTTCGGGTCACTTTTGCAGGTGAATTACCAGCTTATAGACGTGTTACCGATTTGCTGGGTAAGACCTATTGACGCAGGGCTCATCCTTCCCCCTGTCTAACAGGAAGAATACGCCCTTTTTCTTTAACATTGTTGGAGGCTAACTGGTTTTGGCGCTGACAAACAGACCGAAGCTCAAAAGGTATAATCATGAATAGACACGGGCTTATATAGCAAAAATAAGATCAATAAATCAACAAAAAATACACGGATTTATATGAAGTGACCAGTTACTGTAGCCAAGTAATAGTATCAACCATGAACATAAGAACTGACACACCCTACAAATAGTCCATGAGCATCAATTCTTCAGACCTCCAAAGATCTCGATTGACCCCATGCAATCATTATCTCGTCCTCAGAGAGCTATACTAACTTCGCCACACAGATTGTGAAAACCAAGCTCATTACCGTACGGACGTCGCCGGGCAACAAGTTGAAGATCAGACAAACAAACTAATCGCTTCACTGGTTTCTCCGGGGTACCCAAAGCTAGCATAGATGGTGACGAGTGAAGTAGACGAAAAGAAAAGGCAGCCAAAAGAGAGAGAAAGGTATATACCGGAATTGACAAAATCGCCCGACAAGAATGGTCAAAGCTAAACACGATAATGATGGTGAAGATAAGCCAGGGATGACTCTTTATCTAACGCTCAGAGTCATGCGGACATTGGAATATACGTCGGGAAAACGCGAAAATAAAGCGACATTGTGTTGCCTTTAGCCACATACAATATGTTTCTCCGAAGTCCGAAGCCGAATGAGAGATCGACAAGGCCGAATCTAGCCGTTAGATCAACATCGCATTTTTGTGCCCGGTCACAATCGTGGCAAGTTTTTGTGGGTACATATAACACAGATGAACGGCTCAGCAGGATTGATCCTTCGCCAGGAATAAGCAGGTCTGACCAGGAGCGAGCCGCCCTTTGTCGTCGTGACACCTGCGTGGCCTTGAGTAATGAATAAACGACACGAGTGTTTACCTGCAATATGCTTCTTCATAACTTTCCGCAACACCTATTTGCATGTGCCACGTCATCAAAACAACTACCCGCCTTTTTTGTTTTTGTTTTTATTTTTTTTCCTGTTTCTTTTCCGTAAAAAAAATTCTGCCGCGACATTATCCAAAATTCTTTTTTATTCAGTTCTAAGCATAACTTACTTTTAATTGTCTCATTAAAATTGGGAAAAAAAAATTGGTACGTTTAATTTAAAAAACATTAAATACCAAAAATGATTACCAGAGAATCAAATCTCGAAGGCAAATTCTAGAACATCAAGAGCATGAGATTTGGATCTCAGATTCATTTTTCTCGTTCTCTTTTCAAAATTCCTGCTACACTTTGGGAATCGAGAAATAAATGGTTCAGTTGCATCTTATTAAATATTATTCTAGTAGAAATAAATGATTTTGAAAATTTAAATTTAATGCACCTGTATTATAAAAAAAATAAAAATAAAAATTTAAACAATAGTTTTATACAGTACTCCCTCCGGTCCTAATTATAGGACATATTTAACCACTTTTGGGGAGATTAAAGAAAGGAGTTAAATTAGTTGATTTTACTCTTTTTCCCAAAATGCCCTTGTATAAATTTTAAATGACCAAAGTATAAGTAAATCAACAACCCCAACCACATATCTCTCTACCCTATAATTTTCATTTCCGCACATTTTCTAATTGAAATAATGGTCTTATTATACACACGCACACACATATGTATATATATGTACACACACGCATATATATGCATATACACACACACAAAATATATATAGACACATACCTATACGCGCGCGCGCACACATAAAATATATAAACACACACATACACACACAAAATATATAGACACACACAGATATATTTGTGTGTGTGCGCGCATACAAATATATATATATTTGTATATATAAACACACATACACGCACACATACATACATGTGTGTGTGTGTCTGTATATATGTGTGTGTCTACACTCACATATATAGAGACACACATACATGTTATATGTGTCTATATGTATATTGGTAAATTAACGTCAATTGATTGATAGACAAATTAAAATCCAACAAAAATTTCATTGACTAGAAGAATTTACGCACTCATATACATATATTTACTAAAAATCAAATACACTTGAGAGAATAAAATAGGGATATTTTAGGAAGAAATTGACAAAACTTAGAATGTTGTCTTATAATTAGGACCAAAATGAACCTCCAAATGTTGTCCTATAATTAGGACCGAAGGGAGTATTACATTTGGACCATCTATTTTATTAACCCAAAGTTGTAGAAAGGACTTTGGGAGTAAAAATAGAAAGATGATCCAAATCCAGAGGGAAAAATGGCTCATCATTCTTTTTTTTTTTTGATACAGTCAGTGGGGGAGGGGGAGGGGGAGGCAGGGCTTGAACCCTGAATAAGGAAGAAGGCCATCTCCTAAGGTTGGGCTTAGTGCCATCGCGCTACAAGGCGCTAAAATGGCTCATCATTCTAAAAATAATGCATATATATAACTTCTTTTTTGAGTTTTGGCAATCGATAAGATAAGACGATTACACGTGCTCAATTTATAATCTTGAAGATTGGGATCCGGTAGTATTTTTTGAGTACATGATTTTTTAAAAGCGCACTTAATATTTGGGTAAAAGTGACTAGGTTATAAAAATGAAGTTAAAAATACTAGTTGACCATTAACTTGACTTTTTTCTATTTTTAAAACTAATATGGACGATGATTTAGTTAAATTTCATCTCACCTGGTAATAAAAATACTAGAAAAAATTACAAAAAATGATATAAATATTTTAAAAATTACAGTTAAGTCCGTCTCTCTATCAATCCCAATTTTACCTGTTAGGCCGCCCATCTCTGTCTCCTCGCCATTATTACTGCCTTTCTGTAATTTTTAAAATTATCTGAACCATTTTCTTTAATTTTCTTCAATTCTCCACTACCAGCTGTGATGAAATTTAGCTGAGTTGTCTATGCTATCTTTAAAAATACAAAAAATTCAAATTAACAATCAATGTGTATTTTTACTTCACTTTTATAACAATATAGTCATTTTTACAAAAAAAAAAAAAAGGACTTGATATTAAATGCACATTTAAAAAAACCACATGTCCACCCCCTATATAAATATAAAGGCATTTTCAACAATTTTGCCTTAGGATTATTTATTATCTCAGTTTTTTTTAAAAATAATATGGAGATTTCAGTCCACCTCTAATATCGCTTTCTTCACAAAATGGTCCAGGGCTTCTCTTTCTCACAGTTTAATTACGTTACCCTCTTTGTTTAACAAATGCTTCTTCCAAATCCTTGTTAACTTTAAGACTGCATGCATTTGACCAGTATAACGTGGCAGAAGATACTCTCTACTAAATGACTTACCTTTTTAAATGTTTAGATTACTTATGTCACGACTTACTTAACCGATTTTAAAAAGATTAAGAATTAGAGTTAAATTAGTTAATTTTACCTATTTTTTTAAAATGCCCTTATATAGATTTTACACTTTAATTACCTTGCTGATTTCATATAATCCGTCATTCTTTTAGGAAGAAATTGAAGGGATATTTAAAAAAAAATTGAATAAAATTATAATGTTGTCCTCTAATTAGAATCGAAACCAATTCATATATATTGTCGTATAATAATAACAAGACCGGAGGAAGGGATTACAAGTACTTTCATCTTAATTGTATCATTTTCTCCTACCCCGAAAGAAAGATTACATGTTTTAGAACGTGAACTACAAAGGACCAAAGGGAGTGGGCGGAATTAATTTCGCAGTGTGTGATGCATATCTACGTCAAGATATAAATATTTGGACTCAGTTATTATAAATAAATAGTTTTAAAATAATAAAACTTAGTATTTATAATTTATTTGGGAAAAATTTCATTATAGGATCATATGACTAAATTTATTTCAATTAATGACCAAATCATTATGAAATTTTACTCCAAGATCAAGAACCAAAATGACAATAAGTTTTGTAGGTGAAACTACAATAATGTCCATTGCTTTACCTTTTTTTTTTTAAGGAAAGTTTTATCGCTGTTGGAGCTCTGGCAATCGGTCACTAGCCTATCATCGAAGGTCCAATGCCGAACACCCGAACCTCTTATCACCGAAAATTAATGCTTTATCCATAGGAGGATTTCATTTGTGTGAAAGTTGCACAAATGTTCATGAAGAATATAACACTGACCAATGTGACCTGCCCAATTTGTGTTGTTCACACATGTAATCCACTTGTAAGTGCATTAAGAGTGAGACATTTGCAAATGGAACTTATTTATGATCTTACATTTTCCTTAACCTGTTAATTTGTGTTACTCACATGCATATTTCACTCATCCATAAGGAGTTTGACACTTGTAAATAAATAACACAAATTCAATAAGTCCTATTGGTAAGTGTACAATTCTTTATAAACAAGTGGTTTATATATATTTTTTGAACAATAAATGGATTATATATATGAACAACACAAATTGAATAAGTCACACTTATAAATGTTCTACTCTTCATAAACAAATGAGATCTTTCCATAAACAACACATTAATTTGTGGTGTCGGAGCTTCTGTTGGTTGGCACTAGTGCTTCAACGGCCGAGCGGCGGTGTCTACATTGGTACCGATAGTGGGAGCTATAGTGACAATCAAACTTTTTCTTTTAGAAAATAAAGCAAGGGATATTATTATCTTTCAACTACAAAACTAATTTTCATTTTAGCTTTATAGTGAAATTTTAAAATGACTGAAATAAATGTAATCTTGTGGTCCTTCAACGAGATTCTCCCATAAATTTTTCCCAATAACTGGAAGTGACGAAGAAGCCATTGCCGTTTGCAGGACCCTTTCCCCCTCACGGAATGTCAACCGTCAAAACGGTAGTGGGTAGGTGGGAGAAGTTAGGTGTCGTCGGTCCTCTTTTTCTCCTACTCGCCCGTCGCCAATATCTGCTAGAAGCCGATAACTCCCGTCTCTTCCCCACCATCGTGCGCTTCAATTCCGATATCCCATACTTCCCGTGCCCAAACACTCAACGGTACACATGGGCGTGTACTCGACGGTAATGGAGGCGATAACATGGTACACAGGTCTATCTCCAACGGCTTTCTTCACCATTCTCTTTATGATGGCTATGGTCTACCGAACGGTCTGCGGAATGTTTGTTTCTCCTGAAGATTACAATAAGCCTCCTATCGTTACCGCTCCAAGCAATCTTGGGTTGGATGGCGCGAACATCGACGCTCCTGAACCGGTTCAATTGGGAGAAATGACTGAACAGGAATTGCGAACCTATAATGGCTCCGACCCCAATAAACCAATCTTAGTGTCAATCAGAGGCCAGATCTACGACGTCTCTGCTGGCAGGTACTCCGATTTTCCCTTTTTCTTTTCCCGAATTGAAAGTTTGACTCTAGTTTTAACAGTGACAGTGATAACTGGAGGAAAGTTTTATGAACGTGACTGGGAGTATAATTTCGTTAGTTTATAAGCTACAAAATGAGCAAGCTTGAAATGTGAAACCATGCTTCCTTTCCCGGATGTCCATTGCTGTATAATTCATTGATTTCGTCGTTGTTTGTCTGGTGGATGGGAAAGTGAAGGAAAATGCTTATGAACTTACGTGGGTAACGGGTGTTTTTTGTGGTTGTTAAAAGCCAACGAATTGAACAAGGTTACATTTTTTCCGTACTTTTAGCGTATGCTAGTTTGACCGTCAACCAATTACTCTCATTTTCTTCTATTGCGCCTCGTTGGGATTTAATTATTCAAACTGGACTTCATGCTTGCGACTCTTCAGGATAGCGGATAAATCTATAATTTGGTATGTCAGTTCTACTGATACAGTCTTGAACTATCGTACTGTATGCTTGACAAAATGAAAATGGGCCAACTATTGGCTGTTTGTTCAGAATGATGATTATCCTGAGTTCTTGCCCATTCTATTTTTCTCTCAAGATGAGACGAGATTAAATTATAGATTTCCAGCTTATTTTTATAACCTTGTGCTATATATTGTATTACAGAAAAGAGAAAGAGCAAAGTCATAATCTAGTCCGTAAATCATAAATTCTAGGTGGAAGACGATCTTATTAAATCTTTGAAACGATGTTAATCTATATCATCTGCTATTTTCATGTATGATCTGAGTTTGCAATAAGGGGACGTTGTGGCATTCTTTTTCTTCTTTTTGTTATCATACACTCGCTTTGAAAATTTTTAATTATGCAGCATCCTGTCTATGCTGACTTTCGAATCAAATTTGTCTATGTACATTGGTTCAGGGTGTGCTTATGAGAGTCTCAGTTTATTCTGTAGTGCTTCTAGATTCATTCGAAGATGCTTCCAAATCATACTGTATTATTGATCATTACTTTTGTCATGGTCAGGAATTTTTATGGTCCTGGTGGACCGTATGCCATGTTTGCCGGAAAAGAATGCAGCAGAGCCCTTGCTCTCCTTTCTTTTAAACCTGTGGATATCAATGGGAATCTTGAAGATCTGAGCGAGGAAGATCTTGTAATTTTGGAGGATTGGGAATATAAATTCATTGAAAAATATGTGAAGGTTGGTCAGCTTGTACCTGAAAAAAGCACTCAGCAAAATGAGTTCCGGGGAGAAATCAAAGACAATCCTGTCGATGAATGCAAGTGAGCAGGCTAAAAACCATCTCAACGTCATGGGGCTTCCATTCAGTTCACTCAATTGACTCTGCAGAATGTGACTGGTGCTTTTTGTATAGCTTGTGTTGGGTAGTGAGTCTAGTGACAGAAGGATTATTGTTCTTTTGAAGGCTGAGTGATGGCTTTGAACGGTGAGATATATTAAATTCATTCATGTCGATCCCACTTTTTGCTCTCCCCTACAAGTTCTTCTGCTGTAATTGAGAGAGTCAGTTTCTAGATGTAAATTCTTATAAAAGATTTGCTATAATAAGTGGATTTAGATTCCTTGGATCCATGGTGGGAGGAAGCTGAGCATAGACAGAGAAAAGAGTTATATAATCACAGTATAGAAGTCAGCTTGTTTACCTGAGAGAAATGAGTTTGAGAAGGAAGGACAATTGAGATGGTAGGGTGAAACGAAGTTTGTCGGTCAGAAAGATTTTTTCTTCCCTTTTGTTGTTGTTGTTTTGGAGCGGGGTGGTGAAGCACTTGTGCCTTGTGAGCCATGATTCATGGGATGGGAAAGTACCTTGGTTGTGTTTTATTGTTGTTTCCTTTTTCATATGATGCAGACGCGATTGGGCTCACTGTGGGATGCATACGTGTCTATGAAGACAGTAGGGGGGAAAAGGCGGCCGAACATTAATGGTGGCACATTAATCATTGTGGGACACTTTGACAATAATGATGTTAAGGTGCCCCTCTGAATTGAGTTTTACTTATACTAATTAAACCCGGACTGGACCGGTTAGTTTGGAACGGAAATTGATGAATTGGCCATAAAACCGGTCCGGTCTGTCATAGAAATCGGATTAGAGTTTCCCCCCCTTCTTCTTCTCACAAAAACGTTGAATGAAGAGTGAAGATGGAGAAAGAGAGAAACAGATCCAGTAATAATAATAATAGATCCAGCGAAAACAGATCCAGTGAAAAAAGCATAGACCAGACACGTCACAAATCGAACACGCCGAGCACCTATCAGAAAACGCCAACGACAAACCGCGTCGAGCAAGTCGGGGCCGTGTGTTGGCTAGGTGGAAGGCCTGAGTTATTTTTTTTAAGCTGGACATACGCAGTTTTAAGAAAGAAGAGAATGCCAAGGAAAGATCACGATTGAAGGGGTGAGAAAAAAAAGAATGAAAGAAGATGGGAAACGGAGATAAGAGCTTTAGTTTCAAAAGCGAGAAAAAAAAAAAGTAATATTCCCTTCAAAAAGCTATTAGGTTTCAAGTTTTAATAGTCAAGGTAGTCAGCTTTTCAGATAAAAAACATGGGAGAATTCATCTGGAGGCCCATATTAACAACTTAAACCCAAAAAAGGCTCAAGGAATCTGCCAATACAAGGAAAGGCCCCAGGGCCCTTATAGGTATTAACTTTCAATGCAAAAATACATTCATGCCCCTTGGAGTTAAAAAGAAAATACAATCTATTTTTTGGCGCTGAAACGAGTCGACAGATTGGATGAAATACCATCTGTTTTGGCGCTGAAACAGAACGTGGGTTTCCTCTGAAATGCTCGTCACCTCCTTGATCCTTGATCCTTCTCTTCCCTCTTCCCTCGTTTATCCTTGGTGTATTCTGATCATCCATTGCATTACAGTCTGAACTCAGCAATTTGTATTTGCTGTTCCTCATCGTTTTTTTTCAGTCACAAGGTTGGGTGACTGAAAGTTGGAGCTTCACCTCATTTATGTTATTATCAGGTAGAAGATAGGTAAGAAATGCTAAGATTTTGATTAAGATATCATAATCACAATGGTACTTTGTTTTTAATCATTGTAGGGTTGGGTTAGTAAAATGTTGCTATGTTTTTGTGCCTAAAAACAGAGGCAAATGTCTGTATTTGAGCTGGAATTGTGAAAGTGATCAAGGAATGAAGGCTGAAAAAACGCTGAAATTTGATAGTTGTTAATACCTACAGTTTTAGTTGTTAATACCCTCAGTTTTAGTTGTTAATATGGCTGTTAAACTTGTTAATACGAGATGAAAGTGAAAACGCTGTAGGGTAGGTTGCTCTGTTTTTTGGGCATGGAAACAGAGGGAGGTTTGTTTGTTAGAGGGAATGATTGAATGTGAAAACGCTGATATGTGCTAGTTGTTAATACCTACAGTTTTAGTTGTTAATACCTTCAGTTTTAGTTGTTAATACGACTGTTAAAGTTGTTAATACTAACTTTATGTTGCAGATCATAGTTAAAGATGGCTAGTGCTTCAGGGAAGAACCTATTATGTTTCTTCCATGTAAGAGTAACTTTGTACATGGGGGAGGACAAGAAAGTGAATATGTTGGTGGAATGGTAAGAACAAGAGCCATCAAAGAAGGAACAATGTATGAGGAGTTGCAAAGAATCATAGTGTCTTTAATTGGGCAAGAAAATACTGAAATATGCGTTAAGTTCAAACTTAGCATGGATACATCTACATTTGTTGATCTTGTAGATGATGAAGGGGTAGAACATTTGTTAAGGTATAATGAAGAATATTGTCATGTGTATGTTGAAGAAAGTGAGAATAATGACAATAGAGCACAACAAATGAATGTTCAAATGGAAGAAGAACAAGTGTAAGTCTTGTTGTGCTAAGAAATGTAATTAGTTCATACATAAATTGTCATTACTTAGTTCTCATTACTTGCACTAATAATGGTTGTTTGTCGCAGGGTGGATCAAGTATTTGGAGGTTCAAATACGGTGTCTATGTCGCCCCCTCAAATGTTCAATGAAACGCAAGAGTTGGTATCATTACCTTGTAGTTCACAAAGTGTGCCATTAAGCAGGCCTCAAATGAATCATTCTAAATGGAGGGATTTGATAATGGGAAAAGGACAAATTTTTGCGAATGCTGTGACCCTCCGTGAGACGTTGTACAAATATAGCATTGTACACAAGTTTTCCTACACATTTGTGAAGAACAAGCCGAACAAGATAATAGTGAAGTGCAAGGTTGATGATTGTCCCTGGTACATGGGTGCATATTCAACGGGACAACGTCAAGATACCGAGTTCCTTATCATTAAAACATACAGAAGCGAACACATACACCAAGCACAAGATAGCCTTATCGTATCTCATCCACCCAAGTGTAGCTTGACATCATCAATTGTAATTGATGGTTTGAGAAATAATATTGACAAGATGCCTAATGAAATTCGAACTGAATTGTATAGTGAGTACGGGGTACGGCTAAACTATCGGCAAGCATACGGTGCGAAAGAAAGAGCAGTTAGGCAATTACACGGACGAGTAGAGGACTCTTACAAGGTTATTCCTTGGATGTGTGCCAGACTCATAGAGAGTGATCCCGATACAGTTGCAAAATGGGAAGGGTCACATGATAACAGATTTAAGAGGCTATTTATTGCCTATGGCTGCTCTATTAAAGGTTTTGTAGATGGTTGTCGGCCAATACTCTATATAGATGGATGTCATCTGAGTGGCCCTTATAGGGGAACAATGTTGTCAGCTTGTGCGTATGATGCAGACAACCAAATGTTTCCCTTAGCATATGGCATTGTCAGTGGTGAGACATATGATGATTGGGCTTGGTTTCTAAATAATGTAAAACAGATTACAAGATCGATGATGATAACAATTGTGTCTGATCGGAATAATTCCATTATTGGGGTTGTAGCAGATATATTTGGCAGTGACAGACATGCATTTTGTTATAGGCATGTAAAGGAAAATTATAGTGCAGAGTTCCTCAAAGTCATGAGAGGGATGCCACGTACCTCTGCGAATAGCAAGGATATTGCATTGCACCTCCTCGATGCAATTGCGTATGCAAGACTGGGTGAAGAATTCACTGTTGCGATGGGAACATTAAAAATGTTCAATCCACTATTGGCACAATGGGTTGAGACCCATGGGGACGTTGATCGATGGGCTTTAAGCAAGTTTCCTTTCAAAAGGTGGGATAACATAACCACTAACATTGCTGAATCGTTCAATGCATGGATGGTGAAAGAGAGGACGCACACTATGTCAAGGTTAATACATGAGCATAGGGAGAAGTTGGCTGCGAAGTTGCTTGCAAGTAAGATGGCTTTGCTGAATTGGAAAAATGGTGTAGGACCTAACATAGAAAAAAATTTGCTACAAAATGTGAACTTTGCAGAAAATATGCATGCTACATTTTATGGGGATAACCAGTTTTTGGTTGAGAGTAGACGCGGTGATGCCTTAATTTATGTGAAAGTTGATGTGGTTGCAAAAGAATGCTCTTGTTTAGCATGGCAAATGAGTGGACTACCTTGCCCACACGCATGTGCAGCAATTAAGTTACTTAATGGTAATGTCTACACATTCGTAGATGATTGCTTTACACTTTCAGCACAGGAGAAAATTTATGCACATAGCATGCGGCCAGTTGCAACACATGATTGTCCATGTGTAGATGCCCCAACGGTGACACAAATGCTAACAGAGACTTTCTTGGAGCCTCCAATTACTACAAGGCCACCCGGTAGACAGAAAAGAAAAAGAGTGGAATCTCAGTTTCAAAACAAGATGGTTCATCATTGTGGTAGATGCCATGAGCCAGGACACTCCGTCAAGACTTGCAAGAATCCAAATCTAGCATGATCATTCATGGTGCCTTGTGTTTTTCTTTTTTGGGCATTGCGTCACACACTCTTTTGTTGTATATGGCTTTACATAGAAAGCCACACCATATCATTTTTTTGGCGATGGTGTGTGATATTGTTATTATGAATTTGTAGATGCATTTGGTGTTGTAAATGAACGTTGGATATTGTTGTCACAATTGTATCCAAGTCTCATTTATGTACACATATTCATGTTGTGTTACAAATGTAAATGACGTTGACAAATATATGTTCAAGGGGCCTGATGTAGTTGTTATTGTTTTCCTCATCTTGATGTTGATGTCAATCGGGGCTGATATAGTTGTCAAATTTTATTGATGTTGTTGTCGGTGGGGGCTGATGTAGTTGTCAGTGGGTGCTGATGTAGTTGTCAGTGGGGGCTGATGTAGTTGTCAGTGGGTGCTGATGTAGTTGTCAGTGGGGGCTGATGTTGTTGTCAGTGTGTGCTGATGTTGTTGTTAGTTGTTTGCTGATGTAGTTGTCATTTTGATGCTGATGTAGTTGTCTGAATTCACTGATATGGTTGTTAGTTTTTTGCTGATGTAGTTGTCAGTGGGTGCTGATGTTGTTGTCAGTAGGGGCTGATGTTGTTGTCAGTGGGTGCTGATGTTGTTGTTAGTTGTTTGTTGATGTAGTTGTTAGTGGGTGCTGATGTAGTTGTCTGAATTCACTGATATGGTTGTTAGTTTTTTGCTAATCTAGTTGTTAGTGGGTGCTGATATAGTTGTCAGTGGGTGCTGATATAGTTGTCAGTGGGTGCTGATGTAGTTGTCAGTGGGGGCTGATGTTGTTGTCAGTGTGTGCTGATGTTGTTGTTAGTTGTTTGCTAATGTAGTTGTCATTTTGATGCTGATGTAGTTGTCTGAATTCACTGATATGGTTGTTAGTTTGTTGCTGATGTAGTTGTCAGTGGGTGCTGATATAGTTGTCAGTGGGTGCTGATGTAGTTGTTAGTGGGTGCTGATGTAGTTGTCAGTGGGGGCTGATGTTGTTGTCAGTGGGTGCTGATGTTGTTGTCAGTGGGTGCTGATGTTGTTGTTAGTTGTTTGCTGATGTAGTTGTTAGTGGGTGCTGATGTAGTTGTCTGAATTCAATGATATGGTTGTTAGTTTTTTGCTGATGTAGTTGTTAGTGGGTGCTGATGTAGTTGTCAGTGGGTGCTGATGTAGTTGTCAGTGGGGGCTGATGTTGTTGTTAGTGGGTGCTGATGTAGTTGTCAGTGGGTACTGATGTAGTTGTCAGTGGGGGCTGATGTTGTTGTCAGTGTTTGCTGATGTTGTTGTTAGTTGTTTGCTGATGTAGTTGTCATTTTGATGCTGATGTAGTTGTCAGTGGGTGCTGATGTAGTTGTCAGTGGGGGCTGATGTTGTTGTCAGTGGGGGCTGATGTTGTTGTTAGTTGTTTGCTGATGTAGTGGTCATTTTGTTGCTGATGTAGTTGTATGAATTCACTGATATGGTTGTTAGATTTTTGCTGATGTAGTTGTTAGTGGGTGCTAATATAGTTGTCAGTGGGGGTTGATGTAGTTGTCAGTGGGGGCTGATGTAGTTGTTAGTGAGGTCTGATATAGTTGTGATTGAGTCCTGATGTTGTTCATATGGGCACCTTATTATATCTCATTTTCCACCTTCTACACATACCACCAACAATGATAGAGATGCAGGAAACAATTGCCATTCTCATTCATATTAAAATGTCATGTCACCTACATCATCAAATTTACAAAACTTTCTCCTAAATATGAACTCGAGTTCGGAACAATTGCCTTAATAAAATCTGTCATACAATCATTAAGATTTATATACACTTAAAAACAAGTCAGCCTATGTAAATTATATGATTGCTTCCTAACGGCTCATCTTCCGCTTTTGCGAGTCCTCAATCATGGACAACACTTTGTCTCGCTGCGTGTTCTTTTCATGATTGACCAACCACCACAACAAGCCAATCTTCAATTCCCGGATTTCATCCTCGGAGTAGTAAGGCATTGTGTATCCATCCTCTTGCTCCTTGCCGTCCCACATTTGCAACCACGAAACAACATGAACACCACACGAGTCCCTAAAACAAGAATTATACAGAGGTGTTAACAAAACTGATCATGTAATCTGTATATTATATATATGATTGTTAAACTTAATAGACACTTACAAATCTGTTTGGACATGGACTTTAGACTATGTGACCCCCTTGGGAATTCTATCCTCGTCGTCGAACAATTGTGGCTTAACCCTTCGGAGTATGGCCATGAAATAAGTTCGCTGATATTAAAGTTGACACAATTAGATGACAATTATTAAAATGTTTTGTAACATAAGTACACATTGAAATTCAGTTCAGCTTACCACACGAGTTGCCAACTGTTCTTTTTCCTTAAAGGATTGAGGTTTTTTTGCCTTCTTGTTTGACTTGGTTGGCAATATCTTTGCATGTTCCATTTGGGTCTCTCTGCGTGAATATGTCCATGTGTCGACTAACGAATCTAGGGCGTAGAAGGTCATCGTTGTCGTGTCTACAACATAGCAGAACCAGTGAAATTGTTTTAGCGACGGTCCAAAAATGAAACGACAATCCCCGATGTTATATCTTATACGCTCGGGCAAGATTTCCGCTTCGTTGTCTTCCAATGACCAATTCAGCGGAGATCTTATCATTTTGTCCATGAAATGCGCAGTGAAAATGTGTCTGGTGACTATCCCTCCGTTCTCTAGTTGATCAGCAACCAAAGTCTTGGCTACCATACTCATGACCTGAATATGCACAAAATGTTACTACGTGAGTACTGTGTAACACATTTATTCAAGCGAAAGCAAATATCGAAAAATTACTAATGCACATCCATTTGTACTAATGCCTTACAGCAGTTATCAAGTGCACAGTCCATACCGTATCACTTAACCAAGCACGTGGTTTCAAACAACGTAGCTCTCCCCTTGTGAGGTGCCAGCCGTGCATGTCAACAAATTCCCTAAATGCCAACAAATGACAATATTAAGCATCGTATGCATTTTTTATAATATGCGTAAGTCCATGTGCACAAGTTAAATATACTTACTCCTCAGCCTCATCTTGACTTGGATGAGTAATACACAACTGGTACAGCTGCTCCTTCTCATCATAGGGCCTCTTTCCCTTTCCCTTGCGGTTTGGATCAATCCAAGGAGATTTTAACACACTGCTCCGGCTTATCACCCTCTTCGATCTTCTAATTTGATCTTCACTTCGTTCTCCCTCTTCTGCTTCAGGTTTGGCCACTTCTTCTTCAGTGGGTTCCATGTGAAGACCATCTTCAACAATAACTGTGTCCTGACGATGGTCATCCTCATCATCAATGTCTTCAATATTTTCAGCCTCATCTTCCTCATCACTCTCTTGCTCAAAGTCTTTCTCAGAGTCCCCGGAACTTGAGGGCTGGTTGTTGGGTGATTCAGTTTCATGCAAGCCTTGTTGAGGCCCTTCATCTTCCTTGGTGTCCGATGTTAATCTATCTTGAAGGGCCAACATCTCCTGTCCCAATATGGACACAAGCCTAAAATATGCGCTGCGAACTTCCTGGAAAATCAAAAATCAGTTGTTAAATCATCAACCATGGACAACAACTTGAGTAAAGGACAATACAAGAACTCATCGACATAGTATGAGCCAGCGGGAACATGTTATATGAACTAATTGTAAGAAACATTGTAACAAACATAACCCACAAAGAACCCAGCAAAATTAGATAATGTAAAAGAAATTAAATTCCCATGACAATTGTTGTCACACATTACCGGGTGAGTGAGCATCGTGTTAGGGTCAAACGAGGCCGACGGAGTCACCGATGGCTGAGGACGAGAGGCGCGAGCCAGCAGGCCTCCTTGGCTTTTTTTCTCGAGCACCACTCTGCTCTTAATCTTGTCATCAGTCCAATAAGCCATGGCCGACTCATGCTCAGCCGCTATCACATCACCCAAAGGAAAATTTTGCAAACAAAACAGCTGAAAAAAAAAAACATTTCAATGCATTAATAACAGCACTCAGCAATTGATGTATAACGTTTACATACAATCTTACTTAGAGACAACTTACCATGAGGAAGTATACACATCCTCCAACAGTTTTGCTCTTCTTACCCTTGGACTTGTGGGAGTCTTTCTTGAACTCATGGATCTGTTGGGTGAGTTCTTCAAGAATAAAGGAGGACCAATCAAAATGACCAAGTGCATCCTTAGTCAACGTTATCACCTTCAACATACGGTCACTTATATAGATGGATGCTCTTGGAGCCAAAAGTATACCTAGGCTGAATAACATAAAAAGATACTCAAAATTTTCATCTAATTTTTCTAACAACGTGTCACTGAGTGCTTTATACCTTACATTCTTGTACGCACGCCTAAAGTCTCTAAACACTGTGTTCCGCACACTAACTTTAACTTCTATGCCCTTACCCCCCACAGGTAGACCTATAAGTTGATGCACATGTTCAGGCCCTATGACTCGAGTCTCCCCTCTAATGGACACTTGCTTTGTTGGGGGGGTCAAAACATGCCATATATTGTGCAATTAAGGAACGGTTTATTTGTCGGCAACTAATTTCCACCAACCTATCAAACCCAATCGCTTTCAGCCTTGCCATGGCCTCGGGTCGTTCCTTTAACTTATGGCATACATGAATGAAACTGTTCGGTGCACACCTCGTTAGGAATGGCACTACATACTTCTCTACTTTACCAGGGCTCCTTAGTTTTTGAGCCCTCTTGGTGTATTCGTCTTTTTCGGTTGAACTCAACTTTTTCCATGATTCTCTCACTTGTAAACTTAAGTCATCATAGGTTCTTCGGTCAGCTCTTATAGCTTTCTTCCCCTTCCCCTTGCCCTTCACCTTTTGTTTTTGTACATGTTGCTTGAAGAATTCTTCTGTGTACAAGTTATAGCCAGAGAACCTTGGGTCCCTTTGAGAATTCTTCTGTCCCTTTTGTTTCATTGTAAAGCGTTGATTTCAGCACTGCAATATGCAAATTAATATGCGTTAAAGCGCAACACATGCAAGTTGTGTTCGGCCAATTCAATTCAACATTCAAGTTCGTTAAAAAGAGTAAAAACAGCAAGTTTGGGATATAGGAATTGTTAGAGATTATAAGAAAGCTATTCATGGTCATTCTCTTCTTGATAGTTTAAACTTATGAACTCCATTGGTCCTTGACATGGTATAAGAGATTTTATAACCGAATAGTCAGTAGGTTGATCCTTGCCTCTTATTATTTCCTTTTTATTAGAGTTAAATTTCATCACAAGGTATAATGGGCCTTTGCTTTATCTTCACCTCAAGTCTGATAGACTGTCATGTGAGTATGTGATAAAGACTATAATAAACTTATTCAAGAACCTTCACTTAATAGCTTAAGCTTTTGGGTGGAATGTGACAAGCATGCGGCATGTAGCAACAATGACTATGCAATGGCAGGATGCAAGTTTAGGACTAAACCAGTTATAATTGCAAAAGCAAAGCTAAAATTCACATTTCATGCAAGTCAAAGTAAAGAAAATTCAGTTGATGTCTACTTATGAGGTTAGCACATATGATGACAATATACAAACAACATATAACAGTGACTTGTCTGTAGCTACAAGAACAAATTTAGCAAACCCAATGCCCTGCAACCACAAGGTCAGATTCTCAATAATGAAACTGCAATTGATGATCCAAAAGACCAAAAACTTTGTCCTAAATTCAGATTTGATGCAAATCTGAATTCAAAGGTTTTCTCATAAAAAAAAAAAAAACTTTTCACACCATTCAGTTAAAGCTCAAATTCACAAGAGCATCAAGTACACATATGTAAAATAAGACAATAGTAATCTCAGGTAGTATCCAAGATTTGGCAACAATAATGACTTACCAAAATAGCAAATAGTTTAAATATACAACCAAAAGCTCTTACACAAAATTTTTTACAAGGATAGCACAAAATCCCAATCAAACCTTCCAAAAACCATGGTACTATAGTGACAGATTCAACAATTAAATCTCACCGTACAATACTTTTGATAATGCCAAAATATGACAGTCAGGGATTTATGCTTTCACAGTACAAACAGCCAATATATTTCAATCCCAAACATAACTCTTCGGTAACTTCTACACCCAGTACATTTCAAATCCAAAGGAAGTCAAAACGTTGTTGACAGTCTGAAGTGGATCAAATGTTTCGAAACCAACTCAATTCTTCCACCATGGATCAAGGCAAGATTAATATTCAATGAATAAGTTACAAGGAAAACCAGAAAGTTATCCAAGTGGTAGATCCCTATGATATTTCCAGAGCAGAAAATCCAACACCTCAGTCACAGATTGTCACATATCATCACTTATCAAAGAATGTTGACTGAGTGATATATATGATTGATTCTATATAAAGCCATGGACATGAAGGCAAGTGGAAAGTGAGTGTTTTTTGACGAATAACCAAAAAAACAAAAGAAAGAAAACAAAGTGAGGATAGCACTAGCAGTCTAGCACTATTGCACTAGCATATTCTTTCCCGTTAGCATATTACGGCCAAAAAAAAAAGCAAAACAAAAAACACAGACCGAAGACGCATTGCAAGCATGCAGCCACACACACGTCACAAATAGAGAAAATAAATGGACATTGGACAGTTGCAAATGCAAAACACAAAGCAAAATTGCAAATGCAAGTCGCACAGAGAAAAAGCCACAGCCCACAGAGGTTCGTTGTCGTATTTGTACCTGCGTCCTGCGACGGTCGATGGAGCCAACTCAGCCAAGCACGTAGGGACAGATTGAAGGCAAATAGAGCCGAGCACACACGCACAGATCAAACGGCACCAGTGACGGGATCGGCAAACCGGCCTTGGGCGAAATAGCGAAGGGAACTATGAAGGGCTTAGGTTCAGGAGGAGATCAGAGAATGCCGAGAACGCGAGGGAGACGACGATTTGGAATGATTTAGGGATTATGATTTTAATTTGTCTTCAACTTCAAACTGAGGGCATGAATGTGAATTTACATGGAAAGTTAATACCTATAAAGGCCCTGGGGCCTTTTCTTGTATTTGCAGACTCTTTGGGCCTTTTTTAAGTTTATTTTGATAATATGGGCCTGTACAGTGATTCTCCCCAAAAACATTGGGGTTAGGCATTGCACTCTTCTCAATGTAAAATAAGTAGAGTTTCATTTACTTTATTATCTTATTATAACTTTATTTTAAAATATTAATAACATCAAATCTTTATTTTTTTACTAATTTAGTCTCGGTTTAGCTCCAGTTTGACTCTGGTCTAATCCATTAATCCTTGATCCAGTACCGTGACCGATTCAATAATCGGTCCAGTTTAATAACCCTGGTTTTACTCAGACTTTAAACCCCAACTCCCCCCCTCCAAAAAAAAAAAAATCTAGAAAACCCCAAACTTTGTTTTAAAGTTTAAATTTAGCTCAAGACGTTTTAAATTTTTATATTGAACTCCTTGTTTATAATTTTAATGCTACCACTCTGGTTTTATTTATAAGTCCCATTTTGACTAAATCACATATACCAAGGAGATGTAGTTAGCTTAATGATTATGAGATGAATTTTCAACTTTACCCTCATTTATGATTGGTTACTTTCAACTTTTTTCTCTCTTTATTTTCATTAGTACAATTAATATGGGTAAAATTGTTACAATCTCATTTATTTGATCAAAGAAGACTTATAAATAGGACCAAATATTTTTAGTCAAAAAGAACTTATAAATAGAACCAGAGTGATAAGTTACTAGTAAAAACTGTTAGTTAGATTATTAAAGATGATAATGGTCTCCTCAGCATCAGACTCGATTAAAACATGGCTGAGCCCCCAATCTTTGGCCAGCCGAAGACCCTCCAGCAAACCCCATTCCTCTGCCACATGAGCTTGACAATCTCCAATAGATTTTGAAAACCCAGCAACCCATCTTCAAGTGTCATCACGCAATAAACCTCCACAACCAGCCTTAGCCGACTCCATGTCAGTTCCTGCATTTTGCATTTTATGTTGCCCTGAGCCCATCTTATTCTCCTGTCTCTTAATGTCCATCTCGTAATTTTTTTGGGGGTGCTAGGCCCAAGCATATAAACCTTATACGTTCTAATTGTTTTATTTAATATACGTTGACTTTTATCAAAAAAAGAAATTAGCTTTTTTTATAAATTAAATAATTTACTTATTTACGTTATGTATAATTAGATTATGTATTAATTTTTAAATTAGACAAATTAATTTTAAAAAATTTAAAAATATATATTTTAAAGTAATTTAATTAGCTTTCTCAATCTTTTAAAAAAATTAATATAACCTTATATTTAAGATAAATGGAGATAGTATCTCTAAAAAAACAAAAGGTAAGATAATATTGAAATAAGTACTATAGTAGTATTTTATATAGTACCAAAAAATTAATGCTTTTAAAACGTGTACCTTGAAAATTACACGCACAGTAAAAGTTACCCACACCCTAAAAAGTATGTATTTATAAAAAGTCAAATTAGAGTGGCCAAAGTAAAAAATTAAAGATTTTAGGATGATTAATACGAATTTTTTTAAAAAAATCAAGTTAAGAAAAAACCAAGCAGGTTCAGACCGGTTTAAAGCCGCTTCCGGTCCGGTTTCAGAACAATGGGAAATAGCCGAGACCGTGAAAATCCCGCGCAGCCGCAAAAATTCACGCTCCGCCTACGCTGTCAAATAAAATGCCTGCTAACCTTGTTAGCGGTAAATTCGCAGGGCGCCCTCGAGCCCTCCCATAGTCTTACTTCTTGTTCTTACTTGTGACTTCTGCGATAGTCCCGCGCTTGATCAAGGGATGTCTCTGAGAGCGGGTTCTCCTCTGGTTTTTCAAGATTGTGCTTAACAAGTGTTACATAGGAGTGGCGTCTTCTAAGCCCGTCATGGTATGATGCAATAGCTCATTTCTTTGGTTTACTGTTGCCTTTTATTGGAGCATCAATTCCGCAGATTATACGTAAATTTTATGATTTTTTTCTTACAGGACAATACCAGTGAATCTAGCAAACCAGTGGCTGACAAGTACAATGTTCCAGCCGCGGAAATCTTGGCGAACGAGGCTCAGGTTTGACCCATTTTCAAGTTCAAATTTCGTGTCTTCATTATAACACCTTCACCCCTTGTGTGAAGAAAGAATTACTCACCCCCTCGTGTTTTACTATTCAGCAATTACCTATTGCAGAGGCGACACCTATTTACGAGCAACTTCTCACATTGTTTCCGACAGCTGTGAGTTTTTTTATTCGGTGCTTCAGTTGTCTTCCTTAGCCGTAGTATTGTGGGATTCTATGCAGTGTCATAACTTGGTAATGCTTATCAGAGTTTGCTATTGGCACAGGCCAAGTTTTGGAAGCAATACGTGGAGGCGCATATGTCTGTAAATAATGATGATGCCATCAAACAGATTTTTAGTCGTTGCTTGTTAATCTGTCTTCAGATTCCTCTCTGGTATGTCAGTTCTTTAATCTTATGAGGCCAATGGTTGATAGAGTAAACTTGCTTTCGGATCACTATTACTGTAACTGGTGTCTATATGTTGCATCACTCGTTTTGCTCCTATTGTTTTGAATGTTAATATTCTATATGAATATGTTGTAAATTCACACTATTGTCATCTAAAATATTTGTTTTCGGATTTTTCTATCTTGACCCTCCACGGCTGTTCACCCTTTTCAGTTCTTAGGTATTGAAAGTAATTGAAGTAGTCTGCATGTCACTAGGAAGATGATATCTGGTCTTGTGCTTGTATGCTATGCTCTGACGAATTTTCCACATCTATATACCTTGAAACCATATGAATATAATAGTTCAGTGTCTGTCATGTATATCAGAGGCATTCTTAAATATCCCATTTTATGCTTTCCTTGTAAAAATGGATGAATAACCATCTTTTTATCTCAATTTCTCCTGGTATTACTTAGACTTGTTTTTTTAACTTGGCTTTGTAGGAGATGTTACATTCGTTTCATTAGAAAGGCTAATGAGAAGAAAGGGGTAGAGGGTCAAGAAGAGACTAGAAAAGCTTTTGATTTTATGCTCAACTATGTTGGTAAATCTTTTCCCGCAATCTCATCCCCTGTATCTTATATGTCATTTTATGATATCTGTGGTTTTACTTTTTACTGATCGAGGAGTCTGTTAGGGATATATTTGATTTAGAGGTCAACATGAATGAATTAATTGATGTAAACTTGGTCAAAATTCACACTGGGCCTTCTGGGCAACTGGATGTCTTGAAGTTTACTACCCTTAGAGAGAGGGTGTCTTGGCAATTAGCATGTATAACATGAAGACAGAAGCAGGTTATGCTTTGGCTTGGAGTAACTTTCTTTTTTCTTTTTTACTGATCATATGTAAATATCCTAATTTTTTAACGTGTTGGTTAACTTTTTTTGGGCATCGTTTGGTGCATCTAGCAATTGTGTATTTCAATTTTGTTTCAACTAGTTGAAGTGACCCTGCCAAATATGTGCATGAGGGATGGAAGTAACCTTCAGTTACATTTCATATGTATTCAGAGCCTTCTGTAAGATGTATTGCTGGAAAATTTCTGTTATTTGAAGTCCTTATTTATAGTTATTATTGTTTTCCCAAGACAAGATCCTTATTTTATAATACTTTCTAGGGATATTAAGGCTTGAAAATATACTTGAGGGGGTGCAGTGGAGATATCTGTTGCTTATAGTATTCAGGAAACAAAATGGTGTTTTTTCCAATTGTTTTATGAATTCCAATTATTTACAAACAGGAGCAGACATAGCATCTGGCCCTGTATGGATGGAGTACATATCCTTTTTAAAGTCATTGCCGGTGTGTATAGTTGTTCCCATATATTGTGCAAAGTAAAGATGAAAGGCATACTTAACTATTAATTTACATTTATTTTTATTGTCTTCATTTCCAGGCTCTAAACCCTCAAGAAGAATCACACCGGATGACTGCTGTGCGGAAAGCATACCAAAAGGCCATTGTTACTCCTACCCATCACATTGAGCAGCTTTGGAAGGAATATGAAAATTTTGAAAATTCTGTTAGTCGTCAGTTGGTAATATATTGGTCTTAGATATTCATACTTTTATCTGAAATCATGGTTTACTTATACCACTAGGTGTCATTCTGTGGTATTTAGTTAAGAATGTACTGAAGGCATGCTAGTCTGATGGTCAAAGTATTTCACAGGCCAAAGGATTGATATCTGAATATCAACCAAAATATACCAGTGCCAGGGCAGTATACAGGGAGAGGAAGAAATATGTTGATGAAATTGATTGGAATATGCTTGCTGTACCACCAACTGGATCTGCCAAGGCAATTTTCTGCATCTCTGTGTACTAATTCTTTTGTCAAGATTTTTGTCCGCTTGCTTAAGCTGTCAAGTATAGTGTTTTTCTGGAAATTGTGTTGTGTTAGAGGTTCATATTTGTTAAATATACTGATAAAACCAATCATGGATCTTCACTTAACTGCTCATGCTTAGGGTTTAGGGACTCCTGTTGGCCCTGTCTTTCCTAATGAAAATTTAAGTTTGGGCTCAATATATGATGGGCCCGTGTCTACATTTAAAACCTAATGAGATATTAGTGAAACCAATCACAGGTGAAAACAATTTAAGCTTTTGAGTTGAAGTGATTCTTGACAGTATGTATATTGAACATTATCCGGTGATTATTTGTCATGACTAATTGTAATTTGTTTCTTTGACAGGAAGAAGGGCAGTGGATGGCATGGAAGAGACTATTGGCTTTTGAAAAGTGAGAATTACGTTAGTCTTTCTTAGTTTTGTAGTTTTACAATCCATAACTGGTACATTATGGGGACAAAACATATAATTGATGCTGATCTTGTTCTAGGCATTTGATTTTATGTATTTGTGCAATCTTTTATTTACCGTTTCTGTTTTGATGAAAGCATGCATCTTTTAATAAGTTGATGCATCCATCAAAGATCTGGGCTTCTTAACAAGATAATAGGGGATTTTATTCAAAAGGAGAGAAAATAAGTAGGTCGTGATAGTATAAAATGCCTTCTAAGTATCATTGACATAAAGTTGCAAAGGGATGCATAAAACGCGAGAGATCTATTCCATTCCTTTATGTTTTTTTTAGGCCAACTGCCCCCTCCCGTGTTTTTATGATAAAGTAATTTTTTATAAGTAGAGAGAGAGAGAGAGAGAAGATAAAGCTGGCACTAATTTCCAATTAAGCACTGCTGATTAGAAAAGAGGTGGAGGAAGGGGGTAAACAATTACTTACGTTTTTGAGATTGAATATTCAAGTCCCTTTGCATAACCAATTAAATTATCCCCTAAAATCACCATGAGCCTTAACCCACAAGAAAGTCAGGAGTGCAACCTTAACCTTTGACAATGAAGAGAATCTTGTTGCTTCGCATTATGATGTTCCCATATACTCCAAAGATGGGTCAACATTGCATTCTTCAATATTCGTAACAACTTTTTCAGTATCATCTTTGCCTTGCTTTACCATTGAAGACGGAGTAAGGGAAAGGTCTGTTGCGCTTTTTATTTTTTGGGTTACTTTTTAATCTGAAGTTTCCTTGAAGGAATATTATTGATTTTCTGAAGGGGAATTAATGTTTTTAATGTTGTATTGATGGACTTTGGACAACAATTTGGTTTATCTAGGTTTTTCAAAAAAAAACACACAAATATTCATCTTACAGCTGGGAAGTGGGGTTGCCAATAGAACATATTTATCTTTAGAAAATCTGAAAAATTATGGTATTATGCATTTGTATGCTCATAATCATTTAGAAAAGCTATTAGATGATTATGATGCTTTGCTATCTTCACTTCTTATCTTTATTGCAATTATACTAATCTATTTGACTAAGATTAAATAATTAAAAAAGGTTCTTATTAATCATTCTGCATTCCAGAGGAAATCCACAGAGAATAGATACTGCTTCATCAAACAAGCGAATCATATTTACTTATGAGCAGGTAATCTGAAATATACTTAGTTATTATTAATTTTATCTCTTCATTTTAATCTCTCGGTACAATAAGTTCTTTGCCTCATATGTTTCATCTGAATATTTGTGTCTGTTGTCAGTGTATCTTGGTCTTGTTCAAAAGATGTAATTATTGTCCTTACTTCTGATGCATGGAGGTCTCTGAGCGTCCTCATTTGTTACTAGATGTTTAAAATATGCATCTTGAGTAGCTTTTCAACTTCAGACTCATGTTCCTAACCTTCCGTGCATCTAAGTTGTGCTAGTATAAATGGTTGGCCACATCTCATCCACAATTGGAACCGATGTGAATAATTGGATTCCTGTCTAATGGCGTCTCCATCATTTTGATGAAGGCTGTTTTTACTCGTAATTACCCTGCCCCAGAAAGAATGAAAATTTTAAGGGAAAGCTTTAGAACTGCTTACTTTGTGGGATGTTTAGGCCCAGTTTTATTAAGAGAGGGCTTGAGAGGGGGGA
The DNA here is from genome assembly GCA_034222035.1 of Acacia crassicarpa. Taxonomy (NCBI): domain Eukaryota; kingdom Viridiplantae; phylum Streptophyta; class Magnoliopsida; order Fabales; family Fabaceae; genus Acacia; species Acacia crassicarpa. The sequence continues at coordinate 63,454,474 of JAWXYG010000002.1, read as the reverse complement.
GATTTTTTTTTAATGATTGCAAAATGTTTTTAGTTTTTTTCCTCAGAAAGAAAAGGTTGGTAAAATCTCTCTGTACCAGTCATTCCCCAGTCCAAGTAGGATTTGCTATAATACTTTCACAGTTCTTAATTAACTTGTAAACGTACATCAAAAGCAACTTTACGCATCAAATTTTGTTTAGGGAAGTTCACAAGAATGATTTCTTTTGTCCTGATTCTGAATTGGAAGTGGTTGCAATAAATGAACAAATTTATCGTGACATTACTCATTATTGACCTAGTTTTTGGATAACCAAGTAGTTAATAGTATGTTGTCCATAGGAAGCATTTTTATTGAACATATAGTCGATATATCCACTGAAAGAGGAAATAAAACCTATCCCTTATTGAGATGTGGTATTAACAACATCATCAATCATGTCTTTTTCTTTTATTATTTTTCCTTTTATTTATGGGATTGCTTACTGCATTGTGCTGGTATTCAGTGTCTGATGTATCTGTACCATTATCCTGATGTATGGCATGACTATGCAACATGGCATGCAAAAAGTGGTTCAATAGATGCTGCAATCAAAGTGTTTCAGCGGTCGCTGAAGGCTCTCCCTGGTTTGTGGTCCTTTCCTTTCATTAATTTTAGTATATTTTCAAAATGCATTTACTGTTGCCTCCATATCTCAAATCTTAATTGCACCCTTAACTTTTAGTTATATTTTGTATAATGCATCATTACACATGGAAAAGGCTTTTGGATGCGCATTGAAGAAAAAAAGCTGTTTTGTGCTATGAAATCATGTGGTTATAGAAGTGTGGATATGACCCGCAGAATCCAATTTTTCTTATGTCCTCAAGACTTAAGAGTGTTGTTTTCTTTATCTTATTTTTCTCTACCTTGTCTTCGGTTGATGTCTACTGTAGAATGTATGTTGCTTAAGGTTTCACTCTTAAATCATGTGGTTATAAAAGTGTGGATATGACCTGCAGAATCCATTTTTTCTGATGTCGACTTAAGAGTAACAATTTCTTTATCTCATTTTTCTTTACCTTGTCTTCAGTTTATGTCTACTGTAGAATGTATGTTGCTTAAGGTTTGACTCTTATCCTTTGGCTGGTTTCAGTATTGCATTTAATTTTCCATCAATAAGGTTCACAAGGATTTTTTTTCCCCCTCACTTTAGTTCCACCTTTTTGACATTTCATTGATAAGCAGATTCAGAAATGCTACGTTATGCCTATGCAGAGCTGGAGGAATCTCGTGGTGCAATTCAGGTGTGACAAATTCGACAACTGCTTCAATATCTGTTACCATTTTTCTTTTACTTTAATTTTTTTTTGCTTTTTTGGTTTGATGTCAGGCTGCAAAGAAAATATATGAGAGTCTTTTGGGTGATGGTGTCAGCACAACTGCACTTGCTCATATTCAAGTAAGTCAAATAGTTCAAATATATGTTTGATGCTCATCAGAGGTGTTAGCCTGCTGGATAGTTGGGAGGTGAATATGTTAGGTACAAAAAAATGGGGGGAGGGATTGATTTGGTAATCAACAATTTTCTTCTGATTTCAATTTTGTTAAACTTTTTAAAATTCAGCTCTGATCTTTAAGTTTGCACTATTCTTTGTTGAACTATTTTAAATTTGCTCAAGCATCCCATTTATATATATTCATTTACAGAAAAGTTCTTCAGTAGAAATTTCATATCTAAAAGTGGGTTTACTCAGAGTGGTTTAGGGCCCGTTTGGATGAACTTTTAAAAGAAGTGTTTTTTTTAAAGTGCTTATTTTTTAAGCTCCTAATTAGAGCTTTTAAAAAAAGGAGCACTTTGGCTTTCTTTTGTGACTTTTACTTTTTTTAAAAAACATTATCTAAACACATAAATTAATTAAAAAAGCTTTTTTTTTTTTGCATTAAAAAAGTGTTTTTTTCCCCTCAAAAAAGCCCATCCAAATGGGCCCTTAGTTGATTAAATATCATTTCATTCTTTTTTGACTAAAATTTTCATTCTAGTAAAATATGTGCTATCAAAGACGGGTCAAACTTCCTTCCAAAAAATGTAATATCCGTGTTTCATGCTGCAGTTCATTCGCTTCCTAAGAAGAACAGAAGGTGTTGAAGCAGCTCGGAAGTACTTTCTTGATGCTCGTAAATCCCAGAATTGCACTTATCATGTTTATATTGCTTATGCCATGATGACCTTTTGTCTTGATAAGGACCCAAAGGTGCCACAATTTTCTCCTTTCCTTATACAACAGTTACTTTAGGTCAATTCCATTTTTTACTGTAAATAGCAGGGTTATATTATCTACAGAATCGTATGCCTGGTTGTTATTTCTATTCATTCTGCTGCTCTAAATTTGCAAGCAATTTTCATGTTTATGGTGCATGCTTGGATATGTCATTCTATGAATTTGTGCGTGTATGTTGAAAGAATGAGCAAGGAGCTGTCTGTCATTAATTTGCAATTGATGTTTCACAAATATTGGTGCCATTATTCCCTGTCAGTCTAAGAATGCATGCTCAATCAGAGTATGTCACCGCCAATACCCTTCTTGCCCTTGGCGTCTCCTTCATGGGGTGCACTAAATGTAAAATTGTTCTAATTTTTAGCAAAGAATAAGGCCAAAAACATAAACTGTTGGCAAATAAGCTTTGAATCACTGCATGATAATTGCTCAATTCATGCAGATGGCGCACAATGTTTTTGAAGCTGGGCTAAAACGGTTCATGCATGATCCAGTTTACATTCTTGAGTGAGTTCTTCGACCAACTGAACAACCCTTTTCCTACTGTACTTTGTTGATCACCTCTCTGACACTTAGTGGTAACTAGTTTGTTGTAATATTAATGTTATCATTTGAAAAAGGACATCATTTGGGGACTTCCTCCGCCCTCTTCTATCTTCATGCGCAGCTCACGGGCATCCTCCTTTGTACTATATGCTGTCATGCATTTTAATTAGTTCATGCCTGAGTGGTAGTTGACTTGTTTCTTTGATTTAACTAAGAAACATTAATATTATTGTAATATAAATGTTATCACATGGAGTGTGCATAAGATTTATTATTATTATTTCTGTTTTTGGTGGTGATTTCTGTGTGTCGTTAATGATTTTTCTTATATTCAGATTTTTATTTGGCTAGCTAGTTATCTTAACTGTAGCTGGATCTATGGTAATACATTTTGCTGGTACTTGTACCTGCTTTTTTGGCCATGGGTGTTATTTTTGTTGGTGTCAAACCGTGCAGTCTCAGAATTGTTTTCTGTACTGTTGCTAAAATTATCGGAGCTTCTTTGTTTGTTTTGTCAACATGAATCATGGATTTATTATACTGGTAAACCTTGAGCTCTTCATATGGTAACAGAACTTGCTTAAATATTTAGCAATGTGAGTGTCTGTTTATCTACTCACAAAATGAAATACCTCAAAATATTTGCTCCTGGTTGCTCCATGTTATTATTGAATCCTTCTGAAAAGTGTATTCCTACTTTTGTTCTAATTTTATACAGTGATTGGCAATTGTGATTGATTTTCATGATAATTCAGATATGCAGATTTCTTGACACGTTTGAATGATGACCAAAATATACGGGCTCTGTTTGAACGGGCTTTAAGTTCACTTCCGCCTGATGAGTCAGTTGAGGTATGCCACATCTTCTTATCTCTTATTTTTGCCCCTACCAGAAATAACTGTTTTCCTAAATAAGTGCTGTAAATGTTACTCCATTCTAGCCTGATTGGCAAAGAATTTAAGAATCATAGGTTATGTGGGACCTGAAAAAGAACTACTGCTGTTGTACAATAAAATGCTCAAGTCTTGTTTTGCCCCCTGTGGAAATATTTGTTTTCCGTACGAAATACTGCTTACCATGTACTCCATTTAATGCCTAATGGCTTTGGTGTTTACCATTTCTTTGATGAACGTTTGAAGAATAATGCATGCTATTGGAGACACCAAATCTTTGGATGTGGAGATTTCATAAGGGAATGCATTTGAGGTTTGATGGATGTTTCTCTAACGTGGGATAATTAGTTTTTTTTATGACTGTTTGTATGACTCTATTACATTGATAGATGATATAGTTGATGCTGTCTGGTGGAAGGTCTTTATTGCTGACAATTGTTATGGAATTCAATGATCACGTGTTCAAGGGTCTCTCTATTTGAAATCATTCAATAGCCAGATGTATAATACTTTTGAATTTTTCTTTTTGCAATACTTATGAGCAGTATTGGGACATTGTTATTTAGAGATGCATGACATTTTCCATATTGTTGAAAGTTTGACGCTGTATTCTTTTCACTTGTAATTTATGCTGTGTTCTTTTGCCTTGTAATTTATTCTATTATTTAGCTCTGTATGTCTATTCGATGTTGCTTACAGGCTTCATTGTGAATGTGGTTGTAGTATACTTGCAATTCCAATGTAGCTGTTACATATTTATATTTGCAGGTCTGGAAAAAGTTCACCCAATTTGAGCAAACTTATGGAGACCTTGCTAGCATGTTGAAGGTGATCTCATTAGGTTTTGTGTACATATGTATTATATCAAAATTAGGCTTATCAAATTTCTACTTTTCAGCAATAGATTGTTTTTTTTTTCCTCGTATAAAGTTATATCGTTTTAAAAGTTTTAGTTGGCTTTTTGGGAAATAGTATGTTTGTCAAAGATCCACTACTAGGATACATTATGACTGTTAGGAAAGGGCCGAGGATCATCTGAAGCTGATTTTTTAAGAAAGTCCAAGGGCATTATTCTTTCATCTTGTAATCCATGGATTCAAAGCAAACTTTTTCTCCCAGATATTCTGCAATAATAATTGGAAACAAGATCTTGTGGGATGGCAAGAAAATGTAAAATGGTCACTATCCGCTTTGATTTACCAGATATTTTGTTATTTCCTTTGTTAACTAATTTATCTACTTTATTTTATTACCCTGCTATTGGAGGCTGTGTATCTCTATGAAAAAGTTTCTTGATTTGCATTTGAATACTATACATAGGTTGAGCAAAGAAGAAAAGAAGCACTCTCTGGAACAGGTGAAGATGGAACATCAGCATTGGAGAGCTCTCTGCAGGATGTTGTTTCACGGTATAGTTTTATGGAGCTTTGGCCATGCTCCTCGAAGGATCTTGATCATTTAGCTCGGGAGGAGGTACTAGTTTTTTTAACCCCTCTTTGGGGTCTGGTCCTAAACGTATTTTTTTCTCGTTAAAGTTGAAATGTATTGCAGAGCCTATTGTGTGTCTCATTAGCATCTGATGTTGAGCATCCATGAAGCTCATTTTACATTTGCCTGAATTTTCCCCAATGAAAGAAAATAGAAAAATCCTTGGCATCAGCATTAGCAATTTCGCTTCTTAACTATAATCAGTGACAAGGTTTTGGAATAAGGTCATACTTGGATTTTACCAATTTTTTGAAAGAAAGTTTGGACGTATTAACATCGGGTGGGTAGTTTCCCACCTTAAATGTGGTTTACTTGGAGTGACATCAACCTTGTGACTAAATTAACGAATCAAGTAGAATTCAGATTATTGATGATTCAAATTTGTTCCAGTTTGAGGTAGTTAGAATTCAGTTAGATCATCGTTTATAACTTACTAGTTTCTGTCACTACATTTTTTGGGCATACGAAGACTGATTTTCTTACGTCCCTATGCAGTTTTAATTTTGAAATGTTGGATCTAATTATTGTTACAAATTGATATACGTATTAAGGATATTATAGTAAATAAATAGAGAGTTAGTTAGATGAGAGAGAATTGGCATGGCCAACGTGAGCACTGTGAGCGTATGCATATATATGATGTACTGGTCCTTTCCAGGGTGTGAATGAAATTGTTTCTGTTTCCTATTTTCTCTCGTATCAAAGGTATCAGAGCCCTCTGTTCTGGCCATGGCCCCGCCGGACACATTGTCCCAGGACCGTCTGGCTGATCTGGAGCTCCGCCTGGAGACGCTTCACACGACCATGCACGCTAAGTTTGAACAGAGCGCACAAGACATTACTGATCTCAAGCAAACGGCCGTTCGACTTGAGGAATTCCTGAAAGGATTGGAGGCTCGATTTCCGCCGACGCCCTCGCCAAACACAGGCAAGCAACCGCAAACGCACTTGCAACCTCCTCCTGGCAGTCACGACGGAGGATCTGGCTCTATCTCTTCTGCTCGTATTCCTTCCTTTGGTTCCTTCCACGAGTTGCAACATCCATAGCAAGCTTCATCTTATTTATTCCCACGAAACAGAGCCGTGTTGAGTTTCCGAGGTTCGATGGCTCTGACTTCAGCGGCTGGGCTTATCGCTGCCGCCAATTCTTTGAAGTTGACGGCACTCCACCGGAGCATCGCATCCGTCTGCTGAGTATCCACCTTGAGGGCCATGCTCTTCGATGGCACCAAACCTTTATGAGGCACCGTTCCTTTGCCGAAGTCCGTTGGGATGAGTACTTTATCCACATGGAAGCTAAATTCGCTGACATTCGCGTTGAGCATCCTCTGATTGCTCTGAAGAAATTACAACAGGCCGCTGGACTGGTCGTTGATTATGAGAAGCAATTCGACGAGCTGCTGTCGGAGATCGATGTTCCTGAATCCATCGCTGTGAATCTCTTTATCGGGGGCCTCCGTTCGGATATTCGCCAATTTGTGCTCAACTTCTCTCCACCGTCACTTGCCAGCGCTACCTCCTCGGCCAGGTTGCAAGAGGCAACCATTCGGACCCTTCATGAACACGCACCGGAGCGTGATCGTCGTTTTCCCTCAAACGGACAGTCGCTAGACTCGGATCTCAGGTCTTCGGCAGTTATGGGCTCTAAAACTGGCCCAAACCCATTCCTCCATTCGGATCCACCCAAGCTTCCGGTTCAGCTATCCAAACCCGGTACCACATCGTCCCCCTCTGGCTCAATTTCGACCCCATCTTCTACACCATCTTCTGGGTCCATCTCGAAGCCCACACGCCAATTGACTAAGCGTGAGATGGATGACCGTCGCCGACAAGGTCTGTGCTATTGGTGCCCTGCGAAATACTCCTCTGGTCACCAGTGTCAAGCTTCTCAGGCCTACATGCTAGTCGTGGATGATGATGACGATTACTTTGAGGATGTGCTGGACGCCACTGCCGGGGTGACTGACAGCCGTGTTCACGCCCTTGAGGGCTCTCTCCATCCTTCCACCCTCAAACCCCTCGCTCGACTCAAGAATCCAGCCTCCTACTCCACCTGAAGCTGCTACACGGGCGAACCTTACTGACATTCCATACCAGTCTTTAATTTCATTCACTGTGCTGATGTTATCCTTGTGGACAAGGATTATTTTTAGGGGAGGAGTAATGATATACGTATTAAGGATATTATAGTAAATAAATAGAGAGTTAGTTAGATGAGAGAGAGATAGTTAGATGAGAGAGAATTGGCATGGCCAACGTGAGCACTGTAAGCGTATGCATATATATGACGTACTGGTCCTTTCCAGGGTGTGAATGAAATTGTTTCTGTTTCCTATTTTCTCTCGTATCACAAATCTACTGCAAATTTTTAGAATAAGCGTCGCTTAGATTAGTTGGGTTAATTCCAGTGAAATAGAAGAGTTCTTACATGAACATTGCCAGCAAGTTTGCCCATAGAATCCCATAAAATGGTCCAAGAAGATAAACTACATTAAAGTAGGCGATGAGAAGAAAGTTGAAGAACAGAAAACCAAGAGGCTAACAATCTGGAGTATAATAAGTAATGGTAGCAGTAATTGTCTGCAGATTTGATGTGAACATCGTAATAACCAACATCAACAGTTATTCATTGCTTAGTGCAGAAAAGTCTATAATGAAATATAGCCATCAGGATTTAGGACTGATATTAGTCATATCATGACAAAGACAAAGCTTGATTCTTATAAATATAATAATAGCATCATTTCAATATTTTCAATTCTGGTCAAAGTATTATTTACTATTATTTTTCAGACAAATCTGCTTTTGATGAACACTAACTTGTGAAAAGGTTTCTATTCACAAGATTGTGTTTATGAGCCTGTTTGACATAGCTTCATAAGTTAAAATAAATCCATCTAAAGCACATCATAAGTAGAAGCCAATTATTTGGATGTTTGGGTAGTTCAATTTTTTGATGGGCTTCTGCACATGAAGCTACTTTTTATCCCATCACTTGTGAAGCCCAAAATACTTGCTTCGATCCAATCAAAAAAGCTTCTCATCAATTGAAGCTGTGGGCTCTTTGAAAAATGACCATTGCACCCCCCCCCCCCCCCCCCCCCAAAAAAAAGCCTCTCTCCTCCTTCAAGCCTCTCATCAATTTACGTTGGGGATTCTCGCTGGGAATTTCACCAACTATTTTCATATTCAAAATTTAATGGGTAAAAATTTACATATTATTGAGTTCATTAGTTCAAAATTGTTGAGTCTCTGTAAACATTTTTTTTTTTTTTGGGCCAACATGAAAACAATATAATTTGATGGGTAAAAATTTACATATTACCATTAAATACTAATAATCGTTCGTATTAACTTGCTCATTACCAACTTGTAGGGGATAGGTTTATTTAAGTACTTTATTGTATTGTAATTTTTTTAATGGTAATTTTACTATTTTGATTTAGAAAATTTAAATTTAAATTTAATTTTTTACCCCAAATTATCACTTTTTATACAACACACACATATATATGATTCATGCCCTTTTCAGTCATTTTTTATCTCATTTATTTTTTCAAAAGCTATGCCAAACAAGTACTCATCAAGAAAAAAACCACTTCTGCCATTGCTATCTAAACACAAATCACATTAGAAAAAGTCCATCAGAAGAAAAGTCCAGTAAGAAAAGTCCATCAGAAAAAAAAGCCACTTCTACTGCCGCTATCTCAAATGGGCTCGATATTGTTGAGAATTTTTCCTTTTCTCATGTTTGTGGTCTGTATTTTTGTCTGTAAATTGTCCTATGTAGTAATTCACTGTTCATTTCTGCCTCTTTAGTGGCTTTCAAAAAATATCAATAAGAAAGTGGAGAAGTCCCTTCTGCCCAACGGAACCAGCCTTTTAGGTACGCATCTTATAAATTTTATCCTCACGACTGACTTCTCATTATGCCTTCTTATGTGGTAAATGCTGCACTATTGGTGCAGACAAGGTGTCTACCGGAACAACAAACATTTCAGCTATGTCAACAAAGGTTGTTTATCCTGATACCTCAAAGATGGTGATCTATGATCCTACGGTTAACCCTGGTATGCAACCCATGCTGTTTAAATTTGATTAACATTTACTGATACTGATGTTATAACATTCGTTCGACAATACATTCTCCTTCCTAACTAACTTCCTTTTTTGTATGTCATTCATATTAGATCGTTGATTTAATCTCTCAATTCCTCTCTTTTTTACTATCCCTATGTTTTATTTTCTTTCCTACTATATCATAATATCCCAGACAGAATAGTGCAAACAAGAGGCACGGAAACGGGATAACACCAACATGTGAAAAGCCATGATTCCGAGAATAAATAGTTAAATACTTTTGATGACATACACAATATTCCAACACTTCTTCTCTTCTTGATGTCATGTGATATTTTATTTCCCATTAAAGGTGCAGTATCAAGACCTGGAAACAAGAGAATTGATCTTACTTTTCTAGTGTCTCTGTAAAGTCACATAACTCAGATGCGTCCTATATGTCTACTTACATCCGCTGCTCATTTTTGAGCCATTTATATAGGCTGCTTTACACATCGAGTGTCTACTATATATAAGGTATAAAAGAACAGGAGGAAGAGAGACGAGAGTTTATACAAGCATGTGATAGTTAAATCAATTCACCACGTATTAAAAGTTTTGTTGAAGTGCATGATAATTCCAAGATGGCCATCTAAGTTCTAAGCAATGGCTATGCCTCGTTTATTTTCCTTTCTAGCTTCATTAATTTTGCTTGAGTTGTGGTTCCAAATCCTAATTTATTCTTTTGAATTTGATGGGGTTCTATCACATATTATATCAGTTCAATAGAAGAAGAGCATTAAGTGTCATTTTAGTTCCATCATAAGTACTGCAAAGGAAAAAAATTCCTTACTAGAAGCAAAGCGCTAGTTAAAAGGGATTATTTATTATGGGCATTGTTTCAAATATCAAGGTTCGGGAGAGGTGAGTTTTTCTTTGGTAATCCCTTTACATTGGTTGATTGATGAACAATAGGAATGCTATTGCTGGTTAATTTTTACAAGAACAACCATACTGGAGTTTCTGTTTCGTCTGTGACATTCTTACTGGATGACTGCAATTAACAGGTGGAGGGACAAATGCTTTTGATGAAATTCTCAGAGCTACACCACCTGCTTTAATAGCATTTTTATCAAATCTTCCTGCAGTTGAGGGTAATTTTCCTAATTCCATGACCTGTGATATAAATCCAGCATTTTTTCAATAATGAATTTTCCAAATTCCATGACCTGTGATATAAATTCAGCACTTGTTCAATAATGTTGCTCTGTTTTGTAAACATTTGATTTAAGAACATATCAGAAATGAATATGGGTTTTGTTGGTGAATGAGCCAATTTTGTTTGATTCTCTTTTCCCTTCTTCCTTTACCACTTGTTTGTTTTGTTGTTCTGTTCCCCCCCTTCTATTTACCCCTTCAAGGTCTTCGTTTCTAGATTTTTTGTGCTAGGCTTGAAGGAGACACCATATTTGTTGTTGTTCATGGCCATGAAAACTTGAGTTGTCTTACTCTTGTTTGTTTAGTGATATTTGCTGCCTGTGTCCACAATTTTTGTTGCCTATGACATTTGGAAAACTTCTGGAATCCTGAGGAATTTGACGAATTTGGGATTTTTTTTAAAAAAAAAAACTGGAGTAACAGGACTAAACTACTTGTTTGATCATGTTCACCTGGGTTATCTTAATCACCTGGTACTGAAATGTGTTATCACAATGACAGGTCCAACACCAAACGTCGATGTTGTGTTATCAATTTGCTTGCAGAGTGACTTACCAATAGCACAAAGTGGGAAGATAGGGACGCCAGCAAGATTGCCAACAGGTCCTGCACCTTCTACAAGTGAAATTTCTGGTTCAAGCAAGTCGCACCCCATGCCAAGTGCCTCATCTTTTAAACCAACCGGTAGAAGACAACATGGAAAGAGGAGGGAATTAGACAGTATGTGCATCATCCTTGCTGACCAAACTCATTGCCATTTTTCTTTTGAAAATTTGATAAATATGCAGTTTTACTTGAGAATATTCTGCATAAATCTCATCCTTGGTGCCGCCTCTTAGATATTTCTGCCATATAAAATCATAATATTTTGGGTGGTCAAATTTTTAATTGTTGGTCTAATTTAGCAAGGTTATTAAACTGGACCGGCCAGGGTTTTGGGTTAAGGGTCAGTAACCGCTAAGAAATTGAAGATTTCCGGGTTATTAATATGAAATTCTTAAGAAAATAAGAAGTTGATTTTTTTAAAAAAATAAAAAATAGTAAACTTGGTTGATGCCTAACCAGCCAGACTGGTTTACTGACCAATCAACTAGTTTTGGGCCAAACTAGCTAGTCCGGTCCGGGTTTCAAGACTCTATAATTTATTTATTGAGGAGTGAACTTCTATATTTGCCACTTTGCTTTACTAGCATGTCTTATGCTTGCTTCGGATTCTTTTCTGAAGCTGAGCTGGCATTTTAGTCGTCAAATCTAAATTGATATTATTTACAACTCATCAATTTTTAATTATTAGGTAATACTATGGCTTGTGATTTTATTTATACTTGAACGGCCCCCCATCTTCATATGGAGCCGCATCTGCACTTCGGAGTTTTCATTTCTGTCTGATTTGTTATGTGCATCCCTGCATCCTCAATAATGGAGATTATTAGTTGCTTCTTTGGAATATGTTCCTGTTCATCATATGAGCAATCAATACTGGGATTTTCTTTTACTTCAAAGTTCCAGTTTCCCTTTTGAAGATTTTAATAAAATATAAATTTCCAGGGCAAGAGGATGATGATACAACAACTGTCCAAAGCCAACCCCTTCCTCAAGATGCTTTTCGGATCCGACAGTTTCAGAAAGCTAGAGCCAGTAGCACATCACAAACTGGATCTGTCTCGTATGGAAGTGCATTTTCTGGTGATTTGTCTGGTAGCACTGGCTGAAACTTTTTTGTTGGAGACCAGAGGTTTGATTCTCCCATGCCTGGAGGAAAATCTTCAACACATGACACATAGCTCTTGGTCCAATATAGTTTAGTTGGAGATAAATCCCTCATTTGGTTTAGAACAGGGTAAGAGGGAGAATAGTTGTGCCCCTTCCTGTATCATACAAAAAAAAAAAACTCATACTTATCTAGTTAACAGTACGTTTATATTTCTTTCTATTAAATGAAGAGTAAAATAGGAATTTGAGCAAAAAAGAAGAGTAAAATAGGAAGAATTTTTTTAATGTTCATGGTAAATGGTACTTTATCTTATATGTAACATCAAAATCCTTTTTAAATTTGCTTATATGAGTCTGGGGGTATATGAATGAGTAATAGTGACGCTAATTTTCTTCTCTCATGGAAATGATTAACATATACAAAAAGAGTGAAAGAAAAGTGTGTATGATATATGCTATTACAAAATATGTGAATTTGAATCAAATCACTCGCCACAAGTGACTCCCACTGTCACACTTCAACACACCATAGACCCGTTTTTTTTTTTCCCCTGTTAAATAAATAGGGAGCACTAAGCAATCCTGACCATTGATAAAGTTAGTGAGAGCACGGACGGGCCGTTGATTGGGTGCTAAGCGCTCCTTGTTAAGTACTTTGCTTGGCAGGGAAATCAAAGCCAATTTTAGCACCACACTAAGTAATCATTTTCTTAAATAGAAATAAGCTTGGACATTATTACCAGTACTGGGATTACACGTGTCATTGTTAGGAGCTAATCCCATTTGCCACCCAACTACTTCATTCTTCACCCAGCTTGGAGCTACTGCTCAACTGAATCCCATTTTCCTATTTAGTATTATGCTTTCAACCAAACACATGATATCATACATTAAATTATGAACACCATGGTTCAATGTTTAGTTTTTTACTATATAATTAATAATATTGATTCTATTCTTCTTTCGGTTATCACACATCTACACCGCTTCATGCCAGACATTTGAGTACAGAGGCCACTAATATAACATGCAAACTAATAAGTTTAAACTGACCAATTTGTTTTCAAAATCTTCAATTAATGAATAGTTTTTTTTTTCCTTTTCAATTTTTGTTTTTACGGATAACCATAAGCCACAAGATGTTCAGTGGTAGCCTTAAGTTTGGGAAGCTTGACCCTTGGTGGTTCAGTGGCAGCACGACGAGAACCTTGTGGATAGAAAACAATGTACACTGAGGCATCATTAGCAAGTTCTAGATCATACACACGTTGTCCTGCTCCATATTCCCCTAGAAGTTGGTAAGACCTCTCTGATTGATCCATTGCCACACACATATCATCACCACCTGCTCAAATTCAAACACAAACACAACACATAATTATTTTTTGATACAAGGCGATGGGGAGGGGGATCGAACCTAGGACCAATTTCAAAGCGTTTTTTTTATAGAGTGAAGTGTGACTCACAAGCAGCTAGTTCTATCTGTGTCTGGTATATAAAATCTAGAACAGCAGAAATGTCTTTCTCAAACTGATGAAACGGCCCACTTTGAAACTCCATCTTTCTCAGCTTACAAATTCCCTCTCCCAGCTCCATCATTGCTCCTTTGTGGTTCTAACCAGCCAATCCCACGCACAATTCTCAAATCAAAACTCAAAACCAAAATCTAAATCAGAGGGAAAATGGAAAAGAAATGGAAACTTTCATGAGAAATGTAAAAACCTGGTTGAAGAGGTGATGAAATCCGACAGCACATTGTAGAATACCGTGAATCAGAGTTCTGGTAGGATCCTCAGCTTCGTGCCATAGAGCTTCAAGATAGTCATGGCACTTGTAGTAATCTCGGCCGTTGAATAAAGCCACTGCTTCATCAAAGTTGTGATCTTCAGTGTCCTCATCATCTTCATCCGTGAAATACCTGTAAGAAACAGAGAAGAACTTGGAGTTTGATCTGCTTCTGTGGTTTAGGCGCAGCTTTAATGGAGTCAGTGAGCTGAAAGATTGTGAAGAAAAAGAAATGGGGTTGTCAAGAGGAGGTAGAAGAAATGGAAGGCAGCGTTGAGAGGAGACATGAGAAATGGGGGGAACAAGAGCCATAGATGATGAAAGTGATGATTGGGGCGAAATATTTCTTTGCCTTAGCCAAATTTTTCTTTTGTTTTTCAGTTTGTGGTGGTGGTGGAAATTCGTGGCTAGGAGGAAAGTCCTGTTAGATTCATCCTTGTACGACTCTTTCTCTTAGATTTTATCATATGATATTTCTTGCTACAAATTTGAAACAAAGAGTGAACTATAAAATTGCTCCTTTTGATCGAATGGGTATGTTCTGTCGGTTTTTGTACGGAACCGTTTGCGACTGTTCCCATAGTGCTTTAACCTCACACGTGTTGGGGGTAAAGCGTAAAAATGTACATGTCCTTTGGTTTGAGGAGTGTCCAGTAGTAAGTGTTTTTTTAAGGTGTAAAAGTGACTACATGATTACAAATTAAGTGTAAAAATATCGTTTGACTATTAAGTTTGACTTTGATCGTTAAATTTGACTTTTTTTTTTGTGCTGATTGGATGATGACGTGACTTTCAAAAGTGTAAAAATACACATATGGTTTAACTAAAAGAATACCAACACTAAGCGCTTTTTTTAGGCAACAAAATATCATTTGATTGTCAGTTTGATTTTTTTTTTCTTTTGCTGATTGACCGATAACGTGGCTTTCAAAACAACTACGTGAGCCGTAAGCATTTTGGTACTTTTAGAAAAATAGCGTGAGCCTCGTTACAAACGGTAACAAATGTTAGTCTCATTTGTGGTACTTTTGCACCCAAGCAGAATTTATGGTGCTGGTTACACTTTTGGTATAAGCTGGTGAGTGTTTTTAGTCCTTAATCTTTATATATATATATATATATATATATATATATATATATATATATATATATATATGCATCCGGTGACTAAAATATTTTGCGATGGAATTTGGAAATATTTTTTCCGGTGCATCCATTATTTTTAAAGTGTATTTTTTGTGCAATTTTGTGCTTAATAATTTAGATGGTTTGGGTGTTTGATACATATTAAAAAATATTTTAGAGTGTTAAATGCACATGGAAAAATACTTCTTAAATGCACCAAAAATAATTTAGGATGTTGGGTGGACTTGAAAAAAATATTTCAGTGTGTTAAGTGCATCACAAAATATTTTAAGATTTGGATCTGCCTAAAAAAATTATTTTATTGCACTGCATACACCTTAATTTTTTTGGTTTTGGCATGAGTAGAAAAGTTTTATTGTTTTTTTTTCTCAAAAATTTTTATTGTTCATACGTAGGAAGATATTTAAATTCAGATTTTATGATTAAATGGAACACTTGTTTAATAACAGTTTTGATAATTTACCAATGTGTCGGCAAATTTTTTTTTTTTTGCCAATATGTAATTGGTGAATATATAACATTTATTTCAAATATGTTTTATATGAAATATTAATATCAATACCCGAAACATGCCTTATATTAAGGACATGAGAAAGCATTATTTTTTAGGAAATGATATTTGTCAGGAAAAAATTTATCCTATCCAATATTGTATTACATATACTCCTCCAATTCTTAATATAAGACATATTTAAGGAATTCATTTTGATCCTAAATATAAGACAAAGTTTACATATTTGTCAATTTTTTCCTAATTTATCCTTATTGGAGCTTACTCAACAATAATAAAAGAGGATAAAGAATAAGGGAATTAAGAAAGATGGTTAAGGTATTCTAAAAAATACATATCATATTAATTAACTCAACTTATTTCTTTAATCTAATTAAATTAAATAAATATATGTTAATATTAAAGACAAGAGGGCTACCAATACCATCAAAGAAGTGATAATACAATACAATATCTTGTACAGTGAGCAGACGCATGATATAATATCTTATATAGTGTCATATCAACTGTTGCATAATATTTAAATTCAAAGCTCTATCATGTCGGCTCATATCTTAGTAAAATCTTATAATACTAGGTCTCATATTTTACAGCGTGCCAGCAGTCCCTAAATCTAATGGAACTGAGGTTTCTAATGTTCTTGTAGTGCCTTCATCTCTCAAAAATTTATTATTATTATTATTATTATTATTTTCTGGTAATTATCAGATTCTCAAAAGTTTACAATTCAAAACTAAGCGATTTTACGTGTAAGAAAAATATTAAAATGTCACTAATTTTTTGTTTAATCTAATAAAAAACAAGAACAAATAAAGGAGGCACATTGAACTCAAATTTAACGTGTAGTTAAAATCAAACTATGATTATGTACCAAAAAATAAGGCTATATATGATTCAAAAGTAATACATTTCTCCTAAGACTAATAACCAACGACTTCCTGTTACTTACTTACAGATACTTATATATAATAAGGTCTTTAGTTAAAAATCAAGCGCAATTACTAGGTAGCTGAATCAATAAAATAAGAGGAATACTAGAATCACAAATTTATACTTCAAATGGAAGTAGAGGAAAAAAAAAAAAAACACTATTTCCATGTCATTGGTTTATGACAAAACATTATTAGCCAAAACCCTATGCATTTTACGGGGATTTAACAGACGCGCTCATCTGCTCAATAACAGAAGCAAACGTCTAGGAAGCAACGAAGCATCAGATCCTAGTCAATGGACAACTACTAGGCTCCAGAACCAATAATAGTATATACTATTGATTTTTACTTTTTATGACAGAAAAGTTGTTATACTTTTTAGCCAAAAACAATATGCCAATATGGGGCGTGTATATTTTAAGAGGGGTATAACAGACTGGCTTATCTGCTCAAGACACAGAAGAAGCCTTATCATAAGCACCACATCATCTGTTCCTAGTCAATGAACAGTTATAGAGTAAACACTGACAACGAAACAAATAAGTACAAGAACTACCAGGTAAAAAGAATCCTTGCTTGATGAGATAGAAAAAGAAGGTAACCAAGTCTTTCTCTAGAGCATATGTCAGCCCACCTGATAAAGAGCTACACATAAATTGTCTAGAGTCAGGCAATAAAGCAGTGCATGTTACCTAGAAGATTAATGGTGACCCACCACCCACTTCTTTCCCAAATCAATCCGCCTGATGAGCTTGATTGCGTGAAAACCACAAAGACAGTTCTTTATGGTCTCTTTAGAGTTCAGACAGACCTTCTTCCCTAAATGTCAAATGGAATGGACCCTCACATACATTCCCATTGATCTCTGGCTCATATTTGATGTCAAGATGGGACTTGCTTCTTTCCTAATTGCTTGAATCAGCCCACCAAACCTGTCACGCGTAGTCACATTAAGGGAAATAAAGGTTACTTTGAAACTAAGGAAAAGAAAGTAGAAATATTCGAGTTTAGTAGATCTTGAGTGAAGATGCTATACATCAGGGGTGAAAAAGTGATTCAATCCAGAAACTTTTTAGATATCTTGATTGATTTGCAGTCATATTATACTTATGAGGCATACAATATGGATCCAACAAGGGCTTCGATCGCATTGAGTGATGCTCCCCAGCTTCACATGGCATATGTCTCTGACTTTTTCTAAGTGAGGCTTCACACATTAAGATAAGCCAACACATGGAAAAGCCTAACATTTTTACCTTATATATCATCAGGAAATCCCATCTCTTCACATGTCCTATTATCCTTATCAAAAGCAGCTAGCATGATTTTTTTTTTTTTTCCCTGAATTGAAGAAACCGTACTTCATAGCAAGCAGGTCTCTGCTGCTTGAATGTTATATGTTGCGCACGGTGTCTGCTAACCTAAGCTACTGTAAAACACACAACTCACAAGGAATTACAATTTGTTACAATGATTGATCTCTTGACAGAGATTGCCGGTAACAAATGGTCATAAATCTTGATGCAACCAAATTATGAACTGCCACATGTCATTGGTTTTTCTATCATTCTATCCACAAGGATGTGTCATAATTTAGCTGGGATGCTGTAGTTTAAATTCACTGACTTTTGTCGTTTACTTATAATGCATCAAGAAGGCATATGCCTGAGGCCGATCATAAATTAGAAGTTTGTTATGTAGAATGTGAAGGGAAAAGGAGAGGTGGGGAAGAATAAGCAGTTTTTACTGCTTGCATGATTGATGACAGGACAAGTTGGCACATTAGGAATTTAGGACACATAGCCCTGAACTCGTATATATCAACATATGCAGAAGTAATTTCAGAGGATACAGCTCCACTATTCAGTTTCATCTTCAGCTCTGCCAGTTACAAATGTATTTTTAATTAATATCTCACGCAAGAGCAAGCAAGATGGAAAGAACAACAGTGATGAAGACCTTTCATGGGAACCTGATGCCTCCCAAGTCTCCTGCTCTGAGAAATGGAGATGCATCGTTCTCTTCTTATCTGAGGCCCGATGAGGCAATTAGTTGCCAACGACATCTCAACATTGGCCTTGGTGGATGTAGAGCCCATGATGATTCTGAGCTCAGTATATTCGATGCCCACAAGTATTTCAACGAAGCAACCAACAGTGACATACAAAAGGTAAGCATTAGCAGCAACAGTAGAGTATCCCCACTGGTTAATTTGAACGTCGAACACAATCCAGAGCGGGGTAATATTACAGAGCCCAGACGACACTCCTCTGCTTCATCTTTTGATGGCTATTCCCACATCAGGAACTACAGAGCTCGTTCTTTTCATGCTGCAACTCCAACAGCCTCCTCGGAAGCCAGTTGGAATAGCCAAACCGGTTTGCTCTCTCATCCTCCTGGAGCTATTTCAGTCTCTTTGAAGAATCCACCTCATCCCACTGATCCCAACAGGAAGTTGAGAGATTCATTGTGTAAACCCATATGGCTTTTTCGAAGAAAATGTCCTTGCAATGGTAAGAAATCCGTTGAAGTGAAGGAAAATCCATTAGAACACAAAACTCAAATGGCACAAACACCACCACCACCTCCACGTTTATCGAACAGCCAAATAACCAGAGATTCTCTGAACCTCAAAAGGCAGGACCTAGATAGCCCCAGTCTGAAGACGCCAATAGACAAGTTTACAATGAATATGGAGACGCTCACGGCAACAGCCAACAATCCCGAAACCCAGAAGATTCCAGTTCCTATCATACACAGCAGCAACTGGGTGGACCAGAGACCATTAGACCAGGAAATGTTTGTCACCAAGTCTCAAAGATACCAAACAGCTGGAACTCGAGTTCCTGCAATTTTGCAGCCTCAACAATTCCTCGCCTCCGCCAGACCCTTCACTGATGGCTTCACTTTCCCTGTGTTAAAACCACAGTCAGCCATGCCTGCCACAGAATTACAGAACGTGAATGAGGTAGATGAAGATCCACCCCGGCAATCCTTGGAAGTTTTCCGACCTCCGGACATCGAACTCGACTCTGTTCCAAGAAAGCCCAGCGACAGAAGCCGCCAGAATTTCCCATTTCCACCAAGCCCCAAGTCACGAATCATCGAGGACGATGTAGCAAGCGACGCAAGCTCCGATCTATTCGAAATAGAGAGCTTCTCCACCCAGACCACATCGACATGCCCAATCATGTATCGGCGAAGAGACTCCCTCGACGAAGTGACCACCTACGACGCAAAACGATTAGGCACCAACAACAACTGCTTGTTCGGCAGGCGAAGCATGGATTCAACAACACCCACAATAACCGAATGCTACGAGCCAAGCGAGGCGAGCATCGACTGGAGCGTGACGACCGCAGAAGGATTCGAAAGAGCAAGCGCAGTGAACTTCTCGGCGAGCGCATCGGAGATAGCGGACGACGCGAGCATCATGCACGGCAGAGGAGGGGAGGTTCACACGGCAGAGAAATGGAAACGGAAAGGAACAACGGGAAACGGCATGTCGTTGCTGAGCTGTCGGAGCGAGAAGGCGGTGAGCGTAGGGCCACAACCGGTGAGAGCGGTGGAGGCAGGAGATGGACAGAGAGGGACCACCATCTGTATAACGTCGTCAAGGCATGCGCATGTGAGTAGTAGGGTAGGCTCTGTAAATAACGCACCGCATGGAAGCTCCCACACAACTCGCATGTCTCTTCCCTACGCAACATAGCCATTTGATGAATGGGGTCATATTGCGATCTGCTTCTTGTCTGCAGTGAATTGCATTTGCTTTGTTTATGGCTCTCGCTTGCAGACATATCCATTCCCTCCCTTTGATATCCCTTCTGCAATAAATGATCTTATACTATCATATCCACCTTCTTGCTCTGTTCCTTTCCCATATTTCAATAATTGTGTAATTCTTGTTCCATTATTTGCTTATTTTTCTCGCACATCATCATAATCCGCTTATTTGGTTGTTGTGTTTACATCATCGTATTAATAAATTCATACTGCAATCTCTCAAGTCGCTATAGAACCTGAGTTTTAGGTTCTGTGATCTTACGTGAAAGTTGATGCAAGTTGATCATAATACAAGTCTGTGACATGATAAGTGATGAATTGAAAGGCATTTAAAGCAAAAAAGGTTTGTTAGACGAGCATACTATCAGATTTTTCTGGTACAAGACGTGGAATATATCACTTTCATTACAGAGACGTCTTTTTTTTTTAAACAAAATGCATGAAGAATTTTGGTGGAGGAGGAATAAGTAAATTAAAGCATCGGTTTTGTAAATGAAGTGACTAGAAAAAGAAGGAAGCAGTGTGTATTGACATCCTTTTTCAATGTGTCACTGTAATCAGAATGGACAAGAATGTTATTGAGCAAATTTTTCATGCATGTGATGACGTTAATATGTTTAAAGATGTAGAGAAAGTCAGGGTAAGGACATCATCAGTAGCACACAGAAAATGTTGGGGGGAAAAAAAAAAGACAAGGATCGTGCGATTTCAATTTCATCCGTACGAAAGTTTGAATTTCATGGTAGCCTAGGAAAATTGTGGCAATGAAGCTTACTTATGCTTCACGACTTGTCTTTTAATTACATGAAATTAATGTTCCAGTTGGTAGATTTTATGTGCAAACCTCACATAATGGAAATTAAGGAAAATAACTAAAAAGTTTTAGAAAATACATATCATATTGACTAACTTCCTTAATATAATCAAATTAGATAAATATCTCTTATGTTAAAGATATCAGGAATACAATATAAATAATCTTCATAGTCACTAATTTAGTTTTAGCATGAAGGTGACATGAGAAAATTTAGTAGTAAGGTAAGAACTGACTGACATTAGTTAGCATGACTTAATCTGAATGGATAAACCCAACCAAATCTCAAAAAAGATCTTAATTTTATTTGATTGGCCGATCTTATATATTGTTATGACTTAAGCAGTGAGATTCAACTTTTACCAATCCTACAAGGGAGTAGATTTCTTCATAATTTCTTCTCTCTTTTTCTTCTCATAATCTCATTTGGAAAAATAGACGATTTAGATTTAATATTTTCTAAAACAATAATGATAGTGTTTTATAAATTATTTTTTTTATTAATTTTGTTTGTATTACAGGTATAAATTGTGTATATCATGATTTAACAATTTAAGTTTATTTATTCATGTTCAAAATAATAGTTTTATAAAATATTAAATCTAGACCATCTATTTTTTAAAAATCTGAGGGTAGAGATCAGATACTGAAAAGAAAATGAGAAAAAGGATTCTGGGAGAATCCAAACCCATCCTACAATGCCTAATGATCAAAGCACAGATACACATATATCAATCAAGCCTTGTTAAAAAAACTATTGGGGAAAGACATCCTCATCAAAAAATCTCCATCATGTTTAGTCGGTTACTCATATATCTATTAATAGAATCTAGAAAAAGATACCAAATTCAGATTACTCCATCTTGTCCTAAATATAAGATAAAGTTGATTTTTTTTAGAGAGATTAAGGAATCTAATTAAATTATTTTAGAGTGTTTTTATTTTTATTTTTTCTCTAAATAAATTAGTTTAACTAATAAATTAATATGTAATCTAATGATACGCAACATATAATATGAGTAAGTAACTTATTTAGCTTCCTTAATTTTTTTTTAAAAAAATCAATTCTATTTTATATTTAAGATCATGAGAGAGTATATCAATATATATATACACACACGCTTGTAAGATAGTCCGATTGGGCATTATGTAGATACTCATACAAGCCACACCGCCATAGCAAGATAAATCTGGAAGCAGCTTTGTGAAAGGAGGTAGAAGATAAATGTGAATGAACAAAGACAAAACATGATATTTAGGGGATTCATTTTCAATGCCTATCCAAAGGATAGGCATGATTTGCCCATCTCATCTAAACTGTTTAGATGAGATCTGGATAGTACAGATTTTATTTTATTTTTGCTTTCTATTTTTCTTAATAGAAAATCGAAATTAAAAATAATCTCTTAACTAATATTTTTTAAAAAAATAAATTTTGTATTTAAAAATTATCAATTTAAAATAATCCAATCTGAACAGTTTAGATTCTATCTGGATCATCCAGATAGGATAGGCAAATAGTGCCTACATAAAAAAATAGACACTAAAACTGGATCCCATATTTTGTTGGTACGATTATATTAATGGGCCCAAAATGTTTAATTTAAAGCATAATGCTATGACACTTGCTGGACATGAAGACGATTGGGATTGCACAATACGAGAGAAGTGGATTATAAGTCAGCATCTGAGGACAAATACAAATAGTTGGCAGAAAATTGAAGCGAGAGAGCAGATAGAAATCAAATCAATGACATATTATATCCGGAAGAGGATTTCCTCGTTATCAGTTCTTTCATTATCTCTCACAGGCTGATCTTTATCGTTGAAATCTTGATCCAAGGATCTAGAATGTTTTTTAGAAAAACCGGGTGCAGTAAAAAAAGCCGCGCGCTGTTTTTCTAAAATTCATTCTGAACCCTTGAATCAAGATTTTAATAGTCAAGATTTGCTAATGAAGAGAGATGAGCAGAAAGATGATAATGAAAGGATCCATATCCACATGACACATTTACATGTTAATTAATGAGAACAAGTACAGTGAGAGGCTACAGTACAATAATTGGATTTGAAGGCACAGCAGTGCAGCACGTAATTATAAGGCCGGGACATGCATGTGGCTGCAAATTTACGAGCGGCCAAACCAGAAACGGCACATGGGTCCATTGCGCCTCGTTTGGATCTCGTCGTTTACAAAGTGAAAGCAGGTGATATATCTTAAAGAAGATAAACAAAGAGATGTTCAATTTTAGTATTCGATGAAGAATATTGATCTGGAACAGGGGAAAATAAAGAAAGATGACTGTAATCATAATATGTGGATCGAGTATTTTTTTTTTTTTGTCGCGTTTTTTCTGAATGTATAAATTCATGAATGAGTGAAGAGTATTCATCCCAACCATCAACGTCTTCATAGAGCAAAACGAAACAAAACTTGATTTGTTTCAGTGTGTTGACGAATGATGAGACTGATGGTGAGAAGCACTGAATTGCTGGGTGGGATGAAGATGATGTTCTCTTCCCTTTTTCTGGGCTTTTTTGCGATGCGTGATCCGTACCTTTGGCTTATCAGCCTAACATTTGACTGATTTCTTTAAGCATCTAGTCTGGGGTTTGATCTTTAACGGTGTATATAGAGAGGGTTTCTTGATTAATACTAAAACTCTTTTAGAAAGTTTACGGTGTGAGGAAATTAGTCATTGCTATTAGTGGTAGATACCTTGAATATAGAAAAAATTTAAAAAATCGATAATTGAACCTCCCCTTTAGATTTGAGTTGTTCGAGAATGTCAACCTGATAACCAAATAATGAATCAAGAGTTGCAATTAGGTGTAATATTTAAAAGGGAAAATTTTAAATAAATACCTTTTGAATTTACAAAACCTCCAGAAGTCTATTGAAGTTGTAGAAAGACTAAGAAGTACTAAGGACCTATGAAAGATATACAAATTCGGATGAAATTACCCTTTTATCCTTAGTTTTCAATAAATAAAAAAAGAAAGAAAGAAAAACCCTCCCTGACCACCACATAACATTAACGGTATTAGAAATATAAGACTAACAACATACTTTATAAAGTTAAGTTACCAAAAGTATACTTCACATAAAATATAGGGAAAATTAAAACAAAAGAGCAAGAGAAAATCATATTGATTAAAATGGAGTAAAAATTTTGTAATTACATGGAAGAACGAAACATAATAACATAAATTTAAAATTACTAAATTACCTCTAACTAAACTTCCTTTATTATCACTTATATTAATAATTTAAAATTACTTAAAATAAAAACTAAAACCACCCATAATTCACTTGTCACATTGGATCTTTTTTTTTTTTTTCACTAAGTTTCATATTCATTCAATCAATATATCATTTAATTATTTAGGCAGAGTAAATTATTTAGATCTTTTATAATTTTATTAACATTAAATGAATTTTTTTAAACACACATAAATTTTCTTTTGTAAACGAAAAATTGTATAAACTTTCTTGATTTAACATATATAATAAATTATAAAAGACCTTGAGTGTATCAAGATTACATAAATTTTTTATTAAAATTTTTGTTGCTTTTTAAGAAATGATAATTTTGACAAAATTAGAGAATGTGTATTTTTTTTCCCACATATATCTATGCAAGTTATAAAAATGAAAATTGAGAAAAAAAAATTGTTTAATTTATTAAAATTTAGAACTTTGTATTAGGACTCGTTTGGATTGGTTTTTAAAAATGTGTATTTTTTTTATTTTTTTTTAAGCTCTAAATTGAAGTTTAAAAAAAAAAGAGCCGAATTTTGGCCTTTTTTTGTGACCTTTACTTTTTAAAAAAGTATTATCTAAACACATAAATTAATAATAAAAAAGTTTTTTTAAATTTAAAAGTGCTTTTTTTAATTCAAAAAACCCATTCAAACGGGTTTTTAGTTTTAAAAATAGAATATAGAAACGAATGCAAAATATTTATTAAGGGTATTTTAGTATTTTCAATTTTCAATTTTTGTATTTAGTTATTTTAAACAAGGGTAAAGGATTTCTCCAGTCACCGGAGATAAAGTTATCTCTAGTGACCCCAAAACTACGTCGTTTTGGATCAATGAAGGGTATTTCTATAATTTATTTATTTTTTTAATTATATACATTTTTATCGAAATACCCTTTATTAATTCACCTAAAATTACTAACAAACCCTTCATTAATTCAAAACGACATAGTTTTAGGGTCACTGGAGATAACTCTATCCTAAGTGACTAGAGAAATACTTTCCCCTTTAAAAATAATTACAGATTTTATAGTCCTTTTTAATAAATATATTTTCCTTTAGGTCTTTTATTCTAATTTTTTCTAAAATTTAAAAGGCGGTAAGTATATTTTAGACTTTTTTTCCCTCTCAATAGTCAAGAGACAACTATAAATGAGTGCTCATTTGACGTTGGCGTTCAAAAATGATATTTTTCTCATTTGACGTTGACGATCAAGATGATTTGATACCAAGATTATTGTTCATAAATGAGTAAATCACGGAATGAGTGCTCCACATTAATACACTATCGACCAACAAATCTCCTCCACGAGTCACTTCACGTTGACAATTGGCTCCTCTGAAAGCGTAATTACGGGATTTTTAACCAAAATAATAACCAAAAAAAATATTTACCAATCTGAAGCACTGTACAAACTATTTCCTAAAATAAGGCTGATGTGACAATGGCGTCAGAAAGTACGACGCCACTAGTGGCGTCGTACCTTCTGCCACGACTAGTGGCGTCGTACTTTCTGACGCCACCGTGTCATTTTTTTTTTTTTTATAAATATTGAATCATCAGACTGTGATTGGTCCACCAGGCGTCAGTGGCGTGAAACAGGTCCACGACACTGGTGGCGTGGACCTGTTTCACGCCACTGACCAGTGACGTGAGCCTTATTTTGGTAAATAGTTTTGACTGTGCATTAATCTGGTAAATATTTTTTTTTGGTTATTATTTTAGTTAAAATCCCCGTAATTACGCCTGATTTGTCTTTTTTTAAAAAAAAAAGAAAGAAAGAAAGAAAGAAGAAATTCTCCATAAAAGAGAAAACTCATAAAAAGTTTTACTCCTCTTTTTTTTTTTTTTTCAACATAAAAAGTTATACTCCTTTCCATCTATGGTGCATGATAGTTTAACTAATTCTGATGAATTTAAAAGTGAAAATTGACTCATTTAATATATTATACATTTATTTTTTTAATTTTTACCCTTATTACAAATTATGAATTCTGTATTATTTTGAAGAGAAAAGATATAATGAGTGAATAATAATCATAAAAATGAGTATTCATATAACATAATTTATAGTATAAATTGTACTATAAACAGTATCCTATTTAATATTGGATATCATTATTTGGACAAATGTGAAATAGAGCTAAATATCTTGTAAATGACTTATGTTTTAAGTCATGTTGGGTGGTGTTTATAGCTTATGTACTTATTACATACTTATACCTTAAATTTTTAATTTTTTTAATTTATTGTATTTATTCATATTTAAATTATGTACTGTTTTTTGAATTTTTTTTTTACACTCAGTATCTCAAATTAATTAGTTTCCATCATACTGGTGTTACAGACAAATATTTTTGAATGCAGTATTGAAAACTAATTAATTTGAGATAGTGGGTGTAAAAAAAAATTCCAAGACCCGAAAAAAAGAATTGATTCGAACTGAATTGATGGAATTAGAATCAGTTTGATCTTTCTATTTTGCTATTTCGCCTCTCATCGCTAATGCAAAGCATGAGACAACTATATGTGGGGACTCATGTTTTTCTTGTAGAAGCACCCAATATTATCATCATGATTCATGGCAACAGGACCACTGATCCAGAGAATCAAAGGTACTACGGATTTCAATTCATCACACTTTCCCGCGAATGGAGGATGACAAAAGTAAAGGGGCTGCCTGATACTCTGTTTCACGAAGAAACCGGAAGTTGTGGAAGAAGCAGCCGGAGAAACAGAACGTGGATGAAGGTGTTACTGGCAACAGTCATTTTAGCAGTGGCTAATTCTGCTTCTGCCGATGATTCTCTTAACAGAGGCGACTTCCCACCAGACTTCATCTTCGGCGCCGCAACCTCTGCTTTTCAGGTTCTTCTTCTTCCTCCTCCTCCTCCTCCTATTGTGATTCGCTGTGTGTGCGCTTTTTCTGAGTTTGAATGTTGATGATATCGAAAGGTTGAAGGTGCAGCAGATGAAGATGGGAGAACGCCCAGTATACTTGATGCCCTAGCCCTCGACGGTATTGTACAATTTATCATACTTAACCATTCTCTAGCATTTACTCACTACTCACTACACAGGATTTCATATATTCATGTTTTACTTAATGTTTATTTCTAGAGCTTCCATTGTTACTTTAGTCCTTGTAATTGGTTATTTATGTTACTTTAGTCTTCCTTAAAATCCCTGAAAGAAACAAACAAAATGTTATTGAATCTCCAATTGAATAATATTTCCAGAGATCATGACCAGAGGATATGGAGACAGAACATGCGACCAATATCACAAGTATAAGGTTCGTAAATGTGGCAAATGCAACGATCACCTGTGGAATGATTAATACTCATTTTATGATACTCCATCCTTTCTTTAATATGATATATCACCTCAATCATTTTCCTTAATTCTTTATACCCCTCTCTTCCTTTATTATTGTTAAGAAAGCATGTAACTTAATAAGAAAAGATTGACAAATATAAAAATATTTCTTATATTTAATACCAAGACCAACTCCAAAATTAAGTCCTCTACTACTAACGAGAGTATTTTTTATTAAAGTCATGCACATATCTTCTTTGACTTGATTTGACTTGTTGCAGGAAGATGTGAAACTCATGGCAAACATGGGGTTAAATGCATACAGATTTTCCATATCGTGGTCTAGACTTATTCCAAGTTACGTCCTCATTAAACTGTTAACTTATAATACTGCTTCCTATTTTGAGTGATCCGACCATCTTGTCTCATACTCTCATGTATTTTGCAGATGGAAAAGGAGCAGTCAATCCCAAGGGACTTGAGTATTACAACAACCTTATCAATGAGCTCATAAGCCATGGTAGATACTTGTAAACGTTATATATTTCAATCTCTAACAAGCTCTTCCCCAGATACACATTATTTAAGCTTGTTTCAAACTTCTTAAAGATTAACAGAAGTTTTCAAATGTAGATATTCAGCCACATGTGACGTTGCATCATAGTGACTTACCACAAGCACTGGAAGATGAGTATGGAGGATGGCTTAGTCGCAGAGCAGTGTAAGACAACTTGTGCCACCTACCTTGCTTAGTTATAAAAAATCATATCACTTTTGAGCTGTGAGAAACATATCAATGTGTATGCATAATGTCTTGCAGGCGAGACTTTGAAGCATATGCGAATGTGTGCTTCAAAGAATTTGGTGACAGAGTTAAACATTGGACCACGACGAACGAGGCAAATATATTCGTGTTCTGCGGTTATGATTTTGGAATTCTACCACCTTATCGATGTTCACCTTCCTTTGTAGCCAACTGCTCCAAGGGCAATTCTTCAACTGAGCCATATCTAGCAGCCCATAATATGTTGCTAGCACATGCATCAGCTGCTTCCTTGTACAGGAGAAAGTATCAGGTTAATTACCACCCTCTTTAAATTCCAAGAGTGAAGGACAATGATTTAGACCACCATCACAGTAATAATCGTTTATTCGTTTTATTTTAAATGCAGAAGCAACAACGTGGATTTGTGGGGATCAATATCCTCGCTATGAATTTTTCTCCTCTAACAAATACTTTCGAAGATGTAAGCGCCACTCAAAGGGCTCAAGACTTCAATCTGGGTTGGTAAGCACTAATACATGATTGCCCTTCAATATTTGTATACTACCTCCGGTCCTTAATGTAAGATCTAGTTTATAGTTAAATTTGAACTTTAAACTACAAACTAGATCTTATATTAAAGACTAGATATAGTATTAAATTTGTAAGTCTGTAACAATATCAATGTGGTTGTAATGTTGCAGGATTTTGAATCCCATAATGTTTGGTGAGTATCCTGAGACACTTAAAAGAAGCGCAGGCTGGAAGCTTCCTTCCTTTACTAAAGCCGAATCAAATATGGTGAAGGGCTCAATTGACTTCCTAGGAATAAATTTTTACCACTCATGTTATGTGAAAAACAACCCCGACAGCTTACAAATAGGGGAAAGAGACATTCTGGCAGATTTGGCTTTCTCATTTTCCTGTACGCTGTTCTAAGCTGTTTTAATTTTCTGCTTTACAAACGCAACTTCTATTTCATCAAATCCTAACTGTTCAACTACTTAATTTTATTTGTGCTTGCAACAGGTTATGGGAATGATACATTTGCCATTGAGGTAAGCATTGAAATGAGGTTTCGTTCCTCTTGTTTTAATGATGGAGCTTAAGTTTTCCGCTACTAATTACCAAGTGTTTGGATTAGATTCCTGTTAAACCCTGGGGATTGAAAAGCTTGCTGGAGTTATTGAAGAACACTTATGGCGATTTGCCAATTTACATCCATGAAAATGGTTTCCTTCTCCCTCTGTCTCTGTCTACTTTTCCTTTAACAAAATTAACCTTCCTCCATTGTCAAGTGAGGCACAGGGGTAACCAAGTCTTTTGAAATTCACAGGTCAACAAACACTAAGGGAATCATCATTGGATGACTGGCCAAGGGTCATCTACTTGCATGAATACATAAAGAGTGTGCTTGATTCACTGAGGTAACATGATCTTCTTTTTCTCAACCTCGCTTCCAATGAACATCATATCTTAGGACTGTTAATGGATTTTGTCTGACCTTTTCTTTATTGTTGACACATTGAAAGGACCGGATTGAACGTGAGAGGCTATTTTGTATGGTCTCTTTTAGATTTGTTTGAGATCCTAACTGGTTATCAAACCAGTTATGGTCTATATTACATAGATCTGAACGATCCTAATTTGAAGAGGCAGCCTAAACTATCATCTAAATGGTACTCCGAGTTTCTACATAAGAGGAGTATGAATCCAAAGATCATTACAGGACTTGAGAAGAGTGCACCTGTGCTCTCTGCTGCTGCATAGAGTCACTCAGGACCAAATATGGGAGGCTTAAAGCTCAGGAACCTTTCATCCTCGCTAGTGCTGTAACTTTTTAATATTATTATTCACGGTAGAATTAATAAATTGACATGATATATTATTATATTCTATTTAATTTGCCGATTTTTGAATAATGTAATGCAATCTTAGTTGTATAGTAGGACTCGTTCTCGAATGCTGAATCGTTATTTCTTGGGCTTCGTTCTTTTTTAAAAAATTAATTTAAACAAAGTTTTTTTGATAATAGAATTTTAGGAAAGGGGTTGAGCTCACCCACAATCTAAGGGCAGGGTACTTGCAGCCCAGTCCACAGGAGATATTGGTTAAAGAGTACACATGCCTCTACCTCTACCAGCGTTACCACTGCTTCCTAGACCCCTAGGATGCCTCCCCCAGCGTCTTGACCAACGCAGGGATTAAACCCCTTCCCTAAAGGTGAGGAAGACCGACCCCATGCCAGTTGAACCCAAGTACAAGGGTAATTTAAACAAAGTTCGTGGAGCTTGATGATGCTAGTACCGACAAGCCATCTAAACGTTGCCAGCATAAAAGAATAATGTGTAAATAAGTATGAACAACAGATTTTGTGCTAAAATGAGGGGAAGGGAGGGATACACAAAACAAGGGGATTAGAGAAGACATGTATCGAACAATGGAAATTATTCATATCTATAAATGTTTTGTATTTATTTGATATATTTTCTCTAAATTTAATTCTCAGCATAAAATTGTTTTTTCATAAAAAATTTACTCATATTTGTTCTATTTTGCAGAATATAAAATAGACTCGGTTTTTGTTTATTTGGAATATAGCACTTCAGTCTTTTTTACAAGTTCAATTCACATAATTTTCACATACCAAAGTGAGTTAAAAGGCAGCTAAGGGCACACGTGTGGGTTAAAGAGTGTCTTGTCAGGTAACATTTTTAAGATTTAATAAAACTAGAGGAAAATACTCTAACCTTCTTTACATATTGCTTTAATTATACCGGCCTCCCCTCTATTTTGAAAATATACAATTAAATCCTTGTTACCACCGTTAAGAATATTTTATGAAAATATATTTTAATTAAAATTTTTATTAAAATAAACTTTATTTACTACTTTACTTTTTTTTTTGCCTTAATCTTTTTTTTTTCATTTTTCAAATATATTTGTTTAATATTTTTATCTTATTTGGATGTTAGTTTAATTCATGTAAATATAAAAATGAAAAAAGACTGAAAAAAACATTTTAATAGAAACATGATGGAAATGAAATTTCAAAAATAAAAAAGGAAGTTTGTGTAGCATGTATTTTTATTTTAATAGAAATTTATATGAGTTTTTAAAATAAAGAAGAGGTTTTTATAATTTAGATAATATAGAGAGATAGTTAATGTATTTAGACTAGGTCGCCGCTTTTCAAGTCGCTGGATTTTAAGACTATGATATATAACCCCTATCTGGTCAAGCTACAATACTACTGGAGCATATGAGGGAATAGCCCAGAGGAGTGCAATGAAGCTGCAGTGCTTCGTTTCTAGTTACAGGGTTATTCATTTAAAATTAATAAAGATAACTAACGTATTTTAAAAAAGGGTTTATCGTTTGTCAGGTTACTTAACATAAGATTACGTCAATTCGTTGTTTTGAGGGTTAAGAGAATTAATAAAGGGTGCTTTTATATTTATTATATGAATTTTATCAAAAGATCTTTTATTAATTCCGCTAACCCTAAAACTACGTCGTTTTGATAGTTTATTAATTCCTCTAACCCTAAAACGACGTAGTTTTAGATTGATTTGATCTAACCTTATATTAAGTGATATGATAAACGATAACCCCTTTAAAAAATATATGTTATGTTAACTATTTTAACTAACATCTTTAATTTAATAAAATTAAATAAATATCACTTAAGAGAATAGTAAACATGTCATAAATAAACTTTTTCTCGTATACCCTTATTTATAAAGGGGCAAATAAGAGAAAGAAACATGATAGTAATAAGAAAAACTATAAAACATAATGTATCATGAGAAAAAGATGAGGGGAGAGAATAAAATTAATTAGTAAAAATAGTAAAAACACAAATATTCAGAAAAATGTAAAGCCAAAATAGCCCGAAAAAGAATTTTAAAATTACAAAATTTTAAATCATGTATTTTCTTCTTCTTTTTTTTTTTAAAAAAAAGAAAAAGAGTTCTGAATTGCTCCATCCTCCCATTATCAGGTCTTGGTAATAAATTTGATATGAAATTTTATAATTTTATAATTATTTTTATTGTCTTTTTCCAAATTTGCATAGAATTTTATAAAAAGGACAAAAATAATATAAATTTTAGGCTCCTGTTAAATTGGGGTGAAGGAGCTGGGGGAGCTTCAGTCCACTGCAGTGAACCGTTCACTACCCCCAAGATAATGAACCTTTGCCTCTATTTTTTTAATTTTAAAAAATAATAATAAAAGCAAAGGTTCACTACCTTGGGGGAGGATAGTGAACGGTCCACTGCAGTGTACCGTAGCTGCCCGGAGGAGTTATACGCGGAGGGAAAAGAATGAACACAGAAAATACGAGGCACCTCTGCCACTCCATAGTCCATAGTCCATAGAATCCATATAGCAAATTTCAAAAAGAAAATTTATTTTACTTCTCGTTAAAAAAGAAATTATATTTTTTTAGCAAGAAAAAAGAAGAAAATATTTTTCTCCTTTGATGTTGACGTTCAAGCCTTCAAGGACTTTGTTCGTAAATGAGTTAGGCCGCATTTGGATGAGTTTTTTTAAGGAAAAAAAGTACTTTTTTAATGTCAAAAAAATGTTTTTTTAATTAATTTATATGTTTAGATGATATTTTTTTAAAAAAACAAAAGTCAAAAAAAAAAAGTACAACGCTAAAAAAAAAAGTTAAAGTACTACTTTTTTTAAAAGCTCTAATTTAAAGCTTAAAAAATAAATACTTAAAAAAAACATTTTTTTAAAAAAACTCATCCAAACGCCTAGCTCAATGGGTGCTACAACGCTATGGACGAACAAATCTCTTTCACGAGTAACTTTACGCCGACAATTGGATCTTCTGAAAACTGAATGGCGCGTGATTTTTTTAATAAATTCTCCAGTAAAAGAGGAGACACATGGCACGGGACCACTGATCCAGAGAATCAAAGGTACGGATCCTCAATTCATCACACGTTCCAGCTAATGGAGGATGATAAAAGGCAAGGAACTGCTCGATATTTCACGAAGAAACCGGAAGTTGTGGAAAAAGTTGCCAGAGAAACACAATGTGGATGAAGGTGTTGTTGGCAACAGTTATTTTAGCAGTGGCTAATTCTGTTTCTGCCGATGATTCTCTTAACAGAGACGACTTCCCACTAGACTTCATCTTCGGCGCCGCAACCTCTGCTTTTCAGGTTCTTCTTCGTCCTCCTCCTATTGTGATTCGCTGTGTGTGCGTTTTTTCTGAGTTTGAATGTGGATGATATCGAAAGGTTGAAGGTGCAGCAGATGAAGATGGGAGAACGCCCAGTATACTTGATGCCCTAGCCCTCGACGGTATTGTACAATTTATCGTACTTAACCATTCTCTAGCATTTACCCCACTACACACTACACAGGATTTCATATATTATTGTTACTGCAGTCTTCTTTGAAACCCCGAACAAAATAAACAAAAAAGAAGTTGAATCTGCATTTAAAAAATATTTCCAGAGAACAAGGCCAGAGGATATGGAGACAGAACATGCGACCAATATCACATGTATAAGGTTCGTAAATGTGGCAAATGCAACGATCACCTGTGGAATGATTCATACTGATTCATTTGATGATACTCTTTATTAAAGTCATGCACATATCTTCTTTGACTTGATGCAGCCATGCAGGAGGACGTGAGACTCATGGCTAACATGGGGTTAAGTGCATACAGATTTTCCATATCGTGGTCAAGACTTATTCCAAGTTACGGCCTCATTAAACTGTTAACTTATTATACTGCTTCGTGTTTTGAGTAATCTGACGATCTTGTCTCATGAATTTCGCAGATGGAAAAGGAGCAGTCAATCCCAAGGGACTTGAGTATTACAACAACCTTATCAATGAGCTCATAAGCCATGGTGGTTACCTGTAAACATTATATATTCAAACTCTAAGACAAGTTCTTCGCATATACATGTTTTTTAAGCTCGTTTCAAACTTCTTAAAGATTAACAAAAGTTTTCAAATGTAGATATCCAGCCACATGTTACGTTGCATCATAGTGACCTACCACAAGCACTGGAAGATGAGTATGGAGGATGGCATAGTCGTAGAGCAGTGTAAGACAACTTGTGCCACCTTCCTTGCTTTGTTATACAAAACAAAGTCAATTTGAGTTATGAGAAGCATATTTATTGAATGCATGCTGCTTTGCAGGAGAGATTTTGGAGCATATGCGAGAGTGTGCTTCAAAGAATTTGGTGACAGAGTTAAACATTGGACCACAATGAACGAGGCAAATGTATTTGTGCTCGGCGGTTATGATGTGGGAATTCTGCCACCTTATCGATGTTCATCTTCCGTTTTAGCTAACTGCTCCAAGGGCAATTCTTCAACTGAGCCATATCTAGCAGCCCATAATATGTTGCTAGCACATGCATCAGCTGCTGCATTGTACAGGAGAAAGTATCAGGTTAATTCCCACCCTCTTTAAATTCTAAGAGTGAATGACAAAGATTTTTTTTTTTTGTGCTCAGAATGCATACTTGTATTAATAGGATAGAGACAGTACAAGCAGACAGGGGAATAGAAGATTTAATTAGGCCACCATCTTAGTAATAATCATTTTATATTAAATGCAGGAGCAACAACGTGGATTTGTAGGGATTAATATCTACACTATGGATCTTTCTCCCCTAAAAAATACTACCGAAGATGTAAGCGCCACTCAAAGGGCTCAAGACTTCAATCTGGGTTGGTAAGTAGTAATACTTGAACTACAAACTAGATTTTATATTAAAGACTTGAGATATTATTAATTTTGTAAGTGTGTTATGGTATCAACGTGGTTGTGTTGTTGCAGGTTTTTGAATCCCATAATGTTTGGTGAGTATCCTGAGACACTGAAAAGAAGCGCAGGCTGGAAGCTTCCTTCCTTTACTAAAGCTGAATCAAATATGGTGAAGGGCTCAATTGACTTCCTAGGAATAAATTTTTACCGCACATGTTATGTGAAAAACAACCCCGGCAGCTCACAAATAGGGGAAAGAGACATTCTGGCAGATTTGGCTTTCACATGTTTCTGTACGCTGTTTTTTTTCTCCTTTACAAACGCAACTTCTATTTTGTCAAATCCTAACTATGCACCTACTTAACTTTATTTGCACTCGTATCAGGTTATGATAATGATACATTTTCCATTGAGGTAAACACTGAAATGTGGTTTCTTTCCTCTTGTTTTAATGATGGACCTTAAGTTTTCT
Organism: Acacia crassicarpa; assembly: GCA_034222035.1. Taxonomy (NCBI): domain Eukaryota; kingdom Viridiplantae; phylum Streptophyta; class Magnoliopsida; order Fabales; family Fabaceae; genus Acacia; species Acacia crassicarpa. Next base: position 63,418,771 of record JAWXYG010000002.1, on the reverse strand, counting down.
GCCAATCACTAAGTGTTTGGATTAGATTCCAGTTAGACCATGGGGATTGAAAAGCTTGCTGGAATTATTGAAGAACACTTATGGCGATTTTCCAATTTACATCCATGAAAATGGTTTCCTTCTCCTTCTCAGTCTACGTTTCCCTTGAAGTAAATTAACCTTTCTCCATTATCAGTTGGGGCACAGCGGTAACTAACCAAGTCCTTTGAACTTCATAGGTCAACAAACACTAAGGGATTCATCATTGGATGACTGGCCAAGGGTCATCTTCTTGCATGAATACATAAAGAGTGTGCTTGATTCACTGAGGTAACATGATCTTCTTTCTCTCAATTTCATTTCCAATGAACGTGATGTCTCAGCCGTGTTAATGGATTTTTCCTGACCTTCTCTTCATTCTTGACACATTGAAAGGACCGGATCGAACGTCAGAGGCTATTTTGTATGGTCCTTCTAAGTGCAATTTCTGATTCTGTGTCCCTGACAGCAATGCTCCCAAGTTCAGCTTCCGTGGCAGCAAGTTTATCTAGGAAAAACCCAATCACCAAAACGCTCACTCAAACAGCACATGATTGCGTTTTTGAACCAGCTGAGCTTTTTTATCGCTACCGTTCACCCACCACTCACTTCAAACAGGCCTATCATTCACGATAGAATTAATAAAGTGACATGATATATTATTATGTTCTATTTAATTTGCCGATTTTGAATAATATAATACAATCTTAGTTGTATAGTATGACTCGATCTCGAATGCTTAATCGTTATTTCTTGGCTTCAATTTTTTTTAAAAAAAATTAATTTAAACAAAGTTCATGGAGCTTGATGATGCTAGTCCTAACAAGCCATCCAAACGTTGCCGGCATAAAAGAATAATGTGGAAATGAGTATGAACAACATAATAGGAAGACATGTATCGAACAATGGAAATTATTCATATCTATTAAATGTTTTCTATTTATTTGATATATTTTCTCTAAATTTAATTCTCAGCATAAAATTAATTTTTATAAAAAATTTACTCATATTTGTTCTATTTTGCAGAATATAAAATAGACTCATTTTTTGTTTGGTTGAAATATAGCACTCCAATCCCTTTTATAAGTTTAATTAACATAATTTTCACATATCAAAGTGAGTTAAAAGGTAGCTCGGTGAACCAAAAGTGTGGGTTATGGAGCGTCTTGTCATGTAGCATCATTATTTTTATTTTTAGAATTTAATTAAAATTATAGCAAAATATTTCTGACATTCCTTACATATTGCCTTAATTATACCACATCTCCTCCATATTGAAAACATACAACTAAATCCTTCTTAACACCGTTAAAAATATTTTATGAAAATATATTTTAATCAAAATTTCTATTAAAAATAAATTTTATTTACTAATTTAGATGATACTAAATCTCTATTTTTTGCTAAAATTGTTATAAATAATTTAAGATTTCTCTCTCTCTCTCTGGCCTTAATCTTTTTTTTTTTCCTTTTTCATATATTTGTTTAATATTTTTATATTATTCGGATATTATTTTAATTGATGTAGATATAAAAATGAGAAAAAGACTGATAAAAAACATTTAAAATTATAAAATAAATTTAAATTTAAAATTTACAGCAGACCAATTTGTTTGTTTAGGTGAACAGTACTACTATCTTCTCCTAAATATAAGATATTTTTAGAGATTTTTTTTTAATCAATAACTATTTTTAGAGATTAATGAAGCTAAATAAGTTATTTAATCATATTATATGTTATGTATCCTTAAATTATATATTATAAGTTAGGAAAAATAGTTGAGACAAAAAATGAAAAATAGAAATATTTTAAATTAAATGAAGTAATTTAACTAGATAACTTAATCTCACCAAATCTTAAAATATTTAAGACTAGAGGACAATTTATTCTTTAGATTCCGTAAATGTGGGTGTTAGTTTTCCCAAAAGCAAGGGTTCAAAAATTATTGAAGGTTAAGCATAGAGAAGCTCGTCATATATTGGGTTGAAAACAAGGGATATAATATTGTTATAACCTTTTTTTTTGTTACAACCAATGTTATTACTACTTTTTTATCGTTAGATCAGAATCTTAATAGGAGAGAGAAATTATATAGGTAAATGAGATTCTAATCTAACGGTGGAAAAGTGGTAGTAACATGGGTTATAACAAAAAAAAGGTTGTAACAATATCCTATTCCTAAAAACAAAAGGTGAAAAAAAAAAAAGATACTGTGGATTGTTTATCGACTTGTCCTTTTCACAATTCACATAATCTCTTTTTTTTAATGTAGTACAGGCAAGCCGAAACTTGACTGAAAAATAGAAACTAAACTATGAAAGTCTAGCCCTATAGAACATCAAAAGCAGCAGAGAAACTAGGAGTCACAGACCAATTGGTCTCTCATAGCCATTTCCATACATCCTGTAGGGATTATTGGAATCAGCGACGCGTCTTCATTGGCAGGAGCATTATGGCCTTCCTTTGCTATATAATTAGCTTGATCTCTCATAGGAATTATGACAGGAGCATTATGGCCTTCCTTTGCTATACAATTCACATAATCTTTGAATGCAAGCCTCGTTTCCTCCATGACCGTCGCTAATCAATTTTTGTCTTCTCGTCTCCTTGGGTGTAGCACACCGTCCTCGTTCGGGTTGGGATTTTGTGATTCCGATTTTCAGATCTGAAATTTTATTTGGTTGCTGCTTTGTTCGCGAAGAGGAAGGATGAGAACACGATGGAAGAGGCGTTGAGGTTGGAGGGGACTGTGGCGGAGGAAGAAGAGCATGGTGGAGATGGAGGGGCACCGTCGGAGATTGGGAGATGAAGGGGCGCGTGGGTTGAGGGGGAGGGGCTTTTTTTTAAAAAAAAAAAAATCCCTATCAGTTTCTAAAACCCTAAAAAAAATTTATATAAAAAAAATCTCAAAAAGTTGTTTATCTTACAGGTGGAGTTGTTAAACAATTCCACCTATAGGATTAACAATTTATTGAAACTTTTCTGATATCACAATTTTTTATATAAGACTTTTTAAAAATTTTGTTGGTCCTTGAAACTAAAAGGGATTTTCCCTTTTTCCCAGCAAAGATAAGAGTGACAGTTAAGATAAAATTTAGGTTAGGCGTTAACATTTTAAGTGTGCCAAAGCACACAAAATGTTGCGAGAGTATATAAGCATTTCTCATTGTTTTGTACTCTATGATAAAATAAAATATACTTTTATCTATTTAAAATAAATCTAAATAAGTTTTAATATATGTGAAGCAAAAAAATATAAATTTTATAATATAATCAAAATTAATAAATTTTTTATTGTATTTTGACAAATATAAATGTTTAAATAACTATTTTTGTTAAATAGAGGTATTTTGGTCAAAATGCAAGTTTAAGAGTCAAACTTAATGATTAACTAATGATTGTATAAATGGAAATGAAATTTTAAAAGTAAAAAGGAAGTTTGGGTACCATGTATTTTTATTTTGGGAAAAGGTACAAAATTATACATGTATTTTACTCTCAGCAGCACCTAACACGAAGTTTTTTTTTTTTTCTGGGTATAAAAGTGACATATGGTTAAAATTTAAGAGCAAAAGTCACAGAAAACCTTAATGAAGAGGATGTTGACTGTTAATTACATTGTTTGACCAAAGATACTGATGTGTCAGATGAATTGGAGTGAGAAAAATAGCTGCTCAATGTGACCTGTCCCTTTGTCATCTTCTCTGGTTGAAGGGTCGAGACACAGGACCCAGGTCGAGAAAAATTGCTGCTCAACGTAACCTATCTGTCTCAACCTCGACAACGATGACGCCTTCACCGTCGCAGTCAACCTCGACGCGCCGCTGCCAAATCAAAACAGAACAGAGCCGGTCCAAAACAAATCTTTGTTTCAGATCACATAGACGCATTTCAATACACCCCTGAGAAATCTAATAGCTTTGTGATTAACATGGATGTTTTCTCTTCCACCATCAACAAGGATAACAGTCCCAATTCCAGAATCACAGTAAGTTTCTTTCAGTTGTTCCAAGAGGGAAGAAAAGGATAAAGGTCATCAACGAAAGAGACAAGCTTTAGAGGTAGATGTTCGATGGGTTTCTATGTTTGTGTTTAAACGGAACTTTGCCCTCCACGATCACTTAAAATTATTTTAATGTGATCTCATTTAATAAAATGGAAAATAATAAAGTGCATAGGAGGTGGAGCTACATAAGACAAGAAAATCATTGACTCTGGATTTTAAACTAAATTAAAAAAATCCGCAATAATGCTTAAACAAAATAGAAAAGAATCCACCAAGAATATATATATTAAAGAGCCACAAGTTTTGTTGCACAGGATCAGGTGGAGTAAACTGAGACACCCAACTGACCCAAGTAGAAGAGAATCCCTATATGCGATTCTCACACAAAAGTTAGAAGAATCCTAAACAGAGGGAATTAAAGATGATTGGACCTCAGATATCTGAACAAAAGTTTAACCAAATTCCACTTGTGAAGCCTGAAATAGGTCTCAATGAACAACACAAAGTCGCAAAAGCGATTAAGGGAATGGATTTGGGAAGAGAAAAAGAGATTACCTGAAAGGATTTCGGCAACTTTCTTCTTGTGTCTCAGCCTGGGTCTTGTGTCTCGACCCTTCAACCAGAGAAGATGACGAAGGGATAGGTTACATTGAGCACCAATTTTTCTCACTCCAATTCATGATACACATTAGCATTTTCGGTCAAACAATGTAACTTAACAATCAACATCTTCTCCATTGATGTTTTCTGTGACTTTTGCTCTAAAATTTTAACTACATGGTCACTTTTGCAACCAAAAAAACACTTGATATTGAATGCTTCTTAGGGTAAAGCACATGTGTATTTTTACACTTTTACCCTTTTATTTTAATAGAGGTTTATATGAGTTTTTAAAATAAAGAGGAGGTTTCTGTAATTTAGATAAGTGTTTTAAAAAATATATGTTATATTAACTTTTTTAACTAATTTCTTTAATTTAATAAAATTAGATAAATATGTTACTTAAGAGAGTAGTAAATATGTCATAAATTAAACGGTTAAATGAGAAAGAAAAACATAATAGTAATAAGAAAAACTATAAAACAAAATGTATCATGAGAAAAGGATGAGGAGAGTGAATAAAATTAATTAGTAAAAATAGTAAAGACACAAATATTTAGAAAAATTCAAAGGCAAATGGACATAAAAGGAATTTTGAAATTGCAAAATTCTAAATCATGAATTTTTTTAAAAAAATGAGTTATGAATTGCTCCGTCATTCCATTATCAAGTCTGGGTGATTAATTAGATTTGAAATTTCATAATTTCAAAATTATTTTTTCTGTCTTTTTTTTTTCCAAATTCACATAGGGTTTTATAAAAAAGGACAAAAATAATAGAAATTTTAGGCTCCTGTTAGAATGGGGGTGAAGGAGCTATCCGCGGAGGGAAAAGAATCACAGAAAATACGAGGTACCTCTGCCCCTCCATGGTCCATAGAACCCATATGGCAAATTTCAAAAAGAAAATTTATTTTTCTTCTTGTTAAAAAAATGATATTTTTCGCCTTTGATGTGGACGTTCATGATGATGGAAGATTCTAAGAAATACACCTCTGGTCTTATTTATAAGTTTTTTTTTATTAAAAAAATTTGATCTTATTTATAAGTCTCTTTTGACTAAATAAATAAGATTATAACAATTTTGCCCATATTAATTATACAAATGAAAAGAGGGAGAGAAGAAAAAATTGAAAGTACCTAATCAAGTAAAGTTAAAAATTTACTCCATAATCATTTAATTAACTACCTCATCCCTCATTGATATACGATATACGTGATTTGATCAAAATAAAAATAAAACTTATAAATAGTAGGGTAGAGTGGCAAGCCGCGAAATGGGAATTGGCTGTTCAAAAATGAGTAAATGGCCAAATGAGTCCCTCAACACTATCGACGAACAAATCTCTTCCACGAGTAACTTTACGCTGACAATTGGATCTTCTGAAAGCTGAATTGCGAGTGATTTTTTTAATAGATTCTCCAGAGAAGAGGAGACACATGGCATGGGACCACTCTTCCATAGAATCGAAGGTATTCTCAATTCATCACACTTTCTGGCTGATGGAGGATGACAAAAGGAAAGGGACTGCCTGATACTCTATTTCACGAAGAAACCGGAAGTTGTGGAAGAAGCAGCCGGAGAAACAGAATGTGGATGCAGGTGTTATTGGCAACAGTTATTTTAGCAGTGGCTAATTCTGCTGCTGCCGATGATTCTATTAACAGAGACGATTTCCCACCAGACTTCATCTTCGGCGCCGCAACCTCTGCTTTTCAGGTTCTTCTTCTTCCTCCGCCTTCTATTGTGATTTGCTGTGTGCGCGCTTTTTCTGAGTTTGAACGTGGATGATATCGAAAGGTTGAAGGTGCAGCAGATGAAGATGGGAGAACGCCCAGTATTCTTGACGCCCTAGCTCTCGACGGTATTGTACAATTTATCATACTTAACCATTCCCTTGCATTTACCCCACTACACACTACACAGGATTTCATATATTATTGTTACTTTAGTCTTCTTTGAAATCCCCAACAAAACAAACAAAGAAGTTAAATCTCCATTTAAAAAATATTTCTAGAGAACATGACCCGAGGATACGGAAACAGAACATGCGACCAATATCACAAGTATAAGGTTCGTAAATGTGGCAAATGCAACGATCACCAGTGGAATGATTCATACTGATTCATCTGATGATACTCTTTATTAAAGTCATGCACATATCTTCTTTGACTTGATGCAGGAGGACGTGACACTCATGGATAACATGGGGTTAAATGCATACAGATTTTCCATATCGTGGTCAAGACTTATTCCAAGTTACGGCCTCATTAAACTGTTAACTTACTATACTGCTTCGTGTTTTGAGTAATCTGACGATCTTGTCTCATGAATTTCGCAGATGGAAAAGGAGCAGTCAATCCCAAGGGACTTGAGTATTACAACAACCTTATCAATGAGCTCATAAGCCATGGTGGTTACCTGTAAACATTATATATTCAACCTCTAACACAAGCTCTTCCGCATATACACATTTTTTAATCTAGTTTCAAACTTCTTAAAGATTAACAAAAGTTTTCAAATGTAGATATCCAGCCACATGTTACGTTGCATCATAATGACCTACCACAAGCACTGGAAGATGAGTATGGAGGATGGCTTAGTCGAAAAGCAGTGTAAGACAACTTGTGCCACTTTCGTTGCTTTGTTATACAAAACAAAGTCAATTTGAGTTATGAGAAACATATTTACTGAATGCATGCTGCTTCGCAGGAAAGACTTTGGAGCATATGCGAGAGTGTGCTTCAAAGAATTTGGTGACAGAGTTAAACATTGGACCACAATGAACGAGGCAAATGTATTTGTGCTCGGCGGTTATGATTTGGGAATTCTGCCACCTTATCGATGTTCATCTTCCTTTTTAGCTAACTGCTCCAAGGGCAATTCTTCAACTGAGCCATATCTAGCAGCCCATAATATGTTGCTAGCACATGCATCAGTTGCTGCATTGTACAGGAGAAAGTATCAGGTTAATTACCACCCTCTTTAAATTCTAAGAGTGAATGACAAAGATTTAATTAGGCCACCATCTTAGTAATAATCCTTTTATATTAAATGCAGGAGCAACAACGAGGATTTATAGGGATTAATATCTTCACTATGGATCTTTCTCCTCTAACAAGTACTACCGAAGATGTAAGCGCCACTCAAAGGGCTCAAGACTTCAATCTGGGTTGGTAAGTAGTAATACTTAAACTACAAACTAAACTAGATCTTATATTAAGGACCGGAGATATTATTAAATTTGTAAGTGTGTTATCGTATCAATGTGGTTGAGATGTTGCAGGTTTTTGAATCCCATAATGTTTGGTGAGTATCCTGAGACACTTAAAAGAAGCGCAGGCTGGAAGCTTCCTTCCTTTACTAAAGCTGAATCAAATATGGTGAAGGGCTCAATTGACTTCCTAGCAATAAATTTTTACTTCACATGTTATGTGAAAAACAACCCCAGCAGCTCACAAATAGGGGAAAGAGACATTCTGGCCGATTTGGCTTTCACATATTTCTGTACGCTGTTTTTTCGCTTTACAAACGCAACTTCTATTTTATCAAATCCTAACTATGCAACTACTTAACTTTATCTGCATTCGTAGCAGGTTATGGTAATGATACATTTTCGATTGAGGTAAACACTGAAATGTGGTTTCTTTCCTCTTGTTTTAATGATGGAGCTTAAGTTTCCCGCCAATCACTAAGTGTTTGGATTAGATTCCAGTTAGACCATGGGGATTGAAAAGCTTGCTGGAATTATTGAAGAACACTTATGGCGATTTTCCAATTTACATCCATGAAAATGGTTTCCTTCTCCTTCTCAGTCTACGTTTCCCTTAAAGTAAATTAACCTTTCTCCATTATCAATCGGGCAACAGCGGTAACTAACCAAGTCCTTTGAACTTCACAGGTCAACAAACACTAAGGGATTCATCATTGGATGACTGGCCAAGGGTCATCTTCTTGCATGAATACATTAAGAGTGTGCTTGATTCACTGAGGTAACATGATCTTCTTTCTCTCAACTTCATTTCCAATGAACGTAATGTTTCAAGAGTGGTCGTGGGTTTTTCCTGACCTTTTCTTCATTCTTGACACTTTGAAAGGAACGGATTGAACGTGAGAGGCTATTTTGTATGGTCCCTTCTGGATTTGTTCGAGATCATAACTGGATATCAAACCAGTTATGGTTTATACTACATAGATCTGAACGATCCTAATTTGAAGAGGCAACCTAAACTATCAGCTAAATGGTACTCCGAGTTTCTGCATAAGAGGAGTACGAATCCAGAAATCACTACAGAGCTCGAGAGGAGTGCATCTATGCTATCTGCTGCTGCATAGAGTCACTTAGGACCAAGTATGGAGAGGCTTGAAACCCGGGAACCAATCATCCTCCTCAGTGTTTTTACTTTTTGATGTTATCATTCATGGTGGAATAAATAAAGTGACATGATATGTTATTATAGCTTAGTCGGATAATAGGACTCAATCCTAAATGCTTAATCTTATTTTCTTGGGCTTTCGTTTTTTTTTAAAAAAAAAAAATTAATTTAAACAGAGTTCATGGAGTTTTATGATGCTAGTACTAATAAGCCATATAAACGTTACCAGCAGAACAGAATAATGTAGAAACGAATATGAACGACAGATATTTTATGTCGAAAAGAGGGGATGGGGACGGACAGCACAGAACAGAACAGAGGGATTAGATAAACAGAATCCTGGTAAAACAAAAAAGGACATGATAAACAGAAGACGTGTATCAAACACTGGAAATTATTCAAATTGCCAGAGGAAGAAAAAAAAAAAGAAAAAGATTATGTTTTGACTGAAAATGATTCATGAAACAAAAACCTATGCTGGTGGTGACTTAATCTCTTAGTGGCTAAATCAAATTGACGCATATTCTTGGTTCCTCCGTAATATTTACCAAGTCCTCTGTCTCCTTTTTGTAAGTGCTGCTCCGTCTGATAATCGTACTTGAAGCATCTTCAGAGATCATAGGAGATGCAGAGGCAACAGGGGAGTCCCAGATTTCAGTTTCTGGGCGCATATATAACCACAGAAGAAGTACAATAGAAGCCATGGCAAGTACAACATAAAGCTTACACGTCCGATGTTCCGCTTTAATAGGTCATTACATAAGCCGTTATATATGTAAATAATTAATTATTTTGCTGGGAAGTTAGGAAAATAGAGAAAACGTTGATAGTGTTGCCTCGTAGCTGGTTTGCTTTTTTGTTGTTATAAACGCATACATCGTGCAAGTCATTGTGGTTGATGAGTTGAAGTTTCATCCTTATTCAACGTCCTAGATTTAAGTCATCTAATTGTCTTTATTAAACTAGCTTGTTGGTAACATCGATGACAACACGATCACTTTGTTTTGTTGCCTTTTGCTGGTTCCATTATTATTGGTCTAAATGCATATATGACTTTGCTGAAAGTAGTTGAAAAACTGGTAACTCGTCCTTTTCAACATCTTAAACTTTGTAACCTATCGCCATTTATAAGATGCACACCTAACTTCCTGCCACTGTGGGGTGTCGAATAAAGAACAAGGGAAGGCCATCAACAATGAAGTCACTTTAGTTTTTTTAGATCAAGTTCAAATGACAGCACAATCATATTAATACTGGTCATTTAACTCCATTACTTCAAGTAACTCATCACAACTCAGTGGTCGCTGGTTACTTGAACCCTTTATTTATAGATAGCATAAAAGCACGCATGACCAAGAGTGTTACTACCAAACCCTGGCTCACAATGAATCATTTCCCACATCTTAGCCGGGAGGCCAGTTCATCTGTCGTCCCCCAAGAAGATGCACATGAATGTGGTAAACTGATTGGCCTGCCAAAAACAACTCAGATTTGAAAATTACACATAAAAAGGAAGCTTGTGTGCGCGGGTGTGTCAACTGAGAGCAAAACTGATCAACTTAAACATATTGACGCAGACAAGGACACTTACATCCGTATGGCCCATCATTAATGACGATTCTAAAGCCATCATCAAGGCGTTCTTGCTTGGCAATCAGCTTCGCAGTGTATAGAAGCCGGCCAAGAATCTCAAAGTGTCTCTCCTCAGCCTGGAGAACATAAAGTCCATAACCACAAACGTTTCTAAGTTAAAATGCTGATGTTGGTGATGGGTTTGCAAAACTAAATGCGACCCAGCATTTGTCATCTAACATTAACACCCCACGTCCACAAAGAGTAGCGGGGACCCAAAAGCATGTACTCATCATAAAAGCATGATCACAAGAAACATCAAAACCTTGAAAGCCAAGACTTTCCAGAACGGTCCTACAAAGATGTCCTAATTAATAGGTCGTATTTCATGATATACTAGAAAAGCATGTACCGGATATGCATACCTTGGACAACCCAGTTAGCCCATCTTTCACTTTTGGAACGATTAGAATGTGCACTGGAGCTTGAGGGTTAATGTCCCTAAAGGCGAGGACCTGGAAAATAGAAAAGGAACATAATAGGATCATAAATTTCTACAACATACTCCCTCTAGTCTTAAATACAAGATCTAGTTGACTTTTTTTGGAGAGACTTAAGAAGTTAAATTAGTAACTTAATCATAACATATATTGTAAATCATTAGATTATATATTAGTTTACAAGTCAAACAAATTAGTGTAATATAAAAATGATAAATATAAATACTTTAAAGTAATTAATTCAGCTTCATTAATCTATCTAAAAAAGTCAATTGGATCATATAGAGGTAGTACATGCATATTTCCATCCTTTTGTGTCACCCTCATGGTGCATACAATGCAAATACAAGAGAGGAAACAATCTCCCACAATTGCGTTCAGACTCTAGAAAACTGTTTGACCGTTTTAAATCTTGGCATGATCAGTCAGTCCAAAGAGTGAGGAAAATGTTAAAAGAACAAATACAAGCTTAAGAACACTAAAACATTTTAACTGGATTTTAAAACATAGCCATTTCTTTATAATTGTGTTTTTTTATGTAAATAAGCATTTTCCGCATACGATTATGAAGCATGAACCTTCAAAAACTAAGATGTTCCTATCAGGTCCATGTCAAGTATACAATAAGGCAGAACACAGCACAATACTCAAAATTACAAATAAAAAACTTCAAATTTTGTAGGGTCATTATGTTCATGTCGCATACAAATTCTTCCTAGTGTCAATGTCATCTTCTCGTTTCGGAATTGACATTTGAAGCATGATTGGATACCTCAAAATTCCCTAAAAGAAACAATAAGTTTAAAAAAGCCAAGAACATTGAAATACTGCTCAGTCCCTCCCAAAAGAAATCGAAAAAAAGGGAAAAAGGCTACAGGTAAGATAAGTTGAGGACAAAATAGAACGTTAGGCAGTACCTTATCATCCTCGTAGACTACAGTAGAAGGAATTTCCTTTTTGATGATCTTGTCAAATCTGCACATCATAGGATACAGAATAAAAGATATCAAACTTCAATTTAGTATTCAGATTTTTCAATATAAATATTTGATTTAAAAGCCTGCTCAGCACAAATAAAGGACTTGGGTGCATATGACATTCCATCCTCACCGAGTAGTGCCTAGTATACATGTATTAAATGGCATCAATATGCAAAAGATAGTTTGACATAAAAAAGAATACTTCAAGTCATGTCATGGTAATGAAAACGTAGATTTTACCTAAAAACAGAAAGAGAATGAAAAATCGTAAAACGTAAAATAGTAACGTAGTAAAATTGTAAAAAAATCATAAAAGCTTTAAAAATCTTTTTAATGAAAAAAAAATCGTAAAAACATAAAATCTCAGAGTGATAAGTGATAAATTGAGTTTTTAAGTAGCACCCTTCAAGCATTTATCTTTACAGCATGGGCAGCAAAAAGGCGCCCATAAACATTCGCCATCGCCTTGTTCCAATCGGTCATAAGACTCTTTTAGACAAGAAAGATTGTGGGATAAAATATAAAAAGAGGCATATGCACCAAATCTAACCACACATAGAGCAATCATTTCAGGGCTTTATACAAACAGCGATTCAGCGAGATGGTAAGAAGATCCTCCGAAAACAAAAATTCAGAGAAGGAGATAGTTCGCTAAATGAAGCGATGAAAAATTGAAAACAGTAAATGCAAAATCAAATGACGGAAGGGATTTTTTAAAAGTAATAATAGAATAAGAAACCATACACGGTAGGAGCATCAGAAGGAGTGGCTGCAAAAGCTGCTTCTTTCTCAGAAGCCATAGTTGAGACTTGCGACGACCTTGCTGCTGTTAGTGCTGAAGTCGATCCGGCTTTTATTTGTTTGGGCCATTTTGGCCCAAAAGGAGGAAAATGATCATTAAAAAAATATAATCATCCCTGGAATTAAGATTGTGCAATTTGCATCTCTTATCCTTTAATTAATTAATTAATTCACACTTATCTCTTTAATCTATGTGAGTAAGTACAGTTTGAGTCTTTTTTTAAATTAAAAGAGAAATTTTCTTACATTGTAATATTGTATACCCAAAAATTATAATTTCAGGCTTTAAGAAATAAATTATACAAGTGAACAAAGTCATGAAACTTCAATATACTTTTGGTTTTGTATAAAAAGATTAATAGGTAATAGTAAGTAATAACCCTTCCATGATGCTTCGGTGCTAAATAATGCAGATAATGTAATTCATATCGACATTTTTATGAAAATCTTTATTCACTTTTTCAAACAGGTTGGAAAAAAAAAAAAACCGGATGGTTTTATATAATTTTAACTTGCATGGTTTGAGACTCCCTTTGAATTGTCCTTTGTATAATTTAAATACAGCTTAAAATTAAAGTCTACACACTGATAAGTTAAGCAACCCAACAAAAATGTAACAATATTTTGATTATCGTAAAATAATATTGATAACATGGATATTGTGTTCTCTAAATGTTTTTAGAGTTAATTATAAAGGGAATTACATTGAGGTTTACAAAGTATCACCATCACATCTCACAAAATCATCAAACTGATTATGAAGACCCAAAAGACGTGAAAAATTTATTGAAGTTGTGCAAATACAAGTTTACCTTGACTTGTCATTAGTTTTGACCCAAAAAAAAAAAAAAAAAAGACTTGTCATTAGTGATAAGTTGACTGGTTAATTAAGGTGCATGCAGTACAAGGATAAGTTCTGATAAAAGTAACAACACCTCACTTATCACTAAGATTTATTAACAATTGAGTATATTTGGCAGGCTTTCATAGTAATAACCCTTGTATTTTCCTCACATTCTTTACAAGGTTTGGGTTTATATACTCTTATCCAAAAATATATTGTGAATTCTCAAATAAATATAGTTAGCATGAGAAAAGAGGGGGGATTAATCTTTTTAAACCATGCTAAAACACATCTTGAATTTTGGGATGCATCCAACTATTTTAAAAGTGGACCCACAAACATGTCAATGCTCTATCAAGAAAGCAAAGGGATTTGGTATATGTTCCCATACAATATGATATCTTATTTCTGCCTATTCATTTTATTTACTTAACCAATTCTTTTGAGACTCTGCACCTGCTTCTTGTACAAGGAAAAGAAAATGTGATTTTTCTTCCTTTTTTTCCCACTGAATTGATAGAAAGTATTATCTGTATCAGTTCATGATCCAATTAATGGATATAATCTAATAATACATCATGAAATTTTTGCATATCACAGAAAATTATTTTAGCAAAAAAAGAGGCACAAGAAAACTATATTTAAATGACATTATGCAGAGAGGGCATGAATGCATTCTTCTTCAATTCTATGATAAGCGTTGAATCAATAGTCCTTCCATGCAGAAAATTTGAGTACCATTCAGCAGAGAGTTTAGGTTGCCTTCTCAAATTCTGATCATTCAAATCCACATAATATAGTCCAAAACTGATTTCATATCCACCCAGCAACTCGTACACATCCAACAAAGACCATACAAAATAACCTTTCACATTTGTTCCATTCCTTTTGAGCACGTAAAAGATAACAAAAAGGAAAGGAAAAATAACTTTTATTAGCATTTGTGAAAAAATGACAAGCATTTCAATTTAAGTAGAGTTAGAGGAAGTGGAATAGGTCAGAACGAAGAGATGTTACCTCAAACCATCAAGCACAGCCTTAATGTGGCCATGCAAGTACTTCACCCTTGGCCAATCATCCAATGACGAGCTCCGTGGTGTTAATTGACCTGCAAGGTTATCTTAAAACGCTGGTTCTGTTGAGGAAGAGAAAGACAGAGACAGAGACAAACCATTTTCATGGATGTAAAGGGGAAGATTGCCATAAGATTGCTCCAATAAGTCCACTACCTTTAGCAAACCCCCAGGCATTGTAGCATTAAACATAGTACCTGAAACCGTGAACGGGGGAATCAAACTTGTCATATCTCTCACCTCGGATAGAATTGTAGAATTTTTGCATTCATTAGGGAATTTTCTCAGCTCCAAACTGATTTAATACTTCATTATTTAACCAAGCTCTATCATCATTTGCTACCAAAGTCTGTGTATGTCAAGATCAAGATCCTAGTTATCGTTGTGCCACAAGCTCAAACTGTTATTAATAAGTATTCATCTTTCCTGCCTCAATTTCTCGAAGTCATACTTAACATGAGAAGCTGCACCCACTATAGGCGTCAGGAGCAGAGTTGTTTGGTTGGGGAAAAAAAATCTAAGGGTGATGTTGGTCTAATACTATAGAGAAATGAGGAAAATATGACATCTGATAAAGGTGATATAAGAGGAAAGAAATAATCTTTTCTCATACCTACTATTTCCACAGCAACATCTGTGAAAGTGCTACTGCCTTTCACTTGGTGGTTTTGAGGGATGTTCTTGATATAAGAAGTGTAATAATAATTTATTCCAAGGAAGTCAACCGAGCCCTTTACTAGATTTGATTCAGTTTTGGTGAAGGAAGGAAGCCTGGAGCCTACATTCTTTTTCATTGTGTCAGGGTAGTCTCCAAACACTATAGGATTCAAAATCCTGCATGACAATAGCATCATAGATGTTAAAACATAATTACAGTAACTGACATATCAGAAACTATCCACTTTGAACGTTGATGCCTACCAACCCATCAGCAAGTCCTTTGCCCTTTCAGTGGCATCTAAATCTTCAGTAGTATTTGTTAGAGGTAAAAGACCAAAAGTAAGGATATTGATCCCAATAATCCCATGTTGCTTATCCTGCATTTAACATTTAACCTTGTTGATAATTCAAATTAAAGTAGGGCGATCCAACTACTGTCATTTACTTTCCAGATTGAAATAGTGAAGGGAGCGTCATATTAGAATACCTGATACTTCTTCCTATACAGTGAAGCAGCTGCTGCATGTGATAACAATATATTATGAGCTGCTATATACGGCTCAGCTGTAGAATTTCCCTTAGAGCAATTATTTATAGGGGATGGAGAACATCTTTGAGGGGGTAGGAATCCTTCATCGTAGCCCTCAATCACAAATATATTTGGCTCGTTCATTGTCGTCCAGTATTTAACCCTGTCTCCAAACTCTCTGAAGCACACATCTGCATATGTTTTGAAGTCTCTCCTGTATATATAATACATATCCATGTTAATCACCGTAAGGAAATAAATTTTGTATAGCTTTCTAGCTGGGAAGGTTGTAAAGATGACATACACAACTTTACGACTGAGCCATCCCCCATACTCATCCTCAAGTGCTTGTGGTAGGTCACTATGATGCAATGTAACATGTGGCTGGATATCTGCATTGTGAAAAAGTAGGGAATATTAGCGTATATCCAACTATTAGGTGTTTAATATATGGTTTTAACTCTTAATCACCATGGTTGATGAGTTCATTGATGAGGTTGTTGTAATATTCCATCCCCTTGGGATTGACTGGTCCTCTTCCATCTGAAAACACACAAGAACAGGACCTACGGTCAAGCATAGAACATGAAGAGTATTTGGGATGTAAAGTAGTATTTGGTTTGGACGATGGTAACCTGGAATAAGTCTTGACCAAGATATAGAAAATCTGTATGCATTTAATCCCATTTTCGCCATCAACGCCAAATCTTCCTGCAATAAATCAATGCTTACATCTAGTAAGGCATACAAATAAACAACACGCTTCGTAGTCCTAGTAATTCCATGTTCTTGTTTTTTCTAGTTATCATGAGTGTGATGTTCCATTAACAAAATGCCTCTTTGAATTCTACGGATAGACCTCATATTTGTGATATTGATCGCATGATTTGTTTCCATAGCCTCCATCTGAAAATTCAATTGATAGGAGGAATCAATAACAAATTCCAAACTTCAAATAGAACCAAATGATAGCAGGCAAAAGCAATAGTATCTTTTTTATATTAATTATCCATGTATAAGCAGACACTGATGGAACTTCCACTGATTTATATGACAAAACCCTCTTTGCTCAGGTAAAGGCTATAGAATGGCATGATAAGTTTGTTAAGTAGAACAATGATTAATTCCATTGAGAAGTCATAATGTGAAGGAGTGAAGAAGTTTGGAAGATTGTGAATATGATAGATGAGAAGATACATGCAGTTTGAGCGAAGGTATCGAATATGCTGGGGGTCCTTCCATCTTCATCTTCTGCGCCTTCAACCTTTGAGGATGAAAGAATTCAATGAAATAGTAAAAGAGAGATATAGACGTATACAAATAATTAAATTATTATGAAAAAGAAGATCAGAGAAGAAGAACCTGAAAAGCTGAGGTTGCTGCGCCGAAGAGGAAGTTGGGTGGGAAATCATCTCTGCTATATGTATCAGTAGCAGATGCAGCCAGTAGCGATATCAGTGCAGCCAGTAACGCCTTCCACAACATTTTCTGATTTTCTTCTTACTCCTACTTCTGCCAGTTAATATTTGAGCGTTCTTCTAATGGATACAGGATTCCTGGACGTTTCGAGCAATGGAAAGGCGTGACGATACACGTCTGCACCCAATTGGAATATGCAACCATGCTCATTCTGCCGGCAATCGGTTTGACCAATCGATCAAAAAAGTCAAAAGAAAATTTCCAAATATTTTTAAATCTGAAAATGGCCCTACCAGGCCTGGGCCACCCCCTGCACTTTCGCGATTATGAATATAAACCCTTTTGCTTGGTATCATGGCCCAAACCAAAAAAAAAAATGTCACTGTCAAGTTTTACGTTTTTTTTTTCCCTATGGAGCTAAAAGTCCAATCAATTTCTTTTCTCATTCACTTTCCCATCATCCTCATAATTTCTAAATCTTGTCATTTCAATCAATCTGAAAGATCATATCATCAAATTATACTTTTTGAATTTTTCTTTTCTCTTCCCCATCAACGGCTCGGATAGGCTTATGAAAAAATGGATTATGAAAAGATCTTATTCCCTAAAAATATAACAGTTTATGTGAGTTGAGTGTTCAATATCATGTTACGAGAAAATTTTTAGGTACTAGGATTCGTCCGATATTGTTTGTAAGAGACAATTTTTCTTTGATAAAAGATCAAAATACATTAAATGATTAAAAGTAAGTATATCATTGTTTTACAATCACGTGTGGCACCCATTGTCTGCACTAAGCTCCGCCATTGCCAAAGTTTATGCCATGGTCGAGAACGTGTGGATCGTCGTACAGTTGACAGCTTTGCTATCTTTATCTTTTTTATTGGTGTTTAGGGGTGCTTTTCCTTTTATGAGACTTTCTCATGGAGTTTTTTACAATCAATCTGGTTGCTTTAGAGCCCGTTTGGCCTAGCTTATTTTTAGCTTTTAAGCTACTTTTAAGCAAAAGCTAAAAAAAAGAGCTTATTTTAAAAAGCTAAAAGTTGTTTGGTGCTTATACAAATTTTTCAGCTTAAAAGTTGAAATTTAAAATAAGCTGTTTGACAAAAATTTTGTCATAAGCACTTTTTCTAATAAAAATTAATTTAATAGGTATATTATAAAATATATTGTGGTGGCCGAGGTGGTGGTAGCGGGCCAGCGGCGGTGGTGGTGGCGGCCGGCCAGCAGTGGTGGTGGTCGGCCGGCGGTGATGGTGGCCGGCCGGCGGCAGTGGTGGGTGGCCGATCGGCAGTGGTGGTGGCGGTCGGCCAGCGGGAGGTGGGCCGGCGGTGGCGGTGCTGGGGGCCGGCCGGTGGCGGCTGGCGGTGGTGCTGGTCAGCCGGCTGTGGTGGTGGTCGGCCGGCGGTGGTGGTGGTCGGCCGGCGGTGATGGTATTTATCTGGAATTTTCCCTTGAAAAAATAGAGCTTAAAATAAGCTCCTCTCACCAGCTTTTTTTTTAAGAGCTTATTTTAAATTCTGTTTGGCCTAGCTTTTACTTATAAGCATAAGATAAGCTGAAAATAAGCTAGGTCAAACAGGCACTTATTGTTGATTAAAACAGTGGATCTTTTGGATGGTTCGTCAAACAACCATTTATTACAATGACTTTATTGCCGGTGATAGTACTTTTCTACCCACAAATTTCGGTAAAGGAATTATGAAGTGGTAGGGTTTTTAAGTGTGGCGGTGGCTTCCTCTCACATATTTTAGGGTTAGATTATTTTTAGGGTTTTTTGTAATGTTATACATTTGGGCTTTCTTTTTGCAAACATTTTATTTTGAGCTTATATATCTTAGGGTTAAGGTGCAAAAATACACATGTGTTTTTCTCCGAGGAGTGCTCAGTAGCAAGTGCTTGTTTTAGGTGCAAAAATGATTATGTGGTTACAAATTAGGTGCAAAAATATCGTTTGACCGTTAAGTTTGACTTTGACCATTAAATATGACTTTTTTTGCTAACTGGATGATGACGTGGCATTTCAAATGTACAAAAATACACATGTGGTTTATCAAAAAGAGCGTCGAACACAAAATTCTTTTTTTAATTTAATAATTTTATTTTAATTATTACCGGGTGCTAAAAAGATATTTAGGATACTGATCTGTACTGAAAAAATACTTCATGACCTTGAAAAATTATTTTAAGATCTGAAAAAATATTTCAGGGTACTGACTGGTACTAAAAAGATACTTTGATAATACTGCTTGGTATAGAAAAAATATTTCATGATCTTGAAAAATTATTTTAGAATCTTAAAAAAATATGTTGAAGTATATTTTTAGTACCAGTCAGTATCTTAAAATATTTTTCAGTACCAGTCAGTATCCTTTTAGTGCTAGTCAATAGCTTGAAATATTTTTTCAAGATCCTGAAATAATTTTTCAAGATTATGAAGTATTTTTTATGTATCAGTCAGTATCTTGAAAGTACTTTTTAGTACCATTCAGTACCCTGAAATATTTTTTCAGTATCAGTCAGTATCCTTTTAGTACCGGTCAGTACTTTAAATATTTTTTCAAGATCCTAAAATAATTTTCAAAATTATGAAGTATTTTTTCTGTACCAGTCAGTATTCTGAAAATACTTTTTAATACTAGTCAGTACCCTGAAATATATTTTTCAGTATCAGTCAGTATCCTTTTAATACCGGTCAATACCTGAAATATTTTTTCAAGATCCTAAAATAATTTTAATAGAAGTAAAATTATTAGATTTTAAAAAAATAATTTGGTGTTGGACGCTCTTCTTGACAGAGCACATGTGTATTTTTTGCACCTTTGAAATGCCATGTCATCATTCACTCAGCAAAAAAAGTCAAACTTAACTATCAAACGGTATTTTTGCACCTAATTTGTAACCACATGTGTACTTTTGCACCTAAAAAAAGTACTTGCTACTAGACGCTCCTCGAAGAAAAGCATATGTGTATTTTTGCACCTTAACCCTATATCTTATTAGGTTAGTTTTAATGAAATATATTTTATAGCCAAAAAGAAATTAATATTAAATCTTAGATTTTAACTAACCAGAGTTACAGCTTGATACAACCAGAGTTACAAGCTGTTACAAATTTCTTCATCCATATCGTCATTTTATTTTGTAACTCTGGTTGTATCAAAAAATAAAAAATTGTAACTCTGGGCTCTGAGCCCTACCCTTGCTGTCATCGATCCAGTATCCTCGTCGTTACCATTTAATTAGAAGACCCAATTATGTGGTCCACTTGACTAATGCCCAGATTCCCTGGACGTGCTTGTTCATTGGGCCCACTATCCTTAGTCCAGAATAAGCTTGTTTGAGATTACTTGTAGAGTACCAAAAAGATTAAAAAGATTTTTTAGAAGACTTCAATAGCTATTCTAAACAAACACAATGTTTGCAGTTCTTTCTGTGTTTTAAAACTTAAATAATAGCTTTTTAAATTAATTTTAATTTATATTTATTAAATTATAAGAATTAAATTTTATTTTAATCACATTGTAGGCTTTAAATTATAAACCTTCAATCCCGAATTTTTAAGTCTATTTAAAGACCTACATTATAAGTAGACTTGTAAAAAGATTTTAGATCTCACCAAGCCTTTTGAAGGCTCAGGCCTAAGCCTAAAACAAAGCCTAGACTTAGGCTTTAGGTCTCTGTTACACGCATGAGTTTATTTAGCCAAAGTCTAACCTGTTGTCACTCTTACTTTTAGGGGTTCCAAAAGTATTTATTCATGAGAGAAAACTCTTCTCATAAACTTACTTCATACAATATAAATAACTATTAAAAAGCTGCTTTTGAAAACTACAATAGTTATTTCAAGCAAACACATGTTTGCAGTATTTTATGTGTTTTAGCCTCTAGGTGCAAGCTTCATCGCATTTAGCAAGATACGAGAATATCATTAATTTCTTTCATATAAAATAAAAGCATAATGTTGCTTGTTCACTGGATTAATAATTTAAAATGTGAACATTGAAAATTATCAAGTCCAGGGTCCCATAAGAACAACGGACAAAGAATGGGGAAAAAAAAATTGCTAAAATGGCCAAACTTTTTCTTCAAAGCATTTCATCTTGTTAAAAAAAATATGCCTCGTTATAGGATATTGTCACTACTAATTTTATGTCACCACAAAGTCACTACCACTTTTTCACCGTTAGATCAAAATCTTATTTACCCTTATCATTTTTCTCTTCATTCTGATCTAACGGTGAAAAAGTGGTAGCTACATAAAATTGGTAGTGACAATATCCTATCCTGATTTTAATTTCTGATAATTTAGTTGGCCGATTGGAATAAAATCTTCCCAATTCGATATCTTAAAAAGTATTTGGAAGTCCCGAGGCCACATTCGCATCAAGGGGAGATTGTCATAGTGGGTTTGTCTTTAATTTTTACTTTTGGCCAATAGTTTTCTTTGGGTTAAAAGTTTACGACACATTTTTTAAATAAGAAAATTTTAAATTTTAAAAGAGATGAAGTATACCCATAAACATTCTTTCTCGTCACGCTGCTGCTTCTTTTATTTCACAAAAATCATCAGTCCGTTAGATAGTCATGTAATAATTGAAAGAAACCTTTTAGCCCATGTTTTTGAAAAATTATCTTCAAGAAGGGGTCCACGTCATTATCAATATAAAATAGTACTTTTTTAATATAAGATTAAGTTTATAATATAATTTATATTACAAATAGGGGGTGAAAATAGGTTATGTTATGGGGACTATAACTTATAGAAAGGCTAGTCTAGCCTATTTAGTAAATAGATTAGATATAGACTTAAATTATTATTAGGTCTATTTAGATAAACATGCTAAACCTATTTTTATAAGAGTCTACAAACGTGACCTATTTAAATTTTTTAATTTATGCTATTATAGAAGTGTGTGTTGATATAATAATACCATCTAAATAATTTTATAAATCATTTATAAATTTATCAACTTAACATTAATCCAAAGTTTCACATCTCATCGCATTATATTGAATCCTTACTTTTGCATAAATTGTTCACCCTTACCTTTCTTATCTTTGATAACTTGAGATAACAACGCTAGCTCACTTCTTTTCCCTTGATTTGCATTATCCACTAAAGCATAATAATAATTGCTACGGGTTTATTTTAGTGTCAAATGAAATAGTATAGTCTTAGTAGGAGGAGTCCGTTCCGATTTATGTGGGAAAAGTAAAAGAGCTAAAATCCATTATTTTCCTTTCCTTACTATTTATTAAGTCTTTATATTACAATAAAAATAGAAGTTAAGTTTTTATGACATAATGTAAAATTGTAATTAAGCGTAAATGATTCTATGTGAATTTAAAGATATAGAATTATTTAAATGTTTACATTTTAAGTAAGTCTTGCTATGTAAGGCCTTTTGAAAACTCAAGCTTATGAGTAAAAAAAACCTATATATAGGCTCAAGTTTTAAATTTTTATTTCCAAGTCTATTTAAATAAAACCTATCCAAATCTATTCCCACCCCTAATTATAAACTATACCTTTTGTATTAAATACAGAATGTGGTATGAAAGTTTTAATTAATAAATTACACCATTCATAAAATCGCCAACACTTTATAATTAATCAGAATCAGCAGGGGATCCACCCACAATGATCACTGAGGCGAACAATCATTAATAGCCAACCAAGAAATTCTGGAGATACAATGATAGCAGCATCCACCTCCACAATGAATGAAATAATTAAGTGATTCCTTAGTCTAGTTCTAAATATATATTGATTAATATATAAAAATTTTAAAAAATTAATTAATTATCTGTAATGTTAATATAGAGAGAGTTTGGGACATATTTTTATAATAAGTATGCCATTTAATGATTAAAATTTAATGACTAACCATAAGAATATCTAAATAATCAAAAAATTTAAAAACTATATAAAAAGACGAAAGAAAACATAATATCCAGCGTCAAAACAAATTACTCTCAGATAAAAATTATGCTGAGGACTGAAAAGATATCCAAATTTATGATATCGGGGCAAAAATGTGCAGCGACATGTGGTGTGTTCTCTGTAACTAGGTTTTTGGAAGGTTTCATTAGAATATGAATCCTACCCTCTTTGAGCAAAAAAAAAAAAATAGAATACGAATCCTCGTACCTGTCACCAGCCGTTTATGCTCCTCGTCCTCCTCATCTTCTGACACAGGAGTGGCCTCCAACTGCCTTGAAAAAAGCAACCTTTTCTTTTTAAAAAAGGCAAATGAATCAGACAGAGAGCCCATTAAAAAAATAACAAAAGAACGATATGTGCTACATTATATTTAAAATGGGTAACTTGTCTGTTGAGCAACGGCTATGAAAGTACCATGAGGGTGTTTAAAAAAATGGGAACTTTCATTCGTGGAATACATAAAAAGATATATAGCTAAGAGCATGAATATGAGTTCCTGCCACTTGGTCTGGTTTCGCTTCTGAGAGGAACAGAATGAGATTAAGCGATCGAGAATGTTTATTTCTTGTAGATTAATGAAACAACACATGCACGTGGGTGTCCTCCTTGGTGGGATGCCCACGCGTATTCTTATGCATGCATTACATGTGCACTTCTATGACTTTGTCTCTTCATTCATTTCCCATTCCTCAGATCACACATACAGTTGGAAGTTTCCAAAATTGTCAGTTATTTATCATGAATAACTGAACACTCCGGTGGATTGGGTTCACTTCCTCTTCTTCTTCTTTTAATGGAAGTGCTTTACTGACACATAAGAGTTCCAAACATCAGGTGTTTTTTGAAAAACCAGCTGAGAAATTTATCTTTTATGTCTGGTACTGTCCATCTTTTTACTGTCTCTAGGTATATGATGGTTTTAAAGTTTTCTAACTCAATTTTTCATATGTTCTTCTAGATTCCTGAGCATGATGATTCTATCTCTGGATTCCCTGTCTCTGTTTTGAGATTCAAACTAGGAATTCCCACTGAAAATGACAAATAAGTTGAGGCTTGCTTTTTTTCCCTTTTTGGTAAAAACTCATTAATCGTCTGGTTACTATATGCTGATTCATAAACCAACTCATGTTAACCCTTGCACTTATTGCCTCTTCCTTCAATCAAGACGTAGTATGTCTTCTTCGGATCATACTATAGTTAGTCTTTATCTTTCAAGTAATTAAGATCGACTTGCATACTCAAACACGCGTGCATATACACTCACCAGAAAATAAATTCTAGCAATAGAAAAATTGCTAGAAAACGCATAAGAGATAGGAAAGAGAGGGAACGTAGGTTATTTTATGTTTAATCCACCATCATATTTATCCTGTCCATTTGTTTAATTAATATATATTTCTTTCTCGCCCGGGGGGGTTTGGTGTCCCCACTCCTGAAAGGAAATATGAAAAGGCCTCGTCTTTATCTCTGAGATTTTATATTGCACACTAACTGCAGTAAAGTAGGTGGAAGGCAGAAACAGAAGCATAGTTTCGCTTATGTACGAACTCTATTCCTTTTTTGGTCTTTAAAACAGTCTTGTTTGTGTAATTGTGTTGACCACCGTGCAAATCGATATTCTGAGTTTTGTTCTTAAAAGCTAAGCGCTGATGATGAAACTGGCACGCATAAGCAGTTGATGGCTTTTTTTCCTCAGCCATTCATGGTTGGTTTTTGACTTTATAGGCCTTCCGTTCTGCAATACTATTCTTTTTGGTAAAATGTGCAATATTTTCATTAATTGACCATATTCAGTTTCCAATCTGATCTGGGTTATCCTTTTCTTCTTCTTCTGGGCTTAATTTTTCTTTTTCCATACCACTTTTTATTGCGTGATTTTTGATTGGTGAAAAATTAAAAACTAAAGGAATCTGGTTGCGTTTGGATTGATTTAGACGGCATATTCTGTTTTTTCTTTCCCTTTTTGGTTTCAGCTTCATCATCACCAAGTTACTTTGCTTAATAATATCTGCCTAGACACTATACTGTGACCTATTTCTCAAAAGGAAAGATATGCTCTAGGATTATAGGTCGGTGGTGGTGTGGCTCAGATAATGGGATCTCAAGGAGAAGCAACAACCCAAGAGCCAAAAACACAATCTTTGGCATACCAGGGATCCTCCTTATACAACCTAACTCTTGATGAAGTACAGAACCAGCTTGGCAATTTAGGGAAGCAACTAGGAAGCATGAATCTAGATGAACTGCTAAAGAGTGTGGGAACTGCAGAAACTACTGGTCAACTAGCTTCTGGGTCGTCGTCTCTGAATCGACAAAACAGCACGACATTATTATCTGGGGATGTTAGAAAAAGAACTGTTGATGAAATTTGGAGAGATATACAACAACACAAGAAGAGCAATAATAATAAGCAAGATGGGAAATCTAAGGAGAGACAGCCAACTCTAGGAGAGATGACTCTTGAGGATTTTCTTGCGAAGGCAGGAGCGATTTTTGATTCAAATGTTCCTTCTTCTGATCAACACAATATTTCACAACAAGCTCAATGGATCCAATACCAGCTCTCTTCTTCACTGCAACAGCATCATCATCAAAATCATCATGATGTGATAGCAGGTTTAATGACTGGCCATGGAATTCAACAGCAGCAGCCTAATTTGCCAGTAGCAGAAGTAGAGAACCCGGTTTTGGATTCGTCCTACTCTGAAAATATGGTGGCAGCAACGATGTCACCATCCTCTTTGATGGGTAAGTTATCTGATACACCTAGTCCAGGAAGGAAGAGGGAGGCTTCTGGTGGTGATGTGGTTGAGAAAACCATGGAGAGAAGGAAAAAGAGGATGATAAAAAATAGGGAATCTGCAGCTCGGTCAAGAGCAAGAAAGCAGGTCATATATTTTTTGTATGGTGTTAGTTCTTTGAGGTGTATTTGTTTTCTAAGTTTGATACTTAACTGTATCTATGTCAATGGACACAGGCTTACACGCAGGAGCTGGAGATTAAAATCTCAATTTTAGAAGAGGAGAATGAAAAGCTTAGAAGACAGTATGTAAGATTCAAAACCTTGGTAGTACGCATTTTTGTTGATAACCAAGACTTGGTTTGGCCATTGCTTGTTCAAGGTCTTGCGCTATTAGATGCCAAAATTCAGGAATATTAGCTTATATAAAACGAAGATGCAACTGCTGGTTTTTTTTAATTCTGTTCATGGAAACACTATCGCAAAGCAAGACTTGTATTAAGAGTTAGTACAGTAAAAGATGAGGAGGATACATAACTTATAATAATATCTTTTCTCAGAAAATATTTAGAACTTAGAAGTTAATACGGACAATTCTGAAAGCATAGGACTGCACTGAATACAAAATGCTATGAAGATTTGAGCACCAAGGGCTAGAGAACTTTTAGCTTGTTCAAGTTTACCAACTAATAGACCAACAATCTGATATCGCGTTAATCATTACATTCTTTTTTCTGGTATTTTCTGAGCAATTACATTATTGAGGCAAAACCCAGACCAGCATAAAAGATGATCATGTACTCTTATCTTACTGAATTTTCTTACATGCAGGAACTAGAGTGTGTGTTGCCGTATGTTCCACCAATTGAGGCTAAGCATCAGCTTCGCAGAACAAGTTCAGCTTCTTTCTGACAGCTTCCTCCTTGCATTTGACTTCTTCTGAACAGTCTTTGTTGCAGTCACCTAGTGATTGTTTTTTATGGATTCCTGAAAGTTTTTGGATAATTGGAACACTCTTTTGCTTTACAAGTGATACTTTAATTCAATGTGCTGTTGTTTGTGCTGGTGGTGATGCAGAATTGCTTTGTTGCATGTACGTTTTGTTATTCTTGGGCCTCCTACTGTCCTTGATTTGATTATCTGATGCATTCGCTTAATTTGGTACTCTAACAAACTTCACGCGCAATGATTTTTGCTCATACTATTAATTTATGAATAGTGACAGCTTAATTCCATCTCCTGCTTCATTTTCTTTAATGTTATTTGCAAATTGGGCTTACAGACACAAGGCCCACTCACACGGTGACTTCTAGGTTCTAACCCTCGGTCGTGATAATTAATATATGTTAAAAAAAAAAAAACCTCCTACCAATGAGGATTGACATAATTGGTTAAGGAGTCAACCTTCACCCTAAAAGGGAGGAGGTTCGATATCCACTGATCAATGTGAGGGTCTCATTGGTAGGTAATCTATAAATACCTCTGTAAGCGCTCTTTGAGCCTGGAGACATGCACTAACCCCAGTGGGACACCCGTGTGTCTACCCCACCTTATCCAAAAAAAAAAGAAAAAAGAAAAAAAAAGTCTCCTGCAAGCCAAACCTCAGGCTTTGTTTTTTATTTGGAAAATGCTGATTTTTAATCTCTCATTTTTCATAATAAAAGCTAAAAAGAGCTTGCATCACCAAGCTTTCAACACATTACAAATTTATATTTTTCTATTTACCAATATGGGTAAAAGATTTCTCCTGTCACTGAAGATAGAGTTATCTCCAATAACCCTAAAACTATGTCGTTTTGAATTAATGAAGGGTATATTTGTAATTTCAGGTGAATTAATGAATGGTGTATTTGTAATTTCAGGTGAATTAATGAAAGATGCAAATACAGAAACACCCTTCATTAATTCACCTGAAATTACAAACACATCCTTCATTAATTCAAAACGATGTAGTTTTAGGATCACTGGAGATAACTCTATCTCCAGTGACAGGAGAAATATTTTTCCTATATATATATATATATATATATATATATATATATATATCTTTTTAAAAAACGTTGGGTAATGTTATTCGCATAATGGAGCTTGCAGAAACAAAGCTTGTAGCCAATCACTCTAAACCCTGATCGTGACAATCACTTCACCTAATCGATTGTCCACGGCAAATTGGCAATATACTGCTACAGCTATTACAAGTTTTACTATTGTAACAAGTGGAGTACATACTCAAAATGTCAATACAGAATCAGGAATCATCTCAGGAATCTGGTGGAAATATAATCTGCAATTGCCATGCTTGATGTTAAACCGGGTGACTCAATCCCAAAAAGATTAACAAGACCAGGTACCCCATGAATTTCCTCCCCCTGCACAAATACGCCAGGTGAATTAAGTATACTGACCTCAATTTCATGCGTCCAGTTCTGTACAGCTCTAGAGGTGTCTCTTTTTCAAAAACCATGAGAAATGTTCAATTTAATGATTTAATCACATTCAACATTTCACTTGCCCTATAGTTCATAAGAAAATTAAACAAATGGAGAACATGATTAGAATTATAACTGCAAAAATCATATCAGAACTCTTTTACCAAGGATCTCAAACCAAAATATGAACCAATTCAGTTGAAGAATGCAATTTGCTACCCCTATGCTGCTTAGGTGTATTTATCTAATTTGATTAAATTAAAGAAGTTAGTTGAGTTAGTTAATATCAAATATATTTTCTAAAATATCCTAGTCATCTTCCATGATCCCTTCATTCATTCTCCTCCTTAATTATTGTTGAGGAAGCTTCAATAGGGGTACATTAGGAAAAGATTGACAAATAAGTAAACTATACCTTATTTTTAATATCAAGATTAACTCTTTAAATATGTTTTATATTAAGGACCGGAGGAGTACTTCATTTTGGGAAAAATGCAAGAGATGAGTAATTAATAGAAAGACCAAGAACGAAGGAGTAAAGAGAAATAAAGAATTGCCTGTATCACAAAATCAATAGGTGACTGATGCGGTCCCGAAAGTTTAGGTCGAATTCCTGAATACCCTGGTTCTAGAGATCCATCCTTTTGGTTTGGGTAGTACTTCCGTATCTCTGGATAAAACCTCTCCGCACGCTTTGCAGGTACTGAATAGTCAAACCTGGGATCAAACCTTGATCAATCCAACTCCCTCATCAAAATCAAACACATTTCTAAAACCATGTTTGGAACTCAAAACATTAATTTCATCAGGTGCATCTAGTCTCAAGTTTATGATTAGTCAAAGACATGACGTCTGGATATATACGCATATTCTGGAAGTTATTGGTATAATGTGAAAAGCTTCTGCTCCCATTTCCCCTCCTCATGCAGGGGGAAAAAATGAACACAGTCCTGAATCATAGGATATTGGCAAGAGCAAGTTCTAGAATGATTAAAAATCAGTGAAACATTATCAAGAATCATTTAAAGGGTGAAAGGAGTAACATAGAAACACATTTGAAGGGTGAAAGGAGTAACATAGAAAAAGATACAGAGAGGTTTTCAAGATTTACTTATTGAGAAAGCTTGAGATATCATCAGGAGCATCGATCCATTCAACGTCTGGGCCATACTTGACCTGACCATTCAAATCTAGAGTAACATGCACACCTAGGCCACCATCCTCTGGTATAGGATATATCAAATGTTTGAATGGGGGAACTTTAGTATTGGAAAAAGTGAAGTAGCAACCACGAGCAAAATAGGCAGAGGGTACAACTCCACTACTTTGTAGGGCAGTAAATCTCTTTGCAAGCGCAGGGGCACCAAGGCCTGCAGAGTTCACTACAAATTTAGGTATAAGCACAAGATCTTGGTTCAAAATTGACCTCCCATCCCATTCTTCAACACTCTTGGTTTCTGATATATGGAGACAAATCTGATCACCTTCAAGATGCCCACCAATGACAGTTGAATTATAGGAGAAGGTTGCTTTGTTATTCTCAGCTTCCCCCTGGACCCACATGGGGGTTCATATACAATAATAACTTCAAATAAACAAGCTGGTAAGTTAGCAAGAATTTAATACAAAAAATATGCATGAATTCAGATTGGAGACATTGTAATTTGAAACAGGAGGCTTGGAATGCATACCACTAACGACAGCATGAAAGAGTGGGAATCAACAATCCCGGAAAGTGGCGATAGTATAGCTTTGATGCATTGCAATTCAGGTTCCATTCTCATGGCCTCAGAACCATCCATCATCCTCAAGCCATCAACTCCATTTTGAATCCCACGATTCATTATATCATTTAGCTTTGAAATTTCTGAAGATCGAGAAGCAACTATAAGCTTCCCAGTTTGTTTATGAGGAATATCATGCTTGGAGCAGTATTCATATAGCATTTCTCTTCCTCTTACACAAAACCTTGCCTACAAAACAGACTGCATTACATTCTAAATAGACAAATTTTTTACAGTCATGCATTGGTAGATTAGCAGGAAAACAAAAACAACCGAATTGTATAGTATGATGGAAAACAATATAACTACTTGGTAACTACAATTTGATAGTTACGCCTTGTATATATGATTTATTTCTGCTTCTTTTCTTTTTCAATTCAGTCTCTTCAATCCCAACATATGTAATTGGGGGGGAAAAAATCACTCTCTCATTTCATTTTCCTTTTAATTCATTATTCATAGTTTTAAAGTTATATAGCATTTTCAACTCTAAATAATTGATAAAAGTAGGAATCGAATTTCGAACTTAAAGTCGATCGCATCATCTAGCAGAATCTGTTGGCAGAACACGGAGAGAAATAGAGAGCAGATATACAGACCTTGAAGGAATTGCGCGGGTAATAGATTCCGGCATGAATGACTTCACTATTGCGAGAACTAGTGGCAGTGCCAAAGGTGGAAGCCGAATCGACAACTAACACCTCTCTGCCTTTGAGCGCAAGTGCTCTGGCCACTGCTAAGCCCACAACGCCAGCCCCGATCACTAAGCAATCCACTTTTTCCCTAGGGGTCGAGACTGATATATCAATTTTGACGCTATTGCTGTTGCTGTATCTCCTGATCGAATTCGCAGTTATTAAACTCTTCCATTTCATATGAATAACACTTGTTGATGATGCAAGTTTTGCCCCTAAGCTCTGAAGCGTCTTCTTCAGCATTCTCACGCTTCGCTCCCCTCACTCCCGCTATCCTCGTTAATTATGAGTAAGCAGAAAAATTAGTCAAATTAAGGCCTTAAATTAATCATTTATCATTGATGCGTTTCCAGGAAGTATAATAACTAATAAGTAATGATTCTTAAGGGGAAAAAAATAATAAATTTAAGAAATAAAATCAAGGATGGGGTTATATTAGAATCAAAATAAACATTTTATAATAAGTTAGTTATTTATATTTTAGAAATAGTAGTAGTACTATTTATTGTAAACTTTTTGTTGTATTTTTACATCTTGTATTCAATTGATTAAATATTGATTGATTTGAAACAAATAGTCAAATTGTCTGACTTATATACAACCTCCCTCTTTCAATGTTTATCTCACCAAAAATAATAAACAACAATAAATCTGAGAATATAAATATAATGTACCACATTTTATAAACGAAGTTTTTTTTTTTCAGAGGAGTTTTATATGAGAAGTTAAGACATTATGAAGCTCCAAATTAATTATTTAAACTTTTCAATACTCATTTTTTTGGCAAAAAAAATACACTAATTTTCAAATGTTATACTAGTACTCCCTCCGATCTTAATTATAGGAACACTTTTTAGAGTTGGTTTTGATCCTAATTATAAGAGTAAGTTTTAATTTTTGTCAATTTTTGCCTATAATACCCCTATTTATACTTTCTCAATAATAATTTAATAATACACCTATATATTTAATAAAGTAAATAATATTTATAACTCATTAATATCATATACACCTCGATTATTATAACATGAATGGCAACAATAACAATATACATTAATATTATATACGTACAATGTATATTATCGGTACAATATATGGAATTTAAATTTAAATGCACAAATTTTGTTGTTTAAGAAAAAAGAAAAGAGGCTTATGACCATGGAACAATAATTCTAAAGTAATGTCCAGTTTTCTATTACTACATTATATATTGATGTTGAGTTTTGATAAATTTAAATGAGCAAATTATAAACTTTTGCAAGTTAAAAAAAACAGCTATTGAGAATATCAATTTGAAGATATCTCTCAGATAAATACATATGGAGTATCAAATTGTTTAGCTGCTTAACCGTAGATTCTTTTTCTGTAGAGAAATCGCGAGATGTGTGGGTTACAATTCAACTAATTTTGCCTTATGTGATTTTTAATTTTCAGGAGGGGTATTTTTGGAAAATAATTATAACTAACTAATTTAACTTCCCTCTTTAATTTCTCCAAATTCTGATAAATAGTTCCTATAATTAAGATCAGAGGGAGTAGTATTTTATTTTACAACATTC
Source organism: Acacia crassicarpa (assembly GCA_034222035.1). Lineage (NCBI taxonomy): Eukaryota > Viridiplantae > Streptophyta > Magnoliopsida > Fabales > Fabaceae > Acacia > Acacia crassicarpa. The sequence goes on along the minus strand of JAWXYG010000002.1, from coordinate 63,386,238 downwards.
CAAGATTTTTATTTTGGGGCCAGCGTTGCATTGCTAAATTAAATTAGCCATCACCGAGTTCGAACATGTTCACTAAACATATTTTTAATTTCTTGTAGCAATATACAGACTCACAGAGTATGTGCTCCTTATAAAAGTTAAGGTAATCCTTTTATGTTTTTCTTTCTTGAATAATAAGAATTCTTTTTTGTTCGTCAAAGAAAAGGGAAAAAAAAAGGGAAATTATACATAGGTCCCAAGAAACAAAGTTATTTACATTTAAATCCCTTGAAATGACAAAATTACTCAGTTTCAGAATGTAAAATTACTTTGCTGCCTATAATGCATATTTCACACAGAAGCCATTAACAACAGAAAATGTATATATTAAAAACAATTTTTGAAAACCCTGAATTTTGTTAATAAATAAAATTGTTGTTATCTGTTGTTCATCGACAAAATTCAGGGTTTTCAAAAGTTGTTGTTAATATATGTATTTTCTGTTGTTAATTTATGCATTTTCTGTTGTTAATCGATTCTGTGTGAAATATGCACTATGAACAGCAAAGTAATTTTACGTTTTGAAATAATTACTCAGAAATCCCTTGGGACTTTTGAGTAATTTTGTTATTTTAAGGGACCTAAATGTAAATAACTCTGTTTTTTGGGACCTATATGTAATTTTCCAAAAAAAAAAAAGGCACACTCATTTATCTTGATTACGACATGATGGATGAGAACAAATAGAATAGAATGAGACGATAAGCGCGCTTCAAAAGCAGAAACACAGCGCTCGGACGCAGAAATATCAAACATAGGAGAGAAGAAGCAAGATGAGAGCTCCCACAGAGAGGGGCAGCCCGATGATGGCGAACCCTCGAAGAATCGTCTATATCAACAGTCCCTCTTCCGATAACCCCTTCCAGATCCGATCCTCTTTTCTCGCTTCTCTCCTTCAGTTCTTTCAGAAGCCTCTCTCTCTTCCCTTCCTTCTCAGCATTTTTCTCTTCCTCACTTGGATCTCTATCCGCTTTCAGCGCGTTTCCCAATTCCCAACTCCATCCATCGGAACCGCTGCAGATTGGAGCGTCGATGACGATATGAAGGTCAATTTGATTAGGTTCAGCTCTGGGATTCCTTCCCAAATTGCTAAAGACAAGCGTGGCTGGTTGCTCGATCCCGTTTCTCTCGCCCTTGCTTCTGGCATTTCTGGTATATCACGCATTGTTTTCTTCTTCCTTTTTTCCCGGTTCTTAGTTTTTCGATATGGACGTTTGTGCTGTAAATTGTAATGATAACCCCACTACTTCACCGTGTGCCTTAGCTTCACATGTATGGTCAATCTGTTTGTTCAAAAAAGCTGATATGTACTGAAGTTACGTAGTTTAGAATAGAATGAAATTTAATTTCACTGGACTGTATATGTACTGCACTATTAATTGAGTATTCTGGCAAAATAAACGGCGCATTGTGTGCGAGGTTTCATATGCAAAAGGAACATGTGTTTGTGTTCTTTTCTGGCATTTGAAAAAGAAGCATGCTTCTTTGCAGGTGGAGCCGTCTCTTGCGCTTCACTTCATGTTGGAGAAATACGTCCAGGCAAAATAAGAGGAAATCACAGACATCACAATTGCAACGAGACATTTGTCATTTGGGGTGCTGCAACAAAATTTAGGGTAAGCTCCTGTGTCCTACTTGACAGTTGGCAGCATATAATTGGTTTTGTTATGTGTTTCGCTGCAGCTGCATGTTAGATTTTATGGAGAAATAGCTTTCAGTCCAAAATGCTTGCAAACTGATATGTGTGATACAATTGTACAGATGATTAACATTCACCGTTTGTTCAAATTACTTTTCTTTTCCTATCTAAGTGTTAGTATCAGGTCTACTTAACTTTTTATGTGGCTACAAAATTAACAGATTTAGTTTTTTTTAATGAGTCATCCTGATTCCCAATTCCCAAAAATCATTGGATTGGTTGAAAATCTCAAATTTTTTATGGTTTTACGTAAAATTAATTGGTGAAACAAACAGAATAAATGCCAACTTGTTTGCACTTTGCACAACATTCTGTTTATCCTGTTTTTGGTTGCATGCACCAGCCCCTGATGTGAAAAACAAGGTTTATGAATGCAGATTCTCTGATCCTTGGAATGAAACTGCTTGCCACCTTGGAAGATCTTGTTGTTTGCCTGATCCTTCGATAACATTGACGTCACGTGTCTGAGAAATTCCATCATGAATAAAAGGTGTTTTATCTTTTTTTCTTTGATTGAAATGCTCCCAGCCGTTCATTCTAGATCCTGAAATGTAAAAACCTCTTCTTCCTTTTGTTTCCCTCTGGCAAATGATGATTTGTGTCTGAGTCTAAGACCCAAAAATGCAGCTCTCTTCCATTAGGGCACAAGATTTTCAGTTGTCTTTTGATTGAATATTCATGTCTGAGGTTCAACTCTTTGCTGATTTAAGCCATTTGATCGTTCATAAGAGGGGGCATTCACCATTCCTCAAAGGGAGTTGCAGAGAGACATAATGGAAAGAAGGCTTGAGTGTTTTAATGGATTTAAATTAAGCAGTTGAGAATTCATATTTTCAACTGGCCCATGTAAATATGAGTATAATTGAGGCATAATGCACCATTTTACTCCAGCTGAAACAGTGCAATTCAGCTTCTCAGGTATGTGGTGTCAGCACTGTCACAGGATCAGGCAAATAGCTGGGATCTCTCTGAGTTGTGCAGCAAAAAGTCCCGTTCTAACGTGCAGAGTATCTGCATTGCAAGTTTTGTAGTTGTTAAAGGAAATGCTTATTTGTGTTCATTCCCCTGCTCACGCCCATCAGTACTTGGAACTAACCTGATGCTCACACTGAACGATTAGTTCCTATGCATCAACTTGGCACTATTAATTGATCAGAAGTGGGGAAAAAAAAACGTTTCTCTTCTGTTATGACTCTCAATTTGTACATCAATTCAATCTTACAAGAGTTGAAAACTATTTGCAGTTGGAGAACAGAAAGGTTGCTGACAAGGGCTACGCCGAAGTGATTATTGGTGCAGATGAGGTTGCTGTTGCTGCCAGCCCCGGTAGGACAGCCCATGCGTTAGTGAACATAGATCCGATTAGGAGTACATTCTTTTTAGGATGCCAGGACAGTATAATCAACTACAATGGCACAAGTAATGACTACAACGTTTGGAAAGATCTTTAAAAATGCTGCTGTACAGATTTTCCCATCCCTTCTCTGCTGAAGGAATCTGAAATACATCTGAGCCTTCCTATTTTTAGGTTATTCTTTTGCAGCGTATGACAATTTTTTAGGAATCTATGTACAGAAGGTTTGTCTCATCGCATACTCATTTGGTGAATGTATTTCTTCTTTAGTGATAAAGAATAAAGGATAAGGAAGAAAACCAGAAATTATAGTGATAGACCTGCTTCTGTTCTATAGAGCATGTTCAAAGAATTTTCTTCTCTGTGCCACAAGTTGCCTCTCAGTTTAGTTTTCAAAGAAGTGGTTGGGAGATTTTCTTTCTACAGCTCATGGCCCCCAGCTATATGTTGTTACTCTTGTGGCCATTATCCCCTGCCATGTAAATTGTAGACATGATGTTGGCTCCTTTCTATGATTTTGCAACGGGAATAAGTTCTCAAGGTTTAATTCTAAATTCACAGGCATTGCTTCTTTTCTTTTTTTTTTTCTTTTTTTTTAATGAAATATCAAAATTCATTAATAAATGGACTAATACAATAAAAATACTTTAAGTAGTTGTTTATTTATCCCTGTTTCTTCTGAAGAAAGTTTACTGATGCTTAGGGACAAAGTAGTATGGCCATCTTTACTCATCTGTCTATTTTCCTCAATTTATTTATTAAATACAAAAATGCATTCACTACATCACACAATACTAAAAGAAAATATTGAGAGTATATCCTATCGGTTGAATTTTTAATGAATGTTGAGCCACCTGCCTTAATCACTCTTTTAATTAATTGTAAAATGGAAAATTTCAAGTCAGCACATTAAACACATTCTATTTCTATGTCCATTGTGAGAATTTTGACCTGCTCCATACATTTGAAGCACACATCCAATTTTGACCTGCTAATTCATTATTATTTTTAATCCGTTAAGCATGTGCAATATTTTATGACCACAACATTTGCTTGCACGCCATTGAAAAATTATGCACGCCAATACCAACTTTTAAAGAAAAGTTATTAATTGATAGAAGCATGTGAGTCTAGGCTTCAATTTGATTATTTGATTGAAAAATTAGTAAATTACTTCCATAATGAGTCAGCGGAAAGCGACTAGACAGTGGAAAGAGTCACAATTCCAATTTCAGACTCGTAGAAAGCAACGATAAAGGACATGCTTGTACGGGATTCTGAAGAAGCCTTTCATTCTGCTTTTGGCTTGCAATTTCTGCAACCAATAAAAGTGAACGTCATCAAAATCGACCATCATAAATGCAAATTAAGAATGTGGAGCCGGATGCGTAAGCGCGGGCTTAAAACCCAAATTTCTATTTCTAATGGTCGCTGAATTTGTGGATAAAGTCAAATCTATCTCCGCCTTTATGACTGAAGCATTGGTTTTAAAACGGGTGCTGCTTTTGGCACTGGATCTTGACCTTGATAAAGTCATTTTTGAAACCGATTGCCTTACGTTGTTTTCATGTGTTGAAGCCAGTTCACCGGACTTGTATGATTGAAAGTGTAGATGAATTATCCAAGATATTATCTGCCTTTTGTCTTCTAGAGTTGGGTTTTCTTTATCCTTTTCCCCGAGAGGGGGTAATCGTGCTGCAGATCTTCTTGCAGCTGATGCTTATAAAGGGGTGTGCCCTATTGAGTGGGTTCATCAGCCAACACCCGCTTTAGTATCTCTTCTAACTCTAGAGGCTCAAAAGCTTGGTGATGGGGTTGATAATTTTTCCGCTTCTGGTTTCGCTTTCGATGGTGGCTAAGTCGGTTTTTTTTTTCTCTCTATTCTGTTGTTTTTGGTTCCTCATTTGTGCTTCTGTATTCCTTTTCTTTCGATGTTGTTCCTTCCTGTTCGTTGTCTCTTTATGCTCTTTGTAATCGTACTTCTGTTGAAGTTTTAATTCTAATCGAATCTTCTTTGACCAAAAAAAAAAAAGAAGCCTTCATGGATTTCTGATGACAACGAAAAAGCTTAAACGTTGAATCACATATAACTTGCGACACTCGAAAGCCAATAAAAAAAGCACACCAGGTTACTTGTATCAAATCCAAAGCAAAACAGGGTGGTCTCCAATTATAAAAGCTGAAGCCAGTGAAGAGTTCACCATCATATTATCCAATCTGGATAACAAGACAACATCAATAAACAATGGAAGGAATTACAAGGAAGAGGCTGGCTGTATTGGTTGGGTGCAACTATCCCAACACTCCACATGAACTGCGTGGCTGCATAAACGATGTGTTGGCCATGAGAGACACTCTGATCAAGAGGTTTGGGTTCGATCCCTCCAATATTGAGTTCCTTACTGATCAAGTTGATGCTCCCGCAGGTTCAACCATGCCCACTGGAGCTAACATCAAGCAGGCTCTTGCTCGCATGGTTGATCAAGCTCAACCAGGAGATGTCCTCTACTTTTACTATAGTGGCCACGGGACCAGAATCCCCTCCACGAAACATGGCCTCCCCTTTGGCCACGAAGAAGCCATCGTCCCCTGTGATCTCAATCTCATCACAGGTTTGTCAGTATTGGATACTAAGTCTCATGAGTAGTATGGGATATGTAGGGTAGGGGGTGTCTGCCCCTTTACTGTTGCGCTTCTGTCCCTTAATTTTGGACCCTTCCCAGCCAAATGGCTTTTTCTCATTCTACGTGAAATGAAATGAGTAACACGTTGATATATGCAAAAAATGGAGTCGTGTATAATTTTTTACTATTTTTGAAAAAATTAAGACTTTAAATAAAAAGAAACTGTATAATTCTGAAGTTTTAAATTTTCTTTTTTGAAAAAATCGTAAAATCAGCTCTATGTTTTTACACATTAAATGTGGAATTGTCAACCACGATTCTTAATTGTTAATGTGTAGATTTGGACTTGAGGAAGTTGGTGAATCGGGTTCGAAAGGGAGCGAGTCTGACGATTCTGACAGACTCGTGCCACAGTGGAGGCCTGATTGACAAAGAGAAGGAACCAATAGGGCCATCTTCAGAAGTCAACAAGGACACCAAGATGAACCTTAACTCCAAACCTAAGACCATCCCCTTCTCCTCCATATTACAACAGCTATCATCCTTAACAAACATAAGCAGCTCCGACGTCGGAACCCACTCGTTGAAGTTCTTCGGATCTGAAGCTAGTTTGAGGTTCAGGCTGCCACTTCTGGAGCTGGATTTGTTCCCACCTTTGAAGCCCGACGAGGGGATTCTGCTCAGTGGGTGCCAGGCTGACGAAACCTCCGCCGACATGGACCCCTCCCGCACCGGCGGCAAGGCCTACGGAGCATTCAGCAATGCCGTTCAGATGGTGCTTAAGGATGATGCTGCTCCGTTGAGTAATAGAGAGGTTGTTGTAAGGGCCAGGAAGATCCTTCAATCCAGAGGCTTTGACCAACATCCTTGTCTCTACTGCAGTGACGAGAATGCTGATGCTACTTTCCTGGGCCAACAACAACCTCAGGCTTCTGGGTTGTGACTTTATGACATTTGAAACATGGATGTTATGAAATTTGGACATGGCTTTTAATTTGATATTTCTGCACGATTGGTTGGATGTTATTGTTAGAGTGTATATTTTGTATCAGGTATTATTGTGTGTGGTTTGGGTTTATAAGTTTGGTTCTGGCCCTTTTAGTTGTGTGTGTACATATTATTTTTTAAGATTAAGTAGTAAATTCGTTCCAGAAATATATGTTGAGGAATAATTTTATCCGGGTAAGTTCTTTAAGTCTTAATGTTGACCCCGAAATACCTCCCTATTAGTAGCAGCGTTAATTTTCAATGTGAAAAAGGCACGTCAAACTGTCACGTGACAGTGAAATCGCCACCTAATTCTTCTACCCTCTCCCCTCCTATCCACCTCATCATTGCCCCCTTCCTCCAATGTTCATCGTCACCTAGGGAAGGCATGAAGGAGGAGGTAATTGCTTCAGTGTTCATAGTCTCTTCGGGGTAACTCCCTTTATGCTCTAGGTAATTACCCAGATGATATTTGTGGCCTCCTTCCTCCAGTGTTCATCGTTACCCAGAAGCGCCGACAGCCCCCACCAGCACTACCATTCCATCTGTCTTTCTCTCCCCCTCCCTCCTCCGTCATTCCTCTATACAATGGGAATGAAACAAAGGAAGAAGAAACCAAGGAAACGAAAGGAGGAGCAGAGGATGTACATAGAGTTGAGCGAGCATTGCTTGGAGTATCTAGAATACATATGCTTAGAAGCATTGTTGTCAACTAGAAAACTAACGGAAGGAGGAGCATTGCTTAGATAAACCATCAACCACTTATTTTAGATAAATCATCAACCAGAAAAACATGCATTCATACTCAATTATCAATATAAAAAATATATAAATCAAATACAAAATCTAAAATCATTTGCGACTGAATAATCAAAGGAAAAATCAAATACAAGCTCAGATGGCACCCGCCGGCATCGGCATTGTTTCTCACTGGATCTAATTTCCAGTTATGAAATTGGCCTCAAGAAAGAAGCCGAGATCAATCTCAGAATCAAACCCTTATTCGAATCACCTTGCCAAACTTCCAGATTGTCCCTCAAACCCTCATGGCAATACTTGTGAAGCTTGTTGAGGTTACGGAACCACAAAGTCACATATACTATAATACAAATTGATAATTAATGGGTGTGTTGTTTCCCATATGCATTGAAAAGGACAAAACCCCACTTTTAAAACACTCGTCAATCTTAGGATCCAGTTATCTGTGTATAATCACGAACAGATTAGCTCTTGATCACGCCCATTTTCATTACTCAACAGTAGATTTATTAAGGAATTGGAATTTTGTTGTACTCTTTCAAGAAAAATGAGACTGAAGTGAGAAAAAGTGTAATGAAGAATGCATCATAATGAGAATCATGCACTGTAGATCAGTAACTGCGTGTGTTGGCCACCCATGGTTACGTGTCCCTGTTCCTCTTCTTTTTTTACTTTTTCTGGTGGTCGCAGAGTATTGTTTATTCACATCTCGTGCCATATTTATCTCTAACTTACTACCTACGCTGTAAATTCTAAACTTTTTAAATTATATGACTAATTTATAAATGTTAAGAATATTAATTATTTATAAAAAAATTATAAATCATAGAGATAAAATAGAGTAAGGGCTTATATATTTATAGCTAAAACAAACCATGTAATAAGCCGCAGGTAAATAGAAAAAAGTTTGGAAGTTATCTGCAACTGAACGAATTAAAATATTTATTTAGTTGCTTCTTAAAGGGAAACTTTTAACAAACTCTGAAAGATAACGAAAAGGCATGTCATAGGACCCTAGTTGTTCTCTTTGCACCAACAATGTCGAAAATACGAACCATGTATTTAAAATTTGTCCCTTAGCAAGCACCATTTGGAAAAAAAAAATTCTACTGTAAGATTTATGTGTTGACTTTTTTAGAGAAGACATTTCATCATGAGTAACTAAGCAGCTTACAAATAGCAATCTTGATCCTACTTGACAAATTGGATTTTGCATTACACTTTGGAAACTTTGGGAAATTAGAAATTGACGCATTTTTTCTTATGAAACTTTTACAATTGATGACATATTAGTACAAATAAGATCCTTACTGGCTTACACTGTTAGGAGTTTTTCTCTCCTCTCTCTCTTGCTGTAAATCATTGTGTTTCACTATGGTTGCATAATTTTCAAGTAATAAAATTCTCCTTCCAATATATATTTTTTTAAAAAAATTAGTGCATGCCCCTAACTATCAAAATTAACCTAGTTATTAATCACATATGATTAAAAAGGTTTACCAGGGTTTATTTCCCTATAGTCATTCTTATCAAACTCATGAGTTGACTCTCTGAGTTTAGCGTTTTTATATTTATAGTTTAGAAAATCGAGTTAAGTCACTAGTAAACTCATGATTGATGTAGACTCAATTAAACTCATGAATTTATATAACGAATTTACTGTTTTTACGTTTTCAGTTGATAAAATCGTGTTATCCTTAAATTCATGTAAACTTCTTCGATTTAATCATGCTCAACAATTTTAAATATAAATTTTATAAAAATTTCTTTATTAAATATGATAAATTATGAATGTTAATGTATTTCATTTAAATTATTTGGATTTAAAAAATATTTAAATTAAATTATTGTTATTTCTTATACTTTAATTATACACTCTTAATATCTATTTAATGATAAAAATAAACTCTTACGAATTTACCATACTAATTTATTTTAATATCACGAATTTACTTAAGTCGGTGAGTTTGACAACCTAGGATTTACTTGTCCTAGAGTATTATAACATGTTCCTACTAAACTTGCAAATAATACACAGCATTCCACGTGCAATTTGCTTTCTATAATTAATTAACATTCTCTTCCCAATTACATTCTCACTTTTGCTTTTAACATTGACCTGTGTCCCTCTGCCTACAATGGCACAAGTAATGACTACAACGTTTGGAAAGATCTTTAAAAATGCTGCTGTATAGATTTTCCCATCCCTTCTCTGCTGAAGGAATCTGATATACATCTGAGCCTTCCTATTTTCAGGTTATTCTTTTGCAGCGTATGACAATTTTTTAGGCATCTATGTACAGAAGGTTTGTCTCATCGCATACACATTTGGTGAATGTATTTCTTCTTTAGTTATAAAGAATAAAGGATAAGGAAGAAAACCAGAAATTATAGTGATAGACCTGCTTCTGTTCTATAGAGCATAATACAAGGAATTTTCTTCTCTGTGCCACAAGTTGCCTCTCAGTTTAGTTCTCAAAGAAGTGGTTGGGAGATTTTCTTTCTACAGCTCATGGCCCCCAGCTATATGACTTGTTAAATTGTAGACACGATGTTGGCTCCTTTCTGTGATTTTGCAACGGGAATAAGTTCTCAAGGTTTAATTCTGAATTCACAGGAATTGCTGTCCTCTTCTTTTTTTTTTTTTAATAATGAAATATCAAAATTCATTAATAAATGGACTAATACAATAAAAATACTTTAAGTACTTGTTTATCCATCCCTGTTTCTTCCGAAGAAAGTTTACTGATGCTTAGAGACAAAGTGGTATGGCCGCCACTCTTTGCTCATCTATTTTCCTCAATTTATTTATTAAATACGAAAATCCATTCGCTACATTTCACAATACTAAAAGAGAATATTGAGACTACATCCTATTGGTTGAATTGTTAATGAATTTTGAGCCTCGTCCTGCCTTAATCACCCGTTTAATTAATTGTAAAATGGAAATTTTCAAGCCAGCACATTTAAACATATTCTGTATCTATGTCCCTTGTGAGCATTTTGACGTGCTCCATACATTTGAAGCACATATCCAATTCGTTACGTATCTTCTCTCTACTTGCCAATTCATTCTTATTTTTAATTTACAAGATGAAACAAAAATAATGGATGGTTGGACGAACCATGCAGCTTGTGCATTGTGTGAGAATTGCATTTGCTTGCACGCCATTGAAAAATTATATATGCCGATACCAACTTTTAAAGGAAAGTTATTAGTTGATAGAAGTTTGTCAGTCTCGGCTTTACTCCCAGAATGAGTCAGTGGAAAGAGTCACGATTGCAATTTCAGACTCTCATAGAAAGCAACAATGAAGGACGTGCTTGAACGGGATTCTGAAGATGGCTTTCATTCTGCTTTTGGCTTGCAAGTTCTGCAACCAATAAAAGTGACCGTCATCAAAATCGATCATCTTAAATGCAAAATAAGAATGCGGAGCCAGATGCGTAAGGCCGAGCTTAAAACCCAACTTTCTATTTCTAATGGTCGCTGAAGCCTTCATGGATTTCTTATGACAACGAAAAAGCTTAAACATACAATCACATATTACTTGCCACACTTGAAAGCCAATAAAAAAAGCACACCAGGTTACTTGTATCAAATCCAAAGCAAAACAGGATGGTATCCAATTATAAAATCTGAAGCCATTGAAGAGTCCACCATCATATTATCCAATCTGCATAACAAGACAACATCAATAAACAATGGAAGGAATTACAAGGAAGAGGCTGGCTGTATTGGTTGGGTGCAACTATCCCAACACTCCAAATGAACTGCGTGGCTGCATAAACGATGTGTTGGCCATGAGAGACACTCTGATCAAGAGGTTTGGGTTCGATCCCTCCAATATTGAGTTACTTACTGATCAAGTTGATGCTCCCGCAGGTTCAACCTTGCCCACTGGAGCAAACATCAAGCAGGCTCTTGCTCGCATGATTGATCAGGCTCAACCAGGAGATGTCCTCTACTTTCACTATAGTGGCCATGGGACCAGAATCCCCTCCATGAAACCTGGCCTCCCCTTTGGCCACGAAGAAGCCATCGTCCCCTGTGATTCCAATCTCATCACAGGTTTGTTAGTATAAGATATTGTCTTATGAGTAATATGGGATATGCAGAACTGCCCCTCAATTTTGTGTCCTCAAATGGCTTTTCATGGTTCTTTTTATCTTGATCATTAGATTCCACTTGAAAATTAGTGACACTTTGATCTCTATAAAAAAATGGAGCTATTTTCGATTTTTTTACTATTTTTAATAGATTTAAGATTTTAAATAAAAAAGAAACTACGCAATTTTGAAGTTACAAAATAGTGAGAAAATTAAAAACAAGGACTTCTTTTTACACATTAAATGTGGAATTGAAGTTGACACGACTCTTCATTGTTGATGTGCAGATTTGGACTTGAGGCAGTTGGTGAACCGGGTTCCGAAGGGAGCGAGTCTGACGATTGTGTCAGACTCGTGCCATAGTGGAGGCCTGATTGACAAAGAGAAGGAACAAATAGGGCCATCTTCGCAGGTCAGCAAGGACACAACAATGAACCTTAACTCCAAACCTAAGACTATCCCCTTCACCTCCATATTACAACAACTCTCATCCTTAACAAACATAAGCAGCTCCGACGTCGGAACCCACTTGTTAGAGTTCTTCGGATCTGAAGCCAGTTTGAGGTTCAGGCTGCCACTTCTGGAGCTGGATTTGTTCCCACCTTTGAAGCCCGACGAGGGGATTCTGCTCAGTGGGTGCCAGGCTGACGAAACCTCCGCCGACATGGACCCCTCCGTCACCGGCGGGAAGGCCTACGGAGCATTCAGCAACGCCATTCAGATGGTGCTTAAGGATGATGCTGCTCCGTTGAGTAATAGAGAGGTTGTTGTAAGGGCCAGGAAGATCCTTCAATCCAGAGGCTTTGACCAACATCCTTGTCTCTATTGCAGCGACGAGAATGCTGATGCTACTTTCCTGGGCCAACAACAATCTCAGGCTTCTTCTGCGTTGTGACTTTATGACATTTGAAACATGGATGTTATGAAATTTGGACATGGCCTTGTATTTGACATTTCTGCACAATTGTTTGAATGTTATGAAATAACCGGAATATGATATTCGTTCGTTGGTTCTAATGTTATTCCCAGGATTCAGATCCAACACAAGAAAGTATTTTCCTTCATAAAGTATATCCCAAAGGTTCGCAGGTTCCTGATCCAACGGTCCGAGACAAAATCTACCACCAAGTTCTTGGAGGTATGTTAAGAACAGTCAATAACAAATAAACATGTGTGCGTGAGAGAGACAGAGAGATTGCGGATACATTTCCGGAGTCCATAACTATATTAAGCTCTGCAAGTCAGAGAACAAGACACATGGCTGAAATATGGGTGGGTCGGTTGATATATGGACTTAGTTTTTACGGCCATAACATTAAATTTATGGTGGTCTCTCCTCACACAAACACACAAGTTGGGTTGGGCGGAGTTGAAATATTTATATATTATTAATTATTAATTATAACCCCTTGTCGTAGTTTCAGCGGTTAGAGATTTATATTGTTTATATTCAGTTGGTTAAAGGTTTAGAAACTCTCATAAATGGAGAGGGTTTGAATCTTGACACCGTCATGATCGTTCGGGGAGGTATCTCAAAGCTTAGGAAGTAAAGATAACTCAGGTTGAGATTGAGACATATATATTCTTAATTTTGAATCTCTTTGTGAAGCAAGCTTAGGCGCCCTGCTCTAATATTTTTATATATATATATAAAAAGATTAATTATAATCATGCAATGAGACCAGAGCATTGACAAAAAAAAAAAAAAAGATAATGACGCTGTCTCCTTTTTCCCACTAAATAAAAGAAATCTCAGCGACTTCAGCTTTTCTGTTCTGAACTTTGTATCCGGTGTCAATGACTTGAAACCTAAGTTATGCTTTAATGGAAATCATAGGACAAGCTAGGGGAGAACAGCAGAGAGGCACACGCATACACTATAATACAAATTGATAATTAATGGGTGTGTTATTTCCCATATGCATTGAAAAGGACAAAACCCCACTTTTTAAAATGCTGGTCCATCTTAGGATCCAATTATCTGTGTATAATCACGAAGAGATTAGCTCTTGATCACGCCCATTTCATTAATTAAGCGAAACAGTAGATTAATCAAGGAATTTGAATTTTGTTGTACTCTTTCAAGTATGAATTGAGAAAAAGTGTAAGAAATAATGCACCATAATGAGAATCATGCACTGTAGATCAGTAGTTGGGTGTGTTGGGCTGGCACGCCCCTGTTTACGTGTCCCCTGTTCTTCTTCTTTTTACTTTTTCTGGTGGTGGCAGAGTATTGCTCATTCACATCTCGTGCCATATATATTTATCCCTAACTTACTACCTAATCTGTAAATTCTAAACTTTTTAAATTATAAATATTGATTAAATTAATTATTTACAAAATCATAGAGATAAAATAGAGTGTCACGTATGGTTGAAAAGGTTTAGCAGTGTTTATTTCCCTGTAGTAATTAAAGGATTTACTTGTCTCTGACATGTTCCTACTAGACTTGCGAATAATACAAAGCATTCCACGTGCAATTTGCTTTCTATAATCAATTAACATTCCCTTCCCTCTTACTTTCTCACTTTTGTTTTTAACATTAACCTCTGTCCCTCTGCCTCTTACTACCGTTACCTTTACTCAACTCTTGTAATGTTATTGTTATTTTCCAGATTTAACTTTTATACAGCCACACACACTACAGAGAAATTCAAATTTATTTGCAACCTCTTTTCATGAAAATCTCTTCTGCCTTAATATTTATGTGGAAAATTGGCAAGTTTTATTCTAGGAAACGTGAATTAAATTTATATTAATAAAATAAAAATTATTAAAAAAATTATTTTATTATACAAATAAAAGTAAAATGTATTTTCAAAAAAATATCTTAAGAACACGATTAAAATTCACTTATTATTTACAAGGAGTCTGCTACATAACAAAAAAAAGATAAAATCTATCAATATTAAATCTAAAATCTTTAATCACTTGCACAGTCTGCAATTCATAAGATATAATAATGAACTTTCTTAAACTATGAGAAATTCATACAAACTTCGGTGTAAATAATAAATAATTTCTATAATTCAAACAAAACAATAGTCAATTTAGGGGAATGTCCATTTAAACTGAAAATAAAAATGAAAATGAGAACATAACTAGGCGTTTTTCTCCCGCTTTTCTCGCTGCCTTCGTCATCAGCCTACACAGAAGCGCACTACCGGAGAGAGCAATGAAGAGACAGAATAGCATAGTGTCATCGTCTTCACGCCGAGAAAATGCGCCGGACAAGACTCAATCCAAAACTATTGGCTGCATGTCCGGCATCATTCATCTCGTCTGCAAGTCTCACTCCTCTCGCAGATTCCTCACCTTCGGTAATCGATTTCTCCGCCATAATGTTGTTAAAAATCTTCTTGGTTACTGAGAAAACATATAGTAGCTTGAATTTTGCACTTTGGATTTATTAACATTAGAGTGTTCGATTCTTCTTGTCCATTTACAGGAAAGAAGCAGATTAAGAATGGAAGTTCATTTCCCGCAAAAGCAGAACAACCGAAACAAGCTCCCGTGAAAGAGGGGGAAAGCTTCAAAGAGGATAGAACCGATGCTTGTCATAACTCTAGTTTTTCACGTGAATCACCAAGGAGCCCCACCCTTCCGGCGGATATTCGCCGTTCTAATCCGGCGAAAACACCTGAGAACTTCCGAACTCCGCCGGCGCTGGTGGCGAGGTTGATGGGATTGGAGAATGGTCCGACGGTGAAGTCGGCGGTGGAGAAGCCAGAATCCGTGGAGGATAGAAGAGAAAGGCTTTTGAATGCACTGCAGAAATGCGACGAGGATCTGAAGGCACTGAAGAAGGTCATTGAGGCCGTACGGTCAGCAGATCAGCATCGAACACCCTCACCGGAGGTAATATCGAAAAACGTTAGTTGCTTTGGGGATAAAATCAGAACGGTAACGGAGGTTACTTGTTCGGAGTTTAAAGGCGAGCATCAACCAAGTCCAGTGTCTGTGCTCGACGAGTTCACTCGGTCCCCTGTGAGTTTCAGGAATTACTCGCAACAACATTCACATTCAATTGGTACGTTAATTCGATTTTTTAATCTAACGCCATGAACTTTTTTCTACTTCCGCATCCTGAGTCATTTGCATTCTAGTTAGAAGATAAATTATACAAAGTGCAAAATCAGAAGCCATCTTGCAGAAGTTTCTATTCGATAATTAAGCCAGACAAATATCTGTTAACTAGAATTAATTTGTTTATAAGAATGTGACAAATCAGATAATAATGTTCATTAAAACTTTGCCTTTTAGCATTCAAACTAGCTAGATTTTAGAAGTCCTGAGAATTTATAAAATACTTTTGATGATTCTGTCATTGCTCTGTAAATTAATGCATGATCATTGCTCTAATCCAAACTCTTTGTTGAGTGATCGTTTTCAATTCTGCATGGATAGACACATGTAACTATTTTTTTCTTTTGAAGAAATGTATAAATTAAATTTTTGTTTGGTAGTCAAAGATTCCAAGATTTTTCCCAGCTTAATTATCCATCATATTGCCGTGTTTTTCCTGTTTTGTTAACCGATCCGGTGAAACTGAGTTATCAACTTGCTGATTGTCCTTTTCCCCTTGGTAGTTAGGAATTGACTAGAAAGAAGAAGGATGAGGACTAAAAATTATACAGCTACAGGACTTTAGAATAAAACTCGTTATTATTTTCTCCCCTTAAATTTGGATTGACTAGAATAGGTCAATGTTTTGGTAATTAGTGAAATTATCAATTCTTGTTGTTTTTGAATCTTTTCGTTTCAACTGTATCCGGTTTGAAGAACATAGAAGATTCTAAATATTTATATAGCTCAACATGTTTTATAATAAATCCTATTTGTTTAAATCTGTCTGGTTGTCATATACTAATGGAAAAGTCAGACATTTTTAGTCTCTGGCTGGCTCAAAGAATGTTATTGTCATCATTCTAAAAGAATATTTACTAATCTCCAAGCTAGAAAGATACAAAGTTGCAATTTATGTTGACCCTTTGGAAGGGTTTATACAGATACCAAAATAAACATACTCAGGGAGAGAGGGAACACAAATGGTCTTTCATGAAAAAGCACATGCTCCCTTATCCATCCTGTTTAGGATTCCAAATTTTACAATCATAACTTCTTGTGTTCCACACCATCTTCACCATCATGACTGGGGACAAATTAATTCCTTTTTGCCGCTACTGCAATTATATTGCGGGCAATATAAGTGACTCACAGCTAGCCAGCAAACTGCTATAATGAAAACAGTCAAAATGTCACTAGTAAAGTTAGTATAATCTTTACTTTTTATTTAGTGATTTTACAGTTGTCAATCACTTTTCATTGAGGAAAAAATTGATTTAACAGAGAACATAAAATTATTAGGAAGAAGACAAAATATGTTTAGGATTAACCCCTTTTGCATATATGTTGCTTCACTTGCTTGCTACAAACCAAAAAAGAAGCTCAAATGACCGTTTTTCACATAAAAGAAAACTTGTCGACTTTAGTGGGTGCTGGGGGATGGGCCACCATCTGTGCACACAGGGGACTATATATTATTAGGCGGAGACAGTCAAAAGATGTTCAAAAAGAAAAAGAAGATAGGGCACACAGTCTTACACACCTACATCCCCCTTTGGCTGCTTTACCTGGGAACCTCCTCCACTTTTTACAGGACATTGCTCATTTCGACCACCCTACCACTAAGCTTTATTATACCTGCATGCATCTTCTGCCTTCAACAAGACGTTGATCTGTGCTTAGTCTTGTTGGGAAAATAGTTTATCATTATGTCCAAATCATGAGTAATGTCCTCGAGTACAGTGCATTACAATATATATACCCTGTCCACTTCAAGATGTATATCAAAGAAAAGAACCCCGGCCCCCAACAAGAAAACAATTTGTGATTTTACATACGCTTATAACAATACTGTGGTAATGAACTGTCAAGACAATCCCGAGCAAAAAAAAAACTGTCAAGACAAAGATACTATGTGATTGTTCATGCATTTGATTTAATTTTGGATTTTAGTACCCTCTCGATAAGACATATTTACCTAATTTAATTATATTGAGAAAGTTAGTTGACGTGTCATATATTTTCTAAAACATCATAGTCATCTTTCTTAATGCTTTTATTCTCCCTCCTCTATAAACATATAAATTTAGAAAATATTAACAAATATTAAAAAAAAATTATGTTTTATATTTAAGACCAATATTAACTCCCCAAATAAGGAGCTGAGGGAGTAATTAACAGGCCTTCATATGTGATCAGTGATTGGCATGATTGATGAGATAATTATTGCAAATCTGTATGGTTGAGTAAGGATGCTGAAGGGTGATGTGTGCACAGGGCGAGTACAGCTGCAGAAGAAACCAGGAGAGGAAAACACATGTTTCTATGAGAGGATTAAGACGAGCGAGTTGGTACATAAGAAGATGAGGGTGAAGGTGGAGGAGGAGGAAGAAGAAGAGGAATCGGTGACGTTGTGGAGCAAGAGGGCAATGAAAGAGAGTGTAGAGGAAGTGTGTAGGGACATCGCATGGGGAGAGAAGCGAGAGATTGGAAGAATAGGTTTGGCTTTACATGACCATATTTGCAGGGATTTGATTGATGAAATTGTTCGGGATTTGGGATTTTGTTGCTTTCATTCTCTGCCCTTCCAGGCCTGTAAGAGAAGACTCTCTTTCTGATTACTGTCAATAAGCTTTTGTGTTCCTTTTCATTATAACTCTTTCTTTATACCATTCATTAGAATCATACCACTTCTAGACGATTTTTACTCCTATTTCAAATGAAGATATGGGCGTGTTTTAATCATGCACTTGATATTGTATCCACGTAATTTATGGACTTCTTTGAGTGTGAGACGTAATTGAAGATCGGCCGCGTGAAATTTGGCTGTGGCTCAAAATTGTAGACCATGTAAACCTAATAAAGAGACGCACACGCACACGCACGCCGGCCCATGTGCACCCAGGCCGCACACACACAAGCGCACGCAGAGAGAGCTGTGACTCAAAATTGTAGACCATTTAAACTTAACTAAGACACACACACACTCAAAATTGTAGATCATATAAACTCACACACACACAGAGCTGTGGCTCAAAATTGTAGACCATATAAACCTAACTAAGACACATACACACACTCAAAATTGTAGATCATATACTCTCACACACACACACTATGCATCCTCATCCTGTCTTAAATATCACACACACACACACTATACATCTTCATCCTCATCCTGTCCTAAATATCTCTCTCACATACACACACTATACATCTTCATCCTCATCCTGCCTTAAATATAAGATTCAATTTTTTTTTTTTGGAAAATTCAGAAAGTTAATTAAATAACTTTAAATTATTTATGTTTACCGTTTTTTCTTTAAATTAATTTGTTTGACTTATAAATTGATAAATAATTTAATCATACACGACATGTTATGATTAATTAACTCACTTAGTTTTCTTAAGAGAAATCTCATATAAAGACGGTGGAAATAGAAAAATCTTATACAAGGTTGGTAAACTCAATAAATCTTAAATTGCGTCAATGACCAAATTTAGAATATTTAAATGCTGGTTATTTTTCAATAATATCCTTAACAAAAGAGAACACCTCCTTGAGATCATTAGTCCCAGCGTGAGAGGGAATTAGAATGCCTCCCGTCCAAGAGATTAGCAAGCTTTTTGGCCAGGACAGAGATGGAGAAGCAGACGCGAGGGTGGTAGAGGACATCTTGGATTTTACTGGTTTTTGCACGAATCCGAACCTATTCTATAACCGACGCAAATATCCTTTTGACAGGGTGGTTTGCGGAAAATTGCAAGGGAGCATTGTTGATGCTTTTTATAAGAATTGTAGTGAGATTCGTGTACGTCGCAAGAATCTACAGAAGGTGAGTGTCAAGTCAGCAAGATTCAGAAGGCAGGCGGTAAAATAAATATTGGTTTACTTGAATCGCAGGTACATGTTCCAACTGTTAAATCGTTTGTATCTACTTTTTGTTTACCAACAACCAATTTAGTATTTTACCATTTTGATCTGGAGAGCGACGATGAACAGGAACATATTTAGGGTCATAATTCACGAGGGAGATTAAAATACACAGCTAAAAATCGATGGGCGATTCCGTGTGGAACACATGGGCACTTTTTCTGATACAACTGAATTAATCCATGACTATCTTTTCTTTAGGGACTTCGTAAGTGCCATATTTCAATCTAATGCCTGATCCACATATAGAGACCAAACAAGACTTTTTGACCTGTGCGATGTACGGATATGTTAAATACTTAAATGATTTAAAGCTATGACATATGATATCATGTAAATATCAAATAATTTCCCTTCATCATATTGTCACATCATTTGCATTTTACAATTGCAACACAAAACCTACATTGCAACTATTATTTGATGTAGGAGAAAAAAAAATGAAGTGATCATCATCTCTGTTAATGAAAAAATGAAGTGAATTTTTGAATAACCATCCTGACAATAAAATGACCAGTGCGCTACATAATGTGCGGAATTCTTTCAATGACTAAACTGAAACTCCCTTAAAAAATTCAGTGTCATCATACAATTTTTCAAAATATCCATAATAAAAACAGCCACACACCTGATTGGAATGGAATGAAACAAAGAATGCTTAAAAAATAATAGTATATAACTATGTAGCATTTAATTTGTACAAAAAAGAAATCTTTGATTTATATAATTATTTTATGAAAAACTTAAATGTGTGTGTATTTAGAAAAATATACTTGTTTTTATAATTGACAACTAAAAATTCCTCAACCACTTGAAAATACCTAAGTTAAGCCGTATAAAGCATAAAAATACATTTCCTACTTATTTATTAAAAATTTCTCCATAACGCATGTGGTTAATATAAAGTTATGGAATAGATTGAAAACAACATAAATAATATGATTCCAAAGCAATGAGGAGTAATGGAATAGATTTAAAACCAAAAAAAAAAAATCCATAAATGATAAAGAAATTCAATTTCCTCCATCATCCATTG
The DNA here is from genome assembly GCA_034222035.1 of Acacia crassicarpa. NCBI lineage: Eukaryota > Viridiplantae > Streptophyta > Magnoliopsida > Fabales > Fabaceae > Acacia > Acacia crassicarpa. The sequence goes on along the minus strand of JAWXYG010000002.1, from coordinate 63,365,630 downwards.
GTTATTAAGGAATATTAGACTATGAGCTTTTTACTTCATGAGCCGCATAACAATGAATACATATAGGCTAAATTATGTTTAGTGCCAATTATTGTAGCCCTAAATTTTTCTAGAATCATGGAGCTAGAATAAATCAAATTAAAACCCAATCATCTAAAATAATTAAATACAAAATATCCCAAAAAGAAATATTGTTATAATCATAGAGAATAAATAGAAACTATGGTAGAGATTTAAAAGCCTATCAGCTAAAATAATTAAATATAAAATAACCCTAAATACAATAAATTACATCTAAAAATTGAATGTAAATTTAGTCATTAGTAAATTGTTGTACATTACATATCAGAACTAAACCCTTGGATGCACTTATTATTGGTCGCCAGAATAAATCAAATACGTGTTTTTTAATCCCGGTGACCAATTCATGCATCCTACCTTTCTTTCTCATTTATATACCATGCATGCTCACATCTTCCAACACCCTATGTTTCTTCCTGATTTTTTTTTTCTGTCTCCCATGACGAGTAAGCAATTTGAAATTTTCTTTTCCCTTTGGAAATGTGCACGTCTTAAATTGGCTTTCCTTTGCGTTTAGCTTTCCATGTGTTAATACCCTATTAATTTGAGAGGTGAATACAACCATATTAATGAGTCTTCCCTTTACAAGGTAGTTTATATTTTTGGCTAAAGTATACATTTAGTCCCTTATATTTGCCTCAAGTATAATTTTAGTCCCTTAAGTTTGTAAAGTGTTCGTTTGATCCCTAAATATTAACACCGTTAGTCTAACTTAACGGAAAATACTGACTTAACAATTTTATGCGATGACTGTGTAATTAAATATTGACCAAGCATGCTTATATGTTATTATTTTAATAAATTAATATTTTAAATCCTATTAATTAAAAAATATTTAATCTTTTTGACAAAAAAATTTATGTAATCTTCATAAACCGTGAAAAACCGTAAAATAGTTCGTGAAAATTAAATTACTAACATATAAAGATGTATGACCAGCGTTTAATTGTACAGTCATCGTTTAAATATCTCTCTTATATACTAACTTATATGCTATATCGAGTTTTTGAAATATCTCTCTATAGACTACTAGTACATTGGTTATCTAATTTGTACACTTAAATATTTATTTGATCAAATAATAATAATGAATAAAAATGTTTACATCCATAAAATGAAGATGGAATATAGATTGAGATTTATATCTTTTCTTATTTTTATAAAAGACATTCAAAATTTCCCCCCAAAAAAGGTACACTATTGACCTTTACTATATTAATTCATTTTAATATGTTCAATCTCAAATCTCAACTCATACTCATACTAATTTGAATCAATAAATTAATAAAAGAGTAATAAATACAATCATTTGAATTGGGTAGAATAATCCTCTAAATCCCGTAACTTGCGGTGTGCCTAATCAATTCTTTTATATTGAAATTCAAATTTTAAATCTCCTAATCAATTCAATGTCATTATCAATATAATAAATTAATATCATTATCTATAATAATAATAATAATAATAATAATAATAATAATAATAATAATAATTTGATATTCGTGTTTCAGATGTCTGACAAAATGCGCGAGATGATGAAGATAAAAACATGTTGAGGGAAGAGGGAGAATTGCATATATCAGGGAGAGAGATGATGAAGGTGATTTTGAAGGAATTTGAAATTTGAAATCCCCACCTAATAAACCAATATAGGCTAATCCACTACCAAGTTTTTTTAGCCCAACTATACTAACCAATGTTTTGGCAAATCTTGACTCCACGCCTAAAAATAAATGCATGTGGGGAAAGGGATGGAAACATAGAAAATTATAAAATGTTAAATGATGCAGTTCATGCATAGAGATTAAACCAATGATGATCCTATGGAAGGTCACTGCTTAAATAGAAATCAATTACATAAATAATTTATCGATACACCAAATCAAATCACATGGAAGTTGTTAGTAAGTTAAAGGCAACTACCGTTTCTAATCAATATATAATTACATGGAAATTGTGCTAGGGAAAAATTAAAACATGAGATTTTCTTGTATAGTTAAGATATGAAATCAAAATAATTAGTATTTATAATATATTTTTGCAATACGTCATTGAATAAATAATAAAATTTTCAAAAAACAAATATAACTTGATATTACCACGTCATTGAATAAATAATAAAATTTTCAAAAAATATATATAACTTGATATTACCAATCTTTGAGACCAATTAAAATCAGTATGCTTTTTGGCAACAGACTTATTGTTAAATCCGTGGACGGTTGGAGTTTAGCACTTAATTGGGTAGTATACACACCAAATCCGAAATATGACCATATTAATTACTGGTTTATTTAATTTTTCATATTACAACTTCTCATATACATTATAATGAGTTTTCCCTTCTCAAGAATCCTTTCGTTTACTTGTCCTTCATATTTTGATATCAAATTCAAATTTCATTTTAATCTCACTTTCCATGTCTTTTATTTCGATCATTATTTCAATTCCTTTTGTTTTTTGATTCATTTATTATTTGTTGCCAAAATAAATCAAATACATGTTTTTTAATCTCAGTGACCAATCCATGAGTCCTAGCTTTTTTTCTCATTTATATATCATGTACGCTTACATTTTCCAACCTCCTATGTTTCTTCCCATGTTATTTCACTTCTCCATGACCAATCAGCAATTTGAAATTTTCTTTCGCCTTTGGTTAATGTGCACATCTTAATTTGACTTTAATTTTCTTTTCCCTTTGGTTAATGTGCACATCTTGAATTGGCTTTCCTTTGTGTGTAGCTTCCCACGTGTTAATACACTATTAATTTGAGAGATACAGACAACCACATTATTGAGTCTTCCCTTTATAAGGTATTCTCTATTTCTATTTTCTATTGATCCTTCATATTTCTTTTTCAAATTTTAAATAGAGTATCTTCATAATCACTTGTGACGTTTTCAGATTTTCTTAAAATTTTAATTTTAATTTAAATATACAATTTAGATGGATATTTATACGTTATAACTCGATCATCCTCTCTCTCTCTCTCTCTCTCATTTTATTTGATTGGTGATTTATTTCAAATTTCCAAATGAAAAAAGTTGATTACAAGCAGATATTTTTAAACGAAAGGTATTTTTAATTTATTAATTATTAATTACTTTATTAAATTTTCAGATGACAACTTCCAATATACACCTTAATGAATTTTTGTTTCTCAAGAATTTCTCACTTCTTATACTTTTCCATATATCATATTAGTCTCACTTTTCATATTTTGTATTTTGATTATTATTTCAAATCCTTCCATTCTTATGGTCCTACCACTATTCTAAGGATCACATATATATAGGATTCAAACTAACAATATGGAACATAAATAGTTTAGTTAAATTTTATTATTTCAATTGTAATGCGGTGGTAATATCAAAACTCTTCAATAATATCAATCCAAAAAAAAAAAAAAAGACGTAGAACCTAAGAGATAATTTTCAAAATTACTATCACCATTCAAATTTTTTCATCCACCGATATTTTTTTTTTAAAAAAAAAACTCCATTCAAAATAGACTTTTTTGTAATTTATTATAAAAATTTTCTTTACCTCTTAAAAATATTTGGTTAAGCATGCCCTTTAAAATAGGGATCAAATTTTTCATCCCCAGTTAAAATTAGTTGTCATAAAGATTAGGATGCATTCACTTTTAATTTTAAAAAAGTAAATGATTCTTAAAACTTTAGCTTAAAAAAACATGTCAAAAGCAAATAGATATTGACTTCTATAAGTTTTATTATTTCAATTCTAACACTATCATTAGAGCCTAAGATATACTTTCTTATAAATATTAATAAAATTTGTTCAGGTTAAGGAACCTGCCGATTGAGAGCAAGATAGGCTATGCCGTTGTTGAATAAGGCGGTGCAAGATTCCCCAGTCAGAGTGGAGAAGAAGAAGCAATGATCAAGAGTGACTACTATGTGTTTTGAAGACAGTGATGATAGAAATGAGATTGGAGTGACACTCATGAGCGAGCCATAATTAGAAGGCCATGAGGTACTATAAGGCTATGCGATCTTGGCGCCTCTACTTTAGGGATTTGCAAATTAATAGAAAATTATATATTGGTTTTAAGTGTTCAAAAATAATTTAAAATATAATGTACTAGTCCTGTATCAATTTTGTTGCACTTTTTTCGTTGTAGAAGAGTTCTTCCCCACCGTATTCTCCGAATATTGCAAACAGATACCCTTGCAATATCTGTTCCGCCACACTGCTATTCTATTGTTTAGTTATTGATTTTTTTAAAAAAATCAATGCTTGGCTTCATGATTCATTGATCAATTTAAAAAAAGGAAGAGGAGATTGAAAGAAAAACCACACTGATCCAATTTCGATTTTCAACATGCTCCTGTCATTGTTCCCCCACCCAATTATATTCCTTCCCAGACATTCTTGTAGCAGAAACAAAAAGACAACGACATTTTTCTGGAAAGTTAATGTAAACTCTAGTTTTGCCCGAACAAACACAAAGGCGATATGTACTTACATCAACACAAATTTTTTTTTAAGTAAAAAACCCACAAAGTCAATGTATATAATAAGATCCCTCTGGACGTAGTTTTCTTTTCCAAGAGCTGGTTGATAGATGCATGCATCATGATCTCAACCACCTACGAAGATTTGCAAGTGAATCCTAGGAGCACGCAACCATCTACTTCATTTCATTTGTTTCTATGATTTGCATCACTCTTCAGTGAGTGAAGGTCTAAGAGTAAAACTTGTAGGTCTTGGCCTCAACTATGATTGTCCTCAATCCTCCAATGGGTGATAAAATCATTAAGCACACTCCAACCACAATGCATATCTGAATTCCATAAAGCAAGAGTTCGATCCATTTAATCTAATTCATCAAAGGGAAATTGATTGAAAAATCATAAAGAAAGAAAGTATAACACACCCAATTAGTCCACCAAGACAAGCTAAATCTCTTTGGTTTGTAGATTGTGAGCCACATAATGCAAGGAAGCTGAAAGTTCAAAGAAAATTATTATAAATCCAAATGTTAATCCTAAGGAGATCTTAGTTACTAGATTGAGCTTCTACAATCATTCGAGGCTTACAAAATATGTCGTTGGAGCAAAAGCAAATCCTCCAAGAAACACAGGCCTGAATTTCAGTTTCTTCACCAACAGGGTTTCAATCATGTCAAATACTGGCATTGCGTAAATCTAGATCAAGAAACACAGAACAACAAACTGGTTAGTTATAGGTACAAAAGGGAGAACAGCTTACAGAGAGTACAAGTCATAGCAATTACTATCTTCACCTGATAACTTCCAATAACATGGATAACGACGAACATGTTAGCCTTAGCAATAAGCCATTTTGGTCTCTCTAATGTGATGAGAATGTTGTCATCAACCTTGTTTCCAAACATCCGATAACTAATGAAAGCAACTGGGAAGTAGCACAAAGCCACAACTATATAGGCCACAACAACTCCTCTCCACATAGGACACTTGGATGGCCTCTCTGGTGTGGATGGGATTGTTGCTTGGATCTCCAGCACCACGTTGTGCCCAGCATAGGCAAAAGCCACATCCCCAAGACCATTAAAAAAGCCAAACACGTTCCCTGCAGTGCTCTTCCCTTTGTAACCATAATCCACATTTTCTATAACACCCTTTTTCACAGAAGTTGCCCAGGCAATTGTAAAGTAACTGTAGAACAAAGAAAAGAAGAAGGGAAAAAAATGAAACTTTGCTTGTGTGGTCATGTATATCTAATGGAAGCTTCAATGCACATATATATACCCCAAGGACATGACTGCTATTGCCAAAGATATACCAGCAATGGCGTTGAAGTTGGGGAGATGGGATAGCAGAAAGTGAGAAGAGGCGAAGATCATAATGTAGTAGGTTTTTTTGATCTTATGGCAGCTGGAATAGATGGTGTCATGGAACTTCCAGAAACCATGTACACAATGTTGACCCCAACTTCAACCAGAAGCTGCTGAGAAAGCACAATATAGAGGCCCAGCTTTTCACCGAAAGCATACTGACCTAGTTCATGGTACCTGTCAAAATGTCTTCCCAGAACCATCTCGTGCATCTCAACGATTTGCCAGAGAGTGTAGAGTGTGATGATCCATGAGAGGACTAGCACGACCACACCAGGACCCCTGCAGAAAGAAAACCATTGTAATTGTCATATCATCAAACACCTAGTGTACACTACGTACGTGTTACTTGAAATGTGAACATTATTGCAGAGAAATCGAGCTAAAATGCAATTTCGGTTATGAATAATCTTACCATCCAAGCTCGGACATGGCATAAGGGAGACTCAGCACGCCAGCTCCGACCATGGCAGTAACATTGTGAAAAGCTGAATAGTACCATTTTGCATTCCTTGTAGAAGTAATGGGAAGTCAGTCATCTATCTCCTTCTGGCCGGTTGTTTTTTCTTCAACCTGAGGTATTTAGGTAAAATGGGTAAGTGAACACATAATTCATCTCGATTGCAAAATGGGTAAGTGAACACACGATTCATCTCGTCTGCCAATTAAAGAAGCATCAGTATAGGAAAGTGCAAAAGACTCTAATGCTCCATTAATGACGATTACCAATAAGTTCTTAATTCGACGTCAAAACCGCATTGGGAATACGATAAACTTAGGAAATAACATATGAAGAGGTTTATTCAAATAGATTATAAGCAAAGCATTTATAATATCTAAGCGGTCCAATAGCTGATTGACTAAAACTAATATTACATTAAAAAAAAACACACAAATTAGTTTCATTGGAACACTAAGCAGATAATAAATGATTAGTTATGAAAGGTCTCACCAGTACCCAATCAAATAAATCCTTACAATGACCTTCAACTTCTGCATATCCAAATAGATGGTACTACACACGTTGGACCACATAATTCTTGCCATGTAATCACAATGACATTAATTGACCAATATCTATGTTCTAAATGGACCAATAGCTGATCTGCTACAACATTTAGTAGTTTATATTGATTTTGGCTCAACAACACAGAAGAAGCAAAGAAAACGCTGTGAAAATTGAGTTGTCAAGAAATCAAATTACTCTAGCCTTCTTTATCAATTTTCTGAGTGTTGAGCTCTCCAATAAATTTTCTGTTGGGTGAAACGATATTATTATGTCTGCAATTTTGTTTTTTTAATAATAAAGGGATATAAAGGTAATTTAGCCTAAATTCTAAATATCTCATTGTGTCATATAACCTAATTAATAATGTGTTAAGTTTAATAACCCAAATTAGAATTTGGGTAATTCAACCATCTTTATATATGATTCTTTCTTTTTTTAATCTCTCTAAAAAAGTCAACTATATCTTATATTTAATAGCGATGATAGTATTACAATGGGATTTTTTATCTATAGCTCATCTTAATCGTTTTAGTCACGACATTATACTTCCTATATATTTATATTTGGTTGTTCTGATCTGAGCAAGGATCAAATAGAAACAAATTAATCATTTGTCAAAACTCCAAAAGTAGTGCTGATTCCAAGGACGACATTAATTTGATTTGGCTTTCATATTGATTAGTTTGGTTTGATACCATTTTGGTCTTATTTATAAGTTTATTTTGACCCACAAAATTTGGTTTTATTTATAAGTTTGGTTTTAGGTAATAAATGAGATTGTGACAATTTCACTCATATTAATTATATCTATGAGGATAAAGAGAGAAAAAACAGCTGAAAAATACCTAATCATGAATAAGGGGAAAGTTGAAAATTTACCCTCATTATGTCAACTACCTTCTTGGTATGTGAGATTTCGTTAAAGTAGATTTATAAATAGGACTAGAGTACTATGAGACTTTATAGAAAACACTATAATTGTTGGTAAATAATTTAAATTTATACTCACTTTTTTATGAAAATGATAATCTAGGATTCTGAGCCAAAAAAAAAATCTAGGATGAAAATTAAAATTTTATTCCCAGAACATATAAATTAATTAAATATAAAATATAAAAATATTGATCGTTTGATCGTTTTTAATAAGTGAAAATTTTATTAATTTAAAATTTAAAAATAAATTAAGTTTGCCAACCTATTTGATTATGATTTTAAAACAAGTTAAAAGTCTATATTATTCTGTCAAAAACAAAACTTATATATTATTAATTTCATGGTGGAATATAAATATTTTTCTTAGGAACTATTTGGTATGATGAATTTAAAGGGGAGGGAAAGGAAAATTTGTATGAGTTGAATTTAAAAAGAATTTAAAAAAATATTATTATAAGCTGTTATTAAAGAAAATATGTAAAATAAAATAAAATTTAATTTAAAACTTTCAACCCTAATTCTCTTTTTTTTATTGAACTAAAAAAAAACTTTCCTTTCCGTCACTTTTTTTTTTTTTTTTTTATATAAGGTGACAGGGGAGGGGGGATCGAACCCAGGACTGGGAGGGAGGAAATAAATCCCAATACCACTTCACTATTAGTAGTGTTGGTTAAGCAAAGCTTTTAAATAAGAAGATGACACCAATCTCTTAATTATAAAAAAAATAATATAAAAAATTCTAATAAATTTATCAGTTTACTGTTCTTACACTTTTTATTGATCAGGTAAGAGACTTTTTAAATATTTTTTTAAAATTAGGGTCTTAACGTCATTTCCCCATACAAAAAATTAAGGAAAAGAGGAAGGAGGGCAGTTGGGTCATTTTGAGGGAGAAGAGATGGCGGGCTGGGACAGATACCGAGAAGGTGACGTGGCCACAAAAATGGGCCCACTAGCGAAGATCTCCGCGTCCAAACCGCGTTCATATATTAATTAAAAGAAAAGGAAATTTTAAATATTAAAAGAAAAACCCCTCAAGTCAAACCAGCAAGTCAAGAAAAAGCGTGTCCGTTGTCCACTTGTCCCCATCCACCGGTAACTATTTCTAGTAAAACCCAAATCCTCTCCATTTCAATGCGTGCTTGTTTGTCTTCGTGGTCTTTTCCCCTGTGGCCACTCCCCATCTGTCACCTCATGTTTCAGGGGCGATCACTGTCTATCACCCTCATCGTTTCCAAGTGACCCTATTGAACGGGGCACTTCAGGACTTAGGGTAGGATCCTTATCAACCATGAAATTATCAAAATGTCATTCTACAGAACTACTCCCTCCTCCTATCATTTTCACAAACAACTTTCATTCTTATTATAAAATTAGTTAAAAATATTAAATATGTAAAAATATCATGCTTTTTTAAATATGCTCATATTTACGAAAAGAGTATAGCAAATTGAATGAGTAACATATATGAGAGACTATGAATATAAAATATGAGTGAAAATATATACTAAATAAGTAAATGAAAGAGAATTAATGATGAACAAAGATAATTAATATAAAGATGTATATCTATAGGATAGAAAAGGAAAAAATAGTTTAAATCTTAAAACATAGAGAGAAAGTTACTTATAAAAGGAAATAGTTTTGAATATTCATAATCCTAAAGTAGTGTTAGTACTTGATTAGTCTTTTTTGAAATTTAAAGGAAATGACACAAATACCCTCATTAAATCTCATTTTTATTTTCTTTGTCCTCTCTCTCTATCTTTCTTCTTCTTCTTCAGATTCCATGCCGAGGGAGTCTAGCAACGATATCTGAGACAAACTCCTTCAACAACGACAATGGCAATCTTAGCCTCCTCTAGCAATGATGAAAGACAATGGTGACCTCCTCTAACAACAAAGCAGAAGAAAGGGTATGAAGATTTTGGTGGAGAGTACTTGCACTTGCACTTCTGGAATTCCTTTAGACTTGTGACCTCAAAGTCAGTAAATTTTTACAATATTTGATAAGGATTTTTCAATTTTTGATAAAGGTTTCATAAATGTGGATAAGGTTTTTATAAATTTTCAAAAAAATTTCACAAATTGCAAATCAAAATTCACATTATTTGATAATGATAATATTTCATAAATTTAAATAAGGTTTCCATGATTTTATTAAAGAATTTCACAAGTTGTAGATAAAAATTACAAGATTTGATAAGGTTTTCACATATTTTAATAAAGGTTTCACAAGTTTAAATAATGATTTTACAAGTTTTAGAAAGAATTTCACAACTTCTTTAAAGAATTTTACAAGATTTAATAAAGATTTTCACAAATTTTGATAAAAGTTTCACAAGAAAGAAAATATATAGATATAGAAAATGATATTTTTATCCACTTATAATTAGCTCCCCTCACCTACCCTTCTAAATCAAACAAGAAACCAACTCTCCCCTTCTCTTTTCTTGAACCAAATAAACCTGTAACCTCCCCTAATCTAATTTTAATGAACCTCATTTAACCAAACAAAGCCTTAAATTGATCAATTAATCAAGCAGCTTTTTTTTCCCCCCCACCAACAAGGCAACAACTAAGGAGCTAATTAAAACAAGAGTCGAAAAATGGGGAAAATAGCAAACAAACGAGTAAAGGGCGTGTTGGTAAAAATAGGCTGACATAAAGGGCAAATCGATAACAACAATTTTCCGATTAAAGACGAGGTAACCGGCACATCCTTTGATTTTCCTATAAAAGTGGCAGCGTTTATCTGAAGATTCAATTCAAAACCCTCTCGTCTCTGCTTCCAATCCAATCTCTAATCTGTTTCTCCGAAACGGAATAGTCATATTGAAACGTTGAAGAATTACAGGAAGGAAGGGAAGAAAAAGGAACAACAATGGCCGATCAGCTCACCGATGAACAGATCTCTGAGTTCAAGGAGGCCTTCAGCCTGTTCGACAAGGATGGAGACGGTTCGTCTCTCTTTCTCTCACTGTCTTTCGCTCTTTCGTTATTTCGATTGGCCTACGAGTAATTTTATGTTTTGAGGTATTTCTAGATCTAGCTGTCTTCTGGAGGTGTTTAGCAGGCGGACGCTTGTTTATGGTTTGGAAAATTAAATGGACTGATGGTTTTTGAAGAAGTTTTACCGTGCTTCGGGAAAATTGTTTGTTAGCGACGTCGAGATATAGATCTTACACGGTTTCGATTTCTGCTTTAAATGTCACAATTAATCAATTGATCGTTCTGCACGTATTACCGTTTTCTTTTCTATCCCTGGTTGATGAGAATATTGGAAGAAGTAGGAAAAATGAGAGAAATAATTTTTTTCCTTGGGCAGAGTTCTTATAGATGACCGTCGAATGTGCAGGGAATGTCTTGCTTAGTTTTAAAATGCCAGTGATGCCCTTAGAAATGAATGAAATGCTGCGTAGAAAGTTTTGGCATCTGTATGTAGGGTTCTGTTCTTATTTTAAACAGCGAGAACATTTGAGGGGAAGAAGAATGGAAAAAAAAAAATTGGATTGCACTTTTTCCGTTGTTTCTTTCTCAAATTAAGATCATGAAGGCTGAAGGCAATGGTGACTGACAGAATAAATGACTTGCTTTTGTAAATACCCTACTGTTGGCTTTTCCTTTTCCTTTTGGTATTTGCTTTTTTTTTTTTTTAATGACATTGTCTTCACATCTGTTGAAAATAAATCGAGATGAAGCGTAAATTGCAATGTGCAATGCGACAAGAGAACTTAGAGCCCTATATTCGGACATGCAGTTTTTTATAAAATGCAAAATCATTTGACTTCTCGGTTTCTAGCCCCGAAACCTGAAGTTCAGAAAGGCCTTCCCTTGCCAAAATGTGAATGTTGCAGTTATACATCTGCCCAGCATTATTTGCCAGAAAGTATGAGCTGGCACTTTATTGAGAACCTAATCCCTGGCTCCCCCCCCGGGGGGGTGGTACAGTTGGATATGTCTATTTATGTGTATAAATTTACGCAGAGACGTTTGACGGCTTTTGTATTATGTTATCTGACAATATGACACTACTGTGAACCTGATTGATAGTTTTTGTATGGTTGTGAGCGTGACTCTTTATCTTGACCTCATTGAATTTTGAAGCGGATTTTCATAGTGTTTGATCCACATTTCAGGTTGCATCACAACCAAGGAGCTTGGAACTGTTATGAGGTCACTGGGGCAGAACCCAACCGAAGCAGAACTCCAAGACATGATTAATGAAGTAGATGCTGATGGGAATGGTACTATTGACTTCCCTGAATTTCTAAACCTTATGGCGAGGAAGATGAAGGATACAGATTCTGAGGAAGAGCTAAAGGAGGCATTTCGGGTTTTTGACAAAGATCAGAATGGATTCATTTCTGCTGCGGAGCTCCGCCATGTGATGACCAATCTTGGGGAGAAGCTTACTGATGAAGAAGTTGACGAGATGATTCGAGAGGCTGATGTTGATGGTGATGGCCAAATAAATTATGATGAATTTGTTAAGGTGATGATGGCTAAGTGAGATCCATGTATCTCAACCAAGACCCTGATGAAAATTATAACTGCAGAGAAGAGAAAGAAGAAGGGAGGACAGGGTTAACTTATATAATGATACTCCGAGACCTAGTGCTTATTTATTGTTAAATCTTTGTTTGATGATTCTGAATCAAACCTTTGTGACATTTAGTGTGCTAAGCTAATTGTTCTGGTAGAATGGTGGCTGCAGTTTCTCTTGTGACTGTTTCATAATAAGTTAATGTCTATTACACTCATTGTCGATCTATGGATAAATTTTTCAACTCCTGTGGATGTTTTAAATGCAACGGAAGGAAGTTGATGAATACGCTTTCTATTTAGTACACTGCAATAGGCTCCGCGCGATGCCTAGAAATGTCACTTTTTTCAATAAAAATTAAGGATAGGATATTGTCACTACTAATTTTATGTCACTACCAAGTCACTACCACTTTTTCACCGTTAGATTAGAATCTCATCTACCTTTATCATTTCTTTCTCATATTGAGATTCTGATCTAACGGTGAAAAAGTAGTAGTGACTTAGTTGTGACATAAAATTAGTAGTGACAATATCTCATCCCTAAAAATTAATCTTAATTTAAAAAATAGGATAGAGTTAAGTAATAATTTGGCCAACGAAGTATTACTTTAGGAGCACCCAACCCAAATAATTCTTAAGTGGATCAAAATACCAAAAAACTTTTAAAAATGTGCGGCACAAAAAAACTTTTATTCCAGAGTGTCCAGCACAAAAAAGTTTTACCCATTTTTCATGCTAAATGTACATTTTTTAAATTTTTTTTGGTATTTTTGGTCCACTTAAAGTTATTTATGTTGGATGCTTCTAGACCTAGTACTTATTTATTGTTAAATCTTTGTTTGATGACTCTGAATCAAACCTTTGAGACATTTAGTGTGCTAAGCTAATTGTTTTGGTGGAATGGTGTCTGCAGTTTCTCTTGTGACTGTCTCATTATAAGTTAATGTCTATTACACTCATTGTCGATCTATGGATAAATTTTTCAACTCCTGTGGATGTTTCAAATGCAACGGAAGGAAGCTGATGAATATGCTTTCTATTTAGTACACTGCAATAGGCTGCGCGATGCCTAGAAATCTCACTTTTTTCAATAAAAATTAATCTTAATTTATAAAATAGGACAGGGTTAAGTAACAATTTGGCCAAATTACTTTAAAAGCACCAGCACAAATAATTTTAAAGTGAGTCAAAATGCTAAAAAACTTTTTAAAATGTGCAACACAAAAAACTTTTATTCCAAAGTGTTTAGCACAAAAAAGTTTTACATTAAGATGTCCAACATAAAAAAAGTTTTACTCATTTTTTCGTGCTAACTATACATTTTTTGAAATTTTTTTAGTAATTTTGGTCCACTTAAAGTTATTTGTGTTAGATGCTTCTACTAAGGTAATAGTTTGTTGGCCAAATTCCTCCTTAACCCAATAGAATAAAACCCTAAAATGTGTCAATTATTGTTTATATATATATATATATAGCCTTAATGTATTTACTTTTATTCCAACCAACTTGATATTTGAACAAAAAAACCAACTTGATAGTATATTGATTGCTCCTCGTGGGATTAGATACATTATCTACATTTCAAAAAATTAATATACACCAAAGTGTTGACCGAAAAAAAAAAAAGATCGCCGTGTCCAAACCGCATTGGATTTTGCGACTGAAGAAGACCACCATTATTAATTTTTTTCTGAGTAAATATCTTTTTTAGTCTTTTATAAAAAACGCCATCCTCATTTTAATCCCTTATAAAAAAAAAAGACCCTTATTCGTTCTTTTTATGAACTAAAAATGACCTTTTGAAAATTTGTGAGAGATCAAAATATCAACCAATTAAATATATTTTGAATTTGTGAGGGTCTATGAGACTTTTTTTTTTTGTAAGAGACTAAAATGGGAATCACGTTTTTTTGTAAAGGACCAAAAAAGGTATTTACTCTTTTTTTCCCGATGAAATGCAAATATCTTATTAAGTTATAATAGGAGGTAAGTCCCGCCCCCCCCCCCCCCCAAAAAAAAAAAAAAAAAAGTCTTTATCTTAGTAATGATTTTAATATGAGATTGTTTTCCTAGTTTACAGTGTAGAGGAAATTTAATTAAAACCAATCAGAGTTTAAATGTTACTAATAAAAAGAAAAGCCGCCAAGTCCCACCAAACAATCAAATATTAGCTTATCATTTCGCATGGATTCCAGTGTAGAGCCTACAAGCAATGCAAACCCATTAAGTTGATCCCATTGCTAGCAAATGGACGGAAATAGCCATGTTTATCATAATAAGGAAATATTATGTTGACAATTAAAATTGACAGTGCATCTTGTTCATGAGAATATGAGTAAATATGTCATTCAAAACCTTTGTTCACATTTCAGAATGAAGGAACTACAAATCAAGACCAACGACAGCCCAATAAGCATAGCTTTAAAATATGTATACTAACCTGGCATGTCTAGCATACTCCTTGTAGTTTTCAAGCAGCATTTTGCCAGCTTGCTCATTTAGAGCCGACTCTGGAAATGGTTCTATCAAGCAGTGACTACAAAGCAGAAATATCTATTTGCCTTAGATGAGAAACAGACTCTACGAAAAACTAAAGTTCAATATGTAGAAGTGAAAATAACAATATAAAATATAAATCTGTATCATATGCTTCTAACAGCATACAATGCACAGAAGGCCATTTAGGATTTTGCAAAACCCAAGTAAAAACTGCAAACTATATTATGACTCAGAGTCCAGAATGTCAAAAGCAAATCATAAAAAGGTCCATAAAACCTTCGAAGCTCTCACCATTAGGTGGCAAGTGTGGAAAGTCAAGAGAAAGTAACAACTTCATACGGAAAACTCCATTTTCATAAGGAGTCCCAGCTGCAAGTATAATTAACTCAAGTTCGGCTTGATTTCTTCACTTGATGAATGCGCTTTCTATTTAGTACACTGCTACAGGCTGCGAGATGCCTAGAAATCTCACTTTTTAAAATAAAAATTAGTCTTAATTTAAAAAATAGGATAAAGCCCGAAAATATATCAATTATTACTTTTAATATAGCCTTCATGTAGTATTTACTATTTTTCCAACCAACTTAATAGTATATTGATTAGTCCTTGTGGGAGTAGATACATTATCTACTTTACATAATCCTATAAAAGTAGATAAAGTTGGTTGGAGGGGTAGTCTTCTCATTTCTATCTTTAAATTTAAATTAAAAAATTGAATGATTAAGATTAAATATCTTACAAAATTAAGTTATACTATTACATTAAAAAAAAAAAAGTAAAATTTAATCTAGATAATTCACAATTATAGACAACCTAAAAATAGAAAAGATAAAGGTTTTATCAAATATTGAATCTCAACTAGTACTCCCATATCCTTAATATAAGACTTAACTAATTTTTTAAGGGGAGTTAGTTAATTATAACATATGGTGTATTATTTGATCATATATCAGTTTATAATTCAGATAAATTAGTTTGTTACAAAAAAAGATAAATATAAATAGTTTAAAGTAATTTATTTAGCTTGTTTAATCTCTTCAAAAAAGTTAACTAAGTCTTATAGTTAATACTATTTTTCAATTAAATAGTTGAGATAGGATGAAGAGAGGAAGAAAAGGAAAAATGGATGGAGAAATGTTCCAAATCAGAGTGAAAATGGTTGAACAGACCTCTAAACCAACACAAGAGCCAAAAAAAAAAAAAAAGTATTCACTTAATTAAAATGATCCCCACGGAGGAATTAGCTTCTTGCCTCTACCCATTTCCATCATTTTTCCTTATTTTCTACTGTTGGATTAAAATTTCAGCAGTTCAGATTTATCATATCATTAAAATATTAGTATAACGGAAATGGATGGTAAAAAATAATGATAAATCTATATTGTTGAGATCTTAAACCAACCGCAGAAAAAGAAAAAGGAGAGAAGATGATGGAAATGGGTAGAGAAAAGAAGCTAAGTCCAAAGCAAAGTGCGAAGATCGCTGCATCCAAACTATGTTGGATTTTGTTGACAAAAGGAAAAAAAGAAAGGAAAAATTACTCACAGGTCACAAGGAACAGGATTATTTACATTCAGGTCCCTTCAATTCATGAAATTACACAAAAGTCCCAAGGGACTTCTGTGTAATTATTTCACATGAGTAAAAAACCTTATTGCCCTTCTACTTCTTCCTTCTCCTCTCTCTCTCATCTCCAACCTTCTCTTTCCACTCTCTGCGCCATTTGAACCTTCTTTCTTTGGTACTCAGGTTCTTCTTTTTCTTTCCACTGACCAAGCTCACCGGCAAGAGGTGGATGGAGATGGAAGGAAGGAAGATCCCAGCTCTATCTCCCCCGCGGCGCCCTACGGTGGTGAACGGTGGTTGAGAGAGAAGGCGTGGTCACTGGCGATGGTGGATGAAGAGTGGAAAGTCGCTGGCGACAGAGGAAGGTAGAGGTTCAGATTGAAGGAAAGAAGAAGATCTTCGGGGCGCCGCGAGGAGAGTCAGCACAGATCTAAAACTGGGCTTCACTGCCGACAAGCTTCGACACCATCCATCACCGTCAACCTCCCTCTGATTTTCCAATGAACACCGAGAGCGCCAGGAGCTTCAGCATCAAAACCGCTGGAGACCCTCTTTGTTCTTCCAGAACACCTTCGTCGGCCTTCTCTTGGAACTTCTGGCGAGTTCCTTTGCTGTTAGGAAATAGAGGTTGGGAAATCTGTAAAAGTTGTTGTAAATATATTCATTTTCTGTTGTTATTACATGCATTTGTTGTTGTAAATAGTCTCTGGAAGTGATAGGCGAATTGTGGTTAATTTATGCATTTTGTGTTGTTAATTTATGCATTTTGTATTGTTATTTGCCTCTGGAACTCAGAAATCACAAATTCAAGGTTTTCAGAAATTGTGGTTAATTTATGCATTTTGTGTTGTTAATTTATACATTTTGTGTTGTTATTTGCCTCTAGAACTCAGAAATCACAAATTCAATGTTTTCAGAAGTTGTGGTTAATTTATGCATTTTGTGTTGTTAATTTATGCATTTTGTGTTATTATTCGCCTCTGGAACTCAGAAATCACAAATTTAAGGTTTTCAAAAGTTGTGGTTAATTTATGCATTTTGTGTTGTTATTCGCCTCTGAAACTCAGAAATCACAAATTCAAGTAGAAGGGCAATAAGGTCTTTTACTCCTATGAAATAATTACACAGAAGTCCCTTGGGACTTCTTTGTAATTTCATGAATTGAAGGGACCTGAGTGTAAATAATCCTATTCCTTGGGACCTACGAGTAATTTTCCCAAAAAGAAAAGAAACCGCGTTGGATTTCGCGTTTGACGAAGACCCCCTTCATTATTTTTTTACTTGATGAAATGCAAATATATTCATGGGAAAATCCCCTCAAGGTCCAAGTAATTAAGATACTGTCAAAAAATGCCCCAAAAAAGCCACATATCAGAAAAAGTCATAGGGCCTTTTTTAGTATTATTTTACAAAACGAAATTACATTGTTGTACTGATATAATTGTTAACGTATACTGATTTAATTGTTAATGTAGTACTGATATAGTTGTTAATGTTTTCTGAAATAATATTAAAAAAGGCTCTAGGGCCTTTTCGTACATATGACTTTTTTTTATACCTTTGTTTTTTTATAATAACTTGATTATTTAGGCATTGAGGAGGACTTTTCCCATTATTTATCATGTAAAGTTATAGTAGGTAAGAAAGTCCAAAGAAAAAAAGGCAGTCAGTAATGATTTTAATATGAGGTTGTTTTACTGGTTTATAGTATATAGGAAATTTAATTTAAAACAAGCAAATTTCAAATGTTACTAGTCAACAGAAAATCCCCCAAGTCCAACCAAATAATCAAATAATTAGCTTATCACTTGTCCCCATCCACCGTAATTTCTTGTAAGATCCTAATCCTTCCTATTTTCATGGGTGCTTGTCCTTGGGTCTCTCTGACGTGTTTTAGTTACCACTCAAAAAATGTTTTTATAAGTTTGAGATAAACTCCTTTTAAATATTTACTTTATATACTTTAAATAATATTAGAAAAATAATTTTTACTACCAGTCCAATTTTTACTACTAATCCAAACTGATATTTATCCCCAGTGACCACTTCCCATCTATCACCTCATATTTAGGTGACTATCACCTCTCTTTGTGTTTGCTTGAAATGATGATTGGTATTTTTGAAAATAGTTTTTTAATTATAATTTATGATGTTTAAGATAAATATATGAGATGAGATGTGTCTTGCTTTACGTAAAACAACACTTTTGAGATATCCAATCAAAATTTCAAACAAGCACATCGTTTCCAATTAACACTATTAAACAGCGCATTTTAGGATTTAGGACCTTGTCTCTCTTTGCATGCCTATTGTATTTTGTGTCTTAAGACGTCCTTATTCTATGTTACTTAATACTCCATGTCTTTAATATAAGATTCGAATGAATTTTTTAAGAGATATTAAAAAAATTAAAAATTATTTTAAAGTATTTATATTTATCGTTTTCCTCCAAATTTATTTGTTGACTTATAAACTGATATATAGTCTAATAATATACAACAATATATGTAATGATTAATTAATTAATTTAGCTTATTTACCCTCTCAAAAAAAGCTAACTAGAGATTATATTAATCACATGATGATGAAGAATATATAATACTCCCTATCTAAACTGCTTTCTAAATTATACAGCATAATGTGTTCTGTACCATGAGGTAATCCTTGAACATGAAGCTGTAATTTGGCCTAGGAGAGGATTTTTTTTTTTTTTTTCCCTTCCGTCTGAACATAATTTTTTTGTTCGTGACTGGTGTATTAAATTAACAAATGTTCATTCTACAGAACTAAACAAAGACTTTAGTCTTCTTTTAATGTTAACGCATTAGCTGAGAATTACAATGAACAAACGGTCAACCTTTGGTTTTCCTATAAAAGTGGCAGCGTTTATCTGAAGATTCAATTCAAAACGTTCTCGTGTTTGCTGCAAATCTCTAATCTTTTTCTTCCAAACAGAATAATCATCTTGAAGCGAAGAAGAATTACAAGAAGGAAGGGAAGGAAAACGAACAACAATGGCCCATCAGCTCACCGATGATCAGATCTCTGAGTTCAAGGAGGCCTTCAGCTTGTTCGACAAGGATGGAGATGGTTCGTCTCTCTCTCACTCTCTATCGCTCTTTCATCATTTCGATTTGACCTGCGAGTAATTTATGTTTTGGAAGATTGATTTTGAACAAGTTTTACTTGCTTTTGTCTATTGACTTTTCATTAATAAAGACGATAAGTAGCCGCTTGATGCGATGATAGAATATAGCGATAGCTTCCTTATGATACGTGCTTTCTTTTACTGAAAACCCAATCCCTGGCTAAATTTTCTCCCCTGTTATTTATATACAGTTAAATCCGTCTATTTATGGAGTATAAATTTAGGCAGAGACGTTTATTTGAGCGCTTTTGTATTATGTTATCTGACAATACGATACTATTGTGAACTTGATTGATAGCTTTTGTATGGTCGTGATCCACATTTCAGGTTACATCACAACCAAGGAGCTTGGAACTGTTTTAAGATCACTGGGGCAGAGTCCAACCGAAGCAGAGCTCCAAGACGTGATTAATGAAGTTGATGCCGACGGGAATGGTGCTATTGACTTCCCTGAGTTTCTAAACCTTATGGCGTGGAAGATGAAGGATACAGATTCTGAGGAGGAGCTAAAAGGAGCATTTCGGGTTTTTGACAAAGATCAGAATGGATTCATTTCTCCTGCCGAGCTCCGCCATGCGATGACCAAGCTTGGGGAGAAGCTTACTGATGAAGAGGTTGAAGAGATGATTCGAGAGGCTGATGTTGATGGTGATGGCCAAATAAATTACGCTGAATTTGTTAAGGTGATGATGGCTAAGTGAGATCCATGTATTTCCACCAAGACCCTAATGAAAAATTTTAACTGCCAAGAACAGACAGGAGAAGGGCGACAGGGTTGACTTTTCTAAGCTATTTGTTTTGGTGGGATGGTATCTGCAATTTGTCTTGTGACTATCTCACAAGTTCATGGTTATTTCACTCTCATTTTCAATCTATCAATAATTTGTTCAACTCTTTAAGGATGTCTTAAATGCAGCGGAATTTGATGAATAGGCTATGTATTTAAAACATTGCAAAATCTCACTTTTTCAAAAATAATGCGTCGTAACTTCATGTAAGGATTTTTATACGAAATTAAAAATTGAACATTTAACATTTAATTTCTAACCTAACATAATAGCGCCTCGTCTCAATAAAAAATAACAATCAGACTTAATTTTCCCTAACGTCCGGACTAAAATTGCTACTTTTTGTTAACTTCTAAGACAAATTTGCTAAAAAAAATGTTCCAGGTATCTAGTGTTCCTCAACAAAAACTTCTCAGGCGAAATTGACTCTTTACCCATTTTATAAAATACCAAATCTACACTGTTATTTTTCAATCAAATGGTTGAGATCAGATGAGAAGGAAAAAAGAAAAAAGGATGGGAAATGTTCCAAATCTGAGAAAATGGTTGAACAGAACACAAAAGCAAAGCAAATTTTCACTTGGAGATATGCTTGATACTTAAAGGCCAGGAACAGAACAGTTCAATTTCATCCATTATGTAATGGGAAGTACACATCAAAGCACGAGCAGATGTTAGGCCCATCTTCCCTAGGCAGCCACATTTTCCCTTTCCCCCTTCCTAACTAGGCAACAAATGAAAAGCTCTCAAATTTTGAACGACATCATTACAATCTTTTCAAACTTTTCTTTCTGGCATCTATCTTCTTCTTGTCTGCCTGAACTCTGGCTGCTCCAGTTTCCTTCTTTTGTGGTATTGGTGCAGCAGGAACTACAGTTGCAGCAGTAGACCCGTTGACAAGCGTATCTGTTGTTGCAGTAGCTGCCTGCTCTAGACTGTTAACTCTCACTGTGGCGGCTGACTGACCTAATGGTGGCTGAAATGGCATTGCAGCACCTGGTGCCGCATTTTTCACTTCACTATTAAGAACTGAGGTGTTGGTCTGATCAACATTCAGTGCAGTCGTTGACTCGGAAATAGCTCCAGTTTTGAACTTGGGCTTTGGTTTCGCATGGATTCCAGTGTAAAGCCTACAAGCAATGCAACCCCGTTAAGTTGATCCCATTGCTAGTATATGGAGGAAAATAGCCATGTTTATCATAATAAGGAGTATTATGTAGACAATTAAAATTGACAGTGCATCTTATTCATGAATATGAGTAAATATGTCATTCAAAACCATTGTTCAGATTTCAGATTGAAGGAACTGCAAATCAAGACCAACGACAGACCAAGAAACAGAGCTTTAAAAACATATGTATATAATATGTATACTAACCTGGCATGTCTAGCATACTCCTCGTAGTTTTCAAGCAGCATTTTGCCAGCTTGCTCATTTAGAGCCGACTCTGGAAATGGTTCTATCAAGAGACATCTGACTACCTGTTTAAAATAAGAATCAGCATTAATATGAAAAACAATCATATACAACCATACAACCAGACATGCAAAATTAAAACATGAAATTTTGATAACAAGAACAACCAGTACAATGCACTTACAAGAAGAACATGTCGTAAACCGAGGGAAGGATTCCAATCCTTTTTCAACGTGTTTACACAAATCTCTCCATTGGTTGCAATATTCGGATGAAAAATCTTAGTCAAGAAATAACCTGCAGTATTTTTAAATAGTTGAATCAATTAACAGTGTTTTAAAAATGACGAAGAAACCTATTTTAGGCAGGAAAGGTAAAGCAGTGACTATGAAGCAGAAATATCTCCTTCCCTTAGATGAGAAACAGACTCTACGAAAAATTAAAGTTCAATATGTAGAAGTGAAAATAACAATATAAAATATAAATCTGTATCATGCTTCTAACTGCATACAATGCACAAAAGGCCATTTAAATTTTGCAAAACCCAAGTAAAAACTGGAAACTATATTATGATTCAGAATCCAGAATGTCAAAAGCAAATCATAAAAAGGTCCATAAAACTGTCGAAGCTCACCTTTAGGTGGCAAGTGTGGAAAGTCATGAGAAAGTAACAACTTCATACGGAAAACTCCATTTTCATAAGGAGTCCCAGCTGCAAGTATAATTAACTCAAGTTCAGCTTGATTGCTTCACTTAATGCTCAAAAATAAACTTACATAACAAAATTCCATGCCTGGGCCATCAATGTCAGCATATATTGTCGAAAAATCATCATCATTTACAACAACTTTAATGCCCTCAGGGGGGGAATCATCAAGATTTTTCAATTCCTTGGCCAGTTGCTTTATTACATTTGGTGGAAGATTTTCATTAGTTGCCTGAAACAAAAATGACGCAATAAAATTTAATGATAATGAAAAATAAGCATTGAAACTAACATGCCATGCAAGCAACAAAATGCCATCACGAACAAGGCCCCATGTATAATCAAATACTGTGTTGTGTGTAATTAGCTATACTTTAGAATTCTTCCGCGTCATTTCCATTCCAATTATACAAATGAAATTATGATAAACTATCAGGCTCTTGGTAGTTGTTATTGTAAACCGTTGCAAACAAACAGAAATATTGAACAGATGATTAGTTGTTGGATGCCATGAGATATCCTGATTCCAGAATAGGAGGTTAAACTACTCCTGAATGAATTTACTTGGCAAAAATCATGTTTGATGATCAATAATCACAAGTATAGAGAGAGTAGCCAGCAACAATATCCATAAGCTACGATAAAACTTACCATCTCTGCAAAAATGAAATTGCACTGGATGTTTTATTCAGCTGCCAATTAAGGAGGGATGGACCCTTTATTAAACAATGCACCGAATCTTCAAATTTTCAGCTCAAAGCAAAGGAAAAATTTGAACAGCTAAAGGGCCTGCAAAAATATTTCTGATTACTATGAGAAAATATAGGACTTGGCTTCAGTTCAAAACTGCCACAAATGAACTACCAAACGGTATGAATTGTAAAATATTTAACATAATTTAAAATAATACAACAAAGACAATAAGCATTATATATATAAAATGAAAGAATATATCGACGCCCCAGTTTAGCATCACAATGCCCTTAAGCAATAGTGTCAAAAAAAATCACTCATTTTAATCCAACAGCACCGAAGGACAGCTCCATGTAAAAATTGAAAAAAAAAAAATCACTCATTTTTTGCAATCAGAACGAGCTCGGTAAGAGGACTGCCTAATCATCAACAAAAACGCAAATACATGCACACATCACAAAACAAATAACTAGTAGCTTGAACAACAAATCTGCTTCAAATAGAAGATAAACGCCGCCACTGCCCCAAATTTTCAATTTACCGCGTAGAATTCCCCATAATCATATATAAATTGAACCAAGTAACTCAATTGTAATTCGTAAAACCCAGATCACTGCAAAAGCTATTAAAGCATTTTTGTGCGGGTACAAGCACAAAGAGATTTTCAGAACCTGATTCCATCTACCGTATATCATAGTATACATGCCAAGTAAATAATCAGCTTTCGCGATAAAAGAAGAAAGAAGACCAAACAAGAATTTGAAAAAGAAACTTGCAGATCACAGATCGCAAGGTAAAACCCTAATGCCCAAACCTATATCCAAGAATCTCGACATTCCAAACTGAGCAAGAAAGAAATCGCACACAAGAATTTATAAATTTAAAAAAAAAAAAAAAGTTGCTTCGCGGATAGGAAAAGCGTTAGCACACAGAGCACGATGTCTGGGAGGAAAAACTCTAAGGAAGAATTAAAACCTCCAAATGAACTCAGAGAGAACAATTTGCACGCACAGTTCCACACAAGATGACGAAAATGATACATCACTAGTTAACCTAGATGGAAATTCACCTTATCAGAGGCTTTCGGGTACGAGACTAAAGCCAGAGAGAGGGAGGGGGCTTGGAAGGTGAGAGAAAGGTTGCGAAACACAGAAGACGAGAGTGAGAAAACGATCCCTTCTTGTGAATGATTGATATGGGCGACCGTGAGGAGAAATAATATTTGAGTCTGGTTCTTGAAAAAAGTATTTTATTTTTGTCTCCCGAAAATCTCTTTTTAATCTTTAGAAATAATAAATAAGAATTGATGGGTGAACATTTTGATTTCTCCAAAATTTTTAAAAATCTTTTTTTTAGTCTATAAAAATATCCTGTTTTAATCTCTAAAAACAAAAATAGAGTCTATGTTTTTTATCAGGACAAAAAAGATATTTACTCGTAATATTTTAATCCGTCTAGATGAAAGGGAAGAGCTAATAATATAATATAAAATAAAATAAAGGAAGAAAATACTTATTAATGCGCCACTTTATATTATAAATTCATGAATGAATTCATTAATCATCAATATTAATCTATTAATGGAGATTTGATTTGAAATGAGGTGGGGCTAGTCCAGATGCCGTGGATTTAATAGACGTTGGATTCTTAATGTCTACCAAGAAGGCCGGTTCTCCACGCGCTATGGGTGGCCGTGAAACACACGGCCACAGCGCCTAGCTGCCAGCATGGGAATAGGCCAGTGGGTTCGGCTGATCGCGAAGAAGGAACAGCCACACCAAAACATGGTGATGATTTGAAATTAAAGTTGTCCCTGCTTTTTGCTCGTAATCCAACATCCATCAATCTTTCTTTCAGGGCAAAACAAAGAAAGATGCTTGTAATTTATACAAAATATGATCAGCCAAGTGAATTATATATCATGGACTTAAAAAAGAAAAAAAACCTTGTAAAAGACAACTTATATCATGAATCAAATGTAGGAATTTAGTATTTTGAATGAAAAACCTAGGCCTGTTCGGTACATCTGAATTTGAGAATGAAAACCACCTCCATATAAGACAATGAAAGTGGGTTTGTTAGGTAGAGTCCAGAGGATGGAAGTGGAGTTCCATGGAACTGAGATCCAACCTTGCTACAAAAAGAGGTTTGATGACCATCAACAGCAATGTGGGCTGACGTCTGGAAAAAATGTGATCGATCGGAATGTTGACGATAAATGTGAATGATGACGAAAATATGGTTGTTTTCCACTTATTTAAAATTGTGATTGAAGCTTTAAAAGTAGTTTTTTAATCGTGATTTACAATATATAATATAAAAATGTGATCGAAATTTTATTTCGATTAATGTAAATAAACATTATTGACACCTGTGATCTCAAACATGAATGAATTATAAAGTGGAGCTGTCATTGATCTACAAGTCATCATTGTTACTCAAATTCGACTTGGCTAGATTTTTGTCAACATCACATATAATTAAAATTGTTATTTCTTAAAGTGAAATAGTGATTTATATCAAAATGATCTCTTTCCTGGCGTACTCTATCTGATCTTTATTATAATATATTAGTAAATAATTCTCACAAATCAATAGAAAAACTTAAAATTAATAAAGTTAACTTACAATTTAAATAACTTATTACTCATACTAATTACATTAAACTCTAATATCGTATTAATTATTACTCTCACTCACTACCCTTATTTATTAAGGCATACATGAAAAAGAATAATTAATATTCTTTAGGAACAAGCAAGTACCTTATAAAAAAGACTAAATAAACTTTACAACTAGTGTCTTATAATAAAGACGTTGGAGTAATTCTTAGATCGCCAAAGAGCCTGGGTACAAAAAAAAAAAAACTATCCTCATGAGAGATTGCTGTATCGACCATCCTCTTAGGAACATCATTGCAGCGACTCGAGACCTTATCTACTAGGACTGGAGCGTTCAAATCTACCATGCTCATAGGGAAAATATCTCCTGCGCATACTATATGGCTAGATGCGATCTGGATATCCAGCATGGAGCGGAGGTGGCTCTTATACCAACTGTTCCTAATGGTTGCCTACACATGTATTTGCATGACCAGTTGGTCTGTAATCAGTCAATTTGTAACCCCTAGTTTTTTGGTTTCTTTGTATTTAGGGCAAGACTTTCATAGTCTTTCCCTTCCATCTATCAAGCTTCGGCTTGCCTTTTCTTCTCAAA
Source organism: Acacia crassicarpa (assembly GCA_034222035.1). Classification (NCBI taxonomy): domain Eukaryota; kingdom Viridiplantae; phylum Streptophyta; class Magnoliopsida; order Fabales; family Fabaceae; genus Acacia; species Acacia crassicarpa. The sequence goes on along the minus strand of JAWXYG010000002.1, from coordinate 63,339,183 downwards.
AAGAAAAGAGCCTGGTTACAGGGGGAGCGTCTAGAATAGGCTTTGAATTTAAGATTTGAGATTGAAATAAATACGAAAAGGATACGTTAGTTGTCTGGTGAGGGTCAGGACTCAGGAGTTAGGACTTGCGACCAACTCTACCACCCTCTGTGTTTTTTGCAGTACACTATTATTCTATTATTGCTGAATTTAAAAATTAAAATATACTCAATGTTCCTCTTCGCACCCAACTACAGCTCTTTTTTCCAGGTTTGCGATTCGCATTTGTTTTTCTTTAATTCATTTAAATTACTAGTAATTGATTAGAGTTGGAGGTTCTGCTGGCGTGACCGTTGGGAGGTCCGCTTCTCCGGAGGACCGCCGGCTCTGGCATTCAGGAAATAAAACCGAAAAAGAAAAAAGAAAACCATGGAGCAACAACTTTTACCATTGTCATGGTTCAATTCAAAAATAATTTTAAAATAATATAAAGAAAAAAAATGTTACGTATTACTACCTCCGGTCCTAATTATAAGAGCTAGTTGACTTTCTTTGAAAAGATTAAGGAAGCTAAATAAGTTATTTAATCATTTCATATGTTATGTATTCTTAGATTATATATTAGTTTATTAGTCAGACTAATAAGTTTGAAGAAAAAAATAAAAATAAAAATAAAAATACTTTAAAGTAATTTAATTAGCTTCCTTAGTTTCTCCAAAAAAGTCAACTAGCTCTTATAATTAGGACCGGAAGGAGTATTCAATATTCATACCAACTATTTTGTAATCTTAAAATGTTAGCAATGTTTATATTAATTGAGACGATTCTGTGATTGTATTGTGATCAATGTATATATGTGTACATATAACACTCGTCAATTGTTAAAAATGTTCCCAGTTGTTTTGGGTTCAACACATAAACACAATACCCTTCTCACTAACTGGAAGGACAATACTACCCACTTATAATTATCAAAAAGCTTCACAATGACACAACATCATTAGTTATGTTGTCATTTTTGCACTGAAACTTGTCATTTTGTGAATTTTTTTGATAATTATGTTTTTTAAATGAGATTTCAACATACCAAATTCTCTCATGTGAAAAAACCAATTTTCTCTCTCTCTTTTTTTTTTTTTTTGTTATAGAAATTTTAGGAGAGGGTTTGGGTTCACCTACGATCCAAGGGCAAGGCGAAATTTTCCCTTCCTCCTAGGTGATACCGATGTTGGGAAAGCCGAGTCGTCTATTACCCTCAGACATTAACCTAGACACCTAAGAGTTAGGATGTCTTTCCCAACGTCTTGATCAACTCCATGATCAAACCTCCTCCCTTTAGTAAGAATGTTCGACCCCTTACCACTTGAACCCAAGAACGGGTGGTATTTTCTCTAATTTTTTTTTGGTAAATATTTTCTCTCATTTTTTAAATACCCTCTCATAACTAATAAGTTGTAATTGATGGCAGATCCAGAGGCTGGACACTAGGCCTAGCCCAATAGATAATAGTATAGTTTTGCCCTATACTTAGTAAGGTAGACACCCAACCCCAAATTAATCCAATTTAGTTAGTCTGGAAAGTGTAAATATCCCTGAACTACCGGCACTACTAGTAGTGCAGTGGTATTGAGAGTAGTCTCCCCACCCCTTGTACTGGATTCGATCCCCCCATCCCCTATCGCCTATGTATATATAAAAAAAAAATCCCTGAACCTTGCTGCGGATTTGTTTCGACACTAAATATAAAAACTCAATATATTTTGCTTCCCTAATTTGTGTGTTTTTTAAACGTTGCAGATGTTAAAGGAGCATATGCCCTCCATCAATGAAAATAGCTTCCAATGCAAGTGTTTAAAAATTTATTTTAGGAAAACCAACACATATCCTTTACAACAACTAAATCGGTTTATTTTATTACTGTAAATTAATCATTTAGCTTTTTCATTTAGGATCAGATAGAGTAATTAGATAATGGTTAAATTACACACAACTCTCATAAATTGTATGTCATGTACAGAGATAACCTCCCTTTAAAACTTTACAATAAATCCATATTCTATAAATGTAAATATCTCCTATGTTTTTATTTTTGTTCACTACTTGTCTGATTAGTTTTTTTTTTTAAAAAAAAATAAATTGACCGTCTAAACATATGTGCTCGTTAAAATATTATCACCTAAAATTATAAAGATTTCAAATCCTAATTCTCTGATTGGTTAAAAAAAAAAAAAAAAAACTGACTGTCTATACTCTACCAGAAATGGTAAATAAGTGGGCAGTTAGATCAATTAATGAATGGAAGTGATTAAGGAGGAAACAAATATGAGTGGCTGCTGGAAGCTGGAGTAGCGCAGTAGTTGAAGCTCAGCACGTGCAACCACCATTACGCCAAGTCAAATGACTTCGAAGGAGGTTGGTAGTTAAAATTCTCAAAAAATATAGGGAGGTAGGTGGCAGCAAGAAGGGATAAAGTCTCTGCTTAATGGAGCTCTCCAGCTAACCAGGAAGAGATCAGAAAAAAAAAAAGAGAGGCAAAGATGGAAGGTCAGAATTCAAAGAAGATGAAAATACTATGCCTCCATGGATTCAGGACCAGTGGCAGTTTCTTGAATAAGCAAATCAGCAAGTGGGATCCTTCTCTTTTTGACCAATTTGACCTGGTAATATGTCTTCCTTTTCAGTCATATTTCAAGTCCCTTCTTTGATACAAAGAAACAGCCATAAGCAACGTAGAGATTAAGAAGAATATGAATCAAACTGTTTATCATGACAGGTTTTTCCAGATGGTAAATTTCCTGCCGGAGGAAAGTCTGACATTGAAGGCATATTCCCCCCACCCTACTTTGAGTGGTTTCAGTTCAACAAGGTATGAAGTTTCCACCTCATACTCCTATGAATAGATTTATTCATGTAAATAGAAAGAACTCAGCTGCTGAACACACATTATTTAGGAGTTTACGGAGTACACTAACTTGGAGGAGTGCATCTCATACCTTTGCGAATACATCACAACCAATGGCCCCTTTGATGGGCTTCTTGGCTTCTCCCAGGTACTCATCCATGCTTGCTCTGGAATTCAAAGCTTATTCACTTTAAAGTTGAATTTATGATGCAAAGACAAGAAGATCGAACAGTCACAAGGTTAATGATGCATAGAAAACAAATATATCTTGTTATGCTGGTCCAAATATCACATAGAGGGATCAAGAAATAGTTTTGATTAGACATCTCGAGTTTCAACTCCATATTTACTAATTTGACCTTACTTAGCTAAACAAAAGACATGATTTCTTCTTTTGTGTTTATCTGTAACCCAGGGTGCGACACTTTCAGCACTTCTGATGGGTTATCAGACACAGGCAAGTAGTTAGTTACTGTCATTTGATATTTATAATGAACACTAGACTATACAATATACTGAAGGAGGAACATGGGGTTTACAGGGGAAGGTTCTAAAGGAGCATCCGCCCATGAAATTGTTCGTATCAATATCAGGATCAAAGTTCAGAGATCCGAGCATTTGTGAAGTTGCCTACAAGGACATTATCAAGGTTAAATCTGTCCACTTCATTGGGGAAAAGGACTGGTTGAAACTGCCTTCAGAAGAACTAGCCACGGCTTTTGACAATCCCCTTATAATAAGGCACCCTCAAGGTCACACCGTGCCAAGATTAGGTCTTATCTCTCTCCCCCCTTCTCCTCTCCATACGCAGTTAAAATCTGTTATCTAAACTAGTTGACAAATTTACCTTGCATCATTGTACTGTATGCAGATGAAGTGGCCACCACTCAGGTGCGAAATTGGATCAAAGAAGTGTTACATTCCACCTGTGATGTGTCAGATGGAAATCATGAAGAAATCAAAGGAGAAAAGACATTGGAAGTGAAGGATAGCAAGCTTGAAGAAGCAATTAGTGCCTGTCAGGGTTGAAGCAAGGGAATGAATTAATAGGGAAGCTGATATTGTAGAAGACTAGAAGTAACCCAGGTCTGAATATCTGAATTACCTGGACCAGGGATCCACAGCTTTAGCACAAATGATATTTATATATTGATCTGTATGAATAAAGGGTGGAGGGGAATGTTTTATGTCCCTGGCAGAATTCTCTGCTTCACACAACCAGGAGAATTAAAAATTAATAAATATTTCCAGAAAAATGATCTTTGCCAGTGATATTAAATATGAATTACAAGTTAGTTTCGCAAGACAGAAGTACCTATGGAACGAGACGACCTTTAATTAACTCCATTGCTAATAGTTTGATAGAGGCATTTAAGTTGCGTCCTTCATTTGTTAACAGCAGTGTATTTTATTTCATGCCTTTCGACCTGAAACACATTCTTTAGTGCAGATAAAAATGTCAGGATTTATTTAAAAAATTGTTCCTAGGAGAATATCATTACAAAATAAATTAATTGGAAGAAGGCTTACCTATCTTAGCAATCTAATAGCCGGTTCACTTGATCAATATGCTCTGGAATTCTGTTGTCCAAAATTAGAGACACCAATAGTTGCTCGACATCATGCTAACAAGAAACAGTGGGGAAAAGTTTGTGGAAAATGGAAAAATTGCATAACTTTTGAATTGCAAAATTCTAATTGATTCTCAACATCTACATCCTGCTCCTCTTGTTCTTTGTCTGAGTACTCAGATCCACAGTCCTCCATCAGCATCTACATAATAACACAAAGGAGTCCGCAATTTCTTTATGCCAATTGAAGATACTAAAACCAACGAATATGGCAATATTTCTCAGAACAGGGTACTTGAAAAAAGACATAGAAATAGTCCATCATGAAAATCCTAAAGGTATACACCAGATGCTTAATATATCAGATCCTCTGTTTCATTATACACCAGCAATGACGTTAAGATATAGGAAAAGCGGAACGTCTTGCACTCTTGCTGTACTCTAAGCTTAAGGACCTATTCAGTTTCTTCAAGAAACTTGAGAGAGAAAACCGTCAGAACAGAACGCTCCCAGGCGATTGTTAAGAATTCAGATTCCTTTCATATTGAAGATAAAATTTAAATTATGAAGGATTAGTATGGAAGAGAAAAGTTAAATTAGTAGTTAGTAGCATGGCAGTGAAAACGTAGTTTTTACGTAAAAACGGAAGGAGAATGAAAAATCGTAAAACGTAAAATCGTAAAATAAAATGGAGTTTTTACCTGCATATGTATATAAGGTACCTACCTTCATACACACATATACTGATCAATGCAATATCAATCAAAATGTCTAATATTGTCATTGATTAAACCATATTTTTTATATGATTTTACATGATTAAATTGGGATTTTTAATGCATTTTCTGGGACATTATTGTATGATTAAGTACTAAGTTGAGTTAGGAACATTTGTATTGAATTAAGTGTAGTTAAGGGTAAAATGATCTTTATTTATTAATTACAGAAAAGGACCCAGATGTTTTTGAAATTTCAGTTCTGACCCAAAATAGTTTGAAAATTCTCACTTTAGTCCCTCTCCAGAACTTTTAAAACATTCACATAAGTCCCTTAGTAAACTCAGCGCTTTTTGCAAAAATGTTACGTTTTTACACTTTTATGCTTTAAAGCGGCGCTTTTTATGCTTTTACCTCTGGTGCGTTTTTTCCACCACGTAACACGTTTTACCCGAAAAAAAAGCGTAAAAACGGCGTTTTTTGTGCTTTAAGCGCAATTTTGACTACCATGGTTAGTAGTTAGTACTGTAACGTTTGATATTGATAGAACGGTTAGACAAATATGATTTAAAAGTTATGAAAAAAAAAAACAAAAAGATGACGAGAGAAACACAAAACTTAAGAGGAACAATGGCGTGGCTTTGCCACCAGGTCGAACTCAAACTCGCTCCTGGTGATGCTTGTTAGCCTAAAACCCAATGTTAACCCTTTTCGCGGCTAGTCAAAATTCAAAATGCCTTCATAATCAATGAGAAGAAGATCATCTCCTTATCTTTTCTTTTCTTTTTCCCTTCTCAATAGCGGGAAAATGGAAAAATAAGTCAAAGTAGTACTGTATTGATTGGATAGATGTGATTTAGAGATTATGAGGGATGATGAGAATTTAATGATGAGAGAAACCTAATCCCATTAAATATGTGTTAAATTCTTTTAACTTTATTAATATGAAATTAGATTTTGAAGGAGAAATAAAAATACAAAAAGTCATATTTAAACATTATTTTTTTTTTGCTCAGAAATTTAAACATTAATTACATAAGTAAAATTGACAAATAATTTTATTTTATTTTTTATTCTCCAAGTAGCTTTTATCATAGACTAGAGGGAGTACCTAATTTTAATTAATACTTACTGGCTTAGCCCGACTTGAATTGAGCTCGTAATTAATTTAATCGATTGTGATTAATTGGTCACTTAGAATATTTACTTGTATTTGTACATACAGGTAGACAAAATATGAAAAACATGAAATATTCTATATATTATTAATTTAAACTTGTATCTTGTACAAAAAAAATTTGCCAACGTATTTTGTACAAAATAAAGTTATGAAAAATGGAATCATGTTATGGATAGAAGTATAGAACTAATTAGAAGGAGTGCATAAATTATTATTATTATTATTATTATTTTTTTTTTTTGGTGGGGGGGGGGGGTGGATTTAGTAATTTTGTTTTTATTCATATTGATATTCTTATCTTTTTCAGCTCGTTATATCCATTCTTTTTTTAAGGGTTGAAATGTTATTTTCATTTCTAGTTAATAGGATTTGGATCCTCCCACTTAAAAAATGCAAAACGAGGAAAGTGGTTGGAGTCGGGGGATTTTCTACAGATATATTTATCTGCGAATAATGCTGGCTCATTTCTCAAACACATACATTGTCAATAATTGTTTTTAAAAAAATAGTTTTAATTTGGCGCTAAAACTACTTGTAAAGAGATCGCAAAGGTAAGGATAACAATCCTGCAGGTTAATTACATTACTATCCAATAAGAGCGTGATTATGAGTTAATTTTTTTTGCTCAAAGTGATTATGAGTTAATTGGATACACGTACAGATGAAGAATTTCTATATTCGCCTTCCGTGCATTTGAAAAGGCTAGTGTATGCCTAGCTAGGGGTGGGTATGGGCAGGGTCAGACGCTTGCCTGATGCCCTGCCCAAAGGATCAATGGGCAATAAAATGCAGCCCAATGCCCAGCCCTGCCTGATAGAAGCCCTAACATTTTTGGGTTGGGCAATAATGGGCTGGGCAGGGTGGGCTTCCCTTGCCTAAATGGTGATACCTTACCACATCCAATATGAAAAAATAGTTTTAATAATGATAAGCAATATTATAAACTTCAAATGTAATCTATAATTATAAATTACACGCTTTAGAATATTCCAAATAAATCTACAACTTGAGTCTGAAAATTAAAAAGAGTATCATATGTCTCAACAAATAGTCAAATACATATACATGAAAAATTAAAAAAACATCCATAGTCTATTAAATACAAAGCATTATTAATAATATAATGGACTAATGGTCAAATACTCAATGGATATATTATAATTTTAGTAAATATATAATATAAGTACATTAACTATTATATAAAAAATATTTATATCAAATATAATTATATATACATACTGAGCAGGGCCAAATGGGTAGGGCGGCATACCCTACCCGATGCGCGGCCCTGCCCGCAAAAATGTCCAGCTCGATTATGCCCAGTTTTTTTGAGCTTCTTTTTTCTGGGCTGGGCAGGGTGATTTTTTACTGGGTTTGGATAGGCACACTGGGCTCCTGGGCTTCATGCTCACCCTCACCCCTATACCTAGCCTTACCAAACTTGGCCGTTAGCCCTATATTTAAAAAGGGAAGGTGAAGCTAGGCATATTAAAGAGATCATAATAAGTTAGGTGAGTTATAAATAGGGGAGGCAGCAACTAGCAAGAGAGACTGACTATAAATAGAAGGTTCGTTTTTGAAGTGCAGCAAGGAACACATCAAAACACAAACACATATCCAATCTGAGTTAGTGAGAGCATATATATGGCTTACCTTAACCTTAATACTCTTCTCCTGCTTGCTTTGGCGGTGCTGCTTCCTACAGCGTCACTGGCCCAATCCGTCGGGGTTGGAGTCGATGATGTTGATGACGCGGTTGAACTTCAAGTTGAAGGGGATGTGATTTGCTCGGCCACCGGCAACCCGGTGGAGGGAGGCCCTAACGCCGGATCCGCAGACGCAGGGGTGAGCTTGATTTGTGGGAAGATGGGCGCCGCCGTGGCGGTTGGAGTGACAGACGAGAAAGGACATTATCACTTGAGTGCCCAGGTGAAGGCTGAAGTTGGGGAACTGGTAAAAGGGAATGAATGTGGGGTGAGAGTAAAACTTCCTGTGCCTAGTTGCACCGCTTTGAATCATCAGGGAGCTCTTTATGCACCAGCTCGAATTTTACACACGGCTGCTTCAGATAAGGTTCTTTGTCTCGCGGTTAACTTATTTACGCTTATTCTTTGAGGTGAGGGGAAGAAGGGAGATTGGGAAAATGGGTGGGATAAAAGTTATTTTGAGTTTGATTTTTTTAAAAAAATTAGACAAGTGGGATCACAATATTTTAATAAAGAGAATTATAAGATAAGAAAGTAAAAAAGGTTAATTAAAATATTGTGACCCCACTTCTTCAATTTTTTTAAATCCAACTTATAAAAATTTTCTTCCCCTTAATTTCCTTCCAAGTCCCTCATATCAAAGAGACCCTAAATATAATACTTTAGTAATTGGTCGTCCCAGTTTAAGCATATATATATTAAGAATAAAATGAATTGCCCTTGGATACATTATAATTACGCTTGTATTATTATATATTATATGTGGCAGTTCTATTATCCATCTATCTGTCCACCTTTTTGTCGTTATAATTATATATAACAAATCACTATAATTTTTTTATGTAAACCAAATCACTATATTTAATAATATTGTTCACACACACACATATTCATCACTCCTTTTTCCTTCTCCTCTGTTAGAAATATAGGTGGTTATTGATTAGTTAGTGAGTTGGTTACACACACTTGGTGAGGGCTCCACACCCAACACACTAAACTCAATATGATTAAGCCGATTAGCGTCATAACCAACTTACAAACTAATCAATAACCATCTATTTGAATATTTCTAACACCCTCTCTCTCTCTATATATATATATATTACAAAGAGGCTCTTTTTTCTAGTCTTGCTGTCACGATTTCCCCTCCCTCTAATCGGGAAATTTGAGACTTTTTTCTCCGTTCTCTCTCCTCCGTGAGAGATTTCTCCTAAGTTCTTTTGGTCGAAGCGGCGTTCTCGTGGAGGCTTCTCCTCTAGATCGAGAAGTTTGGTGATGGCAGCTAAGAGCTTTTTCTGGTTTGGGGTTGAGTTTTCATCAAGTGAGGGGAGGAATGTGAATGCTGAAGGTGAATGAAGAGATTGTTGCCTGCGACTGCGATTCATACGTATGGCGAGTTTCTTCTCTCTAATGGACTCACCAACTCTGAGGCTGAGGATTTGAAGCTAGTGGCTAAAGCTTGGAAGGCAATTTAATATTTTTTTAATAATAAGGAAAAATGATATTAATAAAAAAAAATTACAAATTACTGGTTATAGTAGAACATCAAGAAAAATTAACCATATCATTAAGTAGGTAGGGGGCCATAATCCAATTTAATAAAAAATTTAGTGAAGTTACAAAATATATCCAACAAGATGAAATAAAAAATATTTCTTAATTATATATCACTTTTAAGAATAAAAATTACATACCAAAAATACATTTTTAATTATATTAGTTCACATTATTGAAATTAAACAAAATTAAAATTGTTAAAATTATAATATATTATGACATGCATATGTAATATAAAAAATGATTGTTGGGGAAAAAATTAAAAATAAGCATTTTAAATATATTTTGGATTTTAAAACGAGTGGCGGGATATTAACTTACTTATAATAAAATTATAAGGGTGAAAATTGAGTTTAAAAAATAAAGCTACAATTTTTTATACATTTTTTTAAAAAAACCAAATCCTTTTATGTTGATCCGTCCGGGTTTTATAAAATTGGTTTGATTTCCGGCTTAATAGTGGTTTCCGTCACAATAACAATAAATATCGACTTAAAGACAAAATCTAAGTTACTGTTATGACTAAATGATGGCCTCTCCAATCCAACTCTAAAAAAGAGATGTGAATGATTTAAAAATGTAGATGCAAACAACATTTTTATTTTAAGAAAAGCAAATATGAAATATTTTATCAATTTAATGCATTCATTAGATCGAAGTGGAATGCATCTAGTGATTTGCAGTTAATAGATTACACTTGAAAATGATGTATGAAATTATGTACTCCATTGCAAGTGTAGTTGCTGATAACGAGAGACATGCAATGTCAACGTCAAGATTGGTGCCTACAAGTACAACGTAACAGAGTTATGCACTGAAGAGTATTAATTACGTAGAGGATTTTATGCGAATCGTACTGTGTTAAAGCTTGCCTATCCCTGAGTTTAGGATTTCTTATTTTTCTCTCCCTCATTTTTTTCTCACAGACTGATCTGGACTGTTGAAATCTTGATACAACGGTCCAAATCTAGAAAAAAAATAACTTTGTCTTTTTCGAAAAAGACAAAATGACAATTTTTTTTTTAAATCTGGACCGTTGAATCAAGATTTCAACAGTCCAGATTGACTTGTGAGAAGAAAATGAGGGAGAGAGAAAATGAGAGGAACCGTACTCTGTAACATCCTGAATTTTGAATCTAATATCTTAAACATAAACCTATTTTGGGAAGACTAGTAGGCTCTATTTTTGGAAAGTGATAAATTTGAAATCCGTGTTTTGTGGGCCCCGTGAATAGTATTTACTATTCACGTATACGTTTTTACTATTTACAAATACGTATTTAAAAATATATATATATATATATATATATGTTATTCGCAAATACGTATTTAATACTTGAAATTTGTGAAATATGAATAGTGTTCACTATTCACAAATACGTATTTACTATTTAAAAATACGGTATTTACTACTTATAAATACGTACTCATTATTTGAAAATACGTAGGACCCACGCCAAATAATTTTCCCACCAGCAGCCTTTCCCTCGTGGTGCGCCTCGTGGGAATTTTAAATTCCGCGGGACCCACATACTTTTTTATAATTTATTTAAAAAAAAAAAAAAGAAAGGAAGGAAGGAACCACGAGGAGCACCTCGTGCTCTCTTTTTATATTTTTATAATTTTATAAAAATTACGCCTAATGACCCATTTTCCAACTATAAATAGACCTTCCATTTCATTTCATTCTTCACAACTTCTAAGAGCCATAGAGAGAGGTAGAGAGAGAAAGAGAGTAGAGATATTTGCTTAAGAGTTATAATAGCTGGTTGGTGATTCGGGTATTAGCAAGTAACAGGTAACTCTGAATATTCTTCCTTATACTTGTGAATTATGTATGATTATAAATTTGTTTGTTTACTATTTTGGCAAGAATATTTAGAAAATATTTATGGTTTTAAGATCTGGTGTGGGAATTTTGACTTGCAAATCTGTAGAGGTACTATTTATACGTACGTTACTATTCACATATACCGTATTTACTATTCATTTTACTATTCACATATACCGTATTTACTATTCATTTTACTATTCACATATACCGTATTTACTATTCATTTTACTATTCACGTATACCGTATTTACTATTCATTTTTACTATTCACGTATACCGTATTTACTATTCATGTTACTATTCACGTATACCGTATTTACTATTCATGTTACTATTCACGTATACCGTATTTACTACTCATTTTACTATTCATGTATATACCGTATTTTACTATTCACAGATACGCATAGTATTTTACTATTCATAAATACGCATATCAATGTATATAATGGTATAATAATGCATTATTTTTTTTTAGTAAATACATTCATCATGGCGGTTGTATTGTGATGGGTGGAGTAAGGAGGGAATTGAATGATAAGAATTGTTTATGCCACCACTCGGTGCACAGTGGATGGTACTTTTCAGGGCCCCATCTTCCATGTTTTCCTCTGGCCGGGATTTCATTGGAGATGTGGGACATGTGACACCTCCTTAGTTGTTATTTTAAAGGAGGGGAGCCATAGTCCAGATTTAAGCTCTATACCTTTGGCCGGGTGTATCTTAAGTTTTGGTGAGCTTGAAACCATCCAGTCAAATGAATGAGTTTCTATTGGACTATATGTTAGCCTATGGTTCCAGTCAGCGGTATACGGTTGGAAGGGGATATAAGGGAGGCTGCATACTGCATAATGCATTTCTAAACAGTTCAAGAATTTGATATAATGATGAATAATCTGTAAAGACATGAGAAGAGAACTTTTGAGATATATATGTTTTATTACCTTCTATATTGATGACTATTAGTATAAATTATTTTGTATGAGAAATTATGGAATCTACATATATATTTGAAATCAGCCCATATCTTTTTGTCATATATTATTTGCTCGTGTACGGTAGAAATATTCAGTAGTTACTGAGACGTGGAATCTCATCCCATATTAACATTTTTCAGGTGATTATTCTAGTAGAGAGCAAGGGAAGGCACCTATGGAGTGAGCTCTGGAAGCTCTTTTGATCTCCAATAGATTATGTTATGTTATTATATTTGCCATGAACCTAAGACTTCCGTTTTGTACTGAACTCTGAAATATTTTCTGAAATTTATTCTGATTATGTATTACGGGTTTTTGTTCAAAATGGTAATGTTGTAAGAAGATTTGGATATTGTTAAACCTTTTGAAGGAATTTTTAATATTTTGATCGAGTTTTTGGGTATTAAAATTGTGGTGTTACATTTTTGGTATCAGAGCCAAAGGTTCCATGGCAATTTTGTTTATTTTCTAAAGTGATTTCTTAAAAAAAAATTTTTTAAAAGTTCGTGGCAAATTAAATATCATAACATGAGCACTTCCCTTTGTTAGATTTAGAATTTATTTAGCTATTTTTATTTGTTTAGTGTCCTTATAGTATTAATCATAGGAGGAGATAATGGCAAGAACTCGAAGAACTAATTCAACCTCTGCTCCATCCCAAAGAAGTCTCCCTCCGCATCAAGATGGTCCCCATCCTCAGGATAACAATGCCCTTTTGGCAGAATTACGAGACGTCATCCTGGAGATGAGAGAGAAAGTGAATAGACACGAGGATGAACTAGCAAAAGGAAGAGGCCAAGGTGGTAAGGAAGGAAAGGAGAAGGCTCAGGAAGTCACACCTTCTGACCATCAATCTAGGGGAGGAAGTCATTCTCGCACTGAAGATGGAGGTAGTAGCGGTTCTCATTCTCAGTATCATCCCTTACCTATTACTGAGGTTTGGGAAAAATTTCGGAAGTTTACTCCACCGATGTTCGAGGGGAAGCTAGATCCGATTGCAGCACTGGAGTGGCTGAAGCGTGTAGAAAAGATTTTCAGAGTTATCGAGATTAGCTCACAACAAAAGGTGATGGTTGCTGAACAATTGTTGCAGAAAGCAGCTGAAGAATGGTGGGAAAGCACCAAAACAAAAGGGAATGCTGAGATGACGTGGGAAGAGTTTAAGGAAAAGTTCGAAAATTATTACTTTTCCCCTTCAATCAGAATAGAGAAAGAAACTGAATTCCTCACATTCAGGCAAGGGGAATTACATGAAGACGAATTTATTACTCGCTTTTTGGAGTTGTCTAAATTCTGCGGATATTCACAGAACAACTCTAAATGGTTGAGTGCTCGATTGGTTGAAAAAGCTAGACCAGACCTAAAAACAGCTCTATCACCGTTCCTTGATGAAACAAGGGATTTTGAAGAAATATGCGACAAACTGCGCGCGATAGCAAGGAACAAACGAGAAGAGGAAGCTGAGAAGATGAAGGGTTTTCAGGCCAGATTTACACACCTCATGAGACCAACGGGAGGAGTTACTAAGAAGCAGAGTCACAACTTCAGTAATGTGAATACGCGGTTTAGCCAACCATCCAGAAATCACTTTGGTGGACCATCGAGGAGTTATTTTACTGGACCCCAAAGAAGTCATTTCAGCAGACCACCGAGGAGTCAATTCAAAGGACCTCAAAGGAGTCACTTCAGTGGAGGTCAGAGTTCATATAGGGGATCCACAGCTCCTGCTGCAAGCACCGCCAACAATCAGATGTGTGCCAAGTGTGGAAGGATACACCAAGGACCATGTGTGACGTGTTTCAACTGTGGAAAGCCAGGACACATTTCCAGATTTTGTGAGGAGGAGCCTCGAGGGGCCAAGGATGCTAAAACTGCAGTGCCAGGGAAAGTGTTTGCACTATCACATCAGGAGGCAAGTGCTTCACCAAATCTGATTAAAGGTATCCTCAAACTCCAAGGTCTTGAAGTAGAAGCCTTATTTGATTCTGGTGCCACACACTCTTTTATATCATACGACTGTGTGCCTCGATTGAATTTAAGAGTGAGTGAATTGCCTTATTATATGATTATTTCTACACCGGCGGGAGCTTCAGTAAAAACTTCTAGGGCTTGCTTAAATTGTACGATTGAGATTGATAATAGGATCTCAAATATAGACCTTGTTTGTTTACCCACGAAGGGTATCGATGTAATAATAGGAATGGATTGGTTGTCAGCTAATGACATCATCCTTGACTGCAAGAGGAAGACTATCTCTCTTGCGGATGACTCTATGAGTCATAGTAGACCACAATTGTTGTCTATAGCACAAGATGAAAAGCCTGTTCATCATGGTTGTCTTGCGTACATGGTGTTTTTCTCCATTCAAACAGAAGTGGAGGAAGGGATAGAGAACATTGAAGTGGTGAAAGAATTTCCGGAAGTATTTCCGAAAGAAATGACAGGTTTACCCCCAGAGAGAGAAGTAGAATTTTCTATTGATCTCGTACCTGGAACAGAACCTATATCTAAAGCTCCTTACCGAATGTCTCCATCGGAACTAGCAGAATTGAAGAAGCAGATCGAAGAATTGTTAGAAAAGGGTTTTATCAGACCCAGTGTATCTCCTTGGGGATCGCCCGTACTCTTTGTGAAGAAGAAAGATGGGAGCCTGAGACTATGCATTGACTATCGCCAGTTGAATAAAGTGACTATAAAGAATAAATATCCTTTACCCAGGATCGACGATCTACTTGATCAGTTGAAGGGAGCATCCATATTCTCCAAGATCGACCTCAGATCAGGTTATCACCAACTGAGAGTCAAAGCTGAAGATGTCTCAAAACCTGCATTCAGAACTAGATATGGCCATTATGAATTTCTTGTTATGCCATTTGGGCTAACAAATGCTCCAGCAGTATTCATGGATTACATGAATAGAATTTTCCGACCATATCTAGATAAATTTGTAGTGGTTTTCATTGACGACATCCTTATCTACTCTAAGGATGAAGAAGAACATAAAGAGCACCTTAGAATCGTGCTACAAGTGTTGAAGGAGCACAAGCTCTATGCGAAACTGTCTAAGTGCGAATTTTGGTTGAAGGAAGTAAAATTCCTAGGCCATGTCGTATCGGCGGAAGGTGTTGCAGTGGACCGTACTAAAGTTGAAGCAGTTCTCCAATGGGAACGACCAAAGTCCGTGACTGAGATCAGGAGTTTTCTAGGTCTAGCTGGCTATTATAGGAGATTTATCAAGGGCTTTTCGCAAATAGCTATGCCTTTGACTAAGTTAACAAGGAAGGGTCAACCATTTGTATGGGACGAAAAGTGTGAAGCAGCTTTTCAAAATTTGAAGACTAAGTTGACTACGGCACCAGTACTTATAATTCCAGATCCTGCTCAGACCTTTACTTTGTACACAGATGCTTCCAAGAAAGGTCTTGGGTGTGTATTAATGCAAAATGGTAGGGTAGTAGCTTATGCTTCTCGACAGTTAAGGCCACATGAAGGGAATTATCCTACTCACGACTTAGAACTGGCAGCAGTAGTGTTTGCTCTGAAGATTTGGAGGCATCACCTCTACGGTTCAAAGTTCGAGGTTTATAGTGACCACAAAAGTCTGAAGTACCTGTTCGACCAAAAGGAGCTCAACATGCGACAGAGGAGATGGATGGAGTTTATCAAGGACTACGACTTCGAATTGAAGTATCATCCAGGAAAGGCGAACGTTGTAGCAGATGCCTTAAGTAGAAAGACAATCCATGTAGCCCAGATGATGATCAGAGAACATAAATTGCTCGAGGAGATACCAAGTACATCTATTGATGTAATGTCAGGTTTGGTCGCTACCATGGAAGCATTAACTATTGAAAGCACAATTTGGAAAGAGATTAAATTCGCTCAGCTCGAAGATGAGTATCTATTAAACGTGAGGGAAGATATTGAAGAAGGAAAAGAATCGAAATTTGGGATCGATAGAGATGGGATATTAAGGTATAAAGGAAAAGTGTGCATACCTAATGATGGAGAAATAAAAAAGCTCATACTAGAGGAGGCACATCGGAGTAAATACACTATCCATCCCGGAGCAACCAAGATGTATCATGATCTCAAGCGGAATTGGTGGTGGCGGGGCATGAAGAAAGATGTGACTGACTTTGTCACTTGTTGTTTGACTTGTCAGAAAGTCAAGATCGAACATCGGAAACCTCCTGGATTATTAAAGAATTTGGATATCCCAGAGTGGAAATGGGACAGCATCTCTATGGATTTCATCATGGGGCTTCCTCTAACGACATCCGGACATAATGCCATTTGGGTAATTGTCGATAGGTTAACTAAGTCAGCTCATTTTCTAGCAATTGCAGCAGAATACTCATTGGAGAGACTAGCAAAGATCTACATGAAGGAGATTGTCAGATTGCATGGGATACCGAATAGCATCGTATCTGATCGTGATCCACGATTCACTTCACGATTTTGGAAAGCATTGCAGAATGCTATGGGAACTCGGATGAGTTATAGTACCGCTTATCATCCTCAAACTGACGGGCAGACTGAGAGGACTATTCAAACTCTGGAAGACATGTTGCGGGCTTGTGCAATCGAACTAAAAGGAAGTTGGGACGATCATCTTCATCTTGCGGAGTTTGCATATAACAATAGTTATCACTCCAGCATTGAGATGGCACCTTATGAGGCTTTGTATGGAAGAAAATGTAGATCTCCTATTTGCTGGACGGAATTGAATGAGCGAATTTTAATAGGTCCAGAACTTGTGGATGAGACGACTCAAAAGATTAAGGTGATTCAACAGAAACTTCTCACTGCTCAAAGTCGACAGAAGAGTTATGCTGACAAGAGAAGACGACCGTTGGAGTTCATGGTGGGCGAACATGTATTCTTAAGAGTCACACCAATGACTGGCATTGGTAGAGCAATACGAGCAAAGAAGCTTTCACCTCGTTTTATGGGTCCTTATGAGATTTTGGAGAAAGTTGGACCGGTAGCTTACAGAATTGCATTACCTCCACAGCTTGCGAACCTTCATGATGTCTTTCATGTATCGCAACTGAAGAAATACCAACCGGATCCTTCCCACATTATAGAAGTAGAAGAGGTAGAACTCAAGGATAACATGACGTATAAAGCCGAGCCGGAGCGGATTGTTGATGCAAGGGACAAGCAATTAAGAAACAAGACCATTAGACTTGTAAAGGTCGAGTGGAAAGGAATGGTTCCCGGAGATGCTACTTGGGAAACGGAGGAGAGCATGCGACAAACCTATCCTCATTTATTTAAATAGGTTAGAATTCTTATTATAGCGAAATTTTGAGGACAAAATTTTCTTTTAGGAGGGGAGAAATGTAACATCCTGAATTTTGAATCTAATATCTTAAACATAAACCTATTTTGGGAAGACTAGTAGGCTCTATTTTTGGAAAGTGATAAATTTGAAATCCGTGTTTTGTGGGCCCCGTGAATAGTATTTACTATTCACGTATACGTTTTTACTATTTACAAATACGTATTTAAAAATATATATATATATATATATATATATGTTATTCGCAAATACGTATTTAATACTTGAAATTTGTGAAATATGAATAGTGTTCACTATTCACAAATACGTATTTACTATTTAAAAATACGGTATTTACTACTTATAAATACGTACTCATTATTTGAAAATACGTAGGACCCACGCCAAATAATTTTCCCACCAGCAGCCTTTCCCTCGTGGTGCGCCTCGTGGGAATTTTAAATTCCGCGGGACCCACATACTTTTTTATAATTTATTTAAAAAAAAAAAAAAGAAAGGAAGGAAGGAACCACGAGGAGCACCTCGTGCTCTCTTTTTATATTTTTATAATTTTATAAAAATTACGCCTAATGACCCATTTTCCAACTATAAATAGACCTTCCATTTCATTTCATTCTTCACAACTTCTAAGAGCCATAGAGAGAGGTAGAGAGAGAAAGAGAGTAGAGATATTTGCTTAAGAGTTATAATAGCTGGTTGGTGATTCGGGTATTAGCAAGTAACAGGTAACTCTGAATATTCTTCCTTATACTTGTGAATTATGTATGATTATAAATTTGTTTGTTTACTATTTTGGCAAGAATATTTAGAAAATATTTATGGTTTTAAGATCTGGTGTGGGAATTTTGACTTGCAAATCTGTAGAGGTACTATTTATACGTACGTTACTATTCACATATACCGTATTTACTATTCATTTTACTATTCACATATACCGTATTTACTATTCATTTTACTATTCACATATACCGTATTTACTATTCATTTTACTATTCACGTATACCGTATTTACTATTCATTTTTACTATTCACGTATACCGTATTTACTATTCATGTTACTATTCACGTATACCGTATTTACTATTCATGTTACTATTCACGTATACCGTATTTACTACTCATTTTACTATTCATGTATATACCGTATTTTACTATTCACAGATACGCATAGTATTTTACTATTCATAAATACGCATATCAATGTATATAATGGTATAATAATGCATTATTTTTTTTTAGTAAATACATTCATCATGGCGGTTGTATTGTGATGGGTGGAGTAAGGAGGGAATTGAATGATAAGAATTGTTTATGCCACCACTCGGTGCACAGTGGATGGTACTTTTCAGGGCCCCATCTTCCATGTTTTCCTCTGGCCGGGATTTCATTGGAGATGTGGGACATGTGACACCTCCTTAGTTGTTATTTTAAAGGAGGGGAGCCATAGTCCAGATTTAAGCTCTATACCTTTGGCCGGGTGTATCTTAAGTTTTGGTGAGCTTGAAACCATCCAGTCAAATGAATGAGTTTCTATTGGACTATATGTTAGCCTATGGTTCCAGTCAGCGGTATACGGTTGGAAGGGGATATAAGGGAGGCTGCATACTGCATAATGCATTTCTAAACAGTTCAAGAATTTGATATAATGATGAATAATCTGTAAAGACATGAGAAGAGAACTTTTGAGATATATATGTTTTATTACCTTCTATATTGATGACTATTAGTATAAATTATTTTGTATGAGAAATTATGGAATCTACATATATATTTGAAATCAGCCCATATCTTTTTGTCATATATTATTTGCTCGTGTACGGTAGAAATATTCAGTAGTTACTGAGACGTGGAATCTCATCCCATATTAACATTTTTCAGGTGATTATTCTAGTAGAGAGCAAGGGAAGGCACCTATGGAGTGAGCTCTGGAAGCTCTTTTGATCTCCAATAGATTATGTTATGTTATTATATTTGCCATGAACCTAAGACTTCCGTTTTGTACTGAACTCTGAAATATTTTCTGAAATTTATTCTGATTATGTATTACGGGTTTTTGTTCAAAATGGTAATGTTGTAAGAAGATTTGGATATTGTTAAACCTTTTGAAGGAATTTTTAATATTTTGATCGAGTTTTTGGGTATTAAAATTGTGGTGTTACATTTTTGGTATCAGAGCCAAAGGTTCCATGGCAATTTTGTTTATTTTCTAAAGTGATTTCTTAAAAAAAAATTTTTTAAAAGTTCGTGGCAAATTAAATATCATAACATGAGCACTTCCCTTTGTTAGATTTAGAATTTATTTAGCTATTTTTATTTGTTTAGTGTCCTTATAGTATTAATCATAGGAGGAGATAATGGCAAGAACTCGAAGAACTAATTCAACCTCTGCTCCATCCCAAAGAAGTCTCCCTCCGCATCAAGATGGTCCCCATCCTCAGGATAACAATGCCCTTTTGGCAGAATTACGAGACGTCATCCTGGAGATGAGAGAGAAAGTGAATAGACACGAGGATGAACTAGCAAAAGGAAGAGGCCAAGGTGGTAAGGAAGGAAAGGAGAAGGCTCAGGAAGTCACACCTTCTGACCATCAATCTA
Organism: Acacia crassicarpa; assembly: GCA_034222035.1. Classification (NCBI taxonomy): domain Eukaryota; kingdom Viridiplantae; phylum Streptophyta; class Magnoliopsida; order Fabales; family Fabaceae; genus Acacia; species Acacia crassicarpa. The sequence goes on along the minus strand of JAWXYG010000002.1, from coordinate 63,318,858 downwards.
GGGGAGGAAGTCATTCTCGCACTGAAGATGGAGGTAGTAGCGGTTCTCATTCTCAGTATCATCCCTTACCTATTACTGAGGTTTGGGAAAAATTTCGGAAGTTTACTCCACCGATGTTCGAGGGGAAGCTAGATCCGATTGCAGCACTGGAGTGGCTGAAGCGTGTAGAAAAGATTTTCAGAGTTATCGAGATTAGCTCACAACAAAAGGTGATGGTTGCTGAACAATTGTTGCAGAAAGCAGCTGAAGAATGGTGGGAAAGCACCAAAACAAAAGGGAATGCTGAGATGACGTGGGAAGAGTTTAAGGAAAAGTTCGAAAATTATTACTTTTCCCCTTCAATCAGAATAGAGAAAGAAACTGAATTCCTCACATTCAGGCAAGGGGAATTACATGAAGACGAATTTATTACTCGCTTTTTGGAGTTGTCTAAATTCTGCGGATATTCACAGAACAACTCTAAATGGTTGAGTGCTCGATTGGTTGAAAAAGCTAGACCAGACCTAAAAACAGCTCTATCACCGTTCCTTGATGAAACAAGGGATTTTGAAGAAATATGCGACAAACTGCGCGCGATAGCAAGGAACAAACGAGAAGAGGAAGCTGAGAAGATGAAGGGTTTTCAGGCCAGATTTACACACCTCATGAGACCAACGGGAGGAGTTACTAAGAAGCAGAGTCACAACTTCAGTAATGTGAATACGCGGTTTAGCCAACCATCCAGAAATCACTTTGGTGGACCATCGAGGAGTTATTTTACTGGACCCCAAAGAAGTCATTTCAGCAGACCACCGAGGAGTCAATTCAAAGGACCTCAAAGGAGTCACTTCAGTGGAGGTCAGAGTTCATATAGGGGATCCACAGCTCCTGCTGCAAGCACCGCCAACAATCAGATGTGTGCCAAGTGTGGAAGGATACACCAAGGACCATGTGTGACGTGTTTCAACTGTGGAAAGCCAGGACACATTTCCAGATTTTGTGAGGAGGAGCCTCGAGGGGCCAAGGATGCTAAAACTGCAGTGCCAGGGAAAGTGTTTGCACTATCACATCAGGAGGCAAGTGCTTCACCAAATCTGATTAAAGGTATCCTCAAACTCCAAGGTCTTGAAGTAGAAGCCTTATTTGATTCTGGTGCCACACACTCTTTTATATCATACGACTGTGTGCCTCGATTGAATTTAAGAGTGAGTGAATTGCCTTATTATATGATTATTTCTACACCGGCGGGAGCTTCAGTAAAAACTTCTAGGGCTTGCTTAAATTGTACGATTGAGATTGATAATAGGATCTCAAATATAGACCTTGTTTGTTTACCCACGAAGGGTATCGATGTAATAATAGGAATGGATTGGTTGTCAGCTAATGACATCATCCTTGACTGCAAGAGGAAGACTATCTCTCTTGCGGATGACTCTATGAGTCATAGTAGACCACAATTGTTGTCTATAGCACAAGATGAAAAGCCTGTTCATCATGGTTGTCTTGCGTACATGGTGTTTTTCTCCATTCAAACAGAAGTGGAGGAAGGGATAGAGAACATTGAAGTGGTGAAAGAATTTCCGGAAGTATTTCCGAAAGAAATGACAGGTTTACCCCCAGAGAGAGAAGTAGAATTTTCTATTGATCTCGTACCTGGAACAGAACCTATATCTAAAGCTCCTTACCGAATGTCTCCATCGGAACTAGCAGAATTGAAGAAGCAGATCGAAGAATTGTTAGAAAAGGGTTTTATCAGACCCAGTGTATCTCCTTGGGGATCGCCCGTACTCTTTGTGAAGAAGAAAGATGGGAGCCTGAGACTATGCATTGACTATCGCCAGTTGAATAAAGTGACTATAAAGAATAAATATCCTTTACCCAGGATCGACGATCTACTTGATCAGTTGAAGGGAGCATCCATATTCTCCAAGATCGACCTCAGATCAGGTTATCACCAACTGAGAGTCAAAGCTGAAGATGTCTCAAAAACTGCATTCAGAACTAGATATGGCCATTATGAATTTCTTGTTATGCCATTTGGGCTAACAAATGCTCCAGCAGTATTCATGGATTACATGAATAGAATTTTCCGACCATATCTAGATAAATTTGTAGTGGTTTTCATTGACGACATCCTTATCTACTCTAAGGATGAAGAAGAACATAAAGAGCACCTTAGAATCGTGCTACAAGTGTTGAAGGAGCACAAGCTCTATGCGAAACTGTCTAAGTGCGAATTTTGGTTGAAGGAAGTAAAATTCCTAGGCCATGTCGTATCGGCGGAAGGTGTTGCAGTGGACCGTACTAAAGTTGAAGCAGTTCTCCAATGGGAACGACCAAAGTCCGTGACTGAGATCAGGAGTTTTCTAGGTCTAGCTGGCTATTATAGGAGATTTATCAAGGGCTTTTCGCAAATAGCTATGCCTTTGACTAAGTTAACAAGGAAGGGTCAACCATTTGTATGGGACGAAAAGTGTGAAGCAGCTTTTCAAAATTTGAAGACTAAGTTGACTACGGCACCAGTACTTATAATTCCAGATCCTGCTCAGACCTTTACTTTGTACACAGATGCTTCCAAGAAAGGTCTTGGGTGTGTATTAATGCAAAATGGTAGGGTAGTAGCTTATGCTTCTCGACAGTTAAGGCCACATGAAGGGAATTATCCTACTCACGACTTAGAACTGGCAGCAGTAGTGTTTGCTCTGAAGATTTGGAGGCATCACCTCTACGGTTCAAAGTTCGAGGTTTATAGTGACCACAAAAGTCTGAAGTACCTGTTCGACCAAAAGGAGCTCAACATGCGACAGAGGAGATGGATGGAGTTTATCAAGGACTACGACTTCGAATTGAAGTATCATCCAGGAAAGGCGAACGTTGTAGCAGATGCCTTAAGTAGAAAGACAATCCATGTAGCCCAGATGATGATCAGAGAACATAAATTGCTCGAGGAGATACCAAGTACATCTATTGATGTAATGTCAGGTTTGGTCGCTACCATGGAAGCATTAACTATTGAAAGCACAATTTGGAAAGAGATTAAATTCGCTCAGCTCGAAGATGAGTATCTATTAAACGTGAGGGAAGATATTGAAGAAGGAAAAGAATCGAAATTTGGGATCGATAGAGATGGGATATTAAGGTATAAAGGAAAAGTGTGCATACCTAATGATGGAGAAATAAAAAAGCTCATACTAGAGGAGGCACATCGGAGTAAATACACTATCCATCCCGGAGCAACCAAGATGTATCATGATCTCAAGCGGAATTGGTGGTGGCGGGGCATGAAGAAAGATGTGACTGACTTTGTCACTTGTTGTTTGACTTGTCAGAAAGTCAAGATCGAACATCGGAAACCTCCTGGATTATTAAAGAATTTGGATATCCCAGAGTGGAAATGGGACAGCATCTCTATGGATTTCATCATGGGGCTTCCTCTAACGACATCCGGACATAATGCCATTTGGGTAATTGTCGATAGGTTAACTAAGTCAGCTCATTTTCTAGCAATTGCAGCAGAATACTCATTGGAGAGACTAGCAAAGATCTACATGAAGGAGATTGTCAGATTGCATGGGATACCGAATAGCATCGTATCTGATCGTGATCCACGATTCACTTCACGATTTTGGAAAGCATTGCAGAATGCTATGGGAACTCGGATGAGTTATAGTACCGCTTATCATCCTCAAACTGACGGGCAGACTGAGAGGACTATTCAAACTCTGGAAGACATGTTGCGGGCTTGTGCAATCGAACTAAAAGGAAGTTGGGACGATCATCTTCATCTTGCGGAGTTTGCATATAACAATAGTTATCACTCCAGCATTGAGATGGCACCTTATGAGGCTTTGTATGGAAGAAAATGTAGATCTCCTATTTGCTGGACGGAATTGAATGAGCGAATTTTAATAGGTCCAGAACTTGTGGATGAGACGACTCAAAAGATTAAGGTGATTCAACAGAAACTTCTCACTGCTCAAAGTCGACAGAAGAGTTATGCTGACAAGAGAAGACGACCGTTGGAGTTCATGGTGGGCGAACATGTATTCTTAAGAGTCACACCAATGACTGGCATTGGTAGAGCAATACGAGCAAAGAAGCTTTCACCTCGTTTTATGGGTCCTTATGAGATTTTGGAGAAAGTTGGACCGGTAGCTTACAGAATTGCATTACCTCCACAGCTTGCGAACCTTCATGATGTCTTTCATGTATCGCAACTGAAGAAATACCAACCGGATCCTTCCCACATTATAGAAGTAGAAGAGGTAGAACTCAAGGATAACATGACGTATAAAGCCGAGCCGGAGCGGATTGTTGATGCAAGGGACAAGCAATTAAGAAACAAGACCATTAGACTTGTAAAGGTCGAGTGGAAAGGAATGGTTCCCGGAGATGCTACTTGGGAAACGGAGGAGAGCATGCGACAAACCTATCCTCATTTATTTAAATAGGTTAGAATTCTTATTATAGCGAAATTTTGAGGACAAAATTTTCTTTTAGGAGGGGAGAAATGTAACATCCTGAATTTTGAATCTAATATCTTAAACATAAACCTATTTTGGGAAGACTAGTAGGCTCTATTTTTGGAAAGTGATAAATTTGAAATCCGTGTTTTGTGGGCCCCGTGAATAGTATTTACTATTCACGTATACGTTTTTACTATTTACAAATACGTATTTAAAAATATATATATATATATATATATATATATGTTATTCGCAAATACGTATTTAATACTTGAAATTTGTGAAATATGAATAGTGTTCACTATTCACAAATACGTATTTACTATTTAAAAATACGGTATTTACTACTTATAAATACGTACTCATTATTTGAAAATACGTAGGACCCACGCCAAATAATTTTCCCACCAGCAGCCTTTCCCTCGTGGTGCGCCTCGTGGGAATTTTAAATTCCGCGGGACCCACATACTTTTTTATAATTTATTTAAAAAAAAAAAAAGAAAGGAAGGAAGGAACCACGAGGAGCACCTCGTGCTCTCTTTTTATATTTTTATAATTTTATAAAAATTACGCCTAATGACCCATTTTCCAACTATAAATAGACCTTCCATTTCATTTCATTCTTCACAACTTCTAAGAGCCATAGAGAGAGGTAGAGAGAGAAAGAGAGTAGAGATATTTGCTTAAGAGTTATAATAGCTGGTTGGTGATTCGGGTATTAGCAAGTAACAGGTAACTCTGAATATTCTTCCTTATACTTGTGAATTATGTATGATTATAAATTTGTTTGTTTACTATTTTGGCAAGAATATTTAGAAAATATTTATGGTTTTAAGATCTGGTGTGGGAATTTTGACTTGCAAATCTGTAGAGGTACTATTTATACGTACGTTACTATTCACATATACCGTATTTACTATTCATTTTACTATTCACATATACCGTATTTACTATTCATTTTACTATTCACATATACCGTATTTACTATTCATTTTACTATTCACGTATACCGTATTTACTATTCATTTTTACTATTCACGTATACCGTATTTACTATTCATGTTACTATTCACGTATACCGTATTTACTATTCATGTTACTATTCACGTATACCGTATTTACTACTCATTTTACTATTCATGTATATACCGTATTTTACTATTCACAGATACGCATAGTATTTTACTATTCATAAATACGCATATCAATGTATATAATGGTATAATAATGCATTATTTTTTTTTAGTAAATACATTCATCATGGCGGTTGTATTGTGATGGGTGGAGTAAGGAGGGAATTGAATGATAAGAATTGTTTATGCCACCACTCGGTGCACAGTGGATGGTACTTTTCAGGGCCCCATCTTCCATGTTTTCCTCTGGCCGGGATTTCATTGGAGATGTGGGACATGTGACACCTCCTTAGTTGTTATTTTAAAGGAGGGGAGCCATAGTCCAGATTTAAGCTCTATACCTTTGGCCGGGTGTATCTTAAGTTTTGGTGAGCTTGAAACCATCCAGTCAAATGAATGAGTTTCTATTGGACTATATGTTAGCCTATGGTTCCAGTCAGCGGTATACGGTTGGAAGGGGATATAAGGGAGGCTGCATACTGCATAATGCATTTCTAAACAGTTCAAGAATTTGATATAATGATGAATAATCTGTAAAGACATGAGAAGAGAACTTTTGAGATATATATGTTTTATTACCTTCTATATTGATGACTATTAGTATAAATTATTTTGTATGAGAAATTATGGAATCTACATATATATTTGAAATCAGCCCATATCTTTTTGTCATATATTATTTGCTCGTGTACGGTAGAAATATTCAGTAGTTACTGAGACGTGGAATCTCATCCCATATTAACATTTTTCAGGTGATTATTCTAGTAGAGAGCAAGGGAAGGCACCTATGGAGTGAGCTCTGGAAGCTCTTTTGATCTCCAATAGATTATGTTATGTTATTATATTTGCCATGAACCTAAGACTTCCGTTTTGTACTGAACTCTGAAATATTTTCTGAAATTTATTCTGATTATGTATTACGGGTTTTTGTTCAAAATGGTAATGTTGTAAGAAGATTTGGATATTGTTAAACCTTTTGAAGGAATTTTTAATATTTTGATCGAGTTTTTGGGTATTAAAATTGTGGTGTTACATACTCCTATCCCAGCCAAACGCCTCGTAGCGTGATGGCACTAGGGTCAGCCTTAGGAGCTGGTCTTCCCCCTTGTTCAGGGTTCGAATCCTGTCTCCCCCTCCCCCCACTGGCTGTATCAAAAAAAAAAAAAAAAGCTTGCCTATCCCACATTGTCGTTTCTTTTTAATTTAACCCAGAGCCTATCCCCCATTTTCTATCGTTGCAAATATATATATATATATATTATATACTCCATTAATACGGGTCTCCCCTCGATTTTGCTTAGAGAAGCATTTTCAATTCTCTTACAATAACATAACACTATATACAGTGGCAGACCCAAGTTTTAATATTTATGTGTGCATAATTAGTAAGTGGATTTGGCGGTTTAGAGGCAACACCCTCGTTTTTTTTAAAGGAAAGTTTTAAATGCATTTAAAACAAAAGAACATGGACAATAAAATAAAAGAAAACTTTAATGTAATATAGAAAAATAATAATCAATAGTCAATTAAGCTATTACAACAGAATTATTATAAAAACATTCTTCAATTCTTCATTCCTTTAAAATATTGCATTATATCTCCATCATCAATCTTATCAAACATATCACGTTCAACATTAGTGTGTCAAGAGTTCTCTAAGATCATGCAACGTGAGTTTGAAATGTTTATTATAAGAAAATTAAATTGTTTCTTAGGACTTCAAATCAAACAAAAGAAGCCTAAAATATTTATTCTCGTAGTTAGCATGGATCACTGTAATAAAGCTGATACCTCTATAAGCTCTACGATTTTTATAATATCATAATTTTTACTTTTAGGATTTATTTATAATTAAGATTGAAATTATATATGATAAATGTATTTAATTTATAGTTTTAAGAGATATAAAAAAAATGGAAATAGTGGGTATTTGTTGTAATTTGTTTCCCTATAAAAATATATATATATAGCAAAATATTTTTGTGGCAGACACAATTAAAAAGAATGACAGGTTATATGTATTTCAAAGAGTGTGTTTGATTCAAATTGGATCCATGCATCATCTGTGTGTGTGGGTCCATGCATAAGCTATGTGTGTGTATCGCGTCCGGTTTCTCTCATTGGCAGATTTTTGCCCATCCCTCCTTATTCTTCATCTTGGCCGTCTAAATCTTGATTCAAATAATCCTTGGATCAAGATTTAGACGGTCAGAATGAGGATGATGAGGGATGGGTAGAGGGGAGATTAGGAGAGTATCTCCTTCCGTGTGTATCATATCTAATGTAAAGGTAGGAATTCGGACCATACGAAGGGACACCTAGTGGTGCCCTCTAATTTAGCAACAAAAAGGAAATGAATAATGCATCCATGGGGAATCGAACCTGGGTCTGAACTGTGACAAAATATTCAACCACTAGACAACTAGTGTTTCTTGATCAATGATTCCTTCAAACATATATATATGTGTGTGTGTCTGTACTTTCATATATATGCACAAGTGTGGGTCCGCCACTAACTATATATATATATATGCATCTTTATCACTGCTTTAATTTCCTTCCTCTCTCTCTCACCTTCTATATGCTACTACAAAGAGTCTCTTCTTATAGCATGATGTCACGACTTCATCTCTCTCATAATTTTTGACAAGTTAATATATAAGGGTAGGGATTCGGATGTTCTTAGGAGTGACTCTCTCAGCATCCCTCAGTAACTTTTGATCTTATTCGTCCAATAATTGATTAAAGTGTTGAGAATCTATTTTATTTTAAAAGATGCATGCGGTAAATATATAAATTTTAAAAATATATCACGTGTCCCTTTATGGATGCTTGGATCAATTTTTTGACGGATAAGATCAAAAATACTGAGAGACACTAAACGATCCACTTCTAAGATAATCTATTTCCATAAAGGTGGAGGGGTGTTACGTTTACTTTTGCACCATTGCATCAACTTTTTAAAAAAATATTTTATATTTTATGATAATACTAAATGCAAAAATATATATAAATAAATCTAAATTATTAAAATAATTATGTATAAACACTTCAATTCTGTAGACTTTTATTAAAATGTTTTATGTTTTTTTACTTTTTATCTCTGGAACTTCTAAACTTTTCAGGTTGAATTTTTTGAAAAAAGTTTGCTCAACACCTCTTCCTCCCACCCCAAGGGTTGCATGAAATACTTATCTTAAATCTCTCTCTCTCTCTATATATATATTTATATATAATCACGTAGTACCTACAGTATATTTTTGCCTCTGTTTTCAATCGCCAAAGAACAGAGCTAAACAGAGCATCTTTTGCCTCTGTTTTATTTGGAGGTAGATCCTATTTGGCGTCATTAAGTTTAATTAGTTACAAGTGTACGTAGGTACTTTAATTCCTGATTAACCCATGTCGCTATTGATCAAAATAGTCCCTCTCATACTGGGAAGCGTGTTCTTCAACCTCAATCGTCGTCTTAAGTATCAGAAAGCGACGAGTATGGAGTGGAGGATCTCCGGTTAGTAAACAACAACCCGATACTACTTACATGTGAAGGATGAGGTCAGTGTTTCTTCTTTTAAGACTCATAATAGGAGAGAGAAAGAGAGAGAAAATGATTGTGTCCTAAATGATAGTTTAGAACATATCAAAGGTGCTTTTTTAAGCACTCTATCATAAGTGGAAACAAAATTGCTTTCATATATTTATTTTGTAAATAAGAAAAACACTTGTGAAAAATTAAAACACAGTGCTAATACACGCATTTTTTTTAATTGAATGAAAATATAATAGTTATAGTTTCATTTTTATGTTAATTAATAAGGTTAAGTTAAATTTAAACATAAATATTACATATTATCTGCTTATATGTATGCTTCTTGATCTTCCAAACAGTATTTTTCCAAATAATAACACGTCCGATCAGGATCTAGTTCGGTGTTGAGCACTGATGAGCATATAAAGATAAAAGATTCCACTTTGCCTACCTAACATTATCACAATGGCTAAAAAGACAAAAAATAATTTTAAAATCGAGAGTCATGGTTGTCACAGGACTCATAATCTCATACCAAATCGTCCATAAAACTCACACGGAAGCTTGAGGGTTTCGTATACTCACACACAGAGCTTGAGAATAACAAGTTGAGACCCTTCTGTGATCTGCATCAGCGTTGTTAAATTTAAAGAGAGATGGCGATGGATCTGAATCCACAATCGGCGAAACAAGTGTACGGAGGAGATGGAGGGTCGTACTATGAGTGGTCCCCCTCGGAGCTTCCCATGTTAAGCCATGGCAACATCGGAGCAGCTAAACTCGCTCTTGACAAGTACGGCTTCACACTTCCTAGCTACTCTGACTCCTCTAAGGTTGCCTACGTTCTTCAGGGTATCTATCTATTTCATCTTCTTTGGTTTGATTATATTTGTGCCTGTAATTTCCTTCATTAAAAGAATGTTTTTTTTAACTGGAGTCATCACGCATGATCTTTTATCATGATTTTATTATTGTATTGAGTTGTTGTTATTATATGATATGGGTCTAGTTTTTCTCCCTAGTCTTTGATTTTTTGAAAAATTTGAGGACACTTGTCTTTGTCTGGTACACTGGGATTAACAAGCTGAGCTTAAAGATTACTGGATCAAGTTTCCGTACTCATCCAACTTTTGGATGAGAACAGAAAGATTTTTCTATCTGGATTGTTTTTAAAAATATGTTCGTTGAGATGTTATCTTGATTTTATATTTTCTACCTATTTTTTTTTTTTTTGAGAAATGAAAAAAAAAATCTGAATCATTCAGATCTCATCTAGATGATCCAGATAGGAAAAGCTTTCCCTACTACTATGGTGCTAATCACTCCTTTTAATTTATAGTTTTTAAAAATAAATTTCTTTTATTGTTTTTTTTTACAGAATGACAAGTTAAAAATTTTCTTATTTTATTTTAGATCTTGTATATAGTATATACTAAAATAAAATATATTAAAAGAATAAAAATAGTTCAGCTTTCTTTTGAACCGTGCTTATTATTTTCCGATGAGCATTGAAACTCAATTTGGATCTTTCGTTGTTTTATCTCATATTACTTGCTGATATCATCCTAAGACATTTAGGAAAGTTGAATAACTGCAGGTAAAATTTAAAATCGGTTCTTGATTATATCAAAAATCAATTGAGATATAAAAAACATGCGAATAATAGCAAAAACACGTTCTTAACATTTATATGGGTAATTTCCTAAGCATCTATCATCAATAAAGTATTGACTGTATTGTAGTCATGACTCATGTGAAATTATATTTCGCAGGAAATGGGGTTGCCGGAATTGTGTTGCCTGAATCAGAAGAGCAGGTTGTTGCCATTAAGAAGGGCGATGCTATAGCACTCCCTTTCGGTGTAGTGACATGGTGGTACAACAAAGATGATACCGAATTGGTTATTCTTTTCCTGGGTGACACTTCAAAAGCTCACAGGCCTGGTCAATTCACCAACTTCTTTCTCACAGGTTCTAATGGCATCTTTACTGGTTTTTCAACTGAGTTCGTGGGACGAGCTTGGGACCTGAACGAAAAAGACGTCAAGGCTATTGTTGGGAACCAATCAGGTGAAGGCATTGTGAAGCTTGATGGCAACAATGATCTCCCCGAGCCAAATCAGGATCATCGTAATGGTATGGTACTGAACTGTCTAGAGGCTCCATTGGACGTTGACATTAAAGGAGGTGGAAGGGTTGTGGTTTTGAACACACAAAATCTTCCATTGGTTGGTGAAGTTGGACTTGGTGCTGACCTGGTTAGGTTAGACGGAAGTGCCATGTGCTCTCCTGGGTTTTCTTGTGACTCTGCCTTACAAGTTACTTATATTGTTAGAGGAAGTGGTCAGGTTCAGGTTGTTGGGCCCAATGGTAAGAGAGTGTTGGAGACCACCATAAAAGCAGGTTACCTATTCATTGTACCGAGGTTTTATGTGGTCTCAAAGATAGCTGATCATGATGGGATGGAGTGGTTCTCTATCATCACCACCCCTAAGTAAGTATCTTTCACATTTTATAATGTGTTATAGATGTCTCATTTTGATTAAAAAATGATTTCATATTACATGGAATTTATAAGAATTCTAATACTTTTTTATCATGACTTTTGTTTTGGCAGTCCCATTTTTACTCATTTGGCTGGAAGCTCTTCAGTGTGGAAAGCATTGTCTCCTGCAATTTTACGAGCTGCTTTTAATGTGGATTCAGGACTTGAACAACTCTTCCGTACAAAGAGGACTAATGATGCCATTTTCTTCCCTCCACCTAAGTAGATGAATGATAAGATTATATCCTATAAGACACAATAAAGTCACAAGGAAATTTTTCTTTGTTCTTTGTTCTTTTTTAATAAATATTGTAGACTATAATTCACTAAATAAAGGATTGTCTCAGTTCTCTTTGACTGTGCTATTTACATTTTGCATGTCACTTAAGTTATCATCTTTTATGTTTTAAAGTCTTGAGGTGTTTGAACTGCATTTAAGTTATTACTGGTTTTTAACTTTTTCCTAGGCCTTGATGTATTACTTCGAAGTACGTTCTCCATGCTCCGCCCAAAAAAAGCTCTATCTATGCCCATTATCAAGTAGCGAGTCCTTTACGGAAGAAAAATTTGTTTCGTTGTATCAAAAAAAAGAAAAAAATTGTTTCGTCAATTTGTTATGGAGTAGATTCTTATATTTATTATGATGAATTATGATTACGTTTTTTTAAGATGAAATTCGTTATCATAACCATAGAAACTAGGTTAAATTATTCTTCTTTTCAAACGGAAAGGACAGAGCAAATAAGCATCAGCTTATTTAGTGTGAGAAATCATCTCTTTGCATAATATTTATAGCATTCTTATATTACGCGATACAACTGTGCATCTAATATTCAGTCAAAATAAGAAAATCTTCTTAGACGTTTAAAAAAGTCTAACGATGTTAAACCAACTATAAATTCGTAACTTGAACGTCAGAAGCAATGAGAACAAGTCAAAGCAAATGGAATGCAATGGGTACAGACCCACAAAGGCAAGTAATGAGATCCAACCAAACACACAAAGGCAAGTAATGAGATCCAACCAAGACAGCTAAAAGAATCGTCATCTCCAGTTCGATGCCACCTACATGTTACAAATGCATTTCAGACAAGACAACCCTATAATCCAAGAAAGATGATAGACACAAAATACTTCATAGTTAGCAATATCTGGCGGCATAATACTGGAAACTAAACGCCAAACAACCAAGTATCAGTATGACAAGTTTTGATGGGTTGGAGATAAATAATGATACCAAAGTGAAGCTATTTTTTGCCAAGAAAAAGATGGGCGGCGATATCTGTAGAAGTTTTAAGTTTGTACAAATTAAATGGAAGTAAATCACATCATGTTACATTAGGGAGAGAATACACTTCATAGCATTTATCTCCAGGGAGAAGAAACTATCCGAACATTTTTGCGCCTAATTAATGTTCCAAATGCTCCATCACAGAACATGAAATACAGACCCAGAACATGAAAATTGCTGACTGGCCTAATCTGCATCCATTTCTTCAAGAGCTGCCTTGGCTGCTGCCTTCGCTTCTTCCAAAAGTTCATCTGGGACCTGAGCGTCACCATAATGGCATTAATATTGGGAACATGGTATACTAATAAACTTCCAAAAATATTATGGATGCGTTTGTTTCATGCTTTGCATCTTTCGTTGCATGTTTATACATGCTGCACCCTTGTATAAAAGTAGGGTACTTTACCTTCACATGTTGGCGGTTTGATTCATCACACACCCAGCTCATTTCAAGTTCAAAGTCTTTATCCTTGGCCTCATCATGAACTCCATAAATACTGCTTGCCACCAAAAACAAACAGTTTTGTTGTTAATAACAATTTTAGTGAACAGAATATCTTGGGTAAATTAAATCTTCCTCCCTTCCCCTAGCAAGTACAAAAGATCTCAGTATGTCTATGTCAGTTTTAAACCCACCTCACTCCCAAAAAATGATCATACATTTTAATTGCCAAAAAGTGGGGAAAAAATTCTTACAGTAAGGGTTGTTTGGCATATAAAATGAAAAAGGCATTTTGAGGATGAAAAATGATCTTTGTGCCTTTATTCTAAAGAGATAGGAATTCAGATTAGATAAAAAGAAACTGTTCAACAGTAATCATTAGAGTATTCAAATGAAAAAAAGTAAAGAAAAGAGAATCCAATTCCTCCCCTCCACCAAACAGGCTGAAAATCAACTGGCAAGGCAGAATGTAACTCAAACGCTCCAGAAATTTTAAAAGTTAAAAGTAACCCCAGCAATGTAGTAGTGGTCAATGATAACTATCACTTTCTCTTTTATGGATGAAAATTTAAATCTAGTAGCTTCATGCTTTAACAGCCACAATGTATATCAAGAACCTAAAACTTCATACTGATCATATTTACAGCAGCAGCAGCAACAAAAAGTATTAGCCCACTAAGTAGGCAACATACTGCTTATGTTTAATACCATACATTTACCATATGCTATAAAAAATCTCAGAACAAAATCTATTGTCATTCAACGCATTAAATATGCCACATGCCTCCCATTATGTTCTTTGATTTGAGAGAAGCCTTATCTTCCCCTTACTGCTCAATTTTTCTAACATTTTGAATCTGTAACTATGACAGCGATATCTGACACATCAATCCACACTTAAAATGTAAACTAATAAATGAATAAAATAGGACACGGGCAACAAAACGATGAAACTAACTAAATCTCCTGTCCAATATATGTCCAAACAAATTGCTATATAAGCACTACAGCCAATAATCAAGCTACTTACATCTTGGCTACCTCAATAACTCCCTGGCGGCAACTCATGTCAGAAAGCTTCAACTTCTCAATCTCTCTGCGAAAAGCATTAAACAGCACAATCTAAAACCATATTGCAACAACTGGCATCTCAATATTACAATAGCAACAAAGGTGTTTTGAGGGGGAAAAAATTACAGGAAGCACTACATGTAAAGGTTATCCGTACAAACAGAGATATGTCTTATAACAAGAAACTAGAGTTTTTTTCATAGGGGAGACTTTTCTACCCAAAAAAAAAAAAAAAAAAGTAATACTGGATTCGATCAAAATTGATTGATTATTTAATAAAGTAACACTTCTTACATCGTAATAATGGCCCAACAAAGAGAAAAAGGGATATGACATTGGCCACCTGCCACAGTATTCCCACATAAAGTAAACCTCAAACACACAAAATTGGAACATTTTATTTCATCATTGCTGAGAGCAAAATCACTAGTCCTATCCACCATGTTCCTAAAGATTAAGGCAACTAAAGCACAATGTTTAAAATGCAACAGAGATAATGGAACCCCAACATTTTATAGATTAATGAAAATCATTCATGGGCCCAACATCACAAATTAAGTGTTTTAGTAAAAGCAGCAATCAACATGGTATTAGAGTCTCTAGGACCACATGGACAAGTGTTAAATTTCATCACAAATTTTTGCGGACCAATGTGCAATCCCCACTTCAAGGCCAAAAAGATTTTAGTATTATGTAAGGTGGCATGATGGAAGACAGTAAGAACCATCCATCGGGCAACTACTTGTTAGTGTAAGCTTTCTAGTTGAAGAGATTCTTCTTGATAGTCTCCATAACTGAAGATACTAATTCAGTCATATTTATTTATCCCCCAGTTGCTATGTGTAGATAAAATTATACTACCTCCGGTCCTAATTATAAGAGCTAGTTGACTTTCTTTGGAGAGATTAAGGAATCTAAATAAGTTATTTAATCATTTCATATGTTAACCATATTCTTAGATTATGTATTAGTTTATTAGTCAAACTAATAAGTTTGAAGAAAAAAATAAAAATAAAAATACTTTAAAGTAATTTAATTAACTTTCTTAATCTCTCCAAAAAAGTCAACTAACTCGTATAATTAGGACCGGAGGGAGTAATAAATACGTACAATCTTTGATCCAATTTCAAATTCAGGTTTTTTGCCAGGTTGCAGACAATGTTAAAATTCCAGTGTAATAAATGAACTTCTCACTATGTATAGAGTCAATGGATAAAGATAGGACAATGAATGCATCCAGTGAGTAAAAATGTACAATGGCAGGGTTCTTATTTGGATTCACACAGTGGCTAGAAGATTTGAGAAAGTGAATTATAAATAACATTATAGTTTGCCTTCTTTAGTTAATTCTTTTCACATGACTAGATTACTAGAATAAGATCAAACTACACGAACAAGAGGAAAGTTGTCCTCACACGTAATTAACTGACCTTATGATTCTCACAACTCCACAGAAAAATTCCCACTGCACTAAAGAAATGATGCAACCTTATCAAGGTTCAGCAGTGTCTTTTCAAAATTTTAAACCCCAAGATTTGATGCTTCATCACCTCCAAAGTATTATTGTTTTGGTACAGCAACAAATTACTAATTACCACAAAATTATAAAACCGATCCCACTTACGTTTTAGCAGCCTGCCTGCCCTTCCCAATTGCTGCACCAAAATACCTCTAAACAATAGCCAAAACACAATCAGTACAAAGATACAAACAAACCTAATAAAAAAAATATCTTGAACATGCTATCTATTGCAAAGCCATAACGTAGCCATAACAAATATAAACTCACATAGGAAACACCAGATGGTTCGACCATGTACAATTGCGGTCCATCTCTGTCATAACCTCCTAGTATGACACCACATCCAAAAGGTCTGCAAAACCATTATAGTTCTTTCAATACAGAGAACTATGAGAAATAAAATTTGAAGATTGTTATTGACACTCAATCAGATCTTGTTTAACCTGAGCCACCAATATAGCGTGCAAAGGTGCACATAACTAGCCACACGATCAGCGAGTTCCTTGACGGGAATTTGTTCACCATAAACACTGAAAAGAATAACTGAATGAGCATATTTTCTTTTCACAAGCTGAACCGACAAACATCCAATAATACCTCACAAATCTCAAGGTATAATGTCATTATAGTTTTCATTCACTAGTGAAATTAAAGAAATGAGTTTAATACAAATACCTCCTGGCTTCAGTCTTGAAACATGAATTTTCAACATTAAAAAGAAAATAATATTTATTAGTAATAAAGATACTAAGCAAATGTTTGTTGCACTCGAAATGTTTACTCATAATCTCATATATTTCTCATTATATGGAGTTCAGTACCCATCAACAGATTTTTAATCCCCTCTTTCTCGCTACAAAAGGTCTAAGAATAGGCAATCACAAGCATTAAAATATACATGCCGAAACAAGAGGAACAGGTGACCAAGACATTCATATAAAAATGACCAATACAATATGCTGAACCATTAAACCCATAACTTGGAGGTAATTTAATTAAAGATAGGTACAAAACAGTAGTGAAAATTGCCACCCAACACTCAAAATTAGAATTTATAATTAAGCTAAATTACACTATACAGTGATTCAATCAGTTCCATTTATATATCATGTCAATAACTTAGAAAATAGCGAAAGTATTAATTATAATACATAGAAAATGCAAAAGTAGAAAAACAAGGGGCAGTTATCAAATGTTGCAAGGAGCACAATGCAAAACCTTTCATAGTTAGTTGCTTCTGACTTAGCCCTGGCAACAATTTGCCTCCCATCAGCTGCTAATCCTGCCACCGCCTGAAATTGGAAGAATATTAAGATTAAGAATACGTTAACAGATATTCAAATATAAGGATAATCAAAAAATTTAAGAGAGAATGAAAAATTACTGAACAAAATATATTTCCTGAGCAATTATGCAGTGCACTAAAGCAGCTAGAGAGTGATAAATGGCATTATAGTCCAAGAATTCTTAATAAAAAGGTTGACACTCTATGGTTATTGCACCATGAAAATATTAAAAGCAACAAAAACAAGAGGTGCAAAAACAGAACAGTCATAACTAAAAGTAAATAACATAGTACCATGCCCGAGTGGCGATGAACAGAGTGTATTCTTCTATTGGAACCAGGCAGCATCATCTTGGATGGAACAAGTTTCTCGACCCCCTAAAATTACGTTAACGTTATAAAAAGGTTAATACACAGATGCTGAAAGCATTAAACCAACACATTTATAAAATATCTACCATCACAATCCCGTCCTTGCATTTGATACCGATAACAGTCCTGTAACAGAAGTTATGAGAGTGAGATCCCAATGACTACAATCCAACAAATCATGTTCTAGGCATCGGCAAAACAGGAAAAAACATCGTATTTACTTCTGAAATGTCTGGTAACAAGCATAAAAAGAAAAATCGAAAAGTAGAGGAACGACAGCCGCATACCCGCTGTTGTCGACAGCTTTGGCCGCATACTCGATCTGGAAAACTCGGCCATCGGGGGAGAAAGTAGTGACTGAAAGATCATATCCTGTACCGATGCTACTCATTCTTACGCACGATCAGTTTCCGCCAAATCTTCGTCGTGATCGAATGTCACTCTGACTCCCGAAGCCCTACTCTGCACAGATATAAGAGGGGTTTTGCCTTTCGCTTCAAGAAAATGGCAAAAAGTTTGTAATTTACATTTTTTTTAATTATGTAATTTACAAATATTTTATTCTGTGGCCAAATCTTTTTTTTTTTTTTAAACGACTAGAACGTCGTCGTTCCCCGCGTTCCCTCTTCAACCATCCTATCCTTCAAATTATCCCTCCCTGACCATCATGACATTCCGGTGCTTCTTACCTGCTTAGAGTTAAAAGGATGGATTGAATTTGACAGTAAAAAAATAGACTGTCAAATTCAATCCATCCTTTTCATTCTAAGCAGGTAAGAAACACCTAATTCTTAGCAGGAAATGTGGACTCCCTGACCATTGGGAAATAAATATGAAATAAAGTTGTTTGGTTAAAAATATTAAGAAAATTAATTAAATTTTTAAAGTAATATTTATTTTTTAAAATATTTTGTCTAACTTATAAATTTATATATAATTTAATGATATACAGTACAACATATAATATAATAATGATATGATTAAATAACTTATTTAACTTCCTTAATCTTTCTAAAAAAATGGTTAAAGTATACTTTTAGTCCCTTGACTTTATAAAGTATACTTTTGGTCCCCATAATTTTAACACCGTTGATGTGCTAACGGAAAATGTTGACATAGCAAGCTTAAATGATGACTATGAAAAATTAAGTGATGACTGTGTAATTAAATATTATTAATATTAAATTTAAAATATGTATAAATTAAAAAATTATGAAAACTTGATGCCTAGATATTTTGTAATAAACTTATAAACTTATGAAAAAAAAAGAAAAATCTCTCTCAACCATGAATTGTTCTTCGGCTTCAATATATCAAATCTGCTTACAGGTTTGATGCATATCTTTTGCCTGATTGGTAGTTTGGTGTGTATCTCCTCTACAGCCACAAGAAGAAGAAAAATCTCTCTCGCTATCAAATTGTCATTTCATTTCCTCCCCTTAGCAGCGATGATTTCTCGGAGTTCACCCAGAACCAGTAAGATTTTACTCCTATCGCTGTCGCCACTCCTGTTGGTGGATCGTCCTCGGGATTTTCGTGTTGCGATTATGATGGTGGCGAGAAGGTAGGATTGCCTCAACTATTGATTTCATCCTCGTTGAGCTTTGGGAATTATCAAGGAGATGCAAATGGCCTGGGATCTGTGTTGATCTCTAGTTTAAGCGTGCATTCTTCTAGGTCCTACAATCATTATCCATTCTCTCAATTTGATGGCATCAAGTTGGGTTTCCAGAAAATTCCATCCAGCTATTATGGGATTCTAGCAATTTCACAGAGAAAGCTTGAAAACCATCTCTTTGAGGATGCAGCTGTTTGTAGGTAAATGAGAAATGGAAATTTGTTGAAGTAGGTGAGTTTGGATAAGTTGAGATGTAGAAGACAATTGATTTCTTAGTTCCTTTTCTCTTTTTGCCATATTTATTTTTATTTTAAAATATAAACCTATTAAATTAAAGAATTGACATGTAGGCATGCTTTATCAGCATATAAATATATAGCCATCCCTTAAAATTGTTGAGTTAGTATTTTCCGTTAAATTAGCCTAACGGTGTTAACATTAAGGGACCAAATGTACATTATACAAACTTAAGGGACCAAAAGTATACCTGAAGCAAACATAGAGGACCAAATGTATACTTTAGCCAAAAAAAATTAACTGCCCTCCCCGGTCCTAATTATAGGAGCTATTTATCAGAATTTGGAAAGATTAAGGAGAGAAGTTAAATTAGTTAATTATAATTATTTTTCGAAAATACTTACTGAAAATTAAAAATTACATATGGCAAAATTAGTTGAATCCCGCGCATAGTATAAGATAAATAATTAATCACTTGATGGTTTTTAAAAAATATTTTTAAAGGAATATTAAAATTACTTTATTTAAAAATAAAAATAGAATAGAATCTCTCACTTGATAGAATATAAGTGTGTTGTTAAATTAATTATCGTAGAATAAGTATTAATAGGGGTGATATAGGAAAAATATGACAAAAATTGGTCAAAATTATTTTATAAAAAAATTATAGTTGAGGTGTATATGATATTAATGAGTTGCAAACATTATTTACTTTATTAAATATATAGCTGTATTACTAAATTATTATTGTCTTTAATTATTATTGAGAAAATATACATAGGGGTATTATAGACAAAAATTTACAAAAGTTAAAACTTGCTTTTATAATTAGGACCAAAACCAATTTTAAAAAGTGCTCCTATAATTAGAACCGGAAGGAATATATTCATCACAGAGAATATCTATCATTATAGTAATATTGGACAATCAACGGTAAGAAACACAAATTAAAAAAATCGATCAATCTGGTGGCAAAAAAGATCCCCTCATAATTAATAACGGTGAATGATCAAATTTGATTCAAAAGTTTTTAGGTGAGTATACGAAATTTTTTTAAGATAAATATCATCTCGAAATAATTTTTTTTAAAAAAGTAAAATCACTCTAACAATTTAAAAAAAACATTAATTATCAAAAAAATAATATCAATCATTAATATTTAAAACAATTAAGGGTAATATTGCTCTATTTTTAAAATATTTGCAGGGGATAAAAAATAAATTTAGTATACTTTTACACTTCTTGGAAAATATCGAGCTTGAACTATTCATCAGATATTAAGTCATGAGTATCCTAATATCTGAGGGAAAAAAAAAAAGAGTATCCTAATAACTAAAATAATGATAAAAATAAAATATACTAAAAAAATTTAGAGATATCCGGGAGATAGTTGCAGATTACACAATATTTTGAATTTTTTAAAAATAAAATAAAATATTTTTAAAATAGATATATTTAAAATATTTTACCAGGTTGCTTCAAACTATTTTAAAATCTTCTTTGGTTGCACCCTTCGGATCCCGCTAAAAATCATCACTCGATTGATCTACTTCAATTATCCATTACTTACAGATTCTTATGAGTTAATATTGAATTATTCAAATGCTCATCCAGTCATTACTTACAAATTCTTATGAGTTAATATTGAATTATTCAAATGCTCGTTCAGTCACTCGATTGATTTTGTACAACTTTCAAAATATTGACGAGTAACTTTCACAACGCAGCAACTTTGGTAGCACAAAAGTCAACTTTTGGTGGGCATCTAGTGTTATGAGCTTTGTCTTTTTTTCTTTTTTTACCTTACCATGAAATTTTGGTATGGTTCTAAACTATTACTTATCATAATAAGAGGGCCGTTGGTAGGTTGGCTGTATATTTGAAATATTCACTCTATTTTAAAATCCTGGTAACAAATTTTTTGTGATATACTTAAAAATAACTGAAAATCTTTACATGTATTATATAATTGTCATGATAGGAGTAGATGAGGAGCCTTGTCTTAATTTCTTTTAACAATCCGAATAAACAAATTTTATACAGATAATTATAGTCTCTAATTTTTCTCTTTTTTGTAATATTATATAATTATCTGTATAAATTTTTTTTATTTGAATTTTTAATAAATTAGGCAAGTTAAAGAAGTTATCATGTTTATGTGAAAATTTGTTAAGCTATGACGGATGTATATGAGGATTCGGCAATCAGTATTTAAATTTTTGTGATTGATTAAATATTTTAATTTATCCTGTTTTAGATTTTCAATGAGTTTTAGATTTAAAAATGAATAAAAAAGTTATAATAATGTAATATGGTGGCCAAAAATAATAATAACAAATAGTTTAATTTCTCCAACCTAGGTCATGTGCTGTTTAAGTCGACATTCAATTTGTCACATAGTCAGCCTCCTACCAATATATATATATATATATATATATATTTTTTTTTTAAAAAAAAAAAAACAAGTAGCCCTCTCATTATAAATACTAATATTCTGAGCAAAAAAAAATTATAAATACTAATATACTAAAATTTTAATTTATCTACGATCACAATGCCATCCCTGCATCTGATACCAATAACAATCATGTAAAAGAAGTTTTGAGAGTAAGATCCCCATGCTACGATCAGGCATACTATATTTATTATGCCCTCATCCGCATATTTTTTTTTTGCTTTCTTTTTAATAAAAAGAAAAAAGTAAGTTAAGGTCATTCTATCTCGACAAAAAATATCCACACCTAAGTTCCATAGCTTTATCTACCATCCGATCATGATTTCCCTACCCTAAATGGAAAGGTCCTTCCCTTTTTGGTCGGTTGTAGGTGAGGAGGGATTTGAACCCCAGTATTGTGGTTCATAGTCACATGCTCTAATACTCTGAGCTATAAGGCCCACCTCGTCTCCACTAGATCTATTCCTGGAGTATCCTAAAAAAAAGGGAACCTTGAGAGTGGAGGGTTTATTTAAACAACAAGGAGCTGGGTCAACTACTCAATCAAATGATATTGAGCATGTTTCCCGTCTCTTTTTAATAAAGAAGCGGGCTTGTCAAATGATGCTCCAGATATTGGCAAAACAAGGGGAAAAACATCATGTTTACAATCTTTGATATGTGCCTATTATTTATAGGCTATAAATTCTTAACTTCCATTATAAAAGTTACGACAAAAGAGTAAATGCAGATAATGGTATACTATGAAGTCTTTGTAGATTATTTGCATTAATGATAGAAAACCCCTACTAAGCCATTCATGTCATAGGTTATATGGCGTTAAGTGTAAGATTAAAATTTCCAAAAGACTTATATTAAAAGGTTATGGATATCTATATCAAATATTAGAATATTTATAACATGATTATGGTTTTTCTGTATTATATTTTATAATTATCAGCTGGCTACACTTGTTTTCTTATGTCAAATATACATGTTAAGAATATTGGCACCTCTCCAACCAATGTTTTTTACCGTTTAAATCCCGACATAAGGATTTTGTTGGTGAATGAATTATTGGTGCAAGAGCTCTCCCTTGCCCTTGTGGGTCATATGAGTATGAATTAAATGAAAATTATAATTATAACTCGAAATGAATTTTCTTGATACACATACATAACTAAAGAATTTAATTATTGATGTAAATATAAAATTTCCTCTATTAACCAAAAAAGTCGTTGTGTTGAATCATTCTTCAGCTTTAGCCTCCGAGCCACGTCCCCTGTAAAAATAAAATTTCAATCCCTGGCGCCCCTGAAAATTCGAACTCCAATGATATATATCGAGATTAGATTCCCGGTGGCGTCCGTGGAACGTTGTCGTGGTTCTGCATGCCTCCATGCCCAATAGAAGGCCACAAAGAGAGCGCATAGAAATGGCCATGTAGAGTCGGGTTCGATCGGAGAAGAAGAGAGAATCGTAGTCAACAGAATTCTTAGTTCCTAGTAGCAGAAAAGGATGGGAAGGGCTCGGCTGCTTGTTTCAGATTTCCTCATCTCTTTCATGTGGGTATGGTCAGGGGTTCTAATCAAGTTATTTATCTTCAGATACTTGGGGTTGAGTCACCAGCCCCTTGTTGAGGTTCTGAGGTTGACGCTTTCCATTATAAACATGTTCTTTTTTGCATTGTTGGGGAATTGGACCCACGGAGGTGCCTACAATCCTCTCACAGTTTTAGCCGGTGCTTTTTCTGGGGATTTCAGCAATTTCCTTTTCTGCGTTGGCGCTAGAATTCCCGCTCAGGTCAGCTTTTCATTGGGGTTTGCTAATATTCTTCTAGGACTGGTTTTGGTTACCTTTGTCTATCTAGGTTAGGGATGTGAAGATGATAATATAAGGGAAGGACTTGTGTGGTGCAGATTTTCTGAAATTAATTAAGGCACTTTATCTGCAAGTTAAAAGTGGTATCCCAATTCTTTACTGCTAGCATGCTTGCCATTACAATTGCATCATCTTTGAGTGAAGCATTTAAGAGCTGATTAGAAGACACATAATGAGACCTTATTAGTTGGAGTGAATGCTTGATGTAGTGATGCCTTGATGGTTTCACTCTTTTAATAGGCATCTTTGTTATTTAAATAATCTTGTTTGCTTTTGGCAAAGTCCCTTCTTTGTTGGTGTTTGATGTGTGCTCTCAGGGTTTGAAATATCCTGTTTGATTGTTTGCTGTTACAAAGTTTTGGCAAGCTTAAAAGTAGAACTATGAGTCGTTACTGAAATCAGAGATCTCGAGATGTTGGAAAAATATTTGCTCACTCCAATAACATTCTGAGTCAATCCACATCCTCATGATTGATTTTCATTTATGAATTTTTGTTTGATGCAGCTGATTATGAAACTTTCATCTAAGGAGTAGTATTTTCAATTATGAAACATTTCAGAATAGATTAGCCTCGCCTTTGTCCAGAATATATAAACCTTTTGGGAGATCTTAGTATGCTCTAGTGCAGTAGTGCTCCATAATATTTGATGATGTGAAAACAAAGTTACTGTTTTATTAATATGTACTTCTCTTTCCTTCTCTATATGCATTTAATACATGCCTTCAGCACAAGTCCTGGATTGAAGGCTGTTATTCTGAATTTATGATATTTTCTTTGGTTTATCATTTTCAGGTATTTGGATCTATTACTGGGGTTAGGTTCATAATTGCCACAATTCCTGAAGTAGGACGGGGACCGCGTTTGAGCATTGGCATTCATGGAGGTGCTTGGACAGAAGGATTGCTGACATTTGCAATTGTCATCATCTCGCTTGGGCTTTCCTTGAAACTACCGGGAAGTTTCTATAGGAAGACTTGGATTTCCAGCGTTTCCAAGCTAACACTGAGTATACTTGGCTCTGATCTAACTGGCGGTGTTATGAACCCAGCCTCTGTGAGTACCCTTTTTTCATGCCCTTAAGATGTACAGAAAACTTCAACTATTGAAATCTTTCGAAAGAAAGACAAAACTCAAATCAGGCACATTTTAATGTATCTGTTATCGATAATTTTTAACAAGGAAATTGATATTTCAAGGTTTGACTTTGGTTGATCTCCTCAGGTAATGGGATGGGCTTACAATCGAGGGGATCACATTACTAAAGAGCACATCCTTGTATACTGGCTTGCCCCTGTAAAGGCAACTCTACTTGCAATGTGGATATTCAAATTGCTAGTTAAGCCTGCAACACAAGAGAAAACCAGCACAAAAACTAAATCAGATTGATGAAACCTTATCCAGTGCTAATTCTCTGATTTCTTATGGCTTTCATTTAACATACTTGAAGATTTGGGACTCTAGTGGATATTAATCTGGTGGCAAACATGTGCTACTCGTTCCATATGCTTTGCACTATAAATGATGTAGTGTTCAATTGTAAATATCATTATGGCTGTGCCCAGGCAGCCCTGCCATTTCTCGGATTGTATCAACTTAAGCCCTTGTACATTGTTGCGCTTGCATAATGCATATGCGCTTGCGCTCATGTGTTAACTTGTTAAGCATGATGTGTTTTTGGATGTTTACATCAGGACTACCAAAGCAGATAACTGTGGTTCACGGAGGAGTTATGTCTATTGATCTTTTGTACTTGATTCGGCTTCTACAATGAAAAAAATACACCAATAAACTTTACATGGAAAAAAGAAAGAAAGAAAAGAAAAAAGTTAAGTTAATGAAAAATAACACCCATTCTAAAGCTTGGTAAAGGGTTTGGTGGAAGAAGAGAAAAGAAAATCTAGTACAGTAATTAACCTGACTGGACAAGCTGTATACATCTCTTGAACACAAGGTCGCGTTTACAGCTTACAACCAACATTCTTCTGACCTTTATAGCAACTTTGTGCAAGTTCGGTCTATGCAACGCAGTATTGATGGCACCAATGGATTTTCTATGGCCTATCTGGATACAATCACAAGGCACTGGTTGCTGCAGAAATCTGGAATTGTAGCTTTAACTTTTGCCATTGCTTTTATCAGCTTCCTTAACTGAACTTGTTTCATCCACTTCAGTGGACCTTTGAGTGGCTTCTCCGCCTTCATATTCCGCATGGAAGGTTTGCACAGATTTTGCCAGTTCATGTTCATTTGTAATGCTTTCCAAGTTTATCACCGAGGTGCTGGAGCTTTGTGCCGAGTCTTGCACGTCTTCTTCAACACTGTAGAATGGATCAAAAGAAGACAGTCTTCCTTCTAGATCTGCAAATTTCATATCATCCTCCAATTTATCAAAATCAAAATTCCGCAAAATTTCGGGGATTGGAATGCCGCCATCCTCAGCACACATAGATCCTCCTAATTCAATGTCAATCTTCTCCTTTTGGTTTATACTTCCTTCCTCAATATTTGGAGTCACAGAAC
Source organism: Acacia crassicarpa (assembly GCA_034222035.1). NCBI lineage: Eukaryota > Viridiplantae > Streptophyta > Magnoliopsida > Fabales > Fabaceae > Acacia > Acacia crassicarpa. The sequence continues at coordinate 63,292,532 of JAWXYG010000002.1, read as the reverse complement.
CAACCATCACAGTTTCATCCACCAGCACAAATGATCGGAAGTCATTCTCTGAAAGGGGTATTTTAGAGCAAAGTGTTTCCTTAAAATTTCTCAGAGTTCCCTGATTGTATGGATTTGCCTTCTTATCATATTGATAACGAAAGTTCTCATAAGTTGTCTGTATGAAATAAAAAATAAAATGCATAAGCAGCAAAAAACATATACAGAAAAACAGGTACCGATCAAGTTGCTAAGACAATTTAATTCTGTTGTGAGAGGCATAAACACTCTCAATATTGTGTTTATTCATAGGAAAGGATTACACTTATATAAATTCTAGGAGAGCTATCAAAGGCAAGATTAAAGGGATTACAACATAAATGACTGATTACAATCAGTCATAAATCTTTCCTAAACTAATGCAATTAGAATCAAGGGATATGATAGAGCTAGGATCATGGGATGAGATAGAGCTAGGATCATGGCTAGTATCATGGATAATAATCTGATTTCCAACACTCCCCCTCAAGCTGGAGAGTATTTGTCGATCATTCCCAGCTTGCCTCGAAATTCTTCAAACTTCATTTTGTCTGCTCAAATCTTCAAAATCTTTAGGCTTATACTTTTTGAGTCTTAGCGGCCCATTTATTTTTGTCTGGGCTTGTACTCTTCTTGAGTCTCAGCAGCCCATTTATTTTGTTTGGGCTTGTACTCCTTTTTGGAGTCTCAGAGGTCCCATATTGAGTAGCAGAACTTGCCTAGAAGAATCTTGAGTCCCATTCTCTAGAAGTCCCAATCATCCTCTTGCCTTGTAAATCCGGATTGTACCAGATTCACATTGGGGATAATAGAATTTGACTTATTCTGCTTCTCAAGTATCTTGAGAAGCATCTGTAATTCTTCCTTGCTCAGGCGATCATCATTCTCAACTGTTGGTTCAGCTGGGGTAATGTGACTTTCGAAGTTTGAGATTCCACTAGAAGGTTTTCCCTGAAGTTTCCAGCATTCTTCTCTATTATGGCCCTTCTTTTGGCAATAGTTGCACCATTTAGTATTCTTGCATTCCCCATGAGGTCCCTGGACTGCGAGTGTTGAGCCTTCGATTTGACTTGGGCCACTTTGGTTTAGGAGTTTCCTACTTTCCTCGAATTGCACAAAGTTAACAACATCAAAGAGTTGTGGGAGTGGCTTCAGCCCTATGATTCTGCCCCTTATCTCTTCAAAAGCGTCGTTTAAGCCTAGGAGGAAGTCGTGTATCCTTTCTTCTTCCACGATCTTTTTGTACAATTGTGCATCATCGAGGTTTTTCCAAGGATGAACCTCAAATAAATCTTGTTGTTGCCACAACTTCAGCAAAGCATTATAATATTTACTCACCGACATGTTACCTTGTCTCAAATCCCGGAGTTGTCGTTTTAGGTGAATCAAGGCAACGGTGTTTTCTAGTGAAGAGTAGGTCCTCCGAGCAGCATCCCAGATTTCCTTTGCTGTATGAGCAAGCAGATATCCCTCGCTGATCTCCACGGTCATCGAGTTGCACAACCAAGTCATGACTTGATTGTTTTCAGCAAACCAAGTGTCGAAATTGGGGTCATTAGGGGCTGGTTGAAGGGCTGCCCCATTTATATATTCCTCCTTTCTCTTTCCACGAATATACCTCAGCACGCTTTGTGACCATTGGAGATAATTGTGACCATTAAACTTATGGTTAATAACCATAGTGTGATTTTCTGAGAAATCTGGTGGCATCTCTGTGGTTCTGGTTGGTACTGTAGTACTAATAGTGGTGGAAGAAGATGAAGAGCTATGGGTTTGAGAACTTGTACCGAACATAAAAGTGGTGGGAATTATTCCGGTTGGTTTTTCAGGTATTGATCCAAACAGGGGAGAAAACTGAGAGGGATTCATCTTGCTAGGAAAAGTCGCCGGAGTTCACTGTTCACAGCGGCGGTCAACTTGCCATCGCTCCTCCGGGATACACCGATCGGAACTTGCTAATGCCGTTTGTGGTGGCGGTGTGGCTCAACACGTCTCCCTCAGGTAGATCTGGAGGTCGCTGTAGGTGACAATTTCCTCTCTCTCTCTCTCTCGTGTTTCACTCTTTCTCTCTCAATAATCTCGACATCTGGCCAGACAGAGGAGGTCGACAGACTGATTAGTGGCAGCGGAAGGTAGATGGTAATGGTGCGACACTGTGACTTTTGATTTCGACATGGGGACTGTTTTGACAGTGAGTTTGGTCATTGTGGTAGACCAAATATACTGATCTCTTGCTCTTTGCCTTCGACCAGAAGGTTTACAGGCTCTGGTACCATGTTGTGAGAGGCATAAACACTCTCAATATTGTGTTTATTCATAGGAAAGGATTACACTTATATAAGGCAAGATTAAAGGAATTACAACATAAAGGACTGATTACAATCAGTCATAAATCTTTCCTAAACTAATGCAATTAAAATCAAGGGATATGATAGAGCTAGGATCATGGGATGAGATAGAGTTAGGATCATGGGATGAGATAGAGTTAGGATCATGGGTAATAATCCGATTTCTAACAAATTCAATATGCTTCTAATTGATGCTCCATATGATGCAATGGCCGTAGCTATAGCAGTATAGATTTTACGCTTCCAACTAAATGAATTAGCCAAACATGCAAGCCCTGACAAAAATTGTTCCCTTGTTCAAGTCATTCCAGCTTCTACCTTTAATTGTTATTTTAATTACGTTGTTTGTCCCGCCAGCTTTGGAACTCTGTAAAAATTTTGCCTTTTATATATAAAAAAAAAAAATCCCCTAGCGCCTAAACAATAGATTGAGATGGATCAAGCATCCTAAGTAATTGGAGTATTGGACTTCTTTACATTTTGAGTAAGATGGTCACCTGGTTTGTGCAAATGAGGTACAAATGGAAAGCTGTGAGGCCCCCAACAAACCAGACTGCTATGAAACAATATACTATGAGAAAATCTGACACATAGTCTTGTGCTATTGCCTTCCCAAGGTTAACACCCCTCAGGGCAAGATTGATCCAAGAAAACACAAAAACATATATGCACAGAACGGTTGACGTTGAGATAAACATGAAGAAGAACCGATAGTTTCTCTGCAATCATATCAAAATTTAGGGTCAAATGTCAGTCTAGTAATGATAGTCAGTCAAATAAATTCAGAAAATAAGAAGTGTCTCTTTTTTAAAATAATTTATCTTAGTTTACAAATGGCAAAAAAAAACGTAACATTGTACTTCAATGACTTTAACATAGGTCCCCTCCATTTCTTGCCTCACTGCGCAGGCTAAATTTGGAGAGAGGGAGAAGGAGGAAGGAAGCCCAGCCACTTCTGTTCCCCTCTCAGTCTCTTTTACTGCATCTCTTGCAGTACTATGGGGGATCCAGTTCAAAACGTTGTTAAGCTTCATTTTTTGCAGCATATTGAATTTACCATTCCAATGCACTGGCCAACCCAGGGGCAGTGATGGTCAAATCTCTGGACACAGTTGTTACAGATGGAACAATGAGAACAACGAGGCGGGCGATAAAGCAAGCATGTTTCACAGAACTTCACTTTAACTGTATGACCATTAACTGTTACATCTCTAGTACGAGGCAGTCTTAATTGAGGGGTTGAACCAGTGATCCATTCCATGGAAGGGCTGGGTAAATCAAATGCTTCATCTGACTCAGGAGGCCTTGCATTCCTGGGAACAATTCCAGGATCTCTTCCAGAAGTCAGGAAGAGGAATGCTAAATCCTGCATGCGAGTTTTGCTTGGTGTCAGCTTTTACTTTCAAATTAAGAAAGGAGGAATCTTCATGGAATATGAGGAAAAGGTAAAATGCTAAGGATCAAGGGTAATTCAATAATGAGCAAGAGAATTTAATATTGCCAGGTGTTTATAGAGTCAAACCGAAAATGGTGGAGATCTGAGATATGCTGTTGTTTTCCTTTTTTTTTTTTTGGGGGGGGGGGGGGGGGGGGGAGGAAGTGAAGTAGGCCAAAAAAACAGAGAATACATGGGATGGTAACTTAAATTCCAAAAGCTGTATTATTCTAAAGGCAGATGTAATGAGAACTTACCAAAATAGTGAGAAATAAACATGTAGTCAATACAGGATAACAATATGAATCGCCAGGCTTCATAGCATCTTTAATATTAATATACATCTTTACACAAAATGTAATTGCAGGTCCAGCAATTAGAAGTGTGGTGAGAAGCAAGGAAGCTGCATCGGGGCCAAAGACAAGTCTACCACCGCAAAAAAATCTCTGGAAGAAAAGTAAGAGAAAGCTAAATCAATCAAGTATAACATATACTTGATATTGCCTCTAAATGTCCCTTGTGCTTCAATAATTTACATTGCTTGACTACATCACTATTTTCAAACGGAAGACGTTTACAAGCTCAAAATATTACATAACCATGCCAAAAACTAATAAAAAGAAATGCAATCGGACGAAAACTGAATGCAGAGTTCAAATTTAAATGGTACCCAAACTACTTTTAAATATAAAAAAATATCATGGATTCACAATCAACATCCGTGAATATTAATTTATAAAACAAGGATATTAGAGTGCTGAAGGAAAGAAACGCAATTTAGGATGCAGTTTCCATCAGCCAAAAACAATGCAAGCAATTAGGACTTATTCTGCTATACGAATATTGTTAGCAAAACTTTTGTATATTTCTTGTGGCTAATTCTTAACCAAACAGAAAAAACGAAAAGCGGCAACTGAAAGTTCCATGATTAAGGGACATCAACCACTGGTGGATCACAAAAGAAATTAAAGGAACGCTCTTATAAGGATCAAATAAAGCAATCTTAGACATCAAATTCAACGACTAGCAGAATAAATAAAAACATGTCGACAAAGAACTCATATCAGTTCACAGTGAGCCTAATTGTTTTACTTTTCCACGAAATTAAAAAAAAAAAAAATCTATATTTGTTTTCCCGGCCATAAAAAAGCCATATTTGTTGGTCGTGAACCACTGTTGCATAATCAGTAAACTATATTTGCTTTCCTTTCCCAGGAAATGGAACTTGTATTAATACTCCAGTGCTCTCCAATCAGATCGATAAAGTTGTATTCGTAATCCATTAGTCTACTGAGAGCAAAGAAAGTTGACGAGGGGAGTCCAAAAATGCAGTACTCTTTAAAAAAGAAAAGAGACAAGAAGCAACAAATCAACATAAAAAGCTCAAGCTCAAGCATTATAAGAACCAAACAAAAAAAGGAAAGCAAAAACTCACGTTATTCCCCCTCCACACTTTGTAAAGCCTCCTGTATTCCACGTTCTGGGCCATACCACCAGAAGGAGAAGAAGGCTCCATGTCCCGATTCCTGAACGTTCTCAACCTAAACTAGCTTTTTGCCCAACACAAAGCACATATCCAATTCCAATCATCCAGCTCTGAAACCAGAAGTCGTCAGAGACGATGAAATTCCTTTCACAGTAATCAAATGAGTGTGATTGAGAATGAACAAGAAAAAATGACAATGCAGATAGGACAGAAGAAAGAGACGGAGTGGGATCAAGATTGAGAAGCAGGGTGAGGAAATATTCACAGAGGGTGATAATAATAATAATATGCGCGCACGAAACAAAGTTTGGGGTGTCCCATTCTGTCAAGGAAAAGCGATGGCAGCTTGGATGATAATTGGGCGGGCGGACGTTCCAATTCACGTGGCATGCACGCGCTGTGTGATTCCCTCATTCACGATCGTCCTGGGTTTTATTATCTTTACAAAAACGATGCGCCTTTTTAATTATTTTCCTTTTTAATGCATGATTTAAATAATGATTAATGCTTACTTGTGAATTTTATAACTGTAATTAATGTTTAAATATGATTTCTTGTATCTTCTTCTTCACCTTATTGAATAAAATTAGATTTTTTTTAGATTCAATATAAATATAGTAGGAAGTTAACCATTAATATCTCTTAACTTTAAATAATGTTAAGACCAAAGTCATGGAGAGGTGGGGTGGCACAACTTTGCCCCTTTTATTGTCCTAACGTGCTTGCATAAACTCTATCTCAATATTACAAATAATATAAAAAAAATCATTAATATTATTATCACTTTATCTTACATAACTTTCTTTTGCTTCAACCACTTATATCCACAATTAAATAACTAAATGAATAATCTTTTTGAAACAAGTGTATATTCTTCAAAATTAATTTAACAAATAAAAATAATCGCTTTGGCATTTGAGGTACTGTTTTTCTTTAAAATATAGAAAATATTTTACACATTCTCGCTGTAGGGATTAGTCTTTCTATTGAAGTTTTTTTTTTTTTTTTTTGGTATCGAATTGTTTTACTTTCATTTTTGTATTGAATCTAAAATCTAAATCAAGATAAAAGATAATTTATTGAACTTATATTTGGATATATATAACTGTATTAATTTTGAAAGTGAACAGCTAAAAACCTCTTTGATTATACTGGGAGGAATGCATAATGATGGTTGTTGATAGCCACAGGGCAAGCCTATGATAGTTGGAATGGGGACGTATATAATACTATTGGTTGAAGAAATTTAAAAACTTATAGCTCGTAATTTTCATTAGCTTGCCTTGAGATGAGACAGCTTATATCCTGCTGTTCAATAATTCCTACTTTAATTTATCTATTTATCTACATACTCAAATAATTTGAAGTTTAATAAATAGTAGTATAGCTTATCCACAAGAATTTGACAGCTCTGCCATTGCACATAATTTCTGACTTGTCTTATCTCATGGTGTGATCCCTTTAAAATCTCTTAGGCTAAAAAAATGTCAAAAAAGGTACATACATGCACGCACATATATATAGAACTGAGATGGTATGTTTTAAAATATAAAAAAGGTTATTGCCAATTAATTAGGAATAAAATAACATGAAATGAAAATAAATCGTCCACGTCCACATCTCAAGTAGCTTTTTTTATTTTTTCCCTTCCCGAAAATCCCGCTCTTGATTCATAAGTCTGGTTCTGATCTACCAAAAAATTTTTTTAAACATGATCTATATTTTTCTTAGATATCCAAACCTTTTTAAAAAAAAAAAAAAAAAAAAACCCAGCCAGAGCTGAAATGCCTTCTCAGAGAACCCAGGAAAAGGTAACCTATTTGTCAATCTTAAGCTTTCAAGCAGAGAACCGAGGAATGGCTTCGCTATATGTATACTTCTTCATCTCAATCTCTATTCAAAACCATAGTCTCCTCACTCATCTGCAAAATCTGAATTCAAACATTAATACCCACAAATCACTTCACATTTGCTAGATTGGACCTGCATCATGAATCTACATTAATAGCTATAATAGAAGAATCTTGTCTTTCTGAAATGACAAAACTTTTGTTCTGAGACAAAAGAAACCACAGCACAAAACAATCATTCGAATGAGAAACTGGCTCGTCAGTTATGCTAGCAAACTGACGAGTTGTTTATTGAATAGCTAGACTTCAACTTTAGTTCTTAAAATCGTTGAATGCACGAGTTTGTCTACACTCTCAGAAAATAACAAACTCGCTGCTCCTTAGTTTCAAACATTACTTGCCACTTGACACAACAACTAGTGGACGATAATTTTGTTATTTTTAGGAAATCATGCTCACAAAATTCCGAGAACTAAAGTCAACTAGACCTACCAAGACAAACTTAGAAGCTATTACTCAGAAGGAGACAATTCAGGAGCAACTAATTCCTTCATCCTCAGGAAACAGGAAACTAAATTCATCAGAATTCTGGATAAGTCCTTTGGTTGATCTCAGCAAATTTATCTTGTACGTCTCTTGTGTTGCAGGAATCAAAGCGAGCAACCGATTTGAAAAGGATTTTACAAGTTATAGATCGTTCCCAGCAAATATCCCAATTTTCACTAACAATTGACTGTTTAGAAGAATATATACACATTTTGCATAAGTGGAGTGTTGTGCTCCACGGAGAGCATTCCTATAGACAGAGGCAAACGTCAAAATGCTACCTTTGTCTTTGAAGAACCAGCTATGTGATCTGCAGGAGCTATTGGTCGGTCGGTTTATCATGTTCAGCATCTACTCCTACTTTGGAATTCCATCGGGCATATTTTGATTCTTGATCAGCGGCAAAGAAAATGTTAAATGGTGCATCTTCCTCTTTTGCCTTCTTCAAATTATCAACGCCATTGTAATCCAAATCTTGTAAAATACTTGGAAGTCGCTTTTGACCATCCTTGTCATTCTTTGTTCCCATGTCCATGTTAAATTTTTGTTTTGAGTTCATCAAGCCACTTTCAAGATCTGAAGCAGCGGATTCATGTTGTGTATCATCTGTAACCCAAGCTCTGAAATTGATCGCTGAACGTGGAATCTTTGAAAAGGACAGTTCTAAAAAGTTCTTCAATATTCCCTGTCTATATGGGTTTTCCTTCTTATCATAGCGGTACCGGAAATTCTCATAAGTTGTCTACAAAATAGGAAAGAAACACCAGAGCCAATAAAATATGAGAATAATATACATTGTGGGTCTTAACAGTCAAGACATGTATAATAGGGTCAAATTTGACAATTACATATACAATGAACACCAGAAGCCAAAAAAAAGAAGGGAGAAAACAATGCAGAACATGTGTACAAGAAGAAATCCTCATATTTGAGGATCAAGTATAGAAGCATCTTACATATCTACATAAATCTTCCTTGGAAAATAGCAAGAAGTTTAATCAAGAATTTATCTCTATTTCATGGACAATTAGGGTTCTATGGTTTATGTCCCACCACATATGATATAACAGCAGCCATTAGAAGAAAAAGACTCAAAACAGGAGGAGGAGCAAGAAGAATACCTGGTTGGTAGAGATCAAATAAAGATGGAAAACTGTAAGGCCGCCCACAAACCAGATGACTATGAAGCAATATACAATAAGAATAACTGATAAAGCATCGTGTGCCATGTTGTGCTCTAACTTTCCCCTTTTCCGACCAATGTTAATCCAGGAAAACACAAATACATATAGACACAACATGGTTGTTGATGATATAAACAAAACGAAGAAGGGATAGTTTCGCTGCAACAGCATGAAGGGAAGAAACAGTGTTAGATGCAGCTAAAAGAGTGATTATGTGGGGGCAATGAGAAATAACAAACTGCAAACAGAAAAATGAAAGATACTGATCAGGCCATCTAGCCATTTCTAAGCCTACTTCTGATCCCATGTTCAAGAATTGGTGATAAAAAATTCAAAATTGTAGTTCTAAATGAGTTCAAATTTTTTTTGGGAGAAATGCAGGAAAAGAAGAAGAAGAAGAAGAAGAAGTTCATGAAGATGAACAGATGGCTACGAAATAACAAACTGCAAACAGAAAAATGAAAGATACTGATCAGGCCATCTAGCCGTTTCTAAGCCTACTTCTGATCCCATGTTCAAGAATTGGTGATAAAAAATTCAAAATTGTAGTTCTAAATGAGTTCAAATTTTTTTGGGAGCAATGCAGGAAAAGAAGAAGAAGAAGAAGAAGTTCATGAAGATGAACAGATGGCTACTAAAAGAAGTTCATTCTTATATACAACAAAGTTATAAGTGAAGGCAAAGAATTAACCAACATAACCTAACGTTCCCTTTGTCCACTCAAAGGTGCTAAAGCAATGAAACAAGCTCAATAGTCCATATCCAAATAGAATTGAAACATAAACATTCTAACGGCATTCATTTTTTGTTTTTTAAAACAGGTAATGCTCCCAAAAAGCATTAAATTTGAATTCCATGAGATTGAGGGTGGCTTGGGATAACTTACCGCTGCAATACACTGACCAACCCATGGGCAATGGTGATCAAACTTCTGTACACAGTTGTTGCAGATAGAGCAATGTGATGCCCGCGGTGGACGATACAGCAAGCAAGTATCACAGAACTTCACTTTCACTGTATGGCCATTGATCTTCACATCCTTCATTCGAGGTAATTTCACACTGTTGGAATTAGAATTTAGCCACTCCATAGATGCTGAGTTTATGTCAAGTGCTTCATCTACTTCAAGTATGCGTGAATTTCTGGGGATAATTCCTGGATCTCTACAACAAGTCAAGGACAAAAAAGTAAAATCCTGCATCATCCATTCAAATGTCAGATTCAAATATCAAGCGCAGTCAGTGTACTACTTAATTATTGCCAAGAAAACCTCATAGTTTTACCAACCAAAAATGTGAGAACCAATGCTCCAATCAGTACGGGACTGCTAAAGTGAGGATCATCTTTAAAAGTTAAAAGCATTCTTATGCAGAACAATAGTGCAGGACCTCCAATCATGAACGTGGTTAGAAAAAGAGACTTTGCATCCCGACCAAAGATGAACCGTCCCCCACATAGAAATTTCTGACATGATAATTAAGAGAAGCTTCGTGAGAAACTACCCATATCATATCATATCATATCATCGACATGCAAATCATCAATGTCATCAATATAATATGAAATCTATAATGAATTGCACAGTTCATATCTAGTTGCATTCTGAAACCTAATTTGTGCAATGAGGAGGAAACCAATTCAAAGGAGAGAGAATTTAAAAAAGGTACATTGTTTCCCTTCCAGACTTGGTAGAGCCTTCTGGGTTTAGGCTTGGAAGGTTCCACAGCCGCGGCCAAGAGGTCGGAGGGAGAGTAGCCGTTGAGGCTACTCATAACGGCGGAAAATATTCCCAGACGGCGGCCGGCCAGATGGTGGTGGTTGCGCAATGATCTCAATTCTTCCGCAAAAACCCACACCACGTTGCTTTGTTGGAAATGGCGGGTTTTCGTTTCCCGCCTCCGGGTCAAGCGAATGAAATGAGATCAATTGACCATAGCTTTGGGAATTTTGTTTACATTCCTCTCATTCTTACAAACCTCAGCCACCCCCTCTGGTTATCTCTCATCTCCGTCTCTCTCTCCCTCCCTAAAGAAACCAGCACCAGTCCTAACGGCTTCCCATTTCCCACCGCTTTTTTAGCGGGCACAACTATTTTAGAATGTAACATCGTCATCAATCAATCAAAATCTTTCTAAAACCATATCAGAGATGCTTTTTACTGACTCTTTTCCCCCTGATTCCCCACGGTTTTGGTCGTTTTCCCTACTAGCTGTTCACATCTTGGTCCTTTTCTGTCAATCACCTTCTGTTTTGAATTTTCATTCAATTTTATTAGAGTGCAACAAAATTTTTTAGTGGTTCCTTTAATCTTAAATATAAGACAAAGTTAAATTTTTTTAGATTAATAAAGTTAATTAAATCATTTTAGAGTAGTTTTATTTTATTTTATTTTTTTCAAACTAATTAGTTTGACTAATGATTTAATATATAATTGAAGGATACATATATATAATTAAGTAACTTATTTAACTCCCTTAATTTCTAAAAAAAAGTCAACTTTGTCTTATATTTTATGTATTGATTTTTTAGAATTTACATGAAAAGCAATCAATAGTATTACGTTAAAATATACTATTATTAATAACGTAAATTCAGAATGAAAAAGAAACAGTTTATTATTGATAATCAAGGAGCTAAAAAGTTAAAGACAAACGTGATAAGATTTTTTTAATTAGTCAATTATTCAACAATGTTATGTTTTATTATTGTTTAAATAAAAATATTTTTCATTGTGCTTATTTGCTTGTTATTTCCGTCATTTACCTTATGTAGTTTTTTAGAACCTTTATTTATTCCTACAAACTAGAAACTAGATAGTATTATATTAGGAACCGGTAGTGCGTTACTTAGCTCTTCTTCAGAAAAAACTCAACCTCAACGGAGAGAAGAAAAGCATGCGAACAGAGGAAAAGATACAGCATTGCACATAATTTGTGTATTAGAGTTTAGATTTACAGCCACTGAGTAATATTTAATAGGGAGCCTCATCTATCATGTTCTAATTCGCTGGTGTTGTCCAGAGGCAAAAACTGGTCTATGCATACGAGTATAAAACTCAAATGTTACATCTTCCTGTCTGTCAAAGCTCCAGCTGATGAACAAGACAGCGGCTTGAGTCAGAGATTCTTCTTTCATCATCTTCTTCTTTGGTTTTCCTTCTTTCTGAAGCAGCAGATTTGAATCTAATACTACCTCCTCTCCTAAATGTAAGATTTATTTTGTACTAGGTCCAGCATTTACGACCTCCTTTGTAATCTTACTGGTATGATTTTGATCGTAATTATTTTAAGGAAGGACAAGAAAAGGGAAAAGTGTCAGTACTTAATAAGCAAGAAAGTCACTGCAGAAATTAAAAGACAAGACCATTTTCCATACTTAAAAAGCTTTCATATCTGAATCAACAAAAATAATATCCCCTGCATTTCACCGATTCACATAAGCATTCCTTTTTCTTGTGGCTCTCTGTGAGGGACTGAACTATCGCATAATCATAAGTTAACTCTGTCATAGGAGGGATGTGTCTGATTGCATGAAAAGCAACATGAAGATCACACTGATCTGTATTTGTGCGCATAATAGGACGCCAGAACACATTAGGACAGCAACTATGGTTCATGAAGCGACCAACATTTCCATTATTCCTTGCAGTTATATAGAGTGAATATGGGATCTTAGGTGCTTCAGTATCACCAGGAAAGATTTCCAGTTGCCGATAACTGCGTGTAGAGTAAAAAATATAATCATCATCATCATTTTCACTACCAAGCTTTTCAACTCTAGCATTGTCCATGACTTCTCTGCATACTCACATATAAAAGTTCCTGCACGAATAGGATCCCAGGATCTTAGACCCCACCCTTGATCCTTAGTCTTGAATACCTCCAAACGAATCTTCAAGCCGCCGTGTGAAACTCGGTTTCGACAACTAGGAGGACACTGACAATAACGACCACACTCATATATCACAGATTCAGGTCCATGAGTACCCCATTTGCAGAATATGGCAAATAGCCTCCATTCTTTTGAATGCAAGTACAGCTCAAATTACCAGGTAAGCATCCACCAATACAGTTACATCCAGTAGATGGTTCCACAGGATGTATTATTGGTTTCAAATTCTTAGAAGTATGACAGTAAGTAAAGCATGCAGGACCCTTTTCATCATCAACATCATTTAAAAGACAAACAGGTAATTTTTCTTCCCCAGAAGTAAGATCAGGCAATATTAGCCCAGGTCTCAAAGTAGACTTGTCAGTCCATTGCTTGATTGATTTCAAATCATGCATCCTTCAGGCTGACCAGGAAACCGCACTAATTTATACTTGAACACAAAGCAACCTGATTTTCCTTTCTCCACCCAAGATTCCTGGATCTTGTAAAGACCATCATATACTGATATACATATACCTTTGCTCTGGAACTTGTACATTCCTTGAGACACCTTGTGACCCTTACTTCATTACCTCGATGCAGACTATTTTCTAATGCAAGATTCCCTCTTTCAAGCTTCTGATCACACTGTTCTTTACTCTGGCAAGACCCGCCTTGGCCACTGTAAATCAACACATCCCTATCATCATCAACATTATCGTCACATCCTCCAGATGATATAATACTGATAGCTAGTGGTTCTTCCTCTTGACTAACTTTGACACCTAGGTAATCCAGACATGGATGGAGCATGCAATCCGATCACACACAATTCCATTCTGAAATAGAAAATTTCTCCAACTTCAACGCCAGGGACAGTTACCAATGCGTTTCTGTTTATTAGTCCGAAGCCCTTTGCTCAACATAACAGTTCCTGCTCTTTTCCTCTTCAATTTGTGATATCTTTCTTCTCAGACTTCATATATCATTATTGTATATGCAACTGAGTCCTTATTGGCACTGTTAGGTTCATTTAGTGTATCCAAAGGATTGATTGATTTGAGAATATCATCAACCAGTTTGTCTTCAGTGAAATCAGCTGATGCAGAACCACCATCCTGCTTTCCCTTCTGTTTCTTCTTCTGGGACTTGCTTTCTTCTCTTTCACCTCCGTGCATCTCAGAGACTCTTTTATTTCCCTTGTATTCATCTGTGGAAGATGGTGTTCTAACTGCTCTCAATATCTGGTTTTGTGGGTTTTGATGAGAGAGCCTCTGAGTCCAGCGAGGTGAAGAATGGATGGAAAGGAGACATCACAAGTGGAGGAATAGAAACTAAAGGAGGGACACCATGGAATGTTGAAGATGAAGAAAGGTTCGTGGTAAAGGGAATACAGGAACAAGAGCTCGCAATGGCTTTACATTCAAAACCATGGACTTGTCAACTGATGAGCTAGGTGCTGGAGGAATCGAGTCTTGATCCAATTCCATGTTTCTGTTTTGAAGCAGTATAAATACTCTCTTCTATAAGTTTAATAATTAATATTCATACATCTCTGTGCACAAAAAACGCATGCAAGAAAACCTTAAAGAGCGCAAAAACGGGGAGGAAAATGGAATGCATGCATGCACAAGATAACAGGTGAGACAACAACCCGAGAGAATGGAATATGGAGTGAAGTTAGAAAGAGCACGTAAACTTATATCTTTAAAATTTGAAAGAGACGAAGGTGCTTTTACAGATCTGAGGGTATAATGTGTAGTGTGAAACCAGATGGGGGCATGGATTTTGTAAGATTTGGTGAAAGAGTAAAATGAGAAGGATATAGCCAAATAATAATCAAGCATGCCTGAAGTGGATTTGGGAGAGTAAGCGTGAAATTTGAGGAGAGAAAGATAAGGAGAAGTGATGTCATTTTTATTAATGATCAATTATCGATGTATCAAAATTATACGAGGTTTGCTTGCGTGCGTTTTATTATTTTTTCTGGTGCAAGCATGAATAGGTCTATTGCGAGCATGTGACAAAATGGAAAAGCCCACTCAGTAATAGACTTTGAAACCCAGAAGTACAGAACAATCATTTTTATTTTAAACTTAAAAAAGCCTCAAAAGTCAAAACATGTCATGGGATGATATATAGAACAATTGTTGAAAAATAAAAAATATAACTCCCTCTACTCTTATTATAAGGCACCAACTAATAATTTTATTTGATCTTTTTTATAAGGCACTTGTTTATTCTTAAGGAGCATTAATTTTTTTTTTCCATATATGCCCATAATTAATAAGGATATTGGGTGAGAGTAATGATTAATATGATATTAGAGTTTAATGCAATTACTAAGGATAATATTGGAAATTATTTAAATTTTAGGACAATTTTATTAATTTTAACTATTTTTATTGATTTACAAAAATAATTAGTTGGTTCCTTATAATAAAAGTCAGGAAGAACATTCTTTACTTGGAGGAGGAGGAGCAGAGCAGCCACTAAATAAAGTGGTTGAAAAAAATGAAGCATTACTTAGGCTGAACCAGAGATGAATTCAGCTACGAAAATGACAGGGAATCAGGCTAAAATGATAACAGAAAGAACAAGTGATGCACACAATCTTGGTAATTGGGAATGGTCAAATCTTGTATTCTTATATCCCAGGCCAACAAAAAAGTATTGTGTTCTTTCTTGTAATGACGGCGCCTCAGAATTCGCCCCTCCAAATCAGAAAACACCAATCTTACGGACAGTGGCGGAGCCAATATGTTTGTGTGGGTGCAAGTGCACCCATAAATTTTAAGAAGATATATATATTTTTGAAGGGACTTTGTAATAAGTTGTCTAGGTGGTGTGGTGGTAATCTCACTAGTCCCATATCAGATCCTATGTTCAAACCCATGTATGGACAACTTTCTTACCTATTTTTAATATCTTATCACATATAAGAAATCATAATAATTAAAAAATTTTCCTTCGAATCCCACTATTAATTATACATCCACAAACATTACATCCTATTTTCGCCACTGCTTAAAACAAAAGCAAAAACAAGTGACATTGCTCAATTACTCAAATATTCAACAACAATGATAATGGGACGATGGCTTGATAATGATTGATAGCAAAATTATCGGCTTCTATCATTGGTCCGATCATAATCCAGCTGTGATCAAATTATTGATCATAAATACACTGATACATCTGTAATTTTATCCATAGACATACTACTTAAAGAATAACGAAAAATATCAACCTTTACTTTGTTTATGAATGGTTCTTATCAATTTTGATTACCTCTTTTGTGTGTTAAACCCGGACTCATGTTCAATTTTGCCAAATCTGAAATGTTACAAAATGAAAAATAATTCATTTTACAATCTTCATTGGTGGAGATGGAATTGCCAATTTATCCCACTTCTTTCTTTGTATTCATATATAATTGTATATTATATAAAAGCTATTAATATAAAGTTGATTTAACAGGTCCTATCAGATTTTTTTAGGTGATTCGATTCGTAGAGAAATTATTTGTATCGGGAAGACATCTACAAATCTCATACCGGATATTGATAATATAAGAGAAAAAATTAATTGGTTTTTAGAAAATGATCGGTATTGGAAGTTAAGATCATTGCCTAAACAGTTAAAAACATTTGAGCACATGAAAGGAAAAATAAAGTACTATTAGTATGGAAGGAAAAAAGTACTCATAAAAAAAAAAAAATGCGAAATAGAGTCAGCAAGAAGAACCACAGGTGCACTTCACTTTCCCTGGAACCAATGATATTAACCAGTTTCAATACAAAATCCATCTTAGTGCCATCTGCATTTCAGTACTAACCAGTTTCACTTTCGAGCAAAAAAAAATACAAAATCCATCTGCATCACGATGTGACGTCGTTTCACGCCCTTCCGAGCTTAGTGCCAGTAGTGCCTCCACCACTACTCTCTCCCCCTCCTTTTCTTCCTTCTTCCCCGAAAGGACCCAAACCAACCTTCTCCGGTTTCCTCTGTGCCCTATTTATTCTCTCTTTGATAAATTATCCTAAATTCCCCTATTTCTCGTTCTCATTCGTGTACGGTCCTCTTTCTCTTCGTCTCAATTTCCATGGAACAAGAGCCGCTTCTGCCGAGTGAGGATATTCGTCGCACTCGTGGGAGTATTCCCATGCTCCGCGCCTCCACCTTACGCGCCACTTTCACTCTTCCCTTAACTCGCTACACCACCCGTCTGATCGCCGCCGAGCACCACCGGATTTTCCTTGGCGATTGTACGGAGAACCCGTCTGAGGACGACGATGACCGACCCCTTGAAGATAGCAGTTGCGCCTATTCGAGGCCCATTTTGGTTCTTGACCTTGTGTGGAACCTGGCCTTTGTACTGGTCACTGCTGGTGTGCTTCTTTCCACACTTAGCGAGCATCCGTCCACCCCATTGAGGCTTTGGCTCTGCGGGTATGCCTTCGAGTGTATTCTGCATATGGGTTTTGTGTGCTTTGAGTATTGGCGGAGGACTCGAGATTTTTACGGTGCTGAGCTTGGGCTTTCGTTTTCCCAGAGTTGGAACAGGTATTCAGTTTCTTCTCAGATTTTCTAGCACGAACGATAGGTTATGTCAGTAGAAGATAAACTAATAAATCGAATAAAATAAGCCGATCCGAGAGTGGAAGCGTTCTTCTGGTTCGATATGATAAGTTTTTCTAGTTGTTATCAACGGAGGAAACCTTGCGGAATTTATCCTCTTCCGTTTTTTTCACTCTCCTTTGGGGGTTTGAGGCATTTTTGTGGCTAGCCGTGGCTTGTTTCTCTTCCCGGTCTATCGGCCACTTGTTTTGATAGGGGTTTTATTAGTACTTGTTTGGACTTCGTACTTTTCGGGATGTGTAAACCGGGTCTTTTCCTTCAAACATACTCATACATTATCTTATCAGCTTCAGCTTATAGTTGTAAGTAGTGGACTATTGCTTCTTCTACAGTCTGTTATCATTTTGATAACTTAATGTACTGTTTATCAATGATAGCCTTCTTCAGTGTAGAAGTAGATTCTCTTGAAGCGATTTTATGCATATTTTATTTTTTGTTAAAGATTGATCTGAATATTGGGAAATGATGGAGAATTGGAGATGATGTCTACTCTTGATATCATTGATCAGCTAGTGAAAAAATAGTGAATTTGCATTTCTGGGGCTCTCAATATTGCTTTGACCCTTGGTTTTTGAGTTGTGCAGTAGCTTAGACACCAAGCTTTTTATTCTGAATCCAAGGTGCCACCAGTTGAATAGTTGATTGCAATTATGTTGTTTGGATTAGTTAAACTTGGACACCTTTTAGTAGGGCCTTTTTTTCCTTAGCAGATGCAGTATTTCATCTACGCCTTCTTATGTATGTTTAGAATTGGGTGATCAGTGTCCAAGTTGTTAATTTTGAAAACCAAATTGTGAGTTGAATGAATGATGATTTTCTGGTGTCTTGCCGCATTGACATATAGTTCAAAATTCATTTCACTTTATTTGCTTTCAGCAATGTGAAGAAGTTAGAGTCTTTGAACACACTGGTATCATCTATTTGGTGGGTCCTTGGGTTTTATTGGATTGTGGTGGGTGGCCAGCAACTTTTGCAAGACTGTCCTCGTATCTACTGGTAAGAACCTTGATCTGAAACAATGTGAAGCCAGGCCATAATTTGAACCTGACATAGTGTAATTTGTAGACTATGTGAGATGTAATTGGAACTTGATGTGCTGCCTAGTGGAAAAAAATGCATAAATATAACAAAAGTATTGGTTTATCTTTATGAGCATAAGGAGAATTACGTGATGTGTTTATCCCATTCTCGCAGGTTAACAGTGGTCTTCCTAGCCTTTGATGTGTTTTTTATTATCTTTTGCATTGGGATGGTATGTATAGTTTTCTTTGCTCTCTTCTTCTTCATCCCAATAGTAGCATTAGCTTATGCTATGAGAATCAGAGAAGGCGCATCAGAAGATGATATCAGGTCTCTTCCTAAGTATAAGTTTGGTCAGTCAAATTCATTGGTGATGGTTGAAGACAGTAATAAGCAAGGTTCTCAAGCAAGAAAGTGCGCAAGCAATAGCAACCTTGTCAGTGAATTATATCTCAACCCAGATGATTCTGTGAGTATTATATCTTGTCACATTTGCACTCTGACTCCAATTTCACTAACCTGTAATTCCTCGTTTTTTGGCGTTTTGTTTGACGTGGCCCTTTTCAAGCCTTTAGATTATTAAATAGTCTATCCTATGTCATCGCAACTTCTTCTCTTGATTGGTTTTAACTCTGAAGTTTTATGTAAGATGTCCTCTGTTCTTAAGATTATGGCATATTTAAGTAATGTTAGCCATGCGCTTCTCCAGAACTTGCAAAAATAATAAAAATGTTTACTTTTTTTGGGGGGGAGTTTTCTCTCCCGTTATTCTTTCTTCTCCAATTTTCTTTCCATCCAAACCAAGGTAGAACCTGAGTTTGAGTGGTTGATTATCAATTACCTGGTGTGGACTATATTGTTTTGTTTTTAATCTGTAGCGGACAGCTCCTTAGGAGGTAAGAAGTACTAAAAAATGAGAATAACTTAAGTTTGTTCCGTGCCTTTAAAGTTCAACATGCTCAAATGTCTCTGATTGTATCAGAGCTGATTATGCTTGAGCTCCTAAAATTATTTACTATTCTCATGTTTTTCACTGCTTAAGAAAGGAAGGTTATTTAATTAGGTGATTCTCATGATTCTTGAATTACATTGCAAATCTCATAGGATGTGTACTTGAATTATTACATTGCAAATCAACGACCATGACTGATTAACCAAATTTAAGGCCTCTGGCTCTTGTTCTGATCCCTTGCCTTATAAACTGAGCCATTCAACTATTTTTTTCATGATATCCATGTCAATCACAATATTCATGTGGTGAAATAGAGTTGAAGGACACAAAGTTACATTCCGAAAGGGCCTTTTCCATGAATTTTCCTGTTTGCCATCTCTGTAAAAGTGTAATATTCAACTTTATGGGCTTAAGTTGCTTCTGCATATTTTGCATTGCAGGAATGCTGCATCTGCATTTCTCCATACGTTGAAGGGGCAGAACTTTATCGCCTTCCCTGCACACACCATTTTCATTGTGGATGCATCAGCAGATGGCTTCGGACAAAAGCAACCTGCCCTCTCTGCAAATTTAATATTCTTAGAAGTGATACATTGGTTTGACCATTCCTCGTGACCAGATAGGCCTTTGCTACTACGCTGACAACAGGTGGTAAATAAAATGTGTAGAGGGAAAAAAGAGAAAGAAAGAATTATTCCCCACCCCTTCCTCCGGATGTTACCTTGAAGCGTTTCTTCCTTTGAGTAGAACGTTGTTATTGCATTCTGAAACTTTTTGTTTATGAAGAGGAATCAGGAATGTACATATTGTAAAGGGTGGAATCTATTATCATAGAATCAGTGTTTCGTATAGAAATGTCTTGTTATTGCTTATTTTGCCACATATCCACCCAACCGAATTTCGATTGTTTTCAAGTTCCAAAATGTTAAATTTGGGTATGCAAGGGGAAAACCATAACTTTCCCAATCTTAATGAATATGTTGTCTTTATGCATGGAAATATTTTGCAATACACAATGTACCAGTTCATTACAAGGAGAATAAATGCCAGAACCGTTTCATACCCAGCGTTGAACATGGAACATTGATGTAGCTGCAAATATAGAATGGGAAAGCACAGTGCAAAAAGGGGCTATTAAATAAACATCAAGTCATACAAATCAATTCATCCATGAAGATGAAGGCAGCTAGAATTCCAAGCTCAACAAACCTCTGTGCAGGCTCATACATTCATCAGAAACTCGATAACATACAAATACGTTGTGGATTGGCCAAGAGCAAATCATAACAAGAAAAGATAACTTGTGCTGGCGATCAGACGTTCTTCAACTTCTTCATTTTAGAAGGTGGCCATCTTCCTTTTTTCCTCAATCTGCGCTTCCTGACAAGTCTTTTCCTCCGTAGCCTAATTTTCTTGGCCATTTTCATCCTCAGTCTCTGCTCCTCTCTCTCTCGCAGCTTTGATTCCAAAGGAAGTTTGTCAACTGGCAAAACCTCTCCTGCACCTTGAGGAGGCGATCCACCATCATCAGCTGAAGCTGCTCCATCAGCATCAGCAGAAGCAATTCTAACAACTAATTCGGCTGTTCTCTTAAAAGGGAACGGTGGTGAAATCCGAACTCCGCTAAAGCACTTCGTAGTCACATCGATGGGTCTAACGTGAAATCCGGAAACTGAAACTCGATACAATCAATAAACAAGATATATCAACAGAAACGCAATGATAAATAAATTAAAACAGAATGGGAAATGGAAGGCAAAGTGAAGGAAGATGCCTCGTATATTTGATGAGACTGGAGAGCGAGAGTGACAGTGAGGTTCTTCTTACCAGTGGGGGTAGCATCGGCCGTTGGGGAAGAACAAGAAATGCGAAGGGACGAGGGAAGGGTGAACCAACTGAAAGCGAGAAGAGCCATCTCTTTTTTTTCCCCGTATAAAGAAAAAGGTTTTAAAATGATGGCGCGGCCTCAGCGCTCCGCTATGTAGGTTAGATGGTAGAAGCCTGATGCGAGGAAGCGTTCAGATAAGTTTCTGTCACCGGTGTCACACAGTCGTTTACACTTTCGATTCAGGAATTGGAAAAAAACAATATATACTTTTACCTCAATGTAAAGTGGTTTCCCTGTAATTTGACTTTCCAAGAAAACATTTTTTTTAATAAAAAAATAAGGGGTTTACTTTTCTCATGTTGCATGAGAGAAATAAGATTCTCAGTCCCACCATTTTATGTGTGTATGGCATAAGAAAACATTTCTCCTACAACATGATAAATGTTTTTCCCAAAAAACAAATAACTCAATTAATTTGTGACTTCTCCGTGACTTTTCTTTTTCCCTTTCAAAAAATAGTTTTAAAAAAGAACTTTGAAATTGTAAGATCTTAAATTAAGCATTTCTCATACAGTAAGTCGTAAATTACTTATCAATTTTTGTTATTAGTTTATCAATTATTGAAAATAATCTAATTGACGGTTTTACAATTTCAAAATCATTTTTCCTATCATTTTCCCTAGCTTTAACGCACACAAAATTTAATATAAATTAATCTCTTAATAGTCGGTTTTTCAAATTTTTTATTTATAAATCATCAGTTGAAAATTTTAATTTTACACTTATTATTGAAACTGTATCTGCATGGTGCAGATCTCATCATAGTAACAAGTGCAATGATTACTTATCAGTTATCTTTTTTTTTTGCTCAATATTACTTATCAGTTATCACTGAATTGAGCAATGAGCTCCGAATAACTAGATTAATTTTTCTAATAAGATATAATTGTTATGAATATTTTAATATTGGTGTGAATGTCTACAACCTTTTCAAGAGAGTCTTTTAGAGTTTCTAAAGTCATGTAACCCATGGCATGAGAGTTTTATATGACCAATGTAAATAACTTACAAAACCTCATAATATACCATTATGTAGATTTATTATTTTGTAATTCTTGTAATAGAAGTGAAGGGTTTATTGCCTATATATAGTAGGCATATATCAAAAGTTGAAGAGTACAATAGAAAGAAGAATCACTCTCTCCTTGCTCTTCATTTCTCTCTTGCATTTCTTCATCTTCTTCATCTTAATCTCTTTTGTTATTTTACTTAGTTTCATAACACGTTATCAGCACGATAGCTATAACGAAGGTATAATTTCTTTAACGTTTTCATCTACTTTCGTTAATGATTTTATTATATATTTATTTATATATCTGGGATAATCTAAACCACTATATGGAATTAAAAATACTCTTTTACCGATCGTTTTTATACATCGGGTTCCATGGTTAAGATTGGAGATTATTTATTATTTTATATAGTACTTTTAGTATTTATCATTATTCATTCATCATTTTTATTCATGCATAGTAATTTACGATTGTTTTACTATTTATATTATTACATAATACTTTATTTTTGCACAATATATGTTACTAACTTTAACATAATATAACATTTTACTTTTATTGTTATATTATGTTACTAACATAACATTTATGTTATTGTTACTAACATAACATTTAAATTAAGCATTTACTTTTATATTACTAACATAACATTTATATTATTGTTGCTAACACAACAATTTACTTTTATTATTGCTAACATAACATTTTACTTTTATTGTTATAGTATTGTTGCTAACTTTTAATGTTATGTTATTTTATATTTAACATAATATTATTATTGATATTATTATTTTAGTATGGCCAGAAGCCATACACCTCTGATTTCATATGCTGAAATTATTTGACCAGAAGTCATATTATTCTGATCTCCTATTATATGGCTAGAAACATATATTTAACTTTTATTTATCCTAAAGATAAATGATCCAAAGCCATGAAATTCTAAATTTCCATCATTGGCTCGAAGCCATAAGACTAATTAACCTAAAACCATGAGAATCAAACAGCCTTAAAGCCATGAGAATCAAACAGCCTAAAGCCATTAAAACTAAATGGCCTGAAGCCATAAGTTTTAATTTCACTGTAATATCATAATTTATAAATTATTGTGCATAGTCATTGTTGTAATCATGATGGCTCAAATTCTCACTTGAAGTGGAGAAATATTATTGAAGAGAATCACAAAAGGAAAACTATTAGGCAATATGTTGAAAATTCATGATATTGTGATATTTTGCTCCCCACTATTTTATAGTTTATAAGGTTTTAATATCTCATACAATATCTTTAAATATTTCATATAATTTACTATTTTGCATAGTAACTGAAATTCACTATTGTATACAATGATTTATTATTCCTTACAGTAACTAAAACATGATTGCACAATAATTTACTATTACAGACAGTGATTTATACTTATAAGATATTTGATCCTTTAGTCTTCTATACCCATGAAAGAGGTATAGGTCTTGTTCACACCCAAAAATGAAGGGGGATAAGAGAGTGACATTTGTTATTATTAATATTATGGGCATGAAGGCTTATGTTTCAAATATTGTATGATACAATAAAATTTTAGTAGCATTGGAAAAATATTGTCTAGAAGACAATAACTTGCAGAGATTTATGTCGTATAAATCTAAAGGCTAATAGTCCTGGAGACTAATTAGCATATTTTTCCCAATGTTATAAAAGAGACTAATGTTCAGATTATATATGATAGTATAAATTTGATTGATGGCTTCGAAAGAGCTAATATTTTGTTACCTGATGGAACAAAATTATGCATTAATAATGCATTTTATTCTAAGAAACTTATTGAGTTTGAAATATATCTGTAGAAATAGATATCATATAATAAACACATGCTATTGCAAACTATAAGTTTACAAATAATAATACAAATTAGAAGTTTGATGTAAAACGGAAGTTTACAAATAATAATTGTAAACTAGAAGTTTACAAATATAGCAAATCAAATGTTTGCTAATGCTGCCAATGAGATATTAAAGAAGCAATGAGCTACAGAGAAATATGCTCATCTTTATTTTGAAGCCAAGGCTCAAGAGAAATACATAAGCTCATAAGGTAATGTAAAGCTTACCTTTTGTTGTTATTATTATTTACATTTATTGTGACTCCATCTTATAAATCTGTTGCCATGAAAATCTTGTGTTGGAGAATTTTCATATGTGTGATTCTAAATCTGTGTGATTCTAAGTTATTTTAATTATGAATATTTTCATATGTGATGGACTATATATTTTGTATATATAAACAAATTGAAGTATATTATTAGATCATCTAGTGATGTAATATTATATGTTTATTTCTGAAGAATCAACATGTTTTTTCTTTTTGAGGTTTAAAGGATTTGAAAGTAATTTTGACATATAGATTTCATACTCGAGGAGGAGATTGTTAGAAAATAAGTGTGAGTTGAGTTATAATACAATACAAGTATGAGCTAATTTTTGAAAAGTTGAAAAGTTATATACTTCTCACACAAAGTCTAATAGATCTCCCAAGATGAATGTCAGATAATTTATGGAAATTGAAAAGTTTATGATTGGTTGAGTTATGTTACAGTAAACCAGAAGTTTACTGATTTAAATAAATTTATTGTTGGCATGACTTGTTTGATCATCCGAGTCATATATATATCATGCAAATAAGATTATGTATTAACATCAATTGAAGAACCAAAAGATTCTTCATGAATAACCAACATATTGTTTATGTATTATGTATTGTTTGTTCTCAAACAGATTTGACTATGAGAATATCATTGGTCATGATTGGTAATGGATATATGGAAATATATCAAACATTATTATATGGGCTCATTGAAATGACATGTAAACCATACAAATTTGAAAGATGCATCGATAAGATGGTTACATGCGAGATTATTATCTTGCAACCTGAAGTTTGTAAAAATGATTGCAATATGGAGTTTGCAATAATGTTTGGTGTTTGAATAAATTAAGCGCACAATTTCCAAATTACATGATCCACGAATCATATATTAAAGCCTCCATAGATAAGTTGGATGAATGCTTATGAGAACAAAATTTATGTGTTGGTATATTTGATCTTGTATGTTGCAGCATTTATATAAGCCAACAAAATTCTCTCTAGAAAATTGGTTTTTGGTCAGTAGCAAGATTAATTCCATCTTAAAAGTTTTTAATGTGCAATATTCGACCATAATGCACATAAATGGATAAATGTTGTGCAAGTACATCCTTTTTGTTTGTCTCTAAATGAAACAGAATGATGTTTCTAAAGGAAACAAATGGATTTAGGAGACTTACACTGCATGATTAGTCAATTGTGATTTGATATAGTTTTCCCAACATGAGGGGGAGAAAATAAGCAATTGGGTAAATAGATTAGCTAGAATGAATTATCATTGGCTCATTTTGATCCTTGTACAAAATAATGTGAACTGGAAGTTCAAAAGATAATTCATTTATAAAATTTAGTTAATCGCATGCCAGAAGCATTTACTGACCCAAAGAAAGTGACAAAGTCACATGTCCCAGCTGCCAATGCTCTTATTGATGTCCTTGAAGGACAATTTATTATAAATGAATTGAAAGTATGCCTGAAGCATGGTAGGTCCATCGGTTTCAAAGATATAAATCCTCGAAAGAGAAAAGGAGCTAAGAATATAGATGATTAATTAAGAAAAGTTAATTAGTTGCTCCAGAAGAGCCATCTCCTGAAGAGATATTATCTCTAGTAGAGATATCTCTAGAAGAGAATGTTGTAGTCCCGGAAGAGACCTAGGTACCTGAAATATATGAAAAGTATGATATCTCAATAAATTATGTTATGGATAGAATCCGATGGGACCGAAATAAAGTCAATGTTGACGACATCTTTGCTTATAATATAGCATAGGATGTAAGGAATGATATGAGGATCACGAGCCAAAATCCATTATCGAGTGCCAATAGTGAAAGAATTGGCCCCTATGGAAAAATGCTATTAATGCTAAATTAAAATTACTGGCAAAACGAAAAGTCTTTGGACCTGTTGTCCATGCACCTGAAGATGTAAAGCCAGTTGGATACAAATGGGCTTTCGTATGAAAGAGAAATGAAAAGGGTGAAATTATAAGATATAAGGCAAGCCTTGTAGCCCAAAAGTTTTTACACAAAGACCTGTTATTGATTTTTAAGAAATATATTCACCAGTAGTGAATGCAAATACCTTTTGTTATTTGATTAGCCTAACAGTAAAAGAAGAGCTTGATCTGCACCTAATGCATGTTGTATGTTGTAACTGCTTATTTGTTTTGGCTTACTTAAAAGTGATATTTATATGAAAGTTCCTGAAGGACTCGTGGTGAGAGAAACATATGTCTCCGAAGGATTTAATGTACCAGAAGTACGAATTCCTGAAGGATTTAAGATGTTAAAAAAACATCTAATTCAAGTTTTTAAGCACAATACTCAATTAAGTTAAATAAGTCCCTTGACCTGAAGCTATTAGGGCGCATGTGGTATAATCATTTCAAGGAATATTTGTTGAAAAAAGGGTACAAAAAATGACCCAATATGTCCATGCATCTTTATGAAAGGATATAGAAATGAGTTTGATATAATTGTTGTTTATGTTGATAATATTAACATCATTGGAACTCTTGAAGAGTTTGAAAAGGCAATTAATCGTTGAAGAACTACTTGGTCTAGAAGTACCGTGTTTTACTATTATTGGAATACTAGTATATCATGCTGCATAGAAGATGAAGAATGGTACTAATGTATCAGACTTATTACCAAGAGATATAGTTCGTCACCAACACAAAGACATTGGAAGTAATGTAGTCATCAGGGGGAGTAAATCAGATACAATTAAGAATGACAAGTTGATATACGCTGTACTATTTTTCCCTTATATAGGTTTTGTCCCACTGGGTTTTTCTAGAAAGGTTTTTAATGAGGCAGCATTGGACAGTATATCAATGGATGTTGTACTTTTTTCTTTGGCTAGGTTTTTATCCCACTGGGTTTTTCCTAGTTAAAGTTTTTAATGAGGCACATTCATAATGAACATTCAAGGGGGAGTGTTATGAATATTCCAATATTGGTGTGAATGTCCACAACCTTTTCAAGAAGAGTCTTTTAGAGTTTTTAAAGCCATGTAACCTATGACATGAATGACATGAGAGTTTTATATGACCAATGTAAATAACTTAAAAAACCTCATAATATATCATTATGTAAATTTATTCTTTTGTAACTCTTGTAATGGAAGTGAAGGGTTTATTGCCTATATATAGTAAGCATGTATCAAAAGTTGAAAAGTACAATAGAAAGAAGAATCACTCTCTCCTTGCTCTTCATTTCTCTTGCATTTCTTCATCTTCTTCATCTTAATCTCTCTTGTTATTTTACTTAGTTTCATAACAATAATCTAATTGAATTTATTTTTATATAACAATGACTTTACTAATTTTATTGATTTAATATCACTCCAATAAATCCAATACTTAATATCAGATCTCATATTCATAATAGACAACGTTATTTATAAATCACATTGTGACTAGTATAACATTAATTTTTTAAATTTCACATCATTTGTAAGAATCCCCCTGGCCACCTAAAGAATTAATGACAACACATCCCACATAAACAGGTAAATACTGTGAATTTTTTTCCCCGAAAAATACTTGGGAGCATTTGGTTAAAAAATGTGGATTAAATGGCCCTTTTGTTGGTAATTGATACATCAGTTTGTTCACATTGTATCTATCCCTTACTAAAACGAGATCTTATAAAAGTTCAGGATCTGTTTCAATAACTGTCACCAAAATCACTTTCCGTTTATAGTTAAAATTTATTTTCTGTGCATCTGTTGTTGAACGGATACATATCCCACCTATGATATGTCAACTCAGCACTATTAACAGCACAGCTAAGATTTAGTGTTCGCGTCGTAGAATAGCCAAATGAAAACGTGCCCTTAAACATTAAACATCACGTATGATTGAATAACGTGAAACTGTTCCAATTCAGTCACATACATTATACATAGAATGTAACATTTGTCAAATATACCACCAATTTAATACCCAAAAAAAAATATAATGCTTTCTTCAAGATTTAACCCAAAACGTCGACCAAATGAATATTAACATCAAACCGGGTGTAGCCCTCCCTTACATCCTCCCCTATGGAAGGGTATGTGAACGAAATAACAGGGGGTATGTGCAACAAAATCCACTGCTCCAACACTGTCACAAATAAAAAAAAATAACAATAAATAACAAAAGGTCGACTGATCCAGGGACTCGCAAATTGAGAAACATGTAGTTAATCAAACTTGTGAAATGTGCATTTTTTCCAATCAAATTAGGACAAGTAAATTTAGAAACAAGTTACAAGTGTTAATAACATATTAGTTACAGGACCAATAAATAATGTGTAAACAAATCCACTTATTTTTTCCCTTTCAAAACAGTGCACCCGTTCTACCAAAAGAAAAAGAAAAATAATAACAGAAGAGGAGGAGGTATAGAGCAGACGCCTAAAGTTGAAATCAAATGTTGGCCTCAAGAATACTATAAAATTATCATGAAATGGCAAAAGAATAAAGGGGGAAAAACAATTTATGTCATTGAAGAATATGCATATCACGTCCTGAAATCTATAGATACAAGCATATAACATTATTCTTTTTGCTAGCAAGAAATATGAAATTTAGATGTTCTCCAAAACAAAGGGAAACGGAAAGTAGCTAAACTTGGCTCAAACTTACCACAGAAAGCAATGGCCCCTGTTTAAATTTTCCATGAAACGACAATCCAATTGGCTTGGGATTGTCCCCTGGGCCTCTGATAAATCCACTGTAACATATAAATGCAAGACAGCATAAATCAGTCCAGGGAAAATGATGCTATCTTGACATTTCATCAAAAAAAGATATTGTGCATAAATTATTTGGCATTAAAATTTACATAGGAAAAATATGAAGAGATTAGCCAGTTCACTATTTTCAGACATCAACTCACATTAGCGAAGTAGATATCAGAGGAGTTCTTCTTGTGTCATATATGGCAATCAGGCCTCTGTAAGCCTCATCTCCATCTTTAAAGGAAACAGCCAATCGCTCACCTGAATTATCCCAAGCCATCTTTTCAATGCCAAGACTGAATAAAAAAATAACAAGAGAATCAATAGTGATACCACCTCTACCAATGAAAATCATATCAGGCAGAACCAATAACTTAAAGAGAGGGGAAAAAACTGATTGAGGAATTTATCCCCTCCCCGAAAAACAAAGGCTAAAAGTAGAATCATACCAGTCGCTGCATATATCTCATCCTAGCATTAAAAAAACTGGCTAAAAAACTGATTGAGGAATCTATGTTCAGATGCATATATCCCATCCTAGCATTAAAAAAACTTTTTACAAAAAAGTGGAACAGAACCGAAACTATTCTAAATATAGTAGCGATACCAAATGAAAATTTCTCTCTACCTGCCTGCCAGTGACATTATCTCTGGCAAATCAACAGGTAACAGATGTGCATCTGAAAGGATAATCAACTCATCAGTTTATCACTCTAATTTCAAAGAAAAATTTTCCAAGCTGAGAGGTGATAGGCAAAACATGACAGAAAATATGTTATTTTGATACTACAAACTTAACTATTACTGCAAGGAAGACAATATTTCATCTTATCAATCAGATTCAATCAATACCATTCCAGAAGTATATCATTTAATTGATGTCAGCAAACAAAATACAAGATAAGTGCAAGCTGTTGATAATCTTGCAGGAGAGTTTTCCTCATACCCTCTCTGGCCCATTTTTAGTGGTAGGCAATAAATTGAAATACAATAGCAGATTCCTCAACTATTTTTAATTGTTTCATTCTTGTTTGTCCATACATTTTTCTTAGAATATCACAAGCCATAACATATCATCTGCACAAAAATAGAAAATATTTAATCAACTATCTACTAATTTAATCAACTTATTATTTAGCACCCAATACTTCCGTCTTTAATCACATAAACAACTCAACATAAGAAATTCCAAACAAAAGGCCATATACCTAATGAGGGAGGCTTTGATGCAAAGTGAACAGATCCCAAGGCTGAAGATTCAGAAAAAGCAAGCAATATCATACGCCCATCAGGATCCCATGTTGCACCCTGATAGCACATCATTGATGGCAGGAAACATTGAAGACGATACAGTAACAAGATGGTCAACAGAAAAAATTACAGCAGTTCTATATTGTCAGCTGACTTAATGCTGAAGAGATAAGTTGCAAGGAAGAAAAGTGACTACCATCAGGATATGCCAATACAATGTAACTTAGAAGACTCATCAAGCTTAAAAGTCTTGTCTGAAAGAAAATTATGAACTTTCCTCTCTTAAATTTCTCAGAAGTATATCTTATAACTTCTATTGTTTAGACTCGTGAAACTTGGGTAACCTAATGTCCAATTCCTAACTTGCAAAGAAACTGTTGTATGGTTTTGATACTATTCAATGAACTCTTCAAAAAGAAATTTGGGGAAAAAATGATGACTTAACATTGTCCTTCGGTGATTCTCATGTTTCCTTCACCAAATAATGGGTGTAACATTGAGGCTAAAATTCTAAGTAGTAAAAGCCAAGAACTTGCATCAAAGAAATATGAAGGTTATTGAAGCAAAATCTTCTTGTTTTTTATTTGGTCCGGTATAGCAATCTAATCTAATTAATAAATAATCCCCAAAAACATGAATTTAGACCTCATATACCTTTACAAATCCGCTGGTTGATGACCATTGTTCAGAAGCCCAAGTGTTTGTCTCCCAGAGATAAAATGTTCCATCACTGTCAAGGAACAATAACATCAAGATATGATTCTACAATCTATGATCGGTTAATTTCTACATGTTCAAATGAAAATGAGACTTTTATAGCATATGACATACAATTTTGAAGCAAAGAAGTAATCTCCAGTAGGTGACCACTTCAGCATTGATATGCCCCCTAATCCCCGCCGAATTGGTGTCCCCACACCTACAGATAATATGCCAAAAAAACAAAAATTTAAGAGAGCAGGGAGAAACCTCATACATGATGATTGCGATAATAAATTCATAAAGACAATCCAAGGTTTTAGTCCTCATCCTCTTACTCCTCAAACTTCCAATACTATGAGACAATCAACTCATAATCCTAACATAAAATAAGCAAGAATAAAAAGGAATAGTCATCAAGAAGAAAGGGATATCAATGTCACATTATACAAAATTAAGCAGTGATCTTGACCATACCTTGAGCAACGTCCCACACAGTGAAAGAGGAGCTCTCATACGAAGCAGAAGCTAAGTATGTGGAAAAAAAGTCAAGAAAATTACAAACGGAAATTGAAGTTTCACTGAAAACTTAAGTATATACCCCAAGTCACAGTTACTAAAACCCAAAGAGACCCATAAAAAATGAAATTCTCATCCAGAAAACATATAGCAATAACAAGTAAAGCTAGTGGTATATTTCATAGGATATCTTCCATCTGGACTCCATGTAAGAGCACTAATATGTTCATTGTCCTCACTGCAAAGAAAATCTGCCAGGATATAGCGAATTCCAGTGCCTCTTGATAAACTTCCTACAAAGGAAGCTGCCCCAGATCTAACAGATGCTGAATTCCCCGGATAAGAAGCAGCCCATATGCATATTCCACCCCTGAAAAGTAGATTTCCTTATGTATTATTTAATAATGCACCATACCATTGGTAGGCCTACAAACAAAATTTTAGTAAAAACCACGCACAAACGGCAAGTTCTCACTTGCAACCTACAGAGAGCATCCGCCCACCATTAGGCCTCCACTCGAGTACTCTAACATCTCTCTGGTACTCATTGGTCAAAAAGATTGGATCCTTCGCTTCTGTTCATAATATCAATCAGATAGGAAGCGAGAAAGTAAAACCATTAAAACAAACACTAAACACCTAATAGTTTAGATAAGTAAACTACCTGAATCTTCATAATCACGAAGTATAACTTGATTTGGCCCAGAGATAAATGCAATTATATGCTTATTCTGGTGCCAGCTTACTCCTTGAATATCAACCTCTGGTAGCAAATGCACCTACAAATTGTTCAAACAACAATATAGCGTACATTACTACCACATTGCATGTATATCATAAAAATCACCTCGCATCAAAACACATTTTTTCCGTTTTATAAAAGAGAGGACGACGTACATCATTAGGGCGAAAAAGGCGTCTAAAGGACTCATCAACTAGCCCTTGCAAGATAGCCAATGGGCCTTTCCTTTGGACCCCATCCCCGGCAATTCTTCCGTCTTGTTCAGCATCATTATCAGAAGGCGGTGATACGAGCTGTTCTGGCTGAAATGGCACAGGGCTAAACACCAATCCCTATGCGAAAACCAGAAATGAAAGAACAAAATCCAAGTAAGTCACCCTATCAAATTCACTCACACAACACAATAAGACAAAATCATTCGAATAAGATTAAAAAAGGTTCCAAATAAGCATAATTTACAAGAAGTTTTCCGTAGGTGTCCTTTGCTTGATCGTCCGAGAGGGTCTCCGCAGTAACTGCAGATTGAAAGAATTAGAAAAGTAAAAAGATCAACGGCAAGATGCACCTGGAATGAAGAGAAGAGAGAGAGAGAGAGAGCGAGCGAGTGAGCGATACTTAGGTCACGATTGACTTCGCAGACCGTGACAGAACCAGGAGGAGGGAAGGAAGGCATGTCTGAACGGATTTTTGGAAGCTCGAGAGTGAGTGTAGGGTTTTAGCTCAGATCAGCTTTTCACTCATCGACTAGCCGATTGAGGTTTTACTACGAGTATTGCTTTCCCGCTTTTTCCTTTGTTTTATTTTCTCACACCTTCCGGCACTACCCGCAACTCACGTGCGGGGACGTGCCTATTCTCTCTATCCTCGTTCCTCACTCGGTCACTCCTCAGTCTCTGGTCTCTACCTCCTCTCCATCTGCAGTTCTCACTCACCCAAAAGCTCTCGCCGTCGCCTCTTCTCCTTGTCCTCACTACCTCGGCGAATCGACGCTGTCCCAGTGTTCTAGTATCTCTCCCTCCTCACCTCTGCTCGGAGCCTCTTTGCTCTCAGGAGTCAAGCCTTCATTGTCACCCCTTGCTTATTCTTTTTAATTTTACAGCTTGTATCCTGATTGCTCTCCGCCTCTCTGTGTTTTCTGGATTTTCCAATTATCTTTTCGGGCATATCCATTTTGCACTCGATATTATTGATGGTAACATTTCACCAAAATTTTGTGCAGGGAAGGAATTGAAATGCTTGTACTCCCTCACTGTGTTAAGTTGTTTGCACTTCCTATGATGCTTCTTAACCCATTCAGTCTGAATCAATGAGATGAAGTTCTTGGCTGTTTTTAGATATAGGATCTTCCCGTCCCAGGTTTCGCTTGAACCTTCAACAAGCTCACCCACGGTTTCATTTGGCCTATTTAACTGTCTCATTCAAAAGAGATGGAGGAAACCGACTGTTTCTGCCCAAACTCGTTTGGAAGACAGGGTAATAGACTCCAAGATAGACAAACTCATGAACCACCTTAATAAACTCAAGATTATTCTCAAAATCCACCAACTGATGTCAAATCGTAGGCGCGGTCCCTTTGTGTCCGTACAGATGATGTCCCGATGGCGGAGCATCATTGGGCTTAATGTCAGCATCGGGTCATTTATTCACAAGTATCCACATATTTTTGAGGTTTTTCCACACCCAATCCGGAGGAATTTATGTTGTAGATTTACCAGCAAAATGAAAGCCTTGATAAAGGAGGAAGAGGATGCTATAGAACAGCAGGAACTGGAGGCTGTGAGGAGGTTGAAGAAGCTGTTGATGATGTCCATAAATGGGACACTTCATATACATGCATTGAGGTTAATTAGAAGAGAATTGGGTTTGCCTGATGATTTCAGAGACTCCATACTTGGGAAATACATTGGAGATTTCAGATTGGTGGATTTAGAGAATGTGGAATTAGTGGATAGAGACGAAGAATTTGGAGTGGCTGAAATAGAGAGATGGAGGGAGAAAGAGTACAGAGAGAAGTGGCTGAGTGAATTTGAGACCAAGTATGCATTTCCCGTCAACCTCCCTACTGGGTTTAGAATTGAAAGAGGTTACAGAGACAAGATGAAGAATTGGCAAAGGCTTCAATATACAAAGCCTTATGAGAGAAAAGAAGCCATTCGTGTTCGTACATGTGGAGGGGTTGAGCGGTATGAGAAGAGAGCAGTTGCTATTATTCACGAGCTGTTAAGCTTAACAGTGGAGAAGATGGTTGAGGTTGATCAATTAGCCCATTTCCGTAGGGATTTTGCTATTGAAGTAAATGTGCGTGAAGTACTGCTAAGGCACCCAGCGATATTCTACATATCTACTATAGGCAAAACTCAAACAGTGTTTCTTAGGGAGGCATATAGTAAAGGGTGTTTGATTGAACCTAGTACCATATACAATGCACGTAGGAAAATGTTGGATCTTGTATTGTTAAGGAACAGGAAGACCAAACAATTGCTGGCTTGTGATAAATTCAGGGGAGGGAGCGACAATGAAATGTGTGCAGGGAATGAAGACGGTGAAAAAGAGTTAGATAGGGTGGTCACTTTATTTGAGAGTTCTGATCACCCATGATATTGCAGATAGTACGAAGCTCATTTTAAACTCTACTGATCATAAGAGGCGATGGGGCATACGAAGCAGTTAATCTCACCCCGCAGTATTTTTAATCGAATCTGCAGCTTTCACTTAGATTTTTTTTTTTTTTTTTGATATGACTTAGATTTGTTAATGAATTCATTGCTGGAACCAATTTTAACTTTTGACGCAGGTTTTATATGCCGGGCTATGCTGTTTTTCTTTTCTACTCCTAGTCGGAGTTGAGTTTAATTCTAACTGTAAGAAATAATATTTTTATATTTATCAGTTTTTATCTACTCCCTCAGCAACAATCAAATAATGGAGGGGATAAAAAACATTAAGGAAAATCTATATGGTGTTTTAGAAAATACATCTCATATTAGTAATTCAACTAACTTCTTTAATGTAATCAAGATAGTTAAATATATCTTATATTAAGGATAAGGGGAATACATTTATTTTTTTATTGCTAAGGATCTGCTTTGTGACCAAAAGATTCTATAAGTTGTTTTTGGCAAATCAATATTCATTTTTTGTACTATTTATTCATATATAATAATCACAATGTCACATACAATCTACAAGAAATACCAATACTCCCTCCGTCCCCATGTATAACCTCTATATAAGATCTTTTTATTTATTGGAATGGGTTCGCTCTTTTTATTTTGACTTTGTCTCAATAGTACGTGAGTTTTTACCAATTTTGCCCTTATTTTCTCACATCATTTATTTACTATATATTTGTTTTGCTCATTTTCTCATCATTACACTTTTTCCCTTGTCCATTTATAAATAGAGACATTTTTTAAAAAAATATTTCCTCAACATTTATTAATTTTAAGTTGTTTGATATTCAGAGTATATGGAAAAGTAGTGGGCTATAGATAATTTTGAGATTGAAAAATTACACGGACCTTTCTGAACAAAATTTAACCAAGCATTAAAAGAGATCCCCTGAGGGTTGGAGCTTCCCGCCAAAAGAGAATTGAGAAATTTGACGAAGTTCAGGAAGATACCAACACGCATGGCAGAACAAAATTGAAACGCTAACGCATAAATTGGGCCCTTTTGTTCCCGTTTCTTCAAGTCTATCCCGCTAAGAGTTGCAGAAGTTCCTCACCTTCGTCGATATGTTGACATTTGAGACGTTCAGATGCATTTAAGAGACTGATAATGAGTCCCACTATGACCCATTTGATGAACTAGAAGGACAAGATTTTGAGCTTCAGAGATATCTGCTCCCTGGACGGAGGGAGTACAACATATGGGTAGTTGTATCATGTAACCGTCTGGGAGAGGATTTTCTCCCTTTCAAATTTTCTACCCATCCCTCATTGTCAGATCTGGACCGTCGAAAACTGGATCCAACGGTCCAGATTTAAAAAAAAAAAATTTTGTTTTTTGTCTTTTTCGAAAAAGACAAAAAACAAAATTTTTTTTTTTAAATCTGGACCGTTGGATCCAGTTTTCGACGGCCCAGATCTGACAATGAGGGATGGGTAGAAAATTGCATGTGAGAGAAACCGGACCCGTAAGCGTCTATTCTGGCATCTTGACGTATACTAGTGATCGTCACAGAAAACCAAATACACGATCGGTCTGGCCTGCGCAGGCAGCAAGATAGTATGGAATATTGCTGAT
The DNA here is from genome assembly GCA_034222035.1 of Acacia crassicarpa. Taxonomy (NCBI): domain Eukaryota; kingdom Viridiplantae; phylum Streptophyta; class Magnoliopsida; order Fabales; family Fabaceae; genus Acacia; species Acacia crassicarpa. The sequence continues at coordinate 63,255,950 of JAWXYG010000002.1, read as the reverse complement.
TGGAGCGGCGGACCTTAGAAGCTCTAACTAATTAGTTTTGGCTTTCCGCTTGCAATGTACTTCAGTGGATCATCAGTACTATTTATCTGACGGTGTTGTTGAAGGTAGCATCAAAAATTCAAAGTACATGGATTAAATCCAAGCTAGTGTATAAAACAAAAGATGCATTTAATCACATGAAATTAGCTGATGCAGTAAAGGGACTACAATGTGGGTAGCGATTAGGACGGAAATTCTCATCCATCTTTTCATCTGCAGCAAAAGTAATTTTTCTCAACAATGAACGGCTGAAATTAGCAAGATACTACGAGGCTCAGGCACCGAGAAGACAAAGGTACAAAAATATAAACTCTATATATTCGGTTGAATCATCCGGAGTAGAGGCCTTGCATTTGCAGATTTTGCTCTCGTATACAAAGGAGGAAAACCGCCAACTACAAGTCTCTGCCAGCCTCACCTATTCTCTAAAATCCCTTTTTCTTCCTATAATCCGTTGACACATCTTCATTTCTGTATATGCATTTCAACATACAATCCATCAAATCATTCACAAGATCTGCACCATAGCATGAGAGGATTGATCCCAATTTGCACAGAAATCAGTCTTGAATCTGGTCAGGTTCTGAGAGAATTTATCCCTATTCTTTGAATCCAAGCTCTGTGTCACATCTCTCATAAGCTTCTCAAAGCACAATGAAAGCCGCTCCTGTAGATCCGGTCGCTGCATAACAATTCCAAAACAACATCAATCACATTTTCCTATTCCTCAACTGATGATCATCAAAATGCTTTGCTGATAAAAAAAAATAAAGATGCTCTGATGGGCCAGCCAGTAATGGTTCAAAACCGAGCCACATTGTGTGTGTGGGATGGGGTGTGTAAACGAGTGAGAGGTCTGTTGGTCAGAAATATATTGGGAACGAGGACAAGCATATGTTTGGAGAGCCTAGCACACTTGAATTGCTAGAGTTGGAGTCTTTACTGCTATCTTCGTTTTTAGTTCCCTGGTTAAACTTACACTCTCCCAGGGTATAGCTATTTTGAATCTCATCGCCCTTTCACCAATTAATCTAAAGGATTTGCATGATTAGTTAATAAGATTAGGGTAATGGCTTTATTACTTTTTCTACTGTCAATTAACTAAAACATCTGCACTCAGATTGTGATCATACTATACATTCAAGTGGGTGGCTTAAATCATGTGTAAAACCCACTCCATATCTTTCTATCCACTATAATTTATTTGGACTTGGCTTTTGTCTTTTTCTTTTACTGTCCGCTTCCATCTTTTACCCCCTTTATGACCATTTTTTTCTTCTCTTATAAAAAGAGGAGAGAGAAAGATGAAAAGGAAATATTAAATGTGAATCATTAGATCTTGATCCAATGGTTATAAAGGAGATAAAGGATAGGAGCGGACAATAAAAGAAAAGGATAGAAGCCAAGTTCAATTTATTTCTATCTGTTTCTACACACTTAACATCATAGAAGTGAACTTAATGATGCCTTCTACGCTTACAATTAAAATTTTGCTTCATACTGTAAACACTTGAACAATAGATGGTGATTTCTCATGTTACTGTGGGGGACCCTCTGGCCACAACAGGTAGTTGACTGTTTTATCGCACCAAACAGATAATTTTCAGTCATAGATTATTATGCACGGTCCAGTTCCAGTACTTGGATTCAGTTAAAAGTATTAAATGGAATAAGCCATCAGTCAAATAACAATCAAATGACAATATGAATGATCTACCCGCCATATTTTGGGTCATATGTTGATCCAGAATACCAATTAGGCAGGGACCATAAGCGAGATCAATATAAGCAATAATATATCCCGAGCAAGAAGGAGGCGTAGATAGATTGCATTCAACTTACATATGAAGCCAAAATTTGAGCCTTGATATTCGTGAACATCTGCAGGCAAAATGGCTAGTCAATATGATAGCATAAACCCAGATATTAATGTTTACAAGGTCATCAAAGATATCGTAAGGAGGGATAAAAGATATGAAAACTGAAAAAGCTAAGAAAATCACTCTTACCTACAGTGTTCATTTTCTTGATATAATATATTCAAGATAATAACATTAATCCCAGATAGAGCCAAAAAGTACCACATTCAAATATTTTACAAGCAACACAGATGAAAGGCTGGTGTTTTTTATCATTTAATTACACCATATTTCTACTCCGTAATTTTGCCTGGAAGAATCCTTAAACTATCAGCCCTGATCCGTTTTCCTCAAGAAATGTAACACTGAAAGTAATTGAAACGTAAGGGCATTCCACTTCAGTTTTGTTGAATGAACTGAAATATTTATTGCCTCCTGAGAATTAATAAAATCTTCCAAAAATGTGTCATTAGCCTCTTTTCCTTACTGAGGACATTTTGAGACAACAATATTATTCTGAAACCAATGAATAAAAGAGAGTATCTTTATAGTAAGCCTAAAGCTAACTCTAGAATCTAATTTAATCTAATCATATCAAAATAATTAAGATATAATATCCTAAGATATAATATATCCATATCTAATCCTAAGATATAATAAAATAGCAATTAATCTAAGTAATCTAAAATAAATGGACAATATTCCTACACTTCGTTGGATCATAGACGTTATTCATGTCCAAGTCCAACTTGATTATACAACTTTCAAATGCAGATTCAAGCAATCCTTTTTCTCAACACATCCACAACTTGAAGATTTGTCAAGTGGACATGATACATCCTCTTACATCATCATAAGTAGGGTTGATAGCCAAGCGAAGAGTGTAGATACGACCTTTCTCCAATATTTTTCAATAGGCTGCTGCATCCTCAGTGCACTTCCACGCATGAGAGTCATAGAGATCAAGTTGTTGCTAATACCTGATGAACATATTGTAAAGTTTAGCAATATTCATATCACCTTGTTGCAATTCATGAATAAGCCCATTGATTTGCAAAATAGCAGCAGTATTTTCTCTGGCAGAATAGCAGCTTTTAATAACACCCCATACTCCTGCAGCAGTTGGAAATAAGAGGTAGTTTTGGCCAATATCTGAAGTCATGGAATTTATGAACCATGACTTGACAATATTCATTTTTGCATACCAGATTTTGTATTTGGATTCTGTTTGAGTGGCTTAGCAGCTAAACATTGGGGTAATCCTCCTTTCCTTTGCCAACAAAATACATCAGAACGCCTATTATCTCGCAAAACCATTGAAGATAATTGTTCCCATTGAAACAATGAGTTGTGATAGAGGAAAAAATGAGCCTGAAACTCCATCCTCAGTCTTAGAGGCATCTGTGCTTATGGCATTTAAAGCATAGAAGGAGCCAAAGTTTATCATGGCTTAATGAGAGAGATACCACTTGGAGTACAAGTAAAATTACCCCTTGGAAGGACTTAAAAAAGGCCAAATGAGAGTCTGACAAGAAATTGACAATAAATCGATGATAAATTGAAGCTGGCTCGAGAAATTGGATCTTGTGAGAAATTCTAAGATTGAGACTGTGAGTGATAAATCAGTAATCTGAATTATATTCCACTGAACCAATTGTACACATATATATATACATGGAAAGATAATAAACTATCAAAGAAAATGAAGACTTTTGCTGAGTGTGTTAGGTAGACAGCTGAGTGTTTGCTGAGTGTGTTAGGTAGACAGCTGAGTGTGTTAGGTTGTCTGGTGCTTTTCATAATTCAGATTCCTTCCTTTAGGTAGTGGAGATGACAGCTCATTGGAGAGAATAACTAATTATAATTTCTCTACACTCCCCCTCAAGTTGGACTATAGATGTCAATCAAGTTCAACTTGCTAATCAAATATTTGAATCCATCCTTTGATAGTCCCTTGGTTAGGATATCTGCGGTTTGTTCCTTAGATGGTATATATCTTAGATCAACAATACCCTTATCAACCTTTTCTCTTATGAAATGTCTGTCTATTTCAACATGCTTGGTTCGATCATGTTGGACTGGATTGTGAGCAATGTTGATTGCAGCCATGTTATCACAATAAACGTTGATCGGCAGATTTATGCACCTTTTTAAGTCTTCAAGGGTTCGCTTTATCCATATGGCTTCACAGATTCCCAATGCTACAGCTCTATATTCAGCTTCAGCACTACTTCTTGCAACTACACTTTGCTTTTTACTTCTCCATGTGACTAAGTTACCCCATACATAGGTACAATATCCAGAAGTGGATCTCCTGTCATCTTGATCACCTGCCCAATCAGCATCAGTAAATAGCTCTACATTCCGTTTGTCAGTCTTCTTGAACAGTAAGCCACGTCCCGGAGATCCCTTTAAATATCGAAGGATCCTATAGACTTCATTTAAATGCTTCTGCTTGGGGTCATGAGAATGTTGACTGACCATACTGACTGCAAATGCAATGTCTGGTCTAGTATGAGACAAGTATATCAGTTTGCCTACCATTCGTTGGTAGTTTCCTATGTCAACAGATTTACCGAGATTTGCTCCTTCATTTATTTTGTCAACTTGGATGGGTGTGTCACTAGGTCTACAGCCTGTCATCCCTGATTCCTTTAAAAGATCAAGTACATATTTTCGTTGGGAGATATAGATTCCTCCCTTAGATCGAGCAACCTCCATCCCAAGAAAATATTTCATCTCTCCAAGATCTTTGATCTGAAATTCTCGTGCCAGGGCCTTCTTGATTTGATTGATCTCTACCTCATCATCTCCTGTAAGGATTATATCATCAACATAAACCGTCAGAATAGTCATCTTACCATTATAGTGTTTAACAAATAATGTATGATCACTCTGCCCTTGAGTGAATCCATGTTTCTTCATAACTCGAGTGAATCTGTCAAACCAAGCACGTGGAGATTGCTTCAAGCCATACAATGACCTCTTGAGTTTGCAGACTTGATTAGGCTTTTTTCCTGGAAACCCTGGCGGTAGCTTCATATACACTTCTTCCTTGAGTTCTCCATTGAGAAAGGCATTTTTGACATCAAGTTGATGCAAACCCCAATCTAGATTTACTGCAATAGATAAGAGAATTCTAATTGTGTTTAGCTTAGCTACTGGTGCAAAAGTTTCTGTGTAGTCTTCCCCATAGATCTGTGTGAAACCTTTTGCAACTAATCTAGCCTTGTATTTCTCAAGTGTTCCATCTGCTTTATACTTTGGTGTGAATACCCACTTACATCCAACGGGCTTCTTTCCTTGAGGTAGATCCACTACATTCCATGTCTTATTTCGCTTGAGAGCTTCCATTTCTTCCATAACAGCTTGCCTCCATTCATGTGTAGCCATAGCTTCATCAATTGTATCTGGTACTCTGATGCTACCAAGATGAGAGATAAATGCTTTATATTTAGATGAAAGAGCCTTGTAGGAAACATGATTTTCAATGGGATATCGAGTACAAGATCTGGGCTTTTTCCTTACAGCAATAGGAAGATCAAGATCAGAACTTTCTGTTACCTCTGTTTCTTTTGAATCTGCTTCCGGTTCTGACTCTTGGTGAGTGCTAATAACTTGTGGCTCATTACCTTCCTTGTGTCGTCGTGTATAGATATTACCCCACTTGTTTGTGTCTCCCCCTGAAACTGGCACAGTCTTTGGCACGTTATCAGGATTATCAGAAGTATCAGGAGTAGAAGTATTAGGAGTAAGGGAGAGGCTCGGTGTATATACTTCAATAGTATGGTCAACTTCTGGTGTCTCTCTTGTCTGAAAATCATTCACATTCTCCCCCTGAATTTCAGACTGGGAAAAATAGGGAATTTTTTCATGGAAGGTAACATCACAAGTTACAATGAGACGTTTGGAGATTGGGTCATAACATTTGTAACCCTTTTGAGAGTGCGAATAGCCAAGGAATATACAACGGATAGCTCTCGGATCAAGTTTGTTACTGTGATGGAGATGAACATATGATGTGCAACCAAATACCCTAAGTGGTAGAGTGTTTTCCAAGTAGGGAAGGTTAAAGTATGTATGTAAGAGCTGGAGTGGAGTCTTATAGGACAATGGTTTACTTGGCATTCGATTAATAAGGAAGGTGGCAGTGAGAACAGCATCATCCCAATGATATTTAGGAACATTGCTACTGAACATAATAGCTCGTGCAGTCTCAAGAATATGGCGATTTTTCCGTTCAGCAATGCCATTTTGTTGAGGTGTATTTGGACAAGTGCTTTTGTGGACAATGCCATTAGCTGTGAGAAAGCTTGATAGGGCTTGATTGAAGTATTCAGTTCCATTATCAGTGTGGAGGATTTTTATATTGGTTTGGAACTGAGTTTGGATCATAGAGTGAAAGTTGAGGAAGGTTTGATACACTTCTGTTTTATCTTTTAATAGATAAACCCAACTGACACGGGTATGATCATCAATAAATGTAATGAACCACTTTGAGTGTGATCTGTTTGGGGTTCGTGAAGGTCCCCATAAATCACTGTGAATTGTGGAAAAAGGTTGAGATGGTTTATATGGAATTTTTTGAAATGAAGTACGGTGATGTTTGGCTTTTTCACATGAATCACAATGAAAAACAGATGCATTTTGATTGGAAATGAGAGAGGGAAACAGTTGTGACATGTAATTGAAATTGGGATGCCCTAAACGCTTGTGCCATAACTCAAGGTTGTCACTTCTGGGAAGAGACACTTTATTGCAAGATTGAATCTTGGGACTTTCAGTTTCACCCAGGTAATAAAGACCATCAAGTTCTTTAGCACTCCCAATCGTCGTCCCCGTCAGTAGATCCTGAAAAGAACAACAGGTAGCGAAAAAATTAACTCGACATCGTTCTTCCTTGGCCAATTGACTAACTGATAGTAAATTGCATTTTAGCTTAGGAACATGCAATACAGAGTGAAGAGAAAGTTCAGGAGAAACTTTAACAGTGCCAATTCCGGTGACAACTGATTCTGAGTCATCAGCAATCCGTACCGTCATGCCCTTAGTAATAGGTGTATAGGACGTAAAAAGAGTCTTATCATCAGTCATGTGATCTGAGGCACCTGAGTCAATAATCCAACAATTGCCTGTACACAAACCTTTTATTACAGCGAGGGCTTTAAAGAAGTTACCTCTTTTTACTACCGAGGCAGTAGGTTGTTTTGTAGTCTGAAGTGTGGCCAGCATATCCATGATTTTATTTAGTGGATCATCCTGGGGAGTCCCACCAGTTTTGGAAACTTCAGCTGCATAGCCTTTTCCTTTCCCTTTCCTTGGCTTCCAATCTGCAGGTTTACCATGAAGATCCCAACAGGTATCCTTTGTGTGCCCTGATCTCTTACAATGGTCACAGAATAGTTGATTTTTGGAGCCTCTCGGATTCGAGGAACGAGCAGTAAGAGCTGAGACTTCAGGAGTGGCAACAGCGGAATGATTTTGAAGCATTGATTTGCGTCTATCCTCTTCATTACGCAGGATAGAGTAAGCCTCTCGTACAGAAGGTAGAGGTTCTTGACTGAGAATCCGAGACCGAACATCATCATAAGCCATATTAAGACCAGCTAGCAACTCATATACTCGCTCTTCTTCTTTCTCTTTGCGATCTTCTCGAGCATCAGCCCCACAATGGTGTGTTCTATTCTTTAGAGCATCAAATTCTTGCCAAAGTGCTGATTTGTCGAGATAATAATTGTCGAGCGACATATGGTTCTGTTTTAGTTCCCACAACTTCTTTTTAATATCAAATATACGGGACCTATTCCCAACAGAACTGTATGTCTCTCGGAGTGCTTCCCAGATTTCAAATGCTGAAGGAAGATACATAAAGCTCTTCTTAATTGATGAGGACATCGCATTGATCAACCAAGAAGATACCAATGCATTTTCTGACTTCCATTTCCGAAATTCTTTGGTGTCTGATGTTGAGGGCTTTTTCGCCTCACCGGTGATATACTCAAGTTTATCCCGGCCATCTAGAGCAAGGATCATAGACTGAGACCATTCCCTGTAATTGTCACTAGTAAGTTTTTCAGAAACAAGAAGAGCAGTTGAGATATCATTGGGGCCAGATCGTGGTACGGATGAAAAGGCATCAGAGATAGTAGACATACTGATCTTCAAATTTCAGATATCTACCAAAGAGTAATGACTGTTTGGTACTTACAAATTACCAAAAAAAAATTGTTCAATTACTGAAAAATAATTTGGCTAAAAGACTTCTAAGCCCGACTCACTCCTTGTTCCTGCTTCTTGTTTTGAGGAAAAAACTGTAGCAGTAACACAGCAACACAGTGGAGAGAAACAGAGTCGATGACGATGGCGGACGATGCGACAGACAGTTGAGACTGATGTTACAGAGTCAGACAAGACTAGGTAACGTTTGGACAAGTTCTGATGATGTTGCAGTGGGCAATATCTCAGAATCTGGTACCTTCTTCTTCTCTCGTTCTTGCTGTTTCAGTTACCCACAACGTCCAGAACGCTGGACTTGCACTGACACAGCAAACCAGAACTTTGAATGAAGGAATTCTCACATACGCTCTGATACCATGTGAGTGATAAATCAGTAATCTGAATTATATTCCACTGAACCAATTGTACACATATATATATACATGGAAAGATAATAAACTATCAAAGAAAATGAAGACTTTTGCTGAGTGTGTTAGGTAGACAGCTGAGTGTTTGCTGAGTGTGTTAGGTAGACAGCTGAGTGTGTTAGGTTGTCTGGTGCTTTTCATAATTCAGATTCCTTCCTTTAGGTAGTGGAGATGACAGCTCATTGGAGAGAATAACTAATTATAATTTCTCTACAGAGACAATTAGAATATTGGACAATTAACTGACCTACGATAGTTGTGGACAAGTAATCTAACGGGTACCGACGATGAACTGCAACAAGGCCGACTTAGTTGGTGGTTGACGATGCTTAGCAAAACTAGGGATTGCACTGTTTTTGGAAGAGCAACCTAAATGTCAATTTAGAATGACAGTCGAACTTGATAGCGCCGATTGTGGAAAAGCCTCTGATTGTGATTGGTTGTTACTCACCAAGAATACAAATTGGAGACTCATCTAGTATACAAGACAGAATTCCTTGGCGGGAAACAGAGGACACATATCACACCTGATTATTGAGAGATGGAGAACCAAGGGTCGGTGTCGACAGTGTGAGAGCAGCAGACTAAGATTGCCGATAAGAAATGGACTGAACAACTTCAAACTCTACGTCAAAGAGGGAAAAAGCCCTGATTGAAACTAGGACTCGATTATCGCAAGGAAGCTCCGAGTAACACTTGAGACCTGACCGTCGATTGCTAGGCAAAGTCTCCAAATGAAAGTTGAGACTTGACTATGCCTGATGATGACGGGAACTGAGAAATGTCACAGGAATGTACAACCAACAATGACCGGAACGAGGAATGCCACAGGAACGCAAGTCCAACAATGACGAGAACGGTGGAACGTCACGCGATCTTCAAGTTTGACAATGATTGAACAGAAGAGCGCCGGTTATTTTTTCACATGTGTAGAGGAGACCAACTGACATTGGGTGCGATGACGGTGGATCACACGACTGGATTTGAGCTTTTCAATGCATAACTTGGACTAATGCTAGAGAGAAATTCTGAGAACATGAAGAGATTAGAACTTGACGCGACACTGACGTAACACGTACGGATGGTGAGATGTGTAAAGGTCAACATACAGACAGTCGGCAAACTGTGAAGAGGTCAACCCTATTGGTAGTCAAAATACTAATAGGGACAGACTAACCTGTGACAATACGGAAGGGGAACTCTAACAGCGCCAACGATGCTGAGAAGGGGTCGACTTGCTTGGTAGTTGACGACACTAGACAGATCGTAGAATTAACAGCGCCAATTGACAAAATGAAAAATATTATTCTGAATCCATAAATAAAAGATACTACCTCCAGTCCTAATTATAAGAGCTAGTTGACTTTCTTTGGAGAAATTAAGGAAGCTAAATAAATTACTTAATCATTTTATATGTTGTATATCCTTGGATTATATACTAGTTTATTAGTTACATTAATTCATTTGAAGGAAAAAAAAAATACTCTAAAGTAATTTAGTTAGCTTCCTTAATCTCCCCAAAAAAGTCAACTAGCTCTTACAATTAGGACCGGAGGGGGTAGTATATATGGGCTTTTATATAGGCAAACCTAAAGCTAACCCTAGAATATAATTTAATCTAATCAAATCAAAATAATTAAGATATAATATATCCATATCTAATCCCAAGATATAATAAATATTAGACTTAATAATAAAATATCTAAAATAAATTCACAATATCCCCACACTTACCCTCCTTAAAAGGATATCTTGTCATCTTTCATCGTATGTTTCTCTTTAGATTTTTATAGCCATGGCATGGCCAAGAATGTTTCTTAAGTTCTTTTACAATTTACATCATGGTTTTATCATATCAAATGAACACACTCTTTTCAGAGACTCAAGATATCTAGGCCATATAACAACAATGTTGAAAAGTCACCATATCAAATGCTCCAATTTGTACTTTAGTTCCGGATATTTTAAGTTGCCAATGTTCAAAGACTACGTTACCAATTCATATTTTCAATAGCAATGTCATAACAGAACTGTATGCTGAAGTTCATGAAACAAACCACTGCGAAAAATTTGAAGCCAATTACAATATAATATCACAATCATTTACCTCCTCACTAATAAGTATTAAGCTCAGCATTGCTCTGCTAAGACTCCACTGATTGCCACGGTCTTCCAACAAAACAATCTCAAATAGGGTTTTCAAAATCTAAGAGAAAATAAAATTCAAAGAAAAATAAGAACCCATAGAATAAGAAGAAACAATTAAAATGGACTCAGTCGAATTAGAAAGAACAAGGATATGAACGCAATCATCTAACTTTTATGCCTCTAACTTACTGAATGAGTAGGTCAAAAATTAAAAACAACATTTTGAGAATGAGGTCGCTGATACTTATAAATTGCTGTATCCAGTTACCCAGTTACTGCTTGATTTATTTACAACTGATATGGTTTTATGGAAAATCGATTAAGAAAAGGTATATTATGAATAAAAGTAAATTATTACCATACTTATATGTGACCATATTTTCATTCACATCATCTAACTGTCAAGTTGGCTTGTCCTATTTGCTAAAAAAAAAATTGTCTTCCCCTACTTTTCACAGTGCAAACCAAAAGTGAAAAATGTATCTTTGCAGCAAGCCCAGGATAAACTTACTCCAGAGAATAACATAGAGCAATCAGAGATTAGTTGAGCTATGTTCATTGCAGCAGGTGATGCAATTGACTCTGCGACAGTAACATGCACGAAATAAAATGTAGCCAAGTGGTCGATAGCAGAGGCACACTGCAAACAGAGAAGACAGTTGCAGAGCTAAGTATACAAATCAGATCGTATGCTAACTTAACCATGGTTGTTTCCCAGTTATAAGCAAATGAAGCTGGATATTTCATGGATCAAAGACTTTCTTCAAATAATTTAAGAATTGGGGGGGGGGGGTGTTAAAACGTGAGAGCTGAACCATAAGGGTTAAAAAAATGGTGCTTCTACCAACCTGTGATGATATATTCTCACTTAAATCTTTAAGGCCTGATTCGAGAGATCCGATGATATACATAAATGTGGTTTTATCCAAACTCAAAACAAATGACAAATGACTGCTGAAGAGGGTTTCCAAGAATGCAAAGTAAGCAGCTGTGAGCTGGGAAAAAAAGAGACAGTAAAGGATTGACTTAAAAACACATATTTCAAATAACAATGAATGACTGTTAGGATGCTACTATATCTTGTCATAAGTGCACTAAAGAGATGAAACTTAAAAACACATATTTCAAATAACAATGGATGACTATTAGGATGCTACTATATCTTGTCATTAGTGCACTAGAGACATACGCAAACATTTGCACACGTACATAGTGGTGATTGATTTGCTATTAGTGATGTTATGATTGAGTATACAATTTTAAAACTTTAGAACTAAAAGATCTGATAGAATAAATCATAAAATCTCATCTTATCTTTTTCATATAAAATTGTGCTGATTGGGTCCCCTTCCTAATGGAAGATTTGAGAAAATTGAAGACTTGAAGCTTGCTGGTTAGTGTGATACTGATACATAAGTCATAAAAGTCATAAATAATATGTTTTAGGGTTAGGAATTAGGGATTTGGGCACAATATTAATCCTATAAGGCCTTAGGACTGATTAGGGATAATAGTAAGTAGTTAAGGGTAATAGTGGCATATTATTAATTCTATAAGGCCATTAGGAGTAGGACATTAGGATATGATTGTATTGCTTTCAAGTGTATTTGTTGTGGGCTCATGGGCTTATAAGATGTCATGGGCCTTACTATGATTGAGTCTAAGGCTAGCCTATATAAAGGGAAGAGCCTAGCTTAATCACTTATGTATGTTGATGTTAATTGTGTATGAATGGAATGAACAGTGCAACAGCACTTGTTTCGAATGTGTTTCTCTCCCAATCTCTCTAATTCTCTACAACCTTCACAACAGATACACACTAAGCTGCAATATCACAAGTTCGAGTAGGCAAAGACATAAATAGGGACCAAAAACAGAGCATAAGGGACAGGTGCCACCACAGGTAGCAAGCCAAATTATGAACAACCCATAGCAGGAGCATCTAGAAAAAAAAAAATTATTGAATTTTGGGATATCTCACAAAATCCCTGGAAAAATATTATTCTTCAAAAACAAGCTTCAAAATGTTTAAAAATTGCACTGATGTTGATTTGCCCAGATCAGGTACTAGCAAGGGTCTTCTAAATTGCAGAGCTCCGTAATGTGAAGAAGCAAAAAAGCTTGGCGTGATTAGAAGTAGAGTATAAATTTAGTTCCATGAGCCTGCCCTTGGAATTTGTGAAAGAACATGATCAAAAGACTTATGGGTGACCTAAAGTTACCTCGCTAAAATCCCATGAATGTTAAAGGTGATAATCTGATTGGGACTGTAGAATCTATTATTATTAGAATATTTTATTAGTCCCATAATTATAGGGATCAACTAATCCTAGAGATTATAGGAGACTATTGTTGATTATTGTTAGGATATTAGCTTTCAAATTTCAAATCTAGATCTCCATTTTGTCTATAAATGTAATAATTCTCTCATATGAATAGACAGATCAATTATTCTCTCTGTTATTCTTCATGGTATCAAAGCAGTCCGAAGAAGAAGAGATTAATTGATAGTTTTTCAGACATTATCCATTGTAGCGTCCTCAAAATCTCGCGTCCGTCACAGCGTCATCGTGACTTCCACGCACAGCGTCGTCGTCACCAGTCGACTGGTCACCAATCCCGCCATCCCTCTCATCACACATTTGTGGCATCCTAACATTCCTCCGTCTCGTCGACAACTGCTCTATCACAAGTCCGTGGCTCAGAGCTCTCGTCCGAACGCTAAATCTCGTCCGACAATCAGTCTCTATCTCAGACTTGTCCAACAGTCGGACTCGTCATCTTCGACTGATCCTTCAACTCCGTTCGACCAACTCATCCGTGGCTTCAAACCGTCGTCCTTCTCTGCAATTTCCAACACCCAGTCACAACGCCCTCTAATCGACCGACATTCACAGCCCCATCATCCTTGACTACGCCGAACTCATTCGTGGTCATCTCGGCACTTGGATATTTCCGTCAGTCCTAGTCGCCTCCAGATTCGCGGTCATCTTCAGTCGTCTCCCAGTCAGCAGTTGGATTCCCAATCGTATGCAGTCGGCTCTTGGTTTCATGGATACATCTGGTATTATCTGGATTATTATTATTGGGCTTTATTTGGCATTTGACTATAGGATTTGTCATTGGGCTCTATTTATCATTGGGCCTTAATCTGTTTGCCCCACGTCTGATTGCACGGTTTAGAAGTATTTTTTTAATAGCCAATATGTCTTCAAAGTCAGATGCCTCGTCCTCTGTGACACGATCTGGGCCCAGTGACATCTCTACCGTTCTTATTGTTTCTGAGAAACTTACCAGTGATAATTATCGAGAATGGTCTCAATCCATGATTCTTGCTCTAGATTGAAGAGACAAACTTGAATATATAAATGGTGAAGCTGAAATGCCCTCCAAATCAGAAACCCAGGCATTTCGCAAGTGGAAGTCAAAAAATGCTTTGGTTTCCTCTTGGTTGATTAATGGTATGTCATCCTCACTCAAGAAAAGTTTCATGTATCTTCCATCAGCCCATGAGATTTGGGAGGCTCTCCGTGAGACATATAGTATTGTAGGGAATCGCTCCCGCATATTTGATGTTAAGAAAAAATTATGGCATCTGAAACAGGACCACATGTCACTCGATGATTATTATCTGGAAAAATCAGCTCTGTGGCAAGAGTTTGATGCCTCAACAAATAAAACCCATCATTGTGGGGCTGATGCCAAAGCAGACCGCAAAGAGAAAGAAGAGGAAAGAGTCTACGAGTTGCTGGCTGGTCTTAGTGTCATTTATGATGATGTTTGGGCACGGATTCTCAGTCAAGAGCCCTTGCCTTCTGTAAGTGAAGTCTATACCACTTTGCGCGATGAAGAGAATAAACGCAAATCAATGCTTCAGAATCATAATAATTCCGCTGCTACTCATGTACCTTCTGAAGCCTCAGCACTTGCAGCTCGATCCATGGAGTCCAAAGGTTCTAAAGTGTGACCATTCTGTGATCATTGTAAGAAACCAGGGCATACCAAAGACACCTGCTGGGATCTTCATGGCAAGCCTCCTGACTGGAAGCCAAAGAAAGGAAGAGGAAAAGGTTATGTAGCTGAAGCCTCCAAAGAACCATCCCAAAATGACCAGCTAAGCAAAATTGTGGAAATGTTAGTCAAACTACAGACTACAAAACAACCAACTGTCACAATCGTCAGGAGAGGTAATTTTTTCCAAGTCTTAGCTGTAATTAAAGGTCGGTGTATAGGGAATTGTTGGATTATTGACTCAGGTGCCTCGGATCATATGACTGTCAATAAAGCTCTTTTTCATCCTATACACCTATCACCAATGGAGTGACTGTGCGGATTGCTGATGACTCCCAGTCTATAGTGAACGGAATTGGTTCTATCAAAATCTCTTCTACACTTACTCTTCACTCTGTATTGCATGTTCCAAAATTAAAGTGTAATTTATTATCAGTGAGTCAATTAGCTAATGATGAACGATGTCAGGCTAACCTGTTTGCCACTTACTGTATTTTTCAGGATCTGCTGACGGGGATGATGATTAGGAGTACTAAAGAGCTTGATGGTCTCTATTACCTTGATGAAAGCGATAGTCGTAGGATTAAATCTTGCAATAAAGTGTCTCTTCCTAGAAGTAGTGACTTGGAGTTATGGCACAACCGTTTAGGTCATCCAAATTTCAATTACATGTCTCAAATGTTTCCATCTCTTGTTTCCAATAAAATTGCTTCTGATTTTCAATGTGATTCATGTGAAAAGGCTAAACATCATCGTACTTCATTTCCAAAACATCAGTACCATGCATCAAAACAATTTTCCATAATTCACACTAATTTATGGGGACCATCCCGCACACCAAACTGATCAAAATCCAAATGGTTCATCACTTTCATTGATGACCATACACGTGTCAGTTGGGTTTACCTGTTGAAAGATAAAACCGAGGTGTATCAAACCTTCATCAACTTCCACAGTATGATCCGAACCCAATTCCAAACCAATATCCAGATCTTACACACTGATAACGAGACTGAATACTTCAATCAATCCCTATCTACCTTCCTATTTGAAAATGGCATTATTCATAAAAGCACCTGTCCTAATACACCCCAACAAAATGGCATTGCCGAACGAAAGAATCGTCATCTGCTTGAAACTGCAAGAGCCATCATGTTTAGTAGTAATGTTCCTAAATATCATTGGGACAATGCTATTCTTACTGCTACATTCCTCATTAACCGAATGCCAAGCCGACCACTATCTTACAAAACACCACTTTAGCTCCTACATCAATACTATAACCTCCCATACCTCGAAAACACCATGCCACTTAGAGTGTTTGACTGCACATCCTATGTCCACCTCCATCATACCAACAAACTTGACCCCAAAGCCCTTCGTTGTGTCTTTCTTGGCTACTCTAATTCCCAAAAGGGATACAAGTATTATGACCCGGTTACCAAACGTTTTTTCATTACCTGTGATGTCACCTTTCATGAAACTACTCCTTATTATTCCCTGTCTGCAATTCAGGGGGAGAGAGATGGTGAATTCCAGACAACAAAAGATGACCAAACAGTCACAATCTATACACCTCCAATCTATCCACCTATCCAAACAGAACCGAATGCCTCTGATAATCCTGATAATGTGCCAAGTCCAGGGGGGAGACAAACAAGTGGGGTAAGACCTACATACGAAGAAATAAAAAGGGTAATGAGTCACAAGCTATTAGCACTCACCAGGAGTCAGAACCAGAGGCAGGTCCAAGAGAAACAGTGGTAACAAAGAATTCTGACCTTGATCTTCCCATCGCAATACGGAAAAATCCCAGATCATGCACTCGACATCTTATTGAGCAGTTTGTCTCTTATAAAGCCCTTTCATCTAAATACAAGGCATTTGTTTCTCACCTTGATAGCATAAGGGTACCAGACACTATTGATGAGGCCATGGATATACCTGAGTGGAGGCAAGCTGTCCTGGAAGAGATGGAGGCCCTCAAAAGAAATAAGACATGGGATACAGTAGATCTACCTCAAGGAAAGAAGCCTGTTGGCTGCAAATGGGTATTCACCCCAAAGTATAGAGCAGATGAAACACTTGAAAAATACAAAGCTAGGCTGGTTGCAAAAGGTTTCACTCAAATATATGGGGAAGATTACACTAAATCATTTGCTCCGGTAGCCAAATTGAATACCATCAGAATCCTCTTATCTATTGCAGTGAATTTAGATTGGGATCTGCACCAATTCGATGTAAAAAATGCCTTCATCAATGGAGACCTCAAGGAAGAAGTATACATGAAGTTACCTCCAGGATTCCCAGGAAAAAAGGCTAACCAAGTCTACAAGCTAAAGAGCTCATTATATGGGTTGAAACAATCTCCACGTGCTTGGTTTGACAAATTCACTCGAGTTCTGAAGAGACACGGGTATACTCAAGGGCAGAGCGACCACACTTTGTTTGTCAAACATCACAAAGGTAAGATGGTTGTGCTAGCCGTCTATGTTGATGATATAATCCTTACTGGAGATGATGAGGTAGAAATCAATCAAATCAAGGCAGCCCTAGCACGAGAATTCTAAATCAAGGATCTCGGAGAAATGAAATATTTTCTTGGGATGGAAGTAGCTCAATCCAAGAAAGGAATCTATATCTCTCAAAGGAAGTATGTACTAGACCTCCTAAAGGAAACAGGGATGACAGATTGTAGACCCAGTGACACACCTATACAAGTTAATAAAGTAGATGAAGAAACCGATCTCTATAAAGCGGTGGATATAGGGAACTATCAACGGATGGTAGGCAAACTAATATATCTGTCGCATACCAGACCAGACATTGCATTTGCAGTAAGTGTTGTCAGCCAGCATTCGCATGACCCTATACAGAAACATTTAAATGAAGTCTATAGGATCCTCTGTTATTTAAAGGGATTTCCGGGACGTGGTTTGCTATTTAAGAAAATTGACAAACGGAATGTAGAGTTGTTTACAGATGCTGATTGGGCAGGCGATCAAGATGACAGGAAATCGACATCTGGGTATTGTACATATGTGTGGGGCAACTTGGTCACATGGAGAAGTAAAAAGCAAAGTGTAGTGGCAAGAAGCAGTTCTGAAGCTGAATACAGGGCTGTAGCACTGGGAATCTGTGAAGGCATATGGATAAAGCGTGTACTAGAAGACTAGAGGAAGTGCATAAATCTACCAATCAAGGTCTATTGCGATAATGTGGCTGCGATTAATATTGCTCATAACCCGGTTCAACATGACAGAACCAAGCATGTTGAGATAGACAGGCATTTTTATAAGGGAAAAAGTTGATGAGGGTATCATTGATCTAAGGTATATACCTTCTAAAGAACAGAATGCAGATATCCTCACTAAAGGATTGCCCAAAGACACATTCGAGTATCTAATTGGCAAGTTGAACTTGATTGACATCTACAGTCCAACTTGAGGGGGAGTGTAGAATCTGTTATTATTAGAATATTTTATTAGTCCCATAATTATAAGGATCAACTAATCCTAGAGATTATAGGAGACTATTGTTGATTATTGTTAGGATATTAGGTTTCAAATTTCAAATCTAGATCTCCATTTTGTCTATAAATGTAATAATTCTCTCATATGAATAGACAGATCAATTATTCTCTGTTATTCTTCAGGGACCAATTAAAAAAATAGTCACAAATTATGGAGCTGTCCTACATGCCTACTCAGTCTCAAGTGGCAGACTTGTTAAAGCATGGCAAAAAAAAAAAAAAGAACACACACACACACACACACATATATATATATGTTTGAGTGTTAAAATAGTTGTTATTTTTAGTGTTATATCACTGTTTTGTTTTTATATCTATGCTTTTATTGTTTTTCACTACTTTCATATGTTGTAATCCAAACAGTTGGAATCAACCAAACTATGAAAATGTAGCCACCTGAACTCAAACATCATAATCTGACCTATGTTAGAAAGTACTCTTTCCAATCCTTCTTATAAGCAACAACTAACTAAATCATACAGAACAAATCGTTGGTTAAAATTAATTTAAAGCAATTTATGTGTGAGAGATGTAATTTTTTTTTTCCAATTATACCCCTATTATGACGATGAGGAGTGTGTGAGAGATCGAGTAGGAAAATTGATGAGAGAATGAGTGGGAAAATAGATGAGAGAATGAGTGGGAAAATAGATGAGAGAACGAGTACGGAAAATAGATGAGAGAGACATGTAATTAATTGGAGGTAAAAATAGAAAAAGCGCATTAAATTTTTAGGCAAAGCCAAATTGTTGCTTATATATAGGACCAACCCTATGCCATAAAATGTTGCTTATAAATAGGACCGGAAGGAGTAAAAGGATAAACAATAGTATTGACAAAATAGAAACCACCAAAAATACACGATTTGTCACAACAGAACCCTAAAAATAAATTTTGCTGCACATCCTCAAGCAAAAATAACTTTCAAAACAAATGAGGCAAAGTACATTTCAAGCTATGAGTAATACCTTTCGAAATACAAATACATCAGCCGAAGGAACAGATAATATCATCTTCACAATGATATCTAGAACATCCACTAATGCTCTATCACCATAAAGCTCAAAAACACCAAAGTTGACATAGTTCCCAGATAGTGCTGGCGTGCCCCAAAAAAAAAAAAAAAATGGAAACAGTTTAGCCCAGAGTTGATGTGAAATTACAATATCATTTTAAACAATTATCACTAGATTGTTTTTTCTTTGAAAAGAAAAATGGATGATTAAATCATGTCATAAAGAATGGTGCAGAATGATAATCAACAATTTTAAGACCTGCTCACGCAATACATAAAACAAACTGGAAAGCACCAGCGACTTATAAGTTTCATGCATTACAAGGCACGTTTAAATTTGATGTTATAGAGAGAATGTAAGGTTCTCCTTTAACAATTCCCTTTTACCAAATTATTAAACTCAACAGCAAAAATAAGTACAAAACTTATCCCCAAGCAAGGTTAGATACATGGATCACATGACATGTTGTGTTTTATTATCAACTAACTCTTAAGATATGTAAGAAAATAAGATTGAAAGGGGAAAAGAGTATACGCTTGAATAATATGGAAATGTTGGCAAAGTATAATCATACCTCTCTTAAGAATTGACAAACAAATTGATATCCCCTTATACTTAAATGTGTATATATCTTCTCTATTAGGAAGAGGTAAAATTCTTGACCCGTAGGCTACAATCAATTTACTGACTTCACGGAAAAGAAGTATCCCATTAGGGGAAGATGAATCAAAGATCAATCGCTGAGATTTGTTCAGGACCAATTCATCCACAAGTTTCAACAATGGAGTTGTTACCTGCAATGACATACCAGTATGATATGAATTTTATATAAGCCTATACCAGCAATGTGTTACTTTGAAAATATATCATAATATTAGCTAAAATTTGTTCATGTTTGATTTTGTGTATTTGACAAAGAATAGTTTTAGTTCGTATTTTGATTTATGACAACAAAACTCAGCCAATATTTAATTAATGTTGGTTGCAGCCACAGTAATTTTCAACTCAAAGGAGCTGGCCATTCTCTTAAACGGTGACTTCATAAATGCTTTGCAGCATGAGCAAGGCTCACCAAGCCTTTTATGCAATGGTACATATCTTGAATTTTCGGACATATCATTAATTTTACTTTTATTCTCATTGTTTTTTCTTTGTTGTTAACTTTTGTCTTCCATAGTGCACATCTCAATTAATGAGGAGGAATTCAATCCCCTCTCCTTCCCCTCAAGATCCAGAATAGAATCGTCAGAGGAAGAATTTCATCTTGGATCCAGCAGCTGATCATATACAAAGAAAAATAAGGATACCAAGAATGATTTCAAGAAGTATTCAAATAGAATTAAATGTTTATTTCATCAGCAGAGAAATTACTGCAAAGAAAAAATGAGGAGGGTAGTCTCAATCCTTAATCTGTGTAAATGAAACTAAGTGATCACTCAATAAATTTCATTAAAATGGATTGAACCTTACCTCAGGAGAATCAGTCCAATGCACAATGCCTTTCAAAAGAATAGGCATGTGTGCTGGATAGAGCCAATCAAAAAGGAACCCAAACGTCCTACGACTGCAACAGCCAATTCAAATACAGGAAGAATATAAAATATATGCAACTAAAGGGGAAAACAATAAGAAAGATGCAATAAAGCAAGAAAATCTTCACCAAATAAAACAAAGTTTCAGGTGTAAAATGAGTGTCAACCTGTTAGTTGCCATTGCTATTCCTCGAAGGTCCCGCATTAATCCAATCAATGCAAATTTTCCAGAATCTGATCGGAAAATTGCATCAGGTGCAGATTCCAATTTAAGAACAACCTTGTACATTACAAAAAGTAATTAGAATGAAATTTAACCAGATAGATGAATGAGTATCAAAATGTCAATAATATCTGACAAATCCCACATGTTTTGCCATCAACATATGATGGTGCAACATTAACCACTTGTCACACAAGGTCATCATCTAGAAGTATTTTATAACCAATTAACAAACCATGGATAGAAGAAAAGTTCAAGCTCAAATAAAGAAATTAAAAAGTACATGAATGATAGTGTCCCAAATGTCCCACAAACCCCAACAATCCTTGATCACATACAAACTTATGACTTATTTGAACTTGTATTTGGAAATTCTCCTTGGTCTATTGAATTCATACTTTTTTCAGGTTCTGGCATTAATATCTTCAGTAGAATCTCTCTCTATCTCTCTTCTCAAACTCAGATCACATCAATAAAACTAGTTAGCAGTTGACAGAGGGCGTACGCATATATTTGTCTTTATTTTGCTTCCAAACATTCTAAGAGTTATGGTTATAACAATCAGAATAGCTGAGCATCTCCTCGAAATATTTACCAATATGACCCAGCAAGTCTTGACAGAAGTGTTTTCTTTTTTTTTTGGATGAATGAATATGAATCTTTGACCTGTGAGAAAATATCATAAATCTTGTTTTTTTGTTTGGGAGGAGGGAGTGAGAGAAGCTATATTCTTAAAACTAAAAGAACAGGCCAATATTGAATTTGATCTACATGTCAGATTCAGAAATCAAAGGAACATGTAGCAGAGTCACCTTTTTGTTTTTATTACAGTAGCAAAGTCACTTTACCAAGAAAACAAGCAATTGCTATAACTTGAATTATGATGACAAACCAAAAACAACTAACCTGCAAAAGATGTTCCATTGAAGACCTGAATTTCAGAGGGCTATCTTCCATGAAAACTAACATGCCAACTGTGTAGTAAAACATTGTTCTGCTGCGGAAACATTCTACGTTTTCTAAAAACAAGAGTTGCTCCACCTGAAAAAAAGAGATGAACTGTGCTTTGTTGATCTGAATTTGAATGCAAATTATATATATATATATAAGAAATCAATTTCTCACAGATCAATTACAATCCTTTTACATGTTCCACTTGGCCCATGCACTTCCAACTTACAGCAGGATTTATTAGAAACTCCTAAATCTCTTAGCAATTGAACCCATCACAAACCATATCATTTTTTCAGGCTTCAAACCATCACAATCCGTATCTAGCTACTGACTATGGTACACAACTCTCAAATAACATATCATATTCATTCTCCTCTGACAACAACCTCTCTCTTATCAGTAGAAGTTGAAATTATCAACTAGGCAATTACAGCATATGCTTGAGCACATAAAAAAGAAGCATCTCTTTCATCATTAAAATTTATTATTATTCCTCTTGTTGATCACGTAGCATGTGAGAACCATCCTCCATGCTGCAATGTCCAACAAAGGGATCCACTAAGGCTAAGTTCAATCCCAGTTTAGATATTCACAGAATGATGCATCAATGGAGAATGGTTGTTACTAGGTAGAGAAGAAAATTTGATGAGTTGATATATAGATTATCCCTTATCCCTTAACCCATTCAGCACAGTTGGTGTAATTAGTGATTGTAGCTAGATAGGAGATGGACTGATAGGGATCCAACTCTTCAGCTTTAATTTATTTGGAATTAATTTTTTAGTTTGTTTATCTTTTACCTTTTATTTAATCGAGTCTGTTTTAATTATATTATTTTTAGGAATATCTTATTAGATAAGATATGGTTGTTAGGATTATTAGTTAGTTTATATTTTATTATTATATCTTATTAGATAAGATATAGGATTATTAGTTATCTAAATCTTAGATTTAGATATATTTTTAGATTTAGTATTTGAATTTTAAATAGAGTCTACTCTTTGTAAATTATTATAAATAGGCTTAGTGCCTCATCAATAAAATGTCGAATATTGCAGAGAGTAATTTTATCGGAGTATCTTCCTGGGCTTTAATTAATTAGTGGAATTTTCCTAATTATTAAAGATTGGCTAGTCTCTTCACTGAGATTAGAGATCGTTATTTGTTCATCACCGGCCAGGTTCTATCATGGACCAGCAAGTATTGGCTAACACGTAAGCGATGGATAGTAGCTACATAGTTCCTTGCCAAAATGGTAGCTACTACTCACTTGGGCTGGTCCATGGAGTTGGTCATCTCCAACTCGCTACAATAGTTACACAGTTCTTTACGAAAAGAGCTGCTCAAAATAATTGGAGTAGATGATACTTACATTCTGGTTTGAAATTAAGCGTTGAACTGTATCCAACTTAAGAAGCAGTTTTCCTGTCATGAATCTAGAAAGGATACAACAGAATATGAAATTATATAAACAAGGAAGGGTAACACAATACTATAAGGAAGTTGAGATGCAACATGACTAACCCAGATGTCATTTCTGAAAAGAGGCTTAAAGTGTGATCAACAACCTCTTTGCACTGGAAAAGAGATTCTAATATTAATGAAATGAACTATATTTGATATGCAGGGAAATATAAAAATATAATTCATCACCTCTTTGTAAGACTTGAGATTAGTAGCAATCTTTCCCAAAATAACATTTAGTAGTACTAGATGATCATGGAGTCCAAGAAGTTCAGATAATCGGGCATATAACTGCTATAGAGTCAAAAACAGGAGATCGCAATAATTAAACCTTCTTTGAATCATACAAAATTTAAAAGGTAAAACGCATCTACTCCACTACCTTGGAAGGAAGAACAGCATGGTCACCAATATAACACTTTCTAAGATGTTGTAAGAAGGTTAGTATAGCTCGATCAAGTCTTTGCTTACTAATATCTCCATACCTCTGAAAGTATCCAACAGAACCATGGATGTGGTGATAAGAAAAATAATGAACAGGACTGAGCTTTAGCCACAGGTCAAAAAGGTGGGAAAAGAAAAAAGCTTTAGCATGTTCAATGAGCAAGGATTATTCAGAATAAATTTGTACAAATTTCTGATATTAATAATTGATATTACAAGCAACAAGAAAAATATAAAATTTCCATGTGAAAAACCCTTGACCACAAGGCAGACTAAGTTGCCTGCCCCATTTTGCAGACAAATCCTAAAGATATTCACATACCCTACTGTGTAATCCACTGTCAGTGATATTAATCAACTGCAGAACACGAGCCGAAATCTCTGCATCAAGTATCTCATGTGATTCTCCACTGCAATTCAGAAACACAGGAGAAGAGCTATTACTGTCCAGAAATGCTTACTCACAAACCCAATTTGTTCTAACAAAGTACCTAAAACCAGAAATTTGTTTAAGCTTCAGAATTGCAGCAACTATGTGGGTGAACCAAGCAAGTTTGGCTTCTGTAAAAGAAATTACATAGCTGTCTACAGAGATTTGGGCATTAGCTTCCTTCTGCATAAATTAAATCGAGACATAAACATGGTCAGATTATTTTTAAGAGAATAGCACAAAAATGACTCGTCCCAGAGAAGTGTTAGAGAATACCATATAGCTATCTATGATAGGTTCCACAATCTTCATCAAATATGAACTGCAACTTTCATACTGGAAGGTCAGAGAGATTTTACGTAATTAATAGAAAAAAAAAACTGTATATATGATATTTAAACTTTAAACATGTAAGCTTGAATTTCAAGTTATCCATAAATTAATATAATTAACAATTAACATTTACCACAATATGACTTGGGTAGGAGAATAATAAAATATGAACCTGATATCTGCAGAGGTAAGGAAAGAAGTCGAGCTGATCCTGAAGCACCTCCACATTGTCCAGGGGATTTTCGCCAAGTTCATCCGACTGTTCAGACTACAGTAAAAGGATAGAAAGGGTATATGTAAATAATTCGCTAAGGTTAGGCACGATTGCAACATGAATTGACTCCACCTGACCTGCACTGAATCAAATCTTGAAGTAACAAAACCTTCTATGATTTTAGGCACATATTCATCCAGCAGGATGGGCTTGTCACTATTCAGATACTTCACTGATGTTACTGATTTAGCCCATAAACCTAGAAGGTAGTAAACACTGCTGCCAGCCCACTGAAATAAGAAACATTATCACACAAAAGAAAACGATACATTAAAATAAAAAATAAAAAAAGATCAGCTTCGGGACTATCTGATCCGGAGTCATATCTGAAATACAGATTAATGAATCACTTGTAAAACATTAGAATATATTTTCTTAACAGGACAAATCAAGTAGTCTACCTTCCAAGAATGCAAAGATTTCAATGTGAACTCTGACACTAAACGTATCCAATCACTGTAGCCTTCAGCATTCACAAGTTCTGATAACTGTAATAGCATTACACTTAGAAGAACCACAACAAAGACTGCTTCATTAATAAATAAAATAACACTAGTATGCCAATGACTTAAGTTAATTTTGAAGCATAAAATGAACAAAATCTACTGCAACAAAGAGGACAGGAAGTGGTTAAAAAAGAACGAGATTGTCATCAATCAACACGACCTGTCATCATGTAATATTTCCAAATTGATGTGACACAGAAGAGAAGATGGACTGGCCAGCAAACGTGACAATCCAAGATTTTATCAATTTTATTAATGATACTCGTAAGATCAAATATCTCATTGGATTTCATGAAATTAACAACATAATCATCTCTGATTCTTTCACAGAACTTCCCATTTTCTTGTGAAAATGTATATCATTAATTTCTAAACCTAAGCTTTTGTATCATTGACCAAACTAAATGTATAACTAAATGCTGCTGGCAGCCATGAGGTCATTCAACTTAGTCATAGAGAATTTTTGAGATACCATTTTCATAAACTTAAACTGGTACAACTTGTCCAATAAGGATCTTTCAAACGGAAGGTGTAATGTGACAAATAAATAAATGATTTACACAAATAATACACTAAAAGATTTGTACAGAACCTAAAATAAGGTATGATTCACCTGGTAATCCACTTTAAAGCTTTTACTCAGATAATACAAGGAAAGGTTTGTGGAGAACCTAAAAGAAGGTATGATTCACCTGAAAATTCACTTTAAAGCGACCAAGAAGACGACAAAATGCATGGTAATTATCATGATCAGCAAGTCCTGCTTTAACATTGAATTATATCATCAATGTCTTTCTAACTGACAGTGATATACAGTATGTAGCAGCTAAATATTTAAAACCCAACTGATTTAAGAAAACAGGGCACAGAAAGAGCTTCATGTCAACTTTAATGAGCACTAGAAGTAGAAAAGAAGTAAGAAAATTTGAAGCATTGAGACAACTACAAGTAGAAAGTCATTGCATAGATATATGTAGTTCATTTATTGAGTTGTAAGCTGTTTATAAGAACTCAATAACCAGACAGTTGGAACCAGCTTATCTTCTGAAGGATCTCATTTTCTCTTGAAACATAAAATTTGAGTCCAAAGTCTTTTCATATTACGAAGACCATGCATGATTATAGGATACAAAACGGAAGTTATAAAACATAATACATGCCTAGAGAATAGAGATGTCAATGAATAAGAAAGAAGGGAGAATTGGAAGTTACCATATTACATTTTAAGTCACAAGGCACAAGGAACTATAAGAATTAGAAAATATTGATTGAAAATTTTTACCATCCTTAACCTAGGCAAAGGATCATATGAATCCACTTATAAATCTCAAAATCATTAAAAAGTACTGTATCATGCATGTTCCTCTCAAGATTGAAAACAGTAAAGATTAAAAGCCAATCAAGAATCAAAAGAGACGCAACAACCAGTTAAAGCTTCCACCTCAACACACGAGTACTTTTAAACAAAAAATTAGTACTGTCTACAATGCTGGAGGAAAAAAGAAGCAGAGACACTTAACCTATCCCTGTTTGCAAAATTTCTTTGGTTCCCTGCATTAAGTGTGACAAGAACTTAAGTCGAGCAGTATCACTGACAAACACAGATCGCCTAGCAGAAGCCAATCGCAACAAGCACTCCAATGCCTAAAATATAAGACAATGATAATACCATAATTTGAAGGTACAACAAAAATTTGAAATGATTCCCAAATAGATTTAAAAGAGTGCGAGAATCAACCCTAAATTTGCTTTCCATTACGTTAAAATAATAAGTTAGCATAACATGATTTAAAGATCATTTTGACATCAAAATGAGAGAACAAACAACAAAGAACCCTAGTACAGATAAATTGGTCGAAGCTCAAGTGCAGAGATGTGAAGGTTCAAAAGGGTTATAAAATGACTTAATCATGATAGCTCCCAAGATAAAAATATCAACGACCATGCTATGAGATAAAGACAACTGTAATATTATAACAAGCATAATAGCTAGAACTTATGTATTTATATGCAATTTCATATTATATCCATTGATTAAAATGCTTTAAGAAAATTAGGACAGCTTGAAGGGCAAATACTAGCATGTGCTATAGATTTTTAACAAACAACAAAGGCCAAATCATATAACAGCTATGATACGACAATGATAGAACCAACGCCAAAAATTTTCAATGTGAATTTGGAACCACAATATGCTATTGTTAGTCACACATCAGTCTCCATACAACCATTTATAGTATAAGAATACAAAGTCGACTCTTTTAGCCAGGAGGAAGATGGCAAAGGCTTAAACAAAGGCTTTCAGAATGAAAATAAGAGCCAGGCGATACTTTGGTCTTTAAGGAACCCATAAAAAATATTGGTAAGTAACAGAGTGAAAGAAGGCAAATTTTGATGCAGAAGCACACGGATAGAGCAACTCCCCATATTCTTCAGAAAATCATATTTTCAAGCTAAAAAATCCAAAAAACGAACCAAGAGTAAACCAAACTGACGAAGATTTTTTACCATCTACTAAAACAATCCAACTTAAAAACCACTGAATCAAAATAAAATATAGAAAAATTGAAGGATACTTAAAAGCATTGACTTTCCCATCTATGGAACCATACCTCCTTTGAAAATGGTTGATTCATTGCATAATAATCAAAAAAGATTTGCAATGTTGAGGAATCCTCAAGGACTGGTTTCCAAGAAGATGGAACCTGCGCCGCCAGATCCAATTTTAAAACCAAGAACCCAAGCTATGGAAAATTTAGATTTGAATCTATTGATGAGTTCAACTGGTAATCAGGTTTAGCACAGGAATATACCTGAACTGTACCAATCTCATCTGAACTTTCATCATAAGATGTCCCCATAAAATCAAATGATAAGCACCGAAGAGAAAGTGAAAGAGATAATGCTTGCAACTTGCTCCCAACTAAAAGTTGCACCAGCAAAAATGCAATTACTATGTGAGCTTATTCAAAATGTCTATAGTGAACACATAAGTACCTAGACACACACACACACACACACATGTTTATATATTCACATAGTCATAAGTTTAATATACCATCATTTTTTAGTTGGATGAGGGAGGTTAATGATATCTGGAATATCTGAAAGAGCAATTGATCCTTGAAAGAGCCAACTATCCTACGTTGACGAGTAGGAGGTATACGAGAAATAGGCTGAAAAAGCAAAAGAACAAAATACATGACAAAATCATCAGAAGCCCAAAAGGGAACGGATAAAACACATATTAATTCAGTTTCCAAAGTAGCAATTGAATTGTAGATCTTTGTAAAGAGCTTAAATATGCATTCAATGTAAACATTATGAGGCAACACGAATACTATTTACGTTGTTACTTATGTAAGGAGGAGGAGGAGACTGCACCCAATGCAGCTACTACCAATTGCCAAGGATGGATGGATGGAGTCAACATGCTTCACCCAAAGTAAACCAAATATGTGTGTGTGTGTGTGTGTGTGTAAAGCAGAATTCTAAAGGAAGTTTTCTATTTATCAAAATCAAAAACTGAAAAATAAAATGCCAACATACTCGTTTGGCATCAACTGAAATTAACACTTCTCTCGTGATAAATAGAACACTGACATACAAACCTGATTTATCTCAGAAATGAGCTGGTCCAATATCTTCAAACCAATAGCATAATGCTGCGGTGCCTGATGACATATCTTGAGCATATGATTCCAATATAAATAGTAGAAAAGTACAAAACAGAAATACCAAAACTAAAAATAAATCTAAATGTTGGATAACATTAGCAGAATATTTCAAATCTCCATAAGCCATCATAGGACCAGCAACTAGCAAAAAGATGTCCTTTACTGAATAACAACATAATATATGAAATTCAGACTATTAAACATCCTAAAGACATCTTAAAAATGAAAAATACCAAGATGATAAGATCGTAGCAAGAAATACAAAGTATATCACATTTTGACAGGGATGTTCCTAAGCTCTAGAAACATATCATATCACCTGACTCAGGAAATTCATCCCTTCTTTAACAACCTCTTTGAATCTGTCATCTTCAAGCCACCCAAACTTTGTAACGCGACAAAAGAGTTGTATTAAGGATCCAAGCACAAAGGGTTCTAAGTCAGCTCCTCTGCTGGCCAGATAGTTTATAAGATAATTTCCTTCAGAGAAAGTGCAATTTGGTCAATTTTGGGGGGAAATTGTTGAAATATAAAAAATAATTTTTTTTTTTTTGGGGGGGGGGGGGGGAGTAAGATTTAAAAAAAAACAAACAAATTCCTACAACCCAACCTGAAATAGAACCCCTCTCATGAATAGTCCAACAGAATATACAATGTAACAACTAGAGAGGTTAACGGGCAAAATCAATCTATTATAAAAAATAAATAAATAACAGAGAGAGACCACGAGTATCAAAAGTAAAATCTATAGGTTTCCCTATAATAATCCGAGGTGTAAATCATTTGCAAGAAAACAAGAATATTACGAATGTCAAGTAGGAGCTGTAAAGGAAGGCTGTGCTCTGTCACTTGCTTCAACAAGCTTGAACTAGCGAACATCAAGGCATAAGAAGATGATGTACTGTCCAGTATATATTGACATTGTGTGATGTAGTCTATATTTAAGGAAAAGCATTTCAAGGTACTCTCTGCATGTGCTCGCTCAACAGAGTCCTGTGACTTGTAAAGCCTTTCGCACAATGTTTCCAATTGTGCTAAACTCTCCATTCTTCACTGCTCAGAAAGACTGTCCAATATTTCAGTTTTAGCTCCTTTTACAATTATAATGAATGTCAGTCTACAAGTTTCATCTGAATGCAAGTATATTTAAAAGGAGGAAAAACAAAAACCATGTAAATCTGACTTGATTCTATACAAATCAGTTGAGAATAACAAAGATGATTAGATTGGATATCGTAATACTATGATGTTCATTGTTTACAGACATTAAAGACATTTTCAAATCTAAATCTTTCAATTACAAGAAATGCTCTAAAATACAAAGATAACTCCATATAAAAGGTTAATGGCAGAATTCATCAGCATATCCAGCTACAATAGCACTGGTCCAGACATGCGGCCAGTATGATCCTGAGATAGAAACAAAGTCAAAATCATTAAAAACTCAAATGAAGAAGCATTGATGATTGAGGACATTGAAATAAATTAAACTGCTGATATTCACAACATTATATGCAGAACAGGAACCAAAAAAGTACCATTTTCAACCTATTTTCTTGAGCAATAAAGTGCTCTGAGCATATAGAAGACTTTAACACAAGTAAACTTGTAAAGGACAGAAGCATTACAGGATAAAAGGCAATTACTTAAATGCACACATATGATTTTATATGTCTGTAATTCTGTATGAATGGACAGAAGCATGTGTATATACAACAGCATTAAGCCCCAAAAAAAAACACAGAGAAAACTGCCAACTCCAAGTTTGAACTAAGGCAATTTCTTGCTTCCAGTGAATATCAGCAAAGAGATCGTCAAGGAAAGGATAAGAAATTTTTTTTATCACAATGGCTTCTTCACTTCAGCTTATTTCTTCTTACTTTTCCATAAAACAACCAAAAGACGGCACAATTTGTTTTCAGAAATTCTTTTTTTTTTTTTTACTAAGAATTTCAATATACTATCTTTTCTCAGTTTCTGCATTATGAGGCATCCACTCAAAAGATAAGAAAGCTAAAATCAGAAGGTATAGTCACAACAACATGGACATGTTAAAGCTATCAATCTTCAAGTCTCCACACGTAAATGACTAACACATAAAAATAGATTGGCACAGATACTAACTAACGATACAGAAAGAATGAGCTTATCAAAAAGAGAAGGCGTCAGCATTAAATACAAGCAACCTGCACGATTTTTACTGTTTTTATCAAATCATATCCAACCTTCCAAAAACGTCGTCCTACATGGTAAGGAAGGAACTAATTGAATTTGTTTTTCTTCCCCAACGTAGTAAAGCCCTCAAAATGTTTGACAAAAATAACACAGGTTGCTTTTTATTTAATGTCGAAGCCTCATTTCTTTCTGCTATGCATTATTTCAGTGCCTTCAATTAATTCCTTTGCCTTTCCATCTAATCATATCCAACCTTCCAAATCGTGTTTCTACATGACAAGGAAAGAAACTATAACATGCATTTCTCTGTCATCATGATAAAGTTCCCAAATAAACAATCTAAATCATACATGTTGCTTTCTATTCAATGTCAGTCCCCCATCTTTTTTTGATAACTTCAGTCTTTATCTGCCTTTATTGTATTCCTTTGTTTTTCCAGCTAATCATATCCAATCTTCCAAATCATATTTCAGCACGATAGGGAGTCTTAAATAAGGCAAAGCTCTCCAAATAGCATGTCTCCAAAACTCCTTAGAAATAATAACACCTATTTTGGAACACAATAATTTGGCATACATGTGTTTTTCAAAGCTACATGAAGAAGCAGTTTATGAAAAAAGAGGGAAGACAGTCAGACACTAGCATTCAACAATGACTTGGGGAAGAAATATGCAAGAAGTTTTACCTATCTTTTTGTCTGTTAGAAACTAAAGGATGGGAGGGGATAACTTTAATGCTGAATGAACGCAATATCTTCAATGCACGACATTAATCAGCTGATTAAAGCAAGGCATGCAATCAAGTTTGGAATGTAAGAAATTTATTGTAACATAAGGAACCAAATGCAAAGAGCCTCACCCCAACCCAACTGCGTCTCCACAGGCTAGAAGCCAATCCTCCCCATTTCTACAGAAACAAAACGTTCGGACATGTAATCACGTTGATTCACCAGCCATTGTGATGCGCACAAGAGATCACCTTAGGAACCCACTTCCCTCCCCATCCCTACATCTTAAGGCGTTGAACAATAGCATAGCACTGCGGCGATGAAGAATAGGTCGCCACTAATGCAACTTACAGAAATCAAGTAGAAGGAGAAAATAAAGTCATCCGCAACAGAATTTATCAACGGCAACAAGATTTAACAAACACATTATCATTACAAATTGAACAAGATAAAAAGATCGACGTCATACATATTAAGGTCTTGCCAAGAAAAAACAATCTAACATCTTATCGGCGGATACATAATGACTGAACACAAACAACTAATACGTGTTAAAAGATAAATACAGATATATAAGGATATTTAACAGACATCGAAAGTGCACAGAACTATCAAGTGTGATGGTCCAGACACTGACCGCCTGAGATGTTTAGGCGCAAATTATCAGGTTAGTACAGTGAGCTTACACAGTAACAATGGCGACCCAGGTGCGCCCAAGCTCCGAAGTTAGGGCGAGAGAGGAGCGTCAAGGGGTGCAGACTCTAGACAGCCTACAGAAGCCAAGGGAGAGCGCCAAGGAAATATATACAGCGCGAAATTTGGGCGTGGAACACACGCGCTACATCCTTGACTTGACCGCACCACGTCCCCGAGTCTGCGAGCCGTATGGGCTCACACGGACACGCGGGGCACGCTGCTTTTGGTTACAGCAGTCATTTCTTTTGATACAGTGTTAAAATTAAGCGGTAATTAAATTAGTTAATTATATTTATAGGATAAGATATTGTCACTATTAATTTTATGTCACTACCAAATCACTACCACTTTTTCACCGTTAGATCTGAATCTCAATAGGAAGGCATTAAATTAGTTAATTATTTTAATGCTTCTTGAATCCCCGTTCCTTGTCCATAACTACTCCCTCCGGTCCTTATTATTAATAAGGCACCGACTAACTTTTCTCACAAACCAATAAAAGTAGTTAAAGTTAATAAAGTGACTCTACAATTTAAGCAACTTCCAATATTACCCCTACTAATTGCACTAAACTCTAATATTATATTAATTATTACTCTCACTCACAACTCTCATTAATTAGGGGTAGACATGGAAACAAATAATTAATGCTCATTGGAAACAAGCAAGTGCCTTATAAAAAAGACCAAATAAATTTGCTAGTTGGTGCCTTATAATAAAGACCAAAGGGAGTATATATATGGATCCAGATTCCCTCCTTTTCCCTCCCCCTCAGAATCTCATCTGAACCGTCCAAATCTTGATCCAACGGTCCAGATTAAAAAAAAATTACTTTTATCTTTTTCGAAAAAGACAACTTTAATTTTTTTTTTCTTAAATATAGACCGTTGAATGAAGATTTGGACGGTCCAGATGGGATTCTGAGGGAGAGGGAAGAGGAGGAAATCTACTCCCGTTTATATATCATGTTTTAAAGTATAATTATTACTTATTCTTTTTTGAAAGGAAGGCATTAAATGGATGTAGCTCCAATATAAATAAAGAGTACAAGATTAAATGAAAAGTAACATTGAAAAAGAAAAATTAGTTACATCGCGCACCATATAGATTTGTTTTTCTTGTTGATGCCTGTTTCTTCTATAAAAATAAACAAGTTGGGACAAAAGGAGCATAAAATCGAGATTTTGAAGGGTAGATTCGATTACACGAGTTTGCTTCTATAGTTCTATTACAGCGATCTATCTAATAAATACTCGATATTCTCGACAAATCTGCTCCAACCTCTGAAATAAATGGAAATATACGAGCCACATTTTGTCATTTAATTTTTTTAAAGTAGGTCCAAAAAATTCAACTTCTTTCAACAATATGATGACTCCCTTTACCTGAAAAATCTCATACCGTAACATGTATTTTAAATCAAATCATA
The DNA here is from genome assembly GCA_034222035.1 of Acacia crassicarpa. NCBI lineage: Eukaryota > Viridiplantae > Streptophyta > Magnoliopsida > Fabales > Fabaceae > Acacia > Acacia crassicarpa. The sequence continues at coordinate 63,221,837 of JAWXYG010000002.1, read as the reverse complement.
AGAGGAAAAAGTTTATTACAGTAGTTATGATCTAAAGGGCAACAGTTAAAAATCTCCATCTATTTCAGAGAATGGGGGAAAATCTCGCATTAAAATTCTAATCAGAGAATGACATAAATCAGAATATACAAAATTTATAGGGTACCTGTTAGGGTATTAGCGATAATAACTGTCCCCTACCCTTTCTGGTTTATTTTCTAAATAAAAATATAAGATAATGTAGGATAAGCCAGAGTAGTTATGGACAGTTTAAATTAGTTATGTGTTTAGTTATTGTGTATTATCTGTTTAAGGGTAGTTTTATAGGCAGTGAGGAAAGTAACACTCTTTTTATACTTGTAATCTGTTTTCTAGAAGAGAAGGAATGAAGATATGATATTTTAGAATTGTGTTGTGTTGGCTGGAATTAGATTCTGACTCTAGATTTCTCTTTTATACTTCTTTCTTACTTTTTTTAAGTTCTAAAAATAAGGTATTCTTTGAGTTCTATCAATTGGTATCAGAGCAGTCGTTCTTAGGGGCTGTTGGATACAATGGTGAATTCTTGAAATTCTTCATATGAGGAAAATTTTCCAAGGCAACTTCCCCAAAACCCAGAAAGACCACCCACTTCCAATCCTCATAACGATCCAGCAATAATTATGTTGCAACCCCAATCCCAAACATCACAGAACACAGATAATCCCCAATTAGCAGCCATTATGGCGCAATTAAATCAGATGAACGCAAAAATCAACAACTTAAGAAAGCAGAAGGCACCCATATTTGTTCAAGGTGAGTCAAGTTAGATCAACAGAGGAACTCATAATGAGATTGATGAAGAAGATGATCATTATTGGCACTGAAACTCCTCAAAACGGCCCTATTCAAAAATCGAGTTCCCAAAATATGAAGGAGGAGACCCTAGAGGTTAGATTTTAAGGGCTGAAAAATACTTCCGTTATTACCACACACCTGAAGACTTAAAGGTTGATATCGCAGCAATAAACTTGGAGAGTGACGCGCTGGATACTTTTACTTGAGTCTCTTCTGGAAGAACTATTAGGTATTGGGAGGAATTGGTTCAGATTTTTCAAAAGCAGTTTGGACCCACAGAGTTTCAAAATCCCGATGCATATCTTTGTAGCATCAAGCAACTGCAATCGGTAAATGAGTACAAACGGGAGTTTGTCCGACGCCAAGCACAAGTACAGGGTTGGCCAGAACACTGCCTACTGGGAGTATTTCTCAATGGATTGAAAGACGAATTGCAATCCGACGTGAAAATGCAAAAGCCTCGTACAGTTTACAAAGCAGTGAGTCTCGCCTTAGAATACGAGTTGAAGTTGCAATTTTAGAATAATCAGCGATCCAGTCACCGTTTTAATAATCCACGTGGCAGCGAGCAAAATGACTGAGATTACCAAACTCAATATTGTAATCCACTCGGTTACTATAATGCCGCAAATTCAAGATCTCATGCAACCGCTAATGTTGTCAGTTCTACAAATCAGGAAATGAATCCAAATTCCAATTCAATGAATCCAATCGTTGCGGCGTCTTCGGTATACCAACGAAATTTAAATTCTCATAATTTAAATTTCCAAAAATACCCATCGGCCAACTCGCAAAATTTCACATCACAACCATATACGCCCAGACTTTCAGAAACCGAGAAGCAACACCGCCAGGTTAAGGGTATGTGTTTTCGTTGTGGTGAAAAATTTACACCTGGACATCGTTGCAGATCATCGACTTTGCAAATAATGGAGATTACCGACAATACAGTGAAGACGCCTGAATTCTCAGAATCTGAGCAGCTGGCCAACGCAAATTTGGCTGAGATTTCCTTATTCCCGCCTTTAGGACAAGGCTAATTTTCAAGGGGAGGGTATTGTTAGGGTATTAGCGATAATAACCGTCCCCTGCCCTTTATGGTTTATTTTCTAAATAAAAATATAGGATAATGTAGGATAAGCCATAGTAGTTACGGACAGTTTAAATTAGTCATGTGTTTAGTTATTGTATATTATCTGTTTAAGGGTAGTTTTATAGGCAGTTAGAAAAGTAACACTCTTTATATACTTGTAATATGTTTTATAGAAGAGAAGGAATGAAGATATGATATTTTAGAATTGTATTGTATTGGCTGGAGTTAGATTATGACTATAGATTTCTCTTTTCTACTTCTTTCTTACTTTCTTTAAGTTCTAGAAATAAGGTAATGTATCAAGTCTTTTCTCAAGTAAAATTTTCAATGGGAGGCTTTTCCACAATTTTCCCTAATTTAACTGGAAAACAGTAACCTTATGTATATAAAAGCAGAAATGTTTGAGGTTTTCCCCTTGCTGGTATGGTAACTTTCAAGAGTTCATAACAACCAAAAGCTAACACATGCACAAATTGATTCGTTGCTGATTAGAAGGAGGATAAGAATGATTGCAAGTTCGCGTGTCCTACAAATATTTAACCAATGCCCACGCAACAATTATCATAATTATGATAACAAGGACTGACAGGATCATGCAAGAGCAACCGCCTTTAGTGCGCCTGCTCAAGAAGGCCAACCTCCTTTGTACCATCTGCTTCAACAAAAAACGAATCTAGCATTAACATCGTTGCAACTGATCACGCATATAAGTTCAATATACAAATCCTCAACATGTTTCACATTCAAGCTAATCGTGGGTTATGATCACAACAGCAGGTCGCATCATTTAAACAATGTCAAATTTTTACTGTTGAAATTCATTTATAAAGAATGAGCTCCTTGTTTCTTGATATCTTAAGCAAAAGAGTTCAACTGAGGGTTTAACCTCTCAACTGGATGCAGATATATAGGAGTAATCATTTTTTTATCAAACAACTTTGAAGTAATAGAAGATTATTGCTGTTTGAAAATAGAGAGAGATCCAAATCTACAGGTTTACTTGTGAGGATTGTTTCAACAATCACGATTAACAGTATTATTCTAACAAAATACTGCTTTATACGATCCAGTCCTGCCCTATCGAAACCAAAATTTTCCTATTCCCACATATCAAAAACAGGAAGTGTAGCGCAATTTTTCAGCATTTAAGTATCAAACAGTCAACCTTATACTTGTAATAACAGAGAGCATCCATAAATTGTAAAAGACGGGGCCAGACCTGTAGGCGGGAATTGGTTGTATCCACATGCTCATTCAAACCATCCTGCAAATTTTCCAAGGCGATAAAATCGTAAGGGGAAGTCATGGAAGAAGATAAATATGGAGTAAATATGGAGACAAATGACAACTTAGCTAACCAGAAGCCTAGTATGTAGGCCAAGTTCCTCATTAACCGCCAATGCAATGTGTTTGGTACTTGTAACAGTCTCTTCCAATTTTTCAAGATCTTCATCTTGTTCTGCCTTGACAAAAGTAAAATAAAAATCTTGCAACATCCAGGAACTCTTCATGAATATTAAGTTTCATCATAACATACCTTTAATAATTTGCCGTTGAAAACCAACAAGGCCTTGGTTGTCCAAGCTAGCTGCCTGCTTCATGACTTCTTCCGACTTTCTATCAGGGCCTAGCAAGCTATCTCTATTAGCAAGACCAGACATGTTAAGGGTAGCAGCCATCTCATTGGCTTTGGAGCTTAAATTAGCAATTAAGTCTTGGCGTCGATGCATTTCTTTTCCTGACCTATTATTTACAAAGAACTTGAAAAGTTTAATGTCAAAGCCTTATAGTCTAGTCATATACTATAGTAGGGATGAATCCTAATTTAGACTAAATATGTTATTCGTAAAAATTTAAATTGCAGTAGTAATCAATTTAAATACCATGAATAACAATTAATATTTCCAATAAATGACAGACTTTTCCTTCCACGAGTCAGAATACATAATTACTACACAGGATATGTCGTCTGCACGTGGAGAGGCCTCAGAAAAGACATATATGGTTATCTATTTACCATATTCATTTGATTATAAATATTTAAAATCAACTAGAAAACATGTTAATTATAAACAATAGAGAGCAGAGATGGAATTTAATTATCTACTTCTAGTCGTTTGAGGTCAATAACATCTCAGAGAAGGCTATCAATGGATGCACCTGCCATTCTCTGGTATATTTTACAGCACTTATAGCCTGATTATTACAGACTTGAGGAAAAATAACCTTCAAAAAAATACTTACTTTGGTTGTTTGCCTGGAAGCGTTGTGAGAAGTGACTGCAGAATTTCAACTTTAGTCCTCAGTATGGTTACTTTTCTTCGGGCTGCTGACAGATGACGCTGTGTTTCAGGTCCAGAAGGGGGAAGCCCACTCTTAGCAGAAATCATTCCCTTGACTTCTTCCGCCAGTTTTGATGCTTCATTATATTGTCTAACCCACGGATCAGACGCCATTGTAGTTGAATGACTTAGATGTCAATAACTGAAATAATAGTGTAATGAAGGAATTCAGCAGAAACATTATCTTTGAAAAATGTCAGTTCAAACAATCTTACGGAGTCAGCATTATTAAAAGATAAGCAGCAGATGAAAAGCAAATAAGGGCGAGTGAAGACATATATGCATAAGAAGTTTCCATTATTTTTCACTTACCCGGACAATCAGATCTTCAATTTTAACCAGCGAAGGATTGAAAGGAAAAGTCATTCAAAGTTTCAAACTAGTAACTCACTTCTGCAAAGCAGAAAATTTTAACTAGATTCCAAATAGAAAAGTGAATTTTTATTTTGATAAAAGAAGCAGATCTAAGTCAAAATGAATAACAATTCTGTGATGAGATGTTCATAGAACAAAAAGCTAGCAACATGTCACGCCCGGGAGCACACCAGTACAAGAACTTCCTAGGGGGTCACTCGTCCTGAGATTTTCCTAGGCTGAGCATGCTTAACTGTAAGGAGCACTAACCACCGTGCTAAAAGCTTAAGCTGATAGTAGAGGCGCACTCCATATTATTTATGTCCCAGAAACCTGATATGGGACTCGTCACGGTGAGACCGTGAGTCCGTGACAAACAGCTAGCATACGAATTATTCCCATCTCTCCTATCCAAAAAACGAAAGAAAGAAAGACAGAAAAATTGCTCCTGCATGCACAGATCAGGGTTTATGATATTCTCCAATTGGGGGAAAGAGAAGTGGAGGACATGGAACTTCAGACTATCCTCCATCAAAATCTAAATACAGTAAACTTGCCTAATCCAAGAAGAACTCAAAAGGCAATCACTAGTTCAGGATACTGATGCAACTATAAGATCTGAATTTTTACGTGTGTTGACATAAAGGGGACGGGGTACAAGCTCAACAGCAATGAAAAAGTCAAAGCACTTGAGGGGTGAAGAAAAATCAGAATATCAAATTTTAGGCATGGTGCAAAATTATTCTTGAATGTGAGAAGCAACAGAACTTCACAGCCTTAGATGAAGGAAAATGTAATCAAATGCAGATCATGAAATCAATTTTTCTGACCCCTGAAAGGCGATATAAGATGGATGATGTAGATTGTTTAAATATATTATAATTCAGGAACACAATTGTCCACTAAAGCATGTTTAAATGTTTTACGTTATGTGGAATGGCCTGTTGTGTTCCAATAAGGAATCATTCATATGAGAGATGATATCTGATCACCATATGCCCTTATGACGGGAAGGAAATTCTGAGAGTTAGCCCTGACAATGGTGGCCAGCATACCCTTATTGGACAATCAATACTGAGTACTGACAGTAACAACCATAAAAGAGAAAACGAAATGAATCATTGGCCAATGACGAATATAGATTAAGAAATAGCCAAATGTTTTATCTTTTTCTTTCACTGCACCAATTATGAGAAACTGAGGACAATGTTTTAATAATTAGACACCGAAATCTAATTGCAGTTTCCAATCTTCAATCATTCTCAGCAATTAAACATGCCAACGAAAACAAAAGGTCCTGAGCTAAGAATCATCAAGTGAGACGCGTAAAATTGAGGTTGCAAAGCCGTACCTTGATCTCCCAATTGAATCGGAACAATGAGGACGATGAATGCAGCGGGGAACGAGTACAGCAAGGTTTTGTCGCTTCCGTATGAATGCTCATCAATGACTACGAACGAATCAAGTGCATGGCACTTTTCATTCAAATACGAGGCTGTATAGCTTTCTTTATTTTTGGCGGTCGTCCTGTTCTATGACGCGGGCTCTGGACGGTGCTGGGTAATTTAAGTGCGGGATTAGGAGGTGTGAGATAATAAATTTTAATGACTAAATAAGATTATCTTTATGCAAAAAACAACCAAATAATATTATCTCCATTTATCATTAAACAATACATATGTCCCTTATGATAAACAGTGTAATCATTCATAATCTATAAATAGTATAATATATCATAATTTTTATAGTTCAGATTAGATATATTAACTGATTTTGACGATGAATCAATCTCTTGAAATTAAATCAAATATAATAAATATATTTAAAAAAGTGTGAATAAAAATCATTTGTTAAGATTTAAAGTCCCGTAAAATAACTAAAAAAAATATAATTTTTTTGGCCAGTATTGATGAGATATACGTACCAAAGATAGATATAACTTTCATAGGTAGAACAGAATTTGCAAAACAAGCTACATTGATTGTGATTTGAGAAATTTAGCTTCTTATGTTTTTTTTTCCTACTATATAATTCTTTATGTCCTAATTATAAGACCAAATTGACTTTTTAAAAAAAATTAAGGAAGCTAATTAAATTAGTTTATAGTATTTATTTTTATTTTTTCTTCAAACTAATTAGTTTAACTAATAAACTAATATAAAATCTAAACATACAACATATGATATGATTAAATAAATTATTTTTCCTTAATTTTTTAAGAAAAATCAACCATGTCTTATAATTAAGATCGGATAGTATTAATCACACCACAGGCCTCTTTGCTTGGGTCCAAGAGTGCTTGGGCCGTTGAGGCTAGAAGGTTGTTTCTTGAGTCCGGCTCTAGATATTACTTGTGCCCCACTACTGTTCGCTCTATCTGGCCTTTGTCTGTGTAGGTCCAGCATTTCATTTCTGGTAATAATTAATATCAAAAAAATATCAAAAATTTCTGGTAATAACAAGTGAAGTTTATTTCTTGGTTATTCTTCTCTCCATTTTAATCTCTTGCAAACTAATGGGTGGATTATGATTATAACGGTCATATTTCCACGTTGATAGTTTCGAAATCCTTTGGACCATTTTGTCTTTCGCCCATTGATCATATACTACCTCCGGTCCTAATTATAAGAACTAGTTGACTTTCTTTGGAGAGGTTAAGGAAGCTAAATAAGTTACTTAATCATTTTATATGTTGTGAATTTTTAGATTATATGTTAGTTTATTAGTCAAACTAATTAAATTGAAGAAAGAAATAAAAATAAAAATACTCTAAAGTAATTTAATTAGCTTCCTTAATCTCTCCAAAAAAGTCAACTAGCTCTTATAATTAGGATCGGAGGGAGTACTTCAGAACCATTTAAAATTATTGCTTTGAGGCTGCAATAGCTTAAGTTGTTTGTGTATCCAACAACGTTCATGTTTGTTTTAATTTATTTGGGGATTTATTTATAATCGTGGGTTGGTAATTTTTATGAGGAGATGATGAGGTGAGCATGAGGTGAGGGAGAGGGTATAAGCGTAAAATGACTCGCGAAACAGACAAGAAACTCCGCCAGAGCAACACTGACACTTTGACAGTGACAGCAAAAGTCAGAGTACACGTCAACAAGAAAGGGCCCCACTGCGAGCCAACAAAGCTGAATCTACTTCGGTCAACAGGGAACAACCTCCTCCACTACTTCCCACATGCCCATGTTCCCTCCTTGTGTTGTGCCCTCGGCTCCAACTCGTCAATACTCCGTTCCCCCTTTTCTTTGAAAAAGGAGGGAATTCATGACCCTCCTCAAGGAAAAATATTAAAATATTTAATTATGAATATTTTTAAAACAAGGTTAAGGGACATTTTTACCTCGAAAAGTTTTTACTTATGGGTGATTTTGTTATGAAAGTGTAAAAAATGAAGTAATTTTATCCTAACTATTATACCAGTTAATTTTAACGCTTAGTTAATTAAATATAACAAGCCAGCATTCTACAAGTCATTCATTTATTAAGTTGCAAATTTTTTCTGGAAGTTTTAAATATAAATCTTAAAGAAGATAAAGTAGATAACATATTGATGTCGAGCGGAAATTGACATTTTAATAAAAATTTATTGATGGTATATGGATTGTCAATTTAGCATATTTGATCAACTAACAATCAAAATTAACTAGGATAATGGTTAAAGTAAAATTGCACCTTTTTTACATTTTTTAAAAATAAAATTACCCGTAAAAAAAACTTACACGGTAAATTTATCCCATAAGATAAGCCATGCAATTGGGGGGGGGGGGGGGGGGAATTGGGGGGGGGGGGTTCAATTAAACAGTCACCATTAATGGCTCACATTACAAGAAGTCCACGCCGGGCCATCTCTCAGAATTGTGTAGTCAAGTGAAGTGAGCTTTCCTTTCGACCAAAAAAAGAAGTGAGCTTCCCCAACAGGCTGGCCGACGCAGGATATATCTTTGATGAGGCTGCGGTCCATCCCTGGTCGCCATCTGGTCTTGCATCAGCCTCTCTCTAATATCACTTCATTATTTCCCACGTCCCATATTTAATCGTAGTATTAAAGGCTCAAAAACACTGGAAATTGTCACTCTCATCGATCACCATGTCCATGTAGTGCTAGATTTTGTGGCCAACCATGGAGTACTGGTTACCCTAGCAAAGTTCTAAACCATCTATCTTGAACTCCCACGAAGAGCTTTGAGCTTTTGTCGAGTAAGAACCCTAAAATTTGCATAAAACCTATGAGAATATTTGATTTGACTTATTTTAAGTGATATTGCTATAAGAAGTAAATGCGTTAAATAAAGAGTTTAAATTCATAACACGTAAAAGTCAGTTTTAATTGGAGGTGTTTTCAAACACCCCTGCCATGTTAAGTAGTAGCTAGCGTAGCTTCTAATTATTAATTGATGAAACACATGCCATTGTAAAATAAATTCAATGCAGCTTCTCTGGCTAGATCGGGTCTTTGAAAAATCACTTGTGTTGGGGTGTAGTCACAGACTCCAAATCAGATATATATTCGGATCATAATATAAAAAGTAATAATAAATTCAGCTAAGTGATGAACCAATAATTCCATCTGTATGATAGTATAACGAGGTAGAGATGAGGCACACATGCTGAACCGATGATCTCGTGTGAAAGATGAGAGCAGAGACGGACCTTACATGATAAAAAAAAAAGGTTAAAAAAAAAAGTTCAGATTTTTTTTTTTTAAAAAAAAAATTTAATATAAGCAACCCAAAGCCGAAACCTATATTATTAACCTAATGAGTAATGTCTGCTGCGCTGCCTACTCAGATTCGTCTCTCGCACTCTCGCAGATTCGTCTCATCGCAATTTGATATAAACGCGTTGTCTCTTGCAATTCGTCTCATCGTGGCTGAGATTTTATCGTACTTTTTTTTTTTTGGGTGTCTCCAATCTTTTTTCACATTGTTGAGAGTAGATAATTTCTACTGTACAAACTTTGTATAATTTCTTCAGACCGTTTGAACATATTAAACTTCTACATTTTTTTTATACAATGAACGAAAGAGGTTAAAAAATGAGTTTTCTTTTTTATATTTATATTTATATTTAGTTAGCACTTTCACTACTAATTCAATTATTGATGATTTCAAGTATTAAAAGAGTGAAGAGAATTACTTTGAGTGAATGTAATTTTTAATTGTTTTATTTAATATAGTATTTTATTAATTTTGTATTATTAATTACATTGTTAACTTTTAATATTTTGATATATTATATTTATATAACAGAAAATCTTCTAAAATTTCATGATATCTTCTTATTTTGTAATTGATATGACATTCATATTAGGGACAGAAATATGTTATCTTATACGTTAGAATTATTGTTAGAATGTTTTTATTATAAATCTGAATATTTTAAAAATGTCATATAATCATAAAATTTCTAATTAGTTAATAAGTATATATTTGACTCCCCAAAATATTTTTCCTAAGGTCCGTCCCTGGGTAAGAGTAAGATGGACGGCGTGAGATGAGGGGCAGCTGAATGTGGAAACACACGTGGTGCAGTGTGGGAATAAGAAGGCAAATAAATACTGTTGAACCGTTGAGTAGTATAGCCCACCGTGCTTGACCTTGTACCAGAAAATGCCAAATGCCGCAGTACATGTAATTAGTGCTTCAACTTTAATTTCTAGCTCTTAATGCCCTAGGCACAGGACTTAGGAATCTTATCGGTTAATATCACCTATAACTCCATAATTATAACCTCTGTCCCCTAATCTCTGTTTATTAATTAATTATTCTGATAAACTAAACTCTTTATTAATTTTAAACTGGTGAACAATCAACAGACGCCATGATTATGATTGGCAAAAGAAGAAATATGGGAATCGAAGAGAAAAGAATAACATGCACCCCCTCTTTTTTCCAATTAACGTTGTCATCACTTGATTGCTTTTTCTTGAAAAATAATAATAATAATAATAAAATAGGGTGAGATTGCAAAACCAAGTAAATACGTAATTGTTGGTGATAAATCATGAAGTGGGTTGGCAGTGGGTCAGCAAGGCATCTGCCATCGCTTTCAATCGCACCGTCGCTTTCTTTCGCTTACGTTATGGCACTCGTCATTTTGGCTCCTTCTATTGCCTTTCACTTTCCTTCTTCCTTCCTCCCCCAATTGTCTTATTATCTCCTTAAATGTTATAGCAACTTTCAAAACTAAATTATTCTTAAAACAGCGATTTTTTAAATAATATAAAAAATTGATCACTACTTTTTTTTTCCCCTTTCCAGTCTTAGAACACAAAATCATACTTATCAAAGGTCACTTATAGTGGTAGGGTCATTCGGGATAATAATAGTAGAAGTGGTTTTTATTTCTGATAGACTTTTTTTTATATATGGACTTTTTTCTGATGTGATTTATATTTGGCATAGCTTTACACTGTTTTACAGAAAAAGTTTCAACAATGAGCTTTAAAAAAAAAACCCATATCAAACTCATACGCCTATCAAGCATTGATGCTATCCCAAACACTCTATTATCAGGTTTTTCCTCTTGATGGTGTTTCCCCCCCTATCTGATAGGCTTATCTTTCCATCAAATACTATCACAAACACACCTGTAATGAACAACTATTAGTTTATGCTATTTCTAGTTTGAGTCCATATATATATATACAAATATTTGGTTATGAGATTTTTGAAATCTATTAGCATGGAATCCAGATTTTGGGGGATATTTCAGCTTGCTTCTGAGGATTAAATGTTTCGATTATCAATAGGTTATGTCACTACAGTTAATTAATATATAATAAGGGTGTTGACCCAATCCAACAAATCATGTTTTACGTATAATTAATTGAGATGATCGGAATTAGCTACGCAAATCTATGTCAGTTAATGGTTTTAAGTTTTAACCAACCCACACTCCAACCTTCATTTTTAACCCTGTCCCTGTCCCTGTCCGCATGGAATCGTGCCCCATTTTGCGCTGATGAAGACTGAAATTAAATACCATCCATGAACAATGTTTTGTAGATTGAGGAGAAAACTAATTGTAACGAACACCATTAAGGCTGCCACGTAATGGTAGATTTCATCATATGATTTATTTAATTATTAAATTGAGTTGTTTCATCGATACACACGCACACATGGGTCAAGATGTTTCAGAGAAGAGAGACAGAACAACATCAGCATCCTCCTCCTGTGTGAGCAAGAAGGCTTCAGCGCTGGCTTTCTTATAGCATCAGTTGAAACTCCAATATTCCATCACACGATATTTAATTATCTAAAATTAGACTTATTATGTGTGATTGAAAACGAATCTTTCACTTTTTATTTGAAATAATAAATTAAAAACACAGAAGTAAATTTCCTGGGTCATTGTTAATTTGACAAGTCTTTCAGCCAACAAAAAGGTGGCACGTTGACACTATTCATCGATAGTGTAATTGACACATTCTAGATTTATGTACTGATATAAATACCCATGGTGGACGCAGAGCAGGTCCATCTGGCCCCACTTTTTCTCCATCTATAAGCTACGTATATGGATTATTCTTAATGTCCTATGTAATAATTAATACGAATTTTTAACATTAAAGAAAATAGTTTAATTTAGTTAGAAGATTTAGAGTTTTTTCCAGTAGAAATATTGTTATCAAATAGGGTATGAGTGAAAAAAAAAACAATAAATATTTCATATAAAAATAAAATATTCATATTCATTCTATCTAAAATGAAGTAGAAGGACTACAATTTTAGAGACGTCTCAACTCTCTACACCCAAAGAACCAGTAGTATTTCCGTATTCCTACCTAATCCCATTACATTATATTTATTTATTGAATCCGTTTGACTCGAGTAAACCAATGTTGTCGTTTAGTTGGGATATGAAGGTGTCGATTAAAAAATATAAAAGAATAATTATATTTTGATATTGACAAAACGTATTCTATACAAGAGTCTTTTTTTGGATTTTATTTTTTTAATTCAATATGGGGCCAATGAACAAATTAATTCACTAAATATTTTTTTTAATATTTAATAATGATTGATTTCTCAAGAACTCGATTACAAATTTCTTATTTAAATGTTTTTATGCTTAATTGTTTATTAGGAACAATGAAAGGGCCTCACCTTTGTAAGAAAATAATGCAAATTTGAATATCGAGTAACGCACATACTGGTTATGTTTGGAGATAGCTTTAAATAGTTTAAAGCGAGAAACAAATAGCAGTAGGAAAAAAAAAGTAGCAGTAGAAAAAAAAGCCAGAAGCAGAGTGTTTGGGTTGAGTTTTAAGTTTACTGGATTTTTTTTTTTTAAAAAAAACTACTAAAAGTTAGTAAAGGAAAAAGCTCTATAGGTAGCTTTTTGCAAAAAGCTTTCAGCCTTTTGATGTGGGCCTTGCCACTTCTACCACTATCAATCTAAACACAAATCATATTCATAACTTGATTTTTTTTCTTACCGAGTTTCTAAAAAAATCAAATAGAAAATAAATCATCGCTTCCACCACTAACACAAATAAGCCTCTTAAAAAACAATGAAAACTCATTGCGCTTCAAATCCCACGAAAGAGGGAAATTCCCCATCAAATAGAAAGATGTGTAATATTTCTTAGAGGAAAAAGTTACCGTTTATCAAATTTTAGAAATTTTTGTTTGTCAAAGCATGAATACAGTTTGGGGCTTAGCAAGACTTCGGTTCATTAGCCCCCCTCCGCTCAATAGAAGGCATTCAATTTTCCACTATCGTTATCCCCAGATTTGAATAATGGCCTAAAATAATGTTGTTGATGGCTAGCCCATGAAAGAGAGATATTTAAGGCGGATACAGAGTCATGATGGTTTGTCAAGGATGTAAAGTTAAAAAAGAAAGTGCTCAAAAGCAAATCTAATCCCCCATATTAGCTGTGTGCATTATTCATTGAAAGTGAAACATATAAGCGTCATCTAAATTTGAACCACCAAAAAAGCGCCTCCGTGCTTTAGTTTTTTAAATGCAGGCCCCGCCCCCATCCCCACAAACGATTCCTTTATTTGGCGTGAAAGTCGAAACCTTTTTTTAACACACAATCAAAATCCCAGGTCATATATCAGATGACTCCATCTTCCAAATTGTCTGATCTAAAGCACAAAAGAAAATGAAGTTTTTGTTCACAAAAAGAAGTCCCATGAAAACAGATGTGTGTATAACTCGATCCCTATGCTCGCTTTTTTCCCCTTTTGCATGGGGTAAATAATGAATGCTTTATAGTCCAGATTAAACCAGAAACACTTATGATCCAATGAAAACTTATGCTGTAACTGTGAGAGCAAATCAGAATATGAGCCAAAGATACCAACACCACATTGTTGATAGTTACTACATAAACATATAATGGCATTGATACATAGCTGGTAATAATATCTAACTTATCCAATACACCCCAGATAAACTATGTAACAAGAAAAATCTAAGAGGAAAAAAAGGGTCAAAGAAGCGCTAGAGTCACTTGCTCCCCAAATTTACAGACTGAACCTAACCCATCTTCCACTTCACATCACTGGGACCCCAATCAAAGCCTTCTGAAAGAAAAGGCCGCAGAAATCGGGACAGATCTTAACGCAGATCTCACATAACTTTCCACGACTCCAGGGTGGGAAAGCTCGCCAAACTGTCAAAATCTAAACCTGCTGACCCAAAACCATGAGAACCGTCCACCAGCCCAGCGGAGGGTGCAAAAGGAAGTGGGGCCGGCCCTGAGAATCCAACAGCCCCAGACGCCACCGATGTGGGTCCCATCACCTGCTGCTGGTGATGATCCAGCAAGAATGCGGACGTGTCCAGCGTTGGCAAGCATCCTGCTCCGCCGCTCACCTGGATCCGGCTGCCCAGTCGCTGTGGCTCCGGCTTCAGGATCGGTACCATTGGCATCTGTGAGCTTCCCAGTTTGATGCCGGTCACCTGCTGCACCATTTGCCGGAAGTTCGCCGGGTCCGCCGTTATGTAAGTAGTCTGTGACCTCTTCGACGCGCGTGACTTGCGCTTCGAAACCTTCCCTCCAGGAGCCGGTGGAATCGAGCTCCGCTGGCGTTTCGGTGCCGCTTCCTGGTCCGAACCGGAAAGGCCCGAGACCGTCGGGGTCGGAGATGTATCGGGTTTGGTGAGGTTCATAAACGGAGAAATCGGGTCGGTTGTAACTGTGTCGGGATTCGCGCCGGAGAGCGAATTCTGCAGCGCTCTCGTGAGCGTTTCGGTCTCGCGGCTGAACACGTCAGTAAACCAGGAATCAGCGCAGGGGGATCGGAAGGTCCAGGGGTCGATACTCGCCAAATTCTCCGAAGACGCCATGTGGTTCAGACGGTTAACGCAACAGAACTACCAAGAGTTGCTGGAAAGATGAGCGGTGAAGGGAATCAAACAGAAACGATAGTCAAAGCATTTTGGGATTTGAATCGATTGATGGTATCAGCGTAGTACTGAGATGCGAAGGGAACAGAAAAACCAGTGAGGAAATGGAGAAGCAGAGAGGAGTGATGATGGAATGGAGAAGAAAATGGGGAGGGAACAAAGGAGGAAGGAAGGAGATAAATAAGGGCGGTGAAAGGAGAGGTGGGGGTATTATGGGGAATGTGAGAGAAGATGGGAAAGAAACCGCGTTGTTCGGGGGGCGAGCAGACACGCGTCAGCGAGTCCGTATGGACTCTTATCTGAGCTGGTTGGATTTGGAAGCGATCAATAATTTAACCTAACCATAGTTCACTAGGTACTTAATCATCTTGGTCTAATTAGTGTAAGCAAGCTGGGATTCTCCTGTTTTACTAGTACTACAACTCCATCCGTTTCTAAACAAAGTAGAGCCGGAACCGAATCTCTCACAGCCTCCTCTCTCTTATTCTCTCAGTTGGGCCATCTAAATCTTAATCCAATGGTTCAGATTTAAAAAAATATATTTTTTTTATCTTTTCAAAAAAGACAAAAAATAAAAAAAAATATTATTTTTTAATCTGGACCGTTAGATCAAAATGTAGACGGTCCAGATCGAACTATGAAAGATGAGCAGAGAGAGAGAAGAGGAGAAAATCCTCTTCCAAGTAGAGGCATGTTGATTCCCTTATTTGCTTCGTGTTTCATATTTATATTTTTTCCCCTAATTAATTGTCCATGTTCTTAGAAATTTTCATCAATGAGATATTTTTCAATCCAATTAAGTATTTGTATTTTAGTAAAATAAAAGCACATCTTTTATAAATAACTAATTTCTTACCTCTACAAATTAGCTAATTAACTTTTTTACTGAAACTAAACGGAATAACGAATAACATTATAGTTACTCCTTGAATTTTAATCTTAAATGTAAATAGAGGCGGAGCTAGAAATTGTTGTTAGGAGAGGTGAATTTTATATAATAGAACCCAAATGTTTATAAAATTATATTTGAGCCCCACAAACTTTTCAATATTTATATTTTAGTCTCTTTACTATAGAAATAATAGGGACTGAAGTGAAAATATTAAAATTTTTATAAGGCTAAAATATTATTTTAAAAACTCCAGGTCATTATCTACAATTTTGGGGGGCCACCCCTAACACTCCCTTGCCTCCGCCCCTGAATGTAAAACCGATTTATTCAATTAGATTATATTAAGAATGCTAAATAAATTATAATGATTTTTTAAAAAATATTTATGCTTAACATTATATTATATATTAATGTAAAGATATGCAAATTAGTTTGAACTAAAATGATGGATATAAGAAATAAAATGTGAAAAAACGTATATTTAAAACTAAAATTCACTGCTAAATTAGATTTTGTATGTAGGACAAACGGGGATATTATCTTAATGAGCAAGAAACGTGGATAGTATATTAGTAGTATGTTATCTAGTGGTGGATACCAGATGGGGTCTGCGGATGCAAGGACGGGGTCAATAAGATATCGTAGCATTCGGTTTTGGAATGAATCTATTACTACTAGATTTCTCTATTTGGGTACCTAGGAACCAATTTTCTGCTGAGCTGAACTGGAGTATACATTTTTCAAAAGCGTTTTTTTATTTATACATATTCATTTTATACAAGGACACTTGTTACTATCTTAAATATAAGATAAAATTCTTATTTTCTAAATTTCATTGATTTATTTTGATGATCCTAAAAGTTAATAGTCCGTCCGTTTTTAAATATATGAGAATACATTAAAAAAAAAATCATGGAGCTATACATCAAGCACAAAATGAATTATTAATATAATTAAAGTAAATTAATAGACTATGATTCCAAGAGAAAACGAGTTTAATTTTAAATTATATAAACTTTTAATGAGCAGCACTGTTGATCAGTAAGGTACTGCGAGTACAAATTTTTCAAACTTATACCACTCCAATACTTGTTCAGTCAATGAAGGGATACGCATGGGAAAAAGGGCCCCGAACCACCAAACACATCTATACGAGAACTGGAAGAAAACCACTAAATACTTTGTGAATGCCCATTACATTTCGAGCAAAAAGAATACCCATTACATGTCCAATAATAACATGTTTCTATGAGTATTTTTTTTTAATTTTTTAAATATTATATTTATTTAAATTTAAATTATATGCTGCTTTTTTAAAAAAATTTTACACTCAGTATCTCAAATTAATTAGCTTCCAGTTACAGACAGATCTTTCTGAATGCAGGACTGGAAGATAATTAATTTGAGATACTGGGTGCAAAAAAAAATAATTCAGAAAGCAACATATAATTTAAATCTAAATAAATATAATATATAAGAAAATTTTAAAAAAATATGATCATACTTCTAATAGAGGTATAAGCACATAAGAAACATGTAATTATTGGGCATATAATGTGCAACCGGAGTTTTGTTTCTTTTAAGGTGTTAGCTGACTCTCAATCCAAATTAGTTTGAATTTTGTAAGTCTCTGTTTGTTTATTTTAATGCTTTATTTTTAGTTACGAAGATAAGTAGACGAAAAGAGTTTTATTTTAAGTTATGTAAGTTTTTTTAAAACAACTGTTCTGGGTTTCCTAAATAACCACTAAATTATCGTTCAGAAACCACCAAACTGTAGTTTTAAAAATTATTTTTTATAAGTTGGGACCAACTTCTTCTCATATATTCCCTCTGATTCTAATTATAAGAATACTTTTATAATACAAATTATACTATAAAAATGTTCTTATAATTAGGACCAGAGGTAGTACTTCATAAATAAATCGAAAAAATTATTTTAAAAAGGTAATCCAACTAATCGGTGCCCTAATCATTCCAAACAAGGGAGGTTAAGAATACTGGGTGTTTCAAGAAGGAAAAAAAAGAGCTCAGAATATCGTCAGATTTTGACTTAGTTTTTGCTTTGTATGTTTATTATAGATTATAATATTAATTAATGCCTTTACCGCAAGCATGAATGAAGCTAATTTATCTTATTCACGGTTTTCATATTTTTAAGAAAAATCCACGTACTTGGGTCGCATGTAAAGCACTATATAAGAACATTTTTTAATTAAAAGGAACAGACTAAACAGAGAGGTGGATAGTCAAATTTCATCAGCGATCATTTTTAATATATATATTTTTTCTGAGAAGGTGTCAAATAGAGTGCAATAATATATCAATCATCGAACATTATTATATTATCCCAATTGATTTTTTCTATGGGCGAGAATCACATTTTCCAGTTTGTTTTATAAATGAAGTGAGTCAAATTTCCTATTTTCTTACTGTCATTTATGTGTCCATATTACTATTAAATACATGTGTATGGCTGAAACATTAAAAAAAAAAAAGAACAATTAAATATAGAGCACATATGTAGGTATAAGGGAATATATATAAGGCATCACGTGCCAACAGGTTGTCTAATTTTGAGCAAAAAAAAACAGGCTGTCTAACGATTTTTTTTTAAAAAAAATCAAAACAGGTTGTCTAACGATATTGAATTTGCGTGGAAAATGGAAATCCATCTCACTGATGCACATCTGCAACTGCAGAAACTATATCATGAATTAAAAAATTGAATCATGAAAATGCTTTTCGGTCATGTCAGAACTACACACACGCATGGTTGTAAAATTTTACGCCATCAAAGATATCTTGTTTTAACAACATTAAAATTTAACTATGCCATGAATGGAGTAACATAAATTAACCATTCAATAAGAATGAGGTTAAAGAGATATGGTTTTTTTTTTTTTGGTAATGAGCATTTGCTATCCTGGATCAACCTTTTTAACTCAAAAGATTTATCAGAGTCTAAACTAATTTGGATTCTTCTTAGGCAGGTCTTCACGATTAGAGAAAAAAGCTACTAATAGTACCTGCTTCATGTACAAATCTCAAACTAAAAACCTACTTAAAAAAAGAATAAGTGCCTTACCACTCTAATTCTAATTGGTAAATTAAAGAGAAATGTCGAATTGCGATGGGGGTTTATAGTAAGGGAACAATGATGAATGGGTTCAAATTTAGATAAAGTATGAAAGGGAAGAAGAGTGGGGACATATAGTTGCTTTGTGACCTCAAGGCGGTGTTTGTAAAAAGCAGAGCACGAAAAGTGAGAAGAATTGGATCTCTTGTTTATTTGTTTTTTAACCATATTTACTTCATCTTTTTTAGGGCATAAAGGTTAATTTATTAATTAAAATAGAAGGAGTGAGAAGTAAAAGTGAAAGGGAGGGGTCCACGCGCAGAACATGCATGGTGCACGTAACCTATTTTGTACGAGCGGCCTATGATTGCTCCTTCCATTGATTGCGTGCCTCTATTTTCTCATGTGTTCCCCATTTTCCCTCCCAAACCTCCCCCTCATCTCAACATAAACCTGTTCTTAATTATGTTTGTACAAGCTTGGACCTTTTTTTTGTGAGCTTAATTACTTCCATATCACTTCAAATTTGAGACTAATTCATGTATGGTCATAAGCTTTTAAGATACATCCCTCCCAAGTCCAAACTAGTGTGTTTCAGGATATCTAAACCCATGCCATATTCTTTACCAGTACCAAATTAAAAACCATTGTCTAATTGGTCACAAATTTGATTTTGAGTGTTGCTTCATTTTATATTATTTAGACTAAAGTATACTTTTAGTATTTTAAGTTTACCTAAGGTTTCATTTTAGTCTTTTAAATTTATAAAATGCGCATTTAATTCTTAAAGTCAATGTTGTTAACATTAATAACAAAAAATGTTGATTAAGCAACATTAAGTGGGAAGAGGATGTTCTCCTCATTCTTTTTATCATTTTCTCTCATTAGCCCATCTAGGTTGTTGATTGGGAAGATGGGAGAGGGGTTAAAGTAATATTGCGATTGACTCGACGGATATAATTTAGAGATGATAAGGGATAATGAGAGAAAGATTAGAAAAGAAACTCAACCCCATTAAGTGATGACTATAACATGCTAACAAAGCAAAACTGGACTTGCAACACAACATCCCATTTAATTTTAATCATTCATGGAATTTACTTAATTTATATATTTGTTATAAGACTATAAATAAATTACTTCAATCGATTACTTTTTCAACGAAAATTTCATTTGATGATCGATAACGAGTTGGAAGAAACTATAGGGATGAAGATAAAAGGGTGCTGCGTTATAAAGCTAGGCCAGGGTTCATGAGCAAGAAATGAGAGAGAGAGAGAAAGGGGTTAAGAGATTTATTGAAATATTTATTAAAATTAAAATATTTATTAAAAAATAAATAATATAAAGTAAGTAAATGTCATATGATTAAAATTACCCAGCCAGCTCGTTTAGCTTGCTTCATCAACATGGTATAGTCATCACTTAATGTTGCTTAGTTAGCATTTTTCATTAGTAACATTAACAATTTGACTTTTAAAGACTAAATGTGTGCTTTATACACTTAAAGGAGTGAAACCTTATGTAAAATTAAATAATCAAAAGTATACTTTTAGCCTAATATTTATAGAGAGATGATAGGTGGTGCTTGATGTAACACCTCATTTTCATCACCCAAAAACTTGGCCAAAGATACAAATTCATTTATACAGGGCCAAAATAAATCCAAAATAATATCAGAGTTTTCAAAATGCGGAAGTCTTATGGTCATGGCAAATAAAATAACACAACATAAACTAAAGGAGTACAGAAGAGCCTACAAAGCTCACTCCATGGGTGCATTCCCTTGATCTCTACTAAGTTATTCACCTGAAAAATGATAATATGGGGTGAGATTACACATCTCAGTAACTACTGAATATTTCCACCGCATACAAGTAAATAATGTATGATAAAAAGGCATAAACTTATTTCATAAATATAAATATATACCATACTTTCTCTTACAAAGATTATTTGTAAAAGTAGTTATCAATATAAAATATGACTTTATATATATAAATATATTATTTCAGAAGTTCTCATCATATGTCTTTAAGTGTAATTTTCGTCTCTGGGTCGTTTTACGTAATTTTCCCAAAATTTAAAAAGAAGTTGCCCGTGACTACTCCCGTGATGTTTCTTTTAAAAATTTTTAATAATATTTTAATAATATAATATAAATTATTATTGAGTGGGTCCCGCGGCCAAAATTTTCAAAACTCACGAGAGTTTCTGTCGGCAGAGGAGAAATAATTTGACGTGGGTCCCACATGAATAGTAAATACGTATTTTGGAATAGTAAATACCGTATTTTTAAATAGTAAATACGTATTTGTGAATAGTGAACACTATTCATATTTCACAAATTTCAAGTATTAAATACGTATTTGCGAATAACATATATATATATATATATATATATATATATATATATATATATTTTAAAATACGTATTTGTATATAGTAAAAACGTATACGTGAATAGTAAATACTATTCACGGGGCCCACAAAATACTGATTTCAAATTTATTACTTTCCAAAAATAGAGCCTACTAGCCTTCCCAAGATAGGTTTATGTTCAAGATATTAGATTCAAAATTCAGGATGTTACATTTCTCCCCTCCTAAAAGAAAATTTTGTCCTCAAAATTTCGCTATAATAAGAATTCTAACCTATTTAAATAAATGAGGATAGGTTTGTCGCATGCTCTCCTCCGTTTCCCAAGTAGCATCTCCGGGAGCCATTCCTTTACACACAACCTTTACAAGCTAATAGCCTTGTTCCTCAATTACTTATCCCCCGCATCAACAATCCGCTCCGACTCAGCTTTATATATCATATTATCCCTAAGTCCTATCTCTTTCCCAAACATGCTCACCAAGCACACAACACAATTTTCGTTCATCCTGTACCCAAAGTAATATTCAGACACAGGATCCACTAGTTCCTTATTTGAGCGCTTGGTTACACTGGCCTCACAGGCCAGTTCATTCTTCCTTTCTGCTTATTTCATTGTATTACCACGACACTGGATATTCAGATCTTACAGCTTAAGAAGCTACCCTCAGGCCATAATAACCACAACATGATATAATCTGATTATTCTGCCAACCTTAAGATAAACTTTAGACATACAGGTCTAATGTTACCATGATAGGCAACAAACACAATACTAGGCACATAAGTCTTATAGCCTAGAGATACCACCATATGCAAACTAGCTCAACGGGTCTTACCGCTTCAAGCCTCTGCTCGTCTATCCTATACCCGTGCTTCCTCAATTCAAGTTTAAGAAAACACTTACTTACTAAATCTAGCTTTCACCAATGGCAAGTAATTCAAAAACAAGTACATTTGGCAAGATTCTGCAAACTAAGTATATCCACAACAGTTTCCAACCTCTTCTAACTTGTACACCTTCCACCACAATCATAATGTAAAAGTCAATTCTTGTTCGAATTTCGCAAGGATTCATTCCATAAGACATCATAGTTTATAAATGTCGATTACAAACTGGTCTTAAATCCTGTTGTAAATATTGCGTAAAAATTTCCAAACACAGCAAGTGCATTGGTAAGTTCAAAATTCAAATACTCAGGGACCTAGCAACTTATTTTAAATAGTCACCAACTCCGATTACATTCCAGGTTCCAACTTATTCTACTCAACTCATCCATGAAACACTCAATTCATTATTTCTAAAGAAAGATTCTATTATCAAGATCATTTCCTATGCTAGTTAAACAGTTGGCAATCTCTGAACACCTTATACATGTTGGTATCACATTTTGTTCCCTATTTCTCTCAAATCAATTAATACCATATTCTAATATCTCAATTTATTCAATCAATTCAGTCTCCTAAAGAATCAATACAACTGTTAAGTTGAACTGTTATATTACATTTCTACTAGTAGCAACCCTCTAGATCCCCTACCAACTTTCAGATTCATCATCCTATTTCTAAAACCCCGATTATTCATACTAGATTCATCATACTCCATAGCTTATATCATTTAAGAACTATCCTCAAACTTTCCCCAAAAATGATAATTGTCAAATTACAAATCAACTCTTAGAACTTCAATATCAGCAAGACAGAGATATCATGTGTCCTCAATAATACCCATAGAACATTCTAAATTCATGTTTCACAATTCCTAGACTAAGATTTAAAACAGTCAAATATTATTCTCACAATCTCAGCATTGTTCACATGATTCGAATTCAATCCTTAGTATCTCAAAGACATATACTAAATATCATCTGTTCCTCTCATAGTTATCTATTAATCACACCCAAATAACATACTAATATTGTAACATAAATCACCGGATTTCATACTTTCTTAATTAGACATACTATCTTAACTCAGATTGAATTCAAGTCTATTTTCAAATATTCCCAGACATTAATAGTCAAGTTTACAATTTGATTCTTATAACCTCAACATCAACTGATAATTCGTGTTTCCCCAAAAATACCCATTATACATACTAAGATCATGATTCACAATTCCTAATCTAATTCTTGGGTTATATGAAGACTATCTACAACCTCAGCAGTATTCACAAGGTTCTAATTCTACCTCAACCTGCAATATCACAAAGGCTCATTTCGTTCTTAAGTTCTATTTCAGCTTAGATTAAATTAAAGCCTATCCTCAATATTTACTATATTCATTCTAACATCTTTCTGGCATTCCTAAGGATCACCATTTCATACCTTTCCATCGATCTTCCAACATGTTTATCCAAAAACCTTAGTCTTTGAATTATCTGTGACAAATTCATAGAGTTCTTCGGATACTCAGAGAGTGAAGAATGCTCTCGGGTTAATTGGCACAACTCATCATCATTTCAAATCTTCGGATTCTCTCCGGTTCATCTAATATTATTAGAAAGTCACCCTTCCCAAGATTACTATCACCTTAGCACGCTTACGCTTAAAATCCTATTTTCAAATGCCAATTCCGACATCTTGAGTCAGCTGCACATCCAAGACAGATTTCTTAGATAAATGTGCGTATAAACGTCCAAACTTAATTTCTTGAAAACACAGCTAGCAATAAATGCCATAGCGATTTCTGTCTGTAAAGGTCTAGGAAACTGCGACCCCTAACGGTGGCTAGGGTGCACTAGGGTGCGGTGCCATAAAATTTCCGCATAACAACAAAGTTTGCATAATTATAAGCTAGCGACAGATGAGAATCCAATGCTGCTTAACAAAATCTAGACGTTACTAGCCCAGCTATAAACCGAGTAAAGCATGAGTAATTGTTTCACATTCTCTCAGGCTTCACATCCTCTCAAGCTTCACATCAACATACATATTTCCTCTCCGATCGTAACTTTCCCTATATTCTTCCACTTTATCCTTAAACATGGCCGGTTCAAGTAACTCTATTCCAGTCTCCGATTCATTCAACCCTTTCTTTCTTGAAGCTTTACTTCATGACTATCAGACTAACATGTTGTCTGACTTGTCAAACAATGCATCATACCCTTATTCTTCTTTACTTCCCCAAAATCCCGTAAGTATGAATGTTCATTCATCTGCCTCAACGATTAACATTCCTACTCCTCCTCCAAGGATACAAGATTCTATTTTTACAACTACTAACAGAAAGGAATCTGAAGCAGGTCCATCAAGGCGACCTGTCCAAAGATGTCGTAATATGGCAGATCTTATGGAGTCCACGGTACCTTCTCAACCAAGGAATCCTGGTTCTAGCTTGACGGAGACTACTAATCCATTCTCATGTGGTTGCTGCCATGTTCTACGAGAGATCATTCATACCAATGGACTTCAATACCATAAACTTGAAGTTCATGGGAGGATTGGTATGATATGCCACGCTGTCTTTCACCAGGACGTACAAGGAGGTTCTTCCAATCCTCAAGTATTTGACTTTGGTAAGAAAAATTTAGAAGATGTCAAACATTTTCTAGAAAATTATTGTTTGAATCAAAATTCTTTAGGGTATGTCCTGGTGTCAGATCCCCTATCAGCCTACTATGAGGCCCTCTGTGTTGGTTTGGAATGGACTAAAAATCAAAATGAACTCCCTAATAGTTCATTTCCAACCAATACAGAAAATATATCCAATAAAGGAAAAGAGCTCATGGTTGTAAATAATAATCCTTCAGTCCCCATACCTAGTAATCCATACCGATCAAGAGCTGAACAAAATATTAGAGCTGCATCAATGTCAATAGATGATCTTAGAGACTTCTTCCATTTACCTCAACAAGAAGCGGCTCAACAAGTTCGTCTATGCAAAAATGTTCTAATGAAAATATGCCATAGGGGAGGAATAAAGCATTGGCCTTATGTAAAAATTCGAAGCACTATGAAGCAAATAGCTAGATTGAGAAGAACAATGTCTTCTGATGGTCCTCTCTCAAGTGCAGCCGCTCAGGAAGAAATTAATAGACTTAAACTTGAGATAGTCGAAGCTTGCGGTGGGATTGTACCAACTGTTGTTCTTGATGCTTGAATTAATATAGTCTACTCTTCTTAGCCTTCTTGCTAATGTTTGTAATCTCTATTCTAGGATTCATAAGGATTTTCGAGTTTTCCTGCCAAACTCAACTTTATCTTATTAAATTCAAACTTAAGCCAGTTATTCTGTATAATCAAGACTATGCCCGTATTCTGTTATGGTATTGTCATCTGTTACTCATATAAATTAGCTAGGTAAGTGAAAATCTAGCGAAAATCTCTTCATACTTTTTACAACGGCAACTAATTGAATAAACATCAAATAGGGGCTTAGTCTTTCAATCACTTTCCTAGACACCAATAAAAATATTCATCCCCTAGAAAGTAATTTTGGGCCTACAGAATCCAATATTCAATAAATTTTCTACTTACCATCTTCCGCTACGCGGCTCTGAAATTTAATCTCAATCACATCCTCAAATCATAAATCCTCATTATCAATCACTTGAATATTTTGATTAACCCATTCTTCTCCTATCATGAATGTCACAAGAAAATTGGTAAAAAGAATCCAAAGCTATAAAGGAAAATGCACATGTTATGATATTTAATTTGCCATGACCTCAAAATTTTTATTTAGAAAACTGATAGGAAATTTACAGATTGGCCAGAACCTTTGCTCTGATACCAAAAATGTAACACCTCATTTTCATCACCCAAAAACTTGGCCAAAGATACAAATTCATTTATACAGGGCCAAAATAAATCCAAAATAATATCAGAGTTTTCAAAATGCGGAAGTCTTATGGTCATGGCAAATAAAATAACACAACATAAACTAAAGGAGTACAGAAGAGCCTACAAAGCTCACTCCATGGGTGCATTCCCTTGATCTCTACTAAGTTATTCACCTGAAAAATGATAATATGGGGTGAGATTACACATCTCAGTAACTACTGAATATTTCCACCGCATACAAGTAAATAATGTATGATAAAAAGGCATAAACTTATTTCATAAATATAAATATATACCATACTTTCTCTTACAAAGATTATTTGTAAAAGTAGTTATCAATATAAAATATGACTTTATATATATAAATATATTATTTCAGAAGTTCTCATCATATGTCTTTAAGTGTAATTTTCGTCTCTGGGTCGTTTTTGTAACATCCTGAATTTTGGACCTAAAGTCTTGAGAATAAGTCTATTTTTGGAAGACTACTAGGCTCTATTTTCGGAAAGTGATAAATTTGAAATCAGTATTTTGTGGGACCCATGAATAGTATTTACTATTCATGTATACGTTTTTACTATTTACAAATACGTAATTAAAAAATATATATGTTATTCGCAAATACGTATTTAATACTTGAAATTTGTGAAATATGAATAGTGTTCACTATTCACAAATACGTATTTACTATTTAAAAATACGGTATTTACTATTCCTAAATACGTATTTACTATTCCTAAATACGTATTTACTATTCCTGCGGGACCCACGGCCAAAATAATTCTCTGCAAACTTTCCCGTGAGTGTCAAACTTTCTTGTGAACTTTGAAAAATTGGCCGCGGGACCCACTTAATATTAATTATAATAATATTATATTATTATTATTTTATTTTATTATTTAAAAATATTAAAAAATTGTTAAAATTCTTTTTAAGAGATTCACGAGGCGGCTACTGAGTCACGGGAAGATTTCTTTTTATAATTTTGGGAAAATTACGTAAAACGACCCAGAGACGAAAATTACATTTAAAGACCCATTTTCCAACTATAAATAGACCTTCCATTTCATTTCATTCTTCACAACTTCTAAGAGCCATAGTGTAACGCCTCATTTTCAATACCAAAATCTTGGCCAAAATAATAGTAACACTTCCAAATATAGGATATTCAACACTCAAACACATATTTACAATATGGCCAAAGGTAGAAATCCATTTATACAGGGCCAAAATAAATCCAATAAATAAGAGTTATTTTAAAATGCGGAAGTCTTTTAGGTTCATGGCAAATAAAATAACACAACATAAACTAAAGGAGTACAGAAGAGCCTACAAAGCTCACTCCATGGGTGCATTCCCTTGATCTCTACTAAGTTATTCACCTGAAAAATGTTAATATGGGGTGAGATTACACATCTCAGTAACTACTAAATATTTCTACCGTACACGAGCAAATAATATATGACGAAAAGATATGGGCTGATTTCAAAGATATATATATATAGATTCCACAATTTATCATACAAAATGATTTATACTAATAGTCATCAATATAGAAGGTATTAAAACATATATATCTCAAAAGTTCTCATCTCATGTCTTTACAGAATATTCATCATCATATCAAATTCTTGAACTGTTCAGAAATGCACTATGCAGTATGCAGCCTCCCTTATATCACCACCTCCCTTATACCGCAGACTGGAGCCATAGGCTAACACATAGTCCAATAGAAACTTATTCATTTGACTGAATTGTTCCAAGCTCACCAAAACTTAAGATACACCCGGCCAAAGGTATATAGCTTAAATCTGGACTATGGCTCCCCTCCTTTAAAATAACTAAGGAGGTGTCACATGTCCCACAACTCCAATGAAATCCCGGCCAGAGGAAAACATGGAAGATGGGGCCCTGAAACAAGTACCATCCACTGTGCACCGAGTGGTGGCATAAATCATTCTTATCATTCAAATCCCTCCTTACTCCACCCATCATAATACAACCGCCATGATGAATATGTTCACTCAAAATAATGCATTATTATACCATAAAGTTTTATACATCAATATGCGTATTTATAAATAGTGAATACTATGCGTATATGTGAATAGTAAAATACGATATATATACATGAATAGTAAAAATGAAGAGTACATACGGTATGTATACGTGAATAGTAAATACGGTATGTATACGTGAATAGTTTTATGAATAGTAAATACGGTATACGTGAATAGTAAAATGAATAGTAAATACGGTATACGTGAATAGTAAAATGAATAGTAAATACGGTATGAATAGTAAATATGGTATACGTGAATAGTAAATACAGTATACGTGAATAGTAACATGAATAGTAAAAATGAATAGTAAATACGGTATACGTGAATAGTAACGTACGTATAAATAGTACCTCTGCAGATTTGCAAATCAAAGTTCCCACACCAGATCTTAAAACCATAAATATTTTCTAAATATTCTTGCCAAAATAGTAAACAAACAAATTTATAATCATACATAATTCACAAGTATAAGGAAGAATATTCAGAGTTACCTGTTACTTGCTAATACCCGAATCACCATCCAGCTATTATAACTCTTAAGCAAATATCTCTCTACTCTCTCTCTCTCTCTACCTCTCTCTATGGCTCTTAGAAGTTGTGAAGAATGAAATAAAATGGAAGGTCTATTTATAGTTGGAAAATGGGTCTTTAAGTGTAATTTTTGTCTGGGTCGTTTTACGTAATTTTCCTAAAAATTAAAAAGAAAACCCTCCCGTGACTAACTTAGCCGCCCCGTGCGATTTTATAAAAATTTTAATAATATTTTAATATTTTAAATAATATAATATTATAAATCAAATAGTAAATTACTATTACGTGGGTCCCGCGTGAAATATTTTCAAAACTCACGAGAGTTTCTGTCGGGAGGAAGAATTATTTTGGTCGTGGGTCCCACATGAATAGTAAATACGTATTTAGGAATAGTAAATACCGTATTTTTAAATAGTAAATACGTATTTGTGAATAGTGAACACTATTCATATTTCACAAATTTCAAGTATTAAATACGTATTTGCGAATAACATATATATATATATATATTTTTTTTAAATACGTATTTGTAAATAGTAAAAACGTATACGTGAATAGTAAATACTATTCACAGGGCCCACAAAATACTGATTTCAAATTTATCACTTTCCAAAAATTGAGCCTACTAGTCTTCCCAAAATAGGTTTATGTTCAAGATATTAGATTCAAAATTCAGGATGTTACATTTCTCCCCTCCTAAAAGAAAATTTTGTCCTCAAAATTTCGCTATAATAAGAATTCTAACCTATTTAAATAGATAGGTTTGTCGCATGCTCTCCTCCGTTTCCCAAGTAGCATCTCCGGGAGCCATTCCTTTACACACAACCTTTACAAGCTAATAGCCTTGTTCCTCAATTGCTTATCCCCCGCATCAACAATCCGCTCCGACTCAGCTTTATATATCATATTATCCCTAAGTCCTATCTCTTTCCCAAACATGCTCACCAAGCACACAACACAATTTTCGTTCATCCTGTACCCAAAGTAATATTCAGACACAGGATCCACTAGTTCCTTATTTGAGCGCTTGGTTACACTGGCCTCACAGGCCAGTTCATTCTTCCTTTCTGCTTATTTCATTGTATTACCACGACACTGGATATTCAGATCTTACAGCTTAAGAAGTTACCCTCAGGCCATAATAACCACAATATGATATAATCTGATTATTTTGCCAACCTTAAGATAAACTTTAGACATACAGGTCTAATGTTACCATGATAGGCAACAAACACAATACTAGGCACATAAGTCTTATAGCCTAGAGATACCACCATATGCAAACTAGCTCAACGGGTCTTACCGCTTCAAGCCTCTGCTCGTCTATCCTATACCCGTGCTTCCTCAATTCAAGTTTAAGAAAACACTTACTTACTAAATCTAGCTTTCACCAATGGCAAGTAATTCAAAAACAAGTACATTTGGCAAGATTCCGCAAACTAAGTATATCCACAACAGTTTCCAACCTCTTCTAGCTTGTACACCTTCCACCACAATCATAATGTAAAAGTCAATTCTTGTTCGAATTTCGCAAGGATTCATTCCATGAGACATCATAGTTTATAAATGTCGATTACAAACTGGTCTTAAATCCTGTTGTAAATATTGCGTAAAAATTTCCAAACACAGCAAGTGCATTGGTAAGTTCAAAATTCAAATACTCAGGGACCTAGCAACTATTTTAAATAGTCACCAACTCCGAATACATTCCAGGTTCCAACTTATTCTACTCAACTCATCCATGAAACACTCAATTCATTATTTCTAAAGAAAGATTCTATTATCAAGATCATTTCCTATGCTAGTTAAACAGTTGGCAATCTCTGAACACCTTATACATGTTGGTATCACATTTTGTTCCCTATTTCTCTCAAATCAATTAATACCATATTCTAATATCTCAATTTATTCAATCAATTCAGTCTCCTAAAGAATCAATACAACTGTTAAGTTGAACTGTTATATTACATTTATACTAGATTCATCATACTCCATAGCTTATATCATTTAAGAACTATCCTCAAACTTTCCCCAAAAATGATAATTGTCAAATTACAAATCAACTCTTAGAACTTCAATATCAGCAAGACAGAGATATCATGTGTCCTCAATAATATCCATAGAACATTCATGTTTCACAATTCCTAGACTAAGATTTAAAACATTCAAATATTATTCTCACAATCTCAGCATTGTTCACATGATTCGAATTCAATCCTTAGTATCTCAAAGACATATACTAAATATCATCTGTTCCTCTCATAGTTATCTATTAATCACACCCAAATAACATACTAATATTGTAACATAAATCACCGGATTTCATACTTTCATAATTAGACATACTATCTTAACTCAGATTGAATTCAAGTCTATTCTCAAATATTCCCAGACATTAATAGTCAAGTTTACAATTTGATTCTTATAACCTCAACATCAACTGATAATTCATGTTTCCCCAAAAATACCCATTATACATACTAAGATCATGATTCACAATTCCTAATCTAATTCTTGGATTATATGAAGACTATCTACAACCTCAGCAGTATTCACAAGGTTCTAATTCTACCTCAACCTGCAATATCACAAAGGCTCATTTCGTTCTTGAGTTCTATTTCAGCTTAGATTAAATTAAAGCCTATCCTCAACATTTACTATATTCATTCTAACATCTTACTGGCATTCCTAAGGATCACTATTTCATACCTTTCCATCGATCTTCCAACATGTTTATCCAAAAACCTTAGTCTTTGAATTATCTGTGACAAATTCATAGAGTTCTTCGGATACTCAGAGAGTGAAGAATGCTCTCGGGTTAATTGGCACAAATCATCATTTCAAATCTTCGGATTCTCTCCGGTTCATCTAATATTATTAGGAAGTCACCCTTCCCAAGATTACTATCACCTTAGCACGCTTACGCTTAAAATCCTATTTTCAAATGTCAATTCCGACATCTTGAGTCAGCTGCACATCCAAGACAGATTTCTTAGATAAATGCGCGTATAAACGTCCAAACTTAATTTCTTGAAAACACAGCTAGCAATAAATGCCATAGCGATTTCTGTCTGCAAAGGTCTAGGAAACTGCGACCCCTAACGGTGGCTAGGGTGCACTAGGGTGCGGTGCCATAAAATTTTCCGCATAACAACAAAATCTACATGATTCTGAGCTAACGACAGATGAGAATCCGATGCTGCTTAACAAAATATAGACGTTGCTAGCCCAGCTATAAATAGAGTAAAGAAAGAGTAAATGTTTCACGTTCTCTCAAACTTCACAAAACCTCCACATATTCATTTCCTCTCCGATCGTAACCTTCACTATAACCTTCCACATTATCCTTAAACATGGCCGGTTCAAGTAACTCTATTCCAGTCTCCGATTCATTCAACCCTTTCTTTCTTGAAGCCTTACTTCATGACTATCAGACTAACATGTTGTCTGATTTGTCAAACAATGCATCATACCCTTATTCTTCTTTACTTCCCCAAAATCCCGTAAGTATGAACGTTCATTCATCTGCCTCAACGATTAACATTCCTACTCCTCCTCCAAGGATACAAGATTCTATTTTTACCACTACTAACAGAAAGGAATCTGAAGCAGGTCCATCAAGGCGACCTGTCCAAAGGTGTCGTAATGTGGCAGAACTTATGGAGTCTACGATACCTTCTCAACCAAGGAATCCTGCTTCTACCTTGACTGAGACTACTAATCCATTTTCATGTGGTTGCTGCCATGTTCTACGAGAGATTATTCATACCAATGGACTTCAATACCATAAACTTGAAGTTCATGGGAGGATTGGTATGATATGCCACGCTGTCTTTCACCAGGACGTACAAGGAGGTTCTTCCAGTCCTCAAGTATTTGACTTTGGTAAGAAAAATTTAGAAGATGTCAAACATTTTCTAGAAAATTATTGTTTGAATCAAAATTCTTTAGGGTATGTCCTGGTGTCAGATCCCCTATCAGCCTACTATGAGGCCCTTTGTGTTGGTTTGGAATGGACTAAAAATCAAAATGAACTCCCTAATAGTTCATTTCCAACCAATACAGAAAATATATCCAATAAAGGAAAAGAGCTCATGGTTGTAAATAATAATCCTTCAGTCCCCATACCTAGTAATCCATACCGATCAAGAGCTGAACAAAATATTAGAGCTGCATCAATGTCAATTAATGATCTTAGAGACTTATTCCATTTACCTCAACAAGAAGCGGCTCAACAAGTTCGTCTATGCAAAAATGTTCTAATGAAAATATGCCATAGGGGAGGAATAAAGCATTGGCCTTATGTAAAAATTCGAAGCACTATGAAGCAAATAGCTAGATTGAGAAGAACAATGTCTCCTGATGGTCCTCTCTCAAGAGCAGCCGCTCAGGAAGAAATTAATAGACTTAAACTTGAGATAGTCGAAGCTTGCGGTGGGATTGTACCAACTGTTGTTCTTGATGCTTGAATTAATATAGTCTACTCTTCTTAGCCTTCTTGCTAATGTTTGTAATCTCTATTCTAGGATTCATAAGGATTTTCGAGTTTTCCTGCCAAACTCAACTTTATCTTATTAAATTCAAACTTAAGCCAGTTATTCTGTATAATCAAGACTATGCCCGTATTCTGTTATGGTATTGTCATCTGTTACTCATATAAATTAGCTAGGTAAGTGAAAATCTAGCGAACATCTCTTCATACTTTTTTTTACAACGGCAACTAATTGAATAAACATCAAATAGGGGCTTAGTCTTTCAATCACTTTCCTAGACACCAATAAAAATATTCATCCTAGAAAGTAATTTTGGGCCTACAGAATCCAATATTCAATAAATTTTCTACTTACCAACTTCCGCTACGCAGCTCTGAAATTTAATCTCAATCACATCCTCAAATCATAAATCCTCATTATCAATCACTTGAATATTTTGATTAACCCATTCTTCTCCTATCATGAATGTCACAAGAAAATTGGTAAAAAGAATCCAAAGCTATAAAGGAAAATGCACATGTTATGATATTTAATTTGCCATGACCTCAAAATTTTTATTTAGAAAACTGATAGGAAATTTACAGATTGGCCAGAACCTTTGCTCTGATACCAAAAATGTAACGCCTCATTTTCAATACCAAAATCTTGGCCAAAATAATAGTAACACTTCCAAATATAGGATATTCAACACTCAAACACATATTTACAATATGGCCAAAGGTAGAAATCCATTTATACAGGGCCAAAATAAATCCAATAAATAAGAGTTATTTTAAAATGCGGAAGTCTTTTAGGTTCATGGCAAATAAAATAACACAACATAAACTAAAGGAGTACAGAAGAGCCTACAAAGCTCACTCCATGGGTGCATTCCCTTGATCTCTACTAAGTTATTCACCTGAAAAATGTTAATATGGGGTGAGATTACACATCTCAGTAACTACTAAATATTTCTACCGTACACGAGCAAATAATATATGACGAAAAGATATGGGCTGATTTCAAAGATATATATATATAGATTCCACAATTTATCATACAAAATGATTTATACTAATAGTCATCAATATAGAAGGTATTAAAACATATATATCTCAAAAGTTCTCATCTCATGTCTTTACAGAATATTCATCATCATATCAAATTCTTGAACTGTTCAGAAATGCACTATGCAGTATGCAGCCTCCCTTATATCACCACCTCCCTTATACCGCAGACTGGAGCCATAGGCTAACACATAGTCCAATAGAAACTTATTCATTTGACTGAATTGTTCCAAGCTCACCAAAACTTAAGATACACCCGGCCAAAGGTATATAGCTTAAATCTGGACTATGGCTCCCCTCCTTTAAAATAACTAAGGAGGTGTCACATGTCCCACAACTCCAATGAAATCCCGGCCAGAGGAAAACATGGAAGATGGGGCCCTGAAACAAGTACCATCCACTGTGCACCGAGTGGTGGCATAAATCATTCTTATCATTCAAATCCCTCCTTACTCCACCCATCATAATACAACCGCCATGATGAATATGTTCACTCAAAATAATGCATTATTATACCATAAAGTTTTATACATCAATATGCGTATTTATAAATAGTGAATACTATGCGTATATGTGAATAGTAAAATACGATATATATACATGAATAGTAAAAATGAAGAGTACATACGGTATGTATACGTGAATAGTAAATACGGTATGTATACGTGAATAGTTTTATGAATAGTAAATACGGTATACGTGAATAGTAAAATGAATAGTAAATACGGTATACGTGAATAGTAAAATGAATAGTAAATACGGTATGAATAGTAAATATGGTATACGTGAATAGTAAATACAGTATACGTGAATAGTAACATGAATAGTAAAAATGAATAGTAAATACGGTATACGTGAATAGTAACGTACGTATAAATAGTACCTCTGCAGATTTGCAAATCAAAGTTCCCACACCAGATCTTAAAACCATAAATATTTTCTAAATATTCTTGCCAAAATAGTAAACAAACAAATTTATAATCATACATAATTCACAAGTATAAGGAAGAATATTCAGAGTTACCTGTTACTTGCTAATACCCGAATCACCATCCAGCTATTATAACTCTTAAGCAAATATCTCTCTACTCTCTCTCTCTCTCTACCTCTCTCTATGGCTCTTAGAAGTTGTGAAGAATGAAATAAAATGGAAGGTCTATTTATAGTTGGAAAATGGGTCTTTAAGTGTAATTTTTGTCTGGGTCGTTTTACGTAATTTTCCTAAAAATTAAAAAGAAAACCCTCCCGTGACTAACTTAGCCGCCCCGTGCGATTTTATAAAAATTTTAATAATATTTTAATATTTTAAATAATATAATATTATAAATCAAATAGTAAATTACTATTACGTGGGTCCCGCGTGAAATATTTTCAAAACTCACGAGAGTTTCTGTCGGGAGGAAGAATTATTTTGGTCGTGGGTCCCACATGAATAGTAAATACGTATTTAGGAATAGTAAATACCGTATTTTTAAATAGTAAATACGTATTTGTGAATAGTGAACACTATTCATATTTCACAAATTTCAAGTATTAAATACGTATTTGCGAATAACATATATATATATATATATTTTTTTTAAATACGTATTTGTAAATAGTAAAAACGTATACGTGAATAGTAAATACTATTCACGGGGCCCACAAAATACTGATTTCAAATTTATCACTTTCCAAAAATAGAGCCTACTAGTCTTCCCAAAATAGGTTTATGTTCAAGATATTAGATTCAAAATTCAGGATGTTACACATAGAGAGAGGTAGAGAGAGAGAGAGAGAGTAGAGAGATGTTTGCTTGAGAGTTATAATAGCTGGTTGGTGATTCGGGTATTAGCAAGTAACAGGTAACTCTGAATATTCTTCCTTATACTTGTGAATTATGTATGATTATAAATTTGTTTGTTTACTATTTTGGCAAGAATATTTAGAAAATATTTATGGTTTTAAGATCTGGTGTGGGAACTTTGATTTGCAAATCTGCAGAGGTACTATTTATACGTACGTTACTATTCACGTATACCGTATTTACTATTCATTTTTACTATTCATGTTACTATTCACGTATACTGTATTTACTATTCACGTATACCATATTTACTATTCACACCGTATTTACTATTCATTTTACTATTCACGTATACCGTATTTACTATTCATTTTACTATTCACATATACCGTATTTACTAATCATAATACTATTCACGTATACATACCGTATTTACTATTCACGTATACATACCGTATGTACTCTTCATTTTTACTATTCATGTATATATATCGTATTTTACTATTCACATATACGCATAGTATTCACTATTCATAAATACGCATATTGATGTATAAAACTTTATGGTATAATAATGCATTATTTTGAGTGAACATATTGATCATGGCGGTTGTATTATGATGGGTGGAGTAAGGAGGGATTTGAATGATAAGAATGATTTATGCCACCACTCGGTGCACAGTGGATGGTACTTGTTTCAGGGCCCCATCTTCCATGTTTTCCTCTGGCCGGGATTTCATTGGAGTTGTGGGACATGTGACACCTCCTTAGTTATTTTAAAGGAGGGGAGCCATAGTCCAGATTTAAGCTATATACCTTTGGCCGGGTGTATCTTAAGTTTTGGTGAGCTTGGAACAATTCAGTCAAATGAATGAGTTTCTATTGGACTATGTGTTAGCCTATGGCTCCAGTCTGCGGTATAAGGGAGGTGGTGATATAAGGGAGGCTGCATACTGCATAGTGCATTTCTGAACAGTTCAAGAATTTGATATGATGATGAATATTCTGTAAAGACATGAGATGAGAACTTTTGAGATATATATGTTTTAATACCTTCTATATTGATGACTATTAGTATAAATTATTTTGTATGATAAATTATGGAATCTATATATATATTTGAAATCAGCCCATATCTTTTTGTCATATATTATTTGCTCGTGTACGGTAGAAATATTTAGCAGTTACTGAGATGTGTAATCTCACCCCATATTAACATTTTTCAGGTGAATAACTTAGTAGAGATCAAGGGAATGCACCCATGGAGTGAGCTTTGTAGGCTCTTCTGTACTCCTTTAGTTTATGTTGTGTTATTTTATTTGCCATGAACCTAAAAGACTTCCGCATTTTAAAATAACTCTTATTTATTGGATTTATTTTGGCTCTGTATAAATGGATTTCTACCTTTGGCCATATTGTAAATATGTTTTTGAGTGTTGAATATCCTATATTTGGAGGTGTTACTAATATTTTGGCCAAGATTTTGGTATTGAAAATGAGGCGTTACAGTTTTACGTAATTTTCCCAAAATTTAAAAAGAAGTTGCCCGTGACTACTCCCGTGATGTTTCTTTTAAAAATTTTTAATAATATTTTAATAATATAATATAAATTATTATTGAGTGGGTCCCGCGGCCAAAATTTTCAAAACTCACGAGAGTTTCTGTCGGCAGAGGAGAAATAATTTGACGTGGGTCCCACATGAATAGTAAATACGTATTTTGGAATAGTAAATACCGTATTTTTAAATAGTAAATACGTATTTGTGAATAGTGAACACTATTCATATTTCACAAATTTCAAGTATTAAATACGTATTTGCGAATAACATATATATATATATATATATATATATATTTTAAAATACGTATTTGTATATAGTAAAAACGTATACGTGAATAGTAAATACTATTCACGGGGCCCACAAAATACTGATTTCAAATTTATTACTTTCCAAAAATAGAGCCTACTAGCCTTCCCAAGATAGGTTTATGTTCAAGATATTAGATTCAAAATTCAGGATGTTACATTTCTCCCCTCCTAAAAGAAAATTTTGTCCTCAAAATTTCGCTATAATAAGAATTCTAACCTATTTAAATAAATGAGGATAGGTTTGTCGCATGCTCTCCTCCGTTTCCCAAGTAGCATCTCCGGGAGCCATTCCTTTACACACAACCTTTACAAGCTAATAGCCTTGTTCCTCAATTACTTATCCCCCGCATCAACAATCCGCTCCGACTCAGCTTTATATATCATATTATCCCTAAGTCCTATCTCTTTCCCAAACATGCTCACCAAGCACACAACACAATTTTCGTTCATCCTGTACCCAAAGTAATATTCAGACACAGGATCCACTAGTTCCTTATTTGAGCGCTTGGTTACACTGGCCTCACAGGCCAGTTCATTCTTCCTTTCTGCTTATTTCATTGTATTACCACGACACTGGATATTCAGATCTTACAGCTTAAGAAGCTACCCTCAGGCCATAATAACCACAACATGATATAATCTGATTATTCTGCCAACCTTAAGATAAACTTTAGACATACAGGTCTAATGTTACCATGATAGGCAACAAACACAATACTAGGCACATAAGTCTTATAGCCTAGAGATACCACCATATGCAAACTAGCTCAACGGGTCTTACCGCTTCAAGCCTCTGCTCGTCTATCCTATACCCGTGCTTCCTCAATTCAAGTTTAAGAAAACACTTACTTACTAAATCTAGCTTTCACCAATGGCAAGTAATTCAAAAACAAGTACATTTGGCAAGATTCTGCAAACTAAGTATATCCACAACAGTTTCCAACCTCTTCTAACTTGTACACCTTCCACCACAATCATAATGTAAAAGTCAATTCTTGTTCGAATTTCGCAAGGATTCATTCCATAAGACATCATAGTTTATAAATGTCGATTACAAACTGGTCTTAAATCCTGTTGTAAATATTGCGTAAAAATTTCCAAACACAGCAAGTGCATTGGTAAGTTCAAAATTCAAATACTCAGGGACCTAGCAACTTATTTTAAATAGTCACCAACTCCGATTACATTCCAGGTTCCAACTTATTCTACTCAACTCATCCATGAAACACTCAATTCATTATTTCTAAAGAAAGATTCTATTATCAAGATCATTTCCTATGCTAGTTAAACAGTTGGCAATCTCTGAACACCTTATACATGTTGGTATCACATTTTGTTCCCTATTTCTCTCAAATCAATTAATACCATATTCTAATATCTCAATTTATTCAATCAATTCAGTCTCCTAAAGAATCAATACAACTGTTAAGTTGAACTGTTATATTACATTTCTACTAGTAGCAACCCTCTAGATCCCCTACCAACTTTCAGATTCATCATCCTATTTCTAAAACCCCGATTATTCATACTAGATTCATCATACTCCATAGCTTATATCATTTAAGAACTATCCTCAAACTTTCCCCAAAAATGATAATTGTCAAATTACAAATCA
This sequence comes from Acacia crassicarpa, assembly GCA_034222035.1. NCBI lineage: Eukaryota > Viridiplantae > Streptophyta > Magnoliopsida > Fabales > Fabaceae > Acacia > Acacia crassicarpa. The sequence goes on along the minus strand of JAWXYG010000002.1, from coordinate 63,182,316 downwards.
ACTCTTAGAACTTCAATATCAGCAAGACAGAGATATCATGTGTCCTCAATAATACCCATAGAACATTCTAAATTCATGTTTCACAATTCCTAGACTAAGATTTAAAACAGTCAAATATTATTCTCACAATCTCAGCATTGTTCACATGATTCGAATTCAATCCTTAGTATCTCAAAGACATATACTAAATATCATCTGTTCCTCTCATAGTTATCTATTAATCACACCCAAATAACATACTAATATTGTAACATAAATCACCGGATTTCATACTTTCTTAATTAGACATACTATCTTAACTCAGATTGAATTCAAGTCTATTTTCAAATATTCCCAGACATTAATAGTCAAGTTTACAATTTGATTCTTATAACCTCAACATCAACTGATAATTCGTGTTTCCCCAAAAATACCCATTATACATACTAAGATCATGATTCACAATTCCTAATCTAATTCTTGGGTTATATGAAGACTATCTACAACCTCAGCAGTATTCACAAGGTTCTAATTCTACCTCAACCTGCAATATCACAAAGGCTCATTTCGTTCTTAAGTTCTATTTCAGCTTAGATTAAATTAAAGCCTATCCTCAATATTTACTATATTCATTCTAACATCTTTCTGGCATTCCTAAGGATCACCATTTCATACCTTTCCATCGATCTTCCAACATGTTTATCCAAAAACCTTAGTCTTTGAATTATCTGTGACAAATTCATAGAGTTCTTCGGATACTCAGAGAGTGAAGAATGCTCTCGGGTTAATTGGCACAACTCATCATCATTTCAAATCTTCGGATTCTCTCCGGTTCATCTAATATTATTAGAAAGTCACCCTTCCCAAGATTACTATCACCTTAGCACGCTTACGCTTAAAATCCTATTTTCAAATGCCAATTCCGACATCTTGAGTCAGCTGCACATCCAAGACAGATTTCTTAGATAAATGTGCGTATAAACGTCCAAACTTAATTTCTTGAAAACACAGCTAGCAATAAATGCCATAGCGATTTCTGTCTGTAAAGGTCTAGGAAACTGCGACCCCTAACGGTGGCTAGGGTGCACTAGGGTGCGGTGCCATAAAATTTCCGCATAACAACAAAGTTTGCATAATTATAAGCCAGCGACAGATGAGAATCCAATGCTGCTTAACAAAATCTAGACGTTACTAGCCCAGCTATAAACCGAGTAAAGCATGAGTAATTGTTTCACATTCTCTCAGGCTTCACATCCTCTCAAGCTTCACATCAACATACATATTTCCTCTCCGATCGTAACTTTCCCTATATTCTTCCACTTTATCCTTAAACATGGCCGGTTCAAGTAACTCTATTCCAGTCTCCGATTCATTCAACCCTTTCTTTCTTGAAGCTTTACTTCATGACTATCAGACTAACATGTTGTCTGACTTGTCAAACAATGCATCATACCCTTATTCTTCTTTACTTCCCCAAAATCCCGTAAGTATGAATGTTCATTCATCTGCCTCAACGATTAACATTCCTACTCCTCCTCCAAGGATACAAGATTCTATTTTTACAACTACTAACAGAAAGGAATCTGAAGCAGGTCCATCAAGGCGACCTGTCCAAAGATGTCGTAATATGGCAGATCTTATGGAGTCCACGGTACCTTCTCAACCAAGGAATCCTGGTTCTAGCTTGACGGAGACTACTAATCCATTCTCATGTGGTTGCTGCCATGTTCTACGAGAGATCATTCATACCAATGGACTTCAATACCATAAACTTGAAGTTCATGGGAGGATTGGTATGATATGCCACGCTGTCTTTTACCAGGACGTACAAGGAGGTTCTTCCAATCCTCAAGTATTTGACTTTGGTAAGAAAAATTTAGAAGATGTCAAACATTTTCTAGAAAATTATTGTTTGAATCAAAATTCTTTAGGGTATGTCCTGGTGTCAGATCCCCTATCAGCCTACTATGAGGCCCTCTGTGTTGGTTTGGAATGGACTAAAAATCAAAATGAACTCCCTAATAGTTCATTTCCAACCAATACAGAAAATATATCCAATAAAGGAAAAGAGCTCATGGTTGTAAATAATAATCCTTCAGTCCCCATACCTAGTAATCCATACCGATCAAGAGCTGAACAAAATATTAGAGCTGCATCAATGTCAATAGATGATCTTAGAGACTTCTTCCATTTACCTCAACAAGAAGCGGCTCAACAAGTTCGTCTATGCAAAAATGTTCTAATGAAAATATGCCATAGGGGAGGAATAAAGCATTGGCCTTATGTAAAAATTCGAAGCACTATGAAGCAAATAGCTAGATTGAGAAGAACAATGTCTTCTGATGGTCCTCTCTCAAGTGCAGCCGCTCAGGAAGAAATTAATAGACTTAAACTTGAGATAGTCGAAGCTTGCGGTGGGATTGTACCAACTGTTGTTCTTGATGCTTGAATTAATATAGTCTACTCTTCTTAGCCTTCTTGCTAATGTTTGTAATCTCTATTCTAGGATTCATAAGGATTTTCGAGTTTTCCTGCCAAACTCAACTTTATCTTATTAAATTCAAACTTAAGCCAGTTATTCTGTATAATCAAGACTATGCCCGTATTCTGTTATGGTATTATCATCTGTTACTCATATAAATTAGCTAGGTAAGTGAAAATCTAGCGAAAATCTCTTCATACTTTTTACAACGGCAACTAATTGAATAAACATCAAATAGGGGCTTAGTCTTTCAATCACTTTCCTAGACACCAATAAAAATATTCATCCCCTAGAAAGTAATTTTGGGCCTACAGAATCCAATATTCAATAAATTTTCTACTTACCATCTTCCGCTACGCGGCTCTGAAATTTAATCTCAATCACATCCTCAAATCATAAATCCTCATTATCAATCACTTGAATATTTTGATTAACCCATTCTTCTCCTATCATGAATGTCACAAGAAAATTGGTAAAAAGAATCCAAAGCTATAAAGGAAAATGCACATGTTATGATATTTAATTTGCCATGACCTCAAAATTTTTATTTAGAAAACTGATAGGAAATTTACAGATTGGCCAGAACCTTTGCTCTGATACCAAAAATGTAACACCTCATTTTCATCACCCAAAAACTTGGCCAAAGATACAAATTCATTTATACAGGGCCAAAATAAATCCAAAATAATATCAGAGTTTTCAAAATGCGGAAGTCTTATGGTCATGGCAAATAAAATAACACAACATAAACTAAAGGAGTACAGAAGAGCCTACAAAGCTCACTCCATGGGTGCATTCCCTTGATCTCTACTAAGTTATTCACCTGAAAAATGATAATATGGGGTGAGATTACACATCTCAGTAACTACTGAATATTTCCACTGCATACAAGTAAATAATGTATGATAAAAAGGCATAAACTTATTTCATAAATATAAATATATACCATACTTTCTCTTACAAAGATTATTTGTAAAAGTAGTTATCAATATAAAATATGACTTTATATATATAAATATATTATTTCAGAAGTTCTCATCATATGTCTTTAAGTGTAATTTTCGTCTCTGGGTCGTTTTACGTAATTTTCCCAAAATTTAAAAAGAAGTTGCCCGTGACTACTCCCGTGATGTTTCTTTTAAAAATTTTTAATAATATTTTAATAATATAATATAAATTATTATTGAGTGGGTCCCGCGGCCAAAATTTTCAAAACTCACGAGAGTTTCTGTCGGCAGAGGAGAAATAATTTGACGTGGGTCCCACATGAATAGTAAATACGTATTTTGGAATAGTAAATACCGTATTTTTAAATAGTAAATACGTATTTGTGAATAGTGAACACTATTCATATTTCACAAATTTCAAGTATTAAATACGTATTTGCGAATAACATATATATATATATATATATATATATATTTTAAAATACGTATTTGTATATAGTAAAAACGTATACGTGAATAGTAAATACTATTCACGGGGCCCACAAAATACTGATTTCAAATTTATTACTTTCCAAAAATAGAGCCTACTAGCCTTCCCAAGATAGGTTTATGTTCAAGATATTAGATTCAAAATTCAGGATGTTACACTTGATATTTTTTTTAACAAAAAAAAAAACCTTTTAAGTCCACCATAGATATCAAGCTGAATGATTATAAATTTAAAGGTGTAAATTATTGACAAGTATCATTTAAATTTTAAATATGACTCTTAATTTGTAATTGAGATTCTCATTTCCAGCTAATTCAATAATATCTGTTCATTTATCTTCTGAGACTTTTTTTTTTTTGGTTATCTGTTTTAGATTTTTTAAATGAAAGAATGACACCTAGCTCACATAACATTTAACCGTGCATGAGTAGTGGAGGGCAGGGTTTTAGTGTTTTATAGGCAGGATTGGAGATTAAGGAAATACCACTAAACTCCTTCACCCAAAAAAAGAAAGAAAGAAAAGAAAAGAAAAGGAAAAAAGAAAAAGACGCTAAACTAGGTTTGGTAATAGTCAGATTCAACCCAATGTACACTTAGCATCAAATCTCGGACAAAGTGTATAATGTCGCTTTTAATGTAGGTTGAACGGTCTGGAAACATTAAATTTTTCCAAAATCATGCAAGTTCATGGGTGATGTCATATATATACAATGAAATTGCTGAGTACAGCTGCAGAATTTATCTCCAAATATTTTCACATAGCAGCATTTAATTGGTTTACATTAGTCAGCCCCTTACATGACATGCATGCGAGACAAATTATGAGGGTTGTTGATTTTTTCCTCTCTTCTTCTTTTCACACTCGTAGGTTTTTTGTTTTTTTATTGATGTGCCGGCCATTAATTCAACAAATTAAATCAGTGTAGTTTTTAAAATTCCAGACACATATTCCCCTTTTTTTTCAAAATAAAAAAAAAACTTTCATTATTAGGTTTAACCACTACCAAAAAAAAAAAAGTTTTTTGCGGCGGAAAAATAGCATTTTCTGGTAGTGAACTAGCAAAGGGGTTGAATACTCTCATTAAAGGGAGAATATTCGATCTTGGAGTTGGTCAAGACCTTGAGAGAGACATTCTAACTCTTTGGTACTTAAGTAAATGCTTGAGGATAATAGACAGTTCGTCCTGCTTAACATTGATACTACCTCCGGTCCTAATTATAATAGCTAGTTGACTTTCTTTAGAGAAATTAAGGAAACTAAATAAGTTATTTAATCATTTCATATGTTGTGTTTTCATAGATTATATATTAGTTTATTGGTCAAACTACTACCTCCGGTTCTAATTATAAGACATAGTTGACTTTCTTTGAAGATATTAAGGAAGTTAAATAAGTTACTTAATCATTTCATATATTGTGCATCTTTAGATTATATATTAGTTTATTAGTTAAACTAGTCTAAAATAATTTAATTAGTTTCCTTAATTTCTCCAAAAAAGTCAACTATGTCTTATAATTAGGACCGGAGGGAGTATTTAGTTTGAAAGAAAAAATAAAAATAAAAATACTCTAAGCTAATTTAACTAGCTTCCTTAATCTCTTCAAAAAATTCAACTAACTCCTATAATTAGGACCGGAGGAGTATCATTTAGGAGGAAGGAAGACTTCGCCCTACTCTTAGATTCTAAGTAAGCCCAACCCCTTTTCTAAAATTCCTACATCAAAAGAAAAAAATCCTTATATTTACTAGCCAATTTTTTTATCAATTTCATCCTACAAAATTCTATTACTCCGTACAACTTCTTCAAAAATTGTTCCTCCCTTCGACTGCAAAACAGTTGCTCTGTGTTTGGGATTTTTAATTTATGGTTGAAAAATAAATGAATATGTGTTTGTTCAGCTGTTCGAATCCAGACCATAGGAAGAATGCAGGAGTTGTGGCCAGAGGAAAAGAAAATAAGTAAATAACCATATTTTCAGTGAGTCAGTCTCCAAACAAAGTTAAAGTGGTTAGGGAACAAATTTGTCTCCATGATGGTGAATATCTAAAAAATATGTGGAAGTAAAGGATTAAAAGCGCCAGCAGTGACGTCAAGGCGTAGCGTGTCGTGACAGAATAGTGACGCGCAACGGATACCCCAATTATTAGTTAATTAATATTCAAAACCAGATTAAGAAACCGATGCAACAAAGGACGGACCTGACACTTTAATATTTTCGGGAGCTACTAACAATTGTGTTTGATATTTTTTATACGATACTTATTTATTTTTAGGAAAAAATATTTCTCCGATTACTGGAGATAAAGTTATCTCCAGTGACCTAAAAACTATGTCGTTTTGGATTAATAAAGAATACGTTTGTAATTTTAGGTGAATTAATAAATGGTGTTTCGGTAAAATTCATATAATAAAAAAATAAATAAAGTTACAGGAACACTCTTCATTTATCTAAAACGATATAATTTTGGATTCACTGGAGATAACTGTATCTCCATTGACTGGAGAAATCCTTTACCCTTATTTTTAAAGGGTACAGTATTAATTATTTAAGGGAAAAATATTTCTACTGTCACTGAAGATAGAGTTATCTCTAGTGACCTTAAAACTACGTCGTTTTAAATTAATGAAGGGATTATTAGTAATTTTAGGTAAATTAATGAAAAGTGTTTTGGTAAAATATATATAATTAAAAAATAAACAAAATTACAAAAACACCCTTCATTAATTCAAAACGACGTAGATTTAGAGTTAATGGAAAAATCCTTTATCCTTTGTTACGGACCAGCCCAAGGCTCATATTCGGGAAACGGCTCAGCGAAGGATATATTAGCAGATCCTATCTACCGAGATTATAGGAGAATCCAGATTATATCAACATGATATGATCCCCACGATACTCGCCCCAGATATCTTACGTGGCCGAGATATCCGCCACAGACGCCTCTATAATTACAGGGGTCAATTAATAAGGTGCACGCGTTCTAACTTACTACCTTTACTTTCTGCCACACAGAGCACACACACCACCCCTCTAGCTAACGCCACCAAGTATATCGAACTACGTGGACTTTGATCCCTTCAAAGGGTACGTAGAGCCTAGGCTTGACTCCTAGTCGACTCCTGGTCAAGTCCAATCAATCATGTTCTCAGAACAAAACACCCTTTTTTATATGACCATAATTAATAAGGGTAATAGGTGAGATAATAATTAATATAATATTATATTTAGTGTAATTAGTAAAGATAATATTCGAAATTACTTAAATTGTAGATCAACTTTATTAACTTTGACTATTTGTATTGATTTATGAAAATTATTAGTTAGTATCTTATAATAAGAACGAAAATAATAGTTTACCACTCTGATCCTATTTATAAGCCCCTTTTGACAAAAAAAAAAATTGGTCCTATTTATAAGTTCTCTTTGACCAAACAAATGAGATTGTGACAATTTTGCCCATATTAATTGTACAAATGAAAATAGAGAGAGAAGAAAAAGTTGAAAGCACCTAATCATAAATGAGGGTAAAGTTGAAAATTCACCTCATAATCATTGAGCTAATTATCTCTCCTTAATACACGTGATTTGGTCAAAATAGAACTTATAAATAAGATCATAGTGTAATTCACTAATTTGATGGTTCCTGCACCGAAAGCTCTGTCCTCCCTTATTTACCATTTTACCCCATTTGTATTTATGACCGTTAATTAATTAATTATTTCGGTCACAGCAGAAGCTTCTGCTGCCTTTCTTTTATTCTCCCACCAGAGTCTCCATTAGGCGCTAGCCTCGGCCTAATGTGGTTCCCACCAAAAGTGGGTCCCATCCATCATCACCATTCACCATGGCAATTTATAAAAATATTTCCACAGCGCGCACAATCTCATCTGCATCCTCATAGATAAAAACTGCCCAGATCAAATATAAACTGTATTAATACAAAACTCATATGTTTTTATTTAATAACTGTTTTTTTTTTTTTACGTGGTTGAAGATGGACCAGTGGTATCATAATTAAGGTGCGTGTGGAGTATAAAAAAGGAATACCCATAGGAATGAGGAGGCAACGTGAAAGGGATAAGATTTCAGTGGGTCAGGCATTGACTGGATAACAACCAAGGGAAAAAAACAGAGGAGTGGGAACGAGACACGACAATTGAAATATTACAGCCAAGCCAACGTTAACGTCCTCATCACTTAACTCGTCGGCCCATGTGGCCTTGTGTCCCACATTTACAAATAATGCCCTCCCTTGTTCTCCACGTTCAACTCATAGCCACGTCTTATTCATCCATTCGCTGCTTACTCTTCACCTTCTAGATCGTTTCTCATTTCCCTCCCCCCACACTTGCGTGCAGAGAAATAAACAGGAGAAAATATTAGAATCTATAGCTAGATTGACATGTAACTGATCAGTAGTTTAGATGTATTCAAGTATATGTAATAACAGTGGGGCCGTATTTAAATACACACATATATAACAATTTCTTTCAATTTTGACTTTATTCATTCTACACTCGAAATTGCTTCAACCTTCATCAGTGACATATTCCTGATTAGAAACTAAAGTCAGATGAACATACTGATACAAGGGATAATATTTCCCTCCATAGTTTATGACTTTTTTGTTTAAATTTATAATTATGGCTCAAGTAGCCATCAAAAGGCATAGATCATGCATGAGAAATATCGGTTCTTATATATATTATAGGAGTGCATATTTGTCAAACACAAATAGAAGTCAAAACCCCGACATGACCCACAAATGAAGCTGTCTCTTGATGACGCTGAAATGCTAAAAGACCAGACTTTCGGCTTTAATTGGATTTTTCTTAATACAAGCATGCATATCTTGTTATCACAGATTATTCTATTTCTGTTTCAGAAATTGTTGGATATTAAATGTAAACATCTCCTGGAATGTATGTAAATCCCACTTAATTATAGGGCCAGTTTGAGTTAATGTTCGAAAAGCCCGTTCACATAAATTGAGATAAAACTCTTTTCAGATACTTACTTCATTATACTATAAGTGACGTTGAAAAATTAACTTCCATCGCTAATTCAAAAAGCTACTGTGTTAAGATGAATTAGTCAATTTTTGTTAGATCCAGTAACATTCATTTTGGTTTCAATAATGGATTTGTCTGTTTCACTTCATGAAGCCAACTTGTGGGTTTATTGCTTCATTCGCTTCTCCAACCACTCTCTTATTTTACAAAACTAATTTCGACCACATCTGAATCATTTAAATAATAGCATTCCATTGACTCCCACAAAGCAGCACTCACCTTCAAAAGATCTCATACTCTCATTCATTAATTCCAATTTTCTGGTCAGACTCATCACAACCACCCAATTATCAAAATACCAATAACAACTCTATATCTTCCTGGTCTTCTTTTATCACTTTATTTTTTTTTTCAATTCTCAAAATCACAATCAATTAAGAACATCACTCAGTCTTATTTTAGGCAAACGTGACTTATCTTTATACAAGGTTGGCCTCTAAATTTTAAATTATTTATCATGAGTATAGTTCTTTATACTCAAAACAAAATTTAAGTCGTCATTTGCAACATCTTAAGTGATTGGGATTTTAATTTAAATATAAATTTTGTGGGGCTGGAGTTGAATCCTAGTCTTCATCTATATATCTAGGTGCACATAAAATATATAGATTCATTTCTATGCTTCTAGACACGCCAAGGTTAAAAGAAAAATAAAATAAGGGAGAGATTGGTGTGTTTCTTTTGTGCGCGCTTGTGTGTGTGTGATTGATGCTTTTGTGGAGCAAACATAGTAATTAAATTATGACGGTTGAATCATGGAGGTTCAAAATATATATGTCACTGCCACAGAAAAAGGAACAAAAGTTTAACGGATCTTAACCATTTCATCAGATCCGATAAAACGAAAAGAACTAAAAAAAAGCATTTCTTTTGAGTGGTGCGAACGCGGGAGAAGACATAAAATTAAGAGAAAAAAGCATAAAGAGACGAATAAAAGAGTACAACTGGGAATATTAAAAAGGTTGTTTGTGGATAAAAAGCCAATGCGGTGCAATGATGTGGAGTATGCGTTCTGGTGAAGTAAAGCATACGATTTGTTTGTTTATTTATTAAGAAAAAAGAGCCCAAATACAAAAGCAATTGCAAAAATGATACCCCTGTATCTTTCACCCCTCCAAAATAAAAATAAAAAATAAAAAATAAAAAATGTGGTTTTTCATTCTCTTTTCTTTTAAGATTTACATGTTTTTGGGATGGAATATTCTTGTCTTCTCTTTTTGGGTACAGGATTAGATTCACTTGTGAACTCAAGTGGATTTATTGCTGGAGTCTGGGATTAAAATGATTGGCCAAATCTAAAGCTAATTATTGATCTAGATTAACTGTTATTTGGCCAAAGGCAACTCGATCATGCATCTTTTCATCAATTTTGTATGAGATTTTGCTGGAATTCATATATTGCACTATCGTAGCATGTTTATTGTTTAAAAGTATCAGAAGTTGGCAGGGGGAAAAAAAGCATCAGAAGAAATTCCTCCTTGTCCTTGTCTGGCGAAGTAGATATCATCACTCACGGCAGGGGATTCAAATTTCGTTCATCGCATTGCGAGGATGAGCCCTGTTAAACCTAACCCTAACCCTGGTGGGTAACTTGAGATTGTTATTTTTTATAAAAATTTTTGGTTGCTCATTTGGTTCAACGAAGCTTCGTCCCGACTAATCTGAATCCGACCCGCGTCGTGCACCTGGTTTTTTTGTGAGAGTCTCTCAACGGGGTTTTTTTGTATTCACAAGGCTTGAACCTGAAGCTTCGTCCCGATTAATCCGAATCTGACTCGCGTCGTGCACCTGATTATGGTGGGAGAGTCTCTCAACAGGGTTTTTTTTTTTGTATTCACAAGGCTTGAACTTAAGACCTTACTTAAGGGACACAAGCTGTTTACCACTTGAACAACCCCTTGAACCTGAAGCTTCGTCCCGACTAATCCGAATCTGACTCGCGTCATGCACCTGGTTATGGTGGGAGAGTCTCTCAACAGGGTTTTTTTTTGTATTCACAAGGCTTGAACTTGAGACCTTACTTAAGGGACACAAGCTGTTTACCACTTGAACAAACCCCAATGGTTGAGATTGTTATTATTATTATTTTTGGTTGCCCACTCGATAGGACACAAGCTGTTTACCACTTGAACAAACCCCGAAGAATCTCCCAAGAATCTCTCAACAAGGGTTTTTTGCAGGCTCGAACTCGAGACATTTGTTTAAGCGACACAAGTCACTTACCATGTTCTGTCGGGCGCATACGCGAGGACCTCTCCCAGGGAAATTTTCTGCATCCACAAGGACTCAAACTCGAGACCTTTACTTAAGCGACCCAAGTCCCTTCCACTTGAGCCAACTTCCGCTAGTGATGATTCATGTAGTTATTACTGATGTATCAAAAAAAGGATGGCCCAAAAGCCTAGCTGAATGAAAGAAAACAAAAAAGCCTTGCAGAACATTTTCAGAGAAACCTTTGCCAAAAAACGCAGAGTGAAACTACTGCTCCCAAAACAATTATTGAAGGGAGGAAAAAGAAGCCCAAATTATGTTTCTTCAAAAGATGAAAGGATAGGCCTAATGGATAAAGCCCATTGGTAGGGATACCCAATTGCCAACTCAGACAGAATCAGGCTCCGTCCGCCGACCTCCGCCGTAGACGGAATCGTCCGCTTCATTCCAAGTAAGCCCCTCGATCTTTCCAGGTCTCTGAACTTTTCCAGTTTTTTAAAGTTTAAATGCAATCCCTCAGAGTCACATAACCGAAGCTGCTGAGAATTCCGCCCCCCAGGGACGGGTATGCTGCTGTGATTTTATCTCTCATACTCTGTGCTTCTTTTGTAACATTTGTTATTATGGGGAACAATTCTAATGGTTTCTGTTCTCCCCCTTCGATTCCTTTCTCGTACTTAAGTTTGGCAATGGTGCGCAATAATCACAATCTCGTAGGGACTACGAGATTGTGGTGCGAAAATATAGATATAGATAGTGCTCGGGGGGCTGCTTTTGTTTTTGAGTTTATAGGCTGTTCGTTTTTACTCTTCACTACCGATAAACCCGGGTTAAGAACAACATAATATTTGGAGAAGAGAGCCAGAGACCAGAATTCAAATTTCAACTCGGAAACAATGATATCAATAATTCATTTATCACAAACTCTGATGTCTCTTTTTAAATCAAGTATGCGTTCATACAATTTTTTTTCATCCGACATCATTTTCTTTTTCTAATCCTGTTTTAGTTTTGAACTATCTGATATTACTATTCATAGCTATCATTTCTTTGTTCAGGTGGAGCATTCAACTCATCTTTTAAGTAGGATGTAAAATACTTACAGCCACTTATATGTTACAAATTCGCTTGTCACTACATTCTGAAGTTTGCACAGAGGACTGGTCAAGATATGGAGAACTTCCAAGATCAGCCACCCCCTCCGGGTGTTCATTCATGGACTAACTATTCATCAAACTCTGCTCCTTTGCCACAATCATTACCAGGCAATCTACAGCCTAGCGAGACTGCAACTCAGTATCCTTCAAACTATTCTGGAAGCGCTCAGTTTTTTCCTCCCCCTTCTAATTTTACCTTCCCAGCCATCTCTCAGAGTGTCTATACTCATACCACTCCACCTCAACATCAATCTTCTCAGAGTGCCCCTCATATATTGGATGATAATGCCCGTTATAATTTCCAACAAGAAAATTTTTCTCAGTTCGGTGTTGTTAATAGTGTCCAAAGGTTACCTCTAGGCTCAAACAACACATATAGACAATATCAAAACAATGAGAATGCTACGGCATCAGTGATCCAAGAGTCTGATGTCAGTCTTCCACTGAAAGTAGATGAGGCTGCAGCAAGCGTTTCTCATGGCTCCGGAGTACAATTAAACAATGCTTATGACATTGATATCGCTGTTCAGGATGCAGTCTTACGTGAACAAGTCTGTATCTCTTGCATGTAGATTTTTATTCATCTTTTCCTTTAACCATTCTGATTTGTCTTGTATTTGTTTGCTTTGATAGGAAATTGCCACCCAAAATATCATAAGAAGTCAAAGGTATATATGCTCATATGCTATTTGGCCGAATGCTACCTTTATTTTGAGTAGTAATTTGACAAATTAAGGACTAAAAGATTCCATATTTGTGTTGTGCCACTCCAGAGACGCAAGAAGTGGTGGCTCACCTCCCAAGGACAAGTTAGACATATTATCAGAACGCCGTGATCCCAATGCTCTGAAGGTCGAGATTCAACATTTCTGTTAATAAACTAATTGGCTGTGGTCTTTATTTACATGAGGAATTTATGATCTTTCCCTCCTCTTTTATTTTATCCCATTTTTAATGGAAAACCAGGAACATCTGTTGAAGATGGCCACAGACCACAGGGCTGAAGTGGCTGTTAAACGTGGGAAACCTTTACTTTCAGAAGGTCAGTAATATTGGCGACTTGAAGTTATTTACAGAGCACTCATGTTCCTCTTTTCATACTTTTGCTCACGTTGAGATTTGTGGCTTAGCCCTTGTATTGGTGGCGGACAAGTAGGGCAGAATTTTGAATAACTGTGATTTCTGTAATTTTTTGTATCATGATAGTGACGATTAGTAGGATTTTCAAGCATTAGATTTCAGGGCCTTCTTTTATTGGGGTGTCATTATGCACATTTCATCCCTTTGATTTATGTCTCATGTCCTTATGGGAGGTGTTTCCGAATTTGAATATTAACACTAGAGAGACCTGGGAACTTCATTATATTGCATTCTTATTTTGCATTCCCTCAAACTGGCCAACAAAATAATGCTTAGTGTGCAAAGACCAAAGAAGCATTTTCAGTTTTTGAAAGAATCAGAAGTGCCAATTGATCAGATATATTTATATGAACTTATATTAGTTGGGTATAAGAAAGTAAATGTTTCTGTGGGTGCTGGTTGATGGTTGCCTGGATTTTGCTGTTAAGATGGCCCTGAGTTTAATTAGATATCTCTCTCAGGGATAAGATTAATCCTTATATTAAATGTATGTATTGGTTCTTTTGCCTGCGGCTTTATATTATAGTGGATCCACTTATTTTCTTTGTGAATATTTCTCTATATTTTCGTTCTTTTGGTGCGATGATGGATTGACGGATTATATGCCCTGATTTTATATCAGATAACACAGAAATAGGAAATGGGTATGGTGTACCTGGTGGTGGTGCCTATTATGATGCTCCTAGGGTTGGTGCTACTGCAGGTAAATATTATTCAACTTCCAGATATATTTGACTTAAACTGCACCACCTATATTGCATCCCAATGAGCAAGCTTGTAAGTATAGCTTGACATTTTGTTGCTTCTGAAACTTATGAGTAGGTAATGATGTGGCAAGCCAGCCAGATAAAGGTTCAGAACAGAAACCTGCAACTAAAGAATTGTCAGAGTACCTGAAGCAGAGGTTGAGAGCTAGGGGTATTCTTAAAGATGATGCACATGCTGAAGAGCCTGTAAGTATACTCATATTGGCTTATCTTTATTTTTTGCCTCATTGTCTTCTGCCTCGCCTATAGCCATCTTCTTCCTAGTTTCTTCACAATATATTATTTTCAATCTGTCCTTTTCAATTATTTTACTAACTGTTTGTATTTAAATTCAGAAAGATACCTCAGCTAAACCCACAGAAAATGGAAGACTGCCTCCAGGATGGGTATGTGTCACTGTCACATACTTTAACTTTCAATGTGTCATTCTCTAGTTCTTATAGTACTTTGGAAGTATGAGATCTTAGCTGAATGAAAAGTTCAGATTTACCATCTGGATATCATATATGCTGTATCTTTAATGCTTAGTGCAACTGCATTTATATTTAAAATTATGAAAAAATTGGACAGCTTGTCAATAGGTTCAAAGGTTTGTGAATATCTGTTATGCACCATGGAGAGCAAGAGAGATGAGCAGATATCCTAAGACTCATTTTTTCTTTTCAATTTTCTCATTTTATCAGTAGCTTATATTAAATTCTAATTTTGCATGAAGGTGGAGGCAAAAGATAATGCAACCGGTGCATTTTACTATTATAATGAAACTACAGGGAAGAGTCAATGGGAAAGACCTAATGAAACATCCTTATGCGTGAAATCATCATCATTATCGGTACCTCTTCCAGAAAATTGGGTGGAAGCATTGGATGAAACATCAGGTGCAATATATACAAAACTAAAGCATAGTGTCATTGTTTTTTTCCTCAATATGATCTTCAATATTTTATGTTTGCAAAATGATAGAACTCAGCCAGAAAACCCTGGAAAGTATGTATTTTAGTGTGATAGCTGAGAAAACACAAGCAATGGAGCAACCTCAATAGATGAGCTCTTACAGAACAGATAACACAGAAGCAAATCCCAGAAAATATTAAACCAGAAACAGTATAATGTGCCAAAAAACAAACAACATTGTTTGGGCTTCGAGATGCCAGCTATCTCTGATATCCATTTCATGATTTTTCTATCCCTGCTGCCCACTCCTCCTTTAGTTTTTCTAAGCGCATGTTTGGTTTCACACTGCAAAGCAAAAAAACCATGTTCTTGGTGAATTCCTACGTGAAACCAAAGATGCACTAGCCCTTCCTCATGACAGAATTGCCTCCACTCACCTACCCATGGCCCCCACCTTACTGTCCAAGATACATGCTCCTCACAGCCAACCGGTCCAAAAAAGTGGCTTTTGATGAGGGGTATGGCGTGGTGGGATAAAATTGCTGAGACAGAGGAAAAGGAGCCCTCTGAGAAACACATTGAAACAAAGATCTAATATATGTTTGTTTAAGAAAAGAACTAATCAATGTGGAATAAGCTTTTAAAGTGCTTTAGTGCTTCATATTTGGCAATCGAACCCTTGTTAATGACTTTTATGTTATGAAAACGAATAAATGAAAAAGGGGGAAAAAAATACCTGAAAATGTGTCATTCTGACTTTGGCCAGAGACTCCTTCCACTCCCAGAACTTCTAAAAATTAACAAGTGAATGGCAAAACCAAGTTTCACCTAAATAGCCGCCTTCATTAGTACCAGGAAGCTGGGCAGTCTTATAGTGAGTACCACTAATCTGGTGGCCGGTAAAACTCATGATAACTGTAAGGTTGATGAGTAAATGACTAATCAAAAAGAAAGATTTATGTTTTTAATGAGTAAGGAGTAGTCACCATGGAGGTTTTTTGAAATAAGGTTTTGGAGGAAAGGTAATAGTGATAATTTTTCATAGATTCAGTATATTGACCTTTGTGAATGCCTTAGGACTGGTCAAATCTAAAGACCCAAAGCAAGGTGTTAATATAAATTACAACTTATCTGTTCCTATAATACACTATCAAAAATCAAATTTTACAGTATACCATGAGTTTTCCTTTACAACACCCTTTGTGTATTCCAGCCAGATTGAAACTAAATTCAAGATAATTTAATGCCTTGTGTGTTCTCACGCTCAGCAACTATTTGCTTCCTCCCACGTGCAAATAAACTTGTATAAACTTTGCTCCTTTGTTGTCCATCTTTGATTTATGCCACCAGGTTCCGTGAACAGTTCTCTTCCTGCTCACACAAATAGAATTTCTAATTACAATGAACAATAATCTTTGAAGTGGCTGTTGGTTAGGCCAGTGATTACCATGTTAACACTTAACATGTCTGAAATTTTATAAATTTTACATTAAGTATCTTATTATACTCTGTTTTATGTCAAAGGCCATAGGTATTACTACAACACAAAAACTCATGTATCACAATGGGAGCATCCTAATTCAGCTCAGGAAGTCACTAATCGTTCTAACTCGTCAAGCTCACAATATGGAGATAATCTAGGTGGGGATGACAACTCTTCCAAATTACCAAGGTGCATGGGATGTGCTGGTTGGGGAGTAGGCCTGGTGCAGGCTTGGGGTTACTGCAATCACTGTACAAGGTAGTGTGTGGTGCCTCTATATGTATTACATTGTCGCTGCATGAACTAAGTGGTTGGTTTAGGGTTTATAGAAAAATTATTTAGAGCGCACGTTGCTTGTTGTTTGTAGAAGAATTAAAGCATAGTATACTACTAGTATTGCAAGAGTATTGGTGTAAACTTATCGGTTAGTGACTATAGGTGTTTTTTAACCCAAAAGAAATTATTGGATTTGTTTGTAGGCACGTTAAATGTGATTAACTAGTTCATAAACCCCATCCAGTTGATAAGAAACTCAAGTACCTCATAGAGGACCTAAATTTTTTGTAATTCCACACCCTAAATCGAATTCTAATATGATCTTTTTATGCGTTCAAACTCACCTGCATTGCAGAGTACTGAATCTTCCACAATGTGAGTATTTATCCTACATTTCAAATACTAAGCAAAGCAATACAACTCATCCCTCTAAAAATTCCGACGATATGAATGGCAGACAGAGGTACGCTATCCTTCCGTATGAAGATGTGGAGTACTGTTTATTGACTGTATTTTGCAGTAAAATTTTTCTCGTTACAGTCCTGGGTGCATGCAATTTTACTAGCTTGCAAGAATTCCATATTAGATTTTTTTTTTTTTTTTTTTGGGGGGGGGGGGGGGGGGGGGACTGTTATTTTCATGTTCTTTTATCATAGGTTCTGTATTATCTGCTGATATCCTTCCACGAATTCGAGTTTCCCTTTGCCTAAAATAAATAGAAAGTACTGTCCAGGTCCAATGGGAAACCTCCTTTTGATAAAGGAAGCCGAAGA
The DNA here is from genome assembly GCA_034222035.1 of Acacia crassicarpa. NCBI lineage: Eukaryota > Viridiplantae > Streptophyta > Magnoliopsida > Fabales > Fabaceae > Acacia > Acacia crassicarpa. The sequence continues at coordinate 63,164,642 of JAWXYG010000002.1, read as the reverse complement.
GGGGGCAAGAAACGTGCTTATGCAGAGGATGATGAATTGGATCCCATGGACCCCAGCTCTTATTCAGATGCTCCTCGTGGTGGCTGGTATGTTCTTCACACAATTTCTGATACTGAATTGCAGAGGACTTTTAAGCTTTGTTTAAAATTCGAATGACCAAGTGGTAACTATGACCGACCGAAGTTTAAACGATGTTTATTTCAGGGTTGTGGGCTTGAAAGGTGTACAGCCACGAGCGGCTGACACAACAGCAACGGTATGTACACCACTTTCCTTTTCCAACATTCTCTTATTTCTACGGTCATATCCTATCCTTAGTTGCGTCTGTTGGAGACCATAAACTGCCACTCGCCAAGCGTGTAGGGAAGTTATAATATTATTTTGGAAAATGGAAAAGTACAAATATGAGAAGGTGTAGAAAGATAGAGGGGGAAGTAATTATGGAATTCTGTTTTGAAATATCAAATATGGTAAACCATTTTGTTATTGTATTATGCCCATCATGTGAACATCCTCCAGGTAAAGCAGAGCAGGAGCCAAGAAATATCTTGTTGTGAAGTTAAATGAATAAGTGGGGTCAAGGTCTCGCGACTGAATCCTGATTGCTTGGGTGGTGAAATATGTCTTTGTCACACTTGAAGTTGATGTTTTGGATCTTATTGTTGACCTATCCTTGAGGCGAAACATTATATTATTTTAACAAGTTGTGTTTGTGGGTCACTTTCAGGGTCCTCTGTTTCAACAACGACCATATCCGTCGCCTGGAGCAGTTTTACGAAAGAATGCTGAGATTGCTTCCCAGAAGAAGAAACCAAACTCAAACTATGCTCCTATTTCGAAGAGAGGTGATGGGAGCGACGGCCTTGGTGACGCTGACTGAGACCATGACGTAACTACCATAGCCGTTGACGTCATCTATGGTCATGCCCTCTGCAATGTCTGAGCACATTGACATCACTTAACTCTGTGGAATCTGTCTCTACTGTTCTCTGCTCCAGTTGAGCCTCAGTTATGTCACTGTAAAAAGTAGCTGTAATTGGTAGTATTTACTAGCGAGAATATTATTTTCTCTCTCTTTTCTTTTGATCATTTTTGTATGAGGATAAAACTAAATTGAAGTGGAATTATAGTTTGACAATGAGAATTATTCCCACTCTCTTTTCAATATTCTGAATATAATTTCGGAAAGAATGTCTTTTTTTGGTGAATGATTTAGGGTTAAAATATAAAAATATACACGTGCTTTGGATAGAGGAGCGTCCAATAGTATGTACTTTTTTTAGGTGCAAAAGTAACTTGTAGAGTCGTAGTTACAAATTAGGTTCAAAAATATCGTTTGACCGTTAAGTTTAACTTTTGACTACTGGACAATGAGGTGGCTATCAAGGTGCAAAAATATATATGTGGTTTGGCTAAAATAGCATCCAACAACAACTGTGTGTTTTTTTTTAAAAAAAAAAATTGATTTCTTATTAATAATTATCAAATAAAATTTTGAATATTAACTAAATAAAAAATTCATTATTTTTTAATAATAATAATAATAATAATATAAACTTAAAATATAATTGAATCTTAATACTTAATAATATTAACTTAATTATGTTCTGTACTTTTTTTTCTCTTAGCTTTTGTTTGGCAAGCTATTGTAAGTTTTTTATGAGATCCTTACTTTGAATACTAATACTGTCCTAGAAAAAAAATTCAGAATTTATTTAAAGATTCAAACATTTTAATAATTTTAATGTATAATTTACAATGTGAATCCTCTCATGTGTACTTTTTCACGGTAGTGATATCCTTTGTTTCTCTTTTCATCTTCAGATTCCCATCTAACAATCCAGGATGTAATCCGGGACATGAAGAATAAAAAAATATATTTTTTATTCTTTTTTGTGTGTTTTTCTTACTTGTGCTTGATTTTGAAATATTCTTATTATTTATTTTTCAATATAGAAATATGAATGGAATATAGAAATATATTTTATAAATATATGGGAAAAGTATTTCTCCCGTCACTGGAGATAAAATTATTTCCAGTGATCCCAAAACTACATCGTTTTAGATTAATGAAGGGTGTGTTTGTAATTTTAGGTGAATTAATAAAGGGTGTTTCGGTAAAATTCATATGATAAAAAAATAAACAAAATTACAGAAACACCCTTCATTAATCTAAAACAACGTAGTTTTAGGGTCACTGGAGATAACTTTATCTCTAGTGACTAGAGAAATCATTTAGCCTAAATATATTTATAAATTTATTAAATTCAATATAGAAATATATTAAATATATAAATTAGAAATATAAATGAAACATAAATAAATTAGAAATCAATATTTATATTTAATTTTCAATATTTCAAAAATGAAAAAATAAATGAATAATTATATAATTATATTCTCTTTATTTTAATTATATTATATTAATAATAATATTGTTGTCAATAAAAAAAATCAAACAAAAGAAAGCTAGTTTAGTCGGTAAAAAAAAGGTCAAACTAACGGTCAAACAGTATTTTTACATCTAAAAAAATCACTTCATGTTGGACTCTTTTTTGACCAAACCACATGTGTATTTTTATACCTTTGAAAGCTACGTCATCGTCCAGTTAGCAAAAAAAAGTCAAACTTAACGGTCAAACGGTATTTTTGCACCTAATATGTAATCACATAGCCACTTTTACACAAAAAAACGCTTGCTATTAGGCACTCCTTTGACCAAAACATATGTGTATTTTTGTACCTTAACCTAATGATTTATGCCTCCTTTTTTCTATAAAGATCATGGAATTGAATTAAACAACGAAATAATTCATTAGGAGAAGGGTCTTATTTGCCCTAGAAGTTTTGGCTAAGGAGCATTGGGTGGACGAAAGTTTTTTTTAGAGCAAAATTATCACAGAAGTTTACAAAATGTAGTAATTTTGCTCATCTGTTAATTTTGACCGTTAAGTTTAACTGAATGCATACGTGGCATGCCACTTGATCACACGTGACATGCCACCTCATTAATCAAATAAGAGTTAAGTATCATTTTTGCCCCGGAAGTCTTTGATGAGGAGCAATTTTGCCCCGGAAGTTTACAAAACGTAGCAATTTTGCCCTTCTATCCCCCAATATTAAATTTGACTATTAATTCAATCAGTAAAAGAACACACATATTATGCCTTGAAAAGGTCAAACTTAAAGTCAGAGAATGAGATCCTTGAGACGTTGAGCTCAAGTGGCCAAAATTGGTGAAGCAAAACTAGTCAAAGGGACTGAAAGGTTTGTCACAAAACCCAGAGAAAACATCACTTATGATCTAAGCAAATGAAACGCAAAAATAAGAATTGAATTATCCCAAAAATTGGTTCAATAAGATAAATCAATAGTGATAGTATTTATCTTTGTATAGATTGATCTAGGCCACCCACCTTATCCCACAAAGTAAACCTACTCCTAAAAATTTCAACGATTTTAAGTGATGTTTATTGAACCAATTTATGGGACAATTCATTATTGATTTGTCCCAAAAATTGGTTTGATCTAAACAAATCGATAATGAATTGTCCCAAAAATTAGTTCAGGAAGCATCACTTAAAATCGCTGGAGATTTACCTTGTAGAATGGGGTGGGTGGCCTAGATCAACCTATACAAAGGTAAATACTATTATTATTGATTTGTCTTACAAAACAAATTTTTAGGACAATTCATTTCTCGTTTTGCGTTTCATTTACTTAGATCATAAATGATGCTTCCTTTGGGTTATGCGACAGACTTTTCAGTTTCTTTGACCAGTTCAGCTTCACAAATTCTGGCCTCCTTGAGTTAAACATCTCAAGGATCTCCCCCTCTGACTTCAAGTTCGACCTTTTCAAGACATAACATGTGTGTTTTTTTACTGATTTAATAGTCAAATTTAATATTGGAGGACAAAAGGAAAAAATTGCTACGTTTTGTAAACTTTCAGGGCAAAATTGCTCATCAGCAAAGACTTTTGGGGCAAAAATGATACTTAGTTCTTATTTGCTTGATGAGGTGGCATGCTACGTGTGATGAGGTGGCATGCTGCATGTGCACTTAGTTAAACTTAGCGATCAAAATTAACGGAGGAGTAAAATTGCTACGTTTGTTAACTTCCGTGACAATTTTGTTCCAAAAAAAACTTCCATCCACCCAGTACTCCTTAGTCGAAACTTTTAGAGCAAATAAGATCCTTATCCCATAATTCATCACATTAGGGAAAAACACAGTCATGACCCATATCCATAATGGCATAATTTCAAATTTATTTTACTATACAAGAGGGCAATTTATTTATGAATATATAGATGCTAGGGAGCCGAAAACTACATTTTTTTTGTTGCTCAAAAGTCAGCAATAAAACTAGCTGTCCATGGAAAGTACGGAGTAATTTTTTCCCCCTTGACCTGAGTACATGGAAGATATTAAAATTATGCATTTTTTGTGTTTTAATATAAAAATATATAACAGTTTTAGAAATAATATTTTTCTTTATCACAAATTGAAGTTCTCATTTATTTTCAAATACGAACACATTAATATTTTTGTATTCATTAAGTATATGTTTTTTTTAATAAAAAATGTATATGTTTAATAATTATTTTATTCTTAAATAAATTAGAAATGTATCAACAAAATATTTTAGTGATATAAATAGTTAATTTTATTTTGTACCATAAATTAACAAATATTTTTTTAAAAAATGAAATGAAAATAAATTATTAGAATGTCGAGGTACTAATTTAAAGAGCATGGCCGATGGGCTAGCAAAATATTCACATATAATTTTTTGAGAAAAAGTTAGTTAAATATCATTTGAATTTCTAAAACCCCAACAAGGCTGATAAGAAATGGAAATATGGAAATGACAGAAAAGTGATTAGATGGATCAGGATGGACATCAAAGTTTGTGGGAAAAGACCTAAATACCCTCTTCTCTAATTCAGTTGTCTTCCTCCTCCTCTCACTCTCTTTCTCTTTCCCCATCCATCCCACTCTCCACTACCTCCTCCTATGCTCTCTCACGACCGAATTCTTTGCTCACGGTGGTGAAGTTCTCGATGGAAGCAACTTCAATCATAGACAAAGACGATGATTAGTAGCTATGTGTTTACCCAATCATCTAGTTGATGGCCACAACTAGTGGTGGGAGGAGGAGGCAATGGCGAAGTCAAGGTTTGGATTTTTGAAGACGTGGGTTTCAAACCAAAGATGCTTCCAAAGGTTGAGAAAGCTCCTCCAACATAGAAGAAGTCTAAGGTTGGAAAGAAGCTCCCGAACGAGGGTGGGGCAGTTGCTAGAGACACGAAGAAAAATAGGAACAAGAAAAGTATCAAGACGTACAAGATCTACATCCTTAAGTCGGCATCTTTTTCTTGTTTTTCTTTTCTTATTCTTTGCTCTTGGGTATGGAGGAGGAGAAGAAGAAAGTTGAAAGAGGGAGGTGAGATTTTCTGAGCTATGATTCTTAGCTCTTGAGTGTGGAGGCAAAGAAAGAGAAGGTTGAGTTATTATAAAGCACCAACTAGTAAGTTTATTTGGTCCTTTTTATAAGGCACTTACTTGTTCCTAATGAGCATTAATTATTTGTTTCCACGTCTGCCCCTAATTAATGAGGGTAGTGGTGAGAGTAATAATTAATACTCCCTCCGGTCCTTATTATAAGGCACCAACTAACTTTTCTCATAAACCAATAAAAACAGTTAAAGTCAATAAAGTTCCCCTACAATTTAAGTAACTTTCAATATTATCCCTACTAATTGCACTAAATTATAATATTATATTAATTATTACTCTCACACACTACCCTCATTAATTATGAGTAGACATGGAAACAAATAATTAATGCTCATTGGAAACAAGCAAATGTCTTATAAAAAGGACCAAATAAAGTTGATAGTTGGTGCCTTATAATAAGGACCAGAGGGAGTATAATATTAGAGTTTAGTGCAATTAGTAGGTGTAATATTGGAAGTTACTTAAATTGTAGGGCAACTTTATTGACTTTAACTACTTTTATTGGTTTATGAGAAAAGTTAGTTGGTGCCTTATAATAAGGACCAAAGAGAGTAGTAATTAACAACTTGGGTTTAGAGATAGATGATTGGGGGAGCTCAAGTTGTCAATTTCTATGCCTAAGTTGTTAATTGCCTATACTCAAGTTGTCAACGACGCTTGGCGTCAAAACTTCGGTCACAATTTGAATAATGAGATTAACTATTTAGCTATAAAGATTGACTGCTTGAGTTTCCTAAACCTATCGGGCATTGTTGGCAAATTGAATAAAGACAATGACAACTTGAATGTAGTCATTAGCAACTTGGAGAGTGCAAGTTGTTATTACTTTTATTCAACTTGTCAACGACACCTGATAGAATTTAGGGAGTCTAAATAGTCAATTTCTATACTCAAGTAGTTAATCTCATTATTTAAGTTGTTATCGGAATTCAACGGGTAGGGTCATCGAACAACGCTGGAGCTTCAGCGGGGTGGACCAATTGACGGAGCCCTGGCACTAATGTTGGTTCTTTCCTTTGAAGAAGAATTTTAGGGGCATTTTGGTTAAAATATTACATTTCAAAATTATTCCTCCTTCTTGACCTATGTGTCCTTTCCAAGTTTTAATGGATTTTTTGGGATTTTACTAAATGAGATGGTATTTATTTGTCGTTTTCACTTTTTTTTTTCGCCCCGGAATCTTAATTAAATATTGCTAAAAAGTTATATACATGATAGAAATCCCCAAATTTTGATCAGGGTTTCCTTAGTTCTTCTCCTCTTCGCTCAAGCTTGATCTCACCAGGTAACTGCTGTGTCTCCTCACTCTGTCACTTTATGCTTTACAGTCATTTTGATTTAGTAGCTTAGTTCAATTTGATACTCAAATCGAGTCTGTTTATTGTCCATTGCTTTTCCGTTGCTGGTTGATTCAAGGGTGGCATTTTCGCTTTTACCTGATTTTGTGCTGATGCTCTGTTAGTAAATTTTCTAAAGCCCTTAATCTTGAACCTTGAGAAGTTACCTTTCTCTGAGGTTCCCTTGGCGATGGTACTGGGCCTGTGGTTTCCTGTGTTGCGCTTGTGGGTATAGTTGTCGAACTAGATTGGACGAATAAAGTCTCTAGAAGTGTTCATAAATGAATGGTAAAATGGCGTTTTTCCTGACGAGAATCTAGAATGCTGCTACCTGGCTTCCTTTTTTTCTCTCTCTCTCTCTCTTTTTTTTTTTTTTCCTTTTGCCTTTTTAAGTAATTATCGCATGTGTTAATACGCTTAAAACTTCATTTTGGTTGATTTTGTTTTACACTTTACCTTATCTGTGAAATGTTGTAAAACTGTTTCAAGTTTTTTTTTTCGGTAGCTATATATCTTTTTGTCTCAGCAGGGTGAATTGTGGAAGATTCCAAGAAACGATGTTTCCGTACATATTCGGAATCTGATGGTTAGTTACCTTCACAGTTCATATTAACGTCATTAAGAGATTTTCTCCTCTTTAAATTATATGAAGTTCTTAAAATGGATCACCCCTTCCTCTGCTCATGCTCGATCCCAGTTCTACCCGGAAGTTCCTAGACTTAAAAAAAAAATAACTGAGAACAATGCTTTGCACTTAATGTAATCATTGCTTTTGGCCCATCAGTTACTTCAAAAAAGTGAAATCAAGGCATTAATTATATTAGTAACCAAGATTAGGGGAAAATAATTTGCATATGGTAAATCTGGTAGAGCTTGCATTTATGATGGTGAATCCTATTCTTGCATCTGTTCTAGTGAAGCCGTGCTTGTTTTTAATCATCCTTTTTCCGGAGACAGGTCCTTGTAGTTCTGCCAGAGTATAGTATCGCCTAGGTTTGGCTTCTTACCATGTAATCACCTGACGTATTGTGATCTATGATGGTTGATGTGTGGTCCTGATGTTGACCTGCTTTGGGACTACATAAAGAAGGCATCCTACCGTCTGAGGACATTATCTCCTTGATGTTTCATTACACCCTTAAATTGTCTATCTGCAGGGTGCTGGGAGACTTTAGAATTATTGTTCGGGGACTGCAAGGGAGAGCAAGCAAGACTATGTCAAATAGCAGAAACACTCATTGGTGTTATAGTTGCAGGAGGCCAGTTCAGCTGCGGGGGCGTGATGTGGTTTGTCCTAATTGTAATGAGGGATTTATTCAAGAACTTAATGATATGATCATCAACCCACTAGAATTCTTTGGATTAGACAATGTTGAAGAACGTGACCGGAGGTTCAGAATTATGGAAGCGTTCCCTGCCTTTACGAGGCATCGACCAGTAAATAGAAGCCATAGGCATGACATCATAGTTGGATCAGATTCTGAACATGGTCCAGGGTATGCTCCTTTGCTGCTCTTTGGTGGCCAGATTCCAGTCAGATTGTCTGGACATGGTGGCTTCGAAGCACTTTTCAATGGGACTCCTGGAATCGGTCTGATGCAAGGCAATACAGGTGATTATTTTATTGGTCCTGGACTGGAAGAACTGTTCGAACAGCTTTCTGCTAATGACAGGCGAGGTCCTCCTCCAGCTGCCAGGTCCTCAATAGATGCAATGCCTACTATCAAGATCACGCATAAGCTTCTTCGTTCAGACTCACATTGTCCAGTTTGCCAAGATAAATTTGAACTGGGGTCGGAAGCAAGGCAAATGCCATGTAAACATATATATCACTCAGATTGTATTGTTCCCTGGTTGGTACAGCATAACTCCTGCCCTGTTTGTCGCCAGGAGTTGCCACCACAAGGATTGAGCGGCAACCGTGGCTCCAATGGTAGAACTAGAAGCAATTCTGATAGTAATAGTGGAAGTGGAAGGGTAAGGGAGAACCAGGGCAGGCGGAACCTGTTCTCGTTATTTTGGCCTTTCCGTTCATCTAATTCAAGCAACAATGGAGCAGGAGGAAGCAGCTCACCAACACAACCTATCCCTGAGAGTAGCCACCACACCGGCTATTCTGGATGGCCATTTGAGTAAGTGCAGTGTGTTTCTCCTCATTATTGAAATTGCTTATGTGGAGTAATAAGTGGTTCTGAATGCTGGAAATGATGAGACTTTAGTTAGCCAGTCTGGGTTAAGCTGCTTCAAAAGTGTGAATTGTGAAAACTTGTGTACTAAAAACGTGTGAAGATCTTGTGTAAATTTCCACTTTTCTTTAATGATTCATTGTCGGAGGATTCAATTCAAATCATCATTTGTTTCAATTTTTCGCTCCTAATACTAACACCCATTGTTATTGCTAATTTGCCACCAATGTTTCTATCCATTAGGTTTTTAATCGACTTCATTTTTCAGTTTATGCATACTATTAAAAATAGGTAGTTCATATACAATTTTATTTTTTATTTTAAGTCAATCATTTGTAAACTCACTTGGGAAATGACCTATTCCTATTCGTCTTGTTTCTTTCAAGATAAATAAATCTTTAAATCAAATAGATTCATATAAATATATACGGTTCACGTCAAAATCTAATTGATTTGACTTTTTTCTTCAGTAAAAGAAAATGTTTAGAAGAATTAGGTCATATTTTCAAAAACTTGGCAAGAGTTGGGGCATGCTTTATCATCCAAATTTGCTGACAAGCTTTTTACGTATGGGTGAGATTTAAACATGCACTCTTTCGGGATCTGGATATGAATCACATGTGTAACAAGCGAACCAATATTTAATGACCTAGTTGGTATGCATTCTTTTTTTTATACAAAAAAGTTGAAGTGGGGGTAAACACCGGTACCCAACTAGGGTCAAGGTATACCTCTACATGGTGATGCATTCTTAAATTCAATTTAGAAGATTACAGATGGTGATGCAATGAAATAAAGGCCCGTTCCACTATAGTTGAGATGATATTGTGATGGTCCCAAGGATAAAAAAAATCACCATTAACTTCTTTCTTTACAAGTGATTTTTGTTTTTTGCAGGTACTAGAATCCATTGTCATGATCAAGTATAACTTTGATGGAATTTCGAAGTTTTACAAATGTTCGCATTATCCGGGCGTTCCAACTCAAAATTGACTACATGCCTCTTTTATTTTTTCAACCTCAATGTGAGAGTAGATGTCCGTCATTAACTTCCTGTAGGTGAATCTTTCATTTTACAGTGCTTCAGTACGAAGATTTTTCAAAAGATGTTTTCCTTGTTCATGTCATGTTGATGAATATCTAACATTGTATTTGTTATTGGTTCGAGTGATTGTCATAATTGTGTTTGTAGTTGTAAGTAAAATATTGTGTACTTTTCCATTAGTTGGTGCTTGGTGTGTAACCTCGTCTTATGTGTTATACATTTCTTCAATCTTATTATGTTGAACTACTATTTTATTAGTATATTTATTCATTTTATAAAAGAAAATATAAAGCGCCGATGAAGACCAGCTTATACGCCAACTTTAAGGAACGTATATTATGTCTATCTTCGAGATCTTGAGTATAAATGATCATTTAATTAATTAATTACAAGCTTAGCATGGCCAAAAAGAACCAAAAAAAAAAATCTACATGCCTAAAACGTTTCATTCCTTTTGACAGGCGGACTACAAATGTTTAGTTCAAAATTGAACCGATTATTTAATCAGTCAAGATATACTGTTTTACAATTTAATTGTTGGACCTTGATCATACCGAATAACCTGAGCAAAAAAGAATCATACCGAATAAATTAATATATTTTATATAAAATATGCTTGAAATAAAAAAGAAATAATTATTTAAAATATAAAATTTAAATTTAAATCCAAAAAATATAATTAAAAGGCAATATACATCAATATTTGATTGTTCTCATTCAAAATGTGAAACTAATTCATCATTTTTAACTTTATAATACACACACATATTTCTTGCATATTTGCTTATTTTTCTTCACTTTCACAGGCCTTGGGACCACCCTATCATTATGACTCGGGCCTTGGGCTGGCAGCTTCAAATTGCTCCACCCAAAATTTAAAAAAAAAAAAAAAAAAAACCCACCGGACTCAGATTCTTATTACCTGCCAACTTAGAACTTATCCCCTCGCTGCATCCCAATATCACATCATCAAGTCATTTTAACCCCAAGTAAATTCTTACAATTCTAATAATTAAAAAAGCAAACTCCCACTGCTGTTTATGTTAAACCCGGGAATATTGGCCTCAGAGTCATGCTAAAGACCTAAACTAAATCTGGCGCTCTATCGATCCCTCGGTATAGATTCAATAGAGTAATAAAATACTTTCATGGTTCGAGCCAGAACTTGTACCTACACCCCACACTTACCCCAAAGGCTAGTTGGAGAAGTGAAAAATGCCCATCTATAATTAATCTCAGCAAATGCATACACCGGCGTGAGGTACATGTATTTGAAACACCAAGTTACTTAAAACACCAAGAAAAATTTGGCAGAAGGGGATTGCATAAACTGGGGCTGGGAAGCCGTATTTGAGTTGCCTGATTCACCAGCCAGTGCCACTTCCCCAGCCAGAGGTTCCACGCTCTGCATCATTTGCACCATCACCATCGCCCCAACCACCAGGAAAGGCTTCCCTTCCTGGGGAATTTTGAACCTTGGCTCCTGGAAAATTGCTTAAACCATCGTCTCCATCCTTTGTGACGGAACCCCATCTGGCTGCACCAAAGCCAGAATCGTGCCTTTCATTATTAGAGTTGTTTCCCCTGCTGTTATATGAGCCTCGACCACGTCCACGTCCACCACTGTATGGGCGAGGCAGACCACTGGGGTGATCATCCCGATTCCCACTGTTTCTGTAATCAGTTCGCCCTGAACAGAACACAATAATCAGAGCTCCGGGTCTTGTAAAAATCTGAATACAAGTTAGAGGGAGAAAGAAGCGGGTCCAGCTATAAAAGTGCAGGTCCTTTGGTCCACAGATCAAAGAAGGAAATGAAATGAAAAAAGAAATTAAGAAAACATAAGTGAACACAAGTACTCATGGTCCTAGTTAAGATTTCGCCCAGTACTGCACATGTTAAGCATTGGAGGACATATGAACAAAAGCAAAAAACAGAAGTTCATGATACAAAATATACCTGTCCTGGAACCAGGTGTGGAAGAACGATCCCTATCACCTGTGTGACTTCTCCAGCCACCCTCATTAGAACCCCACCCACTACCCACTGATGCCCCTGAGGATCCGCCAGTGGCTGGGCTTCTCATTGGTACCATAGCAGCAACAGATCTAATGGAAGGTGCCACATCATGCTGGGGATCGTCAATGTGCCTCTGGAAATACGCTACAAGCCGATCAATGTCCTCAAACATCCTTTTCCGAAATTTGAATCCTTTTGGATAAAGCCCAATGTACTCATGGTGGGGATTCGTGCTTCTTATATAAGTCAATATGAATGTGCCTGGATGTTCATGAGAGATGCCAAAACTATAGACTATCCGCATAGGATACTCAGCTTTCTCTATCCTCAAAAGTTCATCAACTTCTGCCTTTGTACCCTTCTTGAACTTGCGATAATTTAGCATTGCCTTTAAGTGAACTACCAATGGATCAACGTAGCGATCCATTACCTAAGCAACAATAGATAATAAAAAGCAACTAAGAAATAAGCTCCCGCAAAACATAATAAGAAGCAATCAATGCGTTTAAAAGCAGTGGTGCTGACTAACCTCATCTAAATCCTCAAAAGTGTCCTCTCCAATTTTCAGTGTCTTCCCAATTCGAAGTAGGCTTGTGATGTCCTTGTGTTCCTTTCCACCTTCAATTATATCTTTGTGGGCATAGACTCCATCATAGATTTTGAGAGTTAAAGTAAGAAATGAAGGTCCACGTGAACTAGGCCGGATTATACTTTCTCCAAAATCTTTGTCAGACAAGAACTGCATATAAAAAAAGATGTACGAGCTAAGCAACTACCATTATGAAATAGCCACTAGAGATTGAGACGGCAAATTTTATTAATTATATTTATAATTTGATTGCTCAGAGGATGCTGTTTTATTGAAAGTCAAGGAAGCAGGTTTGTCATACCATCTAAAGAACTGTAATCGATTTATATGAATATATGATAAACACAAATTTAAACGAGCAAGCACTTTTTCAGTAACCAATAGAAGTTGGTAAAACATAAGATTATCACAGTTAAAACCACTAAGCAACAAACCTCCATTGCTTCGTCTGCAGTTATGTTCTGAAAACGTGGATGAACTATCATCCTAGGCTTGAAGTGTTTCTTTGCAAGGTCTTTTTCTTTGCGAGCTTTGTCTTGTTCACTCTGTTGAGAGCTCTGGTCTTCGTAATAATAGGGGTCAAGATTACGGTTACTCTGTAAACGGTTACTTCTCATTTCACTCTCCCTACAAACAAGGAATACCTGATACCTATTCTTCTGAATTGATTTAATTTTGCAAGTGAGTATGTCACCCTCATGTAGCCTGTCAGATAAATCAACCAAATCCCTCCAGTCATCTGTGTAGTCTTCTTTCATGAGAATTCCAGTTAACCCCGATTCAAGCACACATATGGCCTTCTGGGCTTGCACTCTGCGAATTGTAGCTTGGACAATTTTCCCTTCAGCAAGGGTCTCCTCAGTCTCACCTGATATCATATAAAACTCCTCATCCTGATTTGGTTCTTCATATTGCTTGCGCCAATCCTGAAATCCCTGAATCAGTTCTCTCTTTATGTCATAGAAAGTTTCTTTTTTATTCAGCCTCTTCTTCGCTGAAGCATATTCCTCAACATCAAGGTTTTTCAAAAAACTAGGCCGATCTCTCACATGCTCTATAGCCATCTCCAGTGCATCATCGTCATCATTTGCATCACCTGTGCCATCCGCCTCATACACATCTTTGGCCAACTCTTGTGCAAGAGTATATGATTCTGGATGAATTCTTGTATCATCTAGCAAATCAATAAATTGGCTGCTGCTAGCAGCCAATCCACTCCTCCGAACACGCAAAAAACCTACAGCGTTGACAAAAACCTTTTTACCCAGTTTATGTTCTGTCACAAAGTCCTTCCGTGTAAATATTGCTCCAGCTCTTACTAGGGACCTCTGTAACGATGCAGCCTTTCTTGGACCAAGCCCAGAAATAAACTGTAAAGGAGCAAACAGCCACTCATGACTTATGGCTAAATTAACATCTAAGCCCACCTGATTTGTCACATCTACCATGATCTGCTCAACCATCCCAAACTTCTCATCAGGGTTGAGAAAGCTCTCCAAGGAACTCAGTTTCCATGATAAAATTTCTTTTCTAGGTCCACATAATGTTGCAACCATTGCCAAGGGATTCTGCAGACACCTTCCAAGTGCTACAGCCCGCCTCACTATACCTGCCAAGGTGGGAGGCAAAGGGATTAATTTCAAGCAACCAAGTGGGACAGGAAGAGCATACATGCAACAATATTTACCTTTCTGTGAGGGCAGTTGTTCGGAGGAAATTCGAGAATTTTCATACAAATGTGGAAGAGATTCATCCCCATACACAATGCTGAGGCCATCCATCTCATGACCCACATCTCTAGGATTTTCTTCCACCATTTTAAAAATTATCTAATAAAAGTGGAGCAGATTAGCTAATTTTACGTAAGAATCAAATCAATATGTGAATAAAATAGAGAAACTATAATGAAAACACGACACAAACAACTTATAACCCAGATGTAACTATCAAATATCCTCAGCAGAAAGGAGCTTGCCCAAGAAGCTAAACAGCAATTCTGCCTTGTAAGCTTAATATTTTCACCACCGATACAACCTCTGGCAGGAATTTATTCCACACAATGGTATTTTGAAAATGAAACGATGGACATGGGCTGAAATGAAGTCTATCTATTCAAATTCAAAGGGTAAATAAAAGCCTATTTAATACAAGTTACTTAATAAACTAATGTGGTTCCTAAGAAGTGATATATGACTAAGACAACTTAGAACCAATCAACATCATATCGCCTTCCCAAAAGGTTAACTGCACAAAAAGAGCATAGCCAAAGCACATCAAAACTCAACGCATCTTTTTTCTGTATCAGAACCAAGGTGAATGACAAGTGACTTGTGCCTACATTCAATCACGATGAACCACCCACCACCACTTAGAGTAATATAACTAACTAGCTTCCTGGGAAACAAAGTACCGCATCATCCAAAAGGACTAACAACTCAAACAGGACATTCCTAAGCACCATAAAACCTATTGAAGCTTAACCAGAACCTAAACATTAGAATCTTTTCCTCCATTCACAACTGAGGCACTACCCACTGACTCTAAGAGCAATAGACATCCCAAATCATGCATGCAGAACAAAGACATGCATTAAAAACATAAATGGTAACAGAAGAAATGTCACACATTTCCACGCTTACTAACATAAGAAATCCTTTTAGCAAGATAAAGAATCAACAGATTAACCAAATTAGCTTATTGATGAAGCAAATACTAATATAATAATCAAGAACATCGAAAAACAAGATGCAAACCTCATATATATCTTCCTTCAAACGAGTACAAGACAAATTCACAGCTCCTAGAACAACAACATGTGGCTGGTGGTCTGTCATGAACTTCAGAACACGCTCCTGATAATCTTTCTTCCGTTGCTGATCATTAACATTTTGAGATCGTAAAGTAAGGGACCCAGTGTAAAGAACATCTAACACTTCCCCTGATGAATCTAACATGACAAAAGTTGTCTGCGGCTTTCCAGGACCCCAACAGCAAGCCATAACCCTAGGGGCAGCTTCATCATCAGCACTAAGATCATTATCCTTCCGTTGATAAGGTCCCAAAGAAACCTTATTCCACAGTGCCTTCCCGTACTCCATGAGTAACCAATTCTTTGCTTTACTCATTAAATAAGCTCTTGCCTCTTTTTCCATTGATGGTAAGAGAAAGCGAAAAATTGCATCATGCAGTATCAACTTCCTCTGTTCATTCCACAGTTGGGCATACCTACTAACACTGTCGCTGATGTAATAATCATTGAATTCATTTGTCAACTTATCAAGATACTCTACAGGCAGCTTAATAGTAACTTGAAGGAGTTTCTCCTCCTCTGCCTTCTGTATAAGGAGCCATTGTGCATCCTCAAATTTAGATAATGGCTTCTCCCGCAACCACTTTATCCCAGCAAACTGATGGAAAGAATCTATAGTTACATTTCCATCAGCAGTGGGACACGTTGATACCACAGCATGGTCAATAAAGTTGGTACGGACATGTTTCCTGATGCTAGGCTCACAACTAATCTCAACAGCTGCCTGGAACAAGACAGGCATAGTATCAACAAAAACCACCTTCCAAATGCTTAAGAAACAAGATAGGCAAGATCATACCATGTGCCTAGCATATTTAAGTACTTCTTGAGGTGTATCACACATCGCACATGTAAAATTTGAAGCCATCTCTTCAGGTGTTTCCTTAGGATTCGCCAACTCGTTAATCTATAAGCAAAGGATATTAAAGACCGTTATTTGTAGGCAACCCAAAAAAATCGCTAATCTGAGCATGCTTACCATTGTTTCAAGCGATAAAATCATTCCAAGTTGCTCAGCACTACGCCCAAACTTGTTTGCAACCTCCCAAAGCCCTGCCTTACTGAAAGTACTATACGTTGATTTCCTTTTAGGTCTTTTAAATTGCCCTTCATCAACACCAACTTCCCCTGGAGGGAAATGCAAGTTGAATTTTGAGTCAACATCATCAACCTCCCTCTCTGATTCTGCAGCCTTCAATGATCTCATAACTGACTCAAACAATTGATGGTTCAATTCGAGTCTTGTTTCATCATAAACACGACGGGACTCTTCTTCAAATCGTTTATTGTAGTAGGCTTGGAGGGCATTTTTTCGTTTCTGTAGAAGCAACCACTTTTGGTCCAAGTCTTGAATTGCCCAAAGCACCTAAGTCATGCACAAGGAAGCCATTTGTAGAGAATTAAATTTGCTTTCAGTAACAAAAACAATGACAAAAATTATACAAGTACCCACTGTGTTTGACCCCAAAATAAAAGAAAATACACACACCTTGTGCCATTTTAAAGTTGGAGGCTTCTCATTTTTATCCCAAGTCTCATCATCAGGTTGCTCAGTATTTTTCAATAGGCTTGAGCAATCCTCCTTCCGATACATAGCAATAAATGGAATCTAGACAAGGTTAAAGATTTCATATCAGAAAAAACAACAGAACCTAATAATAAGAATAAATTATGGTATTTGCCTGAATAAGAAGATACTAACGTCTAACTTTTGGACATGATGCAGTTCCAAAAATCTGATGATATCACGAGTGTTAATCTGTAAATTGCCAGCATCTTTCTTGTGAATCCAAGGTACCATTCCCTTTTTAAGCTGATCATATATCCATTGACCCTCCTCTTCCATAATTCCTTCATCCAGTGGAGGTGCACCAGTACTCTCCTCTGATATCTACAGGAAAATCAATTTCCTGATTGAGATAACTGAGTGATCCAACAAAACAAAACAAACTATTTCTATACAGATCTCAAAATACCTGCATTCTCTCTGGAATATCAAGCTCCCTAATTTGATCATCCTTCTCTGTCATATATTTCTCAGAAAGGACAACAGGCTCAAATTCATCTTCAAGTCTAGTCTCTCTATATTCACGTTGTTCCATACTTTGCTTGCGAGACTGCAGCAACTCATCAACATCACCAAATAATTCCTGAGCTTCTTGCAATGCAGAAGAAGACACTCCTGGTGCTTGCCTAGCTTTCTTTTTCTTCAGCTTCTTTCGCCTATAGAAAAAGCAGGAACAGATGGATATTTGAATTATCTAATAAACCAACTACATTAGGAACAAATAAGTAAAATACTCATTGAAAATACCTCATGGGAGCCCCATGTTCATCAACTTCATCTTCTTCCACGATGAAGTCCGCCATTTCATCTTCTTCACCGATGTCTGCATCCTCCTCCTCTTCTCCCTGTTCCTCCTCTTCAACAATATCTTCAAGTGGAGCTCCTATATTTCATGACAATCATGATAAGTCAATGAAAGACCAATACTATAAATCAAGTGCATCTTGGGCATACCTTCATCATCACCAAACAAGCTGCGCTTAAGCTTCTCCTCAGCAGTTCGCCCGCCTTTACCGCTTCCAATAAATTCCTCCTCATCAGATAATCCTGAGGGCTCATCCTCAGTGTCCCTCTGGCCTTTTTTCAGCCTCTTAAACTTTTTGCTCTCCTGCATAATTAGTCTTGTTAATACAAATATGAATTATGCACATAACCACAGAACTGCATCATCCAGCAGGTAAGGCCAGCAGAAAATTATAAAACTAACTGAAAAAGTCAACAATTCACAACCTTCCTACGGTGAATGTTGATATTATTGTCCTCTAGAAGAGCATAATCATCTTCATCCAGAACATAATCCTCCCTGAAATAGCAGGAATAAATCTATCATCTGAGAAACATTTTTTTAAAAAAACATCTTCACCTTCTGTGAGAACTTGAATGTGTCAATAAGAATTATAAATGAAAACCCAAAACCACGTATGAGGTTCAATAATATTTCCCTATAAAATGGAACAACGAAAGAGAAACAACATGTCTTGCAGCTAACACGTCAAAACTTAACTACCAAACAGAAAAGAAAAGAAAAAGGGGGGAGAGAATTTTCACTTTTTCTTCCTTTTCTTCTTCTTCTGCCGTTCCTCATCACTTTCTGCCCTCTCTTCTTCGTCTTGTTCCTCCTCTTCCTCAACGTCGTCAACTATAAATCCATCATTCTCATATTCATCCTGACCTTCTGCACGTGAAGGGAAAAAATTACAACTTACAATTCACATCACGAGCACCAGATGAAGTCTACAAATGAATAATTCAAGGTAAAACACATTTTACACAATCAAAATTGTCTGACTAGTCACATTATAGCAAAAGCACTTTATGAAACAAAGCCAAAAAATATATGAAGAAAGATAAAGCAAAAGTCTGAAGCACCTAGGATAGATGCATAAAGCTAGGGGAGAGCATCCTAAGTTCCTAAGAGCATCATTCAAACAAAAACTAGAAAGAATGCTTTTTATTGAATGAACCCCGTATTCCAGGCTACAAGGGAACTCCACCACAAGCACAGACTAATCCAGACTTGAGGCATGACAAGACTATTTTTACAAGCAGCAACTACGAAATATTTACTCATGGGAGGGGCAAGCTCTTCTATTTTGGTTCATGGTTTCTTTTGGCTATATGGTTTATCCAGGGAGATATCGTGCTCCAAGAAATAGTAAATGATCTCGTCAATACAAAAATGTTACCAAGTCTCGAACTCGAGACCCTTGATTAAAATAACTCCTACCAACAGGAGCCTACCACCTAAACTACAAAATATTCACTCATGGACAAGGCAAGCTCTTCTATTCCGGTCCATGGTTTCTCTTGGCTATATGGTTCATCCAAGGAGAGGTCGAGCTTCAAGCAATAGTGAATATCTTAACAATACACAAATATTCCCAAGTCAAACTCGAGACCCCTAGTTACGCTAAAAAAAAACCCTGGCAGGCCTTCCAATTATCTTTAATTGAAAGAGCCCTCTTTTCCAACTAACGTGTTGGTAATTATAATTAGAAGCTTGACACCTTCTTCCAAAAACACTGCAAGGCGCCCCTAACACCTAAACTACGAAATATTTACTCATGGGCAGGGCAAGCTCTTCTATTCTGGTTAATGGTTTCTCTTGGCTATATGGTTCATCCGGGTGAGAGATAAGCTATAGTGAATGGTCTTATCAATACACAAATCTTCGCAAGTCTCGAACTCCAGAAACTTCGTTAAGCAGTACCACTGAAAACAACCCAAAGGATCGTCTGATGCATTGCTTCTAAAATAAGGAAATAGGGTTGAAAGGTAATGTTAACCAAATTAGCAGAAACCCTTTAGCCAAGTTGAAACCCTCGCCCCAAACCTCCAACCATTGGCCGAAAGAGATGTAATTACAATAATCATAATCATCATAAGACGCTTCAAAACATGGGTCATACCCTCTTCTTCGTCCTCGTCCTCGTCCTCTTCATCATCCATACCATCTCCATCAACTGGCTCCCTATCCTCCTCTTCGAGTTCGACCTCTTCTGCAAACGTCGAAAAGCCAAAAACAATAAGATCACTTCAACGAAGCGCAAAGAGAAATTACGAAATTTCTAGGGCTCACCTTCGTCGTCTGAGACTACGCCTTTGGCCATGATTGGCTATGACAGCAATAACTTCGCGCTAAGCTTGAAAACTCAACAAAGAGAACCAAGAGAAAGAAAGTTGGTTATGGTGGAAGAATCGGAAGAAAACCCTGGGTGAGTGCCTGCGTAACGAGGGGAGATGATCGGTGTAATTTTATACTACCGTGCAAAGGGAGGAACGGCATGGCCGATCTGAACCTCTGTGTGTCAGAATTTGTAGGCAATATGAATAAGAATAAACTTTTTTCCCAAGGAAAAAAAGGGTCAAATTATTATATATAAAAAAAAATCTATTTTACCCAGCTTATTTTTTATTTAAATATTTTATTTTATTTATATTTTGAGTTAAGAGAAAACTCTTAATATATTTTGATATCATTATTACAAATCTATAACTACTTTAAATTATTTACAAGATTTAAATTAATTTATTAGTCTAAGATCATTCTATTTGAATTTATCAAAGAATAAACTAAAATCCATAAATAATATATCTAACATATCGGATTAAGTATTAGATTTTATACAGTGAAAGATATGTTAATGTCATGAATTAATATATTAAAATATCAAGATGTTTTGTTATTACAAAATGGAAAATTAATTATTATTTTTTGCCAAAAGAAAAATTAATTAATTAATCATTATAATTTTGAGGAGCAACTTAATCCATATACTTTAAAAACTTATAACTTAGTTGTCATAGTTAAAATATGTAGTACAGTGGTATTGGGATTCATTTCCCCCCCTCTTGGTCCTGGGTTCAATCCCCGCTCCCCCATCGCCTTGTATAAAAAAAAAAAATGTAGAGTAGTCCATACAATCAATTCTCATTTTATAGGCTTATTTTTTGAGAAAAATAAAAACTCAAAAAGTCTGATGAAAAAGAGAAATGAGGTGATTGAGGAGAAATCTTGGTTTTGGATGTTGGGGTCAAATGACCAAACTACCCACCCTCATTCCTCTCTTTTTTTTTTTTTTTTTTGTCTTATCTGCCTTCAACTCTTCTCTCATTCTCCTTCATCCCGTAGATGGAAACAAAGATTTTAGTATTTTCCATGGAGATTCCATTTCATCATCAGCTGCTAGTGGTTCTCATGCTGAAATAAACAACAAAGGTGTGCTGGCCAATGACTCTTTTATGATCTAGTCTTATTCATCAGAAAACTAGTTCAGTTCCTATCAGCAGCCATGAAACACTGACACTCCTATTGTTTAAAAAAATGCGTGTCGGACACTTCGACACAGTTCGACACTCCGTCCGACACTCCTCGACACTCCTATTTTTTAAAAATATGTGTAGATTTGAACATTATCAAATTGATGATGAATTTTTCTTTTATATTTTTTTAAAGAAAGGAGGCACGGCTTTTATGATGAGACCAAATCTATAATGAGCCAAAGTTAGAGGTCAGAATTTTATGGAATATTGAACTTGAATGTAAATTATAATATTTAATATTTAATATCAAAACGTATCCTAATGTGTCGAAATTTAAGTTGTTTTAGGATTAACATGTCGGAGTGTCGAGTTGTATCGTATTTCGTGTCTCGTGTCAGTGTCGATGCAACATAGATCAGCAGTACAAATAAGCTTGTATTCAAACATTGTTTCTACTGAATTTGCAAACAACAGGCAACAAGAAAGTTTGCACAATAAGAATGAAAAAGTAAATGCCAAGAGCCAAATGATCTTTTCATGGTGCTTCATTGGGAAATTGTTGTGGAGCAGAGTGTGGCATCTTGGGCTACGGAAATGGATTATGAAAGTATTCCAACAAAAGAGCAAAATAGCAGTCCTTTGGATGTTGAAAAAGATGAAAAGCATTTGCCTGATACTACGGGCACCGGTACCAAAACTTCTGGAGTTCGAACCGAGAAGGCTTCAAGTAAAGAAACCAAGTCTAAAGCCCTAAATGGATCTCTTTGGAAGAGCAGAACTCATATCACATCAAGAAGCAAACCATCTCCGGGAAGCAGAACCGCAGTAGTGAAGAGCAAACATGGCAAGGTAAAAATTAGTGTTGGGTTCTATTAATTTCCCTTGAAAATTAAGCGAAAAAAGGATACTCCAAACATGTTATAATCAGTGGGGATGTTTGAGTGCTTTTATTAGATCCATAACTAAGTTACGAGCTTATCGCCTAAAACCTCCTACTCCAACTCAAACACCCAGTTTTTTTTAATACAAAAAAGAAAGTTATGAAAACAGAGAAAGAGATTACAAGGACATATCAAACAAGTATCCCTTAAAAAACATATCACCTTTTCGCACACTACTAAGCTAGATGGACAGGTTAGAGATGTGTGTGTGAAAGACTTGGGCAATCAGAGGCCGTCGGCAATCGGGGCGGATAGTTTGTCAGCGGGGAGGGAGAGGAAGTCACAGTCATGGTAGTGAAAACGTAGATTTTACCTGAAAACGGAAGGAGAATGAAAAATCGTAAAACGTAAAATCGTAACGTAGTAAAATCGTAAAAAAATTGTAAAAACTTAAAAGTGTTTGAAAAATTAGTAAAATCGTTTCAATGAAAAAAAATCGTAAAAACGTAAAATCGTAGTGATAAATCGAAATTTTAACTACCATGGTCACAGTGGAAGGGAGTGATCGACGTTGTGCTAGGGATTAACTCAATGAAGAGCTGGTGTCCCATTGGTGAAGAAGAATGAGAGAGAAGAGCTGAAGGGAGATGAGACGAAAAGAGAGAGAGAAGGAATGAGGTGGTTAGCAGGGTAGTTAAAAACTCGTTTTATGACTGCGATTTTACGTTTTTATGATTTTTTTTCATTGAAACTATTTTACTAATTTTTCAAACACTTTTAAGTTTTTACGATTTTACGTTCTCCTTCCGTTTTTAGGTAAAATTTACGTTTTCACTACCATGGTGGTTAGTTTCTCATTTGATCCGAACATCCAACACCCAATGAAAAATTCCAAATATAGAATCTTAAACTCATATATAACTAATAGAGCTCAGGAAGAATTTCCTTAATAAAACATATTACTCATTTTTTTCTAATCATTTTTGCAAGACGTGAAATTTTATATTCATAGGAAAGAAGCAAGGTTCTGAAAACTGGACCGGTCATTGAACCGGTGGGAGTACTGGGTTAAGGGTCAGTGGGTCAAACCGGAGTCAAACCGGTATTAATTAAAAAATATAATTTTATTAAAATAGATAAAATATTTATATTAAAATTATATTTTAATAATAAAAAATGTATGAAAACATGGGAGGATGTGTAATATAGGAGAATGTGTAATTTTATATTATTTTCTTTGAAAAGAAGAGATCAGATCACGTGGGCTTGCAGAATGTGATATTATATTTCTCTTTATTAGTGTAGTACTTTACAAGAACGAAAGTGACTTGGGAGGATTTTGTTTATCAAACGAGCATCTTCTTCCCCGTGCGTTGCACGGGTGATTGTATTTAAAACATCAATTAAACATAATTTAATTTTTAACATGGAAACTGATTGAGATGAAGATCAATGAAATAGACAATAAAGAAATTGAAATATTGGATTAACCCATTTGTACTACATTACTAATGAAGAAACTGAGCAACCCTTCACAGTGCGTGTATTTATGAGTCGTCTTAGTATCAGTACAACATTAGTCATCAACAATTCCCCTACAAACAGAAAAAGTGAAGCCTTAATCATATTATGATAGTCTTAAATTGAAAACATGAAAAACAATGTAGCAATGATATAAAGTTCCACAATACAATGGCAACGATATTAGTCAGGATAGAAATTAAACTTAGTTATTATAGAACTAATTCCTCAAAATCATAATCCATTTGACCATATTAGCTTGTCCATATTTACACAATGGTATAGAAAGTAATGCTTTAGGAACATAAATCGTTTGTAAAGTCCAAAAAAGAAAGGACCATTGATAAACTATGGGACTTTATTGTTATTATTTTTGAATAAGGGGATACATTTTTTGTTCAAAAGATATGTGTGTGTGAGTGTAATTTTGAATCGGAAAGTGCCCGGAGTGTTGCAACTGCTTTTATAGAATATGGCCAATGTTTTTAAACATGCAAACAGACCAGATTGATAGTATTGAGAAATGCATATTATTATAATTAGTTTGTATTCTACAACTGAAATGTGTTTGGGAAGAGAACAGATGTACTCTGGTAGAAGCATGCAAAAGAACCCAATAAAGCCAACAAAATAAACCAACCTGCAAGAAATTTGGGAATGATAAGCCAAGTAGAACCATTGAGCATCTTCTCAGTCCAGACTTTCTTGCAGTACCAATCGTAGTACCATTTGAGCATCTATACCATGTGAATTAGTCATCGTACCAGACCAAAGTTGCACCAGAATTTGAAAGACACCCATTGACTTGTTACCCATAAGGTAAAAACAAATTAACCTTTGGCCTTTTCCATTCCCTCTAAAAGTCAAAACACAATGCTCCCCTACTCTTCATCAGTTTCTTCTTCCTTAGTCTCCTTAATCATCCACAATGAATCATGCTTCTCCCATCTTGACAGTTATTTCTCTGTTCACCATCATCTTGAAAGATAGGCCATAAAAGTATTCCTTAGAGTAAAAATTAAAATTTCCAATTGAAAAAAAAAAAAACACACACACACACCTGTATTCCATGAATACTAAACAAACTCCTCCTCAAAGATGAAGTAGAATACTATAAAAGAAAGAAAGTCAAATTAGAAAGTAAAAACATAGGAAACATACAGGTAGTGAATAAATAGTGTTACTCAAAGATATAAATTTTCTGAAATTTCTTAATTAGATTATATTATAAAACTGTATATTCATGAACCTAGATATAGATTTAATATGATGTAGAAAAAGTGAAAAACCCATCAAACACATTTCTCAAGAAGCAATCCTAAATATATGTATATTATCTTTTTCGCCACGAGATTCTTAAAGGCAAGAGCAATCCTATTGTTCATGCTTCTGCAAATATGTGAGTATTCTGCACTATTCATTTGCCATCCACCCATACAAATTTGTCCTTCCACTTTATTCACTAATTGATAATGGATGTAAGACATCCATTGATAGTTATTGAGAGTAGCAATAGTAGAAGCTATATGATGACCTTTTCTGCATGCTTACTTTGTTTAGAAGAAAAGTGAGGCCGAAATCTGCAACTCAACTGCAGATGCAAAGAATTAGTGTTAAGGATTAAATACTTTATTGGAAAAGAACATTAACAGATCTAATATAGATGAAAAAAAGGATTGATAAGGCACAACCAATAAAAATTGAATCTTCATGTGATAAAACATTAACCAAAAAATTAATCTCATCGAAAAGCATAATGGCTGGTTACGTGCATGCTTGCAAATTTTTGGATAGCTTCATAAGACCGTTGATCAAAGAATCAAATAAAGTTACACCCCATGACTTCTTTCAAGTTCACCAAACATGATAAGCTTAACCCAAATCCTGCAAAAACCATAGAAAATAAAAATGCAAACACACCTATATTTTATTATAGACATAGCTATCAGTTACAGCTGAAAAATGTCTCCTTGAAATGAACTGAGCAATCCAATGTTTCTTGGTATACTTAATAAGAATAAATTAGGAAGAATCCAACAAATTCTGTCCCTTATAACAAATCCAAGTTAATTAAACACAAGTTAGTCAGCAGTTGTCTTTCGCCTTTCTTAATCTAATGCATGGTCCTGTTAAAAATCATAAAATACAAAAGCAGCAATATAGGAGGAATAACACATAACCCAGACGTCCAAAAACTCTTCAAATATACATAATAATATTTAGTTTCAATTATGAATTAATGATTCTAAATTATGTTTTCCAAATATCAGCAGATATGACATTTCAACACTAAAGAATCATATAAAATGCAGTTGCATGTGTACAGAAAAATGCATATTGAAGAAGTGTTTTACCGAAAATTGAAATATCTACTTCACCTTAACCCCAAGCTTCCCATGATTGTTGAGTCTTGCTTTGATGTGTCAGATGGTCAACAACAAATGACCCTCCAACCGTAGAAGTGTTCTCATTTGTGGAAAACCGTCCATCTTCTACTAATTTATCGTACAGCAGAACTTTTCTTAGATTGGTCTAGATGATGTACATTTGGTGCTCTAATTTCAATATGATACTAAAGTGGTAATGGAAACCTCTGGAAAAAAAAAGTCCAGAAAAATCACAAAAACATGCTCCAATAACAGCTGAAGCATACCTGGTAATGGAAACCTCTGGACATGGTATAACACTGAACCAAAATTACTCTTCAATTAAAATACGAGGGAGGAACCTCAGATAGCTTGAAACATAGAATTGGAAAGCTAAGGGAGGAAAGAAATGAAAGAAAGACTTGACTTTAAAACCTATATATAGAGCAAACTAACAGAACATACAGATTTTATATTATGTGCGATCTCTTGTTGTAGAAAATAATTATCTAAGCTATTGCCAACCAAAAATCATCTACATATGCAACGTAACAGTAATTTTGATCTTATTTTTTTTTATTTAATATCAATTTAAAAACTAATCCGGATTGGCTTAAAGGAGTATCACCCATAATGAAAAGTGTGAGATAGAGGAATTCAAAAGAATATATAACAATTACCATTTCCAAAAACGTGGATACTGTGAATCTGTATTTATGGGGAATACAGATGGTTGCCATGCACTTAGCGTCAATTCCAACTCCTGATGTCTGTCTCGTGAATGCTTGTAGCAACATTATAATTAAGAAAATAAGAAGGGAAAATTGAAAAACAACAGTAAGAAAATTATGGGGAAAAAAGAATAGTCTATAATATTAATATAATATTATTATACATTAAATTGAAATCGACAGGGGGAGGGGAGGCAGAGCGTGTTTTCAGGGGGAAAAATGTAATATAATATGATATAAAAATGGAAATAGTGGCATGAGTACGAAGCAGATGCAAAAGTCTAAATGGCAGTCGAACTTGAGGAAGGCCCCAAGGGGAGGGAGGATGATGGGCAGACGAATGTAGATGCAGTTTGCCTCACCTTCGACTGCCATTTCTTCTTCTGGTTTTTGAGACATTGAAGGTTGCCAGAGGACGGCGTTGGAGAAAGAGCCGACTTTAGGAAGCGATGGTAAAAGTCGACGATTCTGGAGTTTTGGAGGAAGATGGTGGTGACTGGGTCTGTCCAATTTCCTCTCCCTATTCTCTTATTCGAATGTAGTTTCCAGCGATGGTGATTGAAGGTGGTAGAGAGAGAAAGTGACGGTGGTCTATCCCCTCACCTCAATCTAGCTCTCTGACTCTTCTTGAAGCTTCCATCTTCTTCCCTTCCCTCTCAAGCTCTCTCTCTGTTTGATCTCAAACTCCTGTCTGTCAAAGCTCTTCCTCCTCCTCCAATCTCCCTCTCTCTGTCATTCTTTGCTCCACAAGCATGGCCTTGAAGCTTTGGCTCTCTCGAAGATGGCTCACGGGAATTTCAGGGTGATGTTTTCTAGTGATTATATATTGGAATATTTAAATTTGAAATTTGAAATTGAATTGGAAAAATGGAGGGATGAAGAAAAGCTCTTGGGAAAAGTGGGGAAAGAGATGAAGGGGTTGCGTCTTCATCTGCTAAAGAATGAGGTTGAGTGACAGGAAGGTAGGAAGAGAGAGAAGAAAACGAAGCCGTGTCTTAGCCGAATTGTGAATATTATATTATAAAAAAATCAGAACGGCTTATCTACAGTAAAATGTGAGGGGAGCTGATAGTAAGCCATTTTTGAATGAGCTGAAGGGATGTCATTTTATATATATATATTGATTCAGATCGCGTTCAGACTGGAGAGAAAAAAAAAGGATCGCATCGCAGAGATTTTTTTGATTTTCTCCGCAGGGTTCTTAGTTTACATTCTTCTACGAATTCAAGCACTGTCGTTCAGGTGGGTTGGAGACGAGTTCGAACACCGATGAACATCGTCGTCTCTGTTGGAGTGGGGACTAGTTCTTGAAGACAATGGAGAAGGTGGAGACGATCTCTATTTCCTGGCTGAGAACCAATTCTTTTTTCAGATCTGTGTTCTTCTCTTTTTTTTTCCTCAGAATCTCTGTGTTCTTCAGTTCTTCTTCTTCTCGATCTCTACTTCTCTGTCGGTTTTTCTTTTTTTTTTTCCTTTTTGATTGACTCTGTAACTCTCAACTCGGCCGGTTCAGGCCGAGTTGACTCGGGGTCACCGAGTCAACCCGGTTTTGGCCTAACTCGGACCGGCTTCCTGGCCGGTTCGCTGGTTTCCGGCCTGAACCAGCCGATCCGGTCCGGGTTCCTAAACCATGGAAAGAAGTAAGTAGGGAGTACTGACTCTTAAAAATGCCTCACTCATTCAAAACTTAAAAAATACTTTCATGCTTCAAGAGTGTATATCATTTAAATTTTATAGGATGGTTGACCCCAAAAAAAAACTCTATGAGATGAAAATACAATAACTCATATCATTTAATCAAGTTGGATGATAACTTATCTAAAACAATTCCTATTTTACCGCTACGGAAATTGCTAATAAATTCTTGTTTGATATCAAAATATAGGAAAATGATATCCTCGTTATCCTCTTTTATATCATCATCTCATCTCCATCCTTAGATAATGAAATGTATATTTTAGATTAAATATTTTATAAAATTATTATTATTATATTTTATAATTTAAAATTTATTTATTTATTACAGATTGCAATTATGAAGAGTATAGATTAAATTTTAAGAATTTAAATTTACTTATTTATGTTTATAGAAATAATTTTATAAAAGATTGAATCTGAATAATATAATGTTTTAATCTAACGGTCTGTATGAGATTATGAGAATAAAATGAAAAAAGAAGAAAAAAAAATAACCCCAAAATATAAGGTAGACAAATAATTAAAAATAAAAATGAGTTTTACAAAGTTCCAAAGTTCAGTGAGGATTGTGGACATAACTAAGAATCGTAATAGAAAAATTCTCAATATAAAAACTTAATTAAAAAAAATCAATTTTAGGGTTGTTTTATAGCTCCACGCGCCAATAGTATCCAGAACTGCATGACAAAGAAGTGGATTATCTAACGAGTCCCACAATATTATCGAGCGTGTTATACACGTATGAACATGATAAAGAGTTTCATGTTTAACTATAATTTATACTAAAATATAAATAAATAAATAAATAATCGGATGAAGAAAAGGTAAAAGCCTTGCATAAACGGAAGAATAACGGCGGAAATTCGAAATGGAGATGAGAACATATCGAAATCAACGCAAATGACGCTAGAAAGTTTCCTTCGCTACCCACCAACGGATTCAGTAAGGATTTGGTAAAAAAAAAAAAAAGAGCGGAGAAGTTTGGGGAGGTTTTGTGGTGGATTAGGGTTCCAAATGCCGCGATTTGGATTTTTAAAAAACCCTGTCGCGATTTAGTCAATTAATCCACAGTGTTTAGTCGACTAAATCTCGGGGCAATCAAAAAATTAAGCCTCGAGTTTTAGTCGACTAAACCTTTAGTTTAGTCGACTAAACAGGGGCACATTGGGAAATAGTTTAGAAATAGAGGCAAAATGGTAATTAGTTATTTAATAAGGGCAAATTAGGAAAAAAGCCCTAATATTCTTTTAACTGTCTTTTCCTTTCTTTTTTTGTTGGGGGCAAGAATTCCAAACATAGAATCTTAAACTCATATATAACTGACAGAGCTCAGGAAGAATTTCCTTAATAAAACATATTATTCATTTTTTCCCTGATTATTTTTGCAATACGTGAAATTTTATATTCATAGGAGAGAAGTGAGTAGGGAGTACTTACTCTTAAAAATGCCTCCACTAATTCATAACTTAAAAAAATACTCTCATGTTTCAAGAGTGTCATATCATTTAAATTTTATAGGATGGTTGACCCCAAAAAAAAAAAAACTCTATGAGATGAAAATAAAATAACTCATATCTTAATCAAGTTGGATGATAACTTATCTAAAACAATTCCCATTTTACCGCTACGAAAATTGCTGATAAATTCTTGTTTGTTTATTTATTTTTGTTTTTTTTTGGGAAGGACCTAAGTCCTTTACAACATATATGAATAGTTATAGGAATGAAATGACTAAAATGTTCATACCACACTACCACTTAGATGCTCTCGCACTCTCTTCCCTTAGATCAGCGATCACGTCTCCATCCTCCACTAATTGCATGATGTTATGCCCCTATTTTCTCATGTCACTGGTTGTTTTTCTCTCACCCCTTTGCTCGCCCACCTTCTTCTTGCTTATGATTGACGTAGCAATGACAACTTCCAACAACTGTGATGACAACCTACTTTGAAAATGGCTTATAACAAGGCGATGATGGGTTCTCCGACCTTCAATCTAATAGCAACCCATGTTCAAGCAACTAATTTTCAAATCTAGACCTCTAGGTTCATTTCACAAGTTTAGGTGATTTGCACTTGGGAAGTTTATTTGCACGACAGAAAAAAGATAATTTGCACATAAGGGGAGATCATTTGCATATAGGGACTATCATAATTTGCACATTTTAGCTTATTTTTGTGACACGTGAGAAGAAATTTGCACATAGGGAAGATGGATTCCATATAACAAAAGTTAAGTTGTGCATAACGAAGAAGAATTATGAGTAAGGAAGATATATCGCACATGGGAAAGATTGTTTTGAGATAAGGGAATATCATATGCACAAAACATAATTTCACATTATGGCTTAATTTTGGGACACAAGGGAAGACATCTGCTTACAGGAAAGATTGACTTCATTTAAAGGAAGTTATTAAGTTGCACATAGGGAAGATTAGTTACGCACAAGGGAATATCATTTGCATTAAAGAAAGATTGTTTGCACAAAACATAATTTACACATTCTGACTTAATTTTGGCGACGTAAGGAAAGACATTTGCACATGGAGAAGATGGATTATATATAAGGAAAGTTAAGTTGTTCATAAGAAAGATATATTGCACAAGGAAATGTATATTGCATATAGAGAAGATGAATTGCCCATAAGTAATATCATTTGCATATATAATAATTTGCACATTCTAACTTAATTTTGTATCACATGGAAAGATATTTACACGTGGGGAAAATGTATTTCATTTAGGAAAGATGAATTGCATATATGGAAGATTTTTATTGAAAGGAAAAATTAGTCATTTTATTCTTATATCTGTAGTCATTTAATTCTTATATCTATTCACCCTAAATGATCAATATCCTTGAAAAAAATTTGACATACCGATGGACAATAAACTTATTAAAATATATCCTTTTAAACAAGTTTCCCTTTACTGTTTTAAATAGATATAAAGGGATAGCAGGCATGGGGATTTAATGAATATCACTTCTTAACGTGTGTCTCGTGAAAAAAAGGGAAATTAGTTTTTTAGTCATTTAACTTTTAACTTTTTATAACTCACTCCTTTTACTCTGACTCGGTATGAATAGTCTCAAAACTTTTGACTTGTCTATGACTCAATCATTCAACTTTTCAATTTTTATATTATAATAACTTATGCTGAATCACCCTATGTGGCAGCTATGAGTGATGAAATTTCTTCCACGTCAACAACACATAAGCAAAGAAGAGAAAGGACCGAAAAAGATTGGAAGACGAATAACTAACTGGGAAAATAAAAGAAGAGAAGATAAATCCTAGCACAAGCAACAAAGAAGAACCTAATCCGCTAAGAATGGGTAAATTGGATGCATATGAGATTAAAGCTTGGATGGGAGTGATAAAATTAGGAAATAATTGACAAGCATAAATCAGGTCAACTTTCCAAATATGTAGGGAGCAATCAATTTTTTGAGGTAGTGTTATGGTAATGTCTAATAAGGTAAAGTAGCAAATTAGCCAATGGAAGTATGTACAAAAAAGCAATGTTGTCTTGTTGTCCCTCTCATTAACATAGTTAAGTTTGACCCTCCGCTTTTTTTGGTTAAATATACATGGCACACCATCTTATCACCACTTCATTGCCACCTCATAATCTAATCACTTCCTCCCCCTCCTCCTCAACAATCAATCATCTTTTCTCTGCACCTGCTCCCATCTCCTCTGCCTCTTCTATCTCCATTTTCACCGCCATCAATTTTCTATATTCTCCTTCTTCCCTTTCCCAAGCCAATATAGATCTGTCACAAGCACCTAAATGAATAGAAATCCAGTAGCATTTCTATTTCATCAACATATTTTCCTTGGGTGTCATAAGGTAAGATCAGTCGTTGTCAATGGCGCCAAGACAAGACCGATTGGACGGATCCAAATTTAGGTGCGGTGTCGGATCCACAAGCACTAAATTTGGTGTCAAAAGTGAAGGAGAAGGTTCAATTGGGAGGCACGAAGTCAACGGATCTTCCTGGTCAATCCTGCCGCCGTCAACATAGGCAGGAGCCAATGATGTTAAGGACGTGTATCCTAGGACTATAGCACACAAAACCACTGGCTACTAAGGAGCAATGGTGTTCAAGCATTAAGTTTAAATTGAGATTTGTGATATGAGTTTTTGATTTGTTTTTTCTTGATTTTGAACGAATTTTTCTAAATATAATTGCATCTCTCCAAGTTGCCCAGACAAAACTGGAAAAGTTAATTGAGAGATCGGGTTAAAGAAACAAAATACTAATGAATTTTTATTTAAAGTGTGTCTAGCACCATATTATATTATGTAGAGGTATAAAAATACTTATAAATAGTTAAAATAAGACAAAAATGCTGTTAAATCTAACTGTATACAATTACTTTTTATAGCGGGGCCTATGCACTTTTTCTACATTCATTCATGTGTAACAATGTTAGATTAAATTTAACGGTGCTGGTATTTTTCGCCCAGTTTAAATGTTTATGTATTTTTGTATCCCTGAAAAGTATATGATGCCGAACACTCTTTTGGTAAAAGCTCATGTGTATTTTTGCACTTCAATCTATTCATAGACTAAGAAGCCTTATATAGTTACTTCTATATATGTAAGAAAACATCAAATATCATTAATTCATCTTCTTAATTTCCTTCATCTTCCATATTATTTTTAAGGAAAAAGACAAGAAAATATCATTTAAACTTCAAAATCTCAAATCAGTATAGTTAAAACCTATACTCTTGTTGGCAATCAGACTAGATTATGAAGTTTAAGTGATATATTCTTATCCTTTTTCCAACTCCTTTAAAGTAAATTTTCATTACTTACAATTACTTTTAGTAACCCAACGATTTTATTTTTAGCAAAATAAAATCAATTTTGAGTACTATTTTTTTCCCACTCCATAATAATTAAGGCATTCAAATTTGAAATATATAAGGGTAAATGAACAATTTTACACACGTGTTTTTCCCAGGAGTGCCCGGCACCACGTGATTTTTTCTGGACAAAAAATATACATGTGGTTACGTTTTGGGAGCGCCCAGCACCACGGGCGTTAGTTGACGGTTTGGTCAATGTTAATTTGGATGGAAATGAACAGTAACGCGGGTGAAATCACACTTTTACCCTTAGTTTTAGTTGAAATTACACTTTTGCCCTCAGTTTTAAATATTAATTACACTTTTGCCCCTAGTTTTAAATATTAAAAAAAACTAAAATACCCCCGCCGGTAGGCCCCACCACCGGCCGACGACCACCGCCGCGTTACTGTTCATTTTCATCCAAGTTAACGTTGACCAAACCGTCAATTAACGCCCATGGTGCTGGGCCCTCCCAAAACGTAACTACATGTGTATTTTTTGTCCACAAAAAATAACGTGGTGCTGGGCGCCCCTGGAGAAAAAACACATATGTAAAATTGCTCATTTACCCAATATATAAAGCAGAAGTTGACTCAACTTGTTTGAAATAGCAATTAGAGCTTTCAAATGTAAATTTTTAATCTTGACCTATGATATACAAGATAAGTATGTGAGAGAAGTTTTGTCTCAATTTACGTGAATTAACACTTTTGGGACCCTTATAAGTGGTCCCAAACAAGCATTCATCATACGCTTTAGAAATATTAAGGTAATTAAATAAGTTATTTAATTTCATCATATGTTAGGTATTCTTAGATTATATGATATCAGTTTATAAGTTAGGCAAAATAGTTCGGAGAAAATAATGACAAATATAAATATTCTAAGTAATTTAATTAACGTTTTTTATAGGATTAAAGGGAAATTTTGTCTTAGAAGTTTTTAATCTAATTTTCTAAAAAAGGTGAAGTAAATGACCATAAACTTATGGTGCAAATTTTACACCTTAACAAAAATAACGTCAATGATATGTGGGCTGTCAGCCCAATATATTTGATAAACTAACGGTTAAAATTAATTGAGATAACGGCTAGGGTAAAATTGGTCTTCAATAAAAACCTTTGGCACAAAATTACCTCTCAACCCTTCTTAGAGCCCGTTTTGATGGGCTTTTTTAAAAAGACTTTTTTTACATTGCTTTTTTAAAAAGTATTTTAATTAAAAGTTAAAACTATTTCATGTTTGGATATACCATTTAAGAAGCACTTTAAAATAAAAAAGCTGCTTAGATGTTAAAGTAGAGAAGTACTTGTTTATTAGTAAAATTACTGAATTGAGCATAACAAAATCATTCTTTGAGATTGTGTTCTTCAACCAGTTTGCAAAATCAAATCCTTGGATTTCCTCAACTTCTCAACCAGAGACAAAATCAAATGTGGGGACAAGGTTATCATTTTATTAAGATTAAGGATAATTAGTGTCAAAACAAATCACGAAAGAAGAGTCAGTCTTTTTTCTTTTTCATTCTCTCTTTCTTTGCATTTGCTTTTTTTAAGTTACAAATTGAAGCTTTAAAAAAAGTAGAATTTTATTTTTTTTGGTTACTTTTGCTTTTTTAAAAAAGTTCTCATCCAAATGTATTTATTGATTTAAAAAGCACTTTATTTTTGAAGAAAAAAACACTTTTTTTTTAGAAAAAAATCTTTCTAAATGGGCTCTAAAATTCCTAAAAAAAGTAGCTTTGTCTTATATTTAAGATTAAAGGAAGTATTTTTTTTCCCTCCCGGTCTTGGGTTCGACCCCCCTCCTCTATCTATCGCCTGTATAAAAAAAAAAAAGATTAAAGGAAGTATTTTTTCAGCATAATAATATAATAGTTCCAACCACGTATTTGTGAAGTATATTTATTTATTACATTAACTTCAAATTAGGCTTTAATTACAATTCTTATCCATCACCAGACACCAATGAATGAAGAAATAACTTCGAAAAAATCAACAAGAAAAAGAAATAACTTGGAAAAAATTTAATGAATAAGGTCACAGTCGGAATCGGTCACTTTTTTTTTTTTTTTTTAAACCTTATCTCTTGCACGAGCAAAGCCTCATCTTTCGCTGTTTGTATTAATGCTTTCTTCGTCATTGCAGGAATAATCCTACTGCGACAATCCCAGTGCGCTCGTAGTGGGCAGTTTAATAATCCCCTCGCTACTTTTCACTTTACTTCCTTTTCAATTTTTTCCCCAATTATATTAAAATAATAATAATAATAAAAAAAAACAGATAAACCACCATCTCTAATAAAGAAGACTAGACTTTGACCAAAAAAAAAATAAAATAAAGAAGACTAGAGTTATCATTTGCAGCAAAACTTACTTTCAGTTTCTTCTGGCAAACCCTAAATTATTGATTTTCCTACCAGATATATATAAGCAAAATTGCACTGACGGAAACTCCATTAAAAAAAAATCATCTTCTCCAGCTCTTTCTCACCATTCAAGTCAGAAATGGGCGCACCCAACTCATACCGATTTCACCAAACCGGCGATGGACCGTAATCCACTTTACCGGCATTGCTTCAGATGGGAAAGGCCGAAGAAGAACAGCCTTTGCCTTCCAGTGTTGCCTCCGGTGATCCCGAGCAGAATGTGGAGGCAAGATGTGGGTGTAGATGTTCAAAAATTCGGAAATTCATTGGCCTCAGATGCATTTTCTTCCTGCTGCTATCTGTTGCTGTGTTCCTCTCTGCAATATTTTGGTTACCCCCATTTCTTCGGTACGCAGATCAGAAGGATCTGGGTTCCGATTTAAAATATAAAGGTAGGTTTTGGTTATTTATTCTCACTCAAATTCTTGAGTCTGTCGGCAGCGGCATTTTTCTATGGGCATAGATCTATTCCTTTTACGGAGTTGATTCTTGTCTTTTCTTATTCAAAATAGGGAGTCTATACGATTTGCGATATCTGTTTTGCTAGTCATTAGAACTTTCATATGTTTCAGGAAAAAATGCAGAGGAAAAAGTGAACTATATGATTATCAATTTAAGTTATCCACTTCTTTAGTTGACTTTGATTAATGCATCAAGGGTAATGGCGGGAATGAATATTACCAAGGATAGTTTACGTTGATTCGATTTGCTAAAACTGGGAAATGGAAGCAAGCTCGGTTCTAGTTTCTGATTGGACCTTGATGCATGAAAAGTCGCAGCAACTCCGTGATTTTATCCTTTATTTTTTGATTTTTTTGATAAACCAAGAATATAGTCGTAAACGAAGTAGTTTGTCAGGTCAAGTTATCTTTAATTAGGAAATTGATTTTCTCCTATCTATTTTTAGTTTGTTGTGAGGGCTTTAATCACGCATTTGCATTTTGAGATTGGTTTTGATGCCAGTAGTGGACCTCACATAGGCTGCAACCGTTTTACATTATTTTCGTTATTTTGTGACTGTATTCTGACTATTGGTCACACTCAATGGAGGGGCTGCCAACTTAAGGCAAGCGTTTTGCTTGTTTTGAAACATTCAGATGCTACCACTTCTATAATCATATATTTTTCAGACATAAGTTTTTTTTTATTACGTTATCAATACTATACATAGAAACAACGTTTCTATTCAAACAAAGCTGTTATTTTAAGTCTGTAACTTCTAACACTAGCTTACTAGCTTGTTTGTGGTGTTGCGTTGATCATCCAAATGTTGTGCTTTGTTTGATAGATTGGATCTTACGCTCTATCATATTATTTAAACCATAGTAACCTTGTAGATATTTCAAAAACCTTCTATTGGGCCTCCGCCTGAGACCTTTTTTTTTTTTTTTTGGAAATTTGGTAATCGCCAATTTGTAGTGCTTCTATTAGAGAAGAGAAAAATAATATTATTAGGCATCCACAAGCACTGCTGTGACACTAGATGGGCAACTGTACTTGTTGCCTTTTCATTTGTCCCAGCCGTTCTTCTCATCATGTAGCCTCTGTATCTGGCACATTTTGACCATCAGAATGTTTTATTTTCCACAAAATATCTACTACTGTTGGTATAAATGAATAAGTTTCAACCATTAGGTGATTAATTGAGGCGAACAAGTGGAGCTCAGTGGAAAAGGAAAGAACAATTAGAGTAAGATGTAAACAGCGAAACTTCATAGTGGAAAAGGTGGAGGCTTGTAGAGAAAATAATCTGAGAAGCAGAAAAGGGAAATTTTTTGCTGGCAATTCTATTACCTAATGCATAATTGAGGCAGCTTGGAATAGGGATTTCTGTAGATCTGAAGGCATTTCTTTTGACAATATAAAGTTTTCATGGTATACTTGAAAGATGAACTTTAGATTTCCATTTAATTATTAATTTGTTGTTGCTTACTCTGGCATACGTAACTTCTCTCTCTTCAATGCTATTAATGCATGTTGTTCTCTTTCAATTTTTTTTAAATAATATTTGATGCAATTTATCAGCCATGTTTGAAGCTCCTTTTTTCATTGTAATTTAATGAACTTTATCCATCTTAAATTTATCTTTACAATTTACAGTCATTTCCTTGTCCACATTTAGAAATGAGGCATGATATATCTAAGGTGGAATGAGCTTGAGCATATTGACGTTTATTTACATGCACTTGCTACCTGCATCTTTCATCCTAACATTGTGTAATGAATCCATGCTGATTAAGATTGAGGCTGATTTTTATTCATATATCTGTGCCCCTCAATACTCACTCCAAGTGTTTTAATATAATATGTGATTCTGTGGCTCAGGATGTATATTATTATGTATGACCATATGATCTACTCACTTAATGGCCTTGTTTACTTTTGCAGGTCATGATATTGTTGCAAGTTTTACAGTTAAGAAGCCAGTCTCTCTGCTGCAAGACAACATTTTGCAGCTTGCAGATGACATTTTTGACGAGATATTAGTTCCCTCTACCAAAGTACCTCTCTCTTAAAAATTTCCTCCTAATTTCATCAATTTCTTGTTTTTAACATATTGATTCCATCCTCCTTTTTGAAACAGGTGGTTATATTGTCTCTTGATCCCCTGCCCGGGTCAAACATTACCAAAGTGGAGTTTGCTGTTGATCCTGATAACAAATACTCTGGAATGCCTTCAGCTTCTGCTAGTTTGATAAGATCATCTTTTGAATCTCTGATTGGACGCCAAACTGTTCTCAGACTGACTTCGTCCTTGTTTGGAAATCCCCTTTCTTTTGAAGTGCTAAAATTTAAGGGAGGAATTACTGTAATTCCTAAACAGTCCGCATTTCTTCTTCAGAAACCACAAGCATCATTCAACTTTACTTTAAATTTCTCTATTCGTGAAATACAAACAAATTTCAATCAATTGACAAGTGAGTTAGAATCTGGACTACATCTGGCATCATATGAGGTCTGTTATTCTTGTCCTTAACTCTGAAGCTTCGGTTATGTGTCAGTACGACAAAGTTCATATGTGAACTGTGTGAAACTCTGGCATGGGAACCTGTGTGCTGGTTACAAGTGAGTCATGCATGCGGAAAAAAATATCATGAAAATACTAGCTAGCTGGTATTTTAGTTTAATGGGGTTTGGCTAAATTCTGTAATTGGATTTTAGATGTATGGAGATGTTCCCGTAACTCATGTAAAGAATCAGATGACGTGCTAATCTTAGACCCGTAATATGAATGGACCATGTTGATTCTAATTGAGATCTTATAATTGGATTGCAGAACTTGTATGTCATCTTATCGAATCCTGAAGGTTCAACAGTGGCTGCTCTTACTGTTGTTCAATCATTCGTTTTATTTGCAATTGGGAATGGGGATATTCCATCAAGGGAGAGATTAAAGCAACTGGCAAAAACCATCACAGGATCTCATTCAAGGAACCTTGGCTTGAACAACACTCAATTCGGTAGGGTTAAGCAGGTTCGACTTTCATCCATCTTGCAACATTCCCTTAATGGTAGTGATGGCAGTGGCAGTTCTTGGTCGCCTGCTCCTGTTCCTCTGCCTCATTCACACCACCACCACCACCACCACCACCACCATTACCACCAGCATCACCACCACCACCACCACCACAATGCTCATCTTGTTCCTGCAACTTCACCCGCATCAGCCCCTGAAACCAGGAAACGTGCTACTACACCTGAAATTGGTTCTCCTGCGGCTGCAAAAAATTTGCCTCCAGGAGGGAGGAGTTCTCGAGCTAAGCCTCCTGTTTGTCAATACGGGCATAGAAAGAGGTCTTCCCAAAATGCTGGAAAGCATCCTCATTTGACACCTGCGGTTGCACCTAACATTGCTGCACACTATCCCGTTCCCTCCCCTAAAAAACAAGTTGAACCACCAGGGCTTTCTCATTCAGTTCCTGTATTGAGTCCTTTGCCAAATGTGGCTTTTGCGCATGCTGAGCCGTTGCCTAAGACTGAACCAGCTAGAGAACGTTCTAGGACACATTCTCATGAGCCATCACCGTCTCCCTGTGAGTATGCTTGATGATCTATTCAAATTGAACCTGACATGTTCATTCTGAATTAGGAATCCGTTTCCAAGAATCTTTTGTATGTCTTATTTTCCTACTATTCTTCCCTCATTGAAAATGAAAAATCTGAATGGGCACTCTGTCTCCCTATATTTTGGAGCAGGGGGAGGAGTTGGAGTGTCCCCCCTTTTTTACTCCCCTCACATAGTGATCTTGAATGCAAGACATAGACCTCGAAGGCTGTGTTTGGTTTAAAAGGAGGGGAGGGAGGGTAGCTTCCCTCCTTAGTGTGAAAAACTAAGGAGGGAGGCTACCCTCTCTCCTCTCCCTTCAAACTAAACACAGCTTAAAGGAAGATTGCCAACATGAACTCACAATTTGCATTTACCTTCACCCTTCATTCCTTTGCGAGTGATTCTTGTAAATTCAGACGCATGCAATCTTTTAGGTCCTCGTTAGTTTTTGTAACTTGAGGGTCTTATTTTGTCAGTCCATGCTTTTATGCACGGCATTCTGATTATGCAGCTGATAATAATATCATGTGTTTTGCAGCTTCTGCAGGTACACGGGGGACTGAGAAATGGACAACTTTAATATTAGTAGTACTTTGTGTTACATGTATAACCAATGACTGAACAGTATTATTCGGGCGGACAAACTAGAGTTCTAAGAAGTTGAGCTACGCGAAGGGCGAGCTTCACATCCATGTCATGATGCATGTAAATAGTTGGTTGAAGAGGTTCAGAGGAGACGATGCATGCATTTTGAGGTCAAAGACCACAAGTGGCGGGCCATGATGACATGCATTGCTCCTCTATTGTGTATCCTATTCTGCGGAGATGTAAGAGGGATGATAATACGAAAGGAAAATGGAAGTAACCAAATTACCTAATGTTTCTCATTCAATTATCCCCTCCTAATTCCTTCTGTATGCTTCTCTCTACGGGTGAAAGGAAAACAAAATGGGGTAGATAAATATGTTGGCTGAACTTAATCAGAATGGCTATCTTCTTGAGGCAACGAAACGCATTTTTGCCGTTGCGATGTGAATGCTTGCTTTCTCATCCCTCCCGGTTTTTGGACAATGTGACTAGACTTGATAAATAATTGCTTCACCGTAAGATCTCAGCTGGGTTTGCTTAAATTGTTTTTAATAGTTGTTTTGAAATGCTCACTTAGTATATAGTCATAAACTTAATGAGCGCATCTGGGGATTACCACTTTTTAGCGATTGAATCCAGAGAAAAATAGCATGGTTGATGATTACCATTTGTATTTTATGTGATATATGTTGATACCACCGCATAAAAATATGCATAATCAACTACCGTCCTTGTATTATTGATGACGCATGTTTTTTTTAGTTGCACAAGTTTTTTTATTTATTAATGTTAGTTAGTCTTCTATCTATGGGGAACTAATAATCAGTTTGTTAATTAGGGATGATTCAATCGAAATTTAGTGGATAGGTAGTGGCTGTCATTTAAGTTTTTTTTTTTTTTTTGTTTATTTTAAAGATTATGTATGTAGGTATGTGGGTGAATCTGATCAATTAATTAGCATCCTATTTTATTATTGGTAAAAGGAAAAAAAAAAGATGGAAAATGGATAAGAAAATGCAAAAGGACCCGAACAAATAAATAACAACGAGCTTCTGCTCATGTAAAATAAATAATAAAGAGCTTCTGTCTTAGGGGCTAAGACGTGTCGATTTCTGATTGGGTAAAGGGGTTCGAGGTCGTTACGATGTTCAGAGAAATGGATGCACAAAGAAGACGTGGGGCATGGGAGGGGAATGCGCGCCAAAATTAGCAATGAAATTGGGGGAGGGAAGAAGGAGGCATAAGGGGAGAGAGATGGAGGATTTGTGCCCACGGGCTGGAGATAACAACATTGGGAGTGGGAGCGGAGTTGTATTTCCTATTACTCCGGCGCCGTTCTGCTTCTCTTGCGCTCCCTTTTGCTTCTTGTCTCCCTGCAGGCCTTCGCTGTGTTTCAGGGTTTGCCTTCTCTCTTCTTTGCAATTATTCCTTGTTTCACAAACTGTCAAAAACACAAACAGAAAAGAATTTATGAAAGTTTCATTTTCTCTTCTCCTTTCACTTTCTAATGCAAATTTTTTTTTTAATTAGCATCTAATATCGATCTGCGAATTATCGATGAATACCTTCCATATTAATGTGTGGTAAAAGCAAAATTTTCACTTAAGAAATTTTTAATGGTAGTTATTGCTGTACTACGTAATCTCTGTTCCACGAAATCATGGCCATGTGCAGAGGGACAAGGAGTAGCCAGCAACTTCTTTGTATTCAGGGCTTACGTGTTCTCATGCATCCATGTTTTTTTTCCCCCGTGTTTGATCTTGTTTCCCCCGATTTCTATATGGATGTGAGATAAAATTTGTTCGATTTCTATTTTACTGTCATCTGATTTGCATTTTTCTGTTGTCGAATCTGTAGGTGTTGTATGGGATTCAAGTGAAAAGTGCAGAAATTAGCCTTCTTTGCTGCTCGGCATCCAAAGTAGTGTAGCGATGAGTTCGGCATTCGTATTTTATGAAGCAGCATTAACGGTGAGAAACTGGCCGCATTTTAATGAGTCTTCATTCTCATGTGATAAAGGGAGAGATATTTCATCAATTTTTCATTTTGGCATGTCATTAAAAGCATGATAGATTAATTCTGCCGCTGATCAGAATAAGTCATCTTTTCGATCGATTTGAATTAGAACAATCTATTCTATTGATTCCTTTATCTTGCGGGGGCATGGGACTAATTGGCCCCTAGAATATCTAATGTGTGGAACGTCCAGGATAGCCATATTCATTGGTCAAATTTGGCAGCGAGAATATCTTTTGTCAGCCGCGCCGGAACTGCTAGTGAAA
The DNA here is from genome assembly GCA_034222035.1 of Acacia crassicarpa. Taxonomy (NCBI): domain Eukaryota; kingdom Viridiplantae; phylum Streptophyta; class Magnoliopsida; order Fabales; family Fabaceae; genus Acacia; species Acacia crassicarpa. The sequence goes on along the minus strand of JAWXYG010000002.1, from coordinate 63,121,894 downwards.
CTGATTTATTGCAGATATAAATCAATTAAATATTTTTCGTGTATATGCCTATTATTATAAGGATAGGATATTGTTAAGTGTTAATACCAGTTTGTTTCACCGAAACACTTTGGTAGTAACAATATCTTATTCCTTAATATAAATAGTAACGTATAATGCTTGTGAAGTTGCTAGGAGTTGATCTTCGAGTCTATTTGATACATTAGGCTTAATCTTTTAAATTTTTAAATTAGACCTTTTTATTAGAATTAATTAAAAAAGAAAAACAAATGAAATTTGACGTTCATTGTCTCAAGACTCTAGCATTTTCTTGTTTTCTTTTTCATGACTGAAGGAGAACAGAACAGACTATTCAGGAACAAGATGTCTCGAGCCTGTTTGGTTCCTACCCATGACATGACTAGTTCTCGAGCGATGACGCACTAGAATGTTGTTTTCCTTCATCTATGTTCAGCACATCCAGAAGCAGGTTTTAAATATGTGCTTGTTTTGAATTTGCAGATGTCATCGCCCCAAGAAAACTGATCTTCAGAGAATTTTGTGAGAAAAACTTCACTTGGAACGCACTGCTGCCATTTCCATCTGAATTAGATTGTTTGAAATGGCTGTCGCCATTGATCAACATCATGTATTTAAGCCATTTGGTCTATCCCTTGGATGCATGTTTCAACCTTGCGGTCCCCATGATCACAAGATTCTAGAACTTAGCCAAACTAGTCATACCTTTAAACCAACATTTAAAGCAGATAATATCCATCGCAGTTCCTCCACTCCATGTCTTCTCCTAACCAATTCAACGGAGGAAGAGCTTGGTTTTAATCCAAGAGTTGTGATGGTTGGTGGACGTGGAGCTCCTTCACATGCTCTTGTTGTTGAGGTTGCCATAGCTATGGCCTCTGGTGTTTTCCCTCAACCACTGTCACAGGGAGTAGGTGGTGCCTATCTTGTCCGCAGCCGAAATGGTGACGGCATTGCTGTGGCAAAGCCAGCAGATGAAGAACCTCTAGCCTTCAATAACCCGAAGGGCTTGGCCAAAATTGATGTTGCTTGCTTTCGTCGCTAAAGCAATCAATTAAACCAGGACCAACTAATAATGCAATATAGTGGCAACCTAGGTCATTCTCTCAAGGAGCAATCTGTGGGTTTTTCTTTAGGTTGAATTTAGGTGATAAAAAAAATGCAATGGAATGAACTTAAACTAAAATGAAAAACACTACTACCTAGATGAAATTAAACTAACTAAATGCACTAATGTAATTGACTCTAAAACCTAAATGAGAATGAAACTAATGAAACTAACCTATATGAATATGAATGCAATTTTTAGGGGGTTTTTGTTATGATAGGAAAATTAAAATCCTAAGAAGAAAATTGATTAAAATCAAATCAAATGACAAAGATCTAGTTCAGTTATGAAGAAGAAGGGGACAACTTAGGGATTGCATGGAGTTAACTGTCTTAGCCCAAACCAATTAATTAGATCAAAGGAAGATTAATGAATTTAATCACCTAATTGAACACGGGAAACCCTCTAGCTCAATAACACATATTCCACTAGAAAACTCATAATGAAATAAGCTGTGGTTAATTAAACTCATTAAAAATCAATCACAAAATAGTTTTGAAAATCTTGTTTACAATTATCCAATTGAACAACTAGATAATTTATCAACCCAATTAAACAATTAAGATGATAAACCAAATTGACAATTAAATTAATAACGAAAACTCAATTAATAATTCAATTGACAATCAAAAGTTTGCAAACAAAACTCCAACAATTGTCTCACACATAAAAACTTCAAATTATCCATCCAATCCAAAAGAAATATGTTTACAATCTAAAACTAGATTGTTCTCAATTAACACAACTTAAAACCCTTTAAAACTAAAGAACCTCAAGTTTGGATTAAGAAGATAAAAAGAATAACACTCCCTTGTGATCTTCAAGTGTAAAACTCTAGGCTCTAATCTTCTCCATGCTCCTCCCAAATTGTCTCCCAAAAGAGCTTAAGCTTCTATAAAAATCTCCTCTTCAAACTCCTTGTTCAAAGCCACGTTCATGTTGGCAATTCACTTAGAAATAGTCAAGATGGAGATAATTGGCATTGAATTGAAGGTGGGCCCGCATAGAGTAGATGAATGAATAATGGATGGATCAATGAATCAGTGAAGCAAGCAAACCTCCCTGCGTGATGCTCTGTGAATCCGTGTGCATGTGTGTCTCGGCTCTCTCAAGGAGAGCGTGTAATCTTTTTGCAGCTGCTAGGTTAATTTTATAGGAGAACGAGAGGGTTTTTGGGTATCAATTTGGGACAATTAAAATTCCAAAAGCCCAACAAAATTTCAACATTAGATCTTCTTTTAGCTTCCAAGATTAATTCTGCATCGTAGGATCTTCCAATATACTTTTTCTTATCCTGCAAGAATTAAATAAAATCGTGATCTATCATATATTTAGATATATTATTCAATCACAAGATCTCAATCAGAATATTGAAAATTTAAGTCCAATAATCTCATAATTAATTCTGATTTATATTATTTCCTAAAATAGGTTAACAATCCAAATATTGTCTAATAAATCCAAATTAGCCTAAAATAGTCCCCAAAATAAATGAATAAGGCGGGATAAAATATATTAAATTGGGATTTATCAGGGGTCGAATGCTGGGTCAAACTGGATTGAAAGGCTCAATTCGGGTGGGTGAAAGTGTCATACGTGAATTGGCTGCTTATCTCCTTGACTATGAAGGCTTTGCTGGGGTGCCTCCATCAGCCTTGGTAAAGTTCTGCAATGCTCCCTTTTTCGTTAATGATGCAGCTGAAGTTCCTTCCACACATTGTAAAATTGCTTCCCTCCATCGCTTTGTTGATCATGAATTTGACGCAGGAGAGCTGGGTCCTTCTTACCACTCAGTCGCTTCGGTTCACCGGATTGGGATTTTGGACATTAGACTTCTAAATCTTGACAGGCACGCAGGAAATATGCTTGTAAAGAAAAATAACCACAAGGAAAATGTAGTTGCTGAGCTTGTTCCCATAGACCATGGATTTTGCCTGCCTGAATGGATGGATGATCCATATTTTGAGTGGCTGCGTTGGCCACAAGCCTCAATTCCTTTCTCAGAGTCCGAACTTGAGTACATATCCAAACTTGATCCGTTTAGAGATGCTAAAATGTTAAGAACCGAGCTTCCTTTGTTAAGGGAATCCTCTATACGGGTTCTTCTGGTTTGCACTATCTTCTTAAAGCAAGCTGCTACTGCTGGCCTTTGTCTTGCTGATATAGGGCGAATGATGACTAGAGAATTTTGTGGTGGGGAAGAAACACCAAGTGAAATAGAGAATATTTGTTTTCGAGTCATGTGTAGCATCCCTTATGTTTGCAACAATGGGAAGAGAAAAGAAGAAACTGAAAACGTGCCCAAAGTATTCCAATTTGACAATGAGAACGCTGAGGGGAGTAGATATTGGAGTTTGAGTTTCTCTTCGTGGAGCCACAATTATGAAAGTGGTGGCCTTTCCTTTGCAGGCCTGAACCTGAGCGAATGGGAGTTGTTTTTGGAGATTTTTGAGAAGCTTTTGCCTGCAGTATTTTTTGCTAAGAAGCGCAAAAAATGAACCAAAAGTTGCAACCTCGTGGAAGTTTAGGAATGTTTCCAGAGTAAGATATCAATCACCGTCGCTTGTAGATGTACATTGGTGCCTGAGAGACATAGTTTAGGTTAATGCGCGCACGCGTGTGCTCGAGCTCTATATTACGCAATAATGGAATAGCGATTGGTCAGGCCCAGAGGGCCAGTGCCATCCTTTCCATTTTCACCTCAGCAGTCAATATATTATTGTGTGCTAAAGTTTATGGAATTGGTTGCTACATTGTTCTGTAAATAATTTATTTTGGCGATTCAAATTTCAAATTGTAATGGGTTTTATTCATTTTCTTGTGTTTCCTATAGCTTGCTTTGCTTTGCTTATACAAGATAGTCTTGGAGAGAGGATTCTCTTCTTGATGTCCCTATCCAAAAGATATAAATCGTGATATTCAAGTGATATTTGATGAAAAAGTTCCGTGTTACTTACATAATAGTTATAAAAATTTCAATCCATTCTGGTGTGTGCCAAATTTTGGGTACCCAGTCATGAAATTGAAGTAGAAGTATTAAGTTGGTCGGTATTCTAATGCAGTAATATTCAGAGAAGATCTAGTCATGAGCATAGTTTTACGGAGTATAATTGTGTGCGTGTAAATTAACCATGGAACTTCTGTCTGTCATTCGTGCACAAAGTCCATCAAACATCAACATGTTTTCTTATCCTTGTCAATAGTGGGGGTAGCCTTATGCCCATGGCATGACATGAGTATTTGAATATTCTGAAACACTACCTATTTATACGTTAATCCTTTTCTTTATGAGAAATGACGGATGCGACTATATAAATTTGAAAAATGAATCTTACTACTATAATTGCAGACAGGGACAGGAGCTTTTTGAGGACAATGGAGGGCCATGACCCTAAAAAAAAAAAGTTCTAAATATTTAATGCAAATTGGATTTTTTTTTTTTTTTTTTTACATTTGACCTAAAAATTTATACATTTAGTCCCTCAAATATTTTTTTTAAAGAAAAATAAGTATACATTTAGCTCCCTAAATATTTCTTTCAAGCTGTGTCACTAATTACAGATGTAACGTATGTATTGAGTGACAACAGGTTTCAAATGTGATGTGTGTTGGGGTTCAGAACATAGGTAGTCTAGTTGGAACAATATGTTGATTTTAACGGAAAGGTTTAGAATTTAATTTTATCAATTTCTTTTTTGAAAAACACAAACATAAGACTCCCCATGATTTTTTTTTAAAATACACACACACACTACTAGGGAGCATCCGTTGAAGCTAAGAGTTCCCTCAAGGAATTTGAGCTAAAGATTTGAAGACAAGTTTTGTCGAGAGCTCATTTTGCAAACAAGCCCATCATTGCAACTTTCACCTCTATAAATAACTTGGAACTCGATTTGCAAGTCCAATTGATCATACTTTTGCCGGACGCAAGATGATTTTATGAAAAATAAAATATTGAAAGCCAAGTGTCATTGACACCGTGGAGGACAGGAAAAGCTGGGCAAGTACGTTTAATATTACAAGATAACATGAACTTTGAAGCTTGATGGAACCATTAAAAAACAAAAGTGTTTTGGCCCCATTCATTATTGTAGTTCGGAATACAAAAAGTTGACCTTTATTTTCCAAGTTAGATTTATCAATCTTTATATTTTTAAAAAATGCATTCTTCCTCGCACAAGAGACCATCCAACCCCACCGGCTCATAAGCAAAGCTCTTACCCTCACAGATTTCACTAAGAAGGCGTGAGAGAACTCCACCATTCTTCAACTAGCTTAGCTACTGTGAGCAGCGGAATCACTTGTTGGCCAACTCGGGTTAGAGATTAGCATATGTATATTTATTATATGATTTTTATTTTAGTTAATAATTTAGGGGGATTTTGACCCCAAAAAAAAAAAATTTTATTAGATTAAAACACATCCCAAACTATTTTCCAAACTAGGGCTCACGCCACCGGTGGCGCAGAGGGGTCCCATGCTACTAACGTGGCGTGCACAGGGTCCACGCCACCTGGTGGCGTGGACCAATCACAGGCTTTGATTCAATATTAAAAAAAAAATTGATACGGTGGCGTCACGCGGTACGACGCCACTAGTCGAGTTAGACGGTACGACGCCACTAGTGGTGTCGTACTTTCTGACGCCATTGTCACATTAGCATTATTTTGGTAAATAGTTTGAACAGTGCTTCAGACTGGTAAATTTTTTTAAAAAAATTATTATTTTGGTTAATTTCCCATAATTTAGGCTATCATGTTTTGATTTATAATTATCGTTTATTATTTATTTATATTTTTAATGTTATGTCATACTATTTAGTAAATAATAATTTAACATGTTTATTTTTTGACCCAACCGTCAATTGACCATTATCTATCTCTTATTTGTCTTATTGTAAACATTTACCGTGTAGTAAAACCACATGTAAATACTTATTTAAATTAATGAACTTCTCTTTCCACTCAAAAAAAAAAAAAAGCATTCATGCATTCTATATTTAATAAGATGATGTTTTAATTTTGTTAACCTCTACAAAATTACAGTTTGGCACACCGAAATTTGACAAAGCCAAAACTTGAAACTTCTATATTTCTTGTAGTTTATAATCATACTCTTATAACATTAAAAATAGAAAATTAACTCCACAGGAAGGGAAATAATCCCACATATCTAACATAGTTGCGGGTTTTAACCATTTTGGCCCTAAACAGACACATACACAAATTTGGGTTAACTCTAGATTGCAAGAATGAAAGTATCATGTAAAAGCTGTTTGTTTGGTTTTTATTTATTTTTTGCTCAAATATATTTAGTTTTTATCAGCTAAAACTAAGTGCTTGTTTCTAATAGTAATTGGAGTATTTAAAAATAAATTTTCACCCGTAAGAAAAGTTATATCTCAATTTTCGTAAATAAACATTTTAAGGTAAAAAATGATAATCAATTCTAGTTTTTAAATGGAATTAACTGAGAATGATTTAATGAAAGTAAGAAAATTGAAGAGGAAGAAAACAAGGGCGCACGTGGGGAGCGCATAATGCAGTGGAGGATGTGACCCCACACCCGCCATCTGCTCATCAACCACGAAATTGTCGGAAACGAAAAACTTCCTTTTTCATCTTCCATTTCATTGCAAATTGCAATACACGAACAAATCACGCTTATCAATCTTACATGGAAAACAATAATTTGATCTACAGTGGTAACTTCTTCTGACCCATTTTAGTGGGAAATTGCGTATCATTCAATTCAATCCCTTCAACGACCTCAAATACGCCCAGAACATCTGTTTCCTCCTCACCTCCTTCTTCCCTGATCCCCAAAATCTCCGTCGGAACTTTACAAGGCAGATCCTCCGTCGTCAATGGCGCCGGTTCCTTGACCGATTGGAAGGATCCGAATTTGGGAGTGGCGTCGGATCCACAAGCACTGAATTTGGTGTCGAAAGTGAAGGAGAAGGTTCGATTGGGCGGCACGAAGTCCTCGATCTTATCCAGAGCCGTGGGGCACATCTTTCGCCTCTTGGAGTCGCGGGAGAGGTCCGGATCTTCCTTGTCGATCTTGCCGCCGTGGAAGGAGGCCGGAGCCGGAGGATCGTCGTCCGGGGGCGGCGTGAGGGTTTGTTCCTCTGTGGAGGTAGAGGTGGAGTTGGCGGAGTTGTCGTCTGCCATTTAGTGGGAGTAGAAGGGTAGAAAGATGGAGGCTTATGGTTGGCGGCGATTTAATATTGGGGGTATCCATGAAATTACCATAACGTCCTTCGTTTGCCCGTCGCTGTGGAACTCGGAAAAGTTCATGAGAAGGATAACCCTGTCACTACAGTACCGTACGGCTGGGTCGCAAGATCCGTAACCCGTAGGACACATGACAAAATGGTCATACAAATTTTTGATTTGAGGGGAGGAAAGGGTTACCTGTTTGGTTTATTAGAAGGAAGGGGAAGAAAAAGATTCTTTATTTAATTTAAGATGGGAGGAGAGGATGGTTCAAGATTTTGACTCCTTAGCTTGCATTTGGTTTGAAAGGAGTGGAGGGAGAAAAGCTTCCCTCTTTAACGTGAAGAGTTAAATATAACTATGATATAAAACATTTATATGAAAAATAATGTGAATTTGTGGTCATATCTAACTTTTTACATTAAAGAGGAAAACTCTTCTCCCTTCAAATCAAACATAATCTTAAGATATGATATTGTCACTACCAATTTTATGTCTCACTACCACTTTTTCACCGTTAGATCAGAATCTCATCTACCTTTATCATTTCTCTCTCCTATTGAGATTCTGATCTAACGGTGAAAAAATGGTATTGACTTGGTAGTGACATAAAATTGATAGTGACAATATCTTATCATCGTAATTTTACCCTCAAAAATTTTAAACCAAACAAGGAGAAGAAGGATGATTGCCCCTCCCCTCCATACGCTACTGTTGAGCCGTAACTAGTAAGAAAGAAGAAAGATAACGGTCTTTCTTGGCCCCTTTCATATGAAGGTGTTAATATATACTCCCTCCGGTTTCTTGTATAAATCACTTTAACTTATTTATTGAAATAAAAAAAATGATGGTTAATTTATTAAATTTATCATGGATTAAAAGAAACTTTTAACTTTATTCATATTAAATGGGGTATTAAAGGAGAAAAAATATACGGAGCTATATTTAAACATTAATTGTAAGGACAAGATTAACAAATAAATATTAATTAATCTTCAAGTTACTTACATAGATTAAGCCATTTTTTGATGCAATTTATATTGTGAATGGGGGATGAGAAATACTTATATACTCTATGGATGAGATAGGATGTTATCACTATCAATTTTGGTCACTATCAATATCACTACCACTTTTTCACCATTAGATTAGAATCTTATTTACCTTTATCATTTATCTCTCCAATTGATATTCTAATCTAACGGAAAAAAAATGGTAGTGATAAAAATTGGCAGTGACAATATCCTATCCCATAGAAATGACACCTCATCAATATTCCAACTAATTAAAATGTAACAACTCATCTGATTTTAATCTATTAGATAAGTGATCCAAAAAAATTCAAAATTATGATTTTAAGGATGATGGGAAAGATTTTTTTTTCCTTAATAAATAAATTTATGCTTTTTTAAAATTATAGAATTTAAATTTTTCGATGTGACCCATTGGCCATATAAATAAGATGAGTTATTATATTTTAATTAGTTAGAGTATATATGAATTTAGGATTATGTAAGTATTTCTGAATATATATTCCATTCATAAAATGAAATCTAGTTGAGGTGTGTGTGACTGTGTATCAAGTTAGGAATCAAAGCAGAGTTATTAATGATAAATTTGGGATGAGAAGTTTGGTGTGCCGGAAATGCACGACTACAGGAGAAAGACGGAGAGAAAAGATTTGAAACTTTGACCAAAAAAGAAACAGAACGAAAGTGCCACTTTGTTTTGGGCCAATCAGAAAAGAGTGTCCGAATTTGAGGGCAGGGCAGTTTTATGGAAGCCTCACGTGCGTGAGTCACAGTCGCCAATGTGCGTTGTCGTACTAATTTGAGTAATTTATTTTCTCCATTAAATCCTGAGATTCCTGCCTTCCGAAAAAACTTTCTAAGATTTTTTGAATTATAATTAGATCATTATAAACTTAATAAATCAAATTTCATCCGATTTTAAATGAGACTTTTTAAATTTTGCCCTTCCTAGGTATATAGTCTCTATAATAGAAGTAAAATTAAAAACTTTTATTAATTTAAAACATATAAATAAGTTAACCACTCTCTCCACCCTTTTTATAAACAACTTTTATGTTTATTGCTTAAAATGACGGTCAGGATTAAGTAAAAAAATAATAAATATTTTAAAAATGTCATTTTTATTATATATATGTCACTAATTATGAAAATAGTATAAGAGGGAGAATGAGTAACAAATATGAGAGAATATGAGTATAGGATATAAGAAAAAATATGCAATAAATGAGTAAATGAGGGAGAATTAATAGCAAGTGGGGGGATAATTAATATCAAGATGTATATTTAATAGGGGTAGAAAATAAAAAGACCGTTTAAATTTTGAGACACATAAAGAAAGTTTCTTATAAAAAAGGACATGAGGGAGTATCATTTTTTTTAATGTGTAATGTTTGAAACCTCAAAAATACTTATTGACGTAAATAAAACTATTTCCATATAATTACATCGTATATCATAAATGAATGAAAAATTAGTTTTTAAAGCTTTCAATGGCTGTTCCAAATAAATATGCAAGGTCTCGATGAAGATATTATCCATAGCACTTCTCTGCTTATCCCTCATTATCTTTGATCCTGATCATCGAAATTTTGATCTAAGGGTCCAGAATTATTTTTTAAAATTACCGTATGTGTTTTTCTGAAAAATAATTCTGCACTTTTAAATCAAAATTTTAACAGTCAGATGGAATGGAAGACAATAAAGAATGGGCAGACAACTGATGGACAAAGAAGCCGCTCTCGGGAGGAAATCAGTAACTGAGTTGGGTCAAAAATTGTAAACTGAGAAAAGCCAGAGACAGGCATCGCTGTCAAGGAAAGGACCTAACTCTTCCTCCACGTGTGCGGACTTTACTGACTCACTCTACTTAATCTTTCCTCGCCCGAATGATTAATGGCCCCATGGGGCTCATAATTGATTTGAATAATTTAAATTATAATTGAACTGTTGGCCCAAAATTAAAAAATTAAAAAAAAAAAGGAAAAAAGACTCTAACTGCCCCCAAGTCTTTTTTTACTTGCTATGTATTTCCAAAATCGAATCCTTAATTCTTAATTAACAATACTGAATCATAAGGCCTACCGCCGCACATGCATCACGCATGGTGCTTCTCATTCGAATCAGAAAGTCCCGTACATGCCAAACGTCTATAAATTAATTAATTATATATCCAATTGTACAGAATGATCAATTGTCCAATTCATTTCATAAACCTTGAGTAATACCAACACATACACACATATACAAACATACACATATATTATACTAGAAGAAGCGGCAGTAATAATAATAATAAAAAAACAACTGGCTAACCAAATCTTTAAATAAATTATTAATTAAAAGATCTCGTCAAATAATTTTATTAAGTTTTTTTTTAAAATTTTCCTCTACCCTTTCGAGGGTACTCCATATTGCTTAATAAATTCTTTTCAAAGGCAAATCCAACTACCACCTACAACTAGCTTGTTCATATTATAAGAGAGACGTTCATAAGTTGCCTCAAATTTTTTTGTTGATTGCCCATTTCACCCCTTTTAATTGCTCATATGAACCATATCTTTATTACATTTAATTCCTAAATGATCTCTCTATCACACACTCGATCGGTCCGGTTTCCCTCATCATATTGTTTCATCATCTCTCATAATCTTTAAATCATGTTTGTCCAATCAATTTAAAAAGTAAAAGATTAGCCACGTCCAGGGACGGAGCTTGGGACAAAAATTTGGGGGGCCAACTATATATACTTATTAACCATTTTTTTTTAAAAAAAAAATCTCATGGATGAGAAGGAGCATGTTTTAGAGTTCATCGAAGTGATAAGCATACCATAGTGCTTATCATTAATTGTGGTGTGGATGAGAAGGAGCTAGTTTTAGGGTTCATCAAAGTGATGAGCATACCATTGACTATGGCAAGAGCTCTTGTTATTTAAGCAAGCAAATAGAAGTTCGGCTTTATATTTTATTTATAAATTATATATTATTAAGAAAATAGAAACTCCTCAATCACAATTACAATTAATAGGTACATGTTTCTCAAGAAAGGATGGCAAATGAAATACCTTTCCTTCTGTTTCCCATATACTTCACACTCCAAAAACACTTGGTTCTTTATCTCTCTCGCCCCCACTCTCTCTCTCTCTCCATCTTCTCCAACAAAAGATGCTTCAACGACGTTGTAACAATCTGCTTCCCTTAGCCACTGCCAGCTTCATAATCTGGTTATGTTGCTGGTCCTTTGACAGCATCGTTTCGGATCCTCAAACCCATCTTCTGAACAGGCTGCAGCCAGTACAACGTCTCCAGCAATTTTGCCAGCTTCAGAAACAACCTAAACGCAACACTTAGAGACCTCAGAAATTAGGTGGCCCATCAGAGGAAGCGTCTCGTGACGGCGTAGAAAGTCAAGGGAGGTAGCTAGCGCCATCCACGCTATCTTTCCATGGAGAAACTACCACTCGGCCACCAACTGTGCTGCTTGCTTTGACATGGCCACCACACATATACAAAATTCCAAACTTTTTTTTTTGGGGGGGCCATGGCCCCCCCTTGTCCCAATGAAGCTCCGTCTCTGGCCACGTCATCAAATTATTACTTTTTTTACTTTTCTCTCATCTTCCAAAATTAAAATGGTACCAATGGGCTCTCATTTTCAATCAGCAATCCAGATGGGTTTATGAAGGATGATGAAAAAATGAGATGATGAGAGGATTTACAACTTTGATCCTATTTATAAATCCCTTTTGACCAAAAAATTTGATCCTATTTATAAGTCTCTTTTTAACGGAATAAATAAGATTGTAACAATTTTGTCCATATTAATTATACTAATGAAAATATAGAAAAGAAAAGGTTGAAAGATACTCATTCAAAGGGCAAAATTGAAAATTTATCTTATAATAATTGAACTAATTACTTTTCCTTGATATATGTAATTTAGTTAAAAGGAACTTATAAATAAAATCAGAGTGGTACTTCCCACTTAGGTCGAGTTTCTCTCAATTTCCATTTTCTCATAATCCCTCATGATTTCTAAATCATGTCTGTTCAATTAAATCTGAAAGGTAAAAAATTAGCCACGTCATCAAGTTATCACTCCTTTAACTTTCTTTCATATTCTCAATCAACAGTTCAGATTAGTTTATCTTCACAATCAATAGTCCATAGAAGCTTATTAGAGATTATGAGAAATTGAGGTAATGAAATGATATCTCCCTTTTTTTACATTATTATTAATTCTAACCAACTTTTTGATTAATGTGATTCCGTTAACTATCCCTAATGAAAATAATGAAGGGATTTACATTTACATAAATATATGCCTATTTACGAAGAAGTGATCAGTCAGATTACTGATCCTGCCGCCTAAGTAATTAAATTAGTAATTCAGTGAGGACAGTTTCTTGAACAAGTGAAGTAAAGTTTGAAAGGGCCGGGATAATTAATTTTGTTTACAATTTTAAGAAATGTAAATAATACTAACACTGGATACTGTGTAGAAGAATGATTCATTTATAGAAGTCAAGGATAACCACCAACTTCATCATTCCGTAAGTCTGCCGTAGGAATGGGATTCCCTGCCTATCTAAAGATAGGCAGGGAGAGCTCCTCCCTCCTGGGCCGTCCAGATCTGATTTGGATGGTCCAGATCTTATTTTTTTTACTTTCTATTTTTTTGAAAAAAATTATTTTAATGGATACAGAATCTAAAATAAAAATAATCCTCAACTAACATTTTTTCAAAAAATGATTTTTTTATTAAAAAAGTAGCAATTGAAAAAAATTAAATCTAGACGGCCCAGATGCAACAAGCTTTTGGTGCCTATCCAAAGGACAAGCACCGAAACTGGGTCCGTCTGCCGTATCACCCAATACCTATGCCTATGACGATAGATATTATTATTTGGAAACACAAAAATCAACAAGATAATAACAATATTATAAAGCAAAGGTGCCATAGATGGAGCATGACATTAATTTAGACACAGACATACAAGACTTACACCAAGATAAGCATAACTATAGCAACCCAACTGCGAACAAAAATAAAAAAAACCACACACAAGTACAGATATGTAAAACGACGAAACGACAGAAAATAACACGGTACACACACTATAACATTGCTTAACCCCCAACTTTGTGGATAAATACGAATCTAGTTGGGTTCTTAAAGACTGAGAGACAAGTCGAGGTCTGAAGGCGTATCATCAAGGCTTTCCATATCTGAGTTCGTCCCGAGGCCTCCAACACTCGCACTCGCACTTCCTGGTGAAGAACTCCGAGCACTGTTTCTCGTCCCTCTGCGTTGAACGTCCGCTCCATCGTCGTCGGCCCAGGAGCTCCTTGAGCCGAACCGGAACGCCTCTAGGGGCGAGCTGGCTGCAGGCGCTTGCAAGCCATAACGAGGCATCAGTGGGTTCATCTTGTGATGATGATGATAAAGCCCTGCATAAAAAGGTGACCCACCTGTAGTGAAGGCATAATTAGCCATGGTTGAATATGGGCAAAAGCGACCGCCACAGTATCCAAAAGTGCCCATATCAATCTCTCTGTCAAGCCTGCTCAGCATACGCTCACGCTTGTGAGCATTCTGGTGTCCACCCAGAGCTTGAGAGCTAGGAAACTTCTTGTCGCAAAACTTGCAACCCAAGTTTCGCTGCTGATTATTATTGTTACTCTTCCTTGTTGCTCTCTCTCCATTGTTTGCCGCCTCATCCACTGCTGGTTCGCCACCCACCATCAGCTTCAGAGTCAGAAGCCCCTCTGAGTCATCGTCGCCGGCATCGTCCATGGAAGGAAGCCGAGGTTCTGATGACGACGCCTCAGTCATCTTGCGCTTAAGCTTTCTGTCATCAGCATCGCCCAGGGTTACTCTGTCTGACATGGTTGAGTTTAATTTCTCAAAAGAGAGGAATAAGAGAAGGTACTATTTTTGTGGGTTATGATGGAGGAGAAGGTGGTATTTATATTATGGGACTGATCAAAATTGCTTATTTCCATGGAAGGAAGTGAATATATCTATGTTGGACCAAGTGAAACGTATATACCTTTACATAGTAAGGAGTTTAATGTAGAGTTAGCGTGGTCTTTGATGGAAGGAAAATGCTTGGGCAACACTTCACAATATGTATAGATAATCGTTGGCTACACATACTACATAAGCACCCCAGAATTCTTTGTTTATCTTTTAAATTTTATTTCTTTTGAGGGGTGTACAAATTTAGGCTCTATATATGTTTCCTTATAGTCTGATTAATTACCGGGAATGTTTTTTCCAATTCATCTAGGCATGAACTAGTAGTATACGTGTAATGTTCATACGGCAAGTTTCGTTTAAATTTAAAAAACACTAAATTTTGTATCAAAAAAAAAAACACTAAATTTTACGTGTTTTTTCTTTTTTGGCGTAATATATAGAAAGAGAAATATTGACAGCAGCTCTATTAATACTGATATGATTTCTTATACTAACAAAAAACTGTAATCTCGTTTGTTTTAGTTCAGTTCATCAGTAAATAAAATTATTAATGTGACCATTATTTAATATTTGACTGTACAGAAAATAATTGAATTATTATACGCACACTTTATCAATTAAATTTCTTCCTCTTGAATAGTAAGTTATAGGTTGGAGATTGAAGGTCAGAATAAAGAATATGTGAACACAACTCATTAATGATGAACTTAGAAGTGTGCTTTGAGAAAAAGCAATTTCTTTAGGCCTTGTGATGGTATGCTTTTTTTAACCTGAGTGATTATATGATGGATTGTACAATATATGCACATTATATATTGTAATATTGTTTTAACGTGTTATTTAGTTTATTTTAAATAAAAAGCGTCAAATAATTTTTTAAGATATTATTTAAATACATTAGAAATTTGATTGATAAAATTTTATTTATAAAAATGTAGATAGTAGTATTTTTTTTATACTACTATAATATGATAAATATTTTTCATGTGGCTTTGTTCGGCCTGAAAATATTTTCCATCCGATGAAATACGCTCCTCGGTGATCATATATAGGATAGTAAGTCAATCAACATCCTTCCATTTTAAGGCCACCATATGAGTATTGACTATTGACTATAACGCTCCTCCGTTATAGTTTTTTTTTTGGGGTACTCTGCATGGTAATGGATATATAAAATAAACTTGCTTAATACCAACTCAATTACATGAGTAGTAGAAGAGATTATTGGGGCTTAAACAAATGTAGTTAGAGTGTGATTTTTAGATTCTGTATATAGAAACCTAGCTAGTTAAAAAATTATTATTTATTTTTAATCTTAAAAAAGATAAGTTTCCACCGTCAAATCGTAGATAACTTTTAATCTTACAAAAGAAGAAGAAAATAATGGTTACTTATTTATTTGAAAAAATTACTATACAAAATCTTCCCATCATAAAACTTAAACTTATCAATATTTCAGAGAGATAAGTTTCCAACGTCAAATGAGATAACTCTAAAAAAATTGCTTATTTAATTTAACATATAACTATATAAAAATCTTACTATAGATGAAATGGTAGAAAATCGTTTGAAGTAATTTGCACATAAACAAAAGAAAAAACCATTGAAGGCGTTCGTGAGGATTGAAGAAACTAGATCAAACAATATATAGTCATTTGAAAGGGATTGAGGAAGATAGAAAAAAATGCTAAATGAAGTCATTAAATTCACATTTTCGATTAACAATCTATTTAAAGATTTGTTTATCACAAAAATTAAAGCACAATGGCGTTATACAGTGCATGTTGTTGTCTCCACCAAGTAGGATAAGACTTATTATTGTTGTTGTCATCTTCAAAGAGATAAGTTTCCCCCGTCAGATCATAGATAACTCCTAATCTTACAGAAGAAAAGGAAGAAAAGAGAATGCCTACTCATTTATTTGAAAATATTACTATACAAAATCTTCCTATCATAAAACTTATCTTATGTATTTTATATCTCAGTAGAGATAAGTTTCTCTCGTTAGATTGCAGATAACTCCTAACCTTACAAAAGAAAAGGTAGAAAAGAGAATGCTTAATCATTTGTTCGAAAATATTACTATACATACTCTTCCTATCATAAAACTTATCATATGTATTTTATATCTCGAAAGAGATAGGTTTCCAACGTCAGATGAGATGATCTAAAAAAATTGCTTATTTAATTTAACACATAACTATATGAAGATCTTACTATCAATGAAATGATAGAAAATCGTTCGATGTAGTTTGCATATAAACAAAAAAGGCCATTGAAGGTGCATGTGAGGATTGAAGGAGGTAAATCAAATAATATGGAGTCATTTGAAAAGAGCATAGGAACTTCAAAAAAAAAAAAAAAAAAAAAAAGCCCAATGAAGTCATTAAACATGACATTTTAGTTAGCAATTAATCTAAAGATTTGGTTGTTATATAGAGCACTATTGCGTCAAGCGGTTCATATCGTTGACCCCACCTAATAGGATAAGACTTGTTAGATAAGTTTCTACCATCAGAGCAGATTACTTTTAATCTTACAAAGAAGGAAGAAAAAACGAGAATGGTTACTTATTTATTTGAAAATATAACTATACAAAATTTTACTATCATAAAACTTATCATATGTTTATCATATCTTAGAAGAGATAAGTTTCCAACGTCAAATGAGATAACTCCAAAAAAAACTACTTATGTAATTTAATATATCACTATATAAAAACCTTAATATCAATGAAATGATAGAAAATCATTCGAGGTAGTTTCCACATGAACAAAAAAAGGCCCTTGAAGATGCTTGTGAGGATTGAGAAAGGCAGTTCAAATAATATGGAATCATTTGGAGGGTTGAGGGAAACTATAAAAAAAAAAAAAACACTTAATGAAGTCATTAAACATGACCTTTTGATTAACAATATATCTAAAGGTTTTGTTATTACACAAAGCACAATTGCGTTATGCGGTTCATGTTGTTAACCCTATCAAGTAGGATGAAACTTGCTATTCTTGTTGTAACTTAAAAGAGATAAGCATCTACTGTCAGAGCAGATTCCTCTAATATTAAAGGAAAAAAGAGAATGATTACTTATTTATTTGAAACTATAACTATACAAAAACTTACTATCGTAAAACTTATCATATGTTTATCAGATCTTGGAAGAGATAAGTTTATAGCGTTGGATGAGATAACTCATAATCTTAAAAGGAGAAAATAGAAGAAAAAATGTGCTCCGTAGGGGGATACAATGGAATTAATAAAAGAGGACCCATTGGATATTTTGATTTTGTTTTGTTAAAAGTGTTTACAGATACATCTCGACAAAGCTACTCAAACCATAACATAAAAATGCAGTGTGCAAAACTCCTTAGTTCCATTCTTTTTATTTCTTTTTAGATACTTTACAGGAAAAAAAGAAAGAGTAATAAGAAATGACATTCTTATATTTGATCTTGTTTCAATAATAATAATTTTTTTTTTCAGATGAAATAAATCTTTTTTATCCAAAATTCATGGGAACAAAAAGGCCAGCTAGATTCATTTATAACCATAAAAAAGATATTTCTGATAATGAAATGGTAGGTGCGTTTCATGAAGCCTACTCACATTTTAATTTAATCAACTCTCCAAAGCTAATTCACCTAAATTCCTATGAAAACAATACATAATAAGCATTAAAAGATTAATTATTTGACATGTCTTTCACACGTGTCTGTGCGCATGATTAGTCTTATGTACTGGAACCAACGCATCCTTCAGTCCGGAAGGGGAAATATCAACGCTTCAAAATGTCAAACTCAAAGCCACTTTGGCATGAATTAATTCATTAATGACTTGACTAAGTCAAAATACACTTATTCTCGTGCACTTTGTATTGTGTGTTCAATCGCACGAATATTTTATCCTCAGAACTGCCACCAAAGAAGAATACGTCACAACAATCTGTCTTACTTCCTCGCCACTTTGGCTGAGGCTGACATGCATCACGAACAAGATTTTATATTAAACAACAGGTAGTAATTGCAGTTTAGTGCTAAAGAGCATGCAGGTGCTCTAATAAATTCTCTCTGCTGTAGAGACAGGGCGCAAGAAAACCACAATGACCGTAATGTTATCTTTGCTACCTCGTTCCACTGCCTCGGTAGCCAACCTCTTTGAGCACATTCCTGCCTCTTTCACTGTATCCTTCATCATGCTTATCACTTCTTTATTGCTCATCACATCCCACAGCCCATCACTTGCTATCACCTGATCACAATTTTCATTATTACTAGCTTTCCACAATACTACTCACATCACAACAGTATTGATAGAAACAGGACATTTCAACTTCACTGATGATCATAACAATCCTCACCACATATTCATCGTCTGCAGATAAAGTAGTTTCAGTTATCTCCGGTTCTGCAGTTACAGCCGGCTTCAGGTCATCATCCCCAATGGAACGAGTAACCTGTAAACAAGAGAGTTGACTTCACTTGTGAGCCACTGACTCATGATTCACAATAGCTGTTGGTTTCAAGTTTGAACAACATGCCTGAAGTGCAGGAAGGCCAACCCTCCAAGTATCAACTTGCCAGTGAACTTGTCCTCCATCACGAATAACACGTTCTCTCTCTTCAGGACAGCTTGCAACATGATCCTAATTAGATAAGATCAGATTAGCTAGAAGGATGGTACTTAAAGGAATGATAAAAAAAGGGAAACTTTAGTGATATATGGTACACAACAGAATGGAGCTGCTTTCTACTCACTTTGGTTAGAGCAATGGGAGAACCAGCCCGGCATAAGATTGTCCTGCAATCACCACTGTTAGCAACAAAAAGCTTGTTTCTGACTACAAGAGCAGCAACCGCTGTACAACCAGGATGCCAATCCCTCTGGGTAACTCTTCTAGATTTACGACAGGAATCGAGCTCGTCTCTGAAGGCAGCATCTGTTTTAAGGAATGCCTCAACGAGTGTGGTAGCTGGACTGCATATTTGAACATGCTAAGGCAATCTATCCTTCAATAATACATAACTAGAAAAAAAAAGATTGGAAGGGGGAGAATCTCAAGTGAAACATACCTTCCTATAGAACCTAAAGACTGCAGGAATCCTGGCATGGCTTTAGCAGAAAACTCAGCAGCTGCTGCACCTGCATGAGTGCCAATTATAGATATTTCACTATATTGCTTTAAATTCACCAAGAATAGTCAGCAAGTTTATCACAAAGAGAAAAAAGGGTCTCATTTTCCATTTATTCTTTCAGATTAACTAGAAATTATTTTCTTCAAATTTTCCAGGGTAATTTGATGCTTCAGTTCTCTCAAGTTAACTTCAACAAGGATGCTGAAGCGAAGTGTTCAAGGAGCCTCACAATAATCAAAGTGAATGGACTAGATGCTTTTTTCGTAATAACATTTTTAATTAGAGAATGTGGATATTGATACAAAAACACTAGCGAGTACCTCTATGACCATCAAAGATACCAAAAGCATGTATGTCCTTTTCATTGCATATGCTGGGAAGAATGAAATGTGTGTCCTCCATGGTCTCCCTTCTCCCACAGGTGGCATAAGATCCCCAAGAAAGTGTTGGACAGTGAGACAAAGGCTTGTCAAAAGGCCTATGCCAGGTTCTCAATTTAGAATCAGTTGCATTGGAGGATCTCTTTGAGAAAAGTTCTCCCAGAGTAGACCAGTTAATACTCTCTTGATAAGCCTGAAGGTGATTATTGCTCCCGTCTACAACCTGATTATCATGCAACTTGCAAGGCCTGAGGTGTCTATCATCAACGTCCCTTCTGTGCTCAATGATGGAGTCAAGCTCCTTAATTATATCATCAAAGGAAGGTCTATTTTCAGGTCTTGCATCCCAGCATCTCTGTATTAATGCCAATAATCTTGAAGGTACACCTGACTCTTGAGCAGCAAGGACTGGCCTTAATTCATCAGAAACAACAGCTGCTGTTAGTTGCTGTTCTGTATAGTTCATCTCCAGTACTGTGTGAGCCTGCCAGCAGCATATAAAAGTAAAACTAATATCAAAACAAATTGTAATATTGTGCATGTCAATAAAGGGTGGCCCGGTACACAAGACTCCCACTAGGTAACTCAATAAAATATTTAGATAAGGAAAGCTTCCAATATGCAGAACAAACAATTCCAACATAATAATTAGCAATCCCAGCTGAAGTTTTAGCTTCTGACACAAAATGACAGAAGTTTACCTTAAAAACGGACAAAAGTCTGCTTTGTGCCCTGGTAACTTAAAGGTGGAACATTTCAAACTAAAATAGAATTATGATAAAGACAATATATGATTCATATGGCAAGCTCCAACAGGTTTTACTTCCCCACAGATCCTTTTTGCTAAATGAGCATTACTTGATCGTGTACGGAAGTGGCCCTTCCTTTATGATTTCTTAATCCGAGCCTAATTAGGAAACTATATGCAGTCACTCCATCTAAGAACCATTGAAACCTCACAGACAACAACTTTCATTGAGTTGAAAGAATATAAAAAATATCCATTTTGTTTAAGGGTGAATTTTTTTGGTAGACATTTTAAAAACAAAGAATGAAAATACTGGCTGACAAGTTAATATAATCTTTTTTCACAAAACAGAAATCCCAACTAATCTTATCAGTGACCCAAAGTTCCCTTAATGATGATGACAAGGAAATGAACAAAAATTCTAGAAACAAAAATAGGGAAACTGCTCATCTTCACATATAAACATAAAAAAGATGCAAAGATAATGTGAACATGTCATATAACATACAGAATTTGCCATGCTATTGCATGCACAACGAAGTACCCATGTAAGAAATAGACTGACCTGTGCTTCTGCACGAAGATCAGTGTATGGTACAACCCCTGTAAGGAGTTCACTGCAGCAAATACATTAGAAAACAGAAATTATATGTATATGCTTCTAAATTGCTCAATCATAAGCTCATTTGGCATCATAATGACCAGCTTATGTGGCAAAGTGAGATGTCAGAACTAATACTTTAAGCAATCTACCATCTACCATTCATAAGCAATCTTGCATTCAAATTTGATTTCCTGAAAAGTTAAGTTCTATTGTGTATCTTAATGTAAATACAAATATGTGCTGGGAAGCCAAACCTTATTCCAGAGACAGGGGGATATGAAAAACATATTTTGAATCTAAAATGCATCTGTAAAACTTGAAAACCGAACCACTCAATTTGTGAAGCCAAAATAGCTTGCCGCAACTAGTGAAATTATGTTTAAACCACTTTTCTAAAATAGCAGATGATGAAACCCATCAGATATAACTAGGCAACAGCCTTGAATTCACTTAACTTTCCGAACAAACAAACAAAATGGAATGATAGAAGTGATATTTTCTCAAGCCCTTACTTGATTGTCACCCCAAAACTGTAGACATCTGATTTTTCTGTGTGCAACTCCTTCCTTAATATTTCAGGTGCCATGTAAATTAAAGTTCCCACCATATTTTTTTTATGGAAACCACCAGTAGGCTTGCCAGAAGATTTCCAGTTTTCAAGAGAAACACTCTTAAGGTCATTCTTGTATTCTGCCAAACCAAAATCCGTGAGGTGTGGATAAAGTTTTTCGTCAAGCTGCATCATAGAGACAAAATGGTTAGTTGACTAATGCATAAGTACTGCATAATTTTATTAAATATTAAGGCAACACCAAACAACTTGATGATCAAAAGATAGGGAGAAATTTACAAGAATATTTGCTGGTTTCACATCTCTATGTAATATCCCGAGGTTATGAAGATACTGCAAAGCTTTGGCTGTAAAATCAAGTTATCGGAAAGGAACGAACTGTCAAACTAGTTGTTCTTGCATACTTTCCTTGAATCCATAAAGCAGTCGAACTACAATGGTTGGATAACAGTTTGATGTAAACTATCCCCTGGCTACATTTGTAAGTATTTTCCAAGTTTTTAACTTTTGCAATTTCCTTATTTGGCCATTTCGTGCGTATAATTACATATATTTAATTAAGTTTTCTAAAGGAAGCTACAATGCCAGATAACCAATTTTGATAAATATAACAGTCCATTCCATGATATAAGTAATTAATGTCAAAGCTGCAAAGAGATTCATATGTATGTTATCAAATTTTGGGCTGAAAAGTCAAAAGTGAACACCTTGTAGACAAGCACCTTTTCAAGAGAACAAATATAAGACAGTTATAACTGCCAGAGAAAAGTAACTGCAAAGAACTTATAAAACTATTTCCAATTATTCTATTTAAACTTCTGTCTGTAGTCCAAGAAGTCCAAGAAAATTAATGTCCTACTATTTGGTAAAAGAACTTTTGATGTAGATCATAAGACTCATAGCTCTAAATTTAAGACCTTCCATCCCATAAGCTGATATATTAAAAAAACTACTTGAGATAAGCATGATGTTACTGAAAGAAAGTTCTAAACAGAACAAAATCTTAACTATACCTAACTGAATTATTATCATAAGTGCGTGATTGATACTCGGGGTCCATTCATCCAAGTGTAACTTTTGTGCAAGGTTGAGAGATTCATAAAATTTGAAGAAAAAGAGGTAATTGGGAGGCTTTGCATGGGCAGCAATCAGTGTTGCTATCCCCGGGTGATCTAACTTGCTGCATTATTTGAGGAAAAAGAAAACTATGAACTGAAAGCTGCATGCCTAATAAATATGATTGAAGATAACAAAATCTTTTAAAAGGTCATAAGATGCTCAAAACATGCAAAGACACTGATAGAATTATATAGAAAGAAAGATGTTGCGTGAGAGAGATACCATAACAGCTGTAATTCTTTGTGGAACTTGTTAATATCTTCTGTAGTTGACAGGATAGGTTTCTTGACTGCAACCTTGTTACCATCTAAATTCCCTTCGTAAACAACACTCTCCGCCCCTATGATTGCCATTATAAGCAAAGTTATAATTCATTTTCAAAAGAGGAACACATAAATATGCTGAATTGAAATGAGTAGCAGATCAAACATCCAAGCATGCCTCATTCATCTCTCTCATAACAGAAAGGCAAAGTCCTAACTCTTCAAAGAAAAACTAGAGGTGACATTAGGAACGGATGAAAGATGCAAAAAATAAAGCAATCAATAGAAATGTCAAAAAGAAAAGATACACCCTTCTACAGTATCCCCCTCAAACCACTCCAATTTCTTTCTCACAAATAAGAAAGAGAGGAGAAATTCAGAACTTGGGAAACGACAAAAGCTTAAAACCGCACAGGGTTCACCTCTGGCAATTGGAGATAAAAGAGAATAAGAGGAAGGAGGGACATGGAGAGGAATAGAAGAACTGGTACAACAACCCCTAATGCAGGTGTTGGGCACCGTGATCTCTAAACCCATCTCTTTCAGAGCTGCTTCTCGTGGCTGCAGGTAGAAGAAGAAACAGAGAATTTAAATTTGGGTCAGAGGATTGTGGCAAAAGAAGAGTACGGATAGAAAGAGCCAGAGAAATATGGAAGAGAGGGGTCCATGGTAGTATTATGTTTTGGTAATGGAAATTTCGGGTGGCAATTGTTTATGGCCTATTGGCCTCTGTTTGGCCGCCTCGTGCTCTCTCTCCGTGTTATCCTTCCCAATCTGGAAGCATCAACTTGCCCAGAAACCGACAAAAGGAGATCTTGCTCGTTATTTGTGATTCAGTTAAAATAATTTTTAGATTTTCTTGTTAAAATGTTTGATAATCAAGACGAAGCGATGACGTTTTAATTTAATATTTTATGACAGGCATATCATCGCTTTTTATACACGTCGTTTTTGTGCATACGGAGGATGTAGGATTTTTTTTAAAAAAATAAAACCAATATATTTTTTTTATTTTTTAATAAAAATAACAAAAATGCCGTTACATAAGAAATTACTATAAAATAAAACTATGGTAAAGTGGCATGTTAAATATGATAAAAATTTCTGGAGCAAAAAAAAAAAAAAGATAAAAATTTATAGTTGGCTCGACCTAATAATTGAATATGTGCATTTGCGGTTATAGCTTGATATCTCCCCACCGATCTAATTGTTTTAGACCCTGAATCGTTTAGCAGGCTGAATCCAAGATATGCATCTTATTTTATTGGGTTAAGAGATAATTTTACTCCAAAAGTTTTTGTCAAAGGCTATCTCTAAAAG
The DNA here is from genome assembly GCA_034222035.1 of Acacia crassicarpa. NCBI lineage: Eukaryota > Viridiplantae > Streptophyta > Magnoliopsida > Fabales > Fabaceae > Acacia > Acacia crassicarpa. The sequence goes on along the minus strand of JAWXYG010000002.1, from coordinate 63,097,403 downwards.
TTTTTCCAAAGCAACTTTGCCTGGGAATTGTAACAAAATGGAGTTTTTTTTCTCCCTAATTGTTATCGTAGTTAATTTTGACTGTCAAGTATAGCTAATAGTCCACGTATTTTCTACGTCATTTTTATTAAGATGTAAATCTGTACTAAAGTTTATATGTCATTTAATTCATTTTTTATTTTTTTTTAAGTCAGATTTAAAACTTTCGAGACAAATATACACATTAACAAAAATAAAGTGGATGATATCTGGACGGTTAGCTAACATATATGGTCAACTGGCCGTCAAAATTAATTACGATAATAATGGCTGCTGCCGGGGTAAAATTACTCCTTTTTGACACTTCCAAAAAACAAAATATTCCCTTAACCCCATTTTATATTACACATTATATTTTATTTTATTTTTGCCAATAATTATACATCAAAATTTATAAACTCATATGAAAATGACAAAATTGTACCCGAGTCCCAAACAAAAGAAAATATTACAGAAAGGTTCATTGAAAATGTAAAATTTACATTGAATTCTCATGAAACATTTTTATCATTTATTCAAAATGCAAAATATCCAAATTACTCCCCCCCCCCCCCCCCCCCCCCCCGCGGGGGGGCGGGGGCGGCGGAGTATCATGAGAGTTGATCTCATCCGAAAGCTGCCAGCCTCAGTGAGAGATTTATATGAAAACTGATTTTTATAATGTTGAAATCTGAATTTGATTTTTTAAACGAATGGATCATTTTTTTCTGTTGCTAATATGAATATGAAGTCTTATTTTCCGTCTTCACATTGTGAAATGGTGATTTTTTTTTTTTTTGGGTGACAACATGGTGATGACTTTTTTTTTTTCCCCTAATTGTAACAAAATGGTGATGACTGTCAAGTAATTGGTGATGACTTTAATTCTAAAGCTTCTTCCGGCACACAAAAAAATTGAAGCCCATATATCACCAAAAAATTGAAACCCATCATTTTTCAGGTTACTTAACTGGAACACAAAAACCCAATATACAATTACGAGGCCCACTTTCATTGTGTAGCCTTTTCGGCCGATGTCCTCTCTTTCTCACTAAGGAAAAACACAACAACAAAAAAACCCCCTTAACACCAGAGTTAGATAGTTGCGATTCTTGCGAAACAAACATTCTAAGATTGATCATTGCAGGGGAGAAGACCTGTGCGGCGACGATGAAGCTCCCTACCTTACGTGTTTCTGTGCTTTTGCTTGGTGCTTTCCTTGTTCTTTGTGGGTTGTCTGAATTTGTTTATGGGATGAAATTGGGAGGGGTTTACGATATTTTGGGCACTCATAACAGCGTTGAGATCGACAGCCTTGCTCTTTTCGCCGTCGAGGAGCACAACAAGAAAGAGGTATTTTATTTGATTTTATATATTGCAATTCTTTATCCTGAATAATCGAATCCTGAGTTTGATATGTTAGCTTTTCAATTTTGCGGTTCTCCAATTACTGACTTAAGTCGAGGAATTCCCGTTTGCGTTTTCTTTTTTGTTCGTTAATCTTGTTTATCTTGTAATTGTCAATTGAAACTTCTCCCGTTAGATTTCTTCTCTATCACCAATAACGTTTTCCCCTATTTTCATCTTTCTCCCCGTTTCGTTCAGAAATACTATTTATATAAATTATATCAACGGAGATCATTTGAAGTAATATCCTATTTTTCGGTTAGAGAGGAGAAAACAAATATTTTTAGTGCCTTTTGATACGTAAAACATGAATAATGAATAACTAGAGATGAGGTGGCAGCCATACTAATCCTATGAGGCCAGCCACTTAGTTAGAAAGGATATGCATTTAGTTAGAATTAGTTAGATAGGATATATTAGTTAGGATATACCAGCGGCACTATATTAATCCGATGAGGCTGTTGGGTCAGTAATAGATTGGGATATCCGTGTGACCGTTAGAATAGCTAAAGGGCCTCGGCTCCTAACTCTATATATAGGGAACACTATACCTATGAAGGGTATGTATGAATTCAGTTGATTGTGTATGAATGAATGACATGGACAGCAGTTCTGTCACCTCCTCCTCCTCCTCTTCTTCTTCTTCCCTAAACATCTAATTCTGCAACTTTCGCATCAGTGGTATCAGAGCGAGTCATCCTCGGCTCTCCCGCTGTCATCTCTGCCATTCTGAATCAGTTCAGAGCCTTCCTTCTTCTATCGGCTCAGTTCTGTTTAGGAGACAACCAAGAAACAAGAAGCAGGTGCCACTTTTAATTCAGCAGAGTCATTCTCTGCCTGATTTGAATTGGCATTTGAGAATCTAAACCAGAAACTCAAAAAAAAAAAAAAAAAAACAAAACAAAAAAAAACCAAGAATTTCAGTCTTGACGCAAAGAAATAGCAGACTGAGTGATTTGGGCTCTGTTCGGTATTTTGGAGTTAGGATCCTGACGAACAGAACCATAGGAGCATCGGTTGGGCCGAGTCTCGTTAAGTCGATGGTGTCGTCTGGTTCTGATTAGTGGGTATCGGATTTTGGGAGTCCTAGCATCGACAATTGTCCCAGAAATTCAAGACGTGGTCACGTGACGGGGTGTGGTATACGGTTCTTGGATTCTTTATCTGCTTCGTCGGATTGGTGCTGTTTTTTTTAAGCCGATTCGCTTGACACGTTCTCTGCATGCGGTGACCAACATCGACACGTCAGACCCCGCAAACACTGTCAACGTGTTGTAGCTGCAACGCTTGCATCGACTTGACGTCTTGGTATTACAAAAGTCCAAACCGAGGCAATACATTCCGAGAACCAGAGTTTTTACCAAGAATTGTCATAGATGCGACAGTCTCAGCGACATCCATTTACAGAATTGTCTTCTTCTTGGGCGGTGGGAATTAGTGAATTGCATTTCCTTTCCTTTCATCGTTTGTTTCTTTTGTTTCTTGCCAGGTGCCGACACGTCAGTTCTTCCAGCAGCACTCTGTTTCTTATTTCCAAAACAGAGTCAGCTTCATTCGTTCGGTGCAGGTTTCATTCCGTTTCTTGCCAGGTGCCGACACGTCAGTTCTTTCAGCAACACTCTGTTTCTTACACTCTGTTTCTTAATTCCAAAACAGAGCAAGCTTCCTTTGGCATATGGTTGAGACTCGTTCCCAAGCTTCTCAAGCTTCCACCACAGCCATGTCTGATGATCTTGCTGCACGGGTTCAGGCCTTAGAGACGACAGTGGCCAACCTGCCAGGAGAGGTCCGGGATGCCATTACCGCCCAGCAGACCGCCATTACTAATCAACTGGATGCATTCTTGGCAGCGCAAGAAGCGCGTCAGCAAGGCTTCAGGAATGATGAACCACAGGGGCATGCTGACTTTCCTCACAGAGGACCTCACCGGCAACGACAGATGGAGGAGTACGCCCCTCCGACACGTCAAACCAAAATTGAGTTTCCAAGATTCCAACGACAGGACATTGAGGGGTGGCTTTACAGTTGCGAAAGATATTTCGATGTTGATAATACACCTGACAATTGGAAGGTCAAATTGGCTAGTGTTAATCTGGATGACAAGGGATATATATGGCACCAAGCGTTCATGGAGGAAAATGGGGGTCGTCCCGTTACGTGGCAGGAGTACAAACGTTCCATCAAGATACGTTTTGGATCACCCTTTGAATCTCCTATGGCTGAATTAAAGAGATTGTATCAGACAGGTTCACTTGATGACTATAATGACGAATTTGATGTTCTTCGCTGCAAGTTAGGACTAAGTGAAGAACATGCAATTCAAGCATTCATTGAGGGACTCCACGGTGACAGTGCAAGGCAGGTGCGCCTCCATCAGCCACGATCATTGCAAGAAGCGAGAAAAATTGCACAAATTCATGAATTCAATACTCAAGAAGAAAAGGTTTCGAAAACGGCGGCACGCAAGAGTTTTAATGAAGCGTCAGGATCGCAAACCAACTGGAGAACCAATAAAGGGTCATCGTCTTACACTGGATCCCAAATGACAGGCCAGAAATCGTCGTTACCACCCAAAAACACATGGAATTCAGGTAAAGCTACAACTCAATCAAATGCCGCCTCATCAACGATCTCTTCAGCCAGAACAGGAGAGCTTACATCGAAACGAGCCTCCGCATACAGCGGAGATGACCTGGATGACTTGAGAGCCCGCAACCTCTGTTTCTATTGTAAAATGCCTTACTCACGTGGGCATACGTGCCTCCAACGCTAGAGAATGCAGCTACAACTTATTGAGTTGGGGACCGATGAAATAAGGGAAGATGGACCTCCTGAGGAGGAAGATAAATCGCTTTTGGAGGAAGTTGCAGCGCAGGAACCTGATCAATGTTTGCAAATCTCCTTGCATGCGATACAAGGGAGCATGGGAGTTGTGTCCATGCGAATTCAAGGTTTTGTAGGGAAACGGCCAGTTCAGATTTTGATTGATAACGGGGCTTCTCATGGCTATTTGGACTGTGCTTTGGCTCGTAGACTTGGTTGGAAGGGAAGTACCACGGGAACAGGTGAAGTGGAGGTGGCTGGAGGTGCAAAACTGAAGCTATATGGTGTGTGGAAAGGGTTCAAATGGAGGATGCAAGGGCATGAATTTGTCTTCGATTTGAGGGTTATGGAGATCAAGACGTATGATATTGTGTTAGGGCTACATTGGTTGCAGGAGGTAGTTCACCATGCAGCTTGGAATTATGATGATTTGGCAATGACTTTTAAATACAAGGGGTCTATGTGTACCTTAAGACCGAGTCAATCGCATAGCAGCAAGATGGTCAACAAAATCCAGCAACCTAAAAATGAAGGCGGTTAGATTTTCGTACTCCACTCTATAGAGGACACAACTACTACCTCTTGTACCCTTTCTAGCGGCAATGAGGAAGCGGCCAACAGTGTTAAGATGGTTCTTAGTGAATTTGCAGATGTCTTTGCAGAACCCAAGTCATTGCCTCCCCTTAGGGCGAACCACAACCATTCAGTGATATTGAAAGAAGGGGCTGACCCAGTGAATTTGAGGCCTTACAGGTACCCAGCTAGTCAGAAAGATGAAATTGAAAGGCAGATTAAAGGGCTGCTGGAATCAGGAGTTCTACGTGAAAGCTCTTCACCATTTGCTTCTCCTATTGTTTTAGTTAAAAAGAAGGATGGTTCATGGCGCATGTGTATTGACCACCGGGAATTAAACAGGTTGACAGTAAAGAACAAGTACCCTATTCCCCTTGTAGATGAGTTGTTGGACGAACTGAAGGATGCTAGATGGTTTACAAAGCTGGATTTGAGGGCAGGCTACCACCAGATCAGAATGGAGCCATATGACTGCTATAAGACTGCTTTTAGGACTCACTCTGGCCATTATGAGTGGCTAGTCATGCCTTTTGGACTCACTAATGCTCCGGCTACATTTCAGGGAGCTATGAATGCTATTTTCAGAGAATATCTGAGGAGGTTTGTTCTGGTTTTTTTTTTATGACATTCTTGTTTATAGCTCTAGTATCCTTTCACACGTGGAGCATCTGAGAACCGTTTTGGCAATCTTACGACAACACCACTATTTTGTTAAGGAGTCTAAGTGTACATTTGCAGCTACTAAGGTTGAGTACTTAGGACATATTATACAGAATGGGGTGGTTTCTACAGATCCTCAGAAAATCAAATCGGTGGTTGAATGGCCTGAACCATCAACGGTAAAGCAATTACGTGCATTTCTTGGATTGGCTGGTTATTATAGGAAGTTTATTAAGGATTATGGGGTAATAGCAAAGCCCTTGACAAACCTATTGCGTAAGGATCAGTTTAAGTGGCCACCAGGAGCAACTCAGGCTTTCCAAGAGTTAAAAACTGTTCTTAGTACAGCACCTGTTCTGATTTTACCTGATTTTACTAAACCTTTTGTCATTGAAACAGATGCGTGTGCTACTGGAATTGGCGCTGTACTAATGCAAGGCGGACGGCCCCTAGCTTTTTTTAGTAAAGGGTTGGCTCCTCGACATCATAGTCTATCTACCTATGAGAAGGAATTACTTGCGGTAGTTCAAGGGGTCGAACATTGGCACCAATATTTAGAGGGACGACACTTTGTGATTAGAACAGATCAGCAAAGTCTTAAATACTTGCTGGACTAGAAATTGAAGACGTCTTTCCAGATGTATTGGATTTCGAAGTTGATGGGTTACGATTATGAGATTCAGTATAAAAAGGGGGCCAACAATAATGTGGCTGATGCTCTATCAAGGGTGCCTAAAAATCAGATTTTTCAGATCACCTTATCCACTTGTTCAGATGCATTGTTGCTGGAAATTCAGAATAGTTGGACCATAGATCCGGAAATGGTAACATTGATTGGTCAACTAAAGCAAAATCCCAAGGCCGTAGGTAAGTTTACATGGGATGGGGAGTTATTGCGTAAAGGAACACGTTTGGTGATAGGGAATGACCCTACCGTGAGATCAAAAATACTTGAGTGGCTGCACTCTTCTCCTCAAGGGGGGCACTCAGGTATTCAAGCTACTTATCAACGAGTAAAAGCTCTATTCTGGTGGAGACACCTACTTGAGGAAATTAAAGACTTCATTCAGCAGTGTGATGTGTGTGCCAGATGTAAATATGAGACGATGGCATCTCCGGGTTTACTTCAGCCCTTGCCTATCCCTAGTAGGGTATGGGAGAGTATATCTATGGATTTTATTGAAGGGTTGCCTAAGTCTCATGGCCGAGACACTATATGGGTGATTGTAGACCGTTTGAGCAAATACGGCCATTTTATTGCACTTTCTCACCCATTTTCAGCCTCTAGTTTGGCTCAACAATTCCTAGATGGGGTGTACAGACTACATGGAGCTCCTACAGAAATTATATCGGATAGGGATTCGATTTTTATTAGCAATTTTTGGCAAGAGTTCTTAAGGGTTCTCAAGATTGATCAGAAATTGTCTTCATCGTACCATCCCCAAACCGATGGTCAAACTGAAGTTTTGAATCGTTGTTTGGAGACCTACTTAAGGTGTATGTGTTGGGAGTTCCCTAAGGACTGGTTCAAATATTTACCACTTGCAGAATGGTGGTATAACACGACCTACCACTCCTCTACTCATATGACCCCTCATGAGCTACTTTATGGGCAAAAACCGGCAGTGTATGTACCTTATTTGCCTAGGTCAGCCATGGTTGAAGCTGTTGATAGATCTTTTGTGGCACGAGAGGGGGCTATTATGGTAGCTAAACATCACTTGCATAGGGCTGTGAACATGATGAAACAGAAAGCTGATTCTCATCGCACAGATAGAGAATTTCAAGAAGGTCAATGGGTTTTTGTGAAACTTCAGCCCTACCGACAGATATCAGCCGCTTCTAGGAGCAATCAAAAGCTAGCGCCCAGGTTTTTCGGGCCCTATCAAGTAAAGCAACGCATCGGGCCAGTTGCCTATAAATTAGAATTGCCAGAGGTAACAAGGATTCATAATGTTTTCCACATTTCCTTGTTAAAACTCTGTCCAGACCCTGCTGTTCGGCCTCGGCATCCACCACTTGATTGGCCGGAGCCACCTATATTGAAGGAACCGGAGAAGATTTTGCAGACACGGCGTGGTAGGAAGAAGGGGCGCATTGTAACTGAAGTGTTGGTCCAATGGAAACAACTACCGGAAGAGGAAGCATCATGGATGCTGCTGTACACTTTTAGGCGACAGTTTCCAGCATTTGTCCTTCCTAACCCTTGAGGACAAGGGTCTTAAAAGGGGGAAGTATTGATACGTAAAACATGAATAATGAATAACTAGAGATGAGGTGGCAGCCATACTAATCCTATGAGGCCAGCCACTTAGTTAGAAAGGATATGCATTTAGTTAGAATTAGTTAGATAGGATATATTAGTTAGGATATACCAGCGGCACTATATTAATCCGATGAGGCTGTTGGGTCAGTAATAGATTGGGATATCCGTGTGACCGTTAGAATAGCTAAAGGGCCTCGGCTCCTAACTCTATATATAGGGAACACTATACCTATGAAGGGTATGTATGAATTCAGTTGATTGTGTATGAATGAATGACATGGACAGCAGTTCTGTCACCTCCTCCTCCTCTTCTTCTTCTTCTTCCCTAAACATCTAATTCTGCAACTTTCGCATCACCTTTTCCCAAATACCAACTGATGTATGCTCTTCTGCACTCGTATCTAATGAATTGGCAAGTGATCGTGTGAGCCTGCCAACTTAATCCCCCGTTCCCAGATTATTAAGTAAATAGTCCACCTGCATGCATGATTTTTATGTATTTATTTATTTGAAAGCAGAATTCACTTCTTGAGTTTGCCCGGGTGTTGAAAGCCAAAGAACAGGTGGTAGCTGGTAAGCTATACTACCTTACAATGGAAGCAAGTGACGCGGGAAAAAGGAAAATATACGAAGCGAAAGTCTGGGTGAAGCCCTGGATGAACTTCAAGCAGTTGGAGGAATTCAAGCTTGTTCGAGACATCTCTCCCTTTACAACTTCAGACCTTGGTGTCAAAAAGGGTAACTAGCTGATTCTGATTTCTAAATCTCTGTTCCTTGGCAGTAAGTTCAAGTAGATGTACGTATTGTGCCATGTTTATTCCTTGTGAATTGTAACTACCGGAAACTCCTGAAAATTTTCACTATAGAATTGACGTTGTATCTTAAAAATTGAATGCCAAGCATCCTCGCGTGCGCGTGTATTTTATAAAGTATGGGAGGTATTATGTTTCTGAAAGTTGGTGGCAATTTTAAGATGGACACAGATTAAGATGGCGTGATGTACCAGTACATGACCCTGATGTCAAAGATGCTGCTAGTTATGCTGTTAAGTTTATTGCTCAGAAGTCCAACTCTTTGTTTCCATACCAACTTCTTGGGATTGTTCTGGCTAAGGCCAAGGTTGGCTCTTCTAATCTAAATTCTGTTGATCATATTCCCGTATTGAAGTGTGTTGTCTCCCTTCTCCTGATCATTACATATCTGCATCGTTCTTCATTTGTTTCTACTGTTTTTGGTTCTTGCTAATCCCTTATCCCCGTGTGCTGTTTTGACGCAGGTCGTTAAAGATGAAGTCAAATTTAACTTGCTTCTAAAGGTTAGGAAGGGGATGAGAGAAGAGAGGTTCCAGGTCATGGTAAATAAGCAGCTAGGGGAAGGAAAGTTCTATATGAGCCAGATACACGAAGACCAGTCCTGAATTGATTGTGACTTGAACTGGATTTTGTGTGGAATTATGCTCTTGTGTCTTTTTCGCCTATGAATTTGAAAGTCGTTTTTTATCATTTGAAAAAAAACAGAGATAAATGTGTCCCAAGTTCGTAACGTAATGTATATAGACAATGCAAAGTAGATTTATGTAATATTCCCCATGTGCCATGTCCATATGTAAATATACAATCAGTTTTGAGTCCATGCGTTACCCGTAATATTACATATAGGAATGCAGCCGAGATTGGCTATTAATCCCTCATGCTGCTACTCCCTTCTCTTTCGTCTTCACATCTGAAAAAGCTACAAAACAATGTTGGTTGTGGCCTCACTGGAATTCAACTCTATTGTTTCACTTCATGTTTTACAGCTTTTCAACAGTTTATAGACTGTTGAGTGCAAAATTTAGGAGGAGACAAATGAAAACCAATATTAGGGATGGATGTACATGCATCCTGATACTGAGTTATAATGATAGTGCTGGAAAGAAGCAAAGGTACGCAAATTGAAAAGTTATATCTCGGCAGGCACGCGTTTATACAAGTGAGAGGGGAGCCTAGGGGTGGCAATGGCCTGTAGTGGGGTCCTCATGAAGGTCACCAGCCCTGGGTTCTCGGACATGTCAATCTCCTCCGGCTTTATTCCTTCCGGTGGGGTCCAGCAGAAATGGTGCAGCAGGTGACCTAGCATGGAAGTCACCAGGTTTATTCCAAGCTGTGCACCCGGGCATACCCGACGACCCGCGCCGAATGGCAGCAGCCTGAAGTCATGCCCCTTCATGTCCACATCCTCCTCCAGAAACCTCTCGGGTCGGAAGTCCGATGGGTCCTTCCAGACGGCCGGGTCGCGAGCTACGGCCCAGACATTAACGTGCACGTTGGACCCCTTGGGAATGTCATAGCCTCCAATCTTGACGTTGGCATTGGCTCTGTGCGGGAGCATGAGTGGAGTGGGAGGGTGCAGCCGCATGGCCTCCTTGGCCACACACTGCAGGTAAGGAAGGCTGGAGAAGTCGGTCTCTGTCATGATCCGTTCAAACCCGATAACCCGGTCCAACTCCTCCTGGGCCTTCTGCTGCACACGGGGGTTTTTAATCAGCTCAGCCATGGCCCATTCCACCGATATTGCAGTCGTGTCCATGCCTGCGGTGATCATGTCCTGTATAAAACAGGAAACAGAGGTTATAAATATAATTAAAATCCATATTATTTTTTTTTTCATTAAAAAGGGCAAAAAAATGTTACCCAGAGAAGACCGATGATGGTGTCTTCGCTAAGGTCATATTTGTCCTGCAAAGTGAGGAGGGCGTCAACGAAGTGTTGCTTGGCGCCACCAGAGCGCTGACGAGCCTGAGTGTGTTCTTCCATGATGGCTCTGGTGAGTCTATCCCGACGAGCGCCGTGCTTGGCAAAAGCCCCTTCTTCGAGGGGGAACATCCACCGGAGCCAAGGGATGTGCTCGGCCATGGCGAGAGAAGCTCCTAGCTTCAAGCCATTGGTGACGATGGCCTTGAACTCCACTCCTTGTTCGTCCATGATGCCCTCTGAGTTGACAAATCTCTTGCCAAATGCCAGCCTTGTTATGTTGTTGAATGCCACTGCTCCCAGGTACTTCTTCACCATCACGCTTTTCCCTTCATTTTCTGCGCCATCAATTCCCCCATCTCCATTTAATTTACATTTACAGTGTCATGAATAAAACAATATATTCAAGCCTTTTTTTTTTAAAAAAAATAATAATAATAATAATTCAAAATCAACATCTTTTACGTGAAAGACGCTAACTTCTTACCAAAAGCGGGCCACAGTGAAGGAGGCTCTTGTGGGTGATATGGAGTGGAGTTATAATTACAAAAGAAATAGATATTGCAGCAGGTTTAACGTGATAAATAAGTAAGTCCAGCCAACTGAATTGGCCCAACCAAAACCAACTCTACCAACCCCTTCTCCACTAATAATTGATAAATTCATAAATTGTTTAGGTGGCCGTCTTAGGCGGTGGAAGCAGTACAGCCACCAAATAAATAAATAAATAACCTCTCAAGCTCTAAACTCATTGTAACATGGAAAGCATTAAGAAAAAATGACGTGATAGAAAATTAGAAATGAATGCATGGGCTATGAACAGAATTTTCTTAGTTTTAGATCAGAACATTGCTCGTATCGTAATTGCATCTAAACTATCTATTCACCAGCGTTCACTGTTGATCCTGACATTTGGGGGACTTGTTACCAGCTTAATTCAATATTTGATTTTGACGGGTGGACTGTTCTCTTATTAATCACAAGCTTCCTCCTTAAAGGACAAAAGACAAGTTACCCAGAGTATGAACTAAACAAGATAAGGAGTCTTAATGTGGAGTAAAAGGACTAATCCGGAAAGTCCACTTTCCACCGTGTTTAAGGCTTGCCCGTTTCCTTGCGGGAATATGAAGCATCAGTCAACCTCACCTAACATTTACTTAGAAAAGTCAAGTCCAGACTACTTGCCATCCACTTGCCTTACTCTGAACAAGGCAATTTAAAAATAACATACGGGAGCAGCAGATTTCCTTGGAAAATTTTTTTCCCCTTTTCTTTTCATAATCTCATTTTCACCCTTGAATGAAAAAATAGACAGTTTAAATTTAATATTTTCTAAAATAATTATGATAGTGTTTTATAAATTAATTTTGTTTGTATTACAAGTATAAATTGTATAGATTATGATTTAATAGTTTAAGTTTATTTATTTAGGTTCCAAATACTAGTTTTATAAAATATTAAATCTCGACCATCTATTTTTTTAAATCTGAGAGTGGAGATCGGATACTGAGAAGAAAAAGAGAAAAGAGATACTGAGAGAATCCAAACCCGAATTTTTACACACTTTCTTCTTCATTTCACACGACTATGTCATGATAAATATGCCCGATACGGGTATGGTTTGAAAGCAAGGGCGAATTAGCTTAATAGATCAGGATAAATGTAATAACTTTTTAATTATAAAATGAATATAATTTTCTTAAAAAATAAAAACCATACAATTATGTACGAAATTTGTAAACCTATAGTATTTTATTCGTTAAACAATAGTGTGTTTATAAAATCTCACCACAAGTAAATAAACAATTTCACTTTAATTTCTCCCTTTTTTTGAGGCTTGATTACGCCAATTTCTTCCTCGAGTAATCTATATCTCTCTCTGTTATTTTTTATGTTAAAAAAGAAATTTCCTTCTAGCCACTGTATAAAATTCAACAGATGGAACACAGGCCTTTTGCCTAGTGGTAAGAAAGTTCCACTCTAAGTGCAGGTCGCAGGTTTGATCCCGCAACAGACGGAGGTGGATGTTCTCCTACATATACGTTGATGTCGATTTTATGCCATCTATTTGATTGTTAAAAGCCATGTTGTCTATAAATTCAACGAATGTTTACACCAGGAATCTAATCAACAAACCAAGCACTTGTGAAGTTAAGTGCAAACTACCCCTGCTTCTCCACTGTTTCTCAGAGGAGAGAACAGAACAGAACGCAGTGTAAGAAACGTAATGAGATAGAAAGAAAAATAATCAGATCACCTCATAGAAAGAAAAATAATCAGATCACCTCGAGAATAACAAAAATTTTAAAAGAAATGCAAGAATTGGTGGCGAGTAACGAGGACAAATAGAAACAGAAGAAGAATAAAGAAAGTTACCAGGATTTGTGGAGTCCCTGTATACGGACTCAACCATGGCGGTGACCTCGTCTTCTCGAATTGGTCTCAAGGCTTCAAGGCGCTTGGGAGAGAAAAGCTCGAGCGTGCAAACCTTTCTGACCTTCACGTAGTGGGGCCCATAATCGGCCCAAATGAGATCCTTACCGTCTCTGCTAAACTTAGCCGCCGATCGGCTCCTGTGGCGGTCGGCCAACTGCTGATCGTGATCCTTGAGCACCTCTTTGGCCAGCTCCGAGTTGGAAACGATGACGTTGAGGGTGGAGCCGAACCACACGGATATGATAGGACCATAGGATTGAGCCCACTCAGCGAAGCAACGGAATCTGACAGGCTTGATGTCGTAGAGATTGCCGACGACGGGCAAGGGGCGTGGACCCGGCGGCAGCTTGAATCGCAGGCGCTGATACAGCTGGTAGCAGAGGAAAACCCCGATTACTGAGATGAATATTAGAAGCAGCGCCATGGAGGAGGAGGAGGAGGAAGGAGAGAGAAAATGAAAGATGATAAGAGAGGTAAGGGGTGAGAGAAAAGATATAGAGGAGCAGGAGAGGAGGGAGTTGGTGATCTGAAGGAGGATGATTGTGTATATAAAAAAATATAAACAAATGAAATCAATGACGTTTGGACAACGGAGGAGAAGGAAGGTGAGTGAGGATAAGTTACGGAGTTGGTGGACTCGGAAATTGGAGGGCCAAACCGTGGGTGGCCTCAACCCGCCTTTGTTGGAAGCATATTATCTCAAAATTGCCTCATTTCTCATCCCTCGTTGTCTTTTCATCTGAACCATCTAAATATTCAAAAAGAGATACATCATCGTTTTGAAAATTTTTATATTTATCGTAGGCGGTAGTTTTTACCGCATACGGTTTTTAAAAATTGATGATGTGTCTCTCTCCAGATGCTTAGATTAATTTTTAGACGATTGAGATGGAAAGATATTGAAGGATGAGGAGAGATAGAATTCTGAGAGAATCTGAATCCGCCTTTGTTTTTGTCTCCATTTTTAACGGTAATTTATTATGAACTTGTAAGGAGTCTACTTAACTTTTATAAGTCATCAAATCTCATTTTGACGTACAAGTTTATGTTTTTTAATAAGTATAAAATATAAAATAAAAATAATCTCTTAACAACTATTCTTTTCAAAATGATTTTTTGATTTTTTATTTTAAAACAATCATTTTAAAAAATCTAAATCATCCAAAATCAAATTTAAACGGCTCAGATTTAATAAGTTGGAAAGCTAAGTACAGTGCTTGGCACTGAAAACAAGTCTATTTATTATTGTTGTTGGAGTTTCATATGAATATAACAAATATAATTAATTGTGACATAGAGACTCCTTTTAAGTGAGAAGCCGCAAGTTAGATTTTACTTATAAATATTACTATCTCGATGTTTAATATAAGAACTAGTTAACTCTTTTTAAGAGAAATTGATGAAACTAAATAAATTATTTAGTCATAATATATATTTTTATATTCTTATAGTGTATATCAGCTGATAAATTATACAACATAGTTTGAAGAAAAATATAGATGCTTTAATATAATTTATTTATTTTCCTTAGTCTTTCCAAGAAAAAAAATCAACTGACTCTTATAATAAGAACAGGGTAAAAAAAATCAACTGACTCTTATAATAAGAACAGGGGTAAAAAAAATCAACCGACTCTTATAATAAGAACAGGGGTATGACTTTAGTATTTGCTCATTTAATTAAGAATATATGACAAATATGGGAGTGTCATAGATAAACAAGTGATTAATGTCATTTTCCCTTTTTTTTTTTGGTTTGAAAGGAAAAGCACGTGATTTTTTATAATTGGAGAGACTGATAAAGAATTAAGAAGATATTAAAAGAGATAATATGTTGGGTGAATATATGAAATAAAATAGAGGAGAGGTGAGGATAATAAAGAAGGAAGGCTGGATACTGGTGTGGTTGGTGAGAGAGAAGGGCGGGGGCCTTTGACCAAGAAGGGTTTTGGAACAATCGAGTTTGGCTTCTGTCATTTGTCTCTCTTTTACATGGGAAGAGGATTTTCTACCCAGCTCTTTTCTCCCCATCCCTCACAGTCACATCTTGTCTATCAAAATCTTGATCCAAGGGTCTAGAATGGTTTAAAAAAAAACCGCATGCGGTTTTTTAAAAACCATTCTGGGCCCTTGGATCAAGATTTTGACGGACATGATTTGCTGCTGATGAGGGATAAGGAGAGAGACGTTGGGGAGAGGATCCGGACTCCTTGACATGCTGTTGGATTAAAAATGTATATGATTTAGATTTAATATTTTATAAATAATATTTTTATATTTTCACTTGTAAGATATATAAATAAATTCAAATGGGAAAAATTTGAGAGGAACCGGTCACAACAGCACATTATTATTATTATAAAGTGGAATTTTTTATGACAATTGTGAAATGTTCAAATTAAATTTTACCAGTTTAAATTTATTTATATATTTTATAATATTATTTATAAAATGTTAAATCTGAATTATGGAGGTTTTTAATCAAAGGTGATAAAGAGAATTGGAGATAAAGGAGAGGCAACAAGAGAAGCTCAACTCAAGCGTGATGACTGATGAGGGAAGAATCAAAGGTTGGTGAAGATGTAGACCCTTTTCTCTGTCCAACCACCACTACTCCCCCACCACCGTTTTCTTTAACGTATTACTTTTAGTTTCAACCACATTGATTATTCAATTCGTACCTCTAATTTTCCATTCAATTTTTGTTATATCATACAAAAATTGGTTTTTATTTAATACTAATACTCAGCAAGAGATGCGACTGTTGCATAATTAAATTTAATTGGCCTTTAATTAATCAGTGAGAAATGTGCAGCAAACAATATATGAATAGATGATGGCAGTGAGCACATGGCGCAGAGCACTGTTTTTTTTTTCGGTCCATCTTGTTAGCATATAGGTAAACTGTTTAGCGAAGGAAATTACATAAAAGGACAAACAAAATAACGGAATAAATAATAATAATAATAATGTGGTCGGTGAGACGATGGGGCCGGGTTTAACGTCAAAGAGGAAAACATATACTAAATAATGTTGCAATTAGTGGTATTTTGCCAGAAAAATAACGCTGTGATTGTATTACGCTGCACCCGGGTATTTTGTTAGATGCAGAAATCATGAGCCAGCCACGGAAATTACATTTAAGTAAATGAAAGAATAGTGAAAAATATATCTCTCATTAACCCTTTGTTATAAACTTTTTTTTTTTTTGGTTGGTCAACGGCCATTGTTATAGGCTTCATATTGAGAATTCATAATTGGCAACAACAAAAACTTTATCGAGTTTATAATAAAGACGCAGAAAAATTTTAATAACGAGGTTCATAATTAAGTCAGGCGTTGGTGAGAGATTTTTTTCCTCTCTCTTAATCCATCACTAATAAAAAAAAATAGCGATGGGAACGTCTCTTTCCAACTCGTGCTCGCCATAACGAGTTTTTTTTTTTTTGGGCAAAATAAATATCATTTAAATTTTGAAAACTCATTAGCTCATAAAAATGACAAATAGGTTTAATAGGACCATTCTGAAATTTTTAAATGTTGTGTTTCTATTGAAATGCCCCTTAAAAAAAAAAAAACTCACCAGTGTCGAGGCTTTGGCTGCCGGCACCACCCTACCACACATGACTTTGTCTAGCAGAGCTTTGATGACAATTTGAGTTCCTTAAGTCTTATCAAGCATTGTTGACAAGTTGAATAAAGACAATGACAATTTTATTATTGACAATGACAACTTGGATATAACCATTAATAACCTCAAAAGCGCAATTTGTCAATAACTATATTCAAATAGTCATTTTCTATATTTAACTTGTTGACGACATTAGATAAAGTTTATGGAGCTCAAGTAGTCAATCTATATACTAAAGTAGTTAATCTTATTAATTAAATTGTCATTGGAGCTCTGATTGCCAGAGTCTCATCAATGGGGTAGTGTCGGCCGGTGAGGGTTCTTCCTTATAAAGAAACCAAAAAAAAAAACTCGATAAGCATTTTAGTAAAAACACGATATTTCAAATTTTCATAATAGTCATTGAGACCTATTTATTATTTTCATGTATTAATAGACTTTTTAAAGTTTTTCAAGTTTAAGTAATATTTATTTAAACTTTTCTCTTTTTTCTTCTTCCAATTTTCTTATAGCTTGTTTTGAAAATTCAGAGGGGGTATGCAGTGGCGGAGCCACGTTGGGGCAGGTGGCTGCAAGTGCAGACATAAGATTTTAGGATATGTATATTATGTAGCGGAAATCCATTATGATGAATGGGTCCATAGCTCAGTGGTAGAGCATTACTCTAAACACAATGAGGTCGCCTGTTCGAACCTGTGCGCGTTCCCTTTTCTTTTTCTTTTTTTTCTTTTGTTCTTTTTTTCCCCTTCCAAACCCCCTCCCTTTTCATTTCTTTTGTTTTTCCCCCCTCCAAACTCCCTTTCTTTTCATTTCTTTTGTTTTTCCCCCCTTCCAAACTCCTTATGAGATCCTTATGAGAAACACATACAGATCATTTTTTTTTTCCTCCAAGTTTTTCCTCCTTATAAAAGCTTATTTCTTTTTTTTCCCCCCAACATTTCTTGTTTTTCTCCAAGTTTTTCCTCCTTATTCTCCTTTGCTCCATTGTTGATATTTGACTTTTTAATATTCTATCTCATATGCCAAACCATAATAATTTTCCCTTCCATGTTGTTTTGGAATTTGATTGTGTAACATCTGGGTATCTATATGTCATGGGATCAAAGTATATTGTTATGTTTTAATTGATTTCCTCAGAAATATTTTTCAATTGAACCTCATTTCTGATCCTAAATTTTACGAAGGAGTGGGTTGTCTTTTAATTAAGTTGAAGTTTTATTTTCTTTTATTATTTATATTCTTTTGTTTTTTTAATGCATTTAAAATTTTCCTTAAAGAAAACAATTCGGGGGTGCTATCCCCAAACTTCCAAACCCCACCACTAATTATGCACCCATAAATATTAAATCCTGGCTCCGCCATTGGGTATGCCCTTGTTATTTTTGCTGGTATTTATATCAATTTGTCGGGAAATATTCACTTAAGGACCACTATTACCAATTAAATCCAATAGACCCCAAAAAATAATGAAACATCACTATAGGATCGTGGAGGCAAAATGAAATTGAAAATTATCCTGCACAAAAATCACTACCCTTGCAAGTGTCTATACATCTTGAATAAGTTAAATAGCCTTATGAATAAAATAAATTAATTTTTTTGACAATAACTCATTTAATTTGCAAGTATCTTAAACAATTATTACTACCTAAAATATGACTGTTTCACTGTATTCCACTTATTTATGATATATATAAAACACTTGTAAATATGATTTTGTTGAAAAATTAATTTATCTTGTTCTAAAAATATTTCACTTGTTCATATAATTATTCTATTTATTTATGAAGTCTAAGACACTTGTAAATGAATAATTATTAAGAAATTAATTTATCTTGTTCATAAGCTTTTTTTTTTTCATATGACTATTTCACTTGTTTCTGATGTGTAGACACTTGCAAATGAATAATTAAGAAATTAATTTATTTTGTTTATATGATTATTCCATTTGTTCATGATGTGCAAGACACTTTTAACTATAGTATGTAGAAATATGGAAAAAATGTAATAATTTTATGAACAAAATAAATTAATTTATTAACAATTAATAATTTGCAAATGTCTTACATTCATGAAGAAATGGAACAATAATATACTATGTGAGTAATTGTTTTAAAAACTTGCAAAATGAATAATTGTTAAGAAATTAATTTGTCTTATTCATACACACATATAAATATAAATATTCGATTTGTTGATGATATGTAAAACACTTGTAGAGATAGTGATGTCTTTTCATTATAAATTTTAATTTCATTTTTCCCCATAGTCCTGAAGTGGTGTTTCATAATTTCTTAGGACTATTAATTGGCAACAATGGGACTTGAGTGAAATTTTCCCATTTCTATTTTTTCCCCTTTATTTATTATATTCCCAATCTAGTCCTCTATATTTTTTGGTGATCGGTACTCCCTCCAGTCCTAATTATAGGAACACTTTTGTAGTATAAATTGCACTATAAAAGTGTTCCTATAATTAGGACAGGAGGTAGTATCTTTCAACCCATTCCATATAGAGTATATTTTTATCACTGGCCGTTACGTTGTCAATATCTTGTTACTATTTTTTAGTTCTTTTATACGGAGTAGTATTTGCAAGATATCATGTAAAATTCCCGACAATCATAATATCCATACACTGCATATATATAGTTCATGCAATAATTATTTATAAATACAGGAATAGTATGTTTTGCTTTTCGCTTTGCTTTATATATTTGGCTTTAATTTGTGAGTTAGCTAGCTTTGTTGACACCTGAAAGTCACTAAGAACTAGAAAGGCCATTGAAAAACACACACACACACACACAAAAAGACACAGTGTGATCAGATTTGTATATGTTACGGTGTAATAGTGTATGGCTTAAAGTGGTAGTATTATCTGTTCATTAATTAAGCAGCCAAGTACTTTCCACTTATGACCTGTCTAGTTTATCCTAGTTGTGACGGGGACAATGCAAAAGCATGGCTTAGTTTATTTATTTATTTTTGTTTGGGGTGGATGCATTATGACATTCAAATTATTGTATTCTCGACATAGTTTACCACAAATGCTTCGTGTCATTAACGCACAGGAGTGTCTATCTTATTTATATCACACACGCACACCTATAACAAGTAATGCGCCGACATGTTTGTGTTAGCTAGCCTGTAGCGTTCCAAGGATATAATTAAATTGTAAATTATATAAAGTACTGTATATTCCACTTTTCCGTATCGCTCTGGTCTTATTTGACTAAAAATTTATTCCTCCTATTTTACTATCAGTCAATGCCCTAAAAAAAATTTCTATAAGATTAAATCACAAAATCTACTTATACTAAAGTTAATCCAAACATACATCATACCTCATAATCTTACTTTTACCTAATTTAATTTTTCATAAGTTAAATTTGCTATAAGTCATTTTTACCAATACTCCATCCAAGCTCAGTAACGGGTACTCATTGACTTGAGTGTGTGTGTGTTTACACGTCAGTGGGGGCGCGTGAGACCTTCAAATGAAGAGATCGCTAGGTTCATGATTTGAGTTGTGGGGGTGTGGCGGTGGTTGACGCTAAACGGGACCCACCGGGGGTTGGTGAGAAACGGTGGCGCGGTTGGTGTGAGAGCGACTGAAATTTTGGATTCATCATTGATTCAACACTTGAATAATTTCATCACCATAATTTTGGGTAAGTTTGCTTCAAATTATTTAAAAAACGAAACTTTTAATGGGTGAAATATGAAATTTTTTTAAGAGTATATTGGAAGAATCTTGAATTGATGATAAATGTTTTGTTGGGGAAAAATTCTTTTCAACTTATTTTGATTTTCTTAACCTCATTTCAGCTTATATTCATAAGTGGAAATGAAGTCAATAAAATAAAATAAACTAAAAACGAAGATTTTTCAACACCTCTCTCATGTCCAGCACTTTAAGGTAAGTTTGGTTGAAGGGGAAAGGAAGAAAAAATGGGATGGAGAGGAAAATTTTGTGGGGCCCACTAGATTCAATTTTAGTACTATCTCTTATTTTAATTATAAGAGTTAATTGACTTTCTTTGGAGAGATTAAAGAAGCTAAATAAGCTCCTTAATTATTTCATATGTTGCGTATTCTTAGATTATATATTACTTTATTAGTTAAACTAATTAGTTTGAAGAAAAAATAAAAATACTCTAAAGTAATTTAATTAGTTTCTTTAATTAATTTCTCCAAAAGTCAACTAGCTCTTATAATTAGTACCGGAGAGAGTACAATTTTCTCCTCCCCTCATTTTTTCTCTCTCTCTTCTCCTCCTCTCCCCTCAAACCAAACTTACCCTAAGGTTTCTTCATACTCCCAAAAACATTTTAAAAAAAGAATAGAAAAATAACTTTGAATTTATAAAATTTTAAATATCACAATTTATTATCAATTAGAGTTACTAAGGGAATGATAATAAAAAATTCACAACTCATTTCTTTTAGAAATATTTGATTTAAAATTTTGCAAACTCAAACTTTTTTTTCCCAATTTCTTATGCTTGACTCAACTATATATCTAAAATTATTTTTTAAAAATTTTGAACCATTACTTAATTACTAAACCATTAAATTTTTATTTACTTTTTATTCGATGATTTAAATTGATGTTTATATAATTACATAATCTAAAAAAATTGTGTGTGTATATCATTAAATTAAATATTGTAGTCATATCCTTAGTATAAGGTCTACTTCAATGAAAAAATATCTCATATTAAAAATTGGATGAGGTATTATTTTTATTTTGGAAAAATTTTAAATAAATGCTTTTAAAATTTATAAAACCTGGATTAATGATTCGAACTCTACAAATACCACATGAGTCCACAAATATCAATTTGAATTTCAAAATGTAATTAATCTACTTGTACACCCTCATTCTCTTTTCTCTTTCTCGCTGCCTTCTAGCTCTATGCCCCGCCATCACCCAAAAACCACCACATCCCCCGCCTTCTTCTCTCATAGAGGACTTATAATGGTAGTGCGGTGCAGGGGCGGATCCAGGAATTTATGGGAGAGGGGCACCATTAGCGGGGGTTTGGGGGCGCTAATTTTTTTACAAGTAAAGCTTTAAATGCATTAAAAAATAAAATAATATAAAGGAAAAAGTAAGACTAAGTACTGTTAAAAATAGTAAGGTCGGACACCATATATTTTAATAACAAAAGTATATTACAATAAAAACAATTACAATGTCATCATCTAGGCCTTATTTTTTGGAATTCCATCATAATTGTCTCATTATCAATACTATCAAATATATCTTTTTCAAAATAAGACACTAAACAATCATTCAACCATTCATCCCCTATCCGATTGCGAAGTGCAGTCTTGATGTATTTCATAGCTGAAAATATTCTTTCCACAGATGCAGTTGCTACAAGCAAAGTTAATGCTAACTTTAAAACATTTCATTCAGTCATAAAATATTATGAATGGAAGTTAGTAGATAAAACATTTCACCAGTGACTAGCATGTTAATGCACTTAAATATCCAGTAAGTGGATGTTCCAGTTTTCAGCCTATTCACCATATATAACAAAGAGTTGGCCATAAATACTAATAAATGATGCATCACAATTCAGTAATTTCCAGTAAGTATGAAAAAATTATCAAAAACTAATTAAGAGCACTACCATTCATTATACGAGTCAAACTCCATAAGAGCTTGCATAACGTTGATCCGGAAGAATAGAAGAGTTTAAAAAAAAAATTAATTTTATTTTTTAAAAAAAAGAAAAGAAAAAAAAAAGGAAATTTCAAGGGTGGGCACGTGCCCCTAATCTGTATGTACGTCCGCCTCTGGTGGGGTGAGTTGAGAGAAGAGGGCAGATGATGGGGTGGTGGAGGGGTATAGGGCTACAAGGCATAGGGACGGAGAAAACTGAATGAGGGTGTAGAAGTAAACTGATTACATTTTGAAATTCCATGTTGATATTTGTGGACTGAATAACTATTTCCTTGTCATATAGGAGTCCCCACGTTAACTTAGCTCCCCCTATATCTGCTCAGTACAACT
Organism: Acacia crassicarpa; assembly: GCA_034222035.1. NCBI lineage: Eukaryota > Viridiplantae > Streptophyta > Magnoliopsida > Fabales > Fabaceae > Acacia > Acacia crassicarpa. The sequence continues at coordinate 63,074,832 of JAWXYG010000002.1, read as the reverse complement.
CTTGACGATAACTGTTTTGTACTGATAATTTGTCCTTTTCTCTATGTTGATTTTTTAGCTGATCAGTAGTGTTTGTTCACGGCTCAGGAGTTTGTCTTTCACAGAACGTGTTTTACCTTTTAGTTTGTTAATTATTCAATCTTAAATATAAGACATAGTTAACTTTATTTTGAGAAATTAAAAAAATTAAGTAGATTACTTAATAATATCATATGTTGTATATCCAAAGATTATAATTAGTTTATTATGTCAAACTAGTTAGCTTAGAGACAAAAATACAAATACTTTAAATTAATTTAATTAACTTCCTTAATCTCACAAAAAAATTAACTTTGCCTTATAATTAAGACCAGAAGTAGTAATTATTTTTTAAACTGTCAGTTTATAACTAACAGCTCTTTTTCATTTGAGATAAAACTGAATTTGCACGAACGACTTAACATTTATCACTTTCATAATATTAAGATGTTCGGGATCATCATTATTATCAATTTTATTTATGAGTGAATAAACTAAAACAATATTCTATATATGGGGAATTGAATTTAAAAGATAACTGTGCAAAAAACAAATTAAGAAAGGGAGAATAACATATAGCTCCCAACTAAAAATAATAATATATTGACAAATTTCATAAGTTGTTATTGATAACTGATTCACTTGTTAATCCCCCATGTTCACTTGTTAATAAGGGTATTTTTTATATTATTTTTCTTGGTTTGAATCCAAAAATCATTCTCCCATTAAGAAATATATCATCCAACTTTAGCTCTTATACTTTGAATCAGTCCTTATAATTTTAACAGTTTTATAATTTAATTATTATGTTTTAAAATAAGGGTGAGGAACTATATTATAAAATGGTTAAAATTATAGGGATTGAGTTATAGTGAATTAAAGTTTAAAGACTAAGTTACAACTGAACCAAAACCATATTAACTGAGTTATACTGAGTCAAAGTATAGGACCTGAATTACAACCCGGTCAAAATTACTATAGGAACTAAAAAACATTAATTGTTCCTTTTTATCAGTTCCCAACAAGAAATAGACCACCCCTCGTGGATCGATCTCACGGAGAGGCCCAATGGAAAAAAATTGCTGGCAATAAATTAGATCCATGATCTCATATCTGAAATCTGCCCTTAACAAAAGACCCAAAATAAGAATGACTCTTCGTGGGCCTGTATCAATATTTTTTTGGGGCTAAGCACAGGTCTCTATTAGCGGTAATTTTATTTGAAGCAATGTCGCACACTATTGTAGCGCAATAAAAAAAAGAAAAAAAAAATTGCACACTAAGGAAATGAAGATTGATATAGTTAACTAAGGCAGTGGCCTTCACCACAAAAAGGAGGAGGTATGATACCCACTGAAGGCATGTCCTGGCAAGGTACCAGTATCTACTCTTACTTAAATTTTCTCTTATATATACAAAAATGTCGGACACTAAATATGAACATCTCTTCCATGTCAACAATTTTAAAACAAAAGATTTAAATGAAGTATTTTGGGCCAGAAATGTTTTTCCACCAACAAAATACCAAGTATTCCCTCTGGTTCTTATTATAAGACATCAACTAGTAAGTACATATGTTCTTTTTTATAAGGTACCTATTTGTTCCCAATGAGCATTAATTATATTTTTTTTATGTACGCACATAGTAATTAATAAGAGTAGTGAGTAAAAGTAATAATTAATATGATATTAGAGTTTAGTGCAATTAGTAGGGGTAATATTGAAAATTACGTAATTCTAGGATAACTTTATTGACGTTAACTGTTTTTTCTTGGTTTGTGAGAATTGTTAGTTTGTGCCTTATAATAAGTAGGGAGTACAAAACACCAACACCCAAATCCATCAAAAGACTTTGCTTGGGGTTTCGTTGAAATTTAATAATTAATTTGATGTATATATTTGACCCTTCACAAGCTCATTTAAAATATTGTGATCATTTTTCTTTTATATTGAGTACATGGAAATAAAAGAAGAAAAAGAAATCAAGTATTAAAGCAAAACGGACAGATCGCTTTTAAAAGCCAAAGGGAAAAAACTTAAAAGTGATTGTTTTAAGGAACATAAAAAATGCATTTTCTTTAACACAAAGTTCTATCATGCTTTTTGACTATGTTACCAAATTTCTCTTTCAAATTATTATGCGCTCACGTTAAAAAAAACGAGTTACGTTGGGTGAATACGATGGAAAGGGAAAAGTCTCTTTCCCAATTTAGCGGCCCTAAATTGAAATATATCATCTCTCTCAACCATTTAACTCAGAGGGTATATATGGATGATTTTAAATTTTCAGTTCAATTTGAAAATTTTTCATTTTACTTCTAATCTCAACTATATCGGTTTTAAAACAATAAATACAGATCATTATAAAACTAAATTAAAACAAGCTAAACATTTTTAAATAAATAAATTAAAAGACCCTAAATTAAAAGAATTAGTTCGGCAGCTATATATGCATCACATCACTCCTGTTCTATTTATAAGTTCAATTTGCACAACAACAAAAAAAAACGACTCTTATTATAAGTTCACTTTCAGGATAATAAATGAAAACGTTACAATTTTGCTTTCTATTAAAGATAGATGGAGAATAAATGGCGAAAAATACATGTCTATAAGTAGGATAAAATGAGAAGAATGTATAAATTTAATTCATATTTATTAATTTAACTATTTTTTCTTAGTATATAAGAGTTTTGCAATTTGGACTTATAAATAGAAACATATAGTATTAGTACTTGATAGTATGTATACGTAACCACATTTTTTTTTTTGGGGGCTAACAGAAGCCAAGTTTATTGATGATATATTGAAAATGACTTTAAAGATAGGAGTGTGTGAGCTATCAGCTATGAATTGGAATGCGCGGTGACTAAGGACTGAATTAAATGTACGTGTTCGCTCTTCACATTTTCATTTTCATCTTCATCGTCAAGTCTATTTCAACTCTCCCCACCGACCATTTACCATCCACTAATTTTAATATTAATATTTAAATATAAAAATGGGAGAGATTATGAATAAGTCTGAATAAATATCTCTACTAAATACTCAATTTCGACCACACGTACACGTATCATCATTGGCTTTGCTAAAACCTATCTTTCCGTCCTGTTTCCGATCCAGGTGCTTCCAGAGTTAACACACAACGCGTCGCAGATTTCGATTATTAATTACTACCTCCGGTCCTAATTATAAGAGCTAGTTGACTTTCTTTGGAGAGATTAAGGAAGCTAAATAAGTTATTTAATCATTTCATATATTGTGTATCTTTAGATTATATATTAGTTTATTAGTTAAACTAATTAATTTAAAGAAAAAAATAAAAATAAAAATACTCTAAAGTAATTTAGTTAGCTTCCTTAATTTCTATAAAAAAGTCAACTAGCTCTTATAATTAGGACCGGAGGGAGTATTATAGTAATGATATGTGGAGAATCGAAGTTGCGCGATAATTATCTTTACATATATATAGCTAAGCCATTGATTTTCAAGGTGTCACTAATCATGAGATCTTACGGCTTTAGCAAGATCAATCAGGAACGAGTCATAAGACTCATATTTAGTATCTCATGATTCATGACTAAGCCCGCATTTAGTGGTATATTATATATATATATATATATATATATAATCAAAAATGTTTTTTTAGTATTAATTAATTAATGGATATATGTATGTGACGTCAACTTTAATAATTTCATGATTAGGTTCATCATTTTGTTGCCGACGTCCTCGCCCACTCAGCTCCAAATCAAACTAGTTTATACAGCGTGCTGCATTATATAGATACAGTGCGAGTGTGTGTGAGACGACACACATACGTGGCCATGATTTTGTTCACTGAAATGAAAGATAAGCGTGTCATTCACCAGATGGGAATTAGGCAATATGTCTCATGTATGTCCCACCACATAAATAGAAGTTAGACATAAGGCTTCTCCATTATTATCAGTATTATTTATTTGGTGTGCTGGTTGCTGAAGTGGAGAGCTCAGCCTGAGGAACAGTAGCTTCCAAATGGCCTCAATAATAATGAACAGCCAGTAAATAATGAAACGAGAGTGATTTTTGGTGTTCACATTTTTGTTCATAGTTCAACTTTGATGACGACACAAGGAAAAAGGCCTATAATATATATGTATATAAGTGGATATACATTCACGTTGCATATAGTTAACTAGTGGGCGTTTATTGGATCTGGTGCATAATGCTGATTAATTACATGTTAATCCAAGTAACTATTCTACCCCAGTAGTTTTAAAATGATGTTATCTATTTTTTTTTTTTTTAAAAATAAAATCTTAGGTTGCGGGGTTACCAGAAGTACTCAATACATGTTATTTGGTTCAATTAGATTCCTTTAAAAGGTAGTGGGTGGTGTCATCATAAGAAAACATATCTTGAAACTCTTTCGAGAGATTTCGTATCTCATACTTTGCTTATTCCTCTAGAACAAGGCAGCAATATAATATCATTGTGGGTCTCATACATAACATAAGCCAATTATAATTAATGCTGCGTAATCATCCACTATTATCCACTTACCAGGGATGATCCTGACATGAATTTTCATTATGATATTCACACTTCTTATTCTTACAAAAATCTCAGGCATGTTTTTTTTTTTTTAATAAAATAAAAAGACAAAATGAAATTATAGTAACCAAAGTTTACAGGATACATATGGATAAAATGCTTAAATGTGACCTTAAGAAATAAGAAAATATAGATTTTGGGATAATCCTACTACTAATATCAGAGAAATAAAAAAAAGTAAAGCAAGATTTCCTGCTAGATAATATCAATGTTTGATGAAGGACCCGAAGGAGGCTTTTGATAAAACATATATCCACACAGTGACCAGTTAAAGAGGATGGAGAGCCAGATTATAGAAGGCATGTATTAATGATACAGAAGAGGGCAGCACGGTAGCATTTGGAGAGAGAGGTGATTCATTGTGTTTCCTGATTTAGTCATAGAAATTAGTTAATAGGAGAACCATTATGACAGATAACTCCATGATACCTGTGTAGAATAATGCCTCATCCTTCATTCTTAAAAAAAACCAGAAGCAAGAGGAGTATTTGTTCTGATAGGGTAATGATATTTCAATGAGCATATATCGGGTCTTTAATGATCAGAAATGAGAATCAAAGTTGAGGGAAAAAGGTGGGGTTGGCAGGCACTATTCTATCACAGTTATAGATGTACATATGGATACTCGCTTATCCAATCAGATTCGAATTCGACCCATGAATTTGGATGCAGCCGAAGGTGATGGGACTTGGTGTTTGATAATCAGCGTACAGAATCTGATTTTAGAAGATGAATTTTCCTGTGATCATATATATGTATATATGCATATCTCTTGCTGCCTAAAGCTGCTAAGCCCATGCTTGCGACAAAGGGGGCACAATTAGCGGAGGGATTCGAAGGCAGCATCCCCGTTTTTTCTAAGGAAAGTTGTAAATGTATTAAAAAACGAAAAAAATATAAATAAGAAAAAAATATATCAAAAAATATTTATGAAATCAAGTGAATATTGATGATGTAATAAGAGAGACAATTATTTTACAAATAAGTAAGGCTAAGTATTGTTAGAAATGCAGCTACATAAATTACAATGAAAGGTGGACACTCAATAAGTTCAAGTACATATATTATTTTAAGAAAAAAAGTATATTACAATAAAAATAACAATAATGTCATCTTTTTAGGACATATTTTTTGGAATTCCATCATAATTGTCTTATTACAACTACTATCAAATACATATTTTTTTAATATAAGGCACTAAACAATCATTCAACCATTTATTCCTATCCCATTACGAAGTTCAGTTTTGATATATTAAAGGTAGACACTTAATTTAAGGATGAACAATCATTTAAACATGTATTATTTTTTTAAAAAAAACAAAAATTATGTGGGTCCGCCAATGCTTGCGTCATCCATTGGGAGCTGGTGGTGGTGGGGTGTGTGTGTGTGTAATTCCCCACCAGAGTTATCTTCAGGGAGAAAAATATACTAAGGCCCTGTTTGTTACAACGAAAAATATACCAAGGCCCCGTCATCTTTGATGCTTTTGTGTGTATGTGTGGAGCCTCTCGCTAGTTCTTCAGACCCGGGAATAAATTCGAGGCACATGGGTTTATATACTCAACCTTTAAGTAAAATAAAGAGCCGATGAAGTGTCAGTTAATGTCTCGTGCCTGAATTGTGCCAGAAGTTGAATAGTTTGATTTCTTAATTACATGAACAGGATATTCTTCATGGGATTAGATTCCTGTTAGGTTCAGCATTTTCTTTTTAGGTTCAAATCATTCCATGCCTTCAAGCCTGGTGGAAAAACCTCACCATGAGGACGAATCTGTGCCTAAAATTGAAGAGTCATACAGGCATTAATGTTGTAAGATATCATCCTTGATTCCAAGTACAAAAGTCCTTGTCAAGTAACCAACCCTATACTCCCAAGGGAGTGTTTCAAGAATTTCGATCGGCATTAATGTTGTAAGATATCATCCTTGATTCCAAGTACTTTTGTGTTAAATTCTTCCAAAAAGTCCTTGTCAAGTAACCAACCCTATACTCCCAAGAGAGTGTTTCAAGAATTTCGCTTAAAACTATTCTAGTTTCTATTCATGCAGCATGCAGGTAATATTGTTAATCAAAGTGGTCAACGTAATCACCAAGAATCATTTCCTATGTTAGTGGTCGAATCCTTATACCTTTACGATAGTTTATGCCTTAATACTCTACTTAGCTCCAAGTATTCAGGCCTGATTCCCTTTTGCTGGGAAATTGTGCGTCTGATAAAAAGATGGATATAACGATAAATCTCAACTCTCTTTATTACAACTGAAAAATCATGCCTTGTACGGTGGATAAGGTTACTTTGTTCAAGTACCAATGAAATGAATTAACTAGGTGGGAAGATAACTAGTATCAGAAGCTCAAAATGAGATTTTTCCTGGAATGATTCGACCCTCGATGCTTTCTCATCTGAAGTTTTAGGTCAACACTCTTAATCTTAATCCCTGGATATGGATCACTCTTTTTCGATTTGTTCTCTTTTAAAAGAAGCCACTGAACCGATAAGGCTGTCTTGTTTCTTATGATATCGAAGACAGATTGAGTGTTTCTGCAATCTCTCAATTCTCATTTAAACAAAGATAACAATTTGTCACAATTAAGTTACATCACGGATACAAAGGCCATTTGTCTCATACTAGTCTCTTAACCAAAACGCAACCACCTCTCGTTACAAGTAAAAAATTACGGGGGATCAAGCTACAAAAATCCCTCTCGCATCATAGCAGTTATTGTTGTTCTCTGTTTTAGTCTCTACTGGTTTCAGTCTTTCGGAACACTAATGGCTACCGCAGGAACAGATTCTTTTCTGGCTTCATCCTCTTGCATGTCTATGTCATTTTCTTCAATACCTTCCAGAACAGTCTGCATCCTTCCATTTTGTACTGTGCATCCTTTGATTGTTTGTGGGATTAATATCTCCGCTTCTTTCTCTTGGTTCTCCTTGTATTTCCCCCATAGAACAGAGTACAGACCCACTACGATCAATATCGATCCAATCACTCTGTAATAAAAAGCGCATGAATTTACATTAGTCGCTGTAAAACTGTTCAACTGGTTACAAATTAACTTTGTGATATCGATGCTTTACAGAGAGATAAAAAGCATTATTGTTTGTGATGAGGAAGAGAGACAGAACTTTAAATGAGCACAATGATAGAAAGTAACATCACTTTGATGGACGACAGAGCGTGTGGTAATAAGAAAACGCATGAAAGCGAAGTTTCTGCTGAATTTTAAAGTTTGATTTAGAGAGAGATGTTGAATTACCCTCCAAGGTAGATTTTTTCAGCGAGTATGAAAGCTCCCATCACGGCAACGATGATCATCATCAATGGGCTAAAAGCAGTAACAAAAACAGGCCCTCTTTGCTGCATCACAATCCCTTGAACATAGTAGGCAATGCCTGAAGATATTATACCCTGTTCACCAAATTAAGCATAGCTTTTATTAATCCCACTCTCTTAATTAAATCTCAGAAAGTTAGTGAGAGAGAGAGAGAGAGAGAAAGAGACTCACAGCATAGGCTGCAGCAAATAGATTCATGTCCCAGCCAATATTCCAAGCCGAGGGATTGTGTTCCATCACGAAAGTAACAGCGATTGACTGAAGCGTACCCATACCACACACTAGTGCTGTGAGGGAGAGCTGAGCAGAGTATTTCCTTAACGCCACTGCCTGTATACATAATAACATCCCAAAAGGGATTTCAATTTCCAACTGCTTCATAGTACAATACAATGAATTGGAATAGGTTTGAATTGTTGTGTTTTGGGTTACCTGAAGGATGAAGAAAGAGGCCCAAGCAAGGGTAGCAATAATGAGCAGAATAGAACCCTTAACCCAATCATGTTCGGCTGAGTCAGAGGGGTTAACTGGCTCATAATTTTTAGGACGATGCATGTACTGGCTCCAGAAGAAGTCCATGGCTTGACCTTTGTACAACGTCATCAACATGGCCCCGGCAATAGTTACTACGGTTCCTATCACTTTCGCTATGCATCGAACTTTTCGCAGGTCCACCTTCTCCATCCTAGTTTATCCAACGCCATTGTCAGATGAGAGCAACAAGAAATGAACAGGTAAATTTTAACTGATTCTGTCAGGGAATTTAATAACTACCTGCAAACAACAGCCATCACAAATGTCATCGCAGGGAGCATGTTGCTTATCGCACACGAGTATGTTGGGGATGTAAATTTCAATCCCGCGTAGTACAAGTTTTGATCAATCACAGGCCTACAGAAACAGAGGAAGCCAACATTCAATTAGAAACACTTGCAACACAAAAATCTTCAATTTCAGGAGGGATGGAGAAAATTAAATTACTAACCCGAGAAGACCCAGCACGAAAATTTGCATGAACATGAGAAATGTCATCCTGGGCCTTACTTTTCTGCACGAGTATATAAGAAGAAGAAGAAGATCAGAATATGAACTGGATAAGTTTCAATAATTCTTAATAAGATAAAAGGGAGAGTAAACTAAATACCTTTCAAGAACAAGAGCAAACGGAGCGATGGCTGCAGTGGCGAAGGCATGACGATAAACAACAAGCACGTAATGGCTCATCCCTCGATTGAGAGAGACCTTAGTGATTATGTTCATGCCAGCGTATCCAAATTGAAGAGAAATCATAGCAATATAAGGCTTAAACCTCTCAAGGAAACTCCCACAACAACATTTATTATTCCCTTCCATCTCCCTCTCTCTGTTTTCTTTGATGGATTCCTAAACACCACAGAGGAGTTACACACACAATTGAACTTGTTAGTGTCGCTCCTAAGTGTAAAACGCAGGTCTTCCTTCGTATTTATAGGCCTTACAATGCAAGCGTGCGAGAACTTTGCTGATCTCAGCTTTACACGTGACTTAGCAATAATTTGAAACTTGTACGTGGATGGATAGATGAAGGAAGAGGAGATGAGTTTGAGACGGGAACCATTTATGAAGATGGGAGTAGTAGTGTAAGGTGGGTGGGTCCCCCAAATAAAAAGAAAGGATGGTGAATGGTGACGACAATGATATTAGTGGGAAGTGGGGACTAGTGTTCCAGTATAATTTATTATGAGAATGCATTTTGCACGACGCGGCGATCAAACTTCTTCTTCCATACCCTAATCCACCGGAACAGTGTCCCGACTTGGACACCTCTTTCATTCTTGTTTCCTTCTCAATCCATCTCTCTTTCTCTTTCATTAAACGGACCATCCTCCTTTTTCATATTCTTCTTTTAACACTTATCACATAATAAAGCTGAATCGTCTATCTCTATTTTTGATAACTTCAATCTTAAACCACGCCAAACATATGCATGGAGTATTATTTTACACACTACAAACTAAACTAGATCTCATATTCCATTATTGTGTTACAAGGTCAACTTGCATTTGGTAGATTTTCTATCATGATCATCAGTTGCTTCTTGACCCATACACATATATACACATATAAGTGTGTCAATTTGGTCACAATAATTTCGATTCAAGTTGGCGCGTCACTTGTACAACGTTGGAAGATGCATATATGCTGTATGTAGACTTTGAATTATTGTCATCCCCACAATAATCATCCCATATATCATATGTGTGTTTTCTGCAGGTTCAATATTTCTGAGATGTGATATATGAATCTTAGTTTCATTGGAAAATTCAAAAGTTTTGGTTGGGAATTATTTCCTTTTCATAATGTTATATATATATTATTAATTTATTTGTGCGAATCCTCTGTGTCGTGCTCTCCTGCCGACCACCTTTCTACGTACTCTATCTTCCTCTCTTACTTTTTTTTGTTTCTTTTCAATCTTGCTTTCCTTTTGTTAATTTCCCATATTAATTTTCAATATAAAGATGACACATTATATTATAGTCACGTTGTTGCTGTAGTCTCCATCGCTCTTAACATTTAGTGTCTCGTGATTAATCACATTTCACAGACTAGCTGCTAGCTAGAATTAACGTAGAAGAAAGGTTGATCGTGTTCTAATTTGTTGCCCAGTTGCCACTACAAAAAGATTTATCCACCTCCTACACCACAATCAATAAAAAGCATGAACCCCAATTTTTTTCCGCACCCCTGTCTCTCAAAATAACAAAATTTATTTTGTGATCAATCATACTTTGTGATCTGCATTCTACACTGCCTTTTAATATTATTTTGCCATGTCATCGTGAGTCATGATATAAAGTCATCAAGTGGAAGGCATGGTGCATTATAGATTTAGAAATAAGGAGAATTAATTTCTCATTTTAATTATCCATAAATGATATGTGTTGATAATGGCATATTTTATTTTCTACTGATTGCTTGGTGTGATCCCATATGTGTATAATAATATAAAAGCTATGAAATAAATATGTGGCAGAATTTTCCTTCAAGTCAAATTTCAAATAGAGGGAAATTTAAAAGAAAGAAAGAAGCTAGCTAGCTAATATAGCAAAAATCTAGCTACAAGTACACAAAGCGAGGATGCCCACATATATGTGGAACAGAATTTCCACAAAAACGTCGGAAGTGACTGATTGGAAGTGGTCACAACCATTTGTCTGTTCAGACTGCTGAAGCTCTTAACAAAGGAAAAAGAGAACCAACATGAGCACGTGCTTAATTGCTTGCTTTTATCTTCTGTGTTCACCCTTGGATCGTATCTATATATGTTTTCTCTGCTTAATTAGTAACTTAATTAGTACAAACCGAAGTTTCATGCATCAATCTATAGCTTATGAGCCAATCGGAAGGGTTTTGGTTCCGGCGGAGACAATCTGATATATAAATGCATGCGTGTGATTGCAGAAAAGACCACTTAATTACTAGTGGATAATCATCTGGTCGCGGCGGAAATCAAGTGTGGTATTATATATGTCATATTGTGGTGTGTCCAAATGGCAATTTGATGTCCATAACTTAAGCTTTAATCTTTTGCACTGACAGTGATATATAAACTATTCCCACTAAATTGTCAAGAAAGTAAAATCTTAGTTGCTTGTACGTTTCAAAATCCTATGGTAGTACTCGATCTTTTTTTGCGGGAATGGATGTAGCAATTGATCCAAAGTAGTTAATTTTATTGTATTATATTATTTCACAAAACTCTGCACAATAACGTAAGTGTTTCGATAGCAATTAATCATTTGATGGTGAGCTAGCAATAGCTGTGCTGGTACCCTTCTTTCTGTTAACAAATACTATTTTCAGTCTTAATTATACGAATATTTTTATAGTGTAATTTATCCTACAAAATTATTCCTATAATTAGGATTGAAGAGAGTAATTACTTCATCTAATGGTTAATTCATTGAGAAATGCAAATTTTGTATATACTATCATTTACTGGCTATAAATAAAACCTAACCAAAAGCTGCCAATAATATATGACATGATGTATGTAGTACATATTTGACACTGATCTATCTGACGACAAAATAATCATTAATGCGAAACATATCATTTTATTTGTGTCCTTGTTAATTATAGCCACAGAAATTTTGAGTCCGAACATGATTTGTTAAATGATATTTGTATCCCAATAATAAAGAAATGCACTAGGGTTTTCCATTTCTCAATTTGCCAACCAAAGCATAAAGCCCCCTTCCATATGGGGGAAAAATTAAAGCATATATATACTGTTTCTCAGCTTTAATCATTTCCTCCTCCACAAATCTCTGAGAAACGAAAAAATAAAAAAATCCAAGGCCACAAATTTCATTAAGAGACAAGGCTATATATCCATGATCAACAAGGATATCGTAGTTGTACAAGGTGGTCACCCCATAAATAGATAATACTCACACTTTGGCGGTTCAAAGCCAAATCCACATAACTTAGGGCCTGCAAATGCAAAATGGGAGGAAGCAGCCTTGATGGCTAATGTCAGCCAAGGCACAAAAACAGTGATTCAGGCAAAGTGGAGAGCACAAATGGGGATCTAATCACTAATCACCAACCAATCATCACAATGTTTGTCCCCAAATACGACAATGAATAGTTAATCTCTCACACACACACACACTCTACGTCGACGTCCAACATAGTTCGGTGACCAACTTGATGGAATGGTCTCATCATATCAGCTGATCTTTCACAAGGACATCATTGGAATGTTCCTCTTTTCCTTTTTATAATCCTTTTTAAGTTTATGAAATTCACGCAATACCAACTAGTTATAAAAGGTTAAAAGAGAGGCGACGACAAGAGCAATTGGGTTGTAGGGTATATCCTTTTAGTAGCAACAACATAAGAGCAAGTGGTTTTATGAGGCTGTAATGTTGGAATTTGCTGAGCCAATGAGGTAGCCAATGATCGTGCTCTCTGGCCATATTTAAGGGCTTGTGTTTTTTTCGCCTTCACTTTTCTTTTAATTAAATATCTTTGCCATTGAGGTTATAGGCTTTTTTATGACTAGGGTTTTGCTTTTATATTCCACTAGCTGAGAAAGAAAGAAAGAATAGTAATATGGGCTGTGATATGATGGGGATGGAGGTTCCTTCTCACAGCTATCTGAATATATATCGTTAGTGCTTCTGAGTTTGCTAACACTTTTTTAATTGTTTTGGCTTGTCGCCTTCTGAAGAGATGGCAAGTTGGATTAGGTTGGAAAATTTTAAGAAGGGCCAAATGCTTGCAAGGAGAGCGCACTAGTGCACGAGCAAGGAATCAAGACATATAATTTATGTTTCCACGTACATGATAAATTTTCAATAATCTTTACACTACTGCATAACTAGTTTCATTCATACGTACATTCCAAGTTGTTATTGATATGTATATTATGTTTTAAGTTTCCAAAATTCGTAAAAACCAAAAGAATTTAAATTACTTTCTACTTCAGCTTATAGCTAGTGGTTTGTTTTATCTGATTCAATACTCTATCCCCTTTAATTAGATGATATATATATATATATAGGCCTTAAATTATGACTGAAAAAAGATTGAAGTTATTTAGAAGATTATAGCTAGAGTATTGCATGATAATATACGTCAAAATTATGACATTTCATCTAGTTTATTTTATTATTGCACATGGCTTTGATTTTTTGCTATGCGAGTTGACAACGTAAGCAGGAGAGCGATGGGAAAAGTTTCCAAATAATATCATAATATATGAATATGTTATTTAAAGTAGATGATAACTAAGTGTAGGAATTGTCTAATGGTAATAATTATAATAATATATGGTGTGTGTATTAATAATATCGTCTCAGCAATTATGATTGTGGCCCTTCCCATACATAGCAATGGCACGCGCCAAGATGAAAGAAAGTCTTCCCGCAGGGACCGGCATGCCTTAAAAAACCAAGAAAAAAAAAGAGAGGGGGGGGGGGGGGGGGGAATCAGAGAGAGAGACCCACATCAATATTATCTTATGCTATATATATCTTAATGGACATTCATATATACTTACTTCTTGTTTGTGCTTCTTTTCTTTTCTTTTTTTTTTTTTAAATTTATATTATCATCCAGTATCCCTTGTTTGTGGCTTCCCTCTCAATACAAGTGTCTTCTCTAAGAGATAAACTTAAGACTTAAAGAATTTAGCGGGACTTTATAATACTAAACCAATTCTACATTAATGAATTCCTTAAGCTCATATACTTTGTATACCACTGTTCAAATTTTGGCATGATTGGATTATTTTTCTTAAATAATGAACAAGTGTTTGAAGTTTGTTATAGCGAACGCGAAGACCTTACTTTTTTTTTGGATTTCTTTTCGGGCAGACTTTCAATCAATTTGTGTTGGAGTCAAATTAATGTTCTAGAATATAAAATTTGTGTGGTATTCATTCTAAAATAATGAAGCAAATATTTTAAGAAAAATTGAACGAAAATAAAAATAAAGTCGAAATGATACGTTATTTCTTTAATTGTAAAACCATGGAATGATTTTATTTATTATTAAAATTCAAATTTAGATCAAAAAAGATAATATTAGTTTATTTAAATCAAATGATTTGAATTGAATTCCTTTGGACTGATGCACTCAACTCGATCAAGTGGTCAATTTCAGTCAAAACGTGGAGGGACAAGGCAGAAAGAATGGTCTTTTCCATGTGGGTGAAAGACCCTTTTTGGTGAAAACAAAAATTAACATGAAGAGACTTTAAACTATATGATAATATTTGCAAATTTTGTGTGCATTCAACTTAAGTTTGCAGCTTTCAGAAACAAGCACACCTAAAAGCGTTTCACTTTTTTATCCCTTATTTATTCTTTTTCCACCCCCAACAACACTTTATTAGTCCCAATAAACCTGAAATGATGAACGGGACCAACAATACTACGGAATGACCCGCCCTTTATTGCAATTCCTTTAACTAACTTTAATTGCTCTCTATACATCTCAAGTTTCGAAAACTTCCAATTCGTGTAATAAAGATAGTGTCTATGATTGAAACGCATTTTCTCTCAAAAAGCTATATATATATGGTCAAAGATCCAAAAATAATAAAAGTCTGTGTTAGCGAACGAGAACGAATCATTGCCATCAATTATTTATCCAAAACCAAGTCTCCATCTTCTTTACTGCCTAATTTAATACGAATCATGCACTCATGCCCCCTCTTAAATTATTAATGAACCTCTATTATTATTCATTCACTTTCTCTGAGAGATATATATTCTTTATTAGCTTCCCGCCTCGTAATGTCTTTTTTCATGTATGTACGTGCATGGAACTCTAATGAAAGAAGCTTAATGTTGAAACCCTAATTAATAAGGAAGACGCAAGTTGATTGAGTCCTTTATGAATTGTGATTGAGTTCCAGATTGTTTAAAACACACTTGGATCATAAACTGATAAACTTTGATTTACTTTGTTGGTGCCGAGAACATCTCTTTCTCTCTCTGTTCTTTTCCTCCTCCTTTTTGTGTGTGTTTAATTTGCTGTACTAATGACTTTATTTCTTTTCAAAAAGGCAAAAGTGAAAAGCGATACGATACCTTGGACCGAAACAGTGATTCTAATTGAATTTTTCCTTGTTATCATACTCGATACAATCATACATAACGCTTATGATTACCCTCAAATAGTATATTACGTGCCTATGAATATATATATATATATATATATATATATATATATATATATATATATATATATATATATATATATATATATATATATATAGTCGGTATATTAAAATAGCACAAGGCATATAAGTATTATATATACAAGCAAGCTAATATTTTTTTTTGCTCAAAACAAGCAAGCTAATATGAACGTTAGTGCACTGTAGGAGAGATGTATTTTAATTTATCAACATCTATAGAAATAATATTCGACAAGTTGCTTAAGACTTTGCTGCGAAGTATTCAATAATGATTAAAACTTCTTGTGTTCTGTGGCGGATTACGGCAAAATTTAATTTATATGCGTATTATTGGGGTTAAGTTGCATCCAGAACTCTAAAATATTTTGTGGTTCATTTAAGATCAAGTATTTTCTTAAATACATCCAACATCTGAAAATATTTTATGACTTATCTAATAGCTTAAAGCATTTAAAAAAAAATTACGGCTAAAAAAAAAAGTTAAAGCCTTAAAGGTGTCGAACACTTTCATTAGAAAACTTGAGTTAATGAAGAAGTTAAAATTGCAAAAAATATACTTTATTGGCAATTTTAAGAATTAAGATTTTAAGATAAAAATTTTGCCACAAAATACTTTAGGTTGCTGATATGCCTTTAAAAAATTTTAAAATAATAAATGAATAACCAAATACTTAAAAATATTGGACTCACCTTAACATTTAATTATTTTAGTCAAATCAAAAAGAGATTTACCCGGGGAACAATTCAAACACTATCTCTGATCTCTTGTCCCTTCACAAATTTTTAGAGCCCACACTACGGTAAAGCGCGATGATATTGATTGTTAAACGTGCATGATCTCAGTTCATTGGATGCCACTGATTTCTTGGATGAGTTTTTATGCAAAATTGAAATTCTAATCTTTCTTTCTCTTTTCGATGAAACTTTGTAGCTTTGAGTTACGTACTTTCCGATTCTGCTAAAGATCTCTGTACAAATATATATATATTTATATCATAAACGGTTTTGAAATGATCGCTGGTATATATATAAATCCAAAGGCTGTTGTTGCATATAATAGAATGAATTTTGACATTTTAAAAACGAGGTTTCGAGCTCGTATGAAAACAAAAAAAAAAAAACAATATTAATTAGGAGAGCTACTCCGATTGGCCATGCTAGAATTTCATCAGATAACCATCATTAAACAAAACTGAAGGCTCGTTAGATTTATTTCTTTCGGGCTAATGTATATACGAAGAAGGATGGTTCGATTTACTTGTAGTTTTTAAATTTATTTTTATTATAGTTTTCAATTAAAATACAATCGATATATTTTTATCTAGCAACGCGTTGACAGGTGGATATATAAATGAGTAGTCAACTAATTAATGAAACAATGATGAGTAGTTTTTTCCCCCTCCTTCTAAGGGTTGTTGTTGTTGTTTTTTTTTTTTTTTAGTTGGTTTTTTCCTTCTAAATAAGTTCTAGTTAACAACAAACCAAAATCACATAATTATTGCCATAATATGATTAAAGAACAGTATATTTATCGTATAAATGAATATAGGGATTCATATGTGTTGTCTCGATTTGATATGTATGGGTTTGTTTAAAAAACGATTTTAGATTATTTCCAATTACTCCCCTAGTCTTTATTATAAGACATATAGAGTTTGTATTGATTCTAAATATAAGATATAATTTTTTTTTAATTTTTCAATTTACTTCTATTAATACCCCTCAACGATAATTAAAGAGAAGAGAGTATATGAGAATTAAAAAAGATAATCACAGCGTTTTAGAATATACATGTCATATTAACTAATATAATTATCTTCCTCAATCTAACCAAATTAGATAAGTATGTTTTATATTTACGACGGGAGGAGTAATTATTTATTTAACAACACTTCTAAAAAAATGACTTTTACTTTCCTGAAAGACGTCCTTTTTGAAAAAGTAAAGTAAAAAATAAGAGCAATGATATTTTTATAATTATGTGGGGGCTTTTAACGTCCTAATTTTGAAAAAGGACACCAAAAGTAACTTTTAATATACTATTTTAAAATTAGAACTTCTGAACAATGGACTTTTGACGTCCTAATTTAAATTTAGGACGTCAAAAGTGAATCCTGACTTCATTTTTGACACCAAAAGCAGTATTTTTAGCGCCCTAAGTATTTTTTAGACGTCAAAGTCATTTCAATTGGCATCCTAATTAAATTGGTTTTAGGACGCCAAATCAGCCCATCCCATGATTTTGTGTGTGTGTGTGTGTCAAAATATGACAGCCCATCCCTCGATCTCATTCTCTCATTTCACCATCTCTTTCTTGACTTCACTTATCGTCTTAGTCCAAGCTCATCGTCCCAACTTGCCATCGCTCACTCACCGTCCCAGCTCAGATCAAGCGTAGAATGAACCTCGTTGTTCGTGATGTTCATAGCTCCTCGGTCGAGTTCGTCGATTTGGTCAGCTTCTCGGTCGAGTTCATCGAAACCTCACTCTTTTGTCCCACCCTTTCCTTCCTTTCCTCTTCGAAACCGTCGCGTCCGACCAGTTTTTCGGTCGAGTCCGTCAATTTGTACTATAATGCTGTCGATCTTCAGGTTTGTCAATTTGATTGGATTTTGTGTTTGCTTTTCTTTTGATTGTTAGATTTGTTAATTTGATTGTTAGATCTGTATTTTTGATTCCAGATTGCCTTTGATCTGTATTGTGATCCATATTATCACATTTTTCATGTGCATTCTATTATTTAGCTGTATCCGCTTATTGTTGATTGTTGTTTTATTATTCTTGCTGATTCTTCTTCCATGGCCAACCCCCTCAAACCTGAGGTTTGAGCCGGGTTTTTTTTTTTTTTTCATTAAAATTAACAATATGGCGTCCGTAAGTGTTCACTTTTACGATGCCGTAAGACTCTACTTTTTACATCCCTAAATAAGCGTTCCCGAAGAAAAAGACATTGAAATGGTGTAAAGACAGACATTATAATGTGGTAGTGCAAAAACATACCATGTCAACAGAAAAAATTTAGTCGTAATTAAAAATTGATCGAAGAACATTAATTGCGGACTGGAAGCGTGTATTTGCTTCTTTTTTGTCGCCATACCCATCTGACACGTCAATTTTGGATCCATGCATAAGTACGTGTCATCCTTTTAGCCAAGACAATAGCACGGATTAAATAGTAGGAGACCACGACTTTTATACATATATTCAATAATATTCCAAATATGTGAAAATTTATTCTCCAAAAACGAACGATCGAGGCCGAGTACTAGTAGGAATACAGGCTACTCTATTTCAAATGTGAAAATGGCACCTAAACAAAGTGATAAGGCAGATATGATAGAAAACCAATCGTTTTCACGTAAAGCACAAGCATATTTATTAGGACTTTGATAAGCATATGTAGTACTGTACGTGCATGCAATAATTGCAATGAAAAAAATTGATAACATCGATATCATAGATATATAAATATATATACACCCAAATTCCTAATTAATAAAAAAGAGGTTTCGTGAAGTTTGTAAATACCATATACCACCAGATTGAACACCCTCTAACACGAACAATGTCTCTCTCTCCTGTTTCCCGAATTTTGATATTTGTGTCAATTATAAGTTGTAGGGACTGATAACACGTACATGTATCATTTGAAAGAAATTTCAAATTCTTGTAGCATAATTAATTTGATAATTAGCAAGCTAGATACTATAATTATATAGGTATTGATAGCTGATTTTGTTCCTAACACTTCTAATCCAAATTTACACGTCTTCATGGGTCAGCTTCTGATAACATATATATAATTAATCCCTACGATTAAGGCCTTGTAAATCCTGACGATCTATCGTTATTAAGAAAAGAATGGCTTACTTTAGCTAACAACTGAAGCATCTTTTCACCTACTACTTATGAACATCATTATTTGTTTCACAAAACAGACAAAAATAATTATATGTAGTTATAAAAGCTGTATATATAGTGAGTCCAGTCCAGTCCAGAACTCCATTAATCAAATTAAAACCACGGAAAGAGTATTATGGGGCTGTGTTGCTTCAGGCATATTAAATGGAGTTAGCTAGATTTGTGGAAAATGCCAGTGCTAGCTTCTCGTTAATGAAGGACCATGACAATGTTTTTATTTTATTAAAAGAGATATCGAAATTAAATTAATGGATGGAGATCTAGATAAGCACTATTTTACCTAAATTGAAGAATTTTTGTAATTAAGATAGAGGTGTCATTTCTTTTCGTGTGGTCGGGGACCTCCAAAGAAGTCTTGTTGTTTTCTTATCTTCAACCTAAAAAATAAACAACTCTAACACTAATAATATATAATAGCCCACTAAACCAATCATAACCACACGATTAGCATATTTCGCACCATCGTTTTTCCACAGGCAATCCCATTATCTACGTCATCTTGGCACGCCTCTTTCAATTCATAGTTTTTAATTGTACATATGATCGAACATGTCGAGGGACCCCTCTCCAAATACTTTCAAGAAAACCTATTAGCCTCTTCATTGACAACGACACATGTGGAATCACTAGTATATACTCCCTCCGGTCTTAATTATAAGAGCTAGTTGACTTTTTTGGAGAGATTAAGGAAGCTAACTAAATTACTTTAGAATATTTTTATTTTATTTTTTTTCTTCAAACTAATTAATTTAACTAATAAACTAATATATAATCAACGAATATACAACATATAAAATGATTAAGTAACTTATTTAGCTTCCTTAATCTCTCCAAAAAAAGTCAACTAACTCTTATAATTAGGACCGGAGGTAGTAGTTCACAAAATTAAACAACCTTAATTTGTGTGCCTTTTTCTACTCGAATAAATTTACCAACATTTTAAATAATTATGTAATGAATGGATTAGATTTTTTGAGAATTATCTCAAAATTTATAGATTCGTTGAACCAACAGTCCAATATACTGAATAAAAGAAAGAAACGATTGGAAAGGTTTTAACTTATCTTTGCCTTGCTTTTTATGTTCTCTCGATTTTCCTTGTTATTGCGTGCCTGTCTTCTTTTATTTTCCCTTTTTTATCACGATTGCATGCCTATCCTTGGTTTTTTAAAACAATTATCAAATTATATTACTGGTTAATTCACACAGAAATTTGTCAGGCTCAAATAAAAGTACTATAAGATTCTTTTTCTTTTTTTTCCCCTTTTTTCTTTGGGCTTATAGTAT
Source organism: Acacia crassicarpa (assembly GCA_034222035.1). Classification (NCBI taxonomy): domain Eukaryota; kingdom Viridiplantae; phylum Streptophyta; class Magnoliopsida; order Fabales; family Fabaceae; genus Acacia; species Acacia crassicarpa. The sequence goes on along the minus strand of JAWXYG010000002.1, from coordinate 63,053,969 downwards.
TCTTTAACTGCCATGCTGTACATTAGCTGAGTGGGGTTGAGCCTGCGAAAAAATGGACGATATTTCATTAGAACAGGCTCGACCTGATTTTTCATAATTTGGGCTGGGATGGGCCTGATCATGCAATCAGAGAAAGCTGCTTGGGCCTGATCCATGTAATATAATAAACCCAGGCTCATTTTAAAAAATGAGGCTGGACATATAACTAATTAAAAGGGGGGAGCCAATGATGGGTTGAGATAGTTGGTTAAGGCTTCGCCCTTCACCCTAAAAAGGAGGATGTTCAATACCCGTTGGTCAATGTGAGGGTCTCATTGGTGGGCGATCTGTAAATATCTCTCTAAGCGCTCTTTTAAGCCTGGAGGTATGCCTTGACTCTGATGGGGTACCAGTGTCTACCCCCACCTAAACTTTCTCTTATCAAAAAAATTAAAAAGAGGGAAAAATACCACTAGAACTTTGCTTTCATGAGATGATAATTAAAGAAAAAGTAAAACGCACCCTCGCTTACAAATAATCCACATTTGTTGACTTTTAAGATCTTGATAATCTCTTACAGCTGTAGTGACTGGCAGAGATATTCTTACCAGCACAAGCTATGATTATAATTTAAATGTTTAATATGAGGAGCAAGACAAAGTCATTCGTTTGAGTAAACTATATTTTTTTAAAAAATGTTTGGTCTGCACATGTATGTATGTGAAACCCTAAATCCTTTTGTTTTGGCTGAACTTGGAGAGGAAGAGTCAATTCGTATTAGAAAATTGCCACTGTGTTCCGCAAGGGCATCATCAACTTTTTTTTTTGAAGTCTTATCCGGTGCGGCACTATACTCATCTCTAGCGATGATTAACGACACAATCACAAGCTCGATCATGTGCGTGCGTAAGGCTACATATATAGGTCGATATAATCGAGAAGCGGTTTCAATTCTTGTCAAATGGATTATGTGTCTTGTATTGAAAGGAGGCCTGGCTGTACGTCACAGTCATGTGCCAGGATACACAATTGTGGGTGTTTACTACCCGCGAGTTATCAATTCCACTTTTCATGTACTAACACTATCAGATGATGATAAATGGTTTGGTTAGGTTGTCATATATCGTACAAGTTATTTTGTAATTGGACGTACAGTCATGACTTGGGATGGTCCATCTCGAGATTTTATCTTGTATGCTCGATCTGCTCTCCCAGTTTATGATGAGATGCATGCATGTGGCAGTAGTAAGCGATGAGAGGGAGAGACATGAATACCTGTCTAGTACTTAAATCCTTCATTTTAACACGTACGGTGAATAGATAGAGCAGAAGCAGACAAAGACACAAGACATTCCAGTGCTTCAAGAACTTCTCAAAAAAACAAACTAGATCCAAAGCAAAAAGAGAAACAGGAGCACCGCTTCCCACAAACTTATATAATTACTTGAAAATACCAGGGGCGCTGTAATTAAAAAGGTGGGAGGATATTGTATATATTACTGCTCTTTTCACAAAAAATGGGATATGATGAACAGACGAAACTTCCATTTTCACCGCTTGTTTCTTAAACATTTTTAATCCCAGTATTATCGCTGCTAATGATAGGAATATATCACCCTACTATTTGAGTTGGAACCAATTCAAACGGTTGTCTGTTTGTGAAAGAAAAAATAAAAAAAGATTCATCCTTGACAGTTGACACCCCAGTTAAATATCACCAGTATAATATATAATCATCCGTCTGCGGACTATAATTTTTGACCTATATTCCAACCATCTCTACAATATAATGGCATATACGATTCATTTATACATAAAGCTTAGTTGTTAGTTTTTTCAAAAAAAAAAAAAAAAGAAATTCCATTTGGTGCTTAATATAAGACATATTTTTTTTTATATTTTTCAATATTTTCCTAATTTACCCTTATTGATACTCCATTAACAATAATCAAAGAGCAAACGAAATGAGGGAAATAAGGAATATGACTTAGTGTTTTGAAAAATACATATTATATTAACAAACTAAACTAATTTCTTCAAGTTAGTTAAATATATCTTATATTATGAAGTAAAAGGAGTACTACTCTATTATTTATAAGTAGTAGGGAAAATCTTACCCAGGCCCCAAGGACTAGAAAAAATATAAAAAAGTCATAGTGTATGTTTATCTATAAACAAAGTTGTAGTGTAAATTCCTCTATAAAAAAAGTATCCCTTCTGGTCTTAATTATAAGATCAAGTTGATTTTTTTGAACAACCTAAGGAAACCAATTAAATTACTTTAGAGTATTTTTTTCTCCAAACTAATTAATTTAACTAATAAACTAATATATAATCAATAAATACACAACATATAATATGATTAAGTAATTTATTTAGTTTTCTTAATCTTTTTTTAAAAAAAGAAAAATCAAACTGATCTTATAATTAGGACTGGAGGAGGTAGTATAAACTAACTACAATACAAGTATATGTGCATTAATCCTATATTTTGTACAAGTATAATCTTAAATGCCAATACATGCAGCAGTATTAACTAAATGTTGTATTGTCCCTTCTTATTTCTGCGTGCTCCCTCTGCTTACATGTGACAAGATTATCACTAATTGATTTTAATTTTTTCCAAACATTAGATACATATGCAAATCCTTATTCAAGTCTTCCTCATTGAACCTAGTGCTTTGATTTCGACCAAAAAAAAAAAAACCTAGTGCTTTGCTCATACGATGCCTGGCCCGTCCATTTCAGCATGTGCTTCCTCTATTCAGTCAATGTTAGCAATTAATGCTCATACCAATTATGGAAGGTTTAAAAATTGTTTTGGGAGACCATGATGATGGAGGGAAATCTACAACAAAAAGATGTGGCTTACAAGGAGGTCTTTCGGAATGAAGATGTATTGTCGTAAGGTGTTGTTCCTCTTCTGATTGAACTTCTTATATGACGTATTTGTGATTGTTTGTTTACGTTAAGCCAGGCTATTGTTTTTGTTAATTTTTTCCATTTTCGCGTACAGTGCGCTTAAGTTTAAAGAATGCAATGTTACATAATACGTAGTTTATTGTTTAGTAAAAGCTCACCGTGCCGTACGGGTAGCACCAGCGCATGCTCGTTTTATTTATATACGTAGGCCACAAAATCGTCCTTATATGCGCAGGCATGATTCACAGCTTATCATCTCCTGACTTAGCCTTCTCTGCCAAAACTCCAAAGCGCAAAGCCATGGATCTCTTATCCCCAACATATCTACTCTTCCTCTTCCTTATCTTCTTACTCTTCGAGTTTCTCAGAAAATCCCCCAAGAGGGGCTTCCGAAAATACCCGTTACTTGGAACTTTACCTGATTTCTTGAAGCATCGCGAACGCTTCTTGGATTGGACCACCGAAGTTCTCCGTGACTGCCCCAATAACACCTCCGTCTTCTTCCGTCCCGGCAAAGTTCGAGGCATCATTACGGCAAACCCGGACAACGTAGAGCACATGCTCAAAACCAACTTCCCCAACTACCCCAAAGGCAAACGAGTCATTAGTCTCCTCCAAGATTTCCTCGGCACCGGAATCTTCAACTCCGACGGCCAACTCTGGAAGGTTCAGAGGAAAACCGCCAGTTACGAGTTCAGCACCAACTCGCTTCGGAACTTCGTTATCGAGAATGTCACCGTCGAAATTCAGACCCGGTTACTTCCGCTTCTCTCCCAGGCCTCCGACAACCACCGGGTCCTGGATCTGCAAGACATCTTGGAGCGTTTCGCTTTCGACAACATTTGCAAGCTCGCTTTCAACTACGACCCCGGGTGTCTTGGCGGCGAGGGAACCGTCGGAACGGAATTCATGTCGGCGTTCGAGGACGCCGCCATGCTGAGTGCCGGGAGGTTCCAGTACGCCTTACCGGACGGGTTTAAAATCAAGAGGTGGCTGAACGTAGGATCGGAGCGGAGGCTGAGAGAAGCAATCATAACCGTACACAAGTTCGCGGATGAGATCATACGGTCCAGATTGGAAGCCAGGGAAACAAATCAGGACCTGGACTTATTGTCCCGTTTTATCGGAACAGAGGAGAGTTCTCCGGAATTTCTGCGAGATATCGTGATAAGCTTCATTCTCGCGGGCCGAGACACAACATCGGCTGCTCTGAGCTGGTTCTTCTGGATACTATCGTCAAGACCAGGCGTGAAGCAAGAAATAAGAGACGAACTAAGAGCAATTCGCTCCAGAAACGGGAAGAAAAGAGGTGAGGCTTTTGGGTACGATGAGCTGAAAGAAATGAACTACCTACAAGCAGCCATTTCGGAAACAATGAGGTTGTACCCACCAGTGCCTGTGGACACAAAATTATGCCTGAACGACGACGTGTTGCCGGACGGTACGGTGATTCGGAAGGATTGGTTCATATCTTACCACACGTATGCCATGGGGAGGACTGAGAGTGTTTGGGGAAAGGATTGTTGTGAGTTCAGACCAGAAAGATGGATTGAAAATGGAGTTTACAGAGGTGAGAATCCGTTTCGATATCCAGTGTTTCATGCAGGTCCAAGGATGTGCTTAGGCAAAGAATTGGCCTACATTCAGATGAAGTGCATAGCAGCTTCAGTGATGGAGGTGTTTGAGATAGAGGCACAGAATAAGGACAAGTGTCCTCAACATTTGTTATCTTTGACTTTGAGGATGAAAGGAGGCTTGCCCATCCAGGTAACCGAAAGAGACGCCTTGTACTCTGAATACTGATTTACTCTGAATAAATGCCTGTTGCCCGTTACATTGTTAGCACTGGGACGAGCTCCTCATACTATAATATAGATGAGGTATATAGTTTCATTTTGGGTTAATATAATTATTGGTGGTTTGGCTTGTATTCTGGTTTTGTGCTCTCTAGTTTTAAATCACTCCCATGTTTACTCCGTTAGAAACATTGGTCCTTATATTTTCATAAGGACCAAACACTGTTAAATTCGCAGATGTGGGATGCTGAGTGGGCAAGATGACTGTGCTTATGATTTGACATGCGATTTTTTTTGTTGAAAAAAAAAAACTAAAACGCTCAGCGTCCCAGCATCGCCGTTCGAACTGAAACTCTTCGCCGGGCTCAAGAACTTCGTCATCTTCACCAGCCACAGGCTATGTCTCTGTTTCTGGTGCTTAGGATATCACCGCTTTGTTTTGATCCGATGCTCTTGGATTTTCTTTTTTCCATCTCAATTTTTGTAAAATCCTGTAAGTCTTGTAGCTGTATGTACTTATATTTGTATATTTTGTTTATGATAATTCAGATTCAGATTGTGAGTATTTTCACTGGTTTTGATAGGGGCTTCATAAATATGTTTTGCTATCCTCTGTACAGCTATTTTAGTTTCATTATCCTTGTGAATATCAGTCAAAAATTATTCTTGGCTTATGAGAAAATAAAACTAGAACTAAGCAGAAACAGAAAACGAGCTTTAACTTATTAAACACTAAAACATTTCAGATGTTGGTAGAATTTAACGTGCGGGTATAACACCCATCAATGGATAAACAAAGAAAGAAAAGGGTGAGTTTTAGGTGGTTGGTTCTTAAAAGGCAAAAGCTGAAGAAGACTTTATGCCAAACAAAGAGGAGACATCTTCGCGATGCCTCTGATTCTGGGTTGAAAAACAGAGGCGAGTAGGTATTTGATGTGCATGTGGGGGACAACGGAGAGAGATGTAACACCTTGACTTTTGGGATTTAGAGGGTTAGTTTTGGTCTGGGAGCAGGCCAGGTAAAAGAAAATAATAACAATAATAAAAAATATATTATTATAAAACATATTTATTAAAATTGATTAATTAAATATATTATATTGATAAAATATTAAAGAAAAAAATGTAAGGAAAATATCTTCATAAAATAATCCACCCTATATTTAAATAAAAAATAAAAAAAGATGGAAGATAAAGAATAAATAAATATTATTTTTTTTAAAAAAAGACAATAATAGTAATATTCTAATAAAGGAGTCAAACTTAACCCTACTTCAATAAAACCCTCTTTTATTCTCACGCCTCTAATACTCTCAACGCTGCGTCCCAATTCCATCAGTTATAGGTGCATGTTCTGCTTCCTACCCATCTCTACTGTTGCTGTTGCTCAGAATGTGTGGCGCATATATATATATATCTATATTTCTTGAAGTCAAATTTCATATCCCACAATACTGTTGTTGCTGTATAGATATTTTATTAATTATTTCCTCATGTCTTCACCTCTTTTCAATTGATATGGCAAACTGGACCCATATCCTACTAATATTGCATCGCCTTGTATTATCCTTTGGTCTTATCCTTTTGAGGGTGTGTGTGTCTATATTACTATATATATATTTCTTTCTTTCTTATACGTTTCAACAATAAATTATGAGCCCAAGATCCTCTTCCAACCAATGCAAAACATATGTATTTCCTTAATACTTCATTCAAAAACCCTTCATCCTTTCTGGTACGCATATATGTATGTGTGTACATGTTCACTTTAGGATCCAATTATTAAAGTTCTTTCTTTTTTTTACTTCCAAGCCCAGCGAATCTTGAGGTTCATGACTTCCAAATCCTCTTTATATATATATATCCTCTTTAAAAGCGACACTTATTTTATCTTCTAGATGGGTGTATATAATTTTAAAGAATCCTTATCTCTTGTTTCAATTGTTGAAATTAAATATTTTGCCTCATAGGAAGCGCCCCCCCCCCCCAAAAAAAGTACTGTTGCTATATAAAAATAATAATATATAGTTGGATCAGAGCTAGCGTGCATAAAAATTGTATTAAATTAGAGTGTATTTTAAAGGCTTAGGAGTAGTTTTAGAGTAACTTTAAGGTAATTTTGATTAATATATATGTTAATATATAACTACATATGTGACTTTGTAGACTCTTATTGAAAGCTTTGGAGTAATTTTATGTGATTACCTATAAACTTGAAATAGAGGTAACCCTAGTTATTTTTTTTAATATAATTGTCAATTGTATATAAATGTATATATCAAATTATTTTGGGATTTGTTGTGCCCATATAGAGGGCTTAATTTAGAATTATATATTTGACTAAAATTATATTAATGAGATGAGAAACTTTTCAAGCCTGCTTGTTGTATATTAGAACTTATAGTTATGTACTTTAAAAACTCTTTAAGCATGCTTATATATGTATCATGATGAAAATATTATTTATTTTATTGTAATGTTTTGTCATTGATGCATATGAATAGTGGTACATTTGGGATGGGTTGAAGTAAAAAAGAATGTTTATGATAAGCTTTCTTTATGCTATCATTCGATGCACAATGTATGGTAATTGTCAGGTCGCTTCTTCCATGTGTTTCTTTGGCCACAATTGCATTGAAGCTATGGCACATGTGACACTTTCTTAGTTGTGTTCAAGGAGGGAAGCCATAGTTTAGATTTAAACTCTGTATCTTTGACCGGCTATATCTTAAGAACTGGTGAGCTTGAGACAATCTAACTAAATAGATAGATTTCTATTAGACTATGTGTTAGCTTGTGACTTCAATCGGCATTATAAGGATGGACGGTGATATAAGGGAGACATATTACATATTTGTTTAGTATATTATATGACATCTCTTGTGAATGATGTTTGGAAAATAAAATGATGTTCCATAGTTTTGAGACCCTTTTTGGGAAGAGATTTTGTTAACCAAATCGAGAATTGATTTGTGAAAGGTTTTATATTGATAATATTAATAAATTATCGAGTTAAACTTGATTTTTGAACCATATATTCTTGATCTTAGTTTGTATGTATATTTCTGAATAACCAATGATTACTGAGATCCTTGAATTTTATGGTTATTGTAACGTCCTAATTTTTCATTTTGGAATTTAAGAGGATTATAAAAGAATTATATATGATAAATTTTTTTTTTTAAAAAAATAATATTAATAATAAAAATAAAAAAATAAATAAATAAAATAATAATATAAATAAATAATAAATAAATAAAATATATATATATTTTTATATTTAAAAAAAAATGGAATGTGGGAGGCAGGGCCTCCCACTATCCGATAATAGTGGGAGGCCATGCCTCCCACTATGTAAATTAGTGGGAGACATGTCTCCCACTATAAAAAAAAAATAAAAAATAAAAAATAAAAAAAAAATATAATATAGTGGGCAGCACGAAATGTGCTGCCCACGTTGAAGAATAGGGAGGGGTAATTAATACCCCCTCCCCCTTGTATATATATATGAAGAGGTGTGTGTGTTGTGTTGTGGAGTGTTGGTGAGTGTGTGCGTGCCCGGCAGAGAGGAGAGACGAGAGTGTGAGTGAAGAAGAAAGGAAGGAGAGAGATTTAAGAGCTTTTCAGTGAATTTTAAGGTAAGTCTTTTATCTTATAAGATAATTTAAGTAGTTAAACTAGCTTCTTTTCAAGAAACTTCCTTCATGAAAGTTATTCCACATATTTTTCTCTTTCAAATGAAGTTATTATTATGTTGGTTAGTGAACATTTTGTGACTAAGATTCTGGGAGAGTTTTGAGTTTTAACAATAGAAGACTATATATGTGTAGCAAATGATTAATAGTGAATTTTAATCAATTTAGATTTATTGTTTGGTTGTTATGGAAATTTAAAATGAATTTTCTATTTAAGAAGTTTATGATTGTATGGCTGGAAAATATTTTTACTGATTAAATGTTATGAAAAATAGTTTATTTGGGTTGGGAAGATATTATTGGAATTTAATTAGCTTAGTTTTGATATATGGGGGCAAAATTGTAAATTCTGGAATTTTTGGGGTAAAAAATTGTAAATTCTGGAATTTTTGGGGTAAAACTGTAAATTCTGGAATTTTTGGGGTAAAACTGTAATTTCTGGAATTTTTGGGGCAAAACTGTAATTTCTGGAATTTTTGGGGCAAAACTGTAATTTCTGGAATTTTTGGGGCAAAATTGTAATTTCTGGAACTTTTGGGACAAAACTATAATTTCTGGAATTATGAGACTAAAATGTCATTTCTGGTAGTTGTGGGATCAAAATATCATTTTCAAATTTTGTTATGATAATATATATATTATTAGAACTTTTATTTTAAGTTATAGGAAATTATAAGTTATATTTGTGATAATGTAGAGTCTTTTTGTGACCGGTAACTGTGCGGGTGGTACTCATCGAGCTGAGGTTAAGCGTGGAAGTGAGGTAACCGGGGTTAATTTATTTTATATGCTTGTTTTGGGCTGTGAGGTATTTTCTAAGTCTTACTTTTATATATGCTACTTGTATGTATTTTGAAAAATATTTGTATGTTTGAATAAGAAATTAATTCAGTGAAGCAGTATATTTTCCAATCTATGTATTTAATTGATTATTATTGATGGGTTTGTTATTATTGTGATGGCTATACTATTTGTTGTGAGATGATGTGTTTGGAATAATAATTTAATAAAATATTGTTGAAAGTTTTAGAATTTTATTATTTCTTCTGTTGGGATATGTTGGGTTGTGCGGAAGAGATTGAGGGTGAAATTGTGCCCATCGGCTCTCTCATTCCTGGCCCGGAATTTGAGTTGAGTGTTTTGGGCGGACACCTCCCTGTTACGGTATACTGGTGGTGACATAGGAGGGGACAGTATTCTTGAGGTGACTAGCTAACCTTGGCCGGGTATACTAGCACCGATAGGCTGATCCACGTCCACGAGGAAATAAGGAGGAGCAGGATGGATGAGTGGGGATGGTTAATTGTTATGGTTATTATGTATTAATTGTTTTATTTGTGGTTATTTAATTATTGAAATTTAATTATTATTATATTATTAGCAAACCTGCTTCTCTGACTTGCAATCCTTTCTTGCATATTTGATAAATTAATTTCGGTTACGGGGACTTTATGTCTCACCCCGTTATTATTAAATCTTTTTTCAGGCGAGACCTCTAACCTCAGTAGAGGACAAGGGAAGCAACCAGAGGCATAGAAATTGTGAAACTCGTAGGCCTCTTTTTGGTATTAGTGTTGTATTGATTTATATATTGCCATCATAGGGCCCTCATATTTGTGAAATACTACATTAACTACTTTTGGATGACTGTTAATTTTCCGAAAGCTTGATTTTATACATTATCATATCATCGTGGATCCACCATTATATCTTTGTGACCGTTGTCTTGTGTAGACCCTTTACTTGTAGGTTTGTGTTGTATGACTTGTGGGCTATAAATTTTCTGTTCCATAACTGTGCCCTGAGTTATAGATTTTCTGTAGTGGGTTTGTGGGCGAACTTTGTGCCCTGGACCCCGAGGTTTTGTAAAGGAAAGTTTTCCATAATTAACTACTAATCTCGTTTAAGAAAACTCTAAGGTCAAATGTTATCTTGTGAGGAAGGGTCTTTTCAACTTGGTATCCAGAGCCCTGTGTTTATGATTTCCTGGCCCTGTTGTGCATTGCATTTAGAGTATGGCAATATATAACCTTTACACACCTGCTTCCCTGTTGTGTTTTGTTTTGTTTTTTGTTCTTATTATTCTCCATCTCTGGTGGGTTTTACCCTTAGGTGGGGAGAGATGGGAAATACTAGGCGCACAAAAATTGGTGACAACAACCAGGAGAAGTCTAATGGGCCTCAGGATCAGCTTCAGGATCAGTTAACCAACACTGAAATGTTGCGACATGTGTATGAATGGACCCGTATGACAGAGGAGCGATTGAAGAGACTCGAGGAAGGCAGAGCCAATGAAGGATCTGGTGGTGGAAGCAAGAATCATACCCAAGAAGCACACGAAGAATCAGAGGAAGAAAATACTGTTCATGCTAATAAGACAATTCCAAATCGATCAAGCTATGAATCGGAAGAGTCGGCAGGACAAAGAGTTGTTCCTAACATGCTTACAGTCTGGAAACATTTAGATCGTTTCCATCCTGAGACTTTCTCAGGAGGATTGCCAACAGAGGCTGAGAGTTGGATTGATCGGTTAGAGATGCTATTTGAGTCAATCGGCTGTGATAAATATCAAAAGGTTATAGCTGCGAAGACCCTGTTAAAAGGGGGTGCATTGGATTGGTGGAATACTGTGAAGCCTGCTGATGGACATCAACTGGATTGGAGTGAATTTAAGAGAATGTTCTATGATTACTACTTCCCTATTGAGATGAGATATCAAAAAGAAGCTGAGTTCTTCACACTTCAACAAGGGGAGATGGATGAGAATACCTTTATAGCTCAATTCATGGGGCTAGCTAAATATGTATCGCAGTTAAATAGAACAGAAGAGCAGCATAATAATTGGCTGGCCAGACAAATGTTTGAGAGATGCAATGATGAGGTCAAGGCAAGAATGGGTACCTATGATGTCACGACTCTTGAGAAGTTGACAGCAAAAATTCGAGACGTTTGTAGAAGGTATAAAGTTGCTGAGAGATCTGCGAGAAGGGATTCTCATGGCCGATTCAGTGGTAACATGAGAATATCAGGAGGTATCAGTAAGAAGAATTACCCTTCGAGTTTTACTGGATCCGGAAGCAGGAGGACTTTTAATCAGGGTAGCCCCCAGCAGAGGAGTCGTCCTCTAATGAGTCATAGTCGTAGGAGCAATGCTGGAGTAAGTCAAGGCTCTCAACGAGGGTCGGTAGCATCAGCCCCCAGTGTAACTCAGCACCGTCCTTGTACTCGTTGCGGGAGAGTACATCCTGGCGAGTGTTGGACCTGTTTTATTTGTGGGGAGAAGGGCCATATTGCAAAGTATTGTCACAAGGGTATGAAGGAGGGCCAGACATCTAGACCATCTGCACCTGGGAGAGTGTTCGCTTTGACATCAGAGGAAGTGAGAGCTACTCCTAATTTGATCCGAGGTAATGCTATTCTTCAAGGTCACTATTTATGTGTTATATATGATTCTGGTGCTACACATTCTTTCATCTCCTATGACTGTGCGGAAAGATTAAGTCTTACTAGGAGTAATATGTCATATGATTTGTTTGTGTCTACTCCTACTGGTGTACGTGTAAAAACTACTATGGTATGTAGGAAATTGATGTTTGTATGTGAGGGTCATGAAACGACTATCGATTTGATTTGTCTACCCATGCTGGGTATAGATGTGATTGTGGGTATGGATTGGTTAACATCCAACGATGTGTCCTTGCAATGTAAGGAGAAAGTTGTGCAATTTAACACTTGCACAGTAATTAGGGAAATTTCCCAAGATCCGGTAATGTTGTCAGTAGCCCAGGTTGAGAGAAGTGTGAGGAAAGGTTGTGAGGCTTTTGCGGTGTTCTTCCTAGCTCAGGTGGAATCAGAAGGAGACATTGAGCAAGTCGAAGTAGTTAAAGAGTTTCCTGATGTGTTTCCCGAAGAGTTGACCGGATTACCTCCAGAGCGAGAAGTTGAGTTCGCCATAGAATTAGCGCCAGGGACAGAGCCGATCTCTAAGGCTCCTTACCGGATGTCACCTTTAGAGTTGGCTGAATTAAAGAAGCAGATTGAAGACTTATTGGAGAAGGGCTTCATCCGGCCAAGTGTGTCTCCATGGGGTTCACCAGTTTTGTTCGTGAAAAAGAAGGATGGCAGCTTGAGGCTTTGCATTGACTACCGACAATTGAATAAAGTCACTATCAAGAACAAGTACCCGTTGCCAAGAATAGATGACTTACTAGATCAGCTAGTAGGTTCATCCGTATTTTCAAAAATCGATTTGAGATCGGGATATCATCAATTGAGGGTAAAGGCAGAAGACATTCCGAAGACTGCTTTTCGTACTAGATACGGCCACTATGAGTTTCTTGTCATGCCTTTTGGCTTGACTAATGCGCCGGCGGTGTTTATGGATTATATGAATCGAATTTTCAGACCTTATTTGGATAAATTTGTGGTGGTGTTCATTGATGATATCCTTATCTATTCGAAGAGTGAAGAGGAACATCGAGAGCACCTCCGAATAATATTGCAGATCCTAAGAGAGCATCAGTTGTACGCGAAGCTAAGCAAATGTGAATTTTGGCTGAGAGAGGTGAAGTTTTTGGGCCATGTAGTCTCAGCTAATGGAGTAGCAGTAGATCCCAGCAAGGTGGATGCCGTGTTGAAGTGGGAACCACCTAAGTCTGTGACAGAGATACGTAGTTTTGTCGGATTGGCTGGTTACTACCGTCGTTTTATAGAGGGATTTTCTCGGATTGCCGCACCACTCACTAGATTGACTAAGAAAGAGCAACCGTTTGTTTGGGATGAGAAGTGTGAGGCAGCCTTTCAAGAGCTGAAGAACCGGTTAACTACTGCACCTGTTCTCATCATACCCAACCCACATAGACCATACACGGTGTACACAGATGCATCATTGAAGGGTTTGGGATGTGTGCTCATGCAAGATGGTAAAGTTGTGGCTTATGCATCTCGACAGTTGAGACCTCACGAGAAGAACTATCCGACGCATGACTTGGAGCTTGCAGCGGTCGTTTTCGCTTTAAAAATTTGGAGGCATTACTTGTATGGATCTCAATTCGAGATTTTTAGTGACCATAAGAGCTTGAAATATCTTATGGATCAGAAGGAGTTGAATAATCGACAGAGAAGATGGATGGAGTTTTTGAAGGATTATGATTTTGAGTTGAAGTATCATCCAGGGAAGGCAAATGTAGTTGCAGATGCCTTGAGCCGAAAGTCAATGCATATGTTTCACTTGTGTGTGACTGAGTATAATCTTCTAGAAAGGTTATCTGAAGTTTATCTTGAACCAAGATCTGAAGTGATTTTGGGTACAGTGCAAGGGAATTTTGACTTTTATAATGATTTGAGAATGGCCCAGATGGAAGATAATCGGTTACTAAGGATTAGAGAAGAGTTGGAGAATGGTAAAGTACCTGATTATGATATTAGTGATACAGGTATACTAAGGTACAAGAAGAGGATTTGTGTTCCGAATAATGAGGAAATCAAGAAGACAATTCTTGAAGAAGCTCATCGAAGCAAGTATACCATTCACCCGGGAATCACCAAGATGTATCGAGATTTGAAGCAAGGATATTGGTGGCCAAAAATGAAGCATGACGTGACAAATTTTGTATTGAAGTGTCTGACTTGTCAAAAGGTGAAGATTGAGCATCAAAAGCCTCCAGGATTATCGCAACCCTTAGAGGTTCCGCAATGGAAATGGGACAGCATTTCCATGGATTTTATTGTAGGATTGCCAGAAACCACAGCACACCACAACGCAATATGGGTCATTGTAGATAGATTGACGAAATCAGCTCATTTTCTTCCGATCCATATTGGATATAGCTTAGAGAGGCTAGCTCAGTTGTATGTGGATGAGATTGTCAGGTTGCATGGTGTACCCACAGATATTGTGTCAGATCGTGATCCAAGGTTTACATCAAACTTTTGGAAGTCGTTACAGAAGGCTATGGGGACCAGGTTGAAGTACAGTACCGCTTACCATCCGCAAACTGATGGCCAAACAGAGAGGACAATTCAAACCCTCGAAGATATGTTGAGGGCATGTGCCATTGAGTTACCTGGTAGTTGGGATCGTCACTTGCCCTTGGCTGAATTTGCTTACAATAATAGTTATCATTCGAGCATTCAAATGGCTCCTTTCGAGGCATTGTATGGTAGAAAGTGTAGATCGCCTCTTTGTTGGACTGAATTAAGTGAACGAACCGTGATCGGACCGGACTTGGTAGACAAAACCACAAAGAAAATTGAGATGATTCGCCAGAGGTTGTTGACCGCTCAGAGCAGACAAAAGAGCTATGCGGATAAGCGACGAAGACCTTTGGAGTTTGAAGTAGGGGACCACGTATTCCTTAAGGTTTCACCGGTAACTGGTATTGGCAGATCCATTAAGGCCAAGAAATTGAGTCCTCGATTTATTGGCCCATACGAAATTCTAGAGCGAATTGGACCAGTTGCTTATCGGATTGCCTTACCTCCACACCTGTCAAGTGTGCACAACGTGTTTCACGTGTCACAACTTAAAAAATATCATCCAGATCCTTCCCATGTAATTGAGCCCGAAGAGGTCGAATTAAGAGAAAATTTGACCTACATACCTGAGCCTGAAAGGATCCTTGATGTGAAAGACAAGCAATTACGGAATAAAACCATCCGCCTTCTAAAGATTTTCTGGAAGGGTATGGCTCCAGGTGATGCTACATGGGAAACTGAAGAGCGAATGCGGCGTGACTATCCTCATTTGTTTGCCTAGGTATGCTTGTTTGTTGGAAATAAGATGTACTTGTGGCTGTGTTGTATTGAGATTGAATTTCTGTGATGTGATACTCTTGTTGTGTTGGTGATTCTTGGTATAATAATATTTTGTCTCTGATGCTATTATACTGATATTGTGTTGTGGATTATTTTCTTTAATAACATGTGAGAAATTTTGGGGACAAAATTCTATTTAGGTGGGGAGAGTTGTAACGTCCTAATTTTTCATTTTGGAATTTAAGAGGATTATAAAAGAATTATATATGATAAATTTTTTTTTTTAAAAAAATAATATTAATAATAAAAATAAAAAATAAATAAATAAAATAATAATATAAATAAATAATAAATAAATAAAATATATATATATTTTTATATTTAAAAAAAAATGGAATGTGGGAGGCAGGGCCTCCCACTATCCGATAATAGTGGGAGGCCATGCCTCCCACTATGTAAATTAGTGGGAGACATGTCTCCCACTATAAAAAAAAAAATAAAAAAAAAAATAAAAAAAAAATATAATATAGTGGGCAGCACGAAATGTGCTGCCCACGTTGAAGAATAGGGAGGGGTAATTAATACCCCCTCCCCCTTGTATATATATATGAAGAGGTGTGTGTGTTGTGTTGTGGAGTGTTGGTGAGTGTGTGCGTGCCCGGCAGAGAGGAGAGACGAGAGTGTGAGTGAAGAAGAAAGGAAGGAGAGAGATTTAAGAGCTTTTCAGTGAATTTTAAGGTAAGTCTTTTATCTTATAAGATAATTTAAGTAGTTAAACTAGCTTCTTTTCAAGAAACTTCCTTCATGAAAGTTATTCCACATATTTTTCTCTTTCAAATGAAGTTATTATTATGTTGGTTAGTGAACATTTTGTGACTAAGATTCTGGGAGAGTTTTGAGTTTTAACAATAGAAGACTATATATGTGTAGCAAATGATTAATAGTGAATTTTAATCAATTTAGATTTATTGTTTGGTTGTTATGGAAATTTAAAATGAATTTTCTATTTAAGAAGTTTATGATTGTATGGCTGGAAAATATTTTTACTGATTAAATGTTATGAAAAATAGTTTATTTGGGTTGGGAAGATATTATTGGAATTTAATTAGCTTAGTTTTGATATATGGGGGCAAAATTGTAAATTCTGGAATTTTTGGGGTAAAAAATTGTAAATTCTGGAATTTTTGGGGTAAAACTGTAAATTCTGGAATTTTTGGGGTAAAACTGTAATTTCTGGAATTTTTGGGGCAAAACTGTAATTTCTGGAATTTTTGGGGCAAAACTGTAATTTCTGGAATTTTTGGGGCAAAATTGTAATTTCTGGAACTTTTGGGACAAAACTATAATTTCTGGAATTATGAGACTAAAATGTCATTTCTGGTAGTTGTGGGATCAAAATATCATTTTCAAATTTTGTTATGATAATATATATATTATTAGAACTTTTATTTTAAGTTATAGGAAATTATAAGTTATATTTGTGATAATGTAGAGTCTTTTTGTGACCGGTAACTGTGCGGGTGGTACTCATCGAGCTGAGGTTAAGCGTGGAAGTGAGGTAACCGGGGTTAATTTATTTTATATGCTTGTTTTGGGCTGTGAGGTATTTTCTAAGTCTTACTTTTATATATGCTACTTGTATGTATTTTGAAAAATATTTGTATGTTTGAATAAGAAATTAATTCAGTGAAGCAGTATATTTTCCAATCTATGTATTTAATTGATTATTATTGATGGGTTTGTTATTATTGTGATGGCTATACTATTTGTTGTGAGATGATGTGTTTGGAATAATAATTTAATAAAATATTGTTGAAAGTTTTAGAATTTTATTATTTCTTCTGTTGGGATATGTTGGGTTGTGCGGAAGAGATTGAGGGTGAAATTGTGCCCATCGGCTCTCTCATTCCTGGCCCGGAATTTGAGTTGAGTGTTTTGGGCGGACACCTCCCTGTTACGGTATACTGGTGGTGACATAGGAGGGGACAGTATTCTTGAGGTGACTAGCTAACCTTGGCCGGGTATACTAGCACCGATAGGCTGATCCACGTCCACGAGGAAATAAGGAGGAGCAGGATGGATGAGTGGGGATGGTTAATTGTTATGGTTATTATGTATTAATTGTTTTATTTGTGGTTATTTAATTATTGAAATTTAATTATTATTATATTATTAGCAAACCTGCTTCTCTGACTTGCAATCCTTTCTTGCATATTTGATAAATTAATTTCGGTTACGGGAACTTTATGTCTCACCCCGTTATTATTAAATCTTTTTTCAGGCGAGACCTCTAACCTCAGTAGAGGACAAGGGAAGCAACCAGAGGCATAGAAATTGTGAAACTCGTAGGCCTCTTTTTGGTATTAGTGTTGTATTGATTTATATATTGCCATCATAGGGCCCTCATATTTGTGAAATACTACATTAACTACTTTTGGATGACTGTTAATTTTCCGAAAGCTTGATTTTATACATTATCATATCATCGTGGATCCACCATTATATCTTTGTGACCGTTGTCTTGTGTAGACCCTTTACTTGTAGGTTTGTGTTGTATGACTTGTGGGCTATAAATTTTCTGTTCCATAACTGTGCCCTGAGTTATAGATTTTCTGTAGTGGGTTTGTGGGCGAACTTTGTGCCCTGGACCCCGAGGTTTTGTAAAGGAAAGTTTTCCATAATTAACTACTAATCTCGTTTAAGAAAACTCTAAGGTCAAATGTTATCTTGTGAGGAAGGGTCTTTTCAGTTATCATATTTTTTTAGAACATATTTTTAATAGGGAGCGAGGAAAGACACATATAGAACGTGTCAATTTTTTTTTCCAGAATATTATTTTAGTAGGGAGCAAAAAAAAAAACACATATAGAGTGAGTCTTAAAGAATCTTTTACACTCCTAAATTAAAGTTCATGTTATATCTGTAGCTTTCAGAAACAAGCACACCTAAAAGCGTTTCACTTTTTTATCCCTTATTTATATTCTTTTTCCAACCTCTACGACACTTTATTTATATATATATATATATATATATATATATATATATATATAACCCAAAATGAACGCCACCAACTAATACTACGGAATGACCAGTCCTTTATTGCAATTCCTTTAACTAACTGTAATTGCTCTCTATATATCTCAAGCTGCGAAAACTTCCAGTTTGTGCAATAAAGAT
Organism: Acacia crassicarpa; assembly: GCA_034222035.1. Classification (NCBI taxonomy): domain Eukaryota; kingdom Viridiplantae; phylum Streptophyta; class Magnoliopsida; order Fabales; family Fabaceae; genus Acacia; species Acacia crassicarpa. The sequence continues at coordinate 63,035,644 of JAWXYG010000002.1, read as the reverse complement.
AGTGTCTATGATTGAAACGCATTTTCTCTCAAAAAGCTATATATATATGGTCAAAGATCCAAAAATAATAAAAGTCTGTGTTAGCGAACGAGAACGAATCATCATTTCCATCAATTATTTATCCAAAACCAAAGTCTCCATCTTTCTTTACTGCCTAATTTAATACGAATCACGCACTCATGCCCCCTCTTAAATTATTGAACCTCTATTATTACTCATTCACTTTCTCTGAGAGATATATTGCTTTATTAGCTTCCCGCCTCGCATTGTCTTTATTCATGTACGTTCATGGAACAAGGAAGACGCTAGTTGATTGAGTCCTTTATGAATTGTGATTGAGTTCCAGATGGTTTAAAACACACTTGGATCATAAACTGACAAACTTTGATTTGATTTGTTCGTGCCGAGAACATCTCTCTCTCTCTCTCTTCCTGCTCCTTTTTGAGTGTGTTTAATTTACTGTACTAATGACTTCATTTCTGTTCAAAAAGGCAAAAGGGAGAAGCGATACGATACCTTGGACCAAAACAGTGATTCTAATTGAATTTTTCCTTGTTATCATACTCGATACAATCATACATAACGTTTATGTTACCCTCAAATAGTATATTACGTGCCTATGAATATATGTATATACAAGCAACAGCATGCTAATATGAACGTTAGTGTTTGGCCCCCCCCCCCCCCCCCCAAAAAAAGAACGTTAGTGCATTGTAGGAGAGATGTATTTTAATTTCTCATCATCTTTAGAAATAATATTCGACAAGTTGTTTAAGACTCAATAATGATTAAAAGAACACCGGATCCGCGGTACCAAAATGACCCCTGACCCAAATAGCCACAATGGTATTGTTAAAACTAGCTTGAACATGAATAACTACATTTAGTATTTTACGCGCATTCTTAGGTGAACCAATACGTTTCTCATCATCTATAGAAATAATATTCGACAAGTTGTTTAAGACTTTGCTGCGAAGTGTTCAATAATGATTAAAACTCGTTGTATTCTGTGGCTGCGAAGTTGTTTAAGACTATGTGTTGATTATTGGGTTGAGTTGTATCTAAGACCCTAAAATATTTTTTCAGGTATATTCAGTATCCTAAAATATTTTGTAGTTCATTTAGGATTAAATATTCTTTTCAGATGCATCTAGCATCCTAAAATTTTTTAGGATTTATCTAGTACTTAAAAGTTTTTTTTTTCAAAAAAATTATGGCTGAAAAACTAGTTTAAGGCGTGGGACACCTTCATTAGAAAACTTGAGTTAATGAAGTTGTTAAAATTGCTAAAAAATATACGTTATTGGCAATTTTAAAAATTAATATTTTAAGATAAAAAATTTGTCACATAATACTTTAGAGTGTTAATATACCTTTAAAAAAAACTTCGAACTGCTAAATGAATTATAAAATACTTAAGTTAACCTTTAGTCAAATCAAAAAGAGGCTCACACGGTGAACAATTTAAACACTATCTCTCTTGTCCCTTCATAAATCTTTAGAGCCCACACTACTGTAAAGCGCGATGATATTGATTGTTAAACGCGCATGAGCTCAGTTCATTTGATGCAACTGATTTCTTGGATGAGTTTTTATGCAAAATCGAAATTCTAATCTTTCTTTCTCTTTTCGATGAAACTTTGTAATTTTGAGTTACGTACTTTCCGATTCGGCTAAAGATCTCTGTACAATATATATATATATATATATGTATGTATGTATATCATAAACGGTTTTGAAATGATCACTGGTATATATAAATCCAAAGGCTATTGTTGTATGTAATAGAATGAACTTTGACATTTTAAAAACGAGGTTTCGAAAACAAAAAAGACAATTTTAATTGAGAGAGCTACTCTGATTGGCCATGCTCGAATTTCATCAGATACCCGTTAAAAAAACTTAAGGCTTAGCTTGTTAGGTTTATTTTTTTCTGGCTAATGTATATACGAAGGATTGCTAGATTTACTTATAGTTTTTAAATGTATTTTTATTATAGTTTTCAATCAAAATACAATCGATATATTTTTATCTAGCAACGCGTCGGATATATAAATATATACCAGCATATAGTCAAATAATGAAAGCATGAATAGTTTTTTTTTCCTTCTTCTAAGTTTTTTTTTGGTCTGGTTTTTTTTCCTTGTGAATAAGGTTTAATTAACAACGAACCAAAATCATATAATTATTGTCATAATAATTGTTGGTGAAAATACTTTCAAGATAGAAATATTACTAAGAAAAGAATCTGTATAATTAATATGCATAATCTGTAAACATACAATATTACTGCACTAAGAAGAAAATTAGTAAAAACTCATAAGACTGCCGAATATGGTAATGAACTATGCAGAAATCAGGGCCAAGCTTTCGTTATGTCCTTAAGACAATTTTGTTCCCTCAATACGGGTGCTGAAGGTTTCTGAGCAATTGCTTCCTAGGATAGAGCGGATTATCCGTCTTTAGAAAGATGGCTCCAATTGCTTCCTATGATAGAGCGGATTATCCGTCTTCAGAAAGATGGCTCTGTCTGACTGAAACCCAAGCGAATTCAACAAGTATGCTTTCAGAACGCACAAGATGTTTTATGTATGCAGTATGAGTGTATATTTGAGATTAATTTTAGATCTAGTTTTTCTTTATCTAGGATTTTTTATCACTAGCACATCCTATTTATAGATGACAGGAATTGATCAAATGGACACCCATTGGCGAACTAATGCGACTGTGGCGAAACGACGCGACTAACGGTGGTGAAGCTTTGAGACTTTTTATTCATAACCCATGGGATTTTGTCCTAAATTCCAACAATAATATGATTAAAGAACAGTATATTTATCATATAAATGAATATAGCGATCATATATGTTGTCTTTATTTGATATGTATGGTTTTTTTAAAAAAAAAATTAGATTATTTCCAATTATTCCTCTATTCTTAATATAAGATATATTTGATGAGTTAATATTAATTTTAAAAACAAGATATAATTTTTATATTTATCAATTTTTTAAATTTATCATTATGGATATTCCCTCGACAAAGTTATGGGAAGCTATTCATCTATCTTCTTCTACTCCTGCGTTCACTTGTCTATCTATCTTATTTGTGCACATCTCAATATATTCAAAAAACAAGAACAACAAACAGAAACGATCGATCGAGAACGTAGAAATAAGCAAAATAGACATACTAGGTTTACCTCGAGAGGCAGCAGTTGCAGATTGAGACTCGGTCCCCATGGAAATCAAGTTTGGAGCTTTGTCGTTGCTGAGAAGGAGGAGATGAGCAATAAAACAAAGAAATAAGAAACTGATATTTAATTTCAAACTCAAGCTGAAATCTACGTCAATGATTTACTATCTTTCTTGACCAGATAACGCGCATTACTATCTTTGACACACGCATATAAATAAATAATATATATATATATATATGTATATATATATATCTTAACAACAATCCGAGAAATCCAACAACAATCCGAACTCAACCACGTGAATATATTGTTGTTGAGATATATATATATATATATATATATATATATATATATATATATATATATATATATATATATATATATTGTTGTTGAGCCATGCGAACAAAAACACAACAAACACGAACTCAACCGCGCGAATCATTCTCGGATTGTTGTTGAGCCACAGGTCTTCGAAATTTGAGGCTACAGTAGCCACCGTGTATGCGCAGGGTGGGGAAGTGGAAATGAGAAGAGAGTGGAGAAATCAATGGAAAGTGGAGGGGCCTGGAAAAGGATAATGAAAATTCAATTTTCGTTTGCCGCGCCTAATGAAAATCTTTTGAGACAATTAGTTGTTACTCCCTTCGGTCCTAATAATAAGACATAGTTGACTTTTTTTAAAGAAATTAAGGAAGCTAATTAAATTACTTTAAACTATTTTTATTTTTATTTTTATTTTTTTCTTCAAACTAATTAGTTTAACTAATAAACTAATATATAATCTAAATATGCACAACATATGAAATGATTAAGTAACTTATTTAGCTTCCTTAATATCTCCAAAGAAAGTCAACTATGTCTTATAATTAAGATCGGAGGTAGTATCAATTGAAGTCTTAAAAGTTAAATTTTTAGACTGGTTCTTTGTAACATTCGGTTTTAAAAAGAATAGACATTTTATTTATTTTTAACTTTTTAGACTGGATATTTAAAACATCCGGTCTTAGAAATAATATATATTTTTTCAAATTTTTTTTAGACCAGTTCTTTTTAACATCCGGTCTAAAAAGTGCTCTTTATATTTACAAAACTACCACCGGGTATAGTTTTTAGACCAGATCCTTTATAATCCGGTCTTAAAAGTTCTTTATATTTACGGAATTGTTACTGATCATACTTTTAAGACCGGAGCCTCAATATTTCGATCTAAACAAAGCCATCTTAAAGTCTTTTTTTATACTAGTGAAAGTCTTGTTATTTTCTTATCTTCAACCTAAAATATAAACAACTCTAACACTAATAATAGCCCACTAAATCAATCATAGCCACACGATTAGCATATTTCGCACCATCGTTTTTCCACGGGCAATCCCATTATCTACGTCATCTAGGCATGCCTCTTTCAATTCATAGTTTTTAATTGTACATATGAACATGTCGAGGCCCCTTCAAATAATTTCCAAAAAAAAAAACTATTAGCCTCTTCATCGACAACTGGCACATGTGGAATCACTAAAAAATTGTTGAGAGTATATGGCTTAGATTGGGAGTAGATTGTTTGAGAATTATCTCAATTTATAGATTCGTTAAAGAAGCGATTAGAAAGGTTTTCACTTATCTTTTGCCTTGCTTTTTATGTTCTCTCGATTTTCCTAATTATTGCGTGCCTGCCTTCTTTTCTTTTCCCTTTTTTATCAGGATTGCATGTCTATTCTTTGTTATTTTAAACAATTATCAAATTATGTTACTGGTTAATTTTTTGATACATAGGCGATAAGGAATGAGGGGATCGAACCCAGTACAAAGGAATAAGGAGATTACTGCCGGTATGTTACTGGTTAATTCACGCAGGTATCAAATAAAAAGTACTCTAAGACTCTCTTTTTCCCTTTGGGCTTATAGCATTCTTTAACTACCATGCTGTGCTTATAGTATAGCTGAGTTGGGTTGAGCCTACAAAGAAAATCAGAACAGCCTCGACCCGATCTTTCATAGTTTGGGCTGGGATAGACCAGATCATGCAATCAGAGACCGCTGTTTGGGTTATAATGGGCCTGACCCATGAATAATAAACACAGGTTTATATAAAAAATGAGGCTGGACATATAATTGGGGAAAAAAATTGAACTTTAAAATAAAAAATGAGTAGTTTTTTAAAAATGAGTTGTCACTTGTCACACAAGCATAGTTAAGACCTATACTCTTATAGGTAACAATATAGTTCTGGTATTTTTTGGTCTTTTTCCCATTTAAAAATTCCTACTGGTTGGCTTATAAAAATTTTATTTCATAAAAACTAAATGTTCTATGATTCTATGTTACCTTTTTTACCAAAAAAAAAAAAGATTCTACGTTAATTTCCTTCATGAGATGATAAGTCAAGAATAAATAAGACGCACCCTCTCTAAAAAATATCCACATTTGTTGACTTTTAAGGTCTTGATAATCTCTTGCAACTCTCGTGACACTTGCAGAGATATTCTTACCAGCAGAAACTTTGATTAGAATTTAAATGCTTAATATGAGGAGCAAGACAAAGTCATTCGTTTGAATAAACTATATTTTTTTTTAAAAAAAAAAAAAAAAGGTCTGCACATATATGTATCTGAAACCCTAAATCCTTTTGTTTTGGGTGAACTTGGAGAGTATATATGAGTCAATATGTATTAGAAAAATGCCAATGTGTTCCGCAAGGGCATGCATCATCAACTTTTTTTAAGTCTCTCCAGTGCCACTCATCTCTAGCGATGATTAAGGACACAATCACAAGCTCATGTGCGTGTGTATGACTACGTATATATACATGTATCGTTAACAGTACTCATATAAATATTGCATGTTTGTCGGACGGTACGTACGATGATTAAGGAGGATTGGTTTATATATATATATAGTAGATCATACCATACGTAAGAGCCACGGGAAGGATGGAGAGTATATATATGGGGAAAAGATTGTTGTGAATGCAAACCAGAACGATGGATCGAGAACGAGATTTACAAATCTGGGAACTATACGTTTCGATATCCGGTGTTTCATGCAGGTCAGACTCAGAGGTTAATTATATTGTGTTTTGGAATTTGGGTAAAGAATTGCAATATAAACTTTTAACACATACGATCGAGTAAGTAAATACTATAATGAAGCAGTTTCATGTATCATTCATAGGTCGATATCGAGAAGCTGCTTCTTGTCAAGGGGATTATGTGTCTTAAATTGAAAGGAGGCCTGCAGCCTGTACGTACGTCACCCAGAAGAGAGATCTCAACGTACTGCCATGATAATTAAGAAAGCAGGTTGCTTAATTAATTAATTATGATGCTGGATTGATTTACTTGTCAATTGGCTTTGATTTGATTTTCAAAATTAAACCGATTAAATATGTTTTCAACAATTTAAGATGAGATAATGTTAAATATTACTTCTCCGATTACTATAAACTATGTTTAATATTTACACCTTGAAGTAGTATTTTATAACTTTTTCAGGTTTGGCGGAAACGAAACAGCCTATATCAATCCGTAGCCAGCGTTTACGAACTTGGAGGCGCATGTTAAATTCTTGTGTAATTTGAAAGTGCATTTATAATTTTGATGACTCTTTATGTGCCACCTGGTGTTATTAAGGAATGAATATGCCAAAGTTCTGCTCACATGGGCACTTACGGCGCCAGGATGCACAATATAATTGTGGGTGTTTATATCAGGTTCGGTTTCTCTCATCATCATTTTTTCATTATCTCTCATAATATCTATATCACATCCATCCAATTAATACAATATTACTTTCACTTTTCTCTCACCTTCTCAAATCAAAGGCCTAGATAAGACTAATGAGATAAAATGAGAAATAAGATAAGTAACTGTTTATATGGTAGAAGTTATTTTGTAATTGGACAGTCATGACGTACTTGGGATGGTCCATCTCGAGATTTTGTCTTTTTATGCTCGATCTGCTCTCGCAGTTTATGATGAGATGCATGCATGTGGCAGTACTAAGCAGTGGCAGACCCAGGATTTTAAATTTGTAGGTGCACAATTATTAGTGATGAAATTCGGAAGTCCCAAAATTTTTTTTAAAGAAAGTTTTAAACTCATTAAAAAAAAATATAAATAATAAAAGAAAAGAAAACTTCAACTTAACATATAACAATAATAATCCAGAGTCAAACATTAAATTTAAATGGTTATAGCCGATATTTTAGGGAAGACTTGAGTTTGAACCATCTGCGCCAAGAACAACATTGTCATTTGTCACTACTACAAAAAACATAAAAAAAACGTCTTAAATTTGACCCATTTAACGTCCTTTTTTCTAGGGACGTCTCGCGAGGCGTAGTAAAAAAAAAGAAACTTTTGGCGACCTAAATTTAATTCAGGTCGCCTTATGTAAGGCGACCTGAATTACATTCAGATCGCCTTATTGCTTTTTTTTTTTTGAAAAAAAAAATATCCACGGGGTTGGCCACGAAATAACAAATCAAAAATCAAATTCCAGAAATACTTTTTTTTTTTTAATGTTACAAGCAAGAAATTTCAAAACCAGCAAGAACAAGAAAAAAACACAAAGAGAGTAATCGAAACAGAGACAACAAGAAAGATACAATGAAAAAAAAGGGAAAAAAACCTAACAAGTAACTAATAATTGTTCGCCTCGCAAGTGTACGAGTTTCGCAAGTAATAAAGTGATTAGTAAAGTATCGTTCCTACGAGGATTTGTTTAACAAATTGGTCAAACAAGAGGCTTAGTGAATTCAATCTAGTTGAGCTAGAACAAAGTTTTCATATAGAATGAGAATTTTTAAAGACTTTTTCTAAAACTAAAAATTGCTAAAGGAGAATGACTTTTGACTTCAAGAAAAATGGAGCCTAGGATTCTTCTTCCCCTTTTGCATTTCATAAAACTTGGTTAACTTCCACTCTAGTAGCATTTTAATACATATATGTGTTAGTCTAGGGTTTAAAAACACTTGAAACGCTCTCTCAAGTCAAAATCAAGTTTCTCTTCTAACTAAAATGCACAATCTCTTGCTACAATTAGTAAGAATCAATAATTAAGCAACAACTCTAACGTGACAATGCAAGGTTAGTAAATATATCTCTATTTTACCAACAAACCATCCATTTATCAAGTAAACTTCAAGACAAGCATGATTTCAATCAAGTTCTACACCTAGATTAGCTCTCTCGAGTCAAAACCCAAGTGAATAAATCATCTAAATGGAGGCCAATCACTTAGAAGCATTAAGCCAAGGTTGAAATCAACACATATATATATTTATCTACTAAAAGAGAGGAAAGTTCAAGTATTAATCCATACAAAAGGGTAAAAGAACCCTAGAATGAAAGGTTTAGCTACTCATGTTCAAATACAAAGAGATTCTAAGCAAAGGAACTGAATACATAAAGAAACTAAGAAGAAAGGAGAGGAAAAGAGGAAAAACCAAGGTGAAATCTCCAAAATCTCCTTTAGGATGAGCACCCAAGCCTCCAAGATTATCCAAATCTCTCTCCCAAGCTCTTCCCTTGTGTGCCCACTTGTTTCCCTAGGTCAAGAGTGTGTTTTTCGGCCCTTCCCTTTAGGTTAAATAGGGTTTTTCTGTTTCTGAAGTGAAAAAACGCACAGCTGTACTTTCAGCAGTTTTTACGACTGGCTGTGGCCAGTGGTCCACTGGCCGCGGCCAGTGACACAGAGAACAACTTGCCGTGGCCAGTTGTACACTGGCTGCGGCCAGTTGCACAGATTCTTCCAATTTTGCACTGCTTCACATCCTTTCTTTCTTTCCTTGTTTCTTGATTCTTATAGAGCTTCAAAGCTTGTCTTCACCTTCCTACAAAAGAGGAATGAATTATCAATTCTCAATTAAATCACAAACTCTATAGGATCAAACAAGGATTTCTTTGATATTTGCCTTATACTTTGATATGCACATTTTCCTCTATAACTTTATTTCTATGCACATTTTGAACCAAAAATAGATAAAAGGGGAGAGAAAATGTGCTGGATTGTTGTCAATTTCTAAGAGTTAACAATAACTCGCGATCTAATCCCCTAAAATGGAAGGAATAAGGAACAATAATGCAAAAAACAGATTAATTTCAGATCTGCAAGAGACTTGGTGTTCATAGTATCGTCTTGGTTTAGGAGATTTCCAGATCTGCAAACATTGGTGCCCTCTCAGATCTAAAAAATCAACAAGAGTCAGATCTGGAAAAACACTTACTGGCGGCAGTGTTTTGGATGAAATCAATGGTGACTTTTATTCCAAAGTGCAGATTCTGGCGTCTTGTTGCTCGGTCTCCTCGCCGCCATCTCCTTGCCTAGCTAGATCGAAAAGTGTTGAAGGAGTAGGAATATATTGAAAGAGAAGATGGGGTGTAGAGAAGAGAAGAGGAAGGCGTATGTGCAGATCGAAAATGAGAAGAGGAGGGCGTATGTGGGGGAATTCAATGGTGTGTAGAGGAGAAAAGGGATAAATGAAATTAAAAAATTTCATTTTAGGCGACCTGAATTAATATTTAGGTTGTCTAAAGTCTCAAAAAAAATTTTAGGCAACCTAAATTACTATTTAGGTTGTCTAAAGTCTCATTTTCAAGAGTTTTTTGGAGCAAAAAAATCCTAAATGGCACCAAAAATTTCATTTTAGGCGACCTGAATTGGTATTTAGGTTGTCTAAAGTCTCAAAAAAAATTGAAATTTAGACTACCTAAATTAATATTTAGGTTGCCTAAAGTCTCAAAAATGATATAGATTTTCAAGAGTTTTTTGGAGCCAAAAAAATCCTAAATGGCGCCAAAAATTTCATTTTAGGCGACCTAAATTGGTATTTAGGTTGTCTAAAAAATTTTAGACTACCTAAATTAATATTTAGGTTGTCTAAAGTCTAAAAAATGATATAAATTCTCAAGAGTTTTTTGGAGCAAAAAAAAAATCCTAAATGGCACCAAAAATTTCATTTTAGGCGACCTGAATTGGTATTTAGGTTGTCTAAATTCTCAAAAAAAATTTACACTACCTAAATTAATATTTAGGTTGTCTTAAGTCTAAAAAATAATATAAATTTTCAAGAGTTTTTTGGAGCAAAAAAAATCCACCAAATATTTCATTTTAGACGACCTGAATGCAATTCAGGTCGCCTTAAATCCAAATTTTCGATATTGGGCGACCTGAATGCAATTCAGGTCGCCTAAAAGCCTCGCCAATGTTAAAAAAATTAAAAAAACAAAACCACTTACGGCACCAAACAAATAAATTTTATTTAAAAAAAAATATTCCATTTTGGGCGACCTGAATTGAATTCAGGTCGCCTAAATTCAAATATTAGCGACCTGAATTCTATTCAGGTCGCCTAAATTCACGCCTAAAGGATTTTTACTCCATATATTTACAAGAATGTTATTGCCTTCATTTTTTACTTCCTATTTTTAAATAAGGACGTTTTTTAGGGTAGTAATATCCAATTGTTGTAGTAGTGTGTTTCTTTTAAATTATATATATTTTGTGTCTGTACTTGCCCACATTAACACCAATATAGGTCCGCCACTGGTATTAAGTGATGATGAGAGGGAGAGACATGAATACTACGTAGTATCACTTAAATCCTTCATTTTAACACGTACGATGAATAGAGCAGAAGCAGACAAAGACACAAGACACTCGAGTGCTTAAAGAAATTCTAAAAAAAAAAACTAGATCCAAACCAAAAACAGAAACAGCAGCCTCGCTCCTATATGTGTACAAACTTATATACCCCTTCTGATCTTAATTATAAGAGCTAGTTGGTTTTTTTTGAAAAGATTAAAGAAGCTAATTAAATTATTTTAGAGTATTTTTATTTTTATTTTTATTTTTTTTCAAATTAATTAGCTTAACCAAGAATCTAATGTACAACATATGAATTGATTAAGTAACTTATTTAGCTTCCTTAATCTTTCCAAAGAAAGTCAAATAGCTCTTATAATTAGGATATTACTTGCAAATACCAGGGGCGCTGTAATTTAAAAGGTGGGAGGGATATATTGTATTACTATGCTCTCTTCACAAATGGGCTATGAGCAGACGAAACTTCCATTTTCACCGCTTCTTTCTTAAACATTTTTAATCCCAGTAGTATCGCTGCTGCTAATGAAAGGAATATATATACTATCACACTACTATTTGAGTTGGAACAAATCAAACAGTTTTTTGTTTGTGAAAAAATAAAATAAAAAAAGATTCACCCTTGACAGTTGACGTACACCTCCCAGTTGTTACTGTTTAATATAAGACATATATATATATATATATATATATATATATATATATATATATATATATTTATTTATTTTGAGGGATTGATTTTAATTTTGAATATAAGACTATTTTTTTTAAATATTTCTCAATATTTTCCTTATTTACCATGTTCTATCAACAATAATTAAAGAGTAAAAGGAATGATAGAATTAAAGAATATGATTATGGTGTTTTGGAAAATATATGTTATATTAACTAACTCAACTAATTTATCTAATCTAATTATTAAGTTAAGTTAATATATTTTATATTAAGGACTAGATAAAATACTATTCAATCATTTATAAGTATTAGGAAAAATCTTACTCAGGCCTCAAGAATTAGAAAAAAAATATCAAAAATGTTGTTGGGTAGATTTTTCCATAAAAAAAAGCCGTAGTTTAGATTCCTCTATGTAAAAAAAAAAGAAAGTATAATCTAACTACAATACAAGGGCATGTGCATGAATACTCTATTTTGTATAAGTATAAACTTAAACTTCCTATACAGATACAGGCATCAGTGTTAACTAAATGTTGTATTATCCCTTGTTTTGCTTGCTCCCTCTGCTTACGTGTTACGAAAACCGTCCTTATATGCGTAGGCACGATTCAACAGTTTCACAGCTTATCATCTCCTCACTTGGCCTTCTCTGCCAAAACTCGGAAGCGCACAGCCATGGGTCTCTTATCCCCAACATATCTACTCTTCCTCTTCCTTATCTTTTTACTTTTCGGGTTTCTCAGAAAATCCCCCAAGAGGGGCTTCCGAAAATACCCCTTACTTGGAACTTTACCTGATTTCTTGAAGCATCGCGAACGCTTCTTGGATTGGACCACCGAAGTTCTCCGTGACTGCCCCAATAAAACCTCCGTCTTCTTCCGTCCCGGCAAAGTCCGAGGCATCATTACGGCAAACCCGGAAAACGTAGAGCACATGCTCAAAAACAACTTCCCCAACTACCCCAAAGGCGAACGCTTCATTAGCCTCCTCCAAGATTTCCTCGGCACCGGAATCTTCAACTCCGACGGCCAACTCTGGAAGGTTCAGAGGAAAACCGCCAGTTACGAGTTCAGCACCAACTCGCTTCGGAACTTCGTTATCGAGAATGTCACCGTCGAAATTCAGACCTGGTTACTTCCGCTTCTCTCCCAGGCCTCCGACACGCACCGGGTCCTGGACCTGCAGGACATCTTGGAGCGTTTCGCTTTCGACAACATTTGCAAGCTCGCTTTCAACTACGACCCCGAGTGTCTTGGCGGCGAGGGAACCGGCGGAACGGAATTCATGTCGGCGTTCGAGGACGCCGCCACGCTGAGTGCCGGGAGGTTCATGTACGCTTTACCGGGCGTGTTTAAAATCAAGAGGTGGCTGAACGTAGGGTCGGAGCGGAGGCTGAGAGAAGCAATCATAACCGTACACAAGTTCGCGGATGAGATCATACGGTCCAGATTGGAAGCCAGGGAAACAAGTCAGGACCAGGACTTATTGTCCCGTTTTATCGGAACAGAGGAGAGTTCTCCGGAATTTCTGCGAGATATTGTGATAAGCTTCATTCTCGCGGGCCGAGACACAACATCGGCTGCTCTGAGCTGGTTCTTCTGGATACTATCGTCAAGACCAGACGTGAAGCAAGAAATAAGAGACGAACTAAGAGCAATTCGCTCCAGAAACGGGAAGAAAAGAGGTGAGGCTTTTGGGTACGATGAGCTGAAAGAAATGAACTACCTACAAGCAGCCATTTCAGAAACAATGAGGTTGTACCCACCAGTGCCTGTGGACACAAAATTATGCCTGAACGACGACGTGTTGCCGGACGGTACGGTGATTCGGAAGGATTGGTTCATATCTTACCACACGTATGCCATGGGGAGGACTGAGAGTGTTTGGGGAAAGGATTGTTGTGAGTTCAAACCAGAAAGATGGATTGAAAATGGAGTTTACAGAGGTGAGAATCCGTTTCGATATCCAGTGTTTCATGCAGGTCCAAGGATGTGCTTAGGCAAAGAATTGGCCTACATTCAGATGAAGTGCATAGCAGCTTCAGTGATGGAGTTGTTTGAGATAGAGGCACAGAATAAGGACAAGTGTCCTCAACATTTGTTATCTTTGACTTTGAGGATGAAAGGAGGCTTGCCCGTCCAGGTAACAAAAAGAGACACCTTGTACTCTGAATACTGATTTACTCTGAAAGTCTGAATAAATAAATGCCTGTTGCCCGTTAGATTGTGAGCACTGGGACGAGCTCTTCATATTATAATACAGATGAGTTATATAGTTTTATTTTGGGTTAATATAATTATTGGTGGTTTGCTTGAATTTTATTTTTGGATTCTCTAGTTTTAAATTGTAGGTTTTGGTTTCGCATGTCTACTCCGTTAGAAACATTGGTCCTTATATTTTCATAAGGACCAAAGACTGTTAAATTCGCAGATGTGGGCTCCTGAGTGGGCAAGATCACTGTGCTTATGACTTCGCATGCGATTTTTTTTTTTTAAAAAAAAAAAACTAAAACGCTCAGCGTCCTAGCATCGCCGTTGGAACTGTAAACTCTTCGCCGGGCTCAAGAACTTCGTCATCTTCACCAGCCACAGGCTTTGTCTCTGTTTCTGGTGCTTAGGATATCACTGCTTTGTTTTGATCCGATGCTCTTGGATTTTTTTTTCCCTGTCTATTTTTGTAAAATTCTGTAAGTGACAGAATATGAAATTAGAAAATAATTCTCATTTAATTGATTCTGTAAAGTGTACTTTGTCCTTATATCAATCCCTATTTACACATAGAGAATATTTACGTGTGGGAAGCACACTCAATCAATTAGAATCAATTACAACAAAATAGTAATACAATTAATAAAGGCTAATTGACTCAATCAATTAGAATCAATTCCTATCCATTTTCTCTATTTTTATATTCTGTCAGTAAGTCTTGTACCTGTATGTACTTATATTTGTATATTTTGTTTATGATAATTCAGATTCAGAATGTGAGTATATTCACTGGTTTTGATAGGGGCTAAACATGTTTTGCTATCCTCTGTACAGCTATTTTAGTTTCATTATCCTTACGAATGTCAGTCAAAAATTATTCATGGCTTATGAGATAATAAAACTACAACTAAGCAGAAACAAAAAGCAAGCTTTAACTTATTAAACACTAAAACATTTCAGATGTTGGTAGAATTTAACATGCGGGTATTAGACCCATCAATGGATAAACAAAGAAAGAAAAAGGTGAGTTTTAGGTGTGTGGTTCTCAAAAGGCAAAAGCTGAAGGAGACGTTATGCCAGAAGGTCCACCAAGGCACTAACAATTGGTGGAACACCACAAAACAAAGAGGAGGCATCTTCGCGATGCCTCTGATTCTGAGTTGAAAAACAGAGACGAGGAGGTAATTGATGGGAATATGGGGGATTATGGAGAGACCGGCACAGAACGTAAAAGGTAGCATTACAGATTGACTTCTCAAATAGATTCGACGAGGATGAAGCAGCGACTCAGCCACTTGATCTTGAAGAGAATAGAGAATATAGGATTGAGCTTCGGCGGCGATGTCTTCTCTTGATCACAAGGCATCAATATTTTCTTCATGTTGAACCATAGAAATGCGATGGCAATAGAAGTAGAAAGGAGGAGAATCACGGTCCTCTGCATGGCGAGCCGAGAAGTTTGAACCACAAATGGGTTCCGTGCCCATCGCGAGGCCAGAGTAACCAGTGATTTTAGGGAAGCCAATAGCGAGAGAACTGTTGCCCCTTGGCCACAGCAAGCCGGTGGCTGGTGAAGAGTGAAGACGACGAAGTCCTTAAGCCTGGGGAAGAGTTTACAGTTCGGACAACGATGCTTCCCTGAGCGTTTTAAGTTACTTTTTTGAAAAAATTTTAAATCACGTGCCATGTCATAAGCACACAACAATTTTACCCTTGCCTACCCAGCAGCACATTAGTGAATTTAACAGTGTTAAGTCCTTATAAAATATAGGGACCAAAGTTTTTAATGAAGTAAACTTAAAAAGACTAAAACTTACACTTCAAAATTACAGGATCAAAACCAAAACACAAGCAAATTATAAAGTCTAATAATTATATTAACCTTTTTATTTTTCATGTCTTTTACGTGCCACACAAGAATTCAAATGCGTGTTTTGCAAGAAAAAGTTGAGTACAATAATGTAATAAAGATATGAGCTTGACTATCTAATTCAAGTTTGGTTTCGAATCATTTCATATTCAATCAACTAGCATCATGTTAACAGAACCCCGCTTTGTATTTTTGCTCTCTCGCTTCTCTCCTCCCGAGTCCCGTTCAAGGGCGGACCTACACCCCCTGCCCCCCTAAAATTATGATCTTTTATTAAAGTAATGAAGGTAGTATAAGAATATGTGCATTGTAAAGATCGGGTCAACATCAGAATTTTGTTTGTGTTGATTATTTGTATATATTAGGGTTATTATGCATATTTTTCGTTAACTTGTATGAATGTTTACAGGAACAACAAAGATTAAAACTGGGTTAAAATGTGGGGGGCCTTAGTAATGAAACTATCAGATGAGAAACTCAAAGAAATTTCTGAGATGGTTCCTATTGATGAAATGACAAGTGATCGTTACTTTGATAAAATGGACAAAATGGGAAGGAAGGGTTGCCAACACACCTCCAAAGAATTTTGGAATCTCAACTTGAAGTACTTAGAAAATGTTGTAGTTTGTGTACACTGAATGCAACCGTATCAACAAATATCGACGAGTTATTAATAGATGCTACAAAATTCTGTGTGTTAAACGAAATGATTTAAGAAGAATAATGGCTTCAGTTGGATGAGGTTGTCCTTTATAACATACCAAATAGTACTTTTTAATTTGAGTTAGAAATAGATTTTTATATTTTCGCCCACCGTCAATAAAATTCCTAGGTCCGTCCCTGGTCCCATTCATGACCATCATACAGTATTCACACACACGAGACGCACAAATTACAAGCTATTGTAAACATCCATCAATGAGTAGTTTGAGGTGTTTCATAAGTCACAACTGACTGTAAAAAAGCAGCAGCAATTTGAGGCCTTTTGTCATGGGACTCTCCTTGCCCTCTTCAACTTTTGGATGAGTTTTACTCTCCGTCACTGTCCAATCATCGGGGAAGATTGATATCATTATTAGTCTATTCCTAAGTCCCATCCTTCTTGCCCACCGGCACCACTTCAATAAGCTCATGAGTGCTATGTCAAGAGTAAAGTAAATGGCCCGAAGAAGGTAGTCCTGTGCCAAAAGTATTAGGTATGAAGTCTTTAAAGTTTCCCTTTTAGAGTAATCACGGTGTGCACAGTGCACTAATAACTCAGCTAGGCTAGCTCATGAGGCCCACTATGATCTTTGTACATATGCTCATCTACCACTTTCTGGCATTAAAGAATTTCATGAAGATAAGTGGGTTTTTGTGATATATAGATCCACGTTTTCTGTTTTGGCCTTCTTTTGAATAAAAAACAGAGATCAATTTTGTGTTTTTGAGTAAAACCATATCAGATTCCCTTATTGGAGCATGCTCTGGATCCAAGTTAACTAATTCACACACTATCATGTTCCGCGTGACGTCATCTCATTTCTGTCCATAAACATAATTATAAACAAGGTAATGTTATACTCATCTAAAATTATGAATTACCAGTATTTTTTTGTTCCCATTTACAGAGTTATTTATAACTTTATGTTATCCTGTTTTCCAAACCAATTTGCAAATAGGCTTTGATTAAATTTTAAAAATAGCAAATGACAACAAAATTTAAAAGAAACAAGATTTAAAACCAAGAGGTATTGTCAATAAAATGCAAATTCCTCTGGATCCCAACAAAAGGGGTAGGGGGGGATAAAAACTAAACAGAGAGAAGCGGTTAAATATTACATTAAGACATACAGTTAAAGTCTATGCTTAAAGGTCTTGTACTCGGTACACTACAGTAGAACAGAACCATGTTGTTATGTACAAAATTGGAGCTCAGTCTCCCTTTTTTTCCTGTTTGTTGGAGAAACTGAAGTATGGGTTATAGATATTACATAGATCTCAATTGAAAACACTTTGTTCCCGGCCGAAGGGTTTTCATCCCCAGGCGATCATGCAGTCACAAGATGGGGAGATGTGCGCGGAAGACCACACGAGTAAGTCACATACTTGACGCTGTCTATAAGAACCACCACAAAAATCCGAGAAAGTGACTTGTGTTGCATCATGCCATCCACATCACCATCGCCCACCTCTTTGGGATCAACAAGAACTGAAACCACCATAGAAGATGTTGGTTTATTACCGTGGAGGTCCTCATTCTGGGAATTTCTTACATGTTCTTCACTAGCGTTGAGACTTGATCTGGCAAGGGAATGGGGAGGCCTATCAAGGAATCTTCTATTCCTGCTCTTGTTGATGCCAGTATCACGGCCAACGGCAGAAACATTGGCAACTGACGATGCCGGAACTATAGCTCCAGGTGTTGGTGAGGCATCAAACTGGAAAACCTCTGAGCACATCCCAGAACTTAGCATTGGCCCTGCATCAAGAAATCCAGGACCTTCAGTAATTGTGAGAATTATGGCTACATAAATAAACAAGTAGTTGTCTGCTTTGCAATAGCTTAGACAAATATTTACAACATGGAAAATAACCAACAACTAAGATGTCCACAGGGTTGAATTTAAAGATGTAACCTCTTCATCAAGAACTTAGAGCATATAAAGGAATGAGTGCATCAAAAGGCTAACTTTATTTAGCCAAAAAACAGGCTAATTTTATGCCAACTAGTACAGGTAGCTATGCATCACATCAAACTAAGGCCTGCCGTACACGCCAAGTCAATATTACTGAAAATGATAAGCAATGGCCAATAAAAGGAAACTCAATCAATGTTATATATATATATATAAATAAAAATCACATTCTAGATGTTTCAGGGGTTTCCATTGATGTATATTCTGGAGTAAAGGACCCACGTCAAAAGCAAACTGTGATCAAGCAAAATGCAATACTCTCGTAGTGCGTACACGGCTGTCTATTACAAAAACAGGAAATAGTAAAATCACACGGGTTTTTAAAAACACGAGAGAACAGTGAAAATTTAGAGGAGAGTCATAGATGACGTTAACAGGCACTATTCTTTTGATCACACAAAATCGGGAGAGGATCAAAATGAGACGTTGTTTCCCCCTTCAAGTTCAGAAGGGAAACAAGTCACCACGAAGGGCCAGAAATAATATGGCCAACATTCCGGAAGAAGAGCTCTTAATAGATGCTTTTTAAAATGTATAAAAGCCAATAATGCTTTAACTAGCAAGATTGCACAATTGACTGTATAAACAACAATGTAAGAAGAAGCCATCAAATAAAATCAAGAATTAAAAAAGTCAAAATAGTCTGCTTCACAGAATATATGACCTTCAAAATTTAAGAAACCTCATCACTGACGTACAAATTAGGTGAACAATTTTGTAATAATCATTCTTCGTTGATGGCTTTTCACACTGTTCTGAAAACTTCAAAATGTTACTTGGCAAGCCCATATAGCAAAGGCCAACTACCAGCTTGGTTACCAACATGACATAAATCTACACATCACATGATATTCATAAGAAAAGACAATGGAAAAGCAAACTCACCAGCAAGGCCTTCTTGGAACCACTTTTGCATCTTACCATCAGTCGCAGTTGACTTTAGATGGTCCTTCAATGTTTCAGCTGAACCAGAGGCCAGAGCCTTCCGCTGTTCAGATGGACCCCCATACAAGTGAGGATGTGAATCTCTGTTTTTTCCAACTTCAGGAATAGCCAGAGCAGAATCCCAATCTTTAGAAATCGCGAATCCAGTTTCTCTGCTATTATTCTCTGCATGAGCAGTTTGAGATGCCTTCGCTTTCTCAGTAGCCAACACAGAATGTATTATCAAGTTCCCGTCAATCTTCACGAGCTTATCGTTCCTTGGAACATACAGAGAGGCAAGAAGAGGCTCGGGTTCACAAGCATTGCCCTTATGAACAAAGCCATCAGAGGCTGTCCTATATGGTGAATCCCGCTGTTTATGTGTTCCTTCAGATCCATTCCTATAACCAATCACCTCCCAAACTTTTCCTCCGCGTTGACCAAGTAACCTATCAGTGATAGAGATGGGCCTACCAGGAATATTGCCCCCTAAACCTCCAAAATTAAAATTGACTAGAGGAACGAGTCCACCAAAAAGAAATATGAAGAAAAACAAACCCAGGAAACTAATGCTGGCAACCTTCTTAGTTCTTCCCTCAGACTTCTTATTCTCGGACTTTTTGGCCTTTGGAGCAGATTGTGGTTGTTGAGGCTTTAACCTGGGAATTGGAACCAAAGGAACCTGAGAACCATTCGGCTTGACTGCATAGGGTGCATACGGCATCCATGGATAAGGCATTGGTGCCATAGGGGGATGTTGGTACATCCCTGGAGCTGGCGGAGGGCACATCCCACTAGCACTCAATTGCTGTCTCAAAGTAGCATTCTCTGCCATAACAAACGATACCTTACTACTCAAACCAGTTATGGTAGAATGCATTGACCTCATCTTTTCCTCAAGCTCCTCCACATAATGCTTCTTTCTCTGTCTGGAGAGCTGGGCACTTTCCCGGTTCCTCAACAGCCTAGCCTTCCTTTTCTCGTCCTCCTCTTCGTTGACGTCGTTGAGATCAGAATGCTCAGTGGCATTCTCCATAGGCATCGATGACTTTCGAAACTTGGTCATTCTCGCCTCAGTATTTCCTTCATTGTGCTGCTTCTTCCTTTTCAGATCACAACTTTTACCCATTTCCCCCAGTTTTATATTCTGACCAGCAATTCCACGAGAAGTAATGTCTCTGTCGTCACAGTCAGAACTCGGTGAAGATGAATTCATCACCACACCGTTGCCTGAACCCTGAGATGAAACGGGACCACCAGAAGAGTCGCGATCGCAAGAATCAGAATCTGGCAATTTAAAGCTTGAAACCTTGCCATCCAGTGAATGGTGCGAGTCCTGATCACCTGAGTTAGCAGCCGAGTGTGTCACAGAAAACTTCTGCTTGCAACTACTGGATTCAGGTGATTGTGAATTCAGAAAATCTGCAACATTAGAAATTTGAATGCCCGAACCTGAAGTATCGGAGGTGCTGTTGTAGCTCAACTGCTTATCATCGACATTCAATTCAATGTCATGCCATGCAGGCGATTGGACATAGTCATTGGGCAGTAGGAGATCATCGAGATCGTCGAAGGAAATCTGAAAATCACCATCGTCCCCAAATTCCATGGTAAAATCAAGGTCCGATGCGAATGCTGCAGAGGGCAGGGCATGATTGTTGTCGGAGAAAAAGAGGGGATCCATGGAAGGGGCTGGCAGGTTATCAAACTCGGATGGTAAATCACTGAAACACAGATCTGAGGATGGAGTTGACTCAGTCATGGCGAGGGTTTTAGAAATGAAGAAGTGAAGGAGGGTTTCAAGTTTCCACCAAGACTTGGAAGTCTTGGCCCATGACGACGTTTCCTTGTGATTTCCTTAAATTGACGGGGATTTAGTTTCGTATCATCGGTTTTAAGGGCGAAGCGCCTCAGATTTGGCGTGGAATGAGCAGGTTTTGATTGGCGCGTGAAGATAAACAAAGGTTAGCGCAAGTACGGAGGAAATGGTAATGAAGCTTATCCATAAGGGAATGTGTAAAAAACGCGGGGGTGACGAGGTCAGCCGAGACTCGTAAGCGTCACTGAGGAAGATTCCAAGTGATGCATGAGTAGCGTGCTTCAATTCAGTGGCTCTATGGTATGGAGTTACGTTTCCGCTACGTAATTGTCCCACTGCACCTTGTAATGATGCCATACCTGTTTGCGGTTCTGTTTTTTTTTGACATTTTTCATTGGTTTTCCATTTTCCCCTATAGATTTGACATGTTTTTATCAAGGATTGACAGAATGTGGGCTTAAAAAAGGCAGTCCATTTCGATAAAAGGCCCAATCCAACGATCAGGCCCAGTTTAGTAGAAAAGTCAGTGATGCTTTTCATGGGCTATTACTGGACTGGAGTTGCCGTGGGTTGTTTGGACACGTTATTACAAGTATAAAATAGCCTGTTAGCAAAAAAAGAAGAAGTATAAAATAGCCTAAAATATGTGAGTTCAAGAGATAAAGACTGAATAGACATTAATGTTTCATGAAAATATGGTAATATAATCTGATTGGGCATCAACACCATGTGATATCTTAATTTGACTTGATTTGAGGAAAGTGAATGATTGTGATGAAAATAATTTTTTCAAAAAATAAATGATACATGATATTAATTTTGATTTTTTTTCCTTCCTTTTTTCGTAATTTTGAGTCTTGTAATATCAAGATGATCGTGAAAATTATATTAAACTTGATTACTTCTTCTTTTTTACACGCCTAACTTATAGTCCACACAACGGATAGATATTCTAATTACATTCACAAAAAAAAAAAAGATATTCTAATTACATAAGTCATAATTCTTTATGGGAGTAGTTATTTAGATTGATTTTTTCGTGACTCGTGTCTCGCAGCAAGTATTTCTTCCCGGGGGAAAAAAATCGCATGTATATTCATAACGTTAAATGATATCTCTGGTTAAAAAAAAAAAAACAAAATCATATCTGCTTTAGGATGCAAAATCTTATTACCTACTAATCGAAAATTATTTAAAAAAAGCTGGTGTTTTATCTCTCACTCATATATATGAAATGTATCTTTGTGTGTATATGCTTCCCCTACTGCTATTTATAACAATCTTGTAACTGAATTATACGGTTTAAAAAAATAGTTAAAATTAATTAAAAATAATAAATATGTATTGAAAGAAACTTTTTTTTCAAGTATACCCTTTTAATAAGAGACGATTTAGAAAGAGAAAAAAGCAAACTCAAGTACCATCAACTTTTAATTAATTATAATTTATATGATTGATGAGAGTTATAAATGAAAAAACTCATTGAATGTAAAGTCACTCTTATACTACTCAGACAATTTAAATTACCATTAAAAAAGAAAAAGAAATTCGGAACCTTGCGTCAAGGCGTCACATATCGCAGAGGGTCGGAGGCGGAGTTGAGAATTTTCGGGCCTATAAATTGTGAAATAGTGTTGTTGGAAAGGGTTCTCTTTCGTCGGGTGTTGGTGGGGAGAGAGGGAGAGGGAGAGACAGATGAGAAGGGTTCAATCTATCCTATGCGTATAAGGCACAATTCCTCCTGCTCTCCCCCTCTTCCTTCTCCCTGACCTTCCTTCCCCTCGTCCTGAGGGAGGAATTACAGAGAAAAAAGAAGAGGGACTAGCTTCTCCAATCTACCTGTTTTTTTCGTAGAATCATGGATTCCTCATCTGCTTCCATTGATGGCTTTTCTGGATTCAAGGACAAGGAGTCAACGGTTGACCCCTTCTTGGTTGAAGCTCTTCAGAACTCTCGTCAACGTCTCACCAGTCAGTGCCCCTTTTTGGTTTTGGTCTTAGATATTTATGTCGAAGAATTATTTGTTTGCTGGCTTTATGTTTGGATTTTTAATTTTATTATTTTTCTTCTTCTTCTTCTTCGATGCGATTTAGGTTTAGGGTTTGAGATAAGACTCGATCTTGTTTATCTTATGTTTAAGATCGATTTTACGAGATCTGAAATAATTAGTCGTCGTTCTTTGATTACCTTAGGAATTGTCACTTTGAATTCGCTATTTAGCGTTGAGCTGGTTCCTCTTAAGGGGAAAGGATTCTCGGCGGGTTTGTTATAATGAATCCCGAAATTTGATGCTTTGAATTTCAGACCATAAAAAAATTTATTCAATTGACGTGAGCGTAAGCTCAACTTCACACATCAGACACACGCCTTAAAATCTTCACCATCAGAGAGATACAATGTAGATTTAGACCAAGGATGTTCGCCTTGATATAAAATTTTAATCGAATTAGTGCGTGTCACTTTGAATCTTTACACAAACAGGGTACCCACCATTGACTGCGTAATTTACGTTGGCGGGTCCCTTAGTGGATAATATTGTTCTTCTCAAATCAAAGCCCTGTATTTGAAAATAATAATCTTTTCCAGTGAATAGATATCTGGTTATTCTTGGAACTCTGTGGGTTAATCTTTGAGAGTTCTGGTTGTTCTTCTGCCCTCCCTTTTCCCAAATGACGTTTCTGTTCAACTTTCTGATTGTGTTGTGTTGTAGTTTTGCGTATGGAACTTGATATTCAGAGGTTCCTGAACAACGCTGATCAACAGCATTTTGAGTTCCAGCACTTTCCTTCTTCCTATCTTCGACTGGCAGCACATCGCGTTGCTCAACACTATGGTATGCAAACTATGATTCAAGATTATGGTGTTGATGGACAGGGAAGTAAAATAGTGGTGAGGAAGTTAGCAGAAAGCAGGTATCCCGCGGTCCGCTTGTCTGAAATACCTGCCAAACAGCCAGAAAATGATAAATCTGAGCAGAAAAAAATAGTCTTAAGGCCTAGACCTAATAAAAGCAATGGAAATGGAATCAATGAAGCTGGACTGAAAGGAAATCCTATGAGAAGTGTGGAAGAGAGGAAGGAGGAATATGATCGGGCACGAGCACGCATCTTCAGTGGCTCTAGAAGTTATGATGCAAGTGATGCATTGTCCCACGTCCCTGTGGATGGAAGAAATTGTAGTGTGGGTCAGGATGAGAATGAAGCTGGCAAGAACCCTATGGCTGATTTAGAATTATGCACCAGTGTCAGGGATATTGGTTCTTCTCGTGTTGCCATTTTGAGAGATAGGGAGAAGGATCGTAGTGATCCAGATTATGATCGTAGCTATGGAAGGTAAGATTCATTCATATATCTAACCATTAATTTGAGAGATGCACAACCTGAATTCCAACGTTTCAACATGCTTGTCAATGTTGTATTGGCTAAAAAACCTTTGGAAAAACTTATATGCACCTCTTTATATTTTTATTATTATGTTGTCCAATTAAGACAAGTCCACAGTGGTTGTGTAGTTAATATCTTGGCATCATATTTTTTTTCAAAAAAAAAAACTATATACATATCCTTTACTTTTAGTAGAGAACATTATAACAAAGAAAGATACAAGGAACTGCACATAAGTCTATCTGAAAATCCTATATATTGAGTTTTTAAATATTTTTCTTTTTAAGCCATAATTTTGCTGCTTTACTTTGGTTCATGTGCCAACTTTAATAATCTGAGTAAGAAAATTTTTTCTTTTTTTTTTTTTTGGGGGGGGGGGGGGGGGTCTGTATGATTGAAAAAGTGTGAGTGAAGATCGGGGTAGGTAGAGGGAGGGGGAGATGGACGAATGATAACTCTTTCTTCTGGCTGTCATAAATCCACACTTGAATCAGAAATGCCTTTGGCAGGGCACAGTACAGATATGAGAACATATAGGATCAATGTTTCCAAATGGTTTCGTGCTTATTCTCCTTTAAACAGTTTTTATTTGCTAATCAACATAATTTTGCGATTATTTTTAGCGTGAGAGGAATTTGTTTATCAGGATGAGTCACCAGAATGATTTTTTGCAGGTATGCTAGGAGTATTCCAAACTTTAACTTGGTGCCTTTTAGTCTTCACAAAGTTCCACCTTCATTTGCTCAATATGACAGTAATTTTAACCAGCTCGGTCAGATGTCACAAACTCAACCTTCACTTGGCTATGGACCCCCTGCTGGCCCAATAATGAATTCTTTTTGCGCCACGGGATTGAATCAGACGTCTGGAGATGTTACTTACCTGCAGTGGCCAAGTACTGCCATGATGTATGCACATTCATATGACCAATTTAGACATGCTGTTTTTCAGGTGAACAACAATTAATATCATTAACCCATCATTTGTGGGTTGGGGTTTGTGTCTTCTAGCTTTGAATCATCAGAAATTTTTTAGCTTTGAGTATAAGATGTATGGCTGTTAGCATGACCAAATTGTAGATGAATTGGTTGTTGATGCTGGTGTTGTCATCATACCGTATATATGCTCTTCATATGCTTCATATTTCATGCACCATCACTTTCACTAGGCGCTGCATATGCTTATCCATTCTCTTTTGAGTCATGTTCTCTATTTGGTTGCTTTGCAGGCTCCGTTTGGTCAGCAGCCCCTGAGCTTTGATTATCCGCAGAACTACTAGACGATGGCTGATGGGGACTTGTCAATTTGTACGCTGAAATTATTTTAGCTTTAGGTTTTGAGTTTTAGGTTCATGCTTTTGAACTCCTACTAGATACCCTATTGTTCCAATTATAGTCTGTCTTTTGTTTTAGATTTTATGATAGTAAAATGTATTATGATTGTAGTGGATCTGAAAATATACATAGGTTTTTATGGATATAAACTCCTTTATTCTCTAACGCTGGGGAGGCAAAACCTTCGATGTTGTTCGGGTGCTACGCTTATGCCATGCAGGCATGCAGCCCTCAAAAATCATTTCTACGTTCTCTGAGAGATAAATTTTCCCGTGTTTACTGCATGGTGTTAAATCGTTTAAAATTTAAAATAATTTAAAATTAACTAAATTTGAATAATTTAAAATAAGCTAAATTAAGCAGTTCATGAACGTGTGGTTGGGTGTTATATGCACAACCGAATATGAGATCGAAATGAGTGTTCCAAAAACCGAATTCTAGTATCTTATTATCTCCAGCAGTTGAACTTTTTTTTTTAAAAAAAATAATAATAAGAAAGCTAATAAAATTACTTTATAATGTATTTATTATTTTTCTTTAAACTAATTTGTATGACTTATAAATTAATATATAATTCAATAATACATAACGTTTACTATAATTAAATAAGTTATTTAGTTTCTTTAATCTCTCTAAATTAAATTTAAAAACGGAGAGAATAGTTCATCTCCATTCTAAAAAAGAAAAAAAAGAAAGTAGCTTATTTAATTAATTAATTGATGCCAATTAGCCATGACTTAATTAATGTTACGTAAATTATAAGAGAACTCTGAGTGTTCCCAAAATATCCAAAATTCTGTTCAGACAAAGTGAACTGTATATGTCAGAAATATAGATGTTTAGATGACGAAATATTGCATTCTAAATTCCGGGTTGTGATGCTGAAATCCAATCCAGCTATTTACACTCGTCCTTGCTCGTTTGGCTTTGGTTCTGCAGCTGTAGCTCAGATGAGTTTGCTTTTCCTACTGCAGCTAAAATTTCAAAATATTTTCTTTTAAAATATAATCTGCATTGCTTTTATTGTAATCAAATTATAACTAAAATGATCTTATTTTGAATCCTGAATTGGTAGTTTGTTAATCCATTTAGGAATATATTTAATACAAATTGAATACACAGTATAAAGGTTATTGATAACCAGTATATATTCCTAAGATAATATTCTATACAAGAGTGGGGAGCATATTCAACAGAATATAGAAAACAAAATGTTGGCAAGTGGGAGAGACCATTGATGGGACAGGGAGAGAATTATGGTTAGAGAAAAACTTGGTTGAGGCAAACAAGAGAAGGGTTAAGTGACCAGTTGGATCCCAATAATAGAAAGAATGCTTTAAAAGCGTAGGGTTTAATGGAAGATGATAAGGATGTTTAATTAAAATAATGTGATGTCCAGGGTGGCCTCCACCTTCTTTTGAGGTTGGAATCTTGCCAAAGGCGCTCAAGTCTGAGCCATTAATA
The DNA here is from genome assembly GCA_034222035.1 of Acacia crassicarpa. Classification (NCBI taxonomy): domain Eukaryota; kingdom Viridiplantae; phylum Streptophyta; class Magnoliopsida; order Fabales; family Fabaceae; genus Acacia; species Acacia crassicarpa. The sequence goes on along the minus strand of JAWXYG010000002.1, from coordinate 63,008,492 downwards.
ATAAAAACAGGACAAAGCAAGAAACGCCAAAGATTTTTGTTGGTCGACACCCCCACATGGCCTCCTCCTCATTTTAGCATTATTGGATAAATCCAAGGTATGCAATACAATGAGGTTTGTGTAATGTAATGTTAATGCAGAATATCTGTCTGGTTTCTGGTCCTATATTCCAGAAAACTCCAAACACTGAGATGCTCTGCTTCATAATGTTACTGCCACCTTGCCCCATTTTTAAGTCTCTCATCATCATCATCATGCCCTTCGTTGACCCTTCCTCCCCCCTTACTTTCCACTTTTGTCTTGGCATGGCTTCGTTCAGCATCTCCATCTTTCCTTTTGTAATTTAGGGCCCAACATGATCTCATGCTGCATCCTGTAAACTCATTTGCTTTTTCTAGTGAAAAATACACGAACGTACGGCATCATAATTATGATTTTGACAAGTAGCATCACACGAATGAGAATCTCAGCTCTCTACCATTTTCTTTCTGCCACTGTAAATGATCAAATTAATAGAGCATGAGAAAGGAATTTTTCAAGCTCAGTACACTTCAATTATTTGTGCCTATATTCGGGATTAAAACAGAACTGGGGAACAAATAAGACTATAAGAGCATCAACAATTAGACGGTGTTCAAGCCCATGAGAAAGGAAAATGGAAAAATTGCATTAAGGTCCCAAACTAAGAGATTATTATTAAAATGTCCCTTAAAATCTCCAAGTTACAGGCAAGTCTCGTGCGACTTTTGGATAATATAATTGAAATATCAAAAACCTTAAACATATTTAGTTTCAGCTGCTTCACCGGTCAACGTCCGCCCATAAACTTGTCAATGGTTTTTTCTATTAACAAGTCCATGAGGTGTCCATTGACAAGTCATTTCACAAATAATATATAGGGTATTTAAAAGAATGCTCAAGTTAACATTAGAAAAATATGCTTACACAAGTCAAGACAAAACAAATCTCACTTATTTACCTGGTTTATCTTAAATCATGTTAGAAAATTAACTTCCACCGCCAATGCAAAAGAGTCACCTTTAAATTATCTTGGCCCTACCTACATTAAGGGATCAACTTTAATTTCCCAAAAGTGAAGACAAGTCTATCGAAACGCCCATGTGTATCTCAGAAGTAGGAGCTGAATGATTCGTGTCAAAAGTTATAGACCTTGCTGAGAGTTGTCTTTTTTTTGGGACCAAAAATCTCGTCGAGAGGTTAAATATAAGTTAATGATTAAAATCTCTATAACAATCGTTTCATTTAAGATGAAATATTCTTTCTTCCAAAAAGTAATATCAAATTATGGGATATCTAAGATCCAAGTTACGTGCAAATGTATGATTTCAGAGGAAATAGACCCTGTTCAGAAATCAGAAGAAGGGAGGATATATTATTAAATAAAGTAATGCAAGGATGGCTAATGTCCGTGATTTGAGCAAATAGATCACCATCATAGCTCTTTAGTGGTGCATTTTCTTTGCATCTCTTATTTTATTAATAAAGAGGCAATGCAGAAAGTGAGAAAAGATATCTATGATGGGTTAAATAATAATAAAGAGATGCAATGCACAAGATCCATTCCCAATCATCATATAATGAGATCCACTCTGTGACTGAGCTTCAGGACTTGAGAATATAAAGAAATCAGGAATGCTCGTCAGACAAGAAAGAAATGCAAGAGAGAACGTGGAACTTTTATTTATTTTTTCCTTTGAAATGAGTACATCTAGAAATTATGGAATCTAGCCTACTATAATTCAGTTTTAGCATAGGGATTAACCCAACAATGCCAGTGAGATCAGGATTTAAAAATACGCCCTTACATCTGGCGTTTTAAATCTTGTATATATACGCCTCACCTCTACAGAAACAAGACAGCTCGACACTCCGAGACACAAATCTTTCAGTTCACAATAGAGGATCCTGGATTTAGTTTAAGGATTCACAAACCAACTCCACCAAACAGTATGCTTCCTTGGATTCCTAATATGAGTGCACCACATACTTTATAAGAACCTGCAAGCTCATAGTCACTGGAAGTTGTTGCTTCAGAAACTCCTGCGAATCAAAACCTTCCCAAGTAGGAACACTCTGGATTATATTGAACAGCAGGCGATTCTTCGACAACAACAATGGGATGAGTCTTGACGCAACTACTGATTCACGAACAAGCTTGTAAACATTATTCTTCCACCTCAAAAGTGACATCATGATTGTATGTCAGTCACCTAAACGCTATGGACGTGGTTACTATGGAATCTCCCAATTTATTCTAGATACTCATTATTATGGAACGTATCCGATTATGCCACAGAAGCATGACAGCTGGGACTCTTGGATCTGCAGAACTGCAGATAATAATCTAGACTCCAGTGTACCAATTAGTAGCATCAAGATTACCGCGACCACCTAAGACAAAATTAAACAACTAGGACCTCGAACAAACTCAAAATGAACCACAAGAAACAATATTTCACAAGACAAGAAGGTGGATCTAAGGAGAATTAGAAAAATCAATAAGGGGAACACAGAACAGATTCAATCATCCCCAGTAGGAAATAGAGTAAGAACCTTTCTCGCCCCTGCCGCGTTGGCCGATTCCATGTCCTCCACATAATTAGCAGCCACTGGATTGTGCATTGGAGCTCCCATCCTGTGAAGTGGCTGAGCCTGAGGCTGCCTTGTTAGAAAGGGATGCTCAAAGTGACCATTTGGTGGTGACCCAAATTGCCCCACCTGTCTGTGATACTGTGGCTGCAACTGTGGATGGGCGGCAGCAGCAGCCGCCGCCATGTGCTGCTGGTGATGGTGGTGGTGCTGCAGAGTCTGGACCGGCACAAACGGCAAGAAATGATCGGAATTAGGCCTTGTTGGATTCAAGAAATGGGGAGGCACGGGCGAGCTAGCAAACAAATGGTCAGTGGCAGGATCTGCGGAAGCAGCCAATGGACCACCACCTCCTCCTCCTCCTCCGCCGCCGGCGGATAATCCTTGCATGCGCTTGAGATAAAGCCGATATTTCTGCAAGTGGCTAGCCACGTTTTCTCTAGTCAACCCATCCACGCTCATCAACTGCATTATAGTCTTGGGCACAGCATTCTTTATACCCAAGTGTGCCACAGCATCCACAAACCTCTTGTGAAGTTGAGGAGTCCAAACAAGGCGAGGACGCTTGAGGGTGCGGGCAGGTTCGTCACCTCCAATACCAGAACCCAATTCAGCGGAATCAGCGAAGTCCACGGAGTTAGGGTGAGTAGGATTCCCAGGAGAGGGCAGAGGATTTGACGGAGGAGGGGGCTGAGGGATTTGTTGTGAGGTGTTGAGGTGAGGATTTCGGATATCAAAAGCCATAGCAAGATCGGGAGTGATTAGGGTTTGGGAGAGGGGCATGAGTTCGTGTGGAGCAGGGAGTTCCTCTTCCCATCGCGAGAACCAATTTGAGTCGTCTTCCCTCATTTTTGAGCAAATCTACCCCTATCCCAATCCACACTACTCCTAGATTTCTGGAATGAACAGAACCACGGAAGATATGGATTACCGAAGGAGGAAACCAGACAGGAATTTGATCCTTGAAATCTCTCTCTCTCTCTCTCTAGAATTTGACTCAGAAAGAGAGAGAGAGAAAGAAATAGCTTATATAGACAGATAGAGTAGATAGAAAAAGTCAATGACGGAAGGAGGAGAGGTAGGAGAGGAGGAAGATGGCGGGGCGGCGGCGATGGTGGTGGTGGTGGTGGTGGCAGAGGTGGGGGAATTGGAGACCTTGAGTGGGAGGAGAAGGGGAGAGAGGTTCGAGGTGGATCTTGTTTTCTTTTCAGCTTTTATTGTTGGTACTCTTGCTGATGATGCTCTTTTCCTCATGATTTTTATGGGATTTTATTTTTCCGGGATTTGAGGGTCTTACAACATTTGAGAGATATCCTGATTTCCCCTCCACCGGCATTGGACGGCGCGTTATCTGCACGCTCCTCTGCAACTCATCCAAGGACCTCCCCCCACTTGTGAAGTAGAAGCGAGTGGGTATTTCACTGATGAGCCACGGAACCAAGGGTAAGGGGAAAACGATGCATTAGTGGCGCGTAAGGTACACGGGCAGTGGAGGAATATGAGGTTGGAGTGAAGTACAACAAAGATGAAGTGTACGGGGGGTGGATGGGAGTTTGGGACGAGGAGAGAGATACAAAGATTCTTTACTTTTGTGAGATTTCTTGTTTGTAGGTAGGGAATAACATGAGCTGGTGTTTGTTTGGCTGTGAGGATATCTCCAATAAGGCATTGGGTTTTGGATGCCAAATGGATGCGATGCTGACTTTTAGGTCTATTCTCTATTGGGGTCAAGTGGAGGTAATTAATGGATGGAGATAAAGCCATCAATAATCAATCATATATAAAGGGGTTGGAACAAAAACCCAGAAAAGCAAAGGGGATGAGCTGTTGGCACCAATCCAAATATCAATTTTATCGCCCAATCCCAAGAGAAACATGTTACGGTGGTGTCATAAATCTGTTATGGGAGAGAGAGGAGGATAAGAGGGTCAAAGAAGAAGAAGGCATAGAGAAACCAAGAGAGAATGGCAGAAACAGAGGAAACAGGAAATATACATTATCAACCTATATTACAAATCTGAATACTAAGACCCTTTTATATAGAAGAGATCCCATCTAATTGACTAGCCTAGAAATGCAATCTTACTAACACACTCTTCTAACGGCTACATCCCAACAAACTAACTAATTTTTAACCCTTTATGATATTTATATATCAATACCCCCTTTCAAAAATATCTTTACCCTCCAAGGATGATCGGCAACAAAACATATATAATCTAAACCACAAAAATGCAAAACTGATGCAACAAAAACAAAATTTAGAAACTTTCTTGCATGGATAGTAAAGACCCACCATCATGTTGAATAGCCGTGAATTTGTCACCCCCAACCTCGAAAGAGACAAAGGCAAAAGAAACTTCTTTTCAGATTATGGAGTTTACCTTTTCACTTCCATTCTCATACAAAGGTCTCTCCTTGACGCCATTGTCTTGTTGCATGGGTTCTTGTATCTTAGTAGACTTCTCTTGGAAATCTTCCAGCACAAGCTCTTCCTCCCACAACAATTTCTCATAACTCTGCCATATCTGTTTTCATGGGCCGAAGTTCTTGTAGAATTTGACGCCATTTGTCCAACCATCATCATCATACTCTAAAGTTGTTCTTCCACGCTTCTTGGAAGGGATAGAGAAGCTGCAGTAGCCATTGACTGGTAGGATTTTTTTTTTTTTTTTTTGAATCGCACTGGGAGGGCCAAGAACCGGTGGTTCTAATACCACTGTTCCAAAATCATAATTCTGTAACGAGAGACAGAAGGAGAGAGAGGGAAAGAGACCAGAACGAAAGAGTTAAAGAAGAAGAAGGCATAGAGAAATCAAGTGAGAATGAGAGAAACAGGGGGAACATGATAACGGTGCTGCGTTTCCCGTTACTATTACCTACCAAATGTGCACTAATATTGAATCAACACAGCAAACTAAGGATGTGACGCTATCATCATCATAAGCTTAAAGGCTTGACTCTTACGAAACTGTACCACTTTTGGGTGCATCTCACAACTTATTTCTCAAATTTTGTTTTTGGCGGCAAGCAGAGCTAATTTCATGTTTTTATTTTTATTTTATAATTCAACATATCAGTCAAAACATTCTGAAAACGACATCCTAAAATTGAGATTGAAATACCACTTATTTGGCACACCGGAGAAACCAAGCTGATGAACAACTCCTCGAATTCATGGCCCCATGAGAGAGACAGACCGAAACTCGGAATAATTCAAAGTTCTTCTATCACTTGTAAAAAGTGAATAATAAGGCTATTCATTACATAATTAACCAGAAAAAATAGGCCAGCGAATGCCTCCGCAAACATAACTTTACATTCTCGAGCCAAATGAACTAGATAACATAGCAAGTGACTAAGGGAAGTTTTAAAAACTATCATGACCTCAAGAAAAAGTTTTAACAATTTTGGTATACATTGGAAACCTCTCCAACATCCATATCAGAATTGTCCGAAAGTAAAGCATCATCATAATTCATGGTTTTCCGTTGCTCTAATTCTACATTCAAGCTCTCCTCCTCAGAATCACTATGGACCAAACTATCACATTCAATATCAGACATGTCACTGAATGTCTCTATTTTCTTCTTTCTTCCTCTGTAACCAATAAGACTTTGGACTTTTTCCTTCCAAAGGACCAAAGGGCACTTCTCAATCAGCTCCGAACCCTGATAAGCTTCAGTTAAGAATACACTAAACCTCTTACCTCTCTCTGAGACATAGAAGATGCCAAAGTGCTTTAAAAGAAGTCTCATAAGCTTTTGAGGCATCACAAATTCTCGTCGGAAGTGAGTGAGATGATCAGTTACAAGCCTCTTCTCAGAAGTAAAACAAAGTAGTTCGTGCATAATGGCAACAGCTCTCTTGTCAAATTCTAGCGACCCAGCTTTCAGGCCCCGAGCATCCGCATAAGGAGATAAATAAGACCTTTTCTGAAAATGATCGATTTTCCCACCATATCTATATACTTTTTTAAACTCTGGAGGGAATTTCAAGGGGAATGTGAGTGACAGAATGCCAGGTTTGTGACAATCGTTCTCAGTTATTCCTGTTACCTTCTTCTCCAACTCTGTAATTGCCCAAGAAGGGTTCCAACATACAAGCTCCAAAAACTCTATTTCATCTACAGACTTAACCACCCTAAAATGCTGAGGATACTTGTGTACCCAATTGGTCCTGAAATCCAGCGGCAAGCCTAAATCTCGCCGGAAATGTGCAATCTTATCCAATGGAAGCCGTTTATCAACTGACATCATCAGCATCCTCGTAATGTACTCCGCTGCTTTATCTGCATGCTGCTCAAGAATCTTCTTTTCCTCCATTATTAAATCTTCGGCTCTCTCAGTCATCCCACACCATAATACCCCCTTATGATCCTTGTATAGCTCAAAAAGCTTGGGTGACTTCCGAATGAAATCGGAAATCCTATGAGGCTTGGGTAAATTAATCTGTTTCCGGCATTGTTCAAATGACCGAACGGGAATGATCATCTCGGGCTCTTTTTTAAGAGTCTCCATTAAAAAGAGCACCTTGGACGCTATCTTCCACTTCTCGGTTACAATTTCAAGGTCATGAACCCTCTTAGTCTGGCTCCTGTCTTGTACTCGTTTGCTGGTCGTCATACATCGACTCGGATGCTGCCACCACCAAAATCGAAAGGACAATAATTCCCTATTATACTGCCCTCTTATTCCCCAGCAAGAGCAAGGGCTATCACCAAAGATCGGAACAGGATACAGGCTTCTAGCTACATTTAATTGATTCGTCCGAAAAACTAAAGGAGTTCTAACAGCCATTTGAGGAATGAAAAACATCAAGGAAAGCTATATAAGAGGAATCATCGGAAGGAAATCAAATGGAACCCTTGAGGGATGAGAAACATCAAAGTCCCAGTAAAGGAGCATGCGCCGCATCAGACGTTGCATTCCGAGCCTTCGTGGAAATGCGACTGAGAAGTGAGAACCCAGCGAAAAGGCGCGGAACTCTGCCACGCGCTTTCGAATTGGATAGGCCTTCAGTAAAGGTAGATCGACACCAGCATCTCTGGGTCGTCGAAAGTAATGAAACTCGAACCAAGATTTGCATAAGAGAAATTACAAATCCAGAGGAAGGGGGAGGCTAGAGGTGAGGGGCGACAGCGACTCACTGAGGTGAGGGAATGAGAGACGACCTATTCATAGGACTCAAGCTTCTCTCCACTGATGTTGCCCTCCACTGCGGTACGCGAAGGGGCTGTGCGTCGTGCTCTGAAATCTGAAACGCGGAGGAGTTGCACTTAGAGGAAGGATTCTAGTTTGGTTCTGGAGAGAAGAGTGAATATAAGTTGACAATCATACCCTTACTATTTAGATTTCCCCCTTTTTCTTTTATAATAATATTCATATTAGAATTATTATTTCTTAATTTATAAATTTCAAAAGCCTATTATGATCTTATCAATTTCTTTCAGATTTTATATGTTTTTTAAAAAAAAAGTTATTTTCACATAATTTTTGTAATTCTGATAAATCTAATTTCATATGGATAGAAATTAATTTCACTAATTTAAGAAAATAAATTTTTACATTTTATAAATAATTTTATCAAATTATTTACAGATCTTGAAATTAGAAAAAAAAAAGTAGTCATTAAAATTTTGCCTCAATCCTTATATTTTTAGTTTGTACAACTCCGTTTCTATAATTTTGATATAAAATAGTTTAAACAAGTTCTAATTATATACATAATGATGATGACCAACTAAATTATAAAAGGGATTATCATTTCTGCATTTACTGCAGAAAATTTTTTCTGCAGTAAATGAGAAACAATGCAGTTTCTTTTTTTTTTGAAAAAGACGAAGGGAATACAGACTGTTTTAGCCTTTTAGGTCGTGGGGCAAGCCAAAATAAGTGTTGGTCCCATGTTCCTTTGCTTCTTTCTTCTGACGACATCAACGAGAGTGCAACATGAATCTGGATGTTGTCACCTTGCAGCTTCATGAAGTTACTGCGTTCCTACAGAGTGCAAACTTGCCCCAGTTATAAGGCCTATACTTGGCTCCCTCTTGGTGGCCCTTGATCAGTTCCGGCAATGGCTCCACCATTGTGTAATGCGAAGGATTCAGAAAGAATGGAATAGAATACCTCTCCTTCTCCAAATTCACAATCACTCTGTGGTCTACACTCTCATAGTCTCCATTGCTCCAAACCTAAAGAACATCTCCAGATTCATATCACAAAATAAGGGTGAAGTAGAGTAAGATTGCTTTCTTTCGACGACATCAACGATTTAAGCTCACACTACTGCACTTCCCACACATGAATCACCTTATCCTGATGACATCCAAATAAATAACAATGCTGATGACTATGACTAACCCAGCGGGTTACAAACTATTCTCACTTTGTTTATTTTTCCTCCATGGGCGACGAGAGTTGCGTTGTGAAAGAGAGCAGAGTCGATCAAGTACAAAAAGAGGGTATAAAGGATATTGCCGGCAATGTATGAATTTTTTGTTGTTGTTGATGGAAGGAAGGATAGAGGAGAAAAGTTCTCAAAAGAAATCAATAGAAGGGTGGTGGAGGGGGAGATGCGTAAGAGACTCCGATGACAGGTGGCAAAGGCCCTTCATATACAGGAGCAGGTGGAGGGTTTTCGTATGTGACTGTGGAGGTGGGGTGAAGAAGGCAGTATTTCTTCACAAGGCAGAGGTGATGGTGTTGGAGGAGAATGGTATACTAGTGGTGGGGGAGAACTGTAATGGACTGGTAGTGGTGGCGGCGGCGGCGGTGGTGAAATGTAGTAAATAGGGGGCAGTGGTGAATTGTGGTGAACAGGGGGCACATACGAGGACGAGCGAGGATGATCTGATGATCTCTAACGTAGTTCTTTTCTGAGCAAAGGGATGGATCTAAGAGTCACCCCAACCATTTCATTAGATCTTTTCCATTCCCCAACGGCGTTGTTTAGTTAATTATCTACCGTAGATGCAGATATATTAATCCCATTATAAAATGGTTTAAACTGAGTTGAGTTGCAGAAAATCAAACTTCATAAATTAAGTCGCAATCAAGTCAAAACTATTAAAAAAAATTAAAAAAAAAATCAAAAGATTAACTTTCCTTTAAAATTTCATAATACTTTAGACACTAGCCTATACCCATGGCCTGTTTTGAAAATACAAGCTTTTTTATATAATAAATCATGGGATAATATTAGTACAATTCTTACAACCCAATAAAAACAATTAGAGTCAATAAAGTTAGCCTACAATTTAAGTAACTTCCAATATTACATATTAATCATTACTTTCACCCACTACACTTATTTATTAGGGGCATATATGGAAAAATAATAATAATTATTGCTACCTAGAAACAAGCAAGTGCCTTATAAAAAGAACCAAATAAACTTATTAATTGGTGCCTTATAATAAGGATCAGAAGTAGTGACTTAAACAGATGATATGCCCATTCTTTTCTTAAATAAATTTTGCTGCAAGCATTTTTTTGGCAAGCAAAAAGATGGAAAAAAATTGGTTACTCTAGGTCCAAAAAAAAGCTAAAACGACATACAAATCTGAATTCCCAGATCAAGAAGGACTACCTAAACTGCTACACACCTTCCAAAATAATCAATATTGACCAATTTTTCAAGTGAGGCCCACAATATAAATCTCTATATTCTGCCTCTATCCAGACGTTCTAAATGATTTCAATCAGATAGCAGAGAATTGGCCTATCAGACGTATCTGCTTTTCCTCTTTTTCTAATTTTTTACACTAGTTCAGAATCTACATTCTGGCGAGTAAGTGCAGCCCAGAAGGACCGTTCATCTCCATTGATTATTCTTCGAGGCACATGAGCGGATGAGCCTGATCACCGGAACCCAACCAGCATGACTGACAGTGCACTGTGCCTGTCCACTTGAAGCAGTTCTCAAATAAAAATGGCCACTGAAATCCGATACAGAAACAATTTGAGAGATCTTATGAACTTCCTGCATCATTAGAGAGACAACAAACAGAAATAATTCGTTACTCAATACTTTCTATTTTTTCCCTTTTCAGTATAAACGACATTTGCTGTAAATGAAGTAATTTCATGGAAAAGTAAGATGTGTCCGTCTCTTTATATTGAAAAACACACTTCTTGAGGAAATTCGAAGGGAATAGGAATGCAATCGATCCATCTTACTCCAAAACATGCTGGGATTCTATGCTCAATTGCAGGGGCATGCAAAGGCTTGGTTGGCATGATGAACCCACTAGTTGCTTTACGTCGGGACAAGACAGAAACTGAAAAGTAGGACCAAACCGGGCCAAACTCAGTAGGGTGGGTGAGAAACATGGGGTGTACTTGTGAGGCATAATCAGCGTCATTTTTTAGAGGAAAGGTTCTCCTCGCCCAGCTGAGCACTGAATACCCATGCCACATCTCTAAAAGCTATGGCATTGTAGATGATCTGCCTAATCTATTTATACATTTCTTCTCTAATTGGAAAAAAGCACCAAATTCCAGTCAAGTAATTTTTCCTTCCAGCTACCACAACCCAAAAAAAAAAAACACATAATTGAAGGAGGTAATAGAAACATAACAAGCAACACTAAAAAATAATTACCCAACGGAGGGCCAAGTAGATCTGTTTGAGCACTGCATACTGCTTGCCTCATGTTTTATAACAGAGGTGCTGACGGCCCTTTGAAATTTAGCCGACAACTGTTGGTAAGACTGAATCTCTGTTGGTTGGACCTGTTTAATTGCCGTCTTCAAATGCTTCATTGTTATTGCAGAAGCTTTAAGGCTCTCCTAATAACATCACCAATAACTTGATTTTAGCATGTGCTGTGAAAATATATTACGAGCTGCAATTGAAGGATATCCTCAAAGTAAACACCCTAGCCTTTTCTCTTAAAATATACTGAGCATGAGCTAGGTCTAAGTTGAACGCTTAAACCCAAATAGCAACACAAATATGAGGTATATTAGATGTATATACCAAGGTTATTAAAACCGGCCCGGTCAGTGAACCAGTCGTGGTACTGGGTTAAGGGTTAGTGGGTCAGACCGGAACTAAACCGATAACAAACCGGTGAGAGAAGGTGAAGATTTCATGTTATTAGTATAAAATATAAAAAATAACTTCCTTTAACCTTGACTTTTCCCCTTAGAAGTTTGAAGAGAGCAGTAACAAGCACGTGACCTGCATTGGAAGTTGCATAAAAAGCTGGATTGATTATTGATAACCATCAACACGATGATAGTACAGGATGGGTGGTTGAAAGTCAAAAAATTAAAAACCCCACAAATGAGTGAAATGACTAATCGGAGTGAGTTTAGAGATTTGAAATCTCGAGATACTTGCCAACAAAACTGACTGAGTTTTTGTTCGGATATATTTGAAAGCCTTTGTGTGAAGTTCAGATCTGGCAAATAGATGGCAAATGGAAGAGGAGGAGAGGAGTTCGAAGACGGAGAAGGGGGAGATGATTCCCGCCGACGATCGCACCCTCACCATCTTCCTTTCCAATAATCGTGAGTAAGCGCTCTTTTCTCACACATCGACCCAACATCTTTGAAGGATGCCGATCTAAGTTCTGTCCATCTTTCTCTCTTTCCACCTCTGTCTTTCCATGTAAGCTGTCGAACAGGGGGAAGAAGAGCCAGAAAAAAAAAAAAAAAACCTTTTGAGGCTTTGACCCCGGTTTCTACGCCTGACCGGACCGGTTTCATGGCCAGTTCGCCAGTTTCCGGCCTGAACCGGCCGGTCCGGTCCGGTTGTGATAACACTGGTATATACTTGATTAAACAGAAAATGTATTTATTTATATATAATTTTTAATTTTTAATGACAAACTCACAAACGGAGATATATAATATCTATCAACTTGTCCGTTGTAATTTTTGTTTGGAAAATTGATGCCTTTAAAAACTGATACCATTATAATATAGCCAAGCTATTAGTGAGCTAAACATGTGTCAAACTTTTGAATTTGACTTGTTTAACCCAATGAGCACTTGTTTATTTAATAAATGGGTCACACCAAAACTGAATCTTCTAATTATCCAAACACAAGTAGCTCACTATTATTAAGTTCAGTGGCACCTCTTTAATATATAAATCACCATTGTTGTGAGACAAACCTCAATAGCTGCAACAGCTGCCTCCCGGCATATTAGTGATATATCAGCACCAGTAAAACCATCTGTAAGAGAAGCCAGTTCTTTCAGGCTTACATCAGAACCACGTGGGATTTTATGCAAGTGGATACGGAATATCTCTTCTCTGTCTATCTCATTTGGTGGTCCCACATACAGCAGACGGTCAAAGCGTCCTGTAACACTCCCCCATCAATCATTGGAAACTTTATTCATTTCCCTCTTCTTTTCTGTCTCCATAGAAGAGAGAACCAATGAAAGGCAGATAGAATACCTGGTCTTAAAAGGGCAGGATCAATCTTGTCTGGCCTATTTGTAGCAGCAATGACAGTGACATTAGCTCTTTCATGCAGACCTGGGAAAAAAAATTTTAATCAAAACCAAATCCACCCTATTATATAAAATAACTACTGAGATATCCACTGCTTCAGAATTATCACTAACCATCCAATTCAACTAGAAGTTGACTCATGACTCTATCTGACACTGAAACCCCATCACTTTCCTTCCCCCTTGTAACAGCAAGGCCGTCTATTTCATCAAAAAATACAATAGATGGGGCATTGGCCCTTGCTTTTGCAAACAAAGATCTGACAGCCTTCTCAGATTCACCTACCCATTTACTGAAGAGTTCCGGACCCTTGACAGCCAGAAAGTTCAGTGCAGCTTCAGAAGCAACTGCACGTGCCATAAGAGTTTTGCTACAGCCAGGAGGCCCAAACATCAACACACCTTTTGGAGGGTGAGTTCCAATACGCTTCAATGCATCATGGTGCTTCTGGGGCCATTCTACTGCTTCCATCAGTTGGGCCTTGACATCTTTTTGGCCCCCAACATCTTCCCACTTGACCTTAGGAACCTCCAGGATTACCTGATAGAACACAGAAAAGTTCAAAGAACAAATACAGCTTTCATCTGGGTATAGCGGATTGTTTTCTGATCACAAGGTTGCTTAGCTTCAATAATTTTTTTTAAATATTATTACCCGGTATCCTGTTTGGGGTTCATGAATGCCCCTCTCAACACATGTATCTCTTCTGGGACTCAAACTCAAGACTAAGAAGGATCTAGCGGGGCCTTACATCACTAAACCAACTCTGCGTTGGTTGCTTAGCTTCAATAATTTACCCACAGAAAAAAAGGCTGACCAATAAAACTGCAAACAGATTCCACTATATTTTCTAAGGAAGTTCTCACATGTGGACCCATACTTTGACATGATCGACTGGTCTAATTACAACAAATTACTATTCCAGTTGAATAAAGGTTTTTGTAAAGACTAAATTTCTTGTCAATGTAAATCCAACATAGAAGCTAGAGAATTCGAGGCATCTGTGACCCTAACACATTTCCTTCCATCTTTAGGTAACATAGATTACCCTTCATATGAACACATGATATTAATGAAAACTTTGTGATAAATCAAGCACAAATTTAGAAAGCAGATCTAAGTTGATAGCTTCAACATCTTATTGGTAAACTACTCATGACACAATTATTACCTCTCTCATGGCACTGGGTCTTATTATCATTCTTGCCTTCTGAAAATCTTCACAAGTTACTTTCAAATTATGATCTTCACCCCTATCAGGTATGCCTATATTGTCAGAAGTTGAACCTATCATGCAGGAAGGTAGCAAAGAGTTTGAAGCCACTGATAACTCTGAAACAGATGAAGTTGATAACTCAGAAACAGATGAAGTTGAATGGCCAGAATGATCTCTTGAGTCTTCTGCACCTTTCAGCAAAGCATGTTGCTGACCTTTATATAGTGAGGATGTTCCATCATAGCAGCAATTATGCCAATCCTTCTTAAAATTAAAATAACGTCTAAGACAAACCAAGCCTGCCTCTTTGCAAAGGGCAACTAGATCAGCACCCACAAAACCATGTGTGACGGTGGCAAGATGTTCAATTTGTATCTCTGTAAGAGTGTGATCCACTTCACTGAGAAGAGTGAGCAACATATCCAACCGTTGGTAAGGAGATGGCACACCTAAGTATAAATTTTTAAGGAGATACATGTGTTAGTTGAAGAATGAATCTTCAAATTATTCAAATTAAAGAATAAAAGCTGTTGCCCAATTAAAAAGAGGAACGAGATAAAAACAAGAGAATAGTATGTCCAAGAAACCTACAATGCCCCTTATCATCCTAACAGTCACAAGGCAGAAGAACTAAGTTTTATCTCTCAAGAAAAACACCCCACATGCAACCCTCCTCCCCGAGAAAAGAAGAAAGAAGTTTCTGCCAGTTTTCTCCCAAACCAAAAAATCAAGCCATGCACTACCTTCTCAAGCAATGTTATCATACCAATTTCAATTTCCTTGTCAAATCTTCCAGGTCGCCTCAGAGCAGGCTCAATATTGTCAGGCCTGTTGGTGGCAGCAATAACAAGTAATCCTTCAGTTCTACAAATTCCATCCATAAGATTCAATAAGGTGGCTACCATTCTCTGAGAAAGCTCATCACCACCATCTTTCCTTGCAGGGGCAATAGCATCCAACTCATCAATAAAAACCTGTAATAGAAATTCCATCAGTTAGTCACTTGGGGGAACCACAAACATGGTTTGAAACAAGTTGGACTACTCTCAGTAAATCAAGCACAACACTTCAATAATAATAACTGCAAGAAATCAAAATATTAAAGCTCAATTAAAAAAAATGTTTTGGAATCGCCCAAGCACTGTATAAAAATAAATCTTCTACATCAAAGGAACATGACAACTGCTCGACAACCCTAGAAAATAAGCAGGAGAAAATTTCCGTCTATTGAGGTATATCTGCTAAATAACTCAGTTGCTTAAATATAGCAGCCTCTGCCAAAATGTTCTCTCAAGTGGACTGCTCACAGAAGAGAAACTAGTACAAAGCAGAAACTTTGCCTGAGCCTATTTTCCACACATTAATTATGTAACAAATGTGAAACAGAAGCAGAGAAGATAAGCAGTTGAAATTATAAGTGCTTTATACAGATAACTAACTCAAATTCACAACCCATATGCGTATATTTGTAGTGTTTATACCTTACTGCTGCTAAACATATGCATATGCTAAGACTACATGCAAGTTCGAATAGATTTTTGGGAATTAGGTTTGAAGATTCATCAATTGGCACTAAAATCCCCTGTTGGATAACAACAATTTTTCTTTTGTGAACTATAACCCATAAGTCATAAACAATAACATCAGAAACACAAACTTTCATCCAAACATGAAGAAAATATGAAACTAATAAATGAGCTTTGACAAGATCCAACCACTGCAGGTGCAGCCTGAATGGCAGAATCAAAAACTTCGTGCAATGCTTGCTCACTTTCACCATAATATTGGCCTACAATTTCAGGTCCATTTATCTGAAAAATATTGACCCCCACATCATAAGCACATAATTGAGCTAGGGAAGTTTTTCCTGTGCCAGGAGGACCATGAAGAAGAACGCCTTTTGTAGTTCGTAACCCGAAGTTACTGGAAAAAGAAGAAGAAGCATAAGCAAGCAGAAATGAGTGGGTGCATACATACATGTGATGATACATATAAGAATAGAACTACGCAAGTGCTTTTAACTTCTAATTCGCTTGATTCGCATAAATTGATACTATATGGCGATGATAAATAAAGGAGGTGATGAAAATTATATTTCAATGTGCGGGTAGCCAAACTTCTATAAAGGCTAAGCTTTATTCCTTTTGTGACTTATGAGTAATAACCCAACAATGATTAATGAAAAATTTCAAACAATTTTAAAAAGTCCCTATTGGGGCCATATTCTAATTTAATTGTGGCCCAAGCCCAAAAAGACAAGAGCTGTGGGGGCTACAAAACTGCCACTAGATATTTCAAACAAGTGGCAAAAATGGAGAAAATTTAGGTTTAGGCAAGAATTGCACAGGGCCCATATATATATATATATATATTTTTTTTTAGATGTGTGTATGTGTTGTGGTGGTGGGTGGTTTCTTTTCTTTTCTTTTTTTTTTTGGCCGTGGGGGGGGGGGGGGGGGGGGGGGCTGCACACAAATTTGAGAAAAAATAGCAAATGCTAAATTTGCAGAAATTATGACCAACTCAGCATGGCATTTCCAATGATTCAGCACTGCAAGCATACCACAAGTTGAAATATCCAACAGCAAAGGCATACCTTAATAGATCATTTTTTACTGAAGACAAAATTATATCCTTCAAAACTGCATATTCTTTAGAAAGACCACCCAATTTTGAAACATTATTAGGTACACTAGCCTTAGTGCCCTTCTCCCTGAGTTCCACCTTAGACAAGTCTCTTTGAATCAGCTCATCAGAAGTCACATTTGAAGGCAAAGATAAAGATACCTTTGTTTCATGGTTGACAATGATAGCCTGATTTATATGCTCTGATATGTCAGGACCCTCTGGGTATGAAGAACCACTTTCAATGGATGAATCAGGAATAGATCGGTCTACTGACACCCTTTTAGCCCCTACAACTTGGAAAACGCACAGCTCTGAAAATATTTGTATGGTCACAATATTCCCTAGCAGTAACCAACGGGAATACAACCATGATGCTGCACATGTCTGCAGTAGTTTTTTGGAGCTTTCATCCCCCAACGCCTCCCTTAGATCAAATGAAATCAGTGATTGGCTCTTTTGATTAGGTGTGCTAGAAGAAGAATCTTCAAATATAGGTGAAGATAAATCACTCAAACTAGACAATTTCAATCCATTAGAAGGTGTTTTAGGAGAAGTAACATTTTCAATCCCAAACTGAAGATGGGATTTTGCTGCAGACAAGTCCATTGGTGATAAGTTACTGATTTTCATGGGTAATCCGTTCTTCAAAGGAGCCAACTGAAGATACAATTCCTTGCAATTATACACCACCAAGCTATTATCTTCTATAGTTTGTGGTTCATTTTTCTCATTTATGAGAGAAGATAGGCATTGATTCTGCACTGGATAAACGAACACATGTGTACCAATAGTGGGACATCCCATGGTATAAGAAAGTTCTGATGAAATTTGTACTCCATTCTTCAAAACCTGAGCAAATATCACCAAATAAATTAGGCATGCATGTATGGATCTCCGTCAAATACGGAAGAATACACACACTTCAAAGAAATGTCCAATCCCTCTGCAAAACAAATGAAGGGAACCCTTCCCAAGGGCCAAGGGGGAATTTTAACAAGGCCAGAAAACAAGAAAAAGCCATAGTAAGGTTGAACTCAATGCTTAAAATTCTATTGTCACATTTGATCATTTACCCCCAGACACCATTAAAACATACGCACATCCAGGAATTGAAACCCCCCCCCCCCCCCCCCAAAAAAAAAAAAAAAGTTAATTTTCCCAAACTACAAAAACCAGTGAGAAAATCTCTCAAGGAAGCAGGGCACACCAAGTGGATTTTTAATCCTGGAGAAAATCCTCCTCCATGTTCTCCACCTATTATAAGACAGTTCAATATCATTAGCCATGCGTCATATTTTTGGTACCTTCTCGATATCAACACCTCCAACTTGAATACAACTCAGAAACAGGGCTGTTATGGTCCAGTTTGGTTTAGCCAGAACAACTCCCTAGAGACCTGACAGTTAAGGTACCAATAGTTGTTAATTATTATGTTCCACATTTCTTCACTCACAGTATTTGAACAAAAAGAGACCTGATCCAAAATTCAACACTACAATTCAATGTTATTCCTAAATGTGCTCCAAAAAATGTTCTCAAGGAACCTTTTTACTTCCAGAAATTGATCTCCATAGGATTTTTATCTCCAGGTTAACTCTAGCTCAAAGATCCATGGACAAATTTTTGGCTGTACAAATATTCTTACTTTCCAACTTGCATCACTATCTCTCTTTCGTAGTTTTCTAGAATTGATTTCCTTAACTACCTAATATAAAGCATTAAACCTTCTTCTAATTTGGGGCTAATTAATCGTAAATATTTTTATTAGTTTTTTATACTAACACGGGAACAATTTAAATGTTTGACAACAAAAAAGTAGCTAGACAAACCTTGCTAGAAGGAAAAACTGTTGCAAGAGCAAAGTAGTTTCCTGCGCCATCAACTGAAGTGTTCCCATAATCCAGTCCATAGCATCCAGCACATTCTTTCATTAATGATTTAAGAGGAAAGCTATCTGAATCCAGATTTTCCCTCCTTGAACATGGAAATGACACCTGCCAATTGAATTAATATAATGAGATGAAGTAGATTGCAGGACGATCAAGAAAATGAAATAGAAAGTGGAATCATTATAAAAAATTTCTTATATGGAAATTAGATAACATTGGGTCAATGATTAGGTGTCTTATGTTCAAAAATGGCATTACTCAATAGTTATGGATATGGTTTCGATATACAATGTCGTATTGCTAATCAGATCTACTTTGGAAACACAAGAATGCTTCGCAATGATCACCATGGATCATATATTATGTTGACCAGCAGATAAAAGTCAAAATTTAAGAAACCTTTTTTATCCATCAATCGTCTATCAACAATTTACATTCACATTATAAAAAACACAAGAATATAAAGACGAGAATTGCAGCTACAATTATTATTACTGAGGTAGCGAATGGCAAAATTACCGACACAATGGAACCAGGGGCAAGGGAAAAAGAAACCATGGAAGGCTCAGAAAGCCAAATTTTACAGCCTTTGGATTTCAGCTCCACAGCACTGATATCGCCAACAAAAGCGGATTTACCAATGAAAGGCGGGTATATTTTTGAAGCTTCTTCACATGAAAGGATAAGTTCTTCTTCACTCACATCTGAATCTCTGTTAGGAGTCAGTGGTGGTGTACGAGGAGAGGCCACGTCAGAAGTGGATAGCCTCGACTGTGTCTTGGCATGCTTTTTTCCCTTTGAAGGCATCTTTATATACTTTACTTTTCAAAAGAAAGCAAAGCCACACAAATTACAAGGACATAATCCTGGGATATCAGACCGCAAGAATTTGCAATTTAAACTAAGCAGATCAATGTAACAACTAAAGATTCTACACAACTCTCCTCTCAAAATTTCTTCATTGATGGAGTAAAGGACTCAAGGTTACCGAGTGTTGTACCAAGAGAAGTTCGGGCCTTGCGAGGACGTGGGGCAGCGAGAATGACCAGCAAGTGATGCAGGGTGGTGAGAAACGAAATCTTCACTGCAAAACCAAAGGACACTCGACAAAGGCAGAAAAATGAGGGAAAGAAGAAGAAAAGGGATTCAACGCGTGAGATGGCTCCCAAACCGGCGAGGGAGGTCAATCGACGACTGAACTGGCGGGTGCCCGAGGGTTTAGGGTTTATGGCGGCAGCCGGCAACCATTTTTCCCTCCTGATATTGTCATAAAATTAAATTTTTTTTGGTCAAAGTCATAAAATTAAATTGAATGCCTGAAAATTCTTTGTATGAATCGAATTTAAACATGATAGTTAATTTAATAGTCTGAGCTTGAGCAAAAAAAAAAAAAAAAATTTAATAGTCTGAGATTATTTTAATGTGGTCAAAATAATTATTTCAATTGGAGTTTTTAAAAATATTTTTTACTGAAAAGAAAAAAGGAAAAAAGGGGCAATATAGGCTCAGATGACTAAAATATTTGGATAAAGTGACCGTATTTTGAATTTAACATTAAAAATCAGTCCCTTAATTCTGCCGTGGAATTTTAGATTTTAGAATATTTTGAGGCTAATTCGAATTAATCTATAATATTTTGGAGGTAGTAATATGTCTTCACATTTATATCTCCTTTGTAAATACTCCCTTCCGTCCTAATTATAAGACATAGTTGATTTTTTTGGAGAAATTAATGAAGCTAATTAAATTAACTTAGAGTGTTTTTCTTTTTAATTTTTTTCTTCAAAGTAATTAGTTTGACTCATATACTAATATATAATCTAAATATATATAACATATAAAATGATTAAGTAACTTATTTAGCTTCCTTAATCTCTCCAAACAAAGTACCATATTAATTGTCCGACGTGACCGTTTATCAAACAGAATAAAAAGAATAAAAAAAATTATGCAAATTTAAAAATGGTCAAGCAAGGTTTTTCGGCACTCAGATATCACAACAATATTCCAGTTAGCATCAACTTTACAATGAAGTCTCAGAGGACTGTTCTTCTTCAATGCAAAAGCTCTCGTTTCAAAGCGAGAACTGAGAAAGCTTTTGCAGGTCCAAGTATCCAACAACCCCCTTTATCATAACAAATTGTTATTGCAGCAGATCCCTAACTAGCAGCAGAGTCTTCAGGCATGAGATTCCTCGCCGGCGGAAGTAATGCTACGGCTCCTCTGTCGGGATCCGAGTATTTTCTGTACACAACTTGAAGCTTTCCATTCCCAGCCGTCGAGTGGAAGCTTACAAGCAATCTAGCACAATCCCTGTTTGTTTCATAAGATCAAGGAAATCAATCACTAATACCCATATGAGTGAAACCAGTAGTGACTTAGAGCAAATTATTGAAGGAAACTGAGGCAATATATGTTTACACAGTAGTAACTAAAAGCAAATGACTTGAAGGAAACTTAATATATGTTTACATGAGTTGTGCTTCTGAGTATCCAGTGTGAAGCTTTAGTGTGTCACTCCAAGCGGGGTTCTTGTTTAGAGTGCGACGAGCTGCCAACACTGCTGAGGCAGCAACCATTGATGGGCAATACATTATGGTGGCATAATGCATGGCTCCCAACTCAGAAAGAAAATACACCATGTTCTCTAACTGCACAATTCAAATGAAAGCCAACTTTGAGAAAAATGAAGCACTGACAACGAAGAAGCCTTGAATTGTGGCATTCACTTACCTTCTCATCAGGAATTGAAGCCTTGACGAAACGAACAAGGAAAACGTAAGTGGTGGGCACAGTCAGATACCATTCCAGCTTGTTTAGAATGGTTTTCTCCATCACTAATATCTGTTCGTGAGTGTAAGCTCTGTCTGAGAGGCATACAAAATCATTAACCTCAGGTGGCCAGATTTCTTCATACTTGGATGCCATGAGCATGGCACTGATCCCTACCAATTGTAGCTCCCTCCTTGGAACGGCCTTGATGGCCAGAAAACGATCAATTATATTGATGGTGAGATATAGAGTCTCAAGTGAGAGGTCGAACTTTCTGTGCACGTCTATCAGCCAATCCACCAAGATAGCTCTCATCCTCTCATTCAGTTCAGGCTGTGAGTCCATGTAATCGTGAGGCTGATTCTCATGCTACATCACACAGGCGTGATATGATGAATCAAATTGCTATTTCTTAATTCAAACAGACGCACAAGAGATTACTGAACTCAGTGAATGTGGTTTATACATACCTCCACTAGCTTGTAAAACTTGTAAATTTCATCTATGTATTCAACAGCAGCAAGTTCATTTTCAGTGTCTGCTGCGTCTATGTCAACAATTTGCTCCTTTGGCTTCTTAGTAAGACCACACGCAGCTTTGCTTCGAGCAGTGAGTACTGAAGTAAGAGTTCGTGATTTCATCTTAGAGTTTGCATCTCCTTCCTTTTTCTTGTTCGCAGACTTGTCTTTCTGAACCTTTTCTTCATCTGAGCTTATATCAATGACTTCCTCTGGCTTTGGTTTAGCGGTGACTTTCCTCTGAGCCGGCTTTGGTGCGACTCTTTTTGCAGCTACAACTCCATCAATGACAGGAAGAGGTGCATCCACCTTTGCACAAGCTTGTTTCTGCAATTTCAAAATTTCAAAAATAAATCAATAAACAACCCAAGATTCATCCTATACAACCATCCTATATAAAACTGAACAATTGACTTGAGAACTGAGACAAGTAATAGGGCTTGACCTTGTTGTTTTCTGTAGCTGCTGCAGCGTGAGCATTAGCAAGTAATTGGGCACAGAAACTCCTAAAAGAACGACAAAAAGATAAAATGAGGCAAAGATTCAAGATATCAATCACCAATTAAAAATAAGCATAGAGAAAGCGAGAGAGACCTCGTGATTGGGCGATTAGGCTTGACTTCTACTCCTTTTACATTCACCAAATTTCCAATGTCGCCCAATGGTGCTCTGCGATTTCTTCCTTCTGCCGCTGGATTCTTCTTTTGCTGTTTACCTCCATCTACGACTGCATCACCTATTCGATTCGCCCAGAAAAATAAGAAACCTTAAATGGGATGATAGATCGATATGAATCCAGATTTATTACCCGGAATGCCTCGTTTTTCTTGTGGGTGAATCCGTGTAAAGATTTAGAAGAAACCCAAGAAATAAGTTTGACTCTTTCCCCTCACTCCCCCAAGCATTACGTGTTCATTGAGATATCCGGACAAGGTCTTTCCTTTATACGCTTAACTATACTTTCGCACCTTATCCATCCGATCTAATCTTAGCAAACATCTATAAATACATTGAGAACTAATCGACCAAGTAACTATATCCCTCAAGTGATCCTGTCCATTGATATATCCTAGAGAAGCGCAGTGAAACCAGGTTTCACCCAAAAAAAATAATAATCTTTTTTTGAGTGAAAAAACGATTGATGAACGCTATCATCCCAGAAAACAAAGAATAAAGAAAAGCACTCATGGGAACGGATAAAGAACCAACGTTTTACAGCTAGATATTTAAAGATACGGGTCTCGAATGTGATAGCAGGGAAGAAAGAAGAAACGATTTGTCGGATGAGAAGGTTGGATTTGGAGCAACGTTAAAAGACAAGGTTGTCGCAATCATATGATAAAAGAAGAAAAGAAGAGGGGGAACACAGTACCTCTGGCCTGTTGGGGAACGATGGGTCTTGAAGCCATTTTCAACACTCTGCGTTTGCGATTCTTCTCCTTCTGAATCAATTAGCGATTTCTCTCCGTGTCTCTGTCTGACTAAGTAGAATGAGGGGAGGGAGAAGAACAAGCCTTCCTTTTTGAAGCTGAAAGCGGCGACGCTTCACTTCTAACGGTCGAATAGTGCCCGAGTTTTAAACCGTTGGATCCTCAAGCCTAATCGGACGTCTTATTGTGGCTTCCAACAGAAGTATTATAGCCGTTAGAAATTCAAAAGGCATCTGCGGAGAGCGTGACCCAAAAAAAAAAAAAAAAAAAGCCAATGTAAAGGGCAATGGGCCTTAATGACTTGGGTTTTGTGGACTAACGCCGCTACCGTTGTCAGTTGAAGGCATGTGGACAACTGTGGCGCCATATTATATAATTTTTGTTTTAATTTTTATCCAGGAGAAACTTTATCAATTAAAATTTTAAAAAATAATAAACTAAATTAAATTAAAAATTATGAAATTTTATTTGGTATTGACATCATCCTATTAATTAAAATCACGGATCCACCAACATCAATACTGATCATTAATATTAAAATTTGATATTACAATATCAATTTCACATATAAGTCTATGACACAGAAAGGGGAAAGGGGGAAAATCTTCTACCAATGGCGCTAATTCTCTCTGGAAAAGCTACTGCTCATGCTCCTTCCTCAAGTGAGGAGGAGGATATTCTTAGGAGGAGCTCGAAAAAGATCAGGAACAACGATGAAGAATGGCCAAAGCTTTCAGGTGTGGCTCCAAAATTAATTGCGACTGGGCAAACTTTTGCTGAAAGACTCCAAGGTATCAACAAGGATGATAAAGTGGCTGACCAGCTGGTGAGCGATCATGAAATGTCTGATGATTCTATCTCTGATAGTGAAGAGGGTGGACCTCTTTGCAAGATCAAGGAAGACCCTCACCGTAACTTTCCAACATTCTCCTTTTCTGGAAAAATGAAAAAAAGACTCTACAAAGCTTGGAATAGGGCAGTGATTGTGAAACTTTTAGGCAAAAGCATTGGATACAAGCTACTGACTTCCATCCTTCGGTCCTTATGGGCCAAGCGTGGGGTCATTAGTGTTATCAACATCGGCAACGGCTTCTTTGTTGTGAAACTCATCAATAAGGAAGACTATGATAATGCTTTGACCGGCCGTCCTTGGATGATATTTGATCACTACCTTACAGTTCGTCCATGGGAGCCAATGTTTCATCCAGGGAGGGCGACTATTGACAAGGTAGCTGTATGGGTCAGAATGCCAAAAGTATTTTTGGAATATTATGATAGGGAAGCATTAACATGGATAGGGAACAGGATTGGTGAAACTATCAAGATAGACATGAATACATCTGGCCATATCCGTGGGCATTACGCTAGAATTTGCGTCCTAGTTGACTTGGAGAAACAACTCATGCCTAGGTTCTCTCTAGATGGAGAGGATTACTGGGTGGAATACGAAGGGCTGCACAATCTTTGCACTAACTGTGGCTTGTATGGGCATACAAAGGTTGAATGCAAAACTGGAGAAAAAACTTTGCAAGGAGGGGAAGCTGCAGAATCTTCCAAGCAGAGGGAACCTGAGAACGTTTTAAATCGTACTGACCCTAAATCATTTGAACAAGATGTGTGGAAAGTGGTACAAAAGGCACGACGTGCTAAAAAGAGCGGCAAAGACAAAACGGCAAGTGGAGACCAACCTAGTAACGGTGGAGACCGGCCAAGCAACAGTGGAATTGGTGTGAAAAAACTGGCCGGCGATGAAGGGAGGGACGACAGGCGGAAAGAGAAGACAGACAGCAACCTCCGACATCCCAACGGTGGCGCTGGCTCACGGTTCGGCGTGCTTGCCGAGGAGACCGAGAGGACAGAGGGTGACCGAATGGAGACAAGTTCTACGCTAGTAGCCATTGAGGAACACAAAAGCAGGGGAACGTCAGCATTTGCAGCAGCTAATCACCCAAAAGGAAAGAAGAACAAGGGAGCAAAGAAAAAGGGAAAAAAGAAGAGTGTGGAAGGGGAAATGGAGGTCCAGGAGTATGGTGGAAAGGAGCAACGGAGAGAGAAAAGACCTAGGGATATGGGGAAAAAGGTGGCTCAAGGAGAAATTTTGAGGTTGACTTGTGGGAAAGAAAAAGTGGAGGCTGTCAGAGGAGAGGGGGTGTAACACCCCCAATTTCTAACCGTTATAATAACAAAAATTTAAATGATTTTCATAAATAAATTAGTAAAATTCGAAATAAACAACCTTGGAAGTGTTACCGCCGCACTTGTACTGGGACAAGTGCAAGGCTACTTATTACAAATAAGGTAAATTTATACTTAAACAAAATATATGTGTTTTTAATTAGAACAAAATAAAGAAAAATAAACAGCTGACTGTGCTCCTCACTTCTCACTGCTAGCCCCAACCCTCGGCACCTGTTTCACTGAAATTCTACTCCCCCGAAGGATCATCGCAGCCCATGAACACAAACATCAGTAATTGCTGGTAATTCTAATAAATCACAATCAAATATAATCAAATCCAATATACGTAGTAATTGAATCAAATATCAATTTCTATATTCATAATATAGATACACGTCAAATCAAATATTATTCATTATTTTTATTAAATTCATGATAGACCCGGGAAACCCTGCCAGTCTATTTAGTGGGAAGAGAACCATGATAAATCCGGGAAACCCTGCCAGTTTACCCTGTGACCCGGGAAACCCTGCCAGTCACAAATCACCAAATTGGCCATCATCAAAATATCTCTTCCTAGTGTGCACACCTCTTCCCAAAGTTGATACTAGTGTCCTGGGAAACCCTGCCAGACACCACTTTGGGAAGAACGGATACTATCATTTTCACATTAGTGGCATAAAGCCCAAAAGTTGCGTTCATCACTTGGGAGGTACCGTCCCAAGCTATCCTCCCACTATTAATTCATTACAATCACACACAATTAGGAAATTCAATCTTGTCACAGTTATCAATTTTTTCATTGAATATATCAATTACTCAAGGGCATCATGACTTTTCAAATTATTCAAGAGTATAATAATTCAAATATTCGATACAAGAGCCAACACATATTATAACTCAAATACCTATCTGAGTAAAGTCTAATTATTTAAAACACACACATAAAAAAAATTCCTAAATTATTTTTATTACTTAATTATCTTTTATATACTTTTCTATCATTTAATTAAATGTAGGATACGATGATATCTTGATATCAAATCTAAACATGTCCTATTTCATTATGCAGCGGATATTATCTAAAGAATGAAAGAATATTAATTAATATTGCATCAGACACAACTAGCATAAACATTAAAATTATTGTGCTTCCTTTATTGATAAATAACGAATCGCTTCGCATGGTATGTGATCAAAATATGTAAAATATAAAATAAATAGATATATATTCTATTTATATATCTTTTTTTTTAATTATATTGTTTATATTAGAAAATCTTATTATATAAGATTTTCTAATATAAATAATATAATAAAAAAATATATATAATATAAAATATTAATATAATTACTATAAATAGAAATCAATTATATTATATAATCTAATTAATAATAATAAAATCAATATATTCGATATATATTCTATATAATAAATAGAATATATAATAAGATTTTCTAATATAAATAATATAATAAAAAAAAGATATATAATATGAGATATTAATAGAAATCGATTATATTATATAATCTAATTAATAATAATAAAATCAATATATTTCTATTATAGTTTATTACGGTACAATATATTTAACATTTTAATTACATTTTATATTTCTATTTATTCTAGCTAAAATCTAGGATCATAGCTAATATCTATGATTACTAATATCACTACCCAACAAACTCGGTAAAGTAAATTGAAATGACTCCACTACTCCCAAAAATAGCTAACCACATGCTTTTAATAATGTAAAAAAAAAATCAGCACACAATAAACATTTTTTTTTCAAAAAAAATAATAATAATAAAAGAGAAATTGGTGCCGCAAGCTACACGCACAATTGAAAGATGTAGTTAGACGCACAAAGTGACTTTGCAAAAAGCTACTCCAAAAGAAATATATATCATTCAGTTACCAAAGTCCCAAATACCAAAATCTAAAACGTATGGGGATCTTATGTTAAAGGGTATGTGACTTTTGCAAAAACAAGTTATCACGCAAAGCGAGAAAAAGCAATATATGTATATTCAATTGCCAAAGCCTAAAACACTCAAGGCCAAAACGCACATAATCAATACTTATGGCTAGTGAAGATCAACCAGAATTATATCCTAAGATGAAAACATCTTTCTCATAGAGGAAGACAAACACAAGATTTATGTACTGAATGAAAATCACGAGAAAGAATGAGACGACAATTTTGTGGATTTAAAAGAATCATGCTCTGTAGCAACGGATTCCTATTATTATAGGGATTAGGATTTCCTATCAAAATTTACATAAATCTAACCTAAACCTCATGGGGATTAGAATTACCTGGTCTCCGCTTTTGCTAGCCTCCTAGAAGAACGAGAGTATAGCGGCAGAGAAAAGTATCGGGTGTTTTTTCTAGGTTTAAGCGGTCAAACCTAAATTTATAATTAAAATCTAGGGTTTTAGCTATGGGTTGGGTTTTTTACTTATTCCCGATAAATGAATTAAAACAAATGGTAAAGTTTTATTATTAAATATATTTTAAGTCCGATGATAAATTAAAAAAATTAAAAATATAATCTGATCTAACTAACTCCTAGATTCTTGGATCTAATCTTAAATAATCTAATAATACTATTTACAAAATAATATGATTACCATACAAATAATACAATATTATTATTATTTTACTATATTACTACTACTACTACTACTACTATTTCTATTATTAATAATTATTTTATTAGTATTATTTTACTCTATCATTATCTTTACTATTTCTATTATTACTATTATTAATAAAAATCTAGGGTATTATAGGGGGCGATCGTACGAGAGGAGGAAAACACACCGGTGGAGGACACTTTGGAGATTGATCAACCCTCCCAAGACGTGGACCCAGGCCCTATCCCACCTCCTGATCCAAATGCCCCAATTAAACCGGTTGGGCTTCCTGGAAAATTTTGGGATGGGCCCGACATCAACTTGGACTGTGAAATGGGCAATGAGGACTATGCTGATGCATTTGAAGATTCCTTGGTGGCTGAGACTCAATGCGAATTGGGCCATTAATTGGGCCTAGTGTTTTTCTTCTTTTTACTATTTTCAGTTTGGTGTTCTTGTTTAAATTATTAGCCCATGTCTAATATTTTATACTGGAACTGTAGGGGTGCTTGTGGCAAGGATTTTGCTCACCAAATACGGCTTGTCTGTAGGGATTCTAATCCATGCCTGATGGTTTTGTCTGAAACCAAGAGTGACTCTGAGGCCCATTTTCGGCCTCTTCAGAGGCTTGGTTTTGATGGCTTATTTCGGGTCCCTAGTGTTGGTAGATCGACTGGACTTGCTGTGGCTTGGAAGAGTAATCGAATCTCAATCTCGGTGCTCAACTCTGACAGACAGTATGTTCATCTTTCATGTACGGTCCCTGGAATGCAGACGTTCCTACTTACGGCGGTTTACTCTATTCCAATTCCTAGTCTCAAAGAGCGCCTTTGGGGCGAGCTATTTCGCCTATCTACCCCACAGTCCTATCCGTGGGCGGTCATCGGTGATTTTAATGACATCCTTCAAGCTAATGAAAGAAGTGGAGGAGCTGATGTTAATATGTTTCGGATGCGTCTGTTCCATGATCGGATGTTTGCCTGTGGTCTGTCGGACATGGGATTTTGTGGGCCCAAATTTACATGGCGTGGACCTCAAACAGGGGATCGTCAACGGCTCTACGAGAGGCTTGACCGTGCCCTGGCCAACACTACATTTCTCTCTTGCTTCTCTGAATGTCATCTCCAGGTTTTACCTCGGACTACTTTCTCTGATCATAACTCCTTATGCTTGCGTTTTGGCAATAATCTTGGGTTACAGGCAGGTGTTAAGACTTTTAGATTTGAGGCTATGTGGCTGAGTCATGATAATTATGCTGAATTTTTAGCTAGTACTTGGCCTGCTGATCAAGAGTTGAATTTGGCCCTTTCTAGCTTTAAGGACTCTGTTGAGGTCT
The DNA here is from genome assembly GCA_034222035.1 of Acacia crassicarpa. Taxonomy (NCBI): domain Eukaryota; kingdom Viridiplantae; phylum Streptophyta; class Magnoliopsida; order Fabales; family Fabaceae; genus Acacia; species Acacia crassicarpa. The sequence continues at coordinate 62,978,801 of JAWXYG010000002.1, read as the reverse complement.
GGAACAAAGATATCTTTGGATTTGTTGAGAAGAAAATTCATATAATTATGAGGCGTCTGGGGGGCATTAAAAAATCCAGGAACTATCCTCATTCGCCCTTTCTCCGTGACTTGGAGAAGGAGCTGCAGGTTGATCTCCATAGGTTATTGAAGCTAGAGGAAATCAAATGGTTCCAAAAATCAAGAACTGAGTGGATCTCTAAAGGGGACTGGAATACTAGATTCTATCATCTTAAGTCTAAGATGAGGCGTCGACGGAATAGAATTACTTCTCTCAAGAGTTTGGAGGGTTCATGGGTGAGTAATGAATCTGACCTGCAGCACATGGTTCTTTGCTACTTTAAGTCATTATATTCGGATGATTCTCTTAATCCGAGTAATCTCACTACTCTGTCTAGTTTTCCCGTCATTGATAGGGTAACGGCTTCGAATATGGCTGGTGTTCCTTCGGATGATGAAATCAAGCAGGCTATGTTTTCTATGGGGAACTACAAAGCCCCAGGTATTGATGGGTTTCCCCCTATTTTCTACAAGAATAATTGGGTGACTGTGGACCCTTCTCTTTGTGCTTTTGTGAAACAAGTCTTCCAACGCTCTGTATCAGTTGAAGAGTCTAATAAAACTCTTATTGCTCTAATTCCTAAGAGGGACAATCCCGAACTGGTTACTCACTTCAGGCCTATCTCTCTCTGTACGGTACACTACAAGTGTGTGGCGAAGATTATTACTCAGAGGCTTAGAGGGGTGATTGATGATCTTGTTTCTCCCTTCCAAGCTAGCTTTATCCATGGGAGGCATATTCAAGACAACATTATTATTGGCCAGGAACTCCTTCATATTATGAACAGGAACCGGAGTAGAAGATGTAACACCACAATTTTAATACCCAAAAACTCGGTCAAAATATTGAAAATACCTTCAAAAGAGTTCAACAATATCCAAATCCTTTTACAATGTTACCATTTCGAATAAAACCCGTAATACATAATCAGAATAAATTCCAGAAAATGTTTCAGAGTTTAATACAAAACGGAAGTCTTAGGTTCATGGCAAATATAATAACATAACATAATCTATTGGAGATCAAAAGAGCTTCCAGAGCTCACTCCATAGGTGCCTTCCCTTGCTCTCTACTAGAATAATCACCTGAAAAATGTTAATATGGGATGAGATTCCACGTCTCAGTAACTACTGAATATTTCTACCTTATACGAGCAAATTACATATGACAAAAATAAGAGGTAATATAATGTGAATTTAATATACTCAGATATTTTTAGATATACCGTTGTTCACATCAAATGCCTTTACAAAATACTCATCATTCTTTATTGAATAATTCAGAAATGCACTATGCAGTATGCAGCCTCCCTTATATCCCCTTCCAACCGTATACCGCTGACTGGAACCATAGGCTAACATATAGTCCAATAGAAACTCATTCATTTGACTGGATGGTTTCAAGCTCACCAAAACTTAAGATACACCCGGCCAAAGGTATAGAGCTTAAATCTGGACTATGGCTCCCCTCCTTTAAAATAACAACTAAGGAGGTGTCACATGTCCCACATCTCCAATGAAATCCCGGCCAGAGGAAAACATGGAAGATGGGGCCCTGAAAAGTACCATCCACTGTGCACCGAGTGGTGGCATAAACAATTCTTATCATTCAATTCCCTCCTTACTCCACCCATCACATTACAACCGCCATGATGAATGTATTTACTCAAAAATAATGCATTATTATACCATTATATACATTGATATGTGTATTTATGAATAGTAAAATACTATGCGTATCTGTGAATAGTAAAATACGGTATATACATGAATAGTAAAATGAATAGTACATACGGTATGTATACGTGAATAGTAAAAATGAATAGTAAATACGGTATACGTGAATAGTAAATACGGTATACGTGAATAGTAAAAATAAATAGTAAATACGGTATACGTGAATAGTAAAATGAATAGTAAATACGGTATATGTGAATAGTAAAATGAATAGTAAATACGGTATATGTGAATAGTAACGTACGTATAAATAGTACCTCTACAGATTTGTAAGTCAAAGTTCCCACACCAGATCTTAAAACCATAAATATTTTCTAAATATTCTTGCCAAAATAGTAACCAAACAAATTTATAATCATACATAATTCACAAGTATAAGGAAGAATATTCAGAGTTACCTGTTACTTGCTAATACCCGAATCTCCAACCAGCTATTATAACTCTCAAGCAAATATCTCTCTACTCTCTCTCTCTCTCTACCTCTCTCTAAGGCTCTTAGAAGTTGTGAAGAATGAAATGAAATGGAAGGTCTATTTATAGTTGGAAAATGGGTCTTTAAGTGTAATTTTCGTCTCTGGGTCGTTTTACGTAATTTTTCCAAAAATTAAAAAGAAACCCTCCCGTGACTACTCTCAGCCGCCCTCGTGAAAGTTTTAAAAATTTTTAATAATATAATATTATAAATTAAATAGTAAAATATTATTACGTGGGTCCCGCGTGAATTTTTTTCAAAACTCACGAGAAAGGTTGTCGCTCACGGGAAGTTTGCAGAGAATTATTTTGGCCGTGGGTCCCGCATGAATAGTAAATACGTATTTAGGAATAGTAAATACCGTATTTTTAAATAGTAAATACGTATTTGTGAATAGTGAACACTATTCATATTTCACAAATTTCAAGTATTAAATACGTATTTGCGAATAACATATATATATATATATATATATATATTTTTTAAATACGTATTTGTAAATAGTAAAAACGTATACGTGAATAGTAAATACTATTCACGGGGCCCACAAAATACGGATTTCAAATTTATCACTTTCCAAAAATAGAGCCTACTAGTCTTCCCAAAATAGGTTTATGTTCAAGATATTAGATTCAAAATTCAGGATGTTACATTTCTCCCCTCCTAAAAGAAAATTTTGTCCTCAAAATTTCGCTATAATAAGAATTCTAACCTATATAAATAAATGAGGATAGGTTTGACGCATGCTCTCCTCCGTTTCCCAAGTAGCATCTCCGGGAGTCATTCCTTTCCACTCGACCTTTACAAGTCTAATGGTCTTGTTTCGTAATCTCTTGTCTCTTGCATCAACAATCCGCTCCGGCTCGGCTTTATACGTCATGTTATCCTTGAGTTCTACCTCTTCTACTTCTATAATGTGGGAAGGATCCGGTTGGTATTTCTTCAGTTGCGATACATGAAAGACATTGTGAAGATTCGCAAGCTGTGGAGGTAATGCAATTCTGTAAGCTACCGGTCCAACTTTCTCCAAAATCTCATAAGGACCCATAAAACGAGGTGAAAGCTTCTTTGCTTGTATTGCTCTACCAATGCCAGTCATTGGTGTGACTCTTAAGAATACATGTTCGCCCACCATGAACTCCAACGGTCGTCTTCTCTTGTCAGCATAACTCTTCTGTCGACTCTGAGCAGTGAGAAGTTTCTGTTGAATCACCTTAATCTTTTGAGTCGTCTCGTCCACAAGTTCTGGACCTATTAAAATTCGCTCATTCAATTCCGTCCAGCAAATAGGAGATCTACATTTTCTTCCATACAAAGCCTCATAAGGTGCCATCTCAATGCTGGAGTGATAACTATTGTTATATGCAAACTCCGCAAGATGAAGATGATCGTCCCAACTTCCTTTTAGTTCGATTGCACAAGCCCGCAACATGTCTTCCAGAGTTCGAATAGTCCTCTCAGTCTGCCCGTCAGTTTGAGGATGATAAGCGGTACTATAACTCATCCGAGTTCCCATAGCATTCTGCAATGCTTTCCAAAATCGTGAAGTGAATCGTGGATCACGATCAGATACGATGCTATTCGGTATCCCATGCAATCTGACAATCTCCTTCATGTAGATCTTTGCTAGTCTCTCCAATGAGTATTCTGCTGCAATTGCTAGAAAATGAGCTGACTTAGTTAACCTATCGACAATTACCCAAATGGCATTATGTCCGGATGTCGTTAGAGGAAGCCCCATGATGAAATCCATAGAGATGCTGTCCCATTTCCACTCTGGGATATCCAAATTCTTTAATAATCCAGGAGGTTTCCGATGTTCGATCTTGACTTTCTGACAAGTCAAACAACAAGTGACAAAGTCAGTCACATCTTTCTTCATGCCCCGCCACCACCAATTCCGCTTGAGATCATGATACATCTTGGTTGCTCCGGGATGGATAGTGTATTTACTCCGATGTGCCTCTTCTAGTATGAGCTTTTTTATTTCTCCATCATTAGGTATGCACACTTTTCCTTTATACCTTAATATCCCATCTCTATCGATCCCAAATTTCGATTCTTTTCCTTCTTCAATATCTTCCCTCACGTTTAATAGATACTCATCTTCGAGCTGAGCGAATTTAATCTCTTTCCAAATTGTGCTTTCAATAGTTAATGCTTCCATGGTAGCGACCAAACCTGACATTACATCAATAGATGTACTTGGTATCTCCTCGAGCAATTTATGTTCTCTGATCATCATCTGGGCTACATGGATTGTCTTTCTACTTAAGGCATCTGCTACAACGTTCGCCTTTCCTGGATGATACTTCAATTCGAAGTCGTAGTCCTTGATAAACTCCATCCATCTCCTCTGTCGCATGTTGAGCTCCTTTTGGTCGAACAGGTACTTTAGACTTTTATGGTCACTATAAACCTCGAACTTTGAACCGTAGAGGTGATGCCTCCAAATCTTCAGAGCGAACACTACTGCTGCCAGTTCTAAGTCGTGAGTAGGATAATTCCCTTCATGTGGCCTTAACTGTCGAGAAGCATAAGCTACTACCTCCATCTTCAGTGCGAGAATGACTTCCTCCCCTAGATTGATGGTCAGAAGGTGTGACTTCCAGAGCCTTCTCCTTTCCTTCCTTACCACCTTGGTCTCTTCCTTTTGCTAGTTCATCCTCGTGTCTATTCACTTTCTCCCTCATCTCCAAGATGACGTCTCGTAATTCTGCCAAAAGGGCATTGTTATCCTGAGGATGGGGACCATCTTGATGCGGAGGGAGACCTCTTTGGGATGGAGCAGAGGTTGAATTAGTTCTTCGGGTTCTTGCCATTATCTCCTCCTATGATTAATACTATAAGGACACTAAACAAATAAAAATAGCTAAATAAATTCTAAATCTAACAAAGGGAAGTGCTCATGTTATGATATTTAATTTGCCACGAACTTTTAAAAAAAAATTTTAAGAAATCACTTTAGAAAATAAACAAAATTGCCATGGAACCTTTAGCTCTGATACCAAAAATGTAACACCACAATTTTAATACCCAAAAACTCGGTCAATATTGAAAATACCTTCAAAAGAGTTCAACAATATCCAAATCCTTTTACAATGTTACCATTTCGAATAAAACCCGTAATACATAATCAGAATAAATTCCAGAAAATGTTTCAGAGTTTAATACAAAACGGAAGTCTTAGGTTCATGGCAAATATAATAACATAACATAATCTATTGGAGATCAAAAGAGCTTCCAGAGCTCACTCCATAGGTGCCTTCCCTTGCTCTCTACTAGAATAATCACCTGAAAAATGTTAATATGGGATGAGATTCCACGTCTCAGTAACTACTGAATATTTCTACCTTATACGAGCAAATTACATATGACAAAAATAAGAGGTAATATAATGTGAATTTAATATACTCAGATATTTTTAGATATACCGTTGTTCACATCAAATGCCTTTACAAAATACTCATCATTCTTTATTGAATAATTCAGAAATGCACTATGCAGTATGCAGCCTCCCTTATATCCCCTTCCAACCGTATACCGCTGACTGGAACCATAGGCTAACATATAGTCCAATAGAAACTCATTCATTTGACTGGATGGTTTCAAGCTCACCAAAACTTAAGATACACCCGGCCAAAGGTATAGAGCTTAAATCTGGACTATGGCTCCCCTCCTTTAAAATAACAACTAAGGAGGTGTCACATGTCCCACATCTCCAATGAAATCCCGGCCAGAGGAAAACATGGAAGATGGGGCCCTGAAAAGTACCATCCACTGTGCACCGAGTGGTGGCATAAACAATTCTTATCATTCAATTCCCTCCTTACTCCACCCATCACATTACAACCGCCATGATGAATGTATTTACTCAAAAATAATGCATTATTATACCATTATATACATTGATATGTGTATTTATGAATAGTAAAATACTATGCGTATCTGTGAATAGTAAAATACGGTATATACATGAATAGTAAAATGAATAGTACATACGGTATGTATACGTGAATAGTAAAAATGAATAGTAAATACGGTATACGTGAATAGTAAATACGGTATACGTGAATAGTAAAAATAAATAGTAAATACGGTATACGTGAATAGTAAAATGAATAGTAAATACGGTATATGTGAATAGTAAAATGAATAGTAAATACGGTATATGTGAATAGTAACGTACGTATAAATAGTACCTCTACAGATTTGTAAGTCAAAGTTCCCACACCAGATCTTAAAACCATAAATATTTTCTAAATATTCTTGCCAAAATAGTAACCAAACAAATTTATAATCATACATAATTCACAAGTATAAGGAAGAATATTCAGAGTTACCTGTTACTTGCTAATACCCGAATCTCCAACCAGCTATTATAACTCTCAAGCAAATATCTCTCTACTCTCTCTCTCTCTCTACCTCTCTCTAAGGCTCTTAGAAGTTGTGAAGAATGAAATGAAATGGAAGGTCTATTTATAGTTGGAAAATGGGTCTTTAAGTGTAATTTTCGTCTCTGGGTCGTTTTACGTAATTTTTCCAAAAATTAAAAAGAAACCCTCCCGTGACTACTCTCAGCCGCCCTCGTGAAAGTTTTAAAAATTTTTAATAATATAATATTATAAATTAAATAGTAAAATATTATTACGTGGGTCCCGCGTGAATTTTTTTCAAAACTCACGAGAAAGGTTGTCGCTCACGGGAAGTTTGCAGAGAATTATTTTGGCCGTGGGTCCCGCATGAATAGTAAATACGTATTTAGGAATAGTAAATACCGTATTTTTAAATAGTAAATACGTATTTGTGAATAGTGAACACTATTCATATTTCACAAATTTCAAGTATTAAATACGTATTTGCGAATAACATATATATATATATATATATATTTTTTAAATACGTATTTGTAAATAGTAAAAACGTATACGTGAATAGTAAATACTATTCACGGGGCCCACAAAATACGGATTTCAAATTTATCACTTTCCAAAAATAGAGCCTACTAGTCTTCCCAAAATAGGTTTATGTTCAAGATATTAGATTCAAAATTCAGGATGTTACAGAAGAGGCCTTATGGCTATGAAAATTGACCTGGAGAAGGCTTATGATAGAATTCGTTGGGAGTTCTTACAATAGGTTCTCAGTGAGGTTGGGTTTGAGGATGATTTTATTCGACTTATTATTCATTGTGTGACTTCTGTCTCCTTTAACGTGATTTGGAATGGGAGTCAGACGGAATTCTTCTGCTCGCAAAGGGGTCTCCGGCAAGGAGATCCGATTTCACCTTTACTATTTGTTCTATGTATGGACAAACTTTCTCATCTGATTTGTGATGCAGTTGATAATGGTAGCTGGAAACCAATAGTCACTTCTAATCAGGGACCGAAAGTGTCCCACTTGATGTTTGCTTATGACTTACTTCTGTTTGGAATTGGCTCCGAGGCACAGGCAGCTTGTATGATGAATTGCTTAGAAGTCTTCGCTAGGGCTTCCGGTGCGAAGGTTAATCTTGATAAATCCTCAATTTTCTTCTCTCCAAGAGTCTCCAATCTTTCCAAGCAGAAAATTAAGGATCTAACTCATATGAAGATCTGCTCTGAAATTGGTAAGTATCTTGATTTCCCCCTTTCCCGTAACAGGCGGAAGAGGGAAACTTTTAACTATATTATTGAGCGTGTTCGAGCCAAGTTGTCGGCTTGGAAAGTGAATTGTCTCTCCACTGCTGGCCGTATCACCTTAGCCAAGTCAGTTTTGAGCTCCATCCCTTTATACCCTATGCAAGTCACAAAAATCCCTCGCAGTATTTATCTTCAGGTCGAGAGATTACAGAGAAACTTCATTTGGGGCCACGACGAGTCTCAGCATAAATTTCACCCGGTGGGGTGGGAATCCATTACTAGACCAAAGGAATTTGGAGGTCTTGGCTTCAGGAAACTATCCTCGTTTAACCAAGCTTGGGGAGCCAAACTGGCTTGGAAGCTAGTTATTGGTGCTAAGGGATTATGGGCTGATATTCTTCAGAACCGATACATGTTGAGAGATGATGATTCTCTACTGACCTCCCGCCCAGGGGATTCTACTATTTGGCGTTTTATCTCTTCTCATCGGGAAATTGTTGACAGAGGTTCCAAAGGGCAAATTAGAAATGGCCAATCGGTGAGATTCTTCACTGATTATTGGCTTCTTCAAGGTTGTCGTATTAGTGATTTCTGTAAAAGACCTCTGTCTTTTGAGGAGATGAATTCTCATGTTGCGGACTGGGTTAACAATGGTTTGTGCGATTTTCACCGGCTCGATGGATGTGTTTTACCCTCTATTATCCAGAAGCTTATGGCTGTTCTTCCTCCCAGGGCTAAGTCGGGCAATGACTTGCTAGTGTGGGGTGCCTCAAATGATGGTGTGTTTTCTATTAGATCGGCCTATTTTATGATTGAACCAAATCCTCCTCACAGCAGATTTAACCTGTCCAAGGTCATTTGGAACTGGAAAGGTGCAGAGAGAATTAAAGTCTTTATGTGGATGGCTTCATTGGGCAAACTGCCAACTAATGTTAGAAGAAGTTATTGGGCTCCGGCTTCAGCTATCTGTTCTACATGCAATTTTGCTGCTGAGGATACTCTCCACATCTTTAGAGACTGCCCCTTTGCTTACAGGATGTGGACAGCGTTAATTGCCCCGAGGTTCGTGTCCTCATTCTTCTCTGCTGGACTTAGAGATTGGTTTGCTTTGAATCTCAAGAATAGTCTTGGCAGAAATATGGGTGCTAGCTGGCACATTATTTTTGGTGTGGGGATTTGGCATCTCTGGAAATGGAGGAATCTGTCTATCTTCGAGCCTGGCTTTGTTAGACCCCCTAACCTAGCGGCAATTATTCTATCTGCATGGAGGAGCTTCGCTATGCACCCTGATTTGATATTGTCTGTTCCTACATCTTCTCGGAGTGCTTCTTCGTCTATGTGTTGGTGCCGCCCCCCGGAGAACTGGGTCAAATTGAATGTCGATGGTGCGGTCTCTCTAAGGTCTTCCTTGGCGGGATGTGGAGGTGTGTTCCGAAACCATTATGGGGAATGGATTGCTGGCTTTGCTAAAAGTATTGGAGTATGTAACTCTTACACGGCGGAAGAATGGGCGTTATATGAGGGGTTGATTGCTGCATGGGATCTTGGGCTCCGGAAGATTGTTGTGGAATCCGATGCTAGCGATCTACTCACTAATCTTTCTAACCAGGGACCTTACAATGGGAGCCTTCTGTCCATCCGTATCAAGGAATTGCTAGATAGGGAGTGGTCAGTCATTCTTTGTCATGTGAATAGAGAGTGTAACCGGATAGCAGATGCTCTTGCTAAGACTGGCTTATCAAAATCAGTGTTCCTTGGCGAGTGCCCGTTGTTCTTGAGGAATTGGGTCGATCATGAGTGTCTGGGATTAATTTCCCCAATGTTGTAATTCCTGTCTTTATTTTGGCTTTTGCCTTCATTAATATCAAAAAAAAAAAAAAGGGGGGGAAGGGGAAGGGGAAGGGGAAGGGGATATACCACATATTATCTCTTCTTTCCCTTTTTTTTTTCTAATTAATCTATTATATCTAGAAAAAGCTTAGAGTAAACATGCACGCGCCAACTTTTTACCCTTGATTTATGAAGCTAAATACTATTTCAAGTTTAAGCCGGTAAGTTAAAGACAAAAAATCCACCTCACAAAAATGTGCAGAAAACATGAGCCTTTTTTTTTTTTTTTTGGGGGCAAAAGGGACATGAGGTATTCAAGTTTCCATATATCTTCTGATGGTTGGGGCAAGGGTTTTTAAATAAAATCTTCTTTCATAACATTGAAAATGAAATTTTAAAAATTGTACACACAAACATAAGGCTGTTAATGGTTAATGGGAGGGGAGAGATTATATGAACATAGGCAAAATGCAAGCAACATTAAAAGGAATAAATGAAATTTAAAGACAACATTCAATAGCCATTAAACAAGTTTTTCTGAGGAATATAAATTATCTCTTTATATTAATTTTTGGAGTGACATAAAATTAATTTTAATATCCTTACAAATTTAAAGTATAGACTTTTTTTAGAAAGCCTAATAAATATTTAATCAGGCTAAGCAGGTCTTTACATCTTAACATAATTGATTATCAACGGTTATAATTAATAATGCAAAGCAACATCCCACACTAATTTTATATCTAATATAATCTACAATTGTTAGTGAGAGAAACTCAAGAAGCTTCTACCAATAAATCATTGTGCTGACAACTTTAGATTTTCTTTTTTAAGTTAACTACATATTCATGTTGGGTGTTCTTCCTTTTCATTCGAGTATTTAAAGTTCTACCAGTATTTTTTGTTCGAATTTTACTGTCAATATTTCAAAAAACAAATCCATAGGGGTGTTAATGGGAGTGGAGAGATTGATATACTTTTAATATATTCGGGGTAAAATTGCACCACAAAATGTTTCAAGGTGTTAGACACCCCTAAAAATATTTCACAGAGCTGCATGTATCTTAACCCGAGATTAAATTATTTGGGATTGGAAATGTCAGCATTTAGAATATTATTTTGAAAATAATTTCCTTAAGGTGTTACACAAAATGTCAGCTTTAATTGTTTCAAACATAAATAATTATTTTAAATAATTAATTAATTGAAACATATGACAACATAATCACATTTGAGCCATGAATCATTATTAATTGTAAATAAATAGAGGAAAACTAAAACACAGTCATAGTTGGTTCAATTGTCATCCCTTTAGATGGTTGTTTAATTTCTTTATGGTATTATTCAAATTGCGAATAAACTAGGTTTCAATCGCTATTGAATAAATTATCTCTAAAACTTTCACTGTTAACGTTAATTATTGTTGTTGTAAGTCATTCTTGGAAATGGTGCCAAAAATAATCGCCGGAGAAAAGTTTCGACTAGCCGCCACCTATGTGTCATGTCACCACTAATGGTTATCAACTCAATTGTGTTAGTATGATTATTCGGAAAACATAAACTTCTTCCGGTTAATAAAAAATAACTACTTGGTCTCTGCTTGATAACTTGCGCCACTTGAAAAAAAGAACTAACAGAAAAAACTACTTGTTAGTTCAACCAATCACAAACTTTGAAACAAAAGAGAAAGTTCTTTTTTATTGTGTTTCACAATTTACATCATAAAATACACATCCCGTGCCCTCTATTAAGTTTTATTTTGAAGACACTAAAAAATATTTTTATAAGGGGGAAAAAAGCATAATATTGCATTCTAGCTCTCACCGTGCACCTTTCATCTGAGGAAGTATTCATTTTTCGATGTAATATATTATTTTAACTGTAAATAACATGCCAATAGTAAAACTAAGCCTTCTGTTTTCTGCAGAATTATGCTTCCCTTTGAGTATTGCAGAAGGAAGTGAAGGCCACGGGGCAAACTTGAAAGACAGGCAATTTGTTGCAGGAATTTGCAAATCAGACACAATAAACAAATGAACTAATGATCATCCCCACTTGGATTTGTTACAACATATGATTAGGCAAACAAAAAACATGCCTAAAATGCAACCAAGTTAGCAGAAATCCAATTACAAGGCTCCAAAGCATCCCCTTCCTTAACAAAACAGCCACACGTACGCATATATATACTCACACCCCAAAAACTCACAAAAGTTGAAAATCAGTCGGTTAGTTCTTCTTCTATACTAAATCATCTGGCCCCACGAGCACAACCTGCTATGAAATGATCATCTTTTATAAAGTTGCATATCAGAAAAATAACTTAGCATATAATCTGGAGAGGTAAAAGATACATACATTACAATCAAGAGCATATTTCCTGGCAACCATAATGGCGGCGTTTCTTTCTCGCTCCGATTCAAAAGTCAATACAAACGAAAGCCCCTTTCTAGCTTGCCAAAACACTGCCTTCGCTGCATTACTGGCATCGCTTCTAACTCCACACAACTGGCAACCAGTTTAACGTTAGTAAGACAAATACAGCCTAAGGAGGAAATCAAAGAATTTATATGTTGACATTGTATGCGGATAAAAACATTGTGATTTGACAACGTTTACAGTTCTCTGGTAGGTTGTCCTATTAGATCAGAAATTGACACTGTCAATGCCAGGGGAATAACAGAAGCCAATAGCCAAAATAAGTACCTGCATTGCTGGGGAATAAATTTCTCTAGCTTTTGTTATCCAACCTCTACTTAACTTTATCCTCATTTTCCCCACGTGGAATGCATGAACAGAATGTGATGAGTGATCTTGTCCATTCATCTGAGAAATAACTACCTGCCAAGATAAAAAAACCAATCGTCGTAAGGACTATAGCGTCAAAAATGTCAGCTGTTGACACCTAATCACAAAGTTATTGTCAGTAGCTCTCATGATTAATGTACAAGTACTGGAAATGGAAAACACTGGATATCATACATTAAATTCTGAATTAGACTTTCGTAGGAGTGTCTCCACATGGCTTCCAAGTCCTGCAACTGTCAGAAATTAAACAGTAAACCTCTCACTCCTACTTCTCTTAGCCTCAATGAAAACATAATGTGGGAAACAAGATTAGACCCAATCTAACTGTGATCAACTCAAATTAGAAATAATTTGTTAGCAAAACCAACCAGGCTGAATAGGACCCGTCGATGTTGTAAGTTTTTTGCCATTGGAAACAATGTCTACTTGTAAGACTCGCCCAACATCAAGGGGATCTGAAGCATAAACTGATCGGTTGGCTCCTGATGAAAAGGGAAAAATCAACATCAGAGGGAGAACAGAAAACAAAATTCTGGTGGACTAATTGGTCGTTGGATACTAAAAAATAAGTTATGCTCTATTAAGAAAAGCATCCACTTACAAGACAATTCAATCTGGAAAAATGAAACAGATTAAGAGAGAAAGTGAAAGCAATAAATTATACCTGAAATTGCTTCCCTCCAGCTGCCCTCTGACGACAAGCGGAACCATTGAAATGAGCATTTGGAAATGGGTGGCACCTCCTCTGAGCAAGGCTGCACTCGTAGGCATGAGCCTAATGTTTCAGAACCATGTAGTTTATATAAACAATATTTGTTTTCCTCACTCCTCTTGCTTATTGTTAGCTGGAAAGGAGAAAATAAAATTATTAATATTCAAGAGAATCATGAAAAGTCTGCCCAGTTTGTTACTATGCCAGTAAAATTAAAATTTGCTTTAAGATCCAGTCAACCATTCTGCATACTATAATAATCCACATGGTGCAGCCTGTAAATTAAAACTAGATTTTGTTAGAGTCCACCAACCTCTTTCTGAAGTTTAATTGAAAAAATAGATTTTTCTCGAATTTGATCCCTTAAAGCACGAAGTTCATGTTCCATGGCCATCACCTGAAAACATCATTAAAGTTGGTATTCATGTTATAAAATTTACAGTTCAGAAAATAAAGAAAACCAAAAACCCCTAAAAAGGAAGCAAAAACCAAGTGCACCTTGCTTGGCTGATGCAACAATCTGATCCTTCTAGCCTCTTGAACCTCTTCAACTAGTTCATCAACGTCCTGACAGTGAGGAACATCAGATAGTGTATATCTTCCATACTCAACAAGGAAATAACTGCCTGGTATTTATGAGGCGTTTAGTCTAATTTCATACCCAACCACTGTACTCTGTAGACTTTTTTTGTTCAATGTGTCATTCGAATTTTAAACCTATCAGAAAATGAACCCCTATTTTTTTTCCTAAGCCCATATTACTTGGAAGTTCTTTCGTTTATCTCACGTATGATTATTCCGTCACATGACATCAAACCATAGATGCAAACATCAGAAGACCACGTGCATACTTGTGTAATGAAAGAAAGCTTGTGAGAACCTGTGTTTTAGAGGCTTGGGAAGCATTCTCTTGTTCCTCAAGGGCCTCCCCAATTCTTAGCACCACTGCCCTAGCGCTCTCAATTTCAGCACAAGAAAATGACCTTTCTTGATTAACCAATTTCTTAGCATCTTCAGAAGCCTGTAAAGCAAAGGTGGTTTCAGCATCAAGAAAAATAAAATGCACGAACTACAGAATAAAAAATAACGAGTTAGGGAATAATCTAGAAGGAAAAACAACGATTCCTACATGAAACAGCACTAAACAATAATCACCGCAGCCAGAAATTTCAGACATTTTTACCTTGAACAGAGGAAGTAAGAAAGAAAGCCTTTTTCACTTACTAATCAACAGCATTATTTTTTAAATTATGTGTTGCTGACATTAAATAGAGCGGAGCAAGGTTTGTAGTTACAGCTCATCTGAATGAAAGGAAAAAAAAAAAAAGGAGCAATTTCTAGAGCAACTCAATATCTGATGGAAGGATTGAACAGTCACACTGACTTAGTTGAACACTTTGTGCTAAACTACAATCAGTGATCACTCCAGACTCCAGAGCTCTTATGAAACAGTCTTTGTCAATCTTAATTTGGCTTCACAATGATTGACCAATGAATCGATAAACCAAGTAGTACTATGACCTACATAGAGCACGCCACTAATGTAGGAAACTGCCCATTAAGGTTTTTCCTCTTTGTTTTAGTGTAGAGCATCATAATCAAGAAAGGAATTAATATAACCCTATAAGATAAGGTAAAAATGCCATAGAAGACCTGTTTGAGAAAGTTCAATAGCTTTTTCACTTCAAACTTTTCTTGAATCAATTCACCTTCCTTTTGAGTCAACTTAACCGCCAAAGCTTCCACCTGCAAGGTTTCAGTGTGAGCACTTAGCATGAGTAATCCATCAGGCGCGCACTTTTTCCCGTGTGCGTGTGTGTCACTAGCTTTTCATTTCAAACTTTGAAAAAAGACGTTACTCGTTAAGGAAAATAGTACGATACGCATACCATAGATATAGCTTTCTCCACATCCTCCTTATTTTTTCCTGCTAAGCGGCTTCTTAAGGACTCTAATGCATCTCTTAACTTTTTCAAAAGAACATGTCCCTCCAAAGATGCCACCTCTCTCAGCTTTGCCTGGTTTCCATGAAAATTACAATAGTTTGTAACACCATCAGAAGTTGATAGAAGAAATGAAGCAAACAAATTGCAAAATATTCTGGCAAAAACAGAGATATGAATGAACAGACGGAAATGTGGATTAAAGTTAATAGCACCCATCTTTTGAACATCGAGAAGGTAAAACAGTAGAATAGGAATAATGGACCAATCTAATGTGAATTTGATGAACTATGGCTGGTGGAAAAGGAATTTAAAATTGCAGACCGCAAGTAGGTTGAATAACGAGAACCTCGTTAGACAGCTGAACTGCTGCGGTCAAGTTTTTGTCAAATTTACTGGCAAGGTCACGGACAGAGAGACGCTTGTGCTGCTCTGACAAATGGGAAGCTTCCTGTTCAATAACCTCCTTCAATAAAGGATCTTGGTTCTCTTCTATTGGCTCTTCCAGAATCTGATGATTAGGTCCTAGTTTATATTTGGGAAAACTGTTAGAAGCAAAGCTCACATCAGCTGAAACTGGCAAAACTGCCTCCATTGGCATCTTCATCTCAACAACAGGACTTATCTTTGTCATGATTCAAGTAGGACTTCTGGTCAAAACAAATGGAAAATAATACAGGATTAGATTACACTGAAGTAAATTCCCCTAATGAATCTACTGTGTGCTTATGTTCAAGACCAGAAGACTAATTTTATGCGCTGCCACAATCAACCAACCACAGCTTAGTAAAGTTTATTCATAAAAATGGCAAAAATGACAGAGAAGCCTGGTACATAATAGTCAATGATAAAGATAGAAAGGGGGTGATAAAGTGAAAGCGCTGTTCATAAGAGATCATGCAAGATAACAGGCAACTAGATTAACTGAGAGCTACACAACCACATAACTGAGTTCTGGGAACCCACATTACCAATTTTAGTCTACCTGACATTACAAGTTTTTCTACCTAATTCACTTGACATGAAACAAAAGAACAGATACAGGAATAGAAGGTAGGACATGCATTTGGGGCAACAAAAGGCAAACGGAAAATCACACAGCTGAACAAACAAAAAAGCATCAGAAAAGTCTAAGCTTGACCGTTTCTGTTACATGCAATAAAATTCATCAGAGAGAGTTCAACAGAACTTACAAACTGTGACCATATGTCTGATCAAAACATAGAGCTGAGCTAATGCAGGCTCTACAAAGAGCTAACAGATGGTCCCCCAGTACATTTTGCAGAAGAGAGAAAGAAGATAACGGGGAAGGGAGGAGGGTGAGCACAGAAAAAAAAGAGATAGGGACAGAGGAAGAAGGAGGAGAAGAATCTTAAGGGGAGGTTTAGCGTTGCTTTTTAGAAAGGTAAGATAAAAGCTTCAGTGCCTGAGCCATTTGTCGCAGTCTCTCCCCTGAAAATAAATGGAATTGTTAATTTTGTTCATGTTGATTCATGGTGAAATTGTAAAAAAAAAAGTGAAAAAGTGAAGCCACGCGCATTTCCCGCCACCCAGAAATGGACCACGTTCTTCCCAAATGAGCTGTTTGTAGGCCATATATGCTACAGTTTATGAGAGTGACGTCTGGGTGTGGGTGGTCGCAATGCTTCTTTCTCTCCTTTATATTTATGGCTTTACAGAGCATCGAGGCTTGGTGAATCTGTATGCTGAGACTCTCCGAGCTGGTAAAGCTGTAGGAAAGATAAAGAAAATACTCTCTAAAGTATAAACAGAAGAAAAGGAAATAAAGGAGGTAAATTTTTATAGGTGTGATTATGGTTTATTCCTGTGCCTTCTTTTCCATTTTCACTTCCCTGTTCGGGTGAAAAGCCCTGTGATCCAAATGATGTGTTTGGCGGGGTGTCGTTCAATGGCTGGTTTTTGGACCCCACCCAACGACGACCCTCTGATTAATTACTTTGACCGATACTTAAAATTTACAGTAATTGTAAAATTTTATAATATATTATTAACATTGATTGGATAAAGTTTTTTCCCCTTTTATAAGTGAGTCTTAATCCAAAACTAGATTTAATCCTTTGCATCACTCAGTTTCGAGGGGATACTTGTTTTGTTTTGAAAATTGTTAACATTTTGTATATTAAAGTTGTCACTCGTTGCATGTTATGTATTTGATACAGATTTCACTCTTATCATTCGAGTTTGCTTCAAAACATTTAATGCAAAAAATTACATTTTTTGGGATTCAATAACCTACATTGTGCTATTCTTTGATAAGGTCAACATGAATGTTTTTACATAACAGTGACGCTTACTGTAAACTTGGGGTGGTATTTTGTGAAACAGGGAGAATACAGAGAATGAAAGAACCAACCCATAAAAAACAGAGGAACATGCACCCTAAACAGACAAACATGCAGGCATAAATAGAGATCCAATCAAGCCACGACACATCTTGCCAGTGAAGAAACAAGTACAAGAGTTAAAAGAAATCATATATATTAATCCCCTGTGGTATGATTGAATGTAAGAAATACAAACAAGAGTGACATCAAAATTGTAAGCTAGTCTTCTCTCTCCTCAATCACCGATATGAAGGTAACGTTTGGGTATAATGGAGTGACGCCAATTTCATCGAGTAAAGAGAGCTAGGGACCAACAATCTTATTATAACCTTTATGACTCAAAATCACAAATGAGTATTGATTAGCTATTCATTTTTAATACCACCTCTGATTTTAAATATAAAATCCATTTTCTAACACAAGTTTAAGACTAAGCAAGCTAGATTGTAAACTCATTTAAAACATGAATAATTCTGATGTAAGATCACACAGACCAGAAAAGCCGTAGACGTACGCAGTCACGAGATGACCCAAAAGAAAGAAACAAATGGTTCTTTTGCAGTCACGTGGGAGAGGGATCACGATTCCACAGGGAATTCAACTATTTAGGGAGAATAAATAATTATCATTCCCCTTTTTTTTTTGTTCACCAATCGGGATAAACTCTACAAGATACATATACAATGCACGTGAAAGGGAAGGAAAACCCAGATGCTAAATGAACGTGTGTACTGTGTAGCAGTAAAGATTGAAAATGAGTGAAGTTTGAGGAATAATTCTGGTGCCAGCTATTTGGTTCATTCCTTTCTGGTAATTGGCAGAATTTGTTAAGCTTTGCTTAGGCAAGCAACAACAATGATTAAGGGGAGGGGTTAAGTACAGTACTGCAGGAAGCAGTAGAATGGATTAGGGTTTAAGAACAGTGAGTCATGGCCATTGATAAGTGAACGGTGTGCACATCGTAGCCGTCGATGATGTGAAGGAAGAACTGATTAGCGCTTGAGATTGGTTGAAAAATGGGAATAGAGAATTATAGAAAGAAAGTGCGATTGTTATGATAACGGCCATTTTGGACTGATGCTTTTGACAGGTAGCTTGTTTGTTTGGTATCACGAGGCCGACGGTTGACGCAATTGCTTTCCAATTTCAACAAAGTTTTCCGGTTTGGTGACTGGGTCACAAGGATCACCTATGTGCCTAGAACATGCAACTATGCTGCGGATTATCTTGCAAAACTCGAACTTGCGGGACGATATGGGTACCAGGAATTGTATTGGCCTTTGGAGGAGTTACAGGTGTTATTGGTAATTGTAATAGCTGTCATACTTCCCTAGGAATTAGATGAGGCATCTCAACTGTATCAAAAAAAAAAAATTAACGGTATAAACTGCTATTTACAGTATACAAAATAAGTTTGTGAGATGAGTTTTCCTTCAACTTGCATGAATGTGTTTTTTCAATACCAACTCAAACAGTTGGTAAAGCTCCATTCTTCAAGTAACCAAAGCCTCTCAATGTCATCCAATAGTCATATAATGGTTTTAGTTACACTTTTATTAACATATCATTAGTGTAAAGAGACTTAAGCATACATAGTCAAGTGGTGGATCAGTTATATTGCAAAGTGAACAAAAATCCAAATCCACTTTGCTCAAACAAATTCACATGGAGAGACATCCGCATCACAAAGTATCAATCTAGATTAGTTAGTTGTTTAGATGTCAAGCTAGTAATATGATTGGAAAAAAGTGTTCTGAGTCCAAAGAATTATTTTTAAAAAATATTAGTTGCCACTATCACTTTTAGTTGGTGTTGCAATGAGTGGTGGACTAGTGGTGGGTGGAGAATTTGCAAGTTACCACTTAACCAGCGCAGTTTCCCCTAATTATGATCGCATTTCACTTCTCTTCAACCCGACATAACAATAAGCCAGTAGCTCTATAACCACTTCCTGTGCATGTACTTAGAAACTTCAGAATTTGGCTTTTAATACAGTGCTCCTAACTACTTTATATGTTCTTTAGAGACGAAGCAAACAAAGAGATAAGGGCACAATTATAAGCAGGATTCAATAGACTAGTGAATGAATAATATCCTGAGATTAACGCGTGCTTGAAGGCTTTCACACTCATCTGCCTCATAAAATTATATAATTAGATGGAGAACGTGGGCAGGGGAACTAGGGTTTAACGTTGACTCTGACAGGCACCTCTTTCCAGTGTTGTTTGGCAAACTCATGTCTTTGTTTTCTACCATCTCTCTTTCTATTCTTTTCTTTATTGAACTTTATGAGTCCTGTACATCTTTAAGTAGTGTGCCCATCTTATATTATATTATATTAGATTAGATGCGTGATTGACAGTGTAATGAGCAAAGGTGGCGACTTTGGTGTTGGTGGACTGGTGGCGCCACTTCTTTTTATCTAAGTATCCAAAAGCTATGGGGTCGCAGAATAGCGAGCAGCCTTCATCACAGGCACATGGTAGGGTCCCAAATTATTCCTTCACTATATAAATTAAACCAATAACAAACCCCTCACATTCTCAAGCTGTGTTTTTCTCCGTCTAGTTCTACCAGTCACAGATTCCATCATGTCCCGTTGAAAAGTCATTGCTGGGAATATAAATCAATTGAGATAGGAATTTTTATAAATTGATAGGATATCTAATATGAATATGATTGATCTGTCTCGGGTAGAAGAGAATAATTGCTCTACTAATATTCACTGCTTCAACCACAACAGCAATAACAATAATACTCTCGGGCTCTTAATAAAAGACATAATTGATTTTTTTTTTGGGAGATTAAGGTGGTTAAATAAGTTAGTTAATCAGATCATATATCGTGTATAATTTGATTATATATCACTTTACAAGTCAAAAAAATTAATTTAGTATAAATATCAATACTTTAAAGTAGTTTTTTTAGTTTCTTCAACAAGTCAACTATATCTTATATAAAAGGCAGAAGGAGTAATAAAAAAAACTCACGTCATTTTTTTTATATATAAGAAAGATGGCTAAAAGCCTACATTAAAGTAAGAAATTACACATAAAGCAGTGGCGGAGCCAGAAATTTAGGTTTGTGGGTGCACAATTTGTGAAGAGATTTGAGGGTTCGGGAGCAACGCCTCCGAAAATTTTTTTTAAGGAAAGTTTTAAATGCATTAAAAATCAAATGAATATAGATAAGAAAAGAAAAGAAAACTCCTTTCATTGAATTCTAAATAAATCATATGTACATAAAATAGGATCAGCATCTACCATCAAATCAGCAATAAACTATGAATTTTTTAAATCCTAATAAATTTCATCCGATGTCAAAAGGCATAAACTATCCATCACACTTCTGTAAGACAAAAATTGGAGAATTTCACATAAAACCAAAGCTTCAATCACCAAACCCATTGCAATTTTAAATAAAGCTAATCAATGAAATTGGACTACTCAATAATATATGAATTAAAGAAACTATCCTTGCCAGTTTAACCAAATCACAAAAATCTTTATGCTGTTTATAGTGGCTGGTTATAAAAAATATATCTTTCTGCTGTTTTGAAAACACAGATAAAACTACTACTATATGTGTTTTTTATAAGGAGTAAAAACTTAGAAAAATAATAAGAAATGAAAAAAGGGGGGTTTTTTTTTTTTTGGTTTAGAGATGGGGAAAAGAATAAGAAGTGGAAAGGGTCCAACCGAATTAGAACCAATGACCTCATGGTCTATGATCAAATGCTCTACCGTTCAGTTATGAGTCCATTGATGCTAGCACATTTCAGCTAAATAATATATATATTTCAAAATTTTATGGGTTCACTTGCACCTATGAGAATACATGTGGCTCCGCCACTGACATAAAGGGAATTTAATCTCAAGCACTCTTGTTCCACCCAAGTTATCACCTAAATAGGACCAATATTGAGAATTGCAGAATTAGAAATATCTAATTTTTTACCAGCACTACTAGTAGTGCAGTGGTATTGGGATTCATTTCCCCCCTCCCGGTCCTGGGTTCGACCCCCACCTCCCCTATCGCCTTGTATCAAAAAAAAAAAAAAAACCTAATTTTGCTAAGGCATTAGCATTAGCAACTCTATTCATGTCCTTATTATGTATGGTCCTTGAAGCTTACCCGTTAGAATAAGGCCTACCATAATTCCATAATAAGGCCTACTTTCAACTTCTCTAAGAAAATGAAAAAGAGGTTATATAGAGCTTGGAATAGAGCTGTCATTGTGAAGCTTCTTAGCTGGAATATTGATTACAAGCTTCTTCTTTCTATTCTTCAGTCCTTATGGGCGAAAAAGGGAGTCATCAGTCCAATTAATATCGGAAGCGACTATTTCGTGGCAAAGCTTTCAAATAAGGATTATTATTTCAATGCCCTTACTGGTGGACCTTAAATGTTATTTGAGCATTATCTAACAGTGTGGCCATGAGAACCTTTGTTTAATCCAAAACATGGGAAAACTAGAAACTTAACCAGAAAATGAAATTAGGCTGGCCCAAGTCTCTGAAATTTGCTCACCTCTGGCTGGCTGGGGCATCAACACCAGCATACGGAATTATATTAGGCCTTATTATGTATGGGCCTAAAACTAGAAACTTGGGCCCAAATCATAACCCATTTTTGTGGTCTCATATGGGCCACAGGCCATAGCATGGGAATCAGAGACTGATATTTAGGCAGTCTGAGCCCAATTTTGTGCTGCCCGTTAGATGGAAAGGCGTAGAGAGAGTGAAAGCTTTACTTAATAAGTTGCCCACTAATCTATGACGTAGCTCTTGGTCATCTACATTGGTTGTATGTAGTTTTTGTTCCTCTGGATGCGAGGATACCTTGCATATATTGAGAGATTGCTGGTATGCTAGAAGAATGTGGACTTCATTAATTAAACAGAGGTATTTAAGTTCCTTTTTTTCCTCTAATTTTCATGATTGGCTCATCCTCAATTTTAATTATCATGTTGGTAAGAATTGGGGGGATTGTTGGAAATTGTTTTTTGGGGTCGCTGTTTGGAAACTTTGGAATTGGAGGAATCAGTGTAATTTTGATAGCCATTTTGTTACGCCTCCTAAACCTGCTTTTGTTTTGTCTATGATTTGGACGAAATTTGTTTCTTAGGATGGGTTTATGAGGAGGTCGGGACAGATAGCATCGTCCCATATGTTGGTCTGGAAAAACCACCTAACAGTTGGGTTAAACTAAATGTCGATGGGGCCATGTAGTTGCTATCTTTCAAAGCAGGATGTGGAGGTGTAATCCGAGATTCCTTGGGCAATTGGATCTTCGGGTTCAGCAGGGAGATTGGTATCTGCCAAGCGAGTGTTGCGGAAGAATGGCGGTGGCGGAAGGGCTCCAATTGGCTTGGGATCTAGATTTGAAAAAGATCATTTTGGAATCTGATGCGGATAAGGTCATTAAGTTGATTCTAGATTATTTCTATTTTTCTGGGAGCAATTTGATTGTTAAGATTAAGGATATGCTGAGATGGGATTGATAGGTGGATATTCGGGTTATCCCTCGTGAATGCAATCGTGTTGCTGATGCCTTGACTAAATCAGACATTTCTAAGTCTTTTCTTTTAGACGCATGTCCTAATTTCCTTAGGTCATGGGTGGGTCAAGAGAGTATTGGATTAAATTCCTCTTATGTGTAAGCTTTTTATTGTAATGTAGGCGTTTCGTCATCTCTTATATTAAAAAAAAAAAAAATCACACCTCATTGCATTGGTGCCAATGATATGGTTTTAGATTAGTGTTGTAAAAATATGTTCACGTAAGTCAAGATAAAATTCTTTTTACATACTCGCATCGTATACTATAAATTACATTTAAAAAAAACAACAGATTAATCGAGCATAGAGCTACCTAATCGTTTTATTCCATTTGGCTCTGTGTGTATGTGGCGGTTATTTCATTCTAGTACAGCTGTTATTGTCTGAACTGATTATGGCAGAAAACCAATAATAAGAGTGACAGTAGTGATCTTTGATTATTAGTTATTTGCAGTGTATGGTAAACAGTGCTTGTTTGGTAAATTTTAAGAAAATTGTCCAGTAAATGTCGGTTGGGAGAGGAAGGAAATTTTTACCCAGACATAATGCACAACCTTTTTTATTCCGAATGGAGGCCTTTAACTTCAATCCATTCGGTTGCTTGGGAATACAGGACAACGCGAAGAAGGCCACTTCCGCTCTCTATTTATCGTTAGATTCAATATTGTAAAAAGTCGGCCTCTCTGGATTTATGCGTGAAGTACAAAAGAATAAACGTCGTAGTCTAAAGGACGACCACTCATTGTTATTCTTATTCAAGTTCTTATTCGAGGCCTAAGATAATTTTTCATGCTTTTTTTTTTTTATGAGGGTTTTTTTTTTTAATACTAGTGTAAAAAAGGGCTTTAAGACCGGACGAAATAGGTATATAAAACCGGATCTGAGACCGGTCTTGTTCCACGCGCTCTTAAAAGTTACACTTTTAAGACTGGATGAACCAAACTTTTGAAATATCCGGTAACATTTTGAATGTTCATCCATCATCAGTGACAGAGAACCAAGAGAAGATTGAAAGCAACACCAACAAGAAAAACAAAAAAGATGAATACAAATTAAAGTCCAGAAATAAGAAAATATAACAAGAAATAGAAATTATTTACCATGGAAATCGAATTTGAATCAATATAAAATCAAAAGTGAAATTGAAGTTCAGATCTACAAAAAAAAATCACAAACTTAAAGCAACCAAATCTGAGCATGATCCTCTTGTCGATGCTGACAAAGCTTCAAGCAACCAAAATCAAAGTCCAAATCTGAGCAGGAGCAGTCAAGGTAGGAGGAAACAAACTTAAGCAAGAAGAGATCTGGGTTTGGTTTTAAGCCAGATCTGTGCAAAGATAGTGTGGGAGGAGCCATAGATCGAAGAGGAAGGAGCCGCCGTCATCCAGAATCCTCGAAGCCTTGTGCCGTTGCTGAGGATTGGAGTTGATGCCATCGCTAAACCCTCGAAACATCTCACTGCCAATGTTGCCAAGGATTTGATTGTGTGGCTCTTAGGATGACTTACGAAGATTGTTAGTAGATTAGAGGAAGAGGATGTCATTCTTGCTGAGGATTTGACTCGTTAGGCTCTTGGTACACTTGTTGAATCTATAACTAAGCAAATGTTATATCACCAAGAAGACAAGCACACTCACGGACTTAACGAGTTTAGCGAATTTAGTTTTTTTTAAAAAAAAATACTTTTAAGACCGGATGTTTGTAAAATAGGTCTTAAAAGTATATTTTTAAGACCGGATCCTTTATAGTTCGGTCTTAAAAATATGACCGGTTGCAATTCATAAATATATAAAACACTTTTAAGACCGGACCCTTTATAGTCCGATCTTAAAAGTGTTTTATATATTTACGAATTGCAACCGGTCATACTTTTAAGACCGGACTATAAAGGGTCCGGTCTTAAAAATCAACTTTTAAGACCTATTTTTACAAACATCCGGTCTTAAAAGTGTTTTATATATTTGTTGGAAATTCAAATTTAATTAGTTAGCATATACGATTATATTGTGCAATTACCTTAATTCAGTTGTGAGAGAGATTTTAGGAATTAAATGAGCAGATCATGATTGTGTTTTATATATTTGTTGGAAATTCAAATTTAATTAGTTAGCATATACGATTATATTGTGCAATTACCTTAATTCAGTTGTGAGAGAGATTTTAGGAATTAAATGAGCAGATCATGATTTTTTGAATTTCGTATTCCTGATTGTAATCATCTTAATTAAGTTGTTAGAGAGATTTTAGGAATTAAGTTAGCAGATCATGATTTTTTGAATTTGATAGTTATATTTCTGATTGTAATCCCTAGATTATAGGAACTGCCTAGGTCAGAAGATTATTTATTTATTAGCATCTGTATATAATTCCAATTAAGTGAAGGAATAAATCATCGCATTTTTGAACTCATCGGCGTCTTCTCACAATATTTTCGAAATTGCCACCGGTCATACTTTTAAGACCGCATATTTTATAGTCCGGTCTTAAAAGTGTTCTATATATTTGCGAAATTGTCACCGGTCATACTTTTAAGACCGTATATTTTATAGTCCGGTCTTAAAAGTGTTCTATCTATTTACGAAAGTGCCACCGGTCATACCAAAAAGTTCTTTATATTTACGAAACTGTCACCGGTCATACTTTTAAGACTCTATAGTCTGGTTTAAATGAGGCGATCTTAAAACTCTTTTTTGTACTAATTTAAAAGCCTACGGCATAAAGAGTTTTCGCTTTTTTAACAAGTATACTTATTAGAATTTGAACTCGTGTTATTATTTTATTTGAGATGAGTCTTTCCTCTCAACTAACTACTTGTTAGCACTCAATAGTAGAATTTTTCTAACTTGAAAATGAAGTTTGACCTTGACAAGGGCTTCAAATGTTAAAATGATATGCCGGTGGTCAAAAATTGATGAAATGATATAATATTAATAACTAAATTAGACAATAACAGATCAAGCATGACCTGGTGTAACTAATTCGGATACACAACAATGTAGACATAACATTCGAAAAAGAAGTGCATTTTTGGTTTTCAATATGCTAAAATTTTGTTCATCAAAATTCCATTTGTCAAAAGATATTGGTTTCATAGAAAAAGTATCGACTTGTTTTTCAGCCATTCTTAACCGTCAGCTCTTGTTCATCATATTAATTCAGGTCATCATCAGGGTCGCTTTAAACCATTCAATTAAGTCGATCACTAGATGTGTTTAGTTTAAGAGGAGATTGAGAAGGAGAGACCTAGAGAAACTTAATTATTAATATCTAACTTTAAACCCCCTTCACTCGCCCGTCCGTCCATCGCCTTTCGGCAAACTAAACCCTCGTAAACAGGGGCGGATAAAGGGGGGGCTAGGGTGGGCCCCCGCCCCCCCTAAAAAAAAAAAAGAAAAAAACCAAACAATGGGAATATGACAATGTTCAACCAAAAAAAAAGAATCAGTGTGATGACAACGCTGCAGTTTTGGTTATTCAAGTAAAAATAGGAAATGGGCCCAACACCAAGAGTTCAAGGCAGTGTAGTGAAGCCACGAGTAAAAGAGCCCACCAATTATCTAAGACACACAGTCATACTTATAAAAACAAAAGTGGCAGCACACATTAACTTCCGTTTTTTTTTTTTTTTTTGCCAATGAGAGTTGGCATAGATGGTAAGGGATCTAGGATTAGGCCCTTGGGTCGTGGGTTCGATCTCCTCTGCCGTCGCTGGGATTCCTTTGGTAGGCGATCTCGTAAGTCCCCAGTAAGTGCTCATAGAGCCCGGAGCTGTACCCTGGCCTTGGTGGGGAACTGATGCCGAACCCCTCCAAAACTTTTTTATACCAAAAAAAAAAAACTTCCGTTTTTAAATTCATTCTACTACTCCTTGCGCAGTGGGCACGCCATAGACTAGTCACACTGTCACAGAAGATTAGAAGAAGCAATTCGCACAGTCACCCTTGCAAAGAACTTACAGAAGATTAGGGTTTAGATAACTGATATAATTTATCTTTCTAATCTCTTATCTTTTAGTTGGATGTAATTTGTTTTATGAAAAATTTAGGGATTTGTTAGATTTTGAAATTTTGAGGCTTCTAGATGATCATTTTGCTTTTAATAAAGTTAATGAGGCTTGAATAAAAGTTATATGATTTATATTCTTACTTGATTAATTGATTTGAGGAAAATAAAGTTATGGTTTAGTTAGAAAATTTGTGATTTATAATTTATGATATGAAGTTTGTGATATGCAATTTGTGATATGGAATATGTGTGATACGAAATTTTGTGAAATAATTTATACTCTTTGTAGGTGATTATTATGGGAAAGAGTACTACAATTAATACTTTTCTTAAAAAAAATTGTTTTGAATTTTAGCAAGAATTCAATTATAGATAAGTTTAACAATATGAAAACACGTAGGGTAAGAGTCAAATATATTTCGCTGAATTTTTTATACATTAGGTCTGTATTGTATTTTCAAATACTTTTATTTCTGATATAATATTTTATATTCTCGCCCCCCGTCATTTAAAATTCTGGCTCCGCCACTGCTCGTAAAGCTGATTATGTCCGTATGAATGGATAAGCTTACATACCATACAGCTTTAGTACGTAAAAGGGCATGATCAGAAGATGTGATCAAGAGTTTCATCCATATCAAAGCCAAAACAAGCTCTCAACTGATTCATATATCCAAGCGATGATGCCGAACGATATCCCATGAGGGGATAGCCTGTGATAACATTTTCTATGTAATTAAACAGTAAGTTCTTCACAGGAAGCGATATTGACCAGAGAAACTTCCACAAATCACCCTTCACTCCATAATATATTGAAGTGATAAGGAGATTTTATACCTTGGTTTATATTAGCTGAATAAATCCAGAAGAAGCACCATCCAGAATAATTTATATTTATTTTATAGCAGTCATATTCCTTAATTCTCTTATTCCTTCTCTAAAAAGAATATCAATAATAGTAAATTAGAAAAAGATTAACAAAGGTAAAAACTATTTTATATTTAATAGTAATATCAACTCTCCAAACATATTCTACGTCGTTAAGGACTAGAGGGAGTAAGATATTTGTATTGTATTATCAATTTGATGCATGCATTAATTAAATCTGTACGTCGCCAAAATGTTTTGCAAAGCGTGATCGATCGTTTAAGGGAATAAAATATTACCTTCGGTCCTAATTATAAAGTATAGTTGACTTTGTTTGGAGAGATTAAGGAAGCTAAATAAATTACTTAATCATTTTATATGTTGTATATCTTTAGATTATATATTAATAAGTGAGTTAAACTAATTACTTTGAAGAAAAAAATAAAAAGAAAAATACTCTAAGTTAATTTAATTAGCTTCCTTAATTTCTCAAAAAAAGTCAATTATGTCTTATAATTAGAAGTGGAGGGAGTAATTGTTAGATGCTTTCATTCTGGAATCTGTGAATTTGATTTTGCAGAATAATTAAAGGGCATTAGGGCCAATTCCCTGGACACTTACATTTTGACGGTGAAATCATTCATAAGCGCCAACTTGTGCAATTTATTGAGGAAGAATGTGAACCTGATAAAACTGATAAATCATAGGTCGCTTTTTTTGTTGAAAAATTCATTTAGCTTTTCAAATGGATCCTATATTTAAAGAGAGGAGATAGCAACATTTAGCAAATAGACTTTCAAAAATATTATAAATTAATTTTCCAATAAAAAAATCATAAAAATTGATAAAAAGTCATTGTTTAAAAATCTTATTGGTCATAAATTCATAATGACGACCTAAAATGTTTTTATATATATAAAATAATGAAACTGTAAAGAATTCATACACATGCATGGTTGTGAAACTCACAAGTTGACTCTTCGAGTTTACCGTTTTTACGCTTCTAGCTTACAAAAACGAGTCGAATTAGTATTAAACTCATGCTAGTTGTAAACTCGGTTAAACTCACGAGTTTATGTACCGAATTTACTGTTTTTACGTTTCTAACTTACAAAACCGTGTCAACTTACTCTTAAACTCATGTTAATTTTTTTTTATTTGATCATGTTCAACAGCTTTATAGAGAAATTTTCTAGAAATTTCTTTATTAAATATGATAAATGATGAATGTTGATGGATGTAATTTCAATTATTTGGATTTAAAATATATTTAAATCAAATTATTGCCATTTTATATTTTAATTATTTAATTATACACCAGTAATACCTATTTAATAATAAAAGCAAACTCTTACGAGTTTACGATTCGAGTTCACGATATGATATGAGTTTACGTCACTGTCACGAATTTGCTTAAATTGGTGAGTTTGACAACTTTGTATACACGTACTCCAACTTAAATATTTTTGGCCAATAAATTTTTTAAATCGAAAGCTTTCGATTAATTTTTTTTGCAAATATTTTAACAGATTTTAATGTTTTAAAATATTTTTAAAAAGAATTTGTAATTTGTGAAAAGTGAAAAGTAAATATGGGAAAATAAAGTGAATGTGATGCAGAAAAAAGCGAACGTGGGGAAGGAACCAAAGGCCAGACTCCAGAGGCAGCATAAGTGCGTGATGTCGGCGAACTTGTCTTATGGCCCACCTACTTTAACCCCCAAGTCAACATATTCCGCATTCGGTTGCCTCCCCATTACTCACCCCAAAAGAAAAACAAAATCCCAACATCTTTTCTCACCTTATATATTGTGATAAGATCCGATAGCTCAAAAAATCGTTTCCTACAATTTGTGTCAGCAACAATAAAGCAGGATTTTAAAAGGTTTTGTCTTTTTATCATATTCTAAATAAAAAGGTAAGAATTGAAATATTTAAAATTCTACTCAATTTTCCTGTTGTTATCAGAGTCACATCATAATTCACTCAATATCACCCAGCCGTCAGTAACAACAGCGTTTTGACCAAAAAAAAAAAAGTCAGTAACAACAGCGTCCTCTTTCTCTCACCGGTGAGAGACTCATCATCATCTCTTATCATCTCTCAATATCCTTACATTCAGATATCTAAATTTGATCCAAACATCTAAAAAGAGAATATCATCTATTTCAAATTATAGATGATGTGTCTCCCTCTAGATGCTTGAATAATCAAAATTAGACAGTCCAGATGGAAGATAATGAAAGACCAAATAATAAGAGTATATGCTTCGGTAACAACATGCCATCTTCTCTCAATAAAGATAAAGCTGCTTGATGAGTATATATTTTATGATTAAATAGGTGTATATTTTATGAGATTTAATTGGAATTATTGATATTATATACCTATTTAATTATCTTTTATGAACGTTTCCATAATTGCATGAAACTTGGGATCAAATTATAAATCGACATAAAATCTACTCATATCCTATTTTTATTGTGCAGGAAATATTAGCTGATTTGGAGTGAAGTAGAAAAGGCAATAAGAGGATATGCAATCAGTCAAACTCAATGGTCCCTCGCAAGAAAATAGAAACAAAATCAATTGTGTGATCTGATGGAGTAAATTACAAGATATGAGATATCTTTGTAATAAGAAAAAGAGAATCAGTGACTCAAGACCTAAATTATAAATAAGGAGGCAGAGACAAGAAAAACGGAAGAAAAGATCGGAAGACACATTATGAGAAGGAACAAAGAAGCAGAGGATAGAGGCTGAGCGTTTCGGTTCTCTTCATCATTTCCACAGAAGGACGAAAGGACTGTGGAGGCGACGGAGAAATTTTCTTTCCTCTCTCTTCTTCTTCTTTGAATCTGAAGTCTTATCTTTTTGTATGGATTTGAATAAAGCCATGTGTGGCTAGTTGGTTTTGCAACCTAGAGAATCTATGAACTTGTTTGGATTTTAGAGAACTTTTTAGTTTTGATTAATTTTATTCAGTTTATTTAATCCTATGTTTATTGCTATTGCTTAGTGAGTGGCCACCATTGAGCATGTTTTGGGGATTTAGGGTTGGACTTGGAAGAGGGAATCTTAAATTGACATTGGGAATAAATAATGTGGAATTAGATTTAAATTTAACGTGAAGTTAGGTTTTAATCTAATTTACGTCTAGGATAGACATATACCTAAAAGCTCCGCATGGTCAAATTAGAGTGAGCCCGATTTGAATTGCATCTTACTTAATTGTGTGAGACATTGCATAATTATTTGAGGTAGGTGTATAAGTGGACCGACAGACACTTATAAACATTAATACTCTAGATTAGCTGATTAAATTAAGTCAAAGTTAATTTAGTAGGGATAAAATCTAAGAATCAAATAAGAGATTAGTGACTCTCGGTTGCTCATTTGATTATTGTGGTAGTTTTCTTATTTTTTTATTTTAGTTTTAATTTCTTTTATCTTAATTAAATTTAATTTGGTTTTCTCAACTTAAATGAAATTGTGAAATCAATGCTTAACTGAAGTTTGTGATACCAAGTCCTCGTGGGAACGATACTTTTCTTATCACTTTATTACTTGATACGGCCCATACACTTGCGGAGTTTTGAGGCTTAAAGTTCTGCCCTATCATTGCTCTTCTATAAAAATAATTTTAGTTTACATTAAATAGAGATATCAACTAAACAAGACATATTTAGTCCTGGGTTCCAAATTTTGATGCAATATTTAGTTGTGGTCAAAACAGTGCAAACACTATTAAAGTTGAGTTGATTTAGCAATATAAGACCCTACTAGATTTTTTTAAGTCTTTAGATTGAGTCTCAAAAGAAAATATTTGTATTTTGAGGGGTAATTAGGAATATATTTTTTTAAAAAAAAAACCACAGTGTAAGCACTCAAAATATGTGATATTGACATTTAGCGGAAGCAATTTAAGCCCTATAGTAACTTCTTTTTTTTTTTTTTCAGTTAATAATATTGCATGGGTGTTACGACCAATGAACCATATTTTATTGGCTCTGTCAACCGTAAGTAAAATTAATAAGGAACGGCCTTTTTCTCTTTCAACCCAGATTACTTCAACGCTACGGTTTCTCGGTCGATTTTGATCCGTTGGCAGGAAATAAATCATTGTGGGGGCTTAAAAATTGAAAAGAATACAAGAAGCAGCAGTGCATGCGTACGTAGTTGACGGGGTAATATAATTAAGGTAACAAAAAAGTAATCCAAGATCGACTTGATATTTCACATACGTGGGTTGAATTGAACTGAGAAACGTACGTGTGAGGTGTGGCACTAATGAAGAAGCTGAATGAACAGGCGACAGGTACATATATATATATAAGGAAAGCAAGTAAAACAGGACACTGCAATCAATATGTAGGCATGTCGTTTGAGGTCTGTTTAATATTTAATTAGGTGAACACCACGAAGGCCTTGTTAGGTGCCATCTTTCCGTCTCACTTCTTTCGGTTCCTTATCTGATTTCTTTAACGAGAAAAGGCAGTATTTTACTTTCATCTGGAATATTGCTATTATATTGTAGCTTCCATAATTTCATGCAAGCGATTGATTATTTTGGATTTGGTCAATGTTTTTGTAGAATGTCCCTTAACTTCAAAGAAAGGCAAAGTGCTGACCTGTTTTTGATGGAATGATAACATTACATGATATTTGGTCTTATCCTCATATAATCTCCCAACACTTCATCTCTCTCCAATAACTATGGAATTGGAGCAGATTGTGACATGTCTTTCCCTCTGTTTATTTTCTTTTATCTTTTTACTTTAAAACACAGTACACACAAGGATTTCTGCTGTTGGATCAACCAACAGATGTGGCCCCTCCTGCTTTTAGAAAGGAACTATGACGGGGCCATCCCAGAAAAACCCCAATGCTTAAGATATCACACAATAACATCTCTCCCATTTTGTTTTTCTTTTTTATTTTCCAAAGATGGCCACAGAGTAACTGAGTAAGGTCTCAATGGACGCACCAGGAATAAAGTGGATGGATTCATATATTTTAATCTTATAATCACTAATATGATTTTTTATTTAAAATAATTATATAAAGAACATTTTTTATTTTAATTTTACTCCATTTCTTTTCGACGGTGTTTCGCGTAAAGATAAATTACAAGACTTCGATTCACAAAGTTTAGTGACGGGTCTGAAGCTGGATGGAGCACATCATTGTTATTAACACGGTTTCATGTACAGACTAGACATACAGTTGAATTTCAAAGCACTTGAAATAGTCAATATTGTTAACTAGTCAATATTGGTGTATAAAATCAATATATTTTCCCCTCTCTTACAGATGTTATTATGAAAATAAATTATTTCCTATAATGCTTATGAGTTATTCATGCATTTTTTGGTTGACCAAGGAGTAGTTGAAACACGCGGGCTCCAGTTGGCGGTGAAGAGGAAAAATGAGATTCCAAGACATATATTATAAAATGGACTGATATTCACAAGACGAGTCAAATTAATGAATTGGAGGAATTATGGAACAAATTAAGCGGCTAGCATTGATGAGAAGGAGGGTTTGGTCAAAATAGATTGGTATGGTTGAATTCTGAGGCCGTGACTCAGCCACGCCAAAGAAAGAGTCCCATTAAACAGAGAATGAGGAGGAAAAAGTAAGTTCCCGAGTCAAGCCGACCCCAAAAAGTATGTCGCCAAATTTACAAATTTAGACACGTGCTCTCACATGAGTATATTTATTCAACCCTATCCCATCACTACATTCGTCACTCACTCGTCCCCAATCTATGATGATGATGATGATAAGAGTATTTCACTAAATGAATAAAGGCATCTTCTTCCATTTAGATATATATTCCACTCAGATGCCTTTTCCCAAATCTGTTTTTAATCCACTCATATCATGTATACCCTCCATGTTATCAAATTCTGCCACTATAAGCCGCCCTACAATGTTCTAGTCAATTCATGAATCTACACGAGGTGGTGTTAATTAAGAAAAGTGAATTGCCTAGTCAAACTCTGTATACGTGACAAATCAAAAGTCCCAGGTTAAAATATCGAACAGAAGGATGAAAAAATGGGATTTCTATTATGGACAATGTTGTCAGTTGAGCACCAAAGTTACCTATTACATTGGATAAACAAATTGGTTCATATATACTACGTGTCATTAAGGAAATAAACAAAGTGTTTCAGAGTTTACTTCCCTCTCAATCAAAACAGCAACCAAGTAAGAATTATGAATGTGTTCCTTTGAATGGTCAGGCCGATCAAGCTTCAGGCCTAAGGATGGCCCCGGCCAGTTATTGCTCTTCCACCATCAACTCTAAAAGGAAGGGTTGAAAGGACTTGCACAAAATGCAGCTCTACCTTCGTCCATGAGCCCAATTCCTGTTTTGGTTCTTCATAGGTTTGAAATGTGTATTTCTGTGGCCGATCCCTGCTTGCCTGGGGAGATCATTCAACTCCATGACCTGGATTGTTCGCTGCTTCTTGGCTGCAAGTAAACAATGAAATACAAGCCTCATCAATTAAGAATTAACTTGAAAGATAAGATAGACAAAATTATAGACTAGATTTCAAGGGAGCCCAACAAACCATTTTCAGCCTGTTGATAACTCTCCTGAAGTTTCCTTTTCGTGGCTTCTAGCTTCATTTGGACTGAAGCATCTTCTGAACACTTCAACTTCTGATAAAGAAGACACGAATGTCAGACAAAACTTAAAATCTAAAAAATTTCGACACAGACAGATATTCTCCCTTACATCTTGAGGACCAGCAAGAGGCCTCTTGGGGACACCACTCCTATCCATCTTTTGCAACATCCTTGGCTCCACATTCTCTCTTTGTTGTATGCTTGATTTTAATGGTCTGCCAGGACCAGAACCAACAGTAGTTGCTGATTTATTTAGCTTCGCAACAGCCTCATTTTTCTTTGCTTGCTGATTCTTTCTGTCTTTGACCAAGGCGTCCACCCTATCAGAAGCCTGTTGTTTACTCTTTACTATGTTTTGATTGTCCAGAGCGGGTCTTCTGCCATTTTCCCGGTTCTTGATGAATTCCCCACTCTGCCGAGGATCTGAAACAACAATCCCCATTCATGATCACGAATCAAAGAAGTGGGGAATTCGAATAAAGAACCGAAGAGCAAAAGCTAGCTAAGAGTAACCACAAGAGATAGCAAATTCGACTCACTTCCATCATCATCCATGCCATCAAAGAACTTTGAACCATCCAGCAACGACATCCAACCATGAAAATTGAAGTCAGTTTTTAACCATCAAAAGCTTTAAAAAAAATCATAGGACAAATGGTAAAAGAAGAGGTCAGTACCTGTGATAACTCCATTGATGCAGTTTGAGCTGCAAAGAAAGCCCCTTCATCCATAGGAGGTGATGGAAGCCCTTCTTCCTCTTCATCAACAACAGATGGATTTACTGAATCTGGGGTACCTTCAGAACCTACAAATAATTATAAGCAAATCCACAATCAATTTAAGACATTAATAGATTATTTAGAAAGGAGAAAAAACGGCAGGATTAACCTTATGGCTACCAAATGAAGGTGGGTAACATAATCATACCTGCGCTGGTTGTGGTAGCATTGACCCACTCATCTACCATTTCTTTCCAGTCACTGCAATTCAAAAAACTCTGGTTAAAATGACAATACTTTTGGTCCAGTATGCAAGTAAACAGATAAAACAGAAACCACAGATGAAGAACCTCAGAAATCTTTACTGTTTCATTTGACCTTCATTAATGTTCAGAAACAATCACAAGACTGACGTCTAATACATTGATCACAAGTTATGTTTCTTTGCATCATGAGTTTAAGAGCTATTCACACTAAATAAGCAGTCAACAATGAACAACAGCAACGAAAGATGTACCCGATAATAGATAACATTTAACATACAACAAACAGGCTCATTTTTCTCCGTAAAACAATCTTAAGATATATATTCCAGGCAAACAAGCATCCGGGAGAAATTGAAACATACTCAATAAGAGTCCGTGCAAGTTGACGAATCTCTTTTGATCCATGCTTTCGGAAAGGATTGACAGCCTTTCCAATCTCAGTCGCCTGAAAAAGTTAAATCCGTCAAAAAAAAAACTTTCCCAGAAAAACAAGAATGGAAACGAAAAGGCTATGACGGACACTTTGATTGACAAGAGATAATTTAACTCGGACCTTTAGCAGATCCACGGACAGTTCCATCAGCTGGAGCCTCCTCAACGACTCAAATAATTCCGAATCAGACTGTTGCAACATTGAACAAAACAATATGAATGAGTAACCAGAGGATTTAAAAGTTTCCCAAAGAACCAGTTAGCATTTAAAATCATAGCTGCCCAAAGTCAGAAACATAATCTCCAATCAAATTGCAACATCAAGAAACAAGAATTGAAGCATACGAATAAAAGCTGTTGAAATAGAAAGACGAAGAATAGGAAAAAAGCGGAAGTCTAATCTGGAAACAGACAGCCAAAGCATTTTGAAGGAAAGAAATGAGAAGACCATACCTCTTCTTCGCAGTTATGAAGAATTTCCTTGATCCTAAATATCTCACCAACCAATTGAGACGCTTCTTCAATCTCATCTGTCAATGCTTCAGCTTCTCCGTGGCTATAGTTACTAAAGTGGTTCATATTCATCTCTCCCTGGTCATCTCTGCTACTATGAGCCTTGCTCTCTTTACTTGCACCAGCTTCCACTTCAGCTCCGTCTCTATCAAAACCACTCTTGCAACCTCCGTCGAACTCCTCGTCAACACCGGACACCGCCAACTCCACTCGCTCACAACCCAAACAACGAGTCATCCGACAAGAAAACAACCGCTCCGCGATTCCATCCCTTCGCAACCGAAACTCTTTGGGACAATCAGAAGCGGCCACCATGATCGCATGGTCGATAATATCAAATATATCAGAGTTCGCCGTTCGAAAGTAACTCCTCCAGTAATCTAAGGACCCGGACTTCATTTTCACGAAAGAAAATCCACAATACTGATGGATTGTAAGAAAGCCAGATCAATAAAATCGAATTTCCAGCAGGCAAACAGCTACAGATAAAACAGGGGATCCTCACGCGAGAAGGATATGCATCTCAACAGCAAAGAGTCAGCAGCTCAAGCTGATATTAATCAAGTGATACTACCCAGAAATCAGACTCAGATTGTAGCCTGTAGCAAGATATATATATTTTTTTTTAACACTGGCCGGACGCAAACAAGGGATTTGCGAATATTAACAATCGGAGTCTAAACGCTTCAAAATTTCTATCCTCGAAAAGAATGCGGACGAGATTATCGTCAATCGTCAATCTCGGGCAGACAAATACGGGTATACGTGGGATGGGAGGATCCAAAAAGGGTATGAAAATGAGCAGAAACCAACACAGGAACAAGAATCGTTGAGTTTTATCAGATTGTGAGTTAGCCAAGACCTTCAGGAAAGGTAATAAATTTTAATTTGTTGATGGTGGGCGAAAATTAAAAAAGAAAGAAAGGAGCGACAATTCAGGGGAAAGCCAAAATTGAAGACGAATATAATCTCAATCTACTCCACTTCTGTTTATCTTGGCTCTCTACAAGAATACCGGGGGCTCCACAAATCCAGAAAATATTTGGCCCTTCAAAACCACTCTCTCACAAGAAATGCGCATACAGCTAAACGCATTGTTATGATAAAAAATTGGAAATATACTGTTGTGAAGACGTAGAGAGAGGTTGGATCGGATGGGATCGGATGGTGCTGAAAACGAAATAATAATAAAAAAAAATTGAAAGGATGAAAAGGGAGATAGTGAGGTGAATAAAGTAGGTAATGAATGTGGTGAGATTTAGATAGAGAGAGATTTGTGGGCTTTGCTATGAACCGCGCGCACGCCTTGTTCCAACTTCGAACAAGTTCGGAACTTGGAATTTGGATCTTGCAGAGCGATGAAGAAGAAGTAAATAACAAACTAATGTGACTGGAATTTTCTTTTTTATTTTCCCCCTTTTTTATATCTCTAGTCTCTACCACAGCCCCATGAAACGCTTTTTGGAAAAAACTGTAGCCCGGAAAAATATCGAGATTTGATTGTTACGTGTAACTAAATAGAGTTTAACCCGAGCATGTCTCATTTGTTGTTGGCTCAACACAAAAAACCAACCTTCCTTGCCTTGTTGTTATCACGGGTTTTCTTTTTGATTTCACAAACTCAATTAAAAATAAATATATGTTGTTGCAGAGCAGTTAATTGAACAAGCATGAACAGTGTTGCTTATAGTTATTCAACAGATTAACGTATCCTCTAACCAAGCATGTCAATATATAAGGTCATGCTGTTGTCGCCGACTTCTGGAACAGTTACACCAAGGAGGTTGTGCCCCTTGTTGGTTTTTTCAATATAAAAAACAGAGTACAACAGAAAAACCAAGAAGAAGATCAGAGGGGGAAAAAAAACTACCTAGGTTCCTTGATCAACAACCACCCCTTGAATAAGTGGAGGTGTTTAATCGAAGAAGCAAAAATTTTCTCTGATAATATGATACTTCATAGCTAATTGGTCAGCAATGGTGTTATCTTCTCTTCTAGTTACGTACAGAAATAATTAAAACCGTCCAATTTCTGAACATTATTAAAAGCCATATATTGTTGGTTATGACCCTAAAAGGTGGTTGTTGTCACATGCTCTTGTGATCAGATTGATGGCTTCAGGACAATTAGATGTGAACTTAATTTTCCTTTAGTCTCTATTTCAACACAAGTTCAAACCTTGCAGATCAGAATTCCAATCAATTCATCCCTGTTGATTTACTTAATTACCCTCACTTTCAGGCCCAAAATGTAATTTTGTGTTGTTATTTTTCATTTATTTTTGTATGGAGACTATTTAACCTTAATTAGATAATTTTTGTGATCTTGAAATTTAATACATGCGATGAATAAAATTGGCATGGTAGTAATTACAAATTCCAATAATCAATGTCAATTAAAAACGAAAATCATGCATAGCATGGCAATACCAAATGGCGTGTGTAATTTTTTGGTTTTGACCTTGAATTGCTTGTGTTGTTATATTTTGAATTCAAAAAAAAGAAAGTCGGTATAATGCACGAGCAATTCATGCAAACATGCCATGTAGTATTTAATTGGTTATTTTACTTTTACCTATACGGATCACGTAAATTAATCACGTTCACGTCACCTCATACGAAATGGATATCTCCCTCCGACCCTCTCCTAACCTTCCTCGTCCTCCTCAGAGAGAGGTAGATTGTCTTATCATCACTTTTTTTAAAAAAAATCATAAAACACTAATTAAAAATTATATTTGGTCTTTTTTATAAAGTATTTATTTATTTTCAAAAATATTAATTTTTCTACATATGCCCTGATTAATAAGGATAGTGGGTGAAAATAATAATATATAATATTAGAGTTTAGTGCAATTAATAAGAGCAATATTGAAAGTTATTTAAATTTTAAGACAATTTTATTGATTTTAACTGTTTTTATTGATTTGTGAGAATTATTAGTTAGTGCTTTATATTAAGAATCAGAAGAAGTAAGTCTCTCTAAATTATTGATTAGGAAAAGAAAAGAAAAGTCAAAGGAGTAATAATTTGATGACGTAGGGCCCATTTGGATTGGCTTTTTTTAGGAAAAAAAAAAAAGAAGAAGCACTTTTTTAATGTAAAAAAAATGCTTTTTTAATTAATTTATGTGTTTAGATGATTTTTTTTTTGAAAAAGTAAAACTCACAAAAAAAAAAAGAAAAAGCTAAAGTGTTGCTTTTTTTAGAAGCTCCAATTTGGAGCTTAAAAAATAAGCAAAAAAAAAAAAATTTTAAAAGCCTATCCAAATGGGCCGATAGTTTATTATGATTTTTCAAATTGATTTAATGGACATAATTTAAAGATTACGAAAAATGGTTTATTCTCAATCAAGAGTGCTTATCAGTCTTTGGAAGGTATTTCGAATTCCTCAATTGATTCTCTTTTTAAATATATATGGCAGTGGAAAGGCGTTGAGCGTATACGTTGTTTTATGTGGGTCGCCTTTAATGATCGTTTACCAACCAATAGCTGGCGTAGTTTGTGGTCTCAGTCCTCTCCATTGTGTCCCTCTTGTAATAATGGAGTTGAAAATGTGTTACACATTCTTAGGGACTGTATATATGCTAGAGATATGTGGTATGATCTGATACATCCTAGTTTTATCCAACAATTTTTTGCCTCCTCTTTAAGGGATTGGGGTAAGATGAATTTGAAGCGTGATTTGGGGAAGTCTAGAGATGGTAATTGGCATTTGATGTGGGCTGTTGCTATTTGGCACCTCTGGATGTGGCGGAATAATGCAATTTTTTAGGAGAATTTTTCTAAGCCAACTTTCCCAGCGGGTTGTATCCTTAAATCCTGGGGTAGTTTTGCGCAGATTCAAGAGGCTGAGGCTGTGTCTGTTATATCACCACCTTCTGCTGGCCCTGAGAAGTAGGTTCCTCCTGAGGAGGGTTGGGTTAAGCTTAATGTGGATGGTGCGGTAACACGCTATGAGAGTCGGGCTGGTTATGGAGGTGTTATAAGGGATCGGTCTGGTGTGTGGGTGGCTGGGTTTACACACTTTCTAGGTTCCTTTAGTAGTTTTGAGGCAGAGGAGTTGGCTATCCTAAAGGGTCTCATCCTAGCTTGGGACCTTGGCCTTAGGACAATCATTTTAGAGTCTAATGCCAAAGAAGTTCTTGACATGCTTGCTGATGATCATATGGGTTCTAGAGGGAATCTGCTATATTGGTCCATTAAGGATCTGATGTCGAGAGGATGGGAACTAAAGCTTCAATTTGCACCTAGAGATCGTAATGCTGTTGTTGATGTGCTGGCCAAGCAGGGTCTTTCTTCTTCTGCCTTTCTAGATTCATGTCCTGATTATTTAAGGACTTTAGTTTCAAATGAGATGATGGGATTAATTCCCCTGCTGTAATTTTTGTTTATTTAATTTCTAGTTCTTCATTTGTATAAAAAAAAAAGATTACAAAAAAAAAATGAGGTGATAAGAGAGGACCTTCTTATAACACTAACGAACAAAAATCACAAGGGGGGATGATTGATCATCTGGCACCATATGATTTATGGGCAATCACAATCTTGTCTTCTACATCTGTTGACGAGAGTAGAATTGATATTTTATTAAGGATTAGTGGGAGAATTCATCGAGTCCCATATAAATAAATAGTAATCGCTTCCATCAATTTTTGGGGTGTGCATGGTAACACTCCTAGAATGACTTTTTTCTTAATTTCTGTGCCCCGGAACAAAAATGGATGGGAATTGTGTTTGGTAAATCCGGTCTTTTTTTTGGCTCCCAGGATGAACCGGTTTATTTTTTGTGCTGAGGAGTAAAAAAAAGAAGCTAAAAATTTTGGCTTCTCTGTTCCAGAGCAAAAAATTAGAATTTATTTTTCCCTCAATCGAAGCAGAAATTTACCCTCGTTCACCACCATCACCATCGTTGCCACCTCCAACACCACCACCGCCCCACCGCCACCGCCCCACCGCCGCCGCCGCCGCCGCCGCCGCCGCCGCCGCCGCCGCCACCGCCCGACCACCATCCACCACCACCACCACCATCACCACTGCCACTACCATTGCCCCCGCCACCGCCCCACCACCACCACCGCCGTGCCACCACCACCACCGCCACCGCCACCACCCCACCACCATCGCCACCACCACGACCACGACCACCGCCACCACCCCACCACCACCACCGCCACTATTGCCATCGCCACCACCCTACCACCACCCCGCCACCGCTACCGCCACCACCTCCACCCCCGCCACCGCCACCACTGCCATCACCACCGCCCTACCAACACCACCGCCGCCCCCACCACCGCCCCCCACCACTGCCGCCGCTACCGCCCCACCGCCACCGCTCCACCACCACCCCACCATCGCCCTGCCACCACCACTGTCGCCACCGCCATCGCCCCACCACCATCGCCACCGCCGCCGCCACCCCCGCCACTGCCACCATCCCACCACCACCACCGCCATCGCCGTTGCCACATAAATAATTTTTTGAATATAAAAATTACATAAATAATTATTTTAAGAAATTTAAATTTAAGTTTATTTATAAAGTATAATAATTATTAAAGAAAATGATAAAATGGTAAAAATAACTCATTAATCATTCATCTTCCTCCCTTACTATTTTTTTAACTCTCAAACAAGGGGAGGAAAAATATGTTACCAAACGTAATTCTGATTCTCGGAGTAAAAATAAAATGGGTTAATAAACTTAATTCTGATTCTCAGAACTCTTCCAAAGCACAGAATTAGAAAAAACTGTTTCATCTCAGAAACAGTGCTGGGCAACAGAATGGTTGCCATGCACACCCTTGAAGTGCTGGATTGAAAAAAAGAAATTAATTGAGTTAGTTAATGTGATATGTAATTTTAAAAAAATCATAATTATTTTTCTTAATTTACTCATTCATTCTCTTCATTGATTGTCAGGGGTAAATTAAGAAAAGACTAACAAATATGTAAACTATATTTTATATTTATGACTAAAATCAATTTTTTAAATATATCTTATATTAAATACCAGAAGAATATATTATTACCATATTTAACTACCGGTAGAAAACAATAATATTTCTTGCTCATGCAGGTTCTTCAATTTGGAGCTAGCGGTCAACTTAATCATTTTATAGTTCAGCTTCATATGTGACAAATGCAACTAGCTAGCTTATTCCTGTGACCTTTTTTTAATGTGACTGGATAATCGATCTCCAGAACCGTGAACCCATGGTTTATTTTTTTAAAAAAAAAAATTTAAATTTTCCACCAAAATAATGTTTTTAGTATATGGAGTAGCGATAAAAGTTTCTTTTTTGAACGCGTTTTACGATATACGAGATAAATATATGAGAAGAGTTTTGTTCCGACTTACATACACGTGTTTTTACACCGCTAATCCATACCGGTCAGGGTTGGACCTGGGGTTGGGGCTAGCCACTGCCCCCTCTTAAATGTACCCAAATTGTTAGAAAAATTATATTTTAGCTCCATGAAGATTTCAATATTTTCAGTTTAGTCCCTATTAAAAGTTTCATGAAGGAACTAAGATGAAAATATTGAAATGTTTATAGAGCTAAAATGTATCTTCATGAAAATCTGAGTTGTATTCTATAATTTTCATCTCCTAATTACATTTTTTATTTTGCTTCTGATACCAGCCTTAAATCATCCAGACACTTTTCGATGAACTATTTTTTACAACAGAAACTATAGTTTTACATAAGCCCTCTTTTTCCTATTTTTTGATTTCCCATAAGTTGTTCTCTAAAATTTTTTATCATTTTTTTTCGTAAGTCATTATTTAAAAGGTAATCCAAACACACTAGATGCATGCTTGTTTGGAAGGTTCAAAATATTTACCTTGAACACCTTAAAAGTACTTTAAATAGTTAAAACAAACACACAGTAGTATACCTCTCTCAAAAATATACTCCGTCCTAATTATAAGAGTTAGTTGATTTTTTTGGAGAGGTTAAGGAAGCTTATTAAATTACTTTAAAATAT
Source organism: Acacia crassicarpa (assembly GCA_034222035.1). Lineage (NCBI taxonomy): Eukaryota > Viridiplantae > Streptophyta > Magnoliopsida > Fabales > Fabaceae > Acacia > Acacia crassicarpa. The sequence goes on along the minus strand of JAWXYG010000002.1, from coordinate 62,935,276 downwards.
TTTTATTTTTTTCTTTAAATTTATTAGTTTGACTAATAAACTAATATATAATCTAAAAATATTTAACATATAAAATGATTAAGTAACTAATTTAGCTTCTTTAATCTTTTCAAAGAAAATCAACTAACATTTATAATTAGGATCGGAGGTAGTATATGCTATTAACTTATTATCACGTTTATAAGCTTTCTTATGATGGCCAGGCTTGGAGATAGAGATTGGAGTAATTAATAAATACCAAATGAATTTACAAAACCCCCAGAAATCCGTCGAATTTGCAAAAAGACTTAGAGGTGACAAGGACTTTTGGGGGTTTTGCAAATTCGCGCCAAATGACCATTTTGTCCTTAGTTCTAAATAATTAAAAAAAATACCCCCGTGGTGGGCCCCACTGCTGGCGGCCACAACCCCCGCCGGTGACCACCGCTAGCGGTGGTCGAAGGTGGCCGCCGGCGGTGGTCTCCGACCGGCGGCGGGGTGGCGGCCATCGGTTGTCGTTGGCGGGATGGTGGCCGCCAGCGGTGGGGCCCACCAGGGGGTATTTTCTTTTCCTTTTTTTTTTTATAAATTATTTAGATCTAAGGGCAAAATGGTTATTTGGTGTGAATTTACAAAACCCCCAAAATTCCTTGTCACCTCTAAGTCTCTTTGTAAATTCGACGGACTTTTGGGGATTTTGCAAATTCATTTGGTATTTATTTAGAATTTTCCCTTTATTTCATATTTTTTGATATGACCTTTATTTCATATTTGATTGACATAATAAACATACTTGCTAAATTTATCAGCTGGCCTGGGTGAAGAGGTGAGATAACGTGGGCCAGAGATTATAATAGTCCTTTAGGCTATGTTCACGAGTTTGGAGGGGAAGGGAAGGAAAGGGATACAAGGAGAAAGGAGGGGAAGGGAAGGAAGGGAAATGGAGGATATCTCCTCCCCTTGTTTATGAGTTAAAAAAATAGTAAGGGAGGAAGATGGAGGATTAATGAAATACTTTTACCATTTTGTCCTTTTCTTTAATAATTAATATAATTATGGGAAAATTCTAAATAAATACCTTTTGAATATGCAAAACTCCCAAAAGTCCGTTGAATTTGTAAAAAGACTATGAAGTACTAAGGACCTATGAGGGATATACAAATTTGGGTGAAATTACCCTTTTACCCCTAGTGGTGGCGGTGGTGGCCGGCCGGCCGGCGGCGGTGGGGGTGGTGGCGGGCCGGCGGTGGTGGTGGTCGGCCGGCGGTGGTGGTGGCTGGCCGGCCGGCGGTGGTGGTGGTGGCCGGCCGGCGGCGGTGGTGGGGTGGGGTGGGGTGGTGGTGGTGGTGGTAGTAGTGAACGGGGGTAAAAAAGTAATTAACCTATTGTTCCTCTTAAAACCCCCCATATTGGGGGAACTTTATTTTATAAAAGGAGGAGGGTTTTGGAGGATTTGTAAAACTCCTTGATTCCCTCCCCTCCTATTTTTAAAACTCGTGAACAGGGAAAGGGATTACCAAAACCCTCCCTTCCTTTCCCTTTCCCTCCATAATAGAACTCGTGAACATAGCCTTAATTTATATATAAATTAGCTATTTGAGCACTTGTATTTAGAATGAAGAAGTATTATTTTATTTTATTGAGAAATGCAGTGGGAGAAAGAAACAAACGTGAAACATGGGACCGAATTACGGAGAGAAATTGAGGTCGCTGTTTTCATTCACTGTCTTCGCTGTTCATCGACAATGGACGCGTCCATTAATTAAACTACAAGACAAAACCCCAAAATTAAAGAAGAAAAAATGGACGAAAAGTGTGGAATGTGATAGAAACGTGAATCACGTACATATTCACAGCTGAAAAAAAAGTGGAATTACATTTACAACTGCGTTATCTCCTTCCTAAACAATTTAATATTTTTATTAACAAGTCCTTTTCAGAATTATATGACTTAACATTCCATGATTAAATAAAATCTCTATTCATTAGACCCAGTTTGATGCCAGCTTTGCAATGATTTTCATTTCGTACGGTATTTGAGAAATAATTGGTATATCATGAGTTGATTAAAAATAATAAAAATGTGAGTATATATTGATGATAATTAAAGGCTGTAGACAATTTTTTTTTTCACATTTATTATATATTTACCAATTAAAATAAAGTAACGCCAGACATCGTCATACCAACCATTTCTCAGTTCTTTATAATACGTTTTAATATCTTGATGTTATTTTTTCATTGCTTTCAACACCTTAATCTTATTTTTAAGGCCTCAAAGTGACTAAAAAATAATACTCGTACCATGCAAGCAGTGCTTAATGCACTAAGAACATAACATCAGTTGTTCTAGTAATGTATATATATGCTAAAGGCACTATAAACAAAATCAGGTGTTAGATTATTGATAAATGATATAGGGTAGGTAGTGTATGCTAAAATCTTCACACACAAAAACAAAGATGTGTGTATTGATGGAAGTGGAATTGAGTAATTGGAGATTTGCAGTGCGCGTAAAGAGATGGGGCGTTGTCAGATAGGTCAAGGAAGGAACGCAGAAAAAAGACAGAGCCTCAACGGAATCAATGAATGTGGAGGCCTGCTTTTTTAGCTTTGTCTCCAGTGCGCCTGTGGGGCCCATCCCATTCCTCGTTGAAATGGTCTCTCTGTCTCAAGTTTGAATGAATCGGTTTGAGTGACGGTTTGGGTCTTCAAGGGCCCAGTTATTAAATCTTGAAAATATTCATTTCCATAACATAGTCACTTTTTAAGATTTTTACACTTTTTCCCATTCTGTGAGTACAAGAATGGGAAAAAGATTATGATGACGCCTGACCTGAGGAAAGAAGAATAATGGGGATTAATGGGAATGGGCTGGGTGTGGGGGAAAAAAGGACTCCGAGGGATAATTCTGGACACGTGGCATGAAGAGTGAGAGACAGGTGTGGGACTGCACGTGGGTGCTGTGAGTTGTTGGCATGGGAGGGAGGTACTAGTGCCTGACTGATAAGGCAATTCGCCTCTAATGGCTGACGTGGCAATCACCAAGAAGCAGAGGCGACCTTATCATGCGCCGCGTGTCCGGCCGTATCCTCCTAATTTTTAAAGATAGACGCAAATTCAAAAACCATCGTCATTGGCTCGCCCGTGGGCCCTCCTCTTATGCTGAAAAAAAAATGAAAGCCACGTGTTTGAAGGCGTTTACCAAACACACTCCATTTTTTTTTGCCAGCTCCTCCAAACATTTCTACTCGTATTTCAGTAAACATTTTTCCCAATTCATTTTATTTTAATACACAGAGTCTAAATTTTCTTTTCTAACGGGAAGGGCGAAGCGGAAGTTGGTTCCAACAAAAAACCAGGTCAGAGATGGGTTCGATGACTATATACTGGTAGCTAGTTCGGGGATTGGCCTAGAAGGTTATTTGTTTTTAACTAGTGGGAATTAATTAAATTAAATTTTCTGATCAATAAGTTTGGGCATATATGAATTAATTAACGTTGAAAAAAGTATGTTCGTCGTAGGTCAAAATAAAACTTCTATCATAAATAAATCGTAATTTATATTAAAAAAAAGCAGTTTTTACTTTGCGCGTGGATTGGAACTTTGGTCTAAGCAAGTATTCTTGTTTTATATAAAAACCTGTTTGGATTAATCTTTAGCAAATAATGTTTATTATAAAGTAACTATTTATGTGAAAGGAGTGAGTTTTTATCTTAACATACGAAAAAGAATTTCTAAAATCACGATTTTATGATTTTTCCAAACATGCTATTATATTATTTAGTCATTGCACATGATTGTAATAGGTGGCTTAGCTGAATTTGGATCTGCTTCCAAGTTCAGTTGACTTGGAAAACAAATATTATTCCTTCCTATCATAAATACAAAGGTTACATGATCACTCTATGTTAAGTTTATTTTTAAAAAAATTAGTTTAGTTATTTCCAACAAATACACTGACGGGGAATTTCTTAAAAGGTGTAATAAAAAGATAAAATGACAAGGAGCTGCCAAATTAAGAGACAAATTAGCCTTATATTTATGATCAAAGTGATACTTATATTGACAATAAAAATAAATGAAAATGTATATATCACACGTAGATGCCTGCCTGCCGTGCGTCCTCTATTTATTTAGGTTAACGGAAAATTTTATTATGACTAGAATTTAAAGTCCTTAGCTTATTACCGGCCAAAAAAATTTAAAGTCATTATCGATTTTCAATAATGAAAATTTGGGGGGGGGGGGGGGGGGGGGGGAAGCCATAGAGGAGAAAAGCACGGACTTGCTGCCTCGTTCATTGAAGTGTTGGGACACGAAAGAAAAGGCCGTGTTTGCGGAAGGCCTAGGAGTATTATTGTTTTGGCTGTCCAATCACAGCCACATCCTATACTTTCCTCCAAAACCTTAATCGTCCTACTCTGACAAATCCAGATCCCAAAGAAAAACGTTGCCATGCATATTCTTTTCCTATTTTGGGCAAATCAGTGTATTATTATGATTTTATTTATAAATCTAATTTGACTAAATCTCACATATCAAAGAGAGTTAAATATTTCAATAATTATGGAACAAATTTCTAATTTTACCCCCATTTATGAATGGGTACCTTTTAAAATTTATTGTCAAATCTCTCTCATCTTTTTTTTCTTTCCAAGATTACTAGCCAATCTCTCTCATCATCATTATTATGGGTAAAATTGTCATAATCTCATTTATTTGGTCAAAATGGATTTATAAAAAGGACCAAATTTATTTGATCAAAATAGATTTATAAATAAGATTAGAGTGATACAGTTAATATTCTGAGAAGCCAGAAACAAGAGATCAATCGATGATGGAGATTATCAAAGGCAGCTCTATAGATAAATGGACCAAGTACGTTGCATATATAAAGTTGTGTGCGCAGCAGAAAATGACAAATGGTGAAGTGCAAATAATGAAGAGTGTTGAAAAGCAGAGAGTGTAAAGCCGACATGGCTGAACCTGCGTGAGGTTGATGATGTAGAATTAAAGCACGGGCCAATGTGTTGACATTGCTCCCTGCACCTCACAACCACTCGTTTAACTTACAAATCCTACTCTATCTAAGTACTCACTCATCCACCACTCCACCTAACAACTCCGATCCACCAATCACTCATTAATACCCTATTCTTAATGCTGCATGCCCTGTAAACTCTCCAGTATTTTAGTTTTACTATTACCACTCAGCACATCCCCGGCTACACACCATCCTCCCTACTCGATCACCTTTTCTTATAACCTGACATCATTCTGGGATGGTTTAATTTGTTTCCACTCACATCGGAGGTACGTGATCCTGTTTGAGACAATATTTAATGCGCGCGGCAACCTTTCTTTAGAAACTTGACAAGTTGACGATCAGCCAGCATGCAGCCATCTAGTTATGTCAAAACATTTACATTGAACCCTTATTCGCAAGTTATCACATTTCTTAATAAATTTAAATGGGTTACCATTGTTGTATGAGCTTGTTGCTCTACTGATAATTCTTCATCTTTCCCCTGAGATTTCTCCAAGCTCTTTGCTTAACAAACCCTTGTGGGCTTTCTGAACCAAGGTTGCCCATAGCACATAGATGTTTAAAGGAACAGGCCTTTTCTAAATTAAAGTAGCGTCGGCAAACTACCTAGGTCCATATGACTCGCGTTTTAAATCTGAAGTGGCCTTTTGTAAAGTCTTTTCTTTTAAAATGTTTCTCTTCTGAGTTGGCATAGATGGTAAGGGATCCAGGACTAGGCCCTTGGGTCGTGGGTTTGATCTCCTCTACCGTCGTTGGAACTCCTTTGGTAGGCTATCTCGTAAATTTCCAGTAAGTGCTCATAGAGCCCGGGACCGTGCCCTGGCCTTGGTGGGAGACTGATGCCGAATGAAAAGACCCTTTCTCACAAGATAACATTTGACCTTAGAGTTTTCTTAAACGAGATTAGTAGTTAATTATGGAAAACTTTCCTTTACAAAACCTCGGAGTCCAGGGCACAAAGTTCGCCCACAAACCCACTACAGAAAATCTATAACTCAGGGCACAGTTATGGAACAGAAAATTTATAGCCCACAAGTCATACAACACAAACCTACAAGAAAAGGGTCTACACAAGACAACGGTCACAAAGATATAATGGTGGATCCACGATGATATGATAATGTATAAAATCAAGCTTTCGGAAAATTAACAGTCATCCAAAAGTAGTTAATGTAGTATTTCACAAATATGAGGGCCCTATGATGGCAATATATAAATCAATACAACACTAATACCAAAAAGAGGCCTACGAGTTTCACAATTTCTATGCCTCTGGTTGCTTCCCTTGTCCTCTACTGAGGTTAGAGGTCTCGCCTGAAAAAAGATTTAATAATAACGGGGTGAGACATAAAGTCCCCGTAACCGAAATTAATTTATCAAATATGCAAGAAAGGATTGCAAGTCAGAGAAGCAGGTTTGCTAATAATATAATAATAATTAAATTTCAATAATTAAATAACCACAAATAAAACAATTAATACATAATAACCATAACAATTAACCATCCCCACTCATCCATCCTGCTCCTCCTTATTTCCTCGTGGACGTGGATCAGCCTATCGGTGCTAGTATACCCGGCCAAGGTTAGCTAGTCACCTCAAGAATACTGTCCCCTCCTATGTCACCACCAGTATACCGTAACAGGGAGGTGTCCGCCCAAAACACTCAACTCAAATTCCGGGCCAGGAATGAGAGAGCCGATGGGCACAATTTCACCCTCAATCTCTTCCGCACAACCCAACATATCCCAACAGAAGAAATAATAAAATTCTAAAACTTTCAACAATATTTTATTAAATTATTATTCCAAACACATCATCTCACAACAAATAGTATAGCCATCACAATAATAACAAACCCATCAATAATAATCAATTAAATACATAGATTGGAAAATATACTGCTTCACTGAATTAATTTCTTATTCAAACATACAAATATTTTTCAAAATACATACAAGTAGCATATATAAAAGTAAGACTTAGAAAATACCTCACAGCCCAAAACAAGCATATAAAATAAATTAACCCCGGTTACCTCACTTCCACGCTTAACCTCAGCTCGATGAGTACCACCCGCACAGTTACCGGTCACAAAAAGACTCTACATTATCACAAATATAACTTATAATTTCCTATAACTTAAAATAAAAGTTCTAATAATATATATATTATCATAACAAAATTTGAAAATGATATTTTGATCCCACAACTACCAGAAATGACATTTTAGTCTCATAATTCCAGAAATTATAGTTTTGTCCCAAAAGTTCCAGAAATTACAGTTTTGCCCCAAAAATTCCAGAAATTACAGTTTTGCCCCAAAAATTCCAGAAATTACAGTTTTGCCCCAAAAATTCCAGAAATTACAGTTTTGCCCCAAAAATTCCAGAAATTACAGTTTTACCCCAAAAATTCCAGAATTTACAGTTTTACCCCAAAAATTCCAGAATTTACAATTTTTACCCCAAAAATTCCAGAATTTACAATTTTGCCCCCATATATCAAAACTAAGCTAATTAAATTCCAATAATATCTTCCCAACCCAAATAAACTATTTTTCATAACATTTAATCAGTAAAAATATTTTCCAGCCATACAATCATAAACTTCTTAAATAGAAAATTCATTTTAAATTTCCATAACAACCAAACAATAAATCTAAATTGATTAAAATTCACTATTAATCATTTGCTACACATATATAGTCTTCTATTGTTAAAACTCAAAACTCTCCCAGAATCTTAGTCACAAAATGTTCACTAACCAACATAATAATAACTTCATTTGAAAGAGAAAAATATGTGGAATAACTTTCATGAAGGAAGTTTCTTGAAAAGAAGCTAATTTAACTACCTAAATTATCTTATAAGATAAAATACATACCTTAAAATTCACTGAAAAGCTCTTAAATCTCTCTCCTTCCTTTCTTCTTCACTTACACTCTCGCCTCTCCTCTCTGCCAGAACCCCACACACACACCAAACTCACCCACACTCCACAACACAACACACACACCTATATATATAAGGGGGAGGGGGTATTAATTACCCCTCCCCAATCCTCAACGTGGGCAGCACATTTCGTGCTGCCCACTATTATTTTATTTTTATTTTATTTTTTTTTATTTATAGTGGGAGACATGTCTCCCACTTATTTTGTATAGTATCGAAATAGGTAGTGGGAGGCCGTGCCTCCCACTTTTTATATTTTTTTATATATATATAAATATATATTTTATTTATTTATTATTTATTTATTTATATTATTATTTTATTATTATTATTATTATTTAAAAAAAAAAATTTATCATATATAATTCTTTTATAATCCTCTTAAATTCTAAAATGAAAAATTAGGATGTTACAACTCTCCCCACCTAAATAGAATTTTGTCCCCAAAATTTCTCACATGTTATTAAAGAAAATAATCCACAACACAATATCAGTATAATAGCATCAGAGACAAAATATTATTATACCAAGAATCACCAACACAACAAGAGTATCACATCACAGAAATTCAATCTCAATACAACACAGCCACAAGTACATCTTATTTCCAACAAACAAGCATACCTAGGCAAACAAATGAGGATAGTCACGCCGCATTCGCTCTTCAGTTTCCCATGTAGCATCACCTGGAGCCATACCCTTCCAGAAAATCTTTAGAAGGCGGATGGTTTTATTCCGTAATTGCTTGTCTTTCACATCAAGGATCCTTTCAGGCTCAGGTATGTAGGTCAAATTTTCTCTTAATTCGACCTCTTCGGGCTCAATTACATGGGAAGGATCTGGATGATATTTTTTAAGTTGTGACACGTGAAACACGTTGTGCACACTTGACAGGTGTGGAGGTAAGGCAATCCGATAAGCAACTGGTCCAATTCGCTCCAGAATTTCGTATGGGCCAATAAATCGAGGACTCAATTTCTTGGCCTTAATGGATCTGCCAATACCAGTTACCGGTGAAACCTTAAGGAATACGTGGTCCCCTACTTCAAACTCCAAAGGTCTTCGTCGCTTATCCGCATAGCTCTTTTGTCTGCTCTGAGCGGTCAACAACCTCTGGCGAATCATCTCAATTTTCTTTGTGGTTTTGTCTACCAAGTCCGGTCCGATCACGGTTCGTTCACTTAATTCAGTCCAACAAAGAGGCGATCTACACTTTCTACCATACAATGCCTCGAAAGGAGCCATTTGAATGCTCGAATGATAACTATTATTGTAAGCAAATTCAGCCAAGGGCAAGTGACGATCCCAACTACCAGGTAACTCAATGGCACATGCCCTCAACATATCTTCGAGGGTTTGAATTGTCCTCTCTGTTTGGCCATCAGTTTGCGGATGGTAAGCGGTACTGTACTTCAACCTGGTCCCCATAGCCTTCTGTAACGACTTCCAAAAGTTTGATGTAAACCTTGGATCACGATCTGACACAATATCTGTGGGTACACCATGCAACCTGACAATCTCATCCACATACAACTGAGCTAGCCTCTCTAAGCTATATCCAATATGGATCGGAAGAAAATGAGCTGATTTCGTCAATCTATCTACAATGACCCATATTGCGTTGTGGTGTGCTGTGGTTTCTGGCAATCCTACAATAAAATCCATGGAAATGCTGTCCCATTTCCATTGCGGAACCTCTAAGGGTTGCGATAATCCTGGAGGCTTTTGATGCTCAATCTTCACCTTTTGACAAGTCAGACACTTCAATACAAAATTTGTCACGTCATGCTTCATTTTTGGCCACCAATATCCTTGCTTCAAATCTCGATACATCTTGGTGATTCCCGGGTGAATGGTATACTTGCTTCGATGAGCTTCTTCAAGAATTGTCTTCTTGATTTCCTCATTATTCGGAACACAAATCCTCTTCTTGTACCTTAGTGTACCTGTATCACTAATATCATAATCAGGTACTTTACCATTCTCCAACTCTTCTCTAATCCTTAGTAACCGATTATCTTCCATCTGGGCCATTCTCAAATCATTATAAAAGTCAAAATTCCCTTGCACTGTACCCAAAATCACTTCAGATCTTGGTTCAAGATAAACTTCAGATAACCTTTCTAGAAGATTATACTCAGTCACACACAAGTGAAACATATGCATTGACTTTCGGCTCAAGGCATCTGCAACTACATTTGCCTTCCCTGGATGATACTTCAACTCAAAATCATAATCCTTCAAAAACTCCATCCACCTTCTCTGTCGATTATTCAACTCCTTCTGATCCATAAGATATTTCAAGCTCTTATGGTCACTAAAAATCTCGAATTGAGATCCATACAAGTAATGCCTCCAAATTTTTAAAGCGAAAACGACCGCTGCAAGCTCCAAGTCATGCGTCGGATAGTTCTTCTCGTGAGGTCTCAACTGTCGAGATGCATAAGCCACAACTTTACCATCTTGCATGAGCACACATCCCAAACCCTTCAATGATGCATCTGTGTACACCGTGTATGGTCTGTGTGGGTTGGGTATGATGAGAACAGGTGCAGTAGTTAACCGGTTCTTCAGCTCTTGAAAGGCTGCCTCACACTTCTCATCCCAAACAAACGGTTGCTCTTTCTTAGTCAATCTAGTGAGTGGTGCGGCAATCCGAGAAAATCCCTCTATAAAACGACGGTAGTAACCAGCCAATCCGACAAAACTACGTATCTCTGTCACAGACTTAGGTGGTTCCCACTTCAACACGGCATCCACCTTGCTGGGATCTACTGCTACTCCATTAGCTGAGACTACATGGCCCAAAAACTTCACCTCTCTCAGCCAAAATTCACATTTGCTTAGCTTCGCGTACAACTGATGCTCTCTTAGGATCTGCAATATTATTCGGAGGTGCTCTCGATGTTCATCTTCACTCTTCGAATAGATAAGGATATCATCAATGAACACCACCACAAATTTATCCAAATAAGGTCTGAAAATTCGATTCATATAATCCATAAACACCGCCGGCGCATTAGTCAAGCCAAAAGGCATGACAAGAAACTCATAGTGGCCGTATCTAGTACGAAAAGCAGTCTTCGGAATGTCTTCTGCCTTTACCCTCAATTGATGATATCCCGATCTCAAATCGATTTTTGAAAATACGGATGAACCTACTAGCTGATCTAGTAAGTCATCTATTCTTGGCAACGGGTACTTATTCTTGATAGTGACTTTATTCAATTGTCGGTAGTCAATGCAAAGCCTCAAGCTGCCATCCTTCTTTTTCACGAACAAAACTGGTGAACCCCATGGAGACACACTTGGCCGGATGAAGCCCTTCTCCAATAAGTCTTCAATCTGCTTCTTTAATTCAGCCAACTCTAAAGGTGACATCCGGTAAGGAGCCTTAGAGATCGGCTCTGTCCCTGGCGCTAATTCCATGGCGAACTCAACTTCTCGCTCTGGAGGTAATCCGGTCAACTCTTCGGGAAACACATCAGGAAACTCTTTAACTACTTCGACTTGCTCAATGTCTCCTTCTGATTCCACCTGAGCTAGGAAGAACACCGCAAAAGCCTCACAACCTTTCCTCACACTTCTCTCAACCTGGGCTACTGACAACATTACCGGATCTTGGGAAATTTCCCTAATTACTGTGCAAGTGTTAAATTGCACAACTTTCTCCTTACATTGCAAGGACACATCGTTGGATGTTAACCAATCCATACCCACAATCACATCTATACCCAGCATGGGTAGACAAATCAAATCGATAGTCGTTTCATGACCCTCACATACAAACATCAATTTCCTACATACCATAGTAGTTTTTACACGTACACCAGTAGGAGTAGACACAAACAAATCATATGACATATTACTCCTAGTAAGACTTAATCTTTCCGCACAGTCATAGGAGATGAAAGAATGTGTAGCACCAGAATCATATATAACACATAAATAGTGACCTTGAAGAATAGCATTACCTCGGATCAAATTAGGAGTAGCTCTCACTTCCTCTGATGTCAAAGCGAACACTCTCCCAGGTGCAGATGGTCTAGATGTCTGGCCCTCCTTCATACCCTTGTGACAATACTTTGCAATATGGCCCTTCTCCCCACAAATAAAACAGGTCCAACACTCGCCAGGATGTACTCTCCCGCAACGAGTACAAGGACGGTGCTGAGTTACACTGGGGGCTGATGCTACCGACCCTCGTTGAGAGCCTTGACTTACTCCAGCATTGCTCCTACGACTATGACTCATTAGAGGACGACTCCTCTGCTGGGGGCTACCCTGATTAAAAGTCCTCCTGCTTCCGGATCCAGTAAAACTCGAAGGGTAATTCTTCTTACTGATACCTCCTGATATTCTCATGTTACCACTGAATCGGCCATGAGAATCCCTTCTCGCAGATCTCTCAGCAACTTTATACCTTCTACAAACGTCTCGAATTTTTGCTGTCAACTTCTCAAGAGTCGTGACATCATAGGTACCCATTCTTGCCTTGACCTCATCATTGCATCTCTCAAACATTTGTCTGGCCAGCCAATTATTATGCTGCTCTTCTGTTCTATTTAACTGCGATACATATTTAGCTAGCCCCATGAATTGAGCTATAAAGGTATTCTCATCCATCTCCCCTTGTTGAAGTGTGAAGAACTCAGCTTCTTTTTGATATCTCATCTCAATAGGGAAGTAGTAATCATAGAACATTCTCTTAAATTCACTCCAATCCAGTTGATGTCCATCAGCAGGCTTCACAGTATTCCACCAATCCAATGCACCCCCTTTTAACAGGGTCTTCGCAGCTATAACCTTTTGATATTTATCACAGCCGATTGACTCAAATAGCATCTCTAACCGATCAATCCAACTCTCAGCCTCTGTTGGCAATCCTCCTGAGAAAGTCTCAGGATGGAAACGATCTAAATGTTTCCAGACTGTAAGCATGTTAGGAACAACTCTTTGTCCTGCCGACTCTTCCGATTCATAGCTTGATCGATTTGGAATTGTCTTATTAGCATGAACAGTATTTTCTTCCTCTGATTCTTCGTGTGCTTCTTGGGTATGATTCTTGCTTCCACCACCAGATCCTTCATTGGCTCTGCCTTCCTCGAGTCTCTTCAATCGCTCCTCTGTCATACGGGTCCATTCATACACATGTCGCAACATTTCAGTGTTGGTTAACTGATCCTGAAGCTGATCCTGAGGCCCATTAGACTTCTCCTGGTTGTTGTCACCAATTTTTGTGCGCCTAGTATTTCCCATCTCTCCCCACCTAAGGGTAAAACCCACCAGAGATGGAGAATAAGAAGAACCAAAAAAAAAAAAACAAAACAAAACACAACAGGGAAGCAGGTGTGTAAAGTTTATATATTGCCATACTCTAAATGCAATGCACAACAGGGCCAGGAAATCATAAACACAGGGCTCTGGATACCAAGTTGAAAAGACCCTTTCTCACAAGATAACATTTGACCTTAGAGTTTTCTTAAACGAGATTAGTAGTTAATTATGGAAAACTTTCCTTTACAAAACCTCGGGGTCCAGGGCACAAAGTTCGCCCACAAACCCACTACAGAAAATCTATAACTCAGGGCACAGTTATGGAACAGAAAATTTATAGCCCACAAGTCATACAACACAAACCTACAAGAAAAGGGTCTACACAAGACAACGGTCACAAAGATATAATGGTGGATCCACGATGATATGATAATGTATAAAATCAAGCTTTCGGAAAATTAACAGTCATCCAAAAGTAGTTAATGTAGTATTTCACAAATATGAGGGCCCTATGATGGCAATATATAAATCAATACAACACTAATACCAAAAAGAGGCCTACGAGTTTCACAATTTCTATGCCTCTGGTTGCTTCCCTTGTCCTCTACTGAGGTTAGAGGTCTCGCCTGAAAAAAGATTTAATAATAACGGGGTGAGACATAAAGTCCCCGTAACCGAAATTAATTTATCAAATATGCAAGAAAGGATTGCAAGTCAGAGAAGCAGGTTTGCTAATAATATAATAATAATTAAATTTCAATAATTAAATAACCACAAATAAAACAATTAATACATAATAACCATAACAATTAACCATCCCCACTCATCCATCCTGCTCCTCCTTATTTCCTCGTGGACGTGGATCAGCCTATCGGTGCTAGTATACCCGGCCAAGGTTAGCTAGTCACCTCAAGAATACTGTCCCCTCCTATGTCACCACCAGTATACCGTAACAGGGAGGTGTCCGCCCAAAACACTCAACTCAAATTCCGGGCCAGGAATGAGAGAGCCGATGGGCACAATTTCACCCTCAATCTCTTCCGCACAACCCAACATATCCCAACAGAAGAAATAATAAAATTCTAAAACTTTCAACAATATTTTATTAAATTATTATTCCAAACACATCATCTCACAACAAATAGTATAGCCATCACAATAATAACAAACCCATCAATAATAATCAATTAAATACATAGATTGGAAAATATACTGCTTCACTGAATTAATTTCTTATTCAAACATACAAATATTTTTCAAAATACATACAAGTAGCATATATAAAAGTAAGACTTAGAAAATACCTCACAGCCCAAAACAAGCATATAAAATAAATTAACCCCGGTTACCTCACTTCCACGCTTAACCTCAGCTCGATGAGTACCACCCGCACAGTTACCGGTCACAAAAAGACTCTACATTATCACAAATATAACTTATAATTTCCTATAACTTAAAATAAAAGTTCTAATAATATATATATTATCATAACAAAATTTGAAAATGATATTTTGATCCCACAACTACCAGAAATGACATTTTAGTCTCATAATTCCAGAAATTATAGTTTTGTCCCAAAAGTTCCAGAAATTACAGTTTTGCCCCAAAAATTCCAGAAATTACAGTTTTGCCCCAAAAATTCCAGAAATTACAGTTTTGCCCCAAAAATTCCAGAAATTACAGTTTTGCCCCAAAAATTCCAGAAATTACAGTTTTACCCCAAAAATTCCAGAATTTACAGTTTTACCCCAAAAATTCCAGAATTTACAATTTTTACCCCAAAAATTCCAGAATTTACAATTTTGCCCCCATATATCAAAACTAAGCTAATTAAATTCCAATAATATCTTCCCAACCCAAATAAACTATTTTTCATAACATTTAATCAGTAAAAATATTTTCCAGCCATACAATCATAAACTTCTTAAATAGAAAATTCATTTTAAATTTCCATAACAACCAAACAATAAATCTAAATTGATTAAAATTCACTATTAATCATTTGCTACACATATATAGTCTTCTATTGTTAAAACTCAAAACTCTCCCAGAATCTTAGTCACAAAATGTTCACTAACCAACATAATAATAACTTCATTTGAAAGAGAAAAATATGTGGAATAACTTTCATGAAGGAAGTTTCTTGAAAAGAAGCTAATTTAACTACCTAAATTATCTTATAAGATAAAATACATACCTTAAAATTCACTGAAAAGCTCTTAAATCTCTCTCCTTCCTTTCTTCTTCACTTACACTCTCGCCTCTCCTCTCTGCCAGAACCCCACACACACACCAAACTCACCCACACTCCACAACACAACACACACACCTATATATATAAGGGGGAGGGGGTATTAATTACCCCTCCCCAATCCTCAACGTGGGCAGCACATTTCGTGCTGCCCACTATTATTTTATTTTTATTTTATTTTTTTTTATTTATAGTGGGAGACATGTCTCCCACTTATTTTGTATAGTATCGAAATAGGTAGTGGGAGGCCGTGCCTCCCACTTTTTATATTTTTTTTTTATATATATAAATATATATTTTATTTATTTATTATTTATTTATTTATATTATTATTTTATTATTATTATTATTATTTAAAAAAAAAAAAATTTATCATATATAATTCTTTTATAATCCTCTTAAATTCTAAAATGAAAAATTAGGATGTTACACCGAACCCTCCAAAACTTTTTTTGTATAAAAAAAAAAATGTTTCTCTTCTAACACCCCCCCTTTTTTTCCCACCCCCACCTAAATATGGTTAAAGAGTCTATCACTCTTATAAATGGAAAGGGTTTGATTCATTTGGCTGTCACGACATTGGGATGTAAGGGGTAACCCAAGCTGAGATAGAGACATGTACTTTTAGTCTTGAAATTCTTTGCAAAACAGGTTCAAACGCCCCACCTTTTAGACTGTAGTTGAGCTCAACTCATCTCCTAAAATTTATATAATATATATATATATATATATATTTCTCTTTTAAAAATAAAACATAACATAGACATAATTCTCAATTATAGTTTTACAAAATTAATACCTTGTGTTTAACCATTAATAATTCAAGTCATTCAAATAAGATATAAATATTCAAATTATTACTCAATGAATCAGTTGAAAGATTCTATCAATTAATTCATTACATTTGTGTTATTAATTATAGGATTAGGGATAATTATATTCCGTTTGCCTTTTTTCTCCCTTAAATTGTAGAGGGATCTTTTGATAGGGACATTGATAATATCTTCCGATCAACTTTCTCACGTGAGTTATGTTGATAGGGACTTGGCTTTCCTCCTATACCCCTTACCATCATTTTAATTTCCTTCTTTTTCCTTTTTCTATCGTTGAATTAAGCTCTCAACGGTTCAGATTTACAATATGATGAAAATATTATTATAAGAGAAAAGGATGATAAAAAATGATAGTAAATCTGGACTATTAAGATCTTAATCCAACGATAGAAAAAAGAAAAAAGAAAAAGGATGATAAAAGATATAGAAGGAAAGCCAAGTCTTATAGATAGAGGGTCTATTTAGTATGGTGGCATAAAACCAAAAAAGCCCCGGTGGAATTGAGTTAAAGCCTAATGTGGGATGATTTTTGGTGTTTGTAATAGCTTTTGTGGCTGTGGGTGATAGGCTTCTCTAAAAAACGTTGCAGCGTCTGGCTTCATTGTCACCATTGGACAGTGCTTCGTACGGTGCTCTTTTCTTCAATATGCACAGTCGTCTTCTTCATTAAGCGAGCTACCTTGCAGCGTCTGGCTTCACTTGCATCATCTGTTTCTCTGTTTCGATTTCTTCCTCTGTTGCGATCTGTTACTCTGTTACACTACTCATACAACATTTTACAACACTTCTTTTAGGTTCCTTTTTCTGAAGCTATTCTTTACTTTCTGCTTTGTCTCTCCAATGCAAAATTTCTTCACCATCTTTACTGACTTTCTATGTCTAATTGTTCTTGAAACTTTCATTCTCCTTCAAGAACCTGAATAATAGAAACTACAGAGTAGTGAGCTTCAAATTATCTAGTCTTTATTAAAAGGTAAAAGACTCAAATGAATATGATAGATTTTGGAAGGTTGAATAGAAAAACAAAGGGCAGAAATAATGGACGGTGAGAAAAGGGGAGGCATAAGATAGTTTTTTTTAAAATATATATATATATATGTATGTGGCCGAATAAGCACCAAGTTTTGTGCTCTTTGTTTTGGGAAAAAATTATGAAGGCAAGGTGTGGAATTATGATGATTGCAAAAAAAAAAAAAAAGATTACTGGGCAAAATAAAAATGAAAGGAAGATAAATTTGGGTGCATTGGGTCAGGTAAAAGTTTATGTGATATAAACATATGAAATTCTATTGGAAAAAAATGTCTAGAGATTCACTTGATGTATCATCCTCATTAAATATCCATACATTATCTCTAATATAAATGAATTGTTTTTTGATAGAATTAGATATCAACTTGTTCGGAATAAACAATGTATAATTAAGGATTGTTGTTAAACTCGCGAGTTGACTTTCCGAGTTTATCGTTTTTATATTTCTACCTTATAAAAACGAGTCGAGTTAGTAGCAAATTCGTATTAGTCATAAACTTGGTTAAACTCATGAGTTTATATAACGAATACCGTTTTTACGTTTCTAGCTTACAAAACCGTATTAACTTACTCTTAAATTTATGTTAACATTTTTTATTTAATCATGCTCAACGGCTTTATATAGAAATTTCTACAAAATTTCTTTATTAAATATGATAAATGATGAATGTAGATAGATTTAATTTCAATTATGTGGATTTGAAATATATTTAAATCAAATTATTGTCATTTTTATATTTTAATTATTTAATTATACACTAGTAATACCTATTTAATAATAATAGTAAACTCCTACGAGTTTATGATACAAGTTTACGTCACTGTCATGAGTTTGTTTAAACTCGTGAGTTTGACAACCTTGCTATTAAGTATACATTTGTATATATTTTAATTTATATACGATTTTATCCATTAAATATATTTAATTAAGCACTTTAGTGTTTTAAATTTTTTTCAATAAATTTTTTTTATGAAATTTAAATTTAGATTTTTATTTTCAATTATAATAATATATATAATTAATAAATACACACATATATACATACATACATAATGTATGTGTGTGTGTGTGTTTAGTATTAAATTAGATTCATGTCATTTTCAGTCATTACCATATGAATTGACTTTTTAAATAATCATTCAAATAAGAGTCTATTTGAAAAAAAAGCTACTTCTCCCACCGGCCACTGTTATTTCAAATATAAATCACATTTATTATATAACTTTTATCCCATCTTATATTTGCAAAAGTCATATTAAAAATAAGTCATTTCTACTATTGTTATCCTAAAAAGACACATAATGGAATAGCTAGCCAGCTCGCATCTTAATTGTCTACTTCTTTTTTATTTGATGAATATAAGGGCAATAAGATGTTCCATGAAAAAAAAAAAATGTGTTCAGAATTTTTTTTCTAAAAAATTTAATATAATGTAAAAAGGTATGTTATCTTATATATTAGACTTGCTAAAATACTTTTATCATACATCTAGCCCCCAAAATATTTTTTTAATTAATTAATAAATATATATTTAACCCCCTCAAATATTTTTTTTTTCAAGATCCGCCATTGATTCCATGTATGTTAAGTTGAATGCTGCTCTCTAATTGTCATATATAGTTCATAAAAAGGTGTTTTAGTTTTTATTATAAAGAGATATTGCAGATTTCCAAGCACAGTAGGGTTCGTCACTTCAAGCCAGATGAAAAAAATAATACTACCCGATAATATAATTTATAGTACAATTTATCTCATAAATTTTATCTTATATTTAGGATCAAAATGAGTAATATTTAATATCATTTTGAGGGGAATGAACTCTTTATCTAAAAATCATTTTAAAGTTAGAATCAAATTTTCTTGACTTCCTTTTGACTTTTTCTTTAGATTTGAATATTTAAAAATTGACTTTTCAATATCATCCAAATAAACTCATGTTAAACTTTTTTTTTTTTTTGATAAAAGTATATCCTAACACATTATATTACATCAATTAGCTAGCTTGTACTCAAACTTTAGTTTGTAAGAGTCGGTTAAAATAAAATTAGTCACTTTTCCCAATGCTAACTAAATAAGCATGCACATAAGATTTGTTGACCATCCGTTTGTGGGTGCACAATTAGTCGTGGGATTCGTTGTCCTGGATTTTTTTTTAAAGAAGGATAATAGCCAACGCACTCTTTCGTAAAGTTTAGGACCAAAAATGAGATTCAATTGGAAAATATTTCCAAGGAGATCAATTTAAATATAACAATATACTCTAATCCTATGGCATACAAATACCTATATGTTACACAATCAAATTCCAAAGCAACATGTAAGGAAAAATTATTATGATTTGTCATATGTGATAGGATATTAAAAAGTCAAATATCAATGAAGGAGTAGAGGAGTATAACGAATGCTATAACTCACTAGGTTGTCTACTAGAGAGCATGGCACTTTCAATAGGTTCAACACTAAACACCTACCAAGCTGTCAACCAACCAGAGAGCACGCCACCTATTGTTTCTTTGGAAAATATCTACCAATCTACAACTTTTGATGGTATTCATAATGAAGGTGAATGATATTTATTTCATATATCATTGAGCATCAATCTAGTATAGTAAGATACAATTTGAACATTCACAGATGACCGTGTTCGTGTAGCTTTATGCTTGACTAACATGGTGCCTCAGCAATAGTTTTAATCACAATAGAAATTCATGGTAATTCTAGAGTATTAAAACCATCACTGGCACCAACACAGACAAAACAAGAAGTTCTGCACCGTCGATAGTCTTGTTCCCAAACTTCAGTTCATAAATGCAGTCATGGCATCAATAGATCAATACTGAACAACAATAATACAATAAATAAGATTTTAGATAACAAATGCGCAGGAGGCGGAGAACAGAGCAAATCATAATGATCTTTGGATACAAAGGTAGCACATGGGTTTTAGATGTACAAAGCATGGAAGATGTTCATTCAGACAATTACAAAATGCAAAATAAAAGCAGCTATTATTTCCAAAACTTATAAACGAGAAAGGTAAAGGACGAACAGATGCCTCAGAACAAAATTGATATCATAGAGAGATAACTCTTAGAGTATATTTAAAACCATCACAGGTACATGCAAGTAGAAGTAAAGAAAATCAATCATACGAAGATGCAAATTACCTCAGAAAGCATGGAAGCTGTGGATCTGGAAAGAGATTTGGAGATTAGGGGAAGCTATGCATCTGGAACGGATTCGCGAGGGGAAGCTGTGGATCTGGAATGGATTCGTGATTTGGAGGGCGACAGCCGACGATGCACAATGTGGATCTGGAACGGATTCGCGAATAAGGGCGAACGACCAACGGTGCACAAGGGCGAATGGATTTGCAATTTGGAGAGCGATAGTGCACAAGGGTGAATGGATTCACAATTTGGAGGGCAACGACGAACAACGGAAATTGGGGGGGGGGGAACCTTGATTAGATTCGCGATTTGGAGGGGGTGACAGTGAACAATGACAATGGGGGGAAAAAAACAGGAAGAGAAGAGGATAGCAAGGTTCGAACCCCAATACCTAGTGTTAAGGGTGTAGAGGTATAACCAATCAAGGGAAAATCCATATGGGGCTCTTTTAACCCAAAAAGGGTCCCAAGACTCTGAAACTCCCAGAAGAGGCCCCAGGGCCCTTTTTGGGATATGAATGTTAAATGAAAAGACAAAAAAAACCCATGAAACCAATGCTGAAAAAGGAAGGGATTCCCCCAAATTCTAAATCTCTCTCTCTCTCTCTCGCGTTTCTATCTCTCTGATGTCTCTATCTCCGTCACCAAGCTCTAGAACACCACGGCAAGAAGCTCATTTGCAATTCGTTGCTTCAATTATTGATACCCAGCTTGAAATTTGAGGATATTTTGAGTCAAATTCCGAACTCTTGATGTGGCTATCCGTACCTTGCAGGATCAAGGGGCAAAAAAATGAAACCCCAAAAGTGAGGATGACAAATGAACACGCTCAAGCAGCAAGAGGCCTGAAATTTCTGCAGAAAGTGAAAGCGTTGCACAAAAGATTTGGCTGAATGTGTGGAGCGAATGAAACTTGTGGGTATCAATTGACGTTGATTTTTTATTAACGTCTAGCTATGGTGCCAAGGATAAAGGGAAAATCCATTGTACTAGTCAACAAAGTCATTCAATACTCTCCCACCAGATCTCCCTTGCCTCCTTCGAATCGCCAAAAGGCGCCAGAGAACGCAACTCCGGCGATGCCCCCTGCCTCGATGGTGATGGTTAATCAGGCCATGAGGAAGGAGCCTCTGCCGTCCGTGACGAAGGTGGGCCCTACGAGCAGTGTAGGGCGTGTTGGAGATGGTGTTCATGGTAGATCCACGCCGACGGCGGCGTCGATTCCGGCATGGTCAAAGACGCGAGTCAGTGACGGAGATAGAGACGCGAGAGAGAGAGAGAGACGCGAGAGAGAGAGAGAGAGAGAGAGAGATTTAGAGTTTGGGAAAATCCCTTCATTTTTCAGCATTGGTTTCATGGGTTTTTTTTGTCTTTTCATTTAACATTCATATCCCAAAAAGGGCTCTAGGGCCTCTTCTGGGAGTTTCAGAGTCTTGGGGCCCTTTTTGGGTTTTTTTGGGTTAAAAGGGCTCCCATGTGGATTTTCCCACCAATCAAACCACCTAAACAAGCTGATAGAGAATTCCTTCAATATATATATATCATGTTTATTTTAGTGTCTGCACTTACCCACACTGGCACCAATGTGGCTCCATCGCTGGACCATCCTGTGTGCGAACAACATCTATGCATGTTGAGACTCTTCCCAATCATGTCTCATAAAACCTATTCTGCGGAATATTCAAGATTTTGTTATTTTATTTAAAGTAAAACGTCCTCTCCATTTTTTATTTTTACATTTATTATAATTACCATTCCAGAAGAGAGAGAGGAAATCATCTCTCATCTTTTCGTCTTTTTTTAAAGGAAAGTGTTATTAACTGTTGAAACTCCAAACCACTGTCTTCAAGGATAAAATAAAAGAAAGAATGAAAAGCAAAACAACACATGATTCTGCTTACATGTGGCAACGTTTTATCGTATATAGGTCACTACTACAAAAAAGCCAAGTAACGTCCTAAATTAGAGGTAATTAACGTCCCTTTTTAGAGGGACGTTTCAAAGGGAGAAGCAAAAAAAAAACATATAAGGCATCTTGAACTTTATTCAGGACGCCTTATTTAAGGCGTCTTGAATTTTGTTTTAGGATACCTTATATGATTTTTTTTATAAACTATATTTTATATATATATATATATATATATATATATATATATATATATATACCTGCTTCATATTTTTTATTGGGCATTTGAAGATTATCAGATGAGAATAATATATGCAAATAATAGAGATCTAGATTTGAAATTTGAAAAACTAACATTCTAACAATAATCTCCTATAATCTCTAAGTTTAGTTAATCTCCTATAATATCTAGGTTTAGTTCATCTTCTATAATATCTAGGTTTAGTTAATCCCAATATTAAATAAATAATGTTTAATATTTATGGATGATGGATTAACATCTTTGCGATCAGAAAACAATCAGAGCAATAAGCGAAGCTTTACAAAAACCTAATCAACAAAATTCTATATAGAGATTGATGAAGAACAATTAACACTACTGCAAGAACAATTAACACTAACATTAAGTGTTCCTCTTTTAGGTATTGTGTCGCCATTGAACTTCCTCAACGACTCAACAGTGACCAAATTGAAATATAAATAGTAAGAGATTGAAAAGGGAGAATGGAAAACGAAACTTACAATGGCGTGGTTGAGAAAGACAATTGCAACCCAAATCTATAGATCTGCAATCTATAGACGCCGTCTCCATCATCGTAACTTCTTATGGCGGTGAGAGGTGAAGGAAACTTCTTATGGATCAGAGCAAGAGTGGATGGTTAAAGGCAGATCGAGCGAGATTGAGATCTGAGAGTTGAAGGGGTTAAAGATCTGAGACCGTAGTCGTTGGATCCAAACGCGTTCTCCCCTCCTTTGGTGCATTTTGCCATCATAGAGGGAGGCTGTGGCTGGGTTAAAGACGGAGCACATGTACGAGCTAGGGTGAGAGAATGACTTTGAAATTAATTTGAAAGGTGATGAAGGTAGATGGATATTTTAAACGAGTGGATAAAAAAAGTTTTGACTTTGGCGACCTGAAAACAATTTTAGGACGCTACAAAAATTTCAAATACTGATTTTTGGCAACCTGAATGCATTTCAGGATGCCAAAAATAATTTTTTGACGTCCTGGATCTATTTCAGGACATCAAAAAAATTTATGACGCCAAAAGAATTCCTCAAATATCTCAAATTACGCCAAAAATACTGATTTTTGACGATGTGAATGTATTTCAAGACGCCAAAAAAATTTCTGACGTTAAAAAAATTCCCCAAATATCTCAAATTGCGTCAAAAATGTCGATGTTAGGCGTCTTGAAATTTATTTAGAACGTTAAAAAAGTTTTTAGGCATCCTAAATTTATATTTAGGACGTTTAAAGTCTCAAATTCAAATAAATAATTACAACAATACCGCTACTTTCACTTTTTACTTCTTTTTTTAAAAACGGAGGTCTTTTAGGATAATAATATCCATTTTTTATAGTAGTGGTTCAAGATTCAATACAGTTTTCTGCCATGGACATTCAAAGCAAAACTATTTCCCGCCTCTTTTCTTCTTTTGTTCACCCGACGTTGAATCCCAAACGTCAAGGACAAGAAGGTCAAAGATTATCTTACTCGGTTTTAGCTTTTGTTCTTTTCGTCTCCTTAACAGAGTATTCAAAAAGCTTCTTTTATTATTTTTTCCCCTCCCTTACCACCCCTTATTCAACCACCTACAATCACATCACATTCTGCCCTGAAACTGCATTTTTGAACAAGAATATTAGTATAATATTTTACTCTAACTAATATTTCTTAATCCACGTGCAATACCTTAAACCACACAAGAATTAAAACGGTGTAACACAATAAACACTGGCAGCTTTATTAATAATGCCAAACAGAAACTTAATTATATTGGAAAGACATAGTCGTTGATTCTTCTTGGCAGCTTCAACGAATCGATTACAGTAAAAATAAACCATGAGCTATGATTCTCATGGCTGAAAGCCTTATGCCACATAGTATGTATATATATATATATATATATATATATATTATGCCACGATATGATAAAAATCTTCAATGTCATCGTCAATGATAGCTCCCTCACTGGAGCTGCAGGTTTTTCAGCCTGCAAATAAAATGGTCAAATGAATGCAGTGTTAAATACAGCAATGTAAGAATGACTAGAATATAAAATATTGGAGAAGAAGATGAACGTACCGTTTTTGGTCATCAAAGGCTGCACTTTTCTTGTAATTGGGGAATGGCACTCTCCCAGATTCTATGTAGTTAATATCTCGGACGAGAATCTCATAGTGCCTCTTCACCTCCTCTGGTGTTTTCCCACCAACAGCCCTGGCAACATTGTACCAACGATCAGGAGTGTCCTTGTCATAAACAGCAAGAGCCCTTTCAAAGGCTTTGTTCTCCTGAGCACTCCATGAACCAGAGGATGACATTGAGCTTTTAAGAACGTACGTTGAAGAGAGTGTAATTGAGTATAAGAGTTGATAAATAGCTGGTATGTTCTGAGACGTGGCAAAGGCTTCTCCTTTTATAAGCAAAGTGGGAGGGTGTAAGGTGGGGTAGTGCCAGTTGGGCCGGCGCTTTGCATTCATATCTTTCTTAAATTTCAATGGAGCAGAATTTAGTGATATGTACCCATACGAGCCACAGAATGGAACAGGACCAACAAGAAGATGAGCAGCAACATGGCGGAATCAGTATCTTCAAACAGTAAAACAAGTGACTCAAAGTCTAAAAACGATATATGATTTATTTACCAATGCTTCACTCCTCTTCTTATTCTTGATTCTCTGATGAATATCAAATTAAAACTCCTCTTTGGGATATTTCAAGATCGTGGATTTAAGCCCGCTATTCACTGTATTAGCTTATACGCCTCTGTATTTTGTTCTCTTAATTGCACCAGTGTTTTTTTTTTTTTTAAAGTGGGTCCAAGCTCTAAACCCAGGTGTTATCAAACATCTGTGTTCGCAAGAGTTAGATAACAAAGAAATCTAGTTTGTGATAATCATTATGACAGGTGATCTTTGAAGGGTACTTGTCCTTAACAACCGTCCAACACTCTAGCTGGCCTGTTGCGTCCGTTCAATGATTGTAGTTTGTTCTTAACCCCGATGAAAGGTCAACATTGTTTACCTGCTACTCTTGTAGCTTCTGGGACCCCCTAAGGTTCGAGATAATGTACGACATTGGTCGTGTCTTTTGTTGAACGCTTGGGGAGATGAATCTTCTCTTCCACCCATATGATCAGCTAAATATGCGGCTATTTATGAACTATGACTACTCATAGGATTTTCTTTTCTTAGAACAATACAATAAACGTTCCTGGTTCACAGAAATCCTAACCTTGGAGCGTTCACATCTTAATTAGATAATTAATGGAAACATTTTGTATGGTGGGCAAGAGAACAGGTGCTCAAAATGATTAGAACATTTATAGAATCTGCATTTGGTTGTTAAAAGAGCAATTTTAAGAATTATTGGGAGAATGACAACTCTTATTATTGTTCTGATATTGCAAGCACTTTTTGGAGAGAATGCACCAGCAACCAACAAATACAGTGTCGCCATATAAATATATATGCATGAGGTGCATCAGTGTCAATATAATGATCCTTTTCATTTGGTCAATAATCTGTCTTTTGCTGTTAACTCTAGCCAGTGGCTTGATCTGGGTCACAAAATATAGGGTTTAGGGATGTTTATTTAAGATGTAATTATAGTCTGGGGAAAACTATCTTTAGCTGCCAGAGTACCCGGTGAAATTTGCTTTTTTGGGGTAAACAGGCATGGTTGGGGTCTGGCTGGTCCTTTCAATTATTTGGATTTTGTATCTGTAAAATATGGAGGTTCGATAATGACATTATTGCTGATATGATATCTGATTCATCATGGGGAAGAAAATACTAAAAATTTGTCAGAAATTTTCAATGGCCTTGTTGCCAAAAGTAGTTTGCATTTTACGGGTATAATCATCTCCGTAGCTTTGTTTTTCTGAAAAGCTTCAATGTATACTTGTCCTATTTCTTAATGAATAAATGATTACTTGATTTTTCCTTGACATTCAGTTTGTTAGAGAAAACAAAGAAGCCTCACAAGTTTTTCGTATCTTATAAACATCAATAATAATTTAAGAAAAAAAACACCTTTACTTACTTTTTAGTTGTTGCAATTTGTAAGAATTTCGGATATATCTAAAATCAGATTGACTTGCTAAAGTATTCATACGAAGCCGGAGCACCAATGCAGACCCCAATCATGTTACATAACAAATATACCAAAGAGAGGCAAAGAATAAAGCGTTCATATGAAGGAACCTTTTAGAGGGAGGAGAACATTATTTTGTGTGTATTATATTTTAACTAGCCTTCTCCCTCAATCCCACATCCTATACATATAGTGTATGTAAAGTTACATAGGAATAGATGTAACTTTTAAATGTATGGTTACATGGAAATAGATATAACCTTTAAATCAAAAAGAATATCTCTCTTTCTAACCCGTGTCTCTCCATGATAGCCTCTTTTAAATCAGGCTTAGGCCATAATCCACTAAAGGTGGACTAATATATTCCAACACAACTTGTAGCTGCTTGTGGTGTTTATTTCTTCCCCTTTTGAAAAATTTCAAAGCTTAAATGGTATATTCTTCATCCGATTCTGGGGTTAGCTAAACCAAAAATGAACTCTAGTGATTATGAACGGGGAAATAAGAAAATGACGTGATACCAGGGACAGGGTAGATGAGTATATATGTAGAATATGGGATAAGGCTACATTTTAGAATGGCTTCAGAATAGTCTAATTTTAGAGGCTAGTGTAATGAGAAACTCTCTCTAGTCTTTATTATAAGACAGTAATTAATAATTCTCACGAAACAATAAAAACACTTAAAGTCATTAAATTTGTCATAAAGTGTAAGTAATTTTCAATATTATTCTTACTAATTATACTAAAAGCTAATATTATATTAATTATTACTTCAACTCACTACCTTTATTAATTATGGGCATACATGGAAAAAAATATATTTAATATATGTTATTTGAAAACATGCAAGTGTTTTTATAAAAATAACCAAATACACCTATTAATTGGTGTCTTCTAATAAGAATAAGTGGGAGAGGGATGAAGTAGTGTAGTCTGCTTTAGCTAGCAACTTGGTATAGATTGACCCTGCTCTATATGTACCTATATATGCTAATATCCAGCAAGTAGGCATAAGACCAATCTTTTCGAAATTTCCAAAAACCAATGCATAATAACAACATTTGGAGGTGCCTATCCTGATTGCGCCAAGATTAGTATTCTGGTTCATTTAATGGTTAATTAGTAATGAGCATATCTTTGTAATATTTGAGTATAAGTGCAACAGAGTTGATAGTTACAGATTACAAGTTGTGTATGAATGGTGTATCTAGAAGGGGGACCGGAATGAAGGCGGTGATGATTGGGTGAAAATTACAGGGATGCCTTTTGAAGAATCTTGGCATGAAAAAGTGTGGTTGAAGATTTATTCTGCCACCAATTTATGGAATCCTTATCACCCAGTTTGCCACGATTCACAGAGTAATAATATATGGAATATGGTCTCTTCTTCCACTCTCATTGGAGCCTCGGAGGAATTTTTCTCTATCTTTTTTAGTGGTCCTTCATTACCAACTGAGAAGTTGAATCCATGCTTATTCTCTCTTTCGTAGATAAGTTTTTTTCTTTTTTTTTTTTTGGGGGGGTAAGAAAGGAAGGCTTTGGCCTTTATATATTAATTAACATAAGAGGGGGAAGTGAGTCGCAGACAATAAGTATTTCGTAAATAAGTTTGTTTTTTTTTGGTACAAGGCGAGGGGAGGGAGGATTTGAACACGGGACTTAAAGGAAAATATAAGACATCTCAATACCACCAGCTGTACCACTGCACTACTGTCCTCGGTGGTAGATAAGTTTGTTGACATGATGAAGCTATAAGCCTATAACTCTATAAAAGAAGGAGCGAAGAGAATCCATTAAGGAAGGAGCCCAGTTTGCATGGGGGCTGGCTTTGAACGTATTAGGCCTCAGCCCATTTGAAACAACAGCCTAATGTTCTTGTTTTGTAAATACAAATACTCATTTTTTAGGGAAAATTCCAAAAAAAAAAAAAATCGGTTAAAATAGGGAAACAGAAAAGTCATGGGCCCAATATTACAAATCTCAAGGAAGGGTCCGGTTTCTCTCATTATCTATTTTCTCATTATCCCTTATAATTTCTAAATCATATCCATCTAATTAAATATGAAAGGTAAAAAATGAGCTACGTTTTCAAGTTATCACTCCTTTAACTTTTTTCTTATCTTCCCTGTCAATGATCCAAATTGACTTATTTTCCCAATCAACGGTTCATGTAAGCTTATGAGGGATTATGAGAAAATGAGACAATGAGATGACCTCCTCCAGTAAGGGTAATATAAGCTTTACAAATATTTCCAAACGACCAATTTGCCCCTGACAGTGTTTGGGGAGTTCAAGTTGTCGATATATACACTAAAGTTATTAATTGTGTTTCTTAGGTTGTTATTATCTATACTGAAGCGGTCAGTGGCGCTTGACATGCGTGTGTTCAAAATATTGCCTATAAAGTTATTGGTATTTAGGGAGCTCAAATTGTGAATATATATATTGAAGTTATTAATTGCCATGTGTTTTATTGATCAGCGTATATATTGACAGCTTAAGCTCCCCAAATATTGTCGGGCGCATACTGATCATTTGAAAACATTTGTATAGATTTCTCCCAAAAGTCTGACTTAAGATTTGCGATATTGAACTTTGTGATTTGTCTTTTCTCTATTTTAACCATTTTTTTTTCTTGGAATTTCAATTATGGCTCATGTGTTCTTTTGGGTTTTGCTTTTGCCCATACAGCATTCATGCAAAGGCGGAGCTTCTTGAGGGCCGGGGATTTTTTTATATAAAATTTATACATTTTGCCCAAAAGTTTACACATTTGTCCCTAATATTTATATATTTGGCCTCCAAATATTTTTTTTTCTTAATTAGTTGATGAGTATACATTTGGTCCCCCAAACATTTATTCCAAGATCTGCTATTGCTGATTCATGCATTTTATTGATCAGGTCCTCAAAAGAACAGTGGCCCCAAGAGATGGTTGAGAGTGTAGGAGAGTATTTGGAAAAGGGAAAACATGGGGTGGAGTAGTAGTTGTTTTTTTTTTTAAATAATAAAAAGTTTAGGTGGGGTAGACACCGGTACCCCACCAGACCCTCACATTGACTAGTGGGTCGAACCTCCTCCTTTTTAGGGTGAAGACCGACGCCTTAACCAACTGTACTAATCATCATTGACACGTGGAGTAGTAGTTGAGAACATGAAAACAATTTCATGCTTCAAAACACTTATATTGAGTATTACAGAAGATAATGGGTTGCAGTTCCTGAGTCTCTGTCAACTATGTTGTCTCAGCCATGGAACTGGATGGCCACCATGTGTGCCATTTTTGTGTTAACATGCTTCATGGCTGTGTCTTATCAATGAGAGGATAAGATCCAAAGTTTGCCTGGCCGACCACCCGTGACATTTTAACAATTTGCTAGCTACAAAACCATCGATGACAGGGAACAGAGATCCCTGTTTTACTACGTCTTTTTTTTTTTTTTTTTTTTATACAAAAATTTTATGTTACACGTTTTACTACTTTGTTGGACCAGAAAAAAACCCATCGACCAAGCCTCATGTTCTCTGAGTCAACGGAGGTTGCCTTCCCTTCCCGCTTCAGAGTTCTCGAACAACACTCATTTTTCCGAAAAATTAACATAATTTGTTTCATCTTAATTTCAGGGCCGGCCAGTTATTCTCTTATCGAATCCTTCTTTGAACATGGACCATTTATAGTTAGTGCTAAGGAAATAGTGAAAAATAAATATAGTTGGAACAAATTTATATCTTTCTGGAGCTGATAAAAATTGTTTATTGATTTGCTAGTGTAAAACTGAAGTGCATTGAGAATGTATTTCATGCTTCATCACAGATATACTGTCCAAATCCAATAGATCACATTGTATTTACTACAGTTAATACTTGGAAAACCGTCAGGTGTTGGATTCTCTTATTCCGTCAACAAGCCCATCTATGCTTCCTACAACGATGATAACATAGGTTTCTTTTCTCGCCATATCAAGTTTCAAAGCATCACCCATAGAATTATTAGTTATTAGAATCTTCTGATCAATCAGTCGCGTGAAATAGAAACTAACTTACTCTTATCCTTTTTCTTTTGTAGGGCGATACAATTTGGCAATCCTGCGGCTTTGGTTTGTTAATTTTCCTGAAAATCATTTCCTTCACATTATTTCAACGTGACAAAAATCCCAAGAATCTACACTCTTGCAATCCCAAGATTTCTTCCCCAAATAAACACAACTACTGAAATTGCGATATATGACAATTTTTAATTGTCATACATCTTAGTTTTAAACTGTCATATATACGAGCGCTATAAAAGCTTAATGCAAATATATTACGATATCCAACCACCATTGTCGTTCCTATTGTCTTGTTCATCCTCCTCTTATCCTCCCCCATCCTCATCCTCATCATCAGAGGAGGGAGATGAAGGCCAATGAAAGTATTATCATCAGCATGAGGAAAGGGAAAGGTTTCGAATCATCACGGCATTTGTTGTTTCATGATAGTTTTTGTTTAAAAACCGTCAATATTGTGAAACAAATTATGACAATTACTAATTATCACTGTTATTTATTTACTTAAACTTGTATTAAGTGACTTGTTTTACTTCATAATCGCTACATATCTCAAGTCCCCCCTCCACTCCATCTATTGCGTAGAACAACGAGATGATACAAGAGAAAAGAGCACTGGCCAAGGATCTTGTTGTCATAAAGGAGATCCAAAGCAAATTATGAGAGAGGGGAGGAAACTTACTGTGAGATCAAACAAAAAAAAAAAACAAATTGTAAACAAATTTCAAAATTTGACCTTTCTTTTTTCATCTATAGTAAGTTTCCTTCCCTCTCTATTAATTTGCTTTATGGACCTCTTTCATGACAACAAAGGCCTTCCCTAGTACTTTTTTCTCTTGTTTAATCTCCTCATTCGACATAATAAATGGATTGGTGGAGGAGGTGACGTTGTTAAGATCCTCAGTACTTGAACCATTTATTGTCACCAACAAGCCTTAAGGAGGAGGTAGTGGAGTGGGGGCGGCGTCGGCGGCGAAGTTCCTTGGGATCTTAATATAATGAATGAATAAAGGAGGTCAATAAAGAAAACTAGTAAAAACCACAAGAAATGGTTGAGTTTAAATAAAGATATAATAGATTGTGAAGGGTTATAAGTTATGACTTATAAAGGTCTAACGGGATTACAAAGAGTTATGACATTAAAGGTTTGAATGTTAGAAAGGGATATAGAAAAGTTAGATGACGGTTGTTTCTGAAAACAATTATGTTTTGTCTTCGATGATATAAGTGTTTTGAAAATTAATTATTTGTAAATGTTATATGATGTTTGTATCTTAAGAACCGTCATTTTTTCACTAAATAAATGACAGTTGTTAACTACGATAGTTACGTTTGTGTTTTTGCGAATTCAGCCTCACAATACAAAACGGTACCGTGTGATAATTAACCGTTACGTTTAAGCGTTATATAACTTTGTACAACCTCCGCTTCGACATACATGATATTTATTAGCTGGAATAGTTACATATTAAGTGTTATAAATGCTGTAGTAGTGAAACGTAGGCCAAGATTACATGATACGCAATCTAAGAAGATTTGGTTTTTGTACATTCAGAAGAAAAACTAATCATCATGTTGACGTAGGATCCTGAAGCACAGGAACCCAAATACATAGACAACTGAAAAGGCTAATGATAAACACCATTAGGAGAGAGATGATGGTTGTGTCGGATGGGAGGGTGATGGTTGAGTTTGAGAAGCCTTGTCTCTTCTAAGTTCCTTGACAACAGCAGCAAGTGCCTCAGGATTGACACCCAGGTCACACAGAGCAATTAGAACTGAAAGAGTGTGACGATCCACACCCGTGTCAAGTATATTTGACATATGGAATGCCAGCTCTAATGATTCCCGAGCAGTTCTTGCTTCCTCTGGGTCCATACTTCTAACCTCGCATTTTTCATTTCACTACAATTAGCTTATTCACCAATTTCATCAAATTAAGATCTATAAACCCACAGCCTGTGACTTAATTGTGTTTTCTTACACCTCAAGAGGCCTCTAATCAGATTAATGAATTGTAAACAGAAGTACTAATCAAAGAAATTCGAATTCGAGCAGTTTGTCGGTTGTTCTCATGAGCATGTTCATACGCTGATTTTGTTGACCAAAAAACCCAGGAAGAAAGGTTTTTTTAAGGGGACAAAACAAGAAAGAAACAGTCGAGAAAATAAAAATTTCAGATCCAGAAGTTGAGATGAAAGGCAAGAAATGAAAAGCCAAAACCTAGATCATCTCTAAAACGGTCGTGCCAAATCCCAAAATGAAAGTTGGTGAGGAGTGAATACAGAAATAGCAAGAAACAAAAATGTGGGGATAACATACCGGTAAGTGTGGATCTGGCCCGGCCAACTACCGGCGGGAGAACAACAGTCGAGGACGATGATATGGGTGAGCGCTGTATTGATAAACTTGGTCGACCGAGGAGGTTTGAAGGGCTCAACGGATCGCAGAGCATGAATGGGCTAAGCCCAGTACCTTTTCAAGTATGTGGGCTAAACCCAGTTACTTTTGACTATTTTCCCCGCATAAAATCAATTTGGGCTCAGAAGGGGTTGAAAACACAGTTGGTCAGAGGGACAAAAATTATTTGCACTTTAAACTATTACCTTCAGTCTTAATTATAGGATATATAATTTTGAAGAGATTAAGTATAATAGTTAAATTAGTTTTAATTATTTTTTTCCCCAAAATGCCTTTATTTAAAATGACATTCAATTATTCTGATTCTCTGTTCTTTGTCGGACTTCTCATACTTCATACACGACTTCTTCAAGCTCTCATATAATCTATCGTTGTCAATCTCTCTCAATAACTTTCGACCTACTCTTTGAGGTTAGAAGTTTAATTTAGTACTGATGTCATTATTAAATATAACAAAATTGCTCAAAATAATTTTATTAAAAAATAAACAATAGAATTGAGGTGTATATGACATTAATGAGTTGCAAATATTACTCATTTTATAGAATATATAGGTGCATTGTTAAATTATTATTGTATATAATTATTATTCAGAACACAGTAATAGGGTATTTTATAAAGAAATTGACAAAAATTAGAATTTTATCCTATAATTAAGATTAAAATCAACTACTAAATATCATTTTATAATTAGGATTAGAGGGAGTATAAAAGAAGATACTTTGATCAAATAAAAAAATAAAATAATAAACTCTGGTAAATTGCAAGAAGGTCCCTCATATTCTCACGGTAGCCATAACATTTATTTATGATGATGTCATGCTCACGGGAGTTGTGATTATGGGATGAATTTCAAGCTTGGGACCAACTTAAGAGTGTGGGAACAACTTGAAAAGATTTTTGAACAACTTGATAATGAGAGACCATAATCTAAACTTTAAGAGTATGTGGTTATTTAATGAAATGTCTTGAATTATTTGACAATACTTATGAATAACTTAATAGTGAGAATTTTTTTACTTGTTCAATTTAAGTTGTTAAAACTTAATGAAATGACTTGATGGTGTGAATTTTTTATTTGATAAACGAAAGTTGTTAAAATCAAACAAAATGTCATAAATTTCTTAACAAAATTTGCTAAAAGGCTTGAGTCAGAGATAAAATGTTAACTCATATATATTTGTTTGTCTAATTATGTATTAAAATGTATTGGCGGCCATGTCCAATACAAAGTGGTGAGGGTTTAAAGCCTACCCCTACCACTTTACCAAATAATTATTTTTGTTGGAGCTCTTGTGGCAGTGGATGGGGGTATTTTTTTTTTTAAAAAATATATATAAGGATATTTGTGTCATTTTTTTTGAATTTTAAAACGGATAAATCAGGTATTAACATCTCTCTAGTATTATGAATATTTAAAACACTATTTTATCCTTTCATATTTTTTAAGTTATTTTTGCGGGATTTTCGCTGATACCATGTGAAGAAAGAATCTAAATGTATTGAACTGAATCGATTGCAACTCCTTGCTTACACCAACTGACTACAGATATATATACACATGAAGAGATTAACTAAACTAATGCAAATAATGGAGCTTTTGCTTGGTGCAGTAGGTGGAGGCTGAGTGCGTTAGGTGAGGATGAGTGCGTTACTAATTATTCTGATTTCCTAACATTTTCGTTTTATTTTTTTGTTATATATATATATATATATATATTTCGTGTACCACAGTATTCTAGAATATTTTTCTAGTAACTGAAAAATACTTCAGGCTATTAAATACATATTAACTAAAACAAATAAAAAAATTAGTTATTATTTTTTTTTTAAAAAAAAAAACTCTTAATTTGGGGCTGAGCATGCATGGAACATAGATGCACAATTTTACCCATGCTTGGTATAAGTAAGCGGTCAACGTTAACAACTTTAATGCTGTTACCCCCACATTATCATTAAATTTAACACAGCGATTTTCAGGTACAAGTCTTTATAAAAATACAGACCAAGGTTTCACACAAAATAAACCTGGTCGGGCCAAAATAATTAAAATGGTAGTAAAGGGAAGGACCAAGTATCAACTCTAAATAAATAAAGTATCTAACAATCGCACAGTGTGTGATTCAGGTTTCACTCTTCAATTTCTAAATATATCTTTCACTACTTTTGTTTTTGTTCCTTCCCTGGGGAAGGATCGAGGCCAATGAAATGTGGCTATCCATAGTGGTCAGAAAATGGCGAAATTGAGAGAGTGGACAAAAGAAGTTCGTGTTTGGCACGGCAATGTGACCAAAAAAATCACAATCAGAATATGATGTTTGCAGAAAACGAAGTTATTGGTACTGGTTTTATTTTCCGGGTGAAGTGTGTGTTGCTGAGGTTGTCAATTAAGATATCTACTGATTTGCTAAATGATAAATATATATATATATATACATCCCACAAAACATGAGGTTGTTGTACGTTGTTTGTTAATTTCATAAGGATAACGGTAGGAACTCGATCGATGGGTGTGATTTGAAAAATGCAAAGGGGTACTCTTGAATAAATGTAATATACAGCACAATATCTCTCTCATCAGTGTCCACATAGTTGAACAAAGACCAATCCGTATGACAAGATCACCCCAAATTCACCCGTACTTGTACACGGGGCCAAAGAAAGTTAGCACAGATCAAAACAAATTAAAGTGTGTGGCTGCGGTGTAGGTACGAGACTAATCAAAACAAGAAATTTGTGGTATTCCTGGAGGAGAAGTGGAACACGCAATATATGCCAGAGAAAATGCCAGCAATGAGAACTATTACTGAATGTGACGTGATTAAAATGATAGAAGAACGCACAAATCCAAGTTGAGAATATATATTTGATGGAGGCATAGAACCAATAGACCAGCATCATAAGTCATAACACATCATGTCTGCTGATCAGAATCCAAATGTTGAAAGTAGAGAAGTACAAGAGTAGGGGGAAGAAGGGGAGATCGACATCAGATACAAGAAAGGGAGGGATGAGCCCAGTGACGTCCGGAATGTGATACTCACCGTGGCTGTGTTGTTGGCAGCTGCGACATATCAAGCTGCACTCAATCCTCCCGGTGGTGTCTGGCAGGAAGAAGACACAGGGGGCCTTGCCAGTGGGGCACCTTCCCCCGCCGCCACGGGAACCACCACAGACCCCCTTGCCAGCGGGGCACCTTCCCCCGCTACCACAGAAACCACCACTGAGATCAAACAGTTTCCTGGGAAATCTATCTTGGCCACAAAAAATAGGTTACAATTTATCCTCTTTATGACTGGGAATACAATAGGATTTATGTTTTCTATGAACATCATAGATGATCTCATCAAAGGATTCGCTCGCCAATTGGAGTTGAGGATCGCGGGCTGGGCCATATGCTTCACTTATGGTTTGTGCCTTTCTATCATTACACCTTCTGAAAACCAAACTTGGTTGCCTCTTTCCATTTGCTTGATGGCTTTAGCCATAGTTGTAGTCGTCCGAATACGGAGAGAAAAATGGAGTGAAAAGTGCGCTCGCTGAACCTCAACATACTTTGCTTTAGTATCAACCTATCTCATTTGTTTCGTGCCAGACTAAGGTCTGAATCTGGGAGAGGTGCTTACTTTTAATATCCGATCGATAGTCCCTCGAATAGGTTTGAGGATGACTGTAATAATTAAATTATAATTAAATTGTATTTATTTTTTTGTTTAATTCAGATGATATATGAAGATGGAATACATGTGCTAGGTCTCAAATTTTAATGGGCGAGTCCAATTGTTTTTTCATGCGTAATTATCAACTATATATGGTTGTTCGGATTAAAAAAAATTATCATTTTTATATTATTATCTACAAAACAAATAATTTTATTTCGGTTTAAGATGTAAAAATACATATGTAGTTTTCCTAAAAATATACCAACATCAAATACTTTTTTGAATGTAAAAGCGACTATGTGGTTATAAAAGTGGAGTAAAAATACTCATTGACCGTTAGTTTAAATTTTTGTCGTTTTAAAGTTGATATGGACGATGATTTAGCTAAATTAGATAGATAGTTTTGGTGTGGAGAACTGAAGACCCAAGTAGCAGTGGAGAACTGAAGAAAATTAGATAGATAGTTTTAAAAATTACAGAAAGTCAGCAATGACGGTGAAGAGACGGAGATGGCTAGCCCGATAGGTAAGATTGAGATTGAGAGAGAGAAAGGGAATTGGAGAGATAAGGGCTGAATTGTAATTTTCAAAATATCTATGCTATTTTCTGTAATTTTCTCTAGTTCTTTACCACTAGTTGAGATGAAATTTAGATGAGTCATCGTCTATATCAGCCCTAAAAACACAAAAAATTCAAACTAACGGTCAATAGATATTTTTGCTTAACTTTTGTAACTACATAGTAATTTTTTGCACTTAAGAAAAACTTGGTATTGGGTGCATTTTTAGAAGAAAAAACAACACGTAACCAATTTTATTTCAAATGATATGTGAAATAATTACGCCTAATATTTTGGGTTCATATATATATATATATATAGAGTTGTTCAGATCAAATGATTATTCTACGTAAAATTTCAATAAACATTGCAATAATTATTTCAAATATTATCATTCTTATTTGTACATATTAAATATTTTAACATGTAAAATTAAAAGGGAGAATTACACACAGGTCTTAAGGAGCGGAGTAGACATAATTACGCACAGGTCCCTTCAAATGACAAAATTACACTAGGGACTTTTATGTAATTATTTGTGAAAGTAAAATTACTAATCTAACCTTCTTCTTCCTTCTCCTATCTCTCTCCTCTCTCCATTTTCTTCTCTCCCGATATCTCATTTTCGTTTAAGCACACTTCCAATCCCTTCTTTCCCTCATAGTGGCCGACGTTCTCTTCCTTCCACCGGCGGCACCCCTTCAAGATGAGAGGTGTTGCGAATGAGACAAGACGATCTTAACGACATGAAATAACCACAAAACCTCGACAGACAAATATGAGCAAAATCGCGAATTTGTTGATCTATGGTGAACTTCAATAAGATATAAAATCCATGAATCCGTCGATTTTGAATCTTGGATGGTGAAAATGAAGCAACTAACCAAGAAGCCCAGCCGACGGTGGTAAGACGACCACAATCAGAATCATTGATGGCCCTCGATCTTGGTTGGCAAAGATTTAGCAGCAACTCAAGTGTTGAAGATAGGAATTGAAAACCTGGATTTTGTCAATTATGAGGTCTAGAGGCCTTTTGCAACAAGAAATTCTATATTTACAACAGTAAATTCCTATTTTAACAACAACTTTTGAAAGCCTGGATTTTGTCATTTCTAAGGTCCAGAGGCCATTTACAACAAGAAATTCTATATTTACAACAGCAAATTCCTATTTTAACAACAACTTTTGAAAGCCTGGATTTTGTCATTTCTGAGGTCCAGATGCCCTTTGCAACAAGAAATTCTATATTTACAACAGCAAATTCCTATTATAACAACAAGTTTTGAAAGCTTGGATTTTGTCATTTCTGAGGTCCAGAGGCCATTTGCAACAAGAAATTCTATATTTACAACAATAAATTTCTATTTTAACGATAACTTTTGAAAGCCTGGATTTTGTCATTTCTAAGGTCTAGAGGCCATTTGCAACAAGAAATTCTACATTTACAACAGCAAATTCATATTTTAACAACAACTTTTGAAAGCCTGGATTTTGTCATTTCTGAGATCCAGAGGCCATTTGCAACAAGAAATTCTATATTTACAACATCAAATTCCTATTTTAACAACAACTTTTGAAAGCCTGGATTTTGTCATTTCTAAGGTTCAGAGGCCATTTGCAACAAGAAATTCTATATTTACAACAGCAAATTCCTATTTTTAAAACTTGTTGCAAATGGCCTCTGGACCTCAGAAATGACAAAATCCAGGCTTTCAAAACTTGTTGTTAAAATAGGAATTTACTGTTGTAAATATAGAATTTCTTGTTGTAAATGGCCTCTGGACCTTAGAAATAACAAAATTCAGGCTTTTAAAAGTTGTTGTTAAAATAGGAATTTGCTGTTGTAAATATTGAATTTCTTGTTGTAAATGGCCTTTGGACCTCAGAAATGACAAAATCAAGGCTTTCAAAAGTTGTTGTTAAAATAGGAATTTGCTGTTGTAAATATAGAAGTTCTTGTTGCAAATTGCCTTTGGACCTCAGAAATGACAAAATCTAGACTTTCAAAGGTTGTTGTTAAAATAGGAATTTGTTGTTGTAAATATAGAATTTCTTGTTGCAAATGGCCTTTGGACCTCAGAATTGACAAAATCCAGGTTTTCAATTCCTATCTTCAACATTTGGGTTGCTGCTGAATCTTTGCCAACCAAGATCCAGGGCCATCAACGATTTTGATTGTGGTCGTCTTACCACCGTCGGCTGGACTTCTTTGTTTGTCACTGCATTTTCGCCATCCAAGATTCAGAATCGACGGATTCATGAGTTTTATATCTTATTGAAGTTCACCACAGATCAACAAATTCGCGATTTTGCTCATATTTATCCGTTGAGGTTTTGTGGTTATTTCATGTCGTCAAGATCATCTTGTCTCATTCGCAACACCTCTCATCTTGAAGGGTGCTGCCGGCAGAAGGAAGAGAACGTCGGCCACCGTGAGGGAAAGAAGGGATTGGAAGTGTGCTTAAACGAAAATGAGCTATCGGGAGAGAAGAAAATGGAGAAAGGAGAGAGGAGAGAGATAGGAGAAGGAAGAAGAAGGTTATATTAGTAATTTTACTTTCACAAATCTGTGTAATTTTGTCATTTGAAGGGACCTGTACGTAATTATGTTTGCGCGTTCCTTAGGACCTGTGTGTAATTCTCCCAAATTAAAATGTTATGATTATGATGTTGTTGTTATTGTACGTGAACCAACAGAATTTTTAACACCTTAATATTTTCTGAAATGCCAACCTTTATTCCCATATATTAGTAGTAAGATATTAAAATAAGGATGAACTAATAATTAAAATTAGAACCAAAAGTATATGCAATCGCTGGGCAAGGGCTGGGGTCAACTTGAAAATGTCATGGTTTTTTAAAATTTGTGGCTTTGGTAAGTTTCATGGCGAGATTGAGAGAGTGGATGCAAGATCTATGCGAGTGTGTGGAAGAGCCTCCTTTATAGCCTCAAAAACTGCCCAAATGTACAGCAGACTTGGAAGGTACTGGTACCATGTGATTGGTGGGGTTAGTTCGTTCTTTGGACACAATAATAATTAGTGCTTATGCCAGCGTGACCGGGCGAAGAGATTTGAGTTATGACTATGGGACACTAGACGTTAGGAGTGAGTATGAGTAAGACGAGATCCCTGTCTGATGTCCTTCCTAAAGAATCATTGAACAATAAAATGTAGTTTAGTGTCTGACCCTATCCGATAGAAGCCCTAATATTGTTAAGTTGAGCAGTAACGGGTTGAGCAGGATGAGTTTCCCTGCCCAGATGGTGATACCTTGCCACACCTTATATGGAAAAAAATAATTTCAATTATACCTGATAAACAATATTGTAAACTTCAAATGTAATCCATATTTAAACACTTTAGAATATTTCAAAATAAGTTTACAACTTGAGTTTTATAATTAAAAGGACTACCATATGTCTTAACAAATAGTTAAATACACATACATGAAGAATTAAATAATATCCATTAAGTACAAGGCATCATTAGTAATATAATGGACTGATGGTTTAAGGGAATAATGGTCAGATACTTAAGGGATATATTAGAGTATTAGTAAATATATAATATGATGTACTATAATATAAGTATATTAACTATTATATAAAAAATATTGATATCAACTATAATAATATATATACTTATCGGGCAGGGTGATATATCCTACGCAATGCCAAGCCCTTCCTGCAAAAATGCCCGGCCCAATTGTGCCTTTTTTTTTTTCAGGTTTCATTTTTCTGGGCTAGGCTGGGTAGGACGATTTTTCGTCGGGCTTGGGCGGGCACACCAGGCTTCATGCACACCCTAGTGAATATGGCTAGGCCGCTCTGATGCATGTTTGACTTTGGGCTAATAAGGGTCTGCAATATGATGGTCAATTTGTTGGTGCTTGTGATAAATTTGATGGCGATGGTGGAGTCACTTCTACAAAAATACGTTTTAACGTCCCTTTTCTCCCTTTTTACGTCCCCTTTTTTTGGGACGCCTATGTTAGAGACGTAGAAAGTCTTGATTTAAGGCGTCCCAAAATCATGGGGAAGTAGTAAGTCTGAACTTTGGCATCCCAAATACAATTTGGGACACCTTATTACATTTTTTTTAACCCAAAAAAAAAAATCCAGTTCATGGGTTGGCTGTGGAAGAAGAGTAGCAAAAACAACAAATGAATAATCTAACACACTTATAGAAATACTTCTAGAAGAACCAACAAGAACAAGAAAAAAAACGCCAAGAGAAGACTTTCTTTTTTACTTTTATGAACAGATTACAAAGTCATCAAAATAGAGACAAAATGGAAGATGCAACAAAACAAAAAAAAAAAAAGCCTAACGAGTAACTAACAACTCACATTCTAGTCCTTAAAATGGAAGAAATAAAGAACAAGAATGCAAAAAACATAGTAATTCAAGAAATTCTAGTAAAAATTCATACAACATAATATAAAACAAGAAAACACCGGATAGAAGAATGGTGCAAACATTGGTGTCCATCGTCTCGGAGCCATTGTCCAGGACACTTCCAGATCTGTGAAAATTGGTGTTCAACCCTTTCAAATCTGAAAAATCAACAAGAGCCAGATTTGGAAAATGACTTACTGGCGTTGTTTTGGATGAAATCGACGGCGGCATCTCGTTCCCAAGTGTAGAATCCATCGAGGGGAGAGCGGCCAGGGAAGAAGGATGAGGATGAGGAGGCAGCGCGTCTGAGAGTCACGATGGCATTGACGATGAGGAACAGTTGTGTGTCTACGTGCGTGAGTAAGAATGAGACACTGATGACGTCACCGTCGTCGAGGGAAAGAGAGGCAAGAGAGGGCTGATGAGGGAGGGCAAGGCACGAGAGGGTCCGAC
Source organism: Acacia crassicarpa (assembly GCA_034222035.1). Lineage (NCBI taxonomy): Eukaryota > Viridiplantae > Streptophyta > Magnoliopsida > Fabales > Fabaceae > Acacia > Acacia crassicarpa. The sequence continues at coordinate 62,892,962 of JAWXYG010000002.1, read as the reverse complement.
GAGGGAGGGAGAGGCAAGAGAGGGTTCGGCAAGTGAAGGCATAGAGAGGGTTGGGGTTCGACCGAGATGATGAAATAAGAAGGGAAAAAATTTAAAAAGGTCACGAGAAAGAAGGAAAAAGCAGGCCAGGTCACGAGAAACTAGAAGGAAAAGTAAAGGTCAAGTCACGGAAAACTATAAGGGAAAAAGCATGTAGGCGTCCCAATTTTAATATGGGATGCCTAAAGGGTCTATATAGGTGTCTTGACATAAATTTAGGACGTCTAAAGTATCACTTTTAAAGTCTTAAAAAAAGTTTTAGGACATCAAAAAGTTTCAAAAATTTCTCAAAATGTGCCAAATAATTAATTTTAGCGTCCTAAAAAAATTTTAAAATGCAAAAAATCCATTTTAGGCATCCTGAAATGTTTTTGAAATGCTTAAACTAATTTTCGACGTCCTAAAATATGATTTAAGACACCTAAGGCTTAACATTTTAACAAATAATTATAAGAATGTCACCACATTCACTTTTTACTTTCCATTTTTTAATAAATACGTTATTTAAGGAAGTAATATCCCCCTTTAGTGAGTGGGAGTGGTTCCATCTCATTACTTATTTCATTGTTCGTCTTGTAAGCCATAGCCAGACTTGGAAGGGGCTAGAAGCACTGTCTTTTTGGCGAAACCCCTTCTATTTCTTCCACATATCCTTCCTCCATCAAAACACTCCAAGATAGAGAAGATAGAGAGAGAAGGGATGAATTCTTGAATAATTAAATGCAAATTAAGAGGTATAAAAGCGCTCCTTTTTTCCTTTCATTCCTCTCTTTTACTTCTCTCCATCTCTGCCCACTTTGCTCAGAATTCAGACAGAAAGGTTCTCAGCTGGTTCTCTCTCTAGAAAACGTAGCAAAGTGTAAGAGAAACTATCTTTGTTCATTTAGAGAAAAAATCCAATTCAAGCGAAGGTGGGAGGTGCGCATAAGACACCTCCGACGAGATGCAAATGCTTGCGCTCATGGTTTGGCTAAGCTGAGTTTCGAACTTCAGGGGAAGTGGATGAACTTTGAACAGCTTCCTACACATGTCAAAGTGTTGTTTGATAAGGATAAGGAACATATGTGACTTGTCAAAAATTTCCACTAACGGTGAGTGTTTTGATTAAATAGTGACTTTTGCACCCCTTTTATAAGTTTAGTGTGACTTTTACCACTAATGGGTTAGATTGAGATTGAGAGAGAAGGAGAATTGAAGAGAAAATGGTTGAATTGTAATTTTCAAAATATCTATGTTATTTTCTATAATTTTCTCCAGTTCTTTACTGTTAGTTGTGATAAAAATAAAATTTAGCTGAGTTATCGTTCATGTCGGCCTTAAAAATACAAAAAAGTCAAACTAACAGTTAATGTATATTTTTGCTCCACTTTTATAACCATATAGTCACTTTTGCACATACAAAAAAATCCTTGGTGTTGGGTGTACTTTTTTTTTTTAAAAAAAAAATATGTGTATTTTTACACTTTAACCCCCCCTTTTTTTCCAGATGATATGTGAAATAATTGTGCCTAATATTTTGGATTTATATATATATATATATAATTGTTCATATCAAATGATTATTGTATGTGAAAGTTCAATAAACATTGCAACAATTATTTGAAATGATTATCATTTTTATTTGTACATATTAAATATTTTAACATGTAAAATTAAAATGTTATGATGATGATGTTGTTGTTATTGTACGTGAACTAACGGTGGAGCAGATTGTCTCTTTAAGTACATAAATAATAGTTCCTAAATAAGAATTGTGGACTTTTATAATACATTATGTTTGTTATATAATAATCATGATATATAGTTGTGAGACTCTTTAAGTGAGTGTTTTTGAGCTATTTGGACTAGAGTGTATATATAATAGAATAGTACCTCCCACATCAATTTTCTATGTAATATATAGATCAGGACATTCCAAGCTTTGTAGGGAGAATCAATGGCAACTATTGACATATATAAGTAATAATGTAATTGTTTACATATAAATTGTATCTCTTCACAGGAATCAACCATGTTTGGAAAATCCACTCATGGTATGTAAACCCTTGAGCAAAGCAACGACCAATTGAAGAGAAAATGGTTGAATTGTAATTTTCAAAATATCTATATTATTTTCTGTAATTTTCTCCAGTTCTTTACTGCTAGTTGGGATAAAAATAAAATTTAGCTGAGTTATCATTCATGTCGGCCTTAAAAATACAAAAAAGTTAAAATAATGGTCAATGTATATTTTTACTCCACTTTTATAACTATATGGTCACTTTTGCATATACAAAAAAACCCTTGATGTTGGGTTTACTTTTATAAAATATATGTGTAATTTTACACTTTAACCCATTTTTTTGGCAGATGATATGTAAAATAATTGTGCCTAATATTTTGGGTTCATATATATATTTATAATTGTTCATATCAAATGATTATTTTACGTGAAAGTTCAATAAACATTGCAATGATTATTTCAAATGATTATCATTGTTATTTGTACGTATTAAATATTTTAACATGTAAAATTAAAATGTTATGATGATGATGTTTTTGTGATTGTATGTGAACTAACGGCGGAGTAGATTGTCTCAGTATCTACTCCCTCCTCATCAGGGACGGAGGCACATTAGTGTCTATGGGGGCAAGTGAACCCATAAAAATTTAAAAAATATATATTTTGTAAAGGACTTTTAATTCAATTTAGCTGATTGGAGTAATTGGTTAAGACATTTCATATTCATACACAAAGTCCAAGGTTCGAACGACATATCTACCCTTTTGTGTTTTTTTCCCCCTTTCCATTATACTTCTCACTGGATCGACTGTGTTCTCGCTCACTTGACGGGGACTCTGCACGTGAGGCTTCATCGTCTTCCTCTCTTTCTCTGTGATTCAATTTGTCTTCTCTTCCTCTCTTTCTCCGTGAATCACGTCAGGACACCATCCCAATTCGTCGTTGCTTGTCATCGATTGCGCCTTGGGTCGTGTTAACCTCTGTCGTCGGCATCTTCTAGCTCCTCCAAAGTAATTTTGATTCTGTCTTAGGCGTCACTCACCGAGCCAACATTCTGATTTCATTTTTCAATTAGGGTTTATCTTCTATTTGAATCTCCTGCTTGTCGAAGATTGCGCCTTGGATCGTGTTAACCTCTGTCATCGGCGTCTTCTAGCTCCTCCGAGGTAATTTTGATTTTGCTTTAGGCGTTTTTGTTGTCAATTTGCGAATTGGAATCGGCTGGAGACGCTAGGATTCGCTGAATTGACGAATTGAGGGGGGGGGGAATGCTCAATACTGCTGCATTATGATGTTTTTCATTTTCCCTTAAAAATATTTTAATAAAGTTCTCAGTTTATAGTCGAAATTGCCATGGAAAATTTTGCCTTCAAAGATTTCTGATATTGACATGTAGTCTGTAGAATCTCTTGAGATTCACTATTTTTTCTTTCTTTTTTGTAATACGTAAGATTCACCTTTTAATTGTAGAGTAATTGGTATTCCTTTATATTAAAGATTCATCTTTTACTTGAAGAGTAAATTGTATTCCTTTATTTCTTCTCGTAGAACTCTTTTAGCCTTGAAATGGTGGCTTCTCTGTATCCTATAATGGTGCAGGAATAAGAAGGTAGGATTTGTGGCCAAATAGGTATATCCTATTCCCTTGAATGCGCATGAAGATTGCCAATTTGAAGGTTTCTGGTCAATTAGGATTAGGTGGAAAAGGGTTAACTGGAAAACTTTTTGTTTAATCTTTATCAAACAAGGCCTACTATCTTAGAAGAGATCAAGTTTGAATGAAAACTCATAGAGCTGTTAACATCCATGTTCTTTGTTGCATGCTTTCAATCTGGGCATTCTCATGGCTTGTAAATTTCATATGCAACTCGAGATCTGATTCTTTGTCGATGGCTGTCCACGGCTTCAAGAAGTATTTGGTTAATAGAAGCAAGTTATATTGGTTATGTAATAATCTTTTGTCTTCCGATTTTTAATGTTTTTCCCCTCAGTTTCTTCTCTTACTTCAAATGGTGTTAGGAGGTACCCTTTGTTATATTCCTGGCCATTGACTTGGAAGTTTAGTTTTTAATTAATGAAATTGGCTTTTTATCCATATATTAAAAAGGTATATAGCTTTTGATACAAGTCAATATATAAGACCTATGGAATTTGAGTGAGCTAAGTATATATTATGCTTGTTTCTTTATCAAAATAGTTTAAATCTTAATGATAAGATTTATCTCAATTTTATATGCCTTTAATTTCATTCATCTTTCAAATAGTAGATGCTGGACTTTTATTCTAATAGACACTACATGAGGAATCAGTAAAAATCCCACAAATGATTCTCATTTGCAGATTTGCAAGCTGAAGCCTTCATTTAGTGTTCTTTTGGCAAGAAAATCTACTATGGAAAGCTGAATCATGTTCTTAATCTCTGAGAAAACTGTCTAACCATCATGTGTTTTAAGTTCCCTAATCATGTTCTTTTTTTCTTGATTATTATTTTTCTAGGTTAATGCATTTGCGTTTTCATTATTTTCCTTCCTCCTTTATGTAGGTGTTTGATGTTATTCCTAGTAGCTGCATACAAATGCGAAATATTATTTTAAGTGCATTTCCTCATAGTATGAGGCTACCAGATCCATCCACGCCTAATCTAAAGGTCTTTTAAAACTCATCTTGTCTACTTTCTTGGTCACAGTATTGAATATTGGCATGACACAGCTTCCTTTTCTACTTTCTTTTGCAGATTGATTTACTTCAAGAAATAACTTTATCCCCTCGAATCTTTTTGGAGGTTGATGCAGCACTCAAGGCTAAGCAGATGAAGGCTGATGTAAATGAATATTTGAAGGTAATACCCCACCTTGTGATTTTCGTTTATGATGAATTGTAGATGAAGCTACATTTTGGTTTGCTTGCCCACCTTCTAGTTATTATAATTTTTCATTCTTTGATTTCTTATAGGTTACAACATGTTCTTTAATTTTGTCAAACTTTTTTCTTTAATTTTCAGAAAATGTCAACAATACAATCTTAATGCATTTAAAACTTTCTTTAAAAAAAATATTTTCGGGGGCAGCCCCGAACTCCTACACTAATTGTGCACCCATAAGTTCTGAATCCTGGCTCCGTCACTGCTCCTCATCTCTCTGTATCCTTCTATATCAGTCATCCAATATTTAATCTAACTGTGTAGAGAGGGATACGTCATCCATTTCAAAATTTTCATCTTTACCGCATGCAGTATTTTAAAATGGATAATATGTCCCTCTCTACATGGTTAGATCAAATATTAGATGGTTGAAATGGAGGGATACTGAGAGATGAGGAGGAAGCAGATACTAAGATAATATGCTCCCATGAACCCAAAGGCGGACCGAAGTAGAAGAGAAGGGGGGCACGTGCCCCCCTTGATTTTTGATAAAATTACAACAACAAAAAAACCCTTATTCTTCTTCTTATTATTATTTTCATTTTTCCCTTCTATTCCTTCCTCAGAGAAAAGACGAAGATATTGCTTAGTGTCTTATTTTATAAAAGATGTATTTGATAGTATTGATAATGAGGCAATTATTATGGAATTCCAAAAAATAAGGCCTCGAAGGATGATATTGTAATTGTTTTTATTGTAATATACTTTTGTTATTAAAATATATGATGTCCAGCCTTACTATTTTAATAGTACTTAGTCTTGCTTTTCCTTTTATATTGTTTTATTTTTTAATACATTTAAAACTTTATTGTAAAAAAAAAATTTCTAGGGCAACTCCCGCATCCCCGCCAATAGTGCCCCCTTCCATAAATTCCTGAATCCACCCCTGCATGAACCAACAAAATTTTTAACGCCTTAATATTTTCTGAAATGCCAACCTTTATTCCCATATATAAGTAGTAAGATATTTAGAGCCCGTTTGGATCCTCTTATTTTTAGTTTAAAAGTTATTTTTAAGCTAAAGCTAAAAAAAAAAAAGAGCTTTTAAAAATAAGCTCAAAGTTGTTTGGAGATTATCTAAATTTTAGAGCTTAAAAGTTACTTAAAAGTTGAAATTAAAAATAAGCTGTTTGACAAAATTTTTGTTATAAGCACTTTTTCTAATAAAAATTATCATAAAAGGAATATTATAAAAGGATGGTGGCGGCAGTGGGGGCGACAGTGGTGTTGGTGGGGGCGGTGGCGGTAGTGGGGGTGGTGGTGGTGGGGTGGTCGTGGTAGTAGTGGCCGTGGCGGTGACCGTCGTATTCAATCAAGAAATTACGGATTCTCTTTTCTTTTTTCTTTTTAAAAAAGAGCTTTATAAGCTCCTATGAAGAGCTTATTTTTAAGCTTTTTTTTCTTGATTATAAAATAAGCTCTTATATTATAAGAGCTTATTTTAAATCCTGTTTGGTCTAATTTATATTTATAAGTAGATTATAAATAAAAAATAAGCTAGGAACAGGCACTAAACTAAGATGAACTAATAATTAAAATTAGAACCAAATGTATATATGCAAACGCTGGGCAAGGGCTGGGTTCAACTTGAAAATGTCATGGTTTTTAAAATCTGTGGCTTTGGTAATTTTCATGGTGGACTGCTCCTCAGTAATACGTGAAGGTTTGAAAGTGGCTTACATCCCACGGATATATCAAAATGCAAGATCTGTGCGAGTGATGAGTGGAAGAGCCTCCTTCATATATATATATATAGCCTCAAAAACTGCCCAAATGTACAGCAGACTTGGAAGGTACTGGTGCCATGTGATTGGTGGGGTTCTTTCTTTGGACACATTAATAATTGGTGCTTACGCCAGCGTGACCGGGTGACACAAGAGTATGAGTTATGACTCTGGGGCTTGTGTGAATATGGCTCGGCCGGCATGATCCATGTTTGGCTTTGGGCTAATAAGGGTCTGGAATATGATGGTCGATTTGCTGGTGGTCTTGATGAATTTGATGGCGATGGTGAAGTGGAGGTGTGGTTCCATCTCATCACTTGTTTCGTTGTTGGTCTTGCACGCCATGGCCAGACTTCCAAGGGGCTAGAAAGCTCTGTCTTTTTGCGAAACCGCCTTCTGAGATATTAAAAATCAGATAGTCATTGAAATAATAGTATTTTGACCAAAAAAAAATTGAAATAATAGTATGAAAAAAGAAATATATAAGTATAAAAATTAGCTCCTCCATTCTCCTTCAAATCTTCACCCTTGGAGGGGATGAAAAGGGGATTCCCCGTTTGTATTTTCGTGAAATAACACTAGCTCGGTTTTAAATATAGATTCAGTTAATTTTTTTAAAGATATTAAAAAAAAACTAATTAAATTACTTTGAAATATTTATATTTATCGTTTTTTGTCGAAATTATTTTTTTTAATGATACAAAATATATGATATTGTAAAGTAATTTATTTAGCTTTATTAATCTCTTTAAAAGAAAATTAATTGAGTTTTGTATTTAGGATTTGAGGTACTAGTTTAAAATTCTTTTCACTTCCTACCTCATCCTCTATACATCCTAAATTAAATTAAACATGCAAACACTGGGTTAGAGTCAACTTGAAAATCTCTCTCTCTCTCTCTCTCTGTTTTTTTTTAAAGCCGCTGTGTTTTTAAAAACCAGTCATTGTTAAAAGAGCTAGCTAGGTAAAATATATAGCAATATGTGAAATTCTTATCAAGCCGATGTTGAAAGCAGAAGTAATAGGATGACTTGTTAGAATATAGACAAAGAGAATGTATAATTCATGAGTATATGATATGAATCTATAAATAAAACATATCCCTCCAATTTCTTGATACTACATACCTCCTGTCCTACCTATAAAACATATTTTGTAGTGTAATTTGCATTTAAACTATATCATATATTAAAGATTATAAGCTATGATAATGCATATTGTGTTTTGAACCATGCGGAGGTAGCAAAGGAAATTATAAAGTGATCGATCAGTGATGATTATAAAACGAACGAGTCAGTCTTTTATGTGAAACATTGAATTATTATTATTTTTTCTTTTTCTTTTTTTTTTTTTTTGGGGGGGGGGGGGGGGGCATCGAAGCTTCCACTAAATATACTTGCAAAATTCTCTATCATTCCAATTTAACAAGTACAAGAATCACACCGCGCATAGTTTAATCATACTATAAATATCAGGTAGGACACATGGGTACTTCCAGATCATAGATTGTAAGCTGATGAGATCGTTTTTGACATATATTCAATAATTAAGCTCATCTTGTATCTAACTATTCCTCAAGGTCAAAGAACTTGCATTTAATATTGGTTTTGTGAAACTTTAGTACTGCATTATACTGCGTACGTATGAGGGTTATTATAAGCGTCGAAAAAGTGGGAGAAGGCAGATAGCGAGCTAGGAACACTGTTCAACAACAGCTAGCATAAGCAATAATAATGTCTATATCAGTGTTCAAAAAAATAATGTCTATATCAGATGAAAACCAGTCCTCAGAAATCGCTCTTACGGTGGTGACTCAGAGTGGGAAAGCTACATCGCTTACTGTTCTTCCATGAGTTCCGTTGCACCCACAAAGCTCTGGGCTATGCTTTTAATGACATCTCTTTTGCTCTTTCATATGATTTTTGAGAGACTCAAGGCTTGTTCGCAAAATTAGAAGGACTGCCAATGGGTTTCGCACCACCCAGCAACTAGTACTGTAATTTAGATATCACATCTACGTACGTTCGTCATGGAGAATTCATGTGGCCTCAAGCTACCTTCTGTCTCGAGAACATATGTACGTGCGTGCATATAGAATATTGTTAGAAAGGGTAAAAGAGTCATTAGCTAGTTGGGATGTGTTGAGAGTATGAAGGAGTATTGATCGTCGTTAATGTAAAATGGATTATCATTGTTAAAACTAAGTGGGTTGATTTATCTCTTATAAGTACAGTTATTTGTTACGGTGGAGATTTTTCTTGACTCAATATTATACTTATGAAACCACGAATGAGTAAAGTTTGCTGTGAGTTGAACCTGGAGTAGTTGGACATATGTGACTTGAATAAAATTCCACAATATAATACGCTCAGTTTTTACTTTTTAGCCATTGGTGCTGTTGCTTGCTTTTGTTCCCTCCCTCCTCCTCCGCTCTCTCACTCACTAGCTAAGATATACTATTTACTTAAAAGTTAGACCACCGTAAAGGTAATTTGTAACTTGTGTAGAGATTTATAAATATAATAATATTTAATTAAACTATTAGATATTAAAGCATTGGCTTTTATGAATAATATTAAAATAAATATTTATAACTTATCAGCGTTGTTGCTGGAAATGGCGATTAGATATATAATTAATTACCTAGTATCTATGGTTAAAGGGGCTAGCTACTTAAAATAATGGTACTCCACTTGTCATAAATGTAAGACTCAATTAACTAATTTGAGCATATTAAGGATGTAGATTAAGTTAGTTAATATGATATATTGATATGTATATGTTATTTCCAAAATACCATGCATGATTATCTTCCTTAATTACTTTCTCTCCTCATCTTCTACTTAATTATTGTATGAGAGAATATCAATAAGAGTTAATTTGGTAAAAATTAAATAAATAAACATGTAAAATAGATTTTACATTTAAAACCAACGTCAGCTCTTTAATCAATTCTTACATGATGGATTAGAGCCGAGTATTTTAATAGTAAGCATTAACATTAATTTCTTAATATTTATTTTAAATTTTTCGGGGTTTTCCGGTAATTTTAATTTCTTGATGAACTAGCGAGCGGTCAAAAAAATCGAGGGCATAATTGGGGTGAACGTTGAAGGATTGTTTTCATACTTGTAACGTATGAAACCAATTTAATAAGAAGTGCGAGAACCCCCATCCTGCTTTCTTTGAATATCGGCACAAATGGGCGCTTCCAGACGCATATATATATAGACCTTAATCCGAAGTCGTGTTTGACATATTCATCGGATGATCGATTCATTACAAAAAATAATAAAAAATCGATCCGCTTCAAACAAGTAGTTGAAAAAACATCATACGGCGAATAATTAAGCTTATCTTATGTATCCCAAAGTCAAAGTTTGCGTGAATTGGTTTTATTAAACTAATAAACTCTAATACAGTATGAGGGTAGGTGTTTATATGGTAGAGGAGGCAGGGACATGAATGGACAACATCATAAGCAAAAATGTCTACTCCAGATAACCAATCCTCAGATACGGTTCTTACCCTGAATCATAATGAAAATTCTCCGTCACGCTCCGACGAGGCGGCCAATGATGAAGCGGACGCCGCTGCTCAACCCCGCCGCCAGGAAGGCCGTACGAAACAATTGGAAAAATATTTCAGATACGATGAAGAGAGAGATAAACCCAGCCAGGTACGGAATGCACTTCTCACGGTGGCGGTTCTCATGGCGACGGCCACCTATCAGGCCGGCCTGAGTCCTCCCGGCGGTGTTTGGCAGGACACCAATCTGAACGCCAATCCCAAACAGGTGGCCGGCGTTTCAATCATGGGCACCAATAATTTTGTTACATTTGCGTGCTTCATGTTTGGCAACTCACTGGGCTTTTATTTCTCTCTCTACATGATCGAATTCCTCACACGTGGCTTCCCTCTCCGATTAGAGCTCAACTTCGCCACCTTCGGAATGGTACTCACTTACTGCACCTCCATGGCCGCCGTCTCACCCACTAGACCTCTGGGTTATGCTTTTAATGCCTTCTCCTTTGTTGCTCCCTTCTCCCTGCCTTTCATAGTTCCATATTTAAGAGACTCTAAGCTTTCTTGCAAAATCACAAGTACCGTGGAACGATTCTTCGCCAGTCGTCAACCGTGATTCATCAATGTTTCGTGAAGGTCTTGGTCTCAGATCGTGCAATTGTTCAGCTGTTCTGTTTTCACAGATGGACTCTCCTGCGATTTTGAACTGTTTCTGGCAGTGGCAGTCCATTGGGAAAAAACTTAAAGAAAGAGTGCAGAGTATTGTATAGCTGATGAACAATTATATTATTCAGCTGATAATTCTTTAGTTATATAATTAATACTACCTCCGGTCCTAATTATAAGGCATAGTTGACTTTATTTGGAGAGATTAAGGAAGCTAAATAAGTTACTTAATCATTTTATATGTTGTATATCTTTAGATTATATATTAGTATGTGAGTCAAACTAATTACTTTTTAAAAAAAAATAAGAAGAAAAATACTCTAAGTTAATTTAATTAGCTTCCTTAATTTCTCCAAAAAAGTCAACTATATCTTATAATTAGGACCGGAGGGAGTACTTTTCAAGCCCTGTTTTCTATTTGGTAATCACTAATCAAATCTCATCTTGCATTTTAGCACCGGCATTTGGGAAAACTTATGGCAAAAAATTCCAAAACTTTCACTTGGTTAGCATGAATTAGATATATACGTTTTAAAAATTTTGGTTAGGGTGTTTTTGGATAGCTTCAAAAGTTCAAATAAATCTTGTAGAAACTAGATTATTGATTATTGACTGTTTGACATAGCTTCATACCTTGATGGACTTTTGACCTTGAAGCCACTTTTTTTGTGAAATCACATCTCTTTGCTTCAGACCTTGAACCACTTTTGCCACCACTATCTCAAACATAAATTATATTAAAAAATGTCCAGGAAGAAAAGTCCATCAGCAACAAAAGCCACTTTTAGCACCGCTATTCCAAACGAGCCTTTATATGTACGGAATTAACTAAAATTAAAACTGCAAATCGATGCGGGCCGTCGAAATCTGACTATTCATTTTTTTAAGGTCACTGTTTTGTTGTCATTTGTTTAGTTTCCACAATCAATTCGTCAGACAATCAATTTGTGCAGTATGTGTAAGTCTGGACTGGAGGATGTTTTACATATTTTTCGTGATTGTGCATATGCTAGAAATATGTGGGTCTACATGATTAAGCCAAGGTATGTAGCTTCTTTTTTCTCTTCGAACCTTAGAGATTGGCTAAGTCTAAATCTTACTCAGCAGGTGGGGCTCAACTGGGGAAGTCGTTGGAGCTTATTTTTTTGGAGTAGCCATATGGAAACTTTGGGATTGGAGAAATAGATGTATTTTTTACTGCAACTTTTCAAAACCTCCGGACCCGGGTTTTTCCATTTGTATGCTTTGGTCCAGTTTTATTTCTGTTTCTGACAGTGCAGGTGACTCAAACCAATCTAGTTCGTACCATTTGTACCAGTGGGAGAAGCCGCCCAATGGTTGGTTAAAGCTCAATGTGGATGGGGCCAGTGTGGCGACTTCATCTCACGCAGGCTGTGGTGAAGTCGTTAGGGACTGTTTGGGCAATTGGATTGTTGGATTTTCAAAGACAATATTGGGAACTGTCAGGCCAGCTCGGGGGAGGAATGGGCTATTGTGGAAGGATTACAGATAGCTTGGGACTTGGGATTCAAGAAGATCATTTTGGAATCCGATGCGGATTCAACTGTTAATTTGCTACTTGATAGTGATAGTGACTCTTGTAGTAATTTAGTCATTAGAGCTAGAGAGTTATTAGCGCTTACTTGGCAGGTGGATGTTCGTTGTATCCCTAGGGATGCAAATAAAATTGCGGACGCCTTAGCCAAGAAGGACATCTCTGATTCGGTAATCTTTAGTGAGTGCCCTTCCAATTTGAGGAATTCAGTTCTTCAAGAGAGTTTAGGGTTAATTTCCCCATGGCTGTAGTTTTATTTACAATGTAGGCTTTCATACCATCCTTTTTAGCGGAAAAAAAAAATTCGTCGGAAAATTTGTAGTTTGACTCGCTTAAATTAATCAAGAAACTCGGTTTGGTGATAACCTAAGTCAAAATAAAATTGATATTGATTCAAGTGTCCCCGCTATGTGAGGAATCACGAAAAAAATTCTGCAGACGCATGTTATACGCAGATGCATGATATAAAGCAGAAACTTGGCACTTAGCTTGGAATTAGTATTTATGCTGAATTCTCTTAAATAAAGGTTTGTACAGATTTTTTAAGACCCGCTGGGTAAATGGCTAAGTAAGAGCTCAAATATTAATTGCAAGTAAAGCCGAGGCTTTGCTTTAAAACCAGGATAGCTACCATTTGAGTCCCTTAAAATGTCATGATACCAAAGTTTGGTCATGCCTACTCCTTCGGATACTTAATAAATCCTATTTTTCTAATTTGATTAGATTAAGTAAGTTAATTAATATGACATATTTAATCTAAAGCTCCTTAATCACATTCTTTAATTTTCCTCTGTCAATTTCTTTATTATTTGATTATTGTGAAGGAAGCATCAATAAAAGTAATTTACGAAAAGTTTGATAAATATGAAAAAAAAAATGTTATATATATATATTTAGGATAAAAGATAATTCTTTAATTATGTCCTTATCCTATATTAAGGATAAGGTGGAATATTGTTTTTGTGAAAATTTGATCCTTTAGTTTTAAAGAAATATTTGCATCTAGAAGGTATGTAATGGACCGGCCATTGTACAGCGTGGGGAGTCTTCTTTTGGAGTTGCCAATTTTGTGGTACCAGGCCATATATAATACTGTCATGCATGTATGGAAGGCAAACGATATTTGAATTATTTGGATGTTTTCTACAATAACAATGCCATCATCTTTTTGTTTTTTAAGTTGTTGCAGCATGAAAGTGGGGACAGTAACATTCAAGTTATTGGGACGATGAATGAATGATGATGCTTTTTATTTCTATTTAGTGGCCGGGGGAGGGCGTGGGACGTTCAAAATGGCTGTCCACATCTAGTTTATAGAACCCCTTATAGAAAACTCGATCAATTCCCACCCATGTCGATCGGGACGTGGAGGTTGAAGGTGTCGCAGACTTCGTGGCTGTTGCGTTGATGCTCTGGCCATCCTCTCGGAGACGGATTCTGGCCATCGCCGTTGACGCCGAAGCGGCTGATTGCTGAAAACTCTTGTGAGCGAGACTCCTCCCGTCCTCCGTGTCGTGCGGACGACTAAGTAGGGACAACGTAGATATGGGCTTCGAGCTCTTTAACCTCGTCGAAAGAATATGGACTGCAGGCCCACTACGATAGAAGATGGCTGAACTTTGCTTTTGAGCAAAAGAATATGGCTGGCCTTAGAATCACTTTTGTAACCAATAAAAAATAAAACTTCGAATCACTTCATTAGTTCACTGCCTTACCTCAATGCCCACCCACTCAGTCACGGACTCCTCAGTCCTCCCTTCGCCACTCTCCTCTCCACTTCGCCACTCTCACTTCCTCAGTCCTCATTTCAAAACCTAAGAGCCCGTTTGGTACACGGAAGATCGACAGAAGGAAAGGGAAAATTGCAGATCTTCCATCACCAAACATGTTTGGTAGCACTACCTTCCGGCACTTCCCTCTATTTTTGGTGGGAAAGTTGATCTTCCCTAGTGAAGAAATTCTAAATGATCATCTTCTCCTCCTTCAATCATCTATCTTCTTTGCAATTGTTGTCGACACCAACGCCGACGCCTCCTCCTCCTCCCTTTGCAAATCCCGACACCAACGTTGCAAGAATGAAAAAGAAATTTGAAGCTTTTTTTTTTTTTGGTTCTGTCGTCGGGACGTCAGCTGGGATCAAGAAGGAGGGATAACAGAAATCTTGGATACCCTACAGCTCGACAAAGCTGAAATTGAAGATAGGAGTTGAAACCTGAAATAGACGACGGGGCAGTTGGAGACACAGCACAAGGTTAACACAGGTTTGAAAGTCTCCATCAGTGCACAAAGATAAAAGGAAGTGAAGGAAGAAGGAAGAAAGTCTCCATTTAAAATGAATTCTGGAGAATTCATTTGAATTCTCGAAAATTCATTAATGAATTCTCTGAGAATTCATAGAGAATTTGTTTGATTTTTTTTAATTAAATTGCGTCGCATACAACACTCGAAGCTGACGACGGTGGTGGCGTCCAAGACGGCAGGTGCGATGTCGACGGTGGCGGGAGTGGTGTCCAAGGCGGGGGAGTGGCGGTGATGCAGTGCGTCACGACGCTAAACAAGACGCACAGGGCGAATTTGTTTTTTAATTTAGGGGTATTTTTGGTATTTCACCTCATATTCCTACTTAATTAATACCCAATTCTTCATACAAAACCATTCATTTTCCCACAACTTAAGTTACTTTCCCATGTCTACCAAACAGCTCAACTTTTTAATTTCCCTCGCATTCTTCTTTTCCATTCCTTTCCCTCATTTAAATTTCTTTCCCTCTTTAAATCTTCCGCTTACCAAACGGGCCCTAACCTTCTTGCACTCTCTCTTCCCAACTCGCCGGACTCGAACTCCTCACTCTCACCTCTCGCAGGACTCTCACTCGCCGTCCATCTTGCTGTCTCTCACTTGGTCGATCTTGCCATTTCTGCTCCAGGTTGCAGTTTATTTCAGTATTTTTATTTCTACTAATTTGTTGCAGATTATGCGTTTGTCTAATGGTTCGATTTATGACTATGACGAAATTTTGTTCGATCATTTTTTTTTATAAATATTATTGAGTCTGGGTGCTGTTGGGAATTAGGTGCTTTGCTTCCTTTTAACGGTCAAAACACATTATTTTGCATGCCGGTGTGCTAAGATGACGCGCACAGTTTGATTTTGTGGGAGGATTTTATTTTGCAATATTTACCTAGAATTTATGTTTTACAACCCGGGTCTCAGTCTGATCAAGTAAGTAACAGAAAAGGAACTGATGGTCACTTCTTATATGTTGTGCTAGTCAATGTGAAGGTAAGAAAAACCTTTTTTTTACAGTTTACAGTTTTCAATATCTTTGTATTTTTGTAATATTGTATTTCTTTCATTTCATTTGATTTATTCTTGTTTTAATGCAAGCTGCACTCAATATCTTTCTTCTTTTGTATCATTTTATGCTAGCTTTGTGATGCATGGGTTGCTGCAGTTTTTTCTGAGTTTAATTTAGATGTTGTTAGAATTTGTGATATAGCTGTATCCAAAAAAAAAAAGAAATTGTGATATTGCTGCACTCAACTGTTTATCTTCACTGCTGTAGACTTTGGCGGCCTTTGCTGGTGGAGACTTTTTTTTTTTTTGGCCTCGAATTACTGTTGGAGACTTGACGTATAATATTTGTGATATTGCTGCCATGTTTTGCACACTAAAATAAGGCCCACACATTGAACCAAAAGGCCCAAATTAGGCCGAAAACCGAATTCACCTTCGGTTGAGTTTGAATTCTATCAAAATTGAGGTTGAGAAACCCCTCGTCTTTAGGCTCAACTGATAAAGAGGTCGGACTTTCTCACCAAAGGGAGGGGGTTTGATTCTGGAGTTGATCAAAGCGTTGGGGGAGACATCCTAGCTTCTAGGTGCCTGAGTTAACACCTGAGGGTAATAGACGGTTCGCCCTGCCCAACATTGGTATCACCTAGGAGGAAGGGAGATTTTGTCCTGCCTTTCGATCGTAAATGAACTCAATCCTTTTCCTAAAATTTTTTGTATAAAAAAAAAAATTTTTGAGGCTAAGAATATATTTTTGATGCAGGCAGAGAACCAATAGACCATCATCACAACTCAGCATGGTTGTTTATCAGAATCCGAATCCAAATGGAGTAAGGATAGAAACAAGTAAAGAAGCACGAAGAAGGAGG
Organism: Acacia crassicarpa; assembly: GCA_034222035.1. NCBI lineage: Eukaryota > Viridiplantae > Streptophyta > Magnoliopsida > Fabales > Fabaceae > Acacia > Acacia crassicarpa. The sequence goes on along the minus strand of JAWXYG010000002.1, from coordinate 62,876,368 downwards.
TATTGACATCAAATACCAGAGAGGGAGAGATAAGCCTAGTAATGTCTGGAAAGTGATACTCACCATAGCTGTGTTGTTAGCAGCTACGACATATCAAGCTGTATTCAATCCCCATGGTGGTACCTAGTAGGAAGATCCGAAGATGGTACTCAATTGAGAATTAATTAATTAGAAGAGACGTGCATGCTTGCCAGTTCTATACGTCATTTTGCATGCGTCGACGAAAAAATGTTATTCAAACTGAAATATTCAACACCCCCTCAAATAAAAATCTACAGTTACTTATATTAAAACTTATGTGAGACTTAGAATAAAATTATAATAACGTTGTAAAAAGTTTTTATGATGAAAGAAACGGGAGAGAATAATCCATATACTCTGAATTTTTCAGCTTCAATTAATATTTAATTAAAATAATAAGCCGAATTTTTTTTTTTACCTAAAAAATGTTGAATACTATAATTAATTAAGTATATGATTATTCTCATATCTGGTAAAAATATATATAGGGTCAGTATTAATTAACAAATAGGCAAGTCAAATCTCATCTTGCATTTTAGTACCGGCATTTGGGAAAATTTATGGCAAAAAATTCCAAAAGTCGCATTTAGTTAGCATGAACCAGATATATATATATATACACGTTACGTTTTCAAAAATGGAGGCTTATGTGTAAGGAATTCACTAAAATGAAACTGCGAATGGCTGTGGGCCTGTGGCTCTTGCTTTGGGCCGGCGAAATCTGAGTATTCATTTGTTTAAGGTCGCTGTTTTGTTGTCATTTATTTGATTTATTTTTGGGTCAAAGTCATTTATTTAGTTTCCACATTCAATTCGTAGAAAAATATGTAGTTTGACTTGCTTAAATTAATCAAGAAACGCGGTTTGGTGATAACTTAAGTCAAAATAAAATTGATATTGATTCAAGTGTCCCTGCTATATATGTGAGGAATCACGAAAATACTTCTGCAGAAGCATGTTATACGCAGATGTATGATATAATGCAGAAACTTGTCACTTGTCACATGGTATCTGAATTCTCTTAAACGAAGCTTTGTACAGATTTTTTAAGACCCGCAGGGTACATGGTTAAGTAAGAGCTCAAATATTAATTGCAAGTAAAGCCAAGGCTTTGCTTTAAAACCAGTATATATAGCCACCATTTGAGTCCCTTAAAATCTCATGATACCAAAGTTTGGTCATGCCTGCTCCTTCTGATACTTAATATGACATGTTTAACCTAAAACCCCTTAGCCATATTCCTTAATTTCTTCCTCCGTCTATTTCTCCATTACTTGAATTATTTGGATGTTTTCTACAATAATAATGCCATCATATATATATATATATATAAAGTTGTTGCAGCATGAAAGTGGGGACAGTAATATTCAAGTTATTGGGGCGGTGAATGAATAATGATGATGCTTTTTATTTCTATTTGGTGGGGGAGGGCGTGGGACGTGCAAAATGGATGTCCACTTCTGCCGAAAATGGCGCAAATTAAGTGCGTCCGGTGTTTGTTTGGGAAGGCACCCACTTATAGAAGCTCACATTTTCGAGACAAGGTCAATGGTGGTCAATGATACTTGCTTTGTGGGTGTAGTGGGTCCTGATGAGACGGTAAGATAGGTGAGGAATATAGAGTTTTCCATTCATTATTTGGTACATTGGCGGACCTACATTGGTTTTTGTGGGTGTAAGTGCACCCATAAATTTGAAGGAGATATTTTTTTTAAAAGGGACTTTGCAATAAGTTGTCTAGGTGGTATGATAGTAATTTCACTAGTCCTATACAGATCCTGTATTCAAACTCATGCATGGGCAACTTTCTTACCTATTTTTAATATCTTATCACATATGAGAAATCATAATAATTTTTGCTTGCATGTTGCTTTGAAATTTGATTGTGTAACATCTGAGTATCTGTATGCCATAGGATTAGAGTATATTGTTTTATTTAAATTGATTTCCTCGAAAATATTTTTCAATTGAACCCAATTTCTGATCCTAAATTTTACGAAGGTGTGGGTTGCCTTTTATCCTCCTTAAAAAAAAATTCTCCCGAATCCCACTATTAATTGTGCACCCACAAACATTACATCCTGGGTCCGCCACTGATTTGGTATACCTATTATTTTCTTCATTCAAAACCGCCACGTTGAGGTATGTATTGTAACATCTTGAATTTTTAAATCTGATATCTTGAACATAAACCTATTTTGGAAAGACTAGTAGGCTCTATTTTCAGAAAGTGATAAATTTGAAATCAGTATTTTGCGGGACCCACGGCCAAAAATAATTCTCTGCAAACTTTCTCGTGAAGTTTGAAAAAAATGGCCGCGGGACCCACTCAATAATAATTTATTATTTAAATAATATTATATTATAATAATAAAATAATATATATTAAAATATTATTAAAATTTTTAAAAAAAAAAGTTCACGGGGCGGCTGAAGAAGTCACGGGAAAGTTTCATTTTATAATTTTGGGAAAATTACGTAAAACGACCCAGAGACGAAAATTACACTTAAAGACCCATTTTCCAACTATAAATAGACCTTCCATTTCATTTCATTCTTCACAACTTCTAAGAGCCTTAGAGAGAGGTAGAGAGAGAGAGAGAGTAGAGAGATATTTGCTTGAGAGTTATAATAGCTGGTTGGTGATTCGGGTATTAGCAAGTAACAGGTAACTCTGAATATTCTTCCTTATACTTGTGAATTATGTATGATTATAAATTTGTTTGTTTACTATTTTGGCAAGAATATTTAGAAAATATTTATGGTTTTAAGATCTGGTGTGGGAACTTTGACTTGCAAATCTGTAGAGGTACTATTTATACGTACGTTACTATTCACATATACCGTATTTACTATTCATTTTACTATTCATGTATACTGTATTTACTATTCATTTTTACTATTCACGTATACCGTATTTACTATTCATGTTACTATTCACGTATACCGTATTTACTATTCATGTTACTATTCACGTATACCGTATTTACTATTCATGTTACTATTCACGTATACTGTATTTACTATTGTTACTATTCACGTATACCGTATTTACTACTCATTTTACTATTCATGTATATACCGTATTTTACTATTCATAAATACGCATATCAATGTATATAATGGTATAATAATGCATTATTTTTGAGTAAATACATTCATCATGGCGGTTGTAATGTGATGGGTGGAGTAAGGAGGGAATTGAATGATAAGAATTGTTTATGCCACCACTCGGTGCACAGTGGATGGTACTTTTCAGGGCCCCATCTTCCATGTTTTCCTCTGGCCGGGATTTCATTGGAGATGTGGGACATGTGACACCTCCTTAGTTGTTATTTTAAAGGAGGGGAGCCATAGTCCAGATTTAAGCTCTATACCTTTGGCCGGGTGTATCTTAAGATTTGGTGAGCTTGAAACCATCCAGTCAAATGAATGAGTTTCTATTGGACTATATGTTAGCCTATGGTTCCAGTCAGCGGTGTAACACCTCATTTTCATCACCAAAAACTCGGTCAAAATATTGAAAATACCTTCAAAAGAGTTCAACAATATCCAAATCTTTTTACAATGTTACCATTTCGAATAAAACCCGTAATACATAATCAGAATAAATTCCAGAAAATATTTCAGAGTTTAATACAAAACGGAAGTCTTAGGTTCATGGCAAATAAAATAACATAACATAATCTATTGGAGATCAAAAGAGCTTCCAGAGCTCACTCCATAGGTGCCTTCCCTTGCTCTCTACTAGAATAATCACCTGAAAAATGTTAATATGGGATGAGATTTCACGTCTCAGTAACTACTGAATATTTCTACCTTACACGAGCAAATTACATATGACAAAAATAAAAGGTAATATAATGTGAATTTAATATACTCAGATATTTTTAGATATACCGTTGTTCACATCAAATGCCTTTACAAAATACTCATCATTCTTTATTGAATAATTCAGAAATGCACTATGCAGTATGCAGCCTCCCTTATATCCCCTTCCAACCGTATACCGCTGACTGGAACCATAGGCTAACATATAGTCCAATAGAAACTCATTCATTTGACTGGATGGTTTCAAGCTCACCAAAACTTAAGATACACCCGGCCAAAGGTATAGAGCTTAAATCTGGACTATGGCTCCCCTCCTTTAAAATAACAACTAAGGAGGTGTCACATGTCCCACATCTCCAATGAAATCCCGGCCAGAGGAAAACATGGAAGATGGGGCCCTGAAAAGTACCATCCACTGTGCACCGAGTGGTGGCATAAACAATTCTTATCATTCAATTCCCTCCTTACTCCACCCATCACATTACAACCGCCATGATGAATGTATTTACTCAAAAATAATGCATTATTATACCATTATATACATTGATATGCGTATTTATGAATAGTAAAATACTATGCGTATCTGTGAATAGTAAAATACGGTATATACATGAATAGTAAAATGAATAGTACATACGGTATGTATACGTGAATAGTAAAAATGAATAGTAAATACGGTATACGTGAATAGTAACATGAATAGTAAATACGGTATACGTGAATAGTAACATGAATAGTAAATACGATATACGTGAATAGTAAAATGAATAGTAAATACGGTATACGTGAATAGTAAATGTGAATAGTAAATACGGTATACGTGAATAGTAACGTACGTATAAATAGTATCTCTGCAGATTTGCAAATCAAAGTTCCCACACCAGATCTTAAAACCATAAATATTTTCTAAATATTCTTGCCAAAATAAACAAACAAATTTATAATCATACATAATTCACAAGTATAAGGAAGAATATTCAGAGTTACCTGTTACTTGCTAATACCCGAATCACCAACCAGCTATTATAACTCTCAAGCAAATATCTCTACTCTCTCTCTCTCTCTACCTCTCTCTATGGCTCTTAGAAGTTGTGAAGAATGAAATGAAATGGAAGGTCTATTTATAGTTGGAAAATGGGTCTTTAAGTGTAATTTTCGTCTCTGGGTCGTTTTACGTAATTTTCCTAAAAACTAAAAAAAATCTCCCCGTGACTCAGCCCCGTGAACCTTTTAAAAAGAATTTTAATAATATTTTAATATTTTAAATAATAAAATAAAATAATAATAATATAATATTATTATAATTAATATTAAGTGGGTCCCGCGGCCAAATTTTTTCAAAGTTCACGAGAAAGTTTGTCACTCACGGGAAAGTTTGCAGAGAATTATTTTGGCCGTGGGTCCCGCATGAATAGTAAATACGTATTTAGGAATAGTAAATACCGTATTTTTAAATAGTAAATACGTATTTGTGAATAGTGAACACTATTCATATTTCACAAATTTCAAGTATTAAATACGTATTTGCGAATAACATATATATATATATTTTTTTTAAATACGTATTTGTAAATAGTAAAAACGTATACGTGAATAGTAAATACTATTCACGGGGTCCACAAAATACTGATTTCAAATTTATCACTTTCCAAAAATAGAGCCTACTAGTCTTCCCAAAATAGGTTTATGTTCAAGATATTAGATTCAAAATTCAGGATGTTACATTTCTCCCCTCCTAAAAGAAAATTTTGTCCTCAAAATTTCGCTATAATAAGAATTCTAACCTATTTAAATAAATGAGGATAGGTTTGTCGCATGCTCTCCTCCGTTTCCCAAGTAGCATCTCCGGGAGCCATTCCTTTCCACTCGACCTTTACAAGTCTAATGGTCTTGTTTCTTAATCTCTTGTCCCTTGCATCAACAATCCGCTCCGGCTCGGCTTTATACGTCATGTTATCCTTGAGTTCTACCTCTTCTACTTCTATAATGTGGGAAGGATCCGGTTGGTATTTCTTCAGTTGCGATACATGAAAGACATCGTGAAGGTTCGCAAGCTGTGGAGGTAATGCAATTCTGTAAGCTACCGGTCCAACTTTCTCCAAAATCTCATAAGGACCCATAAAACGAGGCGAAAGCTTCTTTGCTCGTATTGCTCTACCAATGCCAGTCATTGGTGTGACTCTTAAGAATACATGTTCGCCCACCATGAACTCCAACGGTCGTCTTCTCTTGTCAGCATAACTCTTCTGTCGACTCTGAGCAGTGAGAAGTTTCTGTTGAATCACCTTAATCTTTTGAGTCGTCTCGTCCACAAGTTCTGGACCTATTAAAATTCGCTCATTCAATTCCGTCCAGCAAATAGGAGATCTACACTTTCTTCCATACAAAGCCTCATAAGGTGCCATCTCAATGCTGGAGTGATAACTATTGTTATATGCAAACTCCGCAAGATGAAGATGATCGTCCCAACTTCCTTTTAGTTCGATTGCACAAGCCCGCAACATGTCTTCCAGAGTTTGAATAGTCCTCTCAGTCTGCCCGTCGGTTTGAGGATGATAAGCGGTACTATAACTCATCCGAGTTCCCATAGCATTCTGCAATGCTTTCCAAAATCGTGAAGTGAATCGTGGATCACGATCAGATACGATGCTATTCGGTATCCCATGCAATCTGACAATCTCCTTCATGTAGATCTTTGCTAGTCTCTCCAATGAGTATTCTGCTGCAATTGCTAGAAAATGAGCTGACTTAGTTAACCTATCAACAATTACCCAAATGGCATTATGTCCGGATGTCGTTAGAGGAAGCCCCATGATGAAATCCATAGAGATGCTGTCCCATTTCCACTCTGGGATATCCAAATTCTTTAATAATCCAGGAGGTTTCCGATGTTCGATCTTGACTTTCTGACAAGTCAAACAACAAGTGACAAAGTCAGTCACATCTTTCTTCATGCCTCGCCACCACCAATTCCGCTTGAGATCATGATACATCTTGGTTGCTCCGGGATGGATAGTGTATTTACTCCGATGTGCCTCCTCTAGTATGAGCTTTTTTATTTCTCCATCATTAGGTATGCACACTTTTCCTTTATACCTTAATATCCCATCTCTATCGATCCCAAATTTCGATTCTTTTCCTTCTTCAATATCTTCCCTCACGTTTAATAGATACTCATCTTCGAGCTGAGCGAATTTAATCTCTTTCCAAATTGTGCTTTCAATAGTTAATGCTTCCATGGTAGCGACCAAACCTGACATTACATCAATAGATGTACTTGGTATCTCCTCGAGCAATTTATGTTCTCTGATCATCATCTGGGCTACATGGATTGTCTTTCTACTTAAGGCATCTGCTACAACGTTCGCCTTTCCTGGATGATACTTCAATTCGAAGTCGTAGTCCTTGATAAATTCCATCCATCTCCTCTGTCGCATGTTGAGCTCCTTTTGGTCGAACAGGTACTTCAGACTTTTGTGGTCACTATAAACTTCGAACTTTGAACCGTAGAGGTGATGCCTCCAAATCTTCAGAGCGAACACTACTGCTGCCAGTTCTAAGTCGTGAGTAGGATAATTCCCTTCATGTGGCCTTAACTGTCGAGAAGCATAAGCTACTACCCTACCATTTTGCATTAATACACACCCAAGACCTTTCTTGGAAGCATCTGTGTACAAAGTAAAGGTCTGAGCAGGATCTGGAATTATAAGTACCGGTGCCGTAGTCAACTTAGTCTTCAAATTTTGAAAAGCTGCTTCACACTTTTCGTCCCATACAAATGGTTGACCCTTCCTAGTTAACTTTGTCAAAGGCATAGCTATTTGCGAAAAGCCCTTGATAAATCTCCTATAATAGCCAGCTAGACCTAGAAAACTCCTGATCTCAGTCACGGACTTTGGTCGTTCCCATTGGAGAACTGCTTCAACTTTAGTATGGTCCACTGCAACACCTTCAGCCGATACGACATGGCCTAGGAATTTTACTTCCTTCAACCAAAATTCGCACTTAGACAGTTTCGCATAGAGCTTGTGCTCCTTCAACACTTGTAACACGATTCTAAGGTGCTCTTTATGCTCTTCTTCATCCTTAGAGTAGATAAGGATGTCGTCAATGAAAACCACTACAAATTTATCTAGATATGGTCGGAAAATTCTATTCATGTAATCCATGAATACTGCTGGAGCATTTGTTAGCCCAAATGGCATAACAAGAAATTCATAATGGCCATATCTAGTTCTGAATGCAGTTTTTGAGACATCTTCAGCTTTGACTCTCAGTTGGTGATAACCTGATCTGAGGTCGATCTTGGAGAATATGGATGCTCCCTTCAACTGATCAAGTAGATCGTCGATCCTGGGTAAAGGATATTTATTCTTTATAGTCACTTTATTCAACTGGCGATAGTCAATGCATAGTCTCAGGCTCCCATCTTTCTTCTTCACAAAGAGTACGGGCGATCCCCAAGGAGATACACTGGGTCTGATAAAACCCTTTTCTAACAATTCCTCGATCTGCCTCTTCAATTCTGCTAGTTCCGATGGAGACATTCGGTAAGGAGCTTTAGATATAGGTTCCGTTCCAGGTACGAGATCAATAGAAAATTCTACTTCTCTCTCTGGGGGTAAACCTGTCATTTCTTTCGGAAATACTTCCGGAAATTCTTTCACCACTTCAATGTTCTCTATCCCTTCCTCCACTTCTGTTTGAATGGAGAAAAACACCATGTACGCAAGACAACCATGATGAACAGGCTTTTCATCTTGTACTATAGACAACAATTGTGGTCTACTATGACTCATAGAGTCATCCGCAAGAGAGATAGTCTTCCTCTTGCAGTCAAGGATGATGTCATTAGCTGACAACCAATCCATTCCTATTATTACATCGATACCCTTCGTGGGTAAACAAACAAGGTCTATATTTGAGATCCTATTATCAATCTCAATCGTACAATTTAAGCAAGCCCTAGAAGTTTTTACTGAAGCTCCCGCCGGTGTAGAAATAATCATATAATAAGGCAATTCACTCACTCTTAAATTCAATCGAGGCACACAGTCGTATGATATAAAAGAGTGTGTGGCACCAGAATCAAATAAGGCTTCTACTTCAAGACCTTGGAGTTTGAGGATACCTTTAATCAGATTTGGTGAAGCACTTGCCTCCTGATGTGATAGTGCAAACACTTTCCCTGGCACTGCAGTTCTAGCATCCTTGGCTCCTCGAGGCTCCTCCTCACAAAATCTGGAAATGTGTCCTGGCTTTCCACAGTTGAAACACGTCACACATGGTCCTTGGTGTATTCTTCCACACTTGGCACACATCTGATTGTTGGCGGTGCTTGCAGCAGGAGCTGTGGATCCCCTATATGAACTCTGACCTCCACTGAAGTGACTCCTTTGAGGTCCTTTGAATTGACTCCTCGGTGTTCTGCTGAAATGACTTCTTTGGGGTCCAGTAAAATAACTCCTCGATGGTCCACCAAAGTGATTTCTGGATGGTTGGCTAAACCGCGTATTCACATTACTGAAGTTGTGACTCTGCTTCTTAGTAACTCCTCCCGTTGGTCTCATGAGGTGTGTAGATCTGGCCTGAAAACCCTTCATCTTCTCAGCTTCCTCTTCTCGTTTGTTCCTTGCTATCGTGCGCAGTTTGTCGCATATTTCTTCAAAATCCCTTGTTTCATCAAGGAACGGTGATAGAGCTGTTTTTAGGTCTGGTCTAGCTTTTTCAACCAATCGAGCACTCAACCATTTAGAGTTGTTCTGTGAATATCCACAGAATTTAGACAACTCTAAAAAGCGAGTAATAAATTCGTCTTCATGTAATTCCCCTTGCCTGAATGTGAGGAATTCAGTTTCTTTCTCTATTCTGATTGAAGGGGAAAAGTAATAATTTTCGAACTTTTCCTTAAACTCTTCCCACGTCATCTCAGCATTTCCTTTTGTTTTGGTGCTTTCCCACCATTCTTCAGCTGCTTTCTGCAACAATTGTTCAGCAACCATCACCTTTTGTTGTGAGCTAATCTCGATAACTCTGAAAATCTTTTCTACACGCTTCAGCCACTCCAGTGCTGCAATCGGATCTAGCTTCCCCTCGAACATCGGTGGAGTAAACTTCCGAAATTTTTCCCAAACCTCAGTAATAGGTAAGGGATGATACTGAGAATGAGAACCGCTACTACCTCCATCTTCAGTACGAGAATAACTTCCTCCCCTAGATTGATGGTCAGAAGGTGTGACTTCCAGAGCCTTCTCCTTTCCTTCCTTACCACCTTGGCCTCTTCCTTTTGCTAGTTCATCCTCGTGTCTATTCACTTTCTCCCTCATCTCCAAGATGACGTCTCGTAATTCTGCCAAAAGGGCATTGTTATCCTGAGGATGGGAACCATCTTGATGCGGAGGGAGACCTCTTTGGGATGAGGCAGGGGTTGAATTAGTTCTTCGAGTTCTTGCCATTATCTCCTCCTATGATTAATACTATAAGGACACTAAACAAATAAAATAGCTAAATAAATTCTAAATCTAACAAAGGGAAGTGCTCATGTTATGATATTTAATTTGCCACGAACTTTTTAAAAATTTTTTTTTAAAGAAATCACTTTAGAAAATAAACAAAATTGCCATGGAACCTTTAGCTCTGATACCAAAAATGTAACACCTCATTTTCATCACCAAAAACTCGGTCAAAATATTGAAAATACCTTCAAAAGAGTTCAACAATATCCAAATCTTTTTACAATGTTACCATTTCGAATAAAACCCGTAATACATAATCAGAATAAATTCCAGAAAATATTTCAGAGTTTAATACAAAACGGAAGTCTTAGGTTCATGGCAAATAAAATAACATAACATAATCTATTGGAGATCAAAAGAGCTTCCAGAGCTCACTCCATAGGTGCCTTCCCTTGCTCTCTACTAGAATAATCACCTGAAAAATGTTAATATGGGATGAGATTTCACGTCTCAGTAACTACTGAATATTTCTACCTTACACGAGCAAATTACATATGACAAAAATAAAAGGTAATATAATGTGAATTTAATATACTCAGATATTTTTAGATATACCGTTGTTCACATCAAATGCCTTTACAAAATACTCATCATTCTTTATTGAATAATTCAGAAATGCACTATGCAGTATGCAGCCTCCCTTATATCCCCTTCCAACCGTATACCGCTGACTGGAACCATAGGCTAACATATAGTCCAATAGAAACTCATTCATTTGACTGGATGGTTTCAAGCTCACCAAAACTTAAGATACACCCGGCCAAAGGTATAGAGCTTAAATCTGGACTATGGCTCCCCTCCTTTAAAATAACAACTAAGGAGGTGTCACATGTCCCACATCTCCAATGAAATCCCGGCCAGAGGAAAACATGGAAGATGGGGCCCTGAAAAGTACCATCCACTGTGCACCGAGTGGTGGCATAAACAATTCTTATCATTCAATTCCCTCCTTACTCCACCCATCACATTACAACCGCCATGATGAATGTATTTACTCAAAAATAATGCATTATTATACCATTATATACATTGATATGCGTATTTATGAATAGTAAAATACTATGCGTATCTGTGAATAGTAAAATACGGTATATACATGAATAGTAAAATGAATAGTACATACGGTATGTATACGTGAATAGTAAAAATGAATAGTAAATACGGTATACGTGAATAGTAACATGAATAGTAAATACGGTATACGTGAATAGTAACATGAATAGTAAATACGATATACGTGAATAGTAAAATGAATAGTAAATACGGTATACGTGAATAGTAAATGTGAATAGTAAATACGGTATACGTGAATAGTAACGTACGTATAAATAGTATCTCTGCAGATTTGCAAATCAAAGTTCCCACACCAGATCTTAAAACCATAAATATTTTCTAAATATTCTTGCCAAAATAAACAAACAAATTTATAATCATACATAATTCACAAGTATAAGGAAGAATATTCAGAGTTACCTGTTACTTGCTAATACCCGAATCACCAACCAGCTATTATAACTCTCAAGCAAATATCTCTACTCTCTCTCTCTCTCTACCTCTCTCTATGGCTCTTAGAAGTTGTGAAGAATGAAATGAAATGGAAGGTCTATTTATAGTTGGAAAATGGGTCTTTAAGTGTAATTTTCGTCTCTGGGTCGTTTTACGTAATTTTCCTAAAAACTAAAAAAAATCTCCCCGTGACTCAGCCCCGTGAACCTTTTAAAAAGAATTTTAATAATATTTTAATATTTTAAATAATAAAATAAAATAATAATAATATAATATTATTATAATTAATATTAAGTGGGTCCCGCGGCCAAATTTTTTCAAAGTTCACGAGAAAGTTTGTCACTCACGGGAAAGTTTGCAGAGAATTATTTTGGCCGTGGGTCCCGCATGAATAGTAAATACGTATTTAGGAATAGTAAATACCGTATTTTTAAATAGTAAATACGTATTTGTGAATAGTGAACACTATTCATATTTCACAAATTTCAAGTATTAAATACGTATTTGCGAATAACATATATATATATATTTTTTTTAAATACGTATTTGTAAATAGTAAAAACGTATACGTGAATAGTAAATACTATTCACGGGGTCCACAAAATACTGATTTCAAATTTATCACTTTCCAAAAATAGAGCCTACTAGTCTTCCCAAAATAGGTTTATGTTCAAGATATTAGATTCAAAATTCAGGATGTTACAAGCGGTATACGGTTGGAAGGGGATATAAGGGAGGCTGCATACTGCATAGTGCATTTCTGAATTATTCAATAAAGAATGATGAGTATTTTGTAAAGGCATTTGATGTGAACAACGGTATATCTAAAAATATCTGAGTATATTAAATTCACATTATATTACCTTTTATTTTTGTCATATGTAATTTGCTCGTGTAAGGTAGAAATATTCAGTAGTTACTGAGACGTGGAATCTCATCCCATATTAACATTTTTCAGGTGATTATTCTAGTAGAGAGCAAGGGAAGGCACCTATGGAGTGAGCTCTGGAAGCTCTTTTGATCTCCAATAGATTATGTTATGTTATTATATTTGCCATGAACCTAAGACTTCCGTTTTGTATTAAACTCTGAAATATTTTCTGGAATTTATTCTGATTATGTATTACGGGTTTTATTCGAAATGGTAACATTGTAAAAGGATTTGGATATTGTTGAACTCTTTTGAAGGTATTTTCAATATTTTGACCGAGTTTTTGGTGATGAAAATGAGGTGTTACATTTTTGGTATCAGAGCTAAAGGTTCCATGGCAATTTTGTTTATTTTCTAAAGTGATTTCTTTAAAAAAAAATTTAAAAAAAGTTCGTGGCAAATTAAATATCATAACATGAGCACTTCCCTTTGTTAGATTTAGAATTTATTTAGCTATTTTTATTTGTTTAGTGTCCTTATAGTATTAATCATAGGAGGAGATAATGGCAAGAACTCGAAGAACTAATTCAACCTCTGCTCCATCCCAAAGAAGTCTCCCTCCGCATCAAGATGGTCCCTATCCTCAGGATAACAATGCCCTTTTGGCAGAGTTACGAGACGTCATCCTGGAGATGAGAGAGAAAGTGAATAGACACGAGGATGAACTAGCAAAAGGAAGAGGCCAAGGTGGCAAGGAAGGAAAGGAGAAGGCTTTGGAAGTCACACCTTCTGACCATCAATCTAGGGGAGGAAGTCATTCTCGCACTGAAGATGGAGGTAGTAACGGTTCTCATTCTCAGTATCATCCCTTACCTATTACTGAGGTTTGGGAAAAATTTCGGAAGTTTACTCCACCGATGTTCGAGGGGAAGCTAGATCCGATTGCAGCACTGGAGTGGCTGAAGCGTGTAGAAAAGATTTTCAGAGTTATCGAGATTAGCTCACAACAAAAGGTGATGGTTGCTGAACAATTGTTGCAGAAAGCAGCTGAAGAATGGTGGGAAAGCACCAAAACAAAAGGAAATGCTGAGATGACGTGGGAAGAGTTTAAGGAAAAGTTCGAAAATTATTACTTTTCCCCTTCAATCAGAATAGAGAAAGAAACTGAATTCCTCACATTCAGGCAAGGGGAATTACATGAAGACGAATTTATTACTCGCTTTTTAGAGTTGTCTAAATTCTGTGGATATTCACAGAACAACTCTAAATGGTTGAGTGCTCGATTGGTTGAAAAAGCTAGACCAGACCTAAAAACAGCTCTATCACCGTTCCTTGATGAAACAAGGGATTTTGAAGAAATATGCGACAAACTGCGCACGATAGCAAGGAACAAACGAGAAGAGGAAGCTGAGAAGATGAAGGGTTTTCAGGCCAGATCTACACACCTCATGAGACCAACGGGAGGAGTTACTAAGAAGCAGAGTCACAACTTCAGTAATGTGAATACGCGGTTTAGCCAACCATCCAGAAATCACTTTGGTGGACCATCGAGGAGTTATTTTACTGGACCCCAAAGAAGTCATTTCAGCAGACCACCGAGGAGTCAATTCAAAGGACCTCAAAGGAGTCACTTCAGTGGAGGTCAGAGTTCATATAGGGGATCCACAGCTCCTGTTGCAAGCACCGCTAACAATCAGATGTGTGCCAAGTGTGGAAGAATACACCAAGGACCATGTGTGACGTGTTTCAACTGTGGAAAGCCAGGACACATTTCCAGATTTTGTGAGGAGGAGCCTCGAGGAGCCAAGGATGCTAGAACTGCAGTGCCAGGGAAAGTGTTTGCACTATCACATCAGGAGGCAAGTGCTTCACCAAATCTGATTAAAGGTATCCTCAAACTCCAAGGTCTTGAAGTAGAAGCCTTATTTGATTCTGGTGCCACACACTCTTTTATATCATACGACTGTGTGCCTCGATTGAATTTAAGTGAGTGAATTGCCTTATTATATGATTATTTCTACACCGGCGGGAGCTTCAGTAAAAACTTCTAGGGCTTGCTTAAATTGTACGATTGAGATTGATAATAGGATCTCAAATATAGACCTTGTTTGTTTACCCACGAAGGGTATCGATGTAATAATAGGAATGGATTGGTTGTCAGCTAATGACATCATCCTTGACTGCAAGAGGAAGACTATCTCTCTTGCGGATGACTCTATGAGTCATAGTAGACCACAATTGTTGTCTATAGTACAAGATGAAAAGCCTGTTCATCATGGTTGTCTTGCGTACATGGTGTTTTTCTCCATTCAAGCAGAAGTGGAGGAAGGGATAGAGAACATTGAAGTGGTGAAAGAATTTCCGGAAGTATTTCCGAAAGAAATGACAGGTTTACCCCCAGAGAGAGAAGTAGAATTTTCTATTGATCTCGTACCTGGAACAGAACCTATATCTAAAGCTCCTTACCGAATGTCTCCATCGGAACTAGCAGAATTGAAGAAGCAGATCGAAGAATTGTTAGAAAAGGGTTTTATCAGACCCAGTGTATCTCCTTGGGGATCGCCCGTACTCTTTGTGAAGAAGAAAGATGGGAGCCTGAGACTATGCATTGACTATCGCCAGTTGAATAAAGTGACTATAAAGAATAAATATCCTTTACCCAGGATCGACGATCTACTTGATCAGTTGAAGGGAGCATCCATATTCTCCAAGATCGACCTCAGATCAGGTTATCACCAACTGAGAGTCAAAGCTGAAGATGTCTCAAAAACTGCATTCAGAACTAGATATGGCCATTATGAATTTCTTGTTATGCCATTTGGGCTAACAAATGCTCCAGCAGTATTCATGGATTACATGAATAGAATTTTCCGACCATATCTAGATAAATTTGTAGTGGTTTTCATTGACGACATCCTTATCTACTCTAAGGATGAAGAAGAGCATAAAGAGCACCTTAGAATCGTGCTACAAGTGTTGAAGGAGCACAAGCTCTATGCGAAACTGTCTAAGTGCGAATTTTGGTTGAAGGAAGTAAAATTCCTAGGCCATGTCGTATCGGCTGAAGGTGTTGCAGTGGACCATACTAAAGTTGAAGCAGTTCTCCAATGGGAACGACCAAAGTCCGTGACTGAGATCAGGAGTTTTCTAGGTCTAGCTGGCTATTATAGGAGATTTATCAAGGGCTTTTCGCAAATAGCTATGCCTTTGACTAAGTTAACAAGGAAGGGTCAACCATTTGTATGGGACGAAAAGTGTGAAGCAGCTTTCCAAAATTTGAAGACTAAGTTGACTACGGCACCAGTACTTATAATTCCAGATCCTGCTCAGACCTTTACTTTGTACACAGATGCTTCCAAGAAAGGTCTTGGGTGTGTATTAATGCAAAATGGTAGGGTAGTAGCTTATGCTTCTCGACAGTTAAGGCCACATGAAGGGAATTATCCTACTCACGACTTAGAACTGGCAGCAGTAGTGTTTGCTCTGAAGATTTGGAGGCACCACCTCTACGGTTCAAAGTTCGAGGTTTATAGTGACCACAAAAGTCTGAAGTACCTGTTCGACCAAAAGGAGCTCAACATGCGACAGAGGAGATGGATGGAGTTTATCAAGGACTACGACTTCGAATTGAAGTATCATCCAGGAAAGGCGAACGTTGTAGCAGATGCCTTAAGTAGAAAGACAATCCATGTAGCCCAGATGATGATCAGAGAACATAAATTGCTCGAGGAGATACCAAGTACATCTATTGATGTAATGTCAGGTTTGGTCGCTACCATGGAAGCATTAACTATTGAAAGCACAATTTGGAAAGAGATTAAATTCGCTCAGCTCGAAGATGAGTATCTATTAAACGTGAGGGAAGATATTGAAGAAGGAAAAGAATCGAAATTTGGGATCGATAGAGATGGGATATTAAGGTATAAAGGAAAAGTGTGCATACCTAATGATGGAGAAATAAAAAAGCTCATACTAGAGGAGGCACATCGGAGTAAATACACTATCCATCCCGGAGCAACCAAGATGTATCATGATCTCAAGCGGAATTGGTGGTGGCGATGTAACGCCTCATTTTCAATACCAAAATCTTGGCCAAAATATTAGTAACACCTCCAAATATAGGATATTCAACACTCAAAAACATATTTACAATATGGCCAAAGGTAGAAATCCATTTATACAGAGCCAAAATAAATCCAATAAATAAGAGTTATTTTAAAATGCGGAAGTCTTTTAGGTTCATGGCAAATAAAATAACACAACATAAACTAAAGGAGTACAGAAGAGCCTACAAAGCTCACTCCATGGGTGCATTCCCTTGATCTCTACTAAGTTATTCACCTGAAAAATGATAATATGGGGTGAGATTACACATCTCAGTAACTACTGAATATTTCCACCGCATACAAGTAAATAATGTATGACAAAAAGGCATAAACTTATTTCATAAATATAAATATATACCATACTTTCTCTTACAAAGATTATTTGTAAAAGTAGTTATCAATACAATAATAAAATATGACTTTATATATATAAATATATTTTTCAGAAGTTCTCATCATATGTCTTTACAAATCATTCATCAGTCTATCAAATCCTTGATCTGTTCAGAAATGCATTATGCAGTATGCAGCCTCCCTTATACCACCTCCATCCGTATACCGCTGACTGGAGCCATAGGCTAACACATAGTCCAATAGAAACTTATTCATTTGACTGAATTGTTCCAAGCTCACCAAATCATAAGATACACCCGGCCAAAGGTATAGAGCTTAAATCTGGACTATGGCTCCCCTCCTTTAAAATAACTAAGGAGGTGTCACATGTCCCACAACTCCAATGAAATCCCGGCCAGAGGAAAACATGGAAGATGGGGCCCTGAAACAAGTACCAACCACTGTGCACCGAGTGGTGGAATAAATCATTCTTATCATTCAAATCCCTCCTTACTCCACCCATCATAATACAACCGCCATGATGAATATGTTCACTCAAAATAATGCATTATTATACCATAAAGTTTTATACATCAATATGTGTATTTATGAATAGTAAATACTATGCGTATCTGTGAATAGTAAAATACTATGTGTATATGTGAATAGTAAAATACGGTATATATACATGAATAGTACATACGGTATGTATACGTGAATAGTAAATACGGTATGTATACGTGAATAGTATTATGAATAGTAAATACAGTATACGTGAATAGTAAATGTGAATAGTAAAATGAATAGTAAATACGGTATACGTGAATAGTAAAATGAATAGTAAATACGGTATACGTGAATAGTAACGTACGTATAAATAGTACCTCTGCAGATTTGGAAATCAAAGTTCCCACACCAGATCTTAAAACCATAAATATTTTCTAAATATTCTTGCCAAAATAGTAAACAAACAAATTTATAATCATACATAATTCACAAGTATAAGGAAGAATATTCAGAGTTACCTGTTACTTGCTAATACCCGAATCACCAACCAGCTATTATAAGACTCTCCAGCAAATATCTCTCTACTCTCTCTCTACCTCTCTCTATGGCTCTTAGAAGTTGTGAAGAATGAAATGAAATGGAAGGTCTATTTATAGTTGGAAAATGGGTCTTTAACTGTAATTTTCGTCTCTGGGTCGTTTTACGTAATTTTCCCAAAATTATAAAAAGAAATCTTCCCGTGACTCAGTAGCCGCCCCGTGAACCTTTTAAAAAGAATTTTAACAATTTTTTTAATATTTTTAAATAATAAAATAAAATAATAATAATATAATATTATTATAATTAATATTAAGTGGGTCCCGCGGCCAATTTTTCAAAGTTCACAAGAAAGTTTGACACTCACGGGAAAGTTTGCAGAGAATTATTTTGGCCGTGGGTCCCGCATGAATAGTAAATACGTATTTAGGAATAGTAAATACCGTATTTTTAAATAGTAAATACGTATTTGTGAATAGTGAACACTATTCATATTTCACAAATTTCAAGTATTAAATACGTATTTGCGAATAACATATATATTTTTTTAAATACGTATTTGTAAATAGTAAAAACGTATACATGAATAGTAAATACTATTCATGGGTCCCACAAAATACTGATTTCAAATTTATCACTTTCCGAAAATAGAGCTTAGTAGTCTTCCAAAAATAGACTTATTCTCAAGACTTTAGGTCCAAAATTCAGGATGTTACATTTCTCCCCTCCTAAAAAAAAATTTGTCCCCAAAATTTTGTAATATGGTAAGAATTCTAACCTATTTAAATAAATGTGGATAAGCTTGTCGCATGCTCTCCTCCGTTTCCTAAGTAGCATCTCCAGGAGCCATTCCTTTACACACAACCTTTACAAGCTAATAGCCTTGTTCCTCAATTGCTTATCCCCCGCATCAACAATCCGCTCCGACTCAGCTTTATATATCATATTATCCCTAAGTCCTATCTCTTTCCCAAACATGCTCACCAAGCACACAACACAATTTTCGTTCATCTTGTACCCAAAGTAATATTCAGACACAGGATCCACTAGTTCCTTATTTGAGCGCTTGGTTACACTGGCCTCACAGGCCAGTTCATTCTTCCTTTCTGCTTATTTCATTGTATTACCACGACACTGGATATTCAGATCTTACAGCTTAAGAAGTTACCCTCAGGCCATAATAACCACAACATGATATAATCTGATTATTCTGCCAACCTTAAGATAAACTTTAGACATACAGGTCTAATGTTACCATGATAGGCAACAAACACAATACTAGGCACATAAGTCTTATAGCCTAGAGATACCACCATATGCAAACTAGCTCAACGGGTCTTACCGCTTCAAGCCTCTGCTCGTCTATCCTATACCCGTGCTTCCTCAATTCAAGTTTAAGAAAACACTTACTTACTAAATCTAGCTTTCACCAATGGCAAGTAATTCAAAAACAAGTACATTTGGCAAGATTCCGCAAACTAAGTATATCCACAACAGTTTCCAACCTCTTCTAGCTTGTACACCTTCCACCACAATCATAATGTAAAAGTCAATTCTTATTCTGATTTCGCAAGGATTCATTCCATGAGACATCATAGTTTATAAATGTCGATTACAAACTGGTCTTAAATCCTGTTGTAAATATTGCGTAAAAATTTCCAAACACAGCAAGTGCATTGGTAAGTTCAAAATTCAAATACTCAGGGACCTAGCAACTATTTTAAATAGTCACCAACTCCGAATACATTCCAGGTTCCAACTTATTCTACTCAACTCATCCATGAAACACTCAATTCATTATTTCTAAAGAAAGATTCTATTATCAAGATCATTTCCTATGCTAGTTAAACAGTTGGCAATCTCTGAACACCTTATACATGTTGGTATCACATTTTGTTCCCTATTTCTCTCAAATCAATTAATACCATATTCTAATATCTCAATTTATTCAATCAATTCAGTCTCCTAAAGAATCAATACAACTGTTAAGTTGAACTGTTATATTACATTTCTACTAGTAGCAACCCTCTAGATCCCCTACCAACTTTCAGATTCATCATCCTATTTCTAAAACCCCGATTATTCATACTAGATTCATCATACTCCATAGCTTATATCATTTAAGAACTATCCTCAAACTTTGCCCAAAAATGATAATTGTCAAATTACAAATCAACTCTTAGAACTTCAATATCAGCAAGACAGAGATATCATGTGTCCTCAATAATATCCATAGAACATTCATGTTTTCACAATTCCTAGACTAAGATTTAAAACATTCAAATATTATTCTCACAACCTCAGCATTGTTCACATGATTCGAATTCAATCCTTAGTATCTCAAAGACATATACTAAATATCATCTGTTCCTCTCATAGTTATCTATTAATCACACCCAAATAACATACTAATATTATAACATAAATCACCGGATTTCATACTTTCATAATTAGACATACTATCTTAACTCAGATTGAATTCAAGTCTATTCTCAAATATTCCCAGACATCAATAGTCAAGCTTACAATTTGATTCTTATAACCTCAACATCAACTGATAATTCGTGTTGCCCCAAAAATACCCATTATACATACTAAGATCATGATTCACAATTCCTAATCTAATTCTTGGATTATATAAAGACTATCTACAACCTCAGCAGTATTCACAAGGTTCTAATTCTACCTCAACCTGCAATATCACAAAGGCTCATTTCGTTCTTAAGTTCTATTTCAGCTTAGATTAAATTAAAGCCTATCCTCAACATTTACTATATTCATTCTAACATCTTACTGGCATTCCTAAGGATCACCATTTCATACCTTTCCATCGATCTTCCAACATGTTTATCCAAAAACCTTAGTCTTTGAATTATCTGTGACAAATTCATAGAGTTCTTCGGATACTCAGAGAGTGAAGTATGCTCTCGGGTTAATTGGCACAACTCATCATCATTTCAAATCTTCGGATTCTCTCCGGTTCATCTAATATTATTAGAAAGTCACCCTTCCCAAGATTACTATCACCTTAGCACGCTTACGCTTAAAATCCTATTTTTAAATGTCAATTCCGACATCTTGAGTCAGCTGCACATCCAAGACAGATTTCTTAGATAAATGCGCGTATAAACGTCCAAACTTAATTTCTTGAAAACACAGCTAGCAATAAATGCCATAGCGATTTCTGTCTGCAAAGGTCTAGGAAACTGCGACCCCTAACGGTGGCTAGGGTGCACTAGGGTGCGGTGCCATAAAATTTCCGCATAACAACAAAGTCTGCATAATTATAAGCCAGCGACAGATGAGAATCCAATGCTATAAAGGAAAATGCACATGTTATGATATTTAATTTGCCATGACCTCAAAATTTTTATTTAGAAAACTGATAGGAAATTTACAGATTGGCCAGAACCTTTGCTCTGATACCAAAAATGTAACGCCTCATTTTCAATACCAAAATCTTGGCCAAAATATTAGTAACACCTCCAAATATAGGATATTCAACACTCAAAAACATATTTACAATATGGCCAAAGGTAGAAATCCATTTATACAGAGCCAAAATAAATCCAATAAATAAGAGTTATTTTAAAATGCGGAAGTCTTTTAGGTTCATGGCAAATAAAATAACACAACATAAACTAAAGGAGTACAGAAGAGCCTACAAAGCTCACTCCATGGGTGCATTCCCTTGATCTCTACTAAGTTATTCACCTGAAAAATGATAATATGGGGTGAGATTACACATCTCAGTAACTACTGAATATTTCCACCGCATACAAGTAAATAATGTATGACAAAAAGGCATAAACTTATTTCATAAATATAAATATATACCATACTTTCTCTTACAAAGATTATTTGTAAAAGTAGTTATCAATACAATAATAAAATATGACTTTATATATATAAATATATTTTTCAGAAGTTCTCATCATATGTCTTTACAAATCATTCATCAGTCTATCAAATCCTTGATCTGTTCAGAAATGCATTATGCAGTATGCAGCCTCCCTTATACCACCTCCATCCGTATACCGCTGACTGGAGCCATAGGCTAACACATAGTCCAATAGAAACTTATTCATTTGACTGAATTGTTCCAAGCTCACCAAATCATAAGATACACCCGGCCAAAGGTATAGAGCTTAAATCTGGACTATGGCTCCCCTCCTTTAAAATAACTAAGGAGGTGTCACATGTCCCACAACTCCAATGAAATCCCGGCCAGAGGAAAACATGGAAGATGGGGCCCTGAAACAAGTACCAACCACTGTGCACCGAGTGGTGGAATAAATCATTCTTATCATTCAAATCCCTCCTTACTCCACCCATCATAATACAACCGCCATGATGAATATGTTCACTCAAAATAATGCATTATTATACCATAAAGTTTTATACATCAATATGTGTATTTATGAATAGTAAATACTATGCGTATCTGTGAATAGTAAAATACTATGTGTATATGTGAATAGTAAAATACGGTATATATACATGAATAGTACATACGGTATGTATACGTGAATAGTAAATACGGTATGTATACGTGAATAGTATTATGAATAGTAAATACAGTATACGTGAATAGTAAATGTGAATAGTAAAATGAATAGTAAATACGGTATACGTGAATAGTAAAATGAATAGTAAATACGGTATACGTGAATAGTAACGTACGTATAAATAGTACCTCTGCAGATTTGGAAATCAAAGTTCCCACACCAGATCTTAAAACCATAAATATTTTCTAAATATTCTTGCCAAAATAGTAAACAAACAAATTTATAATCATACATAATTCACAAGTATAAGGAAGAATATTCAGAGTTACCTGTTACTTGCTAATACCCGAATCACCAACCAGCTATTATAAGACTCTCCAGCAAATATCTCTCTACTCTCTCTCTACCTCTCTCTATGGCTCTTAGAAGTTGTGAAGAATGAAATGAAATGGAAGGTCTATTTATAGTTGGAAAATGGGTCTTTAACTGTAATTTTCGTCTCTGGGTCGTTTTACGTAATTTTCCCAAAATTATAAAAAGAAATCTTCCCGTGACTCAGTAGCCGCCCCGTGAACCTTTTAAAAAGAATTTTAACAATTTTTTTAATATTTTTAAATAATAAAATAAAATAATAATAATATAATATTATTATAATTAATATTAAGTGGGTCCCGCGGCCAATTTTTCAAAGTTCACAAGAAAGTTTGACACTCACGGGAAAGTTTGCAGAGAATTATTTTGGCCGTGGGTCCCGCATGAATAGTAAATACGTATTTAGGAATAGTAAATACCGTATTTTTAAATAGTAAATACGTATTTGTGAATAGTGAACACTATTCATATTTCACAAATTTCAAGTATTAAATACGTATTTGCGAATAACATATATATTTTTTTAAATACGTATTTGTAAATAGTAAAAACGTATACATGAATAGTAAATACTATTCATGGGTCCCACAAAATACTGATTTCAAATTTATCACTTTCCGAAAATAGAGCTTAGTAGTCTTCCAAAAATAGACTTATTCTCAAGACTTTAGGTCCAAAATTCAGGATGTTACAGGCGAGGCATGAAGAAAGATGTGACTGACTTTGTCACTTGTTGTTTGACTTGTCAGAAAGTCAAGATCGAACATCGGAAACCTCCTGGATTATTAAAGAATTTGGATATCCCAGAGTGGAAATGGGACAGCATCTCTATGGATTTCATCATGGGGCTTCCTCTAACGACATCCGGACATAATGCCATTTGGGTAATTGTTGATAGGTTAACTAAGTCAGCTCATTTTCTAGCAATTGCAGCAGAATACTCATTGGAGAGACTAGCAAAGATCTACATGAAGGAGATTGTCAGATTGCATGGGATACCGAATAGCATCGTATCTGATCGTGATCCACGATTCACTTCACGATTTTGGAAAGCATTGCAGAATGCTATGGGAACTCGGATGAGTTATAGTACCGCTTATCATCCTCAAACTGACGGGCAGACTGAGAGGACTATTCAAACTCTGGAAGACATGTTGCGGGCTTGTGCAATCGAACTAAAAGGAAGTTGGGACGATCATCTTCATCTTGCGGAGTTTGCATATAACAATAGTTATCACTCCAGCATTGAGATGGCACCTTATGAGGCTTTGTATGGAAGAAAGTGTAGATCTCCTATTTGTTGGACGGAATTGAATGAGCGAATTTTAATAGGTCCAGAACTTGTGGACGAGACGACTCAAAAGATTAAGGTGATTCAACAGAAACTTCTCACTGCTCAGAGTCGACAGAAGAGTTATGCTGACAAGAGAAGACGACCGTTGGAGTTCATGGTGGGCGAACATGTATTCTTAAGAGTCACACCAATGACTGGCATTGGTAGAGCAATACGAGCAAAGAAGCTTTCACCTCGTTTTATGGGTCCTTATGAGATTTTGGAGAAAGTTGGACCAGTAGCTTACAGAATTGCATTACCTCCACAGCTTGCGAACCTTCATGATGTCTTTCATGTATCGCAACTGAAGAAATACCAACCGGATCCTTCCCACATTATAGAAGTAGAAGAGGTAGAACTCAAGGATAACATGACGTATAAAGCCGAGCCGGAGCGGATTGTTGATGCAAGGGACAAGCAATTAAGAAACAAGACCATTAGACTTGTAAAGGTCGAGTGGAAAGGAA
This sequence comes from Acacia crassicarpa, assembly GCA_034222035.1. NCBI lineage: Eukaryota > Viridiplantae > Streptophyta > Magnoliopsida > Fabales > Fabaceae > Acacia > Acacia crassicarpa. The sequence goes on along the minus strand of JAWXYG010000002.1, from coordinate 62,851,461 downwards.
TGGTTCCCGGAGATGCTACTTGGGAAACGGAGGAGAGCATGCGACAAACCTATCCTCATTTATTTAAATAGGTTAGAATTCTTATTATAGCAAAATTTTGAGGACAAAATTTTCTTTTAGGAGGGGAGAAATGTAACATCTTGAATTTTTAAATCTGATATCTTGAACATAAACCTATTTTGGAAAGACTAGTAGGCTCTATTTTCAGAAAGTGATAAATTTGAAATCAGTATTTTGCGGGACCCACGGCCAAAAATAATTCTCTGCAAACTTTCTCGTGAAGTTTGAAAAAAATGGCCGCGGGACCCACTCAATAATAATTTATTATTTAAATAATATTATATTATAATAATAAAATAATATATATTAAAATATTATTAAAATTTTTAAAAAAAAAAGTTCACGGGGCGGCTGAAGAAGTCACGGGAAAGTTTCATTTTATAATTTTGGGAAAATTACGTAAAACGACCCAGAGACGAAAATTACACTTAAAGACCCATTTTCCAACTATAAATAGACCTTCCATTTCATTTCATTCTTCACAACTTCTAAGAGCCTTAGAGAGAGGTAGAGAGAGAGAGAGAGTAGAGAGATATTTGCTTGAGAGTTATAATAGCTGGTTGGTGATTCGGGTATTAGCAAGTAACAGGTAACTCTGAATATTCTTCCTTATACTTGTGAATTATGTATGATTATAAATTTGTTTGTTTACTATTTTGGCAAGAATATTTAGAAAATATTTATGGTTTTAAGATCTGGTGTGGGAACTTTGACTTGCAAATCTGTAGAGGTACTATTTATACGTACGTTACTATTCACATATACCGTATTTACTATTCATTTTACTATTCATGTATACTGTATTTACTATTCATTTTTACTATTCACGTATACCGTATTTACTATTCATGTTACTATTCACGTATACCGTATTTACTATTCATGTTACTATTCACGTATACCGTATTTACTATTCATGTTACTATTCACGTATACTGTATTTACTATTGTTACTATTCACGTATACCGTATTTACTACTCATTTTACTATTCATGTATATACCGTATTTTACTATTCATAAATACGCATATCAATGTATATAATGGTATAATAATGCATTATTTTTGAGTAAATACATTCATCATGGCGGTTGTAATGTGATGGGTGGAGTAAGGAGGGAATTGAATGATAAGAATTGTTTATGCCACCACTCGGTGCACAGTGGATGGTACTTTTCAGGGCCCCATCTTCCATGTTTTCCTCTGGCCGGGATTTCATTGGAGATGTGGGACATGTGACACCTCCTTAGTTGTTATTTTAAAGGAGGGGAGCCATAGTCCAGATTTAAGCTCTATACCTTTGGCCGGGTGTATCTTAAGATTTGGTGAGCTTGAAACCATCCAGTCAAATGAATGAGTTTCTATTGGACTATATGTTAGCCTATGGTTCCAGTCAGCGGTATACGGTTGGAAGGGGATATAAGGGAGGCTGCATACTGCATAGTGCATTTCTGAATTATTCAATAAAGAATGATGAGTATTTTGTAAAGGCATTTGATGTGAACAACGGTATATCTAAAAATATCTGAGTATATTAAATTCACATTATATTACCTTTTATTTTTGTCATATGTAATTTGCTCGTGTAAGGTAGAAATATTCAGTAGTTACTGAGACGTGGAATCTCATCCCATATTAACATTTTTCAGGTGATTATTCTAGTAGAGAGCAAGGGAAGGCACCTATGGAGTGAGCTCTGGAAGCTCTTTTGATCTCCAATAGATTATGTTATGTTATTATATTTGCCATGAACCTAAGACTTCCGTTTTGTATTAAACTCTGAAATATTTTCTGGAATTTATTCTGATTATGTATTACGGGTTTTATTCGAAATGGTAACATTGTAAAAGGATTTGGATATTGTTGAACTCTTTTGAAGGTATTTTCAATATTTTGACCGAGTTTTTGGTGATGAAAATGAGGTGTTACATGTATCATGTATTTACCACATTTTAGATATCTATATTCATTTTTGCTAAATTAATCTTGTGCTGGCACGTGTGTCTAGGATTTGGTCCATCAACAAGTCTCAACAAATAAAAATGTTAAGGTTTAAAAATACCCATAAACTTTTACTAAAAGTACATCAAAGTGTCAAACTTTATATAGTTTTTAGAAGTACAAAAATACTTCTAAACATTTAAAATAGGAGAAAAATACAACCATTAAGTTAAACCTAACATCATTACTTTTTATACCAGTCACCAATTATATATGATGCTAGATGCATTTTTGATAAAATCTCATGAGTATTTTTTCATTTTAACCCACAAATAAATTACATTATTACGTCATGCTTGTGTATTCCGAGTGTACTGTACCGCCCACTTCTAATTCAATTATTTTAATTTTCAGGCGCCCATGAACTTTCCCATCCCCTTCCTCTCTGGACCTTTCCTGCTGTAAATCATTTTCATCCATATTAATTTCAACTTATACATATATAACCTTACCATTAATTTTTCCCAATTATATTATATAAATAGCTTCCTTAGTCATTTATCTTAAGTCATCTCATGTCATGTCCGGCCCACTCCTGCACGCATATAAATGAATTTCACAATCTCTGATCTCTTTTTTTTAATACAGAAAGAGGAGGGGAAACCCTCAAGCAATACCACTACAATACACTATATCTCCTTTGTCCTTTTCCAGAACAGCAGCTAATCCATCGAAAGCAGTGTGAAACTGATGCAAGCCCGGCCAAGCGTCAAAAGCTTGCTTTGCAACATAGTCTGCGGCCATGTTGGCTTCACGTGGGATCCATCGCAGTTGCACCTCCCAGTTTCGTCCTAGCATAGCCTTGATCTCTCTGATCACATCGACATCTGGATGACTCATCGGAAGAGGATTATTAATCAGAGACACGACCATCTCCGCATCAGACTCCATGCACACTCTGCGCTCGCCACAGTCCCAGCACATCTTCAAGCCAAATAGCACGGCCCATAGTTCAGCCAACATGCAGTCTGCAGGTTCCCCAGCTCTGAACATGAACCCATGCATGAGGGAGCCGCTTGTATCACGCAGAACACCCCCACAGGTTGCAACCTGATTCTGAGCACAGGCCCCGTCCACGTTAATTTTGGTCCAACCGATACCTGGTGGCTCCCACGTTACATGACTAGAATGAGCCGGTCTGCCTTGGAGATTAACGCCCTTCAGTAAACCTTTCGCCTTGGCTACAATAGAAATAATGGACTGAGCTCTATAGATAATAGACTCATTGCTAGTGGATTTATTCTCAAAAGTTCTGGAGTTTCGTCGTTGCCATAGCAGCCAGCATGTTGTTGTGAAGAACGCACTCCATCCTCCCTTACCTCGATCATGGACTCGATGGATATTATGTCTAATCCATGTTTGCAGCTCCGAGTGGAAGAAAGTATTAGCAGACATTGGATCCACCATTGCCACCCATAGCTTCCTTGTATCCGTGCAATCTCGGAGCACATGACTGATGCTTTCTACCGCCGCCCCACACCAAGAACAGCTCCCATCCCCACTCAACCCTCTCCGGACACGCTCCATATTGGTTAATAGCTTGTTATGGAGAGCAAGCCATAGGAACGTTTTGCACCGAGGTAATGTTTGTAACTTCCAGATGTATTTCCACGATCGATCCTCCCTTACCATCCCTTCAGACAAGACATGGTATGCGGACCTAACACTAAATTCCCCATTACGATCATGGGTCCAACGAACAGCCCCCACATCATTAATAACCGTTGTTCCTGCAGATACTTTCTCCCAGGACTTCTTAATTCCTGACCATGTATTGGAACCCTGTCGCTTTGAGTCAATGAGTGGTATAAGGTCGTCCCCACACTTGTACTTACTCCTCACTACTTTAGCCCATAAATCATCCCTCCTTTGGATCAGGTTCCATCCTAGCTTCATCATGTAGGCTTGGTTTTGACGGTGAAGATGTTTCAAGCCAAGCCCCCCAATCTGCTTTGGTTGACAGACGGTGTCCCAAGCCACCAAATGTGTTTTCCTTTTATCGGGAGTAGACCCCCAAAGAAAACTCCTATTAAGCTGCTCAATATCCTCACACGTTCCTTTAGGCAAAGAAACTGTTTGCATCGTGTACCCAGGAATGGCCGAAGTAACAGACGCTACCAGAGTAGACCTGCCAGCCAAGGATAGAGAAGCCGACTTCCAACTAGCTAGTCGGCCACGCACCTTATCAACTATGCTTTGATAGCTCTCCTTAGTAACCCGCTTATGATGAAGAGGTACCCCCAGATATTTACCAAGGTCAGGAGTGACTTGAAACCCCAACAATCCACAAATCTCCGCCCGTCGTAGGTGATTCACATTTTTGGAGAAGAACACACGAGTTTTAGCCTCGCTTACCTTCAAACCTGAGGCCATGCAGAAAGTGTCCAGACAAGATTTAACCTCGGCAGCTTGAGTCATAGAAGCTTCAACAAACAGCACGATATCGTCAGCAAAAAACAAATGAGATATGGGAGGGCCACCCTTGGAAAGGCAGATGGGCCTCCACTCCTTTCTCTCAATACGCTCCTGAATAAGGTGTGCCAGACGTTCCATACACATAACAAACAGGTACGGAGAGATCGGATCCCCTTGTCGAACACCTCTAGAGGGGGAAAGAGAGCCTGCTTTCTCACCATTCCATAGCACCTGCATAGTTGGTGTAGAAACACAAGCAAAAATAATATCAATAAAGGAGTCTGGCAACTTAAGCTCCTGTAGACAATCCTGGAGAAAGAGCCAATTCACCCGATCATAAGCTTTTTCCAAGTCTATTTTAATGGCCATATATCCACGTTTGCCCCGTAACTGACGCATGGAATGAATAACCTCCTGAGCGACAATAATATTGTCTGAGCTATGTCTACCAGGAACAAAGCTACATTGATGAGGGCTAATCACACTCGGTAATACCACCTTAATTCTGTTTGCAATAACTTTTGTAATGATCTTAAGGATCACATTACATAGACTAATCGGGCGAAAATCTTTGACAACTTCTGGGTGGTCCTTTTTAGGGATAAGCACCAATAGAGTATCATTAATTTCCTGAATTGAAGAGGGGTTGGACCAAAATTTATAAATGCAATCATAGACGGAACCCCCCACCACCTGCCACTGGCTCTGATAGAATAAAGCATTCAAACCATCGGGTCCGGGCGCCTTCAGTGCACCCATACTAAATAAGGCATGTTTAATCTCGATGTCAGTGATACTTCTCCCCAGATTGTTTAACTCTGTGGGGTCAATCCTTGGATAAGAAATGCTACAGTTGAGGGAAGGCCGCCTGACTTGATCTTCTGTAAACACTGTTAAGAAATATTCTGCTGTCATTCGCTTAATTTCCCTGCTATCATAGACCCATGAATCATCTCCTCCTCTTAATGCTCCAATGAAGTTCCTCTTCCTCCTCCCATTAGCACGTGAGTGGAAGTACCGAGTGTTCCGATCTCCCTCCACCGCCCAGTCACTTCTTGCTTTTTGAGCCCAAATCAGTGATTCTTGTAAGAGGACTTCCTCCAACTGTTTCCAAAGTGCCCGTTGGAGCTCTTCTAACTCCACTGAAAGCCCAAAACGAGCCTCGGTTTTAGTGATTCCATTCAATCTTCTAAGAAGTTGGTGTTTTCTTGCATTTGTGTGACCAAAGACCTTCGCATTCCATTTCTTGCAGGCTGTAGTAAATTCACCAACATTTTCAGACCAAGGGATGTCATTTCTCCAATTGTCGGAAACAAAAGGAGAGAACCGCTCATCCAGAACCCAAGCTGCTAAAAAACGAAATGGCCTGTCCACTCGACGCTTCATAGCAAAACCTTCAGTTTGCAGGAGGAGGGGTCGATGGTCGCTTTTATACCAATTAAGGTGCGTCACCAGCGTGTCAGGAAAGGTTTCTTGCCAAGTATTAGACCCCAAGACTCGATCTATCCTGCTTTCCACCCCAGTTCGTTTCCAAGTAAAAGGTGGTCCAACGAAGCCTAGATCATTTAGACTAGCATCCTCAACAAACCGACAAAACTCCCTATCTAAACAGCCTGGAGACCTCCATGAGCAGCGTTAGTCATTAGCCAAAGTCGCATTGAAATCACCTCCCACACACCAAGGAGCTTGTATTGAGAGAGCCAAACGCAAGAGATCACGCCACAGCGACCGACGGAGAACAATATGGGGACTTCCATACACAAATGACATTTCCCAAACTTGCAAACGTTGACTGGTAAATTGAACATGCACATATTGATTTGTTGATTCCAACACCTCCACATGCCTATATCTGTCAGACCATAGGCACCAAATGCCACCTTTAAAACCATCCGCATCAACTATTTTAAAATGAGGAAACCCCATTGATGTTGCAATCTGTTGAGCTTTCAAACCGCTACACCTAGTTTCAAACAAAGCTACAAAGTCCACCTCAAAAGACCTTACTATTCCTCGGATTAAAGAAGGTAGAGACCTAGCCCCAGCTCCCCTTACATTCCAGAGGAGATAATTCATGAGGACATAGTGTGTTGCATGGGGAGTCTATCCCCCTGATCACTCTCCGGTACCATAACAGTATCAACAATATTTTCATTTGCACCATGATTAACTAATTCTCCATCCATTCGTGTTTGATCAGCGTGATGAGTTAAAGATCCACCATCTTCATTAATAATTAATTTTGGAGCAATCATCACCAACTCCGTGGACCCACTACACTCACCTTTGTCCTTGTTTGTATCCACCACCATAGGCCCACTTGTTTTTGGAAACCTAGAGCCCGTGATTTCCTTTTGTTGGACACAACTTTTCCCCTTTCCACTTGCTTGACTTTTAATACCTATTCTATTCTCTTTCCCACGTGCCTTGCTTTTAGACAATGCTTTTCTCTTGGACCCCACCAAAATCCATTCTTGTTTATCACCCTTTATTGTGTTTTGAATCTCCTCCCCAAATTCGCGGGTCACCTCCACAACTTGCGTCTTCTTTCCTTCTAATTCAACCTCCTGATTCATCCGGCCCCTCAAATCTCGGGGAACATTAACACCTTCCTGCGCCTTTCCCGCCTTCAGTTTCGCCTTCCCCGAAATAGCAGTTGTCAAATCTGTCTTAGGAGATCTCTTCCCAAAATCTCGCTTGACCAACATCTGGGGTCCAAACCCAACACGTAGATTATTCTTTTTCGGAACATCCGTCGTAACCTCCTCCTTTCGTGTTAATTTTTCCGGCACCGCCGTGGTTACCGTTGGATTCTCCATTACCTCACTGATAGGTTCTTGGCTCACAGTTTTAGTGGAACACTGATCCGTACGATGCCCGTATCTTCCACATGAAAAACAAACAAGATGAAGCCCTTCAAATTCAAACCGTCGTTCCTCTCCAAAGTGGTTGAATCCCGGTAACAGCGGTCTCTGAAGATCAACTTCAACACACATCCTAGCAAAACCACCTTTTTCTGAGAATGCAGTAGTACGATCTATTTTCAGAGTTTTCCCAATCATGTTGCCAATCCTCCTAATCGATTCAACATTATACAATTCGTGAGGAAGGTCGGGAATCCGAACCCACACCGCCACTCTTTTCTGTTGATCTGCTTTCCAGGGGTTAAAATTGGGTCGCCATCGCTGAACCAAAATGTAGTGATCAGCAATCATCCATGGCCCTTCATGCAGAGCATAATCCCTGTCCTCCATTGAACTGAAGGATACAAGAAAGTACCCATTATTCAGTGGTGTTACTCTCAATGGCCCTTTTGATGCCCACATGCGCTCCAATCTAAACCTCATAAAACCAACATTGATAGTTTTTCCAAGGAGCTTAACAATAAGCGAATTCCTGTATGGTTTGCACCAAGCATCATACTCCTCTGCACTAACTTGGAGTTTTGGGAGTTTACCTGTCCGGCGCCACATGTCCACTGCATCTTCGTTCTGCTCCACCCCCTCATCAGCCTCTTCCATCTCCTGAGAACTCTGTTTCTCATTTGCGCTTGTAAAATAGTCCTTCCATCCAGATAAGGCTTTTGAAGCAGAGAAATGAGGTTCCAGAAGCCCAGACTCCCCCAAGCACAAAAGTTTATCCTTGTACGACAGGTTGGAGTCCTTTAGTGGAAACATATCTTTCACAGCATCCCCAGTCATCTTTGGCTTCCCAGTGGTCCCACTCCGAAACGTCATGAATTGATTCAGCCCCTTCTCACGCTCATCGCGTCCCTCGCTACTCACCGGTTTCAGTCTACTTCCACCGCCATCCGTTGCTTTCCTTCCACGATCCTCCTTCGACCTCCCATCGCCCTCCGTCCTCCCATCGCCCGGCTGGTCTCCATGGTCTCCCATCCTTCCTCAAAGGGAAGAGGACGAACAAAGCGCACAGCCGAGCTGATATTGTTCGCACAAAGGATTCCGGAGCGAGAGAGAGAGAATCCTTTTCTAGTTAGGTCTAACGCCCATTGTTGAAAACGAAGAAATAAATTCATTAAAAAATGCTCCGATACGCACTTGGCCTCCTTGCTCCTCTTCTCCATCTCCGACAAATGCGTATTCGCCTTTTTATCTTTTTCCCCATCACAATTTAATTATTATATTACTAATTATTCTCAATTCTTGTATTTTACACTCACCCTACCCCACTATCCAACAAGGATGCGAATAAACTTTAAGACACAGCCCAATTTTTTGAAAAATTTTGACGTTTGAACCAAGACAACACACACATCCCAAGGCCGCCTATTTTTTTCCACAAAAGTTTCTCGGAAGACGAATGGAAAATATATTTAATCGAAATTACACGTTAGCGACCATATCCCAATTCGAATTTTAAATTTAAAAGGATATAAAAGGGTCAGCTTGTATGCACAATGCTTACGTTACATCTATTCTAAGGGCATATGATTGCTATTATGGTGTAGTCAGCCTGTGAACCCACTCACCAAGTTAAAAAAACGAAAGCAACATCAGGGCAATTGACGGGACTAATAAAGAACTCTGAATCTCCCAAGCAAACCCTAAACGGGTCAGACAAAAAGATCAACAAAAAAAAACTGAGGTCGGAACTTCCTCAAATTACCCGAACAAAGGGAAAAACTATCGATAAAAGCAAAAGACAAGACAAAGCAACCGTCGTAGGGGTACAGTTATATATTCCAAATTCAAACCCACCGTAGGGGTACAGTAACCTTCCTTCTCTTAAAGGTTCATCTCCATCAACGGCTACAGACACAGAGAAGGCCGAAATCAAAGCCCATCACTTCAGAGCTTACCATGTTATCACGACCATGTTCTTCGGTTGCAACAATATTATTTGTTGTTGCACAAATAATTGTGACTGTAGTTTCAGTTCCAGATGGTGATAAGATCAGCAGCTTGCCGGGGCAGCCACCGGTGAAGTTCCAGCAATATGCCGGTTACATTACCGTCGACGACAAGCAGCAGAGGGCTCTGTTTTACTACTTTGTAGAAGCAGAAGTAGACCCTGCTTCCAAGCCCCTGGTTCTCTGGTTGAATGGAGGTATGCTTTTACGGATAAATCAACGTGGAAACACACAATCTTTTGGGTCTCTTAAATGAAAGAAGCAATTCAGATGATTTCTGGGTTTCTTGTTCTTTGGTTTTTGAAGGGCCCGGCTGTTCGTCTCTTGGAGCTGGAGCTTTCGTTGAGAATGGGCCTTTCAAGCCGACCGAAAATGGTCTTATAAAGAATGGTTACAGTTGGAACAAAGGCTAGTCCAAGACAACACACCAGCAACCAATATAAACACTGTAATTTGGATTTAAATTGTTGATTGATCTTCTCTTCGTTGCAGAGGCAAATATGCTATACCTGGAATCACCAGCTGGAGTTGGTTTCTCTTACTCTGACAACAAATCTTTCTATGGCTTTATCAATGATGAAATTACAGGTTCTTTCACTCAACTAATTTTGCGCATGCTAGAATACTTTTTTTTTTCCCCCTGAACATTAGATTCTAATCGGCACTAAAAATGCGCATGCTAGAATCCATTTTTATTTTTTGTCTGAACATTAGATTCTAATCGGCACTAAAAATCAGGGTTAGTGATCAATGAGCAGAATACAAGAAGCTAGTTTCCTTGATATCTAATAAACCGTTTGGTCACTAAACTCGAACTTTGGAACGAAAATAGAAAAAGCATTACCTCAATTTTCGTGTCTAGTTTATAGAACCCCTTATAGAAAACTCGATCAATTCCCACCCATGTCTTTATTTGCTGGAAAGGCGAAACCATCCGAAAATGGAAGGAATTATCGCATCTGTCACGGGAGCAGAATAGCGGGAAAAAAACTCAACAGAGCAAATTAATCACTAACGGCTCAAAGCCTGGTCGAGCTCGACGGCGGAGATGAGGCCATTCCTGTTCTGGACGTGGAGGTTGAAGATGTCGCCGACTTCGTGGCTGTTACGTTGATGCTCTGGCCATCCTCTCGGAGACGGATCCTGGCCATCGCCGTTGACGCCAAAGCGGCTGATTGCTGAAGACTCTTGTGAGAGAGACTCCTCCCGTCCTCCGCGTCGTGCGGAGGAGGGATAGGGAATTGGGGAAGACGTAGCTATGGGCTTCGAGCTCTTTAACCTCGTTGAAAGAATATGGGCTTTGAGGCCCACTACGATAGAAGATAGCTGAACTTAGAATCACTTTTGTAACAAAGAAAAAAACTTAGAATCACTTCATTAGGTCATTGCAATTGGGGGGGGGGGGGGGGGGAATCGTTGATATACGAAACATTTATTATAATCTCACAAATAAATTTAATTTTTTATTAATTATTTTATAAACAAGGACAAACTATTTTCATCTACAAAATTACTTTTTATTTCATTAATTCTCTTCTATTATTTTAGTGAATAAGCCTCTTAGATTTTGTGTGAGGTTACTGTTGAGGCTTGAAATTATGAGTAACCCATCTCCATTCTTGCTCACATATTCATGAAATGGTGGCCTGTTTTTGTTTCACAGCAAAAGATAATCTTGTTTTCCTTCAGCGTTGGTTCGATAAGTTTCCACAGTACAAGAGCAACGAATTCCTTATCACTGGCGAAAGCTATGGAGGTAATTATCAGAGTAATACCTTTGAGATAAATGAGCACACACATACTAAATCTGTACAACCTAACAAATTTTTTACTTTCAGGCCATTATGTTCCTCAACTTGCACAGCTGATTCTTCAAACTAAGACTCCCTTCAATCTCAAAGGGGTCGCAGTGAGTATATAAACAGAACTCCAAGCCAGTCTTTATTGTTATAAAGTCCTATTTACAACTTGAATATGGTAACAACTAGTTAATGTGTTGATAGATAGGGAATCCTCTGTTAGAGTTCAACACAGATTTCAACTCAAGAGGAGAATATTTTTGGTCGCATGGACTCGTATCAGATGCAACTTACAACAGCTTGACGACGGCATGTAACTATTCCCAAATCAGGAGGCAAGCTCAAAGTGGAACTCTCACTCCGGTTTGTGCAGGAGTCAGCAAACAAATATCAAGTGAAATTGGTAAATATGTTGATACGTACGACGTCACTGCCGATGTCTGCTTGTCCACAATAAATCAACAATCTCTATTCTTAAGCCAATTGGTAAGCTCCATCATCATCATCTTCTCTTAATTTTCCCGTCCTTGAAATACTTGTTCCCCTGTTTTGTTAGGTTATTAAGCTGTGTTATTTTGTCTTCATTGTTTTTTTTTTTTTGGCACAGCAAGAGACGCAAAAGATAGATGTTTGTGAAGAAGATGAAACAAATAAGTATTTGAATAGGAAAGATGTACAGCAAGCTCTTCATGCTAAGCTTGTAGGACTCTCCACATGGACTATTTGCAGCGAGTAAGTTACATACATGTTTATGATATAGCAGGAAGCCACCTTTAATAATGTTGGGTTATCGAAAGAGACTTCTCATTTTTAACTAGTTCCATACGTACTGTTGCAGGGTTGTCAGATATGATATGCAGAATCTAGAGATACCAACAATTCCTATCCTTGGGACACTTGTTGAATCAGGTCTTCGAGTTCTGGTGTATAGGTAATTGACCTTCTATGGCTTGGAATGTACTATGATTCGTGAAAACAAAGATTTAATTTTTAAAAACAATATTCATACACAGTGGAGATCAAGATTCGGTGATTCCACTAATTGGATCGCGAGCTCTGGTGAATGCGCTGGCCAAGGAAATTAAATACAATACGACTGTGCCCTACAGGACTTGGTTTCAAGGCAAACAGGTTGATGTTTTCATTAGTTACGCCAATTAAAATGCCTAATATTTTATTTTTCTTCTCAAATTAAATGTTTGGTTTTGTATGATTCTATAAGGTTGCGGGGTGGACACAAGTGTATGGGGACGTTTTATCGTTCGCGACAATAAGAGGGGCAGCTCATGAAGCTCCGTTTTCACAGCCAGAGAGGTCACTCGTGCTGTTTAAAGCATTCTTGGAAGGCAAACCACTTCCTGAATTCTCTTCTTCATGAATATGCGTCACCAATACCTTTATTTACAAATGCCTCTGTTCGCTATACTCTTCTTGATACATCATCCTGTTGAGTTGTATCAATTTGAAAGTTTTATCAAAAATAAATTGTCGTTACTAGGTAATACTTCCGGTCTTAAATATAAGATATATTTTATAATGTAATGTATAGTACAAATTATATCCTATATTTAGGATATGAGGAGTATGTCATATCAATAGTTTTTTATGTTTCAAATAATTTATGACTATATCAAATTTGTTGCATCTAGAAAATTATATGACTTGTATGGCTAACAGAGTGCCAAATAAAGGAAGAAAATGCTGTCATGAGCATGGTAGTTAAAATCTTAATTTATCACTGCGATTTTACGTTTTTACAATTTTTTTTCATTAAACCGATTTTACTAATTTTCCAAACGCTTTTATTTTTTTACAATTTTGCTATGTTACAATTTTACGTTTTACGATTTTTCTTTCTCTTTTTGTTTTCAGGTAAAATCTAAAATCTACGTTTTCACTACTATTGTCATGAGTCAATTGTACTTGTTTGTTTGTTTTTTTTTTTTTTTTTTGGAAAGATAAAGGCATGCCAAATTTTCATGAGCCTAAAAATATTTAAATTTCTCATTAATATGTAGGGTATGGTTATAAATTAACGAGGGACATTTTGAGTTGACCCCATCATTTTAAACTCTGTAGATTTTAAATCAAGATATTTTTTTCATCATTTTGGAATTACAATTGAAACCTTTAAAAGTAGTATTTTATGTATGACTTACGGACTGTCGATTTTATCTCAATTGTGAATAAGTATTTTTGGGGTGCCCAATCTAAATCCCAAGCACGCACTTTGTATGTGTTGAGACATAATGAATGATAAAGATAGTTGGGAAACAAAAAAAGAGATAAATATGATTATGTGATTCCAGAGTACCCTAACAGAAACCCATAGAGAAATTAAGGCAGGGGAAGAAGTTTGAGGCCACACACACACACTATAGTTGACCTCATTTCACGTATTCAATTTGATATATTCAGCCATATAGGGATATAGAAGGTGGCTGTGTTATCTTCACATGATCTGGTCAGATTTCCATGTCCATCACCTTTAATTGCCTTAATAAATTCTCAAATCAGCTGCTTATTCTCTCATGCATTTTCGCAAAAGCTTTGGTCAAGTTCTCCAATCAGGTCTGATCACTAACACAATTATGCGAGATGTTGAGGGAAAATAAAATGAAATTTATGTGAACAAGTCTTTCAAAATCATTTTAATGATAACAAAAAGGTTCCATATACACTACTGTGCATTTCGTCTTTCTGTTTCTCTCATCAGCTGATATCCGTAATCCAATAATCAATCAAATTTCTCTTCCCTTTAATGTTCATCATCTCAGCGAGTATATATCCAAACAGAAAACTAAGACACATACACAGCCACATTATATATAAAATTCGAAAAGCCAAACTATTGGTTAATAATGCTGTTATCTTCCAAAAATTAAAGCGAGCAACAACACAATCATTTCTGGTAAGAAAGTAAGTTACTTGTTTTCTGAATTCATCTCTATCATCGCCCACCACCTTTTACTCATGGCCCACATCACCCCATTTTCTCTTCATTTACACTTTTGTGTATTTCTCATCATTTTCTTCTGTCATCATCATGAACCTAGGCTTCATATATTTGCTACTTAATTTTCTACCTCCGGTAAGAACTAATTTACAGTGAAGAAGGTAGTATAATATATACATTTTCGTGTCACGGTGATATGCATGCATAGAATTGAACTTTATTAGCCTATTCATTTTACCTGACTGATTAATTAAAGTTATAAACATGCATATTTATTCCTTCTTTTTTGAACTGATCATCAATCAATTCGGTAGCCGCAACTTGGTGTGAAATAAATAAGGCATGCACACACACACGCGCACACACAATGGGAGGAAGTGAACCACCATAGTCATTTACCAAATCTGATGGAGAGTCTAATCATCATGATTAGCTTGTTTTAAGCAAAGCACGTTATTTGTCAAAGAAATCAACCTCCTTAATTAACTTTGTTGAAATCCCATTGCCTCGTATCTATGCTTAGATTTCTATATATATACGCACTCCCTCCCTGGTTCGTTTTTTTTTTTTTTTTTTTTTTTTGGGATGTTTAACGGTCAAAGACGTAACTGTAAATTTTTTCTTCTGTACGAAAAGAATGTACACATATTCACCAAATTAATGATGTAATATATGGACACAAAATGACAAACATATGCGACTGATGGATCGATCTACTCCATTTGACCGGGGGAAAAAAAAAAATCAAATTGGAGGGAATCAATCTGGAAAATATCAGTTTCAAATTATTTATTCCAAGTGAAAAAACAAATATGATACTCTTCCCCTTCTAAATATAAGTTAAAGTTTAAGGATGTTAATTAAATTATTTAAAAAATATTTTTATTTTTATTTTTTCTCTAAACCATTTTGTCTTACTTATTAATTGATATATGATCTAAAGATGCATAACACAATTACTTTCTTAGTCTCTAATAATGCCTACAAGTATTTGGGATTGAAATGAGTATTTATTTAGAGGGTTTTGTTTGCAATATGTATGTACGGGTCAGTATTGTCTTCTTCCTTTTGTTTTTCTTAACTTTTTATTTCGAGCTGAATCGTTTGAAACTTGAAAGTTGCTAGGTTTAATTTGGCAATGAGACGCGACATTATTTTACGATAGAAAACGATAGTGTAGTGTAGGAAAGTTACTTAAACAATAAATGCACCCAACATGTTGCTTATTTCACGCTGCTTTTATTGTAATAAAATTGTTTCGGTATCAAAACAAAAAGCTTTAACTGCAATTTTCAATATATATATATAATATTCGTTTCCCTTGTTAAAATTATCTACAAGAGCCTGCGCTCTGGTCAACATCAATAATGCGTCTGGACTCATAATAATGCAACAGTTCAACTGTCGGACTGTTTATCTGGACCGTCCAGTTATTCCTAGTTGGATTAGGATTTTTAATTACAAGCCTGAGGGTACGGTGGCTCAGGATGGTTAAGTGGATTTAAGAATAATCATTATTTATAGCATACAGTATTACACATGTGAAAGTGAAAGCTTGGGGAAACAATATTTCAGAAGGTGAATGTGGGAGGCTTTCATTTTACTCAATTAAAACACTTATTTTCTGTCACTCTCTGACTTTTTGCTTCTACTTTTCAGCTTCCTTTCTTCCTTGCTGCGTGGGTTTGTCTTTGCGCTGAGTGAGACAAAACTAAGCCCTGCTCTCAATTCTCTATTATATTTTCTCTTGATGTTCCTTAACAATCCTTCCAAACATAAATGTAAGACTTGGTTAATTTTTATTAAAATATTAATAATATGACACATAATATGATTAAATAAATTATTTTACTTGGCTGATTTAAAAAAAATATAAGGTAGTAATGGACGAAGTACGTTCCATGCACATTTTTGACTCTCCCCATCTCATTTGATTTTCTCCCCTCTGTTGCAAGTTGCAACCCCTGCCCATAAAGGCCTCTTTAATTTCTCTCTCGTACAACCACCACCACCCTTCCCGGTCATATTCACCTTCACCTTCATTGCAACGTCTGTCCAGTTGGAAATAGAGGAGAGAAAAAGAAGATCCATCCTGGTTTCGTCAGTGAATATATCTCGACCCCATGCGATGGTTTGTACAGGCAGCAAGAACCAGACGGGGCTTGTGCTTGTACTGTTTCTGATGCTCCTTATGTTTTCACAATTCACCGCTCCATGCCTTGCTGGAAAGTCCAGATTTCACAGTTTCAAAGCTTCCTCTGCCTCCGCTCCTAAGCTCAAATCCTTTCAATTACCTCCTGCATTCAAAGCAGATACAAATAATAAGGGTGATGATCAAGTCGTTTTTGGAGCAGACAAGAGGAAAGTCTACACAGGTCCTAATCCTCTGCACAACAGATAAGTTCATGGTTATTAGCAGAAATATATATGCCTCAATTTCTCTCCCTTCAATTGCTCCATTTCTAGGCTTCATCCTCTCAAATCCTTTCTGCTTCTTTCTTTTTTACCATCTTATTCTTGATCTGCCATTAAGTTTGCAGATGTACATACTCTATATGTGTAATAATTAGGGTTGAGATTATATAGTATTAATATATTGTTAAGGAGAATTCATATTGGAAAAAAAAAATGTAGTACTATGAAGAATTACAAGCAGTCCTTTGCCGAAGTACCGTTATTTTTTTAAAAATCAAAATCAACTTGTACCGTCCATCATGCTATTAATGGGGGTTGTTTAGTTGGTGCGAGTAATTAATATTATGTCTGCTTTTGCTTTTAGATTCTGAACTGTGTTCGTATGCATGCGCCTCCTCTTGTCCTCTCCGCTTTTGATTTCTTCCCACAAACTCACACCCATAATCATCATTACCTTTTGCATAGGCTTACAGTAACTACTGGTAATAAAAACTTATTCCCTAATAATCACTTACCAATCTAACTCAATGTCTGTACTACGTTGGACCTACCTATATATTACAACCAAAGATTTTGGCAAATAAACAAGTATACTAATTTATAGTATAGCTTGTTTTTTACGGTGCTCAAATATATTCAATCTTGTTCGGTTCACTATATCAGAGTCAAACAAGACTCGTCCAATCTATTATCTATCAGTACAGGTGAACAGCCTTGTTCATCGCAGTAAAAGTTTTTTTTTTTGATATCGCAATAAAAGTTGATCTGCATAAAGAGCTGCAGGATGAAGCGCACTTGTCTTTTAGAGATTTTAATTTTACTATATGTAAAGTGGAATTGAGGGTGTCATGTATAGTGTTATACTCCCTCTATTTTTAATTATAGGAATATTTTTGTAGTGTAATTTTACACTATAAAAATATTCCTATAATTAAGACCGGAGGTAGTAATTAAGAGTAAAGTTTGATCTGTGGATGTGCATGAAATTTGTCAACCTCATAAAAACCTTTAATCATGAAGCTGAGTAAGGATCAAATTGAAATGTCGATATAGCCTGCATGCGGTCCGATCATCTTAATTTCTTTGTCGTGATCATGAGGTGGACCCCATTGCAAGCTTCATTTTTTGATTATGCATTTGCGTAATGTAACGTGAAAAAGAAAGATGAATACGTTCCGGCAACAAAAAAAGGGGAAAAAAACAAATAGGAGTATGTGCATATGAATACTCAATGTTTGCATACACATTTTAATACGGTTCAGTTCAACCACCACCCCTGTATTGTGCATAAAACATAAACTAATAAAATCCTAGTTCAATGAACTTTTATTAATCTATACAACCGAATGCGTTGTCTTTCGCTATAATTCCACAATTTTCCTTCATCACGTATATATTCAGCAGTAAAGGGGCATGAATTTGTAGAGACAAAATTTCATTGAAGGAGCAGCTTTTGCCTTCTTCAGTACATGTTCATTGATGGCCGGTCAGTTCAGGTTGGTTCGGGACTGCGGGAATTTGACCAAATAAAAAAAAAGACCTGGAAAATATACAGTATCTGAGGATAGATATTTCTCCATCACCATTTAAACTGTTGCTTTTTCTTGGGCAGTGTGAACAATTCCGTGTGGCTGCAAAATTTTCAGGAGGAACTAACGTTATGGAGCCTCCAACAAACGGCCAAATTGGACATTCAATGCTCATTAATTACATTTCCATTTCTCGAGCGAATTGTTTACATTAAAAAAATTAGTTTTCGAATTCACAGTTCTCTTTTTACTGTACCAGTTTACACCGACGCCCTCCTCCGATTGTATTCTCTCTGATCTCTTATATATTCATGAACCAAATCTACAGATTTCAGCTTCATGTAGCTAGCTGCCAGCGTTTTGCATTGCATTACTGAGCAAGTGAGTTGATTGCCAAATGTTGAAATAATTGCATGTGGAAGGGTATATAGAAACATTTGCTACTCTGTGTGGGTGAAATGTGGGGATATGGGGAAAAAACAGAAATCTTAGGATCCTAAAAGAGTCACTCCAACCTAAGAACACGTGAAGTCATTTTCTGACAACAGAATGTCATACCAACGAGCAAGCGTAAATGTACACGACAAGATTGGGATTTAAAGTATGTTCCACAGATTTGAGAGAGCCCAATGGTATCTCGGTGGTATATCTTTAACGAAGCGAAGCTTTAATATAATGGTCCTGTGCTTCCTGCTGGATTTAACTACTCCAGAAGGGGTCAAATTTGCAAAGCCATGACGTTCTATACCTAAAATGAAGATAACCGAGACTAAGGAGGTAGCAAAAATTGCTCTATTATTAGAACCATAATGGTGAAAGGCTTCACTATGAGTCCACATTAAGTGCCCATTTTTAAGTACCCAATTATATGTTTATATCTCTATTAGAGATGGACTTATATATATATATATATATATATATAGTATTTATTTAGATTTAAATTATATACCGTTTTCTGATTTTTTTTTTTAACATTCGGTATCTCAAATTAATTAGCTTTCTGTTCTGCATTTATCTGTAACACCAGTATCATGGAAACTAATTAATTTGAGATGCTGAATGAAAAAAAAAAAATTCTAGAAAGACGCATATAATTTAAATAGGGTTAAGGTGTAAAAATACACATGTGCTTTTCTCCGAAGAGCGCCCAGTAGCAAATGCTTTTTTTGGGTGTAAAAGTGCACACGTGGTTACAAATTAGGTGCAAAAATACTGTTTGACCGTTAAGTTTGACTTTAACCGATGACGTGGCATTTCAAAGATGCAAAAATACTCATGTGATTTGTCAAGAAAAGCGCCCAACAACAATTTTTTTTTAATTTAACAATTTTATTTTAATTACTACCGGGTGCTAAAAAGATATTTAGAATACTGACCTGTACTGAAAAATACTTTATAATATTGAAAAATTATTTTTAGATTTGAAAAATATATTTCAGAGTACTAATTGGTACTAAAAAGATACTTTGAAGTATTTTTTCTGTACCAGTCAGTATCCTGAAAGTACCTTTTAGTACCAGTCAGTATCCTGAAATATTTTTTTCAGTAGCATTTTAGTACCGGTAAACACTTGAAATATTTTTTCAAGATCCTAAAATAATTTTTCAAGATTATGAAGTATTTTTTCAGTATCAGTCAATATCCTTTTAGTACCGGTCAATACTTGAAATATTTTTTCAATATCATAAAATAATTTTTCAAGATTATGAAGTATTTTTTCTGTACTAGGCAGTATCTGAAAAAAAAATATTTCAGGGTACTGACTAGTACTAAAAAGTACTTTCAGGATACTAACTGGTAAAGAAAAAATACTTCATAATCTTGAAAAATTATTTTAGGATCTTGAAAAAATATTTCAAGTATTGACCAGTACTAAAAGGATACTGACTGAAACTAAAAAAAATATTTCAGGGTATTGATTGATACTAAAAGGTATTTTCAGGATACTGACTGGTACAGAAAAATACTTCATAATCTTGAAAAAATATTTTAGGATTTTGAAAAATTATTTCAAGTAGTGACTGGTACTAAAAGGATACTGACTGATACTGAAAAAATACTTCATAATCTTGAAAAATTATTTTAGGATCTTGAAATAAAATTATTAAATTAAAAAAATTGTTGTTGGGCGCTCTTCTTGACAAATCACATGTGTATTTTTGCACCTTTTGAAATGCGAAGTCATCGGTCAAAGTCAAACTTAACGGTCAAAGTCAAACTTAACGGTCAAACGGCATTTTTGCACCTCATTTGTAACCACGTGTGTACTTTTGCACTCAAAAAAAGCATTTGTTACTGGGCGCTCCTTGAAGAAAAGCACATGTGTATTTTTACACCTTAACCCATTTAAATATAAATGAATACAATATATAAAACAAAAAATAAAAAATAATTCATCCCTCTAATAGAGATATGGACACGTAATTAGGCACCTAACGTGAATTGTTGAAAAATGTCTCTTCATAGGGCACATGTCAGTTGGGCTACGTGTTCAAGTGTGGAAAATCATAATCTCTCTCTCTCTCTATGCGCCTTAAAGTACATTTTCTTTGTTTTCTTTAAACAAATGGTTCAACATTATGACTCGAGGCATGATTATTAATCCATGATCATTCTCATTTAGCGTGACAAGACTTGTTATGCCAAAGACTTAAAAATGAAGTGAACGGCATCCAATTCATGGATAATAGAAAATACAATATCCAGAAACATTAAAACATATGTCCTCGGATTCCTGTTCTAATATCAGCACTCTCAAACAACCAAACAGCAATGTTCATAATTAACCGCACCTTAAGATTTTATAGTAATTTATATATGGTCAAACTCAAATTTAAATGAAATCAGTAACCTCAAATTAAATTGCCCGCGCAAATAGGTCAGCTAGTTGCAGCATTAGCGTTGCTACAAAAGCTTATACAATCTGAAATTATTATTTTTCTCTCACCAGAAAATTTGTTACTATCTTCGATCTTAAATATAGAATAAATTACATTATAAACTTTATCCTATATTTAAAATTGGAGAAATCACTATTTTTTTCTGGCATGGGAAAGATGATTAGGAATAAATTAAAGAAGGAAACAAAAGCAAGGAGACAAAGAGCCCAGTGCATTGAAAGCAGGCTTGAATGCCCCGATTCAGACGGTATTCAACACGGTTCTCAGGACATTCAACAACCCTTTCAAAATATTACTACTACTACTACTACCAGTATTCATCCTTCCTTGACTTGGGAATATTCTCATATTTTCTCTTATTCTTATTCTTATTATAAGGCAGTACCAACTAATAATTCTTACAGATAAGCAAAAATCGTTAAAGACATTAAACTTATCCTAAAATTTAAGTAATTTTCAATATTATCCCTACTAATTTCACTAAACTCTAATATGATATTAATTATTGATTTAATGTTTTTGCTTTTGCTGCAGAAACATTTTTCTGCCACACTAATATAAAAATGAGTGGGGTCTCATTTATATTTTCTCTCTCTTCTCTTCACGATGGGATCTACTCATTTTTATGTGAGTATGGCAAAAATGTTATGCAGCCTAATCAGAAATATTAAACTCATTAATTATTACTTTTACCCATTAACCTTACTAATTATGGGCATATATGAAAAAAAAAATTAATACTCTTTAAAAATAAGCAAGTGAAATGACCAAATACACTTATTAGTCGGTGCTTTGTAATAAGAACAGAGAGAGTATAACATGACGTTCAAACTTTCATAAAGGCCATTATTGCGTCAGTTAGACTTGTTTAAAAGCTCTTGTTGGCCCCCAAAAAAAAAAAAAATTATAATTGTTTAAAAGCGAGAGGAGGATATGAGATTGCTCAGACAACCATCTACACCTCTATTGTGGGTATAGTAGTAATTAATTGTTCCGCCAAAGGCTACCATTCCCTCTCTGCCTCTCTCTTTAAGGGGTAGTTGGCCTTTAACCCTGTGTCCACTATCAAAGAACCACCCTGCACATTCTCCTCTTCTCTTTTGTGAAATAAAGTGTATGTTGATGCGCTTTCACAGTGAAACCGCATCAAGGGTTGAGGTCCTGATAACTTTTTATATAGCAGTATGCTGTTATTAAAAATTAAATTCTATATAATAGTGTGTTGTTGATACTCAAAGCAGAGCTTTCGACCAAAAAAAAAAGATACTCAAAGCAGAGCAGGCCATCCCCGTTTCATTATGGGTTAGCTAAGCCCAAGGCACATGCTCCGTATGAATGAATCATGACAACATATGGATACAAGTTGTGAAGTGGGTAAACATGTCTATCACGTTAGCAATAGTAACTCACAGTTTGGAGGCGTTAGCTGTGAGTTTAGACCAGGCAGTTGCAGCTTTAGAGCCAGAAGCACGTCCTAAATGCTTGCAGATATAATCCCCAGCCACCATAAGCTTTTTAAGGTCAACGTTGGTTTTCACTCCCAGTCCATTCAACAAGTACACAATATCCTCTGTGGCAACATTCCCAGTTGCACCCTTCGCATATGGGCATCCTCCAAGACCAGACACCGATGAATCCACCGTGCTGATCCCCATCTATCAATAAATCACCACATTACCAATTAATTACACACAATTTTTTTGCTTCAGCATTTAATTATAAAATTACAAGTCTTCAGATTAACAAAACATAATTTACCTGAAGTGAGACAAGAGTATTTGAGAGAGCTTGACCATAAGTATCATGAAAATGAACGGCAAGTTTGTCAACAGGGACAACATCAAGAACAGCTTCAAGCATTGGAATGACAGTACCTGGAAAGATGAGAAAAAATAAGTCAAATCATACCAATAAATCAAAACAGCCAGGATAGCCATAAAAATTAAATAAAATGCTTATATTAGATCAGAGTTCATTGAATACAACTTGACAGCATATCAAACGTCAAGTTTTAGACAACAGGCAGTTTTAGTATATGTTTACGCCAGGAATGAGCTGACAGGAAACTTTTACAGAATATTAAGGCTCCACTAAAAAAAAAAAAAAGAATATTATGGCTATATTACACAGAAATATGCCCTATTTTTCACTTGGAATATTCCAAACCTTCAGCATCTCAAAGAGCAAACTCCTTAAGCCAAAAGAAAGGGACCCTCATTTGAATGATATACAACATAATTCATCGCGCACACAGTAAAGACAATTTACTTAATAGTCTATATAATTTCAGATCTGCTGCAACCGCAAAATAAGACTAACTAAAGGAGTTAGGCCAACAAAGATAAAATCCACAGGCCATATCAAAATCCTCTAACATGGAAGATGGATACAGAAAAACTGCTACCAAAGCACCTCATATGACAAAGAAGGTAGTTTTAAACAATTACCAGGTGTGCCAACACCAATGGTGTCTCCTAGTGAAATCTCCGAGCAACCCATATCATATAGAGCTTTTGCCACGTATGCTACTTTAGCTGGAGCAACAAATCCTTCCAGAGGACACCCGACAACACAAGATATATATCTGAAGTAAAGGGAATTCTGTTAATCATATAAAGTACCAATAATAAACCTGAAATCTAAAGTCAACAGATGGTCATAGAGACAAAAGGGAAGTCTAAACAGAAGCATCAACCACCAAACCAATTCTATAATTTTAACCTATCTTTCATACCACACCCAAGCGCAATAGGCAGCAGTTCAATCATTAGAAAAGATAACGCAAATCAGATTTATAACTTAAATTATCTTCCAAGGTTATTACTTGTTACTCAATAGATAAGCTTCAAGTCACTTAAAACAACAATTGATTTATACAAGTCAAGCATCTTTTAAAAAGTATAGTCAAATACCCACGAACAGGGATTGAGAGCTTGCTAGCAGCTGAAGCAATATCATGGCATCGAGTGAGATTATCCTCAATGCTACAGTTTAAATTTGCTTTAGAGAATGATTCTGAAGCTGCAGGAAAAACAGCCACTTCCTTTGCACCAGCAACAATAGCTGCCTCAAAACCCTAAAATAAAGGATCCCATAGTTAATCCCATACATAAATATTGACTCAATCATATATTATATTTTTACCCATGGTCCATAAATAATTCCCACTTTAAGATTTGGAGTCAAGACAGGAAATCTAGCTCCACCAACATTCTGAATTGCTGCCATTACATCCTTTGCATCTGCAAGCTGAAATTTGGCCACAAAAATGTTGAATTAGATTAAAACACAATTGAAGGAGTGTTTTATCTAACAGTTAATTGATAAATAACAATCTTTATATCAATATATAAGAACTAAAAGAAATACTGAAATAATAATAAACAATATAATACCTGGGAGAGAATTGCAAAATTGTTCGTTGTCTTTCAGAAAATCAAATAAACTTTTACCTGTGGTACCCATTTTGGTGACACAAAACTTGTAGCCTCGACAACAGACAATCCAGAAGAAACTAGCAGTTTTATCAGTTCAACTTTCACGACAGTGGGAACTATATTCTTCTCATTCTGTAATCCATCCCTTGGACCCACCTCCACTATCTTCACATAGTCCGGAATACTTTTAAGAAACTGAATCATTGTATGCACTACAAAGTATCAGTAACAAATTCTCAGAAGTAAATAAATGAGTTAAGGCAGAGAGGAAATAGTCAATTCAACATATTTATCAGAACTCTGTTCTACATTGGTATTAAAAGTTCAAAATACAAAATTCAATATAGATAAATACCAGCTGTATTAATTTTATATCAAAAATGTTTAAAATGGATACCATAATTATCTACAGGGTCACTCGGGACATTTTCCTTGCTTAACAGCAAATTTCTAGTTAACATACATCACAATACCAAAAGGCTAACTATGTACATAAATCAGTTGTACCTTAGTAGAGATCTCCTCTGCAGTACATCGATCATTGCTATCAGGCGTAAAATGGCGAATTCCCCTGTAGCAAGGACATGACCATTATAAGAATACTTCCAAAGATATACATCTAAAATCAAATTTAAATTTGCACGTGACCTCGCAGGGGAAGAAGAAGAACAGAATCAAGCAACAACAGAATGAAATATTTAATGACTAGCTAGAAGTGATAAACATCTAGTCTCATAGGTCAAGCTACCGTTACTGAAGTTACTTTCCAAAGTGACCTGCAAAAGAAATGGCTTACTTGCCACTTTTCCAAAAACTGACAGCCTCTAATCCATCAGCTCCAATAACACTAGCACAAGCGGGATGATTCCAGATTTGGTCAACTCCAACTATTGAGACCCCGGTCATTAATCGACGAGAATCCTCCAGGCTTGGCATCGTCAGAAGCTGGCTATTAAAGAACAGTCCCCTTTGCAAAATCTTACGCATACGCATGTTTGCAAACTTTGGATCACTATAAGAAATTCTGAGGTGCCCGCTGAACTTATATAGATTGAAAACCAACCAACTCCAGCTTGAAGAAATAAACGGAATTCAGTATTATAAGAACGCCACTATCCAATTCGGAAAACAAGGAGGGAAAAGCAAGTCCTTGATGACGATAAAGAAGACCCGGGCTGAAACACAAGGAAAAGATACGACCCAGCGACAATTCAATGTGGGTTTTAACCTTGAAACAAAACCAGAATTCAGATCACACGAGGCGGAAGTATAAATCCTCGAATGTATAGGCGAGGAAGGAAGGTGATGGAGTACGGAGCCTAGGAGGATGGGGGTGAGTGGAGGGATAAATTAAATTAATAGGAATAATGCGTTATTTGGGTCAATGAAGTGTCAGCTGACACTTCAAAAAAAAAAAAAAAGAAGAAGTGTCAGCTCGAGACACCGGAACGAGCGAAGGGAAGCTGCCAGTAGATTAGTGGGCTGGGCCCATTGAAAGGCTTGATGTTGGGCTTTGGTCGAACTTCCTTGGATCTTGGGCTCGATGGGTCTGCCTGATTTTCAGTCAAAAGAAGTAAGCCGATTGATACAGACTCAACCGGCAAAGGGGTCGGATATTTTCACTAAAAGGAGGAGGTTCGATCCTGATTGGTCAAGACGCTAGGGGAGATATCCTAGTTCCTAGATATCTAGGTTAACGCCTAAGGAGAATAGACGGTTTGTCCTGCCCAACATCGGTATCACCTAAGAGAAAGGAAGATTTCACCTTGTTCTTAGATCGTTGGTGAATCCAATCCCTCTCCTAAAATATTTTAATAAAAAAAATAAGCCGATTGATGAGAGAGGTGAAGTTGGAACACGTAGCAAGGGAACTAGATTGCTGACGCGCTCGCAGTGAAGGGGTGAACCACTTCGTCTTTATTTGAGACATTCCAGATCATTTGAGATCTATGGTGGATAAGGAGTGTATAGGATTTGTATCCCCTCCCGCTTAATCTTTATGTGCTAAGGCCTTGGGCCTCCAAAAAAAAAAGAAAAAACAAATCTAACAACATGGCAAACTAAAGTTAAAATCGCCAATGAGAGTTGGCACAGATGGTAAGGGATCTAGGACTAGGCCCTTGGGTCGTGGGTTCGATCCCCTCTGCCGTCGCTGGGCCTTCTTTGGTAGGCGATTTCGTAAGTCTCCAGTAAGTGCTCATAGAGCCCGGGGCCGTGCCCTGGCCTTGGTAGGGGACTAGTGCCGAACTCCTCCAAAACTTTTTAAAAAAACCAGTACTACTACTAATAGTGCAATGGTATTGGGATTAATTTCCCCCCTCTCGGTCCTGGGTTCGATCCCCTCCCCTATCGCCTTGTATCCAAAAAAAAAAAAAACTAAAGTTAAAATCATGTGGGAGAGGTGTCTATATTTAATATCCAATAGTGCTTTGAATAAGATTGACTCCAGTAGTAGGATACATATGCCTAATAAAAAAGAGATTTTCTTTTTACCACTTGGGTTAGATCTAACAGAATGGGCAAATTCCTTATAGACTCATGAACCAATATGAGAATTCCCACTAAGATAGGTACCCACATTTATTGAATAAGATTTTCTCTAATAAAAGGATACTTACACGTAGCCAAAATTTTGTCATCTTTTACCAGCGAAAGAAACTTACACATTCTCCATACTTACCTTAGGTTGAAATCGCAAAGTACTCTTTTTGATTTTAAATATAAGGTAGAATTGAATTTTTTTTAGAAAGATTAATGAAGTTAATTAAATTAATTAAGAGTATTTGTATTTTGATTTTTTTTTTCTTCAAATTAGTTAGTTTGACTAATAAACTGGTATATAATATAAGAAAACACAATATATTATATGATTAAGTAACTTATTTAGCTTCTTTAATCTCCCAAAAAAGGGTCAACTATATCTTATACTACCTCCGGTCCTAATTATAAGACCTAATTGACTTTTTTTGGAGAGATATTAAGAAAGTTAAATAAATTACATAATCATTTTATATGTTGTGTATCCTTAGATTATATATTAGTTTATTAGTCAAACTAATTAGTTTAAAGAAAAAAATAAAAATACAGATACTCTAAAGTAATTTAATTAGCTTCCTTAATTTATCTAAAAAAGTTAACTAAATCTTATAATTAATGGAGTATTCAAAAGGGAATGGAGTATCACTTTAAGTGTGTGGGGTCAATTGAGGAAAATGGATTGTAACCGCTAGATAATAAAGAGACACATGAATGATATGGGTAAAGAATGAATGAATGGGAGAGTTAGGGGAAGTGATATATATATTAAAGTGAGGAGCATTAATTGCTCTTAAATATGAATAATGATGAGGATACTGGAAGAAATATTACAAGTACAAGTACAAGTGCAGGGGGAGTGAAGGTGTGACATGATATTAGTGAAGCCGCGAAGGGGAAAAAAGATGAAGAAGGGAAGGGTGTCATTAGGGTTGGTAGTGATGCTTTTGATGGCTCTGCTTATTATGGCAGAAGGAGGTGAGGAGGAGGCAGTGTGGAGGATATGCAGGGAAGATAAGTATATAGCAGCAGTATACGACACATTCTATAGCTTGTTAGAATAGCGACTAGAATATCTTAAACAGTTTAAAATAGTTAATTGCGTGTTGACCTGAATAAGAACAATGACTTTAATTAAAGAAGCCCCTGGTGCGTTTGAAAGACACTCTTTGTAGTTCCCTTTCCATTCATGCTTCTCGTGTTTTCTTTATTCCTCCAGTCTTCCTCCAACAACATCAATTTCAACCTTCCTAGCTCTACCTTTGCCTCTATCCTCGATCGATCGCTAGCTACAACAACTAGAGTCAACTTTCATCTTTGTTGTCGCTAGCGAGCTTCGACCACCACTCCACCATCACCTTCCCCCATTTTTTTTTGGGCGAAATTCAGACCAAGGAGCTCCATGAAGTCATGGACACCTGAACTTGGGAGACCTTTATCTTTCACATTTTTCACTTTGCTCTACCTCCATGTTCGCTCCACCATCATTGTCGCTTTTGCTTCACAGAGAGAGAAAGAGAGGACGTTGGAAAGAGGAAGAGAGGGTGAGGAGATAAAAAATATGTGAGGGCATTTTAGTTAAAATATTTAAATTTCAAAATTTCAGATTCTTCTCAATCATCTCTGTGTCCTTTTAATTTCTTAACAGACTTTTTGGGGTTTTGAAATTCCATATAGTATTTAAATGAGATTTTTCCTATGTTAAAATTGTATGAAAGAGCTGAACCCTCTAACAAAAAAGAGAGAAGAAAATAGCAAGAAGACGTAGCATATTTATTATAGGTGCATGTCGTATATGTATCAAGTTAAAGGCATTTTAGAGTATATATTCATGATCAGATATGCAATTAACGAACTGCATATATGATATTTAATGGTATTGATTGCTGTAAATAAATTAGAAACTGTTCTATATAAGAACATAGATATCTAGCCGATGAGCTAGTATATTGATATTAGATCATATGAATACCCCAATATATCTATAAGGTAGATACTAAAGGAAATATGATTACTCTAGGATATCTATAAGGCAGTTACCGAGATATCAAGGAGAATAATGGATCACGAATATGGTGCGTGTGCACAATGAGGCTGAATAGTAAATAGAATGAATAGAGAGTGTGTACATTTTAGATTTACCTCCTATTTATAGAGATTACTGATAAGTATATATTTTATAATTAAATAAGTGTATATTTTATAAGAATTAGTTGGATTTGTTGATATTATATACCTATTTAATTATCTTTTATATACTTTATTATCATTATAGGATAAAAAGATATTTTGAAATAAAATCTACTTATTTCCTATTATATTTTGTAGGAAATATTAGCTGATTTGGAAAGAAGCAGAAAAAACAATTAAGAGGATATGCAATTAGCCAAACTTGGTGGTCTCATGCAAGAAAAATAGAAACAAAATCAATTGCGTGATCTGATGGAATAGATTACAAGATATAAGATATCTTTTTAATAAGAAAAGGAGAATGAGTGACTCACGTCCTAAATTATATTTAGGTTATATATATGAGGAAAGGAAGAAGGAAGAGGAAGGATCGAGAGACGTAGAACAAGAAGGAAGAGGAAGGATCAAAGGAGTAGCAGTTGAATGTTTCGGTTCTCTTTATCATCTCCACAGAAGGACGAGAGGACTATGGAGGCAACGAAAAAAATTTTCTTTCTTCTCTCTCCTTATTCTTTGAACCGGAATTCTTATCTTTTTGTTATGGATTTTATTAGAGCCATGTGTGGCTAGTTGGTTTTGCAACCTAGAGAACCTATGAACTTGTTTGGGTTTTAGATATTATTCCCATAGATTAGTTTTGCTTAATTTTATTTCAGTTTATCTAATCTCATCTTTATTGTTATTGCTTATTGATTGGTCATCATTAAGCATGTTTTGGAGATTTAGGGTTGAACTTGGAAAATGGAATCTTAAACTGGCCTTGGCATTAAATAATGTGGAATTAGTTTTAATCTAATTTGTGTCTAGAATAGACATATACCTAGAAGCTCCACATAATCAAATTAGAGTGAGCCCGATCTAAAACGCATCTTATGTGAAGCATTATATAATTAATTAAGATAGGTATATAAATAGACTGAAAGGCATCTATAGACATTAATATTCTAGATTAACTGATTAATTAGTTGGGATAAAATCTAAGAAACAAATAAGGGATTAGTGACTCTAGGTTGCTCATTCATTAGTGTGGTAGTTTGTTTGTTTTAATTTTAGTTTTAATTTCTTTTCTCTTAATTAAATTTAGTTTGGTTTTCTCAACTTAAACGAAATTGTGAAATTAACGCTTAACTGAAGTTTGTGATACTAAGTCCTCGTGGGAACCATACTTTTCTTATCACCTTATTACTTGATACAGACCATATACTTGCAGAGATATAGGTTATAAAGTTTTGCACTATCAATTACCTTAGGGTTTAGACCCTTGGCCCTGTGCACTTTGCTGCCTACCTAGTGTGCCGCCACACCTACAATAGTCATCCCCAATTGAAATATTCCTTGATTATAGGCTGATTAGGATCTTTCTTTATTATAGACAGATCCTGGTACGATTTGCCCTTATTGGGCTACACAGCAAATGGACCTCATATATGAATTATAACAGAAATATAGCGTAGAGTTTGGTTTTGTTGGCTTTTTACAAAAGTAAAACTAGATTGAGTATAAGTACACACATATACCCAA
Organism: Acacia crassicarpa; assembly: GCA_034222035.1. Taxonomy (NCBI): domain Eukaryota; kingdom Viridiplantae; phylum Streptophyta; class Magnoliopsida; order Fabales; family Fabaceae; genus Acacia; species Acacia crassicarpa. The sequence goes on along the minus strand of JAWXYG010000002.1, from coordinate 62,820,833 downwards.
GGAGCAAAGACACATCAGAAGATAGGAGGAAGATAACAAGTGGCAGTGACAAAGAGAGGGGTGTCGAACAAGAAGATGAGGAATCGGTCAATAAGTTGGTTAAGCATTCTCATGCTGGTCATTGTTCTGGGTACGTTATGCTCTCTTATTGTACATATTATAGGACACCGGCCGTAAGAGTAATTCAACAAGTAGTAGTTAAATATGTATAATGAAACAATGTGACATGTTGCATAATAGTTGTATAACTGATACTGATGTTGTGACAATGGCTTGAAACATGGGATGAATGAAGCAACGTTAACGAGGACAAAAGAAGAGAAGAGGTGGGGATAGAGATACTAGGAAGGTACTGCATTGTGAGTTTTGGGGTAACCAGCTCAGCATAGGCTTGCGCTGAAAGGTGCGAAAATGGCTACCCAGGTTCCCAGTCTCTCGTTATGCTGAACTTATTGATGACTCCTACAAATCCTAGGAGAACATAAAATGCTTCTCACCTTATGTGTTCTTTACATGGTCATCCCTCTAGGGGGAAAAAAAAATTGTACTCAATATCTTAAATTAATTAGTTTTCAAGATACTGGTATTACAGGAGAAACATTTCTGAATGCAGGACTGGAAACTAATTAATTTATGCAAAAAAATTCCACAAAGCAACATATAGTTTAAAATCCAAATAAATAAAATATATATATATAAAAAAATGTGCTCATCCTTCAAATAGCGGGATGAGTACATAAGGTGCACACAAGAAATGTGCACCTAATGTGAATCCTGCAAATCCCAGTGCAAGTTCAATTGTTGATTTCATCTTCTTAATCATGCCTCAGTTCCATCCTCCTCTCTTCTAATAATACTACGTTTTATTTCTTTTCCTTTTCATACTTTTTCTATGTCCTTGTCTCCTATAATGATAATAATATTATATTATTGTCCTTAATTATTAAATAAACAAGAATCAATATGTCAGGTTGGTCGAACACCTCATTAAATCCTTCTTACGTGGGATGTCACAGTTTGACTCTCTATGGATATGATGGGTCCATAAGTTTCTTCCCTTTGATGAACTATAACATCGAAAAAAATTTAAAGCTTGATCGAATTTTGATTCTAACTCGTATAGTTTAAAATTGTGATTTTCATTCCTATAGTTTCATATATATTTAAAACGGGTTTAATGGTATTGTTGTAGTTAACGTTGTTAAATATATAAGTCAAGACAACCAAAATCGAAAATTTGTATGAACTAGAATCAAGACTTATTAGAAGGATAGAGATTGTTATTAGGTTTTGGTTTGTACAATTAACAAGGTTAACTAGAGCTAATGTTGTAAAACTAAGACTAAGTTCTTATACAACTATATGGATTAAAAACCATATAAATAATGTAAATTAATACCAAAATTACATAAAATTATAAGAATCAACAATGATATTAACAGTAAACAAGCTGGTTTTCTTTCCTGACAACATCGAGGTGGGACCCATTTAATAGATGGGCTGGGTTCAGAGAACTATAAAATCTCTCTCTCAATTTAGCACCTTATAGTCTGAACTACACTCCTAGCTCCAGAAAGCCCGTATAATGACGAAAAACGGCGGGTGGCAAGGATTTTTAAAAAATACTCCTTCAATCCTAAATATAGAATATAATTTATATATAAATTTTACTATAAAATATGTCGTATATTTAGGACCGAATGTGATATTGTTAACAAATGTAATTGAAAAAATAATGTGGAGAAAGAAGATGAAGAATCTTATTGTATTAATTACAAAGAGCAACATGCTCATTCAATGAGTAACCCCACTTGGGTTATATGTGAAATCTAGAAGGAGACCAAGTTAACTATCTTTGAAGGGATACCAAGTTGACTCCCTCTTTAAATATGTGGAGGACTTCACATCTAACACACTAAGCTCAATAGTTAAGACCCTCTATATGTAGATTAGGCCCTAATTTCCTAATTAACTAACTAACTAACTAATCTCTTATACTTCTAACAAGTATTAAACCATTATTTCGAGAAAAATTTATCGCACGTCTTTTTCAAGGTTTATATATATATATATATATATATATATATATATATATATATATATATATATATATTCTGATGTTATAAGAATGATGAAAATTAATGTACATTAATACATCAAGCTTTAATTAGTTAAAAACGTAAGTACATTACAAATTTGATCAAAAATACAAACACAAGTACACAACCATATAACTCTCACACACCGTATGTATGTATGTATGATTCTTTTTCTTTTTTCTTTTTTAAATACAAATGTATGGTACTAAATATGAGTAAATTTGGAAGGTTTTTTTTTTCCATTTCAAAATAACGTTAATGATATAATTATTGTTGTCAAACTCGCGAGTTGAATCTTCGAGTTTACCGTTTTTACGCTTCTAACTTATAAAAACGAGTCGAGTTAGTGGTAAACTCGGTCAAACTTACAAGTTTATGCACCGAGTTTACCATTTTTACATTTTTAGCTTACAAAATTGTGTTAATTTATTCTTAAATTTGTGTTAACTTTTTTGATTTGATCATGCTCAGTGGCTTTATATAAAAATTTTATAGAAATTTCTTTATTAAATCTGATGAATGTTGATGAATTTAATTTCAAATATTTGGATTTAAAATATATTTAAATCAAATTGTTGTCATTTTTATATTTTAATTATTTGATTATGCATTAGTAATACCTATTTAATAATAAAAGTAAACTGTTACGAGTGTAAGATTCGAGTTCACGATATAAGTTTAGGTTACTGTCAGAAGTTTACTTAAACTCGTGAGTTTGACAACCTTAGATATAATAGCTTCTCATTAATTTCGATGGGAAATTAGATATACTTTTGTCAAATTTATGAGTTTACTCTCAGAATTTTCCATTTTTAATTTGGTTGAACTTGGGAATTCACTTATCGAATTTATCATTTTTTTCACTTTTAACTTACAAAATTATAATAATTTTGTTTGAACAAAACTACGGATATATATATATTAATACTCTAAAACGATACAATACATAAAAGTAACCACAAACAGATCTAAAACAAATACAACCAACATAACAACAACAAGAACAAAAAACACTGGATACAATATTAGCCAAGCACCGTACATTAAAAATATAAGAGTAGAAGTAGAATCATGAACATCATCGGCCTCCTTGAAACCCAAGGTTAGAAGTGACGAACAAGAGCGTGTTGGTTGAAAAACCCACCCTAAAGGGCACACAATCTTAAAAGCAATAGCTGCAATTAAATCAGCTAACTGGGTACCCCATCTTGAGGTAAAGAAACCAGAAAACCCAACCTTGGAGGAAAGAAGACACTTGATGTCCTGAAGAACACTTCTGCTCCTCTGATCAAACAGATCCGGTGACATCGACCACAAACCAGACCACACCTCTTTAGATCTTCCCCCAAGAACGCAGATCCGGGTTACCAAGAGGTAGTCGGACCTCATAATGTCCAAACAGCCATCCAACCAAGAGGATTTGATCTCAGATTTGACAGGTTTGTTTATTTCTAGAGACAAAAACACCACCACAAAACCCCATACTACAAAAAAAGAAACAAAAACACAGAAAACCAGAAAACTCTCACCTCGGCAGATCAGATCTGAAGAAGGAGAGGGAGAAGCTCGCCCTAGGAACGAGAAGGGTGCTCGCCGGCGACCTGCATCACAAGCTGCCGGCGAGGAGAAGAAGGTTACGAAGAGACGCGGCAGAGAAGAAGAGAGAAGTTGGATCTTCTCTCTCTAAATGAGAGGAAATTAAGGGGAGTACAAAATTATAATAATTAACTCGCTCTTAAATTTGTACTTACTTTTTAAACTGGTTATGTTTAGTGACTTCATATATGAACTTGATATAAATGTATTTTGTGCGGCGTGATAAATTATGAATATTAATGAATTTATTTTCAATTATTTGAATTTAAAATACATTTAAACATTATCAATGTCAATTGTTATGTTTTAATTCTTTAATTTAATCCTATCTATATATATTTAGTATTTATTTTTTTATAAAAATAAATGTTTTACAAATTTAAGATCCAAATCTTGTTGGTGCAACGAGTTTAATTGAACTCGTAAGTTTAACAACCTGATGTGCCTCATAATTAAGAATGGGAAGGATATTAATTGGTATTATTTATTATTATAATTGACTTCAGCAAAATAGCAAAAACATAAATAGCTCATTTGGTTCAATTCCATGAGAGAGGATACATATAATCCTAATGCAATGGACTGGTTATATCTAGGGGTGGGAATAGGCCGGGCCCCTATCAGACGGCCTACAGTCTGACTTGTTTGAGGCCTGACCTGTTTGTTAAAAAGGTCAGGTCAAAGCCTATTTAAAAGCCTATATGTGTAAATAGGTCAGGCCTATTTTGTTAAGGCCTGGCCTATAAGCCTTCAGGCCTGACCTATTTACATATTAAATAAATATATTTATATTTATATCATATAATTAAAAAAAATATTTATATTTCATTCTTATATTTATATAGAGTTTGATAGACTCAAAGTGTATGAAACCTACTTATGGCCTTCAAAGCCTACAATATGAAGCTTTTTTAAAGGCCTACATTATAAGTAGGCCTTTAAAAAGGCTTCAGGCCTAGCTAGGCCTTATGAAGGCTCAGGTCTGAGTCTAAAAAAAGCCTGCATTCAGGCTCAGGCCCAGGTCCAAGCCTTTTAACCCCATTAGAGGCTTAGGCCTGTTTAACCAAAGCCTGGCCTGATCTGGTCCATTTCCATGCCTAGTTATATCATTTGGTTGGGCTTATGAATGTAAAGAGGATTATATTTTGTGATCATGATCACATCAAAATGATGTAATCAATATTACACAGCTAAAACTGATGAATGAGGATGCAAACATCATGTAATCAAGTGAAAATGACACTGTTGTCGTTATAATTTTTTAAATTAACCAAAGAGACCACCGATAAATCCTGTTAAAGATTAAATAATTTTGATTACGTCTATTACATATTAAAAAATTAATTAATGATATAGAAATGTAAGAAATATCCCTCCATTAAAATTTTTTAAAAATTATATTACACCATTGAAAAAAAAATAAAATATCCTATTAAATAATAGGGAGAAGGAGCAAAAAAACACACGACCTTTTTCCTCAGGAGTGCCTAGCACCACGACCTTTCAACTGGAGCAAAAATATACACGACGTTACGTTTTGGGAGCGCTCAACACCACGGCCATTAGTTGATCGTCAACTTGGATGGAACGTTGAAGTGGCGCCAGGGGCAGACACAAGAATTTTATTGAGGGGGGGCGAAAATAAAAAATGCTAAATCAAATTTAATATATAAAAAATTGAAAGAAATATATTTCTAATGAAGCAAGATCAATTTCTTTAACTACCTATTTATTTTCAATTCTAGAAGACTTTGAATAAGGAGTCTCAATATTTAACAATTCAACATTATAAATAGACGAGGATAAAGATTAAAGACTCACTATTCTTTCTCTTAAAATAAGTATCAATGGTAACACTCTTTTCCATAATAATCACCTACAAAGAGTATGATTAACACTTTTTGAATATCACATCTTAGATTAAGTATGTTATAATAAGTATATACTTCTTCATAGTAATCACCTACAAAGAGTGTGTTAATATATATAATAAGTGTGTGTTGTGTGTTTGTATACAAAATACAATGATGTGTGCTTCCCATGTTTATATATATTTTTTGAAAAATTTTAGGGGGGCGGGGGCCACCCGTAGCCCCCCTCAGTCCGCCTATGCGTGACGTTGACGTAATGCTGACTTGGACTGATACGCTAACGTGGTCGCTGACGTGGAATAAAAAAATTTAAAATAATTAGGAAAAATTAACATAATTAGAAAAAAATTAGAAATAATTAAAATACTTAGAAAAATATTCAAAAAATTAGGAAAAAATTCAAATAATTAAAATAATTAGAAAGAAATTAAAATACCCCCGCTAGTGGGCCTCACCACCAACCACCCTACCGCCGGCTGCCGGCGGCGATCAGTTGCCCTTTATTATATACTCGGCGGCGGTCGAATTAGTTTATTTTACTTATTTTTCTAAAATACCCTTATATAAATTTTGTATCTCAACTACTTTATTGATTTTACATAGTCCCTCATTTATATTAATAGGCATCTTTTAGGAAGAAATTGACAAAAATTAGAATGTTGTATTATAATTAGGATCAAAACAGACTTTTAAATGTTGTCTTATAATTAAGACCAGAGGGAGAATATAATAAAGGGCAACCGATCACCGCCGGTGGCCGACAGTAGGGTGGTCGATGGTGGGGCCCACTGGCAGGGATATTTTAATTTCTTTCTAATGATTTTAATTTTTTGAATTTTTTTCCTATTTTTTTGAATTTTTTCTAATTATTTTAATTTTTCCTAATTTTTTGATTTTTTTTCTAATTTTTGTCTATTATTTTTAAATTTTTAAATAATTATTTTAATTGTTTTCTAATTATTTTAATTATTTCCTCATTTTTGAATTTTTTCTTCTAATTTTTTTTCTAATTATTTTAATTTTTTCAACTTTTTTTTTCTAATTATTTTATTTTTTTCCTAATTTTTTGAATTTTTGTATTCCACGTCAGCTTGTCAATCTAAGTCAGCGCTACGTCAGCGTTCCATCCAAATTGATGGTTAACTAACGGCCGTGGTGCTAGGCGCTCCCAAAACATAATGCCGTATGTATTTTTGCTCCAGTTGAAAGGTCGTGGTGCTGGGCGCTCCTAGGGAAAAGGTCGTGTATATTTTTACTCCTTTTCCCTAAATAATATTCGTATTAGTAAATCTTAAAAAAATTAACACGAACCCAACCTGTACACTGCATAATATTTCCATTATTATATATTAAAATATTACTATGAAATGTGTTGACAGGGCTAATTTTATCCCTTATGATATTATTTTCATATATTCTCATATTTAATATAATTAAACCAAACATTTTTTTTTTGGATATGCATCATATTTCCTAATGATAAACCAAACAAATCATGTCATCATCATTAATAACATTCCATTCCATTATCTCCAATTCGTTGAACCAAACGGGCACAAAGAGATTCGATCTCCCTAGATCGAGTCAGGCAATTTAACTATAAATACATGACCTGCCCTTGGGTAAACACAGATCGAGAATCACTCCAACAAAGACGGCTGAGGAAGGGGAGAGAGAGAGAGAGAGATGAAGATGATGAGGAAGCTGTCACTAATTTTGCTCGCCATTCTCATGCTCTTCTTGGCTGTAGGTGTGTTTCTGTGCTCTAACTTCTTATAAGATAAAGATAATCGAGTTATGTGAATAAAAAATGTATAAATATTAAATACATAAAAAGAACAATTTATCTTTTAAAAAAACATTAGTTTAAATCAATTGGAGATTCATATTTCATAGAAGCTAGCAGTAGGAATGATCAGTACGTATTGATTAATTAAATTGAAGAGTCACATACAATATTGCAACAATTGATGCTCGTGTTAACTTGGTAGTGGTTAAATTAATGTTTATTAATTATTTTGATGTTTGGTGTTATATAGAAGGAACAGAAATTGAGGGTTGGTGCAAAGATTCGATGGGTATATGCGACTCTCCAAGTCTATGTGCTGAGGACTGCCCTAGACTTCACCATGGCGGCATTGGACATTGCGAGACCAATCCACCTCTAAACGCCTACATTTGCTACTGCGAGCATCAATGTAATTAATCACCCTAGCTACTCTATCATATATATATATATATATATCACTGCTTTCCTGTAATAAACCTCTCTCTTATCTAAATAAAGTTTAATTGCGTGTTTACCTGAATACGAATAACGACTTTAGTTAAGGAAAGCCCCTGCTGCGTTTCAAATACCCTCTTTAATTGCATGCTTCCCGTGTATTCTTAACTCCTCACACATGCATGCAATAAACTGAAATATATTTTAAACGTGTGTGTGTGTGTATACACCATAGGAGTATTTATATTATTTATGACAATCACATTATATAATCATAAGATATATGCCCACACACACGTATTATATATTTCCCAGCAGCATATAATATATTTGCATAATTAGTACTTATAATATTTAAATGTTGCCAATTAATCTTATGTTTCTATACAGTGAATGCAAGGGAAGAGAGAAATAATGCGTAACATTTAAATAGATTATTAAAATAAGATTAGGAAGAAGTGCATATTTGATTTTCTAGTTTTTTACACAATTTCAGTTCCTCCCAGCTTTTTTTTTTTAATAATATAAAGCATCTTTTCATTTATTTAACACTAACACGTTAATTTCTCAAATAATGATTTTTTAGTAATTATTGTTATTTCAAAAATTAAACTTAATACATTAGTATTTGAAAATGTCTCGTTAACATTTACAAATTTGAATATCAATATTTTTTGTCAACTATATTAGGCTTAAAGAATTGAAAAGCCAGTTTATAAAATTAAGTGTGATCAAAATTAAAACCTTATGTAAAGTTAAAAGATTAACCATACCCTATATATTGATGGAAAGAAAATTATGGGGAAAAGAAAACTCAAAAATAGTAAACTTTTTTACTACTTTAAGAAGTTTTCTTTCATAGTATTCACCTTATTTTTCCTTCACTTTTCTCTCCATCCAAACAAAGTCTTAAAATATACTTATCATGATATATGTTAAAAGTGTATGAAAGAGATTAACTTTTTTTAAAAAAAACAAAGAGATTAAAAAAGTAAGAAGCAAGAAAAAATAAGATACGTGGCATATTTATTATAAGGAAAATCTTTTTAAGGTCTTAAGGAACCAAAAAATATTTAAAAAATTTCAGAGAAAATTTTGATGTCAAAAAGGTCCTATTGACAACTCCATCTGCGAGTTTTAGTAATTCCTTATGATTATTTTGACACCATAGTTTTTTCTAAGACTTTGTTGACATTTTTTTTAGTGTTTTGGGACTTTAAATTTTCCCTTTATTATAAGAGCATGTTGTATATGTGTCTTTAAAGGCGCGGCATTTAACTAGGGGGCAGCGCATACACAGTATTGTTCATGGAAGCTTAGATAAATTGGCCCCTCTGAAAAATGAGACTAAGGAGTATCACCGTGTTGATCTGGCTAAGGAACAAAAGCAAATAGTGCCCCAGTCCAACAGTTCCAATGGGTTGCCTTGAGGAGTTTTTGATAGAACGAGTGGTCTGTCAGTCCTAGTTTTTAGTTTTTCCTAGTATTATTTAGTCTTGTCCCTTATCTTTATCAAGCTTAGGCAAGGCTTGCCGCTTCTTTTCAAAAAAAAAAAAAAAAAGGCGCTGCATATTTTAGAGTATATATTCACGATCACCATATGATATTGAATAGTATTGATCGATAGCTGTAAATAAATTAGAAACATAGAGTCGAGTTTGGTTTTGTTGGCTTTTTACAAAAGTAAAACTAGATTGAGTATAAGTACACGCATATAACCAAGGGGCGAAGACATGATGAGAAGATAGGAAGATAACTAGTGGTGGTAGTGACAGAGAAAGGGCTGTCGAGGAATCCGTCAATGAGTTGGTTAAGCAATCTCATGCTGGTCATTGTTCTGGGTATATACGCTGTTATGCTGATCTCTTATTGTACGTACTATTAAAGGATACCGTAAGAGTAATTCAACAAGTAGGGTAGTTAAATATGTTATGAAACAGCGTGACATGTTGCATAATAGTCGTATATATTGATACTGATGTTGTGAGAATTGGCTTGAAGCAACGACGACAGAAGCAGGAGAAGAGGTGGGGATGTAGATACCAGGAAGGTACTGCGTGTCTGCGTCGTAAGTAAGGACAGTAATATAATACTATAATGATAATAGTGTTATAATACTGTCCTTAATTAGTAAATATCAATGTGTCATTAAATTCTTCTTAAGTGGGAAGGTTACACGTTTGACCCTCAGTGGATATGATGGGTCCATAATTTTTTCTCTTTGATGAATTATAACATCAAAAAATAAATAAATAAACACTTAATATTCTTATTAGTTTTTAAAGCTTGATCGAATTTTCATTCTAGCCTACATAATGTTAAATTGTGGTTTTAATTTCATGCCTATAGTTTCATAAAGACTTGAAATGGTTTTAATGACATAGTCGTAGTTCACATTGTTAAATATATAAATCAAGACAAAATTTAGTTAAAGTTTAAGAACCAAAACTAAAATTCGTAGAAACATAAATAGCCTGTTTGGTTTAATTCCATGAGAGATGATGATTGCATATGATTCTAATGTAATTGACTGATGATGAACTAAACAAATTATATCATTATCATTAATTATATTCCATTTTATCACCTCCAATTCGATGAACCAAACAGGCACAAAGAGATTCGATCTCCCTAGAGTCAGGCAATTTAACTATAAATACATGCCCCGCCGTTGGTAAACACAGAGAATCACTCCAGCAACAACGGCTGAGAAAAGGGGAGAGGGAGAGAGTTGAAGATGATGAGGAAGCTATCAATAATTTTACTCGCCATTCTCATGCTCTTCTTTGCTGTAGGTGAGTCTCTGTGCTCCAACTTCTTATTATAAGATGAAGATAATCGAATTATATTATGTGAATAACAAATACATATTTCATAGAAGCTAGCATTAGGAATAATCAGTATCAATTGAGATTCAGGAGTCACATACAATACATCAATATTGCAGCAACACTTGATGGACTTGGTAGTGGTTAAAATAATGTTTATTATCTGGATGTTTGGGGATAACATAGAAGGAACAGAAAGAGTGGAGGGATCGAGAAGAGGATCAGGCTATGCATTTTGGTGCATCGAGGAGGTGGCGGGGATTTGCGACCCCATATTTATGTGACAGAACCTGCACTTCACGTCACCCTGGCGGAGAGGGATATTGCAAGGCCAAACAACAACTCTTCGTTTGCTACTGCCAGTATCCTTGTTAATTAATCATAATATCATTGCTTTCCTGTAATAAACCTCTCTCTTATCTAAATAAATTTTATATTATATTACTCATCACCTCCTACTCTAATTCTATATTATATTATCTTCTTGCACTCACTTACATTATTTTTACACACAAAATCAACTGTTCCGGAGGAATATTGATTCAATTATGATCTTACAACTTCTAAATTTAACCACCCTACCTACCTACCTACCTTTGCTTGTACCACATTCTTGTAAATAAAAAGAAAAAACATTAAATGAATAATTTTTTTCATACGTGCCCTTATTATTTAAGAAAGGGTACGGTTACATATTTTCTCTCACATATTTTTATCTTTATGCATTTATACATATCTCTTTTTTCATTTGCTCAATCAACAGTGAATAGAGGTAAAATTGACAAAACCTCATTTATTACCCAACATATCACTTATATTTTGAACATAACTTTTGAGTACAAGTGATTTATAATAAGTTATAGAGTAATAAGTATAAGGGTTAAAGCCGAAACTTGCTAAAGTGAAGGAATCAAAATCAAAATTCATAGGGATTAAAAATCAACACTTGTTAAAAGCACATATATAGAGACCAAAATCAGGTGTTAGTCTCTATACTTAATAGAATTACTAAAGCTAATTAATATTGTTAAACAATTGCGGATGGCGGACAATGGACGGTGGACAGTGAAGGCAACGCGAACAATGGATGGTGGAGGCGACGTGAACGATGAAGGCGACGACGGACACGGTGAGTCGATCCAAACTTTTTCAACCGTGGGGGAAGAGACTTCGACGGAGGTATTATCACAACACCACCTTTCTCCACCAGCCACCGCCGTTGGCACCAACTTGTCAACCGATTGTTCCGATTTTCTATAGATATCATTTCAGATCTTTGTTCTGTCATCTTTGTAGCTTGAACATATTTTTTTGTAGATTTGATTTTTCCTATTCTCTGATTCCTCTGTAATTTCATTTCAATTTGTAGATCTGAGGCTCATTTCATTTTTTTGATTCTTCGACTTTTCTGGTTTTTCTAATTTTTGGATGACTTTATTTCATGGCTTATTGCTTATGGTGATTCTAGTTCTTGTAATCATCTTTCTCCATGGTTGCCATCAATTTCTGTGGTGGTTGTTGGCAATTTCTTTAGCTACCAGAGTTATTTGTTCCACAGCAAGCCTCCCAACTTTGTTTGGGGGTTTTTTTTTTTTAAAGCTATAAGGCGTCCTAAAAAAATTAAGACTCCGTAACCCAAGACTTTCAACGCCCCCAGATAGGCACCCCTGTAACATTGGACGTAGAAAGGGGCAAAAATAGGACGCAAAAACATTGTTTTGTAGTAGTGTATGAAACAAACAATAGGAACAAAAACTCAAATTCCATCAAACTTTAAGGACCAATAACAAAGCTATTAACCTGTAAATAAACAATAGTTGATCAAAATAGTCATATGTTTCTTACATTAAGGATAAAATTAGTAATAAATATGAGTAGATCTGATTTTTTTTTTTCCATTTTTTTAAACAACGTTAATGATTTTTGATGAGGTGATTACATTATGTAACTTACAACAAGAATCTGTCATTGATTGTTGGAAAATGCACTAAATGAGATGTCCCCATACCATCATAGGAGACAACCCCACCACAACACCACATCAGCTTACCTTAAAACAGCCACAATAAACGACCTCACAGGAGGTGACCCCGCCAAAGCTGTCTGTTCAGCTAGAGGGCCCTAGTATCAATCTCAGCAATTACAACGATAATGAGGAGTTTGACTTCAACATCTTCATTCTTAGTGACTTCAATATAGTCTGACGTTAGTCTATACAACATAGCTTCTTCTTCTTCTTTTTTTTTTTTTTTATCAAAACAATTACTCCTTCCAGTCCACAATATAAAACACTTCTAGAAGGAATATATAGTCCAGAATATCACTCACATCCAATTTAATTAAGGGAAAATTATAATAAAGGACCTAGAATAAATAATATTTATTAAGAAGGACCATAAAAATAGTAATTATTTTGAAGGACCAGAAATTAAAATACTAAAATAGAAAGACTAAATTACCGTTAGTTAGATTTTCTATCATTTCTTTATCCGAATCTGGAGTGATTTTATTTATTTTTTTTTTAAAGGATATGTCCTTCATCATCATCATCTTCTTCTTCCTTAATTTGATTCACTTGGATATATACACTTTCAGGCTTCAAGGTTCAGAACGAGTGACGAAGGAAGAGGAGAAAAATGGTCCACAGAAAGGATCTCCTTCCTTACTCTATCATTTCCATTTTTCTCTTTTTCCCCTAGTCAATCCTTAAGCATCTCCATAGCGACATTCAAGAAGCAGATTCGGCGATTGTGGAGAGAAACGACAGCCATCGTGAAGGGCATATCAGAAGCCAAGGACAGTCTCTCAAACTGACAGCATACGGCGGCCATCGTTTCAGTGACTAAAATTTAGGATAAGCAAAATATAGATTTTTGATCCATTATATACAGACTCTGCATATATTGCATTCACAACCTCTGGTATGAAATCCATCCCAAAATACGTACTCGTTCTTGCTCTCGCATGGCGTCCGGCTCACAACACACAGCCCAATAGATATCACCATTTTGAAACAACTAGCGTTCTGAACCTTGAAGCCTGAAAGTGTATATATCCAAGTGAATGAGATTAAGGAGGAAGAAGAAGATGATGATGGGCATATCCTTAGTTTGGAAAAAAAAAAAAAAAATCCTCCAAATTCTATCAGAGAAAAGATAGAAAATTTACAATTTAGTCTCTTTATTTTAATATTTTAATTTCTGGTCCTTCAAAGTAATTACTATTTTTATAGTTCTTCTTAATAAATATTATTTATTATAGGTTCTTTATTATAATTTTTCCTTTAATTAATACTCTTTTTTCTGTTTTGCCTACATGAGTAATACTCAGTTTCCAACTTTGATCACTCATTATATCTTCTCTTTCTAAAATAACATTTTCAATGCAATTAAACGCATTTCTCAATAAAGATAAAAGTGAAAAAATTTAAATTTTAGCATATTAAATAACTTAATTATCACTCTGTTCCTATTTATAAGTCTATTCTAACAAAAAAATTTGATCCATTTATAAGCCTAGTTTCATGTAATAAATGAAATAGTGACCATTGTTGTCAAACTCATTAGTTGACTCTCTGAGTTTACCGTTTTTATGTTTCTATCTTATTAAATTAAGTTGAGTCACTGGTAAACTTATGTCAACTGCGAACTAGATAAAATTCATGAGTTTACATATTTTTACGTTTCTAGCTCACAAAACCGTGTTAACTCATTTTCAACTCGTGTTAACTTTTTCGATTTTGTTATCCTCAACATCTTTATATATGAATTTTATAGATTTTTTTTTTTTGGGTTAAATGTAATAAATTATGATGTTGATAAATTTAATTTCAATTATTTGAATTTAAAATATATTTAAATCAAATTGTTGCCATTTTTTATATTTTAATTATTTAATTATATACTGTTAATACCTATTTAATGATAAAAATAAACTCTTACGATTTTACGATTCGAGTTTATTATACAAATTTACATCATTGTCACTAGTTTACTTAAACTCGCGAGTTTGACAAAATTGATTGTGACAATTCTACTCATATTTATTGTACTCATAAAGATAGAGGGAGAAGAAACAGTTGAAAAATACCCAATCATAAATAAGAGCAAAGTTGAAAATTTACTTCATAATCATTGAGTTATCTATCTCTCCTTGATATGTGAGATTTGGTCAAAATGGATTTATAAATAGGATCAGAACGGTATCATTTATTACTTCCAGTAATATATACCACTGTGGTCCTATTTATAAATCCATTTTGACCAAATAAATGAGATTGTGACAATTTTATCCATATTAATTGTACTAATGAAAACAGACATAGAAGAAAGAGTTGAAAGGTATCCAATCATAAATGAGGGTAAAGTTAAAAATTCACCTCATAATCATTAAGCTAATTATCTCTCCTTAGTATATGTAATTTAGTTAAAAATGATAAATAAATAAGACCGGAACTTTCTGATAAAAATAGTTGACAGTGTCAGTCGGAGAAAGTAATTAGGATCGTTCGCTCACGCGTGTAAGCATCTTTTCAAGGTTACCAGACATTTTCTGTCCAAAACCCTTTCGGCTTAAAAGTAGGAGTAGTAAGTAAAGGGAGGAAACCCGGGAATTAATGAGCCGACAACGCATGAAACCAATTGACAGTCCATGTCGTCAGCGTTCAAATATTATGCAGCTATTCTTATTCCCACAAATAAACCTTCATATCATTTGCTTTCTTTTCTTTTTAGATATAATAATAATAATAATTGCTTTCTTTTCTTTCTTTCTTTCTTTCTTTCTTTCTTTTTTTAAAAAAGGAATCTCATCAAGTGTAGGCTAAAGGAAGTGTGGGTTGTGCATCATCAGTCCAACGAAGCCGACTAGAAAAGTCCATTGGATCCCAACACTTGGGCTAGGTTTGGCCCACTATAAATTTCCCCTCTCTCTAACCGGCATGCTCTGTGTGTTTGTTTTTTTATTTGGGAAAATCACAAGGTCCCAATTTTAAAAAAAAACATAGAAAAACCTCATAGCTCGTCAATAATAAATAAATGAGCAATCATTGATAAATGAAAGAACTACCATCAATAAGTTATGAAACTTTTCTAATATTATTTTTCTTAATTATAACCTTTTTGTCATTTTTTTCTTTTTATTTAACTAAGGTTTCTCCTTATTCACACGGTACCTCGGAATTTCAGTTAAATATCTAATTGGTGTTGTTTGTTCGCTCTTTCCCATTTTTCTATATAAAAAAATGAATATCCTTTTTAAATTTTATAATAATAAATATATCTTATACAATACTGGGATGAGATCAAATTTTCAAAACAAATAATCTATCTATGCATTTATTTTGACAATATATATATATATATATATATATATATATATATATATATACAGGGACGGACCCACGTTGGTGCAACTGTGGGCAGGTGCAGACACAAAATATATATAATTTGCAAGAAATTTTTAAGGGTATGTGTAGTTAGAACAGATGGTAAAGACTCTTATCTTTTTATATGAGGTCTCCAGTTCGAACCCCAACTTTCCCTTTCCCCTATTTTTTTTCCCATTTCCATCCCTAAATACCCGACATTTCCCCCAATTCCCTCGTCACCCGACATTTCCCCCAATTCCCTCGTCCCTTGTCCACTCGTCCTCAGGCTCGTCGTCCGCCCGTCCTCAGGCTCGTCGTCCGCCGTTGCTCAGGCTCCTCCGCCGTCGACAGGCTGCTCCCTCTTCCTCTCTCATCTCTTGATTTTTAACTTGTAAGTTCCCTAATTCTTCATCCCCTTCCCTGCAATTGCGTCCCTGTTTCCATTTGATCTGCTTTACTTGTTCAATGAGCCCCTTCCGTCCCTGTTTCCATTTGATTTTTTAAGCCAATTGATTCAAGTTGAAGAGGATGAGAGATATGAACAGAGTGATTTCGTCTTTCATGAGTGCTTTACTCTTTTGCACAATCTTAGTGTTAAATTTGGTGCAGAATGTTTCTGGTAATGCTGAAGGTGGGTGGCACCTTTTTGTATCTGCTCTTCGTTTTCTTTTATGTTATTACGGAGGCTTTTTAATACACGGAGATGGGAAAATTCATTATTTTTCTGCTCTTATTGCTTTGTTAGCTATATCACTTCTTGATTGTTATACATAACTAGAGAAGTTAATAGGAATTCCTGATGGAGGAGCATTTTTAGTATTCCCGCTTAAAGCTTCTCTGTCTGTAATTCTTTTGTTCGAGCATGAACATAGATCATTGAAGGGTTTTCATAAAATTGTTTCTTATGCTATATATGCTAGTTCAGGCTTGGGTTGATTGTCCATAGTAAAAAAAAAAAAAAAAAAAAAAATTGGGCTCGGAGTTCATAGAAACTGTGGTATTCTTATATTTCATTTGAGAATTGTTGAGTCTGAATTTTGGAAGATCTGACCATCTTCGAATGGCTTGTCAATATGTTTTTGATATTTAGAAATAAATATATCATATTTTTCTTTCCATTAACATAAATCTCTTATTGTTTGGCCATGTTCTAGGACTGTGACTAAGGATGAACCATGACAGTATCCCTAAATGCCTCTTTTTTGGCTGTACTCCCACTTTCCAATGCAGGATAAACATTGAAACCTTGTTTGATTAAATATCTATAATTACTATATTATAGTTGGCTTTTCATAATTGAAACCTTCTGCATCTGAGAATTGCATTTTGCTAAGACAGGTGATGCCTTGAATGCATTGCGTTGTACTTTTCACTTGAGCAAATTACATTGCTTTGATAGAAGCTGCGCAAATTCTTTCAGGTTTGTAGGGAATGGGAATCGACAGCTCATAAAGTAAATGGAGTTGTAAGATTAGCTCTAATTCGCATTGGTGTTGTCTTGGCAAAGGTGGTGGAGCACTAGGTATGTACTTACAGAATTAATGTGCTTCTCGCATTAACAAAGCTTTCATTGATTAGCTTTCTTTAAATTTTTAATGCGTTTAAAACTTTCCTTTTAAAAAAAAATTTTCGGGCCCACATCCCACCACTATTTGTGCACCCACAAACCTAAAATTCTGGGTTTGTCACTGTATATATATACAGACTACAGGAAGGTAAGTAACATTATTGCTCCTTACAGGGCAGCTCGATAATGTATGGCGTTGATTTTTCAACACAGATGAGAAAAACTCGTTATTTGCAGGTGGCATATCAATACATTTCCTTTTTTCCGGCGCATCCACATCATAATGAAAGTAGAATTGACCTTTTGCTGTCAAATAATGAAACTGCTGGAGTAGAAAAAGTGCTACAAATTAAAAGAATGTGATTATAAGTGAGATTCATACTTTAATGATGATCATCACTACAATATCCTTCCTTTGGTTTTCTCGATCTCTCTGATTTTGAGGCATCACACAGAAGATTCAGAGGGGTTCTATTATATTGATGTACAGGGTGTGATATGTTGAAGGGTTTTCAACTATACTGGTTTTGTCTGGTGGTGGTGGTGGTGGATGAGATATTGTTGCCGTTTTCTACGACTCAATTCATCGATGCTTCCACATTCATTCTGGAAGCTCCATATTACCCCCATGCCACCATATTTGTCTAAAACTTCTGTCTTTATACTTATTCCCACCACAATCCGTCACGTCAAAACCGCCCAATCCTTTTTTGCATCCATATATATATATATTCATTATCAATCTGTTCCACTCCTTCGTACTCCAACTAAAATGTAACACTTCATCGTTTGTGACGTTTTAAATCGTCCAACTTAAAACATCCAGGCCAGCTGATCAAGTTCACAATAACGTACGGTATCGACTGTGGGCACAACAATATGAACTACCAGAGTCCAAATACATAGTAATAACTATTTTATTATGTTCCTTGTCAAATCATTCATTTGTTTATCAAAGTGATGACACGGCATATGCGAGTGTGCTTCTAACCATGATTGTTTATCTCTATTATGCTACTTTAATTATTTTAACTCAATTCCTAAAAGGCCCGACTTTCTTTTTTTCCTTCCCTTCAAATAAATGATTCTGGAAATATATATATGAATTTAGAAAAGTGGTTTGATTTTTGTTTGCTTATTGCTTGAAGTGATAGATGAGCCAATTGGACCTGTCCACCAATGAAAAAGCTAGAAGCCAGGAGAGAACACAGAGTGGACTGCATATGATGACTATATAAAAATTATAATTATACATAAAATGGGAGCACCAATAATTTTATCCACAAGATAATATTTGATAAATTGGGTGTGGACGGAAAACCCATTAAAAAGATTAATTAAATAAAAGAAAGGAGGAAAATAACCACCGAAAGGCAGGCATTCCAAGTCCAAGACTTTTTTTGAATTTTCAATATCCACAATCCAAAGTGGAACCCTCGGGTCAGTCAAAAAGCGCAATCATAAGTATCACCACCACAAGATAGAACCTCTCTCTCTCTCTCTGTCTTCTCTCTTGAAGGGAATAATATAGATACAGATCAAGTTTAGGCTGATTAGCTGATACCTAGCTATCATCACCATCACCGGCGGCATGCAGCAGATGGAGAACTCAGAGCTCTACCAATTCCTCGCCGGCAACGGCGCTTCCTTCTTCACCCCCGCATCTTACGGCATGCCTCCTCCTTCTGCAGCCGCCTCCACAATGCACAGTTTCTGCAGTTCCTCTTATTACCCCTTAGATTCTTCCGAAATTACGGATACACCCCACCAAGATAGGGCCCTCGCCGCTCTCAAGAATCACAAGGAGGCTGAGAAGCGCAGGCGAGAGAGGATCAATTCCCACCTTGACAAGCTTCGCACTCTTCTTCCCTGCAATTCTAAGGTATAATCTGATACGCACACCTATCACCTGTGTGTCTTTCATTTTGTCCTTTGATTTAGATTGTTGTTTTAATTCGTCGTCAAGCAATAAACTTGTAGGTAGAGAGAGGTCATGCTCATAGAAATAATGTTTTGCGTCTCAAAGGCTGCTCACTTTTTCACCAACAACAGCTTCATATTCTTCTTAGTTCACTGCACTTAATTTGATTTGCTCCATTTGAATTGAAATGATCCGTTGATTTGATGACGTTCGATTGAGAGTTTATTATTATAGTGGATATATCCTAGATCGATCGTTAATCAATTATCAGGTGATTAATTAATTGAACTCATAATGGAAGCACTTGTTTTAATTGGTTTTCTGCATCTTCTTCACCAACGCGAATGAGAGAGTAAGAGAACGTACTATTGTCTGCTACATTAGGAAGGGACAAAAAGAAGTTCTCTCTTTCTCTAAATTCGCTATCTCTTGGTCGTATCTCGGACTTTTGAACACCTGCATTATTTCTACGCATCTTCTATTACAAAAGATCATAAAGAGTGGTTTTCTTTTTTCCCTTGGATTCTTTCGTGTTCTATTAAAAAAAGAGCTTTTTTTGAATGTTCAAAAGCTTTAACAGGACAATCCATTAAAGGTACGCCGTGAAAGAAAGCCATCCCACAGTTTTTTTCCACAAGCATAAATACGATGAACTAGGGAAAGTCACAAAGCTTTACACAAACTAGAATAATAATATTCCGTTTCTTTTTAATATTTGCCTCAATTATATTCTTATCTAATTAAATATTTGTATATGGGGTTTTCTCAGACTGACAAGGCCTCGCTTCTGGCAAAGGTTGTCCAACGAGTGAGAGAGCTGAAACAGCAAACTTCACAAATCACCGAACTCGAAACCATTCCTTCAGAGACAGACGAAATCACCGTCCTCTCCACCAGCAGCGGCGACTACGACGGCGGAGACGGCAGGCTCATATTCAAAGCCTCATTATGCTGCGAAGATCGCTCCGATCTCATACCTGATCTCATCGAAATCCTGAAGTCGCTTCATCTCAAAACCCTCAAAGCAGAAATGGCAACACTAGGAGGAAGAACCCGAAACGTCCTTATTGTCGCCGCCGACAAAGACCACAGCATCGAATCAATCCACTTCCTCCAGAACGCATTGAAATCTTTGCTCGAACGCTCCAATTCAAGCGAAAGATCCAAACGACGTCGTGCACTGGACCGCAAATTGATTGTCTGATACTAAATAGAGAGAGTCCATTAACTTGCAGAAGTCGTTCCCATTATATGGTAGTTATTAACTCGTTATGAGTTAATTTTTATGGGGTTTTAGTTGTTAGGTCGTTTGTTTTAAGAAAAACAAAAATATATAATTGAGATATTAATTATCTGATAGGCTGGAGAACGGTGACTAGGGTTTTATAATATAAAACCAAAGGGGGAATCTTTGCATGTGAACTGAATGTTGCATGTAAGTAGGAAAAACCGGAGGGGGGAGAATCTGACTCATATATGAAGAAGAAAGAGACATTAGTGTACTCTGCGTGATGTGTTACACTGATGACAACGAAGGGGAGGGGCCTGTAATATCCTGTAAAAGCAATGTTTCTGTGAGTTTCCAAGCTATAGATATGCCATATTCGCTTCTCTCTCTTTTTCATATATTTAAACCTGTGTAATGAGCAAACTGGACGTGTACTCCCTCACTCCGGTTCATAATATGTGACTTTTTAATTAATTCTAAGAAGTGACACTTCATTAAATTGAAAAAAAAAAATCACTTTTGACCTTAATTGGTAAAGTGTTTGAAAATTTAATAAACAGGCAAAGTTAAAAATGAGTATTAATTATCTTTCAAGTGATTTATATTTTAGATGAAAGGAGGTAGTGTATATATACACTGATTCTAAAGAAAGCATGGGATCGGGAAGTGTGGAAAATGGCTGTTACGTTGGTTGGGTTGTATTGTAAGTCGGGCCAATGAGACGCTGAGGTTTTTAATTTGTTACAGGCTTTGAGTTACTGTGACAGCGAGAAATCACAAAAGGTAGGGTTGTAACTGGGACACTTGGATTCGGACCCATGACTGGAACAGTGTGTTACCAAATCTGGCTTCATAGAACAAAAAGAAAAAGGAACGAGTTCCATCTGTGATGAGATGAGATCTGTAGAGATCTCTCTGCTATATTTCTTTTCTCTTTTTTTTCCTTCTTTATCGCAAGTTTCTACCTTTTTATAGTTCCCACTCCAAGTTTCTGCTTGGATTATGCATGGAAAGTAAAGACGAACCAAACAAATACAAACCCAGATTTTTTGGCTCAAGGAAATACAAACCCAGATAAAAGCGCTGGCGAAGGAGAACAAAATTACTCATAAAGTCAGTACATATGGATCCTCTACATATTTAATTATCTTCTTTAATTTCCATATTAATGTATGATAAATATGAAATGGAAAGAAAGACTGAAAAGATTTTTTTTAAAAAAAAACAGTTCACCTGAAATTAGATACTCCTAGCTAGTTCTGTTCGTTGGGTAGAAGAAAGACTAAAGTATGTTAAAGAATATTATTCATCATGACCATTGCTTTGGAGATGCTCCACATGTACTTATTATATCCATGCTATATATATATATATATAAGCAATCAATAATTTTCCTTACTTTGAGCAACAAAAAAAAAATCCTTACAGAGGAATCTTTTCATGGCTGATTTTTAAACTTGTTAGAATATAAATAGATTCACGGCCATTAACATGACATTAATAAAAAAATTATCTAAATGTTATTCTATTTATAACAATAATATTATCTTTTAATTTTTTTTTAAAAAAAACTCAATCGTCATAGTTAATTGCGAATGAAATGGTATTGAACACATGCATATCCTACAATCTAAGATTCCATTGAAAACAAATCAGGCCTAAAAGCTGAAATGCTCGCAGCATTGACGTGTGACAAGAATCAAATGACATGTTAAAGTTCTCTCGACTGTAATGATGTTTTTTCCTTTTCTACTTTTTTTTAAAATTAAGACCGTACCATTGGATTAATTTTGATGAATAAATTACATTTAACATTCAATCAAAATATTATAATATTAAATACAAATACATTAATTTTGACTGTCAAAACACATTTGATTATAAAATTACACTGAAAGAAAAAGGGAAAAACACACAGTATATGATCCTTTAAAAGAAAAGAGAAGCTTTGACCAAAAAAAAGAAAAAGAGAAGAGAAGAATCTGTCAAAAGACATGTATTCGAATTCCTGTTTGAGGTGCAGTGATGGTAGAAGTGTATGAAACTGGAATTAGCTTTGCTTGGGCTTTTGTTTTCTTGTAGTAGGAGATAAAGTGGGATAGAATATGGTACGGGACATAAGATTATTACTCTATTATAGAGCAGAGAGGAGCATCAGGGACCAACTCTTTTTCTCGGGTTTTGGTTTCTTTTGCAGGTACTTAGAGTAGAATGGGAGCTAAGATACCATCCTATACTAGTACTCTCGAGATGAAAATCAATTATGTCATTCAAGGTGAGCTCTTTTTTACTGCACCTATACGTACGCCTCCACTTGTGTTATCAAAACTTGATTACTGTTATTTTAAATGAAAAAAGAGAGTCAGTGATCAATATAATACGTTGTAGTCATGTAAGGGAAGGAGTAAGGACCACGAGAATGAAAAGGGAGGGAGTTTGAAAATTTGGGGTTGCAAAGTTGAATTAATTCGTGGAAATTAAATCATTTGTTCCTTTGGGGGGCATAAGCAGTAGTCAAAGTGTGGAATGTCTGGTCCTTGCCCCAAAAACGTAATTATCATGTGTGTTTGATGGATTATGATCACTTGACGTTTGAGTGAGGAGAGAGGATGCAAATTTTAAATTTTAAGACTTTGATTTGTGTAAACCGTTAATTATGAATATATATATATATATATATTAAATTGTTGTTGTTCACTATGCTGGTTATTGGTCAAAACTTAGAACTGGGCATTGCAGTTATGTTGTACTACGACAGTAACCACATGGTATGACGTGATGACGTTCTAACACCCAATACCTGCTACCTTGGACTCCAATCACTCCTTTCATAATATTAACTGTCGGGGTTATATATGTGTGTGTGAGTTAACCCCTGACAACAAGCCCTCATACTGTAGTCAATGTTGACACACACCTTAAATGGGTCTTTCTGTAAACAACAAACTCTGTTCACTCATGATTCTATTACACACCCACAACTTTGACAAATTAGAAAGCTAGCGAGGTGATGAGATGGAGTGTATATATGTGAAATGTAAGTTCTAAATGGTTCGTGTATGGGCGCGGTTACAAAAATGAGACGTCATACGGACGCAAGTGAAGTGAAAGCACGCACACATTGTGTGTGTGTGTGAATAAAATATGTAAGGGAAGGGAGTGGGGAGGAATATAGAGAGAAAAGAGCGTGCATAAAGGAGGCTGACAAAAGAAGCCGCCCGTGGGAACACATCACATTCACATATAATTGGGGAGGCACACACATAAATATTATGAAGATTTTTTTTTTTTGCTCAAGTACATATTATGAAGATGAGTTTGTTTAAAAAACACAGTAGAAACATGTAGAGATAGAATATGAATGAAATATGGCTACAGAATTAAGAATGAAGGGGAAAAGTGAGGACAAAGAGCAATGTGCATGGGGTGTTATGTCGGAGAGACGTGCTCGATCTCCTTTTCAATCCTTCTCTCTCTCTCCCCGGCGTGCTTTCTTTCTCCTTTTATCGTCTCGGCAATCATTGCCCTCCACTACTATTTTAACTCTCTCTCTCTCTCTCTCTCTCTACCTAACCACCACACCAAGTAATACAGTGTAGTGGTGTGCATTGAGTCAGAAGCCTGCGTTCTTTTTAGGGAGAATTTCAGTCAGGTCCTGATGAATAGGATTTATCACAATAATCGCCCTTGAAATCATGAAATAGCATACAAGTCCCAAAAAACCTCACTGTAATTAAATATAAATGTACAATTACCAATCTTAACTTTTCTCTTCCCCAAGGCCTTTTTTCCCCTCCATCCCTCTATGTGCTAACAAATCCAACGGCGAGGTTGTGCTCACAAATCCGACAGCGACGGTTGTTCCTACTTTTTTGTCTTGCTTCCTAGTTGTCTGACCATGTTTTTCGCAAAAATTAATTTTACGGTAGATTAACTGAATATGCTCAAAAAGCCTTATTTATTGGTCAGTAAATGACAAACAAGAAATTATATCAATTACTCTGATTTGACTGTTAGCGTTTGGTTCTGAATTTTGGCAGCTTCTTTACATATTGGAACAAGCTTAATTAGTGGTACAAATTGATTGCTAGTGATTGGAAATCATATTTGTTAGTGCTGACTATACATATGGGCTATGGCAGACAAAGATCTGGTTGAATAATCTCTGGCTTTTGCGGAGTTACCTGGTTATGTTTTGACTCTGGAAAATTTGAAAATTTACTTCCTATGAGTTAAATTTTGTCCCTGAAACCTGTATACGAAATGGCGATTGCAGTATGTAGTTTAAAATTACTGATTTTCTTTCATGTATTGAGTTCACATATTATGTTGCTCTGATAATTACTCTGTTATTCTGTCTAAATGCGCTATGAAAATTACTTATATATTATGTGCTCAAATAGATAAGCTTGTCAAGTTTATCAAATTCTTTAATTTGTTTCTATATATTATGTGAATCAATTACTATAGTGTTTGCTTGCTCATTCTTATCTTCTGTTAATGCCAAGCTAAGAAGGTCGTAGAAAAAATTGGAATCATCTTGAACACAACCATATTTACGTTGGATTATATCGAGAGGGGGGACTAACTGCAAATGGAATGGAGCAAGACGATGAGGTTATATGTGATGCCTAAGTACTACATGCAAGAACTCCACGAGTTGATTGTAACTAGCAAGAGAGAGAGATGAAGAAATGGACGTGTATTTTGTAACTTAATTGTTAATCAACTTAATGATATTATTGTATTCACATGGTTAATGAAGTTTTTCACACTCGATTCTTGTGTATAAAATTCAGTTTTTGACAAATCCATTTCCACCTTTTGACAATTCCATCTTCACGTTTTCACAATTGCATTTCCATGTTTCGACAAGTCCATCTTCACGTTTTTACAAGTCTATCTTCACGTTTTTACAAGTCCATCTCTATGTTCTAACAAGTCCATGTCCATTTTTTGACAATTCCATCTCAATGTTTTGACAATTTCATCTCAAGGTGATAGGGTAAAACTTTAAGCCTAAAAACTCCGCAAGTGCACGGGCCGTATCAAGTAATAAAGTGATAAGAAAAGTATCGTTCCCACGAGGAATTGGTATCACAAACTTCAGTTAAGCATTGATTTCACAATTTCATTTAAGTTGAGAAAACCAAATTAAATTTAATTAAGATAAAGGAAAAGAAAATCAAAACTAAAATAAAAATAAGAAAACTATCACAATAATCAAATGAGCAACCTAGAGTCACTAATCCTTTATTTGATTTTTAGATTTTATTCTCACTAAATTAACTTTGACTTAACCTAATTAGCTAATCTAGTGTATTAATGTCTATAAATGCCTTCCGGTCCATTCATATACCTATCTTAATTAATTATGTAATGCCTCACACAATTAAATAAGACGCGTTTTAAATCGGGCTCACTCTAGATTATGTGGAACTTCTAGGTATATTCCTATCCTAGACGCAAATTAGATTAAAACCTAACTTCATGTTAAATTTAAATCTAATTCCACATTATTTAATCTCAAGGTCAATTTAGGATTCCCTCTTCCAAGTTCAACTCTAAATCTCCAAAACATGCTCAATGGTGGCCACTCACTAAACAACAGCGATAAACACAAGATTAAATAAACTGAATAAAATTAATCAAAACTAAAAAGTGGGAATAATCTCTAAAACCCAAACAAGTTCATAGGTGATCTAGGTTGCAAAACCAACTAGCCACACATGGCTTTATTCAAATCCAAAACAAAATGATAAGAATTCAGGTTCAAAGAAGAAGGAGAGAGAGGAAAGAAAATTTCTTCGTCGCCTCCACAGTCCTTCCATCTTCCCGTGAAGATGATGAAGAGAATTGAAACGCTCGGCCTCTACTCCTCTGCTTCTTCGTCCCTTATCGTTCTGTGTCTCTCTAATCTTTTCTTCCATGATCCTCTTTCTTGTCTCTGCCTCCTTATTTATAATAATTTAGGTCTTGAGTCATTGATTCTCCTTTCCTTATAAAAAAAAATATCTCAAATCTTGTAATTTACTCCGTCAGATTACACAAATTGATTTTGTTTCTATTTTTCTTGCGTGAGACCACTGAATTTGACTGATTGCATATCCTCTTATTGCCTTTTCTACTTCATTCCAAATCAGCTAATATTTCCTGCACAATAAAAATAGGATATGAGTAGATTTTATATTGATTTATTCTTTGATCCCAAGTTTCATGCAATTATGGAAACATTCATAAAAGATAATTAAATAGGTATATAATATCAATAATTCCAATTAAATCTCATAAAATATACACTTATTTAATCATAAAATATATACTCATCACAAGGCTATATAAGCGTCTTCCCCCTCTTTTTACCACTTTTGGCAAATTCTTTTATCGCGTGTTCTGAAAGATTTTAATTTGCTTCAAATATGAGATTTTGTTCAAGCATTTAAAAAGTTAAGCACTTGAGATCAGTAAAATTAACTCTTTTATTTCATTTTCTTTCTATTACTATAATTTTGTTATAAATATTGATAATATTTTTAATTATTTAATAATATATTTGGATAGCAATTCGGCCATAATCAAGGCATTGCAAGTCACAATCTATAGAACTTTGTTCATTAATAAGTTCGTGCATGCTAGTACGTACCCTCGTAATACTTGACCAAGTACAAGAATTTTGGTCAGTTGGTGTGTATGCCGCATCTTCATGCCCTGTTTTGTGTTATGCCACAGGACACCCCTAAAGTTGGGCTATCAATGTTTAGAAGCGTTTGTATTGAGCTATAATGTTCATGTATGTTTTGCTAGAATGCTTATTTTGAGATAATGTTTGACCAAGAGTACAGATTTTGGTCAGTAGGTATGTATGTCAGATTTTCGTGTTATGGTTTGTGTTTTACCACGAGACACCCCTAAAGTTGGGTTTTCAACATTTAAAAGTGTCGGTATAGTAATTGTATAATGCATTAGTCGTATGTCTTTTCACTCAGCAGGTCGATCTTGTATGTCGACTATAAGCTAGGGAGTTGGTCCTTTGTCTTTTTCCAAGTAAAGGATGGTAACCATAAGATGAAAGATAATATGTCAAATTGAATGTCTTACAAAGAATGACAATGTTTTATTTAGTAAAATGGCATGTTGTGTGGGTAAAATGCCATACAATTGAGTAGTAAAGACTTATACAATTGAATGTTGAGCAATGAATCTGATGCAAAGAAACCATGTAACAGTATGGAGTGCATTGATGGTAGGGCGATGTAATATCAGAATGTCGAATATAACCGAACCATATAGCATAGTATGTTGGTCGCTTTTTCTTAGTCATATTTATGGTTTGTATCATTATGTCTTGCTCACAAGGTTAGTAAGTGTGTAGAATCTAAAAACAAACTTAGAAGATAAGAGCTTAAAAATCAAACCTCATTAGATGTATCGCGTTCCAACTTTATTTAATAGGTTTCCTGTTTCTGTCGCTTAGTTGGTATGCTCCTTGATTGACTACCCCAATTTCTTCGTAAGAGCCTTTATACATCAGACCTAGCCTCCCATCACTTGATTTCATGGTGGGAGCGTTTGAGTGGTCGAATTGCCTGGTTGGTGCAACGTTGGATATGGTTTTGCCCTCCAGCTGTGGTTGGATCGTTTATTGTTTCTACTCCTCTTATCTGATGGTTCGTCATCATGGTGGTATGACTTACTAGAATTTTCCTTGTCTTCTTCTTACTTGATTTGGGGCAAAGCTTGAACTACTACTTTGTCCAAGGTAAGAAAAGTGTATTTGGTTAGTTCTTTGTATAAATTAGAGTTAGGAAGCAAACTTTTACGGAACACAAAAATGGTGGTTTATGCGTCATAGTTGGGTGTCTTGATTTCTTCTTTGTTGAACCCGCCAACAATGTCCCGCAGTGATTCTCACTTTCCCTGGATAACCCAGCAAACGTCGTTAGGCTACTTTTCAAGCTTCCAGCTGCTAAAGAATTGTTGAACGAACAAGTCATTCTAGTCTGTAAACGATCCTATCGAGTTGGTTGGTAGGTTGGTAAACCATCTCAATGCTTGTCCAACCAAACTGGATCCAAAACCGTTGCACATACAAGTTTGTTATGCCTCCCGAGGTATCACTGCAATATGCATCCTTTTTTGATATTGTGCCATATGTTCGTTGGGGTCTACCAAACCATCATAGAGCCATACGTTTGGTAATGTGAATTTTTTTGGCATCTTCAACAATGCTATGTCTTCCATGAAAGGTGAATCGGTAAAGCTATTAGGGGATTTCTTCATCGGAGATGGTAAACCTAGTAGGCGAAGTATCATCGCTTCTAGTTCTTGGAACCTCCTATTTCACCTCTCGTCGTCTAATGTACTAGACCTTGGTGGGTCATTCGTTACAGGTGGGTCTCTCTCTCTCTGCTTTGCCATCATGATGTTGGTTAGTATTATTTCTAATCGAAGTTTCGTTGCCTACGATTATTATTGGCTGGTTAGACGTGGTGCCAGGAGTCCCTAATGGTTGCATACATGATACGAGAATAGTCAAAATCGTCCCAAATAAAGGGCGTGAAGGAGGAGTTACTTGCGGGGAATGTGAGACAAGTCGCTCCTATGAGGCGTTATTTTCTTCTTCCAAGCGTTGGAGTCTTTCTTGCTGTTGTGCGGCCAGTCTAGCCTGCCTAAAAATTTGTTGGGTTTGTTCATGCAACAAAACAGTTAGTTCATCAAGACACTCCTAGAGGTTGGTAGGTGCATTCATCCTGCAAGGTGAATCTATCAATGTAGATGCAAGAAAAGGAATAACTATCCCTGAAAACCAACTAAAGAAAACGTTATATTCGTTGTTGGGTCCCCACAGACAGCACCAAATTATTGAACCAAAATTATGTATTAAAGATTTTATAAGGGTCACCAACAACATAGAAGCTTGGTTGGTAAAAATAGAAAATATAAAGTGATTACAAATTTAATGATAAAGAGTAAAATATGAAATGCTATTTAGAAAACGTGAAGGGGATCGATCCCCCCATCCTTGACCAAATTGCCCACATTTATAGTAGAGCGTTCTAGTAGGTCGGTCAGCTTTTTTTAGATCTGCTTGTAAGTTGGTTCGCTTTTTTCGGATCTATCCGTTGGATCTACTTAATTCAAGTCGAACGTGCATTACTAACTTCCTGGACTTGACTAGGTATTTTAATGGAGTGGTTAAGTATGATCTTGGGCCGTACTTATTGGGCTTTCCTTCTTGGGCCTTTCTCACATTGTCTGTCTTGCCTATGGGCCCAAGTCATTAAATTGGGCCCTGCAGTTACTTTCTTTTTATGAACGTTGAAATTTATTCATCAGATTGAAACTTTATTGTCGCAAAGGATCTCTGTTTTTTTTATTAAAAAAAAAAAAAAGGATCTCTGTTTACATATATCTCCCCGCAGACAGCGGGTGAAGCATGGAAAGTTAAGAACCACATAAATACAAACCCAGATAAAAAGATCTGGCGATGGCGAGAAAAATTACTTATACTCTCAATGCATCCTGACTCTATATTTATGTTCTTTAATTTCTATAAATATTTATTTACGATAAATGAAGAAGAAAGAAAAACAGAAAAGATTCCCCCCCCCCCCCCCAAAAAAAAAAAAGGTTCCCTTGAAGATGCTCCATGTATGATATGATATATGTGTATATATATATCTCTGCTCATATATATATATATAAGCAAGCAATCAATATTTTTCAGAATATACAGACTCACGTACGATCATTAAAACGATCTAAACGATATTATATTTTTGATTATAATGTTATCTTTTAATAAAAAAATAATACTCAACCACCCTAATTAAATTAATTAACCAGGCTGCGAATGAAAGGTATTGAGCACATGCATATGCAAAATTCCATTTAAAATAGATAAGGCATAAATTAAAGCTGAAACGCTCGCCGCATTGGCGTGTTATTATGTTAGAGTTCTCTCCACTGTAATAATGATGCTTTTCTTTTTCTTTTATAATCAAGCCCATAACGTTGGATTAATTTTGAATAAACCTCTAATTTAACATTCAATTAAAGTATTATATTATTATACATTAATTAATTAATTTTGAGTGGAAAAACATAATTTGTAAAATTACATTGAAAGAACCAACATATTGCTCTAGTTGAGGTAATAAGCGGCCTCATTAAAAAGAGAATACAATTTCAAATCCCAATAAAAACACTAGTTGGGAATAAAAATAAAATAATTACACCATAACAGAAAGGGAAAACATATAGTATGAGTTTGACTTTATGAATTAAAAAAAGATAGAAGAAATCATGCATTATATTCGAATTTTTTGGAACAATTTTCCTCATGCCTTCAATATACAGATTTAATTTAAAGCTAAATCCTCTTATACAACGTTGGACCTTTTCATACTATATAGCAGCTAATGAAGTGTAAACGTACTCAAAAGAAAAGCCATCCTTTTCGAGGAAACGTGATCGCGTGGTATGTTTTGGGAGACAAGTGAGAATACGTAAACAGTGAATGGTAGTAGCTCATAGAGTGGGCCCAGTTGTTTTATTTTAGATTGGGCTTCCCAATTGGGTTGCCACCACATAACAAAAATCAACATCCACGTTGGACAGATGGACACAGAATCTCCACTCCTCATGAAATTCAAACCAGAAATCAATATAGGCGTTCTCAGTTGAGATCTATTACTAGAGATATTAATAGAGTAGCGGATGCTATAGCAAAGTTTGGTATTTCTAATTCTGAAACTTGTGATACTTCCCCTCCTCAGTTGAGAGGTTGGGTGGAACAGGACTGCTTGGGATTTGTTTCCCCTCATGTGTAATTTCTCTATTTTAATATAAGCGTTCAACCTCATTCCTATCCCCAAAAAAAAACAGAAATCAATAACCTTCTGTACGGACTTTATTGGTAGGCGAGTACCTATGTAAACGCTCTTTGAGTCTAGAGGTGTGTCTGGCCCTAGTGGGTTACTGATGTCTATCCACACCTAAACTTTTTTGGATCAAATAATAATAATAATAATATTCTGCACCCTAATTTGTTAGTTGTTCCTTGACATGCGTATTAGTGTTATTCCTTCCACTCAATTATTATCTTAATCTCATGTTTAAATCACACACAACTTCATAGTATTTTATATTCTAATCATATCATCCTTCTCTGAATGAAAATATTTTAATGTTTTTTTTTCCCCTTTTCAAGTTTGTATAGACAAAAAGAAGTTTTAATCTAGTGCCTAGTTTAACTCTTTCTTTTTTATCATGGTCCTTAGTTTGACTTCAGGCCGTGGATATAGCTGTGTTTAATACTTGATAGGGTTAGGGTTAGGATTAGGAGAAGTAAAAAG
The DNA here is from genome assembly GCA_034222035.1 of Acacia crassicarpa. NCBI lineage: Eukaryota > Viridiplantae > Streptophyta > Magnoliopsida > Fabales > Fabaceae > Acacia > Acacia crassicarpa. The sequence goes on along the minus strand of JAWXYG010000002.1, from coordinate 62,788,774 downwards.
AGGACTAAATCAATGGGGTTGGGTTATAATGAAAGGGATATTCATGTGTAACACTCCATTGTTTCTTAATATAAGTTTTAAATTGATTTTTTTGGAGACATCGATGAAGCTAAATAAATTACTTAATTATAGTATATATTATGTACCATTTAATTATATATCAAATTTATATTAGTTCAAAGAAGAACAATAAATATAGATATTTTAATATAAATTAATTAGTTTATTTTGTTTTTTCAAAAAAAGTCAACTTGACTATTATATTAAAATTCGAAGATAATACTCTATTTATCGTGTCTCTAATCTCTAATAAAAAGATGTGTGTGGACAATTTAAAAAAAAAAAAAACGAAAATAAAGGAGAGGGAAGGAAACAGAGAGAAGTGGGAGGACATAGTGTTGTCTTCCCCAAGTAAAGTGGATTAATGTGACAAGCGGTGACTGATGAACACCTTCCTAAATGGCTGTCCCTTTCTGCCCTTTTTTTCCTCCCTCAGTTTCTGGTCAAGGCAATTCCAATTCCAATCTAACAAAAACGAAGTCACTCTTATTCTTATGGTGGGTCACCAACTCCGATTACATCACTCTACCACTTCGTTATATTTATGAGTCCTTTTAACTCAATCTTATATACAAAACATATGTAGCTAACTTGATGATTATAAAATAAATTTTCAATTTTGCTCTCATTTATAAATGAGTATTTTTCAACTTTTTATTCTCTCTCTATCTTCAAAATTTTTTGTCATGGGTACAATTAATATGAATAAAATTGCTACAATTTCATTTACTATCCTGAAATTGGACTGGTCAAAAAGACCAACTTTTTAAAAAAAAAAAAAAAAGTAAAAAAGGACTTATAAATAGAACCGAAGTTGTATGATTCACTTTCTAGTGGCCTCCTCCTCACTCTCAAGGTATTATCACCACATTATTGTTTAGTGCACCCCAAATTAAGCTAATCCAATCACCTTCTCAAATTTCCATATCTAAATCATTTGAGCACAACATTCACTATTAGGAGCCGTTTGGTATAGGGAATTGGCTGGAGGGAATAGGAACTTAACAGGGTTCCCACGGAAAAGACCTGTTTGGAGCGCAACTTTCCCTCCAACTCAAGTTCCCGGGAGAGGCATTTCATAGGACAAAAAAGCCCCTCGTACGATGATGGATGAAGAAGAGGCGTTGGTGATGGTGGTGTGATGCAAGAGGATGCCGGCGATGGTGGATGAAAGAGAGGCGGTGGCAGTGGTGGATGAAGCAGAGGCACCAGCGATGTGAAGAAGAGGGTAGAGATGAGATGAGGCAAAGATGAGAGTAAGAGACGAGTTGTGGTTTTATTTTTCAAGGGTATTATAGGCATTTTACCTCTCATTCCCATTTAACTAACTTAATTTTCTTCCTATCAAATATTTTATTTTCTCTAAACTTAAGTTATATTTCTATATTTACCAAACAATTTAACTTTTTAAGTTTCTTCTCAATCTTCCATTTCCTTCTTTTAAGTTTCTTTCTCTTTTTAAATCCTCCCAATGGGGCCTTAATAAAAGTAGATTAACCAATAACCCATTAATTCAAACTCACTTCTCTAGGCATTATTACGTCCTTCCCAACCTCAGGCGCAAGAAAACAAGCCTAACTGGTGTCCAACTTCCCAGGCCTCCCTTTCCCACAGTTTTCTAAGCCAACTTATAACATCATTATCATTAATTAATCACCCATCTACATGTATGTACCCTAATTAATAACATTCCCCGAGGCAACATTGTCCCACCTCCTCCTCCTTCTCTGTCCTTCTTCCAACAACTTCTCACGAAAAATCTTCACCCCCACCAATTAATTACACCTTATTCTTTCTTGTCAGCTTTGAAAGACAGAAAAGAGAGTAGAGAGAGGGAGAGAGAGATCATGGGATCATAATTCAGAATCAGCTAGATATGTCGTGATTAGCGCTCAGGAAGGGTCCTTTGGATTCTGAACAATGATAGCAAGTTCTCAACAAACATTTGACCAAATGGTTTTGACGGAGATTGGGGTTTTCTGCTTCTGGAGTTTTTTTTTTTTTTTTACCCTTGAATGTTGTGACTATTCAACACATCTGTACCCCATGTTCCTCCATGTTCACTTGCATTATTGTTGTTTTATTTTTTTAAAATGTATTTGGTGCCCGTGAGAACAAAATGTACCAACTTTTATTCTATTCTTCCCATTTTCACTCATACCAGCTTTATGCCTATATATATATTTTTTGAAATAAAAATAAAGGATGGAGAGCGGCCTAGCATGCAAGTATCAGGGTATCAAGGAATAAGAATTTCTTTCTTTTTTTCTTTTTAAGTCCACTGTGACCTCAAAAAGTGCCACTATTGGTGTCCTTCTTTTACCTTATTAATCTATCTTGTGCCCCCTTCTCCCTCCCAAAATCTAAATATATTCTCACGCTCACAGAATATATTGCTTTCAAGAGTTTTTGTCATTGTCCACTCAGAATTATCCCAGGCCACAAGAAGTGCTCTTTTCTTAGGTTTTTATTTGACACACAATTCTATTCTTTTTCTTTAATATTTAGTGAGAGCCTGAGGTCATATGTTTGGGCAGCCAGGGCAGGTCACCCCACTCTCTCCCCTTTGATTGTCTTTGTGCCTTCATTAAATGTTCAAACAGGGATTTCAGAAACAGAGAGAGAGAGAGATAGATGAGAGAAATCTGTGTTTTTGCTTCCCCACCTCTCTTTGCTTCACAAAGCCCCAACCACTCTGTTCTGCGGGCCAGTTATGACTCTATGGTCTCAATTGATAATGGGAACAAGATTTTATAATTATAATCCATCATACACACAAAGGTTCTGCCATTATATAAATGCACTCAACAGATTTTGAAAACAAGAAAAAAAAGTATATCGTATATCTGACAGAATGGAGATTAGTAATCATTTTTATTGATTCTTAATCATATATAAAAAAAGCGTATAAACAGTAAGGCAAATGATTCAATAAGGACATTTCTAGTTGGTAAAATAAAAAATATTTTTGTCTGTATATTGAAGTCACAGAAAGAATGCTCCAGCTCGTGCTTATATAAATAATAAATTAGCAGCAATCATACTGTATGGCTTACAAAGTGCCGACCTGACTTAATCATTTTATATATGGTCAAATGTATGCAACAGCCAATGAACCACATTATACGGTTATACAATAATTTAGTACTTATATTCGTATTATAGGCTGTAGCCATCTGTGCCTATATTATACTACCTAGTCCTAGTGCGTTTATTCTGTAACTTCACTTGAGCCAAGGCTCTAATAAAGCTTAGCTTTCCTGGGTTTTGAGGCCATTATCTTCTTTATTTTTTGACGCTTTTAATCTCCTCATTTTCAAATCGATCAAATGTATGAGTATTGCAAATAGTTTTAAAATCAGAATAAAAAGTTTGGTGCTTTGAATTTTAGTGAAAGGTGAGGAATAAAGAAGAGGAAGAGGTTAAAAGCCTTGTGCTTGTGGAATATATACCCTCATCTCTTAAACTTTATAGGCATAAACAAACTGCCTTTTTTGTGTGTCTGTGGTTCCGAGAAATGGCGAACACCCAATTTAAATGTCATAATTCATAAAGCTTTAGTGATTCGTAGGCGTGATCTAGCTACCACAAAAAGAAAGGCATATGATGCTTGAATTGTTGCCCTAAAAGTTATCGTCTTTATATTTTGGATACTTTCGTTAAGCTACCATATAATTGACATCTTCATTATGCTGGTTTGTTGGATAGGGTTGGTTAAATATGAGTAGTTATGTCCAAATCTATCTACATGAACGATTGCTTGTTCACGTTATAGTAGTATTATTATGATATTATGATATGGGCATACTAACTCTACTAGTGCAATTATATTAGGGTGTGGGGGAAAGAAAAACCCCTACCACAAGTAGTGAATCAGATTCTGTAGGAATAAAGTGTGATGCTCAGTAATGCTAGTCAAAGGCAATGGATCTTTAAAGCCTTTATGATTGTAAATTTTATTTTTCTTCTTTTTCTCCTTTATTCTCTTGTCAACCTAGATCTCCTTCTTATAGTGGAGCTTAAAAGTTGCTGCACCAACTTTGGTGCAAAACCAGATTTCAAATCAAATCCCAAACTAAGGGTATATGTGGCACATGTTGATAAGTGAGTTTACTGATAAACTAAAATCAAAATGAATCCCTTCTGAACAAGATGTAGGCTGAATCTGAGGACTTGGTTTGCTTGGTTCACAAACTATATGGATTAGTACATTTTTAGCTGTGTGCCGGCAGACATTCTTGCAGAATTGGTTCTCCTTAATAATAATATAATCATCATGCTTTTATTGTTACATTCTACTTCAACTTTTTCTTTTATATTTTAGCTGTCTGGTCAGCAGAATGGAACTGCTCAAATCTCAATAAAGGATATGGTTCATGGATTTTTTTTTTTAAAAAAATTATTTGGAGAAGAAAATCTGTGTGAACAGAACTCGCATGTTTTACTTGCATTTACCACATCAAGGTGAATTGTGTTCAAGTTATTTATGGCAAGACACAAAATAAAAGCAGGAAAAGACAGCCTTTGAGAGACCAACAAAAGGAGGTCAAAGCTTGAATATGGATGGAAACAGTGCAAGCAGTTGTTTTTAAAACTCTTTATATAACGTTGTTCTTGGTCTCATATGTTTTCCGAGATCAATAAGGACAGGCTGGAAGGATCCAAATTCTGCTCTGCTCACCTGTATTATTAGCAGTGAAGAAAGGATATCACCACTGATAAAGTGATACATGTCTCTCTGCAAACTATTTCATGGAAGCAAGAAAGTTTTAAAATAAATAAAAATTGAAAAACCATGTAAAAAAGAAGGTTTGGGTTTTCTCTTTCTTGCAGCCCCTGCCAAGCATCTTTGCTTCACTTTTTCATCTTTCCCCTTCCCCACAACCCCTCCTTTATATTGGAAAAATATATTAACTAAGTTTTCTTCTTGCTTTGGTTCTACCATCATTTTCTTTGTTGTGCTAACTACAGATTGCTTCTCTTTTTAGGTTTAATTTTTCACCAAGTTCCATTCTGGAACATTCTTTGCTTAGTCATAAAAGTATAGTTCCTTTCCTCAATAATTTACACGATTACTTCTCCCCCCTCAGATTTCCCATTCCAATAAATTCCCCTGATTTTAGTTCAGGCAATTACTGTGCTGATCTTATATGGTCATCCCTGATCAAACCAAAAGAAATTCAATCCCCTCATTTAAGTTTCCAACCAAAGAAATCCTTTTCTCTCTCCAACCCAGTATGAATTCCCTTTTCTGAACTTGCTGCAGCTTCAAAGCTCCTAACTCAGTTTCTCTCTCTCTCCCTGTATATTTAGATATTCTTCCAGTGTGCTCTGCTATTGGGTTTCTGATTTCATGGGACTCTGTCACGGAAAACCTATTGAAATTTCACAAACTCATGGAGAAAACCCATTATATGCCGATGAAAAGGACGGGCTTCCAAAAGTTCGAACCCCCAAATCCTCAAACTTCCCCTTTTACAGCCCAAGTCCGTTGTCCAGTCTGTTCAAGAACTCACCGGCAAATTCAAGTGTGAGCTCAACTCCTTTGCGCATTTTCAAACGCCCATTCCCTCCTCCTTCGCCGGCGAAGCACATTCGGGCATTGCTCGCTCGCCGGCATGGTTCTGTGAAGCCAAACGCGGCCTCTATCCCTGAAGGAGGCGAATGCGAGATTGGGTTGGATAAGAACTTTGGGTTTTCGAAGCAATTCACAACTCACTATGAAATTGAAGAAGAGGTGGGTCGTGGCCACTTTGGGTATACTTGCTCCGCCAAGGGTAAAAAAGGCAGCTTGAAGGGGCTAGATGTGGCTGTCAAAGTCGTTCCAAAATCCAAGGTCTAAAGCCTTCTAATTTCTACCTTTCCTTCTGTCTATTCTTGTGAATTTATGCAAGGGGAATAGTATTATATAAAATATTGAAAGTAAAAATCTGATTCCTCACCCTAAGCATCACTGCATTCATAATTTGCTTGTATGCTTTCAATTCGATAAAGAGAATCATGTTTGAGTTTTACTTTGCTGAAGTGAACTCTGAATGAGGCTTTCACCTTCCAACTTTGAAGGACCTGTTTATATTCTTAAATCTTATGCATCAAGTACAGGAATCATGGTGATCTGTGGTACCTTTGGGCTATTGATTATTAAGACCATTGGAGTACTGACCTGTTTATATTCTTAAATCGTATGCATCAAGTACAGGAATCATGGTGATCTGTGGTACCTTTGGGCTATTGATTATTAAGACCATTGGAGTACTGTTTTGTTCTGACGTTGGATGATAAATTGCCAGATGACGACAGCAATTGCTATAGAGGATGTACGGAGAGAAGTAAGGATATTGCGGGTTCTTACAGGACATAAGAACCTAGTGCAATTTTATGAAGCCTATGAAGACGATGAAAATGTTTATATAGTTATGGAGTAAGTTGAAGTTTCTGTTAATATATGTAATTTTCTTTTTAAATTCTTTCTGTTAATTTGTAATGGATCTCCCTTACAACTTTCAGAATTGTTGATTAACAATGTAATTTATGCAAATTCAGGTTGTGCAAAGGAGGTGAGCTGCTAGATAGGATTCTTTCCAGGTAAGAAGTTCTCCTGTTTCCATATTTTTCAAGCCAAAGAAGAGAAGGATAAAAAAAGGCAGATGACGACCTCCTAGTTTCATTTTGGTATCGTTGCCATAATTAATGACATTCTAATAAGCACAAAGTTAATTGTAATTTGTAGGGGCGGGAAGTACTCGGAAGAAGATGCCAAGGTTGTCATGATTCAGATATTAAGTGTGGTGGCCTTCTGTCATCTGCAGGGCGTGGTTCATCGTGATCTCAAGCCAGAGGTGAATCATAAAGCTTGAAACTTTGCTAGTATATATGACCTGTGTTTCGTTTTTTGGCCTTTGTGGGCTTCCTTAGATCATAGATGACATGTTTTATATATCTTTGCTTGTTCCTTGATTATCTATTATTGAAAAAATAAAAACTATAATGAAAATTACCCTAAAAGATTCCACAGCCAAACTTTTGTGGCATGCTCTGCTGGTTTCCTAATACAGATGCTTGCTTTTCTGCTTCAGAATTTTCTTTTTACTTCTAAGGATGAAAACGCCAGATTGAAGGCAATTGATTTTGGACTGTCTGACTACGTGAAGCCAGGTTCGGCCCGTTGTATGCTTTGTGAATATCCTCAATTTTTAGTACAACACTCAGGACTAACGAGTAAACTCCCCCTTTTTTTTTTTTTTTTTGCAGATGAGAGGTTGAATGATATTGTAGGAAGTGCATATTATGTAGCTCCTGAAGTTTTACATAGATCATATGGGACAGAAGCAGACATGTGGAGCATTGGTGTTATTGCTTATATTCTTTTATGTGGAAGCCGGCCGTTTTGGGCTCGGACAGAATCTGGCATATTTCGTGCTGTCCTGAAGACGGATCCAAGTTTTGATGATGCTCCTTGGCCTTCTTTATCAGATGATGCTATAGATTTTGTGAAGAGGCTGTTGAATAAGGATTATCGTAAAAGATTAACTGCAGCTCAGGCTCTCTGTATGTCTTTCATCTCCTTTCCCATTTGTGGCATCAATGTTATTAATTTTCTGCTTTTATGGACTAAAAGAATCGAACCTGATTTTGCTCAGGTCATCCTTGGCTGGCTAATCATCATGACGACTTGAAGATACCTTTTGATACGATAATCCTCAAACTTGTTAGAGCTTACATATCCTCATCTTCTTTACGCAAATCAGCATTAGGGGTATGGATTATCTTTCGGCGTCTGATTACATGTGATCGTACTATTATTATCTTAAATATTTTCCCAATTACATCTCTTTGTAACCAGGCAGCGGGTTTTCAAATGTTTTTACTATGTGATTAACCTTCTATTCTGTTTTCTTTTAGAGTATTATATAGTGTAGGAGATAGAATGTTGGAAATCTCTGTCTTGAGATTATTTGAATTGAGTCTCAAGTTCCTTAGTATATAACCTATAATATCTGCAATCTGCTATTGGAGCCATGGACATGCACTGATTAAAGCTTTTCCATATGGGCAGGCTCTTGCAGAGACATTAACAGTACCTCAGCTAGCATATCTCAGAGAACAATTTACACAGTTAGGGCCAAACAAAAGTGGATTTATTTCCATGCAGAACTTTAAGACGGTCAGCACTTGTCCGAAATCATTGTTTCTTTCCCAATACTTTTCGAGACCGTTAACATGTTTATTAGCAGGCTGTTTCAAGGAGCTCCACTGAGGCCACAAAGGATTCACGGGTCTTAGATTACGTGAGCATGGTAAGTATCTGAGAGATCATAACTACTAAGTGCATTTTCTACCGCCTTTGCTTCCCTGAATCTAAATCCATCACAATACATATTGCAGGTTAGTTCTATCCAATACAGGAAATTAGATTTTGAGGAATTTTGTGCTGCTGCTATAAGCATGCACCAGCTAGAGGGAACGGAGAGCTGGGAGCAACATGCAAGGCGTGCTTATGAGCTGTTTGAAAAGGACGGGAATCGACCAATTATGATCGAAGAACTTGCCTCGGTAACCATTTTGTGCTCGTACCTACTTGTATAGTTGTATGTGCACCGAATCAGTAAATGTCAACTTACTGAACTTGTTTTTGATGTGTTATTCCAGGAACTTGGACTTGGCCCTTCAGTACCTGTTCATGTGGTCCTCCAAGATTGGATAAGACACTCGGATGGAAAGCTCAGTTTCTTAGGATTTGTCAGACTTCTGCACGGACCTTCATCCCGTACGATTCTCAAGGCGTAATAAGAGTACAACATGGATCACTTGTCATTGATGGTGAAAATCTAAGGGGGATTTGAATTGTTGAATGTTGAGTAAACTACTTCATCGGCAATACACAATCTCCATTGCGATGAAGGTTTGGGCAAAGCTAAAAGCTCCTACTGTTAAGCTCACTGTTCTTAATTTTTGTACACACGAGAATCCTTCCCCTCTTTTCCCTACTCTCTTATCATGGTTGGTCCTAGTTCTCAATTAGTTAGAGGATTGTACAGAGGAATGTAGATCACATATTGTACTTGGTACTAGAGAAGCTGCTCAAAACTGAGTTGTGTTTTCAGGTTTATCACTTGTGTACCCATTCCACTTACAAATAAAATCTTTCCATTTCTAACAACTCCATCATAGTTGATAGTATTTCTTCTATCTTTTTATTGTCATTCAGGTGCGACATTTTTTACTTCCATTTTATTGCTTCAGAAGCAAGGTAAACCCATAATAGTGGAGTCACATAAAAAGGGGGAAACCAATCTCAGTCGTGGATCATAAAATTTTTAATTATTAGCAACCGATACATATTTATGTTTTGTTGGAATTAAGAAAAACGTTAAAACTCAGTATTCGAACTTTCTCTTTATTTAATATAGGAAAAATACTATATAAATACCATTTGAATTTGTAAAACCTCCAGAATTCACCTGATATTGTAAATCCCTAGATGGTCCTTGGTACCTTTAAATTCTTTAACAAATTCAATAGACATCCCGAGCTTTTATAAATACAAATGGTATTTATATGATATTTTCTCTATAATATAGATTATATCTATATTTTAATAAATAAAATTATATATCCATATAAAAAATTTAATAGTGTAACGGGATACCTATTAATATGAAAAAAAACAAAGTATATAGAACTTGAAGGAACTTTTACTGAAGGTAAAAAAAAAAAATAGAGGAAGGAATTTTTATTGTTAAAATTTAATTCCAATAATTGAGAATTAGAATGAATGGACAACTTAAACAGAACGCCGATCTTTTTCGTAGACAGCTGGAGCATTTTCCCTGAAAAGTGAAAGCACCGTCTTTCACCTATAGCGTATAGGCCCACGTAGGTGGAATGAGATCTGCTAATAATCTGAATTCCTGAAAGTATAATTTGATCACACGTAAAGCATGGGCCCATGTTCATCGAATCTTCGTGCTGATCTTGATGGTGTACTTCATCCCTCACGGCAAAGCCGAAACGCTCCTCCTTTTGCCGTTTCTGTGACTTGGAATGGCAATTCACGCCACTCCAAAGGCTAAGCCTAAATTCAGATCTCCATTTCTCCTACTCGCCCTGGCAATTACAGCCATCGCGATATTGTTCCTCTTTCGCTCTCTGGTTTCCACGACCGGATCCTCACCCCTCATCTCAATATCCCTTCAAAATGAGGTGAAACAGGGGCGCCATGAAAGGTATTTGTACTGGGGCACTAGAATTGACTGCCCAGGAAAACACTGCGAAACCTGCGCTGGTTTGGGTCATCAGGAGTCCAGCCTCAGGTGTGCCATTGAAGAGGCCATGTATCTTCAGAGGTACCTACATCGATGCCTTTGTGTTCTCTGCATTGAGTTCTCGTAGAGGTTTTCTTATGTCTTCTGTTACTTAACCTTTCCTTACCTTGTGCATACTAGCGACATTAATGAATTCATATAAGAAAGGTAGTAACTGCCCTAAATTAATAATCTTTGTCTGTTGAACTGACAGTGACCCGCAATGCAAGTCTGGGCGTGCTTAAGATGATAGTCCCACGCCTTAATCTTCTTATGAAATAAAACTCTCTCTCTCTCTCTCTCTCTCTATATATATATATATATATATATATATCATGGACCTGCCCAAATAATTACAGATCGATCTGCAAGTCTTCATCTCTTGAATGCGTGATTTATTGTTTTGGAACTTCTGTTCAATGCTTGTTCTCTATCTTGATACAGTTGTTGTATGCAGTGTCATTAGTTTCCAAAATTAAACATTCCAATCTGCTGTTGTGGTATTCACCAACTAGACTTGCTCTATGTACTTTGTTCTGGCTAAATTTGTGTGTGTAGGTTTCTCACCTATTTTAACCACTTTTGCTGCAGAACTTTTGTCATGCCATCAAGGATATGTATAAATCCAATGCATAATAAGAAAGGGATCTTTCAGCTGTCCAATACCTCCAGTTCAGAGGCAAGGTGAGTAGCTTTGAAGTTTTCTTGTCTGCTGGTTCAGTGGTTATAGAAGGAGAGCAGGCGGAGCTGTTCTTTTTTGCTTTAAATTATACTTTGGTTTAAGAAATGAACGTTAGCCTTGTCTAACAATTTGTATGGTTATACTTTTGTTTGCATCTAGTATACGCATTTTATAGCTTAAAAAAGCAAATTGTTTGATCAGTTGACTTGACTAGCTGTATTTTATATAGCAGTTGGGAAGCAAGTTCTTGTTCCATGGACACTTTATATGATATAGACCTCATATCTGAGACTGTTCCTGTGATTTTGGACGATTCAAAAGAGTGGTCTCAGGTTCTATCAACAAGCATGAAGTTGGGAGCACCGGGAGCTGGTCATGTGGAAGGAGTTAGCCGCATTGATCTTAAAGAAAATAATAAATTCTCTGATCTCTTGCTCATAAACAGGACTGCCAGCCCTCTTTCTTGGTAAATCATCCAACCATATCTCTTCATTTCCCTCTCCTTTTACTATATCACGAGTCAAGGTTGATTAACTTATGGGATGGAGAGTAGGGAATATTTGGATGTAATATGAATCAGAATTTTCTTTCATCCAATATATGTAGGAACACAACATTTGAATGTTAACTTGGGAAAATTAAGGATTTGAAAATTCATTTCTATGTAGTGCAATTATATGGTATCATTGATGAACACATACATGATCTTGACCCTTGTTAGTAGATGGGAGTTTTTAAGGTATAAAATGCTCCTTAAACTCATAATAATGGCCTTAATGAAACTTTTTTAAGATTCTTTCCTACTTCAGCTTCTTGAGCTTTTGGTCATATTGCCATATTTATTATTGACCTATATTTTCTTGTGAAAGGAGTTCATTTGATTTTTGGCTAAAGTACACTTTTGGTTCTTTAAGTTTAGGCGAGGTTCAATTTTAGTTCTTCAACTTTAAAAAGTGTGTTTGTAGGCCTTTTGAGTTAATGCCATTAAGTTCACTAACAGAAAATGATAAGTTAGCAAATTTATATTGCTAACATGTCCAAACATTAATTTGTTAATATAATTACTTTCATATTTTAATTCTAAAATCAATCTTCCAGAAAGACATGTCAGCCTTTAAATTTGTCAAGTCTGCAAATTTGTTGACTCAGCATTTTCCATTAGTGAAGCTAATGGTGTTAACCCAAAATGACTAAAAACACACTTTTTAAAGTTAAAGGATTAAAATAGAACCTCGTCTAAACTTAAAAAACTTAAAAGTATACTTTAGCCCTGATTTTCCCCCTTTTATGGCTGAGTTACTAGTGATGATCTTCCAGGTTTATGGAATGCAAGGATCGTAACAAACGAAGTTCTGTAATGTTGCCACATTCATTTTTGCCCTCAATGGCGGCAAGGAAACTTAGAGACGTGGCTGAAAAGGTCCTTTTGATATGTACTCTCTCTAAGTTTTCTCATTTAAGTTGGTTATTTTCTCATGCAGTATTTCACATTTGTAAGTAAAATAGATTTCAACTTTATTGCTTGGAGATTACCATAATTGAGATTTGTTGTGTGGATATTTTTAGCTCTTTCATTATCGGAGTTGGAGATGTTGCTTTGTTAAAAACATACAAATTATGTCATGGAAAGATGTAGGATCAAGCACTTAAGGTGTAGGCACGTGAAAATTTTTAATCTCCGCACTTGGTTGCTAGTTAGAATAATGAGTATACAACCGAACCTTAAACCTTGCAAGCCTATTCATCGTGTTCACTACTTAATACTACTAATTTAATTTTTTTGAGCACATCTAGTGTTTTGCTAATTCATTCAAGCTGTTCAATTGAATCAATTCCATTATATCATAGAAAATGAAAAGGAAGAATGCTAGGAGTGTGGGGTAGGTTCCTATTGATGAAAGCCAACTGATTTTTGAGCTTTAGGAGAGTACCTGAATTCAGGTAAATCTGTCACTATGCCCTTACTGAATCGATGGTATTTGTTCATTCAAAAGCTGATTGTGATGGTGACTACACTGAGTTTGGATTCAGTAAGAGATGGTCAGAGTTCATACCATTTGGAACTCAGAGGAATTAACAAACTGGTTTGTTTTGGTTCGTGCAATTTGGAATATTTGTTTAATTGCAGACAGATTGTTGGAGTGTATTTTTACTCCCACTTAGGGAATTTCTCTCTGATTACATCCAAATCTTGACTACACTAACAAAATCATCTCTTTCCCTTTTGATGTGATTTTTCTTCCCATGCCCCTCTGTTGTCTTCCTTTTCGATGGTTAATAGGGGTAGGAAGGGGAGGGGGAAAGGGTTGATAATGAAATGCAAAAAGTCTACTTATCACATGGTGGGGTCAAAATGATGAGTTGGAGGATATTTACTTTAGTCTGAAATAATTTTGCTGAAGTTATTAATTGTTTATTAAATTATGAGTTATAATTGAATGTTGCTTAAGAATACCTACTTTTGTCAAGAGTCTGTGAGCATGTGCTTCTGCTTCAATAATATGCTCCCTCAATGGTACCATAGTAAATTTACATCAGTTAGCTATTAAATGGGTAGTTGGTTGTTTTGACTTCCTGCTTCATGGATACGTTAGTGATACTGGACTACAGTCAATTTCTTGACAGTGATAGTTTGGAACAAGTCCAATGAAAATCTTAGGTTACTAGTAGATGGGGTTCTGCATACTTTATTATGCCAAAAATTATAATAACCCTGATACTTATATGCCGGATAAGCAATGCCTGGGCTTTACGCAGGAAAGATGCCTCTTCAACATTAATTGATTTCTAACCATATTCTTGTTCACAGATCAAAGCAGACCTTGGAGATTATGATGCCATCCATGTTCGTCGTGGTGATAAATTGAAGACGAGGAAGGACAGATTTGGGGTTGAGAGGAGCCTGACTCCTCACCTTGACAGGGATACACGACCTGAGTTTATTCTCTGTAGAATTGCGAAATGGGTCCCCGCCGGAAGAACCTTGTTTATTGCTTCAAATGAGAGGACTCCTGGATTTTTTTCACTACTTTCTATCAGGTAGTCAGACTCATTTTCATACGGGGTCCTGAAAAGATGAAATTATGGAAGCTATCTTGTTTGTGAAATTGTTCCATCATCTCCTGATAGAATTTAAAACCAATTTTATTTTGGAGGATATGGCTATAACTTCTTTGTATTGCTTAATGAAATTAAGGAAGCAGAATGAAGTATAACATGTTAGTTTTGCCTCTCATGATCTGAGGTTGGCTGTGCATATCATCCCAATAGTTTGGTAGAAGTTTGAATTGTGTTTATTGGTGGATGGAGTTTATTTTGCAGGTTTGGTATACGTTATTTTAGATATATTCACTGCTTAATGTTGCCAAGGACAGTTGCCTTAGCAGTTTTGTTTATTCTTGTGGCCTTTGTGTTCAGATTAAATGACTCTTTTGAGGTTGTTGTATGCCAATATGCCACTTTTGAATTTCTTTTACCAAAGCCTGATAGTTTTTCTTGATGGTGAATCACTTTCGCAGATATAAACTGGCATATTCATCAAACTATAGCCACATACTGGATCCCCTGATCGAGAACAATTACCAGCTATTCATGGTCGAGAGGCTTCTCCTGATGGGTGCTAAAACGTTCATTAAAACATACAAGGAAGATGAGACAGATCTTAGCCTTACCGATGACCCCAAAAAGAACACTAAAAACTGGCAGATACCTGTTTACACCAAGGATGAAAATACATGCTAACACTAACCCTCTCTGTACACTGAAATTACTCTGTAATTGAATTTTCAGACAGAAATTCTGGGTTTTGACAAATATAGCTGATACTTAGAGTAGTATATAGTAAATTGCCTCAAGTTACAGACAAAATTACATTGATTCGTTATTCATATGTAAAAAAAAGTATCACAGTGAAGGAGATGTGAACACGATCTATTTTATTGAAGTTGTTGGCTTGTCTTCTTGTGAAGTCTTGATCAGTAAGGTAACAATAATTCGTTATTTTTAACCACTGTGAAAGTGGGGTGGCCACTGTTTGTTTTAATGGTGTACACTTAGCCTGCTTGTAATTCTATTCTTGATCAGTAAGGCAACAACTTCCGTTTTCCTTGTGTGAATAACATACCTGTTCCCCTTTATAAAGCATAGCCAATGGCGAGCTTCACCTCACTTTTCCCTGTGACCCTGTCAAGGCGTTACATTGCATTGATGAGGCAAACGTAACGGTTTTTCTCACATTTATGAGGCATAACAATTAAGTGGTTATAAACTCAAGATATAAATACTGGTATACATACATTTACCTACATATATGGGATAAAGCTAACCTTATTATCCTGATAGTATCACAAGATTGATAATGGAGCTATGACAGCTTATGGGACTGCTGGCATCGCTCATTTCGAAGGCAAATGGAAACATCTATCAAATGTTCTTTCGTTGTTTGACTCGGTTCAGCCAAATGGACCCCACGTTCCCATATCAACCCCAGTACCTTTTTTTTTCCCCCTCCCTACGTACGCAACATTTTGTGCCGCAACTGTTCGAATCAGATTCCTTTCCATTTCTTTATGCAAACGTTAACTTCTATTATTCCTCTCCAGCATGTTTCAGCTATCACTTACTTGTAATTATTGAATTCTCGTATCAAGATAGTATAGTGGTCCCCGAATATGTTCAAGTATCTCTATCTGGGTTTGGATGGTAATTAATAAAGTTATTCATCAGGATTTACTTTTAGATAAAAGAATAATCTTCAGTATAATAATGGATGAATATCTTTAGTTCATCTTCACGCCAACTATTGACAAAATGCTTATCGATATAATCTAGTGATAATATCAGGATAAGAATGTTAGCTTTATCCTATATATATATATATATATAGAGGTAGGTAGGTATATACGTATGTGTGTATATGCAGAAAGTCACAAAGGACAGTGAAAAGAAAGTGGCGTAGACGGATTTCCAAGCCTCTCAAGAGATGGAGGGCCAAATCTAATGAATGTTGGACACTTACCTCCGTCATCATTGGAGGAATGATAGCATTATTTTATGACGCTGATTGCTTGATAACGAAAGGAGGCAACATGCAGGCGTGCAGGCCCCACATGGGTGCATTATACTGTAATATGAAGAATGTAATCACACTACTTTGTGACGTGTTTGACACACGTCTCAACTGGATTGGAGGAACTGCTTAGAACTGGGGTGCTCATTGACGTGGACAGCCACATGTCATGTATATATAGTGTCCCTCTCCCTCGATGAACTGTCACTCACAGCTTGCTGTGACAAGTCCCTCTAATCTCATTCTCTCCTTCAAATTCATTACCAAATCTTGCACGTCTAATTGGCACGCTTGTTGCTTTTACCAAATCGCTTCTAATCCTCCCGCCTCTTGTTGGCTACTTCCTTACATCGTGTTTGTTCATTACAGCAACTGAAGATCCATCTTCCCCTGAAAACTCACGTACCAATATCAATATCATTATTAATATCATCAAATTACCCATCACCCAATTACTTTTAAGCATTTTTATTGATTTTTTAAACCCATAATAATTTTTTGGCATTGATAAAAACTACTAACAAGCCGAGTTTTAATTATTAATTAACAGAAAACCCAAGTGAACAGTTGGCACTCAATTGATCTCATTAACGGACTCGATCTCTCCACGTGGCTGAGGATTAGAATTGGGGATTACAAAAAAGTACAAAATGGGCCCACACCCCCAAGTAAAAGGAGCTAGCTGCTTGCCTGACATGCTAATATTATTAACCCAGGGAATCCATTAATAACTGAATGGCCCCTAGGTGATAGGCCCAAGTGCCACGTGCCAACGCAGTCCATGGTAGTTTCTCATACGTGCGTAGCGCTATTTGAACGCCAGCCAGGTTCTGACGATTTAAGCCTGAGAAGTCAGCAGTGGAACTAGAGTGAATTAGTGAAAGATCAGTCGTATGATACCTCTGGAAATTTTCGATTCTTCAGGTTCCATTATTATTTCGTCGATTTGTAATCTAAGGAGTATATAATATCTTGTTTTGTTCCCGATTATAGTTTTATGGTAAATCATTTTGGACTATGATTTTGTTCTCCCATTTTCTGTGATGGTGTGCTTTTGTTGTGTTTCTCTTGTATTCACCCAGTTTAGTTGGCGATATTTTTTGTTTCTTCTTATTATAAAAAGGAGCTAGAGGGTGTTGTTTTTAGGTTGTGATTTTATGTTTTTTAAGTGTTATCTTGAAAATTGCGTAGCTGAGTAAACTAGTTGAATTTCGATCAATTCTTTATACTGGCGTCGCGGCAAACTCGATACTTTTTATTGTGTTCAAATTTTCTTGTTTCCAAATTTTGAGCAATCAGTTTGGGCTAGCATTCTCAGTTATCTTTATTTTTATTACATTAGACAGCGAAAGAAGACGACGCGAACTTGGAGGAGACGGTGCTGGAAACTCCTGTGGTCATGCCATACCTTGTCCGAGAGAAGTTATTTATTGGTAATATCAGTGACGCTGCGGAGATCCTTCAAAATGGTAGCGATGAAATCACGCATATTTTATCGGTTCTTAGCTCTGTTTCAATTTCATTCTTTTCCGAATGGCGAAGTAGCCTAACGATCCCGGCGAAGGAAATTAAGAAGGTATATGTGGGTGGTGGTCATGGTGGTGCTCCTGATGATGATGACTTGAGTGATATATCAAGGAGTCCGTTGTCACCGGACAACCTTTTGTACTCGTTGGAATATGCAGGTAAGGATTTGAAGTTGGTCAGGATGGCTGTCCCTCTGAGGGATACAGAAAATGAAAATATCTTGGATTACTTGGATGTTTCCCTCAATTTTATTGATCGAAGTAGGAAAGATGGTTCTGTTTTGGTGCACTGCTTTGCTGGAGTATCAAGAAGGTATCATTTCTATTATATAACCAATGTTCTTCAATTTGCTTCATCAGTTAGTTGATTTGATTCTTCCATTTTCTCAATGAAAGTAATTAATGGAGAATATGATACAAGTCTAGAGGCATATGTAAATTTTCCTTCTTAGCTTATGCCTGGCATCTCTGGCCCTAGCTTTACGGTTCTAATGGTTAAGATGATGCAATCAAACAGGATGATGGTAGGATCAATATTAATAAACAAGCAAATAAATCGGAGTTGGTTTGATTATATCGCCCCTGCATGATTTGTGTATTGATATTAAAGGCTTGGAGTGGCACAGCTGGACAACAGCGACAAGCTCTAAGAGGGTAACTATATAATGTTGCATGAATTATATAATGTTTTGAAACCGTATGAAACTGTAGTAACACCATCAGTTTAATTTTTATAGGGATCCATCATAAAGCCGTTTACATGAATTTCTCACATGCAGTGATTTGAAACAAAAGATGAGTTTTAAATTAAAGTCAGCGCAAGACTACTTAAGAAAATATGGAGTGCTATCACAAATCCACAATGGTCAGAAGAATACAACAGTTTGGCTAAGGAAAGGATTAGTTTCCAAAGTAGAGAAATTTTATGGAACTTGTGTCAACATACTGTTAATATATTGCCGAAGTAGCTGGTAATTCATTTAATGTATCACTACTTCAGAAGAATTTGAGGTTATGATTGTGCATAAGTGTTGGAAGTGTATAATAATTCTACCAAATTCTAGTGCCGAACATCTGATCATTTTTTAATTGACTCCCAATATTTTGTCTCCCATTAAAAAAAATAATAAGAGAAATAATTGTTAAGCTTTATTCTGATGTTATATTTTATTTGAATTTTATCACAAGAACTTAGATATATATTATTAGGCCTTTTTCTTATGCCCTTTTAATAATGTTTAGGTACATAGATACAACTACAAGATTGGCTTTTGCGGTTTGTTTATTTATGTCTCTCTATTATCTGTCTCTCTACTGATTAATTTCGGAAATGGTCCAGAAGAGGCTTATATTGTACGTAGTAACTGCTTTTCCACTCTTCTGAACCGTTTAAAGGGTTTACATCCTTCTTTGTGTGTGTTCATTACAGTGCAGCAATCATTACAGCATATCTGATGAGATCTGAACATCTATCTCAAGAAGGTGTGAACCACTACGTTGTATAAAGTCTTCAGGGAGTACATTTTGGTACATGCAAGTAGCTATCTACTTCAATATACCTTAATTATACTAGCAGATATTCTTGACAACAAAATTTACTTGTATCTTTATCCTGCTTAATAACATTTCAAGGAACTGGCAACTGAACCAGCAGATTCCCACAACAAACATCACCCCCTCCCATATGAAAAAGGATGAAAAAAATCCATTAGCTGTTCCCCCGTATCACCATCACTTCTCGTATTGACTAGAGTATCTCTTTATCTGTTTTTCCT
The DNA here is from genome assembly GCA_034222035.1 of Acacia crassicarpa. Classification (NCBI taxonomy): domain Eukaryota; kingdom Viridiplantae; phylum Streptophyta; class Magnoliopsida; order Fabales; family Fabaceae; genus Acacia; species Acacia crassicarpa. The sequence goes on along the minus strand of JAWXYG010000002.1, from coordinate 62,769,359 downwards.
TTCTTTTCTGAGCTGAATGTATTCGAGTATCTGTGTCTCTCATATCGAGTTGTCATTTTATCCATGTCTTCTACAATTATTTTTCTGTGCCTGCAGATGCCCTTCAATCATTAAGGAATAGCTGTGAATTTGTTTGCCCAAATGATGGTTTTCTAGAACAGGTGTACAATGAAACTTCATAATATATGGTGCAGATTCTTTTACACACACACACACATCTTCTACCAATCAGAATTATGACATTTTTAATTTTTTTTTTAAATCTATTTCAGTTAAAAATGTTTGAGGAGATGGGCTTTAAGGTAGATCGTTCTAGCTCTATATACAGGCGCTTTCGTTTGAAAGTATTGGGTATGGCTTCGATTCTGTCTGCCTTGCTGTTTCGGTTTCTTATGTCTGTTTTGTAAGTTTTAATAATAGCATGACATGTAGTAGATAGGCTACTCCTCAAACTTAAAAATATCAGAATTTCACCTATCATAAAATAGGGGGCTGGGCCATAGATTGATGTAGAAGGGAAGCTCAAAAGTCATGGTTTTTATAGTCTCACGAGAGAGTCTTTCTTGAGAGACAATATTTACATTCCATTGCCACTTACTGATACTGATCTTTTTATCATTCGTGAAGTGGTATTAATCTTTTCAAATGCTTAAAAGAACAGTTCTGTTTGGTTATCCCCTCTTACCATGCCTATGCAACTAAACTTAAGTGTAGGCCAAGGGTAGATGATGATGTTGCTCCTACTTGCAAATTCTTTAGACATGCAGCGTTCGGCAGTGAAAATCTATTAGTTTCTTTACTCAAGCTTATGAAACTTTTACAATTTTCTTCTGGGGAAATTCAATGGGAATCCATCCTAAGAGCATTCTACTGCATTTTTGTGATTCTTTGGGTGCTTAGATTATATCTGGCTCTCTTAGTAACGATTCACATCAATATCTTAAATATCTCCTGTTTCCTGAGTAGCAATTGTTCTGATTGTTCCTGTTTTGTCCATAATTTTGGTGTTCATGTCATGAATATTTTTGTCTGCCTTGATTTTTAAAATTTAAAAAGGTCGCTTCTAGTTTGTCATCCAAGGAAAAGTTCTTTTCTTCTTGTTCTTTCAGGTGAGAATTATAACTCGGGGGTGAGAGTAGACAGTTCTAGACTTGGAGCTGATCCTGGCATGCCTGTTAGTGTTACTTCAGAAGTAGAAGGAGCTCCAAGAGCAGGAAATAATCGTAGTCCTACATACCGCTGTAAGAAGTGCCGGCGTGTGATTGCATTGAAGGAGCATGTTGTAGACCATGTTCCCGGTGAAGGTGAGACATCCAGCGAGTGGCACAAGTGGAAAAGTGACAGCCTCTTTAACAAACACAATGAATCTGAGTGTTCTTCCATATTTATTGAGCCACTACAATGGATGAAAGCAGGTAAACACTCATTCAACTAATTTTTGTGCCCCCCCCCCCCCCAAAAAAAAAAAAAAAAAACAAGAAGAGGAAAGGTCATGGTTGTTAGGAGCGAACTGCTATGGTACATGCAAAATCGTACTTTTTGCGATGAAAATGTTAAATTTTTGGAGGGGTCTTTTCTATCCACTTTGAAATGTGCGCGGTTTGCACATTTGCTACAATACCGAAGCTTAGTCTGAATGTTATATGGATTGACTTACATGAGTGTTGTGCTGAGTTCTCATCAATTATCAGAGGATTCAGAGCTAAAAAAGGTTTAGTATAAGATCCCGATAAATTTTAAAATTTAGGTACCTTTGGTTATATCACACATGCAATAAGTAGACATAGTCATGCATATAATTTCCGAATTTTGTTTTCCTGATGCATGGTGTATATCTTAATTCAGTTGAGGAAGGCGCATCGGAGGGGAAGTTGAGTTGTGTCCATTGTGACGCCCGCTTGGGAAACTTCAATTGGTTTGGCATACAATGCAGCTGCGGAAGCTGGATAACCCCTGCCTTTCAGATCCACAAGTCCCGAGTGGACACAAGCCCTATCTAACGTTACACTTTACGACCACCAACTTCATGCATATTTTTGTTGGGAAACGGTTGATATATTGACAGAGAGCGCCTATTCTGCTAAAGTTTCCCAAAGCCAGGAGTTGAAAGCGATAGTTCCCTTCTTGAACTGTTTGCTTTACTTGAGAGGTTTCAGTTTTTCTAATAAACTGAAAATACAGCAACATGAGTTGGGTTATTTTCTATATGTGGGCTTGATTTCTTGATGGTTTCTAATTATTGCAAGAAGGGATTTCTTCATGCCCCTCGTTTATGGTGTGTGTGTGTGAGAGAGAGAGGAATAATTGGTCGAAGTAAGAGTTGAGCAATCAATAACTGGTAAATTTCCTGCCTGCCTTGTCTTTGCCCCTTATTTATATTTGCAGCCGTGGAAATGCCAGGCTGATGGTTTCTCCAGAAAATGGGTTTCAAGGTGAGTCCGTAGTAAGCAATTTATGGAAAAACACAGTTTTTTTTACCATGAAAAAAAAAAACACATTTAGTTTAAATCTAAGAAATAAATAGAAAATGCATGTGTAGCCTACTAATGGAATGAAATGCTTTTTGAATTAATGTTTTAACAATATGTTTGTAACTAATAAAATTATTATCATTGCTTATAAAAAAGATATAATTATTTATCATTCAAACATAACCGAAAGCAAGTTGTTACTTGTTATAAAAGATGCAATTTATCACTGCCGAAACACTCGAGGAAAACCTATGGGACAAACTATTGTTTATTATCACAAACCTTAGTCATTAATTTTTATTTTCCTTTTATCTGATACAAAATCTCTATTCTCTGTTTTACTTTTAAATAAATATTTAAATTCAAAGTAGATTACATCTAAATCTAGCCTCCAACAAGAGCATTCATTTAACTTCCTGTAAGCCTTCATCTCCAGATGATCGCTTTCAGATAACCAGCGTGCAGGATAGTAGTCACTAACTCGTGGTGTTTGATTAGTTCCATGGTGTGACACAGCATACATACATAATAAAGCCTAAAAATGATGAGGCCATTAGGTTAGGATCTCATCACAGGAGGAAAAAGATGAGCAAGTTTTTCATATGGTATAAGTACAGGTTCCTAATTTCTCATTCATCCAACAAGTCTAACCCTGAAATGGATTTCTAAAGATTAAAGCAAAGGTGGAGGACAAAACTGAACTTTGAACAGGAGACATGGAAAGAAAAGGAGGAACCCTAGTTGTGGATGGTATCAAAAAATGTCTGAGACATGACCATGACCATCCTCACATCAGAATTAGCAAGCTTCCAGGACTTCTTTCCATGGTGTGGCATCCATATGTCAATATAAAAACAATTAGGCTTTCGTTTATGCATGATTTTATTGGTGGGTTTGTGCCTCCAGCAGGATGTTTGTAGCCACATTAACATCGTTCCTAGCCTGCACTAGAGCCTGTCTAGCAGAATCCCTATCAAAGCCCATAGAGACAAGTGTAGAGATAGAGCCCTCCGTTGGTTCTGGGACAGATTGCACTGGAGCAGGGTAGTTCCTCTGCAACAAACAGATTGTTCTCAAGTAAGCCAGCAATTTTGATTGTCAGCTACCCAGAATCAAAAAGTTTCCATATAATTCATCCTAAACATGGAACAATAAATGTTCAACCAACTACAAATACAACGTCATAAATTGCTACGTCTATTTTATCATTATGGCTACTGTTCTCAACTATGTAGGACTAAATACAAGTTTTAACAAGATGGAAATTTTGATTACATAATCTGTACACAGCTCCAAAATGTTCAGTAGCAAACCAATGGCAGGAAACATCCTTCCAAGCTTTCAGGAATTACTCCAAAATGCTTAATGGCACTTATGCCAGATTTTTTGCTTTTTTTTTCCCGCCCGACATTGTTTTCAAGTTTCAACAACAACAAAAAAGAATCAGATTTATAAGCTAACGACATTAGAGTCAACACATGATCTGCTTCAATCAGTTATTTCACAATAAAATGAAATACAGATAATTTTAGGGCACGCATTGTGATAATTGCAGTCTGAATTAAAGAATAAAGAGAAACAGGAAATTTATAATGACAAATTTTATGGCAAAAAAATAAAAATAAAGCTAACCTCCATCTGGCGAGCTGGATAGGATGGCATAGTTCCCACTGCATTCCTTGTTGATGCTGAACGAGGACTCCCCATGGATGGCAAAGAAATCCTTGAAAAGGAGGAGGCAATAAACTCTGGAAACTGTAATGCAGAATGTCAAAACACAATCATGTATTAATTACAATAACAGCCAAGTGGTTAAATAATTGCATTATAACAATCTATATTAGCAGTCTTTGAATATCATAACTCTCTCTGGAACTGATTTGAATATCATCATAAATGCAGCGCCACAAGATTTTGATCCCTTTTAAATATAACTCAATCTTCTTACTGTTAATTACCTTTGCTTTGCGTATGTAGAAGACATTTAGACGGTACAAGGAACCAGCAAGGATGCCACACATCCCTGGCAAGAGAGACTTTTTCCATGATGATAAAAGAAGCTGCAATATAATCAACTATCTTTAGCAGCTGAATGTTCATGAAATACCTATATTGTTTGTTAAAAAACAGACAATAACATATAATTCACCTGTAACATACCTGTAGACCAGCTAGATATATGAATGATTTATCAGAGAAGTGGAAACCAGCTACACGAAACCGTGTTGAAACTGGAATGTCAAAGAAAAAGGGTACGAACGAAGCAAATATAAGACCATAAGGTCCAGGGGTGACTAAGATTACTGCAGGATCTGCAAAGAGTGAAAACACTTCGACAATAAGAATTTTAGAAACATAAACTACTTTGTTACATTGTACAAAAAGCCACATGAATTTATCACACCATAAAATCTTTAACTTCAGTCTTATAGTATGCCAATTTAGAAGAATATTCAAAGGCTTCACGATGTGAACTGATCTATCAAATTCTCACATAATGTAGCTCATGCAACCCTTGAAAGAACTAGGCATGACTTGCCCATATCATTCAGCATGCCACAAAGCAAGACTATAGCTAAAAAACACTAAAGAGTTTACCTTGAATTATAGAGTTTTCTAAACTGTATAGAAGTTTCATTCTAACCATCAGGATCAACAATTTAGATTTTACTAAACAAACCTGCTCATTTTGTGCCATGTCAACCATCCTAAAGTTTATGGAATATTTAATACTAAGTTCAATAGGTCATATTGCACAATGCCAAACATCCTTAAGTCCATTAACTGATACAGGCAACTGACACAAACCATGGCCAACAACCACTAGTAATTTTGGTGCTGGAAACGCATATTATGAAAGAAAAGAAGAGGCGACAACTGTCAAGAAGGAAGCTAAGCACACAAACATAAAGCACCATGCAGGAACAATATATGAAGCAGAAGCTATCGCCAGAACATGCAATAGGAAATAGATCAATCAAACAAGGTTCTGGAGTTGAAAGGCAAGATAAAATGTTAATATTGAGAATGAATACCTTTTAAGATGGCTATGGAAAGCACCTCAAACAGTAGTGATATTAATATGGAGAATGTGATAAAGACCTGCATAAGGAGTTGAGATATTTCAAATTAATATACAGGGTGTAGAGGACAAATGTTGATAAAAATAGTGCAAGGTACCAGAAAAGAAAAGGAAAATAGACCTAGGCAGGTTGATGATAGCATAAATAGCTATTTTTGATATCTAACAAAAAAGTGATGGCGCTAGACTAATGACTATTTCAGGGAGGTAACAAAGGCAGTGACCATAGCAACATAAAAATGGTTCAGCAAAGGTCATCAACCTTACACTAATCTATCCATCAACCTTTGATCAGACCAAACTTGGTCCAGGAATATATTAGACTATTTGCCCGAAAACTCTTGAATATAAACTTACAACTAACTTACTGAGTATTTATTGGAACCTATCTGTCTCTCGAAGACCCTGAAATAGTATAGCAGAAACACTCCAAACATCAACTCTGGAGTTGATGAAAAAGCAAATATGGACGTAATCAATTTCCATAGGCGAGGCTTTCCAAATATGTCCTGCCAGGGAGTGAGCAATATAGGGTAAGAGTATGCAGAAATTGTATGAGGTGCACGTCTTTAACTCCTTTCATTTTTTTTTTGGAGATCAACAACAGTCAGACAATTATTTGTAATTATTCATCCTCCAGACTTGTTTATCGCTAGCAAGATCTTAACAACAACTTAAAAGAAAACGGAGTCTACTGATGAAGCTCTAATTTATACCAAATGAAAATTATGTCCGATCAAATTGTATGACCTTAGCATCCCAAATTGACAGTTAGTATGCCAGGTAATCTGGCTCTGGATGCTGAATAGTGGTAGCAAAAAGTACCAGTGGCCCATTTTAAAAGAAATCGAAGTAGCAATTTACGGATTAATTACAATATTCTCAGGAGTCAAACTTAATTATCATATTGAAATACCCAACGGCCAGTTCGATTTAACAATCTAACGAAAATGAATCGATTTGAATGTACAGTTGCATTGACATCAATTAGTGAATTTATTTGACATCAGATACTTTATCATAGAAAACAAAAATAGATCAAACAAATTGGGAAGATCACCTGATAAGACAATCCCAGTCTGTTGTAACGACCTTGGATCCCGAAGAAGATAGTGAAAAGCGCTGAGGCGATAATAAAAGTCCTTATGACGGGAGCATTAGCTGTAACAAACACAGACGACTAAGCATTTGATTATAAATCTGAGATAAAATATTTCCAGTAAGCACACCTAAATAATTGTTATTGGGTTAAAAAAACTGTGAGACAGTACGCACCAAAACCAGATGGGCCACCGTTCATCTTCTCAGTGGAGCAGAGAGCAATGGCCTTTGCCGCGCGAGTTGCTCAAGTCTATGTCTTGGTCTCTGTTTCCGACTCTCTGGGTTGTTTTTCTCGCACCTTTTTTTCTATGATTTGATCTCTTCCTTCTGGTTTTTTCCCCCCGATTCGTATATTTCCGATTCCTTTATATATTCCATTAACGCGGGGGTTTATCCTCAGCCTAACTGGGTTACTTTTTTGGTTTTTTTTTTTTTGAGATTAAGGAAGCTAATTAAATTATTTTAGAGTATTTTTATTTTTTTCAAATTAATTAGTTTAACTAATAAACTAATGTATAATTCAAGGATAGACAACATATGAAATAATTAGGTAACTTGCTTAATCTCTCTAAAGAAAATCAACTAAGTCTTATAATTAGGATCGGGGATAGTACCATCCTTTCTAAAAATATGAAATTAATTAAAATAAATAGTTTCAAAGTATCATGATAATCAATATAACATGTGTTGTAAAATATTAAAAAGCTTATGTGATTCATAAATTATAAATAACATTACTGATTTGAACTCTATCTAAGTGAGTGTAAATTTAAATGGGCGGTCAGCTTGTGAAGGGCTAAACCTTTTGTCTACTCAACCCTGTTGGTATATTACTTTCCATGACAACTGATTTAAAATAATTTCGATTTTTGTTGATGATAAATTATAATTAGAGCTTTTTAAACAAAAATATTTGAATGTTTCAGAATACTATGAAATGCACCATAATAACCTTCAAAAAGTTGCTATAGCATACTTCAAGTTCCGAAGACATCAAGAAGAATTGTGAGAAATACTATATGAGCCTAGGGAACAATATTTGATTCAGAATATAAAACCTGTAATTTTATAAATAATTTATAAAATTTGATTGGGTTGAAACTAATTCTTAACCACATATCTTCTACGGTTCTACCTTATTAAATTTTGTCTCTGACTTTTATCTACCTTGAATGAGTGAGAAAATGGAAGAAGATTTGCATCTACTAATCACCTACTTGGTTTACCCACATTAAATCTACACCACCATCCACTCTCAAACCTAACAACCTCTTCCAATACCAAATTGAATTCAAACTGGTTTTGCATGAGGGAGCTTTCAGTATTTTCCAAATTATGGCTGGTTTAAAATTTGTCATGTTCTTTGACTTCTTCCAACTAAACAAAGCGCCCAAACTGATGATGTTCCATTGATTTAAGATAGAAATAGATTTGCTTATGTTGGAAATCATAACGAGAGATAAAACATATACACTAATCTTCTACGTCACAGTGATGGTACATAAGTTGCAATGTCTGCGTCCTGTAAATCCTACTTGAAACAACTTTCTAACAAAATTACCAAGTCCATCCTACGCATTCTGTGAAATTTACAGAGTTGTAAAGCAGCATCAGTAAGAGTCATGCCATGTTATCTATTCTACAGTTTTGGTTGGCCACAGGTTGTTCCATCTCGCAATCTCGTCCTCACTGTGTAGCTTCCTGATTCCGCCATAAAAGCCATCCACTTCGTTGCCTTCTTCTCTGTGGTGCCTCCTGTTTATCACCGTCTGTCTCCATCTGGATCCTGGGTTGTACTGCTTGAACTCCAATATCACCGTATCTGTCACCCCACACCACTCTTTGTTCAGGTAATATGATTGCAGCTTTGAATTTAAAGACTATAAATAAATGCATTTCAATCTCTACCCTATAGAGTCACATGCTGTACCGGAAACCAATCTTTAACTACGTGCCATGCACTGCAGAATCAAGTTAATTAACCACAATTCTGTTTAACAGTGAAGTTCCATACATAAAGTACTACTATGAACCTTTTCAGATTCAATTTATGATTTTATTGCCCGAGAAGATAGCAACGTAAATCCAATTATACCCATGGTCAGAACTCATAACAACACAAGAAAGCTGATTTACTATTCTGTACAGATTACAGGACATGGAAACCGAACATTTTTTTTCCTTTTTAATTAAATGGTAGAAGTTATTCTCTTACCACTAAGGTGACAGCAGCAGTGATTCCCACGCTCTGCACATGATTTTAAGTGGCCAACAACACCATACCACCAACCTGCAATGGCACATTTTTCTTTTAAAAAAATATGTATTACAAATATATATATATATATATATATATAATGGAACAGGAATACATATCTTGACGAAATTTATGCTAATATTACCATGAGGAAATTCTTTGTTTCTTCTCCACTGAATCTCTATATGATCTCCAGGCCTCAAGTCATCTAAGCAGTCAGAAGTATAGAGCACATGAGGAGAAATGTCCATAGGTGGTATTCTCAGTCTTTCCCATGGTATATTTTCCTCAACCGCCCATCGGCCATGAGGTGCGTACCTACACAAAAGCATTCTTCCCATTTTAAGCTCAGGGGCGAGGATTCAAGTTTATGCGTGTTTCTCAAAGCTTAATCTCTCACCTTGCCTGAAAGGTGTCAGTTTTAGAGTCATAGCAAAGTTGGGCATCATAACACGAGAGCATGAACCCAGCATGACCATTCTGAAAATACAATAATCCCAGTGAGCAACAATTAAATGGAATCCACACAAGCAGGATTGTATCTGTGAAACTGAAAGCAACCTTGTGGGAGTATTATGTAGATTTTGTGCTGTCAATTACCTCACGGTTATAGACTTGAGCTGGGAACCAGAACTTGCCACTTGTAAGAGAAATATACAAGGCCATGACAGAATCATTACTCCTCCTTTCTTGGCCACCATTTTGGGATTTCGGCTTAATCCATAAAAAGGAACCAAATAGACCTCTCTGATTCTGTTGGTTGATTTGGCTGTTTCTGGAAGCTACGTGACATCGCCATTGTTGATAAGCAGAATCACCTATTACTTTACCCCATTTTTGCTTCATGAGTTTCTCCCATAAATAGTCGCTCTGACATCTATCTCTGAGAGATTTGCACACCCCGGCCATATTACACAACTCTGCTGGTGAAAGTCGTTCAAGGATACTCTCCAGTGGCAGTTCAGGCAAATCCAAGAGTGATATCTTGTCTCCCTCACCTTCATGATCATCCAACTTTGATTCTGAAATCATGTTCTTCGTCAGTGGCATGGATAGGGGGGCCTTATAGAAACTGAAACTGAAACTGATGCTGCTTTTTTTAATCCTTGAAATTGATGAACTCGATAGGTTCAACCAAAATCCAATCGAGAGAGGCGTACTGGTAAAAGACTTGGAAAGGATGAGGAAGGAAAGAAAGGATATCAAGAAGTAAAACATTGTGATAAGATAATAACCAAAGTAGGGTTTCAGTAAATGGAAAACGAAACTGCTACTTGGCGCTTTAATAACATGATTTCTGAGTGGTAGTTTTGGAAGCTGGTAGTTAAAAGAAGTTCCAAATTGTGTAAAGAACAAACATCAAGGATGGTTCTTAACTGCCATTGCCCATTGGCATCTCTATACCGTGAATTTCCCGACAAAAATGAGAGAGTAGGTGATGCAGCCGTCACTAGATGTTCGCTGAGCAGAGATTTTCAGAGGCAGAAATGAAACCCAAGCATTGTTTTTTGCTTGGTAAAGATCACACCCCCAAAAGAAAAAGAAACCACGAGAATCAAAACCAAAACACCCAAAATGAATCTGGGAATAGGAGCTGTGGTCTAACACAACACACTCGGATCAAAAACAGAGCAACAAAGGCTTAGGACGCACAGAGGGAGAGGCAGAGACTGATTTGGATTGAATATGACAGTGAGGAGATAGAGCAAGTAGGTCCCTTGAATTCATTTAAAATTCTATCCGCAGATTCAAAATTTCATATCAGTGGCAGCTCACCGGGTGTGAAACAGGGGGATGGGTGGTGGAGTGATCTGTGAAAAGCAGAGGAAAGAAAGAGACTGATATCCGAATGATGAGGGAGGTGAGGGGGGTTTTGAAGGAAGGAGGCCACTTTTCGGTGGGTTTCAACATGACTTGTCATGATGCCATAAAAGATTCACCAGTTGTTTTGCCTAACTCCCACCAAACTCCACACCCATGGACCCCCCAAGGCCATCAACGTTGTTGTGTTGAAAGATGAATTGACCCCCCAAGGCCAGAAGTGAATAATATTCATAACGACTCATATAGCCCAACATTCATTGCTCTGTCCGCGTTAGTGCCACGCCATGCCTTTTTCTCGCGTCTTTTACTGTATGATATGATGATTCCAATGCCCTTCCCTTTCGTTTCTCACCGCATTAAGTATTCCCCAAGTCCCACATCGCTTTCCTCTTTCACTGCACTTGATTTCCCCATGGAGAAATGAAAGTGACTTTTTTCTCTGGTATTTTACTCATTATTAGTGAGTAGACTTACAATGAGTAATATCTAAAATTAACTTGTGTGGTAAGAATGAGTCAAGAATGGAAGATGCTTTTAATTTCAACCTTTTCTAATATAGAATAACACCTCTACTCCTTAAGATCTCGTTCCTAGCATAATTTGTATTACGGACAAGATCTTATATTAAGGACGAAATGTATTATTAAGTATTGCTAATGATCTAATGTTTGCTGCTCAAATAACATTCACATGATGCATATATTCAACCCCTCTAATTTTATTATAATTCACCCCTATTATGTTTTACCAGCATTAAGAAAAATCGTATCTTTGTCTCAAAATTTAATAACTTATCAATTTTACCCCTAGTTAATTTACAATTTACCTCAACAGTATAAAATCACACAACAATAAATAAAGGTAAAATATTAGATTTATGTGAAAAATTTAATGATGTAACTTATGAGTAAGATTAAAATATTTATTCTTTGGCTTATAAATAGAATTAGAGAGAAGTATTTTCAATGTAATCGCATTATCCACGTCACGGGCTAACCATTTTTCCTCCACGTACAAATAAATATTCATAGTCGAGAAAGGTGAGGCGTGTAAAATATGCTATGAGGGAAAAAGTAGGTTTGGAGAAGACAATATACTGATTGATGAGTTTATCCATTGAGTCGTTCAATTTAATTTTTTTATTATTATAATATATATATATATATATATATATATATATATATATATATATATATATATATATATATTTTTTGGCCGTGTGGGCAGAGTGGCTGGCTTCTTGTTGAACGGTTATAGGCCTCTCAGCCGAATGCGTGTTCTCTAAAGCATTTACCATATCAAATCACATATTTCCATTAGGCGATTACTTTTAAGGAAACAATGCAAAACAACACAACACTTCTCACTTTCATTTCATGAACCACTCTTTACTCGAAAAGGTTGTCATACCTTTTTTATTTAATAAAAGTTTATATGAGCTGGTCAATGGGCTCATTAGGGAACAGGAGATACCTCAAAATTTAAAGAGATACTTATAGATCGACTATCAACAAGATCATATATATTAATAAGATTTGAACTCACAACTTTATAATTATGAGCCAATTTATTTACAAACTAGACTAAGATTTATAAACAAATTAAAGGTGTCATACTTTGAAAACACCTTTCAATAATACTTTATCTGTTGATTGCGTTCGGCGTTATTGTATAAGCAAATAAAGAAATATCCACTTCGTACTATCTGTCTATCTCGAACATCATATTGTGATTTGTTCATATTATGGCGGAAGAACCAAATAAGTAGGAGAAACAAAGCGAGTGGGTCAAGTGGGAAAGCCACCATCTTCATTGTGCTGCTCCCCATCGTTATTCATTATGTTGCCAATTTGTGCCTATACGTAATAAGTCAAAGTTTGGATTTATTTTCAAATTATTTATTGTCGAGAGATTTTGCAAATATCATAGAGAAAAATTAGAATTAAAAATGAGTATGGTATATATTTGTATTCATCGTCACTTTCTTTTCGAATTTTACAATGAGAAACTTCAAATGATATGTATGCAACAAAATTCTTTTTAAAGCTAAAGAATCTTCTTTGACAAAATAAAATAAGATATACTCAATCTACACGAAAGGTCTTTAAGTCATTGTTAGCTACTCCCTCCGGTCCTAATTATAAGACATAGTTGATTTTTTTGGAGAAGTTAAAGAAGCTAATTAAATTAGTTTAGACTATTTTTATTTTTATTTTTTTCTTCAAACTAATTAGTTTAACTAATAAACTAATATATAATTTAAAGATGCACAACATATGAAATGATTTAGTAACTTATTTAGCTTCTTTAATATCTCCAAAGAAAGTCAACTATGTCTTATAATTAGGATCGGAGGTAGTACTTTTTTTTTCCAATCCTTTTTCTTAATGCAAGATATGTTATGAGCTAATTAATTAATGTCAGAAAAGAGGGGCCATGCATTTAAACAAATTATGCAAGATTATTATTAAGTATGTGAAGTACGTAATACCTAATATTTGTCAGAATACCCCCACAATTAATAATTAATGTATAGATCGAAAAACTAAATTAAAGTGGGGTGTGCATGTCCGGTAACGTGTTGATAACGAAACCAAATAATTTGATAACAAAAGCTCCCAATGACACACGGTTAAAATGAACGACGAACACTAGAGTTGATGCTAATGGGTTCCTAGACAGACCTTTTTATGGACTTTAATTAGGAGTAAATCATTAATATAATGAGAGATCCACGCATGAATGTTGTTACGGACCGGCCCAAAAGGCCCATATCCGGACCACGACCCAACCATGCTTAAGACACAATCAGCGCTATGAAGGGCAAAGATATGGGATCCCACTGATCTAGGATCTCATTAATCGAGGATCTCCCCCAATCGTGATCCCGAGATACCAGTCCCTGATATTTCAGCCCCAGATATCGCACATTAACCCGGAGATACTCGCGCCGGACCCCTCTATAAATACAGAGGAACGCTAACCAGATGCACGGGTTCTAACTCTAAACTCCTTTACTTTCTGCCACACAGAGCACACACCCCACCCCCTTGGCTACACGCCTGTGTGTGTCTCGAACTACATGGACTTTGATCCCTTTACAGGGTACTTAGGCTCTAGGCTTGACAACCTAGTCAAGTCCAATCTCTCTGTGTTCTTAGGACAGAACATTTTAGGCTCTAGGCTTGACAACCTAGTCAAGTCCAATCTCTCTGTGTTCTTAGGACAGAACATTGGCGCCGACCGTGGGGAATCGATAAATTTTTATTTGATTTCCGCGACCTAGGATAGTCGCAACGAAGAAGTCGAAGGAATTTCCTGTTTAATCAACTGGCAATGGAAAGCATTGTTTGACCAGAAGATAGTGGGGGAAGGATTGACATCCTGATAATTGAATATTGTTACACTTATTTGTATCTCTTGGTGAATAAATTTAGGATTGTTTAGTTAATAAATAATGGATTTTATTACTTAATCGAGCTTTGAGCTTTTAATTGGATTTAATTCATTTTTATGATTAAATTCCAGATTTACAGTGATTTAGTATTTTTGCCATAACTTTTGATCTAGATATCCGATTAGCCTGATTCTCTTTCCTTTTTTAGATGATTCAGAGAACTACAATTGTTATGAAGACTCGGAAGGCTAATTCGGACAAGAAGATAGACGGAATTGGAGTTAAAGACAGACGCATTTTTCTAGATTTTTATTTTGCTCGAATTTTGTAATAAAAGACCAATTTTTAGAGGTTGCCTTTTTTATAGGGATTTCCTATTGATTAGGGGTTTCCTATTTATTAGAGGTTTCCTATTTTTTAGAGATTTCTTATTTATTAGAGGTTTCCTATTTTTAGTCATCTTTCCTATATAAGGAAAATTAGATGGTGGCTACAAACATATTCTCAATTACCCTTTATGGGTTTTTCGGATTAAAATTAGAAGCTTTTTATTTTCTCTTAGTTGTTCTTCATGTTCTTCTTCATCTTTTCTTCTGCGTTTTTCCTAGCCATGCTTGGCTAAGCTTCTTTGATTAACCCAATGTTGAGGATTCCTTGATTCGTCTAGAGAACTTGTGTTTTATCGGTGATTTAACTCGTTTCTATTTTCATCTTATCGGATCCGATTCCTGAAAATAGTTCAAATATTAGATTTAATATTCGGTTTGGTTCATCCCAAGGACTGAGTTCGAACTAGGTTTTAAGTTTTGCTGTACGATCGCACAGTGGGACGCCGCGAACATATTCTAGGCGATCGTCTAGTCGAGGGATTTTCTGGGCAAATGCAGAGATCTCGGTTCGTCTAGAGCCAAACGTGGGTTATTTATATTTCGTTCAATGATGGAAGTCTTTGGAATCTGAACGTTGGGTTGATCGATTTTAATCTGTTTCTTCTCATTTTCTTATATTCTATTTTATCTTTGCTTCATTTAAATTGCATTTCTATTTTAGTTTATTAATTTAAAAATCCAAAACCCAATCCCCCTTGTTTTCATTGCATTTGCATGACATTTAGATTACTTAGGATTCAATAAAAAGCTCCTCGAAAAGAGAGAACGATCCTAGGTTTGCCTATACGCAATCCTTGGTTAATTGTTGATTGTGGACCCCAAGGCTAATGACAAAAGGTTCCCATCAAATGGCGCCGTTGCCGGGAAGCTAAGTAATTGGCTCCCTAGGTGATTTAATTGTCAAATTCACTTTTGACAAGGGGTTTCTCTTATGAAGCTTGTTAGATTTGCATTTTTGATTTTTTTTATTGCATATAGTTTAGGATTTTTGCATTTAGGTAACTTGCATATAATTCATTGCATTGTCTTGACTTGGTAGCTTCTGTGTGGTGTGTTTGTATCAAATTCGATATGATTTTGGGCTTATTTGTTTAAATTCACCATATCTCCAAGTTAATTCATAGCATACTTGCATCTTTAATCATTTTCAAAAAAATAAAAATAAAAATAAATCTTGTTTTCTTTTTCACTTGCATTTGTATTTTATTAGATTCCTTTTCTTAGTTTTTTTTTAATAGTTTATAGTTAGATAGTTTTCTTGTAATTCCTTGGAAATTAATTGTATTGAAATTTCATGGCTTGGTTTTATGGCAATCATAATCTACCTTTGAATTCTCACTATTTTGTAGGAAATCAAGAATGTCATGATCCTTTCCACCACCCATTACATGAACCATACCGCCACCCATTTCAACAATATCATCAACCCTCTCACTTACCATACCATCCTTCATTCCATCCCACTTTAGGACCATGCCATCCATCTCATGAATCCCAATACTCATTTGACCCACCTTATGAACCTCATTCTCAACCATGTATGCCTAACCAAGATCCTTCATTTTGTGAAGTCATTGGATATCATCAAAATCAAATGGCTTGGGCTATAAATGAGGAGCGGTCACATGAGGACAACTTTTATCAACAAATGGACTCTGTTTGTAGAATGATGAAAGAACAAGTGAAATGGTCTGAGAGATTAGCAAAGGAAATTGAGCAGGAGGCACAAGTGTTGAAAATGAAGTTTCCTTCTATCATGGGCACACATGCACAAGAAGTGAGACAATTACAAAAGCGCAATGAAGAGTCCTCTCTCCCATTTGGTAATGATCATATCCTTATAGAAGTAAACTCTCCTATTACTTTGACCAATGAAGCAATTCATGATTTGAGTGATAATGAGGTGGACGAGGAAATCATTGTTGAATCCCCTCAATTGTTTGGAAATGTAATTGCTCAACCAATTGGCTTTAGTAGTAGTGATTCAATTGTACTTGTTGATGAGTGTGTTCCTATTTCTTCATGTGATGCTTTAACTGATGAAAATGCTTCTCTTCATAGTACTAGTGATGATTGCAATAACTTGAATGACATATTTTCATGCTGTTGTGAAGAATATCAAATATGTGTAGATTGTTATCATAAAAAATGTCATTTACTTGTTGAGCTTCAAAAGAAAGCATTTAGTGAAGTGGTTGATTCTACCATTGATCAAAATGCACCCTCTTGTACTATTAATGATAATAAGCATGTCAATTTTGAAAAGGTTGAATTAAGCATGGATGACAATGTTGTTGATGATGTTCTTGCTCAATGGTATGTTGATTATCTTGATTTTGCATGGACGAGTAATTCTGCCAATTGTGCATGTTCTGATAATGAATGGTGCCCTATTTGCACTGAGATTAATGCTGCATTATTTGGTGATTCTAAATTGATTAGTGATTTTGTTGTTGATGTGAGTGAAAACAATCATAGCCTGGAATGTCAAATGCACGAAATTCCTATTGGATTACTTCCTTGTAGTCTTGTTGGTGCCAAAGATTCTGAAATTTTGATTAATAAAATCCTGCATGTTGATGAATCTTTCCAACAAGTACTTTCTTGTGATTTGCCACCTGATTTAGAAAAACAAGATAATTGTTTTAAATCTTTACATAGTCCAGGTCGTGATGATTTGAAAAATTCCCTTCATTCTTCCACTCTTTCCCCTTCCATCTCTTGTGATTGCAATGATGATGTGGTGTACTCCAACACTAAGTTGGATTCCACACCTTCCATTTTGCAAACACAAGAGAATGTTCATGATATGATTGGTTGCTTGACTTCTACTGATGGGAGTATCATTGATTTCCTTGGATGTGATAGTTACTTGGAGTGTTTGGAACTTAACATGTCTTTCATTCACTCAAAATCTCTCCATGTCTCTATTTTTGGATGGGATACTGCTATTTGCCTGTCTTATTTGCAGGCACATTCTTGGAAAGGTTGTCGATGGAACCAACATCCACCGTACATTCTTGAACCTCTTCCAATAGATCCTGAGCCACCTCCACCAAGGAAATTCAATGCAGGAGAAGATGTTTCAAGGGAAAAATTCATGATTCTCATCAAAGATGAGAACTTCTCCTTCAAGCGACTCAAGATACTCTAACAAAGGTTGTCTCTTTCCTTACTTATTTTCTTCCTAATTCATATGATTATTTGGGCTTAATTGTTGTATGAGGAAGATAAGTGTGGGGGAGAGACACAATTCAGTAGAAAAGTAGAAATAATGTAGTTTAGTAGGTAAAAAAAAAAGTTTTTATGAATAACACGCTCTTTTTCTATGATTGCTGTACCTCTTGTGAACCTTGACATCTTGGTTTTGATGGATCCTTCTTTTTGAGGCTGAATTTCTAGACTCTTGGATTATATTTCTTGGTAGTTAATTTTGGGATGCTGGTTGCATGATTTGGTATTAACCTTTGTGAGGTTTTGGGCCTACATGAATGGAATTCATCTTTTACCATTCTTTCTTTCATGTGTGTATCTGCTCATGATTTGTGTTCTCTAGAACTTGCTCCTTTTCTTTTTGAAGCTAATTTTTCACTTACGTGCATAAGTATGATGGAAGCTTGTTTTCTTTCTTTCATTTTCCCACTTTGGCCAAATAGCCTTTCCCTTATATTATATTTCCTTTGTTAGCCCCTTTGTGCCTTCTTGACTCATTCTTTTCTAAGCCACATTACAAGCCTAAGCATAAAACCATTTCATTCCGCACCTTGAAAATTTATTGAGTATTGGTTTCACCTTGGTTTTGTGTTTCAGTATGGGGGTTGCCCAGGTGTGCAACATTTTAAGTGTGGGGGGAGTATTTAATTTTGATTTTGTGCCATTCATCATTTGACATTAATGTTGGTCATTGTGATTCTATACAAAAAAAAAAGTACAAGAAAAACAAGAAAAAAAAATACAAAAACAAAAAAAAAAAAAAGCAAAAGAAAAAAAAAGAGAAAGAAAAAGAAGAAGAAGAAGAAAAGGGGAAAGAAAATACATAGAAATATGAGTGAAGTGAAATAAAAGTTTTCATACATAGAGAATGATTGTGTAATTAGTGCTCTTCTTGATATTTTTTGGTGCTTAGCCTCTCATTCCATACTATTACCTACCTTCACCCTAACCCCATTACAACCTTTCATAATAAGCTCTCTTGATTTGTGCATGCATGTGTTATAAGTAGTGGAGAAGTAGAAATTGAGCAAGCCTATGGTAGAACTATTTTCTTGAGTAGAATTTGAGCGATACACTTATTTATCCTATACACTTGAGAGATTGATTGAGGGCATCCCTTGAGAGACCATCTTGTGTGATTAGCATCATTGATTGAGATTTCCAGGATTTGTAATTTGAGATGAAAGGATCTTGGTCTTGATTGATTGATCTTTTAAAGCTTTGTGTCATTTGTTAAATTTTTCCATTGTTAGCAATTGTTAGAAAGGAAGAATTTTTCATTTTAGTCTTTTTATTTTAATTTTGCCCAGGAGTGCAAAAGGATAAGTGTGGGGGAATTTGATAATTGAATATTGTTACACTTATTTGTATCTCTTGGTGAATAAATTTAGGATTGTTTAGTTAATAAATAATGGATTTTATTACTTAATCGAGCTTTGAGCTTTTAATTGGATTTAATTCATTTTTATGATTAAATTCCAGATTTACAGTGATTTAGTATTTTCGCCATAACTTTTGATCTAGATATCCGATTAGCCTGATTCTTCTTTCCTTTTTTAGATGATTCAGAGAGCTACAATTGTTATGAAGACTCGGAAGGCTAATTCGGACAAGAAGATAGACGGAATTGGAGTTAAAGACAGACACATTTTTCTAGATTTTTATTTTGCTCGAATTTTGTAATAAAAGACCAATTTTTAGAGGTTGCCTTTTTTATAGGGATTTCCTATTGATTAGGGGTTTCTTATTTATTAGAGGTTTCCTATTTTTTAGAGATTTCTTATTTATTAGAGGTTTCCTATTTTTTAGAGATTTCTTATTTATTAGAGGTTTCCTATTTTTTAGAGATTTCTTATTTATTAGAGGTTTCCTATTTTTAGTCATCTTTCCTATATAAGGAAAATTAGATGGTGGCTACAAACATATTCTCAATTACCCTTTATGGGTTTTTCGGATTAAAATTAGAAGCTTTTTATTTTCTCTTAGTTGTTCTTCATATTCTTCTTCATCTTTTCTTCTGCGTTTTTTCTAGCCATGCTTGGCTAAGCTTCTTTGATTAACCCAATGTTGAGGATTCCTTGATTCGTCTAGAGAACTTGTGCTTTATCGGTGATTTAACTCGTTTCTATTTTCATCTTATCGGATCCGATTTCTGAAAATAGTTCGAATATTAGATTTAATATTCGGTTTGGTTCATCCCAAGGACTGAGTTCGAACTAGGTTTTAAGTTTTGCTGCGCGATCGCACAGTGGGACGCCACTGTTCGAACATATTCTAGGCGATCGTCTAGTCGAGGGATTTTCTGGGCGAATGCAGAGATCTCGGTTCGTCCAGAGCCAAACGTGGGTTATTTATATTTCGTTCAATGATGGAAGTCTCTGGAATCTGAACGTTAGGTTGATCGATTTTAATATGTTTCTTCTCATTTTCTTATATTCTATTTTATCTTTGCTTCATTTAAATTGCATTTCTATTTTAGTTTATTAATTTAAAAATCCAAAACCCAATCCCCCTTGTTTTCATTGCATTTGCATGACATTTAGATTACTTAGGATTCAATAAAAAGCTCCTCGAAAAGAGAGAACGATCCTAGGTTTGCCTATACGCAATCCTTGGTTAATTGTTGATTGTGGACCCCAAGGCTAATGACAAAAGGTCCCCATCAAATCCCCTCTCTCTCGGATCCTCAGGATCCTCTTCCTCTCTCCTTGGGAACTCATGCCCTCGTTAGAGGACCAAAACTTGAGTCTGGCGCCTTAGACCACTCGACCATCCTGACACCTGGGAGCCCAGGTCTCCTTCCTTGGGAACCCGGATTTGAGCAATAGCTTTGGTTTTGAACTACTTCTCATGGGTTTTCTTTAACTCTCCATGCGACCACGGGATGAGAAGATAGTTGGAAGGATCGTCAGATTTTCTCTTTGGGAATGCTTTTAAGAAGAAGGATCATTATCCTCTCTCCTTGGGAACCCAGACTTTTTAATTCTGGCGTGCTCTATTTGGATCATAAGCAACCACAACATTTGAACTCTCCATGCCATTCAATCCCAAAGGAGTTATTTTTACGACTCGGTGATACAGGGAAGTTTTCTTTATGTTTGCCTTTGCTATATCTGCTTTGTGTTATTCACATTAGAAAGAGTTAACGGATCACTAAAACCCTCCAAACATATAGTAACAACGTCTGATCTCATTGACCTATTCTTTCTTCTATGAGAATTGTTTGGAGACAGGGCAAACAGACAAATCGTGGTAGCTGAGGGTGTTGTTAAGCCGAGGCTAATTCAACGCATCTCGACTCCATCGCGATAGCCGAGGTTGATGATACGCCGAGATGAGGAGGAGCCGAGATGCCGAGGTCACATCCTCGTTCTCAAGGAGGCTTATGAAGGCGCTCCCCGACAGCTCCGAGTGGGCTAATATCAACCATTAGTCCCACTAGCTCTGACAATTCTGCATAACTGCATACATTTGTCCTCATCAACACTATCCACCAATTGTTCCCATCAATATGAAGAGAGGGACAATCACTTGCATTTATCACGGTAAATGTAACAGCCCCATTAAGTTCTTTAGTGTTCGTGCTGCAAAAGCCGCAATCCCTCATGGGCAGATACGGAAGCAAGGGTGTCAACCTTGCATTCAGTTGAAATTCCACGCCTGCTATAATATTGAGCAAATCCACGCTGACTATAATTGTTTGTGAGAAGGACTCGGTTACACCAAATATGGTTACAAACTGGGATCCCACAGAATTCTTGAAGGCGGACCCCGGCTACACCGATCTGGTTAAAGCCCGGGCTCCGTGTGAATTATTGAAGACGGACCCCAGTTACACAGGATCTGGTCAAAATCCCGGCTCCGTGATAATTTTTGAAGGCGGACTTCAGCCACGCCGAATCCGGTTAAAGCCCCGGCTCCGTGTGAATTTTCGAAGGCGGACCCGGTCACACCAAATCTGGTTAAACACCACTGATGGCAAGCATCAGAAGCCACAGCAGAAACCCACCGCAACCGGTTGGCGGAGACCCCCAAGCAAGCCAACCGCCGGCCGGACTCAACCAGCCGCGGGAGCAGCCTCAACGGCAACCTCCCTGCACACAGATGATCACCCGCTGCCGGAAGCACACACGGAGGCTCCAACCCGAGACGTACTGGCAGTCGAAGCCGACGTCCGCACCTTACGGAGGATACAAGAGTCGTTACTCCAAAGGTTCGAAAACAAGGAGAAACGAGACCACCTCTAGCGAGAGGCAGATTTTGAAGCCCTCGGCCGCATGATCAGGGACGAGCTCGAAATCAATTGCCGACACGAAAATCGCAGGAGGAATCATAAAAGAGGGAAAAGGGCTCCCGTAAACGATAGTAGCTCATCGAGTAGCCTAGAACCCAGAACCACGCGCAGAGACAGCGGTGAACCTGACGGTAGGACGGGTGCAGGACGAGGCCGCCTACCATCTCCAGAGAACATCAATGACATGAGAAACCAGGATGACGGTATTAACCGTGCCACCCGGATAGCCAAGGAGGGCCGCGACCGAGAAGAGCGCCGCGTAGAAGACGGAGGTCCTCGGGCCCGTAGATCACCCCGCCGTGGTTCTCCCTGGGAATATCGAATGAAGTACCTGACAGAGTCCGGAAGACCCCCATTCTCCAGGGCTGCGGCAACGGCCTGTTACCCGAGACACTTTGACCTGGCCGACCTCCCGATGTACAACGGAACTTAGGCTCCACGCAACCATCTGGAGATATTCGAAAAACTCATGTGGGTCCGGTCGATTGATGGCCCAGTCATCCAGCGACTCTTCGCGGCCACTCTGACCGGGTCGGCGCACAAGCGGCTGAGTTCACTC
The DNA here is from genome assembly GCA_034222035.1 of Acacia crassicarpa. NCBI lineage: Eukaryota > Viridiplantae > Streptophyta > Magnoliopsida > Fabales > Fabaceae > Acacia > Acacia crassicarpa. The sequence goes on along the minus strand of JAWXYG010000002.1, from coordinate 62,746,772 downwards.
CCGGACAACTCTATCCGGAGCTTTGAAGACCTTGGACGAAAGTTCGATTTGCATGTCGCCACCAGTAAAAAGCAGCCGAAATCCGAATTCACGCTGAGTAAAGTGCGACAGAAGAAAGGTGAGGCGCTACAGAAATATCTGGACCGATTCCGCGACGTGGCAATGCAAGTTCGCTCCCTGCCAGAGAACGTCCACGTACACTGCCTAGTCAACGGGCTAGATCTGTCATCACGACTGGCCCGGAACTTATGCAAAAACCCGGTTTACACCTTGACCAAGTTCTACACCCAGGCGAAAAAGTACTTGGAAGTGGAGCAAATGGAGGCAGCCAACGCCGACAAACCCGAACGGGTGAGAAATGCTTCCCCCGATGAAGGCAGAACCGGGAGAACCGCACAAGACCCAACCGAGCCGACCACAAGGCAAAGTACGACAGCTACACTCCGTTGAATGCCCTTCGGTCGCAGGTATGGAAAGAAGTAGCCTAGGCCGAGATGAGGCGGGTTGACAAGCCGAGGCCGAGTAGAGGCCGCTCCAACATAGACTATACCAAGTTTTGTATGTTCCATGATTTCCATGGACATACCACCAACAAATGCTATGACCTCCACGATGCCATTGAAAAGTTCGTGAGAGAAGGAAAGCTACGTCAATATGTCATCAAGACCCACGGAAGGACGAGTGGCAAGCGCAACGACCGCGGCCGCACTAGAAGTCCGCCCAAGGAGACCCAAAAGCCGGGAAAAAAGCAGAAGACTGCCTCTGACGACGAGTTTCCCGACATGGATTTCCAGTGCAACGTCGTCAGCGGAGGATTCGGAGGGGGCGGAGATACCGTAAGCCAGCGGGAGAAATACCTCCTCGAGGTCCTAACCGTCAGAGACCTCCCCAAGTTCAAGGACGATCCCAAAAGGCCAAAGCCGCCCACCTTGACCTTAACCAACGACGAGCTAAGAGACGTCATTCCCGGTAACCTAGACGGATTGGTGATCACTGGCACCGTGGTGAATTGCCGAGTCAAGAGAATCTTCGTGGATGCAGGAAGTTCGGCCGACATCATAAGCTGGGACGCCTACAAAAGGATGCACCTCGACAAAGAAGATCTCAAGCCGTTCAAGACCACCCCGATTGGATTCAATGGTGAGCAATCCTTCCCGAAAGGTTAGACCGACCTCAAACTTACCCTCGGGACAAAGTAAGCCTTCAAGTCTGAACGCGTCAGGTTCATAGTAGCCGACTTCCAGTCCCCGTACAACGTCATCTTAGGCCGACCAACGATCCATAACTGGGACATACTAGGTGCCCACCAAGCACCAGAAACTGAAGATGGTTAATGACAAGAACCAGATAGTTGTGGTATCCAGAGACCAAAAAGAGTCAAGGCAATGCTACTTCAAAGCTCTCCGAGTCGAGGAAGGAGGACCCTCATCTCCACCTCGGCTCGGATCCAACGAGCCAGTAGCCGAGGCCGACAGCGACAAGCACCCCCAGCACCCGGTCAACATGGTGGAACTCGACCTCCGAGAGCAAGAAAACCCGAGGCCCGAGCCGGAAGGAGAACTTGAGGAGATAGTGCTAGGGGCGGACCCATCCAAGACCGCCAAAATTGGCCGAGACATGAGGGACGACCTAAAAACGCGTATGATCCGTTTCCTCAGGCAGAACCAATACGTCTTCGCCTGGACCTCGGCCGAGATACCCGGCATCGACCCCCACTTTTGCTGCCACAAACTCGGCATATGGCCGGGATCGAGACCAGTGGCACAAAAGAAGAGGAACATCGCCGACAACCGACAGAAGGCCCTCGAGAGCCATGTCGAAGAGCTCCTAGCGGCCGGCTTCATTCGAGAGGTGCAATACACCACCTGGCTCTCTAACGTAGTCATGGTACTCAAACCCAGCAACAAATGGAGAGTATGCGTCGACTACACCAACCTTAACAAGGCATGTCCAAAGGACTCTTACCCGATGCCCAACGTCGACCAACTCGTAGACAACTCGGCCGGGAACCAGCTCCTCTCCTTCATGGACGCCTACTCCGGGTACAATCAGATCGCCATGCATTCGGACAACCAGGAAAAAACCGCCTTCATGACGGACAAGGCAAACTACTGCTACAACGTCATGCCCTTCGGTTTAAAAAACGCCGGAGCCACCTATCAAAGGATGATGAATCGGGTTTTCAAAGACCAGATCGGCCGCAACATAGAAGTCTACATCGACGACATGATCGTCAAGTCGAAGCTTCCAGAAGACCACATCCGGGACCTAGAACAGACGTTTGAAAAACTAAGAAGACATCGAATCAGGTTGTACCCGGCCAAACGTGCCTTCAGAGTTCTGGCTGGAAAGTTCTTAGGCTTCATGTTAACCAACCGAGGAATCAAAGCCAACCCAGACAAATGCAAGGCCGTCTTAGAAATGCAGCCCCCGAGAACCAAGAAGGAGGTACAGCAGTTGACAGGCCGGCTCGCTGCCCTGACAAGGTTTTTACCAAAGTCGGCCGAGAAAGCCCTACCTCTCTTCAAGTTACTAAAGAAAGAAATCCAAGGCGGTTGGAATCCGGACTGCGACGCCGCCTTCGCAGAAATCAAGCGGGGTCTGGCCACCCCGCCGGTACTCACTAAACCGGACCCGGGGGAGACCTTGTTCTTCTACCTCTCGATCAGCAATGAAGCCGTCAGCGCTGCCTTGGTAAGAGAAGCCGAGGCCGGATAGGTGCCGATATACTTCATCAGCAAGGCTTTACAGAGCTCTGAACTCCGGTACCAAAAACTTGAGAAAGTGGCCTTCGCCCTACTTACCGCGGCAAGAAGGCTCCGGCCTTACTTTCAAGGACATCAAATAGTGGTATGCACCAGCCAACAGATCCAGCAGGTCCTCCATAAGCCAGACTTAGCTGGAAGAATGACCAACTGGGCCATTAAGCTGCCAGAATTCGACATAACATTCGAGGCCCGGCAGGCGATCAAGTCACAAGCACTGGCAGACTTCATTAGGGAACTCACCCCGGCAATAACAAGCGGCAAAAGGCCCTCTTATGGCAAAATACCTAAGCCACGCCAAAGAGCTCATGGCCGAGGAGAACGCCAGAGCCGACATCCTCTCCAAGCCGGCAAAAACTAAGGGACCGGACAATCACAGGACTGTGATCCAGCAGAACCTGACCAAGCCGAGCTGTGTCATGACCATCTCGGCAGGCTTTGACTGGAGGAGGCCGGTAGAAGACTACCTCGAAAGGGGAATTATCCCTACTGACCTAACGGAGGCCAAAAAGTTGATCAGGGAGGCCGCCATCTACGCCATGGTCGATGATCAACTCTACAGAAAGGGACTCCATTGCCCGATGATGCGATGCCTAGGCGAATCCGAGGCAAAGTACATGCTGGCCAAGCTACACGAAGGAAGCAACGACCACCACATGGGGGGGCAAGGCTCTCGCTAGAAAGGCACTACGCGCCGGCTACTATTGGCCGCCATGCAGCATGACGCCATGGAAATAGCCAAGAAGTGCGATAGTTGCTAGAAACACGCCAGGATCATATGGCCACCGCCTACAGAGCTGAAAGGAATGCCAGCCCCCGGCCTTTCTATAAACGGGGCATGGACATCCTCGGACCATTCAGGCCGGCACAAGGGCCATGCAGATGGCTCTTCGTCACAGTAGATTACTTCACCAAGTGGATCGAGGCGGAGCCATTGGACACAATAACCTCGGCCAGAGTAATAAAGTTCTTCTGCCACAACATAATCTCCCGCTTCGGAATACCCGCCGAGGTCGTCACGGACAATGGGACCCAGTTCATGGACCACAAGTTCCAAGCATTAATGCCCAACCTAGACATTAAACAGAACTTCTCATCCGTAGAACACCCACAGTCAAACGGCCAGGCCGAATCTGCCAACAAGATCTTCCTGGATGGACTGATGAGGCGCATGCTGCAAGCGGACACCAGCTGGACCGAGCAGCTACACAGCGTTCTTTGGGGATACCGGACAAGCGTACAGTCATCGACCCAGGAAACTCCGTTCAGGTTAACCTATGGATGCGAAGCGATGATCCCGGTCGAAATCGGGCAACCATTCTGGAGAAAGGTTAGAGCCAAACAAGAAGGGCAGGAGTCGAACGACGACGCCTTGAAAACCGACCTAAACCTCATAGACGAAATCCAAGTCAAGGCTTGCTGCCGGGAATTAGCCGTCAAGCAGCTACTCGCGGCTAAGTACAATAGGAAGGTTAGACCGCGGTCATTCAACCGAGGGAACCTCGTACTCCGACGGGCCGACATAGGCAGTAAGAATGCCAAGGGCGGAAAGCTTGCGACGAACTGGGAAGGCCCCTACCGGATCAAGGAGAAGCTCGACGGAGGGGCATACATCCTGGAAAACCTGGCACGGAAGCCGGTCAAAAGAACCTGGAACGCTGACAAGCTAAAGATCTACCATAGCTAGACCCCGTCCCGGATCCCACTGAGGAGATTCCCCAATGTGCACAAGCATTTGCCTAAGCATGAAGCCGAGGTCCCTAAACCCGGCATGAAGCCGAGGTCCATAAACCCGGCGTGAAGCCGAGGTCCATAAACCCGGCGTGAAGCCGAGGTCCTGAAACCCGGCATGGACCCGAGGCTAATAAACCCGATCCAACAAACGGCTCCGAGGTCGTGTACCCGGCCGAAAACTAAAAACATCTAGATGTACAAAAACCGGCCGTTGTACTCTGACAGGCATTGGTTAGAGCTCGGCGAAGGCGCCATACGTGGCCTTTCGTGAAATTGACGCGTTAACGCTCGCCCGACTAAGCAAGCGGACTACTATGTCGACCCTGATCAGGTCAAAATGTTTGATTAGAGGCAGACGAAGCCTCAGTTGAACATGTGGTAGTTTAGCCCTTACGTCGGTTAAAAATAATCCGACTAGTGAAAGTTGGAATTCCGACTAGTGAAAGTTGGAATGAGGTAATGCGGTTAGTTACACCTGACAAGGTTGAAACAAGACAACCCTGCCCCAACCTCCCATGTGAAAGTGTGGTAGAGTGAAAACGGCTCGTATCCAATACAGCCGACAAATATCTAAACTCCCAGACGTAAACGATGGTCGAGTATATAGACCTGTACTTAATGCGGTCGGTAAACTAAACTCCCGAACGTAAGCGCTGGTCGAGTATATAGACCTGTACTTAATGCGGTCAATAAACTCCCGGACGTAAACGCCGGTCGAGTATATAGAAGAGTGATAGGGCACAGGCGCCCTAGCTCGGGAAAGCAGCATCACCAGAGGGCACCACCTCTTTCGACAGACTAGCCTCAGGAGCTCCTGACCCGGCCTCATCATCTCCTTGCAAGACGGAGCGGAACCCGGACACCGTCCTTCACGTAAGCCCGGTAGGCATACCCGGCAAGGTTCAGGGGTACGTCCGATTCAAGTGCTTGGTTTGATCGAAGGCCGTGTCGAGGCAGTCGGAGGCAGTCTGTTTCAAACGAGGAAGTCGTGTCAGAATGGGCTTGATGCACAACCAGGAGAGCATCTTTGGTCAAGACCAACTCGAGGGAACTACCTCAATGGAAGGAATGAAAACCTCAGACATGAGATCCAGGTTAAGCGATAAATGCACCCCTGCAGCCCAGAGCCCTTGACTGCCAAGCTGGGGGGGCAACAAGACGGGAGTGGCACCGTTAGGCTGTCAGCAACACAAAGCAACTTTGAAAAGCATGGGCCAAGGCCAGCTAAGACAAAGAACCGAGGTTGAGGCATACCTCGGATCAACATTTAATGTCGGACCCGATTAAGCAAAAGCAAAGTGCAAAGGGAAGGTAAAAAGACCGGGCCTCGGGAGAAAAACCCGGCGCCACGAATCCGAGCTAGCGAATGAGTAAAAGGTTACGAATCCGAATTCGTCAAAGACTCGAACAAAAGCGTGTCAAAGATGGAACAATTCAGATACGAAATCCGGAATATGGAGCAATTCGGATACGAAATCCGAAATAAAACAGTAAAGGCGCCTCGGCAGCCTAGAGACCTCTAAGCCTGGAAGGAATGGCTGAAGTACGTGACACGACGGACACATCAAGTCCGCACAGAACTCACAAGTCGCCAGATGTCAGTAGACGGTAATGGCGAATGCATAAGGATCCCGACCCCAAAGTCGAGTGAACTCCTTGACATTACCTCGGATTCTTGAGGCATACCTCGGATCTTTGAGCAAAAAGGCATCGGTAACCGGGGTCAATATGACACAACCCGGCGCTATACGGTAGATAGGCAGGAGGGTATAGCTTCACAACAATCTAGCTCGAGAAACCTGAAGAAAAACTCCAAACTCGGAGACAGGTGAACTGCCTCAGCATTATCCCAGATCCTGGAGACATTACCTCGGATCTGTGGAGTAGACGACTTCAATAGCCGAAATCGACACCTGGATTCAAACGCAACGCATCCCGGACCGATCCGGGTTGGGTAACCACCCCGGCTACTTAAAGCAGGGCATTCTTGGCACGATGACAGGAGTTGAACCTTTCAAAGTCATGAGAAGCCAGGCCCCGGACTCAAAGCCACCTTATGGGTCGTGACAGTTATAAGCCGGTCTAGCTGAAGAAGAATGCCCCGGCCTTAGCAGGGGCTGGGGGCAATGTACATCTCGGCCGTCTAGAAGACTGAACAACCGAGCTGGGGGCAACTGTTACGGACCGGCCCAAAAGGCCCATATCCGGACCATGGGCCAACCATGCCTGAGACACAATCAGTGCTATGAAGGGCAAAGATATGGGATCCCACTGATCTAGGATCTCATTAATCGAGGATCTCCCCTAATCGTGATCCCGAGATACCAGCCCCTGATATCTCAGCCCCAGATATCGCACATTAACCCGGAGATACTCGCGCCGGACCCCTCTATAAATACAGAGGAACGCTAACCAGGTGCATGGGTTCTAACTCTAAACTCCTTTACTTTTTGACACACAGAGCACACACCCCACCCCCTTGGCTATACGCCTGTGTGTGTCTCGAACTACGTGAACTTTGATCCCTTTACAGGGTACGTAGGCTTTAGGCTTGACAACCTAGTCAAGTCCAATTTCTCTGTGTTCTTAGGACAGAACATTTTAGGCTCTAGGCTTGACAACCTAGTCAAGTCCAATCTCTCTGTGTTCTTAGGACAAAACAAATGTGTATGTAGTGAGCACTCGACTACAGGTTCATTATCAATCACCTAAAAAAACACTAAATAATATTCCATACTTTCTCCTAAATTTTTCATCCATTCTGTCCTTTTGTTCAAATTTCCCTTTCTTTTAGGCAACCACCAAAGCACTTATATATATATATACACACACACACACACAACGAAGAGCATATATACTTAATTGGCAATAGGGTTGGAAACAGTGACGAACCCACACTTGTGTATATATGTGCAAGTGCAAACACAAAATTATGAGAAAATATATATATTTTGAAGGAATCATTAATCAAGAAGCACCAGTAGTCTGCTTGGTGGTGGATCATTTTGTCACAATTCAGACCCAGGTTCGATTCCCCGAGGGTGCAACATTCTTTTCCTTTTTGTTGCTGAATCAGAGGGCCCCACTGCATGTCCCTTCGTATGGTCCGAATTCCTACCTTTACATTAGATATGACACACACACATAGCTGATGCATGGACCCACACACATAGATGATGCATGGATCCAATTTGAATCAAACGCACTCTTTGATTTTTCATAGGGAAACAAACTACAACAAATACCCACTATTTCCATTTTTTATCTTTTAAAATTATAAATTAAATAAATTTATCATATATAATTTCAATCTTAATTATAAATAAATCCTAAAAGTAAAAATTATGATATTATAAAAGTTGTGGAGTTCATAGAGGTATCAGCTTTGTTACAATGATCCATGCCAACTACGAGAATAAATATTTCATGCTTCTTTTGTTTGATTTGAAGTCCTAAGAAGAAATTTAATTCTCTTATAGTAGACATTTAAAACTCACTTTGCATGATTTTAGAGAACTCTTGACACACTAATGTTGAACATGATATGTTTGATAAGATTGATGATTGAGATATAATGCAATATTTTCAAAGAATGAAGAATTGAAGAATGCTTTTAAAATCATTCTGTCGTAATAGCTTAATTGACTGTTGATTATTATTTTTCTATGTTAAATTGAGGTTTTCTTTTCTTTTCTTGTCCATATATTTTTTTTGTTTTAAATGCATTTAAAACTTTCCTTTAAAAAAAAAAGCGTTCCTTGATTGAATAAGAATTCCTTTAAATGCATTTATCCTTAGGTTTAAATGCTTTTTTTTTGTTTTCTTGTTATTTTTTATGGCTCTATGAATAGAGTTTAGTGTTCTCTGTTGTAGGCATAGGCAGCTTTGATTCATTGATTGAATAAGAATTCCTTTACTCTCTGTCTCTGGATATTCTTCTTGTTCCCCCTTTGTCTCATTTCCCTCTCATTCTTGTTGTCTTCTCTGACCTCTAGTATCTCTCAAGTGCCCTTTCCCCGTTTCACATCAATATGTCACTTTTAACGAATCATTCTACTCCCTCGATCGATCTTATTCAAAATACAAGAGATCTCCTAAAAAATATCCTTGACTACCATTAATATAAATCAACTAGATGCATGGTTGTTAATCATTTTGCTTCAATCTTATCCTTTATTAATTTGGTAAGGTTGTTGAAATAACTTATATTCTGGAAGTAAATTGTTATAATATACAAGTCACCGCTCAAGTGTTTATACCATATATACTAATGGTAGTTTAAAACATTAGTATAAACATATAATGCATGTTTGAGTTTGTGTTTGGAAAAGCACATTTATGCAAATCAATATAAAACTCACCTCACAAACTTACTGCTTATACTATAAATCATGTTGGAAAAACACATACTTCTCCCGTTAATCCAAACAAAAACTACGATACAATTGTAAGAAAGGGTGAAACATACTGATATAGTGTATATTTGGAGAAGAATTCAAGCTGTTCTTAGAATAATTGTATCTTCTTGATTGAGAAGGATATGAATATATATAATCAAATGTTTTTCACTAGGTACATTTATGGATATTGTGGCTAATTAATAATTAAGGATTAGAATTAGGAAGAATCTCCTTGTTCCAACGGGCTATCTCGTCCGGGGTTTGAAGCTTTCTGATTCCTCCATAAAACCCGGCCTTTTCGTTGCCTTGCTCCTTATAACAAGCCACCTCTCCTCAGCACCGCCCTTCTCCAATGCGACAGAATCGGATACTCAATTAACTCCACCAATAATTTATCTTCATATATACATATACATATATTTATATAAATAATATCATCACCATTATATAATTAACAATCAATTTTAATTTTTCCAAGTGAGTGGGGGCACTAAGACACCAACACATAGTAGGTCGGCCACTGCAAGCAAGTTGGTTTCCCACTTTAATTAGCACCATTGAATTCATCAGAAGAAAGGAGAGATTTCTCACCATTAATTGTCGTGGCAATGGCAGCCACATGTGTCCACGTGACTTATTAAAGCGTACCACCACTCTGTCATATTAATTACCCACAACCAATCACTCATTCTTTTATACTATCTAACATGCATGCATGATGCATGAATAATAATTAATGCTGCAATATTATATATATAATCAATGCTGGTATACTCTCATCCTTATTATAATGCACCAATTAATAATTCTCATAAACCAATTATATTTTAAAAAAATTAAAGCCATTAAATTTGTTCTAAAATTTAAGTAATTTCTAATATTACTTCTACTAATTGTACTAAACTCTAATATCATATCAATTATTATTTTCACCCGCTACCCTTATTAATTATGGGCAAACATTGTAACTGATAAATCCCAATTTTCATATATTTTATCCCACCTCATTCATTTATTTTGGGGGCTATTTCAGGCTAATTCGGAATTATTAGATAATATGATATTATTGGACTTAAATTATTAATATTCTGATTGATATCTTGTGATTGAATAACATTTCTAAATATATGATAGATCACAATTTTATTTAATCTTGCAGGATATAGAAAAACATATTAGAAGATCCTATGATATAGAATTAACCTTGGATGCTGAAAGGAAATCTAATAGTGAAATTGTATTGGGCTTCCTAAATTTTAATTGGCTCAAGTTGGTATCCAAAAATCCATCTCTTCCTTCCCATTAAATAATCTAGCCGTAGATCGAGATGGAGGTGGAGTGGAGGAAGACGCAGCCGCATACTACACACGCACGCGGGAAAAAACACGCTCACGCTCAGGAAGGAGGAAATTTCATGGAAGCTTAAGCTTTTTGGGGGGCAACTTGGGAGGAGCGTGGAGGAAACTAAGCCTTAGGAACTTACATTTGAAGATCACAATGAAGTATCGTTCTTTTTATCTTTTTAATTCAAAACTTGAGATAATTTAGTTTTAAAGGATTTCAAGTTATGTTAATTGAAAACAATCTAGTTTTAAATTATAAACATATTTCTTTTGGATTAGATTGATAATTTGAAGTTTTTTTATCCTTGAGACAATTGCTGAAGTTTTGTTTGCAACCTTTGAATTGTCAATTGAATTATTAACTAAGTTTTCGTTATTAATTTAATTGATAATTTGGTTTATCATTTTAATGGTTCAATTGAGTTGATAAATTGTCTAGTTGTTCAATTAGATAATTGTAAACAAGATTTATAAAATTATTTTGGAATTAAATGTGATTAGTTTTTAATAAATTTAATTAGTCACCGCTTATTTCACTATGAGTTTTCTAGTGGAATAAGTGTTATTGAATTTGAGGGTTTCCTATGTTTCAATTAGGCAATTAAATTCATTAATTCCTATATTTCATTAATCTCCCTTTGGTCTAATTAATTAATTTGAGCTAAGAAAGTAAACTCCATGTAAATCCTGCGTTGTTCCCTTCTCTGTACCTGAAGTAAACCATCTTATCTTATCTTAATTGATTTTCTTATTTGTTAGTAATTTCTTTTCTTAGGATTTTAGTTCTCTTTTCATAAAAACCCCCAGAATTGCATTTGCATCTAGATTAGTTCCATCATATAGGTTTTCGAGTCATTTCCATCTTGCATTTAGTTAGTTTAGTTTCATTTCATTGCATTTTTCATCACCTGAATTCAACTTAAAGAAAAACCCACAGATTGCTTCATGAGAGAATAACCTAGGTTGACCATAAACTACATAATTAATTAGGACCTAGTTTAATTTATTGTTTTAGCGATGAAAGCAATGCATCAATTTTGGCGCCGTTGCCATGAAGCAATGGTTAGGCTTTAGGTTTGAGTTCTAAGTGATTTGTTAGGTAGTTGTTTATTGGATTCAATCCACTCTTGAAAAATTGAACTTGATCCCTCATATGATGGTTTGGAATGATTCAATTTATGAAAATAACCGTTATAATATTGTATGCCTTATCATTATGACTATGGTGTTGAGTAGATATATGATCCATATTCAAATGCATATAATCCTGGATGGTATGAACACTCAAATTTTGTATATGTCAATCAAACTGTTCCAATTCACGACAAGTATTCAAGGTTATCAAACAAGATGGATGCTATGATGAAAAACCTTCAAGAAGGGGAAGTAAAAAGTAAACAAATTCAAGCTCTACAAATTCAAATGGAGGAGTTGTCAAATGCAATTAGCAATCAGCTGAGTGAAGATTTAGAAGTTCAGAGTGATTTTCCATGTGGTAATATACTTTCACCCTCTAATGAATCATTCTCTTTTTCTTCTACCATTTCAAATGATGGGATGATGATTGGTACATTAACTATGTATGCATGCACTATGTTGTCTCTAAATTGACTAGTTCTATTGACTTAAATTATATTGAATCTTATAACGCATGCATTGATACTTCTTCTCATACCTCTAGTTCTATAAATTCTATTGATTCTGATGAGGAAGTTGATGAGAAAATTGTTGTTGACTCCCTTGACACTATTGATTTTAAAGACACGTCCCAGCTTAACACTAATATATCATGATTATACTTTGAATGATGGAAGTAATATCTCTAGTGGTTTCATTGATACTATTCCTGATATTGACATGAGTACATGACTATTGTTAGTGGGGATACTATTAAAGACAAGTGTGGGGGAAGCCTTGATTTAGATATGCATTTAGAGTTTAAGACAATACTGAATCATGATGTTTCATATGTGGAATTTCTATTGTGTGATGATTTAAGCAAGCATGGTGAGACTATTTTGAGTGATCACTTGATTCATTCTTTAGAGAATTTGACTCTTAGTGAGAAGAGTCATATTGACTTTGTGTCTTTCCTAGCGCTGTGGATCCGAGGCTTACTTTGTTGAGCAGTCTTGCATTTGTTTCTAGAACATGTGGTCCTTCTGCAGTTAACACGGTATAATTGGTATGTTGTATTTGTGTTACTGCGCGTTTGTTACTGAATGTTATTATTTGGTGTTTTCCTAATTATGGTTACTTAAATACACTGTTTATGCATTATATATGAGATTAATGGTTATTCAAATGAGTCTCAGATTTTTGTAAAGCTTTAGGAAGTGCTACAAGGGTTGTATCTGGAGAAAAGGGTAAGACTGTCGGGCAGGAGTAGTTGGAGTTCATGGTGGTAGAGGATGATTATTTTGTTATTTATTTTGAGATTGGATAACTATATATTATTTTGGCCTTTTTGGGCACTGGTGGATGACTGTATATCTAACCCTTTGGGGATTATATTTTGCTATTTACTTTTAGTTATACCAGTATTGTCTGAAATCCAACCGGGAAATACTCTGCCGTAATAAACTCTGATGGATGCTAATAAATAGTAATTAGATGAGAAATGGTTAATATAAAAGGGAATCCCTCTATCCGCCACTCGAAAGGGCGAGGCTACTAGGGGTGTTATATACATGGAAAATAATATTTAATGCTCCTTGGAAACAAGCAAGTGTCCTTTGAAAAGAATCAAATACACTTGTTAGTTAGTGCTTTATAATAAGGACAAGACAGAGTATATTGTTACGAAATAATTAAAAATACCACTATGACCCTATTTATAAGTCTTTTTTGAACAAAAAAATTAGTCCTATTTATAAGTTTAGTTTTATATTAGTAAATGAGATTGTGACAATTTCACTTATATTAATTGTATCAATGAAAATAGAGAGATTGAGAAGAGTTGAAAAATATTCCTTCATAAGAGTAAAGTTGAAAATTTATTCCGTAATCATTAAGTTAACTACATTTCCTTAATATGTATGATTTAGTTAAAAAAAACTTATAAATAGAATTAAAGTAATACATACCAAGAAGTATTGGTGGCCACGTCTCCACTGGATCTAGGGTCACTGGTTTCAAGTCATGAATAATGGAATTGGAGGAGTAAACATTAGGGCTGTACATCAACCAGACTAGACTAGGAAGGTCATTAGCCCGTGGTCTGGTCCGGAAGGTTGTCCGGGCTGGACATTCCAACCCAAAGCCCGGTCTTACCTGGAGAAAAACCCGATGCCTCCCAGGTTGGACAAATTGAGTCAAACTGGACCGGGTTAGTGGTCTAGCTGGCCCAATCCACCTTGCCTGAAAACCATTTTTTTTAACAGAACCTAAGAAAACGAAAACCAAGATCCAAGATCGAATAGAAAATCCAGAAAAAAAATACAGAAATAGAAGATTATGCAGTTATCCAGTACATGATCTTCAAAATGAAAGAAAAAAAAAAGTTCCAGAAACCAAGATCTAATCGATCAAAATGAAAATTTAAAAAAAAAATTACAGAAACCAAGATCTAATCGATCAAAATGAAAATCCAAAACAAAATTCTAGGAACAAAATGATCTGTAGGTATAAGGTACATAAATTTTGAAACGCAGGGAAAACAGAAGATTCAATAAGAACAAATTACCAAGTAAATCCACGCGATCGATGAGAATAGTCATCTTGAGAGAGAGTAAAAATAGCCATACATGTTTTAGACGACCAAAAGAGAACATATATCCAGCAGAATAGAACAAATAAATGATGAAAATTTCAATCATTGAAGAAGCCGAGATTTCGAAGACGATGAAGGCGAAGACAAATTACGAATTTGAATATTTCAGCACCACGAGCACACACAGCAAAATCACGAAGACAGGTCGACGGCAACAAGGAGAGGATCTTGGAGAGTAGAGACGGAGAAGATGAGAAAACTCTTGCTTCACAAATCGCAATGGCCGAAGGAGAGCAAACAGTCGCTGGGAAAATTAGGGCAAATAGCGTGAGAATATATACTCCCCCTAAACAACGTCGTTTTAAGCTTTTTTTTCTGAAGAATTATACATATTAATAAAATTATATTTATATATCCTGGTAGGACTAACCTTACTAGTCCAGGAACCTAGCCCGATACCCTGTCCTACCTGGTATTCGGGTCAGACCCGGTCTCACCCAATTGTGTAAGGTTTTTTCTTTCTTTTGTCGGGTTGGACCGGGTTACCGGGTTTTATGTACACCCCTAGTAAACATCCAATGGAGAAATATCAACTGCATGGGGCTCTCACTTTATCCCACCCTACATTATCTCCCAATTTCCTCCACCCATGAAGTGGATACCTATTAACTTTAGGGTTAAGTAGCATTTTTGTCCTAGAAATATACGGCCAAGAGTAATTTTGCCCCCAAAGTTTTTTTTGGAGCAATGTTGCCCTGGAAGCCTAAAAACGTAACAATGTTGCCCCTCCGTTAACACACCTATCACTCTGTCCCATTTCCTTTTTAGGATTGCTTCCCATAAATGCTCACTAGTTCTGATTTTTTCTCTTAGAAAAGTGCAAAGTGTTGATACTTTGCATAGTTCAAAAGGAGAGAGACGTTCCAGGATATAATATGACAAATTTTGCATCTGCTTTCCATCCTCAGCTTAGGCTACCAGCGATGATTGCAATATATTGTACTATCCTATGATATTCATCATCTTGTTACTGTTTTTTTGGAACCACATGATACTGATCGATGTCACTTTTTTAATTGTTATTGTTTGGGACAATTATGAGAATATAATATGTCAAAACATGACAAGCTAAGGGATGATATTCTGTTCCTTCCTTTGTTATTTTCAGCTGAATTCATTTGACCGCGATGTTTTATTAGTTTGAAATGGCGAGACAACGTTAATATAATATGGTTATAGCTCAATATTTAATAGACTAACAGTAAAATGATAAAAGCTGCAAGCTCAGGCTGTATTCAGTCGTATTCACAGCAAAATGGATTACATGAACAGCAAATATAGAGACGTGGTACTGCAGAAACTATAACAGAAAAGGAAATAAGATAATGACAGAGGAAGGATTCTGAGAGGAGAGAGAGAAGGGATTCCAATCCATTCCACCCCCATAACCGTTTCCTTGTCTTATTATATAGCGGTCCCATCATCTATTTCTGGCAGCTTTCTGGAAGGCTTTTTCATGCGCTGACTACGTCTTGGGTACGTGGGTTGGGCTTGCAATTCATCTTCACCTTCGTATGTCACTACTGGGCCTGTAGAATGTGTGTTCGTCACACTACTCCCCTCCTCAAACAAAACCTTGTTCGCAAGGTTGAAATCGGGATAAAGAGACTGGAGGTCCACAGCCCATTCCCAAGTGGTAGTAGGCGAGCTATCCCAACGAACCAAACACTGAGTACGCCACTGGGAACCACATTGCAATAATTGTGACTTTAAAATTTCTAACGGTCGACACACGGGACCTTTAGGCACAGTCAGAAGTGGCAACGGAAAATAAGGTTGGGAACGATCATTGCCGTGGAATTTCTCTAGGACTGAAACATGAAAAACAGGGTGAATCCATGCAGTCTCAGGAAGCGCCAAACGATAAGCAACCTTGCCAATTTGGGCGACGATCTGAAATGGGCCAAAGTAGAGCATTGCCAATTTCTGAAATTTACACAGTTGAACAGAGTGTTGGCGATAAGGCTGGAGTTTTACTAGAACCCACTCGTTGACTAAAAATTCAATGTCAGTACGCCTTTTATCTGCTTGGGTCTTCATGCGGTGCTGTGCCTTCAATAAATTAGCCTTGAGTACCTGTAACACTTCATCGCGTTGTGCTAACTGTTGATGAACGTCAAATGGCGTATCTTCAAGAGAAGTGGCCTGAAGCAAGGGAGGTGGTTCCCGGCCATAAACTACTTTAAAAGGGGACATGTCAATAGCCGAGTGGAACGAAGTGTTATACCAAAACTCAGCCCAGGGTAAGTAAGCTAGCCAGTGACGGGGATAATCATATACAAAGCATCGGAGATACATCTCTAAACATTTATTGACTGGAGTAATAAAGTCCATCACAATATCCTCCCAGATCCTATTCGGTATTGGTAATGGCTGGAGTAAGCCTGCCGGATGCAACTGGGACGTTTTTGCCTGTTGGCAAATAGAGCAGGTGCGCACAAAGTGACGGATGTCGCGACGCATGTTGGGCCAGAAGAATAAGGCCGCAATGCGATGAAAGGTACGAAGGAACCCCGCATGTCCTCCCAAAACCGAAGCATAAAATTCAACTAAAATGCGGTTGATCAAGTTTGGATGATCAGGTGGAATCACCAAGCGGTGTTTCCAGAGGAGATCCGAATTGCGAATATGGAAGTGGGAGTGGCCCAGTGGTGAGCTCTGTAAAATAACCTTTTGGTTCTGGATCCATGCCGAGGAATGAAGTTGCGTATACACATAATCCATGAAAGAATCCTGAATAGTAGTCAACGCCATATGGTGGGCACGAGACAGAGCATCGGCCGCCTGGTTTTGTTTACCGGCCTTGTATTCAATATTGAAGGTATATCCCAGAAGCTTGGGGAGACAAGCTTCTTGTTCGGGCGTCTGGATGGCTTGCTCTAACAAGTGTTTTAGGCTAGCATGGTCAGTCCGAATAGTGAAAGGATGGTCGAGCAAGTAATGTCGGAATTTCGAGACGGACTCCGTGGGAGCATAAAGTTCTCTGGCATAAGTGGATTGTGATTGCAAACGTGGAGAGAGCTTCTTGGAGAAAAACGCAATGGGATGACTGTTCTGACTTAGCACGGCACCAATCCCAACTCCAGAGGCATCAGTCTCTAAGACAAAGGGTTTGGTAAAATCAGGTAAGGCGAGGACTGGGGCCTGACTGAGTGCATCTTTAAGGGCCATGAAAGTAGAGTGCGCTTCTGGGGTCCAACGAAAACGATCCTTGCCCAATAATTCAGTTAATGGTCCAGCGATGGTGGCATACTGACGAATAAACCGACGATAATAGCCGCTCAATCCCAAAAAACCTTTGAGCTGTCGGACGTTAAGCGGGGAGGGGGGGCCAAGACTGGATGGCTTGAACCTTCGAAGTGTCCATTTCAACGCCAGAGTGAGACACAATATGGCCCAGATAGTCAATTCGTCGACGGCCAAAAGCACATTTAGTCAATTTAGCAAAAATCTGGTGCTGAGACAAAGACGTGAGCACGACGTCCACGTGCACCAAATGATCTTCCCAAGAGTGGCTATAAACCAAAATGTCCTAAAAAAAGAAAAGGAACAAATTTGCGCAGATATGGCTGGAAAATCGAGTTCATTAAGGCTTGAAACGTTGCGGGAGCGTTTGTGAGACCAAATGGCATAACAAGCCACTCGTATAAGCCCTGATGCGTTCGAAACGCTATTTTCTCCCGATCGCCGGCACGCATGAGTATTTGATAGTAGCCAGAATGTAAGTCAAGTTTGGAATAGAAGCAGGACCCATGGAATTCATCAAGTAATTCGTCCACGGTTGGCATTGGGAAGGCATCGCGGACTGTGACAGCATTCAAAGCTCGATAATCAATACAAAAACGCCAAGTGCCATCCTTCTTTTTGACCAGTAAGATAGGGGCGGAGAAAGGGCTCGAACTCAGTTGAATTAACCCATCAGCAAGCCACTCGAATACTAAACGTTCGATTTCATCTTTCTGGCTAAATAGGTATCTGTATGGGCGAACTTTAATGGGAGTCGTGCCTGGGTGAAACTCAATACGATGCTCATGATTGCGGCTAGGAGGTAAGCCTCGCGGGGGTTGGAAAACCGTCGCATGGTTATGCAGGACGCCAAGTAACGCGGGCGGAATATCATCAGGGAAGGCAGTCACACCCGGGGATGTATGTAGAACATCAATGAAGTAAAGCTCCGCGACAGCATCAGTGTGGTGTAATCTAAGGAGATGGTGACACTGAGCTTGGTCAGCTGTTGTGCCACGATGACCCTGAAGAGTGATAAACCGACCATGTGCTAAGAATTTCACAGTGGATGTGCTGTAGTTTGCTACGTGAGGGCCCAGAGTTTCCAGCCAAGAGGCACCAATGACCAAGTCAACTGCTGCAATTGGTAAAACAAATAGGTCCAACTGCAAAACATGATCAGCAATATGTACAGGAACCTTGCACACCAACTCATTACTGCGTAGTATTTGGCCTGTTCCACCAAGGACGCGGATCTCTTCAGTGTGTTCAATCGGTAAGTGCAGATGTTGAACAATTCTGGGATGAATGAAATTGTCCGAACTCCCACCACCAAGCAGTATCTGTACTTGGGTGCCTAAAATGTCCCCGGTAAAACGGATAGTGGCAGCCCCGGGAGTTCCTTGAAACGCATGAAGAGATAAATGGTGTAATGTGGCCTCGGTGGGGCCCTCGTCAAATGGCAAGTCGGTACAAGGAGAATCATCTTCATCAGCACACAGTAGCATAAGTTGCTTATTAGGGCATCTATGAGAGGGAGAAAACTTTGCATCACAAGTATAACAGAGTCCCTTTTCACGTCGGATTTGCATCTCAGCAGCCGACATCTTGCGGATTGGAGGAGTTTTCAGGGTTAGTAAGGGGGGTAGATTAGTCTTCCCACCTCCAGTCATCGTTACAGGGGGACTAGGAGTAGCAGCTGGGGATGGCATGGGCGGTTTACCCGGAACAGAGGAATAACTTCCTTTACAGCTTGCCGGAACCGTCGCGACAGACGTTTCTGCAAAATGGGTTACATGAACAGCAAATACAGAGACGTGGTACTGCAGAAACTATAACATAAAAGGAAATAAGATAATGACAGAGGAAGGATTCCGAGAGGAGAGAGAGAAGGGATTCCAATCAATTCCACCCCCATAACCGTTTCCTTGTCTTATTATATAGCGGTCCCATCATCTATTTCTCGCAGCTTTCTGGAAGGCTTTTTCATGCGCTGACTACGTTTTGGGTACGTGGGTTGGGCTTGCAATTCATCTTCACCTTCGTATGTCACTACTGGGCCTGTAGAATGTGTATTCGTCACATACAATCGACGTACTTCTCAATGCTAAATTTTAGTTTAAGAATTTATACTTTTTTGTGTTCATGATTTTTAATCTGATTTGGATAGCTTAAACTCAATAATTAAAAAGTATAATTTAAAATTTAAATAATGATTGACTTAATTTATCATTTTTGTTTATATTTTGTTATATGATCAAGAATGATAATTTCTTCAGCTCTCTATTATCTTCATTCACATTTTAGTAATAAAGAAGTGTTTAATTTAGTTTATTGATAAGCTTTTGGAAATAATTGCGGCAGTCAGCCACGCTGCAAAAAAACCAAATATATCGCAGAGTGGAATTTCTGTTTTGCCCTAATCATCAAGACGTGGATATATATCCATGTAATCGTTGTTCTCTTTGTGGTTGTGGGACGATCTTGTAAACATCAAATTAATTTCTATATATTCAATTCCTTATTAAGGTTGAAAATGACTCCAGCTCTATTGACTTGCAGGGAAAGTTAAGAAAAATATAATATGTTTAATTAATATGACCAAATTCATCATCCGCCAACAAACAGATGCCCATCACTTTAATTTGAAATATCCCACACTAGTGATGATAAACAGTTCAGTAATTTGTACTCCTCTAGCCCGAGCATGTTGGCCAGTGTGACGAACATGCACTACTAAGAAGAAGTCTTTTTAACATCTTTTTAATTTAAAGCCTTTTTTATATCCTTTTTTGGGGGACGCTTATCTAAGAAACGTGTTAAAAGTTACAGTCCAAATATTTTAGGATGCCAAGTTAAGACTTATGGCATCCAAAAAATTGTAGGAAAAAAAAAACTTGAGGCCATAACGCCATTTGTGAGCATCTTCAAGTTTGTATCATCATGTCTTGCCCACATAGCAGTTTCAGAACTTTGTGCCCAAATATTCCCCAGAAAAAAAAAAAAAAAAAGCATTCGTTTAGATCCAAAAATTAGCATATGCAAATAAACGAAGAGGGAGAGAGGGAGGAGCATAAATTAATAATCAAACTAACAAATCCAAAATTCCATATCTAACAATTAGAAGAAAAGGAAAAATAAATCACAGTAAAACTGAAAAAAAAATACAGATCAAAACAAAAATGGAGCGAGAAATCGGACTCAGCCACAGGGTTCGCTTTCGTTGCCAAAGAGGGAGGAACTTCGGAGGAGGTGGTCTGAGAGGTAGATCTGGGACTTGAAGATGCACAGTGAGGGCGACTAGATCCGATGAGAACAATAGCTCTTGCCACGATGGGAAACCCAAGGGAGGCGGCAGTACAGTGGAGAGTTTTGATGAAGAGGAAGGATGAGAACACAGATAGTTTCAGTTGAAACCTGAAGATCGATGGTGACGGCGATGGAGGCGGCCAGATTTGCGACTCTACATGTCCAACAAGGAGAAGCAGCGGCGAAGACTAAACAATGGCAAAGATCTCTCTCAAAGACCAAACGATGAGCGATGGCGAAGACCGAACAACGAGTGACAACAACTGAAAGCAGAGAGGATTGAACAACCGAACGACGAGCAAAGTCAAGAGAGAGATGATGATGAAATGAGAGAATGGGATTGAGGTTACGTCACGAGATATTTTGACCCAAAAAATAGGTCACGGAATGGGAGTTTAAAATGACTTTGGCCTCCTATAAATCTATATAGGACGTCAAAAATACTGACTTTGGCGTCCTAAAATAAATTTAGGACGCCAAGAATATTATTGTTGGCACCAAACGTAGCGTTAGGATTCACTTTTGACGTTCTAAATTTAAATTACAATGACAAAAGTCCCTTGTTTAGGCATCCCAATTTTATATTAGGACACAAAAAGTAACTTTTGGCATCCTTTTTTAAAATTAGGATACCAAAATCCCTCAAATAATTACAAAAATGCCACCATTTTTATTTTTTACTTTCATGTTTCAAAAAAGTACGTCTCTTAAAGAAGTGAAAGCTATATTTTGTTGTAATAATGAAAAGTAATGTCAAGCTTTTTAATAGCCAGAATGGTTCTTCAGTGAAATCTGGTGCAAAAGTATCTACAAAACTGACTTCCTAGTAAAATAGGCCACATGAACGGAGCACTGCACTTGGATGTTGATTGATATACGTAAGATGACACGCCCTTCCTCTTTGAATCACTATCTGTGTTTGATATCTCTGATAAAAACCAGAATATGGAGAAAGAGACATAAAAATATAAATAAAGTTATAAAACAATGAAATGATCGATGTACATGTTGATAAGAAAAATCATATCAATTTAGTACAATTAGTGGAAAAGAATTTACCTCATCAGGGGAACAGAAACTGCACTGGCACCGGAGGCATAAACGGAACAAAGTTGGGCACAGGGGCAGAACTAGAGGGAGGCTGGGGTGAAAATTATAGAATAGATCCAGAAGTTCAGGAAATTATATTTTAGTCTAATAAAATTTTCAATATTTTCACTTTAATCGCTATTAATAGTTTCATGGAAAGACTAAAATAAAAATATTGAAATATTTATGGGGCTGAAATATAGTGTGTGTTTGGCATGGCTGTGAGTGCTATATTAAGCACATCAAACGCTGGGTCACTATAGAAGCAAAAAATATAGGTGTTTGGAAGAGTGTATTTTTTGTTGTGCTTCAAAAATGACGTTGGGTTTTTTTTGAAGCACCATACCCATTGCTTCTCATCGCATCATAGCTACTTCCTATCCCTTCTCTCTCCTCCTTCAGTCCTTTTTACCGTTGTGCCCATTCTCTCCTCCATCCGGCTGGTGACGGTTTCTAACCATCTGCATCTAACTTGTGGTGATCTTCATCCAGCGGTGGTGCAGGCCACCTAGTGATAGCGACCACCAATAAGAGGTGGAAACTGGCAAGGTTCATCATCGATGGCCAATTAACCGATGGTGGTAACCAAAGTCTGATAATTGTCTTTGGTTGATGGTGGTGGCGGCCTGCCAATGGGGGCCGATGGGGGACAACAACCAGTCATTGATAGTGGCTAGCTCTTGCGAGCGACAACACTGGTGGTGGTGACAATGGTGACAATGAGGAAGCAGTGGCAGTGTGGGAAGTAGTGGTTTCTTAACCTTATTCTTGGATGAAAGGGAAAACGAAAATAAGAGAAAAATAAGAGGAAGGAAAACTTTCCAATATATATATATATATATATATATATATATATATATATATATATATATATATGATTTATGCCATTTTCAGTCATTTTCCATCTCATCTATCTTTTTAAAAGATATGCCAAACACAAATCACATCAGAAAAAAGTTACTTCTGCCACCGCTATCCCAAACACAAATCACATCAGAAAAAGTCCATCAGAAAAAAAGTCCAGCAAGAAAAGCACATCAAAACAAAAGACACTTTTTCTACCGTTGTCCCAAACGGGCCCATAGTTTCATGAAAAAATGGGTTCTATTTTATAAGCTTCGCCCCTTCAAATTTCAAGCCCTAAATCTGCGATCTCTGCCTTGGGCACCTACATACTCTACGGTCTCTGCCTTGGGCACCTATAGATCAGCAAAAAGAATTATACTAGTTACTATCCTTAATATGAGATTTTTTTTTTAATTAGATTAAAGAAGTTGATTAAGTTAGCTAATATCACTTATGTTTTCTAAGACACCTTAATCATCTCTCTTGATTCTCTCATTCACTCGCATCTTTAATTATTGTTGAGAGAATATTGGATAAATAAGAAAAAGATTCACAAATATAAAAATTATTTTTTATTTTAGGATAAAAATCAACTTTCTAAATATATTCTAAATTAAATATATGAAATCAAGCAAGGATGTCTGCTATAGTGCTACAGTCCCTTCCCAAATGTTTTTTATGGTTGTTTTGATCATTAGATTTTATATGAAATGAGTGATATTTCGATATAAAGATTTAAGACTTTAAATAAAAAAGAAATACATAATTTTAAAGCTAAGTCTTAAATCTTTGAAAAATCATAAAAAAATAAAAAAGATCTTCATTTTTTTAATAATATATCAAAATGTCATTCATTTCATATAGAATCTAATGATTAAAAGAATTATAAAAAAAAATGGAAAGGGCCCATAAATTGAAGGGCAGCAGGAGGCACAACATCAAAAGCGCAGCACAGGCACTCCCCAAATGAAATCTAGTATGATATATTAACACAACAAACACATACAAAAAATCTTGCATAAAAATTTCGAAACCATTATATTTTCTTCTCCCTTATGAAGCATGTAGATTATTTATCATATTTTTGCTTGAAGTTCATGTCGCGGAGATAAACAATGATGGGTCAAACTCCAATAAATTATGATACGTACGTAGGTAAGGTTGAGCAAAGAGGCTTTTCCAAGTATCAATTTGTTGTTGGCTATGAATTTTTCTGATTCCTCCAAACAAGCGACCCATTCCATCATCATGCTCCTGGTAATTGTTTTTAGTGAGCACTAGGCGTCTCATTTGAGATACTACTGGTGAATATTGCTTAAACTCCACCACCACCACCTCTGTCACACACACTAAAATAATTAGTACCCATAAAAACAATTTCAACTTAAAACCATATAATTAATATATATGATCTCACCACTTTGGTCACACCCACAATGATTCCCATGCTCATTACATGTTTCCAAGTGTTCTATAGTAGCATGCCACCAATCTGCACATCATTAAGGAACAGGAATTGGGATCAACAAAATAATGACCAGTTATGATCGATTTCTTAATAAGGAAATTAAACATCCTAGTATGTATGTTTAGAGGTAAGCGTACCATAAAATGTTTGTCTAGATGTTCTAAATTGGATTTCAATGTGATCCCCAGGTTTCAGGTTACTGAGATGAGAGACGTGAAGAGCATTTGGAGGAGTCTCAACTGGTGTGGCTCTCACCTTATCCCACCCTATGCTTTTCCCTATTAACTCCCAACCTCCACTTTGTTTTCTGATGCATGCAAAGTTAATAAAAACAATCACGAAATTAGTAATTCTCAAAGATGTAAAAATCTATAAGAGAAAATTTTATGTAGTTTTGGCAGCGAAAGCTGTACCGTGCTTGAAAGGAATCTGTTTCAGAGTCGTAACTAAGTAAGCCATGGTGGCAACAAAGAAATCTATTGGCCTGCAACATTACTTTTGCATCAAGTATAGAAACTGTGGTTTTTAATTAAGAGAAAAATCCAAGGCTTTCTTCGAAATAAATCACAATCTTATAACTTACCCTGTAAATTTGAGCTGGGAACCAGAACTTGCCACTCTCTACAGAAAAATATAATGATTTCATGAAATAATTTGATAATGAACCTCTAAGCATTTCAGAATCGTCCAAATATGAACCAAGAGAGAGAAATGGCCAATCACCACTAAAAGTTCCCAATGATCCATTTTGGTAGATCCTCAGAGTGTTATCTTCTTTTGCTGAGGCTATATGCCATTTCCACTCATTATAAACCACCTCTCCTATCACTGGACCCCACTTTCTTTTGATATGTTCTTCCCAAAGATCATCGCCTGAACATCTCTTCCTCAAAACGCTACATGCTTCCGACATTATACACAATTCCTGCGGTGAAAGGTGTTTTAGAACGCAGTCCAAGTGTGATTCGGGCAAATCTAGAAGGCAAATATGACTCCTCTTTTCATTCTCCATCTGATAAAACTTCTCCATGCGTGTTTCCAAGAGGAGAAGAAATTAACATAACAGTGAATCACAGCCCTTGCATTATATTCTTCCACATTAAGGCTTTTAACAAATAAGTAATATAATACTGTACCTTATATTCATAATGTTTTAATCAATGCGTTCAATTGTGACTCGTAGTCATCAGGTAAAATGAAATATAATAAGGAGTCGCGCAATACTCTCAGGCTATAAATCAACGTTACGTTGCAGCTCATATTAGACTGTTCTTTTAACTTTATCTCACGTTTTAAGAATATTCGTTCCCGTATATCTTCATTTTCAATGTTTTAATATGGTTTAAATGTATGGCTTCTTATTGTTATTGGCTTCATAAAATGCCGGCCATTGTTGTTTTGTGATTTTATTTGTCTGATTTACGTGTTGTGATCAGACTTCAATGGTAGAAAATGGCCTCAACCAAAATGCCAATATTCCGGTTAGAGTACGTCGTGTTGCCTCACAAGATGCGTCCAGTTGGAACCTTCAATGTTCATATTAAATTAGTTAAAATATCCACCCCTTCCAACCATTATCATCTAAGTCACAAAACTACATATGAGAATCAGTATGTGTACACACACAACACAAAGTTATATTTTAGAAGAATAATTATGAGGTCGCAAGGAAGATATCTGATACCAAAAATTTTAATGACAAATGAGAATACATAAACATATCATTATTTCTTGCACTAAAATTTTGCACACTCTTCAATTGTTAATGGGCATTTGGATTATTAAATGTTTTTCTTAAGATATCATAGTAATTATATTCTCCAAAGTATTTTCCACTCGGTGACTTTTTTTGTTTTTTCCCGAAGTACTTGTTGACTCTAATAATTGGGAAACTTGCCCATAAATCCTGCTTGGAGAATTAATTGACCATTGGTACTTAATATGTTAGACTTTAGTTTTTTAAAATAATGAATAGTTTTTTTTTTTGGTAAAAAAAATAATGAATAGTTAATTGAATTTTTTTAAAAGTCGATGTCCCCAACGGCCCAACTCTCACCTGAACTTCAGTTTTTTTTTTTTTTTAAAAAAAAAAACCCTCTCACCTGAACTGGTGTAACATAAAAGGTGATATATATCACATTATGTATATATCAAAAAAAAAATATATCACATTATGCACTTAAATACCCGTAAACACTCAATTATAATTCAATAAATTTTAAAATAAGATGCAACTGCCGTCTCAGCCTCCTCCGGCCCAGAAGACTTTCCCCCTCATTTCATTTTGTGCCAGAGCAATAAATCATTTTGTTATAGTTTTGATGTAAGTCATGTAACTAACTCCAAATTCATATCCTTAATCAGTGGTTATATTAATTATTTTTATGTTTGATTAAGGGTTTTCCCCTCGAAACTTAGTGAGAAAAGGTTTTTCTATTTTTCAACATAAGAACGCTTCCCAAAATTTAAAGTCATATTCTTTATTTTATAACGTTGATGTTGCTTACCACCTCAACCAATAATTTTTTAAATTTTAATGATTTTTTTGTGTGAAGTATTACTGAAATAATAGAATGCACAAAATATTGTTCCGTATAAAATTAGTAATTATAATCCCATGATTATGACTCATGATAAATATTAGTTCTTTTTTTTTTTTTGCTATTGCACCCGGTTCACCATAACTTCGCCCTGCCTAGTCCGGATCGAGGTTCTGTCGGGCGCATATGCGGGAGGTGACAAACAATTATAAATCTCTATACAGATAAAGAAGCATGCATGTCTCAAAGGGTACGAAGGACTGTGCTTAAGATTCACATCAAGCTGAAAAAATCAGTTCGCATATAGAATATATAAGATGGTTAAGTCGATCCTCTAATTTAATCTACATTAATGATCTAAAGGATATTATAGGGCAAGCCTATGAACTACATGTGATATTGTGGATCCCAGCTTCGAATATCCTCCAAGCTTTCCAGTTTTCTAATTCCTCCAAATCTCCAAGGTCCAAATTTCTGTTCCCTGTTCACCTGTCTATTTAGCAATACTGTTTTCCAGCGTGAGCGATCTCCACGTTGTAATTTGAACAGCACCACCAACATTTCTACATTTCTATCAAAGTTTAAATAATCATCAGTTTTAATATTCAAATATATGTGTGTGTATCTCTCCTCCAAGCTACCTTCACTTCTAAATAATGTTAATTAACTTACCACTATGTTTGCAACTGCAATGACCATTCCTATCTTCATCGCATGATTTCAAGTGACCAATAACACCATAATTAGGATCGGAGGAGGAAGTATGATATATTAACACAACAAACACGCAAAAACAATCATGCATGAGAATTTCAAAACCATTATATTTTCTTCTCCCTTATGAGCAACGTAGATTATTTATCATATTTTTGTTTGGAGTACATGTCGCGGAGATAAACAATAATTGCGTCAAACTCTAATAAATTATGATACGTACGTAACGTTGAGGAAAGAGGCTTTTCCAAGCATCAATTTGTTGTTGGCTATGAATCTCTAATTCCACCATACAAGCGACCCCATTCCATTATCATGCTTCTGGTACTTGTTTTTGGTGAGCACTAAGCGTCTCATTTGAGATCCTGGTGAATATTGCTTAAACTCCACCACAACTATCTCTGTCACATGCACCCACTTATCTTTCTGGTCGCAATCAAACTGATACAAATAGATTTTGGTCTCTTCTGTGGAAGTGGCAGGTTCCTGAGAAAATAAAAATGTTTATGTGGCAGGTCGGTCACGAAAGGCTTGTCACCAATTCTCTAAGAGCCAAGAGGGGCCTCACGGATGGGAACACAGATGGGAACCTTTGTCCCTTCCACTGTTCGAGAGAGGAAAATGTGATACATGTTATCAGAGATTGTGAAAGAGCGAAAAACTTGTGGAAACATATTTTGATGCCTAACCTTTTTTCTCAGTTTTTTACAGGAAATTTGCAGGTATGGCTTAATTGGAACACCACTCACAACCCTGGGAAGGGGCGCTTCCAAAACTTCTCTTGGCAACGAACCTTTAGCTTGGCATGCTGGGTTCTTTGGACGTCCAGATGCAAGTTTCTTTTCCAAGGCGAGGACACGGATACCAGGGAGTTACTTCACACTTGTAACTATCTTCTCATGGAGAGTACAGCTAATCAGACGCTAACGCACCAAATTTTCAATCTTGGCAGGGATGTGGAAACAGCCTGGACTCCTCCCCCGGAGAACGTGGTCCGTATTGACGTTGATGGCTCTGTGCGGTCCCAGTATCAAGCAGCTTGCGGAGGCGTGATAAGGGATTCTCATGGTCGCTGGCTAATGGGATTCCACAAATCTCTTGGCCTCCACACTGTTGTTGAAGCAGAAATACACGCCATCTTGTTAGGGTTGAAGATGGGTCGTCAGATGGGCTTCCAGAAAGTGGCCCTTTACTCGGATTCGATGGATGCAATCAACATTCTCATGAGGGATTTTCATACTGATCACCCCCTTCGAGGAATTATTTGGGAGACTAGAGACCTGCTTTTTGGAGATTGGAGTGTCGAGCTTCATTACACCCCGAGAGGAAATATTTCCTGTGCAGACTACATGGCCAGACTGGGCCACGACGCCCCTAATGACACTGATGTAGTTTTTGTCCCATCTGTCCCCTGGGGATGTAAAGATAATTTTCTTAGAGACCGATTGGTCTGTTTTGCCAGTTCTTCTTTTGGCTTTTGATGTATTAAGGACTAGATTTTCATGACCTAGTCCTCCCTTCATCTTTTCAAGCTTCGCTTGCCTGTACTCTTCAAAAAAAAAAAAATAATTAGTACCCACAAAAACAATTTTTTAAGTTAAAACCACATAATTAACATATATGATCTCACCACTTTGGGCACAGCCACAATGATTCTCATTCTCATCACATGTTTCCAAGTGTCCTATTACCACCAATCTGCACATCATTAAGGAACAAGAATTGGGATCAACAAAATATGACCAGTTATATGATCAATTTCTTAATAGCGAAATTAAACATCCTAGTATGTATGGTTTAGAGGTAAGCGTACCATAAAATGTTTGTCTAGATGTTCTAAACTGGATTTCAATGTGATCACCAGGTTTCAGATTATTGAGATCAGAGGCGTGAAGAGCATTTGGAGGAGTCTCAACTGGTGTGGCTCTCACCTTATCCCACCCTATGTTTTTCCCTATTAACTCAACCTCCACGTGTTCTGATGCATACAAAGTTAATAGAAACAAACCACGAAATTAGTAATTCTCAAAGATGTAAAAATCTATAAGAGCAATTTTTATGTAGTTTGGCAGGGGAAGCTGTACCGTTCTTCAAAGGAACCTGTTTCAGAGTCGTAACGAAGTAAGCCATGGTGGCAACAAAGAAATCCGTTGGCCTGCAACAGTAATTTTGCATCAAGTATAGAAACTGTGGTTTTTAATTAAGAGAAAAATCCAAGGCTTTCTTCGAAATAAATCACAATCTTATAACTTACCCTGTAAATTTGAGCTGGGAACCAGAACTTGCCACTCTGATTCTCTAGGGAAAAATATAAAGATTTCATGAAATAATTTGATAATGAACCTCTAACTCTAAGCATTTCAGAATCGTCCAAATATGAACCAAGAGAGAGAAATGGCCAATCACCACTAAAAGTTCCCAATGATCCATTTTGGTGGATCCTCAGAGGGTTATCTTCTTTTGCTGAGGCTATATGTCATTTCCACTCATTATAAACCACCTCTCCTATCACTGGACTTCACTTTCTTTTGATATGTTCTTCCCAAAGATCATCGCCTGAGCATCTCTTCCTCAGAACACTACATGCTGCCGACATTATACACAATTCCTGCGATGAAAGGTGTTTTAGAACGCAGTCTAATTGTGATTCGGGAAAATATAGAAGGTAAATATGACTCGTCTTTTCATTTTCCATCTGATACAACTTCTCGATGCGTGTTTCCAAGAGGAGAAGAAATTAACATAACAGTGAATCACAGCCCTTGCATTATATTCTTCCAAAATATAAGGCTTTTAACAAATAAGTAATACTGTACCTTATGTTCATTATGTTTTAATTAATGCGTTCAATTGTCTCATGTAAGAATCAGTATGTGTACGCACACAAAGTTATATTTTGCCAGAATAATTATGAGGTCCTAAGGAAGATATCTGATTACTAAAATGTTTAATGACAAATGAGAATGTATAAACATATCATGATTTCTTACAACAAAATTTTTCATTGCATGCTGTTCACTTTTTAATGGGCATTTTGATCGAGTGACTAAATGTCTTTCTTAGGACATCATAGTAATTCTCCAAATATTTTCCACTTGGTGACTTTTTTTTTCCCCAAACTACTTGGTGAGTTTAATAATTGGGAAACTTGCCCATAAATACCTGTTTGGAGAATTAATTGACCAATGGTACTTAATATGTTTTTATACAAATAAAATACCGAACCCCACTGGGAAATTAATTTTCTGAACAAGTATTTATGAGCAATTTTTCCTTGATGATTTAATAAATTGGGCATCCTATTTCTTATGCTTGTTGCTCATTATTTTTCATTAATTCCATCCATATGATCTCCGTATAATTCCATCTCATAAATTTTTTAAACAGTTTTTTATTGGCAACTTAGCATGGATTTATTTGAAATGGTTAAGTTTGATACACACATTTTAAACTTTATTTATTAATTTTGTTATTAGGCTTTAGTTTTTAAAAATAATGAATAGTTAATTGAATTTTTTAAATGTTTATGTCCCAACTCTCACCTGAACTTGTGTAACATAATTAAAGGTGACAGCACATTATGCACTGAAATACCCAAAAAGTCTCAATTATAATTTAATAAATTTTAAAATAAGACAATATTTTTAAAATTTTATTAGTATAATTAAGGTGATTGTAATAAATCATATTGTTATAGTTTTGATGTAACTAACTCCAATTTCATGTCCTTAATCAATGGTTATATTGATGATTTTTTTTAAAAAATTTAATTAAGGGTTTCCCATTCAAAACTTAGAGGGAAAGAGTTTTCACATTTCTCAATATAAGTACGATTCTCGAAATTTAAATTCGTATTCTTCTTCTTATAGGATTGAGGCTGCTCACCATTTCAACTAATAATTTATTGATAGATTATGATTTTTTTCATGAAAAGTATTATTGAAATAATAGAATGGACAAAATATTTTTCCGTATAAAATTAGTAATTATAATCTCATGATTACGACTCATAATAAATAGTAGTCGCTTATATTATTAGAGAGTAAAGGTGACAAACAATTATAAATCTCGATACAGATAAACAAGCATAAATATAAAAAGCATGCATGTCTCAAAGAGTACAAAGCACTATGATCAAGATTCACATCAGGCTTGAAAAATCACTTCGCATATAGAATATATAAGATGGTAAAGTCGATCCTCTAATTTAATCTACATTAACTCTCAAGGAGAGGGCAAGCCTATGAACTACATGTGATATTCTGGATCCCAGCTTCGAATATCCTCCAGTCTTTCCAGTTTTCTAATTCCTCCAAATCTCCAAACTCCAAATTTCTGGTCCTTGTTCACCTGTCTATTTAGCAATACTGTTTTCCATTGTGAGAGATCTCCACGTTTTAATGTAAACAGCACCGCCAACATTTCTATCAAAGTTTAATTAATCATCAGTTTTAATATTCAAATATATGTGTGTATCTCTCTCCTCCTAGCTACATACTTTCACTGGTAAATAATGTTAATTAACTTACCGCTATGTTTGCAACTGCAATGACCATTCCTATCTTCATCGCATGATTCCAAGTGACCAATAACACCATAATACCAATCTACATCTCATTCATAATGAAAATGATGAAACTGATCAATACTAATCAATTCAATCCTAAATAACTTGGCGGTGAATAAGAATTGGTCCTGCATTAAAAAGACAAATTATTACCATAAGCTAAGCCGCTTCTTTTACTCTGGATCTCAATATGGTCACCAGGTTTCAAGTCATTATTATTGGACATATAAGGAGTAGTACAAGGGGAAATGTGAGCTGGGGGTACCCTTAACCTATCCCACGTTATACTGGTTTCACTTAGTCGCCACTCACCTGCTGGACACCTGTACGTATAACTAATTAAAACCTAGCCATGAAAATATGCAAGTTTTGGGATAAATTATGGAAGTTCATTACTGAATATCCAGTGATGTAAAGTAAAACTATGTTAAGTTCTTAACCACCATACCTTGCTTGAAAGGTGTTTGAGGTATGATTATAGCTAAGCAGCGCATCATATACTCTTGGACGCTGCAATTAATCATTATAAAATCCAATACTTCAATTTTTCCCAAAAAATTTCAATATAAGTTAAAGAAGAGTTAAAGAGTCAAAATAACTTACCTGCTCCATCTGATACACCTGAGCAGGGAACCAAAACCGACCACTTTGAAGAGAAACGTATAGAGCCATGTTGGAATAATTAGACACTAATAAATTAGTCAAGTCTTTAGGATTTTCCAAAAACGAAGAAAGGCATAAAGATGGCCAAACACCGATAAATGACCCTAATAATCCATTTGTTGGATTCATTTGTAGTAGTGAGGGACTTTCTTCATTAATTATCCTCATCATATGAAATCGCCACTCTCTATAAGCAACATCACCCAGTAGTCTTCCCCACTTGCGTTGTATGTGTTTGTCCCACAATCTATTGCTTCTGCATATGCGCATCAAACAAGTACACACCTCGGACATGCTACCTAGTTCATTTGGTGAAAGTCTCTCAACAATGTTGTCTAATATGGGTTCTGGTAACTTCAAGAGACAAGCATCTTTATTCATAGGCGTGCTCATCATTAATGTGAATATAGATTTGGTTCTTGACTCTGTGTTTGACAAGGAAAATAAGAAAAAGCACAAAATGAAGCAGAGGAAGAAGAAGGATGTTTCGAGTTCCACAATCTCGTTCAAGACCAGACCTTCTAACCTCTTTACTGGTGATAATTTCTAATTTCTGTCTTTGTTTTTTACCCATTGTGCTGGCTATACTATCTTGTCTACACGCTTTTGTCTGGTGCAAAAGTTTTCGTTAAAAACAGTGTGAGTATATAATGAAATAAAGAAATAGGTTTTTCAAACATTGAGAAATAAATTAAAATTGAATATTGTAATTATACATAGTCTTAAATTGTCCGCCATTAATTCTACTAAGAGATGTGACCCGAAGTTGCTTAATATTTGCTGTCACCATCTATGTGAACCAATATGTATGTTGAGTGTGCTTGTGTGTTACTAAAGATATACGAAAGCTAATTGCTATTTGAAAATTAGTGAAGTGAACTTACTGAGAGAAGCGTTGAAAATCGAACAAATTGAATTTTTTGCTTCCATATATAACTTTATTTTCATTGTTTTACAAATTTTCTACATGTTATAATATGGTTTAAATATTAAGAGGATAAGTGCAGACTCCAATAAATCTTTTAAATTATTATTTCTCCTGTATATGGTACGGATCGATATGATGTCACTTTTTTAATTGTTATTTTTTGGGACACCTGAATATAATATCTCAAAAAATGACAAGGGACATTATGTTCCTTCCTTTGTTATTTTCAGCTGCATTAATTTGACGGCGATATTCTATTAGTTTAAAATGGCACGACAATGTAAAAAAAGTCGAAAACTCCTACAAACGGCGTACTTCTCAGTGCTAAATTTTAGGCTAAAGATTTCTACTTTTGGTGTTCATGATTTTTAATCTAATTTGGATAGCTTAAGCTCAATAATTAAAAAGTATAATAATAAAATTTAAATAATTATCGACTTAATTTATCATTTTTCTTTATATTTTGTTATATGATCAAGAATGATAGTTTCTTCATCTCTCTATTATCTTCATGACTTCATGCACATTTTAGTAGTAAAGAACCGCTTAATTTCGTTTATTGATAAGCTTTTGGTAATAATTGCGGCAGTCATCCACGCTGCAAAACAAAACCAAATATCGCAGAGTGGAATTTCTGTTTTGCCCTAATCATCACGACGTGGATATCCATGTAATCGTTGTTCTCTTTCTGGTTGTGGGACGATCTTGTAAACATCAAATTAATTTCTATATTCAATTCCTTATTAAGGTTGAAAATGACTCCAACTCTATTGACTTTCGGGGAGAGTTAAGAAAAATATAATATGATCAAATTCATCAACCAGATACCCATCAGTTTAATTTGAAATATGCCACACATGTAATGATGAACATTTCGGTATTTTGTACTCCTCTAGCCTGAGCATGTTAGTTGGCCGGTGCGACGAACATGAAAAGTAATGTTAAGCTTTTTAATAGCCAAAATGGTTCTTCACTGAAATCAGGAGCAAAAGTATGTGTACAACTGACTTTCCTAGTAAAATAGGCCACATGAACGGCGGACTACAGTCGGATGTTGATTGATATACGTCAGATGACATGCCTTCCTCTTTGGATCACTGTCTCTGTTTGATATCTCTGATGAAAACCAGAATATGGAGAAAGAGACATAAACATATAAATAAAGTTATAAAACAATGAAAATGATGTACATGTTGATAAGAAAAATCATATCAATTCAATAGATTTAGTAGAAAAGAATTTGCCTCATCAGGGGATCAGAAACAGCGGTGACATCGGGGGCCTAGACAGAACAAAGTCGGGCACCTATAGATCAGATCAGCAAAAATAATTATAATCGCTCCCATCTTTAATATAAAAACCATATTTATCTATTTTAATTGGATCAGTTAGTTACACTTATATTTTATAGGGTTAAGTATCAAATTTACCCCGGAAGTATCTCGTCAGGAGCAATTTTACCTCGTAAGTTTTTCTTGGAGCAATGTTGCCCCGGACGTTTTATTTTAGAGCAATGTTGCCCCTCTGTCAACAGTCAACTAACGGTCAACGGTCAACTGACGGTTAGTTGACCGTTGACCGAGGGGCAACATTGCTCCAAAAAAAAACTTCCAGGGCAAAATTGCTCAAAAAAAAACTTCCAGGGCAAAATTGATACTTAACCCAAAAAAAATGTTAAAAATATTATTTATGATATCATATATTTTTAATTCTTATTTATATAATATCTAGGGGTGGAAACAAACTAGACCAACCTAAACTTCACCCTTCAATTCAAATTTTAAATATAAAAATTAAATAACTAATTTATAGAATTAAAGACTTTTACTTTTATAAAGAATCATATAAGATTATATATTTATAAAGAATTAAAAGGAAATTTTTATGTAAAATATTTTACTTTTTTTAAAAAAATAAATAAAGGGCACTTTCAATTTTTAACATGTTTTTAACAAATACTAAAAGAAAGGAGTTGAATTAAAACTTAAGAAAGTAATTTTTGTATTTCTCATTTTTCTGTATTAAATTTAATCTTTCTGTTAAAAGTGCTATGTGAATTTTGTAATTCTTTTATACATTTATTGTCTTTCTATTTAATTATTTTTTCCTGTGACTTGTAAGTCGTTTTCTTTTTCCTTTGAACTTCTTTTTTTATATATAAGAAATGTATTATAATGGATACAAATTTTAATTTTCCTGAAACATGTTTAACCCATAGAAATATTTTGGTGGATATGTTGACATTCATTTGTTGAGTATTAATATTGTATTTTATTATAAATATATTTTATTTTTATGGAAAGATTCAGTCATGCACACACACAACCATTTTATAATAGGGATCAAAATTTTAGTGAAGTCCCACTGTATAAATGATTAAAAGGAATATTTCAAAAAAATAAAATTTTTTAATAAAAGATACTTTAATTCTATAAATTAGTTATTTAATTTTTATATTTAAAATTTGAATTGGAGGATGAAGCCTAGGTTGGTCTAGCCTATTTCCACCCCTAGATATTATATAAATAAGAATTAAAAATATATGATATCATAAATAACATTTTTAACATTTTTTTGGGTTAAGTAGCAATTTTGCCCCGGAAGTTTTTTTTGGGAGCAATGTTGCCCCGGAAGTTTTTCTTTAGGAGCAATTTTGCCCCTCCGTTAACAACCCTAACGGTCAACGGATAGTTGACCGTTGACCGTTGACGGAGGGACAACATTGCTCCAAACAAAAACTTCCGGGGCAACATTGCTCCAAGAAAAACTTTCGAGGCAAAATTGCTCCTGGCGAGATACTTCCGGGACAAATTTGATACTTAATCCTATTTTATAAGACATATTATAGTCATCTTTTTTAATTCTATCATTTCCGCTCATCTTTAATTATTGTTGAGGGAATATCAAGTAAGCTATGAAAACATTGACCAATATCAAAATCATTTCTCACTTCTTTAATATATCATAGATTAAGGACATGCCCGAGTATATGAAATCAAGCAGTGGGTGTTTGTTGTACCCCCTTTCCAAATGTTTTTT
Source organism: Acacia crassicarpa (assembly GCA_034222035.1). NCBI lineage: Eukaryota > Viridiplantae > Streptophyta > Magnoliopsida > Fabales > Fabaceae > Acacia > Acacia crassicarpa. The sequence goes on along the minus strand of JAWXYG010000002.1, from coordinate 62,710,370 downwards.
ATAGTTGTTTTGGTCATTAGATTCTACATGAAATAAGTGACGTTTTGATATTTTATGGGCAAAAAATAGAGTTGTTTTATTATTTTTTTTTTTACAATTTTTAATGGATTTAAGACTGAATAAAAAAGAACTGCATAATTTTAAAGTCTTAAATCTTTAAAAATTTGAAAGCAACTCCATTTATTGCCATAACATATCAAAATGTCACTCATTTCATAATCATTAAAAGAAAAAAAAACATTTGAGAACAGCCCCATAAATTTAAGGGCATCAGGAGGCACAACATCAAAAACGCAGCAACTACTCCCTTCCAGAGGCACAACATCAAAAGCGCAGCAACTACTCCCTTCCAAGGGCGGACCCAGGAATTTTGGTGAGGGGGGCGAAAATAAAACATGTTATATCATACTTGAAAGTACTTGAAATAAACTCAAAATTTGCCTAAAATCCTAACCCTAAAATATTCTTTAATCAGTATAAAAGTCATATCATTAAAAGGATAAAATCATGTATAATAAATTTCATGAAGGAACTTAAATGAAAAGAAGTGATTTTAAATACCTTATTAATTCCCAAAATTTATCATAACCTATTGGAAAAAAAATTAGACCAGCCACCAGTTGAAAGGAAGAAGAGACCAATACGCTTTTGTAAAAGAGCAAACAAGAACAAAACAAGGGATTGGAGATATATTTAACCAGTGGACGCGTTGTTGGGACAGATACTCATTTTCTTTTCTAAAAAAAAAAAAAAAATTGGCGAGGGGGGGGGGGGGCGGGGGCACCTTGCTCCCTTCCCAAATGGAATGGAAATCTAGTATGATATATTAACACAACAAACACACAAAAACAATCTTGCATAAGAACTTCAAAACCATTATATTTCCTTCTCCCTTATGAAGCATGTAGATTATTTATCATATTTTTGCTTGGAGTCCATGTCATGGAGATAAACAATGATGGGTCAAACTGTAATAAATTTATGATACATACGTAACGTTGAGGAAACAGGCTTTTCCAAGCATCAATTTGTTGTTGGCTATGAATCTTCCTGATTCCTCCATACAAGCGACCCATCCCATCATTATGCTCCTGGTACCTATTTTTTGTGAGCACTAGGCGTCTCATATGAGATCCTGGTGAATATTGCTTAACCATATAATTTTAAGTTAAAACAATTTTAACTAGTACCCACAAAAACAATTTTAAGTTAAAACCATATAATTAATATATATGTTCTCACCACTTTGGTCACACCCACAGTGATTCTCATTCTCCTCACATGTTTCCAAGTGTCCTATAGTAGCATACCACCAATCTGCACATCATTAAGGAACAAGAATTGGGATCAACAAAATAATGACCAGTTATGAACAATTTCTTAATAGAGAAATTCAACATCCTAGTATGTATGGTTTAGAGGTAAGCGTACCATAAAATGTTTGTCTAGATAATCTAAACTGGATTTCAATGTGATCCTCAGGTTTCAGATTACTGAGATCAGAGACGTGAAGAGCATTTGGAGGAGTCTCAACTGGTGTGGCTCTCACCTTATCCCACCCTATGTTTTTGCCTATTAACTCCCAACCTCCCTGTTGTTTTCTGATGCATGCGAAGTTAATAGAAACAAATAACGAAATTAGTAATTCTCAAAGATGTAGAAATCTATAAGAGCAATTTTTATGTAGTTTTGGCAGTGGAAGCTGTACCGTGCTTGAAAGGAATCTTCAGAGTCGTAACTAAGTAAGCCATGGTGGCAACAAAAAAGAAATCCATGGGCCTGCAACAGTACTTTTGCATCAAATATAGAAACTGTGGTTTTTAATTAGGAGAAAAATCCAAGGCTTTCTACGAAATAAATCACAATCGTATAGCTTACCCTGTAAATTTGAGCTGGGAACCAGAACTTGCCACTCTCTAGAGAAAAATATAAAGATTTCATGAAATAATTTGATAATGAACCTCTAAGCATTTCAGAATCGTCCAAATATGAACCAAGAGAGAGAAATGGCCAATCACCACTAAAAGTTCCCAATGATCCATTTTGGTGGATCGTCAGAGTGTTATCTTCTTTTGCTGAGGCTATATGCCATTTCCACTCATTATAAACCACCTCTCCTATCACTGGACCCCACTTTCTTTTGATATGTTCTTCCCAAAGATCATCGCCTGAACATCTCTTCCTCAAAACACTACATGCTTCCGACATTATACACAATTCCTGCGGTGAAAGGTTTTTTAGAACGCAGTCCAAGTGTGATTCGGGCAAATCTAGAAGGCAAATATGACTCCTCTTTTATTCTCCATCTGATAAAACTTCTCCATGCGTGTTTCCAAGAGGAGAAGAAATTAACATAACAGTGAATCACGGCCCTTGCATTATATTCTTCCAAATGAAGGCTTTTAACAAATAAGCAATACTTTACCTTATATTCATAATGTTTTAATCAATGCATTCAATTTTGACACGTAATCATGAGGTAAAACGAAATATAATAAGAAGTAGCGCAATACTCTCAGGCTATAAATCAACGTTGCAGCTCATATTATACTGTTCTTTTAACTTTATCCTACGTTATAAGAATATTCACTCCCGTATAACTTCATTTTCAATGTTTTAATTTGGTTTACATGTACGGTTTCTTATCGTTATTGGCTTCATAAAATGCCGGCTATTGTTATTTTGCGATTTTATTTGTCTCATTTACGTGTCGTTGATGAGGGCCTTTTCGTCTTTAACCTTGGGGTCAACAATAAAAAATTATCAAGAATTGCATATAGGCAAACCTAGGATCGTTCTCTCTTTTCGAGGAGCCTTTTATTGAGTCCTAGATAATCTAAATGACATGCAAATGCAATTAAAACAAAGGGGAAATTGGTTTTGGAATTTTGAGTTAATTAACCTAAAATAAAATAGCAATTAAATTAAATGCTAAACTAATGTTTTTGGTATTTTTAATAAAATGGAATGGAGTATGAAAATGAAATATGAATGAAAGCTCTTGGAGTGGATTAGTAACTATCCTAGTTCAATTTAATATAGGAGTAAATTTTCACTAAGTCTATATGAAAAACCCCAAGATACCACTTGAGTCCAATATTCCCAATTAATAGTAGCTCATACTACCGTAGCTAACTACTATTTCTTGAGGTATTGTTTAAAACCACTTAGTGTGTGATTAGGATTAAATTAATGCAACTTGCTTCCTCTTGATTTGAATGCAATACCACGCCACTCAATTAATCCAATTCAATCATACTATCTAACAATATCACGTAGAAAGCACAATTTCACTGAATTAATAAGGAAATACATATATAAAAATCCAACAAGCTACAAAATTAAATCCAATCACAAGGGTTCATTCCACAAAATTTTCCAAACAGACAAACTAAGTCTCAACAATACAAATTAATATTCCTAAATCTAAAAAATTAAAATGCAATAGAGAAAATAAATTGAACAAAATAAACTTCCTGGCTTTGGAACTCAAGCCAATATCCATCTCCAAGAATTGAAAAAACCTCAGCCACGCATAGCTTCTATTTTGACCACAGCAAGCACTCCTCCAGACCCCACAAAGATGAACAAGTAAATGAATAAAACAAAGAGGAGAAAATAAGAGAGGGAAAATCTGGTACAGAGGAGAGATGGATTAAGAATAATCAACTTTAGTGACTGAGTGAGGGAATGGTGGTGTGGTGAAATTGAAGGAATGGAGGACTGGAGGTGTGAGGAGTCTCACCGGCGACGGCGGAGGTGAAGGGTGTCGCCGGTGAGGATGGTGGATGAAGGGAGAGGGAGGTCGTGAATGGCGTTCGTCCTTCTCTGTGCGTCTGTTTTCCGTGTGAAGAAGATGGAAATCGCGGCACTGTTTCTGAATTATTTAATGTCTCCCAGCTGATATCCGGGTCTGAGTCGGGTCTCCTCCTTTCATCAATCAGCTCCATGGGTTTTTAGTGAATAAAGCCCAACTGAATCCCTATAGCTCACGGCCCTCTAAAGTAATTCTCCCTGTTTAATCTCCAATCTCCATTAATTGTGTCCATTTTGTTTTTTTTTGACAGGTTCACGGGTCTGCTGGAATTATTGATTCAATAATCAAATAAAAGGATCAGCTGGTTTAATCAAACGCAGAGTTTTATGCTGACAGGGACCTAGCTGCAAATTTAAGAATTTCTGGAGAGGGACTAAACTGAAAACTTTATAAACTTGATTTCAGATTTTCATTTTCCAATTTTATCTAATCTTTTAGGCATCTACAATTTAAACCAATTAATCAAATATCAAATATTCTCATAAAAATCAATAATTAAGAGTAATTACATTTTTTTAGACAATTTTGCCCTTTTTAACCCTAATTTAATGTATTTACCCTTAATCTCAATTTATCATAAGAAAGACATTTTAAGCTCAATAATCATGATAAAACGCATTAAAAATCCCAATTTAATTATGTAAAATCATGTAAAAATATGGTTCAATCAATTCCCCCACACTTAGACCTTTGTACTCCTGAACAAAGGCAATTGAGCACAAAATTCTAAGTCCAAATCACTAATGCACTTAAGAAATGAGCAATTTCATAATTAGGATGCAATGAATTAATTAATCAAATTCTTCAAACCAACACCAGTGATAGTCAAGTGATGTAAAGGAATTAGTCCAACTCAAAATATTAGAACGAAGCACAAGAGGACTCTCAAGATATTAGTGTTTCACTCATCTCACCTCATTGATTGGGATAATTTCATTCTAGCTCATTTAATCAATACCTTACCATAGGCTTGTAACAACTCTAACATCTTCACTACTGATAGCAATTAACGAAATGAATCAAGAGGACTTTTAAGGGTTGTAATGTTGGATGAAGGCTAGATGGAATGGATTAATTAGAAAATGAATAGTTGATATGCAAGTCAAAGTTAACAAGCAAGTTCATAGCATGTAAATAACTTTACAAACTTTTGCCAATTCTTTTGAAAATCATGAACAAATGCCTTCTTGATTTTTTTTAAATATTTTTTTTTGATTTTTTTTTGTTTTTTTTTGTTTTTTTTTTTTTTGCTTTTATTTTTATCTACCAAATACTTTTTCTTCTTTTTTTTTTCAAAATAGTACTCACTTTTCTTTTTTTTTCTTTTGTTTTTTTTCCACATACATGGCATTTCAAATTTTTATTGGCAATTCTCTTGTTTTTTTTTTTAAAGAATATTATGAGCACTATGAATAATGACATGCATACAACATATGAAAGGCTCAAAGGGGATAAGCAAATGGAAGATAATTGTAGGCTTGTGTTTAGGTGAAAATAGTTTAGAATTGAATGCCTCTTTCATTTTCATAACACTAATGCCAATGTTGTTTCGAAAAAGAGTTGAAACAAGTTCTAGAAGATGAAAAACCAAGTGAACATGCACACATGAAATAAAATTTAAGGCTCAAATATCATTCCAACAAGGTTTTTCTCCAATGCTCATTCCAACAAAATCAATTGTATAGTAAGCTAATCACAAAACATATATATGCTTAACTATTCCAAGTGTTAACCTTACCAAACACAACCAATCAAAACATTGCAATAAGTTCAAACAATGCTCAACTATTAAATGCACTAACATCTAATTTTCAAAATAGGGAGTTAGCAAAATTCCAATTGTGGGTTCATTTCTCTTCCCATTCACTTGAAAAACAAGATATGGTTTTATAAAGTTGCCAAAACACTAGATCTCATGAAAACTCAAAGAATTTCTCACAAATTACACTTCCAAAGCGACAAATGCGACCCTTTACCATTTAGGACATGCAATAGAGCAAGTTATTCTTAAAATTTTTTTTTTCTAGTTTTAGGCATTTTCACATTTAAAAACAACCAAATAATTGGGATTCAAAATGTATTCCCTCCCCCACACTTAATCAACACATTGTCCTCAATGTGAAAAATCACTCTAAATAGAATGATAAACAAGTTGAAATTCAATAGACAATGGTAATTAAGTAGGGTAGTGGCCAAAAAGATCAAAAGCATACATAGGGGGTTCTTATTCTGCTTACTAAACTAAATTATTTCTACCTTTCTACTGGATTGTGTCCCTCCCCCACACTTATCTTCCTCATACAACAATTAAGCCCAAAAAAATCATATGAATTATGAAGAAAATAAGTGAGGAAAGAGACAACCTGGGTTAGAGGATTTTAAGTCGCTTGAAAGAGAAGTTCTCATCCCGGATGAGAATCATGCATTTGCCGTTGAAGAATTCTTCTCCTGTATTGATTTTCCTTGGTGGAGGTGGCTCAGGATCAATCGGAAGAGGTCCAAAAATGTACGGTGGATGTTGGTTGCACAAAGGACCTTTCCAAAGATGTGCCTGTAAAGATGACAAGCAAATAGCAGTATCCCGTCCAAAAATAGAAACATGGAGAGGTTTCAAGTGAATTAAAGGCATGTAAGTTTTAAACTCTCTAAGTAACTATCACATCCAAAGAAATTAATGCTACTCCCATCAGTAGGAGTCAAACAAAGAGTTTTATTTTGAAAATTCTCTTGTGTTTGCAAAGTGGAAGGTGCGGAATCCAACTTGTTGTTGGGGTACACCACATCATCATTGCAATCACAAGAGATGGAAGGAGAAAGAGTGAAAGAAGAAAGATAATTCTGCAAATTGTTGCCACCCAAAACTTTTGAATTTTCAAAAGAATCATTTGTTTCGTCTATATCGGGTGGCAAATCACAAGAAAGAATCATATGGAAAGATCCATTTTCATTTGTAATATCATCAGTCAAAACAATTGAATCTTCCCTTATGAAACTATCATGCGATTCAGTGGAATCAAAAGAAATATCTTTTTCTTGGCTATGGTCTTTTTCACACAGATCAACCACATTGTCATCAATGCCAGAATCAACCTTTTCACAATTGGCATGCTTACTATCATCAATAGTACTAGAGGGTGGATTATGATCAATCGTAGAATCAACCACTTCTTTAAATACTTTCTTTTGGAACTCAACAAGTAAGTGGCTTTTTTCATGATAACAGTCTACACATATTTGGTATTCCGGACAAGAACATGAAAATATTTCATTCAATTGATCACAATCATCCCCAATACTATTAAAAGAAGCATTTTCAACATTTGAAGCATCACACAAAGAAGTAAGAGCACAATCATCCACAAGTTCAATCGAATCACTACTACTAGAGCTAATGGTTTGAGCAATGACATTTTCAAACATTTAGGGGGATTCAACAATAATTTCCGCATCCACCTCATCATCACTCAAATCATGAATTGCTTCATTGGGTAAAGTAGTAGGAGAGTCTACTTCTATTAGGATAGGATCATTACCAAATGGTAGAGAATATTCTTCAATGCTCTTTTCTAGTTGCTCCACTTCTTGTGCTTGTGTGAGAATAGGATTTTCTTGGCAATTAGACTTCAAAACTTGTGCTTGCTGAGTAAGACGCTCAATTTCCTTTTCCATTCTCTCATTCTCTTTCTCTTGTTGTTCCATTCGTCTCATTACAGAGTCCATTTGTTGGTCAAAGTTGGCCTTGTGTGACCGCTTCTCATCTACAGTCTGATCCACTTGATTTTGCAATTTTGCAAGGACTTCGCGAATGGTAGGTTCTCTATTTGGCACACAAGATTGAGAATGAGATCCAGAAGGTGGGTCGAATGAGGTTAGGGATTCATGAGATGGATGATATGGTCGAGATGTGGGGTGGAATGAATGAGGGGGTTCATGGTATGGCATGCGGTTGTAAGGTGGAGGATTATGAGAAGGTTCATAGTATGGGTTATACGGTGGTGGAGATGGCTCATGGTATGATCTATAAGGTGGGTATGGTGAGTGGGTTGGTTGAAATGGAGGTGGGTGATAAGGTTCATGGTATGGGTGGTGGAATGAACCACGACATTCTTGACCAATTGGATCCTCATCTTGAATTCCCCAGTTAGCCTGAAGAGTCCGTATTGTTTGTAGAATGAAATCAATACTCTGAGAGATAGACTCTTCCCTTTTGTTTGAATCCCCTACAAAGGAGTGGGATTGAAATGGTGAATCTTGATTACCATTAAACCAAGCCATGAAAATTCAATCAATTAATTCCCAATGAATCGCAAGATCACTATCAAACTATAACCTATAAAAACAAAGAAAAGGAATCAAAGAAAATGCAAATGCAAATGCAAAAGAAAAAGAAGAAGAAATTTCAAAAATGAAAGAAAATAAAAATGCAAGTATGCTATGAATTAACTTGGAGACATGGTGAATTCAAACAATTGGGCTCGACATCATATCAAATTTTAATGCAGATACACCACACAGAAGCTACCAAGTCAAAACAATGCAATATGCTATGCAAATTACCTAAATACAAAAATCCAAAAATACGTGCAATGAGATTTTTTTTTTAATGCAAAACTATTAAACTTCACACGAGAAACCCCTTGTCAAAAGTGAATTTGACAATTAGATTACCTAGGGAGCCAATTACTTAGCTCCCCGGCAACGGCGCCATTTGATGAGGGCCTTTTCGTCTTTAGCCTTGGGGTCCACAATCAAAAATTACCAAGGATTGTATATAGGCAAACCTAGGATCGTTCTCTCTTTTCGATGAGCCTTTTATTAAGTCCTAGATAATCTAAATGACATGCAAATGCAATTAAAACAAAGGGGAAATTGGTTTTGGAATTTTGAGTTAATTAACCTAAAATAAAATAGCAATTAAATTAAATGCTAAACTAATGTTTTTGGTATTTTTAATAAAATGGAATGGAGTATGAAAATGAAATATGAATGAAAGCTCTTGGAGTGGATTAGTGACTATCCTAGTTCAATTTAATATAGGAGTAAATTTTCACTAAATCTATATGAAAAACCCCAAGATACCACTTGAGTCCAATATTCCCAATTAATAGTAGCTCATACTACCGTAGCTAACTACTATTTCTTGAGGTATTGTTTAAAACCACTTAGTGTGTGATTAGGATTAAATTAATGCAACTTGCTTCCTCTTGATTTGAATGCGATACCACGCCACTCAATTAATCCAATTCAATCATACTATCTAACAATATCACGTAGAAAGCACAATTTCACTGAATTAATAAGGAAATACATATATAAAAATCCAACAAGCTACAAAATTAAATCCAATCACAAGGGTTCAATCCACAAAATTTTCCAAACGGACAAACTAAGTCTCAACAATACAAATTAATATTCCTAAATCTAGAAAATTAAAATGCAATAGAGAAAATAAATTGAACAAAATAAACTCCCTGGCTTTGGAACTCAAGCCAATATCCATCTCCAAGAATTGAAAAAACCTCAGCCACGCATAGCTTCTATTTTGACCACAGCAAGCACTCCTCCAGACCCCACAAAGATGAACAAGTAAATGAATAAAACAAAGAGGAGAAAATAAGAGAGGGAAAATCTGGTGCAGAGGAGAGATGGATTAAGAATAATCAACTATAGTGACTGAGTGAGGGAATGGTGGTGTGGTGAAATCGAAGGAATGGAGGACTGGAGGTGTGAGGAGTCTCACCGGCAACGGCGAAGGTGAAGGGTGTCGCCGGTGAGGATGGTGGATGAAGGGAGAGGGAGGTCGTGAATGGCGTTCGTCCTTCTCTGTGCGTCTGTTTTCCGTGTGAAGAAGATGGAAATCGCGGCGCTGTTTCTGAATTATTTAATGTCTCCCAGCTGATATCCAGGTCTGAGTCGGGTCTCCTCCTTTCATCAATCAGCTCCATGGGTTTTTAGTGAATAAAGCCCAACTGAATCCCTATAGCTCACTTTTTTGCTCAGAGAATCCCTATAGCTCACGGCCCTCTGAAGTAATTCCCCCTATTTAATCTCCAATCTCCATTAATTGTGTCCATTTTGTTTTTTGTTTTTTCACAGGTTCACGGGTCTGCTGGAATTATTGATTCAATAATCAAATAAAAGGATCAGCTGGTTTAATCAAACGTAGAGTTTTATGCTGACAGGGACCTAGCTGCAAATTTAAGAATTTCTGGAGAGGGACTAAACTGAAAACTTTATAAACTTGATTTCAGATTTTCATTTTCCAATTTTATCTAATCTTTTAGGCATCTACAATTTAAACCAATTAATCAAATATCAAATATTCTCATAAAAATCAATAATTAAGAGTAATTACATTTTTTTAGACAATTTTGCCCTTTTTAACCCTAATTTAATGTATTTACCCTTAATCTCAATTTATCATAAGAAAGACATTTTAAGCTCAATAATCATGATAAAACGCATTAAAAATCCCAATTTAATTATGTAAAATCATGTAAAAATATGGTTCAATCAGTCGTGATCTGACTTCAATGGTAGAAAGGGTCTCAAACAAAATGCCAATATTCCGGTTCGCGCGAGGGTTGCCTCACAAGATTCGTCCAGTTGGAACCTTCATTGTTCATATTAAATTAGCTAAAATATCCACCCCTTCCAACCATTATCATCTAAGTCACCAACTGCATGTGAGAATCAGTATGTGTCCACACACACAGTTATATTTTAGGAGAACAATTATGAGGTCCTAAGGAAGATATCTGATTACCAAAAATTTTAATGACAAATGAGAATGTATAAACATATCATGATTCGTTACAATAGAATTTGTCATTTCATGCTCTTCAGTTGTTAATAGGAATTTGGGTGATTAAATGTCTTTTTTAGGACATCATAGTAATTCTCCTAAATATTTTCCACTTGGTGACTTTTTTTTTCTAAAGTACTCGTGACTTTAATAATTGGGAAACTTGCCCATAAACACCTTTTTGGAGAATTAATTGGCCAATGGTACTTAATATGTTTTTATACAAATAAAATACCAAACCCCATTGGGAAATTAATTTTCTGAACAAGTATTTATGAGCAATTTTTCCTTGATGATTTAATAAAGTCGGCATCCTATTTCTTATGCTTGTTGCTCATTATTTTTCATTAATTCCATCCACATGATCTTGGCAACTTAGCATGGATTTATTTGAAATGGTTAAGTTTGATACACATTTTAAACTTTATTTATTAATTTTGTTATTAGAATTTATTTTTTAAAATTAATGAATAGTTAATTGATTTTTTTTAAAATGTTAATGTCCCAACTCTCACCTGAACTTCAGGTCCAAAAAAAAAAATCTCTCACCTGAACTGGTGTAACATAAAAGGTGATAGCACATTATGCACTGAAATACCCGAAAAGTCTCAATTATAATTTAATAAATTTTAAAATAAGACAATTTTTTTAAAATTTTATTAATATAATTAATGTCATTGTAATAAATCATATTGTTATAGTTTTGATATAACTAACTCCAATTTCATGTCCTTAATCAATGTTATTAATTATTATTTTTATTTGATTAAGGTTTCCCTTTTGAAATTTAGAGGGAAGGGGTTTTCACATTTTTGAACATAAATATGCTTCCTAAAACTTAAACTCGTATTTTTCTTCGTATAGAATTGAGGCTTCTTACCACTTCAACCAATAATTTATCAATACCTTAATGATTATTTTCATGTAAAGTATTATTGAAAAAATAGAATGCAGAAAATATTGTTCCGTATAAAATTAGTAATGATAATCGCCTGATTACGACTCATGATAAATATTAGTCGCTTGTATTATTAGAGAGTAAATGTGACAAACAATTATAAATCTCAACATAGATAAACAAGCATAAATATAAAAAGCATGCTTATCTCGATGAGTACAAAGGACTGTGATGATGAAGATTCACATCAAGCTTAAAAAATCACTTCGCATATAGAATATAATATATATGATGGTTAAGTCGATCCTCTAATTTAATCTACATTAATTCTCAAGGATATTATAGGGCAAGCTTATGAACTATATGTGATATTCTGGATCCCAGCTTCGAATATCCTCCAATCTTTCCAGTTTTCTAATTCCTCCAAATCTCCATAGTCCAAATTTCTGGTCCTTGTTCACCTGTCTATTTAGCAATACTGTTTTCCATCGTGAGCGATTACGTTGTAATTTGATCAACAGCACCGCCAACATTTCTATGAAAGTTTAATGAATCATCAGTTTTGATATTCAAATATGTGTGTGTATCTCTCTCCTCCTAGCTAGCTACCTTCACTTGTAAATAATGTTAATTAACTTACCGCTATGTTTGCAACTGCAATGACCATTCCTATCTTCATCGCATGATTCCAAGTGACCAATAACACCATAATACCAATCTACACCTCATTCATAATGAAAATGATGAAACTGATCAATACTAATTAATTCAATCCTAAATAATTTGGCGGTGAATAATAATTGGTCGTGCATCAAAAGATAAATTATTACCATAAGCTAAGCCGCCTCTTTTACTCTGGATCTCAATATGGTCACCGGGTTTCAAATCATTATTATTGGACATATAAGGAGTAGTACAAGGAGAAATGTGAGCTGGGGGCACCCTTAACCTATCCCACGTTATATTGGTTTCACTTCGTCGCCACTCACCTGCTGGACGCCTGTAATTGATTAAAACCTATCCATGAAAATATGCAAATTTTGGATGATAATAAGACTACGTTATCTTAACCACCATACCTTGCTTGAAAGGTGTTTGAGGTATGATTATAGCTAAGCAGCGCATCATAGACTCTTGGACGCTGCAATTAATCGTTATAACATCCAATATTTCAATTTTCCCTAAAAATTACAACATAAGTTAAAGAAGAGTTAAAGAGTCAACATAACTTACCAGTTCCATCTGATACACCTGAGCAGGGAACCAAAACCGACCACTTTGAAGAGAAACGTACAGAGCCATGTTGGAATAATTAGACACTAATAAATTAGTCAAGTCTTTGGGATTTTCCAAAAATGAAGAAAGGCATAAAGAAGGCCAAACACCGATAAATGATCCTAATAAACCATTTGTTGGATTCATTTGTAGTAGTGAGTGACTTTCTTCATTAATTATCCTCATCACATGCAATCGCCACTCTCTATAAGTAACATCACCAAGTAGTCTTCCCCACTTGTGTTGTATGTGTTTGTCCCACAATCTATTGCTTCTGCATATGCGCATCAAACAAGTACACACCTCGGACATGCTACTTAGTTCATTTGGTGAAAGTCGCTCAACAATGTTGTCTAACATGGGTTCTGGTAACTTCAAGAGACAAGCCTCTTTATTCATAGGCGTGCTCATCGTTAATATACTGTGAATATAGATTTTGTTCTTGACTCTGTTTGATAAGGAAAATAAGAAAAATCATATAATGAAGCGGAGGAAGAAGAAGGATGTTTCAAGCTCCACAGTCTCGTTCAAGACCAGACCTTCTAACCTCTTTACTAGTGATAATTTCTAATTTTTGTCTTTGTTCTTTACCCATTGTGCTGGCTATTCTACCTTGTCTATACGCTTTTGTCTGGTGCAAAAGTTTTCGTTAAAAACAGTGTGAGTATATAATGAAATAAAGAAATAGCAAGTTTTTAAAACATTGAGAAATAAATTAAAACTGAATATTGTCATTATATAGTCTTAAATTGTCCGCCATTTATTCTACTAAGAAATGTGACCGGAAGTTGCTTAATGTTTGTTGTCACCATCTATGTGAACCAATATGTTGAGTGTGTTTGTGTGTTACTAAAGATATACGAAAGGTAATTGCTATTTGAAAATTAGTGAAGAGAACTTACCGAGAGAAGAGTTGAAACTCGCACAAATGGAATATTTGCTTCCATATATAATTTTATTTTTAATGTTTTATTATTTTTCTACATTTTTTAATATGGTTTAGACATTAAGAGGATAAGTACAGGCACCAATAAATATTTTAAATCATTATTTCTCATGTATATGACATGGAATAAAATATCTAATTTATAATAAAAATTAACATCAAAAATTGGAAATTCATATTTTATAGCCTGGACTGAACCAACGATTTTCTTACCAAAAAATTGTTCATGAAGCTTTGCAGCTTGTTCAATGTGGCAACGACGTAAAGCATGTAAAAGACGACTTCTGTGGCTTCTGTTGGATTAAATTTGTTAGCTTTATTAATGAATTTTGAGCAGTTAGTTTTGTTGTAATATTAAGCCTAGCTACAACATATCGGAGAAATACATAAATCATTGAGAGATTGAGCATGCACATGTCAAAAAGTACCAAGGACTGTGTGATAAAAATTCACATTAATTCAAGCTAAACAGGCCATTACGCATATAGAATAAGATGGTTAAGTGGATCCTCGCTAATTTAAAATATATTCTCAATGATAATATAAATATATAAGGGCAAGACAATAAACTGCATATGATGATATTCCGTATTATTCCAGCTTCGAATATCATCCAAACTTTCCAGTTTTCTAATTCCTCCGAATTTCCAAAGTCCAACTTTATGTTCCTCGTTCATCAGTCGTAGTTTGTACTTTGTAGTATAATTTATATTACAAATTATGTCGTAGACTACAAACTATATTCTATATTTAAGATCAAAGGAGTAATATCGATTTCTTTCATGATTGATCTCCACGTTGTATTTTGAGCACCACCATAAACTTTTCTATCAAATTTACATACAAATCAAAGTTTAATCACAGTTTCCTTTGATCAATAACTTCACTTATGAATGATTTTTAACTTGCCATTATGTTCACAACTGCAATGATCGTTCCTTTCTTCATGTCATTCATAATAATTTAGGGTTAAAATACTAATTTCAAATGAAAATGTAATTGATCAATACTAATCCAATCGCAGATAATAACATGGTGAACAACTGATCATTAATTAAGAAATAAACTATTACCATAATTAGGCGAAGCGAGCTGCCTCTTTTCTTCTGGATCTCAATATGGTCACCGGGTTTCAAATAATTGTTATTGGACATACGTTATATTGTTTTCAACTAGTTGCCACTCAACCGTTGGACACCTGCAATGAATTAAATCTACTCATGAAGATGTGCAAATTTTGGATATTAAAATAAAGGCGCTTAATTTTGGATTACAGAAGTTCATCAATTACTGAATTTTGAGGGACCTAAAACCAGCGGCGGACCCACACTGGTGCTAGTGTGGGCAAGTGCAGACACTAAAATGTTGATAATATATATATATGTTGAAGGAATTCTATTTCATCTTGACTTGGTGGCCTGGTTGGTTGTAGCTCTATAGAGTTGAATTGAATGAATGGTATTATTTGTGTTCGATTCCCCAGGGCACATTCCTTTATAATTTTTTTTTTAAACGTTGAAAAACGCAACAATTGCTGCACAAAAACTAGACCCAATGAGTTTCAAACCCATGACATAAGAGTGCACTGCAGCTTAAGAGGATGTGTTTTGCCAGTTGAGCGGAGCAACATTTCATTGAAAGTAGGAGATGCAAAAAGATATAAAAATACGCCTTTCATTTAGTTTACTTATCCATAATTTGTTTATTACAAATATTGTTTTTTCATCCTTTGGATGTTAATTTATCTTGCTTTGTATTACTTGCTAATTACTTACTAAATTTTCATAGAGTGCAAATTATTTAGGTTCTTTTGAATTGGAAATCTTAGCTTCAATTGCTTAGTGTCCCTGTATGAAAAAAGATACAATCTTATAAGTTTCGATAGAGAAAGCATTGAGATGAGCTAGCTTATAGGTTAACATGTTTCAGGAAAAATGCTTTTGTAATTGTTCTGATCTAAAGGTTAGTTGATTCTTGATTATTATTTTTCTATGTTAAATTGAAGTTTTATTTTCTTTTATTGTTTATATTCTTTTGTTTTTTAATGCGTTTAAAATTTTTCTTAAAAAATTTTTTTCGGGGGCAGCATCCCCGCATCCCACAACTAATTATACACCCACAAACTCAAAATCCTGAGTCCACCACTACCTAAAACTATCTCAACGTACGATATAATACCTTGCTTGAAAGTTGTTTGAAATATGATCATATCTAAGCAACGCATCAGATACCTTTGGCCGCTGCAAGTAATCATTATAAAAATCCAATATCTCAATTTCGCCACAAAAATTACAACATAACGAGTTGTAAAGAGTAAAATACTACAACCTCTCATGCTTAATATATGACTCATTTTAACGAATAAAATAAACTATAAAGTGAATCTTATATTAAGGAACTCAGTTCCATCTCATACACCTGAGCAGGGAACCAAAACCGACCACTCTGAAGAGAAATATACAAAGCCATGCTAGAATAGTTGGATAGTAACGAGTTAGTCAAGTCTCTGGGATTTTCCAAATACGAAGAAAGGTATAAAAGAGGCCAAGCACAAAGAACTGATCCTATTAATCCATTTGGATTCATTTGCAGTGAAGGGCTTTCTTCATTAATTATCCTCATCATATGAAATCGTCAGTCCCTAGCTATAAGCAACATAACCAAATAGTCTTCCCCACTTGCGTTGTATGTGTTTGTCCCACAATCTATTACTTCTGCATCTGCGCATCAGACAAGTACACACCTCTGACATATTTCATACGAGTAGTTCATTTGGTGAAAGTCTCTCAAGAATGTTGTCCAGCACGGATTCTGGTAAATTCATCAAGATAGAATCCTCTTTGTTCATACGCCTTCTCATCATTAATATTGTGAATATAGATATTTTGTTATTGACTCTGTTACGTGCCAGGTAAGGGATTTATAAGAAAAGGCCTATATTGAAGAAGGATGTGTCAAGTTCCACAATTTGATATGTTCAGGCTACTATATCTTGCCCACATGCTTTTGCCTGGTACAAAAATTTTCGTTAAAAAAATGTGAGTAGATCATGAAGTCAAGTAATAGAGATTTTTCTGGGGCAAAAACATTGAGAAATAAAATTGAATATTGTCACCATATACTCTTTAAATTGCCCGTCATGCTACTAAGACATGTGACCCAAAGTTGCTTAATATTTGTATGTCTTCAATAAGTTAACGCCTAACTGATTAACTTTAATTTAGGAGCCTAAAGTTAAAAACTTTACTCCCAAAATGTTTCAGTATGATTATTCTTAACTTAAGGGAGGTTCGGAATGTCAGAAACCACACAAAAACAACAAGCTGGATGTGAGGTGCTTGCATATCATGCTCAAGGTGAGTTGCCACCTGTATTAGTCACCTTAACTACCTCCAAGTAATTTGTGGTGTGAGTGGACTTTGGAGTTCCTATAAATTACATTCATATAAAGATAGGTCATTATCCAATTTAATCTTAATAATATAATTAAGATTATTTTTTCTCTAGATCCACCCCAAAATACATGAACTTTAGTATCCTTATAGCTAGAGATGTATATAGATTGGGGATTATTTAATTAGATACTATTCACTATGGAATAAATATCATCTCAACCACTTAACCTTTCAATATATAAATCCAAAGAAACATTTTTTTAAAAGGTTAAACACAAATAACAACTTATGTAACTATTCTAAGACTTATCAAAAATTCAGCCTTTAACTTCTCCGAGAATTTGGAAAATTTATAACTCGACCGATATAACTCCAAACGGAGTGAATTTACCCATCAAATAAACCTCTATGAGTCTACTATTTATCTGGAAAATTTCACATTTGTTTGATTTTGTTTACTAGGTCCAAAATGCCACGTCATTTTGCTGTTCCAAAATCATATCAAAAATTTCCAGATTTTTAGCCCAACTTTTAAAAATCATAACTGGAGTTATAGATCTCTGTTTTAGGTGATTCAAAGCTCATTTTAAACCTTAAGGAGTGTTTCTGTAAAAATTTCAGAGCAAAACTCAACCTCTAACCCCTGCAACAAATGCGAAAATCAACCCCTATTTTCAAACTCCTACACAAAGTTGTACAACAACATATGAAATTTCAATCCCTAACTTACCTTGAGAAGAACTTGACACCTTAGACTCAGATTTCATGTTTTGAGTTTCAAAGAGTCACATGCAGAGCCAAAGGAGACTAAAAATCAATTTAAAAATGACATGCAAGCTCAAACATAAAATATGAATTAACTCTCCGTTCTGAAATCATAATTTTTAATCTTCAAAAACTTCCCAAACTTTCTGAAATCTTCAGAAAAACAGATGGAAACATAGGTAGAAGACTCACCAAAACTCAAAAACTAGCTTGCATGTGGGTTTGGATGATTCTTTCTTCTTCTCCAGTTGCTCTCTCTCTCTCTCTCTCTCTCTCTCTCTCGGTTCTGCAGTATTTGGGCGAGGGAAGGTGAAGAATGAGAATAGATGTGGAAGTTGGGAGAAAGGGGAAATGAGATGGACAAGATGTGTGGTATGTGTATGCGTTTTTTGCTGATCCGAGAGTGAAGAATGGAAGAATGGGAGATGTGTTACGTTTTTTGGGAATTGTGGTCGGATGGAAGAGTGAGGGAAAGGGAATTTCGACCAAAAAAAAAAAGGAAAGGGAATTAATGTGTGTCGTGTCTGGATGAGGAAAATAGAAAAGGAATGAGAGATTGTGTGTGTAGCTGGCGTATAAAGAAGGAAAGGAAGGACACGTGGTAGTCATGCAGAAAGGAAATGGAAATTGTGAGTGTGTGTGTGTTTTTGTGACCGGATGTAGTGTAATAGAAGATGAGAGAGGGAAATAAATTGAGAGAGTGTGTGTGCTGCGATTGTGTGCACACATGGAGCATATACAGAATAGATGTTTTTTCTTTATATAAAAATTTTAAGAAATGGGTTGGGCTCACCCACAATCTAAGGGCAGGACGCTTGGAGTTCAGTCCACAGAGGATACTGACCAGAGAGTACACATGCCTCCATTTCTATCAGTGTTACCACTGCTTCCTAGACCCCTAGGATGCTTCCCCCAACGCCTTGATCAACACAGGGATCGAACCCCCTCCCTAAAGGTAAGGAAGACCGACCCCACGCCAGTTAAATCCAAAGACGAGGGGTTACATAATAAATGTTGAGGGAAGTGTTTTGCCAATGGAGTGTGGGCTTTGGGTGTTATGTATAATGGGCCTAAGGTGTGTTAAATTTTGAAGGAAGGTGTGTTTTGCTTGTATGGTCCAATCCAAAAATCCTGCTAATTCCTATATTTTTCTTTTCTGATAAATATTGCACTATAATCTAATTAATCTTTGGATTTATTCTTTTCTCTAATAATTTCTTTAGGCCCTACAATATTGGGCCATGTTGTTCTTAATTCACGAAAAATATGCCTTCAATTCTTAAAATAAATTCTAAATTACATTAAGGTTAAATTTTTCCATAATCAATCTCAAATCATATTAATTCTCAAATTCTAAATTGTGGGATGTTACACGTAAAATAAATGAGAAATATGTTGAGCATTGTTAAATAATATGGTCTTTATATCGTTTTGGAATCTGTCTTCCTATTAATTAAGATCGTCATCTTCGATGTTCCATCTTCGAATATCCTCCAAGTTTTCCAGTTTTCTGATTCCTCCAATTCTCCAAGGCCCAGCTTTTTGTTCCCCATTCACCTGTCTCTTTATTACTATCGTTTTCCATTGTGAGTACTGCAACCTGAACAACACCACTAACATTTCTATCCACACAACAATCGAAATATTATCATGAGTCTTAAAAATAAAATTATCATCACTGGTTTCATTGACACCCCCACACACACTTCCAATTTGCATTATTCACTTATATATAAATTAAACGATTTCAACTTACCGCTGTGCTCACAACTGCAATGATCGTTCCTGAATCTGCTGCCGCATGATTCCAAGTGATCGATAACGCCACAGCACCAATCTATGTACCCCATTCATAATTCATAATTTATTATTAAAATACTAATTACTTCACAAAGGTGAAGAGATTATCATTTTTAAAAAAACAAATAATTACCATAAATTCGGCTGTCTTTTCTCATCTGGACCTCAACATGATCACCGGGTTTCAAGTCCTTATTATTGGATACATGAAGAGTATATGGATCACAAGTGTGAATTGAGGATAATCTCAACCTATCCCTTATTATATTTTTCTCAATCAGTCTCCACTCACCCATTGGACACCTACAGCAAAAAGCTAATCATGAACACTTGAAAACTTTTAAGAATAATTGAAGGTTTATAACATTAATTATTGGATCATGGAAGTTCATTTCTAAATTAGGACTGATAACCAATCTCACAATACCTTGCCTGAAAGGTGTTTGAGACATGATCATAGCTGAGTAACGCATTGTATCGCTTTGGAAGCAGAAACTAATTATCATAAAATATATAAAATTTCAATTTTGCCACAGAGATTATAAAGATTATTATGACATAAATAAAGAAGAGTTGTGATGAGTAAAATAACTTGCCGGTGTCATCTGATAGACTTGAGCAGGGAACCAAAATCGACCACTGTGAAGAGAAATATACAAAGCCAACCTAGAATAATTCGATAGTAATAAACTAGTCAAATCTCTCGAGTTTTCCAGATACGAAGAAAGGCATAAAGAAGGCCAATCACCAATTAATGATCCTAATAATCCATTTGGATTCATTTGTAATGAAGGGCTTTCTTTATTCATTATCCTCATCACATGAAATCGCCACTCTGTGTAAGCAGCATCACCAAGTATTGTTCCCCACCTACGTTGTATATGTCTGTCCCATAATAGATTACTTCTGCATATGCGCGTCAAACAAGCGCAAACCTCTGACATAATACGTAGTTCATTTAGTGAAAGTCTCTCAAGAATGTTGTCCAATATGGCTTCTGGTAACTTCAAGAGACCAACCTCTTTCTTCTTCATAGCTATGGTGCTCTGTTTTGTTACTTGGTGTGAATATGAATTTTGTGCTTGATGAGAGAGAAAGAAGAAGAAGAAAGCCTCTAATGATGAAGCAGAATATGTCAATAATTTATTCTAACATTTTCCATCATCAAGAGCTAGCTACGTACCTTCTACTCTCTTTGTTAATAATCATAATTTCGTTGTCCCATGTCTCTGTTTTTTCACCCATCCCACAGGCGACCATACGATATCTTGTTTGCATGCCCTTGCCCGGAATGTTTTCGTGTCAAACTATGCAAGTGGATAACGACATTAAGAAGTAAGAAATGTTAGATTAATTATAGAGTAAATACCCTTTTTACTCCCTATCAAAAAACACGATTTTAGTCCCTTACAAAAAAAAAAAGTCTTTTTTAGAACCGGAGGGAGCAGTATTTTTTAAGTCGTGTACGTAGATCAGCTTACACAAGCCTGGAAAAACCTTATAAGCAAGGAAAATTCCATGTCTAATCTTACCACTAGGCCTGAGAACCATTTTCAGTTGGATGGGAATGAAAATGGTAGCTAGGGTTGTAAATAGAAGCCAAAACGATCCCATATACGTGCACTAACCCACTAGCAGTACATATCTATAAAGGAAAAATGCATTAAAAGAAAATTTATTACAGTAAAATACTTCAACAATCCCTCTATTTATTTTACGTTAATTACATGAATCTTCCTTCTATCATGGAAACTCATATAACCTTTTTTTTAAATCAAAATATATATTATACAAACCTTTCTTAAGATTCATTTTCCATCAATCCAACTATCAATGGACTGTTAAATTTGACTCTCAAACTTTTTCCCCCTTAAGAAATACCCCTATTAACAAAAGAATTATTTAAACATTTATATATATTTTTTCCAAAAAAAAAAACAACAAAATAGTTCTAATATATATTTTCAAAATTTCTAATATATTATAAAATTTTTTAATTTTGATTTCTCATCATATTTATTGAAACATGTTTATTTTGGATTTTTTAAATGGATAAAAACATATTTCAAACACACATAATTTTGTGATCATATAGTGTAAGGGAAAAGTATTTTTCCAGTCACTTGAAATAGAGTTATCTCCAATGATCCTAAAACTACGTCGTTTTAAATTAATGAAGGGTGTGTTTGTAATTTTAGGTAAATTAATGAAAGGTGTTTCTGTAATTTTGCACCTTTCATTAATTCACCTAAAATTACAAACACACTCTTCATTAATTCAAAAGCGACGTAGTTTTAGGGTCACTGAAAATAATTCTATCTCTAATAACTGGAGAAATCTTTTACCCATAGTATAAATAATATAAGTTTGAAATATTATATAAATTATTCATCTCTATGGCCATTGCTTTTTTTTTTTTGGTCGTTCCTAAAGCTTGCCAGCGTTCAAAAAAGATTAGGTATTTGATAAGATCTCAAGGGCAAATTAGTAAATAAAATTTATTTTAAAATATTTTTTGCAATCTTGTTGGAATATTTTTAAGGGTTAAGGTGCAGATTTGCCAACCAATTATTACCCAATGAGCGTTTGGCACAAATAACAATTGAGGGAATCAAAATTGCCAATCAACAATTAAAAAATGAAAAAAAAAAAAACACACACACACACACACACACACAATTTGGTGCAGATTCGCCAACGAACTATTACCTTGTCATTATCTTGGTGTCTCCGTCTTCCATTGACTGTCACAGTGTCGGCGATGTCGGCGTCTCTAAAGCTTCCATTATTGTTGGGTGTTCTACTCACCCTTTTGAACTCGTCCAGCAGTCAACAGCTTTCGCCTGGCACACACCTTGCACCCTGATTTCATCCCTCCAATGCTACAAGCAACAACTGCCGTTGTCGCAATGCCTGCTCCTGTAACATCCCCAATTTTGATGTAAACTAATTATCGAAATATGAGAGTTTCTCCCCAAGTAGTAGTCAATGATATATTATTTTTTTTTTTTGACAAGATAAATTAATTATTGGAAAATAAGGAGGAATTGTTTATAGGATGGCAATTAGATTTGGTTATGGAAAATTGAAGATAAGTAAGGTCAATTAGCCTAGATGTAAAGAAAGATGAGAATGTTAGAAAAATTAATTAATGAAGGAAAGAGGTTGGCACACGTGCAAGTGGAGATCAAACAATTCCTTCAATATTCTCAACTTGTCTGGCATTAGGAGAAGCCAAAAGAAACAATTATATATACATATATAAAAAAAAAATAGCAATGCTACCTATTATAAAACCCCGGTAGAAAAAAAAATCACTGCCCACCTATCTCAACTCGTTGGACGAAAGGGAGTGAAAGAATGATTTGATGGAAGAAAGGCTATCACGTGGAGCAAGAGAGAATGGACACCATTTTTTTTAATATTTCCACAAGCCTTGGCGTGGAAAAGGAACAAAAAGGAAAATTAAGCAATGTATTTAATACCCCTTCCCCAAGAGACCGTCAGACTTGAGTAAAAAAAAAAAAAAAGAAGAAAAGGAATGGATGTGATGGAAAGAGGGAGCTGCTGAACATTGAATTAATTAAGGGAGCAGGGGAGCACGTGAATGAAGCATTGGGAATGGTGAGCCATTTTTTTTCCCTAATAATCTACTGCTAACCAAACAAGAAAGGGGATCCTATTAGACAAGGAAAACTGAACTTGAACGAGAATATGAGGACTCCATTTTTTTTCATAGCTCCCTATGTCCAACCGGGGGAAAATAAATAATAATATTTCTCTAGGTTTCTCTAGAAACCTGAGGAGAAATCCAGAGATATCAGATGCCTAATATCACCGACCTTGGACATCTTTTTATAAGGGGTTCAATCTTTCTTACTTGTGTCCATCATCGTGGAGGAGAAAAAGAAGGATTGGTAGAAGATATATCGTGAACCAAACAAAACATCCGCAAGGAAGGTAAGGCTTCTGAGCATTTTATCAACCTTCTTCTACTTGTTCTTGGGAGTTATATTTTAATGGAAACTCCTCTCTTACTGCATAAAGGATAACGCTGAAGGAGGAAAGAAGAAACATCGAAGATTAAAGCTTAAGGTGGTAAAATACCAAGAACAAGTAAGTGATTATTTTACCAATCTTATGATTTTATAGTTATAGAAGTGGTAATATCCCTGTGTCTTTAGTCATGAATAAGGCTGATTAATAGGAAAAAAAAAGATGAATAAAGAAGTGAACCGAAGGTCTGGAGGTTATAAAGAAAGGTTATTGGGATAGAAGAAAAGTGGTGGTTGATAATGAGAATTTTTGGTGTTTGTCAGTCTTGTGAACATGGGGACAAATTTTTGTTGGAGTTTCAGGTCTTCGAAGTGTTCAAATATATAAGGATCTTAGTATAAGATTGAGAGAATTTTTAGTTGAAGAAGGCCTATTTTTAAGTCAACCAATAAACATTTGAAGATGAGTTATTTATATTTATATTTTGATTATTTTAGGGATTGCTTTGACTTTGTGCGCCCGTGGAGGAATTACTGATAATTTTGGTCAACTACCAGGTAGTAACCTTAATCCTCATATGTCTTGTGTTGCCTTGTATGTTTGTTTTTCCATGATTGTGGACCCGTGTCTCCTAAAAAGGGACATGCGTTTGTGTGCATTCAGTGTGGTCCGGGTTCAGAGCCCGACTACTGTGTTTTTCCTAGCGCTGTGGATCCGGGGCTTGCTTTGTTGAGCAGTCCTGCGTTTGTTTCTAGGACATTTAGTCCTTCCGCAGTTAACATGGTATACTTGGTATGTTGTATTTGTGTTACTGCGCGTTTGTTACTGAATGCTACTGTTTGGTGTTTTTCCTAATTATGGTTACATACATACACTGTTTATGCATTACATATGAGATTAATGGTTACTCTGGGATCCATTTATGAATCCCAAATTTTTGTAAAACTTCAGGAAGTGCTACGAGGGTTACTGGAGAGAAGGGTAAGACTGATGAGCAGGAGTAGGTAGAGATGCTGGTGGCAGAAGAAGTTCATTTTGTGATTTATTTTGTGGTTGGATGACTGTATATTATTTTGGCCTTTTTGGGCAGTAGTGGATGACTGTATATCTAACCCTCCGGGGATTATATTTTGTTACTTACTTTTGACTATACCAGTATTGTCTGTTATCCAACCGGGAAAGCTCTGCCGCGATAAAACTCTGATGCATGTAAATAAATAGTAATTAAATGACATATGGTAATTATTATAAGGAATTCCTCTATCCGCCACCCGAAAGGGCGAGGCCGGTAGGGGTGTTACATTTGTGGTATCAGAGCCCGGTTCGGACAATACTGGTACTAAGTTGAAATAGAAAGGTACAGACTAACATAAGTTTGGTTATGGATTAGGAAAAAGAGATGATGGGTGACAACCATAGGAGGGCCTTATGAGCGGTAGTTAGAAGATGCCTGGTAGTTACCTTGGAACAAGGTGCGGGTAGTGATTCTAACAGAGCATCAGTAGGAAGATCATCAGTAGGATGCTGTAAAACGATTTATGTGGAATATTAATATGGTTCGCTTTTATCTTGTGGTCACGATTTATAATTTGATGTTAACCTGTGAAAATAATGTTCATTTATTTGTTACTGTGAAGCTAATTTTCATAATGGCGAGAGGTAAGGGTCCAGGAAGGCCTAGGCAAGAACGGGAGGCAGAGATACCTAATCCTCAAGATAATAATCTGATACGAGAGATGATGGGACTAATTCGAGAGCAGGGAAACATGATACAAGAGATACGAGCAGAAATGAATGAGATCAGGGCACGTCGAGATCAAAGTTTTGAGGAGCAGAGGACAGAGGCGGGTAATGGTAGCGATAATAATAATCATGATGAACAGGAGGAGTCGCAGATGGACCAGCAAAATAACAGAGCCGCAGAAACATCAATTTATTGGGTTTCTAAATTTTGTAAACAGCAGCCACCTGTTTTTCGCGGTAAATTTGATGCAGCGGAAGATTGGATTCTCCGCCTCGAGAAAATTTTTCAGGTTCTTGAATGCCCAGAAGAGAGGAAGGCTCAGTTGGCCATTTACAAGCTAGAGGGAGATGCAGACCGCTGGTGGCGTAATACGGAGATGACTCTACGTGCGCGAAATGTCCCTATCACGTGGGAGCTGTTCTTGGAGAAGTTCAATGAACAGTACCATCCTCCTTCCATCCGTATTGCTAAGGAGTCAGAGTTTCTGAGTATCAAGCAAGGGGATAACGAGTCTTTTGAAGATTATTATTCCAGGTTTACACGTCTGTCTCGCTACTCCACCTATCATAAAAACCCTAATGCTGAGAGTAGCTTAGCAGATGTCTTGGTTCGCGGCCTGAAATTTGAGATCAGAGAAAAGCTCATAGCCAGGCAGTTCCATGTATTAAGCCAGGCTGTAGAAGAATGTAGAATCGTTGAGCGGAATCTAAAGGAACTACATGCTTCCAGGAGATCCACTTTCCGCAGTGACCCTAATCGTGGAGGCTCCTCTCAGAAGAGAAAGGGGTCATGGAACAAAAATCGTGGCAATGGCAAGAAACCTTTTCAGCCTAGTCAGCAGAACTTTAGGAGGCCTGCAGAGCCTCAAATATGTAACAAGTGTGGTAAGACTCATCCCGGAGTCAGTTGCAGTGGTCAGGTTGTCTGTTATACCTGCCATAAGCCTGGACATTATAGCCGCGAGTGTCCTCAACAAGCTACTGAGAAGAGGCCTCAGAACCAAGGACGTGTGTTCGCCTTGACACGAGATGATGCCCGCAGATCGCCTGAGTTAGTTCAAGGTACCATCTCTCTTCATGGTTGCTTGTTGTATGCATTATTTGATTCTGGTGCTAGTCATTCATTTATTGCGTATGATTGTGCTAAACGTATGAATTTGAGTGTTTATAAATTACCTTATGATTTGATTGTGTCTACCCCACTCGGAGTCAAATCCGAGACTGCTGATGTATGTTTAAACTGTGTTGTGGTGGTTGATGGTCATGAGTCAACTGTGGACTTGATCTGTTTGCCGTTGCGGGACGTTGATGTGATTTTGGGCTTAAACTGGTTGACGGCCAACAATATTGTATTAGACTTTGGCAACAGAAAAATTATATGTCCTGATCAACAGCAGAGTCTCAATGCCAAAACAAGCCTTGGTTTCCTTTCAATTGCTGAGGCGAACCAATGCATTAAACAAGGATGCCAGGGGTATGTGGTGTTCTTTTCTGTACAGGCGGAATCAGAACCTTCTCTGGATAAGATACCAGTAGTAAATGAATTTCCAGATGTGTTCCCTGATGACATTACTGGTTTGCCACCGAAGAGAGAGGTTGAATTTGCAATTGAAGTCGTACCTGGTACTGGTCCAATTTCTAAAGCACCATATCGTATGGCACCTAATGAGATGGCTGAATTGAAGAAGCAGATTGAAGAATTGCTAGAAAAGGGGTTTATTCGCCCCAGTGTTTCACCTTGGGGAGCCCCAGTTCTCTTTGTTAAGAAGAAGGATGGAAGTCTAAGACTTTGCATCGATTATCGAGAGCTTAACAAAGTGACAGTGAAGAATAAATATCCTTTGCCGAGGATTGATGACTTGCTAGATCAACTATCTGGTTCCTGTATATTTTCGAAGATCGATTTGCGTTCGGGGTACCATCAGCTTCGGGTTAGAGCTGAGGATATACCGAAGACCGCATTCAGAACCAGATATGGACATTATGAGTTTCTTGTGATGCCATTTGGATTGACTAATGCTCCTGCGATCTTTATGGATTATATGAACAGGATCTTTCGACCGTATTTGGATCAATTCGTAGTTGTGTTCATTGATGATATATTGATCTATTCAAAGAATCGAGAAGAACACGAACAACATCTGCGACTTGTTTTGAGCATTCTGAGGGAGAAGCAACTCTACGCCAAACTCAGTAAATGTGAATTTTGGCTATCAGAGGTTAAATTTCTGGGTCATGTGGTTTCCAAAAATGGTGTTGCAGTGGACCCCAGTAAGGTGGAAGCAGTATTAAGCTGGAAAAGACCAGAGACTGTCACCGAGATTCGCAGTTTTCTGGGACTAGCCGGGTACTATCGTCGGTTCATACAGAATTTTTCTCGGATTGCGTCGCCATTGACAAAGCTCTTGAGGAAGAACCAGTCTTTTGTGTGGGACAACCAATGTGAGGAGAGCTTTCAGATACTGAAGCAGAGGTTGACGACAGCGCCTGTGTTGATTATCCCAGATCCGAGTCAGACCTATGTGGTCTTCAGTGATGCTAGTTTGCAGGGATTGGGATGTGTCCTGATGCAGCAGGGCAGAGTTGTGGCGTATGCCTCTCGTCAGTTGAAGCCTCACGAGTTGAATTATCCTACACATGATCTGGAGCTTGCAGCGATTGTCTTTGCTTTGAAGATATGGCGACACTATCTGTACGGTACCACAGTTGAGCTATACTGCGACCATAAGAGCCTCAAGTATCTGTTCGACCAGAGAGAACTTAATATGAGGCAACGTAGATGGATGGAGTTGCTAAAGGATTATAACCTGGAGATAAAATATCATCCGGGTAAAGCTAATGTTGTCGCAGATGCATTGAGCCGGAAGATAGTGCAGGTAGCATATATGATGATCAAAGAACAAAAGCTGTTAGAAGACTTCAGAGATCTGAATGTATCAGGTCAAACCTTTGTGTATAAGGATGCAGCTCATAGAGTCTATTTGGCTAACCTCTTGGTCAGCCAAGAGGAGAATAATCTGAGCGCAGAAATAGGAGAAGCTCAGACGCAGGATGACCTAGCAATATCCATCCGAGAGAAGATTTCTCGGGGCGAAGCAACAGAGTATGATATCTTAAATGGCCTGATCCGGTTTAAGAAACGAATTTATGTGCCGTCTAGAGATAATTTGAGGCAGAAGATTCTAGACGAGGCTCACAAGAGTAGGTACACTATTCATCCAGGCGCAGTCAAGATGTACCAGAATTTGAAATCGCAATTTTGGTGGCCTGGAATGAAGAAGGAGATATCAGAGTACGTGGCTAGATGTTTGACTTGCCAGAAGGTTAAGATTGAGCATCAACGGCCAGGTGGACTCTTAAAGGGATTAGAGATCCCCGAGTGGAAATGGGAGAATGTAACCATGGATTTGGTAGTGGGTCTGCCCAAGATCAGGCATTTGGATGCAATCTGGGTAATCGTTGATAGACTCACAAAGTCTGCTCATTTTCTTCCTATTAGTGTTAATTACTCTCCAGAGAAGCTGGCAAGTATTTATATTCGAGAAATAATCAGACTTCATGGTACGCCGAAGAGTATTATCTCTGATAGAGATCCTCGATTTACTTCTCGATTCTGGCAAGCCTTACATCAAGTACTGGGGACGAAGTTGAGATTTAGTACTGCCTATCATCCCCAGACAGATGGGCAATCAGAAAGGACAATCCAGACACTTGAAGACATGTTGCGAGCATGTGTATTGGATTTCAAAGGAAAATGGGATCAGTATTTACCTTTAGCTGAATTTGCCTATAATAATAGTTATCATTCTAGTATACAGATGGCTCCTTATGAAGCACTGTATGGACGGAAATGCCGATCACCTTTATGTTGGACGGAGTTATCTGAACGGAAGCTAATCGGACCTGAAATTGTAGATGAAACTTCCGAACTGATTAATTTAATCAAGAAGAGGCTCCTTGCAGCTCAGAGCAGACAGAAGAGTTATGCAGATAAGAGGAGGAGACCTCTCGAGTTCGAGGTAGGTGATCATGTGTTCTTGAAGATATCTCCTGTTACAGGAGTGGGAAGAGCCATCAAGCGCAAGAAGTTAAGTCCTCGCTATATCGGTCCTTTTGAAATTCTGGCAAAACGAGGACCTGTAGCTTATCAATTGGCATTGCCGCCAAGTTTGAGCAAATTACATGATGTTTTCCATGTCTCCCAACTGAAGAAATATCAGCCAGACCCAGATCATGTTCTTGAGTATGAGGATGTTGAGGTGCAAGAAGATCATACTTTTGTAGTAGAGCCCGAACGAATTATCGATTATCAAGAAAAGCAGCTCAGGCGTAAAAATATTCCTTTTGTGAAGGTGGCTTGGAGGGGGCTATCTGATAGAGAAGCGACATGGGAAACGGTTGAAGATATGAAGGAGAAATACCCAAAGTTTATGTCTAGGAGCATGATAAATGTATAAACAAATTTCGAGGACGAAATTTATTTTTACGGGGGAAGAAATGTAACATCCCCAATTTTGATGTAAACTAATTATCGAAATATGAGAGTTTCTCCCCAAGTAGTAGTCAATGATATATTATTTTTTTTTTTTTGACAAGATAAATTAATTATTGGAAAATAAGGAGGAATTGTTTATAGGATGGCAATTAGATTTGGTTATGGAAAATTGAAGATAAGTAAGGTCAATTAGCCTAGATGTAAAGAAAGATGAGAATGTTAGAAAAATTAATTAATGAAGGAAAGAGGTTGGCACACGTGCAAGTGGAGATCAAACAATTCCTTCAATATTCTCAACTTGTCTGGCATTAGGAGAAGCCAAAAGAAACAATTATATATACATATATAAAAAAAAAATAGCAATGCTACCTATTATAAAACCCCGGTAGAAAAAAAAATCACTGCCCACCTATCTCAACTCGTTGGACGAAAGGGAGTGAAAGAATGATTTGATGGAAGAAAGGCTATCACGTGGAGCAAGAGAGAATGGACACCATTTTTTTTAATATTTCCACAAGCCTTGGCGTGGAAAAGGAACAAAAAGGAAAATTAAGCAATGTATTTAATACCCCTTCCCCAAGAGACCGTCAGACTTGAGTAAAAAAAAAAAAAAAGAAGAAAAGGAATGGATGTGATGGAAAGAGGGAGCTGCTGAACATTGAATTAATTAAGGGAGCAGGGGAGCACGTGAATGAAGCATTGGGAATGGTGAGCCATTTTTTTTCCCTAATAATCTACTGCTAACCAAACAAGAAAGGGGATCCTATTAGACAAGGAAAACTGAACTTGAACGAGAATATGAGGACTCCATTTTTTTTCATAGCTCCCTATGTCCAACCGGGGGAAAATAAATAATAATATTTCTCTAGGTTTCTCTAGAAACCTGAGGAGAAATCCAGAGATATCAGATGCCTAATATCACCGACCTTGGACATCTTTTTATAAGGGGTTCAATCTTTCTTACTTGTGTCCATCATCGTGGAGGAGAAAAAGAAGGATTGGTAGAAGATATATCGTGAACCAAACAAAACATCCGCAAGGAAGGTAAGGCTTCTGAGCATTTTATCAACCTTCTTCTACTTGTTCTTGGGAGTTATATTTTAATGGAAACTCCTCTCTTACTGCATAAAGGATAACGCTGAAGGAGGAAAGAAGAAACATCGAAGATTAAAGCTTAAGGTGGTAAAATACCAAGAACAAGTAAGTGATTATTTTACCAATCTTATGATTTTATAGTTATAGAAGTGGTAATATCCCTGTGTCTTTAGTCATGAATAAGGCTGATTAATAGGAAAAAAAAAGATGAATAAAGAAGTGAACCGAAGGTCTGGAGGTTATAAAGAAAGGTTATTGGGATAGAAGAAAAGTGGTGGTTGATAATGAGAATTTTTGGTGTTTGTCAGTCTTGTGAACATGGGGACAAATTTTTGTTGGAGTTTCAGGTCTTCGAAGTGTTCAAATATATAAGGATCTTAGTATAAGATTGAGAGAATTTTTAGTTGAAGAAGGCCTATTTTTAAGTCAACCAATAAACATTTGAAGATGAGTTATTTATATTTATATTTTGATTATTTTAGGGATTGCTTTGACTTTGTGCGCCCGTGGAGGAATTACTGATAATTTTGGTCAACTACCAGGTAGTAACCTTAATCCTCATATGTCTTGTGTTGCCTTGTATGTTTGTTTTTCCATGATTGTGGACCCGTGTCTCCTAAAAAGGGACATGCGTTTGTGTGCATTCAGTGTGGTCCGGGTTCAGAGCCCGACTACTGTGTTTTTCCTAGCGCTGTGGATCCGGGGCTTGCTTTGTTGAGCAGTCCTGCGTTTGTTTCTAGGACATTTAGTCCTTCCGCAGTTAACATGGTATACTTGGTATGTTGTATTTGTGTTACTGCGCGTTTGTTACTGAATGCTACTGTTTGGTGTTTTTCCTAATTATGGTTACATACATACACTGTTTATGCATTACATATGAGATTAATGGTTACTCTGGGATCCATTTATGAATCCCAGATTTTTGTAAAACTTCAGGAAGTGCTACGAGGGTTACTGGAGAGAAGGGTAAGACTGATGAGCAGGAGTAGGTAGAGATGCTGGTGGCAGAAGAAGTTCATTTTGTGATTTATTTTGTGGTTGGATGACTGTATATTATTTTGGCCTTTTTGGGCAGTAGTGGATGACTGTATATCTAACCCTCCGGGGATTATATTTTGTTACTTACTTTTGACTATACCAGTATTGTCTGTTATCCAACCGGGAAAGCTCTGCCGCGATAAAACTCTGATGCATGTAAATAAATAGTAATTAAATGACATATGGTAATTATTATAAGGAATTCCTCTATCCGCCACCCGAAAGGGCGAGGCCGGTAGGGGTGTTACAGCTCCCATAGGTCCCATCTCTGTTGGTATTTTCCTTATCCAACAATAAGGCTTAACCACTTTTTTCTCCAGTGTTTCCACCACTGTCTTGCGCCAGTGCCTCATATTTTAGTAGTTAATTGTGGTAGTTTTTTTTTTAAATGGTTATTTGGCTTTTTTTTCATTTTTTAATTATTGATTTGTAATTTTGATCCTCTCAATTGTTATTTGTGCCAGACGCTCCTCGGATAATAGTTAGTTGGCAAATCTACACCTTAACCCTATTTTTAAAGGAGTTAATTATTTGAACCTAAATATATATTTTTTTTTAAAAAAAAGATAGATTTGTGTAATTAGAACAAAAAAGAAGGGTGATTGATGTATTTTACTCAAATTATTATTAATTATTAGTGTATTATGTACTTATTTATCTGTTTAAAAACAAACAATAGAGAAATAAGGAAAATTCAATAATAAAAAATAATATATATAATCTCTCTTTTTATTAATTTTGGCCACCTTGTGTGATAAATAATTTTTTTTGTACTCCCTCCATTATTATATATAAGAGCCTTTTGATAGTTAAAAGTAGTAAATTAGTAATATGTAATAATTATGTAGGAAATTTAAACTTTTTTTTCTAAAAATGTCCCTAAATATGAATGGGCGAAAGAGTGTATTCATGAGAAAGGGGTAAAATCAAGATTTGGGACATAATTATTAATTGAAGATAAACTATAAAAAAAATATTATTAAGATAAATTTAAAAAGGATTTTATTTAGAGACAAGCCCCTACAAAAAATTGCCTTGTATCCAGAAAGGGAGAGAGTAAATTAAAGACATTGGATTTACATGCAGCATCACAGGGGGGAATGTTCATTGGCGGCATGGTGCAATATGAAGCGTTAGATTAAACCGGTGGCCGCGATCTTTTAAAACAAAATCGACTTGAGATATTGAATTCGCTGCATCGCCGTCGCCGGCGAACATAATTGATCAATGGGTGAGGTCCAAATGATGGCGTTTTGCCTGTAAATCAAGATTTGGGAGGAAAGTCCACATTAGCCTCTACTGTTTCGACAACATGCTTGCAAAAAGAGAGGGGATGTGATATATGGAAACGAGGCGGCCGAAAAAATGGCGGGCAGGGTTTTGGCATCAATAGCGCTCATTAAATCTCACTCGTTCAAGAATCTATTATCGAGTTCTCTGCTCTTCATGCCTAGCTTTTCGCAGTTTGTACTTCGCAGAACCAGGTACTATTCTATTTCTTGCGCTTTGAATCATTTGACCGGCTACTTGGCATTTTCAGGCGTGATTGAAATAGAGAGAAACCGAGTGATAGCATTTTCGATGTCTCTGTTTTCTTACCTCGCGTCGTTGAAAAAAAGTTGTCTATATTTGTCTGTTTGATGATTCATGATGCTTAGGAAGTTTGGCAATTCTATTGTTTCATACTTGTGCATTTATTTTTCATCTATATAAGTGGTAATGGGAGAGAGCCCTTTCAGGTAATTGTACAAAACTCTGAAGAAAGATGTAACAGGTCTTTTAGAATGCAAATAGTGAAAGCGTTATTAAAGCTACATATTTTGTTGTTGATTTTAGTAGACACCCCGGATGGTATAAATCAGTCCAAAGATTTTTGATATTGTAATGTTGAATCTTCTGCTCATAATAATCATCCTGAAGGTCGTTCACGTTTTAGTTGGGTTAATTTGCAAAAGTCAAGTCAAAATTTATAGAATGAGTTTGCCTGAATTTTTATTTGCACTGCAGTAGCTGGAACTCTGTAATAAGCAAGGCTTGTGGTGTGGAGTCTAGTTTTGGCTACCACTTTGACATAAAAACATCTCCTTTTTCGGGACACCTATGCATTCATTCAGGTTCATGCCTGAAATCTAATGATAAAGTTGTGGAGCAACTTAAGGATTCTGAGAAGTCCTCAACTGTCACCGGTGCTTGTAATGGCAAAATAAAGAGGAAGAAACTAAAGGGGAAAAGAGCAGTTGTAAGGTGGCTAAAGTTCTTCAGATGGAAGAAGAAGAAAGAATACCAAAGAATGACAGCAGAAGAGAAAATACTATACAAATTAAAAAAGGTAAATTGTTGTTCTCTTGCCCTAGCCTCACTTGTAGGTGCATATTTCTTCCGCAATTTCGTTTGCATTATCAACTCTAGCCCCCGTCTACAAATAGCATTGCATCTCTCTTTTTCCTTTTGTGCCACTGAGTCTGCGGTGTGGCTACACTTTCTTGTTTGCTATTACATTCACCATAAAGCAGCTATTGTAAGTTTTAAAATACATTGCGGAACAATTTTGATTCGTTCACATTAGCATTACAGTGCACTAATTAATGTGTCTAGTAATGGAGCGTGGAACCACAAACGAATTGGATAACACTGTTTCTGCTAACAGTAGTGTTTTTTTTTTTTTTTTTTTTGCCTCTCAACTGGGAAAACATGTCTTTAGTTATACTCTTGGCTTACTGATACATATTTTATGTCTGTCAGTTGCATCGATTGATAAATTTTCAATGCTTTCTTCACTGTTCTAGGCTCAGAAAAAAGAAGCGAGACTTCTTGAAGCTCTGAAGAAGATCGAGCCTGCAGAGTCATCAGAAACAACCCATGATCCTGAGATATTGACGCCTGAAGAACACTTTTTCTTCCTAAAGATGGGCCTCAAATGTAAAAATTATGTACCTGTTGGAAGACGGGGAATATACCAAGGTGTGATTCTGAACATGCATCTGCACTGGAAGAAACACCAGACTTTGAAAGTGGTAGTGAAGACATTTTCACCCGAGGAGGTCAAGGAGATTGCTGCAGAGCTGGCAAGACTGACTGGAGGGATTGTGCTTGACATTCACGAAGATGACACAATAATAATGTACAGGGGAAAGAACTATTCTCAACCACCAACTGAGATAATGTCTCCTCGGGTTACCCTGTCAAGGAAGAAGGTATGATGGCTATGTTCATGTCCTCTATTTTTGGTCCAAGCCTCTGCTCAGTTTTTGGCCCTTTTCTTCTAAGAGTAATAGATTGAAGTTTCTACAGATTTTATGCCTCAAATTCCCCTTCTTACCAATCGGAGGTGCTCACTGTTTATTTTTTTTAGTTGTATTTGTTTGGGTTTGACTTCATTAGTGGAAAACTTCAAGGCAATAGAGCTTAGAATTTCTCCGTTATGTTTCATGACTAAATGACTAGTATCTTTACTAATGGAATTAATGTTGCAACCTATTCTTACCAGCGTTCAAATTGTCGTTCAAATTGAGGCTGAAAAGTTACAATGAGTTCTTGCAATCTATTACTTTTGCTATTGCATTTCATCTGAAAAGTGACGATTTTGTTTGAGAGAGTCTTAACTCATAATTATTGGGATATCCTCACAGTATCTTCAGTAGCTGCTTTATTGTCAGAAATATTAATATTTAATTCATTCTTAATTTCTTATGCAGGCATTGGATAAATCCAAAGGTAGGGATGGCCTTCGAGCTGTGAGGAGATATATTCCGAGACTTGAGCAGGAGCTTGAGATGGTTCAAGCACAGCTCAAGAGCAAAACCGATAGCAAAATAGATGCTGCTGAGGAAAACCAGAAAATTGATGAAAATGAGAGTATTGAATCGGGTATCGTTACCAAATTCCAGTCAGAGAATGCAGATAAACTTGGTGAAATAATAAACAAGAACAGCGAGTGCCTGGAGAATGAAGCTGATATGGACACAGAATTGGATTTCGATTTTGAAGATTTATCAGACATCTCTGAGTTTGAGATTGACTCAGAGACAGAGAACAAAGTAAAAGAGGAACAGCCTCTTTATTTGGACAAATTTGAGAAATTTCCAGATCAAAATGACGGAGAAATAGATGACTTTGAGGAGTATTTACGACAAATACCTCTGAGGTCCAAAAACTCTAACTCCATGGAAGATGTGGACTCACCCAATTTTGATGAAGTTGATAGGATTGTGCTGCGTGCAGCGTCCCTCTTAAAGAAAAAGAGAACATGAGATATTTTGTAAATAATCAGTGTAGTCATTGTAACAAAAAAGGGTATCAACCAGGGAAAACGGAAGTTTCCCAATTTTTATTAACCAATAATGGTAGTCTTCGTATTAGAAATAAGATATGATATTGTCACTATTAATTTTGGTCACTACCAATATCACTACCACTTTTCTACCGTTAGATCAGAATTGTATCTACTTTTATCATTTCTCTCTTCTATTGAAATTTTGATCTGACGATAGAAAAGTGGTAGTGACTAAAATTGATAGTGACAATATCCTATCTCATTAGAAATTAGAATGGGAAAAATAAAAGGTTTCCGTTTTTTTAATTTACATGGATCATATGGAGAAAGCCGATTCTATGGCGGGAGAACGAAATATGCTAACAATTAAGCAGCAGGTCGGGAGTGGGGGTAATTTTGTAATTGAATTAGTTTCTCGGGGATATTTCATTGACCCCGAAATCCCAATTTTGGAAATAGATGTTGGGACAAAAATACCCCTCAAATTCGCTTTCTGTCACTGGCTGCTCCTCTCTTCGTCGTCGTCAAACCCGATCTCATCATCGCTCGTCAAACTTTGCTTTTTGGTCATTGCTTGATGGTCGTGGTGGGTCATCTCCTTTGGCAGTAACTTCTCCGACGCACCTCCTCGGCTGAAGGTCACGGCCTAGGCAACGGCTCCTTCATGCTGACTCCCTCCGAACTCTTTCTTACAGGTTTCTTCGGCGGACTAACCATTTTTTCTTCATTGTATTTCCGTATGGGTTTAAGTCTGAATGAAATTAAAATGGATTTATTTGAATTTGGTTGGTATCTTGGACCTGATAGAATTTCTGGATTATAACAAAATTTGGGTTTGAATACACGGAGGTCAAACAATGGTTGAGAAGTAGCAGCATGCGAACAAGTGGCGGAATAATGCATTTTGTTAGGGTATCTTGGGTATTCTATACATTTTTTTTAATCAGGATGAAAGATTTTGTTTAAAAAAAAGTTAAATTAGAAGTATTCCTTCTCACATGAATTGTAACTTGTGCAATTTGTACTTTTTTTTTTTGGTCGGGAGATTGACCAAAATAATAATAATAAAAAAAATACCATATTAATGCAGATTGGAAACATTTTACTAAAGTAATGCAGTTTGTGGCGTTTGACAGACTCACGAGACTGATGACGTAAAACAGATTCAAGCCACTGACGCGTGGGGGAAAAACACGCCACATGTAACGTGGAAAACATCCACGCCACTGTGGCGTGAAAAAGTGGGATCAGACCCACTCAATTGGGTTTGATCTCATATATATATATATATATATTAAATTAATATTATATATAATAATAATATATACTAATAATAAATGATAAAAAAGGTGGAATAATTTAAAACTCTACTTCATTTAATTTGAAGTAAAAAAAAAAAAGAAAGCATGGAACTGAAATAATTCATTACGCGGTACAATTTGGTAATTTAAAACTCTATTTCATTTAATTTAAAGTCAAAAGAAAGAAAGCATGGAATTGAAATAACTCATTAAGAATGTCTTTTAAAAAATTACTCATTTAAGGCGTGAGTTATTTCAATTCCATGTTTCCTTTCTTTTGACTTCAAATTAAATGAAGTAGAGTTTTAAATTATTTCACATTTTTTATCATTTATTAATTTATTATTAGTAAATATTATTATTATATATAATATTAATTTAATTTAACTTTTTATATATATATGGGATCAGATCCAATTGAGTGGGTCTGATCCCACTTTTTGACGCCACATGTGGCGTGGACGTGGATGTTGTCCACGCCACATGTGGCGTGTTTTTTTCCTGCGCCACCGACATATAATTTGTCAGTATATGTCAGCGGCGTGAACCTGTTTTGTGCCATCAATCCCGTGAGTTTGTCAAACGCCACAAACTGTATTAACTTTGGTAAAATATTTTCAATCTGCATTAATCTGGTAAATTTTTTTAAAAAAATTATTTTGGTCAATCTCCCCTTTGTACTTACATCGTACCATTTTATATTTTATAATTGATAGGCTTGTTTAAATTGTAATTTTCTGTTAATTATTTGAGACAAATATAATGGATGCATATAAAAATTCCTTTTTCTGGCGCCGTAGCATAAAAGTTAAACTCTTGAATCCTCAAACAAATGTGAAGGATTAATTTATTACGTGCGATGGATATTGAGAATAGTCTGAATCACAGTAGAGAAATAAGCAGGGTGCCGTTGTGGAAGCTTACGCATCTTCTCATTTTTCTTTCCGTTTGAAGCTGGAGATCTCTCAACTACCACGCCCATTGAGGAGGCATTGTCGTATGATATTTTCATTTTCATACGTCATCATTACAAGCAAAGCAACCCAGTTGTGTGCGACAAGGGTCTTTCGGTGGTTTTTCGGTGAGTTCGGCGTTTGATTCCAAATCTGGGCAGATGATAATGATGGTTTTGCTGCTCATCATGACGGTCTCCTTTTATGCGGGCACCCTTTTTCGGAACAATGTTCCCATTTATGCACCCCAGCTGCTCTTCAATTCTTCTATTCGTTCTTCATCTCCTGGTAACTTTTAAGAGACTCGACTTCTATATCAGACTGAAGTTCGTTTCTTTTTCTTTTCTTTTCTTTTCTTTTTAAGTTGGCGTTCATGTTGCTTTCTGTTTCCAGTTTCTTGAAATGTCACATTCATCGAGTCCTTTTAACTTATGTCACAGGAACTTGATTCTTGAGCAATTATGCTTTCCTGGACACGCATGATTAAATAGCCAATTGTTTCTGGACAGACCTTATAATATTTTTTAGAGATATTTGATCCGCGGTCATGGTGAAACTGGAAGTTTTAACGTTTATTGCTTGTGGTTGCTGAGTGCATTTGTTACTGAATTCTCAGCTTTCCAGTGCTCGTACACTTAAATGTCGAAGCCAACTGTAACTGGAATGGGGGTTTGTAGCAACCACTTACGTCATTGAGTATGTTTACTTTTTGTAAATTAATTAAATATATACTAGTTTCTATTAATGCAGTCCAAAACCCACCCTACTACAGACAATACAGATGATATTTTTTATCCAATAGCATTGCTTTCTGCCTTGATAGTTTGATAGCTGAGCAATGAGAAGAATGATGACTACGTCAGAATACATGATTAACCAAATATTTATGTGGTTTTTTCCTTCTTTCTTTTCTCTATGAAAAGTTAAAAGACCACATTAGTGTCTGCCATTTGATGACTTCTGTAAAACGTTGTTTTTATTACAGTTAGCGCTGCTACTTTGTGATTAGTGCTAAAATGTTTCTTAATCTTGTAGGCACGTCCTTCTTTCTTTTCTCTATGAAAAGTTAAAAAACCACATTAGTGTCTGCCATTTACGACTTCTGTAAAACGTTGTTTTTACTACAGTTAGCGCTGCTACTTTGTGATTAGTGCTAAAATGTTTCTTAATCTTCTAGGCACATCCAGATTCACTAACAGAATTGCTCTGACTTATCGCAAAGCGCCGCTACTGCTTCCTGAAATTGGGATGAACGTATGCCCTTTGAAGTACAACGAGTTTATTCCTTGCCATGATTTTTCCTTTGTGGCGGGGCTCCAAAACGTGGATTATTCTAGAAAACAACAACTAGAGAGGCACTGTCCTCCCCTTGAAAATCGTTTGTTCTGCTTAGTTCCGCCACCAAAGGATTATAAAACTCCTATTAGATGGCCTGTCAGCAGGGATTATGTTTGGCGAAGCAACGTGAATCATTCCGTTCTGGCAGATGTCAAGGCAGGCCAAAATTGGGTGCATGAGAATAAGGGTGATACCCATTTCAAGCATGGAGCACCTGAGTACATTCAAAGGTGTCTGTATTTTCTCTCGTAAGGGTGATTTGACTCAAGTAAACTACCAGTCTATAAATGGTCCTTTTGCAATTATGTTAGTTATTTGGTGCCTTCACTCATGCAGGTTAGGAGCTATGATAACAAATGGTAGAGGCGATCTACGTTCTGCAGGGGTGAACCAAGTTCTGGATGTTGGCTGTGGAGTAGCCAGTTTTTCTGCTTATCTTCTTCCCTAGGGCATAAAAACAATGTCTTTTGCACCCAAGGATGTTCGTGAGAATCAAATCCAATTCGCATTAGAGCGAGGAATTGCTGCAATGATTGCTGAATTAGCCACAAGACAACTTCCATATCCTTCTAGTTCATTTGAACTAATTTACTGCTCGCGATGCCGCATAGATTGGCATGAAAATGGTAATTGGCTTTTGTCACTGTTGTT
The DNA here is from genome assembly GCA_034222035.1 of Acacia crassicarpa. Lineage (NCBI taxonomy): Eukaryota > Viridiplantae > Streptophyta > Magnoliopsida > Fabales > Fabaceae > Acacia > Acacia crassicarpa. The sequence goes on along the minus strand of JAWXYG010000002.1, from coordinate 62,669,786 downwards.
TATATTTGGGCATTTCATTGGACATTGGGAGTCGAAATTGATGTTGAAACACTGTCTGTAGTGCGGATTGGCTAATGTAGATGATTATGCATTATAAAACCAACCTATGACTAGTGCATTGTCACTCTGTTATATCAGTACATGGTACTTATTCCTGTCGAGGTCTAGCACAAATATTGATGTCTAAATGGTTCCTTAACGTTCAGTGATGTTAGACTATTGTGTTTTCTGCAGATGGGATTCTGTTAAAAGAGCTGAATCGCCTTCTTCGTGCTAAGGGGTATTTTGTCTACTCAGCCCCCCCTGCTTATAAGAGAGATAAAGACTTTCCTGCTATTTGGGCTAAGATGATGACTCTGACAACAGCATTGTGCTGGAGGCTCATTTCTCGAAAAAATCAGACAGCCATATGGATTAAAGACGATAACCCCTCATGCCTCCAGCAAAATGCAGAACAAAAGCTTCTAAGTCTCTGTGATGCCGTAGATGATTCTAAGCCTTCATGGAATATCCCTCTGAGGAACTGTGTGCAGGTTAGAAATTCTCAAGGAGAGTCTCACAAGCTTGTTCCACAACCTGAGCGCCTTTCCATGCTTTCTGAGAGCCTGAGCGAGATAGGTTAGCTCATTCTCATGTTAAACTCCAATCTTTTGATATTTCTGACCTTCCATTAGATTACAAATTAGACGTGTCACAGTTAAATGGCCTTTCAATGCAAAGCAATGATTTTCCCCCTATTTTACAACAGGCATAAACCAAGATGAATTTACATCGGACAGTATATTCTGGGTAGATCAAATTCGTCAGTACTGGCAACTGATGAATATCAAAGAGGCAGAAGTACGCAATGTGATGGACATGAATGCCTATTTTGGTGGTTTTGCGGCAGCACTGAATAACTTTCCTGTTTGGGTGATGAATGTGGTACCTGCTAGCATGAACAATACCTTACCTGGAATTTATGACCGAGGACTGATTGGAACTTACCATGATTGGTAAAATATCCTAAACATTCTTTTGTGGCATCTGCTATTGTTGTACTATAATTATGAGTTAGAGGCACCAGCAGCTAATTTCAGATATATTTACACAATTAGGTGTGACCCATTCTCAAGCTAGCCTCGATCATATGATTTGGTGCATGCCTACCACCTCTTCTCCCACTACGATAACCAGCAAGAAAGATGCTTACTGGAGGATATCTTGCTTGAGATCGATCGCCTAGTTCGCCCTCTCGTAATTAATTGCTTGACATCAGTGCTATTTTTTTTATAATTATTGTTACCCCTGCTTTTTTTCCCCCTGCTAGTATTATATTATTGCTAATTTGCTACATTAAATCCATTTTCCTTTCATCTTTTTTTCATTCGTTTGCACATCTACCCTACTCTTATCAGTTATCATCTATGTTTCTGATGCTAAACTGTTCTTTCTGCTATTTATAATTCCTCGTGCTGTAGCTACTACTTACCAAATGAACGACATCTAATGCAGGGATTCATCATCATTAGGGATGAGGATCATATTTTATCAAGAATCCAAGAGATTGCCCCAAAATTTTTATGGCATGTGGAGTCACATTCTATGCAGAACAAAGAGAACAAGATGGAAACCGCTTTAATTTGTAGAAAAAGGTTTTGGGCAATCGTCTAAGGTATATTAATTTGATATTTTAGGATAGGTGGGAATCACATTCATAAAATGTTTGATTATAATGAATATATATATATATATATATATATTTTTTTTTTTTTTTGGGGGTTCTCGGATAAAGTGTTTGGTCTATGTAGTCATTTTAGGTTATGAGTTAATATTGTAATGAACTTTATATAATATTATGTACTCAAAAAACTTTATATAATATTTATAAATCCTTAAGCTATCACACATTAATTTTTCTATATTAGAAAGTACAAGTCTAGCTAACTTACTAAGTTTATAGCCCATATGATATTGAGCTGGCTCTTTATACTCATTCTTTAAAATCACTAATCTAATATCAAATATCATCTAATATCAAAAAATATATATATATCAAATATCATCCCTGTTGTCCTTGATTCGAGACATGGAAATGATGAAAATGATATTGAGAGCTCTTTCCCTACAATTGTGGGCCTGACTTGAGGCAAAATCCGGATCAGTGAGAACCAAAAGTTCTGATGAATCGGGTGAGATACCAAAAAAAAAATCCAATATAATTATAATTATTATTCAAAAAAATCAAGCATCACTTGCATAGTTACACTATATTTTGTTTGTTCTTCTATTCTCCACTATCTGCGCAGAATAAGAAGCTTATATTTGGTTTTATTTTATTTTTTTGACCTAAAGCTTATTTTTGAGTTTAACGGCCTATTTGGTTTGGGGAGGAGGGGAGAGACTTGTTTGGTTTGGGGGAGGGGAGAGGGAATTTTTTCTCTTTTCTTTACTAAATAACCTATGAAAAATTCTCAATATTCCAAAAATATACTCTCAACAAAAAATAATATTTTTTTTAATAATAGTAATTTGGTCAATATCCTCTCTAGGGGTTTTTTCCCTTCCATTCTCTCCCCTCAAACTAAACAAGCCCTAAAAATTTTGAAAGATTAGTAATAGATGATAAGTCATTAATTGCATAAATTTTATAAAAATTTTATGACTAATTCCTGGCACACATAATTGGTAGTAATTATGTTGAAAAATATGTTGCATAGTGCCCGTACTTGTTAAGTATATTAAAATTATTTGAAAATAATTATGGATTTTTTTTGTTTTTTTGAGAATTTAGACGAGTGCCACAAAAACAAAAGCTGAAATAACAAGCCAAGCCCACGCTTATCTCCTTTACTTCTGCTTTCTGGGTTTTGATTCTTCATGGGCCTCGCTTCTCACATGTCCTCAGCGGCCCAATAAACTCACCTCATAATAACTTCAAATTCTGCTCTTTTCAATACGCACTCTCTCTTTGAGCAAAAAAAAAAAAAAAAAAACGTATTCTCTCCGCTGATGAATGCAGAAATTATTTAAGTTTGGTATTGTTCTTAATACAAAATCCCAATATTTTTTTATCTATAAAATTACTTCTATTTAAATTTCATGTTCAAAGATCAATAATTAAAAGTTATTTGCTGAAGGGATATTTTAAGAAAACTATTACAAATCGTTGATAAATTAATTACAAATAACTAATTAAATTTAATAATAACAAATTAGAATATGAACATTGATATCTTCATATATTAGTCGGCGAGGGTTTTTTCATGGACAATTCGTGAAAGTTAGGAAAAATGCATTCAAAAACAAAAGGGAAAGCTTTCTTTAGGGGAAGAAAAAGGAGCTATAAAACTGTTGTTTGGGTCAGACACAGTACTTAAAATATATTCTTGTTCGTCTCCTGCAAAATGTAGATCTTCCTCTGATTTCAATCTCATGTCCAACCAAAAAGGCAACTCGAATCGTTCACAATCTTTTGAGACACTACTTGCTAAAATCAGATCAACAAAAGGATAGTGTTAAGATAAGAATATAGTTTAAAACCCTTACTTTGAAAGTATATATACACACTAAAACTGAAAGTGTTTTGAAAGATTTAATTTTGCACTTACGACATGTTTTTTACAGGAAAAAAATTGGTCCAAAAAAAACTTGATAGGGTCAAGGTAAGTCTTAAGGTAAAGAGAGCTTATAGAAATCTTTATAGATTTGTCTAAGCACTCTTTCTGAGCTTTGAAGCAAGCTATGCCCGGCCTCTAAATTCCAAATTACCTAAATTTTTACCAGTAAAAAAAAAACGGAGAAGGAATCTATATATAGAGCCAAATAGATTTGGCAAGAAATGAAGACCTGTCGGCAAAGTCTTTATATATAGACTATAGAATATGCTGGTAACTAATCAGATTGTGTGGTTCATGTACTGTGGCTTCAAAATTCCGAGTGAAAAATAGAGTTATATTAGTGGCACTTTTTAACATCGATTTAATTAGCCACATGAAAATAATAATGTTGTACCAACGATTTCGGTTGAGTATTAATCAAATATGAATGGCATTTTCCCTCCTTTATATATCACTAATTAATATGCTTTTTTGTTCTTCGGCTTTAATGGATTGATGATCAAGGGACAAAAGAGGGGGATTGTATCAAATCGAAAAAGGAAATATATTATGTGTCAGCTAAAAGTGGAGTAAAATACAAACAGCTCATTGGATACCTATTTCTTCTTCAAAGCTATGTCGCAGCAACTTGCCTGCTTGCCATTTCATGTCGGGAATCCCTTTTTATTTAGTTTCAACAAAATAATCTCACTTGCAATTTTCTTCTTTCTGAGAATTTTTCTTGCAATTATTGCATTATCTTAAATCATATTCTCCACTTTCAAAGTTTCATTCTTTGTTCATTATGCTCTTTTTCTAAAGCTGCCGCAAGATATGGATGGTTCAACTTTGCCCACTATTATTTTGTATGTGGAAGAAATATTCATGGAGATTATATTCTTTAGTACCTCTTAAAGGTAATATAGGCACACACAACACACGTCAAAATATATTAAGTGCATATAGCAAGTGTTACTTTGCAGTAACAAATTCGAATTCGAAGGTGCTGGAAAAAAAGTGTGTGTGTGTGTGTGGTTAAGAATAATAGAATATTATGATGTTACCAAAACAGTGGCGATCTTCAGCAAGTGTGAGTAAGGCTTCCACTTTGCAGACTTCTTTTGGGCTTTCGGGAGAACAAAGTTGCTCTCGAACTCGTCCTATACTTCTTGCTTTTAATTGCCATTAAATTTATGTACTGCATATTATGCTTTTGTTAACCCCGTCTTTTGATTTTACATCAGATCATCAGTCTGTTTTTAAGTTAAATATTGGATGAGGGTGACCATGTTGTCCATGATTTGTTGCTTTTCTGGGGATTCTCTCTCGTGGCTCATCCTTAACCTTCTATTTCCATTAATGTTTTTATAATAAACCGTGAACTAACAGTGAAATCTGAAGATAATTAGTTATATAACGCCAAAATATTGGTCATTCATCAGTATTTATTTGGTATTGCATGTATGTGTAACTTTACGATCCATTTAAAAAAAAAAACACTTTATGATCCATGATAAGCTTTGTAGTTGTAATTTTGATAGTAATATTTTAAGGTGATTGTTTTCTGGACATCATGAAGGAAAAAAACCAGACATGAATAATTGTCACGAGTTTATGTGCGCTCTTTTCATATCACATCTCACACAGAAAAACAAACAGAAAAAGCTTATTGCAAAATTCTGAATCAGGTATTTTCAAAAAATAAATGAGTTGTGAATTACTTATCAAGTTTTGTCATTCCCTTATTAACTCTGGATAACAAACCTGATTTGAGATTTTGTAATCTCAAAAAAAAAAAAAATTTGTCATTTTCCCCAAAAGAAAAAAACTTCACAAAATTTGGGGAAAAAAAATAGAAGGACGCCGACCCTAATTATGACCCCAAATTGTGAGAGGATGTAAAGCATAAAGTATTCAAGTTGCAGCAGATATTTAAAAATCGAAATAAACTAACGTGAATGGTTTCATATTAGCATGCATTGGTATTTTTATCCACTTGTCATTTTGGCGATGTGTTGTTTATAATTAATGGCATTAGTTTAGAATTATTAGTTGAAATTAGTTCTAGAAAATCTCAAATGAGTCTGCTTGATTAGTTTAAAAGTTTTATAATTAGCTAGAAATATTAGTTGAAAAACAAATTAGTATTTCAATAACCAGGGAGTACTTCTTTTTTATCTTGACAGGCAAATCATTTTGTTTATATGGCGGTATGACTATATCATATTCGTCAAGTCTAGAGGTATTTTGTTTCTTAAACGGTTAAAGCTCCTTCTACTATAACTAGTGTCTGCTGGTTCTTGACGAGCAGATCATTTACTATTTTACTTCCGCTGCCCACTGCATGCTACCTAGTTTTTTTCCCCACATTTATGTGGCTTATCATTATCATCATTATTTTAACCCCAAAAAAAAAAAAAAAAAGCGAGCTTGTGTTATGGCGTGCGAGTGGATGGAAGACATGAGTTTAAATTAAAGAACTGGAGCCTCGTTTGTTGAGACGAGAAAAGCAAAAAGTGGGCATATACGAAACGAAGCAAGGGTACAATACACTAGAGAGCCAAGAAGAGGCAGGGAAGAAAGAGAAAGAGGCGCATGAAGAACTGATCGATGATCAAATCATCATCAGGAAAACTGGAAAAAGCCAAAAGTGATGAGAAGAGGGTGTTGTGTGCCTGTGGAGTCTTAATCCTACAAGACGGCACATAAATCCATGCCCCATGGGACTCAGTGCCATGCACTTCCCTCCAAAATACAAGTTGTTTCTACCATAAATTCTTGATTCGTAGTGCAAGATATTTTGAGAGTTATTTTATTATTGTATACTATTTTTCAATTTTTTGTCTATTTGTAGGTGGTATATGCTGAACATTGAGAGAAACACGAGAGGCAAGACAGACTGAAACATTGAGATAAATTTAAGACTCGTTTAAATTTGTGTGTGACTCCAGGCAAGAGATTAAAGGCCTGTTTAAGATAACGTTTAAAAAGTATGTTTATATAAGTTGCAATAAAACTCTTATCACATATCTGTCTCGTACACCGTAAATCATATCGAAAAAACAGTTTCTACCCTAAATTCAACCAGACATTAATTATAGTTTAGAATATTCATAGAAACTATTGTTTTAATGTAATATATACACAAGATAAATATATAAAAGAAGCTTTATATTGTGTTTCTGGCACGCTAGCTCACTCGCACTAAAAGTTGTGCGGCTTATGGATTAATTAAGTGAATGCATGAAATAGCTAATGAAAGGGTTAGAAGTCAGTTGGGAAATGACGTGGAAGGGAAGGGAAAGGGTTATCAGCTGTAGGGCTATAAGGTTTCATGGGGGTCCTATCAGACTCACACCTCTCTCTCTGTATCTGAGAATTTCCCCTCTCCCCTCGTTCAGTCTGCATCATATATCTGTAGTCTGTGCCTCTTGGGTAATTTTGTCTTTTAATCTCTAAGATATTAAAATGTCAGTGAATTTGGTTTTCTCATCCAGTACGTACCTTGACGACTTCACGTCCATCAATCAATCCATCGAACCGAATTCCAGCGACTTGGGTGGAGGGTTGGTGCCATATTCCTGTAAGTCCAAGGAAGCACCGTAAAATCGGCCAATGAAATTAAGAATAAATACTATATTCACAAACACACACACTGACACACCCCTCATCATGTGAAAAAGAAATAAGAAACAAGAACAATGTTCTCGCGAAGTTACAAGAATATTATATAAACCATATATGATTTTGTTGTGGAGTGGGACAAACGACGTTGGGGTGGCAGTGGGCTTCAATAATGATGTAGGAAGTGGCTTCAGAAGTGAAAGATCCATTAATTACATGTCACACATAGTAACTGAAATTTACTGTGCTTATTATTATTATTATTATTATTTTATATATATATATATATATATATATATATATATATGAGTGATCCAAAGGAGTCCGTCATTAATGCATAATACAAACACCAAATTAAAGAGCCAGCCATTAATTGCAGCAAAAGATAGTTCTTGGATGACCGTTTTAAACCCCCACAAATTAATTTAACGACATATTCGCTCAACCAAAGCTAATATGGTCCCCAAAATAGAGGACACTTGTAGAAAAAAGACATTATCTAAAATAGAAGTCTGCTTTAATTTAACTAATACTCTTTTATTAATATGTACAACTTTATAACTTTGTCTACCACTCTGGTCTTATTTATAAATTTAGTTTGACCAAATTTCACATACCAAGGAAAGGTAAGTATCTCAATAATTATGGAACAAATTTCTAACTTTACCCTAATTTATGAATGGGTACCTTTTAAAATTTATTATCAAACCTCTCTCATATTTTTCTCTTTCCAATATGGCTAGCCAATCTATCTCCTCATCATTATTATGGATAAAATTGTCACAATCTCATTTATTTGGTCAAAATGAACTTATAAAAAGGATTAAATTTTTTGGTCAAACTGGACTTATAAATAGAATCAGAGTGGTACTTATTATATCTTATCTCTCTCTTTATTAATATCATTTCCAACTCAATTAAACACATTTCTCGAAAAGAGTAAAAGTGATTTTTTTTCACATTTTATGACATTTTAAAATTGTCATTTCTTATTTTCCATGATATAATTAAAGGGAAAAACACTTCTAATGTTGTTAGAGAAGTGTTTTCTCATGTCACACACATAAAATGGTGGGACCCACATATATAATTAGCATTATATATTATATGTGGGTCCCACTATTTCATATGTGTGTAGGAATCTTCTTCTTCTCATGCAACATGAGAAGTTTAAACCCCATAGTTAAAATGCACTGAAATGAGTACGGCATTAGTTAGTTTACCCCCATTTTTAAATGATTTATTATAAATAGAACAATAATAGTACTATTTTAGTCCTCTTTATAAGTTAAAATTATCTAATTCTTACATATCAATAAAAAATAGTTAACTCAATAATAAATATAGATTAAATTGATAATTTTTCCTTATTTATAAATGAGTATTTTCCACCACTTTTTTCTCTCTCTACTTTTAGAGGAGCAAAATTGCAACATTCTCTTTTATTGCTTTGAAAGTGAACTTATAATAAGGACTCCCCCCCCTAAATTAGACTTATAAATAGAACCTACAAAGTGATAATTAATGAACACTGCCAATCCTAAGGGGAACTACTCATCTAGTAGTCATATTTATCATTTTTATCTAAACTAATATACCTAACTTAGAAATTGCTATATAATCTAATTAATATAATGTTATACCAAAGTATTTTAGAAAAATCATATCACATGCCTTATAATTAAATAACTTATGTAGTTTTCTTAAATCTCCTAAATTAAATAAATAAGTCTTATATTAATGACCAAAATTAAGTAACATAATAAAGGTGTCTTTGTATATTTTGTTATTCTTTAGAACAGCAGATGTACAGTGTTGTAGGTGTTGTAAAGAACGACGTAAACACATGAGATGCCTGTTTTGTTTTTATATTAAAGACTGAATGCAATATAAAATTTTAAACCAATCCCTGTTAGATCTTGTGCTATAACCACAGTTTATACGATGCTTATTGCTCATTAGGTGTTGTAAAGTCCCAAACATATATGCAGGCGTAGAGAGATTATTAGTTTGTGACCGGAAAATAATTATGTTTATATTGATGTCTTTCTCTATTTACTCTTTAGTGAATTTTTCTACCATTAGATTAAGTTTTAATAGTTGAGATCCAATGATACAATTGAGAGGAGATGAAAACAAAGGGGATTTCTCTCTCTCGGTGACAACTACATATATTAATAAGGTGAATCTAGGAGGACACGTCAACATTAGGAATTAAAAAGTGGGACCCAGAAAAGTTGGTGGTCATCATGTGCATGGAGTAAATAGAGAGAAAACAATGAAGCAGTGGCACACCTGGTTGAGATCGCGGCATAATGAATCCCACGTCGCAAGAGATAGAACAAGTGTTGGGCCCTTCTCATGATGGCGTACGTACGTGGATGCCCTAATTGGTGGCCTTCAACCCTCCTGCCAAAGTGGATTATATACGTGTATATACTCTTTTCGCATGATTATCTAGAAGAAATCTTTAGTGTAAAGCATAAGTCATTTAGGAAGTTACTTTTTTAACTCTAAACATATATATGAGCTAGTGTGTTAATCCTAAATCTAAAGCCTCAATCAAGTTTGTGTCTCTCATGCCTACCCAAACTATCCCTATTTATATGATAGAGGCAAAGTTTTTAACGTATAACTTCACAAGCGCACAAATCAAATCAAATAATAAAGTGATGAGTAAAATATCATTTCAATTAAATTCAAATAGTTATAAGACTTTTGTTACAAAACAGTGTTTTAGAAGCTAGATTTGGTCATATTTGTTATAATTAACTTTATGAATTTACCCAGACTCATTAAATAAATCTTACATCAAGGATAAGAGAAGTATTGGCTAGTTATCATTTTCTAATTTTATCTTTATTTATCATTGGTAATACATAATGGATATCAACAATTAGGATAGAGAGGTGAAACGTATATTTGACTAGGGGCAATTTTTTTTTTAAAAGATCATTTAAGATAAATTTAATGAGTTTTTATATATGAAAGTTAGTTGAAGAGTTCTTTTTATAAGCATATATACGTATCCTCTTCCAATTGGATCCTATTTAGGAGTATTGTCATGTACTAAACATATGGACACCTTTTATGATGGGAATTTAAATTCTGATATATCACATTGTGAGAGATTAAGATTAACTCTGCTCGCATGACTCAACTCGATTGGTTGAAACCATTGAATTGTTTTTTGTTTTTTTTCATTTCTTATATATAATGTTATATTACTTCACTATCCTTTGTCTCTACCAGTTTTTTTTCCCCAGATTACCCTTGTTATTGATTACATGCGTTAGAATAAGTAATCAATAATCGATAGGATCAATAATGTAAATGATCAAAATAAGGTATTTTTGGAAGAATTTTCACATTTTCCTCGAAAAAAGAAATAAATTATCTTATTTTTAAATTATATAAATTAATTAATCAGTTTTTATATTTAGCATCCGAAGAAGTATATCTCCTCTCCTCTAACTAGATCTGTTTTTATTTTATGCAAATGCTCTCCTAGATAAAAGTTCGTCTCAACCCATTATTCTATTCTTTTTTATTACTTTCGATTTGGTCCACTCTTCACCGCCAACCACTCACCACCTTCTCCTATTATTCATATTTCATTATTTGGTTCCCCTTGCCTATTAAATTTATAGATACCTCCCACCTATATATATAATTTACCTGCATATGCTCACGTACCTTCTCTCTTTTTTACTTTTCCTCCTCTAAATTTTTTTTAAAGTATTCCAGCTTCCAAAGTGATTAGAGGATCCCAAAAAAAGAAAAACGAAAATAGTGAGTTATATATGCTCAATCCCTCTTTTAAGAAAAGTATAATTAATTAGTATCAGCAGTGTGAATCTATAGATAATTAATTTAAATGAAAAAATGTTGGGTGCTTTCTTATAAATTATAGTATTATTTACACGCCGCATTAAGTATCATGTTGACCGACACCTGATCGCATTAAGTATCATGTTCACTAACACCTGATTAAAAAAAGGGAAGAGGATACTCTCATAATCTTTTTTCTCATTTTCTTCTCAAAATCTCATCTCCACTTTCAGATAAAAAAATGAATGGTTTATATTTAATATTTCCTAAAACTATTATTATAGTATTTTATAATTTAATTTTTAAAATTCTGTTTGTGTTGCAATTATGAATTGTAGTTTAAATTCATTTATTTATGTTTAAAATAATTTTATATAATATGAAATCTGAACATATGTTTTTTAATCTAGATGTACAGATGAGATTCTAAGAAAAAAAATGAGACAAAGGATTGTAAGAGTACCCAACCCATTATTAAAAACATGGTCAACTACGCATATAAGATATGGACCCACGAATCAGCTGAGATTTCATTGCCAATAAAAGTTCCTATGACTCTATATAACATCACTAAGCTTTTCGCTTAGATATAATGATATATATATATATATACGGCCTCAACCCCTAGCTCACAACTCATACTCCACCACCCAATTAATGATTTAATTTCACAATGAACATATATGTCTTTATTTTAAAAAGTAAATACAGTATTTTTTTTATAATTATATAATGACTAATTTTATCTCTAGTTAACTGCAAACATCATCAAATTTAGTTAGGAGTAACATCTCTTACTAGTATCATTTTTTTTATCCATAATATTCAAACCCTCAGTTTTTAATTAAGCTATTGATCTGAGCTAAGTTTGAGCTTGTGGTCTGACCTTTTTTCTCTCGCGTGGTCTCTTTCAACGGATCTTAATCTAAAATCAACTTTTTTCCCTAAATTACATATGGTCGTTGTTAAATAAATTAAAGATATTTTACATTAGAAAAATTATAAATAAGTTATATTGTTTATGCTGTTACACATCTAATTGAATTATAAGAATTCATGCCTATTTCCTACACTTTTAACTAATTTTGTTTTGATCCTTATACTTAAAATTATACCAAGTCTTTATAAAATTATAGGGACTAGAACTAACAATTTGAAACAATAAGAATCAAAATCAAAATTCGACCAAAATGTAAATATCAAAAATGATATTAACCTAAAAAGAACAAAGACTTACATACCATAACAAAAATGAATAATATAATTAAATACCTTAACGTACAATTGATAGGTAAGATTTATGGAGAAGAAAAATTTGACCTCCAAAAACTGAGATTGAAATATGATATATCTATTTCATTATAAAATTGAAAGAGAGAAATAATTTAAATTTGACAAATAAAATATTTCCTCACTCTTCCTCAGAAAACAATTCCTCACATTACCAACCACCCATTTTCCTCATTGAGACCAAACAAACCCAGACTCATGATTAAATTAAATTCAAATATCGGAAAAGATAACAGAGGGTTATGTAGGGTCAACCAACAAATTACATTTTTTAACTAACGTAACGAACTATTGTAGAGCTCTTTGTAAATAACGCTAGTACCTCTAATTCTCAATGTAAAATTTCCCACAATCAAAAAGTTGAACTACAAAATATAAATCCTATATTAAATACTGGAGATGAAGAGAGTAATTTTTTCCTTTTAAGAATGTTCTGCCCTTAGTTTTTTTTGAGTCAGTTGTTTTAGGCAGTCGTTTCTTCAATTCACATCCATCAATTCAGTGCGTATTGGTTGGGGCCATTTCAGATTCAGCCACTCCATCGAATCAAGTCAAGAATTGTCCTCCTTTTGCAGAAATTTTAGAAGTTTCGTATCGTACACATACTTTACCATTAGGGAAAAAAAAAACAACGACAAGACTTTTGCTTCCTAAGTACAATAATATATTCAGGATCAAAACGTTGACAAAGCATATTATCTTAATAAATCCCCTTATCCTCCATACATACAAAGTCTGACACTTGGCCACTTATTATTGACAGAAATTGACATATGGTCGCACTCAGAGCATTTCAAAATTTCAATAAATCAATTAGAAGATTACTATGGAGCGATCGAGCCGGCCGGAAATTGAAGATCCGAGAGGTACAAAATGAGATTAATCTGGTCCCCGGATAGAGGTAGAAAATAATTAGAAGAGATTTGATGGGTCAAAAGGGATCATAATTTTAAGGAAGACCAAGCGAGAATGCACGAGCACGACACGACCCATATGTATAATAGATACACGTTTGAAATCCCCTAGTGTAAGTCGATGGCCTTTATTTTTTAGGTCTGTGTCTATACGACGACCATCGATCACTTCAACAAAAGTCAAATTGGAGGCTGAATTTTGATCCCCACTAGCGTAAAAACAAGGGACCGTCCTTTCCAACATAAAATCAGGCTGTTATATCTCTCAGGATTGTAAGTAAAAATAAGAATGAATGAATGGAGGCATGTGACGAGGATATAGTGGTGGTGGAATGTTTTCTGGTTGAGAAAGAATTTTGTATTCCTCTTGTTTATTTTATAAGGAACTTTCATCTCATTTATATATAGAATCAATGAATAATAGTCAACTCTCATTTTAGTGAATTAATCTCTCTTCAAAAAAACTTATCACTCTCTCATTTTAAGTTTTTAACTGATCTAGCACATCAATGAATAATAGTTAAGTCATTAAATTGTTTGCCTTTGTTAAATTTCCTTTATACATTTGCAAATCATTAACTGACACCTCTCCCCTCCTTCTCTTTTTTCAGTGAGAGTTAAATTAAATAAAGGTAAAATTGAAAAAATAGTCATCAATAACCCTCTAAGTAAACTTATATTTTATTAGGACCAAAAACTTTTTTACACTGAACTTATAATGAAGACCAAGGAGATGTATTAAGGACGAAAAATACTTTTGTAACTCCCTATATATAATAGGATCCAAAGGGAGTGATTATGGAAGCAGGAGAAGAAGAAGAAAGTCGTTGAGCTGACCCCAATAATATTCCACCAGCACAAGGAATAATAGAAGAGGGAATCTTCATCGAGGGATAATTGACTTTATAGCTTCCACAAAACTTGAATCTGATTTTCATCCACTTGCACCTATATATGGAACTCTCATCGTTTCCCAATAACATGATGATGATATACTAATATCTAATATCACCATCTCCCCAAATTAATACCCAACACACACATATATATCAATCTAGATAGAGCTGTAGTGGAGAACACCTGTGAGAGTCAAAGGTCAACCACGGTTGGTGTCGTAGTAGCCAGCAATCCAAATGCACATACACAAGTGTATATGGTTGAAACAACCCACCTGTGTATTACCAACTTCCTTTGTCTGTTAACTTAGAGCAGAATGTGCTAGAAACCTCACATGCCTTATATTGCTCCATCAATTATTTTCTCAAATCACTTCCTCATCATTCTGTTGCATGCACGTCAATCACTTTGTGTCCTCAAACACGATTATTAGCTATAGCGGCAGATTTTTTAGATATGTTGGGTACATATAATTAAGTATTGAGGAGACTTATAGGATGTTGCAAATTTAACAAAATTTCTCTATTTGATTATGTGGGTTGAAATTAATTTAATTTGTTGAATAGCTTGATCATCTATCGATGACAACGTTGCTGGTATGTTACATCAAATAGGAGAACAGTGGTTCAGGTGACGACAATTGGTAAAGTAAACTGAAAGGACTCTTCAGTGGACAAAAAGGTTGAGGGGGAGCCATCTCCTTTGCATGATGCCTCTCCTCAACATTTTTTCTTTTTAATTTTTTCAAACCTATCTGAAAGGAACCTAATGCCTTGGACATTTTTAAGAGAGATCACTGAAAGTATATTCAACATTGACTTGCAGATATATACTCTTTCTGGTTCTTATTATAAGGCATCAACTAATAAGTTTATTTGGTCCTGTTTATAAGGCACTTGTTTGTTCCTAATAAACATTAATTATTTGTTTCCATATCTGCCCATAATTAATGAGGGAAGTGGGTGAGAATAATAATTAATATAATATTAGAATTTAGTGTAATTAGTAATATTGGAAGTTACATCAATTATAGGGCAACTTTATTGATTTTAACTGTTTTTATTGATTTATGAGATTTGTTAGTTTGTGCCTTATAATAAAGACTAGAGAGAGTAAAACACAATTAGACTTAATATAAACTCTGTGAAATATCACATATAAGTACGTAATACTAAATATAAGTCATTTCTAACTAATAGCGTGTACATAAGTACATAATACTAAATATAAGCCATTTCTAACGCTAAATTTGTAATATTTTTAAGTAATTTATAATATTATCCTTATTAGCTACACTAAAATTCAACATTACATCGTATTAATTTTTTATACTCTTTTAATACCTTATCAAATGTAAACATATATAAAAAATATTTAATACGGTTAAAAAGTAAAAACTGGTCAATACAATTGAACTTACTTATAAAAAAGACCAAAAAAAAATATAACCCTCGACCAATTGACTACACGATTGCATTCTCCATCGTAACTTATAAAAATTAATTAGTCATATTTTTTACCCGAGAAGTAAACATGTTTTAAAAATTGTAACCCCTATAAAAAGGACTGGTGGAAGTACGTATAAAGTTTAGACGTACAAAGCGACAAACTAGAGGGGAAAAAAATAATGTATATGTATTAATAATTAAAAGTAGCCAGCGTCTTAATAACAAATCCGGCTTTCTCTCGTCCTTTTGGCGAGTTCTTTCCTCTCCTCCTCCAAATCTAATATGTGGAGGTGAGATTTATCTATCTATTTGCTTCTTCTATGTGGTACTGGGTTTCGTGATGATGTTTTTGTTTCAGGAAAAATTCAAATCTTCTTAGTTGGATGGCTGTTTGAATGTTATTAAATCCGATTATCACTTGGTAGTTCGGATCTGCATTCTTGGGGGTAGATCTAAAGAGGCATTGCTTGGTATGCGGTCAAGGTCACCAGATCTGATTCAACAAAGGAGCAGAAGCTCTCTTCTGGACATCATGGGTCTTCTTCTGTTTGAGGTTGGGTTTTTTGTGTTCTTAACCCCAATATGGGATACCTGTACAGCTGCTCTTATCGCAACTTATCCTTATAAGGAGGTGTGCCCTTTTGGGTGGGTTTTACAACCATCACTTTCTTCCTTGTCACTTCTAACCCCAGATATTGAGGAGACTACTTTGTCCTTGATTCTACTTCTTTTTCTAAATTCTTTACGTATGGTGATTTGGCTGTTGTTGTTTTTGTCTTTGTCTTGGATATATTTTGTTATATTGGATCTGACTTTACTTGTATCTAGATATTGTACCTGTTTGTAGTTTTAATATAGATATCTTTCCGACAAAAAAAAAAAGCGCCTTAGTAGTGCAGTGGCATGGGAGCCAGTATTAACTGGCCTCTCTCCTCATGTTCAAGGTTCAAACCCTGCCCCCTCCTCTACCATGATATATCAAAAAAAAAAAATAAAAGTAGTTAAATAAAATTAAATTTGTCATAAAATTCAAGTCATCTTTAATATTATATTGGCCTTGTTAATTATAATAACAAAACTCAAACATCTTATTAACTTTTGTACAACTTCACTACCCTTATTAAATACTGTCATATTTAAAAAATATTTAATACTCCTTACAAGTTACAACTATTAAATGACTTGTAAAACAACCGATAGCACTTTCCAGAATGCTCCCTATAATGGAAATTAGAGCAGTAGTGAACTTAACTCAAGGACCAATATAAATTGAGAAAAAAGAATTAATGCTTTATAGGAATATTTTGGATAAGTAGAGTTAGAGATGCCCCTCCAGTCTTATATATAAGTAACAACTATCCAAATAAAAAGGTGAGATATTAACAGCATATAAATAAATAAAAAAAATAGTGGATTAACAACAAAATTTAATACTAATAAAATTATATGATTCCATCATTAAATAAGCTGTCATTAATTAATTTAAGACGGAATCATTAATTATTATTATTTTTTAAATGTCTCCATAGATTTATAAAGAATCTCTCTCAACCCTACCCTCCAAGTAAAGACATGAGGATGGTGTATTAAATTAGCAGTGAGGTTGGGAAAGATGAGGCCAAAAGAAGGGAACATGGTGGGGAAAACGAAGAAGAAGACCAAATAATGAAAAAGCTGCAACAATGAAGAATGCAATCGTGTAGTATTCAATAGAGTTTGCAGGCAGAAGGAAAGTGATGGACTGACATGACAAGTCAAACTTCTCTTCTGCTTCTCTCTCTCACTGTGACATTCATGTGCTGTCAATCACCCCCTTCATCTCTCTCTCTCTCCTCTCTTCTTGTTTCTTTCCCCCTCTATATATTTATATTCTCATTCCTACCATTCAACCACCACTCCATGCTGACACTACATTTTCTACCTTAAATATAGCATAAATTCAGTTATGGTAAGATTTCATCATAAACAAATAAAGATCATCTTCTTTAATGTTACTTCTAGTTTTAGATGCCGGAAGGTGAATCCCGATATACTCAAGATGTTTTTCCCTTCATTCATTCATTGGATGGTTTTTAGTTTATACTTCATTCATCCGGTTTTAATTATAAGATAAAATTTATAGTATAATTTACTCCTTCCGGTCCTAATTATAAGAGCTAGTTGACTTTTTTTGGAGAAATTAAGGAAGCTAATTAAATTACTTTAGAGTATTTTTATTTTTTATTTAAACTAATTAGTTTAACTAATAAACTAATATATGATTTAATAATACATAACATATGAAATGATTAAATAACTTATTTAGTTTCCTTAATCTCTCAAAAGAAAGTCAACTAGCTCTTATAATTAGGATCGGAGGTAGTACATTATAATTTTTTTTATAAGTAGGACCGGAGGTATTAGTTTTCTTACAGTTTTGTGATGTTTATCTATAGTCATGTTTTCATTTCATGGATTGTTGTTGTGTTTCTTTTCTTTTCGGACTTTATGTATTTGTTTGTGTCATTTTAATACAATTAGCTTTCACAAAAAATAAAATAAAGATGGGATAGGGTTAGTAAGGAGTTTAACTCATACTCTTCTTATTCTATTTATAAGGTAAAGATATAAGGAAATTTTTTAAAGAAACTAATCAAATTATTTTAAAATATTTTTATTTATTATTTTTTCTTCAGATTATTTTGTTTAATATATAAAATAAATTATAATCTAATGACATATAACATATGATATAATTAAATAACTTATTTAGTTTTCTTAATTTTTTTTTAAAAAGTTAAATATATTTTATATTTAAGACCAATCATATAATTAAACTAACAATATTAAGTTAATATTAAGTTAATTTTTTAAAAGGGAAATTATTATGGAGTGCCTGTAAAATTAAGACGGGGCATGGAGGCAGGGTGGAGTCAGTCAGTGTGCACTGTGCAGTGTCAGAAGCAGAGAGAGAGAAGTTGTGTTGGGGAAGATGGAATTGAGAGAGAATTAAAATTAAAGAGTAGTTAAGTAACAGTTTGATTGATTGATGTATGTATGTAGGGCACATGTCCCAACTTAAGAATCAATTTCGAACCTGTTCCTTACGCTCTTCCCCAGTTTATGTTCATTTCCTCTTTTATTAAGAAACTTAATTAATTCCCACGTCCCTGACAAATCACGCTTAAAAGCAAACTGCCCCCACGATCCTGTTCCTCACAAACTATACTTCCACTCAACTTGAGCGATGTTAATTACAACCTAATAAAACAATAACCAAATCCCAAATTCATTAATTGCATCATCGGTGAGTCTATATATTTGTCTTTTGTTAGATTATAATATATTTATAGTATAATTGTAATAGTAATTAATTGTAATCAATTTATAGTATAATTGTAATTGATTGTAATTAATGCCCTTAATTTCTGTACAATTGTAATATCTGAATATTCCTCTAGAATGATGTATTCTCCTCCTATTAATACAATACACTGGCCAGATGATTTATCTGTGCCTGCAGTCATTTGCTATTTCTATATTTTACCCTAATTTCTATCTTGGTAATAGAGCTCACGGTATGTCGACAGCATCCTCAGTCGTCTCTGCTGCTGCCTCAAATGGACGAACCTATTCACTCTGCAACTCTTCTAGTCAGACCACCACGATCAAGCTGGATCGTGCGAATTTCATGGTCTGGGAGTCAATCGTCCTTCCCCTCATCGAAGATAACCGATTGGAGGGCCACATCGATGGAACCTCTCGAGCACCGCTGAATGTCATTTCTGGCGAGAATGGAGAAAAGGAAAATCCTGCCTGGTCTGAGTGGTTCTCAGTTGATCGGCTTCTAGTCGGGTGGCTGAGAAACACAATGTCTCAGGAAATTGGAGCTCAATTGCTTCATCACAAAACTGCTGAAGATCTCTGGAATGGGGCGAAAGAGCTGACCTGCGCTTCCACAAAGGCTCGGGTAATGGCTATTAAGTCTAATCTGCACAACACACGGAAGAACTCCCTGAAAATGGATGAATACCTTAACAAGATGAAGAACCTGTTTGATGAACTCGCGCTCGCTGGTTCACCGATCGCTATGGATGATTTGATTTTGTATACACTTAACGGTCTTGATGCGGATTACAATGCAATAGCTGTGAGACTGCTAGATCAACCCGCTGTCACGTGGGTCGAAGTTCAAGCTGCTCTCCTGTCCTTTGAATCCCGGCTCACTCAGCAGAGTCATTTTGACAACTTAAGCATCCAGCCCTCTGTTAATCTTGCACAACGCACCACCGACAACTCCGATTCTGGCACCCACCGTGGGGCTCGAACCCACAATCACGACAACTCTGCTTCTGTCAACCATCGCGGCGATACGAACAACTATCGGAATTCACGCGGCAGAGGCGGACGTTATCGTGGAGGTCGTCGTGGCGGCGGTGGACGGCCGTTCTGCATTAATTGTCAGCGTTCTGGTCACACGCTGGCCACATGCTACTATCGAGATGAATCTGCGGCCTTCAATCACTCACCTCCTCAAGCGTATTATGCAAATTCAAATTCCTACTCTGACTGGTATATGGATAGCGGGGCCAATTATCATATTACTCCTCACTCTGAGCAATTCGAAGAAATGATTCCTACTGGTAAGTCGCATATTACTACTTGTACTGGGGAACAACGGCCTATTCTGGGCATTGGTACTGTGACTATATCCTGCAAACAATCTAAACTTCATCTTAAGGATGTTCTATATGTTCCTTCAGCTACTAAGAATCTCATGAGTGTAAATCGTCTAGTTCAGGATAATTCTGTCTCTGTAAACTTTTCTAATCAACGTTGTGATGTGAAGAATCCGGTGACCGAAAAAATAATAATGCAGGGGGTTCCAAAGCACGGAATGTATCCAATGAAGAAGGAAAGAAGTAGTCATGGCAATCCGATGGTGATGGCAGCAGAGCACAACGACAGTGAAGCAGAATTTCTGAAGTGGCACCACACCCTCGGTCATCCTAGTGCACGAGTTTTAAAGCTTATTTTGAATAAATGTAATAAGAAGCTCTCGAATGCTTCCCTCTGTGACAATTTCGTTTGTGAAGCTTGTCAATAGGGGAAATCTAAGTTGCTACCTTTCCCAAGTTCTATTTCTCAATCTAGATTACCACTTGAGTTAATCTACACTGACCTATGGGGTCCAGCACCTATTGAATCTAATGGAGGACATCGATTTTACATACATTTTCTCGATGATTTTAGTCGTTATACTTGGCTTTATCCATTGCGACACAAAAGTGAAGCTGTACATGTTTTTAAACATTTCAAGAAACTAGCTGAAAACCAGTTTGATTCAAAAATCAAATCAATTCAATGTGATAATGGTACTGAATACAAGCCGATAATATCCATTGCACAAGAAGAAGGAATTCGCGTTCGCCTAACCTATCCATATACCTTTGTTCAAAATGGGCGAGCTGAACAAAAGCATAGGCACATTGTCGAAATGGGACTCACCTTATTAGCTCATGCAAGGATGCCTCTATCATTTTGGGTTGAGTCTTTTCAACAAGCTGTATATCTCATCAACCGTCTGCCAACACCAGTATTAGAGGGTGATACGCCTCTGTTTCGCTTGGTTAAAACAGAGCCACAATACAACGAGCTCAAACCGTTTGGTTATGCCTGCTTCCCATGTTTGAAGCCCTACAATAATCATAAATTTCAGTTCCATAGCCAAAGGTGTGTCTACCTTGGTTTGGCTCCTCAGCAGAAAGGGCATCGGTGTCTTAGTGCCTCAGGTAAAGTTTTTGTCTCCAGGCATGTTATATTTGATATAACAAGTTTCCCCTTCAAAACAGGTTTTATGCAGTAAACACCAAAATCTTCTACTCCAGAAAATATGAATTCAATCCCTCTCATTATACAAGTGAATCAAGACTCTGGGCAAATTTCTCCTGTGCCTTCTGATCCTGAAGTATCTGATACATCAATGGAAGGACGAGGTCAAGCTTCACCTCTGTTCACAACGTCCATTGCTCCATCCTCCACTGGTAGTGGATCTGTAGAACATAGTGTGAAGGCAAGAGATCAAAGTTCACCTGATCAAAGTTCACCTCTGCGCACATCGTCTGTTGTTTCATCCTCTATTGGTAGTGGACCTATAGAACACAGTGACAGCCCAAATCATCACACAGTTGGGCCACCCGTTAATCGTTACTCTATGGTAACTCGGGCCAAGGATGGTATTACCCGGCCCAAACATCCATATATTGGTCTCGCTGTGTCTGACGGTGTAAGTCCAGAACCCTCGTCAACTCGGATAGCTCTATCTTCACCGAAGTGGAGAAACGCCGTGGAAGAAGAACTCAAGGCTCTTCTGCGCAATCGCACGTGGCAGCTCGTTCCGTTCACTGGTTAGAAACTAATTGATAATAAATGGGTGTTCAAAGTCAAGTACAAGGCCGACGGTTCGATTAAGCAAGATTGGTTGCCAAGGGTTTTCAGCAAATACCTAGAATTGATTTTGCTGAAACCTTCAGTCCAGTCGTTAAGTCCATAACGATCCGAGTGATTCTGTTAATTGCGGTCACATTCAAGTGGGAGATTCGGCAGCTCGATGTGAATAACGCATTCTTGAATGGATTCCTTGTAACACCCCAACTTTTCTAAAGCATTTTCGAAATTATTTGATCAGAGTTCAAAATAATTTAACCAGAGTTGAGCAACGAAATGATTTTAAATACAAAGTAACTGATATTCAACCACTGTAGTGTACTGGTTTGTTGATACAAAGAGTTCGAAAGACTATACATATCTACAGGACTTTCTCCAGCTAGTCCTTCTGCCTGCTGCTTACCCTTGTTTCTGTTTCTGTTCACTCCGAAAATCCTGAAGCTACAGTAAGAGCTGAGGTTCAATACCCATTGAACCTCAGGTAACGGTTAACCTCATGCTTATGTATCAAATATGTATGACAGATATTCATGTCAAAACAGCAATAATCACATACATTATTCATATATTCACATAATAACATAACACAGCCACTGCAATATGCATGTTATTATAGTCTGCACTATTCACCAGTGCCACGGTGTACATCCGTGTCCTCAGCGCTAGGAAAACCATAACGGCGTTATCAAGACTATAACCCGTATCAAGTTGTATGTGTATGATCAATTTTCAAAAACAGAATTTCAGACTATCTATCACATATAAGCATACCATAAGCATCAGAGTTAAGGTTACAATACGCATCCGTACCTTCCTTCCACGTGAATAGTAAATTACTATTCATGTATACGGCACTATTCACGTATACGGCACTATTCACGTATCCCCAAACTTCCTTTGAATCTGACTCCGGAATCCTCGGATATCCTATAATATCATTTTTATCAGTGACCATTAATTTTCAGCATTTGCGGAAACTATGTTGGATATTCACTATTCATGTGAATAGTACCAGTAAAAATATTTTTACCGTGCCGGTAAATATTTTTTACTGTGCCAGTAAATAATATTTACTGTCCAAGGATAATTCTTTTCTGATGTGACAGATCAGACTAAGCTGCAGCCACAGAGCATACTCAGAAAAACTCTATCTGGCATTTCTACTATAATTACCAAAAGAAACTACCAAATATTAAGACTAGAGACCAAAGAACTTACCCTTGAAGTTCCTGCTCATTCTCTCCAGCTTCAAGAACTTTACTCTAAACTCTCTCTCTAACTCTAAGAATTCTCACTCTTCTCTTAAACTCAACTGTTGTTCTCTGAGTTTGGTGTGAAGAAAATGAAGAAATGAAGCCTCTATTTATAGTGAAAAAGCATGATACTATTCATACTTTATCAGGTCAGATTTTGGCCGTTGGATCTTGACTTTAAACATGGCTTCATCTCAACCGTCCAATCCATTTGCTTACGTCATCGATGACGTCATCAAGATGCTTACGTCATCGATGACGTCATCATGACGATGACACTTTCTTACTCTTTTGCATTTATCCTATAAAGATTCCCTGATCGGTGTTCTAATCGCGTTATATTAGAAATTCTCAAGAATCCGGAAGCACAGCCTTGAAGTTCTATTTTTCCTCTTTAGAAATATCTGGGTCAACTAAATTTTTGATCCTATTTAGGGTATTCCGTAACCTGCCGAAGATTTTAAGTCGGACACTGACGGTTACAGAAATTACTTCGGGTGACACCAACTTCTAGACAAAAATTCACTGATTCATAATATGTCCAGCTGTTTACTACTTAATTCAAGGAGTTTGAGTTATAATTTATTTCCTACAGATTCCACTATCTGTCCTGCTTCAAAATATCGGTTTCAACCTATCTCAATAATCATTCCGCCGATTACGGAAATGACTTTGGAGATAACCCACTCTGAGATAGAAATTCACTTGTTTATAATATACCCTTACTTTAAAAACCTAATTCACGGTTTATTGGAAATAATTTTATTTCTATTGTTTTCCAAAGTATAAGATATTATATTATAATAATATTATTATTGAGTGGGTCCCGCGCGCAAAATTTTTCAAACTTCACGGGTGTTGGCAGAGGGAAATAATTTGACGTGGGTCCCGCTTGAATAGTAAATACGTATTTTCAAATAGTGAATACGTATTTAGGAATAGTAAATACCGTATTTTTGAATAGTAAATACCGTATTTGTGAATAGTAAATACTTTTCATATTTCTCAAAATATCGATTAAATACCGTATTTATAAAAAGTGAATACGTATTTGTGAATAGTGAATACTATTCATGTACGTATTTGTGAATAGTAAACACTATTCATGTCCAATAAAATACTGATTCTAAATTCATTTTCAAAAATAGGGTCTAATAGTCCTCCAAAAATAGGCTAATTTTCTAGTCTTTAGGTCCAAAATTCAGGATGTTACAATTCTCCCCCCGTTCAATAAATTTCGTCCTCGAAATTTGACAATATAAAATCAAAAGGTTAACTAGACCTCTAGTCTATTCCTTCCTTATGCAAACTTAAATAGCACGCACCCTACTATTCAATGTCTCAATCTTATACCCAGGTATAGTACTAAATTACAGGACTTGCTGATCTATTCTCACAGTACTCGGTTACACAGGCCTCACTACCTGATTTATTTAGCCTATCGGCTTAACACATATTGGCCTTCCGCATCTGCTCATCAATTTCATCTGAGTCTTTCCCATTCAAGTTCTCGAATTACTTTCACTTACTCAACACTATAGCTGACAGCTATTAATTGACTTAACTAGTTTAGTATTCCAGACCTTTCTAATAGTTGCTGTTCCTGTACCATAATTGTAACATCCTAAGAATTTACTTAACATAATAAGTAATTATAGGTTCATTAACAACGAAGTAATGTCCATTATTGAATTAAAATATGCAAATGTAAATCAGAGTATGCAGTATGAGCCCTAACGTGGCAATATACTTTCATCCATCATAAACCATAAAGACAGAAGTGCTACTTTTGGTAGAAGTAGTCTAAGCTTCTGGGGTCTTCCCTGATGGATCTGCACAAAAGCTATCACCTGAAAAATGTGGGTAACCATCAATCCAACTTATTACGAATACTAATGTGTGCTAGTGAGGTGCCAAGTGGGACAATTTATATATATATATATATATATCAAGATATTACTAATATGATTTACCAATATCCACATCACAAAATTTCATATCACAAATTTTTTTATTACAATTTATCATTAATACAATCCCCAAAGAGCCTCCCACCAATCCAACCGAACCGCCTTATTTCCTCCGACTAGACCCATGGGCTAAGTTACATCCATGTTACTGGTGACTAGAAAAGCTCTCTGGTCATGTGATGAGGACCGGCCACAATCCTCAGGGCACATGTCCCAGACCATGGGCCTATTCCCCTTATTGAACATGTGGGGTGTCGTATGCCCTTATTGAATTAGAGGGCCCGTCCCTTCCTGAACATATGGGACAATAGAAAGCCAACCATCATGCATTAATGGAGGCCTCACCACGTGGTGGAATAAAATACTCCATCTTCCCAATCCAACCCTTACCATAATTATCAGAGTAAATAATATTATGATATTAAAATGAACCTTTCTTATACATGAGATAGTAGATATGATAAATATCATGATATTAAAATAAACAATTCTTATACATTAATAAGTAGATATGATAAATATCATGATATTAAAATTAACCATTCTTATACATGAATAAATAATTATGATAAATATCATGATATTAAAATGAACAATTCTTATACATGAATAAATAAATATATATTCACCATTCAAATCATAAAGTCCCACAAGGCAATTTCTATTAAAATATTTACAATCATTTCACAAACACTCGCAGGCAACATATCAATACCCATAAAAAGTGGAAAGTGGTTACCTCTCGCCAAAGCTAATTATTATTACGCCGCTCCTAATTCAAAAGTTCAAACACATGCTATAAGATGATCACCATTCCTGGAACACAAAATTCGTCCAGATTTTTGGTTAAACTTCGGAAAATTATATCTCCCCATCTACACGTCCGATTCAGGTGTTCTTTGGCTTTTTGGAAAGGTTGAGATATCTACTATTTACTATAAAAATTTCAAGATTAAACTCAAACGTTTGCTATTTCAAAATCGAGCTCCAAAATCGCTGGTCACCAAAAGTTGGAGAAAACATTTCAGATTTTGGCTAAAATTTGGAAAATTATATCTCCCTCGATTCTCATCGGAATTTGACGAATTACCTATCAAATTAAACCTCTATGTGTCTACTATTTAACTGGAAAATATCACAACTTTATGATTTTATTAAGGCAATCCGAAAAGCCACGCCATTTTACTACTCCTGAGGCAAACCAGAAATTTTCCCAGTTTTTGGCTCAACTTCTAAAAATCATAACTAGAGTTATAGACCTCCGTTTTAGGTGAATCAAAGCTTATTTAAAACCTCAAGAAGTGTACTTTCTCCTGTAAAAATTTCAGAGATAAACTCAAAAGTTTAACGTTCCAAAATGGAACCCGAAAATTACTGTTCATTTCTGGAAACAGAAAATCTTCAGTGTTCATGGTCCAACTTTGAAAAATCATAACTCCCATTCTACACGTCCGTTTTAGGTGTTCTTTGACTTTTTGGAAAGCTCAAGACGTCTTCTATGTACTGTAAAAATTTCACTTAAAAACTCAGATGTTTGCTATTTCAAAATCAAACACGAAAATGACTGTTCACCAGAGATATAGAAAACGTTCCAGGTTTTTGGCTGAACTTTGGAAAATCATATCTCTTATTATACACATCCGTTTTGGGTGTTCTTTGGCTCGTTTTAAAGCTTAAGATGTCAACTATCTTCCATAAAAATTTCGTGCAAAAACTCAAACGTTTTCCATAGAAACAGAAGCTCGCAAGACCACTCTGTTTTCAGCTCGAAAAACAGAGGTATTTCATGTGCAGCAGCGAAAACCAAGGTGTAGAAGCCTCAAACTCAGAACCAATGTGTAAGAACTAGAAGGAGAAGACTTAAGGGACTCACCTTACAAGCTTGCACGCATGCTTGGCTCCTCCTCCCTCTTTGGTTTTCTCTCACGTTAACTTCCAGGCCCTCCCTCTCTACGTTTTTTTTTTTTCTTTTCCTTTTCCCGTTTCTATTTCTTTAGCTTTTCTAGGATGCTCTGGTCTGATAATATAAGGAGGAAGGGATGGTATGGGAACTCCATTGTTGCATGTACCATTGTAAAGCCGAAAGTATGCTGCGCTGGTGAGGGAGGTATGGGTGTTAGTGTTGTCGGCTTGTTTAAGCTAAAGGGAAGCAGAGGGTATGGAGATTCTTATCGTTGGGATTAGGAGGTATGGGTTCTGCATAATGGATGTCGGAGTATGCATGTGGGTTGCCGAAATCTCCTTCTATGTAAATGACGTAGTGATCTCCAGCTAATACCCTCCCTTGCTGTTGTTGTTGTTTTTTTTTTTTTTTTTTTTTTTTAGCTTATGGACCCGAGAGATGAAGATAAAGAAATGAAATGGGTTTATTGCTTCTGTACGTTGGGCCAAGATGAAGATAATGGATCCCGAGTGTTTATATCCAAAATGCTCATGTCCAAATAATTCTACTTAAAATTTTCCATACAACATTTCTAATTTAAAATCCCAAAAATTTGGGATGTTACATTTCTCCCCCCGTTATTTAAATTTCGTCCTCGAAATTTGAACTTATTCCTTCGGGAGTTATTTTAGACGTCTAGTCTATTCTCAAATATTCCCAGACATCAATAGTCAAGTTTACAATTTGATTCTTATAACCTCAACATCAACTGATAATTTGTGTTTCCCCAAAAAAATACCCATTATACATACTAAGATCATGATTCACAATTCCTAATCTAATTCTTGGATTATACGAAGACTATCTACAACCTCAGCAGCATTCACAAGGTTCTAATTCTACCTCAACCTGCAATATCACAAAGGCTCATTTCGTTCTTAAGTTCTATTTCAGCTCAGATTAAATTAAAGCCTATCCTCAACATTTACTATATTCATTCTAACATCTTTCTGGCATTCCTAAGGATCACCATTTCATACCTTTCCATCGATCTTCCAACATGTTTATCCAAAAACCTTAGTCTTTGAATTATCTGTGACAAATTCATAGAGTTCTTCGGATATTCAGAGAGTGAAGAATGCTCTCGAGTTAATTGGCACAACTCATCATCATTTCAAATCTTCGGATTCTCTCCGGTTCATCTAATATTATTAGAAAGTCACCCTTCCCAAGATTACTATCACCTTAGCACGCTTACGCTTAAAATCCTATTTTCAAATGTAAATTCCGACATCTTGAGTCAGCTGCACATCCAAGACAGATTTCTTAGATAAATGTGCGTATAAACGTCCAAACTTAATTTCTTGAAAACACAGCTAGCAATAAATGCCATAGCGATTTCTGTCTGCAAAGGTCTAGGAAACTGCGACCCCTAACGATGGCTAGGGTGCACTAGGGTGCGGTGCCATAAAATTTTCCGCATAACAACAAAATCTACATGATTCTGAGCTAACGACAGATGAGAATCCGATGCTGCTTAACAAAATATAGATGTTGCTAGCCCAGCTATAAATCGAGTAAAGAAAGAGTAAATGTTTCACGTTCTCTCAACTTCACAAAACCTCCACATATTCATTTCCTCTCCGATCGTAACCTTCACTATAACCTTCCACATTATCCTTAAACATGGCCGGTTCAAGTAACTCTATTCCAG
Organism: Acacia crassicarpa; assembly: GCA_034222035.1. NCBI lineage: Eukaryota > Viridiplantae > Streptophyta > Magnoliopsida > Fabales > Fabaceae > Acacia > Acacia crassicarpa. The sequence continues at coordinate 62,640,959 of JAWXYG010000002.1, read as the reverse complement.
TCTCCGATTCATTCAACCCTTTCTTTCTTGAAGCCTTACTTCATGACTATCAGACTAACATGTTGTCTGATTTGTCAAACAATGTATCATACCCTTATTCTTCTTTACTTCCCCAAAATCCCGTAAGTATGAACGTTCATTCATCTGCCTCAACGATTAACATTCCTACTCCTCCTCCAAGGATACAAGATTCTATTCTTACAACTACTACCAGAAAGGAATCTGAAGCAGGTCCATCAAGGCGACCTGTCCAAAGGTGTCGTAATGTGGCAGAACTTATGGAGTCTACGGTACCTTCTCAACCAAGGAATCCTGCTTCTACCTTGACTGAGACTACTAATCCATTTTCATGTGGTTGCTGCCATGTTCTACGAGAGATCATTCATACCAATGGACTTCAATACCATAAACTTGAAGTTCATGGGAGGATTGGTATGATATGCCACGCTGTCTTTCACCAGGACGTACAAGGAGGTTCTTCCAATCCTCAAGTATTTGACTTTGGTAAGAAAAATTTGGATGATGTCAAACATTTTCTAGAAAATTATTGTTTGAATCAAAAATCTTTAGGGTATGTCCTGGTGTCGGATCCCCTATCAGCCTACTATGAGGCCCTCTGTGTTGGTTTGGAATGGACTAAAAATCAAAATGAACTCCCTAATAGTTCATTTCCAACCAATACAGAAAATATATCCAATAAAGGAAAAGAGCTCATGGTTGTAAATAATAATCCTTCAGTCCCCATACCTAGTAATCCATACCGATCAAGAGCTGAACAAAATATTAGAGCTGCATCAATGTCAATAGATGATCTTAGAGACTTCTTCCATTTACCTCAACAAGAAGCGGCTCAACAAGTTCGTCTATGCAAAAATGTTCTAATGAAAATATGCCATAGGGGAGGAATAAAGCATTGGCCTTATGTAAAAATTCGAAGCACTATGAAGCAAATAGCTAGATTGAGAAGAACAATGTCTCCTGATGGTCCTCTCTCAAGAGCAGCCGCTCAGGAAGAAATTAATAGACTTAAACTTGAGATAGTCGAAGCTTGCGGTGGGATTGTACCAACTGTTGTTCTTGATGCTTGAATTAATATAGTCTACTCTTCTTAGCCTTCTTGCTAATGTTTGTAATCTCTATTCTAGGATTCATAAGGATTTTCGAGTTTTCCTGCCAAACTCAACTTTATCTTATTAAATTCAAACTTAAGCCAGTTATTCTGTATAATCAAGACTATGCCCGTACTCTGTTATGGTATTGTCATCTGTTATTCATATAAATTAGCTAGATAAGTGTAAATCTAGCGAAAATCTCTTCATATTATTTTTTTTTTTTTTTTTTTTTACAACGGCAACTAATTGAATAACCATCAAATAGGGGCTTAGTCTTTCAATCACTTTCCTAGACACCAATAAAAATATTCATCCCCTAGAAAGTAATTTTGGGCCTACAGAATCCAATATTCAATAAATTTTCTACTTACCATCTTCCGCTACGCGGCTCTGAAATTTAATCTCAATCACGTCCTCAAATCATAAATCCTCATATACGTTGGTGCCACATTCTACTACCTTAAGTGATTCAATTCACTTGGCACCATATCCTAATACCTCAATTCATTCGGGTCGATTCACACCTGTAAGAATCATTCAACTGTCAAGTTAGATCTTTAGATCACAATTCATAGTCTGATCCTCAAATAACCCCAAACAACGTAATTATCAGATTCACAATCCAGAACATAGTTTGGACCAAGAAATCATATTACCTCAATAATACCCAATATACAAACTAGGATTACAATTCTCATTTCTAGTTTAAACCTTGAAACATTCAAATGTCATCTTCATAACCAAAACACAACACACAAGGTTCTAAATCCATTTCAGTCCTCAATATCACAAGAGCCTATTCTAACATTATTCTTTCATCTAATCGACAACCCTCAATCATACCCAAAGCATTGCTCATAGCACCATATCAATCAATACTTACAGGGTTTCTACCTTCGAGTACTAAAACCTTAAGACAACCTTAATCTCATTTCGATCTAATTCACCATTCAATATTAATAGGATTCCTATTCTCATGTATTGGAACCTTAATGCAACCTCATTCACACTTTGACCTAGGCACTATTTCAATTTTGTATTAGGTTCAAGTCCAGTCTCAATCATTTCCTTATTCAACCTAGCATCCTCACAGCATCTCTATGTCATACCTTAAAGTACTAAGACCTTAAATCAAAGGAATCTTAATTTCTTATAATACTTCCCAGGAGGTCGCCCATCCCGAGATTTATCTTCCTTAAGCACACTTATCCTCAGAATCCTAATAGGATTTAGACCATACTATACCAACTTCCTATATATTCCCATAACACAAAGTAGGGAATTAAATTATATCCTATCTCCATATCAGAAGCCCTAAAGTTAGCATTATAATCCTTATTCTGCCACTTTATCTATCTCTTAAGCCTCAACCTTCAATGGATCCAATTCTCCATTAAATTTCTCAGGATTGTGCTAATGAACATCCTTTCAAACCTTGTTGTTAGCTAGGTCTTCAAGGTTGAGTTGCGATGATGCTTTACCCCCATTACTCTTAATAGCTTCTTCATGATCAATTGAGCCACCCGGCTCAGCTCTTTGTGATACCTCTATACTAGACTCGAGTACGTCATTATTCATTGGCATGGGAATACCTCCTTTCTCTCTTATCTTCTCTTGAAAATCCTCCTCAGCTGTTGAAACCGTGCATCCATGACAGTCATTAACGTATCTTTGAATCAAAGAAAAGAGTCTCGTCATCTTGAGACATTGGTGTATCGATGTAAAAGAGCTTCGTTTTCTTGAGACAGTAGTGTCTCAGGAGCGTCTGGAGGTGAATAAACGGCGAAATGATCCTTCGTGTATCTACCATTCTCCCCACCAAAGGATGAAACCTACCCTAATAAGTGAATAATAAAGCAACACAACAAAATAACTAAACAGGGAAGGTATGTGTGAAGATTGTATATTGCCACTATATGTAATGCATGCATATTGTTATCAGAATCATATGCTCTGATACCAAATTGTAACATCCTAAGAATTTACTTAACATAATAAGTAATTATAGGTTCATTAACAACGAAGTAATGTCCATTATTGAATTAAAATATGCAAATGTAAATCAGAGTATGCAGTATGAGCCCTAACGTGGCAATATACTTTCATCCATCATAAACCATAAAGACAGAAGTGCTACTTTTGGTAGAAGTAGTCTAAGCTTCTGGGGTCTTCCCTGATGGATCTGCACAAAAGCTATCACCTGAAAAATGTGGGTAACCATCAATCCAACTTATTACGAATACTAATGTGTGCTAGTGAGGTGCCAAGTGGGACAATTTATATATATATATATATATATCAAGATATTACTAATATGATTTACCAATATCCACATCACAAAATTTCATATCACAAATTTTTTTATTACAATTTATCATTAATACAATCCCCAAAGAGCCTCCCACCAATCCAACCGAACCGCCTTATTTCCTCCGACTAGACCCATGGGCTAAGTTACATCCATGTTACTGGTGACTAGAAAAGCTCTCTGGTCATGTGATGAGGACCGGCCACAATCCTCAGGGCACATGTCCCAGACCATGGGCCTATTCCCCTTATTGAACATGTGGGGTGTCGTATGCCCTTATTGAATTAGAGGGCCCGTCCCTTCCTGAACATATGGGACAATAGAAAGCCAACCATCATGCATTAATGGAGGCCTCACCACGTGGTGGAATAAAATACTCCATCTTCCCAATCCAACCCTTACCATAATTATCAGAGTAAATAATATTATGATATTAAAATGAACCTTTCTTATACATGAGATAGTAGATATGATAAATATCATGATATTAAAATAAACAATTCTTATACATTAATAAGTAGATATGATAAATATCATGATATTAAAATTAACCATTCTTATACATGAATAAATAATTATGATAAATATCATGATATTAAAATGAACAATTCTTATACATGAATAAATAAATATATATTCACCATTCAAATCATAAAGTCCCACAAGGCAATTTCTATTAAAATATTTACAATCATTTCACAAACACTCGCAGGCAACATATCAATACCCATAAAAAGTGGAAAGTGGTTACCTCTCGCCAAAGCTAATTATTATTACGCCGCTCCTAATTCAAAAGTTCAAACACATGCTATAAGATGATCACCATTCCTGGAACACAAAATTCGTCCAGATTTTTGGTTAAACTTCGGAAAATTATATCTCCCCATCTACACGTCCGATTCAGGTGTTCTTTGGCTTTTTGGAAAGGTTGAGATATCTACTATTTACTATAAAAATTTCAAGATTAAACTCAAACGTTTGCTATTTCAAAATCGAGCTCCAAAATCGCTGGTCACCAAAAGTTGGAGAAAACATTTCAGATTTTGGCTAAAATTTGGAAAATTATATCTCCCTCGATTCTCATCGGAATTTGACGAATTACCTATCAAATTAAACCTCTATGTGTCTACTATTTAACTGGAAAATATCACAACTTTATGATTTTATTAAGGCAATCCGAAAAGCCACGCCATTTTACTACTCCTGAGGCAAACCAGAAATTTTCCCAGTTTTTGGCTCAACTTCTAAAAATCATAACTAGAGTTATAGACCTCCGTTTTAGGTGAATCAAAGCTTATTTAAAACCTCAAGAAGTGTACTTTCTCCTGTAAAAATTTCAGAGATAAACTCAAAAGTTTAACGTTCCAAAATGGAACCCGAAAATTACTGTTCATTTCTGGAAACAGAAAATCTTCAGTGTTCATGGTCCAACTTTGAAAAATCATAACTCCCATTCTACACGTCCGTTTTAGGTGTTCTTTGACTTTTTGGAAAGCTCAAGACGTCTTCTATGTACTGTAAAAATTTCACTTAAAAACTCAGATGTTTGCTATTTCAAAATCAAACACGAAAATGACTGTTCACCAGAGATATAGAAAACGTTCCAGGTTTTTGGCTGAACTTTGGAAAATCATATCTCTTATTATACACATCCGTTTTGGGTGTTCTTTGGCTCGTTTTAAAGCTTAAGATGTCAACTATCTTCCATAAAAATTTCGTGCAAAAACTCAAACGTTTTCCATAGAAACAGAAGCTCGCAAGACCACTCTGTTTTCAGCTCGAAAAACAGAGGTATTTCATGTGCAGCAGCGAAAACCAAGGTGTAGAAGCCTCAAACTCAGAACCAATGTGTAAGAACTAGAAGGAGAAGACTTAAGGGACTCACCTTACAAGCTTGCACGCATGCTTGGCTCCTCCTCCCTCTTTGGTTTTCTCTCACGTTAACTTCCAGGCCCTCCCTCTCTACGTTTTTTTTTTCTTTTCCTTTTCCCGTTTCTATTTCTTTAGCTTTTCTAGGATGCTCTGGTCTGATAATATAAGGAGGAAGGGATGGTATGGGAACTCCATTGTTGCATGTACCATTGTAAAGCCGAAAGTATGCTGCGCTGGTGAGGGAGGTATGGGTGTTAGTGTTGTCGGCTTGTTTAAGCTAAAGGGAAGCAGAGGGTATGGAGATTCTTATCGTTGGGATTAGGAGGTATGGGTTCTGCATAATGGATGTCGGAGTATGCATGTGGGTTGCCGAAATCTCCTTCTATGTAAATGACGTAGTGATCTCCAGCTAATACCCTCCCTTGCTGTTGTTGTTGTTTTTTTTTTTTTTTTTTTTTTTAGCTTATGGACCCGAGAGATGAAGATAAAGAAATGAAATGGGTTTATTGCTTCTGTACGTTGGGCCAAGATGAAGATAATGGATCCCGAGTGTTTATATCCAAAATGCTCATGTCCAAATAATTCTACTTAAAATTTTCCATACAACATTTCTAATTTAAAATCCCAAAAATTTGGGATGTTACAATAATTCCCAATTACACTGCTTTTCTTTTCAACACGATAGCGTCGACAATCATGTCATTGCTACCCAAAATTATTTTCTTGTCTCATTTTCAAATTTTCAAACATGAAAAATTTTCCGTGGTTTCAGTACATTTCACAATCTGCACTATACCACAAAGTAATAGTGCTATAACATTTTTAAACTTAATCGCTGCCATCACAAATTCGTGAGAACATTTTTCACTGCCGGATCATTTTCAAAAACTTTTATTACCGGCACATATCTTTGAGGGAGCTAATTTATTTCACAAAATTTTACAATTGAGAGTACACACCATCATCTTAACCATTTGGTACAGTGAGCGCCTTACCCCAATCCTCGAATCCAGTCTCAACAGTACTATCAACAATGTGGGAGAACCTCCGCCCCTCTCTCAAGAGACCCAGTGTTCACACTGGCACATAAAGTAGCAACCCTATCTAGCGGAACTCAGTCCAGTCATAGACAGTCAGGTTTTACTAATCAAAACATACGCCCTAGGCGAAATGTTATGGATTGGGTGCGTTCACTGCTGGTGCGATTTCCATTTTCTCAAACCAAAATCCCTCCAAAACTTTTTGTTCAAAAAAAACATTTATCAAAGGCCAGCGATTTCAAACATTTTAAAACATCTAGCAAGACCCAGCAAACTGTGTACATCTACAACAGCTTCTGTCCTTCCAGTTTTGTACTGACTTTTCCACAACATAGTTAAAAACTCAATTTCAAACTTTGGGTTCTAACAAAAACCCCTTTATATAAGACAACATCTGTTCAAAATAACCATCACTGTGGTCTCAAATTCTGTTGAAAACATTTCATTTGAAAACTCTATTTCAAAAATCCACATGTGCGAACAAATCAATTTTAAAAATTTCAAATACAGCAAGTGTCTTGGCAAGTTCAAAAATTCAATTTTTTAAACCTTACTTAGGAATCAGACAACTAACATTAGAAGGTCATCACTAATTACACGTATTCGGACCTCTTTCCTTGGCTACTCAAACCATATGTATAATGCTTAGTTTGTTCTACTCATCTGGCTATTCCAAACTTTGCCCGTTATCCTCGGGTTTCACAAACTTTTTGGGACACTTCTCGTATTTGTTGTCTAACAACCGTGGGCTTCTGCTAGCTTATAAACACAATATGTGCTATATAGCACTGGAGCGACTCATGGCAATATACTAGATTACTGAAACCTTCGCTCTAAGGAACCTACTCGATGTGAGATTCATTATAATGTACATACCTTGAGAACCGATGCACTTGGTATCTCTACTTTATGGTTCGTTGTCACGGCGGCTCCACTCTACGGTTCGTCGTCACGGTGGCTCTGCTCTACGGCACATTACTCGGCGCTTCACTCAGTCTTCTCAGACCAGTCAGCTTTTCCGGTTAGCATCCTTGTAGGTAAACCTCCTAGATCAGAACTCCCCGTAGGTATCCTTCTCCGATTAAACTTTCCATAAGTAGCGCCAGTGATCGTCTTTGAATCGTTATAATGAGAACTCAAATCTTAACAGGTTCCTATCCTTTAGTAGTTTCATTATCTGTTGTCTCTATGTCTGCCATCTTATCTAGGGCCATTCTATTTGTAAACTTCCACTTTCTATTTAGCTCCAAGCATAATTCTTAACTCAATTTTCCCTATCGGGTAGCCACTTACTTTATAGGGAATCTATTAGCCACTAACATCTCTATGGTTCTTGGTCCCACCTTGAGACCATAACCTGGTGGCTACTGAGGTTTCCAGCTTTCGTATGGTTCTGTTAAGGAACTATCTCTTAGGTATTTGGAACCTAGGCAAAACTCACTCATATTTTCTCAGGGTTCCCACTCTCACAGGGGTCATAGTTCTGAGATTTCTCTCGCCTAAGCAATATTAACTTCATAATGTCTATTGATTCTTGGTACTAATATTGGTATACTTACTACTGGGTACCTACAACTCTCATAGGCACTAGTATGACATAACTGTCTCTCCAGAATTACTGGGTACTTTCTCTCTTCTGTCAATTGATCACCACCGTCAAGGACTTAATCAAAAGATCTTCGTCCCCGGAGCCACGCCCCTTTGCACGCATGGTGTCTGGCCTCTACAAGGTAGGGATTTTCTTCTCAGGGTACCTTAACAAGTTATTATTTTGACAAGGACATTAAATCGATAGGTTACTATCCAAGGGAAACCTAAACAGTAGGTTACTGTCTACCGGAAAACTTAAGTCGTACCGACTTCTCTGTACCACTTCCCTTGAAACTCTGAGTGGGGATTTAACTTAGATTCCGATTCCCATATCAAAAGTCTTAAAGTTTAACAACAGAAACCATATTCTGTGCCATCTACTCTATATCAAGGCCTCCCGAGCCTAACCCTTTTCCTTAGGATGTACGTCCTTTTTGTATCACAACACCAGTATTGTATCAGTACTTGTACTTGTTTTTTTTTTCGAAATACTTTTAAAACCATGGCTTAGAGCCTAACTTAGTTAGTCAAACCGATTGGCCAGGTAGGCGTCTATCATGGGAGCCTCACCGTGCTAGGGTGACTGATTGGCTGATCCACATAGACTCGGCCCTACCTTCGGCACCAATGGTTTACTGTAACTGAGTCGGGTTCATACCAGATAAAACACTTTTGAAAGCTTAGAACCTAACTCCGCTACTCAGACAATCCGACTAGGCAGGTGTATTTGTGGAAGGCTCGACGAATTCAAGGAAACTGATTACCAACCACAAAACCCCTTTCTAGATATCAGACTGTTTGGAGTAACTTAGTTAACTCTGTGCCAGGATGTCTGCTCTGATACCAAAATGTAACACCCCAACTTTTCTAAAGCATTTTCGAAATTATTTGATCAGAGTTCAAAATAATTTAACCAGAGTTGAGCAACGAAATGATTTTAAATACAAAGTAACTGATATTCAACCACTGTAGTGTACTGGTTTGTTGATACAAAGAGTTCGAAAGACTATACATATCTACAGGACTTTCTCCAGCTAGTCCTTCTGCCTGCTGCTTACCCTTGTTTCTGTTTCTGTTCACTCCGAAAATCCTGAAGCTACAGTAAGAGCTGAGGTTCAATACCCATTGAACCTCAGGTAACGGTTAACCTCATGCTTATGTATCAAATATGTATGACAGATATTCATGTCAAAACAGCAATAATCACATACATTATTCATATATTCACATAATAACATAACACAGCCACTGCAATATGCATGTTATTATAGTCTGCACTATTCACCAGTGCCACGGTGTACATCCGTGTCCTCAGCGCTAGGAAAACCATAACGGCGTTATCAAGACTATAACCCGTATCAAGTTGTATGTGTATGATCAATTTTCAAAAACAGAATTTCAGACTATCTATCACATATAAGCATACCATAAGCATCAGAGTTAAGGTTACAATACGCATCCGTACCTTCCTTCCACGTGAATAGTAAATTACTATTCATGTATACGGCACTATTCACGTATACGGCACTATTCACGTATCCCCAAACTTCCTTTGAATCTGACTCCGGAATCCTCGGATATCCTATAATATCATTTTTATCAGTGACCATTAATTTTCAGCATTTGCGGAAACTATGTTGGATATTCACTATTCATGTGAATAGTACCAGTAAAAATATTTTTACCGTGCCGGTAAATATTTTTTACTGTGCCAGTAAATAATATTTACTGTCCAAGGATAATTCTTTTCTGATGTGACAGATCAGACTAAGCTGCAGCCACAGAGCATACTCAGAAAAACTCTATCTGGCATTTCTACTATAATTACCAAAAGAAACTACCAAATATTAAGACTAGAGACCAAAGAACTTACCCTTGAAGTTCCTGCTCATTCTCTCCAGCTTCAAGAACTTTACTCTAAACTCTCTCTCTAACTCTAAGAATTCTCACTCTTCTCTTAAACTCAACTGTTGTTCTCTGAGTTTGGTGTGAAGAAAATGAAGAAATGAAGCCTCTATTTATAGTGAAAAAGCATGATACTATTCATACTTTATCAGGTCAGATTTTGGCCGTTGGATCTTGACTTTAAACATGGCTTCATCTCAACCGTCCAATCCATTTGCTTACGTCATCGATGACGTCATCAAGATGCTTACGTCATCGATGACGTCATCATGACGATGACACTTTCTTACTCTTTTGCATTTATCCTATAAAGATTCCCTGATCGGTGTTCTAATCGCGTTATATTAGAAATTCTCAAGAATCCGGAAGCACAGCCTTGAAGTTCTATTTTTCCTCTTTAGAAATATCTGGGTCAACTAAATTTTTGATCCTATTTAGGGTATTCCGTAACCTGCCGAAGATTTTAAGTCGGACACTGACGGTTACAGAAATTACTTCGGGTGACACCAACTTCTAGACAAAAATTCACTGATTCATAATATGTCCAGCTGTTTACTACTTAATTCAAGGAGTTTGAGTTATAATTTATTTCCTACAGATTCCACTATCTGTCCTGCTTCAAAATATCGGTTTCAACCTATCTCAATAATCATTCCGCCGATTACGGAAATGACTTTGGAGATAACCCACTCTGAGATAGAAATTCACTTGTTTATAATATACCCTTACTTTAAAAACCTAATTCACGGTTTATTGGAAATAATTTTATTTCTATTGTTTTCCAAAGTATAAGATATTATATTATAATAATATTATTATTGAGTGGGTCCCGCGCGCAAAATTTTTCAAACTTCACGGGTGTTGGCAGAGGGAAATAATTTGACGTGGGTCCCGCTTGAATAGTAAATACGTATTTTCAAATAGTGAATACGTATTTAGGAATAGTAAATACCGTATTTTTGAATAGTAAATACCGTATTTGTGAATAGTAAATACTTTTCATATTTCTCAAAATATCGATTAAATACCGTATTTATAAAAAGTGAATACGTATTTGTGAATAGTGAATACTATTCATGTACGTATTTGTGAATAGTAAACACTATTCATGTCCAATAAAATACTGATTCTAAATTCATTTTCAAAAATAGGGTCTAATAGTCCTCCAAAAATAGGCTAATTTTCTAGTCTTTAGGTCCAAAATTCAGGATGTTACATTCCTACAAGAAGATGTCTACATGGCTTAGCCTGAAGGCTTCATTGATCGAAATCATCCAACACATGTCTGTAAGTTAGTAAAAGCTATTTATGGTTTGAGACAAGCTCCTCGAGCTTGGTTTGATCGTTTGAGGTTAACTTTGCTAAATTGGGGATTTCGAAATCTGAGAAGTGATATATCCTTATTCTTGCTACAAACGTCTAATCTGACTATTTTTATACTTATCTATGTGAATGATATACTAGTTACTGGGAACAATTCTGAGTATGTGAACAAATTTGTGAAGAAGCTAAATTTAATCTTTTCCCTGAAAGACTTGGGACCGTTATACTATTTTTTGGGGCTGGAGGTTTATCGAGACAATATGGGAATCTATCTTAACCAGACTAAATACATTGTTGATATCCTTAAAAGGTGTGGCATGTCTAATTGTGCACCGGTTGTTACTCCAATGGTAACTAGACGTTTAATTGCCTCTAGCGATGGTGAATTATTGTCTAATCCTACTGAGTATAAGCGTGCCATAGGTTCTTTACAATACTTGACCACAACACGTTCAGACATTTCTTTTGCAGTAAATAAACTAAGTCAGTTTTTATCTCAGCCTAGGACTACTCATTTCCAAGTTGTGAAGCAGATTTTTAGGTATCTTAAGGGTACTTACAACCTAGGATTGCACATTAAGCCATTCAATAACCCTCAGCTGATTGCTTATACGGATGCTGATTGGGCCTGTGACTTGGATGATAGATGCTCTATGGCTGGTATGTGTGTTTTCCTGGGAACTAATCTAGTGTCCTGGTCTTCTAGAAAGCATAAAGTAGTTTCACGGTCAAGTACTGAGTCAGAATATAGATCACTTTCTGATGGGTCTGCTGAGCTTAAATGGTTGAATTCCGTACTGTCTGAAAAATGATTATTTATCAAGACTCCTTCAGTGATTTGGTGTGATAACTTAAGTGCCAAGTCTTTGGCTGCTAATCCTGTGTTGCATGCTCGGAGTAAGCACATTGAAGTTGATATACACTTTATTAAAGATTTGGTTTCCTCTGGTTTGATTGATATCAGATATATTCCTTCCTCAGATCAAATTGTTGATTGCTTTACCAAACCATTATCACAGTCGCAGTTTGAGTATTTTCGAGACAAACTCGGTTTGCTTGTCACACCCTCTCGTTTGAGGGGGAATGTTAGATTATAATCTATTTATAGTATAATTGTAATTGTAATTAATTGTAATCAATTTATAGTATAATTGTAATTGTAATAATTGTAATTGATTGTAATTAATGCCCTTGATTTCTGTACGATTGTAATATCTGAATATTCCTCTAGAATGATGTATTCTTCTTCTATTAATACAATACACTGGCCAGATGATTTATCTGTGCCTGCAGTCATTTGCTATTTCTGTATTTTACCCTAATTTCTATCTTCTTTTTATCACTGCTAGAAAAATGTGAAACAGCGACGGAATTTGCGACGGAAAATTTTCCGTCGCAAATTCACGGTATTTTGCAACGGAAATGTAATTCCGTCGCAAAATGAGGAAATTAGCGACGGAATCCAAATCCGTCGCTATATTTAGCGACGGAATTATATTCCGTCGCTAACTTAGCGACGGACTCAAAATCCGTCTCAAACTGGCGGCCAAAAAGGCCGCCAGTTTTTGAGTTAGCGACGGAATCCATATCCGTCGCTAAATTCCGTCGCTAACTTAGCGACGGATTCAAAATCCGTCGCAAACTGGCGGCCAAAAAGGCCTCCAGTTTTTGAGTTAGCGACGGAATTAAAATCCGTCGCTAAATATAGCGACGGATTTCAAAATCCGTCGCTAATTGTCAGCAAAAGCTGCTTGCTTTTTGCGACGAAAATCAAATTCCGTCGCAAAAAGTGATTTTTTCTTTTTCTCTTATTCTTCAATTCAGACGTTTTGGCAGGGGAGGCGTGAGAGTTTTCGCGATTTTGGGGAAATTCGTTGTCTCCAGCGTTCAGCCCTAGCTCTTCGTCTCTCCCTTTCGTGCTTGCCGTCGTTGCTCGGAGGATTGTCGCCGGCGTCTCACTCTCTCCGGTCAGCAGACTCGCCACCACTGCTGTTTTTTTTTGTTCTTTTTCTGTTTCCGTTTGGGGATTCTCGGCTATTTCGCTGTTCTGTTTTTTTTTTCCTTTTCTGATTTTCATCAATTCATCATTATCTTCAGGTCTTCGCTGCAATATACTTTAAAGCCTTTCGCCAACATACATCTCCACTGAGAAACTAACAGAGCAAGAAAATGAGGTAATGCGATTATCGACTATTTATTCTTGTATCATTTTCTTGAGAGTTTTGCGTATGATATATTCTCGTAGTGATCTCATAACTAACTTCAAAGTTAATTTCCAAAGAATTCGGTTATTTGATCATTCTTCAACTGAATTTTATTGCTGTTTAGGTATTTGAATCTTGAATTCAGTAGCGTATGTTCAAATAAAAAAACATAGTGATCATCTATATATATATATATAGCTTCTTGAATATGAATCTTTGGGATTTTCTGGCAGGCCAGAAGAACGGAAAATGCTGGAATCGCCGGCCAAAAAGACGGTAAGAAGAAGAGAAGAAGAAGAAATATTGAAGGAGGAACTAAACTCTGCGTTAAAGAAGGGAGATGACATAATGAACCAGGCTTAGAACTTGAAGAAATTGGATCTTGATGAAGCCGAATCAAATGATACTTCCCCTGGTGCTAAAAGAAGTAAAAAAGAATATAATTTTCAAAGAAAAATTAAAACAAAAATAAAAAATTGATTAAAATAAAAAAATATATAGTTTTTTTAAAAAAATTAATTAAATTTGCGACGGATTCTGAATCCGTCTCAAATTTTACTTTTGTGAATTTTGCGACGGAATCTGAATCCGTCGCAATTAGCGACGGAATTTAATTCTGTAGCAAATTGCGACGAATTCAAATTCCGTCGCTAATTGCGACGGAATCTGAAATTCCGTCGCAATTGCGACCACTTTTTTGCGACGGAAAAAATCCGTCGCAAATAAATTTAGCGACGGAATTTCAGGTTTTAGCGACAGATTTTTTCCGTCGCAAAAACCTTTTTTTCTTGTAGTATATCATTTTATATTTGAAAATTAAACAGATCATCAAGACCATGTACTTATTTAGATTAACAGTAAAAACTGATTTTTCACTGTGATTTACGATGTATATACACTACAAAAAAAAAAAGGTAAATTTATAGCGGTTCATTAGTAGCGGTTAAAATAAACTGCTACAAATATGCACATTTGTAGCGGTTTATACTGAAACCGCTACAAATTTGTGGCGGTATAGCGCTAATTCATGTACGACATTTGTAGCGGTTATCATAAACTAATCGCTACAAAATATGGCGCCAAGTTGGCGCCAAATTTGTGGCGGTTATTTTGTAGCGGTTTAGTTATACAAACCGCCACAAATATGGCGCCAATTTGGCGTCTTATGGCGCGCCATTTAGTAGCGGTTTAAAAATACTAATGAATTTTGTAGCGGTTTTGTAACCACTACAAAACGTAAAAAAACCGCTACAAATGTAAACCGCTACAAAAACTATCAGCATCAACCGCTACTAAGTGTATAATATTGAAATTTGAATATTTCGAATCCCACCAACGTTCATTAATTTGTAGCAGTTTTTAGTATAACCGCTACAAAATGTGATATTTTTAAATTTTTTTATTTTTTAAAAAATATCAATGAATTTTGTAGCGGTTTTGTAACCGCTACAAAACGTAAAAAAACCGCTACAAAGTGTATAATATTGAAATTTGAATATTTTGAATCCCGCCAATGTTCATTAATTTGTAACGGTTTTTAGTATTACAGCTACAAAATGTGATATTTTTTAATTTTTTTATTTTTAAAAAATATCAATGAATTTTGTAGCGGTTTTGTAACCGCTACAAAACATAAAAAAACCGCTACAAACGTGAACCGCTACAAAAACTGTGCATCAACCGCTACAAAGTGTATAATATTGAAATTTGAATATTTCGAATCCCATCAACATTCATTAATTTGTAACGGTTTTTAGTATTACCGCTACAAAATGCGATATTTTTAATTTTTTAAAAAAATATCAATGAATTTTTTAGCGGTTTTGTAACCGCTACAAAACGTAAAAAAATCGCTACAAACGTAAACCGCTACAAAAGCTGTCGCATCAACCGCTACAAAGTGTATAATATTGAAATTTGAATATTTTGAATCCCATCAATATTCATTAATTTGTACCGGTTTTTAGTATTACCGCTACAAAATGTGATATTTTTAAATTTCTTTTATTTTTTAAAAAATACCAATGAATTTTTGTAACAGTTTTGTAACCGCTACAAAACGGGAAAAAACCACTATAAACGTTAAACCGCTACAAAAACCGTCGCATCAACCGCTACAAACGTTGTTTCGTATATCCCTATAAATACCCCTACCACACCTCATTTCACACATTCTTAATCATTTTTTCCCACTCCTCTCTCGTTTTCTTTCATTTCTTCCCACTCCTTCCAAATTCTATGTTTTTAATGTTTTATTTTTTCCTTGTTATAATATTAATACTATTTTTTTTCCTTATCCAGAATTTTAAGAATATTTCCTCAATATTCCTTCTATCATCATCAACATTCTTTCCATAATCAAATATCATCTAATAGACAACATAATTTTTTTGCTCAGAGGTGGACAGCACAATAAATCCTTATTATCTACACATTTTCAGTATTATACCTACATAATATTTATACTTATCTAACTTGAGTTAATCATTTTTTTAAATATTAACTATTATCATTTAATTTATCACTTAAATAATAAAAATATTCAACAAAATATTGTAATAATGGACTCAAATTATGATTATTTTTTTTCATTTTGTAATATTTTGTAGCGGTTGTACAACCGCTACAAATTTTAATTCAAATTTAGTTTAAATATGTGGCGCAATTTATGGAAATTTATCCAATATTTGTAGCGGTTTTACAACCGCTACAAAATTTTGGCGCCATTTTTTAAAAAAATTCGTCATCTTGTAGCTGTAACTCAAAACCGCTACTAATTCAGTAGCGGTTTTATTATATGACTAAAACCGCTACAAAACATTTTGTTTCGGTGTATTTTGTAGCGGTTCTTTAAACCGCTACTAATGTCATTTGTAACGGTTTTTAGTGGTAAAAACCGTTACAAATACGTAATTTCAACCGTTACAAAATGTCTTTTTTTTTTTTTAGTGATATGAAGTAAACATGTGAGATTGATTTAATCTCAATTTATATGAACGTGTTTTTATAACACCAACTCGAACATGCATTATATTGCTATCCAAACTAAAACCAATGTAATTATATATGCCTTTAGGAGCAACACGTTACAATATGTTAGTAATATTATATATTCTTTATTTTAGCTGATAATTGACAATTGAGATGCACCCCCTTCTCTCTATATGTGTTGCTTTAATTTTAAAATGTTTTTAGAAATCAGACTTGGCAGGATCGTAAAGAAAAACACAATGAGGAGAATTGTTCACCATATATGTGTATATATATATATAAGTTGAACCACCTTCATGCATTTTATACATAATAAATTAAATAAGGGAAAAACATTTCTCATGTTGTAGGAGAAATATTTTCTCATGTCTATGCGGGTCCCACCATTTTATGTGTGTGTAGGAATCTTCTTTTTCTCATGCAACATGAGAAAAGTAAACCCCAATAAATAATTATAAACAGGATATAAAAGCAGCTGCAAATCCAGCCTTTTATGTTTAAATTTCATTCTGATTTCCTTTCTTGGTAATCAGAAAAAGCTAATCATTGGTGACATTTGTTTATTTTGAGATAATTAATGATAAGGTTTAACAGACATGTGCTACTTATTTATGTTATCCAACCAAAGATAACATATATAAATTCAAATCGAACAAATTTCATGGCCTGAAATTGTACCACATGCAGACTTCGAAACACAATCCATTTTTTAAACTCTCCAATATACTTCATCCGTCCTAATTTTAAGAGCTAATTAGACTTTTTTGAAGAGATTAAGGAAGCTAATTAAATTATTTAAAATATTTTTATTTTTATTTTTTTCTTTAAACTTATTGGTTTGACTAATAAACTGGAGTAATATATAACATAAGAATATTTAACATATGAAATGATTAAGTAACTTATTTAGCTTCTTTAATCTCTCCAAAGAAAGTCAACTAGCTCTTATAATTAGGACCGGGGGTAGTATATAATAACCGCATTGACAACAATTGTAGAAGGCACGAAGTCGTCTTCAATCGTGTCCCAGTTGCCATTAAAAAAAAAAAAAGGAATACACTAATAACTATTTTCAAATATAATACTGGAAGCTAACTATAATATGCAGAATTCGAAATTAGGGTATTATATAATTATACAGGGACTGGATGGGGCTGAATAGGAATATCTTTGATTTATTACAACACCAATTTGTAAAGGCAAGGATTGATCTCAATTGGATCATTATACCCAAAAAAAATTCATCATACAAAGAAAAGGACAAGCTTCTCTATCTCTCTATTTTCTCCAAATATCAATTTCAATATATTACCATCATTAACAATTCAATATAAAATAAATATATATATCTCAGCAATATAACATACTAACATTGATTCAAAAAACAATCATGTTGTTCTGACTAAAATGAGTTGAATTTATTTACTAGTTTCATAAAATAAAAAATAATAATAATAATTCATATATGTGAAAAAATAACTTAAAACAAGAGCATTCTTTCATGTGGTATTAATATAAGACATATTTAAGGAATTGATCTTAGTCATAAATATAAACCAAAATTTTTTTTATTTGTCAATTTTTTTCCAAATTTACCCCTTATTGATACTTCCTCAACAATAATCAAGGATGAGATGAGATGAGAGGATTACGGAAGGTGACTAGGGTGTTTAAGAAAATACATATTATATTAACTAACTAAACCAACTTTCTTATTTTAATCAAATTAGATAAATATGGGATACTATTTTACTGATTAAATAATTTAATTACATAAATGATTAATACTGAATTAAATATATTATTTTATTTACCCACTAACCAGCTGGCAGCATGTTAATGACAAATGCTCTTGATGCAATACTGAAGGCTATTTATCCAATAATGCTTTTACCGGATTGATTATTTGTTTGCTCAGCATTGATAATTTTTATAAGGTCCTATTGATTGCTTCCATGAGACAGATGAAATTGGTTAAAAGGAGTATAAAAACTTGTTACAACTTTTTAAAGTTATGACTTGATTGATTGGTAGAGTAGTTAGATGATGTAAAAATTCCATCAATTAAGTTAAGAAAAAAAGACATAATAATTAATATTTTTATTAAACACGATTCATAAATAATTTACAACAGTTTAATAAACGATCTTAATTATATTAAGAACTAATGAGTAATATGTGATAAATAGGATCGAAGAGAGACTAACAATTGAAGATAAACAAAAAAGAATAAGAAAATATTGATGATGGAGGTGGTGGAAGAAGGTAGGGGTCAACACTTGAGTTTCCAATAAGAACATGAACATGAAATCTAGTGCTAGTTACTGTAACTGTGCGTGGATTTATTAGGAGACGAGTAGCATAAAAACATGGGCCAATGAGAAGCCATCTTTTCAACTCACAATCCAATCAGACATGATTTTTTTATAAAATAAAATTAATTTAATTATATGAATTTAATTTAATTTGAGAAATAATAAGATGTCCTTTTAAAACCCCTAGCCGCCCAGAATAGGCACCTCAAATTGCTCTCCTTGTCTGCCTCCCCCTTGCAAATATCTCTATCAAAAAACACACACTCACACAAAACGCCATCGCCCACACCACCAACAACAACACAACCTCTCCCTGAAACAAAGAAAGAAAAACAATCCCATAACAACAATTACAGTTCCTCCCAGTTCCCACCTATCTTCCATCTTTGTTCTTCATCCATCAACGACAACATTAATGAACACGATCCAATTCCTCCTTCTCTCACTATTTCATTTCACCCTTTTCACCTGATCCTCCTCGTTTCTCTCGCAACGTACCCTAAAAGCTTCTCATCAGAGTTGAGACGTTGAACCATGTCTTCGGATGAGTCTCTAAGATCTCTATCTATGGACTATCTCAACCTCCTCATCAACGGTCAGGCCTTCAGTGACGTCACTTTCAGCGTGGAGGGTCGCCTGGTTCCCGCCCACCGCTGCATCCTGGCGGCTCGAAGCCTCTTCTTCAGGAAATTCTTCTGCGGTCCGGACACGCCCTCCGGCCTGGACCTCATGGGCTCGGGCTCGCGGGTCAACTCGGCCACATCTCCGTCGTCCAGACCCGGGGTTATTTCGGTGAACTCGGTGGGCTATGAAGTGTTCCTGCTTCTGCTTCAGTTCTTGTACAGTGGCCAAGTCTCAGTTGTGCCTCAGAAGCACGAGCCCAGGCCTAATTGCGGCGAAAGGGGCTGCTGGCACACGCATTGCACCTCCGCCGTTGATCTCGCCCTTGATACTCTCGCTGCCGCTAGATCCTTTGGCGTTGAGCAGCTCGCATTGCTCACTCAGGTTTTTTTTGTTTTTCCCCTCCTTTTCTCTGCTTGCTTCTGTCATCTCCATCTCTGAATAGTATTGACCAGCCCAGTCTTACTGTTACATGTCTTCTTGTGTTGGTCTTCAATTACTGAGGTGGCCTCTGGCTTTCTGACTAGTGCAAGGGGTTAATTTTTCCCTTTGAGCTCCCTTATTCTAAGTATTTCTCAGTAATCGCTATTATCTTATGGTGAAGCGAGTGAGATTTGGTTTTTCCAATCATCCCATGTTTAGTATAGCAGTAACTTGTTTATTTATGTTTCATGATTTGGCTCTTATTCCACCTAATTTTGTTTCTGATTGTTACTCAGGAATTGAATATAATGGCCCATCCATTCCTTGTCAACAACTCTGTCCTTTTGTCTCTTTTCACCACGCGCGCACACACAGTTTTTCGCTCTTCAGAGCATCGTTCTTTTTTTTGGGTTACTTCTGGGTAGATGTGACAGTGGCTTGATTTTATGTAACATGTATTGTTTTCCCAGCAACGGGAGATGCATCTCCCACAAACAGTTTCTAAATTTAGAAGAATTATGGAGTCTTGGCTTCCACTGTTTGTACGCCAAATATTTCCCAAACATGCTCACTTTCCTCAATTGGGGTTTGGAGGGGAAAAGTGAACAAGCCCGCGATAACAAAAGCGTTGGCTCAAAAAACGTAAAATTAGCAGACAAACCTATCCACTTTGTTTCTCTTCAATCAATTCGTGGACTTGTCTTACACGAAATCTGAAATTCCCTTAATCATTCCGCTTTTTTCTTGTTGTTTGTTGGTTGGCAGAAACAATTGGCCAGCATGGTAGAGAAGGCCTCCATTGAAGATGTGATGAAAGTGCTTCTAGCTTCAAGAAAGCAAGACATGCACCAACTTTGGACTACTTGTTCGCACCTCGTTGCCAAGTCTGGTCTCCCTCCTGAAGTCCTCACCAAACACCTTCCCATCGATGTTGTTGCTAAAATAGAAGAGCTTCGCCTCAAAACGTCCCTCGTCCGTCGCTCCCTGATCCCTCCGCACCACCACCACGACCATATCACCGCCACAGCAGATCTCGAGGACCAGAAAATCCGCCGAATGAGAAGAGCACTTGACTCCTCGGATGTTGAACTCGTGAAGCTCATGGTTATGGGAGAAGGTTTAAATCTAGACGAAGCATTGGCCTTACACTACGCTGTAGAGAATTGCAGCCGTGAAGTCGTTAAGGCCTTGCTCGAGCTCGGTGCAGCCGATGTCAACTACCCCGCCGGACCCGCTGGCAAAACCCCTCTCCACCTTGCCGCAGAGATGGTGTCACCGGACATGGTGGCTGTCCTCCTTGACCACCACGCGGACCCGAACGTCCGGACCGTCGACGGGGTAACCCCTCTTGACATCTTGAGAACCCTAACTTCTGATTTTCTGTTCAAAGGAGCTGTCCCTGGGCTTGCTCATATTGAACCTAACAAATTAAGGTTGTGTTTGGAGCTGGTTCAATCCGCGGCTCTTGTACTGTCACGTGAGGAAGGCAATGCGAATCCTCCTTCTTCAACTGCCATTTATCCTCCAATGAACGAAGACCATAATAGCAGCAGTAGCAATAGCAATATCGCGAACCTTAATCTGGACGCAAGACTAGTTTACCTGAATCTGGGTGCAGCACAAATGGGTTCGAGATTGGACGGCGACGAAGATAGCAGCCACAGTAGCCATCAGAACCGTCATGGCTCTCAAGGTGGATCACGTGACCAAACAATGTACCACCATTCTCATCATGACTATAATTAAGCTTAATTATATAAATCTACTGATGATGATACATATATAAAAAGAAATATTTGAAATTGCACATGGATGATTAATTGAAAGGAGACGAGCTAGTAGGAGCAAGTTGGCTTGTGGAAAAGAGCACTACCATTCTATGGATGGATAATATTGACAATATAAATTTCCTTTTTTAAAAAAAAAATCTGTCATCACTTGAAAATATGTCTTTAGTAGACGTACGTACTGGTCTTTTGCTTTAGTTTTATTTTTTGGATCTATGGGACGTTTGGGCGTATGTTTTGGTGTATTTTGTAGGAGGCATTTAAGGGGTCAGCAATTGAAGTTGAGTTTCATAGGAGATTTATGGGATCAGAGTCAGAGAGACAGGCCAGGAGAATCTGACGCGTTTATGGTGTAAGAGAAAAGGGTGTGCATGAAGGAGACGCAGGTCAATCTTTTCAAACCTCTCTCCCTTTCACCTGTCAACTCTCCTTCATTTGTAGTACTATTATTTACTTCCCATCCCTTAGCTAATATTACGGCCCTTTATTTATTATTTTGTTTCCCTTTTTAATTATTTCTTGTCCTCCCACCTTCTCATTAATTACCCCTTTTATTATTATATTATTATTTATATCAACAGCTAACCTACATTTTTGGGATCATTTTGTCACTCCCTTTTGGGTTTAATTTACATGGGGCTTGTTCGAATATGGTTTTCCCTTCACACGTACTCTAATCAAGCAAGAGCTAGCTGTCCATTATTCTGTTCCCACCTATAATGTCATGTTTTTCCCCTTCAGGCATTGTGTAGGCCTTTGGAGAAATTCAATGGCTTTGAAGGTGATTATTTTAATAAAATAATGTGGCATGTGGACAAGTTGATTGGTTGACGTACGGTTGTCTTACATTATATGTGCAACAATGAGTGTGATTACACAATAGCTAGCAACTTGAAATATTGCAACTTTCTCCTTCGAAGCAACCTCTTTTTGTCCACTTGGCCTTGCCTTTTTGAGCTAAAGGCTTCTTCCAAAAAAAACCTCCAGCTAAGAGCATATATAATTACATCATGTTGCTTGATCATTTCTTTATTACTTTTGTTTTATGTCTAAGTTATATTAGATGAATTGGTTATTCAAGATTATTGCAGACTTTATTTTCCTGCGTCTACGTACGTGTTATTCCAGGATTTGAACTGCATACAACAAACGTGGAACTAGCATCCGAGGCCTTCAAATATATTTTTTATGGTGATCCTTAAACTACCATTATATATATATGTGTGTGTGTTACATAATTAGCTACTTAGGAAATATCTATGCGTGTGCGCGCGCTTTTGGAAAAAAATGTAGCCTTCAACTCTGATCAAACTTCTTCTACTTCACCACTACATACCCAATTCAGTCCTTAAAATTTGAAGAATCTACAAATTTTTTAGCACCAAATGTATATGTGTGAGTTTCCTCTTTTTTTTTCAGTGACTCTCCATATCTGTGTCTTTTATTCTTCATCCCCTTGGTACTTACTATATAACTACTGCATTTAACATGCAGCGACATATTCTGCTAGTCGTTTTACCTAGTAAACCCGACTAGATATGGACTTGACCCTGAGATTCATAATTTATGGTAGTTGCATAATCTAGCAGACATTAACAATGTTGATGATAAGTGTCTAGTCATTGGGATCTGAAATCTATATATCAATATAAATAATCATATGAGTTTTAGGAGTAACCCTAGCTAGGAGGAGATGGGATGGTGAAACTCATCAATAATGGAAAGCACATGATTATATCATTCAAATGTAGCTCTTTCTTTCAATTTCAAAAGCCTGTCTTTTTCAGCCTCTATTTTTAATCTGTCTGTTGCTCATACAGTTGTGGAATATATATGTTCTCTCTGGTCTTGCACATACTTGATTAGAAACTGGACCTCATTATTCAATGAGAAGGACTTCCTATTGTCCATGAATTCTATAAGGTCATGATTCTTTCTAGCGACCTGTTATATGCATATTATATATTTTATTCCATGATTAACGATAGGTACAGATGAAAGATGATCAATAATGGATACATTTGGTCAATATCGCCATTAATGGAAGTTTCTATAGCACACCCCCTTACCGTGCATAGCTAGATCTTTTGTGCATAATTGTACTTTCTTTTATAATTTTAGTATCTCTCTTGTTCATTATTGAATGCTTGCAATTATTGTTTAGAATATATATATATATATATATACTGTGATCTGTGCAGTTTAAATTTCCAACTTTAGTAGATAATGATTCAATCAAATGAGCATTAAATTGAATAGTGGTATTACTTTCATATAAGCCTAAAATTTAAAAGACTCTTAATGGTGATCGATGGTAACTTTGTCCTTGCTGGTCACCCAAAGTGATAACATAAATTGAAAGCTTATATGTAAATGAAAATAATTTTAGATCCCACTTTTTTACGTTTGCCCTTTTTCTTGCCAAAGTTAAAGATGTGGTTCTCCCTCCTCCGCATCCTCTCTATTATCCTCTCTTTCAATAATTCTCCATTAATTTATCTTGCTTGGCCCATGCTGACGTGTGATTGCTAGCAAGCATTTAGATTATTACCCTCTTTACTTATGCTTTTATTTTCGAGTTAGGTTCAGAGCGGTCTTAAATTCATGATGTCATTTACTTTCTTGACCTTTTACCCCCCTCCCCCAATTTTTTAGCCTACCACGCTTATGAAAACTCTAGATTAAAACTCAGTTCACTCAAGTTGGTCTCTACCTCCATATCAGATCTCATCTCTGCCAACAAATCAAACAAAATTTATAATAGAATAAAGCTATTGTGAGGAATGCAATTTATTATTGGATTTTTCCCCAATTTAGGGGTGTAAGTGTAGAGCATGTATTAATATTATTTCTTGAATGTGGTTTGGTTATGGCACCATTAGTAGCAGTATAGTAGTAGTATGCATATTTTTGCATACCTTGGAATGACCTCATAAATTGTTTCATATGATACTCCACCCGGTCTTCAATGTAAAATATATTTACTTACTTTGATTATATTAAAGAAATTAATTGAGTTAGTTAATATAACATATTTTTTCTAAAATACCCTAATCATATTTCTTGATTCCTTCCATATCTGTTTCATTTAATTATTGTTGGAAGAGAATTAATAAGGGTGAATTAAGAAAATATTGACAAATATAAATTTAGAACCAAGATACCAAGATCAACTCCTTATTAGGCCGTTTTACCTGATTTATTAAGGAATGAAGGGAGTGGGATTTATTATTAATGCGCTGGCCAGAACTTGAGCTCTTCACGGATATTTAAGTCTACTAAGTCTAAATTTTCTATTCTTGTAATTTTCCATTTTCAATCTGATATTCATTTTAAAAGTTATTGGATTCTAAGGAAAACTTCTTCATTATCAAGATGAACATATACATATATATATACAAAATGAATTTATTTAAATATTCGAAAATCAAATGCCTAATTATAACATAAAATGCAAGAATTAAAGAATTCAAAAGTTAACACATATTAGACACAATTCCTTATAATTTTGACTTTGCAATTATATATATACGCGTATTCTGTATTCATACACAGGATTAACCGTAAAACAACGAAACTTTTAAACAGCAAATGATTGCTTTTATTTACGTGAAGTTTCCTAGTATTCAGTTTGAGTAACGTTATCACATTCCATTTCTATTGTCTTTTTGTTTTTAAGATGCGCTTGAGACTTTCAAGGGGACAATTCCCCCCCGCCCCCTGGGTTAATATACAACTAAATTTCCTTTTCCTGTAATATAGCTTTACTTGCTTGATATTGCATAAAGCTATAACAAAAGTATACAGAACATTAAAGGAGGAAGAACAAAGAAATTGCATTGCTTGTGTATCATTATCTCAGTGTTTTTATGCAGTAAAGGACAACCTTTTTTTTCAAAAAAAAAAAAACTGATAACAAAAACTACTACAAATTAAATAAGATTTGGAGGGTCATTGAGGGTATGATAATGTAAGACATATATATATATTAGGTTATTGATCTGTGTAGTATGTGATGGCCACTGTATAGTGAATGGGTTGCTTTTGGCACGTCATCTGTCCAATTTTAGTCGTTGAACTGAGTTTAACTGCACAATTAGCACATTAAACACATGATCGTTAATAAAATAATATAGAGAAAGCTATATTCGATCACTGGGAATTCAACATCAAACCAATCTGAATTCCTAGCTTGTCTATATATGTTGTGGACACTTCATGCATCAGTCATCTTATATATATATCTCTCTTTGCCTCCACATATATTGTTTTTCCTTTTCATCCCCAACCACTTGCGTATATATGCCTTATTGCCATGCTGCTTTTTGATTCTCAATCTCAACTTTTTATTTAAAAATAATACTGCACGCATATTTTTTATTTATTATGCCGATATCTAAGTTTTGATTAATTGAAAATATATTCTTATGCCTCAAAATATTGAAAAAAAAGAAAGAAAGAAAGAAAGAAAGAAAGAAGCAGTAAAGCATTGGATCGCGGTGCATCGCTTTGTACTGCCCAATCTTTATTCACGAATATATATATATATATATATATATATATATATATATATATATATATATATAAACTATATCATATCCTAAATGCAAGACCTACTTTATAAATTACAAAATAGATACTAAATCCAATACCTAAAGTAAGACCGGGTTGATTAATCTGAAGATATTAAGAAAATTAAATAAATTATTTTATTATAGGATATTGTAAAACAGTCATTACTGAGGGTAGTTTTAGTAATTTGTATGTTATAGTTAGTAGATATGATGAGATCTATTCATCTTATATATATGTGCATTGACATGTGAGTTTCCTTGAATCTAAATTTCCTTTCAAAGAAACTAACCCATACCCATATGACTTAAGTGAAGACTACAAGGAATTTCAGCATATGTTTCGGTTTGATTTTGATTTTTTAACACATAATGCTCACAAGCCAGCCGATGGCAATCTCCAGAATGGAACCACAACAAATTCAAGGCTAGCTGATGGAAATGTCCAGACTGGAACCTTAACAAATTCAAGGTGGGAATTGTCCATCAATCTGTCTAAAAGCTGAAACATCCACTGAGGTATTATGCAAACCCGTTAGAGAAAGACAGGCACCAATTTGGTGAAAAGACTATATCTATTCTCTAGTGCGGGCTAAGCAAGATAAATGTCTTTATAGCATTCATAAATATATTTCCTATGATCACATATCTTCATCTCATATATGCCTTCTGCATTCCATTGATTTTATGCATGAACTTGAAAAAAATGCCATAAAGGATCAACGTTGGATAGACGCCATGAATAATGAGATTAAAGCCTTAGAAGATAATGGAACTTGGACTATTGTACCTTTACCTAAAGGAAAAAGGACTATAGGATGTAAATGGGTATATAAGATTAAATATCATTCGAATGGAACCATAGATAAATTTAAAGCTAGATCAGTTGCTAAAGGATATAGTTAGAGAGAAGGTATAGATTATTATTGAAATCTTTTCTCTTGCTAAAATGTTAACTGTTAGACTTGTCCTCAAATTGGCAGCAATGTATGCATGGGAATTACATCAAATGGATGTATGTAATGTTTTTTTTAGAACGAGATTTAGATGAATAATTGTACACGAGGATTCCCCAAGGTTTTGAAAGTATGGAGGAGCAATTGGTATGTAAATTAACAAAATCTTTGTATGGTTTAAAATAAGCTTCAAGGTAATGGAATCACAAGCTTTTAAGGGCTTTGATTCATACTGGATCTAGACAAAGTGAGCATGATTACTCTGTTTTCATTAGAAATTTTGATGCGATGGTGTTGTTCTAATACTTGTTTATGTTGATGACTTGATGGTAACTAGAAGTAGTGTAAAAGGGATAGATGAAACCAAATCCTTTCTGCATAATAATTTTAAAATTAAGGATCTTGGTTTTATGAAATATTTTCTAGGAATAGAAGTATCTAGATCACAAGAAGGGATTGTTTTATGTTAAAGAAAGTATGTTTTGGATATTCTGGCTGAAACAGAGATAAATGGTTGCAAACCGCTTACATTTCCCTTGGCACAAAATTAGAAACTAATGCAGGAAGGAATATTGTGGATGATTTGTTGCCAAATCCAGAACGTTATAGAAAATTGATTGATAAGTTGATCTATTTAATTATGACACGTCTTGATATATCCTTTTCTGTTCAACTTTTAAGCCAACTCATGCAAATGACAACAAAGGAGCACATAGCTACAGCTTTGAGTGTGCTAAGATATTTTAAAGCAACACCTAGACTTGGAGTGTTGCTAAGTTCAGCAGGAGACCTTGATCTTAAATACTTATGTGACTCTGATTAGGCAGCATGCGCTATCACAAGAAGATTCGTTAGTGCTTACTTGATAAAGTTTGGGGGATCTCTGGTACTACGGAAAACTAAGAAGCAACCTACAGTTTCAAAATCCTCAACAGAAGCAAAATATAGGGCTTTGAGTATGGTTGTATCGAAAATTGTATGAACATTAGGAATGATCAAAGATTTAAAAATTAGCCATCACAGTCATCCTATAAGAGTTTACTATGATAATATGGCGGCAATTCACATCACCAATAATCCTGTATTTCATGAAAGAACCAAGCACATTAAAGTGGATTGTCACTTTGTGAGGGAAAAGTTGAAGAAAGATTTAAGGGTTAAAGGCCATTTTTGCTACGGAAGTTTCCCAAATGGAGCGCCCAGCACCCGAAAGTTTTTTGGGTACCAAATTTGCCCTGGAAGTATGAAAAAGGTAGCAAATTTGCCCCGGGAGTATGAAAAAGGTAGCAAATTTGCCCATCCGTTAATTTTGACCGTTAAGTTTGACTAACTGTCCACGTGGCATGCCACCTCATACACGTGGCATGCCACCTCATCAACCAATAAAAGTTAAATATCATTTTTGCCCTGGAAATTTTCATTCAGGAGCAATTTTGCCCCGGAAGTTTTCATTGAGGAGCAATTTTGCCCCGGAAGTTTACAAAAGTAGCAATTTTGCCCTTCTTTCTTCCAATATTAAATTTGACTATTAAATCAATCAAAGACCACACATGTCATGCCTTGAAAAAGTCGAACTTGGAGTAAGAGAAGGAGATCCTTGAGATGTTGAGCTCAAAGTAATCAGAATTTGTGAAGCCGAACTGGTCACAGAAAGCATCACTTATGATCTAAGCAAATAATCAGCCTATACAAATTGCAGAGCCAGCCTAATTAAGCCCGAGGCCCTCCAGGGCCGACCCTACAGGTCCAACTTCAAATTTCTCGCTTATTTTTCAAGGCCGAGCCCTGCAGGGCCAACTTGATTAAGCCCGAGGCCCTCCAAGGCCGACCCTGCAGGTCCAACTTCAAATTTTTGGCTTATTTTTCAAGGGCGAGCCTTGCAGTGCCAGCCTGATTAAGCCCGAGGCCCTCCAGGGTCGTCCTTGCAAGTCCAACTTCAAATTTCTGGCTTATTTTTCAAGCCCGAGCCCTGTAAGGCCAGGGCTTAAACGGGTCCGGTCCGATTTCCCGGCTCTAGTCCCTGTGACCAGTTCGGCTTCACAAATTCTGACTGCCTTGAGCTCAACATCTCAAGGATCTCCTTCTCTGACTCCAAGTTCCACCTTTTCAAGGCATGACATGTGTGGTCTTTGACTGATTTAATAGTCAAATTTAAAAGAAGGGCAAAATTGCTATTTTTGTAAACTTCCGGGGCAAAATTGCTCCTCAATGAAAACTTCCGGGGCAAAATTGCTCCTTAATGAAAACTTCCAGGGCAAAAATGATACTTTTGATTGATGAGGTGGCATGCCACATGTGATGACGTGGTATCTACGTGGACTTCCGTCACTTTTGGGTAAATTTGATACATTTTCATTACTTCCGGGGCAAATTTGATACCCGAAAAACTTCCGGGTGCTGGACGCTTCATTTGGGAAACTTCCATGGCAAATTTGATATTTAACCCAAGATTTAATTGATCTAAAGCATATTAAGTCTGAAGATCAAAAAGCAAATCTATTGACTAAGGCTTTGAGGAAAGAGATTCATCAAAGGTTGTTATTCAAGTTGTCTGTTGTGAATATGTTTCAACCTCCAGCTTTAGGGGGGTGTAAAACAGTTATTACTGAGGGTTAGTTTAGTAATTAGCATCTTATAGTTAGTAGATATGATGAGGTTTATTCATCTTATATATTAGTAGATATGAAGAGGTTTGTTCATCTTATATATATGTATCGTGTACTCATTATGTGTGTATCAAGATATTTTCTTCATGATAAAGATAGATTTTTCTCACGAAATCAATATGCATTGGGTCCCTATCCTTTTACTTCATAGATATATTACATGATATCTTTACAATTACTTATGCGTATCACTAGAATACATATTAGTTTATTAGTAAGGCAAATAAGATTAGAAAACAATAATAAATATAAATATTTTAAAATGATTTATTTAACTTTATTAATTTCTTTATATTAGTCAA
Source organism: Acacia crassicarpa (assembly GCA_034222035.1). Lineage (NCBI taxonomy): Eukaryota > Viridiplantae > Streptophyta > Magnoliopsida > Fabales > Fabaceae > Acacia > Acacia crassicarpa. The sequence goes on along the minus strand of JAWXYG010000002.1, from coordinate 62,610,973 downwards.
CTAAGCTTTATATTAAAAACCAGAGAATGTAGTATTATATTAAGAATCGAAGAAGTATTTTTTTTTTTTGGGTATAAAAATCGTTACACAAATAATTAATAATAACATATGCAAGCCCACTGTTAACTGAAGTGCAGAAATGTGCTGCTGTAAATTTTGCTCAGAAGCATCTCCTCACGTACGTGATGAATCTGATTAATTTATAATCACATTTTTCTCTTCTGCATTACTACAAAGGCCATTTTTACGTAATATAAGGCAACGGGAATCACCAACACACGCCAAAAGAGGAACACCTAACATACATTAAAAATTGGCATCAACGTCAAATTAACTTTAGAATATAGATTCTACCCTGATTGTTATACGACACTCGACCGACCTGGACTCGGAATTTGTGCTGTGTCTTCTCGACTACCCAGAATTACGTTCTTGGACATTGAAACCGGGGGCCTACTTTATAGTGTAACAAATTGGCTCTCTCATGACTCAACCAAGATTCTCTCTAGTGCCATGGGAACAAAATGATACTACCTAAATTTCCTAATATAAAACCGACCAATTGACTAATGTTAGGAATATTAAGAAAGTCAAATAAAGGGAAAATTACTAAAAAAATAATTTTAAAAATGCTACAGGAAAAAAATATATTCTGAATATTCATAATATGTGTAAGGGTTTGATTTGTCTCTTTTAAAATTAAATAGAAATTACTGAAATGTTACTGAGTTTAAAAAATTTGCTCCTATTTTTTATAAGAGTTTAATTAGTTCAGATAATGTTTTAATACAAGGTTATTAAACCTAGACCAGCGACCGAGGTATTGGGTCAAGGGTCAGTGGGCATATTGGAGCTAACCTAGAGCTAAACTGGTGAAGACTTCAGAGTTATAAATATGAAATTGTAAACAATTTTTTTTTAAAAAAAAAATCTACTAAAAAAACGGTGAACTGGGTTTAACAGGGTATAATAAAATTTTCACAAATTCCAATTCAAAATTCACCACTTGCTATAATGACAAGGTATTGATTCTTTTTTCTGATTTTACAAGTTTAAATAAAGTTCTCACAAATTTCAATTCAAAATTCTCCACTTACTTCAATGACAAGGTATTGATTCACACATGTGATAGAGATTTAACAAGTTCAGATAAGATTTTAACAAGTTTTGACAAGATTTTCACAAATTCCAATTAAAAAATCACCACTTGCAATAAAAAATGGCAAGATATTAATTCCCACTATTGATAAGAGCTTCACAAATTCAAATAAAGTTATAATAATCTTATCTAATAGCAAGTAGTGATTTTTAAATTTGAATTTGTGAAAATCTTATCAAAAGTTGTCAAAATCTTATATGAACTTATTAAACTCTTATAAAAATTGGGAACACATTTTTTAAATTCATAAGAACGTGTTTGCCATTTCTATTTAATTATCAAAAGGATAAATCAAACCTTCACACCTCTATAGTATTAGAAATATGCACACACCTTTTTGTCATTTAGCACTCTTAAAGTTCTTTTTCAAAGATTCCCCCTTAAATAAATTACTAAATTATGATGTATTTTACATGATCTATTTAGAATACTTATGTGTAAGATTACCTTATATATCAATTTATAAGTCAGATAAATTAATTTTTTTAAAAAATGATAAATATAAATATCTTTGAAATAACTCGTCCAGCTTCCTTAATTTTCCCAAATTAATCAACTGAATCTTGTATTAAAGACTGAATGTAATATTTTTCTCAGACGAACAGTGAGTTTCATCTTATTAACAGTGCAGATTAATTAGGGAGAAGAACCCCGATTACACAAAGTAATTTTTAAATTTGTAGAAGATAATAAAAAAATTTCTTAACTAAAAAGAGTAAAAATACAATTAAATAATTAAATAAATAGAAATATATTTTAAGCATTAAAAATTCTTTTATTATACCAAAACGAGTCCCAAGAATCAAATCAGCTCTGAACTGCACATACGAGAGGTCGCTGACATCAAGTATACCTGCCGACAGAATAATATAATCTGAAGAGTAAGTAACTGCCCCAGAAACACGCGATCAGACCCAACTCTGAAATCCGTGTGCAGCTCACCACCTTACGTGCAGAGACCAAGCTCTTTAATCACTACAGACAGAGATATTAAATACGTCATGTCAAGAAATTTGTTTAATAAGAGCCATTAAAATGACATTCCCTCTCATTAACGTAATATACAAAATATGAGAAGTCCTGCAAGTTACTCAAATTATGATACATAATGAAATGGAAATGCACCATGAAAAGTACACGTAATTGATGCAAACAGATAGGCGTTGGACGTGAAGACACCTGCATAATTGAATTAGACTTAGCACTGTTAATGACGTTACGTCAAACTAATCCAAAATATATTCCATTTCTTTCATAAACTCTCTCAAGCTTCACCAATAAGATTCCAACACCTTTCTTAATTTTCAACCAATCCATCAGAGCGCAAAACCAATCATGAAGTGAGAGACATGTTTCATATTTACAAAAGATGAGGATATGTTCTTCACAAAAAGTAAATTCCCTTCTCAGTGGGTTTCATACGCAAATGTGTGTCAAACCAGAGAATAACGCGTCTATTATACAATTGAATATTGCCATTAAGTTTACTTTATTCCTCTCTAGCCAGAGAAAGAAAGCATCAGATTACCAGAAAAGGCTATTTGAAGCTGAACTCTAGAGAATTTAAAAAGGAAAGAATGATAAGAATAACCACTCCAGATGCTAAGGTATGTTCACATGAACCCGAGAGGAGTGATTAACCAGCCGACCTCCAAAAGATAAGGCTACCTTTGGAATTTCTTACTCTAGAAGTTACCGAAGGGAAGTAGCCAATTAAAACAGGCAAAGTATCCTCTTTATTTTAACTTGTATCCCTTAATTTCAACGGGAATATGTGTATATATATACACACCGATAGCTAGAGCAAGAGATCATTACCATATCACACAACTCGATACAAACCATATCAGAGGCACTACTGTAACTATCTACTGCAATATGCAGAAGCCAGAGACTCAGGCAAACCAGCCTCCACCAGGTACATAGCATCTTTCTCTCTCAAACTAAGGCGCACAAACATAATCTATCTTATTCAAGGTTCTAACAGAACTCGCCTTTAATTTCTCATATGGTTTCAGGATACCCAACTGAGAATCCTCCACCCAAAAGAAAGTTCTTCTCTGGAACAAAGAAGAAGGGCGAGAGGGGATTCATTGAGGGATGGTAAGCTTCTAGTAGTTTAAAATGAATACAAATTTCTCGTGTAAAAAGGGTGGGGGGTGGATGTAACCAAGTACAGATTATGTGTTATAATCAATATCGAGAACCGCCACAGAATTTATTGTCTGTTTCTATAAAAATGAACACATGCAGAAGTGAATTAAGCAAGTTATCAAACAACCACAAGATGTAAACAGACTTCTTTACGTACCTTCAAAGCGTAAATTTATTAATCATGCTAGGATTACCATCTATAGACTGGTCACCAAACCATGTTATTAGCAAACCACTAAATTTTGTTTTCTGTTACGACTCTTATGCAGCCTCTTTGCTCTATGCTGCTGTTGGATCTGCGAAGAATGCTGTTGAACCACAATTCTGGCAGGAGCACGATAGGATTTTTTTTTTTTTTGCTTATCGTATTGGCAGTAGCAATTAACCGGGTTGTGAGCACTTATAAATGATATTTCTACCTACTCTGTAGTCACGTTGTTGTAATATCATTATTATGGTTGATTTTCTCAGCTACTAGCAGCTCATCATAACCTCTATAAGCTGAATTTTCTCGGACCTGGCTTCTCTCCAGTCTCCACTACCATTCTGGTCCGCTCCTTTTCTCAAGAGTCAAGACGGCGCCCTTTTTGCAGAAAACTGGTGCCTTTTTTTGCTGAAAAAATATTTTAGGGCACTGAAAAAAAACACTTGAAAAAACACTTCATGATTTTGAAAAATTAGACTAGTACTAAAAGGATACTGACTATTATTGAAAAAATACTTCATTATCATAAAAAATTATTTTAGTATCTTAAAAAATATCCTTAAGTATATTTTTAGTAATAGTCGGTAGCTGAAATATTTTTTTCAAGATCCTAAAATTATTTTTTTAGTATCTTTTTAGTACCAATTAGTGTCCTAAAATATTTTTTCAAAAAAAAAAAGCACCAGTTTTGCGCCACAACGGCGCTGTTTTGAGAAAAGAAGGGGAGTGGACCAGAATGGCAGCGGAGAGAAGCCAGGTCCAATTTTCTCAGTTATTCTCTTTCTTCCTTTTCCTTTTTGCTAGTGCTCTGGATAAAACATTTACAGCCAGAACAAATCAGAGTTAACTTCTAAAATACTGGTATTCATTTAAGTTTTCAAAACGTATCTTCCATACAGCGTGTATCACTGTGAAAAACCTCGTGGTTTCCCTTTTGTTTCTCGTTGTTTTTTTTTGGGGGGGCGCAACTTCGTAAGTTTTGCAAACCACAGGCAAGGTTTTAATCCAATATAAAACTTTAGAAGGTCTAGCACGAATTACAAATAATTCTCCCTTCAAATAAAAACAAGGTTGCCAAGGTACCATGAAACTGCTTTACAGGACATCTAAGAGCATTAAGAACTTGTTCTTCCCTTCACGCTACTGTTCTATTTGTAATACAAGTGTACTGTTCCTAAGGTCCAAATGGTTGTATAATACCTTCCTCTAGATTGCACTTTGAGCATATTTGGTTTTAGCAACATATTCTAAAACCAAAGACTAGGATCGTATCAAGGGTAAAATCAGAATATGTATCATCTTACCCTAAAAATGTTATGAGTAACTAAGCTGGATGTATAAATGCCAGACATTATATTCACAAACGCACAGTCCTAAGAATCAGATGAGAGTGTGATTACCTTTATACACAAGAGAAACAGACTGTAAATGAAATCCAGATTTGAAATTTAAAAATAATATCTTAACCATTATCTTCTATAATCTATAGATTTAATTAATCCCTATAATCATGGAATTCCTAATAATATATGAGATTCTACAACAAGTATATTAAGAGCATAATTCGATTCATTTCGTCTCACCCCTTGCTTTGCTTCCTCCTTTCAGTGTGAAAAGTAACTACTAAATGAAAAACCATGTCATCATCTCCTATTAATCTACATTTCATTAATGACTTTTCTTAAAGTTTCATTGTTCGAAAGCATGTCTGTTCATATAATAGTCCTTGATAATAGACCATACGGTGTGCATAAAGTTCACACAAACTGAGGAAAAAGCAAACAAAAGGAATATTTAGAGAAAAGAACTTGTGGCTGAGGACAAACTTAATCACACATTTGAAAATGAAAAAGGAATAATAGGACAAGAACAGATGATAAATTAACCTACCTGAAGTTGGCCTATATGGTATCTGATACTGGGAAGAGCCTTTCCAACATGTTATTTGAAACAATTCTATTAGGATCCAACTCTCTTCTCGCCTTATTATATGCATCCACAGGAAAACGCTTTCTTAGCCTGGCTTGGAGAGCTGCAAGCTCCTCCTTGTTCTTTGGAACCTAAATAAAAAATTATATAGGGAAGAAAAGAGTAAATACACTTCAAAAATTTCCCTTTAATTTTCCACCTCAAATTATTGGTGATATTAGTAAGATGCACCGCTACCCAGAGCTGGTACTTAGCATTCAAAAAATAAGATTGTTAAATTTACACTTCAGGTCAATTAAAATCCTACAAGAGTACTTGCCCAGAAGCATTGACACTCATGTGTGTGCAATGAGCCGGGAGGGGGACAGGCCCCTTATGAGAAAACACATCCAAGACATTCCAAAGGACCAGTCTAGTGAGGGAACCGAACATGATTAGAGGTTGAGTAGGGAAAGACAACGCTAAGAAAAGCAGTCCTAGATACCACGCAGAAACATTTCCCAAAAATTGAGAGCAAGAATAGTTACCTCAATCTTAGCCCAGTGTTCATAAGCTGAATAGTTATCCCACAACTTTGCACAAGTTAGATGCCTGTAATGAAAGAATTCTTCCGTTATATTCTTCCTCTGGCGAGCATCACTGGTGGGGAGGTACATGATAATACCAACCTGAAACACCATATGAAAAATGAACAACATTATCTATAGTCAGTCAACTAGCATTGGCATGATAAACTAAGAAAAAAAATAAAACAAAAATGGTCATTAACAAGATTCATAGAAAAAAAATGAAGGATAATATGTAGCTTTAATTCGTGCAAAGCTTAGAATTTGAAGCAATGAAAGAAAACAAGACAACTGAAAATTAACCACAAATTAAAGGCAATAGACAGAATTAAGCTTGCTCCAAAGGAAGCCAATTCCCACATCTAAAAAATAAAGCAAAATTTCAGATACTTTTCTTATAAAGATAAGAGTCATCATGCATTAAAGTTTGTCAAATAGGCAGTCCAAACATAAAGGTCAATTGTCAAAACACGGCAAAGTATCTATCAAAATTAAAGATCAATCAGACCTATCAAATTAAAATATAGAGACAAAACTTAGTATGCATATGACTATATGACGCTACATCCCACACTACCCACCCTTACGTAGATTATGATCTGGAAGATGCAACAAAACCAAAGAGTTAGGAGTTACCCAAGAAAATATGTCTTCCTCAGATGAACTTGAAGCAGGACTCATGATACTCCTACTGCTAGCAGTCCATCGCTGCTCAATTGGAGCAGGTGCAGGTATCTCTTCTTTCTCTATGAGTTGCTTCAGCTCTTCAATGTATTCAAGGTCTTTCATGCTTGGCTTAGATAGTGTTCCAGCAGGGAAGCATGTTTCTGACACCCACTGTTGACCTCCACAATCAAAGCTCAATATCTCATCACTCCATCCTACTCTATATCCCTCTGACTTCCGCCAGAACTCAGCTTCAGCTTGATTGACCTTTATGATGTGGTTTTTGTTGAGAGGATCTAGGGAAATTAATTTATCTCTTAATTCTGTGAAAGAAAGCTCATTGATCTCTTGTTCACCATCATCTGACGATTGAACCCTAGGTTCTTCTGCTCTGCAAACAATTATATAAAATCCTGACTATAATTTGAAAAATCCACGAAGACAGCAAAGCTAATGTACCCAATTAACTAACATATCAAAGAAATTGACAGTCATTTCAGAGAGCTGTTAACTGAAAAACCAATGAATAAAATACATCATGCAAGATTATCACTTCACAGATTGAAGCTCTTTCAAAATACCAACTAATGTGACTACTCACATTGCTCTATAGCCAGATAAATAAGAAAAACAGAAATAACGTTTCATGTTTAGTGCTCATTAACTGACATGAAACATGAAGGATTTTTGGGTCCAGCAACATATAAAGAATGGTTACTATGAATATTTGACCATTTGCTCAATCCATCTGATTCTTCCTCTAGATGTAAGTCCAAATCATTTGAAAGTACCAGCAAATATAAGTTGACAACCAAGAAAAAAGACCATGACAAGAAAACAAGCAATGATAACAGGGATTATAAGTCAAAAGAGGAGAACAAACTGCAGCTTCTCAGCTTGTACTGGGTTATATCTAGGAAGAAAGAAAACCACCCATATCAATTACTTCCTTTCATATCAAGCATACATCAATTTTAAAAGAAATTGCCAAGTTATACTATTAGCAGTAAAATAGCTGCACCTGTATTTCTTTACGGACTCCATATAGAGGTCACGGACGTGCTGTATGGCTTCATCATTAGTGTATTTGGGTTTGAACTTGGGAGGACCTTTCCACTTTGAAATAGGATTGCATCTCACAACCACAACAGAATCAGTATATGGGATATAAAGGTACTTGACATGCTTGTTGTCAGAGAGCCATTTTCTGCAGAGATTATAAAGAGAAAGAGACAACATTACTCTAAGGAGCAAGATCATTAATCGATCAGGCAAAGGCAACCAAAAGAAAATACAGGAAGATTCATGAAGCAGAAATGAATTATGTTGAGACTTGAGAGCATTCACCAACAGGGTTATTGAAAGGTTATCCAAAATCCATGATGATTAACATACCTGTACATAAGTACTGATCTGGTTTCAAAGTTTCAATACGACATATCTAACCTTTTTCTTGAACACCTTTCTTTCTTTCACTTCAAACATGTATATAGTAGGATCCCAAATACCAGCTTCACATTTAGTGCCAATTTACTACACCTCCTTTATATATCCTTTTTGTTGACACTTTAGATTTTTAAATTTTATTTTAAATACACGTCAGCACTTAAACAGTTAATCATTTCAAGATAACGTAGTCAAAGAACTTCCATGCAAATTCATCTGAATATTTAGCATATGATAAACCATATGGTATTTGATGACTATTCTAACCATCAAGCATCAGGGTTACCACTCTTGGTAACAGAATCATAATACTATCAACAGAGGGAACACATATTGCTTTTCATTTAAAAAAAAATTAAGCAGTATATTATCATCATCACAAGCACTAATTTCTTCCATAGACATTTTTCACAATTCAATGGAAACAAATTATAAGGTAAATGCAAAAATATATCCCCATCACGCAATGGAGGCAAACATTAATATGACCAAGATGTTCAAAATGTAAACAATGCGATTGAAGCACCAACAAAGAGTAAGACTTAATTACTTGTGGTTTTTCCTAATCTCGCTCATTGTTGAGATAAATGTGTGCTCCACAAGCTCCTGTCTCTCAACACACTGAAGGGTCACTTCCGCCACAACTCCAAGTCCCCCAAGACCACAGCGAGCAAGGAAAAACAGCTCTGGATCTTTCTCTTTTGAAATCTCTATCGTTCCCTTACCAGGAGTGACTAGTTTCATACTGATGACCTGCTCATCTATGGGAGGCAATCTTGCCCCGGTACCATGTGCGCCAACCTAATTATAGTTAAGCCGAAAGTTTAGAGTTTATGATTTGTGACGATGACAAAAAGTTTCGCTCAAATAGAGAAATCAAATGCAGACAAAACTGTACAGTGGGAAAAAATTTTGTTCTCTTATACAAAATGCATTACTTTACCGAATTTATTATCATGTGAAAACCAAGGCAAACAAATCCCTTGCAAAATTGTTCGTAATTGAAGCAATACTTCCGTACGCTCAATCCAAGTTCAATCAAGAGACAATCCAACAGCGCCATCAAATGATTTGCACATACCCAACAAGAATATCAATCGTAACGGACCAACTATAAGCAGATTTAGAAAAATAAAACCAAAAACCTGAATAATGCCGCCGATCTGCTGTTCCCTAATGGAAGCGATATTCTGTAGTGTAAGACCGTGCTCCTTTAATCCATCAACAAGCTGCTGCACTCTAATGCCTGCCTGCACCTTCACGGTTTTGTTCTGCTGATCCACTTCCAAAATTTTATCCATCAGTGCCAAATTTACCATCCCAGTCCTGGATAAGCCAATCCCGTTGGGGGACAGACCCGACCCAACGGGCCGGATTCGATTCTTATTCTCATGCGCCTCCTTCACAACTTTCTCCAACTGCTCTAGATTTTCCGGCTGGTGAAAATTCCGGGTCTGAACCTCGTGGGTTCCACTCCAATTGGACACAGTGTGAAGATCTTCAGGCAAAGGAGCGTAGCGAAATATCTCGGCTTTTTTGTGCTTGGCATTCTCCGGGAAGGGAAAGGAGTAGTAAGTGGCAGCACCACAGAAGAGAACGAGGGCGCCATAGCCCAGGTACTTGCGGAGTTCGGAATCGGAAGAGGATGAAGTGGAAGTGGAAAATTGGCGAACAAAGTTCTGAGAGGAGGTAGTGGTTGTGGACGCTAGACTTCGAACAAGATGGGAATTTGAAGTGGAAGAGTGGAAATTATGATGAAGCTGACGCTGAAGGGAACGCCTCAGAGCAGATCCTCTCAGCATTCTTGGACCCCGTCCAGTGATTTTGTTCCGCGGGTTGATCAGTGGTTCAAAGCACAAACTCCGTTGTAGGAAGAAGCTAGGGAACAGTGTGAAATCAATTCTACAAGCTCAGTCCTCACCCTTTCTTAACTGAATTTTTCGAGAATTACTTTTTTTTTTTTTCCTTAAGGTTTACACTTTTCATATTGCATGAGAAAAAAAAGAATCTTATATAAACATAAAATGGTGGAACCATATCTTAAAAAAAAAACTCAAGCATAAAAATAATAAGATCCACGTCTTTTTATATCTATAACATGATGATATATTTATATTCCCATAATTATAACATGATGATATACTTATATTCCTATAATTAATTATGGCTAATAAAATATTAACTTGCACTGTATAAAATATCTTGATGCTTCTATTTACAGAAAGATTTACAGACTCTAGATGGCAATCAGTACCTTTTCAGTTCCCCCAAAAACGCCATAGAAAAAAGCGTGATTAACCATGGCTACTTTTGCATGCTCATCCTTTTAGTAGCTTCTACATTAAAAATATTAAGGGCACATTTGGATAGCTTTTTTTTTTTAAAAAAAAAAGGACTTTTTTAATACAAGAAAAAATACTTTTTAAATTAATTTATGTGTTTAGACGATATTTTTTTAAAAAAAGTAAAAGTCACAAAAAAAAAAGTCAAAGTGCTACTTTTTTCAAAAGCTTCAATTTGGAGCTTAAAAAATAAGCACTTAAAAAAAGCACTTTTTTTAAAAGCCCATCCAAACGGGCCCTAAGTAGTTTTCCTATTTTATATAAAATAAGGTGAAATTTAATGTTTTGAAATTCAGGCCGGAAACCAGCGAATCAGCTGGAAAACCGATCCGAGTTAGCCGCCAAACCAGGTGTGGAGGTGTCTCTGAGTCAACTCGATCGACTCAGTTTGATTCTGCTGAATTGAGCAAGTCACCTCTTTTTACTGCTGAAAGCTTGAAACATCAAAAACTCAAGGAAGAAGAAGGAGAAATTTTCAGGAAGAGGAGGAAAAGGACCGAAAAAACAAAAGCCAGGCTTCAAGGGTTCAAGCAACTAGTAGATCGAGATTCAGATCACAAATCTAAGCCCAACCAGCGAGTCTTGTCCTTCAATCGCACAACTCAACCCCAAATCGAGGTGATTTAGAGAAACTGAGAAGGCGAAAATGGAGAAAATCTCTCTCCTACCAGGAATCTCAAAGAGCCAGAAACGAAAATGAGAGGAAAGAGAGAGAAATGTAACATGAAAATATGTCGAGGGGAGGGCACCATGTTTGCTATTGAAGACTGCAAGTTCAGATAAAGAAGGACTAGATACAAAGGAACTCTTTTTTTTTTTTTTTTTGAAGAGTACAGGCAAGCAAAGCTTGAAATGATGAAGGCAGGACTAGATCATGAAAATCTAATCCTAGATATAGAGGACTAGATCATGATACAAAGGAACTCTAGCTAGAAAATAAATGCTAGGCTTCTTTTATGACAAGACGTGACGCTTGTTTGGCGGGTTGAATCCGTACGCTTTGATTTTTCTAATAATATATTAGAGTAGTATTATCTAATAATATATACTCTTTATGTTCTAAATATAAGCTATAGTTGTACTACAAACTATGTCTTATATTTAGAACCGAATGTGGTACTTTTTATTAGAAAATATATTATTTTTATTGTTTAACATAATATTTTTTAGTATTAAAAATTGAATATCTTTACTTATCTTAATTAAATTATATTTTTAATTAATACCGATCTGATTCCAGTTTGGCCCATTGACTCTTAACCTAATATCTCCATCAGTTCAGTCACCAGTCCAGATTTCAGAACGTTGTCGAAATTACAAACTGGAAATTTGATATTGAAGTAGCATGAGTAACAATTGAAATTATACTCTCTTCAATCCTAAATAAAGGATAAAGTTTATAGTTCAAATTGTACTACAAACTTTATCCTTTATATTGGACCGAATGTAGTACTATTTTATTATATAGTTAATTAATATTAATAATACAATTCTTAGTTAATATCATTTTAAGCCAAAGATTTGGCATTTTACTTTCGTAATCTAGAGCAATAGTTTATGGGGAGAATCCTTAGTACATATCATATGAAATTCAAAACCCCTAAATGTCTGTTAACATTTGTAAATAACAAAAAGGTGAAATGGTCAAATTGAAATTTTAAAATGTTAATGAATTTACTATCACACTCTCAATTTTTAAATAAAAAAGAAAAAGAAAAATGATGGTAGTGGTGAGAGGAAGCCGACTGTAAAGTTGGTGACACAGGGGACAGAGGAGGCCGAAGTTGATGGTGGTGGTGCTTGAGAAGGAATTGGTGGAGGTGAGAAAAGAGCATCAAAAATGAAGAAGAAGGTGATGTCCTCGATTTCGCCTCTTTTAGTTCATAACCAAGTTGTGATCTCGTCTCCTTTGAAACTCGACAAAGGTGGTGGCATAGAGGAATGACGGTGGTCTCGATTGAGCTCTCAAGGTCCAAGCTCTCTAGTCTTGCTATTGGTGTTGTTGAAGGAAGTCATGAGGCCAAGGAAGATTAAGGTGAACAATAAAAAGGTTTTCACAAAATTCATAATGGGATTGACAAGTTTAGTAATAATTTTGATAAGAATTGTAAAATTTTGACAATAGAGTTTGCTGACTTGTATGTTTTCATCAGCAAACACTTTTGTCAAAATCATTACAATTATTGTCAGAACCATTATTAAACTTGTCAATCTCATTACGAATTTTGGTGAAATGTCACAAATGTTAGTAAATCTTGACTTGCATGTTTTAATCAGTAAACACTTTTGTCAAAACCATTACTAAACTTGTCAATCTCATTACTAATTTTGGTGAAATGTTACAAATATTGGTGAATCCTGATTTGTATGCTTTCATCAACAAACTCTTTTGTCAAAACCTTTAATTTTAGCATCTTCGATTCCTCCAACAACACCAATGTCAACCTTCCTCCTTCACCTCTCTTCCTCGTCATGGACAACTTTCATCTTCATCGTCGCTAGCAAGCTTTGACCACCACATCGCCATAACCACCACCAACACCAAGATTTCAACCCCGGGGGAGCTCCATTTATCACTACCACCCCGCCTTCTGACTTCCTCCAATAACACCAATTTCAAGACCAGAAAGATTGGACCCTAAAGCTAAGAGTTCGATTGAAACCACCATTATTTCTTTACACCACCACCTCTGTCAAGTTTCAGAGGAGAGGAGGTCACAACTTGGGTCTTAACTAGAGGAGACAAAATCGAGGACATCACCTTCTTCTTCATTTCCAACACTCTTTTTCTCACCTCCCCCAATTCCTCCGTCAACACTACCACCATCAACTTCAGCCTCCTCTCTCCCCTATGTTACCAACTTCATTGTTCGCTTCCTCTCACCACCACCGTCATTTTTCTTTTTCTTTTTTTATTTAAAACTGAGGGCATAATAGTAAATTCATCAATATTACAAAATCTCAATTTGATTCATATCACCTTTATGTCATTTAAAAATGTTAACCGATCTTTGAGAGTTTTGAAATTTTATAGTGTTTATCTTGGATTCTCCATAGTTTTAGCCTCTCTCACAAAGACTAGTCATCAACAGTTATACTTAAGTTTCAAGCAAAACAAAGGGAAAAGAACGGGCCAGCAACCTGAGCCCATTCATTTTGTCGCATCGTAGAAGGTTATCGCAGCATCACAGCATTGGTGGAAAGCCTCTAAAGGACACGAGGAAGTTTCGGTTTGCTGATCCTACTTTCAGTACTGTTCCATATCATTCAGATTTGTCCCCATTTCTGATATAATAACAATAATCTTCTGATCCTAAATACAAGACTCACTTTGTAATACAAATTGGGTATTAAATTACAGACCGGAGTGAGTATTACCTGTAGTATTACAGCTGGCCCAACCTGCATTACTAGCTCTACCTGTGTAATATGTGGGAATTTGAATACTGAAACTAATAAAAGGAATGGGGCTTTAGATTGCTAGCCCATTCATACAATAATCTTGAACTTGTATGATCCAAACATGGCGGATAGCACTGCTAACGAATAATATTTTTCGGACATGAAGTACCAACCTTTAGTTAAGTGACAGGTGAACTTAAGAGCAGGATCTGAAATAAAATATGTACAAAGCTGGGCATAAGGTAACTCAGCCAAATATATGGTAGCAGATAAACATGCTAAGACTCATAGTTATAATCCCTCGATGACCATCTACCATCGTATTTCGCAAATGAGTATGCCGATGAGGGCATCTCATTCATGTGAAAGGGGTCTGGTTCAATGCCATAATCTGTGAGTGGCCTATGCTCCAGGACATCATCATGGCTTTTCACAAATTCAGGTATCTCAACCTGTCCTTTCTTTATGTCATCCCAAAGGTATTGAAGACGGCTCACATACTTGATCTTCCAGTATAATCTTGCAAAAACAATGAAACAATGGAAGCACTTAATTTACAGTTAAAAAATACTGCCCTTGATAGCTAGTAGCGCACCACAAAACTTTCAATTCAATTCCAAGTGAATTTCAAACAGCCATATCATTCCATCAGAATACACATGGCAGGCTGCAAAAAATTGTCTATTTTCTAAACTAACTTTCATTTAACTGGAAATAATCAAATTGCTTACCCTCCACTTAAAAAGAACCGGCCAAGGGTAGCGATTACTAGCCTTGAACGGAGGCCAGGGTGAACGAAGTACACAGTTTGAAGCCTGTCCTTGATATCACTAGGCATTTCTTCATAAATCCACCTCAAGATAGTTAGGCCTGGAGAATTATCCTCCTTTTGAACAGTGCTGTGCATATAAACAATGCAAAATGGACCATCTGGCAATTCACTGCATATCTTGTGGTAAACATACCTCTTCAGCCGTTCAGCACTCACAATTGTTGCTGTAAATAATTTGGGAGTAGGTACCACAAGTAATTATCAAAATCATTAAAATACAAGTACCACCTCCAGTCCTAAATATTGGATATAGTTTGTAGTGCAATTGCACTATAAACTATGTCCTATATTTAGAACTGAAGGAGTAATTCAAAATGGCTTATTATTTATAGGCAAGATTATTAGCATTTATTTTCTTCCTCCCTCTTCTTAGTCGTATAGCAGTACACCTCAAGAGTAAGAACTAAGAACAGACCAGGGATCTGCGAGGTGTAACCACAGAACCAGTAAAAACAAAGGGAAAGTAAATAAGAGACTTGAGAAGCATTGATACTATAAAAACAAATCACCCATAAGAGAAGTGACGGTTGCACTTAACCAATGCATGGCAAGCCTATACCAGACTCTAGTAACGTCTAATTTAAAAATGAAAACTTACATGGATGGTAACGCTGTGCATATCAGTCTTAAGATATTTCATGATTCACACACAACATGTAAACAACAAGAGCACCCTTTAAGATGCAAAGAGTACAGGATACCACACTGATCATCAGAATAGTGAAACCCTGAATTAGGATACATTCCTATGATGCGAAAACCTATGTAGCACTAATACTAATACAACGTTATACGTTACTTCAAATAATA
Organism: Acacia crassicarpa; assembly: GCA_034222035.1. Classification (NCBI taxonomy): domain Eukaryota; kingdom Viridiplantae; phylum Streptophyta; class Magnoliopsida; order Fabales; family Fabaceae; genus Acacia; species Acacia crassicarpa. The sequence goes on along the minus strand of JAWXYG010000002.1, from coordinate 62,595,462 downwards.
TTGGTTTGATTCTTATGCTTAATTCCAATACGGTGTTTTCGATACATTCCCGATACGCATATCGGATACGCTAGATTTTTTTTTTTTTTTAAGAGTATCGGTGCAACATAGGAGAAAACCACTTGGGATGTGAACATGAGTAAACAAGTCCACTCTACCTAATACCGCTCAAGTTCGTATAAAAATTTCAGTAAGATTTCATACTTTTTACACGGAGGGAATCGCTGACAATAAAAAGAAAATTTTTTCACTTAGCGATAGGAAAGTGGTTTAAATACGTTTTCTAGACTATAACAAAATTTTACATTTTTTCTTCTATTCCTGAAACTGGACGAAGATAATGAAACTCCACAGGCATTGTTTCCATGTGAAAGAAACAAACTTATCCACATCTACTTAGGAGGAAATATGAATTCCATCGTTAACATAGCCACATGAATTATTTTTGTCAAAGAAAGAAAACTATAACTAACTCGGTCATTTTTACAGGAGTTTTATTGAAAGGGAATGGAGAGGAATGAAAGGAAGCTCTCAGTAGAATCAAAGGAGTGTTTCGGGTGGAAAGTAGATCATGAGGGATTTCAATATTTTCATTACCACTAAGAGAATCTGGGGTCCCGTCGTTGAATTAAACAAATTATGTAGCCTATGCTCATAGTTACGAATACGATAAACCTTCGAATCGCATCCAGACTCCCTCACGTTTCACTACAATCAAGAAAGAAGGCATCTTTTTACATATATGATAGAACATCTGATTAATCCCTCGTCCTCCCGTAACACACAAGGATATGAAAACCAGCGTATAGTTAAAAAAAAAAAAAGAAAAAAAAAAACCCTTAACATCCAATGGTTTTCAACTAACGACACAATTTTAGATGACGCCAATCTTGAAAAGGAGGCGGAAAGAGAAAACAAGGAAGAAGTGAAATTGGGGACGAATTTGGTACCAGGATAAAATTTGCCAACGATACGGAAAATTCGATTGCCGTAATTGTCAGAACCTTCAAGACGAAAGAAGTGTAAGAGATCAAGATCGGAGAAGTCTTCGTCGGATGAAAGATGCTGAGCGCAATCATGCCAACTCTCTTGTTCTTCACCATGGGTCTGAGTGGACAAAAAAGGACGGGCATCAACACCTAAATCTGATGCCAACACTAACACTGAGAATTCATCTGTTGCGCTGCCCCCACTCATCGCCGCCTTCCCCAAGCGCTATGTTCTCAGTTCTCGGTGTCTTGCACGGACTAACGGTTAAGTCTTTGATTGCTATGGAATATTTTTGCTCTTAGATTATTTTTAATTTTTTTTCATACTTTCTCTAATTATTGAGTATGAAGTTTAAATAAGATATTTAATTATCAAAAAGTTTGAAGCAAACATTTCAGACAAATTTGTTTAAGATAGGGAGTTGGGAGTTCAATATGACAAATCTCAAATCAAAACTATGAAAGAAATCTAGGATTTGTAAATATTTTCAAATGACTAATTTGTCCTAACAACATTTAGGGAGCTCAAGTTGTTAATATATATGCTGAAATTGTTAATTGTGATTGTTAAATTGTTATTTTATCTATACATAAGTAATGGGTGAGGCCGGACATGTGAAGTTTCAAAATATTGTCTACATGACTGTTAGTATTTGAAGAGCTGAATTTGGTCATTACGATACATAATCAATTTAGGTATGAAAAATGACAACTTAAGAATCATAACTAATAACTTCAATATACATATTGATGACTTAAACTTTTCAAATGCTATCAGGAGCATATTGGTCATTTGGAAAACATTTGCAAATCTTAGGTTCCTTCCCAAGTCTGACTTGAAATTTGTGATATTGAACCCCTAATTTACCTTTTCATTATTTGAACCAAGTTTTTTTGGGGTTTTCCCAAGTTTTTTAATGACAAATAAGAAAATGAAAAATATAAATTTATTGTCATATTTTTCGCATTGTCTCCTAAGTTATTATTAGATTTTTCAATAAGTAAATCTAAATTTATTAATATATTTGTATTTATTATATAATAATTTATTTTGATCAATAATTTGGCATTAGCTAATATATTATCATTTTTATAATTACTCTTCTTTTTTTTGACATATTCCCCTCTTGTAGATGTTTTCCAAACTCTTCCTCTTTCTCAGAAGATGATTCTCTCCTCATCATTTTTCTCATTTTCTCTCATTAGCTTATTTGGACTGATATTGTGATTGATTGGATGGATAGGATTTAGAGATAATAAGAGATAATGAAAAAGGGATAATGAGAGAAACTCAACCCTCCTCTTCCTCCCCTTTGCTCTTCATCCTTAAAGTCTCCCTCTCCCTTCGACCAGCAACCACTGTCTTTCACTCTTTCATTCCATCGGCGTAAATTGGAGGTTTTTTTCAAAGGTTGTCCTCCTTCCTTCAGCGCCTTCTCGATTTGCCCGGTCTAAGCAGTGTTGACATTAGGTGTGGGATTCCTTCTCGTGTTTGAGATTCCGTTGGCCACTTAGCCTATTTCGTTTTGCTTATTTACTTTTGATTTAGCTGTTTAGCTGGGCGATTCATTGAAGTACTGAGTTAATGGTCTAGATTTTTTGGATTTCACGTTAGTGGTTTCTTGCTAAATGAACTGTTCAAGTTATGCCTCTGTCTTGGTTAGAGAAGAATGATGCAAAGGAGTTGTTATTTTCCTGTTTCGGAATTACCATGGTGATTTGATTTCACCCTTATATATAGATAACGGCAAGCATAGTTGCGTTGTTGAACTTGGTCACCATGGAAGAATATCAATTTCATTCTATTCATTGTGTTAAACCTCTTTGGCTCTTTAGATTCTGTTTTCTATGAGTTCATACCAAGCTAGAGAAATTGAACTTCTTATCCTCAAATTGTAGGTTGAAAAAGATCAGTAAAGATACGAAAAGTGATATTTCTGAGAAAATAATTAATGAAAGTAATGTACTTTGTAATGAGTCTCTTTTCAAACATCATGAAATTGAACATGCTGATGACATTATTATGATAAAAAATAATATATATATATATATATATGAAAAAGTTTTGGATGGGTTCGGCATCAGTCCCCACCAAGGCCAGGGCACGGCCCCGGGCTCTACGAGCACTTACTGGGGACTTACGAGATCGCCACCAAAGGAGTCCCAGCGACGACAGAGGAGATCGAACCCACGACCCAAGGGCCTAGTCCTAGATCCCTTACCATCTATGCCAACTCACATTGGCCAAAAATAAGATTTTTATCCAAGCAAGCTTAAGCCAATGTGAGAATATTCCGCTAATGAGGTTGATGAAATAAGGAGAGCTTATTTAATGGTTGGGCCATATCAACATCATCATCCAAATCCAGTTTATCCTTCTTGATAGGAAAAACATCTTCGTCGTTTGGTTTGACTACAAAACAAAGGATAATATTTAGTTTTTTAATACATAGACGATAGGGGATGGGGGGAGATTGAACCCAGTACAAGGGGGTGGGGAGATTACTCTCAATACCACTGCACTACTAGTAGTGCCGGTAAGACAATATTTAGTTCATTATTCGTTCGTTCGTTATTCTCATTAGACTTTTAAATTTAGACCCCCTTTTTTTTTTTGGACTGCTTTTGCGAAGCCGATGTAACGCAATAGTCAGGTGATCTGGGCCTCTTATCTACAGTTAGTTGGCATCGGATATAAAAAACGGATGATGGAGCCCACTTCTGCCAATAGAGATAACATCGTTACAGTCTATGACCGAGAGTACAATAAATTTTGTTATTCATGAGACAAGCTGTGTTATTAATGGGCAACATTAGTTATTAATCCAAAAAAAAAAAAAGTCTAAAGTTTTATCTACTGTGAATGTTCGATATTTACTTAAACTAGCACCGCAATAGTTAAAAGCTAAAACTGACATCTGCAAATTTAGGAAAGCTCTCGGCTACGTTTGGCAGCAGCAACAACAGCATTCATCAGTGTTCCACGAAACCCACCTTTCTCCAACTCGTGAATCCCAGTAATTGTTGTCCCACCAGGAGATGTAACATCATCTTTGAGCTGACCTGGATGCTTCCCAGTACTAGTGGCCATAGATGCTGCTCCTAATACCTGTGATACACCGCAAATTGCAATGACACAACATCAAGAATAGTTTCAAAAACAAGTTAGAGACCTCGTTAAAAATGAGGGATGGCAACAATTCTCCGGAAGTATATTTTTTGCAGTAAAATAAATAAGCCTTCTTTCTGGGGAAAAATGTTTCTTGCATCAATGGAAGTAGATTTCTGATGTTATAGACGAGATAGTGAAAACAACTCCATGGAAACTCTCAAGAAAATTTCCATTATGTTTGAATTGAAACATAAAAGAAAAAAAGCCACCCATGAAGTTGAATGCCAGATTATTGCAGCATAACTGGTGTTTTCTAAACTATTAAAATCAACATTCTGGTTCCTTGAAACCATGCATTTAGAATAAATGGAAGCCCAGTGCACAAAGCTATGCCTTAAAAAATTCCATAATAGCACTCAGCAAATACTAGATAAAAAGACTACTGTAACTATATGTAAGTTCCAATCTTTCTTTCATTTTGTGTTTCTCTAGCAAGACTTGTGAAAGAATAGGAGATAAATAGAGCATCTTTTGGACCACAAATGCCCAAATTTAATATGATATTTCCTTTCTTAATTGATCAAAGAAGAGCGCAAGAGTTCACTTACAGTTTGAGAGGCTAGACTCAAGGCAAGGTCTCTTGGAAGACCTGCAGCTACTCCACCATCTGCTAAAGCCTCTATAGCTAAATAAATATAAGCTGGACCACTGCCACTGAACAATTTCAGCAAAATAAAAACTTCAAAATTTTGAAGAAGTAACCAAAAGGACATTCTTTCAGGGTAAATACAGGTATAACCATTTCCCCCTTTTGCCACTGAAGTATAAAAAAAAAAAAAAAGACTTTCTTTCTCCCCACTTAGAAATTTAAAAATGTTCTGCAATTGTCAAGATAAATATCCAAATACAATCCACGTCTTGGATAATGTAATGAACATACCTCAGGCCAGTTATTGCATCAAAATACTTCTCATCAGCTTTCCATATTTTTCCAACTGATCCAAATAATTTGGAAATAAGGTTTCCATCTTCTTCTGTTGCAGCTCCTCCCAAGCTCATAACTGTCATAATTTAGGTTAAACAAGTAAACTTATTTATGCAGCTCAACAAACCAAGAAGGAAAGAAAGCCAATCAGAAATAAGGGTTTTTCCTTTCCACAGAAACATGCTAAGTAAAACACTACAATGTAAGAAAAACAATCTTATTCCTTTAAGTTAAGTGAAGATGGTCCATTTCATTGTTTAAAGAATCTGAAGTATAACTAGGACGGCAAGATTAACTCTGGTAAGTTAACATGCAAAAAATGTTAATTAAATAACTTTTCATATAAGCCATACTTAACCAATTGTCTACTACTGTTAACCAGAAAACTATAAATCCATAGCCATTAACCAGACCTACTTGGAGGTTTCCATCCCTAGCCTTTTTAAAAGCAAACAAGATAAGAAAATCTCTGACTACAAAAACACTACTGTGCTTAACCATGTTTAACAAGGAATTAGAAAGCAGCTTCTTCTTTCTATTTTGGATCTAATTCTCCACAGCATATTAGCAAATAATTATCTTCCCCAAACGTTTCAAGTTTCTAACTAGCCAATACAGAAGCATAGAAGGATAACAACCAGATGAACTCAATTAAGTTTTCCTGGTGGTGATGAACAGTATACTCCACTCCACCAGACATCAGTACCCAGACCATGTTGAAATCCTTGAGTTTTCTTACCCACCCCATCACCATCCAAAAAACCCCTTTTCCTTTTTCAACCAAAATGGGAAAATAAATATTCCATAAGTGCTCATAGGGGATAGCAGAAATATCCAATGAAACGGTAATAACTAGACTCCCCCAGCCAGGCTATGCAAATTTCCCAGTCAAAGTTTTGAAGCAGGAATATATTAAGCATCAAAGATCAAATTGAAAGTCACAAGAAATTAATGAGTTTTATGGTGTAAATTACACATTATTAGGTGTCAAATCAATGTATAAAGTATGCAACTAAAGGACAGAACATGATTAGCTATTGAGGAATACAATATTTAAGATACCTGATGCTGCCTCGCCTACAGCCGCAGGAGTATTAGGCATTACCCTTATAAATCGACTGTGACCGGCCCATTCCTACATATGGAACATCTACTTCAGTAAAGTATTTCTGCGAAGGCATTCTGAATATTAATAATAATTTAAGTCACATCCACAAAATGTTGAAAGTCAGAATAAGTTTATCTACCAGCAAATGTGCTAAGACAGAGCATTAATGATCATGGGGAAAAAGGCATAAGAGTGCCATTCTTTCGTCATTGGTTACTCCAATAAAATGCTGATGCTACCAATATAACTAATTACTGATTATACATGAAAAAAGAAAAATAATAAAGCAATGAAAATTCTGAATGCCAGAACCTCGAGATCTTTCAATTTCACCCCAGCAGCAACCGAAACCAGAAGCTTCTTCGTTGTAAGAAGTGGTCTTAACTGCAGGATCACTTCTTTCACTGCAGCAAAATGACAGGATCCGTGTTAACTATGCCAATAAACACAGTGCACCAGCAATCCAACCAACACAAAATGTTAAAAAAAGGAAAAGAGGTGTGGAACATAAGTTTGTTTATCTGCTTGTCTGCGCCATCTTTGATTAAAAACTAGAAAAGAAGGTCAATGTATAACTCCAAAATACAATTTGATTTAGGCCAGATATAATTACACGGGAATTTTACGAGTTACACTCGAGAAAAAAGTGCTAAATCGGTAGCCGGAGCAATACCTACTTGAGGTTTCACAGAAAAGATGACCACATCACTGTCTTCAATCACCTGTGATGAAAAACGGAGAGAACTTGTAATCCGATTAGCAAAATAAGGAGAAACAAATATTAGCGGAGTTCGTCAGTTAGGCAGGAAAAGGCGTAAATAAGAAAATAGTCTTGTTTGCTCAAAAAAGAAAGAAAGAAAGTACGTCTTGATTGCAAGAGCGAACATTGACGCCGATAGACTCGAAGGCGGCACGGCGAGCAGGATTGGAGTGAGCAGTGCGAATCCGAGAAGGGGGTAAGATGCCAGATCGGACGGCGCCTCTGGCTATACTCTCCGCCATCTTCCCTGCTCCAATAAAGCCTACATTGTACTTGTCCACCGGAATAGGAACAATCTCCATTTTAATCGAACAAGATTGAGAGCTCAGGGCTGTCTCAGCTGTACTTCAGCTTCACCTTTTCAATTGTTCCACGCAACAGCTTCGACTCTCAACACTCACCAGTGAAGCGCTCCCATTTGGCTCCAAGTCTAGCGGACTGGTGTGAATATTTTTTATATGGAGCCGCCTGGAGGCCCGCAAAGTAATTTCCTTTTAGGCCACTCCGTCAAAGTAGTATTGTTATTTATATTGATTCGATAAATATAATTTAATTTAAAAATTATAAAGGATAATGAGAAAATGATGATAAGGCAAACCTAACCCTGAATCCCCAATGACTCCGTGCCTATAGTGCCTATAATCAAACAGGTTGGCATTTTTTTTGAGAAAATTTTTATTTGTATTATAAAGATTAAATGTCCTATTTATAAGTCCATTTTAACCAAATTTTACATACCAAGAAGAGTAAGTTAACTCAATGATTATGGGGTAAATCTTTAACTTCGCCCTCATTTATAATTAGGTATTTTTCAATTATTTCTTCTCTGTTTATCTTCATAAGTTCTATTAATATGAATAAAATTATTACAATCTCATTTATTACATGAATTTGAAGTTAGAAATAGAACCAAGGTGATATACAAGTAATGCAAGTATTTTTTTTAAAGTTATCTGTCTATCTATTTATAGACAATAAATCACGGGTTAGATTCCCTTGAGATACTGAGATAAAAGAAAATTAGTTAAACAAAATATATCTAAATCTCTGTTTTTGATGTATCGTAATTAAGGGAATACCTGACAAATTAATCATAATTAAATGGCTTATATTAATTTAGCATCTTTGTCTCTAATTCTTATTTTTTTCAGTAAAAAGAATATATCTATATTTATAAGAGTTGTAATTTGTCAATGTCATTATAATCAATATATTACCCACGGTCCTAATTATTAGACCTAGTTAACTTTCTTTAGAGAGATTAAAGAAGTTAAATAAATTATTTAATCAATTTATATGTTATATATCCTTAGATTATACATTAGTTTATTAATCAAACTAATTAGTTTGAAAACAAAAATAAAAATACTCTTAAGTAATTTAATTAGCTCCCTTAATTTCTCCAAAAAAATCAATTAAATCTTATAATTAGAACTGGAGCCCGGAGGGAGTATCAAAAAGGCTTATTTCTCATAAATAGAATTCAGTCAAATAACATGTAGTATAATATTAAAAACATCGGTGCTAGATGTTATATTGCTTTTAAAAATAGGAGCAACATGAAGGACACATTTCTGCCTAAACACTGGCTGAATTTGGAACTAATTAAAAGCAAAGGCAAACGTAAATGAACATGTATTTGGATCATTTTATGCAAAATTTATAGCCAATGGAGTTAGTGAAGCATAAGACTTCGACTTTCATTTTAAAAATATGCTCAACGTTTCTCTTTTCTATTTCTTTTCTTTTTTCGCATTCCAGACACACATCAGTAGTTCAGCTTCCAAGTAAACAAAAGCAAAATGCCAAAATCACACTCGTGGACCAAAGGCAAGCAAATAATTTCAGAGTTCCGATTATCACAAAAACACATTAGATACATTTTCAGCTTTTCACTCCAGTACCAAAGGAGGGGGTTAAGAAACATATCATGGCATATCAGTACTGGAAAGGGCTGAATGCAGTACATCTTCAAGATACTTCTCAGCAGCAGCATACTGCCGCTTCTTATCCTCAATTGCTAAGGCAGCCAAAGCTTTATCCTGCACCATCGCCACCAACACAATCATGAAAAAGAACAAACAACTAAAATGAAAACTGCTTCTGAACTATAAGAAACTGAAATATGACATACCGGAGGTAAGTCTTGGTAGCTCCTAAGTGTGTCAAGGATTGGTTGAGTTTTCTTCTCTAATTCCTTTCTATGCTCGGCCATTTCAACCAAAACACCATGGCTAATCTCAGGGGAATAACCGACACGGTTAAGCATTGCCTGTGTCAACAGTTCTTGGGTGTAATTTCATGAAATGAATTGAGAATGAATAAATATAAATATAAACTTATAAAGGTGGTATTTGAACGAATGCAGAGAAAAAATAAGCATATGTAATCATTCTAAATCATATGCGCCGTTGCAGCTTTGGTAATAGTGCAATGCTGTTGAACATCATTTAAAAATGGTTAAAGGTCAAAAGCAATTTGCAATCGTAAAACTTGCTCAATTTACAATCCCTTAAGAATATTGCAAACTTTGTAGTCTAGACTACATGCTACTTGCTACCTCCATTGGCAGCATAAACACTGTTTAGGAAGCTAAGTACTGTCAAATACCAAGAGCATGACATGTACAAGGGAACTCCTACCAATAAGACATCCTAGAATGGCTCATGTACTTGGGACAGGAATGGTTGAAGTTTTTTTTTTTTGGATCAAAGATTAAAGAATAACTTCAATCAATCAACATTACTTGCAATAATATGTGCTCTAGACTGTAGACACACAATAATCACAAAGGTCAACAATTTGACCGATTGTAAACAAATGACGTTCCTATCTTTTGCCCTTGTCCTTTTCCCAAACTATTTTGTATCATTCCCTCCGGTCTTTAATATAAAACATATTTGAGAAGTTGATCTTGGTCATGTTTGTCAATCTTTTCTAAATTTATCTCTATTAATGCTTTCTCAACAATAATCAAGGAGGAGAGGGAATAAAGGAATTAAAAAAGACAACAAAAGTATTGTAAAAAATACATGTCTTATTAACTAACTTAATTAACTTCCTTAATTTAATCAAATTAAGTAAATATATCTTATATTAAGGACCACAAGGAGTATAACAATTCAAGCTTCTCCATGAAATATTGGTACTTTATCCTTCTTTGTCAACACTGATAACTAGTAACTCAGATTTGATTTCTATTCCAGTAAAAAGATTTACATACAAGAAAACGCCTGCCACCAAAACATATATATGCAGTGCAGTCTTCTCTTGGTGTTAGCAATTTGTCTTGATTCCATGGCTAAAATTACAAAGCAAGGACACTTTTACCTTGTAGTTGGTACACTGTTGCAAGTACTGCCTTTCTTTTGCAGCCATTACTTGCAAGTTTGTTCTCCAGTTTTCCATTTGAACTTCACATGGAGCTACTTCATCTTCTAATTGGGCAAGTGTTCTGCATAAATTGTTTCACAAAAGTAAACAAAGGAGGAAAAAAGCTCATCCTACAAAGGTTCAGCATACGATCTTCACAAGAAGAGTACTAGAAAAAAACCATCAAAGGCACTTATTCATCTGAAAGCATACCTCTTTAAATATGTTAGCCTGGCTATAGCCTTTCTAGTAAAATCAAGAAGAATCTTAGACTCCTTTAGTACTTTAGACCTCTTCTCCTCCACGCCAGTCTTCCTCAAGGAAATATCAGCCAGAGCTACCAGAAAGCTGAAAACAGCTTCCAAAGTTTAAAATTTGAAACAGACGAACAAGAATAAATAATAAATTGAAGGATATAGAGTAAGGTGAAACCTACCTACTTAGTTCAGTGTCTCTAATATTCAACAAATTAGCCACATTTGCAAGAACTTGCGTTGCTGCAACCACATTTGAAGGCAAACTCTCTTGGGCCAATCCCACATTCTCCAGTATCTCTCTAATCCTAGCAGCTGAACCAAAAAAAGACTTCAATTTAAGAGCACCCCATAATTTTAGCTATATCAATTGTTCCTCGAATTTTGTTCATAAAAAAATTGAGACCGAAACCATCAACTGCCGTAAAATACATTGTCATCTTGGAGAATTGCATAACTACCAAGTCTAGCATAGATCACATTTGCACGAGAATCAGAATCGCAGAAACCCTACCTTGGGAACGGTACTCTGCGGCCTTTTGACGGAAATCACGAGCAACGAGTCGGGCGGCTTCATCTTTAGCCTTGGAGAGGCTAAGCAAACTGTGCAAATGTGCGACACTTCGTGGGGTGTATTCAAATTCAGGGACAGGTTTGCCGGCGGCTTCGAATGTCTTAGCAAGCCATTCCTTAACTTCTGCAATCCGAGACGCATCGGAGCCGCTCTTTGGTTCTGTCAGCAGAGGATCTTGTTCGTTCATCTTTGATCTTACTTCGCTTCAATCACTTAGCTTAACTACAAATTGAAAGCATCAGACTAAAACATCACAATTGTCGAAACTGAATCTCCCACGCAGACATGTTTTCGAATTCTAGGTTGGGACTTGGGAGAGCTTGCTTCCCGCAGAGACCTTGGATTTCGATTTTCGAACCGCTTCATTTTCAATTCAGGTCCCTCTTTGTATATAAAAACTGCCCTCTATATAAATTTTAAAGAAAATATAAATAAATACCATTTGAATTCTTAGGACCGTTTGTTGCTAAGAATTGGTGGGGAAGGAGAGGGAAGATTCCAATCTTTCCATGGATTTGGGGTGTTTGGTACAGAGAAAGTCCAGTCGGCATCTTTCAATGAAGTCCAATCTTCCCATATTTGAGGGAAAATACTTTCCATCCGAAAATAGAAGGAAAGCTCAATCTTCCCGGGAAAGTGTTTTTTTGGATAGATTTATCCCTGAAATTCAAACTTGACAGGAAGTTCGAATTGGACGGGAAAGTTCGAATTTGGCGATTTTTTTTTTTTGACATGTACGAACTTAACAAGAATGTATTTTTTTAAAATATATTTTAGCAAAAAAAATATTTTCCTTTTTTATTTTGAATTAATTTCTTTTGAAAGTAAAATAGACATTTTTTAATTCTTTACCAACTAGCACCTTTTCATTTTCTTCCTACCAAACAACTCAAACCATCTTCCCTCATCTTTTAAATCTTCCTTTCCTTCCCCAAACTTTCTTTATAACAAACGAGACGTTATAACCAAAAGGTCTGATAACATATTGAAATGACAAAGTGGTGATTTCAAGGGGATTTTAGGGTTTTTAAGTGTTAGAGATTTTACCATAATGTCTCTCAACATTTTAAGTATATAAAAGAGAGAGAGAGAGAAGGGCAAGCTCGTCAGAGCACCGCTGGTTGCCTCTCTGCCGCTAGCCACAAGAGCTTTTTTTTGGGTGGGGGGTGGGGGTGGGCATGGGGTAATTTTTTTCTTCAAAAATTTTGGAACCAAGGTGTGGGGGCGGGATTTAACCCCCACCCCCACCCCCTTCACCAAGCCCTTTTGTTACATATATACATAAGAATATATATGTACAACACAAACAAAGTCGTGATTGCATTTGACTAAATGAGTAATGGAAATAATTAAAGGTGTAATGGTATTAATCAAAACTTCAATGGTATTGAGAAAAGACGTAAGAATATTAACTAAATGTGTAAACATATTAACTAATTTTAATACTGAAAATGACTAAATGAATAATGATATTGACTAACGACATATTGGTATTAATTAAATGAGTGATGCTATTAGCTAAAAGCGTAAACATATTAAATAAAGGTGTAGTGGAATCGACTGAACAAGTAATGCTATTGATCAAAGACATTACGGTAATGATTAAATGAGTGATGACATCAACTAAAAACCTAAACTTATTGACCAAAGGATAGTACTTTTGGTTAATATCATTACTTGTTGAATTGTTTCCATTACGCGTTTATTCAATACATTTACGTCATTAGCTAATAGGATCACTCATTTAGTTAATATAATTATTCATTAAATTATTTACATTATTCAATTAGTCAATACTTTACGCATTTAGTTGATATCAATATTATTACACCTTTAATCGTTTTTATAACACCTTTGTTTGTATATCACACACATTTTTATGTATGTATATAACAAAGGAGCTTAGGGGCCACTAGTCATTTGGTCGACCAAGGAGGGTATTCAAATCATACCTCCACATCTTTGGTAACTCAATTTGTAGGGAAAAAAAAATACCCCTCCCACCCCCCCCCCCCCCAACAAAAAAAAAAAAAGCAGGCCACTAGTGTCGGATCTCCTGTGGCAGTAGAGGTCCCGCAGCCTACTGGCCATCAGTGCTCCAACGAGGGTGCCCTTTTTTCTTTTTTATTTAAAAGATGGGTTAAGTAGCAAATCCGCCTTAGACTATAAGCTCAAGAGCAATGTTGCCATAAAAAATTTTCTTGTTTCCATGTTGCCTCGGAAGTTTTAAAACGTAATAATGTTGTCCTATCCGGTTAAAAAAATAATGTTGACCGTCAAAAAATAAATTTTTAACGAAAATAGGCAATAATGCTACGTTTTGAAACTTTCAAGACAGCACTGAGACAAGAAAAATTTCCAAGTAACATTGCTTTTTAATGAAAATTTCCAAAATAAATTTGTTACTCAACCAATAAAAAATTGAGGGGCATTATGGTAAAATTACCAACACTTCAAAAACCCAAATTCCCCCCAGATCATCTCTTTATTATTTCAATGCGTTAGCATACCTTTTGGCATTTTAGGAATTAAATTGTATTTATTTGTCTTTTTTCCTGAATTTTATAATGAAATAAGGGAAAAGCATGAAATAAACTACTTTTTTTTATAAAATTTTAAACGTGATATAATTATGAAAACCAATTAAAATAAAGTTGTTGTGCCACCAACCTAAAATCGGTTCAACATCTATAAAATTCATTATTCAATCGAGCCAAGTGCCCACAATTTATTTGAATTTATACTTGCATGTTTATTTTTATTTTTGGACATTGACTGGTAAATATTTTTAAAGCTAAGAAGTAACATATTTTTTCTGGCAAAAAAAGTATCATCTTTTTAATAGATGAAGTGGCATCATCTTTATAATTTGCATGATTAATTCTTGCCGGAAAGAAACATTTTGTTTTATTTTTTAAAAAATTACAATTACACATGCATTTACCTTTTGTGTGTGGATATTTTTACTGTAATTACTTAGAAGTTTCATTAATTTGTTGCTTTTCTTTGTAGCTTATATTTCCTGCAATACTCAACACAATATGTCTAGTTTATCTTGAATAAAAGTTGAGACTTGAGGCAATGCTAAATACTATTTCTAATCCTTATATAAGACCTAGTTAACTATTTGAAAAGATAAAAAAAATTAAATAAAGTATTTATATTTATCTTTTTTACACCAAATTAATTTATATAACTTATAAACTGATATATAATCAAATGATACACGACATACATAATGATTAACTAACTTTTTCACCTTTCCCAATTTCTAAAAAAAAGTCAATTGAATATTATACTAAAGATGGAGGTCTCATATTATAATTCATTCATTTGTTGCTTTTCTTTATAGCTTTAATTTCCTGCAATGCTCAACATAATATCTCTAGTTTATCTTGAATAAAAGTTGAGATACGCAATGCTAAATGCTTAATACTACCTCCAGTTCTTAGCACAAGACCTAATAGACTTAGAGAGATTAAAGAAGATTTATATTCATCCTTTTTTATACCAAACCAATTTATATAATTTATAAATTGATATATAATCAAATGATATATAACATATATTATGATTAACTTATTTAACTTTCTTAATTTCTAAAAAAAAAACTCAATTGGATCTTATATTAAGGACTACGGGTAGTATTTGTAATTTATAATAATAGTAATAATGGCAAGCATTCAGGATTGCATCAGCATCTCTAAGTCTAGACTGGTGGGAAAAATCCAAGAGTGAAAATTAGAACCGCCATGTTCATGAATCCAGCTACACATACAAGCATGAAGCAAACCACTAGGAAAGAAGTTTGGGCAATTACTAACATGGCACTAGTTGGAGATTAAAAGTTGATGCTTCTGCGTGAGTGAACAGCTAGCATGGACTATAACTAACAAAATACAAGAGATAACTGCACCAAGGCATCACCAAACACATCGGTATGAGACGTGCATCTGGGAGATATCACCAGTATAGGTGATTTTAACCACCTGTCCCCTCTCCAGTCCATAGTATTGCGCAATGGCATCTTTCTGCAGCATACGGGGAAGCTGAAGAAGAACCAAGATCCAACTCAGAATACTAGTGTTGAAATCAGATGACACTTGCCATGCAAACTCCGTTACAGATCCATCAGAAACCACATACGAGGATAAATAAGCATATATGATCTTAAAATTTTAAGAGTATGTCCCAACTGACCTGCTTTTCTTCTACATTGTATTTCTTCAAAAGCTCTTGCTTCTGTTGATTAGTTAGAACTTCATGCTTTGGCTTCAAGACATGTTTTGTAATGTTAACAAGTAAATCGGTGATCTGAAAAGAGGATAGAAAAACATTTAATGTATTGTGGAACTGAATCTTTGGCGAGCAATGAACATGGATAAAGATATTAGTCGAAAGATTCAATTTTGGAGAAAACATCCATACATACACACATCAGTTGATTATATACCAAGCCCGTAGAACCTAAGACATCCATCTTCTTTAATTTAAAAGTGAACGAATTGATGGAGGGCTTTAATGTCACAAACTAAAAGGCCGAGTTGAGCAAAGCATATAAACTAAATAGATCATCAATGGATCAAAACTACAAAGTTAGGCCATTGAAGATCATAAGATGTCAGTGGAGCAAAGCATCTCAAGTGTGTGATGTTTTTACAAGCAATTAAGCAACAATTTATTTCTGTCTGAGTCGGGTTGGGTTTCTCTCATCATCCAATTCTCATAATCCCTCATGATCTCTAAATCACATTCGTCCAATCATTACAATATTACTTTTACTTTTCTCTCACTTTCCCAATCAAGGGCTCAAATGAAGCCAATGAGAAAAAATGAGAAACAAGATAAGCAGAAGATCTCCTTCCGTCTGAGTCAGGTTTCCTCATGTCAGGATTTATGGAATACTTTAGGCTTTACCAATATAGATTCTATAAAATTACATATCTGTGGTAACAGTGTTTATTTCTATTGACCTTTTCTCTCAAAAGTAAGGAATTTAGCTCAATTGGTAGGGATTGCATTGCCTTATGCTGAATCAAGATCTCCTTTAAGTTCCACAATCTATGAATTTGGAATAGCTTTGACAATGGTTGCACTCCTCCTTGTGAATCCTACTTTATTTAATGAAGGGAATTTCAGGAGAAGACATTGAATGACCCAAACAACGTCTTTCATTTAGCTGTTGCACAAGAGATAACGTTATGTTACACTCCCTCTGTTCCTTTTTATGTGATAACTTTTAGAAATTTTTGGTGTTTCTATTTATAAGACAATTTGTAAAATCTGGGCAGTAATTAATTATGTTTTCTCCCAAAAATGGCCCTGATAATTTTAAAGACATGAATCAGTTTTCTGTACAAAGTATGTAATTTTGTCTTATAAATAGGAACAGAGGGAGTATATCTTTTAATATGCAAGGTTGATAGGTTAATGGTAGTGATTTGTCCTTAAAAAAAAATCGTATTGATTTTACCATATTATAATAAACTATATCAAGAGCATTTACATGACCACTTTAAGCATCCCACTTCAGCAAATGGAAAGCAATTCCACTCAGGCACTAAGATACACTTCAGAAATTGAAAAACCAAATTGTTCAAGAACATACTAGAGTTACTTGACCAAAAAAGGCCAAACCTGCCCAAAGAGATAAAGATGCAAACTCAGAGACGCAAGTCGATCTTAGACTAGAGTTTCTGAGGAGAGAGAACTAGAACTTTCAAACCCCTTGAATCCCAAACGCCTTAATGGTCTGTTTTGCTTCCAATATTTTTTTGGTTTCCTAAAATGTAAGTTTCAAAATTAAATCTCAGCATTCAGCTGAGGTCAGTGCTGTGTACATTTGATAAGCCTGTGATAATTATCCAGGCATTCAGCCATATCAAAGTTGTAAACATTTGATATGCTTATGATACTTTTCTCGGGTATTGCAAGCGATGAAACTTAAGATATTCGCACAAATCAATGCTTCGTGGCTGTGTTTTAGCAATTAAGTACTCCTAAATTATTCTACCAAGATTTTAACAAAATTCTAACAATCCACAATTAAAAGCGTATCAATTCATATAACTGAAGTTATTATGAGTACCATGACTAACTATCCTTAAATTTCACCATGATTAGCAAATTTGAAAGACTCCCCCCACCAAACAGCACTTAATTAATTTCCAATTATCAAACTTCAATTAACTTTCAATTTATGTTTTCAAGCAACAGGAGGGCTATGCGTTGATTGCTTTATTTCAGTTCTCATATATGCTACTACCATCTGGTTTCATCTAAGAAACATATTTGATTAAACATGAGAATAACAAGGTTGTCATGAGAGTCCACGTCACTGGAAAACTAACATCTAAAGGTCATTATTTGCAAATCCTTTGGTACCACTTATATTGCTTCTTCAATAAGTTACTAAGAACAATGATCAGAAAAACGAAGGACTCCAGAATCTTAAGTCAGATTTCAGTAATGTCACAATGAAATACATGCACAAAGTTGGCATAACCTATAACTTCTAGGAAACTGTTGCGGTCAACATGAAATTAAGGAAACAACAGATAGAATCCCCCACAAAAAATCCGAGAACATAATAGAGAAACATGCTCTAGAAGTAGATTGAACACAGCTCTGAGAAGACAAACCTGGAAAACTTCAACCTTGAACTTAAAATTCTCTAAGGCTTTCAAGGCCTGGCTAGTAATTTGGTCCTGTACTATCAATATCATCCCAGATAAAGTGTCTGTGTTAAAAAGCTGACTTGCAAGGCTCCGGACCACATTAACCTTTACAACACCCGGCCAGCAGAAAGTGACCAAAATCTGCAATTCAAGGCAAGGAAACATGCATTATACCGTGAACCCAGCCAAGGCAAAATTCATCGAAGAATGAAAAATATTAGACTGATCCGGGTTCCTAAATTCAATTGCATTAATGTCATACTGGATTTACAAACAACATATCTGATTATCTGGGGTAATATATAGCCTAATATGAAAGAAGAATGTCTACTTATGACCGTAGCATCACTTTCTAACGAAGCATATAAAACATTCTACAACAAGCTATACGTTGAGAACAATATTTTGCGAGATTATTCCATGCGAAAAAGGGTTTGATGGGGTGAATGCCAACAGGGGACTGATAGAATTGCTATGAGAACCAGCAACATTGCAATCCCTAACTGTTGAGGGCGAAAAAGAAAGGGTAAAAGGCTTAAGAGAGTTACCCGCTTGGAAGGGTCAGAGGCATGAGTGGCGGAGAAACGGAGGCGTTCGATGTCGGGGGATTGGCCGTGAATGGCACGAAATTCGGAGAGAGAGAGATCGATTTCGGAGGAGGGAATAGAAAAGCCTCTGTCTCTGAGCATCTCGAGCACAGTCTTTCGAGAGAGGTAGTATCTATGACTCTCAATGCTGCCTTCGTCCACATAGCTGCTCAGGCACTGGGCTTGTACCGGTCGATCTTCCTCACGGTGCCCATTCGCTTCCATCTCACTCTCGATTCTGTGTTCAGTGTCCGAGTAGTACGAAGCGAAGCTTGATTGATTTGTTGACTAGGGTGGTTTTTCTTTTTCCTATTTAAAGTCGGGCTGTGGGGTCTGCCAGGGGAATATCATATTAATTTTTTAAATTTATATAAAGGAAAACTTTTAAGTATTGTCATTTATTAAAATATATTTTATATTTTTTTCTTTTAATTTATATGCACATATATATTTGAATATATTTTCCCAATCATTCCGGTGTAGTTTGAATATGAGGAATTTTTTTTTAAAAAAACATTATACTGGCACATTGTTTTCTCAACAATTGGTGTGTAATGTAATTTATTAGTTACGCTCCATATAATATACACATAAAGAAAACATTAAGGAGAGGATTTTTTTTTTTTTCCTTTTACATGCATTTTTCACGAGGACATCATATTTCGACATGTCCTTTTAGATTAGGGGATTACCTTTCCGAACATAGTCTTGGGGGTGTTTTGATTTTCCGATTTCTGCATCTTCCCCACCTTAATGTTTGTCTCTGTATCAGGGGGAAAAAAATCATACTTTGACCACTGTACTTTGAGGCAAATACATGCTTTGGTTGGTTAAATTACAATACTCACGGTAGGTATTCACTAATTCTTTTTTTTTTTTTCCCATAGGGAACAATTTTTTTTATAAACAAGGTTAATCCTAATTTTCAATATTATTTAAAGAAATTAGATCATTTTTATTTGATTAAGTGGGGGAAAAAACCCATGTGTGATTAATAAGGATAGCTTGGGGCAAAAATAAAAACATGGAAGACAAAATAAAATTGAGATTTTAATTTAGGATAAAAATTATTTATTTATTTTTGCATGTTTTTTTTAGAGACACCCTTCACTAAACAGAGTTGTTCCAAAAAGTGTAAGTGAGGAGTCAGGCGGGTGTTCTATTTAAGGCCACGTGGGGAGTGTGCACGTGCATTATACACGGTCCCAATGTCATCAGATTCACGGGGTAGTTCAGTGAGATGATGTTACGGGGAACTTGGTTTCCCTACCGTACTATGTAAAAATGTCACTGATCTAGACTTTTAGATCTGATACAGGGGTACAGATGTTAGTTTTTTAAAACTCCATATTTAAGAAAATTATTTTAATAAACTATTATTCTTTCAAAGAAAATAATTTTTATTTTAAGAATCATCATTTTTAAAAAAATTCAGATGTATACCATCCAAAATTATAAATGAATTGGTCACATTTGATGAGCTTTCCCTAATAAACAAAAATACTTAATAGGGTGAGCTTTTTCTCATAGTGTTATTTTGGGATCACATTTGGATCCTAAAAATGCTTATTTATGTAAATAGAAATAAATTCTTCTGACATACTTACCTTATATATCGTAAATTAATTTTAAAAAACTATTTTTGAATAAAGCATGAATAAGATTCCATTTCTAGAACTAACATCATACTCATGTTCAGGCTTCATATTTCCCATATTAACCTCGTAAACGCTCTTTTCCAGGATCCTCCCTTTACCAGCTCCCGCCCTCACGCTACTCATTCTTTACCATCTCAAGATCCAAATTATTCCCATTTTACAAAATCTATTAAAATTCTGTAAAACTAAATCAAAATTGTCATCAACTCGCAGAGAAAAATCACTCTTCATTTTTTAGAATATTTCTTGTCAATATATTTATGATGATTATATTTTCCACATTTTGCTAATCCTTAATAGGAATCATTAGTACAATCTTAATTCTTTAATTATACTTTTCAAGGCCAACTCGGCTGGACTCATGGCACAGTTGGCCCAAATCCATTAACAACGTATAACTTTTTTTCTTTCCTGGGCTAACCCGTTATAGCAAAAAAAAAAGTTTCTGGTTGGGTTCAATGAAAGAAGTAAGTCATTCACAACAACATGATTGACCAAAGTTTGAATTTCTATTAAGAGGTGCCTCTCATAGAATACCTTATGCCTAGAAGAAAAAAAAATATAATACTGTTTCAACACAATCCAATTGATTGGCCTGAATGGTGGCGTGAGGCATGAGACATGTGGCTTTACTATTGTTTGATATGAACAACTCAAAGTTAGGAAATAAGTGTCTTCATTGATCTTTTTCTTCATTTAATATCTTCACTGTTAGATTAAATTTTAATGTTTGAGATTTAATATTATGTAAAATTATATTGGGTCTGTTTGGATTGGCGAAAGAAGTAGTGGCTTAAAAGCTATCTGATTTTAGAAAAAACTCGGTAGGAAAAAAAATCAAGTTGTAAATAATGATTTGTGTTTGGATTGATAATAATAGAAGTAACGAGACCCATGTCAAAAAAGTTGAGAGTTTTTTAGAAAAAGCTCTATAGTGGAGCTTTTTCCTTAATTGGCTTTTTGAGCTTTTTTAACTTACAGTCCAATGAATTTAAAGCTCAATCCAAACACCTTCTACAGGATTATTTTTTTCACTAAAGCTTTTCTTCCAACGTCTAGCAGTATTTTTTACCATCAACGCCCTCATAACGCATACACCAAATAGGTCCATTATAACATTAAATAACCAGCACTACTAGTAGTACAGTGATATTGTGATTAATTTCTCTCCTCCCAGTCTTAGGTTCGATCAGTGTTCAAAAAAAAAGTCTTAGGTTCGATCCCCTATAGCCTTATATAAAAAAAAATATTAAATATAATAAATCTCATACAACAAATCTCAACGATTGACATTTTATTAATTTAATGATGGAGATATTAAATGATGAGAGATAAATGAAAACACCTTCTGCTAGTCCTAGATCAGCCACTCAAATTCCGAGCGTGTGATTTATGACATCCTCCGATAGGAAGGACCACGATCTACGATTTTTATAGAGATAGAGTATAATATTATCATTATAGAATTTATTCAAAATTAAAAATCCCACTTATATGTGTGTCAGTGTGTGTGTAAGATCCATCTCATCCTCACGGAGAGAGACTACTGTAAAAAACACCAAAATAATATTTTTTTAAAAAAAATAATACCAAAATAAAGCACATTAAAAAGTTTTTACTAAAATAATAATTACGCCACTAGTAGTGTGAGAAAGAATCACGTTATCGACAGAAAAGTGTCTGTGACGTGAAATAGGTTCACGCTACTAGGTGGCGTGAAGCAGTATATCATTAGACCCACAATTGTGGGTCTGATGATATATTTTAAAAAAATAAAAAATTAAATGTCAGTCATATTGTGTCAGAAGGTGTAAGTGGCGTGACCCTTTTTTGCGCCACTAGTGACGCGTAGAGTGGACCCGTTTGGTACAGGAAAGGAAACATATGATACGATGAAGGAAAATGGAAACGAATTGAAGGGAAGACTGAAAAATAACTCAAAAAAATTAAATTGTTTTATAGACATGAGAATAAAATATAGGTTAAAAGAAAATAAAATGTTTGGTTAAAAAAAAAGGAGTGGGTTAAGAGGGAAGCATTTGTTAAAGTACCCATTATACCCCTAATATAAAGTAATGCTGAAAAATGTGGAAATCAAATTTTACCCTCAAAGTGAATTTATAATTATCTATCAATAAAATATATATTTCAATTAATACATTAAATAATTAGTAATAAAATGATTTAAAAATTAAACCAAGAGATTATTCCTTTAAATTTATTTCATATAAAAAAAGCTTTGGTTGGTTTGGCATGAGAGAAGAACGAAAAAAGTACTGGAAGAAGTAAAAGGGATAGAATATTGTTACTATCAATTTTGGTCACTACCATATTTCCACTATTAGATCAGAATCTCAATAAGAGAGAGAAATAATAAAAGTAAATGAGATTTTGAGCTAATGGTAAAAAAATGGTAATGACCAAAATTAGTAGTGACAACATCCTGTCCCTAAGTAAAAAAAGAAGGAAATATTTTATTGATATTTTTTATTCTGGTGACTGCTAATATTTCACTTAGATTTTACCTCCCAAATTTGTTGGATAACATTTTGAAACGTGCTGAGAGGTGTTGAGGGAAAAAAATTAGAAGTACAAAAAACACGCATGTGAAATTTAAAAGATTTCCGCCTTTTAATTTAAAATTTTTAGGGGTATAGTTGTCTTTCGAGTCTTCCTTTCTGCAAAGGAAGATAAGTTACTACCAATTTTAAGGATCTTATTTTCACACCTTTAAAGAAAGATTGA
The DNA here is from genome assembly GCA_034222035.1 of Acacia crassicarpa. Lineage (NCBI taxonomy): Eukaryota > Viridiplantae > Streptophyta > Magnoliopsida > Fabales > Fabaceae > Acacia > Acacia crassicarpa. Next base: position 62,572,641 of record JAWXYG010000002.1, on the reverse strand, counting down.
TGAATCCACAAACCTAAGTTCATAGAAAAATTAGATGAAGATTGGGCACCAAATAAAAGAACTTATTCATCTTCCTTTCCCGTTCCACCTCGTCCGCACCCAAATTCTACCGTGACTTACCCCTGCAGCTTCTATTTGTGGCTTGTGTCTTCTAATCTTTGAAGTTTAAATTACTCTTTGGGCTTTGACTGTTCGACGATCCTCAACAACACATAAGATATATAAAGCACAAACTAACCACCACCGAGAATAGCAATACAGTGGTACAGCTGGTGGTATTAAGATGTATTATATCTCCCCTCAGGTCTCGTGTTCAAATCCCCCTCCCTCGCCTTGTAACAAAAAAATAAAAATAAAAATAAAGCACAAACTAACCATTTTCATAAAGAAATAAAAACAGTTAAATCAATAAAAATTTTCTAAAATTTAAATTATTTTGAATATTACCCTTATTAATTACATTAAACCCTGATATCATATTAATTATTATTCTTACCCACTATCCTTATTAATTATAGGCACACATAAAAAAAGATAATTAATGTTGTTTGAAAACATGTAAGTGATTTATAAAAGGAACGAAATACACTTATGGTGCCTTATAATTAAAAAAAAAAAGAAAAAAGGAGGGAGTAACACATTAAGACGCCAGAAATTAAATCAAAAAGCACATAATATTCACAAAAATGATGCTACTTGCTGTTCCCAGAGGCAGCGAACAGTAGTAATCATGATGAATGACGATCATAATCATCATCGATCAACCAAAAAAGGCTTTGCCATAAAGGAATTATTGGCATTCATATCGTATATGACGATTTATGCAGTTCTGAGAACTCATCATTACAGATTCAGCAAAAAAAGAAATGGATCACTGACTCTTGCTTTTTACCCGTAAACCTGAATTATGATCAGCAGCAGCAGCAACCTGGACACCTAATCAAGCCATTCTCATTGCAGCGTGGGCATCTTCTCAACTCTGCTTCTTCTTCTTTAAACACTTTCCTACTCCCATTGCAATTAGGGCAAGGCACAAATCTTGCATCTCCACAAGTCTGGCACACAAATCCTGGATCCTGACTAGGAAACCCTTTCAAGAGCTTCGCTAATTCCCCAGATTCATTCAGTTGCTTGATCTCCTCTGCTCCTCCAACATGTTTTCCCCTAATAAAAATCTGTGGTAATGTCATTGCTTTGCCTTTTAGAGCATTTTGCAGCTCTTTTCTGTAAGATGAGTCCATAGATATGTCCCTTTCATCTACGGCTACTCTGAATCCTCGCAGTATCGTCCTCACTGAACAGCAATCTTCATAAGTCCTGCGGATTCCTCTTAAACTCGTGGAATAAACCACTATTCTCTCTTCAGTCCCCTGTACCAAACGACATGAAATGTAAGAGAACGACGAACTCAAAGGACTTGACCCTAATGACCGCACATTTCTGGGTACATTAGTGCCTAATTGCCTTGATGAGAGAGCCCGCCGGTAGCTCCAACCCACGTTTGGATCTAATTTAGAGAGTAATGCTTCCTCCGATAAGTGTTGCCAGAGCGGCTTCTTGGCCGACGACGGCGAAGAGTTTTCAGTAACAACTTGCGACGAAGAATATTTCAGTGGTACTTCAAACGATTCAAGCAGTACTTTCTTCGCAGGCCCATCAAATGTAGTGTACCTGCACGAACTGAGTTTGTTCGAAACACACACAGGACGGTGAAAAATCGAGACTTGAGGCTTGGTAGCGTTATCGTAATCATCGTCGTTGAGGCCTTCCATGAGTTCCCAAGTGTTGATAACAGAGTCAGGGGACAATGACTGCTCTGTCTCTGCCTCTCCCTGATTTGCTCTGCTTTGAGAAGTGTTGGTGAGAGGGGTCGGAGATTCAGACCGGACATGACAGTCATCGGAGTTAAAGTTAGGGTTTTTAAGGTCAGATCGGTCGTTTAAAACAAGAGAACCGTATGTGGTGGAGGTGAGGGATACGAGGTGGTGGGTGTCGCCTTTTCTTGTCGGAGGATGATGAACAAGAGGCACTGGGAGAGAGAGAGCTCTGGGAACAGGTGGAGACGAAGAAGTGGATGAATGTGAAGCAGAAGAAGACGAAGCCATAGAAGAAGAGTGATCCTCTGGGTTTTTGGCGACAATGGTGACGGGTCTTGAGGCTGAGCAGCCCATGAATGCAAAAATTGAGACTAATCAACAACCAGGTTTCGATTACTTCTAATCTCTCTCTCAAGAGAGAGGGAGAGAGAGAGAGAGAATGTATTCAGACTTTCTGGGTTGGTTGTCTTTTTCTGTAGAACAGCTTTGTGAAGCTAAGATTGTCCTTGAGGAATCATGATGAGTGAGCTTTTGAAGGCTTAGATGAAAAGGGAAGACAGAAAAAGAAGGAAATGAGTGGGTTGAAGTTGAAAGAGAGCTTTGAAGAAGGGTGGGAGGAGGAAGATGATAAGAATCAATGGTTTTTATATTGATAAACCAGTAAAAAGGCTTCATTTAACTCCCACTGATCAATGGAAATTTCTATTCGATTTTCGATGTTCTATCTTAATTAGTTTTATCTCTCATGATTAATCATATTTAAGCCTTGTCCTTGGTGGGTCTCAAGAGATTCCAACTTGAGCATAAAAACAAAATATTCAAAAAGAACCTGTCTTCCTAAAAAATTGAGACACAACGTGCTTAATTCAGCCCTCCAGATTGAACTTTTCAGTCAGTGTTATCGGAGAATACTTCCTGTTAATTACCATCTTTGACTTTCTGGAATGCTGCAAGAGAAAAATGATGATGATGATGATGATGATTATTATTATTATTATTATATACTCCATCTTAATTCTCGTTTATTTTTGCTAATCAGTTTTTCCACACAGATTGAAAATGAAGATGAATCTAAAATGTTTATAAACTGTGTGCTAACTAAATGTCAACGAGGCTGTTTTAATTTGATTCAGCCTGTCTGCATTTACCCTGAAATCCTCCACTATCTACTCCCTAATTTACAACCTATTCAGGGACAAATTGACTAGGATAATTAATAAGATTTATTTGATGTGAAAATCAAAACGTCCGCCATAACTTTCTTTTTAATTGTGATAAACCAATTGGGTTAAATTTAATGTCCTACTAATTGTGATTTCAATTCTTACTAATGTGGTTCTCCTGCCTTCACGTCCAAGTAGTTACTTAAAAGTAGTTTTCTAATAATAGTGCCACCAACTAACCAAAAAAACCAATAGCATATTAGGAATCTTTACAAGTTAAGCTTTGCATATAAAAATAAAGTCAATCCAAGGGAACAGTACTTAAAATGGAGAAAAAGGTATAAAATGAGAATGAAAAGAAGTGGAAGAAGATGAGAAATCATGGAAAAATAAAGTGAAGATATTGATAAAAGATGAATCATTGGGACCCTCAGAGACGAACAGCGAAGGGGACATTACATTTGATATTAAATGAAGTGGACCACGAGGCAATCAATTTAAGGGCTAGCCAGACAAATTTTTCCTGTGTGGTTGTGAGCTGCTACATTAGCTGTCTCCTCTATACGTTGCTTTACTCCACTATTTTCATTCTTCAACTAAGAAATGTTGAGTTTTTTTTCCCAAAAGCACTTAAAATGAACTTTATAGTGTTTGTTTAGAATAACGAGGCTTTAAAAATAATATTTCATTCATGATTTATAGTATACAATATAAATACGTAAAAGAAATTTTATCTTAATTTATATAAATAAACACTTTTGGGATTTCAAAAAGTGATACAACTCATCTGTCTTCGCAAATTTTATAATTAAAATCAAAATCTTAAATGTTTTAGTGGTAAATTTATTTATTGAAAAACCCAGGAATGATGATTAGGGACAAAAAAAATTGGATCATATGCTAATTACTATAAATGACTGTAGGTAAGAATTTATATTTTTCTAATAACCATAATCTAGTTACCCTTTTTTTGTTTCTTATAAATCTAATTAGCTTTTATTATTGATATTTTGATTTTGACATTGATGATATCAATATCAGTAGATATAAAAGGGCTGACATTTTGTCAACCGAAGCTAATCGAGTTGATACAACGTTTGGAATGAGGGATTAACGGATTTAAAAAAACCACTTCAAAATGAGCTAACATTTGCCAGCATCGTGTAGGGGCATGCAAGTCACAATTTGGTGGCAGTAGACATAGGCTCGAGCCGTGCCTACAAGCAATATGTTGGCCAAATTAAAAAAGAAAGGTCTGACATTTTGTCAACAACCTAAGCCCGCAGATTGATGATCTAACAAATACATGCAGCACTGAGCAAACGTCATGAATAACACCAGTGCCAGATAACAGAAAAGGAGGAACCGAGGAAGGCAATTAAACCAGCGTCAAATGATGAAGATGCCTCACCTCAAGCTTATATACAAAACGTCTATAAACCTGTAAACTTGGAGCGTTGCTGATGCAAACAGATAATACTCTATCTCATCATAATTATAAAAATTAGTTGACTTTTTTGAAGAAAGTAAGGAAGGTAATTAAATTATTTTAGAGTATTTTTATTTTTATTTTTTGGTTTAAAAAAATTAGTTTGACTAATAAACTAATATATAATTTAAGGATGCACAATATATAAAATGATTAAGTAACTTATTTAGCTTGCTTAACCTCTCTAAAAAGAGTCAATTAGGTCTTATAATTAAAACAAAGATAATATAAAAAGGAAATGTAAACAGGATGAGAGAACTAACTAAACATATCCATTCCTAAATCAAAACCAAAATGATGCTATGCTATCAAATGATTCAGAAGCAAACAAGCCGTCAATGCTGGGGATGTTTGATATGAAACTAGGGAGGTCCGGATGAGAGTGCCTGGTCTAAATCAGCAATAAGATCATTAATATTCTCAATCCCCACAGAAATACGCACAAGATCTTCAGTTAAACCTCTGGCTTCACGGACTGGGGCAGGTATGGCAGCATGGGTCATAAAGCAGGGCATGGTTATCAGGGACTTTACACTCCCTAACAGGAAAAAAATAAAATAAAATCACAACGTCAGCATTTTGAACAGGAGAACATTCACAACTCTAACGAGTTAACTACTGATATATTATCAACATGGTTTTACATGAAACCTCTAACAACTTGTTATTTCAGTTGCCTTAAGACTGCCAACATACAACCTTGGTTAAGGGCAATGATTGACTACTAAAAAAAATAACATGGTCAGCAGGGAAACCATACAGAATTCTGACATGCCAACTGCTAGATTTGCAGTTAGCAAGAAGATTCCCAATCACGCCCTACTAACTTTCCATTTTGGTTAACTATGAGTCAACTAATAGATGGACTAAAATTAATCATATTTGTCTGTATTCATTAGGCAAAAATAATTCATAGAAGAAATTACAGGGCCAACAACACATTAAAGCACATTTTCTTATTAGCCATTCAAACCCCCTTAATCAAAGTAACGTGGGGATATATTTACCAAAACTGACAGCTATAGTAAAGTATTTCGTAGTTTCAACGACATGCTTTGAGAGTGCCAATGAGCCTGTCAAAAAGCTAAGTACAGATCCTGCCCCATTTGCCTGCGAAACAAGGACCCAATGAATCTATAAAATCGTTTCAGGCATATCAGGAAAAATATTGAATCTCATAACTAAACCATACCTGAGAGTAGTGCAGTTCATGTCCAGGATGACCAGGAAGACCAGCGTAGTTTACTTTCTTAACTCGAGGATGGGAAGCGAGAAACTCAGCAATCTTTTGTGCATTCTCCTGCAAAATATGTTGGCTCTAACTTACAAGTAACTTTTTTTAAAAAATAAAAGACAGTGACAAGGTCAAGTTGTTATACTAGCACTGAAACTTTAAAATAGAAGCTTAGTTTTAGAGATACTAGTATTATCTAATTATGAACAGAATATAAGCTTAGTTTTAGAAATATTATCCAATTATGAACAGAACAGAGATTCAATACATCGTTCAAAATTCATTAGTTTATGCCTACCGTGCTGCACAAGTGTATAATCATCCAGCAGCAGTGTCAAGAAAAACCATGTTATATCTATCAGACAAGAGCAGCGATGGACCTAGAAATTTTGAATTGTGAGGACAGTGTGTATATATATATATATATAGTCTTAGAAATACAACATACTACTATTAAAAATATGAATATTACCCATATCATAATTGTTCATAAGAGTTTTCATATTTCAAAAACATCAAATAGTCTTTTCAATACCATAAAGAAGTTTCTCTCTATATATGAATATAAGTAACAAATTTCTTTCATAATTACTAGTTATGTTGATTTTTTTCATTACATATATTCACCATTTTTGACTTTGTGCTGTTTCCAAAAAACTTCTTAATCTCTACGTAATTTCTGTTCAATCTCCATGCAATTTCTACATAATACCATGGAATCTCTGTACAATCTTTGTGTGATCTCTATGTAATCTCCATGCAAACATTTGGGGTTGATCTAGTATTGAATAAAAATTTGAGTGGTATTAAAAGTAATATTTTTAAATATTAGAGACAATTGATACATACCATACATCTAATATTAAAAACCAATAACAAAAAATTTGTGGGGCAATTGTTCCCACTAGGAAGTGTATGAAAAAAATAATAATAATAACACATCTAAGCATGAAAGGATTATAAACAAACAAAAAGAATTCGTTCAGAACATTAACAGGTCTTAAAAGTTTTCTTTAATTGCATTTATAAATGTGTGTACAGCCATGTTGTACATTTGGATAATCAGAAATTACAATCAACCATTCATTAGACTCCGAAACTATAAGCAACTTAATATGTTTCATAAAGCACCTGTTGCTTCTCAACTCGAAGTTCCATTGTTTTGATTCCTTGCAAACAAAGCCAACAGTCAAATGGAGCTAAGCCAGAACCCACAGCATTTTGTAATAAATACAGATCTTTTGCCAACCTTTACAGGATGATGATTAAAAGGGGGGGGAAAAAAAGAAAGAATGAGAACAGATAGTACTGATCCACATTATCAATTATTAATTGAATTAGAACAGAAAAAACAAATAAAAAATTAAATTCAATATACAATAGGATGTACTAATAGTTTGTGACAGAATGACAAACTTAACAGATGAACATTGGCTTAGACAAGGCTATTTGAAAACAGGGAATAATCCAAAAGAGATAATAAGAGTATAATTAGTTCATTCTCAATAATAATAAGGATCACAAGCACATAAAATGCTATGCATCGCATACTCATGCAAAATTTGCCATTGTATATAAAGATTGACAAAAGTGGCTCATAGACAAATCAATATCTTCAACATCCTAAGAATTTGAGGCACAGAGAATAGGAGTTGCAACCTTTCACATTTCACGGCAAGGACACCAGCAATGATAGCACTATGTCCCCCAATGAATTTGGTAGCAGAATGCATAACAATATCTGGAAGGAAAAAAAGAAAAAAAAATAGTAGTTGTCATTTGATGAAAATTTCTTTTGCCATCCGTATAACACATATAGGATGTTCTGAATCGGTGACAAAGGGAGTTATTAATTTGCCCTGAAGAATTGCTTCAATTCATTCCCACACAAAAGGTGAAAAGAATTGAGTATGAAGAGAACAAAAGTTCATTCCCAGACCTTCTAAGCACCCCCCATTGACAAGCATGTTATTAAGTTGTTAAATCAAGCTATACTTCATCATCTCGTAATGGTGATATGAATACCTGCTCCAATTTCCAATGGTTGACACAAGACAGGAGACATCATGGTATTGTCTACCAATAGAAGAGCACCATGTGCATGAGCCATCTCCACTATTTTCTGGACATGAATCAAGAAAAACATTAGAGACAAGTGACAAACAGGAAAAACCAAGAAACCTCTCTAACCAGGAAATTGAAACCAATCACATTACAAACAAACTAAAATAATGACAGCAGGAACAGTAATAATAATAAAACAATAACAGAGTTTACTCAGAACAATAAGTTGTCTGGATCTCAACTGTATACTGTGATAAAAGCAATCACTTGGATTTGCACTTTCTGTAATAGGCATTAGAAACCAAAAATATTGCCTTAGCAGATAATTGAAGTTTCTTCTAAATAGCTTGTGCCTTACAATAGCTCAAGAGAAGACTAAAAACGCCAAAAACAAAAACAGAACCAGGATACTTCCAACCTACAAAAGAAACCAACTTACTCGAATATCAGGTATTTGTATCTGAGGGTTTGTGGGATTCTCCAACCACACCAACTTAGTCTGAGGTCCAATAGCAGAGGCCACCTCCTCTAGATCACTTGTATTTACTTGTCTGTGCATGATATTAAAACCACATCATCAGTGAAATCTATGCTTCTTGCAATGAATCCAGCAATAATTTATTTTCATGATCCATTGCTACACGGGGGAAAATCCAAAAAGCAGAAAAATCACACTTACCTCACGATGACTCCAGACTTTGGAATTACTTGGGACAATAGCCTATCTGAACCACCATAGAGATCATCTCCAGCAACAATTTCTTCACCTACACAGAGATTATATAAGTAAATGTGATAGAGCCCTCAACTCTAATAATCTTGATAACCAACAAAAACTAGAAACAAACAACAACTTGGGACTGATTGAATAATAAAGTCTGATTACGAGGGAAATAATGATTCAAGCAGTACAATACTAATCTGTTGCACATAATATTTGAAGTATATATATTTACAGACAAAGTTGAAAATTTACTTTTCAGACGAAAAAATGCTAAGCTTAATATTGATTTAGATGAGTCTTTTGGTTGATTGACTGTTGATTATGATTGGTTATATTTGATTAGGATTGGTTGTGGATAATTAAAAAGGTTTAATATTGTAGCTATTCTGTGTTTATTAGCCATTATTATGCTATATCATACTTTAAAGAGCTTGTAAGTCAGAGAACACACTGACTACTTTTCCCTCGTATTCTCTCTTTTATCATACTCTCTGACTCAAGTCATCAACTCACAATCTCACATACTAGGTGGTGTGCTGAATTCCTCAATCTGCAATACATTAAATATTTTTACATATACACAGCGCCAAAAGGACAATTCATTCAAACAATATTATCATAAACTACTTTAAAGTTCAAACAGATACACTTCCATGCTTGCACTATTTTACAAGCTTTGAGTTACAAGAACAAAACAAGCTAAGATGAGGAAATGCACCAGTTCCAACAAGCTGACTGGCAGCATTCAGAGCAGCTATGCCACTGCTAAAGCAAAAGGCTCTATCAGCTTTGTCAAGCTTCGCGAGTAACCTGAGAATAAAATATGTGCCTAGTAAAAGAGGATGGAAAGAAGAAACAGATATTGACCAACACCAGACAACAAATCAGGCCAAACCTTTCCAAAGCATCTCGGTTAGGATTTCCGCTTCTAGTATAGTCGTAAGGACCATTTTCAGTTGCAGATGGCTGCATGAAAAAGTATAGAAGGTAAGTGCAGGATGAAAAGAATATCATGGAATAAAGAGATAATAAATACTCAACTACTAAAGAGCTCAGCACGTACGGATCAAAATTTCACCTGCTTAAAGGTAGCCGTTTGGTAAATTGGGGTACTGATTGCTCCATAAGGATCAAACTCATTATCGAAATTCAGTAACACGGTCGAAAGACTAGGCTCGCCGGTCTGTTCTTCTGCAAATGGAAGCTAAAACTATTTACATATAAAACACAAATCATTTATACATATTTAAGACAAGAAACACATCACAAACCACTTGAGCACTTCGCAATACTGTCCGCCAAAGCCGATGCGCTCACAGTCGTATCCCTATCGATTAAACAATTCATTCTGAACACCTTCAGTCGGCTTAACTTCGAATTTACCGATTTGTTAGATCCCAAGCTCTCACACGCATTTCCAGCAGTTGTGCTCTGAAACAAAATAATGAGAAACGTAATCATTATGCGCACATACTACAGTTGGAATGTTAATTTCGTTAACGTCCTGTATATCCTCTTCATAAACGTTCAGCACAAAAATCAAACCTTCCCAGCATCTGGAATAATATCGCCGCAGTTATACTTACAGTAACCACGAGAAGAATGCAGTTTTTTGGTAAAGATGCCCACAGCGCAACTCAGCGAATAGCAGCGCTTTGCATTTCACGTTTCTCGCCCAAAAATTATACGAGGAATTTAAAGTGTTTGAATCAATGATCATTGTTACCTTAGCGCGGAGATCAATAGCGACCGGAGTAACGAAGGGCCTGAGAAAAATTGAGGCCAAACCCATCACTGAAGATTACGCTCTTCCAGGTGGACCACGTCTCGCCCGTTGACCTTTTTTCCGGCTGATAGTTCCCTTTGACATAAGCATCAACTTCCTGAGCTTCTCTTCTCTGCTCATCACCCTCGTCTACGCTGTTCAAGCCATCCGAGACACCACAAAGTGCCACGTCATACACAACCTAACACTATCATGAGAAATCAGTTCAGAGGCGACACAAGGCACCAACTTCCAATAGTCCAATCACGCCAAGTAACAATCCAGCACTAATACAGCAATCAGAAATAACAGAGCATATGCAAAGCTCGTTCCATTAACGGCAAATACAAAGCTTCCCAGGGTCTGATGAGCTTGCTGATAGGTAGAAAAGGAACATCTTTTCCAAGATGGAAAAATTCAAGAAAAAGGAGAAATAGGAATGAAGAAGATGGATGGAGGATTTGTTTGAAGAAGAGTACGCACCTGATTCCGGCAAAGTCTCAAATTGTTTCTTGTGGCGAATGACGGTGGACGACGCCTAGGAGGAGAGCACAAAGACGTTCCAGTTCGGGTCCCAGAAGGAGTGAAGCTTGAAAGTAGTGCTGTGGATATTGTATTGTCCTTCTTTAGCCTCTATATATCGTGTTTTCTGATGGAGAGGGTTCTAACGTCGCATTAACAAACGCATAATTGTATCTAGACGCCATTTGGGTCAGAAGCATGTCACCGGGTCTGCATCCAATGAACAGGGAAAGCTTGCCTCCAAATTTTCCGAATGTCCCCGCTAAAACATGGGAACCAGTTTCCACGGACGAGCTCTCTCTGCTCGACGAGCTCTCTCTGCTTGTCCGGATGAGCTCTATACCGTCTAGATTTGATCTGAACGGTCCAGATCTGATTTTTTTTACTTTTATATTTTTTATCCAAAATAATTTTAATAGGTAGAAGATCTAAAATAAAGATAATCTCTCAACTAACATTTTTTGAAAAAATAATTTTTTCATGTGAAAAAAATAAAAAATCTAAGCCATCAGATATGAGATCTGATGGCTGGAAACTCGTTTGTACGGACGAGCTCCCCCTGCTCGTCCAAAGAACGAGCAAGTAAACTGATTCCCTAAAACATGGGGTTAAATGGACAATTTTCGCATGGAAGTGGTCATCGGGCAATTTTGTTTGGATGTATAAAAACTATAAGTAATTTTGTCGGATTGTTATCCAGTTTAATTTTTGACTATTTGTTGATAAAATATGTATATATTATTTTTATTAAAGTACAAATTAAGAAGTTTTAAATCATACTTGAAAAACACTGGAATAGATGACATACAAAAGTCCATGACCAGTTGTATCTTAACAAAAATAATATATGAACTATAGCTCACATTATTTGGTCAACTAAAATTCAAAATTAACTAAGATATACAAAATTGCTACTTTTTATACATTTTTGGGGACAAATTGCCCCTTGATAACAACTATCGGGCGGAAATTACCCCCTTCAACCCTAAAAAGTACTCATTTATTCTTTAATATAAGATATATATTTACAACATTTGTTTTGTTCCTAAATATAAAATATATTTTTTTATATTTATTAATATTTTTTACTTTAGTCATATTGATATTCACTCAAGAATCAAGGAGGAGGAGAAATGAGTGAACTATGGAAAATGAATATAGTGTTTTAAAAAATATACTTAGTATATCATATTAATTAACCTAACTAACTTTCTTAATCAAATCTAATTACATATGTCTTATATTAAGGACCGAAATAAGTAAGACATATTTACCTAATTTAATTATGTTAAAAAAACTTCATTAAATTTGTTAATATAACATGTGTTTTCTAAAACACTCATTCTCTTCTTCTTCTTCTTCTTCTTCTTCTTTTTTTTTTTTTTTAATTTGCTTTTTCCCTCTCCTCCATGTTTATTTCTTACAATATTTTATGAATATAAAAACAAAGTAGTAAATCTACCCTAGAAATATAGGTCCAAAAGCAATGTTGCATTTTTATTTGTTCAATGTTGCTCCAAAAGTTTTAAAACGTAGTAATATTACCCTCATTCTGTTAAAAAACTAACGTTGACCGTTAAAAAATTGACGTTGGCTGTTAACTTTTTAACGGAAATTGATAACATTACTAAGTTTTAAAATTTTTAAGGCAATATTAAGACAAAAAAAACTTCCAAAGCAGCATTGCTCCCCAGCAAAAAATTTCGGGACAAATTTACTGCTTAACCGTAAAAACAATGTTTCATATTCATGTACATAAAAAGAACAAGAGAGAGTAGCATCTTTAGCACTAAACAGTATCTTAATCCTGAATTAAATTATTTATCACACCGAAGTATTTTCTGTGGAATTTCATTTTACCAACTAATGAAATATCTTAGGTCACTAAATACACCGAAAAAGTAAAAATAACCTAATTTAATAATACACTGGGTGCTATTTAGAAAAGGGAAAAATTCCAATTAAATCTAGTGGAAACACAAATCCGAATTCAAACCTCCACTTTCAACGAATATCTAATTAGATCAAGATGCGTAGTTAGAGATTTTTTAAATGTTGTTAAGATACACTCGTACAATTAAAAAGAAAAATGGAATGTGGGGTACGTCTCGGTTTTGCTTACATGCCTTTTTCCATCAAAATCTGGAATTTACAGAAACCATAATCATATAGAGACACGCTCAAATCCAGTTTCAAAATTAAGATGCAGCGGAATGAGGGAATTGCGATGGAGTTTGGTAAACAAACGTACTGAGTTATCTGTCAACTGATTCTTGGAGTTCGGTTTCTCTGCCCAGCGCTTCTTTACTTATCTCTCTTCGTCTTCAATCCTGGCCGTTCAAATCTTAATCCAAGGGTCAAAATCGTTTATTGAAAAACCGCATGTGGTAAAAATTACCGTATGTGGTTTTTTTTAAAATAATTCCGGACCTTAGATCAAGATTTGGATGGCCAGGATTAAGATCATGAGGGATGGGAAGAAGGATGTTGGGTAGAGTGTCTCCTCCCCTAATTCTTGTGCCTTGATATAAATCACTCAAAATTAAATATGAAAATTTGTGTTAAATTTGTGTTTGCATTTAATTAAATAATCTTGGGCTGATTTCGATGTTTTTTTTTAAAAAAAATGGGTTTTGCTGTAAATATAATGCAGAGATGAGCTTGCCCTCCAACTGGAAACATCTCCAAGTCATTAGCACTAATATTCAAGAATGCCTGAATTTGATACTCATAAATAATTAGCAATCATGCAAGGATATTAAAAAAAAAACATAAAACAAACAAATGAATAAATTTAAAGAAAAGAGAAAATCTAAAATCCAATTCAAATAATTAAACCTGAAATTATGCCCACACCTCCTTCATTTTACTTATTTAATTACATAAAAACATGGGAGAATTATAATAAAGGATCTAAGAAAAATAATATTTATTTAGAATGATCATAAAAATGGTAATTATTTTGAATGATCGAAAATTAAAACATTAATATAAAGAGACTAAATTATCCTTGGTCAAATTTCTTATATTATCTCTAATTAAATCAGAATCTGAAGTGATTGATTGAAAATGATAAATAGAGATCAAATTAGAATCTGACATATGCAAGTTAGAGTCTCTATTGGTAACTTTTTATCTCTTTATGAAAACTGAAGAATAAATCGTAGGTTCTTTCATCCACAAAGATCTCCCAGACATCCTCCCCTCTGTCCTATAATCTTCAAGTTCTTCTTCCTAATAATTTTTTATCTCGTTTTCCTTTAGTTCGGTTCTTGTTATAATCATTAAAATTTGATTAATCCTTACCCTTTTAGTATTGTATATTTTTCATCGTAGGTTTTTTTGTTGGTTAATTAGATATTTCATTCCAAAAAAAAGTTGTCATATATTATTGTTCAAAAACGTTTTTTTTTTCATTTCTCATATTTATGTAAAAATTGTAGAACTAAGGGTAATTTAATCTCTTTATATTAATGTTTTAATTTTTGTCCTTCAAACTAATTACTATTTTTATTGTCCTTCTTAATAAATATTATTTTTCTTAGGTCCTTTATTATAATTCTCCCTAAAAGATATTATGGTCATTTAACAACATTAAAAGAATCCTTACTGAGACCTCTTAGCCTAATTTGATATTTATTCGAGTTTTGATATTTCAATTAAATTTAATTGTTTTTTTTTGTGAAAAATAGAAATTAATGGAAAATATAAAGGGTCAAGTATCAATTTTGTTCTTAAAGTACGTGCTCAGGAGCAATTTTATCCCTAAAGTTTTCGACGTAGCAATGTTACCCTTGAAGTTTAAAAAGTAGTAATGTTATCCATTTATCTCTTCGTTAAAAACACTAACGTTGATTGTTAAGATAGTTCAGGGACAACATTGCTACGTTTTTACACTTCAGGGTCAAAATTCCTACGCCCAAAACTCCAAGGACAAAATTATTTGTATTTCAAAGACAAAATTGATATTTAACCAAAATATAAAACTAAAAAAAGTGGTCCCTCATTCCCCTAAATTCACTTTTTACTGAAAACGCTTTTGCTGTTGAATGTTGATGAAGAGGAGGATTTTTTGTTGATTGAGTGGTGATTATGATTGATTCCATTTGAAGACGAAACTTGCGATCTAGAGAGTAGAGAGCAAAGGGGCGGGACTCTAGGGGCAGAGAGCGGGTGATGGCGTCGAGCTTGCAGAAGATCGAAGGGGATGATTCCGTTTTGTTGCGCGTTACCCATTCAAATATCAAGACTTTCTCCACTGACATTCGATTCTCGCAACAGGTTTGTGTACACTTCACTGTCAAATTCTTCTCTATTTTCCATGATTTGAAAGCGTCACTCGCTTGTTTCGTAGATGTCAGTCGAATCTGTAAAAGAGAAGCTCTGGAGAAAATGCGGTACTTCAGTGAACTCGATGCACCTCGAGCTCTATGATGACTCAAACTGCAAAATTTCCGATCTCACCGACAATTCTAGACCCCTGGGGTTCTACTCGCCTCTGGATGGGTTAGTATGTTTTATTATCGTCTTTCTTCTCCCCACTCATTTTTTACTGTCACTCGATAATGATATAAAGTTACGATAAAGCGCAAGCCAACCTTGTTGCAGTCATTATACCTTGTATACGCGTTAATTTAACTTTTTTTTTTTAGAGTTACTCTATGTTAACTGCGTCAATTTTGCTGGTGATGGTGTTGATGATCCCCTGCTTTCCAATTTTGCTTTGGATGGTGGCTAGTTTACTTGTTTGTGTTTTTCTGTTTCAGTTGTATTTGTTTCCTTGTTGCTGCTATTTGTTTTGCTGTTATGGTTGTCAGTTGGTTCTTATGAATGTTGTTTGGTTATTCTCTCTGTAATGGTACTTCTTTGAAGTTTATTTTAATGGAATCTTTTTTGACAAAAAAAAAAGATAACTGCGTCAGGCTCAGGGTTGACGTCACCCTGCTGCCATCTCCAGTAGAGTATTCTTTTTGTGGAAGGAGATCCTATCCTTATCTGCTTTCTCATTTTCTCTCATCTATCAAATTTGTACCGTCAATTTGGAAAGTGAGAGAAAAGTAAAAGTAGAATTGTATTGATTAGACGAATGTTATTTAGAGATTATGAGAGATGATGAGAAAATGATGAGGAGAGAAACCCAACCCTTTTTTTTGTTTGACCTGTTGCAGGATTATGTATGCTCTCCATCTAGTGATCCGTCCGTTGTAGTTTGTTCCGGTTCTCAAGTTTTTTTGTTGTGTTTCGTATACCTTTCTGTTTTGGTACTGACTTATTCTTTACATTGTCAAAAGGTCAACATAGATATCTGGTTTATGGCTCTAATAGGCTTCTATGCTTTTTCTTCTGGGGCAGGTTTCGTTTGCATGTTATAGATCTTGATCCTTCATCTGTCACTTCTGGTGGTTGGCTGGAAGATACTTCATTGGTGGAGAAATACACAATTTCTGAAGAAGCTTATAATAAGCGTGAAGGCATGTTATCTTATTTATTTCCTCCTCTCATAAATTTGAGGTTGATGCTTATAAACAGACGTGTTCTTTAGTATTTTGACATCAAATTGTTCATCAGAAATAGATATTTATATAATTGTGCTTTTACCCCCAAACAGGCTAGATTTTGACAATGCTGGTCTGTTGATGATGCATTCTCCACAGAAGCTTTTATTGGTCTGACTAGTGTATTTATTCCAATAAATGTTTAGTTTTGTTTCCTTCTAATCATTTAGAACATATATGTTGAATGTATCCCAGTTATGTTCTTGTCATGTCTGCTATTGGGTTTTTTAATTTCTTAAAAGCTGAATTTAGAGTTGGTAGAAAATTCTGCCAGATTTTAAAAAAAAAAAAATCAAAAAAAGGATTTCTAGATTAATTTGTATGTTCTTTAGAAATGCATTCTTCAAAACCCGTCTTTTAACTAAAAAATTCAGCTTTCATCCAAAAAGTACACCCCGTATGTGTATTTATATTGGACTTGGTTACGATGCAGATAGTTGAATAAGAGGTGACAACTATACTGCCTATCAATGATGTTATGATAAAGAAATTATTCCATAAAAACTTACTATCAGTTTGTGATGTGTTTTATATGATGTTTTTTCAGGAACTTTTAGAAAATTTAAAGAGAGATTGTCTTCCCAAAATCCATCAACTGCTGCAGCAAAGGTAGTTGTTTATTTAATTATCCCTCTTATATCCTTTCAAAATGCTCTCCAGGAAGAATTTGCATGTTCAACATAAGGATAGAAGACCACATTAGAGTTCCACTTGCTCATTAATGGAAATAGATCATATCTGCCATCTAGATAACTATCTGACATTTTCAATGACTGGCCATTTCATTGCACAGATCCCAGACACCTATATGGAAAGCCTCTGTTCAGACATCAAGGTCGGTCAAGTTTTATGTCTGTTTTTTGTCAAGTTTTCTATTCATTACAACTGCTTTGTAGAATTTGTAGTCTGAGATGAACTTTAGCATATGGATGTGGCAAGGGAAAAGAGGTGGATTTCAAGAGTGGGCAATTGATTGATTTAGTGTATTATTTTGATTATCCTTTTGCTTATTATTCTCTTTAATAACTGTGAAAACAAAATTGACTATATTATTTTCGTGAAGACAACAGTTTATATAATTATTGAATGACTTGTTGCAGCAGCAGAGTTCAATCAGCTTAGAAATTTTATGAGCACACATACTTGCTGTGATATTTTACTACCAATCATTAAAAACTAGTACCAAGTATTATCTTTTTGTCGTATAACCAAAGAGTTGACTGATGAGATCAACAGCAAGTTGTATGATGTAGCTTTTGTCTTTTGAATTGTGTAAATATTTTTTGAATCACACTCTGTTGGATATCTTGAGCCATGGATGTCTTCCTTCGTACCATCAATTCTCGCATGTCTTCTTTTTTTTTTTTCCTTTCAGATATTTTCATTTTTTATTCTTATTATAAATTATGCATTTTTTTTCATTATTTAAATGTCATTCAAATCATTTATTTAGTATAATATTGACTGTAATGATGATCTTACTCCTCTCTTGAATTTCTAAATATTAAGGTAGGTTCCAGATGTGAAGTTGAACCTGGGGAGAAAAGGGGGGTTATAAAATTTGTAGGCCAAGCAGAAGCATTGGGTCCTGGTTTGTGGGTTGGGGTACAGTATGACGAACCCTTGGGCAAACATGATGGCATGTAAGGCTTCTATCTTTCTGCATCATAATGTAAACACCTCTATGCCTAAGCTTAACTAATGAGTTTTCTATTGTTAGATTATTATTCCCTCAAGTATATCAGGGTACTCAATAGCTTCCAATCAACTTCATATTTTCCTGACCAAAATTGCTAATATTTGTTTGTTTTTGAGTAATGAACTCTTCGACCCCCCCAAAATATGTTAGACAGACTTACAAATACATGCTAAATGTAGGGGGCTTTTTCCATTCATTGGAAACTTCTTACCATTACATATCACGTACTTGTACTAACTAGCCTAACCAACTTCCTGCCTTGAACCCCTTTACCACGTTTAACCCACATAAAAATACTCCCTCCTATATTGATGTTGGATTCTTCTTGTTTGTTAATTCACATCTGTTATCATTTTATAATCATATTTTCATATTGGAATTTTGTGGGAATTGTATAGTATTAAGCAATGTATTTATGTGCTATTTATTTTCATTTTGTCAACATATTAATGTTGTTTAGACCGTTTCTTTCATTTTATTTATGCCCAGATAACACTTGCTCCTGTTATAGTAACATCAAGTTATTTAGCTTTCATGGGTATATTATTTGTGTGGTCACGCCTACATGTCTGATGAATTTTGATGTGCACCGGTTATGTTGCAGGGTGAAGGGAGTACACTACTTTGAATGCCCTCCATCTCATGGGGCAATGGTTAGAACGGAGAAAGTAAAGGTTTGTTAAGAACCACGTTGTAGCGTATTTCATTAATTGCCAATTACGTCTTATTCTTGCACGCGAGTCATATTGAGTTTTTCCTTTTTTCTTTCTTTTCTTTTTGATGCCCCAGATTCTTTAGCCCCCGAGATTTATTATATCAATCTTCTCCTTTTTCAGGTTGGTGACTATCCTGAAAGGGACCCGTTTGAGGACGAAATATGATTATGATTTCTCTTTTCTATTTGTGCCTGAAGTTGAGAACTTTTTTCTTTTCTTTTTCTTGAGCAACTAAAAATTGTTGCTAAAAACTCACCTTTATTGACGTTTCTGGGTAGCTCGTGTGTTAGGATTTATGAAGACAAGAGAAAAAGAAAAGCTCCAATCTCACTGCAATGCATGTTTCAAGTTTCCTACCGTATTTTACTTCAGCTATTATTTGTCCTGCACAGCTGTTAACCAAGCTCATCTACTTCACTATTTTCTGCATTTTGGATGCAGGTTTATGTTAAGCGCGTGCACTTCCTAAGTTGTGTTCAGAAATGAAGCCGGGAGACTTTGCCATGGGAATAGAATTAAATTCAAAGCCTTAATGTTATATCAAGATAAAATTCAACTGATGCTCAACTACATAACACAAATGGATTACAAAGGCTTTGGTAATACTACCTCCGATCCTAATTATAAAAACATTTTTATAATAAAAACATTTTTATAATGTAATTTACACTACAAAAGTATTCTTATAATTAGAACTGGAAGGAGTACAACTGTATCCTAACCTGGGAGAAGGGGAATGACCAAGAAAGGATCAGACCGTTCAACACTTTATGTACAACCTCATGACAATACGTCTCTAAAATTGCGTCCAATTTACATGCAAGCTTCAGGCCCCGATCAAAACATATAGGCTCTCAGTTTGAAAGCTTCTTAGGATAGTTTCCTGCTTTTGGCGCTATAATGTTAACACTCGTTACAATATAGGCATAAATAAACGCCAATGAGCCATGTACATCCTTACTAGTCTTCTGGCTCATCCAATATAACCTTCCTGCATGAACACAAAATTCTGTCAAATAATAAGGGGAAACACAAAGTCTTCAATATTTTCTCAATTACATATTATTTTCTCTTCGTAAAGGGAGTTTTGGGGGGAAATTGTGTAAGCATCAGAAATACTCCCTCCGGTCCTAATTATAAGGCATAGTTGACTTTGTTTGGAGAGATTAAGGAAGCTAAATAAGTTACTTAATCACTTTATATGTTGTATATCTTTAGATTATATATTAGTTTATTAGTCAAACTAATTACTTTGAAGAAAAAAATAAAAATAAAAATACTCTAAAGTAATTTAATTAGCTTCCTTAATTTTTCCAAAAAAGTCAACTATGCCTTATAATTAGGACCGGAGGGAGTAACATGTTAATAAGTAGATGGAATTTTCTAACCATATCGAACACCATTTGCATTTATTGAGGAACCAGAATAAGTAAAGAGCGAACACATTATTGCACTGTAACTTTTTTCAAAGATCACTATGGTCATGAACTTATCGTTCGTCATGACCGTTTTTATCCATTTACAACTTAAAAACACAGACGGATGAGCAAGATTAGAAATTGGCACTTGACACTATAGGAAGCCAAAGGCCCGTCACCTTGCAAACAGAGAGCCATACCTTCTTGCCCGAGTAGTTCGTTTTCCAGTGTTATCACCCTTTCCCTCCATGGTGCTTTTCTTAGTTCTGGACCGGGTTCCTCCTATGATAAATAGTGTTGTTAGTCATGGATGATCAATATGCCAATATAAAATATAAGTCGTACGTAAGTTGTACGGTTCACATGTCATGAATGATATAATTCATGTCAAGTTTGGCGCCTATGCATGGAATTCACTGTAATTATGAGAAAAGGCAGAAAAATTTAGGCGTTTAAAGTTAAACAGTAATATACCTCTCTTATTGGCCAAGGGAGATTGAACTTCAATATCTCCTCCGTCCGACTCTGTCAGCTCACTTGAAATAGCAGATTGTTCTTCTGAATCAACGTGTTGGTTTTTCAACTTATCATTCTTGGACAAAGCTATCTTTTCAGTGCATGGATCGCTAACTTCATCACCTGCTTCCTCTGCTAAATACTCAAGGTTTTTCAATACTAGTTGGCCAGCAAAAACAGCAGAAGCTAACTTAAAGTAACAAGCTATATGAAACTTGCACAATTTTCAAATACTTTAAATAAAGTAAATTCATACTGATTATGGGGAAGAATTCCCTAAAAATTATAACACTGTAGCATATTCGAACTTATAATCTTATATGCCCAGCATCGTTACCATCATGTCTCCTTAGATAAGTGCCCATATATAATTGCATTTGTAATACTAACAAGTTTTAAACCGTAGAAGGCTTTATTCTATCGTTTTATAAAGATTGATCTCCCGAGATTCAAGAGCACATGCTCACACGTGAACGTTATTACACATATATGCAAATAACATTCTCTTTTTCAATTAGTACTGTATCAGGAATTCACAGTGAATCCTACCTCTTTCTCGATTTCACCTAAATTTAGTCTGTGGTGACAAACAAGGTGTCTTATTCCAAATAATCCTTAAAGCTAAAGGTACATAACTGAAGACAAATAAAACGAAAGAACGAAAACTTATTTTGGGAGCTGCAAATAACTTAATGGGCGGTCAATCATTCGACTGAAACAGAAATTATGTCCATGTTTATAGTTACTTTGTAAAGTCTGAAGATAAGTTATAGAGGCAGAGAGATGCGGAAACAGATTTATGCACAAGGAAACGCGAGCAAGGGAAGAAAATTATAGCTCTTGGACAACTATAGAATATAGATATCTCATGTAGGGAAATTAGGAGTAAGTACCCTTTTCTAGTCCCTCACAAAAAATGTGATCCCTATTTTGGTCCCTTACAAAAAAATGTCATTTTTAGTCCATAAAGGACGAATAAGGGTCAATTGATTGACATTTTGATCCCTCACAAATTTCTAAAAGGTCTTTTTTGGTCCATAAAAAGGACGAATAAGGGTTAATTTTTTTATAAGGGACCAAAATGGGATCCATATTTTTTGTCAGGGACCAAAAAAGGTATTTACTCAAATTAGGAAGATGATAAAGAATTTTAAAGTGAGTGGAATTAACCTGTACTAATATTAGATTCTGCATGTTCTTCAGCATCTATGGCTGAAGTAAAGCCTTCCCGGCTGCCAATCTTCTGTTGATGAATGTGGGCGTTTCTAGCAGCCACTTCTTGTTCCTTTATTTCCATATGGAATTTCTGTAGTTTATCCTCGAACTCTTCAATACATGATTTAAGCTCTGGTTTTGCAAATTTCTTGCCCTGATTTACAGACAACAACCTCAGACATTATGACATAATAAATGCAAGGGAAGAGGAAAATCATAATCCTTTTCGCGGGAGACCAAATTAGTACCTTGTTTATGATGTTTCTAAAATGATCCATAACAGAATCCTCTAACAAGGCATGTTCATACGTCTTAAATAACTCAATGAGTTTTTTCATCCCTCTTTCAGTAAATGTTAGCTGAGAGAGGCAATAAGAAAGATGTTCGCATTGTCTGACATCTGCAAATATAAAAAGCTACATTTAATCAATGATAATCAGTAAACAGGAAATTAACATCTACTTCTTTTTAATTTAAAGCAAAGATCAATGCATAACGAGGAAAACTTGGGGAGACGGCATATATTTTATAGCTTTGAACCAGGTTAAACAGCAGTTGACCAGAAAGTGAATCATGAAAATATTAGTATCATAAAGGCAAAGATTGTTTATTACATCACAGGAAACGGGAAGAACCAAATAGAAGGAAAGTAGAAACGTGTGTAATCTATATCATCATTCAACAAATAAACAGGATTTAAGCTTGAAGATAGTCGATGAAATCATTTCAAACAGAAATTCGTATAAAACTAGTGACCTCGGTTCTTCATTATCTCAATTGTAATACTGAAGAAAAACTTCCCTCCTAAAACAACCTCAGAAATCACCCCAGTATAGACATTATCAAGCCTTAACTCGTGTAACAAACAGTCCATCCCTTGCTGGCTAATCAACACCCGTGACTTTGCTAACTCAATATTAACAGGAGTGTCAAGGTATTCTCGGATAAATAAAAATACCTGTAACGCCACTGAACCTATTGCATAGCTTTTCCACAAGAGATTCCATTTGTTTGTCCTAATTCAAGAGAACTCGTGAATATTACAACCAGAAACATCAATCAGAATTACTGACATTTAAAGTATCATATACCTTTTTGATCGAAGCAATTAAAAATTGCATTATGTTGCAGAAAGATTCGTCAGTAAGATTCTGATTGGATAATTTGCTGAGTATATCTGGAAGTAAATTATAGATTGGATTGCTTCCTGATGCCATAAAGAGAAGAAATAAATTAGATGCCATTTCCTTATAGAAGGGAACATTAGGAGAAAATAATACGATAGCAGTAATAGCACTAGTATAACTTTTTTCGCACAAGGGCAACTCTTCTATATCTAAAAATGCATATATACCCTGCCTATTTGACATTCTAGACAACTGTTTTATTAGATTTGGATATTTTCATCCAATGGTCAATATGACCGCGAACAGGGAAGGGTACAAATACATTATTTATGAAATATACTTTGAATATATATAAAGAATTATTAAAGTATAAGAGAAAAACCTTTCTTGGAAAGCTCATGAAAAAATAGCTTAGCGAGACTTGAAATTCTCTTGTCGTCATCCTCTAATCTTACAGCCATTTCGTTGATGTAACCTTTTACCTGATCAAGCAATGATACATCAGCATCACTTTAACAGCAAAAATTGAAAAAGGAAACAAAGTTACTGCAACATCTACCTTCATCATGTCATTCAGTATAAGATGTGAAAGCACCAGCACAGCATTCTTCCTTACAGAAACGCAAGGATCTCTAAGGCGGGCATACATGTTTTCTGTCCATGGTTCTAAAAGATTGGGAAACCGAACTGCTAAGTCACCCAGTGCAATGGTACAGTTAGAACGAACAGTTTCTGAATTTGCACTTTCGACAACTGTGAATAGGAGCTGGAGATTTGCATCACTGAAAACGAATCACTAGGAAACTATTTCATTCTCCACAAGACATCAATAAACAGGAAGGTGGATGTGGGGGGAAAGTTGCAAAGAACTCACCAAAAATCTACATCAATAATCATGAATCGACATAAAGCAAGCATTGCTGACGCCTGCAATTCTGGGTACTGAATACATGGAAGTTATACAAGTGAGTAGGAGTGTAGGAGTATTAATTATAATTTCGGGAGTAACATGATGATTTAAAAAAAAGAACAGCTGCATTATAATATTCTGATTTTCGAAAATTCAAGAAACTTCTTATCACTTCTAAAATAATATAATTATATTTCATATTTGTTAAGTTTTGCTTAGCTCCATGTCCAGGCGTTCGTTTATTATAATTCAAAACACTACAAAATTTTTGGTAGCAAAATCCATTGGTTGTATTTTACATGATATCTTACGTTAAGTGCTGGCAACGAAGAACCTGGGAAAGCGAGAAGGGCTTAAAAATATTAAGGCAATCACCTTCTGCATCAGTCCAAAATTTCTACAAAGCTTGGACAAAAAAGTCGCGCAGATTCCAATCAAATTCTTTTCATTTGAACAGCCAGAAATGATTTCCTTCTCTGCTTTTTCAAACAAAGCATCAAGTGCTGCGTCCTCGGAAGCGGCCAAACCTAACTCTTGATTTATATCGGTATCCTGCAACGCATCACGCAAACAAATCTTTTTTTTGAATGAAAAATGAAAACATGAAAAATTGTAACAGCAAACAGATCTTCAAAAGGCTGAAACGTAATAGATAAAATTATCAAGGAAGAGAATATAACTGGAAAAAAATTCTTACACACCTTTCGTATACCAGGTGGAGCTGTCCCATTACTATCTTTACTCTGATTCTCAGCATCCATTTTTTCTTTCGCTATTTTCTGTTTCTGAATTTTTTTAGAACACGACTCAATATATACGAGTTGATTCATGGCAACATGACTTATGACAAACAAACATCTACTTAGTTTTGCTACTTGAACAGTTGTAAGTATGCCGACTTTACTGGGATCACTGTCATTCTGCAGATCATCCCCGGCATCATTAAACACAAAATTCAGAGTCCTTCTAACCATGTCAGCAGCCATGGCTTCTGGGGTAGGATGAATTGCATATATGGCAGCTATTGCTTTGTCAACAGCAGCATACCAGATATTTCCTGGAAGCCAAGAGCCAGTAATCAAACTTTCCAGAATACCAAATATCCGATCACCACTAGTAACCAACAATTTTTTCTTGTCATCATCAGACAGTCTCTGAATAGCGAGACTTGCTGTCCTGGCAAGCAAAGGGTCAACTTTAGCCCAGCGACCAAACCCAATATCAATTATGTCCTGTAAATGTGAGCCAAGAACACCGGCTGAAGAATTTGCCACCATGCAAAGAACAGATAAAGCACCACGGCTTTGCTCCGCAGTGGTTCCACTAATGTTGAAGCAAAAAATATCCCATAATGCTGATATCTGAAACAGCAAAGACATGAAATAAATTGATGGAAGCTAAGCCTAATAATGGGAATGAAAAACTAATTTGACGAAGGAGAATAAGGAATCTGTAAGGGAATTCAAATCAGCAATTGAAGCTCATAACCAGCATCAATAGTAAGTCCTGCTTCTCTGTAAACAAGTGTATGGCTAACAACGTTGTCTATCATATACAAAGACAATAATAAAGCGAGAGCTGGAGGCTCTCAATCGATTTATGCAACATATTACTTAATAAAAGACAACAGAAGAAAACATACAGTGCTGGAAGATAAATCACCCTTGGAGACCAGAGCACCAACTATAAACTCAAGAGCTGCGAGATCTCCTATATTGGAATCTATAACAAGACTCGAGAGATTCTTGGCAGTTTCAACTGGGTTCTTCCTAATATATATAGAATTGAAAGCGTTCTCCACTGCTTCATAGATGGATTTATCTTGGGAAAATACCTAACGCCAGAAAGAGTTAATTGAGGAATACACCATCATCTAATCCATAAGCAAAAAAGAAAAGAGAGCTTACCAATGGCAACATTTTCCGTAGACATTCCTCTGAGCCATCAATTTGGAACTGTCTACACCTCATCAACAAGAGAATTGCGTTTTCAACATCAGTAGCGGAGGATGAAGCCATCAATTGGACAATGGTAGGCATCGTCGCACATATACACTTAGAGAACCTTAGTCCAGACTCAAGCGATGCAACCAATGCCCTAGTCTGCTCCAAATTCCCAACATCCGGCAGATTACTATCTTGCAAAGCAGTCACCTCTCCTGGCTGGGACATACAACTATCAGTTAAACTGTCTTGATGCTCCTTCGCAACAGGTCCAGGATCTAAATTGTCCACTTCACCGTCACCAAGGCAATTATCGCCATCAGACGGTAAATCATCATTAACATCTCCTGAAGGCATATCTGGCTCAAGCTCATTTAATCTCTTTTTATACTGATCTAACGTTGCTTCAAATGAAGCTATTCGAAGCTGTGGCCCAAATGGGTTGTGCTGCAGCATCATGATCAATAGGTTTAAAGCAGATTTCCGGACTATTGCACTCTTGTCCTCCAATCTCCCAGCAGCAACCGCCGCAACTTCATTCCACAAACCAATTGAAATACAATGCTCTTCGCATAATTCAGCCCATACCTGGAGAACTCGACTTCTTGTATAAGCTGACATATCTCTACAACGCTCAAGTAATATTTCCAACATAGCTTGCTTAGTACGCAAGCGAATAGATTTAGAGCTCACTTCACCCTCAACGTCCTTAAATGCCTTTGCTATTAGCTTTCCCAGCACACCAACAAGAGCGTTCCTAATCTTATATGATTCACCACCAAAGTGTGGAATAAGAATGCCAATATTAGTGGAAACTAACTTAGGAAGACGATCAGCTAGCTCTACAAGAAAACGCCCCACATTTTCAGCCCCAGCCGTGTCCCTTACGTAATCTTTTGGATTAGTCCTTCCAATATCTCTAATAAGAGAGATGGCCATGCTTCCATCTGCATACTTCTTCTCAGCATCCGCAACTGCATCAGCCATGTGGGCAACAACAAAATCATACTTGTGAATTAGGTGCATCATGGATGCAGACGATTGTGCCATGTAATGGTACTTTGTAGAGCAAGCCCCAATAATACGACATAGAGCATCTTTTGCTTCAGAATCTTTAAGGAGCATCGGTTTCTCAAACAAAGAGAACACGTTTCTACAAGAATGAAATGTCAAGTAAGGAGGTTTCGACGAAAAAAATCACTGGGAAGGAAATACATATATCTACCTACGGAACTAAAAGACAGACTGCTTACTTTGTAACAAAAGACAAATAATTTTCATCTGGGTCTGACGAACCAAAAAGCAGTTCAAGGTTGATCTCCAGTGAGTTAGCAATAAGACTAAGTATCCGGCCTCTCTGCGCCTCCCAATTCCATGAGTTCACGGGTTGTTTCTTCCTGTGAGTGCTAGCCGTTACCTGAACTAAAACAAATGCTTCAGTTGACTATGACATAGGGATATATGAATCCCCAGCTTAAAAAGAAAAAACTTATGATGATGTTTAGTAAAAATTAAAAATTAGAGAAATGCAGAACCTTCAAACTGTTGTTCGAACCACTGTTGGACTCTTCGGCGAGAACTATGTTTAGGAGGAAGTATGTATATATTTTAAAAGCATTGCGATGAGAAGCAACACGATCTAGTACTGGAATCTCTTCACCCTGACCTTGAGATGCCCTTAGGAGCGAGTCCACATTAGGTAAAAGCACACTAACGTTCGAACGAAGACTTTCGACAATATTCAACTTGCAAGATGGAGGCAGACAACCATAACCCCGAATCAATGAGTACACCCGATCAAAAACATCTTGATCTTCAACACAAAACAATTCTTTATCGGAAAGATCAAAGGACACGCCTGTTCAGACGAATAAGCTGATAGTTAAGTTCTGCTAATCGAGCATTTTTGTTTAGCAATTTAATGAGACAAGGCCAGATTGAGTTTTGTTAAATTGAATCCATTATATGCATGATTTAGGCCAGCAGACTTACCAATCCAATAGGTAAGAAAAACGACAATTGCTGAATCAAATTGGATAAGATTATAGTTTATCTTGGAATAGCGAGTTTCACAGAGAATAGAATTTGGATATGTGAAACGCGAAAAAGGAAGGAACCTGACCTTTGACAAATTCTTCGACTTCAGAGGCGCGAAGTGAAGAAGCGTCCACAAGGTTTTTGACGCAGAGGCGGTCATCATCGTGATCTTCTTCGAGTTCTAGAAGAGTACGGGGGAAGATGAAGGGAGGAGCCATGGAGATTGAACGAGCCTGCTCTTTTCTTTGCTCGCACTTCAGGTTCAAAATTCAAATGAAGCTGAACAGTCGAATCGGGGAATTTTTAAAGAATTAATCAGTGATAATTTGTAACGTTTAACCGAGTGGGGGTGGGAAAGAGGAGCCGGTAGGGAAGAGAGTGGAAGAAGGCGAGAAAAGTGGAAAGAGAAGAATACCTGGTCTTAGGAAGCACGACGGAGGGAGGAGGAGGATGACGAACAGAGGCGGGCAACGAGTATGTCAGACTGCGAGACGCAGAGGCAGATCGGAGGCGGGGAGAAAGTGAAAAGGAGAGAATGAAGGGAGCGTTCTTCCGATCCCGCCCATTTAACGAGTTTCAAAAAATAGAGTACGAATATATAGATATTAAAAAATATATAAATTTAAATTACAAACTCCGTGTCCGTGTACCGTATAAGAAGAATTGGCCCAAGTATAAATCATCTTATAGGTTAATATTGTCACTATTATTTTTTGTGTCACTATTAATGTTACTATTATTTTTTTACTGTTAATAGGAAAGAAAAATGATAAAGGTAGATGGGATTCTGATATAACAGTAAAAAAATGATAGTAACAGTGACAAAAAAATTGTAGGGAGAATATCGTATCACTATTATTAAAACTGGAAAACTACATTATATCCAAAAAAAAAATTGGAAAGCTACAAAACCAAAACCAGTTATGAGTATAAATGAATGCTAGCCTTCACTGGATAGTCTACGCTCGACAGGAATAGCGGAAATTATTTTAACTAGATTATTTTAATCTGCCTAGTGCTTAGTATCTGTTTGGATGGCAATTAAAATGAGTTTTTTCTAAAAGTTAGATTGTATATGTGATTTGTATTTAGGATAGCGGTAATAAAAGTATTTTTTTTTCAGATGGGCTCTTATTTAGCATAGCATTTAAAAAGTCAGCTAAAATAACAAATGATTGAAAAGAGCATGAGTCTTATTACTCACTATATGAAAAATTTGCTAAATTTTTTTAAAAATTTTCTTTAAAAAAAATCAAAACACAATGAAGTGCTTAACTAACACTATCTCCAACAAATTGGTCTCAGATTCTATGACGTTATTTGTGTTGAAAATAATATATGGATATTTGAATATTTTTTTTCCCTTTCTTCTAAATTTATCTAAAAACTCATGAAAAATATTTTTTTTATTCCATTTTTTATTAAGAATAGATATTTCTAAAATTTTTTGTTTGTAAAACAAAGAATAAAAGGTAAAAAGATGTTAGAAATATAAAATAAAAGGTTTTGAATATTTTTTAAAGGGTAAGTGGTTTCTTCGATCACTGGAGATGAGTTATTTCCAGTGACCCTCAAAACTACGTCGTTTTGGATTAATGAAGAGCATTTTCATAATTTTACATTCTTCATTAATTCACATAAAATTACAAACACACCCTTCATTAATTCAAAACGACGTAGTTTTAGAGGTCACTAGTGATAACTTATTTCTAGTAACTGTAAAAATACTTTTCCCTCCTTTAAAATATCATATGGTTTTGACTAAAAATTCTAGTAAAATAATTCTTACAAATTTCGAAAATCCTAAAAAGTGAGTTTAATATGCAAAATTTGGAATTTTATTGAAAATTTCCTTACTTTTTTAAGGTCTTCGTCAATTGTCATTCGTTATCCACAATCCAAACTGAGATTTTAAAGGAAAAATTCTAAATATATAAATACCATCTAAATTTGCAGAACCTCCAGAAGTTCGTTGAATTTGTTAAAAGACTGAGAAGTACAAAGAACCTATGAGGGATATGCAAATTCAGGTCAAATTACTATTTTATCCTTAGTTTAAATAAATAAAATCCCCTCCCACCCCACCGCCTGCCGCCACTAGGGGTGGAAACAGGCCAGGCCAGGCCAGGCCTCACCCTTAACAGGCCAGGCCTGTTATGCAAGGAATTGGCCTGAGCCTGGCCTGTGGCCTGTTACAGGCTAAAATTTTGGCCTGGGCCTGGCCTGTTAAAGGCCTGGCCTGGCCTGTGGCCTGTTAAGAGGCCTGTATTTTTTACAGGCCGAAAACAGGCCAAATGTAAACAGGCCTAAAACAGGCCGAATGTAAACAGGCCGGAAACAGGCCTACAGTATACAGGCCAAAAACAGGCTAACAGGCCTAATATAAACAGGCCGAAAACAGGCCTAATGTAAACAGGCCAAAAACAGGCCTGAGTGAGGGAGAGAGGAGGGATATTAATTAATATTTTTTATAAAAAAAAAAATTAATTATTCTTAACAGGCCGGCCTGTCAGGCCTAACAGGCCTATTTGGAGGCCTAGGCCTGGCCTTTTAAGCCAAACAGGCCTTAAAATAGGCCTTGGCCTGGCCTTTTAGCCTGACAGGCCAGGCCTGACCAGGCTTTTAACAGGCCAGGCCACAGGCCCCTGACAGGCCCCTGGCCTATTTCCACCCCTAGCCGCCACCACTGCCATGAGAAGAGATAATATTAGCAATTTCTCGTTCTTAATCAAATGCTTCCAAGTATTTCCATGCGCTTTTGATTTCTTCTTTGTTCAATTTTACCCGGGGAACATCTGCTCTACCTGAGTAATGGCGACCTACTTTTCATTTTGATGGTAGAAGTGGTTCAATTAATTCATTCAATTAAAGCTGTGCGCCTTTTATCCATTCAAAAGTAAATATTCACGTGTTGCATTGTCTTCAATTAAATCATATTTTACTCAAGAAAATTGCGTCTGCCTCCTTAAATGAAAAGGCTTCATTTTCTTTTTAATATTATTTATCTTCAATTAGTACAGATTTTGAAAAAGCTTCATCTTTTTTTTTTTGGTTCAAATATTATGTGCATAATTTCTTTTAAGGCGTTGCTTTTATCTTCTTTAATTGAAAGCATCATTCAAAAAGCTGCATCGTTTTTTGTTGTCTCTTAATAAGGTTCTATTATTATTTAAAACCAAAAAAATGAGCTGCAGCATTTTCTTTTTTTTAACAATTACATGCTGCATAATCATTTCATTTACTTTATCTTCGTTAAATTGAAAAAACCTAAAAAAGCCCTACGCTTCATTTAATTCAGTTAATTGGCGTCAGGTTCTTTCATTTTGCAACAGCTTCCTTCACTTGCGCCATTTATATGAAAAAGCCTTCTATTTGATAAAAATGTGTACGTAGTAAGTTGTGATATTTCACAATACATTTTTGAGGTTAAGGTGTAAAAATACACATGTGTTTTTCTCCAAACAGCGTCCAGTAGTAAGTGCTTTTTTTAGGTGTAAAAGTGACTATATCATGTGGTTACAAATTAGGTGCAAAACTACCGCTTGACCGTTAAGTTTGACTTTTTTTGCTGATTGGACGATGACGTGACATTTCAAAAGTACAAAAATACACATGTGCTTTGTCAAAAAGAGCGTCGAACACCAAATTCTTTTTTTTATTTAATAATTTTATTTTAATTACTACTGGGTACTGACTGGTACTAAAAAAATTCTTTGAGAATACTGCCTAGTACAGAAAAAATATTTCATGATCTGAAAAACTATTTTAGAATCTAAAAAAATAAGCTGAAGTATATTTTTAGTACCAGTTAGTATGTACTTTGAAATATTTTTTAATACCAGTTAGTATCCTTTTAGTACAAGTCAATAGCTTGAAATATTTTTTTTCAAGATCCTAAAATAATTTTTCAAGATTATGAAGTATTTTTTATATACTAGCCAGTATCCTGAAAGTATTTTTTAGTATCAGTTAGTACCCTAAAATATTTTTTTAGTATCAGTCAATATCCTTTTAGTACTGGTCAATACCTAAGATATTTTTTCAAGATCCTAAAATAATTTTTCAAAATTATGAAGTATTTTTTCTGTACTAGTTAGTATCTTGAAAATACTTTTTAGTACCAGTCAGTACCTTAAAATATTCTTTTCAGTATCAGTCCGTATCCTTTTAGTACCGTCAATACCTGAAATATTTTTTCAAGATCTTAAAATAATTTTTCAAGATTATGAAATATTTTTTCTGTACCAGTCAATATCCTAAAAATACTTTTTAGTACCAGTCAGTACCCTGAAATATTTTTTTTCAGTATCAGTCCGTATCCTTTTAGTACCGGTCAATACCTGAAATATATTTTTAAGATCCTAAAATAATATTTCAAGATTATGAAATATTTTTTTTGTAACCGTCAGTATCCTAAAAATACTTTTTAGTACCAGTGAGCACCCTAAAATATTTTGTTCAGTATCCTTTTAATACCAGTGAATACTTGAAATATTTTTTCAAGATCATAAAATAATTTTAATTGAAGTAAAATTATTAAATTAAAAAATAATAATAATTTGGTGTTGGCTGAAATGCCACATCATCATTCAGTCAGCAAAAAAAGTCAAACTTAACGGTTAAATGGTATTTTTGCATATAATTTGTAACCACGTGTGTACTTTTACACCTAAAAAAAAACACTTGCTACTGAGCACTCTTAAAAAAAAAAACACATATGTATTTTTGCAACTTAACCCTACATTCTTTTCACAAGTAATTTTAGCCTTCAAGGCGGTTTCTTCCAACATTATGTGTATTTTTGTAACTTAACCCTACAACTTAATTTATGCTTTACTCGAGTAATGTCTGGGAATATTACAACATTATGTTTTTTCATTGCGAAATTACCCGAGTAGGGAATGTGCTACCCCAGTAATTTCGACTTTCTCTATTTCGGATGTGTTTTAATTGTCAAAGCATTGAAAAGATTCGCGTCAGACATTTTCAAATGAAATAGCATTGTCGCTCTGAGCATTACCTTCATTTGGTTTGGAACACCTCGTTTTTTCCAAAACGCTACATCCTTCATTAAATGACGCTTTATCATTTCCGTGAGAAATGAAAAATCTTCTTTGATTCATTTCTATTGCAATATCTCTCAATTAATATAAAAATTACTCTATTGCCATTATTATTCTTTTTTTTTTTTTTGTGCATCGTAACAAAAACGCATTTAATGAGAATTTGCAAAGGCTTCATTGGTTTACCCTTTACACAACAGTAATATCATTGGTTTCTCCATTATCACTTTCTTACTATTCTTTATCTAAATCTACATTACTTTCTAGAGTTACTCAAGTAACATTTTTTAACTCCGCAAGTAATTAGTTCATTTAACATTACTTTCCGGAGTTACTCGAATAACACTCTTTAGCCTTCACAAGTAATATGGATATAGTCGCTTCTGCTCAATATTCTTTGAAATTACTCGAGTAACGTGTTTTGCCCCACAAGTAATTTTGGTTACTCTCTGACGTTACTTGAGAAGGCACGTCAGCTCCACAAGTAATCTAGAAAAGGTCATTCTTTTTGAAGCCATTCAACATTATTTTCGATGTTACTCAAGTAAGTTCTATTAACTCCGCAAGTAATGTGTTTATTCGATATTACTTTCCAAAATTACTCAAGTAACATTCATTAGCTCTACAAGTAATTATGTGAAAACACTTCTAAAGGTTCTATTTCTTAAAACACCTTAGATATTACTCGAGTAACATTTATTGTTACTCAAGTAATTCTTTTGGGAGTTTTTCTATTTTGAAAATATGTGATATTACTCAAGTAATTTATTAAATTACTCAAGTAAGTTCTTTCTCAAATCCCAGAACCATCGGTATACTCTTAATCTATGCTCAAATCATTATGAGTTATCTTTTAACTACTCTTAATCTCTTCCAAACTTATTTATATTATGTCTAAATATATTTTTGAGTGGATTTCAGTTGATTAACCTTTGTTTAATGTGAGATTGGCCAAAAAGCATATCAACATGTCAGAAGCATTTATTGCACTGAAAAAGCAGAACATACCAACGGAATTAAAGCGCGTAGCAGACAAAGTTATTCATTCTCCCAGGGTTTTGATCAGTCCATGATGTACATAAAAGAGTCACCATTCTACAGTGACAGGTCCTCACCTGTCCCTCATATTGTAGTTCTCAACCTCCTCGTCTTAACCATGCCACCCTCCGCTGGCTTCCATTAATGGAACTTGCCGTTGACTAACCTATGGTTTCACAGATCGGTTAGAATTTTCACCTCGACTCTGACCAAACCAGCTTTTAACGTAAGTGCGATTCGACAAGGGAAAGGAGGAGCTGATGTGTCAACCTATGTGTATAATTTCTACCCTTGCATGGCGATCCATCAGACGCAATGTGTCAATTTAATGGTCCACGCGGCGATTCCATCACTGTAGGAGCATTTTTGTAACAATTTTAATACTTCCAGGGCAAATAAGAGACCAAAAAAAAAAATCCCATCTTACCAATGCTTCATAATAAAAACTTCCATAGCATTTAAAACCCTTATCCCTTATTTTAATCCACCGTAAAACATGTAAACATGATGTAAAAATAAATAAATGTAATAGTTAAAATGATTTTTTTTAAAAAAAAAAAAGTTAAGGTGTAAAAATGCACATGAGTTTTTACCCAAAGTGCACCCAATATCATATGCTTTTTGGAGGTACAAAAATACTCATGAGCTTTCAAAATTGAGGCAAAAGTACTATGACCGTTAAGTCTAACTTAACACCGTTACTTTTTTATGTGGGTCCTACACTATTTTCATGAAAATACCAAAATACCCCTAATTTTTAAAAAAAAAACTTCTACAGGATTCTCAGATTTGCAAACCCTCAAACGCTGGAGAGGATCATTATTAATTATTAGTTTCATCAGTGACCTACTTATTTTGACCTTTTTTTCATTATTTATTTTATTGCCCTTTTTTCATTTTCTTGTGCAAGGTTATGCTGCACAATAGAGTTTGACACTCATCTCTTCCATTGTTTTTTCCCCCCCAAAGATCTCTTTCATTCTTCAGTACCCGTCTCTTTCACCAAGCGTCGCTGGATTATAGAACTCAGATGTTGAGAATGCAGCTGATCAAACATTTACCTCTTTTTTACCCATCCAACATTTACCTCTTCAAAGAATAAACATTTCACGTCGACTGGGAAAAAGGATCGAGATCGCAGCCCTCAAACCTTCTCATCTGAATCTTAGTTTCTATTGCCGATCTCCAAAAATTTTTGTCCCTGCAAAAGGTATCATCATTCAATTCGCACATTTCATCAAATTCCTAAAATCTCAAAAGGCATCCAATGAACTGAAAAAAAAAAAACTGAACTTTTTTTGAACTCAGATGCTGAGAATGCAGCAGAAGAAATTTAAACAGTACATGACGTTGAAACGAACACAGGGACACATTGTACTCGTGAAAGCAATATAATTCACACCAAAGAAACTAATAATACCAAAAAAAAAAAAAAAAACCTAAGCCCCCAACGACCAGATAAGCAGAAACCTTAGGAACGGGAAGAAAGTTTAGGGGTCTTACGCTTTCCCATCGCGACGGCTCCTTAAATTGCAAGTTTTTGTCAGACAATACTACGAAACTGAATCCCTATCTGAGAACCAGAAAGCTGCATAAGTATGAAATCGGTGGAGTGAAATCGAATTGAGGATGGAGAGGAATCAGGAATATATAGAATAGAACGGAAGGCAGAAAAGAGAGGCTTTTTATGGAGCCAAGATTCAAAGGCACATCGGTGAATGCTGCTTCTTGGAGAGATTTGTTGCCGGACGCCATCGAAGGAAGATGTCGGAGGGATAGGAGAGCGACAGATGAAGACAGGGGTAGCGTGAGGAAATTATAAAATTTTAATATTTTTTATTTGTTTAATATGTTGGGCCACACCAAAAACTAACAGACATTATTGACACCTTCCAACGGAGATGAGAGTTTTGCCCCGATTTTGGAAGTTCATGAGTATTTTTGTACCTTGAAAAAATATATGGTACTGGGTGCACTTTAGGTAAAAGCTCATGTGTATTTTTATACCATAACCCTAAAAAAAAATATAACAATTTTTTTTATTAAAAAGAATTTCGGGTGTGCTTAAATGAGTTGGTCCTTAACAGCTTCAAGCCTAAAAACCAATTTACCCCAAAATGCTACACTTTTTTAATCTAACCCTCTATTTATACAGCCTTATATGAACCAACTCGATAGGTTCAGCTTGTTTACCTAGCCCTCCTAGTTTTTAATCATTTCGTGTTGAGTGAATCTAATCAGACGAGGAAGAATAACTTGTTTTTTTAGAATAGTTTTTAGAATTTATGAGATAAATATGTAAAAATAATTTTATATCGAAAAAAAGTCTCTGGAACTACCGTTTTAAAGTTTCTCAAACATTTACCACCAACAACAAAAGAGTATCTAGTACTCTAGTGGATTTCTTTCCCACTTTGTGACTGAAATATTCATATTCAGATTACTGATTGGGAAAAGGACTCATGATTAGCGGTGCTTGGAACAACCAAAGAAAAAAGAAAAAAGAAAAAAAGAAGAAGCAATGAACAATTCATAAACTCAAACACACGAAAATCAAGCCAAACAAGACGGCAAGGCATAAAACAAGCATATTGAAATTACATGAAGGCCCAGAACTTCTTTTAGATAAGAAGAAAGCTTGAGGATCTTATGGCTCATTTGGATGAGTTTTTTAAAAGAGTGTTTTTTTTAAGTGCTTATTTTTTAAGCTCCAAATTTGAGCTTTAAAAAAAAAACAGTACTTTGGCTTTTTTTTTTGTGACTTTTACTTTTTCAAAAAAATATCATCTAAACATATGAATAAATTTAAAAAGTTTTTTTTGTATTAAAAAAGTGCTTTTTTTCTCTCAAAAAAGCCCATCCAAATGGGCCTTTAGTACCTTCGGTCCTAATTATAAGAGCTAGTTGATTTTCTTTGGAAAGATTAAGGAAACTAAATAAGTTACTCAATCATTTTATATGTTGTGTATGATTAAATTATATATTAGTTTATTAGTTAAATTAAGTAGTTTGAAGAAAAATAAAAATAAAAATACTCTAAACTAATTTAATTAGCTTCCTTAATCTCTTTAAAAAAATTAACTGATTCTTATAATTAAGACCGGAGGAAGTATTATTTTTCTAGGGTTTCTTCTTCTAACATCCCTTTTTTAATCATCACATGGCTCAATATTCAAATTCCTCGTTCCACGTGTATCAGCAGAGTACGCATAAGAAAAGTAAAAAACTCCACCATTGACGGCAATGCAGCATTTTCCAATTGCAGCTATGAAATTTTCCATTGAGGGCTATGTGATTTGTATTTGGGATAGCTGGATAGCAGTAACAAAAGTGGCTTTTGTTTGTGATGAGAATTTGTTTGGCATAGCTTTTAAAAAAATAGATAAGATGGAAAATGACTGAAAATAGTATGAATCAAATTCTCACACACACGTATGTATTATATAAAATATGATAATTTGATATAAAAATTAAATATAAATATAAATTTTCCAAATAAAATAGTAAAATTCCATTAAAGATTTGATGAGCTTCCACATAAAAAATTTAACAAATAGACCTCATTGAAGTCCATCAAATTAAAAATGTTTCCAAACACTTTTAATTTTTTTTGATGAATTGGGAGTTTCGAAACAGGCCCTGAATTAGGAAGTCATTGACAAGTCTCCAAAATATCCCAACGCAACATGGAATCGAACCAGATAGAAAACAAGAAAGAGTGAGTATAAAAATCTATTCTTTAATTTGTATGGAGTTTTGTTTACACTGAACCTCACTGAGCTTTAACTTATTTTGAATCTTTAATTCCAAAAAAAACTATTCTTTATTCCTTCCCTGAAACCGCTAAATTATCTTTACAGACTTGTTAGAACCAAGTCATTCGATAGTCAATACTAATATATTTTAAAGGTATCATTTTGATTTTGCCGGCAAAAAAAAAAAAAAAAAGTTTTATCTAAGGTTGTCAAACTCACGAGTTTAAGTAAACATGTAAACTCGTATCGTAAACTCGTAAGAGTTTACTTTTATTATTAAATAGGTATTACTAGTATATAATTAAATAATTAAAATATAAAAATGATGACAATTTGATTTAACTATAAGTTAAATTCAAATAATTAAAATTATATCCATCAACATTCATCATTTATCATATTTAATAAAGAAATTTCTATTAAATTTCTATATAAAGCCGCTGAACATGATCAAATTAAAAAAAGTTAACACTAGTTTAAAAGTAAATTAACACGGTCTTATAAGCTAGAAACATAAAAACTGTAATCTCTATGCATAAACTCGTGAGTTTAACCGAGTTTACAACTAGCACGAGTTTATTACTAACTCGACTCGTTTTTATAAGCTAGAAGCATAAAAATGGTAAAATTAGAGAGTCAGCTCGCGAGTTTGACAACAATAATTTTACCCCATTTTTTGTTTCTCCGCGGGGCGTTTAAAAAATAATTACCCATCCATGAATCATGATTCAACGAAAAATTATTGCGGCGCCCAAACTAAAATCTGTGATTCTAGAAGTTTGGTGAGGCAATTGGAATTCATCATTCATCAAATACAGAAGCCCTTCGAAATCACGTTAGAAAGTTGTTTTTTTTCCTCCTAATCACGCTTAAATTTTTTTTTTAATAATCACTTGTTTACATATAAGTTTTCAATCATTCCACCCCTTTATCCTTTTCCACATGGTATCTTTTCATCAATTTCTGGCACTTCCTTGAGAAGCCACTGCGGGAGAAGCTGAATATGGCGGTGCCATGGAGCATGAGTCTCTGGATGGCGAAGATGGTGTGGATTGCTTTGGCTGGGTGGGTATCTTCGTGCTTGACTGTTGCCGACGAGGTTGCTAGTTCTCTTCGATCCGGTGATATTGGGCCCTTCAATGTTGGATGATTCAAAAACCTAATTCACCTTTGCTTCGGCTCGGGTTCGTCTCACGAAGCCATTTCTATGCTTTTTCTTGCTCGATTTTATCTGTCTCTGAAACTATAGTTGTTTAATTAGCTGAAAGATTTGTTGAACAAATTGGCTGTGCTTCCTTTTCTCCCCTATATTTTAAATCTTATTTTTAGTTAGTTTTTATGAATGTATTGACGTAAGAGATCAACTCAGCGTCCGTTTGCAGTATAATTGCACAATGGGCTGTTAAATTTTCAATCTGGGAATCCTGAATTGCTGTGTTCCTTTGTTTCTTTGAGTCTGCGCCTGGCAGTTGGTACTGCCTCCTACTATTTCTGAATTGGCCATCAGATGGAAGCTGATATATTTTAGTGCATTCTTAGTGAAAGATTAGAAGAGGTTGATATCAAAGTAGTCAATCCCACGGTGCGGAGCGGCTAGCCCAAAAAACGCTATAGCGGTATAGCGCATAGCGGGATGACTGCTATACCGAAGATAACCTATACACATATAAATGCTCAAAATTTAAGACATATTCATCATTAATAATAAAAAGTTATAAACGAAAGATACAAACATCATTAAATTAGTCTTTAAAGACCATAAACAAAACATTCAATATATAATAAACCCATATAGTTCAGAAAAAAAGCCATAATAATTCCATCTTTTGGAGAGGGAAAAGGAAAAAGAAAAACACAAACAAGCTCTGGCCGAAAAGTGGGTGCTGGCCGAAAATGGCAGGAGGGGCTCGCCAAATAGAAAATGGAAGAGGGGTTGGCCGAAAATGGAGGAAAGCAGGTGCTGTTCGACCAGGCACATGTAGGAGAAGGAGTGTTATAGTCGTGAATGAGAAGTAGGTGCTGTTATATCCAAAAAAAAAAAAAAAACAGAAAGTGGGTGTTGTTAAACCTAAAACGCGGGATGAGGTGCGATAGTGCGCGACAATAGTGCTCTGCGACTCGCGCTACAGGCTACAGCCACTATGTCAAAACACTCTGCTAAAGAGCTTCTGTGGCGGCTAGCACCTGTTCCGCACCGCACCACCGCTATTGCGCCGCTACAGAGCGCTATTGACTACTCTGGTTGATATGGCTAACAGAATATTAGGACAGTGATTTAGTAAGTTAAGATGGATTGTTTGGTGGCTAAGAATACAATAAGACATTGTGCGAAACTGGTTTGAGGAAAGAGTATTTAGTTAAAGAAACGCTGGATATGAGTATATGACAGCTCTAAATAATTGCGGGTTTCTTCTCTTAGCCATTTATGTAGTGTCCAGTTGATTAGATTGTAGATTTGTTGGCAATCAGCACATCATTGTGAAGTACTACTATAACTTGAAATCAGTAGAGGTTCTTACCTGGAGTTCTGATATAACTTTAATCAGGTTGGTTCTGTGAAAATTTCAGCCACCAATTGCCCTGCCGTAGGTCTTAATCTCACATGGGTAAGTTGCACAATCATCACTACCACTGTTTCTAACCCTATGGATTCATTGGACTATGGTTTAGTTTTCAATCCTTGGTGCCAGGTCAAGAACTTGTAACTTGGAGTTAGGGGTCCTGATATCTAGGAACGAAAAAGTGTTTCATGAAAACAGACATTGGCTTTAAAAGCACTTTCAGTTAATCATCTTGAAACAAAGATATCCTGTTGAAGTTTGAATTCTTGCAATAGCAATAAGAGGATTCATTTCATAGTTTAAGCAGAAGATTTGGAAGGAACTGATATGGGAATCATAACATCTAGGTAATGAATTGGGAATAAATGTATTTTGATCAATTAAACATGAGATCTGCCGAACAGCCTTAGAAAATGACAGGGCAAAACGTGATGAAGAGTTTCGTTTCAGTGTTTATTATGCTCCTGAATCCTGATATTGTCTTGGCAGTGGCCATTTTACTTCTGTTTGAGTTATTAAAAAACACGTTAATTGTACTATATTTGTCTGTTGTAGAAAAAAAAAAAACAAATTATATTTGTCTCACAACAACCCCCACATAAGGAATATTTTGTATTGAAACTCTAGTGTCCTGCTGAAATTGATTCAAGTGGATCAAGATAAATTTAAATTACAGTCACCATAGAGTCAAGACAGACAGGTTCTGATTATGTAACTTGTTAGTTGATTTTATGCTTGTATTTATTGTTTTAGTTGTTTGGTTTAGTGGGTGTTTTTCATTATATAGCGCATATATATAAATACAATGTGTCGATCCCGGTGATATTTATTGGAAATTCAGTAGGTGGTACAAGAATGATCAAGAAAACTAATGAAACGTCACTTTTTCTGTCGTGCAGTTATGTGGATGCTACGGGAAGAAGGGGATAGGATTCATGTTCAAGAACGTTGCCTTTCGTTCCAGTGTGTCAGTCTGGTGTTGAGATCTTAGTGGGTTTTTTCCCAATAGATGAGATTTAGTCAAAATAAAATATGATTCTTAGGCATACGGTTTGGTATAAACTATTCCCTGACTTGAAACCATACTTATAGGATGAGTCTCTTGTAAATGAAGAATGGTACAAATTGTGTATACTTACCCAGCAAGGAGAGAAAAAAAAACACATTCAGGTGGTCATTGTCAAAATAGTTGAGCTTTGGGAATCCCTTGTTCTCGCAATGTTTGCATGGATGAAGAAAATAGGCGCGATTAAATAGAGGGAAAATTAAAATAAGTCTGTTAATGAAAATTTTATTGCTGAAGAGATTCAAGCCAAAGCAACGTTGTTCTATGTGTACAAATTTTACAGAGCAACATTGTTTTCACCATCTAATAACATTTTTAATGAGGAATTTTATCCTCTATGATTTGTGTTTTGATATTTGAATGTTTATGTTTTCCATTTTCACTGCTTGAGGCTCCGAAGTTCTAATTGTTATGTTGCCTCTGCAGCATCTGGCCATTGCTGCTAATGCTATCGAGAAAACAGAGACATTGTATAAACAAGTTACCAAGTTGAAAATCTAATTTGATAGGATAAAGCAAATATTGATTTCAAAACATAACATCTGGTTTTAATTCCTGGATTGTTCATGAAAGCGAATCACATATTGATTGATTGATGAAGTATTAGACTGACTAGGAGGATGAAACCTGATTTTGCATTATCACTCATCAGCTGCAATTCCAATTCATCATCCTAAAATCCTTGAAATTAAAAGGGAAAAATAAATTAAACAATATAATGAAATTGGAGTCTGTGGTCCACAGTTACTTGGAATAACGTTTCCTATCAACCTCTCAACTATTTACAGTCACATAATCTCCATGCCAGAATGTGACGGGGCTTACATCTTTTGCGGATTTGCGTCCACTGCCGTCTTTTGGTTCAAAGGGCGCCGCTTTGGGTGAAACACTCACCTGGTGCCTTTTATTTATATATATATATATATATTAAGTTACTGTTGGATACTAAAAAGATAATTCAGGCTGGAAAAAATTTATGATTTTAGGATCTTGAAAAAATATTTCAAGTACTGCTTGATACTAAAAGATACTTCATGATAGGACTAATATTAAAAGGATATTTACAAGTACTGAACAAATAATTCATGATCTTAAAAAATTATTTTAGGGTCTTGAAAAAAATCATAAAGTATATTTTTAGTATCAATTAATACCTGAAATATTTTTTTTAACATCCTAAATAATTTTTAAGATCATGAATTATTTTTTTAGTACTAGTTAGTATATCTTTTTAATACAATTCAGTATCTTAAAATATTTTTTAAGATTCTAAAATAATTTTCCAACATGATGAATTTTTTTTTTCCCAATATTTTGAATAGTTCCCGACAATGTCCTAAATGAGTGTTTTGGGCCAAAACGGTACTATTTGAAACAAAGGACGGCAGCGGACACAAGTGGGCAAAGAATGCAAGCTGCCTCCGCCAGAATTACCACAGGTAATGTGGGTCCTTTCAATGTGGACCGTTTGGGTATCTGGGAAAAGCCTTCTAATGGATGGTTGAAATTAAATGTGGATGGAGCGAGTGAGTGAGGTGACTTCATCTAAGGCTGGTTGCAGTGGGGTGGTTAGGGATTGTTTGGGGAATTGGATTGTTGGTTTTTCCAAAGTTATTGGTGATTGTCAGGCTAGTTCGGCTGAGGAATGGGCCATTGTGGAGGGATTGCAGATGGTGTGGGATCTAGGTTTTAGAAAGATTATTCTGGAATCTGATGCGGACTTGGTGATTAACTTGCTTTTGGATGATTCGCATAATTCCTGCAGCAGCTTAATGGTAAAAGCTAGAGAGCTATTGTCTCTCAATTGGCAAGTGGATGTTAGATATGTTCCGAGGGAAGTTAACAGAATTGCTGATGCTCTGGCTAAGAGAGGCATCGCTAATTCTAGTATTTTGAATGAGTGTCCAGCTAACTTAAGGAGTTGGCTTGAGTATGAGTGTTTGGGATTCATTTCCTCATGGGTGTAATTTATTTACTTGTATTGTAGGCTTCTTAGCCATCTTTTATTAGCAAAAAAAAAACCAATGAACAGACAAGTGAGTAAATTCGCTATGGGTGCTAAAGATGACCTCAAATCTAGAAGATTTTATGAAGGGTATGCTTAGAATAGAAACAAGAGGCTGGTCTATATTGAAATTAAGCGCTCATCGATCATTATCATCATTCGTCGCATTTGATCCATGATTGACCTTACACACATGCCATTGGCTAAAACTTCCAAATTTCGTGGATTTAGGCGTGCTTTTGTATATAGTGACATACACAGTCATTAAGAACAGAAACAAAATGGTTAGAGAGAGAGAGAGAGACGAGACATGTTTTCCTTTAATAACCGCTTGCCTCTGAGAACAGTAATTTGAAACCTGGAAACATGTTAGAGACTGTGCTAATAAGATCTACGTGCCGTCTCTTTCACCACAGCCAAACATCTTTTCTTTTGATAGACGTCTCATTAATGATTTGATAGTTTTGCGACTTAAAATTCTACCTAGTCTCTTGCTATTTTTGTGAATTATGAATTTGAACTAGTCACAATAAAATACTATAAGCTTTTTTTTCCTCTCCCCAGAAGAGAAAACAACAGAGGCATCATCATCCATTAGCTGCCAGAAAAACATAAAACGAATTGGGAGAAGTTTAGGAGGCTGACCATGGATACCAAATTATAATTATAATTCATTCAAAA
The DNA here is from genome assembly GCA_034222035.1 of Acacia crassicarpa. Classification (NCBI taxonomy): domain Eukaryota; kingdom Viridiplantae; phylum Streptophyta; class Magnoliopsida; order Fabales; family Fabaceae; genus Acacia; species Acacia crassicarpa. Next base: position 62,528,558 of record JAWXYG010000002.1, on the reverse strand, counting down.
TGACGCAACAGTCAGAGATTCAATCAAACTTTTTTAAACTCGACGAAGAAAAGTATGAGTATAAAGTAAAAAACTTAAATAAACATATTTAATATAACAAATATGACAAAAGGAGATATCATCAACCTTCTCTAACCATTTCTTAAATCCTTTGCTGAGTTGTTCAGAATCACAAGACTGTCAGATCGAAAGATTCGATCGAAGTCAGGGGTAAAAAAAAGGCAGGCATTGATTACAGACTTGAATAAAAGTGTTAAATATAACATACACTACCCCACGTAGATATATCACGAACCTACTCCAACATTTAAAAAAAAAAAAAAAAAACTTTCCGAGTTACACAACAATTTATTTTCGTGGTAACATCAAACATAACCATTGATATTGATCAGGAAAATGAAGTTTAAATCCAAATCCCTCAGGAGAAAAAATAATGCCTCCTGAGTACAACTTTGACGATTTCAACACTCAGTTTCCACCATCAATATTAAAGTGCAATCAACTTCCCGACAATGTTCATGCCAACCTATACGATATTTCGTGAGAATCAGTTAACATGAACTCGAAGGTTATGGCAGTCGTCTTGTAGCTAATGCAGTAATCATTGCAGCAATTCCTCTGCGATTTGAGTCTGATTGTCATGAACATCCTTGGGTGCAAAAGATATTGTTTGTACACCCAAAAGCATACAATAATCTGATTTTTCATTCGTTTTTGAACTTTAGTTTCATCAGGATTGATATGTTTGGGAAGCAAAATTGGAAGGAAATATTTCCAGGAAATGTGTACAGGACGAGATTAAGAAAAAGATACATGAGAATTCCGTTTTTAAAACCGAAAGAAAATAATCTGGCATGATTCTTCATCAGACCATAGTGGCTATGCCATTATATCTTGTTCTTGTTCTATCAGTTTCAAGCGAAAGCCCCTCTTCCACAGTTTTCCTCTTGTTAGTATTGACTATCTGCACAGACTGTTGATGTTGTTGTTCTACTAGTGATTGTGGCGCTAGTTGAATCTCTGGGGTTTCAATCTTTTCATCTCTTTTTTGTGCCTGATCCCTTAATTTCTGGGTCTTCATCATATGGGGTCTAAGCTTATTTAGATCATCTGGCTTCACTGGTTTCAAGAAAAATTCCTCTGCTCCTTCTTCTAAGCACTTGCTAATCCTGGAAGGCACATTTTCGGATGACATAATCACCACTGGTATGTTTCTCAAAGACGAAGATTCCTGAAATCCCAAAAGTAATGCCCTGTCATTTTCAAGTCTCTTGCCTCACAGGTAGAATTTGGCAGCACAAAATTTTGAGAGATTCTTATAGAATTCTTCTGCTAATTCCCAACTACTAAAGCAGGTCAATTTTTAATAAAAGCAAATCTTGTGATTGTATTAAACCAGACTTGTTTCCAATGGTAAATTGTAAATCAGATAGGAATTGATATCGATTGTATGGCTAGTTGCCTAATCAATAAAACTAAGGAAATCGACAAGTTTAAGCCATAGCAATATGGGATTCATATTCAGAGTTTTGAAATGTCAAGCCGGGTGTTCCCGGCAAAAACAGAAGGAGACACAGGTTCTGTTTTTAACTAATAGGAACCAACAGATTGTTTCACAAATTAAATCATGTAACAGATGAAGAATCGTCAGAACAAGAAAGCAAAGCATACCTTGATTTTCTTGAGTAAGTCATAGCCAGTCATGCCAGGCATACAGTAGTCTGTAATAACAAGGTTCACATCCACTTCCTGTTTAAAAAAATGCAAAAACCATAAGAACTTCAGTTCAGACATCCAGAAAAAGAAACTTCATGGAGGGCAAAAAGGCAAGAAGAAAATGGAGGAATCTCATACATTTTGAGCAGAGACTATAACAAACAATACCTGATTACTGTGAGGAGACACGGAAGGTGTATTAGGGTCGGTCTGATCATTGTCACGCAAACCCAGGAACTCTAAAGCCTTGCTACCGGAATCAACAGTGGTAACTGTCATTGACATAACGGAGTTCATTAAAACCAGATAAGGAATCATCGATCAAGAAAATAAGAGTATTTTTTTTATCTTACCCTGATAGGAGGAGGTTTTGAGGAGCCTCTCAATAAGCTTCCGATCTATTAGGCTGTCGTCGACGGCCAGCACATGAAATTGGGACTCACAGGCCATTCCCATTTTCAGATGGAAACAATAAAACCAAGAATCACAAGAACGTAAAGGTGCAAGAGAAGATAAGAGAATGGAAGGAAGAGAGAGTGGCGATGGTTGTCTGGTTTTTGTGGATGAATGGTTCGTAGCTAATGGAGGGGACGGAGGAGAAGGAGGACAGAGGAAAAAGAAGAAGAAGGGGAAGAGTTTTGTATTGAAAAAGGACACATCGCATCGCACAAAGCAAGATCCGACCAGATTTCACACCAAATCCAAATCTTTCAAAATTTTCCAACTTGATCTCTTCATTACAAGGCAAGCGTCGCTACTATATTAATTACGACACACAATATATAAATAAATCCTACTTAATTAGTAAGAGTATATATTTTTAGGTTGATGCAAAGGGCGGGCTTTATTTATTTATCTGTTGTACGCAGAGGCCACCGGCCCTTGATATTCGCAAATCACAATATTAATTTATATAAAATAATACAGGATTAATTAGTAAATTTATTTCAAGAGTTCTCGTTGAAGAACAATGTTACTCTAAAATTTTTTCTTGTCTTAATGTTAACCTTTCAAAATGTGGCAATATTTCTCATCTCTATTAAAAAGTGAATTGTTAACGTCAAAATTTTTCCGGTTAATTTTAGTTTTTTGATGAAATAAAGTAACATTATTATATTTTGAAACTTCCAGTATAACATTGAGACAAATAAAATTTTCAGAACAACTTGTTTCTGAACTTATACTTCCAAGATAGGTTTATTATGAATAAATACAAGAGCAAAAAATAAGCATGAATAAATAATCACATTAATATGTTTTTTAGATTTTTGATGAAATGATAATTTAATTTATATATATATATAATAATGATGATTTTAATTTGCTTGTTGCCGGGAATAAAAGGGTAATAACATATGAAGTTAAGAAGAATATTAAAATAAAGAATGATTTTTTTTAAACAAAATTGATTTAACCAAATAAACTATGATAGTACGTTGAAATAGCTAACACTATTACACTAACACTTAAAATCTAAACTTACACTTTAAAAATAATAGTTATCGTAGTCTAATTTGTTTATTTACTTGTCATTTTATCTAGTTAAAACTATTATTATTCTCAGTTAGATGGAAATAGGTCAGGCCATACTTTGGCTAAACAGGCGTGAGCTTGTAATAGGGGTGAAAGGCCTGAGCCTAAATGCAGAATTTTTTAAAGGCTCAGGCCTGGTAAAGTCTGAAGCCTTTTTAAAGGCCTACTTACAATTAGGCCTTTAAAAAGGCCTCATATTATAGGCCTTAGAGGCCATAAAAAGGTTTTGTGCACATTAAGCCTATAAAAAAACTATATAAATGTAGGTTTTTAGTAGAATATATGAATAAAAATAATAAATATTTTATTATTTATATTATATAAATATAATTATATTAATTTGATGTATAAATAGACTAAGCCTGAAGGCTTACAGGCCAGGCTTTAACTAAATAAGTCTGACCTATTTAGACATTTAAGCCTTTAAATAGACCTTGACCTGATCTTTTTAACAAATAAGGTAAGTCAGATCAGGCCCTAAACAGGCCACGCTATAGGCCGTCTGATGTCGGACTTGTTTCCACCACTATTCTCAATGGTTACATAATCAGGCGAGGCCACTAGGGGATGCCTGGATGGAGATCTCTTTTCTTATCTTTTTTTTTTTTTTTTTCACTTGAAGTTCTCTTTTCTTTACATAGGCAACATCATCATTTCATGACAAGTCTGACTAACTACTACCAAAGAGTCAATGAAAATTAGTATAGTTGATTAAGGCATCGATTTTCATCTTAAAAGAGAAGAGATTTGATATCCGTTGGTCGATGTGAGGGCCCCATTGATAGATAATCTGTAAATACCTTTGTAAGCGTTTTTTGAGCCTGGAAGCATGTCCTGACCCTAATGGAGTACCGGTGTCTACTCTCATTTAAACTTTTTTTGTGTAAAGAATAAATAATAAAAAAAACTACTACCAAAGAAGTCCCAGAAATTGAAGTCTAAAAACACTTAATATGACGTTTGCACATGTCAAAAATATTTTTGTGTCATTGTGTTTATTTATTTATTTTTATATATTGACATAGATTATTAATTGGTGTTGTTAATGAGTTCCGGGGGAACACATTCACGTGAGCAATACCTCGCTAGGGGGAACAAAAAATTCTATGTTGGACTATTGAGGCATAACGTGCCAAATGCTCGGTAGTAATACCATCACATTTGCCTGCCCCCTTATTATTGTTTTTTTTTTTTTTTGGAAGCCTTATTATTGCTATTTATTTAAGGCTTACCTTAAAAATGTTACCCAACCCACTAAAATATTTTGTAGGCAGTGTGCTAAGCTATTCATAGTACATTTAACATCTTAAAATATGTTTTTTTGATATACCAAATATTCTGAAGTATTTGTTTTCATGTGCGTCTAATATCTTAAACTATCTTTTTATATATCCAATATCCTAAAGTATTTTTTTAGACTTATTTAACACTTTAGATTATCCAAATAAGTGTAAAATTGCATAATAAAATATTTGAGGATGATGGACACAGCTGAAAAAATATGGCAAGGAACCCTTTAATTAATTATTTATTTATACTCCACCTAGTCATAAACATAAGATATAATTATTTTTTTTAGAAATATTAAGAAAGGTAATTAAATTAATTTAATATATTTATTATTTTTCTCTAAATTATAAACTAATATATCATTCAGTAATACATAACATATAATATTATTAAATAATTTATTTATCTTTCTCAATCTTTAAAAAAATAGCCAATTTTATTTTATATTAATAACTGGAAATAGTAGAAGTATCTATTTGCCGGCACCGTATCAAACTCGAAGTTGGAACCAACAATGTCTTCCTCCGTTGAAAACCGGAAATCCTCCACCGTTGGTTTGCTGCAATAGTGGGTAGCGTCAACCCATTTAAAGACCGAGATCTCCCTCACACCACGCGCTTTCCATCTTACTCTACAGCCTGTCACACCTAATCTCGCGCTTTGCTTTTCCCTGCAGTTAATTCCATGTGGCCATCTGGACACGTGGATCCTGTCCACGGCTAGATATGTCCTCTTTTTTTTTTTTTTGGTGATTTTTATGATACGCATGTTCTTATTTATTCCTTTATTTTTAAAAAAATATCGAGATTGTAAAATCACAACGTGATTGGCTGTTTTTTTTTTCCTGGTGTCTGTTTCTCTCAAAAACCAAGGACACACTCTTGGACAAGTTTTTTAAAAAAAAAAAGAAAAAAGAGAGAAATAAAAAGGAAAATCCCTTCCCCCTCGGAATGGGCCATTATTTTGGGATTCTATTTCCCCAATCATGTTGATTGATGCTTCATTTGCTTGTTAGTGTAAAAGTTAATTATAGGGTTTATTTTGATTTTACTCTACTCTTAAATTTATAATTTTTCTTCAATTATTCATATTAACTGAACATATTAAAAACATATATTAAAAGGTACTCCTTCCGGTCCTAATTATAAGAGCTAGTTGACTTTTTTTTTTTGAGAGATTAAGGAAGCTAATTAAATTACCTTAAAGTATTTTTATTTTTATTTTTTTCTTCAAACTTATTAGTTTGACTAATAAACTAATATATAATCTAAAAATATTTAATATATGAAATGATTAAATAACTTATTTGACTTCATTAATCTCTCCAAAGAAAGTCAACTAGCTCTTATAATTATGACCGGAGGTAGTAGTTCCCCAATCATGTTATTTGATGGTTCATTTGAGGCACACTTATGTTATATGTGTGATAGACTCATATATAAGGTTCATTCAATGTATGGCCCAACAAAGGACAATCTACGTGACACAGATACACCAAAAGTATGATTAATTCTATATCAACTATCATTCTACCGTTACTGTGCACATACACCACCCCTTTTGGCTAACGTCTATTCTTGTACAGTGATCTATCATCCTTTTAAATATCTGATCTATAGATACTTTGGAGAAAGTTATCTGATCCTAAATCAACATATTAGTCTATCAAGCTAGACACCTCTGTCAATCTTAATATAACAATATCATACCGCATTCCTATCCAAATGTGTAATACGTACTTTGAACATAAAAGTTCAAGCATGGATGCACATGGATGGATAAGAAGGAAGCTAGGACAGTGTATCCCAAAAAAGAATAGGCAAACATGATCGATAATTGGGCTTATTTGGTAAAGGTGTGAAGTGTGAACAAATGCAGATAAAGAACAAGGAGGCAGCTGTCTCCTTTCCTTTTAACACTGTGCATGACCAAAAGCTGGCCTCTTTGACCACAATAATGTCTAATACATATTTTGCTTATGAGAATCATATGATACTACTGTATCTTACAAACAACCCAATTCTCCTTGAGTTCTTAATATAGGTAATAAAGTTAGTTTATTGAAAAAATATGACATGTTTTTGTCCTAAAAAACCCTTGTTTAAACTATGTTAAGAACCCTTAATTTTTTTTTTTTTAAAAAAGATAGAGAGAGAGAGTTTATGAAGCTATGGTTAATAGTAAAGGGTTTTGCATTGAATGTGAGATGAGTCGAACTGTGCTTATAATCAATGAACAACACATGCATTTATAAATTTTATATGATGCCTATATAGATAATAAATGCAAATCTTAATTGTATGCAAAAATTAAATTTACAAAAATAATTAATTTTCCACATTACACTGTGGAGTGTGTGGTGGATGAAGAGTTTGAAAAGACAACGGGAACATATAAACATGGCCCCCCCTTATGCTGTGGCTTTTTTATAAGGCCATGGGCCCCTCCATTAATATTCCCATCTCTCTCTTCACTTTCAATTTTCTCATCAACACCCTTCTTTTTATTTTTTCCCAAAGTGTCCACTCATTGTTTATCATCACAAGTATGTGTTTCTCCCATTTTCACACTATATATATATATTATCTTCCAATAGGATATACATATTAATTTTTTTTGGTCAAAGATATACATATTAATTGGGCTATAGCGCTTTCGTGCACTATGTAATTCTATTTCGATTAAAAATCCCAATTATTTTTTTTTTAAAAAAATATTACTCCCAATGATCCTAATTATAAGAGTTAGTTGATTTTTTTTTGGAGAGATTAAGAAAACTAATTAAATTACTTTAAAGTATTTTTATTTTTATTATTTTTTTCAAACTTATTAGTTTGACTAATAAACTAATATATAATTTAAGAATATTTAACATATAAGATAATTAAGTAACTTATTTAGCTTCCTTAATCTTTCTAAAGTTTCTAAAGAAAGTCAACTACCTCTTATAATTAGGACCGAAAGTATTTTTTTTTTTATCAAGCAAAAAAGAACACTACTTTGACACAATAGAATTTTAAGATGATGATTTAATATACGTGGCTTATGGTATTATTTGACTTTATGATGAAACAGTATATAGTTTTAGGCCGGTTTCGTATAAAAACGAAAGCATATCTAAAAGATTCGATTTTTTTTTTTTTTTGACGTGACTAGATATGGTGGGGACCAACATTGTGATTTGAATCCGATATTCCAATTAGAATAAAAGAGCGAGTAGTTAAAATTAAGGAGGGAGACCACGTGTCGGTTTTCTATTGGTCAAGATAACTTACCAAACAAACCTACGCATGCACAAGTATGAAACAATACACACACCTTGTTCCTGCGATATCGTTGTCACTACACAAACAAACGTGCCCAACAAACATATACAACTCATATTTTTTTGGACCTCACAACAAAAAAAGGGGGGACCTAGCAGATTTTTTTTATTTTTTTTTCCAGTTCGGATTTATATGTCCTAGCCTCCACATGGGAACGTGTGAGGGATTTTTTCATAACAATCTATGAGACGATGTGAAGGTTTTTCAGTTTTCACAAAAAATTAGGTTCGTTCACAACTTTTCATACAAATATAATATGGGGTTTAAATTTTTCATGTTGTATAAGAAGAAAATTCCTACACACACATGAAATAGTGGGATCCACATATATATACAATACTAATTATATAAAATGTGGGTCTTATCATTTTATGTGTGTGTGATATGAGAAAATACTTCTTCTACAACATGAAAAATATTTTTCCCATACAATATATATACCTTTATAATTGGAGTTGTACAACATTCTGATAATTTTTTGATGTTTCAAGGCAAAGTAGCAAGATTATCTGAATTTAATGAGTTTATCATCGTGAAGTCTTGGTTACTTATGTAAAGTAACTTAAATGACAATTAACAATGGTGTAATAAGTAGGGAATAAATATCAATTTTGTCATGAAAGTTTTGGTTTTGGAGCACTTAACACTTAGAAGTTTTTTTAGTATCATTTTTGCTCCGAAAGTTTACAAATGTAGTAATCTTGCCCATTGGTTGATCTTGACCGTTGGATTGATTGTTATTGGTATCACTTTTACCCCAAAAGTTTACAGAACTTGCTTCTAAAAAAAACGTCTAGGGTAAATTTATTCCGACAAAAAGCTTTTAGAGTATATTTGCTCCTTTTTGTAAACTTCTGGAGCAAAAATGATATCAAAAAAACTTCTGGGTGCTAAATGCCCCTAGTGAATATTTATGTGGCAAAAATGATATTTAAGTAGTATAACTTTACTTTATTTTAACAACATCAGTCCAAAAACAAAACAACATCAACTATGACAACGACGGATAATTTTATAAAAATTCCTGTACACTGTCAAGCTTTGTATTACTAGGCTGCTGAACATAACATGATAATAATAGTTTGTTAACTAATAACACAATCAGGTTTTGAATCCCGAACTGGACAAAAAACTAGCGAACTGATCAGTAGACTAGTCTAGACAGGGCCCTCCAACCTAGTTATTTTTTTAAAAAAATAAAAATCATTTTTTTTAAAGAATTTCATATTAATTACCTCAAAATCTTTAATTTATTACCAATTTGATTTTCGTTTGACCCTTGACCCAATATCCTAGTTGGTTTAGTAGCTGGTCCGGGTTTCAGAACCTTGCTAACAATTCTAATTTATCAAATGACAATAATAATTAAGGGCCTATTAGGTATTAGGGATCTAGAGAGAAAAATGTTTATAACTTGAATTTTAAAAAATTGGAGGAATTAGGTTATAAAATTTTAAAAAATAGAAAGTGTACGATAAGAGTCGTAAAAATGAATGAAGAATTTCTTACTCCACTTTATTTTTCTTTAAGAAAAAAATAACTTATAAAAATTTGTTCTCCCCTTCAAATCCATTATAGGGATTGTTTATTAGTATACCAAACAACCCATAAGAGTAACAATTAAGTGCATTTAGGTGATTTCACTAAAAATTTCATCTCAGATCAGAGTAGTAGTTCCTAAAGACTTCGCATTAAGTCATTTCAGGTTGCTGAATTGGTATTTTAGATTGTTTCTGTGTCTTTTTTCTAAATATTTTATGTTGATAAAAAATTTGACGGGAAATTACATAATCTTGGACCTAATAATTAACCACACGTTAATATATAAATATATATATATATACACACACATTAAATACGCGGCCAGTTGGAGGCAATTAACGGTTTAAAATATAATGATAGAATATATAGATGATCCATGCATGATAGAATAATAATATAGTCAAGCAATAGTTTAAGAGATATGGTTGTACGATGGGGATCTCTTTTATAAATATTAATTATGAGGAGTAATTAGTCTTAATTAATTATATGGCTCATAGAAATTAGGTGTGAGGCGTGTGTATATGAAGCGCACACATTCTTTTTTTTTTTTTTTTTTTACACATAGTAGGGGAGGGGGCAGGGTTCGAACCCTAGACATGTGGGAGGGGAGGGGAGCCAAGCTCTCGTGCCACTGCGCTACTAAAACACATTCTCTTTATAAAGCGTAAACTGGAGACAAAATCAAATTACGTAAAAGCCAAATTAACGACTAAGTTGGAATTGTTTATTAATATTGGTGGTTTGGGCATCATTATTAATTAAGCGGATTAGCAGAGAGGAGACCTTTTTTAAAAAAAGTTTAAATTGGATCCCTTTTTAGTAATCCTAGCTAATCAAAATTTGGAACGCTACTTGCTAGGCCGGTTTATTCCGGTAATTAAGTTAATATCAAAAAGTATGTGAAAGTGAGAGATTATCAGACTTCAAACTTCCCTTTTGTTTTCTATTATAATTAAAACACCTCTTTTGTTTTAGTATAACTCCTTTTAATTTCGAAAATATTCTTTTCATTTCCTAGCATGTGACTGTCATCTCTATGAGCCCATTCAGATGGATTTTTTTTTTTAAAAAAAAGTTGCTTGAATGTTAAAATAGAGAAACACTATTTTATTAGTAAAATTATTGAAACAAGGACATTATTGTCATTTTATTGAAAATCAATGATAATTGGTGCAAAAAAAATCACTAAAGAAGAGCCATCATTTTTTTTTTCATTCTCTCTCTTCTATTATACAAATTGAAGCTTTAAAAAAAAATTTGTTTTTTTTTGCTACTTTTGTTTTTTTAAAAACTCCCATCCAAACACTTTATTTTTAAAAAAAACACTTTTTTTTTAATAATAAAAGCCCATTCAAATAGGCTCATAATATTCTATGCATTGGTGAGAAAGTCAACCAAAAAAAAAAAAAAGCAATGTGAGACATGTACCTTTGGTGTGTGTGGGTTTTTTTTATTAAGTATTATTGACGACATATTTATTAAAGTCATCATGTAAGTTAGTTATAAATTCAAAGTATGGAAAATTAATTTGTTGCGTGAATTGAAGCTTAATAGTTGAAGCTTAATAGTTGGTGTGTGAGTATATGACTAATTAAGTTATCACGCTGACTATGGGGAAAGGTCGTAAAGAGAATTCCCAACACTTGTCTGACAAATAACGAATTTCTAAAATATGGTTTTTTCCTAAGATATCTTTTGACTAGTAAAGATATGGCAACTATATATATTCATATATTTTCATTAGATCAAGCGAAAACATAGTAATAAAAAAATCATGCCGACTTTCAAATTCTTTTATAAAAAAGAAAGAGGAGGAGAACAAGGAAAACCTAATAACATTAAATTATATACAAAGGTTGATTATTGTAACAGTAGATCGATTTTCAATCCCGGACAGGACCTGCAGGTTTGACTTGAAAATCAGCGAACCGGCCTGCTAATTGGTCCAGTTAACCACTAAACCGCTTTTTTCAAAATTTAATGTGATTTTTTCTTCTTCAGAATTTTATATTAATAATTTTGAAATCTTCATTTCATTAACGATTTGGTCTCAGATTAGCTTTAGTAAATTAACTCATTAGTAAATTAATGAATTCAGGTGTAATTCTCACTGTCCCAAACAAACGCCAGGTCCAGTAGAAGGCGTTTTGACCCAGCCCCCTCGAAAAGCCGAAACAAAGCCACTAGCTTATCTTTACTCTTTTGCCTTACAGGAAAAACATTTGTTCCTTTTTCATTTCTCTTATATTTTAAAAATGCATTATCATTCAAGCGAACACTACACTTGTGATTGACAATTTTTCAAATATTCGCTCTTTTGACTGTTTTTTGCTCCCAACTTTTGACAATTTTTCAGTATCTCATCTATTCCATTGGAATCTTTAGTTTTAACTAATCCGAATTTTACCCCGCGTCGAACATATGGTTGTGGAAGAAAAGCTCATAATACTATTTTTTCTATTCTCAAGTCTTGAACCGATAATGTGATTAATAAAAAATAAATCTCTTTCCATTTGCTCTTAATGATTGTTTTTTTTTTTGTTGATATAAAAATTTTAGAAAATGAGTTGGGTTCACCCACGATCTAAGGGTAGGACGATATCTCCCTTCCTCTTAGGTGATACTGATGTTGGGCAGGACGAGCCGTCAATTACCCTCAGGCGTTAACCTAGCCACTTAGGAGCTAGGATGCCTCCCTTAGCGACTTGACCAACTTCATGATCAAACTCCCTCCCTTTAATGAGAGCGTTTGACTTTTTGCTAGTTGAGCCTATAAGCGACGAGTCTCTTAATCTTAATGATTGTTGCTCCCAACTTTTGACAATATTTTTTTTTATAAGAAAAAGTTTTGGATGGGTTTGGCCAACTTTTTTTTTTTTTTGCTAAAAAAAGGTTTTGGATGGGTTCGGCATCAGTCCCCCAGACCCCTACCAAGGCCAGGACACGGCCCCGGGTTCTATGAGCACTTACTGGGGACTTACGAGATCACCTACCAAAGGAGTCCCAGCGACGGCAGAGGGGATCGAACCCACGACCCAAAGGCCTAATCCTGGATTCCTTACCATCTATACCAACTCACATTAGCAAAAATTGAATTGATTAAACGCAAAGGTGGTCTCGACAGCATTTGAAGCTGAGACCTCTGAGCGCCTAGTGGTTGTCGCTATGCCAACTGAGCCACACGCTCTTTTTAGTTCGGCCAACTTTTGACAATATTGTAATCATATTGTAGTCTCATTTCAAATTGTAGCCTCATTTGACAATATTGTAATCATATTGTAGCCTCATTTCAAATGCTTGTCCCATTAGGCCCACTTCAATTATTCTCGCATCTACATTCTAATTGGGCCTGGCGCAGCTGCCGAATGTTGTTCCTAACGGTTTACCAAAAAGGAAATTGCTCTAAGCTTGTACCAAAAAAATATTGCTCTAATTTATAGTGTAGCCCCGGCGGGCTTTGTAGTGTTCATATTAGTTTTATAGTGGTTCGTCTATAAAGTGTTATACACTTACAAACGATATTTGTTTCATTTATATTGTTCATATTACTGTTTCACTGGTTCGTTAACAACTTGACATTTGCATGAGAAATGTCATGACCAAGTGAAAAGAGGTATAGAAACAACACAAATCAATTGGTTAAGAAAAAAGCGTAACATCATGAAGACATGAACAAGTCCCATTTCAAATGCCAACTTTTTCATGAAGAGGTGGAATATACACATGAATAAACAAATGCAACAAGTCTTATTTGCAAATGTTCTTCATGAACAAATAAAATAAATATATGAAAAACACAAATTAATTTTTGGTGACCAAAGCTCTAAATTAAGGGGTTACTTGTAACCGGTTGCTAGAGCTTCACCAACTATTGAACCCTTCTAAATAATAAAAATCAGTTAATTATTATCTTTTCATCTACCGTAATTTTAACCGCAAACTGAAATTCTCAATTCTCATTATTTATCAATTATTATACACATGCGACCACAATAATTATTACTTTCTCTAGTCCTAAATATAAGATAGAGTTGATTTGTTTTTTAAAGATTAAGGAAGCTAAACAAATTATTCAATCATATTATATATCATGTATCCTTAAATTATAAATCAATTTATAAGTTTGGCAAAATAATTTTTAAAACATAATAAATATAAATATTTTTAAATAATTTAACCACTCACCTTAATTTTTTAGGAAAATTATAATAAAGGATCTAAGGAAAATAATATTTATTAAGAAGGACTGTAAAAAGTGGTAATTATTTTAAAGGACCAAAAATTAAAATATTAAAATAAAAAGACTAAATTACCCTTAATCAGATTTCCTATCTTCTCATTAACTAAAACTGGAATGATTTTTTCTTCCTATCTTCTTATTAACTGAATATGAAATGATTTTTTCTCACATGAGAATCTAAAGTAATTAATATATGATAATAAATAGATATTAATTCAAATAATTCTTTTCCCATCATAGAATTACTCCACATTATTATGTTAGAGAAAAAATAGGAAAGATTGAGCTTTTTATGGTTGTGGCAGAAGAAGCCTCGTGCGTTGTGCAACCGTTTGCAGTGTTAGGCCTGAGATTTTTTTTGCTGAGGCAACCAAAAGTACCTGATATTAATTCAATATTATTAGTTGTTCTATTCCTAGATAAACAGAAAATAAAGTAAAAGGCTCTTAACTCAGAAAAACCCCATCAAAAGAGAAGAACGTGGTTAAAGAAACCAAATCCCTCTTTCCTTTCGCTATAATCATAAAAAGCTCCATCTTTCCTATCTTTTCTCTAACATGATAATCTTGAGTGATTCTACAAAAGAAAAAGAATTATTTGAATTGATATCTTTTTATTATTATCCATCAATTACTCTAGTTTCTCATGTAAGAAAAAATCATTCCAGATTTAGTTAATGAGAAGATAGGAAATCTGATTAAGGGTAATTTAGTCCTTTTATTTTAATATTTTAATTTTTGATCCTTTAAAATAATTACTACTTTTTATAATCCTTCTTAATAATCTTAGGTCCTTTATTATAATTTTCCCTCTTTTTTCTTTTTTCTTTTTTAAAGTAAACTCTACCTTTACATCTAAGATGAAGGGGTTACTCTATTACTTAACGGTTTTATGACAGATTCACGTGCGCCTCTGCGGTTTCTGTAGCGCTACCGTCCCTCTCAGTCTGTGGTGGATGTAGGATTCTAAGTTTGTGGGTGCACAATTAGTGGTGGGATTCAGGGGTTCGGGGGCAGCGCCTTCGATTTTTTTTTTTAAGGAAAGCTTTAAACACATTTAAAAACAAAAGAATACAAACAATAAAAGAAAAGAAAACTTGAATTTAACATATAAAAGTAATAATCAAGAGTCAACTATTACATCAGAACGATTACAAAAGTATTCTTCGATTCTTCATTCCTTGAAAATATTGCATTATGTCTTTATCATCAATCTTATTGTTGATAAACTATTATTTATTGCATTATGAATTTAACATATAAAAGTAATAATCAAGAGTCAACTATTACATCAGAACGATTACAAAAGTATTCTTCGATTCTTCATTCCTTGAAAATATTGCATTATGTCTTTATCATCAATCTTATCCATCATTTCCATGAACTATACATTTTATCAGTAGTTTTGCACTCACTAATCATCAGATCATGCATATTAGTATATGGAAGTTTCATAAACACAACACCATTCAAACACAAAATAACATTTCAACTTCAATCAAGGAAAATCAGATATGAAAATGAACCAGATGTATCTAAGTCCATCGGCTAAGCAAAGAACCTGTTCCTTATAATGACTTAATCACATGTCCTATTTAATTTGAATAGACTATGGTGGCTTGGTGGGTATAAAGAGTGCAATTGGCAGAAATAAAAAATGGTGGTAAGTCACCATTTGTTTAAAAAATCATGTCTGCCTCCACAAGAAGAGACTATGGGGAAAAAATGCATCAGCTTCCTAACAAGCAATTATCATTTATAAATTCTAAAACAACTCAGATTCAGAGAACATAGGCAGAGGCAAAATCAACTCAGATTCAGAGAAAATAGGCAGAGGCAAAATCAACTAAGATAGGAGTAACCATTTTTTACAGGTAAGACAGGGCGCAACCAACTCAGATTTAGAGAAAATAGGAATAGGCAGAGGCAAAATCAATAATCATGTATTCCAGGATACAGCGATGAAAATCACCACAGTTCGATAAATGGAGGGTGAAACCTAACTAACCAGATTGATGCGAGAGTGAAATATGTTCCCGAGAGTCGACGATGAAATAGGCTTCAATGATAATCGACGATGTTCCTTGAGAAGCAATAATCTTGGATGGCGAAATAGACTTCAGCGACAATCCAAGTATGTCCGGCAAAAAATATGTTGAACACAGAGAGGAAAATTATCATCAAAATTAGCTCTGAATCCTTCGCTATTAAAATGAAAAGAAAAAAAAACAGAACAAGTCAATCTTACCGAATTGGGAGAAGACGAAGCCCTAGGGTTCGAAGTTCAAACCTTCTTCAGTACCTGCCGCCTTCCGGAACAGTGTGGAGACCGAACAATTCTGGAGAACAACCACAGTGTGGAGACGGAACGATTTGGAGTTTGGGGTCTCGGCTGGGAAAAAATGAGAATATGAAATTTGGAAGAAACCACAGTGTGGAGACGGAACGGTTTGGGGTTTGGGGTCTCGGCTAGGAAAAAATGAGAATATGAACTTGGGAAGAAGAAACCACAGTGTGGAGACGGAACGATTTGGGGTTTGGGGTCTAAATTGGGAAGAAGAAACCACAGTGTGGAGACGGAACGATTTTGGGGTTTGGGGTCTCGGCCGGGAAAAAATGAGAATATGAAATTGGGAAGAGTTTGGGGTCTAATTTGGGAAGAAGAAACCACAGTGTAGAGACGGAACGATTTTGGGGTTTGGGGTCTCGACCAGGAAAAAATGAGAATATGAAATTGGGAAGAAAAAAAAAAGAGAGGTGAGGCTATCAGTTCGAACCCACGACGTGTGGATAAGTGAGGAATGTAATTACCAAGTATTCCAACCAACCAAATTGTAATTAAACTCCTTTACTATATATTTATTTTTAAAAAATTTTATGTCTGCACTTAGCCCCATATGCACTAGTGTGGGTCAGCGCCAGCTCTCAGTCCCACAATCTCACCCGTCCCTCAACGGTCAACCAAACACCCACGGCCTGCAGCTGCAAATCAATAATTCAAAAAGTTTTGCATTGAAAATTCTAGATATTTAAATCACGTCCCTCAATTTCTAACCAAATATAATAATATGCGATTCCGCCTCAGTCTGAGTAAACCCAAAAGCCAAAGGCAAAAGGAGGTCGAGTGGGACCGAATCTGGTGAATTCTATCTATCCTTGAGCTGTATGAGGCGAGACCATGAACTCAAAGGTCATAGCCACTGTGCTTGCGATCTGCTCCGTAGTATTTGCGTTCAACTCCAAACCATTTTTTGCGCCTACTTCAATTCCGGGTTCTGAGGACCTGCTCCACACCGCTCAGATAATCCATGTCACCGGAGCCGTCGGGCCGGAGAGCGTCGTATTCGATAGCAACGGGGAGGGTCCGTACACCGGCGTCGCCGACGGACGAATTCTCAAGTGGCAAGGAGAGGGTCGAGGCTGGACTGATTTTGCCTTCACAACTTCAAATAGGTAATTGGGCCCTTGTTTTGTCCTTTTTTCTGAGCAAGTAGAAGAAACCTCAAAAGCCCACTGATAAAAAAATAAGAGAGACTTCAAAAGCCCAACGTGTTTTAAGTTTTAACACGTCCTTTGATTTATGTGTTGGGAGTTTTATTCATTGAAGCCTATCTATAAAATAAAATAGGGGATTGATTTTGTTTAAAAACACACATTTAAAATTTGTTTATTCTATTTATTATGGAATTTTTGGAAAATAACCTTTAATTTATAAACCTGCAGTTCATCCATATTTTTGATGATATAATGTCTGTTCATGTTGGACGGTAAAAGATTATGGTATGCATGCTGGATAAGAATATAGCTGTCTTGATATGAAACTAATACTACAATATTGAATTGTTACGGTTCTGGTCAATAATTTAAATATCGCTTCAATTTAAGAATTATATTGTTCTGTTGAATTAAGTTGCAGCATCCAATGCTGGATAAGAAATGAATATTTAACTGTGCGCTTTTTTCCACCAATATGAGTTAAATGGGTTAATTCACCTAATTTATTTGGTGGATGAGTTTTGATCTCCAACTCGCCCAGCTAAAGTGGTGGAACGAGCCAATCTATTTAACCTCATTGTGAGTTGACTACGTGACTTGATTAGCCTGCCCAATCCATTTTGATGGCTCTATAGAATGACTCCGAAGGATAGTTTGGTTCACAAGCAGTCTAGAAAATACTTATCAGTAACTCTTTGTTTACGTTTATCTACCAACGGGCTCCCCACATAAACTGAAAGTAATATAATTCAACCTATCCCTTTGGCTTTGAATGGGATTCTTAAATGAAGAATATGGTTTTTTTTTTCCTACAAAATATCACCTCCGGTCTTAAATATAGGATATATTTTGTAGTGTAATTTACAATACAAATTATGTTTTAGGACCAAAGGAGTATTTCTTAAGCAATGTTCCATGTTTAAATCTAACGCAGAGTTTTATTTTATTGCTTTTGAAGGACGGAATGTACACGTCCATTTGCACCAGAATTGGAGCATGTTTGTGGGAGGCCACTTGGATTGAGTTTTGATAAGAAAAGTGGAGATCTCTACATTGCCGATGCCTACCTTGGCCTTCAAGTCGTTGGACCTACAGGTGGTTTAACCACCCCACTGGTAACCCAAGTTGAGGGTCAACCCTTACGCTTTACCAATAGCATGGACATCAGTGAGGACGAAGATGTCATTTACTTCACTGATTCCAGCACTTCCTTCTACAGAAGGTAATATATTCCATAAACAAACCCATCATATCCCTTTCTTCCTACACCCCCCTGGTTTCTCTGCTTTTCCTTACAATGATCCTGCAAAAATCTGAGAAATATACTTTTTTGTGTTCCGTAATATAAAACTTATTTAACTAATTTTATTAGATTGAGGAAGTTAGCTAAGCCAATTAAGACATTATGTTTTTCTAAAAGCACCTTAATCATTTTTTTTTAAAATATCCTCCTTCCTTCTTTTAATTTTTGTTAAGGGGAATTTGGGGAAACATCGGTAAGTATGGGAATTAGATAATCAACTCTCCAATTAGGTTACATATGTTAAGAAGTATATTCTTACCTAGAAAATCTCACGTCTCTAAACTGTGTGGTTTGCAGGGAATTCATGAGTTCAATTCTTAGTGGGGACAAGAGTGGTCGATTAATGAAATATGATAGGACGACCAAAGAAGTGACAGTGTTGATAAGGGGGCTTGCTTTTGCAAACGGAGTTGCACTGAGCAAAGATGGCTCATTTCTGGTAGTGGCAGAATCCTCTGCATGCAGGATACGTAGGCTTTGGCTTCGTGGACCTAAGGCAGGTCAAGTGGACACATTCTCTGAGCTTCCTGGTTTACCAGATAATATAAGAAGGAACTCAAAAGGCGAATTTTGGGTTGCTTTGCATGCAAAAGCAAGTCCTTTCATCAGATTGGTTTCTTCAAAGTCATGGGCTGGGAATGCAATGCTAAATCTTCCACTCAGCTTCAAACAATTGCATGCATTGTTCACTGGGTGGAAGCCTCACTCCTCTGTTATGAAGTTGAGTGAAGGAGGAGAAATATTGCAAGTGTTGGAAGATTGTGAAGGAAAGGCCTTGAGATTTGCAAGCGAAGTGGAAGAAAAGGATGGGAAGCTTTGGATTGGTTCAGTGTTAATGCCCTTTATTGGCATTTATGAGCTATGAGTACTACTATGACACTATGACTGTCCATCATACAAGTGTGTGAGAAAATTATCCGAGTTATGTTTGTGAGGTTGTAGTTGGTTTGGCATTTGTTGATCTATGTAGTTGGTTTAACGAAGATGTCATAGGGATTGTGATTAGATTTGGTGAATTAGGATGAGTCACGTGGAGCGCATTTTTGGTCAACATTGGCCTAGATAATTACATGATGACTGTTGAGCAAATCGTCAGCCAAGATTTGAGGCAAGTAGAGCGTTGATGCCATTAATTAATACTACCTCCGTCCTAAATATATATATATATATATATATATATATATATATATATATATCCTATATTTGGGACTTACGTTACAAACCGTATTTTATATTCAAGATGGGGGAGTATTGAACTTATTTGAATAGAAGTAGTATTAAAAATATCGTCCCTCTCTTTCCATTTATTGAAGGGAAAATCACGTTCAGATCCTAAGTATAAAAAATAAATACAATTAAGTCTCTTAAAATCACCAAATTACATTGAAGTCCATAGGGATCTTTTTAATATTATTTGTATTAACAATAGGAAGTGCTATATTTACAACAAAATTTAAAAACCTAATCATTTACAACGGAAAAAACTATATTTATAATAGGAAGTGTTATATTCATGATAATATATAAACACCTGGATTTTATTTTAAACTCAAGTCCTTAAACCCATAGAGGTCATTCACAACAGAAAAATGCTAGATTTACAACAGGAAGTACTATATTTACAACAAAATTTAAAACCTGACCTTTTACAGCAGAAAAAACTATATCTACAATAGGAAGTGTCATATTTACAATAAAATTTTTACAACATTATTTTTATACAAATAATATCAAATATATGAATTTCTATTGGACTCACTTTTTTTTTTTTGATTATTTTTTGTGGTCATTGTAACCAGACAGTCATTTTCAATAAAATCTTCTGTTTGTACTTTGAGAGAGAGAGAGAGCTGATCCCACGTACTTAATTATCCATCAATTGCAATTTACAACCCTCACTTAGTATTATTTCCTCTCTCCTCTCCTCTACTCTCTCTCTCTGCCGGCAGCCATGATGAAGCCACGGGGGTACTTGGCGGCGGCAACCGCCGTTGTTGTTGTGGTATCTGCCTGGATCACCCATCAAAATACCCAAAGGCCATTCCACGTTGGAGAGACTTGGCCATACGAGGTAGTTCCATTAATGGAGAATATCGGAGGTGTGGGACCGGAGAGCTTTGCCTTCAGTCCCGACGGCCAAGGCCCTTTCACCGGCGTCTCCGACGGGCGTATCATCAAATGGGATCAGAATGAAAGACGTTGGGTGAATTTTACGGTAACCTCTCCACACAGGTGATCTCTCTCCGTCTCTCTCTGCATATGTGTGTGTATGTCTGATCAATGGTATAAAACATGCACGCTTAGCTTGTACTTGTTATGGTCTGGATTCATAGGATATATATTTGTTCCTGCATATATATTATTGAGAATCTGAGCAATTTCAAATTTTGTTGTGAGAAAAAGAAGAGAATTGAGAAATGAAAGGAGGAAGTGAATAGGGTGAACAATGGTGGGGTAAAGGGTCTCTCCATCCCTTCCACTACTTTATTTATACTATGAGATTCAGATTTAATATCCTCTAAAAAAAATAAAAAGAATATACAAAATACTTTAATAAAAATATAACGACATAAATTTTGATGATTTAAATTTATTTATTTACATTTTTTCTAATAATAGTTTTATAAGATATTAAATTTGAACCATCACAGTTAATCTAACTCCGTAAGTTGGCGGCGAAGGGGATCCCAGATGCCACACGTAGACGAAGGCATGTTTGCTTGAAATGGTGGCATGTGGCCATGTGGGTGGCCCACTGTTTGCCTTCCAGATCCACGAGGATTCAGCCCCCCTCTTTTATTTTGCCACGTGCCCCCTGGGGCCCGCACTCACGCGCTCAGTCGCTCATTTATTATTTTTCTTAAAGTTTGGGTGAGATTGGTGACATTGTGCAAGTGCAAGCCCACAAAGAGGGCCCTGTACAGTGTACCCTAAGAAACAAGAACGTCCCCACTTGGCAATGACAGTTTACCTAAGATTATAAATGATGATTATATAAAAAAAAAAGATTATAAATGATGACTAGCTTTTTATCTCTTAAATATTTGTTTTGTGTTTGGTTTGAACCGGGAGGGAAGAGCTTTCTTTTTTAATATGAAAAGTTAAATATGACCATGATATAAAATATTTATATGAAAAACGATTTTTATACTAAGGAGGAAAACTCTACTCTTTTTGAACCAAACACGGCCTTAGTATTAATTTGTATTTATATTTTCACTTCAAAATTTAGGAGTAGTTAAGTTTTCTCAAATTGCAATAGAACACAAGATTGTAATCCAAAAAAGAAAAAGGACCAAAATTGAAAGAACCCAATTACAACAGTTATTACAGCTGATACATGTGACATGTGATGTGACTGCCTGCGATAAAGCGCAGTCCCATAAAAGTGAGTAATATATACTACCTCCGGTCCTAATTATAAGAGCTAGTTGACTTTCTTTGGAGAGATTAAAGAAGTTAAATAAGTTACTAAATCATTTCATATGTTAAATATTCTTAGATTATATATTAGTTTACTAGTTAAACTAATAAGTTTGAAGAAAAAAATAAAAATAAAAATACTTTAAAGTAATTTAGTTAGCTTCTTTAATCTCTGCAAAAAAGTCAACTAGCTCTTATAATTAGGACCGGAGGGAGTAACATTACCTCTAATTTTAATTATAGGAACACTTTTATATTATATATAATATGTGCTATAAAAGTGTTTAAATTATTAGGACCATAGGGTATTACTGACAAAACAACCTAAAAAAGAGCGATCCTTGAATGCTGCTAAAATAGCATGAGGGCAGGACGTGGGTGATGCTACAACATTGAAAAACTGACAATGTCATAGGTTGTGTTTAGCAGAGAAGGGTGTGGAGGAACATCACACGAGGAACATCACAAAACAGAGCACATTTGTGGTCGACCACTTGGCCTGTGCTTCAGCCCAACCGGTGATCTCTACATCGCCGATGCTTACTTTGGCCTCCTTGTTGTTCCCTCCAATGGAGGCATCCCCACTTGCATCACATCTCAAGTAGAAGACACTCCCTTGGCCTTCACAAACAATTTGGATATTGATCAATCCACTGGAGCCGTTTACTTCACCTCCAGTAGCTCCATATTTACCAGAAGGTATGTGTATGTGTTCTGATTATGACCCCTGTTATTCTAATATGCATATGCTTAGTCCAATTCATGTTTATTACCCATCTCACAAGGATATTGCCCTTGAAAAATGCAGGCATTACATTTCTCTGATACTTAGCATAGATGAAACAGGGTCGGTGATGAAATATGACCCAGAAACCAAACATGTGAGTGTTGTTCTGAGGAATGTGTCATTTGCAAATGGGGTTGCTCTGAGCAAACAGGGTGGTGAGTATATTCTAGTGGCAGAGACGAGCAAGTGCAGAATACTGAGGTATTGGTTGGCAACACCAAAAGCTGGAACCTTGGAGGTATTCGCTGAGCTCCCAGGTTTCCCAGACAACATTAAACCCAGTCCCAGAGGGGGCTACTGGGTAGGAATCTTTGCGAGACGAGAGAAACTTATTCAGTGGATTCTGTCTTATCCCTGGATTGGGAAGGCCATGCTTAAGCTTCCTCTGGATATTACAAAAGCATATTCATACTTGGCTAGGGTAAAAGGCAAAAGTGGATTCGCGATTCGGTTGAGTGAAGAAGGTGAAGTTGTGGAGATGGTTCAGGGGAAGGGAGGAGGAAGATCAGTGAGTGAAGTGGAAGAAAGAGATGGGATATTATGGGTGGGATCTGTGGATTCTCATTTTGCTATCAGGTATCAGGTTCCTGTTGCATGAGGACTGTATTAGAGACAAGATATATATGAACAATTCAAGTGTTATATTAGGTACCACCAAAAAAAAAAAGAAGAAGAAAAAGTTGGTCTTTTGGAGAAGTTATAATGGACTGGACATGACTTGTAGAGAAGTCCTTCGTGATAAGAAAAAGGTCGCTCTTGATTTAACAAAAAACAGTTTTCCCTATTCATTTCTTCTTTTTCTTTTGGGCGTTAAAGTGAGAATCTCGTTCCTTTACCAAGTAAGAATAATCATGAACCTAACGCATCCTTCCATCTTAGCGAGGGTGTAACAGATGTTTTTGGTCAGAATATATGCAAGGGGTATTCTCAACTGATGGTTTGATTAATTTATTGTTGATTCAAGATATAAAGTTCATAAACAGTCAAGTGACTTGGGAAAGTAAAAAGATCGATCTTTTGGGAAAGTTATAGTGATAACGGATCAGATAGGCACGTTCTGGTGTGTTTCTATTGTGAGAACAAATTCTTACATGAACCGGTGTACCACGTCATATGTTGACTATTCGAAAAAAATCACACTGTATCGATCTTATTAAGTCATTGGCAGGAGATAGAGGGATATTGGAGAGACATACTCAAATGATTTTAATAGATAGTCCACAGATGACGTGGTGGTACCGGTTTCTCTTACTGTGAGTAAAGTTTTAAGGGTTAATGTGTAGATTGACCAATAAAATTAACTCCAAGAGCGCTTAGTATAAAAAATTTTAAGTGGATAAAAAAGACAAAAAAATTAAAAAATGTAAAGTTAGCATAATGCCAATAGAAAAAATCAACGTTTATTAAAATCACAAATTTTTAAGAAGCAGATTGGCCAACAAAACTTTACCCTAGGAGTGACCAGCACAAAAAGGTTTTTAAGTTGACTAAAAATATCTACTCGTTATATTTGTAATTTTTTTGTTGCATTTACTCTTTCTAACCCCAATACATATGGTTAAGGGGTTCAAACAAGAATTTGCAACAGTTAGATTTTGGGTGTATTGCACATAGAAAACTTATCATCCTTACACAAAATAAAATCTACTGGTTACATTTGTGTTTTTTTTTTTTTTTTTGTGTTCACTCTTTTTAATTCAATGCACATGGTTGGGGGTCCGGCCAAAAATTTGCAACAATCAGATTTTAGATGGATTGCACATAGACTTGCTCGAGAACATTCGAAAATGTAAACTTTTAAGGGTATGTGGGTAAGTTTTCAAATGTGCCCAGGCAAGTCCATGTATAATCCATCCAAAATCTGATTGTTACAAATCCTTGTTCAAACCCCCCAACTATGTGCATTTTGATTAGAAAAAGTGAATCTAATGAAAAAATTACAAATGTAACAAGTAGATATTTTAGGTCAACTTAAAAACCTTTTTGTGTTGGGCGCTTTTAAAGTAAAACTTTGTTAGCTCTGCACCTTAAAAGTTTGTGATTTTAATAGACGTTGATTTTTTTTTCTATCGGCGTTGTGAACTTTACATTAAAAAAAAATTATATTTTTGATCCACTTAAAACTTGTTTATACTAGATGCTTTTAAAATAAAATTTTGTTAATCAATCTGCACCTTAACTCAACCCAAGAGGTTGGTGGATAAAAACATGTGGCTCTTAGGGTGTTCATGGCAACCATTCTGTTGCCCAGTACTGTTTCTGAGATGAAACAGTATTTTCTGATTCTGTGCTTTGGAAGAGTTCTGAGAATCAAAATTGCATTTGTTAACCCATTTTATTTTTACTCCGAGAATCAGAATTACGTTTGGTAACACATTTTTCCTTTTCTTGTTTGGGAGTTAAAAAAATAGGAAGGGAGGAAGATGAAGGATTAATGAGTTATTTTTACCATTTTGTCCTTTTTTAAATAATTAATAAAATTATTATACTTTACAAATAAACTTAAATTTAAATTTTCTAAAGAAATTATTTATGTAATTTTTATATTCACAAAATTATTTATGTGGCAGCGGTGATGGGGTGGTGGCGGGGTGGTGGCAGTGGTGGTGGTGGGGTGTTGGGGGTGGCAATGGCGGTGGTGGTGGTGAACGAAGGTAAATTTATGCTTCGATTAAGGGAAAATAAAATTCTGATTTTTTGTCCTAGAATAGAGAAGCCAAAATTTTTAGCTTCTGTTTTTTACTCGCCAGCACAAAAAATAAACCGGTTCATCCTGGGAGAAAAAAAAAAACGGATTTACCAAACATAATTTCCATCCATTTTTGTTCCAGGGCATAGAAATTAAGAAAAAAATTATTCTAGGAGTGTTACCATATACACCCTTAATAATCAAAGTACGGTGGGGGCGAAACTGCTGTTTACGGGGTTCGCCCGTTCAGGTAGGAATCTCACCTTTTTAAAATGGTTTTAAAGTAAAAATAAGTATAATGTACCCTACATTTCTTACATTGACCCTAAACTGACCTGGAACCATTTAGTGCAACCTCGTCTTTAACTCTTGCTTTAAGGGTTCATCTGGGAAGCATAGAAAAGTGTGTTTTAAGTATTTTTCTACAGAGACTGGCATACGTTTTCATATATTTACCTCAAACCTCTGAGCAAAAAAAATATATTTACCTCAAACCCTAAAGTACATTAAAAAAACCAAAACAAATAAGCATTAATAAAAGGTCATGAGTTGGCGTTACGATGGGTGCGTGATTTGCTCAGCTAAATAAAAAATAAGGAAAAAATGCTGAATTGATCTGGATTTATGAAATATCTAACCGAATTTGATTCCATTATCTTTATTAATTATGAACGTACATGACATGAAAAAAAGTAATCAATATGCTTTAGAAACAAGCAAATGCCTTATAAAAGGGACCAAATATCTAACCGAATTTGATTCCATTGTCTTTATTAACTATGAACGTACATGAAAAAAAAGTAATCAATATACTTTAGAAACAAGCAAGTGTCTTATAAAAAGGACCAAATACAATTTATAGTTGATGCCTTATAATAAAAATCAGAAAAAATATTAAGTATTAATGTAGACATTTCTTTTAGTAAATATTTGGAAGTTGGTTCCCTGCTGTTATCATCATTGCTCAAAAAAATTACATTGAACAAGACCTTTTTGTTTTCTAGAAAGGGTTAAGGTGCGATTTGGCCAACAAACTATTAGCTCAGAAGCGTCCTGTACAATTAACTATTACTTGGACTATAAATACCAATAAACTATTTAAAATGTTAAAACGACACAATTCCATTAAAAACAAATTAACTCCGTTAAAACCCGACACTGTTGATCTGGACCTGCTCGTTTTCCCATCCACTGATTACAGCGTCTTCTCTCTTGAATCTGTTATTGATCTTTGCGACCTTCGTATTCTGCCAGTCTTCAATAATTTCTCCGGTGACTATTCCATCAAAAAAGTCATCGCTGCCTCCTAAAGCTGTCTTTGCCGTGTTGGCCGCATTGCAAGCAACATCGTGAACTTTGATGCCTAGAAACTGCGGTCGACGAAATACTAAGGGGCCGTACCTCATCATCATTTAATCAAATATGTTTTTTACCCTTCTATAGATTCCATTTAAGTATGAAGTTCTTCTTGTCCTTGGGGTAAATGGATTATGGTTAACTGGTGATTTGTTTTTTGGTGTTATAATCCCGAATTGTCACTAAGGGTTATTTTATTGTTTATTAGGATTAACGGTGGACAAAATTGTTTCGACTATTGTTGCATCTTGGTATTTCTCTCGCCTCCTTCACTGTCGGCAACAATTTCCTCGTCCCTTCATCGCCGGCAACAATGTCCATAGAAACAGGGTAAAGCAAGCTTCTTGACAGAGGAGTACAAACCTGGCTTAATATGTGATTTTAATCTCCCCACCTTCGCTTGGACTTGCAAGATTTCATTAATTTGACAGTCGGGGACTGTGACAGGGAAGAAGGAGAAGCAATCTTCCGGCTATGCTTTTTTGACGAGGAGAAGGATAATCAAATTTATTTATTTTTTAATTTTCTTCATTAATCTCACGATGAACAGTATCAGGTTTTAATGGAGTTAATTTGTTTTTAACGGAATTGCATCATTTTAACATTTTAAATAGTTTGTTGGTATTTATAGTCCAACTAATAGTTAATTGTGCTGGACGCTTCGAGCCAATAGTTTGTTGGTCAAATCACACCTTAACCCTTCTAGAAAAATCCTTAAAAATTTTAAGGATAAAAAAATATCAAAAAAATATCAGAGGAAATTCTGATGCTAAAAATGTCTCATTAATAACTCTTTCAGTAGGACATTTTTATCTCTATCAGTAAGTTTTAACAACTCTTTAAGAGCTATGTTATGTTAAAACTTTGTTCGACGCTTTTTTAATATTTTCTTATTATTCTAGGATCGTTTTTTTTCCTCCCTTTTTATAAAGAAAGGGAAGAAGTATGATTAATTAATGTGTTCCATAAAAATAGGGAAAATTACAATCAGGTCTTAAGGACCATAAAAAATAACACAAAAGTCTTAATAAAAATTCACATATGACTTTTTTCATATTATTTGTATAGAAACAAAATCTAAGTTTTTAAAATTTTGTTGTAAATATGACACTTTCTGTTGTAAATATGGATTTTTCTGTTGTAAATGACAGATTTTAAATTTAGTTGTAAATATAGCACTTCTTGTTGTAAATATAGCCTTTTTCTATTATAAATGATATCTGTATATTTAGGAACTTGAGTTTGAAACAAAATCCAGGTGTTTACATGTTGTGGTATATATGACACTTTCTGTTATAAATATGGCTTTTTCTGTTGTAAATGGTGAGGGTTTTAAATTTTTTTGTAAATATAGCACTTTCTATTGTAAATATGACACTTCCTGTTTTTAATACAAATAATATCAAAAAAGTTCCTAGGGACTTCTGTGTAATTTAGTGATTCTAAGGGACATTATTGTATTTATTTCTGATATTTGGGACCTGTACTTAATTTTTCTTAAAAAATGAGCATTATTTTCCGAGGGTGGGCCCCATCAACCATATGCTAGTCAAATCAGATGCTATGGCCTATGGCCCACGCACTCTTTATGGATTTAAAGCAAATATATCTCGTTTTTTCTCCTTTATTTTTTCTTTTTCCCCTGTTTGGTGTTGTTTTAGAGCCATGTATTGGTATTCCCGATCGATCAACTCTCGTGGTTCCCAATAAACTCTCACTTACTGACAAAATCAACAAAAGCTTTGGTCCTTCTTCTTCCTCTACCACGCAAAATAAAACCAAACCAGTACCACATACTTATTCATGGCAGAAGTTTGTAAACCACTCCTCTAATCAAGTTTTTCCACGAAAGTGAAACATAATAGCTTTCAATTTGGAGATCGTGCCAGTGTTTTAAATCACCACGCAATTATCCCTTTCGTTTTTGGTCCTGCATGCATGCTTATCCTCAACCGTTATCCATCACCATATCCTTTCCCCCCAATACACTTGGATAATAACAGATATCCGAGTGCAGTACCTAAGATTTCACAAAGAGTGTTTCCAACAATGAACTATTATCACCGATCCTAATTATAGGATAAAGTTTATAATACAAATTATATATTATAAACTTTATTCTATAAGTAGAACTAGAGATAATAATATATTAAGAGACGTATACATAAACCTATGATCTATATTTGTTTAGCTTATAATCATGGGCATAATCTGATGTTTAAATCAGGGTAGTCTAGGAAAATCACACTGTATCTGATATAACTTAGTAACTTACCTAACTTTAACTTTGTTTTTGTTTTTTTTGTCAAAATAGTCAAATTTATAAATCACATAGAAACAATCAATAAAAACACTAATAAGTGGAAACTACTACGTACGTACCTAGCCAATACCAGGTTTCTCCTCGTCAACATCATTATTAAGATCATACCAGGAACTTCTTAAGTAATCTCATATCTATTCATAACGGTACGTTGAAAGTTTCCTTCAACGCCAAACATATATTCTGCCATAAAAACTTTCTTACCCAAGCCACCTACCTATCATTTCTCCATTACCGTTCCAGCAGATAATTCCAATACCAGCCGATCGAATCCAAATCATCTATAAAGGAACCATCCACTGGAGCTGTCCATTTCACTAGCTTTAAATTATTTAAGAAATTATGATAAGAAAAATCTCAGAAACCATCATCACCAATAAATCATTTCTGACTTGTAAGACTTGGATAGACATCACCTACGCCACCATTTAAATCACATCGATCTCATTGCTTATTTAGAACTCATGGAGATTATTATTTAATTATGCAAAGTACTCGAATTTTTTTAAAAATATATGTAAATGGAATGATACTTCCAAACAGATGGGAGCTGTCGGCCTTACGCTCCTAGGCCCTGCCACGTAGGGACGGTGAAACTCAAGATGTTGTGAATTAATGGTAATTGCATTGGAGCGATTACAGCAACTGATTGAAAGTGGCCTGCAAACCTAAGAACGAGTGAGTAAAATGAAAATGACTGATGACAATGATGTGCAGTAAAGCAAACATTCAAAAAAGTATGGGAGGCTATTAAAAATGTAAAATCAGACGTGGCGGGGGATAGAGACATGATGAGACATGGACATGGAGGTTTGAAATTGAAGGAAGGTTGGTGGTGGCAAGTGGCAAACGGCAAGGGACAACGGTTGCGGAGGAAAAAGCCAAAGCAAGTGTTAGTGGTGCTGAGTAAATGAGGACGTACGCAATCTTAACTCGGGACAGAAGGGTCTTCTTGGTGGTCCCCACCTGTCGATGCAATCCATGCTGACATGGACTCTTCACTGCCTCACACTCTGCCACCTCATCATTTCCATACTTCGTGTACATGCTAGGCCACTGGGCTTTGTGGAGTTCCTTAGCCTGTCCAAAAAATCTGATGGTCTGATTGGTCCAGTCTGGCCGGATACAGGAAAAAAAAAAATCTAAGATAATTTCATCAGACCGGACCAGACTGCTTGAGTGGGACTGAATTTTGGTCTAGGGGCTTACACCCCTTGGACCGAGTGTCTGGTCTGACTTGATTTTATTTTATTTTTTATTTTTGTAACTCATCACTGCAATTAGTCACTCATTAAAGTCTAAACATCCTAATATGCTTTTTAACTTATAGGAATCACATTTTATTTAACCACTTTATATTATTTTTGGAAGTCAAGTGAAACTAAAGCTAAAATATTGCTTCTCAAGAAGGCAAAAAACAGAAAAAAGGGAAAAAAAAGGACTGCCTGGACTTCCTGTGCAACCCGAGGTATCAAACCGGACCGAACCTTGAGTTGATTTTTCTAGGTTAAGGTCCTATCCAGCCAGACCTCGGGTTGACCTCCAACCTGGTTTGGCTCGATCCTTAGACATCCATAGAGTTATTGCAGTGTGAGAATTAGCAAGTGTTTGGGTAAATTTTAGTTTGAGAAGTAATTTTTTGTAATTCGGGGTAAAACTCTTTTTATATACTTATATTGTAAATCCTAAAAGTTATTTTCTAAAAACTAATTTAAATATACACTTACTGCATGTTTAAATTATTTTCTGAAAAATAGTTTTTAGAATTTACGAGGTAAAAATATAAGAAGAGTTTTGTCTCAAAAGTCGTATGAAACATAATTACCACCATAATTTTGTGATTTTCAAAACACTCATTTATTCTACTTGTAATTTCATACTGTCAGTGCCTGCTGTTTTATTAACACAAAAAAAAAAAAGTTTTAGCTTTTGAATTCTCTTGAAACTGAGATGTTTTAAAGGTTTTTTTAATATATCATCCATCCAAGTAAATTTTTGTTCAACTGATTTTTTAAAATCTATACAAATATATATCATACCGCAAAAACGTTATCTTTTTTATTTTTTATGGAGCACCTCTACTCTGATTTCAATTTTTTTTTTTAAACAAATCGAAATAAAATTCACAACTCTCCCTCTTTTTTCTTGAGTTGGAAATGATATTAAAATTAACTAATTGTTGGTTGGGGTGATAAGAGATCTCACCCCTATAAAAGGAAAACATAAATTTAAATCTGGGAAGTGCATTAATTATAAAAAGTGAGAGCCTTTGTCCTCTGTGCTTAAAAATCCTTAATCAAATAAAAAAATATTAAACTGCCCCTTGATCTAATTGAACCCATCACCATGTCCCATGTATAAGAGGATAACTTTATTTTGGGGTTTTGTTTGGTTTAAGGAAAGGGAAGGATAAAAGTTTAATGAAGAGAAATGCCTAGTGTGCAACCACAATTTTTTCACACTGCCACGTCCACCCCTCTTCCCGTTACTATTGATGATGTCACACCGATTCACCATATATTTCTTAAAATTCATTCATATGATTTTATTAATTTCCCTTTTTGAAAAGCCATTCATACGGATAGTAACAAAATGTCCATTCCTGAACAAATTATGTGCTTGCAATCATGCACAATCAAGAAAATTCTTTATACAGTAATTACCATTAAATTTAGGCTAAGGTATATTTTTAGTCCTTTAAATTTTACATAAGGTATATTTTTGGTCCCTTAACTTTATAAAGTATACTTTTTATCCTAAAATTCTAACACCGTTAATGTTGCTAACGGAAAACATTAACGAAACGAATTCAAATAATGATTAATAACATTTAATTACATAAATTTTATATTCTTTATTCAGTTGTAAAACATAAATGTCTAGCCCTGGAAGGGTAGGATATGTTGATATTGGATCAAGTGACTCCTCAGAGATGCTTAAAGACTAAGCACCTAAAAGGAAATGATTACTTACTGATACCTATGGGGAAGATATCAGGAAGCACTCTCAGATCACTGTGCTACAGAGGAGCGGCGTTTCGCCAATGGGGTGTGGTGTGTGCATAATGAGACTGAATAGTAAAGAATGGAATAGAGAATGTAGAGAGTGCATTTGACGGGTAATCTCCTATTTATAGGGATTACCTAGAGTTTCACTCCTGTGATTGTGCATCCGTTGACCGTTATTCAGGCAGGTCGTGCCTCCCACGTTCTGTAAATGCCTGCTCCACTACCTGCACGGTCATGAGCACGATCAGACAGTGACCTACATAATACCTGAATTAGGAAGATTCTGTTGCAAATACTCTTATTGGGCCGCATATCCGCTAGTTCCAATA
Source organism: Acacia crassicarpa (assembly GCA_034222035.1). Taxonomy (NCBI): domain Eukaryota; kingdom Viridiplantae; phylum Streptophyta; class Magnoliopsida; order Fabales; family Fabaceae; genus Acacia; species Acacia crassicarpa. Next base: position 62,496,196 of record JAWXYG010000002.1, on the reverse strand, counting down.
TATGGATCCATAACATTCTTCAATTTACCCATATTTTAAATTTAAGTTTAATAATATTTAATTACACAGTCATTACTAAAATTTACAGAGTTATCACTTAAGTTTGCATTTTCTGTTAGTAAAATTAATGAGGTTAGAATTATAGGAATAAAAGTATAGTTTTTAAAATTAAGGGACTAAATATATACCTCATGTAAACTTAAATGACTAAAAGTATACCCTTAATTTAATATCATTCATTTTTATAATAACATATTAAATGTAAACTTCAAACCACTTGTTGTCCCAAATTCCCAATACTTTAGACTTATTTAATCAGTAATTTAATTCTTCAAATTTCCAAAAAGTTAGATGAATCACTCAAATATTAATTTAATAAATTCACCAATAAGGAGAGGAAAACCATTCAGGCCGATTGTCACATTATTCGTCTCCACTCGCCACATATAATAATGTTTATGTTTTTCAAAAAAGTGAGAGAAACAAATGTCTCCGATCCCATCACAGTCACACATCCAGCATCAAAATGTATGCTGAATCGGTGATCCACAAAATTCGTATGCTGAGGCCCAGCCCTGTCAATCTCTTAAATACCACCCAAGTCAATCATTTCCAGTGCAAGGCGACTTCTCTTCTCAGATTCTCAAGCCTTTCGTGTCGTCCCCAACGAAGCATGAGATTTTCACACCAAAATTAAAACAACAGCACAGAGTTAGCGTCTCAAATGTGATGAAATCATGGCTCTGATGGCTACTAGAACGAAACTCGCAAGAATTCTCACTGCTCTCTCTACTCGAACGCCAAATTCGAGATCAGGCTCTGGCTGCTTCAATCCATTTGGTGCGCTCCAAAAGTTCTCTGCTTCTTACACATCCGCCGCTCTGGCTGCCGAGGAATCAGAGACGATGGGTTCGCGATACATGGCGTTGGAGACGTTCGGAGTGAAGGATTATGAGGATTATAGGAAGTCCCGGTACGGTGATATCACTCACAAGGCTGTGCTTGTTGATGCTGTTGGCACTCTTGTTGTGCCCTCTCAACCTATGGCTGAGGTTGGTTTACTCTCCTGCATATCATACAACGCATGCATTTCTGGGCTGTGCCTATTCTTTCCTGAGTTTATGCTGTGATTCTTCAAATTTAGTGCGGCTACTACTTTCTTCTTCATTCCCCATCGATTTGCTTGATTTCTGATTGCAAATGAACGTTTCGGTTGTCGCATTGTAGATATATAGAAAGATTGGGGAGAAGTATGGGGTAGAATACTCGGAGGATGAGATTTTACACCGATACAGAAGAGCTTATGGGCAGCCTTGGGGAAGATCTCGGCTCAGGTGCGTATCATATTTGTGGCTTTATGATCTTATTTCGGGTTTTAGCCCCTCCGGTTTTATGACTCGTATTAATACTGCATAAAATTTGGTCATTTATTGCGAATGGGTTTTGTAGAATGAATTTCCTATGATTTGTTTGGTCCACAACATTTCTCTGCCTAATATTTGTTTATTTTTGTTAGGAGGTACAGGGATGACTTGCATGGTCCTCCTGTATTTTTCAAATTTAGATCTTTTTTATTTAGAAATGAAACAAAAAAGAATTTCGCCTAATATTTTGAGTTTTGCTTCATAACTTAGCATTAAAAATTGTTTATAAGCAAGGGCAATGTGATTGAGGGGTCGTGGCTGTGTTTAACTGATATTAGAAGTTTGCATTGAATGAAGAAAACTTCAGAATGGACTGATTGTGTGTTATTTTACTTTTTGTTGTGCGTTCTTAGCCATTCTAACGGCTTTGGCAATTTTTATCAACGTGATCACTTAATTGATGGTGTATATCTCCACTGCAAGATCCTTCTTGGTTGCTTATAAAAATTTTAAGATCATGTAACCTTGAATAAGAAGATTGGTACGACTTATGAGTCATGACAAACCTGTCTTGGCCCAAGTTCTTGTATCCGCAAACTCAAATTTTCAGGGAACAGAAATATCCAAGACTAGAGATTCACCTGATGGAATGCAATAAGCACCATGTAGGATGCAACACAAACAGGCAGCTTTTATGTCATTTAGTTACCTTTTCCATCCTGCTGCATCTCTGCTTTAAGAATACTGGCACAATATGCAACAGGCCTTTTAGTGAACAATAAATGTCCTTCCCCAGAATCCTGACTCTTGAGGGATCTACCTCTCAGTCATATATATTGCTCAATCATATGGTATCATTCCGTATATCCACCTTAAGAACATAGTTTTGATAACTCAAAACGAACACTATATTCTATGGCCTATCATGCAGATCTCACTATATTCTTGACTTTAGAGCCGGTTTGGCATGGCTTTAAAAGCTAAAAAAAGCCCACTGAAAGGAGAAGCAAGAATAATGAGTGTTTGGTATGGTTTCACGCTTTGATGGGTTTCAAAGTCTGAAGCTGCTTTTTTTGTGAAGCCACCTAACCAAGTTTCAAGGTCTGAAACTGCTTTTTCTGAAGCTATCCCAAACATAAATCACATCAGAAAAAGTCCATCAGAAACAAAAGCCACTTCTACCATCGCTATCTCAAACGGGCCCTTAGGAAGTAGTAGCCTAAGTGCCACTTGTTAGTTTTCGAGTTGCAAATGGGTTTTATTTATTTATTTTAATGTGAGGTGAATTTAGGGTTTGATTGTGGATAAACTTTTTGTCTTTTCTGGTAACTTATATTGAGTGCAACTGAAAACGTGACCAAGTATTCAACCTTAGAGACAATCAATCTACTATCATCTTTGGTTTTGCTGAGACTCTGATTCTTTCTCAATTGCAGATATGTTAACGACGGCAGGCCCTTCTGGCAATACATAGTCAGTTATTCCACTGGCTGTTCAGATTCTCAGTACTTTGAAGAACTTTATTACTACTACATGACAGATAAGGTCAGATCTTTTAAAAGCCATTCATTTTGTTGTGATTTTATGCAACCTTTAGGTTGCAGCTTTTTGATGTTTTTTTTTTCCCCTCTATCTATCATTCATAGGCATGGCACCTCTGTGATCCTGAGGCCGAAAAAGTGTTCCAAGCAATTAGAAAAGCTGGTGTAAAGCTGGCTGTTGTGTCAAATTTCGACACTAGATTAAGACCTCTGCTGAAGGCATTGAACTGTGATAACTGGTTTGACGCAGTAGCAGTATCAGCTGAGGTAGCACGAGTTTCTTTCCTTTATTGTTGAATTAGTTTGCGTTGGAAGCAGGTTCTCCCACCCCCTTCTTTATCCCACGACTGCTTGCAACTCTATTAATCGTCATAAACAATCCAAAGTATCTTAGGCTTTCAAGAAAATGTTGGCAATGAATTCAGTCTGGTGCTAACCCCGGCCTCCCTGTCACATTTAGCTGTGTTTGGGCATGTTGTCATGTGCTTGTGCTAACCTGATCTGACTGCCCTCAATCCCTCATTCTTTCATTCCTTGTTCAATCTTCTCTCACTTGATTTGTGGGAAAGTTTGGAGAAATAAGTTCTGGGTTTATTTTGGTATGACACACATCCACCTCCATTTCCTTCCTTCATCTTCTTTCTGTTTTGACCCTTTTTTCCAAGTGTAACATATCAACTCTTCTTATGCTCATTGAACGAAAAAAGACAGTTCCTACTCTGTTCTATGACCCTGCAAACATGCAAAGCAAGGTATGCTATGTGCATAAGATGGCATACCTAATAGACTGGTTTTGTCGTAAAAGCATGCTAGATAGGGTAATGCCATAAGGTGAATTACAAGTCACCTTGTCCTCTACATCATCTTGTCAAAATAACGGGAGACTCTTGCATTTATCTCTTAATTGGAATGAAGAAAACCCCAAGAGAGCTATGAAAGAATGAGGCCCTCCTTAGTCCCTATGTAGTGCACAAGTTTGGCATAAAATTTATGTTATGCGCTCTCCCACTTCTTTACTTTAAGTATTTTATTATTTCTGAATTTCTATGTGACTATGGGTGGATGTGCCTTTGTCAAACAGGTTGAGGCAGAGAAGCCAAATCCAACCATATTTCTTAAAGCATGTGAGTTATTGGGTGTGAAGCCTGAGGATGCTGTTCATATCGGGGATGATCGTAGAAATGACATATGGGGTGCTAGAGATGCAGGCTGTGATGCTTGGCTTTGGGGAAGTGATGTTCATTCCTTTAGGGAGGTATGTTAGCATCTCCATCTTAGTATCTCTCATAGTTTTGTATGCTATTTAAGGGGAAAACGATTTAGTTTGCATACAGATAATTCTTCCACGGTTTGTTTTCATCATCACTGACTGATCCTCCGCGAGTCCAAAGTGCTGATGAGAGACAATTTCTGAGTTCTGTTTTTTTGCTCTGTCAGTTATAATTAGGCCTGCAAATACTCAAGTGACTCCAATATTTTTGCTGATGCAGGTAGCTCAGAGAATTGGGGTCCAAGTTTGATAGAATCGATCAAGCATGAGTAGAAGAATGCTTTGTAGTATATACTCTATCTATCTTTAGTGAGGGTGTACATTTTCAGCTGAAATTTTTGTAATTTTCGAAGTATAATTTGGTGATATGGGCCGGTATGTAAATCGCATGGGACAGAAATGGAAAATACAGGAAGAAGTTTTCATCTTCCCAAAATGTTCATTGGGCCCAAAACTAGATCGCCAAGACTTGCGATTGCAACGTTTTTGTCTTGGCATTTTCTCGCGGCTAGTTAATTTCACTGGTAACAAATGTTGACCCGGTGAACGCTAGGCAAATAATTGAAAATATAAGTAGTGTGAGAGTTTCTGGAGAGAGAATGGGGTAAAAGCCGAGGAACAAAACAAACAACAAGAAAACCATACTAGCGATTAGTGTCCAGTGAGACTCGATTATAGGAGCCATGGACCCCAGAGGTACTACAGTTTTTGGAATCAGTTTAGATAGGCACAATGCGTCTAGTGCATCGGGGCCGTCCAAAAGTGATCTGGACGGTCTAAATTTTATTTTTTTTTAATTATTGTTTTTTAAATAAAAAAAATCATTTTTTGAAAAATGTTAGCTGGAGGATTGTCTTTATTTTAAATTCTCTATCCATTAAAATATTTTTTTTTGAAAAAAATAGAAAGTAAAAAAAATAAGATCTAGAAGATCTAATGAAAAGGAGCTCAAAGGAGTTCCCCCTGCCAGTCCAAAAGGAGAGGCAGGGAAGCTGGATCCATAGTTTTTTTAATACGAAAAAAAAGTATTAATCAATTTGAAGTGAGCAACAGTTCTCTCAAATGATTGGGCCTGTAAGCCCAGTTGAAGTTTAGATGTGAAAAGTCAATCCATGCATCCATTAATTAATTTATCATGGGGACAATTGAATTAAAAAAAAAAAAGTTATGGGGACAATCCACGCATTTATTAGTGGACAACTGGAGTGCCTACAGAAAGATAGAAGTAGTAGATGCATTAATTTATTTTTGATGGATTGAATGATGATTGATACTGTATATTTTATGGAGTACCCACTGATCCTCGTTGGGAAAAAAAAAAGTCATACCACCAAGCCATACCTTCAAACGCTTGAATCAAGGGGTTATATATTATTTTAGTCTCGTGTTTTCCCCATTGCTCCTTCTTCTACTCTCCATTCTCGAAGTGGTCTAAATGCGGTTCGGATTGGCCAAACCCTTAGTATCCTCAGTATCATTTCATTTAAGCCGTTCTAAAAGTTGATTTAAAGATTCAAAATCATTTTTATAAAAATCGCGTGAAGACTCAGATTTTTATAAAAATTTTATAAATCCTTCTCTAATCATTAAATTTATTTTTGGAAGACTCAGATTTACTTATGAGGGATACTGAGATACCCCTTTTGAAGATATCTGCTTCCGGTCTACATGGGCCATCAAAGGCTTGCCGACGGAACCACTCTACTTGCCAACCATGGCATTTTTCGTTGCTTTTTCAGCAGATTGGTGGACATGTTGGTCTCAAAATACATCTTCTTTTTCCTTTTTTTCTCCACTTTCTACTGCTGCAACTCCTTCAGTTTAGATTCAACTTATGAGGCCCATTATAGAGAACTTATCATCGACACCGTTGGAGAAAAGCTTGGAGCTTTTTGTGGTTCTAATTGGGCATCTGATCAATTTTGAGCTGTGGTTATTGAACCAGAGTTGTTCGTTTGATCATCATTGTCTTGCTTTGAAATAAACTTAAAAGGTGGGTAATTTTTTATAATGAACTTTGTATGAGAAGGACGCACAGAGACGATGCAGAAACAGAGGCGACACACTCAGAGTTGCCGTTACTAGGACGACTTGTGCACAGGTTGAAGGTCGATGAACTGGGTCTCATATGAGGCGAGTAGAGGTTGCTGCAAACCGGGGTCAGTGTTCAGTGCAGAATAGGCGATGTGTTGGGCCTCAAAACTCTGAAGACGAAAAAACTGAATCTTCAAAAAGGAAGAAAAAGAAGATAGTGGCTATAATTCTTTAAAACAGCTTTTTAATAGTGGTTTATATTTTATAATATAGTAAGTAGGAATAAGATAGGATATTGTTACTACTAATTTTATGTCACTACCACTTTTTTATATTTGGATTAGAATCTCATCTACCTTTATTATTTATCTCTTTTATTGAGATTCTGATCCAACTATAAAAAAATGGTAGTGACATAAAATTGATAGTGACAATATTCTATCCCTATATCCCTATAATAATTATGTGAAATCCAACGGTAGATTACGTCTGGAGATGAGGAAAGAGAAGGAAAGGTAATGAAATTGAAAACTTTGAATAAAATATACGTAAAAATCAAACGCACTGTGACTGGATGAGAGAGATGGTGTTGGAATAAATGAAGTGAGACCTTAAAAATGAAGTAGCAGACGTTTGCTTAGTAGACGGATAATGTTATTTTTCTCCATTTTTAAATTTTTATACGTAGTTTTACACTTTAAATTTCTTTTTTAGTGTATTTTAAGTAAAGTACGGAGTATATAGGTAAATTTTGCCCTTCAAAAATTTAAAAAATACGGGTATAAATAAAATTTAATCCAAACGGGAAGCCAATCAATCAGGGAGCGCAAGTTCAAACAAATACAGCGGGAAAATATTTGAACCGTGAATTGGGAAGACAATCGGCTCCCTCTTTCTCGTCCGGCGGCGCATCTCGGGCAGGTCAGGCGGCGACAGCTCGACGATATCTGACTACTGCGGGTACTGTCCTTTCCAACTCATTTTTTCATGGATAGAATACACGTCGCCGTCCGGTCACGGCCTCTAGCCTCTGAGGACGCTACGACCAGCCCTTGGAGGATCTCCGGCAATTCCATCTTCATCTCTAACCACTCCACCAAGTTTGAATTCGGTATACCCCTCTTTCTCCTTCACATTTTATTCTGAGTCTGTTACTTGTGCCTTTTTTTATTTTTTTAATTTTATTTTTTACATATTACGCTTCGCAGATCAAATTTTCGGCGAAGATTGTAACACATCTCAAGTATACCAATCTTGCACCAAGGACATTGTCGCCGCCGCTGTTCGTGGATTCAACGGTATTCTAACTCATATACAACAAATAATTTGAATATTACTATTACTATATATTGCATACTTGGTTCTCGAATTATAAGATAATTTTCGATTTTTAGCTCAAGTTTTAGTGCAAGTCCCTTCTTGAAAGTGAAATATTATACTCTAACTACATGCATGGGTTGAATTACAAACCTAACCAACACAACAATGGTGTGCGCGTTTCTTCGCATGGGTGAAAGGACAGAACTTATTTGTAATTTATCTGCCATCTAAATTGTTTGAACTACTTTTTGGTGAATGCTAAAGGTAATTTTGTTATGGGATTACTAGATTATTGAGATAAACCTCATCTATTTGTCCCTCTATTTTTCTTAATCAGATATTTGCTCTATACTGATTTGCGATTTTTCTGTATATATTGCCATTTTGATTTTTAAGCTACAATCTTGATTCACTTTCAACAGCAAGTTAGCTGCAACAGAGCATGAGCCATTTTGTAAACAATAGCATTCTTTTTAATCGCAAGGACATATGAACTTGAGTTTATTTTGAATTTTGAAGTCATTATTCTTGCTGTTATTTGAGATACTGGGTGCAAAAAACATCTCAAAAAACAGCATATAATTTAAATCTAGATAAATATAATATATAAAAAAATATTAAAAAAATATATGCTTATACCTCTAATTAGAGATATAAGCATATAAGTATAAGCATATAATGTGGACTCCGAGTTATCCCGTCTTGAAATTACATTTATTCCTCTGATGCCTGTCTTCTACCATCAACCTCTCTGTTTAGCTATATGACTTGTGCTTCTGAAGGTAGTATATGATAATTCCATAAATGCGCTCATTTAACTTAGGCAAGATTAAGGAGAAATGGCAGGAAATAAAGTTTGTGTAAAAATATGATGCCAAATTTAAGGCCATATTTTATCATCTAGTCCATGAGTGCTTATTTCCAATTTTGGTGTTTTTAATTAGTGCATTTATATTCTGTGTGACTGAATTTCTTATTGTTTTTTTGAATCTAAGGCACGGTTTTTGCCTATGGACAAACTAATAGTGGGAAAACCCATACAATGAGGGGCTCGCGAAAAGAACCAGGAGTCATCCCTCTTGCGGTGCATGATCTATTTAAGATTATTCAACAGGTAATAACCATCCATTCTCAGTCTAATATTCTCCAAATCTTGTGTTGCTATTTCGATGCAAAGATGATGTTGAATTGGTGATGGTTAGTTTAGGTAAGTGCCATTCAATTTAACTATTTAAGATTTGTTTATCTGTCAAACTTTAAAATGTAGCATTTATTTTATATCATAAATTCAAGAGCTAGACATGATAAGTTGAGATAAAATGCTATCATGTCAACACTGTTGAAATTTAGCACGCTGTTGACTGAGTTATTGTTGATTGGGAGTGGCTATTCAAGTGTTTTCTCTGAACTTTAATTTAATTAAGCCTACTTGCACCGTTTTATTTATGGTATCTTGTTATGTATTTCATGATACATCTATCTTTTTTAATCTATTTTAGGATGTTGATCGAGAATTCCTTCTTCGAATGTCATACATGGAAATCTATAATGAGGAGATCAATGATTTATTGGTTCCTGAACATAGAAAATTGCAGATTCATGAGAATCTAGAGGTGTTTCCCCTTATGATTCTTGATCCTGTTATATATAATACTAAGTTTGTTTTGTGACATTTATATAATTTTTTTGGCCTCAACTAACAGCGTGGAATATATGTCGCGGGTTTACGTGAAGAAATAGTTGCCTCTCCTGAGCAAGTCCTTGAGCTCATGGAATTTGGAGAATGTAATGTAAATTTTGCAATGTTCGTAAAATTATAGTTTTACGCCAGCATTCAATCCTAATGTTCTGTCCTTGGTATTTAGCTCATAGACATATTGGAGAGACAAATATGAATTTATATAGTAGCAGGTCACACACCATTTTTCGCATGGTAAGCAATGTATTCTTTCTGATTTGTTCTTTTCTCTGAATATAAGGGCTCATATTCGTTCCTCTGTTATATCTTTGGTTGAATAGATAATTGAGAGTCGGGATAGAAATGAAAGTGGAGAAAGTGACAATTGTTGTGATGCTGTTCGTGTGTCAGTGTTGGTATGTCTTTCTCCTTTTATCTCTTTTCGCATTTTGTCTGCATGTGTATCTTCCTTCCCTTTAGAAAATGAATTCATATTCTCCATGGTTATTTTTTTCATTTCTAGAATTTAGTGGATCTTGCTGGTTCAGAACGTGCTGCTAAAACTGGAGCTGAAGGTGTGCGTCTCAAAGAGGGTTCCCACATAAACAAAAGCTTAATGACTCTGGGAACTGTGATTAAAAAATTGAGTGAAGGTGCTGAGAGCCAAGGGTAAGTTTGAATTGTTATCAAGCTGTTCACATTTCCAGTAGAAAATTGAAAAAAAAAAATCTAATATTTATTGCAGCGGTCATGTTCCTTATCGAGATAGCAAGCTCACACGAATCCTGCAACCTGCACTTGGGGGAAATGCTAATACAGCTATGATATGTAATATAACTCTTGCTCCGGTAAGAAGCCTCTCAGTCGCACAATTTTATCTAAGATCTCCTCTTTTTTTAAATTGTCCTTGTGAATGTGAAAACATAACCTTTTATAAAATAGTTTGTACTAGGTTATGTCTAGTTGTTTTCTGATGCATCGTTTAATTCTTTTGCATTTGTTGCCTCATGTCTAACTATACTTTATTTTGTGGCAGATACACGCAGATGAGACTAAAAGCAGTCTCCAGTTTGCTAGCAGGGCATTACGCGTCACAAACTGCGCTCAAGTCAACGAGGTTTCTAATACATTTTCCATGTTTTTTCTTCCACTCACATTTTCACTTACAGGAAGTGGTTTCAATTATTGATGCTAAAGGGTCCGAAATGTCGCTTTTTGTCTTTTGTATGATTTAAAACTGCTTTACGTTGAGGTTCATTTTTTATTTTAGTGAAACTTATTCATCTCCTTTTTCATCAGATTTTGACAGATGCTGCGCTGTTGAAGCGCCAAAAGAAAGAGATTGAAGAGCTGCGTGCCAAATTGCAGGTTGGCATTATTTTTTGTGATTTTTTCCCCTTACACATATGGATGAATGGAAGAGTTTGTTTTATAAAATTGTCGCCGTTAAACAATATTTTGCGTCTTCATCAGGGTTCTCATTCTGAGCATTTGGAAGCTGAGATTCTAAACCTTCGAAACACATTATTACAGGTTAAAAAAAAAAAAAATCTTTGGTTAATATTTACAAAAGGCTTTTGTGTGTTCTATAATGTAAAATACTTTTTTGGCTAGACTGAACTTGAAAGGGAAAGGATAGCTTTGGAATTGGAAGAGGAGAAAAAAGCTCAAGCTGAATGGGAAAAGAGATTAAAGGAGCAGGCCAGAAAAATTGAAAATTTGAGTTCAATGGTTTTGTTTTCAAACAGGGATGAGACTCGTGACTACATCAAAAAGGTATTCCCTGATCAATGAATGTGTCAAGCATATTTTCTTGGTCGCATAAAGATTTCCCCTCATCTGCCGAATTGCTATTTGTAGTCTTGCCATTTTTATGTATATCTGTCAAACAAAACATAGACAATTTACTTTTCTCAGAAAAATGTTTATTTTCAGTGATTTTGCTTGGAAAAGCATTTCATTGTCACTAAGTTTCGAGTTGATGTTATGGTTTTGGAAAATATATAATTTGCATTCGCTTGACATACCCGGAATCATTTTTCTTACATATTGTATGTTCAGTGACGTTCTTTATCAATTTCCTTAAACCTTGCGCTGTCCTCAGTATTTCTCATCCACTTGACATGCATAGATGTTATCCATGTATCTTGTATTTTTTTGCATTTGATTGGAGTTTGGAACAAAGTCATGCAAATCTCTGCAAAAATGTGCCGCTTTTTGCCATTTGTTTATGATACATGACATTGCAGAAAATTTTGAGGGCAGTCAACTTTGCTTGACTTGGTATGGCAAAAGATAACTTAGGATGTTTGGCATTGGCGGTTAAATTTTCCTTGAAATTGAAGGGTTGCAAATGAGATGCATGAGATACCTAGAGCTTATTCTCCATTTGTTGCTGCTTGCGACAGTCTATTTTTTTTTTACTGTCGTTTTTTTCCAGCATTAGTTCCTCCTTCTTTTCCCCTTCCATTAGTGATTATTTTCTCAAATGCTTTGCAGGAGAAGAGGCGGGATACCTGGTGTCCTGGCAAGCTTTCAAGGGAAAATCTAAATGATGTAACATTTTCTTGCTGCTAAGATTACATCCGTTCAATTTCTCTTGTCTACTTATGTTGAATTGTGAATTGGTGCTTGTGTTTGTTTTCATTTGAATGGTCTGTATTGCTGCAATTTATATAATTTTTCTTGTATTCAAATGCAAAAACTAACTCTTGCATAGTGCAGTATGACTTATCTTTGAGTATACGAGTCTTATCTTTTAGGTTCAGTATTCACTATTCACACATAAATCGTCTCTTTTCTGCATTTTAGGCACACCCTAGCATCCAGTCAAAGGCCTCTGCTGGAAAATCCATTAAACCTATAAGAGACATAGGACCACTTATTCCATTTGAGGAACTGGTAAATGAAAGCATTCCTGAGGTGCAATCCAATAAGCAGGGAGATGATTTTAATGCTGCTGCTGGCAATAATTGTAATCTACCTGATGCTTGTGCTTTATTGCATGTAACTAGCAGAAAAAAGGTTCCACCGAGGAAAAAAAGCTTATCCATGGTTTGTGATATGCCCTGATTTAATTTCCTGTGTAAAACTCTTGCTTGTTTGTAAACTAATTACTTGTAAATATGGCAGGATGACAATGAGCTATTTAACTTGTGGGAAGAATATGAGGATTTGTTTCTAGAGTTTTTAGCTCAGGTTAACATTCTCATTCACAGTTCTCTTCGTGCAAATTTGAAGCTACTGGAAAATAAGCATGATTACGTTTTTCTTAATGCAGACAATAATGAGTGAGATACAAATTCAATGCTTGGGAGAACAACTAATTAAAGCAAATTCTCTTCAATCTGCTGAGTCTATTGACTGTTCAAATTATGTCGACAAGATTCGTTTCAAAGGGGATAAAAATGTGAGCCTCAGAGAATCGGAGGCTATTATGATTATTAAGAGGCTTCAGGAGCAGGTTTAGTCTGTTCTCACTTTTGCATTTTGATTTTGTTTTTCAGTAATGTCTTCTATTAAAAAATGGATTTGATTACCTTTTTGGTATTTTGATCAGCATTCCTACTTTGAGCTAAATTAGGATTTTCACACGGATTAAGCTTTATTTGACTCACATTTGATCTGTGCTTTATATCTGTAAGATTGAGGTTTTGAAAATGGAGAAGTCATCTAGCCAACATAACCTGGATAATGTTGTTGATCTGGCTACCAAGCAGAACATACGTGCCCAAGAAAAAATTGAAGAGGTGATGATACTTTGAATTAATACTACCTTTGGTCCTAAATATAATACCTGGTTGACTTTTTTAGGGAAATTAAGGAAGCTAATTAAATTATTTTAAAAATATTTATATTTGTTGTTTTTCACTCAAATTACTTTGTTTGATTTATAAACTGAAATATAATTTAATAACAAACAACATATAATATGATTAAGTAATTTATTTAGCTTCCTTAATCTTTCTAAAAAAAGTCAATTAGGTTTTATATTTAGGACCGGAGGTAATATATTGTATTATTTGTTAATCATTGAGTATTAAATTGTTTGAACATCTAAGTTGAATTTTGTAGTTTGTATACTAATCTGTTTTTTTTTTTTTTTTCCAATTTTAAAATTTGCTTAGCTCTATGAAGAACTTCTTAGTGCACAGGAAGCAGCCGGGGTGGCTAAAGAAAAGGACACTTCCAGTAAAAGTGTGAACAAAGTTCATGTATGCTTTTGCAGCTTCCCTTAAATGTCTGGATTCTTTCTTGCTTATAGTTCATTATGTCAACATGACCATATTAGTTTACTTTTATGCCACCATTTTATATTTTTTATTAAACTCAGTTTGGCTGATTCTTTGCGGTGCACTTAGGATGAGGATTTGGATTTCATGACCAATATTTCAATGGGAGTTCAAGAAATAGCATCAGGAGTACAAGACTCAAAAGAAACAGTTCAAAGTGTTGTTTTGCTTATGGATGAGGTTTCTAAAAGTTTCTCTGCCCTCTGTGATGTGTTCCTGGTGAGTACTGTTGTGGCACAGCAGAATAAATGTTTGCAATATAACTAAAACTGCAGAGGAATGCTCAATATGCTGCCGAGACCCTGAAAATATTCTATTAGCTGGGCAAATAACCTGCAGTCTTTTCTTTCCTAACTAATTATTAATTATTTCATCTATATATTTAAATTTTCTTAGAATTATCTGTATGATTTTTAATGTTTGATGCAGGATTCAAAAGCTTCAATATCCCAGTGTTCAGCAGAACAAAAGTTCATTTTGAGTAACTATCAGAAGTTGAATTCTTGCTTGAAACATAAAGTATCTGAACTTGAGAACGAAAAGGTGAAGTTTTTTTTTAAACTATAACTAATTTTGGTTCTAGCTGGAAAAAGTCTAAGACTCAGTTAGAACAATTGGTGCTGCAGATTCTTCTAGTCAATGAATTAGCTGATCTTCAAAAGCAGCTTCAGGTATTAAAGCTTGATTTGTCAAATTCCCAAAATTCTATGGCGGTGGGGCTTTCATAGTAAATTATTTGCACTATCTTATGTGCATCATAACAATGATGATTTATGAACAGCTTGACTCTATTCTACAGGACCTTTCAGAACAGCGCCAACTGGAAAATGGTGAACTCCTTTCTTATATTCAAATTCTTGAAAATGATGTATCATGTTTAGCATCATCTACGTTGGTTAAGGAAAAGGAAACCTTAAGAAAGGATCTTGAGAAGACAAGAACCAAATTGAAAGAAACCGAGTCTAAGCTCAAGATTGCCATTCAAGAGAGAACAAAACTCGAGGTTTTATATAATATCCCATGCTTTCATCCTTTACTTGTAAGTGATCAATTTTTGAAGCACATGCCTAACATGTTCTGCATACTGTTAGGGTGAGAAAGCACATGCTGAACGAGAGATAAAACGATTGCTCAGTCAGAATTCTCTTCTTGAACGTGATATTAATAAACGTGATTCACTTGCTGGTAGAAGGCGTGATTCAGTTATTGAAAGGAGTTCAAAGTTGTTAGATTCAAAAAGACCAAAGGGTCTCGCTACTCCTGTTGAACAGACATTTCAGGTTTTGAAATTTCGACTTGTTTAATGCTTATGTAAGATTCCTTGCGTTTTTTAAGCTCTCGGAATCTTGTCATAGTAACAAATAAGTATGCTTTATAGGTGCTTCCGTTTGTGATGAGAGGTGATTGAATCTTAATGGAATTTGTCGGGCATTATTATTGTCTTTAAATGTCATTGTGCATGTTTAAAAGGAACCTTTCCTGGTTTTCGCTTGGGCTTAAAAATAGCTCATTTTCAATACTCCAAAAGACAATATCAATGGATATTGCTGTTTTCATTTGATATGTGTCGTAATGTTAGAAATACCCATGTATTTGTAGCGAATATATAAAATAAGTCTTGTTTGAAAAATATGACTTGTTTTATATTGTCATGTTGCGCAAGCAATTGGAGCTGTGCATGCCCCAACGTGCTCATATAATGGGGTATACTATTATCTATGCACCACATATTGTAGAGGAGATTTTTTTCCCAAAAAATATTTATTATAACATACAATTTCATCACCCCGATAGGAACTTTCTCCCTATGCAACTGCCTATATTTGATAATGGTGTCATTAAAAACTTCTAGACAGCTGCTGCACATGTTTGATAATAATCTCATCATGGAAGGATATGCTTTCTTTTTGTTTTCATTTGATAAAGTTTCCTCATGACTGGAATTGATTTGATGCATATTGGCCATTTTTTAAAGGAAAAAACATAGGACAAATGAATTATTCTTTGTTAATTTAATGTTGACATGGTTTAGGAAGAGTACAAAAAGCTGGAAGTTCTTGTATTTGAATCAGAAACAAAAATCACTTCTTTGGAACAACAACTGTCAGCTGCATTGAAGGAGAAAGAAGATCTAATATCTAACAATGAAGGTTTGGCTTCAGAACTGGAAAACTTGTCTGATAGGCTGAACATATCAAACTCTGAACTATACAATTTGAACGAAGAGATTTCTGCTCTTGTAAGTTTTTCCGCATATTTCTGCTGAGGTTTCACCTTTTGATCTTATGACTACGCTGACACCTTTTTTCTTGTCCATTCAGAGACGACAACTTGAAGAATCTAATTCTCACCACGAAGAATTGCAAAAATCTATCAACATGTTGGTTGAAGAAAAGGAAGAGTTGGGAATGGTATGCAAATGTTATTTTCTCTATTTATGATGATGTATCGGTTTTTTTTCCTTGTTAGCTTTGTTCATATCAAGGTAAAGTTGTTTTATTCTTGATCTTGCAGAAACTTACAGATTCCCTTTTGGAAATGGAGGAGGAAAAGGCAATATGGTCTGCAAAGGAGAAAGCTGCAGTTCAGGCCATAGAAGAAAAGGCAAGGTTAAACAATGCGCAGACTATGTCACTATCAAAAGAATTATTGGACGTAAGATACATTTTCCTTCCATTTAAAAAGCATTGGTTTGTTTATTTTGATTTTGATTTTTTTTAAATACTTCATCCGTGCTTTGATGTCATTGAAGTCCTTGAAGCCCGTGTATGGTTTTTAGATATTGCCTGTCTCAGGTATTTCCGCGGCTCTTTTTATGGTTATATTGGCTCTGTTTGGGTTGGCGGTAGGAGCGGTGGCTTAAAAGCTACTGACTTTAGAAAAAGCTCGGTAGGAGTGGTAGCTTAAAAGCTATCTAATTTGTGTTTGGATTGATAGAAGTAGAAGTGGCGGGACCCACGTCAAAAAGCTGAGAGCGTTTTGGAAAAAGCTGCATGGTGGAGCTTTTAGCTTAACGGGCTTTTTGAGCGTTAGGAGCTTTTTCTTAACGCTCAACCCAAACAGGCCAAATGAGCGTTGGCAGCGTTAGTGGACTTTTTTTCAAAATTACTGGTTCTAACGCTCCTAACGTGGTGCATTCCAAACACAGCCATTATACTGATCAGAAATTGTTCTTGATACTTTTTTCTCCTGTTAAAACTCGAATATAAAATTGCCATCAGAGTTCAAGTTTTGACAATAATGTTTCTGGAGTTATCTGTTTACTTTTGATGCAAGACTACAACCTTCGATGATGTTTGAATGAGAAAGTCCAGCTAATTTTTCATGGGTGTTGTTTGCAGTTTTTATACATAAATTGTGTAATTTACATGGTATTGCCTGCCTGAACTTGTTTATAAATTTCAGGTAAAGAATGAGTTGGAATCTTACAGGGAACAATGCAAGAACCTCGTGGAAAGATTGACTCCAAAAGATAATTCATATTTCAAGGAGAAATCTAGGTTTTTTTATTCTCTTATTTCATTTCCTTTCTTTTTTTACCGGTCAATCCCCCCCCCCCCCAAAAAAAAAAAAAAAAAAAAAATTATACTACTCTTTATTAGCCAAAATCGTTGTATTCATATCAGATAAGGAGAAATCTATTGATTCCGTGCTACTTTTATATAAAATCGCTGTATTCGTATTTTTTATTGGGTTCCAATGCAGTTGCATTCACTTGCTTTTGGCATTTTTCTTCTCATTTAATTTCACTTATGGCTCCTTAGCTTTGACTGCTGATGTCGAAATAAGAGATGCTTGAGAACTACTTACAGCCTCCTCAATCCTGATTCTTTTACCGTTTTAATGATGCCCTGCCAATTGTAATTGTGTAGAGTGGATTAACTTCTATCTTGTTTGCTATTAAATACAGGGAGAACTGTTTGGAGATTGATCAACCAGAGAGCAACGAATTCCAAGAAGTAACAGAACACTCGAACAAGTTTCAGGTTTCTCTTTCGTTGCCTATATACGTAGAAATGATCAAAATATAAATTGGAAATAAGGTTACTGATATCATGAATGCCTCACTGACAGAATCTCACAGAACAACTCAGTGTCGTTACAAAAGAAAGGGACAATATAATGATCCAATTGGAAGAGCACCGAAACAATGTAATGGAAGCGGAACACCAACGAAAACATTTCCATGATGAGGTAGGATAAAAGGTATACCTTTCGTTGATATTTGGTCTTTTAAATTGTCTTTACTGAGCATGAAGAGTTTTTGGTTTTCAGCTGTTAAAGGCTCAAGTCCAAGTGGAGGAACTAAGTAGGAAAATTTGCAGTATGGAAGCCAAAATGCATGAGGTGGGTATTATGTCCATTAAAAGTTGATGAGTAGAGTCTTGGAGACCATTGACCTGGGTAATTGGTGTTATCATGAACAGAATGGAGTGAGAAATAACAAGGAGATGGCAAAGCTTAGAATGAGGCTTCGGGGAACACAAGCGAAGCTAGATGCTTTCCGTGGAAGATACAAGGAAGCGATCGATGAATCAGATTTAATGAATAGAAAGTATGAGGAGGGTGCTGGGAAAATGAAGAATCAGTTGGCTTCCAAAGCCATGGAAGTTATGGCCCTAAAGAAAGAGCTGTCGGCTGCCAGAGCGCCACATCAAGTATGTTCATAACTATTGATTTTGTAGAGTCTAGTTAGTTGTACATTGTCTGTTGCTGGTGTAATAGTAATGCTCCATCCCGTTTTAAATATAAGACACAGTTAATTTTTTTTTGAAAAGATTAAGAAAGCTAATTAAATTACTTTATACTACTTTTACTTTTTTTTTTCTTCCAAACTAATTAGTTTGACTAATAAATTAATTATAATCTAAGATACACAACATATGATATGATTAAGTAATTTATTTAGCTTTCTTAATCTCTTCAAAAAAAAAGTGAACTCTGTCTTATATTTAAGACAAAAGAATGGAGTAGTAAATAGGAACTGTTGGTCCCAAGTAGGTCACTCTATTTTTTGGGCATTAGATTGCTATGGCCTCTTCATTCTCTGCAGTCTTGTGCCAAAAATCTGTATATAAATTATTCTGCCTATACCTGAAATGTAACCAAGGTTAAATGGCTAACATTAGCTCAAGCCTTTTGCAAAAATGGAGATAATTTCTTAACCATCCTTTTTTAACAAAAAAATAAAATTTTAATTTGGATGATCTAAATTAAATTTGAAGTATTGAAATTTCGTCTCAGTGATAAGTAACGGTGTGCTGAATTTTTAACCCACGATTATTGCTGCAGTTGGATTTCTCATTTTAGCTTATGAAAAAACTAAACTTGAAACCAGCCAATAATGGATGGCCTCAAACTGCCTCCCTCGATAGACAGTTGAATTTGAGGTTTATGTGTTAATAAAGAATGGACTTCTTCCCTCTGGCGGAAGCTCGAGGGAGGGTAGCGAAAATTTGTATGAATGTAAATTAATAAAATTAGGAAAATAGGGTTAAAATTTTTTAATTAATTTTTCATACTTTTTTTTTAAAAAAATCTTATATCATTTCTTTATTAAAATTTCATAACCTCACTTCAATTTTTTTAAAAATTCAACTCTTAAAAACTTTCTCTCCCATACCAAACAGCCTAAAGGTTGATTAGTTTTTAGTTATTTTCGACATAAATCACCAGAAGCCTATACTTAAAACTTAAATCCTGTTACTTCAAAAGTTGGATGATTAAATAATAAGGTAGCTTCACATAAGCAATGCATTTCTTTGCGCGTGTTTGTGCATAGATTCAGCAGTTTATGTGATTAAGGATAATCTGCTGGAGATAATTTTGGGATCAATGTTTAATCATGCACTGGGAACACTACAGTGATTTTTTCTTTTTGATTTATAAATTTTAGGATAGGGGTTGAATTTACCTACCTTGCAAGAGCAAGGCGCTTGAACCTACTTTGCTGGGGAATTCAAGACTGATTGTACATAAGTCTCTACCTCAGCCTAGGTTACCCCTGTATCCCAAGTTTCAGGATGTCTTCCCCAACCCTCTCCTTTTATAAAAATACCCGACCCTTTGATCATTCAACCCATGGACGAGGGAGCAGTCCAGTGATGAACGGTCAGTACTGTGACATTTTATGAGAACTGCAGGCTTTAGCCTTCCTTCAATAGATTGGGCTCAGGCCCAAAATCAGCCCACATTGGACGTACAACTGCAGAATTTTTCTGCCCATTGACTTAATTTTAGTTTTTCCAGTCCACAATGACGACAAAAGCTATCTAAGTGAGGTCATCATTACTTGTATCGGACAATGTTACTGTTCTCTATTAAAAACTAAATTTTTTGATAAATTGTGAATTCAATCACCTAACATTTTTTTTTTTTAAAAAAAAAGGATTTTACAGGAAGTAAACAGGCATCATGATGAATGTGCGTAATGAACCTACTTGGACTAAACTATAAAAAAAAACATGGGGAAAGCATGCAAATTAAATCTCTAAATTGTGGGATCAATTGAGGAAAATCATGCCATCAAGTAAGTGGATACAAATTAAGGATGAAAATATACAAATTAAGGACAAGATATATCAGTGAACCCATCTGGTTAATTAAAGTCAAGATTAACCAAATAATTAGGAAGAATCAATGCCCATATACATGCACACTGACTAAAAAGCATATATGTAAATGGTCCCTTTTTCCTTTTTTCATGCACGCATTTTCTGGGTAACCGAGAAAAGTTTGATTGAATTATGTGGTCACCGATTCAGATTATAAAGAGAAGCTTCTCCGTTTGCAATGATTGTTTGTTTGAACTTGCGCTCTTCCCTTTTTTTTTTCCCTTTCTCTTTTTTTAAGGTTGGAAAAGGCATATTCTACAATGCACGCACAACTTCAAGGATTCGGTGGGAATATAATTAATTAACCAACAGAATTCTCACAACACCACTTGACGTATATGCGATCTTACCAAACCATAAGAGAAACTAACGCCTTCTCTTGTTAACCAAGTTTTACGTAGTTTCTAATATAAGCCACTTCACTAAATGTTTGAAGCATATATATATATATTATACAATACATATATGTTTCAGATACGCTCTTCATTTCGACCAAAAATAAAAAGATACGCTCTTCATTGGAACTTGGCGGTAGAATTTTTCACTTCTTGTGAAAAAAGAAGAAGAAGCTTTCCACTGCCGCCCTCCATTCGTGCCTACCTCACACACCATTTAATTAATTAGAGCTAATTTTGGAATGCTATATATTAGTTTTTGGAGGGGGAAAAAGTAGAAGTCATCCAATAACTGTAATAACTACTTCTCTTGAACTGTGATTCAGTGAAAAGTTTTTCATGAATAGAACCAAACGAAGTACTCTTTCATATTATAAGACAGTTTTTTTTAAAAAAAAATGTTTAGATGTTTCAAAAATGCAAGATGTTTAGAGAAAAATAAGATCTCACTAATGAATCATGAATTAATTAATTTGAAACATGTATGTGGATGCATATGCGTGAATTCTTCTGCGGTTTAATTAGTTTATCAATCACAATGTTCTACGAAGACATACACTAATTATGCAGAAGAAATAAACTTACTACTTATAGCTGTCGAATGAATTAGTATGGCCTGTGGATAATCAGTAATTATATTCAAGAAGCTGGGAGAAATGAAGGCCAGCTTTGTGTGTGTGTGTGTCAGATATATATATATATATAAAAAATAACATGTCAGAGAGACAGAAAGAAATGGGGCAGTAGAATAATAAGGGTGGGGTTGGTTTGTAGGGAAATCCAATCCCATGCAGTGTCCTGAAGCGAAGAATAAATCAATTAGATTCAAAAACATACCCCACCACACACACACACACATTTTTCTTGTTGGGAAAATTAAATCAGGACCATGCATTACCTTTTTCATTATCTTAATAAACTGTGCATGTATTCTGTTATTTTGATTTTGAATGAAAACAAAAGCTTGGATAATGACAATGTTCCAACACTATATTTGTTTGGTTGTGACTTGGGATAATAATCAGAAACGTCACTTTAGTTAAAGTTCAAAACGACTGGGACAGAAGCGAACATCATCGTTCCATAATCCATATACTTAATCTTTTCCACCTTCAATGCATCACATCGTATTCGCTGCTATTATGGAAGTAGTACATTACCAAAGGACATGCGTGTCACTCGTTAATTGGTAGCTTTGGACAATGATTCATTGCTTTCCTCAAAGTTTTTTCTTTAAATTAAATTTTCAATCTACTGCATTGTTTATGTACTTTATGAATCTCACATCGAGAATGGTTAGAAACAACTATAAAAACATGCACGGTCCAAAGCATATTTGACAGTACTATTCCTAAGAGTTATTCAGCCATGCACCAAAAACAATTTGCAATACTGTTTTAGCATTAAAAAATCTAACACTAGTTAATGGATGAAGGGTAAATATACGCTGACTTTAATTGATGAAGGAATTAATGATTGAGATTTAAGTTTCAGAAGAAAACAGACGATGCTTTTCCCAGGATATATAATTATATAGATGAGCATCCACTTCCACTGAATTGCAAATATGCTATGTGATATATAATTTTGTAGGCCAAGGCTTTAATTTTGGTAGGTCCGTTTTTAATTCAAATTTTGAAATGAGTGACCTCAATCAACTATTGAGTACGTCCATCTCATTGATTATGAAACATAATTCGTCAATTAATTAATTGCTTCTTTTTTTGGGGTAGGCATAATTGCTTTTTATGGTATTTTATCCACGATATTCGTTAGGTTCATGTATCTGATCCATTTTCCCTATCTCTAGCTAGTCGTGTTAACTTAATCAGCAACCTTGGCCTGGTTAATTATTCACTAAAGCAGAGATTAGTTAAGAAAGTAAACCCACCTTTGATTAGCAGCCCTGTGGTTAATGCCTACTTTTGATGAGAATGGAAGGTATTAGATATATATATATATATATACACACATATGTAGACTTCAGGTTATTCCCTCCTTGTGCTCATTATTCGCTTCCAAATTCACTGGCTAGATATGATACCTCTCAAAAAGCAGACAACAAGTCTTTCTTTTTTAATTATTATTATTATTATTATATTCAAGGATTCAATGAACTAAAAGCTTCTTCAATCCTTTACACTAATCCATCCCCACTCATTAATTTCCTCCTTTAGACTAAACTCTACTCATTAATTTATATATATATATGCCTCCTTTTTCTTAAAGAAAATACCATTTGATTTTAAAAAATAATACCACCTCTTGTTCTTAATATTTGATAAACTCTACAGTGTAATTTGAACGACAAAATGAATCTTATACTGAAGACTAGATGTAGTTTTGGATTAAATCTCACCCAAGCCATCTATTCAGATGGTAAGAAAGATTGGATTTAAGGCAAAAGATAATGTAAGAATTGGTAATGGAATAAATGTTAAAGGTTCAAGTGTCGCAGCCAAAAAAATTAAAAATTTAACCTAAGTGGATCCAATTTGAATCATATGAGTTTAAAGCTCTCACGGGAAGAATTTTTTGCCGTTGTGAAAGTCCAATATTATGATATACCTATGCAAAACCATCTCAATCACTTGATACCCACACACACACACACAAGGTATCTTAAAATTATTCATGAACAGATGAACAAGTGGCCTGGAATGGACGAACAAAGAAAAAAGTACGCCGCCAGACAAAGTATGGACGTGGCACTTGTCCAAACTTTGATTATGTCATGTATGTTTTTCTGGGATTTTTAGTTAGGACGATCGAAGAGGTTAAATTATATGAATTAACGTGTTTATATATGTAAATGCATGAATCTATAGTTCTCTCTGCCAATATTCTTAGCTGAAATCATAAGATCAATTGCGTGAACCATACAATTTAAACAACGTGTGTGTGTGTGTGTGTGTGTATAGCTACCTCCACCTACATTTCAAATTTCAATACATGTCCTTGTCGCCTCTACAAAAAGTTGTTTCGTTAGTTTGCCATATATATTGCAGCTTCACCTTTCAATTTTTATACATGACTGGTATTACATTTCAGCTCATGTCAGTCAAAATTAACCGTTGTGTGGATTCGAATCCTATCATGCATGGTCATCAAATGGATATATTATTGAAGTGATCATTATAAATAATAATATTCTACCTAAAGATTATTAAAGACTGCGAGGTCATTCTTTTACAAAAAAAAAAATACTCATAAGCTTTTTGTAGCTAACTAGTCTCTCTGCGTTCACGCAATTTTTTATCATAAAAAAAAAAAAAAATTGCCATCAGAAACTTTGGCTTATTCCACATTTTCCTCACCAAATACCAGTTGTTGACGTAAAGTTTTATATCCAATTTTCAGATTCATTGAACAAGGCATGCACAACAAAGCATTCATCTTTATAATAATATCTTAAATCAATTTGGGTGTAACATCTTATAATGCCTTTTTTTTTTTTTTAAATAATCGTTGTGAGTTGTTACTACCTAGATGGCTATCATATTCTCCAAATGTCCTGTCCTATATGATGTTGGAATTCAGGAGAAAAATCCACTAAAGTTATTGCTAGTTGGTGCTCAAACTGTCAAACAAATATATAATTTTATCCAAGTTGCGGGAACTAGAATCTTTCCTTTAATTTGTTCCTAATTTTTAGAAAAGATGATAATGTTAAGTTATTTTTTTAATAAATAGGAATTTTGTAGAATTTAATTTTATTGTTTTGGATGCTATATTTTTAAATTTTTAATATCTTCTTTTTTTATAATAATTAAGTAATTAAAAAAAACCATGAACAAAAGAAAAAATTCGGAAAATTTAAAATAAAGGATCTAAAGAAAAAAAATATATTTATTATAAAAGACTATAAAAATAGTAATTTTTTAGAAGGACCAAAAATCATAATATAAATTTAAAATCACTGAAGTATCCTAATCAAACTCTAATATTATCTCTTTTATTTATAATTTAAAAAATAATTAATATTAAAACTAAAACCACACATCATGATATAATCGGTGCTTATATATATATATATATATATATATATATATATATATATATATATATATATTCAATATATTATTTAATTAACAACCGCTAAACTCATATTTTTTTGAATTTTTATTTTTATTCAATTTATATCATTAAATTGTCTCATTTATATTAGGGAGAATTATAATAAAGGACCTAAGAAAAATAATATTTATTAAGAAGGACCATAAAAATAGTAATTATTTTAAAGGACCAAAACTTAAAACATTAAAATAAAAAGATTAAATTTCCCTTGGTTCTACAATTTTTGTGTAAAGGTAAGAAATTCAAAAAAACATTTTACTTTTACAATTACAAATCTTTGTAATTACTGTAAACTGCCTCAGGTCTTGAAAAGAGATAATTTCATAAAAATTCATAAATTCATAGAACACAGGGGGAGGAGGCCTGAGAGATTTTTATCAATAGAATAACCTATGGTTCCTCCACGGAGAGATAAAAAATTGCCAGTAGAAACTCTAACTTATATATTATAGATTTTGATTTGATCTCCATTTATCATTTTTAATCAATCACTTTAAATTCTGATTTAATTAGATATAATATAAGAAATCTGACCAAGAGCAATTTAGTCTGTCTATTTTAATGTTTTATAACTAATAGACTATTTAGGCTGTCAAGTGTTATGTGGGTTGGTTGGAAGGAACTCACATGGCCACAAAAAAAAGAAGATAAAAACATTATTGTGTAAGTAAACACTCATAAAAGTATTCAATCTGTTCTTTTATATAAGAGTTTTTATTTAATGGGTCTATCCGTAAATGTAATATTTTAATTTCTTTGAATTTGTCTCAATAATAAATATTTTTTTTTAATTTTACCCTCGATTAATAAATAAATAATAGAAATGAAAAAGTATAGAAAGAAAAAGGATTGGTTGTGATATGCTGAACATCTTGGACTAAATAAGTATGACTTTTATTGTTTTGTTTGGGTCCCCATAATGGAATTTTGCATGCAATTGGAATTTTCTTTCTTCCACTTTATACCTCTTCTCTAGTTATGAATGAATGGAGGGAGTAGTACTTTTGGTCTCCTTAATATAATCCATATTTATTTAATTTAATTAAATTAAGAAAATTAGGTAAGTTATTAATTATAATGAATGACGCATTTTTCGTAAAATACCTTAATCATTTTCTTAATTCCGTTCCCCTCTTTTTTTAATTTTTGAGAAAATATCAATAGGGTAGTTTGAAATAAATTTATAAATATGATAAATACTCCTTACATTCATAAGCAAAAAGAATTGGGAAAATCCCATATAAAGCTACTTAAAATAGAAAAATTCTAAATCAGGTTGATAAATTCAACAAATCATTAATTAAGTCATTAACCCAATTTAAGATTTCAAAATTCGTGTAAAATAACTTTAATGCCCCTCATCTCTTTTCCACTAGCCTTTCTTCTCTCCCCTCTTAAAAGAGTATTATTGCTTTATGACATTATATAAAAGGATAATAAAAAATAATTCAAGTATGTCATGCCATAATAGTATCATTGATATCAATTAAATATATTTTAATTGAAAGTCAATTAATTGTATTAATGATAAAAAAATAAAGGTGAGTTTTTTTTTAAAAAAAAGAGAGAGTTGTTATTTTTATCGGATGATATAAAAACATAAAATAAAATAAAAAAAGAATTCATATCTCATGCCAACTTCACCTTTGCAAAATTGAATTGAAATAAAAGTCATTTTTACTAATATTAATATAAACCAGAATAATTTTCCTTAACACATAAATGTGAGTTTTGAGATAGCAATTTAGTTAATATTTCAATTTTAATTTTTTAATTATTTAATATAAATCAGTAATATTATTTATCTTTTTAAAAGAGCGACGTTTAAGTTTCATATACTTCTATGGATATTTCAGAAAAAAGATCTAAAATGCACTTAAAATTTCATAAAATGGTTTGCATAAATATAAAAATTTCCAAAAAAAAAAAAACTATATATATGTGTGTGAAAAATATAGAAAAATTCACACTTAATTAATATATTTACCAAAATATGTCCTTTTTATAGTGACATATATCATAAGTTTTCTTTAAAAAAATTTGTCATGCTAATAAAATGAATTCTTTGCTGAAAATATTGTAGTGTTTATTCTTATGATGATATACTTAATTTATTTGAACAATCATATTTTGTTGTATTAAAATTAAGTTTGATATATACATGGGAAACATAAGTTATGGAGTAATAAAACTTATTAATGAGGAGAGAGGGGAGGGTATTAAAGTTATTTTACCCACATTTTAAAATTCTAAATTGGGTTAATGACTCAATTAAAGATTTATTGAATTTACCAACCTAATTTAGAATTTTTCTATTTTAAGTAGCTTTATATGAGATTTTCCCAAAAGAATTTGGGCAAGGGAAAAAGACCAAGAATTAACTATGCAATATTATGTCTTATATAAAAGATGGATATAGAGCAATATAACTTTGGGATTTTACATCAGCAATAATAAATAACATTGACTTGATATCGGTTAGGAATATGGGAATGGACAATCCCATAAATCATGAAAATAAAGAAATGTTTCTTATTTGTCATTATTTATGTTACAGGGGTACAGAGATGTAATTTTCATAGGTCAAATCTCTCCTTGGCTAATTGCTTGACAAGTAATGTACTGAGACAATCTTACTCGAATCTCATTTTGAATTTAGCCGACAAAATGGGTGTTTTTTTTTTTTTTTTTTACACGCGAACCATATTGATCAGTATTCAATTAATGAACTATTACTTTACCTGACTTATATAATTAACCACAAAACCAATCCATCTCGACAAAAGTGGGGTAAACAGAAAGAGGATTTTTTGTTGTTGTTGTTTTTTTTTTTTGGGGGGGGGGGGGGGGGGGGGGTTAATGGTTATGAATTAGAACAACGAGAAAGAATAAATGAGTTGTGTTTGTAAAATATGAAAAACATAATAAAAGAAATAGGTAATGTATATAAATAAATATATGAAAAAATATTCACGTATTCTAAAAAAATATTCATTAATTTCTAAATTTGCAAAGAAAATCAACTCTCAATGATAGTTTTTTAAAAAAAAAAAAAATCATACAATAAAAGCAACATTCTATTTTCTGAATCAAAGAACTCTTAATAAAAATTAAATAGTTGTAAACCATTATATACTTTTCAGGAAAGAACGATACATGAAATAATATAATAAAAATAAGCTTATAAAAGTAGGTTGACACCTCATTCCCAAGAATCCTAAACTGTAAAATTTAATTGAATTTCCTCACATATACGCAAATGATTGAGGGAATACATTAGTGGGAGAGGAATGAAATTCAGATAATTGCAATTCCTTCCGACCAAACAGGAAAGTTAGGGCCCGTTTGGTTGAGAGAATTGAGCCATGTTCCCGGGAACTTAACACAGTTCCCTTGTTGGCAACGTGTTTGGTTCACTCTGTTCCTGGGAAGTGAATTTGCCGCCATCGACGAAGCTCCCACAACCGAGGGAAGTTTAGATCCCTTTAAAAATGGCGGGATCTTGAAAACGTTCCCGGGAAACTAAATTTTAAGACAAAAAAGCCCATCTGAAATTATAAATCGCATGCTTCTCGCCTTCTTTCCCAGATTCAGCGTCACCATTCTTCTTTTCTTCCTTCAACCACCACAATCGACGCTGCCTTGTAGGCATGAGGGATCGAGTACTTCTTTGTGTTTCTTCTTCCTTCTAGTCGCATCTGTGTGTGTGATTGTGGCATGGGTTTTGGCTAGTTTTGTTTTTCTTCTTCATCGTTTCTGCTAGATGTTGTGGGTTTGTGGAGCTGCGTTTTCCTTCCCATATTTCGCTGATGTGTGTGATTCAGGAGCATTTTTCATTTGCTTTTGCTCATCGGCTCAATATATGTGGGTGGGTGTGGTGGTAGATAGCTTTTCAATGTAACTTGCTGTCGGCGCTTTAAGACTCTGCAACAGGGGAGACTCATGGAGCAAGGTTCTTGCAAAAATTTGAGAGATTGTGTACATGTTTATTTTTCACTTACCTCCTTAATTTTACTGTACTGGTTGACATTTTGTGTTGTGAGTTCAAACTTGACTGTTGTCCATGAATGGTTGGCAAATTCTTTTAAATGATTTTGGTCTTGCTTGTAATTATTTTCATATTTGCTCTGCTGATATGTCCTACTGTCAAATAACGCGTTCGAACATGTGTGCTCGTAAAGTTTGTAAGTTCGAACTTTACGCTTACGTTCGAACTTTATGCTTACGTTTGAACTTCTTCATGTTGCCCTGTAACATCAGGAGCATTGGTTTTTATGCTGAAGTTTTCTTTTAAGTAACTGTTTTTTCTTACCAACATAGTAATTTATTTCATCCACTTCACAATTTCAAGGTTTTCACACTGAGTAATTCCAATTTTTGATTTTTCCCGTTAAAGCAGCAACTGGGTTCATTGTTCATAGATCCCTAATCCTCTTGCAATATTCATGTCCACTTCGATTTGCTTCATTTCGTGTTGTCCCCCTCTATTTCTTTCCATGTCCAGTGTCCTTCTCACCTTCCGTAGCCATTATGCTTGTTGTAGTTGCAGATCCCTTCAATGTTGGTTGCAATTTTCTTTCTCCACCAAGACGCGATTTAGTTTGGCTCTCTGTCCAATTCGCAAAACAAAAAAAAAATGTTTTCTGGCTTTTTTTGTGGGAGGGCATTCTGGGAATTTTACCTAAAGTTCCCACTTAACCAACACCCAATTCTTCAAACCAAACAAATTATCTTCCCTCAACTTAATTAAGTTCCCATGTCTACCAAACAACCAAATTTTTTAAAGTTCCTCTCAATCTTCCCTTCAATTCCTTTCCCTCCTTTTAAGTTCCTTTCCCTCCTTAAAAGTTCCCTGAACCAAACGGGACGTTATGGAATATGCTTTTCCAATTACACCCCTCGCATTATTATTGCAGTGAACCAAACCGGCTGTTCAGAGCAACAAAAAAAAAAAAACCAAACCGGCTGTGTGTATAATTGCGGCAATATAATGGAAACAGTAAAATACAAGTGAGTAATTAATAAGATGGCGTTGCTTATAAGGAAAAACAAAGTGAAAAAAAAGCGACATGAAAACTCAAGTAGCAAAAGATGAAAGGGGTGTGAAAGGGCCAGTCAACATATATGGAGGAACATAGTGGAAATTACGAAAAGGGTAGTGATACTGATAAAATCCAAAAAAGAGAAAAAGAAAATGCAGCTCACTTATGTGCAAGACCCTACTACCCTCTGCACAAATCAACGAATGATTTAAGGGAAAATTACGTTTAGGTCCCAAGAAGGAAATTAATCACAATATTATTCTTTAAAATTATGATATTACACAGAAGTCCCTAGGAACTTCTATGTAATTATTTGTAAATGTAAAATTACCATTTTGGACTTCTATGTAATTATTTTTATTTCTCAAGTCCAGAGGCTATTTACAACAACAAATGTTATATTTACAACAAAAATAGCATATATTTACAACAACCTTCGAAAACTTGGATTTTTTTTTCATTTCTCAAGTCCAAAGACTATTTACGACAATAAATGCTATATTTAAAAGCATATTTTTACATTAACCTTTGAAAACTTGCTTCTTTTTTTCTTTTTTTTTTTTTCATTTCTTACGTCCAGAGACTATTTACAACAACAAATGATATATTTACAACAACAACAAAAAAAGCATATATTTACAACAACCATTGAAAACTAGAATTTTTTTCATTTTTCAAGTCTAGAGGCTATTTACAACAACAAATGCTATATTTACAACAGAAAAAGCATATATTTACAACAACCTTTGAAAACTTAGATTTTTTTTTATTTCTAAAGTCTAAAGGCTATTTACAACAACAAATGTTATATTTACAACAGAAAAAGAATATATATTTATAACAACCTTTGAAAACTTATATTTTTTTTCATTTCTAACGTCTAAAGGCTATTTACAACAACAAATACTATATTTACAACAAAAAAAAGCATATATTTACAACAACCATTGAAAATCAAAATTTTTTTTATTTTTTAAGTTCAGAGGCTATATACAACAACAAATACTATATTTATAACAACAAAAAAACATATATTAACAACAACTATTGAAAACCAGAATTTATTTCATTTCTCAAGTCCAGAAGCTATTTACAACAACAAATGCTATATTTACAACAGAAAAAGCATATATTTACAACAACCTTCGAAAACTTTTGCTGATTCCCCAATCTGAAACTATACGAATCACAACCTCCATTTGAACTCGTCCTTCCCGACTCACTTACCTCACTTCTACTCAGCCCCACTAACTCACTCTTCTTCTTGTCCGACTCCCCTAAATTCCTCCCTGAATTTCCCATACCTGCATTGCCACGAAACACACCGAAGTGGTTAATTGTAGGAGTTACCGACACTGCCTGCTTTGCATTCACACAACCCATTGATTAGCGTCACTAGCCACCGCCGTGCAGAAGCATATGATCAGCAACGACGTTCAGACATGAATCTGAGTTCCGCCCAGATTCGTTCAAAATCTGAAACTGCCACCTCCAGACTCTAGTCAAACTGACTTAGAAATTGCAAAGTAAGATTACAACAGTAGAAGAAAGAGAGACGAAAGAGAGACGAAAGAGAGAAGAAAAAGGGAGAGAGGAGTAGAAGAAGGAGAGAGGAAAGAGAGAAGAAAAAGGGAGACAAGAGAGAGGAAAGGTCAAAATGATAATTTTATATTCACAAATAATTACAACCAGGTCCCTTAAGATTTTTATGTAATTTTATGATTTTAAGGGATTTTGTTGTGATTAATTCCTTTCTTTAAGACCTGAACGTAATTTTCCCATGATTTAAATACATTAACGATAGTTACAGTAACATCAGTACATTTCTTTATCAGAGATACATCTTAGTTGCCTGAATCAAGACATTGTGTCTCGGTCTATGACTTACGCCATGACCCCACCCCACACCCCTTCCTTCTTAAACTCTTACATCTCTCTCTCTCTCTCTCTCTCTCTGTGAACTTAACTCTTCTCTGCAACATTTTCACGCTCACAGTGATCTGAGGAGGTTGATATATGTATATATATGTTGATATTGAAGGTTGTTGGAGGTGATCAGATAAGAGGGAAGAAGTGGATGTTGAGGTATTCAGTTATGATTTTGGGTATTGTGACTCTCTCTATTTTGTTGCTGCCTTTGGTGTTGCCTCCTCTTCCTCCTCCTCCTTTGCTTCTTTTATTTCTTCCTCTTATAATATTGTTACTTCTCTTCCTTGTTGTTTTTTCTCCTTCTAATCTTCCTAACATGGCCCTTGTTTCATCTGCCTGACATATGTTTTGTATATCATCCACATTGTCATCAGGACTCCACATAAATAAATAAACACTCGGCTGGTATTATTAGTCTTCGTACGTCTTAGTCTGAGTCTTCTTTTTTCTGTTTCAGGTCTGTCTCTTTTAGATCTGCCCCTGTAAAATATATTTGAGATTATGGAGATTTTTGTTTTGATTTTGTTGATCGCGTTTGATTGATTTCCATTATATATATCTGATGGCATGCTTATCTATTTTTATTGATTTCTAACTGATGTATGGTACCAACAATATGTACGGCTAGTAATATTCAAAAAGAGAGAGCTGATTTGATTTCTGTGATGAAATGGGTTAAATTCATCAACGTTTAAGTAGAAGATCTGTGAGGTGCAATTTGCCCAGACGTGAAGAAGAAATTGATTTAACCCAGATTTTAAATTCCTTATTGTTTGTGTTCTTCATTATCCATATATCTGCCAAGCCGCGCCTTCGGTGATGTGCGTTGGGTCACTCCCCAAATCTTTGTTTTTAATGATTTTAACCATTAGGTTTTACTCCTTCCTGTACTGACTGCTGTAGGACGTATTTAACTGATTTTAAAGTAATCAAAGAGAAAAGTTAAATTAGTTAATTTTATTTATTTTTTTAGATTTCCTTATATAAATTTAAAATGACATAAGTAAAAATAAATCAGCAGCCCCTCATTACATAGCTCTTCGACCAAAAATTTTTTTGTCTACACACTTTCTATTTAAAATAATGGTCTTGTTATATATATATGTATGTGTGTATATAAATATTTACACACACATACATATATATATCTACAGACATATATATGCAAGAGCGTGCGCACACATATAAATATACATAGACAAATAAAAAAAATATATATATATATATATATCTATCTATCTGTGTGTACAGACACACCCCCATATATATATATACATATATCTACACATATATGTTGACAGATACACACAAATATACACATATGTACTTTGTGTGTCTATATATATTTATTATGTGTCAAATATATACATACATATATATACTTAGCTAGATTAACTTCAGTATTTAACAATTTCAAAGTTTTATTGATTTGAAGAGCCTACGCACTTACATACATATACTCACCAAATATACTTGAGGGAATAGAATAGGTGTATTTTAGGAAGAAATTGCCAAAAATTAAAATTTTGTCTTATAATTAGAACCAAATCTAACTTTCAAATGTTATCTTATAATTAGGATCGGAAGGAGTATATAAAATGGGTGACATTTTCATATATTATAGATAAAAAATGAAACTACTTTCAAATTTTTATAAAGATTTAAGACTTTGAAAAAATGGTTAAAAATTGAAAACAACTCTGGTTTCCTCTCATATTAAAATGTCACTTATATGTAGAACATAATGATAAAAAAAAGTCATTAGAAAAATACTTAGGAAGTTCCCCGAATTGGGGGCAGCTGGGGCACATCACCCAAGGCGCAGTAAGCACCCCCCACCCCATAAATATATGTACGAGAAATGATAGTAAAATCGCCATGCTTAATTTGGGTGCTTACGTATCATATATACAGAGACACCCTTAATTATAGTGGTTCGAGTTTTGAATGTGATTGTGTACGTGGATTATATTTTGTTGATTTCTCATCTGAGATGAACAACCAAATATTGATAATGACGATATCGTGGAAGAAATTAAAAGAGATCGACGTGGTGGAGATGTTACCGTGAGGTAACGAAAAACGTCGAAGTGATATGGTTTGAATGTGAGGAGTGGTAAAGTAAACCACAAAGGTGCTCGATCTCTGGGTTAGTCGTAAATGGAGGCACTGAGTTCAAACGTTGTTGTTTAAAATGGAAACAATATGTTGGAGAGTTGGTCAGATCCCTCAGCTATATCCACACATATATCTTTTATATTTCGTACGTGTTGACTCAGTCCTCATCACAAACACACGAAAAGGTCAGCTTTATTGCGCAGTGGGTATATATTTCAAAACTTGGAGTCCAGATAACTTTGAGATAAGTGTGAAGCCACGTCGGTGAGTGGTACTGTGAAGCGAAATTAAAGTTTGAGTGTGAAAGAAGTGAAAACAAGTGATTCAGAAAGTTGGAGGTAAAATTATAGGGAAAAATCTTACAAAAAAGCATCTAAAATAGGGGGGGAAAAATCAGAGAATCCAATATTATAAATCTCAAACCTGTGAAAGGAATCTAGAATTTACAAATGTTTCCAAATGATAAATCTAACCTAGCAGTATTTGAGAAGCTCAATTTATTAATATATATATTGAAGTTGTTGATAATGGATCTTAAGTTGTTATTTTCTATATCTAACTTGATTACGCATCACAATTAATTACTTTAGTATACATATAAATAACTTGAACTCCCAAAATACCAACAATCTTCTAAGTAGTATTTTGAAGCCACATGTATTAGGCATAATCAACTTAGAGATATATATAAAATAACAAAGTAAGAATCATAATGAAAACAACTTCAGCATATATATATATATATATATATATATATTTTGACAACTTTAGTTACCCAAATACTGTCTGCAGATTTATCATTTAGAAACATTTTCATATCCCATATTCCTCTTGCTTGATTTGTTTTTCCCTGTTTTAAGCGTTTTTATCTTGAGATTTTCCCATTAAAATACCAAAACGGTTAAAGAAATGTTTATGGGAAAAGTATTTCTCCAGTTATTAGAGATAAGTTATCTCGAATGACCTCCAAAACTACATCGTTTTAGATTAATGAAAGGTGTGTTTGTAATTTTAGATGAATTAATGAAAGGTGTAAAATTACAAAAATACTCTTCATTAATCTAAAACG
Organism: Acacia crassicarpa; assembly: GCA_034222035.1. NCBI lineage: Eukaryota > Viridiplantae > Streptophyta > Magnoliopsida > Fabales > Fabaceae > Acacia > Acacia crassicarpa. The sequence goes on along the minus strand of JAWXYG010000002.1, from coordinate 62,461,453 downwards.
ACACAGTTTTAGAGGTCACTGGAGATAACTTATCTCCATAACCGGAGAAAACCTTTACCCACCCGATGTTTATATATACATATATATGTATATATATATATATATGCCATGATATCGTGGGGGAATGGAATCTTTTCTCGGTTCAATGTACTTGCCCTTTACCCATAATAGTAACACAGTGAAAGCTAAGAGGAACACAGTGAGAGCTTGATTTCCAAAAGTGACTGTACCTCCCTGCGCTACCCATAGGGGCCTGTTTGGTTCAGGGAAGATGAGCGTAGAGAAAGGAAAAATTGAATTTTCCCGCCAATATTTGCAGCTGTTTGGTTTGTCATGTCGTTTTCTTTGATCTAAACGGCCCCTTAGACTACAAGAAGATGGTCGTACGCACGTAGGTTGCATCAGCTAAGTGATAATGGATAGTTTGCATTCCCCTTAGCTTTTTTCATTATTCATAGTTAAATTTAAGGGTTAAAGAACTTAAGGGTAAGTTTGGTTTGAGGAGAGGGGAGGAAAGAGAAAAAATGAGATGGAGAGAAAAATTTTGTAGGACCCACTAGACACAATTTTAGTCCAATTTTCTCCTCCCCCATTTTTTTCTCTTTCCTCCCCTCCCTTCTCCTTCCCTCAAACCAAACTTACCTTAAGAGTATGTTTGGTGTTAGGGAAGGGGAGGGGAGGGGAGGAAAAATAGAGCGAAAATATTAAAAGGGGAGGAAAACTCTTGTGGGCTCCACCATAAATAAATTCTCTCTCTCTCCATTTTCTCTCCCCTCCCCTTCCCTCATACCAAACATACCCTAAATGTTGTAGAACTTTTCACATATGAGTATTGGGTATCTAGAAACTTTCGTTGGGGTAAAGGTGTCCTTGAAGTTTAAAAAATGAGGTACTATTGCCCTTTCGTGAACCAGTCCTAACGATCAACATTTGTTGATCAAATATGTAGAGGCAACATGCCTATATGATATTTACCTCACCCTTCTTTTGTCTCCTTTAGTCGTCAATTTTTTTTTTAAAAAAATAAAATATATCAGAGTCTCTTTTTTCTCTCTCAACACTACAGGAGAGTCTGAGTTTTTTATTTAAAAAAATCCTACCAAAAAATAAAAAGACTGACATAGACAAAAGAAGGGTGAGATGGATGCCATGTAAGCATGTCACCTCTACATATTTGATCAACAGACATTGACCAATAGAGCTGATTAATGAAGGGATAACATACATTACCTTATTTTTGAAACTTCTAGGACACATTCACCTCTTGGCAAACTTCTTTGTACCAATGTCTATATATACAAAACTTCTAAAGCATTTAAACTCTTTAACCCTAAATTTAAACTCACACGTCTGACAGGCCATTATAGAAATGAAGATCACAAACACAACATCTTAATACTTACTCGAAATAAATTAAGGAGGTACTCAAGATATGCAGAGTACACTTTTTATATGAGGAAGCATTTGTAAATATCCATATTTCATAGTAATACAAGGCATTTAGGCGTTTGGAAAATTATACATAAAGTATCGGGAAAATCGAAGTTCAAAAATTCTAAAAGACAATAAGATGTTTCAAATATTTTTAATCATAGAGAGATGTTAGGCTCAATTTATATTTCTTTGAATTTTTTTTTTAAAAAAATCAAATTGCCCTCACACACACATATATATTTAAAAAGGACCCCTCTCGGCCGTTGCCAATAGAGCTCTAATGGGTGCTGACCACAGAGCTCTAGTGGGAATATTTCGCCCGGAGCTCCGACTGCTAGCAGGGGGTGGTCGTTGGCCACCAAATCTTAGGAGGCTACCGTCAGTGGGGGTAATATCTTTTTAACATGTATATGGGCAATTTCATCATTTCTTTTTAATTTTAAAAAAGATAAATTGAGTCTAACATCTCTATAGGGTTATAAATATTCAAAATACCTTTTCGTTTTTTAGAATTTTTAAGTTATTTATTAGGGTTTTTTCCTAAAGTAATTAATAATTATTTCTCATAAATTAAGATGCCTTACGTATTGGCATTAAATGTGAAGGAAGTCGGCCGTAATTAGTGAAATGTAAATTTAGGAAGAAGACAACATTATAAGTTTATAACGCTATTAACACTAAAAAAATACATGAAAATTATAATAAAAAACCCAAGAAAAATAATACTCATAGGACAATATTTGGGAGTTAGTTTTGGTCCTAATTATAAGACAACATTTTAATTTTTTATCAATTTTCCCCCTAAAACACCGTTATTGATACTCTCTCAATAATAATCAAACACAACAATAATTTAATAATGCATCTATATATTATATAAAGTAAATAATGCTTGTAAGTCATTAATGTCACATACACCTTAATTCTACTTTTTTTTAAATAAAATAATTGAGCAATTTTTGTCATATTTTTTCCATATCACCTCTAATACTTTCTCCATAGTAATTAATTTAAAAACACATTTATATTCTATCAAGTGAGAGATTATTTTTTTTTTCTTTTAACTCGAATTTTCTGTTGAACGTTGAAGAGCTGTAAGGTTAATTTAATCAGTCAGTATCTTTTTTGCTTGAGTCTGTTCGTTTCAGTTCTTTCTAGAAAAAACGAAGTTGTGATTTTATTGATTGGTATAAATGTCTTTACATAAGTTCTCACGAGTAAACGCAAAATATTGGCATCAATACACTGAGAGCCGAAAACATGCGGCCACAAATACAAGACTCTAGACAAGTTCAGAAGTAGTAAAATAACTAGAATAGCTTAAATTTGCGGGGTGGTGAACAACATAATAGTAAAGGGATGGAGAGGGGCTAGAAACGTTTGGTTTTGTAATTTCTTGGGGGTATTTTAGAAAAATGAATAAAATTAATTAATTTAGCTCCTATCATTAATCCCTTTAAAATCGATTAAATATGTTCTATAATGAGGACCGAATGAAGTATTTATTAAGAAAGACCATAAAAATATTAATTATTTTAAAGGACAAAAAATTAAAACATTAAAATAGAAATATTAAGTTACTCTTAGCCAGATTTCCTATATTATTTCTAACTAAATCAAAATTTGAATATGGAGTGATTGATTGAGTGATTTTGAAGGACACCTCCCAGTTAGAAGACTTCCTTCTCCGTCTCTCTTCTAAACTTCATGGGGATATAAAGAAGTAGAGACACATCCATGTACTAGAGAACTTCAGACTTCATCTTTGATCTTCATCCTCCACCATCTCACCTTCTCTCCACCTCCATTGCCGATGACTTGCGACCACCCCAACTCCCAAATCCAAGCTTCAATGAGATTTTAAAGAGCTGCGACCTTTCTAAAATTAAAGGTAGCCATCAACACTTTTAAAGAAGAATGGCTTATGCTTTTCACTGCACATCATCTCTATCAACTTCGCCATTAGTGTCGGCAACCTTCATTCTCATCCTTGTCAGTGAGCATTATTCCATTCACCCAGACTGTCACTTCCTCTATTTGCTTAATTGCTTTCCATTGTCACCTACCACTTCCATTTTTTTAAAAAATTATTCTGTGGCTTTATTTGTTTATTTTTCATGATTGGGGTGCTCGAATCATATGCCTCTTGATACCGTATCAATGAATTACAGTGGCTGAATTCCTCTTGAATCTCTAGTAAAAGCATCGTAAGACTCTAATTCTCTTTTACTAAACTTAAAAAACAAAAATCACTCTAAATTCTGATTTAGTTAGAGAGAATATAGAAAATTTAACTAAAGACAATTTACTCTTTCTATTTTAATATTTTAATTTATAGTCATTTAAAATAATTACTATCTCTAGTTCTAATTATAGGAACACTTTTGTAGTGTAATTTGCACTATAAAAGTGTTCTTACAATTAAGACTGGAGGAAGTACCATTTTTGTGGTTTTTTTAATAAATATTATTTTTCTTAGGTTATTTATTAAAATTTTCCCAAAAAATAACTTATCATAGACGGAATTACTGACAAATAAATGAAACTCCCTCGCAAATTTTTTTGTAACTAAAATTGTTTTACCAACTCAGCATCAACAACAAAAACAGTAACTAATTGCGTCAGTAATCTATTGTTTTTAAGTGAGAAAAACATAGTGCAAAAAATAATATTTCAAAAATATGTATGAATTAATTAAGAATCACTTAAAATACGGCACACAATAATATATCAACATTTTCATTATAGCTCTGAACGAAAGGCAAGTGGAGAGGGGAGAAAATTAAATTATTAATTAATATGTTCTCGCTTCTACTGCTGCCCCCATGCCATATACATTGAATCTCAGCGCTTGCTCTCTCTTAAATGAATCTCATGAAATTTAATGATCAGTTGTCGTTTTGGCCAGATAGATTCGTTCGTGGGGGAACTTGTTGCAGCTCACAAGTGTCGTTTTGTGTTGGCGTGTAATTTTCTTCATTTTGTGTATAAATTTGTCTTGTGGCGTGTCGTTTTGCCTCAACGTAACTTTGAATTATTCATACTGTTCAAGCACCGGTGGCGGAAGACACAGGACTCAGTGAGTCATACCGTCGGTAGGGGATCTTCCTTAGAATATCCTGTTTGTATTTTTATTTCAATTCTTAATTAATTTTTATAAATATATATTATCAACAAAATTTTCTAATTTGATAATGAATTTTTTTAAGGGCAATATATAAGTTCAGTTACTTGCAAGTTGCAATGAGATCAATACGAAAAAATTAAAATGTTGTGGCCCTCATAACGTGAGTTTCAAGATTGAAAAACGGTCTAGAGGATCCAAATTCGATTACTGGTAGTCTCAAAAAAATTAAAATGCAATGCAAAGTAATATGCAATGCAAAATAATGAAACTGCTGCTTAATTTTTTTTGGTAGACTACATAAAATAATTTGTTTTCATTTTTGTTACGGACCTGCATGAGGCCTAATAACGGAAGGGCGTAACTATATAAGTGTTATATCCTAGCAGATATACCGGACCTATCTATAGTAAGTTAATATTCTAATTCCCCCAGGATAAAGGGATATCTTCATAATATAACAGTTTAAATACTCGCACCGAGAATCACGCAGGATCCGATATATCCTACCTAAGGTAAACTCTATATATCCCGGGTCAAGCCTTAAGGTACACACATTCTAACTCTCAGCTATTTACATTCAGTCACACTGTGCACAAACACCACTCCCATTGGCAAATAGCCTCATCTGTGCACAGTGATCCCACACTCTCCTGATTATCTCTTCTATAGATATTCAGGTAGAGCACATCGATCCAAGATCAAAGTACCAGCCCAAGGCTAGAAACCTGTGTTCTACACCAGAACAATTTTAAAATTTAAAATATTGAAATGTCTTTAATAAAATATATAGGGGCAGAGGATACTAGGCAGCAATAGGTGAGAAGTAGGGATGTCCAGGGACTAGGTTGGAGGTCAACCCGAGTCTGGCCCAATAGGACCTTGGGCTGGAAAAGTTAGCCCGAGGCCCGGTCTGGTCTAGTACCAGCCCGAGGTTGGACCAGACCGACAGATTGCTTGGACTGACCAGTTTTATTTATTTTATTTTTTTTGCATTCTTGGAAGACAATATTTTAGCTTTGGATTCACCTGATTTCCAAAAGTAATAAAAAGTGACTTAGTGAAAAGTTGTTCCTATAAGTTAAAAAGCATATTAGGGTGTCCAGACTCCAAGGAGTGGCTGAATGCAGTGGTGATTTACAAAAAAAATAAAAATAAAATAAAATCGGGTTAGATCGAACTAGTCCAAGGCAGTGGCGGAGCCGCATGTATTTCTTTGGGTGCAAGTGCACCCATAAAATGTTGAAAAACTATATAATTTTTAGTTGTAACGTGCTAGTGTCAATGGGTCCATAGCTTAGTGGTAAAAATCTTGATTGCTGAGTAAAAAGTCAGCAGTTGAACTCATCTGGTCCCTTTTCCATTCTTATTTTTTTTACCCTTGATATGTCTTAAGATATTACAAAAGTTGTTGAGCTTATAGGGATATCAGCTTTGTTGTAGTGATCTGTTCCATATTTCTTAAGAAGTTCTTGCAGGTATTTGGTTTGAGAAATAAATATTTCATTCGTCTTTTGCTTGATTCGAAGTCCTAAGAAAAAATTTAATTATCCCATTGTAGACATTTAAAACTCACCTTGTATGATCTTAAAGAACTCTTGACACATTGATGTTAAACGTGATATATTTGATAAAATTGATGATGAAGATATAATGCAATATTTTCAAGGAATGAAGAATTGAAAAATGCTTTTGTAATCGTATTGTTGTAATAGTTTAATTGACTCTTGATTATTATTTTTCCATGTTAAGTTGAAGGTTTTTTTTAAAATTATTATTTATATTCTTTTATTTTTTAATGTATTTAAAACTTTCCTAAAAAAGAAATTTCGGGGGCACTTCTCTCGAACCCCCAAATTACATTATTAATTGCACACCCACAAACCTTAAATCTTGACTCCGCCACTAGTCCAAGGGGTCTAAACCCTTGGATTGAAGTCCGGTCCACTTGAGCAATCTGATTTGGTAAAATTGTCTTAAACCTTTTTTTTTTTTTGCCCAGATGGGGTCAAATTGAACTAATAAGACCACCAAATTTTTTGAACAACCCTAATGAGAGGAGTGATCAAGTGAGGACGGTGACTCTCTCCTCAACCCACTAGGCTAAGAAAAAGTTGGTAATTTTTTACGTTAAGAACTTTAAATAAGTTCTCATTATGATCAGAATCAGTGGCGGAACCAGAAAAAAAATTTTAGCCCGGGTCAAAAAATAAACATATTGAACTACTCTCTTTAGTTCTTATTATAGGGCACTAACTAACAAGTATATTTAGTCCTTTTTATATGGCACTTGCTTGTTTCTAAATAGTATTAAATATTTTTATGTATACCTATAATTAAAAAAAGTAGTAAGTGAGAGTAATAATTAATAAAAATTAATATAATAATACTATTTGGTATAATTAATATAATATCAAAGTTTAGTATAATTAATAGGGATAATATTGAAAATTACTTAAATTTTAGGACAAATTTAATGACTTTAATTGTTTTTATTGACTTGTGAGAATTATTAGTTGGTTCCTTAAATAAGGAACAGAGGGAGTATTTACTAAATAGTATCAAATAACCTTGAAAATACAAATAAATAATAAATGATAATTATAAATCAAAACAATATATAAGATCATACTAACTTTTTCAGTATCTCAAACAAGAATTTTACTTTCTTTTCACAGCCCAATGAGTAATGAAACAAACATTATCTTAATAAAGAAGATAAAAAATTAGTTGGGGCCAAATTTGTGGCCAAATAAAATATTATATAATAAATACATATATATTTTTACAAATTTTATAAGATCAGTCGGGGTTAGCTGCGGCCAAAGCCCCAGCTGGCCATCAAGTGGTTCGGTCACTGATCAAAATATACCAGGACTCATAAAACACTTATTTTACATCTATAGTGAGATTTTCGACACACCACAATCTTATAAGTCTCACACACACACACATATATATATATATATAAAGTTAGGTTCTTATTAAATGGACCGATTTTTGCTGGGGGAAAAAGTTGTGATTTTTGCAATTGATGCTGTTTTAGAGAATAAATGTAAGAATTGAAGTACATGGTCTACTTTACACAGATCATCCATTGTGTTATTGTAAATTTTTAATTAGAGAATTAATATTTGACTAATTAATATTTTCTATTTAAACTTATCTTATCTAAGATGGATACTTTATATATCAAATTGTTAATGAACAAAATATTAAATAATTAGTCATCTATCTTGAGGTTTATAATAATTAATTAATTAATTTACTAATTAATCTTGTTCCTAAAGTTTATAATAAATTTTAGATATTTTAATTTTCTTAATTATTAATTTAAATTGTTATTAATTTTATTATTTATAATTAATTATATATTTAATTAAAATATTTTAATCAATTAATAAATTTTTAATAAAAGGCGTTAGAGTGCCTCACGCCTCTAAAGGCGTGAGACAGCCTCACGCCTCCAGAGGCGTGTCAGAGCCTCACGTCACTACCAGTGTCGTGGGGCCCTCTCACACCTCTGGAGGCGTGAGCATTATTTTGGAAAATAGTTTGCACAGTGCATTAATCTGGTAATTATTATTATTTTTAATTTATTGTGGTCAATTTCCCCTATTTTAACTTAGTAAATAATTGATTAAGAAGTGAAGGTGCTTGTAGAATGTATGGCTCTTATTAAAACAATGCCCACTGTTACTTACTATTTTATACATTAATTAGCGATCCATATATATAATCGATTAGGTTTCCAGAGGGATCCCAAACAGTCTTTTTTTTTTTTTTTTTTGCATGCATTAATTGTGTCACCATAAATTGCAATTATTAATTATGATCACCCAAAAAATTAAAAGCCTCAAAGCACTTGCTCTTAAAAAAAAGCATATGATAATGAAGTAAGAGAGGTGCATTTTGGTTTGAGGTCATTTTCTATAGTAATCGTGGAATTATTACAGCTTCTCACTCATCAACTACAATATATTATATTAGAATGGTCTCACAACCAACCCAACCATTTTTAATAACCCACCTTGGCATTTCTCATTATCATCACCTCTCAGCTCATTTGGTAGGTTTATTAAATTTGGACCGACGGATTGGCTGATTTAGTCTGAAGCCGGTGGACTAGTTGGTAAACCGTTCTAGTTCGAGGCATAAACTCAGTTTAGTTTTTTCCCCCTTCAAAAAATCATTTTTTTTTTAAAAAAATTATATTAATAACTTTAAAATCTTTACTTTCTCACTGGTTTGACTCTAGTCTAAGCTTGGATTCATTACCCTAGCTGATTCAGTGATTAGTCCGGGTTTAATAACCTTGTCATTTGGTTCAAGCTGAGGTCATTTCCTATAGAAATATTAATACACATTTAAAAAAGGATTTATCGTTTGTCATGTCACTTGATATAAACTTATGTCAAGTCACCCCAAAACAACATCGTTTTGGGGTTAGAGGAATTAATGAACTTTCAAAACAACGTAGTTTATGAGTTAGGAGAATTAATGAAGGATCTTTTGGTAAAATTCATATAATAAATACAAAAACAAAAATACAATAACACCCTTTATTAATTCCTTTAACTTCCAAAACGACGTAGTTTTATGATGACTTGATATAAGTTTATGTCAAATGACATGACAAATGATAAACCTTTAAAAAATTAATATGTTGCAAATATTTATTGTAAAACGGTATTTTTGTATGGAAAATGGAGATACTCCTACTATATTGACACATCTCCTCAATTGAGTAATTCTATGTAGTTTGTTATTAATATATCTATATATTGGGCTTTTTGGTGACTTTAATTTATTTGGATGATTTCCTTGCAGGGCAAATTATCAGCAAATTGATGTATATTTTTTCAAAAATGTTGCTTCTTCTTCTTAATTTCCCGACAAAGAGGAGTTGGAATTTTATTAAGAGGAGCGTTGAAATTAAAAAACATATACAATATAAAATTTGCATGGGAGATTAGAAATATAGGGTTAAGTACCAATTTTGTTCCTGAAGTACGCGTCCAGGAGTAATTTTGCCCTTTAAGTTTTCGAAGAAGCAATGTTGCCCCTGAAGTATCAAAACGGAGCAATGTTGCCCCTCCGCTAGAAACCCTAACAGTCAACGTTCTGAAGGATATAATGTGATGTATAAAGAAACCCTAACGGAGTAATGTTGTCCCTCCGTTAGAAACCCTAACGGTCAACCCTTAAGTTTTCGAATGAGCAATGTTGCCCTTGAAGTCCATGCCCAAGAGGGAGTACAATATACTCTAATAGTAAGTTTAGCATGTAAATGTGTTCGGAAGGATATGATGTGATGTATAGAGAATTCATCAGATCCTACTACACAGGTTAAGAAATGTATATTAATGTATCAATACATAGTTCCGTACGTGTCACTACTACCTCCGATTTTTATTAAATAGAATGATAATTTATTAACTATTTTATATAAATCTTTAAAAAAAATTCCGGTCCTAATTATAGGACAACATTTAATTTTTTGTCAATTTCTTCCTAAGATATGAATGAGTAATTATGTGAAATGAGTAAGGTAATTGAAATATAAAATTTATATAAGGGTATTTTTAAAAAAGAGTAAAATTAACTAATTTAAATTTTATCCTTAATTTCTCCAAAATCAGTTAAATATGTCCTATAATTAAGACTAACCATTGCTAAGTATTATGTTTAAAATTGTCATTAATTGAGTTGAGAGGTTATTAGATACATATGATGAGAGTGGTGAAAAAATGCCATATTTGTTACTTAAAATTTTCATCAATTTTTGGAAAATATCTTATGCTAAAGAACCCAAGGAAAACTCTTATAATTTTACACCAAAAGATAGCAATTAGTAGCATCTTCTATGTCTTTTTAAGTTAGTAGAAGCGGTTGAAGCTTCTACATAATAATATGTGCGTGGTTATAATTATAAAAAGTTACTTCATGTAATAAAATCAGTGAAGAATACGTGTAATTATAAAAACAACAACCATATAATTTATTATATTTTAAAGATTGAATTAAAAGACAAAAGCACCAAGTTGAATATATATATATATATATATATATATATATAAAATTAATATTGTTAAATAGCAAGCGTCATCGAAAACCCGATGGGAATGCAAGTTGCTAGCTAGATATAGCTAGCTTCATTTGTTACTACTTGTCTCCAAATCCAATGATAACTAAATTAAGACTATTTATTAATTTTTCAATAATTTTTTTGTCCCCCATAAAAGTGAAGCAAGGTTAATCCAAACTGGACATAATTTTAGTAGAGCCTGCTAGTTGTTCCACAGTCAACATTCACATAAGTCATGACTGAAAGAAATCTTTTTAAAATCAATATATATTATATTATAATTAATTGAATTTAATAATATATATAATCAACTATGCTATGAAGATTCGATCCAAAGCATAAAAATAACAATATTTTTTTGTGTGGTGGTGGTGGTGGGACAAAAGCAGCCTCTCCTAGATTGGGTATTGGGTACACATTCATGTGATCTAACTCAAAACCTGTCTTAAGCTTAATTATATTAATTATTTATTGTCACCTGGTTTTTTTCAATAAAACATTTTGCTTACCAAATCTATCATGATTACAAGAAGCCGCACGTATGTTAACTACGCTCTTTAAGCTTTCTTGTTCTATTAATTAATTATCAAATGGTGGCTCTAGCTGGAAGCATGCCAACACATTTTTGTCTTTTGAATGTGGGGCGCACGACTTCCAATAGAACAAGCTAGCACAAGTCTTTTATTATTAAGATTTGAATTATTATCGATAAAGAATTAACACTAGCTATAAAATATAGATAAAGCTAATGATGATTTAGTATATATAAAATTCCATTTAATTTTTTTAAAATACATGTATTCCTATATTGATCCTCTTCTTCAACTTTTTTTAATATATAATTAATTTGACTACTGTTTAAGTCATTAGTCTGATATCCTTGGAAAAAAATGAAAACAAGACATAACATTATGGTTGTACGTGATTATCTAAAAAAATGATACGAAAAAGTAATAATTCTGGATTCTTTAAGGGGCCGGACAATATGTTCGCGGACAAATGTATGTAGAGCTTTTGCTCAATATATAATCAATGACCTTTATCAATATATATATATATATAATCAATGAACTATAGGAATATTCATCCTTTGATCTTTGTTTAACTTACAAAAGAGATCGATGATGAATTGACAATCATTTATAAAGTACAAATTGCGGTTAATTAAAAAGAGAGATAGTGGAGTGAGTTTTGTACAAATTCAAGGAACCTTACTTTTATTTAATTATTTAATTGCCAGCAGGAAGAGAAAGACGCATGGCAGGAGAAGATGGGGAATTACATCACTCGGAGGCAACCACACACACCTTTCTATATATTTTAATTCAACTCATTTATATACATACATACACATATTGGATCTGTGTGGGCCCATACATGTGTGTGTATACCCTAAGGAGGGATATACACACACACAGTAGAGAGACTGTAGAGTACTAGGTTTATGTCTTGTTCTGGACGAAGAACGGCTGCAAGCTAGTCAAGTTGTTGGAATATATTCATTCATTCATACCCATTTTAATAATTGTTTTAAGAAGAAAGGGATGGATTCATGCACCTAGATCCACGAAAATGTCCATTTATTTGAATATATGTACATATATATTATAAAACTCATAGTGATGTTCTTCTAGACCTGTGTTTTAATGAGTATTTCAACAAAGAAAAAGTCGGAATGAGTAAAGAATAATACAATTTCCTTATACTTTTTATCCTATCGTCAGTACATATAGAGATAGATATTTAATTACAACTTCCCAGTAATCAAAAGTACATAAAACGAAAACAAGCAAATTTGAAAGAAGGCTATTACATTGCATGAAGGCCAATGGCAGAAATCATACTGTTTATGGGTTTAAATAGTGGGATAATGACTTGATATAAATTTGATCAACACCAATGTACCATGTACGTACTCATATAATTATGACTGTTTAACTATTGTAATAAGAAATAGTGGAAGTCATAATTTGGGGTTAGCTGGAGCTAGCGTGTGATTGAATACATTACTATTGAAGTGAATACGGATCATAATAATGAAAGCTGACCCAAAGATAAGATGTACACAATTATAGTATCAGCAAGCGTGCCCTCGTGATCTGCATCTTGAAAAATATAGTGACCTAATCCCACAGAATCTGAAGCCTAAAATAGCCGTGGGGTCAATATTTTTGCCTGTGTGTGTGATGGCGAACTGATACAATCAGGCAACAAAGAAATAGAACCACCATTAGGGATATATTGGTGGTTTAATCGAATTCAATGGTTGGTACTTGGTCCAATGAAGACAAAGCCTCCATTCGCAAATGAATCCTCTCTGACTCTTCTTCTCCCTTCCTTAAACTCACTTTGCTCCTCCTCCTCCTCCTCCTCCTTCTGCTATCCTATCTCTGTTTCTTTGTTATCTCTCTCGTAAATCCAGGTCACCGTCGATCTGACGCCCGAAAATGCAAAAGGGTAAGCTTTTTGGGTTGAAAGGGACGTTAACTTTGGTGGTTCTGGGCGTCGCGCTTGTGGTTCTGCCGCTGCTGCTGCCACCGTTACCTCCGCCGCCGATGATAGTGATGATGGTGGTGCTTCTTTTCATGATTTCGTTGGTGGTGAGGCTCGCCTTTTTCCGATCACCTTGCCCTGATGTGGTTAATCCTCCCATTTGATAAAGCTATTACCTTGCATGCACAAGATCATAAGTTACGAGTTTAATTTTGCTCTCTTCCATCTTTTTTCTTGTCCTTTCGATATTTCACAGGAGTTTCTGTTTTTTTAATTGTTCTTTGGGTAAGATTGTAAATAATGGTTTCAGTAATGCAGATTAGTCTCTTCTCTTCGATTATGTGCCAGAACAGATATTTAATTTCTCATGTGTGTGAAACCATTGAGATTGTGCAGTGGGATGTGGTAGAGTTGGTAACCAGAGCAATGTAGGTGAATTTATGAGAAGAAAACCTCCATTCGGTGTAGCGTGTCCGTGGTGGTTTAATCGAATTCAATGGTTGGTACTTGGTCCAATGAAGACAAAGCCTCCATTTGCAAATGAATCCTCTCTGACTCTTCTTCTCCCTTCCTTAAACTCACTTTGCTCCTCCTCCTCCTGCTATGCTATCTCTGTTTCTTTGTTATCTCTCTCGTAAATCCAGGCCACCGTCGATCTGACGCCCGAAAATGCAAAAGGGTAAGCTTTTTGGGTTGAAAGGGACGTTAACTATGGTGGTTTTTGGGATAGCAAATCAGGCAACCATTAAATGATAATACATGATCAAGAAAAATGAAATGCTAAATTCAGTAATTGCGTGGTCCTTCCTGACGGTCTGAATTGAATTCGATCAAAAAAAGTCTGAATTGAAAGTAATTGTCTGTGTTAGGGTCTATAGTAGATTGACGTGTTAGTAAGAGAAAAAACTAGCTGTAACATGGACCAGTAACAAGGCAAAAAAGTCAGAAGTAACCATAATGCTAAATTCTACATTTAATTAAAGGGAGTAGGTGCAAGGTGTAGCGTAGGCATCCTTTTTTTCCCCCTCAAAAAAAAGGGCTTTGCATTACTAATAGAAAACAGAGTACAGTGAAGCATTAGATACAATTAAAAGCACCACATCCAGAAACACAACATAACAGCGCTAACACAGACTAGCAGACTAGATAAGAAAAGGCCACTAACAGGCGCCAAAAAAACAATTAGCCAATCCCACTGTTGTGAAAACGCCGAGTAGGAACGTAGAAACGTCCATTTCTATGTTTTTCTGCTAGAAAACAAATAGAGATGGAGGTTTGGACGGATTTGGAGATGAAACGGTGGGAACGCCATTCAACTCGGTGAACTCGGTAAAGACGGCGAGTTTGCCGAGTTCACTTATTTAGCTTTTTTTTTTTAAAAAATGGAGCCCCAATTAAAATGCACAGAACCTGAGGGAATCCTAGGTGTGTCAGCCTCTTCACTGCTTCTTCTTCGCACAAGCACGACGGAGTCGACCACTCGAGTCTCGACCGCTGCTGCTTCTTCTTATTCTTCTATTCTTCTTCTTCTTCATTCCTGCTTCTTCTTCATCGTCGACCACTCGACCACTACTGCTTCTTCTTCACCGTTGCTGGAGGCTGGACACTGGACGGCTGGAGTGCTGCCTGAATCTGATCGTTAGTTTGTCATCCACTCACCCTCAGTCCCTCACTCAAAGTATGCCTATCCCTTATTCCCTTTCCTTTCCTTGTTCATTAATTTTTATTTTGGTTGCTGCTCTGCTCTGGTTTGTATTTTATATATGTATAATTGTATATTCATGTCCATGCTTCATGATTTAGTCTCATATTGTCATGTTATATATATATATATATATATATATATATATATATATATCGAATGTTATGTTGTCACTGGTAGTTTGGTACGTTAATTTCTTAGTCTGAATATTTGGTTGCTGAATTTGAATCTGTTTGCTTGTGTATTTGAATTTTCTGAAACTTGAAAGCCTTAAATAGTTAAATTGAGATAATTTGTTTGAATTTTGATTAAATATAGTTTGAAATCACATGGCTTTATTAAGTGGTGGTGATAGTAGTAGCACTCCGGCTTTTGCAATTGTAGGTAACAGTAACACTAGTATTAGTGTTGGTGTTAGGGGGAAGAGTAAAAATGCTCCTGGAAATATGTCAGACTTGCATGGAAGCATTGTGTTGCAATTCCGAGAACAAAAAAGCTTAAATGCAAGTATTGTCCCAAAGTAATGTCTGCTGGAGTTTTTCGTGTGAAGCACCATTTGGCAGGAACATCTAAAGATGTTGAACCATGTATATCGGTGCCTGAGAAAGTAAAAAAAGAGATGTTGAATCTTCTTGTTGTAGCACAATGAAAACCATCTCAAATATAAGAGGAAGCTGTAAGTGGTGCTAGTAGTTCTAGTGCCTCTGCCTCCAATATTTTTAAGAAAAGTAGATTATCTACTCCCGTAACCCTCAACACCATATTGAAGAAGAACTTGAGGGAGGAAGCACGTCTTGACATTTGCACTGCTATTTATAACAATGGAATTCCTTTCAATTTTGTGAATAGTGATGATTTTAAAAAGATGTGTGAATCAATTGCTAAGCATGAACCAGGTTTCAAGCCACCATCTTATCATGAGTGTAGAGTAAAATACTTGAAGCAAAAATATGATATGACAATGGAAGTTGTTGAAAAACATAAGGCTTTATGGAAGAAAACTGGATGCACAATAATGACTGATGGGTGGACAGATAAAAGAAGAAGAACAATAATCAATTTTTGTGTGAATAGCTCTATAGGAATTGTGTTTCTCAAGTCCATTAATACATCTCACATCACCAAAACTGCTGACAAGATTTTTCAAATGATTGATGAAGTGGTGGTGGAGGTTGGTGAAGAAAACGTTGTCCAAGTTGTTACGGACAATGCTGCAAATTATAAAGGTGCTGGGGCTTTGTTGATGGAGAAAAGAAAGAAAATATATTGGACACCTTGTGCTACTCACTGGATTGATTTGATGTTGGAAGATTTAGAGAAGAAAATACCCCTTCATAAAGACACAATTTTCAAGGGGAAAAAATTACGACTTATATCTATTCAAGAGCATCTCTCATTCCAATATTGTACAGCTTCACCAATGGCAAAGATTTGATTAGACCCGTCATGACTCGCTTTGCCACATCGTATTTGACTTTGAAATGCCTCCATGACAACAAAAATGCAGTGAAAAGAATGTTCTTGTCAGAAGAATGAAAGAAAACCAAATATGCAAAGTCAACAGATGGAAAGCTCATTGAAGATGTAGTGATGGACAAACACTTTTGGAAAAGGGTTGAGATTTGTTTGATAGGGGCACTTCCTTTGATTAAAGTTCTTAGGTTGGTTGATTCAAATGATGCAGCAATGGGCTCCACTTATGAGGCAATGGATCGTGCCAAGGAGAAAATTGAAGAGGATTTCAAAAAAAAACCTACATTGTAAGTTATCATTTAATTTATTTAATTCAGAGTTATAGACATTTTAACTCAAAATTAATTCAATTATTTTCTTTTCTTTTCTTTTTAGTTATCAACCTATTTGGGATATCATTTATGCAAAATGGGAGAGGCAACTCCATAGGCCTTTGCATGCTGCAGGCTACTACCTTAACCCAAAACAACATTATTCTCCTACATTTAAAGTTGATTACGAAGTAAAGGTTGGATTATATGATTGTATACAAAGGATGGTGGCGGATAAAGCTCTTCAAAGAATTATTGATGGTCAACTTGAGGAATTCAAGCATCGTAGAGGCCTTTTTGGGAGTACCTTTGCTATGGATAGAGTTGAAACCAAGAGTCCAGCAGCATGGTGGGAATTTTATGGTGATGGTGTTCCAGAACTCCAAAAATTCGCTATTTGTGTGCTTAGCTTGACATGTAGTTCCTCTGGGTGTGAGCGGAATTAGAGTGTTTTTGAGATGATATATTTTTAATATGAATTTCATTTCATTTCAAAAATATGATATTAGTTTAGTATTAAATTATTTTCTTGTATTTGTTTAGGTCCACACAAAAAAAAAAAAATCGTTTGAAGCAAGAGATAATGAATAATGTCGTTTTTGTGATGGCTAACTCAAGATTAGACAACACAAAACATAGAGTGTCTCTTCATATTGATTATAATTTTGATGACATTAAGTCGAATGATGAGTGGATTGTGGAACCAACATGTGAAGATATTTCAGAAGATGTTGGAGTTGGAGAAGATCAAGATCCCCATGGCTTAAAAGATCATGATCTGAATGAAGAATTGAGGAACTTAAATGATTTGGATATTTCTGAATTTCTTAGAGGGGGAGGGGATGAAGAAGATGATATTGACCTTGACTTTGACTCCGATGACTTAAATTAGAGATGTTGATCTATTTTATAATTTTATTGCCTTGGTGTTTTGATTTTAATATGTAATATGATGATTGAGTGTTTGGACTTAAATTTGTGATGACTTTAATGTATTGATGTGTTTTAGTTTTATATATGTTTATTGTAGTATGTAGTAAACTCTTACATTTCGTTTAAGTTTTCCGTTAATATGTTTTTTCTCACCCTTACCGTTTCAACGTAGACACTACGTTTTAACAACACTGGGCAATCCCCATTCCAAAACTAGCAGTGGAGAAGACATTCCCATTTGAATAACAAGCCTCTTGAAGATTCAAGGATAGAAGAGAAAGTAAGGAAAGTGATGGTTGATAAACCTAACAGACCGGACACACTTTCTTATAAGCATTTGTTGCGAGATGATCCGTAACTCTATTACCCCGACGAGGGATAAATGATAAGGAATACCCAACTTTGTTCGTAAAAAGCCTAATAATATCATGGAGAATACTTCTACATTGCCATTCGCCAGAAATAACAAATTTAGTTGAAATACAAGGCACTAGATTAAGACAATCATATTCAAAATCAACATTCTCATGTCCCAAATCAACTGCTAACATGAACATGAGTGCTAAGCGCTAAAGCTTCCATCAAAGGGTAGGCGTCCTTTGATGTCTATAATTTGTTTGCTCTGATTTAGAGATCAATCATCAAAGACACAAGGCAAGTGGCCTACGTGGCACAAACATGGCTCCTCCTATTTTAGTCCCTCCTATCTCCCTGCGTGCTTCTGTTTTTTTCCACTTATATATATATATATATATAACCTTTCCTTATTTATCTAGTTAATTCATATGACTGACATGCATTTCTGTATTTTAAAAAAAAATGTAATTTATGAGGCGGTTTCATAATATCGCAATAGCATCAGCATAGATTGTAGCTGGCATTGGCAACAGCCCTATTAACTGCAAACAGTACCTACATAAGTACATAACAGCTCATTTAAACGTGTCATACATATCTTGTGCATTTTGTTCCTCTTCTGCTTTCCCCTTTTCTAAATATAATATGCTACCATTAACATCGTGAATGGTAATAAGCAATATTAAGAGATTTGCCTTCCATTATTTTATCTGCCCGCGCGGGGGTTTTTGCCCCGTTCTTTAATTTTAAATTTAAGACATAATTTTAAATTTATGAATATTTTTCTCATTTATTTTTATTAATATTTTTTTAATAATAATCAAATATAAAAGGGAATTAGAGAATTAATAAAAATGATTGGGGTATTTTAGAAAATATATGTTATATTAACTAACTTTAATAATATGATTAAATTAGATAAATACGTTTTATTTTAAATATTCGACGGAGTATGTATTTAATTAGTTACACATATGATTGTTATAAGCAAGATTCATCAACTAACAACACAAAGTTGAAACTTTTGATTGAATTGATATCAAGTACCTGAACTTGACCTCAACAGCCAGTCAGGAAGAGCCTAGAGTAACAATTTATGGTTTTGCTACAGATAATTGTCTCAAAGAAAAATAATATGCCCTTAATTTATTTTAGTGATTAATGTTTTCTAGATTTTTGAAAAAAGACAAGGGTGTGTTTTTTTTTTACTGGGCCCCGGGGCATGGATCAAGTATACAATTTTTGACGGCGACTTTGATTTTGAAACCACAGACCAATATACAACATAGTCAACGCTAAATCTTGGAATGTAGATTTGTTGGAAAGGTTAGTGGTAAACTTATTTATAAATAATCAAATGTGTAGGCTTTAATTAATAACTAAAATTAGAAAGGTTTAAATGTAAGAAAAATGTGGATTAATTGAGAGATGAGCGAGTTAATTAATTTAATATATTTATTAGAAATAGGGGCAAATACACTTAATAAACTTTTTGGGCCGAAAAGGTTGAGAATAGAAGAAAGAAGGTTCAATTTGGATTAAGACTAGAGATTTTTTCCATCTCATGACGTTCTCATGCTAAAATGTGTGGGTTGACTCGTCAGCAGGTTTGATTAATGACGTCTTAACTTAATTACCAATTCATCCTAATTAAGCAATCATTACGTCAGCGTTATTTTGTAATTTGGTTTCATATCAGTTTGTTTGATCATTTAAATTTGAATACTAAAATTTTGTCCTGACTTGTTTTTGAATTATTTTAAATTTTAAATTTCTCTTTATAAGATTGGCAATATCAAATCCAGTATGATGGATTTATAATTCTCTTTATGCTTTTTAAAAATATCTTTCATATGACAAAGTGGACCATGGCAAAAATATAATAATATAACTCATCTTTTGTACTCTCCACCGTCTTACTTCTCCCCAACACTACTTTTAATAATATCGCGTGTCTTATCTTTAATATAAGATTTTTTTTACTTAATTTGATAATATTAAAAAAAGTTAGTTAAATTAATTAATATGATATCTATTGTCTATAACACCCTGGTCATCTCTCTTAATTCTCTTCTTCTTTTTTTTTCTTTTTGATTATTGTTGAGGAAGCATTAATGAAGGTAAATTAGAAAGGTATTGACAAATATGAAAATCATGTATTATATTTAAAATCAAAATTAACTCCTAAAATATATCTTATATTTAGAATCGAAGGGAGTTTATTGTAAATCTTTTATTACCTACATAAGCAATTTAACGAGTAGAACATAGGTTTTTTAAATTTAAATGTTACTGGATTGATATAAATATGGCGTGTTTATCTTTTACTTCTCATGTCCTTAATATAAAACATATTTGAGGAGTTCGATCTTGGTCATAAATATAAAAAATAATTTTTATATTTATTCATCTTTTTTCTAATTTACCTATATTAGTGCTCTCTCGACAATAATAAAAAATGAGGGGAAATGAGAGAATTGTGAAAGATGATCATGATGTTTTAGAAAATACATTTTATATTAACAAATTTAATTAACTTTCTTAAACTTATCAAAATAGGTTGAAAGAGTATTTTAATATTACAGGGAGTTCAATGAGCAACTCATTTAACTCGCAGAGTATCAGAATTGTTTTTTTTTTAAAAAAAAAATGAAAAGCAGTGTAGTATCGACTTAAATGAACATGATTTTTTTTCGCAGAGTTAAATGAACAAGATTCATTTGATGGACAATTCAAAAGTAATACTCAACTCAATCTACCACGAGTTAAATGGGGAATTCAACGTATTTTGACGTCTCTACCATTATTTTACTATGGTTAAATTCACGAGTTATTCTTTGAATTTAGTGTTTTCACACTTTTAGTTTATAAAATTTAGTTGGGTCACTCGTAAACTTGTGATAGTTATAAACTTAGTTAAATTCACAGGTTTATATACCGAACTTACCGTTTTAAAATTTTCGACTTACAAAACCGTGTTAAATTCGTGTTAACTTCTTCAATTTGATGATACTTAGTGACTTTAAATATAAATTTTATAGAATTTTCTTTATTAAATATGATAAGTTATGAATGTTGATAGATTTTATTTTAATTATTTGAGTTTAAGAAATATTTAAATCAAATTGTTGTTATTTTTTATATTTAATTATACATTATTAATATCAATTTAATAGTAAAAGTAAACTCTTATAAGTTTACGATTTAAATTCACGATATGAGTCTACCTCACTGTCACAAATTTGATTAAATTCACGAATTATTGACAACCTTAGACTCTAGTAGAGGAATAGTGATTTTATCAAATTAAGCTGTGTGAGTAAAGGATCTTAAAGTTGTCACGGATTGTTACTTAGAAAAAAGTCGTCACAAAAAGCTTCTTATGTTTGAAATGAAAAACCCTATTGAATGACTGTGGTCGGCAGCATTTAACATAAAGCTAAATAGTGAATTATTTGAAAAATGCTAGGATAATGGGAATGATGAATATAATCAGTGGTGGAACAGAAAATATTTTTAGCTCAGGATAAAAAATAAATATATTAAACTATTTACTAAATATAAATAAACAATAACCGATAATTATAAATCAAAACAAGATGTAAGATGATACTTATATTTTTAATAGGTATCTCAAACAAGAGTTTTACTTTCCTCTTATAGCTCAACGAATAATGAACCAAACATTATCCTAAAGATATCACAAACACAATCATAATAATTATATGTATAATGAAATATAATAAAATTAACACTTAAATGCGTATTCCACTTACCTCAAAACAAAATAATTGGAGAAAATAAAACAAATCTAATATGAACCCAAAAAATATTTTTTAAAAAAAACATAAAGATCTGATTCAATTTCAACCAGGCAAATAACCTATTATAATCTATTTTAATTTTTAAAAGAGAAATATATTATAAAATCATAAGATAATCAAATAATAAATCCAAACCGATTAAAATTAGCCATTAATTATCTTTTACATATATATAAGCATTTAATGTCAAAACTCAAGACTCTCCCAAAATCACAACCCTAAAATTTTTACTAATCAGTACAATATTACCTTTGTTAGAAAGAGTAAAACACGTAGAATAAAATAATTAGTTGGGGCCAAATTATTTGCCAAAATTAAATATTATATATATATACACTTATAAATATATAAGATAAGAAAAGACCAGCTGGGACTTTAACATAGTTCCCCCATTGAATATAATAAAATAAAAAGCACAAAAGTCGACGAACTAATCTTATATACTATTATGCCTCATTTTAATACCACTTTGGTTCTATTTATTATTTTACTTTGAATTTTTTATTTATTCTTATCATAAATCTACTTTGAAAATAATAAATGAGAATGTTAAGATTTTACTTATATATATATATACATATATATGAAAATTAGGTAATTTAATCTTATAAATAAGACCATGATAATATATAAAAGTTCAGCCTTAATGCTAGGGGACTTAATTCCGGCCGTTATAAATAGAACAAAGCATACATAAAGAAAGTGTCTATTTTACAGGCAAGGCAAGTGTATACCTTATGTGCACATTTGGGCTCATATGTATATCCCTCGGGTCCTAAAACATATTTTGAGATTGAGTTGATGTTCATTTTAGATATAAGACCTATTTTTTAAGATCTTTCTAATTTATTTTTACTGATGTTTTCTCAATAATAATTAAGAAAAAGAAGGAATTAAAGAAGAAGAGTAGGGTATTTTAAAAAATATATGTTATATTAACTAACTTCTTTAATTTAATAAAATTATATAAATATATCTTATATTAAAAATCAAGGGAATTCTTTTTGATATTATTATCAGCTCATATGTATATTTTTATGTTTAGGATGATAACATTATTAAGCAATTTTAGGATAGTAACCGTCATGATATCATAGTTTGAAAGGAAAAAAAATATTGACCAGACAAAAAAGTGGAAAAATGGAAAAGAAATTCATCAAGTGATTAGAGGGTTTAGGAGCAAAAATATACATGTGATTTATCCTTGAGAACACCCAACACCATATGCTTTTTTTGGGAGTAAAAATACACATGTGGTTACATTTTAGGAGCAAAAATCACACCATCGTTAAAATCTAACTTAACGGTGCATTTGCAATAGAAAATGTCATATTTACAACAACATTTAAACACCTGGATTTTGCGTCCAGATCCTCTCATTTTCTCTCCCCTCCCCATCCCTCCCAGGCGCATCTCGACCGTCCATTCCGTGATCCAACGGCCGAGATTAAAAAAAAACAAAATTTTTGTTTTTTGTCTTTTTCGAAAAAGACAAAAAACAAAAATTTTGTTTTTTAATCTCGGCCATTGGATCACGGAATGGACGACCGAGATCGGACTGTGAGGGATGGGGAGAAAAAAAGGAAAGGAGAGGATCTGGTTTCTTGGATTTTGAACATATAAAGGTCATTTACAAAAAAAAAAAAAAAAGCTATATTTATAACATGAAGTGTTGTATTTACAACAAAATTTAAAATCTGGCCATATTTACAACAGAAAATGTCATATTTACAACAACATTTAAACACTTAGATTTTGAACATAAAAAAATCATTTACAATAGAAAAAAGCTAGATTTACAATAGGAAGTGTTGTATTTATAACAAAATTTAAAATCTGGTCATTTACAATAGAAAAAACCATATTTACAACAGGCTATATTTTAATCGTGGTGTGACTTTTGCTCCTAAAATGTAACCACATGTGTATTTTTACTCTAAAAAAAAATATATGGTGCTGAACACTTCTGAGGATAAAGCACATATGTATTTTTACTTCTAAACCCTCGATTAAAAAGGCAAAGAGTCTAACATATTAAACCAGAAGTTGGCAAGAAAATAACATAACAAACCAGCCAAAAAAAAGTACAAAACACAAAGGAGCACGCAAAGTATCGACCTGAACGAGGAAAATGTAGAACGTAAATGAGGTTGGGTCTACATTCAATGTGCGAAAAAGATTAAATGAATCTTTTTTTTCTCTATAAAGTACTGAGTGGGTAAGTTACAAATAAAACGACCACATGTATTAATTTTCCAGGATGGGGAACTGAATTTTGGAAGAGAAGTGCGCGTAAATTACAGAAACAACCCTGATGAATTTGATAAAGGACTCGAAAAAATTAACCATACGGTGTAGCGTGTCCGTGGTGGTTTAATCGAATTCAATGGTTGGTACTTGGTCCAATGAAGACAAAGCATCCATTCGCAAATGAATCCTCTCTGACTCTTCTTCTCCCTTCCTTAAACTCACTTTGCTCCTCCTCCTCCTCCTGCTATGCTATCTCTGTTTCTTTGTTATCTCTCTCGTAAATCCAGGCCACCGTCGATCTGACGCCCGAAAATGCAAAAGGGTAAGCTTTTTGGGTTGAAAGGGACGTTAACTTTGGTAGTTCTGGGCGTCGCACTGGTGGTTCTGCCGCTGCTGCTGCCACCGTTACCTCCGCCGCCGATGATACTGATGGTGGTGCCTCTTTTCATGATCTCGTTGCTGGTGAGACTCGCCCTTTTCCGATCACCTTGCCCTGATGTGGTTAATCCTCCCATTTGATAAAGCTATTACCTTGCATGCACAAGATCATAAGTTACGAGTTTAATTTTGCTCTCTTCCATATTTTTTCTTGTCCTTTCGATATTTCACAGGAGTTTCCGTTTTTTCAATTGTTCCTTGGGTAAGATTGTAAATAATGGTTTCAGTAATGCAGATTAGTCTCTTCTCTTCGATTATGTGCCAGAACAGATATTTAATTTCTCATGTGTGTGAAACCATTGAGATTGTGCAGTGGGATGTGGTAGAGTTGGTAACCAGAGCAATGTAGGTGAATTTATGAGAAGAAAACCTGTTCGTGTAGCAAATTCCACGATCAGAATAATCGTTTTTGGTGATAAAGTTCATATTTTTAATTGCGGAGCTAAAGGAACTACTGCATTTTTTTTTTAAAAAAAAAGCGTAAGATCGCAGCAAAACGAAGAGAACACATGTAGGAAGGAGGAGTTTGGAGAGTACGGTTATGTATGAAAAATTTGAATAAACAACAAAGCGTGAGAATACGAGGAGGTACTGTACGAGGGAAACGAAGAGAGTAAGGAAACAGACTGACTTTGGGTTTTCCGATATTGAATTTTGTGGGTGAGTGTGTGTTTGGGAGGAGTACTGTACTTGTTCCAACCTATATATAAAATAAGTTGTTTTTAGAAGAATGACTTTATAAGTTATTTAGAAAATAATTAATGATTGTTTATAAAATTTTGTCCAAGTAGTTAATGGTTAAATGTAAATCTTTTATATTAAAAAATTTAAATTTAAAATTATATTTAATGAGTTAACAAGTAGGTGATGAATTAATTAAAGTGTGTTAGACGATGGAGATGGAGCGGGCGAGAAGTGTGTTGGGAGAGGAGATTTTCAACGCCGACAAAAGGACAGGTCGAGGGAACAAGTAACAGTAGGATGCCTTGTTTTTTTTTCCAAGGAAAGGAAGAAGCGAGAGGAGAGAAAAGCAAAGAAAATGGCGAACCGTGGGCGACATATAAGCCAAAAGTAGTAAACAGGTAGGGAAGGTTCATCTGTATCTCTTTCTACGATTTCTGTGTCATTATAAAATCCCACCAATTCCGGCCATTTTTGGCCTACTCCTCCTTCAAACCATTATTAACTGCTCAAATATCCAACACAAGTACAACACCCCCCCAAATTCTATTTTTTAATACCTCCAATCTAAATTCTAATAACACATTGTGATTTTTCCTCCTGACACATATATCTTCTCTAAGACTCAAATTTAAAGCTTAGAAGGGTTTTACATCATTAGACCAATCCTATATTGATAGGCTACAGGTTTCTCTCTATGTCAACTTAATTTACAATTGAGAGCAAGTGATTGCTGTCACACCTTTCCATTTTTCACGTTTTGAAAAAGGCAGAGAGTAGTAGGTGGGACTGTGAGCCTTCAAATCTTGCAAGTGAAGTGACAAAGCGCATTGGACCTCCAAGCGGCTACCTTGTCTTGTTTTCTTCGTAGCATTTGGATTTTCCTTCTCATGAAACATCCTACCAACACCAATTAAATTCTATATATTGTACACTAATTCCCAATTCTCAAGTCTTTTGTTTTGTTCTCCTCTCTTGCCACGACGCTTCCTCCCTCCTTCGCATCTTAGGCTCCTCAAACATTACATATTTACATTACACGCCTGTTGTTAACTTGATGAGGTAACGGAATTAAGAAGCCCACCTCCTTTATGTACCCACGACCAAGGGGGCTTTTTTGTTTTTTTCATCTCTTCAGTATCAAAAAAAACAGCTACACCCTATTTGACACAACTTTCAGTTTTAACAATTTTACCAACAGGGATTGAATCTAACGGAAATGGTTAATTCCTTCAAACATGATGAACCAATGTTCGAATCCCCACCAGGAAGAGTTCCTACATTTAGTGCCTGTTATTGCCTCCAATACCTGTGAAAAGAGGGGGGGGGGGGGGGGGGGGGGAACAATTTTAACACCATACAGCAATCACTAACCATGATTTCACCCCCCCTTTTTTTCTGCCCAGTTCTTCGTACATGATCATTAGCGATTTTTTACAGATATAATTAACTCTTGAATTTCTAAATTTTAAAAAATGAAAATACTGCTAACATATTACTTTTTTAGAAAATAACTCCTTCAAAAGCTATAAATCAGTTTGAAAATAGCAATGTTCCTTCATGACACGTACGGAGACCCATTTTAATGTCGGGTTATAACGTCTCATTATTGTTGTTTCCTGAGGCAACTTATTGTTTGCCCAAACTTTTGCGTGAGAATCAGCAAACACTTCTCGAAACTCGGAAGGCAGGAAATAGACGAAAAATTCTGTTTCTCGTTATGCACCCGGAACAATTTCGCAGGCTTAACTATATGAAAATAAAAATAGCGCCAAACAGTACAAGTACAGAATAAACCGCAGCTCAATGGAAATATCTGAACTTGATCAGTCAAATGAGAGAAGAGATGGTTGGTAAAGAAACAATCCATTAATTTATTATTATGGCGGTCCAAGAAAGAGGAAAAATAATTTCAATCGGGTGCCTTTTATTTACATTTACTTGTACAAGCGCCTTCTGTACAAATGCAGAGTGAGAATGGGGCAACTTCAACTGCAACCAAATGTGACGTAGCTCTTAAGGCTTTGTGGGATAAATTAATGAATCCCATGAATGGGGCTTGGAATTTGTTCTCTCCATCTGTGCTGGTGGGGACACGTAGGCAATTCCTGCACTGTGGCTCCGTATGATGGAGGTGAGGTGGGTGACTGGACTCAAAGGATTCCTAAGCAGACTGCAAAGTGACCTGCTCAGCAGCTGTTGAGTCATACTTGGCATTAGCTTCTGGTGTGTCTTCTTCACTTGGTGGAACCAGCTGCCAAAATAATGGCAAGTACTTGTCCCATTCTTTCAGAATAGCCGCTCCCTTGCTACTCCCAGTTTTTTCCTTCACACACACCCACACGCACTTGAATTAGTCTCCACAACTATGCTCACAATGACACAACATTGGTCTCTCTTTTTTTAAAAGAATAAATAAATAAATTCAGTTGCCTAATTGTTTTTCAACATGCAAAGGTTTCATGCAGCAGTAGATATGGGCCTTACAACATGGGCTTCAATAAGGGTCTTCAGCTGCATCTGCCCTACAGGCGCTGATACCCGTTGGATTTTCACAATTTCTCTGTTTATCTGTCAGCATTTGTACACATAAATTATCATAAAGATTAAACAACATAAGCATATTTATTTGTTTCAATGCAACAAAAATAAGGGCTTCACTGTTTTTTTTTTTCACATCTTCCCGTTTGACTTGTAATTGTACTTTCTTTGAGATGGGAAGGGATAGTAGAGGGTATGGAAATATTTCGTTGGATGGGAGGAATATGAAATGGCCAGTGACATGTACACTTGGGATCATCCCGATGACCGAAGTCCAGTAGGCAGAGCAGAGATGAACAGGCTACTGGCTACTGCAATAAGCCGTATTCAGAAGTTGCTTTGAAATGTGCAGTACCCCGCAGGAAAAAGGGTGAATACTTTATTTTTCGCTCCCAATGTTTGGAACGGTTGCAACAATATGGTCTCCGGTGGAATAATCCCAAGTTTTTTACATATTCAAGGGCTGACATTAATCCCAACTTAGCTTGGTGGGTGGAGGCCCCACACTTGAACTAACGTAAATCCTTGGATGTAGTTCAAGCATTAACACTCGATGAGTATAAATTATACAAAGATTCCCAAAGCAGCAAGGGGTTCCAGATCCACCAAATCAGGACAAAGATTTGCAGTGACAAAGTCCATCAGATGAACATGGCTACTGAAAAATGGGAGAGAGACAGTGAAAATGGGTTTTAGGCACAAACCTTGGGTATGAGAGTATTGTCCTCATCAAGAATGTAAGCCAACCCTCCAGTCATTCCAGCAGCCACATTTCTACCCACTCTGCCAAGGAGTTGATACACGCAGCAAATTCAGGTCAATTCATCTAATTCACTAATCACTAAAAGGAAAGAGGAAGGGGTTGGGTAAACAAGAGTAAGTTTAGATGATGAAACATTACTCACTTTCCAAGTATAACCACACAACCACCAGTCATGTACTCGCAACAATGGTCCCCTGTGCCTTCAACTACAGCTTCAGCAAGTGAGTTTCTCACAGCAAATCGCTCCCCAGCTTTCCCTCTAAGAAAGACCTGTCCACCTGTCGCTCCATACAAGCAAGTATTCCCCACAATAGTTGCATCCTCAGGTTCAAACCCTGTTTTCTCAACTGGCGTGACAACCAACTCACCTCCAGCCATTCCCTGGTAACAATAGCACATAAATACACCTCACGTACTCAGTACTTCAGCACTAAAACTGGCAAATCAAAACCACATATTTAAGTTATTAGCCTATGTTCAAAAGAATAAGTTAATAGAGTTACCTTCCCCACATAATCGTTAGCCTCTCCCACCAGGCGAATGTTCATCCCAGGGGTCAAAAAGCATGCAAATGACTGGCCAGCACTTCCTGTAAATCTGGAATCATAGAAAAAAATTATATCTTATTTAATTTCCATATAATAAAGCATGATATCAACTTTAGAATAGCAGAGGGCATCTTACGTTATGTTCAACTGTCCAGCAAAACCAGCGTCACCATACTTCTTAGCAATAACACCAGCTATACGCCCACATACAGCACGATCAATGTTAAATATTTTCACAGTTTTATTGACAACTTTTTCATTCTCAATAGCACCTGCAATCTGCATGACCAAAAAATAAATAAATAAATAAAATTATTACCTTATTTATCACACATAAAAATACTCCTCATATTGTTTCATGCTTCGATGAAAGACAACAATCAACTTGAACATAAGGGGGAATTGGTGCTTTTATCCCTGTTAAATAAGAGGCTTCTCAGCCTGGGAGTAGGCAATGGGGATAAGGGAGCGAACAGGGATTGATCCTTGACATTAAGTTCATTTGATCTCAGTGACTGAGGTTGAGGCTGTGTGAGCTATTAATGAATGGGCACAGAATAGCCTCTTTATTCGCCATTTAGGAGGATAGGGACGAGATTCACTTAAGAAGATATTGCTCAGTCAATATTATTCAAGCATTAAATAAAATAAACAAATAAGATGGTCTATAAAAAAAATGCAACTGCAGGGGCTCTGTCAATAATAAAACTGAGTTAGACCTTTAGTTGATTAAAAGGCTACCTCTGGGTCTGCTAACAAAGCATCATCCAAAACCAGACCATTGGTATGAGATTCCTGACTCCTAATTGCCGTACTGCTCCATTTTGGCAACCCAACGCTCTGAAAATGAAGGGTTCGTTACAAATAAGCAAGAAAAGTAGGCATATATTGGGACCCAGAAAGGCAATGACCAAAAAGCAAAGCATTTTCTAATACCAAAAGCCAATTTAAGAAATATACAACACATACTGAGAGAATATAACCGAGATCTATATGCTGAGTTTTGACTAGAGATATGTCTCGTGGTTGCAATAAGTCTGTCCGACCAATTACATCATCTAACTTCTCATAACCCAGCTGTGCCAATATGCCTCTTACCTAACCAGAGTAGCAACCGCAATTATTTAATAATGAGAAGCAACTACTTAAGCCAAACTACATTAACAAGATATCAATAAGGACAAATTCTAACATAATACATCAAGATAAATCTGAAAGAAGTAAACAGAAGGCACACAATACCTCCTCAGCAACATACAAAAAGTAGTTGACAAGATCACCTGGCACACCAGGAAAGCGTGCACGCAGTTCTTCCCTCTACAGTGCAATCAATTTGAAATTTAGAACAATGAAATGTATACATGGTGTTATTAAGAAAATGGCAATTATACAACAAAATACAGCATTAAGAGAAGACTTCTATAGACCTGACTCGCAACACCAACTGGACAATTATTGGTGTGGCAAATGCGGGCCATTACACATCCAGTAGCAATCATGGCCACTGAACCAAAGCCATATTCATCAGCACCCATTGCTGCAGCCATCATCACATCAACTCCACTTCTAAAGCCACCATCAACTCTGAGGATGACCCTTTCTCTAAGTCCATTTTCAATGAGTGTCTGAAAGGAAAATTGCCAATAAATAACACCCATATTTTCACTTAAATGTCAAGAATAAACTGCAACAATAGAATTTCATAGTTCAAATTGTAACCTGGTGAGTTTCCGTAAGCCCAAGTTCCCAAGGACCTCCAGCATGCTTGATAGAACTTATTGGGCTTGCTCCAGTTCCACCATCATGCCCTGAAATCTGAGAAGCAATAACAAGATTTAAGTGTTCTACTCAAAAGAGAACTAAAATTTAAAAAAACAAAACAATTTTTCTGTTCTATGGAACAATCATTAATTTCTTTTTCATAAATAAAGAGCTATTTCATTAAAGAGGAACAGCGAATACATAATGGATGAGATCATGAGAGGCTACTTTAGCCCAGACCATCCAAGTCATTTGAACATCAAATGCCATATTACCCCAGATGTATAATGTACGACAGATCAGAGTTAATACCTGTATAATGTCAGCATTACCCTTTGCAACTCCAGATGCAACAGTGCCAATTCCAGCTTCAGCCACCAGTTTTACTGAGACCTTAGCCTTAGGGTTCACCTGTTCAACCAGAAAACCATGAAGATCTTTCTCCAGAAACTGGATTTGATTAAAAATAAAAGGAGCAGATACAAAATGCTGAGTCACCTGATGGAGATCATAGATCAATTGAGCAAGATCCTCAATGGAATAGATGTCATGATGAGGAGGTGGAGATATAAGAGGAACCCCGGGTTTAGAGTTTCTCAACCTTGCAATATACATACTAACTTTTTTTCCAGGCAACTGTCCTCCTTCACCAGGCTTTGCACCTTGTGCAATTTTAATTTCTAATTGATCAGCATTTGCCAAGAATGTTGGGGTGACACCAAACCTCCCTGAAGCAACCTGAAGACAATGCAAGATATTCTTTTTTAAAAGTAATTCTGACAGTATATGCATAACTGATTGAACAGGTGGCGCCATAAAGATTAGGAACTCAATCAGTTATTCTGAGTTTATCACAGAATGAATATTAATTAGTCTATAAATTTTGATCCTCAATCCATTCTCAGCTGATAGAGGCACATGTTTATGAACAGAAAAATACAAACATACAGGTAGGCACCATGTATGATATGATCTACTACTAAGGTACCGTTTGGAAACCTTAGAAATTACGTAAGTCGAGACAAAACTCCTCTCACATACTTACCTCGTTTTGCGCAAAACCTAGGTTTTGGAAGGTTTCCAAACGGGTACTAAGTAAAAAACACTTCTTTTTAGAGATTCCATGGGGCCATGGACTCCTAGGTGGTGCCCAATGCCCAGGTAGAGCCTTGGAATATCTTTGAGCTTATAGTGAAACAAAGAGAGCACAAACTTTGCTCTCTATTTCCATGGGGGTATGAACTCCTAGGCGGTGCCCAGCTAAGTAGCACGGACACGGTGATTTTGAGCCCAAGAACGGATCCGACACGCGATTGCAGACGACACGCGAATTCCAGTGATATTCACGAATTAAGGTGGTCAACGAGTCAAATGGCAGTGTTGTAAATAATTTCAAAAACTGAAGGGGTTTTGGAGCAGTGCTTTTTGGCCCTAATCGACTATAACCAGCACTCCAGCAGCTTCCATTCTCCCAAATCGAAGCTCTGGGTGAAATCGTCTGTGACTCTCCCATATTATATTTGTGCTGCTTTTGAATAGGTTGGGTAGAATTTGAGCAAAAAAATAGGTTGGGTAGAATGAAACTGAAATATATTTCTGCTCTGGAGTCTCGGTTTAAGCTTCTTGTAGTAAATTGCAGTAACATTTTATCATAAAGAACATCCTCCCAATTTCAGTTTAATATGCTCCCATTCTCCCAATTTTTATCTCATAACATGAAGATGATAATATATTTCAGTAAACAGGGAAACAAAATAATATGTTCCAACTCTTCTTATATTAAAAATATTATTTAATACTAAGATGTGTCGGAACGTGTCGAAATATTAGTATTTTTGAAATAACGTGTCGACATCACGTATCGGTAACGTGTCGAAAATGCCGTGTCAGTGTCGGTGCTACTTAGGTGCCCAGGTAGAGCCTAGGTTTTTCTATAAAATCTATTGAAAAGAAAATTCTTGTGAAGATTTTGGATAGCAAACTAAACAATGATATTTGGTGTTCATAACCATAGTAATTATTAATTAATATTAATTGGCATGCTTCTTTTTTATCAAATATAAATAATTATGTTCATGACAGCTGCAAAATACATAACTCTGTTCACCAATAAATTGGATCAACTTATTCAGACCCGTTTTTGCTCACTTAGAGTCATGATTATCTTATAGTGCATATTTGCCGCCATGCAGGATACTGTTGCTAAGTTGGCACAAGTCCCATACCAGTGAATCAAAATTGGACTGCCAAATAAATTAGATTATATCAGTCCTGATATTATCCATATGGATCTATTCACTGCCTCCATCCTTTGAAAATTTCTGGAAAATTTTGTGCTATAAGTAATATTAACATAGTAGTAAGAATAAATTAAGTTATGCAATTGAAATATCCCATCTCCTTTAAGTTTTTCCAACATACTGCAGTAACTAGCACCACTTACTACATGCAGTACATGAACATAGCAAAAGCAAGTATCGAGTATGTAATTATAACTTTTGACCGCAAATTCAATATAAAACGTCAGGGCAATAACCTGTTTGATAGCACTAGTAGCTGTATCACCATTTTGAAGACCTTTCAGATGTGGTAGAGTTGGAGAATAACCATCAACAACATCCGTAAGAGGCTTCCAGCGAATGGGGTCCTGAATGCATTACACAATATATATCATCACTTTTTGGGCATATAACATCATTGGTTCCATAACAGAAGGGCACGTGAATTTAAGGCAAATAAAGGATTTGTTTAGAAATGATTGTGAGCACAATTAATATAACCTGTCTTATAGTGGAAATAGAATTGTTTTACCTCACCACCTTCCCCTGAATTTGATTTTCCACCTAATCTGTTCATTGCAATTGCAATTGCTTCATGGGTTTCTCTTGAAATAGCTCCAAGTGACATCCCACCAGTGCAAAAACGTTGAACAATTGATGAAGCAGGTTCAACCCTTCCAACAGGTATTGGAGCCCGATCACCTTTGAATTCAAGAAGATCACGAAGAACCTGCAACGGACTCCAGCAAATATCAATTAATTCGAAATGATCACGGTTAAAAGAAATTTCAAATCTAAGGAATTTCAATTTGAATCTTCTAATTTTATTCCAAAATAGGTTGCAAAATATAGAGGAAGTATGCCACAGAAAATCAGCTACTTAATCCTCAACATCAAAGGGAATAAAAGCCACAGAAGAATGAGCCAATCAACTTTAACTAAAAGTAAATAAACATCCAACAAAAAGCCTCATTAAAACAGAAAACAAAAAAAAAAAACAAAAAAACAAAGAACTCTTTACTTTAGTGCATAATAAACTTCCTAGTTTACCCAGTAATCTCATCCCATCATTTCAAGGAATTTTGATGGGCACCTAATTGAGGTGGAGAGCTTCCTCCTGAAAACTAGCTATTAACGTGGGAGAGTCAATTCCCCTAAAGTAGCTCCAAGCATATCATATTATTCAATGCAGGACAAAGGCATCTCATACTACCTTAGCCTGATAGTGATCCTCGTATCGTTTAATTTACTCCAGGAAAGATTAAATTCCCAAACAGGTACCTTATCATAGCCTTAGATTCCAACAAAAATGAAGTCAAAAAAGTAAAATTTTCAACTCACATTAACAGGCCGATTGGCTAAATGCTGCTGGTAGACTGAAAAGGCACTTTGACTTTTTTGACGAACAGCTTTGTGGAGCAACTTTGACATCTCTGGATTATTTGCATGATACTCCCCTTTGAAAAAGAGAAATAAAGACTGTTAGAAACTTTCATCTACGAAGAAATATTGACAGGAAGGACCTTCATAGAATCTTGAAAAATGCACACAAATCAGAGCAAATCATACCTCCAGGTCTAAACTGTATAAACCCAAAGTTCTCTAGCCTTTTAGCTGTATCTTCAGAAAATGCCTTCACCCAGAAAGACAATGTCTCCCTTGCCAGCTGCACAAATAGGAAGTGAGAAGGAAGTTTCATTCATAAGTGTCATAAAGCAAATTCGGTGCATGCACGCATTCAAATTCTGCCCATAGATTAAAACATTGAAACATTCTATGATAGCTGCAGTAATGCAGCATAGTGAACAAGAGGTTCAGTAGGTTTGTTTTGCTTCCAATAAAGCAGCAACTAAAGCTCTTGGCGCCCCCTGGACAGATTTAGAGAGCAGAGACCCAGAAGTTGTGAATTAAAGAATATGGCACTTGAGAGGGGTTGGTGCCTAGGTGTTCAGCCCAAGAAGTAGAGATTGAGAGGGCAAAATATTGAGGATGCTACTTTTAGTAAGTAGGTCAAAGTCAACAACTTCTAGAAGTTCCCATTGCGTTAGGCGTGGCTGTGGAGGGAAGCTACAATAAAGTTGAGATAGCTGCTCATAGGGACCAGGTTAAAGAATTTTTGGATTTGTGCTTCTCCTGAGGACGCATTCAAAAGAAGCACTAGTTGCTTAGGTAGGTATTGTCTGTAATAAGCCACAGGTTTTATTAGTTTTTAACTTGAGGTAGAGTTTTAAAAAGTATTACTAATGATTCAGAAAAATCCTATAAGTCAAAAGAGATTTAAGGATTTAGGAAACTCTAGTAGAATATAAAAGAAGTTACTAGTAAAAGGATGACGGGTCAATTCTATGTACAAACCAATGGACCTTAAATACCATGTTTTGTCTGGTTTCTTCATTCTCTTTTGGATTTCCGCCATTTCAATCTTCGTAGAAATATGAATGGATACCTTAGGAAAATCAGTAAAAAATAATCCAAGACTTATCAAAATACAAATAATGTTATGGGATGCATGGAAAGGGTGCCAGGTAATAAATTTTTAAATTTAAGGTGTGCAATTTTTTGGTAGAATTCAGTGTGCATTATATTTCCACAAGAGTGAAGATGAGCCTTGACGCAGTAGTAAGGTTGTTGCCATGTAACCTAGAGGTCATGGGTTCAAATCCAGGAAACAACCTCTCCGCTTGCTGAGGTAAGGTTGCGTACATCTATTCTCCCCTAAACCCCACCTGGTGGGAGCCTTGTGTACTGGGCTGCCCTTTTATATATATATACATACAGACACACATATATCCACAAGAGCAGTGCTTATCTCACTAGCAACACATTGTGATAATTCAAATTTTTCTATGGGATTCAGTACTGTATTCTAACTCACCTCATCAAAAGTTAATCCACCAATTTTTGATACGCTTCCTCTAAATGCAAGATCAACAACTTCCTTTCCTAATCCATAGATTTCAAATATCTGTGCGCCACAGTAACTACATAAAAGGAAGTTAATAATTAATGAAAGCATAACACCTTTAAGAAAAGAAAATAGAAAGAAAAATACAAATATACAAGAAACCATGGAATAATTAGAAGATAATCATATAATACTCCCAGGTATTAGTGGTTCTTTATAACTGAATCTTTTATATTAAATCATAAAACAACATATACCTGGAAAGTAATGAGATGCCCATTTTGGAAAGAATTTTAAGAAGACCAGATTTAA
Organism: Acacia crassicarpa; assembly: GCA_034222035.1. Classification (NCBI taxonomy): domain Eukaryota; kingdom Viridiplantae; phylum Streptophyta; class Magnoliopsida; order Fabales; family Fabaceae; genus Acacia; species Acacia crassicarpa. The sequence goes on along the minus strand of JAWXYG010000002.1, from coordinate 62,425,236 downwards.
CAGCCTGAAAACCAGATAAAATGATCATTAATAAACAAGAACTATGAATATCAAGCAGTGTTCTTCCAATTCCCTGAAGCATATTGCTTAGCAGAAGAGAGTGTACATAAACATCATGCGAGAGATGTATGTAACCACCAGTAAACATGTATGCGCATGCAAAAATATATAAAAAAGGCTAAAATAAATTTTTTTTTTTTTTAAAAAAGCCAATAATATCTTGACCACTAACCTTACAATAGTTCTTCTGCGCCTGTTCAATTGATACAGTAGATATCTTTCCGTTCTTCATCAGATTAACAGTCTTATTACTCAAACGCCACTGCCGACATGTCTCCAATGCCAAGTATGGACACACGGCACTAAAAACCCAAACAGACATCTTGTCATGCTCAATACATTAGAGTCAAGAAAAATGAGAATGACCTATGCTTCCTAGTTTCCACAGAAATACTAGAAAAAAGCTCTTTAATGGGGAAATCAAGAATCTACACCTGGTCAATTTACATAAAGAAATGGTTTCTGATAAGGTTAAGGTGTCCTAAGTACATAAGCAAGATTGCCATTATATAAAGTAGACAACTAAGCAAAAAGGAAAAAAGAGAACGAGTCATTTGTCTCCTCATTGAATCTCTTCTTTCCGCAAATCCTTTCACAAAGATACAACGTCTAGGTCTCTCAGATACTACTAAAAGCATATATTAAAGGAATATAGCGTAATGAATAATATATAATGAAATTTCAAAAAATAAACAAAGGATCCAACATAGAAGTTTATCCTGTTTATGTGAAGCTTAGAAGAAACAAAAGATTACAAAATGAATTATATTTTTGATAAACACAATAAAAAATACCATGACTATAAGATAAAATTCCCATCGTAAGCTTAAAAGTTAAAAGAAGATGAAAAAAAAAATGCTAAAAACCATATATAGAGGCTTCAAAAGGCATGAAAACAACCAACCTTGCACCATATCCAATCAAACAAGCAAACTGATGAGTGCTAAAGCACTGAGCAGTATCTGCTACAAGTGATGCTGACATCCTCAGGCCATTCTGAATTAGATGCTGATGAACAGCACCAATAGCAAGAAGGATTGGGATTGCTGGATGGGTTGGTTCCTAAGAAAAAAGGGAATAATTAGCACATTTCTTAAAATACAAATAAAAAAGTCATATAAAGGTCCAAACTATTCTTTTTATAAAAGAAATGTGTTTTGAATGAAAAAAAAAATGTAAGAAAAATGTAAAAATGGGAAGGTTGGGAGCTATTGCAGATAGGGATAGAAAATATCAAAGAGAATCTTTTTTGCCCAGTCAAACTGTACAAACAAAGCCTCATAACTGTGGCCAAAAAAAAAAAAAAACTAATGGTTGGAGCCTTTATTTTATAAAAATAATGGTAGGTTTTGCAACCCGTAACTCTCAAGTCTCAACGTTTAAAATGTAAGAGAGCCTTCTTACTTTTTTTCTTAATTTGAGTATGAGGCTACAATGTGTCAATCTTAGATTGTAAAGGAGGAAAAGCTAGAGACTAGGAGTAAAAAACTCATCACACAAATCAGAACATAAGAGATTCCTAGTGCCTTTCATGTTCATCAAATGGGGATGAACTGGACACTTCATAAGCTACCACATCATCCACAAAATTCTCATTAATCACGTTTTTCAACCCAAAAATATATGGCCAAAACCAAATCAAACTATGAACTGGTTCTCAGTTTGCCAGTAGAAAAGCTTGTCCAGTTTTGACGACATTGGGAAAGAGAACTTCAACCTAATGCAGACGCATCTGATGGAACCCTGATATACATAAAAAATTTAAGCAGAGTAACAAGAGGCAGGTTAATTATGGGGGGAGTGTGTAACTTCAATGACAAGAACGGATCACATGCCATTACTCGGAGGGCCTAATCTCAGCAGTACTTTTATGAGGAAGGCTTAATAAACACTGAAGGAAGAGAAAGCAGAGTGGATCATGGAAAAAATGATGGACTGGTTTAGGAGATAGCATCTTGAAGGTATTCTCCCTAAAAAGGCTCTTCTGCCATCCTCTGGTATATTGCCTCTGTCTATCTGAATTCTATAGATTTTTGGTATTTCTCTTATATTTTCTTGAGTCCTGGTCATGGTTCTATCAATATGCTCGACACTCTTGAATAGATGCTAATACTGCGAAGCTACCTCCCAAAGCAAAAAAGAAAAAAATCTGACAATTTTTGGGATATGACACAAATTAGAGGAAGCAAGAGAATATTGCTTTTTGTAATAACCTACTAAAATATGCCTTTTTTCATCTGTTCCATCATTTAGGTCTATAAAATGACAAAGTGTCATCAGTGATCTCTCTTTTAAAAAAAAAGTACTTCAGCAAAAGTATGTGGACACTTCAAGATTGTACTTACTAGTGCATCTGAACGATCAGAGAAAATAAGCAGCTGTGAGCCATTTCTGACAGCTTCATCAGCAGCTTCACAAAGTCTATCCAATGCCTTCTCCAAGGAACCTTCAATTCCTTTGGTTATATCAAAAAATGTTGGTAACACTTGAGGTTTTAAGTGGGGATCATTCAATAATGACTCAAGATCCCCTTCATTCAACACAGGACTAGATAATATAACCTGATTCAAAACAATAATAAGCTTGTGGGCAGAAAAAGTCAACAAAATAATAGGAATCATGGACTGATACAGATTGACAGAATATGGTTACGATTTGCAGATAAGCATGCCAACATACCTGTGAAGCATTCTCTGGCCCAACTTCCAATATATTCCCTCGCTGCCCTAAATTGACTTCAAGAGACATAACCAAGCCTTCTCGAAGAGGGTCAATAGCAGGATTTGTGACCTGCACTTAGGAAAATAAATATCACTGAAATGGTTTTGTAGAAATAAACTTCTAGAGCATTCTAGAAAGATTTTAACTATCAAATTTAATAAAATATGTGCTGAGACGATTATGTGCTTCCCAGCATACTTCTATATACAGTTCCGTATTTTAACATGCATCAATTGCACATATTTGATTACTCTCCCACCAACATCAGATGATAGTAAGTAGCAACAGATTGAATATTTTTATAATAATAGCTATTAATTGGTAGGAGTTGCTGGGCCCTAGTCCAAACCCATGTGTTGGTGTTCAGATCTCATCACAAGTCTATAGACATTGTTGATAAAGAATAATAGAAAAGAAATCTATAATAGAGTGACAGAGATCCCTAATCCCTCTGCCTATCAGACAAGCATGAATCCGTAAAGATTGTGACGGGTCCCAACCCATTCCTGCTTATCACTCCTTTATGTTTCTTGCCACCAAAATGTGCAACAAAAGACATAAAACCTGTTAATGCGTATCACTCCTTTATGTCTCTGCTTACCAGATTGATAGAAAAGATACACAATAGAGGAAAAGAAGGTTAAGCAGAGAGAACGAGCAGCGGCATACAACTTCATTAGATAGACAGCCGTATATATATGTCAAATGGCATAGAAAATCAATTAAGTTGAATTTTATAAAAATGCAGTGAAAAATGTAATCAAGTTTTCATAAAGTTTAGTGATTGATGCAATTGGAGTTCTTAACAAAGGGAATTACATGCTACAACTCCATGAATTGTTGTGGAAAATAAGTTATTCTAGAATACCTGTGCAAATCGTTGCTTGAAGTAATCAAACAGCATATGCGGCTTCTGAGATAATGCTGCCAGTGGAATATCGTCTCCCATGCAAAATGTGGGCTCCTTTCCTTGAGAAGCCATAGACTCGATCACCATTTGCACATCTTCACTTGAGTAACCAAATGCCCTGGTCTCATTAAAGATTGGTATAGTAAGCATCATAAAAGAGGTGTATGCAGAAATCCAAAACTATCATACTCAGCCAGCACCAAGGCTGGTTCCTTAGACCAAAGCTAACATAGTTGACCATCACCATGTTACCAACCAATTTTGAGTTCACCTGAGGTCATTTTATTATATTTCAGATACGGTCATAGGAATCAGCCTTAATTCACTTACATTGATAAAGCAGAGACCCTTTACAATATGCTTTTACTAATCCTTATGGGAAAAAATTTTGCTCTACAAAGAGCGGTTTTACTATTTTATTCTTGCAACACTTCTGTGAAATACCATTCAGAAAACATATAAAAATAAGAGAGCCAATACCAAAAAAAAAAATAGGAACAATATCGACTATATAGGTTTTAACAAGCCAAAAATCAAAGGCATAGCAACGTGTTTATATAGGATTTATGAAGCCAATACCAAAGAACACATTTTCTTTTATCAGGATAAAACTGAAAACCAATTGAATAGAATTCTCACTGTTGGTGTCTTAATATTCCATCATTGTCCATGACTGCTGCAGAAAGGAAGTTCGCTGGCTTAGGGGACCGCAAATTCCCCTTGACCCACTCCCCATATGGATTTGATAAGGCTACTCGCTTTTTAACCTCTGTATTTTCAAAAACCTGCCAGGCAAAATTATTGATATTTAAAATAATTCCTTAAAGCAGCAAACACTACAGCTTTTTAAATGAACTGATTACAAGATTAGAGGTCAATTATAAGTAAAAGAAAATACACAGAGAAAAGCCCAATATTTGCAGATCAGAAATTTTGGGGATACAAAGTGAGGGATACAAGTGCTTTCATTAGTCAATCAAATAGAATTGTCATGATCCAAGTGACAGCTGTGAGTTTTCAATTTGAAGAAGTCCGTTTTCAAAAGGAGCCAATTTTTGTACTCCTTTATCAAATCAAGAACAACAAAGAAGCACTTAATTGTTGGAAGCATTAATACATCGTTAACTGATGGTAGAAGTAATAGGTAACTGACAGCCTCAATTGGCCCACTGAAGGATAATAAGAGATTCTCTGGAAAAAAATCTGACGCTTGATAGTCAGGCTTCTTTTCCTTCTTTATTCTTGCCTTTTTATCTGTAGTCATAGGATTTGTTTATCTTTAAAATCTGATATTACCATTTCAACAGGGTGTTTTGCTGTAAATGCACATGCAGTAGATGCTGCAAATACACTATTGATAGAGACTGTGGCAGTTACCAAAATATCAAGCAAGATAAAACAGAAGTTTTCATGCAAACCTGACCACCAAGTAAATCAACCGTTATCATCATCCCTGGACCCAATCGGCCTTTCATTATAACCTTTGATTCATCAACTGGTAGAACACCAACCTGAAGAAAGAATAAAAAAGCCAATCTATCATTAACTTCCTGATGTAAGTCATGAACTAGGCTTAATAATTAGTTAATTATAATAATTACTGCAAACAAGTATGAGAGCAGCTAACGAAGGAAATTTTTTTTGCGAACCAAATTATAATGCTAGTCAAAACAACAGACTTAATAAGAATGCGATTGGGTCCTAACACAAACCCCAAGATACCAAACTCTACAATCATAAAATGAAAAACCAACATCTGACCACCAAATTGATCTTATATTTTATCCAAAAGATTAAAAAGGGATTTACCTCAGAGGCAACATAAACAACATTGTCTGATGTTCTCCAATACCTAGCAGGCCTTAGGCCATTACGATCCAGACATGCCCCAACAGTGTTTCCATCACTGACTCGTAAATTGAATTAGGAACAATCAGGAAACAAGGGGAAATTTTAAAAGAAAATATTAAACATATATATATATATATGCATTATTACTATGCAATATAGAACTAACTAAAAAGCAATATATACGTTCAAAGATAAAGATTAAATAAATGATGAAATTTCCTTCAACAGTCCTAGCAACAAAGGAAAATATTTCCACGATGTACAAAAAATTTATGTAAAAAAAAAAAATTTCAACCCAAATTTACGTCCTTGATTTCATATATTGTGTTTCCATAGTGTGTGCCTCTTGAAATTCACTTTGCATGAATTTAAATTAAACTTCCTCCAGAAAATTACCAAGAAGAGGGTGTAATTCATCTTAAGGCAAAAACATTACCAAGAAAAGCGTACAAAACTAAAACTTGCATCTGCTCGTGGAGCCCTGAACTGATAGACAACCCCTCCCCCACCCTTTTTTTTTTCTCTCATCATAAATAAAACTGTAGCCACACATAGATTGGGATCATCCAAATTCTACTTTTGCTTTTAGTTTCCACACTACCATAATTAATTTTAACTCCATATTGAAGAAGCACAATGAATTAGGATGGCGAGAGACAAAGCAAATATATTGCTTTACATTATTTAGACTCATAACCTGAATAAAAGCAAGGCTGGTCCATCCCATGCCTCCATTTGACCCTTGTAGTAGTCATAGAAGTCAACCACCTAAAAAGCAACATGGGGCCCAGTTACTTCAATTTGGAAATATAAAGTATGGTTCAGAGCGCTGATAGAAGTTCACGGTAAAAGGAAATAGGTTTCCACCTAGCATAGCAAGCTTCAACGAATACTAATAGTGAGGTTTCATTTAAAAGTGGGACCTGAAAACCATCTAGATAGGCACTTCCAGTAACAACTGAGATTCTTTTCACTCTCTTACTTAAGCTTGTAGCAGTAGGGCTAAGCTTTCTTTAACATTGACCTTCATCACTTTCCTACTGCAACACCCATTATTGTTTGACCCTATTATAATTAGTTGACATTTGCTATCAATTAAAAATCAATAAACTCTGTTAAGCTGTCAAGGGAACAAAATCAAAATCATGAGATTTTGTCAAAATTTAAGGAAGGAAACTATCAAGAATTCAAAAGGATTAAATAATACACCCTCCATTTCAAATATAAGGCGTGTTTTGGAAAGCCCCATATTTCAGTAAAAAAGGCATTTTGTGGATTTCTAAGAGCAATAAATGTCTTTTTTCCTAAAATTCCCACAAGAGCATATTAAAATTACCTCCATTAATATGGCCCAATACCCATGCATTTAAAGAAGGGAAAGGTTACCAACAAGTTGTTGGTTGAGTTGGTAAGGGGCCTCACCCCGTAAGGAAGAGAACATAAGTTCAAATACTGGGAAACATATTTGTTGGGAGAGGCGAAAACCTTTTGTCCTCTAAGCCTCAAAAGGGGAAACCTTGATTTTACTAAAAACCAGAAAGAAAGGACAATTTGGAAAAGGTTTAAAATTTTAACCACCGAACTGTTTCTCTTGGTAGGTGTGCATTAGGTAAACATGCCTTATATTTGAAATGAAGGAAGTAAATATATTTGACAATGGAGGTTCTAATAATCAAATTATTAAACGGTAATATCAAAAGCCTTACAGAGACTTTAAGTGAATTTTAAATCACAAGCATTTTAATTTAAGCCACACAGTAAAGCTCTGTGGCTCTCTTAATCATTTTGCCTTCTCATGCCAGTGAGAAAGAAATATTATAAAAGAAAAACAAGGGGCAAATCCATTCACTACGATAAGCCCAAGAAGCCAGATACCAGAGCCCCATCCGTTGTAATTTCCCAATCAACACCCTAAAGTAAAAGAAGCAAGATAAACCAAGACACCGCCACTGTTCTAACCTGTGATATGTTAAACCCCAAGGATTACACCATCCCCCCTCATTTACAACTACTTCAATCACTCCATTTTGACAGCTCAGAGAAAAACCACACAAACTGCAGCAGATGCAACAAGACAATGAAGCGACAAGGTACAACAAAGTTCATAAATTAGACACAACACATTATATTTAGGAGTAACACCTGTCCAATGCCAAATGACATAACAGTATATCATGACTCATGAGAAAGCCAGATAAACGGGAGCCCAGTTCCTAAGCGGATGACATATATCAGTAGCAACTAGCAACACAAAGATAGTACAGGAGTAAGGAAGATTAAAAATGCTCAAACAAAATTATGAGTCAGTTATTAGTCAATAGATTACCTCAGGGTATTTGATCATGAGAGTAGGATGATTTTTGTAAGCCTCTGGAACAAGAAGCATCATTGCTTCCTCAGGATTACGGCCACTTCTTATCAACAACTGAATCATAAGATATTTTATGGGTTAAAAGAGATGTACGTGACTATGAAGTATGAACACAGTAACAAGCAAACAGGGTCTCACAATAAAAACTCTTAAAAATAAAGAACCAGTTAAAACAATGCTGCTAAGGGAAAGAAAGAGGGAAAAGAAGAATTTAAAGAAGAAAAAAACAATAGTTATAGGGAATGAGCGGATTGAAAAAAGATGAGAAACTCAATTATCCTCTCAGAGCAACTAGAATTGAATAGACTATCTTTTCTCCAGACTTCAACTTTCTACTTCCACAATTTATTTCATAGGAATTATCATCATTAAGATCCATGTGAAATAGGAACTAGTAATTGTTTCAAAAATTAATGTTGAGTTTATGACATACTTCTGCAACGCTGTCCAGATTTGCTGAGTCCGATCCCTTTGGATTTCCAAATGGACGAATCTCATCTTCCCGACCACGCCATACAGGTGATTTCAATGATGGTTCACGAGATTGCATCCAATTAAAGTTACCCTGCAAAACCATGTTGCAATTTCCTGATTCCATCCTAGGTAAATTTTAGCCAGAAAGTTTTCTAAAAAACAAAGAAAATTCAACCTGTATGGTATTGATCTCTCCATTATGACCAAGAAGCCTCATAGGCTGTGCAAGAGGCCATCTAGGACTAGTATTTGTGCTATACCTTCGATGATAAATCGCAAAGGGGGACTTATAAAGATCATTCTGAAGGTCATAATAAAATAATCCAAGAACTTCTGACCGAAGCATTCCTTTGTAGACTATGGTTTGATTAGACAAAGAACAGAAATAAAGATCATTTGCCCAACTTTCTGAACCTACTGCATTTTCAATCAATTTCCGGCAGATGTACAATTCACGTTCAATGTCATCAACATTCTCTTCTTTTATGATCTTAACAAATATCTGCTGTATGTTTGGCATTGTCTCCTTTGCATTAGGGCCTACCACAGAAGCATTTACAGGGACAGGCCTCCACCCAAGCACCTCAAGACCTTCTCGTCTAAATATATTTACAATAACTACATAAGAAATTAAAACACGTCAGAATCCGAACTTATTATGGCATATGGGAAATTGGCTTTGGCCCATTTAAGAGAATGCATGCCATCAATCAAACTCAAATAATTTGCCAACTACTCTGAATATTTATGAAAACATAAAATATTGAGTTTGAGCCCTTTTTAATGGAAGAAGAACCTAGTAGGAGAAAAGTTCAAATAAGGAGGATAAGACGTCCTTCAACAACAACCAAGCACCAACAAAATCACAAGTTGAAACTACCAGCTCAAAGAAGCAGTCTAATCCCTCCATAAATCCATTCACAAGGAAGCCTAAAAGATGCTGTTATTTATGACCGAGATGCAAAGTATGGGACCTGAGTCCATCATCAGACAAATAGGACTTTTGATGTAGGACTTATATGAACCCCTCGGTTCTCAAACCTCATGAGTTCATGATCTCCCAGTTGCAATTGTCAAAGCAAGTGATATCACCAGAACTGCAGAGCTCACCTAGAGCTAGAAAGCTAGCACAAAAACAGCATCCATGAGTGACATGGCTGCAAGGCTCAGTCGGATGTTATGACCTAATTGCACCAACTGAAGTTTGGAAAATTTTATACAGGTTTCGTGTGGATCCTGGGCAGCCCAACCTTGTGAGCTAGTTGGATGGCCTTTTTTGGTGGTTTATATCACTTTTTACAGAGGATAAAAAAAGATTGAACACACTAAAGTAAAGAGGCATCAACTAAAATACAAAAAAAGAAGGCAGAAGCTTTGTGAACTAACATATCATAGATTCCACAAGCTTCAATATCGGTAAGTTGCATTATCACCTATTACAGCATAGACATCTCAGGGGCCTCTGTTTAGTTTCCTTCCATTATGTTCTATCTATTAAAATTACTTTTACAGGGTCTGCAATTTTAACATGTCAAAAATTAAATGAATGAAGATTTATGGACGCATAGGCATGATTGTCTCAATGAAATTTTGAAAGGATGAGGACAATATGGCAGAACTCTGGAATCAAGCTCTTCAAAATGAAAACACTATCACCTTTCTTCGCCTCTTGTTGAAGTCCTTCATCTTGGGGTAGAAATACCATTCCAACACCAGTATGCAACTTATCAAAAGATGCAATCCCTTGCTTGTTGGCCCAATTGTCAAATAGATCCCATGGAATAGATGTCATCAGCCCTGAACCATCGCCTGAGTCATTATCTCCCCCACAGCCACCACGATGCTCCATACAGCCCAGAGCAGAGAGAGCATCTTTAACAATCTGATGTGACGGGTTATTTTCCAAATTGGCAATGAATCCAACACCACAAGCTCCTCTTTCTGATATTATGTCCTCCAAGTTTGCAACCTGACCAACAAACAATCAGAATCATTCAACATATCGTTTATACCAATTACATGCCACAGACCAGTTGATTACCCCACCATAAAGCAATGAAATTGTCAGGCTAAAATGACAGCAATGAAAAGCATAGCACCAAATATCAAGTACTGACAGATAAAATTAAAATTTAAAATTTATTCTCCACGTAATATATACACTGTATCATGAGACATATGAAATTCACATTTCCACTAAATGACTCTTCTCCAGATATATCTCCACTAAAAGCATCATTTAAAAAAAAAAAAAAAAAAAAGAACGCCAAAGAAGAAAATGGTCAAAACTCAAAAGCACAATTTGCCAATTTTCCTTTCCTACATGTAGTATCAATCCACATATGCATTATGGTGGTCAATGACCTGGCAAAATAAACTAAAAATGAAAATTGAATCCAATCTTCTTCAAACGAACAAAAAATTGAATTAAATGAGAAGACATTGTAGTATGCATTCCCAAACAATGTACACATGCATACCAAATTTCACAATTGTCAACAGCCAATCATGCAGCCAAAAAAAGGAGGAGGAGGAAGTAGAATCCATGTGTCAGGCAGGGAAAGCGATAAATATCATTGATTATTAAAGCAAGAGGAAAATGCCTCAATTTAACAAAGATTTCACTAAAACTAGTCACAACTCCCTATACTTTAAAATTTAGAGAATCTTCTAGTAACATTGTAAAGAAAACCTCCTTTGGCCTTTCAAAGGAATTTCGAGGTAAGTAAGTAACCCAATCATCATAAAAAAAGCATCAAGTCCTCGTCAATGCAAAATATCATAATTATCGATGAAGTTGTGTGTAAATTGGTTTGGATATTGTCAAAGTCATAAACTTGTGTGGTTATGAGGGTTTCTTCCCATAGCATTAAGTGATGGGTTTATGAACCACTAGGATGTTTTCACAGCTTATTTACTCACTAACATATGAGCAGTTGCAACATGTGATAAACTTTTCCATTTCTGACATCCGACACCTCTTACAATTTCTGTAAGAAAAAAGTGTCAAATGGATGAGTCACATTACGGTGCCTTACTGCCTTGTTAAATGTTAAAATGGATTGTGTAGATTTTAAAAGTAGATAACCTGCGTTAAATTTCAATTAAATCCAAGGGGGGATGGAGTAATTATTTTTAGAATAAAACACACAAGAACAGCATTAGCAACTTAGGTAAGGATGTGGCACTTGCCTCCCATCAGTCATTGAATCATTGTTTTTCACTACCACGAATTCAATAATATTAACCTATATCAACATAATCTCAATGAAATCCTTACGTCCACAGGGACTTCAGGCTTCAATTTCCCTACAACTTTAGGATAAACTTGAGAAAGTTATGAAAGATTTATAGTTGCAACAATGTCGTTTAATTATGCTGGTAAGTTAATCATCACTTTTCAAAGCACTATTTGACATAACAAAATCAAAAATCAAAGGATCAGAAAAACCAAGGGATTGATGAACCCTCAAGCTCGAATATTGTCTAGTTATAGTGCCAAAGGTTTTTTCTTTAGCCTGAGCTAGTATTGGCGAATATGGAAATTAGAAAACGCGAAATATATTTGTGGCTGCCGTTTTCAGAGTAATTCAGTAAAATCAATGTGTAGTTATTTAGAGACAGGAAAATTGAAAAACACTGACAAAGTATCTTCCATCTTTCAGACTGTATAGTCAGAAACATGCAACGACCGATATCCACACATTATACACCGCTGGGCACTTTCTGCTCTCTACCAAACCAGGAAATATCTCTCATGAGACAATTCGATATGAGAATTCAAGACTGACGCTTTAGAAAGAGACTTTCCTCCAATATACAAGACGGATTTATTTGCCGCAATGAAGTATAGCTATTAGCCGAAAATAATGTTTGATGAAAAAATAGAAGAAATATCGACTCCATGACAGCGAGAAATCAACACAGGCGAAGTTCTATAACATCGATAAAACAAACTTGAATTGAAGGATAAAAGGGCGAAAAGGGCCGGTATCCGCAAAACGATCAGCGGAATACGTACCTGTGGTTTAGGATCAGAAGTAGCAGAATTATCAAGAGGCTTACAGCAACGCTCAAGGTCAAGAACGGCTTTGACCGGGGACGAGTTCTTCGTCAAGTAATGCTGAAAAGCTTTGCGAGAGGTTAAGGTTCCGAGTCTGCGTCTGGCTCGCTTGGATTTGGAGCAAAGCCCCGTGAAGTCGACAAGCAAATTGCCACTGCCGGAGGCGAAAATGGAGGGAACAAGGTCTGAACGCACATTAGTGTGGTGTAGTCGTGCTATGGAAGACGCTGAGTGTAGCGCCATAGCGCGCGGAAGGGGGAAAGGAGGGGGGGGGGGGGGAGAGATGGAGGGAGGGAGAGGATCGTGTGGAGCTGAAAATGGATGAAAGAAAAGAGGAGGGAGGGAGATAAAAAGAAGAGAGGTCAAGAAGCAGCGGCCTCACACACAACACCACCAACGCAACTCTGGTGTCTGCTTCTGAGTACGCCTTCGTCCACCACACTCCTCACTCCGCTGGGTTCTACTCTTCTGTGCTGAGGTCTACAGTCTAACTCTGTGACTCCCGGCTTATCCATCCCGTCCGAGACAATTACTCCCTGGTTTCCTTAAACAACTACTCCTTCTGAGACATTATTAATTTTTTTAGAGAAATTAAGGAAACTAATTAAATTACTTTAAAGTATTTTTATTTTTAGTTTTTTCTTTAAAGTAATTAATTTGACTAATAAATTAATATATAATCTAAGGGTAAAGGATTTCTCCTGTCCCTAGAGATAGAGTTATCTCCAGTGACCCCAAAACTACGTCATTTTGGATTAATGAATGGTATTTCTGTAATTCTGTTTATTTTTTAATCATATATATTTTATCAAAACACCCTTCATTAATTCATCTAAAATTACTAACAAACCCTTCATTAACTCACAACGACATAGTTTTGGGGTCACTGGAGATAATTTTATCTTCAGTGACAGGAGAAATCTTTTTCCCATAATCTAAAGATACATATCATATAAAATGATTAAGTAACTTATTTAGCTTCTTTAATCTCTCCAAACAAAGTCAACTATGTCTTATAATTAGGACCAGAGTAGCATATTTAATACTTCTTTTAATCCTAATTATAAGGAGTGTTAAATAAAAATATTTTAAACAAAATATTATAAATTGGGATGTAAAATGGACTAAGATTTTATATTTATCATCAAAATAAATTTTTTACTCTTTTATTTTGTTCTTTTTTAGTTCATTGTCAAAAAAATACACTCCCGCTCATATTAAATATAAGATGAAGTTGATTTTTTGGAGAGATAAGAAAACTAATTAAATTAATTTAGAGTACTTATAAACATATTATAAAATTAAATAACTTATTTAATATCTTTAATTTTTTTTTTAAAAAAAAGTCAACTATATCTTTTATTTAAGATGGGTAGGAGTATTTTGTTTGTTGGAGGGTTGAGATTCGTCATGGGAAACGAACTGGGATGATGAGGGGTATACCGGATCCTTTCTCAGGGAAAAAAAGAAAATGGAAAATTCCTTCAAAGAATCTCTATCACCCATTTAGAAAAGGGCAGCGAAATACAATATTTAATTTTTTAATAAAATAAACCATACATAACAGAGAGTTACGGCCACGCGGCGTGGAATCGGAACCTCGCTTACGTCAGCAATATCACCACAAGAATTTTTTAAAAAAAATCTCCTTTTGTCCGTTACGAATCGCCCTTCTATCCCCCCAAGGACAGCAAACACTCGCTCCACTCACATATTATCCGCATTTCAGTTATCTACTTTTTCATTTTACGTTTCCGGATTAATATCATTATTTATTACTTTTGTGTTTATCCTTTTTTTTTTTTTTGCAAAATTTCTGGTATTCAGTATTCACTGACACTGTAACGCTCACAGTCGCTTGGATATGGATCACAATATATATCAGATAGATATTGAATTGGATATTGGAGGTGTTGCACTTGGCTTCTGATTTTAGAGTTTCTGGATATATTAGTGGACTTTTTGGAGGTAACTTGCAAAAGCTGTTTGTTCATTGCTTATGTATATACGTGGACTTCTTTCATTGTTGGCTCACTGATTACTCATTTAGTTTATAAAATTAAATTAATTATAATCCCCACAAGCATTATTTAATGTTTCTTCCCAGAAAATAACAAGCTAGGAAATAAAACTTAGGGTAATCTCCTTGGACGTACCTGTCATCTTATTATGTGGATATGAGTTAGCTATCAAATAGATAACCTGTTAATTAATATCCATAACTTGTGATATTTTACTCAAAAAACACGTAAGCCCCCACCCGCCCCCCGAAAAAAAAAAGGATAAATGTGTGAAGGAGTTTGCGTCATTATTAATTGAAAGAAAACAAACTGGTATAGTGCTTTTTCAGATGCCTAGTTGACTTTCAGCTCAACTTGCATATTAGTTACAAGTTAAAATAGCAGAACGATTTCAGTTTTAGACAAACCACACCAACCCACTCTGCTTCTGTTTTTGGATGTGTTTAGTTCAATGTTGTTTGTTCTTCACAAGAAAGGAAGAATTATCTTGGAACTTGGTAGTGTTGATGACACAAGAAACTGATATTATTATGGGGGGAAAAAATGGCTTTTCCGGAGTCCCTAGAGCCAAGTGACCCTCTCTTCTTTGTTCTTTCGGAATGTGTCTTTTTCATTTTCTGCCTCCCAAGAGCATATAATGAGTGATTGTGGCGCTCAATTTCAATTTGCTTCTTTTTTTTCCCCCTTCTTATTGCCATCAACCTCATTGCTCTGCCTCCACAGTTTCATCACCACAAAGTCTGGTCCACTAGCCAAAAATGTGTCCCCACCCTTTTTACCATATATTGAAAGACACCCTGCCAGCCGCAAGTGTTCTTTTTAAGGTCCTCTTTGTTCACAAACCAAGTCTCATACAACTTTTATCATTGCACAGAGAGAATCGGCTGACATGAAACAGTCTCTACCTAACTCTAATGGTGCAACGCAGATAGATACAGAGGTTAAAAAAAAATGAATATATATATTAATGTATCCATTTGAATAATTCTCTTATGTACAATTCAATCTGATACAAATGTTTGGAACTCCTCATGAATAAGTCGAGAAGTGTGTATAAGTATTCTGTCAAAAGTGTGTGTTTGTGTGTGTGTGAGTAGTTGCCCTTGCTTTCAGCTATTTCCATGGCTTGTGCAGAAATATGATATAGCTACTGCATATAATACATAAAATGAATATAAATCAACGAATATGTACTCAAGGAAAGCTAGTCTGGAGGAGTGATATTACCCCAAGTCACGTCTGGTCAAAAAAAGTTCAAGTTTTGAAACAATTAGGCTTTGAAGTGAGTCTGAGGGGTGGAATTAGAGAGATGGTTGATGCGTTTCGTCCCCTTCAAGCGTCTTCACTGAATATTCTAAATATGAAGTCACGGAAACGCCTTGAGTATTGTCTGGGGTCAACCGCTGATATTGAGGTTGGATCATATTGAAAGGACTTGTATGCATGCTCAAGCTTCTTGCTTATATCATAGTCTTGAAGTATGTCAATCACACCAAAAAACAACACAACCTCGTAAAACTCTCCAACTGGTTCTCCTACAAGCTGTAATTCACAATCCCCTCTTCTCACTGTTCTTTCCACCCTAGCTGGCATATTCACACCCAATTTGATACTAGCCCACCTGAAAATAATACCCCCATTACAATGTAATAAGCTCATTTATGAGTATGGTTTCTATGGACTAAGACAACATATTTGAACATAAATTTTACCTGGAAGGATCTAAAAGAAGCTGGTCCATATCTGCTCTTGACATACGGGGAGTTCCACCGCCCTCGCCTGAGATTCAAGAGAGTAACAGGTTTGTAATTATTAGTTCAGTAGGTATAAACGTTACAGACATTAAGGTTCAAGTGTCCAATAATACTACCTGAGGGATTACAAGATTCTGAAGGAATAAGGTCTCCACCTTCTGATATATCTCTAAAATGAATACCTACCAGCAGGCTGTAGTCCATAATCCCCTCCTGTTCTAGAAGCTCACAGTCTCTATCAATTTGCCTGTGGGGACAAACAATATGATTGGCATGCTTAGTTTAATCAATTGGAAGATGGGAAAAGGCAAATAGCATTACTTGGCTATGCAATTCAAGTGAGGACGGAGGCAATGAATGAAATCTTGTATTACCTGCGAAACTCCTGAAACCAAGATTTTTGAAGTTGGAATATAAAATTAAGATCAAGATCTTTAAGGATGGTGGTTTCATCAATCTCTGTTTCGGGCTTGTCTGTGATACGGCCAAGTGAAGAACCCTTCAAATCAAAGCGTCGATGGATGGTATACTCAGAACAGAATAGGTTTCCCATTATGATAAACCGAACCTGAAAAAATCACATGAAGTGTCTCAGATAAGTTTATAGAATATGAGAGTCTGCATCTTCACAGTACCGATAAGAATTGCACCTTCTTCTGAGTAGCTCCAATTAACTTAACACAGTGTAGACCATAAAATTTAGTCACTAGTGTATTTTCAAAGGATCGGACATGGTTGTAATAGGCCGGAAGCATTCTCAAGAGCACCTACAATTGAAATCCAAATACAACCAAATAAGTTAATAAAAAGAAAAATAAAAAATGCATCAATCTCTTGGCAATTTCAAGTAGGGGTAAGGCTTGAGCTATACTCACTTTCACTTCAGCTTTTTTCATAGTCTTAATCATGTAACGGTCATCATTGGTCAAGTAAAAGAAGCTGCCACTTTTACCAGGAGAGGAAAATTCACGAAGAGCGTCATTTCCACATATGGATATCATGTAATCGGCAGGATCCACCTTGAATAGCTTCCTTAAAGTCCTGAGAATAGATTGTGATGGATGCCAAATTACATGTTAATGACCAAAGGACTATTCATAAATAAGTTTTAAGTAGGCAACTAAATTGCATGAACTGGCATATGAACTGTTGATAAGTAACTTAAGAAGTTAGTATCATTATTTTGAGAAAGACCTATACCTAAAAACTACAGGGCAATAGTCCTTCCACCTAAACTCAGTGGATGAATGAGGTGGAGTATATTTGGATCCTTCAGGGGGAAATCTTGTCCAAACTTTCTCCTTGGGATCAAAAGCCGAAGGTTTCAAATCAAGTGAGGCAGAAGGAGCAGGTCTTCCAACAGAATGTCTGTTCAAAGTTCAAACACCACAGGAGTTATATATATAATCGAAACATGGCAGATTTGACAACGAACGCCAATAGAAGAATGAGAATATATAATACCTGATTCCAAGTTGCAAATTGAGCATGAGGTCGAAATTTTTGTGGCCTTTGCATATAATATCTCCCTGCCTCTTGGACTTCATAGGAGCTTTGAGCTTGGGAGGTGGACCCCCTCTCAAAATAGAATCATCAACAATATGCATGTTCAACAAATCCTCATGTAATGCTTTGACAGCAGTCGGAGTTGAATCACAAGCAGCATCAGAATCAATGGGTTGAACATCCACACCAGCATCCCACACATGCATTCTATCATACGGCTTCTCAACACCTACACTCACCCTCCCATCCACAGACCTCCTCCTTGGCTTACTATCCCCAGTCTTGGTCGATCTCCAAACCGCGAGCTTCTTCTGAGATGGCAAAATTGAAACCTTCTCGCCCGGACAAACCAGACATTCACTCAACTCATTGTACACTTCTTGAGGATCCCACTCTAAATGTGCCTCTTGAGATGATCCTGCTGGATAATATGTTCCATTTTGCTCTTTTGGATCTTTACTCCAATTCCCCACATACACACTACCATCTAACCATTGGAAAGTCCCACTTCCTTTTGGCAAACCAGCTTCCCAATTACCATCATACCTATTCCCATTTGTCCACATAAACGACCCTTTTCCCCATGTACATCCATTTTTCCATTCTCCTGAATATCGATTCCCATTCTTCCACAAGTAAATCCCTTGACCATCCTCTAGCCCTGATTTCCATTCTCCTTCATACCTATCCCCATTCTGAAAACACTTCACTCCCTGGCCGTGCTTTAGATTCATACTCCATTGTCCCTTGTAGTTTTCACCATTAGGGGCTGTGTAGCTTCCTGTTCCATCCATATACCCATTTTTGAATTCGCCGTCGTATACGGCTCCTGAGGGCCAAGTAAACCTTCCTCTTCCCATGGTCTTGCCTTTGTACCATTCTCCAATGTACAAACACCCATCATACCACAAGTATTTGCCATGGCCGTGTGGGAAACTATTTGCCCATTGGCCTTTGTAGTAATCCCCATTGGGAAGAACCTTCTCGGCGATGTACGTTTCTAACGCCTCTGTGTTTTCTTCGTGGTGGTGGCTTCGTTCTTCCGGGTGACCCATGTACATTGTTCCTAACCCGAATATGCTGTTCGGTCGCTTCTTCGCAGCTGCTTGCGTCTTCCGCACTGTGAATTCCCATGCCTTCATAACTCCGCTTTCTCTACTGATCATTTCTCTGTATTTCTGGAATTTGTGCTTTTTGCTAAAATCTAAGCTCGTCTAGATGAAGAAATTGAATTAAAAGCAATATTTCATATATCCCACACGATGAAGATGAATCAGGAGCCGGAAACATCGCAAGTCTGGGATGTTCCATCAATGCTGGAACATTTAAGTGTAGTGTGAGAATTTGATGGGTCTCTGCATTTAGGGGTGATGTTTATCGAGTTTCTTATGATCCTGGGGGAAGAATTACCAATTTCTGGTGTTGGTCAAGATAATGAATTGGATTGTTTGAAATCAAAATGTTGAGAATTGTGCCGCGCAGCCTTTGCTGTGATGTTTGTGATTGCCTTTTGCCATTGAGAGGGAGAGATTTGTTCATGTCCTACAACCTCTAAGAACCATGACATGTTTGGGGGGTGTCAAGCGCTAAATCAAGGTGATTCTCCAACAGATTTTCCCATTCTTTTTTTCAAGCTTTTATCCATCAACAGATTTTCCAATTCGGGCAAGTCAGAAATAAAAAAAATGTAGTTTCTTTGATAATAATAACCAACCTTTGATTCTGACCCAAATGAGAATTTGATGGGGAAACGACATGGAAAAAGGAAGTGAGAAAAACAAATCACGCCCTGTCGTTGCAAAATAGACTGATTGAGGGGCTGTTACCTCTTAAATAGATTTTAGAGTAAAGGAGCATAAATACATACATGAGCGCCCAGCAGCTCCTTTGAGTCCTTTCCTTTTTTTTTTTGCAAAAATACCATAAACGTTAACCTGCTTTAAACTCTAAACTCTGTTACTTTTTCATTTGTGGACTCCACAATTCATGCGCTAACTCAAGCTTTCTTCTTTCAAGCTTTGTCTCTCTCTTCCTCTCTCTGTAGGGAATTTGTTCTACTGTACTATCATATCTCAAATTAAAGACCCATCATCCCAACTCCTTTCTATGTACGTCGTCCACTTTTCCTAACTTTTCAGTAGGGAGCTATCAGCTCACAACAACTTTGACTCATTGTGGGCGTCACCGGATTGACTGGCGTCAGCCTAGCTGAAACCTTGAACCGCCCTAATTTGTCTCAGCGGCCCTTAGAAAGTTTACGGCACCGCTCGCCGTCCCCTTCCGCCATGGTTCCCACCCTCCCTCCTCTACCATTTCATTACCTTGGACGCACTCGACACCGAAGACGCATGCGCCAAGCTCTCGTTGATCGCCCGATCACCCATGTTCTTCTAGGTCACTTTCCAGATCTGACACGACGAAGAAACCAGCGTGGTGTCGAATTTTAAAGTGGTATCGAATTTCAAATTTCAGCACGTCTCAAGCATGAACAAGAGTAAAGAGTATGGGTTCTTTGGATTCGCCGATAGTTTCAAGAGCGTCAGGTTCTGGATTGCAAGGCTCAGGCACATGAAATTCATCCCTTAAATTTCCATAAATGTTTGTGCGCGGATCAATCCATACTTTGTGTTTCTGAAAGTAATTAATGAATGTTTCTGAGAGCGAAAATATGACGTTGTTTCAAATTATGCATGGTAAAAACGTAATGTTTTAGCTTAATCTAAGGTAATCTGGAGATGCTGATCTTGATCACCAGGACAAGTAGAAGGCTGATAAGAAAGAATCAAATTATACTGCTAGCTCCGCTTTTTTCATTCCCAGAAGCAGCTGGAGGTGCTTCATTTAATTAAACCAGAAGCAAACGTTTAAAGAACGAGCTTGTGTTTCCCCGTGCGTTGCACGGGATGAAAATATTTCACAGATCACTTAAACATGTTTTGTTATCTAAGTGATACAATTTTCTTGTCTTTATAAAACATTAAAGCATCAGAACCAATGAATGACAACATATTAGGAATGACACATTAACAATGATAAACAATAATATCCTCTAATTGATTAAGAGTAAATAATACAAATGAAGACCCATTTAATGTTAAACAACAATGTTTTCTAATCAATTAAGATTCCTAAATATCTCTTTGTACACAACATTCCTTGTTGTGTTGTTGCCACAACCATTGTCATCCACAACAATCTTTAGACCATCCATGCTTTTAACCCTGGATAATGCAACATATAATCCTAGCTATTACTATTTGTTCACTTGAAAATAAGCCCTAGGATGCAAGAATACAAAGATTGTCATAAGTGGTAACCTTCTTTAGTAAATGAATCAGTTCAGATGCTGTCTTCTTAACCAACTGAACGGCAAGTTTATCCCAAAAAATGACAGAAGCTGACCCAGTTTTGTCTTTGACAAGATAATTAATCCTCATCCTATCACACATAAACTAAGTTAGAATTTCATGCGAGTAAGGTAATAACTGAACAATTGCCAGGTAGAAATAGACTCTTTTACTTTGGTTCAATTTTCTCAGGTATTTTCTTGCAGAGGGGACAAATTGATGAAGGATTATCTAAGTCGGCCTTTGACCCACACTTTGAGCATCCGTCATATTTCCATCCGTGTCTTGTTTCAAGCTTATGAATTTGACAGTTTATTACAAATGAATTTCCCTGCAAGACATGGTGAAACCACAAATGATCAATTATACTTGAATTCCGAATTGAAAAAAAAATGATTGATGAAAAATAACATACAATTGCTTGTTCAGGTATTTGAGAGATGGTGACTTTGGTCTGGTTGTGTAAAGAAGCCCCGTTCAAATGCTGGCTTAGTTGTGAAGTAGTGGGTTGAGAGAGTGCAACCATGACAGGGGATTTTTCATCCTTTGCACTACATAAATACCTTTCTGTAAGTGAATGGAAAAATAAATATAAATGTAAAATCAAACAAATAACAAATACCTTTGTATCAAATTTTGAACCTCTGTGATAGAAGGGTTAAATAATGCCCTAGTAGCATTGAATGAGCTACATACTTGTGGAGTACCTGTAATGAAGTGTAATGAAGCTTAGTTTAGTTAGTGTAATATGATGTGCTTGTAACTATGAAGTAATGAATTGTTCAGTATTACCATCCTCAGAAAATCCAACTCTTGCTAAGTTTAATAAAACCACAACTGGACTTTCAGTATTTTGGAGGTAAGCCATATAGGCATCTGAAGCACAATTATCAAATAATGTGCACTCCACTTCATTGTTCCTGAAATTTGCAATCATTACTTACTATGAATATGAATATAAGAAAACATGTCATTGTGTAAATCTATTAAATGTATTGATATTAGCATTACTCGGAGTCAGCCAGCAATAGACGTAGCCTATTTTTCGTCTCATTCCCTCTGTG
The DNA here is from genome assembly GCA_034222035.1 of Acacia crassicarpa. NCBI lineage: Eukaryota > Viridiplantae > Streptophyta > Magnoliopsida > Fabales > Fabaceae > Acacia > Acacia crassicarpa. Next base: position 62,403,094 of record JAWXYG010000002.1, on the reverse strand, counting down.
GAACTCATCTAATGTGCCAACATCCTTCACAAAAGCCAGCACATCTACCAGCAAACGCAATGAAGAAGTGAAAATAGTCATGAACATTGGTATTTCATAAAGAAATCAATATGAATATTCAGTATCAAGAAAAATACACAAATCACAACTTAGTATCAATCAATAACAAACAACTAAAAGAAAAAACACAAAGTCATTGAATGACATACCATAGGCTTGCCTCTTGTGCAGGGATGACATACCAAAAGGAGATCAATAAGACAGATTGATATAAAGTGTTACTACTATCAAGTGTTACTACTATCAAGTTAATCCAAATGTATGACAAATTGATATAAAGAAGATATGTGACATTTGAAGATAAGTGTTACTACTATCAAGTTAATCCAAATGTTTCTCAAACTAAGCATCTAAAAAAATGTGAAGAAAGCTAAAAATATTCTGGTTCACAGGAGGCAAGTTTATGTAAATATTCACCTTCTTATCCATGTTATTATTGTTATACAAGATGAAACTAAGCATGCAATACTTCTACAGGACTTCTCTACAGGCATCCTCAAAGTGATATGTTTTAACTTCAAGTCTCATACCATACAAATTGATGTCTTTGAACTTATACTATTTTTTCTATATCCTATATTAAACAGTCAAATTATAAATGAAGACATAAAGAACCAGTTTTATATCATTCCTCTCATGACGTTCTTCTATAAATTGCATAGCACCATATGAAATACCACAACAACAGCCACTAGTTCAGAGTTTAATATAAAGAAGCATGTATTCTATATCAGCCACTATTATATCAAATGAGTTTCAGGGGCTTGGATGATATAAAATAAAAGGCTATACTCTAAGAAAAGGATGATTTATGAAATAGCATATGTAATTTTAGACATGTGGATGGAGAGATATGTGTGCATACATCGAAATTTTTACATCAAAATTAAACCACTCATCAATGCTGCAAAATACAGAGGTTCTACCAATGAAAGAACCAACAAATCTAATAAAGAAAAAATTCATTTAGAAAAGAGGGTAAAAGCCATCACATGTCAAGTGTATTTGAAGCATATTAAATGAATTATAAAGGCTAAGTTGAGGTATTGCATTTAGTCAGGAAATCTACATACTAAAGCTGCATATTAATGAGTAAAGGGCTAACTTAAAGTCGTGCATAACAAATCTCGAAAAATCTATATTCTGCAAAAGGGTTGAAAAATTCATATACTGTCTTAAAATGCAAAGGAAGCAAAAAGAGGTCATTAATGCAATAACTCAACAATAATGATTTGTGAAGAATTTATTCTTGTTGGAAAAAAGGAATTGCAGAAACATACAAATGATAGCAAACTAAGAAAATTTCATAACTACACGACTTGATGAGTTCCTTTTAGTTTGATTCTGCACAACTATCATTTTCAGTACCAAGACACATCATACCAATAAACCAGATAGCATAATGAACCATATATGAAGGATGATGAAAAAACAAATATCAAGGATCAGATATATAACATACCAATAAGATTATCCACAGGATGATGGAAATCAATTTTCATGATTTCTATGATAGGAAAAAATGAGTAGGCATAACTTGAAATAGTAGCAATAACTTCGGTAGAGTACGTCTGACTTGTAAATGTTATTTTGAATGGGTGGGTAGTTGCTCTATATTGATTAACATTTGGAGTGACCTCAAAATTAACAAACTTGTATATTTGGCCTTGAATAATTGAGAGGCGATATTTATCATGGAAGTTCTTGTTTAGCACACTTGCTTGAATTGTGCTACCCTGTGTTGATATGTAAATAGAGGAACACAGTAATTATTAGTTAGTTAATCAGTTAATTGAAATATACCTCCTCATCAATCAAGACTCTAACTACAAAAGACATTGAAACATACCTCCTCATCAATTAAGACCATCGAAATACAAAATAATTCAGCTGGAGCAGATTTTTGGTACACATTCCATTTACGAAAGACTCTAACAACAATAGCCCACCGATCAGTTGAATCATCCAAGTCTTTAAGTGAAGCACGACGCACCATGTTGAACAATATAGAAGAAATAGGATGAACAATATACTTTTGCTCAGGATTGAATCAGAACTGATGATAATGTTGAGTACAGAGAAAGAGGTTGAGTCCTTTTATAGATGACCATAGGTGAAAGAATATTTGAAATCAGTTTCAATGCTTGACGGGTGGAGATCATGACACGTTGGAGATCCTTGCCGAAAGGAAGCACCAACGTCTTCGATGGATCCAGCAGCATCATTAGGAAAGCAGCTCCAAATGTCGATTCAGAAAGGTACGTGGTTGGGTAGCGAGGAGATTGAGCGGCGCAAGGAAGTCTTGCCGAAAGGAAGCCCTAAAGCCAGAAATGTCAGTCTGAATTGCTTACAGAACGTGAGAGAGGAGCTGTCGTTGAAGAGAGGATTCTTAGCATGAGAGAGAGGATTTTGAGTATTCTTTTGTCACTTCTCTGACTATATTTTCCTTTTGTTCTTAGCGTGAGAGAGAGAGGGGATTCTGAGAAAAAAAAAGTAAGAGAGAGAGAGAGAGGAAGAGTGGGTCAAGAGTGACACTGATAGGACATTACAAAACAAATAAACGTGAGAGAGATAGGAGAGAGAAAGGAAGGCAGAGGGAGAAAGAAGGAAAAGTAGTCAGTTTAGTGTGCCGATTGATGAATTATTTATTGAATAAAAAATGACATTAGCTTAGCTACAGTGAAATGTATATGATCGGTTTAATGAAAAAAAACCGACATAAGTTACCCAAATATATTATTAAGGAATATCATCATAAAGAATGTTACATCAATTTATAATATTGAATTGTCAAAGGCTTATGCCCCACGAGAAGATCATTCACCAAGCAACAAACATTCAAACAAAAAATAGGGCAGGAAAAAAAATAGGGCAGGAAAAAAAAAAAAGGAATGCTGAACAATATATTTACAAATGTAAATTCTGGTTCTAAACGCTCTTATTGTTGGAAGAGTGTTTTTTAAACTTTATTGAAGAGGTTGATAAAGCTGTCATGTAAAAGGCAGCTGTGAGCAAAAGTCAATCATAGGATCATCTTGATTATTGTTAGCATAGGAGATTATCAAACTAACTTGTGATCATCAAACTAACTACTTGTGATCATCAAACTAACTACTCAAATTTCCAATTTCCAATCACAGAACTACTACAAGCAACCCTCCAATCTTTTAAAAGAAACCAAAAGTTCATTCCACAATCTCAAGAAAGATTGAAAAAAAATTACATTCTTCTGATAATTGGAAATTGGAAATTCACCTCCAATCTTCTGATAATTCAAATGCATTTTTTCCCTTATGCACAGCAAAAAAATTTAGAAAAGAATTCGAAACAGCTGCACACTATAAATGAAATAATCTTAAAAACTCCAAATGAAAACTTCATGAGTTCAGGCCTCGGAAAAGATAAACCAAACCATATTAATAATCAAATTCAATTTTAAGCTCTGAAGGATGAAGAATAAGAAGAATCAGAAAATGAAGCACAAGTATATCAATATGATGGAGATGGTATGCAACTTGGAATGGGAAGCCAGCACAGACTAAGGTAAGCAGCGACCAAAAGAACTCTTCTAACTAAACTATCAATTTACCATATCCAGAAAAACTACAGAGCAAGAAAGCATCACAATTGCAATCCTACCTACAAAAAATAGCGAGTTTTTTGTATAGTATAAATCAACACAAGTATACAGTCTTCACAAGTATATCAATATGATGGAGATGGTATGCAACTTGGAACGGGAAGCCAGCACAGACTAAGGTAAGCAGCGACCAAAAGAACTCTTCGAACTAAACTATCAATTTACCATATCCAGAAAAACTACAGAGCAAGAAAGCATCACAATTGTAATCCTACCTACAATTAATAGCGAGTTTTTTGTATAGTATAAATCAACACAAGTATACAGTCTTCCACGGCAGCTTCATCTGAAAATTTAAATTAATCTCCTGGAAATTCTATAATACCCGAAAATCAAGAAAAAGAAAAAACATAGAAGCCATGCTGAACAACTTGTGATCATCAAACTAACTACTCAAATTTCCAATTTCCAATCACAGAACTACTACAAGAAACCCTCCAATCTTTTAAAAGAAACCAAAAGTTCATTCCACTATCTCAAGAAAGATTGAAAAAAATTACATTCTTCTGATAATTGGAAATTGGAAATTCACCTCCAATCTTCTGATAATTCAAATGCATTTTTTCCCTTGTGCACAGCGAAAAAATTTAGAAAAGAATTCGAAACAACATCTGATAAAGGGAAGATAAAGGGAAGATCCATAAAAATTAAATTGGATCCGATTAGAACAACATCTGCACATTGTAAATTTATATACAGAAATAATCATATTTTGTTGGGAAAGGAGTTTATAACTACCTCTTTGCCACTTAAAACCAGTATGCTCTTTTAATCTGATCTTTTGGAAAGAATATCAGCGAGAAGATGAATGGGCTCTGTTTGAACATGAATGCCGTACAGAGAACGAATGGTTTCAGATCGGAATCACAGCAGATCCGGTGGAGAGCCCACATGAGACAGAGAAAAAATGAGCTTAGAAAAGCCGGAAGGTCTAACTCATAATACTTGGTAACGATTCACTCTAGACATATATGAAAATTAAAAAAGGAAGTGGTTACCATTCTCGGCGAGTTCAGAGAGAAGATGAGCAGCGAGCTTGGCTGCTAAGCGATCCGACTGAGACGATAATAAGCTGGAGTTGAGAACTGATGATATGGGCAACAACTTGGTGACACTGTTGAGGTTCAGGATCTCGTTCTTCCGCAATCCTTGTGCTTCAGGAAATAAGAAAAGGGAATGGTGGTAAACAGGAAAGAAATCCCCAAGAATCTGTGATGCAGGGAAAGGTTTGGGAAAAAAAAAATGGAGTCGTGAGAGAGAGAAAGAGCACCAGGCAGGCAGAGACGCAGAGTGAAAGAGAAGTAAACGTGAGAGAGAGAAAGAGTAGCAGGCAGAGAGGAAAAAGTAGTCTGGAAGGTGAAGGAACTGATTGGTGGAGCCGATTGGTGGAGCTGATTTCTGAATATTATATTGGTAAAAAATAATGGTGGCTTAGCTACAGTAAAATGTGAGAGGAGCTGATCTAAGCCATTTAACAATCAGCTTGAGGATAACATTTTATATATATATTGATGCATTTTTTTCCTTGTGCACAGCGAAAAAATTTAGAAAAGAATTCGAAACAACATCTGATAAAGGGAAGATAAAGGGAAGATCCATAAAAATTAAATTGGATCCGATTAGAACAACATCTGCACATTGTAAATTTATATACAGAAATAATCATATTTTGTTGGGAAAGGAGTTTATAACTACCTCTTTGCCACTTAAAACCAGTATGCTCTTTTAATCTGATCTTTTGGAAAGAATATCAGCGAGAAGATGAATGGGCTCTGTTTGAACATGAATGCCGTACAGAGAACGAATGGTTTCAGATCGGAATCACAGCAGATCCGGTGGAGAGCCCACATGAGACAGAGAAAAAATGAGCTTAGAAAAGCCGGAAGGTCTAACTCATAATACTTGGTAACGATTCACTCTAGACATATATGAAAATTAAAAAAGGAAGTGGTTACCATTCTCGGCGAGTTTAGAGAGAAGATGAGCAGCGAGCTTGGCTGCTAAGCGATCCGACTGAGACGATAATAAGCTGGAGTTGAGAACTGATGATATGGGCAACAACTTGGTGACACTGTTGAGGTTCAGGATCTCGTTCTTCCGCAATCCTTGTGCTTCAGGAAATAAGAAAAGGGAATGGTGGTAAACAGGAAAGAAATCCCCAAGAATCTGTGATGCAGGGAAAGGTTTGGGAAAAAAAAAATGGAGTCGTGAGAGAGAGAAAGAGCACCAGGCAGGCAGAGACGCAGAGTGAAAGAGAAGTAAACGTGAGAGAGAGAAAGAGTAGCAGGCAGAGAGGAAAAAGTAGTCTGGAAGGTGAAGGAACTGATTGGTGGAGCCGATTGGTGGAGCTGATTTCTGAATATTATATTGGTAAAAAATAATGGTGGCTTAGCTACAGTAAAATGTGAGAGGAGCTGATCTAAGCCATTTAACAATCAGCTTGAGGATAACATTTTATATATATATTGATGTTGATGAGAGGGAGGAAGAGAGAGACAAAGCTTGAAAGAGGAAGGCGTGAGTCAGCACATGAATTGTGGGGTCCACAGATGAAAAAGTAACGGAGTTTAAAGCAGGTTAACGTTTATGGTTTTTTTGCTCCATTTGAGAAAGCTCATGTGTATTTTTGCTCTCAAAAAAAGCATATGATGCTGAGCGCTCCTAAAGATAAAATACATGTATGTATTTTTGCTCCTTTACCCTACATTTTAAATATTCAACTAAATTAATTTATTTGATTAAACGATTAAAATCTACCTTTATTATTGCTCCTAAGTGAAAACTTCTAAGATAAATTTGTATCTTAAAAAAATAGCATAGATGACATATGGATTATTAACTTAGCATATTTAGTCAACTAACAGTCAAACTCAAATATAACTAGAATAATAGTCAAGATAAAATTGTTGTGATTTAGAAATTTTTAAGGTGATACTACACCTCGAAAAACTTCTATAGTAAACTTCTTTCACTGTGATAACTTCTAAAGTAAAATAAACCCTCAACCCTATAAATTAGCCGTACAATTCAAATTATATTTGTTAAATAATACTTTTCGTTGCTCATTTCGAGCTATAAATTATCCATATATACAATTCAAATTTGAGAGATTGTCTTCCCTTTTCTTTTCTGTTTTTAATGTGTGCTTATCGCATCCTCTTCTAGCAGTGTAAGTGCATAATCCCATGGACTAACGTCGCATTTAATTTTTAATCCTGAAGAATATTATCATAAAGAGAATCTCAACATAATTCAACTAGGTATATGTCAAAAAATACAATACAATATCGCAAAATAAAACACGGGCAAGTTGATACATGGGCATTGTAAGGATGGGACATGTGTTGTTTAAAATGAACAGAGGCTCACTTTTTTCGCCAAGCATGGATATTTTTTTATTTGAGACCATCGTATTTGAGACACTGTCGGGCATTGAATGTAGGCACCTGTCATAATAAATATTCATACCTTAATTTGTTACGTTGCAAGAGACTAACTCTTTCCCCAAAACAAAACCCCATTGATCATAAAGGCTCAAATTAACCCTAATACTGCTCTCTCTCTCTCTCTCCCCCTCTCTCTCTCTCTGGTAAATACTTGTTTTTATATATATATAAAAAATGGTGGGCAAGTGGGCACATCACTCCGACCTTCTGCAGGGCCAATTAAGGGGCGAGGTCTCCCAAGGAAGTACGCTCCATTCCCATCTCCCCCAGCCACGAACACGGGAGCGGATGGTTAATGGGCAAGGATCCCATCCATCCATGCCAACTTTAGTTGGTAAACACTTGTTTTTTGATACTGTAATACTATTCATGGCATATCTCAGAAGGGCTTCAAGATTTCCCGGAATTTAGAATGAAGCCCTCACAGCGATGATGTGCATTGGAGAGGCCCATTTATTTTTTGGTGATGATGCCCATTTACACTTTTTTTTTTTTTCTAAAAAGGAGAGGGCTAGAGCCCAATAACAAATATAAAGTATTACATCACATGGGAAGTAAATCCCAATCTCTCTTGGTTAACCCAAGATCTCAAATAATAAGGACAATCATACAAAATAGAAGAGGTAGAGATACCCATCTTAGCTAATGCATTAGCAATCCTATTAGACTCCCGGGGAATAACTTTCAGCTTAACTTCCCATTCTTGACATAAAAGTCTCCTAATCTCCATGTGCAGCAAGCTTCCAGCAGCAAACAAAGGATCCAGCAGAAGTCGAATCACCTCTAATGCATCAGATTCCAGAATCAAACGCCTTATGCCCAGGTCCCATGCCATGTGTAAAGCTTCATAAATAGCCCACTCTTCTGCCATATAAGCAGTACTGCAGTAGCCAATTTTCTTTGTAAAACCAGCAAACCAAGAACCAGAGCTATTTCTAAAAATCCCCCTACAACCAGCCAGTGCAGAGTCCGCCACCACCGCCCCATCAACATTAACCTTAGTCCATCCCACACTAGTAGCCACCCCACCCAAAACACTAGAGCTATCGCCAGTAGCCACAACCGGGCTAGCATCCACCAACATAGCATAATTCTCCCAAATAGCGGCAACCGTAGTAGCAGGATTACGGGGTTTGGAAAAATTAGCACAAAAAATGCTACAATTTCTCCATTCCCAAAGCTTCCAAATGGCAACCCCAAAAAGAATATTCCAACGTCCCCCGGCCATCAAACCAACAGTTCGCCTTAAGTTCGTACTCATCCAAGATCTCAAGTCCGCAGCGAAGAAGGAGGTTGCATACCTAACTTCGATCAACTTTTTCCACATTTCCTGGGCATAAGGGCAATCTCTAAGAATGTGTAGCACATCTTCAATACCCCCTTAACAGTAATCACAAAAAGGAAAGGCAGAAGACCAAGAGCTCCTCCACCAATTACAGGGAAGTTTATTAGAAAGAACCTTCCACATAAAAATCCTAATACGCTCCACCCCTTTCCATTTCCAAATATCCTTGAACAGATTGTCGCGCCATTGACTGAAAATAGGCTGTGACAAAAAATAAGCACTTTTAATGGAGAAACATCCATCACCACTCGGTCCCCAAATTAACAAGTCATTACCCGCATCCGGGCGAGCCGCTAGAATCGGCGTAATACGGTTTAACCCCTCAACATTAATAACTTCACTCAATTTATTGATATCCCACCTCCCTTCCTTAACCCAATCACCAACCAACACATGAGCAATCCTCCTCTTCAGACAACGTCCTAATACAAGAGTCTTTCAACTTTATATCAACCCCAACCCAACAATCATGGAAGAAATTAACCAATAAGCCATTACGAACCTGCCATTTAGCACCCCTATCCACAAGATCCCTCTGCTCACAAATAAATCTCCACAGTCTAGAATCACCTTTCCTATAATTCAAAAGGGAGTCTTCATCCCTAATCATATATTTATGCATCAAAATATCACTCCAAAGGCCCTTTGCACCTATGGTAAGCTTCCAAGCTAACTTAACTCCACAAGCAGAATTCAACAAAGCTAGATTTCTAAAACCCAGCCCCCCATACTCTTTGGGTCTTTTCAATTGATCCCAACCAATGGAGTGAAGCCGCCTAGAAGACTCATTATGTCCCCAAACAAAATTCCTCTGTAACCTTTCGACTTCCATACAAACACTAATAGGAAGCTTCGCTACTTGCATCGGATAGAGAGGGATAGCACCCACCACCGCCTTAGCCAAAGTTATACACCCCGCCATAGAGAGACAATTAGCTTTCCACATGCTTAACTTAGTCCTAACTTGATCAACGATATACTGAAAATCCTCTCTCTGCCTCCTACACCGTGAGAGAGGAAACCCGAGGTATCTCCCAATCTCGCTAGATATTTGCATGAGTCATATCAGTTATTCTCATTTTAGTCCGGAGCGGGACTTTAGGCGAGAAAAAGAGAGTTGACTTTGAAGAATTAATCTTGCCCCCCACAGCCGACATGAATCTGTTCAAGCACTCCAACATACAATCAGCTTGGGCCTCGGTAGCAACACCAAAAAGCAATAAATCATCTGCAAACATTAGGTGAGAAACCTTGGGACCACCTTTAGGAACAAAAATAGGTTTCCACTCCCCCCTATCCACCGCATCACAAATCAAATGGGACAATTTATCCATGCATAGCACAAATAAAAGCGGGGAGATGGGGTCCCCTTGTCTCAGACCTCTCCCAGGGTTGAAGAATTCAGATTGAGAACCATTCCACAATACACTAAAGGTGACAGAGGAGACACAATCAATAATTAAATTGACAAAATCCACCTCAAAGCCCACCTCCAATAAAACCAATTTGAGGAAATTCCAGCTGATCCTGTCATAAGCCTTCTCAAGATCAATCTTCCAGGCCATCAGTCCATTCCTGCTTCTATTCTTATTCATAGTATGCAAAATTTCCTGCCCCACTATGATATTGTCCTGGATGTGCCTTCCTTTGATAAAGCTAGCTTGGAATGGGGATATAAGCGCATCCATCACTCCTCTTAACTGCTGGGCAATTAACTTAGTAACACACTTATAGTGCACCGTACATAGAGAAATTGGGCGGAAATGAGATACCAACTCCACATTCTCCTTCTTGGGGATGAGCGAAATGAGGGTTTTGTTGGCCTCCCTTAGGTCAGCCTCCCCTCGAAAAACACTTTTCACAAAACCACAAAGGGCTGGGCCGACGATGCTCCAATTAGATTTGTAAAATATTGAAGGAAAGTCATCGATCCCTGGAGCTTTGAAAGAACCCATGGCGAAAAGTACCGACTTAATCTCATCATCCCCTAGAATTTTAGCTATCTCTGATAACTTCAATTGGTCAATAACAGGGAATTTGGAAGTTGTAAGGAAAGTCGGAGACTCCGACGAAACAGAACAATAAAGCTCCTTAAAATAGTTGGAAACCAACACCTTCAGCTCCGACTCATCATCCACCCAATGACCGAGCTTGTTTTTCAACATAACAATCTTATTTCTTCGTCTGCGAATCTTAGTTTTGAGATGATAGAAATTCGTGTTGCGGTCTCCATTATTAATCCAATCAGTACGGGATTTTTGAAACCACTTTATTTCTTCTAGCTTCTGAATTCTATCTAGACGCTCTTGCAGATCCACTTCCAGCTCACATAGGTACCCCGAGAAAGGATAAGCCGGTGAACGTTGGATGCCATCCAGTCTAGCCATAAGAATTTGTTTTTGTCGCTCCACCATGCCAAACACATTTCTATTCCAGGACCTTAGCGAAATTTGAAGATCTGACAAAGCAAGAGAAAGATCATCTCTATTTGCCCAAGAATTTGCAAGAAAATCAGAGAAATTCTCATGTTGGACCCACATGGCCTCAAATCTAAAAGGATGTGAACTCCCTGCACTAGAATCATTTCCCAAAACATTCGAGCAAATTGGGTTATGATCAGAAAAATTAGAGCGGGGTAATACCTGGATAGAGGAGGCAGAAAATACAGTTAAGAAGGCAATGTTGGCCAAACCACGATCTAGGCGCTCCATCAAACGCCCTCCACTCGCCAATCTCGGCCCTTTCCACGTAAATCTCGGACCAGAGAATCCCAAGTCAATCAAACTACAGGAATTAATGCGATCCGAGAATGCTCTAAATCTCACTTCATCCGAACTTGAGCTTCCCGTCCTCTCCACAGAGGAGACTATATCGTTAAAATCCCCCAAAGTCACTAAGGGATCATCCATGTGCGAAGCAATTTCCCCCAATTCAAACCAAAGATCCCGTTTCAGAAGATGATTAGGGATTGAATATACAGCCGTCATCAGAAACTTCGGCTTCCCTCTGAATGCACAGGAAAAATGTAGAAATTGCCTATTAGAGGAAATTAACGACGCCGTGATGAGATTGGATTTCCAAACCGCAACGATCCCACCCGATCTTCCCACACTCGGAACAAATGCGAAGCCATCAAAACCCAGCGACTCGAAACACTTAAACCGGCCCTCAACACCACACTTTATCTCAGCAAGAATAATGAAGCAGGGATGGTGTCTTCGGTAGATCAGTCTAATATTCTGAAGAAGAGTTCTCCCGCAAGCTCCCCTACAATTCCAATAAAAAAGTTTCCCCATTGGGCCAACAAAGACACCAATAAAACACAGACAAGCAAGGAACAACTTAAGGCTCTTGGGCTTCAAGCCCATTCGCTCCTTCCATTATCTCATCTGGCGTTTCGTCCACCGTAGTGCAGCCTGGATCGTCTTGTGTTGAGTCAGCCCAAAATCGCCCTATAGGACCCCCTACAAGCTGTGGATCACCTGGGTCAATGGATATGTTGGGCTGGGATTCAACAACCCAATTAACAATATTCTCCTGATCCACCTTAAAGTCCTCCAAAGTCAAACCTTTTCCAACGACACCCCCTGACACACTTTTAATCAAATATTTCTCTCTCCCCACCTCTTTCTTTTCCTCGTCAACAAGGCCCAGATCCCTAGATGTCCTCTCTATTTTTTTATTCTTTGAAATTGTTTTCACAATAGCATTCTTCCCAGATAACCCAGACTTTTCCAAAAGCTTCCCTTGTGCTCCTCCTTTTTTAGCAATGGATGTACACTTCGATTTTATACTCCTCGGCACCTCCACCACCTTTTGACCGACATCATGCAAAGCTTCCGACGTAACCTCTGCTCCTGCAATCACTGCGTCCGCAGCCTTCTCTTCCACAACCGTCATATTTTGACTCTTCTCATCCACGGCCAACACGTCAAACCTAGAGCCCTTCTGTGCACCATTAGCCTGTCCTGATTGCTTGTCTGCGTTCCCTTTCTTCTGCCTCCTCGGTTTCGAGACCACTCTCCAGACGTCCGACTCAGCTTTCTGCCCACCCACCATAGCAGTTCCTCTCTTATCTTCCCCAACATTCTTACTCTCGATAATCATCGTAGAACCACTTGGAGCGACCCCTGATTTGCAAGCTTCAGATTTATGCCCATAGACTCCACAACCAACACATAAATCATGTAGCCCTTCATATTCGACGTAATAATCCTCTCCATCGAGAGAGAACCCCGACATCAACTGTTTCCCTGAGTCCACAAGAACACATATCCTTGCATATCCACCACGTAACTGACAGGACGTATTAAAATCAACCTTAATGATATCCCCAATCCTATCCCCGATCCAGTTAAGGGCTTCCTTATCATAGTGTTCTAGAGCTATTTTTGGCATCCTGACCCACACAGCCACCTTATCAATGGAAGCCTTCCATGGCTGGAATGAAGGCTCCCAAGGCCTAACAGTGAGGTAGTGGTCAAATACCATCCACGGACCTCCAGTCAAGGCATTAAGATAGTCTTCCTTATTGGTTAGTTTTACAACAAAGAAACCATTCCCAATATCTATTAAACTAATGACTCCCTTCTTAGCCCAAAGAGGCTGCAAGATTGATAACAACAATTTATAACCTATATTCTTACCAAGAAGCTTCACTATGACAGCCTTATCCCAAGCCTTATAAAGCCTCTTCTTCATTTTCTCTGAAAAGGAAAACGTAGGAAAGTTTCTGTTTGGGTCTTCCTTTATCGTGCACAAAGGCTCACCATTATCCTTATCCGAGTCACTTTGAGAGATTTCATCATCAGACATAGCATCCTTCCCATTCCCTGCAGCACAAACCACACCGTTCTCATTGATGCCTTTAAGCTTTTCTGCAAATGACTGGCCAGACTTCCAGGGCTTAACCCCTCCACTTCCGAGCTTGGGCCACTCCAACGACGAACCAGAAGGACCTCCATTCTTAATCTTCTTGGAATTCCTGTTGAGCACATCTTCCTCCTCTGAGGAAATAGGGACCGGGGACGCACTTTCCTTACTCGCCACGAGAGACATCGTTCAGAGAGTGAAGAAGTTGTTACTTCTTCTTCTTTTTTCTTTCCCCACGTAGACCCACTTCTTAGTTTTTAAGGCCCATTTACACTTGTACAAACTTTTTTGGTATAACACTTGTACAAACTTTGTTTTGCCTAGACGTGCGGCCAGTAAGAATGTAGGAATGAAAACAAAAGCCCAGTAATCAAGACAAGCTCAGCAGGCAAGACAGGTGTTGACCTGACCGTTCTGTGACAGCACATGAGCCCAGAAAGTATTGAATATAAATATAGTAATTTATATGGGGAAAGTGATGTGGATACAGGAATAGATATTTGGATTACTTGGATGTCATAAATGAAGGGGTGGGTTATGTATCCATTTCTTTGGTTTAAACTATAATTGGTTCATATTCAATTTGTGAGATTTAATGCCAGATATTGATATGCGTGGCATGGATCGCTATCACAGTCAATTTTTGTTGATGACTTTTTTGACTCATCTTCGTGCCCACAACGTTGGATGCGGCTTTTTTTTTATGCCGGGTTTTCTAGGCAATAATGAAAGCCAACATTTGATGGGCGTGACACGTATAAATAATCACCAACATTGGCTGTTCACGTCTTTAATTAGAATGGATTTCACTTTCTAACGGACGTGGTAGACGAAAGGTGCAACATGCAGCCCTGCCCTGCCACTTCTTTTTTGCTATCAAGTACGTAATTCATTATTCCATAAAGAACAAGCATTTTATGGTTATAAAATCTTTTAAGTGTCATGGATTCTATACGGTTATACAACGGTTTTAATTATAAGAATATTTTTATAGTGTAATTTACATTATAAAAATGTTTTTCTAATTAAGACTGAAAGGAGTAGTTAATAGATCTCCAAACCCCATAAAGTTTTCTCAAACTCTTAATTAATGACGGGGTTGAGAATGTTTATTTGAATATGGACATTTTGATTCCCTGTGACAATTTGGAACAGAGCGGAAAAGAAGAGTTTGTCGGCTGCACAGCTAATACTTAAATATAAGTTCTTATGTTTTAAAATATAAATAAAATATTTTTTTACTCCTATTAAATATATAACTTCATATTAATTAGGGATAAGATATTGTTACTATCATTTTTTGTCACCACCACTTTTTTACTGTTAGATCAAAATCTCAATAGGAGAGAAAAATGATAAAGATCAATAAGATTATAATCTAACGGTGAAAAAGTGGTAGTGACAAAAAATAGTAGTAATAGTAATATCATATCCCAATAATTATTCCTTTTCACCCCTAAATCTCTTTTATTTGATTATTTATCATCTATTCTCTCATATATAAATAATAATATATTTAAAAAGACATGATATTTTAAATATATTAATATTAATTTATTTTATATAATTAAAAAAATTACTTATAAAAAAAAGGAGAGAGATCCTTTTTGAAAAGCTAAGTACACAAGCTTACGTGATGAATCCGCTATACTCCACTTGCGTTGACGAAGAGTGGTACTCATATGACCTATCGCGTACCAAGCCATAAAAGCTGGGAAGGTGGAGACTGGGGAAGGGACCAAGTGGGCGACATGAAAGTTGAAAGATGGGATGGTCTTGTCTCTTTGCAGAAGGCTGGCTTTTGTCCTCAACCCATAAATGCTTTAAAGTTTGCTAAATAAAAACTCCTTTTGCTTTTATTATAATTGGTAAATATATTTAGCTATTTTTATAAGTAATTTGTTTGTTCTTTCTTAAGAAACATTAATGATTGTTTTTCATGTATGCCAATAATTAATAAGGATAATTGGTAAGAGTAATAATAATTAATACCACTCTGATCTTGTTTAGAAGTTTCCTTTGAGTAAAAAATTTGGTTCTATTTATAAGTTCTTTTTTACCAAATAAATGAGATTGTAACAATTTTGCCCATGTTATTGTACCAATGAAAATAGACTAATAGAGAGACTAAAAATTTGAAAGGTATTCATTCATAAATGAGGGTAAAGTTAAAAATTTACTTTATAATCATTGAGCTACCTACCTCGTCTTGGTATGTGTAATTTGGTTAAAATAGACTTATAAATAGGACTAAAGTAGTATGACATTAGAGTATAGTGCAGTTGGTAAGGGTAATATTGGAAATTAATTAAATTGTATGATATTGACTTTAACTGTTTTTATTAGTTTGTGAGACTTGTTAGATAATGTTTTATATTATTTCCGGTCTTAATTATAAGACCTAGTTGACTTTTTTTAGAAAAATTAAGGAAGCTAAATAAGTTACTTAATCATCTCATAAATTGTGTATACTTAAGTCATATATTAGTTTATTAGTTAAACTAATTAATTTGAAGAAAAATAATAAAAATAACACTAAAGTAATTTAATTAGCTTTCTTATACTCTCCAAAAAAAGTCAACCAAGTCTTATAATTAGGACCAGAGGGAGTAATAAGGACCAGAGAGAGTACTTATCTTATAATATAATTTAAATCATGTTGGAAAAACAACTTTTACGACTAATCCAAACAAACATTAATAAAACCAGTTAAAATTTTAGAAATAGTTTGACACGAGCAAATTAAAGAGGGAAAAAAAATTTATGAATTAGATTTTAAAAAAATAGATAAGTGAAGTTAAAACTTTTTAATTAATTTTCTTATTCATTTCTTTTATATAATATCTTTATTAAAATTTTATAACTATGCTTTTCCAACTTTTTTTTTCCCAAAAAATTCAACTCATAAATTCCCTCCCTTCTCATACAAAACCCTCATCCAAATATCCCTTAACTTTATCACAAGATTCTGATGATGTGTAACATTACTCTTACCAACTACATTAAAATATAATAATATCATATTAATTTATACTCTCCATCCCTACCTTTAATAGATACGAGCTTACATAAATAAATATATAAACTCCTTAAAGTTAGCAAACTCCATATAAACGGGAGAGCAAAACACCTTTGAGAAGGCAGAGACGGGGGAGTAGTTTCTTACGGCGTGGAGTATTTAATATTCATACCCGCTTATTAAACTTTTTTTTTAAATACATACACATAGTAGAAGAGGGGTGCAGAGTTCGAACCCTAGACATGAGGGAGGGAGCTCACGACGTTGACGTTATTTCATCACTGTAAATTCATCACAGCATCATCAGTCAACAACCACCAAAAAACATCTGGTGGATTAAAAACAGTGACAATTTAGAACAACTATCAAATAAAACATTTTTATATTTGATGATATGAAATTCTCATTACATATTTATCTCACGCTATATAAAATCATTTAAAATAAATTAATTCAAACAGATCGCATGTTGAATGGAAAGGCCATTTTTATTTTTGGTGTTTTTCTTAAACAAAGCCCAACTAAAAAAGTGTTCAATTTGAGCGACTAAATTGAGGGATCAAAATCAAAATAAGAAAAAGTTTAAAATACTAAATATATTATTAACCCATTAGAAAAATCAATGGACACCGAATCACCCAAAAGGATTATTTAAAAGATGGTACCCTTCACAGCCATGCTGTAACACCCCCAATTTCTAACAGCTACAATAAAAAAAAATTTAAATAATTTTTATAAATAAATTAATGAAATTCGAAATAAATAACCTTGGGGAGTGTTACCGCCGCACTTGTACTGGGACAAGTGCAAGGCTACTTATTACAATAATTTAAAAAAAACAAACTTAAGCAAAAATGTGTTCTATTCAAAACAAAAATAAAATAAAATAAACTAGCTAGCATTCTCATTGTTCTTCCTCACTTCTCACTGCTAGCCCCAACAGCCCCAACTTTGAGACCTGTTTCACTGAAAATCTGCTCCCCCGAAGGATCGTCGCAGCCCATAAACACATACATCAGCAAAAGCTGGTAATCCTAATAAACGAAAATAATACAAAAATAACAACAATAATAATAATAAATATAATGTTAAATAAAATATTCACATGATATAAAAAGAAAAAGATATATATATTTATATATAAAATCTAAAATATTAGTTTCATATCAAATGTCATTCATTACTTTTTACTAAATTTTATTTGGACCCGGAAACCTGCCAGTCCATTTAGTTTAGTGGGAAGAGAACCATGGTAGACCCGGAAACCTGCCAGTCTACCCTGTGACCCGGACACCTGCCAGTCACAATCAATTGGCCATAAACATAATAATCATATCTTCCTAGTGTGCACACCTCTTCCCAAAGTTGCTACTAGTGTCCCGGAAACCTGCCAGACACCACTTTGGGAAGAACGGATTCTCAATTTTCTCATCACATAATATTTCGAGGCATAAAGCCTAAGGGTTGTGTTCATCACTTTGGGGGTACCATCCCAAAGCTATCCTCCCACTGTTAAAATGTTTTAAAACACACACACATAATAAACTCCTGAATTTTTTTAATTATTATTTACTTTTCTTTTATATATTTTTATATTATTTTAATAAAATACAGTTATAAGGGTATTTTGATTAAATCTGTTCATGGCTTATTTTATTGCGTAGAAGGTATTATATAAAGAAAAAGAAAATCAGTAAATAAAAGAGAAATAATGTGGACAGACAGGTGCAGGAATTATTAATTATAGTATTGTAAGGAGTATAATATGTTGCAACTCATTGCCTAGACGTGTAACATATATTGCAATCGTAGAAAACAAAACAAAAAAAAAAAAAACCAAAAGAAAATCGATGCACAACGTTAATGAATTCCCAATTCATTCAAGGAGGAAAAAAAAGAATGACGTACAGAAGGTATTGGCAATTCTCGCACGGATACCGAGGCGAAGGAATAGTTATTCAACCAACAAATGAAAGGAAACTCACAAAAACCAAGACGCAATTTTGGGATTTTTTAAAAAAGAATTACACTGTATAGCAATGGATTTATTGACCTAGGGATTAGGATTACATGTCAAGAGATAAAATTACACTAAGACTCATGGGATTATGATTAGTAAAATAGGATGGAGAAGAAGAAGAAGAAGAAGATGCAAGGTTGTTCTGGGATTAGGATTACAAAATTTACATAAATCTAACCTACTCATGGGGATTAGGATTACCTGGTCTCCGTTCTTGCTAGCGACCAAATTTTGATTTGATGCGATGAAAGTACAGAAAGAGGGTTTGAGAAGAAAACAAAGGAGGAGGAAAAGTATCGTGTGTTTTTAGGTTTTGACGGCTAGACCTAGATTTATAATTACAAATTAGGGTTTTAGTTATTGGCTGGGCCCTTTAATTATTCCCAATTAATAAATTAACAACATAAACACTATATATTTCTAGATTCTAATAATAATATTATTATTATTATTTTAATATATTATTAATTCTATTATTAATCAGGAGTACTACAAATATAAAATAAACAGATATATATTCTATATAATAAATAGAATATATAATAAGATAAAAATATGAAATATTAACATAATTAATATAAATATAAATAGATTATATTATACAATCTAATTATTAATAATATAATTAATATATTCCTATTACAATTTATTACGATACAATATACATATAGATATATATAATATTTCAATTACATTTTATATTTCTATTTATTCTAGCTAAAATCTAGGATCATAGCTAATATCTAGGATTACTAATATCACTACCCAACAGTAAGGTAAATTAAAATGACTCAATTATATATTTAATAGAAATGAATTATATTATATAATCTAATTAATATATTCCCAATTAATAAATTCTTAAACCATACAATTAAATTCTAAACTTTTATTATTACTATAATTATTTCCAAATAATAAATTATAGAATAATATAAACATTATTAAATTCTAAATCTTTATTTACTATATTGTTATTATTATTAAATTTCATTATTACTTTATTATTTTTATTATTAGTAGTATCATTATCATTATCATTATTATTGATAAAAATCCGGGGTATTACACTCTACCCTCCTTAAAACAAGTTTCGTCCTCGAAACTAAAATAAAATTCAATAATAAAATCTCGGGTATTACATTCTCCCCTCCTTAACATAAGTTTCGTCCCCGAAACTTAATTGCATACATTCTTCAAATAATTTTGAAGATACAATCATCAACATTAACAATCACTTTTCTCATCACATATATTTATATTATAAATCAATCATCAGATAATGCAATATAGATTCAAACAATAAATCAATATAAATTCAAACAACAAATCAATATCTTGTATTTAAAATTAAAACTCTATCATTCTTCATTATTCAAAATAATTCACAAAATAAATTCTAATTACCCCTCTAACATCTCTTTCTAAATAAAATTCACAAGTCAATAATAATCACATAACGAATCACAAAATAATTTTAAATATACAATTATCAGAATTTCAAATAAATCATTTAAAAGACAAGAGAATAACCCTTCACTACCCATCTCTCACATTTAAAATTTATTTATTCATTTATTTTAATTATTAATTTAATTTAATTTTAACTACAATTTAAATTCATTTTTTTTTAAACCTCTGGGATCTTTAATCCCTGAGTTTGTACCAAAAGCGAACCCAAGTCGAAACCTAGGGCTCTGATACCATTTTGTAACACCCCCAATTTCTAACAGCTACAATAAAAAAAAAATTTAAATAATTTTTATAAATAAATTAATGAAATTCGAAATAAATAACCTTGGGGAGTGTTACCGCCGCACTTGTACTGGGACAAGTGCAAGGCTACTTATTACAATAATTAAAAAAAAAACAAACTTAAGCAAAAATGTGTTCTATTCAAAACAAAAATAAAATAAAATAAACTAGCTAGCATTCTCATTGTTCTTCCTCACTTCTCACTGCTAGCCCCAACAGCCCCAACTTTGAGACCTGTTTCACTGAAAATCTGCTCCCCCGAAGGATCGTCGCAGCCCATAAACACATACATCAGCAAAAGCTGGTAATCCTAATAAACGAAAATAATACAAAAATAACAACAATAATAATAATAAATATAATGTTAAATAAAATATTCACATGATATAAAAAGAAAAAGATATATATATTTATATATAAAATCTAAAATATTAGTTTCATATCAAATGTCATTCATTACTTTTTACTAAATTTTATTTGGACCCGGAAACCTGCCAGTCCATTTAGTTTAGTGGGAAGAGAACCATGGTAGACCCGGAAACCTGCCAGTCTACCCTGTGACCCGGACACCTGCCAGTCACAATCAATTGGCCATAAACATAATAATCATATCTTCCTAGTGTGCACACCTCTTCCCAAAGTTGCTACTAGTGTCCCGGAAACCTGCCAGACACCACTTTGGGAAGAACGGATTCTCAATTTTCTCATCACATAATATTTCGAGGCATAAAGCCTAAGGGTTGTGTTCATCACTTTGGGGGTACCATCCCAAAGCTATCCTCCCACTGTTAAAATGTTTTAAAACACACACACATAATAAACTCCTGAATTTTTTTAATTATTATTTACTTTTCTTTTATATATTTTTATATTATTTTAATAAAATACAGTTATAAGGGTATTTTGATTAAATCTGTTCATGGCTTATTTTATTGCGTAGAAGGTATTATATAAAGAAAAAGAAAATCAGTAAATAAAAGAGAAATAATGTGGACAGACAGGTGCAAGAATTATTAATTATAGTATTGTAAGGAGTATAATATGTTGCAACTCATTGCCTAGACGTGTAACATATATTGCAATCGTAGAAAACAAAACAAAAAAAAAAAAAAACCAAAAGAAAATCGATGCACAACGTTAATGAATTCCCAATTCATTCAAGGAGGAAAAAAAAGAATGACGTACAGAAGGTATTGGCAATTCTCGCACGGATACCGAGGCGAAGGAATAGTTATTCAACCAACAAATGAAAGGAAACTCACAAAAACCAAGACGCAATTTTGGGATTTTTTAAAAAAGAATTACACTGTATAGCAATGGATTTATTGACCTAGGGATTAGGATTACATGTCAAGAGATAAAATTACACTAAGACTCATGGGATTATGATTAGTAAAATAGGATGGAGAAGAAGAAGAAGAAGAAGATGCAAGGTTGTTCTGGGATTAGGATTACAAAATTTACATAAATCTAACCTACTCATGGGGATTAGGATTACCTGGTCTCCGTTCTTGCTAGCGACCAAATTTTGATTTGATGCGATGAAAGTACAGAAAGAGGGTTTGAGAAGAAAACAAAGGAGGAGGAAAAGTATCGTGTGTTTTTAGGTTTTGACGGCTAGACCTAGATTTATAATTACAAATTAGGGTTTTAGTTATTGGCTGGGCCCTTTAATTATTCCCAATTAATAAATTAACAACATAAACACTATATATTTCTAGATTTTAATAATAATAATATTATTATTATTTTAATATATTATTAATTCTATTATTAATCAGGAGTACTACAAATATAAAATAAACAGATATATATTCTATATAATAAATAGAATATATAATAAGATAAAAATATGAAATATTAACATAATTAATATAAATATAAATAGATTATATTATACAATCTAATTATTAATAATATAATTAATATATTCCTATTACAATTTATTACGATACAATATACATATAGATATATATAATATTTCAATTACATTTTATATTTCTATTTATTCTAGCTAAAATCTAGGATCATAGCTAATATCTAGGATTACTAATATCACTACCCAACAGTAAGGTAAATTAAAATGACTCAATTATATATTTAATAGAAATGAATTATATTATATAATCTAATTAATATATTCCCAATTAATAAATTCTTAAACCATACAATTAAATTCTAAACTTTTATTATTACTATAATTATTTCCAAATAATAAATTATAGAATAATATAAACATTATTAAATTCTAAATCTTTATTTACTATATTGTTATTATTATTAAATTTCATTATTACTTTATTATTTTTATTATTAGTAGTATCATTATCATTATCATTATTATTGATAAAAATCCGGGGTATTACACATGCCCTTTATTAGAAAAATAAACAATGCAGCTTAACGTGATGTGGGGTTTTCTTATGAGTCTATTTGAATTGAACTTAGAAAAGCACGTAATTCTGGTTTCACAAATTTATCTCATATATTATACTATCTTCGATCTTAATTATAAGAGTTAGTTGACTCTTTTTTGGAGAGATTAAGGAAAGTCAACTAGCTCTTATAATTAGAATCGGAGGGAGTAAATTAAATTAAAAAATCAACATGAATTCAAATATACAATAATCTTACTGTTATTACAAGAGGGATACAAATGGCAAGTATCTAAATCTCATGTTGGGAAGGGGAAAAAAAAAAATACTCGCATGATGGGCGGATCAGATCAAATCATACTCATTTGTTGGTGAATTACGACGCAGGGTCTTGTCTTCTTCTGTTCCACGTTGAATTGATTTTCCTTGTGCTGACCAACCGCCACCTCAGCTCCATCCTCCCTATTATTCGCGCCTTACACCTTACATTACAATACAGCCCTTCTAGTCTCCAGCTCTCAAATGCCATCTGCCACCTCCGCCTTCTCCGACGTTCTAGAATTCTATCTGCAACCCCACATGTATGCCTTTTTAGCCGCTCGATATTGATTACTAATCCATTATCAAATCCCTATTTGTGTCTGTAGTTCTTCAAAACTCCATCCCTCATTTTTTCTTCTCTTGAGCAGTTTTTTTCACCATGGCTGGCGACGACAAGCATAAGGATTCCGAGTTTTTCTTCGATCAGAACGAAGATGATGACAACGAATCTACCAAGCTTGTCATTGAGGGTAGTAGTGACGCCGGAAGCGACGACGAAGGAGGAAATCCTGATGCTTTCTCGTCGCATCAATGGCCACAAAGTTACAAGTAAAGCCTTCTTTAATTTCTTTATCTATCGACCCATGATAACTTCGACACTGTTTCTTTACTTGCGCGGCAATGCGTTTGAGAAACCTTAGAATTTCTCGAATCCTGTTCATTATGTTGATATTCTGTAGTCGCGGAACATTTTATGCGGATTGGGGCCCCGTATAAGAATAATTTATTCTAAGGGGAGCCAATGTTGTTTAAGATTACTCAATAAGCGGCTTTAGAATTATCTTTTGGATTTGATGTCCTCATTTGTTTCTTATTTCAACAAACCTGAAGAAGCTAGTCATCCACTTTTGCTGTGCCTTTTTTTATATTTTAATTTTGGATTTCTCATGACAGAGAGACCGTCGATTCGTACACAATTGCTGCATCGCCGAACATTGGAGCGGCTGTTCTACGAACACCGAGTTTGATATATCAAAGTTTTGTCAACCTCTCAAAGAGTAGTTTAAGCCTAGAAGGAAAGACTCCTTTATTATCTGAGCAGGACTTAATTCAAAAGAAATCATCATGGTTGGAGAGACTTTCATTTCAGAAGCAATTTACTGGAGAATTACCCCTTGCTCAAGGATGTAGTCTCACTCAAACAGTTTTCAATGGTAAGTTATTTCATCGCACCGAGTCAGTGATTTGTTTCGACATTAGTGGTTGACAGTGCAAGCGAATGAGATGTTAACCTTTGGTTTTATAAACCTTGTTGAGAGATTTATGATAAGATCCTTCCTATCTGGTTCATTTTTTGTATATAAGAACTCCCACTTTCGAGCTAATCAATTCCCTAAGTTGCTTCTGTACCTGGCAGGGATTAATGTGATGGCTGGAGTTGGCCTACTGTCTACATCCTATACAGTGAAACAAGCTGGATGGGCAAGTTTGTTGGTGCTGGTTCTTTTTGCAGTTGTATGTTGTTACACAGCCACACTTATGAGATACTGCTTTGAAAGCAGAGAAGGAATCCTGACATATCCAGATATTGGAGAAGCAGCCTTTGGAAGAGCAGGCCGTCTTGCCATATCCGTGAGTTTGTTTTTTTAGTTATTTAAATACGTTAAATTGCTGTTAGAAAAAAAGAAAGATAAATTGCTGGGCAATGCTTATGTGGCAATCTGAAGTGTTAACTGGGATTTTGTTGTTTTTGGCTCTGGCACTTATTTGCACACGTTTATTTACTCTTTTCTAGCTTTATATAATAATTTAGCGCTCCGAATCTACTAGGTCCGTGAGAGATGTTCTAGTCCTTTTATTTGGTCTACTCTTGAATGGTTTCAGTTCTTCCTTATCATTTATACCTTGTTTTATTTACATTTTAAGGTTTTAACATGTTCTATGTCATGTCATTTCACCAATCATCGGTGTTCAATGTAAATTCTATATGTATTATCCATGAGTGAGGAAAATCCCAAGTGCTGGCAAAAACTGCTTTTAAAATAGGCAGAGTGGTGGTTTTGCTACTCTGTTAATGTTGTAATGTTTGGATCTTTTTACAGATTATTTGAAGATTCTGATATGTTCCGTGATATGTTATTCCTCCCATCATCGATGTTTTTTATCTAAATTTTGATATGCTGACATAAATTGCTTTTAAAATGCGCAGAATGGTGGTTTTATAACTCAGTATTTACTAATATTGTCCCTTTTGGATCTTTTTGCAGATTATTTTGTACACCGAATTATATGTAAGTGCTGAATCTTTTCCTATTGTTATCATTTTTCTTCAAATGAAAGAATACCATGTTCTGTTACTCTGTGTGAGACCTCTTTTCTTGAGTGCAGTCATACTGTGTCGAATTCATCATCTTGGAAGGAGATAACCTAACGAGGCTGTTTCCCGGAACATCCCTGGATTGGGGTGGTCTCCAGTTGGATTCCATGCACTTGTTTGGAATTTTGACTGCACTTATTGTCCTCCCTACGGTTTGGTTAAGGGACCTCCGTGTGATATCCTATCTTTCAGGTTTTGCAAATTCTGAGGACAATTATTCATTATCAAATGCTCTTAATTCAGTATGCACTTACCAGAGCTTTCTGAATAATTTTGCAGCTGGAGGGGTTGTTGCAACAATTCTTATTGTCATTTGTGTGTTTTTTGTTGGGGCAACAACCGATGTTGGGTTCCACCACACAGGTCAAGCTGTGAATTGGAGTGGCATACCTTTTGCTATTGGTATCTATGGGTTTTGCTACTCAGGACATTCAGTTTTTCCAAATATTTACCAGTCTATGGCTGACAAAACCAAATTTACCACAGCATTAATTATATGGTACAGAACATTCTTTGGTCTTTGTTACAAATGTTGTTTATTGACCACTTATTAACTCACTGATGTTTTTATTTGTTCAGCTTTGTTCTGTGTGTTTTACTATATGGAAGTGTTGCGGTCATGGGTTATCTCATGTTTGGTGAAGCCACCTTGTCTCAGATAACGCTAAATATGCCACCACATGCCCTTGTCTCAAAAGTTGCATTGTGGACCACAGTGAGTCTGAAATCTTTTATCTTCAATAGTTATTTGCCTTTGAAAGTTTTTGGGGATTATAGTTCATTATTGTTTGTTGCTCTCAGGTAATTAACCCGTTCACAAAATATGCTTTGCTGATGAATCCACTGGCAAGAAGTATAGAGGAGTTGCTACCTCCCAGAATTGCAGATAATTATTGGTGTTTCATTGCACTTAGATCAGGGCTTGTTATATCTAATGTGTGCTGTGCCTTTCTGATTCCTTTTTTCGGTAAGTTACAAACTTTATCTTTGTATTAGAAAAAAAATCTATCATATAAAATCCCTATCAGTAACAGTTTCTGAACAAAATGTTATTTTTGTAGATATTTTTCTTTTCATCCATTATGCTCACTGGAAGTTTTCTTATTAACTATTATGGTAGATATATTTTTTTGGAGGCTTTTAATATTCAGATAACTTATGCTTATGGTTACCTGGGCTAATCCAAAGCAAGAAGAAACTTTTACTTTCTGAGGGAAAATTTCCAGTAGAGAAACAACAAGAGAGGCAACACTATCTTCTAAGTCCAGTAGCAGTTGCAAATACTTTGTATGGCCATGCTGCAAATATTAAAAACGAAAGGGGTAAATGTTTTAGATCACGAATGATATGGCTTAGGGAGAACTACTTTCTGAATGGAGGAGGGTGCTAGGATCATATGGACGGGGAATTATAGAGTTGCTTTCATTAACCTGCAGCTCTTCTATATTTTTTCAAGATAAGTTTGAGAAACGCTAAAATTGTGTGTTTGTGTTGGATGTTCTTCTGATAGAGTATTGGATTAGTGGGGGATAATGGAAGTTGCGAAAAGTTTAGAGATTTAGGAATTAATATTTAATTAATTGAGTCTGTTTTTATTATTATCTTTATGAATTAGGAAATAAGAGGAATATCTTATTAGATAAGATTTAGTTGTTAGGATTTATGATTGTGGAATAATTTGAGAGATAAAAAATATTATTCTTAATCTCTGAATTAGAAAGAGTACATATGTGCCTTTATATAGGCAACCTAGAATTAACCCTAAAATCTTATAACATCTAATCAAATCAAAATCAATTAAACTGATTGTGATATAATAGGAAATATTCTACGATAGGAAATAACGATATAATAGGAAATATCATACGGTAGGAAATAATCATAATAAGGAAATAATCATAATAAATGCATTTATTCTCACACTCCCCCTCAAGTTGGATCATGAATGTAAATCATGTCCAACTTGCTTATCACCAGTAATCGCCGTCTACGTCAGCAGATTCTCCTTTGTCAACCGTGGCCGCCACGGCTGAGCTGGCAATTGGTTGATTCGTAGTCTGAAGTGCAGCTAGCATTTCCATGATTTTGTTGAGCTGGTCTTTTTGGGATAATCTTGTGGAAGCTTCAGCTACATCATCACTTTTGGAAGCTTCAGCTACACCATCGCATCCTTTCTCTATCCTTGGCTTCTGGTCTGTAGGTTTACCATGAAGGCTCCAGCAGGTATCCCTTGTGTGCCCCTGTTTCTTACAATGATCACAGACTGATCGACTTTTGGAACCTTTTGAGTCCGTGTATCTAACAGCAAGAGCAGAGACCTCAGGAGTTGTAGAATGATTCTGAAGCATTGATTTGCGCATGTCTTCTTCATTGCGTAAAATGGTATAGACTTCACGCACAGAGGGCAAGGGCTCTTGACTGAGAATCCGAGCACGAACATCATCATAAATTACATCAAGACCAGCCAGCAACTCATATACTCTCTCCTCTTCTTTTTCTTTGATATCTTCTTTAGCATCAGCTGCACAACGATGAGTTTTGTTCCTTAGAGCATCAAACTCTTGCCAAAGAGCTGATTTTTCGAGATAATAATTATCAAGTGGCATTTGATCCTGTCTCAGTTGCCACAACTTCTTCTTAACATCAAATATGTGAGACCTATTTCCTAGAGGACTATATGTCTCACGGAGAGCTGCCCAAATTTCTTGGGCTGATGGAAGGTACATAAAGCTCTTCTTAATTGGGGAAAACATCGCATTGATCAACCAAGAGGATACTAATGCATTCTCAGACTTCCATTTTCGAAACTCCTTGGTTTCTGATTTTGAGGGCATTTTTGCTTCACCATTTATATAATCAAGTTTATCCCGGCCATCAAGAGCCAAAATCATAGATTGAGGCCACTTTCGATAATTATCACTAGTAAGTTTCTCAGAGACAAGGAGAACCGTAGAGATGTCATTAGAACCCAACCGTGGCACAGATGAGGTGGCGTCAGAGGTAGTAGACATAGTGACAAGTGTGTGATAAGAAAAGTCTCAGCTTACAATTACAATGGGAGTGATCAGACGTAGGGCAGAAAGAGATTCTGGATTGAACCCAATGATAAATGAAACCCAATGGACCAGATCAACTAAAACCCGATAGATCAAATAATAGGACTCGTGAACTGAATTGAGAAGGACCTTCCGTGTCTGGTTTGGAGGCTGTCGATCAGTACAGAGTAGGCCGCGAGACTGCACAGTTCGGACTGATATGGCGAGGCTGCACAGTTTAGATGAGGGACGTTGAGAGAGAGTCAGAGGGCACCGATGCTGATTTTAGAGGACGCCGATGCTGACTAAAAGACGGAGTCGAGGGTCTGCAGAAGCTGTTCGAACAGGAAGGTCTGCAGAGACGCCGACGCCCGACTGTAGACGGACTAGTTGAGGGTCTGCAGAGGCTGAGTTTACAGAGACGCTCAACGGACGTGTTGAGGGTCTGCAGAGGCAAGTTTGCAGAGACACTCGGGAGGACCAGGTCGAGAAGAAATTAAATTGATTAATTTCTTGTAGGCTCTGATACCATGTGGAATAATTTGAGAGATAAAAAATATTATTCTTAATCTCTGAATTAGAAAGAGTACATATGTGCCTTTATATAGGCAACCTAGAATTAACCCTAGAATCTCATAACATCTAATCAAATCAAAATCAATTAAACTGATTGCGATATAATAGGAAATATTCTACGATAGGAAATAACGATATAATAGGAAATATCATACGATAGGAAATAATCATAATAAGGAAATAATCATAATAAATGCATTTATTCTCACTGATTATTAGTTATCTAAATCTTAGATTTAGATATATTTTTAGATTTCGTATTTATATTTTGGATAGAGTCTACCCTCTGTAAATCATTATAAATAAGCATAGTCCCTTATCAATAAAATGTTGAATATTTCAGAGAGTAAAGTGCCTCATCAATAAAGTGTCGAATATTTCAAAGAGTAATTTAGTAGTGGAGATTCTCCTTGGACTTTAATAGTCTGATGAGTTACAGATTCGGGCTCATCTACTATTAAGGATGTGGGCTGTTCTTATAGAATTAGTGAGATACTTGCTTATTCTATAAAACAGAGGCTGTTCTTAGAATGCTAGTGAGATCCTTGCTTCTCTTTAAAGTAAGAGGAAATCTATTTCCCTTTCTATTCCTAGTTTAATCGCATAACCAGTATCCCATCAACTTCCTTTGGTGTTAAATTAACTTAGGCACTGATTACTATAGTAGCGTCCTCATCATTTTGCATTAGTACTGTGCTAATCTTGTATTATATCCTCTTTTTTCTCAAAAGAAAGCCAATTTAAGCGTAAAGATCATATGCTCCGTCAAATTTTAATGCTTATTAAGTGTGATGAAATCTTACATGTTTTTATTATAATTTCAGGACTTGTGATGGCTCTAATCGGCTCTGTACTCAGTATTCTTGTGGTAAGCATATATTTCCATTGAGTATATGTGTGCGGGGAAGCCAATGTCTGGTGACGTTTAGAATATTTTAGATTCTACAAGTCTCATTGTCAACAAAGAGATCGCGTGTTCATGTTTTTCCTAAGAATTAGAGGAAAACCAAGGTTTAAATTTCTCACTATAATATGTTCCTGACAGTGACTGCCATTCAAATTCACTAGGAAAATACAAGTGTCCTCTAATTTTATGAAGTTATATTTTTTCCTGAAAGAACTTTAAGCTGTGCTGCAAAATCTGGGCAAACCTTTTGTTTTCTTTGAATAAATCTAGGCCAACTTCTGTTTTTAAAGAAATGATGATTATATAACTAATGATACAGTCTTTCAGATAATTCACTTTTTAGTTGCTAGAAGCCAATGTAGCTTTTCATCGAGCATTTATTTGCAAGCAATCTGTTCCTCTAGGATTCACAGATTATGCCACCTTTACAGATGCTTGTGAGATGCTAGGTCTTAGCACACTCAAGGCGATTGCCTGTGAATACTCATAGATAGTCTCTCATATTTAGTATTCACGCAATAAACATTACCAGCGTCACAGCAAAGTTCAAGTTTATTGGCTTGTATTCATTTGATCCTGACATTGTCATAGAATTATTGCTGGTTTATGTACTTACCACTAGAAGGGACCATTGAATTTCCTGAACCGTAGTTAGTTCTTGATTTTTTGAAATAGTAGCAAGTAATGTCATTAGATTCTTTGCAGCTTATAGTCTGGCAACTATGTATCTCCATATTGTTCTGACATGAACTACTCTCTAATTGTTTTGAGTACTATTGTTCTTTTGATTTTGCTGCTGTTAACAATTGTCAGTGTTTAGTGTGAGAATTTCACATGAAACTGCTAAGTGAGATGTTGCTGAAACTTTTCTCTTCTTGCTTCCCAGGCGATCATAATGCCGGCTCTGTGTTTCATGAAAATTATGAGGGGAAAAGCGACAAAAATGCAGGTTACAATGCAGCGATTTATTTAACTTTTCTTCTGTCCTAAAAACTTGGCGATTTATTTCTTTGTTGTTGTTGTCGCACTCACTCCCTCTTTTCTTCTCAGAAACGGTTCAAAATGTTTTAACTCGAAAAGATTAAATTCCATTCCATGCAATCCCTCTTTTCTTCTAATGCGACCCTTTTATTTCTTGACATCATCAGGTTGCTCTGAGCATGGGAATCGTAGTGTTGGGAGTCATATGTGGAATTCTGGGAACATATTCTTCAGTGAAAAAAATTGCGGAGAATTACTGAAAGCAAATTCAGTTCAGCTTCAGCGCCTTCATATTTATACCAACTTGTGCCAGTGAGTTCTCATCTGTGACCCCGGGGGGCCACTCTGATGATTGTGATCATATATTAGACCTTTTATGTAGAGGATCGCAGCAATACAGCAAAACAAGTGGCATACATGTTTCCATTGGTCACCCTTTTAGTTTAGTAATTCTAGCTTTATTATATCAAGAATCTGGGATGAAAGGGTACTCTTCTTGTGAGACTAGTGGTGGTTGATGTCACCCCTGATCCATCATGGAATTGGAGAAAACAAGTGAAAGTGAAGATAAACAGTGTGTGACGGTGGAATCTGTGACAATTTGAGTAATATGAAATTGCTGACAGAAGTGGGGGTTGAGTAATATAGAATTTATTATTTAAATGAGACTTATATGTTGTATAATTCTTATATATGAATTACTTTGTTGGCTGACTATTCCTATACATGAATTTAAATTCCCTTGAATGAGTAGATTATAAATACTCTTTGAATCAAGGAGTAGTGTTTGATTCTGGACTTATATATCATCAAATCCTGATGGGAGGGTTTAGATAAGAAAATGGGAGGACAAGAGAGGGAAGATTATTCAAAATATACCATTTAGTGTCAGTTTATTTTAATTCTTTAGAAATGTTTTTACAGAGATAAATATATAAGAGGAGTTAACTTATAAAAAAGTACTTAAACAAGCACATTTTTGTGCTACCCAAACAAACATTAAGTTGTAGTATCCAACACCATAAAATAAAAGGATTTTTCCTGTGAGACAATATTTAAATTTGATCTGTAGTTTGCCACTAACCTCACCATTCGTTCACACTTAAATGGATGCCTTATCAGAATAGCCTACTGTAAATGTCAAATATCTTATTTGATAAAAAAATCCTTCATATATAGACATTTATAAAAGAAACTGTTGCATCTCTTCTTTTTTTTTTTTGATGGTGTGGTTCTGGTTCCTACAATTTACAGAGGATGCCTAGATATGGTTCTGAAGGACCAGTTGGCTTGTCATTACTAGCTTTTTTCTAGTTGATTGTATTGTGGCTTAGATCTTAATGGTCTAGCTCCTATCCTTCTCTCAAACTTCGGCTTGCCTGTACTTTTAAAAAAAAAAAAAAAACTGTTGCATCGCTGCTTATATTGGAGGCCCTCTAGACTCTTGACTAAACACAGGTGCTTCACCCCACAAATCTTAATACTCTGACACGTCATTGTGAGAGCTGTATCACTGTATGGGATGGACTTTATGCCGTTAACTCTTAGTTTAATTTAAACCCAACAAGTGCTGATCAATTTAAAGTCACTCCTCTCTGTTTACAACCTAGCTAGTTACTCCTGTCGTTGTTTCTCAATTGATTCCCAATTCTTTATGAAACTTGTTGAATGCACATTCTATACTTGTGTGATTGTAAACTAAAGAGAAATAAACTTTGTGATCCATCGACGTGGAACATGGAAGAAAAAAACAAATTCGAAGGTTGACTAGAAGGTTCCTTACGCAGGCTGCAACCGCTGTCTGTTCTTTAGTTAGTCACGAAATATTTTTTTTCGTCTTTGTTGTAAGAAGACTATATGATTCTCTATTTAAGATGATCTTTGGGAAAATCTTGTTCAAGACCCATATTACCAAAAAAGTGCAAAAAAAGGCCCAAAAACTCGGAAAATTAAAAAAAAAATGCCTAAGATTCTGAAATTTCAGAAAAGGTCCAACGTGAGTTGTTAATGGGGCTGATATAGTTAAAAGTTATAACAACTAAATCAGCCCAGTTAACAACTATATCAGTACCCTGCTAACAACTATATCATCCCCATTAACAACTCACCTTGGGCCTTTTCCGGAATTTCAGAATCTATTTTTAACAACTAAATCAGCCCAGTTAACAACTATATCAGTACCCCAATAACAACTATATCAGCCCCATGCCAATGTGAGTTGGCATAGATGGTAAGGGATCCAAGACTAGGCCCTTGGGTCGTGGGTTCGATCCCCTCTGCCGTCGCTGGGACTCATTTGGTAGGCGATCTCGTAAGTCCCCAGTAAGTGCTCATAGAGCCCGGGGCCGTGCCCTGGCCTTGGTAGGGGGACTGATGCCGAACCCTCCAAAACTTTTTATATATATATATAAAAAAAAACTATATCAGCCCCATTAACAACTGTGGCCCCCACTAACCTTGGGCCTTTTTCCGATTTTCAGAGTCTTTGGGCATTTTTTCACATTTTTTTGGTAAAAAGGGCCCTAGACAGGATTTTCCCATGATCTTTTCCCCTTAAATGTCAAATTGATTTGACATATTATCTAACTAATTAAACAATATCATGATTAATTACGCCATCTTTTCTAATTAATATACATCACTTAATTAGGATAATTTTAAAATTTTAAATGCACTAGTACTACTTTACTATTTCCTGCTTTTGGTACAAGACATGTTTACCTAATTTACTTAGGTTAAGGATGTCAGTTAAGTTAGTTAATATAACATGTATTTTTTAAAATACCCCAATTATCTTCCTTAATTTTTTTATTCTATCTTCTTATTGATTATTGTTGAAGGAACATCAATATAATAAATTAAAAAACATTAATAGATATTAAAAACATTATTATATTTAAAATTAAAATTAATTCTCTAAATATGTTATATATTAAGAACCGGTGGCTTATTATTTTGTACGTAATATCTATTACTTAGTTTGATCTTTTAATTTTAAAAAGTAGATTTTAAATCATTTAACTCTAACAGTGTTAGTATTAAATGGTGATTTTTATAACCATCCTTGTTATTTTGAAGATAAAAAATAATATGTCGCCTTTTGAAAAGATCAATCTTTTCAACATTTAAAATTATAATACAGGTATTTTTCTGTTAACGCCGTTGGAGTTAAAAGACTAAAAAGACATTTTATAGAATTTAAAAGACCAAATGTGTATTTTGTATGTATTATGAAAACAAATTAAAGGCGCAATAGCAATTTTTCATTGATTTGTTCGATGAAACATTGTTTTTAAAAAATAGTTATTTTATATATTATTGTTTTGCACATCAAAACGTACGCATGACTTTTGCCTTTGCATCTGCTTATTAAATATCCTGCAATAATATCTCCATCTGATTATTTATGCAACTGATTATAACGGTGCTTGTTCGCTAATCCATCAATCAAGCATGTTAATGTTAATTTAGTTCATCTGGTTTAATTAATTAACCTTATGACAGCAGATATAGTATTTGGTGTGAAACTTGTATTCGCTTCGTGTTGTAATTTAACAATTTCATACATCAATGAGTGTACTGTAACTCGTTTGCATATACTTATACTTTATTTCATTTTTTAAAATTTGGTGCATGAGTGACCTTTTTATCTAATTAAATGCTTTAATTTTACAGGGGCTAAGGCTAACTTTGTTAATAGAGAAAGATACAAGAGTTGATAATCTCAACAGAGCAAAATCAATGCTTTAGTTATGAGAGAAAAACATACAAGTATCAAGTTAAAATTGAACAAAAGTTAGGGATGTTCATGGACCAGATTGGACTGGGTTGGGGGTCAACCCGAGGTCTAGTCTAAGAGGAACCTCGGGCTAGACAAGCCAGTCCGAGGTCTGGTCCGGTCTGGCACCAGCCCGAGCTTGGGCTGGACCAGACCGATCCATTCCAGGTAGTCCAGGACCTATTTCACTTTTTTAAAAAAGTTTTTTTTCCCACTTCTTTGAACCAATAATTAAACATACAAACATGCAAACATCTTAAATCCCATCATACACATATAAGAATCTCCAACAACATTGAACAAAAATACAAAATAACAACATTCTATCTGGCCAGACTGAAGAAGAAAAAGACTGAAAGGGAAGAAGACTCTGAATGTTTTTTTGGCCGAAGAAAAAGACTCACTTATGAGTGATGAAGAATCGTAAAGAAGATAGTAAAGAAGGACAAAGAGTTAGGTTAAGTTGTGATTTTTTAATATATATATATATATATATATATATATATATATATATGTATATCGGGTCAGACTGGACCAGTCCAGGGGGTCTAAGCCCCTGGGCTGAAGTCCGGTCTGACCCGAGCAGACCGGGTCGGGTCAGACTAGACCGCCCGGACTACCGGGTTTTTTAGACATCCCTAACAAAAGTATAGGTACATGCAAATGATTTTAATTGGGAAAATCCCCCTCAGGGCCCCAATAAATAATATATTGTTTAAAAAGCCCTAAAAAAAAAGTTACATGTCAAAAAAGGTCCTAAGATCTTTTTTGGTATTTTTTAGAAACGTTAACAACTATATCAGTATAATATCAACAATTATATCTTAACTACTAAATCAGTACACGTTAATAACTAAGATTTTTTCTTATATGTGACTTTTCTTTCAACCTTTTTTAATATTATGTTGCTTGCCTAGATCCTGCGAAGGATTTTTCCCATTTTCATTTCCCTTAAAAACGCAATTCGTACGTGTACGTGTGTACCTACACATGTATCACTTATATGATCATAATTGTGAAACCGGTCTGTTGTCTAATTGCTAGGGCTTTATAACCCAAGTAACACCGAACGTCTCTCTTAGCTTCTATATGCACGAGATTGTGTGAAAAGTTCGACAGGTGCATGAGTTATGAGTAGGAACCCCCCCCCCCCCCCCCCCCAAAAAAAAAAAAACAAAAAACAAAAAATCCTATCATATTACTTCAAACTAATACCAGTACGACTAGAGTTTAAATTGCAGATTATCGTATTATCCATAAATCGAACATGCAACAATAATGAACCTAATGGGTGTCTCTCACTAAGGACTTGGTGTCAGTGCTTGTTCATTGGACGATCAAGGAGAACTTGTCTACATGGATGAGCTCTGGATCATCCAGATCTTATTAATATTTTTTAACAATGAAAAAATTATTTTTTTAAAAAATACTAATTCAAATATTATCTTTATTTTAGATTCTCTATTTATTAAAATTATTTGTTGTTTAAAAAAACCAGATCTACATCTACACTAAACAGCATGGCATATTAAGGGTGTGCATGGTAACACTCCCAGAATGACTTTTTTCCTAATTTCTATGCCCGGGGACAAAAATGGATGGGAATTATGTTTGGTAAATCCGGTTTTTTTTCTTGCTCCCGAGATGAACCGGTTTATTTTTTTGTGCTGGGGAGTAAAAAAAAGAAGCTAAAAATTTTGGCTTCTCTATTCCAGGGCAAAAAATCAGAATTTATTTTTCCCTCAATCGAAGCAAAAATTTACCTTCGTTCACCAACACAGCCACCGTCGCCACCACCGCCACCGCCACCGCCCCACCACCACCACCGTCGCCACCATCACCATCGCCCCCGCCACCACCGCCACTGCCACCACCGCTGCCACCGCCGTCGCCGCTACCCCACCACCACTGTTGACGCTCCCACCCCCACCACCACAGCCGCCATTGCCACCACCACTGCCCCCCCGGGCCACCGCCACCGCCCTCACCACCACCGCCCCCCGCCGCCGCCACCATCACCTCCATTGCCACATAAATAATTTTTTTAGGAAATTTAAATTTAAGTTTATTTTTAAAGTATAATAATTATATTAATTATTAAAGAAAATGACAAAATGGTAAAAATAACTCATTAATCCTTCATCTTCCTCCCTTATGATTTTTTTAACTCCCAAACAAGAGGAGGAAAAATGTGTTACCAAACGTAATTCTGATTCTAGGAGTAAAAATAAAATGGGTTAACAAACGTAATTCTGATTCTCAAAACTCTTCCAAAGCACAAAA
Organism: Acacia crassicarpa; assembly: GCA_034222035.1. NCBI lineage: Eukaryota > Viridiplantae > Streptophyta > Magnoliopsida > Fabales > Fabaceae > Acacia > Acacia crassicarpa. The sequence goes on along the minus strand of JAWXYG010000002.1, from coordinate 62,366,364 downwards.
TCAGAAAAAACTATTTTATCTCAGAAACAGTGCTGGGCAACAAAATGATTGCCATGCACACCCTAAGTGAGAAGGGAGAAAGAGACGTGAAGGAAGGAGACATCATGTGGATGTAAACATATGCCGACATAGAATAAAGATAGCCCACCCATCCACTTGAGTTCAGAAAGAGACAATAACGTCAACTTCTCTCTCCTCATTTAGTACGTCCAACTTGCCCCCATAACCTATCCCAGTCGGCCCCACAAAAAGACAACTAAGAGTGAGTGTGTGTGTGTGTTTTTTTTTTGGTAAAAGTGAGTGTGTGTTTTCATTATTCATAATTTATATTTTATACAACCATATAATTATATATAACCAGTGTGTGAGTGTGAGCGCATATATATAATTCTTAATTATCGATCAAGTGGCTGTTCCTTTAAACTTACAAATTAAACTGCATATGGAGAATATAATATTAAAAACATATCGATCGCTACTACCTCTTCTCTCTAATATAAGATTTAAATATTTCCTACATATACATATATTTATTTTTTTAAAAAAAAACTGATGATTAGCTCAACTTATCAAGTGAGATATAATCTAATGTTACATAATAATATTCTAAGGATGTGGTGTCACGTTTGTTATTCAAATTAATTAACCTTTTTTTTCACCTGTCCAAATTAATTAGGTGGTTATTAGATTACGTTAGGAATCCAAAGGAGTATTTAATTTCATAAGGCTCTTACTGGCACGTACCTGTCCTCTAAATGCTTTCAGGATCGATCGAGAATAGTTTAAATTATGTGTTGACACAACACACCCATATATACGTGATGCTAGATTCCTCATAAATAGTGAGTCATAGATATTTTAATTTGTTCAATTAATCTGATAAAAATTAAAAGGTCTTGTATTAAAAACTCATAAGTAAACTCTTACGGATAGAATTCAAAAAGTAATATGTAACAATTAATTATATAATAGCTCAATCCTTAATATAAGAGCTAATTGACATCTTTTTTTTTTTTTTGAGAGATTACCAAATCTAAATAAATTTCTTAGTGTAATGTAATTGGGTAAATTGGGACCCTATAAAAAGGTCACTGTACTGCCTAGAAATTATGAATACTGCCATCCTACTAGTAACAATTGATATTTTTTAAAACAAAAAAAATAAATCCACATATTGAGACCTCCAAAAGTGTTTATATACATAAATTAAGATAAAATTTATTTCACTACTTACTTCATATACTATAAATCATGATGGAAACACTATTTTTTAAGACTTTAATCACTATTGCAATCAAACAAGCTAAAATGACTAGGTTGTCTTCCATGCCAACTTGTCCTGGTTGCTCCTGTAGTACACAGCTATGAAAATGAGCCAATGGTTTTGAAGTTCACATGTACTCTGGTTTCTGGATAAACACGCATGTGTGTGTCTATATAGAGAGAGTAAAATAGTTAGCTAGCAAGTACTCACAAGTCACAACTGCTCTTACAAATTATAAACTATAATTCATCTAGATTATCTCTAATGTACCTCACTTGAGGTAGATAATCAAACCTCACTTAATGACTAAGAGATACAAACTATAATTCATTTGAATTATCTCCAATCTATGCTCATTTGAGGGAGATAACTAAGCCTTACTTGGGGACTAACAGGGACTTCCCTCAATAGAAAGACTCCAATTAACCTCTCTCAAAATATGGTGAAAATATAACCATCTTACATACTAAACCATATTAGCTAAGATCATTTATACTACCTCCGGTCCTAATTATAAGAGCTAGTTGACTTTCTTTGGAGAGATTAAAGAAGCTAAATAAGTTACTTAATCATTCCATATGTTAAATATTCTTAGATTATATATTAATTTATTAGCCAAACTAATAAGTTTGAAGAAAAAGATAAAAATAAAAATACTTTAAAGTAATTTAGTTAGCTTCTTTAATCTCTCCAAAAAAGTCAACTAGCTCTTATAATTAGGACCGGAGGGAGTATAAATTAAGACCCTAACTAACTAACTCATCAATTAATTTCACCCTAGTATCTCTAAGAAAATCGAACGAAGCTAATTCAAAGAACTGGTCCGTACTATGTGCCCTTTGAGCCTTCGAAGTTTTAAGCCTTCACCCTCCACTCTCTTTTCTTGTGCAACTCTGTCGACCTCTGTAATAAAATTGACGATCGATCATGTATTCTTGTTACAAACGGGTAAAATATTAATAAGGCACGTATATATATATATATATAGTTGCTATTGTTGTCAAATTTATGAGTTAATCCTCAAATTTTATCGTTTTTAAGTTTGCAAAATCGTATTGAGTCATTGTTAAATTTATGTTGATTGTAAACTCAATTAAATTCAAAAGTTCATCACATAACGGATTTATCGTTTTTATGTTTTTAACTTATAAAATCATATTAACTTATTCATAAACTCGTGTTAGTTTATTTATTTGATCATGTTTAATAGCTTTATACATGGATTTTATAGAATTTTCTTTGTTAAGTATGATAGATTATGAATATTAATAGATTTAATTTTAATTATTTGGATTTGAGATATATTTAAATCCAATTGTTGTAATTTTTCATATTTTAATTATACACTATTAATATTTATTTATTTATAAAAGGAGATTCTTACGTCATTGAGCAAACTTGTGAGCTTGACAACCTTAATATAATCATTGTACATGTCAATGTATAGGTTTAATTTGGGGATAACATAACACTCATATGTGGAAATTTACTATACTACCTTTAGTCTTTAAGATATAATTAACTAGCTGACTAATTTAAATGGATTAAGAAATTAATTATGTTAGTTATTTGTTAAAAACATTGGTTAACTTTCCTAAAGTACCATGATAAAACCCTTAATATATGCATTTAATAAATAGTATCATCTTCAGTTTTTAATATAAGAGCTAATTAGAGATTTGATTTGAACCGAAATATAAGATTTGAATCTACTTTACCTCAAAAATTAATAATTTTGTCCAAAAATATCCTTGTTAATTGCAATATTGAGGGGTTTCTATCTGATGGTAATTATAATGAAAGACGGTATTCTGTGAAAACAAACCAATGTGTATTACAAATGACTAATATGACTTATTTCATTAGTCTACTTAAACTAGTCAATTGAACCAGAGGTAGTAGTATATTTTAATACTTGAACTCGTACAATGAAAAAAGCATACAGATAGTGATAGTTCAGAAAAAGTAAGATGTAGCAAGCGATTTAGAGCTTTGATGAATTTTTGCAACCTTTTTTTTATTAATAATATGACTGCATCTCCAACTGGCCAAGCATCTTATCAATTCAAAACAACATATAATTAATGAGAGAGGCCCGTTTGGTATATGGACTAGGGTTTCCTGCTACATTAAACTAGCCACTGATTGCTCCATATGCTCTCACACACAAACACATGCACATGCACAATTTTATTTTTGTACATGAAATTCACGAGTAATTAGCCAGGGCCCCCAACAATGCTTCATTTCTCTATCCACTTTTTCCCCACAGCAAATTATTGAAGTCGCTCTTATCTTCAAAATGAACAACCTAACCCTACCACGCGAGCACCCCCCCCCCCCCCTTAAAAAAAAAAAAAAAAAAAAAAAGCGAATCGTTTTGACGGAAATTGATATAAGAATGAAGTTAACTGGGTTAGAAATTAAATGTAAAAGTTTGTTTGACATGTTAATTAAATATATTTGAAAGCATGAAAAGACAATCTTACCCCTCCCTCTAGCTTGCACACATTCTTGATTCTTGTTCATGGACAACCTTAGCACATCCAGATATAGACCACCGCTCTAGTTAGTCACAATATACTCAGGAAGAGAAACGAGTGAAGGTCTCGAAACCTAGAGATACGAACAAGTAACATTCATCGCTGGAACCTGCAACTTTCGTGAACTTTAATTTGATGAACCAGATCTGGGTTGAACCACGCTTTGGATCGGAGGGTGTTGACGGCGGACGGTGGGCGGTGGTCAGCAGTCAACGGCGATGATGGGAGGACGATGGAGTGAAAGGCGAGCTTCAAGGGCTAGCCGGAGATGAAAAAATTCCAGGGCCTCAGCCATGGAAATAATTTTTCCTTCCTTCGTTAGGAGAATCCATTTCAAGAACCCCCAAACATTGGAAAAATGAGTTTCCGGTTTCGCCTTCCAGAGAGCAAATTCCAGCGAATCATACACACAGTTAAATCAATTAAAAACATGCTTAAAGTTTTATAAGAATTTATTAATGATATAGAGCTAACAATAAAGTAGACTGAGATTATTGATCATCAGTGCACATTATACGTACGTAGGTTCCTGTACGCCACATACATACATACGTACTATATTAATATCTACTAGATGAAAGGGTACTTAGACGTGAAAGCCTCCCTGAGCTTGCCAGTAATTATTACTGATGAAGAAATACATATAATTTTAATGATTACACTGCATGAAGCACCTGATGATGATCAGCTTGGGGAGATTCATAGAAGGTTGAAATCTGAGAGGCGAACACATCAACATCATCAAACCCCTCAAACCAATCCACTGTGCTCCCAACTTGCCCTTCCCATTTATAATCCTTACCCTCCACTTGCCGCGGCGTCAACGTCCCATCATCAGACGTAGTACCACGATCATTCTTTCTCTCACTATTATCCGTCTGATCACCGCGGCCGTCGCCGCCACCAACATTGTCACTATCGTCACCACCGGAGTTCCGAAATCTGGAGGGATCCGGCAGGGATCCGGCGTCCCAGCCTGTGAGCTCTTGCACTAAAGCCCTGAATTCCGAAGCGGTGACCCTGAAATTCATGGGGTTGGATATGTAAACAACCTTAATGGGGTCTCTCTTGTCGGGCTTGCATCGTTTGGTCGGAGTTTTCCGTCTCGAGCTGCTCACTGAGTGGTTGGTGGTATCCATGAAGGATAGGATTCGATTATTGAGGGTATAGTATGAATAGTAAAGAGCTTCACAAGATAATATATACCCTCTAGCTCCTGGCGGCATTATATATGGCATTTTTTGAAGGAGGACATTATCTAGAATATAAGTTATTCAATTTAATTAAAGCTCTTTTTTCCTTATTTATCATTATGATTAATACTCACTTTCTAGCTTTATCCACTTATTATATCTCCTCTCTTTAAAATAGTATTCTCAATACAAATGTAAACACATTTATTTAAAAAAAAAAAGTAAAAATGAAAAAAGAAATATATTTAATGACAAAGTAAATAACTTAACTATTATTTCTGATTTCCTGAGGCTGTTTATGTATTCTATACTATGAAGCAGAAGGAGCAGCTAGGGTAAAGGTAAAGGGTCTTGAATGTTAGGGATAATGTGAGTATATATTCTGGCCGAGCGAGAGTCTCCGGGAAAATAGTGGGGCCGAGAAAGACGAGAGAAAAAAACGAAGGAAAATTATTAGAGATAGACAAGGAGCGACTGAAGGTAAACGGCAACGAAGTCGACGATGATAACGAAATTATCAGTCGATGTGCCAAGCGCGTGGAGAGCCAAGACAGACATGTTGGGGATATAGTTGGACCTAACCGCTGTATGTTTTTAATGCTAATCTAGCGTCCAGCGTAAAATTGGAACTTATCCAGAAACAAAACCAAGAGACAGAAATATAGTACGAGGAAAAGTGGTTCACACGCGCGAGATGAACGTGATATCGGGGGATTAGAACGTCAATAATTCTGCCATGTCGTCATTGGAGAAGGCTCGGATGTTTTGGTGACGTCATTTCCGCGATTCCTGATTACCTCAGAATAGTAATACGTACTCCCACCGTACCAGATCATTTGTACTCGGTTCAATTAAAATGCGACAGCTCACTCAATTTTTGTCCTAGCTGTCACCTTATGGATTATTTACTTTACTTTACATTATTTTACCTTATTTAGCTTCCTTAACATCTCCAAAGAAAGTCAACTAGCTCTTATAATTAGGACCGGAGGGAGGTAGTAGTACAGTATAATCCAACTTGCATAAATTATTTTAATTATTAATTTATCCGTCAAATCTCTCCTCCCTCTCCTCTTCTCTCTTCTCAGACAAAAACACTTGTTTTTCTTTTGCTTGAAGCTCAGTCGCTAGTTGGGAGAAGAATCTCTTACGATCTTTTTATTATTATTATTATTTCTAATGAACTAGTTTAGACCATTGATTGGGAAGAATTTTTTTTTAAAAAAAATTAATTAGACAGACATAAGGGAGAATGAGAATGTGTAGCCATCCTTTTTCATCCTTTGCTCTTCGTCGTTGGAGCTCCGCCTCTAAATGCAGTCGCCGTTAATTAGTTTGAGAACTAGCCCTTGTCATCGCCTTCGATCTCAATCGTACCTCTTGAGAAAATCAATCTCAGACTTCATGGCTTCTGCATCGTCTCGTGAGCGTGGTCGTCTTCAGCTTCAAATTTCTTTCTCTTTCAACCTCATCGTCAGTTTCATTGTAGCTAACTCTTACCTCTGAGACTCCTCCCCGAGATGAAAGGCAATATGGTTGCTTTTATCACTGGAGGCAGTACAGCAAAACCGGCGCCTGCTGCTATTGTGATTCTTGCGGTCCCAATTCAAGAAAAGGAGAGAGAACCTATGGAGAGGCTGAAACTTCACCGCTGCAGCTGCCACACATAACCCTATGTTAGCGGCGGAGCTTCAGAAGAACAAGGGTAAGAAGAGAGAGATTTGAAGAATAAATTAATTAAAATAATTATATGCAAAGTAATTTTTAAGTCAGGAGCATTATTTTTAACAAGTAAATAATATAGTAAAGAAAATAGAAAAAATGACAGCCAGGTCTTAAGAACCATAAAAAATAGTAAAAAAATCTCAATAGAAATTCACATATTAAAAAAGTCCATAGGGAATTTTTTGATATTATTTGTATAGAAACAAAATCCAGGTTTTTAAATTTTATTGTAAATATGGCTTTTTCTGTTGTAAATGGTCAGATTTTAAATTTTGTTGTAAATATAGCACTTCCTGTTGTAAATCTAACATTTTTTTTATTGTAAATGATCTTTGTACGTTTAGAGACTTGAGTTTGAAACAAAATCTAGGTGTTTCATTTATCAAAAAAAAAAAAAATCTAGGTGTTTCAGGTTGACTCCAATCTAACTCACTGACTCAGAAACCCTACTAGTTCATTGGCTAGTTCGGGTTTAATAACCTTGCATTACACTATCTCTCTCACCCCCCCCCCCCCCCCCCCCCCAAAAGTTAAAGCTACTTACACAAAAAATGGAGCATTTTAAAGCAACGGACTGGACGATGGTGGACAATACCAGCAAAGGAGAGAAGCAGAAGTTGATCCCCCCTCCCAAAAAAAAAAAAAGAAAAATTTTTATTTTGTGTGTGTGGCAATACTGTATTTACTAGATCACGAGGGAAAAATTAAAGTTAATCATATATTCAGAATCATGGGGGCATTGCGCATTGGGGTGTGATTATCATAGTGTGCTACATAACGTACGTGTATAATATATGCTGAGAGTAAAAGGTAGAAGAAACCTTATGATAAAATAGATAGAGTGAAAATTTCGTTCCGGTTCTAAATCGAAGATTCGGAGTTTAATTTTCTTTATTAAAATTGATCTGGAATTAATATATGAGTTTAAGAACAAAAATTAGTATACCCATCATAGATTAAAAATCACAGCATAAAAAATCCAAAAAGTAAGATATAGAAGATATATATTCCCTCCAGTCCTAAATAACAAAGTTAACATTTTTTCAAGAGATTAAAAAAACTAAATAAATTACTTAATCGTATAATATGTTGTGTATCATTAGATTATATATCATTTTATATGTTAATTAACATAGCTAATTTAGAGAAAAGCGATAAATATAAATATTTTAGAGTAATTTAATTAGTTTAATTAACATTTCCAAAAAAAAGTCAACTCTCATTTATATTTAGAATCAGAAGGAGTAATTACTTTCAAGCGAGTCGAAACAAAACTCTCTCATATACCTTGTTGTAGATAAGAAGTGGTAGGGCACAAACATTGAGTCATCACTGACATGGACGAGGTCCCGTCCTCGTGTTAACTCCAGTCTCCATGATCGTATTCATAAATAGACAAATTTGCATTTTCTCTCTCGATATATATATATATATATATATATATGACCTTGAATTTTTAGGGTTTATTTGATTTCAGAGGAGGGGAGAGAAATTTGACCAAAATTTAATGCGGTAGGACTTAAGATTCTATTCTTCTCTATTAACTTTTCTCCTCTCATCCCTGGAACCAAACAAAAATCTAAGGTCTTCAAGTTGATGTGTGTGTGTGAGTGGATGGTGCAAGTGAGTTAGAAAGAGCGGATAGATAAATGAGTGGATACACTGATCCAAGAAGTAGTGTAACATCTGTGTGGGGGTGGAGGGGACCAGAGGACTTTGGCGCAGTTGAAGTGATGAGAACGACTTCACATTGTATTTTACAAACCGCAATATGTACAGTACGCGCCATTCACTTCTTAACATGTTAATCACCAGCTAATTTTTTTAAAAAAAAAATTTAAAAAGCTAAATAAATACTCTACATAGTCTTAAATATAAGGCAAAATTAACTTTTTTACGGACATTAAAGAAACTATATAAGTTACTTAATCATATTATATATTCTGTATTCTTTAATTATATATTAGTCTATTAGTCAAACTAACTAATTTTAAGAAAAAAAATTAAAATACACTCTAAAGTAATTTAATTAGGTACCTTAATCTTTTAAAGAAAATCAACTCTATTTTATATTTAGATTGGAGAGAGTAACTTAATTATAGCATATTTATATATATATAATATAAGAGGTTTTTATTTTCAAGGCTTAGAGAGCCAAAGGTTTTCAGCTCTCTCAATAAGAGTGCGTCCTAAAATTCGAATTTGTGTTCTCCTTCTTAAGGGGACAAGACTGTTTACCACCTCGACCAATAACTGTTTAATCATATCATATGTTATGTATCATTAGATTATATATTTATAGGTCAGACAAACTAGTTTCGGAAAAAACGATAAATATATACAACTCTGATTTTATTTATAAGTCCCTTTTAACTAAAAAAATTGATCTTACTTATAAGTCCTCTTTCAAGTAATAAATGAGATCGTGATAATTTTTCTGTATCAATAGTACAATGAAAATAGAGAGGGAAGAAAGAGTTAAAAGATATACATTCATAAATGAAAATAAAATTAAAAATTTACCCCATAATTATTAAACTAACTACTTTTTTTTTATATCTGTGTTTTGGTCGGTTGCACAAATAATTGATGTAGTAGGAAACAGGCACTGCAATTTGCAACTATAGCACCCCACTGCGTTGCTGTCAACACGCATGAAACACTCTTTGGCCCTTTTCGCTTTTCACGGCCTTTTATCATCTCTTCCCTTCTTCTTGCTATTATTAATATGCGTTCCTTAATAATATCCAAAAAAAAATGTGTTCCTTTTTTTTTTTTTTTACAAGGCGAGGGGAGGGGGGTTCGAATACGGGACCAGAGGGGAGATAATGTATTCCTTAATTATATCCCACGCTAATTATTTTTAATTTTTATTAAGTTTCAATAGCATTTTTTTTTTCCTGATATAAAAATTTTATGAGAGAATTTGAGCTCACCCATAGTTTAAAGGTGCTTGGAGCCCACTTGGCATCTGTTCTTATCTGTTTTCTGGGTTAAATAAACGGCCCATCTAATGTAACATTGTTTCAGTAATAAAGCCCACTCAATGAGAAAAAGAAGCCCAATTCTATATCGGGCTTACTATGTGTGGCCTGCCCTCCTTTACGTGAAGCCCATTGGTTCTCGTTTTCACGTTTGTTGATTTGTCTTGTGGTTCATGGGCCTAAGCCCACATGCCCACGAGTTATCCCCCAAAGGCATGAAAGAGTATTATTTAAGTATCATGATTCTCAATTATGAGACGTGTCAACATTTTGTATCAGATAGTTATCCCACATGTGCTCTTCGATGATTTTTGTACCACTGGTACCAACTTGTTAATGAAAGCTAAGGACTTGATGAGCAGGGATTGGCAAGTTGATGTTCGCGTTATCTCTCGTGATTGTAATGTGTCCTCCTTTTCTGAGGAATTGGATGGATCAAGATTGTTTAGGATTAATTTCCTCTCCCGTGTAATTGTTCTTGTCTTAATATAGGCTTCTTGCCATCTTTTATATAAAAAGAAAAAAGAAAAATATTCAAACAACGAAGCTAAGGATTAGAATGGAAATACCCGTTATCTTTGAGCTCAACTGGTAAAGGGGTTGGACACTTTCACTAATAGGAGAGGATTCAATCCTGGAGTTGGTCAAAGTGCTGGGGAGACATCCTAACTCCTAGGTGCCTAAGTTAACGCCTGAAGGTAATAGATGGCTTGCCCTGCCCAACATCAGTATCACTTAGGAGGAAGGGAGATTTTACCCTGTTTTTGGATTGTGGGTGAACCCAACCCCTTTCCTAAAATTTGTTTATATACAAAAAAAAAAGAACGGAAATAAATTATACAACGAGTATGTGTGGTTGGATAAATATAAATACTAATATTATTATTTGGATGATACATGGCACACTAAATATTTACCAGACATACTAACTAACATGGTTGGTGATGGAGCTGACTATTATATCCAGCCTGGAAATATTAACCGACTTTTTTAAAATGTATTCAAGTTCATGATGTGATGAAATAATGACAGTGAAGTAATTGTTTAATAATAATAATAATAATAATAATGAACGTGAAATAATCAGAAGGTATTAGGATTAGGAACGCATGAATGGATTGAAATGGACGAAATACATACGTCATGATGACGGGCAAGCTGACAAGGATATGAGTGAAAAAAGGTTAAAAGAAAAGGCCAGGCTTTTTTTACTATTGGACAACAGTAAACAATAATAATTAATAATAATTGAAGTTATGATGGAGAATAATAACAACAGCAATATAATACAGTAGTACTATAAACAATAATAAAATAAAATAATAAAAAAAAAAAAAAGAGGTGAGGAACGGGTGGGTTACGATGATTCCAGTGTCTTGGGGTTAAAGTCACAAATTCTGACTTTTCATCTGAACTAGAGGGGCCTTTTTGACATTTCATCTTCTTTGCGAAACTTCCTCCTTCCTTCATCACTCCACCGAGGCGGCCGCCGCTCTTCCTTCCACACCACTCGCTCCATTCCCCACCTACAACCTTTTAATCAAACGCCATCGTTTCTCATCAAAATTACCAGTCTGCCACTCCCTCCTCTCTACTTGGTATTACACAACTTAAATACCCCTCTTCCCCCGACTTTTCATTAAAATGGGCAAGTGTGTGTAATGTTGGATTTTTATAGTTTATTCTTATTTTGAATTTGGCCTCCATAATTTTAATTAGTAGTTTTTGGTTCTTCAAGAGTTAAGATGATACAAGTTATTAAACCATGAGACTAATGTTTTAGATGAAAATAAATTTGATCAATTAAAACATATGATTTAAAATTATAGGGATAACAACAAAAAAAGTGGCCCTTAAACCCTAAACTAACACTTTAGACCTATTTTTGAGTCTACTTTAAAAAGAAATTATATCTTTTTCAGCCTATTAGCTAAGATCAAGTGCATTATCCGTCCTTGTCAATTTAATATGTGATATGTGACCAACAAAGGTTGGGTCTAGGAGAAGAGGATAATCCCTCAAAACATCATGAATTAAGGCTTGAATTTCTATTGAGAGTGGTGCTCACATTTAGTGCTCTGCCTTGAATAATATTGCCTAAGATAGGAGTACACAAGTGCGTAGCAAAATTTTTTTGGTATTTATTACAAGTCTACTTAAAACGTAGTTAATAAAATGGTTATAATTTTACCTTCATTAAATGTAATGAAAAAATTACATGATTCATGTTGGAAATAAAGAAAGATGAGAGAAACAATTGATAATACTATTCACGAATAAGAGTACGTAAAATTAGAAAAATGCATTAATTTAATACTTTTTTTTGAGTTAACTAATTTTTATTTGTACGTGACAGACAATTAAATAAACTTGACTTCTAAAAAAAGATTAGAGGACTATTACGTAGTATTATACTCTTTTATTGTTATTATTTTTAGCCAAAAATGACCAATAACTTCAAAACTCTCTAGTGAAAAATGATTTTATGGCACGGGGAAAAAGGGATATTTTCATTAAAATGATGACAAAAAGCAACAAGAATCAATCATTCAAATTAAAAGAATCAATTGGGAATTGATGCGACTCGATTCTTTGTTGGGAACTCTGCTGCTATATAAACCATTGAAAAGACCTCTCATCATTAACAAAGATTGCCATCACATGAGCAATTATTATTAACACTACACGAATTTTATATCTATATTCCTTACTGTTCTATTTTAATTTTAATTTTAATTTTAAATTTAAACTTTTTTTTTTGATTACAAAGAGGAGGGGAAACCCTCAAACTATTCTACTACAAATATCAGAAAGTAACCTATCCTTATTCAAGAATTTGGCTAAATCACCAAAAGAGGCATGAAATTGATGAACCCCAGGCCATACATCAAAAGCCTGTTTCGCCACATAATCAGCAGCCATATTTATCTCCCTTGGGACCCATTGTACAAGTACCTCCCAGTCTCTGTTTAGGATACTTTTAATCTCTCTAACAACCTCCCCTTCGGACTGAGATTCCTAGATCGGACCATTTATCAACTCAACAACTTCCCTGACATCAGATTCCAGCACCACCCTTCGCTCGCCCAAATCCCAGCACATTTTCATCCCAAATAAACCGCCCATACCTCAGCAGCGAAACTATCAGCAGGCGTCGCCGCTTTAAACATGAACCCCGCCTTAAGAGCACCATACTCGTCTCGGAGCACCCCTCCACCTGTTGCAACTTGGTCTTGTGAACACGCGCCATCCACATTCAACTTGACCCAGCCTTGGCATGGCGGCGACCATGAAATGCTTCTTGGTTGCTTCGGTCTACCATTAAGATTGACCCCTTTCAGCATGAGACTCGCCTTAGACATCGTTTCAACGATAGATCTCGCCCTGTGCATAATGGAATCATTACTCGGGCATGTATTCTCGAAAATTCTGGCATTCCTGCGTTGCCATATAAGCCAACACACCATCGAAAAGAGCTCGCTCCATCCGGGATACGATGGAGCTAAACAAAAACATCAAACGGGAAAGTTTAGAACGATACTGATACGATGAGAGAGAAGAATGCAGAAACTAAAGGTGGTAAAGTTAACTGAAATGCGAAGAATCTAAAAGGCGCCATTTTAAAAAATGGGTGTGTTTCAGACGAAATGGACATATGACAAAAATTGGAATGGTCTCAATGTCACGCTACTTCGTATTCCTCTCTCTCTCTCTCTCTCCCCCCTCTCTTTGATAAATCGCAGAGACTAAATCAACTTGGCGACTTGATTCTCTTACTTTAATATTTGATTCGGTATTCATACAAGAGCAGCGAGTGAAAGAGCATAAAAAAAATTTCAGGTTTAAGAGGAAAAATGTTACTGTTCGGAATTATTATTTTTAATATTATATTACAGATATTGATTCATTGAATCAAAAGTCAAAAGGGCTCGGTATTTATCATCAGCTTCTCACTGGTTAGGGTTTGAAGAGCTCCATCTCTGTATCTTCTTCTGTGCTCGATCAATCCGGAGAAATTTCAAAGTTATCTTGTTTTGTCTGCTAAATTTATTTCCTCTTACTTCAAGTCTGAAAAGCTTTCTTAAGCTTATGGGTTGCGAACTTTGTTATTAGAAGGTGGATTCTTTTGTTTCTTTTCCTTGTTTTTTTGGTCTTAAGATCTCTATTTGGCGATTTTCTGCAGCAAATACTTGAGTTTAAGCGTTGTCCTTGTTTCTAGGTGGTGTACGGAGAGTCATGCGGTCTTAGCTCCCCCCCCCCTCTTTTTTTTCCTAGTAGTTATTTTGCTGGTCATGGTATAACACGAATTCGCAGCTGCTTATTTTGATTCTGTTCTTGGAGCTTGCAATTTCTTTGAAACTTTGGCGTTTAGAAGCTGTCTAGTCTTAATATTCTTGAAGAATAGCTATATGTTTTAAGTTGTTTTTTAAAATTGTTTTATGAAATGGACGCAGGCGGCCTCCGATTGTTGTTTGTGTGAGATAGCATGGTATTGCTGAGGATGATTATTGATGGGTAGTAGAACAGTAAATACTAGGACAGACAACAATAACAAATTTGCCAACGGCATGCCGAGTTACGCCCCTCCGCTGCCTACTTCTGCTTCCATGTAAATCTTCACATGACTCCTTTGTTTCATACTGTTTTCTATGGTTTTCACTTCTGGTTGCCAGATTTATAATTTTGTTACCTTCCCTTCTCTACTTTGAGCTAATGTTTCAGCACAGTTTACTCTAGTTTTCTTCACTTTCATACTCATATTAATGAGTTATATCCTGTTGTAGTGCGATTCCTAATAAATGACTAATAGCAACTGGTCTTGTTTGAGAGATTGTGCTTTTGTGAAAATTGACACTGCGCCTCATTTTGTGTCAAGGGGCTGTTATGAAATTTGTTTTCTCATGGATGTGTCTCTTATAAAATGATAATGCAATTTGGAGCTTTCTTCTTAACCATCGAGATATGAATTTCATGTCTCCTTGGCTTTTTGAATCTTGCATGATTATGTTTACTACCATTATGACCTGTTGATGTGATGAATTTGGTTTTCCAGGGGTACGGAAGGAAATTCTGTTCTTCCTTCCCGGATTTCTGAATTTGGAGGCATTGATCAATCTTTCGGATTTCGTGTGGAGGATGCTATCAATCTTAGCCGAAGTATGATGCTGACATTTTAATTACTTTTTACCATACCTTCGTTATGTTTATTGTTGCTCCTACACCATTCTTTTGTCTTTTAATTCTCTTATAATCATTTCGTCACATTTGTTTCAATTTACTGGTTTATTAGCTATGCTATATCTAACGCATCTTGTTTATTTTATAAATTTCCAGATCCAGTATTCAATCAAATGAAGTCAAATAACCAACCTCTGGGTGTGAATGTTCAGTTTGGCGCTTTAAATAAGGTAACTCTGAATCTTCTATATAGAGCAAACCCAAAAATATGATTGGAGTTCCTACGATTTGCACTCCACTTTTATGTGGAAGATACAGTCAATAGTAACATCTAACATAAATCTACCTGCTGCAATCTCGGGTTCTCAGACATTACCACTACAGAATGACTCAAATTCCAATCTGGCTTCTACATCTGGTGGCCAGCGTGAGAACTGGGGGGAGTCTAACATGGCAGATGGAAGCCCAAGGACTGATGACACTTCAACAGATGATACAGACGATAAAAATCAAAGGGTAACTTGTTTGCTCCTAATATGCATTTATTTTATGCATCTGGAATTTTGGTCACGCATCAATTTACCTTTTGGTGATGCCATAGTATAGCTAAGCTAATATTGTACATTCTTGAGCAGATTGAAAAATGCTTTTAAGAAAATGATCAAACGTGGTGTTGTTTTGCAGTCTGAGAGGGGTCAATTAGTTGTTGGGGTCTCTGATTCCAGTGAGAGATCAAAAGATAAATCAGATCAGAAGGTTATATAAATTGATTCTGTCTGTATAATTTAAGCATGGTGTTATTATATAATAATAACTTTGTAACCATGCAGACATTACGACGTCTAGCTCAAAATCGTGAAGCTGCTAGGAAAAGTCGGCTACGAAAAAAGGTAAGATATTCTGTGCTGATTGCAAGTGTGCTACGCTGCTGGTAATATGGTTCCAAGTTATAATGAAATAATTGGGCAGATGCTGCATGCTGCATGCTGCATTGTTATATTACTGGTTCGATGAAAATCTGAAGGTTCTTCACTCCCCCCCCCCCCTCCACCCTGTTTTGATCATTTTTTATATTCATTCAGGCATATGTGCAGCAATTAGAAAGTAGCAGGCTGAAACTGACTCAACTTGAGCAGGAGCTCCAACGAGCCCGCCAGCAGGTTTGGTTATTCTGTTTTCTTAGTTGTTCCTGTGTACAATTTATGCCTTAAAATGTTGCATTTCTCCACACTTCCTGGCTATTTTATTGCATTATCGATTTTAATTAGACTACTAATATTTTGTAGGGCATATTTATTTCAAGTATGGGAGATCAGTCTCATTCAATGAGTGGAAATGGTATTTAAACTTCTTCCTCCAATCATGTGTCTCAAGCTTGGGACATAATCATTACACTAATAGCTTTCTACTTGGAGTGATTTCTGAGATGTTCTGGGTTCATTTCAAATTTAAAGCTCTTACCATCATCAATGTCGTTAGTTGTCAGCATGACATTCAGTCAGTTTATTTGTAAACTGTAACATTGACACGTTAATGATGCGTCCCACTAAGTTTCTTGCCTTATCTCAACATGGAATCCGAAATCAAGCTAAGCTTTTTGTGCCTTGTTTTATCTATAACCTCGGTTCTAAACCCAACTCCAAAATGACCCTGTGATCATAGGTTGGGTTAAATTTTCCTGTATGCTTTTGTCCCTTTTTAATAGTATCTCTGATCAGTTAGAGGGCAATATTTATATGCTATATATGTTGGTCAAATAGACTCATAAATCACCTTAGGTTATGAATTCTTGATGGCAAGTTATGGTGTTTCAACCACCCATAGAGATGCAAAGGCTTTGTGAGTTGAGTTGTGGCTTTCCCCTCTGCTGGCCTTAAGCCATACCCTGATTATAAAACGATAGCTTACTGTGAGGAACTTTAGCTCTGTGAGAAACTTGATCCTCCCTTAAATTTTTCCATTTTTATGCCTCACCCTCTATCCTTACCTTTTTTTAATTCCCATTTTCCTGACAAACTCCCCTGACTATCTCCTAATGAAGCTTCCTCGTGTCTTGCTGCCCTAAATCTTTAGCCACTTCATTCTTCTACCTTGTTAAAGTTTTTATTCTTTGATTAGGATTCTCAATCAGTCAATCACTAACAGTCCTGTTAACTGGCTTGTGATGCAGGTGCAATGACCTTTGATGTGGAGTATGCACGTTGGTTAGAAGAACATAACCGGCAGATAAATGAGCTAAGGGCTGCAGTCAATTCTCATGCCGGAGATATTGAACTTCGGACAATTGTTGACAATGTTATGTCCCACTATGAAGAGATTTTCAGGCTCAAGGGTGCTGCAGCAAAAGCTGATGTCTTCCACATACTATCTGGAATGTGGAAAACACCAGCTGAGAGATGTTTCATGTGGATTGGAGGCTTTCGCTCATCTGAGCTTCTCAAGGTAAGAAATCTCTCTCTCTCTCTCTCACACACACACAAAATTTAAAGTAGACACTGCATTCTGTTTTTCATGGTATGCCGGGAAGCAAGTGAGTAGCAATATGCCCATAATAATTTATTTAATTTGTGATATTTTCCTGCCTAACTATGAACTTTGTTGGCGCTTGTTCAGCTTCTTGGAAACCATTTGGAGCCATTGACAGAGCAACAGTTGATGAACATTTACAGCTTGCAACAGTCATCACAACAGGCCGAAGATGCGCTGTCCCAAGGAATGGATGCATTACAACAGTCATTAGCTGAGACTTTGGCTAATGAGTCATCCACCCCATCGGGGCCTTCAGGAAATGTGGCAAACTATATGGGGCAGATGGCTATGGCCATGGGGAAGCTGGGTACTCTTGAGGGGTTTCTTCGGCAGGTAACTATCTCTCTATCTTCATCTGATGGATTTAAATATGCAAACAATCATCAGAGTATTTCGTAGAAACTGAACAAGGAGGATTGCTTTAATTAGACAGAGGGGAAGACATGAAATGACTCTTGGTTAACATCCAATTAGTGAAAAAAATATTAATCTAATCGTGTAATGATATGCCTAGGCTGACAATCTGCGACAGCAAACATTACAACAAATGTTGCGGATATTAACCACAAGGCAGTCGGCTCGAGCTCTTCTTGCAATAAGTGATTATTTCTCCAGGCTACGAGCCTTGAGTTCGCTGTGGCTTGCCAGGCCAAGGGAGTGAGGTATTTCAATGCCCCATCTGAGTTATATTCATGAACACGATCATTGTACACCAAAATCCTCTTGAAGCCTAGTAGTGTGTTGTAAAATTTGATTTGTACACATCTTCATATGTAATATATCTCTCCACGTACTGCTGGGGCCTGGTGTTAGTGCCCACCTTTCTTATCTCTGGCTGATTTTTCTTATTTAGTTTGAAAATAGTCTCAATAATCTGGGTTTGTTGTAGATGCTTTGGTTGATAGAATTGAGGGGGAAAATATAGAATAGTATTTGTACTTCTGTTTTCAAGTGTTCATTGCTCGAGACATCAGCTTTGTTTTATGGGGGATGTACTTTATACTCCCATTATTTATGGTATAATCAAGCTTAGAGCATGTTTTTTTTTTTTTGTTAAAAAAAACTTTCATAAGCTTTTTTAACAGTGTGAACTTGATGGTGTGTTTTTTTGAAGTGTTGGAGATCATGTTATATTCTTACAAGGGGATTTTGTGTGTTACATGGAATTTGAGTCTCCTGGTAAATATTGGGTATTATAATATATTCAAATATTTAGGGGCAAAATATGAGTGGAAATTTCTTTATGGTGCAACTTCATTTGAACGGTACGCATCATTATTCATACATTCAGACTCAG
The DNA here is from genome assembly GCA_034222035.1 of Acacia crassicarpa. NCBI lineage: Eukaryota > Viridiplantae > Streptophyta > Magnoliopsida > Fabales > Fabaceae > Acacia > Acacia crassicarpa. The sequence continues at coordinate 62,347,651 of JAWXYG010000002.1, read as the reverse complement.
TGAGACGTGGTACGTGGGTTGGTGATTGGTGGGCTCGTCCGAGTCAATTTGGTTAACATAGAAGTTACCATATTCCCTTTTTGTTGCTGTTATCCATACTGTAAACGCTCGTCTAAACAAGATGATCATAGTCAACATTCAGGTGTTTGACATTCTGGAAGAGTTTGGACTTTGGAATGTTGTTTCAAACATGAAAACTTGAGGGAAATTAACAAGTGTGTAATTTTTACAGAATGATTACGGATTAGAAAAAGAAGCAATTTATCGCCCTGTCTAACATTGATATCACCTAGGAGGAAGAGAGATTTTGTTCTGCCTTTTAATCGCGGGTAAACCCAATCAATTTCCTAAAATTTATGTACCAAACAAAGAAAAGTTAAAGAAGCAAGGGAGATAACCTTGTGCGTCGCTATGCTAAAAAAGGGAGAGAAAGAACACCTTAGCCGACAGTGTTCTCAATAACAGAAAATTGTGAGACAAAAAATCCTAGAAAGTATTGTTCATGCGGCTGGAAGCGAGTCAACATGAAACATCCTAGAATTGGATAAATTAAAGTACAGCAATATCCAAATTATCTAATATAATTCTTTATTCATATTGCAAGTAGAAGTTGCTTGTTCATTGATATTATTTTTCATGATCGTATCTTATAGAATTGGATTGAAATTCGAATGACATGAATTTTCATAATTGATCAGTTTAAACGATGCATACAAGTCTATAAAATAATTTTTAATAAATTCTAGATATGGTGGTCCATTAATAAAAAAACCAATGTTAACATTAGATCGTGTTGAGGATGCCACTAGATCATATGCACGTCGTCAACACATAGCTAATGACCAATTGTTAAATTCATTTATTTATTTATTTTACGATTGATCAATTATTGTTTTCAATATAATGAGTAATAATTTTAAACATTGTACTATCAATTAACATTTACTATAAACAAAGGTGCAGTGTCGTACTCGTACCCTAGACAGAAAAATTGGGGAAAAGCATCAAAATAATGTTTTTTTCAAAAAAAAAAAAACCCCAAAATAAAGCATATCCCAAAGTTTTTACTGGAGTAATACTTACTCCACTAGGTGGTGTGAAATCAGATCCCATATAAAATAAAAATAAAAATTAAATGTCAGTGGCGTGAACCACTGACACTTCTATGCCAGAAAGTGTCAGTAGTGTAAAACTTTCTCACGTCACTAGTAGCGTGACCTGTTCTTGCACCACTAACTGCATTACTTTGCTAAAATATTTTCAATCTGCTTTAATATGGTTTTTTTTTCTTATTTTGGTAAAAAAGCCAGAAAAATTGACAATAATGAGGGTGATTTAAAACATTAATCGGAAATCATATTGAATTACAAAATTATTTAATTAATATTTTAATTAAAAGATTAAAATTTTAATACGCGGAGATTTCCCACGTACTTAATTAATTTAATGCAAAAAAAATGACAGGATTATTTACAAATTGTTGGTAAATTTTATTAATACAAGCAATTACTCTCCCACCACTACAAATAAGTATAGAAAAAGAGCAATTGATAATTAAAAGCAATAATTATAAGAGTAAAATATTCTGACCACCCTCTTATTTTGCCTTAACTTTTCTATTTTGAAAACATGCACTTAAATCCAAATAATTAGCTCTATTAAGAATATTCTAGAAATTTATTTTTTATTAAAGTTTATATAAAAAAAAAATTTATTTACTATTTTACCCTTAATACTAAATCTATAATTTTACTTTTATATTTTGACTAAAATTGTTTTAAAGAATTTAAGAGTTTTTTATCTTTAGAAATAGTTATTTGTTTGATTATTTTAGCATTGGTTAATGTAAATATCACAAAAGTTGAATATTCAAGTAAGTTTTTACATAAACATGTGCTTGATCAAATGTGTTTATGAATATTTGTGAAAAAAATATTAAATTATAAATTTAAATGACACATGCAATCTCAAACTTATGTAGTTTAATATATTTGATAAAAATATGTGTTTAATTTATATTTTTAAATAAAAATTAATTTATAATATCAAAGCTAATAAATTTTTTAACAAATTAGAAAGTTAGAAAATTTATTAGAATGCATTTATATTTATATAAATTTGGTTTTATATATTTAAATAATTCTAATACTGAAGACATTTTGGTTTTCTTAAAAAAATTCAAAAGTCAAAATCAATGGTTAACTAACAGTTTGGTTGGATGGATGAAAATAGAATCTTAAAGTGTAAGTGAGGTTTGTATAACATACATTTTCATTTTAAGGGAGGCTTATATGGGTTTCCAAAATAGAGGAGAGGTCTATGTAATTAAGTCAAACATGAGGGTGGTTACTGCATTTTACTCTAATTAGAAAGAATTTATAATAAATTATTCAACATAACAAACGTGGTGATTGGTTCACGTTCGATCCTATTGACAGTCACCTAGTATCTAACTGTTCATTAAGATGTCCATCGTCTATGTTTTATCTGTATTGCGGAATTGTAGATTTTTCATATTAGGGTTTATCAAAATATAAATTAATTTTTATCACAAGCAGTAATTAAAAGATTCATGTTCACCTTACAAATAAGATATATTTAAAATACTAATTTATTTAAGAAACCAACATTATTAACGGTATCATGCAACCCCTCTATGCATATTGTATTATCTAATAATCAGATGCATATGCTAGAATCATGCATATTGGACTTCGCTTGCTTCTTATAATTATTTGATAAATGAAACGATAAACTATTATAATTAAGTTCTTTTTTTTTTTTTTTTGGACACAAAGTATAATTAAGTTAGCTGTGTCTTATATTTAAGATCGAGGAAATACCATGTTATCCAATCAATCAATTAACTACTTGCCTACGTGGTTTTTACATATTGTCAACTTTACCATTCTGATCCTATTTATAAGTCCATTTTAACTAGAAAATTTGGTTCTATTTATAAGTCAAGTTTCATGTAATAAATGAGATTATGACAATTTTATCCATATTAATTATATTCATAAAGATAGAGAGAAGAAATAATTGAAAAATAGCCAATTATAAATGAAGACGAAGTAGAAAATTTATCTCACAGTAATTGAGCTAACTACCTATCTTTAATAGGTGAGATTTGGTTAAAATAGATTTAGGATTAAAATGATATTTATAAACTTTGTTAAGTCAATATTTTGTTAAAAAAGGAATAAAACGAAAAACCTAAAATACCACTCAAATCATCATCTCGGGTAGCAATTGCATCCAAGTCACATACAAGCAATTTGTATTTGTAAGTTGTAACACTTCGATTTTCGCTTCGGCCTGGTTCAACGTGCGTTCAACTCGGTGAGTGTGAGGAAGCTGCAAATTAAGGCGATAATCATCAGAGAAGGTGTCTCTAAGACGTATTGAGCTTGTTCCTCGCAGAGAAGCGCCGCGGCTGCCCTGGGCATTTCGTGCCGTCCTGATAGGGCTGTTCCTATTGGTGGGAGCCAACAGGAAGCCTGCCATAATTTCTTTTTCGTCCTTTCTCGTCCAAGGTATGAATATTTTTTCATCTTTTAGGTCCTACCAAGTAGCACCCAATTTTTCTTCTCGGGCGAATTAGAAGTGAATGCCCTGAACCCTTGGTTTGTGTTTGCTGGATTGTAGAAATCAAGAACTGTTGCGGGTGACTTCTGAAATGCTTCTAGAAATCTAGAAGTTAAAATCGTGTTCGCTTCACAACTTATATTAATTCCTGTATTAGCGTGTTTGTAATGTTTGCATGATTGGTTGCAGCTTGAGTTACCTTATTTTGTGTGTATGTTCAGAGATGGTTGTTAATGGTTAGCGAGACATGAGCATAGTCCTGAGTGTAGGCGAATGCTTGACGCCTACCAGTTGTCGTCCAGTTTAACATTAATGTTATCTCTCTGTAGTTGGATTGTATTTGTTTGTTTGCCGCGTGTGTTGGAATGTGAAGCGAACACCGTTTGTGATTGGTAGTAGATGTGAGTTTGGTCACGAATTAATTCTCCCGGTGCAACGCACGGGAGGTCCATCTCAAAACAATAATATGTTAATTAGTTTCCAATTTATATATAGCTACTGGTTTGATTGATTTGACTGCTTGATGCTCCATAACTAGATTGCCTGTTATCAATTCAAGAAGCTTGATTGTTGGTTCTGCTCAAATGAAGTTGTTTGTTGAGCTTGCCTTTCTGGTGAATTACAATTCTGATAATGCTGTTGAATTGTCCCCTTTTAACCTTCTTGGCTTATTAATTTATTCTTTCGCTGAACATAACAGGACTGGACTTTGTTCTCTGCATTGCTGATCTTAAATTGCAATTTACTTGATAAATTACTTGTTCCTAGCAATTTATGAATATGGTAGTCTTGTAGATGTCGTGGAGAGCAAGCAGAATGCAGCTTAAGGATACTTACTGGAAGCCAAATTCTGATGTCTGCTCTCTCGCAATGACAGCAATTGTGTTCTGTTGTAGTCTGTTCTTTGGCTCAATGGGTCCACCTTATGCTCTTTCATTCTCTCTTACAAACTCCAGGGGTTAAATTCTCCCAGATTTCTCACTTCCTCTGAATGTTCAGCCTTTCCACTACTGCTACATGAGAGGAGCCCACTTTCCTTCACATGATGGAAGCTGGCTTTCCTGTGTAAATACGTCTAACACTTATCAAACACCATAAAAGTCCCGTCTTCCATTCCCTTTCCTCAACTTCTTTTTCCTCCTTCCAAACATAGCATAATAGTTTTCTCCGGTAATGGTTTGACAGACATAGATTTTTCAAATAGCATATTTTGTCGGGTGTTTAAGCACTGCATTAGAAGTGGTATTTTTCTCTCTTTTTATACTCAGCTTGGGTTTGGATAGTGAATAGTTTCTCTTGGATTTGGAACCTGATTGCGTGTACTGAATTTGTGACTGGGCTAGGTTTTAGTGGTGCTGTCATAAATCACTTAATCTCAGTTACAGTATCATATAGGATTAGGAAGTATGGACTTTGTTATGGATTCAGTGACGATTGTCATGGCTACTCTAAAGTGGAGTCTGAAATGTGTAGTACACAGACGCCATTTTTAGCCATTGTTTTTTGTTATGATATCTTTTTGTGTATTTCTCTGTATGACAAGAACTGAGCAGTGAGTATTCTGTTATCTACGCTTTTATACTTGTCAATGCTCACTTCAAATGGCTTATGATTGCAGGGCCTCATCTCTATAAGAAAGAAACATGCCTCATAGAACCCGACCCATGACAGCGCTGCTGGTGTTTACTGGGTTAAATGTTGTTTTGGTTTCAACAATTACTCCAGTCTATGACTTTGTTTGCTTTCATCCTTATTGGGAAAGAAGGGTAAGAATGTTGCTCCCTTTAGTTTTTCCTATTATCTGGATCTGTTATTTGTCTATCTGCTAAGGAAAGTTTGCTACACTTTATTTTATTTTATATTTTTGTGGTCCCTTGTGCAAGTATGTGAGATCATGCCAGTTCTATCAGGGCACTTTTGCTATCAGCCCAAAATACTTTTTTTTTTTTTGTAAAAATTGGGGCTTAATTGCCCATTACTTCATTAAAAAATTAACTAGAATTTAGCCGTGGGTAAACAACTCCCACAGTATCCTTGAACAGAAAATCTACCACCCCTACTGGAGGAGAATCTAAAACAGTAAAATCATCATTATAAATAAAACTATGCTTGGCTAACCAATCTGCCACAGCGTTGCCTTCTCGCAAAATGTGAGAAAAGCAAATTTGTAGCTCATTGTTATTGTCACGTAGCCATGCATTCAGAGTTCTGTCATTGGCCCTTCCTTTGATCCAAGCCTCCTGAATCATGTGTAAAGCCATCTTTGAGTCTCCTTCTGCAATGATCTTGTTGAACCCCAAACCCTACGCCAATCTAAGGCCCTGCACGAACCCCCAAATCTTAGCAGCCAAAGGCTAACATCGTCCTAACTTCCTACTAAATCCACAAATCCAACTACTATCACTCCTCTTCAATACCCCTCCACACCCTGCCAAGCCTGGACATCCTCTAGCAGCACCATCAAAATTTAGCTTCACCCACCCCTCTTCCGAGAAATTTCATTTAATTTCCCTTGATTTCTTTAACAACCCAAGGTTAGCAAATTTATATAACGAGGTAATGCACTCTCTAACATAATTTTGGATAACAAACTCAGGACGATTAGGCATATTAAAACCTTCTTCAAATAATAACTTGTTCCTCCATCCCAAATCATCCAGCAGCACACCGAAAATATCATACTCCATTCTTCTCCAGTTTGCAGATTATTTAGAAGCCAACAATTCTTGTGTTCTGTAAAAAATTGGGGACGTACCTTTAACACCTTTAAGGCTAGCCATATCCGATGAGATTCCGGACACCTCCCAAGATACGTGCTCTTCTAGCAGCCGTGAGAAGCCGATCATGTGCTGCCAACCACAAAAATACCTGGATCGCAGACCTCAAAATTGCATAACTGGAATACGAGAATAATTACTTCATCCATTTAGTCTATTAATGGGCGTTCTTTCATTTACATTTTAAGATCGGCCATAACCAATCAATCTCTGGAATTGGGTTTTTCCTTTTGCATTATTTGTTTGTTAAAATAATGATGAGCAGTGAGGCCCAAAAAAGTGAAGAGATATATCTGCCAATTGATTTATTAATTAGTTTATTTGAATGACTCTTAACCTTATCTTTGTTACAGAGGGAACGACGTCGTCAGGAACGTGAAGCTACAATAGCCAATAATTCAAAATCAATTTAACAAGTTCTATATGATTAGCCTTGTTCAAGGAATCTTGCCTTCAATTCCTGTTGTGGCGGTAAACTATGGGCCCGTTTGGATGAACTTTAAAAAAAAACGTTTTTTTTTTAAGCTCCATTTAAAAAAATCATTTTTTATGACTTTTGCTTTTTTAAAAAAATATCATCTATAACATATAAATTAATAAAGAATGCATTTTTTTGCATTAAAAAAGTGTGTTATATATATATATATATATATAAAACCCATTCAAACGGGCCTATATCTTAAAATCCAAGGATGACATCTCACATAATATTATACCTTATTTTTTGGGTATTGTTAAAGGCACCTCTGTTTTAAGTTTCAGGAGCTTTGTTCAAGATCTGATCTAAGCAACCAACCCTTAGAGATTTATGTCATGTTTCTTTCTGTTTTCTTTCCTTATTCGGCCTGGGCATTACACCAATAAGTGGGGTATATACCCGTTATTTGAGGGAAAATTCAGTCAACTAGTGAATTTGGTGTTGTAATAGACCTTATTGAGTGTGAAATGAAACTAACTCTTGAGGCTGTGATCGATAAGTGTGTTCCTTCAAGTGTTGTGTTTTGCTTACTAGCAGTGGTCCTTCTTTTAGGCTTTTTCATTTTTCAGGAGCTTTGTTCAAGATCTGATCTAAGCAACCAACCCTTAGAGATTTATTTCGTGTTTCTTTCTGTTTTCTTTCCTTATTCGGCCTGGGCATTACACCAATAAGTGGGGTATATACCCGTTATTTGAGGGAAAATTCAGTCAACTTGTGAATTTGGTGTTGTAATAGACCTTCTTGAGTGTGAAATGAAACTGACCCGAGCCTGTGATCGATATGCGTGGTCCTTCGAGTGTAATCCTCCTTCTTTTAGGCTTTTCATTTTTTGATGTTGCTGTAAGTCTAATATTGGCTTTTCAGAGCCCTTTTTTTTTTTTTTTTGGCTCTGAAAAGATATTTCCATTCCTCAAAAAGGTGCCATACATAGCAGTTGAATCGAACATAATAAAAGCCAAAGAACAGACAACAACATCACTAAATAAACAGAGAACACAATACCACTACAACAAAAGAACTAACAACAAACATACAAATAGAAATGCAATCAACTAGGATCCCAATCCGGATGTGAAGCCTGAGAACCGCCCATGACAACATTAGCCTCTTGTGCATCCAAGGTTAGAAGAGACGACAAAGAAGGTGATGGTTGATGGACCCACCCGGTCGGGCACACCTCCTTATAAGCAATCGCTGCAAGAAAGTCAGCTACTCTATTACCCCGTCTAGGGATATAGATAAAGAAAACCCAACCCTGTCAGAAAAGAGACAAATAATATCATGAAGAATGCTTCTGCTTCTCTAGTCATACAAATTAGGAATTTTAGCCTCAATACATGAAAGTAATAAAAGGCAGCCAGTTTTGAAAATAACATTATCATGTCCTAAATCAACAGCCAACATCAGTGCCCTTTTGAGAGCAAGCGCCTCGGACATGAAGGCTGAGATTGATTTAATTTTATCAATAAAACCCCATTTAAAAGTACCAAATTGGTCACGGCAAACCACACCAATTGCACCATGCGGGCTACTAGATACATAAGCTCCATCCAGATTGATCTTAAATTGCCCAGAAACAGGGGGGACCCAATGGTCAGTCCGAGTGCCATGCAAATCAGAGGCATCCACTTCCTGTTTCCTATCAATACACTCCCAAAACTCAGAATTACTCCTAGTAGCTTGTTCAATGACAACAATTGGATTGGGAGCCACATGATTAAACACCTTCTCATTTCTTTGTTTCCAGATGTACCATAGAATCCAACAAAGCAGCGAAGTAACTTGAGGAGATTTTGAGTTCATACCTAGAATCATCATCCACCAAGAATTGAAATTAACCACTCTCGAACAATCAAATTTAACACCCAAACTACATCCAAACCACACACAACGGGTTCATGGACACTGAAAAAATAAGTGTTCAAGAGTCTCATCCGCCTCCTCACACACAGGGCACAGTTTCATCGAGCCACGTCTTCTAGAATAAAGAGCAACATTGGTCGCTACCGCCCTATTAAGGGAACGCCACAAGAAGTTTTGCACCCGTGGGATCACTTTGATGCGCCAAATTGATTTCCAGCATTGAGGAGATATTACACAAGAAGGGCCAGCTCTAGCGCTTTTGTCTACTCTCTTTGATTTCTCCACTTGGTACCCCGCCTTGACAGTATACGCCCCATTTGATGAATGAGTCCAAATTAACTTGTCCTCCAAGCCATTATCAGGGATAGGGATGGCATAAATAGCATCCTTAACTTCTTCCGCAATGAACGATGCAATAGAAGATAAATTCCAAGAGCCATTGGAGATTAGATCACTGACTTTCCCATGCTCAACGATAAATTCTTCACAATTAGGTGGCTTCTCAGGGAAGGAGACCCCGGGCACCCACTTGTCACCCCAGATTCTAATCGACTGACCAGTGCCTATGTCCCACTGAAGATCACCTCTCAGGATATCCCGACCTCCGAGTAGACTAGACCAACACCATGAGGCTTTATGGCCTTTCGTTGCTTCAATAAACTCCTTATTCAGGAAATACACACTCTTCATCACTCTCGCCCATAGGTCCCCGGGACGAGTGAAGAGTCGCCATGCGGTCTTGGCCAACAAGGAGTCATTCATAATTGCCAAGTCACGGAACCCTATACCCCCTGACTCTTCCCCATAGTAAGAGAATCCCAAGCCTTCCAGTGTGTTTTACCACCAAAAGCGTTCCCGTCCCACCAAAAGTTGGCGACAAGACTATGGATTTCCTTACAAGTTTTGAGGGGAAACTTAAAACAGTTCATGGGGTAGATTGGTATGGCTTGGATAACTGCTTTAATCATAACTTCCCTCCCTGCAAAAGAAAGAAAATTGTGGCCCCAGCCTTGGAGCTTACAAGCAACTCGCTCCCTTATATATGCCAAAGCTTGTTGTTTAGTCTTACCCCATACACTTGGGATGCCAAGGTACTTCCCAGGATCCGCCGAGATAGGAACATGAAGCAGATTGCACACCATCTCACGAATATTATCGAGAGTATTTGCAGAAAAGAACAAACTGGATTTATCAAGATTAATAGCTTGGCCCGAAGCCTCACAATATTGCTGTAAAATAGAAGCCAAACGACAACACTCAGCTCGATCAGCATTCATATATACAAGGGCATCATCAGCAAAGAAACTATGGGAGAGGACCGGACAGCTGGTGCTCAGTTTGATCCCACTAATTAAGTTACCCTCTTGGCTCTTAGTAAGCATGAGTGAAAGGACCTCGGCGACCAGTATAAATAAATATGGGGAAAGAGCATCCCCTTGCCGTAAACCCCTACTAGGAGATAATGAACTGACAGCTTCCCCAGATAAACACAAATTCATCTTAGCTGATCGCACACATCGCATAACCATGGAAACCCATTCTTCACAAAAACCAAAACGAAGGAGAACCTTCTCTAGGAACGCCCACTCCACTCTGTCATAAGCCTTACTCATATCCATCTTAAGAGTGAATTCAAATTTTGGACCATCCTTTTTCCTTCTTAGATAGTGGTACACTTCATGGGCAATGATAATATTGTCTTGGATGCATTGACCGGGGACAAAGGCACTTTGGTTAGGAGAAATACACATATCAAGAAGGGGTCTCATCCTATTAGCAAGTATTTTGGAAATAATCTTATATGAGAAATTGCACAACCCAATAGGCCGGAAATGTGAAACATGCTCTGGTCTAGCCACTTTGGGGATTAGTGTTATGTTGGTCTCATTAATCAGATCAAGAAAAGATGTACCTTCAAAAAACTCCAGCACCATGCCACAAACCGACTCCCCTACTTTATCCCATGAGTTATGATAAAAAAATCCCAGAAAATCCATCAGGGCCAAGCGCCTTAGAGCTCCCCAAACTAAACGCAGCCTTTCGAATCTCCTCCTTAGATAATGGTGCCATCAATCTTTGGTTCATCTCCTGTGTGATTTTCAGGTCAATAAAAGAAAGAGCCGGCTCCATATCACCTACCCCCCCCCCCAAGAGAATAAATTCTGAAAGAAACCAGAAATATTGTGCACCACCTCTGTCTTATCAGTTAACCACTGGCCATCATCATTTTTAATACTCAAAATAGAATTTCGCTGCCTCCTTCTCATGGTAGAAAGATGAAAGAATTTAGTATTCTTATCGCCTGCCCTTAGCCAATTAACCCGAGAACGCTGCCACCAGAAGTTTTCTTCTAACTCATACAGGCAATCAATGCTCATACTAATCTCACTAATGGCCTTGAAGGACACAGGATTAACACTTCCATGAGAAAGGCCAGCCAACTGGGTTTTCATCTTCTCAATCAACCGAGCATTATTAGGAAAGGCGCCCCTACTCCATTTCTCAAGAGCCCCCATACACCTCTTCAGTTTACCTGCAAAAACAGCAATAGCACTACTACATCCCTCCATCACTGGCCCCCAACTACTATGCACTACCTGAGGAAATTCTGAATGTTGTGACCAAGCCTCTTCGAACCTAAAAGATTTTTTCCTTCTAATCGGTTCAGGTTGAAACAGAACATGGAGCAAATAATGATCGGACCCCACCGGTTCCACATGAAAAACTTGAATATTAGGAAACTGTTCCTGAAGATGACAATTACCCATAGCTCTATCAATACGCTCCCAAATTCTGTCTGGATCATCTCTCTTGTTACACCACGTAAATCGGTATCCATTGAAACCCAGATCATCCAGTTCACAGCTAGCTATAAGACACTTAAAATTCAAAATCTTCCTCCAGGCTCTAGGTATCCCCCCCCATTTTTTCAGATTGAGATGCAATATCATTAAAATCACCAATACATAACCATGATACATTAATATTACAACTAATCCTAATGAGTTTCTGCCAACATAATCGCCTATCCTCTTCACAAGGAGGGTCATAAACAAAAGATATATAAGATGGAGTATCCATTTCAGTGGAGGCAATACTTGTATGAATAATATTAGGTGAAGAAGATAAAATACTGACCTGTACCGAATCATTCCACCACACTGCTAGGCCTCCACTGAGACCTACTGGGTCAACCAACCACTCCTCATAAAAACCACACCGCCTCCTCAACTTCCTCATATATCTGGCTTTTTGCTTCGTCTCCATCAAGAACACAATTTGGGGTTTTCTCCGGAAGCACTCTTCCTTCATATTCCTGGTTGTCAAGGCAACCCCAAGACCTTGATAGTTCCAGGATAAAATATTTATGGCGCACCGGTGGTTGGTCCCATCCAACCACCGGCGTTACCTTCAGAAACAGAGCTTTTATCATCAGAAACAGTAGAGTTACTAGCAAGCCAACTAGCTGGAAAATCAATTTCCTCATTGACAGACACCACCTCTCCCTCCAACTGCTTACTTTCTTTTTTATTGCGAATGCTAGACTTCACCGACCTGACATTCTTTCTCCTTCCTCGGGAAATTGGCGACTCTGAAAGACAGAAAATGGGGACGTCTGGAACATCAAAACAGAGCTTCCTAGGCCTCTTACTCTCAGTAGGGCCTAATTCAGAATTGTGGGGCCTTTTAAAGTGTAAAGTCTTCAAGGAAAGGGACACAGAGGAAATAGGCGAGAGCCCAGTGTGATCAATATCCAAGGAAGTACAAGCCGTATTGGGTTTATATTCATTAGGAAATTCCACCCTATAAGTCGATCTTGTACCCACCACGGACGAACTTTCAATCTGGCTGCAAACTGGGCTGAAGTCCAAAGTGGGCCCAACGTTGGTTTCATGGGATTGATCCACTTGCTCGGTCCAGGAGAAGGGTTGACCGAGAAGAGGATTTGTCCGTTGCGTTGAATCAGAGTGGGGGCCACAAATCTCTTCCACAATTAATGCACTGCTCCTCTCAGGATTTGGTGGCACCACAGATGAAGAACTCCCCGCCGAAAGACCATGCCCTTTCCCCATCATCTGACAAGGCACGATTGCTTTACCACCTTTTATTGGGGAATCACGCTTTTCAAACCTAGGAACAAGCCTGTCTACCTCTGCAACTTCCGGCTGCTTAACCACCGTAGAATCCTTCCCCAATGACCAACTCCGACGAGGAAAATAGCGTGAATCCATCTTATCAATAAATGGCACTTCACACCAATCCTTATTACATACCTGCACTGTCTCCTCGATGGTTTTCACTCCTGTTGCACAAAGCCAGCTACCAAACGGTTTCTCTCCCCCATCTTCCTCCCTTTGGCCAAGAGGCTCCCTACAACCGCGACCATCATGCCCAACTCGCCCACAAGAATAACAGAAAGATTGCAAGCATTCATACCGAACAGAGACCCAAGCCGGTTCCTTTTTCGCACGAGGAACCCAAAAACCAGGAACCAACGGTTCGTTGAGTTACACCAGCGACCTGACCCTGATGAAGCTTCTCTCCAATCTACCTCCCACCATAGGGCTTTCAAACAAGACCGTTCTTCCCACAGCGTCACCAAGAGTTATTGCATTGCTATCGTTGAAAGCCTCAAGAGGAACACCATGGAATTGAATCCAAAACGGGGCCACATCGAAACTGACATCCTTGAGTACCATGTGATCCTCCCACACTTGAAGATTGAGCAAAAAACCTTGAATCGACCATGGCCGCCCCTTCAGTACCTGACCATATTCCTTAGCGTCATGGAAACGAAAGAGGAATACAAGCTGACTACTATCTAATTCGTGCACCTCCAGATAATCATCGAGCTTCCAGCCCTTTCGAATCATGGAAATAACCATGGGAACATGTGGTTTTTTCCCGGTAAGAATTTTCCCGACCAAAGTACCTCCATAACCAGTGACTTCGTTATCCAACAGAACCACCTGCTTAGCCATTCTCGCACTACTTCGTCCCATACTACTGTCACCTTCCTCCATTCCTCCAAACACCCGAACAAAAACCTAAAACACACCGACAAGAATACACTTAGAAGAAGAATAGAGTCGCCGTTGGCAGAACGTCGATCTGACTAGGCTCACTGAGCACTACCCACACTCCCGAGGGAGAGAGAAAACGCTCACGGGGAGCGAAAGATTTTTATCAAAATAGAAAAAGAGCCATTCAAATAATCAGATTACTTTTGGTGAAGCCTTTTGAATGATGCATCTAATCTGATTATTAATTTTAACTTTTAAGTGCAATCAATCATAAAATTGAGGTGATATTTGCAATAAATTATTATATTTCCCGATTAATTAGTGTTGACAATGATGGATATTAAAGGTAAAGAAAAGGGGGACCAAAATCTAGCGTTATCAGATTCAGATCCAGGCATAATGAGATTTAATTAAAAATGAGCTCCATGATCAAAATTATATAAACTTTATCTTATAGTTAGGATCAAAGGTAATATCTTGTATACTAAATAGTGAACAACATTTTTATTTTTTAACCAAAATCCCCAAATAGACTAAAAGAATTTGTGACTTTTACCAGGGTCTTTGATGTTCTTTTTTTTTTGGGGGGGGGGGGGGATTTGAATGATTAGCTAGTGATTTTTACCCGTGATTGATGTGAAGGGGAAAATTTTAAAAAGTGAAGCTTTTCCTTTTTGGTTTAAATTTGTTTCTTATTTATAAGTTCGTGGCAAGAGATTAGTGAAATCATCAACGCATTACGTAAAGTTCGTTTTTTAAGATTACTCGAGCAATTGAGTCCGGATCAAGATGATCCGAGACCCGATCCGTTTTAAGGCCAGATGTTGACAGCTGATTCGCGATGGTACGGATAACCCCGCGTATTAAATTCGAACGTGTGGAAGAGTGTGAGACAAAGTTTCAACATGGGATCGCATACATACGCCTGGATTATTAACATCCCAAAAATGAAGAGCGCACGCTCGTGTGGAGGCGCGTGCGGGTCAATTGGGATGCGAAATATGAAGAAGAATTGATGATCAATGGATTCATCATTCATCAGAAACTTGCAAGGGAATACAGTTATCATCATTTTATTTTTTGAGTTTTTTTTTTAATTGAAAAAGAACAGGGAGAAGTGGGTCCCACGTAGGCAGAAACGTCGAAGGTTCATTGGCTGGATTTAAGATTTGTCATGTGTGCTCTCCACCTTTCCCACTCGCATGTGCGCCTTGTCCCGCCTTGCTTTCACTCCGGGCTTCCTCTGCTCCCCAGCTTCGCTCCCCACCATTCTTTACCATGCGCCCCACTTATATTCTCCTTTTGTTCCGCGTAGAAACATGTGCTTCTGTCTCCATTGACACGTGTCGGTATCTTCTGCTCGCTGTTTCTGACCATATCTCCGTAATCCTCAAGAATCTTCTAATCCCACACTCTTCCAAAGATCCTTCATTTTTCATACTTTATATCGACAAAACTTATTCTTACTACTATCATATTACCATGTCATTAGGATTTCGTTATTGGCCGAATCCGATTCTCCCGTAACTGTCTGTAATAATGACATATATTCTATTTCATCTCATTAAATAATTAAGAAGAAGAATAAGAATTCGTGTTGATGATGAATGCCACTCCTACAAAAGCTGGATTCTCCGGCAATAAAAAAGTAAAACTCACTTGTACTACTCCTCAAATCAATCATCATACAATAAAGAAACAATAATAATGGACTCGCCGGCTGTTTTGTGTCGCCACTTGTCGCAGTGTGAACCTTTCTCAACAGAAAAAGAACAGTGAAGGAGCACAGTAAGTTGGGTACAGAGTCAGAGCATCCTATAATTTCCCGGGGATGTTTCTATTTTCCAATCCCTGTCATTCGCACGCTAATCAGCAATCGGTACCCTCTTTCACAGCAAGAAGAGCTTTAAATAATCAGTATATAATTTTAAAACCCCCGCCTAAACCTCCTCCCTAATCCCTCCGTATATATTCAGCTCCACCCTTCTGTTTCCCACATTCTTCTCTTCCTCTCTCTATCTTTCTCTCTCAATATTTGTTAATCTTAGTTTAATACTAGTATAATATAGTTCAGTATTTTCGCAGACTCTCGCTGATTTTGAAATTAGGGTTCAGGGCAAGATTGTGTATGAGCTCAACGTTTCCAGATCTCTGATGGCCAACCCCCACATTGGCAATGGTACTGAGTTCGACGCCGCCAAGCCCTCTCCACTCACCTCCTCGGCTTCCTTCAAGGCTCGCAAGAAGTCCAACACCCTCCCCCGACAACCTTCCGAAATAGACGATGTCATCACCCTCTTACATGGCTCCGATCCAGTCCGTGTTGAGCTCAGCCGCCTTGAGAATGAACTCCGAGGTTCTTTCTTTTATTTTTTCTTCTCCCCATTCTTTGAGATTTTCCTTTTCTGTGGGAGAATGTGAACGCATATTTCGGATGACTGTGAGCCTAATTGATTCGTTGGGGTAATCTGGAGTTCCCAGGATTACTGATTTTTCCCGACCATGTATTGGAGAAGTTTGAGAAGCGCGTTACATAAGTTGCTTGTTAATTTCCTTTTTCCAGAAAGAAATTAATTTAGCTTGTTCGGTTTCTCTGATGATGAAATTCTGCGGGAAAAGAGAAAATCAAACCTAAAGAGGAATTTTGACAAAATGCTGTCGGAACATTATACCGACTTCGGTCTTCTTCTTCTTCTTCTTTTTTTAGAAAACAACGTCGATTCAATGGCAAACTTTATGATGGCCAAAAATGAAAAGAAAAAATAGCAAACTTTATCAGTGATAAAATTATTTTTTATTGAACTTATGAAAAAAAAATTCTTATTGAACTACATTAGTTTCGCTCCGAATTGGGATATATCTTTATCATTTAAATAAAACTTACACATTCTTCCCAAAGATGCAAATTTAGTCATTTTGGCCATAATTATTCATCTTTTCTTGAAGAAGTTAGGGTATTTGAGGAATGAGTCTAAGACATGATTTTTACCTAGTGCAAACTGTCAAATTATGATGGATATTGTCCCGGATATCCATACATATAAATGTACTGAATATGAGTGAATTATGCAGTGTCCATGCTATCTTGCATTTTTCCTTATATCCCCTTTTCCTTGTCACCTCTGGAATAGAAACAGAACAACAACACACACACACACACACTATCTATATATAATAAATGTTACGTCGTCGTCGCCGTTTTGCTTGACATGCAGTTGGAAAACCGTTGTTGTCAAGTTGATCTTTGGACCAAAGTAAGAACTTTTGTATGTTGCAGGCGTTTAGACTGAGGCATCATTTTATCGTAGTTCATGATCTATTTCATATCATCTGATATATAGATGGATAAGTTGTGGGTATTCTCTGATTTAGATACCTAGATTGGGGAGTTAAGGTATGCTGATGGTTTGTTCTTCTAATGGATCTTATTTATTATATGCGTTATGATCAAAGTATCATTCCACTTATTTTGGGTAGACATATTCCTATCCTGCAAAAAATGTTAAAATCTGGAGCCGAGGGTACATTATAGAGCGCACTTGTATTTTCTCAAGCATCAATACCAAACTTGTATCCATGACTGCCATCTTTCATTTTGTTCTTTCTAACTGATAAGTTCCCATTATTCAAAAAGTTAGGATCTTATTTAAAAGTGGATCCCTTCATTTGAGTCGGGCGTGCCCTTGTTTTAGTCATGAGCCTCATTGAGTATTGTTTCACTTGCAGAGAAAGATAGAGAACTGGGGGAGGCTCTTGCAGAGATTAAGTCCTTAAAGAACTCAGAACGTCTTAAAGAAAAAGCAATGCAAGAGGTATACTTCTGTAGACCTGCTGCAGAAACTCTTTCATAAAGCAAAATTAACAGTTCTTTGATTTAATATATATAGATATATATATATCATCTGTAAAGTTTCTGTTTGAAGTCTTGTACTTATTGAAGCTGCCAGTATATTTTAGAATTCTGAAGCCAATGCAGGGATACTTATTGCTTCCATGGGTTTGAATAATTTCAGCTAACAGATGAGCTGAATAAGGTGGATGAAAAACTTAAAGCAACTGAAGCTCTTCTGGAAAGTAAGGTAGTATTTTTGTTATGGCCATTCCCTTCTTGAAAATTTCCCTATTTTTCATAGCCATTATTTCCAGATCACTTAATGCTACATTATGTTTCACAGAACCTTGAGCTAAAAAAAGTCAATGATGAGAAAAAAGCAGCATTGGCTGCTCAATTTGCTGCCGAAGCCACACTAAGAAGAGTCCATGCTGCACAGAAAGATGATGAAATGCCTCCTATTGAAGCTATCATCACACCTCTGGAAGCAGAGCTCAAGCTGGCTAGGATGGAGGTATATTTTCATACGCTGTCTTGTATTATGCTTAAATAGACATCCTTTTACCACACTTAAGGCATCCTGAACTGGCAGTATGCTGTACAGTTAAAACTTATAAATTGGAATGGACTAGGCTTTTGGTGCTTCTACATTCAAGTTTATAGAGTCATTTGCTATGATAATCAAGACCAAAAGAGTATTTGTCTCACTTGTGCTGGCCGTTTCCATGCTTCAGGTTGCAAAGTTGCAGGATGACAATAGAGCACTAGATCGGCTAACCAAATCAAAGGAGGCTGCCCTTCTTGAGGCTGAGAGAACTGTTCAAATTGCTATGGCAAAGGCATCATTGGTTGATGATCTGCAAAACAAGAACCAAGAGCTAATGAAACAGGTTGAGATATGCCAGGTGCGTCTTCCAAAGTTTATTGTTTTTTGTGACCTCATACATCTTGTAATCAATGAGCGGGATGCAACATCTAGTTAAATGTTCTCCTGCTTTAATGCCAGGAGGAGAACAAAATACTGGACAAAATGCAACGGCAAAAGGTGGCTGAAGTTGAAAAGCTAACCCAAACAGTTCATGAGCTTGAAGAGGCTGTCCTAGCTGGTGGGGCTGCTGCTAATGCTGTTCGTGATTACCAGCGGAAAGTGCAAGAGATAAATGTAATTATTGCCATTCTTGAAATATAGACCTTTATCATATGCCTAGCGATCAGTCTTGCTCATTAGCCTCTTTCATGAGCTTTTAATTGCTTCTAACCTTCAAAGTTTATGGACCAATTCTAACCTCTTTGGTTTGTATGTAGGACGAGAAGAAAATGTTGAAACGGGAAGTAGCACGTGCTAAAGTTTCCGCAAACAGAGTCGCCACTGTAGTTGCAAATGAGTGGAAAGATTCTAATGACAAAGTGATGCCTGTTAAACAGTGGCTTGAAGAAAGAAAATTTTTCCAGGTACGCAATGGGCTATGAATATTCTTTTACTTTATCTTTCACCTTTTCACTTAAAAAAGGTTTTTTACAATAGTTGATTCTTTAAAATATCGCAATGGGCTGATGTTTCCAACAGGAGAGCTCAGATAATAGAAATATATCAATTTCGCTTCTGTTTGTAATTATTCTATTGGTTCACAGTAGCTTTGTTACTTATTTTAGTGATTTGACGCATATATGATATCAAGATCAGAGAACCAATTACCAGTAGATAGAGTATAGGGAAGAAACAAGATAATTGGTTAGCATATTAATAGATTAACCTTTGCATGATTTTATAGGGTGAAATGCAGCAGCTTAGAGATAAACTGGCTATAGCAGAGCGCACGGCAAAAGCAGAAGCACAAATGAAGGTATCTATCTAATTTATGTTACTCCAATCTCTTGATTTCTTTTCTAACGTCTTCTCAATATCCTATACTTAATTGAATTGACTGCACAGGAGAAGTATCAACTGCGATTCAAGGTTTTGGAAGAAAAGATGAAAGCACCCAATGGTAATTCTAAAATCATTGCATCAGACGTAAGAAACATCGCCAGTGGACCTTCAAGGCGTCAGTCTTTTGGAGGAGCTGAGAGCCTCTCTGGATCCAATGGATATCTATCAAGGAAAAGCTCGAGTTCAAAATCAGGGTCAATACGACCAAATAGTGCTAGTGTGTTATTAAAACATGCCAAACTCTCATCTAGATCATTCGATGGTGGTAGTAGATCCCTTGAGAGAGAGAGGCCAACTTCAAATGGGAATGGGCAAGATAACGTGCCAGCCAATGCCAGTGATCCAACCACCAGTACTCAGAATGTCACTGCGGGTGAGGGAAGTGCAAATGATACGCCAGTTGAAAAATCTAAAGCAGAACATGAAGACTATGTCTCCGGAATGTTGTATGACATGTTACAGAAAGAGGTTATATCTCTGAGGAAGGCTTGTCATGAAAAAGATCAGACCCTTAAAGACAAGGACGATGCGATTGAGGTCTGGTATTTGATTTATGGTCAAGGGTTAATATTTTACATTGAATACTCCCTAGCGCTTCTCTAATTTAATTAGTGGGGTTTATATATATATATATATATATATATATATATATATATTAAAGACACAGTAAAATGATTACAATAAACTTTTGCTACATTACATCAGGACTGAAAGCAAAACTGAGCAACCCAAGACAACAAAGTAACAAAGCAAAGAAACAAACATCCAGAAACTAAAAACAACTAATTAAAGAAGGTTGATACATTGAACAACTAATTAGTGGTTTTCTTTTGCAAATGTATAGATGTTGGCAAAGAAGGTTGATACATTGAACAAGGCTATGGAAGTTGAGGCTAAAAAAATGCGAAGGGAAGTAGCTGCCATGGAAAAGGAAGTTTCTGCCATGCGGGGTAGCAAGGATAATGATCATAGAACAAGGCGAGGTAGTGCTCCAAGGGGTGCTGTAAATAGTTCTCATTTAGTTTCTTCCAGGTCAATTTCCTCTTCCTTTTTTCATCATGATAATATTTTAACTTGAAATTTGAATAAACTTCAACTTCAGAATCTCATTTGACCCTCTTCAGATCCAGTCTTTACCTGGTTTCTGCATTAGGGGCTACTGTAGAACTTTCCTATTTTTGTGATCAAATATGGTCAGCTGTCAAAATCTACAAATTATGTGTTTCAAATATTAGAACATGAGTTTGTCTGGAATGCTGTTTTGTCATTGTCAAAGCTGGTCCCTGTATCCTTTTTCTTTGCACGGGCGCCCTTTGAAGTTTTGCCGCCTTGATATTAACTTCTATATAATGTATGTTGCTAGCCTTTTTTCTTCTGTTAAAAAGAAGACTCATCGAAGTTACTTTTTATTGACATATTTCAGGAGTGGACGCAATTTTTAGGTGAATTTTATTGGATGTGATCCTCTGGTAAGGATGGCCAGACTAAAGGTTATCTTTTGAATTATTTTCTTTCCCCCTCTGCGCTGAATAGAATTGTATGATTTTTCATAATTTCCCCCTCCTTTTTCTTTCCGTGTCTCCGTCTATTTAAGCTGTCTCGGCCAGAGGGGGGTTGTGTGTAAAGGGGCTGACTTTGTGTTTTCCCGGCAACCTTGTCTTGTACATCTCCTTTGTATACTATGTCCAAAAAGAAAATTTAAAATTAATGATTCCTTGATATTTGTGGCAGAGGTATATGAGTATAGCAACCATCAAACTATGTTTCATTAGCATTTATTTGTGTATATCAGCTGTTGAGCTGCAATTATCTTGCGGTGGGATCCCAGTGGTTCAATATTTTTTCCCCTTTTTTGAATATTCCCCATCAATGGAGACGACTAGAGCTCGGAAAATTTCGTGACATACTTACAACACCCTTGGTTAGACTGGGATAGAGATTTATCCAGTTTGTTCAGAGATTAAGGGGAAAAAATTATTTTTGATGGAACATGAAATATGACTTCATTGTCAATTCTAAGGCAAACACTCGTAATAATGATAATGATATTGATAGTAGCGGTAGTATGGTTAGTTTCAAAAAATTTGAGTGTAATGTTTACATGTAACCGCTAAAATTTGTAAATTTAAAGTCATTTCGATTTTTTCGTCAAAAAATAGTCATTTTGAATTTTATGCAGAAAATCATTTGGTAATTTATATATCTTGAACATTTTAAAAATAAAAAAAAATGAAAAAATTGGCCGAAAATCCTCGATTGGAAAATTAATTGGGCATGGTACCCAGAATTTGTAGTCCTGTAGGAGAAATAGAATGTGAAGAAAATAATGAAATTACACATCATGAAAGCTTAGTTGCAATTCATGGAAGGTTAATTGCATTTCGTGGAAGGTTTGTATTTGCACTTTCGGTGCGTAATTCTTGTCCTGAAGTTGCATACACACCTTGATGAGTTCAAGAGAGTGAGTGGAACACCTAACAACAATGGAAACTTTAAAGACGCCAACGTCGCTAACACTGTGATAGTTAATAGAAGACGAGAACATCAAGATAGTAACGAAGTAGTTTAACGGCATTGTGTTTTTTTCTTTTTTTTTTCTTTTCACTTTTTAATTGTTGATTGATAGTTAAAGGGTGAAGGTCCAATTTTACCAACAAACTATTGCAGAAAGAGCATCTGACACAATTATCTATTTAGGGTACCTTAAATACCAAAGAACAATTAAAACCATCTAAAAAACACAATCCATTAGTTTATTAAGTAACGGACGTTTCGCTAAAAGCCACTCATCCCTTTCACCAAAAAAGCCACTCATCCCAATGCGCGATGGGACACCGTCGAATTCCCAACCTCATCACACTTGAGCCACTATCCAGTCATACCTCCTGACCGGCGAATTCCCCGGCGACTACAGATGGGACATCGCCGGATTGTTTGCAGACCCTGAGACCTTTGCCAGAAACCGCGAGCTGGAGGTGATTCACTGCAGATGGGCAATGCTTGGCGCATTGGGATGCGCGTTCCCTAAAATCCTGGAGAAGAACGGCGTCAAGTTCGATGAGGCGGTGTGGTTCAAGGCTGGTGCCCAGATCTTCTCTGAGGGTGGCCTTGACTATCTCGGCAACCCTAACCTCATCCACGCTCAGAGCATCCTCGCAATCTGGGCTTGCCAGGTCAGACTCAGACTCAGACTCAGATTCATTCCCTGATTTCTTGCCGGAATATTTTATTTTATGAAGCGTGTTTCACTTTCAGGTTGTGCTGATGGGGTTCATGGATGTGATACCAGCATAAACCTGTGCTTCAGATGGCTGGACCTTCTGAACATCTTTCATTCAATACTTTGTTCCAACGGTGGAGAGAGCTCCACCTAGTCCTTGACTTATTCCATACACAACGACGACGTCGAATACAAAGCTCCAATGCAATTCCCTCGAGAGCATTTTAAACCAATGCACGGGAATGCAGACATACTCACAAGTCCCTCTGTTGGGTTCAACCGCTTCTTCGCTAGAGGGATCTTCAAGATTTCCATCTTCCTGCATCTTCAAACTTTTGAGGGATAAGAGGTCAAGAATCAAACCCAGTTCAGGGAAATCCTCAAAGAAGGGGTATTTTTCAATGTTCAATCACTGTGCATCCTAAAGATGAAGAGATCTCGAAGAGCAGACGTTGACCCATAGTGAGTGGGAGGGGGAAAGAATGAAGAAGAAGAGAAAAAGATGGGAAAATAGAAAAGAAACAGGTGAGAAATTAGTATGACTGTGAAGGAACCGACTTAGAGTGGTTTGAGGTAATCTTGTTACTATTTCGGAGCCTTCTGAGTTCTGACCGTGAATTTGCAAGCAATCTGTAAACTCTAATGGATTGTGTTTCACTTTCGGAGCCTTCTGAGTTCTGACCGTGAATCTGCAAGAAATCTTCATTTCACAGACGCCACATCAGCATCTCCTATAAGCCAAACGTCCATCACTTAATAAAACTAACGGATTGTGTTTTTTGGATGGTTTTAATTGTTTTTTGGTATTTAAGGTACCCTAAATAGATAATTGTGTCAGATGCTCTTTCTACAATAGTTTGTTGGTGAAATTGGACCTTCACTCATAGTTAAAGTACCCTCAATTAATGTTTGTATCGGATGCTTCTTGGGTAATAATTCGTTGGCTAATCTACACATTAACCCATGATTTTTTTTAATATAAAAAGTCAAAATGATATTAATTTAAAATAACTACATTATAGAATATAGAGGACAAAAACAAAGGAAATCATAAAAGGAATTAGGAAAAGAACCAAACACTTCAACTTTCAAACGAGGGGGAAAAAAAAAAAGAGCTATAATAAAACGCTCATTCATGTGGCTGAGGAATCTGCAAGTCTGACAAGTTGTTTCATAGAAGTCATGATCTTCAAAGGGGCAAAACCAAGAGAGAAGAAAAAAGTGTTGTCAATCCAGCACAGAGAGAGAGAGAGAGAGAGAGAGAGCGGATCTAAGACAAAGAGAAAGAGAGTGGATCTAAGACATTTATAATTGAAGAAAATGTCACCCCTATTTCCCGGAATCCATTGAAAATATTGAAGTGATTGACCATAAAAAAAAATCCATGCATGGCATATAATTTTTCTTTGGCGCTGCTTTAGCCTGTGAAGCACTACATACCATCCTTCGCTACTCACACTAGGAATTAGAGGCTGACTGGACAAATTTGGAGGTCAAGGAGGGCAATCCTTGTCAATGGTGACAGCAATATATAGTAGAAAATCACAGGATCTCTTTAACTTCCCTAGCAACCTAAATAGGATGAAAAACAGATTGCTCATGCAAAACAAGGTTTGTTTTCCTCCAGAAGTCCAGATAACATTCAAGAGGATTCTAATACCTCTCAATAGGTGAACATGTTCATCCACATCCAATTGGTAAAGAGTGTTCTTCAGACTTGAAAACATTCAAACCGGACAGCTCTAATGAATGGACAGAGAAATAACATATCCTTAATAGTTTCATCAACATGCGAATCCAAAGAAATCAAGATGATGTTTGCAAAGGACATCTGCAGAAGGCAAGGCATTGTGAAGGAGTTTTCATATGAATAAAAGATATTTAACTGGGAGAGAAATTGGCCACAAAAATTTCTAAAAAGGATCATTTGTCCCATTTACCAGGTTCCTTAGACATATAGAAAAGCCTTTTTTGACACAGTATACATAGCTTGTATGATTCAAGTATCCTATACTCGCAACATAAAATACACAAAATCAGGTTTAAGGCTAAAAATGGCTTAAAAATATAATGTTGTTTACAAGGCTAATATAAATAAACCTCCGTTAACTTTCAAGTTAGTTATAGGTCGCCTCCCTGACCTGTTAAAATTACGGTCATAGTTAATGTTCTTGCACTGTCATAATTCTTACATTTTTTTTAATTATATATCTTATTGTTTAAAAAATAAAAATTGGCATTTACATATAATTTAAATTATTTATAAATAATTACAATAAAATATTTAAAAATAATTTAATATTTATTTGACCATGTATTTCTTGAATAAAAAAATACAGCATGCTTAAACATTATATTTCAAAATGCCAAGTGTTTTTTAAGTGAATGTTATATAATAAAAAGGAAAAGTATTTCTCCAGTGGAGATACAGTTATCTCTAATGACTTTAAAACTACGTCGTTTTGAATTAATGAAGGTGTGTTTGTAATTTTAGGTGAATTAATTAAGGGTATTTTTGTAATTTTGCACCTTCATTAATTTACTTAAAATTATAAACACACCTTTCATTAATTTAAAACAACGTAGTTTTAGGGTCATTGGAGATAACTCTATCTCCAGTGACAGGAGAAACCCTTTACCCATAATAAAGATATTAAAATTTTCATATCGCAAAAATCTTTAGTTTTAACAGTGATTTTAACTGCAATTGAGTTAATAGTTAATATATGATGATTAGGGAGGTGATGTTTTAGCCTATTTCTAATATTAAAGTTTTGTTTGTTAACATGATGCTCCATCAAAATATAATGTTTTAAAAATAAAATATTTTTAAGAAAAAATAAAAAAATTTCCACTTGAAATTTAAAACAGCAAATTAATTATTTCCTACTAAAATGAGTTGTCAATTGTTATTATACTCTTCTAGTTAATACATATATTTTTATAAGTAACAAGAGTGATTTGAGATTTTGAAGTTCAAGTAGTATTTTTTCCGTTACTTTCTTATAAATATTTTGAGTATTATCATCTAAGGGATCCTATCCTGTGTTATCTTTGATTTATATTGAATTTTGGCAACAAATATTTGATCCTATTAAATTTAAAAATTAAATAATGGTCATAAAAAGAGAATAACTCACCAAAATATACAAACGGATATGATGGATTATTAATATGAAAGAATGTTGTACCTATTGTTTATAACGCATCCGCCTTATTTAAAAGTGATTTTGGCGAGGGATGGAGGGAAGAGCTTTGTTTGCTAAAAGTTAAAACGGTAGGGTTTAGAGGGAAGACAGAGCTATGTCTTGTCTGGCTGGTGAATGGTGATAGTGCTTCTGGTTTCTGAAGCTCACACCTGTGTACAAATTTTCTCGCCTGAGCAACAAAATACTTCATGTCATGGTGATGGCGCCTCTTCTCAAACTCTCTTCTGCCTATCCTCCTATTCGCTTCATGGCTTCTCGCTTCTTTCACACCTCTCCCTTCCTTTCTCATTCTTCTTCCTCTTTACCCTCTTCCTCTTTTTCCTTTTCTCGGACCTCTCTGTTCTTCATACCCAGGTACTCTCTCTACCTGCGCTTTATCTCTCCCCTTTTATTGTTTGCTCCGGTCTCGAGAGACGACTAAAAGAGCTCAGTTAAGTTGCTGTACTAGGACAAGTCCTGCGCAATATATCCGTTGAAACTTGATAAATGCGAGCATACTATTGTTTGGTGCTTTTTCTTCTTTCATTTCGAAAGCATCGGATGAAAGCCAATAGCCGTTTTTGGTTGAATTGGGTAATAAAATTTTGTCTGGGATCGCCCGTTTATACCTGGACGAAAACGTAAATTATTGTTTGCCAGTAATTTTTAAAACAAGGATAGTACACTTCTTTGAATGAGTAATTGCTCTTGCTGAGTTGCTGGGAGATACACACACGGGTGCTTTCCAGCATGTGCCTTATAGCGATTTGTGTGGTTTTCTCAGGGCGACTTTTCCGCTGAGTAAAATTTCCAGCCGTCATCTGGTCCCAAAGACGGTCACTCCAAGGGCATATATGTCATCTAGCTCATCAACTGAGGCTCTTCGAAAGAATGAAAGCTCCAAAGCCTATGGTTCTGATCAAATTCAGGTTTTTAGCGGGTTGCTTATGAATTTTGAACTAATCGTAGAATGTGGATAGATCGTAGTAAATTTTTTGGTGCTAAACAATATCATCACTTCCATGTGCTGCATAGGTTTGTCAGTTTATATCATTATTCTTGTAATTCTTTTCCCAACATAATGAGCTAATGGCTGGTTGTACATCTAGGTACTTGAAGGATTGGACCCTGTTAGAAAAAGGCCAGGAATGTATATTGGAAGCACAGGTCCACGCGGATTGCACCATTTGGCACGTTCTTCTCACTCTCATCACAGTCATCTAATATCTACATTGAAGCATATCTGACCAAAGGTGATATTTTTTCTTACCATAGGTCTATGAAATTTTGGACAATGCTGTTGACGAAGCTCAAGCTGGGTTTGCTTCAAAGATAGATGTTGTTTTACTACCTGATGATTCTGTGAGCATCACTGACAATGGCCGTGGGGTATGACTTGTTATCTATCATCGAATCTCCACTTGTCTTTATTTTCCCATGGAACAGATGTGTTTTATTTTACTTGTGCTTCGGATGTGCTTCCTGGTTCATTTTCCATATAATTATGATGTTATGTGACATTAACTTGAAGTTTAATGCACTGTTCACACTAATATTAAGACAAAATGTCATGGTTATGCACTTATGCTTATCACCTGTAGAATAGCGGCACGATTGTAGTAGTAATTATATTTACTTAGCGTCTTTTTGCTTAAATAATTTTAAAAACGGAATGCAATACTTGACCACTCTTTAATATTAGTATCAATTCTGGAAAACTCATCTCATCAGTTTGAAATGCATATCGTAAATTTGAATATATTCTGTTTGGTATTTTTCATCTGAAAATGCCAAATCAAATAAACTTGCTTTTACATACGATTTTCTTATATGGTTGCGAGAGCCATATCAACCTCTTGCTTGCTTCCAACTAAGCATCATTTTTACTCATCAATTGCAGATTCCTACTGACATGCATCCAGTTACAAAAAAGTCTGCCCTGGAGACAGTGTTGACGGTACTGTTGTTGTTGTTGTTTTTTTTTTAAAAAAATAAATATAGCTTGGAATTTGCTTTTGTCATTTTATTTTTTAAAGGTTAATGATTGTTCCTCTAGACACCTTAAACTCCAAATTTGCAGTTTTGTTTATTCTGTTATTCCTTCAAGGGCTATTTTTGCTCAATGAGGAGAAGTGCCTTGGTATTCATAGAAATTATTTAAGCTTTGGAGTTGTTTCCTCACTTTGATCATTTTTTTTTAATTATTCATTAGCACCCTACATTCTCATGCCATAAATTTATCCTTTTGACTGATTCTAAACTGTAGCTCTGGTCTTCCCAAACCAAGTTTGGTCAGTTGACCACAATTGACCTTATAAAAACTGAATCAACAGAACGGAGCTGTCAGTTCTTGAACTTGAACTTGATATCTTTAGACTTTTATATACTCAACAACATCTTGTCTGGAAGTCTGTAGTAGACCCGGATGCTCTTCATTTTGTAAAATCATGCATATCCATTGATGATATTTGAGGAATTGAATAGACTCACTAACATCAAATCTTGTATTGTGTAAGGTGGATATTGTCATTGTTCCACTTGAAAGACAAAATATGCACTTGATATTGAATCGAAGAAGTCTGACTCTTGGGCTTTGATCTTGTATGCTGTTTTTACCATTTAGCATGCCCTTGATGGGCTCATTTAAGGCATTTTGATCACTTTTCAGTTTTAATTTGTGGAAAAGGTCATGTATCTTGTGGGATATGCAGGTGTTGCATGCAGGTGGTAAATTTGGGGGTGCAAACAGTGGATACTCTGTTTCGGGTGGTTTGCATGGTGTGGGTTTATCTGTTGTTAATGCTTTGTCTGAGGTAAGAACAGTCTAAATCCCCCCCCCCCCCCCCCCAAAAAAAAAAAAAAAGTGATTGTGGAACTTTATTTGGTCCTTTTCTTGTGTGGTTAAATCATGAAATACTCTTCTCCCCTTCCATTTATGAGATTTCTTCCCAGCAATTATGATCGCTAACATGGGTTACTTATCTAAAAGTCTAATCTTGATATTTAATTTCAGACACTTGAGGTAACAGTTTGGCGTGGTGGATTGGAATACAAGCAAAAATATTCTCGGGGGAAGCCAGTAACGCCTCTGACTTTCGATGTGCTTCCTGTTGGACAAAAAGATCGTCAAGGGACTTGCATCAGATTTTGGCCTGACAAAGAAGGTCTATATGATCACATATGTTTATTTGTATGGTTTAGTCGAGAGTTATTTGTTCCTTCTTGTCAAGGACTTTCATTTGATTTATTATGATTTCTGCTAAATGTGCAGTATTCACCACTGATATTGAGTTTGACTACAACACAATTGCCAGTCGCATTAGGGAGTTAGCTTTCCTCAACCCGAAGGTAAAGTTGTTGATTGGAATCACTGGGTTGCAATGTCAGATTGTCTAATCTAGCACTCACTAACTTCATTAGAATTGGTACCAACTTGGATAGCTCGTTATAAGAATTAGTCATGTTTCAGTACAGTACTTAATTTAGCACTCACTAACTTCAATAGAATTGGTCCGAGAAACATCTCAATAGATAGTGCAAAAGTTGTTGCAGAGTTATGTTCATCTTAATCTTGAACAAAATGACGCTCTCAGTACAGGTTTTTAATTGCTAAAATTTTGGAATCTGCTTCATTTCAAATAAGATTCTGTAGATATTGCAATGCTTTTTCTCTCATTATTTTTTCTGATACATTTTGTTTTCAAAATCAGTAGTCAGTAGAAAATAAGAACTTTGTGTTCTTGTAACATGTTACCTGCCGTCAATAGAGGCAGATAATATGTTTTTCCTTGTTAATGATCCAGGCTTCTTGTTTAACCTTAGTCTGTTTGATAGATTAGGTCAACCTAGTTCACGTGGTTCAACAGGAATTGTTAACACTTCACATCCTTTTATTTTATATGGTTGTGCGTGTCAGTGGGATTTTTTTTTTTTTTTTTTAAAAATCCACTTAACATCTTACTTTATGCTTTTTTCTTACCTTTGCAGCTTACAATAAATCTTCGGAAAGAAGATAATGATCCAGAAAAGATGCTGCATGATGAATATTTCTATGCAGGGGGGTTGGTTGAATATGTGAAATGGCTTAATGCTGATAAGGTCTTTCTGCTTTTATGTTGAAATTCTATATTGAAAAATGTTTCCTCTTTTTAAGGGTATTAAGGTATAAAACTGCTTGTTTTACAAATATTTGCATGTGCCTTCTTTCTTTTTCTTGCTAAGAGATTGTTGGCTAATTACTTTGTTTTCCAGAGAGCTCTCCATGATGTTTTGAGTTTTAGAAAAGAAGTGGATGGAATCACAATTGATGTTGCTCTTCAATGGTATGACCTTTTGTGCTGTCCACTTCTGCATTTCTTAAATTTCTGTTAACTGATTTTTCCTTCTCCAAGTGAGTCAGAGTCTATACACAATACTTGGCACTTATAGTAAGGATTAACTAGTTTTCATTTGCTATATATGTCACTTTAAAAACTAATAGTCCCTATATTAAGGACTGGAGGGAGTAATAAGCAAGCATAACTAGTGAAATTTAATTGTATCTTAATGCATTTTGTTCGTCAAAATCTGCCTCTAAATGGACACACTCCTTTTGATTCTAATTATGGGGCAAAGTCAACTGCTTCCTGGTTCGCAAGAGTAGTATTTGATATCCTTCAACTTGTAGAAAAATGTGACTTTTTAATTTTTCCATTGAAATTATTGTCCACAATAGAGTGCCCATGAAACATAATGAGACCAACAATAAATGAAGGGACAGGATTGGGAAAAAAATATATAAACACTACATCTCTGCCTTACATTTTTTACCAAGCAGGGAGTGGATACTTTGCCTTACAATTATGCCTGGACGGAGTACAGATGTCAAATGGCTTTAATACTCTGCCAAATGTTTGATTATTATTCCTGATTCCTTTTGAGTATGTTTGGTTCAGTTTATTTCTTCTTTTACCAGGTGTGAAGATGCATATTCAGATACAATACTTGGATATGCTAATAGTATACGCACCATCGATGGAGGCACCCACATTGATGGTATGAAGGCCTCATTGACAAGAACACTTAATAATTTTGGGAAGAAGTCAAAGCTTATAAAGGTATACCTGACAGTATTTTTCCTCTTTTTCTTCATACGGAGCCAGTCTATTCTCCTAAAAATACAAGAATATTTTGCTTAAGGGCTAAAAACTTTGTCTCATGTGCATACTTTGTTATACATGTTACTTTAAAGATGCCAATAGCCTTCCTGGTTTCAATGAGCCACTTTATGATTACTATTGCTAGCCATCTATTTATATGAGGGGATTCCCTGCTAAGAAGCCCCCAGGGGCTGATATTCTATTGAACATGGGATTTCCCTCTTGGGAAAAAGGGCACAGGACTAGAAAATCACACCAGCACTCTTCAGATTACAATACACAAGATTGTCACATATTACAGCGACACCAAGTACATCATCACACACACTAAAAGCACATGGAGTATAAATTAAGTATAAACAGCAGCAGAAGCTCATAATGAATAAGTGTACTATGATGCCTTTGACATGTCTCACGAGTTGCTACAAGCCAAGACACCGCCTTGGCACAATATGCAATCGCTCAAACACCATGTCAGGGGTCCATGTGTCCACTCCAGAAGGAAGACAAATATTTAGGAGTTAAGAAGCAGTTAATGTCAATTTGCATTACTCCTGGGAAGTTATTATTATATTATCTTTTTATTAGCTGTTATTATAGGCAGTTAGGATTACAGAACTCTATATATATGTGTGTGTAATATGTTTTATGAATGGGGAGGATGAATATTATTTGAGAATTATTGAGGATTACAGATCCAGGCTCTAGATTGTCTTTCTCTTCTTTTCTTATCTACAAATTCTGCAAGTGCTAACACACACACCAGCACTTCAAGAAAAGGGACAATTGGCAACACTGAAGCTAGACTTTCAAGAGGCCTGTACTCTTTCCTGTACCTCCTCCAATAAGTTCTCCTCCCTTTATCCAACGCTGGTTATCTTACTCTTACAATCACCTTCAACCACTCCTTCCTAAATCCTACTCTTGCAGCATGAAATCCTCCCATCTCGCCTTTCCACTGACCCTTCTAGCATAAACCACGGTACAATTAGTTGGTCAACTAGCAACTTTAACAGCTCTATTCACTTGCCCGATTGATTTTGTTTCTGTTTTTAGGTAACTATTATAGGCTTTTATGATGGGAGGGCTCTGATTAGGTTGTCAAATCCAATCACTATTTTTCCCTTCTATGAAGAAAAGACTACTAATACTGCTGCAAAGAAATTGAAATTTCATTTTTACGAAGCTTCGTGTGTTTATTGCAGGAGAAAGACATTGCTTTGAGTGGTGAACATGTGAGAGAGGGTCTAACATGCATTGTCTCAGTCAAGGTCCCAGATCCAGAGTTTGAAGGACAAACAAAGGTACTGCTTATTTTACTTTACTACGAATAAATAAGTGCTGATATTCTGGGAGTATTAAACAATTCTAGATAAATTTGGAGTTTGCATGCCATATTTCTCTTCCTGCTTTTGATGTTGTTCTTTGTGGTTGCTTCTTGCTCTCTTTGCTGTTAAAAAGACAAGGTTGGGAAATCCAGAGGTGCGAAAAGTGGTTGATCTATCTATTCAAGAGTACATTACGGAATATTTGGAGTTGCATCCTGATGTTCTTGATTTGATACTTTCTAAAGCTTTAAATGCTTTAAAGGTAGGAATCTCTACATAATATTTAAATGTTTCATAAATCCAATTGCTCCAGAAGGGTATCAGGTTTTCCATTTTGTTATTTGTTATATTTTCTAATGTGACTTTATCTCTAAATAGGCAGCTCTAGCGGCAAAAAGAGCAAGAGAATTGGTCAGACAGAAGAGTGTATTGAGATCTTCATCTCTTCCTGGAAAATTAGCTGATTGCTCATCTACAAATCCTGAAGAATGTGGTATATATTTGGCTCTTGTTTCATGAATTTTTTCTCTACTTGGTAGAGACAGTTGTGAACCATATTACTGATGTTCTCTGACATGTTCAGTTGGTTTCTTTATTTTCTTTTCCTTTCCTTTCTTTAACAAATAATTGTTGGGAAGAGAAAAAGTACAGAAAGTTACAAACGAGGACAAATAGCCTCTCCAATCAAAAGAAAATAATCAGGCTGCATCTCAAAAAAGCCTTTGAAGATCCGCAATAGATATCCACTTAAAAAAACCATTGGCGGAGCCCAACAAAGAGGACATGAAAACCATATTATCCCAAAGAAGTGTGGTGGACGGAATTTTTTTATTGAATACTGATAGGTTCTATGAGCCTCTAGATATCAGATAGAATATTTAGAAAGAAGAGGAGATAAGAAAAGAAGAACTACAGCCAGAATCTGCAACTCTAGACCAAAGAGGAGATAACTTCACTGCATAATAATTCCTTGATCACAATAACACTGCATAATACACTTAAATAGCCACCTATATAATATAGCTGACGATAACTGCTACTAGAACAACTGCTGACAGATTTCCTATTAACTGATTCCTAAATACATATAATAGACCTGAGGCATAACTAGTACGTAACTAATAAGACACAGGCATACATAAAACACAGACAAACATAACAAACAGCATAAAACATCTGAGAGTTTTGGTTTCCAAGTTGTTTCTTCCTAGTGTAAACTAATAATGGACGTGGATTCCTATCAAATACCATCATGTTCTAAGAAAAAACGCCACTGACTGTACATTGCGATAGAACTATTATATTTTGGTTATTTGCATCTGAACCTTTGAAACTCATGACGCAAAAATCAGCAGATAAAGCTTATTTGTTTTTAAAGTCATAGTGCTTTAGGCTGGAACTTAAACATAATTTTAATGAGATCGAGATCAAGTTAAACTGTTATACTGTGCTTTTTTCAAAATGGAATGTCTTCTTAACAGCTGAGTTGTTTTTTTTTAAAAAAAAAAATTATTTATTTAATTTTTATGTATCCTGTCCAAGATGCTTAGTATATTTGCTTAACTTATCTTTATCAGAAATTAAATTTACGTTTCTGCTTGTTTGATGCGTGTCAGTTTCCCCATTGTGCACTAACCTTTGGTTTTATTCTCTGGCAGAGTAGTTTTTTTTTTTTTTGAATGAAATGTATTTTCCTTCATTTATGTGTTGCAGAAATTTTCATAGTTGAAGGTGATTCTGCTGGAGGAACTGCTAAACAAGCTCGTGACAGGCGTTTCCAGGTAAACTATGAATATTGGGATGAATTCCTATTATATTGAAACCACCTAATGCAGGAGGAAGTGCTAAACAAGGTCATGATATCAATAACTAATCAGAAATCATCCCGTACTAAAGCTGGGCTTTGCAAGGGAAACACTTATAAGCCATAGCCTTCTATTCATTTTAGTAATAATGAAATTGCTCTTGCAAGACCTTTTCTACCACCCGTGCACATTATTGATAACATTTGCACAACAGCGAGTGTTAATATCATCAATTGTTCATTGTTTTTTTTACTTTGTTTATTTTCATGAAAATTTATAATTACTTGTGGAGAAGAAAAACAGAGTAAGTTTAATGATATTCATGCGATGATACTATGAAGTTGCTCCAATTGTAGTGTTACCGTATGTATTTAGCTTTCATATTCCTGGATGTATTTCTGATAATTTTGATTTGTTTCTATTGTTGATATCACATACTTTTCACCTTTCTCACCATTACCCTGTTTACTGACATGTGGGCCAATTCAAATCCCAAGTTCTGGTGTTAATGTCTGGTTGGTCCAAGACATACATTTGATGGCTTCTCGTTTTGTCCTTATATTCATTATGTTATTTTGTTATATTGGCCACGCTCTTGTATAACTGATAAACATTAGGTTTGCATGATTATGATTTCATCAGACAATGTATGGTGCAGGCCATTCTTCCTCTGAGAGGCAAAATTCTAAATGTTGAACGGAAGGATGAAGCAGCTATTTACAAAAATCAAGAGCTTCAAAATTTAATTCTTGGTCTTGGGCTGGGATTGAAGGTTACCTTTTCCTATATATTATTTATTGAATTTGTTTTTGACATAGCTATGAGTAGTCAAGAGTTTGATCTCCAAAATTGTGGAGCTATATTTGGAGGCAATTCCATGTCCAGAAGGGAAGCTAGGTGTAATCTTGAATGTAGTAGGGAGAGTGATTTTAACTAATCCCTAAACTGAATGCAAAAAATACTCTCATAGTAGCATGGAGTTTTATTGCTTATTAGTAGTATTCTCTGTATCATTGTAAATGTTTAACAATTGGCTGAATCAGGGAGAGGATTTTAATAAGGATGCACTCCGATATCACAAGATTATCATTTTAACCGATGCTGATGTAGATGGTGCACACATCCGGACTTTGTTATTGACATTTTTCTTTAGATATCAGGTAAAGGATGGGAAAATTCTACGGAAGACTACTTTTATGAAGAAAAACAGATCAATTCATTTAAAGATGCAAATTGTATGATCCATTTGATGGAGTATATGTTTATTTTTTTGCGTTTTTGTAGAAGGCTTTATTTGATGAACGTTGCATATATGTTGCTGTTCCACCACTCTACAAGGTTTGCTTATAGTTCAATTTCGTTGTTTACTTGTTCTTCTGGGGAAGGAGGTTTGGATTGGATAGGAAGAAATTTCAAGCTAACTTTCAGTTATATCATTTGAAATAACCAGGTTGAAAGGGGGAAACAAGTACATTATTGCTATGATGACGCTGACCTTAAAAAACTTAGAAGTTCATTTCCTTCTAATGCAACATACAACTTGCAAAGGTTCAAAGGTATGACGAACAGTTGTTACATGCCTTCCTACCCTTTTATTCTACTAGACTCAAGTTTTCCCTACTTTTTCATTCATAAATAGTATATCATTTAAAGTTCTATGAGTGCAGGACTTGGGGAGATGATGCCTTTACAACTATGGGAGACAACGATGGATCCAGAACGCAGATTGTTGAAGCAATTAGCGATTGATGATCTAGCTGAGACAAATGTTATCTTCTCCTCCCTTATGGGATCTCGGGTAATTTGCCTTATTGCTTTCATATTTTAAGTGATGTGTATTGACAGAGCCATTCGACTCTTGGTGATTGCTACACAAAAATATGACTACATAGACATTCCAAGTTTAGAAAATCCACAGCAAGCAAAGCAACTTTAGACTTCCATACAATATTTCATTGAAAGAAGAATGGGTTAATAATTTGTCTAGGATCTTCTGATATTGTTATTCTGTTGGAATTAAGTGGATATTTTCAGTTTTGAAATATCAACTTTGATTAAAGTTGTGACAAAAGATATATAGTGGTTGAGTGGTCATGAAGCTGAACACGAGAATTTAGTCTGAGTTTGTAATTTAAATTTGTCATAGGTGGATCTTCGGAGGGACATGATACTAGAATATGCAAAAAAGATGAACCGTGATCAGTTAGATATTTGAAGCAATATTTTCCTGATACTACAATGTAACATAGTGGAGCCCAATTTTTCCTCCGTACAGTGGTGAGCAAAGGCCTACGTCTACAGAGAAGAAGCTTCATACCCTTCTTTTGGTTTTCGGGTAATAGCAGCTATTTTGTTAGTCCACACCACTTTCACGGTATTCATGTAAAGCTGCCATTTTTTGGTCGCACAGATTATGTCAACATTCTGGACGAACCTTTTATGTATTATTGCAATTCAATTTCTGCATATTATTTCCAGGTTTCTGTGCCACTCCATCTGGTATTTAGTCAATGTTCTACTATGTGCTTGCGTTTTCAGTCATTTTGCTAGCAGTTTATGCTCAGTGCATCAGTCGTTTTTTTAAAAAAAAATGTTGGGTGAAATGAAACACAAGGAGCCTTTTTGTTGCAGAAACAAGGATTTAATTTGACGGGGGATGGTGTTCGCATTCAAATAACTATCCTTGTTTTCCCCCTTGAAAAAGCCATAGCTTTACTTGCCTTTTTTTTTTTTGGGTTATAAAAATTTTAGGAAAAGGGTTAGGTTCACCCATAATCTAAGGGTAGGGCGAAATCTCCCTTTTTCGTAGGTGATACCGATGTTGGACAGGGTAAGCTGTCTATTATCCTCAGACGTTAATCTAGGCATCTAGGAGTTAGGATGCCTCTTCTAGCGTCTTGACCAACTCTAGGAATGAAGCCCCTCTCTTTGATGAGTATCCAACCCCTTTGACAGTTGAGTGCAAAGACAAGGATAGCTTTACTTGCCTTTCAATTCAAAATATATACCAAATGGCGCCCCACACTTCCTCTTCCTCTAATAGAAAAGTTTTTGGGTTTCACTTCTGTAATTCTATTTATAAGGTAGGGATAAAATTTGTTTTTATCTTATAAGTTCATAAAATTATACAATTTTATTCTTATTAAATTGGGATTTATGTTGGAAAAATTGCTTAATTTTAATATAGAATTAATGAGATTTAATATTTTTCTTAATTCCTTCCGGATGAAAGTAACTTGTATGATTAGATGAGCATATCTCAAGTGAAAAAAAAAATGGGGGTGAGTGGGTACGATCATGGTTCTTAAAAACTCGTTTTATCACTGTGATTTTACGTTTTTACGATTTTTTTTAATTAAAACGATTTTACTAATTTTCCAAACACTTTTAAGTTTTTACGATTTTACGTTTTACGATTTTTCATTCTCTTTCCGTTTTCAGATAAAAACTCGTTTTTAAGAACCTTGGGCACGATAGTTAAAATTGTTAAAATATATATACACACACATGCACATATATATCATTTTAAGTTCTTAAAATGTCTGCAAAATAAATAAATACTTCTTTTGGTTCTTAATGTAAAATTTAATTGTAGAGTTGATTTTGGTTATAAATATAAGACTTGTTTTTTTATATTTATTAATTTTTTCTTAATTTATTTTTATTGATGCTTTCTTAAAAATAATGAAGATGAAGGAAATTAAAAAAGATGATTAAAGGATTTTAGGAGGAAAAAAAACTCATATTAACTTTTTTGATTTCTTTAATTTAATCAAGTTAAATAAAATTTTATATTAAGTCCCCGAGCACCAAATACGTTGCGTTTACACGAGCCGGAGAATATGCCTCTAAAATATTCGAATTCCGTAGGGGGAGACGGGAGACCGCGACCTGTTCTCACAAAAAAACATTAACGCCAATATCGGTAACGAATTATTATTGTTATTTCAGGAAACTACTTGAAGATCATCAAATTGTTCTTCTGCTTCAGTCCTATCTCATAACAAATACTCACAATTTTTTTATGCAAGCTCTGCTCCTGCTGGCTGATGGGTCCTGCTATTCAATTTGCATTCATATCTCTCGTTTTGTCTTCAAATAATGCACGCACACGTTTCAAGCATCCCGATTACCAATTCGACAAACGAATTCGCATGTTTTCTCGTTATGCTTGTACGGGATGCGGCTCAACTCTCTGATTGATTTACTCATGAAGGTATAAGTTTAACTTGTTTTGTAATTATCTGTGAATTTTAAGAATGAGCGATCGTCATTTCGCTTTTACTGTTTAAAAGTTGGAAAATGTCCATTTCTTTGCAAGAAAATCCAAACAAAATAAACGCCAAGTGTATGATGTACAGTAACTGATGTTCGAAGACGTGCAGTACGCTATACATAAAGTATTAACGTCATTTGTTGTCAAGTTAATGGCTTGTGGGTCTTTTAATCAAGTAGGTGCTTCTTTTGATGCATATTATATGGCTCTGATTTAATGAAGAATTGGAAAGGAAAATCACTCTCTGTTTTTGTATTAGATTTCTAGAGCGGCTGACAAAAGAGTTGAAAAGTTGTCAGGTGTCCTTTTTCTAAACATGCTTTTGGTTTGGGGGAAACAGTATTAAGCTTTCGTAACTCTGTGGTTACTGTTGTGATGTTAAGTTATATGCAAAAGGCATTTCTATTGATGTTCATGAGTCGGAGGACGTGAGATGAAATTTCACTAGGCTGTTGTAGAAGATAGGATTTTCTAAGTTGACAAATATGGAAGCATCTAAGAGAGATAACCAAGGTGTGAGGCGTCGGGCTTCAGTTAAACAAGAAATCCTGCTAAGTTGCACTTGCATTATATCCATTGGTTTCTTGTTTTCAAACACTGTCGTGGTAGTGAATGATCAAAGGCTTGGCTCGATGATGGAAGTTTAGCCAATGTATCACTGCTCAAAGTGTTCGATGATTTTGGATGTTTACAGAGGACCAATTTGGATGTTTTCTATAATGTATGATGGTAAATTCTGAGAGTGTCAAGACTCCCATTGTGTTAGGAAATAACTGCCCAATTTGTGATAGGCCAATTGATGGAAATTTAACCTCATGTCAATGAAGAAAACAGAACTCGGATGGAAGAAATAATGATGAAAGTGATTAAAAATACCACAAAAGTCCACAAATAGGTAAATAGGGGGATCGGTATTGGAATTGTTTCAATTAATAGTAGATATAGATATCTCACTGACATTAATGAGAAAAAGCTGTTTAGAAGGAGCAAGTTTTCAATAGGTTGGATATTTAGCCGAAGGTGGATGACTCAGGCCCCATTTGGATTGCGGAAAATGGAGCGATGGAATAGGAAAATGGAGATTCTCCAACGGCGGTGGCGGGCGTTTGGATCAAAATTCCATCCGAAAATGTTTTCCCGCCTCTGCCAATTTTCATCTCAATGAATGAAAATGGGTTCCCACCAAAAATGGTGGGAACCATTTTCCAACGCCTTAGGAAAACCGCCAAAAGACCCAAATGCCCCGAAGCGCTCTATTTTTTCTTTTTTTTGATACAAGAAAGTTTTGGAGGGTTCGGCATCAGTCCCCCACCAAGAAAGTTTTCTGTGTTGGAGGTTTGGGACTTTGGCGTTTTCTTGTTGCTGGATGTGAGATCCTTGAGCAAGGACTTCATGAACCCCCATGGTGGCCCATTCCAATCTCCAACACGAACAACACAACCAGAGCAACTCGTCAATTGAAATTAGCCCATTATTCCTTCACAATCTCTTCACTTTCGCCGAAACAAGCAAAGTATTATGGTGAATCAGATTAGCCCCTTCTTTGTTCTTCTTCTTCTTCTTCTTCTTTCGCACCCAGAACTTCTATTTGCCCCTTCCCTCTCCCAGAAAGTTTTCTTTTAGATTCTGTGCCAGCTCACTCCATCATACTTCAGGAAAGTCCCAAATTCTTTGTGCTAAGAAAAGAAAATCAGAGTCGGAGCCAATTCTCGAACCCACACTTGTCGAAGAAATATCAATGAACGAAGAAGAGGTCGTCCTTGATGATTTTGAATACGGTAGAGTTCCCCCTACACTGAATCTCTTGTTTATCTCTGAATAAAAATTTTCTCTGAATAATGAGCAGTAAGCAAGATGAAGAACCATTTTTTTTTTATTTTATAATATGCCAATTCTCGAGAATTGGCTTGAGAATTGGCTTTTATTGCCAATTCTCCAGAATTGGGAGCAATGCTTGCCAATTCTCGAGAAATGGCATGCCATTTCTCGAGAATTGGCAAGGTATTTTCGAGAATACCTTGTCTGAAAATTGGTTTAATTTTGTGTGGTATAAAAAAATATTTTATCTGTAAAGGTAAAATGGTATTTTGCCTCATTTTCCTACCTTATTTTCTTCCAACCAAACAAAAATTTTCCTATCAATCCATTTTCTTTTCCAGTGCCAACCAAACACATTGAGGCAAAATATTTTCCATTCCATTCCTTTCTTTTCATTTCCATTCCCACCTTTTCTTTGATCTAAACGGGGCCTCATAGTGTTATCATTTCCTTTTCTAGAATTTGGACTGAGGCTTCTGCTACATATGCAATTCTAGTTTGTACTTCTGTTAAAAGAATATTTTATTCTCACAATTTTAAGTTAACTGTTCCTTTTTGCTTTATAGATAATGTTTTCATACGGATACGGTCATGCGGGAGATTGAGCTTTTTTTTTGGAATGGAATATAATTGCATTTTTCTTGGATGCTATGTTTAATGAACATGACAGGTATAATTCAGGGCTTTCAGCTGTTTCTGTACATAAATTCAATTGCACTGACTTTAATATGAACCAATTACTCAAAAGGCATGGCTAGAGAAACTACTTAGACAATTAGACCAATGCTTTACATCTTCTTGGAGGAGTCCTTTAAAGAATGCCAAAAAATTTTAGGTTTTGTAAGAAGGTTTCTCCAATTAGGGAGCCAACCTTAATGAATACCGCAGGATATCCTATTGGAGCTTCTACCCATGCTTCGCTTCCTTTTTCAGAAAACACTTTCCCTGTCCAGATATGTTGCCAATTACTAGTCTCTCCCACTGGAAAATAGGCTTTAACTTTCTTCATTCCTTTGTCAAGAACAGGAACCACTAGAATCTCAGAACCAACCATGAATTGCTGATAACTTAACTGAAGCACATTTTCATCGCTTGGGTAATGGAGAAAAAGGTGGCGTACTACAGGCAGCCCTTTTTGTGCAGCTTCCTGTACAGAAAGAATGTGAAAATGACATATTAAGTGTTTGCCGAGTTTACAAAATCTGGCATTAAATTGGTGTTAGGATTTTGGAAATCACCTTCACCAGTTGAATACGGTAAAATTTCCAGGCCGTATACACTTTTGCAAAGCGTGCAAAATGTGAGAGTGTTCGTTGGTTTGAGTAGAACTGGCTGTTATGAGATGGTTTGTTTCCCTGTTTGCAGAAGATGGAAAATTGTCAGTAATTGATATGATGTACTAGTAGGTTACTCCAGGAAAAGTAGTCTAAGAGAATATGTTCTGATAAGGTGAATTAACCTGTGTTGCTGTCAAACTTTAGTAAAGTTTTGTTTTAAAATAGATGTCCCTGTGGTTACCCTTTTTTGTTTTGAAGAATAAACATTTATACAGAAAATCGGTATTTTCTGAATCGAATGTGCAATGTACTGATCCATGAGGATCATAATCAAACCATTTCTGTAACTTTCCAAAAAAAAAACGGAAAAGAAGAAACGATGGTAGAACTTAGCAGTTGAATCTTCTTTCTTGACTATGATATGTGCTTTTGCAAATTTGGTGTGAATCGATTCTGAAGATGGGGAAAAAAAAAACGGAAATAACGAGAGAAATTGTCATGATGTAGGTTTGTACCACTTACTTCATGGGTGCGGAATATGGTGGTAAATGAATTAAGTTCCGTCCATCGCAAAAGCAGCTCCTCACTTCTTCTATACTTGATTAGAGGTAAGTTTACTGTACAATAACCTCCTATGTCGCTGTGGTTAAAAGCAAACCCTGAAATTCCACTGCTTAGTAGGCCAACAACGGAACTCTTGATCCCATCATTCATTTGCCAACTAACCATTTGATCTCCTTCCCAGAATAACATCCCCCACCTGGGGCTATCTCTGAAACCAGCCCTCATGAAGAAAACCAATCCCTCTTCTTTTGCCTTCTCCAAATTGTCGTTTTTCCATTCTTCAACAAACTCTCTGTTGATTCGGGCCCAAAGTTCTGGGTATTTGTTATGAGCTGAAATAGGATCTTCACCTGAAACGTAGGGTAGAAAGGTTTAGTGCTCGCATGCTCTGACAAGTTCTTCTTGCCATGTGCTCTTTGAATTGTTGTTTAATTATCGGCATAAAAATCAAGCAGCTAACAGAAAATGATCTTGGCGAAGTCATCAATGAAACCTATTGAGTTAGATTGTATCTTTTCCCCCCTTTGTGTGTGCATGTGAAGGAAACAAGCCGAGATCCTGTT
The DNA here is from genome assembly GCA_034222035.1 of Acacia crassicarpa. Classification (NCBI taxonomy): domain Eukaryota; kingdom Viridiplantae; phylum Streptophyta; class Magnoliopsida; order Fabales; family Fabaceae; genus Acacia; species Acacia crassicarpa. The sequence goes on along the minus strand of JAWXYG010000002.1, from coordinate 62,304,982 downwards.
GGATAGAAGCAACTCCTGGATCTTCTCGTTATTTATTGAAATCCTGGATCTCTATTAGTCACTGGAAATGGATATGAAATTCAAAAGAGGAAAAAAATGAAAGAAAAGAGCCTCAGGAAATTCAATACTCATTTCTTGCTTTGACCCACTTCCATATCTTTCTCTCTGATGAACCACTCAAGGGTCATTCAGAAAAGTCCCAGGATATCCCAGTGTGTAGAAGCTCTGGGTGAAAGAAGATAAGAAGAAAACCTGAATAGAGAACAGCGTCCACCGGAAGGCCTTCCCCAAAATCAGCCATCCATCCTTTAACACCATCATCCACCATTTCTCGTAGAATCTGCTTGAACCATGTTGCAGTTTTTGGGTGTGTTAGATCCAACATGCCCACATTAAAAGCTGTGTTAGGAACTATGTATGGATCCCCGTTCTTGTTTTTCACTAAGATGTCCAACTGCTTTGCCTCCTCAAAGTGGTTTCTTCTTTTGTTTGTCTTCTCATCAACCTAATAGGATCAAACAACAAATTTATGCAAGTGGATTTTTGTCTCCAGTCCCCAACTTTTATCTCACGAAATATTTTAAACTTGAAGTGTTCAAAGAATGTATTACCGGAGCTAGACACGGATTACAATATGTCATAACTTTGATTTGCTGAGCACTAAGATCTTTGGTAAGCTCCTTCCATCCTCTATACCTTTGCGTATCCACTTCCCAATTCCACCACAATTGTGAACCAATAAAAGTTTCTCTCTGCCCTACCCAATCCTATTCAACAATTAACAAACCCAAGTAAATTTACAAAATATCAAATTGTGACATCAATATATGTTAGAAGTTCATATTAGGTTTGAAGGTGTCTATGGAAGCGAGTCGCATTGTAGATTATCAAAAAGTCTGCTAAAACTTCCTATTATTTTCCTCTTCCCTTTCCTCAAATGTAGGGAAAAGAAATTACCTGCAACCAAAATGCTGAAATTGGAACGTCATAAGCCCTTAGCTCATCCCAGATATGACGTACTGCTTCTGTCCCACCCTGCATCCCGACTATAGCACCAGATATTATCCACTCTGGAAGCTCAGGTTGCCTTCCAATCGTTTCTGTGAAACGTTCAATGAGTTCACAGGGTGAGTTCCCATGCAATATCCGCCCATCAACTGAATTCCCATGTATCTGCTAACTCCATTTCACAGAAAATCGGAAACTGTGTTTTGAGTAAAAAGAAAAAGAAAAAGAAAAGAAACTGAAATTAGAAGCTACATTTTTTAAGGTAGATTATGAAAGAAGGAATACCTGGATCTGTACTCTATCCGGTATTGTCAGATCGAAGATAGTATAATCATATCCTTCAAGGTAAATGGACCTCATTTTCGATGTCATGTAGAATGGAGAAGGTGCATAAGTCGTACTCCAATCACCCCCAGCCCTGCCAATCAGTGAAATGATGTCAACAACAATATATAATACATCATTTGGTTTACAGGTTGAGCATATGAAGTTGGTGCTCTGCTTTACCTGTAACTGACCAAGTTAGCAGCAAAGGTGATAGGTTGGTCTCCTCTTCCAATTCCCTGTTCTTGAACGAAAATGGGTATCTTTTTCCCTTTCAAATTCATGTGAGAGAACTGCTCCCCAAAACCGTAAAATTTCTCATCCTCATCAGTTGCATACGTCAACCAAATCCTGTTGAACTCTGCTGATTCTGGTTTTTTTAATTTTGCCATCTCTCCATCTGCAGATGAAACTATTGCAAAACCTCTTGACCTCGAAAACCACCCATATCTTCTTTTTCGGTTAATTAGCCTCTTCTTAAATCCTCGATATATCCCCGAAACAGTTGGAGAGCTCTGCTTGCGTGAAATGATTTTGGGTGTTTCAGTCTTCACTTGAAATCCAACCTGACTATTGGTTTTCTGACTGAACACCACCCAGTACCTTGCAGAGGCAGAGGGTCCTGCAGCCTTAAGCTGCATGTTTGAATGCATGACTCGCTTCTGAAACTTTTTGCTCTTCTTCGTCGTATTGAAAATCCTTCCTGTGATCAGCAATGTAGGAAGACCTGTATCTCTTTGATCGCTTTTCTGATTTGACCGCAGGTACCCAGAAGGAGAGTTTTTGACCTCGGTTTCCGAATGATGGTCGCATGGATTGATCACCTTGATATCGTCAATGGTCTGGTGATGACAAACGAGATGAATATCTCTGTCATTGACGAGGAAGGATCCTCTGCTTTCTGCCACCTCGGTGTCAGCCAATGCAGCGGAGACGAAGGCCTTTCCTGGGATAGTAGACCAAATGGACCGGCTTGGCTGAGAAAGATGCGAAATTGAGAGGTATCCACCATTATCAGAGGACCAAGAAAGCTGAAAATCATTACCAATTGCGAAGATTTCATGCGAATGCAGTGTTTTGGAATTGACGAAAAGAGACCCTTGAACAAAGGGAATAGTTGATGGAGCAGAAGGGAAGGGGTTGTTGAAACGGTTATGGTGCTTTTGGGTTATCTTAAGGATTGCCATGAATGAATTGAATCAGAAAAAGAAAGGGGAAAAAAAACTGTAAGGTACAGAAATGGAGAATTCCTGAGAATGAATTCTTTTGTTACTTCCCAGGAATTCTAGAGTTTCTTTGTTTGAAACTATTGGATGGGGACGGCTGGGAAAGTCCCTTGCACGCCAGTTTTTTATGTGAAACGGTCTTCACAGGCCTTGGACTTGACTCTTGAACAGGTCAGCGTAATTGGTGGACTAACGCGCCGAAATTGAATCTTCTTTCATCATTTTGAATGAGAACGTCGAAGTAGTATGGCTGAATCTGACGGCTATCACGGTACACTTATGCTCAATATATAGCGTCCGTTGGCAAGAATTTTTCCAACGGTATCTTCTGTTAAAAGACAACCATGCCCAATACATTATTAAATGTTAAACGCGGCACATTAATTTGTCAATTAAACAGGAGTTGGGGATGGGAATAATTAATTTTAGAAACCCAGAGCACGTCTTTGGACAACCACCCTCTATTTCTTTTTATAAATGAATCTCGTAACAATTTTAGGTATTCTGAAATTTTCATAAAAAATAAGGAGGGTATGTGAGTTTTCACGTAAATCCGAGAAGTTGACAAGATTTTCATTCTTTTAACCTCAAGTTAGCTCAAATCATCTTTATGGCCGTTCATAGTCCAAACGGATGAATCTCACAATAATTTTAGGCATTCTGGAATTCTTTATAAAAATACGTCACCTACAATCTGCAAGGTGTAGGTATGGGCCATTCTAGCATTGATTTTGTCAAGCTTAGGCTGTTCTAGCTTTGGATTTTGCCTTATTAGTTATTGTTGCCTCTGATTTTGTTCCGCGTTTGTGTTTCTTTGGGTCTGTTTAGAGTCTGTAATTCCATTTTAATATAATGAATCCCTTCGGTCCAAAAAAAAAATATGTCTGCCTGTTCAAATTTTAAAAAGAAACAAAACGCCCAAAAACGTTATTTTTAGTATGTTTATTCAAACACTCTTATTTTTTAAGAAGACTATATTTGAGTTGCTGAACGTTTTTTAAGAAAAGTTATCCAAAAGCCTTCATTTTAATTGAAAACCGTGTTGTATGATAACTAATTATGACTTTCTTCTGCATTCTAATTAAATCAATTTACCATGTTTAGAATTTAATTTTATCCACTCTGTTTTAATTAAAATTAATTTTGTCTATAATCCAAACCCCATTTTAAATTGTGAAGTTAATGCCGTTGAATGTTCCATCTTCAAAACTATTCCTAAAATTGAACCTTCCCCTCTTTCTGGGCAGGTTCCCCCGTTTGCACTTGGTCCTCATAAGTGTCAGTATTCATGCAGCTCTTGCCTAAACAAATGAAATAAAATTTAAGACTCGTGCCTCTTCCTTCATATGTGCTTTTATCCCCTTTCCTTTATTTATTTATATTTTGGAAGTAGGGACAAGAATCTTGTAACTTACCTGGGCTAGTCTCCAAGTTCAAATTGCAAACAATGTACCTGGCCTTGTTATGGGGAAGGTGTAGTAAGACAGTCTGAAGGTGATCCACCCTGAAAATTGCGTACAAGTTTGGGTAACCAAAAAAAAAAAAAAACCATGAGACCCAAAATCATGACCTTTTGTTTTTGAAAAATATAAATGCATTGTACATGTCAAAATTAATTATGAATCTTAAACCAAACACCTATACATGTCAAAATCAAGTATGAACTCAATTATAAAAAAGCTAATAATAGTGACTTATGAGATAACCATAATTTGGGCTTGTAATGTTTTTGGTATGAGAAAAATTAGATGAGTTGAGTCTTATGGGCTTACCAGAGTCAGGACATGTCTCCGAACTCAAAAGATATTTATAAAAATACTTATAAATTTCCCACCATCGAAATTCTCACGTGAGTAGGGTTTAAACGCACAACCTTATGGTTATGAATTAGCCCCTTTATTAAATGAACCAACTTTTTATTTGGGCTCGCAATTATTTGGTCTATCCTCTTCCAAATAAATTGCAAAAATGTACATGGCCTTGTTGTGGGGAAGATTTAGTAAGACAATGCGGTGGGGGTCCACCCTAAAAAATGTGTACTTGTTTGGATAACAAAAATCATCATGAGACTTTAAACAAAAAAATCATCATGAGACCCAAAATCATGGGGTGACTAAGGGGAGTTGTGTCTAATTGAAGGAATTAGTCCCTTCCAACGTAACGAATCAAGTTTTAAATCTCTATTAAAAGAACTGCCCATATTTAGTGCCTAACATTATCTCAAATAAAGTTGCCTCCAATAGGAGGACGTCTATATTTAGCACACACACAAAATCACAGGGTTTCTTTTAAAAAAATACCAAATACTCTTATACATTCCAAAATTATGAATCCAAAACCAAATACTCTTATACATACTGTTACGGACCGGCCCAACAGGCCCAAATCCGGACCTCGGCCCAATCACGCTAGGGATAGAATCCACGCCAAAACAGAAAGGGATCCGAGATCCCACAAAGATAGGATCACATTAATAGGGATTCTCCGACAATCATGGCACCAGCCAATCAGCCCCTGACGGCTCAATCTAAGATATTGCTCATTAAAGCAGAGATACGCGCACCAGACCCCTCTATAAATGGAAGGAAACCCTAAACAGGTGCACACGTTCTATCTTATGCTCTTGTTACTTTCTGCCACACAGAGCACACACCCCACTCCCCTGGCTACGTGCCTTCCAGTTTACTACGAACTACGTGGACTTTGATCCCTTCAAAGGGTACGTTTGATCCCCTCAGAGGGTACGTAGGCTTGACGACCTAGTCAAGTCCAATCTCTGTGTTCTTCATACAGAACACATACCAAAATTATGAATCCAAAACCAAACACCTCTCTATATATGTTAAAGTCAATTATAAACTCAAAATCATGGTTATGTAATAATTTTGGTAATTATTTCAAATAAGTTTATATTTTTTCCTTAAATTTAATTTTTAAAACAATCATCCAAACATGTTTTATTTTTCTTCTTCTAAAACTCGTTTTAAAAATTAATGATGTAAAACTATTTTAAAAATATAAAATTAAATTTTATCAAATGTATATATACACAAAAATAAAAATAGAATCAAACAAGTCTATTCTAATTATTAATACAAACACGCTACAATTAACATGGTTTATTGCAAATAGAAAAGTGAAATTAGATGGAACAGCCTAAATGATAGAGGAGAAATGGGATATCAGTAGTGATCTATCAAAGCACGTGTCTGTCTGTCTGAATTATCAATTGACTAGACGAAAGAACAATTTACGTGTCTCACTTAATTAAATTCTTAAGGGCTTTTTGACCAAAAAAATTTTCTTAAGGGCTTCGTAAAGGAAGAGCCCAAATATGGACTTGGATCACGTCGAAGAGACTAATGGGCCAATACTTATCAGATTGGGCCTAATTAAGAGCAGTAAAGTGGGTTAAGAAAGGTTTCCATTGTTCTTAACCAAAAAAAAAAAAAAAAGGTTTCCATTGACGGTGCTTCAAATGCCTCAAATAAGATTATCTCTAAAGAAGTATACATGTGCCTACAAAAAAATATTTATTTTCCAAAAGATAATATATTAACTCCACTTCAAAATTCATTGGCAAAAAGAAAAGTCTACTTTAAAATTTGAAACTTTTCAATTTTACTCTTTTCAAGAAAATAACAGCAAGTACAATATTAAATTAATAATAAAATTTTACATTCATATGAAAAATTTAATAATGCAACTTATAAATGGGATCAAATAAAGCACACTCTTTATACTTTATAAATAAGACCAGAAGAATATATTGGACAGAACACCATCGTGCTATGCAAATTATTCTTTCCACATTAATTATGTCGGTGAACATCCTGTTAATTCTTCTTTCCACCTTGATTTTATGAAGGACAAATTTAAAAGAAAATATTTAATGCTTGATTTTCTAAAATGACTTATAATAGACCAAAAACTAAAAGTACTTGTAAATTGTCTTGTAAAATATTAATTAATTAAAACTGATCCAATCATGCCCACCCAATACCTAAACACTGTTCGATAGTCAACTGGATTATTGATAGCTAGTGCTTCTCAGAAATATTTAGCAACAATTCTTCACTCAAAAAGCAGTAAATAAGAATAAGGTCACCAACATATATTTGTTTCGAGTGGAATGAGTTGTTTCGATCCAATTCATCAAGGCACTAATGCTTCGCAAACATGGATCACACAAATACTAAATGCCTCTTTTTACATCACAGCCATGCTCGAGTATTATCTTCTTGAAAGTCACAACTTCAAACCTGGAACGTGTATGTGAGCCTATCAAATATGATAAAAACCTAATTTGTGCGACGACTCCGAGACATTTGAGCTTCAAAGCAATGAGTTTGTCCAATCTGGGAGGAAGAGCAAGGTGCTCAACGTAATATACAACTAACCTATGACCTTTGCATGCCAGGAAAGTCGAAATAAAATAAAGATGACCGTTAGTTTGATCACTCAAGCGAATTAGAAACTGATGTTCTTCTAAATGCGTCAACTTCAGCCAACTGAACCATGAAAGCTTTATAGGGAGACAAATTATCAGCTTTCAGCCTCTCCCTCATCCCATATGCTGGACGCTTAGCATTTATATACGCCTGTATCAGAAATCGGAAGCCACTTAGCCGAGAAGTATAACCCACCTGTCTCATTCTGTAGAAAATTTTTTCTGCATTGTGGACGTCACCTCTTTCTGCATACTGTTCCAAAATAGCTATATAAGTGTCATAGATTGGCCTCATCTGGGTCTGCCGGATTGCTTTCTGCAAAAGAGAGTCTGCCTTCTCCACTTCACCTGCTTGAACATAGAGTCTCACAAGTGCGTCCCAGGTCACTGGTCCTAAACGATGCCCACTATTTGCCATTCGGTTTATAAGATCCTTGCCCTTCGTTAGCATATTATTAATTGTATAAGCCCTCAGGAGCACTGCATACTGCCTGGATGTAAGCCTTTTCCATTTCTTAATCATCATCTCAAAAATTGCCTCTGCTTCTTCAATTTTCTTCAACTTTCCCCAAGCTTCGATAGCGGCTAGACACTCGTGAGTCTGAGGATCTGATTTGCAAACTGCCCAAATTCTCTCCACTTCATCAGCCTTTCCCAGGTCTGCATAGATGGTAAACAGATATTGACATGCCGACCTATTTTCTTCCAAACTTCCCCCTTCTATCTCCTTCAACACAGCTTCAACTTTTTCTTTAAGCCCTGCAGATGCATACTGCTTAGCTAAGGCAAGCTGTATTTGGATGTCTGGTTCAACACCTTCAGCCTTCAACTTCTCTACGATTTGTTCCATTCCAGCAATGTCTTTGTACTTGCCCTTTAAATCTATCAAGATTTTATGAGAAAAGAGAGAAGGTTTGATGTTCTCTTCTTCCATTAGTGATAAAACATTGGCTATTTTCCTCTTGTCAGTCCTCTTGTACAGAAGAAGCATCTGATTACAAGCAAATACTGAAACGGGGAGTTTTAAATCCTTCATTTTACTAAATACTTCCTCTGATTTTTTCAAATTGTTCTCATTGACGCAGTTAGCCAGTAAAGTTTGGTACACAAGCTCCCCTCTAAAGGATTTTGGGATCCTCTCAACGTAAGTCTCGGCTTTGTACACTCCATGCACTTTGGCAATCAAATCAAGTCGAGATGCATAATCTTTCTCAGTAAGGTCAATCGTCTGTTTTGCCTCAACCCAATCAGAAAGCTACAGAACCAACAAATAGTAGATAAAGTTACTCCAAATATTCCTCTAAAATTTAAGTATACACTAAACCTGTCAAAGGTACAATAGATGAGTATCAATAGTTCTTACATGTACAGAGAACTAATTAGAAACCTTTCAGTGGAAGACTGAAATGACATGAGTATAGCATGATAACAAACACTAGAAAATATTTCATTCTAGAATAACATGGAAATAACATTCCAAAAGGAGTAATCACAAGAAATCATCCAAGCTAAACGCTAAATTATTATAACGAAATGAAATATTATCATTTGCAATTATAAACAAATTGTCATATAAGTTAGCTCATAATCATTAGCACAATTAAGATGAAGATCTTAATTAAATGCAATCAAAGCACTAAATAATTAAATCATAGGATAAGATAAAATATCACAGCAGCCTAAATCCCATGGAATATAACAATTACAATTTACATATACATGTATTTTATATACAAGATGCAAATAAATACTATATGATCAGACGTACTTCTAACATACTCAAAGTACATTACAAATAAGTTAGACTAAAGACATGTTAATAGATGGGCCATTTTGCAACAATAACAAGAGGAAATAGCTATGCAAGTGGTTTGAAAGCATTCAGGTAGCGAATATAAAAATAAAACAGAAAACCACACTTCCTGGGGCATTAAAGGCCTCTCATTTCTTGCCTAAACGACCCTTATTGCACCTAAGATCCTCCTCCTTCAAAGCCAAAGATGCTAGATGCTATCTCATCATCGACCTTCAACAATGGATCAGAATGTTGAAGCCATGGGAAGGCTCCAAAGACATAATATCAAGGGTTAACGCTGGTTATATGACTTTATTTCCACCTAAATTGGCCCAAGAGGCTATAAACTTGGCAACATGCAGCCCCCAAAACCAAAATGTTGTTGGATTGATGATATCATGAGTTGCAGAAATTTTAAAATTAGAATTGAGATCTTGTTGAGATTTAAGAATATTTAAATCTTCCATAGGATTGGGACTGTTGAAATTATTTGAGATCGCTGTATCAGAAGACAACAATACAAATCTAGGTCTAGATCTTCATAACTGTGACCAAATGCTTCAAAATTTCAGTTGTGTAGATTGGAAGCTTCACTCATTTACCTGTAAAGCCTTCCGATACATTCGAAAAACACGAAGATTGTGTATGGCCAAAGATATCTCTGACCTGCTTAATTCTTTCCCTTCCTCGACCCACTTTGTAAGAACAGAATTAACAGACAAACCGGGGATTCTAATGATTGCCTTGAATAGTTCAGATCGAATCCCTTTCTGCTGTGATTCTTTCTCAGTTGAATCAACCTCAGCATCTGGTAGCTTCTGTCCAGTATTTAAATCCTCCACACCCTCATTTTCATAGGATGAGTCTTGTTCAGATATTAATTCAACATCCTCTCCACCATTGTCATGTACTTCCCCCACAGGTGTCTCCAGCTCATATTCCATATCATCATCCTCTTTCTTGCTTTTTGAATCAGCTTGTGAAGAAATTTCACGCACAATACTGTTGAAGGAAGTCTGTCCTGCACTGTGAAATGTCTTGAATGAAAGAGATCCTTTGCATGATATTTGAGGAGATTCAATGATACCAGGCTTGTCTTCCACTTTACTAGTAGTTAATTTGACCCAGCAAGCACGAGAAGTTCCTGCACTGAATCCTCGGAGCCTACAAACAATGCGCTCTGAAGTATTAAACATCTTCAGAAGTTGTGAACTATAATAAATTGTAAATAAATCTACGGTCCGGGAAAAAACATTCAATATTCATCTCTGGACCTCACACAAAAGAGCAATAGACAAGACCTAGGATATATTATACACTTTTGTATTAATAATGCCATTCACTATCTCTTGAAGTTCAATCTCTCCCCAAATGAACCATTTATTAGCCAAACGTACGAGTAAAAGTTACTTCAGCAGAACCACAATACATCAGTATATAGCAGCAAGTTGTGTAGTGTGTAATATACGTATCAAATAAATCTGAAGTGCAGACAACTAGAGGTGAATGGACTTAGCACAAACCCTAAATGAAAGTATGAATTATAATCTCCCTTTCTCAAATTTTAGAAATCTTACAATTTATTTTCGTCCATTGTTATCTCAATGCCATGCATAGTCATGTAAGATGCTGCCTACGCTAACTAGACGCAGAAGCACCTCAAAGTGACACGAAAATTTCCTCTTTTTTATTACTTTGCTGGATTGTTTTAACAAATGACTATTCTGTATCACAAAACATAAACATCCCAACGACCGGTTCACTTCCATTACACCCCGATTTCACCTTAAGTATCATATTCCACAGAAGAACAAAAAAATCTCCCATTGAATAAACTACATAATACTAACCTAAGAGATATTGAAGCTCGACGAAGAGCCCACATGATAAGAGGAGCACTTTGGGCGAAAAAGTTCGTCGCAGGAGATGTGGAAAACAGAAATGTGGTGTACGGGAAAGCGGAAGCTTCACGCTTAAACCCTAAACCCTTGCAGCTTTTCCATTTCCAACGTCAGCAACTCAGGCCAGACTAATAGGATTATGTGTTACATTTTGAGCTTCCGATGGCAAAATATCTTTTAGATCAGAGAGAACCCCAAAGCTACAACTGCTCTTCTGCGCCTTTTTTTTTTTTTTTTTGGTACAATGCTCTTCTGCTTTTGGCACGTTCAAGTATCACAAATTTTACGCACATTCCTTGATTTACCAAAACTTCAACTATTGTTAGTTTGTTACCATGCCAGTCCTAATTGAGCTTGGAAAACAATCACGTGGGCACATCCACACTCATGAAGAATATAAGCATCTGGACTATCAGATTATCATATTTATTTCGGACAGTTAAGACTTAATTTAATTTTTTATGTTGCAAACAATTTTTTTTTAAATTTTAATAGATGTAAAAATTAAAATAACGATAACCTTATAACTAACTTTAAGCTTGTTCATTTAAATTCACATAAGAATTACATAAATTATTTTTAAAATTAGCCCCTGTAAAAAATTTAATGAATTATTCTAATAAGTTGGAAAATTAAATTTGGATATAATTATAATAAAATTGATTTGCCTCCCTTCACCAATTAGAAATAAATCTTCTTTGTCTCAATATGATTTTAATTACTACCAAACAATCAATAGCCAATAGGCATTGGTCATAGTAAAAAGGGGCTTGCCGGACTTGCTTAAACACGGACGTCGAGTTTGAATACAACAGAGAAACTTGAGGGAAGTTCCCAAAACTGAATTCAAAAAATATACCATACGCCCTTAGCAGTTAGCAGCATGGAGTTAAAGGAATTTAAAAAAATATAGTCCCTCCGTGGCATTAGCCATTAAGAATCGTCATTCTCAACTTGCTTAACTAACCTTTCATTCATCACAATGACATGTCATAGCAATAGTCATCAATCTACATATACAGAAGAAGAGCAGTCAACGTCTTGGAGAGTGATTTTTCCCAAATATAAATCATTAATATGATCAGCACAGAGAGGGAGGCATCTTCGATTCAGGCTTTCATGAATTGCACCCATACCTGGAACCCAAGTCTCTCTGTCCAATGGGTTCACATTTAAGCTGTTTTGCAGCAAACGTACTCGATACAGAACATTAGTTGTTCTGTCACAGAAGTGAGCAATACAATAGGAAGGAGGCTCATCAGAAGCCAATCTTATTAATGCCAACGATAAAGTTCCGTCAACAGGTTTTGGGTTTGAGAGATCTCTATCTCCCATCATCTTCACCTCCTTTTCAGTGGGAAAATGCACCTCTTCGTCCCCATTCATTTTATAGACTTTCAAATCTTTGCTGTAATGCTTGATAGCTTCGCGTTTAGTGGATTCATGCTTCTCTGCTAACGTCAAGATACATGAGAACCTCAAATGGTAACTTACAATAGTTTTGACCGTCTTGAAGTTATGGCAGCAGCAGAAGAAATCAAGCCACCTTCTTGCTATGCCAGCATACCACTCGATAATATCAGCGTCCTCGAGGGCCACAAGGAATTCTATCGGCCTTGGACGACCCATATGGTTTGTAAAACCAACCATTTTTACAGCCTTCCTCATGTCTACTATTGGTGCATCAACTTTCATACAGAGCCTAGTCAAATCTTCAATTGTTCTCTTGGCATACTTTTGTTCTTCCTCTTCCTGTGCCTTCATTTCTTCTTCCTCCATTGCCGTGATAGCTTTTATAGGATTCAAATGTTTATCTACCTGAGCTTGAAACCGATCATATGAATCAACAAGCTCTGGTGGTAGTTGATTCCTGATGTGGTGTAAGGAGAGAAAATCGCCAGCTGACAGCCTCTGATGCCATTCTCGACGCTCATCAATGTTCCCTAAGAACTCCTGTGCTACTTCATCTGCCCAAGATTTAAAAATTTCTCTGACTTCATTTTCAATATTAAATTCAATCTTGAAGCCATTACTTCGCTTCAGCTTCTTATAAACATGACAAAATATTTTCAGCCCCAATTTCTTTCTGTTCCTTTCTCTAGCATTTTTCAATTCAAGAGCTCTAACTTCCTTCTGCCTAAGGTACTTCTTCCTTGCACGGATTGCTTTCTCTGACATAGGAGGGTGTAAAACAGAAGGTGGAACTGCCCGTAATTCCATTCCAAGAAAATTAATCTTCTCTGACACTGCACTATGAATAGCCGTATTCAATTTATCAACCTGTAACTCCAAATTAAGTTCCAAATGTTTCATAACTTGATTCATCAAGTCCATTGTAAACATCTTAGATCCAGATGTTATAATAAGTATCTCATCCAAGTACCTTACTGCATATATCTTCACTGGCTTGTAGAATACATCAGATGTAGAGACAGTTAGCTTGGGATCCAATTTAGGATTCTCTTGACTTTCCGCAAGTCGTATGTGTTGAATTTCTTTATCAAAGCCATCAAAGTAAATATTTACCAAAATAGGACACAATTCACATTCCTGAGGAAACCCCCTTCCTAGATAAGCCCCACCCAGTTCAATTTCCAGAGCTTGACATGCAAACAACATCTTTATCAAGTCAACCAGAAAACTATCTTCTACCTTATGTTGAATAAACAAGCATAACTTATCTACATGACTTTTATCAAACTTCTGACGATTAAAGCTAACAGTAAACCACCAGGTAGGATTATGCACCGAGTTTTTCAAGTACCTTATAGCCGTGTGTCGTCCCATTCCAACACGGCCACCGTAAGCGAAAGTCACGAACCGTTCATCATACACCACCTCCAACACCATCCTAATAGCCTCAATTAACACCTTCAATTTCAAATTTGGCAAAACCAAAGGCTTCCCGTTCTTCCTCGTAGGTGGTATTGAGACACAGCAAGCTCCGACATCGAACCTATTCTCGCGAAGCTCCCGAGCCATCTCTTCGATGGAGATTCGCCTTGAGACCGATTCAATAAGGGAAGGTGAAGAAGGTGCATCGTGGGCATGTGGGGTGGCGAGGTTGTGACAAGCAGTGAGGAGGAATGTGGGCAAAGCAACGACATTGGTAACGAGGTTGAAGAACTTACCGTGAGTGTAGTTGTTGAGAACTAGGGTCTTGATCTGGGATTGGTTTAGGGATTGTTCCGGTAGATGCCTTTTGGCTTCTTGATCAATTGGAAGTTCAAGTGCGTGAGTAGAGTGAAATCTCATAGCAGGGAAAGACGACCTGATTTTGTGTATTCTTCTGATGCTCCATAGTGAGAGCATGAAAGGTGAAGAAGAGAGAGATTGGGGATGAAAGCTTCAAGCAAGACACTCAACTCAGTCCAAGCACAACCCCACTGCAAATAATTTCCGAGTTCCACAGTGATTATAAGGTTTTTGTTCTTCCAAGGTTTTGGGCTCTTTGCGACCCTCTTTTTAACAGGACAAATGTATATTTTCCACCCAGTTTCTACTTAAGTCTCTCCTAGGCATTTCACTGAACACCTTCCTTGCATCCCCAATAACCTCACAATCGTCATACACCTGCTAGAGATTAGTCTCCAAATAAGAATCAGAATTTGAGCAAAAATTCACAATCTCAGCATGAAGTTGATTCCCAAAAATCAAATCGCAAAAGGTAATGCTAAGAGATCCGTATGCCTCCCGGGCTTAAGACTTTGCCTCACTGGGGTTGGGCATGAAACGCAGGAGTTTCTTAACCACGACGGAGGAGGCGGCGGGGCTCATGGTTTTGGGCATAATAAGGACAGGTGAAATGAAAAGACAGATAATGGGCAATCAATTGGGTCATTATATTAGGCCCGCCTAGGTGGTAGATTGGATCAAACTTGTGGGCTGTGATCAGTGATGTCGACTGTGGAAAATACGGGGTAACTGTACTGATTTTTTCTTGGATCATGCAACTATATTGATATTTGGATTCACACTCCAGTCATGAAAAACACTGATTTAAAAAAATTCATTTTTTTACCTGAATAATAATATTTGGTAACTATACGGATATTTGGATTCATATTCCAGAGTCAATACTTCTAACCATTTATTACTAGTTTAATTTTTCCCAGTAGAAATTGAAGAGTGAATAGAAATGGGAAAATCTCACTCAAGACATAAGGATTAGAAAAAATATCAAAAAAACTCAGTATAGATTTCTATTAATAAAAGAAGTCAAAGTGTAAATTCATCTATCAAAAAGACCTCAGTGACATAAATAGATTTGTCAATTGTCACTCTATGACTTAATAATATAGTCGCACACACTTGTCAAAAAAAAAATTATTTTAGTTAACACATATTGGTTTATCAATAACCACTATACGACTTGTCAATATAATCGCATACTCTTATCAACGAAAGCTTATTTAATTACTTATGCAACCACCAATCCAAACATAAAATCACATTTCACAATCTGACTTTTGCCTAATCGAATTTTTTCATAAGTCCGATTGCTCACTAGTATCCCAAACAAGCCCATAGTCACATAAATTTATCAAAGGGAGCTCATTTAATTAACATAGATGAGTTTGTCAATAGTCACTCTATGACTTGTCAATATAGTCATACACTTCTCAATTAGGGCTGTTTTAATGAACATATATGAGTTTATCAATAAACATTATATGACTTGTCAATATAATAACATACATTCATCAATAAAGTAATTTCACATTTGTAATCTATATTACTAATGTCCATAAAGACTTTTTTTATAAAGGAATTCACACTGAAACTTTTTTTTATCGAAGAATCTACGGTAAAACTTTTTTCTTATTTTTTTTTTCTTCTGATCCTTGTGATCTGAGTGAAATTTCCGAGTAGAAATTCAAAGATACAAGTTAAAGTTGAGATTTAAATAAGCGAAAAGGAGGTAAAAAACTTTGTTGATAAGAGAATAATAATACTTGATAACTGATTCAGAGTTTATTTTTTAAAGAAATACGTAATTTTAAAGTTGTTTTTGGCTTGTACCTTTTCGTTTTAAATAAGTGGTAAAATAGAGGACATGGGGTGTCTTGGGGACGTGGGGGGCATAGCATAATGGAGACAGAGAGTACAGCAATCACGAGAATTTTGTTTGTTTTCGTATTTAAAAAAAGGCAAGAAACTTCGCGGAAAGAGCAAAACGGCCAAGTTGGAAAAATGTAAAAGGGTTAGGAGGAGATTGTCAAAAACATCGACGTCTCTATCAAACCCAATGGAGGAGGATCAACCGCAAATTGATAGTGACGCCTTCTATGTTTGGCACCCTCAATTAATTAACACACCCAAAAAGTATATTCTGATATATATATATATATATATATAAGCTGACTGACTCCAATAAAGCGCTTTAATATTGTATTGTTATTAATCCACTCTCCTATGCATGTCCTTCCAACACACGTAACCGAAAAATAGAAAGGAAATCTCATATAAGGGCCTTTTTTACAGAAAAAATCTTTAGAAAAACCTCAAGATTTTGAAAATCCTAGAAAATAAGTCTTTTCTATGATTTTCTGAATTAACAGAGCTGATATAGTTATTAACGAGTAAGTCATTAACAACTAAATCAGCCCCATTAATAACAATTTGCTAGCAATTAAATCAGCCCCGTTAACAACTATATCAGTTTTTTGGGGTCTTTTTTGGGATTTTTCTGTAAAAAAGATCCCTTAAATGTATTTTCCCAAAATAGAATTACTGTAATGTCTCATTTCATGGAAGGGATTTATGTGGGTATTTAGATTAATTTTTAGAGAATAACTTTTATGATTTACGGGATAAGTATGTGAGAGAAATTTTTTCTTGATTTACAAAAAATGGCTTTTGAAACCATGGTTCCAAAAGCTGTCAAACACGCATTTATCCCCTAAAAATTCGATAATAACTAAAAAGCATAGATGACAAAATTCAGCACAAGAAAAAATATCAGATGGTTTACAATGCTTATTTGTTAGTAATTCTTATTTTAAAAAAAACAAAAATGTGAGTATTATATTTATGGATCTAAATTGCGCACGATACTTGCTGCCCCTTTACCACGACCCTTATGGGTTGGGTTTCTCTCATAATCCTTTTCTCATTATCCCTTATCATCTTTAAATCATATTCATCCAATCAATCACAATACTACTTTAACATCTCTCTCATCTTTTCAATTAATGGCCTAAATAGGCTAATGAGAAAAAAGGATGATGAAGAGAAGATCCTTTTCCCCACCGCCATGCAATGTCACCTATTTTCCAACGTGTTTTTCATTCTGTTCACATTTTTATACTTCATGAATACATAAATCATATAAAACCTCAGACTTCATTTTTTTAAAATATCTGTGTTTGAGATATATTTCTGATACTTCAATTATATCAATAGTTTTGTCAATTAATGTAGCTGTTATTATTTGAATTTAGGTTCCGTTTGGTTCAAGCACAAACTTCCTTAGAGTACAATGCAATATTAATTAAAAGGTATGTTTGGTTTGAGTAGGAAGCCTCTAATTTTAATCTCCTCTGCCCGCAAACCAAAACACATTAAAAAGTGTGATGGGATATATTTTTAATGATCATTGCTACCATGTCCTAGCCAAACAATCTCACAGTACTAATGGATTTCCAACTATCCTTGCCATATTCTTCTCCTGCATCCAACCAGATGGCCCTTAAATTTTAAAGGATGATTCAATTTGTTTTCAGCAAAGTAGTTGAGCGCATTCAATTGCAGGTGAAAAGTGTCTGTGTCCAATCTTGTATTTATCTGGCAATATGATTCCATTTCTATGTACACACATTAGATACACATCGAAACTTTTTTCAAATTTAAATGAAAATAGGGCCTATCATATTACAGCCATAAATTTATTACAGTAATCTATATAAGTTTCATATACAGGCAAATTTAAAAAAAAGTGCGTAAAAATGAAATTCAGTCGAACAGATCCAACCATCAAGTTCATGAAATAAAGAGGTATCCTTGATAATAAAATTTTAAGAAAAGGATTAGGTTTACCCGTAGTATAAGAGTAGGGCGCTTAGAGCCCCCAGTCTACAAAGCATACTGGTCGGAAAGTACACATGTCTCCACCTCCACCAACATTTTAATTGCTTCATAGACTCCTGGAGGAAGAAAATAAAAACACTCAAAACGGGGAAGTGATTTTGATAAATTATCTATACACTTAACCAACGTTAAATGTTTGTTAACAACTGTATTTGGCTAATACAGGCCATTATTAATATAATTCATAACATACATATGTATATTATATATATAGATATATATTGCAGTACACTTTATTTCACCACGACAAGGGCCCAAAACTCGATATATGGAGAAGCACTGTTTTTCAAGTTATCTCTTCTTCGAACATTTATACACCCAAATCTGCGAGAAAATTAAACGTTCCGGAAAAAAATATAGAGAAAAATAAATTTTGCATCTTTTTCACTTGACAATTGACACGATCATCTTTACTTCAACAGGATTATAGAGCTACATCATCATATGATCACAACCGTTCATTATCATCATATCATAATCATCTCTGCAGCTCCATCATTCGAGAAAATTCCTCGAAGCACACAAATCCATCCCCGTTCTTATCAACCCCTTTTATCATGCGCCGGCATTCCTCTAACGTGCACCGCTCGTCCCCGATAGCCTTGAAAAACCCTAGCAGTTCCTCCGCCGAGATTTTCCCGTCCCGATCCGCATCGAAAACCTCAAAGGCCTCCTTCAAGTCGTTGCAGTCCGGCGCCGGACCAGAACCCGAGCCGACCCGGTTCATAAGCGTTTCAACGCTGATGCACCCCCGTCCTTCAGGATCTACGTCACTGAGCATCATTGCCACGTCGTCCTCGCTCTCTCCAAGCCGGGTCAGGAAGGCCTCAAGCTCTTCGCGCGAGATGATGCCGTCGTCATCTCGGTCGATGAGCCTCAAAGCCTGAGCCAAATCGGAGTGAATATCAGTCGACAGATCAGCCCAGTCGGGGTAAATGTCCGGCAAGACGCTGGTGGGAGTCGTGGAGCCGGGGGCGCCCGGCGCAGGCTTGTGAGTGGAGCCTTCGGAAGAAGATGATGACGTTCCATAGCTGAATGATGATGGATCGGATCTGGAAACGGAGCGTTCCCTCTTGGAAAAGAGCTGTTTGGGATTGAGCCTGAAGGATTTGGAGTTCAGGCTGATAAGCTTCATTGCAAGAAATTGAAGAAGACCAAGAGCGGGGAGAGAGAAAAGGGAGGAAAGGGGAAGAAGAGATAAGAGGGACAGGTTTGAGGGGAAGGAGGGAGGAAGGTGGAGGGGTTAAATGGTGGGAGGAAAGGAGTACCATCAAGGCCATCAGTGTAGCACCAGGGAGCTTCCAGGAAGTTTCCTAGTCTTGCGTGATTTAATAAATATTTATAGTGTATGTTATATTTTGGTTAGATAATAGTACTCCCATTGATTATATGATCTGAGCAATTCAAGACAGGTGGACTGGAGTGTTTGTTTTTTTCTTATTTTATTTTTGTGGGCCCAATGTGGTGGAAAATATAACATATCATGTTTATCACCCCGTCCTTATTATGAATCCACGATTAAAAGAAATTTCTAGTCTTACAAATAAGTATGTGGGCCCAATTTAGGAGGAATCTGATTTAACCGGAAATCGAAGGTTTCGATGAATTTGGTGGGTAACTAAAAAAAATGTTCACCTTCAAAGGATGACAAAAGAAAAGGTCCATTTGCATATTAATTCCCTGATTTTTAATATAAAATATATTTATCTAATTTGATTATATTAAAATATTTAATTAAATTGGTCAATATAACATTTATTTTCTAAACTACTCTAGTTGTATTCTTTAATTTGGTTCAAAATATAAGACACTGTTTTTATATTTGTCAATATTTTCCTAATTAACCTATTGATACTCTCTTAACATAATCAACGATGACAGTGAATAAGGGGATTAAGGGATATGACTAAGGTATTCTAGAAAATATATATGATATTAACTAATTTAATTTACTTCTTTAATATAATTAAATTAGGTGAATATGTCTTATATATATACTCCCTCATGTCTAGGGTGGAAATAAGATAGGCCCCTATCAGACGGCCTACGGCCTGACCTGTTTAGGGCCTAGTCTGGCCTGGCCTGTTTGTTAAAAAGGTCAGACCAAGGCCTATTTAAAAGCCTAAATGTGTAAATAGGGCAGACCTATTTAGTTAAAGTTTGGCCTGTAAGCCTTCAGACCTGGCCTGTTTACACATCAAATAAATATAATTATATTTATATAATATAAATAATAAAATATTTATTGTTTTTATTCCTATATTCTAATAAAAGCCTACATTTATATAGTTTTTTATAGGCTTAATGTACACAAAGCCTTTTTATGGCCTCCAATGCCTATAATATAAGGCCTTTTTAAAGGCCTACATTGTAAGTAGGCCTTTAAAAAGGCTTCAAGCTTTACCAGGCCTTATAAAGGCTCAGGCCTGAGTCTTAAAAAAAGCCTGCATTCAGGCTCAAACCCAAGTTCAGACCTTCCACCCCTATTACAGACTCAGGCCTGTTTAGCCAAAGTCTGGCCTATTTCCATCCCTACTCGTATCCTTAATATAATACTTATTTAACGAGTTAATTTTGATCCTAAATATAAGACACATTTTCATCTTTGTTATCTTTTCTTAATTTATCCTTATCATTGATTCATCAACAATAATAAAGAAGGAGAAAGAATGAGCAAATTAATGAAGATAACTAAGGTTTTTTGAAAAATACATATCGTATTAAATAACTTAAATAACTTTTTAATTTAATTAAATTGGGTAAATATATCTTATATTAAAAACCGGGAGCAATATTTTATGTTTATGACTGAAACAAAACCCATGCAACTATTTACCAAAAAAAAAAAAAAACCATGCGACTAACTTCTATATTGGGGAGTAATATTTCAATGTTTATGCCTGAAACAAGACCCGAGCAACTAACTTCTATATTTAGGGGGGTAATAATTTTAAAATGATCATGATATTTTCAATCAGGCTAAAAATATCATGGTATTTCAAAATCTGCAGCCCATCGATTACGCATCGCAGGGTCTCATTCAACCCAGATCAAACGATGACGTCCTTCCCTTGAGAATTACTCCCTCTTGTCGGTGGTATTGCTTCCGATCCTAATTATAAGATTATTTTTATATTATAATTTATATTAAAAAAGTGGTCTTATAATTAAGGGCGGATGGAGTATTAATTAACAAAAATGTGTTTAATCTTTTTTATAAGGCGCTTACTTATTTCCGGAAAATGTTGAATATTTTTTTTTCCATGTATGTCATAATTAATAAAAGTAGAGGGTGAGAGTAATAATTAATAATATATTAGAGTTTAATGCAATTAGTAGATGTATTATTGAAAATTATTTTAATTGTAAAACAAGTTTATTAACTTTAACTATTTTTATTGGTTTATGAGAATTGTTTGTTTATGCCTTATAACAAGGATAAATGGAGTAGTTACACCACTTCAAAATAACTAAACAAAAAGTGTAAAATAGTCTAGCCACTTGTCTATTTTATCTTAATTGACCTGATTTTCTCTTTATTTAAAAATTATACATTTAAATTTAAACTATTAACTCTATTAAGAATATTCTAACAATATTATAATTTTTAAACTAAAATTTATATAAAATAAAATCTATTGATTAATTTACTCTTAATACTAAATCGCATATTTTAATTGACATATTATGAATATCACAAACTTTAAAAAATCCAAGTAAGTTATTTGAATGTTTGTAAGGAAAAGAAATGAAATTATAAATTTAAATGATTTGTACAATTTCTCAAATCTATATATAGTTGATTATATTTGATAGGAAAAAGTGTTTAAAATACATTTTCAGCTAGTCAGTTAAGAAACTAAAATTAAGTAAGTTTCGATAAATATGGTGAAATTTAAAATTATAAATTTCATAATATCAAAATTAAAACTTTTTAACATATTAGAAAGTTAAAAAAATCTATTAGAATAAATATTTGGTGGTATAAATTTTGTTGGCATATATATATGGGTAATTGTAATGTTAAGGAGAGGCATTTGGCAAAACAAATGTTAAAAAGTTAAAATTAACGGTTAACTATAATTAAGTGAATGAAAATATAATATCAAACTATAAAGAAGATTTATATAACATATATGTTAATCTTGGGGAGGTCTATAGGGATTTTTAAAATAGTGGGAAAACATGTGTAATTAAGGAAAAACATAGGGTTTTTAAAATATTTTACTCTTAAACGAAATATCCTAAGGGAATTATTAATGAATTACATACTATCTAGTTTTAAATATAAAATTGAATAATGCATACGAAATTTGTTTATCTGATCATATATATATATATATTGTGAGGAACTAACTGTGGCAGATCCATAACATATATTCTTGAGTGGACACGGAAGATCTGGATATGCACATGATAGAGGGCATTCATGATGAGGCTGAGAGGTTGGTGCTGCTTCTCCATCACGCTTAATCATTGGCAGGTACGAGTATATATATTATTAATATTCGAGGAATAAGGAAATAGTATAAATTAACAAGAAAATTTTGTTATGAAACCATCCACTTAAAAATTGTTGGGAAAATCTTTTTTAGGGTCTTTTTTATGAAAAATTTTTTTAGAAAAAACCCTAAGATTCTGAAAATTCTAGAAAAGACCCCAAGATTATGAAAATTCCAGAAAAAATCCTTCAGAATTTACAGAGTTGTTAATGGAGCTGATATAGTTATTAGTGGGATACTGATATAGTTGTTAACTGGGCTGATTTAGTTGTTAAAAAAATTAGCCCCGTTAACAACTATATCAGTACCCCGCTAACAACTATGTAGCCCCGTTAACAACTCACGTTGGGCCTTTTCTGAGATTTTTAGAATATTGGGGCCTTTTCTAGAATCTTTAGAATCTTTGGGTCTTTTCTAAAAAAATTTCTTAAAAAGAGCCCTGAAAAAGATTTTCCCAACAATTTTTAAGTAGATGGTTTCATAACAATTTTTTTTTGTTAATTAGGACTGGAGGTAATATAATTAAACTCGACAATGTTTTAATATAATTTAGTTAGGTAGACATATTTTTTTAAAAAAAAACATAACATTCGAACTTATGGTTTGAAAAAAAAAACATTTCAAGAAAAACCATGAAATATTGAAGCAAAAAATCTCAATCCATGCGTGACTTCAATTCGCAGGGGAAGTTAAGGTTTTTAAAAAAAGTTTGCGGGGAAGGAAAACATTAGAAGTTACTCCCTCCAGTCTTAATTATAAGACATAGTTCACTTTTTTGGAGAAGTTAAAGAAGCTAATTAAATTAGCTTAGACTATTTTTATTTTTATTTTTTTCTTCAAACTAATTAGTTTAACTAATAAACTAATATATAATCTAAAGATGCACAACATATGAAATGATTTAGTAACTTATTTAGCTTCCTTAATATCTCCAAAGAAAGTCAACTATGTCTTATAATTAGGACCGGAGGTAGTAGAACAATAGCCAGAACGTTACTATAATCAAATTATTGTTATTTAAAATTTATATCATATTAACTAATTTAATAAGCTCAATCTAACTTTTATTAACAACAAGAGGGAGTACAATTGAAGGGATGATGTAAGAAAATATTCGTTTATTCTTACGGTCATCTACTTTTCATCAATTTAACGTGCACAAACACAACATATATATTATCATAAAAAATCTCAAAATAAATAGTAAGTTATTTAAATAACTGGTTTTTCAAAAACGCTAACAGACACCAGTCTAATAATAAATCATTGAAGAAAAAAAGATATCTGATATTTTATTAATTTTATAATAAAATTGAGATTATTTATTGATAAAAATTGTGATTACATTTAATGACTTTCATCGTGTATTTTTTTTTAAACAAATATTTTATAGGTTATTCGAAAACATTTTTTATTAATCCATTGTATTTTATTTAAATATGATAATAATCTAAAATCTTGAAAGGTGTAATCTCAGTAAATAACGTTGTGTTTTACCAAAAAAATTAATAATAAAAAAAAGGGATCTTGGCATTGAAGAATGAAGATCGACAAAAACTCCAATACTGGACGTTATAAAAATTAAGGGTTAAAAGTGTAATCTCCATCGATAACGTTGTCTTTGAGAGTACGGAATTATCAATAAAAGAAGCGAACCTATACTAATAAGGGTTGACATAAATAATAAACGGCTCGTGTCCTTTAAATAAGATTTTGAGTTCAAATATTGTAAATGTAGAAAAATTCTGTTAGAAGACTCACTCACCAATCATCACGGCGAAATGCATGACCCAAGCCGGATCCGGGGTAATTCGGGCTAAGCTTAAAATATCAAATGAGCAACAAAAAAACAGAAAAAACCAACCGAATCTTACGCAATTAATAACGATGTCATGTGCCACTCTAATGACATTGGTTACGTGTCTTTAGTCTTATTATTCTCTTTTCAATGACTACTAATTAAAATTTGAGTGGTTTAGAATTAAAGTTATAAAAATATTTAAAAATATCAAAATATTCAAAAATAATTAAATAAGTTCAAAAACGGTTGAATTGTAGTTATGATAGTTTAAAATTGCAATAAAAATATTAAAAATAATATTTCTACGAGATATAAAATTTGAATCGCTCAGATTTGAATCTATAGACTGAGATGATAGTTGAAGAAAAAGATGATGGGAAAAGAATGGTGTAAACGTAGAACATAGCCAATCACCCCATCAAGCAATTTCGTGGAACTTGCATCCATATTTTCTAAACATTCTTTTAACTTGCACCGAAATTACGCTCCATTTGCTAATTTTTTATTCTATCGGTATCTTATCAACTTATAAAGGTATATGGCAAATATATTTTACAAACTTTGACTCTTTTAAGGTATTGAAACATGTACTCGATTCCAGTTCATCATTAAAGAAATCAATTTTTTAACTGTCTTTAGAATTTCATATCAATAACTATCAAATCTTTAATTTCTTACCAATTTGAACTTGTATTAGTTCCGGTTTGAGTCTAGTCTAATCTATTAATATTAATCGTTAACCAAATCTTTAATTCAATTTAGTGGCTTTAATAACATTTGCTTTTAACTTTCCTGGGCCTCAACTAATATTTGGGACTCAGGTCAAAAAAAAAAAACTAATCTTTCGTACGGTACTTGTTTATAGGGTAGGTATAGAATAGGTATATTTTGGTTAAAGGTTCAGCTGAACAAGCATTCACACCGCAGTTTCCTGGTAAACCTATGTCACAATTAATCTATATGTATGATCCAACGTAACACAACATAGTTAATATGATGAACGGATCCATTCTTCCATTTACTTGTTCGTTGTTTTAACCACTAGATCTGGGCCGTTTTTTAATCTCAGGACCCCGTATCAAAGAATGCTTGGGACTTAGGAATGAAAAAGGTTGTTTTTGAATCGGATTCTAATGAGGTTATTAATTTGCTCTTAGATGACTTTTGTACCACTAGTAGTAATTTGATTAATAAGGTTAGAGATATGAGGCGTTGGGATTGGCAGGTGGATTTTCGTGTTATACTACGAGATTGTAAATCGTGTTGCTGATGCCTTGGTAAAATCAAGTATTTCTAATTCTTCTATTTTAGATGTTTGTCCTATGTATCTTAGGACTTGGGTTGACCAGGATAGCCTAGGATTGATTTCCTCTTTTGTGTAATTTTAAGTTGTAATGTACCACTCTAATTCTATTTATAAGTCCAGTTTGACCAAAAAAATTGGTTATTTTTATAAGTCTATTTTGACCAAATAAATGAGATTGTGACAATTTTACCCATAGTAATGATGATAAGAGAGATTGGTTAGCCATATTTGAAAGAGAAAAAGATGAGAGAGATTTGATAATAAATTTTAAAAAGTACTCATTCATAAATGAGGGTAAAGTTGGAAATTTGTTCCATAATCATTGAGATACTTACATTTCCTTAGTATGTAAGATTTAATCAAACTGAACTTATAGATAGGATCAGAGTGGTAGGCTTCTAGCCATCTTTTATATATATATATATATAAGAATGCTTAGTCGTGGAGGTTTTCTTATCTTATATCTTCCTTAAACTCTCAATTAGTACGGGAAAAAAAAAAGAAAAGAAAAAAGAGCTTGACGTGGCGTGTTCGGTGAAGAAAATGTATGGGCACAAGAAACACGGTATTGACCCGGATGTTTGAACCGGGTCAATGTGTGAAAACTGACAAGGGAATCGTCGTTGAGGCCTGAAAGTGAAACGAAGAATATCATCACACATTAAAGCCAAGTGTTCATTGGGCCCAGCAACCGCTTTTTACTTAACTATAAGTTTGACCTTTCGCCTCACAAAATGACAATTTGTCTTCGCCGATGTGGCCTAGTGTATATCTGAGACTTTTAGGGTATGTTTGGTTTGAGGGAGGGGGAGAAAGAGGGAAAAAGGGGAGAGAAAAAAAAGAAGAGGAGAGGAAAACTTATACGCCCTACTACACTCAATTTTAAAATTTTTTTTCCCTCCTCTCCTTTTTTTTTTCTCTCCCCCTCCCTCCCCTCCCTTAAACCAAACATACCCTTAGAGTTGGTATAACTACAAGCCCTGGATTTATAAAGGGATTTTTACTTGGAAAAGAAAATAGATCTAAAAGGGTCAGTTCTTTTAAATCAGCATGTTTTTTTAAAAAATTATTTCTATAATAATAATATTACTGATTTTTCATTTTTTATTACAATATTGTAAATATTTAGTTATTATTGGGCCAGTTTGGGTTAATGATGGGAGTGGTAACTTATATTCTATCTAACTTTTTTAGAAGCCGGTAAGAAAAAAATCAAGTTATAAATATGATTTATTTTTTGATTATTAGTTGTAGAAGTGGCGCCCACGTCAAAAAACTAAGAGCTTTTTAGAAAAAGCTACCATATGGAGTTTTTTCCTATATGATTTTTAGGAGTTTTTTTCTTAAAAAAAAAATTAGTGAACCTAAATCTCAACTCAAACACTTCACTTCTAGCTTTAAGCTACTTAAAGCTCTCTCCAAATAAGCCCAATCTTTTAAATAATTAAGTTCCGTAGGAACATCTTGTATTAGGAATTCTAAAATTTTAAAACCTCTTTATCAAAAAAAAAATTAAGATTAAAAACTTATAAAAGATATTGTTTTTTTTCATAATTATTCTTACTAATTTTGTATTTTTTGACTTATTTTCTAGTTATTGTTTTGTTTATATCTTATGTTCTTTATTTTGGTGACTTTTATTACACTTTTAAAGACATATTTATTAGAAGTATTTTAAATTTGGGTGAATGACCAATTTTGCCAATCAACTATTAAGCCAAGAGCGGTTTTGCCAAATAACTTTTAATGAGACCAAAAAGGCCAAAAAACAATTGAATTTCTAAAAAAAATACAACACCGTCAGATCCCACTAACTTCCGTCTGCCACGTGGGATTATGAAATGGGTGAAGGACCAATTTTGCCAACCAACTATCAAGCCAGGATGGTTTTGCCAAATAACATTTAATGAGACCAAAAAGGCCAAAAAACAATTCAATTTCTAAAAAACAATACAACACCGTCAGATCCCACTAACTTCCATCTGCCACGTGAGATTATGAAATCCAGCTGGTCCCTTATGTTTTTTGGTCAATGCCCAGGTGGCTTTTTTGCATTTTTTTTAAATGAATCCCAATTTTTTATCAGACATGGACAAAACTAGCTTATGACCTTTAGCTAGGGGCGCCGCGAGAAAAATGTGCAGACCTTCACGCCTTCATCGCTGGGACCTTTTCACTGAGACCTTCAACCCTTGAGAGCGAGACCTTCTTCTTCTTCCTCCACGGTCAGAATAGCCCAGAATACAAACAGGAAATTCATGAATATTGGGGTAAAAGCAAAATCAAAAGATCTCACGGGATGAATTTATGGATTAGAACAGATTAAGAATGAAAATACCTCTGGATGAAGGGCTTTGCAACCACCACAACTAGGAGAGAAGAAATCAACAATGACTAGCCTGTCCCCTGTGTTTAGCAAGGAGTCCACAAGGTCTTGTGCCAAAGTCACATCTCTCGTGTTGGGTTGAAGTCCTTTTTCCCACCATTTTTGAGCTTTCCTAAATACACGACCCATCTATAATGTTCCATAACAAGTGAAAAACATTTTCCTCCGTAATTATTTGTTCTCACGTTTACAGGAAAGGATTTTGAAAATTCGAAGGATTTGTAAATAGCAAGTTCCAAAACTCGTCGCCTGAGGAAAGATCTCACTCTCAACTGCATCTCAGGTTGGTAATATTTATTCCGTGGAGGAAGAAGAAGAAGGTCTCGCTCTCAAGGGTCGAAGGTCTCAGTGAGAAGGTCCCAGCGATGAAGGCGTGAAGGTCTGCACATTTTTCTCGCAGCGCCCCAAGCTGAAGGTCATAAGCTGGTTTTGTCCATGCCTGATAAAAAATTGGGATTCATTAAAAAAAAATTGCAAGAAAGCCAACTGGGCATTGACAAAAAAACATAAGGGACCAGCTGGATTTCATAATCCCACGCAGCAGATGGAAGTTAGTGGGATCTAACAGTGTCGTTTTTTTTTAAATTCAATTGTTTTTTTGGCCTTTTTGGTCTCATTAAAAGTTATTTGGCAAAACCGCTCCTGGCTTAATAGTTGGTTGGCAAAATTGGTCTTTCACCCATTTCATAATCCCACGTGGCAGACGGAAGTTAGTGGGATCCGACGGTGTTGTATTTTTTTTTAGAAATTCAATTGTTTTTTTGGCCTTTTTGGTTTCATTAAAAGTTATTTGGCAAAACTGCTCCTGACTTAATAGTTGGTTGGTAAAATTGGTCCTTCACCCTTTAAATTTTGTTAGGTTTTCTCATTAATCATTTGTAATTGTGGAATGTGGACAATAGTTTACCTTTAATTATGACTTAGTGACTGTGTTTGTTTGTTGTAAGATATCTATTGTTTATACTTTAACTTTAACAACATTTATGTGTTAAATTATGAATTTTATTATTTTAATTTTATTTATCTAAAAAAACTTGAAAAATAGTAAATTTGCTAAAATAGCTTCGGCCATGATGTTTAAGGGCTAGGTCTCAAAAAATAACTGTTTTTTTTTAGATAGGCCTAAAAAAGCCGACCTTTTTAGACTTGCTATGAAGAGCCAGCTCTACATGATTGTGCCGACCCTTTTTACGATCTATACTTAGACTTGGTTACCAATTCCTAGTCAAATTTGTCTAAATATACTTTATACGAGTTCTACTTCTTTTTTCATTTTAAAAAGGGATTTTTCCCCATAACAAGTGAAAGAGATGCCTAGTATATTCCCTGGATTATAATATAATGTGTGAATAAATTCCCTTGTAAAAATATTTACGTTAATACCTTCACGTCCTTGTCTGCAGGTTTGTTAGACTTATTTTGGTGTTTCGAGGCTCTTTCTGTCTGTACAGGTAAAGATTCTAATCCTCTTTTTCAGAAAAAAAAAAAAAAAAGTATAGGCAAGCTGTAGCTTGTTGAGGATTACTAAGAACTAGACTATGACAATCTAGTCTTCATTACAACAACCTAGGTGCTAGAATAACAGCGGTAGGCCAGCTGGTATTTCTGAACCATATCAAGGCAACCTCTTCGAGTCATTGGAATTAGAGTCACATCCTCGTTCGCAGGAGCAGCATGTCTCTCTTTGGCCAAATAGTCAGCGCATGATATGTTATCTCTTGGGGTTTAGGGAAGCTTGGAACACAACTACAAAAAACGTCTTGAATTAGAGGCAATTAACGTCTTTTTTGAGAAGGACGTCTGAGTAGGGGTAGTTATAAAAAATGCAATTAAGGTATCCTATGTTCTAAATAGGACGCCCTAAAAAAGGCGTCCTATGTTCTAAATAGGATGCCCTAAAAAAGGCGTCCTATGCTTAATATAGGGCGCCTTTTTAAGGCGTCCTAGGTTAAATACAGGACGCCTTAAAAAAAGAGCCCTATATTAAGCATAGGACGCCTTAAAAAAAGAGCCCTATATTAAGCATAGGACGCCTTAAAAAAGGTGCCCTATATTAACCACAGGACGCCTCTTTTAACTACTTTGGGCGCCCTGTTTTTAAAGCAGGACGTTAATAATACATGTAAGGCGTCCTAGAAGAAAATATAGGACGCCTTATATTATAATTTTTTTAAAAAAACTAGTTCGTTAGCTCATTACAACTGAAACCTGTAAACAGCAAATAACAGCAAGTAAAAACCAACAAAAACCAGCATTACAACTGAAACCTGTAAACATCAAATAACAGCAAGTAAAAACCAACAAAAACCAGCAACAAGGCAAGTTAACAATGCAAGTAACAACGCCTCTTTTAAAACTAGTTTTTTTTAAAAAAAAAAAAAACTAGTTCGATAACAGCAAGTAAAAACCAACAAAAACCAGGCAAATAGCCAACAACAGCAACAAGGCAAAAACCAACAACAGCAACAAGGCAAATTGCCAACCAGCCAGCAAGACCAGCAACAACGAACAACAACAAGGCAATTGGCAACCAGCAAGACCAACAACAGCAACAAGCAATTTGGCAACCAGCAAGACCAACAACAGCAACAAACAACCAACAGCAAGTAACCAAAACTTTTAAGACCCAATAAAATAGATCAGTTTAGACCAAAACGCACTTGGCAACCAGCAAGACCAATAACAGCAACAACAAACTATTATACTTAAGGCAAGAAGCGTAAAGAAAGTATGCGATATCACTGATTGCAAAACTACAAATTTCAAACAACGTAGACTTGGGTTGCTGTCGTGGCCAAGTCACAGTACACAGAAGTGCAACTTTAAATTCAATACTCTGAGTCAAAATCCATAAGTTCAGTCTTCTTAAAAAAAAAATTCGGTGTAGTGCAGCATAATTATCAAAAAGATTTTAAAGCAACAAATATAATTCTAATGACACAAATAAGTTATGACCACAGTGCAAATAATGGCAGTAGCAAGTTGATATCACAGTGCAAACTGATATGAAATAGTCAAAAGATGGATTTGATATTTATAACTCAAGTTTGCACAAAAATTTAGTTTGCACTACCAACAACAAATGATTCAATATTTCTATGATATGATGAAACACAATGGATAGCACCCAAAATAAGCAATCCAACACTGAGTTCCAACAACAATTACATTTCAAACTCCTACCAAATTCCTGTTTTTTTAACCCCAATTACAGCAAGGCAATTCTTAACTCAATGGACATGTTTTTACCATGATACTCAGCAACTATAGCAAAATTCAAACAACGTTAATGGTAGATCATGTCCATGGGATATTCATCAGAATTCATAAACTAAAAACTGAAGTGGAGTTAAAATGAACCATTTGCATTTATACTTTAATATAGGCAAATTACATGAACAAAGGGGAAGGGGGAGAACCTCTTTACTGTACTCTTGCACTCAGAAGTTTGTTTGCCTTGCTGGCTCAATGAATCAAATCAACACCTTAGCATTTTCTACAATATACAAGATCATCACAAACAACACGGAATGGGGCAAAGAAAAACCAAAAATTTCTTATTTTACTGTAACTAGAATTGTCACTATCACTCCACCTCTGAATGTTTTTATCCATATCAGTAGTTAGAATTGGGTGGACCGATGGACTTACCAGTGAGGGATGCACCAGAAAGAGAGAACGAGAGCGCATAATGTGAGAACAACGGACACCGCGAAGAGCTAACGGAGAACACCGGAGAGCAAGAGGGAAAGAGAGAGAATGAGAACAACGAACACCGCAAAGAGCTTACGGAGGAGACAGCGCACAATAAGGTAGGGGAGAGTGGGGGTGACTGTCGCGAAGGCTTGGGAAGACGAAGACGGAGGAGACGACGGCACACAAATTAGAGGTAGGGTTGAGGGAAGCAGAGAGGTTCAGCTAAGAAATGAGGTAGGGGAGAGTACAGGTGACTGTCGCGAAGGGAAGACGAAGATGGAGGAGGAGACGACACACAAATGAGAGGTAGGGTTGAGGGAAGCAGAGAGGCTCAGCTGAGAAATTAAGAGTCCACGCGTGTGCAAAAAAGTAATATTTTGCAATATCGGCGTCCTGAAAAGCGATTCAGGGCGCCTTAATAGAATTAAAGGTGCCCTGAATTCAATCAGGGCGCCTTTAATATTATTAAAGGCATCCTGATATTCTATCAGGACGCCTTTAATATTTTTAAGGCGTCCTGATATTCAATCAGGGTGCCTTTAATTTCATTAAAGCATCCTTACGTTCTATCAGGACGCCTTAAAGCTTATTTAGGGCGTCCTGACATTGTGGCAGAGCGCCATAAAATTTAATTAGGGCGTCCTGTTTTTATTTTAGGACACCAAAAAAAATAAAATAATTCCTCGTAAGTCTTTTGCAGGCGCGCGCCAAAAAATTCGTGAATTATAATGGCGTGAAGGCGCTAAAACATTAATTTTTGGCGCGAAAATTTTTAATTAAGCGCCCTTAAATTATTTTAGGATGTCTTAATTTATTTTAGACGTTCTTAAACTTATTTTAGGACGCCAAATTTGATAATATCATTATTTATTTTACAAATATGCCACTACGTTCACTTTTAACTTCCTTTTTAAAAATAAAGAAGTTTTTAAGGGGAGTAGTTAGCCTTTTTTATAGTAGTGGGAGATTCTAATCCTCTAGAGACGATGACTACGTAAATGTTATAGTACTAAAAACTCTATTTACATCTACTCACTTTTCTGTCTTATTCTTCGTCATATAGCTTATCTCTATTATTCCATCCTCATCTAACACGCGACAACAACCAAACAATGTTCAATTGTATGGAATAATCTTAATTCCCAGTCATGCTATCAATTTTATGAAATTTCAATTTATATAAAAAGAAATTTAATTCCTAACTAGTGTATTTGTTTGCTAATAATTTTATTATTATTTCGACAAAACCAAGCATGTGTTCATTATCAAACTAATCTGGTTCAATTTTGAAGTTATTCGTACAAATTAACCAATAAATAATCAAAGCACATGCTTGACGCCAAACATCCTGGGTTGGCAGAGAGCACATGTGATGTTTTCTAGGGACAGCTGATGGATTTTATTTGATCATTTTTATAAGACACTAATTAATAAGTTTATTTGGTTATTTTTATAAGTTATTTATTTGTTTTCAAAAAGTATTAAATATTTTTTCTCATGTATTATATCCATATTTAATAAGGGTAGTAGGTAAGAGTAATAATTAACATGATATTAAATTTTAGTGTAATTAGTATGGGTAATATTGAAAATTGTAAGACATATTTAATGACTTTAATTTTTTTTATTGATTTATGAAAATTGTTAGTTAATGTCTTATAATACCACTCTGATCTTATTTATAAATCCCTTTTGATCAAAAAAATTTGGTCCTATTTATAAGTCTCCTTTGACCAAATAAATGAGATTGAGGCAGTTTTACCCATGTTGATTGTACCAATGAAAATAAACAGAGAAGAAAAAGTTGAAGGTACCCAATCACAAATGAGGGTAAAATTGAAAATTCACCTTATAATCATTGAGCTAACTACCTCTCTTTGGTATGTATGATTTGATTAAAAAAAAAAACTTATAAATAGGATCAGAGTGGTGGTAAGTATCAATACCCAAAGAGAATACCACGAAGACCGTTTATTTTCCACTCTGATGATTAGTTATATTTGATCCCTTTTTAGAATATTCTCAGGATAATCTCAGAACGCGTCTTTGAAGTTTTTTCCCCAAGAAATAAGCAAGAACGAGACTTAAAGCCAAAAAGACAAAGAAACAAAAGAAGAAGGAGGAGGAGGAGGGAAAATTGCAATTATGTCCCAACTGATATACCACTTTGGTCTTATTTATAAGTCCATTTTGACCAAATCTCACATATCAAGAAGAGGTAAATATCTCAATGATTATGGAACAAACTTCCAACTTTGCCCTCATTCATGATAAGTACCTTTTAAAATTTATTGTTAAATCTCTCTCATCTTTTTCTCTTTCCAACATGGCTAGTCAATCTCTCTCATCATAATTACTATGGGCAAAATTGTCACAATCTCATTTATTTGGTCAAAATGGACTTATAAAAATGACCAAATTTTTTAGTCAAAGTGAACTTATGAATAGAACCAGAGTGGTACCACTCTAATCTTAATTATAAATCTACTTTCACTCCATCGAAAAAGAGACTCATAAATAGAATCGTTGTGGTAATTATTATAATAAAGTCCATTGAAATAATTAAATTGCAGTTTAATGGTCCATGTATACCCATAAAACAAGGACAGTGAGTGAGAATAATAATTAATATGATATCAGAGTTTTAGTAAAATGGCTAAAATATACGTTTGGTCCTTTATGTCTGCCTCATGTATCATTTTAGTCCCTTAAGTTTGTAAAGTGTATATCTGGTTCTTTAATGTTAACACCGTTAGTCTGACTTAACAGAAAATACTGGCTCAACAATTTTAAGTAATGATTGTGTAATTAAATGCTAGCTAAGCACCCTTATATGTTAGTATTTTAATAAATTAATATTTTAAATTTTATTAATTGAAAAAATTTAATTTTCATATACTGTTTTAGAGTTTTTCACTGTTTGTGAAAATTAAATATATATTTTTTGATCAAAGAAGATTAAATATTTTTCAATAATAGGATTTAAAATATTAATTTATTAAAACACTAACATATAAGGATGTTTGATCAGTATTTAATTGCACATTCATTACTTAAAATTGTTGAGTCAGTATTTTTCGTTAGGTCAAACTAACGGTGTTAACATTAAAGGACCAAACATGTACTTTACAAACTTAAGGGACTAAAATGATATCAGAGGAAAACATTAAGGACCAAACGTATACTTTAGCCTAGTAAAATAATAGGGGTAATATTGAAAATTATTTAAAATCTAAAATAAACTTAATGACTTTAAGTCTTTAACTATTTTTATTGATTTATAATAATTATTAGTAAGTGCGTTTATAATAACAGTGCCGCAAATACTGGGGGTTTTCCACCCTGATGATTAATTTTATTTGATTCCTTTCTAGAATATTCTAAAGATAATATACGAACGCGTCTTTGAAGTTTTTTTGGTTGGTATTTTCGTCTTTGAAGTTATTCCCAAGGAAATAAGCAAGAACGAAACTTAAAGAAAATAAAAAATATATATATATATAGTTTTTTAAAAAATGTGTCCAGCTCCAAGTGGGTTTTTTAGGCGTAAAGGTGACAACGAGGTTACAAAAGTAGGGTAAAAGTCACAGATTTTGTTAAATGTAGTTGACAGAGTTAATGTTAATCTAACGGACGTTATCTATATTTAACGGAATCTGTGACTTTTACCTCACTTTTATAATAACGTAGTCACTTTTGCGCCTAAAAAAAGTATTTGGTATTAGACTCACTTTTACACTTAAAAAAAACATTTAGTGTTGGACTTACTTTTAGAAAAACACCATATATATGTTTGTACCTTAACCAAAAAAATAATAATTTGTAACTAGGTCCCAACTAACATAATTATTATAATAAGGTTCATTGAAATAATTAAATTACAGTAAAACCCTTAAAGATCTGGGTGATATGAATTTCAAATATGAAAATATAATTTTTCTCTTTTCAATTAAAATGGGGAGAAAAAGAAATCAGAAGAGATTGTGACTATTTCACACAGAGAATGTGTTAGTCAAGGAAAAGGAAAACATACTAGTTTTGATTTCATATTAAAAGGGAGAACGCTTCAACTTTTTCTTTTTCGAACGAATAAGCCTCAAAATTCCAGCTTTCATTTAAATTAAAAGGGGTAAAATTGTATTTGAACATTTGAAATTAATATTATTCAGGTCCTTTAGGATATCAGTGTAATTTAATTATTTTAAGAGACCTAATTATGTTTAATTCTTTTATTTAGGACCTTATGGCAATCCCCCCCCCCCCCCAAAAAAGGAAAAGATCCCATTGGCATAACATAAAGAAAACAGTATTGAGAATAAAAATCTGCATGTGGTGGGCAGTGCTTGTGGACTATAGTGGAGTTGGGCCACCTCCCCACTTTCCTATAATAATAATAATAGCAACAATAAAAAAACCAATAAATATTACTCCCTCCGGTCCTAATTATAAGAGCTAGTTGACTTTTTTGGAGAGATTAAGGAAGCTAACTAAATTACTTTAAAGTATTTTTATTTTTATTTTTTTCTTCAAACTTATTAGTTTGACTCCTAAACTAATATATAATCTAAGAGTATTTAACATATAAAATGATTAAGTAACTTATTTAGCTTCCTTAATCTCTCCAAAGAAAGTCAACTAGCTCTTATAATTAGGACCGGAG
The DNA here is from genome assembly GCA_034222035.1 of Acacia crassicarpa. Classification (NCBI taxonomy): domain Eukaryota; kingdom Viridiplantae; phylum Streptophyta; class Magnoliopsida; order Fabales; family Fabaceae; genus Acacia; species Acacia crassicarpa. The sequence goes on along the minus strand of JAWXYG010000002.1, from coordinate 62,268,838 downwards.
GTAGTATTAACTTCAATCATAAATATAGGACATAGTTTATACTACAATTTATAATACAAGCTATGTGATATATTTAAAATCAAAAAAATAGTACTGCTGATAAAGAATTTATTCATAATCTATAAGATCGTGAGTTTAAATTTTGCTACTAATATATGAACTTTGTTAGTGAATAATATGTAAGTATTCTTGTAAGCTATTTAAATTTTGAAGTATGTGTGTGCTAACCTAAAAAAGCTTTTGGGATCCAACTCATTTAAAATTAAAAGAAAAAACATAAATAAATTACTTATAGCCTATTTGCATGATTGGGAACACATTTTGATTGTGCTCTGCTCACCACCAATATGAATTGCCTAGATGAAATGGGTCAGATTTAATTTAATACAACATCAATATTATAAATATGTATAAAATTTAAAATAAAGGTAGTTTCATAAAAATAAATTAATCATTTGAAAAAATACGAATTAAAAATATTAATTTCTGATAATTCACATTATTGTGATGCCGTAGTATGAAAGATCTAGATGCTCATGAAGAAAAATTGGACCGAATGAATGAATAGGAATATTTGAGTGATGGAGTCCTAATTTTGTTGAGTTGTCGCATCAATGAGTGACAGTAGGATCGAATTACATGCGGTGTTTGTGCAGAATGAGGAATCTATTCGGATATCTATGAAACTTTGATTCTCCCAATTTGGTAGTCAAGCTTTGAGTTCCTCCTCCACTAAACAATGAAGAGTAGTTACAGCTTACAGGAACAAGCATGATCAGCTTTCCAGATTCCAGTGAGTGTATTATTATTTGTCAATATTCTCATTCGCGTCTCGACATCAGAGTTTGACTCACGCCTGCTAAAGCGGAACCACGTTACTTACTTTCAGCCACAATTAATATTACTATTCTTATTCTCAATAATATTACAAGAGAGCCACTATTCTTTTATTCCCTTCATATTTTGACCCCCCCCCCCCCCCCCCAAAAAAAAAATCCCTTCGTATCAATACAACTGGTGGGTCCCTCTTTCCTCTTTTTCTCCCTGAAGCTACTCCTGAGGTGTATATAATATTAATGGATTACAAACATTATTTATTTTATAAAATATATAGGTGTATTATTAAATTATTATTGTCTTTAATTGTTATTGGAAAGTATAAATAGGGGTATTATAGGAAAAAATTGACTAAAGTTAAAACTTGCTCTTATAATTAGGACCAAAACCAACTCCAAAAAGTGCTCTTATAATTAGGACGGGAGGGAGTATTATTTTATTGATTCTAGATATAAAATATAATTAATTTTTTAAAGATTAGGAAAGCTAAATAACTTACTTAAATATATTATATGTTATGTATTATTAAATTATATATATTTATATTTTAAGTAAAATATTTTAAAGAAAAAATGATAAATATGAATATTTCAAAATAATTTAATTATTATTTTTTCAATATCTCAAAAAATGTCAACTTTGTTTTGTATTTAGAGTAGAGGAATTACTTTATTACATGAAAATGTCAACTAATCTTCGGCCCTAAGTTTGAGTGTATATAGTGAATAGTGAAACCTTTCATTATGCATCTCTATTTTAACAATATTCAAATTTTGATATATTTCCTAGTTATTCGTTATGAATAATACTTAACTTACCACCTTTGTCCAGTATATGATTCCAAATTGCATAATTTTTATATATTAAGAATAGTTAATTAACTCAATAAATATGGATTAAATTGATCAATTCTTTCTAATTTTTTCCTTGGGCATTTTTCATTTATTTCTCCTCTCAGCCTAAAACTTATTATAATTAATATGGGTAAATTATAATACTCTCATTAACCAAAATTTATTCCCTAATTAAACTTATAAATAGAACAGGAATGGTATGTCTCTTCAGCTGGATGCACACAAAACCTGACGTTGGTGCAATTCATAGTCCTTTTTATTTGGATATTAATCACTTTGTTGCTCTGCAATAAAAAAACGAAGCACATAATAAAATACTGGTGAAAACTGGAAAAAATTATTATCAAGCTGGAAAAATCAATTTTTTCTGCGCTCAAGAACACTTATGCATATGTAATGTTATATGCTTGAGTACTTCTTTTATTTATTTATTTATTTTATTTTATTGATTGACTATGTAATACTCCTTCCGATCTTAATTATAAGAAATAAGATCTAGTTGACTTTTTAAAGAGATTAAGGAAGCTAATTAAATTATTTTAGAGTATTTTTATTTTTATTCTTTTTTTTTAAACTAATTAGTTTAACTAATAAACTAATATAAAATCTAAGGATACACAACATATAAAATGATTAAATAACTTATTTAGCTTCCTTAATCTCTAAAAAAAAAAAACAATCAACTAGGTCTTAGAGGTAGTACTATATTAGCCATGATAACTCTAAAAGTTCCAGCCTATAAACAAAAATTTCAAGCCGCAGGACCTACGCATGAGACAGCGGCTCGAATGGAGGAGTAAAAGGCGTGAGAAATTTTCAGGCTTACAGCTAAGAGGAGGTTTGAGAGATTAACGAAAGATTAAATATATATTTTGAATCGAGTAATTAGGATATGATTTTTAATTATACCATAGAGCATGAGATATGTATAAACTGCACTTGAACACCCAACAGATGCCCAGACAAATACTTATTACAGATTGTGATTATCTCCATTCTGTATATCCAAGCAGAAGAGAAGAAGTGAAGGAGAAGTATAAAAAGTAGGGTAGATAGGTGATATTTACATTTTGAAGGAAAAAATATCTTAAAAATATTTAAAAGTCACTAATAAAAGAAGAAATTTCAGGATGAAGTGCACTGATGCTTGCCCACATCAGTGGTAGATTGATCAGTTATTAAGGAATCGGCTGTTGTAAAATCATTATCTCCACTATCAGAAGCAGAGCTAGCAGCATCCATCTCCTTGCCTGGACTGTCACTTTGGACAACAAATTCAGCAACCTCAGGATCGTGCTGCTCAAGATCATGGGTCCTAGGTTGTGCAAAGTCTTCTTTCTTCACAACATTAAACACAATCCCGTTATGTATCCTCTCTGGCTGCAAAAAATCACCTTCATTCAGCATTATGCTGTCAGGTGTCGAGGCCCTAGAAATGTGGTTGGACTGAGCCACTTGACGATTTGAATGAACCGCCATGCCTCTATTTAGCTCAGTGTCAAAATCTAGGCTCTGGACAAAGTCTACGAACATATTTGCTGAAGCAGTTCTCATCAAAGGCCCACCAGAACGTGTCCAAGAGCTCTGATCAACATTTTCAGTTTCGCTGTCACTTCCAAGATCATGTATGCTACGGTGGGTCTTCCAGTTCTTAGTAGCGGCCCCTTGATGCAGTGAGGAATCTGTTGGAAAGTCTTCGAGGGAACCCGTAGAATTCTCTCGTGCCATGCAATTCCATGAAGGGATTCTTCTTGAAGCACTGAATCTGACAGGATTGGCCAGACCATGAGAAGAAGAAGCAGCAGATGCTCTCTCGGATGTTCTTCTGAGTCTTCTCATGTGGTTGAGCATAGCAACACATTCATCAAGAGCAATCTCAATTGCACAGTTCGCTTTTACGGCTGAAAGCTTCTCCCAAGTACACCTTCTGCCCTGGTTGGCCGCCTTTTGAAGCTCAACGAGGGAAGGGTTCTGGATAATTTTCAAGTACTGGTGCAAGACAAAGAAAAAAACAATTCATCATTAGATTCCTCCAATACAAAGGGCATGGACAACTGAATAGCTTATAGTCAAATAAAGAACGGAGGTGATAAGGATCAAAGCTTCAGACCATTCAATCACAGATGTTCTGATATCAATGCTAAAGGCCATATTAACTCAAAATTTTAAGCTATTAAGTGAAGGTCAATGAATAAGATCTCCTTCATAGTACAATTTGCACTACGAACGAGATCTACTATTAAGGGCAGGAGGTGATTATAATCTATATTTATAACACTTGTAAAATCAAGGCATCACCTTTTTCCTATTAAATAAGACATCATTGAGAAAAACAGAGAAAGAAAGAAATACAGATAAGAAGGATCAGGTTCCTCCACAAGCTGAAAAAAAATGTAAAGAGAAAGATGAGCTCTCTAAAAGAGCAAGACTGGAGCTTTAGCCGAATCTTGATCAATAGACATTAGTTTTTTTTTTTCTGAAACAACCATATACAGCTCAAACAATTTCTTTTGCTTTGCATATATTGCTCGCTGATATTAAATCATCTCAGGGCATTTACCTGAGACACAGTAGCAGGCATAACAACAGTGACGTCACCTTCCCAGTCTTGAGCAAACAACTTGGCAAATCGACCTAATGGAAAACCAAGTTCCAGTATTTGATTACATCTATGTTTCACCTCCATCTCTGTAAGATGAGCAAGCTACAGAATCAAAATCCATGTCAGTCTCAGAACAGAGTTCAGATCGACTGGAAAACATATAAAATTGTAAACCAGGTACCTTAGAAGTGACAATTCATAACAAAAGAGCACAAAATATTATTCCAAATCAAGTGCTTACCAGACAAAAATATGTAAGCTGCATCTTAAATATAAGAATATTCCATTTGCAGCTTTTACTAAGATTACAAGGCGTGTCTTCCATTCATTAGGTCACAAATGTAGGAAGCAAAATTCAAGATCCTGAGAGTAAATTAGTCTTTGCAATACATATAGCTTGCATTACTTCGAATACAAGGTCACTTTGGCAAAAAACAAAACAAGGCCACTAATAAACTATCCACAAAAGGGATTGAACCACAGACAAATAATTGCCAGAGTTGCATGTCAACAAGATAGTAACAGCCTCTCTCTCTCACTCACACACAACACACATCTGTTTTTGTTTTCTTAGTAACAATCTCTTGTTAGCCATACATAATCTGCAGGCATAACTCACCCAAAACAATGGAAAAGAGAGTTTAGCATGAGAGGATATGAAACAACACAGTTTGTACCACAAGTAGCAATTATATAGTGCACATATTTCGGAAATACAAAAGGACTGACGCACAAAAAAACACCCAAATAACAATAAGACCATTACCAGATAAAAGGAAATGAACAATTCACATAGTTTAGTCACACATTGAGGAACCTCCATAGCTAAATTGGATGAGAATGAAGCAAGGGTTGAACAAGCAACAGCGCATTCAAAATCCAACCTTTTAATTATAGATAATACATTATATAGGCATTGCAAATGTGACAGAGAAAACTCATATAATAAGCAATAAGGAATGGTATGTACTGGCGACAGACCCATGAATATGTATATAGTATACTGTGTCTTTTGTTCATGTAAAGGAGCGAGTCCATAATTACATTACCTTGGCAGCAAAATTGCCTCCATAAGCCCTTACAAATTCTTTCAATCTCAACAATGGAGCAATATGAGGGTTGGCTTGACTGACAATAAAATGATTGACATTGAACAGCTCTTTCAACTGCATCATAGGTAAATCAATCTCCAAGCTACCATCTCTCCAACGACGTGCTGGTGAGGATCCCTCCTCTGGGCCCAAATTAAATGGAGGGTGGTAAGGAACAATTTCTCCACTTCTGTCCTTAGCCATCAATTCCTGAGCCTCAAAAAGGCCAGGAAAGGCACAAGAAGCTGTGACTGCACTCCATATAACAACGTGAGGTGAAGTTAAATAGTTGAGACACCTGGGAGGTTCATGTTTTCTGGGTGAGCAAACAGTTATCCCGAGAATTCGACCTGTCATGTCATAAGCTTCTTGAAATGTAAGGTTGCTTGTCAGATGCCTCAACATCATTTGCAACTGTCTGATCTCGTGGACAGCGCCAAATGTTGTAACCCTCTTAACAACAGCAAAAATTCCACCCATTTGATCAAAAAACTGGAATGAGTGCAATGAATCCTTAAAAAAGCTTTGAAGCTCTGGCCAAGAACGAGTAGCAACAATAGAACACATAATGGAACCTACACTTGAACCAGCAATTATTCTGGGCAAGAGTTTGTGTTCCACCAGTGTTTTCACTACACCCACATGAAAAGCGCCAAGAGAAGCACCCCCACTTAATAGCAAAGCAGTCCTCCCAAATGCATGTCTGGTTTCATGCATGAAAGCTAGCTTCTCTTCCAATGAAAGCTCCTCTGAATCAGAATCACATACCATCCTCAACTGGGTGGATACTTCATCAATATACTCCTTGATTAATTTGGGCACCTGAAGCCTACCTTTATGAAGCTTAGAATTACACATATTGCCTAGATTTCTAACAAGATCAGCACGCATACAAAATATTATGTCTCTAAGAGATCCCTGTTGACGTCGGTGACGGAGCTCTTGAAGCTTGTTTCTCACCAATTCTACATCATAAAGGTCTGATTCATTCATTTTTGGTGTTTCTCTATCAAGCATCTTAGCCGCATGAGCCCACTCCTCATATGTCAATGCAGATCTCATCATGTTTCTCCAAAATTTCCTCCTATATGCCATTTCAGCCCTTGCTTTCACATTTGTGTATCGATTCAAAGAGAAAGCAACTATTGTCATCATTGCTAATATCCCTTGAGGATTTCTAGGATGCAACCATGATATAACGGGTTTTATACATCCCCTGAAACTACAGAAGAGACCCAACAGTAGACGTAATACCTGATGCCTCAAATGTGAGATAGACTTGCAGAAAAGAATCCTAAAAGCAATTGTTTTCCCAACAAAACTTGAAGGCCCAATTGAAAAGGGGCTGACATTAGCCTCATTACTTATATCCATTCCTTAATTAAAAGGAAGAAGCAAACAGTATGTTCTCACAAATGAAGACTGAATACTATAAGAACTTGGAGAAAACAGATAACTACGAGAATCCTAAGTTCTAATTATATTGTTTGGGCTCTACTTTATGGCATATATGTTGACACAGAATCACGAAATAATTCACAATGTCACCTCCGAAGACTTCATATATCAAAATAATTTGGAGTGTTACACATATTTCCAACAACAAGAAATAATTTCACCCTTTTTACATTCTCGGACTAACCAAAATCCCCCTCCCAAATCCCAACTTCCTATACACATAAAAGAGCTAGAGAAGCAAGCAACCAAAACACAAGCCCATATAAGATTCTGGAGGATCTCGGCCAAAAGGAGAAGGTCCCAATGAGAAAATTATGGCTGAAAGGGAAAAATTGCCTGGCCAACCGAGAACTCAAAGAAGAACCGTTATATCCCTGAAAATGAGGAAGAAAATAAAGATTACTCAGGCGGCAGCGAGGCCCAAAATCAGAAAAGTGCGTTATAATTCGGATCGAAATTCGATGATTGATCTGAAAGGGGAATGAGGCGGGGATGTGGGGAGATGGCGAAAGCAAGCAATTTTCTTCCTATCTGGAGAAAATGAACTAATATCTTATGATCTTATCCGTAAAAAGCAGCGAAGTCCACGTAGACGACCTTGAACCCCGTTTTTTTTTTTTTTCCTTGGGAGAATCTCAGTTAGCCGTAGCACGTAAAACTTTCTCAAACCCATTGCATTTTTAGATCAAAATGAAATTAAATTTTGAGTTGAAAAGACGGTATCCTTACTTTATTTGTTATATAGATTGTTACGTAAATATTTATATTTATTTTATAAATGACTAAAATATTTTTAATTTTTTAGGTTCTTTTAAATCTTTTTATTTGATTTGTGAATTTTTATATTTTTCTTGTAAATAACCAAAATATTTTGAATCTTTAGACTTTTTTGAATCTCTTTATTTATTTTATAAGTGCTTTTCTTAAAAAAAAATAAAAGAAGGGTATCATTGTTTTTTCATTCAAAACCTAATTCTATTTTAACCCTTGGGGATGCGATGAAGTTTCAGAAAGAAATGGGGCTGAAATAATGTCACATCTTTAGGAGCTCAATGGAATTTTCCCTTTTTTCTTCTTCCAAATGAGAACCATTTGTCCTTTTTTTTGGAAAATTCCAGTAAAGTAACTTTAAAAGTGCAAAAAATAAAAATATGTTTCAAATATTGATAACATAAGAGAAGTGTTAAACTAAATTTGTCTTTTTTGAAATTAAAATGAAATGACAAGATTGTCTATACCCCACCCCTCATCGAAGATCCAGCGGGAATAAATATTGTCACCTCCACCACTTTGTTTGCTCAAAATGTTAGAAACCCAAAAGCTTTCAATGCTTATTGTACAATGTGTGTGTGTTAATTTTTTATTGTTAACCCAATCTCAAAGATAAGTTTAGTTTAAAAAAAATACTATTAGATTTTGACAACTTTTGTCTATTGAGTGAAAAAAAATCATACTATTGGACCATTGACAACTTTAATTAAGGAATTTATCACTTTTGAACCGGGAGAATCATAATCCATGGTTTAAAACTTAAGAGGCTGAAACTAAAATAGGGATAAATTTGAATAACAAAATATTGTATTAATTGTTTGTTTATTTGAATGCTTGTTGATCAATATATTTTATTTTCGTCTTTAGTTAAATTTTGTTTGACAAAATTAGTAAAAATCTTATGTTTATTTTAAATTATAATTTATCATAATATAATTTATTCAATGATCTAAATTTATAAAAGATCCGATAGTGTTTTACGTTGGCTGTTAGGGTCTAACAAAGCCCTTCTCCTTTAGTCAGACTTAGAACCGACTATAAAATATAAGTGGAGTTCAAGGGGTTTTCGTCTAAATAGAAGCAAAACAACATATTTATGCATTGTAAGTTTGATAGAAGACAATTAAGAAAAGATGTGAGAGCCAAATTGAAAGAACAAGTCATTCAATAGGTGGCAATGTTTAGATATTTGGGATTAATTATATAACAAGATGGTGAAATTGATGAAGATCTTTGTTATGGATATAAGAAATGGGCCTAACAGCGCCATAGGCCCAACAAGAAAATATAATATTCGTAAGTGTAACATCCTGAATTTTGAATATAATATCTTGAACATAAACCTATTTTGGGAAGACTAGTAGGCTCTATTTTTGGAAAGTGATAAATTTGAAATCAGTATTTTGTGGGCCCCGTGAATAGTATTTACTATTCACGTATACGTTTTTACTATTTACAAATACGTATTTAAAAATATATATATATATATATATGTTATTCGCAAATACGTATTTAATACTTGAAATTTGTGAAATATGAATAGTGTTCACTATTCACAAATACGTATTTACTATTTAAAAATACGGTATTTACTATTCCTAAATACGTATTTACTATTCATGCGGGACCCACGGCCAAAATAATTCTCTGCAAACTTTCCCGTGAGTGACAAACTTTCTTGTGACTTTGAAAAAAATGGCCGCGGGACCCACGTAATAGTAATTTACTATTTGAATAATAATATTATATTATTATAATATAATATTATTTACTATTCATGTGGGACCCACGAAAATTATTTCCACAACCAGCCACGGGAAGAGTCACGGGAGGTTTGAAAATTTGTCACCGGGAAAATTACGTAGAACGACCCAGAGACGAAAATTACACTTAAGGACCCATTTTCCAACTATAAATAGACCTTCCATTTCATTTCATTCTTCACAACTTCTAAGAGCCATAGAGAGAGGTAGAGAGAGAGAGAGAGAGAGTAGAGATATTTGCTTGAGTTATAATAGCTGGTTGGTGATTCGGGTATTAGCAAGTAACAGGTAACTCTGAATATTCTTCCTTATACTTGTGAATTATGTATGATTATAAATTTGTTTGTTTACTATTTTGGCAAGAATATTTAGAAAATATTTATGGTTTTAAGATCTGGTGTGGGAACTTTGACTTGCAAATCTGTAGAGGTACTATTTATACGTACGTTACTATTCACATATACCGTATTTACTATTCATTTTACTATTCACGTATACCGTATTACTATTCATTTTTACTATTCACATATACTGTATTTACTATTCATTTTACTATTCACGTATACCGTATTTACTATTCATTTTTACTATTCACGTATACCGTATTTACTATTCATGTTACTATTCACGTATACCGTATTTACTATTCATGTTACTATTCCCATATACCGTATTTACTATTCATGTTACTATTCACGTATACCGTATTTACTACTCATTTTACTATTCATGTATATACCGTATTTTACTATTCACAGATACGCATAGTATTTTACTATTCACAGATACGCATAGTATTTTACTATTCACATATACGCATAGTATTTTACTATTCATAAATACGCATATCAATGTATATAATGGTATAATAATGCATTATTTTTTTTTTTTTTTTTGTAAATACATTCATCATGGCGGTTGTAATGTGATGGGTGGAGTAAGGAGGGAATTGAATGATAAGAATTGTTTATGCCACCACTCGGTGCACAGTGGATGGTACTTTTCAGGGCCTCATCTTCCATGTTTTCCTCTGGCCGGGATTTCATTGGAGATGTGGGACATGTGACACCTCCTTAGTTGTTATTTTAAAGGAGGGGAGCCATAGTCCAGATTTAAGCTCTATACCTTTGGCCGGGTGTATCTTAAGTTTTGGTGAGCTTGAAACCATCCAGTCAAATGAATGAGTTTCTATTGGACTATATGTTAGCCTATGGTTCCAGTCAGCGGTATACGGTTGGAAGGGGATATAAGGGAGGCTGCATACTGCATAGTGCATTTCTGAATTATTCAATAAAGAATGATGAGTATTTTGTAAAGGCATTTGATGTGAACAACGGTATATCTAAAAATATCTGAGTATATTAAATTCACATTATATTACCTTTTATTTTTGTCATATGTAATTTGCTCGTGTAAGGTAGAAATATTCAGTAGTTACTGAGACGTGGAATCTCATCCCATATTAACATTTTTCAGGTGATTATTCTAGTAGAGAGCAAGGGAAGGCACCTATGGAGTGAGCTCTGGAAGCTCTTTTAATCTCCAATAAATTATGATATGTTATTTTATTTGCCATGAACCTAATACTTCCGTTTTGTATTAAACTCTGAAATATTTTCTGGAATTTATTCTGATTATGTATTACGGGTTTTATTCGAAATGGTAACATTGTAAAAGGATTTGGATATTGTTGAACTCTTTTGATGGTATTTTCAATATTTTGACCAAGTTTTTGGGTGATGAAAATGAGGTGTTACATTTTTGGTATCAGAGCCAAAGGTTCCATGGCAATTTTGTTTATTTTCTAAAGTGATTTCTAAAAAAAAAAATTAAAAAAAAAAGTTCGTGGCAAATTAAATATCATAACATGAGCACTTCCCTTTGTTTGATTTAGAATTTATTTAGCTATTTTTTTTATTGGTTTAGTGTCCTTATAATATTAAACATAGGAGGAGATAATGGCAAGAACTCGAAGAACTAATTCAACCCCTGCTCCGTCCCAAAGAGGTCTCCCTCCGCATCAAGATGGTCCCTATCCTCAGGATAACAATGCCCTTTTGGCAGAATTACGAGACGTCATCCTGGAGATGAGAGAGAAAGTGAATAGACACGAGGATGAATTAGCAAAAGGACGAGGCCAAGGTGGTAAGGAAGGAAAGGAGAAGGCTCTGGAAGTCACACCTTCTGACCATCAATCTAGGGGAGGAAGTCATTCTCGCACTGAAGATGGAGGTAGTAGCGGTTCTCATTCTCAGTATCATCCCTTACCTATTACTGAGGTTTGGGAAAAATTTCGGAAGTTTACTCCACCGATGTTCGAGGGGAAGCTAGATCCGATTGCAGCACTGGAGTGGCTGAAGCGTGTAGAAAAGATTTTCAGAGTTATCGAGATTAGCTCACAACAAAAGGTGATGGTTGCTGAACAATTGTTGCAGAAAGCAGCTGAAGAATGGTGGGAAAGCACCAAAACAAAAGGAAATGCTGAGATGACGTGGGAAGAGTTTAAGGAAAAGTTCGAAAATTATTACTTTTCCCCTTCAATCAGAATAGAGAAAGAAACTGAATTCCTCACATTCAGGCAAGGGGAATTACATGAAGACGAATTTATTACTCGCTTTTTAGAGTTGTCTAAATTCTGCGGATATTCACAGAACAACTCTAAATGGTTGAGTGCTCGATTGGTTGAAAAAGCTAGGCCAGACCTAAAAACAGCTCTATCACCGTTCCTTGATGAAACAAGGGATTTTGAAGAAATATGCGACAAACTGCGCACGATAGCAAGGAACAAACGAGAAGAGGAAGCTGAGAAGATGAAGGGTTTTCAGGCCAGATCTACACACCTCATGAGACCAACGGGAGGAGTTACTAAGAAGCAGAGTCACAACTTCAGTAATGTGAATACGCGGTTTAGCCAACCATCCAGAAATCACTTTGGTGGACCATCGAGGAGTTATTTTACTGGACCCCAAAGAAGTCATTTCAGCAGACCACCGAGGAGTCAATTCAAAGGACCTCAGAGGAGTCACTTCAGTGGAGGTCAGAGTTCATATAGGGGATCCACAGCTCCTGCTGCAAGCACCGCCAACAATCAGATGTGTGCCAAGTGTGGAAGAATACACCAAGGACCATGTGTGACGTGTTTCAACTGTGGAAAGCCAGGACACATTTCCAGATTTTGTGAGGAGGAGCCTCGAGGGGCCAAGGATGCTAGAACTGCAGTGCCAGGGAAAGTGTTTGCACTATCACATCAGGAGGCAAGTGCTTCACCAAATCTGATTAAAGGTATCCTCAAACTCCAAGGTCTTGAAGTAGAAGCCTTATTTGATTCTGGTGCCACACACTCTTTTATATCATACGACTGTGTGCCTCGATTGAATTTAAGAGTGAGTGAATTGCCTTATTATATGATTATTTCTACACCGGCGGGAGCTTCAGTAAAAACTTCTAGGGCTTGCTTAAATTGTACGATTGAGATTGATAATAGGATCTCAAATATAGACCTTGTTTGTTTACCCACGAAGGGTATCGATGTAATAATAGGAATGGATTGGTTGTCAGCTAATGACATCATCCTTGACTGCAAGAGGAAGACTATCTCTCTTGCGGATGACTCTATGAGTCATAGTAGACCACAATTGTTGTCTATAGTACAAGATGAAAAGCCTGTTCATCATGGTTGTCTTGCGTACATGGTGTTTTTCTCCATTCAAACAGAAGTGGAGGAAGGGATAGAGAACATTGAAGTGGTGAAAGAATTTCCGGAAGTATTTCCGAAAGAAATGACAGGTTTACCTCCAGAGAGAGAAGTAGAATTTTCTATTGATCTCGTACCTGGAACAGAACCTATATCTAAAGCTCCTTACCGAATGTCTCCATCGGAACTAGCAGAATTGAAGAAGCAGATCGAAGAATTGTTAGAAAAGGGTTTTATCAGACCCAGTGTATCTCCTTGGGGATCGCCCGTACTCTTTGTGAAGAAGAAAGATGGGAGCCTGAGACTATGCATTGACTATCGCCAGTTGAATAAAGTGACTATAAAGAATAAATATCCTTTACCCAGGATCGACGATCTACTTGATCAGTTGAAGGGAGCATCCATATTCTCCAAGATCGACCTCAGATCAGGTTATCACCAACTGAGAGTCAAAGCTGAAGATGTCTCAAAAACTGCATTCAGAACTAGATATGGCCATTATGAATTTCTTGTTATGCCATTTGGGCTAACAAATGCTCCAGCAGTATTCATGGATTACATGAATAGAATTTTCCGACCATATCTAGATAAATTTGTAGTGGTTTTCATTGACGACATCCTTATCTACTCTAAGGATGAAGAAGAGCATAAAGAGCACCTTAGAATCGTGCTACAAGTGTTGAAGGAGCACAAGCTCTATGCGAAACTGTCAGTGCGAATTTTGGTTGAAGGAAGTAAAATTCCTAGGCCATGTCGTATCGGCTGAAGGTGTTGCAGTGGACCATACTAAAGTTGAAGCAGTTCTCCAATGGGAACGACCAAAGTCCGTGACTGAGATCAGGAGTTTTCTAGGTCTAGCTGGCTATTATAGGAGATTTATCAAGGGCTTTTCGCAAATAGCTATGCCTTTGACTAAGTTAACAAGGAAGGGTCAACCATTTGTATGGGACGAAAAGTGTGAAGCAGCTTTCCAAAATTTGAAGACTAAGTTGACTACGGCACCAGTACTTATAATTCCAGATCCTGCTCAGACCTTTACTTTGTACACAGATGCTTCCAAGAAAGGTCTTGGGTGTGTATTAATGCAAAATGGTAGGGTAGTAGCTTATGCTTCTCGACAGTTAAGGCCACATGAAGGGAATTATCCTACTCATGACTTAGAACTGGCAGCAGTAGTGTTTGCTCTGAAGATTTGGAGGCATCACCTCTACGGTTCAAAGTTCGAGGTTTATAGTGACCACAAAAGTCTGAAGTACCTGTTCGACCAAAAGGAGCTCAACATGCGACAGAGGAGATGGATGGAGTTTATCAAGGACTACGACTTCGAATTGAAGTATCATCCAGGAAAGGCGAACGTTGTAGCAGATGCCTTAAGTAGAAAGACAATCCATGTAGCCCAGATGATGATCAGAGAACATAAATTGCTCGAGGAGATACCAAGTACATCTATTGATGTAATGTCAGGTTTGGTCGCTACCATGGAAGCATTAACTATTGAAAGCACAATTTGGGAAGAGATTAAATTCGCTCAGCTCGAAGATGAGTATCTATTAAATGTGAGGGAAGATATTGAAGAAGGAAAAGAATCGAAATTTGGGATCGATAGAGATGGGATATTAAGGTATAAAGGAAAAGTGTGCATACCTAATGATGGAGAAATAAAAAAGCTCATACTAGAGGAGGCACATCGGAGTAAATACACTATCCATCCCGGAGCAACCAAGATGTATCATGATCTCAAGCGGAGTTGGTGGTGGCGGGGCATGAAGAAAGATGTGACTGACTTTGTCACTTGTTGTTTGACTTGTCAGAAAGTTAAGATCGAACATCGGAAACCTCCTGGATTATTAAAGAATTTGGATATCCCAGAGTGGAAATGGGACAGCATCTCTATGGATTTCATCATGGGGCTTCCTCTAACAACATCCGGACATAATGCCATTTGGGTAATTGTCGATAGGTTAACTAAGTCAGCTCATTTTCTAGCAATTGCAGCAGAATACTCATTGGAGAGACTAGCAAAGATCTACATGAAGGAGATTGTCAGATTGCATGGGATACCGAATAGCATCGTATCTGATCGTGATCCACGATTCACTTCACGATTTTGGAAAGCATTGCAGAATGCTATGGGAACTCGGATGAGTTATAGTACCGCTTATCATCCTCAAACTGACGGGCAGACTGAGAGGACTATTCAAACTCTGGAAGACATGTTGCGGGCTTGTGCAATCGAACTAAAAGGAAGTTGGGACGATCATCTTCATCTTGCGGAGTTTGCATATAACAATAGTTATCACTCCAGCATTGAGATGGCACCTTATGAGGCTTTGTATGGAAGAAAATGTAGATCTCCTATTTGCTGGACGGAATTGAATGAGCGAATTTTAATAGGTCCAGAACTTGTGGACGAGACGACTCAAAAGATTAAGGTGATTCAACAGAAACTTCTCACTGCTCAGAGTCGACAGAAGAGTTATGCTGACAAGAGAAGACGACCGTTGGAGTTCATGGTGGGCGAACATGTATTCTTAAGAGTCACACCAATGACTGGCATTGGTAGAGCAATACGAACAAAGAAGCTTTCACCTCGTTTTATGGGTCCTTATGAGATTTTGGAGAAAGTTGGACCGGTAGCTTACAGAATTGCTTTACCTCCACAGCTTGCGAACCTTCATGATGTCTTTCATGTATCGCAACTGAAGAAATACCAACCGGATCCTTCCCACATTATAGAAGTAGAAGAGGTAGAACTCAAGGATAACATGACGTATAAAGCCGAGCCGGAGCGGATTGTTGATGCAAGGGACAAGAAATTAAGAAACAAGACCATTAGACTTGTAAAGGTCGAGTGGAAAGGAATGGTTCCCGGAGATGCTACTTGGGAAACGGAGGAGAGCATGCGACAAACCTATCCTCATTTATTTAAATAGGTTAGAATTCTTATTATAGCGAAATTTTGAGGACAAAATTTTCTTTTAGGAGGGGAGAAATGTAACATCCTGAATTTTGAATATAATATCTTGAACATAAACCTATTTTGGGAAGACTAGTAGGCTCTATTTTTGGAAAGTGATAAATTTGAAATCAGTATTTTGTGGGCCCCGTGAATAGTATTTACTATTCACGTATACGTTTTTACTATTTACAAATACGTATTTAAAAATATATATATATATATATATGTTATTCGCAAATACGTATTTAATACTTGAAATTTGTGAAATATGAATAGTGTTCACTATTCACAAATACGTATTTACTATTTAAAAATACGGTATTTACTATTCCTAAATACGTATTTACTATTCATGCGGGACCCACGGCCAAAATAATTCTCCGCAAACTTTCCCGTGAGTGACAAACTTTCTTGTGACTTTGAAAAAAATGGCCGCGGGACCCACGTAATAGTAATTTACTATTTGAATAATAATATTATATTATTATAATATAATATTATTTACTATTCATGTGGGACCCACGAAAAATTATTTCCACAACCAGCCACGGGAAGAGTCACGGGAGGTTTGAAAATTTGTCACCGGGAAAATTACGTAGAACGACCCAGAGACGAAAATTACACTTAAGGACCCATTTTCCAACTATAAATAGACCTTCCATTTCATTTCATTCTTCACAACTTCTAAGAGCCATAGAGAGAGGTAGAGAGAGAGAGAGAGAGAGTAGAGATATTTGCTTGAGTTATAATAGCTGGTTGGTGATTCGGGTATTAGCAAGTAACAGGTAACTCTGAATATTCTTCCTTATACTTGTGAATTATGTATGATTATAAATTTGTTTGTTTACTATTTTGGCAAGAATATTTAGAAAATATTTATGGTTTTAAGATCTGGTGTGGGAACTTTGACTTGCAAATCTGTAGAGGTACTATTTATACGTACGTTACTATTCACATATACCGTATTTACTATTCATTTTACTATTCACGTATACCGTATTACTATTCATTTTTACTATTCACATATACTGTATTTACTATTCATTTTACTATTCACGTATACCGTATTTACTATTCATTTTTACTATTCACGTATACCGTATTTACTATTCATGTTACTATTCACGTATACCGTATTTACTATTCATGTTACTATTCACGTATACCGTATTTACTATTCATGTTACTATTCCCATATACCGTATTTACTATTCATGTTACTATTCACGTATACCGTATTTACTACTCATTTTACTATTCATGTATATACCGTATTTTACTATTCACAGATACGCATAGTATTTTACTATTCACAGATACGCATAGTATTTTACTATTCACATATACGCATAGTATTTTACTATTCATAAATACGCATATCAATGTATATAATGGTATAATAATGCATTATTTTTTTTTTTTTTTGTAAATACATTCATCATGGCGGTTGTAATGTGATGGGTGGAGTAAGGAGGGAATTGAATGATAAGAATTGTTTATGCCACCACTCGGTGCACAGTGGATGGTACTTTTCAGGGCCTCATCTTCCATGTTTTCCTCTGGCCGGGATTTCATTGGAGATGTGGGACATGTGACACCTCCTTAGTTGTTATTTTAAAGGAGGGGAGCCATAGTCCAGATTTAAGCTCTATACCTTTGGCCGGGTGTATCTTAAGTTTTGGTGAGCTTGAAACCATCCAGTCAAATGAATGAGTTTCTATTGGACTATATGTTAGCCTATGGTTCCAGTCAGCGGTATACGGTTGGAAGGGGATATAAGGGAGGCTGCATACTGCATAGTGCATTTCTGAATTATTCAATAAAGAATGATGAGTATTTTGTAAAGGCATTTGATGTGAACAACGGTATATCTAAAAATATCTGAGTATATTAAATTCACATTATATTACCTTTTATTTTTGTCATATGTAATTTGCTCGTGTAAGGTAGAAATATTCAGTAGTTACTGAGACGTGGAATCTCATCCCATATTAACATTTTTCAGGTGATTATTCTAGTAGAGAGCAAGGGAAGGCACCTATGGAGTGAGCTCTGGAAGCTCTTTTAATCTCCAATAAATTATGATATGTTATTTTATTTGCCATGAACCTAATACTTCCGTTTTGTATTAAACTCTGAAATATTTTCTGGAATTTATTCTGATTATGTATTACGGGTTTTATTCGAAATGGTAACATTGTAAAAGGATTTGGATATTGTTGAACTCTTTTGATGGTATTTTCAATATTTTGACCAAGTTTTTGGGTGATGAAAATGAGGTGTTACAGTAAGGATCATATACGCGAACGAATTAGAGTGGCACCTATCAAGGACAAAATGTTTTTTTTAAAAAAAATCATATAAGCTGGTTCAGACACATCCAAAGATGCCTATTGGATGCGCTAGTGAGAAAAGTCGATGAAGCAGTATGAAGCCCTTTAAGAAAAGGTAGGGAAAGACCAAAGCGAACACTCAATGATGTTATAGAACGTGATTTATTAGTTAATGATCAGTCTAAAGACTCGGTTTTGATAGAGCATAATGACATTGTGCTATCCATATAATTAACATCATATAGTGGGATTGGGCTTTGTTGTTGTTGCCTTATCATAATTGAATAGAATTTTATAAAACTTTTCAATGACAAAGTAAAAGTAAATTTGTAAAATACATGTTTTATTAACTAACTTTACTAACCATATTAATCTAATTAAATTAGATAAATACATCTTATATTTCCTCTGTTCCTAACTATAGGACCATATTTACTTTAGATTAAGGAAGTTAAATAAGTTACTTAATCATATCGTATGTTGTATATTCTTGAGTTATGTATTAGTTTATTAGTCAAATTAATTAATTTAAAAAAATAAAAACAAAAATAATCTAAAGTAATTTATAATTTCCTTAAACTCTTCAGAATGCAACAAAAACTACTTTGTCTTGTTCTTCGTAGTTTTCCATACTAAAGCAATGCATGACCTCGTCCAGATGTTTATTCTTCTCATGGGTCACTAACCACCAAACTACATCCACCCTCTTTTATTCCACGTCTTTTTATAGAAACAAGTTTCCAGTCAAATCGATCTAGTGATATTAATTGTAACATTTAATGTAACAATATATTTATTCACATTAGGCATTGTGAAACCATTCTACTCGGGCTTTATTTCTAATATTTTCTCTTCTTTGCAACCAAGATGTGACATACATTCCCCAGTCCCATCTTACAGAAAGCAAATTGCAAAACATTAATCAACATATCATCGATATACATGCATAGAATAATGATTGACCAACACTTCAACAAACTTACCCAATACAATGTTCCGTTGTTGAATTGAACAAGACCAAATCTAAAGGCAATATATCAGGCTTCTCTCCATAGAGATCATGATTCAGGAGTAGGTAGTTTCTCTTCCTCACTTCCTTGTATCATCTGTGATGAGGACTAATAAGGGCAAGAATAATCTCATATTCTACTTATTATTGGTTAAGTTTCGTTTCAGTTCTCTATCCTAATATTTTTTAGCCTTTGCATGGAAGGCAACACAAAGCTTCATACCTTCATTAATTGCTGCCGACGCCTCTGCAAATAGCAGGGTGCAATCGGCTGCAGCGACCCTATCTCGTTCGCTTTTGTTGATCTTTTCCAACCTTCACTCTTCAATTCAACGGGGTCTTGCTCTTATTTGATTCCTCTTGTTTGTTGAGTGATTCGATAAGGGCAACGTGATCATTTTACTTGCTATATTATTTCTCTTAAATAAACGACCTCGGTACTTCAGGTCTCTTTTAACAATTAATTTGTTCAATAGGGATTTAAGAGCAATCTTCCTTTGAAAAAAAAAAACAGAATTTGAAGTAATCATTTATTTATCTGATATATCACTCCGGTCATATAAATCTTTTTTAACTAAAAAATTTGATCATATTTATAACTTTAGTTTTAGGGTAGTAAATGAGATTGTAATAATATAAATTTGTCCATATTAATTGTATTAATGAAAATAGAGAGAATAAAAAGTTGAAATATGCTCATTCATAAATGAGAATAAAATTGAACATTTATCTAATAATTATTGAGTTAACTCTATCTCTTTGGTATATGTGATTTAATTAAAAAAAACTTACAAATAAGACAAGAATGATAGTAAAAGCTAATATAAGATTTGTATAAAAATAATAATAATAAAAACTTCCATAAGATCCAAAATTCAGTATTTTTATATTTTCAATGTTGTTTTTAAAAATATTCCCTGATAAAATTTGTATTTTATACGATCACATTTATGCTAAGCTATGTTTTTATTGTAAAAATGCTTATTTGGGGTAAGGCTTGTAGCATTTAAAAGTAGCTTTTCATTATGGTATTGAAGTAAGTATCACTATGATCCTATTTGTAAGTCTCTCTAACTAAATCACACATACTAAGAAAAGATGGTTAGCCTAATAATTATGGGTTAAATTTTCAACATTGTCCTTATTCATGAATGAGTATCTTTCAACTCTTTATTCTCTCTTTATTTTCATTGGTACAATTAATACTTGCAAAATTGTCACAATCTCATTTATTATTTGAAAGAAGACTTATAAATAAGACCAATTTTTTTATTCAAAGAGACTTATAAATAGGACCAGTCAGTGGCGGACCTAAGTTGGTGCCAATGTGAGCAAGTGCAGACACAAAATATATATAATTTAAAAGAAACTAGTGACAATGTTGTAGGTGGTGCAGGTGGTTCACAGTTCACACTCAAGCCTTCCTCTTAAACAATAAGTCCTGGTTCGAACCTGCCAAACCACCCTTTTTTTATTTCCGTCGTTTCCCTCATAATGAAGGGCGCATGCATGCATCCATACATATATCTTGAGCGCCTTTTAAGTCGAACAAAAGTTACTATGCGTGGGAGTGTAAGATTGGATTCCTTTGTTGAATTTAATGGTTTCTTATTTTAAATATTAGATCAGGGTAATTTTAAATGATGCAGATTTAATATTTTAAAAAATCATTATTAAGATTTTAAATGATCATGTACTAAAATTAAATTTGAATAGTTTTATGATTGAATTGCAAAGAGTCAAAGACTATATATGATTAAAATATTTTTATAAAGTGAATACTGTATTTACTTTATTTCTATGATTGTGATTTGTTGTAATCAAATTTAAACAAATAAAGCTTATTATTTAATATTTTAATCATAATTTTATAAAATATCGGCTATAACCATTTAAATTTAATGTCTTATTTTTTTAATCAAAATTTAAATTTAATGTCTAACAATTGATTATTATTTTTCTATATTAAGTTGAAGTTTTCTTTACTTTTATTGTTTATATTCTTTTTTTTAATGCGTTTAAAACTTTTCTTAAAAAAAATTTCAGGGCAGTCGCGAATCTCACCACTAATTGTGCACCCACAAATTTAAAATCGTGGGTCCGCCACTGGACTAGTGTGATATATGAAAAGAGTTTTACTTCGATCCTACTAAATAAACAATTCTAAAATCTGCAAAACGTTGTCCAAATTCCAAACAAGCACTTTAGCATTTTTCATGTGATGGAAATATTAGCAACTAAAAAGTTCCAAATACTCGAATCCTAACCTTCATTACACGATATATAATTACGTAATATAATTAAAGATAAACGTGCGGTTAAATTAAACATCAACGAATAACACCTCATAATAAACCACAAATAAACATATATATATATATATTTTTTTTTTAAAAAAAAAAAAAAGCTCCTCCGTTTAATTTTCTCAGCCTATAAATACACCCTTTCCCTATTTTTAGTTCCTACATCAACCAAACCAAGAATCTTTCTCACAAACTCCCATAGTACTCTCCACCAAAACACCTCTCTTTTCTCATCTCCTTCTTCATCTTCCATGGCTGGACTTCAACAATACAACTTCTTCCCCACTGATTTATTCTATCCTCGTCCTCAGCTTTCTCCTTCGTCCGTCGAACCTGCTTCTTCTGTTAAACCCTCGACTGTTCCGCTCAAGAATCCTAATCTTGAAATCTCCCAAGATCTTCGTCAGCAGGAGAACCAGAAGAAAACGAAGCCGCTGCAACAACAACCTTCTAAACGTGCTCTGTTTTATAATAGCAAGAAGAAGCAAGCTAGATACACAATAAACCCTCTCTCTTTGGTGGTTTTCATTGATGAAGATGGCGACGACTCTGTCAATAACTGAATTTCGTCTCCGCTGTAACTCCCGAGGAAAGCTATCTCAATGTTTACGATTCATCCCTCTTTTTTTCTTTTTATTTAAATTTCCTTATTCAGGGTTTGAATCGTCTTCATATGAACCCTGAAGCTCGAAATTATTAATAGAACCGAAGCTTATTAGAGTAAATATATATTTTACGATGGTTTCAACGTTTTCTCTTTCTCTTCTCTCTTTTTGATACTTTTTTCGTCTACTGTAATGTGATTGTTCTTGGTTGGATCAGTATATCTTAATGAGTTTTTGATGATTCTGGTTTAATGATTTACACGAACGTGTAGTTGAACAGAGACAACTCAGTATGCAATAAACGATCGAGAATTCGAGACTAACGGAAAATTAACGAAACGGGGACGTTAAAGTTAGGTGATTTCAGCCTCCAGATTCCAGAACGGGACTGGTTATTCGGAATTGTCAACGGTGAATAGTAACTCCCTTGTGGAAATCATGGACGTTATATATATATACGTGTGTGTGGACTGAAGAAAGAGCCTTGTGTTGGAGAATATAAAACGGCGTGTAACTCGCGAAAGTATTTTCTAAAGCGAATATCCGATGAATGTGCTCCTCGTTGTTTTGTCTGGTTTGGGTGGTTAAGTTCAGGCTTCTACTGAATTTTAACGAATTCCTTGAATTTAGGTATGAATAAAGCTACTCCTCCATTAAACATATTTAGGTAGAAGTTATTGGTTATCAATACGAGATATTATTTTTAGACATGCTAATATATTTCTAATTCGCCCCTAGCAATATTCCTTTAACAAAATTAGATAAACATGTTTTTTTATGGATACGGTATTGTCACTATCAATTTTGGTCACTACTATTTTTTCACAGTTAGATCATAATCTCATATACTTTTATCATTTCTCTTTTCTATTGAGATTCTGATCTAACCAGGAAAAATTGGTAGTAACTTAGTAGTAACCAAAATTGGTAGTGATAAGATCATATTCCATTTTTTATTGAGGAGGAAGAAAGTATAATACAAATAAAAAAGCGACAAATATATTAGACGGGTTAGGTTCAATGTTACTTTAAAAATGTTAAAACGAAGTAATGTTATCCTATTTCGTTAAAAAATAACGTTAAGAATGAAATGTAATGAAAATTTTTGAGATAGATTTGTACCTGAACCCTAGATTAGACACTTGTTTCTAGTTTTGAGTATGAAATCTGATACCACGGTCCTATTTGTAAATCAATTTTAACTAAAAATTTTGGTCTTTATTATGAGTTCAGTTTTAAAATAATAAATGCACTTATTTCATTTTTCCTCCTATTTATTGCAATTAACAAGAAGAATTTATTCATATTGACTTTTAGAATCAATCATGTATATATGAGAGCAAAATGGAAAATTTAACACATGATTAATTAGTTAACTAATTCTTCTTAATATGTAAGAATTAATTAATTTAGATTTATAAATATGACTATAGTAGTATATGAATAGTGTATGATCATCGCTGGTTCTAATTAGGAGTTCTTTCAAAAAATCAGTGCTCTAATTAAATAAGAATAGTATTATCATTAGCACGATCCAAGAAGTTGGTCAAGAAAAAACATATATACAGATTAAAAATGAAGTCAGTGAGTAATATATTATAGAGAGGTTTGAATAGAAGTTTAGAAAATAGTAGAACATTGAATATAACAGTTGGTGACGGAAGCAGAGTGCATGAATGTGAGAAGAAAGGAGGACCAAGCGTTGCATTAAAAAATCAAAGTGAACACGTGACGGCTGGTTAGTTATTTCAGCGTGCATGCCACCACCAACCACATAATTTTGTGGATGACACATAAGTAGCCCTACTTTTCCACCAACATTTTGGGGCATCTACTTCTCTTGCGTCAAATCGGGATTCCCTTCTTTCATCTACCACTTTAGTTTTTATTTATTAGTTTTTGGACAATTATTCTTATAATTTATAAGATAAATATATGCTAGAGTAGTAGGGGTGACAATAGGCTGGATCTTTATCAGGGTGGCCCTACTAAAGGCCTGACCTATTTATTAAAAAGGCTCGGTCAAAATTTATTTAAAAACCTAAATATGTAAATAGATCATATCTGTTTTGTTAAAGTCTGTCTTGTAAGCTTTCAGACCTAACTTATGTACAAAAAACAAAAAAAGCTATATCATATAAGTATATACAATATAGTCTTCAAGGCTTGTAATATGAGACTTTTTTTAAGGCCTACAATGTATATAGCCTATAAAAAGGCTTCACACTTGGCTAAGCCTCATGTGGGTTTAGACCTAAGCCTTAAAAAGATCCTGCATGTATGGTAGGGCTTCAGATTCCAATTATGGACTCATACCTATTTAATCAAACCCTGATCTAACCTATTTCCATATCTATATGGGAGGACTTTTATCTCAACTTACAAAAAAAAGACCTCTAAAAGCATGATTTTGTGGTTTCCAAGTCACTTACCACTCTGTTCCTATTTATAAGCCCTTTTCGATCAAATCACATATATCAAGGAAAGGTAGGTAGCTTAATAATTATGGGGTAAATTTTCAATTTTACCCTCATATATGAATAGTTACATTTTAACTCTTTATTCTCTCTCTATTTTCATTGGTATAATAATATGAGCAAAAGTTTCACAATCTCATTTTGTAACATCCCAGGCGCCCGCTTGTGGATATTGCCCGCTTTAGCACACACAAGGCCTCACGGTTTTGTTTCTGACTGGGCCTAACCCATCAAAACACTTCCACAAGGGAAAGGTCTCTGCATCCTTATAAGGCATGCTTCGTTCACCTTCCCAGTCAATGTGAGACTTCACACTTCACCCCCCTTGGGGCCCAGCGTCCTCGCTGGCACATCGACCCGAGCCATGGCTAAAATTGATTAAGGATTATGATCTCGAAATCCAATACCATGAAGAAAAGGCCAATCTAGTGGCCGATGCACTTAGTAGGAAATTGTGTAACGTCCTTCAAATTTACTTATCATAATAAAGAATTAAGGGTTCATTAACAACTAAGTAATGTCCATCAGTTACCAAAATATATAAAAGTAAATCAGAGTATGCAAAATGAGCCCTAATGTGACAATATACAATCATCCAACGTATACCAGAAAATGGAAGCACTACTGTCAGAAGGAGTAGCCTAAGCTTCCGAAGTTTTTCCTGATGGACGGGAACTATCACCTAGAAAAATGTGGTAACCATCAATCCGATTCATTACGAATACTAATATGTGCTAGTGAGGTGTCATGTGGAACAATTTATATAACAAAGTATTTTAAATAAAATAACATATATAATTTTCCAATATCCATATCACAAAATTTCATATCAGAAATTATGTATCACAGTTTTCATTAACAAAATTCCCAAAATACCTCCCACCAATCCAACCGAACCGCCTTATTTCCTTCGACTAGACCCATGGGCTAAGTTACATCAATATTACTGGTTACTCAAAAGCTCACTGGTCGTGTGATGAGGACCGGCCAAAATCCTCAGAGCACATGTCCCAGACCATGGGTCTTTCCCCCTCATTGAACTAATGGGGTGTCGTACATCCTCATTGAACTAGTGGGCTAGCCCCTCATTGAACAGGTGGGACAATATAAAGCCAACAATCATGCATTAATGGAGGCCTCACCACGTGGTGGAATAAATACTCCATCTATTCCCAATTCAACCATTATCATAATTATCACAATAAATAGCTCAAATCCCAATTTCTTATACATATATAAATATATGCAAATATTTCACAATTCAAATCATAGGATTCCACAAGACAATTTCTAATAAGATATTCATAATTATTTCACAAAATACTCACAAACAACATACTAGTACACATAACAAGTGAAAAGTGGTTACCTCTCGCTGTAGCTAACTATTATCACACTATTCCTAATCCAAGAGCTCAAACACATGCCAAAAATCAATCTACCACAACCAATTTACTAACCATTAATAACTCTTTCAAACTCCACATAATTAAAATTGTAATTTATAATTTCATAAAAACATACAAAATTTAATAATGAATATTATTAAAATAAAAATTGAAAATAACAATCCTTTAAATTTTAAAACTAAAATGATTAAGATTTCTATAATATCTTTATTAACTCAGAGGCTATTCCAATACATTATCAATACTTTAAGTTAGAAGTTTAATAAATACCAATTATCCTACAAATTAAGCTTTATTGCATTACATATAATGTTTCTAAAATTTTTTTTAAAAAAATGTATATATGTAACTTGACTCTTTACATAGGACTTTTCCAGAATTTTTCTGACTAAACTTTGAAAATTCGTAATTAATTCTACAAAAATCTAAATGAGGTGTTTCCAAAAGCTACGTGTTCCTTAGCATGTCTACTTTCACATAGAAATAATACCAATATCCATAAAATATTATATTATTCCCAGATTTTTAAAATGCAACCATTGTTTAGAAAACTTTCCAAAATTGTGACTCAACTTCCAAAAATCATATCTCGAGTTACAAATCTCCGTTCAAGGTGATCAAATGCTCTTTTTAAAGATTAATATGTGTACTATCAACACAAAAAATTTCATGAAATAAATCAAAGGTTTCATATTCCAAAACCATGCCAGAAGATGATCACTATTCCTGGAACAAAAAATTCGTCCAGATTTTCGGTTAAACTTTGGAAAATCATATCCCCCTTTCTACAAGTCCGATTTAGGTGTTCTTTGGCTTTTTGGAAAGATTGAAATGTCTACTATTTACTGTAAAAATTTCAAGGAAAAACTAAAATGTTTTCCATTTCAAAAACGAGCCCAAACTTTATTGTTCACTTCTGAAACTGACATTTTCCAGTTTTCAGTTTTCAGTGTCTAACTTTGAAAAATCATAACTCTCAATATACACGTCCGTTTTGGCTGGGGTTTAGCTCGTTTTGAACTTTAGTGAGTCTATTATTTAATGTAAAAATTTCAAGGAAAATATCAAAGTTTTACTTGGTCATAATTGCCACGTCATTTTCATGCTCCAGAGGCATACCAGAAATTTCCAGGTTTTTAACTCAACTTTCAAAAATCATAACTGGAGTTATAGACCTCCAGTTTAGGTGTTCTTTGGCTCGTTGGAAAGGTCATGATGTGTACTAAATCTGCACAAAATTTCAGGGTCAAAGGAGTTCGTTTATTCTGGTTTTTCATTACCCAAAGATTATTGTTCCAGCTGAAACAACCAGTTTCCAGAATCGCATCAGCTTATCGTTTCATGCGTATGACTCATACTCACATATGAATATACAACATGTAAACATCCTCTTTCATGCTTTAATGGTTTGTATGACTATCTAGACATTTTAGACGTAAGGGACATGCTAAAAACACCTCTGTTTTAGCTCCAGAAAATAGCGCAGCATGCAGAAGAAAACCCATGTTACTTAAGCTTCAAACTGAGAAACCAATCGTGTAGTTATGTGGTAGCTAGATGGTGGGAGATTCAGAGACTCACCTTGGTCGACCCTTGAGCTTACATGCAGCTTTTGGTCCCTCATCTATCTTTAACGTCTCATCCTCTGTTTTTCCGTTGATTCCAGTGCTCCCTCTCGGTCTCAGTTTCTGCCTTCGTTTCTCGGCTTCTAATCTCACTCTGCGTTTCTGAAGGTGAATGGCAGAAGGAAAGAATGAGAATAAGAACTCACGCTCTCTCCATCTCACACTCTCTCTCGGTCTTAGCTTCTTTCCTCACCCTCTGCGTTCTGTGTTCTGTGGCAAGACCGATGGTTATAATGAGAAGGAGTGTGGTGTAGGCGTTGGGCTCAAGAAGTATGGGGAGGTGTGAGGTCGCGTGTACGGTGAATGCCGAAAGCAAGATATGCTGATGCGGAGACGTGTGGCTGGTTCTTCGCTGGTTTGTTGCTACATCTGCTTAACGTGCTTGAGCTTATATAAATTAAAGAAAATAGACAGAGTGTGGGTGCTGATCTGCTGAATAGATGAAAAATATGGACTGGTTTGGGCTTGTTTGGTCTTGCTGAAACGGATCTGCATATATGGGAGTGGTTTAGGCTTGTTTTTGTTGTTGGGCTGATGGAGAATTTTTTTTAGTAAGTAATATGGGCAATATATAAATTCTGCTGATGTACATGGCATCATGTACTGGGCTTGAATAGAAAAGAATGAAAATAATTGAAGTGGACTTGTACCTAATAGGACATGGGTTGCTATGAGCCAATAGAATAGGAAGTATAAATGGGTTTTTAAGACAATATATAAACATATATATTGTGTGACCACTAAAATTAATCCCACCTGATTCTCTATAAGGCTTTTATTTGCAATTTGGTCATTTGTTTATTTAATTGCAATATTGAATAAATGTTAGAAATTAATCCTTAATTTTATATAAGGATTTTTCTTTTCCCAATTAATTCCTCTAGGCCATACAATATAATTTCTACAATTTTTAGGCCTAAATTATTCTTTTCCTGAATTTATTCTTTTTCCCAAAATAAATTAATTAAGGAAAAAATAAGCCTTAATTTCCAATAATTTATTCCATAATTATTTGAGGGCAAATCTCACAATTTAATTTCCCATAAAATATTCAAATTCCAAATCCCAAAATTTGAGATGTTACAAATCGAGACATATCCTCAATGCTTTTGTGATACCCAATGAATTATGCGAAGAGTTTGGGAGGTTGAAGATTGAAGTACTTTTACCCGCAGAGCTAAAAAGCATGCTTAATGCTCTCACCATTCAACCAACTATCTTTGAAGAGATCCGTGAAGCGCAAGCGTCTGATTCCTTGTTGCAGGGAATTAAAGAGAAGAAAGGCCAAGGAGAAGCTATAGACTTTGAAGTTGATGGGGGTGACACAATGAAGTTCAAGGGTAGATTATGCGTGCCCGACAATGAAAGTATAAAGAGAAAGATTTTAGAGGAAGCTCATAATACGCCCTACTCAATTCATCCAGGAGGAGTGAAAATGTACAAGGATTTGAAGAAGAGCTTTTGGTGGCCTAAGATGAAGAGAGAAATTGCAGAATTTGTGGCCAGATGTCTGACTTGTCAAAAGGTGAAGATCGAACACAAACGACCTGCAGGAGTGTTACAACCATTGGAAGTACCGAGAGAGAAATGAGAGTCGATTTCCTTGGATTTTGTCACGGGTTTACCTTTAACTGGAGGGGATAAGAACGCTATTTAGGTCATAGTTGACAGGTTAACTAAGACTGCAAGATTTATTGCGATGAAAAACACATGGGGTTTGAACCAGTTAGCCGATGCCTATGTGCGAGAAATAGTGAGGTTGCACGGAGTCCTAAAATAAATAGTCTTTGATAGAGACACGAGGTTTTTATCAAACTTCTGGATCAAGGTTCAACAAGCTTTTGGGACCCAACTAAAATATAGTACAACCTTTCATCCTGCTACAGATGGACAGATGGAGAGGACGATTCAAACTCTGGAGGACATGTTAAGAGCCTGTGCATTGGAATTCAATCACTCATGGGATAAGTGTCTACCTTTGGTTGAGTTCTCTTACAACAACAGCTACCATGCAAGCATTGATATGGCACCTTATGAAGCATTGTATAGGAGGAAGTGCTGGAGCCCATTATGTTGGAACGACTTTCGAGAAGCTGGCATTGTAGGTCCAGATATGATTCAAGAATCAATGGAATAAGTGAAGGTAATTCAAGAAAAGATGAAAACAGCTTAGGATCGGCAAAAGTCTTAAGCAGATCAATGACGAAGGCCAATAGAATTTGAGACAGGAGAAAAAGTATTCTTAAGAGTATCACCGATGAAGAGGGTGACGAGATTTGGAAGGAAAGGCAAGCTGAGTCCAAAGTATATTGGCCCGTACGATATTATTGAACGAATTGGTGAAGTGTCATACAGACTAGCTCTTCCAATGGAATTGGAGTATGTACCCGACATTTTCACATATCTCAGCTTCGGAAATATATACCAGACCCTTCACACAAGCTTCAGCCCGAATCTATCAAGATAGATCGGAATCTCACCTATGAAGAACGTCCCATAAAGATTCTTGATAGAAGTGAAAGAATATTGAGAAACAAATCAGTTAAACTAGTTAAAGTTTTGTGGAGGAGTCAAGAGATAGAAGAAGCAACATGGGAGGTAGAAGACGATATGCGCAATAAACATCCGTTCTTATTGAAGAAGGTACACATTTAAGTTTCGAGGACGAAACTTATTTTAGGGAGGGTAGAATATAATACCCCGGATTTTTATTAATAATAATAATAATAATAGAAATAGTAATGATAATGATAGATTAAAATAATACTAATAAATAATAAAAATTAATAATGTTGTATTGTTTCTGTGGTAATCATATTATTTTGTAAATAGTAATGTTAGATTAGTCAAGATTAGATCCAAGAATCTAGGAGTAGTTAAATCAAATTATATTTTCAGCTTTTGAATTTATCATCGAACTCAAAATATATCTAGTAATAAAACTCTACAATTTGTTTTAATTCATTTATTAGGAATAATTAAAAGGTCTAGCCCATAGCCAAAACCCTAGATTTAATTATAAATTTAGGTCTGACTGCTTAAACCTAGAAAACGATCGACATTTTCTTGGCCGCTAAATTTTTCTCCACTACTACACCCTTATTTCGTACTCTCGTCAATTGTGAGATTAGCAACATGGAAACCAGGTAATCCTAATCCCATGAGTCTTAGGGTAATCTTATATCTTGATAAGTAATCTGATCCCTAGGTCATAGAAACTAATGGTTGTTTGATTTCTGTACGTGTAGAAAAATAAATATATATATATATATATATAATATGCAATTGCTTTCCTGTGGATATGCCTGTGCGTTTTTTTTTTCCTCATGAAGTAATCACAATTGTTTGCCTTGGGTTGCGGGCTTCAATTACATATTATATGGTGCGTCCTTTTTTTTTTTTTTAATGATTTTTCCTCGTCTCGACCTCCGTGTGTAATTGCATATATATGTTTTAATCCAATTGTTTCCCTGAATCCAATTTAGGCGTATCTTTTTTTTTTTGGATTGAAAACCATTGCTTGCCTTAGCTTTTGTGCGTCAGTTGTATATCCCTGTGCGTCACTTTAGTTGTTACAATATATTATATTCTTGAACAACAAATTACAATATATTGTACTCCTGTGCAATGCTACAGTTAATACCATTTGCACATGTCTGTCCACATTATTATTATTTTTTCTTCTCTTTTATTATTTGATTTTCTTTTCTTTACATAATATCTCCTACGCAATAAGATAAGATATGAACAGATTTTAGGTCAAAATATCTTTATATCCTATATTCAATAATATAAAAATATGTATAAGATAAGTAAATAATAAAGATAATTTAGGAGTTTATTATGTATGTGTTTTAAAACAATTTAATAGTGTGAGGATAGCTTTAGGATGATACCTCCCATAGTGATGAACACAACTTATGGTCTTTATGCCCTAGATATTTATTTGATATGAAAATGATAGTATTCGTTCTTCCCAAAGTGGTGTCTGGCAGGTTCCCGGGACACTAGTAGCAACTTTGGGAAGAGGTATGCACACTAGGAAGATATGTTTATGGGCAATTGATGATTGTGACTGGCAGGTTTCCGGGTCACAGGGTAGACTGGCAGGTTTCCGGGTCACAGGGTAGACTGGCAGGTTTCCGGGTCCAAATGAAATTAATAAAAATTAATGAATGTTATTTGATATTGAAACTGATATTTTAGATTATATATATGTATATGACATTTTTCTTTTTATCATCCGTAAATATTTTTTTATTTATTACTATTTTATTATTGTTATTATTTTTCTATATTATCTTTGTTTATTAGAATTACCAGCAATCGCTGATGTTTGTGTTCATGGGCTGCGATGATCCTTCGGGGGAGCAGAATTTCAGTGAAACAAGTGCTAAGGGCTGGGGTTAGCCGTGAGAAGTGAGGAAGATCATCAATATTATAGCTAGTTTATTTTATTTTAATTTTTGTTTTGAATAAAACACATTTTTGCTTAAGTTTTTTTTTATTATTATTTGTAATAAGTAGCCTTGCACTTGTCCCGGTACAAGTGCGGCGGTAACACTTCCCAATGTTGTTTATTTCGAATTTCATTAATTTATTTATGAAAATCATTTAAATTTTTGTTATTATAACTGTTAGAAGTTAGGGGTGTTACACATTTATTTAGTCAAAAGGGACTTATAAATAGGATCAGAGTGGTACCTATTATCATTCATTAATATTTCACACACGCGCACACCCTCTCCAGCCTCCCTCATTTACTATTACAGTTCAATTTTTTCCTGTTTTAGCTAGCTTGTATCAGAAACTGGTGCTCCCTCAATGGTTAAAAAAAAAACAAAAAAGAAACTGATACTCTCTCCAATCCTTAATATACCACTCTGATCCTATTTATAAATCCTTTTTGACTAAAAAAATCTGGTCTTATGTATAAGTCCCATTTAACCAAATAAATGAGATTGTGACAATTTTGCCCAAATTAATTATACCAATGAAAATAAAGAGAGAAGAAAGAGTTGAGAGTATCCAATTACAAATGAGGGTAAATTTGAAAATTCACCTTATAATTATTGAGCTAACTATCTCTCCTTGGTATATGTGATTTGATCAAAAAGAGACTTATAAGTAGGACCATAGTGGTAGAATATATTTTGGCAGTTGATCTTAATCATAAATTTAAAATATATTTTTTAAATATTTTTCTAATTTATTTTATTAATGCTCCCTCAATAATAATAAGAGAGGAAAACTAATTAAGGAAGTTAACTAGTTATGCCATTTTAGAAAATACATGATATATTAACTAACTTCCATAATTTAATCAAATTAAAGTGATGCTGTTTTAAGTTCTCTCCATTGATGTTAATATGTTATAAAGCGCCTGTCTGACGTCGATTTCAGCTTCTTTTGTGATTATGTGAACTTGGATTGAAAAATATATATAAGAGAAGAAAAAATAGATTGAAAGCAGGCTCTTATCTGAACTTGGATTTTCGTCCAAACTTCCCAAACACTAGCTGGAGGAGAGTCCACCGTTGACTAGAAATTTTGTAGTCAACTGGCATGAAAGTTCCCGTGGGGGGAAGATAGTGAATTTGATCCCACGTGTAACTCGTGATGATGGACACACCCCTCGACTACTATATATAAAATTTGTCAGTATAAAATCTACTTTCTAATTTAACTTTTTCATTGAAGTAGGTCTTATATTGGGCCTTTTTGAAGAGAGATTTAAGTAACTCAAAAAAAAAAAGTAGCAATAAAAAATAAAAATAAAAACTAGAAGTGGAGTGTTTGGATTGGCCTTTGAGTTCATTGGTTTTTTTTTTTAAAAAAAAAAAAACTCCAAAAAGTCAATTAAGGAGAAAGCTCTATAGGATAGTTTTTCCAAACGCTCTTAACTTTTTGACTGGCCCTGCCACTTCTACTACCACTAGAGTTGGGAATCAGGGCCGGCTCGGCCCTGCAGGGCCTGGCCCTACAGGACCTGAGATAAGGAAAACATCTGTTTTTCAAAGTCCAGCACGATAGTACCAGGGCCTGTAAATTACTATTTCAAATTGTAATTATTTTTTTTCTAAGTTTTTTCCAAAGAAATATAATTAGTAAATTGCAACCATTAGAGTTCTAATCTATCAAATAAATATTATCAACATTAATATCTAAACAATACAAATTATCCAACAAATAAACACATTCATTAATTCGTAATAAAAAACAAACCATTGTCCACAATTGACTCACATAAAACATAAGAAGCATTAAACTAAACAACATTAGATAACTCATATAAAATATAAAAGCATACCACTATCATTGTCAATTGTCACCTTCTTCATCACTCTCATCAATTTCATAGATATTTGATTGTGCTTCACTTTGAGCAAAAGGCTGTGCTTCAGGAGTAAAAATGTCATGAATTTATTCTCCCACATCATGAACACATCCATAATCATTATCTGCAATAAATAACATACCAAATCATAAAATCAGAGTATAGTTATTATGTTTTTATATATGTGCCTCCTAGCCTCTTCCTCTTGGCACTCTTTGACTATTTTTTTTTTTAAAGAAAGAAAATGCTACAGTAACAGAGTCTGCAGGGCCGACCCGATTAAGCCCGAGGCCCTACAGGGCCAAATTCAAATTTCAAGCATATTTTTCAAGCCCGAGCCCTACAATGCCAGGGCTTAAAAGGGCCAGCCCGATTTCCAGACTCTAACTACCACAAATCCAAATATAAATAATATTTTCCACCTGATTTTTTTTCTACTAGCTTCTAAAAACGTCAAATGAAAAATAAGTCATCGTTCTCACCGCTAACCTCAACAAATTCAATAAAGGCCGGCCCGATTTTCCGGCTCTAACTACCACAAATCCAAATATAAATAATATTTTCCACCTGATTTTTTTTCTACTGGCTTCTAAAAACGTCGAATGAAAAATAAGTCACCGTTCTCACCGCTAACCTCAACAAACTCAATAAAGACTAGAGGTAACAACAGTTATCGGCACATATCTACATGAGCCCATTCAAATAAGTTGGTGACCCATTTCTTTCCATCGGGCCCATTATCTGTCGTCGTGAGTCATGACATAAACTTATGTAGTTAGTGATTTACCAAAAAAAAAAAAAACTTATGTTGTTAGTGGATGACTTTATACGCTTTTTTTTTCCCCCGAAAACTTTATACGCCTTTGATAAGGATAAAAAAGGTAGTCTGTCCACGGTGTTACGTACATTGAGGTGGGTCAACTCGTGGTGTCTCTTAATTATGACATGTTTATTAATTTGTCTAATCTCAGCAACGTTAACTGACATGGACGGTGGTTTTCCCTTATTAATCAAAAAATTAACCCATATCTCTCCGAATAA
Organism: Acacia crassicarpa; assembly: GCA_034222035.1. NCBI lineage: Eukaryota > Viridiplantae > Streptophyta > Magnoliopsida > Fabales > Fabaceae > Acacia > Acacia crassicarpa. Next base: position 62,233,670 of record JAWXYG010000002.1, on the reverse strand, counting down.
GGGTCAGTTCACCCGCATAATCATCCTTCCACGGAGCATTTTAATATACTATCATACGCTCTAATTGCTGCACAAAACAACTTTCATGATTATCACGTTTGAATTCAAAAGTTAGAATGCTAAAGAGATTTTAGTTATGATTACACGTGTCCACGCTTGGCCACTTTTAAACGCGTTTTCATGAGTGAAGGCTCCATTCCACCTTCCAAGATCCATCCGGGTTTCGCCCACCCACCAACAAGCCCATGTGCATGAAAAGCTCATCATAGTACGATTTTTTGGGCAGTTGCTATGTGCTACTGGAATTTAAAGATACCCACCATCCTGGACAAGGGAGAAGGCCAGCTCCTAAAGCTGACCCTAGTACCATCGCGCTACGAGGCGCTTGACTAAAGATACCCTTTGTTCATGCTATTTCATGATGATCAGATCTCTTCCTCTATTTCACGATCTCAAGGGAGAAACACAAAAGTAAGGGTTTTTAGTAGCAAAAGGTAATTGATATGTTTGTAGGTTTATTCAAATCCGCTTCATTTCGTCGATTTCAGCAAGATTTAGGTTTTTGGCACTCGGTATTCCCCGTTTTGCTTATTTGGGTTTTGTTTGGATTGGTGCATTCCTCTTTTTGTTTCATTTGGGTTTTTCCCTTGCTTGGGTCTGAGATCAAATGGCAGTATTACTCTGTGTGATTTGTGTATAATGTTCGAAATTGTTCCTTTGTGAGGAGATCTGTTGGCTGTTGTCTGATAAATTGTCATAGATCTGGTAGCCTAAGATCACCATGTACCATTATATTCTGCAATTTGTCTTTTGTTTGATGGATTTATGTGCATGTGTGTAGGAACGCTATATAAGCTCAACATCGGAATAACTTAATTCCATTTGAGCATTTTTCTCTTCTTTGCTGCATTTTTGTCTTCTTCGCTGCATTTTTGTATCCCAGGGGAAGAAGCGAAATACAATCCCAACAACTACTCTAAGACAGAAGGGTATTTTATTTATGAGATGGGGCATTTTGGTACTTTTAAGTGGTAGTAAATAGACGTTAGCCCTTTTTTAACAGTGATGGTATTTTTACTCTAATTTTAAAAGTTCATGTGAAGTTTTGCACATTAAAAATGTAACGCCTCATTTTCAATACCAAAATCTTGGCCAAAATATTAGTAACACCTCCAAATATAGGATATTTAACACTCAATCACATATTTACAATATGGCCAAAGGTAGAAATCCATTTATACAGGGCCAAAATAAATCCAATAAATAAGAGTTATTTTAAAATGCGGAAGTCTTTTAGGTTCATGGCAAATAAAATAACACAACATAAACTAAAGGAGTACAGAAGAGCCTACAAAGCTCACTCCATGGGTGCATTCCCTTGATCTCTACTAAGTTATTCACCTGAAAAATGATAATATGGGGTGAGATTACACATCTCAGTAACTACTGAATATTTCCACCGCATACAAGTAAATAATGTATGACAAAAATGCATAAACTAATTTCATAAATATAAGTATATACCATACTTTCACTTACAAAGATTATTTGTAAAAGTAGTTATCAATACAAAAGTTATTAAAATATGACTTTATGTATATAAATATATATTTCAGAAGTTCTCAACATATGTCTTTACAAATCAGTCATCAGTCTAACAAATCCTTGATTTGTTCAGAAATGCATTATGTAGTATGCAGCCTCCCTTATACCACCTCCATCCGTATACCGCTGACTGGAGCCATAGGCTAACACATAGTCCAATAGAAACTTATTCATTTGACTGAATTGTTCCAAGCTCACCAAATCTTAAGATACACCCGGCCAAAGGTATAGAGCTTAAATCTGGACTATGGCTCCCCTCCTTTAAAATAACAACTAAGGAGGTGTCACATGTCCCACATCTCCAATGAAATCCCGGCCAGAGGAAAACATGGAAGATGGGGCCCTGAAACAAGTACCATCCACTGTGCACCGAGTGGTGGCATAAACAATTCTTATCATTCAAATCCCTCCTTACTCCACCCATCACAATACAACCACCATGATGAATGTGTTTAAAATAATGCATTATTATACCATTATATACATCGATATGCGTATTTGTGAATAGTAAAATACTATACGTATATGTGAATAGTAAAATACTATGCGTATATGTGAATAGTAAAAATGAATAGTAAATACGGTATATATATGTGAATAGTAATATGAATAGTAAATACGGTATACGTGAATAGTAAATGTGAATAGTAAAAATGAATAGTAAATACGGTATACGTGAATAGTAACGTACGTATAAATAGTACCTCTGCAGATTTGTAAATTCAAAATTTCCACACCAGATCTTAAAACCAAGAAATATTTCCTACATATATTCTTGTAAAAAAATAGTAAATAAATAAATTTATAATCATATATAATTCACAAGTATAAGGAAGAATATTCAGAGTTACCTGGTACTCGCTAATTTCCACAAAACCACCAAAAAGCTACTATAAGACTCCCAAATAATTATCACTTCACTCTCCTTTTCTCTCTCTTCTCTCTCACTCTCTTCCGGTGAAAGGTGTGTGTGTGTTTGCGTAGGAGGTGGGGGGTATTTATATTGAAAATCCCCCGTCCCTTTTTCATTGGCGGGAACGGCGCTCTCCATAAATTATTCATCGATCGCGTAATTGTCAAAAGTTGACACCGCCAGCACCTCCTTTCCAAAATTTCAAAGGAATAGCCACCTCCTTCGTCTGTTTTTTTTCTCAAGCGTGGGTCCCACATGTTTTATTTTAAAAACTTCACGTGAATGCGCGGCAGGAGGAAGAAATATTTGGCTGTGGGTCCCACATGAGTACTATGCAAATAGTAAGTCACTATGCAGAAATACTATTCACGGGTCCCACAAAATACTAATTTAAATTTATCCTTTTCCAAAAATAGAGCCTAGCAGTCTTCCAAAAATAGCCTTATTCCCAAGACTTTAGGTCCAAAATTCAGGATGTTACATTTCTCCCCTCCTAAAAAGGAATTTTGTCCCCAAAATTCGATATAGTAAGAAGTCTACTTACCTAATTAAATAAGTGAGGATAGGATTGTCGCATGCTCTCTTCCGTTTCCCAAGTAGCATCTCCGAGGGCCATTCCTTTATACCCAACCTTTACAAGTCCAATAGTCTTGTTCCTTTGTCCCTCACATCAACAATTCGCTCCGGCTCAGCTTCATATGTCATGTTATCTTTAGGTCCTATCTCTTTCCCAAACATGTTCACCAAGCACACAACACAATTTTCATTCATCCTGTGCCCAAAGTAATATTCAGACACAGGATCCACTAGTTCCTTTTTTTTGAGCGCTTGGTTATGAAAAGACCTTCCTTACAAAACATTAATTAACCTTAATTAACAAATAAATAAAGAAAACCCTCCACTTACTATAGTAAGTGCAACGGAGTTCAAGACACAACATTCGCCCACAAACGCATCACAATAAAATCCGAAACTCTGGGCACAACTATTCGGCGGAAAAATGTAAGCTCACAACTTTAATAATACCAAACTCCCATCATAGAAGTGTGTACCAGAATACCCACACGCAAACCTTAATTTACAATCCACCACTTCATTATAACAAACACTAAAATAACATACCATATAAAATTAAACCTTTAGTTCAGTAGCAAACTCACAGTTATTCCAAAACAGCTAAAACAGTATTTTTAAAACATGTGGGCCCTATAATGGCAATATAGAGATCATTACAACACCATTACCCAAAAGAGGCTTACAAGGTTCTCTACAACTATGCCTCTGGTTGCTTCCCTTTGCTACTAATGGTATTAGAAACCTCGCCTGAAAAATATTAATATTAACGGGGTGAGACATTAAGTCCCAGTAACCAAAATTAATTTATAAAATATGCAGGAAAGGATTGCAAGTCAGAGAAACGGGATTGTTAACAAAATAATAACAACAACTTCAATAATCAACTAACCATCCTCACATTTACCATCCTGCTCCTCCTTATTTCCTCATGGACATGGATCAGCCCATCAGTGTTAGTAACCCGGCCAAGGTTAACTATCACCTCAAGGAAACTGTTCCCTCCCGTGTCACCACCAATATACCGTAACAGGGAGGTGTCCGCCCAAAACACTCAACTCAAATCCGGGCCAGGAATAAGAGTGAACCAATGGGCACAAATTCTCCCTCAGTCTCTTCCACACTTCCCAACAAATTTCAAAATTAATATCAATATGAAATCATAATTATCAAAACATAGTACGATATACTACCCCATACAAAACATCTTACAACAATTAACACAATAATCACCATTACAATAATTCCAATAACAAAATTCACTCACATATATTCATACAGATTAGAAAATACCCTGCTTCTCTAAATTAGCAACATACTCACATAAACACACAATTTCAAAACACATGTTACTAGTATTTATGAAAATAAGATTTAGTAAACACCTTACATTCCAAAACATGCATATAAAATAAATTAACCCCGGTTACCTCAACTCCAGGCCAAACCTTATCTTGAGAAATTAAACTCGATTAATCACCGGTCACAGGTAAACTCTACATTATCACAAATATAACTTATATAACTCAAAATACACAAATAATAATAATAATAAATTTTTGTTATAAAACTGAAAATAACCATTTTATCCTTTAAATTTCCAAAACCAAACCGATCAAAACTTCAATAATATCTCCATTAACCCAAAATAAATTATTTATACATCTTTTAATTGGTAGAAATATAAAGTAAGATGTAAATCCTAAATCTCTTAAATAGAAAAATTAATTTAAATTCTTGCAACAACATTTCAATAAAACTAAACCGGTCAAAACTAGTTATTAAATACTATATACATATATACAGTCTTCTATTATTAAAACTCAAAACTTTTCCAAAATCATAACCTCAAAATTTTCACTAATCAACATGATATTACTTTCATTGAAAAGAGAAAAAGATTTAGAACAACTTTCATGAAGAAAGTTCATTGAAAAGAAGTTAATTTAACTACTAAAATTATCTTATAAGATAAATAACATACCTCAAAAGACCCAAATATTATATCCACCTTCTTCTCTTTCTCTCTCTCACGCACTCTCTCTCTGTCCCTCCTCAGTCCGGCACACACACACACTCTAACATACATATATATATATAAAACCAACATCACCGTCTCAAATAATGGGACGGTGATTTTATTATTATTTTATTATATTTTAATTATTATTTTAATCCTCCCACGCGATTCACGTCTTCTCTTTTTTTTTTTTTTTTTCTCGCCTGCCTTAACTCTTTTTTTTTAAAAAAAATGAGCAAACTGCGACAAAGGCCCAAACTTTATTTAATATTACAATAATTACCTATAATTATTTTATAATTACATTTAAATCTTAGAAATAAAAATTAGGATGTTACAACTCTCCCCACCTAAATGGAATTTTGTCCCCAAAATTCTCAACAGGTTATAATATAAACAATCCTCAACATAAGATTTCAACACAATCATCTTAGGGAGACAACAATATTACCAACTATCACACTACATCAACACATCAAAAATTACCAATATAATTACATTATTATACCTCACAAGTTTGATCACAAACAGCACAATCGTAGATACCAATACTACATAACACACAAACATAACTAAGCAAACAGACTAGGAAAGTCACGCCGCATTCGCTCTTCTGTTTCCCATGTAACATCACCAGGAGACATACCCTTCCAGAAAATTTTTAAGAGACGAATTGTTTTATTTCGCAATTGCTTGTCTTTTACATCAAGAATTCTTTCTGGCTCGGGTATGTAAGTCAAATTCTCTCTCAATTCAATGTCCTCGGGTTCAATTACATGGGAAGGATCTGGGTGATATTTCTTAAGTTGGGACACATGGAATACGTTATGCACGCTTGACAGGTGTGGTGGCAAGGCAATCCGATAAGCGACGGGTCCCACGCGCTCCAAAATCTCATATGGCCCAATGAATCGAGGAGTCAATTTCTTAGCTTTAATAGATCTACCAATGCCAGTTACTGGTGAAACTTTAAGAAACACATGGTCCCCTACTTCAAATTCCAATGGTCGACGCCTTCTATCTGCATAGCTCTTTTGCCTGCTCTGGGCAGTCAACAACTTCTGGCGTATCATTTCAATTTTCTTTGTTGTTTTGTTCACCAAGTCCGGCCCAATTACCGTTCTCTCACTTAACTCAGTCCAACAAAGAGGCGATCTACACTTCCTGCCATAAAGTGCCTCAAAAGGAGCCATTTGAATGCTCGAGTGATAACTATTATTGTAAGCAAATTCAGCCAATGGCAAGTGACGATCCCAACTACCGGGTAACTCAAGGGCGCAAGCCCTCAACATATCTTCGAGCGTTTGAATTGTCCTCTCTGTCTGTCCATCAGTTTGCGGATGATAAGCGGTACTGTAATTCAACCTTGTTCCCATAGCCTCCTGTAACGCTTTCCAAAAGTTCGATGTGAACCTTGGATCACGGTCTGACACAATATTTATAGGTATACCATGTAACCTGATAATCTCATTCACATACAATTGAGCTAGCCTTTCTAAGCTATATTCAATATGGATAGGGAGGAAATGAGCTGACTTTGTCAATCTATCCACAATAACCCATATGGCATTATGGCGTGCTGCAGTATTCGGTAATCCGACAATAAAGTCCATGGCAATGCTGTCCCACTTCCACCGGGGAACCTCTAAAGGTTGAAGTAACCCTGGAGGTTTCTGATGCTCAATCTTTACTTTCTGACAAGTCAGACATTTCATTACGAAATTTGTCACATCGCGCTTCATCTTAGGCCACCAATACCCTTGTTTCAAATTTCGATACATCTTAGTAATTCCCGGATGAATGGTATATTTGCTCTGATGAGCCTCTTCAAGAATCGTCTTTTTGATTTCCTCATTATCTGGTACACAAATCCTTTTCTTGTATCTCAGTATGCCTGTATCACTAATATCATAGTCAGTTACTTCACCATTCTCCAACCTTTCTCTAACCCTTTGCAGCCGATCATCTTCCATCTGGGCCATTCTCAAGTCATTATAAAAATCAAAATTTCCTTGCACCGTACTCATAATTACCTCAGATCTTGGTTCGAGATATACTTCTGATAACCTTTCTAGAAGGTTATACTCAGTCACACACATGTGAAACATGTGTATTGACTTCCGGCTTAAGGCATCTGCAACTACATTTGCTTTCCCCGGATGATACTTCAACTCAAAATCATAATCCTTTAAGAACTCCATCCATCTTCTCTGTCGGTTGTTCAACTCCTTCTGATCCATAAGATACTTTAAGCTCTTATGGTCACTAAAAATCTCGAATTGAGTTCCGTACAGATAATGCCTCCAAATTTTCAAAGCGAATACGACCGCTGCAAGCTCCAAATCATGCGTTGGATAATTCTCTTCATGAGGCCTTAATTGTCGAGAGGCATAAGCCACGACTTTACCATCTTGCATGAGCACACATCCCAATCCTTTCAATGATGCATCCGTATATATCGTATACGGTTTATGTGGGTCAGGTATGATGAGGACAGGTGCAGTGGTTAACCGGTTCTTCAGCTCCTGAAAAGCTGCCTCACACTTTTCATCCCAAATAAACGGTTGTTCTTTCTTTGTTAATCTAGTAAGTGGTGCGGCAATTCGAGAGAATCCCTCAATAAAGCGACGATAGTAACCTGCCAACCCAACAAAACTACGCACCTCAGTCACAGACTTCGGTCGTTCCCACTTCAACACAGCGTCAACCTTGCTTGGATCTACGGCTACTCCATTAACCGAGATCACATGACCTAAGAACTTCACCTCTTTCAGCCAAAATTCACATTTACTCAGCTTCGCGTACAGCCGATTCTCTCTTAGGATCTGCAATACTGTTCGAAGGTGTTCCCGATGTTCCTCCGTACTCTTCGAATAGATAAGGATATCATCAATGAATACCACTACAAATTGATCCAAATAAGGTCTAAAAATTCGATTCATATAATCCATAAACACTGCTGGCGCATTAGTCAAACCAAAGGGCATAACAAGAAACTCATAATGACCATATCTGGTACGGAAAGCGGTCTTTGGAATGTCATCTGCCTTCACCCTCAACTGATGATATCCCGATCTCAAATCAATTTTTGAAAATACTGATGAACCAACCAGCTGATCCAGCAAATCATCTATCCTCGGCAACGGGTACTTATTCTTGATAGTGACTTTATTTAACTGCCGATAATCAATACAAAGCCTCAAGCTACCATCTTTCTTCTTCACGAACAGAACTGGTGATCCCCATGGAGATACACTTGGCCGAATAAAACCTTTCTCCAACAGATCTTCAATCTGCTTCTTCAATTCTGCTAACTCTAAAGGTGACATTCGGTAAGGAGCCTTAGAGATTGGTTCTGTTCCTGGAACTAATTCGATGGCGAACTCAACTTCTCGTTCTGGAGGTAGCCCGGTCAACTCTTCAGGGAACACATCGGGAAAATTCCTAACCACTTCGATCTGCTCTATATTTCCTTTTGATTCCTTCTGAATAGAGAAGAACACCGCAAAAACTTCACAGCCTTCCTGTAGACTTCTCTGAACTTGGGTTGCTGACAACATTATCGATTCTTGGAGAGTTTTCTTATTTACTGTGCAGTTATTAAATTGCACAGCTTTCTCCTTGCATCGCAAGGATACGTTATTGGTTGTCAACCAATCCATTCCCACAATCACATCTATACCCCGCATGGGTAGACAAATCAAATCAATGGTCGTTTCACGACCATCACATACAAACCTCAATTTCCTACATACCATAGCAGTTTTTACACGTATACCAGTGGGGGTAGATACAATCAAGTCATATAACAAATCACTCATAACAAGATTTAATCTTTTTGCACAATCATGTGAGATGAAAGAATGCGTAGCACCAGAATCATATATAACACACAAAGAATGACCCTGAAGGAGAGCATTACCTCGGATCAAATTAGGGGTATCTTTCGTTTCCTCTGATGTTAAAGCAAACACTCGTCCAGGAGCAGACGGCCTAAATGGTTGATCCTCCTTTCTTCTTTTCTGGCAAAATCTTGCAATATGTCCCTTCTCTCCACAGTTGAAGCAAGTCCAACATTCCCCTATATGCACTTTCCCACATTGAGAACAAGGAGGGCGTTGCATTACTCTGGGAGTCGACGCCACTGATTCGTACTGAGAACTCTGACTCGCTTTAGTGTTGCTTTTACGGCTCTGAGCTATGGGAAAACGTTTCTTCTGCTGGAAGCTCCCTTGATTAAAAGTCCTCTTACTTCCGGATCCAGTAAAACTTGAAGGGTAATTCTTTCTACTGTTTCCTCCAGATATTCCCATGTTACCACTAAACCGGCCTTGCGAATCCCTTCTCACAGATCTCTCAGCGTCTCTACATCTTCTACAAACCTCTCGGATCTTTGCTATCAGCTTCTCAAGAGTAGTGATGTCATAAACTCCCATTCTTGCTCTAACTTCATCATTACATCTCTCAAACATTTGTCGCGCTAACCAATTATTCTGCTCCTCATCTGTTCTGTTCAACTGCGATACATATTTGGCTAGCCCCATAAATTGAGATATGAATGTTTCCACATCCATCTCCCCCTGTCGCAAAAATAGAAACTCAGCCTCTTTTTGATGTCTCATTTCAATAGGAAAGTAATAATCAAAGAACATTCTTTTGAATTCATCCCAATCCAGTTGATGACCATCAACAGGCTTCACCGTGTTCCACCAATCTAAAGCAGCGCCTGTTAACAGTGTTTTTGCAGCTATCACCTTCTGATATTTATCGCAGTTGATTGACTCAAATAACATTTCTAGCCGATCAATCCAATTTTCAGCCTTTATTGCTGAACCTCCTCCGAAAGTCTCAGGATGGAAACGATCTAAATGTTTCCATACTGTAAGCATGTCAATAGCACCCTTTCGTGTTGCTGATTCCTCCGACTCAAAATTTGATAAATTCATATTCGATCCCCCAGAATGAGTACTATCTCCTTCCTCTGTTTTTGCATGAGCCTTCCGAGTACTCTTGCTTTCCTTGCTGGGCCCACTATTAGCTTTATCCTCCTCAAGCCTTTTCAACCGTTCCTCTGTCGCACGGGTCCACTTATAGAGTTGCCGCAACATCTCAGCCTCGGTTATGTGATCCTGAGGCCCATTTGATCCCTGTTGATCGTTGTTATCGGCGTCTACACGAGCGTTATCCGTGACTTCCTCATGCCTAATATTTTCCATCTCTCCCCACCTAAGGGTGAAAGCCACCAAAGATGGAAAAAAAATAAGGAGAAGAACAAAACACAACATAAAAGGGAAGCAGGTGTGTAAAGATTATATATTGCCATTTTCTAAATGCAATGCACCACAAGTTCAGGATCTAAAGCTCTGATACCAAATTGAAAAGACCTTCCTTACAAAACATTAATTAACCTTAATTAACAAATAAATAAAGAAAACCCTCCACTTACTATAGTAAGTGCAACGGAGTTCAAGACACAACATTCGCCCACAAACGCATCACAATAAAATCCGAAACTCTGGGCACAACTATTCGGCGGAAAAATGTAAGCTCACAACTTTAATAATACCAAACTCCCATCATAGAAGTGTGTACCAGAATACCCACACGCAAACCTTAATTTACAATCCACCACTTCATTATAACAAACACTAAAATAACATACCATATAAAATTAAACCTTTAGTTCAGTAGCAAACTCACAGTTATTCCAAAACAGCTAAAACAGTATTTTTAAAACATGTGGGCCCTATAATGGCAATATAGAGATCATTACAACACCATTACCCAAAAGAGGCTTACAAGGTTCTCTACAACTATGCCTCTGGTTGCTTCCCTTTGCTACTAATGGTATTAGAAACCTCGCCTGAAAAATATTAATATTAACGGGGTGAGACATTAAGTCCCAGTAACCAAAATTAATTTATAAAATATGCAGGAAAGGATTGCAAGTCAGAGAAACGGGATTGTTAACAAAATAATAACAACAACTTCAATAATCAACTAACCATCCTCACATTTACCATCCTGCTCCTCCTTATTTCCTCATGGACATGGATCAGCCCATCAGTGTTAGTAACCCGGCCAAGGTTAACTATCACCTCAAGGAAACTGTTCCCTCCCGTGTCACCACCAATATACCGTAACAGGGAGGTGTCCGCCCAAAACACTCAACTCAAATCCGGGCCAGGAATAAGAGTGAACCAATGGGCACAAATTCTCCCTCAGTCTCTTCCACACTTCCCAACAAATTTCAAAATTAATATCAATATGAAATCATAATTATCAAAACATAGTACGATATACTACCCCATACAAAACATCTTACAACAATTAACACAATAATCACCATTACAATAATTCCAATAACAAAATTCACTCACATATATTCATACAGATTAGAAAATACCCTGCTTCTCTAAATTAGCAACATACTCACATAAACACACAATTTCAAAACACATGTTACTAGTATTTATGAAAATAAGATTTAGTAAACACCTTACATTCCAAAACATGCATATAAAATAAATTAACCCCGGTTACCTCAACTCCAGGCCAAACCTTATCTTGAGAAATTAAACTCGATTAATCACCGGTCACAGGTAAACTCTACATTATCACAAATATAACTTATATAACTCAAAATACACAAATAATAATAATAATAAATTTTTGTTATAAAACTGAAAATAACCATTTTATCCTTTAAATTTCCAAAACCAAACCGATCAAAACTTCAATAATATCTCCATTAACCCAAAATAAATTATTTATACATCTTTTAATTGGTAGAAATATAAAGTAAGATGTAAATCCTAAATCTCTTAAATAGAAAAATTAATTTAAATTCTTGCAACAACATTTCAATAAAACTAAACCGGTCAAAACTAGTTATTAAATACTATATACATATATACAGTCTTCTATTATTAAAACTCAAAACTTTTCCAAAATCATAACCTCAAAATTTTCACTAATCAACATGATATTACTTTCATTGAAAAGAGAAAAATATTTAGAACAACTTTCATGAAGAAAGTTCATTGAAAAGAAGTTAATTTAACTACTAAAATTATCTTATAAGATAAATAACATACCTCAAAAGACCCAAATATTATATCCACCTTCTTCTCTTTCTCTCTCTCACGCACTCTCTCTCTGTCCCTCCTCAGTCCGGCACACACACACACTCTAACATACATATATATATATAAAACCAACATCACCGTCTCAAATAATGGGACGGTGATTTTATTATTATTTTATTATATTTTAATTATTATTTTAATCCTCCCACGCGATTCACGTCTTCTCTTTTTTTTTTTTTTTTTCTCGCCTGCCTTAACTCTTTTTTTTTAAAAAAAATGAGCAAACTGCGACAAAGGCCCAAACTTTATTTAATATTACAATAATTACCTATAATTATTTTATAATTACATTTAAATCTTAGAAATAAAAATTAGGATGTTACAGGTTACACTGGCCTCACAGGTCGGTACATTCTTCTTTTCTGCTTATTTCATTCTATTACCACAACGCTGGATATTCTGATCTTACAGCTTAAGGAATTACCCTCAGACCATATTGACCACAACATGATATAGTCTGATTATTCTACCAACCTTAAGATAAACTTTAGACATACAGGTCTAATGTTACCATGATAGGCAACAAACACAATACTAGGCACATAAGTCTTATAGCCTAGAGATACCACCATATGCAAACTAGCTCAACGGGTCTTACCGCTTCAAGCCTCTGCTCGTCTATCCTATACCCGTGCTTCCTCAATTCAAGTTTAAGAAAACACTTACTTACTAAATCTAGCTTTCACCAATGGCAAGTAATTCAAAAACAAGTACATTTGGCAAGATTTCGCAAACTAAGTATATCCACAACAGTTTCCAACCTCTTCTAGCTTGTACACCTTCCACCACAATCATAATTTAAAAGTCAATTCTTGTTCTAATTTCGCAAGGATTCATTCCATGAGACATCATAGTTTATAAATGTCGATTACAAACTGGTCTTAAATCCTGTTGTAAATATTGCGTAAAAATTTCCAAACACAGCAAGTGCATTGGTAAGTTCAAAATTCAAATACTCAGGGACCTAGCAACTATTTTAAATAGTCACCAACTCCGAATACATTCCAGGTTCCAACTTATTCTACTCAACTCATCCATGAAACACTCAATTCATTATTTCTAAAGAAAGATTCTATTATAAAGATCATTTCCTATGCTAGTTAAACAGTTGGCAATCTCTGAACACCTTATACATGTTGGTATCACATTTTGTTCCCTATTTCTCTCAAATCAATTAATACCATATTCTAATATCTCAATTTATTCAATCAATTCAGTCTCCTAAAGAATCAATACAACTGTTAAGTTGAACTGTTATATTACATTTTTACTAGTAGCAACCCTCTAGATCCCCTACCAACTTTCAGATTCATCATCCTATTTCTAAAACCCCGATTATTCATACTAGATTCATCATACTCCATAGCTTATATCATTTAAGAACTATCCTCAAACTTTCCCAAAAATGATAATTGTCAAATTACAAATCAACTCTTAGAACTTCAATATCAGCAAGACAGAGATATCATGTGTCCTCAATAATATCCATAGAACATTCATGTTTCACAATTCCTAGACTAAGATTTAAAACATTCAAATATTATTCTCACAACCTCAGCATTGTTCACATGATTCGAATTCAATCCTTAGTATCTCAAAGACATATACTAAATATCATCTGTTCCTCTCATAGTTATCTATTAATCACACCCAAATAACATACTAATATTATAACATAAATCACCGGATTTCATACTTTCATAATTAGACATACTATCTTAACTCAGATCGAATTCAAGTCTATTCTCAAATATTCCCAGACATCAATAGTCAAGTTTACAATTTGATTCTTATAACCTCAACATCAACTGATAATTCGTGTTTCCCCAAAAATACCCATTATACATACTAAGATCATGATTCACAATTCCTAATCTAATTCTTGGATTATACGAAGACTATCTACAACCTCAGCAGCATTCACAAGGTTCTAATTCTACCTCAACCTGCAATATCACAAAGGCTCATTTCGTTCTTAAGTTCTATTTCAGCTTAGATTAAATTAAAGCCTATCCTCAACATTTACTATATTCATTCTAACATCTTTCTGGCATTCCTAAGGATCACCATTTCATACCTTTCCATCGATCTTCCAACATGTTCATCCAAAAACCTTAGTCTTCGAATTATCTGAGACAAATTCATAAAGTTCTTCGGATACTCAGAGAGTGAAGAATGCTCTCGGGTTAATTGGCACAACTCATCATCATTTCAAATCTTCGGATTCTCTCCGGTTCATCTAATATTATTAGGAAGTCACCCTTCCCAAGATTACTATCACCTTAGCACGCTTACGCTTAAAATCCTATTTTCAAATGTCAATTCCGACATCTTGAGTCAGCTGCACATCCAAGACAGATTTCTTAGATAAATGCGCGTATAAACGTCCAAACTTAATTTCTTGAAAACACAGCTAGCAATAAATGCCATAGCGATTTCTGTCTGCAAAGGTCTAGGAAACTGCGACCCCTAACGGTGGCTAGGGTGCACTAGGGTGCGGTGCCAAAAAATTTTCCGCATAACAACAAAGTCTACATGATTCTGAGCTAACGACAGATGAGAATCCGATGCTGCTTAACAAAATATAGACGTTGCTAGCCCAGCTATAAATAGAGTAAAGAAAGAGTAAATGTTTCACGTTCTCTCAAACTTCACAAAACCTCCACATATTCATTTCCTCTCCGATCGTAACCTTCACTATAACCTTCCACATTATCCTTAAACATGGCCGGTTCAAGTAACTCTATTCCAGTCTCCGATTCATTCAACCCTTTCTTTCTTGAAGCCTTACTTCATGACTATCAGACTAACATGTTGTCTGATTTGTCAAACAATGCATCATACCCTTATTCTTCTTTACTTCCCCAAAATCCCGTAAGTATGAACGTTCATTCATCTGCCTCAACGATTAACATTCCTACTCCTCCTCCAAGGATACAAGATTCTATTTTTACAACTACTAACAGAAAGGAATCTGAAGCAGGTCCATCAAGGCGACCTGTCCAAAGATGTCGTAATATGGCAGATCTTATGGAGTCCACGGTACCTTCTCAACCAAGGAATCCTGGTTCTAGCTTGACGGAGACTACTAATCCATTCTCATGTGGTTGCTGCCATGTTCTACGAGAGATCATTCATACCAATGGACTTCAATACCATAAACTTGAAGTTCATGGGAGGATTGGTATGATATGCCACGCTGTCTTTCACCAGGACGTACAAGGAGGTTCTTCCAGTCCTCAAGTATTTGACTTTGGTAAGAAGAATTTAGATGATGTCAAACATTTTCTAGAAAATTATTGTTTGAATCAAAAATCTTTAGGGTATGTCCTGGTGTCGGATCCCCTATCAGCCTACTATGAGGCCCTCTGTGTTGGTTTGGAATGGACTAAAAATCAAAATGAACTCCCTAATAGTTCATTTCCAACCAATACAGAAAATATATCCAATAAAGGAAAAGAGCTCATGGTTGTAAATAATAATCCTTCAGTCCCCATACCTAGTAATCCATACCGATCAAGAGCTGAACAAAATATTAGAGCTGCATCAATGTCAATAAATGATCTTAGAGACTTCTTCCATTTACCTCAACAAGAAGCGGCTCAACAAGTTCGTCTATGCAAAAATGTTCTAATGAAAATATGCCATAGGGGAGGAATAAAGCATTGGCCTTATGTAAAAATTCGAAGCACTATGAAGCAAATAGCTAGATTGAGAAGAACAATGTCTCCTGATGGTCCTCTCTCAAGAGCAGCCGCTCAGGAAGAAATTAATAGACTTAAACTTGAGATAGTCGAAGCTTGCGGTGGGATTGTACCAACTGTTGTTCTTGATGCTTGAATTAATATAGTCTACTCTTCTTAGCCTTCTTGCTAATGTTTGTAATCTATTCTAGGATTCATAAGGATTTTCGAGTTTTCCTGCCAAACTCAACTTTATCTTATTAAATTCAAACTTAAGCCAGTTATTTTGTATAGTCAAGACTATGCCCGTATTCTGTTATGGTATTGTCATCTGTTACTCATATAAATTAGCTAGGTAAGTGTAAATCTAGCGAAAATCTCTTCATACTTTTTACAACGGCAACTAATTGAATAACCATCAAATAGGGGCTTAGTCTTTCAATCACTTTCCTAGACACCAATAAAAATATTCATCCCCTAGAAAGTAATTTTGGGCCTACAGAATCCAATATTCAATAAATTTTCTACTTACCATCTTCCGCTACGCGGCTCTGAAATTTAATCTCAATCACATCCTCAAATCATAAATCCTCATTATCAATCACTTGAATATTTTGATTAACCCATTCTTCTCCTATCATGAATGTCACAAGAAAATTGGTAAAAAGAATCCAAAGCTATAAAGGAAAATGCACATGTTATGATATTTAATTTGCCATGACCTCAAAATTTTTATTTAGAAAACTGATAGGAAATTTACAGATTGGCCAGAACCTAGGCTCTGATACCAAAAATGTAACGCCTCATTTTCAATACCAAAATCTTGGCCAAAATATTAGTAACACCTCCAAATATAGGATATTTAACACTCAATCACATATTTACAATATGGCCAAAGGTAGAAATCCATTTATACAGGGCCAAAATAAATCCAATAAATAAGAGTTATTTTAAAATGCGGAAGTCTTTTAGGTTCATGGCAAATAAAATAACACAACATAAACTAAAGGAGTACAGAAGAGCCTACAAAGCTCACTCCATGGGTGCATTCCCTTGATCTCTACTAAGTTATTCACCTGAAAAATGATAATATGGGGTGAGATTACACATCTCAGTAACTACTGAATATTTCCACCGCATACAAGTAAATAATGTATGACAAAAATGCATAAACTAATTTCATAAATATAAGTATATACCATACTTTCACTTACAAAGATTATTTGTAAAAGTAGTTATCAATACAAAAGTTATTAAAATATGACTTTATGTATATAAATATATATTTCAGAAGTTCTCAACATATGTCTTTACAAATCAGTCATCAGTCTAACAAATCCTTGATTTGTTCAGAAATGCATTATGTAGTATGCAGCCTCCCTTATACCACCTCCATCCGTATACCGCTGACTGGAGCCATAGGCTAACACATAGTCCAATAGAAACTTATTCATTTGACTGAATTGTTCCAAGCTCACCAAATCTTAAGATACACCCGGCCAAAGGTATAGAGCTTAAATCTGGACTATGGCTCCCCTCCTTTAAAATAACAACTAAGGAGGTGTCACATGTCCCACATCTCCAATGAAATCCCGGCCAGAGGAAAACATGGAAGATGGGGCCCTGAAACAAGTACCATCCACTGTGCACCGAGTGGTGGCATAAACAATTCTTATCATTCAAATCCCTCCTTACTCCACCCATCACAATACAACCACCATGATGAATGTGTTTAAAATAATGCATTATTATACCATTATATACATCGATATGCGTATTTGTGAATAGTAAAATACTATACGTATATGTGAATAGTAAAATACTATGCGTATATGTGAATAGTAAAAATGAATAGTAAATACGGTATATATATGTGAATAGTAATATGAATAGTAAATACGGTATACGTGAATAGTAAATGTGAATAGTAAAAATGAATAGTAAATACGGTATACGTGAATAGTAACGTACGTATAAATAGTACCTCTGCAGATTTGTAAATTCAAAATTTCCACACCAGATCTTAAAACCAAGAAATATTTCCTACATATATTCTTGTAAAAAAATAGTAAATAAATAAATTTATAATCATATATAATTCACAAGTATAAGGAAGAATATTCAGAGTTACCTGGTACTCGCTAATTTCCACAAAACCACCAAAAAGCTACTATAAGACTCCCAAATAATTATCACTTCACTCTCCTTTTCTCTCTCTTCTCTCTCACTCTCTTCCGGTGAAAGGTGTGTGTGTGTTTGCGTAGGAGGTGGGGGGTATTTATATTGAAAATCCCCCGTCCCTTTTTCATTGGCGGGAACGGCGCTCTCCATAAATTATTCATCGATCGCGTAATTGTCAAAAGTTGACACCGCCAGCACCTCCTTTCCAAAATTTCAAAGGAATAGCCACCTCCTTCGTCTGTTTTTTTTCTCAAGCGTGGGTCCCACATGTTTTATTTTAAAAACTTCACGTGAATGCGCGGCAGGAGGAAGAAATATTTGGCTGTGGGTCCCACATGAGTACTATGCAAATAGTAAGTCACTATGCAGAAATACTATTCACGGGTCCCACAAAATACTAATTTAAATTTATCCTTTTCCAAAAATAGAGCCTAGCAGTCTTCCAAAAATAGCCTTATTCCCAAGACTTTAGGTCCAAAATTCAGGATGTTACAAAAAAAATCTAGTGTTAAACGAAAACTCATATCACATACTTATCTTGTATATCGTAAATCACGATTAAAAGTTATTTTTAAAAATTCCCATTGCTATGTGTTGTGTAAGGTACGGCTAAAGAGAGTGTTTAGTTCTTGTAAGGAAGAGAATGCAATTCCAAGTTATAGAAACACACTTGTTATGAGAGAAAAATCCTATAGGTTCCAAGTGTTAAAAGATATTATTATCAAGTCCAGAGTGAATTAGGATTACACATGTTCAAATACCCAAAAAAAAAAAAAATCTTATTAATACATCTCGTTGAATAAAGGACCCTACTAGATATATGTATTACTCCTCCGACTTTAAATATAGGACATATTCCCTCCGGTCCCAACGAAGTGAAGATTAACACCAGCCCCCTTTGTTAAAAAGGATCCAGGGAGGTCACTAATCAATCATTAATAAAAGTCTTAATAAAATAAAATCTTTTTTAGTAAAACACTAAAACCACGGTAGCACCTAGAATTATTACCGAGCAAAATTGGTGGGATTTAGTAAATGACTCAATCCCACCGTGAACTTATCCATTGGACGAGTTTCATTTATCCTTATCTCGAAAAACACGAATAGACATGGAGCCTAAAAAGCCAGCAAAGCGAGTCAACAAAGGCAAGCCTCACACGGACCATTCTGTTTGACGTTTGACCCCACTAGCTGCTCCCGGGTGCGTCCGAAGGTGCACAGTGAACGGTGCATTATTTCCATCGAACCCGCGGGCCCCACCTCGTTCCGAACCTTTGCCTCCAAGGCTCCGAACCTCCGCCAGGTCTATTTATTCATTTTCTTCGCCACTCGGCTCTATCCACTTCGCATTCTCTACGCGTTCTTGCTTTGTTGAGTGGTCCCAACTAGTCGTCGCCTTTCTTTTCTTGCAGGTAATTTATTCTCTCTCCTCTCCGATCTGTTCGCGATCCCGAGGGATTTCGTTTTTAATATGAATATTTGTGTTTGAATTCCTGTTTGGCTACTGGGGAAGGACATGGAACCGAGGGAAAATTTGAGGTGTTGGAACGAAGGATGATGAAAATTATAGGAGCCAATGTTGTTTTGAAATGATTCCGTGATTTTGGTTCTTTGCCGCTGCATTTTGTGAGACTCGCGAAGATCGATTTAATTTTCCGCTAGCAGATGAACCGATCGATCTGATTATGAAATGCCTTCAATCTTTTGGCTTCCTCATGATTGATCTGCTCGAATTTTGGGATTTCCAATCTCATGTGCTATTTATGATGACCTGACCCTGGACACAATGATGATTTGTATGTTATTTGTTTTGGTCGTATGTGAGTCATGGAATTGTCAACCACTGGCTCAAATTCATTGTTTTACCTATGTTCCTTTTGGTTCATCTGGTTTGAATCACGCGGCGAAATTTAAAAAATAAAACGCGTCAACAAATTCATGCTCCGATCAAGAACTTAGGGTTGACTCCTAGGGTCGCCTGTTGACTTCGATCGGGTGCTAACTTCGAAGGTTTCGAAATATAACGACTTTGCTGAGGTCGTAACCGCAAAGGAGGCAAGAATTGTTTTGATCTGAAATCAGCCAACAACGTAGCCTCGAGTTCTCGGGTTATGGCTTTTGTCATTCAAAGTAATTACAGAATACCAAGCTTGCGTTGCTTTCCTAGGGGGATTTTTCGCACATGGTTTTTTTCTTGTAATCTGGGTCGGCCTGTGTGTATGTTGTTATTATTAATTAGTATGTTATATTCGTTTTAACTCTTCTTCCTGCCTTATACTGTTGCTGATCTGTCTATGCGGCCCGTGACACAGATAAAGAACAAGGATCTAAGTCAATCTCGAAAGATGAAATTACTCTCTGGGGGAAGATCAACATTAAATCCCAATGCTCCTATCTACATTCCTGCTGCCTTCCGCCAAGTGGAGGACTTTTCTCCAGAATGGTGGCAGCTGGTAACAACATTGACATGGTACCATGACTATTGGCTCAACCAGCAACAGTATGAGGAAGGCTATTATAACAATGCTGAGGATGAATTTGACAGCAGTGATGTGCTTGATTTGCTGCCTGATACATTTGATCTTGACGCTGACGAAGATCTTTCTGTGATGGAAGCCCAGCTTGAGGAGTTCATTCAATTTTCTGAGGCTGAAGGTAAGAAAGAGAAGTTGTCAATTTAATTCCTAATTTGACTATTGAAAATTTCTGGATTGGGGGTCCTATGGGAGGCTCAGATTGAAAATTTTAATTCACCAGTAATTTCGATGAAGCAGTTTGAGATGCTTGAATCTTTCCTTGCTTCTGTGGTCTGTCTAAAATCATATTGCGGTTTTTTTTTTTTTTTTTGGTCGAAACATATTGCGGTTTACACTAATAACGAACTTCCAATTTTCAGCTAAAACTGGTCCCAACTCTCTCATGAAAACGGTGCATGGAGCAAAGGCACCAACCGCGTAAGCAACGTAAGATGTCAGTATCTGTGCATCCAATAACCGGACTGATCACCTGACCCCTTGAACTTGCCGAGATTTGGGCTGGCGGTCATTTAAGCTACCCATTACTCACCATATTTGCTGTAGCTTTTACCTTCCTGTAACTTATGTATAGCCAATGTTTCAACTTTTCATCTGTTCTATCCTGCTTTGTTTCCGAAGCCTCTGGTAAAGAATCAAGTTAACAAAACAAAAGAAAAAGAAAAGTTTGCCAAACAAATTTGTATTGGAAGAGCTGCAACAAGCGCTATAGAAGTGTAAAAAAAAGAAGGAAAAAAAGAATCCATTGTGCTATATTGTCAGTTTGTCACTTGATTTCAGTTTCTCTTTGGGGATGGCAAGTGGCCTCATGGAATTTACTTGCATCCATAGTTCTTAAAAACTCGTTTTATCATTGTGATTTTATGTTTTTACGATTTTTTTTCATTAAATTGATTTTACTAAATTTTCAAATTTTTAAGTTTTTATGATTTTAGTACGTTACAATTTTACGTTTTACGATTTTTCATTCTCTTTCTGTTTTCAGGTAAAAACTCGTTTTGAAGAACCTTGGTCGCATCTATTGATACACCCTCGTTTTTGAATATAAAATATATTTGAAGAGTTCATTTGGTCTTAAATATGAGATATACTGTAGTTTTCACATTTATTAATCTTTTTTTTTAATCCCTATTGAAATCCTTCAACAATAATCAAGAAGTAGAGTAGAGGAAATAATTAAAGGAAGATAACTAGAGTATTTAGAAAATATGCATCAAATTAACAAATTTTACTAACTTAATCTAATTAAAGTAGGTAAATATATTTTATATTAAGAAAGGGAGGATTATATTATATATGTAGTTTAAAACTAATTAAAATATATCTCATCCAAGTATAAATTCAGATAATTTGAAGCTAGCTAGAGAAGAATGTGTTGCTTTGTTGAAACAAGGTCTCATTGAATCTACGAAGTCTGAATGGGCTTGTTAGGCTTTCTATGTAGAAAAGAGGTCTGAAATCAAATGATTGAAAAAGTGCCTCTTAATTGATTATAAGCCTTTAAATCATTTCCTCATAATGATAAGTTTTCTATTCCAAAACCCACTACTCTATTTGCCTATCTCAAAAGATCAGCCCAAATCTTTTCCAAATTTGATCTTAAAGCAGGATTTTGGTAACTTGGTGTTCATCTATAAGATAGGCCCAAAACTTCATTCTGTATTCCAAATACTTAAATAGAATATAGAAGCCAATGAAGATTGGTACAGTTGGTTAAGGCGTTGGCCTTCACCCTAAAAGAGAGGAGGTTCGATACTCGTTGATCGATGTGAGAACCTCATTGGTGGGCGATCTGTAAGTACCTCTATAAACGCTCTTTGAGTTTGAAGGCACGCCTTGGTCTTGCGCGAGGTACCAGTGTCTACCTCCCACCTAAAATTTTTTGTATTAAAAAAAATAGAATATAGAATTTTTATAGATGATAGAATTCATAGAATTAAAATTCTATATTTTAATATTATATATATCTTTCTATTATATAACATATTCTAGTATATATAGCATAAATTATAGAATAACAAGTAAAAAAAACTTGTTTTTTCAGCCTGGCTAGGTTAATACCTAACCCAACCTTTTTATTCCCATGAATTTTGGATAAAAAAGGATTTATTTGATCTAAAAAAAAAATTGTTATTGAAGCAAGATCAAACATAATAATGTCATTTATTATTACTCTTTCTTTTTTGCACCATTTTTATATTGGGATAGGTTCTACTCTTATTTTGTCTATCTTTATCTACCTTCTCAGTACCGTTAGATTATAATCTCATCTAACAACGGAGATGTGGAGGATAAAATAAACCCTTTTACCCCTTCCTCTCCGCCACCACCTCCCACCCTCTTTCTTTCTCCCTGCCAAAAAATATGGCGCAAACACGCATTCCAGTGTGCATTTCCTCCACTGCATCTTGCAAGCCGTGCATGGAGGGTTTGCTGCGGTTGACATTCCCCGATTATTCTCTCTCTGTATCTCTCTCAACACCCAATAATCCAATTGCTGCAAAATATAGTAACGAAGAAACTCATGAAACAATAATATTTAGTCATCAAGCAACATGAATAAACTAATTTCCATCGCTAGGGTTTAAAGCGCATAGTTTAAGAATAGATCCTTGTACCTAGACGATGAGGTTGGGATCTTTGTTTTCAAACTGAAACACAAAGGATGATGTACATCGAAGTGGGAAGGAGCAGGTATGATATATCTATATATGGTGTTTAGCGTCGCAGTTATTTGACTCCACGACGCGCGACTTAATTGGGAATCATGAGAAAGTTTGTTCTTTCAATGCTTGTTGAAAACATGATCCATCCTATTGATTTATTCAAACTTTTGATTCTGTTTCTTCTTGGATTTTAATCTGGACTAATTATTCTTAATCTCTATGATCAATCTTAATATGTTTTTCTTGAATCGATTTTTGAGTATATGTCTAATTTTTTAGCGTCCATGCTAGCGGAGGAGAGAGAGGGGGTGGGAGGCGATGGGAGAAAGGAAGGGGTAAAAGGTTTATTTTATCCTTCAAATCTCCACCATTAGATGAGATTATAATTAACAGGTTTGAAAGGGGTAGATAAAGGTAGGTAAAATAAAGATGAGGCAGGATATTGTCACAACCTCTTTTTTTCACTACCTTTTCACTACAATCTTCTAACCGTCAGATCTACTTCTCATCCAACGGTTCATATTTAACCTACTTAAATCAATTTCCTTCTCCACATTCATCATTCTTTCTCTTGCCTTCTCTCGCTTGACAGTGCTTCGCCGCCAGAAGAACCACAATCCTCTTCAAATCTACTCTGCGTTATTCTTCTCTGCATCCTCTTCTGTTTTTTCGTTCTTCGGGTATTTTTTTTTTTCTGTTTTGCATTGTTCTCTCGCTCGGTGCCTCAGAAAAACCACAAATCCTCACTCTCTATGAACTCCTAAATTGATTTTTAAGCCTCATCACGATTCTGTTTTTCTTTGTCTTGTACGTTTCAACAATTTAACGGATTTGATATACTCATTTTTTTACGTGATGTTTACCGAAAGGAAGAGTTTCTTTGTCCCAGAAAATCCAATTACAGAGACTAAATCAATATTTGCATCCTTGTTCTTTGTGAGATTATTTTAAAGAATAAATGGAGGTGCTTTTGTTCTCCCTATTTTGTACCAATGAACAACATTGACTTGATGGAAGAAATATATTTTTTCTTGTCAATGATAGAAGATTGATTTAAGTAGGGAACCGATTCAGCGAACGGGAGGAATGAACGTGAGAGAAAGAGGGAGAAATGTGGAAAAGGAAATTGATTTAAGTAGGGTAAATCTATACCGTTGGATTAAATGGCAGATCTGACGGTTAGAAGATGGTAGTGAAAAGGTAGTGAAAAAAAGAGGTTGTGACAATAACCCATCATATTTATGTTATAGCTTAAGTAGTTTTGTCGAAATGAAATGATCTTACTTTACTGTTTTCTTTTTATTAAAAAGAAAGCAAAAAAGATATGCAAATGAGGGCATAATCAATTTATTAATAAATATCTATTTCATTCAAATACTGTAAATATATCATAGTCTCGACTTATAATACTTTGTGTGCTAATGAAACTATTTTTATTTGTTATACTTAATATCTTTAGTTTGGTCTCTATTTGTATTAACTCTAGCTACTTTTTATTCAAGTAGTTTTTTCTTCACGAATGAGGCGAAATCTACTAATTATATTAATAATAATTATATTAATAACAGGGATAGTACTCTGATTTCTGTTTATCTACTTTTATACCAGTAATATCGAGAATTAGTAAATTACTCAGAATTTGCCATTTTGGGAGGATCCAATGTGTTGTGTATATATGTTGTGGGGTTGAGATGAAGTGGGTTATATTGTCCCCAGCCTGGGTTTCTGCTTGATATATTGACTCGAGCTTTTGACCCCCTTTTCACTTTGGGGGCAAAAAGAAAGAAGGAAGGGGATGATCACTCCATGTGCGCATTTATGCTTTGGGGGAAAGGGGTCATACAAAACGTCCTCATAGATTGTCATGATTTCAGACAATGGGAGGAAAAGGAAAAAATTCTACTCAATTTTAATTTTTACTATTTTTTAAAACATGGATAAGGGCTGAGGAGCCATCTCCACCAGCAATGTGCCAATCTCTTAAAATCAATTCTATTTATGTTATGCCCAAAACAATAAAATCTAGAATAAATCTCATATAAAGTGACTTAAAATAGGAAAATTTTAAATCATGCTGATAAATTCAACAAATCCTTAATTAAATTATTAATCTCAAAATATAGCTACCTCGCTTCTATCCTCTTATAACTTATGTTTTCCTATATATGTATGTAAATGTATATGTGACTTTTTTCGTGTTCTGCAAGGATAATTAATGTTAATATTAAGTGAAGGGAAAAAATACAAAGAAAATAGCGTCAACAACAGAGTCATGCAAAAACTGCATAAAGACATCTGCATCACTATGAAGCAATGTATAAATCCAAGTTGCCCCAATCCTCCTTTAGGATTTTGGTGCCCTCTTTTTCTTGTTCTCAACATCACAAGCATGATTGCGGATCTCCCTTATAAATAGTTCTGATGCCTACCGTCAGAAAAAGAAATCTCATATACTAACTAGCAAAACCAAATCCCATGAATCAGTAAAATAACGAAGAGGGGAAAAGTTGAATGATGGTAGCAATTGAAGGGGGCGAAGTTGGATGTACTTGATATTGTCCCCCGGGGAATTATTCTTGAGGATTAGAGATGGAAACAGGTTAAATCAGGTTTGTTATGTAGAGAAGTGGCCTGAGCCTGACCTGTGGCCTGTTACAGACTTATATTTTGGTTTGAGCTTGACCTGTGGCCTGTTAAGAGGTTTGTATCTTTAAAAATACTATACTTAGGCTAATAGGCCCTAACGAAAAATAGGTCAAAAACATGCCGACTATTTACAAGCTGAAAATAGGTCTACCTTAAACAGGCCAAAAACAAACATACTTTACAACATAAAAAATGAATCAAATTCAACATCCAATATCCCAAGAATAAAGTTTACAACATTCCACAAACATCCAACATCTAGATTCTTCTTTTCTTACCAATGCCGAGCATCTTCCTTTTGTTATATATTAATGTTGATATATATTAAAAAATATAAGCTAGCAATGAAACTCTTGTAAGAGAAAAGGGCATCAAAGTCATTTTACCTATATTTTAAAATTATAGAACTTGGTTAATAACCTAATTAAGAATTTTTTGAATTTGCCAAATTGATTTAGAATTTTCCTAATTTAAGTAGAGTTATATGAGATTTTCCCTAAAATCGAATTTTTCAAGTTTTTAAGAATTATTTTTATAAATTTCAAATATATATCAGCCTCATATAATTAGAAATAAAAGTTTGATGCCGAAATATTTAGGACCATCTTCCAATTGGTGTCATTCACGGGACGGGATTAAGAAACCCCATTTCTAGTCCTGTTCTGAGAAAGGACTGAGGACAACATTTGTAACATCACAAATTTTTATTTTTTTAACTTAAGTAATATTTTGTTGTGGTTATTTTATATAATTAAATTTTATTATGCAATTATTTGAGTATGGAGAATTTACTCAAATTAAATAAAATTAGTTGGAATTAAATAAAAGTATTTAAATTTTATTTTAAACAACGTATTATGAGCATTTCAATATTATGAGAATGATAGGTGAGTAAGATACATAAAGGTTGCTCAATCCTTTAAATTCTTTGAATTTTATAAGAGTATTATATATATATTGCCTTAAAACTAAAATTGGGAAAAAAAAAGAGAGAAAGAAGATGGAGGTTAAATGAAAAAAACCTATATTCAGACCATTAGACGTGCGTTTATCTTTTGTTATTTTTCTTTGGGCCTTATTTCCCTTTGTTTTCTTATTTTGATTAGATAGATTAGACGGACTTTTGGCCCAAAATAGAAAAAAGTCTAGCTTGATATCAGCTCATAGATTGACGAAAATGCCACTGGAATTTTTGTACAATATGGGCACCGCCATTTGCCTCCCGCGGTCCCGCCTTTATTTAACCCAGTGCTCCAGCAACACACTGCACATAAACTATGGCGCCAAAAACAGCAACTTCGTCTCCAATCCCCATCGGTAAAACCTAGAATGCAACATTTTTCATTGTTTTGCTCCATTTCTGATCTGGACTTCGACATTTTGACTCTCACAGGTAACTGCGAGATTATCGTTGAGGCCAAAAGTTTCACTTTCACCTGTAAGTCGGATTCAAACAGCCTCCAAATTTCTCTTCCAACAAGAGGGAAGATTAACGTATCAGGTGCGTAATAGTGATTTTCCCCACTAAGAAACCGAAAGCATAAAACGGGGACTGATTAGGATTTTGACTAAGATTGTTCCTGGCCTTTTACCTCCATTTTGCAGTTGTGAAAGGCAAAAATGACTCGGAGAATTTTAAGCTCGAAGAAAGAGGTACAATGTTGCATTTACATGTCATTGTATAGAGCGTTTGAGCGTTTAGTCTTTATTACAACCCGATGAACTTTTGACAGTTTAGTCTTTGATACAATCCGATAATATTTGTATTCTTCCTTATTTTTTAATATTTTGTTTATGCAGATCATAAATTCGTCCTTGTGAATCCTAAAGATGCTGACAACACTAGCAAATCCTACCTGCAGGTAAAACTCTTTCTCTCTCTGTGTGAGACTGTTTGTATGGTGCGAGCCTCAATGTTTACAAGATCTTTTCTCTTCGCTGTCGTATATTATCAGCTGTAGATAAAGTATTTCCGTAAATGGGTTGGCAGGAAGTATTACAGATGTATATGACAGAACTCCCTGGAATGAATTATGCTGCAAATACTGGAAAGCAATCGAAATTTCTAGAAAGATGCGTCACTAATGGGTATTACGTTCTTCTCATTCCACTTTTTTCCCCTGAATGGATATAGTTGTTTGACCACGCCTATAGTGCTAGTTCATTAATCATGCTGATTGTAATTTACAGGGGGAAGTTTTTTTACCCTTGTGCCTTAAGATCATGTACATGTTGCAAGTAAGTTGAAAGGTGCTAGAAACTTTCATTTATTGGTTGCTTATGCCTGCAGGAAATATCGTACACTGCTTCTGAAATCTGGTTCTGCTGGAAATTCTGGAAAGGTATGTTTGCTAGGTGAACTAGGGTGCATGGTTTAATCTCACTAGTGCTAGTTCATTATCTATTGACCTTGTTGATCTCATGCAGATCCTTTC
Organism: Acacia crassicarpa; assembly: GCA_034222035.1. Classification (NCBI taxonomy): domain Eukaryota; kingdom Viridiplantae; phylum Streptophyta; class Magnoliopsida; order Fabales; family Fabaceae; genus Acacia; species Acacia crassicarpa. The sequence goes on along the minus strand of JAWXYG010000002.1, from coordinate 62,205,266 downwards.
CTTTTCCTCTTAAAGGCCACCTGGAATTACCAATTTAGAATTAATAGAAAAAATTTGTTTCTTACTATTTTATAATGATCCAGCTGAATGCATCTGTGGGCTTAAGGAAACTCTGTATGTTTCTTTATTAATCCTTTTTGTCCCTATGTAGGTTATGGCTGCTATTACGTTTCAAATAGTCCCTGCAGATACAGAGTATGCAGAGATCCCACTTGCAGCGGTTAGTGCAATCCATCAACGCAAGGTCAGTTCTTATTCTTCTTATTTACATCTTCTTTATTTTAATTTTCTCTTTTCAAAATATCATAATGTCATGATGACTAGGATCCTTTCAAGAAATGAAGTTGTAATGACTAATGTGAAGAAGCATTATTTTTGTTTTTGGTTTGGTTTCAAGATTTCCTTGAAAGCTTCCAATAGGAATTTTCTTGGTTTTATATCTTATAATGAAGAGGTGATGCCTTGAGGAGAACAATTTTAACAACCAGCACTGGCACATTGTGAAATCTGGGAGAAGTGAGGTGTAATACTTGGTTTTATATCTTATAATGAAGAGTTGATGCCTAACCATTTTAATAACCAGCACTGGCACATTGTGAAATCTGGGAGAAGTGAGGTATATGACACATGAAGTTCAAATTGCATGCTAATCTTGTTTCTGAAGGATCTGGTATTTTAAAGTCTATCTGAATTTCAAACTGTTCAAGTATAAAGATGGTGCAGCTTATATAATATCTTAAGCGCTTTATTAATTCTCTAACACATGACCTCTGCTTTTTGTTTAAGTTCCATTTTATTCTGGCACAGTAAATTTCACCGACTTATGGGCCCAAGTAAGCTTTCTAAGTTGATATTTTACAGGGTCTTGGTCATATGTTGTTTGTAGAGCTACGGAAGAGACTTCAACATGTTGGTATTCGTTCAATTTTCTGCTGGGGAGACAAAGAATCTGAAGGGTTTTGGCTTAAACAGGTAAATCATAATTAAAGCATCTCAGCAGTGTGGACCATCTTAATAGTCACCTCTGGTTGTTTACTGCTATAGACTGTTGTTTCATTTTTGAGTCTTTCTGTGAAGGGTTAAAGACGTATCATAAATAAAACATCTCTGGATAGGAGTATGAAGCATCTTATAGTCACGTCTTGTATACTTTAACTGAATTTTGTTTTACTTTCGAATCTTTCTTTAAATGCTTTCAGTGCATGATAAATACAATGCGTTTTTTTAATAAACAAATTTAGTATAACACTTATCCAGAGATCGCAATTTTATGGTAAGATGAATAGTCAGTGGTGTTCCATGCAATTTGCTAAATATAGAGCCATACATTTTCTTAATTCAGGTGAAAGTTGTTTCTTGAGTTCTAATGGTACTGTATTATAAAAAACTTTGGAATTGCAGGGTTTTATATCAATAGCAGAGGTGGACACCAAAGGTAGAGCTCGCAGGTTGCCTATAAAAGCTGGTATTCGTAAAGCATTATGCTTTCCTGGCGGTTCTACTCTCATGGTTTGCCATCTAAGGATGGAATTTTCAGCTGATGCTACTAACTCTATGAAGTGTCTTCCCTCACCACAACATACGAATCACTTGACATTTGGAAATGCTGAGAACGACCAGCTTAAATTTACAGGACAGTTACACGTTGATTTGAACTTTTCAAATAACTCTACTGATAGGACAGATGATATGGAGAATAGACATCCTAAGGCTTTGGTAAATGATGGATTTTCAAGTGAATTTGATAATTTGAGGAGTAAGTTTTCTCCTGGCGTATCTTTTAATCTTTATGTCTGTGCTTCTCCCTCTCTCCTATTTGTGGGTATTTTCTGCAATCTAATAGTTATTTAATATTGAAAGGGAGCAATGGTAGTCTCTTCGCTGTGGTCTTTTTAATTGATTTACATCGTATTTTTCTGTTATCTTTTGCTCCATAAACAAGATTTGACAGTTGCAATTCTTTTCTGGTGCAGATAGTGGCACACTGCCTGCTGTTGCAGGACTTGCAAACGATGGAGTTAATGCTGAAATGGAGGATTGTTCTAATTCCACGAAAGGTGCAAAGAGGATTTGGGAAGCCTCTTTGTCATCATTAAAGTCAAAAAGAGTGAAAGGAAGCCATTTAATTGATGGTAGATCTGAGTCTAGCTGGGGTTTTGTCTCAGAGGTTGATAGGACTAATTCTTGTTTTGTGGGATGCTCATGGGGCGTTTCAAGTGGAAGAAGGTCAATGGGGCTTCCATGTGACGATTCTTTGATTGTCCAAGAAAAGAATTCTGAGAAACTCAAGGGGGATTATTTACAGTTAGAAGCTAAAGTCAACAATGAACAGCTATCAACTAAACAATGCTTTAGAATCATGCTGATGAATATTGCTGATGATGCTAAGAAAACGCACCTTACAAAGGTATGTTTGATAGTTGCATTATCAGAGAAACATTCCTGTACGGGATTGGTAGTACTGGGTACTGGCATGTTTCTTTAATTGTCCTTCGTATAGGAATATGCTTTGTTCCTTCTGAATGAATTAACGTTCTTTCTTGTTAGTGACCGATTCACCATATTTGGGAGGAAGAAAGTTTTTAGAAATCAATTGGTTTCAAATTGAATCTCTCGAAAACTATTTTTCTCTTATAATGGAATAATTCCTGGAAGATTATGTCATGGATGGAGTGCTGACATCATTTTTCTTATTACAAGGTAATTGAATCCCTTGGTGGCACTGTTACCTCTGAAGGAAGCACGACCACACATGTTGTTACAGGCAAAGTGAGGAAAACTTTGAATTTCTGCACTGCCCTTTGTTCAGGGTTAGTTCTAGACACTCATCTTGCTTAGCTTGCTAGAGGAATTATTTGTGGATGAAATATATTGTTTAAACAGTTTGTTTAGTTCTAGACACTCATTTTGGTTTAGTTGTGATATATTGGTGGGTAAGCTGTTTATTGTTTCTTGAATGAAGCAAATTAATTCGTTTCATCATCTTGGAATACCTTTCAGTACGAGTGTTTTGAATCTTGCACGTTTTTCGGACATAAGCATATTTTCTTTATATACCACCTGAACAATCTTATCTAACTTCTGCATAGTTATTATTCATCTAATCATCTTACTTTAATTCAATTGGTAATATTCATGAAAATTTAAATTAGTGTTGACAATTTGTCAAGATCCCAGATCCCAGATAGAAGTTTTTTTTTTTTTTCAACTTTAAAATTTATTATTGTCTTGAAAAAGCTTATTTCTGTTAAGTAAATTTTTCCAGTAGACCTTGTTAACCAACACCAGAAAATCCAGAGGACACCTTTTGCAAGATTACTTCGTAGGAATTGGAGCAGGGACTGATGCATTTAAATGCACACTCATCTTAGGATATCTGTCTGCTTAGGTGAACAAAGAGGGGAAAAATACCTTGTGAAAAGAAATATGAAATAAATTTGATTTGATTTTATATTCCATTTTCAATTTTTCTCACTGACAGACTTGTAATGTTAGTGGTTTTGTCATCATATAATAGTTTTCCTTCTTATTTCATTTTAATCTCCAAAGCACTAGTTTCTGTTTTTATGTTTTACTTTTGATTTGATTACTATTGTGCATATGATGATATCATAATATTCATTCTTAGTTGGTGTGTATATCATGTTCTTTTTTGCCTTCAAGTGTGTAGTTCACAGTTAAGGATTTCTATATGTTCCTTTGGGTTGATTATATATGATTCATGTGGATCTTGCTAACTACACAGGGCTTGGGTGGTCTCATCAGATTGGGTAAAAGAAAGCTGCCGTGAAGGAAAATTTGTTGGTACGTCAAACCAACTAATTTAGTTTAAAATATTTTTATTCATTTGACAATATAACCACTTGTTCTAAACCTATATGCAGATGAGTTGGCTTACATATTAAATGATGAGGATTATCTATTGAAGTACAGATCTGATTTAAAAAGTGCACTTTTCCGAGCAAAAGCCAACCCCGGAGCTTTGTTTAAGGGGTACAATGTGTGTATTGCAGATCATGTTCAACCTCCAGCTAAAACACTATCTGCAATTGTGAGCTCTGCTGGTGGCAATGTAAGTACAAGTACTTTTCACTGAACTTTGTATATGGTTTAAGAAAACTTTAAGAGTATGTGTTTGAAATTGCCCCTTCCCTCTTCTCTTTCGGCTTAGTAGAATATTGCATCTTATAAACATGTAAACTGTACTGAGAACTAACCTCATGAAGAATTTGAATACAAATTCTCATTTGGTGCAACAGTCATGCAAGCATGTGTGCGCATGCGCTCATACACACATGAAAACATACCGTTTGACCTCTCTCACACGCACGCACACAAAAACATACTGTTTGCCTCACACACAAATGAGAACACACCGTTTGACCTCTTGAGGACATTCTTTACTCGTTCTCTATAACTCGAAGCCCCATTACTCAATTCTATTAAGAATAATGCTCTAGATCTCTATTCTCAAAAGATTAAGCTGTTTTGCTATTAGTTCTAATTTTGGATTCTCATTTTAACTGTATCACTAATAAGGTTAGAATTTCAAAGTGAACTGAATAATGAAAAAGCTGAATTTCTTGAGAGAGATTTATCCTTAGCTTTATCTTTCTTTTTTCAAAGCAAATCACCCATATCTAGAGCCATATTAGACTTTAACTAATTTGGATCAAGTTGGGTCGTGTTTTGAATATGAGGTAGCTTTCTTAAAGGTGTTTTGTATATAATAACAAAGCCTTATCCCACTAGTTTTCTTAAAGGTGTTTTTAATGTTCACATAAATTTGAACCTAAAATATTGTTTCAGCGAATCTAGCCCCTTTCTTCATGACTAACATCTTTTGGTTTCATGGCATTATCTTTGAGGTTACCTAATGTGACAAGTTTTAGGGATTCACAAAACTAATGACATTGTACCCTTGGGAAGTGGAATCATCAATTTCAATTTTAATCATAGAAAGTTTCCTTAATGCCGAGGATGAGCCTCTTTCATTTTCTATTTCTTAGTAGCTATTTTCTTTCCATACAGCAGGGGAAAAACTTTTGAGAATTGTCTTGCATCTGGTGCCTGCTCACATAAGTTTTGCTATGGATAAATATATTCAATTTCTCACAAATTCCACAATTTTGATATCAGGTTATTTGTGGGTTGAAGAAAGTAAATGAAGCATCGTCAACCATTTTTGTGACATGTGAAGAAGATATGGAAGAAGCAATGGTAGCTGCAAAGAAGGGGATCCGAACATTCAGCAGTGAGTGGTTTATGAACTGTGTCATGAGGCAGGAACTAGACATGGAGGCCTTTCAATTTGCTGAGCCCTTGTGATGATGGTGGCTTGCTGAGTGATGGTTAACACTTAACATGATTTCTTTTCTTTCTTTCTTTCTTTATTTTTTTTTGGTGATAAGCTAACATGATTTCTTGTGATGCATGATTTGGCCATATTTATCTTTGCCCTTGTATATTTCCTCCCAACGGACTTATCAATTATCATACCACAAAAAAGGTAGTTGTAGTGGAGCTCGAAATTAAACCATACGGGTAATATAAACAAGGTAGCCTGCAGAGAAAAAGTGACCTGGACGGTTGGAGAAATGGAAGAAAGTTTTGTTATCCTTAACGTATTGAATTCGCTAATCTGAATTGGATCCGTTGCCACCGCCATGATCTGCATTGCCCCAATAAACTTCCATTTTTGTGATTGTCGCTTGCCTTCTATTAATGATGAAAATATCATCAAAGAACAATTGTATCAACAGTCAGAGCACGAGTGATTGTACCAATGGAAGAAGAAACGTGAGCTTGCTGCAATGGAAAGTTTACAAGTAATAACACAACTGCTCATTATTTGCGAGGTATACAAGGATGTGGGATATGGAAGGACCTAAAATGCCTTCCTTGCTGTTTGTGAAAATAGCAATGATGGAGACAAAGGTGGTGGCACCAATAAATTGGTTACGGGAGAGAAGAAGGCCTTTCTTCTTAGTTTCCTCAGCGCAACTGAGAATTTGAAGGGTAAGTTAATACTTTTAAACTTATTTGGTCCTCCTTAATAATTACAATTTTTATGATCTTTTTAATTAAATATTGTTTTATCTAAGTCCTTTATTGTAATTTTCCCTATTAACTAACTCAATTTTTTTAATATAATTAAATTAGATAAATATATCTTATATTAATAATAATCATGAGAAAGGGTAATACGCAATGCTTTATCTTCACACGTTGAACTGAAGACCCAAAAGTATTACTCTTTTCCTGTCTTTTTAAAAAGTTATCTTGATTTTACATATAACATTTTATACGAATTCTTTCAAGCAAAAGGTTTGTTAACGTTAGGAAGATTAAGGGAAAATATTATATAAAGACAATTGAAGTACTTAAATCCTAATTTAGAACACTAAATTTAACAAATTATTAAGGAAAATCTTATATAAAGATAGTTCGATTACTCAAATCCTAATTTAGATTATTAAATTTAACAAATTATATAATAGGTTATGACTCATAATTAGGAATTTAAAATTTGGGTCAAATTACCTCTATATCTTTTAGTTATTAAAATAGCAAAATTGAAAACATAATTCTATTTTTTGCTCTATCAATCAGTGATTCTTTAGGAAGTACGGTTGGGAATAAAAATATTAAAATTAATTCATTAATCCATTTAAATTATGCAAATTGGAGTACAAGAAAAAGGCAAATAAAAATGTTAATCAATTTAAATTACCTTGTCCAGAGAAGTATTCTGCCTAGAAAGGTGAGTAAATTGGCGATTAGCATGAAAACAAGCATCTTTTTTTTTTTTTTTTGCTATAAAAATTTTAGGAAAGGGGTTGGGCTCACTCACAGTCTAAGAGCAGGGCGCTTGGAGTCTAGTCCACAGGAATACTGGTCAAAGAGTATACATGTCTCCACCTCTATCAGCGTTATCACTACTTCCTAGATCCTTAGGATACCTCCCCCAGCCCCTTGACCAAGGCGATCGAACCCCCTCCGTAAAGGTGAGGAAGACCGACCTCACGTCAGTTGAACCCAAAGACGAGGGATAAAAGGGGATCATGTAAATATTGGATCATATGAACCAAATGGAAGATTAGACCGACTTGTTTTGGGCCTTCGAAGATTAAAGTGACTTACAATTGCCTCTTTTGACGCGTGAATAATAATAAAGAGAATCAAAATGAACGCGAACGATTTTGTGAATAATATACACGCAGAGTCTACTAAATCAATTCGTTCTCTAGAATTTTGGAGATGGATGCAAAGGGGTTAACGGAGCAAGATTGAACCAATTTACAATTACCTCTTTTGTCGAATTTCTGACTTTGTAGACATCTCTATTGGAATAATAGTGGTAGTGACTTTTGTTTTGATGGATTTTTTCTGATAGATTTTTTTTAAAACGTAATTTGTGTTTGGGATAGTTGTGTAGAAGTAACTTTTTTTTTTTGTTGATGGACACTTGTTTGACATAGCTCCTAAAAAGATAGATGGGATGGAAAATGACTGAAAAAAGTATGAATTATATATATATATTGTATAAAATGTAATAATTTGGGATAAAAATTAAAAATAAATTTAAATTTAAAATAGTAAAAATTACCATTAAAAAAATTACAACACAATGAAGTGCTTAAATAAACCTATTCCCTACAAATTAGTTTTTGATTTAATCACGAAGTCACTGTGAAGTAGCAGAAGCTCTAACAATGAGCTTCAACAAAAAAACCCACATCAACTCTAGAAACTCATCAAACAGTGATGCCATCCTAAACACTCAATTATTATGTTTTCCCTCTTGATGGACTTTTTTCCCCATCAGATGGTATCCAAACACACCCGATAACTTTCCTACTTTTAGGGTGTGTATGATGTTTGTGAAGGAAGAATATTGACCAAATTGTCATTAATGAGAAAAATATTCCTTTTTGTTGAGGTGTATTTTTTGAATATTGAAAATTTTTTATAGGCAATTTGGCCAATATGAAGTAAAAAAATTTCTTTTATCTCCTTCCCTCAAACCAAACACATTGTTAGATTATTTTAGTTTGAAGGTAGAGGGAATTTTTTACCAAATTGCTATTAATGAAAAAAAAGGTTTTTTTTTTGTTTTTGTTTTTTTTGTTGGGGATGTAATTATAAGATATTGAAAAATTTTTATGGGCAATTTATTCAAAACGAGATAAAAATTTTCTTTCGCCACTCCTTAAACCAAACATACATTAGAGCTCAAGTAGTGCATAAATAATAGGGTTATGTTTTCAATTTTGTTATTTTAATAATTAATGGATATTGAGGTAATTTGACTCAAATCTTAAATCCTATGACACATAACTTGATATATAATTTGTTAAGTTCAATGACTCAAATTATGATTTGACTAATACAAGTGTCTTTATATCAGATTTTCCTATGAATTAAGGGAAAATTAGAATGAAAGACTAGAGGAAAATATATTTATAAAGAAAGACCATAAAAATTATAATTATTTATAAGGACCAAGTTTAAAAATATAAAATTAAAAATTCTAAAATACTCCTAACAAAAAAGTTTTCTGTATTCTCTCTTACATTTCTTCCGATGTTCTATTTCTAAATTTCACTAACTTAAACAAATTTTTTTCAATTTTCACAACTTGCATCGATATTTAGGGGAAACATTACACATTGTTCAAGTTTGTCAAATATATATATATATATATATTAAAATAAAAAAGTAAAAAATAATTTTTAATAAAAATATAAAAGAACACTATACTTCTCCAATTTTTCCTCTCATTTCTCATTTTTTTTCCCGTTGTAATTTATCCAGTAGTTGTTGCCTGGCTGTAATTTGTAGAAGATATTCGTTCTTGTGAACGGCGGCAACTAGCAAGGGCAATTCACTATCCACTTCCCCGTTGTGGCTATGTTTTAGTCCACTTGTCTTCTTCGGCAGCGAACGCCTTTCTGAAATGAATCTGAAGATAAGAGTCTCAAGGTTAGACGGTGGAGGGAAGGAGGAGAAGGAGAGAAGTTGGGGAAAGAGCCGTGGCATCCAAACGTAGCAATGGCGACCATCGTCTCTGATCGTGCTTGTGTAAGAAGCGCTTATGATTGTTCTGCTTCTTTCAATGCCAACTTGCAGGTTGCTCTTAGAAAGAAAAAGCCATGTACTCAGCTGGGAATTAGAGCTTGTCATTCCATGGCTGACAAGAAAAAAGTCTACGAACAAGTGGGTATGTTCCATATTGCTTTCTTTGCACAAAATAACGTACAGGAACAAGAAACTATTTCATAGTTTCTATGGTTGATGTCTGGATCATACTGAAATGTTTGTCAATGGACCCAGTTTCTCTAAGTAAATAATGTGCGATTGACTAACTGATGATATAAACGGAAGGAGGTACCTTCTGTTTAAGCTTTTAGAAGATAACCAGGGCTAGTGCTGGTTGTGTGTTTTCTTTCTGGAACGGTTCATCTTGGTGTTTGATTATGAAGGAAATAACCATTGTTGCGTGATAATTTGGGCTAGAATGTGAGTTGATGGTGTTATTTTGGACTTGGGTTGATATGGTAATGGGTATTTGGAAGAGTATAATTTACTTTGCTATTAATGCTTTAATGTGGACAATGGTACCCTATAGACATTTACTTTTTCAGATACCCCTCTGCCCCAAACTATAAGTCACTTTTGGCTATCTACACCTGCCGATAACTGTTAGGCTAGCAACAGTTACTATTCCTCTGATGACTTCTTTGGTGTCACTTCTTTCTGACAACCTACTGAAATACAATCAGGTTTATTTTCTCTAAGAAGGAAAATTGAAGATGCAGTACTTCGTGCCGAAATGTTTGCACCTACTGCCTTGGAAATGGAAGAAGCAAGATGGATTGAACAAGAAGAAATGATACGTAACTCTAATCTATGGGATGATCTTAATAAGTCCAATGACATTCTAGTCAAGTTAGCATACAGTGCCAAAGTGGTTGATGCTCTTAAAGACTTAAAATATAAGGTTATACTCTATTCACAAAAATTTCATCAGAAGTTTGGTTGAAATAGTTATTTTATTCCCTATTCAAAACAGTTGGTTTGCTAATGATTTGTTAGCTTATGAATTTTTGATATTTTGGAATCTTATAAATTGATTGACAATAAATTAAATATAGCAATGAAATTAAGAATGAAGCTGGTAAAAAGAAATTAATGAATAGTCTGAATGCTATTCCATGAAGCTTGGAGATATAACTAACATTATGAATGACATCTTTGATTACTCATTCATAGCTGTAGCTGCTATAAACTTCCTTTTGCAGTAAATTTCTCTAATAATCAATCAACCAATCCCTTGAAACCAAAATGCGGTGAATTCCTGATGAAGTTATAACATTACTGCCCGTTCAGTTTCAGCATCATAAAAAACATAATGTTTTCCGTAACCACTAAAAGCATGTAGCCAATCTCATTCTACTAGTTTATATTCTTATATGTTTTCTTCTTTTCTATTTTTTTCCCCAAAAAATAAATGATTCGGTGTTCTATTTTCTTGGTATTCTGCAGGTGGAGGAGGCAAAGCTGATTACTCAGTTGGCTGAGATGAATGCTATTGATTATGGGCTTTATAGTCAAGCATATGATGCATCATTGGATGTAAGCAAGTTTCTGGATCGATATGAGACATCTAAGCTTCTTAAGGGCCCATTTGATCTGGAGGGAGCTTGTTTGATTATTAAAGCTCGGACTGGAGGCATCCACCATAAGGTTTGGTAATTGTATGTTTTAATTTTTGTACTTCATTATGATAATGAACTTACATGCTACGTTTGGTCAGTTAACATCACCCTTCACATTCCCTTTGTAAATGAGTAGTTTCATTGATAACCTAAATGCTTAATTTTCCATACTCCCATATCCATAAACACCAATGACTTCTTTAGTCCTTTGTGCAGCAATTTAGTTTGATATGCTGGTTACTGTATATGCGATTTAATGGATGCGTGTGTTCTTTTTAGGCTGTCAAGTAGTGACATTCTTTAGTATTTAATGATATATCTGCATGATTTCAATCTTGCATTCTTGTTTTATCCTGAACCATGAACAAATGAATAAGCCTTCCATTAATCAGACTATGATTTTTCAGAGCATACTCTCACATAGGCTAGGCAAATTGTTGGCAGATATTCTATAAGCCTGAAAATACATGGAGTGTGTGGATTCTTATATTGTTCTTTCTAATAAATCTGAATCTTCGGCTGAGCCAATGTAAAACTGGGTTGTTGACAGTCCAAACTGTGATCCAATATTATCTGCTCTCTGGCTATTTATTTACATGCACTTCTGGCAGTCTTTGACGTACTTTTGCATAAATACAGCTTTGGGCAGAACAGCTTCTAAGTATGTATCTTAAGTGGGCCAAAAAGCAAGGTCATGAAGGAAGAATAGTTGATACATGCCTGTTCAAGAATGGTGGTATTGACTCAGCAACTGTAGAATTTGAATTTGAGTATGCTTATGGTTATCTTTCTGGAGAAAAAGGAGCTCACCACATAATAAGGAATTCTTTGGATGAATCTTCTCTGCTGGAGGTGACTACACTTCCTTTTGTCCCACCTACTAGTAAACTTGTAGTTTCTCTTTCATTGACTTAGCTTTGCCTTCATATTTAACATTATTGGTGAGGAATATTTTAGTTCCTTATCTGCATTTTTAGTTCCAATTTTCTCTCACTAAACTGGTTTTAAGAAGTGATCATTTTGTGACCAGCTTTGTCTGGTTTATTTGAACATGGTTTGCTGTCAGCACAGTTTCATAAACTCCATGATAGTTGAACTGCTGAACTGCAACAGTCTTAATGTCAGTATCATTCTGGCTATTCTATTTCATTTTGGATGCCATGGACTATATCTTAAAATCCTTCCATCCATGCCTGGTATGAAACTTTGCTCTTCTTTCAGTGGATATGGACCAAATTTGCTCATTTCATTGAGAGATCTGATATGCTTTTAAGAAACTTTTCACTTTGTCAAGGTTATCATAATCAGGTTCAAAACTTTATGAAAATTAAAAACTTTTTGGAATTGACAGTGAGATTTAATCATTCCATTCATCATTACTTAAAAATACCAATTGACTGACAGATTCTATAACTTTTGGATGGAAGATTCTGTTTATATCTTTAAGCTGTCATACATATAATTTTGATTGGTTTGCATACCGAATGAGGTTCAGCTTCTTTATTTCCATATTAATACAATCATCGCTTGGCTTTATCTAATCTAGGCTTAGGAATTCTTGTCAATGTCTTTACCCTTTTACACCAAATAATGAAATTTTAGTGTCATTTTCGTTTGCAAAAATTAAATTTTGTAGGCCAGCTCAGCAGTTGTGGATGTTGTTCCTATGTTCCTTGAAAATTCATCTGACCTGGAAATTGATCATGAGGATTTGATTATCTCATCACCTTCAAGTGTTGGAGAACAGAAGAGACATACTGAGTCAAGAGTTTGCATTCAGCATCAACCTACTGGGATAAGTGCGGAATCATCAGGTATTCAGTTATTAATATGTTTGGTGTCATGTAACAGCGTTCTTCTCTCCCTGTCTTGAATTTGTTCTTGGAATTTTATGCTATAGTAGTTTAAATCAGAATCTGCATTTGGAAATTGAAATTTAATATGAACTGCACAAGGTGTTGAAGCTTAGTATGTTGGGCAGGTGAGAGAACCCTCTTTGCTAATAAGATGAAGGCGATTAATAGACTGAAAGCTAAACTTGAAGTGATAGCGAGGGAACAAGGAGTTTCTGGGATAAGTGGTATAAGGAAAGATGCCATCGTGAATCTATGGCAAGAAGAAACTCGTAGGTATGTCTATCATCCGTATAAGTTAGTGCATGATAAAAAGACTGGCATGGAGGTACCAGACCTAAATTCTGTTTTGGAAGGCAATATTGGATGCCTCATTGCAGCTCATATTAATATCAGAAACTCCTGTCATCATAAGGTCTAAATCTCCTAGGCCCCCATCAATACAAGTCTCCGATCTCAGGTTAAGTCTGCAGTTGATCGCACGTTCAATGTTAGAAAAAAAAAATAAAATGAAAAGGGTATGTATTTAGTATAATCTGTCATTCCAAAAGTCAAGCTATGAGACTATGATTAATTTGACAATGAATGTAATTTGTGAATAATGAAGCGATTTGATTTGATTAGAAAGTTGTTCAGCTAAAAGGGAGAGAAAAAATTAGGGGAGGAGATAAGCCCTCAATTTGAAAATAATTTTAGAATATTTTTCTTGGGCAACAAATATTTCAAGTTGAAGTTTTACTTGTAAAATTTATGGGAGAATATAAGCCCTCAGGTCGTGATATTCTCCCCATTAACTTTTACAATTCATCCTGTGGAAGAAATTTGTATTTCATTGGAGCCTAGGGGTAGGGATGGAGAGTGGCAAGGAGAGGTCGGCTGATGGCAGAGAAGAGAGCGGAGGCAGGAGAGGGGGGCTTGATGAGGTGGGTAAGACTATCGGAGTTGGAGACATGGTACAGAGATACAAGTTGTTGGCTATATTGAAGGTTTGGAGTGCTTTTTCAAAGATGGTTTGCATGCCACTGTGCTCAGGTACTTTTCAGGATGAGACTCATGTCCTGAGGGATTGTTGTGAAACAAGATCTTTCTGGGGAAGCATTATAAAATCCTCTTGTCATGATAGATTCTTCTCTACTAATATTCGGGACTGGTTTAAAACGTGTAACTGGAAGGGAGCGTTTATTGTTGTTTGCCTGGCTCCTATGATGAGTTGCCTTCATTGTTCAAATATTTAACTTCAAGGGACCAATCTGAATGGTCGGCACATTGTGGGCATAAACAGAAATGACGAAACTGAGGATCAACAGATTTATCTTTTTTTTTTTTTTTTTTGGGTATAAAAGGAGGCAGAGCCTTGTATTTAAATTAAAAGGAAGGGGAATGAATTCCCATGCAATCTTGAAGAACTAGAGTCTTTAGGAAATTAGGACAATCATCATAAAAACATGAAACAGATAATGCTTCTTTTGCTAGTCTGTCAGCAACAACGTTCTGACCGCGGGGAATGTAGTCACTTCCCAATTTTTCTTCAAAAACTCACGGATTTGTAGCATCACCGGACTTTCAGTGTTGCTTTGTATGTCTTGTAGAGCCTCAATGAGAACCTTAGAATCAGATTCAATTAAAACATTGGAGAAATTCATATTCCATCCAAGTTGAAGACCCTTAAGGAAAGCCCACTCCTCTGCTTCCTTAGGCTAGATAAGCAAGATTGGAAGTGCAGAGGAATTATCAAGGATATTATTAGTCTTTTGTCTTCTAGGGTCGGGTTCTCCTTGTTCTTTTCCCCGAGAGGGGGTAATCGTGCTGCCGATCTTCTTGCAGCTGAGGCCTATAAAGGGGTGTGCCCTATTGGGTGGGTTCAGCAACCATCACCCGCTTTACTTTCTCTTCTGGCTCTAGAGGCTCCTGTGACTGGTGATGGGTTTGATAGTTCTTCGGTACTCAATGTAGCTTTTGATGGTGGCTAGCTCTGGTTTATGTTGTATTGTTTTTATGGTGTATTGTTTTTGTTTTCCTTTGTTTTTTTTAGGCTTATTGTTTCCTTCTTTGTGTTGTAGCTCCTTATTCGGATTTGTTGGTTATCATCGATGTATTGGTCTTCCTCTTTAAGGTTATTTTAATGATATCTTCTTTGACCAAAAAAAAAAAGGTCCACAGATTCCTAACCGTGAAGAAAACCCAGCAACCCATGAACTCTGCGGATCACGAATAATACCTCCAGCACCTGCATAATTACCAGCCGAGGATACCGTGCCATCAACATTGATCTTGACCCAATTTACAGGAGGAGGTTCCCACGCTTTAAGAAACATTTCCTCAGGAGAAACATGGTTATGTATAAAAAGCTGCCATGAATTTAAGATAACAGCAATTGGATTCGATGGCCTTACAAAATCCTCCTGAAAAATCATTTGGTTTCTCCATAACCAGAACTTCCAGACACAAACTCCAAACAGCAAGGACCAATTCGAATTATGATTCCTTCCCACATCCTTCTTGAGATTCATATTGAACCAATCTCTCAACGGGGCAGCGAAAAAAACTAGAGTGGAATTTTGGGTCAACTAAATCCAACCAAATTTTTTTCACAGATGAACAATCACGCAAAATGTGCAACAGTGACTCAGCATGTAGATCACAAGCAGGGCAAAGCGACGACGAGCCAGACCACCTACTCCTCGATTCGTTAGTAGGAAGCCTATTATGAAAAGCTAACCATAGGAATACACGAATTCTTTCCATCCCCTGCAAACGCCAAATGAGATTATAATATGATTGAGCCAAATTAGCAGGTGGCTGTTCAATCATATAGTATGCTGACTTGACTGAAAAAATTCCATTCGGTGCAGCACTCCATAACAGCACATCCTCACCAGCGTGAGCCATTGGTGATGGTGTTGCAATTAGCCTCTGGAACACTTCTCTAGAAACAATTGACGCAAGCTGTCCAAAATTCCAAGAGCCATCTGACACCCAATATGAGACTTTACTATTTTTTTTCCTCATCAGACAGCAAACGTAGACAACTATCACCTATTGCACTTCCTAGCAAAAGCCATTTATCCCTGAAAAAATCTACTGAGTTCCCATTCTTGATTCTCCAGCTAGATCCCTCATCAATGAAGGCCTTTTGTTTACAAATGAAAAGCCAAAGTGCTGAGTCTCCAGGTTTGTATACAAATAATTCTTGCTTAGTTCTAAGAATATACTTGTGGAGTAGAGTTTCCATCCATAAACCACCTGTGCTTTCAACAAGTTTCCATGCCAATTTACATCCAAACGCTTGATTCATTGAGGATAGCTTTTTAAATCCAAGTCCACCAAACTTTTTAGGGAGTGTTAGAGAAAACCATCCCACATTATGATAGCCATGGGATCCCACTGTTCCCCAAATAAAATTACATTGTAATCTCTCAACGTCTTTACAAATTGAAATAGGAATCTCTGCAACCTGCATTGGGTACAATGGAACCGAACTCAAAACCGATTTTGCCAAAGTGATTCTACTAGCCATAGAGAGAGACTTAGTTTTCCAAGCAGCAAGCTTAGCATTCACCCTATCCACAATATAGCTAAAAGTTTCCGTTGGTTTTCGTTTCCTGGAGAGTGGAAACCCCAAATAATTCCCAATTTCATCAGAAATCTTCATATAAGTAATAGATGAAATTCTTCTTCTAGTCGCCTCAGGAACCTTCAGAGAAAAGAAAAAAGAAGATTTATCAATGCTGACCTTCTCACCTGATGCTTCACAAAAATAACCAAAGCACTCCATGATATAATCAGCCTAAACAGTAGAAGCAGCTCCAAACAGAAGTATATCGTCTGCAAATATTAGATGGGAGATTAGGGGACCCGTAGGTGAAGTTCTAAAGGGAGTCCATCTACCATGAGTCACTGCATCGTTTATGAGGTGTGATAAACGATCCAAACAGAGCTCGAAGAGATAAGGAGAAAGTGGATCCCCTTGATGGAGTCCCCTTCTTGGAGCAAAATATTTTGTTTGATCCCCATTCCAAAGCACATTGTATTGAACCGAGGATACACATTCCATGATAAGATTCACTAGGCCTATATCAAAGGCAACTACCACTAACACATCCTTCAAAAACTTCCAACTAAGACGGTCATATGCCTTTTCCAAGTCCACCTTCACAGTCATAAATCCTCGTCTGCCTTTCATCCTTTTCATTGAATGAATTATTTCTTGCCCCAGGGATAATGTTGTCCTGGATTTGACGGCCTTTGATGAAACTAGCATGATATGGAGATATTAAATCATTCATAACAGATTTCAGTTTATGAGTAAGAAGCTTCGACACAGACTTGTAGTGGACTGTGCACAATGAAATAGGCCGGAAGTGATTCACAAATATCGGATAATCTCTTTTAGGTATGAGTGCAATCAGGGTTTTGTTGGCCTCCTGCAGAGAAATTTCAGCAGAGAAGACTTTCTTCACAAAATGACAGAGACTTGGTCCTACAATACTCCAGTTCTTTTGATAGAAAATAGGAGAGTAGCCATCAGCCCCCGGAGCTTTATAAGGACCCATGGAAAACACAACAGCTTTGATCTCATCATCCGAAGGCTTCAAACCTAAAGCTTGTAGAGTGTCAATGTCAATAGAGGGATAGCTTGATTCAGACCTCCAATTAACACTTTCACAATCATCCTCTTGAAAAAGATTCATGAAGAAGTCAAGGATTAAACGTTTTGTTTCATCCTCACTATCAGTCCAGCAACCATTATAATCTTTTCGGGGGATAACCTTATTCCTCCTCCTTCTCATCTGGGTTTTCAAATGATAATAATGTGTATTACGATCCCCTTTTGACACCCAAACCGACCTCGACTCCTGGAACCATTTGATTTTCTCAGCTCTAAGAATATTCTTTAACTCAACCTATAGTTGAACTTCAAGATTGCAGAGAAATCTAGAGAAAGGGTAAGCTCTTGAATTTTGAATACCTTTAAGTCTAGCCAAAATTTCAGTTTTCTTTTTCTCAACCAAACCAAAAACAGACTTATTCCAAACAGAAACATTTTGTTGAAAATTTACAAGAATATCTTCAAAATTTTCCTAATCAGTCCAATTATCCTTGATAAAAGAATTAAAATTTTCATGTTCCAACCACATTGCCTCAAAACGAAAAGGCCTACAAGAATTCTTTGTAATAATTCTACCACTCAACGATAAAAGAATAGGGTTATGATCTGAGAAATCAGTTCTCAGGAGTACCTTAACATATGCCTCTGAAAAATAATTCAAAAAATGGACGTTGCCCAAGGCTCTATCTAGTCGTTCATACAAGCGCATACCTCCCTCCACACGAGGACCTTTCCAAGTCATAGCAGGTCCAATTGCGCCCAAATCTGATAAACCCACTTCATTAATTCTGTCCTGGAATCATCTGAGGCGATTAACATTAGGAAGCCGACCACCAAGAATGCACCAAGGGGAATTAATGCCCTGCAATAGTCTCAACAAGCGTGCCCACAAAATTGATCGAAGGTTAGAGTGGGGGACAAGATATTTAGCTGTTAAAAAGCACAACAGATGTTGGGGAAATTGACACTAGATGTGGAAGTACTGTCTATTTTCTTCAAGGATAGAGATAGAGACTTGCGACGATTTCCATGCAAGAGCCAAACCACCTGACCGACCAACACTGGGGATTAAACGGAGAGAGTCAAAACCCAGACGCTGGAGAATTTTCAGGCAACGGTCATCCCCTAATCGTGTTTCAGAGAGAAAGAGAACATTGGGCTTCGGCCCATCGCATAAAAGTTTTAAATTCCTAAAGAGGCCTTTTCCACATGCCCCTCTAGTATTCTAATAGAAAATGCTATCCATAAAAACATATTTACAAGAAAGGAAACACGTGGGTCAGCTGGACATTTGTGTCCTAGACACAAGAGTCCCTTCACTTTGAGACACATCAAGGTTCTCTCCACCCATTGGGCTATCTAATGGAAGCCCAGACGGGTAAGGATCAGGACCCGGATCTTTAGAAGGACCCTCGCCTGGATCATAAGGCCCTTGAATATCCATATGTGGGTTTAGGTGGACGAAGCATTATAGAGTAGCTTGCTGGCCCCAGATGACGTGATTTGTCTTGTTCCGTTTGTAGGCATTTTTACCAAAATATTGTTTTTAAAAAAAAATTTACTAAATTAGAGCACTTTTGAAACTATTTACCGGGATAGGGTTGTTTTGGTTAAGTGTCGCTGGACAGTACGACGCCACTTGCTATTGCGTCAGACAGTCTGACGGACTAGGTGTCACGTCAGGCTGTCTGACGCGAGCCACACTTAGTGGCGTCAACCATGTTGACGCCACTAAGTGTGGCATTTGATAATTAATTGGATGCCACATAAAAGTGGCGTCCAATTATTTAAAAAAAAAAAATTAATGGATGCCACTTTAAAAAAGTGGCATCCATTTATTAAAAAAAAGGTATAATTATAAATAATAATTTTAATTAATTATAAATAATAATTTTAATTAATAATTAAGAGAATTAAAATATTTAAAATTTATTTTAAACCTATGAAACTCGCCTCATCCTGTGAGATTTGGGTGATGGAGATCACCCAAAAATCTCTGTGAGGCTCATCTCACCCTTAAAGATTTACAATCTCCTGTGTTCCTCACAATTTGTGATCAGTATGACTGTTGCACCTTCTCTATTCACATTTTAATAAGTTTGACTTCACATTTCTACTACACCAGTCATCCAGGGAAAAACATTAATAGAGAAGGTCCAGTAGTCAAACCGATCACAAATTATGTGGAACATAGGAAATTGTAAGTCTTTGAAGGTGAGGAGAGCCTCACAGAAATTTTTGGGTGATCTCCATCACCCAAATCTCACAGGATGAGGCGAGTTTCATAGGTTTAAAATAAATTTTAAATATTTTAATTCTTTTAATTATTAATTACAATTATTATTTATAATTAATTAAAATTATTATTTATAATTTTAATTATAATTATACTTTTTTTTAATAAATGGATGCCACTTTAAAAAAGTGGCATCCTTTAATTTTTTTTTAAATAATTGGACGCCACTTTTATGTGGCATCCAATTAATTATCAAATGCCACACTTAGTGGCGTCAACATGGTTGACGCCACTAAGTGTGGCTCGCGTTAGACAGCCTGATGCGACACCCAGTCCGTCAGACTGTCTGACGCAATAGCAAGTGGCGTCGTACTGTCCAGCGGCACTTAACCAAAACAACCCTATCCCGGTAAATAGTTTCAAAAATGCTCTAATTTGGTAATTTTTTTTAAAACAATATTTTGGTAAAAATGCCTCCGTTTGTATCTTAAAAAAGAATTTTGTATTTTCCTTTTACAAGTCATTTTCAAAGTTGTTAACGCGTTTATTCCCAAAATACCCATAATAAATAAGGAAATTATTTGACTTTATCAATTCCATTTTTTGTGGTAAGAAAAAAGGATTCATGTTTTATGGCATAAAAATATAAACATGTAATGGGTATTAAAGTTAAAACACTAATATCTATTCTGTTCCCCCCCCCCCCCAAAAAAAAAAAAATTTAGGTGAGTTTAGTTTTAAGGGCTCAAAACCGAGTTCAAAGAATGTTTATAAAGGTATTTACAGATCGTTAACTAAAATACATTTAATACAAATGTTGTCTACAAATTATTTAGGATAATAAATAATAATTTTAATGCATGCATTTTTAAACTTCTTTTATCATATTAATTTTTTGGTTATGACTGTTATGCAAACCAATGTATTTAGTTATGTTTAAAGTTCAAATATATGAGTTAATTCAGGTCAAAAAATGTACTCCAACTAGTTGGGGAAAAAAAACAAATAAAATATGAGTTAAGTAAAATAATATTTAAACACATGTGTAAAAAAAAAGTTATGAGTGGCGAATTCAATATAACAAGCGATGGGAGATATAATATCTCATGAATAAATTGTTATTTCTCATGTCATTGGATTTTAATTCAAAAGGTTTTTCATTATGAAAAAAAGAGGGCATTGAATGTTATCAAAACAATTGAATTTGCAAGCATTGAATTTATTTTCAAACTTGAAATTGTTTATTCATTACAATAATTTTCCAATTTTTTGAATTGACAGTCCTCCATTCTTTTTCGCATTGTTTCTGAAATGAATCATTGTCTTCGTGCTCCTATTGCCTAATAGTTCCTGCATTCACAGAACCATAGCCTTCTGAGGCAACGGATAATATTCATGAGAGGGCAAATGAACTCAAGGTAATTTTTTAAAAATAATAAATTTTATGTTTCTTTGAATTTAAATTTTTTTAATTTTAATATAGTATTTTTCAAAACATTATTCTAATATTCTTATACTTAATTATATAAAATTCTTTCAGTTGGAGGGAGCTGTGGATAGAACAATCAGATTATGAAGGCGAGTTAATAATTTTAAACAATAAAATTATTTATTTTACAATATCTAACATCATGTTTTTAAACGTATTGAATCAAACTAGAAGGATGTCAATATAGTATTTACTAACAATTATTTTTATTTTTTTGCCTCAAATTGTAAATTTTTGTCTACTGATGCAAGACGTCATAAATAAATTATTTCTCTCAGGTGAGATATTCCAACATTTTCTAGTATGGGTAATGTTTTTCTTTTTTTTTTGCCGACAGAAGACTTTCTATTTACATCTTGTTTGAAATAAAAATGTTTCTATTTACATTTGTTCCAAGGGAAAAAAATCATTTTATGTTTTTTTGGTGGAAAAGTGTTCATTCAATAAGGAATTGGAATATTTATATAAAACAAGAATAATAATGGCTAGCTTGTTTGACCAAAAGGGCAAAAATTGATCACTGACCGGGAATTCCAATAACTGTTTTTTTTTTTTAAAAAAAAGAAGGCCGAAGCCTACATTACAAGGAATTAAAAAAAAAAATCGCATGGGATTCAGGCTTTCGTCAGGCTGTCCTGGAGTTAGATTCTGCAGAGGCGATTGCCTTGTTAAGGAACCCTGTTTGTGACACACATGAGGATCGTCACCTAATTGAAGAGGTGAAGGGCATGCTAGAACGTGATTGGCTCATTGAGGTCCAACTAATTAGTCGATGGGCAAATGCGCCTGCAGATCATCTTGCTAAGAAAAGTTTATCAGCGTCGCCTGGGATACATGTGTTTTCATTTGCGGATAGAACGCTGGAAAGATTCCTGGATATGGATATTACTTAGATAATGTAAGGATGCTTTATGTATCAAAAAAAAAAAAGTTACACAAAACACTCTTGATTAAGAGAAGACCTCAAATAACTCGGATAATCTCTTAAAATACTAGTCCAAGAAAGACCAGATTTTGCTAATACATCAGCACAGCAGTTAGCATCGCGCGGGATTGATCTAACAACAGTTATTGGAATTAGAAGGATGGCTCTGGTGCTTGCTGCGAAAGGCTCGTCTATGGTTCCTCCTTCGGTTGAGGATCAGGATTTGCTGGTCAGAAGCATCGCGCGGGATTCAAGATTAATAATGCAAGGCTCTAGACAGGCATTAAGAAATTTTACATTTTTTTTTTAAAAAAAGGCATTTTACATATTTATCTTGTTTACTGGTCATTTCTGCAAATGAATAGAACAATAATGCACACAAACAACAGTTATTGATAATGCACACAAACAACAGTTATTGTTCAAGATTAATAATGCAAGGCGATATTTATTTTCTTTTTAAAAAAGCAATCCCTCTTACATGGCCCGTGTTTTTAAATCCAAAAATAAAACTTGCGCTAGAAGGAGGGCTTGAACCTCCGACCTTGTGGTTAACAGCCACACGCTCTAACCAACTGAGCTATTCCAGCACTTGACATGGCACTTGATTAAAATTATATTTGACATTCTGAAGCAGAGTCTGCAATGAATCTCCCATACCAAGGCTATGCGTGTATGTGTGGAAGGAAAGGTTCACTGGCCATAGTTGGTTTGGCTGAACTTGAGGGGAATTAAAATTAGAAGAAGATGCGTCATTTCACCTGGTGACTGATGCAGAAGGCAATCCATCCAGAGTCCTAGATGAATCGACTTTAGACTCAACCATATCTTCGTGCTGAGCTTTTCTGTAAAAGTAGGGTAAATGAGTTCTGAGGCCAAGACACTCCCATTTAGCCTACTCTCATCTTTCAAACTGTTGTAGGTTTTTACGTTAAATCAGCTCACCTTGGGTTGTAGTTTACACCATTCATGTTGTATCTGGCTTTAGTTTGTCGTTTTATTCTTGGGTCCCATAGCAATTGTTCATTTGCTTGCAGCTTGTCTTTTGTTCGTGGATCTCCCTATATGTTCCTTTCAAAACCTTGTTTTTTTCTCTCCCTCAAAAATCGCAGGTTATTATTCAGAGTTTCAGGGACTTTAAGACCTGAGTTTATTAGATGACAACTTTCTTAGAATGTCAGAGTAGACATTCATTTAGGATAACCACATTAGCAATACGCCAATAGAAAGACTATTTATATATATGTAGTTGTAATGTTCAGATTTACCTCCTAGGAAAGTAGGAATAAATTTTGTTTCATATTTCTATTCAGCTCAACTTTGCAATAGCAATCTGGTTCGTCTCTCCTTTACTCCTTCAGAGCATCCAAAAAATATCCAACAATGGTCACACTTTCATTCATTGGACTGGACTGGTTTCTTGTGACAAATTAATTGGGATTCCCAGAATAAGGTAACCTTTCACAGTATTGGATGTTTTGAATATGGCTCGCCAAACGCATTCCAATGCCCTTTTTACTTCGGATAATCAGTCTGTTTTGGTCAAGAGATGTGGAAAACCCTGTTTATGGAATTCCAAGAACAAACCTTATGGCAAGAGATCCTTTAGATTTTTCCTTACTCTAAGATCTTTGCATCATTTTTTATAATATAAGCTCTGGCTTTCTGTTCAGAGAAGGAATTATACTACAGAATAGAATTTTGCCGAGATTCAGCTTATAAGTCTTGGGGCAGGATTTCACAGACTAGCAGGAAGATTTTATGTTCATACGCAATATAGATAAATGATGGTGTGCATTCCATTTTTTGACATCCCACATATTAAAAATAACATTTAATAATTGACTCTCTCTTTGTTTTTTTCCCCCCTTAATAAAAAGACCAACTTTACTAAACAAACAGTGGACTGCATTACATGAGAAACAAAAATAAACCAAATAGCCCAAGATATATAATAAAGTAAACAAACAAACAAACTATAAGAAAAAATAACACACTAGAAAATAAAGAGAGAACATAGTAATAAACAGCCTAGGTATATAAAAAGGTTTAAAACTATCAAAAGAGAGACACTGAAGACTTCCAATAATGCAGATGGAGCCCTAAAGAGTCAAACAAGAGTGGACAAGAGGGTATTACAGGACGTCTCCCAAAGGACATGGGCCACCCAAGTGAACCATTGCGGTTCGAAGCTTCCCGTATAAAGAAAGATGAGGCAAATGGATGAGTCCAAATGCTAGAACCAAAGAGAATCGGACAATCCCAAGCTCCAAATGACGAAAATGGAAAAGTTGAGGCCTCAACAAATAAACCTACAAAACAATCAGCGTTCTAGCTATAGCTTCTAATATGTTTGGATATGTGGGCTCTTCATATGTATTTGAAGACAAATTTGTTCATTATTTGGCAAGCGAGTATTTGCATACTTGACTTTATCTTGATTCTTTCTCTCTTCTAAGTCTTTATGATAACACAGGAAGTGAAGAGGTCTTGGTATCTCGCTAATTTGATTATTCTACAAATATTTTTATTTGAATGTGTATGTATACTTCAGTTTATACGCAATATCGTAACTTTTCTAGTCAATTATTTGAGGTTCATTCTGGATGTATACAAAGTAAGCTAGCTACGTAAAACTTTCATAATATAGATAATATGGTTTACTGTAAGTTTTATGAATATATTGATGAATTTTTATTATCTGTTTCATAATATTATATACCCTGCATAATCACTGTTTGATCGATGTATTGTTAAAAAAACTAATTTGACTATATATACATAATTGTCGCAGAAGATGAAGAAACACCAGGACTACGTAAGGAAACACTTCATAAATTACAGTGTGTATCATAACAGCTAAACATGAGGCTGGATATTATGATTACGATAAATACATCAATTTCTTATAAAATGAATGTTTTACATTAATTTACGAATTTTAAATCATACGTTTATTCTTGCAATTCCATGTTGGCCACATGGATGATGTGGCGTAAGTATATTCTTCCGTATAAAGTTCTGATATATAAATACTGTTAAACTCTTTTGACTTTTGACAAATCAAGGATTCTGAATTTTTTGGGTGTTCAAAGTTTGAGGCTTCCGATCCCAGCTGTGGAACTTCGACTCACGCGCGCTTGACCTTTGTGAGGCAAAACTTGCGCCAACGGGGAAAACCATATGTCTATCTGCTTGCAGGAAGGCTTTCAGATCATTAACGACATACGTGACGGAGGTAGCTGTTCCACTGTGCCTTAAACTTCCTCGTACTACTCGAACAAATAAAAAAAAACAATACTTTCACTTTTTTAAAAATTACTAACTCTATTTGCTCAAAATAAAATAAAATAAAATAAAATTACCAACTTTCTCTCCCTCTCTAACCTTCAACTAATAATTCTTGCTAAACCTTATCGATTAAATATTGGCAAAAATATATCTCTGGCCATCTAACTTTATACAACACTTCAAAAATTAATTAGTCTCTTACATATCTTTGCAGAATCTCACCCTAATATAATTAATTTTGAATAATAATTTTAATATAAATTGTGCCTGTTTGAAAACCCCTTCTAGAGAATAGTTTTTGAGATTTAAGAGGGAAATTGTGAGAGGAGTTTTATTTCGGCTTGAGCAAAATAGCTTTTCCAAAAGGGGTTACTAAACGAGTATCTAGTCTCTCACAAATCAGTGCCTTGATACTCGGACACAGTTAAAGATAAGCATCCAACCTGTACCTGTGGAAGCTTGCAATTAATGAATCCCATTCCTTGTACAACACTTCTTTATAAGATTGAGATGATTTTTTAGGAGAAATTTAGAAAGTTAATTAAATTACTTTAGAATATTTTTATTTTTTCTAAACTAATTAGTTTGACTAATAAAACAATATATATATATATATATAATGATACTAATATATGATATGATTAAATAAATTATTTAGCTTCTTTAATCTCTAAAAAAAATCAAGTCTGTATTATAATTAAGACCATAATTCTATCCTGTACAAGTTAGAGTGACTCTAGCATTGTTTTCTTGCCGTCAGGTACGAAAATGTTGAGAAAAATAAGTGAATGAGCATTGTGCCATATTTTCTAACATTTACAATTGTAATATTGATATTCTAAAATTACCTGTAATAAAGTTAGAAATTTACAGAAATAACTGATTAATATTTAATTTTATCATTAAATATATTTCAAATTTACGAGTATTCGTGACGGGACGAAGGATCCGGATTCTCTCCTTTTCCCTCTCTTTCAAAATCCCATTTGGACCGTCTAAATCTTGATCCAACGATCCAGATTAAATTTTTATTTTTTTTACTTTTGTCTTTTTCGAAAAAGACAAAACTTCAAAATTTTATTTCTAAAATCTAGACCGTTGGATCAAGATTTGGACGGTCCAGATGGAATTCTGAGGGATTCTGAAGGAGAGGGAAGAGGAGAAAATCTGCTCCCGAAGTGCATTAAAAAGACCTCTTCGGTGATCGGTCTTAAAATGGACATACTGAAAGCATTAGGAAAATAATTTAAGAATTTAAAATTAAACGTTTATTCTGGCAATGCCACGTTGACATCATTGGTGAGGTGGCAATATGGTATTGGTGGTGTGACGACTGGGAGAAACCTTCAGCATCGCCGTTGCGTCATATAAAAGAAGGAAAGAAGAAGGGTGCACACCGTGGAAGGCTCAGCGGAACACTGCCATGGCTCCTCGCAAGAGACTTTCAAGTGACGCCTCCGCCGAAACATCTGTGAAGGAAAATACGCCGCGAAAACCCCAAGAGCCCGCCATTTCTGAATCTCCAATTGCACCCCCGAAATGGGGCCTCATTTTCAAGCTCTCTCTCTTCCTCATCCCTTACTTGTACCTCATCTTCTACCATTACAACATTGAGCCTGAGCTCAGGAGATCCATCCTCATCAATGCCGTGATGAGCATTGCTGGGTTCTTTGTGACCGTCAAAATGATCCCCGTGGCGTCCAGATATGTTCTCAGGCGAAATCTGTTTGGCTATGATATCAATAAGAAGGGCACCGATCAGGGCACTGTCAAAGTGTGAGATTTCATTTCATTATAATTTCCGCGTAGATTAATGAAGGAGCTACTTGGTGGATTTTGGTTCTCGATGCCTTTTCTGCATAATTAAGCTCCGGTTTAACTTTTCTGGCTTTTTAATCAAATTTGTGCACTAATCATCTTCTAGATTTGGGTTCAGGTGTAACTCAATTTTGGATCCAATTTCTAATTGGATTTTGTTTGATATGTTTCATTCCGGTTGAGTATGCTTTTCATACGCGTTATGATTTTTACCTCAGTTTGAAATATATATATATATAATTGGAATAATGTCAGGAGTTGATCAATAAGTGATTGTAGGGGAATGTTAACCTTTCTAATACTTTAGCAGGGTTAGGATTTCTTAATTAAATTTCATAGAAGTATGAAATGGTCAGTTTTTGAATAAAACAGCTATCCTTCATTATTATCGATAAAAAGGATATTGTGAGCTTCTAATAAATTTGTGATTTTTATCAATTTTTCTTCCTGTGCGGAATAGTTATTGCTTCTATTTTATTTTCTCTATTTAGAATGTGAAGTTATATAGATTATGGGAATACTTCTTTGCTAATATGGATTTCCGTGATGTTAAGACGTTTTCCTGAAATACTTCTGTACTGATATGGGAATTCATCACATGAATCAATAATGTCATTTACGGTTAGGTTTTTTCCCATATGTTTTTCATTGAAGTTCTTGGAATTTGGACTTGCTCTTTTTCAAAGGGAAATTTCCAATTGTGTAACTTTCTTGTTTAAGACATTAGGTGAGGTCAGTAAGGCTAGTAGAAACGAAGAAATAGCTGGATGAGTTTTCAGAATTCCCATGGGTTGGAAAGGATAGTGACTATCGTCTCGCCTAGTTAACTGATTCAGTTGAATAAGTGAGGAAAAAAATTATTGAGGATGTTTTGAATGGATGGCACATAGAGATTTATAAGTTCCTGCAAGAATGGTTATTGAAACGGATGAGATTGAGATTTATATTGAATAATGATGCTAGTCATTAAAAACATTAGATGCAAAGGGTTTTGGCAGGGCCTTAGTTGGAATTTATTAGGGAATATGCTTGCAAGGGTTTGTGCATGTGAATATTTCTATCAGCGGTCCAGTCTAGGGACTTATAGTTAACTCTTGCATCATAAGTTGATTTAGTAACCATTTGACCTAGTGCTTCCCAAGCTTGGTGTGGTAAAGTCAAATCCAATTGGACATAGCACTGTCAGTGCCCTCTATGCAACCTATATTTTCGTTTTCAGTTGACAATGTCACTATTTTCTGTGTAGGCCTGAGTCATTGGGCATAGTTGTTGGTATAGTCTTCTTGGTCGTGGCAATCTTATTTCAATACTTCAACTTCACAGCAGATTCAAATGTAAGTATTCTTTATTATTTCTGAGCAAGATAATCTGACTATTTAGTTTAGCTCCAACATCTTGTGACTGGTACAAGTTCATGATTGATGATTTGATTTACAAACTATTTTAATAATGCAGTGGCTTGTGGAGTACAATGCGGCATTAGCATGCATCTGTTTCATGACATTGCTTGGATTTGTTGATGATGTTCTTGATGTCCCATGGAGAGTGTGAGTACATGATCTTTTAGTATATTTCCCTGGGTTTGTGTCTGTCTGCCAGGACATGCGCGCACTCATTTTTATTGTTTTTGTTATGTGATGTTATTGGGATGAGCAGGAAATTACTACTCCCATCAATTGCCGCACTTCCTTTGTTAATGGCTTATGCTGGTCACACAACTATAGTTATACCGAAGCCACTTGCCCCACATATTGGGATAGAAATTTTGGATCTTGGTAAGCTTCCCTTACCTTCCAAAGGACACTTAAAAGAAATACTAATTGCTTCATAGTTTCTCAATGCTGACCACTTATTCTTGAGGCAGGATGGATATATAAACTATATATGGGGCTCTTGGCTGTTTTTTGCACAAATTCCATCAATATTCATGCTGGGATAAATGGGCTTGAAGTTGGCCAGACAGTGGTTATTGCTTCAGCTGTAAGCATAAAAGCATGTTAGATTAAATCAAATCTATTTTGGCTGTGGAATATGATAGTTACTGTGGGTTTGCAGATCGTGATACACAATATTATGCAAATAGGAGGATCAACAGATCCTGAATATAAGCAAGCACATGCATTCTCTATCTACCTTGTTCAACCCTTACTAGCTACCTCTTTGGCTCTGCTTTCTTACAACTGGTATCTAATACTGTATCTGTATCATTTTGTTTTCTCCTTCTTAATAAAAGAGTAATTTGCTGATTCAGTCAGTTGCTTTGCTCATTATAGGTACCCTTCCGCAGTTTTTGTTGGAGACACTTATACATACTTTGCTGGAATGACCATGGCTGTAGTTGGGATCTTAGGCCATTATAGGTATAACCTTACCCTTTTATTCTTCTCAAGAAGAACCAATTTTTTGCTCTCCCCGTGAGTGTGTAAGGCAACCTTGGTATGATAATTATGACTAGACTATACTGGGAACGTAATAAAATTTGTAATTGTTGAAACTTAGACACTTCCTTTTTATGCTGGTCTGACTTGAGTAAATTCTTCACTCAAAACTCATAGTCACCCCAGCTTCCAAGGGTGCTCTCATCTGTGAGGGCTACAAGACATTTGCTGTGGGCACGAAGATTCAGTCAAGAGGTGGAATTTTGGAATGCTAATCACGAAATACCAAAAGAGGAAAGCATGTTTCGTGTAATCATAAACTTCCTAGTAAACTAAACTTAATTGTTTATTTTGTTAGAAACAGGAACAGAGCTAAACAATTAAGTTCAAAGCATTCATATCAAGTCCATTCTACTCAGATTTATCATCTTGTATCACTGGTTATTAATTACCTTATAATTAACTTAACTTTAATTTTTGTTTCAGTGAAACGTTGTTGATTTTCTTCCTGCCTCAAGTTTTGAACTTTCTCTTGTCACTGCCCCAGGTTATTACACAGTCTCTCTTTCTCTCTCTCTGAGTGTGTGTACAAAAAATTTGTTATAATTTAGAATTCCCCTAAATGTGTATGACATATAACATGCTTTTCTCCAGCTCTCTGGCTATATTCCATGTCCCCGGCATCGCCTACCAAGGTAGGCTTTGACAGCCTCTTCCTATTTTTATTGTGGGGACTTCTTTTAGACATCTTGCTTATATTTATTTAGTTGAAATTTGTGCATCTTCTGTCTAGGTTTGACCCTCAAACTGGACTGCTGACTGGGACAAATGACGGGACACTCGTCAATTTTTTCTTGAGACAACTTGGCCGGAAGTCTGAAAAGTCACTTTGTATTTATCTTCTTCTTTTCCAGGTGGGTATCATCTTTATTTCTTCCCCCCTAGCTGGCCCCAACTCCACTGCTCCCTCCCTTCTCCCTCCCTTTTTTTTTTCGTTTTATTCTTCCCCAAGTTAAATTTCTCTAAAGTACCACAATAAACTTTGGGATTTAAGCAAAACTATTAAACTAGTGCTTCATTGGTCTTGACTGGAAGGCGTAATCCAGACACATTGACATGGGAAATGCTTTATTCTTTTTTAGCTCACGTGCAAAAATTAGCCTAAACTTGATCAGAAGTCTGTTGTTTCCCAGAAATGTTTAAGCAATTGATTTAGAAATGACACTTAGGTTTCAAAAGATTAATCTAATGATAGGTCCCAAGAAAATTGTTAAAAAGTACTCCTCCTATCCTTAATATAAGATATATTTGGGGAGTTGATCTTAGTCTTAAATATAAGATATAATTTTCATATTTGTCGATATTTTCTTAATTTATCCCTATTGATACTCCCTTAACAATAATCAAGACAGAGAGGGAAGGACCGAAGGAGGGAATTACAGAAGATGATTATAGTGTTTTAGCAAATACATGTCATATTAATTAACTCAACTACCTTCTTTAATTTAATCAAATTAGATAAATATGTCTTATATTAAGGACTAGAGAAGTAAGTTGCAAATATGCGGATTGAAAAAGACATGTAAGATTTAAGTTCCAGATCCAGATTTGCATTTGGTACTGTCATACTTGCTACTATCTGAAGCAACATTTCTGACTCATTTTTTGCAAATTTTTCTTGAACTTAGCTGCCATTCAATTGATTTGTGACCTAATTGTCATTATTCCTGATTGATTCTTTTTATTTGTACATGATGCCTGCCTCAAATTAACTGTCAAATACCAATTAATGTCTGTTATAATCATATTACAGTTAGATTTGCTTATTAAGTGGCCTATAACTATGGTAGAGGTTTTACTTTTCATAAGTATGCAGATGACCCGTATGATGAAAATTTGAACCAGTTTCCATGGCTATGATGAATACTTGCATTCTATTTCAGCTTATAATCTGAATGCTGGTGCAATAGGCATTAATTTTCACTTTTTCCTGCTTCAGTCAGAATTTTTGGATGGTATATTTGCTCATATCTCCTGTAACCCTCTTATAAACAGGCTGTTGCATGCTGCTTCTGTTTCGTGCTGAGGTATTTCCTAGCTGGATGGTACAAATGAGGCACAACAAAGTTTTACTCATGGAAACCAACGTAGGTGCCTAGGTTGTTGTATAATCATTGTTGTAGAAAAACTGTATCGAGGAATATAGATTTTTTGAGATGAGGAAATGCCTTTTTTTCCCTTTTTTTCTTTTTTGGTTTCATTTAAGAGTTACGAATTTCATATCCACCTAAATCAATCCTAACAGAGTTATTTTCCGGAAATACCTTGAAGACCCAAAATTTTGTATATGCTTCATTGAAATGAAGGGTGTGAGGAAAGAAAAAGTTGATTAGATTGTTGCACCATCCTATGTCTAACAACGACAAAGCTCTTATTCGGAGATTGAAAATTGCTCTGAAGTATGGTCCTTTAAACTTCCCTGATTCTTTGGTGCCACCAACTTCTAAATCTTTTGAACCCAGCTCAGAGGAGCCAGAAATTATTTCCTCAAAATTTTATCTGTCTGCTTTAAATGTAGATATTTTCATTCAATTTTGTAGCTTAAAGGTTTAGATATTTGCGTTTTCTAATCAGCGGCGAAATTTATGCCAAATTTTCTCAGTATATAATGAATGCTTTTAATGAATTATATCTTCTAAGGGAACTAGGAATAGGAAGTCATGATTCCTGGAAATCAACATCAGTACTGAAAATCAAATTTCGTGTTTTTATCAAAATTTATGACTCATTAACTGCTGCTGTGAATAAATTAATTTATACTCCTCCTCAGAAGACTCTTTATTTTTCCTATTATGGAAATAATTTGAGCATCATTATAATGCTAATTATCATATGTATATAGTAATATATTAATACACCTCTATTATTAATCCATTTTTTCACGGTAACATATCTCTATTATATTTCATAGTTTCTACCCACTACCCAAACTATTTTCACCATTAAATCCTTTTAAAAATAGGGTTTCTGTGAAACTCTTGTATGCTCGCGGGCACAAATAGCTTTACTTACGTGAGTGCTAATGCATTAGACGAAAATATATGCTACTGGAGTATAAAGTTTAGCAGAGAGATTCTAGCAAAAATAAAATCTAAGAATAACCAGGTCAGAAAGATCAGAATCAATGAGGCAGGAACGAACGATTTAGCTATACTAAATATATCAACGAACAATTCACCTATCAACAAAAGCTTTCTTTTTCTTCTCTCCTTTTTTTTGGGATTTTTTTTTTCCTTCTTTTGCGGAATTGTCGAGCTATCGACAGGGGCTATGGATACTAACATAAAAACATTCGGGAATAAGAGCCCTCTATCTCTGAACATACCTAAGAACACGACTCTTTCAGCTCAAAGAAAAGGTCGTGTTCAAATCCTAAAAACGGCCACCACCTTCAGATATCATGTAAAAGTAAAACAGAAAATGAAAATGCTGACTCTCCGCAAAATCCTATCATATTTACCAAACATTCCCGAAACAGCGATTATTAACTCAAACAGGCTCTTCCCAGTTTAAATCCATGGGATTGCTTGCAGTCCAAGCTCTTTATTTGATCCTCACTTTGTCTTCACTTCCCACCTAGCAGTGGCCATGTTGTCTCCATAAGAACGGCCATAATCAAAACCACCCCTCTTTCTTCCCCTATTGTTTCTCCTTCCTCTACCACCCATCTGATTCTCATTACCATGATAAGCACTGGCCTGAAAGCCACTTCGTTGTCTGAAAGATACTTGTTCTCTCCTCTTGTTACTTGCATCAGAGCTTCCCCAATTCCCAATATTGCCTCTTCCTTTGCCAGTTTTCTGAAAGCCACTTTGTTGTCTTTCCTTCCATCGCCAGGAATCGTTCTCCTGGTTCACCCATTCAGATACTTTCACAGTTTCTTGAGGAACATGATAATGTTCCCAGGAGCCTTCACCTGTATCAGTATCTTTTGGAAGGTTTATTTCAGCCTCTCCCCATCCAGTGCTGTAATTTACTCCACCATACGCATTAAGGTGTGGATCCCATCCTTGAGGAGGAAAATGATAATCTTTAGAAGGATCTGTCTCAGGTTCTCCCCATCCAGTTATTCGGCTATTTACATTCGGCTTCGAGTACCCCCAGCCAGTAGGAGGAGGAGGAAAAGGAACATTATCCTGAAGTAGACCACCGCTATTTACATTTGGATCGGGTTCCCCCCACCCGGTGCAGGTGTCTACCTGCTTATTTACATCCACACCAGAATCCTCCCAAACTGGAGGCTGCAGGGTGTCAGCTTCTGCCCTACCTGCAGTTGGTGGGATTTCATCTTCCTCCCAACCTGTAGGCACTATGACTTCGGCTTCCCCCCATCCTGTGCAGAAAAATGACTGGTCCAAGAGGTGCGAACTATCAAGAATCACAACTTCATCACTAGCTTTTTCACTGGGAGCTGGTTCTCGTTCCAAGTCCAGAATTAGCTCAGGGTCGACTGCCACATTCCAATCTATATGTTCAATGTGCAAGTCGGGGTCAGGCAAAGATACATCGCAGGGAAGCCCATTGATCTCTGCCCAAAACTTCTTTTTAGCGTTGTCAAAAGCCTCCTTACCAGCAGAATCATCCCACTTCAGCACATTGTCATGTAGATAGATATACTTCTTGGTTTCTACCACCTTTGGCCATGGAACTGAGCCAATTACAGCACAAAATTCCTTTTCCCATGCAGGTACTCTGGCCTGCCACCTATCTGCTGCATATCAAGAAAAGTAGAGCTGTCAGTTCAATTCAACGCGTGAAAAAACCTATAATCATGGTAGAACAAGACAGAAGAAAAGAAAGTCTTACAGACTAAAACTACAACTAAATTAGCACAATGATTACTTCTTCAATATGGAAGAACAGAAAACACTTTCGCGGGAAAAAACAGCATATTTTGATATTATACTGAACAAGGATTACTTCTTCAACATCTGCTAATTGATTTAAGCATTTCATAGAACTGATAGAAGGATTCAACTAATATAAGTCAGCATAGACATTGCCTTGGTCATGACAGTTTGGTTTCATAACATGACAAAAAATTGTGTTTGAATGGGGCAGAGTCCACAAATAGAGAAAATTTAGTTATCGTACAGCTTTATCAAAAAATTAATTGATGCACCTTTTATTCTCCACATGTAATCAAAAGATTTTTTGGATAGATACCTATTTAGATGTTACCAAAACGCGAGATGGTTTCTACCCGACACATGACACAAATCGGCAAAGCCATGACAGAGAACGTACAAAACATCAACTAACACAAGGAAATCTTGTAATCTTAAAGTTTTTTCTATATCGATAGCTCAATGAGGCAGTGATTAATTTCTAACACATCATAGAAAGATTCAATCACTAGATAATTACTCTGACATTGCCAAAATCCAGAAGGTTTCAGTCTAAAATATGACATAAACCAACTTAAAAACCAACAAAAATGGAAATTTATGTATCCATAAGCTTGGCCAATTTCAGGAAGTAGGGATCTCTTTTTTACAGGCAACTGAATGAACAAATTAGCAGAAATCAACATACAAAATGGTACAGTCAAGGTGATCAGTTTTTTATGTGCAACAGCATGAATCAATCGGCAGGACTCAACACAAGAAGTGGCAAGACAAGGGCAAGGTAGCTCGAGTTCTAAAGAGAGAGCAACCTTGCTTGCAACAGGGCAGGACGTGCAGAAGATCAACTAAATGAAGGTAAATCAGTTATCTTAAAGCAACTCCAGAGCGATAAATCAATGAAGAAGGGGCCAATCAACCCAACGGACAAGCAAAGCATCCACTAGAAGAAATCAGAACCACCAACTTACCAACCAAAGCTATTACAGCACTTTAACACTTTAAAACCCTTTCTTCATTATTATTCAACCTCTTTTCTTAGAGGGGGGCCAAAACAAAACAAATTAAATTAAATTAAATTCCTCATCATAACCCCACAGGCCCTTCAGAACTTGAGAGCCACACCCAAGTATATTAGATTATTAAGCTCTGCCCCAAACAAACGCAATGGTTAGAGCCAATCTACAGAAACATATGGCACAGAAAAGCAACGAAACCATAATTGCCACTACAAAATGATGCTAAAAATTTTGAGGGGAACCAAACCTCTTGAGAAAAACCCAATCCGAAATTTCAAAGCAGGGTTACCATTTGACCCAAACAAAAACCACGTCAAACAATTTCATCACTCGCCCCACAATTCCGTACCTTATAAAAACAAAATAGTGTGAATGGGAACTACCAGATGCTCATGCAAAAACTCCAAAAATAAAGACCAAATATAAATATATACTAACCCAGAGGAGGCTTTCTGCTGTATGATCCGTTCCACTGACCCACCTGATGACGCCTGGCCTCTTGTTGTTTTCTCCAATTGGCCATACCCAGAACCAAAAGAGAACACCCCCAGAAGAGAAAAATGGACAGCGGGAACGGAAAACAATAAGGAACAGAGACCCGAAAAGAGAAACAAAAAGGACAATCAAACAGGGATAACAGAATTCTGCAGAGAGAAGAAGAATAGGAGGAAATTAAGGAGTGTATAGAGAAGGGAGAGTGTAGGGACACCCCCGAGAGAGGAAACGCTCCGAGGAGTGAAGGAACGATTCCTCAGGGATGCACATGTATGAAGAGAAAGAAAGGGAAAAAAATATCAGTATTTATAGCCCATAGTATTGAGATTTACTACTATATAGGTGCTTCCTTATTCTAATTTGGTTCCCCTCGGTGAGGGTGTGAGGACCAAGTCCCTAATTCGCTCTCTCAAAACTGCTTTTTTTTCGTGAAGGCGATTACCAGACGCTGACGATGACGCACTATGTGCCAAAATCGAAACGGTGTGTCTCGCACAACCCTCCTTCCTGTTCTTTCCTAAAACAAACTTCAATCAGTTACACACTCAACGGCTCCGCTTTATTTTCTTTCCTTCTCTCTTTTTTTCCCCTTTTCTTTCTGATTTTCATGAAACGCTTCTGCGTTTTTCTTGATTCAGTCACTGACGGTGAAACTGATCAGTGATTTGAGGATTTGAGGCTGTTCAAACTGGCTAGGGATTCGTACACTCTCGGAGATTAGGCGGATTAACATCGGGATACACATCAAAAGTCTGAAACTTAGGTTACAAGTTTCAAATTTTGAATAGAATCCTTGAGGGGAAAAAAAAAAGAAAAAAGAATAGAATCCAGCGTGTTTTTTTTTTCCTCTCTCAAAATTGGGTTTCTGAGCTGTAATTTTGATCTCAAGACCAACGTGAAGGACGTGTGCTCCCTCGATTGTAGGATGCTTCGCGCGGCTTTTTTAAAAGTATTTCACTATTTTGATAAACAAGTCTTTTTGAAAATTATACATACATAAGTTTTTATGCATCCTGAAAATTAAGTAAGTTAATTAATAATAAAATATGTGGTGAATTTTTATTTATTTAAAAAACTATCACTCTCATGAAAAGCTCATTTAAATATTTTTAAATAAAGGAAATTAATTATAAACCACTATTTATTGTAGGTTTCTAAGGAAGCGAATTTGGTGACTGACTCAGTCGCTAAAATTCTAGTTAAAGGATCGTGTCCTGGATTGGATCAAAACACCTCTTAATTATTTGAGAAAGCTGACAGGGAATGATGCTGGAGAAGTTTCTGATGATCATCATGGATAGTTTGTTGATTGATATATGTTTATTTTTACTTTGTATATTTCTGTTTTTCGTTTTCTGTGATGTACTGGAATAGTTATGTTTAAGTTTTGAAATAGTATCATCTTTCCTGCAAAAAATTAAAAGAAAAGGTCACTCAAATATATGAAATTGATATGAAAAATTCAGAAAATAAAAGTATATATAGGTTTAAGAAACAAATTAAAGTATATTAACTAATAACATGTTATAATTAATCCACAAAGAGGAGAATGTGAGAAATACATTTGTTAAAACTTAAGAGAGGCAAGACCAAAAGAGTATATCCTTGATCGAATTGAAAATCATTACTCGTAATTAAGATTTGTAAAACATTAAAACCACTTGCAAGTTGATCTCGAAATCATTCAGATACATACACACTA
The DNA here is from genome assembly GCA_034222035.1 of Acacia crassicarpa. Taxonomy (NCBI): domain Eukaryota; kingdom Viridiplantae; phylum Streptophyta; class Magnoliopsida; order Fabales; family Fabaceae; genus Acacia; species Acacia crassicarpa. The sequence continues at coordinate 62,167,826 of JAWXYG010000002.1, read as the reverse complement.
CTCACTCTTATTCCAAATATAAGACCCTCCTAATAATTAATTTACATATATCAATAAAAAATTAAAGGAGTTAAATTTTGTATAAAATTCAAATGATTTTCAATATTACATAACTAAACTATACTATCACAATGATCATTCTTATCATCCTTATTAGATATGGGAAAATTAATATCCTTTGAAACTAACGGACCAAAACCGACCACTTTCAAAAAGATGTCTTGTAATAATGATCAAAGGGAGTATAATCCAATAATTCATATTAAATTCCAGGAAAAAAAAATAACGGAAAATGATTGGAAAAAAACTTTAAAATTGTAAAATTTCAAAATAAATTTATTAACAATAATTGATAAAGTTATGACGAGACTTAATTAACAGTTCACAACTCATTTTATGAAAAATACCTGATTTAAGATTTTATAATTTCAATTTTTTTTTATCATTCTAAAAAAAGATCACATTTCCCATATTAATGACTGATGACATTAATGTGAATGATAGTGTAAATTGACATATTATCACGAAATTTACATGGGCACAAGCGCTATAGAGGCATGACTAGACCATATGATGTTTGTCCGTAAAAAAAAATGTTTGTCCGTAAAATACTAAAATGTGATTTTGAATCATTACTTATGTTAATTTGTAATGTTACATATCGTATTGTAGTAATACATGAATAATGTGTGTTATTACGAATCTAATTATTATAAAGAAAAAATTGAGTCCGATCATGTTGCGGCTCATATCTGACATTGCATCTCTACGTAAATTATACCACAATGATTGGATTTGAACTTAAATTAAGGCTATCTAATGACTTGAAGTGGGGAGACAACTTTTCTCTCTTTCTTCTCTGCTTACTCTAGCTTTTGGTTCCTCTTTCGGTGGTGTGTTTCCTTTTTCGTGCTCTGCTGGTTTCAGTTCTGGTCTTCTTCTCTGTCGCCATGTTTCTGTCGTCTGTGAGTTCCTAGCACTCAGGCTATTGTCGGCAACACTTTTTATTTCCAGAAATTCTTTCTAACCGACCCATATTCATGTTCATAAGCCGCAGGCCCTTATTGATTTGCACTGGTGCTTCCAAGATCGCGTTTTTATATTGTGCAACAGTTTCAGAATCGTTTTGTTCTTCGCTTTCGAGATTCACAGGACTGTTCTTTCATTCTTCATCGTCAAGGTCTTTGGCTGCTTCAAGGGCTCTCTATCATGTTGTCATCTAATCTATGGCGTCTTTCTCGAGGTGCTTGATCGATCTTCCCCTTGATTACTATACGTTGGAGGTTGCTCGTTGTATTGGTGATGCTTGTGGCACCTTCTTCAAGTTTAATCCTGCTCGATCTTTCCTGCCTGCATCTGCGTTTTTTGTGTTTTTTGGTGGCTGTGATCCTTCTTGCCGTTTGTTACGTTGTCTTGTTTTATTGTAATCATTTTATTGTGTGTTTAATGAAGTTTGTCTTTATATCCACAAAAAAATCATAACATAATGTAATAATGATTTGCGCTTAACTCATACCATATCCTCCTACTAAAGTTTCCTAATAATAAAAATAAATATTTAAGTTTAATTTGTAAAGAAATTTATATACGTCATTTTATAGTTTACTATTGAAATATACCATACATCTATTAATTTTATTTTTATCGTACTCATTATTTTGATTAAAACAGCTTATTATAGGAACAAAGACGGTTAAACTAGGGAAAATTCTAAATAAATACCTTTTGAATTTATAAAACCCCAGAAGTTTGTTGAATTTGTAAAAAGACTGAGAAATACGAAGGACCTATGAAAGATATGTAAGTTCGGGTCAAATTACCCATTTACCTTTAGTTTTCAATAAATAATTTTTTTTTTAAAAAAAACCTAACACCCCACTGTCGGCCGCCACCACCACCGTTGGCGGGCAGTGGTGGTGGCAGACGGTGGTGGGGTGTTAGGTTTTTTTTTTAAATTGAAAATTAAAGGCAAAAGGGTAATTTGACTCGAATTTGCATATCCCTCACCCTCATAGGTTCTTGGTACTTCTCAATCTTTTTTACAAATTCAACAGACTTTTGGGAGTTTTACAAATTTAAAAGGTATTTATTTAGAATTTTCCCTAAACTATATCTAGGTTTAATCTTTAAATTACATAATTATATTTTTTGGCTGATAAAGTACATTCTTATATATGCTTGACATGTTCTCATACAGCTTCAACATATCTGTATCCAAAGCAGATTTTATGCATCTACTTGACTAAAAATGGACACTGCTATAAAAATGTAATTATTTGACAGTTATTTTGGTTATTAAGAATCGTCATTAAATGATTTATCAAGTATTGAGCCTTTCAATTTGATAGACGAGTAAGATTACTCCGAAATCTGGAGTAGTGTCACTGCGTGTGCTTGTTTATGTGTGCATTATTATTATTATTATTATTTTTTGGTAAGATATGTGTGCATTTTTATTATTATTTTTGGCTAACATGCATGTATTCATTAATTATTCACTTTCATTGTTTCTTATTTTGCTTTTCCTGAATTAGTCCCTTCTATATTGTCTCTCATGGTTCATATTCATAAAATTCTATTAAATGCCCCATTTAAACTTTTACCATGTAATAACGTGTTCAAATCTTGACCAAAAAATACAAAACGCGTTCAAATAAATAAATAAATAAAGTATGATCCCATACCATATGAATCAAGGTTAATTATTATTACCTTTAGTCCTAATTATAAGATTTAGTTGACTTTTTTTTTTAGAGGTTAAGGAAGCTAAATAAGTTATTTAATCATTTCATATGTTATGTATCCTTAAATTATATATTAATTTATTAATCAAACTAATTAGTTTGAAAAAAAATAAATAAAAATACTCTAAAATAATTTAATTAGCTTCCTTAATATATCTGAAAAAAGTTAACTGGGTTTTATAATTAAGATGGAGGAAGTACTATTAGAATCACAAGTCTGCCGCATATAATTTAGTAAAGCGCCATGTTTTACCAGTCGTCGTGACACTAAATTTAATACAATATGAACAATCAATTTCATATACTATAGCTTGTTTGGATCACTTTTAGGGCCTCAGAAGTGCTTATTACGTAAATTGAGACACAATTTATCCCACGTACATTGTAAATCACTAATTCACTATTGAAAAATTGTTTTTGAAGACTTCAATTATTATTTCAAATATGTGTCCTAATTGTAGTTAACATTCATGATACACATGTACGGCAGGATATCCATATTTTCCATTTTAAGTGCTTGTCATGGGGTCCTAATCGTAATTGACATTCATGATTTGATAACCATCGACCTCGAAGATAGAAGCCTGGGCGACGTTTTGTGTGTGCTTTTAAAAATCTATGAATGCCCCTTTTGCGCTGGCTAAAAAAAAAAAAAAAAACGCCTTTTCTTCTAAATATAAAAAGACAGTGAATGAGCCATAAATATAATATCTTTATCTTCTAAATTTATATAGTTTTTTTTTTCAAACATTTTGCTAATGATTACACATATTACAGGCATGCTATTAAAAGAGTAGTTTATAATACAAATAATTAATTAAAATAGGTATTTATAGAAATCAAGACAAATTTTTATAAATAAATAACTAACATAATTGGATTTTAAAATTTTGGAAAAGTGGAAACGTCGTGGTCGTCTTGTTTAGCAAAAGTACAAAAACAAGGTCGCAGTCAGGTTATCTTGTTCATAATAATTTTGATGACTATTAGTTGTTGTTGTCGCTTTGTATTTGGTCTCTCTTTCAAACTCTTATGATGGACGGAAACATTTCATCTTCTTCCACGTATATGGATTAAGATACATTTTCTTTTTTCTTATTAATATAAGATATATTTAGAGAGTTAATCTTAATTTTAATAAATATAAGATACAGTTTTTATATTTATAAATCATTTCCTAATTTAGCCTTATTGATGTTCTTGTCTCATCAATAATCAAAAGGAAAAAGGTAGAGAAAGAGGGAACTAATAAAGATAATTATGATATTTTAGAAATACATATTATATAAACCTACTTAACTAACCAGGAGAAACTAATAAAATTAGGTAAATGATTTTTATATTAGGGATGAAAACGAATATTTGATTAAGGAGTAAGGTGCATCTGATATTCTAAAGTATTTTATCATATGCATCTAGCATTCTAAAGTATTTTGTAGAATATTTAAAATACTTTAATTTTTAGGTGTGTCCAACACTTTGAATTATTTTTTCTAATTTGGTGCCTGACTAACTAAAAATATATTTTAGAATTTTGGAGCACTTGAAAAATACGTCAAGGTGTTGGATTTTTTTTTTTTAAAAAAAAAGATACTTTAAGGTAGAATGTTTGATACCCAAAAAAATATTTTAGAATAATGCATGCACATGCACGTTAATCCTTAATTAATTATAGTCTCATCAACTGCTCTTTGTAATAATATAAAAATCTTGACAAATCACATTGTTTATGAGTTTAAATAGTACCGTGTGATTTATTTCTTAAACTTCATACCAAACATGGGGTGACCCACATGAGTTTGTATATACATATAAAAATGAAAGTGACGCATTATGTTTTTTTTTTGGTTCAAAGACGCATTATGATTGAATAGGGCTGAAAGTAGAGACACGTATAATGGGAGTAGAGGACAGCATAATGCATACAGGAAAATGCTTGAAGCGTTGACTGAAAATGAGGTGAAAGACTTTATAAGATTCACAGACAAGTACACACAGACACAGCTTCAAACGGGATTCGGTTTCAGTGTGTATCTAAATTTGAGTATCTCATTTGAATCATTTAGATCCAGATTTATTTTTTTACTTTTTATTTTTAAAAAATTATTTTAATGGGTAAAAAAATCTAAAATGATTTAAAAAATAATTTTTTCATTTAAAAATCACAAATTTAAAAAATCAAATCTAAACTATTCAGATGTGATAGAGGCACTTAGGAGGGATTTGGTATTTGGCAAGTGTCAGTCGAAAAAAAGAGAGTCTGTGTCACTTTTGTTACAAGCATCCAACGTCATAGATTAAGGGGTGATAACAATTCCGATTTTTGTAGGAAAATTAATGTAAAATAAGGATTTGTGTATAACAGACAATTTTGAGTTTTCCCACTCTAACATTAATCATTTTTATAAGGTGGTTTTAATTTTCATAGATTTTATGAGTTTTTTTGTTCTTTTACAACAACAACAAAACTCTTATCCCATTAGGTGAGATCGACTACATAGATTAAACGACAACATTGAGCTCGATCAAAAATCAAATTTAGAAGATGAATTGAATTTCTTAACATAACAGTGTGTAGTGAGGGCAGAATATGATGCCTAACTCCATTTATGGGGAACCTCTTTTGTTGGCTTGCAATAACGGTGAGCTAACCATCCAATTGATTAAAATAACATATAGCCCTAACCATCCATCTAATTTTTTTTTTATACATTTGGCAAGCCTAAACTTGAAAGACAAAATATACCTCACCAAAGATACAAAACTAATCTTATCCCCAACATGCATGTTGTCAAGCATGAATCGAGTTCTACATCTAAGGTGCACTTGTGGAATTACCTTTAACTGCATATCAACTACATGTGCTTCTTTAGCCAAAATATCAGCGCATTCAATAGACTCTCTACTTGAGTAGGACAAAACAACGTCCCATTCGCCGTACATAAGCTGGCGTGTAGCCTCAATTTTAGCTTTGAACCGATGATCCAATGTATTGTCCCTCAACAAAATATTCAACGCCTCCAATGAATCAGAAAAAACCTGTACTTTTTGGAGCTTATAAATTTGACATACCTCAAGTCCTGTTTTAATGGTCAAAACCTCTGCTATTGCCACCGGGAAAGTCCCAATATTCTTCATAAAACCTTTTACCCAACTTCCCATGTCATCTCTAATCAATCCGCCAACTGCTGCCTGGTTATAGCCTCTTACTGACGCATCCACATCGAGACACACATATCCTGGTGTTGGCTGCCCTAACCATCCATCTAATTAAAATAACGTATTCTTTGCAATTCCAAAACTCCACCAATTCAAATTCCCATCCCCAACCTTTGATTCCATTTTTAATGATAATGCAACCCCACATTTATTTATTTGCATCACTAAAATTTCACCAACTTAGATTTTCCCTCCATCTTTATAAGTAGTCTCATTTACATATGTGATCACAATCAAGCACACTCCCTGCTCATTTATTTATTTGTAGTTGATTTGACATTGCAAATTGCAAATACTCTCTGAATCCTTTTTTACATTTTCTTTAGACAAACCTTTTTCTACCTTTAGATGTATAAAAAATACTTCACATTTAATTTTTTGAAACTATTATAATAGCATTTTATAAAAAAAATTAAATCTTTTAATTTTGTCTGAATTGAAGCTGTGAATTGTGTATCCCAGATTTCACCATTTCAAATTTAATTATTTATGGTTGAAATAATATTTTCATAAGAGATTAATTCAGAACCATCTATTTCTCCAATCTAAGGGTAGGTATAAGATTCTGGGAACAAAAGAGAAAAGAGGAAAAGTAGAGAACTCATACCCGAGTGATATAATTAGATTAAATTAAATACACACATTATACCTTTCTGGATTCTATAACTCTTTCAACAAAAACATTTATAATAACAATTAACGTCCTCGTGACCAAATTAAAAACGCACTCTATATATGCTACACATAGGGGGGGTTACAAATAATACTTCATCTTCCTATTTCAATAAAATTAAAGCCCAACATAGTATATATGTTTCAAAATACCTTAACTCTTTTTCAATAATGATAGCTTTTAATGTTGTAATGTAGATTAAAGTCACAATTAAGAAACAAAGAGCCCAAAAAGACTATCAGTGTGAAACAGTATGCATTTAATGAAATTAGTAAAGCTCACTACTAGAAAAATGTAAATCAGCGACAGAATTAGTGACGGAAAAATATCCGTCGCTAATTTGGAACGGAAATGACATTCCGTCGCTAAAAATCGAAATTTGCGACATATGAGGACATCCATCGCAAATTTTGCAACGGATGGATAAGTCCGTCACAAAATTTGCAACGGATTGAGGAAACCGTCGCAAATTTTGCGACGGGACCTTTTGAGTTTGCGACAGACTTAGTGTCCGTCGCAAAAAGGCAGACAAAAAGTCCGCTCTTTTTGCAAAAGTTTGCGACGGACACAGTGTCCGTCGTAAAATTTGTGATGGACTTATTGTTCGTCGCAATCATGTGGACTTTTTGTCCACCTGTTGTCAAACTTTTTGCGACGGACATGTAGTCCGTCGCAAAAAGCAAGTTTGCGACGAACTTTTGTCCGTCGCAAACTTCTTTTTAATGAGGCACCGAGTTAGTGCCTCATTTTACTCCCCTCCCCCATGTGTTTTTCTTCTTCTCTCCCCCTACTGCCGACGGCTTTCCTCCTCCCTTGGGGTGACGCCTCTCCTCCTCTTCCTTGACGCCGACGGTGCTTTTTCCAGCGATTGGTTCCGGTATCCTTCATCTCTTCTCTCTTTTCATTTTGTTCTTCAATTTCAACCAATCTTCTTTTTTGTTGCCTCTGTTTTTAAACCTATTTTTCTTTTCTTATTTCTCTTCTCTGTTCATATATTGTCCTCTTATAGTTCCTTGACGCCGACGGTGCATTTTGTTCTTCCTCTCCCTTGGTTGCAATACTCTCTTATCGTATCTGTACAACCTTTTAAGCTTCTCATATGATAATGTATAGTAGTTTTTGGAATAGATCTTCCTCCTAAAAATAATTAGAAGAGACATGAATTGTTGAAAACTGATATTTAGAGATAAAAAAATTAATTAGGAAGTTTACTATTTGGTATTTGAAAGGAGAAAATATAAGAGAAAGTTCTAACTCTACAATATACTTATAGTGTTAAATATAAGAGAAAATTAATGATATTGATGCTTAATCTACTTTTATGATTGCATTATTATGATTTGTGTGGTAAAATTATGATATTGTTCATTATTGGTTATTAATGTTGATTTGTGAGTATTAATGCGAGTATTAATGTTGCATTATTTTTTTATAGTCTCTTTTGTATAATGAAAAAATTGTATGTTAAAATTTTGATATTGTTCATTATTGGTTATTATTGTACATAGTGGAAATATGTATGTTCGCAGAAGATTATCAATTAAAAATTGTATGTATTTTGGTATTTTCACATTGCAGTTTGCGGGACACTAATTTAGTTTGCTCAATATAATGGAGGTAATTATTTTTAATTAAACATATATGCAACAGATTTTGTTCTGATTTGTACTCTGTCGAACCTTTTTTTTTCTTGTTATATGTTAAATTTTTGTATAATATATATTCTTGGTAGTTAGAGATATTTTAGGATCTAATCGGATTATGGAATTTGAATTTTGGAATTGTTTTTCTGTTTTATAATTCCTAGATATTAGGATTTGCCTTTTATAATTTCTAGATATTAGGATCCGGCTAGATTATATAATTTGAATTTTGTAATTGGTTTTCTGTTTTATAATCCTAGATATTATAGAATTTGAATTTCATAATTGCTTTTCTATTTTATAATTCTTAGATATTAGGATCAGCCTAAACGGATAAGTAGAGTATAATTCTGAAGGTATATGAAAATTCATGATAGGAATAAAAAATTTTAAAAAATATTTTTTAAAATTTAAAATTAGTCACTAATCTTTAAAAAAATTAAAATAAATCATTTTTAAAAAAACGAAATTAAAAAATGAAAATTAGAATCTTTAAGAAAAATAAAAATTATTTTTTTAAAAAAAATCAAAATTAAAAAAATCGCAAATTTTTTTTTAAAAAAAATCTAAACTTTGCAATGGGATTTTGATTCCGTCGCAAATTTCAAAATTTGCGACGGATTTTCTCTTTCTATCATAAATTACTACGCGGTTTTTTGCGACGCACCGAATATCACAACAACAAATTCATATACATTCCTCAGGAACCATACATACATATTCGCAGTTACGTACAAAAATATGACAAAGGTAACCATCAACCGTCCTTTGCTGCATTTAGACAGCCAATATCATTATCTGTTAGGCCGAAATACAATAGGGACAGAAAATGAGGAATCCCACTCTTAAATAAATCTGCAGGTGGCCTGGCATTATTCAAGGGAATAACAGTAGTCACATCGTATAAGTGGAAGACCATTTATAGATAACACGAAGGTTGTTGGAGTCGAAAACTGTGATTCTTTGCGTTAGAAAATCCAGCCACTTGTTTAATTTAATGTTAAATCTTATATGCAAACAGTAGCTCAATACTCAAGAAAGAAAACTCGTCAAATTAACTTTTGGGCACTCAATGCAATGCTCGTTCTCCCTGATTCTCCAAAAACTTGAACTTTATTCCCAAATATAAAAATCCCAACAAAGCAACACCGGTACCTCACAAAATTCAGCTTTATAAATTTCTGGCAATGCTGTCTTAATTTCCATCTTCTAACACAAGTGATCCAATGTCTCTTTAGAAACATGAACACCGTACAGTATCCACTGGCTCGCGCATCGCATGGGAGAAAATATATACCACGTTCGACACGTTCAATAATCTCATTGAGGGTTTCTTTGATCTTCCTTTGTCCCTCTATGAATTTTTTCTGTTCTTTAACAACAACATCAAAGTCTCTATTTCACTAAGTGAGATGGGCTATATAGGTCAAACCACGTCATTGAGCTTAATCAAAAATCAAATCTCAAGATAATTGTTAACTAAGAGATCTTGCTCAATGACTCCATTAGGCATTCTTTTCAGTTTTTCGTTGTCGATTTTTATTGGACTCTAAACAACTTGATTTATCCTCCAAACTAACACATCCAGTAGTCTTCTCTTTATGTGTTTAAATTACATCAAATGATTTTCTACTATTTTTTAATAGGTGCCATTCCAACCCTTCAATCTTAAGTGCCAAAAAAAATGTAAATCGTGAAATGTTAAACGATATGATGACCAAATACACTTACATAAAATTTAATTTTTAAATACCATTAATTGTTTGAAAAAAATCATTACTGGAGATTAATAGTGCTAGAGTTTCTCTATACACATTACAGTGCAAGGGTTTAATAACTGAAAAAAAAAAGTTTTTTCTTTTTAAAAAATTTAAATGATTAAACTGAAACCTTAAATAAAGTTAAAGAAGTAAACATGCGTCTTTGTAATCGTGTAGTAAGCGTTTACATCGCACTCACTCCGTCCTTGATTATAAAGTCCCATTTTTTAAATAAATTTGTCCTCTTTTTTATAAGGCCCTCCTTGAATTTGCCCAACAAATAAATATATTTTTACCCATTTCACCCTCAATTAATTTTATACATTACATTAACTAAAATGTTGACTCATTTTTTTTTTTTTGATATTAATGTTGACTCATTTTATTCATTCTCACTCACCATCTTTTCTCTATACATTAACTTTCATCATTTTTCTCATGAATACTCGTTCTTTTTTACTCATTAATAAATAAGGGCATGTTTAGGAGAAAAGTATATTTGCCACAGATTTATTATTTTTAACTCATTTTACCTTTTTTCTAACAATTTTTTTTTTGTGTTGGGCACAAGTATCTTTATATTTGAAGCAATCATGTTTTAGACACTGTCGGATACTAAATATGGACACCTCTCCCAACAAGAATCCGAATCTTGACTCACTAAGGTGTGAGGAACTAACCTCTTCTACCAAACCCAATCTCTTTAATTTTGACTATACAATTTTTTTTTGATACATAGGCGATAGGGGATGGGGGGATCGAACCCAGTACAAGGAGGTGGGGAGACTACTCCCAATACCACTGCTACAAGAAGGTGGGGAGACTACTCCCAATACCACTGCACTACTAGTAGTGCCGGTAATTTTGACTATACAATTTTTTTTGATACATAAAAGTTTTGGAGGGGTTCGGCATCAGTCCCCCACCAAGGCCAGGGTACGGCCTCGGGCTCTATGAGCACTTACTGGGGACTTACGAGATCGCCTACCAAAGGAGTCCCAACAACGGCAGAGGGGATCGAACCCACGACCCAAGGGCCTAATCCTAAATCCCTTACCATCTATGCCGACTCTTACTGGCGACTATACAATTTTTTTTTTATACAAAAAAAAAAATTGATTTAAAGGACGTGATGCATAGTAACGGAGGGCCGGAGTCAATGACCAGTGGGCTATGAAGATAAAGGGAGGGGCCCAGTAAATGAACCTGACACTGCCACCACCAATGCTGCCTGCTTCTCAAAGTTGAAACAACTTGTCAATACTCACACTCAGTTATTAAGCTGACCCCTCAACTGACCCACACACATGGTGCAAACAAAATCACACTTTAACTTTCACTTCTCACTTTGGCCTCCATGCCATCACTTGTGGAGTGTACTTGCTTCTTGCCTGAAGCTGTGGCACAGGCCCCTTTGATCCTAATCCTAATCGGCTTTTTCCTTGGATGCTTAACCTATTAGAGTATAATCTTGTTCTCCAAATGAAATGAGATACTATTACTAACAGGTTGAGTCTAATAGAAGGGGCTACTCTCTCACAACGTGGTGAACCAATGTTCAAATCCCTACTAAGAAAGGTGTCCACGTATAGTGTTCGAAAATGCCTCGAACATGATTGCCTCCAATTTTTGAAATTCAGGTTACGCTTTTAACAAATTATTAATTAGGCTAAGAGGTCTAATTAGGAATTTTTGAATAATGTAAATTTACCTCAATACCCCTTTTTGTTTAATAGCACTTTTCCTCCTTCCTCAACCATAAATTCCTCTTTCTCCCCAGTCTTTCTTGCCCTTTCCCTGATCAACTGGATTCAATTGAGATTCTTTTTAGAATTAATAGGCGTCAATTAAAATAAAATTAAGTAGAAAAAATTATATATAATAAATAAAATTTTATTCTAGAAAACATTATACTGTATTCCAAATACGTGTAATGAACTCTAATGATTTCTCCCCCAAAAAAATAATTAATTTAACATTTTAAAAGACGAGAAGGAAAAGAAAGAAATGGCCAGCCTGACCCTAAGCCCATGAGGGCTTAGGTCCATACACTTTGTTTACATTTTTTTTTTTTGGTAACCGGTAATGGAAACAAGCCCTTTAAAATAAGGGAAAACTTCAAAACAAAAATACAATTAAAAAGGAGAAAATACAAATTGGTATTGCGAATATCAAATTTCAAGTCAAAACTGAGGTAGGAATCTAAAGTTTTCAATTCTGACCAAATGACCAAAATGCCTTAAAGTGAGGGTACAAGTTTCAGAGGTCAATAAAAATATCTATATCTATATTTTACATTAACGACCTTATTTTTATATTTGACAATTTCATATTCTAAAAATTAGGGATAATTTTGAAGGCACAAGTTTTAAGAGTCGATAATAACATCTATATATATATTGATAACATTAGATTTTATATTAATAACTTCACTTTCATGTTTCACAATTTAACCCAAGAGAATTTGAGCTGAATTGGAAGTCATAGATCCCTAATTCAGTTTTGACTTGTGATTTGATAACTATGCAGCATGAATTTGTCCTTTCTCAATTTTAATTGTATTTTTCTAAAATTTTTCCTAAAAGTACAACGTGATATGGCCTAGCTAGTTTTCTTTTGTGTTGTTGTTGTTGTTGTTGTTTTTTTTTTTTTGGCAACTCTAGTTTCAAGGCTAAATGCGATTTGACGAGTATAAAACACAAAAGCAAGCGCACGGATACTCTAGTATATAGTACTATAAAAAAATTATATAAAAATTTATGTTGCTCCCAAGTTAGCAAATAAATCCATTCGTTTTTTAAAATCTAATACAAACCGTGCCTTTGGTTTGGTTTGAAGGGAAGGGATGAGATCGTAGAAAGCATATTGACTAAATTTCTACTAATGAGAAGAATATTCTTATTTATTGAAAATGTATTTTTAGAATATTGAAAATTTTCTATGAGCAATTTAATAAAAATGAGAGAAAAAATTTCTCTCTTCTTCCTCTCTCACCTCAAACCAAACATAGCCTTAAAGGAGCGAAGCAATTATGACTAAATATATTTTTTTTTATGTTCTTATCCATTATCCCGGTTCAAGGTTTGTGGCTGTCCCATCTAATACAACTATGTAAGTGTCTCCTTTAAAAGGTAAATTTGAGATCTAGAGGGATTTAGTGGGACCTTACACTGCTAGATCAACTTTCATATTGATGAATTCGATGTAATTTTACCTCTTAATTTCTTATAAAAAATGGTTAAGTATCAATTTTGTCCCTGAAGTACACACCTAAGAGCAATTTTGCCCTGCAAGTTTTCTTAAGAGCAATGTTGCCTCGGAAGTCTCAAAGCATGGCAATATTCCTCTCCGTTAGCAGTCATAACGGTCAACTAATGTTTGACCGTTAGGGCTGTTGACGGAAGAGCAACATTACCACATTTTGGACTTCTGGGGCAACGTTGCTCCTAAAAAAACTTTCAGGGCAAAATTGCTCCTAAGCGTGTACTTTAGGGGTAAAATTGATATTTAAAAAGTCAACCCGGTTTTATAATTAGGGTCAAGGAGCAATTTAGCCAACGAATTTTTACCTCAAAAGCGCCCAACACAAATAACTTTTAAGTGGACCAAAAATACCAATTTTTTTTTAAAAAATGTGTAGTCGGCACAAAAATGGAGTATACTTTTTTGTGCTGGACACTCCTGAAGTAAAATATTTTTGTACAGGATGCACATTTTTAAAAGTTTTTGGATATTTTTTGTCTACTTAAAAGTTATTTATTCTAGGTGCTCCTGAGGTAAAAGTTCGTTGGCCAAATTGTTCCTTAACCCTTTATAATTATAATCATGACAGGAGGGAGTAGGAGTGACAATTATTTTTTTTTAAAAAAAAGTAAATATAACCTACTCCTTCTTCCCCCATAGCGTCTTCCATCGCAGACATTCCATAATCAAACAATAATCACTCACCTACAAAATTTATCCAGAAAAAATGTTTCGAACAAATCAAACAAAATAATAAGAACAAATTTGTCCAAACAGAATAGCAAACAAGTACGTCGTAGGCAATTCATACGAATTTTTCTAAACAATAATCACTCGCCTGGAGAATCATCTATGCGAATGATTAATGAACCCCATGTGCATTGTAAGCAGAGATGATTGAGAGAATAAAGTTTACAAAGGGTTAAGTATCAATTTTGTCCTTGAAGTATGTACACAGGAACAATTTTGCCCTAAAAGTTTTTTTGGAAGCAATGTTACATCGGAAGTCTTAAAACGTAGCGATGTTGCCCCTCTGTAAATAGCTCTAACAGTCAAATGCTCCCAAAAAACCTTTCAAGACGACGAAATTGCTCTTGGGTGTATATTTCAGAGGCAAAATTAATACTTAATCCTATAAAAAATAATAATAATAATGTATATATCTTTGTGACATAAGAGCATCGTCCGGGTATTTAGATTTTACTTTTTCAAAAAGTGAAGTTTAGATTATTACAAAAAGTAGGGATGAGCATTCGATTTTTTAAACGGTATTCGGTTAAACCAGAAAAATTGAAATACATGTGTTTTTATCCACTGAACCTAAAACCGAAGTGAATAAAATATTGAACCCAAAAAAAAAAAAAAAACTGAAATATTTCGGTTCAATTTTTCGCTGATTTCGGTTTTTGGAGAGTTCAAAAAAGAAAATATTAGTAGAAGAAAAATTATGGAGAGTCCATATTTTTTTTTGGCCAGAAAATAATACTCCCTTCGGTCCTAATTATAAGACATAGTTGACTTTTTTGGGGAAATTAATAAAGCTAATTAAATTACTTCACAGTATTTTTATTTTTATTTTTTTCTTCAAAGTAATTAGTTTGACTAATAAACTAATATATAATCTAAAGATACACAACATATAAAATGATTAAGTAACTTATTTAGCTTCCTTAATTTCTTTAAATAAAGTCAACTATATCTTATAATTAAGACCGGAGGTAGTAGAATACTAAGTGAGTTAAGCAGAAGCTGAGCCTAAAGAACATAAAAATTTCACCAACGTACGTACAATATGTCAATATCTAAAATTGATGTCAATTAAACCAAAGCAAATGAATCCCAAAGAGAGAAAAGATTGTTCGGCCACACACAGTCAAAACTTCATATCATAGTCAACACCATTAAGAAATTCTACCAATATTAGCGAAAGTGAAATAAAAAATGTGAAAACAGAGATCCAGACGGTGGGAGGGTGCTTATGCAACTAGAATCTTCATCAGGTATGGGGTTGGAACAAATGGAAACAACACGACAATGCATTAGTGTAGTTTCAACTCACCAAAGTGAGATATGATGTTGAGATGCAGACACTGGAGAAATGAAAATATGACATTGATAGACGATGTAAGAGTGTGAGATGACTGTTAGAAGGCACTGTGAGAGTCGACCTTTGGAGACGCTGATTCAACACTAGGGTCCGGAGGTGAGGGCATGAGGCTCTCTGGCTGTGTGGGAGTAAAATTGAAAAGAAAAAAAAATGCATATACATGATATGACGCTATTTTAGTATATCTTCGGTTATTCGGTTTTAACCAAATTAATTTTTCATAAACCACACTGAAAACCAAATAAGCCTATTTTACAAATAGGAAAAAGAAACGAAAACCAAATAAACCGAAATACCGAATAGGCTTCGGTTCAGTTTAGTTTTTGGTTTTGATCTTGATTTGCTCACCCCTAATAAAAAACATGTGTTTGAATGCATAAAAAGTTGTTAACGTTCTCAAACTTTTGAGTCAGTAAGTAGTTGTGATTTCTTATAACTGTTAAGTTAATAATTAATTGTGATTTTAACTTAATTTTTATGAATGATGTGATTTGTTATAAATTCTGTATTTTCAATCAATAGCCTCATATAAAGTAGGCTATTTTCTTGACAAAAAAAAGTAGGCTATTTTACCTAACATGACAATATAAATAAGGGTAAAGGATTTCTCCAGTCACTGGAGATAGAGTTATCTCCAATGACCCCAAAATTAAGTCGTTTTAGATTAATGAAGGGTGTTTCTGTAATTTTGTTTATTTTTTATCATATGAATTTTACCGAAACACCCTTCATTAATTCATCTAAAATTACAAACACGTCATTCCTTAATATAAAACGAACTTAGTTTTAGGGTCACTGGAAATAACATTATTTCCAGTGACTGGAGAAATACTTTTGCCTATAAATAAAGACAGGAAGCTTGGAACATTGAACAAAACCTAAAGCTGCGTCTCATAACATCAACTCCAGAAAGAGATAAAGAACGATCCTTCAATTCTTTTATTTGGTCTTTTAAAAATAAATTCATATAACAAATTAAGCCTCAATCAATCTTCCCTAAAACAAAATTCTTTTACTGGGCTTCTATAATGAGGTTGATGAGCTCTTAAAAATCAAGAAAAAAACTATAGCAGAAATCGTTAGTTTTTCACAATATGACAGATCAAGGTTTACATAAAAAATTCAAATTATTAGCTAAAGAGAAGTTTACATTTAGTGCTTAATGTGATATTGAACATGATTGCCTTCAATACAAAGATATTTGTATTTTCTAAAATAAATAAATAAAGTAGGAGTAAATTCAAATTATTAGCTAATAAATAGTGTGAGCTTTCATTTATTTTATGTCAATTAATCCAGCAAGTGTTTATGATTTTCTTCACATAAAAAATTATTCTAATGGAGTAAAATTATTGATAGGTTAAATTAAGATACTTTATATGTTAGAAAATTATATTAGATTCAAGCAAAAAGTGATCTTTCAGAATTAAATACTTGATTTACCAAAAAGAAAAGCAATGCATCTACTTTATCGAACCAGGGCTGTGTGTGTAAAATATTCATGCATGCTTAAGGTTCAAGTTTCTTTTTGACTCAAGATGATCATTGGTTGACCCACGTACACACTTTGAAGCCTGCTTTCATTAAATTATCCTTAAGAAAAGGGTGATTATACCATAATCTAATGATTTGCACTTAATTATCGCATCAGGCTAAAGACCAAAAGGCACACAAAACAAGTGTTTTTCATGTTATCAATATTAAGAAAAGAAGATTGTAAATGTGAGTTACATTAATAATATATTATCTTCGATTTTTAATATAAGACTTAGTTGACTAATTTGGGAAGATTAAAGAAACTAAATAAATTATTATAAAGAATTTAAATTTAGGGTAAAAGTACTAAAATAGTAATAATGTTTTACACTTTGAGCAACAAACAAAATTTATATTTGATAGGTCTAAAAGTATTAATAATTTTTAAGGTAGCTAAATTGAGAACGCCATTAAGTTTAACCACGTTAACCGTTTTAAATAGTGGGCCCCACTTGACAAAAGTTAAACTTAACTGGGTTCTCAATTTAGGTACCTTAAAAATTATTTATTACTACTTTTGCACCTATCAAATATTAATTTTGGTACGTCTTGAAGGTGCAAAACATTATCACAATTTTTGCATATTTACCCTTAAATTTATCATTTTTTTCCAAATTAAGTCATCTATGTTATAAACTTATATATAATCTAATTTTTACATGTAAGTATTTTGGAGAAATCATGTAGTATATGCTATAATTAAGTTATTTATTTAACTTTATTCATTTTTTTAAATTAATCAACTGGATCTTATATTAAAAATCGTATTGGAGGTAGCATTTAGGTAGCAAAGATACAATTTAGATAGAGTTCAATGAACCTCACTAAAATAATAGCCTACCTACTAGTCACAGAAGTTACTAGAAATAAGGATTTCTGGATTAAGGAAAAGTCATGGGAAAGTGCTTTTTCCATATGTTTGGTTTTATCAGTTTAATGAACATGCATGTATGTTTGAGACAGCTCAGCGACTTTATCAAGCAGGTATAAAGCAAAGTTTTTTGGACTACATAAATAAACCCCACAATCAATATCTTGTTGGGTCATTGAGACAGCACACGAAAACTACTTTTTTTTTTTTTCCTGGTCCTTCCTCTGTTAATTAAGCAACTCATGCAAAAGAAAGATAATCTAATAAAATTCTGTGCGTTGATAATATGACTTTTCTTACTCTTGTTCTGATTTTGGACCACACTAGGAAGGCTCTGGGCTCTGCAGCTTATTATATATTCATGGCCATGGACCACTCTTGAAGGTCTCGAACTTGTGTTTTTCTCTTGGGAGAAGTCAGAAACGTGCTCACATCAAGTACCGCTGTACCATGGAGGGACACTGGGACCATATTTCAGATATTTGAATAACCTACCAAAAAAAACAAGAGAGACAGATAAAAGAAAGAACCTCTTCTAACTCTATGAGCATTTCTGCTGTGTTTCAGGACGATAATATTCTCTCTGATACTTGTAAGGGTTAGAAAACATCCATATAATATATATGAAACATGCTGATCTTGGTCCCCTCCAACAGTAAATTTAGTGATTTACAGTTTCAAGGTTAAGTGCATGGGAGTTCTGCTATTTATAAACATTATGACTTAGTAGCTAGCAATGATTTAGGTAAAACTGTCTTGAGTGGATATTGTATATTTCTACAGAGGAACAAGTGCTATATGCATCTTTGACCAAAAAGAGCTCCAAGTTTTGGTTTCTCCTACATAGTAAAATTCATGTGGTGATAGTTGAATAGTGCAAGAGGCTTAGCTTAATACGAATATGAATTGGAAAAACAAAATTAATATGCTATGATTGAAGTATGGAACAGTAAAGAAGAAAATATTATTTAATTTGGTAGCTGTATATATTTTACTAAGTTTGATGAAAGCAGGCATTTGAACAGGACCCAAGTTGTAAAATTGACGGCTGGGGAAGATAAAGAGAGAGAAGAGGGACCCCCATGAACTTGAATGAACTTGCTATAAAGCTATCATTCATCTAAGCCTAAAAGCATAGGCCACATCATTTGGAATAGTCATTGATCGGCTTGCTTTTCCCAATGCAGTTCTTGGCTACTTGCATTCTTGCTTTTTGAACATATTGATGTTCCTCGAAGTGATACCAAAGTTAAAAATAGGAAGAAAGTGGTGTTTTTCCACATCCATATAAGAGAAACTCATTTGGAATTTACCAGGAAAAAATCTAGCGTAGATGGATTTGAGGGCTTGCTGCATGATAAGAGTAAGGATTTCTGAGTTTCATCTGTTTTCATTTATTGTAGTCTTTCTTTAGCATCAACATGCTTCTCCATGAAACAATGACCATTATCCAACTTGTTTGATTCAAGGCCTCAGTTGTTCAGGTTACTAAATATAAAGTAGTGATTTTTCTTTTTGCACTTAACGTTGTAGGATATCTTTATGTTTGACAAATTGGTGAATATCTAAGATGGGCTATTAAAGAAGAATAAAGAGGACTCAAACATCTTAATCACCACTTGCAATTATAAAGTCTTTGTCGATTCAGTACCTGAATTTTACTGTTGGTTTTGGCCCCCGCTGACCCCGCTGATTCTTCAATATCAAATGCATAGGAAGTGAATGAGGAATAGATAATGGTGTAAGAGGAAGACATTGCCTTATATGATGTCAGAACTTTCCATGGAAAAGTGGAAGTGCTGGTTCGGATGGGTGAAAAGGCTCTTCACTCCTGAGTCAAAGGACAAAGTAAGTCATATCTAGGAACCTTGTTATACAGTAGTAAATATGTATCTAAATACCAGTTTAGTTGGTGTGTGTGTGTGTATATTTTCTAATCTGTAATATCATCAGAAGCCAAAGATATGGGGATGGGATCTTGGAAGGTTTAGGCTGAAACAATGTCCCACACTTACAGAACCAAATAGAGCACTTACCAAAGCAAGAGAAGAGCAGAGAAAGCATGCTTTGTCTGTGGCTATTGCAACAGCAGCTGCTGCAGAAGCTGCTGTTGCTGCCGCCCATGCTGCTGCTGAGGTTGTCCGGCTAACCGGTTCTTCCTGTTCCTATTCTTATCTGTCCATATGCGACCGGAGCTTGGCTGCCATTAAAATTCAAAGCGTATACCGTGGACATCTTGTAAGCTTCCGAGAACTTGGTTTCAAAAATGAAAATGTGAAGTTAGCTCTATGCAGAGTTCCCCCTTAAGTAACTTGAATTTGAAATTGGAAATTAGGCTAGGAAAGCATTGAGAGCATTGAAGGGAGTTGTGAGACTTCAAGCTATAGTTCGTGGTCAAGCTGTGAGACGTCAAGTGTTCAGAACTTTGAAGCATTTGCCTTCCAGTGCAAGAGAGCTGGCAGAAATCCATGAAAGAAACAGTCTTGCTGCAGAAAAAAGCTACAAGAATGACAAGAGCAATCAGTTTCCGAGTCAGAAAAAGAAGTTGGAAGAGAGGGAGATTAAGGTAGGCATATGAAACTGTTTTCCAGTGAATATGGGTTATTAGACATGGAAGAGTACAACCCAAAAAGATTCAGTCATTCGTTTGCCAATACAGAAAAATTTCAAGTACAGTTAATATATAATATATTTATAGACCAAACTGATCATAGGTAAAACGTATCTCTGACATGTGTATATGTCCAACTGGGGAGCAAAAAGTTAATAAAAACACTGATTTTTGAACATTTTCTGTCCTCTTACTGTTTCAGCTTACTAACTCCATATTCAGTGAAATTCCCTAATCCGTGCATTTAAGCTTCAGGAACTCCATTCTAGTCCCATGTCTGGATAATTTTGACACCATAAACCAGTAAATGAAACCTACATTGATCTTACAAATCTCTTGTTCTAATCCACAGGAGACATTCCATGCTGATTGCCATGGTCAAAGGACTTGGGATTGCAGCTCACATTCAAAAGAAGACATAGAAGCCATATGGTTGAGAAAACAAGAGGCCACTATCAAAAGAGAACGCATGAAACAGTATTCCTTCTCACACAGGGTAATCTCATTTCACTTCATCTTACTTATGACTCAGTTATGTTACTTCTCAGTCCTCTTTTTCATGACAATGATTCAGAATCATCACATCACTGAGAATTTCCATGTCATTATCTTTTGTAGGAGAGAAAAAATACCCACGTGATAGAAGAACATGGGCCTGGTGAGGATTTTGGAAGAGAGAGCTGCCGTACCCTGCGACAATGGCTGCAGGAAGAAACAATGAACAGGGATGTGTTTCACAAACCAGATCTTCTCTCAAAATCAAGAGACCCGCATCGTTCGACACAAGTCTCACTGAAGAGCGTGACAAGAGAAGAGTCACAAGAAGGATTGATTTCACAGATTTCACTTCCCAGGAAATCATTTTCTCACATAAAGAAAGTGTCACTTGCAGATGATATTTCCATGCAAAATTCTCCAGTTTTCCCAACTTACATGGCTGTGACGGAATCTGCCAAGGCAAAGGCAAGATCTATAAGCACACCAAGGCAAAGAACAAAGTTTCTGGAATTATTCCCCAATCAGAGTGAGCCTCACACGGAAGGCATATCTTTTTGGTCTTCTAGTTATGGTGCGCCTGCCAGCACCAATACAAACAATGAGGCCTTTTGGCAGAGATGTTAGAGTGCAGATCACCATCATTATCATTTGAATGTTTTGCTGAAATCGTCAGAAGGATGCGGAGGCAAACTTGCAAGGTTTTAATTCATGCTTGGTTGTGCCACTGGTATACTAGAGATTGAGAGAGGCAATGTGAACCTTCAACTTGCTCACATTCTGACGAAATCTTCACATATGTATATGCTTTTTCCGTGGGTTGCCGTGTTGAATCTTCTCATTATGGTTTCTTGAAGGATTCTTCCTGGTTTTGAGGATTGGCAATATTACTGCTGGGTACATAATACATGTCTAAATTGGTTTTTGGATTTTATCCTTCTTCTTTATACCATTGGATTGTTAATTAATTTGGTTTTTCCGCGTTTCTATGGAAAGGTTTTCAGCAGATATTCTGCTCTAAAAATTATGGATTGTGATGAAGCAACTTGAATCGAAATATTCCATCATATATATTTTGAAAATCTTAATTCAAATAAATGGAAAGTGAGAATATTGATAACTATACATCTTTAATTGAATCAATTCAAGTGTCCTATTTAATCAGTAAGCTTGCAGCAGCAGTGAACACAATAAAATGTTCAATAATTTCTTGTCACTACACAATACACACCTATAACTTAGAAATGCCCTTCTGCTCTCCTCTATTTGATGATGGAAGCTCATTGACGGCAGTATTGACGTCTTGAGCACATTTGCAAAGCTCGAGGGTCGCAGCCGAGTATGGAAATGTGCATGCTTGTGAGAAGTCAGTCATTTTGAAAGTGAATCACACCCTTTAAAACAAAACTTGCCTCAAGTCCGCGACCAATTTATCAAGAATCCCATCATTTTCAGCCAAATAACGTTCAGCTGCAAGTTTACCATCAAAAAACGAACCTTCAATAAGGTAGCCGTCTCGTTGTTTCACAATCGCTCCATGCTCACAAGCCAACTCTAAAACCTCAGTTTCAAGGCAAAATCCCCTTCCAAACTTGATCCCCAGTTCAGCCTTTTTCATTGCAGGTGCCAGTTTATTTTTTACCACCTGCACGCAGACTAAAAGACCCTCTGGCTGAAGATGTCAAGAGGGAGAAGAAAACAATCAAAACAGGTATCTTGATGAGTAGAGAAGAAATCTATTTAGTGCCATTCGATATAGTCCTGGAAAAAGCTAAAGAAAACAGAGGGGTTTGGGGAAAGAGAATTCCCAAAAGTTTTACGAATAACATTGATACTAATAGTGATTCAGTTGGCAGGAACGGCAAGTCTCAGTCAATCCCACTTTGAAATCAAAGACACCAACAGAAAGTACCTGATCCTCAGTTTTCAACAACCCCATTCTTGAAAGTCTCAAGCGTACAGCTGCATAGAATCCTAAGGCATTTCCACCACAAGTAACCTCTTCAACAGGTCCATATGCCTGGCCTGATTTTGGACTTAATCTAACCTGTATATGAAAGAAATGAACTTTAAATCCATATAATGTTTCCTAGACATAATTTAACATATATTCAGACTTTGGCTATGACCTGATTAATGAAAATGATAAGAGTTTGAGAGTGAGACAGTGAATATTGAATTTTCCGTAGTGCTTGAGTCATTATTTGCTTCAGAAAATCTCGTTTATAGACAACTCCTAATTGATCAAGTTCACGTTGTGGGACAAGGGCAGCAACCTGAAATGATAAAACCTTCTTAGTGAAGTGTGGAAAAATAAATGTCATTGATACAAACAACACCGTATCTATCATCCCCAAACCTACTGATTCGCTCGATGAGCTCAACTGAACATCTATTAAGCTCCTGAACTCAGAGTGTGTTATAAGTATGGCTTTTCTGAGTTGCAAATGGGACTGAATGCAGAATAAAATAAAATTCCTTTGGAATCTAGGGTCTTTCCTGATCATAACAAAGCAAGGATACCAAGGTTTTTTTTTGTGTGTGTGTGTTTTTTTTTTTTTTGGGGGGGGGGGGGGGGGTCACTGAATGCACACCTAGTTCTGTAGTATATTTGCATTCAAAAATCAGAATACAGGTAATTATGAGATTTAAGTAACAGATTTAGAGACCTTAGCACTAGAGCATTAGGATTTTTTTTCCGAAGTGATGATGCAGCTAGTGCTGATCAAAATAAACTAGGACAATTCAAATTTATTAGGTTCAGATCAGAGTAGCTCAACACCAGGTAAGTTATCATCATGCCACATGGGGATGAGAAAATTCATACAGGAGACACTTAAGGGGACAAGAATGAATCCAAAGATAAAATGGTTGAAAGCAATGTATAATGTATAGCTTGAGTAAGCATGAAGGACAGTATCGCCCATTAAATGAGAAAATATAAGGAAATGTAACCATTTGGAATGATAGTCCATTACTACGCAAATACTTCTATAAGGCTGTTATCTTAACAGCCAGACGCTGCTTTTAAGTCCCATGAAGGACTAACAGACTGTAAATGGACCAAGTTTGCAAAAATTTTACCAAGATCAGGATTTCTCATCAAATGGAGCAATTAATTGAGGTCGGGCAAGAGTTTTCTTCTCCATTTTATAAAATGGCATAGGCTGAGCCAAGCTTCTCAAAGTTCAGAATTGAAAACTTAACCACCCTGGTATTGAGTAAAAGCCACTCCACTCATCCAAATCCCCAATTGATTCAGAGGTTAACACTGAAAATTAATCGCTTACACTGTCAATTACAATCACATCCACAGCTCCACTTTTCGTCAATGTATCCACCATGCTCAACAAGTTTTCAGCACAATCAGGATGTGAGACAAGAAGTTTTTCAGTATTTACACCAATTGATTCTACAAGTGAAAGGTCCAATGCATTTTCTACGTCAAGATATGCACAATATCCTGCCAGCAGAACAAATAGAAGTTCATTTAGTAATGAAAGGATACAGTATCCACAGCAACACGATTGCAACAGATACAGGAAAAGAAGAAAATTAACCATCTCATGTGTCAGTTGACGAGCTGAAAATTAAAACTCCATTTAGTTTTCTTACCAGTGTAAGATTTTAACACGAGCTTACAGTTCCTCAGTAGAAAAATGGCATTCGATACTCAAATGGGATATGTCAAACATGCTCAGTATTCAAGTCACTGGAACAGGGTAGTTTCATACTGATGATAATTGAAGTTATGACTTAAAGAACAATTTAACAGAAACCAAGTCAATTATCTACATGAAAAGGATTTAGAGAAAATGAAGGTAGGAATGGCCAACGGGTACCTCCAAGCCTCTGAGCTTCTTTTATAACTTGAAGTGCAAGTGTTGTCTTGCCAGCTGCTTCTCGTCCATAAATTTCCACAATTCTACCCTGAAATTTTCAATCGGATTTTTGCTAAGGGTACTTATGAAAGAAATTTAATCTTTAGCTAGCTCCAGCTAAATGAATCAACTTCTACCATCTGAAGAAAGCTGACTATTCAAAAACCAGACTATTTATAGTTGCTTTAGCCATGAAGTTGTACCTTCCAATCTCTACACTATCACTAATTGTTAGAAGACCTATTTTCACATCATAAATTGAATCTTATTTTAAGATTATATTAAGAAAGTGACAAAGTAGTTTAAAATATACACAACAGGATATATAGACATCAGCATGATCGTCCATATATAAATTACATGCATTTAACCAGCATGCAAGGCTGCAGTATGGCAGTCCTGTGCATGGATAGAAAACAGTCGTTAGAAGACCACAAGCACCAAAAAAAAAAAAAAAAAACATAGACATCCTAGAAATTGTTGAAAACTAAAAGGTTCAAGTCAAATGATTAAAAAAAATTATACTCAACATTTATAAATTATAGTGTATGTAAAAGAATCTGTTCTTAGCTTACGTATCCCACTTTCAGACGGACAATTGGATGAATATTTTTTTGGGAAAATTCCTTTTTGGTCCCAAGGGACCAAGAAAATGTCAAAAAAGTCCCAAGGAAAATTCAAATATTAGAAAAGTTCCAAAGAGTTGTTAATCCTATAGATGGAATTGTTAATACTTAATACTATAGATGAGAGTTGTTAATGGGACTTTTCTAACATCTGAATTTCTCTTGGAACTTTTTTTACATTTTCTTGGCCCTTTGGGACCTGAAATGAATTTTCTCTTTTTTGGGGTTTTTTTTTTTTTTTTTTTTGGGGGGGGGGGGGGGGGATTGTAATTTGTAAATGACAGCGAAGAAAGGCCAAACTAAGTATCCCACATCCCTTCTCTGAATAACTCAACAAAGTTGGTTGAATAATAAATTCTGTAATCTTTTTGGTCAGCCAAACTCAACCTTAATTTCTTAGATTTGAAACACCAAATTACAGCTAAAACGCCTTTTGAAGGCCTGCTGCTATGCCACTTATGTCACCCATCAGCAACCTGCAAACATGTGATCCATAATCTAATAGCTATGAATGTGTGATGCATTCATACACCATGTATTTGTCTGATTGATTATTGTGCTAGTTTTATAATACCTTTGGTAACCCTCCAACTCCAAGAGCTAGGTCCAGCTTCAGGGAGCCTGTAGAAATCACATGTGCACGACGTGTACAAAAAAATTTCCGCAAAGATAACATTGACTCTCTGGTAAACTCATTAGCAAGTTGTGAAACAGCTAAGCGTAGTGCAGAATCTTTCTCTGTTGCCTTTACATCCTCAACGATCTGGTCACATTCTAAATCTGAAGCTTCAACTAAAAATAGGAAAACCAAAAATTGGAAAATCTCCTCTAAGTCAACATAAATATGAAAAGATGAAAAACTTTTGCATGGCTCTGTTAAATAGAGGCATAATGAAGCTACCAGTTAAAACAAACATATATATCCAGTAATTTTTCCATATCATTTATGATTGTAAGCAATAAGAACTTTGTGTTCTCATACAGTGAAGACGCAAAAAATAATAACTGGGTGTGTCATATCTAACAAGATAGGCAAAGAGGCAGCAGCAGGAGTTCTTGCCAATATAAGGATAAGATCGACAAAAAGGTACAGACAAAGAAATGGGAGTTAATACCTACAGAAGAAAGTGAGCGGGTTTTCATGCCCATCCTGGTTATTGTACCTCTACTTCCATGCTGAGAGAAACCATAATTCAAATAAAACAAAACAAAATGTCAATTGGTGAGCAAAGTAAACTAAACATGATAAATGAATTTGTGAAAATAAATAATAACAAGCAAATAGCTCAAGCAATAATTCTCCAATCTCCACTGCTAGCATAAAATACAGTAAAAAACTAAACACGAACTGATAGTTGCCGCACCCACATTGTTGTCATGCAATCATTTAACCGACCAAACAGGAAATTAAACACTGAAACAATCAAGACCATCAAAGAATTCAGGGGGTTAAGATTTCGACACAGGACATCCAATTTAATAAAGTATCAAGCATAAGATGTCCAGATATTAAAAAAATCAGAGTAAAACAAGTACATAAAGTCATAACGCTGAACATGAAACACGGGAAAGCTGAGAAACATAGAAAATCCTATTGGACGTCGTCAAATTTCAATTCGACACAAAACATGGAATGCACTGTGAATAGAGTAAGTTCTTTACGATGAGGGGGAAAAGAAAACACGAGCTCTAGACAATTTATTGATGAGAGGAGACTAAGAAAAAGAAACCACAAAAACTCCAGGAAGAAAATGAAGGAAATTGACTATCTGTAGAGACAAAAATAATGAAAAAGAAGGAAAGATATAAAAGTCAATACATAAATAGCCATCTATCTGTGGACTGAATATACTTCGGACATTAAAAACACACACACACGAAGGCGCCACAACCAAAAGAACGCCAAAGAGTAAGCTGCAACCTTCACGAGTTTGAAAACTCAGTAGTCTATCAGTCAGAGAGGGAGAAAAAAACTGTTTTGAGAAGAACCTGGAGTGAGGTGCAGAAGAGAGAAGAGGAGGAGAGAGTTCTTGCGAAAGTGTTGAGGCGAGTCAAGAATGACATTTTGATTTTCAGAGCTTCCGGCACCACCCCACGGCGCCACGCCTACGACGGCTAACCCAGTTGAACAACAGTGAACAGGGCTCCGATTGTACAGGGTGGGCAAGCCCTATATATGCCGATGAACTGGACTGGACTTGGCAGTCACAGAGCAGGAAGGAGCCGCTCGTGAGAGGGAAACGGGACCTCTTGGAGTCTTGGTGAACTTTGGCGGGTTGCTTCGCTTGCTTGCGCCTATAGTATGTTTTAGCATTATGTGCCTAATTATATGCTTATATCTCTATTAGAGATATGAGCCTTTTGTTTTATTTTTTTATATATTGTATTTATTTAGATTTAAATTATATACTGCTTTCTATATTTTTTTTTCACCTAGTATCTCAAATAATTAGTTTCCAATTCTGCATTTATCTGTAACACTAGTATCATGGAAACTAATTAATTTGATATTAAAAAATTTCAGTATATAATTTAAATCTAAATAAATACAATATATAAAAAAAATATATGCTCATACCTCTAATAGAGGTATAAGTATATAATTAGGCACATAAGAATGGGCACCAAATGTGAACTAAACAGGCATGGCCGAATCATTTTTATTTTTCCCAATTATTCATTTTTATCAAATAACGGTGCATTTAATTTAAGGGAAAAGTATTTCTCTGGAGATAAAGTTATCTCCCGTGATCCCAAAATTACGTCATTTTGGATTAATGAAAGGTGTGTTTGTAATTTTAGGTGAATTAATGAAAAATGTTTCGATAAAATTCATATGATAAAAAATAAACAAAATTACGGAAACACCCTTCATTAATCCAAAATGACGTAGTTTTGAGATCACTGGAGATAACTTTATCAGACTTGGAGAAATCCTTTACCCTTAATTTAAACGCACTTATTAATTTTGGGGAAAAAGTTTACTCATTATTCATGTCTGCTTGTAAGACAAATTAAATGGTTCATTTTTAAAATAAATAAACGACCCGTTTTATATACATAAGAGTATAGGACAAGTTGAGGCGAGAAGATGTCCTAACAAAATGTTAACAAAAAGTTAAAAAATTAAAAGGATAAAAAGAAAAACGTACTTAAATTTTAAAATGTTAGATTAATGATTTTCTATAAAGATAAATTTGTAGTTAATATCAATATTCCTAAAAATAATAAAATTAATTTGAGATTTTGAAGTTTTCGTGATATTTTTTAAAAAATATTTTTCCTATATTAAAATGAATCCAAAAATTTTCAAATTCAAAATTATCTAATATATATAGGGGAAAATTTCAAATAAATACAATTTGAATTTGTAAAACTCTCAGAAGTCCGTCGAATTTGTAAAAAGACTGAGAAGTACTAAGAATCTATGAGGGATATACAAATTCGGGTGAAATTACCCTTTTACTTTTAAATAAAATTTTTTTAAAAAATACCCTTGCTGGCGCTGGTGAGGGGGTGGGGTTTTTTTTTTTGAAAAAAAAAATTATATTAATTGAAATGTAGGGGGTGGGGTTCGAACCCCCACTCCCAACACCATGGGACCAAGTGGTCCACCAGTTGGGCCACTTGATTACTTTAATATATATATACATACACACACATTAATAAATATATATATTCTTCTTAACATATTTTCAATGGTATTTACAAATACTGAAACGAGAATTATCATTCCACAAATGAGAATTACCATTTCAGAAACGAGAATTATCACATTTTCTATAGGGATCCCTTTTTTACTCTTTGATGCATGTGAGTGAATTTGTAAAAAATAAAAACACTTTTACCATTCCATAAAACGAGAATTACCATTCCACGAACGAAAATTACTATTCCATAAACGAGAATTACCACGTTTCTTACAGGGATCTCTTTTTTACTCTTTGATGCATGTGAGTGAATTTGTAAAAAAATACACTTTTACCGTTCCATAAACGAGAATTATCATTCCACAAACGAGAATTACCATATTTTCTAAGGGATCCCTTTTTTACTCTTTGATGTATATGAGTAAATTTGTAAAAAAATGCACTTTTACAATTCTATAAACGAAAATTACCATTCCACAAACGAGAATCACCATTCCAGAAACAAGAATCACCACGTTTTCTATAGGAATCTATTTTTTACTCTTTGATGCATGTGAATAAATTACTAAGAATGATAATTCACGTTTGTGGAAGGGTAATCCTTGTTTATGGAATGGTAAAAATACATTTTTTTACAAATTCACTCACATGCATCAGGGATCCCTGTAGAAAACGTGATAATTCTCGTTTTTGAAATGATAATTCTCATTTGTGGAATGGTAATTCTCGTTTGTGGAATGATAAAAAAAAAATATTTTTTTTTTTACAAATTCACTCACATTCATCAAAAGAGTAAAAAAAGGATCCCTGTAGAAAACGTGGTAATTCTCTTTTCTGGAATGGTAATCTTCATTTTAGGATTTGTAAATACTAATGAAAAAATGTTAAAAAATAATATATATATATATATATATATTTATTTATTTATTTATTTATTAATGTATATATATATTAAAGGAACCAAGTGACCCAACTGGTAGACCACTTGGCCCCATAGTGTTCGAGGTGAGGGTTCGAACCCCACCCCCTACACTTCAATTAATATAATTTTTTTCAAAAAATTAACCCAACCCACTCCAATAAATTTTTTTTTTAAAAAAAAAAACCCTCACCCCCTCTCCTGTGGTCCTGGTTGGTGGTGACGGCCGCACGCCGGCGAGGGTATTTTTATTTTTTAAATTTATTTAAAATTAAAGGTAAAAACGTAATTTCATCTAAATTTGTATATCTCTCATAAGTCAGTGATACTTCTCAGTCTTTTTACAAATTCGACGAATTTCTAGGGGTTTTGTAGATTTTTAAATGGTATTTATTTAGAATTTTACTAAAAAATATTTCATAAAATATAGAATTTCAACCCGGAACGGAAGCACTTCGGTTTTTTTATTTCTTAAAAAATTATTGCTGTCTCCTTGATTTGGAGATCTGCGCAATAAAATCCGCAGCGACGCCATAAACGAAGACTGAGTTTGTCTTGAATCCTGACTATACCGCGATGGCTGCCACAATCTCTCAGCTTTCGTGCTTCCCCGCCATTGGTCGCAGCCTGCAGCTGCGAAAACTTTCGCTTCAATGTCCACCACTTCGCTCTAAGGTACATCCCATCTCGGAGTTTCGATTCTCAGTTTTCTTCTTCAATTCCGTCGTTAAGGTCTTCTTTCATTGAAATGAAAGAAAAATAATTGAAGGTTTGTAAAAGTTTGAATTTTGTTGTTTGTCAGCGAGTTTGGAATAGCTGACTTTCAATTGAGTGGGTCGCGGGAATGATTCAAATGTAAATAAAAACTATTGAGATGGATCATTTTGTTATTGCAATTGGTTTTCTTAATTTTATGCTTCTGGTCGTGGCTGCACTGGACAAACATGCCTGACTGCCTGTACATGTAACTGTAATGAGATTGCTGAAGAGAGTATTAGAAATTTGTGTGAACATGATATATATGAATGATTCGTGACATGCACCCTTGCTTTTCTTATCTTTGAAACTAGTACTGCATCCAGAACGAGATCTTATATTAAGGAGCGGAGATAGTATAGAGATTAGCTAATTTCAAGTGATTTTGTATATTACTAGATAAATACATGGGAAGAGCTTTGTCTTGTAGAGTGCAAAACAGAGTAATAAGAATTTACATGAACAGGCTTGCAGAGTGAATTATTTTGTTAAATACAAGTTTGCGAGAGCAATTATTTGATCCTGATTCTAATATCTGATATAGTTATCAGTTGTTATGAGTCTCGAGGGGAACGGCACAGATCCTACTGGTGCTGATACCAAAAATACACTTAGATATACATCTGATGTTCCAAAATTGCATGTTGAAGAAAAGCAAGAGTCATACTCAACTATAGAGAAGCAGGATGCTGAAAACACAGGGGTTCGAGAGGCAAAGCCAGAACAAGATGTCAATCTGCAGAAAAAGTCTGCAAAGATTCATGATTTTTGTTTAGGCATCCCCTTTGGTAAGTGTTCCTTGGCTGATTATTTGCAGGTCAAGTGATTTTTAGAGATAGTGCATGTTATATGATTCTATGTTGGTGGTGATTTGATCAATAAAAAGTTATTATTTGAGTTGTACTTTTTGTTGTCTATTATTTCGAATGGATAAAAGAATGTTTGTGTGCTGGGTGTGTCTCTAGTTCCATTAGAACTGAAGCCCACAAATTGACATTTCTTTCTTGCACACCTCTCTGAATTAATGTGTTTGTCTGAGCAGATGGCTCCCCCCCGCCCCCCGGGGGGGGGGGGGGGGGGGGACTTAGTGAGACCACCCAATAACTAACAGCAGTCTTTGAGTAATGTTATCATTATTGACTATTTAATATTTAATTCATGTTGATAGAAGATGTGGAGTTTGGGAATTGTTTCAAGACCCTTGGAAACTGAAGTAAATAGCTTGACTTAAATCATTCTGGAAAGAAAATTATCTCACTTTCTGCTCTAAGGTTGTTATGTGAGAAATCTTTGAAGGTTTGATTGATTCAATGCATTGATTTACCTCAAGAATGGGTTAATAAAGGGTCAGGGTATTGTCTTAAAGAATATGGTTTATTAAAACTTAATATTCTAAACTAATTTAAGATGGAATTTCTTGTCCAACGGAGTGTTGAATTTTCACTGGTGTCTGGGTGACCTTAGTGTAATGTCATTAATGCGAACACAGAACGCATTACCCTGTTGCATTTATTAAACAAATATGTGATGCATTATCTAATATGTATTTCCTGTTGCAGGTGGAATTGTGCTTAGTGGGGGAATTATTGGATTTCTTTTCACACGGAGTACTGCAACACTGAGCAATGGTGTGCTCTTTGGAGGGGCTTTATTGTTCCTCAGCACCTTTAGCTTGAAGGTCTGGAGGAATGGAAAATCTAGTTTGCCATTTATTCTAGGGCAAGCAGGTATATGATGTCATTGTGTTAAAGCACCCTAACTTGGTTATTAAGTTTGTTACAATTTCATCTCACCTCTTGTTGCTGAATTTTGCAGCATTGGCAGGGCTTCTTATCTGGAAAAATTTTCAGGCCTACTCATTGGTAGTACATCTATCTATTTAGACAAAAACAGTTTTCATCTTCTGCCAGTATCATCTTACAATATTTTTTTATTTTCAATCCAGGCAAATAAATTATTTCCAACTGGCTTCATGGCTATTATAAGGTACGGCGGCACTACTTGGCTTCCAAGTTCCAACCTTACTAATTTTATTTTTGCAATTTGAAACTGTCACTAGTTTTTCAGGCCTTTTGTTTGCTAGCATGCACTGATTTGAATCCCATTTGCTTGATAAAATTTTTGGTTTTTCAGTTCTGCAATGCTGTGCTTTTATTTGTATGTGCTTCTCGCTGGAGGAAACCCCCCGCCTAAGAAATTGAAGACTGCCAGCATGGCATCATGATAAGAAAACAAAGGTTATCCAGTCCTATAATTACTGGTAGATACGATTTCTTGTTCTGCTTTGAGTGGAAAGTTAGGCTATTGCAATTCAAGTCACTTCCGAGGCTGTTATTGAAGAGGTAATTATATGATATTGCTTTGAAATCCAAGCCATTATTCTGAGCCAAAAAAAAAAAAAAAATCCAAGCTATTAAGTGTTCTGTGTACTGCGAGTTGTTACAAAAATTGTCAAGTTGTAACTATTTAGTATCGACATTGACTTGTTAAGTTAGATTTTGAAATGAACATCTGGACCAATAAAGAAAATGCCAGCATTGCATCATGATAAGAAAACATAGGTTATACAAGCTTATGATTTCTGTTAGAAACTATTATTTGTGTTGGTCTGAATTCAAGATGAAGTGGTACTGGTCACTTGCAAAGAGTGGATTAGCAAAGAGGTAAATGACTTGATTATTGCTTCAGAATCAAGTCATCAAGTATACTCTATCTTGTGGAGAATGATGAATAGGGTCATGTGTGACTATGAGTATGTATACAGACTGCATAAATTTATATTATGGAGTGAACTTTTGGACCAAGAAGGGGAATGCTTGATACATGGGATGCTTTTGGAGACCTATCTTGAAGTCCTAATTTGTTTAGTCTTCTACACTCAGCTGATCAAACCCTTGACATATATAACCAGGTGGGAAAACTTGGCTGATATTTAAGATAGCATTGCAACAAACATAACTTGTTTTGGGATTTGAACTCACAACTTTATGACTATGAGCCATACGAATTAGACCAACTTTTATTGGTTATGTTTTTTTAAAGTAACCAACTTTTATTTTTGGGAGAATCAATCGACTTATACTTTAATTAAAAAAATACAGAGCAGAAAAATGTAAATACTAACGCTTTGGGTTGGGATTTTGGGTCACCCTATGAGTTCTGGGCTTTGTATGTCTTGGGTCACAAAAGACTAATTTTGTAATTTGGGCCCAAAAGCAAATAAAAAATAATAAACTTTGTATTTTGGTACAAGTGAGGGTTAAAGCCCAGTTAAAAGGAAGACAATCTTTTTCTCACAGGTACTTCACACGATGAGGAGCAACTTCAAACGGAGAAGATCTTGAAAGGCCTTCCTTAGCGCCGGCATCCGCGACACAGTTCCGCTCTCTTGAAACATGAGTAACACGAATATCTCAACTATACTTCGTGCTTGTTTAGGTTAGCCGTAAAAACTTTTTTAACATATTTACAATGTAAGACGTGAGTATGTGAGAAGGTTTTGTCTCGATTTATGTAAACGTGCTTCTTGAACAGTTACTCAGCAGACACTTCATTATATCTAGTATCTGAGTGAGAATCTGTTACAAAATTATCCTCATGTAAACTTGACTAATTGAGTTCACAAATTAAGTATATGTCCATGCTTGATTAGTTTTCACACTTCCCCTTGCGAATAAGCCATACTCATACACTTGACTAACTGAGTCCACGAATTAAGTATATGTCCATGCTTGGTTAGTTTTCACACTTCCCCTTTAGAATAAGCCATACTCATACTATGATTTGGCAGAAAACAGGTCTAATTTTAACTAAAAAATTGAGAAAAATGAGGAGAGGCAGCCTAATTGCAAATTCATATTTTCTTTATTTTTTATATTAAAAATAAATTTAAATATAACACATACACTTATATTATTATAATTTAGTATTAGTTAATATTTTTTATTTTTATGATATTTATTTATTTTTTTTTTATACAAATATTTATTTTAATCATGGGCATAGTGAATTGCAATGTCTCCAAGAATATTATATATTAATCGGGTTTGATGTCAATTAAATCTTAAATATAAGTTACTATTATCACTCTGGTTCTATTTATACGTCCAGTTTTACCAAAAAAATTGGTCCTTTTTATAAGTCCATTTTGACCAAATAAATGAGATTGTGACAATTTTGCCCATAGTAATGATGATGAGAGAGATTGGCTAACCATGTTGGAAAGAGAAAAAAATGAGAGAGATTTGAAATTTTAAAAAATACTCATTCATAAATGAGGGTAAAATTGGAAATTTGTTCTATAATCATTGAGATACTTACCTTTCCTTGGTATGTGAGATTTGATCAAACTGAACTTATAAATAGAACCAGAGTGGTACTATTTACTGTCGCTGTCATGAATCCTGACGGGGAAAGAGTAAAAAAAGCGAGGTGATTCCTCAGTGAAGCATAACCCTCAAATGTGGGAAACAATAATCATTAATAACCACGAACTATTCTTTAACTTTTTGTAAATACTATGATTTGTATTCTGTGCCTTTGTGGGAAAAAAACTGTGGAAAGGTCAAGCTGCAAAGAAAAATGCATGCAGAAGTGCCTAACTCGAGAAAGCACTGTTTCCACAAATCATTATCTCCACTTAATTTTTCTACGATTAGATTGAGTTTGATTAGATTGAGTTTAAGGGTTATCTCAATTATTAAAAGTCAATCCAATAGTAAAAAAATTAAATGAAGAGGAGGAGAGGGGTTCATAGAGACCCTCTCTTCCCATCTAACCCCATGATCTTGTGGCACATTGAGAGTTGATTGTGAATATTGGTCAACGTTTTCATTCATGATTGTCCATAATATATGATGCGAGGGAATCCATTTTTTGTCCAAGGAAGCAAGAGATTCTAAAAAAGTAATATAATCACACAAAAAATCAATATAATTAGGTGAACATCAGGAAATGAAAATGTATGAACTCATAAATAACAAGAGGGTTTATAGTGTTGGGATCCGAATTTTTACGAATCCCATCGAAGGATTTATCAACGGCGTTTAAATCAAGGTTCGTTAGAAAAACCGTACCTATGCGAAGGGTAGAGAGTTTCGTTCAATATGGTTTGGTGTGCATCTCCCCCTTCGTGGGTCTCGTCCGCCGTCGTACGTCTCGAACGTGGTGCCATCTCATTCTAGCGCCTTCAGTATTCTTGTGTCTCTCTTTTCTTGCGGTCATCCGTCCTTTCAATACGACTAAATCAATATTTATTTATAGAGTTTATAAAACCTTAATGAGCCGTATTAAAATATTAAAAATTAATCTAATTAATCTTGAATTCAAATCTGAAAGAATACATTAATTAAAATATGTCGAACAGATCTAATCAAATATATTTATTTAATTCGAATTATGAGCCTACAGATTTAATTTATCTTTATAAATTAAATCTGAGATATGATATTTTTCTATTTAATTAAATCTGAGATATTATATCTTTCTTTTAAAATTAAATCGAGATACAATATCTCAATTTATTATAGTTATTTAATTTAGGGAAAAGTATTTCTCCAGTTACTAGAAATAAAATTATCTTCAATAACCTCAAAACTACGTCGTTTTGGATTAATGAAGGGTGTGTTTTTAATTTTAGGTGAATTAATGAAGGGTGTTTTGGTAAAATTCATATGATAAAAAAATAAACAAAATTACGGAAACACCCTTCATTAAATCCAAAACGACGTAGTTTTGGGATCACTGGAGATAACTTTATCTCCAGTGACTGGAGAAATCCTTTACCTTTTAATTTATCAAATAAATTAAATCCTACACATAACAATATTATTATCTATAAATAATATCATTATTATTTTGGAATTTATATTATATTATAACATAATATGATATATATATATATATATATATATGAACTCTAAATTAAATACATTATTCATTAAATCTTAGACATATCTAAGATTCAATTAATCTAGACACTTTTGTTTATGTTAGGCTATTCTTGTGTGCGACCCTGTAGGCCCACATGAGATTGGCAGTGAGCTAATACTGTACTAGACCACAAGTCGCAAGCAGCCTCTAGCAAAACATTATGACTACCCAATTCATATGGGGATCGATGATACGATGCAACCTATGGTACAACTATGTCACGTCCCTTTTGTCACGTGATAATTTGATCAAGGATGAGGCATGGATAATGTCAACTTTCTGTTCTTGACCATTATTTTCTCGATTCTCGAGTAGTCTAATAATGGAAACTCCTTTCCTTCGTAGTATGACCATACATTTCTCAGACTCACTCATCGAGGGGCCAGTATTATCTCTCTACAAATGTGAGGGACAAATTCCTTCTTGACCATTCACATTCTTCTGTATGAAAACCACTGATCTCGATCATAGCCCTTATCATCACCCGGTCAAAGGTGACTTTTGACTAGGTCAAACATCAGCGACTCATCATGTAGGAATTCATGATAATCTCAAGTCAAAGGGCGTTGTGACGTGGTTATACATGAGATAATCTTATGACTAAATCCATGCAGCTTTCTCATAGTGGGTCGGTCCAGCACATTGTAATCTTACAAGTGCTCATGACCTTGATTCGTACCTCCATACTTCATCAAAGTCATACTGGTCTTATTTTATCTTTGCTCCCGCAGAAATGACCGACCAAGGACATTTAGGATAATCTATAAGATATATCCAAGGATACAGTTATCACTATAAACATGCAAATGAAATGATAACTAAAGGATAATACTTTAAATAACATAAACGTTTAAAGTACAATGACTTGCTCCTATGACATAATTTCCAACATATAATGCTCACTTGTTATTAAAACTTTCTAATAATTACCACCTTCGGTCCCAAATAGTGCAATTTGTTCTATAAATTTTATCCTATATTTAGGATTGAAGAAGTATTTTTAGGACCTTATTGTGATTTCCTCCCTTTTTTCTCTTGGGAGTACTAATATACTCCTCCGATCTTTAATATAAAACATAGTGGATTTTTTTTAGAAAAATTAAGGAAGTTAAATAAATTATTTTAAAAGTACTGATATTTATCTTTTTTTATACTAAATTCATCTGTCTGACTTATAAACTTATATATAATCAAATGATACATAACATATGTTAATATTAACTTACTTGTCTAGCTTCCTTAAATTCTAAAAAAAAGAAAAATCAATTATGTCTTTTATTAAGGAATAAAGGAGTACATGAATTTTTATTTCCTTAAAACAAATTTGGCCTTATTTACCGTGAAAATGAACAAGACGTAGTGGCAATAGTGGAATTGTTGCTATTGATATAGGGCATATTTGAGTTTGTGTTGGAAAAGCATATTCATGTAAATTGTGATAAAACTTCTCTTATATACATACCTTATATATTATAAATTACTTTTTAAAAAAATAGTTTATATTGTCAACTCACACTAGTCGTACAAATCCTATTGTGACAAATTACAGTGATTCGTAGCCACAATGTAAACGAAACGTGGCTGATCATGAGGACCCATATATGAATATGAACAAGTATGTAAATATAGCAAGTGCACGATGAGGCAATCAATGTCTGTAAAAGCTGATCCATGAGGACGACCAACCATGGTTTATTGAGAAAATTACGTGCAGGTCCTAAGAAACAAAATAAATTATAAAAAGTCCCCTGAAATCACAAAATTATATAGAAGTTCTAAGGGACTTTTTTGATATTATTTGTATTAATAATAAGAAATGCATATATTTACAACAAGAAATGCCTATATTTACAACAACATTTAAACACCTGACCAATTACAACAGGAAATGCATGTATTTACAACAACATTTAAACACCTGGATTTTAAACGGAGAAATGTCATTTACAACAAAAAAATCATAGATTTACAACAGAAAATGCTGTATTTACAACAAAATTTAAAATTTGACCATTAACAACAAAAAATGTATATATTTACAATAGGAAATGCATGTATTTACAACAACATTTAAAAACCTGAATTTTGAACGTAGAGAGGTCATTTACAATAGAAAAGGCATATATTTATAACACGAAGTGTTGTATTTACAACAAAATTTAAAATCTGACCATTTACAATAGGAAATGCATGTATTTACAACAGGAAATGCATGTATTTACAATAACATTTAAAATCCCGAATTTTATTTCCATACAAATAATATCAAAAAAGTCGCTTGGGACTTCTGTGTAATTTGGTGATTCCAAGGGACTTTTTGTAATTTTTTTCGTTCCTTGGGACCCACGCGTAATTTTTCCTAGTTTATTTGCTTGTATATGTATAGACACAGGCTTTTATATATGGGTTTATCGTGTTATGTCACTTGACATAAGGTTTTATCAAATTACACCAAAACTATGTGGTTTTGGAAGTTAGGAAAATTAATACAGGGTGTTTGATAGAAATTCATATAATAAATACAAAACCAAAAATAATAAAACACTCTTCATTAATTTCCTTAATTTCCAAAACTTGTTTTGAGAGTTAGTGAAATTAATGAAGGATCTTTTGGTAAAATTTATATAATAAATACAAAAACAAAAATACTAAAACACTCTTCATTAATTTCCCTAATCACAAAACTACTTCGTTTTGGGAGTTAAGTGAATTAATGAAAGGTGTTTTGGTAAAATTAATATAATAAATACAAAAATAAAAATATCAAAACACTCTTCATCAATTCTCCTAACTCCCAAAATGACGTAGTTTTGAGGTGACTTGACAGAACCTTATGTTAAGTGACATGACAAATGATAAACCCTTTATATGTATGTGTGTATCAAATTAAATGACGCTTTCTCTATACACATTCACTTCAACCTCCTTCTTTCGACCTAATTAAACACAAGCTTAATTAATTAATAAGATGTAAGGTTCAGAAAATACTCATGCACTTGCACACTTCAATTAATGTGTGGTTTAGTTTTGTGCTTAATAAATACTACCTCCAGTCCTACATATATATAATAAAAAATTTATATTTAAACTTTGTTCTATATTTAGGATCAAAGGAAAAAGATATAAATGGGGTGTATATATAAAAATAAGTCGTAGGTGTGAAGTGATCGATCAGGTATTACACTCGTTTATATATATATATACACACACACAAACACACATATATATTATATATGTTCGCGCGCACTTTGAGGGAAAAGACTAAACAATTGGAAGCGTGTGTAGTGCTTGATTGGAATAACAATTAAAACCTCCAAATGCAAATTTCTAATCGATTTATAGTATATAAGATAATTATGTGAGATAAATTTTGTCTCAATTTACACAAATAAACAATTTTAGGCTACCAAACATGATTACAAACAAACACTCTTCAGAGGTTTTCTCCTCAGACAGTGATGGACAGAACATAACCCTATAACATAATAACCTTGTAGGCAGGTCAAGTGCCTGGGGCTTTATTTATTCTCACGGTCAAGATTATATTATGCTTTATTTCGCAATCATCGTATATATCTGTGTATCTGTGTGTGTTGTGTTTTTAAGTTGGAGAAATAATGGGGACCACTACTATCCAGGTATCTGCACTGGAAAACTTGATGGTGATGGATGTGGCTCTCGTGCTCGTGCTTATTAACTTAGCTTCCTTTAACTCCTCCTTCTGTTATCTCATAATAAACTCTTTGAATAATATATACTTGAACGCAGTTTCATTTTTTAGCTAGGCACAAATATATAAATATAGTCCAACACTCCAACTGATATATATATATATATATATATATATATATATATATATATATATATGCTAGTCAATTCACTTTGAAAGCTCAACATCAGACCCATATATTCTGCGAATCCTTACACACACCTCTCATTAGAGAGACAGCGAGTCTTTTGTTTTACTAAACCATATATATGAGCAGAAGGTATAATGCAACTTTTGACTGCTAGAGAAAATGACATTGTTATTGAAAGAGATGGCAGAGAATTGATAATAATTAGTACAACATAGCATGTGATGTAAAGATTATATGCATTAATTTTTGATTCAGTGCGTAGTATTGATTCAATATATATAGCTATTACAGATAAAAGATGAATGATATATATATATAAAGCTGTGGATTATCATGTGTGTGTGTAACCCCCGAATTAACTTCACATGCTATCTTATCTGATCCTCTTCAAACCTAACGTACCATGTAGCTTTAGCTAGCTTTCCTGATCTGATGCCCCATTTTTTGGGTTGGGTTTCTCTCATTATCTCTAATAATATCTAAATCACATCCGTCCAATCAATACAATACTACTTTAACTTTTCTCTCACTTTCTCAGTCAAAGGCCTAGATGAAGTCAATGAGAAAAAATGAGAAATAAGATAAGGAAAAGATCTCCTTCCCCATTTTCCCCATCTCCCATGTGTTACCACTTTGTGTTGCTCGCTAGCTAGCTGGTTGCACTTCATCAAATATTGCACATATAAATATTTATATTCTCACTAATAACCAATGGATGCAATGCCGCATCAGTATGATCCTAATTGATCTAAAACAGTTTTGGGAAAATGACAGAAAAATATTACTTGAACTTTATAATCCTATTGACAATAACAGTAATGAGATTAAATATATATATAACAATAAAGCAACTGACAACTCATTTTATTGGAAAATCATCATCTATTTAGAATTTTAAAATTTAAGTGGTATTTTTTTAGGATTTTCCCAAAAACTTATCTTATGTTGGAGGGGGGGGGGGTGTATATATATATATAAGTTGTTTTTTTAGTGCATATTGATGGATGATTTATAATATGAATATGAAGCGTGAGAGAAGAAAAGTAACATGTTCAAACTTGAAAGTGAAGAAATTGGTAAAGCTAGTGTTTGTATCTGTTGGAAAACAAATAGGTGGGAAGTGACTGAGTGAAGAAGGGGTGAGTGCTTGTACTTAGAGAGACGCACAAAAATGAAAAGATGCAGAGCACCCGGAAAACTAAGTGGCTAATCACAGAATAGTAGGTTCAGGTATCGCTGCAGACGATTATCCTCACTCCTGAATCCATCATGTGTGTGTGTTTAAATTTATACCTGCCAATACTTTGAGCTAAACAAACTCATCTTGATTCACTCAATCTTCCATTATCCATTGAAATCTTCCATTCCTTTCTTTTTCCTCGTCTAAATTCCTTTCCATCTTTGAATCCTTCACTAAATATCTACCAACTAGCTACTTTCTTCTTGGGACCTATCCACATATAAAAACACGCTATAATAATATAAAAATATAATGCTGCTCATCATATTCATATGAAAAAGTAATATGTTAATCCTTGTGCAAATATGTACGTAGATGCCTCAGAATCTTTTTCTGTAACACATTTTCCTCAGCTTTTCATTTCATTGGGTGCTTTCTTTCTTTTCGGGTTTTGCCATATGCATGGCTGCTGACATTTGGCGCACACATAGAGACATGAGACATGATTTAACAGAGATGGGAAACAAGATTAGGTTACAGAGTCCGTGTTGGGGACCCCACACCCGAATCCTTTTTATGATATGGTCCTCTTCATGGGACACCACGTGGCACCATCCTATTCATTTCATCTCATGTCGTGGCCTCATTTAGTTGGTTTACACTCATGAACTTGGTCAATTTTCTCCTAATGAAATGTTGGAAAATTTCACCTAACCTTCACTATGGTGAAATAATTTTCAAAAGCGCTCACCACATTCTGAAACATCAACGTACCCTTGTCATTTAAATTATTAGTCTTGAAAATTATTTTATTTATCTTATAAAGACATACAATTATCTTATAAATA
Organism: Acacia crassicarpa; assembly: GCA_034222035.1. Taxonomy (NCBI): domain Eukaryota; kingdom Viridiplantae; phylum Streptophyta; class Magnoliopsida; order Fabales; family Fabaceae; genus Acacia; species Acacia crassicarpa. The sequence continues at coordinate 62,125,273 of JAWXYG010000002.1, read as the reverse complement.
GGCACATTTGTCTTGTAATACACAATTTTTACATTGTAATGGGTTTTTGGGAGGGTTATTTTTGTCATTCACTCCTCAAATTAATTTCATTTTTTCCCAAATTACTGTAGTGATATTTTATAGTGTTAAGGTGCGTTTAGAAATTATTTATTTACAGTGGGGTTGGATGAAATTTTTCCTGAAATCTTAGTCTTATCTATGATTAACAAAATTTGTTAGGATATCGATGTTAGACCTTGAGTCCTCTATTTTAGTTTAAAGTACCACCTCTGGTCCTAATTATAAGAACTAGTTGACTTTCTTTAGAAATATTAAAGAAGCTAAATAAGTTACTTAATCATTTCATATGTTAAATATTCTTAGAAATTATATATTAGTTTAGGCTAAAATATATATTTAGTCCTTTATGTTTGTCTTTGGTATCATTTTAGTCCCTTAAGTTTGTAAAGTGCACGTTTGATCCTTTAATATTAACACTGTTAGTTTGACTTAACGGAAAATACTGACTCAACAATTTTAAGTGATGACTATGCAATTAAATGTTGACCAAGTAAGTTTATATGTTAGTATATTAATAAATTAATATTTTAAATTCTATTAATTGAAAAATATTTAATTTTCATAGACTGTTTGAGGGTTTTTCATAGTTAGTTTGTGAAGATTAAATATATTTTTTTGGTCGAAGAAGATTAAATATTTTTCAATGAATAGGATTTAAAATATTAATTTATTAAAATACTAACATATAAGTATATTTGATCAGCATTTAGTTACATAGTTATCGATTAAAATTGTTGAGTTAGTATTTTCCGTTAAGTGAGACTAACAGTGTTATAAGTTTGAAGAAAAAAATAAAAAAAATTAAAGTAATTTAATTAGTTTCACTAATCTCTCCAAAAAAGTCAACTAGCTCTTATAATTAAGACAGGAGGGAATACTTTTTTTTTTAATTATTGTGATTGAAGGCAATATATTTCAGAGTATACACCGGGACTTGATATTATAATATTGTGATAATATTATTATCATATTATTAACTAAATGTGGCAAATATTAGTACGCAGTATTCTCCACTAGGGCACCTATATATCTACCAGCATGTGTGTGTGTGTGTGTATATATATATATATATATACCTCTAATCAATCAATGAAAGACAAGCAATTCATTCTCCTTTCAATATTTCAGACTGGTCTGAGATAATTCTTAAGTTAGTTTTTTTAAAACAAAACAATATTCAGAATCATTTAGCAAATTACTCTCTTTCATGTATCCTAAATGTAAGAGCTGATTTAAGAATCTTTTTAATTCATCATAATGCAAGACCTCAATTCGCTTTGTATCTTTTACATTTAATATAATTCTTCTCCATACTATCCCTATATTATAATTATACATATGAGGGGGGGTTTTGTCAAAGTGATAATTTCAACGCAAATGACTAATAGGGGGTATTTTGAGGGAGCTAACACATATCATTTACAAATAACTAATATTTTTAATTAATATCTGCCACCTACATCTCTAACTCGTGTTTAGAATTGGAGGAAGTGTACCAAAATGTGTTGATTGTAATTGACCGGCCGGGGCTTAATTGCTTAAATGCGATACCAAAATTCCACCTAAATGCATGTACTAACGACATGTTGAGATTATAAAACTTCCACTTATTGGGAAGTTCTCGTGTCATTGCCTGAGAGCTCACTGTTATCTTTAAGTTTACTATTATGGTTTGTGGTGGAATCTTGAGACCAAATCATTTAACTTAAAAAGAAGTAACCTTATTCTACCCTACTTTTTTTTTTTGGGTAAAAATTGGGGCTTAATTGCCCATTACTTCACTAAAAAATTAACTAGAATTTAGCCGCCCGCAGTATCTCTGAACAGAAAATCTACCACCTCTACTAGAGGAGAATCTAAAACAGTAAAATCTATCATTACAAATAAAACTATATTTAGCTAATCAATCTTGTAGAATGTGAGAAAAACAAATTTGTAGCTCATTGTTATTGTCACGTAGTCATGCATTCAAAGTTTTGTCATTGGCCCTTCCTTTTATCCAAGCCTCATGAATTATGTGTAAAACTATCGTTGGGTCTCCTTCTACAATGATCTTGTTAAACCCCAAACCTTACGCCAATCTAATTAAGGCCTGCACGAACCTCCAAATCTCAGCAGCTAAAGGTTGATATCGTCCTAACCTCCTACTGAACCTACAAATCCAGCTACCATCACTCCTCCTCAATACCCTTTATTCTACCCTACTTTACTTAAAACAAAATGTTGGTCTGGCATGAAGTAACACCGTGATTGCGACTTTGCATATACTTCGCTAGCTATACCTGTGATAAATAAATAAATAAATAAAGGAAAACGACTAGAACGATACATCTAGCTCTATCATGATTAATTAATCAATATCCTTCTAATAATCAGGCCCACAAACGTTAATGTTGTTTAGTTTTAGTATTCAACACACTTGAATACATCCATATAGGTGTCATGTTTGGTTGGGGATGTCACAGAACTATTGACTGACTTGATCAGTATGATATTAAGATCAGCATAAAATAATTATGAGAGACATGAGACGACAAAAACGAATGATTTTTCCTTTAAAAGAAGTGGGAAAATGATTGCGAAACACAAGGAGGACAAACATGTATATAATCACGTGAATCAATCAGCTCTTAATTAACTCTCTCTATTATGTATCAGTGTATTATTGTATACAGTGCTTCTCTTATTCAAAATAGGATCAATAACGATGCGCACAAATTAAAGCAGAATAACGATCATTTGAATGATAGTAAGTTACGTTATTAATTTAGTTACATAAGCATTAGGACCTACATATCCATCACAATATTAATCAGCCCAAAGATTCATTTATAGTACTTTTGCGCTCATTTTGTAAGAAAGAATACACAGATGGTCTATATATATATTATCTCAGACGCAACCCTAAAAGTAAAACCTAACACAATCACTCTTTAAAAGATACATATCCTGTAATCGAGTCTCTTAAATCATTTTCAGTATATTCTATATAACCTGATAAGGGAAAAAAGCATAGCTAGCTGCGTTTCCTTTATTCTGGTGAATCGATAGGTCTTCCAAAGATGGAAAAAGGAACAGTTTAAAAGAGTAAGTTAAGAAACTAGTAGTACATTGATGCCAAATTAACACAATCACAGTCCAATATATGGAAATGACGTAGTAACTTTATTTTTATATTGACACACTGGGCACAATATATGTAACAATAATATTGGTAGTGATAATGTGTGGGTAAAAGATCGAATTTTGTTGAAACACGTTGTCCAATCAAAGATCGAAAGAGGGGAGAGCGGAATGATGAAGTATGAAGATGAATATGAAAAAGCAGCATCAAGTACAATGATGAGGAGGCATAGATGTGGACGCTAACAATGACGCCAAAGCAACCAGCAATATATTGTACCTCTCTCTCTAGCTAGTATGTCCAAAGAATATCCTAAACAAACCCGGCGGCCAACAGAATCAATGTACGAGTGAGAGCTGTTTGGTTCAAAGAAAAGGACTGCAAAAGAATGGAATAGAAAGGAAAAGAATGAAAAATATTTTATAAGAGAGCTGTTTGGTTTCCATTTTGAAAAGACTATGAGTTGGTAGAAAATTTTTTTTGCTTAATTTAAAGAAAATGAGGTAGAAAGATGAGCTAAAAGACTCTTCTACCTATGAAGTAAAAATATTCTTTATATGTCACGTATCACACCCACTTTTTTATAACACATCAAATAACTTTTGTGTCTTTAGGTTATTTTCATCCCCACTTAGAAATTGGTTCAACACATTTTTAATTATATAACAGAAAATTGGTAGACCCAGAAAAACGTAAAAATGCAGCCAAACGCCGCTGCCACTAAAGACTCTCAACTTTTCATTTCCCTCCCAAAATCTTCTTCCAACTAAACGGGTTCTCAATGAACTCAATATTGTTTTTTTTTCTGTTATGTGTGTGGTTCAAGCCAATACCTGCTTTCTACGTTTCAAAGATAAAACTCAGTTCTTCCCAAGAATTTTATTTCATGGTCTCCATATATACCTGCAGAATAAAACAATTATACTGCAAGAACCAAAGCAGAAGAATTCACCATCAAGCTTGTCAAGAGACAAATATTGTGTTTGGAAAGTAGGAAAAAATATGCATGAGAATAATAAGTACTGGAAGGGCATATTTACACGCACACAAGCCTTGAGCCTGTAATTATCATATAAGGTTAATGTTTAAATTTGCTCCGGAAGTTTTTAGTCATGAACAATGTTGTTCTAGAAGTTTTTTCAGCCTCAATGTCACTTTAAAAGTTTCAAAATGTATTAATGTTGTGTCATACCATTAAAAAACGAACTAATAACTAGTAAAAAATTGACGTTAATGATAAAGAACAATAATACTTTATTTTAACACTTTTGGATAATATTAAACCAAGAAAAACCTTCGGGCAACATTGTTTTTAAAGCAAAATCTTTCGGAATAAATATACACGTTAACCCTATCATATATTTATGAAGTGAGATACTTCAATATTTGACACTACCTCCAATCCTTAATATAAGATCTCGTTTGTAGTACAATGACTTCAACATTAGGCAGTTGCAGTCACACTTTATAGGAATGAGGGTACGACAAGGCATGACCGTCGATTTAAGAAGGAGCAAGTATATATACATGCATATACGTATACACATACATGTATATACCAATACATGGCAAGCAATATATTAATCTACTACTGCTTCAATTTCTCTTTGGCTTTATGCTAGATTACAGACACACACACAGGAACAAAACAAATCGCATTACACGGAGAAGATATGTACTTCTGTTAATTGAAATATATTATCCTTGTCATGTCATGTTAGGATTTGGGGACTACAAGCTGTCTTAGGATCAAGAGTAGTCAAGAAGTAATGAATTAAACAAGCTATCTTTCAGTAGTAGTGCTGATCTGAGTGCATCTAAGTTGAAGATAATCACGTGTACTGATCCCTACATGATCCCACTTAATTATGTAAATGCTTGCTCCAGTCATACCTCGAATCATCGACGTACTGTCGGCATAGTGATGGAAACGTTACATCCTAAGACAAACAAATGTATCGTTTTCAATAATGAATGTTTTTACCAAAGGCACTCATTTCCTAATAACATAAATAGATTCTTTCGATCCTTCAGAGAGGCTCTATAAATGTCAGCTCTGCTTCTGCATCAAGTAATTAACGATAACAGCAACATATATGTATGGGGGACATATAGGTAGCTCATTAGTAATAAAACGCATATTATATATTTTTGTTCTCATGTATTAAAACTAGCTGGTATATCTTAAACTGTATGGCGTTTTAAACTATTTATTTATCAAACTTTTCAATAAAAATTCAGTAAATTGAAAATTTTTCCCAACTTAACGTTATATTATAATTTATATGTATAAACATACCGAGTCAGTAGGCGAATGCTAGAACGGGACCATATCTGACTCAGTTCTTACAAGGCGAAGCAGTTAGCTGAGATAGCCGCCTAGGAGGGGAAAAAAGGAGTGTGTTCCCAAACCTGACAATAGATAGTGCATTTAATTAATTTAGTTCAAGCTCATCTACAACCAATTACCTGAAAGTCAAAATGGTCCCCAACTCTCCCATAATGAGTGATTCGATCCAATGCCACTCTAGGCATACTTTCGGTACACCATAATAGTATTATATACGATATACATAACATTATTATGACATATTTTCTTGGAAAAATTGTATTTAGATTCCTGGACAAAAGAAAATATGACAAAATGGTCTCTTAAAATTTTAAAATTGTATTTAAATTTTGTGAGACATTTTGGCGATAAATTTCAATTGTCAAATGCCCATGAACTTGTCAATGGACACCTATAGACTTGTCAATACAGCGCTCAATAGAGTGGAATTGAAATTTATTATAAAGAAGTTTCACGAGACTTAAATACAATTTAGAGATTTTAAATGACAATTTTATCATATTTTCTCTTATTCAGAACTAAATGCAATTTTCCCTACTTTCTTCTAGAGAAACTAATCATATCAATGACAATATATTTTGAATACAAGTCTAAATAAACAGTTCCACACACACATTAAAAAGGATAAGATTTAAAATAATAAAGAGTTAAGCTACAATTTTAGTTGGAAGTAACCATTCAAAAGTGTTAGGAATGCGGAATTTTTTTAAGAAGCAATTTTGCCATAATCGCTAAAAAATTAAGGCTAAGGGTTAAGAAATTGATATTGATATCAAACAATTTTAATGGCAGGTAGCAAAGTCATTACCTTTTAATTACTTTTAAGACAAAATTGCTTCTCAAAGAAGTTTTGGACACCTAGCTAGCTCGCTCTTAAGTGGTTATTCTAAAGCAAAATTATACTTTAACTCAATAATAAATATAAACAATGATTCATAAATATAATATTTTGAACTTTAAAAGGTGATGGTTGCTGAATTCATATTGAATACCTTTTCTTTAGAACCTAATAATAACGATTTCTCTCGGATATCATGTCAAAAGTAAAAAATCTTCCCAAAACCTCAGCATCTAATTAAGAATAGATATTTGAGCTATACTCATTGCCATTCTCGTAAATCCCACCTCATTGTTGACAATGTGCGTGTTTAAATTAGTAGTAGAAGTTATTTTTTCATTGTACCTACAATCTACAAGATAAATTTATAAGAAGAGTTTTATTTTAATTTATATAAACATACTTTTACAATGCCAACTCAGTCAGACACAATAATTGAGCGTGAAACCTGTCTCAAATCAGTGTCTGAGAACCATTAGTCCCACGGAGAGATTCATATCCTTTAAATCCACCTAAACGTTGAACATGCCTTCTTCCCAAAAAAAAAACTACACCCGTGACAAATTGTTATAAAAGGAGTCACCCCTTTGATCTGTGACTCTGCAACTCCAAAACCAGCCCCTCCTGAAAACCCTCTTCCGTTTGGCCACGCTCTCATTATCCTCTATCCTACTGAGAAAAAATTCAGAGAAAATATGGGGTTCTTACCTTCTGACTGTTTTGAACATAGCAAGTTCTTATTTTTCATATTCTTCATAGTTGTGAACCTGGACTCTTTACCAATCAAAGCTAACCTATGCAGCAATAACTCTGTTGCTACCCCAAGAAATATTCCTGCCCATGATATTCTTTCATCATTGCAAACACTAGCTCTTGATGGTTACTTCAATTTGGAAGACAATGGACATGCAGCCAAAGACTTTGGTAACATATACCATTGTCCTCCTCTGGCAATTCTGCATCCAAAAGCAGTTTCTGATATCTCACGCACAATAAAGCATATTTATGAAATAGATTCTGCTTCAGAGCTAAAGATTGCAGCTAGAGGCCACGGTCACTCTCTTCAAGGTCAGGCACAAGCATATCAAGGCCTAGTTGTGAACATGGAGTCACTAGAGGGACCAGAAATGACTGTTGATGCTGGAGAATTCCCGTACGTGGATGTTTCCGCTGGTATGTTATGGATAAACATCCTGCATGAGACTCTTAAGCATGGATTAGCACCTAAATCTTGGACAGATTATCTTCATCTTACTGTTGGGGGAACCCTATCAAATGCTGGAATAAGCGGACAAGCCTTCAGGCATGGACCCCAGATCGATAACATCTTCCAGCTTGAAGTAGTCACAGGTATTACATTATATTATATAGTATGGTTCTGGCCAAATCTTAGAGCATATCAAATCTCACATGAGGAGGAAAATATTTTAGTAGCTTAATGACAATAATACCATCTTTTAACGTGACAATCACTTTGAACTTTTAGCACTAATCTGGTACGCAAAACATGTTTGTTGTAGGAAAAGGAGAGGTGCTTACCTGCTCAGAGAACCAGAATGCTGACCTTTTTTATGGTGTTCTTGGTGGGCTTGGTCAATTTGGCATCATAACGAGGGCTAGAGTTTCTCTTGAACCAGCACCAACGAAGGTGACTGTACATTCATGTTTCCAGATATTAATACAAGCTCACTCCTAACAAATATCTTACTTGTGACATAAATCCGTGACTTCTGTCAGGTGAAATGGATTAGGGTGTTGTACTCAGAATTCTCAGTATTTGCAATGGATCAAGAGTACTTAATATCACTTGAAAATACATTTGATTATGTTGAAGGGTTCGTGATAAAAAACAGAACGGGCATTCTTAATAACTGGAGATCATCCTTTAATCCCAAAGATCCACTTCAAGCTAGCCAATTCAATTCAGATGGCAGGACCTTCTACTGTCTTGAGGTGGCAAAATACTTCTACATAGACGAAAATGAAGCCATGAATCAGGTTAGGAATTCAGTACTTAGATCTTTTAACATTAGCAAATTGCTATTAACCAGAGAGAGTCTTCACTGAGAATTCGATAGTTAGGTCTCATTTATACTTCTTGAAATGCAGGAAGTTGAGCGGCTGTTATCAGAACTGAGCTATATTCCATCGACACTATTCCAATCAGAAGTTTCTTACGTGGATTTCCTGGACAGAGTACATGTTTCTGAGATGAAGCTAAGAGCCAAGGGCTCGTGGGAAGTTCCGCATCCATGGCTAAATCTTCTGATCCCAAGAAGCAGAATTCACGAGTTTGTACATGAGGTGTTTGAGAAAATTCTTGTTGATACAAGCAACGGTCCCATTCTCGTATACCCCGTAAATCAATCAAGGTACGTATAATTGTCTTGTCAACCATTAATCGGACCAAATAATATTGAGTCTCTTTTTCTCGTGACAGATGGAACAATAGAACATCATTGGTTACACCAGAGGAAGAAGTTTTCTACCTGGTGGCATTTCTTTCTTCCGCGGTACCATTTTCGAAAGGGAAAGACAGTTTAGAATACATTCAAAGCCAAAACGAAAGGATCAAAGAGTTCTGCAAGCGAGCTCAGGTAGGAGCAAAGCAATATCTTGCACATTACAAAACAGGAGAAGAATGGGAAGGGCATTTTGGGAAAAGATGGCAAGTGATAAGAAGAAGAAAATCAGAGTATGACCCATTGGCACTTCTTGGCCCTGGCCACAGAATCTTTCAAAAGCCAATATTTTCCACCTCCGTTTGACTTATGTTTGTGTATTATTAGGCAATTAATTAATTATATGCATTTTCGCCTTTCACTAACTGTGAGCTCGAAGCCACGAACCTCCTTGTATGCATTCATTTCATGGACCTTATTTAAAAGGAGAATTAGGGAGAATGACTAAGGAAATAAAATGTTTATTAGAAAATGAACTGAATAATTATTTAAAAATATAACAATAAATAGAGAAGATAAAGAAAAGAAGTTGAGCGTGAGTGTTTGGGTAAAACTTAAAATGCAGTTTCAAAAGCTATTTTTTCACAAATCGAAACAAAACTCCTCTTAAATATTTACTTCTACATAAAGATTCCTATTTTCGTTTTCTTTCTTTTCTTTTAGCGCCTAATATTTCACAACTTCTCAATCCATTTAGGCACGGAAATACAACCTACGCTATTGTATTCCTAAATGACTTTTAGTTAAGATGGAACAACTCTTACCTGTAGTTTATTTAAACCCTCAGTAATTCCATTTTCACTCCTTTTTTTTTTTTTCCTGGTTTCGTTGGATACAAGTAAACAGTACAAGCATCTTTCAACTCGTTTTCCCTCCTTGTCCCCCGACTCAAGGATCTTGTCAACTTTTTTCTGGTTTGAGCTAGCATGTGCTCCACAGTATTTATCCTCATTTGTCATCTTATTAACTCAAAAATATGAATATGGGCGACCGTTACATTTTGCCTAATTAAACACAATAAGCAAAATCCAAATGACAAAGTGATTCCAATGTTATGATTTTTGCAGTGGCTGGCTTCAAATTCAATGTATCGCCACCTCGTTTCGCTTTTTCAGAGGTGTTCACTGGAATGGGATTTTAAAAGCTGGATCTACACTTATTCCCTTTTAAATTTGATAAAAATATTCCTTTTTCATGTTATGGGAAGCAATATGTTATACCTTTAATATCTTCATTGTTCGGCAAAAATCCCTTTTTAATCTGGAGACTGAGACAACCAATATTTTTTCATAGTCGGACGCTTGAGTTTTATACTAGTTCATAAAAACGAGTTTTTACCTGAAGACGGAAGGAAAATGAAAAATCGTAAAACATAAAATCGCAACATAGTAAAATCGTAAAAATTTAAAATCATTTGAAAAATTAGTAAAATCGTTTTAATAAAAAAAATCGTGAAAACATAAAATCGCAGTGATAAAACGAGTTTTTAAGAACCATGCATGCTTGTATCTAAGATCCATTCCCCAAGTCTCCTCCAAACTGACGATTGATCCTCACTTGAGTTAAAACTACTCTGTAGTGGCTAGTAAATTTGTGACAAAAACCATAGCTTGCCTCTCTTTTTTAGCCATAATAGTCACATGCTTGCCTACCATAAAAATTTGTAAAATAAATATCTGATGTTGAGCCATACAAAATTATCGTTACAAGAAATAAAAATTAACATGATTCCCTTCCGGGAGGTCAAAAATAAGTCAACTAATACTAAATGAGCTTAGTTGCTTGGAACAGAGGTGAATGCAAAGGTAAAAACAAATGTGAATTCTCTACTACAGTTTTGACTCCTGCTCTTGACAACGGGAGATGCCTTTAGCCATATGCTCGAGGCACTAAAGCCCCTCAATTTGAGCGCAATTATAAATGAAAAACAAAATCGAGGTATCCAAGAAAAAAACATAAGCAAATAATCTCCACACAGCTCGTGAGCCATACTCATCGAGCCACCTGTCCTTGTGCATGCTCCAAAAGTTGGGTGAATAACTTGTAAGTACGCCCTGACATTGCCTTTGCATGGTCAATAAGTTGCTCATGTCTGTAGCAGTGAATTTCCAATAAATAAGGATCAAGCGTGACAAAATAAGATTACGGTTGGTATGTTGGTAAAAGTAGGCTAGGCAATATGGAAAAGTCACAACGAGAACCACAAAAGGCAATATCAATCAATTCAGTACTTGACATTTGATTACTTACATATTAGGATGATTGGGTTCCATAATAACAGTTCCAGTTTCGGTGTCAATTTTGGCATCAAGCTTTGAGCTACGAATGAGATTCACAATCCATCTCTCAGCCTCCTCATAATTCAAATTTAACTTCTCAGCAAGAACTCTGTCAGAAACATCAGCAATTGGTGAAACTGATCTTAAAATTCATGTAGGATGATTGATTAGTTATGAAGGCCAATAAATTATCTGTTTTTCTTTTTGTGTGTGTGTGTGTGTTTTTTTTTTTTGGGGGGGGGGGGGGGGGGGGGACAAAAGGGGGCACACAACTCTGGAACTGTTTCCTTCCATAAATGATTGAAAGTAAGTCCATTTGAGAAGTAAAATTGAAGGAATTACAGAATCGGTTATCAGAAAGCAGGTTCATACCCCATGTGAATCCTTATGTGTATTCTGCAGTATGTCTCAAAGATAAATAGCCTGGCATTTTCAAGGAACTCATCCCTCAATGGTACAGTAGAAAAGTTGGCATCTTCAACTTGTTTACCAAGGAAGGGATCATTGAGTATTAACTGCCATCATTGCAAGTGGTAAGCATGAGATAAGCTCCTTAAGTAATAATGTAGGTATATAAAGACAAATCATGAGCAAGAAAGATGTGAAATGCCTAGCACTTAAAACGGTATCCATGATGTTCTCAGAGGGTTATATTGGATAGTCAGAGGAAAGGTCACTTACTTCTTCACACTCCCTCATCTTCTTTTGTGCCCCATCAAAGTCATAGTTGACATAAACACAAGCCAAAAATTCAGTGATGGGATCTTTATACGAATGCTGCTCTTGCTGAATAACTTTAATGAAATCTTTGAATTGAGGCCTCCTGCGCTTGTTGACAATGAACGCTGTGGCCAAGTATCGTAAAAGGTGTGGAGCGCTAGTTTGAATAGCATTCAAATACCTGGTAAAAAGGTACCATTTAAGATGTCAGAATGTAAACATTGCAAACACTATGCAACAAAGGAAGAAAGTATCTATTTTAATTGGCAATGAAAATGAGATGTGTGAAATGTCTATGAACAAATGAAGACAGAGAAGAAAGCAGGTTCAGTCCAGAAGGTATACTTGTCCTGATTAAACAGATCAATAATCTGCGTTCTTCCATTTTCATTGTTGAAAAAGATGAAGAGACTCCAATGCATTAACCATATTCTGCTTTGCACCTGATTTGCAGGTGATGCAAAACTCTGCAATGAGGTCAACAAAGATAAGGCTTTGTCTACTAAGATAGCTTCAATAAATAAAAAAAATTCCTGATGCCACTATTCAAACATCTAACAAACCTTTGAATCGATTATTTCCTTCAAACGGTTCAGCTCTTCAAGAGCAATGTCCCAGTTTTGCATCAATATCTCAGCTGCGAGCTTCCCCCATAAAGCACTCAGACTCCTTTCACTATTTGTGCATAAAGCCCTGTACTGATAGAGATAGTCAGCAGCACCAGAGTAGTTTCCACACTCAAACTGAAATTTGGCATATTGATACAATGCCTCTATTTGCTCAGGACCAATCTGTTAAAAAGAAATCATTTGAAGAGTCAGAACTCGATCAAACAATTTAATCAATCAACATCAAAAGTCGGAGACGGCAAAATAAGCAGCAATAATGTCAAAGTACATTATCAAGGCCTATTATATTGGATTCTCAGTTGAAATTGGGAGTATACTGAATCAGACATGTAAGCATGCCATGACAACCTCGGGAAAAATAATCAGTTCAATATCGCCTAGGTAAGCATGTGCAATTGATCACCGAAGCAAAATCTGACAGGCTTTTAGGGAAATATGCTCTGCTATGTATTGATCGATATACCATTCATTTAGATCCTAAACTAGAGTCATGTGACAAGCTTCTATAAAAGCATGGCACCAGTCATTATACAGAACACATTCCGAATGAGCGTGTATTTGGCCATCCTACTGCCAATATTTGCAAAATTCCTTAAACTCGATCCGCAAACACCAAAACTACATCTTATGAACCCACTAACGATTCCATAATTTGGTAAGCAATCCGCCAAAGAACACAACAATTTAAAAATACGGGAGGGTTGAGGTGGGGAGATTCTTTAAATAGAGATCAAATGTTCGGGACCGAATTAATTTCCTGGGCTGGCAATATTAAGTCTAGCAGTACAATAAAAACTCGATCCCCAAGATCATAAATAAACGTTAGTTCATAAACCTGGTATCTCTCGCTGAGCATCTGAAGATTATACTGCTTGTCGGCCTTCAAATCCTGGACGGCGTTAGCGTTCTGCAAAAAGGAAACAAGCGGTGCGGCGGCCTCCTCCTGTGCCTTAAGCCTGGCCACCACCTCTGCCCTCATATCCACCATCTCTGACCAAAAATACCGAATTTACATTCAGAGTATAGCGAAAATCAAAACAAACACCAAATCACAAAGAAAAGTAAGTACCTTGGGGAACATCCTCGGTGTGGTAGAGGCTCTTGTGGATGTCCATGGCATAGTCGACCATGTTGGTCTTGTTAAGGAGCTCAATCTTGGCCTTGAGAATATGCTCATCCTCGTAGATCTGGCGTTCCTGAAGGAACTCGAGAAGAGGAAAAACGAGATGCCTGTCCAAGTTCGGCACGATCCGAGGGGTCAGATCATAGTTCGCCATCAACAGCCAGAGTGCTCTACCCGTAAGTCCTAAACCCTAGACGCAGAGACACGGTGACAAGAGTATGCAACAGCAACCTTGCTCTATTTAACGATCCGTAACAGTGCTCTGTAAATATTAAGGAAGGTTACCATTAAATATCAAAGCTATTATTTGACCCAAAAAAAAAAAGATATCAGAGCTATTATTTCTTAATTTATAAATTTTTATTGAGTCTTTATTATAAAACACTAATTAATAATTATATTTATTTTTTTATAAGGTACTTTTTTAAATCTTAGTTATAGGAATAATTTTGTAGTATAAATTACACTATAAAAGTATTCTCATAATTAGGATCGAAGGTAGTACTTACTTATTTCTAAAGCACATTAATTTTTTTCATATTTGTCCATAAGTGATAAAGATAATAGTTGGGAATAATAATTAATACAATATTATAATTTAGTACAATTAGTAAATGTAATATCAGAAATTATTTAGATTGTAAGACAACTTTATTAACTTTAACTATTTTTATTGGTTGGTGAGAATTATTAGTTGATGATGCCTCAGACCCGATGAAGTATAAAAAACTGTTATATAATAAAATAAATGCAGATATATCCAGAATTTTATATTAATTTGTATTGTTTGATTTAAATTATATTGAAATTGAAAATAATAAGAAAGATATATCTTAATTCTATGTAAAATCAAATTTAATTTAGGCTAAAGCATATTTTTAATCTTTTATATTTGTCTTTGGTATTATTTTAGTTCCTTAAGTTTATAAGGTACATATTTAATCTCTTAATGTTAAACCCGACTTAACAGAAAAACTGATTCAACAATTTTAGATGATGAAAATTAAATACTATTATATATTAGTATTTTAATAAATTAATATTTTAAATCTTATTAATTAAAAAATATTTAATCTTCATAACGGTCTCTATTGATTAAATATTTATCCTTTAATATAATTGATGGGTTTTATCGTGTCCGATTGAAAATAAATATGATTACTCTTTTACCAAATGTGTCCCTAAGTTTCTAGTCCAGTTATAAGCGTGAAACATAGCATTGATATGACATTAATGAATTTCAATCCCCTTAATTGTGATTTTAATTCATAATTCGTAACAAGTTAGTATATTATACTTTAACCCAATTGAGCATGGTTGGAATTGCCAACCAAGGTACTGGCGCAAAAAATAATAATATTTTTTTATTTTAAAAAAAAAAATTGCCCTCCAAGGTCAAATCTGAAGGCTATGCTTTAAAAATATTGTGATTTAATAATTAAGGAATTCTATTTATTTTTTTTAAAAAAATATTATCTAAATTTTCTCCAAATATCATTAAATCACTTTTTTCTCTCTGACTTTTGAATCGCAATTTAATGATTAACGTCAAGCAGCTGCAATTGAGAATAACCATTCGATCTCCATGTATGTGTGTATGTGTATATATATATATATATTTGATGGAAAAAATTTAGGAAAGGAGTTGGGTCATCTATGATCTAAGGGTAAGGCAAAATCTCTATTTTTCTTAGGTGATACCGATGTTAAACAGGGTAAGTTGTCTATTACCCTTATGTATTAACCTAAACAACTAGGAGTTAGGATACCTCCCCATCGTCTTGATCAACTCTAAGATCAAACACCCTTCCTTTAATAAGAGTGTCTGAACCCTTGGTGTTAAGTCAAATATTAATGGGCTCTAATTTTCCACGTGAAGCCTCTCTTTCACATTTATATGATAAAGCCCATATGGATGACCTGAAGCCCATGTGCTGGACCCAAACATTTAACCGATACCATTAGCGATCGCAACTACAGGCCCAACGTCTCTGACGAGCGCCAAGTCATCGCCTGCATGTTGTGAAGCACCGTAAACCCATGACCATGTGCATGAAGTCCAGCCAAAAATTTTCTTTTATTTTTTTTTTTCCCACTTAGAAAGATACACTAAACTCTTTGCCTATTTTAAAAAAAATTTAAAGCAATGTAGACATTAATTCTCTGTTTGTGGCTATTTAGATTTCAAACGAGTTAATATAGTATTAAATCCTTATCTTGCTTCTGAGCAAAAAAAAAAAAAAAATCCTTATCTTGCTTCACTTTCTATTGAACAATAAACACGTGAACTCTATAAAACTGTACTGAGGATCCAAGGGAGACGACAACAACAAACTTGATCCAACTATATGGAGTTAGCTATCTATAAATAATTATTTAGATAGACAGTTGATTAAAAGATCCTGTTTAGTAATCTTATTGGGTATTCTCTATGATCTTTTTGTCTCTTTTCGTACAAATCCATTGATCTATCCTCTCCAACGGCGTATCTAATGGTATTCTCTATATACGGGTCAATATCTAGCCGTGAACGATTAATGAAAATATTAAACTTTGTTGAAGATGTATGATATGCATGCATTTTTTGGTCATGTGATGTGCATGTATTGTACACATATATTAAGTGACATCTTTTGAGAAATGGTATAGATAGACGTTATTGAGGGACCACATGTTTGGATGAGTTAGCTATTTATAGATGCTAGAGTAATGGCGTCCTTAATTAAGGGCACCATATATACCAACACTTGGATTTTTCTCAGAATGAAAACAGACACATGCATGCAACAGTAAAATGCATGCGTGTCTATAAAACAGGAGGAAAGTACTCTAGAGCGAAATGCGGAATATATATATACATGCTCCATTATATTAATTTCTTTCTCTCAGTTTTATTGGATTAATATATATAATTCTCACACATATATATAGTAGCTACAGCCTACAGGCCATTCACTAGCATTGCGCGGACCTAAGTGTTGGGTTGCCCCCCTTCAATTTGAGTATTTTTAATATATATATATATATAAAATTAATACATGTTTAAATGATTGCTCACCCTTAAATTAAATGTCCACCTTTAATACATTAAAATTGCACTTTGTAATCAGATGGAGATGAATGGTTGAATGATTGTTTAATACATTATATTGAAAAAGATGTATTTGATAGCATTGATATAAGACAATTATGATAGAATTCCAAAAAATAAAGCCTAGAAGAATGACATTATAATTATTTTATTGTAATATACTTTTATTATTAAAATATATGTATTTGAACTTATTGAGTGCCTACCCTTCGTTGTAATTTATGTAGCTGCATTTATTTCTAATAGTACTTAGCCTTGCGTTTCTAAATGACAGGTTTGTAAAATAATTGTCTCCCTTATTACATCATCAGTATTCACTTGATTTCATAAATATTTTTTTGATATATTTTTTCTTGTTTATATTCTTTTTTAATACATTTAAAACTTTCCTTTTAAAAAAAAAAAATCGGGGGCCGAACCCCTGAATATTCCGGCCAATTGTGCCCCTTTTGTAATTTTCCGGGTCCGCCCCTGTTCACTAGCCCCACTATTTTTCCCCCATATAAGATTGGGTTGTGGGAGAGAAAGGGAATTGAAGAGAGAAGGGCCGAACTGTAATATTCAAAATATCTATGTCATTTTCTATAATTTTCTCCAATTCTTTACTGTCAGTTGGGATGAAATTTAGTTGAATCGTCGTCCATGTCAACCTTAAAAATACAAAAAAGTCAAATTAATGGTCAATAAGTATTTTTATTTTGTTTTTATAACCACATAATCACTTTTACACATTAAAAAAAACATTTTATGTTGGGTACACTTTTACGAAAACCATGTGTAATTTTGCACCAAAAAAAAAAGAAGAAAGATATAAGCACACATTTGTATGGCCTTTTTTCCTAAATTACCCCTTATTAGATAACTAATTACCGAAATGTCTCTATTTCCAAACTATTTCTCAATCTGCCATTGTTTAGTCGACTAACTCCAAGTTTAGTCGACTAAAACACTGGGGCGTTAAATTTTTTTGACTTTCCCCGTGATTTAGTCGACTAAGTACTGTGACTTAGTCGACTAAATCGCGACAAAGGGGTTTTTTAAACTCTTATCACGTTAAACATCACAGATTTCCACTTTTATTCTGTCATATTAATTAAAATATTAACAATATTATAGGAGAGATTATAGGAGATTATAAATTATCAAATAAATTATTATCTCCATTGATAAATTCCCCTTTCATTCTAATTAATTGAATTAGAGTTTTTCAAATATATGACATCCTACAATGAACTATTGGTGGGCATTCCCCTATGTCTAGGGTTCGAACCCTACCCCCTATCTCTAATATGTGTATAAAAAAATTAAAAAGTATTGGTGGACTTTTTTTTTGGTATTCATACGGGGCCAAGCCCAATCAAAACACTGTTACTGCAACTTTACAAGCCGTGGGTAAGAAATACCTACCACATCCCTATTCAGCCAACTAATGATACCCACAGGTGGATCAGTAAAAACTACATGTACATCTTGCTGTGTAAAGCTCAGATTCGCTAATACATCAGCACAATTGTTGCTTTCTCTATAGATATGACTCACTATCATTCTAGAAAATTTCTTTACAATTTGACAGATGTCAGTCAATAAGCTAGACACCTCTTGGTCATCATCCTGCACTTTGTTAATCAGTGATACTGCCGTGACCGAGTCACATTCCACCACCACTTGCTAGATCTGAAGATCTCGTGCTAGCTCAAGCCCAGTAAGTACTCCCCACAGTTCTGCTATGACAGCAGAACAAGCTCCTAGCTTCCGAGAGAAACCACCCAACCAGTTACCATCACTTCCTCTAAGCACTCCTCCACATCCTGCCTGCCGTGTCTCCCCTCTAGAAGCATCGTCTACATTGAGTTTCACCCACCCATCCCTTGGAGGCATCCATTTGATATGCTGTTCTACTTCAGTCCCTATAATCCTTCCAAAATCCACTCTAGCCGAACTAATCTCACCAACATACCATTTCACAACAGACCCCAAACTCCTTGGCATCACAAAACCCTCCTCAAAAAGTACATGGTTTCGCCACTGCCAAAGCAGCCAGCAGGCCACCCCAAACAAGACATCCCACTCTTGTCCTTTCCTGTGCAAGTTCCACATAAACCAGTCCTTTCCTTCTAGAGCCATGAACTCTTTCTCAATCCTACCATTAGGTAACTCATGCCATAAATCCAAAGCCGTTCCACAGTCTCTCAACACATGCATGACTGTATCTACCTGTTCCACACATTTGCAGCATTTTGGATCTCCACCCAAAAGTCTGCTCTTTCTTTCATTCGTTAAGATTCGCCCCTGCATTGCCATCCATAAAAAAACTTGCATCCTCCTTGGCCCCTTCCACTTCCATACCCTACTCCACTGCACATCCCCCCTATCTTGCTGATCTCTCAACATGATATACATGTCGGCTGTTACATATCTACTATCTAGACTTGATCCCCATTTTATGGAATCCTCTCCTCTATGCGCACTAGGAGGAGGTATTGCCAATATACAGTTCCTTGCTTCTTCATTTACCATCATACTAATGCGTTCCATATCCTATTGACCCCTTTCATTGACCATTTCCTTTATTCTCATATTTTCCTCCTCTCCAGTTAATTGCCTAGCACATATCTCAGCCAGGCTTTTCCCCTTGTCTAGCCAATTGTCAGTCCAGGATCTGACCCTTTCTCCATTCCTTACACTCCACCCCACATTCCTTACCACTTTTGGCCATAGTTTAACAATATTTCTCCATAACTCTGAATCTGATTTTTTACTGCTTGCTTCCTTCAGCAAGTTGCTGTTTCTGCTATACTTGCCACACAGAACTTTAGAGCAAAGATTAGTCGGCTTAGATATAATAAATTAGTATCTCCATTGTACTGCATCCATAACGCTTACAACTGTACAGAAAGAAAGTTACTGGCTTCACGCCGGTTTGTTATTTGCTCTTTCCAAGTATGTGTTCAATTTAATAATAATTGGAATATTGGTGAGCATTGATTAAAAATTCAATTATGTGATTATTGTTTTCAATATTGGATGTGCCGATTTCTCAGTATTGATGTGCCCATAGAAATCAATATTTTATTTAATTATTGATTACTTCCCCGATGAATTTATTTTCATTGAAGTTTTGAATATCTTTAGTTAATGAATATACTAGATTTGATTGATATGGTAGTTAATAATTTTCCTAGTATATCTCCTTATTTTATTTTATTGAGGATTTGATGAATATTAAATTAATAAAGGGAAGATAATGTATATCTTATGTGCTTAAATTCATCAAGAGATTTTATTGGTTTTATATTTAAAAAGGATAGTATAGAGTCTTAAATTGTAGGATGTCATATATTTTAAAAATTTTAATTTAATTAATTAGAATGAAGGGGGCATTTATCGATGGAGATACAAATTTATTTGATAATTTATAATCTCCTATAATGTCTCCTATAATATTGTTAATATTTTAATTAATATGGCTGAATAAAAGTGGAAATGTGTGGTGTTTAACGTGATAAGACTTTAAAAAAAATCCCTCTGTCGCAACTTAGTCGACTAAATCGGGAAAAGTCAAAAAATTCAACTTCTCGTGTTTTAGTCGACTAAACGGAGACAGATTGGAAAATAGTTTGGAAACAAAGACATTTAGGTAATTAGTTATTTAATAAGGAGTAATTTAGAAAAAAAAGCCCATTTGTATGGGAGTTTTTGGGGTTAATCACACTCACACATGCTTCCTGAATTTCACTACAAAGGAAAGAATAATTCACCAACAGCATTGTGATGTAGTTAAGGACACGTATAAAAACCATAGAATAATTCACCAACAGCATTGTGATGTAGTTAAGGACACGTATAAAAACCATAAAATATGCCTAGCTTCTTCCTTCATATCAAAGTATAATTTTTTATAAAATAACACTGCAGGTGTCACACCAAGAAATTAAAGGCACGAAACGTACCTGTAAAAGAGACACTCATATTCTGTTTTCCCTGTTAATGCCGTGACGAATAATTTATTTTGTAACACCTAATATTATCTTCCTTCCTTTGTCAAAAAGCACAAAATCTTCGTCCTTATCCCGGATTTATTTATTTATTTTCTTGGGAAGAGGGGAATGACAAACGCTTAATAAATAAAACCAGGCACCGTTTTAAATTTTAGGACTTAGGTCATCATGCCACGTTGGGCTACGACTCTTGTGTGTACATCGTGGCTAGTCATGCCACGTTTGGCTACGACTCTTGTGTGTACATGGTGACTAGGCATGCCACGTTAGGCTACGACTCTTAGGTGTACATCGTGACTAATAACTGACGTAATCTATTATTTTCTGAATAATAATTGAACCAAGAGTTAGAGACAAATTAATGCTGGCTTACGTTTTGAATTATTATTTATTGTGAGTACGTAACTACCTACTGTAATCCATTTGCACCTGTTGACGCATTTTCTATTGAATCTCTATAACAGGTAGAATACTTTATTATTTAATTATCTGTCCCAGATTCTTTTCTTTGACGAATTTTATGTTGTTGACACGAAGTTCATGTAAAATTATATTACGTTCTTTCTCTGATATAAGATCCAATTTCTAGTTTAATTTGAACTAAAAACTATATCCAAGAGCTGGACGTACCATGTAGCAGCAATAAAGCTGATTATAAAACATAGAAAACACGAACACCAGATACTAAAAACTTCTATAAAAATAATAATAATATTTCCTCACCCTATAGAATTTTGTAAAAATAATCAGGAAAATCTTTTTAGGGTCTAAGGGAGAAAAAAAAAAGTCATAAAAAATTCTAATATCACAAAGATCTAATTTGATAATTTATTTTATAGGAAACTAATAACTTCATCTGTGGATTTTAACAACTTATTGAGATTTTTTTGCCATTTTAACTTTCTCTTTGATGGAAAATCTTTTTAGGGTCTAATGGAGAAAAAAAAGTCATAAAAAATTCGAATATCACAAAGATCTAATTGATAATTTCTTTTATAGCAGGAAACTAACAATTTCATCTGTGGATTTTAACAACTTATTGAGATTTTTTTTGCCATTTTAACTTTCTCTTTGATGGAAAATCTTTTTAGGGTCTAAGGGAGAAAAAAAAAAGTCATAAAAAAATTCTATTATCACAAAGATCTAATTAATAATTTCTTTTATATAAGAAACTAATAACTTTATCTGTGGATTTTAACCATTTATTGAGATATTTTTGCCATTTTAACATTCTCTTTGATTTTTTTTATAGGAGATGTTTTCCAAAGAATCAGTGTTGACGTGGCATTTTGTTGATAAGAGATGTCCTCAAAAGAATCAGCGTTGACGTGGCATATATTGTTCTTAGAAAGTTGAAACTACTAGCAAATAGCATGAAAATATTGAGAAAATGGAGGGAAAAAATTATTTTTGTAGCCCCTAGAAATTAAAGGAAAGAGGAAATATAGTTACATTTGTTAATTTTACTAAATAGTGGTACGCAGATTCGGGTACCTAACCCCTATAAAAACACGCACGCACCATGCGCACAATATCTTTTCCTCTTCACATTTATCGCGTAGTTAGTAACAAAAAGCATGACCTCTCTTTCTCTCTCAAAGTCCCTCTCCTTTCTCCTCCTTCTCATTCTCTGTTCTTCTCCTGTTCTACACGCAGATGATCCCAAGGAAGAAGTTGGTATGATCTCCCCTCACTACATTCTCTGTTTTTTATGTGTATATGAAATTTAGATTCAAAATAATCGCATTCACGTTATGCGGATTCAGGTCGATCTTCTCACAGAGCTTCGACTTGTGTTTTTATTTTCCTGTTGTAGACAGCCAAAAATTCGATCGCATGACGTAGTTAACATAATTTGATCGTACTGGTTACTTTTTCTTGAATGCTTAAAGACGAGGCAATTATTATTATGCCCGGACAATGGAGATGAATGCCTTTGTCGTGAAATTTTGTGCTGGTTCCTTTTTGGTTTGTTTTATTTTTGTGAACGGAATGGAATTTTATTTGATTTTGGTGTTTTGACAGACGACGAACACCAATTCACGTACGAAGAGAAATCTGGGAAAGGACCAAAACGCTGGGGGAAGCTGAAGGCAGAATGGAAAGTCTGTAACACCGGGAAATTGCAATCTCCCATTGATCTTCTACACGAAAGGGTCCAAGTTCTTCCAGACTTGGGCAAACTTAAGAGAGATTACAAACCAGCTCCTGCTATACTCAAGAGCAGGGGCCACGACATCATGGTAAGCCGCATTTTCATTTCATTCATGCGTGATTATTCCAGCGAGAATAACTCTTGCACAGTTTCAGAATTTTTTTTGAATAGAATTATGAGTATGTTTGTGTTGTTGTGTACTTGTGTTGTTTGGCAGGTCCATTGGAAGGGATATGCAGGGCAGATCAACATAAACGGGACTTATTACAAACTATTACAGTGCCATTGGCATTCACCCTCGGAGCACACGATCAATGAGAAAAGGTCAGTTTGGGCCACAAGATCCATAAGTCGTCAGGGTTCTTAATTATGTGGCTCTGTTGAATTTGATTGATTTGCAGGTTCGACCTGGAGCTCCATGTAGTTCATCAAGCCCATGATGGAAGGGTGGCTGTTATTGGAATTTTATATAAACTTGGCCGCCCAGATCCCTTGCTTTCAAAGGTTTTGACATGTTTATTGTTTCTGTATCTACCCCAAAATTTAACAGCCCCATAAAATCTAACATGTGTAGACACAAAGATGATGATTCTTTTGTCAAGTCAACAGATTACGTGTGGCCGTGAATGAGTAGTTAATTTGCGATTCGTTTTTTCTTTTTCTTTTGCAGCTGCTTCCCCTCATAAAGTCACTCGGTGAAGAAGAAAGGGATTTGGGAATCTTAAACCCAGGAGACATTAAATTTGGAAGCAGAAAGTATTATAGATACATTGGCTCTCTTACGATTCCACCTTGCACTGAAGGTGTCACCTGGACTGTAGTGAAGAAGGTTCGTTACTTTCACACCATCCGATGGTTTTAACTTTTAACCTTTTAATTACAATCCATTCCGTTGTTGTATATTTATACATGGTCTTCGTTCATTATAGGTGAGGACAGCCTCAAGGGAGCAGGTCAGAGCATTAAGAGATGCTGTTAATGATGTAAGCAATCAAGCACTTTTCTCTATTTTTATTTTTTGTTTTTATTTTCCTATTTATAGGTGACCATTTTGTTCGATTCAGTTTTCAGTAAAAACCAATATAATTGAAAAATCGAATACAGCTAATTTTTGAATTCCTTTCGTTTCGCTAGACCCAACTCAATTTCTTCTCTATTTTTTTTATTATTGTTAAAAGAATTCTTTTTACTAAATTTGAAGATTAAGCATATTGGGAATTAAAAAAAAGCTTATTCGGATGCTGAGGGATTAAAAAATGCAATGCTGCCGAAAATTCTGGTAATTTATAATTGTTTTTTTAAATTTTGGTTGTGGAACAGGGATTCGAGGAAAATTCAAGGCCTACGCAGGGTCTAGACGGAAGACCAATCTGGCTGTACACTAAGCGACCGTAAAAATACAAGTAGAGAGGGAGAAGTGGACTTCTTGTGTGGCCGTTGCCGTTGTGCAGATCAAGCGTACATGTATTGTTTGGATGGAATAATTTTTAAAAATAGCTTTCATTAATTTACCGAATTTGGGGAAAAATTGGCATCATGAGATTGATTTATTTAATGAGTATTTTGTCCTTTTCCACGTCTCACTTTTTTTTTTTTTTTAGTAAATGGTGAAAACTAATCCAAACACATACTTAGATTGCTCTAGAGAAGGTAAATTGTACCAAACAAAGTAGTGTTAAGATAATATCACTATCTCAGAACTCATTTATTTACAACATTTAAACACAAGGAAAGTAGGGATACGCAGTTTCAAAAGCCAGGAACTAGTAATCAGAAAGGCAAAACCAACACTTTCTAAGCGACGAGGAATGGCAGAACAGTGAGCATAAACGACTCATAGGTGAAGGTTGCAGAACCAGAGTAATTGGTATCCTTCTCCTTGAATTTTTCGGTTAGTCCCTGCAACTCACATAATTCAAAGTAAGACCATTTTTAACTCTCCATCAGTATCAAAATATACAATATTTTCAGAAGCCGACGACCATTAATTGGCAGGTTGTGCATCATTCCTTAACAAGAAGATGAATATAGAAACAAACTTGAGCAGAAAATATTAAACATTAGATAACTAATAAACCATTCAAGATGAATGTATTTAAAAAAAAAAAAGGAGCTTTTGCAAGAAATATGACAAGCTTAAAGTTAAGCGTGATCTTGGAGCTAACCTTAACTGTAAGACAGCACCTGCATTAGCAAACAGGGGAAACGGGAAAAAAAAAAAATCAGTCCAAAAGGGTATCGTACATACAAATTTAAATGGTATATGTAGCAAAATCATGCTCAAAGAAAAGGACAAGTAGCAAAACCGTACTCAATGAAATTGTCATATTCAATAGCCCTGCTTTTTCCACCAGTTTTGTCAAACTTGGAGACAAGCAAATCCAACACCGTGGGTGAAACAGCGAACCCCATGCTCAGGAGCGCCTCCCTCAACTCAGATGAATCAATTTTACCACTCCTGTCCCTATCAAATCTCTCAAAAATGGACTGAAATGACCAAGAATTCAAAATGTGAGTAAGATAAACATAGAAAATTTTGATTTGAGATTGACAGAGAAGAAAGTACCCTCCAGTTCTGAAGATTGTAATACAAAGAAGTGAATTCCTTCGGCCCTGCATTAAAATGACCAGAAAAGAAAGAAAATGTAAGACTGAGTCTCGAATTCATGACGTGCATGCAAAACAGGGGCTAAGGCCATGTGCTAGTCAGCTCACTCCATTTTCAGGGTCGGGTTTTAGCTAAGTCAGTTTGTTTTAGTTTGGTACAAAGCCAAGCATGTTTTCACATCCTTATAAATAATTATCAAGTGTAAGTATTCAACAGCTGGTCCGCTGCCAATATTTATTTTCTCAAGGAGACAATATGAACTGAGCCCCTAAGCCGAAATCCACATTAATTTTTGACCATAGCCCACTTCACAGTTGACAGCCAGGTTTGACTCAACTTATATCGGAACAATCATGACCATTATTCAATTAAAATATCTAAAAACGATAATCAAGTGATAAAATAGCATATTAATAAGGAAAAATCTACGAAGGGGCTGTCAAGCCAAACATATGCCTTAACTCTTAAGTTTTAAGCCCAACGCCTGGATTCTATTCCACCCATAATAATGGGGCCCACATCTATATACTGAAACGCTACTCACATGGTAAAGGAACGCTCAACGCCACGAAGTTTGACTCCAGAGCGTCCAGCACCACAAAGTTACGTTTTTGGAGCGCTCAGTGCCATGGCCGTTAGTTGACCGTTAACACTAACGTAGACTGACACGTTGACGTGGCACTGACAGGGAATAAAAAATTCAAAAAATTAGGGGAAAAAAATAAAATAATTAGGAAAAAAATTATTAAAAAAATAATTACAAAAAAAAATTAAAAACAAATTAGAAAACAAATTTAAAAAATGAGGAAAAAATTAAAATAATTACAAAAAAATTAAAATAATTACAAAAAAAATCAAAAAGTTAGGAAGAAATTCAAAAAATTAGGAAAAAAATCAAAAAATGAGGAAAAAATTCAAATAGTTACGAAAAGATTTCAAATAATTACGACAAAATTTCAAATAATTAGAATTTTAAAAAAAAAATTAGAAAAAAAATCAAAAAATTAGGAAAATGCCCTCATATAAATTTTGTACCTCAACTACCTTATTAAATTTCACATAATCCCTCATTTATATCAATAGGCATCTTTTAGGAAGAAACTGACCAAAATTAGAATATTGTATTATAATTAGGACCAAAACAAATTCTTAAATGTTGTCTTATAATTAGGACCGGAGGGAGTATATAATAAATTGTCATTTCCCCAAATGAAAGAAGCAGCCCATGCTATAAGAACATAATTTTTTGCAATTTTTCCTAATTTTTTGAATTCTTTTTTACTTATTTTAATTTTTTCTAATTTTTTTAATTATTTGAATATTCTCCTAACTTTTTAAATTTTTTCTAATTTTTTAAAAAAATTTCTAATTTTTTAAATTTTTTCCTAATTAATTTAATTTTTCCTCATTTTTGAATTTTTTTTTTAATTTTTTGAATTTTCTTCTTTTTTTTTCTTTTTTTTAATTATTTTACCTTTTTCCTAATTATTTTTATTTTTTTCTCAATTTTTTGAATTTGTTTATTTTATTTTATTTTTTGTAATTATTTTTATTTTATTTTTAAATTTTTTCCCAATTTTTTGAATTTTTTTATTCCACGTCAGCGTGTCAGTCCACTTCAGTGTCACGTCAGCGTTAACGGTCAACTAACGCACCGTGGCACTAGACACTCCAAAAATATAACTTCGTGGTGCTAGGCGCTCTCTAAAAAACTTCGGTGCTGACACTCTTGAAGGCAAACTTCGTAGTGCTGGGCGCTCTTATACCTTTAATATTACATCGCGGTATAAATTTTATATTATATAAATAAATAGATATATATGAACAATATTATAAAGGGCAGACATTCAGTTGAAATAAACAAAACCGGGAGGTTTAGTTGACCAACCCATTCGGGGAAAAGGAAAAAAGTTCGCCAAACCAAATCCACGTAATTTATGCAGGGTGGCCCAATACAAACACTGGGGCCTTCTGAACCAGTGGATCCTATTTTCACGGCGGTGAAAAAACCGATAACGCGCTAAGAATTACTCAAAAGGCACAAAAAATAAAAAAGATAACGCGCAAAGCAGGGACATTTTTAACATTTTACATGAGGTGGCGTGCTGACGAGTCCCACGTGTCACGTGAGAACCCATCTCACTGGCGGAAAAAAAAAACCCATCTCACCGGCGCGTGTCCAAACGGGAACCCGCCGCATCCACCGGGGATCTTCTATACAGACGATCCCCGGTCGGCGAGGCCGCGAAATTGAGCACCACATGCCGGAGAATATTATCCCCAGCTTAATTTTTCAGAACATATAATATTCCCTAATCAATTGAAGAAAAAAGGAAGTAAGATAAAATGTCACAGCGTACCAATTTTCCTGACGTTGGTGTTGGTGAAGTGATACATGAGAAGATGCACAGTCCTTAAACTGAAGCTCTGATTGTAGGAGGAAAGCGCCATCTGCAGTTCCTTGTCGTCGATCAATCCACTGCCGTCTTGATCTGCAATTTGGAAGCAGGCAATCACACTGGGGTCGGTGCCAGGAGGGAACGCCGACGGGACCAGCGCCGCAAAGGGGCTTGAGTACGAAGGCGCCGACGACGGCGGGTAGCCTCCGCTGCCGCCGCCGTGGCTTTGGAAATTATCTTTTGGGGGTTTCTGACCAGGTGGCGCGTAGGGTGCAGCGTAAGGAGCGGCGGCCGGAGCATAAGGGTTACCTTGGCCATGGGGTGGCGGGGATGCGCCGTAGGGGTTGGCGGAATAGGGTGGCGCCGAACCATAGGGTTGGCCTGATGGCGGCGCACCGTAACCGTATCCGTAGCCGGGCTTGTTTGGATATTCAGACATAATGAAACGGTGATGAAAGATTAAAGAGCCGGAGGGCCTTTGCTTGTATTGATGGTTGACTGAAAATAAAAGTTCTTCTGGCTCAGCATTTATACTGGGATTGGATTGTGAGCCTGTTTGGCATGCATTTAGAAGCTGAAAAAAAGCCCACTGAAAGAAAAAGAAAAAATTAGAATAATGAGTGTTTGATATGAGTGTATGACTTCACAACTTTGATGGCTTCAAAATTTTAAACTTTTTTTTTTTTGGTGAAGCCAACTAAGTCTGAAGCTAAATATAAATCACATTAGAAAAAGTCCATCAAAAAAAGTTTATTAAAAATAAAAATCACTTCTGTCACTGCTATCCCAAACAAGCACTATATATCTCATCACACCAAAAAAGCCCACTTTTGGGGTGTTTAGATAAGTTGAACTGATCCCATCATAATAATTTAAGCCTTTTATTTTTAATTTTTCATCCTAGATAATCACACACACATATAATTAATGTTATTTTTAGTTATTTTCCATTTTAACTATTTTTTCAAAAACTATATCAAACAATTGTCCATAAAAAAAAAATCACTCCCGCCACTTTTATCTCAAATACAAATCATATCAAAAAAAATCTATCAGAGGGAAAAAAAAAACACTAATTTTATCACTATTATCTCAAACAGGCTCTTTGTTTGATTTTAGCTATGAATTAAAAAAAAATGGAAACACGTTTTCAAGCAATTTTAGCTTGATTATTTTATGTAGAGGGTGTTTAAATTGTGTTTTTGAAAGTGATCTTGAATAGGATCTGAATGAAAGCAACTTGTTTCAAGTGCTTGTGGCAAATATCTAAAGTAAAATGGGGTTTATAAGTTTAACTGTGTAAGTGGCTCTCTCAATGCTTTTTTTTTTTTGATTACAAAGAGGAGGGGAAACCCTCAAACTATTCTACTACAAATATCAGAAAGTAACCTATCCTTATTCAAGAATTTGGCTAAATCACCAAAAGAGGCATGAAATTGATGAACCCCAGGCCATACATCAAAAGCCTGTTTCGCCACATAATCAGCAGCCATATTTATCTCCCTTGGGACCCATTGTACAAGTACCTCCCAGTCTCTGTTTAGGATACTTTTAACCTCCCTAACAACCTCCCCTTCGGACTGAGATTCCTGGATCGGACCATTTATCAACTCAACAACTTCCCTGGCATCAGATTCCAGCACCACCCTTCGCTCGCCCAAATCCCAGCACATTTTCATCCCAAACAAAACCGCCCATACCTCAGCAGCGAAACTATCAGCAGGCGTCGCCGCTTTAAACATGAACCCCGCCTTAAGAGCACCATACTCGTCTCGGAGCACTCCTCCACCTGTTGCAACTTGGTCTTGTGAACACGCGCCATCCACATTCAACTTGACCCAGCCTTGGCATGGCGGCGACCATGAAATGCTTCTTGGTTGCTCCGGTCTACCATTAAGATTGACCCCTTTCAGCATGAGACTCGCCTTAGACATCGTTTCAACGATAGATCTCGCCCTGTGCATAATGGAATCATTACTCGGGATTCTGGCATTCCTGCGTTGCCATATAAGCCAACACACCGTTGAAAAGAGCTCGCTCCATCCCTCTTTCCCACGGTTACGACCCCTTTGTATGTTTTTACTAAGCCACGGTTGCCTCTCTAACTGAAAGAACCTACTCATGAGACTAGGACCACCCACCAACATCCATAACTTCCTCGTTTCACTGCAGTCTCGAAGCACATGGATCAAGCTTTCAGAGTCATCACCACACCAGGGGCAGCTACCATCCCCCCATGCCCCTGAGAACCCGCACCTCATTAGTGAGGAGTTTATTGTGCAGAGCAAGCCACATAAACGCCTTACATCGAGGCAAGGTGCGCAGCTTCCAGACCCATTGCCACTCCCGTGCCACTTCCTCCTGGTTCTCAGATAAAACTCGATATGCTGACTTGACACTAAATTCCCCATTCCTCTCATGCTTCCACCGAACCGTCTGTGACCCAACGTCCACAAGGGAACCCTCCATTACAGCTTCCCATGACTTCTTAATACCCGACCAGGCATTAGATCCCAATCTTGCACAATTGATTGTTGGTACCAAGTCATCTCCACATTTATATTTGCTCCTCAACACCTTCACCCAGAGATCATCTCTCCTTTTCATCATGTTCCATCCCAACTTCATCATATAGGCCTGATTCTGGCGATACAAGTGTTTCAGCCCCAACCCTCCATTCTTCTTTGGTCTACAAACCGTATCCCAATCCACAAGATGCATTTTCCGTTTCTCTTGAGTAGAGCCCCATAAGAAACTCCTGTTTTGCTTTTCAATCTCCTCACACGTCCCTTTCGGTAAAGCTACAATTTGCATCGTATACCCTGGAATGGCCGACGTAACAGCTGAGACAAGCGTAGCTCTGCCTGCCAGAGACAACGAAGTAATCTTCCAGCTAGACAGTCTATGGCGAACCTTATCCACAATACCCTGGTAGCTCCTCTTAGTGACTCTCTTATGATGGAGAGGGACACCGAGGTATTTTCCTAAGTCCGGAGTTACTTGGAAACCCAACACATTACACAACTCAGTTCTCCTAATATGATTCACATTCTTAGAGAAGAAGACCCGAGTCTTGGTCGTGTTTACTTTCAATCCCGAAGCCATACAAAAGTAGTCCAGACAGTTCCTAACCTCTTCCGCTTGGTTGACTGCTGCTTCCACAAATAAGACCACATCATCCGCGAAGAATAGATGAGAAATAGGGGGTCCACCTCTACCCAAGTTAATAGGTCTCCAACCCCCACGACTGATGCGCTCCTGGATTAAATGTGCTAACCTTTCCATACAAATAACAAACAGGTATGGGGAAAGAGGGTCCCCCTGTCGCACCCCTCTAGTTGGTCTTATTTTTCCTGCGCGATCCCCATTCCACAGAAGTTGCATGCTTGGGGACGTGACACAAGAGTAAATAACATCCATTGCCGAATCCGGCATATTCATTTCCTTGAGACAGTCATAAAGAAAATGCCAATTAACACGATCATAGGCTTTCTCCAAGTCAATCTTAATTGCCATAAACCCACGTTTCCCTTGGAGCTTTTGCATTGAATGAATAACCTCCTGAGCAACAACAATGTTATCGGAGCTATGTCTTCCTGGCACAAAACTGCATTGATGAGGACTAATAAGCTTAGGGAGTACCACCTTAAGTCTATTTGCAATAACCTTGGTGAGCGCTTTAAAAATCACATTACATAAGCTAATCGGACGAAAATCCGTAGCAGTCTCTGGGTGATCCTTCTTGGGGATCAATACAATCAATGTATCATTTACCGACTGTATTGTTGATGGAGATCCCCACATGGATCTAATAGCCTCGCAAACCGATTTTCCCACCTCCGTCCATTGGCTCTGATAAAAAAGAGCGTTTAAACCATCCGGCCCAGGCGCCTTCAAAGCACCCATACTAAACACAGCCTGCTTAATTTCTTCATCAGTAACCATATGTCCAAGTCTTCCTAGCTCCGAAGATCCGATGGCCGGGAAGGAGATAGAGCAACACAAGGGGGGCCTCCTAACTTGTTCCTCCAAAAAAACCGCCGATAAATGAGAAGTCATCAATTCCTTAATCTGGTTACAGTCGTAAATCCAAGTGCCCTCCGAGCTCATCAAAGCACCTATGAAGTTTTTCTTCCGCCTCCCATTAGCACGCGAGTGAAAGTAACGGGTGTTCCTATCCCCATCCACCATCCACACACTCCTCGCCTTCTGTGCCCAAATCAGAGATTCCTGTAATAGGACCTCCTCCAGCTGCTTCCAAAGGGAGTGCTGGAGCTCTTCCATTTCAATAGATAACCCAAACCGTGCCTCTGATCTTGTAATCCCATTAAGTCTGCCCAACAGCTTTCTCTTCCTTGCATTAGTATGGCCAAAAACTTGCCTGTTCCAATTACCACAAGCAGTAGTAAATTGTTTTACAGTCTCATTCCATGGCAGCTCCATCCTCCAGTTATCAGTAACAAACGGTGAGAAACGCTCATCCAACACCCATGCTGCAAGAAACCTAAACGGCCGATCCCCATGATCCTTTTTCTTATAACCATCCAACTGAAGGAGGAGAGGTCGATGGTCACTTTTGTACTAGTTAAGGTGAGTCACCAATGCATTTGGAAAAGAATCTTGCCATGCAGTAGATCCCAAGATACGGTCAATTCTACTTGCCTTCCCGGTGCATCTCCATGTATAAGGGGGACCAACAAAACCCAAATCATTAAGAGCAGCATCCTCCACGAAACTACAAAATTCCCTATCTGGGCCCCTTGGTTCTCCCTGTGAAAACCGTTCATCAGCTTTTAAGGTCACATTTAAGTCACCGCCTAAACACCATGGCACCTGTATACTTTGTTTAAGCTGCAATAAATCCATCCATAAATTACGCCTTTGAACAATATTGGGACTTGCATAAACGAATGTCATCTCGTAGACCTGTAACAGATGATTAGTAATACGAACATGCACAAATTGATTAGATGAAGCCAACACCTCCACCTGTCTAAACTTGTCCGACCAAAGGCACCATATACCACCCCTAAAGCCATCAGCATCAATGATTTTAAAATGAGGAAAACCCATCAAGGAAGCCCGACGCTTAGCTTTTGAGCCACCACATCTAGTCTCAAACATCGCAACAAAATCCACATCCCATGAACGAACCAATTCTTTAATGAGAGACGGGAAGGAGCGAGCCCCGGCACCCCTCACATTCCATAATAAATAGTTCATTATTAAACAGATTGCAATTTAGGGAGCACATCCCCGAGATCATCCACGGCCCCAACAGAGACCTCAACACAAGATACATCCATATCCACATTCGTTCTTGCTTCAACAGGGCCTGACGTCACCATTGCAGGCTTTGCCATCTCCCTCAGCCCATTAGGATTTAATTCATCAATTGTTTTCCTCTTCTCCTCAATTGCATCCATCCGTGCTAATTGTACCGGTTCACTGTGATTTTTGAGCCCAGAACGAGAATCTAGCTCCATAGCATTCCCTTTAATCATCGGCCCAATTGATTCCTTAGGCCCAACCGTGTGGTTTAAATGCATATCACCTAGATCCCCTTTTTTCTCCTTTCCACATGATGTCAACGTATTTCCATTTTTATTCTCCTTTCCTTTTGCTTTGACTTTGGCCCCAGATTTTCTCTTGGACCCCACCTTGATCCACTCCAGATTTGTCTCCTTATTTTGCACCTCCCCCCAAACTTTCCTGAATTATCCGCCACGTCACCACCCACCTTCCCTTCCTGAAATTGCTCCATCCCACTTGTAAACCGAGATTGTTGGGGCTCATTACTCTTACCCTTCTCATTAAATCCCTTCTTATCCGCCACTTCCATCTTGGGAACCTTCAAATCCGTTTTTGATTTCATTTTCCCAAAATCACGCTTAACAAGCATAAACGGGCCATAATCCACTCGTTTACCGTTTCCAGATAGTACACCGGACATCCCTGCCGCCGGCCAAGCCTCCTGCTTCCTATCGGGTTCCAGCACCACCGGTCCCTCCATGGCAATCAAGCCATCCACCGTTACTCCCGTTGATATTTGCATCGTCGGCCCCACCGTATCCCCAGAAGGCGCTTCATCAGGCTTAGGACCTGGCTTGCTGCAACTGGCCTGACTTGAGCATTGTTCCATACGATGACCATATTTTCCACAGGAGAAACATACCAGATGGAGACCCTCGAACTGAAAACGTCGTTCCTCACCAAAATGGATAAACCCTGGTAATAATGGCTTCTGTAAATCTACTTCCACACATATCCTCGCAAAACCACCTTTCTCAGAAAACGCCGTAGTCCGGTCAATTTTAAGCGTTTTTCCTATCATGTTACCAATCCTCCTAATAGACTCCACGTTGTACAATTCATGGGGAAGGTCAGGAATACGTACCCAAACTGCTATACGCTTCTGTGTATCCGCTTTCCAAGGGTTGAAGTTTGGTCTCCATCGTTGCACCAGCAAATAGTGATCAGCAATCATCCATGGCCCTTCTTGTAAGGCAAAGTCTCGATCCGCCGTTGAAGAAAACGAAACCAGGAAATAACCATTGCTCAGAGGAGTAACCCTTAACGGTCCATGCGAAGCCCACATCCTTTCCATCCGCATCCTCATGAACCCAACATTCACTGTTTTCCCAAGAAGCTTAACAATCAGAGAATTCATGAATGGTTTGCACCACGCCTCATACTCTTCTGCGCTAACATGAAGCTTTGGTAATTTACCAGTCCTTCTCCACAAGTCCACAGCCTCCTCCTCCTCAACCCCTTCGTCCTCATCCTCCTTTTCCTTCATACACTGCTTCTCATTTGATTTTTCAAAATACTCCTTCCAGCCAGAGAAAGCCTTTGAGGCCGAGAAGTGTGGCTCCAATAACCCCAACTCTCCTAGGCAAAGAAGCTTGTCCTTATACGACAAACGAGCCCCACTGGGATGGGGACCGTCCGTACCGGAACCACCCTGCTTCCTGTTTGTCTCCATACCTCCAGTACGAAATGTTAAGAATTGATTGGCACCCTTCAAGCCTTGGTCCCCAACCCCTCTGCTTCCCTTCACACCTTGCAAACCGCCAGTACCATCCCCCACGTTACCTCCGCCGTCACCAACCGTCCTCCCATCACCCACGGTCCTCCCGTCGCCTACAGTGCTTCCTTTCGCCATTAGCTATTCTTCGTTCCAACACTCTCAATGCTTTGGCTCAGCCTATTATAGAGAAAATCTTCTAACTTCGAGTAGCTCATTCTGTAAACATCAAACTCTTAATAAAAGAGCCAGTGTAACAAGGGATGATCACAAAGTTAAATAGGGAGCCCATCTTGAAAGATTAGATTATTAGGAGAGAGCCCTTAAATTTATAAACTACCCCTTATTTCACTTCATATTTGGTGGCACTTATAACGTTAATTATTAGAAAATTAATTATTATTATTTTTCCATTTTATGTGAACTAGATAACTGTGTATGAAAAATTGTGAGTGATGAAAGATAAAATCTAAAGAAAAAGTCAATCTCGTGTGAGATTTTTAAATAGTTAAATATACCAGCTGATTGTTGATAATATAGCCTGATCAATCCATTTTTTTAAGAAATTCAGTCACAGTGTTTACTGTGTTAAAAACAAAATAATTAGACCACAGGAAAATTTAAAATTGAATCAGTTTGATCTATCTCAGCTGTCATATTAAAAACAATACAGCAATATCGTAGCATATAAGAAATTTAATTTTTTGGTTGAGCATGAACTTTAATCGGAGGAAACAAAATTAAAATCTACAGCTGTTAGAAATTGAAAGCTTATTGTATAGTATAGAGGAAAAAAAAACCTCTTAATATTGTTGAATCCTTGATATTTAATTTTTAATACCAGCAACCTGGCAAAGGCCATATGGACAAATCTAGCTAAACCAATCCTAAAATAAAATCTAATCTAATATAATCTAAATAAATGTAATCAAATATTAATATCAAATATCAATATGGGATAGGTAAGATCTCAATGTGAGAATATATCAAATATTAATATATGATATAATAAGATCTTAACGTCCCGTCAAACTCTGGATGAAACAGAAACAATGTCGAGTTGATCTGGATGAAACTATATGGTCTTGGGTCCAGGTGGAACCAGACGACAGTCAAAAGATCTTGACCAAACCAAATGGTCAAAAGATTCTGACAGTGCTCTGGGATGAAATCATACACTCTCAAGCTAATCTGGATGGAACCAGACAGTCTTCGGTTATGGGCAGATCAGGCCTTCTAAAAATATGGGCAAAACCAGATGGTCAAAAGATTTGGACAGAATGCTCTGGGATGGAACCATACACTTGGCTGGATCTGGACGGAGCTTTGGGATGGAACCATACACTCGGGTCTGCGGATCTGGATGGAGCTTTGGGATGGAACCATACACTTGGGTCAGCGGATCTGGATGGAGCTCTGGGATTGAAGCATACACTCTTTAGCTGGAAACGGGTATGTGGATCTCGACGAAGCTCTAGGACGGAACCTGACACTCTATGAACAGATTTGGAATGGAACCAGATAGGCTGAGGCGACCGAGACAGTACCTGACATAAAAAATTTTGGGTTGAGGATAAGCCAAGAGGAAGGTTAGTGGGTGTCCTATTTGTGGGGATGAGCTTGCTTCAAGTCAGGCTTTAAGCGGCCACGTGAGAATGCACAAGGAATTAACGACGACAATATTAGGTCCTTCTCCTCCTCAACACCCAGGCAGGGTTTGTCGAGCGGGCAAGAAGGAATGTTCTTCTTCTTGTTCTTTCTCCCCTTCTTCTTCTTCCATGTTAGAATTAGCTTCTAAATATTATTAAAGCTTTAATACTTAATCTTAATACAAGCAACTGGGCATAAATCATTATATAGGCTCCTAACTAGACAAATCATAAAATCTAATCTAAATAAATATAATAAAATATTATCATCAACTTAGGATATATAATATCTCAAAATGAGAATATACCAAATATTAATATAAGATATAATAATATCTTCACAATAATAAATTTAGCAAATTTTTATTTCCTTATCTGAAAAAAGAAATCCTATCAAACTTTGCATGGAATGGTGGAAAATTTCCTAAAACCGATATATAAGATAAATTATAGTCTTAGTCTTACTACAGTGAGTTCGCTCTGCATTTATAATGAAAATATAGCTAATCATCAATTAATTACTCATATCATTATTAATTACTACTCCCTCTGGTTCTAATTATAGAATAACATTTGAGGGTTAGTTTTGGTCCTAATTATAAGACAAAATTTTAATTTTTGTCAATTTCTTTATAAAATACCCTTATTCTATTCTCTCAAATTTGTTTGGTTTTTGGTAAGTATATATATGTGAGTGTATAGAGCAAGGTTGTTAAACTCGTGAGATTAAGTAAATTCGTAACAATGACATAAACTCGTATCATAAACTTAAATCGTAAACTCGTACAAGTTTACTTTCACTATTAAATAGGTAATAATAGTGTATAATAAATAATTAAAATATAAAAAATGATAACAATTTGATTTAAATATATTGTAAATCCAAATAATTGAAATTAAATCCATCAACATTCAAAATTTACCATATTTAACAAAGAAATTTCTATAAAACTTATATATAAAGGATATTGAACATGATCAAATCAAAAAAGTTAACACGAGTTTAAGTGTGAGTAAACTCGGTTTTGTAAGTTAGAAGCGTAAAAAACGATAAACTTAGTGTATAAACTCGTGAGTTTAACCGAGTTTACTAGTATCTCGACTCGATTTAGTAAGCTAGAAATGTAAAAACGGTAAACTCGGAGAGTCAACTTGTGAGTTTAACAATAATAATATAGACTCTTCTCATCAATGAAACTTTTAAATTGTTAGATTTTAATTTATTTATCGATCAATTGACGTTAATTTGCCAATACGCACGCACACACATCTCTGTATATGTATATATATGTGTGTGTGTCTATATATAGGTGTCAGTGTACATATATATGTAGGTATATGTGTGTGTGTCTACACACAAATATATATAGACATAGACACACACAAACACACACTCACTATATATATATTTGTGTGTTGTGTGTATGTATTTATGTATATGTGTGTGTCTGTGTATGTATGTACATATATAAACACAACACACACACACATGCACCCACACACACACATATATGTATATATAGTAAGACCATTGTTTTGATTAGAAAACATGTGGGAATGAAATTTTTAAATCGAAGAGGTATGTGGCAGAGCTCTTGATTCACTTTTATTTATATCATTTTAAATTTATATAAGGGCATTTTAGAAAAATTAGTAAAATTAAATGATTTAACTCTTCTCCTTAATTTCCCCAAAATTAGTTAAATATATCTTATAATTAGGACTGGAGAGAGTAGTATATTTTTTTTGGTCTGAGGGTGGGCAATAGCCGTGCATTAAATAAACTAGCATCTTGGAGAATTTAATCCCATACATTCCTTGTCAACCAAAGTCCGCAAGCATCAATAATGGATAATCTGAATAAACCACACCATTATGCACCTTGCTGATATGTTTGATTTCCAATTCCCATCTGCGTGTCAACATGTTCTGTATCTCTAAATGCGCCAGGCTACATGCTTCTGTTTTTTATTTGCCCTCCAGAATCTGATTCAAGTATTATTTTCTTAAGTCCCATATCCCATACCCTATACCAGTTGAAGCCCTTTCTATGCAGCTTTAACCACAGACCTTTCGTGTCAGAGCAGTCTCCAAGTATATGAAGAATGTCCCCAACTTCCTCATTGGGAGATTTAGATGACCATCTACTCCTCCATGTGTTAGTGGCAAAAGCCCTGCATTAAATAAAGTGTATGTTTATATTAGATTTGTGATGTCCTAGATTATTATTAATAGTAATAGCCCATTTATTTTATTTTATTTTATATAGCTTTGGTGGGCCAAATACTCCTAGTCTTAATTGCCTTAGGAATTTTCAGGTTATGCACTAAGAAAGAGGTTTTAGGTAATAAGTCCTCTACTTATCAACCAAGTCACATTAAATTCACACCACGATCGTTTTAGGTAATAATTTCGTTACTTGTCAACCAAGTCATATTAAATTCATATCATGGTTGATTGATTTAATTTAATATACCTTATTAATGAGTTGACAAGAGTAAAAGAGTCCAAAGCTAAACCCTAATTTTAAGTTATAAATAGAGATCTAGCCTAACTCTGAATACTCTCATACTCTTCTCCTATTCTCTTCTACTACTTCCTCTATTCTTTATCTATGTCAATTATTCTTCTAAGAGGCTGGCAAAACGGAAACCAGTTAATCCTAATCTCCATGAATCTTAGGTTAAATTTATATGAATCCTCATAGGTAATTCTAATCCAATGAATCTTAGGTTAATTTTATATTAATCCCGATAGGTAATCCTAATCCCCAGAACAATAGGAGTTAATTGTTACATGTCGATCTCAATCTTTGTGAAAAACCCTTAAATGTGTCACTGTATTTATATATGTGTGTGTGTGTATATATATATATATTTTCCTTTTTGGTTAGCGTGAATTACTTTATGAAAACAAAATGACTCACCTCCTTGTATATATATAACCCTTTATCATTAAATATACATGTGTAACACCCCCAATTTCTAACAGTTATAATAACAAAAATTTTAAATAATTTTTATAAGTAAATTAATGAAATTTGAAATAAACAACCTTGGGGAGTGTTACTGTAACAACCCAGAATCCAACACCTAAAACCTTAGCCAAAACACTTAGAATATCTCCCAACATAGACGTTCAACATCTCAAATCCTTAAAATTACATAACTGAGTCAAACCAAAATATGATTTTGAGTCATCATAAACTCTCAAAATATTTCATAATAAAATACGAAGCGGAAGTTTTGAAGTCATGGCAAATAAAACATCATAACATAGGCTCTAGGAGCACAACCGAGCCTTCAAGGCTCACTCCATATGATCCTTCCCTTGCTCTCTACTAAAACCATCACCTGAAAATTGGTAATATAGAGTGAGATTTGACATCCCAGTAACTACTGAAAGTTTCTACCGTACACATGCAAATCACATATGACAAAAAGTAAGGGCTGATTACACATATATTTGTATATACCATACTTTCATGCAACATTAATTATCACTATGTCAATGTAAACCGTACAATTATACAATATGCATTATGTAGCCTCCCTTATATCACCGTCCATCCTCAACTGCTGACCGGAGCCATAGGCTAACACATAGTCCAATAGCAACTCATCCATTTGACTGGACTGTCACAAGCTCACCAAAACTTAATATATACCCGGCCAAAGGTATAGAGTTTAAGTATGGACTATGGCTCCTCTCCTTAAAAGAATACGACTAAGGAGGTGTCCCATACATGTCCCACAGCTCCAATGCAACTCCCGGCCAAAGGAAAAGCATGGAAGAAGGGGCCCTGACAAGTGTCATCCACTGTGCACCGAGTGATGACATACCACGTGGTAAAAGATCTCAACATACAAGTCCCTCCTTACTTCAACCCATTACATATGCATCCGCCATGCAATGCATATATTAAATCACCAATAAGATAATTAAATTTCAAGGTACAATAATCCATGTTTCAATTCATATAAATATCAATTTACAATACATACACATATACATATAATTCAATCCTTTAATTTTAAATAAAAGATAGTTACTCACAATCACATACAATTCACAAGTATATGAAAGAATATCCAGAGTTACCTGTTACTCCCTAGTATATAGGCAATCACACAAATGTCACACCAAAGCTCTAAATGAGAGTCTGCAAAGTCACATATAAATATCTATTAATATATATATATATATATATATATATTTATTTATTTCATACTACCCCAGAGTTGCTCTCAAGAAGATCTAAATACTTAAAACTACCCTCCAAAATTGTGACTTAACTTCCAAAAATTATAACTAAAGTTGTAGACTTCCGTTTTAG
Organism: Acacia crassicarpa; assembly: GCA_034222035.1. Lineage (NCBI taxonomy): Eukaryota > Viridiplantae > Streptophyta > Magnoliopsida > Fabales > Fabaceae > Acacia > Acacia crassicarpa. The sequence goes on along the minus strand of JAWXYG010000002.1, from coordinate 62,084,425 downwards.
GTGTTCTTTGGCTAGTTGGAAAGGTCCAGATGTATACTATTTACTGTAAAAATTTCAAGATTAAACTCAAATGTTTGTCATTTCAAAATCAAGCTCAAAAATCGCTGTTCACCAAAAGTTGCAGAAAAACGTTTCAGATTTTGGCTAAACTTTGGAAAATCATATCTCCCTCGATTCTTATCGGAATTCGACGAATTACCTATCAAATTAAACATCTATGTGTCTACTATTCAACTGGAAAATCTCACAATTTTATGATTTTGTTTAGTCAGTTCGAAATCCAACGCCATCCACTGACACCAGAAACATACCAGGAATTTTCCCAGATTTTTGACTCAACTTTGAAAAATCATAACTTGAGCTACAGACATCCGTTTTAGGTGAACCAAAGCTTATTTTAAAGCTTAAGGAGTGTAATTTCTGCTGTAAAAATTTCAGATCAAAACTCAAAGTTTTACTGGGTTCGAAATGCTTCGCCATTTTGCTGCCTCAGAACCCTACCGAAAATTTGCAGATTTTTAGCTTAACTTTGAAAAATTATATCTTGAGCTACAGACCTCCTTTTTGGGTGATTCAAAGCTTGATGTGAAGATGGTTATGTGGACTATATGTCCACAAAATTTCAGCTTTAAATAAGTTCATTTGCCCTAGTTTTCCCTTGCTCGAAAATCACCGTTCCAGCAGCAAAGTTCATTTTCCAGAAAATGACAGCAGCTTCTATTTTCATGTTTAGCATTTAATTTGAACTTCCCATGACATTTACATTCTTAAAACCGACCCCATACTTCAAAACAAAGGTTTATGGTTCAGTTTATGATCTAAACAACATGAAATGCACATGAAACCTTGCTGATCATATGTTCTTAGTGTGCAAGTGTGTTGCTACCGAACAGCAAGCTTCGTGGTTCAGCAATAATTAATTAGAACCCACCATTATTTGCACGGAACTTTAAGCTTCCAGTGTTAACCAATTACAACTCATGTATGCAATGAAAGGTTCTAAATGTTTTAAGTTTTCAACACTCAAACCAGAACACTCATACAGAACCCACCCTTGACTTCTTAATCTTCAACCACCAAAAACTTATGTGCAAAAATACAGTAGTTAGGTGGGAAGAGGTTTAGAATTTACCTTGATCTATTCTGGTTTGTGGGCAACTTCCAATCTCTTTCTTTATAGCTGAAGCCTCTAGTTCTCGGTCCCTAGTCACAGCTCATTCACATCTCAGTCTCTCTTTCTCTAAGTGTCAACTCTCTTGCTCTCACTCAGCATCCAACTTTCCTGTCTCTCGCTCTCAACCCTCCTTCGGCTCTCTCTTTGATTGAGACAATGAGGATGAACTAAACATTCAGCAAGTTTATACTGGATCAAGGGTTTGGTCCGTGGAGGAATACCCAACGGGTTTTTCATTTGGTGTTGGACTTGGTGAGATTTGTTCAGAGGAGGATGGCGCCGTTGGCAATACTGTTCTTGCGTGTGCTCAGAGGCTAGCCGAAAGCAAAAGACGCTGACAAGGAGTGTGCGGCGTTGCTGGTTTTCTGTCTGTCCTCTTTTTTTTTTGTTCTTTCTCTGCTCTTACGTGTTTCGACGGGGAAGACACAAGGAAGCTGATAGAGTTTGGGAGGGATGTGAGCATGTGGGAATTGAGTGTGTGGGCTGAAGTGGTGTGGGCTGAATGAAAAGGGATGAAGTATGTGTGCGTGTGGGCTATCAGATTCTCAATTGAATTTTAGTCTTTCCTAAAATTTTCAAGGACAATAAGCCCTATAATTTAAGTAATTAATCTTAAATCCTAAAATTAAAAAATTTAGGATGTTACAACTCTCCCCACCTAAATAGAATTTTGTCCCCAAAATTCACAACAAGTCATAAAGAAGACAATTCTCGTCACATGATTTCAACATAATTGCATCAAGTCAAAATATTATTACTAAGAAGCAAGAATACACTGACGCATTTCAACCAAAAATCACCAACACAACAAGAGTATCACATCACAGAAATTCAATCACAATACAATACAACCACAAGAATATCTTATTTCCGCCACACAAGCATACCTAGGCAAACAAATGAGGAAAATCACGCCGCATTCACTCTTCAGTTTCCCATGTAGCATCACCTGGAGACATACCTTTCAAAAAAACTTTTAGAAGACGGGTGGTTTTATTCCGCAACTGCTTATCCTTCGCATCAAGGATCCTTTCTGGCTCGGGTATGTAGGTCAAATTTTCTCTTAATTCGACCTCTTCGGGCTCAATTACATGGGAAGGATCTGGACGATATTTCTTAAGTTGTGACACGTGAAACACGTTGTGCAGACTTGACAGGTGCGGCGGTAAGGCAAATTGATAAGCGATTGGTCTGATTTGCTCCAGAATCTCGTATGGGCCAATAAATCGGGGAGTCAATTTCTTGGCTTTAATGGATCTGCCAATACCAGTTACCGGTGAAACTTTAAGGAATACATGATCCCCTATTTCAAACTCCAAAGGTCTCCGTCGCTTATCCGCATAGCTCTTTTGTCTGCTCTGAGCGGTCAACAACCTCTGACGAATCATCTCAACTTTCTTTGTAGTTTTGTTTACCAGGTCAGGTCCAATCACAGTTCGCTCACTTAATTCAGTCCAACAAAGAGGCGATCTACACTTTCTACCGTACAATGCCTCGAAAGGAGCCATTTGAATGCTCGAATGATAACTATTATTGTAAGCAAATTCGGCCAAGGGCAAGTGACGATCCCAACTACCGGGTAACTAAATAGCACATGCCCTCAACATATCTTCGAGGGTTTGAATTGTCCTCTCTGTCTGGCCATCAGTTTGTGGATGATAAGCGGTACTGTACTTCAACCTAGTCCCCATAGCCTTCTATAACGCCTTCCAAAAATTCGATGTGAACCTTAGATCACATTCTGCTACAATCTCTGTGGGTACGTCATGCAACCTGACAATTCCCAATCTCATAACCAGGTACTTCACCATTCCCCAACTCTTTTATGATCTTTAGCGATTGGTCAACATTCATTTAGGCCATCTCTAACTCATTATAAAAGTCAAAATCCCCTCGTACTGAACCCAAAATCACATTGAAGTTTGGTACAAGATAAACTTATGATAATCCTTCTAACAGATTATGTTCAACTACACACATATAAAACAGGTGTATTGACTTCCGATTCAAGGCTTCAGTAACTACATTCGCCTTCCCTGAATGATATTTCAATTCAAAATCACAATCCTTCAAAAACTCCATCCATCTTCTCTGTCCGTTGTTCAACTCCTTCTGATCCATGAGATACTTCAAGCTCTTATGGTTACTCAAGATCTTGAATTGAGATCCATACAAGTAATACCTCCAAATTTTCAAAGCAAAAACGACCACTGCAACTCCAAGTCATGCGGTGGATAGTTTTTTTTTTGAGGTCTCAACTGTCGAGATGCATAAGCCACCACTTTACCATCTGGCATGAGCACACATCCCACGCCTTTCAATGATGCATCCGTGTACATCGTGTACGGTCCATGTGGATTGGGTATGATGAGAATAGGTGCAGTAGTTAACCGGTTCTTCAGCTATTGAAAAGCTGCCTCACACTTCTCATCCACTTTCAGGGAAACTATTAGCCACCATCATATCTACAGTTATAGGTCCCAATCCTAAGACCATAACCAATGGCTACCAAGGTTCTAGATATCATCTGGTTTCATCAAGGGACAACTCTCAATCATTCTTCCTAAGAGAATACTATGAGACCAAAATCCTTCCCTATACTGGGTCAGCCGCTAGCAACCTCCACATACTTCATACATTGGTGCCACATTCTAGTGCCTCAACTCACTCAAATCGATCGATACCTTATTCTAGTACTTCAATTCATTAAGGTCGATGAATACCTAAAGAGCCACTCAACTATCCAATTAGGTTCCTAGGTCACAATTCAATTGGTGGCAACCAGATGGATGTCTATCAAATTCTTAGGTTCATCAACCTAATTTTGAAACCTCAACCATAGCCAATAAACACGCTACAATCGTCATAATTTATAACTTACAATATTCGGGTACTATCCTCAAGTAACCTCAAATTAAACAACAATCATCAAATTCACAATTTAACTTCTAGAACCTTAATTATTAACTAGGTTAAGGAGTTACATTTCCTCAATAATACCCCGAATACAAACTAGGATCATGATTCTCATTCCTGGTTTAAACTCGAAACACTCACATGTCATTCGCATAACCAAAACACAATACACAAGGTTCTAATTCCTTTTTAGTCCTCAATATCACAAGGGTCTATTCTAACATTATTCTTTCATCTAATAGACAACCCTCAATCATACCCAAAACATTGCTCATAGCACCACATCAGTCAACACTTACAGGGTTCCCACTTTCGAGTACTAAAACCTTAGTACAACCTTAATCACATTTCGATCTAATCATCAATCAATATTCACAGGATTCCTATTCTCATGTATCGGAACCTTAGTGCAACCTCACTCACATTTTGACCTAGGCACCATTTCAACTTAGATTAGATTCAAGCCTAATCTCAATCATTTCCTTGTTAAACCTAACATCCTCACAGCCTCTCTGTGGATCGCCATATGTCATACCTCAAAGTACTAAGACCTTAAATCAAGGGACTCCTAACTTCCTAGGAAGTCACCCATCCTGAGATTTTTATTACCTAAGCACGCTTAACACCCATGTTCTGATAGGATTTAGACTATACTATACCAACTACACCACCTCAAACAACCTTCAGTAGATCCAAATTTCCATAAAATTTCTCAAGATTATGACGATGGACATCTTTCCAAACCTTGCTAATATGATCAATCCAACTCTCAGCCTCCGTTGGTATCCTCCTGAGAAGGTCTCAGGGTGAAAATGATCTAAATGTTTCCATACTGTAAGCATGTCAGGAACAACCCTTCGTTCTACTGACTCTTCCGGTTTAGAACTTGGTGGATGTGGAACTGTCTCCTTAGAATGAACTGTGTTTTCTTCCTCTGGTTCTACGTGAACCTCTTGGGTATGACCATTTGGTCCTCCATTGACTCTACCTTCCTAAAGCCTTCTTAACCATTCCTTCGTTGTATGGGTCCATCTATACACATGCCGCAACATTTCAGCCTCGGTCAACGGATACTAGGCTCCATTAGTTCCGTTGTTATCAATGTCTGTACGCGGGTTGTCACCGTATTCTGTATGCCTGATATTCACCATCTCTCCCCACCTAAGGGTAAAACCCACTGAAGATGGAGAACAAGAAGAACAAGGAACAAAACAAACACAACAGGGAAGCAGGTGTGTAAAGATTATATATTGCCATACTCTAAATGCAATGCACAATAGGGCCAGGAAAACAGAAACACAAGGTTCTGGATAACCTACCAAATTCTAAATCTAAATAAAAGGGAAGTGCTCATGTTATGGTATTTAATTTGCCACGACCTCTAAAAATTTCAAGGAAAACATTTAGAAAAATTGACAAAATATTCATGGAATGTTTAGCTCTGATACCAAAATGTAACAACCCAGAATCCAACACCTAAAACCTTAGCCAAAACACTTAGAATATCTCCCAACATAGACGTTCAACATCTCAAATCCTTAAAATTACATAACTGAGTCAAACCAAAATATGATTTTGAGTCATCATAAACTCTCAAAATATTTCATAATAAAATACGAAGCGGAAGTTTTGAAGTCATGGCAAATAAAACATCATAACATAGGCTCTAGGAGCACAACCGAGCCTTCAAGGCTCACTCCATATGATCCTTCCCTTGCTCCCTACTAAAACCATCACCTGAAAATTGGTAATATAGAGTGAGATTTGACATCCCAGTAACTACTGAAAGTTTCTACCGTACACAAACAAATCACATATGACAAAAAGTAAGGGCTGATTACACATATATTTGTATATACCATACTTTCATGCAACATTAATTATCACTATGTCAATGTAAACCGTACAATTATACAATATGCATTATGCAGCCTCCCTTATATCACCGTTCATCCTCAACTGCTGACCGGAGCCATAGGCTAACACATAGTCCAATAGCAACTCATCCATTTGACTGGACTGTCACAAGCTCACCAAAACTTAATATATACCCGGCCAAAGGTATAGAGCTTAAGTATGGACTATGGTTCCCCTCCTTAAAAGAATACGACTAAGGAGGTGTCCCATACATGTCCCACAGCTCCAATGCAACTCCCGGCCAAAGGAAAAGCATGGAAGAAGGGGCCCTGACAAGTGTCCAATCATAAATGAGGGTAAAGTTGAAAATTTACCCCATAATCATTGTGCTACCCACCTCTCCTTGGTATGTGTGATTTGATCAAAACGGACTTATAAATAGGACCAAAGTGGTATATCATTCATTAATATAAATAAGGGTTAAGGAGCAAATTTACCAATAAACTATTGGCCCAGGAGCACCCAACACAATAAACTCTTATCTGGACCTTAAATACCAATCAACTCTTTAAAAGGTAAACTGAGCACAATGAGGTTAAGGTAAAACTAACTCCGTTACATCTCTCTCCCTCTCTGGTTCATTCACTTTCGTCTTCCACACCGCACTGTTACACTTGGGTGATGGCTTCACATTTCTCAGTGCCTTCCACACCGCACTTGAATCCGCTCGCAAATGCGATATGCGCCAAGATGAACATTTGAAATACAAATTTCAACTCAAAACTAAAAAAAAAAAGAGGAAAGGAAAGAAGAATAACTAAAGGCCATTAGAGAAATTCTGAACTAACACCAGGTAGTGGGAGTTCCAAATAATAGAAGATTGAGGACTTTAACACAGGAAGCAGAAAGAAAGTCTCTTCTCAACTCCTCTAGTCGTGAAATTTCCACCCCAGATTTTGAGAGAAATGGAAAAAATGGAAACTTGGGGAAGTGAAACCCACAAATGGCAATTGGACTGAACTCCCCTGTTGAAACCTCGGATTTAGATATAAATTCTGACCTGGTAACTTGCATTCAAATAAAAGAAAGAAAAAGAATAGAAATAGAAAATTCCAGTGTGTAAAAGACCCCACCTTTGGATCTCAATGTGCTTGATTTCTCCCAAAAACAAGAAAAGTTCGTGAATCTCTCTCTCTCTCTCTCAGTAGCTAGATCTGAAACATTCTTTACTTGGACCGTCCTCGTTTGGGAAAACCTAGATATAGAAGACCGACTGAGTTTCTAATTATAAAAATAAAATCGAACTAGAAGCGTGACAATATAGAGGAGTTGAGCCTCGAATTCGGTAAATGCTGACCTTGCATTCCGATGACTTAGAAAGATGAAAGACAAAAAGGCAAACACGAAGACGAAGCGAATGAAGAAAGAAAAACAAAAGAGAATGAATTGATAAACGGACGATGACGCTGAATTAACGTTTTTGTGCTCAATTTACCTTTTAAAAAGTTGATTGGTATTTAAGGTCCATATAAGAGTTTATTGTGTTGGGTGCTCCTAGACCAATAGTTTATTGGTAAATTTGCTCCTTAACCCTATAAATAATGCCTGTACATTTTTTGCCTTGGGTGCTTCAGCTTTTGTATGTATGTATATTTGCATGTGTGTGTGTGTGTGTGTGTAGATGTCCTTTTTAATTTGTTCAATCTGCACCCATGTTAAAATATATACATGTTTTCTTTTAAATGGTTTTGCCTAGGTTTCCATAATGGACAAATAGAAGTATACATATATATATTCAGTTTGATTTTGTAAATTTGAGAAATCCATTTTGTATGTGATTGTTATATGTGAAATATATTATATGTAATCCTAATCCCCATGAGTCTTAGGTTAGTTTTATATAAATTTCGATAAGATTGTTATATATGAAATATATTATATGTAATCTGTAACATTCTGAATTTTGGACCTAAAGACTAGAAAATTAGCCTATTTTCGGAGGACTATTAGACCCTATTTTTGAAAATGAATTTAGAATCAGTATTTTATTGGACATGAATAGTGTTTACTATTCACAAATACGTACATGAATAGTATTTACTATTCACAAATACGTATTCACTTTTTATAAATACGGTATTTAATCGATATTTTGAGAAATATGAAAAGTATTTACTATTCACAAATACGGTATTTACTATTCAAAAATACGGTATTTACTATTCCTAAATACGTATTCACTTTTTGAAAATACGTATTTACTATTCATGCGGGACCCACGTCAAAATAATTCTCCCCCTGCCGACACATTCACGGGAGAAATTTTGAAAAATTTGACGCGGGACCCACTCAATAATAATATTATTATAATATAATATCTTATACTTTGGAAAATAATAGAAATAAAATTATTTCCAATAAACCGTGAATTAGGTTTTTAAAGTAAGGGTATATTATAAATAAGTGAATTTTTATCTCAGAGTGGGTTATCTCCGAAGTCATTTCCGTAATCGGCGGAATGATTATTTGAGATAGGTTGAACCGATATTTTGAAGCAGGACAGATAGTGGAATCTGTAGGAAATAAATCATAACTCAAAATCCTTGAACTAAGTAGTAAACAACTGCACATATTATGAATCAGTGAATTTTTGTCTAGAAGATGGTGTCACCCGAAGTAATTTCTGTAACCGTCAGTGTCCGACTTAAAATCTTCGGCAGGTTACGGAATACCCTAAATAGGATCAAAAATTTAGTTGACCCAGATATTTCTGAAGAGGAAAAATAGAACTACAAGGCTGTGCTTCCGGATTCTTGAGAATTTCTAATATAACGCGATTAGAACACCGATCAGGGAATCTTTATAGGATAAATGCAAAAGAGTAAGAAAGTGTCATCGTCATGATGACGTCATCGATGACGTCATCGATGACGTAAGCAAATGGATTGGACGGTTGAGATGAAGCCGTGTTTAAAGTCAAGATCCAACGGCCAAAATCTGACCTGATAAAGTATGAATAGTGTCATGCTTTTTCACTATAAATAGAGGCTTCATTTCTTCATTTTCTTCACACCAAACTCAGAGAACAACAGTTGAGTTTAAGAGAAGAGTGAGAATTCTTAGAGTTAGAGAGAGAGTTTAGAGTAAAGTTCTTGAAGCTGGAGAGAATGAGCAGGAACTTCAAGGGATATCCGAGGATTCCGGAGTCAGATTCAAGGAAGTTTGGGGATACGTGAATAGTGCCGTATACGTGAATAGTGCCGTATACATGAATAGTGCCGTATACATGAATAGTAATTTACTATTCACGTGGAAGGAAGGTACGGACGCGTATTGTAACCTTAACTCTGATGCTTATGGTATGCTTATATGTGATAGATAGTCTGAAATTCTGTTTTTGAAAATTGATCATACACATACAACTTGATACGGGTTATAGTCTTGATAACGCCGTTATGTTTTCCTAGCGCTGAGGACACGGATGTACACCGTGGCACTGGTGAATAGTGCAGACTATAATAACATGCATATTGCAGTGGCTGTGTTATGTTATTATGTGAATATGAGAATAATGTATGTGATTATTGCTATTTTGACATGAATATCTGTCATACATATTTGATACATAAGCATGAGGTTAACCGTTACCTGAGGTTCAATGGGTATTGAACCTCAGCTCTTACTGTAGCTTCAGGATTTTCGGAGTGAACAGAAACAGAAACAAGGGTAAGCAGCAGGCAGAAGGACTAGCTGGAGAAAGTCCTGTAGATATGTATAGTCTTTCGAACTCTTTGTATCAGCAAACCAGTACACTACAGTGGTTGAATATCAGTTACTCTGTATTTAAAATCATTTCGTTGCCCTACTCTGGTTAAATTATTTTGAAAATGCTTTAGAAAAGTTGGGGTGTTACATTTTGGTATCAGAGCAGACATCCTGGCACAGAATTAAATAAGTTACTCCAAACAGTCCGATATCTAGAAAGGGGTTTTGTGGTTGGCAATCAGTTTCCTTGAATTCGTCGAGCCTTCCACAAAAACACCTGCCTAGTCGGATTGTCTGAGTAGCGGAGTTAGGTTCTAAGCTTTCAAAAGTGTTTTATCTGGTATAAACCCGACTCAGTTACAGTAAACCATTGGTGCCGAAGGTAGGGCCGAGTCTATGTGGATCAGCCAATCAGTCACCCTAGCACGGTGAGGCTCCCATGATAGACGCCTACCTGGCCAATCGGTTTGACTAACTAAGTTAGGCTCTAAGCCATGGTTTTAAAAGTATTTCGAAAAACAAGTACAAGTACTGATATAATACTGGTGTTGTGATACAAAAAGGACGTACACCCTAAGGAAAAGGGTTAAGAGATTAAAACCCTGATATAGAAAGGATGACATAGAATATGGTTTCTATTGTTGAACTTTAAGACTTTTGATATGGGAATTGGAGTCTAAGTTAAATCCCTGCCCAGAGTTTCAAGGGAAGTAGTACAGAGAAGTTGGTATGACTTAAGTTTTCCGGTAAATAATAACCTACTGTTTAGGTTTCCCTTGGATAGTAACCTATCGATTTAATGTCCTTGTCAAAATAATAACTTGTTAAGGTACCCTGAGAAGAAAATCCCTACCTTGTAGAGGCCAGACACCATGCGTGCAAAGGGGCGTGGCTCCGGGGACGAAGATCTTTTGATTAAGTCCTTGACGGTGGTGATCAATTGACAGAAGAGGGAAAGTACCCAGTAATTCTGGGGAGACAGTTATGTCATACTAGTGCCTATGAGAGTTGTAGGTACCCAGTAGTAAGTATACCAATATTAGTACCAAGAATCAATAGACATTATGAAGTTAATATTGCTTAAGCGAGAGAAATCTCAGAACTATGACCCCTGTGAGAGTGGGAACCCTTAGAAAATATGAGTGAGTTTTGCCTAGGTTCCAAATACCTAAGAGATAGTTCCTTAACAGAACCATACGAAAGTTGGAAACCTCAGTAGCCACCAGGTTATGGTCTCAAGGTGGGACCAAGAATCATAGAGATGTTAGTGGCTAATAAATTCCCTTTAAAGTAAGTGGCTACCCGATAGGGAAAATTGAGTTAAGAATTATGCTTGGAGCTAAATAGAAAGTGAAAGTCCATAAATAGAATGACCCTAGATAAGATGGCAGACATAGAAACAACGGTTTATGAAACTACTAAAGGATAGGAACCTGTTAAGATTTGAGTTCTCATTATAATGATTCAAAGACGATCACTGGCGCTACTTATGGAAAGTTTAATCGGAGAAGGATACCTACGGGGAGTTCTGATCAAGGAGGCTTACCTACAGAGGATGCTAACCGGAAAAGCTGACTGGTCTGCGAAGACTGAGTGAAGCGCCGAGTAATGTGCCGTAGAGCAGAGCCACCGTGACGACGAACCGTAGAGTGGGGCCGCCGTGACAATGAACCATAAAGTAGAGTTACCAGTGCATCAGTTCTCAAGGTAAGTAAATTATAATGAGTCTCACATCGAATAGGTTCCCCAGAGTGAAGGTTTAAGTAATCTAGTATATCACCATGGTTTACTCCAATGCTATATAGTACATATTGTGTTATAAGCTAGCAGAAGCCCACGGTTGTTAGACAACAAATACGAGAAGTGTCCCAAAAAGCTTGTGAAACCCGAGGATAACGGGCAAAGTTTGGAATAGCCAGATGAGTTAAGTAGAACAAACTAAGTATTTTATGGATAGTTTGAGTAGCCAAGGACAGAGGTTCCAATGCGTGTAGTTAGTGATGACCTTCTAATGTTAGTTGTCTGATTCCTAAGTAAGGTTTTAAAAAAAAAAATTGAATTTTTGAACTTACCAATGCACCTGCTATTTTGAAATTTTCGGAGTTTACTTTCAAATTTGTGAAATCGAGTTTTCAAATGAAATATTTTTCAACAGAATTTGAGACCACAGTGATGGTTATGATGTTGTCTTGTACAAACGGTTTTGTTAGAACCCAGAGTTTGAAACTGAGTTTTCAACTATGTTGTGGTAAAGTCAGTACAAAACTGGAAGGACAGAAGCTGTTGTAGATGTACACAGTTTGCTGGGTCTGCCAGATGTTTTAAAACGTTTGAAATCGCTGGCCTTTGATAAATGTTCTCTTTGAACAAAAAGTTTTTGGAGGGATTTTGTTTGAGAAAATGGAAATCGCACCAACAGTGAACGCACCCAATCCATAACACTTTGCCGAGGGCATATGTTTTGTTTAGTACAACCTGACTGTCTATGACTGGACTGAGTTCCGCTAGATAGGGTTGCTACTTTATGTGCCAGTGTGAACACTGGGTCTCCTGAGAAAGGGGCGGAGGTTCTCCCACATTGTTGATAATACTGTTAAAACTGGATTTGGGGATTGGGAGAAGGCGCTCACTGTACCAAATGGTTAAAATAATGGTGTGTACTCTCAATTGTAAAATTTTGTGAAATAAATTAGCTCCCTCAAAGATATGTGCCGGTAATAAAAGTTTTTGAAAATGATCCGGTAGTGAAAAATGTTTTCACGAATTTGTGATGGCAGCGATTAAATTTAAAAATGTTATAGCACTATTACTTTGTGGTATAGTGCAGATTGTGAAATGTACTGAAACCACGGAAAATTTTTCATGTTTGAAAATTTGAAAATGAGACAAGAAAATTTATTGAATATTGGATTCTGTAGGCCCAAATTACTTTCTAGGGGATGAATATTTTTATTGGTGTCTAGGAAAGTGATTGAAAGACTAAGCCCCTATTTGATGGTTATTCATTTTGTTGCCGTTGTAAAAAGTATGAAGAGATTTTCGCTAGATTTACACTTACCTAGCTAATTTATATGAGTAACAGATGACAATACCATAACAGAATGCGGACATAGTCTTGATTATACAGAATAACTGGCTTAAGTTTGAATTTAATAAGATAAAGCTGAGTTTGGCAGGAAAACTCGAAAATCCTTATGAATCCTAGAATAAGAGATTACAAACATTAGCAAGAAGGCTAAGAAGAGTAGACTATATTAATTCAAGCATCAAGAACAACAGTTGGTACAATCCCACCGCAAGCTTCGACTATCTCAAGTTTAAGTCTATTAATTTCTTCCTGAGCGGCTGCACTTGAGAGAGGACCATCAGAAGACATTGTTTTTCTCAATCTAGCTATTTGCTTCATAGTGCTTCGAATTTTTACATACGGCCAATGCTTTATTCCTCCCCTATGGCATATTTTCATTAGAACATTTTTGCATAGACGAACTTGTTGAGCCGCTTCTTGTTGAGGTAAATGGAAGAAGTCTCTAAGATCATCTATTGACATTGATGCAGCTCTAATATTTTGTTCAGCTCTTGATCGGTATGGATTACTAGGTATGGGGACTGAAGGATTATTATTTACAACCATGAGCTCTTTTCCTTTATTGGATATATTTTCTGTATTGGTTGGAAATGAACTATTAGGGAGTTCATTTTGATTTTTAGTCCATTCCAAACCAACACAGAGAGCCTCATAGTAGGCTGATATGGGATCCGACACCAGGACATACCCTAAAGATTTTTGATTCAAACAATAATTTTCTAGAAAATGTTTGACATCATCTAAATTCTTCTTACCAAAGTCAAATACTTGAGGACTGAAAGAACCTCCTTGTACGTCCTGGTGAAAGACAGCGTGGCATATCATACCAATCCTCCCATGAACTTCAAGTTTATGGTATTGAAGTCCATTGGTATGAATAATCTCTCGTAGAACATGGCAGCAACCACATGAAAATGGATTAGTAGTCTCAGTCAAGGTAGAAGCAGGATTCCTTGGTTGAGAAGGTACCGTAGACTCCATAAGTTCTGCCACATTACGACACCTTTGGACAGGTCGCCTTGATGGACCTGCTTCAGATTCCTTTCTGTTAGTAGTTGTAAAAATAGAATCTTGTATCCTTGGAGGAGGAGTAGGAATGTTAATCGTTGAGGCAGATGGATGAACGTTCATACTTACGGGATTTTGGGGAAATAAAGAAGAATAAGGGTATGATGCATTGTTTGACAAATCAGACAACATGTTAGTCTGATAGTCATGAAGTAAGGCTTCAAGAAAGAAAGGGTTGAATGAATCGGAGACTGGAATAGAGTTACTTGAACCGGCCATGTTTAAGGATAATGTGGAAGGTTATAGTGAAGATTACGATCGGAGAGGAAATGAATATTTTGTGAAGTTTGAGAGAACATGAAACATTTACTCTTTCTTTACTCGATTTATAGCTGGGCTAGCAACGTCTAGATTTTGTTAAGCAGCATCGGATTCTCATCTGTCGTTGGCTCAGAATAGTGCAGACTTTGTTGTTATGCGGAAAATTTTATGGCACCGCACCCTAGTGCACCCTAGCCACCGTTAGGGGTCGCAGTTTCCTAGACCTTTGCAGACAGAAATCGCTATGGCATTTATTGCTAGCTGTGTTTTCAAGAAAATAAGTTTGGACGTTTATACGCACATTTATCTAAGAAATCTGTCTTAGATGTGCAACTGACTCAAGATGTCGGAATTGACATTTGAAAATAGGATTTTGAAGCGTAAGCGTGCTAAGGTGATAGTAATCTTGGGAAGGGTGACTTTCTAATAATATTAGATGAACCGGAGAGAATCCGAAGATTTGAAATGATGATGAGAATAGTATCTATGATGATACTTGGTACCAGAATTAAGAGAATTGGAGTGATAGACAAACCCAGAAAATAGAATTTTTCCTGGATCACTAGTTGGCATGCTAGTACAAAGGAAGAGGTTGAATTATAGAAAATGAAATGGAGCATTTGTGAAATGTTCCCAGTTTAATGGAGCATTGAATAGTAGGATGTATGCTAGATAAGCATGTATAAGGAAGAAGTATATTAGAGGTCTAGATAACCTTTTGATTTTATATTGTCAAATTTCGAGGACGAAATTTATTGAACGGGGGGAGAATTGTAACATTCTGAATTTTGGACCTAAAGACTAGAAAATTAGCCTATTTTCGGAGGACTATTAGACCCTATTTTTGAAAATGAATTTAGAATCAGTATTTTATTGGACATGAATAGTGTTTACTATTCACAAATACGTACATGAATAGTATTTACTATTCACAAATACGTATTCACTTTTTATAAATACGGTATTTAATCGATATTTTGAGAAATATGAAAAGTATTTACTATTCACAAATACGGTATTTACTATTCAAAAATACGGTATTTACTATTCCTAAATACGTATTCACTTTTTGAAAATACGTATTTACTATTCATGCGGGACCCACGTCAAAATAATTCTCCCCCTGCCGACACATTCACGGGAGAAATTTTGAAAAATTTGACGCGGGACCCACTCAATAATAATATTATTATAATATAATATCTTATACTTTGGAAAATAATAGAAATAAAATTATTTCCAATAAACCGTGAATTAGGTTTTTAAAGTAAGGGTATATTATAAATAAGTGAATTTTTATCTCAGAGTGGGTTATCTCCGAAGTCATTTCCGTAATCGGCGGAATGATTATTTGAGATAGGTTGAACCGATATTTTGAAGCAGGACAGATAGTGGAATCTGTAGGAAATAAATCATAACTCAAAATCCTTGAACTAAGTAGTAAACAACTGCACATATTATGAATCAGTGAATTTTTGTCTAGAAGATGGTGTCACCCGAAGTAATTTCTGTAACCGTCAGTGTCCGACTTAAAATCTTCGGCAGGTTACGGAATACCCTAAATAGGATCAAAAATTTAGTTGACCCAGATATTTCTGAAGAGGAAAAATAGAACTACAAGGCTGTGCTTCCGGATTCTTGAGAATTTCTAATATAACGCGATTAGAACACCGATCAGGGAATCTTTATAGGATAAATGCAAAAGAGTAAGAAAGTGTCATCGTCATGATGACGTCATCGATGACGTAAGCAAATGGATTGGACGGTTGAGATGAAGCCGTGTTTAAAGTCAAGATCCAACGGCCAAAATCTGACCTGATAAAGTATGAATAGTGTCATGCTTTTTCACTATAAATAGAGGCTTCATTTCTTCATTTTCTTCACACCAAACTCAGAGAACAACAGTTGAGTTTAAGAGAAGAGTGAGAATTCTTAGAGTTAGAGAGAGAGTTTAGAGTAAAGTTCTTGAAGCTGGAGAGAATGAGCAGGAACTTCAAGGGATATCCGAGGATTCCGGAGTCAGATTCAAGGAAGTTTGGGGATACGTGAATAGTGCCGTATACGTGAATAGTGCCGTATACATGAATAGTGCCGTATACATGAATAGTAATTTACTATTCACGTGGAAGGAAGGTACGGACGCGTATTGTAACCTTAACTCTGATGCTTATGGTATGCTTATATGTGATAGATAGTCTGAAATTCTGTTTTTGAAAATTGATCATACACATACAACTTGATACGGGTTATAGTCTTGATAACGCCGTTATGTTTTCCTAGCGCTGAGGACACGGATGTACACCGTGGCACTGGTGAATAGTGCAGACTATAATAACATGCATATTGCAGTGGCTGTGTTATGTTATTATGTGAATATGAGAATAATGTATGTGATTATTGCTGTTTTGACATGAATATCTGTCATACATATTTGATACATAAGCATGAGGTTAACCGTTACCTGAGGTTCAATGGGTATTGAACCTCAGCTCTTACTGTAGCTTCAGGATTTTCGGAGTGAACAGAAACAGAAACAAGGGTAAGCAGCAGGCAGAAGGACTAGCTGGAGAAAGTCCTGTAGATATGTATAGTCTTTCGAACTCTTTGTATCAGCAAACCAGTACACTACAGTGGTTGAATATCAGTTACTCTGTATTTAAAATCATTTCGTTGCCCTACTCTGGTTAAATTATTTTGAAAATGCTTTAGAAAAGTTGGGGTGTTACATAATCCTAATATTTAGAATAATAGGAATTAATATTGAATATGTGTACAAATACATTTTCTTCTTCTCGATTGGCATGAGTAGTTTCCTTGCAAGGTCTATTAATATTGATTATAGGTGCCTGTGCGTTGCTCTGATTGATTTTAGGTAATTGAATATATATATATATATATATATATATATATATATATATATATATATATATATAAAATTCCTCTTCTCGTTTTGCGTATTTGATTTCTTTCTTTTTTTTAAAAAATTTTTTTGCTTTTGCAAAGTTATTTGTGCTAGAAATATGAGCAAGCAATTGAAAACCTATATTACAACACCCACTCAGTCTTGATTATAAGGTGCCTGTACGTGTTGTTACTCTGGGTTCTCTGGACATTATCAATTATAATATATTATGATAATAAAATATACCATATTATGATAGTTATGCCTATTGCTATATTATTTGATATTTCTTTTATTTATTCTTTCTCTATATAATATTTCCTAACAATAAAATATGATATGAACAGATTATATGGAAAATATCATTTTATCCTATATTTAATTAAATAATAGAAAAGTGAATGAATGATAATTAAATAAGTATAAAATACTAATAAATTCAATTTGGGGCACTTTAGCGCATATAAATAATTTAGGAATTTTATTCTGTGTGTAATTTAAAATAATTAGACTTTACTTAGATAGGTATTTGAGTTATAATATGTGTTGGCTCTTATATCGGATATTTGAATTATTATATTTTTGAATAATTTGGAAAGTCATAATGCCCTTGAGCAACTGATATATTTAATGAAGAAATTGATAACTGTAACAATATTGAATTTCCTGATTTTATGTGATTGTAATGAATTAATAGTGGGAGGACAGCTTGGGACGATACATGTGCACGTGCTTTTAGCCCATCCATGAGCGTCAAAAGCTGGGATACAATCCTCCTCTCAACTTCTCCATGAGTCTTCTCCCGCTTTGGCGCACACAAGGCCTCACAGTTTTGTTTCTGACTGGGCCTAGCCCATCAAAACACATCCACAAGGGAAAGGTCTCTGCATCCTTATAAGGCATGCTTTGTTCGCCTTCCCAGTCGATGTGAGACTTCACACTCCACCCCCCTTGGGGCTCAGCGTCCTCGCTGGCACATCGACCCGAGCCCTGGGAAGGCGAACGAAGCATGCCTTATAAGGGTGCGGAGATCTTTCCCTTGTGGACGCGTTTTGATGGGCTAGGCCCAGTCAGAAACAAAACCGTGAGGCCTTCTGTGTGCCAAAGCGGACAATATCCACAAGCGGGCGCCTAGGATGTTACAGTATCCGTTCTTCCCAGGGTGGTGTTTGGCAGGTTTTCGGGACACTAGTAGCAACTTTGGGAAGATGTGTGCACATTAGGAAGATATGTTTTATGGCCAATTTGATGATCTGTGACTGGCAGGTTTCCGGGTCTACCATGATTCTCTTCCCACTAAATAGACTGGCAGGTTTTCAGGTCTAAATGAAATTAATAAAGATAATGAATAATATTTGATTCGGTGTGAATATATGTATATGTATGTATACATGATGAATATTGGAATTGATAGTTGATTCAATCATTATGTGATTATATATTTTATTTAATTAATATATTTGAGTTGTATAGATTAAGTTTTGATTAGGATTACCAGCTTTTGCTGATGTTTGTGTTCTGGGCTGCGACAATCCTTTGGGGAGCAGAATTTCAGTGAAACAGGTTCCAAGGTTGGGGCTAGCAGTGAGAAGTGAGGAAGAACTGTCTACTAGCTAGTTTTTATTTTATGCTTTAAAAAAATTTAAAAACATTTTTAGTTAAGTTTGAGTTTATGTTAATGTAATAAGGTGGCCTTGCACTTGTCCCAGTACAAATACGGCAGTAACACTTCCCAAATTATTGCAATTTTATGTTATTATAATTGTTAGAAAATTTGGGGTGTTACAAGCTTGAATAGCTTTTATGATATATAGGGTAAGTATGTGAGATAAGTTTTATCTCAACTTGCAAAAGATGGCTTTTGAAACCAAGGTTTTGTTTTGCCAAACATGATTAAATGTTGAGATATCCACTCTACCCCTTTTAGTTGAAGCCCTTTCAATGTAGCTTTAACCACAGACCTTTTGTGTCAGAGCAGTCTCCAAGTATATGAAGAATGTTCCCAACTTCCTCATTGCTGGGAGATTTAGATGACCATCTACTCCTCCATGTGTTAGTGGCAAAAACCCTATATTAAATAAAGTGTATGTTTAAATTAGCTTGAATAGCTTTTATGATATACAAGGTAAGTATGTAAGATAAATTTTATCTCAACTTGCAAAAGAGGGCTTTTGAAACCAAGGTTTTGTTTTGCCAAACATGATTAAATATTGAGGTCCACTCTATCCTTTTCCACCTCCACATACACACACATATATAAACCACACTGTAGATTTGTGGAATGTGGAGGATTATTTTCAAGTAGAAAGTATACTATTTTAATAGAAAAACTACCATCATTAGTGCCAGAGCACACCATAATATCACATCCAGGGCCAGGATTTGGAGGAACCAGTGTAATCAGTCTCTAATAACCTCATCGAAGACTAGAGTCGGCAAAACGAGTCGGGCCCTTCGGGCTGGCCCGTTTAAGCCCTGACCCTTTAAAGGTCGGGCTTGAAAATTGGAGGAGTGAGGTGATGTTTGGCCTTGGAGGACCAAGGGCTTACACGGGCTGGCCCTGGAGGGCTACCGGCCGGCCCTTCGGATCCTTCAATTTTTTATTCTTTATTTTTTTTAAAGTTGAACACTTGTTGAAATTGGATCATTCAATAATTTATATGTAATTTTTATTTGTTATAGAGTTATTTATCCATTTAAGTACGAATACATAATAACTATACCCTAATTTTATGATTTGATTTATTATTTGTTGTAGATAAAGATTATAGATGTGTTCATGAAGCCGGAGAAGAAATTCATGACATTCTTACTCATGAATCAGAGTTTACTAATCAAAGTGAATAACAATCAAATGTCGTTGAAATTGATGATAGTGGCGAAGATGACGACAATAATAGTCATTGTATTAATGTCGCTTAGTAGTTAGTAGTATGCTTCATATTTTTTATATAAGTTATTTGTGAACATAGTTTGCTTTTGATTATGAATTAGTGACTATGTTTATTTGTTAGATGATTTATGTTGTAATTTACTAATTATATTTCTTTGAAAAAAAAAACGGAGGAAAAACAATTAAAATTTGGAATAGTAATTTTCAGGCCTTGCGGGTCGGCCTTGGCCCTGGTGCTCTCGGGCCAGGTTTTAAAAAACAGGTGTTTTTCTTGCTCCGGGCCCTGAAGGGCCGGTCTTGTTAGGCCCTGGCCCTTCATGGGTCGACCCTGATTGCCAGCTTTATCGGAGACAATGGTAGCCAGCTTGCTATAATTCCAGCTCCCATGTGCAGCCCAATCTGCTACATATCTTCTTCCTTCATCATCAGAAATATCTCTAAGTGAAAAAGCCAACAGTCAGTGGAAAAATTTACCGCTTGACCGTTTCTAATTTGCCACTTGTTTTTTGCTGACATATGAATTTCCAAAGAGGTGAGTCACCAGGCAAAGCTGTCAACATATCTTCCTCATTCCTCATAATGTATTGGAAAAATCTCCCTCAGAGCTCAAGTAATTAAGATATTTTCAAAAAAAACTAAAGAAAAGTCACATGTTAGAAGAGACCATAGTTATTAACGTGTATTGATTTAGTTATTAATGGTTTATTGATATAGTTGTTAACGTGTACTGTTTAGTTGCTAATGTTGTACTGATATAATTGTTTCTAAAATAATATACAAATAGGCTCTAAGACTTTTTTTGACATATAATTTTTCTTTGGGTTTTTTTTGACAATATTTTGATTACTTAGGTCATGAGGAGGTTTTTCCCTAATGTATTTATAGCTTAGCACCTCAACCCATAGTCCTTTTGACCCCACAATCAAATTTCAAGCCAGTTTAACACCACAAACTTGATTAAAAGATGAGAGGCGTTTGAAACCAAAACCTCCATATATGCCTTTGGTGTTAGCCTTTCCCAACTAATATAGCATGAAACCCTTGTCCATTTTGTTGGCTGCCCCAAATGAAATTTCTTTGAAGCTTCTCAACTTCATTACTTATGCTTAATGGAATCTTTGAGACTTGCATTGGATAAACCGGCACAGAGCTCAACACAGATTTTGCCAAGGTAATCCTTCCAACCATAGAGAGACAATTAGCTTTCCAAGAAGCTAACTCAATTACAAGTATTAAATTAAGGTCTAATTTCTTAAAGTTAACACTGGGCCCTTTCTATTACCAAATATATTGGGCTTTTAATTTTTGGCCTTTTTGAGAAAAGCCCAACTTATCTATTGAGGTCGGTGGGACAAAAAACAGTCACATGACCGTCTCCACGTGTCTATCGCCGTCGGCTCCCGCTCAATACCGTTTATGCTGAACTGGAAGCGCAAATTCCTGCGCCTGTGCACTGTAACTTCGGAGTTTTGGACACACCAGTCGTAGCGCACGTTAAGAAAATGTCACCCTTCCGGTATACGTTAGCACACTTTGATGCTACGTGCACCGCCTCCGTCTTCGACTCCTCTCTTCCTCTTGCTACCCAACTTATCCTACGCACCACTCCAATTCCTTGTCTTCCACCATACTGCTTTTAGGGCTATTGAGGAAGTTCCTTTCTCCTTCCACCGATCTCTTCCTTCATGACTTTCTAGAGAATTAGGGTTTCTCCGGTTAAGGTCACCCTCACATTGTAATATCGTCATACCCCATGGATCACAGAAGGCAATCCAATGACTCGCTCTCGTACTCGAGTCTTTTCAATCTCGAGGTTTGTCGCTCTGGCCTTCCCCATTCTCTCGTAGCTTTCATATTTTATGCCAAGTTATTATGTCTTATGCTTCTTTTTCCTGAACTGCCTTCTTAAAACTAGAGGTTTTATGTTTTTGCATCATTTCTCCATTTTTTTAAAAAAATTCTATCGCTTTTGGTGGGTTACTAGAGTGTTGCATAGTTGATTCTAATTGTTATTAGCTTTTTATATTTCCTAAAGGTCATTTTCCCGCGAAATATTATTACGGCTCTTTACTTTTTTTTTTTTGTCTTTATTGTTGCATTGTTTTGTAGTCTTTGATGAATTTTCAACTTCCACAAGAAGATGATGATTTTGATTATTATGGGAATAGTAGTCAGGATGAGAGCAGAGATAGCCAAGGTAGGCATTACAATTTTTCCCCCCCTTTTGTTGGTCTTCAAAGATTCTTTACCTACTTGGATTTTATGCACTTAAATGATAGTTCTATTCTACAAGTTTTCTCCACTGTATAGCCGGATGAATTTTGGAGAACCAGAGCCTTAACTCATGTATATTTTCACCGTGTATTTTTGGAATACTTCCGTGAATAGGTGGGGCAATCGCAATCCACAGCAATGGGAATATGCGTGGAAGGGAGGTAAAATTACTGAAGAAGAGGAAGTGGTATCAAAACAGTGACGACGAGGACAAGGGTGATTTTTCTGGAACGCACATGACTGAGGAGCGATACCGATCAATGCTTGGGGAACATATGCAAAAATACAAGAGGAGGTATAAAGATACCTCATCTAGTCCCGCCCAAAATCGTGTTAGTGCTCAACTTCTTAAAAGCAACATAGGTTCGAAAGCATCGAAGTTAGTGAATGAGCACCGAGGAGGAATACATGCTCTGGAGACTACATCTGAGTGGCCTAATGATATTAATCCTCAGAAACCTGTAAACTACCGTGATGCAGAATTCAGACAGCAATATGGATCTGATAGGTTTAATTTTTCTTCCCTGTTGCCTCGATAGTGTTGGAGCATTTGGAATATGCAATGTTATTTATGACTTAATGTTGTATATCATCACCACCACCACTTTCGTTTTTTTTTTTTCCTTCTTGCAGAACCATCTACGAACCAGCTTCTTTAGGTATTGGAGATGGTGTTACGTACAAAATTCCTCCTACTTATGATAAGTTAGCAGCAATGCTGAACCTTCCAAGTTTCTTGGATATCCGAGTTGAGGAATTTTACTTAAAAGGCACCTTGGATTTGGGATCCTTGGCTGCAATGATGGCTTCTGATAAGAGGGGTGGGACTAGAAACCGAGCAGGCATGGGGGAAACCTTACCTCAATATGATTCTCTTCAGGCACGATTGAAGGCCATATCAGCTTCTAATTCACCTCATCAATTTAGTCTGAAAGTATCTGATGTTGGTCTGAATTCTTCCATCCCAGAGGGAGCTGCTGGAAATATTAAGCGATCTATTTTGTCTGAGGGTGGTGTATTGCAGGTTTATTATGTGAAGGTTTTAGAGAAAGGGGACACATATGAGGTATGCTTGGGTATTATGATACTATGGAAGACCTTTCTCTTCGACCCTCTTTTGCTTATCCTTATTTCTTCACTGCTGCAGATCATCGAAAGAAGCCTACCTAAGAAG
Source organism: Acacia crassicarpa (assembly GCA_034222035.1). NCBI lineage: Eukaryota > Viridiplantae > Streptophyta > Magnoliopsida > Fabales > Fabaceae > Acacia > Acacia crassicarpa. The sequence goes on along the minus strand of JAWXYG010000002.1, from coordinate 62,061,053 downwards.
CAAAAGGTAAAGAAAGACCCTTCTTTGATTGAGAAGGAGGAGATGGAAAGAATTGGAAAAGTCTGGGTAACTATTGTAAGAAGAGACATAGCAAAGCATTATAAGATTTTTAATGGTTTCCATCGAAAGCAAGTTGCTGATGCCAAGAGGTTCTCAGAGAACTGTCAAAGAGAGGTATGCCCTGGTTCCTACCATTCACACATCTTTCATCTGTTTTATTATGATTGGTTTCTGATATATATCATCAATCGATCAATCATCATTGAGTTTTAACTCTAAATCCCGTGATCTGAAATTTTACTTCTATGGATATCCTTTTCTTTCAGGTCAGAATGAAAGTAAGTAGATCACTTAAATTCATGAGGAGTGCACCCATTCGCACCCGAAAACTAGCTAGAGATGTCTTGCTGTTCTGGAAACGAGCAGATAAGGAAATGGTACTATTAATTTCCTTTCTGAATATATTATAATGGCTATTGTTACGAAAAACTAAAAAAAAGGGTTTAAGAAGCTGCTTTATGTGTGATAATGTTGCATGTTCAGTTGAAAATAATCATACCTGCAATTCTTTGGATCCTTCCTGTTGAATACAAAAATTGTATATTTTAATCGGTAATGTCGGGCACCCTTCACAGTTGTGAATTTAGTGTGGTGCCTGAACCATTTGACGAAGTGGATGTTGAGACTCAGATAAGAATTATTGGACTTTGTTTATTTGTTATCGCACTGGGTTATGTCTGAAAAAATGGTTTATTTGGTGCGAACTGATCTGGTGATTGGAATTGTAACTTGAAATTGAAGATTGTGGTGCTTTTGTAAATTCTACTGTACGTTGGATTGGACTTGGATGCACTTTTAATTTCTGTTTTCATTCATTATAGGCAGAATTGAGGAGAAAAGAGGAGAAAGAAGCTGCAGAAGCTTTGAGGCGTGAACAGGAGCTTCGAGAGGCAAAGAGGCAGCAGCAAAGGCTGAATTTCCTTATTCAGCAAACTGAGCTATACAGTCACTTTATGCAGAACAAGTCGAACCTACTGTCTTCTGATGCTTTACCTACAGTAGATGAAAAAGCAGATGATCAAGATGCAGAACTTGGCTCTTCAGATGCTGGGCCTAGTGAGGAGGAAGATCCTGAAGAGACTGAGCTGAAGAAGGAAGCTTTGAAGGCTGCTCAAGAAGCTGTCTCTAAGCAGAGAAAGTTGACGAGTGCTTTTGATAGTGAATGCTTGAGGCTGCGTCAGGCAGGTGAAACTGATGCACTTTCACAGGAAGTTGCAGGAGCAAGTAACATTGATTTGCAAACCCCGTTAGTTCTCTGTCATCCTCACTTTTTTGCGCACAGGAAAATACATGTACACCCATATAGACGTGTATATGTATTTTCATGTTTCTGTGTTAATTTTTATCCAGATGGCTTTGGTGATTACGATATTAAGGGATGATGTTGTGTTAAGTTAAATTGTTTGATGTTCTGTTGCAGCTCAACCATGCCTGTGGCATCAACAGTTCGGACACCAGAAATGTTTAGAGGCTCTCTTAAAGAATATCAGCTAAAAGGTCTTCAGTGGCTAGTTAATTGTTATGAGCAGGGTCTGAATGGTATACTTGCTGATGAAATGGGACTTGGAAAGACCATTCAAGCCATGGTCTTTTTAGCCCATTTAGCTGAGGTAACTAGTCAACCTTGTGTTTTTTAGCGTTTTGATGACTTTAATTTAACAATTTTTCCCATGCAGGAGAAAAATATATGGGGACCATTTTTGGTTGTTGCACCTGCATCAGTGTTGAACAATTGGAATGAAGAACTTGAGCGCTTCTGCCCTGAAATGAAAGCTCTTCCTTACTGGGGTGGGCTTCATGAGCGGACAGTGCTTAGGAAAAGTATTAACCCAAAGGATCTTTATCGTAGGTAATCTTCATTTCATGCCTTCTACATTCACAAGTTATTTAAATGGGTTACTTGATTTCCTTTTTACACTGCCTGCCCTACGGTGGGATGTTTCTGTGGCTCTGTGACTGTAAGATAGATTGTTTGTGATAAGATAAGCTCCTTAGAGACTCAGCTGATTTGCTTCATAAAGGAAGAATATATAAACTAAGCAAAGGTTTTGTCGCCTCTTAGAAGAATTATAACTGCATTCAGCTTCACAATGTCTCTCTTGTTTATTATTGTATATGTAAGTAAATTTTCCAAATGGCACAGACAGCATATTTTGAGAAAACTTCAACAAGATTTTAATTCATCTGAATTTTTAGGTCAGTTGTTTGGCCTTATTTCATCATTCAGTTTCACTAAATCTCTTTTGTTTAATATCTCATGAGAGTGATTTTTCGAAATCGCACAAATGACCATAACTAAATCTCAGACAAGAGGATTTTAATTTGTTTGAATTTTTTAATAGAGTAACTTGGAGAATGCTGAAATTTGGCATTAAATAATTCTTAGTCCAAGCTGTAGGGGAAGTGAAATGTTTGATTTTAAATGTCTCCAAGTGCTGTGTTATGATTATAGAACAAGAATAGAGATTAGAGATAGAGAAAACACAAGATACACAGAACAGAGGGGTTGAGAAGAGAATTTGGGTGATGCTCATTCATTCATCATAACAAGCATAGAGATATAATGGATAGTCATATGCCTTATATAGGCAATACTAGAACTACTAATCCGAACTAATTACTATTAGTTACTAACTACTAACAAACTAACTAATTCCTTCCTAACTAACTAACCTAATTAGTTATTTATTGTTTACATATCAATACCCCTCCCCCAAAACATCCTTGCCCTCAAGGATGTTGAACTACAAACCACAAACCTGAAACCTAAGGAAAAACAATCTAATAAAGTGAAAACCAAACTGAAGACATAAGCTCCATAAACTTCTAATTTCTGGAAAATATTCAGCTAAACAGTCTTGAATTCTGTGACTTGACCTCTGCTACACCTTCAGCATTTTCTTTCTATTAAGAGAACAGATTCTCCCATAAAGCATTTCAATTAACTTGCCCCTGAACCAAACTGACAGCAGACTTTGTGGAGGACAAAATTGTATAGGTGAAATCCAGTTGAGAGACAAAGTTGTAGGCTTCATAGATATAATCCACTGCAATGGATTTGGGCCTTTTTCTGGAAACACTAGGCCCATATACTCATCTGGAATTAGAAAAACCTGTGGGTCATCAAAGTACTCCTGCCACCAAGAGAAATTGCCAGCCACGTGCTTCTGTCCCATGGAGCAAATGGAGGACAGCTGGAGGTTTGACTTTTCAAACTGCACTAAACCAAGCCACGTGAGCTCCTTTGCCTGCCTCAACCAATTCAGACAGCCACTCAACTCCTGCTTTCGTCTTCTTTGCTGAATCACAGTCTTCGCTTTCGACTTGCAAGAACAGTGACGACGGAACAGCGGCGACTTCTAATGAAGCCTCCCGAACGATCACTTCCGGAGAAGAAGGAAGAGGACTCGACGGCAACCTTGCGTTTCTGGTCTCCTCCGTCGCATCTTTCGTGATTCCAACAGCAACTTTGCTCTCTGTTTCTTTTATTTCGGTACATTCTTGGGAGGAGGCTGAGCAAGACTTGCTCTTTTCTGGGCAATCAGAAGCTTCTTGTTCTTTGATACATTCATTGGTGTAGTCTGAACAAGACGTACCACTTTCTTGGACCTCAGAAGCTTCTTGGGGATCATTCTTGACAAAGAGAATCTTGCTTTGATATTCCAACTCTTTTCTTGCCTGCTCCGCTTTCTTGGCTCGTTGCTGCAGATCCCATTCTTCCTTCAAACCTGCCACATAGAGTAGCTCTTCCATGGTATCTTGTACATCATCCAACTTGTTGAGTTTCTCCATCTTTTCTTCCATTTGGTCAAGTTTCCCCATTTTTTCTTCCATATCATCAATCTTCTTGAGTTTATGGATTTGTGCTTCAAGAGCCAAGATTAGATCTTCCATGGTTATTGCTCTTGTATTTACCACCCACTAAGAGTTCTTGATGGTTTCTTGATGAAAACCATCAGCAAAATAACAGAACACCGGAACCAGAACCAACCACCACTGATTTAAGGCTGATCAAACAGTAAACCAACCCAGAAAACAGAAACCTAGAATTGAAACTGACAGAACCCGACAGCAGAGGAAGCAGATGACTGGCGGCAGAATCACAAAAACGAATACCAACACCAGAAACGAAAATAAAAAAGGAAGAACCTAAGGATGTACCATCCACCACCAATCTTGATGGTTTCTTGATAGTTTTCTTGAGATTCTTGACAATCCCCTTACTGCCCAAGATATTCAGCCTTAGACAGAAACAAAACAGGACAGTCAGAATTTCCAAAATTGATGATTTCTTGTAATCCCTTGACAGATTCTTTCTGCCCAAACAGCCTTGAATTCAGACAGTAATAGAACAACACCAGTATCTTTTTCCCTTTGTTTTTCTTAGAATCAGAACAGAAAAGAGTAGAACAGAACACTTTCTCTTTTTCTACGTTTCTTCTAACTCAGAATCAGAATGACAGAGGGGATATAGAAAGAAATCAGAATAGCAGTGCAGAAGCAGCCAAGGATGGTCAGCTCTGATACCACTGTTATGATTATAGAACAAGAATAGAGATTAGAGATAGAGAAGACACGACACACAGAACAGAGGGGTTGAGAAGAGAATCCGGGTGATGCTCATTCATTCATCATAACAAGCATAGAGATATAATGGATAGTCATATGCCTTATATAGGCAATACTAGACCTACTAATCCCAACTAACTACTATTAGTTACTAAGAACTAACAAACTAACTAATTCCTTCCTAACTAACTAACCTAATTAGTTATTTATTGTTTACATATCATGTTGTTTCTTGTTTTGTTGAAGATGAGGAAGATAAGTAGTTGACATGCCCAATTACATGGTGGGGTGAGTGCGGCTTCCAGAAGGAAGAGGGGATGACTATGTTTGTTGTGCGTTGTTAATTGGGTAGCAATGCATTGTTCATGTGCATAGAGTGGCAGCATCTTAGCTTTTTATGTTTGGGAGTTGTGATGTGAGGTTAACTGGTTAAAACAATATTCTGATCCGTCATATATCTTATTCTCTTTGTAACTCATCTTTCTTGTCTTTTTATCTCTCAGATGAGTATAGCTAATATTCGTTTCTTGTTTACCAGGGAAGCAAAATTCCACATTCTCATTACAAGCTACCAGCTGCTAGTATCTGATGAGAAGTTTTTTCGACGTGTGAAATGGCAGTACATGGTATTAGATGAAGCCCAGGCAATTAAAAGTTCAAACAGGTTCTAATTATATTATGAATCCGTGGGGCTTGAGTGAATGACATATATCATTATTGTTTCTGCTGAATATTTTGTTACAGAATAGACGTGGGAGTGAGAGAGAAAGAAGGAGAATGAGAGAAAAAGATAGAACAGAGAGGAAGACGAGAGAATTTGGAGAGAAGTTTTATCTCTCTCAACCTGTTATTATTCTCATAATCTAATTACAATCTACCCAAGACCTCATATTTTTAAGCCTGGGGATTAACTAACTCCACTAATCCATCAACTAACTAACTGTCACTGTCATCATTATGATTATATAACATATTTCTTTAAAAGAACATTGTGATGAGTTGTTTATTTGGATTGCATTGCGGAATGTATATAATTTATTTTATATTAGTTTTCTTGTGATGAATAAGATATTTGATGTTGTATTGTCATGTGTGCTGATTAGATTACTGCCCTCAAAATTCTGTTTAATAATATTCTCATGTGTAAATAATTCAATATCTGTGATCTGACAGTATAAGATGGAAGACACTCCTCAGTTTTAATTGTCGGAATCGCCTGCTGCTGACGGGTACACCAATTCAAAATAATATGGCAGAATTGTGGGCTCTTCTGCACTTCATTATGCCAACTTTATTTGATAGCCATGAGCAGTTTAATGAATGGTTTTCAAAAGGGTAATTTCTGTTCATTTTAGTTGGGCTTTTTTTGACAGTGTAACTGTGGTCTAACAGTCTTTTATGATCACTTGCTAGAATTGAGAACCATGCAGAACATGGAGGTACTTTGAATGAACATCAACTTAACAGATTGGTAAGTTTGTATTTCTTGTCTTCTGTCTGTAGTAAGCTGATGTTTGAAATTTATTATTGTACCTTGCACTATTGTGGAAAACTAGTAATTGAGCTAAGATTTTTTCTATATTATTGAGTTTCATCTGTAATTACTGTTTTGTTCTTCGCCTGTGTTTTGTTTTTTGTTTATGCTTTTATTTGCGCTTTCTTTAAACCCTTTGACTTATCTTTTGGTTATTTATCTTGACAGCATTCTATTATAAAGCCTTTCATGCTGCGACGAGTTAAAAAAGATGTAATATCTGAACTGACTAAGAAAATAGAGGTTACAGTGCACTGCAAGTTGAGTTCTCGGCAGCAAGCTTTCTATCAAGCAATCAAGAATAAGATATCTCTTGCTGAGTTGTTTGATCGTAATCGTGGGCAGTTCAACGATAAGAGAATTCTGAATTTAATGAATATTGTAATTCAACTAAGAAAGGTAGACAGTTCATTCATTGGTGGTTCTCTTTCTCTCATAAATTTTGCATTGATCAGTACATTAATAAAGACCAGATACTTAGTTTTTAGCATCTGAGGTTCCTTTTTTCTTTCTATTTCCTATAATAAATATTGATAAACATGACAGGTTTGCAACCATCCAGAGTTGTTTGAGAGGAGTGAGGGAACTACATTCTATAATTTTGCAGAGATTCCAAATGCCCTTCTGCCTCCTCCATTTGGGGAGTTGGAGGATGTATACTATTCTGGGGGTCACAATCCAATATCATACAAGGTACAGCATAAAAACCTTTCTATTGTTCTGAGGGATTTAATCTCATCATTCTTTCTTCTTCATCCCCCCTTTTCCATTTTGCCTTTTCTACCTGACTCTGCTCTCTTAAATTTTAAAACGCAAGATACTATTATGGTATGTTAGGCGCTATCAAGCTTTTGTTGTGTAAACTGTTCCAAATGATTTTTGTCTGTTTAACTTCAGAATCGGTGACATGATTTCCATTCTTAGTGAAATGCTATTGACTTGTTGTTACAATAAAAATGTGGTACCTTAGATAACTTAGCATTATGTGTACAACTGAAATTTGCACTGCATGCCCATTGCAGAGCAAGATCATTCTGTGAATTAGGAAACCTTCAATAGAAAGAAAATCAAATTCATTCAGGTCCTTGTTGTGGTGTAACTCTTTTTTTTTTTTTTTAAGAAAAAAGGAAAAAAAAAACTTTTGGAGACTAGTACATGTAGTTTAATTTCTTAAGCAAGTTTTATTTGTAAAGTTGACTGCAGTTGGCTTGAGGTTAAGAGGAATTGAAGTAGGAGGAAGAAAAGTGATGAGAGAGTAGATAAATGCTATGTCACCAAGTTTTGGTTCTAATAGAGGTTTCTTTTGGAATCTGGTTCTTTATCCTTTTTTTTTTTAAGGATTAAGTACATTTTTGAATCTGATCTGAAAGCTAATTTTAAAGTACAGCTTACATTTGTGGGTTGGGCCCTTCTTGATTCTAATTCTATATCCAAGTTACTGGCAAAATGTGAATCACCTGCAATGTCTATATACCATTTTTAATGTTAGCTTTTTCCTCATCTTCTTAGGTGCCAAAACGTGTCTTTCAAGAAATCATGCGAGGTTCTGAATTGCTCAAATCGACAATTGCTCATGGTGCAAGCAGAGAATTTTTTCAAAGGCATTTTAATATTTATAGCCCGCAGAATGTTTTTCAGTCTATCTTCTCCGAAGGAAATAAATCAAATGCGTCATTTATTAAAAGTGGAACTTTTGGTTTTACCCATTTGATGGATTTGTCTCCACAAGAAGTGATGTTTTCAGCTACTGGTTCTTTTATGGAGCAAGTACTGTTTTCTATGGTGAGATGGGAACAGAAATTTATCAATGAAGTTGTGGACTTCACAACGGAGACTATAGATAATGATCCTGAATACAGTTACCTTGAAAGAGGAAAAGTGAGGGCTGTGACACGAATGTTATTGGTGCCAACAAAATCTGAGACACAGATTTTCCAAAGAAGATTTGCTACTGGCCCCAGCCATGCCCCTTTTGAGGCATTGGTTGTCCCATATCAAGATAGGATTGTATCCAATGCAAGGCTTATTCACTCAGCATACACATATATCCCTCGGTCTAGAGCTCCCCCAGTATGTTATGCTTCCTTACTATCTAATCCTCAAGCTTGATTTTGCGAAATGATCATTAGTTGATGTCTGTATTTCTTTTCTTCTTTTTAGATTGTTGCCCACTGCTCAGACCGAAGCTTCTCTTATAAAACACTTGAAGAGTTGCATGACCCTTGGGTTAAGAGATTGCTTGTGGGATTTGCACGTACATCTGAGTTTAATGGACCTAGAAAGCCAGATGGTCCTCCCCATCATTTAATTCAAGAGATTGATTCTGAACTACCAGTTGCACAGCCTGCTCTTCAGTTAACCTACAAAATTTTAGGTTCTTCTCCCCCTATGCAAAATTTTGACCCAGCAAAATTGCTCACTGTAAGTGCTTTATCTTCATTTTTTATTGAACGACCCCCTTTCTCACTTCACCCTCCCTGTCCTTCAACTTTCTTATTAAATGTTTTGCTAAGGCATAGTTTTCATATAGGACTCTGGGAAGCTTCAAACGCTCGACATATTATTAAAACGCTTGCGGGCTGAAAATCATCGTGTTCTCTTATTTGCTCAGATGACTAAGATGCTGAATATTCTTGAGGTATTGCTACATCTGTTACAATGTTAAACTTTTTGACGTAATCATATCTGGAAGTCTTTAGTCTTATGTTCTTGTCACATGGGCCGCCCAATGTATGAGTTCTTTATTGTAATGGTTATGTAAAATAGTGTAGGATGATGATATCTATGAGTTGCAAGTCTTTTACTCTAAAGCAATAAAAAGAGTTGAATATAATGTATTTACGGGGAGTGAGTAAAGTTGGTGATTTGAAACTGGAAATCTTCCCTCAAGGTTTGAGAATGACTTTTATGGTAGCAAAGTATTGTACTTGTCTTGGTGCTTACTGTTTAACTTTGTTTCATGCTGACTACTATTCTATGCAACTTGCAGGACTACATGAACTATAGAAAATATAGGTATTTTAGACTTGATGGATCGTCGTCTATTCAGGACCGCAGAGACATGGTTAGAGACTTCCAGCAGAGGTAACTTCTTGCCATCTTGCAGGGATACCCTATCCTAGTGAGGTTATTAAAGGTTACTTTTATTCAGTTGCTTGTCGAAGCATAACCGAGGAATGGATATAATAGAAAAAGAAAAGGGAATTCACGTTAAGTATAATCATGAAAGCCGAAGGTAGGATAGATGGTTCAAGAAGAGTCACATTTGATGCCACCAATTTAGCAACAGATACCTAGGACATCTACATCTCCAATCAGCTCCAAAATAATAAGGCATAATTCATAAAGTTGATTGAGACAAATAACTTATTCTAACATTCTAAATGAAATTAAATCATGTGCACTCTTAACACTTATGATATTTGTGATTTTATGGTTGCAGGAATGATGTTTTTGTGTTCTTACTTAGTACAAGAGCTGGTGGATTGGGTATCAACTTGACGGCTGCTGACACAGTAATCTTTTACGAGAATGATTGGAATCCCACATTGGATCAGCAGGCAATGGATAGAGCTCATCGGTTGGGTCAAACAAAAGATGTGAGCCTTTTCTTCCTCATCCCCCTCCATGATTAAATGAGTGTTGCACTAATGTTTGAGACCAATCGATATGAGTGCTTCATGTCAAAGAGGGAAAATTCGACCTTTTCCCTTCTTTTTTGCTAATGTAGAAAGAGCTAACTTCTTAGTTTAAACCATGTTAGTGGTTCTGCATTATTAAATTAATTGGCTGGATCATGCACCTTTCCTAGAGGGTGATCCTTGGAGTAATAATAAGGTTGTTGCCATGTGATATAAAGGTCACGGGTTCAAATTCTGGAAAAAGCTTTTCTGTTTGCGGGGTTAAGGCTACCTACATTTATCTTTTTTCAGACCCCACATGGTGGAAGTTGTGCACTAACGCAGCCTTTTATGCACCTTTCCCAATTACAAAGAAAAGAACATCCTGCACGCTCCCTTTACAAAATAATTAAATCAATGTACCAGGCAAATGCTCTTTCTTTGCACATTCTTTGCTTGCATAAATGCCACAGTTGCTCTTTCACCTTGCTTCACCTCCTGTGATCTTGCCTCTTTCTGCAAACACAAAAGCTTTGATTTTTCTAGAGTGTGGTAATAGTCACTGATTTTATTTCGTTTTAAACCTTGCAGGTCACTGTTTATAGACTTATATGTAAAGAGACAGTTGAAGAGAAAATTCTTCTTAGAGCAAGTCAAAAAAGCACTGTACAGAACCTCGTCATGACCGGTGGTTCTACTGATGATGTTATAGCTCCTGAGGATGTTGTATCTTTGCTTCTGGATGATGTGCAGTTGGAGCAGAAATTCAAGGAAATTCCTCTTCAGGTTGGTTGTGAATCTGATCCCTAGTAAACATTGACACAAAATGTTAATTATTGTTGGCCACTGGTATGGGAAGGCAAAAGACGAGTGTTCAAACCAATTTTGGGAGATTATATTTCACCTCGTTTTATGCTTTCCAGGTAAAGGATAAGCAGAAGAGGAAACAGGCTGTGAAGGGTATACGGGTTAATGAAGATGGTGATGCGTCCCTGGAAGATCTAACCAACTCTGGAGCGCAGGGCCCAGATAATGATACTTCTCTTGATCCAGAGGGATCAAAGCCAAGTAATAAAAAGGTAACCTGATAACTTGAGTCTTGATGCCCTGTACGGTTATCCTCAATATAAAATTGGAATAAGAAGAGTAATAAATTCCGTGCAGCCTTATTGACTTCTTGATTTATGACCTGGCATATCTGATATCCATTTTGGAAAAGCTTTATCGTTTTGGTGGGTCCTAGTTATGTGTGCTATACAGGATGATGTCTGACTAATGCAAATTTAGTTTATATAAATATTAGGAGAGGTAAATGCATGTGAGTTTACCATGAATTTGTGCTGTAAACTTGCAGAGAAAAGCTGCGTCTGACAAGCAAACCGCATCAAGGGCAAGGAATTTTCAAAAGATGAATGAGTTAAATAGTAGTTCAACTCCGGAGTACGAGCTGTATGATGCTACTCAAACTCCTGATCCAGTGGTTCAGAAACCAAAAAGACCAAAGAAGGCAAAGAAAGTTGGGAACGAGTTTGAAGACTCTCCTGCCGGCACAGTGAATATATTCCCAGAGCAGATCCGATAGCCACTACTTCCACGTGATTGTAATAATGGAGGTTCAAATTTGTCGTATCAACTTCTAGATGGGGAGTTGTAGGTTCTGTATATCTTTACTTTGTGCATAGTTAATAGTGATAGTCTTAGATATATGAGATTATAGATCCGCCCCGCTTAAACATTGTCGGGGCTCTGTACAGATTAGAATATCCTTTTTCTTGTATTATTATTTTTAATCATAACTGTTAGGAAGCTCAAAAGCATTCGTAGTTCAGTTCTACTTCCTGACCTGGTAAGTCAGTGAGTCAAATATTACTCTTTCCGTCTTAAATATGGGACAAAGTTTATAGTACAACATTATAAACTTTATCTTATATTTAGGATCGGAGGAAGTACAACAGATAAATTAGGAGCTTTTGTTATCTTCGGCAAAGAATGGTGGCATTCAGAATAAAATATAAAATATTTGGACCCCCTTGATATCCTATTTTAATAATTTTTCCTGTATTTTAACAATCCATGCATGCCTTCTTCCAAGATATATCATGTAGATAGTCTTATTCCCATTTACCCAACTATTAATTTAATATTACCCCGTTCTAAATGTAGGAGTCTGATGACTTTTTTTCCAAGAAATAAAGTTAGTTCATCGTAACATATGTTGTATATTATTAGATTATAGATTAGTCTATGAGTAAGCTAATTAGCTGGAAAGAAAACAATGAATTTAAATACTTTAATGTAACTTAGTTTATTTTCTTAATTTTTTTAGAAAAAGTTAATTAGCTTTTATATTTAAGACGGAAGACAGCTTACTATATTTTGAGGTTTTACTAAAATATCCTTCCTTAATTCACATATTAGTGAAAATTTGCGATCGGTTAATTATACACTTGTTTAAGATACTAATGTTCGAGTGAGGTTCAGGACAAGACCATCAAGAAAGCTTTCATATCAAAATTTGTGTCTCCATAGTATCAACTAAATCTCAAATCAGAATACATCTCCTGATTTAAACAGACTAAATTCAAACCTTATATATAAAGTTAGTGGATTAGAAGTTAACCTTAACCTTAAGCTAAAAATAATTACATCAAAAGGTATGAAAAGGTGGGGAGGGGGGGAACCCAGACCGTACTGTAAGAGCGTGATGGACCAAATTCCACATAACCAGTGACCTGTGACACTGAAAAGGATTGCACCTTGGCTGTTCTACTTGCATTTTCGTCAGTAACAAGTGAATGCCAGACACAGGTTCAGGTATTCCATGATATCACAAAGACAAGCCAGCAACAAAGAAGACACATCTATACCTCCTATCATTTGCACACCACTATAGCCTGAGTTTTATCCTAACATGTAGTCCTTTTGGGTTCCCCTCAGTAGCGTATGTAATTAGGAAGTGGATCTTCTCATGGTTCATTTTTCATATTATCCCTCATGAACCTATTTAAGCTATTGATTAGATGGACATGATTTAAAGATGGACAGTGAGAGAAACTGACCCTTGTAATTACCTAAAATCCTATGCATAGCAGAAATGGGTTATCAACCGTCAACATCGAAGTTTCAACCAAAAGTAACTTCACCAGTCCCCGATTATCTGAGTTAATTGTTCCAACAAAGGTGCTTTCGCCATTCTGTAATATTTTTTCACGTTGTACTGCTTTGCAATGGCCCTCAAATTGATCAATGTCAAGTTTTTCAAGTTCACAGGCACCAAAGCTGAGGTCTTATTTTGAGATTCGACTTCATGGTTTCCATTGTCCATTGCAACTGGATTCAGTTTTGATAAATCGACCGCAACAAGTGAATTTTGTATTCCTGCAGTGACTGGCAACTTGCAAGCATTTCTTTTCTTTTGCAACTCTGAAAATTTGCTGTCATAAGGAACTATAGCATATTCAAATTCATGCTGTTCCGGCCGAATTGTTGTTCTTTCATAAACCTCGCCGCTAAGCGAATAAACTAAATTGGCACCATCATTGCTGGTTCTTGACTTCCGTGGCCTCTTGTGTGTAACTTTCGAGGATGTATTTGAAATAAGTTCCACAGGATCTTCACCCGGTCCTCCAGTAGAAAATGCATCCGATCCCAGTTTCCTCTTTCTCTGGTTTGTTAGCTTACTGGGCTCACTCACAATGGACGGCCAGAGATTAACAGTAGGTTCAGAGTTAAGGTCCCGCACTTGTGATTTCCCTTTGTCAGTTTTAGGAGCAAAATCACAAAGTTTCGGTTCAAAGTTAGAATTTTCACGTTTCACTTGTCGTGAGGCACCTAAATTGGAATCAAGACGCTCATTTGTAGTGACATTTTTGACAGTTTCACGTTCTTGCTGCAAAAATGTAAGAAAAACTGGACTATAAAACCTGATGAAAATATAACTCAAATAGACTACTACCGATCTAACAAGTTAAAATTGATTAAAAGAGAAACAAGAGGGCTCTTTGTACCTTGACTTCTTTCAGAACATTTTCCTTGCCCTTGGAAGAAAAAGAATTCAAGATTTGACCTTCGTCTGCAGTAACGAGTTGGCTTCTTCTGCCTTCATCATTCACTAAAACTTTTAAATCCGATGTTCCCAGTAAATTCATTCCATCAGAAGGACCAATTACACTGCTAATAGCCCCAAGAGCAGCACTTCTCGGAACAGTCTTAGCAAGCCCACCCTTAAAAGAATAACCAATTATGGCAGGTGCACTGAGTGAGAAATACAAGTAAAATCCAGACACAGATTAAAAGCACCAAAACCAAAACAGAATACAGAACCCTGCATAAAACAGATAAACACCATGGAGGTTTGCTCCAGAATTATAACGGAGCCTACAAAATTGGCAAATTTAGGCCTCCATAGAAAAAGTAAGGTAAAAATAAAAATAAAACACGACTGGCATTGCAAACTAAAAGAGACAAACAGTAAAAGGTTGACTTTTCCATTAACTCTGAATGCATCGCCATGTTAGGAATACTCGACTGTTTCTTTTTATTGGACAAATTAATATTATTGGTCTATAGTGAAGGGGAAGTGTTCAATATCAACATTTGGCATCTGATAATTGTTAAATATAACAGGGCTCAACTTCAAATCATTAGTTACTATCATGACCTAAATGACAGTGGGGTTGAACGCTAGTGTTAAAATATTGAAAAAACAAAAACAAAAATGGTTTTAATTCAGTTTTTTTTTTTTTTTTTAAGTTTATGATTCACAATTCTTGTTATTGGGAAAATGAAGAAATTTCATTATTCAAACCTGGCGACAATTATCTTGACAGGAGTCTGCAAGTGCAGCCTTTAATATTTCATCAAGTGTCCCAGCAGGTCCGTTATGTAATAGTAACTGAATTCTATCATTATCAGCACGATCATTCTTCAAACTCCTTATTGAGACTTCAAGCCAGTTGATTTTCTCAGTCAAAGCATTACAACATATTTCAGGCCAATTTTGATGTTCATTCTGCAGCGATAAGAGATCCTTTTCAAGTTCTTCAATTTCAGCATCTTCCTTTATTATCAATTTTTTTAAAACCTGAATGCAAGATTTCTCATTCAAGGCATCTTCTTCCATTATATCTGAAAGGAAAAACACAACTCACTGAATAGAGGCAATACATATATAGATATATATATATAAGCAGCAAGGGCAAAGACATACAGGGTAAAGGAATAAGAATATACCATGCTCGCAATTGAAGTAAGTGTCAAATTGCCTTCCAAGACTCTCACAGTTATCACTGTTGAGCACAGCTGAGAACAGAACAAATGCACGCAGACTATGAAATAGAAGACTTACGTGCAACCCAGAAAACAGGTATTACATATTGAACAATGATCGTATAAAAAGACAGAGACAAGATATAAAGAAATAGGAAACCTTCATCATACGTTGAACTCCAAAGATCCCACGCCATGGAATGTGATTATATCCTGAAGTGAAACTAATTAAGAACAACAAAGCATGTCTCAATTCCATGCAACTTAACAATTCTTCAACAATAGATGCCAACGTAGTAACTATGTATACTGAAAGGGAAAAAAATGCAATGCAAGTAACTATATTAGAAAAGCCGCCCTAAACTCCTAAAGAGTGATAAATAAATAACCAACATTTTAAAATTATTGGAATCTCTCTGGAAAATAGATGGATAAAGGGATAAATATATATATGGAATAGATAATTCAATGTCTTCGGTAGAGAGTATTACCACATCCCTCCCCCAAACCACCTCTAGCAAGAACACAGGAAAGGTAACGAGGATAGCAACCATATATAGCAAATGGTGAAGAAGAAGGCTTGGATTAGCATGTTTCAGGAAATCACAAAGAACTGCCCAAGAATGCTACCGATAACACAATATCACAGTATAACAATATCAAGAACAAGAAGAGAGAGAGTTTTGAAAAGCTTAAGTGACTTACAATTACTGTGTTCACCAACCCATGCTTACTGACATTAATTAATGAAGTACTAAGAACTGTTTTCATTCTATCGACCACAAGTACTTGAAACAATAAATGAACATTCGAGGCAAGTTCTAAAGGAGATCAAGAAGAGAAGATAGCTGACCGAACTTCAGCACCAAGTTGACATGGCGAAACTGATTTTTTTAAAAAAAAAATAGTGTCTTCAAGAACAACATTTCATTTCTGGAAACCAAGAAGAGCCAACAATAATTCTCCAGCAATTAAACAATTCGTCGGGAGAGTCGACCGCGAATGACAGAGTAGATGAGGAGGTATTGCGAGCTACACCAATGAATTGCAGCACCTGAGAAACTAAAGAGAATGTGAGTGTCTAGGGTTTCGAGTTTCTCGAAATTCAGAGCCGAAGAGAGAAAAGGAAGAAAGAGTCTACTTCCAGCGGAAGGAGAAGCAGAGCTTTGACAGAAAAAGCTGTTCGGGAGAGTGACCGTCGCGCGGGGCAAATTAGTAATAAGAAGGTTACAGTCAGGGCAAAATGGTAAAATGAGTAAGGATGACGCGAGCCCAGCGGAGATTGCGTTTGCTTGGATATGGGCCCAGATAAACCGGGTGATCTGATTCTGGGCTGCTTTTACATTCTGTTTCTGTTTTTTTCAGGCAAAAGTTGTCCATGACTTCAGACACACACACAGAATATGAATCTAGCTCAAGCCGAAGTGAATATTCTTTCAAATATTATGAATAAGAAAAATCAAGGTGAGAGGATCATAAAATATAAACTCAATAATCTTAAGCGAAAAAAACTTTAAAATTACAAAATCCTAAATTAGATTTGTTACTAAGAGTTGATAAAAGAATAACAAAATTTAATAAGATTTAATTAATATTGAGTGAAAAAGAACAGGACAGAGATGGTAAATACGAATATACAGAGAGAAGGTAAGGTCCATTACATGTGGAGACAAAAGAGAGACTGAAAAGTGAAAACTGAGAGAGCCTCCAAGGCATGTGGCTGCTCTGCCAACATTACCTTTTTTTTTTTTTTTTGTTACAAGGCGAGGGGAGGGGGATTTGAACACGAGACCTGAGGGGAGATATAAAGCATCTCAATACCACCAGCTGTGCCACTACACTGCTATCCTCGGTGGTCATTACCTTTCTTTTAATCAAGAGGAAAACGCAACAATTGTCTAAGAATACAGAATACTTGTTTGTAGACAATACTTTAGAGAATTTTACATATAAAAAATTA
The DNA here is from genome assembly GCA_034222035.1 of Acacia crassicarpa. Lineage (NCBI taxonomy): Eukaryota > Viridiplantae > Streptophyta > Magnoliopsida > Fabales > Fabaceae > Acacia > Acacia crassicarpa. Next base: position 62,044,042 of record JAWXYG010000002.1, on the reverse strand, counting down.
TAATAGCCGAATTGGGTACTTAAGAGCCGTACTAAAAGATATTTGTCGAAATCAACAAGCTGTTAATTAATGTGGTAATGGGTTCTCACCTTTATAATAAAGGAAATATAAGTTGAATCCCCGAAATTACAATTGTTAGAACATGTGATAATAATTCTTTACTTTTTAAGTCTTAAAATGCTTGTTAGGTCCAGTTGAAATATCAAAATCTATATTCAGGCCTACATTTTTAACAAATTCCTAATAAGGATTTTTGAATAATATTAAAAGACTATAACGCTCTTCTGCTTAAAATCCACCTCATATCAAGAACCATACTGAAAAAAGTTAAATGGTTGTGCCAAATTCAATTAGGGCTATGAGCTATGGAACGAAAGAAAAGAGGAAATACTCTAGTGTTATGTCAACTTTTTTTTTTTTTGGGAATTAAAATAAAGTGTAATGACATGATCAACTTCATTATTGTAGGTTGAAATTTACTCACAAGTATACTAAGATTGGAATAGATTTCATATTAAAGGTGACCTGTACGTTGTTGTTGCCGTCGTTTTCATTTTCCAGTATCGACCCAATACGAATATCGACCCAATGCATGGAACTAAATCTCCTGACGTTTCAATGCTTTAAGTTTTTCTGGAAATTGAAAAGTTCCATGTAAAGCAGACCCATTTTAATTTACACCATATATGAATTTGATATTGTGCGTGCTAATTAAAAAAAATAAAGAAAACATATAGAATTTTGCTTGCTCTTTGTTGAAATTCATGAGCTTTTGATGTAGATACAGAGAATCCTATTGAAGGATGGAAGCATTGTAGGCTATGACCAAGTATATATTATTAATGTAATGCTTCAGTGTTCATTGGACATCAAACTTTCCCTTACAGAGCTCTCTCTTTACGCCAACTTCATGATCTTATAAGCTATTTCATAAGGAAGGAGCTGATTGTTTTAAATGTTAGATTATTTGTATTAAGTAATCACAGACAAATAAAATAATAGGTCTAATAATAACCAAAAACTTGTTTTTATTTCACATATTTAGTTTTTCCATGTTTAAATTTACAGGAGAGTTACTTTTGAGCAGCTAAATGCTTGAATATAATTATCTCTTATTCTTCCTCAATAATAATATAAGCAAGTTTTATTTCATTAGGTGAGGTCGGCTACATAGATTGTAGGACATCATTAATTATGTTGTCCACGTACATGCTATGCAAGCTGATGGGGATCAGAAGGAGGCAATTGATCATAACCATCATGATGATGACGACGATCTAGGAACACTAGTGTATCTCTTTCAACTGGGATGCACTTGACAATAGCAGATATTGGCATGCTCATTGCTCCAATCACAATACTGAATAACCAAAGTTTCCAATTCAGAGGCACTGTGCTTGCAAATTTCCCCAGAAACTCAACTATTATCACTTGAAATCCCACTGTGATAAACATTATGCCTAAAAATGTCCAGCTCTTCGTGATGCCTCTCAACACGTTTATCTTCTCTATATCTCGGCTGTTTATCTCATTGAATACCTGCCACAACGAAGGACCAAAGAAAACACCAAATACCATCCTCTTTATAGTATCATTCTATATATTAAGGACTTGGGATTTTTCTAACTGAGCATGAGTTTATTTAATGAAACACAAATTAAGAATCTGTGTACCTGGCAAAAAACAAAGCAGTTGAAGATCAAAGTGTTGAGGACAATGGTTGCATCTAAACCGGTGATTCTGAGGAGCCTCTTGCCTTCAAGATTGAGAATGGCAAGGACTATTAACTGATACATGCTTTGTCCAATGATATTCCTGCACATGGTTTTGGTGATAAAACTTGCCCCCTTTGCAACTGGGGGTCTTTTCATAAGCCCATCATGAGGAGGCTCAGTGGCTAGGGCTAGAGCCCCTAGTGTGTCCATAATCATGTTTACCCATAATAATTGCAGAGCTGTTAACGGTGTAGATCCTGAAGTAAAGCAGAAAAAAGGCATTGATCAATAAAGAAAACAAAAATGGGCGGCCAATGAGTTTTCAGGATTTACAGGCAACAACCTGACTGTTGTTCTGGGCTCACCCTTCAAATAATGGAAATCAAAGTTTCTATGGAAAAAACTGCAAACCTGTGATGCATGCAGAAACAAAGTTGATCACTAGAGCAACGACATTTACTGTTAACTGAAATTGCACAAATTTTTGAATGTTCCTGTATACTGCCCGTCCCCAACTGGCCACTCTCACAATTGTCTTGAAGTTATCATCCATTATGATCACATCTGCATTTTGTTTGGCAACCTGCAAAAAAGAGAAACAAATTCCATTAATATGTGAGTTTTGCCCAAAGTCCCACATCGCTTAAGTCTTGGTGAGAGGGGTGTTTCAAGTATAAAAGGAGCCCCCTTCCTTCATTGTAAACTATCCTTCAAAAATTGTCTCTTAAGGCAATTTGAATTTCGTTCTCACTTGTATTTCACATATAGATTGTTAGAGTGAAATTAGATTTTGGTATTTCTCTTATTGTTGTCTTGCTTATTATTTATTAGCTGCAATTAGATATAGTAGTTGTGATTTATTATATTATTAAATTACGTCTAGAAACTTTATTTTCTAGTATTATGACTTTTTATAATCGATTGTGCTTTTTATATCCCGCTTCCGCAATAATTGGTACCAAAGTCAAGGTTCTGTCTGAGTATGGTCTGTGTTTGCAGTATACTCTAAGCTTCCACATCAGAAAAGAATTACTTTTGGGCCTTTGTATTGGCAGCTGTTAAATAATATTTGGAGCAAAAATGACGGACAAAAAGGTTGGAGAATCCACATCAAATTCATCATTGGTATTTTCTCTTTTGACAAGAATAGTGTCCAATGCGAAGTTTGCAGTTGAAATTTTTGACGGATTGGAACATTTTGGGATGTGGCAGAGCCAGGTTCTGAATGTCCTTTTGCAACAAGGACTAGACTTTCCTATTAAAGAAAGGAAACCAGATAGTGTGCAGGAGGAACATTGGAGGGTCATCAATCGTGTTGCTTGTAGTACTAATCAATCGTACCTTTTAAGAGAGCAAAAGTATCCATACAGAAAGGAAACTTTTGCATATAAACTGTGGAAGGCACTAGAGGACAAGTTCTTGAAGAAAAGCAGTCAGAATAAACTCTATATAAAGAAAAGACTGTTTCGCTTCACTTATGTTCCTGGTACCACAACAAATGAGCATATCACTAGCTTCAATAAGTTGGTGACAGATTTGCAGAATATGGACGTGACCTTTGAAGATGAAGATCTGGCCCGATGTTGTTGGGATCACATCCCGATGAGTATGAGCACTTGGAGACTACGCTACTTCACGACAAAGAGGAAGTTTCTCTCAAAAAAGTTTGTTCTGCTTTATACAGCTATGAACAAAGAAAGAAAGAGAAACAAAAGGGTGGAGAAGCAGAAGCTCTCGTTGTTAGAGGACGTGTTGAAGACCGGATGAGGTCGAAGAAAGGGCGATCCAAATCGAGGTCTAGACCCAGCAAAGATGAATGTACCTTTTGTTGGAAAAAAGGCCACTGGAAGAAGGACTATCCAAAGCTGAAAAACAAGTCTAAACCTAACAATGGGAAGGCTGTTATGAACTTAAATATGGCTGGCTATGACGATGAGAATTCAGATTTCTCACTAGCTACAACGACGTCACCAAAACCATTAGATGTATGGTTGTTAGACTCAGCCTGTAGACATCATATGTGTCCTAACAAAGATTGTTTCACTGACTTTGAAGAAGTAGAGTGTGAAATTGTCCACATAGCAGATAATTCTTCTCTTACTGCATATGGCATTGGTTCAATCAAATTAAGGAACTAGATGTATCGATCAGGACATTAAAAGATGTTCGATATGTACTAGATTTGAAGAAGAATATGATTTCTGTGGGAACTCTAGATTCAAAAGGATTCAAGATCACTACAAAAAATGGAGTGATGAAGATATTCTCTGGTGCACTAGTGGTAATGAAGGGTATTTGGAAGAACAATAATCCTGCTAACATGCTAATGAAGGTGGTAACTTCTATTAAATTTCAACATTGTTTGGATCTGATCAACACTGTATATTGAATAGGAGTTATAATTAGAATTTTGTAACTTAGGAGAAATTGAGTATGTGGGAATCTGGCCAAGGTGGAGATTTGTGAGTTTTGCCCTGAGTGCGACATCGCTTAAGTCTTTGTGAGAGGGGTGGGATTTCGAGTATAAAAGGAGCTCCCTCCTTCATTGTAAACAATCCCTCAAAAATTGTCTCTTACGGCAATTTTAATTTCTTTCTCACTTGTATTTCGCATATAGATTGTCGGAGTAAAATTAGATTGTGGTATTTCTCTTATTGTTGTTTTGGTCCTTTTATTGTTATTTTGCTTGTTATTTATTAGTTACAATTAGATATAATAGTTGTAATTTATTATATTATTAAATTACGTCTAGAAACTTTGTTTTATAGTATTGTGATTTTTTAATATAATCGATTGTCCTCTATATATCCCACTTCCCCAAGATAATAAAACCCATTGGCATGAGCACATATGTATTGGATAAATACAAGAAGTCAGCAACCTAGGACCCTAGCAAAAATTCTAAAGACACAAACCTCTGTTCCAGCAATGCCCATGGCAAGTCCAATGTCTGCTTCATGCAGTGCAGGAGCATCGTTGGTTCCATCACCGGTAACAGCAACAACTTCACCAAAAGTATTCCTCAAATGGGACACCAACTTATGCTTATCAAGTGGCAAGGATCGTGCCATGACCTATAAAACCATAAGCAAGCTTGTAAAAAAGATCATCGGATAAGCAATATCTCAAACAAGACATGTAACAAAAATCTCAAAATAATGGAATCATCAGAACCTGGATTCTTGGTATCAAATCCTTTATTTGTTCATGCGACAAGTTGCGAAATTCTGGTCCTTCTATGACTATACCATCCTCAGTGAGGATGCCACATTCTTTAGCTATAGCCTTAGCTGTATGTATGTTATCACCGGTGACCATACGAACTGTTATTCCGGCTGCCAAACAAGTTTTAACGGCGTTCTTGACCTCAGGGCGAACAGGATCCTTGATTCCTACAATGCCTATAAGTGTGTAGCCATTATCAGGGATGACACTCATTTTATCTTGGTTTTCATTCATATCTTTGACAGCCAAACAAAGAGTTCTCAAAGCTTCAGAGCCAAAGTTGGTTATAACATCAGAAATATTCTTTACTTGTTCTTCAAGCAGATCAATGGTTTCTCCATTGGAATCAATAAATTTATCACACATTTTTAGTATTATCTCTGATGCACCTTTGCAGAAAGCTCGTGTCCCTCTTCCTTCAGGAAGAGCTACAAGAACAGACATCTTCTTTCGAACCGAATTAAAAGGCTCAATCTCAAGTATTCTATAATCTCGGCGCTGAGCATCAAAATCACCACCCAAAAGCAAGCCAAATTCCAATAATGCAGATTCTGTTGGTGTTCCCAGTATTGAGTTATTCCCATCTGTGTCTTTAACTACTTCAGAAGAAGTATTTTGAAATATAGCTTGCAAAAGGATGTCTAAAACTCTTTCAGATATCTCTTGTTTCAGTTTCTCTCCACTTTCATAATTATTGCCTTTGATTTCCATGGCCTTTTCACATATCCATATTTTAGCAACTGCCATATGGTTGGTGGTTAATGTACCTGTCTTATCTGTGCAAATAGAACTAGCTGAACCCATTGTCTCACATGCTGAAAGATGCCTCACAAGTGCTCTTTCATTCATTAATTCTTTCATTGCAAAAGCAAGACTAAGTGTCACAGCCAAAGGCAATCCTTCTGGAACAGCAACAACAATAATTGTAACAGAAATAGCAAAAAAATTTAGCAACTTTATTGCATCATTTGAAGACCAATGAGTAATATCACCTCCATTATGAATTGCTTTTTCCACCACAAATCTTATTGTTAGCACCAAAAATGTCATCAAAGCAAAAGCCAAACCAATCTTACCAATAATTGTGGCAACCCCATTAAGTTTCACTTGCAATGGGGTCTCATCATTCTCTTCCCCTCCTTCATTTAAAGTTTCCATTAGTTTTCCCCATTCAGTCCTCATTCCAACGCTTGTAACTAACATTTTGCCTTGACCATCTTGCACTTTGGTCCCTGAAAGAAGAAATGGCTTGTTTTGTTCATGAACATCTACTGGTTCACTCTCCCCTGTTAAACTTGACTCATCAACCAACATATTGTATCCTGATATGTAAATCCCATCAGCTGGAACTTGATCCCCTGTTGCCAAATAAACAATATCCCCCACAACAACGTCAAAAATTGAAATCTTTTGTCTAGTTCCGTTTCTAATGACTTGAACCAATATCTTCTTCTTCTCTTTGTCTAAAGCTCTGAACTGTAAGGATTGTTGGTAGTCACTAACAGCAGTAACAATGACCACCAAAAACACACTAAGTATGATTCCTAAACCATCATACATATTCTCAGGCCATTGTTCAGTGGCAATCCCTACACCCATAGATACTAAAGCACAAACCATGAGAATAATTAAAGTCAAATCCTGTAGGGCTTCCCATACAAACATGAGGAAGCTTCTGGAAGGTTTTTCTGTGTAACGGTTGAGCCCATAAACTTGTTGTCTTTTATGTACACTGTCTTCGTTAATACCTTTGTCCAGTGAGGTAGAGAGTTTGGTTGAGATTTCTTTGACTCCACCGTATTTTTTGAGTGCTTCATGATCGTGGCCACGAACAATGGATGAAATTACGTCAGGTTCAATACCAAAACCAGCTTCTCTCACATCTTCTGATAGTTGGCGTCCAGCTGAACAAACAGATAATAAATGAAATTGATGTGAAGAACAAGCAATCAGTTAGTTCTGCTATCTGAAGCAAAGGTTCGTGTGAGCTATTTGTCATACCACTAATGAAGTGGAGTGCTGCCTTTTGAACATAGAGAGCAACTCGAATTTTATCCTGATTGAGTAAATTAAATAAGATAAGAATTATATGATAAAAGTTGTCAAGACGATAAACTCACTTTATTGGGAGGCAAAAGTCTTCATAACTCATTTCACCAGAAAAGACTTCATAAGATAATAGAGTTGATAGAATATAGAGATATTTCATATCATTAATATTTCTAAAAGAACTGGTGAAAATGATCACAGTCCAGATAAACATATACACATGCATGTGTGAATTTTATTATCTCTTTCTTTATTATACTACTGGGATTATTGTGAACACAAAGCACTGGTATTCTTTCTATACACTATACTTAACAGCATTTTAGAGGATGTAAGAATTTTATTATCATCCTTTTTTTCTTTCCTTTTCCTCGAAAATATAGCTATATTCTGTCTGTAGGTCAGACTAGCTATTAGCTAACATCAGCCACATTTTCAGTTGAGAACTACATTTGAACTCAAAAATTTGAAGCTCAGATTTTTGTTTTTGTTTTTTTGTTTTTTTTTTATTTCACTTTGTTATATATATATATAGGTGAAGTATTTCTCCTGTCACTGGAGATAGAGTTATCTCTAGTGACCTTCAAACTACGTCGTTTTGAATTAATGAAGGGCGTGTTTCTAATTTTAGGTGAATTAATGAAGGGTGCAAAATCACGGAAACACCTTTCATTAATTCACCTGAAATTACAAACACGCCCTTCATTAATTCAAAACGACGTAGTTTTAGGGTCACTGGAGATAACTCTATCTCACACGAGAAATACTTTTCCCTATATATATATATATATATATATTAGTCATGGATAAAACTTGGCTCTTATATCACATCTTCAAACCTTTATAATTCGACCTTATGTAGTTACGCTACTCTATATAGTATATTGGGATGGGAACGCCTCTAAAATTTCTTTCCATTTAATGCATCTACCATTAAATCTAGTTTTAATGGTTGTGATTTATCTTATCTGCTATGGTAAATTTTTATCATATTTGATGTAATATTAAATTTCAACTATTAAAATTTGACCTAATGGAATTGAAAGATTACTTTTCACTATCTAACGTGAGACCCAACTCAAGTCCCATCACACAACATTCTAACAATAACTTGAATTTTTTATGCAACTAATTTGAACCTTTAATTCAGGTCCAAAAAAAAAAACCTTGATTATCATCACGTTTAATAAGAATATGTAAATAAATTGTTGTAATGCCTTTTAGGATCCATAATTCAATGCACATGAGACTATGTGTGTGTTTAGTTTTATTTTTGAAATTATGGTTTTGGCCCAAACCATAATTTTAAAAGTGAAATGATCAAACACTTATAAAAAACTACAAACACTCTTCCAATCCTAAATTAGGACATATATTGTAATATAAATTACACTACAAACTATGTCATATATTTAGGACTGAAAATAATAACTTTTAACCCTTAAAACAATTATTTAAGCTAAGTTATCCAAACACTCTCAAATTCTAAAGTATAATGATTTTGAGTGAAAACCATGGTTTAACATTTTTTTTTTTTTACTTTTTCATAAAAGATTCTCCAAAATCTATATATATATTTGAAAATTTATTCTTTAAAAACTAATTTAAGCCCACCAACTTTTTTTTTTTGTCTTTTTGTGCGAAACGCGTCACAGTAGTGCTTGTAATAGTTTTCTTGTGAAATGCTGAGGTGGCATGGCCACATTCAACACGGACAATGCGCGTCAAAAACGTGTTCAAGTCAACTGCCAATGGTAAACTAATGGGGCAAAAGGTGGGTGTCCCTCTACTTTAAGCTTTATACTGATTCCTATTATTCTTTGAAAGTTATGTATTTTTCTCTTAATTAATTATAGACAGTTAGGATGAGATTTAAGTAATAAAATTTCTTATCCTATCAAATACAGATCTTAAAATCATTCATGTATATAGAAAATGATTAAGATGTACAAACTATCTTAACCCAAATGACTCGAAAAAATACAAAAAAAAATTGATGTTTTAATATAAGATGTCATTTATAATGTAAAAATACATTACAAACAAGATCTGATAATACTCCCTCCAGTTTTAATTATAGGATAATATTTAAGAGTTTGTTTTAGTCCTAATTATAGGACAACATTTTTTTTGGGTCAATTTTTTTTCCTAAAATACCGTTATTGACATAAACGAGGGATTATGTGAAATCAATAAGGTAATTAAAGTGTAAAATTTATATAAAGGTATTTTAGAAAAAATGAGTAAAATTAACTAATTTAACCTCTATCCTTAATCTTTCCAAAATCAGTTAAATATATCTTATAATTAAAAACGGAGGAATACTTATAAGTAAAGAGATTGTCCAACGCTACCTGATCTGACGTGAATGGCCGGAGCAGCCACAATTATTGCATAAACTATGATGGCTAGCTACAGCTACTGTGATAAAGAACTTGCGATCCCAAACGCCAACGAAAAAACAAAGCACAACACGTACTATATTTATTATGACCGTTTGTTTTGCGTAATCAATATATGTTATTATTCTCTTACTTTTACATCCGTTACACAATCGTTATCATCAATTCATATACTATAGAATTAGAATGCTCTTTTTTTTTTTTTATACATCATGGTAGGGGAAGGGGGGCAAGGTTTGAACCCTGGACATGAAGGAGGGAGACCAGTTAATACTGGCTCCCATGCCATTACGCTACTAAGGCGCTGGCAGAATTAGAATGCTAATTTGCTACTATTTCCAAACTGTGTCTATATATATATATATATAGCCATGTGATAATTATTAAGTGTTTTTTTTTTTGGTCAAATATTAAGTGTTTTCATTCTAGCTATTTGTTATATAGAGGATACAGAAGATGAACATAAAAAAGCTAAAAGGACAGTTATGTCAGGATTGCATCTCACTATCTTTCGCAAAGCAACCCAAACAGTATTAAATCTCAATTATTAAATCTTGACCTAATGGTAAATAGATTAAATGGAGAGAAAATAGGGGGAAAAAAATCAATTGAGACAATAGGTGATAATTTATTTAATAAATAAATAAATTATCAACTAACTTTACTATATAAATAAAGTTAAAATTTTAGGAGAATGAGTATCATTCAACCCTGTCACGTATTTTTAATAGAGAAAGTATTTTCCTAAACATATCAAATTCGAGATTTACTATTAAATATATTGTTTTATAAAACTTTAATTAGTAAAATGTTTGAAATAAACATTAAAAAAAAAAAGTCAATGTAAACTTGAAGTTCACGGAAGTTAATTAGCGGCAAACGCTGATGACAATTTTGAAAGATATATCAATATTTCTGTAGTTTCCTGAGACTCAAAAATTGTTTATATGACGATATTAGACTTGAAACGTAACTCGTAGCAAATTAAAACAAGTTTATTTCATATCAACAAATAGTGATGTTTAATTAGAAGCCAAGTAATATGAGCACAAAAGTCAATGGAGTTGCTTTTTTGGAACGAGAACCTTATCACACACTTAGAAAACCCAACTTATAGCAGTGGAGAAACGCATGTTCAACGTGGAAGAGCAAGAAAAGGAACGGATGTAATTAAATAGGTAAAACAGAGGGAATTAATTATATTAATGGAGGAATTGAACCTGAATTTGCTTCCTTGTTTGTTCAGCTTCGGAGCGTTTCTGGAGATCCGGGACCATGCGGAACCGTCTGCGGTGGTTCTTTACCAGAGCGACGGCGGATCTCCATCTCTTTGAAGCTTCAATAGATGGTCTCTTGTGCTCGATAACGAAGTCTTTCAACAGCCTCTCCATTATTCTGTGGACTCTGACGACGACAGAGCTTTTGGAGACTATGAAGTAGGTCCGTTTATATATATAGTGTATTGCAAAAGCAAAACAATAACATCGTGTTTATTGCTTATTGAAAGCAAGTTCAAGTTAAAACAAAACTCATTTTTTATATTTACACATGCACATAAATTAGGATTTTTGAAGACTTCAATCATCATTTTAAATAAATCTGTCAACAACTACCATTAAAAAAAAATTGCTATTAAATTATTCCATAATGTAGGTGATGCATAGCTTGAAATGTTCATTAGATTCGAGTTAATTTATTTATTTTCATAACTCATGCATCTATTATAGAAAAAGTGTATAATTAAAAAGAAATAAAAAAAATGAATATAATTATAAGAGGTTAATTTCATTATTTTTTGCCAACATAATGCTAAATTCATTGAGGTATAATCATGGGGAGGTCTCATGTACAATTAATTAATTTTTCATATATCATTCTACCAAGTATAAATTGACAAAAATTTTTGAGTATAAGATAAAGTTGATTTTTTTGAATACATTAAGAAAGCTGACAATAAAATTTTAGATAATCATCGAATCTATCTAGTATGAACTTATATTAATACATCATTTATACTCTAAAACCACCGCCTCTGTGCCACAGACGAGTCCGAGTGGTTGTTGTGAGTCCATATCTTTGATCTGCGGTCCAGGTGCTTTGGAGTTCAGATCCTTGATCTATGGTCCTCTCCCTCAGAGTTCTGTCAAACGTGGCCTTCTCTCGTCCTTGTGGCGAGCTCTTTCCTCTCCTCTCCAGATCTGATATGTGGAGGTGAGATTTATATGTTTTTTTGTTATTTTTCTGTGATTCTGGGGTTTCTGGTGGTGTTTTTGTGTCATGAAATAAGCAGATCTATAAGATCTGGGTTCAACTCCTCTTGGTTGGATGGTGGTATGCACGTTATAAGATCTGATTCTCCCTTGGTAGTTCAGATCTGCGTTCCTGGGGGCAGATCTAAAGAGGCGTTGCTTGTTGTATGGTCAAGGTCATCAGATCTGATTCATCAAAGGAGCAGAAGTTTTCTTCTGGACATCATGGGTTTTTTCATGTCTAAGGTTGGGTTTTCTGTGTTCTTAACCCCAATATGGGGTACTTATACAGCTGCTCTCGTTGTAGCTAATCCTTATAAGCAGGTGTACCCGTTTGAGTGGGTTTTACAACCATTACCTTCTTCGTTGTCACTTCTAACCCCAGATACTGAGGAGGCTGCTTTGTTCATGATTCTACTTCTCCTTCTAAATATTTTATGTACAATGATCTGGCTGTTTTTGTTGTTACTTTTGTCTTTGATGTATTTTGTTGTACTGGATCTGACTTTACTTATATTCATATATTGTACCTGTTTGGAGTATTAATATAAATAGACTGTTGATAAAAAAAATACATTAAGAAAACTAATTAAATTACTATAAAATATTTATTTATTGTTTTTTTTAAATATTACTTGACTTATAAACGGATATAAAAAAAGTGTTTAACGTTTCTGCAATTGCTGCACAAACTTTCTTCTGCAGCACTTACATAAAAGTGGGTGGGTTCCACTAATATTTTCTCTCTTATCTTTTTACAATAGGATTTACTCACTTTTATATGAATGTTGCAGAAAAAGAGTTTCTGCAGCAACTATAAAAACATTAACCCTATAAAATATAATAATATATAATATAATATATTATTAAGTAACTTATTTAACATTCTTAATTTCTAAAAAAATAAATTTTATCTTATATTTAAAACCGAATAGAATAGAGTATATCAACACAAAAGTAAAAGTGAATGATGATTAAAAAAAAATTTGCACGAATTAAAGGAATTTAATTTCTTAAGTTTTTTTTATAGTGTAGTAAGTTTAATAGTTGACTGACTTGATAAAATCCCAGGTCTTTTACGGTCAATAGCTTTTTCTTTTTTTTAAAGGAGAGATAAAAGTCTGTAAAACACGACTTAAAGGGCTTGAGTCCTGACCTGATCAGCACGCAAACTGAAAGGTCGAGGCGGGAAGTGCAAGCCAAAGGAAGAAGGAAAGGGAAAAAAAAAAAAACCCGCCTATCACTCCTAGACTCCACTCCGGAGTCGGTCTTCTGGCTGCATTTGCCCTCACTACTAACTCCTGATTTCCTTTCTACTTTTCCGAGGTCCAAATTTGATTTCCCGAAAATTTACTGGTTCTTTCAGCACACTAATGGTTTCTTTTTTTCTTTTTTTTCTTTCCTCCCCCAAAACGCGGCAATTCATCTACGGACGGTGAGATGCGGGAATGTTCTTCAAGATATGACAGCGATGATGAAGTCTTCTCGCAAAATATTAGCGATGAAGAAGAATATCACTTTTCGATCGTCTACTTCCAAGCCCAAGTTGCAGTTTAGGTAAAGGATTTTGAGTGAATTAATTAGTTGCTTAGGACCAATGTTGTCAAACTCACGAGTTTAAGCAAACTCGTGACAATGACGTGTGAACTCGTATCGTGAACTCGAATCGTAAACTCGTAAGAGTTTACTTTTATTATTAAATAGGTATTACTAGTGTATAATTAAATAATTAAAATATAAAAATAACAACAATTTGATTTAAATATATTTTAAATTCAAATAATTGAAATTAAATTAATCAACATTCATAATTTATTATATTTAATAAAAAAATTTCTATAAAATTTCTATATAAAACCGCTGAGTATGATCAAATCAAAAAAGTTAAACAAGTTTAAGAGTGAGTTAACATGGTTTTGTAAGTTAAAAACGTAAAAACGGTAAACTCGGCCCATAAACTCGTGAATTTAACCGAGTTTATAACTAACACGAGTTTACTACTGACTCGACTCGTTTTTGTAAGTTAGAAGCGTAAAAACGGTAAACTCAGATAGTCAATTCGCGAGTTTGACAACAATGCTTAGGACGGGTTTATATTTTTTGAAAACAATTAATCGGGTACTCTTTTTCCGCATTTTGGTTTTTAGGTCGGTGAAATCCAAGGCTGATTGGAGTGACGAAATGGGAATGTGCGTAACAGCTGGAATAATTCCCAAGGACAGGAGTTATTGTTCAATCGAGGAGAGTTTGTAGGTGGAATTCCCATCTTATTGCTTATTGCCTCTTTTGTTAGATAGAAAGGGAGGAATATGTGGGAATGGCTCTAATCAATGTTTATAAATAGTATTATGTTACAGCTGAATAATGCTTGAAGCCATAGCATTCTTTGAATTAAAATTTCAATTAGAAACAATGGGCATGCATTCTTTGAAGAGTTAGGGATTACATTTGTTTCTTGGGGAAATAAGATATTTCAGAACCTGTCTTGGCTATGTGAAGTCTGGTTTGGCGGGTATTTGATGGAATTAGGAGCATCGCATCTCTTGGACAATTATGATATATGCATATCTCTATTAGACATGTACAGGGGTCGCTGGCAGGAAGGTTGGAAGCTGCTGGGCTGTTTGATGTTTTCAAGCACCTTAAGGCTCTTGTTTAAATAGTTGGAGTGTGAATGAAGGATACTAGTAAAAGTGTACATAAACCTTGTGCTCTTGAAGACAATAAAAAAGGCAAACTAATTTGTGGCTTTTAATTCGAGAGATGAGGAATCCATAAATTATTGGTTCAGTGAAATGCAAACTAATGAATTGGCCAGATTTTGATGTTTGTCTTCCAAATAACAGGTTTCACAAGACATCTCTAGATAACTGAGTTTCCCTTGAGCCTGTGACTTGCATTTTGCACACACTTATATCTTCCATTCTTCTTTCGGGCTCTGTTTTTCTTTCAAGTATATTTCGTGCAAACACATGTTTTCCTTTCAGGCTCTGTTTCTTTATTTAGTTGTCTACTTGTGGACTTCCAAAGTTATATATTTCCTCTTTAGGTCCTCAGTATAGTTGAATATTTTCCATTCTGAACTCTGACATTGATGTGTCTCATCACAATATTGAAAGACAAAGGTTACTCAAACTGAACTCTTTGAGCCTGTTTGCTACAGTATCTGGTGTACCAATCTAAATTTAATGACCTCTTGTATCAAGGCTTCGGTTCTGAGTTTTTATTTGCATTAACAATTCATCAGGTCGAAGAGAAATCACTGTTCACTGATGTTGTGTGTTATGTTGTCTGTAGTGTGAAACTAATGTGACTAGACATCACTCACGTTAAGGGTTTATAAAGGCTGAATGATTCAGAGGTAGATTTGGTGCACCAAAGTAGGCAGAGTAAGCATTTCAAGGGTGGATCGGTCTACGGTCTACCTACTGTTTACAGGCCATTTCATAAAAGATGGGGTAGTTCTATATTCTTCAGAGGGTTCAGGGGTGAAACCGGAACGAGCGATGGATCTTCATAACATCCTTGATAGGTTAGTTTATTGTCACGCTGTAGGAACAGCTTCATCTACTCTTCCTCTCTTTATCTCGCACACATAAATTTTGAAATTGTTCATCTTTTCATTTGGAAGGGTTCGTCTGCCGTGACGAGCCGAAATTGTAGTCCTTGAGAATTAATGCAGTGACATTCATCTAAAAGTTACTCTCGTTGAGGATGGACGAGTCAGTTTTTGCTCCTTTGACAAGGTGGAGCTTCCTGTTCTACCCTGAATTGTATTTTATTTTTATTTTCTCCATTTATTTTTGCTTTGTCGCTGGCTGCACTTAGGATAGAGAAATGGGCAGGTTGGGCAGCCCACATCTAAATCCATAACCCGTCCATTTAACTTTAAACAGGAACCTATACCTGCACCTCAACCCATTTAAATTCACATTAAACGAGTTAGTGTAGAAGTGGGGGGTAATCGGGTTTTGGGTAACCCATTTAAATTTAACAAGTTTATTTTTTTTGGAGAAAAATATATACAAACATTAAGTATACACCCAAATATATTATTCTAAATTCTGAAATATGAATCTTTAAAATTCAATAATCATAATTCACATAAAACAACCAAAATTTAGTCAAGTGTCATCATAAAATAATTTTGATGTTCAAACTCCAAGTGGGGAAATGGTCAAATGGGGAAATGGGGTACAATATTTCATGGCAACGTGGCATATTATTGTCAAAATGTCTATATAATTAATAAAATTATATATATAACTATATAGGTGGGTATTGGTAGCTCGAAGGTGTGCTCATAGCCCGTTCATTTAAGTCTTAAATAGGTAGATTTTATCCCAACCTGTCATGAACTTTTTTAGGTGGGTTCAAAATGACCCAATTAGATTGAGTTGTAGGCAGACTCACTAGATTATAGGTTCCATGCTCGGCACTAGCTCCACCAAACAAATATTAGTTGCTTATGAAGTGGGACAATCATACTTAAGAGTGAAAAGTCATTCTTGGTTCTTTTTTTGTTGATAGTTAATAGTACATACAGTAACGTGATCATCGTTTTAGTTGCGCCAGCTGGAGCTCTTGGTTCATTAGCCTCTAGCCACTTAAAATCAGAGGCTTCTTCAGTGAACAGGTAATAGTTAAATTTAAATTCATGTGAATGACGTGAGAAATATATGTTGAAACGTATAAATTATATTGCACGTTCATCGCCTCCTCAATAATTCTGTACAATTATTGAGCCTATGGTTTAGAATTCTTACCCAGACAGAACATGTTATACTCGTGAAAAACAAAATCTTGTCCACTAAATTTTGAATGAAAAGTATTTTGTTATTACATAAAACATTCTAGAAACTCATTAATAAAGAGAGAGAATGGAAAGAAAAAGTTAGAAATTTATGGATGGATAAAGTCACGCTTTAGGAGAGTTACCTCTAATTGGATCCATTATATCCAACTCGATTGGATATCACATGGTAGCCGTATGAGAGGGGGAAGGGAACAAACTGTATTGTTTTGAGTAGAACGGGAAAAAAGGGCTGGCTTGGCCCTTCACAAGCTAGGGTTTAGAAATGTTGGTTCTTTTAAAAAGAAACAATCATTTTTTGAGGTATAGAGCTGAAATTATTTTAATAATCATTTACTGTTTTTTTTCCTGTTTTTAATTTAAGAAATAAAATTAAAATAATGAAAGTCCTAATTTAACACATAAATGTTGTCAAAATTAAGGTGTAAATGATATGTATTATACAACAAGCAAATTAAACGCTGTTACTAAGTCATAATCAAAGATAAACTATTGTTCATATATCATAATTATAAATAATTAATGAGAAGACTTAACAAAATTAAAAATATTTCTTATAAATATGTCTTGAAAAATGTAAATAGTGACCAAAACAAACAACGTAAGATATGAACAAAACAATCACTAGAAAATAAGTCAAAAAATATATAATTAGTAAGAATACTTTAAAAATAAGAAATATATTTTATGAGATTTTAATTTTTAGGATTCTTAATACAAGATATTCTTATAAAATTTAATTCTAAAAAATATAATAACAACTATATATTTGCAATGTTATTAATAAAATATAAAAAATCAATAATATTATTGTCATATAAATAATTTTTTAAAAAATATACGGGCCTAAAAAAACCGAACCTTTTAGGCTCGCTTTTATTTTTAAAGTAGAAATCTAGAGCTTGGCACTTACAAATTCACCTAGCAGGATATACCACCATGCCCAGTAAGTATATATATTATTATATTTAATATAAACATTTTTTACCTAATAGTCTATATACTTATATTATATTATATATTTACTAATACTCTATTCTTACATTAGTTTTTTATATAATAGTTTACATTCTTATAATACTAAGAGTGTACAATTACTTAACATATAATCATAGGATTTCTCTTTTACAATTCCATAGGCTTCATCCTTTTGACAATTTAGAGCCGTGGTGGCATGATATAACCACTTAGAGTTTTGGATGACTACAAGGTTTTGATTACAATTTTTTATATCTTGTATTTAATGGATTATGAATGTTATTAATTTTTACATATGAGCATTTGACTATTTGTTAAGGCATATAGTAGTATCTTTAATTTCAAGACTCAAGTTGTAGACTTATTTTAGAATATTTTAAAGTGTATAATCATGGATTACATTTATAGTCTACAATATTATTTATCAGGTATGATTGAAATTGTTTTTTTTCCCCATATAGGGTGTGGCAGGGTATCATCGTTGAGCAAGGAAGTCTACACTGCCCAGCTTATTATTGTCTTGCCCAAAAATGTTAAGGCTGCAGGGCCGAATACCGAGCTACATTTTACTACCAAATGATCTTTCAGGTAAGATATCGGACAAGGATTGGACAAGGACCTTGCCTTGCCCAACCATGTCCATGCACACCCCTAGTCGCTGCGGATTTAGTTTTCTGCTTATCTTTTGGATAGGCAGAAAGAGCTTGGCTCTCCTTGACTGTGAAGATCTGATCTTGACGGTCTATATTTAATTTTTTTAATGTTTTGTTTTTTCCAAAAAAATATTTTAATAGGTAGATCATATATCATATAAAATAAAAATATTCTCTCAACTAACATTTTTTCAAAAAATCATTTCTTATATTTAAAAATCATTAGATAAAAAAAATTAAATTTAAACCATTTAAATTAGCCAAGCTTTCCCTACCTATCCTCTGAACGGGCAGGGATCCACGTGGCTACAGTTGTGTATGATTGGTATCGATAGTGAACAGTACCGAATTTCTTCGGTAGAGGGTCTGTGCATGTGCTTGCAATAAGTGTATGAAGGGGGAAAAACATGCTCACGTGTTATTCAGAGCAGCAACAAGTACGTGTGGTCGGTATGGAGGTGAATAGCGAAAATAATTACAAAGCAGTCAGCAAGAAAGAAAGGGAAAATCCGTTTCAGGCCCCTATTAGCAAAAAAATTTTAGAAAAGACTCAAACAATCTAAAAATTCAAAAAAAGGCCCCAAGATTCTAAAAATTCCAGAAAAGACCCTTTAGAATTTACGGAATTATTAATAGGACTGATATAGTTGTTAGCGGGGTACTAATATAGTTGTTAATCGGGCTGATTTAGTTGTTAAAAAAAAATTTAACAACTAAATCAGCCCGGTTAACAACTATATCAGCACCCCGCTAACAACTATATCAGTCCCATTAACAACTCACTCTTGGGCCTTTTCTGGAATTTTCATAATCTTGGGGCATTTTTTTTAATTTTCTGATTGTTTGGGCCTTTTCTAGAATTTTTTGGTTAATAAGGGTCTTGAAAAGGATTTTCCCGGAAACAAAACCTGACAAGTCTCATCAAATTTTTTGTTAAGGAAAATGACCAACTCATAATAATGTTATATCAAATCAAAACCTCATCGCAACTAAGGTTCTCAAATTCAATACTCACTTTTCTATAGTTCGGTATTAACTTTTTGTTAAAAAAAAAAATCTTGATTTGGTATCAAACTTCTTATAAGATTCTTAGTTGACATTCTCCGTAATCGTTAGGACCTCATAAGAATGTCAATATCATCTTATACGGTTTTTTCGGTTTTTTTAGTTTGTGATCAGAGCAAGTATCTTGATACTACATTTTTTGGGGCAGTAATCTCCCCAATTCTCTGAAGTCAAAATTGAGTTATTAATTAATGGATTCATAGAAGAACTTGTTGCCAAAAAAAAACGATAAATGAATTTGTAAATTTCTCAATTTGATTCACAAATATCGAAACGGGATTTGTGGGGGGAAAAAACAATCATTTTTGGTGATTTACAAGTCCTCCCTCCAAATTTTGTGAATCAAACTGAATTTTTTAAAGCTTAATATGTGTTTTTTGTACAAGTTTTTTTTTTTAAAAAAAAAACCATCAGTAATAACTCAATTTGAATTTAAAAGGATTGGTAGAGCTTTCTGAAAAAAAAAAAAAAAAAAGTATCAAGAGGTTGCTCTGTCCAAATTAAAAAAACCTAGAAAAAACAGAGCATCATATGGATATAGGCTAGTAGGCTATCCTGCAAACATTAACATCTTAACTTTTAAGGGGGTAGCACAGATTATTTTTCTCCCGTCATCGTTTCTGTGAAAAACAATATATTGTCGTCGATCTAAAAGAATGGTCACCTGAGTATTTGTGGGAGTGAAATAGTGGAGAATGGCAACAAAACATAAAAATGAAAACAGTAAGAACAATGAAAAGACTAATAATAAGTTAACATATCATTTGATCCTTTGTACACTGTCATATTCTGACGAATGACGTAAAGGCTTATATATATATATGCACTCACTTGATTAGTTAAGGGAAAATGCTCAAGATCTGGATGACTAGATAGGAGATGCAACAGAAAATAACAGTAGATACTCGTCGAGGAGACACAAAGAGCAGAGCCTTTTGGTGACAAGGCTATTCCGAACTTCTTCATACCTTCATATACAACGAAAGCTGCCGCACTCTATTCGATAAAATCATTTGGTGGGCAAGGCACAATTATTGTCGTAGTAAGTAGAAGCAGACTATCTAGTAATTTGAGCAATGAAAGTATCCATTTCCAAACCTGAAGCTCCTCCTTCATCCATCGACCATCGGACAGCATTTTTCAGGTTTATTGCCCTCTTTCTCATTTCATCACCTTCCTTAGTTGTCATCAACCTCCTTACAGCTTTCTCAATATCTGAGGCAGTAACAATCTCATCTCTGCGAGCCCAATCCTTCACAACCAAACCAACCTTGAGCACTTCCGTCATCAGAACTGTATTCCTTGGCTGGTCCGAATGCATAGGCCATGCTGCTATTGGCACCCCCATACTGATGCTCTCCATGCTTGAATTCCACCCACAATGACTCATAAACCCTCCCGTTGAAGGGTGGCTAAGAATTTCCAACTGGGGCGCCCAGTTTCGCACAACCAATCCAGTGCCTTCAGTTCTTTCTTCAAATGCCTTTGGAAGCTCAGCGGTTCTAACTTCTCCGTTAAAGATGTCACCTTTATCAGCTTCTCTTAGTACCCAGATGAACTTTTGCTCGCTTCGTTCCATTCCGATCGCAATCTGTTTGATTTGCTCCTCTGTGAAGACCGTTGTCGTCCCAAAAGATACATATATCACTGACTTTGGTTTCTGTTTGTCAAGCCACTCCAAGCTTAAGTGCCTTGTTTTATTCCTTTTCTTCTCGATGGTTAAAGGGTTGAGCGGTCCTAGAGCCCAGTGCCTCTTGGCACCGGTCATTCGTTCTATTAACTCCATGTAGGGACCTTCTACTGCCCTGTTTGTGTTGTAAATGAACCCTTTATTGGATTTGTGGAATATATACTGTGAAGCAATGAAATCTAGGAATTGGGTTGGGAAGCACCCTTCAAGAGAAGGAACTTCTTTGGGGATATGAGCGCTTTCTACTGAAGGTTTTCCCATTCCCTCCCAGAGATACAAGAACATGGTGAAGGCAGAGACGCTGTGGAAAGTGTAGTTCTCAGCATTTGCAATTTCAGTGGCATCTTGCACAACAGACGCCATAAGGGAGTCATGGATCACAATGACCCTTCTAGCTGCAGATGAAAGGGATCGCAGAAGTGCAGCTACTGGCTTACGTAAATGTGTGGAGGCCTCAAAGGAAGGAAGGAGATGAGAAGGAAACTTGGTTTCTGCATTGGGGTTGGGAAGAGGGGTAACAAAAGGAGGAACTTTAAAGTCATGGAAATGGATGTTTGAAATTGACTTGGGGTCCCAACCTTGAACCCGAACTGTAGCCTGGCGGTTGTGGGTGGCTGTGCCAACATAATGAACAGGTATGTTGTGTGCCAAGATCAGGCGGGAGAGATGAAGAAGCTGATTAAGATGGCCTTGAGCAGGAAAAGGTACTACAACCACTACCACTTGGCTTTGATGAATGACATTTGAGCTATCGTTTTTATGGCTTTCTCTGTACATTGGGGAACTTTGGCGGCTGGAAATCATTGATGAATTTTGGCTACAAAGAAGATAACTACTGTGTTGCTTGGATGGCAGTTAGGTAAGCATGCTGGCTATTTATAGGATCAGGCATTTAAAATTCAATGTACAGAGAAAGATGATTTTCTCGGGTTATGACAATATAAAAATTGCTTTAGTGACAGAAAACTACATGACATGATCTCTATTCAATAATAGTTCCGTGAAATAGTAAATAAGCTTTAATGGTGACAGTGATCATTTGCCAGATTTACTTTAAATAACTAGAAAAAGATTGAAGATAATAGCCTCTATGTGGTTATAGTGATTGTTTGCCAGCAGGTCTTGAATGAGAGCATGTATTTTGGAGTAACACTACAAGTCTACAGAGTCTTCATGATTGGAGTACGGCTATTGCAAATTACCTGTGAAATTATATGGAGGTTAGGCATATGTTCTTCACAGATATATAGGTTTAGAAGTGGGTTGTACGGTTGCATTAATGTCTCTCAAAATGGAATCAACAGGAGACCCACCACCACAGTTAAATTAGTTTTCTTAGCATCGAGAATGATCATATGAAGAAGCAGTTTCCATAAATGGAAAGGGATATCAAGTCCAGCGAAATGAAGGATTGAGATTTTTGGGGCTGCTAGCAAAACGAGAAAAACCTTGTTTTGGCTATCACTTTTAGTGACGATGTTTACTTTTTTTGCCTACAATTGCAGCCTCAACCACCTTTTACATGTGCACGTGTCAACTTGCAATTATACTTCTCAGAGGTCGCCCACGTGGACGAGGCAGTGAAACTTTCAGATCCTTCCAATGACTTGTGAGCTTTTAAATTTTACTTTATCTGTCTTTTTTTTACCCAGCTTGTAACTAAGTGTAGCATTAAATGACATGGAAAGCTGCCTTTACATATGTTTGTGATCCCTCCCTCATGTAGCAAGGCAAAAGCATACTATATCACTTGGTTATCATAGTTGTCACTCACTGCATATGATGTTGTGGAAAGGTTATCTTTCCCTTGTCTTTTGGTCCATTCTTCTAGTTAATTTTCTGGTTTCCAATCTTAGGAGAACCATGTTTATCCAGGAAAAGATAAGGCCACATCTTTCTGAATCAGATTGCACCTAATTCTTAGAGCCATTTCGATTTCGATTGCCAGCTGCACAGGCAGATGCCCCCGCGTGAGTATTCACTGCATTTCTGTGCATCCACTAATCAATAGAGCTGCTGAGATAAGGATGAAACGACTGGGTCCTGCGAGAATTATATTTAATCCTAAAAGCTGAGAGTTTCAATCTGAGTTTTCTTCTCTCTCTTGCAGAAATTGGATCCCACCACTACTGAATATGGTTCCAGCTTATGGGCCCTTAGCACGCCAATTATTATAAATTTGGGAACATCAATTTGCATGTTTCAACTCTTGCAAAATATATCCTTTCTCTCTTATGCAATATTCAATTTTTTGCTGTTATTTGATGGCATTGCTGAAGGTTTCAATATCTCAGAGCCCTCATCCATCTCATAGCGGTAGTTTCTGAATAATGTTAGCAAAAAAAATTGGATTGAAGTGCAGATTGTCTAACGAAATGTTACATAAAGAGCACCTGACACAAAAATATTTTAGAGGGACCAAAAATATAAATGAACAATTGAAAATGGAAAAAAAAAATACCAATAAACAATTTAAAATAGGAAAATAACACTATGCCGTTAATTTCAACTTAACACCATTGGTCAATCTTCTATTGGTCTACAGTTCTGTCGCGAATTCAAACTCATCCACGGTGGTCATGGAGGAGGAGGACAAATGAGCTAACGACATTGTCGCCGGTGACGCCAGCACAATCTTTCCTTAGTCCTACTGGGTAGAAAATCAAAGTGGAAGGGAAATAAAATTAAAGAACGAACAAGCTTGTGCGTTCCAAAGAAGAGGATGATGAATAGTGAAGTCGCTCTACTCTAGGATCTTTTCACTGTTCCAATGTTCAACGTATCTTCCAGAAAAATGTAGCGCACCTCTGTTCTACTTCCGCTCTCCCTCTCTGAAAACTATTGATGATTAAGAATCGTGGCTCTGACTCTTACTCTTGACCTAAAGCATGACAGTTGAGAGGAGGAAGAAGGGATGTCACCAGCAACAATGGTGATGAGGGCAAGAGTCGCCGATGACAGAAGTAATACTTTGTTGGCCAATTTGCATCTTTATTAGTTTTTTTTTTCCAATTTCAATTGTTCAATTGTATTTTTGGTCTCACTAAAACATTTTTGTGCCAGGTGCTCTTTGCGTAACATTTTGTTGGTCAAATTCGCACCTTAACCTAAGCAAAAAAAAAAAGAAGCACATAGTTATATTGTCTTTAATATAAGAGCTAGTTGAGAGTTATATTTAGTTCTAAAGATAAGACTTCAATCTACTTTGTCGTCATATTTATCATGTTTTTTTAAACCATCCCTATTAATTGCAAAGGTAAGGGAGTTTGAATGAAGGGGTAATTTTATTACAAATGTTTCAGGTTTAGTTTGGCAAGAGGTAAATAAAGTGGAAAGAAAATTTTTGTGAGTTGAATTTGAAAAAATTGGAGAGGTGGAATTATAAAATTCTACTAAAAATAAGATCTAAACAAAAGAGGAAGAAACATGAATAAAAACTTTCAACCTTACTTCTTTAATTTTATTAAATCCAAATCATAAAAATTTTCCACCCCTTCCTTCCAAATCCTTCATACCAAATATACCCTTAAAATAGTATTTTAAGAAAACTAATACATATTCTTTTACAAACAGCTAATTTTCTTAATCTACTACCATATTTTATAAAGTATTAAGGAGTAGAAGAAGTAATTTAAATTCCAAAGTGAACCCCACTATGAAGAGCCTTGTTGGGTAAAATGGGTGGCAGAAAGAGATGGACCAATGAGATGACATATTGTAGTACACTAGTACTACCCATTTGGAAATCTTAGAAAACCTATATTTTGTATAAATCGAGATAAAACTCCTTTTACATACTTATCTCAGCTTACGCAAACTTAAGTTTTGAAAGGTTTTCGAACGGATACGTAGTTTCAACAATGGATCCATGGTGGAAAGTGTGACCGACATTGAAGGAACAATGTCTTTTCTCACTCCAGAATTTTGGAATTCAAAGCCTTGTGATCCATGAGTTGTGAAGTATCCATGTCACCCTGACCACCACTGCCTAAGCTCTTTTCATTATCTTTAAATCCTCCCTCTTGATTTGATTTGATGTCAACAAATTTGTCTGTTTTCTCCTCGTTAAATGTTTATGTTTAAAATTAAAGTTATCAAATATCTTTCCATTGCAAGTTTAATCCTCTAGGGTTTGAGAAGAAGACTTATCAAATTATAAATTATTTTTTCAAAAGAAAAAAAGAAAAGAAAAAGCCTCAAATTGAACTTGCATTTTTAATGGTTTGATTCTGTTAATAATGAATCACCATATTAGGAGAAATTTCTTATATTTTTAGTTGTTATTTTTAATTTCTCTCGTTATAACTAATACATTTAGTCATGATATAGATTTAATATAATACATGTCAAATTAAAGCCAAAGTAAAGCTAATACCCAGTTGGATCTTAAATCTGAGTTCCAAATGAATCAGTTGTAGGGACAATTATGAACCCAAACCAGATACCAAATGATAATATTGAAAAAGCTAATATATACCACTCTGGTTCTATTTATAAGTCCAGTTTGACTAAATCTCACATACCAAGAAAAGTTAGTTGGCACAATGATTATGGGGTAAATTTTCAACTTTGCCATCATTTATGATTGGGTACTTTTTTATTGTTTCTTCTCTCTCTAACTTTATAGGTGCAATTAATTTGGGTAAAATTGTCACAATCTCATTTATTTCCGAAACTGGACTTATAAATAGGACCAGAGTGGTAATTATCATACATGTTTGAGGTATTACAAATAGACAAGCCATTGAGATAGTTGTGGGCCTTTACATTAACGTCAGATCTTTCCATGTGAGTTGAGAAAAGCTCACTGATAATTGGTTTCATCAAAGAACTTATCATCATCAGCTTTTGTTGGAAGTAAGGAATTGAGAAGGGCATGGTGGAGGAGCTAACCAGTGATTGAATCGAAAAATTATTGATGCTCTGCTATTTCATCAGTTGACAGTTCAACAACAACAGATTTCAACCACTCATTCCCCCAACAATATATCTGCTGCATCCACCAAAAACTCTGTCGGCACGTGTTCTTTTCTTTTACCCAACCATGGAACATGATACCGTGAGCTTGCTTCCCTCTGAAGGAGAAGATGTTGACCCTTTCTTATGGCTAAAAAAGCATACCTCCCGATTTTTATTTTAAGATTTATTTAACTAATTAGATTAGATTAAGAAAATTAGTAAAGATAATTAATTAAATAAAATATGACTTTTTTTCCCCCTCCCTAAAACTACTTAATTATCTTCTTTGATTCCCCCTCTCCCTCTCCTATATGAAGGAATATTATCAATAAAGGGTAATTTTAAGAAAAATTAATAAATTTGTAAAATAATTCTTACATCAAGAATTATATTCAATGTTAGTTTTAAGACTTTAAGAAAACAACTTGTAACTTTTCAAAAGTCTAATGAATCTACACTCCTTACTCATCCAAAAGATGAGTGGGGAATGCTCATCTCCAAAGATGAAGGTTTTCTTTTTGTTAAAAAAAGAAAAAGAAATCATTAGTTTTTGTATTTATTTGAATTAAATTGTATTTAACATTTTGAAGTGGTTTTTTTGTAACACCTAGCTAGTATATCAAATTAATTAATTCTTAGTGCGTCCAACGACATAGAGTATCTTTTTAGTTAGTTGATGTTACTAAGAAATACTTCATGCTACTAAATGCATTAAAAATCAATTAATTTGAGCTGAGTGCTACTGGAAAAAAAAAATTCAGGATATTAGGTACTACTAAAAAAATATTTCTAAATACTAGGTGATACTGAAAACATATTTATCGATACTGGGTAATACTAGAAATTGATTAATTTAGGATAATGAGTATCAAAAATAGTTCAGAGTGCAACATACAATTTAATTCAAATAGATAAGAAATTATAAAAAAAATAAAAAATAAAAAACGGGTTCCTCGCATTTGAAGGGATGAGCAGGAGGGCATGTGGACCCAGGTCTGGTAAACATCAAATCCAAAACAAAACATAAATACCCTGGGCAACTAAGCAGTTAAGAAAAAGAAAGTGGGCTGTGATTAAAATAGCAGACTGATTCCCTTAAATTGTGAAAAATCGAAAACATAAAGTAGGAAGTTGTTAAAAGCGTGCTTATAGAAGTAATGTGGGTACCTTCATTCTGATTTCTGTTCATCAAAATTTAAATCATGGATTTTGGTTCCTCCAGAAACAAAATGGTCCATATTGTCATTAAAGTATAGAGACTAATATTTTAAACATAATACAACTAAAATGAGGAGTAAATTTAAAGTAGAATGAGTCAATGGCTTTATAGCCTAATTATAAGAGAGAGGTTGTGTACTGGTGGGCATGATCCCACTTGTAATCTCTAGGCCCAACACCTACCCATCAA
The DNA here is from genome assembly GCA_034222035.1 of Acacia crassicarpa. Taxonomy (NCBI): domain Eukaryota; kingdom Viridiplantae; phylum Streptophyta; class Magnoliopsida; order Fabales; family Fabaceae; genus Acacia; species Acacia crassicarpa. Next base: position 62,016,836 of record JAWXYG010000002.1, on the reverse strand, counting down.
CACATTGTACCAACTACCAATAACATAACCATTTGTGAATGAGGATTGGCACAATTGATTAAAGCGTCGGTCTTTACCCCAAAAAAGAGGAGATTCGATACCTATTGATTAATGTGAAGACTTCGTTAGTGGACGATCTATAAATACCTCTATAAACGCTCTTTGAGCCTAGAAGCATGTCTTGACCTTAGTGGAGTACTGGTATCTACTCACACCTAAACTTTTTCATTATTAAAAAAAAAACAACAAGAACAACAACATAACCACTTAGCATCATTTAGGCATCATCTACACATCACCAACTACTTTTCAGACCCCAACATTATAGCTCTGTGGTGTTTGGTCACAGGTCCCCAAAATACATTAACATTCACAACTCTGATGGGCCATGTATACAGTTCCTCAGCTTTCTGTACATAGCTTCCCACCATTTTTTTTCACATTTCTCACATTGTATATAGCTCTTTACCATATGTAATTTTCTTTTTCACTATGTCCAGTACTTGGAGTTTTCAGTAGGAGGGGAATATTTGACATTGAGGATCAAATAAAGAGAGTGTGAATCATAACCTTCATGAATATGTCTTCTTTTTGGGACATGAAACATGATTTCTAATTAAGCTCATAACGTTTAAATAATATGACCTGACAAAAAAGCCTAGTGGTTAATCTTATCATGCATCTATCAAACTGCTTCTCAATAACATTTAAGAAGCGCAATATTGCTTCTTCTTCTTTTGGTTTATGCAAGACAGAATGATATCAAAATACAAAGTCAAGTTTACATATTACAAGCAGTAAGAAAACCGACATTTGAATTACAAGGCCTAAAAAACATGGTAATGAAATAGTGTTGGTGCTGAGTGAGTAAGGCACAGGAATTAAAGCTTAAACTTCCTATCGGCTTATACTATGACTGAAGTGAGTATCAGTAGGAACTTGGTACAATATTGCATCAGCTTTTTTATTATTATTATTTATATGAATATTACATCAGCTTGGACAAAGAGACAATGGCTATCTTGCTTTTGGGTCCAGTTTGGACAAGCTGTAAAGTTAAAAGATTGAGAATAGTGAGATGGACCTAACTTGGCGAATATTAAGTGTGGCCTGTCTACTTTAACTGAGAGGCCAACATCATGAATACATCAACATGGCCCCCACAAAACAAGTGCGGAATAGAAAACCCCAAAGATGATGATGCCATACAAATCAGTTTAATTTATTCTCTACACTGCCAACCAGCGTTTACGGAGGCTAACTACTCGTTAAGAATCACAAACATATCTTGAGGGAGTTGGACGAAGGAATAGAACACAAATCCTCCATCTTTCCAAGCCACTTTACAAGTCTATATGATTCCTAATTCAAATTTTAAGATACAATAATCACTTATTTTCAATCATATTTCTCTTAAAAATTGTGTCATTATATAAACACAAAAACAAAAACAAACAAACAAAAATTCAATTCTTAAGTTATACATATTCACTCTCCCTCCCTAGACAATTTCTTTTTATGACAACTTATACATATATATATATATATATATTGATATACCAGAGGGCAAACGCCCAGAAACAAATAGGAAAATTACATAGCAAGGGGAATGAATCCCAAACACTCTTGGTCAACTAAAGACCTCAAAACTAAAGGACAAGCAGTGAATATCCCCGATTTGGAGATACCCCACTTTGCCAAAGCATCCGCAACTTTATTAGAGTCTCTAGGGATATAGCAAATAGAAACCTCCCATTTCCAAGCCAGCAGATCTTTAATCTGTTGGAACACAAGGCTACCTGCAGTAAAGTTTTCATCATTTAAACTAACAACAAGATCCAGAGCATCAGACTCAAGCACCACTTTCTTAAAACCAAGATCCCAAGTTAAAGAGAGGCCCTCATACAGGGCCCATTCCTCCGCTGAGCGAGCATTACAAACACCGATGAACTTAGTGAATCCAGCGATCCAAATTCCCTTAGCATCCCTCAAAACACCACCACTAGGGGTAAGCAACAGGCGGGCGGGGCTGCCCCGGGGGTCAACCCGTGTCCCACCCGTTTTTTTGTCCACGGGTACGGGTTGCCCCGTACCTGTGAGAAAACCCCGTTTAACCCGTGAAAACGGGTACGGGTTAAACGGGTCCAGGGGAACCCGTTTATGAATCTGGGCCATTTATTAAAAAAAAAAAATTGGGCCTAGAATAGTGGTTTTGCAAGAACAATTTTTGGCCCCAAATCTGATTTGCTTTTGCGTTTTTTGGACCAACAACAACTTTTTTTTTTGGGTGTTTTTTTACCTATGGCCCAGCTTTGGCTTTATTTCACATGCCTTCCAAGCTGACTGGGACATACATATTAATTTTTGTACTCTAATTAGTTTGGAGGTAACGAGATTTAGATCAATACATATTAATGGTATTATAATGCCCAGTAAATTATATGGAAATAATGAACACTGAACAATTGAACATGTCGTGATCTAACAAGTAAGAACTTGCCTGTCTCTAATCTATGTCACTATAACGTGCCTGTCTCTCACTGGCCACAATGATTTATGTCCAAACATTTTATCACCAAATTTCCAACATAAAGATGTGGTGAGAATGAAAACAAATATTTACATAGCTATTAATGTATTAATATCTTGATGACTTCAAACATCAAAAATTCACCAACAGAACAATATTAATATTCATCAATTCAAACTTCAAACAAAAAAAAAAACATATGTAAACGGGGCACGGGGTACCCGTGACCCGCCCATCTACAATAAACGGGTACGGGTCTAATTTGGACGGGTTTTAAACGGGAAAAAACTCACGGGGCACGGGTTACTTGCTCACCCCTAACCACCACATCCAGCCTTAGAGGATCCCAACGTCATGGCCCCATCAACATTTAACTTCACCCATAAATAAGAACCAAAAAAATAATTCAAAGTTACACCTAGAGGTTTTTAAGAGGCCCAAGTACCCGCAATACCGATCCAAACTCGATAAAAATATGTTCTACCTAGCCTAAAAAAAAACAGCTCAAAAAAGCAATTAGGCATTTTCGGGCTGGGCAGAATGTCAAGTAGGGGTAGGCTTTAAGCCCTTCCAGAAGTATATATATTATTGTGATTAAAATATATATAATGTAGCCAAGGAAAGTTGACTTAGATGGTAAGGGATTTGTTCAAGTCCCAAAGGGATGTGTGTTCGATCCCCGCTGCCGTCACTGGGACTCCTTTGGTAGGTGATCTTGTAAGTACCCATTAAGTACTTAAAGAGCCCGGGGCCGTACCCTGACCTTGGTGGGACGATCTTGTAAGTACCCATTAAGTACTCAAAGAGCCTGGGGCCGTACCCTGACCTTGGGGGGGACTGATGCCGAACCCCTCCAAAACTTTTTTATATCAATATATATATATATATATATATAAAATGTATGTTCCCATATATTAAATATTTAACAAGACTCAGTAAGTATTTATTTATCATGCAATTAAAATATAATAGATTTATGCGTTGTTTTATTATAAACATATTTAATTAAAGAATTAGAAAGGAGCATTACATTTTGATATATTAAACATTAGTTATTTTTTGTTTTGTTTCATGCTTCATTGTTTTTTAAATTTTAGAGGGACTGATGGGTGTGGAAGCCCGTCTTGCATAGCGTTGCCCTAAATTAGCCATGCTTTTATCGGGATAGGCCAGACAGCGAGCTGCACCATCTTTCGAGCTGGGCAACCCTCCTTCCAAATGGCAAATCCATGGGTAGTTAAGGCAAGCAAGAGACAACAAAATAGTTTTTTATGGAAGCGGAAATAGAAATGGAAGTAAATGTGGAAGCGAATTCTAAAGTTTGTTTGTTATGTATGTCAATGGAAGAGGGGAATAATTTTGTATAAAATATTTATTTATAATGTAAAATGACCAATTTCTCCTACACCCAGAATGCCTAACCACTAACACATATAGGCTCAACCACCACAGAAGCAACTGCAGGCCACCATAGAATACAATAGCCATCCCACAAACAATCATAAACCTTGATTTTTTGCACAGGATATCAGCCATCAACAGTACCACTCGAAAAAGAAAAAGAAAAAAAGATCGACAAGCAAAAATCGCAACCCATCAGAATCTATTGTCTTCTTCCTCTCCACCATTTTGAACATCATATTCAGTGGAAGCCAATGCGACTAAGCCACGAATCTACTATTCTAGAGCTTTGCATCGGTTGACATGAATGATTAAAGTTTCGATTTAAATGCTAACTCCTTTGAAAAACAGAATCAACTATGCAAGCGATAAAAAGACATATGTCCCCAAGAACCACAAGATGCCTTCATCGGCGATTTACGCAAACACGTCCAATTGTCGAGATGAAGAAGGAATCCGTGCTTCGATTTCTTGGATTGATAAAATTGAAGATCGAAGGACTAGGGAATTTTTGGCTTCGAGTCAGTGATGGCGTGATGATAGAAGCCACAGACCACCTTGCCGTCTTTTGTCGTGGTTGTAGCTCGCTATCACTGTATGAGGGGAGGGAGAGTTAGGCTATGAGCCACGAACAGAGAGATGAAGTAGGGTCAATGCTCAGGAGGGGCAAAGTTGTCCAATAATAAAATATGAGGGTATAATAGTCCCACAGTTTCACTTCCATGGAAGTCATCTCAATTCCATGGGTCTACCTAAGGAACTTACTTCCATCATTTTTATGGAAGTGGGTCCCATGGGGAAGCGGGTTTCAACATAACAATCAGGATTTCTATTCCACTTCCACTTCTCCAACTTCAATTCCCATGTACCAAACGAGGCATAAATATCAATGACAGGTGGATTCCGAATTGGACAAGCATGAACTCCACAGCACCGAACTCAATATCTGAACGGGAGCCCCGTCCCAAAAATACTCAAATTGGGAGGGTCTGAAAAAAAATGACGCAGTTGACTGCAGGTAAAAAAACACTAAATAATAAATAAAATAAAATTGCACTATCAGCATTTTATGTAAAGCAGTTCGGTACATCCAAAGGAACGAAGCTGCAATGGCATCTATATAAGACCGCCACTGTGTTGCTCTACAATTCAAGGGCTGCAGAGATTCTTGAGATCCTCCTCCTTCGCATACCAGGTTGGTATTATTTTTGAAACATGTGGATAAAGATCCTTGTAGGAGTTCCTAATGGTTCCTTCTGCAACTCCGGTGGCAACTGATATATCTGTCACCAAATCAAATACATGTATTGAAACAGCATAGCAATTAGCTCAGAATGTCCAAATAAAGATAAAGATGAAAACCGTTTCCTAGCTAAATTTAAACCAAGTTAATTCAAAATTTAAAATCTTTCCATGACTGCATACGAAATTCAAAAGACAATTTTCATATACAACGGAATCCATCAAAGCATTTGTACTGAAAACCTCCAGAGCTAAACTTCCACTCAAAGTAGAACAACAAACCTTTTAGGGGTTTCTTATCCTCTGAAAGTTGAGTTATGATATATATAACGGCTGCAGCAACAGATATGGGGCTCCTCCTGGAAGATCGGAAAGTTCATAAGCATCAATCATGACATGGTTAAATCTGTTATAAGATAAAGTGACATCATCCATCCGAATCATCAATACCATAACAAGCATAACATGCGGAATCTGTATGCCTGTGAATGCTAGGTCTGGTGGAATACAAGTTAATGATGGGAAATATAAAAAAGCAAAAGTTGGCCCATTCCATGAATAATGTAATTCCAATGTCCCAAAAAGGTCAATTTATGGGAAATTACGGGTGAATGCCCAGTTATTATGTTAAAAACAGAAAAGAAAAACAAAAAAGGAGAAGTGCTCAGTTTCCTTAAGATTACATGTAAAGACAAATGACAAACACTCTGTAGCAATTTAGGATCAGGTGTGATTTGAGTCCGATAGATTTTCTCATTCATTCGTGTGGAATAAATAGGTTACAATGAGATACAATCTGGTTAACAGATTGAGGACTTCTAGGAATTCGAAAATAGAAAAACTAATCTGACCTAACTAATAGCTAGATTTTAGGATCTAATTTTAACTAATTTAAATAATACTTATTTACAAAATTAATATAATTACCACACTCCCCCTCAAGTTGGATCATAGATACTCATCATGTCCAACTTGCATACAAAACCTTCAAATATGTCCTCAGGTAGACCTTTTGTGAGTATATCTGCAAGTTGTAATTTTGTAGGTATGTAGGAGAGACATATAATTCCATCTTCAACCTTTTCCCTGATAAAGTGGCGATCAACATCAACATGCTTAGTTCTACTGTGTTGTACTGGATTCAATGCCATGCTTAAGGCTGCCTTATTATCACAGTAAAGTCTTAATGGAGATTCTATTTTGGTGTAGGTCTCGTCGGCAACCCTTTTTAACCATATTCCTTCTTTGAGTCCTTCATATAGTGATCTTAATTCTGATTCTGCACTACTTGTGGATACTACTCGTTGCTTATGACTCTGCCATGTCACTAGATTTCCCCATACAAACGTGCAGTAGCCTGAAGTAGACCTATTGTTCTCTTGGTCTCCTGCCCAATCTGCATCAGTATATATCTCAATAGTCCTCAGATTAGTTTTTCTAAAGAAGGGACCTCGGCCAGGAGTTCCTTTAAGATATTTCAGGATTTTATATGCTGCTTTCAGGTGTTTCTGCTTTGGCGAGTGCATATGTTGACTTGCAGTACTTACTGCAAAGGCGATGTCAGGCCGTGTGTGAGAAAGATAGATAAGTTTTCCAACCAATCTCTGGTAGCGCCCTATGTCTGCTGGTTTTTCTTCTTCTTCTTGTTTCTTCTTTTCTGCCACCTCTTGTTCGGTTGTTGGCTGTTCTACTTTTTTCTTCCTCTTTTTGACAGTGATGGGAGTCTTACTCGGCTTACATCCAAGCATGCCAGTTTCCTTTAGTAGATCAAGGACATACTTCCTTTGTGAAACGTGAATTCCTTCTTTTGACCTAGCCACTTCCATTCCTAGGAAGTATTTCAAGTTACCAAGGTCCTTAACTTCAAATTCCTTGTTCAGCGCCAGTTTGATTCTGTTCATTTCTTGAGGATTGTTCCCTGTAAGTATTATGTCATCCACATATACTATTAAGATAGTAATCATACCTTCATGGTTCATAGTGAACATAGTGTGATCAGAGAGACATTGGTTATATCCCTCGGCCTTTAGAACTTGTGAAAATCTGTCAAACCACGCTCTAGGAGACTGTTTCAATCCATAAATGGACTTGTTCAGCTTGCATACCTGTTTGCCGTGACCATTCTCAAAACCAAGTGGAAGTGTCATATAAACTTCTTCTTTTAGATCCCCATTTAGAAGGCGTTTTTGATGCCTAGCTGTTGTAAAGGCCAGTCGAGATTAACAGCAATGGAAATCAGGATTCTGACAGTGTTTAACTTTGCTACAGGGGCAAAAGTTTCATTGTAGTCTAAGCCATAAGTTTGCGTAAAACCCTTGGCAACTAGTCTGGCTTTGTACTTGTTCAAGGTACCATCAGCATTGTATTTGGGGGTAAATACCCACTTACACCCTACTGCCTTTTTACCTTGGGGTAAGTTAGTGATATCCCAAGTTTGATTTTTCTCAAGAGCATTCATCTCATCCAGGACAGCATCTTTCCATTCAGGAATTTCAAGTGCCTCATGTATATTTGTGGAAATCTGAACCTGATCAAGGTTAGTGACAAAATGACAATATTTCTGGGAGAGATTACCATATGACATGTAGTCTTGAATAGGATGTTGAGTGCAGAAACGTGTCTTCTTTCTCAATGCAATGGGCATGTTTAGGTCCTTATTGGCGTCAGGAGTCTCTCTCGGTTGGGAGAGTGGCTGAGCCTCAGGCATAATGGACTCTACTACCTTTTTGTTCCTCCTAGAGTAAACCTTGTCGTAATATTTGTCTCCCCCTGTTTGTGATGGCATTGTGAGTGAATCAGATGTGGAGGAATCAGGTGTGGAGGATATGATCACAGGATGGGACGGTGGTAAAGGTTCAGGTATAGTAGGCTGAGAGTCACTCCAATTCTCCCCCTGACTCGAAGGTTGTGGATAGAAAGGTATGGCTTCAGCAAAGGTGACATCTCGGCTGACAAAAAGTCGTTAGGATTTGGGGTCATAACAATGATAACCTTTTTGACAATTGGAATAGCCAACAAAGATGCAAGGAATGGACCGAGGGTCAAATTTGGAAGGAGGATGGTGAATGTGGGCATATACGATACATCCAAAGACACGGAGAGGAAGAGAGTGATCAAGGTGTGAAATCACATGAGCCTCACGGAGTTTATCAAGAGGGGACATATGAGAGAGGACACGAGTAGGTAGTTTATTGATAAGGTGAGTGGCAGTAAGGAGTGCATCGCCCCAGAAATACTTGGGAACATGGCAGGTGTACATAAGAGCACGGGCAATGTCGAGAAGATGTCGATTTTTATGTTCGGCAATGCCATTTTGCTGAGGTGTGTTAGGACAACTACTTTTATGAACGATTCCGTGGGACTTTAGAAAATGGCTAAAGGTATGATTGAAATATTCGGTGCCATCATTAGAGTGTAAGACTTGAATGGTAGAATTAAATTGGGTTTGAACATAGCGGAAAAATTCAACAAAGATATTGAACACATCAGATTTTTCTTTTAGAAGGTACACCCAACACATACGAGAGTGATCGTCTATGAAAGTGACAGTATTTTGAACTGGTTCGGTTAGGTACTCGAGAGGGGGCCCATACATCACTGTGGATGATGGAGAAGGGACGAGTAGAGTGATAGGGAGTAGGAGGAAAGGTAGTACGATGATGTTTTGCTAGTTCACACGTTTCACAATGGAAATTGGCATCTTTATTGAATGAACATTGAGGAAACAATTTTTGCAAATACTGAAAACTAGGATGACCCATCCTTCTATGCCATAACATCAAATTATTTTCTAAAGTAGGAGAGACAGAGGTCTTTATTTGCGATGACAAGGCACTTGCAGAGGAATCATCAAGATAGTAAAGGCCGTCAAGCTCCTTAGCTGTGCCAATCGTCTTCCCCGAGGAGAGATCCTGAAATGTACAATGATTGGCAAAAAAGTGAGCAGAACAGTTTGCATGTTTTGTCAACTTGCTGATTGAAAGGAGATTATATGCCAAATGAGGTACATGAAGAACAGAATCAAGTTTTAAATCTCTCGTAAGGGGTACAGTACCAGTACCAGTACCAGCACCAGCAATGAGAGCACTAGAATTATTAGCTGTGCGAATTCGATTATTACCAGTCAAAGGAGAATAGGAAGTAAAGTTTCTGGATTCTGAGGTCATATGATCAGAGGCGCCAGTGTCTACTATCCATTTTGGTGAAGAGGATGAGGATATAAAGGCAAGATGATTATTACCTTGTTTGGCGATAGTGGCAACTGATCCTTGAGAGGACTGTAAATTTTGGAGCAAGTTGAGAAGTTGACTCATCTGTTCTGTATTAAGAAAAGGAGGCACAGATGCTAAAGGAGTATCCGATTCAATGACAGTTTGATGAGAAGAAGGTGGTCGTGGTTTTCGAGGTGTCCAATTAGATGGCTTACCGTGGAGTTTCCAGCATTTGTCTTTGGTATGACCAATCTTCTTACAATGATCACACGTTGGACGAGATTTGTTAGAACCAGAACCAGACGAGGGAACGTGCTTACTGATGAAACCGGATGCTTCTGGACCTGAAGAGATAGCCTTAAGAAGCATAGTTTTTCTTCGGGACTCTTCACGGCGAATCTCCAAATATACTTCCAAGAGAGGAGGAAGAGACGAATTACTCAATATCCTTGCTCGAGCATCATCAAATTCTGAGTTTAAGCCAGCGAGAAAAATCAGAATTCGATCAGTGTCGACATTTCGAAGGTGGCGAGTAGCATCAGCGGGAGAATCCCATTCACTTTTGACCATTTGATTTTCTTCTTGCCAGAGAGCGACAAGTTCAAACCAAAATTCAGCAACGTCCCGAGAGCCTTGAGAAGACTTCCAGATGCGACGACGAAGATCAAATAGTTGGGATAAATCCTTGGCATCGACATAAGAATCGCGAACAGCATCCCAAATATCCTTGGCAGTAGGAAGATACATAAAGCTTCGTTTAATCTGAGGAGACATGGCATTGATAAGCCAAGAGCAGACAAGAGAATTATCAGTATCCCATTGAACCCAGGCTGGTGAGTTTTTATCTGATGGTTGTTTGATCTCTCCAGTTAAAAATTTTCGTTTTCCACGTCCACCGATAGACAGCAAAATAGCGCGTGCCCAGTCATGATAATTGTGGAGAGTCAATTTTTCCGACACTAATTGGCTATCGGAAGAGTGGAGAAGAGTTGAATTGTCACTCTGCTTGGGGAGCGGTGGTGTATCATTTAGATGACGTCATTGGGTTGGAGTATCCAGGCAGAATTTTATATATATATATATATATATATATATATATATCCAGGCAAAATTAATTTGCTAGTATTAATCCAAAAATAAAGAAACATAGTGAAAGACAAAGTGAAGCAAAGGCCAACAAACAGTACAGTAACAGCTCAAAAATAATGAACAGCAACAGGCCTGATGTTGAAGGCTTAGTCGGATTGAAAACAGTACAGCAACAGCCCAAAAACAGATGAATAGTAATGGCCCAAAAAGAACCTCGATAGCTTAGCAATAACACACTGAGATTGAGAGTGTGAACCCGTGATGCTTAGACTGACAGGACCGTGAACCCGAGAGCGTGAGACACCGTGACAGGACCTCGAACAGAGTTGAGGGTGTGCGTTGGACAAATTCTGGAGATAGCAGCGAACAGAGTTGAGAACCAGAAGACCTCGAGACTGAGCGACAAGTCACGAACATGTGACGGAGTGGTTGACGATGACGGAGGACTGCAAGCAACGGACCGGTAGCAGTCGACTACGCTGGATGTGGAAGGCACGAGATGCTGTGACTGGCTCGAGACTTGAAGGACGAGCTGGACAGCCGGTCGAGGATGATGAATCACAGTGAAAAGTTCGACTATGACGAGTCGAAGAAGGAGGACTGTGAGAGCGTTACAGTGGGTAACGTCTCGGATCGGACTTGATGCGGAAGCTGTGGAGGACGCTACAGTGAAGCTCTGATACCATGTAGCAATTTAGGATCAGGTGTGATTTGAGTCCGATAGATTTTCTCATTCATTCGGGTGGAATAAATAGGTTACAATGAAATACAATCTGGTTAACAGATTGAGGACTTCTAGGAATTCGAAAATAGAAAAACTAATCTGATCTAACTAATAGCTAGATTTTAGGATCTAATTTTAACTAATTTAAATAATACTTATTTACAAAATTAATATAATTACCACACACTCAGATCCAGCGAAAGTTTCATAATCTACACAACCTTGTCTAAAGCTAATAACTACTCCCTTCAGTTCCATAAGGCACTTTCTAGAATGAGTGAGTGGTCCTTATAATAAGTCACCAAGAAGGGTATTATAAGCCACCAATTAAAAGTTTGATACAATATTCCATTTTCATTTTTCAAGATGTAATTCATGGTTTAAAATATGGGTAAATTTGGACCTTTTTCATTTTTAAACAGATTTAATGACTTGACTGCTTCTCCTTGATTCTACAGAGGTGGTTGGAGATGTCTTATAATAGGGACGGAGTATGCATTTACTCATGGTAATACAACATAGATTTCACCCCACTTTTTGCAACACATGGCACTCAATCACTCATCAGAGTCAGAACACAAGATCTGATATTTCTTACCCATAATCTCATCCTAAGCCCCGCCCTCAACATGCTAAGGGCAAACACAAAGTTAATTGGCACAACCAAAATCCTTACAAAACTCCCATCTTTAAGTCAATATCCTGATTTCATTTTCACATAGAGCAATATTTAGACTTTCAGCTTATTGCCAGCTATTTTCCTTGTAGAAGCAACACTATATTTTTGGTCAAATCCAGAGTCAGCATTCAGCAATCAGTTTATGTATTACAACATAAGTTTAAATATGTAAACAATAAGACACGCAAACTTAGTTGTTATGACCACTGTTTCAGTAACTGGTAATAAAATGCCAAATTTACCTTATATCAAACTCTTCTGATTTCTGCACTGCTTCTTGAGCAGCTTTGACAGCTTGATTGTTCATACCAAGATTAGAACAAAATCGCCTCTACAGATTATGATAAAACAAAGATTAGTGATACTAAATTAAAAAAAAACATGATGAAATATGTTAATTAAAAGAATGAATAACCAGTCAATGGATCAAAGTCACAATATGAGTTTCAATCCAACAAAGAAAACTCACCATAAAATCCCCAGCATGTATTGTTCCCATTTCCACTGACTGACCATTCTCCAAACCCAGCTGCTTCACTATATATTCTTTTGCCCGGCCAATTTCCTTCTTTGTGGCTCCATTGGCAACAGAGCAAATTTCTAGTTGAAATCCATAGGTTCAAGGAAGCTTGTTTACAAAGGGAAAGATAAATTGGGAAGCATCCAGATGTTAAAAGAATCACAGGATGTACCCTTTACAGTGCGTGGCTTGTCTTCTTGTCGACAAGCAATGTAGAGGCAAGCAGCCAATAATGCATCCTGATTTCTTCCTCTACTAGACTTCTGATCTTCAACTCTCTTATATATCTCATTAGCTCGGTCCTTCAAATCAGACATGACAGGAACAAACTTGGTCAGCATTTAGCCATTGCAATCTATAAAAGCACTGTTTAGATTCACTTTCCATTGTGGCAGGGCATAAAAATATGTTAGAACCTAAAATAGATGAGGAATAAAACAATCTCTAATCTTAGTGATGGCGCACGCGCATTCAATCAGATTAGTCAATCTTTAATAATTAGGAAATTCCACTAATTAATTAAAGTCCAGGAGGATACTCCGATAAATTACTCTCTGAAATATTCGATACTTTATTGATAAGGCACTAGGCCTATTTATAATGATTTACAAAGGATAGACTCTATTCAAAATTCAAATACGAAATATATCTAAATCTAAGATTTAGATAACTAACAATCCTATATCTTATCTAATAAGATATAATAATAAAATATAGACTAACTAATAATCCTAACAACTATATCTTATCTAATAAGATATTCCTAAATAATATAATTAAAATAGACTCGATTAAACAAAAGATAAAAGATAATCAAAACAATAAATTAATTTCTAATAAATTAAAGCTGACAGAGTTGGATCCCTATCAAAATACCTAGACCAGCACTTTCCAATATCAATTAGAACCTAGCTATCATTAATTGCCTTATGAAGAGCACGACTGATTGATTGAAAATAAACATGCCCGTGCAGTGTTCGGACCCCAAAAAAGAATGCCCGCACAGGTTTTATTATAGAAAGCAAAGTTTAAATGTTTTCAATATTAAAGTTTTATCTTCCACGCAATCACAAAAAAAAGTTATCTTCCACTTTACTACTTCAGCAACCAGAATCAATCTAACTAAAAAGTTCAAATGATGTAAGCCATATTAGAAGTAACATTATGGTGTCATATTAGAGTTCCAACAATGTTATACTTGTAGCATAATAGTAACTAGTCTTATAATTTAATAACTACTTCATAAACAAAAGAAATTGAGGGATGGTATAATCTCAGTAAACTACTCAGCTGGGCTACCATGCCCAAAGTCAATCATGACAATCACATGCAGAGCATAAAGATATAGAGGAACATGAAATTAGTGCCGTGGAAAAAAAAAAAAAAAGTTGCCCAAAATAAGAATGAGCCATACCTTAATAGTTGCAACAAGTCCCAACCTGAAAAATTTACCGGTCACCCCATTAGCAGATTATTCAGTTATCTCATTTGAAAAAGATAACATATAAATGCAAATTTTGAGAGAAAGTAACGAATAGATTATAAGGTGCAGAGTTTTGATATTATAACTTCCACGTCCTTATGAAGCTTCGAGGGAATGAATTGATCAAAAAAATTTCAAGGAAAAAATTATAGGATCATTTTTCTTTTTCTTTCCTGCGGATAAGTAAACGTGGGATTGTCTTACTACCCAGCACAATGACCGGTAAACTAACATTCTCTGAATACATAAGTTATTGTGAGTGCAACCCATAGATTTAGCCTTTATTACTTTCTCTCTACCAATCAACAAGGTAAAAGAGACTTCACATTATAGTCTGTCATAATGTCAATGCACTGACTGAGAGTGTTAAGAGTCCATTATTTCCTACTTCACAGCCAGGATATAACTGATAAGAAGTAAAAGCTAAGGACCACCAATCCAGTAAATGGAAAAATAATTGCTGCAGGAACAGATTTGAGAATTAGAAAAACTAACATCAAACCCGGGACAGTACAGAATAACAACACCTTCTCCATGTAAAATTGTCATAACAACTGCTTTCCTCCTTGTTTAATGGAGTGTATTTAGGGGCATCAAGCGGATGTAATCAATACAGAAAAAGTTAAAATGGAGTTTGGTCAGGAATCAGGATCAAAACAAACACATGCCCTTAAGGGTAATTTTCATGCTGGTTTCAAGGCAGGGAAGTCCATACAGAATATCATCTTGTCCGTCAAATTTCTTAAACAAACAAGCATAAGAAGGCCAAACCCATAATTTCCATCAGCAAAGCACAGCTAGCAGGAAATTCCTGAATATGAGCAAACCCTAACTCACCTATCAGACATAGTTGCAATAGTTTTAAAAGCCATAATCAACCCCCGATCCGGGTTCGACCCGCGGTTCTGCCACCTACCAAGAGAGGATGAAAGAAACTCTCCGGTGGCTCCATTGGGCTTGGCTATCACCGTCGACAAGCCACCATCGGCTAGAAGAGGGTTGGTGGGTCCTCCGACACGGACCGGGTCATTATCGCCAGACTCGTTGGCGAAGGTACGCCACTCAGATGTCTCATCAATGGAATGGGACTCTAGAACGAGGCCACACTCAGAACAAACAGTGTCACCAGCAGAGTGATCGAAAACAACCTCGGTCTCGCGCTTGCAGTCGGAGCAAAATGCATCAGACATAGTTTTCCTCCACCAAAAAAAAAAAAAAAAGGATCAGGAAGTCGAATTCAATTTAATAAACAGATTTAGAATTTCCAGTTAGGGCTCCCACAATAACGGGAATGTTAGATTAGCCGGTTCTCGCAATAATTTCCCGCGGAATCTGGCGGTTTATGGCCGTTTCTTCTCACAGGGTTGTATGAGCCGAAACGGAGACAATTCTGACGCTGGGTTCAGTATTTATAGAAACATTATTCGTGAATAAATAAATAAAATGAGGTCACGATGGATGGGTTAGGAAAGTCACAAGATTTTCATGTGATGATTTGCCGAGTTGGACGAATGAGTGTGTTTGGGCTTAGGGATTAGAAGCTGATTTTTTTTTTTTTTTTAATGTTATTACTTGGCATGTGTATCGCATGTTACTTCTCTTTCTATTTGGCATTTTTCTACGGCGATCCAGATATAGTTAATGTGATTAATTTTTTTAACAAAAATCAGTTGTTGAGGTGAGGAGCTTGATGTTTTTTTTTTTTTTGGCCAATGTGGTGCTTAGTTTATTAGGGTTTATATTATGTGATTTGTAGTTAAGGACTAGTTCTCTTAGGCCCTTTGTTGCAACTACCAACTTGCCAACTGCCAACTGCCAACTGCCAACACCACTCATCAGGATAGCTGACATTAACAAGTTTTGTGTATATACTTGTGTGTTAAATTAAAAAATTAGTGTGAGCATAAATTATAAAAAATAAACACAATGAAGCCTGATTGACTGATGTGAAAACTTTGGACTCATTTCAGCAATATTGACTAAGAATGAGTAAAGAACTCAGTTAGTCTACCTATAAACCTAGTGTAATTGAGTCCACCCAAGTCCATCACAGAGCGGGTTAAAACATGTATATTTAAAATTTAAATGGACTGGCTATGAGCACAGCTTGAAATTGCACGTATCCGCCCATTAATTATATATATATATATATATATGCATGCACACACAGGTATATTAACTATATAAACACTTCAACTTGGATATGACAGGAATACCGCTCATTCTCCATTTCCCTGACTCTCAGTCTCTTCCTCTCTTTTCTCTGTGGCTCTATGTAACCCTGAGTCTCTAACCCTGCACCACTGACACCGTAGCAGAGCAGCAGGTCACGGCAGCAGCCGCGAGTGACCAACTGGAAATCGCAAGTCGCAAGCCGCTAATCATGGTGCATCTCCGTCCTTGTCGTTCTTCCTCAGCAAAGTTGTATCAAGTTAGCGGCTTTGGAAGATAACATTTAAGGCCTTTGACTTGGGTGGGCATCAAATTGCCCGCAGAGTTTGAAAGGACTATTGCGTTCAGGTGTGTCTCTACTTTAATTTAATGTTGTTTTTACACAGGAAAGTATTTGTTTGCCCGAAAAGAATCAACAATATACGGACCCGGGGAAGGAAATATACTAACCGCCTCCCTAACATAACTCTTCACCTTGAACACATACATACTAACCCATCCTTGTTTACTCATCACTCTTCGTGCACTGGACGACAAAGAAGAAGCATCAGTCTTGAGAATTCCAGCCAAACTGAATGGGAATGTATTACTCCTACAAATTAGTGGCTTTGTTCATACTTTGTATTCCTTGAAAACCATTATTAACTATCTTTTGATTTGTGTGTTGTAATAAATTTGTGCATTTTTTGCACTTGATACACATCTACATGAGTCTTTTGTGATACTTTGGATCCTTCTTTTTTTTCGAAACTTTTAATGCATTCCCTTGCATTTTATTTTATCAACGTAATGCTTGGGGATATTTAATTATCCATAATCAAATTTGAAGGACGTTGTTTGGAACTACAGCCCCTTCCTCAAGTGAATCTAAATGAAGATTGAAGCATGCAGATTCAATAAAAGCATATCATTTTGTTAATTTTTGAACTTAAGTTGTAGTCATGATGTTTTAATTTCAAAGTTGGAGTTTGGACATCAAAATTATGTTATGACGATACTTGTTTAAATTTAAGTTCTTTTATATGACTTGTGGTTTTACAACTTTTAAGATTCAAATTTCAGAATTTAGAATGATAAATTTAGATGGATGCCTAATGTTTAGGTATTATTTTTTCAAAAAAATAAACACATCAAATATAAATGAGTTACTCGAAACTCAGTTAATGTGCTAGCCTGTTTATACAGGTTTAAATGGGTTGATGTATAAATACGAGCTAGCACGTACCCATTTAAAGTTAAAGGGCAGCTTATGAATTTGGGCAAGAGCTACCCAACTCGCCTTTTGCTCTACCCTTAGATTGTCTGGGAAGGAAAAAAACTCAAATTGATGGGAAAGGTATATGTATTGAATTTGATTAAAAAATCACTCCATCAAATCCTTAATAAAAGTTATATTTTGGGAGTTGATATTGGTCATAGCTATAAGACATAATTTTTATATTTATCAAACTTTTACTTATTTGCCTCTATTGATACTCAATTACCAATAATCAAGAATGAGAGAGAAATGAGAGAATAAAAGAAAATAACAAAAGTAATTTAAAAAATAAATATCATATTAACTAATTTAAGTAACTTATCTAACCTAATTTAATTGAGTAAATGGGTTTTATATTAAAGACCGGTGATGAAAGACCTTTTCTATAATTAGTTAACCAAGTTATATTATTCAAAACTTTTAACTAATTAATTTTTATTATGTTCATGTTGTTGAACGTATGTTACTAATATGAACACAAATTGATGTTCATTAAAAATAGGATTTTTTTTTCTTAAGGTACTAACTATGTCTGTTAAATTAATAACAAGTTTTTTTTCTTTTTGGTAAATTAATAATTAATAACAAGTTTCCTGTTATACTCATAGACACTCAGGCGGGGAACGGAATTGTGCATGAATTAGGCCTATTATTATGCGTAAACTTTTTTTTTTTTTGTTTCTATGTATGCGTAAACTTCATAACGGGTCGGGTATTATGGCCTATGAGTTGGCCCAAACCAAGGCCTTTGAACCTCAAATCAAATAGCTTCACTTTAAATACCCAAGAAAAAAAAAAGCTTCACTTTACCAACGTTGGATCTAGTTAAGATCTAAGGGATTGAACTAGAATAGTCACATTTTTGTTAGGAGAGATACTCTCACATCTAGTGTCTAACACTAACACCGACACTGTATTGAATAGAATTATCTTTAATAAAAAGATACTTATACCATAAAAAAATAACCACTTTGAAATATTCCCTTTTCATCTTGTGTTATTAAGAGTCACACTAACAAGAGCAATGGAGAAACTTCTTTAGTATCGCTATTTGTAAGGGAAAAATGCATGCTATTAAACCTGGAAAAGACGATCAGTTCGGACTGGAAATTGACGAATTGGCCATGAAACTAGCCGGCCTACCATAGAAACCGGGGCCTGATTTTTTTTTATTTTTAACGTCGATTGAAGCTTGAACACATCAGAAAGACATAGATGGAAAGAGAGAGATGGACAGAGTCGACGGTGAGAAAAGAGTGCTTATCGGCAATTATTGGCAAGAAAGATGGCGAGGGATTTGTTTTTCCTTGCCAAGATTACCAATGTTATATGTAGGACTACTATAATATTGCGCATAAAATGGAAAATAAGAAAATGCGTGCTCTTGTGACTTTAGGTGATAAAAATAAATAAATATTGAGGAGTAGTGATAAAAAAATCATAGAATAATAAATTTATAGACGTGGCATAATTTAATTAAATCCAAAGAGGAGAAATTCTTATATAAACCTGCCTCATCATTTATTGTCTAACAAATCAAAATACAAAATTCTTATATAAATCAACCATGAGATGAGTTGTAATATTTTGATTGGTTACAAATGAAACTAAATTCGTACAATAATTTCTCTTTAAATAGAGGATGACGTGGAGGAATAATAGGGAACGGAATGATCGTGAAAACATGCAGGGATGTGAGAGAGAGGGAGTGCATGGATCGTTTTCAAAGGGGGGTGTTAGGAATTCATAATCGAACACCGCAATATTCAGGGATGAATGAATAGATAATTATAGTTAATTAATTGAATTAGAGAATAAGAATTTTAAATTGTTGTGATCATTCAATGAAATAGGGACGCAATAAAGCTATACAGCAAGGGCGAAATGAGCACAAATTATTGGAAATAATAAAGGGACAATGATAGTAAAACAACCTGAAAATTATAAAATCCAATTAAATAAGTTGTGAATTGCTTATCAAATATCAGTCATTATCTTATCAATTTTAAATAACAAATATAATTTATGAATTTATAATTTTTAGATTCTTTTTCTATCATTTTTCCCATAAATAGTCAAAAAGTGGAAAAGTCAAAGCCCAAAAAAGGAACTTAACCTTTCCTCCACACTTGTCTTGTTTTGACATTAGAGGAAGATGGGGAGCGGCAATAATCTAACATACTCCCTCCGGTCCTAATTATAAGACATAATTGACTTTTTTGGAGAAATTAAGGAAGCAAATTAAATTAACTTAGAGTATTTTTATTTTTATTTTTTTCTTCAAAGTAATTAGTTTGACTCACATACTAATATATAATCTAAAGATATACAACATATAAAATGATTAAATAACTTATTTAGCCTCCTTAACCTCTCCAAACAAAGTCAACTATGCCTTATAATTAGGACCGGAGGTAGTATTAGAATTAAACTTTTCTATAAATGAGAGGGCCAAAGTTTAATTAATCTATTTTAACATTAAACAGTCAATAACTACCCCTCTAGTTAACAAACAAGAATATAGAGAGAAAGGAACACATTTGGTGCTCGTTAATTGTTATTATTGTTAATGTAGTGTACTCATCATCAATTTAGATGGTATAAATTAATTTTAATCAGTCAAATTTAAGTTAATTTAACTTTTATATCTCAGGTAACTTTTATATATTCACTCCATACTAATCACTATGTCTGGCTCAGGAAAAAATGGGAGGTGGGAAAGGGAAAATTGAATTTTTCCTTTGGCGGGGGCGGTTTGAATCGCCATTTTCTCGTTGCCATCCATTTACACCTGTTTAAATGAAAATGCGATGGAACTCATTTTCCAATGTCTAAGGAAATTGGCTAAAGACTCAAATGCCCATGACGTGACGATAGATTTGATATAAAGAGGTGAAGGAACTTAGGGGGATTCGCACAGTTAGATTTGGAGAAAATGAAGGGAGCTGAAGAACAGAGTGGGGTAGCGGCTTTTTCCGGCAATGACATGGCATCCAATCAATCCTGAAGAATAGGTGGGTTCCTTCTTCTCTATCAAGGTGGTTGATGTGTTCTTGTTGTTTGCGTTGAATGTGATGTACCCATGGTTTCTGGCTGTTTGTGTCGAGTTAAACAAAGAGACCCACTTGGAGTTGATTCGGAGCATATGGAGGTGGTTTGAACTCCATGGGTTTGAACTCTGTGGTTGTGACAAAAATTAGTTAACTACAAATTAACCATGAAGGACCCATATGGTGAACGTGGTTAAATATGTGATATTCCTCACAAGGGAAGCAGTGTTAACCAGATGCGGATGATGGGTGCGCAACGATCAAGAGTAAAGTTAGACAATTATCTGTAATCATGACATACTCATGAGTAAATTACTCCATAGAAAGTGGCTGTGACCACATGTGGATGATAGACAAGAACAATTAGAGTAAAAAAAATCTGGTTGCGCATAAGCTTGAGCCACCCATCAGATGCATGTGGTCAAAGTTATTGTTTTTATTCATTCGTCTATGACTACAAGCGATTGATGGGAATCTTATGGTTATTGCTCTATTATATTATGAGAAAACAGGAGCAAACAAAATTAGTTCTTCCATGTTTTTTCTACATGTAGCCTATGGTGGTTAAGTCATGATTACTCGGTCGAACTCTTCTTTGGTGTCAAGGTAATAGCTATATTTAAAGTGATTAATGATCATGAGTTACCCATTGAGTGCATAAGGCGAGAGGGGCTAGAGTGAAAATGGGGCCTTTAATTCGAATAATATTTATAAAATAAGGGCCTTTAGATAACATTTTTTTAAACAGTGGCAAAAATGTCTTTTAGCTCTTTTTTTCCGACCAAAACAAAATTTTTCCTTTCAACTCATTTTCTTTTCTAATGTCAACCAAACACTTATATGACAAAATATTTTGTATTCATTTACATTCTTTTCCTTTCCATT
Source organism: Acacia crassicarpa (assembly GCA_034222035.1). Taxonomy (NCBI): domain Eukaryota; kingdom Viridiplantae; phylum Streptophyta; class Magnoliopsida; order Fabales; family Fabaceae; genus Acacia; species Acacia crassicarpa. The sequence goes on along the minus strand of JAWXYG010000002.1, from coordinate 61,995,592 downwards.
CCACTCCTTTTCAATCCTTTTTTTCTTTTTTCTTTTTTTATCTATGATGATCACTTAATGAGAATAGGGATGATGAGAAGGCTTTATCACGCAAGACAAAAGGTTGGAACACTTGGTTTATATTATCATCCAAGAACTGGGGAAAAAGAGGAAAACACTATGGCTAGTTTATAACAAACAAATACTTATTAAATTGGATTAACATTGCATGCGGCAGCGGATTGAGCAAAATACCTGCGTTTCAAACAATCTTTTTTTTTTTTTTTTTGGTAAAAACGGGGCACTCAGCCCAATACTATTATTTCACAAAAATGTGTCGTGGGTATGAAAAACCCACTGAGTCCTGATACATCAATCTGGTAATTTCCAGGGGAGGAGAATCTTTAGTACGTGCTCAAGCATTTGGGTGATCCTCATAGCAATAATATTGGCCCCACTTTCCCCCGGGAAAAAAATCACAATTATGTGGTTATGTTTGGAAGGAGATCCTCTCCTTATCTTGTTTCTCATTTTCTCTCATTGGCTTCATTTGATCCTTTGATTTGGGAAAATGAGAGAAAAGTGAAATTAGTATTGTATTGATTGGATGAATGTGATTTAGAGATTATGAGGAATAATGAGAAAAGGATGATGAAAGAAACCCAACCTATTATGTTTCGGTTAGATAGCAGTAGCTTGTTTTAGTTAGTATGGTGTTTAAACTGTACGTTAATTTATTAGTATTGGACATTCGCATTATTAACTAATAAAAACTCTGCGTAAATTTGACTGACATAAATATAATGACTGAATAAATATTAATTCACAAAAGTAAAATAATAATTAAAGAGGAGATTGCCTTTAAAATTGCATGTGTGATCGTTCCCTTTATTCCTATATCAATGGGTATTAGTGGATCTCCAAAGTTAACATCAGGAATATAATGCATTAGTACTCTTACCGGCACCTATATATATCATGCATGTTTTTTTTTTAAAAAAAATAATAACTCAAATTAACATATTTTATGTAAATATTCATAAATAAAAAAAGGGTTGGAACTCACAATTCTGTGCTTAATATCATATTTATCATGATCATCGTCTTTCAACACCTTCCCCGTAGATGGGCAGCGATACGCCGGCATCTATGTATTGTTTCAATTTCAATATTATTATTTCTTTAATTTCATAAGAGATATAATTGTTTGAATGTGTATATTCCTTTTTATAAGTTATAATACTTAAAAAATATAATGTCTAAACATTTAATACTTTTTTTTAAAAAAAAGAAATCACTCTCAATTTAATTATATATTTGTCTTGTCTTTTTTTCCCACCCACCCTACCTTTAATTTTTTTTATACCTCTATTGTTTTAAACTAATTTTAATGTTAACTTGTTTACCTATTTATTACCTCGATCGGTTATTTGAATCTTGAAAAAAAGAGGACAGAGAGAGGATTATATTTCAAAATACCCAAGAAGGAGAATAGGAGGCAAAGAGTACCTTGATTAGCGCCTCGTCTGTTTCTCACTCTGCCCTGATTTCCCAAAAATTAAGGCTTCGTCCCAAACGATAAAGGCACTCGCCTTTTTCTTTTTGGGTATGATTTTCGTTTTACTTTCTTAATTTTGAAGAATTAATATTATTTATATATACACACACCTTAATTAATAAGTGCATCGTTTAATTAATTTGATTCTCCCCAGAATCTACATATTTATCTGATTATTATAAATATGCTGCTAATTAAAAAGTGCCTATGACTTTTAAGTTTTAACATTCATTACACAATTCCTTTGAGACGAAAGCACGCATGAATACCTCTACAAACATGATTGGTGTATATTATTCAAGTATATATATAATAGCACTGAGATCTTACCTATAAATATAATGTCTTTTTTTTTTAAAAAAAAATGTTTGACTCTGTTTATTTTATGACAAAGGAGAGGGTGGCTAACAAATGAAGAATCGCAATTATCGCATACGGAGAAAAGTGAGATGTGACTTAATATCCGATTCTGGATTATATATAAAATGGAAGCGTTGAACCAAATATTTAAAATGCGCAAATAATTAATAGATAGACAGCAGGCCAGAAATGAACGATTCCTCGAGGAATATGAGAGCTTATGAATAACGTCGATCATGTGTTATATATAAACTACTATTAATGTATTAATTGGAATCAAAAAAATAGTACGTACGTAATTAAGGAGTTTGGCTTTTGCTTGGTGACGAAGGCGCCGCCATTAGTAAGCATTTCAAACTGGTTTTGGGTTGAAACTTGAAAACATACCAAACTGCGAGCCAAATTGTTGATGTTCCAAAAAGATTTAAATAAGTTGGGTCTTGGAAGTTCATTAGGGTTAGAATATGCCTCTAAGCTTAAAAAACGTTTAATCTTATGAGTTATGAGTCAACTCCTTACCTATTACTCCCTTCGATCCTAAATATAAGACAGAGTTGATTTCTTTGAAAAGATTAAGGAAGTTAATTATATTATTTTTGAGTATTTTTATTTTTTCTCCAAATTAATTATTTTGACTAATAAATTGATATATAAAATAATGATACACAACATATGATATAATTAAATAACTTACGTAACTTTTTAAATTTTTTTTAAAAAAATCAACTCTGTTTTATATTTAACATCACACTCAGTAGTCTTTTCTTTGTTAAACAATTTTTATAAATTTAAAACAATTAAAGACAAAAGTTTTCAAATTTTAATTTCATTGACCAAATAGAGTGCGAGACAAAGTTTTCACCTCGGGAGTAAGATATAGTACAAGCAGTGAGACTCTTCATTTTATTGTTCATTTATATATGGGTTAAATAGTAAATCTGTTATGAAAAAATACACTTAAGAATAATATTATCCTAAAAGTTTTAAAACGTAATAATGTTATTATTTTTCATTAAAAATTTAATGATCAACATCAATTTTTTAACAGTTAACATTATATTTTTAACAATATCGATCATATTACTATGTTTTAAAACTTACAGGTTGATATTGAAATTAAAAAAACTTTTAAGGCAACATTATTATTTGGTGTATACTTCCGAGACAAATTTAATACTTAACTTTACTATCATTTTATCAAAATCAGTTTTTTAGAGAATCTATTTTGAAAAAAACACTTTTATTAGTTTTTTTTAGAAGTTATTCTTTAAAATGTAAAAACTAATCAAAACGCTGCCACTTTATAAAAATGAATGCTTGTTTGCATGTCTTTGAAATCTCCATACTAATTGGGATTTGGTTTCTTTATTTGACTAAAGAGAGCTCATTCATACGGAGCAGTGGACTATCTAAATTTGATATGTAGTTATGTACAATTTAGATTTTATTTATTTATTTTTTATTTTTCAATGAAAAATATTATATTTTAAAAAAATTAGTTAAAAGATTAATTCTATTTTAGATTTTCTACTAGTTAAAATTATTTTTTATAAGAAAATTATATAAACGGTCCTCTCCTACGACGAAACCGGATTCTATTAATTGAAGCCAAGAAAACTGCAATGCACGCTCCAAAAGGCGCGTAGTTGGCCGATGTTCAAAGGGAGGCGCCACCGAATTACCAGAACGAAAATCAAACGCAGTGCCATTACGCAATTACCTCTGTCTCTGTTTTTTGGGAGGAGTCGTGTTTTACATGCGAGGAACGGTGTCGACTCTATTCACTCCTCACAACGTTGAAAAAACAGAGCCCTCCATTTTCATGAAACCCTTTACTCTTCTCGCTCTAACCTCCCTCAGAAGCCTCCTTCCTCTGTTCCTTCCTTCTTTCAACAGCCATCTCTTCTTCAAAAGCTCCGTTCTTCAATCATCTTTACTTCCTTTTTACTATATATTATAATCTCTGCATCTCTCTCAAAAGAAGAGCCTCCTTGGCCCAAAAACCAATACCCCCAATAACATTTTGAGAAACACTGAACTGACGCCTTGTTTAACGCCTTCTCCCAAGGAACTTTCTGCTTTCTGTTATTTGATTTGTCTCTCTCTCTCTCTCGTTCCGTCGCCACTTTCACTGCAAATGGTCCAATATCACCGCTACCTTTCGCTCAAGAAGAATGCAGATTTCCCAAAAGATGGCATCTTCGCATCGCATAGTCTTAACTTGGATTTTTCCACCTGTTCTTACTACTACAAGAGGACCAGGCCCAATTCGTTCTCTTTCTTGTTTCTCGCTCTTCTCTGCTGCTGCTGCTTCGTGCTTGCTCATCATCTTTTCTTCGGCTCTTCTTTCACTTTCTCTCTCCTCCGTAAGTCTCTCCTTCTCGGCTCATGCTCTCGTGGGATTTTTTATATTTCCGTTGTTCATCTCTATTTATCTTGTTTTCTTGTTTCCAGATTCCCCTGAAACCCAACATGATAACTCCGTCATGGGGTTCTATGAAAATGCTTCTTCGTTTTCTTCTGTTTCAAATGGTAATTATCCTCATCCCCTTTCTTCCTTGGTACTTAATGGTTGCCCCTGTAATATTAATTGTTAACCTGTGAATTTATAATGAAACCAGCTCGGCCAAATTAAGCTCATAAAATAATGTTATACTGTGTCTTAGTTGAGTTCAGCGCAGAATGTTATATTCCATACCCTCTTCCTCTGTTCTTTTCCATGATCATATAGACCGAGTACGTAACCTAGCCGAATTGCTCACAGAACATTTTATTTTATTTTCCCCAATAACTTGATCACAGGAGGAACCATATATTGTGATAGAAGCGGTTATCGTTCTGATATCTGTATAATGAAAGGAGATATAAGAACACACTCTGCTTCCTCTTCGGTGTTCCTTTTCAACTCAAGAAGCAACGATTTTGAAGGCAGAAGAGATGAAGTTGAGGAAATCCAACACGAAAGGATCAAGCCCTATACTCGAAAATGGGAAACAAGCATCATGAATCTCATCGACGAATTAAACCTTATATCAAAGACAGTAAAATTGGGAATAGATCATGGCTGTGATGTTCAGCATGAAGTTCCAGCAGTGTTTTTCTCCACTGGAGGCTATACAGGCAATGTCTATCACGAATTCAATGATGGAATCATACCTTTGTACATAACTTCCCACCATTTGAACAAAAAGGTTGTGTTTGTGATTCTTCAATACCATAATTGGTGGATGTTGAAGTACAAAGATATTCTTTCTCAACTATCAGATTTTCCACTCATCGATTTCGACAGAGACAACCGGACCCACTGCTTCCCAGAAGCCATTGTTGGCTTAGGAATCCATGATGACTTGACTGTGAACCCTGCATTGATGGAGGGTAACAAGAGCATTGTCAATTTTCGGAACCTTCTTGATCGCGCCTACCGGCCTCGAATCAAAAGCTTGATTCGAGAAGAAGAAAGGGGAGCTCAAGCCATGGTTAGGGAAAGAATGAAAGAAAATCAATTGAAGAAACCCAAGTTGGTTGTTATCTCAAGAAGTGGGTCAAGAGCAATAACTAATGAGAATTTGATGGTGAAAGTGGCGGAGGAAATTGGGTTCCAAGTAAAAGTTCTCAGGCCTGATAAAACAACAGAACTGGGAAAGATTTACAAGGAAATGAATGAAAGTGATGTAATGGTTGGTGTTCATGGGGCTGCCATGACTCATTTTCTGTTCATGAGACCTGGTTCTGTGTGTATTCAAGTGATTCCTTTAGGTACCACATGGGCATCAGAAACTTATTATGGAGAACCTGCGAGGAAGTTAGGATTGAAGTACATAGCCTATGAAATTGATCCTAAAGAGAGCTCTTTGTATCTCAAGTACCATATGGATGATCCTGTTCTGAGAGACCCCAGAAGCATTACCAAGAAGGGGTGGGAATTCACAAAGAAGATCTATTTAGGCAACCAAAATGTCACATTAGATCTCACAAGATTCCAGAAAAGACTTCACCTCGCTCATGACTACATTGTCTCAAGATTAAATCTGCATAGTCAACAGTAAATTTTTATCCTTCATGTTCACATTTCCAAGTCTTTGTATTCTTGTGCATAGAGAGACACAGTATTTTTCCTCTTTTTGTAAGTTCACACAGTGAAATGTTCTTGCGGAAAGCTAAGCATTTAATGATAAATAAAATACCAATATGATTTGGAACAGCAGCATCTGCATCTTTCATTTTCAGTGGTAGAAAGCATCTTTTGACTAGCCAATAGCATTTGGTTTCCTGGAATGGACAAAAAGTTTGACTATGTTTCTGTTTTACTGGAATGAATGGGTGTGCAAAATTAGTGTTCAAAGTTGCACTTAAAATTTGACTCATCTTTGAGGCATGTGAAATTAAAAGCAGTGTATTTTGCAGATTTCTGAATTTGGTGGGCTGCTAGTGTTAGCTCCAGAGGTAAGGTCGTGATCATATCAAGAAATATTGGGTATCTTATGTATATATATTGGGGTCCATTAGCCATGTGAGTTAGGGCAGTAGTATTGGAAGATGAGCGTATTATTTTGTTGGAGTATGGCAAGTTCTGTGTTGGGCAGATTTCATTCATGGGGAGTATTTTTTTTTGCTCAAGATTCATGGGGAGTATTGGGGACCATTTTCCAGGTCATGTGTTTTTTTGAATTTTACAAAGTAAATCGAGTAACATGTGAGAAGAACTTTGCCTCATAAAGTGCACAATTACCTTTTTTTTTTTTTTTTTTTAGCTAAACCAAACACCTCCCTTACCTACTCAAAAGGTAAGATTTTTTTTTTTTTTTTTTTTGGGTTATAAGAGGAGGCTGAGCCTTAAATTAAAATAGGACGGTTTTGGGGATTAATTCCCATACACTCTTGAGAGACTAAAGTCCTAATAAAACTAGGACAAACATTAAGGTAAGATTTGTTGTTTTTGTCTCCTGATTTTTTTTTTAATACGATTTTGTGGGTTTGTTTTTTTTTTGATACATAGGCGATAGGGGATGGGGGGATCGAACCCAGTACAAGGGGGTGGGGAGACTATTCCCAATACTACTGCACTACTAGTAGTGCCGGTATTTTGTGGGTTTGTTGTGCAGTGTTTAATCTCATTGCAGTGATTTATGGGCCTAGATTTAGGCACAAAAAACCCACTTGTTGTTTGAGGAAGGTCCAAGATAAAAAATTTTAATTATTAATATAAAACATATTTAACTAGTTTGATTAGATTAAGGAAATTAATTTAGTTAGTTAATATAACATATATTTCCTAAAATACTTTAGTCATTTTCATTGATTTTCTCTTTTTCTCTTGTCCTTGATTATTATTGAGAAAGTATCAATAGAGATAATTAAGGAAAGATTGGTAAATATGAAAAATATATATTATATACTACCTCCGGTCCTAATTATAGAACAAAAATTATAATACAAATTACACTACAAAATTTATCACATAATCAGGATTAGAGGGAGTATATTCAAAGACGATAAGAACGAGTACATCGTAAACTTTATGGATCAGTCCGTCGAAGGACGATCTCCGTTTCATCTTGCCATCTCTCTGACAACATGATCCGAAGGTGTTCGTTTGCTTAACGAGTAACCATTTATACCCAAGTTTATATTTCTTTAGGAGAGAAAAAAGGAGAAGTGTTCTTGATTTCTTGGAAATTTTCACTCTAAAATTAAATGATGTGGCAAAAAAAAAAAAAAACAGAGAGAATGAACATGGGTTCACATTAGGTGCCTGTTATATGTTTCTCCATCTAATTAGAGGGATGAGGGCATTTTTTATATATATATTTTATTTATTTAGATTAAATTATATGTTGCATCCTAAATTTTTTACATTCCTGCATTCAAAAATATTTTTCTTATAACACCAATATCCTGAAAATTAATTAATTTAATATATTGGGGAAAAAAAGAATGCATCATATAATTTATTCTAAATAAATAAAATATCTAAAAAATGTCCTCATCCCTTTAATTAAATGGAGAAGCACATAACAAGCATATAAGAAAGATCCCTTAATGTGAGTCGAACCCTTACACCTAACGATGAGCCTGTGTTGTGTGGGATGAGAATTGAGAACATTTCATCTTTTATTCAGAATAAGGTCATGTAGCCAATAGCCATCTTCATCAAATTAGTTTATTTAATATTATGTATATATTATTATTGCCTTATGTATGTAAGTAATTAATAATGGATGAAACTGCTAACAAAAATCATTGCCTTATGTATGTAAGTAATTAAGAATATATGGTTGACAGAAATTATTTCATGTTTGCATGAGAGCCAAAGATAAGAATTCTTGTTCCTAAAAATCCAGCAGTTAAAAAACGGATTTCTGTTACTTAATACTGTGTGCACATGGAATCTTGCTGGAAAATATTTTTCCGTGAACAACATCCTAATGCTGGGTTTACCATAATATACATGAACTTGGTGTCCAAGATGTAGTAGTATTATTTTTAAAAATCAGCAACTGCTTTTTTATACAATACATTCTAAATAAGCACTCCACGTTTCTTCAATAGCTTGCAGCTTCCAAAATTGTAGTCAATATATAGAATGCATTCTATTTAAGTCCTTTTTGTGAAGCTGTGTAGTAAAAAAGCAACCTGCTGATGAATTCCAAAGACCTCTCTTCTCTCATTCTCTTCTCTTCTCTTTCCATTATACTAATTAAATCTGGACTTTTGAATTCATATAGCATGAATTTAAAAGGCAATGGGTAAAGCTGTTTTAAGAAAAAGAGAGGAGGAGAGAATATTAGGAATGTGAGGTTTTAGTAAAAGAAAAGGATTTGCTAGTTGGATTGGAGAAACAGAACATTACTAAAGAGGCCAATTGGCTAGTCCCGCAAGTAAAATAGATTTCCATATTAGGATTCAGTGCCCACATATAGTACTCCATCTGTCACCTTTATCTATAAATTCCTAATTTTGCTCACTTTTTTCCTTCGTTAGCCTTTCTTCTTGCACAAGAAGAAATCCCAAAATCTCATTTCCACATTACACAACAATCATACTCTATGTTTGTGTGCTGAGACTCTGCCATATTTATATATAGAGTAAAAGGGTTCAAAGGTGGCTGGCTGGCTTGGTTGTCTCTCTCTCTCGCTCTCTACCATCTCATTGGCGGCGACCGTGGTGGTCGGAAGCAGGTTTCAGGGGAAAATGGGGAGAGGGAAAATTGAAATTAAGAAGATAGAGAATTTGAATAACAGGCAGGTCACCTTCTCAAAGCGACGTAATGGGCTGCTCAAGAAGGCCAAGGAGTTGTCTGTTCTGTGTGATGCAGAGGTTGCTGTCATCATTTTCTCCAGCACTGGCAAGCTTTATGAGTTCTCTAACACAAGGTACATACGCACCTACATTGCTTCTTGTCTTGAGAAAAATTTGATGTTGATTCTTTAATAGAATTTCTGGGGTTTTGATCTTGTTCTTTTCTTTTATATGTTCCTTCCTCTGTTTAGTTTGTGTTTGGTTTCACTTTTAGAACCATGCTTTTAAAAGATTAGTTGCCAAAAAGCTCATAAAAAATCCAAAATAACTTTTAACCCTTAAAACTAAAACTAGGGAGCGGATCTTCTCAGTATATTTTCTCTCCTAATCCCTCATAATCTCTTCATCATAACCATCCATTTAATCTGAAAGCAGAAAATGCACCACATAATTAGCATTCTCTCCTTCGCTTCTCTCTCCTCTTCTGACTTCTGACTTATATCTCTCCTTCGCTTCTCTCTCCTCTTCCGTGTTTCGACTCCCAAGCGTCAGTTAACAAACCATATGTCTCGGCTAACGTCCTCCTCCTCCCCTTCACAGAGCCACCATAAGCGAAGCCTTATTCTGAATTCGGCCGTGGACTGTTGCTGACTCCAAAAACAGTTTCAATGGGTGTTTCCAAATTCATTCAAGTTAAAAAACTTACACTTGGGCGAACAAAAAATCCAAAAACAGAGCACACTACTATCTAAGAAACGAGCATGCCATGTGCAACCAAATAGAACCATCAATCTTGAATGAGCATGAAGTAAATAGAAGAGGTTGTGAACTTGTTAAATATATAAAAATAAGAGGATATGCCTGCTTTGGGTGAGGAAAAGATGCTTTCGGATTTTTTAGAGAAGCATACTAGAAATATGAATCACCTTTTGAACATCTAGTCCAGGATGCAGCTAGAACATGACCAGGTTATGGGTTCACAAACAAATGAGATCGGGCACCATACTGAAGTGGACAAGGTGAAGGATGGCGATGGGCCTCGTGCCAAGAAGGGAAGATTCATTAGGCCAGACTCATGCACAACCATGCGCATCAACAGGCGAGTGGTTCATAAGTGTCAATAGGAGAGCATGACTCCCTGACCGAGGAGTAGTACCTGTAGCTTACTCAATTCGGTTGAACACACTCTCTAGTGAGATATTCATTGACGATATGGAGATCTTGGATGCTTCTGGTGTCTGAGAGCAATAATGAATTGCTGTAGCTCTTTACGTTGGTTTTTATGGATATCAATATTCTTATTTGGAACTCACGTACTGAGTTGGAGCGGCTAAGTCAGAATAGTGGAGTTGAATCTCGAAACTCAAGAAGATACTAGGTACGGGGAGGAGTTGGAAAAGTGTTTTCTGCCGGAAGAACTTATGTGGCTGCAGAGTTCCCGCTGTAATTGGTACAATCATGGAGAAAAAAAATACGCAGCACTTCCACACGTTGACTAATTGTCGAAAAAGAAAAAGAATATTGAGGCCCCAAAGCGAGAGGATGGCTCTTGGTGCTATGATAAGGAAGAGTTGAAGGAAGCTGGTACTGCATTCTTTCGTAGACTTTACACAGCCGAACCTGATAAGCTGAACCCTCTGTTTTATCAGAGCCAAAGGGAAGTTGTTGCTAATGCAGTTATTCAGATGGTTCAAGACATATTTAACTCCCCGAGTGAGGTTCTTAGAATTAATGCCACAAGTATTAATTGTTCTTGTACCAAAAATTGATAATCCCCAAGCTTTTAAGGATCTTCTCCCTATCAAAGGTTTTAGCAAACCAACTGAAATCTATCATAGTAGTGTGCTCTGTTTCTGGATTTTTTGTTCGCCCAAGTGCAAGTTTTTTAACTTGAATGAATTTGGCCACACCCATTGAAAAGTGCTCTGTTTTTGGAGTCAGCAACAGTCCACGGCCAAATTCAGAATAAGGCTCCGCTTATGGTGGCTCTGTGAAGAGGAGGAGGAGGACGTTAGCCGAGACATATGGTTTGTTAGCTGACGCTTGGGAGTCGAAACACGGAAGAGGAGAGAGAAGTGAAGGAGAGATATAAGTCAGAAGAGGAGAGAGAAGCGAAGGAGAGAATGCTAATTACGTGGTGCATTTTCTGCTTTCAGATTAAATGGATGGTTATGATGGAGAGATTCTGAGGGATTAGGAGCGAAAATATACTGAGAAGATCCGCTCCCCTTAAAACTATGGTTCCCTATTCTCTAAAATCTATTATTTAAAGATATTTTTTTTCCACTTTTTCTCCAAAAACCAATCCAAATACACACATAATAAGCGGTGTTCTCTTTTACACTATCACTCCTCTATTGTAGTGCAATCAAAAATATCCTACCAATGAAAAATTATAGGCATGTACAGAACAAGTTTCAATAATTTGTGCTTTTAAGAACTGTTCAATTGAAGTATTTGTTTTATACTTTTTGTCCTAAATATAATACTCAGTTGACTATTTTTAGAGAGATTAAGGAAGATAATTAAATTACTTTAAAATATTTATATTGATATTTTTTTCCTCCAAATTAATTCTTCTAAATTATAAACTGATATATAATTTAATCATAGTTAACATATGATATAATCAAGTAATTTATTTAACTTTTTTAATATCTCTAAAAAAAGTCAATTATGTCTTATATTGGTAGTATAAGGAGGCAAGTGTCTTGCCTGTGCTTGATAGTCCTCCTTTTAGATTTTTCTTCTCATAAGTGAGATTGACAGAAAAACTCAACAGGGGAATTGCACTAGGGTTTATTTGATATGCTTTAGAAATTCTGTTGGAAAAATGTGGTTCTTTATTGTTATGATGATCAAAAAGTTTATTTGATTTTATGAAGCATGGAGCACACTCTTTCAAGGTACACCAAAGGCGTGGAATTGGACTCTACAGATCAGCCTTGTGCTTTGCCACCAGCTGAGGTATTATATATGACTAGTAGCTTTTGTTCTTGTTCATTGAATTAAATACCTTTTAATAAATTATCTCTATAGCATATATTTAGATTTTGTTTTCTGGCTAATTTTTTTACCTTTTCATTCTAAGCAGGAGACTGGGCCTGATACAGACCTTCTAAAGGATGAAGTAAGAAAGCTTCGTTTAGGGTCCTTGTAAGTTACTCCGACTTCTGAGACTGTTATTTATATATATTTGTCACACACATCTCAAGGTAAATAACAATGCAATGCCAATAACTGCTATTGTAAATGGCTGAAACGAGTACTAGTAAGCTAAACAGATTTGTAATATTTTTCAAATTATGCAGAAGAATGATGGGGAAGGAGCTGGAAGGGTTGAAATTTAAAGAGTTGCAGAACTTAGAAAATCAACTGAGTGAAGGGATACTATCTGTTAAAGAAAAGAAGGTATGTACATACAAATGACAAAATTATCTTAATCAGCATATAACAAGAAAACTTAAGGTTAGCTAATGCTTGAATGTAGTATCAAAAGCCTGAGCCATTTGTTGTGTAAAAAACTATTGCAGGAACAAATACTTGTTGATCAACTTAGAAGGTCCAGATTGCAGGAGCAACAAGCCATGCTGGAGAATGAAGCTCTGCGCAAACAAGTGAGAATGCATTTATGCGTGTGTGTTTTCTTAATAACAGACTTATATATGTCCAATCATTATGATGTATTTATTTTTATATACGTGTTGGTTTTTGACGTACGAGGCAGATAGAGGAGATGCACAATAAAACAAAGACAGGACACTTTGTTTATTTGAATAGCTTAGAGAGCAGATACTGCAGCCCCATTTTGCACTGTGCCTCCCATGAAAGACATGACCTTTCTGACACTTCCTTGCAGTTAGGGTATGTATGCTCCATCCTCTCTTCTATACCTTAGTATCCTCGAATTGGAGTTTTGGATAATGTTTAGAGATGGTATAACGTTGTGGAATATTGTATAGGTTGTCAACAGAATTTGGTCGCAAGAGGAAATCAATGAAAGCAGAACCCTGCAACGCCTCTGCATCGCAAAACACTCCTTAGTTCTTTCTCTTTTTATTTTATTATCAATTTTTTAAAGCATTTTATATTATAGTTAAAAGTTAGTTATAATCTAAAGTAAGCCTGTTTATATTTAACCTTGATGATGATGATGACTGGTTCACCGTCGCTTTCATTGTGCAAAGTTAAAATTCCAGCCATGCGCAACTTTATAAAGAGTAAGATAGACCTTTTAAAGAGGACTTTTTCGACTTACTATTAATCTTAGTTATATTTGAAATATTAGCCTGTCCTATTAAAATTTTAAATTATTGGATTTCATTCATTAGTTTACTCAGATTAAGGGCGTTGTGACTTGTGATTGGGACCGACGTACGTAATCAAGCACGGACAATTTAAACAAAATAATTAATTAGTTGAATGGATCAACGCCATGACTTTATTAATTGGTTATTTATTTCCTGGCACGCCATCATACGCAACAAATAGAGGTTCTGTGGAATTCTAATCCTAATCCTAATTTACAAATGAATCCAACCCACAAAACTGGACTTGGGTGATTTAGTTAGTTTGAACCCAGAATTGTTCTCTTTGGTTTGCATTTTTAGCACTACTTACCCAAAACAAAAACAATAACATTTCTTAAGAGATGAAGATGATTGAATTATTGGATCGTACCAAATTGAGTCACTCTGCCAAATTTGGATCTTACCAAATTGAGTCACTCTGTTAAATAAGTTTTAGGTATAAAAATACCTATAAACTTTTATCCGGAGAAAATAGTGTTATATTTGTTAACTACGCTAAATTGTTCTGGGAAAAAAAAAAAACTATGCTAAATTGTGGTTACTTTTTTGTTGTTGTGGGCCCCACTAGTGTTGACGTGTCAAATGCTGATCCCATGTTATTTTCATCTAAGTCAAATTGCTTAGAGGAGAGAGAGTGGAAGGGAGAGTTGACTGAGATGAAAATAACATGGGCTATAGTTATTGGGGGTCACAAAAAAATAACTGCAGTTTAGCGCGGTCAACAGGTATGGCATTTTTGCTATAGTTACAAGTTTATGGCTAATTTTACACCTAAAATTTGTTAATGGTGTTAGCAGCTCTTGTTGAAAGAGATTATGGGTATTTTTGTTCTTTTGCCCCTTTTCTTTTAATCGAATTCGGATCATTGTACAGTTTTTTTCTTAAAAAAGGTTAGCCACAAAAAAAGAACAAGTGAAAAGGAAAGGGAAAAATAACAGGGGCAATGAAAAGCAGAGGATGGAGTAAGCAAGAGTTGTTAGTTAGTTGAATAATGCAGAGAATTCATTGGACAAAGCTGCTGGGTTTGGAACCGTCCAGTAGTAAACTTAATACATTTTATTTGGGCCTTTGATGTCTTGTCTAATGACGGCCATTCATTATTTTAAGCGAACGTACAAACAGATTCAAAGTAAGATATCGAAATCAGTTTAATATTATAAGAGAATATACACGAGGCATGATGTTATGAGTCTGGCATATACTAAATATGCAGGCTAGCTGATGAAGAAGGATAAGGAGGGAAAATGATGAAAGGAAGTAGACTTTTTAGGAAAAGCATGGAGACAGAGTGGGTCGTCGTAGAAACAGCATAATGAACATCCTTGGACCATGCTTCATGCTTTCTCCTTCCACTCGTGTCTTCCCAATTCCTTTATTTGCCGCACGCGCCTACCCTTTTCTCCTTTCCTTCTTTAATATCTCTCTTCACGTTTCCACATATATAAATGGATCGGACTTTTCTGATATACTGTAGTCCTATATAATATATGCCCACATGCACATATAGCTATTCAAGTTGGTTAATCAAGGGCACTTGTGCTTCAATTGAGTACACCAAAGCATAACCCACACCTGTTGTTACGGCCTTGTTTCTTTCGCATCACACCATATCATACGGTAGTATCAACTTTAGTTTAATTTTCTTCTTCTTTTTCTTTTTAAACATTAAACTATTTATTTTCAGTTATATCAACTTTTTAACGCGTGCAGCCATTGCGTGGGGCTCTCTCTCCCTGGCCCGTGTCTCCACCACAACCATCATTTTCATCCAACGGTCGCCATGAAAACCCAATAACATTTTATTATACATCAATCGCATCAAAACCAGCTCACCCACAACGCCTGTATATTATATTCTTCGGTCGGTTTCATTAAACTAATGTTATGAGATCTCCCTCCCCTCACCAGCACCTCTCATTTTCTACTTAGACAATGAGTTGGTGTTTGAAAATGGCGTTCACATATGTTTTATATACTTATAGAATGGGACAAAACTTTTTTCAGATGTTTATCTTGTATATCATAAATCATATTGAAAAAACAGTTTTTACTGCTAATCCAACCATATACACTTAATAAGAATATATTTGATCCGGTCATCCGGATCGGATGAGATCGAGTGATGATGCAAGAAACAGTATAAATTATTGAGAACGTTTGCGATGCGTTTGGTGAAATCATTCTCAGCCTGAATATTCCATCAATTAGCCTAGCTGGACTCGTCAATGGTTCTGGTGGATGCAACAGTAGTTAACTGCAGTATTCAATATTCCATCAACTAGCCTAGCTGGACTCGGCAATGGCTCTGGTGGATGCAACAGTAATTTAACTTACGGTATTCCACGTCGTGCCCTGTTTTCTCTCAAGGCTCTCGCCATATGTACAGAGACAAAAGTCTCACAAATCATCATCATCATTACATGCACAACCCTCCATAGCTTCCCTTTATATTCCTCTCTCTCCCCTAACACTATCATCACCTTGTCGGATCCTTTATTTTCCTCTCTCTCTTCATCTGCTAGTCTTGACTCATACTCTTCCCACACTCCTGTTTCACTCTCTTCCCCCTCTGCCTGTGTCTTCCTCTCTCTGTTTTTCTCCGCCATGAAACGGCAAGACTACACCCTCCAGAGAAGCACCAGCACCCCCGCCCTCACCACCAGAATCAGCAGCAGAAAAATCACCCCTTCTAATCACCACCACCAACACAGCGCCGATCTTCGTCCCTCCGACCTCGACGACTTCTCCGTCTCCGACAACCTCCTCATACGCCAAGGCTCTTCTCCTTCTGTCTCCTTCCACCATAACTCCACTTCTCAGTCCAAGCTCTCCTCTCTCCTCCGCTCCTTCCTCAACATCTTCTCCTTCCCCACCATCCTCCCCACCTGTAAATGGCTCACCGTTCCTTCCCACCTCTCCATAGCCCCTTCCCTTGGCCGCAAAGTCACTGGAACCCTCTTCGGCCACCGCCGTGGTCACGTCTCCTTCGCCGTCCAGCTTGATCCCCGTTCGGAGCCTCTTTTAGTGCTTGAGCTCGCTATGTCTACTTCTTCTTTGGTCAAGGAGATGTCGTCCGGTCTGGTTCGGATTGCGCTGGAGTGCGAGAAGCTTCCGGCCACGTCTCAGACCGGAGGTCGGTCCAGGAAGCTGTTCCAGGAGCCGACTTGGATCATGTACTGTAATGGGAGGAAGTGCGGGTACGCGGTATCGCGCACGTGCGGGGATTCCGATTGGCGCGTGCTGAGCACGGTGCAGAGCGTGTCGGTCGGAGCCGGAGTGATTCCGTTGGTGGAGGATGGAAACGCGAGCAAGGGTGGCGGTAGGTCAGAAGGCGAGTTGCTGTATATGAGGGCGAGGTTTGAACGAGTCGTGGGAAGTCGTGACTCGGAGGCATTTTATATGTTGAATCCGGATGGTAATGGAGGGCCTGAACTTAGTATTTTTTTGCTAAGAATATGAAAGGAAAAAAAAAAAAAAGAAACTTGTTCAGGATAGATTAAGATAAATAACTGTCATGTTGAAGTCATATTTAGGATTGCCAGGTTTGGTGCTTTCTCCTTCTTCTTCCTTTCTGTTTTCTTCGTACAAAAACATGAGAGAGGACAAAATATATGTCATTTTATTTATCAGATATTTATACTTTTAATTGATTGATATTTAGGAGTGTGTAAATCCTGATATTCTTAATTATACAACGAGTGGAATGATATATTTCTTCCCTGTACGATTGTAATAGAAATTAGTTGTAATATTAGGAGTTTAAGAGTTTTAAATAATTGGGCAAATTGTGTGCGTGTCCAATGTATACGTGCAGTCGTGCCCGCAGCGCTGTAATTTTTGTTATTATAATTATAAGCTGAATGGGAAAAAAAAAAATTGTGAGGGACAATTGGCATGGTTCACGACTTCACGTGATAATAATTATTTATTAGTTAATAGGATCACGGGTTTAATTTTTGGTGGATTGACAATGTTTTTGTTATTATAATTATAAGCTGAATGGGGAAAAAAATTGTGAGGGATAATTGGCATGGTTCACGTGATAATAATAATTTATTAGTTAATAGGATCACGGGTTTAATTTTTGGTGGATTGACATTAATGCAATCTGTATCTTTTTTATTTATAAACTACAATTTATTAATTTACAAAAAACAATAATCTTAGTCAGAATTAATGTAATTAGCCAATGTTGTTTAAATTATTCTGCCTTTTCTTTAAGTATGATAAGTCATGATACAATCATATCAATCCCTCTGCGTACTACAGTTAATAATAGATTATCCATATTTCTAACATTTTAGTAAAAAATATCAATTGCGATTCATATAAAAAAGCTTTTAGAAAATGACTTGCGAGAGAGTACAGATTAATCTTTGAAGAGGTTTGAATAACTACGCTTATGATAACTTTGGAGGAAGAACACCAAAAAGTGCTGATGAAAGTGTAAAACACAGATTTGCAGCATATGGGGAAAGTGCCCACCTTCTTCGTAGGATGCACCATTATATTATACATCTCATTGAACATTATCGCTATTATTATTTATTCCAAAACACTAAATCTTGTATCCCATTGTTTCCTCGTTTTCCTCATGGGCCATACATGTTACTGTAGCAATGAACTCACCCAGAATTGCTCACTCAATTCTTCCATATGTTCAGTTATTGAAGCTTAGTTAGGGGCTATATATACATTCCCTGTTTAATTTAACTTTTCAGAAGTTCGGTCATGATCTTTAAATTTAAGGTATATATGTGAGAATATTTTTTTTACTTACGACTTGGATGACTTTAGTACAACCGTTTGGATTTTCACTACATTCTATTGTATACGGACTTGTTAGATATTGTGCTTATTTGGATCTAAAAGTATTTCTTTATGTGAATCGAAAACAACATCTTTCATATACTTAACTTATATATTGTAAATTATGATTAAAAAATTATTTTTAAACGTGGTAATTGTTATTCCAAAACTTTACTACTTGCACCAAAAAAATGACTTTAGCGCTATTAACGGCCTCAACTTTGAGTTTCTTTTGCCAATGTGAGTTGGCATAGATGGTAAGGGATCAAGGATTAGGCCGGGTCGTGGGTTCGATCCCCTCTGCCATCGCTGGGACTCCTTTGGTAGGCGATCTCATAAGTTCTCAATAAGTGCTCATAGGGACTCCTTTGGTAAGCTATCTCGTAAATTCCCAGTAAGTGCTCATAGAGCCCGGGGCCGTGCCCTAGCCTTGGTAGGGGGACTGATGCCGAACCCTCCAAAACTTTTTGATAGCCAAAAAAAAAAACTTTGAGTTTCTTTTGGACAGGACAACGTTGAGTTCTAATGCACAAAACGCCCTGCTGCCCTCCTCTATCTTAAACGGCGCCGTTTTGGATATAAAAATAAGAGCAAGTTCTTTTTTAAAAAATAAAAAATAAAAAATTAGGGCAGTGGATGATATTAAAAAGATACTTCAGGATACTGAATGGTACTAAAAAATATTTCATGATCTTAAAAAAACATTCAGGTACTGATTGGTATTAGAAAGATACTTTAGGATATTGAAAAAAATACTTAATCATCTTGAAAAATTAGTTTAGGATCTTGAAAAAAATTTCTTAATGTATACTTTTAATAAGTATATATTTTATGATTAAAAAGATGTATATTTTATGAGAATTAGTTGGATTTATTGATATTATATGCCTATTTAATTATTTTTTATAAAATCTACTTACTACCTCCGATCCTAATTATAAGAGCTAGTTGGCTTTCTTTGAAAAAATTAAGGAAGCTAAATAAGTTACTTAATCATTTCACATGTTATATTTCTTTGGGTTATATATTAGTTTATTAGTAAAATTAATTAGTTTAAAGAAAAAAATAAAAATAAAAATACTCCAAAGTAATTTAATTAGCTTCCTTAATCTTTCCAAAAAAGTCAACTAGCTCTTATAATTAGAACCGGAGGGAGTATTTCTTATTATATTTTGCAGGAAATATTAGCTGATTTGGAAAGAAGTAGAAAAAATAATTAAAAGGATATGCAATCAGCAAAACTCAGTGGTCCCACGCAAGAAAAATAGAAACAGAATCAATTGCGTAATCTGGTAGAGTTGATTACAATATATAAAATATCTTTTTAATAAGAAAATGAGAATCAGTGATCCAATACCGGAATTATAAATAGGGAGGTAGGGACCAGGAAAAAAAAAAGAGAAGGATCTGAGAGACCAGAACGAGAAGGAACGCAGAGGAGTAGGGGCTAGGGGCTGAGTGTTTCAGTTCTCTTCATCATCTCTACGGAAGGACTGTGGAGGCGACGGAGAAATTTTCTTTCCTCTCTCCCTCTCTCTCTCTATTCTTTAAACCTGAATTCTTATCTTTTTGTTATGGATTTAATTAAAGCCACAAGCTAGTAGGTTTTGCAACCTAGTATGAATTTGTTTGGGGTTTAGAAATTATTCTCACGGATTAATTTTGCTTAATTTTATTTCAGTTTATTTAATCCTGTATTTATTGCTATTACTTACTGATTGGCCATCATTGAGCATTTGAGGATTTAGGGTTGAACTTAGAAGAGAGAATCTTAAATTGACCTTGGGATTAAATAATGTGGGATTAGAATATACTAAATCCCAAGGTCAATTTAAGATTCTCTCCTCCAAGTTCAACCCTAAATCCCCAAAACATACCTGCTCAATGATGGCCAATCAGTAAGCAATAGAAATAAACACAGGAATTGAAATAAAATTAAGCAAAATTAATCTGTGACCTAAACAAATTCATAGATTCTCTATGTTGCAAAACCTACTAGCCACACATGGCTTTAATCAAATCCATAACAAATAGATAAGAATTCAGATTCAAAGAATAAAGAAGAGAGGGAGAGGAAAACGCTCAGCCCAGCCCCTATTCCTCTACTTCCTTGTTCCTCCTTGTTCCTTCTCGTTCTGGTCTCTTGGATCCTTCTCTTTTTTTCTTGTCTCTCCTCCCTATTTATAATTTAGGTCTTGGGTCACTGATTCTTCTTTTTTTTATTAAAAAGATTTTTATATCTTGTAATCAACTCTACAAGATTACGCAATTGATTTTGTTTTTATTTTTCTTGCGTGGGACTACCGAGTTTGGCTGATTGCATATCTTCTTAATTGTTTTTCTACTTCTTTCCGAATCAGCTAATATTTCCTATAAAATATAATAGGAAATAAGTAGATTTTATATCAAAATATCTTTTTATCCTATGATGATAGTAAAGTATATAAAAGATAATTAAATATGTATATAATATCAATAAATCCAACTAATTCTCATAAAATATACATCTCTTTAATCATAAAATATAGGGTGAAGGTGCGTTTTTGCCCACACATTATCAAGCAAGGAGCATCCAGCACAATTATTAATTGTTGGTACCTTAAATGCAAAAAAACAATTACAAAGTGATAAATCACACAAATCCGTTAGCCATGTTAAGTCACGGACGTTCAATTGCTGATGTGGTCAAGATTAAAGGAACACCTGACCATTTGTGTTAGACTCTGAGTGTGCATTTTTGTTTTTGTTTAGGGTTGCTGGAGAAAACCCATGGAAGCCAGAGAACGAAATCGAAGAGGAAAACGTCTTGGTGGAGAAATCATCAGAAAAGGTTACAATCTCCCTACCTCTAGGTAAAAAACATAAGCTTTCTCCTTCCTTCGGAAACAATTCGAAGCTCCATCTTCATTTTCGTGTGTCCCCTATTTACAGACTCTGAGTGCGCGTTTTTTTTTTTAAAGGGTTGCTGGAGAAAACCCATGGAGGCCAGAGAACGAAATCGAAGAGGAAAACGTCTTGGTGGAGAAATCATCAGAAAAGGTTACAATCTCCCTGCCTCTAGGTAAAAAACGTAAGCTTTCTCCTTCCTTCGGAAACAATTCGGAGCTCCATTGTAACACCTCCAATTTCTAATCGTTATAATAACAAAAATTTAAATGATTTTCATAAATAAATTAATAAAATTCGAAATAAACAACCTTGGGAGTATTACCGCCGCACTTGTACTGAGACAAGTGCAAGGCTACTGATTACAAATAAGGTACATTCAAATGTAAACAAAATATGTCTTACTCCTAAGAAGAAAAAAAAAGAAATTAAAAAAAAGATGAAGGTGCTTCCTCACTTCTCACTGCTAGCCCTAACAGCCTAATTTTGAAACCTGTTTCACTGAAAATCTGCTCCCCCGAAGGATCGTCGCAGCCCATGAACACATACATCAGCAAAAGCTAGTAATTCTAATTAAAACACAATTTATATGGCTCAAATATATTAATAAAGGTGAAGGTGCTTCCTCACTTCTCACTGCTAGCCCTAACAGCCCAACTTTGAAACCTGTTTCATTGAAAATCTGCTCCCCCGAAGGATCGTCGCAGCCCATGAACACATACATCAGCAAAAGCTGGTAATTCTAATTAAAACACAATTTATATGGCTCAAATATATTAATAAAATCAAATATATAATCACATAGTGATTTAATCAAATAACAAGTCCAAGATTCGTCATATATATACATATACATACATATATTCACATTGAATCAAATATCATTCATTATATATATTAATTTTTTTAAATTTAATATAATTTCATTTGGACCCGGAAACCTACTAGTCCATTTAATTTAGTGGGAAGAGAACCATGGTAGACCCGGAAACCTGCCAGTCTACCCTGTGACCCGGAAACCTACCAGTTACAATCATCAATTGGCCATAAACATATAAATATAGCTTCCTAGTGTGCACACCTCTTCCCAAAGTTGCTACTAGTGTTCCGGAAACCTGCCAGACACCACTTTGGGAAGAACGGATACTATCTTTTCACATCGGTGGCATAAACCCCAAAAGTTGTGTTCATCACCTTGGGAGGTAGCATCTCAAAGCTATCCTCCCACTATTAAGTTATTTAAAACACACACGCAAAATAGACTCCTAAATTATTTATATTATTTACTTGTATTTTATATTTTTTTATATTATTTTAATTAAATATAAACATAAAGAAATTTTGACCTAAAATATATTCATATCTTATCTTATTGTGTATGAGATATTACATAAAGAAAAAGAAAATCCAATCGTACAAGAAGATAACATGGACAGATGTGTACATGCACTTTTATTCTATTCCTTATTCAAAAAAAAAAAAAAAAAAAAACGTACGGGTGTATGGAATTCCTTCACGTGAACCGAGGCAAAGTAATAGTTTTATTTCCCCCTTCAATTACAACATGGATAGAAGAAGACGCATAGGGAGTATGTTTGATTGCAATACATATTCAATTCTAACGGAGGTGTGTGCTTAAAGAAAAGAAAACACGTACAGGAGGTATGACTATAGGAAAAAAACACGTACAGGAGGTATGACTAAAGGAAAAAAAAAAAAACTCGTACAGGAGGTATGCCTAAAGGAAAGAAGACGCACGCAAATCAAGGCAATTTAATTGCCATCACAATACGCAAGGAAACCAAATGCACAGGCATGTATATATATCTAGCACGCAAATCGAGGAGAATAAATCTGCACATATTCCTAATTCAATTATTCAAATTGAAACCTATGACTATGGACTTATGAGAATTAGGATTCCCTATCAGGATCCATATAAAACTAACATAGACTCATGGGAATTAGAATTACCTGCTCTCCGTGTTTGCTAACCTCCTAGAAGAACGAGAGTATAGCGGCAGGGAAAAGTATCAGGTGTTGTGGAATAATTTGAGGGAGAGAAATTAATCTGAATAATCTGAATTCATAAATCTTAATCTCTAAATCAAAGAGAATACATACGGGCCTTTATATAGGCAAACCTAGAGCTAATCCTAGAATCTAATAAAATCTAATTAAATCAAAATAAATCAAAATAGTCAAGATATAATATCCTAGGACATTACATATATATATATATCTAATCTTAAGATATGATATAATATATCTATATGTAATATAATAATAAGATAATGGTTTAATAAATAATGCATAGAATTCCAACAATAATCTAATATAACTAACTCCTAAGATCTTGGGTCTAATCTTAACCAACTATAATCTGATATAACTAACTCATAGGATCTTGGATCTAATCTTAACCAATCATAATCTGATATAACTAACTCCTAGGATCTTGGATCTAATCTTAACCAATCATAATCTGATATAACTAACTCCTAGAATCTAGGATCTAGTCTTAACCAATCTAATAATACTATTAACAAAATAATATGATTACCAGACAAACAATACAATATTATTAATTTTTACTATATTATTATTATTATTATTATTATTTTCTTTTATTAAACATTATTATTTTGTTAGTATTATCTTAATCTATTATTATCCTTATTATTTCTATCATTACTCAGGGGTATTACAATCTACCCTCCTAAAAAGAAGTTTCGTCCTCGAAACTAAAATAAAATTCACATGTGAATAATAATCATACAGCAAGTCACAAAATAATTTCATAAATACAATCATTAGAATAAAAAAATAAATCATTTAATAATAATCTGGGTATTACATCCATCTTCATTTTCACGTGTCCCCTATCTACATAATATGACAATTGATGTAACATCCTGAATTTTGGACCTAAAGACTAGAAAATTAGCCTATTTTTGGAGGACTATTAGACCCTATTTTTGAAAATGAATTTAGAATCAGTATTTTATTGGACATGAATAGTGTTTACTATTCACAAATACGTACATGAATAGTATTCACTATTCACAAATACGTATTCACTTTTTATAAATACAGTATTTAATCGATATTTTGAGAAATATGAAAAGTATTTACTATTTACAAATACGTATTCACTATTCAAAAATACGGTATTCACTATTCCTAAATACGTATTCACTATTTGAAAATACGTATTTACTATTCATGCGGGACCCACGTCAAATTATTTCTCCTCTGCCAACACCCGTGAAGTTTGAAAAATTTTGCGCGCGGGACCCACTCAATAATAATATTATTATAATATAATATCTTATACTTTGGAAAACAATAGAAATAAAATTATTTCCAATAAACCGTGAATTAGGTTTTTAAAGTAAGGGTATATTATAAACAAGTGAATTTCTATCTCAGAGTGGGTTATCTCCAAAGTCATTTCCGTAATCGGCGGAATGATTATTGAGATAGGTTGAAACCGATATTTTGAAGCAGGACAGATAGTGGAATCTGTAGGAAATAAATCATAACTCAAAATCCTTGAACTAAGTAGTAAACAACTGCACATATTATGAATCAGTGAATTTTTGTCTAGAAGTTGGTGTCACCCGAAGTAATTTCTGTAACCGTCAGTGTCCGACTTAAAATCTTCGGCAGGTTA
This sequence comes from Acacia crassicarpa, assembly GCA_034222035.1. Classification (NCBI taxonomy): domain Eukaryota; kingdom Viridiplantae; phylum Streptophyta; class Magnoliopsida; order Fabales; family Fabaceae; genus Acacia; species Acacia crassicarpa. The sequence continues at coordinate 61,970,775 of JAWXYG010000002.1, read as the reverse complement.
CGGAATACCCTAAACAGGATCAAAAATTTAGTTGACCCAGATATTTCTGAAGAGGAAAAATAGAACTATAAGGCTGTGCTTCCGGATTCTTGAGAATTTCTAATATAACGCGATTAGAACACCGATCAGGGAATCTTTATAGGATAAATGCAAAAGAGTAAGAAAGTGTCATCGTCATGATGACGTCATCAATGACGTAAGCATCTTGATGACGTCATCGATGACGTAAGCAAATGGATTGGACGGTTGAGATGAAGCCATATTTAAAGTCAAGATCCAACGGCCAAAATCTGACCTGATAAAGTATGAATAGTGTCATGCTTTTTCACTATAAATAGAGGCTTCATTTCTTCATTTTCTTCACACCAAACTCAGAGAACAACAGTTGAGTTTAAGAGAAGAGTGAGAATTCTTAGAGTTAGAGAGAGAGTTTAGAGTAAAGTTCTTGAAGCTGGAGAGAATGAGCAGGAACTTCAAGGGTAAGTTCTTTGGTCTCTAGTCTTAATATTTGGTAGTTTCTTTTGGTAATTATAGTAGAAATGCCAGATAGAGTTTTTCTGAGTATGCTCTGTGGCTGCAGCTTAGTCTGATCTGTCACATCAGAAAAGAATTATCCTTGGACAGTAAATATTATTTACTGGCACAGTAAAAAATATTTACCGGCACGGTAAAAATATTTTTACTGGTACTATTCACATGAATAGTGAATATCCAACATAGTTTCCGCAAATGCTGAAAATTAATGGTCACTGATAAAAATGATATTATAGGATATCCGAGGATTCCGGAGTCAGATTCAAAGGAAGTTTGGGGATACGTGAATAGTGCCGTATACGTGAATAGTACCGTATACATGAATAGTGCCGTATACATGAATAGTAAATTACTATTCACGTGGAAGGAAGGTACGGACGCGTATTGTAACCTTAACTCTGATGCTTATGGTATGCTTATATGTGATAGATAGTCTGAAATTCTGTTTTTGAAAATTGATCATACACATACAACTTGATACGGGTTATAGTCTTGATAACGCCGTTATGTTTTCCTAGCGCTGAGGACACGGATGTACACCGTGGCACTGGTGAATAGTGCAGACTATAATAACATGCATATTGCAGTGGCTGTGTTATGTTATTATGTGAATATGAGAATAATGTATGTGATTATTGCTGTTTTGACATGAATATCTGTCATACATATTTGATACATAAGCATGAGGTTAACCGTTACCTGAGGTTCAATGGGTATTGAACCTCAGCTCTTACTGTAGCTTCAGGATTTTCGGAGTGAACAGAAACAGAAACAAGGGTAAGCAGCAGGCAGAAGGACTAGCTGGAGAAAGTCCTGTAGATATGTATAGTCTTTCGAACTCTTTGTATCAACAAACCAGTACACTACAGTGGTTGAATATCAGTTACTTTGTATTTAAAATCATTTCGTTGCTCAACTCTGGTTAAATTATTTTGAACTCTGATCAAATAATTTCGAAAATGCTTTAGAAAAGTTGGGGTGTTATATTTTGGTATCAGAGCAGACATCCTGGCACGGAGTTAACTAAGTTACTCCAAACAGTCCGATATCTAGAAAGGGGTTTTGTGGTTGGCAATCAGTTTCCTTGAATTCGTCGAGCCTTCCACAAATACACCTGCCTAGTCGGATTGTCTGAGTAGCGGAGTTAGGTTCTAAGCTTTCAAAAGTGTTTTATCTGGTATGAACCCGACACAGTTACAGTAAACCATTGGTGCCGAAGGTAGGGCCGAGTCTATGTGGATCAGCCAATCAGTCACCCTAGCACGGTGAGGCTCCCATGATAGACGCCTACCTGGCCAATCGGTTTGACTAACTAAGTTAGGCTCTAAGCCATGGTTTTAAAAGTATTTCGAAAAAAAACAAGTACAAGTACTGATACAATACTGGTGTTGTGATACAAAAAGGACGTACATCCTAAGGAAAAGGGTTAGGCTCGGGAGGCCTTGATATAGAGTAGATGGCACAGAATATGGTTTCTGTTGTTAAACTTTAAGACTTTTGATATGGGAATCGGAATCTAAGTTAAATCCCCACTCAGAGTTTCAAGGGAAGTGGTACAGAGAAGTCGGTACGACTTAAGTTTTCCGGTAGACAGTAACCTACTGTTTAGGTTTCCCTTGGATAGTAACCTATCGATTTAATGTCCTTGTCAAAATAATAACTTGTTAAGGTACCCTGAGAAGAAAATCCCTACCTTGTAGAGGCCAGACACCATGCGTGCAAAGGGGCGTGGCTCCGGGGACGAAGATCTTTTGATTAAGTCCTTGACGGTGGTGATCAATTGACAGAAGAGGGAAAGTACCCAGTAATTCTGGGGAGACAGTTATGTCATACTAGTGCCTATGAGAGTTGTAGGTACCCAGTAGTAAGTATACCAATATTAGTACCAAGAATCAATAGACATTATGAAGTTAATATTGCTTAAGCGAGAGAAATCTCAGAACTATGACCCCTGTGAGAGTAAGAACCCTGAGAAAATATGAGTGAGTTTTGCCTAGGTTCCAAATACCTAAGAGATAGTTCCTTAATAGAACCATACGAAAGCTGGAAACCTCAGTAGCCACCAGGTTATGGTCTCAAGGTGGGACCAAGAACCATAGAGATGTTAGTGGCTAATAAATTCCCTTTAAAGTAAGTGGCTACCCGATAGGGAAAATTGAGTTAAGAATTATGTTTGGAGCTAAATAGAAAGTGAAAGTCCACAAGTAGAATGACCCTAGATAAGATGGCAGACATAGAAACAACGGTTTATGAAACTACTAAAGGATAGGAACCTGTTAAGATTTGAGTTCTCATTATAATGATTCAAAGACGATCACTGGCGCTACTTATGGAAAGTTTGTCGGAGAAGGATACCTACGGGGAGTTCTAATCAAGGAGGTTTACCTACAGAGGATGCTAACCGGAAAAGCTGACTGGTCTGAGAAGACTAAGTGAAGCGCCGAGTAATGTGCCGTAGAGCAGAGCCACCGTGACGACGAACCGTAGAGTGGAGCCGCCGTGACAACGAACCATAAAGTAGAGTTACCAGTGCATCGGTTCTCAAGGTAAGTACATTATAATGAATCTCACATTGAATAGGTTCCCTAGAGAAAAGACTGTTGTAACTTAGTATATCGTCATGGTTTGCTCCAGTGCTATACAGCATATATTGTGTTTATAGGCTAGCAGAAGCCCATAGTTGTCAGACAACGAATATGAGAAGTGTTCAGAAAATTTTGTGAGATCCGAGGATAGCGAACGATGTTTGAAATAGTAGGAAGATTAAAGTAGAACAAACTAAGTATTTTATGGATAGTTTGAGTAGCCAAGGACAGAGGTCCGAATACGTGTAATTAGTGATGACCTTCTAATGTTAGTTGTCTGATTCCTAAGTAAGGTTTAAAGAATTGAATTTTTGAACTTGCCAAGACACTTGCTGTATTTGAATTTTTTTTAAATTGATTTGTTCGCACATGTGGATTTTTGAAACAGAGTTTTCAAATGAAATGTTTTCAACAGAATTTGAGACCACAGTAATGGTTATTTTGAACAGATGTTGTCTTATATAAAGGGGTTTTTGTTAGAACCCAAAGTTTGAAACTGAGTTTTTAACTATGTTGTGGTAAAGTCAGTACAAAACTGGAAGGACAGAAGCTGTTGTAGATGTACACAGTTTGCTGGGTCTTGCTAGATGTTTTAAAATGTTTGAAATCGCTGGCCTTTGATAAATGTTTTTTTTTGAACAAAAAGTTTTGGAGGGATTTTGGTTTGAGAAAATGGAAATCGCACCAGCAGTGAACGCACCCAATCCATAACATTTCGCCTAGGGCGTATGTTTTGATTAGTAAAACCTGACTGTCTATGACTGGACTGAGTTCCGCTAGATAGGGTTGCTACTTTATGTGCCAGTGTGAACACTGGGTCTCCTGAGAGAGGGGCGGAGGTTCTCCCACATTGTTGATAGTACTGTTGAGACTGGATTTGAGGATTGGGATAAGGCGCTCACTGTACCAAATGGTTAAAATGATGGTGTGTACTCTCAATTGTAAAATTTTGTGAAATAAATTAGCTCCCTCAAAGATATGTGCCGGTAATAAAAGTTTTTGAAAATGATCCGGCAGTGAAAAATGTTTTCACGAATTTGTGATGGCAGCGATTAAGTTTAAAAATGTTATAGCACTATTACTTTGTGGTATAGTGCAGATTGTGAAATGTACTGAAACCACGGAAAATTTTTCATGTTTGAAAATTTGAAAATGAGACAAGAAAATAATTTTGGGTAGCAATGACATGATTGTCGACGCTATCGTGTTGAAAAGAAAAGCAGTGTAATTGGGAATTATGGTACAGGAACAACAACTATTAGAAAGGTCTGGAATACTAAACTAGTTGAGTCAATTAATAGCTGTCAGCTATAGTGTTGAGTAAGTGGAAGTAATTCGAGAACTTGAATGGGAAAGACTCAGATGAAATTAATGAGCAGATGCGGAAGGCCAATATGTGTTAAGCCGATAGGCTAAATAAATCAGGCAGTGAGGCCTGTGTAACCGAGTACTGTGAGAATAGATCAGCAAGTCCTGTAATTTAGTACTATACCTGGGTATAAGATTGAGACATTGAATAGTAGGATGCGTGCTATTTAAGTTTGCATAAGGAAGGAATAGACTAGAGGTCTAGATAATCTTTTGATTTTATATTGTCAAATTTCGAGGACGAAATTTATTGAACGGGGGGAGAATTGTAACATCCTGAATTTTGGACCTAAAGACTAGAAAATTAGCCTATTTTTGGAGGACTATTAGACCCTATTTTTGAAAATGAATTTAGAATCAGTATTTTATTGGACATGAATAGTGTTTACTATTCACAAATACGTACATGAATAGTATTCACTATTCACAAATACGTATTCACTTTTTATAAATACAGTATTTAATCGATATTTTGAGAAATATGAAAAGTATTTACTATTTACAAATACGTATTCACTATTCAAAAATACGGTATTCACTATTCCTAAATACGTATTCACTATTTGAAAATACGTATTTACTATTCATGCGGGACCCACGTCAAATTATTTCTCCTCTGCCAACACCCGTGAAGTTTGAAAAATTTTGCGCGCGGGACCCACTCAATAATAATATTATTATAATATAATATCTTATACTTTGGAAAACAATAGAAATAAAATTATTTCCAATAAACCGTGAATTAGGTTTTTAAAGTAAGGGTATATTATAAACAAGTGAATTTCTATCTCAGAGTGGGTTATCTCCAAAGTCATTTCCGTAATCGGCGGAATGATTATTGAGATAGGTTGAAACCGATATTTTGAAGCAGGACAGATAGTGGAATCTGTAGGAAATAAATCATAACTCAAAATCCTTGAACTAAGTAGTAAACAACTGCACATATTATGAATCAGTGAATTTTTGTCTAGAAGTTGGTGTCACCCGAAGTAATTTCTGTAACCGTCAGTGTCCGACTTAAAATCTTCGGCAGGTTACGGAATACCCTAAACAGGATCAAAAATTTAGTTGACCCAGATATTTCTGAAGAGGAAAAATAGAACTATAAGGCTGTGCTTCCGGATTCTTGAGAATTTCTAATATAACGCGATTAGAACACCGATCAGGGAATCTTTATAGGATAAATGCAAAAGAGTAAGAAAGTGTCATCGTCATGATGACGTCATCGATGACGTAAGCATCTTGATGACGTCATCGATGACGTAAGCAAATGGATTGGACGGTTGAGATGAAGCCATATTTAAAGTCAAGATCCAACGGCCAAAATCTGACCTGATAAAGTATGAATAGTGTCATGCTTTTTCACTATAAATAGAGGCTTCATTTCTTCATTTTCTTCACACCAAACTCAGAGAACAACAGTTGAGTTTAAGAGAAGAGTGAGAATTCTTAGAGTTAGAGAGAGAGTTTAGAGTAAAGTTCTTGAAGCTGGAGAGAATGAGCAGGAACTTCAAGGGTAAGTTCTTTGGTCTCTAGTCTTAATATTTGGTAGTTTCTTTTGGTAATTATAGTAGAAATGCCAGATAGAGTTTTTCTGAGTATGCTCTGTGGCTGCAGCTTAGTCTGATCTGTCACATCAGAAAAGAATTATCCTTGGACAGTAAATATTATTTACTGGCACAGTAAAAAATATTTACCGGCACGGTAAAAATATTTTTACTGGTACTATTCACATGAATAGTGAATATCCAACATAGTTTCCGCAAATGCTGAAAATTAATGGTCACTGATAAAAATGATATTATAGGATATCCGAGGATTCCGGAGTCAGATTCAAAGGAAGTTTGGGGATACGTGAATAGTGCCGTATACGTGAATAGTACCGTATACATGAATAGTGCCGTATACATGAATAGTAAATTACTATTCACGTGGAAGGAAGGTACGGACGCGTATTGTAACCTTAACTCTGATGCTTATGGTATGCTTATATGTGATAGATAGTCTGAAATTCTGTTTTTGAAAATTGATCATACACATACAACTTGATACGGGTTATAGTCTTGATAACGCCGTTATGTTTTCCTAGCGCTGAGGACACGGATGTACACCGTGGCACTGGTGAATAGTGCAGACTATAATAACATGCATATTGCAGTGGCTGTGTTATGTTATTATGTGAATATGAGAATAATGTATGTGATTATTGCTGTTTTGACATGAATATCTGTCATACATATTTGATACATAAGCATGAGGTTAACCGTTACCTGAGGTTCAATGGGTATTGAACCTCAGCTCTTACTGTAGCTTCAGGATTTTCGGAGTGAACAGAAACAGAAACAAGGGTAAGCAGCAGGCAGAAGGACTAGCTGGAGAAAGTCCTGTAGATATGTATAGTCTTTCGAACTCTTTGTATCAACAAACCAGTACACTACAGTGGTTGAATATCAGTTACTTTGTATTTAAAATCATTTCGTTGCTCAACTCTGGTTAAATTATTTTGAACTCTGATCAAATAATTTCGAAAATGCTTTAGAAAAGTTGGGGTGTTATAATTGACGTGGTCTCTTGTCTCCTTGCTTTCTAATCGTATCAGGTATAGTTGTGCTGCAAAAAGTTTGTTCGAGAACTAAAATCATTTTAATTTTTTTTTAAGCTCAAAGTTATGTTACAGATATTTTCAATGTTCCTATTTCTTTGTAATTGACTGCCAATAATCCAAAGACGCCGATCATTCTAGTGATTTGTTTGACATTTTCTGTTTCTGCGCTTGGTGTTCTTCCTTTGGGTTGGAATTACAAACTAGAAAGTTTTTTTTTTTGGCAGGGAGTAGTTTGTTCCTCAGGATTACAAACTAAAAAAAAAAACGCACACTCAGAGTCTGACACAAATGGCCAGGTGTTCCTTTAATCTTGATCACATCAGCAATTGAACGTCCGTGACTTAACATGGCTAACGGATTTGTGTGGTTTATCACTTTGTAATTATTTTTTTGCATTTAAGGTACCAACAATTAATAATTGTACTGGATGCTCCTTACCTAATAGTATGTTGGCAAAAACGCACCTTCGCCCTAAAATATATACTTATCAACTTTTAGTATCAGTCATTCCTTAAAATATTTTTTCAAGATCTTAAATTAATTTTTCAAGATCATAAGGTATTTTATTCAGTATCTTGAGGTATTTTTTCAGTATCCTGAAGTATCTTTTTAATACCAGCTAGTATCTGAAATATTTTTTTTTAAGATCCTTAAACAATTTGAAGTATCTTTTTAATACCATCCAGTACCTTAAAAAAATTTCAAAAAAGAAAAAAAAGAAACTTACTCTTTGTTTTATATCCAAAACGGCGCCGTTTAAGATACAGGAGGGCAGCGGAGCGTTCTGTGCATTGGACCAAAGCCGCTGCCGAGTTTGTTAAGGCCCATCTTTTGTTGGCCCATATATCTGACCAACACAAAACCAGAAAGGGCAGTCCGACGTCGTATCAGTCCCCAAAGTCCAATATCGACTTTCTCGGTTTCCCCATTAGGCCCCCTAGGACTTGATCGGCGACACCTTCACAATTTTGCAGCTGAGTTCCATTTTCCACTCCATTCAGCATTTGAGCTGCAACACGCCAATATCTCAATTCTGATTCAAGTGAAATGCACTTGTTAATTATAAATTAGCTGTGTTCACTTGTCATACTTCCTTCGTTACTTCTTAAACCCTAAATCTCCGTAAGTGATGTATTTTTCCCGTCTGCAAACGGGGATTCAACAGTCCCAGCTTTGCGTGCTTGTGATTTGTGAATGAGTGAGTTGTGACAGAATGGGTGGGTTGAAGGGACTTGTAAAGAAAGGGTTGGGAGAGATGGGCTTCATGGCCGACGGCGGAGTTATTAACTGGTTCCCGGGACACATGGCGGCCGCCACTCACGCTATTCGCCAGCGCCTTAAGGTTGCAGACTTCGTCATCGAAGTTCGAGACGCGCGCATTCCTCTGTCTTCCGCTCACGCCGATCTTCAATCTCAGCTCTCCGGGAAGCGCCGTGTCATTGCACTTAATAAAAAAGACTTGGCTAACCCCAATATCATGCACGTATGACACTCGTTAACGCCGAAATTTGGTTGTTGGCGTTGGAATATTGTTCCTATTATACTTCTCGGTTTCAATAGATGTTTGCTATGTGTGATTACGTGATAAAAGTTTTTGCTTGACTGATGTCAGTTTCATCCCTTTTGTCTTTAGAAAATACATTTTATACTATAAAGCAGTTCACCCTCCATTTTTTGAGTCTTGTTGCCATTTGGTTTTGTTGTTGTAGAAATGGATTCATTATTTTGACTCGTGCAAGCAAGATTGTGTTCCTATAAGTGCCCATAGCAAGAGCTCCGTTAAGAAGGTTAGTTGGTATTATTGTTTAAATCATTACATTTCTACCGTTGCCTACTGCTCTATGCATTTCTGTCTTTTGAAGGGGGGAAATACTTCTACTGTAATGTTCTTTAATCCATATTATTATGGGATATGTTATTTTATGTTGACGTCGTTCCTGCTACGCTAAGCCTATAAATTACATGATAACGAGTGCATAATTTGAAATGCCAGTCGTTCAAGTTTTACCGTTTCCCCCCGTACCTAAGAAAAACACGTCGAATGTGCATGTTTTAACATGGATGCGATTCTGAACAAGTTAGGTAATTTTCATGAAGTTAATATAATGACTACTAATTTATCCCCTGTTGTGATCTTTCCTGTCCATGTATTGAAGCTTCTTGATCTTGTCGAGTTCAAATTGAAGGAAGTGATTTCCAGGGAACCTACTCTCCTTGTTATGGTGCTGGGTGTTCCAAATGTTGGGAAGTCAGCTTTGATTAATTCAATTCATCAGATTGCATTGTCTCGCTTTCCTGGTAAAAATTTTACACAGCAATTGAAAGTTGTTAGTGAATGTCAAGCTGTCAGATTTTTTTATTGTTGTTTTTTTTTTTTTTTTTTTGTGATTTGGTTAAGGGAATGTGCATTGGTGATGTTTTAATTTGCTTCCATAGTGCAGGAGAAGATGAAGAGAGCTACTGTGGGTCCACTTCCTGGTGTTACCCAAGATATTGCTGGATACAAGGTCTAGTGATCTGCATACCATAATCTCTTCCTCTCTTCTTGTTTTCCCCATTTTATGTTTGCAATATATGCGTGTGCACATGCATGCTAAATGCCGATATGCTCTCTCACTTCTACACATAATTTCTCATGGGCAACTTTTGAATTGTTCCTCCATTTGATAAACATGAATTTAGCTGGAACCTTAGAAGTTAGAAGTGCTGGCTTTGCATCCCTATTGGTGATGTGCATTAGATCCTTGTATTTGTTGTGGCCTTTTGAATTTGCTGTAGTTTATAAATTCATTTAGTATTGTAGTTATATTAGTTTTTCTTGTCTCAATTTCAGTTGCACAATTTTGAAAGGTCATAGCATTGAACAGAAGATTTTATTGAAAAGGCAAGAGGGACATGAGAACTGCTTTACTTCTGCCAGCTTTGTCTATTTTCTTGACGATAAAACAACGCTTTGGCTTTCTCCAACCCTTTCCAACTTATTGTTTGTCATTAGATCCTTGTATTTGTTGTGGCCTTTTGAATTTGCTGTAGTTTATAAATTCATTTAGTATTGTAGTTATATTAGTTTTTCTTGTCTCAATTTCAGTTGCACGATTTTGAAAGGTCATAGCATTGAACAGAAGATTTTATTGAAAAGGCAAGAGGGACATGAGAACTGCTTTACTTCTGCCAGCTTTGTCTATTTTCTTGATGATAAAACAACGCTTTGGCTTTCTCCAACCCTTTCCAACTTATTGTTTGTCATTGGTTCCCCCCCCAATTTGTGTGTTTATGAAAGGTGACAGTACTGCACGCACATGTGCTGACATGTGGTTAAACTCTGACCCTGACTTAATGTCCAGATAGCACACCACCCGAGCATATATGTCTTAGATACTCCTGGGGTGCTGGTTCCAAGTATCCCAGACATAGAAACAGGGTTAAAGCTGGCTCTTGCAGGTAGTACATCCCTTAAAATGATCTTCTTAAATTTCTTTTTTAACATTGTTTTGTTATTTGACTATAAGTTATCTATGTGCTTGCAGGATCTGTGAAAGATTCAGTAGTGGGTGAGGAGCGTATTGCTCAATACTTACTGGCAGTTTTGAATACCCGAGGGACTCCAATTCACTGGAAGCACCTGAATAATAGGAGAATGGAAGGGATTCGATATGAATCTGAGGAAAAGCATGAATACAATTTGAAAAGCCTAAAGCGAAAGAGAATAAATCCACCAAATAAATCGGAGGTGGTTTATATTGAGGTAAGGATACACCATTTTTCTTAAAATTTCTCTTATGGGTAACTGGAATTTTATGTGCACCTTATTTCATTTACTCCAATCTCCATCACACTGTCTTTTGACTTAATTCATTTGATTGGGATAGATGTTTGTTGGAAGCATATGTTGTGTATAGGCACATTTTCTCATCATTTATGGTTGTGTTGGGAATGTGTTGAAAGTTGTTACAGTGCCATCCACATAAAATACTTTCAAAAAACACAGAAGTTCTCCAAAACAGGGCCATTAATGCATTTCATTTTTTTTGGGGGAGGACGATATTAATATTTGAATGACCCAGTATCAATATTCACTGTCTTGGCAATAGTTTAATGTTTTACTGAAGTTCACTGCTTGAAGCATTATGTTCCTCGGGTTGCCACTCTTATCTTTGTTTTCGAAACTGCATGCTAGGATCTTGTAATGGAAGTTCAACGAGCTCTGTATGTGACTCTAACGGAGTTCAAAGGGAACATAGAAGAGGAGGGCGACTTGGAGGATCTGATTGAACAGCAATTTGGGGCATTGCAAAAGGCTATGAAGATACCTCACAAGGCTTCAGAAGGACGTTTAATGGTATCCAAGAAGTTCCTTACTCTATTTAGGACTGGCAAGCTTGGGCCTTTCATTCTTGATGACGTTCCTCATCCTTGACCATTGCTTCCCCCTCTGGGGGTTTCGGCTTACTTCTCAATATTTCCTCCTTTCCTCTCTTCTCAATTAACCCTATAATATTATTGTTGCATAACTTTTTAGCAAGAAAAAACCCCAAGATTTGTATAGCATTTCTGAAAAAAAGAATCATGATTATAACAAGTAAAATAAGAAGTTTGATGGGCTCCATTTATTTCATCAATTCCTCTAATGGTGAATAAAGTTATATTTTATTTTTTCACAGATCTTTTATTGGGCTGCCCTGGGGTTTTGATTTTTACCCAACATCAACTTTGCCACTTGAAGGGTGATTCACAAAGTTTTAAATTTATATGCGAAATACTTGAGCCAATTAAATATAATTATAATAAATCAATTTCGATTTAATTATATTTTAGAGAAGATATAATAGTTATATAAAATTTAAAAATATAACCAACGGAAAGGCAATTGTGTGTATCCATTTGCGGGTGAAGTTTGGTGGGTCACTCTCATTTCCCCGAAGTCCCCAACCATCACAGCGAGGTCCCCATCTCCTACTGCTCACATTTTGGACTTGATAATATTCTTCAAAAAGCATGGCTTGTTAGCTCCACTCCATCACCATGCATTCCCGAAAAATATCTAAATGAATAATAAATATTCTTAGCTCCTATTCTTGATACTCCCTTCAGTCTTATATAATATATATATATATATATATACCTAATTTAATTAAATCAAGAAAATTAATTGATTTAGTTAATATGATATGTAATTTTTAAAAATACCCAAGTCATGTCTTTAATTACTTCTTTTTCCACCTCCTTGATTATTTTTACGGTTAAGGTGCAATTTTGCCCTTAAAGTATGCGCCCAGGAGTAATTTTGCCCCTAAAGTTTTTGGCGTAGCAATGTTACATCTGAAGTTTCAAAATGGAACAATGTTGCCCCTCCGTTAAAAACCCTAATGCTCAACTAACGTTGACCGTTAGGGTTTTTAACAGAGAGGCAACATTACTCCATTTTGAAACTTCAGGGGCAAAATTGCTACTTTTTTTGGGAGCAATGTTGCCTCTAAAGTTTTAAAATGGAGCAATGTTGCCCCTCCATTAAAAACCCTAACACGTTGACCGTTAGGGTTTTTAACAGAGAGGCAACATTACTCCATTTTGAAATTTCAGGGGCAAAATTGCTACTTTTTTTGGGAGCAATGTTGCCTCTAAAGTTTTAAAATGGAGCAATGTTGCCCCTCCATTAAAAACCCTAACGTTGACTGTTAGTTGACCGTTAGGGATTTTAACGAATGGGTAACATTACTCTGTTTTGAAACTTCAGGGGCAACATTGCTACGCTTGAAACTTCAGGAGCAAAATTGCTCCTAGGCGCATACTTTAAGGGCAAAAATGCACCTTAACCCTTATTTTTATGAAAATATTAATAGGGGTAAATTCAGAAAAGATTAATTCTTATAAGACCTTGTTTCTTAGCGCGCTAAAAATACCTAAGTCATGTCTTTAATTTCTTCTTTTTCCACCTCCTTGATTATTTTTATGAAAATATTAATAGGGGTAAATTCAGAAAAAGATTAATTGTTATAAGATCTTGTTTCTTAGGCGCTATTAATAAACATGTTAGTAATTATTTTCAGTAAATAGAGAATTTTAGTTAACCAAAATGGTTTTTTTTTAGAGTGCCATTTACTTAACTTGTATTTAATGACCATTCAAGATAGCTCATTTTTTATATTATAATGAATAAAAGTGAGAAAATACGCACAATTTTATATTCATAAACAAAATACTCATAAATTTTTCTTGCCTGCAAAAATAATCATAGATTTTAAAATCGGAGCAAAAACAAAACAACCCTTAAAAACACCCAACGTCAATTGCTTTCTCATCGGTGTGATTCACTGCTACAAAAAGTAATGGATGTTGGGTAGTTTTAATGAATAAGTCATTTTTGCTCCATTTTTAAAGTTCATTGGTATTTTTATATCCAAAAAAATTTTACAAGCATTTTTGAACATTGAGTATGAACTCACAGTTATTTCTGCACCATAACCCTATTATAATACTAATTGATATTATTTTATACACGAGTCTCATTTTCTTGAAGGCCCTCCATCTACATTGCGCGCGGGTATATATTTAGAACTTTATGCTCAAATAATTAATAATGATATATTCTTATATTGATACACTATAAGGAAAATTTTATTTAAATATCACTGAATTTGGAAAAGGATCTGGCTTAGGTCCTTTGCAGACATACGTCCGCTGCTTTGAACGGCGCCATTTTGATGTAGAGGAGCAAACACCTGGTCCTTTTTTTTTTTTAATGAATTTCAGGCATGGCTGGGTAATAAAAAGATAATTAAGGATACTGAATGATACTGAAAAAATTCTTCATGATCTTGAAAAATTATTTTAGGATTTTGAAAAAATGTTTCATGATATTGACTCATATTAGAAGAATATTTCAGGATATTGAAAAAATAATTTATGATCTTAAAAAAAATATTTTAGGATTTTGAAAAAATAAATTAGGTACTAACTACTACGAAAAATATACTTTAAGATATTTTTTCAAGATCCAATTTTTTTTTTAAGATCATGAATTATTTTTTCAGTACAAGTCAGTATCCTGAAGTATTCTTTTAGTACTAGTCAGTACTTTGATTTTTGTCAAAATCATAAAATAATTTTTTAAGATCATAAATTATTTTTTTAGAACCAATTAGTATGCTGAAGTATCTTTTTAGTACTAGTCAATATCCTAAACTATTTTTTTAAAATCTTAAAATAATTTTTCAATATCATAAAAAATATTTTCAGCACCATTAAGTATCCTAAATTATCTTTTTACTACCCAGCGATTCTTTTTTTAATTATTTTTTAAAGAAAAAGGGACAAGGTGTGTGCTCTGCTGCATTGAAATGACGTCGTTTGATGCAGCGAATGCAAGTTTTCAAAGGACCTAAGCCAAGTCCTTTGGAAAACCCTAAGAAATTTGTTAACATGTGGAAAGGACATTTAGATCTCTAGAGAAGAATCTGAAATTTTAAAATTTTGTACTTTTACCAAAATGCCCCTAACTATTTTTTTTTATTTATAAAAAGGCAAATCCCTCTTGCCAGCCAAAACTCCGCTGCTCGACCCCACCCCTGCCAACGGACCGGTAGCTGGAGCTCCAGTGACCACTTGAGTAATACGATTAACTACTTATTAAAGATTGACAACTTTAGCTTCTTAAACCCTATTGGGTGTCGTTGACAAGTTGAATAAAGGAAATGATAACTTGAGTTTCTAAGTTGTCATTCTTTATAGCATAGTTGCATATGTGTATCAAGTTGTCATCGTTATTATTTAACTTGTCAAAGATGTTTGATAAGGCTTAGGGAACTAAATTTGTTGATCTCTATACTCAAGTAGTTCATTACATTACTCAGGCTGTCATTTGATTTTCGGTCAATGGGGAACCTTGCCTTTTCTAAAAATAAAAAGTGAGGGGGCAGGCATTTTGATAAAATCACAACATTTCAAAATCTCAAATTCCTCCTTTAGGACCTATGTGTTGTAACACCACAATTTTAATACCCAAAAACTCGGTCAAAATATTGAAAATACCTTCAAAAGAGTTCAACAATATCCAAATCCTTTTACAATGTTACCATTTCGAATAAAACCCGTAATACATAAGCAGAATAAATTCCAGAAAATATTTCAGAGTTTAATACAAAACGGAAGTCTTAGGTTCATGGCAAATAAAATAACATATCATAATTTATTGGAGATTAAATGAGCTTCCAGAGCTCACTCCATAGGTGCCTTCCCTTGCTCTCTACTAGAATAATCACCTGAAAAATGTTAATATGGGATGAGATTCCACGTCTCAGTAACTACTGAATATTTCTACCTTACACGAGCAAATTACATATGACAAAAATAAAAGGTAATATAATGTGAATTTAATATACTCAGATATTTTTAGATATACCGTTGTTCACATCAAATGCCTTTACAAAATACTCATCATTCTTTATTGAATAACTCAGAAATGCACTATGCAGTATGCAGCCTCCCTTATATCCCCTTCCAACCGTATACCGCTGACTGGAACCATAGGCTAACATATAGTCCAATAGAAACTCATTCATTTGACTGGATGGTTTCAAGCTCACCAAAACTTAAGATACACCCGGCCAAAGGTATAGAGCTTAAATCTGGACTATGGCTCCCCTCCTTTAAAATAACAACTAAGGAGGTGTCACATGTCCCACATCTCCAATAAAATCCCGGCCAGAGGAAAACATGGAAGATGGGGCCCTGAAAAGTACCATCCACTGTGCACCGAGTGGTGGCATAAACAATTCTTATCATTCAATTCCCTCCTTACTCCACCCATCACATTACAACCGCCATGATGAATGTATTTACTCAAAAATAATGCATTATTATACCATTATATACATTGATATGCGTATTTATGAATAGTAAAATACTATGCGTATCTGTGAATAGTAAAATACGGTATATACATGAATAGTAAAATGAATAGTACATACGGTATGTATACGTGAATAGTAAAAATGAATAGTAAATACGGTGTGAATAGTAAATACGGTATACGTGAATAGTAATATGAATAGTAAATACGGTATACGTGAATAGTAACATGAATAGTAAATGTGAATAGTAAATACGGTATACGTGAATAGTAAAATGAATAGTAAATACGGTATACGTGAATAGTAAAATGAATAGTAAATGTACGTATCAATAGTACCTCTGCAGATTTGCAAATCAAAGTTCCCACACCAGATCTTAAAATCATAAATATTTTCTAAATATTCTTGCCAAAATAGTAAACAAACCAATTGATAATCATACATAATTCACAAGTATAAGGAAGAATATTCAGAGTTACCTGTTACTTGCTAATACCCGAATCACCAACCAGCTATTATAACTCTCAAGCAAATATCTCTCTACTCTCTCTCTCTCTCTCTACCTCTCTCTATACTTAGAAGTTGTGAAGATTGAAATGAAATGGAAGGTCTATTTATAGTTGGAAAATGGGTCCTTAAGTGTAATTTTCGTCTCTGGGTCGTTCTACGTAATTTTCCCCGTGACAAATTTTCAAACCTCCCGTGACTCTTCTGTGGAAATAATTTTTCGTGGGTCCCACATGAATAGTAAATAATATTATATTATAATAATATAATATTATTATTCAAATAGTAAATTACTATTACGTGGGTCCCGCTGACAAAATTTTCAAACTTCACGAGAGTTTTGTGTCGGGAGAGAATTATTTTGGTTGTGGGTCCCGCATGAATAGTAAATACGTATTTAGGAATAGTAAATACCGTATTTTTAAATAGTAAATACGTATTTGTGAATAGTGAACACTATTCATATTTCACAAATTTCAAGTATTAAATACGTATTTGCGAATAACATATATATATATATATATTTTTTAAATACGTATTTGTAAATAGTAAAAACGTATACGTGAATAGTAAATACTATTCACGGGGCCCACAAAATACTGATTTCAATTTTATCACTTTCCAAAAATAGAGCCTACTAGTCTTCCCAAAATAGGTTTATGTTCAAGATATTAGATTCAAAATTCAGGATGTTACATTTCTCCCCTCCTAAAAGAAAATTTTGTCCTCAAAATTTCGCTATAATAAGAATTCTAACCTATTTAAATAAATGAGGATAGGTTTGTCGCATGCTCTCCTCCGTTTCCCAAGTAGCATCTCCGGGAGCCATTCCTTTCCACTCGACCTTTACAAGTCTAATGGTCTTGTTTCTTAATCTCTTGTCCCTTGCATCAACAATCCGCTCCGGCTCGGCTTTATACGTCATGTTATCTTTGAGTTCTACCTCTTCTACTTCTATAATGTGGGAAGGATCCGGTTGGTATTTCTTCAATTGCGATACATGAAAGACATCGTGAAGGTTCGCAAGCTGTGGAGGTAATGCAATTCTGTAAGCTACCGGTCCAACTTTCTCCAAAATCTCATAAGGACCCATAAAACGAGGCGAAAGCTTCTTTGCTCGTATTGCTCTACCAATGCCAGTCATTGGTGTGACTCTTAAGAATACATGTTCGCCCACCATGAACTCCAACGGTCGTCTTCTCTTGTCAGCATAACTCTTCTGTCGACTCTGAGCAGTGAGAAGTTTCTGTTGAATCACCTTAATCTTTTGAGTCGTCTCGTCCACAAGTTCTGGACCTATTAAAATTCGCTCATTCAATTCCGTCCAGCAAATAGGAGATCTACATTTTCTTCCATACAAAGCCTCATAAGGTGCCATCTCAATGCTGGAGTGATAACTATTGTTATATGCAAACTCCGCAAGATGAAGATGATCGTCCCAACTTCCTTTTAGTTCGATTGCACAAGCCCGCAACATGTCTTCCAGAGTTTGAATAGTCCTCTCAGTCTGCCCGTCAGTTTGAGGATGATAAGCGGTACTATAACTCATCCGAGTTCCCATAGCATTCTGCAATGCTTTCCAAAATCGTGAAGTGAATCGTGGATCACGATCAGATACGATGCTATTCGGTATCCCATGCAATCTGACAATCTCCTTCATGTAGATCTTTGCTAGTCTCTCCAATGAGTATTCTGCTGCAATTGCTAGAAAATGAGCTGACTTAGTTAACCTATCGACAATTACCCAAATGGCCCTATGTCCGAATGTCGTTAGAGGAAGCCCCATGATGAAATCCATAGAGATGCTGTCCCATTTCCACTCTGGGATATCCAAATTCTTTAATAATCCAGGAGGTTTCCGATGTTCGATCTTGACTTTCTGACAAGTCAAACAACAAGTGACAAAGTCAGTCACATCTTTCTTCATGCCCCGCCACCACCAATTCCGCTTGAGATCATGATACATCTTGGTTGCTCCGGGATGGATAGTGTATTTACTCCGATGAGCCTCCTCTAGTATGAGCCTTTTTATTTCTCCATCATTAGGTATGCACACTTTTCCTTTATACCTTAATATCCCATCTCTATCGATCCCAAATTTCGATTCTTTTCCTTCTTCAATATCTTCCCTCACGTTTAATAGATACTCATCTTCGAGCTGAGCGAATTTAATCTCTTTCCAAATTGTGCTTTCAATAGTTAATGCTTCCATGGTAGCGACCAAACCTGACATTACATCAATAGATGTACTTGGTATCTCCTCGAGCAATTTATGTTCTCTGATCATCATCTGGGCTACATGGATTGTCTTTCTACTTAAGGCATCTGCTACAACGTTCGCCTTTCCTGGATGATACTTCAATTCGAAGTCGTAGTCCTTGATAAACTCCATCCATCTCCTCTGTCGCATGTTGAGCTCCTTTTGGTCGAACAGGTACTTTAGACTTTTGTGGTCACTATAAACCTCGAACTTTGAACCGTAGAGGTGATGCCTCCAAATCTTCAGAGCGAACACTACTGCTGCCAGTTCTAAGTCGTGAGTAGGATAATTCCCTTCATGTGGCCTTAACTGTCGAGAAGCATAAGCTACTACCCTACCATTTTGCATTAATACACACCCAAGACCTTTCTTGGAAGCATCTGTGTACAAAGTAAAGGTCTGAGCAGGATCTGGAATTATAAGTACTGGTGCCGTAGTCAACTTAGTCTTCAAATTTTGAAAAGCTGCTTCACACTTTTCGTCCCATACATATGGTTGACCCTTCCTAGTTAACTTTGTCAAGGGCATAGCTATCTGCGAAAAGCCCTTGATAAATCTCCTATAATAGCCAGCTAGACCTAGAAAACTCCTGATCTCAGTCACGGACTTTGGTCGTTCCCATTGGAGAACTGCTTCAACTTTAGTATGGTCCACTGCAACACCTTCAGCCGATACGACATGGCCTAGGAATTTTACTTCCTTCAACCAAAATTCGCACTTAGACAGTTTCGCATAGAGCTTGTGCTCCTTCAACACTTGTAGCACGATTCTAAGGTGCTCTTTATGCTCTTCTTCATCCTTAGAGTAGATAAGGATGTCGTCAATGAAAACCACTACAAATTTATCTAGATATGGTCGGAAAATTCTATTCATGTAATCCATGAATACTGCTGGAGCATTTGTTAGCCCAAATGGCATAACAAGAAATTCATAATGGCCATATCTAGTTCTGAATGCAGTTTTTGAGACATCTTCAGCTTTGACTCTCAGTTGGTGATAACCTGATCTGAGGTCGATCTTGGAGAATATGGATGCTCCCTTCAACTGATCAAGTAGATCGTCGATCCTGGGTAAAGGATATTTATTCTTTATAGTCACTTTATTCAACTGGCGATAGTCAATGCATAGTCTCAGGCTCCCATCTTTCTTCTTCACAAAGAGTACGGGCGATCCCCAAGGAGATACACTGGGTCTGATAAAACTCTTTTCTAACAATTCCTCGATCTGCCTCTTCAATTCTGCTAGTTCCGATGGAGACATTCGGTAAGGAGCTTTAGATATAGGTTCCGTTCCAGGTACGAGATCAATAGAAAATTCTACTTCTCTCTCTGGGGGTAAACCTGTCATTTCTTTCGGGAATACCTCCGGAAACTCGTTTACCACTTCGATATCTTCTATCCCTTCCTCTACTTCTGCTTGAATGGAGAAAAACACCATGTACGCAAGACAACCATGATGAACAGGCTTTTCATCTTGTACTATAGACAATAATTGTGGTCTACTATGACTCATAGAGTCATCCGCAAGAGAGATAGTCTTCCTCTTGCAGTCAAGGATGATGTCATTAGCTGACAACCAATCCATTCCTATTATTACATCGATACCCTTCGTGGGTAAACAAACAAGGTCTATATTTGAGATCCTATTATCAATCTCAATCGTACAATTTAAGCAAGCCCTAGAAGTTTTTACTGAAGCTCCCGCCGGTGTAGAAATAATCATATAATAAGGCAATTCACTCACTCTTAAATTCAATCGAGGCACACAGTCGTATGATATAAAAGAGTGTGTGGCACCAGAATCAAATAAGGCTTCTACTTCAAGACCTTGGAGTTTGAGGATACCTTTAATCAGATTTGGTGAAGCACTTGCCTCCTGATGTGATAGTGCAAACACTTTCCCTGGCACTGCAGTTCTAGCATCCTTGGCTCCTCGAGGCTCCTCCTCACAAAATCTGGAAATGTGTCCTGGCTTTCCACAGTTGAAACACGTCACACATGGTCCTTGGTGTATTCTTCCACACTTGGCACACATCTGATTGTTGGCGGTGCTTGCAGCAGGAGCTGTGGATCCCCTATATGAACTCTGACCTCCACTGAAGTGACTCCTTTGAGGTCCTTTGAATTGACTCCTCGGTGGTCTGCTGAAATGACTTCTTTGAGGTCCAGTAAAATAACTCCTCGATGGTCCACCAAAGTGATTTCTGGATGGTTGGCTAAACCGCGTATTCACATTACTGAAGTTGTGACTCTGCTTCTTAGTAACTCCTCCCGTTGGTCTCATGAGGTGTGTAGATCTGGCCTGAAAACCCTTCATCTTCTCAGCTTCCTCTTCTCGTTTGTTCCTTGCTATCGTGCGCAGTTTGTCGCATATTTCTTCAAAATCCCTTGTTTCATCAAGGAACGGTGATAGAGCTGTTTTTAGGTCTGGTCTAGCTTTTTCAACCAATCGAGCACTCAACCATTTAGAGTTGTTCTGTGAATATCCGCAGAATTTAGACAACTCTAAAAAGCAAGTAATAAATTCGTCTTCATGTAATTCCCCTTGCCTGAATGTGAGGAATTCAGTTTCTTTCTCTATTCTGATTGAAGGGGAAAAGTAATAATTTTCGAACTTTTCCTTAAACTCTTCCCACGTCATCTCAGCATTTCCTTTTGTTTTGGTGCTTTCCCACCATTCTTCAGCTGCTTTCTGCAACAATTGTTCAGCAAGCATCACCTTTTGTTGTGAGCTAATCTCGATAACTCTGAAAATCTTTTCTACACGCTTCAGCCACTCCAGTGCTGCAATCGGATCTAGCTTCCCCTCGAACATCGGTGGAGTAAACTTCCGAAATTTTTCCCAAACCTCAGTAATAGGTAAGGGATGGTATTGAGAATGAGAACCGCTACTACCTCCATCTTCAGTGCGAGAACGACTTCCTCCCCTAGATTGATGGTCAGAAGGTGTGACTTCCAGAGCCTTCTCCTTTCCTTCCTTACCACCTTGGCCTCTTCCTTTTGCTAGTTCATCCTCGTGTCTATTCACTTTCTCTCTCATCTCCAAGATGACGTCTCGTAACTCTGCCAAAAGGGCATTGTTATCCTGAGGATAGGGACCATCTTGATGCGGAGGGAGACCTCTTTGGGATGGAGCAGGGGTTGAATTAGTTCTTCGAGTTCTTGCCATTATCTCCTCCTATGATTAATACTATAAGGACACTAAACAAATAAAAATAGCTAAATAAATTCTAAATCTAACAAAGGGAAGTGATCATGTTATGATATTTAATTTGCCACGAACTTTTAAAAAAAAAAAAAAATTTTAAAGAAATCACTTTAGAAAATAAACAAAGTTGCCATGGAACCTTTAGCTCTGATACCAAAAATGTAACACCACAATTTTAATACCCAAAAACTCGGTCAAAATATTGAAAATACCTTCAAAAGAGTTCAACAATATCCAAATCCTTTTACAATGTTACCATTTCGAATAAAACCCGTAATACATAAGCAGAATAAATTCCAGAAAATATTTCAGAGTTTAATACAAAACGGAAGTCTTAGGTTCATGGCAAATAAAATAACATATCATAATTTATTGGAGATTAAATGAGCTTCCAGAGCTCACTCCATAGGTGCCTTCCCTTGCTCTCTACTAGAATAATCACCTGAAAAATGTTAATATGGGATGAGATTCCACGTCTCAGTAACTACTGAATATTTCTACCTTACACGAGCAAATTACATATGACAAAAATAAAAGGTAATATAATGTGAATTTAATATACTCAGATATTTTTAGATATACCGTTGTTCACATCAAATGCCTTTACAAAATACTCATCATTCTTTATTGAATAACTCAGAAATGCACTATGCAGTATGCAGCCTCCCTTATATCCCCTTCCAACCGTATACCGCTGACTGGAACCATAGGCTAACATATAGTCCAATAGAAACTCATTCATTTGACTGGATGGTTTCAAGCTCACCAAAACTTAAGATACACCCGGCCAAAGGTATAGAGCTTAAATCTGGACTATGGCTCCCCTCCTTTAAAATAACAACTAAGGAGGTGTCACATGTCCCACATCTCCAATGAAATCCCGGCCAGAGGAAAACATGGAAGATGGGGCCCTGAAAAGTACCATCCACTGTGCACCGAGTGGTGGCATAAACAATTCTTATCATTCAATTCCCTCCTTACTCCACCCATCACATTACAACCGCCATGATGAATGTATTTACTCAAAAATAATGCATTATTATACCATTATATACATTGATATGCGTATTTATGAATAGTAAAATACTATGCGTATCTGTGAATAGTAAAATACGGTATATACATGAATAGTAAAATGAATAGTACATACGGTATGTATACGTGAATAGTAAAAATGAATAGTAAATACGGTGTGAATAGTAAATACGGTATACGTGAATAGTAATATGAATAGTAAATACGGTATACGTGAATAGTAACATGAATAGTAAATGTGAATAGTAAATACGGTATACGTGAATAGTAAAATGAATAGTAAATACGGTATACGTGAATAGTAAAATGAATAGTAAATGTACGTATCAATAGTACCTCTGCAGATTTGCAAATCAAAGTTCCCACACCAGATCTTAAAATCATAAATATTTTCTAAATATTCTTGCCAAAATAGTAAACAAACCAATTGATAATCATACATAATTCACAAGTATAAGGAAGAATATTCAGAGTTACCTGTTACTTGCTAATACCCGAATCACCAACCAGCTATTATAACTCTCAAGCAAATATCTCTCTACTCTCTCTCTCTCTACCTCTCTCTATAGCTCTTAGAAGTTGTGAAGAATGAAATGAAATGGAAGGTCTATTTATAGTTGGAAAATGGGTCCTTAAGTGTAATTTTCGTCTCTGGGTCGTTCTACGTAATTTTCCCCGTGACAAATTTTCAAACCTCCCGTGACTCTTCTGTGGAAATAATTTTTCGTGGGTCCCACATGAATAGTAAATAATATTATATTATAATAATATAATATTATTATTCAAATAGTTAATTACTATTACGTGGGTCCCGCTGACAAAATTTTCAAACTTCACGAGAGTTTTGTGTCGAGAGAATTATTTTGGTTGTGGGTCCCGCATGAATAGTAAATACGTATTTAGGAATAGTAAATACCGTATTTTTAAATAGTAAATACGTATTTGTGAATAGTGAACACTATTCATATTTCACAAATTTCAAGTATTAAATACGTATTTGCGAATAACATATATATATATATATATTTTTTAAATACGTATTTGTAAATAGTAAAAACGTATACGTGAATAGTAAATACTATTCACGGGGCCCACAAAATACTGATTTCAATTTTATCACTTTCCAAAAATAGAGCCTACTAGTCTTCCCAAAATAGGTTTATGTTCAAGATATTAGATTCAAAATTCAGGATGTTACATGTGTCGTTTCCACATGTTAACAGACTTTTTGAGGTTTTGTAAGTTTAAATCTAGAATTTTGCCTATATTGTACTTTTTTTGGGGGAAAATATCAGTGAAGTTCTAAGGAAGAGAAATTTTTCTCTAAAAAGTTCAAACCCTAAATCCCCTGTCAAGAAAGTCCCTAGTGACTTTTTTTATCTTAATTACGGGATTCCAATATTAAAAAAAGTCTCGTTGTCAAAATGGTTTTTTATGCTATTAAAATAGTTTTTCCCGTTGTTAAAATATCTCTATGAAAGAATTGTTTTTAAAGTAGCTTTTCATGTTGCAAAATTTTTTCTAGGTTTCTAAAATTCTATATGACAAAGGAAAAATTCAGAACAGGAAAAGCTATTTTGATAACATGAAAAGCTATTTTGACAATAATATTTTCATAGGGAGATTTTAACAACAGGAAAAGCTATTTTACTAACATAAAAAGTCATTTCGACAACGAGATTTTTTATATATTGGAATTCCATAATTAATATTAAAAAACCTCTAGGGACTTTTTTGATAAGAGATTTGACGTTGAGAATTTTTTGATATTTTTTCTTTTCCTTATAACCTTATTGATATTCCCCCCCCCCCCCGCTTTTTTTTTTTTTTTTGTCAAACCTATATTGTACATTCAAACTAGCTGTTTTATTAAAAACAAGTTGCCATCTTCGCGTGGATGGCAATTAGGTTTATAGATACCACGTAGTCAAATACTACTACATATATACGTATATGTTCACATGGATGAGTGCCTTTTCAGGGGGTTCAAATTGGAAGTTGCAGAGCGCTGATTTGACTACCAACAGTAACATTAAAGCAAAGGTATGGCGAACAGTTATATTAAATATGGCTGGTGAGGGATTCACGTCAGGAGCCATACGGAGGAGGTTGGGATCTTAAATGATCCGATCCATCCCCGAATATCCATGCTACATACTCCCTAGCGCTAATTATATGACATATTATTTTAGTTTTATTTATAAGTTCTTTTTTACTAAATCATACATACAAAGAAGGTAAGTAGCTCAATAATTATGGAATAAATTTTTAACTTTGCTTACATTTATGAATGTATGCTTTTCAACTTTTTCTTCTCTTTCTACTTTATTAGTATAATAATATGGATAAAATTGTCACAATCTCATTTATTTAGTCAGAAGGGACTTATAAATAGAAACATATTTTTTTTTTTGTCAAAAGAGAGCTATAAATAGGACCAGAGTGATATTTATGTTTGTCAAAAGAGAGTTATAAATAAGACCAGAGTGGTATTTATGTAATTTTAGAGAAATTAAGGATAATAGTTAAATTAGTTTATATTTGTTTTCCAAAATGCCCTAATTTAAAATGGCATCTAGTTACTCTGATTCTCTGTTCTTTGTCAGATCTTTCATACCTCACACATGACTTTTCCGCGCTCTCACACAATTCGGCGTTGTTGATCTCCCTCAACAGCTTCCGGTCTACTCTTAGAGGTTGGAAGTATAATTTAATAATGATGTCATTATTAAATATGACAAAAATTGTTCAAAATTATATTATTAAAAAAAAGAATTGAGGTGTATGTGAGTGACATTAATGAATTGTCAACATTATTTGTAACACCTCAATTTTAATACCCAAAAACTCGGTCAAAATATTGAAAATACCTTCAAAAGAGTTCAACAATATCCAAATCCTTTTACAATGTTACCATTTCGAATAAAACCCGTAATACATAATCAGAATAAATTCCAGAAAATATTTCAGAGTTTAATACAAAACGGAAGTCTTAGGTTCATGGCAAATAAAATAACATAACATAATCTATTGGAGATCAAAAGAGCTTCCAGAGCTCACTCCATAGGTGCCTTCCCTTGCTCTCTACTAGAATAATCACCTGAAAAATGTTAATATGGGATGAGATTCCACGTCTCAGTAACTACTGAATATTTCTACCTTACACGAGCAAATTACATATGACAAAATAAAAGGTAATATAATGTGAATTTAATATACTCAGATATTTTTAGATATACCGTTGTTCACATCAAATGCCTTTACAAAATACTCATCATTCTTTATTGAATAACTCAGAAATGCACTATGCAGTATGCAGCCTCCCTTATATCCCCTTCCAACCGTATACCGCTGACTGGAACCATAGGCTAACATATAGTCCAATAGAAACTCATTCATTTGACTGGATGGTTTCAAGCTCACCAAAACTTAAGATACACCCGGCCAAAGGTATAGAGCTTAAATCTGGACTATGGCTCCCCTCCTTTAAAATAACAACTAAGGAGGTGTCACATGTCCCACATCTCCAATGAAATCCCGGCCAGAGAAAAACATGGAAGATGGGGCCCTGAAAAGTACCATCCACTGTGCACCGAGTGGTGGCATAAACAATTCTTATCATTCAATTCCCTCCTTACTCCACCCATCACAATACAACCGCCATGATGAATGTATTTACTCAAAAATAATGCATTATTATACCATTATATACATTGATATGCGTATTTATGAATAGTATAATACTATGCGTATCTGTGAATAGTAAAATACGGTATATACATGAATAGTAAAATGAGTAGTAATTACGGTATACGTGAATAGTAACATGAATAGTAAATACGGTATACATGAATAGTAAATACGGTATACGTGAATAGTAAAATGAATAGTAAATACGGTATATGTGAATAGTAAATACGGTATATGAATAGTAAAATGAATAGTAAATACGGTATATGTAGTACCTCTACAGATTTGCAAGTCAAAGTTCCCACACCAGATCTTAAAACCATAAATATTTTCTAAATATTCTTGCCAAAATAGTAAACAAACAAATTTATAATCATACATAATTCACAAGTATAAGGAAGAATATTCAGAGTTACCTGTTACTTGCTAATACCCGAATCACCAACCAGCTATTATAACTCTCAAGCAAATATCTCTCTACTCTCTCTCTCTCTCTCTACCTCTCTCTATGGCTCTTAGAAGTTGTGAAGAATGAAATGAAATGGAAGGTCTATTTATAGTTGGAAAATGGGTCTTTAAGTGTAATTTTCGTCTCTGGGTCGTTTTACGTAATTTTCCCAAAATTATAAAAGGAAACTTTCCCGTGACTCGCCCCGTGAACGTTTGTTTAAAAATTTAATAATATTTTAATATATATTATTTTATTATTATAATATAATATTATTTAAATAATAAATTATTATTGAGTGGGTCCCGCGGCCAATTTTTTTCAAACTTCACGAGAAAGTTTGCAGAGAATTATTTTTGGCCGTGGGTCCCGCAAAATACTGATTTCAAATTTATCACTTTCTGAAAATAGAGCCTACTAGTCTTCCCAAAATAGGTTTATGTTCAAGATATTAGATTCAAAATTCAGGATGTTACATTTCTCCCCTCCTAAAAGAAAATTTTGTCCTCAAAATTTCGCCATAATAAGAATTCTAACCTATTTAAATAATTGAGGATAGGTTTGTCGCATGCTCTCCTCCGTTTCCCAAGTAGCATCTCCGGGAACCATTCCTTTCCACTCGACCTTTACAAGTCTAATGGTCTTGTTTCTTAATTTCTTGTCCCTTGCATCAACAATCCGCTCCGGCTCGGCTTTATACGTCATGTTATCCTTGAGTTCTACCTCTTCTACTTCTATAATGTGGGAAGGATCCGGTTGGTATTTCTTCAGTTGCGATACATGAAAGACATCATGAAGGTTCGCAAGCTGTGGAGGTAATGCAATTCTGTAAGCTACCGGTCCAATTTTCTCCAAAATCTCATAAGGACCCATAAAACGAGGTGAAAGCTTCTTTGCTCGTATTGCTCTACCAATGCCAGTCATTGGTGTGACTCTTAAGAATACATGTTCGCCCACCATGAACTCCAACGGTCGTCTTCTCTTGTCAGCATAACTCTTCTGTCGACTCTGAGCAGTGAGAAGTTTCTGTTGAATCACCTTAATCTTTTGAGTCGTCTCGTCCACAAGTTCTGGACCTATTAAAATTCGCTCATTCAATTCCGTCCAGCAAATAGGAGATCTACATTTTCTTCCATACAAAGCCTCATAAGGTGCCATCTCAATGCTGGAGTGATAACTATTGTTATATGCAAACTCCGCAAGATGAAGATGATCGTCCCAACTTCCTTTTAGTTCGATTGCACAAGCCCGCAACATGTCTTCCAGAGTTTGAATAGTCCTCTCAGTCTGCCCGTCAGTTTGAGGATGATAAGCGGTACTATAACTCATCCGAGTTCCCATAGCATTCTGCAATGCTTTCCAAAATCGTGAAGTGAATCGTGGATCACGATCAGATACGATGCTATTCGGTATCCCATGCAATCTGACAATCTCCTTCATGTAGATCTTTGCTAGTCTCTCCAATGAGTATTCTGCTGCAATTGCTAGAAAATGAGCTGACTTAGTTAACCTATCGACAATTACCCAAATGGCATTATGTCCGGATGTCGTTAGAGGAAGCCCCATGATGAAATCCATAGAGATGCTATCCCATTTCCACTCTGGGATATCCAAATTCTTTAATAATCCAGGAGGTTTCCGATGTTCGATCTTGACTTTCTGACAAGTCAAACAACAAGTGACAAAGTCAGTCACATCTTTCTTCATGCCCCGCCACCACCAATTCCGCTTGAGATCATGATACATCTTGGTTGCTCCGGGATGGATAGTGTATTTACTCCGATGAGCCTCCTCTAGTATGAGCCTTTTTATTTCTCCATCATTAGGTATGCACACTTTTCCTTTATACCTTAATATCCCATCTCTATCGATCCCAAATTTCGATTCTTTTCCTTCTTCAATATCTTCCCTCACGTTTAATAGATACTCATCTTCGAGCTGAGCGAATTTAATCTCTTTCCAAATTGTGCTTTCAATAGTTAATGCTTCCATGGTAGCGACCAAACCTGACATTACATCAATAGATGTACTTGGTATCTCCTCGAGCAATTTATGTTCTCTGATCATCATCTGGGCTACATGGATTGTCTTTCTACTTAAGGCATCTGCTACAACGTTCGCCTTTCCTGGATGATACTTCAATTCGAAGTCGTAGTCCTTGATAAACTCCATCCATCTCCTCTGTCGCATGTTGAGCTCCTTTTGGTCGAACAGGTACTTCAGACTTTTGTGGTCACTATAAACTTCGAACTTTGAACCGTAGAGGTGATGCCTCCAAATCTTCAGAGCGAACACTACTGCTGCCAGTTCTAAGTCGTGAGTAGGATAATTCCCTTCATGTGGCCTTAACTGTCGAGAAGCATAAGCTACTACCCTACCATTTTGCATTAATACACACCCAAGACCTTTCTTGGAAGCATCTGTGTACAAAGTAAAGGTCTGAGCAGGATCTGGAATTATAAGTACTGGTGCCGTAGTCAACTTAGTCTTCAAATTTTGGAAAGCTGCTTCACACTTTTCGTCCCATACAAATGGTTGACCCTTCCTTGTTAACTTAGTCAAAGGCATAGCTATTTGCGAAAAGCCCTTGATAAATCTCCTATAATAGCCAGCTAGACCTAGAAAACTCCTGATCTCAGTCACGGACTTTGGTCGTTCCCATTGGAGAACTGCTTCAACTTTAGTATGGTCCACTGCAACACCTTCAGCCGATACGACATGGCCTAGGAATTTTACTTCCTTCAACCAAAATTCGCACTTAGACAGTTTCGCATAGAGCTTGTGCTCCTTCAACACTTGTAGCACGATTCTAAGGTGCTCTTTATGCTCTTCTTCATCCTTAGAGTAGATAAGGATGTCGTCAATGAAAACTACTACAAATTTATCTAGATATGGTCGGAAAATTCTATTCATGTAATCCATGAATACTGCTGGAGCATTTGTTAGCCTAAATGGCATAACAAGAAATTCATAATGGCCATATCTAGTTCTGAATGCAGTTTTTGAGACATCTTCAGCTTTGACTCTCAGTTGGTGATAACCTGATCTGAGGTCGATCTTGGAGAATATGGATGCTCCCTTCAACTGATCAAGTAGATCGTCGATCCTGGGTAAAGGATATTTATTCTTTATAGTCACTTTATTCAACTGGCGATAGTCAATGCATAGTCTCAGGCTCCCATCTTTCTTCTTCACAAAGAGTACGGGCGATCCCCAAGGAGATACACTGGGTCTGATAAAACCCTTTTCTAACAATTCCTCGATCTGCCTCTTCAATTCTGCTAGTTCCGATGGAGACATTCGGTAAGGAGCTTTAGATATAGGTTCCGTTCCAGGTACGAGATCAATAGAAAATTCTACTTCTCTCTCTGGGGGTAAACCTGTCATTTCTTTCGGGAATACCTCCGGAAACTCGTTTACCACTTCGATATCTTCTATCCCTTCCTCTACTTCTGCTTGAATGGAGAAAAACACCATGTACGCAAGACAACCATGATGAACAGGCTTTTCATCTTGTACTATAGACAATAATTGTGGTCTATTATGACTCATAGAGTCATCCGCAAGAGAGATAGTCTTCCTCTTGCAGTCAAGGATGATGTCATTAGCTGACAACCAATCCATTCCTATTATTACATCGATACCCTTCGTGGGTAAACAAACAAGGTCTATATTTGAGATCCTATTATCAATCTCAATCGTACAATTTAAGCAAGCCCTAGAAGTTTTTACTGAAGCTCCCGCCGGTGTAGAAATAATCATATAATAAGGCAATTCACTCACTCTTAAATTCAATCGAGGCACACAGTCGTATGATATAAAAGAGTGTGTGGCACCAGAATCAAATAAGGCTTCTACTTCAAGACCTTGGAGTTTGAGGATACCTTTAATTAGATTTGGTGAAGCACTTGCCTCCTGATGTGATAGTGCAAACACTTTCCCTGGCACTGCAGTTCTAGCATCCTTGGCCCCTCGAGGCTCCTCCTCACAAAATCTGGAAATGTGTCCTGGCTTTCCACAGTTGAAACACGTCACACATGGTCCTTGGTGTATTCTTCCACACTTGGCACACATCTGATTGTTGGCAGTGCTTGCAGCAGGAGCTGTGGATCCCCTATATGAACTCTGACCTCCACTGAAGTGACTCCTTTGAGGTCCTTTGAATTGACTCCTCGGTGGTCTGCTGAAATGACTTCTTTGGGGTCCAGTAAAATAACTCCTCGATGGTCCACCAAAGTGATTTCTGGATGGTTGGCTAAACCGCGTATTCACATTACTGAAGTTGTGACTCTGCTTCTTAGTAACTCCTCCCGTTGGTCTCATGAGGTGTGTAGATCTGGCCTGAAAACCCTTCATCTTCTCAGCTTCCTCTTCTCGTTTGTTCCTTGCTATCGTGCGCAGTTTGTCGCATATTTCTTCAAAATCCCTTGTTTCATCAAGGAACGGTGATAGAGCTGTTTTTAGGTCTGGTCTAGCTTTTTCAACCAATCGAGCACTCAACCATTTAGAGTTGTTCTGTGAATATCCGCAGAATTTAGACAACTCTAAAAAGCGAGTAATAAATTCGTCTTCATGTAATTCCCCTTGCCTGAATGTGAGGAATTCAGTTTCTTTCTCTATTCTGATTGAAGGGGAAAAGTAATAATTTTCGAACTTTTCCTTAAACTCTTCCCACGTCATCTCAGCATTTCCTTTTGTTTTGGTGCTTTCCCACCATTCTTCAGCTGCTTTCTGCAACAATTGTTCAGCGACCATCACCTTTTGTTGTGAGCTAATCTCGATAACTCTGAAAATCTTTTCTACACGCTTCAGCCACTCCAGTGCTGCAATCGGATCTAGCTTCCCCTCGAACATCGGTGGAGTAAACTTCCGAAATTTTTCCCAAACCTCAGTAATAGGTAAGGGATGATACTGAGAATGAGAACCGTTACTACCTCCATCTTCAGTGCGAGAATGACTTCCTCCCCTAGATTGATGGTCAGAAGGTGTGACTTCCAGAGCCTTCTCCTTTCCTTCCTTACCACCTTGGCCTCTTCCTTTTGCTAGTTCATCCTCGTGTCTATTCACTTTCTCTCTCATCTCCAAGATGACGTCTCGTAACTCTGCCAAAAGGGCATTGTTATCCTGAGGATAGGGACCATCTTGATGCGGAGGGAGACCTCTTTGGGACGGAGCAGGGGTTGAATTAGTTCTTCGAGTTCTTGCCATTATCTCCTCCTATGATTAATACTATAAGGACACTAAACAAATAAAAATAGCTAAATAAATTCTAAATCTAGCAAAGGGAAGTGCTCATGTTATGATATTTAATTTGCCACGACCTCAATTTTAGGAAACTGTTAGGAAATCAACAAATTGGCCAGAACCATTGCTCTGATACCAAAAATGTAACACCTCAATTTTAATACCCAAAAACTCGGTCAAAATATTGAAAATACCTTCAAAAGAGTTCAACAATATCCAAATCCTTTTACAATGTTACCATTTCGAATAAAACCCGTAATACATAATCAGAATAAATTCCAGAAAATATTTCAGAGTTTAATACAAAACGGAAGTCTTAGGTTCATGGCAAATAAAATAACATAACATAATCTATTGGAGATCAAAAGAGCTTCCAGAGCTCACTCCATAGGTGCCTTCCCTTGCTCTCTACTAGAATAATCACCTGAAAAATGTTAATATGGGATGAGATTCCACGTCTCAGTAACTACTGAATATTTCTACCTTACACGAGCAAATTACATATGACAAAATAAAAGGTAATATAATGTGAATTTAATATACTCAGATATTTTTAGATATACCGTTGTTCACATCAAATGCCTTTACAAAATACTCATCATTCTTTATTGAATAATTCAGAAATGCACTATGCAGTATGCAGCCTCCCTTATATCCCCTTCCAACCGTATACCGCTGACTGGAACCATAGGCTAACATATAGTCCAATAGAAACTCATTCATTTGACTGGATGGTTTCAAGCTCACCAAAACTTAAGATACACCCGGCCAAAGGTATAGAGCTTAAATCTGGACTATGGCTCCCCTCCTTTAAAATAACAACTAAGGAGGTGTCACATGTCCCACATCTCCAATGAAATCCCGGCCAGAGGAAAACATGGAAGATGGGGCCCTGAAAAGTACCATCCACTGTGCACCGAGTGGTGGCATAAACAATTCTTATCATTCAATTCCCTCCTTACTCCACCCATCACAATACAACCGCCATGATGAATGTATTTACTCAAAAATAATGCATTATTATACCATTATATACATTGATATGCGTATTTATGAATAGTATAATACTATGCGTATCTGTGAATAGTAAAATACGGTATATACATGAATAGTAAAATGAGTAGTAATTACGGTATACGTGAATAGTAACATGAATAGTAAATACGGTATACATGAATAGTAAATACGGTATACGTGAATAGTAAAATGAATAGTAAATACGGTATATGTGAATAGTAAATACGGTATATGAATAGTAAAATGAATAGTAAATACGGTATATGTAGTACCTCTACAGATTTGCAAGTCAAAGTTCCCACACCAGATCTTAAAACCATAAATATTTTCTAAATATTCTTGCCAAAATAGTAAACAAACAAATTTATAATCATACATAATTCACAAGTATAAGGAAGAATATTCAGAGTTACCTGTTACTTGCTAATACCCGAATCACCAACCAGCTATTATAACTCTCAAGCAAATATCTCTCTACTCTCTCTCTCTCTCTCTACCTCTCTCTATGGCTCTTAGAAGTTGTGAAGAATGAAATGAAATGGAAGGTCTATTTATAGTTGGAAAATGGGTCTTTAAGTGTAATTTTCGTCTCTGGGTCGTTTTACGTAATTTTCCCAAAATTATAAAAGGAAACTTTCCCGTGACTCGCCCCGTGAACGTTTGTTTAAAAATTTAATAATATTTTAATATATATTATTTTATTATTATAATATAATATTATTTAAATAATAAATTATTATTGAGTGGGTCCCGCGGCCAATTTTTTTCAAACTTCACGAGAAAGTTTGCAGAGAATTATTTTTGGCCGTGGGTCCCGCAAAATACTGATTTCAAATTTATCACTTTCTGAAAATAGAGCCTACTAGTCTTCCCAAAATAGGTTTATGTTCAAGATATTAGATTCAAAATTCAGGATGTTACATTATTCACTTTATAAAATATATAGTTGCATTATTAAATTATTCTTGTGTTTAATTATTATTGAGAAAAATATCAATAGGGGTATTTTAGTAAGAAATTGATAAAAATTAGAACTTTGTCTTATAATAAATAAGATCGAGATCAACTCTAAAATATTATTTTATGATAAGGACAGAACGGAGTAATACATACCTAGATCCATTCCATCCTTAATGAAAACTCATTTTTATGAAAAATTTGAACTGCAAAATGTGGGTCATATAATTAATGATATATTAAGCAAAGTTTTTGTAATCAAATTAAACTTGTACGTACATCATCATACGTGAAAACAAAAAGTTTGTTTATACTCTCTTTTATCATGAATATAAGATCTATATTTTATATTTTTCAATCTTTTCCTAATTTACCCTTATTGATAATCTTTCAACAATAATCAATGAGGAGAGAGAATAAAGAAATTAAAGAAGATAATTAGTATGTTTTAAAAAAACATATGTCATATTAGTTAACCTTTTCAATCTAATCAAATTAAAATTAGATAAATATATAAGATCCATCGTTGAGTTGTATAGCATTAACACTATTTCAAAGGTTTTAAGTATGCTTAACCAGCTTGAGGTCAAATATTACCTCCAATTCTTAATATAAGAGTCAGTTAACTTTTTCTAAAGAGATTAAGGAAGTTAATTAATAAATGATACATTATACTATTTATATTTATAGTTTTTTTCAAAATTGATTTATCTGACTTATAAATTGATATATATATATATATATATATATAGTGTAATGATACATATAACATATGCTATGATTAAGTAATTAAAAAGTCAACTGACTCTTATATTATTAACACCCGAAGGCACTAGGGCATTCAAATAGGGGTCTCCCCATGCATGCATGTGAGTGATGGAGTTAGTAATAAATGCAGAACTAATCACACCTAACGTACAAGTGAAGGGGTTGTTACTCTCTGATATATATACATATACGACTGCATGGTACATTTATTTATGTGTGTATATATATCGCAGATTGGTGAGCAAGTGAAGAATTAATTTGGGAATAAGTAAGGAGGCAATATGGCCAGGCGCAGCAGCAATATTGTGTGGGAAGATCTATCAGTGGAGGTTTCTGCTTTTGGAGGAGCCAACAAGAATAAGCTTCTTCTTCATGCAAACACAGGCTTCGCTCAGTCGGCTCGTCTCATGGCTCTCTTGGGTCCTTCTGGCTCCGGCAAAACTACCCTCCTTCTCTCTCTTGCTGGTCTCTCTCTCTACACTCTTCATTCTTCACATATCATTCATACAAGCTGAATCACATTCATATATTATGTACGCGCCGTCGTGCATGTACGTACATGCATAATGTTGGAGTCTAGCTACTTTAGTTCCACTTGCCTATATATGACTTTTGGACAAGTTGATAATTCAGTTATATATATGTATTTAAAATTTAAAAGGAATGTTACTTTAAATCCCAATACTATTTTCGTAAACAAATAAAGTTTGAATGAACGTAAAATTTGAATGAGGCCGGGGGCAAACTCAACCCGGTTGGAGCCTTGAACACCCATATAGCTCTCTATGGATTTCTTCTTCTTCTTCTTGTTTTTTTTTTTTAACAGAGTTCCTCCTATTATATATGATCACGATTGTGGCCATTTGCATTGATATATGAATTATTTGTATATGTTGGTTAGAAGAAATCACTACTAGAAAGAATGAGAATAGCGACGAAATTTGCGACGGAATTTAATCCGTCGCAAATTTCATCATTTTGCGACGGAACTCTTATTCCGTCGCAAATTTGCGACGGAATAAGAGTTCCGTCGCAAGTTTTGCGACGGAATAGGAATTCCGTCGCAAATTTGCGACGGAATTATTATTCCGTCGCAAATTTGCGACGGAATTAGTATTCCGTCGCAAAATGGCGGCCAAGAAGGCCGCCATTTTCATTACCCATGCGACGGACTAGGATTCCGTCGCAAAAAATTGCGACGGAATACTAATTCCGTCGCAAAACGGCGGCCTAAAAGGGCCGCCGTTCGCTCCGTTTTGCGACGGAAAAGCTTTTCCGTCGCAAATAAATGCTTTTTGCGACGGAAAAGCTTTTCCGTCGCAAAAAGTTGTTCCTTTTTGCGACGGAAACACAATTCCGTCGCAAAAAGTAAATTTGCGACGGAAACGCTTTTCCGTCGCAATTTACGTTTTAACCCCCCCCCCCCCCCGCGACAGCTCGTTCCAGCTTCTTCTTCTTCTTCATAATTCTCCCACAGCTCCGCCGCCCCTACAATCATCCCCCAAGCTCCGCCGCCCCCTCATCCCTCAACCCAGCTCCCCAGCCCGCAGCTCCCCCCTCCCCTCTCCCCCAGCTCCCCAACCCCTAACCCCAAGCTCCGCCGCAACTTCCCTTTCCCCAAGCTCCCGCCGGCCTTCCCCTCACCCCCAGCTCCGCCGGCAGCTCCCCCCACCCCTAGCTCCCGCGGCTCCCCTTTCCCCCTTCGCCCCCAGCTCGGTCCGGCAGGGCAGGCGTGGGTTTTTTTTTTTTTAAATTTTCGGCCATCTTTTTTTTTTCTATTTGATATTTGACATTATTAAGCACAGTTAGCTTATCTTCCATTTTGTGTATTTTTGTGTTCCAGTCAGTGATTTTCTGGGAGTATCTCCACCTCCTCTTCCCTTACTAGTTACTGTCTGCACCTCTATTCCAAGTAAGCTTCCTCTCTTATTTCTTTTGATTGCACTACCGTTTTTTTAATATTTATTATTTTCTTGAGTATTATTTTTATTTGTAATAAAATGATATGAAAAGTATTATTGGTTCTCCTGAGTGAAATTTCTACATGACATATCTTTTTTAATATTTTGTGTTATTCCTTTACTGTTGATTAAATTATTTATCATTGGTTATGAATGTTGATTTGTGAGTATGTGTAAGAATATTAATGTTGTATTATTTTTTTATAGTCTCTTTTGTATGATGAAAAAATTGTGTGTTAAAATTATGATATTATTCATTACTGGTTATTATTGTACATAGTAGATATATGTATGTTGGCAGAAGATTATCAATTACATGAGTTTATTTATTTATTTTTTAATTGCAACTTTGGCTGAATTTATTAATTACATGAAGATCTTGATGTTCAATGTGTTTATTAATTTGGATTAAACTTATAGTTTTTCCATCTCTTTTATAGGGATATATGATTTTCCTTTTTTTTTTAGTCAGAGAATATTTTTTCTTGTTTCATATAGAATGATCTTTTTTGTTATCATTTTTAATTTCACTTATATTTTATTCTAAGTACATTAAATATACCACATGACCTCTTATATTCCACACTTAGAAGCAAATTTTCTCCTATAGTTTCCTACATATCTGATAATTATATATAGATTGTTAAACTATTGTTCATCAATAAAGGGAAATTTTTTTTCTAAAAATTGGTTTCTAAAAACTTATAGGACC
This sequence comes from Acacia crassicarpa, assembly GCA_034222035.1. NCBI lineage: Eukaryota > Viridiplantae > Streptophyta > Magnoliopsida > Fabales > Fabaceae > Acacia > Acacia crassicarpa. The sequence goes on along the minus strand of JAWXYG010000002.1, from coordinate 61,933,028 downwards.
ATTCATTTTCTAAACTCTATATATACAATATATATTGTGTTTTTATTAATTTATTTTACTTGTAATTTAAGTATTTAACACAATAAGTTTGTAAACCAATTGTAAGAAATGAGTAGTGACTTAGTTGACATATAAAATATTTGATTAATGGTAGAAGCTGTTTTTCCAACGTGATTTATAGTATACGAGGTAAATTTATGATTAGAGTTTTGCCTCGACTTGCATGCATGAATGTATTTTTTTTTCCACCGTCAATTCAAACAAACCTATGAATGTAGGCATACCGGTGTGTACGCATGTATCCATAATGATATGTTAGTGTCGAATGATGTCACCACTTACGTCATACTACGAAATTGCCAGGGTGTAATTCACAAATTCAACTACTCCATTGGATGTATTCATGGCCCCGTCTATTTTTTTTTTTTTACAAAAAAAGATTTTGTTTTTAAAATTAAGAGGTTTAGAACCTTTTGCCGGCTTCCACTTCGTTTGTATCATGTCAATTAGTATTAGATAGTTAGGAAACATTTGAGATTTAGTTATTATTTTCTTGCATTATTAATAATTTTGATGGGGATGATATACTTAAAATAACAAGTCTAAGCTAGTCATTGTAAATTTGATGGTCCAAATCTATAAGTAGCTAGGATTGGATGATGCTTAATTAATTTATAATGCAACAAAGGAAGGAGCCAAAGAGGATGGTGAAATATTTTCCCCTCGGTTATGTTTAATTTGGAATTGTAAAAAGCAAAATGACAAATTATCAATTTTCTTTTTTGGGGTAAAAGAGAGGCGTCAGCCATTGTATATTATTAGAATCAACTAGAAGGGAATTATCTCCCATACAATAATATTTCAAAAGCATAGATTTGAGTCCGTCACTTAAAAAAGCATTAGATAGGAGCCCCTCTTTAGCTTATTACCAAAATACCCTAAGGGGATATGGTGCCGCTGCTAGCCGACTAAAGCCAACAAAGCGCTCCTCATCCGGCATTGAAGATGTTTCTGCAGGTAAACGTATTTGATATTGATAATTTCCATTCTCTTGTCCATTCAAATGAAGTCCAAATAATAAATGTACTTGATATTGTTTTTGCAGATGAGATGAAGAAGATGAAGGCTTTGACAGCACAGATGACTCAGGAACAGGAGCGGATGCTTGAAGAGCAAGAAAAGATGAGGCAGATGATGATTCAGGAACGAGAGATGATGGAGGAGCGGATGGCTAAGGAACGAGAGATGATGCAGGAACAGATGAGGCGGATGCAAGAGGAGATGATGAGGCAGATGCAGCTTCAACTCAAGTCCCTAATGAACAAGGGTTCGGGGTCGGCTCCTGGTAATGATGACCATGCTGGTGATGATGATGATGATCACAATGCTGCTATTTAGACTACTGTTTAGAATTTGCCCTTTGTTACATTGTTAGACTACTTTTTAGTATTTGGTATTTGTTAGATTACTCTTAATGTGCGCTCCTTATGATTATTATTATATCCATGAATCACTATTTTTTGTAATCAATTTCTTAAAATTAAAAAGCAAAAATTTAAAAATAATTATTAGTTTTGCTAAGAAATTGTTTCTGTAACAAACGATCAAATATGGGGAAATTTACAAAATTTCAAGTTTGCTACGGAAAAATAAAAAAATAAAAAAAAATAAAAAAAGGAAAAAATTAAAAATTTAAAAAAAAAATTAAAAAACAAAAAGAATTTGCTACGGAAATTGCTACGGAAATAAATTCCGTAGCAAATTTGCTACGGAAAATTTTCCGTAGCAAAATTCAATTTTGCTACGGAAATAAATTCCGTAGCAAATTTGCTACGGAAATAAATTCCGTAGCAAATTTGCTACGGAATTTATTTCCGTAGCAAATTTGAATTTTGCTACGGAAAATTTTCCGTAGCAAATTTGCTACGGAAAATTTTCCGTAGCAAATTTGCTACGGAATTTATTTCCGTAGCAATTTTGCGACGGAAGAGAAATTCCGTCGCAAATTGCGACGGATTTTCTTTATCCGTCGCAAATTGCTACGAAGGATTTTGCTACGGAAAAATTCCGTAGCAAAATCCGTAGCAAAATGATTTTGCTACGGAAAAATCATATTTTTCCGTAGCAAAATCATTTTGCTACGGATTTTGCTACGGAAAAATTCCGTAGCAAAATCCAAAATTTTTTGCAGTGAATGAAGGTAGATGATAGCATTTGTGATGGAAAGATTAATTGTCTGGTTAATTTTGTATTATTTTTTCTTCAATAACTTTGATTCTGTATTGATATTTTGTGCAGGAAGACTTCCTGCGAATGCTTCGATGACTGGCAACATCCTAATAAATGGAAAGAAGAGAAACTGGTATCACAGGGAGATGGTAATTCAAAATACCTCCACAACTTCACACAAATCACACCATACGAAACAAATTATCTGTTGCTCTTCCTATTGTTATGTTATAGAGAATACACACATATTGTTCATGAGAAGCATTAACTAACTGATGTGTAGTGCCGCATCTGTATCTTTATTTTTTCTTTTGAACTTTTAGTCTTATGTTGCTCAAGAAGAGACATTCCTTGGAACTTTGACGGTGAGAGAAACTCTGATGTACTCTGCGAAGATCAGGTTGATATCAAAAATGACCAACGAAGAGATAAGTAAGGTGGTTCAACACACTATAATGGAAATGGGACTTGAAGAATGTGCTGATACCCATATTGGGAACTGGCATTTGCGAGGAATCAGCAATGGAGAAAAGAAGAGACTGAGCATTGGCCTCGAGATTCTGACGCAACCTAATGCGTTATTTCTCGATGAACCTACCAGTGGACTTGACAGCGCCTCAGCTTTCTACATAATCCAAGCCCTAAGTCAGATAGCTCATGGTGGAAAAATAATTATGTGTTCGATTCACCAACCGAGTAGTGAAGTCTTCTACCTGTTTGACGATTTGCTTTTGCTCTCCGGTGGAGAAACTATTTATTTCGGCGAAGCAAAGATGGCTTTAGAGGTACAAATGATTTAAGCAGAACACTGAGATTTCGATGAAATTAGTACAAATTTTGAGTCCCTGATTATATCCTTGGAATAGTTTTTTGCTAATGCAGGCTTCCCTTGTCCAACTAGAAGAAACCCTCCAGATCACTTCCTTCTATGCGTCAATTTGGACTTTGAATTGATTGTGAGTTTTGGTCCGTAAGCTTGTTTCCGTTTGGAAATATTTTTGTCAAGCTTCTGAATGTGAATTGTCATTGACAGGCAACATCATCAAATTCTGCGATGGACTTGAAAACATCAGAGAGCAGAGCAGCCCTTATGCAAAGTTACAAAACATCAGAGACAATGGTCAATGCAAGAAGAAAGATTCACAATCTGATATCTGAGGTACGAATTTCTTACTCAGTATTTCATTAGCAGAATATTACATTTAACTTCTAGATCGAGTCTCGGTTATAAAATTGGTTAATTAATTTGATAAAACACCTATAAACTTTAAAATATAGTCGAAAATTCCTCTAAAACTGTTGTTGGTGAATAATATTGAGAAAATGCTCTTATGTTTTGAGCTCAATAGTGTTCTGATACACTTTAAAGGTCACGTAATACTTTTGAAATTAGGCCTTGGTTAAGAGTATTAAATGCAGTTTTTCCACATAGTGCTGTTATACATGAACATATTATGTTTTCACGGATTGTCTACATGTGACGGATACTTGTATGCATTTTCTAAACATCAATTCAATATACTGTGTTTTTTTGGGGGTTTACTATATATTCAAATCACTTAAAATTGTACTCGATGGGTTGTTTCCTGAGTAAAACCCTGCTCTGGGTCTGAGAAAAGTGATGAATTTATGAACTGTTACAGTCGCAGGAAGAAATGGTAACTGAGTCCGACATGAGAACAAGCACCAGCACTTGGTGGAACCAACTCTGCACATTGACCCAACGATCTTTCCTTAACATGACTAGGGACATGGGCTATTACTGGCTCAGGATTATTTTCTACGTAATGGTCTCAATCAGTGTTGGAACCCAATTTTATCATATTAGCACGCACAACACCGCAATCTTAATTAGAGGAAAGTGCATATCATTCATCTACGGCTTCATGATTTGTTTATCATGTGGAGGATTGCCATTTTTCATTGAAGAATTGAAGGTAAACTACGAACTTATTCATTGTTTCTGTACAGGAACCACTTTAATAACCATACTAAAATGTTCTTTTACGTACTATTTAACAAAATTTAGGTGTTCTATGGTGAAAGGTCCAAAGGACATTATGGGGAGGCTGTGTTTGTACTATCAAACATCCTATCCTCGCTCCCTTTCCTTATTCTCACATCGGTCTTATCTGGGACGATCATATACTACATGGTGCAGTTTCATCCAGGCTTAACTCATTATGCGTTCTTCTGCATCAACTTGTTCTTCTTCTTATTAGTTGTTGAAGGCTGCATTATGGTTGTTGCTTCAATGGTTCCCAATGTCCTAATGGGCATAGGAATAGGAACTGGTGCAATAGTAAGCAAACCTCTTTCTCTTCTTTTGTCATACTTATCTTCATGATATGTAAACATGTTGTACATAACATACATATCTGTTCCTTCTGGTTTGAAAAGGCCTTGTCTAAAAATTCTTCCTCAAATGACCATGTCTTTGAAAGCTTGATTGCTTTAATTGGTGGCGGCTGCAGATCTTTATGATGATGTCTTCTCAAATCTTCAGACCATTACCTGACATTCCTAAGTTCTTTTGGCGCTACCCCATGTCCTACCTAAGTTTTGCAACTTGGGCTGTACAGGTACATTACATCGTAGTTAAACTCCAGAGTTAATGAGATTTCATCATCATTAAATCTATAAAACCAAACCAAATACAATAACGCTGCTCAATTCCCCCTGCCCCTAAAAAGAAAAATGGATGAATTACTTTGCATATGGCTGCATCTTGGTTTGACAGAGTAGAACCAATTCATGCTTGTTTTGGAGAGCAGGGACAATACAAGAATGACATGGTGGGGCTAGAGTTTGATGCTCTGCTACTTGGGGAGTCAAGAGTGAAGGGAGAGCAAATCCTTAAGACAATGTTTGGGGTTCCATTGGATCATGGCAAGTGGTGGGACTTAACAGCGTTGCTTTCATTACTGTTACTCCACCGAATGCTCCTCTTTGTTGTGCTTAAGTACAACAATAGGACCAAAATTTGCATGCTTTGGTATTATGCAAAGGTATTTGCGGGAAGATTTTCACCAAGTAAAAGGCCATCCGACTCTTCCAAGAAGCAACTTGCTCCCCGGCCATTATCTTCTCAGGAGGGTCTCATGTCTCCTAATTTTGCAATTTGATGCTTTTGGGTGCAGTGATGTTAGTTCAAGTGGTTATTATCTGGGTCTTTACGAGCGGGGTGAGTGCCTTCTCAATGAATTGTAATTTTTGGTATTACCTCTAGTTCTAAATATAGGATAAAGTTTATTGTCCTACACATTGAACAAAGTTTGTAGTGGTATTACAAATTTTGTCCTATATTTAAGAGGGGAGAGTACTTTAATTTGTGCTGCGGTATATATATCTGCTGGCCAAAAATAAAAAATCATGTAAATATTGTGGCTGACGTTTTCCCCCTTTCCATTATTAACGTAAGAGGTTGATTCAAAACATGGCGTATCCAAATATGATGGTAATATTATGCACTATCCTCATTCACAAATACAAAAAAGCTGAGCAACTACTGATGCTGAGAACACTGGAACATTTTGGTATTATTCTCCTAAGCTCTAAAGGGAGAATCTTTGCACTACTAGATGAACTGAAATAAAGTTAGTTGATCAATTCGCTGTGAATTCATACTCAAAGAGCCTGTCACTGCAGTTGCAAAGGTGCAATTTTAAAATACAGAAAGTTCATACAAGAGATTGGCAAACTTGGGCCTTTCATTCTTGATGACGTTCCTCATCCTTTACCATTGCTTACCCCCTCTGGGGGTTTTAGTTTGCTTTTCAATATTTCCTCCTTTACCGTCTTATCAATTAACCCTCTAATATTATTGTTGCACAAGTTTATAGCAAGAAAAAACCCCTAAGATTTGTAATTTAATATATAGCATTTCTAAAAATATTATGATTATAATTAGTGCTTATTTTGTACAAGCAAAATAATGGTCTGGCAAAAAAAAAAAAGTATAAGAAAGGGATTTAAGTAAGATGGGGTTCATTCATTTCATCAATTCACCTAATGGTGAATAAAGTTATATTTTAGTATTTCCCAAATTTTTTTATTTTCTATGCGGCTGCGGCCTTGAGGTTCTGAACCATTTGTGGGTGAAGTGATGTGGAATGACACATCTTTCTCTGGCTTTTTGTTTGAAATCTTAATCTTATGTAGCTTAAGAAGAGACATTATTCCTGGGAACTTTGAGGGGGAGAGAAACTGTTGGACCTGGCTTTGATCCTTTGCAGAGTCCTGTCAACCGCGCCATTTTAGGCTAAAACACTCAGCAGTTGTGAGGTAGCAGCTGCTCTCAGCTTTTTTATGTGGGTTCTGTCACTGCTACCACCATCAATCCAATACACAAATCATTATTTATAACCTGACTTTTTTCCTACCAAGCTTTTTTTAAAAAAGTTATATAGCTTTTAAGCCACCGCTTCTACCATCAACTCAAACAGACCCATTGTATTTGACAACTCACATCTTTTTATGTATCATTGTCTTATTTATAAGTCTATTTTGATCAAAAAATTTAGTCCTATTTATAAGTGCAGTTTCATGTAATAAATGAGGTTGTGACAATTTTAGCTATATTAATTATACTCATAAAGATAGAGAAAGAAGAAACAATTGAAAAATACTCAATCATAAACGAAAGCAAAGTTAAAAATTTATTCTATAATCATTGAGTCGACTAACTTTTGAAATTTGGTCAAAATGACTTATAAATAGAACATATAATATGGGAAAAAAATGCGGAATAATTTTAACATTGGCTAATTTTGACTAACATTGTTGATTTTTGAACCCACAAAATTTTAAAACATATATAGGATATAAATCCTAAACTTTTAAAATATAAAATTGGAAATGGGGTGGTTTCCTACAAATCTTTATACATTGATATGGTTATTTTAAATCTCATTTGGTGTCCCATAAATCACGTAGCCCGATGGTTTTCTCAAATAATTATATAATGTATGCACACGCGCATGGCATCCGTTAGAGGCGACCACTTAGGTGAGGTAGCTTAGGTGAGGTAGCAGCTGGGGCCTGTGATTATCCTATTATTTCTCAATAGTCAAAGCATTCCCTTCCAAAAATTTTAAAGGGTTTAGGAGTAAAAATACATATGTATTTTTCTTCTAGGAGCGCTCAGCACCATGTGTTTTCTTGAAAGTGAAAATACACATGTGGTTATATTTTAGGAGTAAAAGTCACACCACCGTTAAATTTTGTTGTAAATACCGCACTTTCTGTTGTAAATCTATCCTGTTGTAAATATGGTTTTTTCTATTATAAATGGTCAGATTTTAAATTTTGTTGTAAATACAGCACTTCTTGTTGTAAATCTAGCATTTTTTTTTGGTTATAAATGACCTTTCTATGTTCAAAATCCAGGTATTTAAATGTTGTTGTAAATATGGTATTTTCTGTTGTAAATATGGCCAGATTTTAAATTTTGTTGTAAATACAACATTTCCTGTTGTAAATATAGCATTTTTTTTGTTGTTGTAAATTACCTTTATAGGTTCAAAATCCAGGTGTTTAAATGTTATTGTAAATATGACATTTTCTGTTATAAATATGACATTTTCGGTTGCAAATGCACCATTAGTTAGATTTTAAAGGTGGTGTAATTTTTACTCTTAAAATATAATCACATGTGAATTTTTATTCCAAAAAAAAAAAACACACACACATGGTAACGCTCGAAAAACTAGGGACAAATCTATACTCTTAAAAATTGGTTTTACATGCGGCCTGTTTCAATCAATAAAAACGTTTATTTCAATTCGGGGCCAGTACTTGAGGAAAAAAAAAAGAGAAAAGAAACTTTGGCGCCTGTTCTCTAATTTTCAGCATATTGGGTACTTTACTGTAATTTCCTCTGATTCCTTTCTATTCTAAAAGTTACGGCGTATATTACATCAAAGTGCCTTTTTTCACTCAGGAAGAAACCCTAACTCTGGCCATCGTCTCCGTCTCCGACTGCGTCCCCTCTCCATCTCCGACTCCGTCTCCGACTGCGTCCCCTCTCCATCTCCGACTCCGTCTCCGTCGCCGACTCCATCTCCGTCTCCGACTCCGAGATTCAATCGGCGGATCTTCGGTGTCGTGTCTCAACTCAAGATCGTGTCCCAACTTCCAAGACTGATCGACTCCATCTCCGTCTCCGACTCCGACTCCGACTCTGAGATTCCCTTTTCCGTCACAGCACCTGGTAAGCCGGCCTCCAGTTCTCTTATTCAAGATTCAAGTTCTCATATTTACTGTTAGTTGGTCACTTGTCTTTTCACCAGCCTGTCGTTCTGTTCTATCGTTCTGTTTTATATTACTCCTCACATTTTTGGTGTATGTTAGAGTGTTAGTAGTTGCTGACATGCTGCCTTTTACTGAATTTTTTGTCATCTTCCTAACATTTCCCGATAAATTATAAATTAATTATTAAGTATTATTAATTAATTAATTAAAGATTTAAAAAAATCAAAATTTTTAGCGCATGGATAAAAGTCGCTCGCCAGCGACGGCGGCCTAGGATCGTTGAAGCTCTTGCAGAGAAATCCAAATCAGAGCTCCTCCTCACAGCATTAGTTCTCAAGCTGCCTCTGCATACTCATCGTACACTTTTCCCTTCTCTTTCTAATCCATACCTTCGTCTCTCTATCATTTCATAGGGTAATAATTTATCGATTTCAAAATTTCAACATTTGGCATTAGTTTATTTTACTGCGCTTTGTGGTGGTCTTGGGTTGATTTCTTAGTTTGCTTGTACAAGCGATTCCGATACTTGATTAAGCTGAAAACTGATATCGGATTTATCGAATCTGGAAATTGATTTCAATAAATTTGGGAAAATGTCTGTATCCAAAACTATTCAGGGACGGAACTAGGTTCAAGCCAATAGGGGCAGCTGCCCCCCTAGCTAATTCTGTTTGATGTATTTTGTTTGTATCTTTTCTTACTTCCTTTGACATTTTAAAGTCTGCTCCCCTACAATTTTCATCTGTCCCCTAGTAATTAGGGTAAGAGCCAGGTTGGACAATCAAGCTTTATAGCAATTCATTCCTGTAAAATTAGTAAAAGTAATCTATTCTTATATTGATGAGGGAAGTTATGGTGCGAATTATCACTCAGGGACGATCACAAATTGCCCTCTGAACCCAGTTTTCCAGTCTTCTCTCTCAATGCTTAGTTTATTCAGCAAACCGTATCAGATCAAAGGAAAAAACGGTCAGTTTCATCTTCAATGAAAGAGGTGGTGGATTATTTGATAAAAAAAATGTCTTCATTATTATAAGCTTCTCCACTTAAGGTAAGGTTATAGACATCTATCTCTCCCCACATACTCCACTGTGGTAACCTTTTAAAAACTATTAACTCAATAAATATTTAGAGAAAATTAATTTATAATAATCATAAATATAATTCCCTGTTTCAATAATTTTTTTTGGTTCCGTCCCTGGAGCTATTAGTTTGGTTAATACTATTAGCTAGTGCCTAGTGGGTGTTGGGCGAGTCACAGTGATGTGTGTGATATCTATTATATTTTGGATGTCTTTCTTTGCTAAGTTGAAGGTAAATTCAACATGCTCCATGATTAGGCATTCTAGACACTTCGTAGCTTCTCATATGTTGGATTTTAAGGTTCTTTATGTGGCATGCATATCCAACAAATTTCAAAATTATATAGTTTCATGTTTTGTTTCAATTGTTCTGCCAGAGATGGAAGATTCTTCCTCACAATCCTTTTTCAAGAAGCACTGGGAAGGCTTTACAGGATTCTGGTCAGAAAGGTTCTCATTTCTTGACAACTATACCAGGTTCAAGAACCTCCCCTCATGGTCTAGCTCTGATGTCGAGGACTTCATTGCTTCTGACCCTGTTCATGGACCTGTAGTAAGAATTCTATCACCTAATTTCATCTATTTATGTGGTTCTCTATCTACGACTGATGTAATTTTGTTTTGGGTGTTTGATTGACTTTTTGGCATCCCTGTTGATTAATATGTTCTCTCCATCATCTCCTGCTATTGTTACATTGCCCTTCTGCTTGTTCCTGGGATACTCATCTGCCCTTTTCCTACTATTGGAATTTCATATATCCTTTTTCATTATCCAGTTAGGGAACAGAATTTCTATGCTTTACTGAGGAAGGAGATTGTTACAAAGGATGATTATAAGAGATCTCTGAAATGAATTAAAAAATAAAGAGAAACAAGCAAAAGGAATAAAAGTCTTTTTTGAAAAAAATAGTGTGGGAATATTATCATTTATTATGGATTATTTAGATTAATCATTATCTTGTTATTAAGTTTGATATTTATTATATCTTAGGATTAAATATAGATATATTATATCTGAGGATATTATATCTTAATTATTTTGATTTGATTAGATTAAATTAGATTCGAGGGTTAGCTTTAGGTTTGTCTATATAAAAGCCCGTATGTACCCTTTTTTATTAAGAGATTAAGAGATTCAAGATTCAGCACAATATTTCTCTCTAAAATTTTCCACATAAAGAAATAAAATAAAATGCAGCAAAGCAGTCCAAGCTCTTTCCATATTTGAGGTGGCAACCTCTTAAAATTACCATGACCAGCACACCACACTGCGGACTTGAATGCTTTTCTTTAGTACTGAGGCCACAACTCCAAAGACGAAGGAAGGTCTCTAAAAGTTCAAGCCTTACTCTCCAACCTAGTAGATCCTAACACTACCAACACGGAAGAGTGGTACTGTGATTTAGCTTTTTTTTTCATTCCAAACACTTTTGACCATATAAACACTAAACCTTCCCAGGATTGAGGACACACCCAAAGTTTTCAAAATCTCCCAACAATTCACTGCACTGAAAAGGTGCTGGCCATAGAGAAAAGGTTTTCTCTTTGAAATATCAAATCAGTTTGGTTAAGAAAAATTCTCCTAACATATATGATTCACTTACTTTTGTTTCTAGTTCCCATGGAGCTAGATAACATTATAATAAGGTAGGTAATAGTGTAATATTGGTATTTGTTATAGTATTGTGAATTTGTAGAAGTCATTTATATCTCCTTGTATCTAGAGACTTTTCAGAATATAAAGCCTGCTAATTTTTTTCGGTATAGTTCAGATTTTTTACTTGGACTTCCAATTTTTGGGAACACTGGTTCACATGATGCATCTTAATTTGTGTTAGCTTTTTCATTCACTTGTGGGTGAAGATAAATAATCAAAGATAAGCTTTTCCTTCTAGAAGCTTTTATTTATATTGGTTATAAACCAACAATTTAATCAGTTGATAAATTAATTAGTTTAAGATACACGTTGAGTTATGACCATCAGCCAAATGCAATAGTCAGAAATTTCAAAACTTTCTCTTAGTTCAAGTTACTTACAACTAAGGCTAAAGGTTCATCTTATTGTGATGTGTAGCATTTTGTTTGTAAGGAACCTCATCATTTTTAGTGTTCAGTATATATCAGTCTTAGAAATTTAGTTCCTGAGATTAATGCTGTCACACCCCTACTGGCCTCGCCCTTTTGGGTGGCGGGTTAGAGGGATTCCTTTTATTTATTACCTTTCCATTATTACTTAATCCTTTTTAACATATATTAGAGTGTGTGCGGCAAAGCATATGATCAGTTTGGGTAACTACAATATATTGGTAAAAGCGTGAAAATCAAAAGTAAATAATCCTCGTAGGGTTAAGGGTACAGTCATCCAAAATAAAATACTGAACATTAATTAAACTCATACAATCATCCCAAAATAAATATAAAAAATGAGATAGGGCATTCCCTACTTCTTTAGTCCTCCACTGCATGCCCTTACCTTCCCAAAAGCCTAAACAACTCAGGATCTATCACCTGTGTCTATAGAACGGTCTGGAGTTCAAAATGAACCCCCGAGTAACTGTTAAACTCATATACCATATGTATGCAGTACATGTATGCAAACCACAATTAAGAAAATCACAATCACAATCATATGTGCATTCAAGATCATAAACACATTCACATATCGTCGGGCTACCTTACCAAGGCAAGCCCTGGAATCCATATAACCGTCGAGCTGCCTAACAAGGCCAGCCTCGGAATCCACAAAGCCGTCAAGTCGCCTAACAAGGTCAGTCTCGGAAAATCCTCAGCGCTAGGAAAACATAGTAGCCAGGGCCTCAAACCCTAACTATCCTGAATGCATCTCATGCTCAATAGTGACCCAACAAGCTCTTTGACTAGTCAACTCTTTATCCAAGTACGACATGTGGCAATTGTGCATTAAATGTTTGTCAAATCCATTTGACTTCCTTAAGTAGCTTGACATACTTGGAGAGCAAGCTTGACATGTGTCACCTTTCTATTCGGCCAACACAAAAGTATATCTTGATTAAAAGACACGTGCCGCATTCTTATTGAACCAACACAAAAGAAGTGTCATCATGAATCATCATGACTTACTTTATTAAAGGCACAAATATCAAGAGCCAACAAACAATGTCACACACTGATGTTTTCTAAAAACGCAGGGCATACCTAATTGCCTTGAAAATGTTGTATACTTATACCGGCATATTTTCGCTTAACTAATTGTCCTATACCTCAAGATAGAGTTAGGTGGCATCTTTTCCATCCGGATTTTTACTGTATAGGTCTTCTGTGTCCCTTTTTGCACTGACACTTTAATTCCACGGCTTATACATACTAGATCCACTGACCCGTATAGCTGAGTTACTTAGTCCCTAATAGGCTTCATACCTCTCGACATTCTTGAGACCCTTCCCGAACTGGGCTTAGTTGTCCGCCTAATTTAAACTTATTCTCAATTATCAGGGTCCAAAATTCGGGATGTTACAAATGTATAGCTGATGTGTGGAATGATTTGCTTGTAAAGGTATTATTATTTTAACAGTGTTTGATTGAAAGATTACTTGGTTATTCTTAGAATGGACTTAGTTGTTCTTTGAATGGTTGTTTTCATGTCAACACTGTTTGGACATGGTTGGGTAAAGCTTTCAACTCATGCTTAAAAATGGATGAAACAAATGCAATTAGTCGTCTTTTGGTTTTTAAATATAATTTTAATATGCAGCTATGGAAGATAATTGTTCATGATATTGTTGTATGCGATACTTGTTGAATATTTCTCTGAATAAAGACAATTGCCTGCTGGAAAATTTGTTTATTATCTATTTGAGCTGAAAATTGAGTTCAAAGTTATTTTTTCTTTGCTATTATTTTAGTTGAAAACTACAAGAGAAGCAGTGAACTATGGTCTCACAGGAAGTATCATTGGAGCAGTATCTACTGCAGGTCTTGCTTACAAGTATTCCAAGAGTTTGCATGGTAATGTACCACTTTTCTACTGCCGACACTTTAGGCAACATTTAACATTTTAGATGATGGCAAATTGTTTTTTTTGGGGGAAAATTACATTTGAGGACCCATGCCTTTTAGGTCTAATTTTGGACAGCTGATAGGTAAGTGTAGAAGAATGTAGGGAAAGAAGAGGAAGAAAGAGGGAGAGAACAGACAAAGAGACGAGAGACAGAAGAAAGAACAGAGAAAGACTTCAGTACTTCTTATTCATCAAATGATTAATAAAACCATACAATAGCCTTGGACTTCCTTTATATAGGATCAGATCAGACCTTAGGCAACACTAATGGCTAGTAACTAACTAACTAACGGTAACTAACTAACTCTTCTCTAAGTGCGGCCTCATGGACTTAATCATGTGCCGTATTTTATCCCTAATTATTAACCCTAATTACCTAATAACTAATATTTACAGTTTACATATCAATACTCCCCCCTTAAGAACCCTTGACCTCAAGGGTCAACAACCACAAAAGTAGGAAACAGTTGCTGAAAATGATGGAGCAGAATTCACGAAGCTTCCTCCTCTAGCAATTGCTTCCACTTCACAAGAACTTCAGTAACAATACGTCCCTTCCTTCTACCAACCCGCTTTTGCAATATCTGTTCTGGTTCTTTAAAAGTGGGAGCCTGGGAGGGTCCAGCCAATTAATGGGTGGGTGCCACGGCTTAACAAATGGGTCAGGACACAACTTTTGCAAAGAGATATGGAAAGTATTGTGGATCTGAGTTTCAGCAGGCAAGTCCAATTTGTAGGCAACAGGCCCGACACATTGCCTAACTCTATAAGGACCATAAAACCAAATACACACTAGGTTTGACCAACAAAGTTGATTTGTTGTCGGCATTCTAAGATCCGCTTGAAAAGGATGGGTTCTTGGAATTCTTCCATCGAAACAAAGAACCGAGCACTTCGCCATTGATACGTCGTGGCAACGCCTTAAAGGTAGTTTCTTCTTGAATGTTATATTCGTAAATCTTCGCGATGCTTCTAGCCTCCAACAATGATTGGGATCTTTGGAAACGAACCTGCCTTGCACAGTCACTACGAAGCCCTTCAATATATGCTTGAATGGTGTGAACCTCTCATAATCGTAATTTGTAGTAGAGAGTGTCAAACTTGTCATTGTAGTCGTCTAGTGAGCTTGTTTGGTAAAGGTGCTTGAAATAGCCCATCAGTCATTCATACGGAGAGCCAAAATGAACCTGAATTGCATGCTTGTATTCCATCCAAGAAATCACTCAACTCTACTCTTCTTCCATAAAGGCTTGATGCCAAACATAGCCTTTTTAAGCAAGATTGACACTGGTGAGTTAGACCTTCTAGTTTTCCGATATCCCAACGAGTTCAAAGTATCACTCGCAATTGTAAATCCATCCCATAATGTCAGTACGTTGGAATCTAGGGAATTTCATTTTGGTTAATTGTGTTGGAGGAGTATAGCCCCCTTCCCCTGTCTTGGGTCGATGGTACCCCATGTGAGCATTGTTACGAGGACGGTGTTTTCTTGCGTTTCAGCCCCCTGTAGGTGTGAGTCTTGATTGGTCTCTTAGGACGCAAGCGATTGGGGAGAGCCTGGACAGCTGCTGGCAACCTGGAAAGATGTTGCAGTGTCTCTTTGATAGGCTAGAAACAAGCTTAGGCAGGATTGGAAATGGTGGTGACTGAATTCTGGGACTGTGTTACAACCATTCAAGAACAATGAAAAACAGAGAAGAGGCCGATGAATACAATGCTCTGATACCACTCATAGCCGATAGGTAAGTGCAGAAGAATTTAGGGAAAGAAGAGGAAGAAAGAGGGAGAGAAGAGACAGAGAGACGAGAGGCAGAAGAAAGAACAGAGAAAGACTTCAGTATGTCTTATTCATCAAATGATTAACAACAACCATACAATAGCCTAGGATCAGACCTTATGCAACACTAATGGCTAGTAACTAACTCTTCTCTAAGTGTGGCCTCATGGACTTAATCGTTTGCCGTATCTTATCCCTAATTACTTTCTTACTAACATCTAAGTTTACATATCAAGAGCCATAAAAAATTAAAATCTTCTCAAGGACTGTAGAATTAAGTTATTATTTATGCTTGTTAAAGTTACTATTTTATACTTTGATGCTCAATGACCATGGAAATCTTCTTGTCAAAAGTTACACTTTGTTGTTCTATATGTTATAAGAATGTGACTAATTTGCTGCTACCTTTGCATGAAAACACACCTGTAACACGTGGAAGATCAGAAATTTTAGGAAACGTGAGTCATAACTTTAATAAGCAACAATAGTAACTTATTTCATTGATCCTTGAGGAGAATTGATTTTTTAAGTCTAACTGTCATTACAAGTTTAGGATTTTTAAATGTCATATGCCATGTTTCATATCCTCTTCTGATAGTGAATAGCTATTTTATACAGCTGTGCGGAACCTTTAATTTTATATTGATGGTAGTTAAAGTCATGAAAATTAAAATTTCTCTCAAAGTCCGTGGAGATAAGGTACCCTTAGTAGTTTTTTAAATTACCATTCATGTTCCTAAATTTATACCTTGATCTTCAAGATGTTATCATGGTATTTTTATCCAAAAGTTGTAATCTATTCAATACATCCATCTCCTATTGTTAAAATCACATTGTGACTTTTTTTTGGTGAAATCACATTGTGACCTTAGGGAGTATAAGTGGTTTCTTATTTTTGTGGGTCCTTGAGAGATCCTTGTTATGTTAAGAAAATTAAGTTGTAATTTAAGGGAGCATGGGTGATAACTTTAAGAAGAACTAGTAATAATACTTTCTTCCGATCTTTAATATAAGACATACTTATTAGATTAAGGACGTTAGTTGAGTTAGTTAATATAACATATATTTTTAAAATGTCCTAGATTATAATTTATAAATTTCCCCCTTTCTTTAAATTAAACTACTCATTTTGGGAGTTGAAGATTTGAAATCTAAATTAATTACTATCTGTGTGGGTGGGACTGCTTCTCTGCAGACAGTTTTTCGCCTCCCCAAAACACACTATGATTTGCGATGAAAGAAGAAGAAACTTTGTGAACAGGTTTCAATCATTTGGATGTAATACTTGCTGTTGCTGACACTTTCACCGTTCTATCTTCTATCGTACCCAACAGGTGCAGGTCTGTCTTTTGTTGCTGGGGGTGTGTTTGGATGGACGTTTGGCCATGAAATTGCAAATCACGCGCTTCAACTTTACAGATTGGATACCGCCTCCGCACAAGTTAAGTTCATGGAATGGTGGGAAAAGAAATCTCAAGGACGATCTTTTTAAGTCCTCTCCTATTGTGCGCGTTTACAACTTTCTCCAGTATTTGCTTGTTTGACGGTTCAGTGAATAAATAGTACCTTGTCTTGAATCTTGATGTTTGATGTTCTACTGGTTAATTCCAGGCATTATAGCCCTGTGAATGCGGAATTTTCTGGGTTATTCACTGCATTTTTTTTTCCTTCACTTTATAAATCTTGCTTTCGTTTAATTGTTTGTGTGTGTTTTATTTTTCGGCTTGCTTGCTTGCTTTTTAAGTTTTTAACTGGTTTCTTAACTGGGCTACAGATTACAAGGGCAATGTGAAATTGCTCTATTGCATAGACGCCATATGGGTCCTCTGTGATCCATGTTGGGGAAACACATTTAGTTGTTTTTTCAAAAAAATCACTACAAAAAAATCTCGGATTACGCACAGAATTACCGACGGATTTCTGTCAGTATTTACCTACGGAATTCCATCGGTAGCCATGGGTTTTTTTTGCAACGGACGAAAATCGGTAATTAAAATTACCGACGAAAATCCGTGGGTAATTTCTGGCAAAATTTTTCCCGTCAGTAATTTTGTAGGTAATCCGAAGTTTTTTGGTAGTGAATAATGATCTTTTTAAGAAAAAAATGAGTTGTCTACATTTGATTATGTAAATCAAACTTACAGAGAGCTGTATTAGGTACGGGCTATAAATGATGTGACGCATTTTGAGTGGGTGCTCCATAGTCCAGACATCTTATTCCGAGTTAGCGTACTTTTATTTGTATGTATATATATATATATATTAGAAAGATGAATCCTATATTTGAATATGTATGAGCACTTATTATCAAAATCCATATGTTTTCGAGTTGTATAAATAATTGTGACGTACTTTTAATACGACTTCATCATTATTTTATAGGGTTTTTATAAACCCTAATGGTCCGTATTAAAATATAACACCCCCAATTTTTAACAGTTATAATAACAAAAATTTAAATGCTTTTCATAAATGAATTAATAAAATTCGAAATAAATAACCTTGAAAGTGTTACCGCCGTATTTGTACAAATGCAAGGCTACTTATTACAATAAAATTAAAAAAAAAACTTAAACAAAATGTGTTTTATTCAAAATTAAAATAAAATGAACTGACTAGAATATTGGTGGTCTTCCTTACTTCTCATGGCTAGCCCCAACCCTTGGCACCTGTTTCACTGAAATTCTGCTCCCTCGAAGAATCATCGCAGTCCATGAACACAAACATCAGCAATTACTGGTAATCCTAATAAAACACAATTGAAATGGCACTGCTATATTAATCAAAACAAATATATACATGTATACACACACACATAAATCATAAGGTGATTACATCAAACATTATTCGTTATCATTTAAATTTATTTAGACCCGGGAAACCCTGCCAGTCTATTTAGTGGGAAGAGAACCATGGTAAACCCGGGAAACCCTGCCAATTTACCCTGTAACCTGGGAAACCCTGCCAGTCACAATCATCAATTGGCTATAAACATATCTTCCTAGTGTGCACACCTCTTCCCAAAGTTGCTACTAGTATCCCAGGAAACCCTGCCAGACACCACTTTGGGAAGAACGGATACTATCTTTTCATATCGGTGGCATAAAGCCCAAAAGTTGTGTTCATCACCTGGGAGGTACCATCCCAAAGCTATCCTCTCACTATTAAGTTATTTCAATCACACAAAATCATGAAATTCAATCTTGTCACAATTATTAATTTCTTCATTGAATATATCTTAAGGACATCATGACTTTCCAAATTATTCAAGAGTATAGTAATTCAAATGTTCGATACAAGAGCCAAGACATATTATAACTCAAATATCTTAGTAAAGTCTAATTATTTGAAATACACACATAATAAAATCCCTACATTATTTCTACGCACTAAAGTGCCCAAATTGAATTTATTAATATTTTATACTTATTTAATTATCTTTCATACACTTTTCTATTATTTAATTAAATATAGGATACATATAATTTGTTCATATCCTATTTTATTGTAAGGAGTTATTATATGAAGAAAGAATAAATAAAAGTAATATCAAATAATATAGTATAGGCAAACACAGCTAGCATAAACATTAAAATTAATGTATTGATAAATAATGAATAATATATAACCATTACATTGTGATAGCACGATTCTTTTAACATAGTTAGGATAAAAAGGATAAATATATAAAATATAAAATAAACAGATATATATTCTATATAATAAATAGAATATATAATAAGATTTTCTAATATAAAAAAAATATGTATAATATGAAATATTAATATAATTAATATAAATAGAAATAGATTATATTATATTATATAATCTAATTAATAGTAGGGTAAATGATCTGTCCAGTGACTGGACCTAAGTGTTTTTCCTGTAAACCCAAACTATATCGTTTGGTTTAGTGAGGGTGAGTCAAATATTTTTTTTTTTAAGTGCGTCACGCGCTTTGAGCAAATTGGAGCCCCGACAATCAAAGCAATACCAATCGCACCTCTAAGCCCTAAATCTTCAATTTAGGTGAAATCATCTCCAGCAATCTCGCATCTCCAAGCCCTAAATCTTCAGTCTATGTGAAATCATCTCCAGGAATCCAAGGTACAGTTTACGTGATTCATCGACGATGAGAATCTCATAATCGGATGGGAGATTTTCTGATTCACGCTGGAAGTAATTCTCTCCGATCCGCAATTTTCGATTGATTCTAGCGACTAATGCTCGATCGCAATTTCTGAAAATTGGAAAAGCACGCGACACTCTGTTTGTTTGTTTTAAAAAAAAATCTTTGGCGTGCCCGATTAGTTTGAGTTCACAGGAAAGACTCTTAGATCCAGTCACTGGACAAATCATTTACCCTTAATAATAATATAATTAATATATTCCTATTATAATTTACTACAATACGATATATTTAATATTTTAATTACATTTTATATTTCTATTTATTCTAGCTAAAATCTATGATCATAGCTAATATCTAGGATCACTAAAAATTAGCTAACCACATGCTTATAATAATATAAAAATATCAGCACACAATAAACGTTTAAAAAAACTAAATAACTTAATCCCTCTTATTGTGGAGATCAGCAACGTGCGGAAATATGCAACGTTAATCACGTAGAGAAAAAAAACTGGGATTATGAACTTCAACATATTTAAAGAGTACATGTATTTAATATATATTTATATGTTTATATTTATATTTATATTTATTTTAATGAAAGACACATGTATTTCAAACACCAAAATAATAATAATAATAATAATAAACGACACCCCAGAGCACAAACAAAACGCACAGATACATATGAAAGTCCAATTTGGGTTTTAATCACCAAAAAAGGCATACAAGTTTTATGGAAATATAGATGATTTATGCACGAAGGCCTAGGCATCTGAAGCAAAGGAAAATATACATGTATATTTAATTTATGCGAAAGGATATATATATATATATATATATATATATATATATATATAAAATCTAATTCAACACGAAACAAGAAGAAGGTATGCACCAAGAAATTGATCAATTGTTTGCAACAATTACTCATAGATACCGAAAAATGAAAGGCATATAAATGTACAACGCAGCAATGCCTTTAAGGGTTATCATAAAAATCAAATTGTTTAAAGGATTAGGATTATATATAATATATTTTATATATAACAACCCTATCAAAATTTATATAAAACTAACCTAAGACTCATGGGGATAAGGATTACCTGGTCTCCGTATTGCTAACCTCCTAGGAGAACAATTGACGAGAGTACAGAACGAGGATTTAAGAAGAAGAAGTAGCGGAAGAGAACAGTATTGAGCGTTCGCTAGATTTAGACGGCTAGACCTAAGTTTATAATTAAAATTTAGGGTTTAGCTATGGGTTGGGCTCTTTAACTATTTCCATTTAATAAATTATAAAACAATATAATTAAGTTTCTAAACTTTTATTATTATTATTATTATTTTTATAATTATTGCCAATTAATAAACTGTGAAATAATACAAATATTATTAAATTCTAAATATTTATTTACTATTTTATTATTATTATTATTATTAAAAATTCAGGATAGTACAACTTTTGACGCTTATTATATTGCTAGAATACAAGACTGCCAACAAATCTTAGTACTTGTTCTTGCCCATAGAAAAAGAAAACATTCACTCCAAAAAAAAAAATAACAAAGAAAAAGGAAACAAATCGTAATATATTTGAGTTCTATGCTGATCCATAATTTTTTTATTTATACATTTTAGATGGGTTAAAGTGTAGATTTGACAAATAAAGTGTTATGTTAGGAATACCGGATACAAAAATGTTTTAAAGGGAGCTTAAATACCAATCAACAATTAAAAAATTTCCTGATTCATACCTCCTATTTCATTGGCATGTTTTTTTTATCGATCCCTTTTAACGTTTAGAATAGTCCAACGCCAGTTGTTCATTCCTTAAATTACTCAATTTTGGACAAAAACTGATCTAAATCGAACAATAACAAAAAAATAAATACAAATTTTGACGTGTGATGTAGATGTTTTGATATTAAAACGTTAGGTATATAAAAACCAAAATGCAGTTAAAATGAATTTCAATGTCTCTACTTAAAAAATAAGAAACATACAAACAATATAAACTAACAATAAAATAATATAATGGACAACATATAAGTAAAAGATTATCAAAATCCGCATCCCTCGTTCTCACATTCTATGAGTCGCAAAGTCATTATCAACGTAATAAAGAGACAGAAACTAAAATAAACATTTTCTTTTTAACAAAAGAAAATGTTTATATTTTTCGTTTTATTTCTGTTCTACGTGCTCACTTGCGGATGTATCCACCTATACATTGGATTGAGACTTTGAAAAATGCCTTACTGTTCGGCGTTAAAAACTTGGAACTAAAGATAAAGACAAGAAAATATGTTGGTGAAGAAGCGCGGACAAGAAAACATTCGAGTCAGAAAAAATATTTGTGGACTTGGAAGAAATTAGTTACGACGAATTAAGATTTGAATTCCTATTAGAAAATGTACTTATATTTGGTGCTCATAATGTCTTGAATAGAATTACTTTTAATTAGTGACAGAACCAGAAAAAAAAAATTTAGTATAGCCTAAAAAATAAACATATTAAACTATTTACTAAATAAATCATATAATATTCAAAACGGTTAAGTAGCAAATCTGTCATAAAAGTACACACCCAGCAATAATTTTACCCTAGAAGTTTTTTTTTTGGCTCAATGTAGCTCCGGAAATCTTAAAACGTAGTAATGTTGCCCTTTCCTGTTAAAAAGTTAACGGTCAATGTCACTTTTTGAACAGTCAACATTAGTTTTTTAACAGACAATGACAAGATTGCTACGTTTTTAGACTTCCAAAGCTACATTGAGTCAAAAAAAACTTTCAGTAAAAATTGCTCATAGGCATGTACTTCTGAGGCAGATTAGCTACTTAACTCTATTAAAAATACAAATAAATAATAACCTACAATTATAAATCAAAACAACATATAAGATTACTAACATTTTCCGTAGGTATCTAAAACAAAAAATTTACTTTTCTTTCACAGTCCAATGAGTAATGAACCAAACGTTATTCCTATAAAGAAGATAAGATATTAGCTGGGGCTAAATTATTGGCCAAAATAAAACGAATACTAACAAATTTTAGAAGATCAGCTGGGACCAAGGCTCGAACTAGCTAGGTCCCAATTCCACCACTGCTTCTAATATGAGAATATCTATACTTAGAAAAATGTCAATATACCTTAATTATTATTTACTAATCATCAATATAATATACACACACACAGTTATTCTTCACTATTTTTTTTTGGGGAGAATTCGTACCATTTAATTTTGTTTAATTGTCAAGATGCCTCACCAACCAGGCAAGGATCGGACCCAGAAAATTTTAAAATGTAAGGATAACATATTATCTGCATAAATAACTTATACCACTTTGCCAACGAAGCTCTTGGTATCTTGCATATGTGATGTTTCCTGATATCGTTTCTATCACTTGGATGATAAACGGGAAGTCATGGTCTTCATTCTTCAACCAATATCATCATCATTTGGAGAAGGGGAGGAAAAAAAAAACCAATATCATCATCATTCGATCGTAAGAAACCTTTTCAATTTCATTTCCGTTTTTTTAATAGATGGAAGTAATGTTTTATTTCTACGTTTAATAGGCCTTTGAGGAGAATATGATTGATTTTTCTTGAGATATATATATATATATATATATATATATATATATATTCCCCCTGGTGATTGAAGCTTGGGACTAGATCTAATTTGATGACAGTTAATTTTCCAACTACGTGATAAAAATATCATTATCAACATATACACAAATTTATTTCAGGTAAAGAAATAATGGGATTTGTAAGTTAAAATAAAATTAAACAAGCAGGAAATGACAAGAATAAGGAACGTCATATTTATAAGGAAAAACGACTAAAAAAACCATTCTGATTTTTTTTTTTTTGGGGTTAAAACTCCCAAAATGTTCAATAAATTAGTACACATGACTTTTTAGAGTATCTCATTAGAGCCAATAAAGAGTGGTACAGTTGTCTAAGTCGTTGGCATTTATTAAAAAAGGAAAAAATTATCTCATTAGACTTTTTGAAAATTCTTTAAATTCAAATGGTACTTATTTATAGTTTTTCATGTATATAATTTGTAAATTAAAAAGCACTACCAAGGTTATTAAACTTAGACTGGATATTGAACTTGTTTGGGTAATAGGTCAAAGGTCAGTGAATTAGATCGAAGTCAAATTAGAACTAATTCGGAGTTAAATTGGTGAAGAAATGAATTTAAACAATAATATTTTTTTTGAAATGGTTTTGGATTTGAATAATTTTTTAGCATCAAATGATGATATTTTTAAATAATTTGTTTTGTATTGGAAAGTAAGATGTAGCATTAAATTTTAATGGCTTAGTACTAAGATTGGTATTGGGATTGAGTGTCGAATTTGGAGCTGGGGTGGGGCTTTAAAAGTATCTCTGTTATGAAGTACTTCCTCCGGTCCTAATTACTCCCTCCGGTCCTAATTATAAGGCATAGTTGACTTTGTTTGGAGAGATTAAGGAAGCTAAATAAGTTACTTAATCACTTTATATGTTGTATATCTTTAGATTATATATTAGTTTATTAGTCAAACTAATTACTTTGAAGAAAAAAATAAAAATAAAAATACTCTAAAATAATTTAATTAGCTTCCTTAATTTTTCCAAAAAAGTCAACTATACCTTATAATTAGGACCGGAGGGAGTATAAGAGTTAGTTGACTTTTTTGAAGAGATTAAGGAAGCTAATTAAATTACTGTAAAGTATTTTTATTTTTATTTTTCTCTTCAAACTTATTAGTTTGACTAATAAACGAATATATAATCTAAGAATATTTAACATATGAAATGATTAAGTAACTTATTTAGCTTCCTTAATCTCTCCAAAGAAAGTCAACTAGTTCTTATAATTAGGACCGGAGGTAGTAATATTTAGATAGGTTGTTGGTATTGACTTTATCCTGTAATCATTCATAAATTATGAAAATACGATAACACCCCTAATGATAAATAAAAATTAATTAAAACCTGACTCCTCTTCCTCTGTCTCGCAGTTTGCTCTGGTTCGCAAGTCCTCCCTTTCTTCATCAACCAACCTCAACTCCTTCTCAATTGATGACGGGAAGGAGTTCCCCTCTTTGGCTATTTTTCTCTTCCTTTCTTATCAGTCTATTTGAACTGTTGATTGCAAAGATAAGAGAAAAATTAAAGTAGTATTATATTTATTGGATTTAGAGATTAAGAAAAAGAATGAAAAAATAACAATGAGAGAAACCCAACACTTAATAATAAAGCATGTGCACCTATCTTAAATTTGCAATCCCAAAATTGAAAAACTACGAGGGGAGGGTGGCTTTGCACCATCCCACTTTTGTGGTACTTTTCTTAAATTATTTTTAATCCTTCATATTAAACAATACAAGTTGGCTCTGTACCTAACTCAATCACAATCTCTACTCACCAGTACTTTGCAATAAACTGAAGTCTTAATTTATAATTTTTAGAAATATGTTAAATTATATATGAATTTTTTGAAATTAAGAAATTCTAAATAAATATTCAACCAGTTAACTGTGAAATTGAAGCGGTCGGTTTGCGGATCACGTGGTTGAATCGGTGGGTGAGTTATCCGGCGTAGACGAGTAGGACCACTAACCTACCAGACCAGTCAAGTAGCCATCACCAGGAAGGAAAGCAGTTGAGGTGAAGCGTCGGTTAGCGGTCTAGTGGGAAATGTCTAAATGATAGTAACACATGTAATATTAAAATGATAAATTTGATAAATTTAAGAAAAAACAGGGGAAGAATTCTTTGTACTAAATTTTCGTAGCGAAAAATCTGATAAATTTTAATGTACGCATAACGTTGGTACTTTACAAATTTGGTAGGCATGTAGTATTAATATTTTGGTTTAGGTCCTTCCCAGTTATCAACTTTCAAATGAGGATTTTTTAACCAATTAATTATTCCCTCCTCTGATTTTATTTGATTTTTAATAAGGTTTTTATAGTTTCTTTGTCCTTGTGTACTTTTAATATTAAATCTAAATTATAGTTGATTAGTATAAAAGTCACACAATTAATTATTAATATTGTTTTTCCTTTATTTTTGTCAACTGCTAATATAGTTTTTCTTAGTAATTGACGAATAATAACTACAGACAGGAATATCGATAATTAAGAAAACTATAATAATCTAATAAAAAATTAATAAAAATGAGATGAAATGATTTTTCTTATTAAAAGAAAAAGTGATAGGGAAAATTCCATTTAAATACCAAATGAATTTGTGAAAATCCCAGAAGTCCGTCGAATTTGCAAAAAGACTCAGAAGTGACAAAAACTTTTAAGAGATTTGCAAATTCGAGCCAAATTACCCTTTTGCCCTTAGGGTTAAATAATTTTTTAAAAAAAAGAAATTCCCCTTGGTGGGTCCCACCGCCGGCAGCCACCGCCGCCGGCCACCATGGGAGAGTTTTTTTTTTTTTTTTTTGCGGGTGGGGCATTTTGTCAAAAATCAAAACAATTTTTTGCAAATGTGGGGGGTGGGATTCGAACCCCCCACTCAAAACCAAATTGGGCTACTTGGTTATCTTATTATATATATACACTAATAAATATATATATTCTTCTTAATATTTTTTCAATGGTATTTACAAGTCCAAATGCGCGATTTACAAGTCCGAAAGGACGAATTACAAGTCCAAAAGCACAAATTACCAGTGCTTTCTTCAGGATTCCTTTGATGCATGTTTTGTAAAACAAAAAAAGTAATGCATTATTACAAGTCCAAAAGCGTGATTTACAAGTCCAAAAGTGCGAATTACAAGTCCACCCAACTTGGTTTTGAGTGGGGGGTGGGGGGTTCGAACCCCACCCCCCACATTTGCAAAAAATTGTTTTGATTTTTGACAAAATGCCCCACTCACCCAAAAAAAAAAAACCCTCCGACGGTGGCCGGCAGCCGGCGATGGGGCCCACCAGGGGGTATTTCTTTTTTTCTTTTTAATTATTTAACCCTAAGGGCAAAAGGGTAATTTGGCTCGAATTTGCAAATCCCTTAAAAGTCCTTGTCACCTTTGAGTCTTTTTACAAATTTGACGGACTTCTGGGGGTTTCACAAATTCATTTGGTATTTAAATGGAATTTTGCCAAAGTGATAACACATGTAATATTTTTGAAAAAAGTTATGGGCACGTGTCCGATGGAGAGGTGGCTCTTGTCCAATTGTCGCATCTAGTAAAATAATTTTTTTTTAAAAAAAAGACATTGTTCTGTCGCCTAGTTACTCTGATCTTTTTTTTTTTTGGGTATATATCAGGGCTTACACCCAATCAAACAAGCCTACAACAGTATATCTCGTGGATAAGCAATACCCACTCTATCCCTGTACAAACAATTAACTATACAACCAGGAGGTTTCTCAAAAACTACTTTAATCTCCTTTTGTCCATAGCTATAATTCAAAACATCAGCGCATGTGTTACCTTCCCTGTATACATGTGAAAACCTGACCTTTCTAAACAAATTCAAAGCTAGGCGTATCTCAGTAAGCAAGCTGACCTCAGTAACTTCTCCAGCTTGCAGCTTATTCATTAGATCCACAGCCGCCGTGAAGTCACTCTCCACTAATATATTCTGAACATTCATACAGCTAGCTAATTCCAATCCCGATAGCACTGCCCATAATTCTGCTTGGATTGCTGAGCATCTGCCAAGCTTCCTTGTGAACCCTCTGATCCATCTTCCATCCTCATCCCGAATGAGCCCACCACAGCCAGCAAGTCCATCCTCACCTTTTGAAGCACCATCTGTATTCAGCTTCAACCAGTCTGCACATGGTGCCAACCATCTGATCTGCTGCTCAACCTTGATCCCACTGATCCTACCAAATTCTACTTTAGCAGCTCTGATATCCCACACATACCACTTCACCACTTCCCCTGGCCTTTCTGGTAAATTAAAGCCCTCCTCGAACAAACCTCTATTCCGCCATTGCCAGATTAACCAGCAAGCCACCCCAAACGTTAGGTTCCAACCATCTACTTCTATCTCTAGGTTCCATATAATCCAATCATCCCCTTCCAGCATCCTGAAATCCTCCTCAATTTTATCTCCATGCAACTCCTTCCACATGTTTGCTGTTACCCAGCAATCACGTAGCAGATGCATGGAAGTCTCCACTTGTGACTCGCACCTAGCACAATACGGATCTGCTCCCAACAAGCAGTGTCTCCTATCCCCTGTTAAGAGTTTCCCCTTCAAAGCAATCCATAGGAAAACTTGGACTCTCCTCGGACCCTTCCACTTCCACACTTTACTCCATTTTACACTACCCCTTCTCTGTTCTCCTCCCAGCTGGCGATACATATCAGCTGTGCAATATTTATTATCTATATTTGCACCCCACCTGATAGAATCCCTTCCTTTGTGAATATTAGGAGCAGGGACTGCCATAACATACTCCTTTCCTACTGTACCCACCAGCTCACCTATGTGATCCAGATCCCATTGACCATATTCATTTGTCATATCAGCAACCCTCACATTGTGCTCCTCTTTAGTTAGCAGTTGCGGGTTCACTTCAATTAATTTTCTTCCCTTAGCTGTCCACCTATCAGTCCAGAAATGTACATCTACTCCATTCCCTACACTCCAACAAATATTATCTAACACATTTGGCCATAACCTAACTAGACTTTTCCACATCTCTAAGTCTGATTTCTTACTTACCACTTCCTTTGTTAGTACCTTATTTCTGCTGTATTTACCACAAAGGACTTGAGAACAAAGGCTAGAGGGCTTAGCTATAACATTCCATGCAGTCCTAGCTAACAATGCCTCATTCATAACATCAAGTCTCTTGAGACCAAATCCATCAAATTTCTATTCTGTGCACAGGTCTTCCCAGCTCACCGCATGCATCTTCCTCACCCCTCTCCATCCCTCCATATAAAGTTTCTCTAGATTTTCTCCATCTGATGTCTAACACCAGCAGGTAAGCAGGAGTGCTGCATATGATATACTGCCATCTGATTCGTTACGGACTGGACTAGAGTGAGTCTCCCGGCTAGAGATAATGTTTGCTGTTTCCAGCTGCTCAATTTAGCCTGCATTTTATCAAGTACATGTTGGAACCTCCTTTTGTTGTCACAACCATCTGTCATATAGGCCCCTAGATATTTACCCAGGTCTTCCATTCGTCTGAATCCAGAAAAAGCGCAAATCTCATTTTGCATCCACCTACTAACATTGCTTGAAAAGTATAAACTAGACTTTTGAACATTCACTTTCTGTCCAGATTGCTTTCCAAACTCCTCCAACACACTCATAACAGTATTGATCTAATCCAAATCAGCCTCACAAACCAATAGTAGGTCATCCGCGAACATAAGATACGAGACCCCTACACCATTTCTCCCTAGTTTCAGCGGTTTCCATAACTTACTACTTACATTATCCATAATAAGATGTGTAAGCTTCTCCATACCTAGGACAAAAAGGTAAGGAGAAAGGGGGTCTCCTTGCCTAAGTCCTCTTGAAGTAACAAAACTCCCATGCATCCCCCCATTCCACAACAGAGCCATTGAGGAGGTATCCATACAGCTTGCAATAACATTCCTCATCTTCACATCTACTCCAATCTCCTCCAACACTCCCCCAATGAAACTCTACTCCATCCGATCATAGGCCTTTTCAAGGTCCACTTTAAGAATCCTATAGCCTTTCTTACCTTGCATTCTCTTCATTGAGTGCACCAACTCCTTAGCCACTATAATGTTATCATGTATGCTTCGTCTGGGGATGAAACTCGTCTGAAAGGGTGACACCAACTTGTCCATAAGGGGCTTTAGCCGATTAACTATCACCTTTGAAAGGCCTTTGTACAACACGTTGCATAAAGAAATAGAGCGGAATTGACTCACCAACTCAGGTTGCTCCACCTTTGGGATTAAGACCACAAGTGTTTCATTTATTTCCTTGATTCGCTTCGGATCACTCCAAAAGTTTTTAAGTAATCTACAGACCGAATCCCTTATCATTTTCCAATTTTGCTGAAAAAATATTGCCGGATATCCATCAATCCTCGGTGCCTTGTAACTTCCCATCTGAAAAAAAGCACGTCTCACTTCTTCGTTGTCCACTTCTTTACCCAGTAATCTCAGCTTTTTTGCACACACCATTCCCCATCCATGATCAGTTTTACAGCCACCAACACTTCTTTTTTCACTTCGGAACATATTCTCATAATAGGCTTTAAACAGTAGCCCTATTTCATCATCATTTTCCACCCACTGGCCAGCTTCATTTTTCAACATCTTTATCTTGTTCCGTCTTCTTCTCACTAGTGTTTTTGTATGGTAGTATCTCGTGTTTCGATCCCCCTCCTCCAACCATCTTCCTCTTGACTTCTGGAACCATAAAACCTCTTCTTGCCTCAAGGTTTCCATGAGTTCCACCTCTAACTCCTTTTCCAGATTTATAAGGAACAGATTGCTTCCTCTCCCCATTTTCTCCTGTATACAATTAAGTCTGTTCAAAATTCTCCTTTTCCGGGCCTTGATTCTTCCAAACACCTCCTTATTCCATTTTATTAAAGTATGCTGTAAAGAGAACAAATTATTATGCGCCTCCATTGTCACAGACCAGCTATTTCTCATCATATCAGCAAAATTGTCATGCATTAACCACGCAGCTTGAAACCTGAATGGCCTCTTTTGAAATTCCTTCCTTTCCTCCTCTAATCTCACTACTATAGGGTGATGGTAAGACCCTAATCTTGGTACTACCCTCACCTCTGCTGAACCAAATGTTTCCTGCCAAAGAGTATTACACAAGCAACGATCCAGCCTCTTAAACACTCTTTCCAACCCCTCCCATTTCGGCCCCTTCCATTTGAAAAATTGGCCACTTGCTTCTAAATCAAGGAGGTTGCAGCTCTGAATCCAGTTGTTAAAAAACCTACACCTCGTCTCGTTAATTCTTCCACCCCTTTTTTGCTCCAACGGAGACTTAATTTCATTAAAATCCCCGGCGATAAGCCAAGGTCCACAAATTTTCTCAGAAATTCTTTGCAGGTCCTCTGTAACACCCCCAATTTCTAACAGTTATAATAACAAAAATTTAAATGATTTTCATAAATAAATTAATGAAATTCGAAGTAAACAACCTTGGGGAGTGTTACCGCCGCACTTGTACTGGGACAAGTGCAAGACTACTTATTACAAATAAGGTAAATTCAACTTAAATAAAATATGGTCTACTCCAACCAAAACTAGCTAGCATTCTCATTGTTCTTCCTCACTTCTCACGGCTAGCTCCAACCCTTGGCACCTGTTTCACTGAA
The DNA here is from genome assembly GCA_034222035.1 of Acacia crassicarpa. Taxonomy (NCBI): domain Eukaryota; kingdom Viridiplantae; phylum Streptophyta; class Magnoliopsida; order Fabales; family Fabaceae; genus Acacia; species Acacia crassicarpa. The sequence continues at coordinate 61,902,201 of JAWXYG010000002.1, read as the reverse complement.
ATTCTGCTCCCCCGAAGGATCGTCGCAGTCCATGAACACAAACATCAGCAAAAGCTAGTAATCCTAATAAACAAAGATAATATAAAAATAATAATAATAATAATAAATAAAATATTTACATGATGAAATATATATATATTACACATATATATAATCTAAAATATCAGTTTCAATATCAAATATCATTCATTAATTTTCTTATTAATTTCATTTGGACCCGGAAACCTGCCAGTCCATTTAATTTAGTGGGAAGAGAACCATGGTAGACCTGGAAACCTGCCAGGCTACCCTGTGACCCGGAAACCTGCCAGTTACAATCATCAATTGGCCATAAACATATCTTCCTAGTATGCACACCTCTTCCCAAAGTTGCTACTAATGTCCCGGAAACCTGCCAGACACCACTTTGGAAAGAACAGATACTATCATTTTCACATCAAATAAATATCGAGGGCATAAAGCCCATAAGTTGTGTTCATCACTATGGGAGGTACCATCCCAAAGCTATCCTCCCATTGTTAAATTGTTTTGAAACACACACATAATAAACTCCTAAATTATATCTATTATTTACTTATCTTATATATATATATATATTATTTTAATTAAATATAAATATAAGGATATTTTAACCTAAAATCTGTTCATGACTTATTTTATTACGTAGGAGGTATTATATAAAGAAAAAGAAAATCAATTAATAAATAAGTAAATGAATAAAAGGGACATAAGCATTTATATTAAAATTCAAAGAGAATATGACGCACAGGATCATGTATTCAACTGACGCATGAAAGCCGAGGTGAAAAATTGGTTTTCAATCACAAAGAAAAAGAGACGCATAGGGACAAATTTGGATTCAATCATATATCTATGCAATTAAAGCACACAAGCCGAGATGAAGAAATAAAACATTTGTCAAATGTATTCAATTCATCCTTCAAGAATTCGACAATTGATTGCAAAAAAAGTTATTCACATAATCCAAAACTGTATTACAATACAACGCCTTTAATATTGTTCCTATCAATTATCCATTTTACTCATGGGTTTCTATAAGGTTGTCATGAGAAGTTCTCATGATCATCATTTAAATCCTTGATTTTTCATTATCCATTTTGCTCATGGGTTCCTATAAGGTTGTCATGAGAAGTTCTCATGACCATCATTTAAATCCTTAATTTTTCATTACCCATTTTACTCATGGGTTCCTATAAGGTTGTCATGAGAAGTTCTCATGACCATCATTTAAATCCTTAATTTTTCATTATCCATTTTACTCATGGGTTCCCATAAGATCCATTTTACTCATGGGTTCCCATAAGGTTGTCATGAGAAGTTCTCATGACCATCATTTAAATCCTATGAACTTATACTCATCATCCCTTTTTGGCTTTACTTCCTATAAGGTTATCATGAGAACTTTTAACTCTTATGGTACTTATGATAATAAGTATCATTTGGTCTACGTACCGGAACTGATAACATTCAAGATTATGCAGGATTATACACAAAAGATCCTTTTTTGGCTATTTACATAAAACTACTCATGGGATTGAAATTACCTATCAAGATTTACATAAAACTACTCATGGAGATTAGAATTACCTTCTAGGGATTAGGATTACTTATCAAGATATAAAATTAACCTAAGACTCATAGGATTAGGATTACTTATCAAGATTCATATAAAATTAACCTAAGATTCATGGAGATTACAACTACCTATCAAAGTTTTCATAAACCTAACCTAAGACTCATGAGGATTAGAATTACCTATCAAAGTTTTCATAAATCTAACCTAAGACTCATGAGGATTAGAATTACCTTCTAGGGATTAGGGTTACCTATCAAAATTTACATAAAACTACTCATGGGGATTAGAATTACCTGGTCTCTGTTTGCTAGCCTCCTAGAAAATAAATTGATGAGAGTCCGGAAGGAGGATTTGAGAAGAGAAGGTAGCGGAGAAGAAAACTATCGAGCGTTGCTAGGTTTAGCCTCTAAACCTAAGTTTATAATTAAAATTTAGGGTTTAGCTATGGGCTGGGCTTTATTTTATTATTTCCAATTATAAAACAATACAATTAAATATCTAAATTTCTATTATTACTATAATCATTTTGCAATTAATAAATTGTGAAATAATACACACATTATTAAATTCTAAATATTTATTTACTATCTTATTATTATTATTATTATTAAAAATCCGGGGTATTACATCCTCCCACAACCGTTGCCTTTTCAGCTCATTTGGGCTTGCATACACCGCTGTAAAAAGCATGTTTGTCCCTCCTAAGCTAACTTTACAATGAAGAAACTGATCCCCTTTCAAAATAACATTCACCATTAGGTCCTCCTTTTCCCATAGCAACTAGATTCCACCAGAAAACCCCTCAGCTTCCACTCTTCTTGAGTTTTTAAATCCCCAACTTCTAATAACTTTGCTTGCTTGAGGACCGCTAACTCTCGGCTCTAAAATAGTTACTATATCTATTTTATACTGCTTCCTCATCTCCCTAACAACAGCCGCAACACCCTTGCTGGCTGCTCCTCTAATGTTCCATACAAAAAGATTTAACATCATAACAACCAAATTATACAGTAACGTAGGACAGAACTTACATATCCTCTGCAAGCTTTGGTGTGGCATGACCTATCTCACAAATCATACCACAACCATCACGCAAGGCTCCAATAGCTCCACCAATCCCCTCTGATTCAAGCTCCATGTCCACGTTATGGCTTCCCCCTTCATCCCTTTCCCCCGGATGAAGGTTTTCCTTCTCATAGCAATCCACACCCTTACTACAAGGCACCATCAGATTGCTCTCAGGCACATATTCAGGGCTAGTTTGAAAATGCTGCACTTCCTTCAAAGGTATGCGCTCTTCTCTTATCTTGACTTGGGATGATGCCTTTTTTGCTTTACTTTCCATCACAGGCCTTTGGCCTTTATCCCCTGTATCAACAATCTTCAATTTACTTCCGCTATAAGCTCTTTTTCCATCACCCATAGTGCCCTGTTTACCCTGCTTTTTCCACTCTTTTGCTGAACCTTCTCTTTGTACCTTCACATGCCCCACGACCGACTCTCCTTGTGCTCCATCCACCTCAAAAGCTTTCTGCGCACCCATATTTCCAGCCTCACTCTCTAAAACTGCAAATCGTGACCCACTCTGGAACTTCTGAACTGGCACATTCAAATTCCTCTGACGTCTGGGTCTTTGTACAGTTTGCCATCGATCTTTACTCAAGACCGAAGCCTCCCCTTCCTTCCTTGCTTCTCCCTGCTCCTCTACCTCCATTCTCGCCTCGCTCTTCTTTCGTTGTATTTCCTCACATCCATCTCTCATATGGCCATATATACCACATTTTGTGCACAGCAAACCAAGACTCTCATATACTATACTCAGCATCTGTCCCTCCAACTCAAACTCTGGTACTAACGGTTTAGTCAGATCTAATTCTACGCACATCAGGGCAAATTTACCATGCGCACGCTGCGCTGTATGAATGTCCAATTTAATAGCCTTACCGATTACATTTCCTAAGTTCAACAAGAACTTCTTGTCAAAAAGGGGAGCTGGCAGATCCAGGAGTCGAACCCAAGCAACCACAGTCTCAATACGTTCATTTTTTGGGCTAAAGTCCGGCTGTCATCGGGCAACATTCAAATAGGCGTCATTGATGACCCAAGGGCCACCTGTCAAAGCTTCCATATAATCATCCGCATGTTGAAATTTTACCAGATAGAAATTGTAACACCCCCAATTTCTAACAGTTATAATAACAAAGAAATTTAAATAATTTTTATAAACTAATAAATTTCAAAATAACAATCCTGGGGAGTGTTACCGCCGCACTTGTACTGGGACAAGCGCAAGGCTACTTATTACATTAAAATAAATTAAAACTTAAATAAAGATGTCTGCATAAAATAAAAATATAAATAAAGAAAAGAAACTAGCTGTAATACCCCGGATTTTAATGATAATAATAATAATAGTAATAATAATATAAATAGGAATTATAATGATAGATTAAAATAATACAAAAATAAATAAATAAATAAATAATATTGTATTGTTCCGGTGATAACCATATTATTTTGTAAATAATATTATAAGATTAGATCCTAGATTCTAGGAGTTAGTTATATCAAAATATAATTTTAATCTTTTTGAATTCATTATCGGATTCAAAATATATCTAATAATTAAAAGGTCCAGCACATAGCCAAAGCCCTAAATTTAATTATAAATACCAGGTCTGGCCGCTTAAACCTAAAAGACACCCGATACTTTTCTCTGCGGCTAAACCCTCGTTCTTCTAGGAGATTAGCAAACACGGAGACCAGGTAATCCTAATCCCCATGAGTAGGTTAGATTTATGTAAGTTTTGTAATCCTAATCCCCATGAGTAGGTTAGATTTATGTAAGTTTTGTAATCCTAATCCCCATGAATAGGTTAGATTTATGTAAATTTTGTAATCCTAATTCTCATGAGTCTAGGTTAGTTTGTATGAATCCTGATAGGTAATATTAATCCCCAAGAATTCTAGATTAATTTTATATCTTAATAGCTAATTGTATACCCTAGGCTTTAGAAATCAATTACTGTTTTGATTCCCGTACGCATAGAAATTTATGTATATATAATTGTTTGCCTCGGGTTGCACGTCAATTCCATGTATATGCGTTTTTCTTCAATTGAATTGGATCAATTGCTGTATATGTGTTTTTCTTCAATTGAATTGGATCAATTGCTCCTCGGCTTGCGTGCGTCAAAATACTGTGCATGTTTTCCTTTTTTATGAATTGAATTGGTTACAATTGCTTCTTGGGCCTACGTGCGTCAATTACAAAATATAAGATACGAACATATTTTAGTTCAAAATATCCTTATATCTATATTTAGTTAAATTAATACAAAAATATATAAAAGATAAGTAAATAATAAAAAAAATAATTTAGGATTTATTACGTGTGTGTGTTTTAAAACATTTTAATAGTGGGAGGATAGCTTTGGGATGGTACCCCCAAAGTGACGAACACAACCCTTAGGCTTTATGCCTCGAAATATTATGTGATGAGAAAATTGAGAAATCCGTTCTTTCCAAAGTGGTGTCTGGCAGGTTTCCGGGACACTAGTAGCAACTTTGGGAAGAGGTGTGCACACTAGGAAGATATGATTATGATTATTATGTTTATGGCCAATTGATTGTGACTGGCAGGTTTCCGGGTCACAGGGTAGACTGGCAGGTTTCCGGGTCTACCATGGTTCTCTTCCCACTAAACTAAATGGACTGGTAGGTTTCCGGGTCCAAATTAAATTTAATAAAAACTAATGAATGACAAATGATATAAAACAAATATTTTAGATTACATATAAATATATAATTTTTTTATTTTTATAACATGAGAATATTCTATGGTTATTTTTGTATTATTTTTGTTTATTAGGATTACCAGCGTTTGCTGATGTGTGTTTTATGGGCTGCGACGATCCTTCGGGGGAGCAGATTTTCAGTGAAACAGGTCTCGAAGTTGGGGCTAGCAGTGAGAAGTGAGGAAGAACAATGAGAATGCTAGCTAGTTTATTTATTTTATTTTTGTTTTGAATAGAACACATTTTTGCTTAAGTTTGTTTTTTTTAAAATTATTGTAATAAGTAGCCTTGCACTTGTTCCAGTACAAGTGCGGCGGTAACACTCCCCAGGATTGTTATTGTGAAATTTATTAGTTTATTTATAAAAATTATTTAAATTTCTTTGTGATTAAAACCGTTAGAAATCGGGGGTGTTACACTAGCTAAGACTTTTCATTCTCGCTTCTCACTGCTAGCCCCAGCGGCCCCAGCTTAACCTGTTTCAATTAAAAATATGCTCCCCCGAAGGATCGTCGCAGCCCATAAAACACACATCAGCAAACGCTGGTAATCCTAATAAACGAAAATAATACAAAAATAACCATAAAATATTCTCATGTTATAAAAATAAAAAAAAAAGATTATATATTTATATGTAATCTAAAATATTTGTTTTATATCATCTGTGACTCATTAGTTTTTATTAAATTTTATTTGGACCCGGAAACCTGCCAGTCCATTTAATTTAGTGGGAAGAGAACCATGGTAGACCCGGAAACCTGCCAGTCTACCCTGTGACCCGGAAACCTGCCAGTCACAATCAATTGGCCATAAACATAATAATCATATCTTCCTAGTGTGCACACCTTTTCCAAAAGTTGCTACTAGTGTCCCGGAAACCTGCCAGACACCACTTTGGGAAGAACAGATTCTCAATTTTCTCATCACATAATATTTCGAGGCATAAAGCCTAAGGGTTGTGTTCATCACTTTGGGAGGTACCATCCCAAAGCTATCCTCCCACTGTTTAAGTTGCTTTAAAACACATACACAAAATAGACTCCAAATTTATTTCTATTATTTAATTGTATTTTATATATTTTAAATTAAATAATAATATAAAGAAATTTTGTATCCTATCTTACTGTGTCTGAGATATTACATCAATAAAAGAAAATTCAATAGTAAAAGAAGATAACATGGACAGATAGCATTTTTTTAATCAATTCCAAATAATAAAAAAACGCACAGGAATCTATTCACGCGAACCGAGGCAAAATGGGTTTTTTTTTTCAATCACCCGACGAACAGAACGCAAGGGGAAATATGTTTTGATTCAATATATAAAGAATAAAGATAACACGTACAGGGGTATGCCTAAGGAAAAAAAAATGCACGCAAGCCGAAAACTTTAATCAATACGTAAGGAAAGATAGAAAGAATGCACAGGTATTATTATATAACCAGCACGCGAACCGAGGACAAGAACTCTTGGCATATTCGGGTTTTTTTTTCCCAGAAGGAACATCATACAATTAATAACCATCAGTAGCAACGGAAGGCACAAAAAAAAAGGTTTGTACAGGTGATCTAGAAATTAGGTCTACCTATCAAAATTTATATATAAACTTAACCTAGGACTTATGGGAATTAGGATTACCTGGTCTCTGTGTTTGCTATCCTCCTAGAAGAACCAGAGTTTAGCCGCAGAGAAAAGTATCGGGTGTTTTCTAGGTTTAAGCGGCCAGACCTAGTACTTATAATTAAATTTAGGGTTTTGGCTATGGGATGGACCTTTTTAATTATTAGATATATTTGAATCTGATAAAGAATTCAAAAAGATTTAAAATTATGATCTGATATAACTAATCTTAGAATCTTGGATCTAATTTTAACGAATCTAATAATACTATTTACAAAATAATATGATTATCACAAAAATAATATAACATTAATTATTATTATTATTTTTAATATATTATTATTATTATTATTTTAATCTATTGTTATTATTATTATTATCATCATTACTACTACTACTACTTTTTTTTAATTTCTACTATTAATCAATATTATTTTATTAGTATTATTTTAACTTATCATTATCATTACTATTTCTATTATTATTATTATTAATAAAAATCCGGGGTATTACACTCTACCCTCCTTAAAACAAGTTTCGTCCTCGAAACTGAAATAAAATTCAATAATAAAATCTGGGGTATTACATTCTCCCCTCCTTCAAATAAGTTTTGTCCTCAAAACTTAATTAATTTTTTTTCTTATTTTTCATCTACTATAACTATCACTCACCACACATATTATATATCAAAAAAAAAATCAATCTTCAGATAATGCAATATAGATTCAAACGATAAAACAATATAAATCCAAATGACAAACCAACATCTTGTATTTGAAAATAAGAATTCCATCATCCTCATCATTATAAATAATTCACAAAATAAATTCTTATTACCTCTGCAACATCTTCTTTTAAATAAAATTCATGTGTCAATAATAATCAAGTCACAAAATAATTTCCAACAAACAATTATTAGAATTTCAAAGAAATAAACCATTTTTAAAAGACAAGGAAATAACCCTTTACTACCCATCTCTCACGTTATTATTATTATTACTATTTTACTCATTTATTTACTTAACTCTGGGATCTTTGATCCCTTGAGTTAGTATCAAAAGCAAACCCAAGTCGTAATTTCTTGATCATAAAACCATAAGACGGTTGCCTTCCTAGTAATTTCACTATCAACGTTCTCCCAAATGGCCTCAGTAGGCGCTCGTTTTCCTTCTCCTCGAAATCAAACTTTGGACATAGGGGATTTGAGATGTCAACAGATATACCATCTGTCGGATTCAGTACCTTAGCGAAATTCGTATCAACTCCATAATCGTCAACCTGATCCTCTTCTTTACACTTCGACCATTCCCACCAACCTTTCCTTTCATTGACATTTTGCAATAATGATTCTCTGTATGACTTCGGTGAAGTCACTTTTTGTAATACCCTGGATTTTTATTAATAATAATAATAATAGAAATAGTAATGATAATGATAGATTAAAATAATACTAATAAAATAATATTGATTAATAGTAGAAATAATAATAAAAAAAGTAGTAGTAGTAATAATAATAAATAATGTTGTATTGTTTTTGTGGTAATCATATTATTTTGTTAATAGTATTATTAGATTGGTTAAGATTAGATCCAAGATCCTAGGAGTTAGTTATATCAGATTATAATACCCGGATATTTATTAATAATAATAATAATAGAAATAATAATGATAATGATAGATTAAAATAATACTAATAAAATAATATTGATTAATAGTAGAAATTAAAAAAAAGTAGTAGTAGTAGTAGTAATAATAATAATAATAATAAAAAATAATGTTGTATTGTTTTTGTGGTAATCATATTATTTTGTTAATAGTATTATTAGATTGGTTAAGATTAGATCCAAGATCCTAGGAGTTAGTTATATCAGATTATAATTAGTTAAGATTAGATCCAAGATCCTAGGAGTTAGTTATATCAGATTATAATTGGTTAAGATTATATCCAAGATCCTAGGAGTTAGTTATATCAGATTATAATTTCAATCTTTTTGAATTCATTATCGGATTTAAAATATATCTAATAATTAAAAGGTCCAGCCCATAGCCAAAACCCTAGATTTAACTATAAATTTAGGTCTGACCGCCTAGACCTAGAAAACACCCGATACTTTTCTCTGCCGCTATACTCTCGTTCTTCTAGAAGGTTAGCATACATGGAGACCAGGTAATCCTAATTCCCAGAACAACCTTGCATCTCGTGCTTCTTCTTCTTCTTCTTCTTCTCTACCCTATTTTACTAATCATAATTCCATAAGTCTTAGTGTAATTTTATATCCTATGCTTCTTCTTCTTCTTCTCTACATCCTATTAATCATAATCCCATGAGTCTTAGCGTAATTTTATATCTTGATAGGTAATCCTAATCCCCAGAACAATAGGAGTTAGTTGTGGCATGTCAGTTTCGATTTTTGTGAAAAAAAGAATTCTTAAATGTATACTGCACTTTTATATGTATATATATATGTTTTCCTTTTTCGAATTATTTTATGAAAGTAAAACACTTCACCTCCTTGTATACATATATTTCTTCTTCTTGATTTGCGTTTAACTATTTTGCAAAACCCTTTATTGAAACTTTTAAATGCTTATATATATATATATATATATATATATATATATATATATATTATTGAGAAATCCTTTCATTATGAGTGTATTTTTAAAATAATTTAACAGTGGGAGGATAGCTTTGGGATGGTACCCCCAAAGTGATGAACACAACCCTTAGGCTTTATGCCTCGATATATTATGTGATGTGAACTTGATTATATCCGTTCTCAAAGTGGTGTTTGGCAGGGTTTCCCGGGACACTAGTAGCAACTTTGGGAAGAGGTGTGCACATTAGGACGAAATGTTTTATGGCCAATTTGATATTTGATGACTTGTGACTGGCAGAGTTTCCCGGGTCACAGGGTATATTGGCAGGGTTTCCCGGATCTACTATGGTTCTTTTCCCACTAAACTAAATAGACTGGTAAGGTTTCCCGGGTCTAAATAAATTTAAAAGGATAAGGAATAATATTTGATCCGATGAGAATATATAGATATGTTGAGTATTGAAACTAATATTTTAGATTATATATGTATATGGCATTTTTCTTTCTTATCATCATATAGATATTTTATTTATTTTCTTATTATTATTATTTTTATATTATCCTTGTTTATTAGGATTACCAGCTTTTGCTGATGTTTGTGTTTTGGGCTGCGACGATCCTTTGGGGGAGCAGATTTTCAATGAAACAGGTTTCAAAGTTGGGGCTGTTGGGACTAGCAGTGAGAAGTGAGGAGGAACATCCGGCTTTCTAGCTAGTTTTATTCTATTTTTATGCTTTGAAAAAAAAACATTTTGCGTAAGTTTTGATTTTCGTTATTGTAATAAAGTAGCCTTGCACTTGTCTCAGTACAAGTGCGGCGGTAACACTTCCCAAATTTTGGTTATTTTGGATTTCAGTAATTATTTATAAAAATTATTTCAATTTTATGTCATTATAATTATTAGAAATTTGGGGGTGTTACACTTTTTCTTCAGCTTGCATCCAATCCTCTACGCGCACAGGCTGTGATTCACCTCCTGTGAAATTAACTGCATTGAATCTCACCTTCTTCTTCCTTTGGCTCCCCTCCTCACGATCCTCCCCCACCTTTTCCTCGCTTACCCCTCCCCGCAGCACACGGCCGGAGGGGCCACTCATTTTCCCCGTCACAGTGGGCGACAGAGTCTTCAAGGAAATTGTCAATTGGAAACCCTAGCGGATCCCCAACGCAGCTTTCACCTGTAGGAATTCCAGTTACTTTGATCTTTATCACCAAAAAGATATTATTTCAAAAAATGACTCTCTCTCTTATATCAGGCTAAATTATACATTTGGTCCTTCATGTTTGCCTCTTGTATCATTTTAGTGTAAAATATATGCTTGGTCTTTTAATATTAACACCGTTAGTCTGACTTAACGGAAAATACTGACATAACAATTTTAAGCGATGACTATGCAATTAAATATGGATCGTTTATCCTTATATGTTAGTATTTCAATAAATTAATATTTTAAATCCTATTAATTAAAAAATATTTAATTTTATTTGACAAAAAAATATATTTAATCTTCACAAACTGTGAAAAACTATAAAATAGTCTGTGAAGATTAAATATTTTTCAATTAATAGGATTCAAAATATTAATTTATTAAAATACTAATATATAAGTATGCCTTTTAATTACATAGTCATCCCTTAAAATTGTTAAGTCAGTATTTTCCATTAACATTAAGCGACTAAACGTGTATTTTATAAAGTAAGGGACTGAAATAATACTAGAGACAAATATGAAGGACCAAAGATATACTTTAACCTTTATATTAAGAAAAAGCTGGGGCCACCTGCAACTGCAAGACGCCAATTGGTTTTTGTCCCTTTCAATTTCAAGCCGCCCTCCTTGGAATTTTATGATCACCACATTTTTTATGGTGTTTTATTACTAATTAAACTCACTTTCTTTCCTTTTTTGTGAATAAAATTATTACTTTCTTTTTACACTTTTTTACCCATATGAATCAATAACAGGTGTAAACATTATTTACCTTAATTTTATAACTGGTAACATCTATATTCAAACTGTAAATTTAATGTTCGGGTCAAATTAATATAGCAATTTATCAATTAAATTTACATTACTCCACAGCTGTAGTTCAAATGTTCAATCATCAATAACTATATCCTTTTTTCTTTTTAAGAAACTGTTGTGTGAAGAATACGGTAAATAATCTATAATCTATAAATATGTAATTACTTTCACGGTTTGATGATCTGTAGTATAAAAGGAAGGCAATGAAAATGAAAGTGAAGAAATTGTCTTGCCAAGAAGTAAACCAAAGCAATAAACATCAACTTGTGGGAAGCTACTGGGACAGTTAGTTGACCTCCGAACGCGCGCTCCTTCGGTATTCCTCAAGTCTCTCAAGTATCTGTCTCTTTATCCTCATTCCTTTGTGAAGTTATCATTGTCTGATGAAGGAATTCTAGGGTTTGCAGAGATGGGCACTGCGTGGAGGCAATTAAAGGTTATGCTATGGAAGAATTGGCTTCTCAAAATCCGTCATCCGTTTGTAACAAGTGCTGAGGTTCATTCTTCATCAATCTCATTTTCCCGCCTTTTCCCCTTCTACTCCAAGTCTCGAAGTAGTCCTTGCTTTGATCTTATTTGCATGTTTCTTTGACCTGTTCCCTTTGACTCTGTATCTTTACTTTGATCATATGTACTAAGTTTGTTTTCACATTTTACCCTTTCCGTGTTTTGAGTCAACTGTCGAGTTGAGTGATAGGATGCTTATATTTAACGATCCTCATTTGCTTTTTCTCTGAGAGTAAGTTAGTCTACGGCTTGAAGCTGTTGCTTTATTATTAGTTTTGACCGTATTTGTTACATACCGGGTAATTTCATTTTTATCTTCCTTGTGTAAGGAGTGAATAATGGGACGGGACTGTCTCTGATAAATTTGATGTTGTTTCACTGATAATGTGGGCGCGTGATCTTGTTTCCCGTATATTTTCGTCAACAGTAGTATATTTCAGTTGAATTCGATAAAGAAGGTTTCATCAATGATATATCACTCAATGATGGACAGATTTTGCTCCCAACTTTAGTGCTGTTACTGTTGATAGTCGTGAGGACTCGGGTTGATACAAAAATTCATCCCGCACAACCGTGAGCGCTCCCTTCTATTTCTCTATCTCTTATCTATTATTTTCTGGCAAGAAAACTATTATTTGCTTTCGAATGTTTCCTTTTTTTCATCTCTTGCATTTAGGAACTCAAGGAAGAGACTACAGTATGTGAGTGTGAAATATTGTTTAAATTTGAATTCCATTAAGTTATGTAGTAAATTCAATTGAATCTCGAGCGAAGCAAATAACATATCTTTTTGGATCTTATTTTTTTCTATATTTTTATTTAAAGTTTTTATGAAAATGGAACAGGCACATCCGAGAAGGGATGTTTGTAGAAGTGGGCAGGGGTATTTCTCCGAGCTTCCAACAAGTTTTGGAAGTTTTGTTGGCCAAAAGAGAGTATATAGCCTTTTCCCCTAACACAACAGAGACTGAGCAAATGATAGACATAATGTCAATAAAATTTCCCCTCTTAAAGGTATCCCTTGTGTTCTGATAGCTTTTGGTTTTATGTGCTTAATTTTCTGGATTGATTTTTGCTATATTTCTCTTTGCTAGCTGTTCTGTTTTTAACTTTTCACTTTTTAATTGAGCTTTACTTCGGTTGAGTGATTGTGTTTGATGAGTATATTTGTGTAGGATTTTTCTACTGTTGGTTGGTTAAGCTAGTCTAGCTGTGTCTGTTGCTCCATTTGTATATAGAGAACTGAAATAGTCTATTCTATGTTGCACATTAAATTTTTCTGCCTTTTAAATGGTCCTCAATTTGTTATAGAAAAAGAATTTCAGCATCATGAGTGATCTTCATTTTTATATTTCCCCCTTTAATTTTTATTGCATTTTGTTTTAGGGGAGTAGACGTATGAACTAAATATATACGGTGATGATAGAAGTCGATTTCAATACTTCCCATGTGCATAAAATTTAATGTATCGTCATAATATGTGCTAGTTTGAAGTGCCCATGGCTCCATGCAAATGTACATCATAAAGCTAGTTCTCTAGAAGCCTTGTTGCAAAATAAGTATGTTGAACATACATACGTCTGTTCCTCATTCATGTTCCCTATAAATAATTTTCACAAATCAAGCTAATTAAATTTTGGTCATGATTGTTGAGCAAAAAAATGACACAGAAAAATCTGGTCATGATTTGCAGCTTGTCAGTAAAATATACAAAGATGAGGCAGAGCTGGAGACTTACATACGCTCAGATTTATATGGCACCTGTAATCAAGCAAGGTAAACTCTTTTGTGGCATTGAATGCTAAATGATGGATTTTAAGGTCAATTATTGGGTTAGTTGCTTGGTTGAATGGAAATTTAAGTCATCTGTTTTTTTTGATTGATTGAGAGAGCAGATAAATGCTAATAAACTTGTTCAGATGGGTTTAAAACTCTCTGATATTTCTCACATAATATTGATTTCTAGGTTTATTGAGGTTATAAGTGAGTTTGCAAATTATTGATTTCTTCAGTTAGATCCTGGTATAGATTCACTACAGGATCTTTTATTAAGGTCTCTAGTAATCTCAACAGCCATTTCCTATTAATAATGCTAGAGATGTTATTAGACAATTTAAATAACGGTTTGCTGGTTGTTTTGAGGGCTTATTCTTGCTTGCATTTATTTTTTGTTTTCTATCTTTTTTCATTGTTCTACCAACAGGTAGGTTTGGGTGGTCATGCTTACATTTCTCTCAGCCTTATTGTTTTTGTGCGCATGTGGATAAATGACATACTCACATGAGTAGGTCTTATGGGCTAATTTCATTTCCAGAGGAGTTTTTATTTAATATACGCAGAGGAATAGGAGAATATTATAGAATCTTTAGCCTTTTTATGTTTCTACTTTTTCTTCTTTTCTATGCTTCTGTTAATGAGTATTTCTCCGGTTCCACTTCCCTTTGTAATCCTTGCTTCTCTCTCAAAAAAAGGCTCAAGATGAGATATGTAAATGTTACTAATTTAGTAGTAATTAGAGTTTCATCAAGAAATCTAATTGAGTTGATTCGCTGACAATTTTTACCCCTTTGCTCTCTTTTTAGGAATTGTTTATATCCAAAAATTAAAGGAGCAGTGGTATTTCATGAACAAGGTCCAAAGTCATTTGATTACAGCATACGCCTAAATCATACATGGGCTTTCTCTGGTTTTCCTGATGTTAAAACCATAATGGACACGAACGGCCCTTTTGTCCGTGACTTGGATCTTGGTGTTAGTGCAATACCAACAATGCAGTACAGCTTCAGTGGGTTTTTGACTGTATGTTTCACTTTCTTCTCATTCTTCGTTGTTTTTGTCACTGAAGAAATGTTATTGGAAAGAGATGAGAATTTGTGGGTGCAGGAAAACATGAGTTAGAAGGAAGAAAATAAAAATAAAAATACAGGATAAAACAGAAAACTAACAGGATCTAGAATGCAGCAAAGTAACCCGATCTTTCTATTTATTTGGCATCTTTTGAGGAAGATATAAGAACACCAAGGCATGCCAATCATCCCACCTTCGTTCAGGAATAATGAATGTTGCAATTGATGCAAGCACTCCTTATGGCTAAATACCCTGGAAAAGCTGAATGTTGTGAGAGTTTTGGCCTCCTTATTCTTTCCAGACCTTTGCAAGGCTGACTAATTAAGGTTTCATATGATTAAGAGAGTTAATTATGTTCAATTTTCATAGTTAAGGACAAAATTAAGGAAACATTTAATCAAGGAATTGAGTGATTTAGAAAGTTATATAAGTCTAAGACCTCCACCGTCCATACTAATTTTACTTCTCTAGTTATGTCCTTTTCTATGCATGCCTCCTCTACATTTATAGCTTTCTATATTTTGCAACATATACCTTGTGTTGAGAACCCACAACCTACTTTAAGATCAATAAAATGACAAGCCCAACGTTCATAAAAAATACTTTCATCTGGGAAAAGGTTTTTAGTTGGTATGCCATTGATAACTAATCTTATTGAGTAGTAAACAACTAAACATAGAATTTTTTGTCTTGGAAGGAGCCTTGATTTCAAGTGGTATGTCATTTGGTTATTAGGCATGCATAGTGTGTGTTTGTGTGTATGGCTTGAGTAAACTTTGTCTTGAGAGACCAGAACGCCTTTCAAGATTAGTCAGATGGCAATCCCAAAGTTTACTGAGAATACACATTTGGAGAAAAGGGCTGTTGTTGGTATGTAGTAGTAACTAATCTTATCGAGTACTAAACATTTGATTTTTTCTTAGTAGGAGTCTTGTTTTTGAATGGATGTCATTTGGTGGGCAGGCGTGCAAATCAGAAGTGTTTTTACTCTAATCATGACTCATCCTAACATTTAGAAGGGTTTGAACTCTGGTCACCTATACGCCACACCAGTCTGTTTTGTTGTTTTTGTGTGGGATTGTTTATATAGTTTAACATCCATTTGTCTTCTTGCACACCTCTTTTACAAAATTTCAGACTTCATTTCTTCTATATATGAATCTAATGAGGGCAAATGAGTGATGTTCTATGTTATATCTTTTTGGTGTTTTACATCTCAGTTTGTAAGTCATTTAAATACTATTTTATTGTTTTATAGATTGTTTTTGGAGATTTATACAATAATTTGTTTCCATTTGTCTCTCGTTGGACCTATCTCTGTCAAAATTTGAGGCTTCATTATCTCCTTTTTTGAATCTAATATATTATATTTTACGGGATGGATTAATGATATAGTATTTTCTGCAGCTCCAGCAAGTTGTTGATTCATTTATAATATTCATGGCTCAGCAGTCTGACATAACCCCTAGCACTGAAAGTGTAGAGCATCCTCTGCCACGCTCCAATGATACTGATTTTTCTTTGAAAATTCCATGGACTCAGTTTTCCCCTGCTCACATACGAATGGCTCCATTTCCCACGCGAGAGTACACTGATGATCAGTTCCAGTCAATCGTGAAGAAGTTCATGGGGATTTTGTAAGCTCCTCTCCGATAATTTTGTATTCTATTTAATATACTCAATTCATAAGAACATTTTTTTCCTTAAAATATCCAACAGGCTATATCGTTGCTTTGGGATTTTGCTGTGCAGGTACTTATTGGGATTTCTGTATCCAATTTCTCGACTGATCAGCTATTCTGTGTTTGAGAAGGTCTGCTTACATGATGTTTTAAAATTGGGAGGCTGATTTACCTATGCCATTCACTTTTACATGGATATGTTTTTACATTTCAATTCTTCTTTATGTTAGATATCTGTTGTCACGACTCATGTTTTAGAAGTCTTTCACTTTTTTGATTTCTTCGCCTAATATATTGATCCAAAATTCCAGGAACAGAAAATTAAGGAAGGGCTCTACATGATGGGCCTGAAAGATGGTGTGTTCTATCTCTCATGGTTTATAACTTACGCTTTGCAGGTAAACTTTGTCATCCCCTGTTATGTTTTTTTTTTTTTTGGTATAGTGTGGAGCAAAACGTCATTTGATCCATGTAGCCGACCCCACCTAGTGGGATAATGCTTTGCTGTTGTTTTAGTATGGGGCAAAACACCCTAACGCTACTTACAGTATGGGTATTAATAGAGATGGCAAAGTTTTGCGGCAATATACAAATTTCACTGTGATTTGGTGTATCTGGTTGGAAAGAAATGATCAAGTAATTAAAGATGTATTGACTCTAGTTGATTTACGGACAAAGGGTCCTACCTCTTGCATCCCACTTATATCCTCTCTTTTTTCAGGGTTTTTTTTCCCTTTGTCAGGTAATGGGGATGGGGAAGTATTATTGTTTTTTAAGAAGAATGCTCTTTTCTTTATATTTGTTATTTTGTTTTCTTCTTTTTTTAGGAGGCTGTCTCATCTTTTTTCCCCATAATTCTCTCTCTCTCTTAACAATTTATTTTCCCTCTATCCAACACAAAATCAGACAATGAGTAGAGGCCACCTCATCTGGTCCGCTCATTTGGATTGTGTTACTGACTTAATGAGTGAATTATAATGGATCTCCTGGTTCTACAATTTGGTTTCTTTACAGTTTGCAGTCTCTTCTGGAATCATTACAGTTTGCACAATGGACAATTTATTCAAGTATAGTGACAAGACACTGGTGTTTGCATACTTCTTCCTTTTTGGGCTTAGTGCAATTATGTTGTCATTTTTGATATCAACATTTTTCAATCGGGCTAAAACGGCTGTAGCAGTTGGAACGCTTTCTTTCTTTGGTGCCTTTTTCCCTTATTACACTGTGTATGACGAGGCAGTCTCTATGTAAGTGTTTGAGCTACCCCGAATTATTACTTTTTTTTACTATCCAAACTTATATATTCCCTGCTGCTGATTTAATTGATTTGAGATTGCCAACTTTAGTGTCTTAAAGATTGTTGCTTCTTTGCTTTCACCTACGGCTTTTGCTTTGGGGTCTATCAACTTTGCTGATTATGAGCGTGCTCATGTTGGACTTCGTTGGAGCAACATATGGCGGGTAAGTCTCTGCAACAGGGCATTTCCTTTCTTATTTGAAGCTATTTTTTGGTCCAAACTTAATAACATATAAATCTTACAGGATTCATCTGGAGTAAACTTTTTTTTCTGTTTTCTGATGATGCTGCTTGATACACTGCTGTATTGTGTGGTTGGTCTTTATCTTGATAAGGTATGTCTTTGATTACTTGAATCTTTCCACTGATTTGAGCTTGTGATAGAACCTGCGAATCAAACAGTAGAAATGGGAGAGGAAATATCTGTGTATCCTCTATTATGTTGGGTAAATGTAGAAATACAAACTCTAATCACTCACCTCCTACTGTTTATCACTCTCTTACCTTAGCGGACACAGCAATGGAAGAAAATAGGTTCACAGACCCAAAACATGCAGAAAAACAACCTCAGCCTGGTTTTTGAGAGACTAGGTCCTCTTCACTCAGCCAATACTACTAGCCTACCTCCCAATATCCCCCTACACCCCTTTTACGCTGTCCCACCACACTGACACTGTCAAAACATTCGTTAACCTTCATTGTTCCCATTCTGCCACTCTCTCTCCCATGTGCTTGATCTTGGGTCTTCTAGGTTGGATCAATTCTCTTAGCCTCTCTTGTGTACACTCAGCTCCATTTGTTGACAGGCCCATCAGCATGATTAGTCTAGAATGGGACCATAGTTTTCATTTAGTGTTTATTGTTCCTCCCCTTCCTTCCTATATGTGAGCATCTGTCAAGAAGTCCATTTCAATTCTATGTTGCTTGCCTGGGAAAAGAAGAATACGAGTCTAGAAAGATATACCCAATATTTATTATTTATAGAACTTCCATGTTGTCTTTCTCATCATGAAGGTTCTTCCAAGGGAGTATGGATCACAATATTCATGGAACTTTATTTTCCAAAAAGGCTTTTGGAGTAAGAAACAAGCTGTAAAACATTGTTCCTCCAGTTCAGACACAGAAATTGCAGATGTGCTTTCCAAGTCGAAGGGAAATTTTCTAGCAGAAAATGCTTCCAAACCTGCTATAGAAGCCATAAGTTTGGACATGAAACAACAAGAGATTGATGGCAGGTTTGTCTTGTACAACAGAAGTGCATCAGTTTTGCTATTTGATATTTTATGTCGAGCTGATTTTTTATTTCTGACATGAAAATTATAGGTGCATTAAAATTAGGGATTTGCATAAAGTGTATGCTTCTAAAAAGGGCGCTTGCTGTGCTGTTAACTCATTACGGCTTACATTGTATGAAAATCAAATTCTTGCTCTTCTAGGTATGTGGGTCTAAATCTATTCTTTTGGTGACATTTTGTTGTTTGGTCTATTTGTTGTTCTAATAAGTAAGATAAACTAATATCTTAAACTTTGATGTATTGATACTTGATAATTGTAATTCTCTACAAGAGTCTGAAACATTTATTTCAAATATCTCCGCTTGAAATCTGGTGTTTATTGGTGATGGCTCGCTGTGGTTGTAGTGAGTTGTTAACTAAGATTGATATAATTTTCGGTATGATAGAGTCTGAATTTTTCTTTTCTTTCCCCCATATTCATGCTCCTTAGGGCCCATTTGGATGGGCTTTTAAAAAAAGTGCTTATTTTTTAAGCTCCAAATTGGAGCTTTTAAAAAAAACAGTACTTTGGCTTTTTTTTGTGACTTTTGCTTTTTCAAAAGAATATCATCTAAACATATAAATTAATTAAAAAAGTGTTTTTTTTTTCCTCAAAAAAGCCCATCCAAATAGGCCCTTAGTTCTATTCTGCAGACAGAATTGATCAGTGAGCTTTGCTGCACCCCTTCCTTCTCTTTTTACCATTCTTCTTTGTTTCATTGTTTCAGGGGGATATCTTATCCTCCACCCTTGTACTTTGCTTCTCTACTTTAATAAATTTTGCACCTATGTCAAAAGAAATCTCAATGCTCGCTGATATGTATGTATTTTGGTATATGTATTTAAAGGGCACAATGGAGCTGGAAAAAGCACGACAATCTCAATGCTCGTTGGTCTTCTTCCTCCTACTTCAGGGGATGCTTTGGTGTTTGGAAAGAATATTTTAACTGATATTGTAAGTTGAAGTGGTTTGCTACTTTGCATTAGTTTATTGAACTCTGATGATAGTCCCATATGTACTCCAATAAAAGGTGTCATCAATGTTACAGTAATCTAAAATTTAGTGACCAATTATCAAATAATAGTTAAATGATATTGACCCATGTATATAATTAGGTGATTTACATACTTCAATCTGAATGTAATAACTTATAAATTTGATCTTTGAGAGTATTTACGTGAAGTTATCTCTTCTGCTGGCAGTGGGAAGGTCATTTGCTTCCATAGGAGAAATTGTACTGATAATTTTCTTTATCTTTTGTTCATTCAAATTTCAACTCTCTTGCTCTGTAGGATGATATACGGAAGGTTTTGGGCGTGTGCCCCCAGAATGACATACTTTTTCCTGAGTTGACTGTAAGTTGTTTTCACTATTTTTCTCTAGTGAGATTTGAGTGTTTCTGTTCAATAAACGTTGGATGCTGATTTTAGAATGCTAATTTTTATGTTTTTGCCTATTGGCCATGCATTTCTTGTGATGCATACACCCAATTTAAAGCTTGAACTATTTATTCATTTTCTTTTTATATTTCTGCCGGTTGCATTCTTTCATAGCAAACTTTTGAATTATTTTTTAATTATATATGTCACACTGCAAATTTTGCAGGGACCACTTTATTTTTTTATTTTGGCTGCTGAGAGGTAGTCTAGTTTATAATGCATGAGAGCAAGTCTATATGCTCTTTATGTAGGACCTAATCTCAGACCCAGTTGAGTCTCATTTTTTAATACTTTGTTGGAGTGGTTTATACTTATTACTCGCTACCTTAGTGGATAGAGGTTTAAGCTGCTTTTAACATCCTGTGTCTCTTGTACCACTAAAAAATTACCAGGTCTCAGAGCTAGCTTGTCTTTTAACTGCTGTACTCCCTCTATGTGGTGAACTTTGTTCCAACATAGTAGCCTTCTTGATTATAGTGGGCAGCTCCTGAACAGCCATGCCCTTAACAACACCGGTCTTATAATCTATCTCTCCAATTGTATATAAATATATAGTATTTGTTTTTTGGAAATTTCTTTAAATAAAAAAGAGAGGAAAGGCCTTGAAATCCCTAGGCGGAGGAGTGGGGCAAGAGGAGATGCAGACTGGTACCAAAAATGTTGATTCTGTTAATTATCTGAAACCAGTTGCCATTGGAGGTTTAGTTAGTTTGCAACTTTGGTGGCAAAAGTTTGGCCCTTAAATACCGGAGTTATTTTTTCGTTTTGATGTTGTACAATTGGAACTTAGAGGATAATAAGCCATGATTGCTTTCCTCCGGTTTGTTTGGGAAGAGCACAATAATTTTATTTTTGGGTGTAGAATTTTGTCCTTGCATTTTTTGGGAACACAACCATTTTTTATTAGGGCTTGCTTTGTACCAATCAATTAATGACTTCTTAAGTACAGAGGTGGGTGCTTTGATGTGATTGCAAAGGGATTGGATGTATTTTGAGCTAATTTTTGCTTTCTATTATCCTTATGATCATCCTGGCATTTTCTGCTTTTCCTCCGTTTTCAAATTATTTCTGCTTTCATTACAAAACAAGATAAAATGATCAACTATTTCACTCTGATGTATATACATACTCGTATGTGAGTATTGTTAATATTTGTAATTTATATTGTCTTATAAGTTATAACTTAGCTTTTTAGTCATTTGGTTTTTGGTAATTTTTCTTTGTAAAATAAATCTTTATGTTTACATTTTGCAATGTTCTGATTTTCATCAACTTGATTATACAGGTGAGAGAGCATCTAGAAATATTTGCAGTATTAAAGGGTGTGGAGGAAGACTCTTTGAAGGATGTTGTTTCTAATATGGTGGATGAGGTGAGTTCATTATTTCTCAGTTATTATGTGACAAAAACTCTGCATAAACCAATATATCTGTATACACTTCAGAAAATCTTTTCTTGTCTAAATCCATATTTGGTCTAAAATTTGTAAAAACAGAATCATACAAACTGGATTTCACTTGGAAAAACTTTTGAAGCCAAACTACTGCCTCAATTTTAGCTTGGTTTAGTCATTTTTCTCCTTTGGTAGCTGCATTACTAATAGACAGTCTTTCTTTCCAGTATTTCCCTAGATTAATTTTTCTCTGTTTATTGCTCGAGGAGATGTTTCTCAGACCTTGAAGTTTGATTGGGTGTGTATGTGTTATGGTCTTAAGGAGTAATCAACTTGTTGGTTGGGAAGTGTTTTTTAGGTCTAGTAAGGAAGGGTTATCTTGAAAATTTGGTGTCCAAAAATTATTGTTTGGACCGGTAAAATGGTTATGGTGGTTTCCACTTGAGACATCTCTAGTATCAAGGTAGCATTGTTGAAAGAATTGGAGAATTAATGAATCTGTTATGATCCCTCATCTTGTCTGGGATAGTTTGATGTATTTCGGCAGTCTATAAGAAAACCATTCTATGAATATGTATGATTGGAGTTCAATTTTTCACTTTAGATTTTTTTTCTTTTTTCCCTTCAATGATTTTCTTCTTGGTTATTTGGTTTACAGCTAACTTGGTTAATTTGCTTTGACAGGTGGGTTTAGCTGATAAAATTAACACTCTAGTGGGAGCACTTTCTGGTGGCATGAAGAGGAAACTATCTCTTGGAATTGCGTTGATAGGAAACAGCAAGGTTAAGTTCATATTGAAGGCTCATCATTGTCTGTTTATATTTTGGACAAAACTAGAATATTTTGGTCTTCCTTTGCAGGTTATAGTTCTTGATGAGCCTACTAGTGGAATGGATCCATACTCAATGCGCTTGACTTGGCAGCTAATTAAAAAAATAAAAAAAGGAAGGATAATATTACTGACAACACACTCTATGGATGAAGCAGATGAGCTAGGTGATCGGATAGCTATCATGGCCAATGGTTCTTTGAAATGCTGTGGAAGGTTATCTTCATTTAAGTATTCTTTATTATCGTTTTGGAGCTTCTTAAAGCAAGTATGAATAATGAATAATACATGGAATTTAATTTTTAGAACTGGTTCTAAGTTGTTTTTGATAAAGAAGAAAAAATGAAGTTCAACAGGAGAAAATGATCTGTCTTTTTTTGTCCTTCTGAAGTTCTAGAGTCGGTTTATAACTCATGGATATAATGAATACGTCCTTACATTTGGCTTTCTTTTTACTATGGCTAGTGATTCCTATTTGGACTGTGTACTAGAACACTTGATTGTTGCTTTTGATAGTCTCATGACTTTCTCAGTGCTTCAGCAAGAATAAGAAAATCTAAGTTTTATTTCAGCGTGTAATTTAGTCAGTTCTTGGTGTATTTGGTTGGAGCAGAATGCTTTCATCTTCAAGGTCATCATCTTCTTGGCCTTGCATATCTGATGTGTATGACTGCGTTTTTGGCTTCTTGGCTCATGCTTGTCTTCCATTACTAGTATGCACCAATTAGATAGTGCTGTAGCATTTTTAACCTTTTTGGTTCTTTGTTTCTTTTAGATTCGGTTTCAGATTTCTGTTAGCAAAACAGCAAAAGCTGAGTTTGTTGAAGTAGCTAATAATCAATTCAGCTGTAGCTGTTAGGAATTCAGTTGCTTTTCATTGTGAAACTTGTCAACTTGCTAAATGTAGAACCAGAGAGAAAGAGAGAGAAATATAATATGAAAAGTGTGTATATTCATGTACGTGGTAAGAGGTATTTATACACAAGAGAGGGGACAAGGGAATTAATGAGAGTTAATGACTCATTATGTAGATTGATTCCCTAATCTCTATAATCCCTGATTGATTGCTATACTAATTAGAATATATTTCCTAATACTTCCCCTCAAGTTGGAGCATAGATATTAATCAAGCCCAACTTGTTACAAAGATAATCAACCCGAGTCCCATTTAAAGCCTTAGTTAGAAGGTCACCCAACTGATCACTAGACCGCACATGCCCAGTGGAAATAAAATTCTCCTTGATCTTATCGCGTACAAAATAACAATCAATTTCAATGTGTTTCGTACGTTCGTGAAACACAGAGTTGGAGGCTATGTGTAGAGTAGCTTTATTATCACACCACAACTTCGCAGGTAACGACGTGGCAAGACCAACCTCCTTCATTAACTGGTGAATCCACACAATTTCTTGTACTGACTGAGACATGACTCTATACTCAGCTTCTGCACTCGACTTAGAAACCACATCTTGCTTCTTACTCCTCTATGATACTAAATTTTCACCAACAACACACAATATCCTGTGGTGGATCTTCTGGTAGCCTTTGACCCTGCATGATCTGCATCACAAAAACATTCAATCTTGTTGTGGCCATGATGCGTATAAAGAACACCATAACCAGGTGAACCCTTCAAATAATGTAAGACATGTTCCAAAGCTTTCTACTGAGCAACGGTTGGTGCAGTCATGAATTGACTAAGCACGCTAACTGGAAAGGTCACATCGGGGCAAGTTACCGTAAGATAGTTCAATTTCCCAATTAACCTACAGTATCTCTCAGGATGGGCAAATGGCTTGATCTTTTCTGGATCAACTTTCTTTCGTACATCCTTAGGTAGCTCATCAAATGGTATGTGGTCATCAATGTCCAAGAAGGGATTAGGGATCATGGGAAAATTACTCGGTGCTGCTCCGAGTTTCCCAGTTTCTTTTAACAGATCAAGAACATACTTCCTCTGTGTCAAAAGGATGTCTTTCTTACTTATCATAACTTCTATCCCAAGAAAGTATTTTAAAGGACCCAAATCCTTAGTTTGGAAGTGAGAATTGAGAAAGGCCTTCAGTGATGAGATTCCCAAAGCATTGCTACCCGTAAAAACAATATCATCAACATATACCACCAACAGAATCATCCCAGCATCTATCTGCTGATAAAACACAGAATGGTCACACTTACTCTGACTCAGACCAAATTTCTTAACCATAGAGCTAAACCTGTCAAACCAAGCACGGGGGCTCTGTTTCAAGCCATATAGAGACTTTTGAAGATGACATACCTTCCCATGCTCTCCCTGAGCAACAAAGCCAGACGGTTGCTCCATTTATACTTCCTCTAGAAGATCACCATTCAGAAAATCATTCTTAACATCCAACTGATGAAGATCCCAACCATAGTTGGTGGCCATGGAAATGAAGAGGTGAATAGAGGACAATTTTGCCACAGGGGAGAAGGTTTCCGAGTAATCAACACCATAGGTCTGAGCATAACCCTTGGCAACCAGTCGAGCTTTCAAACGTTCTAATGTGCCATCAACTTTTGTTTTGACCGTGAACACCCACTTACATCCAATAGCCTTCTTTCCAGGAGGTAAATCAACTAGATTCCAAGTACTTGCCTTATCAAGGGCCATCATTTCTTCTTTCATAGCAGCACACCAACCGGGATGGGCTAAGGCTTGGTGGAGATTAGTGGGGACAGTAATAGAATCTAAGGAGGCTATGAAAGAACAAGATTGAGGGGAAAGATGATTATAGGAAGCAAAAGACGAGATAGGGTAGGTGCAAGATCGCTTACCTTTACGGAGGGCTATGGGCAAGTCAATAGGAGCAGGAGAGTCAGGCACGGGCACTAATTCTGGTGTAGAGACAGGAGAGTCAGGCACGGGCACTGGGTCTGGTGTAGGGATAGGAGAAGGGGCAATTATCGCTAGATCAGACTCCGAAGCAGATACTGGTGGGGTCGGAACCTGTTCAATGCCATTACTTGCCTTGGGACGCTTCTGATAAACATGATAAACAGGTGGTTTAGCAGGTGCCGGGTCTGACGCCTGCACTGGTGGTAACTGAATCTTATAGAGCAATATATCATCAAGACTATCGTGGATGTCAGGGGATGGAGTCGGAGTAGAGACAGGAAAGAACGGGGTCGACTCATGGAAGGTAACATCTGTAGACACAAGATAATGCCGAAGAGTGGGAGAATAACACTTATAACCCTTTTGGACCCTAGAATACACAAGGAAGACACATTTAAGAGACTTGGGATCGAGTTTGGTAAGATTAGATCTAACATCACGAACAAAGCAAACACACCCAAAGATCTTGGGGTCAATAGGAAACACAGGATTAGAAGGAAACAAGGTGGTGTAGGGAGTGACTCCACTGAGAACAGGAGATGGCATACAGTTAATGAGAAAACATGCAGTAGACATAGCATCAGCCTAGAAAGGTTTGGGGACTTTCATTTGAAACATGAGAGCTTGGGCCACTTCTAATAAGTGCCTGTTCTTTTTTTCGGCAACACCATTTTGGGCTGGTGTATCTGCACATGAGGACTAGTGAATCATGCCATTTTGGAGCATATAGTTTTGAAATTGGGTAGAAAAATATTCTTTAGCATTGTTACTTCGTAACGTTTTCACAGAAACACTAAATTGAGTTTTGATTTCAGCACAGAAATGGCAAAAATGAGTAAACAACTCGGAACGATTTTTCATTATATAAAGCCAGGTGGTTGTAGAGAAATCATCAACAAAGGTAGCAAAGTACCGAAAACCAGACTTGGACTCAACGGAACACGGACCCCAAATATCTGAATGAACTAAATCAAAAGGGGACGCAGTTCGTTTATTGACGCGAGGTGCCAGATGAACATAGTAATGTTTGGCAAACTGACACGACTCACACTCTAAAGAAGACACATTATGAAATTGAGGATACAACCTCTTTAAAGACGACAAGGACACATGACCCAACCGACAGTGAATATCAATCAGAGAGGAACCACTAGCACAAGCAATGGAACGCGGCACCCGATCTTCAAGGAAGTAATGTCCGCCAGATTCATACCCCCTACCAATAATCCGCTTCGTCGTAAGATCCTGAATTAAACAATGGTTAGGAAAAAGTGAGATGAAACAGTTTAAGTGATGAGCAAGCTTGCTAGGAGATAAAAGATTAAAAACAAAGTCAGGAACATTAAGAACAGATGATAGGGAAACAGACTGGGTAGGTTGAACAGTGCCAGAACCAAGAACACGGGAGTAAGAACCATTGGCAATTGTGATCGAAGAGGGGTTGGCATATGGTGCATATGAAGAGAATAAATGATGGTTACCTGTCATGTGATCAGTTACCCCGGAATCGATGATCCATTTCAAGGAAGAAGTGACAAGGCACGAATCAGAGTTACCTGTAGCAAGCGCAGTTAGTGTGGACAAAGCATTATCAGAGATATCAGATGATTGGGCCATATGAGCAAACCCGTGGAGTTGCTGCTTCTGTTGCAACTTACGGCAGTAGTGTTTTGTATGACCCAGTTCCTTACAGTAATAGCAGACAATTCCAGGAGCGGAAGGATTGGTACCAGGCTTTGGGAGGCTTGGTTTCCTGTGAGCAGCAGAGGGTGGATTTTGTGGACCGGTTCCTTCTTGTGAAAAAACCTGGTGCCTATCAGCAGTCGGACCCCGGCCAGCTAAAGCACTAGTGTGGGAGTTAGAAGCTGGGTGGACCATACTATTGGCGCGCAACACTCGAAATACACATCTTGAAGCGAGGAAAGCTCAGAACTAGATAATATCTGAGACCTAACAGTCTCATAAGATGGGTCGAGAGCAGTAAGAAAACTCATAATCGCCATTTTTTCCATATTATCCACCTGAGCTTGAAGATTAGTTGTTGGTGGCATTAACCGTCGCATTTCCTCATACATTTGTTGAACTCCATGTAAAAGTTCTTTAGGGGTCGACCCTGCTGCTCAGCCCGATAGAAACCCTTACAAACCTCATGTGTGTGAGTAATATTCCCTTTTCCAAAGTGTAGGAACTCTAGGTAGTCAATAAGTTCCTTTACAGTATTGCAATGACTCACCGAAGGGAAGACGTCACTCTCGATGGAATTTTGAATTTGTAAGAAAAGTCTGGCATCAGCTCGCGCCCATGTCAGCTTTGAATCGTCCGTAGGAGGGGATGCAGTTAAATGGCCCTCCTTCTCAATACTGAGTAAATGCATGTGAATGACTTTGATCCAATCTGAATAATTAGTCCAATTCAACTTGTGATCAGTAATTTTGTTGGACACCGGAACCATCTCAGTCACACCAGTAGGTTTAGATTCAGCCATAAGAAACAACCAAGTAAAACACAAGATTGCAATTTTGTCTTAGAACAGCAACCAGAAGCAAATCAAAGGTTGAAGACCTAATAAGGAACAGAGAACAGCAGCCACACAAGGTGCAAACCCAAGAAATCTCCACCCAAAAACAGAAAACAGCAGCCACACTAACTGTTAAAGAGTAACAAGGGCCACACAAGGACCCAACCGAGACTATAAACACAAAGTCTCCCAAAAAATCGAGCAAACCGAGAGTACAACCACAAATCCTCAAAAAAAAAATAAGCAAACTAACTAGGCAAACAGTGGGCAAATAGAGAGCATATGGTGAGATGATAAGGAATGAGCACGAAACCACCTGGGACAAGACGAGTGCAGCGAGTCGATCCCAGAAAAGCAATCGGCGGCGGAAAACTTGCTGGAAAACGCCCTCACGCGCCGGCGCGTGTAATTGACAGCGGAGCTCAGGGAGGCGCGTGAACATCCATGCGTTGCCGGAACGGCGATCGACTGACTGGGTTCCGCCAATCGGGACCTCCTGAACATAGTGAGGCGGCACGTGGCAGCTGAAACGGCCCAGAACAGAAAGCGAAATTATACTCTCCTCTCTTTGTCGCCAAATTGAAACAGGGATAGCCGCGGGAAAAAAATTTGGAACCTATAGCTCTGATACCATGTAGAACCAAAGAGAAAGAGAGAGAAATATAATATGAAAAGTATGTATATTCATGTACGTGGTAAGAGGTATTTATACACAAGAGAGGGGACAAGTGAATTAATGAGAGTTAATGACTCATTATGTAGATTGATTCCCTAATCTCTATAATCCCTGATTGATTGCTATACTAATTAGAATATATTTCCTAACACTAAACAAACATTATCCTCATAGCCAAAACTGTCCTACACACCTTCTACTCCTTTCCAATCCACAGTGACATCTGAGGTCCTACAAGAACAAAAACCTTGGCAAATGCCAAATGTTTTGTAACTTTCATAGATGATCACACCAAAACCTCGTGGGTGTATTTAATGAAAGAAAAAATCTGAGGTAGCCAAGCTTTTCCAGAGCTTCTAAACCTTTGTGAAAAATCAGTTTCAAATTTCCATCAAGGTCCTCCGGAGTGACAATGCTAGGGAATACTTGAGTGAAACCTTTAAGGAGTTTCTTGATCAGTAAGGAATTCATCACTCAAACTCGTCTTTATACACCTCAACAAAGCGTAGTTGCTGAGCGCAAAAACTGCTACTTATTGGAGGTAACCAAAACTTTATTAATAGAATGAAATGTACCCACGATCTTCTGGGGTGATGTAGTTCCAATTGTTGCCAATCTAATCAACAGAATGCCCTCGAAAGTTCTTAACTATACTATTCCCATTCAAAAGCTCCTTGAAACCTTTCCCAATTGTCCCCTTATCAACTCATTACCCCAAAATGTATTTGATTGTGTTGTCTTCATTCATAAACATGATGGAAGCAAATTTAATGCTTGAGCCAAAAGTGTATATTTCTTGGTTACTCTTCCCCTAAAAAAAGGGTATAAGTGTTACTTCCCTACCTGAAAGAAACTGTTTATCCCCAAAGATGTTGTATTCTATAAGGAGGACATTTATTATCCCAAATTTCCTATTCAGAAGGAGCACTCAGATATCGAATGACTAATTTCACATGATCCGACTTCCAAAGTCCCTGATAACACTGATACCTTGCCACCAGTCCTTGATATCTTATCGTCATTTCCTCTTGATACCACTCTTCGATCCATCCAACCAACCTGAACTTATTCCATCTCAACCTGAACCTACATCTAATGAATTGGAAACACATGTTGAGGTTAGTTCTAGGATGGATATAGAAGGTAGATCCGAAGGAAGGAGACAATCTCAGGAAGATTGTAACACCCCAAATTTTCTAACAATTATAATAACATAAAATTGCAATAATTTTTATAAATAATTACTGAAATTCAAAATAACTAAAATTTGGGAAGTGTTACCGCTGCACTTGTACTGGGACAAGTGCAAGGCTACCTTATTACATTAACAAAAACTCAAACTTGCCTAAAAATATTTTTTCTCCAAAGCATAAAATAAAAACTAGCTAGAATTAGTGGACGGTTCTTCCTCAGTTCTCACTGCTAGCCCTAGCCTTGAAAACCTATTTCACTGAAATTCTGCTCCCCCGAAGGATCGTCGCAGCCCAGAACATCAACATCAGCAAAAGCTGGTAATCCTAATAAACTGAGAAAATGTAGAAAAATAATAATAATAATAATAAATATAAATATAAATATAAATATTTATATGATGATAAAAAAAATATCATATATATATATATAATCTAAAATATCAACTTTAATACTCATCATATCTATATATTCACATCGAATCAAATATTATTCATTTTCTTTATTAAATTCATATAGACCCGAAAACCTGCCAGTCTATTTAGTTTAGTGGGAAGAGAACCATAGTAGACCCGGAAACCTGCCAGTCTACCATGTGACCCGGAAACCTGCCAGTCACAAATCATCAAATATCAAATTGGCCATAAAACATTTCATCCTAATGTGTACACCTCTTCCCAAAATTGCTACTAGTGTCCCGGAAACCTGTCAGACACCACTTTAGGAAGAACGGATATAATCAGTTCACATCAAATAATATATCGGAGGCATAAAGCCTAAGGGTTGTGTTCATCACTTTAGGAGGTACCATCCTAAAGCTATCCTCCCACGATTGAGTTATTTTAAATACACTCACTTGATAAATGGATTTCTCAATAAAATATATATCTATATGAAAGCATTTATAAATTTCAATCACACAAAATAGATTTCTCAAATTTACGAAAACCAAATTGAGTATATATACTGCTATTTGTTAATTATGAAAATCCAAGGTAAAACCATTTAAAAAGAGAACATGTATATATTTTAACATAGGTGCAGAGTGGACAAATTAAAAAGGATATATATTCACACACATATGCATATATACATACATACATGCAAAAGCTAAAGCACTCAAGACAAAAGATGTTAGGTATTATATATATTAATGAAGAATATATGTAAGTTTCAATCACAAAAACCGGAACACCCAAAGTGTACATGTATATTCAATGACAAAGGGTTTTAAAAAAGTTAAATGCAAATCAAGAAGGAGAAATATATGTATACAAGGAGGTGAAGAGTTTTGCTTTCATAAAGTGATTCACACTAACCGAAAAGGAAAACATATTTATACATATACAAATGTAGCAACACATTTAAGGGTTTTTCACAAAGATTGAGATCGACATGCAACAATTAACTCCTATTGTTCTGGGGATTAGGATTACTTGATTTCCGTTTTGCTATCCTCTTAGAAGAATAATTGGCATAGAGAAAGAGTAGAGAAAGTAGTAGAATAGAATAGTAGAAGAGAAGAAGAATATTCAGGGTTAGGCTGGACCTCTATTTATAACTTAAAATTAGGGTTTAGCTTTGAGCTCTTCTACTATTGCCAACTCATTAATAGGGTATATTAAGTTCAATCAATCAATTATGGTGTGAATTTAATGTAATAAGGTATATTAAATTCAATCAATCAATCATGGAGTGAATATGACTTGGTTGACAAGTAATGGAATTATTACCTAAAACCTATTTCTTAGTGTACAAGCTGAAAATTCCTAATGCATTTAG
This sequence comes from Acacia crassicarpa, assembly GCA_034222035.1. NCBI lineage: Eukaryota > Viridiplantae > Streptophyta > Magnoliopsida > Fabales > Fabaceae > Acacia > Acacia crassicarpa. The sequence continues at coordinate 61,870,265 of JAWXYG010000002.1, read as the reverse complement.
GATTAGATGTATTTGGCCCACCAAGGTTATATAAAATAAAATAAAATAAAATAAAAGGGTTATTACTATTAATAAAAATCTGGAGTATCACAAAGATAATGGTAGAAATATCTTTCCCACTAGAAGGAATGACCATGACTTTGACCCGGGATTAGATCCTAAAGAGTTGGGTTGACCTATTGCACTTAGAAACGGGGTAAGATCTTGCACTTAGCATCTAATTCAACAATTTATCTCATATGTCAATTTGTTTGCATAGATGCCGAGCTTTGTTGTAAACAGTGCACTGATTAAAATTCCAAATACTTCCCAACAAGCTGTGGTTGATCCAAATTGGAAGCAAGTTGTAGAAGAAGAGTTAAATGAACTTGAGGATAATAAAACATGCAAATCACAGCCCTTCCCTTAGGAAAGAAACCGGTGGGATGCAAGTGAATTTGTACAGTAAAATTCAATCTTGATAGAAGTATCAACAAGTACAAGGCAAGATTGGTTGCAAAGGGGTACACATAGACTTATGGAATCGATTACCATGAAACCTTTGCCCTGGTATCTAAATTCAATACAATCCAAGTATTGTTGTCAATTGTAGCTAACTTGGATTGGTCATTACATCAGTTGGATGTTAAGGGTGTGCATGGCAACCATTCTGTTGCCTAGCACTGTTTCTGAGATGAAACAGTTTTTTCTGATTCTGTCTTTGGAAGAGTTCTGAGAATCAGAATTACTTTTGTTAACCCATTTTATTTTTACTCCGAGAATCAGAATTACGTTTGGTAACACATTTTTTCTCCTCTTGTTTGGGAGTTAAAAAATTAGTAAGGGGGGAAGATGAAGGATTAATGAGTTATTTTTATCATTTTGTCCTTTTCTTTAATAATTAATATAATTATTATACTTTACAAATAAACTTAAATTTAAATTTCCTAAAAAATTATTTATGTAATTTTTATATTTAAAAAATTATTTATGTGGCGATGGTGGTGGTGGTGGTGGTGGTGGCGGTGGCGGTGGCGGGGGGTGGTGGCGGCGACGATGGTGGTGGCGGCGGCAGGGGGCGATGATGGTGGTGGTGGCGGTGGCGGGGTGGGGGGCGGTGGTGGTGGCCGCGGCAGCGGCGGGGGGCGGTGGTGGCGGGGGCGGTGGAGGTAGCAGCGGCGGTGGCGGTGGTGGCGGGGGCGGTGGAGGTAGCAGCGGCGGCGGCGGTGGGTGGCGGTGGTAGTGGGGTGGTGGTGGTGGTGGTGGTGTTGGGGGTGGCAACGACGGTGGTGGTGGAGCGATGGTGGTGGTGAACGAGGGTAAATTTCTGCTTCGATTAAGGGAAAAATAAATTTTGATTTTTTGCTCTGGGATAGAGAAGCCAAAATTTTTAGCTTCTTTTTTTTACTCCCCAGCACAAAAAATAAACCGGTTCATCCTGGGAGCAAGAAAAAAAACCGGATTTATTAAACACAATTCTCATCCATTTTTGTTCTGGGGCACAGAAATTAGGAAAAAAGTCATTCTGGGAGTGTTACCATGCACACTCTAAGAATGCATTTTTGAATAGTGACCTGGAGAAAGAGGTTTACATGGATATCCCAGATGGAGTACTAGCTCCAAACAACTCAGTTTGTGAACTCAACAAGTCTTTATATAGGCTAAAGCAATCTCCAAGGGTATGGTTCGGATGGTTAACCAAGGCAGTAAAGAAACTAGGGTATAAACAGGGCAAGCAGATGACATGTTGTTTATCAAGCATGACAAGGGGAGAGTTGCTATCTTGATTGTCTTTGTTGAAGACATAGTTATTACAGGAAACAATGAAGATTCTATTGCCTAACTAAAGAGGAACCTGTTAAATGAATTTCAAGTGAAGGATCTTGATCAAATGATATATTTCTTTGGTGTAGAAGTGGCAAGAACTAAAAAGGGCATCAACGTATCCTAGCGGAAGTATACCTTAGATATGTTACATGAAATAGGAATGTTAGGGGCACAATTTAAAGGAACACCAATGGAAGAAAGTTGTCATCTAGAGATCAAACTAAATGGTGTCCCAATTAACTCGAAACATTACAGAAGACTTGTAGGGAAGGTAATATACTTAACCCACACGTGTCCAAATATCAGTTATGCAGTTGGAATAGTTCATGCACTAGCCACATGAAGAGCACATGGAAGTTGTATACAGAATTCTGAGCTATTTGAAGCTTAATCCTGGAAGAGGAATCTTCTTTAAGAAAGGAACTGGAAGAAACATCGAAATCTACACTGATGCTGGCCATGCAAGAGATGGAGAGAATAGGAGGTCAACCTCAGGATACTACACATATGTGTGAGAAAATCTGGTTACATTGAGAAGTAGGAAACAAATTTTGGTTTCACGTAGTAGTGCAGAAGCAGAGTTGAGAGCCGTTATCGAAGCAGTAGTGAAGGACTCAGGTTATCAAGCTATTGATAGAGTTGTGAATTCCATATTAGGGACCTATGCAACTTTGGTATGATAACAAGGCTAGCATTGAAATGACAAAGAATTTTGTTTATTATCAAACGAAACATTGAGATAGACAGACACTTTATCAAAAAAAAAGGTTGAAGCTAGAAATGATTGACATATATTCTCCAGCTTGAGGGGGAGTGTTAGAAATCAGAATCAAATCAAAATCATGTTGGAAATCAGAATCAAGATGCCATGAATCTCTTTGATTGATTGACTCTTTATTACTCCTAATTTGTAGTAATCTGATTAGGCTAATTATCATTTTATGTAATTACGTGATTCTCTCCTCTAATGGCTCGCTCTTGAGCCTTTATATTGTAATGCTATCTACTGAATAATACACGCAACTCAGAGAGTGTTGATATCTCTAATTCAATAAAGAAAAATTTTAATTTATTGTTATTTTCTTGTTAAACTCATATCTCATTATTCTTTAAAACCTTGATATGCGTTTTTCTTTCTCCTTATTTTGTGTGATCATCTTTTTGACAGTTCACTTTTCTTGAAGCACCAGTATGGTGTTGGTTATACTTTAACTCTTGTGAAGGTTTGCTCCTGGCCCTAAAATTTGTCTTCAATTACTTTTTCAGTGGCTGGTCCTTCATAATTGAGAGTCTTTCAACACTTTTACTTGTATTTTGGTTTTGTTGTTATTTTCTTTTCAGTCTGCACCAACTGCTTCAGTGGCTTCTGATATTGTCAAACGCCATGTTCCATCAGCTACTTGTGTGAGTGAGGTACTTTCCTTGATTTCAAGATATTCATTGTGATAGCCCGCTCTTGCAGGGTGTGTGTGTGTGTATACTAGTGAACGCATACATGGTGTGATGTGCTATTCTTGCTTAGTTTCAACATTTCCATGTTGATAGCCTGCTCTTGCAATGTGTATGCTAGCACGTGTGCATTTGGGGTGTGTGTGTGTGAGTGTTGTGGACTGCACTACTATCGTTTCTCCCTTCTTTTTATGGTTATGAATTGAATGAGTGGGTGTGTATGCATGCGTGACATCTTGACTGCATTATCATCTCTTTCATTTTATGTTCATGAAACTTGGGGAATTCTCTGCTTATTTAATGACTGTTCATTCTTGCACTTGTAAATCTCCTGCTATTCCTTTTTTTGTCTAGAAAATGAAAAAAAAAGGTAGCAAATCTGGTGATTATTTATTGCTGCAGTGCTAGTTTGCTGGACAGTTTTCTGATCTGATTCTTATGGTTTTTGTATCTTCATGCTAGTTGCCATTATTGTTTTTTTAAGGATTTGGGGGTTACTCAAAGAAACATATTGATGATAATTGATACATAAAATATGGAACATCAAAAGAAATGGGAAAGGAATTCCAGAAATTTTAGTTGTTAGCTTTTCAAGAAAAATAAATAATCTAGTGGAATGGTATGTCTGATATGCTTACCTGTAAAATACTGCTTTGAAAAATTCATTTCTTCAGACCAAATTTTAACCCTTTTTTTTTTGTGTAAAATTAATTTGTTGTTCAGCTAGTTTTGGTGAATTTCATGTTATCTGCATTTCATCATCATTAGATGTACTGTCACGCTTAAAAGAAAATTATATGCAGCAGTGGACTTGAGGCTTTTGTGTGGTAAACCGTAATTAAGGCTTTAGTCATGTCTAATGTACTTAGAATTCCATGTTATTTAAAATTTAGCTTAATGTGAAACCGGAGTTTTTGTTTTCATATCTGTGATTATGATTATTGATGTTCTTTTTACCATAATTTACTGGACGTGTTTCAGGTGGGAACTGAGATTTCCTTCAGGCTTCCTCTTCTGTCCTCATCAGCCTTTGAGAACATGTTCAGGGAAATTGAAAGTTGCTTGAGAAAATCAGTTTCTAGCTTGGAATCCACTGATCATGATGGAAAAGAAAGTCTTGGTATTGAAAGCTATGGTATATCTGTCACAACCCTGGAGGAGGTATTCTTGCGAGTTGCAGGATCAGACTATGATGATGTTGAATGTTGTGAGGAGAAAAATTGCCCCTTTATATCAGATTCTTTGCCTTCACATGCTTCTTATGATCATCCATCCAAAATCAGACGGCTTTTTGAATTTCTTGGAAATTACAGGAAGATTATTGGATTCATATTTAGCATAGTGGCAAGAGCTTGTTATTTAGTCTTTGCTACAGTGTCAAGTTTCATAAGCTACACGAGTATGCTATGTTGTAGCTGTTGTGTCATTACCAGGTCCACATTTTGGCAGCATTCCAAGGCTTTATTCATTAAGAGAGCAATATCTGCTCGCAGGGATCAAAAAACTATTCTTTTCCAGCTTCTGATTCCTGCTGTCTTCTTATTTATTGGCCTTCTGTTTCTCAAGCTTAAGCCACATCCTGATCAGCAGTCCTTGACTCTTACAACATCTTATTTTAATCCCTTGCTGAGCGGAGGTGGTGGGGGAGGTCCAATTCCGTTGAATTTTTCTTTTCCAATTGCTGAAGAGGTCTGTTAATGACTGTTGATTTCTGTACCGTCTTTCCCCCGGAATACTCAGGCTTAGACATTATGCTTTGTTGCTGTTTGATTTAACATTGGTTCTCTCTGATGGAATCTAACTTGATTAACTATCATGTTGAAGGTAGCCAATTATGTTAAAGGAGGGTGGATTCAAAGGGCCAAACCAGCTGTATATAAATTCCCTAATCAAGAAAAGGCATTACATGAAGCAGTGGAAGCAGCAGGGCCAATTCTTGGACCTGCTTTACTTTCGATGAGTGAATATTTGATGTCTAGCTTTAATGAATCTTACCAGTCTAGGTATGCAAGCTAGAATATCTTGTCTTTTTTATGTGTTTAATCTCTATATTCTATTTGAAACTGCTAAGTAATTGGGAGAGGATGTAGAAAGGTTGATACTTATAGTGAAGTGAATAAGGCTACAAATTCCATTTTACAATATCATAGGCCAGCTCTTGTCAATCCATTTATTTTTCATTTGGATTGAAGTCATATGGTCTTTATATCTCTGTTTGCCTCAGCTTATTGTTTCTTAGGAAGGAGTTTTCGGCATGGATTACCTTTATAAAATCTTGGTATATGGTTGTTATTGTCAATAAAGGTGGATGAGATGGCTAGCTACAAAATGATGTTATATCCATTTGCAGCAGGGAAAATTCGTATTGCCTGTAGATCAACTACTATTAATTCCATGCCTCTTGGCTGGATATGTTGATCTCAAAGATTCCTTATTCCTGGGATTGCAAAATTTATTGGATTATGTTGAAATCATGGGTGATCTCTATATTGAAATCTCAATCGTTTTATCTTGGGATTAGTTGCTTCATTTCCATTTTCATTCTTTCTTTGTTGTATATTATAGCCTCTATCATGATTGAAACTCGTCAAGGAGTGAAAAGAAAATGAAACTTCCCTGTATTTCTTGGCATCAAGCTGCAATCTGAACCAAATAGAAAAACGATGGAGATGAGAAGTTCAGTCGATGCCCAGTGGCAATATTTCCTCCTCCTTGTTGCTGATGCCTGTTGAAGTGACTTGGAGCAAAAGAAACGAAGTGATTAGACATTTTTTTTATCAATAACCTCAAATCTATTCAACAACATTTTGAAGGAAGAGGAAAAGTAGGTTATCCCCCTGGTCCTAGAAAACCTGAAGAGAATGAGCCTGGTTTAGCTACATTGATAGCTTAAAATGCGTAGCAATTTCTCCTTGGAACCAATATCATACAAGAGTGAAAAAGAGATTGCCTGTGTCAAAAAATGGTTGTATTCAGACATGGAGAATATTTTCTCAATGTTTTTAAATCCATTTAGTCAAGAAAAAAAGGACAATCTCAGCTACAAATTATTTCAGTGAACTCACAAAACAAAGGCAATAAATGCCAATTCTATGGTATTTCTTTATTCCGTTCAGTTCTTTCAATCCTTTTTCCAGATTCTCATTGAAATTTCTTCTCCTCAAAATTGGTACCATTACACTTTCATAGACAATAACGGCCATATACCAAGATTTAGACTCTTACAATTAACTGCATGGCACATGTTTGAGTTCTTTAATATTTAAGACAGCTTTTTTGTCGAGGTAATTTTTGCATATTGGCACTCATGTGCTTTTGACTATTTTTCAAATTCTTAAGTTTTAAAATTTGCGTGGGCAGAATTATTTTAAAAAATTATTTTTGAAAACTAAGGCAGGATCAGTTATTTTTGTCTGTTGTACTTTACATGTCTTTTCCAGAAGAAATAAGGGGCATTTATTATGTGAGTTTAATATGACGAGTAAATCTGTTCTACATTCGTTTGCAATGTATTTTGCTAAACAGGTATGGAGCAATTTTAATGGATGAGCAGTACAATGATGGAAGCTTAGGCTACACTGTTCTACACAACTGTTCTTGCCAGCATTCTGGTCCAACCTTTATCAATTTGATGAATGCCGCAGTTCTTAGGCTTGCTACCGGTGACGTGAATATGACCATTCAGACACGTAACCACCCTCTACCATTGACACAAAGCCAGCACCTACAACGTCATGTAAGCAGCCTCTTTATTTCCTGGGAATGAATGCTTTTTTAACATCATGATACGTGATATTTTGTACAATTAAGATGCAAATCATTGTGCTTGAGTAAAAGCTGGGGAAAAACCGCAAGGCAAGGAGAAAAGGACCTCTTTATCCATAATTGCTTGCTACCTCCGCCATAGCTTCCCACTTTTTGATGTATTAGTCATTCTTTTCAATGGAAAATATACACACGCTATTGGAGGGGTAATGCTAATTGCTTTGACTTGGTGCATTAGACTCTGGAGAGATGAGAAGACCAAAGAAACTAAAAGGCTCAAGAAACATTGTTCAATCTTAGTACGGATGTAATTTGTTTAGTCTCCACATAGAAAGTACATCGTGCGCTTGTTAAAGATTTTTTTGTTTGCGTGCTTGTTAGCTTTGTTTAAGCAACATTTTGGTGTTAGCAGTGCATTCTCTCTTATACCTATCAAAGTCTTGATGAGTTAAGATGAAATTTTGTAGGATCTGGATGCTTTTTCGGCTGCAATAATTGTCAATATTGCCTTCTCTTTCATACCCGCCTCATTTGCTGTTTCCATTGTAAAGGTAAGTAACTTCTAATGCACAGCCTGAAACCAACTTGGCATCTTTGTAACAAGTTTGCTTGCAGCTCTTGGATTAAGGATGTCTCTTTGAACAATTATTTATAACTTTCAGTAGTTCTACAATTATACCATCTAGTGGGATTAAGGCTCTGTTGTTGTTGTTGTGGTTCTATAGGTAGAAACTTTAAGTGGTTTGTGGCAGCAACTGATAGACTAAAATATTATGTGTATTGTGTCAATGAATCATCTGATATAATTCTGTATTACATTGTACACTTTCTGGGTGATTGGCAATCATATTTTCAACTAAATGGTGCTAACTTTTTTTCATCCCCCTGAAAAAAGTGCTTCCTTTTCTATTTTGCTTTATGCCTCTATCAGTGCCCTTCCTACTGTTTCGAGAGTCAAGACAATCAATTAGGGTTTTTTTGTCATTACATGCTTGCTTACATTTATAGCATATTAAAATTTACCGGATAAGCAGTTTTTAATAGTAGTAGATGTTTTTGTTGGAATTCATCATAAGGGATATATGCTGCTAAGGAGACGCAACTCTTGGGAAGAATTATGGTAGTTTATTGAGGACTGAAATCAATTTTTTTGGATGTTGTGTGTTTATTGTCAATGATTGATTGGCTGATTTTCAGTGTCCTACGTACTCAATATATTGAAGCTTCTGTTTTGGAATAGAATAAGAAATTTCAGATTTTCAATTTGAAAGTTCAGCTTGGCTCAGTATATTTTGGCCCACTTTACTAAAGGGAGTTTGTAAGACCCATCCTGACGCCACACTAGAGATGAAAACAGATTACTAAAAATAAGAGCATTGCCCTACAAACATATCTGCAAAACGCTGCAAAGACTGCAGATTATCTCAATGTTCTGGCTTCCTTGTTCCTGTCAAGTCCTTACATATGCAATCCTTTCTTTTTTTTCCAGTGAGCCTTGGATCACTTGGCAAGGGAGAGGTCACAGGTTTGATCCTGTGCAGTGTGTGTGAGTGTGAGTGTGTTTGTGTGTGATATTTGTGCTCTTCATTTGATCCCTACCTAAAAAAAAAAAAACAGTACTACTCTTTATCGTTTAATGTTTTTTTATTTCTGCTTGTAAAATTCAGTTCTACATAATTTGAAATACTCATTTGTGAATGCATTTGAAGTGTGATATTTTTTCCTTCTTGTGTGCTGCTTTTAATATGTATACCTTCCTGCCAGCTATCCTAATAAATATCTTCCCAAGTTGCTGTCCTTGCAATGCTTTGAAGTATATTATTGTTCTCCTCCTCCTCGTCCTTGTCACAGTGGCATGCCAAAGCAAGTTTTAGCCACGAGTGTCTGAGGATTTTTATTCTCATTTTCTTCTGTCTCTTTGGGATAAAGAACTGTAGTGTTTTACTGGTGCAGGAACGGGAAGTTAAAGCTAAGCACCAACAACTAATCAGTGGGGTATCTTAATTTCAAGAGAAGTAGCTTTTTAAGATTCTGTATTCTATCTTTGCCAATACTTATCTGATGTTGATATATTTTACTTCAGGTTTCTATTTTTTCATATTGGGCTTCTACATTTTTATGGGACTTTGTGAGCTTCTTGTTTCCTACCTCTGTTGCGGTTGTTCTCTTTTACATCTTTGGTATGTTTCCCAATCTTCTATAAATCATATGTTTTGGGGAAAATTACGCGTAGGTCCCAAGGAACGAAAAAAATTACAAAAAAGTCCCTTGAAATCACCAAATTACCCAGAAGTCCTAAGGGACTTTTTTGATATTATTTGTATGGAAATAAAATCCAAGTTTTTAAATGTTGTTGTAAATACATGCATTTCCTGTTGTAAATACATGTATTTTCTGTTGTAAATGGTCAGATTTTAAATTGTGGTAAATACATCACTTCCTGTTGTAAATCTATGCCTTTTCTGTTGTAAATGACTTCTCTACGTTCAAAATTCAGGTGTTTAAATGTTGTTGCAAATATATGCATTTCCTGTTGTAAATACATGCATTTTCTGTTGTAAATGGTCAGATTTTAAATTTTATTGTAAATACAGTACTTCCTGTTGTAAATCTAGGCTTTTTCTGTTGTAAATGACCTCTCTACGTTCAAAATCTAGGTGTTTAAATGTTGTTGTAAATACATGCATTTTCTGTTGTAAATGGTCAGGTGTTTAAATATTGTTGTAAATATAGGCATTTCCTGTTGTAAATATATGCATTTCCTATTGTTAATACAAATACTATAAAAAAAGTCCCCTGGGAATTCTATGTAATTTTGTGATTTCAGGGGACTTTTTTGTAATTTGTTTTGTTCCTTGGGACCTGTGAATTTTCCCTATGTTTTGCCACTGTCATTGATTTGAAAATGAACTTTATTCTGAGGCAATGTAAAATTTATTTTGTGTAAGAGAACAATAATTATCGGGGAAAGGACTAAGGAGTGAGAGATTAGATCGAAGGGTAGTAAAAATTTCTACTAAGCTAAAGGAGAGGAGAAACAGTAAAGGAAAACAAAAACAAGGATATCATAGTTCCTCCCTATTCCTTAGCGGGCTGGGCTCAACAAGGCCATGTCATTCTTGTAGTTAGTTCAGTATATGACAGTACTGAACCACAGTTCTTTGTATTTGAGCTGTAATAATCAGATTGAATTTGTAATGCGAGGGAGAGGTAAATGCTTGCTTATTCATGTATACAAGAGGGGTATTTATATATAAGAGAGAAGCTTCAGAATTAATAGCTCATTATAATGATTGATTTGCTAATTGTAATCTTAAACCCTTATTATTTACGATACCAGTTGATTCTAATATAACATTAATATACTTCCTAATAATCCCCCTCAAGCTGGAGCATAGATGTTAATTATGCCCAACTTGTTATAAAAATAATCAACCCGAGTCCAAATTAAGGCCCTAGACAGAAGATAACCCTATTGGTCACTAGACCACACATGCCTTATAGAGATAAAGTTCTTGTTGATCTTATCGCGTACAAAGTGACAGTCAATTTTAATATGTTTCATACGTAGTTAAAGGTTATATGTAGAGCAACTTTATTATCATATCACAGTTTTGCGGGCAATGACGTGGTAAGACCAACCTCCTTCATTAACTAGTGAATCCACACAATTTCTTGTATTGTCTGAGTCATGGCTCTATACTCAGCTTTTGAACTAGACTGAGAAGCCACATCCTGCTTCTTGTTCCTCCAAGACACTAAATTTCCACCCATAAACACACAATATCTTGTGGTGGATCTCTTGGGTAGCCTTTAACCTCGCATGATCTGCATCACAAAAGCATTCAATCTTGGTGTGGTTATGATTCATATAAAGTAGACTACAACCAGGTGAGCCCTTCAAGTAACGTAAGACGTGCTCCAACGCTTCCCACTAAGAAACGGTCGGTGCTATCATGAAATGGCTCAGCTCATTAACTGGAAAGGTCACATCAGGGCGAGTCACCGTGAGATAATTCAATTTTCCAATCAGTCTACGGTATCTCTTAGGATACGCAAATGGTTTGATCTTCTTTGGATCAACCTTTTTTCTCACATCCTCAAGTATCTCATCATACAATGCGTTGTCATCAATGTCAAAAAAAAGATTAGGAATCATGAGAAAGTTACTTGGTGCTACTTATAACCTCAATCCCAAGAAAGTACTTTAACAGTCTCCTTCATTTGGAAATGAGAATTAAGATAGCCCTTGAGTGATGAGATTCTCAAAGTATTGCTACCTGTAATAACAATATCATCAACATACACCATGAAGAGAATCATGCCAGCATCCGTTTGCTGATAAAACACAAAATGGTCACTTACTCTGATTCAGACCAAACTTCTTACCTACAGAGGTAGACCTGTCAAACCAAGTACGAAGCCTTTGCTTCAAACCATATAAAGATTTCTGAAAGTGGTATACCTTCCCACACTCTCCTTAAGCAACAAACCCCGGTGGTTGCTTCATGTAAACTTCCTCAAGAAGATGACCATTCAAGAAAGCATTTTTAACATTCAACTGATGAAGATCCCAACCATAAGTGGTTGCCATAGAAATGAAGAGGCGAACAGAGGATAATTTTGCCACATACATGGGAGAAGGTTTCTGAATAGTCGATACCATAGGTTTGAGCATATTCCTTGGCAACCAATCGAGCTTTCAAACGTTCTAAGGTGCTATTGACTATTGTTTTTACCTTGATCACCCACTTGCACCCAATTGCCTTCTTTCTAGAAGGTAAATCAACGAGAGCCAAGGTACTCGCTTTATCAAGGGCCATCATTTCTTCTTTCATCGCAGCACCCCAGTTGGGATGGGCCAAGGCTTAGTGAAGAGTAGTGGGAATGCTAATAGAGTCTAAGGATGCTATGAAGGAACAAGATGGAGGAGACAAGGGGTTATAGGAAACAAAAGAAGAAATGAGATAGGTACAAATACGTTTACCTTTCCGTAAGGCAATGGGCAAGTCATTAGAAGTTTCAGAAGTACCAGGCATTGTTTTTGGTTCAAAGTCAAGTTCAGTAGTAGGAGCGGGGAGGACTTGTGCCGGATTAGACGCCGAAGCAAGCATTGGTAGGCCATGAACACAATCAACTACATTACTTTCCCTGAGACGTTTCCGATAAACATGATAGAGAGGTGGTACCTGCCAAAACAAACAGTTCCACTGGTGGTAGATGAACCTTATACACCAATATATCATCAAGACGTTTTGTTGTGTCAGGGGATGTAAGCGGAGTAGAGAAAGGAAAGAACGGAGTTGACTCATGGAAGGTGACATCTGTAGACAATGATAACGACAAAGAATAGGAGAATAGCACCGATAACCCTTCTGAACCCTAAAATACCCAAGAAAGACAAACTTGAGAGACTTGGGATCAAGTTTTGTAACAGTATGATGGACATCTCGAGCAAAACAGACACAACCAAAGCTTTTTGGGTCAATAGGGAACAAGCGGTTAGAAGGAAACGTAGTTGTGTACGGAGTGTCACCACTAAGAACAAGAGAGGGCATATGATGAATAAGAAAACACACAGTAGACACAACATTGGCCCAAAAAGGCTTGGGAACATTCATTTGAAACATCAAAGCTGGAGCGATTTCTACTAAGTGTCGATTCTTATGTTTTGCAACACTTTTTTGAGTCGGTGTATCTGCACAGGAGGACTGATGAAGCATGCCAGGTTGCAGCATATAGGTTTGAAATTGGGCGGAGAAATATTCTTTAGCATTGTCACTTATCAAGGTTTTCACAAATACACTAGATGAGTTTGAATTTCAGCTCAAAAGTTGCAAAAATGAGAGAACAACTCAACGACTTTTCATTAAATAAAGCCAGGCAGTATGAGAAAAATCATCAATAAAGGTAACATAGTACTTAAAACCAGGCTTTGAGTCAACAGGACATAGACCCCAAACATCAAAATTCACTAAATCAAAGGGAGAAGCAGCCCATTTATTGACTCGAGGTGCCAAGTGAACACATTGATGTTTAGCAAATTGACATGCTTCACATTTTAAAGACGAGAAATGATGGAACTCTCCAAAGAAGACAAAGACACTTGAACCAAATGATAATGAACCTCAAAAGTTGACGAATCACTAGAGCAAGTAACAGAACACGGCACCTGATCATCAAGGAAGTAAGGGGCACCTGATTCATAGTCCTTACCAATAGCTTACTTTGTCTTGAGATCCTGAATCAAACAATGGTTAGGAAAGAGAGTGATAAAATAGTCGAGTAAGTTTGCTAGGAGACAAAAGATTAAATGTAAGGTCAGGGACATGAAGAACAAAGGATAAGGAAACGGATGGAGTAGGTTTAACAGTGCCAGAGCCAAGAACACGAGAGTGAGAACCATTGGCAATTTTATACTAGAGGGATTGGCATGAGGTGCGTACGAGGAGAACAAATGATGGTTACCTGTCATTTGATCAGTAGCATCGGAATCCATGATCCGCTTGGAGGAAGAAGTGGCAAGACAGGAATCACAGTTTCTTATAGCAAGAGTACTTGATATGGACAGAGCACACCCATGATTAGTGATTTGATTATTAAGAGGAACAATTTCAGTAATGACACCAGTCTTAGAATCAGCCATCAAAACAAATGTGAGCATAATGCAAAGATGCCGAGTCACACTACCTGAAGGTCTCACAAATGACAAAGTTTCACAACCAAACCTGTAAAAATAGATCTGAGCCGAAAAAGGAATACTTTCAAAATCCTCAATCATATAGTAGCAACAATCACAATTGGAACCACAAAAGGCAGCCACACAACCAGATTGCAACATAACAGTCTGAAAACTAACAGATCAGCGAACTAGAGACAAAAATATACCAAACAAGGCTTCAAGATCATCTAAATACAATAGCAAATGTCAACCTAGTGACCAATACTAGCAACAATCAACCCAACGACCAAATAGCACACTTGCACAACTGGAAAGTAAGAAGCCAACTAACTAGAAGCCAAATTGATCAAAAAACACACTGAAACAGCGCTAGGACAAAGAGGAACAAGCAAACCCAGTCACGTAACACACTCGTTTCAGCCCCAAACCAACCTGCATACACCGGAAATAGGAAGTCGATGCCGGAAACGTGCTGGGAAGGAGCCATTATCAGCGTCACGCGTGTGAGCCATGCACTGCAAATGGACACCGAAAGACAGTGAGCGACTGATCAAAAGGAGGGGAACCCAGGGTACTAGGCGGTGACACACTTTGCACCTTGTGGAAAAACCCTCTAGATCTGTCATTGTTCACACTACAATAATAGTGATTATTGAAAAATCAAATTGGTCAAGAACAAATCCTAATGCTTTGATGCCATGTAATGCTTGAGAGAGATAGAGGAAAAATGTATTATTAAATGCATACTTATTCATATATACAAGAGGGGCATTCATATACAAGAGAGGAGCCTCAGAATTAATGGTTCATTATAATGATTGATTTTCTAATCGTAATCGTAATCATAATCCCTGATTATGTGCAATACTAATTGATTATAATATATTTATATTAATATACTTCCGAACAGAATTCATATTAAATGTAATTGTCGATACACTCTAGATGGTGACATCCAAGTCTTGTCCAGTCCCAAATTGGATTTGGCAACCTGGTCTGATCAGGCTCTTTTTCTTCTTTTAAATATTTATAACCACTCAACTATTTTAGTCAAATGAGTAATACACTTGCGAGATCTATGTTGTGGAAATAATAAAAACAGGTTGATAGTAGGAAAATGGAAGAAAACACAAATAGGGGTGAGACTTTCAAACGCTATAATTTGGAGCCTAATGGTCTGATTTTCATGTCGGATAATTTTTTGGCACAATAGATGTTTACTTCTCAATTTTGAGTTGTTTTGTTTAAAATCTGTTAGGATTATAGAAGATTTAGTTTGTTATTATTGTTAGGAAATTAGAAAATATTCTAGGATACCTATAAATCAGGGATTAGGGAATAATCCCCATAAATAGTTATTAAGAGCCATCAATACTAGGGTTCTCTCCAATTGTATAAATTTACGTCTTACGTACATGAATAGATACAACATTCAGATTATTTCATTACATGGTATCAGAGCTCTCATGTTTCAAATGAATGTTCCCAAACCTTTCTGGGCTGATGCTGTATTCACTGCTTGTTTTCTCATTAATCGTATACCTTCTCCTGTTCTTAGTAGAGCCACTCCCTACACCACCTTGTTTCCTTCTAATCCTGTGTTTCCTATTGACCCCAAGATCTTTGGGTGTGTTTGTTTTGTTCGTGATGTTCGACCTACTACTACCGAACTTGATTCCAAGTCTCTTAAGTGTGTCTTCCTTGGGTATTCTAGGGTTCAAAAGGGTTATTGATGTTATTCCCCCACTCTTCGGCGTTATCTTGTGTCCACAGATGTTACCTTTCATGAGTCAACCCCGTTTTTTCCTGTCTCTGCTCCTTCTCCATCCCCTGACATCACCGATAGTCTTGATGATATATTGATTTATAAGGTTCAGTTACCACCAGTGCAAGTGTTAGACCCAGAACCTGCTAAACCACCTGTCTATTATGTTTATCGGAAGCGTCCCAAGGCAAGTAATGGCATTGAACAGGTTCCGCTCCCACCAGTACCTGCTTCGAAGTCTGATCCAGCAGTAGTTGCCCCTTCTCCTGTCTCTACACCAGATCCAGTGCCTGTGCCTGACTCTCCTGACTCCACACCAGACCCAGTGCCCATGCCTGACTCTCCTGCTCCTATTGACTTGCCCATTGCCCTCCGTAAAGGTCAGCGATCGTGCACCTACCCTATTTCTTCTTTTGCTTCTTACAATCATCTTTCCCCTCCATCTTGTTCTTTCATAGCCTCTTTATATTCTATTACTGTCCCCACTAATCTCCACCAAGCCTTAGCCCATCCCGGTTGGTGTGATGCTATGAAAGAAGAAACGATGGCCCTTGATAAGGCCGGTACCTGGAATCTCGTTGATTTACCACCTGGATAGAAGGCTATTGGATGTAAGTAGGTGTTCACGGTCAAAACAAAAGCTGATGGCACCTTGAAAGCTCGCCTAGTTGCCAAGGGTTTTGCTTAGACCTATTGTGTTGATTACTCGGAAACCTTCTCTCCTGTGGCAAAACTGTCCTCTGTTCGCCTCTTCATCTCTATGGCATCCAATTATGGTTTAGATCTTCATCAGTTGGATGTTAAGAATGCGTTCTTGAATGATGATCTTTTTGAGGAAGTATACATGGAGCAACCACCTGGTTTTGTAGCTCAGGGGGAGCGTGGGAAGATATGCCACCTTTAACGGTCTTTATATGGCTTGAAGCAGAGCCCTCGCGCTTGGTTTGACAGGTTTAGCTCTGTGGTTAAGAAATTTGATCTTAATCAGAGTAAGTGTGACCATTCTGTGTTCTATCAACAGACAAATGCTGAGATGATTCTGTTAGTGGTATATGTTGATGATATTGTTGTTACGGATAGCAATGCTTCGGGAATCTCATCACTTAAAGGCCTTTCTCAATTCTCATTTTCAAACAAAGGATTTGGGTTCTTTCTTGGGATAGAGGTTATGAGAAGTA
The DNA here is from genome assembly GCA_034222035.1 of Acacia crassicarpa. Classification (NCBI taxonomy): domain Eukaryota; kingdom Viridiplantae; phylum Streptophyta; class Magnoliopsida; order Fabales; family Fabaceae; genus Acacia; species Acacia crassicarpa. The sequence goes on along the minus strand of JAWXYG010000002.1, from coordinate 61,853,620 downwards.
AGAAAGGCATTCTTTTAACACAGAGAAAGTATGTTCTTGATTTGTTAAAAGAAACTGGGAAACTTGGAGCAGCACCGAGTAGCTTTCCCATGATTCCTAATCCCTTATTGGACATTGATGACCGCATACCATTTGATGAGCTACCTGAGGATGTACGGAAGAAAGTTGATCCAGAGAAGATTAAGCCATTTGCCTATCCTGAGAGATACCGTAGGTTAATTGGGAAATTGAACTATCTTACGGTAACTCGCTCCGATGTGAACTTTCCAGTTAATATGCTTAGTCAATCCATGACTGCACCAACCGTTGCTCAGTGGGAAGCTTTGGAACATGTCTTACATTATTTAAAGGGCTCACCTGATCATGGTGTACTCTATACGAATCATGGTCACAAGAAGATTGAATGTTTTTGTGATGCAGATCATGCAGGGTCAAAGGCTACCAGAAGATCCACCACAGGATATTGTGTGTTAGTCGATGGAAATTTAGTATCATGGAGGAGTAAGAAGCAAGATGTGGTTTCTAAATCGAGTGCAAAAGTTGAGTATAGAGCAATGTCTCAGTCAGTACAGGAAATTGTGTGGATTCACCAGTTAATAAAGGAAGTTGGTCTTACCACATTATTACCTGCGAAGTTGTAGTGTGATAATAAAGCTGCTCTACACATAGCCTCCAACTCTGTGTTTCATGAACGTACAAAACACATTGAGATTGACTGTCACTTTGTACGCGATAAGATCAAGGAGAACTTTATTTCTACTAGGCATGTGCGGTCTAGTGACCAATTAGGTGATCTTCTGACTAAAGCTTTAAATGGGACTCGGGTTGACTATCTTTGTAACAAATTGGGCTTGATTAATATCTATGCTCTAACTTGAGGGGGAGTGTTGTTAGGAAATTAGGAAATATTCTAGGATCCCGATAAATCAGGGATTAGGGAATAATCCCCATAAATAATCATTAAGAGCCATCGATACTAGGGCTCTCACCAATTGTATAAATTTACGTCTTACGTACATGAATAGATACAACATTCAGATTATTTCATTACAGTTATTGAAGGTGTAGACAGGGATATGTTATTATTATGTATTTATGAGCCATTAAAGCAAAGGCTCCTTTCTTTCTCTCTCCCTCTTTTGTGTGTGTGTTTGTGTGTCCCTCTCCTCAGAATGAATAGCTAATAAATTCCAATCATATCAGTATACACTCCAACAGCTCACATTTTATATCTCATATTTATTCATGTGAATGTGACAATTATACTTGGGAAGAACATGGCAGAGGCATGATCCTGTAGCTATTTGTAATTTGTGAAATGTGCTTAAAATGTCTTGCCTAAAATAAAATGCCACCATGGCAAGTTCTGCTAATTTTACTTTTGCATTAGCCTTGCCTGATTTGGTCCATTAGAGCTGGTGATCCAAGTCAATGTTAAGCCCTAATGACTACCCCACCCTACTCTTCTAAAACCCCATTCAAGTCCTTAAAGAAAATCTAAATATAACCTGTTGACATCATCTTTTTGTTTTGCAATATTATAATTGCCAATCCTTATTTGTGTGTATTTTATATTACCATAGGTTTGGATCAGTTTATTGGTGGGCCTTCTTTGCTGCCAACAGTCCTCATGTTCTTGGAGTATGGACTGGCAATTGCATCATCAACATACTGCCTCACATTTTTCTTTTCTGACCATACCATTGCCCAGGTGTGGGGGGATTTCAATCTATCATTTCTTTATTTAAACAAATTATAAAAATTAAGATATTCACTCTCCTCGCAGAATGTGGTTCTCCTGGTCCACTTCTTCACTGGTCTAGTACTTATGGTCATTTCATTCATTATGGAGCTGATACCATCAACAAGAAGTGCCAATTCTTTCCTTAAGGTTGGAAACCCTTATTCTTCTTCAGATTTACCTTGATACTGCAAATAGACAAGTTTCCTTCTATCACAATTGATCCATTTTAGGTTGGGATTTTATATTATGCTTAGTAAATGGTTACTATCATTGATTTTCCCCGTCAAAAGTGCACAGCGATCAGAGGGCTTTAACAATAAAGTATCATTTGTATTGAGTTTGTTTCATTTGCAAATTGATGAGGATCATGATACTAATTTATTATTCCTCTCTCATCTCTTTCTAGTAAGCGTTCATTTCTTTTGTTTTCTTTTTTTTTTTTTGGGAGCAAAAAAAGTTGAAGTTGTTGGACGATATTATTATGGAAGTCTATTTATGCTTCTGTTTCCTTGCAATTTCTTACTTGAAATTATGTCAAAGACAGTGCTGGTAAGTATTTTTCTTGTAGGAAAACCAGATCTCTTAGCTGAAGTAGTTATTGCCCTGAGAATAACATAATATAGGAGCATCTTAATGCGCCCCTGAATTTCTATAAATAACTTCTAGCTGTCCAATACTATTATTATATGTCATGTTGTTGGAGATAAGGTTTTAAGTAATAGGCTACAAAGCCGGCACTTCCAGGTCATGATATTTAGGATATGGATCTATACTTTTTTGTTGGCAGCGATGATATGCAATTGTGTTTTAATTATGTAAATTCTTGTATGATCATTCACTTTGGTAAAGACTTACATTTAATGATATCAAATAGTAGCTTTTTTGCGTTATTTAACTTGTTTTTTCCCTCTCTCAGAACTTCTTCAGAATGTCTCCTGGATTTTGTTTCGCTGATGGGCTTGCTTCACTAGCTCTTCTACGGCAAGGAATGAAAGATAAAACAAGTGATGGGGTGTTGGATTGGAATGTTACCGGTGCTGCTATCTGTTATCTTGCTCTTGAGGTTTGTGTCATTAATGTCATAGGGTTTTGCTAATATTGCGTGTAGAACATACAACTGAAATTTTGCTCCATGCCTCTTATAATAATTAGAATCCGGAAGTCATGTATGCTTGTCTAAAGGTTCTTCAGATAATAATAGTACTATAATAGTGTAAAGAAAGATTGGAAACACGGGGATAAGATGGCAGGACCTACTTGCTGGTAAATAGTTTATTGGTTGCAGCTGATAAATGAAGTCACATGGGAGAAGGACAGACTTAAGTGACTAAGTTGCTTGAATGAAACTACTGATTGTAGTATAAATGTTGAGCATCTATTTGTTTCTAGTCTCCACTACACCCATCTCTTATTTCATTAGTTGTGTTTCATGCATAATTTTGTTTTTCACTTTTCTTATTGCCTATGGTAGATAGTTCTTTTCTATGTAGCTCCCATGAGTTACATTTTGCAATTTGAACCAAAAATTCTATTCCTCGATTCTCTTCTTGATTTGTAGGCAGGAATGCAGTGTTTATAGATAACATATACACATACACATGGGCTTTGGTCAATCTAATATTCCCCCCTCTTTCATGACAGAGCATTGGCTACTTTGTGATAACACTTGGAATTGAAGTTTTTCCTTCTCTCAAATTGACTCTGTTCATGATCAAAAAGTGGTGGGAAAATATCATCCCACGTAATACTCCTCCTTATCTGGAAAATCTATTAGAACCTTCCCTAGAAACTGTTGATATGGACTTTGATGAAGACGTAGATGTGAAAACAGAAAGAAACAGAGTACTGTCAGGTTCCCTTGAAAATTCCATCATCTATTTGCGCAACCTCCGGAAGGTATTCTCCAACATGATTTAATTTTGCTTGTTTCGTCACCAAAGCTGTTTTATAAATGATAATGGAATAATTTAGCTGTAAATTATAGTGATATTTTTTTTCTCATTTCAGGTCTATTATGAAGGGAAGCTTCACCAGCAAAAGGTTGCAGTTGATTCATTAACCTTTGCAGTTCAGGAAGGAGAATGCTTTGGCTTTTTAGGGACAAATGGAGCTGGAAAGACCACAACTTTGTCTATGTTGTGTGGTATATCAGACTTCTGAGCGAAATATAGATTCTGCATCTACCACATATGTGATGTTTATAACACTCTAATTTTTAAAAGCACTTATAAACCATTATTTAAGTACTCTGCCATGGTTATAAAGAAAACATCAATGATTACCATGGTAGATGGTTTGAAAGCTAACTTCAAAATGCTAACCATGGTAATAAAGAACAAAACACAGTAAATTAATCTTTAAAGCCGTTAGTATGATCAAATGAGACAAAATAGATATAAGCATGTCATCAATGTAATTTTCAATTTGAGCAAGTCTGATGTGTTGAATTAACGAGATTATTCAAAATCTTGAACAAGTGAACTAGTTGGAAAGCTTTTGCAATTATATTTGCTCACACTGGGTTATTGTTGTTGAGAATATCAAGTTTAGAAATATTAATTAAGTATTATTATTTGGGTATCGTTTAATATTTATTAGGATAAGATATGGATATTATATTTTAAGAATATATCTTATATTATAACTTGATTAGATTAGATTATGATAGATTTTAGGGTTAGGGTTAGCCTATTAATTTGCCTATATAAAGGCCACTTTGTACTCTCTTTTATTTCTGAAGGATCAATAATATTAATATTTCTCTTGTGCTTCAATGTGATCCTTCAATCTTAACAACTGTAAACTTACCATTTGTTTTTGCTATTCAAGAAATTTTTTAATTTTAATTTTAATTTTTTTTTACTCTGTCCATACAGGAGAAGAATCTCCGTCTGACGGGACTGCTTTTATTTTTGGCAAGGATATATGTTCTCATCCCAAGGCTGCTCGCCGGCATGTTAGTAATTTTTTCTCTATAATATACACCAAAGTATAGTTAGAGAATGAAGACTTGCCTGAATCCTTCTGACTTATACTTGTTTGTTTGAATTCTCATTTTAGATTGGCTATTGCCCGCAATTCGATGCTCTATTGGAATATTTGACCGTACAAGAACATCTTGAGCTTTATGCTAGAATAAAAGGTGTTCCTGGTTGCATAACAGATGAGGTATGTGTAAGAAATTCGGGATCACTCTGTATTTGTTCTGTCATGATCTCTCATGGTGAAAATATTTATTTATTTTTGCATGGAGAAGCCATTCGTTTTAGAAGCTAAAATATTGAACTTTGAAGTACAAGGAACAAAATTAATCCATGGAACTCTGAATGATAGGTGCTGTAGTCTATTATGTAAATGTCCTCGTTTTGGACATTCAAAATTTCTGTATTTAATAATTTGAATATTAAATTATGATTTTCAGCACAAGGCATAAACGTTAACGTGAGGCATGTGGGTCCTTCCAAGTAATACTGTTTCTTGGAACGGACTTTGTTTCCTTGGACCATTTGCCATTATATTCCCCACCAAACTAAGAGCAAGTAGGAAAAAACCTGAGTGAAATCTTACTTCTTTTATCGATGCAACCCGGATTTGTGGACTACCAAAGAGCCAAGTTACATAAAAACCTAATGGCCGCCTCACATGATTCTGGGGAATGTAGTTCACAATGCTACCCAGAGTAATACGTTTCACTTTTTTGTGCCTGAATTTCCTCACTTCTTTCCTAATTCAGGCCTGAAATAGTATTGATTATTGAAGGAAGGAAAAGCATGCCCGAAACGTCTCATATTGTCAATGTTTGCATCGAGAATATATGATATAGCCACACTATTCATGAGTCATTAATAATGTGGCTCATTTCTCAGACTCTCTGCAACTTACATAACCTTCACTATTTCTCATAAATAACATGTACACCAAACACTAAATAAGGATGGGCTATCTGCTTTCTCATGCATTTAAAATAAATATGACTGTTCTATCTATTTTTACCTTTGAAAAATGGGGAATGTCAACCTTTTTAGTTCAATGGCATGATTGTTAGTAGCAATGACATATTGACCTTTAATGCCTATATGACCATCTGGACAGGTTGTTTTGGAGAAGTTGGAGGAATTTGACTTGCTGAAGCATGCTAAAAAGCCATCACTTTCTCTTAGTGGAGGAAATAAAAGGAAATTGTCTGTTGCAATTGCAATGATTGGAAATCCTCCTATAGTCATTCTTGATGAGCCATCCACAGGTATAATTCATTCTATTTCATTATTTATCCCCAAAGATCATAAAAATAAGCCTCATCTTTTTCATCATGTTAAGTTATCAAATCTATTCTCAAAGTGTAGTCTGGCATGGTTTCGGAAGCAGCTGATAAACTGGTGTTTAGTTTTTCTTTTCTTTTCCTACTGTTTGGTTATTAAATCTTCTCTATAGTAGTCTTTGGTCTCACTGTTAGGGAGTTGCAACCACATATTCAACCTAGTAAGATTTCCTGGTGAGGGGTGAGTTCGAGTTATCAAAATGCATTAATGGAATCTTGCTTAAGAGCTTAAGCTTTTCTGTCAGCTAGTTTTTTACTCAAAGCAACAAGGCCCTTCATGTTACAAAGCTTCTTACAGATAATTGCATAATTTCTTATTCTTGATGAATTGCAAAAGCACCTGCTGTCAGGTGTGCTTTAAAATCTAATTCTTCATATTTTTAGGTATGGATCCCATAGCCAAACGTTTCATGTGGGATGTAATATCTAGGATCTCAACAAGACGAGGAAAGACAGCACTAATTCTAACTACCCACAGCATGAATGAAGCTCAAGCATTGTGCACGAGAATAGGAATAATGGTATAAGTTTGCTTTATTTGCTTATTTAAGAACTTGACATGCACATTTTTTGTTTGTACTTGTATTATTGTTTTCTTTTGTTTCATAGTATTTCCTAGTCAACCCTATTTCCTAGTATTTTTACTTGTATTTATGATTTGCCCCACAACTAAAATGTGTTGTGATTTATTTTCATTTCCATATTTATGGGAATTGATTGGTCAGACTTGTGTGACCAACTTCTCCTCTTGTGATTATTTAATGTCATTATTCTGAGTAATAGACCCCGGAGAAAAACAATCTCTGTCTTCCTTCCTAAGTTCCTATATGTCTTCTCCCCCCACCCAAACAACAACATCCATACTCAAAAGTTGCTTTAATTACATTGTCTCTGTTGGAAGGTTGGTGGCCGATTAAGATGTATTGGGAGTCCACAGCACTTGAAAACAAGATTTGGGAATCATCTGGAACTAGAGGTTACTTGGATGACAAATCTATGATTTCTTTTTTACTTTTCAGATTAAAGCACCTTCATATACCTAATTATTGATTCCCGTTTCCAGGTGAAACCTACTGAAGTGAGCTCTGAGGACTTAGAAATACTCTGTAAAGCTATACAAGAAAGACTTTTTGATGTTCCTTCTCATCCAAGAAGCTTACTTGATGGCCTTGAAATTTGCATTGGAGGCGCTGACTCCATTTCATCAGATTCCTCTTTCTCAGAAATTACTCAAATTAGCTTGTCACGGGAAATGATTGTCTTCATTGGACGCTGGCTTGGTAATGAAGAAAGAATAAAGATGCTTATCTCTTACACAACTGTATCCGATGGGGCTTCTAGTGAACTGTTATCTGAACAACTGTTCCGAGACGGTATGTGAACCTTCAGTTTCCACACTGATGATTCTTTGTGTAATATAGTTGATGACCCTTTTTATTTGGCTGGAACGTGAGTAAGTAACTGAATAGTCTCTTTTACTCTGGTCTATAATTGGCTATAACTTGATTCACCGTCACTTTGCTCCTTATTTACTGTAAAATCATCATGCTGGATTTCATTTCCGTTGTGCTTGGATAAAAGATATTATATGGAATTAACATGTCCTAAATGTTCAAAACAAAACAATCAATAAAGTGCTAAAGTTTGACATTTTATATTTTTTCCCTACTTTTTCTTTTTCTGGGTTGTGCATTCTAACTTCTGGTCAAAGATTTACCGATTAAAATTTCCATCTCTTTGTTAAAAATAAAAAATAAAAGTTCCATACTATGATATCTTGCAGTTATGCTGGCACCCCTTTTGATAGACCTCTATGGTATTGAAAACTCATTTCTATTCTCCTGTCATTTGAAGAATTTGTCTTATGCATTATTGAATGTCTGTAAACATATTCCTTGAACATCCTAGAATTATTTGTGTAACTTAGGCCATATAAGTGCCAATGACGTCATAACTGAGTTAAGTTCTGGTGTGCGCACGTGGGTGTGAACTTGATTTTGCTTTTAAAATTTCTATCAGCTTTGTGCATGAATCTTGTTTTTATGTCTTCCTGACATTCTTTACAAGTTGGTGTCGCTTCATCTACTTTCACAAATATGTGACCCCCAAAATTTGTTCTTTTGTTGTTAAGCGTCTCTACTTTATCAGTAACTGTTTGAGACCATCTAGGTGGTATTCCGTTGCTGGTATTTTCTGAGTGGTGGCTGTCCAAAGAAAAGTTCTCGGCAATAGATTCATTTATTATATCTTCTTTTCCTGGAGCAAGATGCCAGGGGTGTAATGGTTTGAGTATGAGATACCAGGTATTTGCTCAGTTAATTAGACTACTTTTTTTTTTTTTTAATGGAAAGTTCTCCCATGATGGTTGATAGCCTTGGTGCTTGTTTAATTTCCAGTTGGAAATGGATTTTTACAACTTTTGAGACAATAATACTGCTCTCACATTGCTTTGGTCAAAACCACGTCTAAAACCCAAAGTGAAGTCCTACTGTCTAACTGATTGGCTAGATTTTCTGATAGCACCTGGCATATATTGATTATTGTTCTTGTTTGTCTTGATTTTTGTATCTTGAGTAATGTAAGACATATTTACCAGTATATTCTATTGTTCAGCCTTACTTAGTTTTGCCGTAAACAGGGTATTTGCACATATTTATACGTAGTAGTGTGGGGGTTTGAATTTTGTGGGGCATACGATAATTCATAGTTTGTTTACTGCAGTTACCATATGGTGAAGACTTTTCTCTCGCGGATGTTTTCGGAGGTCTTGAAGGGAACAGGTAAACTACATACGTACTTTTTGTACGTTTGGTCTTGATAGTTAAAATTAGAAGGGACTCATTTTCAACAAAATCTTTTTTCCAGAAATAGACTGGGCATTGCAGAGTACAGCATCAGCCAATCAACTCTGGAGACCATATTTAATCATTTTGCAGCTAACTCATGAGTTGTGCCGTCACTTTCTTCTGGTAGAAGGTATGACAGTGATGATGTTGTACTAGTATAATTTTCTAGTGATAGGCCATACATAAATATCAAAGACTGAAAATTGAAGAGTCGTTGAGTCATGAGTTATGTTAGATGACTCGGCGTGTCATCGAATTGTAAATAGAATTATTGTCCTGCTATTTTTCTTTTCCTGAAATATCTGTGTCAGCCAGAGTTGGTAGCTGACCTTCTAGATAACATTAGAGATTATCATTCTTTGTTCTCGAAACGAATTCGATATCGAATCAGAGAATTGGTAAGTTACGAAGAAACCTCAGAATTGAAGGAACTGTATTGTCTTCTCTATTTCAACGTGCACAAGAGTTTGTTTTCAATTTAATTTTTCTTCACTTTTTAAGACCTCTTTGCACCAAAAGCAGTAGTTATATTTGGATTTACCTTCTTTTTTCAAAGATTTCAAGATTGGACATTGAACTAATTTCATATGATTGGAATTGATGGCGCTGCTCTATTGCATTATGTGCTTTTAAACCCAAAGCAGAAGAAACTTGGGGCTCATTTGGAAAGATAAAAAAATTGTTTTAAACACTTTTTTCTAAAATCGAGATAAAACTCTCCTCATATTTATTTTGAGCAATGTAAAAGCAATTATGAAAAGTTAAAACAAACCAGTACTAAAATATTTTTCTGATTTTAAATATAAGACCTAATTTATGATACAATTTGAATGTTTTATAGCATCACCTAAATCAAGTTCAAGATGATTCTAAAATTCAGTCCAAAATCTACCACCTAAAACTGAATAGGTCAATCATTCTATCTAACCATTGGGTCTCTCTTTTTTTTTCCCCCACAAAAATCAAGCAGTATGGATCATTTTTTTATTTCACCTTTATATATATATATATATATATATAAGGAAGCTAAGCCTTTAAATTAAAGTAGTAGAAGTTGGGGAAGTGATTTCCATACAATCATTAAACACTAAAGTCTTAAAAAAGCAGGACATTCATCAAAGCAAACACTAACTGAAATTCCATTCTTCGCAAGGCAATCAGCAACCTGATTTTGTTCCCTGGAAATGTGAATAAATTGTAGTTCCCATTGAAACCAAACTGTGCTCACTTCCAACAGTATCTCCATAAGTACATCAATTAGGATCTTCGAGTCAGATTCGATAATAACCTTTCTTTCTTTTTCTTTCTTCTTTTTTTTTGATATAAATGATGGCGAAATGCCTACATTACAAAGAAACAATTACATAGAGGAGGAATTGAATCCTAAACACTCTTGGTCTAACCAAGTCCTTAAATAGGAAGGACACATATCAAGGATAGCTGAATTTGAGATGCCAATTTTAGTTAAGGCATCCGCAACTTTATTAAAATCTCAAAGGATGACACGAGCATCCACTTGCCAATCCCTACTTAACACATCATTTGCTTTCACAATCAAATTGCTACTCGAATACATGAATTATCTAGAATCAGATTAATAACCTCATCGGTAACCTTTCTGAGGCCCTTATTCCACGCAAATTTTAGTTCCCATTTTTTTATTTCACCTTTGGATACAATAAATGGGAACAACTTGAAGCATCCGTAGGCCCAAATATTCAGCCCAAAACATTGGTCGAGGTTTGGACCAAGGGGGTCAACTCCGCTCACTTGATCACAAAACAGAAGCCCAAATTAGCATGGGGCAATCCAACGAGAATGTTTCTAATAATCATGATAAAAAAGATAATAATTAGATTTACCAAAAAAAAAAGTATGGAAATGTTTTGTTGATAGGTCAAATTTAATTTTCTTCTATGACAGAGTACTGCTGTAATGAAGGAACACAAATTTTTCATTTTTTTTTCCTTGCTTAAAAATTTCATTTAGGTATGTCAGAATCATTTTGTTACGCGTAAATTAATAAAAAAGATATAAATGATTGTGATAATTACAAAGAAAGAAATGGGTTTGTAATTGAATGGAGACTGTTATTTGTATATTGCTACTTATTATTTTACTCAAAAGTTAGTTCTCCTGGCTGCATAGAAAAACATGGTTTGAGAGGTGAAAACTGTAGTTCTTTTTTTTTTTTTTTTTGGTCAAAGAAAACTGTAGTTCTCACATAATAATGATTTTGAAATTTTCGAAGTGTTTTGGTAAGTGTTCATCAAAATCAAAATTTTGCTAAAAAAGAAAGTGTTTTTTTCATGGGATCCAAATGCCCATAGATTAATTTATCAAAGAGTTAATACCCTTTCTGGTCTCTGATAAAAAACACAGACCCCATTTTGGTCCCTAAAAAAAATCGACTCTTGTTTGTCCTTTTTATGGACTAAAAAGGGCCTTTTGAAAATTTGTGAGAGATTAAAATATCAATCAATCAACTCTTATTCGTCCTTTTTATGGACTAAAAAAGACCTTTTTTTTTTTAAATAAAAGACCAAAATGAGGATTGTGTTTTTTGTCGGTATCAGAAAAGGAAGAGAAGTGGGAAAAAAATAAAGGGAAAATTACTCACATGTCCCAAGGAAAAAGATTATTTACACTCAGGTCCCTTCAATTCATGAAATTACAAAGAAATCCCAAAGGACTTCTGTGTAATTATTTCATAGGAGTAAAAAACCTTATTGCCCTTCTACTTGAATTTGTGATTTCTAAGTTGCAGAGACGAATAACAACACAAAATGCATAAATTAACAACACAAAATGCATAAATTAACCACAACTTCTGAAAACCTTGAATTTGTGATTTCTGAGTTCCAGAGGTGAATAATAACACAAAATGCATAAATTAACCACAACTTCTGAAAACCTTGAATTTGTGATTTCTAAGTTGCAGAGGCGATTAACAACACAAAATGCATAAATTAACCACAACTTCTGAAAACCTTGAATTTGTGATTTCTGAGTTCCAAAGGCGAATAACAACACAAAATGTATAAATTAACAACACAAAATGCATAAATTAACCACAACTTCTGAAAACCTTGAATTTGTGATTTCTGAGTTCCAGAGGCGAATAACAACACAAAATGCATAAATTAACAACACAAAATACATAAATTAACCACAATTCACCTATCACTTCCATAAGCTATTTACAACAACAAATGTATGTAATAACAACAGAAAATGAATATATTTACAACAACTTTTACATACTTTTGCAGATTTCCCAACCTCTATTTCCTAACAGCAAAGGAACTCGCCAGAATTTCCAAGAGAAGGTCGATGAAGGTGCTCTGGAAGAACAAAGAGGGTCTCCGGCGATTTTGATGCTGAAGCTCCCGGCGCTCTCGGTGTTCATTGGAAAATTAGAGGGAGGTTGACGGTGATGGATGGTGCCGAAGCTTGCCGGCAGTGAAGCCCAGTTTTAGATTTGTGCTGACTCTCCTCGCGGCGCCCTGAAGATCTTCTTCTTTCCTTCGATCTGAACCTCTACCTTCCTTTGTCGCCAGCGACTTTCCACTCTTCATCCACCGTTGTCGGTGACCACACCTTCTCTCTCAACCACCGTTCACCACCGTAGGGTACCGCGGGGGAGATAGAGCTGGGATCTTCCTTCCTTCCATCTCCATCCACCTCTTGCCGGTGAGCTTGGTCAGTGGAAAGAAAAAGAAGAACCTGAGTACCAAAGAAAAAAGGTTCAAATAGCGCAGAGAGTGGAAAGAGAAGGTTGGAGATGAGAGAGAGAGGAGAAGGAAGAAGTAGAAGGGCAATAAGGTCTTTTACTCATGTGAAATAATTATACAGAAGTCTCTTGGGACTTCTGCGTAATTTCATGAATTGAAGGGATCTGAGTGTAAATAATCCTGTTCCTTGGGACCTGTGAGTAATTTTCCCAAAAATAAAAGGAGAGAAATTGAACAAAACAGGTGGCAATGTCAGCAAGTCTAACCTTTTGTCTTGATAAATGGTCGTCTAACCTTGCAAGTCTGATAGGTAGTCTCCCATTGTACGGTCCGGAAGCAGGCAATGGCTACTGCGACGACAGGAGTCGGAGTTGTAACAGTTCCGACTCACCGAGTCACCTTGGCCACCCGTTCATCAAACGCACTTCCTCCGTCACATGGTATCATCTTTCTCAGGACTTGGCCGGCGAGGCGACGGCTTCTCCGGGTTAACTCTCTTCGAACTCGTTCTTCCCTGCTCAGAGTCCGAGCGTCGTCGGATGACGAATCTCTCTCACCAGGTTTGGCGTTTACTTCCATACTTGCTGTCTTCATACCGTGCTTCCTTCAGTTCCTTGGATGATGTCTGAGTGGTTGGAGTGGGAATGTTGTGAAAGGGACAATAATTTGCGGCACGTGAGGTTGTATTCAATGATTGGGTTCGGTTCCCGTTCCTTTTATTGACTTGTGTAGTGAGGCTTTGGAGAAAAGATATGCCTATTTCTATGTCAGCTCTCGGCTTACATTTGCAATTTTTGGTCTTGGCAAATGAAGTCTGATGCTATATTCAATTTCGATGGGAAGAAGGGAAAATAAAACTTTTAGTTGCCTACAGACGAATGAGAGTGTTTGTTAGTGCCATGGTAACTTGACTTTTCAGCGACCACGCAGCCACTTGATTTATTTGTTGGGCATTTAATGGATAATTTTAAACTACACTACGCATTCGAATGCTAATCAAATCCTGGTTGCCTGATGCTCTTTACTTATCAAACAACATTCGTCATGAACTCTAAATTAATTTAACGGACAGCGGTGGTGGAATTAGTTAAAATGGTTTTGAAAATGATTATTTAAGACGAAGGCATACAATGTTTGGAGTTTACAAGTTGATTATGGTTTGCTGTGTGTCGGACAAATTTTATGTTGCATTTTCAGCTTTCTTTTTTACACTGATTATTGAGCGCATGCCATCACTTTATCATGGCTTCACTTTTTTAGGGTTTAATTACAGTTTGCACTAGACACTTGATCTAGTTATAAAGGGACAAAGGGGCAACTTTATACCTCATGCTTTTTCCTTGTGTTAATGAACAATCCAGTGTTCTTACCTCAGGGTGCTTAAATTTTTAGCATATATTTCTGTAATAACATTGATAGAAATTTGAAGTACCTGCTGATTTAAACGCAGATGCCCTAGTGAGAAAAAACTAAGGACTTGTCAATTCAGATTTATTATATATTATAATAATGTAAATCATGTTATTTATATTTCATTTTATTCTGTTTTGAAAAAGCAAAGCTAAAGATGAGTTCTCAAGTTCTTTCTTCTTCTCACAGGAAAAGGTGTTGAGAATGTAGTAATTATAGGTTCAGGCCCTGCAGGATACACAGCAGCAATATATACTGCACGTGCCAACTTGAAGCCTGTAGTGTTTGAGGGGTACCAAGTGGGTGGTGTTCCTGGGGGACAGTTGATGACTACAACTGAAGTAGAGAATTTTCCAGGATTTCCAGATGGGATAAGTGGTCCTGATCTGATGGACAGGTATATGAAAAGAAAATAAAGGAAAGGAAACTTGTCATAACCAATGTTATATTGAAATTGAGTCACTTAATCTTAGATTTCACGCATTTTCTTCTACCCCTCTGCTTTCCAGAATGCGGCGTCAAGCTGAGCGATGGGGAGCGGAACTGTTCCAAGAAGATGTCGAAGTGATTGATGTAAAAAGCAGTCCTTTTACTGTACAAAGTAGTGAACGTAAGGTGATATATTTGTTTAAGGAGCTCTTTGTATCTGCTTTATGTTGTTCTTCTTTAAGTGAGTAAAACAACACTTTTTTGTACATACAAGTGACAAGTACTTTAATATTTTAGATTTTCCTGTTCTGTGGAAGATTAGTTGGTTTATTTTATTAAGTGTTATTGAGTAAATATTTTTTTGGTGTTATGATTAAATATGTATATATATTTCAGATTAAATGCCATACTATCATTGTTGCTACTGGAGCTACTGCAAAAAGACTTAGGCTGCCTCGAGAAGATGAATTTTGGAGCCGGGGAATTAGTGCTTGTGCTATTTGTGATGGAGCATCACCTCTCTTTAAAGGCCAAGTTCTTGCTGTCATTGGAGGTGGAGATACAGCTACTGAGGAAGCATTATACTTGACTAAATATGCTCGTCATGTTCACTTACTTGCACGTGGGGACCAACTAAGGGCTTCTAAAGCAATGCAAGATAGGTGGGTTGGATGAACACATCCCAACATTTGGTACTTACTAGTTGTTAAGGAATGTCAAACTTTATGCCATTAATTGAAGACCTCCTTGAGATGCTACATTATTTGAAGTTCATTTGCCTTTCATATTCATTGTAGATACCAGCTCCTATTTAATCATGGTGTTATTCACTCTTCGTGATGTGTATCTTTATTTTTCTAGAGTGTCTGTGTGTAAAATATGTTCCCTTGGGGCAGATTTAGTGTTAGACATGCTTAATTGGTGCTTTAGTTCTTACATGTTAACAACTGTCAAGCTCCATTATTTAGGTAACCCTCTCACTTTTGTCTTCAGAACTAAAATGCCCTTCATTGACCAGTGACCACCTCGTATGTCTCTTTATTTCATGTTGTTCTACTTGTTTATTTTCTGTAGTTTAACAAGTATTACTTGATATTTTCTTTTTCTTTTGATGAGCAGAATGCAATCAATGAGTAATGAATATTTTATTTATCAAGTGAAGTTGCCATTTACTCTATTTGTACTATTATCATTGATTTTTGTCCTTCAAATGCATGATGGCCACATATTGAAGGTTTTAAAGAACCTGTGAACCTTAGGTGAACTAGTTCAAGTTTCATATAGTTATAATTATTCAATTCCTAGATTTAGGTTTGGTTCTGATTCTTACATCCTACTTCCTTGTTTGATCCCATGAACATGATACCACCATCCACTTTTTGCATATGAGATGCTGAGTTCACTTTCTTCGCATGTCCAACAACAAACAAATTACACTAAGATACATGCATTTGACCGTAGGCATTTGATCGTAGAAAAATGTTGTGTTGAAATAATAAATGATTCTAACTTGAAACAAAACCCTTGTTGTATTTTGTTTCTTATGTTATTAACTTTTACTTGCTATTATAAGTTGATTTGGAGTTCCCTTTTGGGAGATGACGGTGAATTATATACTAATAAGTAATTGGTATGAGTTTTCAACTCCCTTAATGTTTGTTTAACAGGTTAATTATCGCGAATGTTTCAGAGTGTACAACAATCCCAATGTCACCGTGCACTTCAATACAGAAGCTGTGGATGTTGTGAGCGATACTAAAGGACAGATGTCTGGTATTTTAATTAGAAAGGTTAATACTGGGGAGGAATCTGTGCTTGAGGCAAGAGGGCTATTTTATGGCATAGGTCATTCGCCAAATAGCCAACTATTGCAAGGCCAAGTTGAGCTAGACCACTCTGGTTACATAGTAGTTGATGAGGGTACTGCAAAAACTTCAATGGAAGGTGTATTTGCTGCTGGAGATGTGCAGGTAAGCGGATGAATGCTTTCTTTGAAATGGCTTATTGTTTACGAAGTTCTTCACATGCATTATGTCTTAATTTTTTAACATTCATTGTCTTTTTCATCCTTTGTATATAATCTTCTGAGAATGTCAAATGGGATGTATTTTGAGGTGTAGATTTGTTCTCAGTAATCTCCTCATAAGACATCGTTGCAACCGGCTAAAATTTGATCTTTTCTCCTTAAACTACACTATGAGGCCTGTGCTTTTCATAAAATTTCAGGTGAGTTACACTGTTCATGTTTATGAATAGTGTGGCTTCCTCTAATATTTATAGTAGGTATATGCAGATTAAGAAATGTTGGCACAAATATTGAGCATATGAATATGCAAATTTATCAGGAAGTAAAGCTACTAAATTCATCTTGTGGTTTGATCTTATAGGACCATGAATGGAGGCAGGCCGTTACTGCTGCTGGATCTGGATGTATCGCTGCTTTATCTGCTGAGAGATATCTTGTGAGCAAAGATCTTCTAATAGAGTTCCATCAGGTATTTTACTTTAACTTTATGTGCACTAAATGTCTTTTAGAAATTCAGCACTTTGCGATGAGCATCAAGTATCTAATCATCCTGTAATTCTATATACACCTGTAAGCCCTAGAGAGGCATCTGCAATTTTTTGAATACGGATTTGGTTCTGAATGTTCTATGAATTGAGAAATTAAGAAAGGAATGCATAAAGCCATTCTTTGTAATATAAGGAACATAAAATTTTGAGGTATATATAAAATCAGTTAATTCATGCAGTAATTACAACATGCCTTCCTCTATATTTGTAACAGCCCAAAACTGAAGAGGTCAAGAAAGAACTCACAGACAGAGACGTCCAAGAGGGCTTTGACATCACACTCACAAAACACAAGGGACAGGTATATGTTTACTTGCCTGTTGCTTATGCTAATGGGATTAAGTCCTATTTTTTGTTATGTTCAATCAAGTCATTTTATTATCAACTTCTGAAGTTTGCATACATATTTATTCTTTCCATTTTAATTTGTCTTCACAGTACGCCCTACGGAAACTGTACCATGAAAGTCCAAGGCTTATATGTGTACTATATACATCACCAACATGTGGTCCATGTAGGACTTTGAAGCCTATTCTTAGCAAGGTATGTGATTGCCAAAGTTATTTATTAATACTAATGATTACTACGAGCGTCTGACATGATGTCTATGCAGTTCTTTACATGTTAGGAATGGATGTAAATGATACAAATACATACTATATATGTTGTACATTGTCTGTGGCTCAGAACTTTCTGTATTTTCAAATTGCACCTTTGCAGTGACATCTGGTAGTGCAAGTATTCTCCCTTATTAGCTTAGGAGAATAATAATACCAAAATGTTCCAGTGTTCTCAGTATGATTTGCTCTGCTTTTTTGTACTTGAGATTGAGAATAGTGCATATTAGTATATTTCCACCATATTTCGGCATGTCATGTTTTGATTCAACTTCTTACGTGCTCAACTTGAGAGTAGCAATGTCTTGTTACTTGCTGTTAGAAACTGTTAGTAGTACATTAGTAATTGTCAATATCCAAAAGCTTAAATCAGCAAGAGAACAGCCAGATGTCTAGCTTATTCTGTTCAAATTTATTTTGATGAAGAGAATGAGGTAGCGAAGGTTTAACTTCTAACCGTTTATGAAAACCTTGTCTAGAAGCAAATCAGTGTAAAAGCTTGTAACTACTTAACCTTTCATGCTTGACATCTCTAGGTTTAAAAGTATACATAGAAAATGTTGGGATATAACACTTCTTTTTACATTCCTGTGGCAGGTGATCGATGAATTTGATCAGAAGGTTCATTTTGTCGAAATTGATATAGAAGAAGATCCAGAAATAGCAGAAGCTGCTGGAATCATGGGTACACCATGTGTGCAGTTTTTCAAAAACAAGGAGATGATTAGGTACATATTAAACACCTTAATTTAACATCTGTGCAATTTTATCTCCACCTTATTATGACTAATGCAAGAAAAATGGTAGATATGCATGGTGCCGTCAATCTCTATATGAACCAATTGACCAGTGTTACATATATGCTTGCTTAATGGGTTATTTGTTGCTGGTAATTGCATTTTGCAGGAACGTTTCAGGAGTCAAAATGAAGCGGGAGTATAGAGATTTCATTGAAGAAAATACATGATGTATTTCAAACATTCAAGGTTGTGATTCAATTTTGTATTTTTTTAAATTGGCTGGCTGAGTAATGCTGTCAATTTCGACTTTTGCCAATTACCAACTTTTCGATTGTACTTGTACATGTAGAGTTGCCAATATTTAACAGTTTATATTTATTTATATATTATTTATGTAAAATTCTGATAATAATTTCATAAAATACTAAATTTAAACGGTTAAGATTTTTAATTCATTAACGAGAAAAGGACCTATTGAACATTTTTGGTCTCGAAGAAGGATTGTGGGTTTACGGTTTAAGAAGAAAATAGGGTTTAACAGTCACCATACCTTGATCACTTTTAACCATTTCCACTTAAATATAGACTTGTAATTGTACCCTCTGTCTCCATCCCCAAAAACATAATAACATTTTATTAACCCTACACTATAATGATTAAATACCAACTACACTAGATGATATCTTGATCAAAATTTTAGCATTTTTTACCTATCTTCTAGTCGATAATAACATAAATGAGCCTAAGTTTCAATCTCTCAACCACTCACCCTTTCATTTGGAGGGGGGGAAAAAACATACGTAGTAAAGAAAAAGGGTTAAGGTGCGATTTGGCCAATAAACTATTGGTTCAGGAGCATTCAGCACAATTAACTATTAGCTGGACTATAAATACCAACAAACTATTTAAAATGTTAAATGAGCACAATTCCGTTAAAATCAAATTAACTCCGTTGCCTTGTTTTTTTTTTTTTGCTTTTGTTTACAAAGAACTGACCACTACAAATCAATAGCTTCAGAACCTTAATCTTCCAATTCCATCTCCATCCTCACAGAGAAGGCTACGCAGCTCCTCCGGTGGGCTATCTGAGGGATGAAACCCAGCATCAAGACACAGTGCATAAGAGGTGATCTGGGACTTAGAAATGGCAGGAGCAAGAGGAAGGGTGATTTCACCAACGATTCGCTTCATCTTCCTCGACCGACGAGTGTCGGATCGTTGGTTTCCTCCTTCGTCTTCGCTTGAAGACGAATCTGTAGCATAAGGGTCATCACAGATTATGCGAAGCTTTCTCGTTGGAATAGGGTTTTGCTTCTGTTGCTTCATCCTTTTGAAAGAATTGTTCATGTTCACAGTCTGGTTTGACGGCTGATTTCGAGGTTCCGGCATGGTGGAGGGAGAGAGAAAATTATGGGGGGGGGGGAACCCAACAAAAACCCCTCAAAATACTCAGAAAATTGCGAAGGAATAATCAAACGAGAATCTGAAGATCGAGAGAAAACAAAAATTGAAGAACCCAACAAAAAAAAATAGAAACAAAATATCAAGTGAGATCCCCTCTGAGAAATATGAAAAGATATGAGAATCTTAAATTATGAAAGCCTTCGAAACACACAACTCCAGAACAAGTCCTACAAAATCCAGCCATGAAAAAAAAAAAACTAGATTCAGACCAAAATCTCAAAAGAACCAAAAACCCAAAAATAGGGTTTAACGGAGATTATAAATGAGGAAAATCATAGAAATAAGTAAAAATCTACAAACCTCTTGGATCTCAAAGGCATCGAAGCCATTGGGTTCACCAGATTCAAGCTTTGCCTAGAAGAACAGAGAAGCATACAATGAATAATAGAGCACACACAGGTGTTTTAGAAGAACTTCGGGGACAGAGTGGAGGATTCAGAGGTAAACGAGATGGCAGAGTTAGTGCGTGATTGTACAAGATGGGAGGATAGCAAGGAAGGTTAACGGAGTTAATTTGATTTTAACGGAACTGTGCTCAGTTAACATTTTAAATAGTTTGTTGGTATTTATGGTCCAGTTAATAGTTAATTGTGTTGGACGCTCTTGAGCCAATAGTTTGTTGGCCAAATCGCACCTTAACCCAAAGAAAAACCATCTCAGTTTAGCATCTCGCACAGTTGATGAAAAAAACATGCATATAATCAGAACACACCTTTCAACATCGGACCTTCAGCATTGATCACCCCCCTAGGCGATGTGTGCCTCACGTTCACGTTCTTCATTTTTTCCTTTCTTAGTGATTAGAACGCGCGCCAAAACACATCTAACTTTTTTCTTTTTTAATCCTGGGGGCACCAATGTAATTTTATCTTTTTCCTTAATATACAATAAGTTCTTTAGGACTTTTTTAACATGTGACTTTTATAAAGGACTTCTTTAAAAATATGTTGGTTTCTTAGGACTTGAGGGGAATTTTCCCAAGAAAGTAACTAGCAGAACACTCCAATGATGTGATCAAGTGATATACTTTTCTGAAAAATTATAAGAAACAAGATCACCCGAGTGACCTTGTAACTCTTCATCACTAGCTAATCACTCAAATGTGATCGAAAAAATCACTCGGGTGACCAAATTTTGTGCATCACTAGCACATCACTCTAGTGACATATCCAGTGCTCATAAATATTTTCAAAAGTGTCAAGAAAGGATCACTCGAGTGATCACTCCAGTAATGCTTCCCAAGAAAACAAAGCAATGCTTTGAAACTTTTTAACTCGCTGGAATGATTATGAAATTTGTTCTTCTTGCTTCTATTCATTCTAACTGTTTAGTATACCAGTACTTAAGTGTTTTTCAAGTCATCAAATAAGGATTAATTCACAAACTGAAAAAAAAACACTTGTGTCAGAAGCATTAAATGCAAAGGACATTCAAACATCAAACATTCTTTCTACTCCAACAGCTAACTCCTTAGACACAACGAAAGTCATTAGAATTTTCTGATTTTTGAAGGTTCTAAAAATAACTTTAGACAACAGTTTACCAAGACCAGGACTTACTGTTGAAAATTATGCCCTAAGAGCAAATCATTGTACTTTAAACATTATTGTTATTTAAAATATTTCTCAATTTTTGTTATCATATCATTTGCATGTTTATTATGATAACTGTATCCTTGGATGTATCATAAAGATTGTGCTAAATGTTCCTAATTGATCATCTATGCGGGAGCAAAGATAAAATAAGACCAGTATGACTTTGATGAGACATAGAGATACGAATCAAAGTCATAGGCACTTATAAGAGTACAAGGTGCTGGACCAACTCACTATGAGAAAGCTGCATGGATTATGTCATAAGCTTATCTCATGTATAACCACGTCACAATGCCCTTTGACCTGAGATCATCACAGATTCCTACATGAGAGTCGCTGATCTTTGACCTAGTCAAAAGTCACCTTTGACCGGTGATGATAAAGGCTTTGATCAAGATTAGTGGTTTTCATGCAAAGAAATTTGAATGGTCAAAATGGGATTTGTCCCTCACATTTGTAGAGAGATATTACTAGGCCCCTCGATGAGTGAATCTCATAAATGTATGGTCATGCTATGATGAAAAAGAGTTTCCATTTCAATTGTTAGATTACTCAAGAATTGAGAAAGTAATGGTCAAGAATAGGAGGAAGACACTATCCATGCTTCATCCTTGACCAAATTACCGCGTGTTGAAAGGGACGTGGCATGGTTGTATGATAGGTTACATCGTATCAACAATCCTCATATGAATTGGGTAGTCGTAATGTCTTGCTAGAGGTCGCTTGCGACTTATTAGCTAGTACAGTATTGGCCCGCTGCCAATCGCATGTGGGTTTACTAGGTCACACACAAGATAGCCCAACACAAACAATAATGTCCAAATTCATTGAATCTTAGATATGTTTAAGATTTAATGAATACAACGTTTAATCTAGGATGGATATATGTATATATATATATATATATAACTTCAAAAATAATAATATTATTATTTATATAGATAATAATATTATTATGTCGTATTTAATTTATTTTATAAATTAAATAATTGAAACAAATAAAGATATCGTATCTCAAATTTAACTTAAATGACGATATTGTATTTTAGATTCAATTAAATAGATAGATATCATATTTTATAAAGATAAATTCAATCAGCTGGCTTTTAATTTAGATTAAATAAATAAATTAGATTAGATCTGTTGGGTACATTTAATTAACATTATTTTAATCCAAATTCGAATTTCAAAATCAATTGAGATTAATTTTGAATATTTTATGTAACATCTTAGGCGCCCGCTTGTGGATATTGTCCGCTTTGGCACACACAAGGCTTAACGGTTTTGTTTCTGACTGGGCCTAGCCCATCAAAACGCGTCCATAAGGGAAAGGTCTCCACATCCTTATAAGGCATGCTTCGTTCGCCTTCCCAGTCGATGTGGGACTTCACGCCTTGTGGACGCCTCGTGAAGTCCCACATCGACTGGGAAGGCGAACGAAGCATGACTTATAAGGATGCGGAGACCTTTCCCTTGTGGACACGTTTTGATGGGCTAGGCCCAGTCAGAAACAAAACCGTGAGGCCTTATGTGTGCCAAAGCGGACAATATCCACAAGCGGGCACCTGGGATGTTACAATTAGTATCCAAGCTAGGGCTCGGGTCGATGTGCCAGTGAGGACGCTGGGCCCCAAGGGGGGGTGGAGCGTGAAGTCCCACATCGACTGGGAAGGCGAACGAAGCATGCCTTATAAGGATGCGGAGACCTTTCCCTTGTGGACGCATTTTGATGGGCTAGGCCCAGTCAAAAACAAAACCGTGAGACCTTGTGTGTGCCAAAGCGGACAATATCCACAAGCGGGCGCATGGGATGTTACAAAAGTAGAGCTAGGAATCAGATAGGGTCGGCCCTTGAAAGGCCAGGGCCACAAAAGTAGAGCTAGGAATCAGATAGGGTCGGCCCAAACAAAACCGTGAGACCTTGTGTGTGCCAAAGCGGACAATATCTACAAGCGGGCGCACGGGATGTTACAAAAGTAGAGCTAGGAATCAGATAGGGTTGGCCCTTGAAAGGCCAGGGCCACAAAAGTAGAGCTAGGAATCAGATAGGGTCGGCCCTTGAAAGGCCAGGGCCTAATAAGGTCGGCCTTACAGGGCTCGGGCTAGGAAAAACTTGACCAGAGAGCACAAGGCCAGGGGCTATTAGGCCTGAAAGTTATTATTCCAAATTTTAACTATTTTCCTCGTTTTTTTAAAAAGAAATATAATTAGTGAATTACAATAATTAAAGTTCTAATTTATCAAATAAATGTTGTCAACATTAATATTCAAACAACACAAATCATCCAATAAATAAACACATTCACTAATTCGTAATCAAAAGCAAAATATTATCCATAAATAACTCACATAAAACATAAGAAACATAACTAGGTTTTAAATTTAAATTATTATACAATATTTTTATGGCAAGATTGACTCTATGACTTATGATGAGAAGGTTGCTGATATAAGGAGTAAGCTGACTTTCATTTTTGATGGATATTCAAATATGGTCGGGCCATCTCTCCCAACTCCTTTTTTTTTTGGTAAAAAAAATAGTAGGGCCTAATGGGCCGACCCTTTTAAGCCCGAGACTCTACAGGGCCAATTTCATTTAACTCTTCTAATTTTAAAAAAGCCAGAACTTAAAAAGCCTGGTCTGACAGACTCAACTTGATTTCCAGACACTAGTCAAAAGGGCTTGAAGATTTCTTATGCTTTAAGGGTAAGACAACTAGCTGCAAGGGGCCAACAACGACATAACAAAATGCAGATTATAAATTTTCAATTCATACGATCCATTAACAAGTGTACTCTATCGTTTTTTGCACTTGTCGTAAATGTAGAAAGTGCATGTAAAAACCTTGGGACGAACCAACACGAAAACCTTTTTTGGATTTTGTCCAAAGCTCTGGAATCCATTCATTTATCGTGAAGTGAAAATACGCAAAAAACGGAGAATACCATGCTTCATGCTTCATTTAGAAATGTAAATTCAAACAAAACTTACAAAGCCAACATAGGCAAGAGCAGGCATTGATTGACAAATAAACTGAAGAAAGCACGAGTAAATAACAAAACAGATTGTTGGTCGAAACGTACTTATATTAATACTGAAATTAAAAGATACATCAAAGCATAGCAATTACAACTGAAATACAAAGAACTAGAACAATTACAACTGGAATAAATAAACCAGAACAAGAACAACAGGAACACAAACACATAAACCAGTACAAACCAAATGAAAGAGAAACTAAAAACCAAAATCACTGAAAAGGTAGGAATAAAAGTAGCTTTAAAGACTGCACTAGCTTCCTGAACAACCAAGGTTAGAAGTGACAAAGAAGAAGGTGTTGGTTGTAAAACCCACCCTACAGGGCACACCTTATTATAAGGATAAGCTGCAATTAAATCAGCTACACAATTACCCCTAAATGGGGCAAGAATTAGAAAAAACCCAACCTCAAAAAGGAAACAAACGAAGTCCTTCAAAATACTTCTACTCCTCCAATCAAGTAAATCTCGCACACACCTACCGAACAAACTAAGGCTAACACTAGTGATTTGGATTCGCCCCCATCTACCCATCCTAACAATGGCCAACTGAGAAATAGAACATATAGCAACCAAGACCATCAACACAACCCTAACCCCAAAATAACGAATCTGAATCACAACAAAAAGCACTACCATTAAAAACCAAAAACACAAATAAAAAGGACCTTCCCCTTTGCCGCTGGAAACCGCCGCCTGGACGCCGGAAAACGCCGGCGAGGAAGAAGCCCAAACAAAAGATCCCACCCCAACAAGACAGATCTGGAAAGGGTGGGGAAGAGGACCACCATCACCGCACAGGGAAAACAAAAGGACGCCGTCGCAGCTGGAGTGGTGGTGAGGACGGAGACCAGAGGAGAACCGACGCCGGTGAAGACACGAGGTCGCCGAACTATGTCCTTGTTCCGAACTAAAACCCACATGTTCCAAGCTCTTCAAGCTCCGATCTACTTCCATACTGCGGTTATGGTGAAGGAGGAGGCTCGCCGCCGGCGAGCAAGAAACCCTAATATTGAACAGGTGCTGAGAGCGTTCCACGAGAGAGAGAGAGACGCGTGAGAGAGCCGCACGGGGTAAGCAATAACAAAACAGATTGTGATAAACTCGTTTTTATAAAAAAAAAATCATAATAATTAACAAATGACCATGCCTCCTTACGTTGGTGATTTCTTCTCTAATTATGTACATGCAATAGGAAAACAAAATAAAATTTTAAAAAAAAAATTCCCTATTTGTGTAACTCTTATCATTTTCTATATATGTGACTGAGATATCAATTAATACGCCATCTGGCTAGCTTGAAAAGATTTAACCTAATGCGCAGCACAACATTTCCCTCTCTATAATCTCAAAGGAGACCATACGATGCCTGCAAAAATTGAACCTCACGGCATCCTCGGACAGATGCTTAGGCTGCTGTAATGTTTGTTGCTCAATGAAAAGAGATGAACATATCGACCCACTTCTATTAAGCAGATGTCCGGCTTTTCGTCAAATCAAAAATCCAAATGGGAATATGTTCAATCACTCCTCTGGCTGAAATATGGTGTAAGTTGAACTACTCTCGGTCTTGGTGACCTGCATAGCAATTCATTTATGTTCATGGTGAGGTGAATCTACATGGAAAGCAACTAGTAATTTACATCTCACCATACTGTCAACTAAACAATTTACATCGATAGTTTAGTAATTGGCATCAATTTTAACTTTATTTTTCTGAGCAAAAAAAATTGAAATTTATTTCCCCTATCATTTCATTATTGTCAGACAAGGTTTTAATGCCAGAGGCAGCTGCTTTTCGTTTTTTTTGGTTAAAAGCTGCTTTTCGTTGATGTATCATTGAATAATAATAGGAAACTTGGGTCACAGAGAACAGTAATGGGCCATCAATGAGACCAAATTGATCAAATTACTGGCGCATACCTTGATTCTTTTTCAATTTTTTACTGCATCTTTTTTAAAAAAAAAAAAAATCATAAGCATTACAAAATCATTATTCAAAACAGCACTAGCCTAGCTATTAACTTTTTCTACTCTAACAGCATGAAATTATCATGTAACCTGAATCCTTCAGAGAAAGTAAAGCATACTTGAGCAGATATACCAACCTCGGCTGTCCGAGAAAGGCCAGCAGGAAGCATAGGAATAAGAGATGTCCAGAGAACAGGATCTACCATGGGATCGGCGGTATTATAGGCTGTCAAAAGTGGTGCAGACAAGAATGAAGTCAAGGGGTAAACATTTCTTTGAATAGACAATGCCCCGCTCATTCCCATCGCAATGTCAAGCCTTTCATCCACACCATTATGATTTGGTGACCTCTCAAGTGCCTTGCCATGGTCCAACTTATTGATGGTATTTTTGTTCTCATCCTCATCATTATCAGTGTAATTTTCTTGTGTCTTTGATGCTTTCTCTTGCAGGCTTTTGTAGGCTGCTGACCGTGATAAAATAGTTAAGGCAGAGACAGCAGAACTTTTATGCTTTTTCCTATCATGGGGCAAGCCTAACCGTGGCATCTGGTATGGTTCCGTGGGTTGGAGTGCCTGTCCCAGCGTTTTGAGCTCACCACAAATATCTCCCGCAAATCCTTGTTTTTTTTCTTCTGATAATTTTGTTCCAGCATCATGTTGGCGATTTTTACTGGATCCCCACCATTTGATGTAATTTGTTAAATCAATCTTTCGTTCTATGCAGAAACCACTAACATATTCACTTTCTGCTGCTGAGTTATCCCCTGTCCCTTTGATATTATAAAACAGTGAGACAGTATGAAGTTGTCAGCAGATAAAGAACAGGTGGAATATATTGAAATCACGCAGAAGTACATTTTATTATTGACAGAACATAGTTAAAATTGCGGTTACAGCTCTGTAGTCTTAATAATGAAAGATGGCTTGAGATTTGATTGGTATTTACCATAATGTATACTGTTGAAGTAATCAGATCCAGCCATTCTACCATATGATGGCTCCCATCGGCTGCTTTTTGGTACCCGCACATGCAAAATAAATGCAGAATAAAAGTTTAAGGCAACAATCCTCTAGCAAAGTCCATATGATATTTTTCTGCTTAAGTTTGAATACTAATCAACAGACGATATATACACATGTTTATGCATCTTGTATCCTTTTCTGATAGATAAACACCTGGAGAGTCCACGATATTTAGAGATCCCTCGAGAAAAACCACTGCTCTTCCTGCACAAAGCATCCCGTATAAACGATTTTGTTTCATGCTAGAAAACATTTTAGTCAAGTATATACGCACCGCCGTAATGATGCAAGGTATTCCTCTCTTGAAACATTTTGCATTTCTTCAAGATCTCTTGTATAATCTGTCACCTACACAGTTGATACAGAAGTACTTTATTTACAACAGGAGAACAGTCGACGTGCCTTTTCCATGGGAACAGAATTAAACTCATATAGCAATAGGAGAACAATAAGGGTAACTATAAAAGAAATCGTTCCTCTAGTAATGCGTCCTCCACATCAAAATAATTATTCAAACAGATATCTTACTGGAAAGTTTATTAGAGTCCCTGGACCCCAGTACTTCAGAGCAGCAAGGTCATAAGCCCTAGCTGCAGCCTCCTCGTCATCATATGCACCTGTTAAAATATCATAATAAGTAAGCATCAATGTGAATGACGCGGCAATCAAAAAGAAAAAGGATATTAAAAATAAAACAAGGAATGAATAACAATATAGCGAACTTACCCAAGTAGACTGACATCATAAATGAATTGTTGTCCAGTCAATCCATGCATAACAGAAGAATTAAATTATGTAAGTAACTGTAAAGATATGTGAGTTTGGTATGACAAGTCATCAACAATAAATTCCAATACCACGACTAAAAAGAGGAAAGCGAAAGGAAGCCAGAGAGAAGAAGAAACCTTGTTTTCCCTTTTTATTCTGATTCTGGTTCCATGTACTTTTATCCCAAAGATGAGCCTCATAACGACCAGTCCATCTATGCCTATTTATTCATCAAAACAAAAGAAAGGTTCTATGCTTAGAGAAGTAATTGAATTTCAAAAACAGTGCAGGAGAAGCTTACAGGACAATTTGAAACAGATGAAATGGTGCCATAAACAGTTAGACCAAAAAAAAAAAAGACAAAAGCGTTTCAGCCTACAATTATCTAAAGAAAATGTGAAATAATCAACAAGTGTGTGAGTGTCCAAAAGCAGTCAAACGATCACATAAGGTGAGACGACTTAAGACATATAACTAAAGCATTCTAACAATGCTTAATCATCATCTATCAACTGTCATTTACAACCATGTAAACGTACAAGAGACAGCTATGCTCTCTCTTCCATTAGAGGGAAAAACTAAATAAAAATGGAGAAAAGCAATGCCATGACGATGCCTTCATAAGCAATGCCAACGAATGTTGGAAGACATTGATACCGCTTCCATCACAGGTAAATTTTAAGGTGTCAATAAAAATCAAATAAGATTGTCTGCGCCACGACGATACCTCCATAAGTTTCTCATTCTATGTAAGCAATTGAAGTAGATGAGTCAATTGTTATTACTACTGAAGCAAAAGGAATAGGATTCAGTTTATCTGCGTCCCCGAAAAAGCAGCTACACGCTTTACAATAGCATATTTATCCCACTGGATCACTTTCATAACAATCAAACGGAGAATTGAGCCCAGTACCTGGTGACACCACGATATATGGAGCTGCGTTTGCCCGCAGCACAAGGAGGCATCTTGCTGATGCGCTCTTTAGCTGTACACCCCCTTTCTTTCTTCGCTTTCTTCAATCCCCTGTAGATTAAGAGTTTTTCATTTGCCATCGCTGCATCCGACACCTCTGCACTACCGCCACCGCCGCCGCAGCCAACTTCAGACTTGCTAGGGTCAGAGGAAGAGGAAGCCATGAAAGAATTGGAACCTAACCCTAGAATAGAGATGTAGAGAGCTACAAAGATAGTTCAGTGTCTGCCCCTTCTAGGTGGTATTTTGATTGATTCACAGTGGAGGGAGAAAAGAAAACTACTGAAATTCAGCGAGAGAGGGAGAAGCAAGTCTAATTACAGAAATAACCTTCCCTGGATTTAAAATGACCCGGGGATATTTGGTCCTGTGGCAATCTGGGGACAGAGTAACGGCTAGGACCCAGAAAGGGTAATTACGTCATTTAAGACATTTTGAAAGTATTATCAATTATTATGATCATGATCATGCACGTTCCGTTTGTCTGTTGGTTTCGAATAGATGGAGGCAAGGACTACCTGCTCCCCCTCAAAGCAGCAAACTTCATTACATGAGGGGCAGGAAAAAAAAAAAAGAATCTTTTGAACCATACAAGGAATCCAAGGATCGTTTGGAGGATAGTCTTACAAATTTTTTTTTAATATAAAAATTTTAGGAAAGGATTTGGGTTCACCCACAATCTAAGGGCAGGGCAAAATCTCATTTCTTCCTAGGTCTACCGATAGTCTTATAATTTATTGGGATAGGATATTGTTACAACCAATATTACTACCACTTTTTCACCATTAAATCAGAATCTTAATAGGAGAGAGAAATTATATAGGTAAATGAGATTCTGATCTAACAGTGGAAAAGTGGTAGTAACATTGGTTGTAACAAAAAAAAAAGTTGTAACAATATCCTATCCCTAATTTATTATAGTACAAATTTTTTACCTTCTTTTATTGCTGGAGGAAAAAATAAACGATGAATAGCCTCTGTTATCAAAATTCATTGACTAGAAAGCTTTTATACATTGAAAGTATGGTTTTCTATCAATACTTGAATTCAAATCCATCTAACCAGTAATATTTTTAAATAGGGACTTTTCACCAATTTTTTCTCAATAAGTAATTTCCTATATATTAGTAAAAATGTCTACATTTTGTTATCATATTGAGACACATGGAGTCCTGAAGAGCGACAACAGCTTGCTTTTCCAGCAGCGCAGGATGAAAAAAACAAAAAAAATGATAGCTTCGCCGAGAAACGCTTCTTGGGTTTTTTTTCGTCCGTTGATCTTAGTCAGTTGTATCAAATCAAATACTTGTTATTCATCTTTATAATGTTCATTCATCAAATAAAAGACATTATACAATAATAGAATTATATTCGTCTTATATCTACGGGGACTTAAAATTAGTTTGAGCTACAAGAAAACTCAAGTTTAAGTGTGATTAGGCCAGGTATCAATGACAAAATGACCAAGTCTACATATACTTAGGAGCTATACAGACTAGTTGTACATCAATGCAGATGAGAAACTTCCAGAGTACAGACTGCGCAAGTCAAAATTACAAAACAATAAAACAAACCCCGACAACTTTCCTCGGAATAATGCTTCCAGCATCATCATAAATCAACGGCAGGTATCTCCTGCACTGACTTCATATATAATAGACTAATAAATCCTCAATCTTTCAAATGCAATTCTTGCGTCAGGCTCGAAACACACATGTTGCGGTGATGTAAAACTGTTCCATGGTCAGTGATCAGGTTAAAAGATGAGATTCAGATGATTGGCTTGTGGAGGTTTGATCCCTAAATTTCCTTTTCAAGGATTCTGTACAAGTTCACGACCGAAATAAATTTTAGGTCAAAAGAATCTCTTAGCACCATGACAGTCTTACCATACTTTAGCTTGAAAGACAATGACGTGAAAAACACATAAAACTACTTTAAAATAATAGTAATAACCAACAAAGGTATAATTAAAGAAGACTATTGTATTCTTGTAAAATACCATCGCTCTTCAGTCTTAGAAACAAAGAAAAAAAAACATAAACTACCACTAGGTGAAAATATTAGCAGGCATAGATATCTTTATATAGCTTGATTTGCGAGGGAAAAAAAGAATTTACAGAAGATAACTATAGAAGGCGCAGGTGCCTTTAAATGCCCTTCACTTTTTCAAACAAAAAATTCTTCCTCCAGAGTCACCAATGCAACCTGCCAGAGCTTTGACCA
The DNA here is from genome assembly GCA_034222035.1 of Acacia crassicarpa. Classification (NCBI taxonomy): domain Eukaryota; kingdom Viridiplantae; phylum Streptophyta; class Magnoliopsida; order Fabales; family Fabaceae; genus Acacia; species Acacia crassicarpa. Next base: position 61,822,147 of record JAWXYG010000002.1, on the reverse strand, counting down.
CCAACCGGTAATAGCAGCCTGTGGTGATGACTCTGGCAGCCAGATGCGAAGACTATGGATGAGGAAGCTTTTAAAATTAAAAAAAAAAAAAAAACTGATGGACGTTTATGTGTGCTCAAAATTTTAATTCCATTAAGACTCTAGGGACTTTACTGGCATTGCGCCATTTTGTGGAACCATTTTGTCATATTCCTACTTTAGAGGTACTTAGAAGTCATTCTCCCAAAAATATCTTTTTTCGTGACATCCCAGAAAATATCTAGTGATGACGTAATTATCCATACCAAGTCTTTCTTTTATGATAGCAGCACTTTCAGCTCCGCAGCTTTTCCGTGCAAATGAAGATATATCATAGTACATTTCATACGGTGGACAAATTCCTTCATCTTCCATCCATTGCAAGACCTGCATGAATAGCTTGCATTAATTTTTACAGGCATTCATAACAAAGGCCATTATTAGAAAATTGAAACTAGGAATGAACGAATGAATGTTGTGTATCTTTGCCTTGCAGCCAGGAAAACAGAAGAATAATACAACGTACCATGTTCTGAACTGGCATAGGTATGAAAACGAAAAGCATTAACACATGTACATAAAAGATTGCACGGGGCTCCGTAAGATCTATATAAAGTGCAGGAGGAATTTTAATACAAGAGTTCATATTCAGAGAGTCAAAACTCTTAAATTTATTGTTAGATTTATGTGTTCCACATAGCTACCAAAATCCAAACAACAAACCTACAAACCATTGTTAGCATCATGGCAAAAATTTGCACCCATCCAACCAAGACCAAGAGCTTAGAAGCTGTATGCATTTTTAAATCAAATGTTCAAGAAAGAGCCAGATAAACAAGTACCACTCTACTCCTATTTATAAATTCAAATTAACTAACTCTCACATACCAAGGAGAAGAGTTAGTTAACTCATTAATTACGAGCTAAATTTCCAATTTTGCCTTTATCTATGATTAGTTCCAATAGTCAACATGAATAAATTCTTTTTGTTTATTCCAATCAATAGGGGCAAAAAAAGTAAAAAACGCATTTATTACTCTGAAATTGAATCTTATAATAAGGATCAAATTTTTTGGTTAAAATGAAAGGGAAATACACTTCTCATGTTGTAGAAGAAGTGTATCCTCATGTCATAGATACAAAAAGACATGGGTCCCACCATTTCATGTGTATGTAGGAATCTTCTTCTTCTTCTCATGCAACATGAAAAGTGTAAACCCCTAAAATGAACTAATAAATATGACCAAAGTGCTAAATGAAATAAGTAGAATAATATGAAGAAAATTAAGGTTACCTCTATGCACTTCCTCCAATTTCCAGAGGATATAAGGTTCTTCAGTAAAATAGAATAAGTATTAAAGCTAATGTCAGCACCTGATGCGACCATTTTGTAGAACAACTGGGCATATGAAAATAAGATGACCAGAAAGCAAGACTATGTCAGATGAGTAACCCCTGGAATCATGCGTTAACTGGGAAAAGGATATCTCAATAAACGCAGTGGCAAAACACATTGAAATTGCATGGTAACATGTAGCATAAACATTTTGCAGAAGATTTAATACCTTCATCATGGTCTCAGTCCTTCCACTTTTTCCTAAAAAGTGCAGGAACTGATTAATAAGTCCAACTGAAGCTACAGGAAGCAAGGGCTCTATATGAATAATTAGTTGAACAGCTGTCCTCCAATCACGTAGCCTGACAGCAAAAGACATATTTAGCAAGACAGAGGTATTCTTAATTTTTTAAAAAAAAAATGAAGCCAAAATATCAAAGAGAAAATACATCAGAAAACCAGATAGACATGTATGTAATACTAACTTACTTTCCACCAAAATACCATACCATGTGAAATTAACAGAGGCAAAAATAATAATAATAATAAATCCAATATCTAAATATCCTAGTTGAAGATCTACCAAGCAACACGTACTTAAATGAGCAAAATTGTAACATCAAAATCACTTTTTAATAAGCAACAATGAGCCAATGACCAATTGGACCAAATGAGGGAAGGCAAAACAAGTATCTTTATGTCTCACAAATGAAGGCCCCTCCCCCTTATATATCAATCAATGTGGCTAGCAATATACTTCTAATAATGAAAATATTAGCTATTAAAATTTTGCCCAAGGGGAGAATGCGCAATGAAGCCTAGATCAGGAAGATAATAAGCAAAATTCAGTTTGGATCAGCAGAATGTAGTCTGGGAGAATGTGATAAGATGGACATCCCAGAAGTTTCGCAAAGAATAAACAATGAAAAATCATTGTAAATTGCAGGGTATAATAAGAACTTACAAGCTACATGCAGATAACAATTCAAAGATAATGGCATCAGTAAACAGAATCTCTTTCTCTCTCATGCTTTCTGCCAGATTCAGAGCCCTTTGGGGTTGGCCTCCTTCATTAAAAGCTCTCATCAGAGCAGCACAACCAATAGTATCTAGTTTGATGTCATTTTTAACCATTTCTTCAAAAAGTGCATATGCTTTTTCCCAATGACCTGATAAACACACTCTAGGGAAGTTACTCCAAAGATAAATAAAATTCCATTTACCATATTATTATTTCAATGGTTAATAACTTAATAATCTATCTTACCTGCAGCACTGCATGCATGAAGCATTGCAGTATATGTAACCACATCAGGGTAATAACCAGACTTTTTCATCAAGTCAAATGTAGATTCTGCTTCTGTGAGTTTACCCTAAAAATCACCACAAAAATACGTGAAGAAAAAGAATAACAGAAGGAAACACAGTTGTGAAATTTTAGAATTATTCCATTAAGCAGTATCATATTTACAAGGTACTTGCCTGTTTGCTATAAGCACATATGACAGATGAATAGACCTCGTTGGACAAAGGAAGTTTTAGATGCATCATTTCTTCCCAGAAAGAGAGTGCCTCACTATATCTTGACATCTTACAACAACCACTAATGAGCACAGTGAAAGTAACAGAATCAGGCTTAACTTTTTTCTTCTTCATAGAATTATACAAGCACACAGCTTTGTCATATTCTCCCACAGTCATGTAGCTTCCAATTGCTGAATTATATGCAATTGTGTTCAGTTCAATGCCTCGCATCTCAGCTGCGGAAAGCACTGTATCAATCTTCACCTTCTTATTGCATTGTCCACATGCTGCCAAGAGGGTGCATATTGAGACAACATTTGGCTGAATTCCAGCTTGCTCCATCTCACGCAAGACTTCAACAGCATCTGCTAACAAACCACCAGATCCATAGGCATTAATCAGCGCATTGTAGCTAACAAGGTTGGGCTTGCAGTTGTTTTTCTTCATCATTTCAAATACTTCCCTCGCCTTTTGGGGTTTTTGAGATCTTCCATAAGCATTAAGCAGAGATGTATAGGAGACAATATCTGGGCGCAGACCAGTTTGTTTTATCTCATTAAAAACCAACTTTGCTTTATTGTCCATCCCATGAGCAGCATATGCACCAATTAGTGCATTATATGAAACAATATTAGGTTTTAGCCCTTCTGCCAGCATTGTATTGAACACAGCCTCACAATTTTCAACTTGCCCACACATAGAATACAAGTGAATGATACTAGTGAATGTTACAACATCAGGGTGACATTCTGACCTCTTTTCTTTCATGGAATTGAAAATGACAACAGCTTTCTCATATTGTTGAAGCTTTATTAGACAATGGATCACAATATTAAGTGTAATTGTGTTCGGACGAATGTTAGTTCCCTTCATAAGTTCAAAATAAGACAAAGCTTTTGAATACTGAGCCCCACTTTTAAAAGCTGATAACAAAATATTGTGAGTAACAAGATCAGGCCCAATTCCATTGTCCGTCATTTTCTTGCAAACGTTAAGAGCTTCTTTCCAATTTCCATTAGATCCACAAGCATTGATCAAGTTGTTATATGTTGATCGGGTTGGTGGAATCTGCAATATTTTGTTAGTGTTACAAACAGCACTCAAAATATAAATCCTAACCGTCAAAATCAATCAATCATTTATTTAATGTCTAAGTTGTTTGGAAAAGTGTAACCCCTGAACCAGATATTACATAAAACTTATAATACATTGATTATGAAAATCTATCACTCGACTTAATTACTTATTTCAACAACAAATGAACAATAGTCAGAAAAAAAAAACATAAATAGTTCTATAGAGAAAGTGAGGGCCTCTACCATCATGTTAAATAAATTCACTGAGTAAATCTAGTGAGATCTCAAGTATTTCATCTGAGAGAACCCATAACCATTAATCTTTAAAAAAAAAATTAAAAAAATTGAATTTCAAGGGGCATATTTTATCTGAAACATACAAAAAAGTTCATTCATTACACTTCATCATCAAACAGTATGATGAACTACTTAAACATGCTTCCTTGGACGTAATCAGAGATAAAAGGGAGGGTATGAATCCCGTAGAAAATATAACAAGTCAGGAAAAAACAAAAGGATGATCATAATGAATACTTCAGCAAGAAGTGCTAACACAAGCATGCTATCATGATGTGATATCTCGAGTACTTTTGTCCCTACATGCAATCTAATAAAAAAAAATTAGGAAACCAAAAAAAGGAGGTTGCTCACATCAATTTAGACCCACTAAGATTGATTAGGGAAGAAAAATACAAGGTACACACAGCTGCACGTAGCATGTCTTCCATGATATTCAAAGCCCAACGCCATTGTCCTGCTCGCCCATGAGCATTGATAAGACCATTGTAAGTCTCAGCATCAGGCTTGCACCTTGAAAAATAAGAAGAATGCAATATGATAACCCAAATGGTGACTACAAAAAATCAGGCGGACTTAACAATTAAATGCAACACTAATCATATTCTGATATTCATAAGCTGATAAACAAACCACTGAAAAACACACTTGAGAAGCTTCAACAGTAGCAAAAGTCCATCCACGTTCAAGATGAACATAAAGAGAATATGGAACTTAAGAATATGGAATCCAATCTTACTAACAATGATAATTTGCACCAAAATAAAACCCCATACCTCCATTCTTGCATCTCAAAAAACAAGCCACGTGCCTGATCCGTTCGATTATGCCTAGCATTTAACCTTATCATCATATTATATATATCAGTTCGAGCACAGTAATTTTTCTGATTTTTCATCCAGCGGAACACCAGATTACAGTGCTCAATAGATCCGGTTCGAACCAACTCCTACAAAATCGAAATGCAGGTTTAGTTATTGGCGTACCAAACTGAAACTTAACAGCTAAATAAATTTATTTTTGCAGCAGAATTCAGAAATGAAAATGCAAAACACGAAGAACTTTTGGACTCCGGTGACTATCAAAATTCAAAATGAGCTATATTAGCGAAATTGCACGCAACAGACAAAATTAGCAAGCGTAAAATGCGAACAGAGAATTTTGCAATACCCTAATAAGCACAGGGAAATTCTTCCGAGCAAAGCGTCCAACCCAGCGATTCAGGAGTCCTTCGACATCCTCCGAGAGATTGTGCATCAAAACCATGTCCACCACCTCAGACACCGTCCAGTCCTTCTGGAAGCGTCTGCCTTCTACTCGCAAGCGATAGTGCTGGGGAATGTCATTCTTGCGGAGCCCGCTCACCCTGGTGGAGACTTCGTGCTTGCCACTATCGTAGTCCACAAAACCCTGCTTCGTCTCCTTGAACGCCGTTTCGTTCTTCTTCTTCTTATTCTTTGGCGTGTCGAGTGGAACCGACTCGGCGGTGATGGCGAGTTTGAAAGAACATTGAAGTGCAGTGGCCATCGAGAAGGAATAGTACTGATTGGCATGAGTGGATGACGGTTATAGATAAACCACTCCGGCCCTCCTGACCAAAGGGTTCACGTGGGTCGATGATTATGGCTTCCATACCCGCCCGCCCGCACGGGTTGTGGTATACATAATCAAAGGAGCTTTTACTTCCCACGCGTTGCGTGGAAGAATGTTATTAAGGAATTTTTTTTTTTTTAATTAAAATGAATCCATCACACTAACATTAGTTGAAGATGTTAAATTCAAGATAATTATGAGAGAAAATAATTAATCAATTGACATGGAGAATCAATAAAGCAATATAATATAACTTATATAAGTTCTGAGAGACAAATATGTATAATCTATAATTGTTTGAATATAATGTTTTTGAAGATAAACAATTGATTAGAATTATTTAAGTATAATTTCAACTTTTCCTAATGCATGCATTAATATAATTTGACTTCCATTATAGAACCTCATTTCCTCCAAATCTTAAATAATCATTTGTAGTCGTCATTTCAATCTAATTCAAACACTTGAGCAAAAATACATCTTATTCAAACAAATTAAAAATTACATTTTAGTTCAAAAAATCATTACATTACAATACAACAAATCTCTTTCAAAGACTAACTTTTAATATGCATGGAGATTATGAACAAAAAAAGACCTTGGGATCAACAAAATCCACACCCTTTGCTACGTTGCCTCTCACATTGGTCTATAACCATTTATAAATACAAAGTGTTTTCATATCTAAGCTATTAACGCCAACATTAAGAATCTTTTTTTTTTTTACTAATAAGTTGTTGAGGGTACTTAAAATTAAATTAATGCATCAACTATAAATATAGCCCACTAATTTTTTATGTGGCGAAATTCCCCCTAAACATCATTACTTTTTTTTAGCTGAAAAAATAGCTCCTTAAAAATACAATTAGCCATAGCATATACATAATAGCAATCACTGTCCCTTGCATTGGGAGCATTAATTTCAACGTAAAGATAATTTGTTTCAACAAACAGAAAGTGAAGAAAAACATTGTCTAACATTAAAATAAAAATACAACTGCACTTACTACATGAACATTAACTAAAAAATACATCACACACAACAGACAATGTAACTATGATTAAAGATCATGCATTTATATTTATAAATATCTCCATTATACACAATTTTTTGTTGTCCTCCTACTTCCATGACCATCATATGGAACATACATCTTAAACCAATCCATACTTCTCTTAGTAAGCATGGAAGTCTGCTGGTTCATTTTCAATCCATGGTTGACTTTTAACATACTGTATATATGATGTTTAAGGATGGGGACTTTTGTTTAAGCTCATCATATCGTAGCTAATGAATACCAAACTGACAGCAATCAAGTGTAGTTTTTATGATGAAAGTTGCCCAGTTCATCAACTTCAGGTCAAAGGCTTAGCAATTATAATTGACCTGCAAAAACATGAAAAAGATAGTAAGTGAAAACATATCCTTGTTTTCCCTATTCTCTTCTCACACCCAACCATATCGCTGTTCTTTTCTTCCATTCCACCTAATTATTCCCTAAAAGAAATAATCAAACTAATATTTTTTTAAAATCTAATTATCAATTATATTTATCGTTATTTAAAAAAAAAAGGTTATACATCACCGAAATATACGTCCAATACAACAAAGATTACAAAAGAGAATATTTGTTTAATCCTTTCAATATAATTCCCATGGCTGCTTCAAAATGCAATTGAGTTGCTTTTTTTTGGGGGGGGGGGCTGAAAGCTACTTCTTTCTTGCACCAATCAGGGGCCTTCGGAGATAATTCCCATGGCTCAATTCATCACAAGAATCAACAGTAATAGAAAGAGGCAAAAAATAGAGCATAAAAAAAAGATTGTTGAGCAAACAATATGCTTACATTTGTAAATTCTGGTTCTTCATATAACATAATGAAGTAAAGCAATCCTAAATGTATGAGTGTATACAGCTCTAAAAAGCAAGAATAATACACCTTTTTATAGTCTAATTATAACCTGACAATAATTAAGTGCAAACGATGTCTTAAAAGTAACAACTTCAAGGACTAAGCTCTTTGAGCCATCAATCTTCCATTAACAATGACTACACACAAATCTCACAGTAATTACATATATGTAAAGCAACATGGCTACAAGGCACAATTCTAAAATAAGTAAAAAGTAAACCTCATATCCTTTGGCACTACTTTCCAAAACAGATCTTAGAAATATTTAGTTATATATTTAAAATTATGGAGAAAAATCAGTTAATGCAATGAATGTTAAGAAATCCTATACCCAGACATGAATTACATATATGTGTGTGCAGCTGGGGCTAGTTTGATCATTTCTAACATTAAAAAAGTTCATATGCAATTTAATAAGAATTGCGAAAAGCACTTTAGAAGAATCTAAAAGTGTATGTGTGTGATTTATTCTCGTGCCAACGGTTTCCTCTATAGATAGTCCATTAATTAATGAAGTTCCCTCTACAGTCTAAACACAAAGCTCCCATCCTCTTCATCGACTTCTTCTTCCTTGGTCTCCTTAATCATTGATCATGATTCATGCTTCTTCCATCTTGACAGCTATTTCTCTGTTTACCATCATCGTGAAAGATAGGCCATGAAAGTATTCCTTATAGTAAAAATTAAAATTTCCTATGGCAAAAAAACACACTTGTATTCAATGAACACACTTTCTCTGTTTACCATCATCCTGAAACACACTTGTATTCCATGAACGCTAAACAACCTCCTCCTCAGATGAAACATGGCCAAAAAAAAAAAAAACCAAATAAAACCCTAATATACAAACCCATTGATCCTATCAAAACCATCCATGAATAATCTACGAAATAGCAATGAACTTAGGGTGTTTTGGGTAATGGTTTTGGAAAAGGAAATGTCATCGAGAGTATTGACCTGTTACGGAGAGATTTCTTTGAATCGTGATCTCCAAATTGGAATTGTCCACGCCATTTTGTTAGTACAGGTCCTACTCCTTCAACACTGAAACTCCTGGATTCTGGCCAAACACCTATTCAAGAAGATGGTGCATAAGAATGGTTTTTTCATTTTTAATTGTAAATGTTTAGTTGGAATTAATCTTTCTGATGCAGGGATAAATAAGATTAGAGGATCATAGCATCAATGGCTCTAAGGAATTGTGTTTTATTACAAAACTAGAAGTATAATTCTAAGCAAGCAAAAAAATAACAAGGAAAAAACATTACATGACTCTGAAACCCATAAACGATTTGGATTCTTCAAAGAAAGACAAAATATAAGATTAAATTTTGAATACAAGGTTAAGTTAAAAACCTGTGTCAAGGTTAGCAATGATTGTATCTTCAGCATATTTAGCCTTTACCTAAACAGAACCACTATTAACTACCCCTTGTTGAGAAGACTCTAGTCCAAGAAACTCCCAAGAATGTGTTGTATGCAGTTCACGCCTTCTGTTCAAGAACACAGACGCCACATTTGGATTCTCTGCACCAACAAAAACACCATACAATGAAGAAATAAGTAATCTTTTAACGTTAAATGACGAGAAAAACAGAGCAAAACATAGAAGATTGTTAAGCAATTATCCTTCCTACTTGCAAGCTTGTATGCTTCTTCCTCTTCAAGTTTAGCAGCAAAACCATTGATGCTTCTATTATAAGAATAAATCAATGATTCTTGTGCTTTGACATAGCTGCAAAAGATCATAGCATTATAACATGCCAGTTTCTTCCTTAGAGGATATAGCATACAAGGGTTCCGAGAAATTTTCAAATTCAATTTACCTTCCCAGAGGATAAGAAATAGAAGAATAAGGAAAATGGTTTTGACCTTCATCCACTTCCTCCTCTTATACGACGACGATCATGTTGGTGCACTGTGTTTCTTTGGAGGTCTCCATCTCCAGTCGATTGGCTTGCTTTATGTAGATCAATGACGATGGTGGAAGTATCACTGTCGCATCCTCTTCTTCGCCTCCTCACCGTCCTCACTTCCAGTGCCAGATGAAGAAAAGGAATGGGAAGGGCAAACCGGATGAAGTGAAAACACACATTTTGAAGAGAACTTGCAGATACCCGAAAACAAACAATTTGAAAATGATCAGGGAAATCGAAGAGGGAAGAAAAGCAAAGAAATGACTCCTACATATCGATCTATCTAAAAGCATGACTCCTACTAACATTCTAGCCGAAAGCAAGCCGCCTAAATTGATGGTTTTTCTTGCAGAAATTTACAGGAAAAAAAATTATGGCCGAAAGCAATCTCCTATTGGCATGTCGGCCAAAAGCTTGCGGGTTTTGTGAGAGAGCCAGAAGCAAATGTCAGGGAAATGTCACCATCAAGACTATTGAAAAAGCAGTAGGAGTCTTGCCCGTGAGAGATCTCTATCTTTCATGAATATTATTGTAATATCCCTGATTATTATTAATATTGATGATATTATTAGTAGTTATTATTAATAGCAGTTACCCATTTATTTTATATAGTCTTGGTGAGCCAAATATCCTTAGTCTTAATTGCCTTAAGAATTTTCTGCTTATACACTAAGAAAAACCAAGTCTCATTAATTCAAATCATAATTGATTTGAATTAACGTGATATACCCTATCACATTAAATTCACACTATGATTAATTGGTGACCATGGTTGTTTTTAGGTAATAAGTCCATTACTGCCAAACCAGTCACATTAATTTACACCATGATTGATTGACCGAATTTAATGTGAACCATGATTGATTGATTTTTTTTTAATTTTAATATACCCTATTAATGATATTAAATTCACATCATAACTGATTGATTTTTATTTAATGTACTCTATTAATGATATTAAATTCGTATCATTGTTGATTGATTTTTTTATTTAATGTACCCTATTAATGAGTTGGCAATAGTAAAAGAGCCCAAAGCTAAACCCTAATTTTTCAGTTATAAATATGAGTCTAGCCTAACCCTGAATACTCTCTTTCTCTTCTCATATTCTCTTATACTATTTTCTCTATTCTTTCTGTATTCTTCTAATTCCTCTATTCTTCTAAAAGCTAGCAAAACGGAGACCAGGTAATCCTAATTCCCATGACAACCTTGCATGTCGTGCTTCTTCTTCTTCTTCTTCTTCTCTACATCCTATTTTACTAATCGTAATTCCATAAGTCTTAGCGTAATTTTATATCCTATGCTTCTTCTTCTTCTTCTTTTTCTCTACATCATATTTTGCTAATCCTAATCCCCACGAATCTTAGGTTATTTTTATACTTTTATATAAATTTTGATAGAATTGTTATATATAAAATATATTATATGTAATCCTAATCCCTAGAACAATTCTCTTTTTAAATGATTTTACCTTGGGTTTTCATAATTAACAAATAGCAATATATATACTCGGTTTGGTTTTCGTAAATTTGAGAAATCTATTTTGTATGATTAAAATTTATAAATGTTTTCATATATACACACACACATACACATATATATTTATATATTTTATTGAGAAATCCATTTATTATGTGAGTGTATTTAAAATACTTTAAATCGTGGGAGGATAGCTTTGGGATGTTACCTCCTAAAGTGATGAACACAACCTTTAGGCTTTATGCCTCGATATATTATTTGATGTGAACCGATTATATCCGTTCTTTCCAAAGTGGTGTCTGGCAGGGGCTCCCGGGACACTAGTAGCAACTTTGGGAAGAGGTGTGCACATTAGGACGAATTGATTTATTGTGATATGGCCAAATTGATGATTTGTGATTGGCAGGGGCTCCCGGGTCACAGGGTAGATTGGCAGGGGCTCCCGGATCTACCATGGTTCTCTTTCCACTAAACTAAATAGATTGGCAGGGTCTCCCGGGTCTAAATAAATTTAAAAAGATAATGAACAATATTGGATTCGATATGAATATATAGATGTGATGAATATTAAAATTGATACTTTAGATTATATATATATATATGATATTTTTCTTTCATCCTATGAATATATATATATATTTTTTATTATGATTCTATTTTTGTTCATTAGGATTACCAGCTTTTGCTGATGTTTGTGTTCTGGGCTGCAATGATCCTTCGGGGGAGCAGAATTTCAGTGAAACAGGTTTCAAAGTTGGGGCTAGCAGTGAGAAGTGAGGAAGACCAATGAACAATTCTAGCTAGTTTTATTTTATTTTTATGCTTTGAATAAAATACTTTTATTTAAGTTTGGTTTTACGTTAATGTAATAAGACAGCCTTGCACTTGTCCCAGTACAAGTGCGGCGGTAACACTTCCAAAATTTGGTTATTTTGAATTTTAGTGATTATTTATAAAAATTATTAAAATTTTATGTCATTATAATTATTAGAAATTTGGGGGTGTTACAATTATATTGATGAAAAACTCATCTCAATATTTGGCTGCACGAATAAGGCTCAGACCTACCTTCTTTCGCCAAACCCCATGGATAATTTATAAAACAATTTAAATGGATCCGATTTGTGATGAATTAAACTATTTTTTATATTTTAGAATAGAAAATTTTTTTAAGAAAAATCTTTGAGATGAAAGTTAAAGAAAATTTTTTTAAAAAATGTTGTGTTTATAAAATCTTTCAACCGTATTTATCCAAAAATGAAATAGAAAATTAGAAAAAATGCTGCTTTGTGAGTTGGTTCATTTTTTCCATCCGCGAAAAAATAGTTATCAGATTTTATATATATTGATATAAAGAGAATCCACGGGGAAGATCAATGGAAAGTCAAAAAGTTTTTTTTGATGTGACAACAACATCCCGTGATTGGATTTGACCAAAAAAGAAAAAATATCCCGTGATGAGATGAGTGATTTGAATTTGAAATTGGGGCGTGGTAGAGCCGGGAAATCGGGCCGGGCCCGTCGGGCCGGCCCTTTTAATCTCTGGCCCTGTAGGGCTCGGGCTTGAAAAATATGCCTGAAATTTGAATTTGGCCCTGCAGGGCCGGCCCTGTAGGTAGAGCTGGGAATCAGGGCCGGCCCGGCCCTACAGGGCCTGGCCCTCCAGGGCTTGGGCCCTACAGGGCCTGAGATAAGGAAAACATCTGTTTTTCAAAGCCCGGCCCGATAGTACCAGGGCCAGGGCCGGCCCTACAGGGCCTGGAAATTACTATTCGAAATTTTAATTATTATTTTTTCTAGGTTTTTTCCAAAGAAATATAATTAGTAAATTGCAACCATTAAAGTTCTAATCTATCAAATAAATATTATCAAGATTAATATCTAAACAATATAAATCATCCAACAAATAAACACATTCATTAATTCGTAATAAAAAACAAACTATTGTTCACAATTGACTCACATAAAACTTAAGAAGTATTAAACTAAACAACATTAGATAACTCACATAAAATATAAAAGCATACCACTATCATTGTCAATTGTCACCTTCTTCATCACTCTCATCAATTTCATAGATATTTGATTGTGCTTCACTTTGAGCAGAAGGCTGTGCTTCAGGAGTAAAAATGTTATAAATTTCTTCTCATGCATCATAAACACATCCATAATAATCATTATCTGCAACAAATAATATACCAAATCATAAAATCAGAGTATAGTTATTATGTATTTATATATGTGCCTCCTAGCCTCTTCCTCTTGTCACTCTTTGACTAATTTTTTTATTAAAAAAATGAAAATGCTACAGTAACAGGGCCTGCAGGGCCGGCCCGAGGCCCTACAGGGCCGGCCCGATAAAGCCCGAGGCCCTACAGGGCCGGCCCTGCAGGGCCAAATTCAAATTTCAGGCAAATTTTTCAAGCCCGAGCCCTACAGGGCCAGGACTTAAAAGGGCCGGCCCGACGGGCCCGGCCCGATTTCCCGGCTCTTGTAGGGCCTCGGGCTTTATCGGGCCGGCCCTGTAGGGCCTCGGGCCGGCCCTGCAGGCCCTGTTACTGTAGCATTTTCATTTTTTTAAAGAAAAAAAATTAGTCAAAGAATGCCAAGAGGAAGAGGCTAGGAGGCACATATATAAATACATAATAACTATACTCTGATTTTATGATTTGATATATTATTTGTTGCAGATAATGATTATTATGGATGTGTTCATGATGCAGGAGAAGAAATTCATAACATTTTTACTCCTAAAACACAGCCTTCTGCTCAAAGTGAAGCATAATCAAATATCTATGAAATTGATGAGAGTGATGAAGAAGGTGACAATTGACAATGATAGTGGTATGCTTTTATATTTTATGTGAGTTATCTAATGTTGTTTAGTTTAATACTTCTTAAGTTTTATGTGAGTCAATTGTGGACAATGATTTGTTTTTTATTACGAATTAATGAATGTGTTTATTTGTTGGATGATTTGTATTGTTTAGATATTTAATGTTGATAATATTTATTTGATAGATTAGAACTTTAATGGTTGCAATTTACTAATTATATTTCTTTGGAAAAAACCTAGAAAAAAAATAATTAAAATTTCGAATAGTAATTTTCAGGCCCTATAGGGCCGGCCCTGGCCCTGGTACTATCGGGCCGGGCTTTGAAAAACAGATGTTTTCCTTATCTCAGGCCCTGGAGGGCCCAAGCCCTGGAGGGCCAGGCCCTGTAGGGCCGGGCCGGCCCTGATTCCCAGCTCTAGTGGATTGCAGGTGGAGAACAGCTTATGCGCAGCCCAAGAAATTTCAATCTGGCTTATGAATAGTAAAATGTGAGAGGAGCCACAGATAAGCCATTTCCTGATCAGCTTGAGGGTCTTGATATATTTTGATATTGATGACTAGTTAGTTAGTTTGAAAAAAAATTAAAATATTATAAAATAATTTAATTAAATCCCTTAATCTCTCTAAAAATAACTTGACTTGATCTTATAATTAAGATCAAAGGGAGTACTACCTCCCGTCTCTAACAGTACTTTGTTTAAGTTAATAGAGATTAAGAAAATTAAATAAATTACTTTAAATCATTTATATTAAACTAATCTGTTTGACTTATAAATTAATATATAATCAAATGATATACATTATATATTATGATTAGTTAACTTACTTAGTTTCTTTAATTTCTTTAAAAAAAATTAATTAAACCTTATATTAAAAATTGGAGGGAGTATTTAACAGTAACAAAGTCTTGCCTCTTTATTGTTTAAATTTACAATTAATTTCATACAAGCAGAGGTGCAAAATTTTGAAAAACACGAAAAGAAAATTGATATGTCATGTATAAACATATATATAATATACTTTTTTAGTTGCTTTACCATCTTTTATACAAAAAATTATCAATAAATTTATATTAAGCTTTAAAAAATTGTTTTTACATTTTAAAAATACATATAAGTGAACGAAGAATAAATTTTTGTTATATATATTGTAGGTTGGATTGATAGGTTCACCATTTATATTTATTATTTACTATATATAAATTTAAAATACACATTTTTTTTTTTTTTTTTTGGTATTCAAACGGGGCATCAGCCCAAGAACTTCAGTTCCTCAACAGTACAAGTCGTGGGTAAGAATACCCCACTTCATCCCTATACAGCTGTAATTGCACAGCTACTGGAGGATCAGCAAAAATAACGCTACCCTCCTCTAAACCTAAGCTAATATTTGCCAACACATCGGCACAAAAGTTCCCTTCTCTATGAACATGTACAAATTTAACCTGAGTGAAATTTACCAGCAACTTGGAAATAGCAGACAGCAAACTCGAACTCACCTCTTCCTCAAACTGCATACCATTCAGCAACTCTACCACAGCAAAGGAGACACACTCCACCAGCACTTTCTGGAATTTATGACAGCAAGCCAGCTCCAAACCTGTTAAGATTGCCCACAGCTCCGCCCTCAATGCTGTGCAGTGACCCAGTTTCTCTGCAAAACCATACACCCACTTCCCATGACAGTCTCTAATCAGCCCACCACAACCAGCCAACATCATACTTCCTTTAGACACTCCATCTGTGTTCAATTTTACCCACCCCTCACCCGGCACAGACCATCTGATCTGCTGTAATACTTTTGAACCCATAACCCTGCCAAACTCCAACCTAGCTGCTGTAATTTCCTTTACATACCATCTCACAATTTCCCCCAGATCATCAGGCATAGTGAAACCGACTTCAAAAACAGTTCTATTCCGCCAGCCCCATAACAGCTAGCATCCAACCCCAAACACCATACTCCAATTACCTACTACTCTTCCCAAATTCCACTCAAACCAGGCTCGCCCTTGTAGCGTGAGAAACTCAGGTTGGAGCATGCCATGACATAAATCATTCCACAGGTTTCTAGCCACACTACAGTCTCTCATCACATGCACTAAGGTTTCATCTTGCCCATTGCATCTGCAGCATTCAGGATTACCTCCCAACAGCCGATACCTACGCACTCCAGTCAACAGCCTCTCGTGTATGGCTAACCACAAAAACGTTTGGACTCTTCTAGGGCCTTTCCATTTCCAAACTTTGTGCCACACCGCTTCATTCCTCCCTTGCTCCTCCCTCAACATCCTGTACATATCAGCCATTATGTACTTATTACAGATAGTTCCACCCCACTTTATGGAGTCCTCTCCATGCACTTCATTAGGAGGGGCAACCGCCATAATTAGACCCTTTCCTTCCCGGTTTACCATAGTATCAATTCTCTCCAAGTCCCACTGTCCCTCAGGATTCACCAACTTGCCAACCAGCAGACCCTCCTCCTCAACAGTAGGATGTCTAATGCACTTGCTTAATAATTTACCCCCATCTTCTAACCAAACATCCGACCAGAATTTTATTCTCTTCCCATTACCAACCTCCCATCTCATATTGCCTACTACTTTCGGCCATAGCCTTACAAGGTGTTTCCATAACTCAGAGTCTGACTTCATACAGATGGCTTCACACGACAGATCCTTATTCCTCCTATACTTGCCACATAGCACCTCCAAGCATAGACTGTGTGGCCTCGTAATTGTGTTCCAAGCATTTCTCCCTAGGAGAGCATCGTTCATTATATCCAGCCTCTTCAACCCAAACCCTCCCTGCCTTTTATCGCTACAAAGCACTTCCCAGTTGACAGCATGCATCCCTCTCTTGCCCTCTCCACCATTCCAGATAAAATCTCTCTGGATCTTCTCCATACGCTGCCTCACACCTGTTGGGATATGCAAATGTTGCATATTAAACACCGCCATCTGGTTGGTGACTGATTGCACTAAAGTCAACCATCCTGCCAGAGACAAGGTCTTTTTCTTCCAACTGCTTAACTTGTTCTGCATTTTGTCAATAACATGCTGAAACCTCTTGCTGCTGCCATTTCCGGAGTGCATAAAAGCACCCAAATATCTACCTAAATCCTCCATTCTGTTGAATCCTGAACACATACAGATCTCATTTTGAGTCCGCCTGTCAACATTCTTAGAGAAAAATAGGCTTGACTTCCTCACATTCACTTTTTTCCCTGAACAGTTGCCAAACTCCTCCAGCACACTCAAAACTGTATCCAAATTAGCCAAGTCTGCCTCACAAATTAACAAAATGTCATCTACAAACATAAGGTGAGACACTGCTGTACCACTTCTTCCCATTCTCAAAGGACACCATTTATTCTTACTCACACGGTCTAATATGAGGTGCGTTAGCTTCTCCATACCAAGCACAAATAAGTAAGGAGATAAGGGGTCACCTTGTCTCAAGCCCCTTGAAAGTGTAAAGGGTTCTCTCTTCCCTCCATTCCACATTAGAGCCATAGTTGATGACCTTACACACTCTCGAATCACACTCCTCAAGTTTGCATCTAAACCAATTTCCTCTAGCACCTTCCCAATAAAATCCCATTCCATTCTATCGTACGCCTTTTCAAGGTCTAATTTCAAAATCATGTACCCCTTCCTACCTTGCAACCTACTCATAGTATGCACAATCTCTTTCGCAATTACAATATTGTCATGAATACTTTTTTTAGGCACAAAACTCGTTTGGTAAGGAGAGACCAAATCATTCATTAGGGCTTTTAATCTATTCACTAACAATTTAGAAAGCCATTTGTACAACACATTACATAAAGAGATAGGCCGGAATTGGCTTACCGTTTCTGGGTGGTCCACCTTTGGCACAAGGACAACAAGAGTATCATTCACTTCATTGATTCTACAAGGATTCCTCCAAAACTCCTTAATCAAGGTCACCACTGAAGGTCCCACTACTCTCCAGTTTCTCTGATAAAAAATCACGGGGAAACCATCACTTCCCGGTGCTTTAAACCCACCCATTTGGAAGAAGGCTCGTCTGATCTCTTCGCTAGAAATAGCTTGACCAGCTCTTTGAAGTTTCTCCTCCTTCACCTCCCCCCAACTGTGCTCTATGACAAACCATCTGCATCCGTGTTCCTTACCCTTGAAAAGTTCTTCATAGAACCGCTGAAACATGCCTACAATCTCATTCTCCTCCTCAATCCACAACCCGTCTTCATTTTTCAGCATTGTAATTCTGTTTCGCCTTCTCTGAACAAGGGTCTTTGTGTGGTAAAACTTTGTGTTTCTGTCCCCCTCTTCTAACCACTCCCCCTCGACTTTTGGAACCAAAGAATTTCCTCTTGTCTAAGGGTTTGCTGGAACTCTGCTTCTAGGTCCCTTTCTAATTGCACTAGAAAAGGATTGCTTCTCCTGTCAATACTTTTTTAAACAGCATATAATCTGTTTAGGAGCCTCTTTTTACAAGCCTCTATATTTCCAAAAACCTCCTTATTCCATACAATTAAATCTTTCTGCAAATCTGACAAATTCACATGTGCCTCAGCCCCTCCTTTCCAACTATTCCTCACAACTTCCTCAAAATGAACATGCATTTGCCAAGCCACCTGAAACCTAAAAGGTCTTACCTTAAAATTACACTCCACCCCACTAAGCTGCACACAAATTGGGTGGTGATCAGACCCAATCCTCGGTAACACACTTACTTCTACATTTGTAAACAACTCTTGCCATTTTACATTGGAAAGGCATCTATCCAGCCGTTTGTACACTCTGTCCAAGCCCTCCCACTTTGGCCCCTTCCACGTAAAGAAAGGCCCCTTAGCTTCAATATCTATCAAATTGCTTTCTTGGATCCATTCATTAAATTTCCTGCATCTCAAATCATTCACCCTTCTGCCACCTTTTTGCTCCAACAGGGTTTTGATCTCGTTGAAATCTCCCGCTAGGAGCCACGGCTCCTCCATCTCCATAGCCAAATTATGCAAAGCATCCCAAATACTACTTCTTTTTTGTTCATTTGGGCTGGCGTACACTGCTGTAAAAACCAATTCTATCTGATCCAATCCCAATTTGCAGTGTATAAACTGCTCATTTTTCACTAAGATGTCCACTCTCAAACAATCTAGCTCCCATAAAAGCCAAATACCTCCGGAGAAACCTTCCACCTCCACTCTAATGGAATGTCCAAAGTTGTAACACCCCCCAACTTCTAACAATTATAATGACATAAATTTGCTATAGTTTTTATAAATAAATACTGAAATTCAAAATAACCAAAATTTGGGAAGTGTTACCGCCGCACTTGTACTAGGACAAGTGCAAGGCTGTCTTATTACATTAACATAAATCTAAACTTAAATAAAAGTATTTTATTCAAAACATAAAAAAATAAAATAGAACTAGCTAGAATTGCTCATTGTTCTTCCTCACTTCTCACTGCTAGCCCCAACAGCCCAACTTTGAAACCTGTTTCACTGAAAATATGCTCCCCCGAAGGATCATCACAGCCCAGAACACAAACATCAGCAAAAGCTGGTAATCCTAATAAACAGAGAAAATATAAATAATAATAATAATTAAAATATCCACATGATGATAAGAAAGAAAAATACCATATACATATATATAATCTAAAATATTAATTTCAACACTCATCATATCTATATATTTTTATGGAGTCAAATATCATTCATTATTTTTATTAATTTCATTTGGACCTGGAAACCTGTCATTCTACCCTGTGACCCGGAAACCTGTCAGTCACAAATAATCAATTTGGCCATATCATAATAAAACAATTCGTCCTCATGTGCACACCTCTTCCCAAAGTTACTACTAGTGTCCCGGAAACTTGCCAGACACCACTTTGGGAAGAACGGATATAATCAAGTTCACATCAAATAATATATCGAGGCATAAAGCCTAAGGATTGTGTTCATCACTTTAAGAGGTATCATCCCAAAGGTATCCTCCCATGATTTAAAGTATTTTAAATACACTCACATAATAAACGGATTTCTCAATAAAATATATATATATATATATATATAAGCATTTATAAATTTCAATTATACAAAATAGATTTCTCAAATTTACGAAAACCAAACCGAGTATATATATTGCTATTTGTTAATTATGAAAACCCAAGGTAAAATCATTTAAAAAGAGAACATGTATATATTTTAACATATGTGCAGATTGGGCAAATTAAAAAAGGTATATATATATATACACACACACACACACACACATACACACATGCATATATACATACATACATACCTGCAAAAGCTAAAGCACCCAAGGCAAAAGATGTAAGGTATTATATATATTAATGAAAAATATATGTAAGTTTTAATCACGAAAACCGAGGAGTTTTGCTTTCATAAAGTGATTCGGAAAAGAAACATATATATACATATAAAAATGCAGTAATACATTTAAGAGTTTTCCACAAAAATCGAGACCGACATGCAACAACTAACTCCTATTGTTCTGGGGATTAGGATTACCTGGTCTCCATTTTGTTAGCCTCTTAGAAGAATAATTGACACAGAAAAAGAATAGAGGAAGTAATAGAAGAGAATAGGAGAAGAGTATGAGAGTATTCAGGGTTAGGCTAGACCTCTATTTATAACTTAGAATTAGAGTTTAGCTTTGGGCTCTTTTACTCTTGCCTCATTAATAGGGTATATTAAATTAAATCAATCAACCATGATGTGAATTTAATGTGATAGGGTCTATCACATTAATTCAATCAATCATGATATGAATTAATGTGACTTAGTTGGCAGTAATGGACTTATTACCTAAAAACAATCACTGTCATCAATCAATCATGTGTGAATTTAATGTGATAGGGTATATCACATTAATTCAATCAATCATGATATGAATTAATGTGACTTAGTTTTTCTTAGTGCATAAGCAGAAAATTCCTAAGGCAATTAAGGTTAGAAATATTTGGCCCATCAAGGCTATAAAAAAAAATAAATGGATTATTTCTATTAATAAAAATCTGGGGTATTACATTCTATCCTCCTTAAAATAAGTTTCGTCCTCGAAACTAAAATAAAATTCAGATGTTAATAATAATCACACAGCAAATCACAAAATAATTTTAAATATACAATTATAAAATTTCAAAGAAATAAATCATTTAATAATAATCTGGGGTATTACAAAAGCCCCAGCTCCTTATAACTTTAGTAGCTTGCCTGCCACTAATTCTAGGTTCCAGGATAACCACCAAATCTAGTCTATATCTCCGCTTAACATCTCTAATGACAGCTGCAATGTCTTTGCTTGCTGCTCCCCTCACATTCCACACTAGGATCTTCATCATTAACAAACTTAAAGAGAAAACCCCCACAAACACACCCCAATTACTGCAAATCAGCAAGCCTCGGTTTGGGAGCTCCTGTCGCAACGCACTTACCAGCATCATCAGGTGGCTTAGCAATCGCCCCATCCCAACACACATCGTCCATAGTCAGATCCTCTTTGTTTTTACCCCACCTATTTGGGTCACCCGGATTCAAATTCTCTTTATCAACTACTTCCACATCACTTTGCCGAAAAACATCCAAGTTGCAATTTGGATCAGGTAAGCATCCACTGTCACCTCTATCCTTTCTCCTCATAATGTTTGTAACCCCCTTCATCTCTTTAACTGGTTTCCCTCCACTACCCGTTCTTTGCACAATATCGCTCTTCTTTCCACCATTCCCTTGCCCTTTAAGCTCCTTCATTCGACCCTCCTCCTGCACTACCTTTAGACCACTACCAATCGATGTACCCTCTCCAGCCCTCTCAGTCATGTACTGTTGCTTCTCAGCTCCAGCATCCTCACTCAAGACAGCAAACCGCGACCCACTAGGGGGCTTTTGGGGCACCTCAGTAGCTCTCCTCGGCCTCCTTGGCCTTTGCATAGTTTGCCAGATGTCTCTTCCTCCCTCACCTCCATTTGCATATTGTTGTTCACCCTCCCTTTGCTCAACCTCCATACTCCTTTCACCCTTTTTCCTCTGAAAATCCTCACATCCCTCTTTTGTGTGACCAAAACCGCCACATTTATGGCATAGCAACCCCATACTTTCGTAGACTATACCAATCCTTTGCCCTTCCACATCAAATTCCGGCACAAGAGGCTTCGTTAAATCCAATTCTACACACATACGCACAAATTTGCCCCTACTCCTCTGCGTTGTATGGACATCCAATTTGATTGCTCTACCAATCACATTACCCAAATTTAGGAGGAATTTCTTATCGAACAAAGGGGCTGGTAGGTCAGGGAATCGGACCCACACAACTACAAAATCAACTGTGGCATTTTTTGGGTTAAACTCAAGCCTCCATCTGGCGACATTTAGGTAAGCATCATTAATCACCCAAGGTCCACCAGTTAACGCCTCCATGTAATCATCTATGTGTTCAAAGCTAACCAAATAAAAGTCGTTGTCTAAATCAAAAATCTCAATGATACCCTTCCTTTCCCATATCTGTTTTAGTTTTTTAACCATAAAGCCGTAAGACGGTTGTCTTCCTAACAACTTCACAACCAATGTTCTACCAAACGGCTTCAGTAGCCTTTCCCTTTCTTTTTCTTCAAACGAGAAATGCAGACACAAAGGATCAGATAAATCAATAGTAATCCCCTCACCTGGATTTAGGACTTTCTCAAAATCGGTTCCTGCACCGTAGTCATCCGTCACGTCTTCATCATCAGCCTTGGACCATTCCCACCAGCAGACTCTCGAATTGACATTCTGAAGGAGCGACTCCCTATAGGATTTAGGCACCGGCGCTTGTGCATCAGCTTGCATCCAGTTCTCCTCCCTTACCACTCTAGATTCTCCGCCAGCAAACTTCCCTTCATCAAATCACATCTTCCGCTTCCTTCGTGATCCATCCTCTCCGTCCTCCTCCATCCTCGCCTCACTTCCCCCCCCCCCTCGTGATGCGCGATCGGAGGGGACGCTCATCTTTCTCCGTCCCAGTGGGCGACGAAGCACACAATCGCCTTATCAGAAAAGCCCTAGCAGCGCGGGCTCAGTTTCTTTCTTTTTCAATTAAAATACACATTTAATTGTTATTGATTTAATTTTAAATATTATTGGCTCGGTGGCTGCCTAGCGGGTGGCCATCCTCTCTTTTTCGAATTCAATCCGCAAGAAAAACACAAACATCGGCTGTCTACATCTAGCAACATCCCAACACTAAATAGCAAGAGAGGAGAACAATCAAGAAACAAACGTGCAGAATAAATACTCTAATCATCAAATGTCTTCATCTTGTTGTATAAGTATCAATAGGATTACAAATATAAACACAATTATATGTTTCTAACCAATGGACAAAATTTGCAACCTCCTGGTTGTACATGGTTCTAGTAGACTTAGTCCTATGAGTCAAAAACCTTTAGAGGAGTTAGCCAAGAGATTCAAACTTAGAGTTTGATTAAAACTGGCAACTCAACTACACCTGGTCAGCCGGAAAAACTTCATGCTTAGACACTAGAAAATCTGCAGATAATATTTTACCGGCGATCTCGCCCGCTTAGATGGGCAGTAACGGTATAACAACTTTGTGGCCAAACTTCCCCTCCAACACATTCCTGGTAGACATGCCATGTTTACTGGTAGCACTTGCTTTTCTGATTTATGCAGATTGCTTCTCATCTATCAATTTAATCTTGATTTACCTTTTCGTCTTGTGGGATTTGGAAGATCTCATAGGTCCATGAGAAGCTGCCTTAGTACTCATAGGCTTTACTTTTCTCTTCCCACCACCACTGAGACTTTTGTTCTTATTACTCCAACTGCCCTTCTTACTTCCTTCTTGACCTCCTTTCTTTGAATTATTATTATAAGAATGCCTAGCTCTTTTGGCAGAATCTGATTCATGATTGCTACGAGACTTGAGGGGATCATTTAAGCTCGGTAAGTGAGTCTCAAATTTCTTGTCTCTCTTTCTCTTTTTAAGTTTGCCTGCACCATTCTCCTGAGAATCTAAATTCTTGGGCTTCTTCCTCCGCTCTGGCCTGTGATGTAAGGGAGAAATTATGAAAACAAGGATCCGATAGAGGCCGTTGCTTCAAGGATGACGTTCAAAAAACCAATGAATTAAATAATAAAATTAGTTAACAAACAGTTGAAGCTATACCCCTTGGCAGATGATCCTTCAGGCTTATTTTCTGTATCATTGTTGACATCTTCCACTGCACTTGATCTGCCATGGCGGTTCTGGAGGACACCAGGTGCAACACAGTGAAATGAAATGTTTTAAAATTTGTCAGCATTTGCCATTTAACTAAAATAAAATGAACTTAAAAAGTAATACATATTTCATACAAAACTCCATCAACCCAAGAGATCCAATGGATGCATAATATAAATTGTGCCTTGCATATAGAATTGGGAAAAAGGGGGGGGGGGATTGCCTTGAAAAAAATGTACATGAGAGATGAACAATTGTTTAGAGCTCCAAAACAGAAGGATGACTCTCCAAGGGGGAGGTCAAACCAGAGACCAAAAGCATAGTATGGCCCACATAAACCTGGTAACAATTAGTAAATTAATAAAAGGTTCTTATAAATTCAGTCAGTGTATTTTTGCCTTGATGAAAAAGACTGTGATTAGGAATTTCTGATTAGATGCATTTGAACTTTAAAATCCACGTCCAAACAAAAAATTTGTGCTTTTGCATAAGGTGCTGTCATATAAGAATGGCCTCAGGCCAAGTTCAAGGAATAGAAATGGTCTCTTAACTAACAGTAAACAGAATACCTCTAGCACCGTCTTAATAAAACCCATGTATTTCTGGGGGATAACTGCCTTCACTGCTGCAGCACCACACTTCCGTATTATTATCTCAAATATGACAGTGACCTGTAGAAAACCCGCACAAAGAAACGCGAGTTTTTAAAATATTGTATAGTCCTATCTATATAAGCACACGCTCAAGCATTTATTAGAGTTTTACAATCATAACACTAAAATTTGCACATGCCTTCGATCTAAAATGATGTCTTGAGACAGACGACCAGGGGAGAACTTCAGTTACAATATCTGAGAGGAAGTTATGCAGATCTTTTGCTTGTAAGCAGGAGACCATCACTTTTACAAAGCCCAACACAGCCTGCAAAATATGTAAGCCAACTCGGCAGTTGTTAATGTAGAGATCCTCTAAAAATATTCTGACTTCCAAATTTGAGTAGGAAAATACTCACTTTTATGACTTCAACAGCTTTGGTATGCAGCAAAGATAAAAGAGAAGGGACAAGATCAGACGCTGAGAGAAAGATGTCTATATCCTTGTAAGCCAAAACAGACAGTGCAGACACTGCCCCACTTTGTATATGCGGAGATGAACCAGAAAGATACCCCATTATCTGAATTTTGTAGACTGTTAATCACTTATTATTTACTACAGATGCATGAGAAAAGCAAGCAAAACTAAATAATAGCACAATCAAGTTCAACAGTGCAATAACCAAATAATGATTTGAAAACAGCATAAATATAAGATCTCATTGCATACACCTATTTTTTCAGTTAATATACATATTACACACATATATAAGAACATAATCAATTCTTAGCCAAGCAACTACCAAAAAAGTAATAGAAAAATAAATATCAAAGTGCGATACAATATGAATTTACCATATTAATGAGTTTATGATATGGTGAAGTCGGGCCATGATATGACAAGTCTCTCAATGTGGAACCAATATCAAGGAGCACATTATACGCTTGTTTCCTAGCTTCATCATTGCCCTACAAATTACAATTGGCTGTCAGTTTATTAAAGCCGCCTCTTTTCCTCTTTCCTTTGAAATGACAAACCAAACTTAAATCTGTGAAGTTTTTGACAAACAGATCAACAACATTCACTCAAATCTTACATCCTTTAGTGTGAGAATTATTTCATTGAGAATTAAAAAAGCTTTCAAGTCCACCTCCTCCGCCAAGCTCATCTGCAGAATGCATAGAAGTATTAGTAATTTTCAATTCCACATAATCCAGGTAAAATAATTATGTTACAGGAAAGTGTGAATAAATTGCAGCTATCAGGTCCCCCAGCCCCACTTTCCCTCCAAAACTTGATTCTGAATTGCATCAAGCTAAATTCAGGAATCAACTTCAATATGCTAGACATTCCAAACATGACCGACCCACAAAGTAAAAGCCATGAAGAAAAGTTTGGATTTGATAAAAAGTAAAGACACCTAGAAAGTGAAA
This sequence comes from Acacia crassicarpa, assembly GCA_034222035.1. Classification (NCBI taxonomy): domain Eukaryota; kingdom Viridiplantae; phylum Streptophyta; class Magnoliopsida; order Fabales; family Fabaceae; genus Acacia; species Acacia crassicarpa. The sequence goes on along the minus strand of JAWXYG010000002.1, from coordinate 61,795,885 downwards.
AGTCACTTTTATTAGCAATCATGACACAAAGCTCAAGCTTCAATGTCACACTAACTAGTTTTCACTATTTTGGTCAAGCTCTCAGATTGGCTTGTTTTAGATACAAGACCTGGCATCTTTGGATATTAGACTCAACTAAACCTATTGGATTAAACACCATCCAAGCCCAAAAAATGCAATAGGGACTCAAGTTTGAGAGCCATGATCATTTGAGCTACACTAAGCCTTTGAGGAAAAAGAACTCCGGCATATTCCAACCCTATTTCATACTTCAGTGTATATTTATTTATTGAAGCCCTCTTTCAAAAATTTTAGTTGCTCTTTCTTTAATTTAGAATGAAAATATAATTTAATTGCACTTCAAGCCAGGCTCTATCCCAAAGGTCCACCCATGGTAATTTTCTTTCCCACTTAAACGTCCACCCAGTTATTTGATCTAGCTTAATAAATTTATCTTAATTGAGCAAAAGTCTGACCTTCACCGTGTGTATCATCAAAGTGTGGAAACAAGCAAATCGACTTCTAAGACATGCAATATCATTTGAAGACTTCTGATTCAGCAATAAGTCAATAAGTTCTCCATATCGAGAAGAACAAAAAGATGTGTTCTCCTGCATCAATCAGCAATAGTAATGAAACTGGAACGAAAAACAAAGACTATTGAACATAAGAATCTTGTGCAAATGCTGACCTCCAACATTTTGCTCAAAGTGCAGTATGCCTCATGATGAATGCGCCCATTAGCTGCCTGAATAGTATACGTATAGGTAAAAGGCCAAACAATAGGGGATAGTCAAAAGAATAATTTAAAAAAAAAACTGTAAAAGCAAAAAGGCGATGTCAATTGCTCAGAAATACCTGAAAAGAGTTTATAGTTAAAGTATAAATCATCTCAACAAGATCATCCTTGGCTCCTTCAACAAGAGACGATGCCAGTTCCAATATCAGAAGCCTGAATAAAAAGCCATTTCAACTTTAGAAAGAGATCAATATTATTGCAAAAATGAGGTCATACATGAACTGTTGCCCTCGCATTAAAAATCCATACAGCCATACATGGCCACTGACTCAATTATCCTTATAAAATTTCCACTGCTACCTTTTAGAATCTCTCTCTGTGTTACTTGGTTCACTATCTAAAGCTTGATCGTCATTCTTCAGCTCTTCAGATTTACCTTCATAGTCAATAAACTGAAACCTTTTAAGTAATGACGCAAAGATTTCTTCAGTCACAGAAGAATCAGTGATAGAAGCCAGACATCCAATTGCTCCCTGAAAGGGGGGGGGGGGAGAAATGATTCAAATTACTTGTATCCTGTCTATAATCACAAATCATCAGGTAATTGTTTTAAGAAAAGTCAGAGACAAATTGAAAAGAGTGTGTGAGTGTGTGATAGATACAAAACCACAATAATAATTGTTATTATCAATGATAAGTAGAGCTAGAGGTAATGTTTCCAGCCACGAAGATTCCACCTAAAAGTTTAGATGCTGCATTGACTTGAAAACTCCCTGAAAAATATTCTTTAGAATGATGTTTATGCCAACAAATTCTTGATTATGGGCTCTATAGTCCAATGACATATGTAAGATAAAACTTATGTCCAAAAGATAGCAATTCCAAATGGCAGGAAAGGGTAATGCTGTGCTAATTATTGAAAGCAGAAATAAATCATGCATTTTTCAGGGCAACAGGAGGAAGCCTTATCTAAGACAAGAGGAGCTAAATAAGTGATAAATGTACAACCTTTAAAGGAATGTGATTGCCAGAGCGTGAATTTATAAATAAGTCTGATAGTACACGAAGCAATTGATCAGAACAAGATGCCAGAGCCTTGATGTTTCGATTGGCTTCTTTCTTTGAGTAGGATGGTAAAATTCCAAACTCCATCTTATCTTGTGGTGCACTGCAGTTTGACTCGCTCCTTTTCTGGCTTACAGTTCTGTTTTCATCTACAAGAATCTACACAGAAATTAAGTGTGTCTGTAAGAACAGTGCAATTTTTTGGGAAGTGCTAAATCATATAGGCCTATCGGTTTGGAACCAAAGAGACCTGTAATGCCATGGAAATATTTTCATGCATAGAGGGGTTCTTCTTGAGGAAAGTAATAAGAACATCAGATAGACTAGAAAACTTCTGGTAAGTATCAGTTGCACGACTACAAAAGCTAGGCAGCAATGCCAAGAGTTCATGTGCTCGAACCTGCAGATCTTGGCTACTGGCAGTCTTTTTGACTGGAAGGGGACCAAAAAGGAAAGGGCATTTAAAGTTAGTAAAATTACCAGACATGTGATAAACCAGATAACAACAAAGAATAGATATTTTAGACAAGTACTCAACCAAATTATTCATAATCAAATCATTGTTACCACTGTTAGGAAAACCCGACCAAACAAACCTTCCTAAAGTTTACTCAAAACAACACCACAAGGGTAAGCCGGTTTTGAAATTTTCTACCTCAAAAGATTCATTCCTATGAAACAGCACAGTTCATTTTGGACAGATCTGAAAAGCTAAGAATGGAAGGCAATAGGAGGTGGAAGATGAAACAGAGAAAATTAAGGAAAAAAGAATACAAGATAACAAAAAGTGTGTATTTAGTAATTTTTGGAAGTTTTTTCCACCATGGTCCATCTCTTAGCAGCATCCCATTCAACTAGACAAGGTGTTTGGACAAAATTACTCCTTCTACCATTGGGTACTTTAATATAATGTGGGAAACTGGAAAGTTCTATATTTATTTAAATATTAATTATGGGTAGTTTTTTATTTTTCAATTAAAAAATGACTTCTCAAACATATTAAGAAATATGGAATAAGTAATTCAATATTTAAAATTTATTATACCCAAAGTGAGTCAATTGAGTGATAACGAACTCAACACTCATCAAAACAAAGTTTCAAATTCAACCCTCGGAAGAAGAAGAAAAATCATATTTTAGACTAAAACTACTAAACTAGCGAAGATTTCGAAAAGAACGATAAATCCCATGGTAAAAATATAGATATTGATAGAGCACCTCTACGACTAGCCAGCTTAAAGGACTTCGCAAGAGGCATGATATGGTCCATGTAGTATGCAAGGGTTGCTCCAGTAACATAGCGCTTCAAAATAGGTACCAGCCAAATATTTGAATAACTTAAGTCATGTTCATCAAGAGAGATAGGTACCAGCGTAAGAATCCTCTCTGGCCCCATAGCAAAAACAGCAGCACCAAAACATTTTTGAAGCTGCATAATTACGAAAAGAAGAAAAACCAATAATCAGCAGACATATTATGAGCATGAAATGTATCAAAACACATTAATTTGTAAATATTGATTCAGATGGTTGCAAGCGTGGGAGTCTCAACTGTAAGCCAAGTGTATCATGAATCACTACCACTCAGTGTTTGTAACTTATCTTTGAGCAAAATTTTTCAAGACCTAACTGCTATTAATTGAAGTTTCGGGACTAGGTGTCACTCCCCCTAAATTTTGCTCGAGGTTTAGAATAATCGACGAAACTACATATAACAAAAAAGGAAAACCAGAAACATGAAGCATTAGTTGAACACTGAAGTAGTAGGGCCAGGTCAACATCACAGCGGCCAAGACATTCTCCAGTCAGTACTTACATGCTCCACACCAAGCCCACCTTCAGAATTGTGGGTCATCAAGTCAGCAAGTTTAAGCACAATATTCCTCATCAGCACAAACGAGATTTCTCCTACAATCAAGGATTATTCAGCAATAAGCAGACATTATGTCTAACCCCCACTCCTTCATAAAACAAAAATTATCACTGAAAGAGGGAGAAAGTACAATAGCTGATGATAGGCAATATCATCAATATGATTATATGGATTAAAACAGTGAGCTACTGTAAAATTAGAAAGTCCCATACCAAGCTCAACAAACAAAACAGATATGACAGAGAGAATATGCTCATTTGGAATTCCAACTCCACTTGAAAGGGCATTCTCAAAAACAGCACATGTTGATTTCAATGCACTGCCTTCAAAACTTTCCTGACTCCTACCACAGGATATTTGATTTGGATCAATTAATAAGCTTAGTGGGCGCACATGACGCTTTAGCACATCCTTCAAAATACTTGAAGCCTGTGATGCAGTGCTTGCCTCAGAAGTTAAAAGACCTAAGTTCAACATTGACAGCTTCAATCAGAACACTACATACATGAAAGGACACATAGAAGCAAACAGGTAGAAACAAGATGTAACATTTTGATGATTAAACTTAGAAACCATATGACAACATGAATCCCCAATAACATTCTATATAAACATTTGCTAAATAGAAAAACGCCTTTAGATGATGTATGAAGCCTATTAATAGGTAAATTCAGCAAGACTTAGATTTTTTGACAATGTTCTCACAATTTCCCATTTGTCATGTAGAAGGTCCTCAGAAATTGTCGAAAATTCAAACTACATAATTGTGACCTTAGACAAAGTAAAAACCTGACACAAAATCCCTGCACAATACACCATGGAAAATAGCAAACTATTGCTCCTAAAGTACAATGAAAATGTTTTAGTGGGTGTAAGATATATTAATAAAACCAATTTTTGACCTCCTCTAACGCTGAAGGTTTTGGGATGGGTGGTATCTTCACAACGTAAACGTTTCACCATAAGTTAGGGTGGGTGGGCCTACACTTCCTCAGCGCTCTTGGGATAGTTGGTAGCTTGGCAAAATGAAAGTTCTTAGTTTAAAAGATACAGAAAAGTAACTGATTTGAATTGAAAGGTAACTATTTATTTTTCTTCAGGAAAAAAAACAAAACAAAACAAATAAGGAAATGAGGTATTGCAGCTGTCAGGTGTTACTGTGTTAGTGATATTTGAATGACAGGTATAGTGAAGTAAACATGAGAAGGCAACCTAGGATGTTTTCCAATGACAGAATAATAACATCCCTGCAGATTATGTAATTCTATAATGCAAAAATTCAAGTCAAACAAAAGATAAAATAGGCAAAAATCAGTGCCAAAAATTCCAGTTTAACTATATGAAATTTGATGGTGGAGAGGAAATGACGAGAGACCTTGAGTTAACCAGAACACAATCAAATGGTAAAATTTTACATTCAATTAACATGTAGCTAGGTAGGAAGTATACATACCCACTACAGAACTACAAACATGAGGGAGATTCTTGATCCAACAGCTTGATTGTCCAGTCTGAAGCACATCCAATGCACAGCTTAACAAGGTTGCTGCACAAATTACAGTATCCAAGGGGTTCTTATCTCCCAAAGACACATATAAAGTAAGAGAAACTGTAATGTTCTCAGTCTCTACAACTATATTTTCAGATCTTGGAGCTTCCAGAATGGCTTCAATAATTTTAAGAACATGCCTTGTAAGTGCTGAGAACTGGGAATCCATTAATTTATGCATTTCTGAAAGCACTTTTGACATGACTTTTGCAGAAAGACAAGGAGCAGTGAGCTTAAGTACATTTAGAACATAAAGGACCTCCATATGTTCAGGTTTGGAAGACTTATCATCTTTAGAGCCATCACTGGTCCTTGAAGTGACTAAGTTTGTAGCCAAAGGCATGTAACTTCTCAGCACTGACAAGACGAACTTGCTTGCTTCCCTAACAACTCTGGAAGATTGGAAAGACTTGAAAACCTTCTCAAGAGATTCTTGAGCACATCTTCGTACCTGGAAAAAAAAAAACAACCAGCTAAAGTATATGAACTGAACTTGTTTGGTCCTATTAATGATTTGCTCTACTCTGACCAAAAATATTGCAAACAGATCATCCAAACAGAACCACCCAAAAACAACATACAAGAACATGAAAAGAAAAAAGAAGAAAGAACCGAACCAGTTTCTAGTAAGTTTTGGTTTGACCATACAACTTGGTCAAATTGAATTTGATTGCATTTCAGACAAAACCTATTTCAACATTTAGGATTGTCAAAACGGCTCCCAAACTGAAGGAAGCAATCTGATGACACCTAAGTGCCAAGGAAATGGTAAGGAGGGCAAAAGCTGTTGCCAATATCAAACAAAATAAGATTGACAAGTTTACTGCGTAAAACCCTTTCCATAAATTTTATTATCCCAGAAGCTTTTCAGATTTTCTTCTTCCAGGCAGGAGCTGTATTGCTTCGAGAGTCAAGAGTTAGTAAACTTAGTAGGTCTTATATATAGTCCATCTGTATCACCATGAAATAACGACACTAAAAGATCGCTAATTCCAATAAATAATAAGACATGCTATGATATGGACTACATTACTTGCAAGGTTACACGTCCATACCAGTATTAACCACCAAGAAGAAGGATCTGTTGGACGTTAATGGGCACTGAAAGAGCCAGTGTCTTAAATAAGGTGAAAACAAAATGTGAACTGAGTGTTAAGCTTTGCATTGAGACTATGGAACATATGCACGAAAATATGGATAATCAAACACAAGCATCTTGATATGCATAGTTGCATAATTGCACGAAAATATGGATAATCAAACACAAGCATCTTGATATGCATAGTTGCATAAACTAACAATGGGAGAAATAATAATAAAAACACAGGAATACCTTGGGGCGCTTATCAATGGAGAACTTCATCAGTGCTTCGAAACCCAATCTGACAGTGTCCCAATGCTCCAAGTCACAAAACCCCATCAAAACCCCGAAACACTTTACCGCAGCCCTCACACTAGAGACAACCAATCCCTTCCCTTCCCTCTCCGCCACTTTGACCAATACTTCAACAGCATCACTCGCCCTTGCGGGCGCAATTCCGCCCGGTTGCACCAGAGGAAGGTCGATAGCCAGGAAAGACAAGAGTGCTGACATGGCCGTTGGGTCCAAAGACTCAGATGAAGACGCAGTATCAAGTGCAGAAACAATGGCTGCAAAATAAGCCGGCGGTGTGAGTGGAAGGGACTCGGCGGTGAGATTGGAACGCATGGCCGCGGCGGTGGCGAGAAGGTGCCGGTGATGCGGCGCGGTGGAGTTAGCATAACGGTCCATGAGCTGCCGGCAAAGGTCCAAATCATCCTTGAATAATTCTGCGCGTTCTTCTTCCATGATAAACAGACTTTCACTTGATTTGTCACCCTGTCGATAATCTTCAATCCCTGCACTCCTGCAGGAAAAAGAAAGATGTCTAAAAGAGGCGAAGGGTTTTAGCTGGAGTTTTATACCTTTTTTTCAGAGGTTAGGTTGGTCGTTGTAAAAAATAGTGTGCATGGGATATAGCGGAAAAAATGACTTACTATTTGCAATTTTCAATTTTCACTTCTGAAAAAGTAAGATTGGATAAAAAATAAATTATGGAATATGATTTATATTTAGATTAGCGGTAAAATAAGTAGCTTTTGTAAAATTGAAATTTTTGTATGGACTAGCCATAACATAAGTAGCGTTTAAACTAATTATAAGAGAAAAACTAAAATTAAAATTACAAAAAAGTGAAAAATGATGATTTAGAAAATTTAGCAATGCTAAAATATATAATTTAATCAAATAATATTAAATAAGTAATTGTATCACATGTCCTATACAATTTAGTCTCTACTGTTTGTCACGAATCTGATTCATTTTGGTTAAAGATAGCAATGCATAATTAGTTGAGAAAGGTTCTTCATCTCCACTGATATTTTCTACATGACTTGTATGTCAAATGAATATTTTATTTTATTTTACCATTCAAAGTTACTACAATGCCCTTCTTTCAATGATTAAAAGAAAAAAAATAAAATAATAATGATATAAAAGATATACTCCCACGCATGGTAGTGAAATGGTAGATTTTACCTGAAAATGGAAAAAGAACGTAAAATCGTAACGTAGCAAAATCATAAAAACATAAAAGTGTTTGAAAAAATTAGTAAAATCCTTGTAATGAAAAAAAATCATAAAAACGTAAAATCGTAGTGATTAATATTTTAGCTACCATACTCCCGAGTCCGGATTTCCTCCTTTTCTCTCAGAATCCCATCTGGACCGTCCAAATCTTGATCCAACAGTCCAGATTTTTTAAAAAAAATTACTTTTGTCTTTTTCGAAAAAGACAAAACTCCAAAAAAAAATTTTGAAAAATCTGGACCGTTGGATCAAGATTTAGACGGTCCAGATGGGATTCTGAGAGAAAATGAGGGAGAGAGAAAAGGAGGAAATCCTCTTCCCCATACTCCCACATTCCTTCATTGGATTGTAGGTGGATGCTGAGCAATAGGGGAGCTCGGCTTAGAGGCATAGAGCCACGAAATTGCAAAATAGAGGAAGAGTTGCGACCTTGCGAAGCACTTTCACCTTGAACGCCATCACCATCGCTTCACCTTCTCTGTTGCCGATGACTCCCGCTTTCATCACCATCGTTAAGGAAGAGTCGAGACCTTGCGGACCACTTTCACCTTGAATGCCATCACCATAGCATCACCTTCTCTGTTGCCGATAACTCTCGCCCTCATCACCATCGTTGCCAGCGACCAAGGGTGGACCGACGTGGGGGGCGAGGGGTGACCCCCACCCCCCCTAAAGTTTTTTCAAACAAATAAAAAAAATTAGATATATAAAATATTGTATATGATCGATCGGGCTCCCTCTTCTATTGTTCCCGCCACCATCGACTGCAGTGCACCGCGACCTCCTTTCTCCCTCTCAAGTCTCAACGCCTTCTCAACATTATCCACGAATTCATATTATATCGTCCTCTCATTGATCTATGTTGAGTGTTGTGTGTGTTAGCCTGTTAAGGATGTGTCTGTTTGATTTTTTTTTTTTAGTCTAACTTTGATTTTGGACTTTGAAAATAGAAACAGGGGTTACTACGAGTGCAATACAGTAAGTGGGGAGGGGTTCACGCCTTTTGTAGGTGGTTAGGTGTTTATTATGGAAAAAGTGCTATCACTATTGATGCTTGTTTTAAGATAAAAATCACCGATTCTTTATCCTTATTTACTCCTAATATTGAATTGTCAAACAATGAGACTCCTTTTTTAAAATCTCCTGGAATTAAAATAAAAGAGGTAGTTAAGGAAGTTAATCTCTTCATTGAAAAGAGATCCTGCACTACACCATTCAATGTGGAAATAACTTATAAATCAACAAGATGAAATCCATCGTGCTTATTTTAATTAAATCTATATTGTATTTCAAGTACTTTTATTTATGATATAATATTTTTTATTTTCGCCCCCTGTCATTAAAATTATTGGGTCCGCCACTGCCAGCGATGAAGCTGCAACTCGCCACCACCGTTATGAGTCTTCTGAAATTAATGGCAGCATTCCACACTTATAGGGATGAGGAGGAAGATTCGAACAAGGACTCTTGAACTTGAGCTTCACGCCTTCGTTATTAACCATGCTTCCATTAGATTTTTAGTGCTTCAGTCTTTGGATTTAGAGGCAATTGTCGTTGATTTCTCCAGATTTAGCAACCTTTGTCCCAGGTGAGAGAGATGGGCGAGAGAAGAGAGCTCCTGCAATCCGAGAGGGACAGAGGGAAGCAATGAAAGTGCCATTATGGTGGCCCCCACACAAAATAGAAGAAGCTTTCTCAAAAGCTCCCAAATTGAGGGCACGTTTGGAAAAGCGGTGGGAAAAGTGGCTTTTATTTTTTATGGACTTTTCTCTGATGAACTTTTTTCTGATGTGATTTGTGTTTGGGATAGTAGTAGCAGAAGTAGCTTTTGTTTGTAATGGAAACTTGTTTGGCATAGCTTAAAAAAAGTTAGATGAGATGGAAAATGACTGAAAAGGGCATGAATCAAATTCTCACACACACACATATATGTGCCGTAGAAAATGTAATAATTTGGGATAAAAAATAAAAATAAATTTACCAAATAAAATGGTAAAATTCCATTAAATAAATTACAATACAATAAAGTGCTTAATCAAACCTAGTCCCTACAAGTTCATTTCTGATTTTATCATGAAGATCATTTGATGAGGATGCTTTATCAAGTGGATCATCATTATCAGAAATAAAGACTTGAGCGCAGTCCGGAAGAGAACCAGACGAGAGGCAAGATGAGAGGACAGGAAGAGAGAATGCACAAACACTTTTTGGGGCAAATTGGTCTGAAAAAAAAAGGCAAGATGTTAATGGACTTCTAATGAGATCAAAAGCACCTCAATGGGAGCTTCAAAAAAAGAAGTCCATTCTCCATTAAAGTCCATCAGTTTTTTTGTCTTCCCAAACACTCTTGTTTTCTTTGATGGACTTATTATCCCATCTAATGGGATAATAAGTCCATTTGGTCCCTTCCCAAATAGGCCCTAAGCTTATGAGAATCTGGCAAATTGGCTCATAAGCATAGTTGGCAAATTTTTTTTTTTAATACAAAAATGGTGGCAAGTGTGCAACCACCGTGGATTCTGTAGTAGCAAAGACGACCCTCCCAATAATTATAGCTTCATACAAGGCGGATTACGAGTGGTTTTACCGCAGCTCGAACCCTATACCTCTTAAGGAAATCCAGCATCACATTCCGCTGGACCAACCACATGTTGGTAGTTGGCAAAAGTTGGATACCAAACATGTTTTTTTTTTTTTTGGAACTTTGAAGCCCAATTGGAGGCTCAATCAAGATACCAAACATACCCAGTACTAGATGTCCTAAATATAAATATAAGACAATATCGACTTTTTTTTGGAGAAATTAAAAACGCTGATTAAATTACTTTAAAGTATTTATGTTTATATTTTTTTTGTAAACTAATTAGTTTAATTAATAAACTGATATATAAACCAATAATCACCACATATGATATGATTAGGTGATTTATTTAGCTTATTCTCTCTAAAAAAATTAACTATGTCTTATATTTAGTATTTAGGAAAGGAGGGAGTATAGTTTTATGATAAACCTCATAAAATAGGAAAATTTAACTTGCCTAGTATTTTGTTACAAACTTGCCTAAATAATTCCCTGAGGGAGGGAGGGGCTGTATCAAAAAGAGGGAGGGAAAAAAAGCACTGAGGGGCTAGATAAATATTGGGCCAATTACACAAAGACTTTTTCTGGTCTTGATAAATGTCAAAAAAAAAAAAAAGTGTTTCTACGTAAGCCCAATAGAAAGCCTGGACCCGTTCCACCCCTACCAATACCCAGGTTCGTGTAAAGAAACAATATTTAAAAAATACTCCCTTCAGTCCTAATTATAAGACTTAGTTAAATTTTTTTAAAAAGATTAAGGAAGCTAATTAAATTACTTTGGAATATTTGTATTTGTATTTTTTTTCTTCAAACTAATTAGTTTGACTAATAAACTAATATATAATCTAAGGATACATAACATATGAAATGATTAAATAACTTATTTATCTTCATTAGTCTCTTCAAAAAAAGTTAACTAATTCTTATAATTAGGAGCGAGAGGGTAGTAAAACAAAGAGGACGTGGTCAGGTGGATATCAAAAACCTACAATAAAACTAGGTTCTTACTTTATACAGTACATGTACAAACTTTGGAGTCTGGATCACATGCACTGGGCATAGCCCTTCATGGTGACGTTTAACATTATGGGAAACGAGACTAGAAGAGGGCTGAGACTTATTGCATTGTCTGAAACACACTAATGAGGAAGGGATTTTGATGGGCGTCAGTGTCTGTGACCAGCTGATACATAAAACAACTAACAATGATGAAGATGACACAGAGGAGTGGCAAACATTTACATACTCAACGTTAACTTAACCATGCTCTCTTCCAAACCCGTATGATTGGCTCCTTTGAATTCCCCCACTTCATAACCTGCACACCACTTTTGCCCCTCACAAAACAAAGCCCCCGGCTCATCACACCATCGCCAATACAACCAACGCATTAGTGTACATGTTATATTAATTAATGTACTCAATTTAATTAAATTCAATAAATATATTTTATATTAAAGATAAGATTAAATAGTATATATCCAACAGGCGCAGTATCAACAGCAATGAAGATGGATGGAGTGTATGCACTATATCGTATACAGTAATATAATAATTTATTTAAAAAAAACAGAAGTAAATAATATTTTACGGGAAATAAAAACATTGAAATCAAATTTCCATCGTCCCATCGTTCCTCTCTGCCCCAAATTTCCATCAGATTAATTAGTTCATCTTAATAATATTTTTTCTCATTTCCATTGCTCACTTCGCCCGACTTTCCCCAAACCCATTTCCCCCAAATTTCCATCGTCCCATCGTTCCTCTCTGCCCCAATTTTCCATCGTGTTCTGCCTCGTCCGCCGACCACCATCGCTCACCGCTGCTCTCTGTCTCGTCACCTACTCCCCCCAAATTTCCGTCGTTCTCTGCCCTAAGCCCGACATTCCCCAAACATTTTCCCCCAAATTTCCATCGTTCTCTGTCTCGTCCACCGCTGCCTCGTCCGTCGTCACTGAGGCTGCTCTCTGCCTCGTCCGCCGTCGCTCAGCCTCACTCAACCGTCAAACAGCATAGAATCGGCTCAATCGATTCTGTCTCAACTCTCAAGGTAGTTTTCCAGTCTCTATGTTGATCCTCTGAGTAATTTGTCAAGTGTGGGAAAATCTGAGTATTAGTCATTAGTGTATTACATTTTTGTTATCTATAATGGAAATTTGTTGATCTTCTGCCCTCTGTGCTGGAAATTGGAATAATGCTTGCTTGGGGACGATGGATTAGTGTATTACATTTTCGTTATCTATAATGGGAATTTGTTGATCTTCTTCTTCCTTAAAAAAATTTTTCCGAACCCCCGAATCCCACTACTAATTATGCACCCACAAACCCAAAATCCTGGGTCTGCCACTTGATAGAGTGTATGCACTATATAGTATACAGTAATATAATAATTTATTTAAAAAAAACAGAAGTAAATAATATCTTATGGGGAATAAAAACATTGAAATCAAAATCTTAGAATAGGTGCTGGCAGGGTGCACGTGATAGAAAGTAACGAAGCTACAGAGAGAGAGAGTACTAACTACTACGGTGTCGGAAGAGGAACGTGAGGCGGGTAGAGGATGAGCACACCTCTATGTACTGTACTTCATTATTTCTTGGGAGCTTCCAACGATGCATGCCATTGCCATAATGCCATTTACTCTCTGAATCATCGTATTTATGATCCCTGTCTTGCTGCTACCTTCAACTTTCAACCCCCAACCCATGCGAGATCACTCACCAATACTCTTGCCTTATTTGGTGCTTCTTTCTGACTCAAAAACTGTTTATTTAGGTAAATTAAGATGAACTAATCTCACATATTTATCTGATATATCACTATTAAAACGCTGTTTTTTAAGTTTCTAATTGTCACTCCAAACAATTACTTAATGTAATATTTTCTTTTGTCCTTTTTACTACCAACTTCTTTTTGATATAGCCAGTGGGGGGAGAGGGAGGCAGGGCTTGAACCCTGGACAAGATGAAATACCAGCTCCTAAGGCTAGCCCTAATGTCATCGCGCTACGAAAATTTGTTTTGATGTTTTATGAGACTATTTAACAATTTTAATGAGCATTAAAATATGTTTTGTTTCCACGCACCATAGCCGTCCAGTTTTATTTATAAGATAAAAAAGTGTATCTTTTCCTCTCTTTTTTTCTATTTATAAGACACTTCGTTCATTTTTTTATATAAATGTATAGTATTACCTTTCATTTATTATTATGACAATTATTTTTTTGAATGGTGTGTATTTAAATATGGGTAAAACTGGAATGGTGCCAAATTTCAAGATATATCAGAGTTATTAAAATCCAAACTTGTCCGTGTAAAATACGTTGAAAATGTTTTATAAATAAAGATTATAAAACTATATAATAAAGGTAGCGACGGAGAATGAAAAATAACTTGATGTTAGAGTTATTACTGTGTTTATTAAGGGCTTGTTTGGTATTAAGGGAGGGGAGGGAAAATGGGTGGAAAAGAAGAAAAAAATTTGAGTTAAATTTAAAAAGATTAGAGAAGTTGAGTTAAAAAAAATTTAACTATTTTTTTACTCTTTTATCTTACATATCATCTTTATTTTATAACGCTACTTCTTTAATCTCTAAAAATTCAACTTATAAAAATTTTTCCTCTCTTTCCTCACCTTCAAATCCCTTATACTAAATAGACCCTGGGGTAGCATTGGAAATAAATTGAATTTATAACAAATTTGATAGGTAGTATGAATTAGTTAAAAACATCTTATAACAACAAAGGAGGGAGAACTCAAACAGAATATGTAGATGATATTTACTGTAGGTTTGGCTTGAGTGAAAAGTAGGGAGAAAATATGAATAGAGAATATTAGATTTGATGGTAAAATAATTTACTATAATAGAGAGTTATTCTTGCTGACTTATCAGGGATTGTTTGGTACAATTTGGTCGAGGAGTTTTTGGAGTTTATGTACTATTTCATTTTCAATTGAGTTTATGGCTTTTTCTTCAAATTTTTCATTTGGATGAAAACTGTGGCCAATTGAGCTTATTGATGGAAATGAGCTTATTTGAAAAGCTCGCTTTCCTGAATTTAGCCAATCGAGCTTATTTGAAATTGAGCTTATGGCTTCTTTTTTCTTTTCTTTTCTTTTTTTCAAATTTCTCCTATAATTTTATTAAGAGAAATTTTCAATCAAATGCCACTTTCATAGAAGCTTAAAATGGGAATATTAGTGTAGATGAAGAGTTTTTCTCAACTGATTCTGTTGAGGAAGATTCAACTGAAATATTTATTTGATTAAATTATATATTTTAACATTGCCAAATTTTGTAATTTAGTATTTTTTATATTTTTGGTAATTTTGTAATTTCATTTTTCTCTTATGATTATTTCAAAAGTCACTTATCTATAAGTTATTGTAAAGAAATTTGAACATGACCAATCTAAACATTAAATCACATTTCATAATTTGATTTTTACTCAACCGAACTTTTATTCAATCGGACTTTTACCCAGTAGTATTCTTTCTCCCTCCAATGTTCTATCTATCCAAACAAAGCATTAATGTCATTCACCCTCCGTTATTGGAACCGCCTACATATGTCACTCGAGAGTACAACTCCAGGGGCTTGCCTAGAAACGGAAACCCCAATAGTAACAGTATAATGACAGCCACAGGTAACTTAGATGTGTGTATCTGGTAATACTTATACTTAACTTTCCATATCATTTGAAGGTAAACAAACAAAAAACTTGTCCATGCCAAGATGTAACTGCTCTATATATGTGTACTAGTTGTATCGAGGACTGGACCCTACCAGTCTATCATCCATTCCTCCAATCCCTTCCTCCCCTCACATTTTCTGTCGGCAGGGGCAACTATTTCTTTCCCAATTACTCCTTAATTAAATATATGGAAAAAATACTTCTCATGTTGTACGAGAAGTATTTTATCATGTCACACACACATAAAATAGTGGGACCTACATATATATATATAATTAGCATTTTATATATATATAGGTTTCACTATTTAATGTTTATGTAGGAATCTTCTTCTGCTCATGCAACATGAGAAGTTTAAACCCCTAAATATATATTACACATTTTTGTGTTATAATCGTTGTGTCTGGGTTTTATATGCACATTTTTGTGCCTAGGTTTCATATGTTGTGTGTATTTTTTATACGCTGGTGTCTTGTGCATATATGCTACTGTAAAACGTGCTTTATTTGACTAAAACATGACTATCTTTATGCACATACTCTATCTAATCCTTAATATAAAACATATTTAAAAAATTGGTATTTATTATAAATAAAAGACGTAATTTTCATACTTATCAATGTTTTTAATTTACCTTATTGATATTCCTTCAATAATAATCAAGGAGTAGGAGAAATGAGAAAATTAAAGAAGATGACTGCAGTGTTTTCCTAAGGAAGATGACTGCAGTGGAAAATACATGTATGTAACATCCCATGGAAAATACATGTATGTAACATCCCAGGCGCCCGCTTGTGGATATTGTCCGCTTTGACACACACAAGGCCTTACGGTTTTATTTCTGACTGGGTCTAACCCATCAAAACGCGTAAGGTCTTTGCACCCTTATAAGGCACTTCACACTCCACCCCCGTTGGGGCCCAGCGTCCTCGCTGGCGCATCAACCCGAGCCAGACATGCTTCGTTCGCCTTCCCAGTCGATATAGGACTTCATACTCCACCTCCCTTGGAGCCCAGCGTCCTCACTGGCACATCGACCCAAGCCCTGGCTCTAATACCAATTGTAACATCTCAGGCGCCCGAGCCCTGGCTCTAATACCAATTGTAACATCTCAGGCGCCCGCTTGTGGATATTGTCCGCTTTGGCACACACAAGGCCTCACGGTTTTGTTAGCATCAAAACGCGTCTACAGGGGAAAGATCTCCGCACCCTTATAAGACATGTTTCGTTCACCTTCCCAGTCGATGTGGGACTTCACAATATATTAAATAATTCAACTAACTTCCTTGATCTAATTAAATAAAGTAAATATGTCTTATATCAAAAATCAATATAATTTTTTGTTATATAACTGTTTTTTAATTTGAAAAGTATGTATAATAATATAAATCACATGCACAAGTACTCCATAATAGGATAATATTGGGAATATTTGGGTTAATATTTGAAATTGTCCATCAAGGTGGCCATAGTTGGAGCTTCTTCTGGCTTATGTGTTGTCAAAGTGCCAATGAGAATTGGCACAGTTGGTTAAGATATCAGCCTTCAACTTAAAAAGGAGGAGGTTTGACACCTGCTGGTCGATGTAAGGGCTTTATTGGTAGGCGATCTGTAAGTACCTCTGTAAGCGCTTTTTAAGCCTGGAGACATACCCTGGCCTTAGTGGGGTACCGGTGTCTACCCCATATATTCCAACTCTGTTCAAAGGTTAAGGTTCCTGGTGAATGTATTGTTAGTGTTTAGGATTATCTTAATTGGTTTTACTTTGATCAGATTAATTGGTTTTTTTTTTTTTTTTGCTCAAGAGATTAATTGGTTTTACTTATTATGTTTTATCTCGGACATTTGTTATACTTTAACATATTACAGTAGTACCATCTATTTCTCAAAAAGGAAAAAAAGAAAAGAAAAAAGAGAGAGGACAGATTGGCTTGTATAAAATAAAAAAAATCAATAAAACTGTTATATACAATTACTTAATTATCAATTTGCTCGCCTCTTAAAAATTATAGCATGTCGATCTAAATAGTTTAGGTTAATATTTTGAAAACTAGATCATGCATTCATCGTTGTATACAGATGTTAAACTATATATGGAATATGGTTATATAAATATGTACATTTTTCTATTTTTTCTATTGCCAAATACACATTTCATAATAATAAAGAAACAGAGAACAATGACAACATTACGTGCAAATGGAACAAAGACGGCGAAGCAAATAACCGTATCCCGAAAGGGCCACATAACTCTCCGTCATTATCGGTTCCCAAAGCGTCCAAAAACAGAGCCAAACAGAGCAAGTTAACAGCTTCGCAGCATATTTGACGCCCACAAAGCCAGGCAGAGACGAGGATGGGTTTATCGGCGAAAGCAAAGGCAAAATCGGGCGATTACGCTAGCACCGCCGACACTAACCGGAACATGGGTCTTCTAGTAGTTTTCTTCCCTGAAGACGATCCCGCCATTGCCGACAAAACCAAGCTTTTTTCTTCCCCCTCTGTTGCTTCATCTTCTTCTTCTTCTTCACCCTCTAGATTCCCTGGTTCCTCCTTCAGAAAAAGAAATTCCAGTTTCCTCCTCTCTAAAGCCCAATTCACCATTTCAATATGTGCGCTTTTCATCTTCACCACTCTTCTTCTCTTCACTCTCTCTACTTTCGAACCCTCTAATCCTTCCCCTCGCAATACCCTTCTTCACTCCCCTCCTCGTCGATTCCTATCTCAGAAACCTCCCACCACTCGTAATGCTCCCAACAATCCCACTTCAAAATCCAAAATCCACAGCTGGTTACCCCAAATTTGGAAACCCAAACCGTACGAAGCATCAAAGATCGACTTTTCTTTCCCTTCAACTGCTTTGCAACGAATGGGTACTCTGTATCGGAGAGGAACCAGAGCCATGAGTGATCTCGTTGTGGCTCACGTGGTTGAAGACACCACCGACGATGAACTCCGCTTGTTTCTCAGAGTTCTGCACCGGTCTGGCCTCACTGATAGAGCCGATGTCGTTTTCATTTTCGATTCTGCTTCTTCTTCTTCGAGATTCGGCTCCATTATTCAGGAAGAGAACGACTTGTTCTTGTCACTCATTGACCACTATACAGAATTGAACTTGACTGACGCGAGCCTGAAGAAGAAGACGAAGTCAAATTTCGATGCCGCTCGGTTTTTTAGAGTTGGCAAAAAGGGAAATGTAATAGGGGAGACATTGTGGGGTAAGAAATCCCGAATCAATCTAACAAACCCAGAAGCAGAGAAGGGTTACGACGAGGTGGCTCAGTTGAGTTACGGGTCGGTTCTTAGCTTCGACGCCACTGAACTCGACCCGGAAAACGCCCTGGGCGGTTTTTTTGATCACGTTCCCTTAAAATTGCGGAGATGGGCATGTTATCCAATGTTCCTGGGCCGAGTCAGGCGGAACTTCAAGCACGTAATGCTCGTGGACGCGAAGAATCTGGTGGTTACAAGCGACCCATTCGGACGAGTCAGGAATCGGAGCTCCGAGTCCGTTTTCGTGTACCATCTGCCAGACAGTAAGCACAGTAAGAAGATCTCCGACAGAAGCCAGTCTAAGCGCCCGGTTGACTCAGCCGTCATAATGGGTGGCGAGCGTGGAATCCGGAGGTTATCGAATGCAATGTTGATAGGGATCGTTCGAGACGCGACGCAACACAAGAAGAACACGGCGTCCGAGTCAGCGGTATTGAGTCAACTCGTGGGCAACGATTTTGTATTGAAGAACATCAATTTGATCACGTCGACCGAGTCAATACCGGACGCGACTTCACTCGGAGGCCGCAACTCACCTGCTTTTCGTTCATTGTCCGATTATCCGATAATTCAACGTGGTACGAGTAATCGTGAGTTAAATTCTATTATTAAGAAACAATTATGTTCATCTGACATAGATTCTTCTGTTTATAGAGATTGTTAGGAAAACAGATAGATAGCGTTGAGAGAGAAAAAAATAAGGTGGGAAATAATGGGAGATGTTTTAAATTCACGCCTACCAGTCACTGTGTGATTCGATCAGTTTTGTTGCAATACATGTACATATGCATGTTGGGATTATATTTATATATATTTTTTGTATTCAAAAAGTTTTATGGAGCAGTGTGAACAGTGAGCAGAGGGGAGCCGACGGAGAAATTTGACCGTGCAGCCCAAATGAAAGTTTGCTGAGGTGTATCCCTTGACTTTGGTCCTTTTTCCAAGATCTCCATTAAAAACCTATATGGGGCCGTTAAATGCATTTTCTAATTGCCAACAGTTAATTGGAACCGGTTTCGGTGCCTATCTAAAGGATAGGCATCAAGAGCTTGTCCGGCTCAGATACGATCTGGATGGTCCAAATTTTATTTTTTTAAATTGTTGCTTTTTGAATAAAAAAATCATTTTTTGAAAAATGTTAGTTGAGAGATTATCTTTATTTTAGATTCTGTATCCATTAAAATATTTTTTTTTAAAAAAATAGAAAGTAAAAAAAAAGATCTAGACCGTTCAGATCAGATCTGGACGGTCTAGGGAGACAAGTTCTCAGGGAGTCCAGATCCCTAGTTAATTAGCCACTAATGCGGGATGTGTCTACAGTAAAACAGATTCTGATAAAGGATAGATTAGAACTAGGGTTGCTGCCTGGAGAAGTTAACATATGCAAGAAAGTGAAGGAAAATGAAAGAGAAAGTCTAATCATCTAATGGCATGAAGCTTCCTATAGGTCAGAGGTGGCAGGTATTTGTGACCGTTAGAACTTATGACTTTAGTTGAAAACGAAAAATGAAAATTAGAGAGGAAAAGGTATGGCAGGAGAACTAAAGGAGGAGGCATGTGGATGTGGTGCCGAACCTCTAGGCCGGGAGCCTGGGGCAGTGTTCGTGTTGGCAGTTAATGGAGTAAGAGAGAGCATTAAATTTCGGAAATTCCAGCTTTTAAAGGAAAAGGTAACAAAACTTGCTGATTACGCGCCTTTGTTTTTTCTCTTGGCCCCAAAAAAGTCCCGCGGCGTGGTACAATAGTACTAGCTTTGTAGGCTGTAAAGTTGAGTGAAGGTTTTATTTTTAACCAAGAAAGTACAGTGTGTTTGTGTTTTCGTAATTCTTTAAATTAAATAAACCAAGGAATGATCCCAGAATTGAGCTGACCGGGTTGTTCATGCTTATTAATGGTAAGCCGCTCGTATCCCCACAAACGCATGCCAGATCTTGCAACTTGCCATGTTAGGACCATCCTCTTTTCAAGAGACAATTTTGTTTTTGTTTTTTGTTTTTTTTTTCCTCTTTCTTTATCACTCAGGTTTTTACTGCTACACCTACACCCCATCCTTCCTTCCTTTTTTTTTTTTTGAGTACCACGGCTTCTTTATGTTTTCACTTTACTTTCCCCAGCACTAATTTATACTAAAAAGTGGAGAGGGTGTGTGTGTGTTTTATTCATTTTGTTTGAGTTTTGGCTTTGGATGCCCATCATGCGTTTGTATGTGTGTTTGGGAAATAGTTTCTATAATTTTGATATAAATATGTGAGAAAAATGGTGTCTTAGCTTGCAAAAAAGTTAGTTTCTAAAACCACATATTTGTAGCTAACCAAAACAATCATCATATTACGTGAGGAAAGTGATCCGAACAATCTTTTGATGGTGAAAGCCAACTCACCGACACAAGTTCATGGTGATCTACGTGTCACACCATAATCGACTCCAGACTCGTCCTGTTTTTGTGTTCATTCTTAGTTTCTGTTGGATAGACAAGTTTCCACTTGATATCCCCCACAAGATCCCTCGCTAATATGAAAATTATTGACTATCTTTACCGTACCACCACAGGCCAATTTTTCTTTTTTCTTTTTCTCCAATCATTCTTAAAACCAGTGGTGTATAAATATTGGACATATTCTACAGAGAAGGAAGGCCAGATTCATGGGTTTCTTGACATTTTTTGTATATTTGTGGCAGTGTGACGTATGAAAGGATTAAAATAAAAATCTTGAAATTTTATATGGTTTAAATATAATTTCACGAACATTTAGATTCTTTATATAATTTTCACTCTCCTTAATTGCAATTCGAACTAACTCCACGTCTTTTGTATTAACCGTAATGAATAGTTACAGATAATGAAATCTGTGTGGTTTTGACCAACACTTGTTTTGACGCTAGTTGTTGCCAATATTTATCACGTGCTTCCATGTACAGGGCACAGCTGTGAGAGATCTTATTAATCTGTGTATATCCTCAAATTCCCCATGTACACACACTGTTTCCTTTTTTTTTTTTTTTTTTTAATGATGCATTGGACACACTTTGTTTTCACTTCTTCGTTTCCTATTCCTGTTATTCCAGCTAAAATTTACGTCACTTCTGGTTGTGATATACTACAAGACCGCTGATTCAGCATGGCTCGTGCGAAATTTGGTCATTTTTCTTCTCTGCAGGATCATTTTTCGCACAGACACTGTTAACAACGACACGCACGTATACAAAAAATGATGACTTGTGGCCAAACACCTCTTTGTTCATTGGCAACCTGCTCACTTTCTTTAGAGAGAGTTGCAAGTTCTATAACTTGAGTGGCAAAAAAACGGGGTTGATATATAAATACCTTTTTAAGTACTTTTTGAATTGGAGGTATGCTCTAATTCTAGTGAGTTTTTTTTTAAAATTTTTTTATATATGAAGAGGGAAAAAAAGAATAATGATAACTAGTGATGAGTCAATGAAGAAAAATTATAAATAATGAGGTGTATATTTCAACGCTCCTTGACAAAATGACAAGAAGGAAGGATCCAAGGCTTTTTGTAATCGAAAACGGCCGATCGTTGTTTGAGATTTTGAATTTATTCAGTGACGTACGTGGGTTGCTAGATTAAGTATGCAAGCTGTGATGATATATATGTATTTTATAATAATAATAATAATAAGGGTTGAAGTATCCTGAATATATATTAATTAAAGCCCCTAAAGGCATTTTGACGTTGGAAGCACGAAAACAAAAAATCCATATATATATATATAGTACAGTAGTATTATCTTTAAGAAAGAACGAGACTAATGAGAGTGGCTTTCATACTTTCGGTGTTAATGGGTGGCACGGTTCCAAAGCAAAAAGCCAAACGTTCAAGTGCATGCGAGCTCCCTTTAAATTATCTCTCTGATTTTTTTCTTTTCTTTTTCTTTTTTTTAAAAAATTAATGCTTTACATCTTCGCAAAAGGCAAATAATAAATTCCATATAAACGCAGGTTTTTAAAGCCGCTATATTGGAGAACGCGATTAAACTTGCTAAAAATAACTCTTGCACACCTACTCAATTCAATTTTTAATAAGATGGATTGTGAGCATGTGGCCAGAATAACTTATTTACATTACTTTATTACAATCAATTATATAGCCTTTCAATATGGAAGGATATATGGTTAATTAAAGGTTGAGTCCTGACTCCTGAGTGTGTGAAAACAACAGAAACCCTTACTTATTAAAAAGGGACAAAGTGGGATGGGTATATAGTGCCCCATATATTCCCAAAATCCCACGGAATGCTCATGAAGCTTATATGAGAATGATCACATGTGAAGACAAAATTGATTGTTAATATATATATATATAGGGGAAATGATTTGTGCAGTCACTGCACCTAAAGTTTTTTCCAGTGAATACAAAACGATGCAGTTTAGTTTAATGAACATTGATTAAAAAAATTTAAAAAAAAACTCATTCTCTCTCTCTGCTTCACCTCTCTCTCGGCCTGCCCGTTTTCAATTCGAAAAGCGACTTCTGCCGACCTCTGTTCGAAAATCAACCTCCGCGGATCTGCTTCTCCCACTGGGAGCTCCTTCTTTGGCGATCCTGCAAATCCGGATCTAGACAATTTGGGTTTGACGGTGTTGAACTCGGACTCTTCGTTACCCAGAGAGAGGACTAAGAGATCGGAGATGCTGTTGAAGAACGAAAACTCATGCTTATTCTTCAAAACGTGGGTGATGACGGCAACGTGGGATTTGACTAACCTTAATTCCAAACTCATTCCAAACAAGAGAGAGGTGAAACCGAGAGAGAATGAGTTTTTTTTTTCCAATGTTCATTAAACTAAACTGCGTCGTTTTGTATTCACTGGAAAAAACCTTAAGTGCAGTAATTGTACAAATCATTTCCCCATATATATATATATATATATATATATATATATATATATATAGTTATATATAGTTATATAGTGTGTGCATGCGTGTGTGTGTTGTGGATGCGAATGTGAACCTCACGTCCCAACCCTTTCCCTCAACTTTTCTGGAAGCAGCCTCACAATGCTTATCTTTTTCAATCCTAACTATATGATCTCTCATGTTGATAACAACTACTCACACACGTACGTATATATTATATACACATAAGTATTCATATATCACACAAGTGAAGCGTATTGAATTTTTGTATGTATGTGCAATATCCGGTACCCTGAACCTATCTCTTTCTAACTCAGATGATTTATCGAGGGTCCAGATTAATCCAAATCAAATTGAGTAAGATAGAATCATGACAAAAACCTACTACCAAATATTTAACATTGCACCAAAGCTCCAAATGGAAACTTTTGTTTAATAGTTAAACTTATAAAACCCCTTATCACTTAAATCAAGCATCACTCTGATCTTATTTATAAGTCACTTTTGATCAAATCACATATACTAAGAAGAGGTAGATAGCTCAATAATTATAGGATAAATTTTTAATTTCACCCTCATTTATGAATGGATATCTTTCAACTTTTTATTCTCTCTATTTTCATTGGTATAATAATATAGGCAAAATTATCACAATCTCATTTATTTGATAAAAAAGAACTTATAAATAAGACCAAATTTTTTTAGTCAAAAGAGATTTATAAATAAAACTAGAATGGTACTTGACGGTCCTCAGCATACATAATGAATTTAAAGCAAGCCAACAAAATTTAAGGCGGCTTGTTGGGACCGGACTCCTTCATTACCAGTACCATTTAAAGCGATGGGCTGCCAATAGAGTAATAGGTTGGGACCAGTGATCATATAGTTATATTAATAGCATACTGATTATATCAATCTCATCCAATTTATAAGTTTATTTTGACAAAAAAAAATTAATTCTTACTCCCTCTGGTCCTGTTTATAAGACATCAACTTACAAGTTTATTTGGTCCTTTTTATAAGGTACTTGCTTATTCCCAATGAATATTAATTATTTTTTTTTCCATGTCTGCCCATAATTAACAGGGTAATTGATGAGAGTAATAATTAATATGATATTAGAGTTTAGGGCAATTAATAGGGGTAATATTAAAAATTACTTAGATCCAAAGACAACTTTATTGACTTTTACGACTTTTATTGATTTGTGTAAAAAGTTTGTTGGTGTCTTATAATAAGGATTAGATGGAGTATTATAAGTTCAGTTTCAAAGTAATTAATTTTTTTTTTAAAAAAACTTTTTTACCTTTATTAATTGCAATACTTTATTCATGTTAATTTTTGAAACCAATAATAGATAAGGGTAAAAAATTGAAAATTTAACTCATAATCAATTAGTTAACAACTCCCATTAATATGTGAAAGTTAGTTAATTTGGACTTATAAATAGAATTAGAGTGGTACAATATAAATTTGATATAATTTTTTTTAATTTAATGGAGGCACTCCCATCGGGACTTAAAAGGTTTTCACCTCTCTAACAAATGCACTTCTTGAGATTCAAACTTATAGTCTCCTCCTTATATTGGGAAAGACCCTTGCCATTTCGACCAACAACTTATTGGTTAAGGTTGATATAATTTAGTTTAGATTTTTTATATTGCAAATTTTAGTTTATATGATTACTCTGCAGTGTTTCACTTTCTTGAAACATTTTATTTATGTTTATCAAGCCTCAAATATGAAGTGCTTCAATATTTTCCCCTACTTTTGAACCAAGAAAAAAATCTCCCATAATGTGTGACATTAAGTTAATTAGTTATTTATAACAAATATTTAGTTTGATGATTTCTCTAAAACTAAACTACCCTTAATTATATATTGTAACTATCACTTGATAGAAATCACTTACTATGTACAATTAAGAAGGATATTTAGGGAAAAACAAATTATAATTTTAGGAGATAGAATGGATTGTGGCCCAAAAAATTATATATATGTTTTTTAATTTTGCTCCAATCATACTTAAATCTAAGATTAATTTGAATGTTTACAAGTCAAATTCTTAACTAATTTTTTTCATATTCACGAATTATTTATTTAACTCTTATATTAATCTTCCGGTGGAACATTTCATATTCAATGGTAAAGAATACCACCTCTAGTTCAACATATAAGACTCAAACAACTAAATTACATAGTTTAAAAGGTTAGTTAAAATTGATTAAAGACAATAAATATATACAAAAATATAACTTACTTTCTTAAAGCCTCCTATTTATGAAGAGGATGAGTGGAAGAGATAATGGGTGGAAAAAGAGACGAAAAAATGTGTAGAAAAAAGAGATGAGAAGACATATAATTAAATAGAAATGAAATTTTTTTTAAAAAAGGACATGACAGGATAAAAATGAAGTGCATCTTATAAAAAAGGCACACTTTCTCACAAATCTAGTTCTTACACATACACACAATATATAATTGTGAGTGTGTTGTGAATGCGAATGTGAACCTCACGTCAGAACCCTTCCTTCAACTTTTCTGGAAGCAGCCTCACAATGCTTATCCTTTTCAATCCTAACTATGTGATCTCTCGTGTTGATAACAATCACACACACACATATATATATTATACACACACAGGTATTCTTGTATCACATCAGTGAAGTGTATTGAATTGTTGTGTGTGCAGCATTCAATATCTTGAATCTATCTTCTTTTAATTCGGAGAATTTATCGAGAGTCTAAACTAATCTGGATCGATCCAAGTAAACTAATCCGGATCGAATCAAGTAAAACCACAAATGTAACATTTAGTGATGATGGAGCCTGATGAATTTAAAGCATGCCAACAAAATTTAATTAAGGTGATGGCTTGTTGGGACCAGAGTCCTTCATTACTAGCCATTTAAAGCAGTGGGGTTGCCGGTAGAGAAAAAGGTTGGGACGTGGGGGTTGGGACCAATGATCATATAATTTTATTTGTAGCACTACAAATTATACAATATAAGTTTGATATATTTTTTACTTACTTGACGGGGAGATTCTCCTTATGGTTTGTAAAGCAAATGGTTTTTACCTTTATAATAAGTGTGCTTCTCGAGATTTAAACTTGTGTTCTCTTTTTTACATTACCTTAGCATACTGAAGATTGGAGCTAGATACCCAAGAGGGGAGGTGAATTGGGCATCTTTAAAAATTTGAAGATTAACCTCTGTTTTTAACTAACTAAAACAGAGTAAGACAGAGGAGAAGGGAGGAGAAGCTTTGCACACAACGATTTATACTGGTTCGGTCTTTTCCCTGACCTACATCCAGTCTCCAAGCCTCACTTGGGATTTTCAGTCCACTAACTTCACAATATTGATTACAATCTCTGTACTCAGAGTAGTTCTTTTTCTAGAACTCACTCCCCCTTACAAGATGCAATCAATACACCCAAACCACCAAGTCCCCTGACTTGTGGTTATCACAATCAATAAATGATTTACAAGAAAAGACTCTCTCACAGAGCAGATAAGATGAACACTGAAGCACAAGTATCAAATTGATATTATTATATATGAAAGCTTATACACAATAAATGAACTCAGTAAATTTTCGCTCTAAGTTGGTGTGTCAGCTTGAGAAGAAGTTAATGCACTCTATTTATAGGTAGAGAACATTAAATGACCGTTGCTTGACGAATCCAACCGTTGTAGGTGATTAGCACTAAGTCTGGTCTTCTTCTCTCTCTAAACTTCTGCTAATCCAAGTGTTAATGTGATCTAATGTGGCCCTCTGAGAATTTACCCGTTGGAGATGACTTTACTTGTTGTAGTAAACATTCTTTAACGTTTAGAAGGCGTGCTCAGATGGATTAGCTGAAAGTAGGTTGATTTGCAGAAGTGCATTTAATGCACTGTACACTTTTTGCTTTATGGCTTTGACCTTCAATAATCTTCATCTGTGCTAACTTTAATTCACTTAACAAACTTGTTAAACACAGTAGGGAACATAAGTGAATGATATATGAAGGCAATTAGGTCAAACAATAAGGATTTGCAAATTCGTGTAATTCAAAAATCAATTTTGACCGTTGTATACTGAAGTAAATTCATCCATACTCGAGTATGGCACTGTGCATAAGTGTCCATACTGCAGTATCCAAAGTCATACTGGAGTATGCAGCTTCCAGAGGCAAACCATCGTGACTTGTGTTTGAAGAACAAGACCTATAATGCAGTATGTTAGTAGTGTACTCGAGTATGGCACTGTTTGTGAGAAAAATTTTAAGTTCAAAATGCCTCTATACTGGAGTAAGCATCTGTATACTGGAGTAAGCAAGTCTTGACAAGTGGAGTGACCTCTTTGTATGGTCCCATACTCGAGTATGCAACTCTATACTCGAGTATGCAACTCTAATTTCAAAAAGTGTGAAGTCTTCTCTTGTCTATACTTGAGTATACAAATCCATACTAAAGTATGCAAGAACATGTGTCAAGTTGAAAATCAGTTTAAGAGCCCAATATGCAGTATGCAAACCTATATTACAGTTTGCAATAGTTATAAAATTTGGGAGTTCTCTGTATAAGCCTATACTCGAGTATGCATATTTATACTGCAGTATGCAACTCAACTTGAAAAACTTATTTGCTCTCTGTAAGTCCAATACTCGAGTATAGCTCACTATACTCCAGTATTGACTTAACTTGAAAACTTTGTTTGCTCTCTGGATGGCCTATACTCGAGTATGCACCTATTTTCAAAAACTTGATTGCTCTCTGTGACTTCAATACTTGAGTATGTCTACCCATACTGCAGTATTGACTTGTAAAATGCAATTGAGCAATCCTTTAACAGTCCTATACTCGAGTATGCAACTATCAGATGGTTTTTAAAGGATTTTGGAAACTTCAAAACATGTTTACATTTGTTGTTAATCATCAAAACACATTGAGAACTAACACATACCACCTCTATCAACGACTTAATTAAACTAATTAATTGTACACGTGTATCTCACTTTTTTTTTTTTTTACAGGCAAGCAGTGTAACATCCTGAATTTTGGACCTAAAGACTTGAAAATTAGCCTATTTTTGGAGGACTATTAGACCCTATTTTTGAAAATGAATTTAGAATCAGTATTTTATTGGACATGAATAGTGTTTACTATTCACAAATACGTACATGAATAGTATTCACTATTCACAAATACGTATTCACTTTTTATAAATACAGTATTTAATCGATATTTTGAGAAATATGAAAAGTATTTACTATTTACAAATACGTATTCACTATTCAAAAATACGGTATTCACTATTCCTAAATACGTATTCACTATTTGAAAATACGTATTTACTATTCATGCGGGACCCACGTCAAATTATTTCTCCTCTGCCAACACCCGTGAAGTTTGAAAAATTTTGCGCGCGGGACCCACTCAATAATAATATTATTATAATATAATATCTTATACTTTGGGAAAACAATAGAAATAAAATTATTTCTAATAAACCGTGAATTAGGTTTTTAAAGTAAGGGTATATTATAAATAAGTGAATTTTTATCTCAGAGTGGGTTATCTCCGAAGTCATTTCCGTAATCGGCGGAATGATTATTTGAGATAGGTTGAACCGATATTTTGAAGCAGGATAGATAGTGGAACCTGTAGGAAATAAATCATAACTCAAAATCCTTGAACTAAGTAGTAAACAACTGCACATATTATGAATCAGTGAATTTTTGTCTAGAAGATGGTGTCACCCGAAGTAATTTCTGTAACCGTCAGTGTCCGACTTAAAATCTTCGGCAGGTTACGGAATACCCTAAATAGGATCAAAAATTTAGTTGACCCAGATATTTTTAAAGAGGAAGAATAGAGCTTCAAGGCTGTGCTTCTGGATTTTTGAGAATTTGCAAAAGATCACGCGATCAGAACACCGATCAGGGAATCTTTATAGGATAAATGCAAAAGAGTAAGAAAGTGTCATCGTCATGATGACGTCATCGATGACGTAAGCATCTTGATGACGTCATCGATGACGTAAGCAAATGGATTGGACGGTTGAGATGAAGCCATATTTAAAGTCAAGATCCAACGGCCAAAATCTGACCTGATAAAGTATGAATAGTGTCATGCTTTTTCACTATAAATAGAGGCTTCATTTCTTCATTTTCTTCACACCAAACTCAGAGAACAACAGTTGAGTTTAAGAGAAGAGTGAGAATTCTTAGAGTTAGAGAGAGAGTTTAGAGTAAAGTTCTTGAAGCTGGAGAGAATGAGCAGGAACTTCAAGAGTAAGTTCTTTGGTCTCTAGTCTTAATATTTGGTAGTTTCTTTTGGTAATTATAGTAGAAATGCCAGATAGAGTTTTTCTGAGTATGCTCTGTGGCTGCAGCTTAGTCTGATCTGTCACATCAGAAAAGAATTATCCTTGGACAGTAAATATTATTTACTGGCACAGTAAAAAATATTTACCGGCACGGTAAAAATATTTTTACTGGTACTATTCACATGAATAGTGAATATCCAACATAGTTTCCGCAAATGCTGAAAATTAATGGTCACTGATAAAAATGATATTATAGGATATCCGAGGATTCCGGAGTCAGATTCAAAGGAAGTTTGGGGATACGTGAATAGTGCCGTATACGTGAATAGTGCCGTATACATGAATAGTGCCGTATACATGAATAGTAATTTACTATTCACGTGGAAGGAAGGTACGGACGCGTATTGTAACCTTAACTCTGATGCTTATGGTATGCTTATATGTGATAGATAGTCTGAAATTCTGTTTTTTTTTGAAAATTGATCATACACATACAACTTGATACGGGTTATAGTCTTGATAACGCCGTTATGTTTTCCTAGCGCTGAGGACACGGATTTACACCGTGGCACTGGTGAATAGTGCAGACTATAATAACATGCATATTGCAGTGGCTGTGTTATGTTATTATGTGAATATATGAATAATGTATGTGATTATTGCTGTTTTGACATGAATATCTGTCATACATATTTGATACATAAGCATGAGGTTAACCGTTACCTGAGGTTCAATGGGTATTGAACCTCAGCTCTTACTGTAGCTACAGGATTTTCTGAGTGAACAGAAACAGAAACAAGGGTAAGCAGCAGGCAGAAGGACTAGCTGGAGAAAGTCCTGTAGATATGTATAGTCTTTCGAACTCTTTGTATCAGCAAACCAGTACACTACAGTGGTTGAATATCAGTTACTCTGTATTTAAAATCATTTCGTTGCCCTACTCTGGTTAAATTATTTTGAAAATGCTTTAGAGAAGTTGGGGTGTTACATTTTGGTATCAGAGCAGACATCCTGGCACAGAGTTAACTAAGTTACTCCAAACAGTCTGATATCTAGAAAGGGGTTTTGTGGTTGGCAATCAGTTTCCTTGAATTCGTCGAGCCTTCCACAAATACACCTGCCTAGTCGGATTGTCTGAGTAGCGGAGTTAGGTTCTAAGCTTTCAAAAGTGTTTTATCTGGTATGAACCCGACTCAGTTACAGTAAATCATTGGTGCCGAAGGTAGGGCCAAGTCTATGTGGATCAGCCAATCAGTCACCCTAGCACGGTGAGGCTCCCATGATAGACGCCTACCTGGCCAATCGGTTTGACTAACTAAGTTAGGCTCTAAGCCATGGTTTTAAAAGTATTTCGAAAAAAAAAACAAGTACAAGTACTGATACAATACTGGTGTTGTGATACAAAAAGGACGTACATCCTAAGGAAAAGGGTTAGGCTCGGGAGGCCTTGATATAGAGTAGATGGCACAGAATATGGTTTCTGTTGTTAAACTTTAAGACTTTTGATATGGGAATCGGAATCTAAGTTAAATCCCCGCTCAGAGTTTCAAGGGAAGTGGTACAGAGAAGTCGGTACGACTTAAGTTTTCCGGTAGACAGTAACCTACTGTTTAGGTTTCCCTTGGATAGTAACCTATCGATTTAATGTCCTTGTCAAAATAATAACTTGTTAAGGTACCCTGAGAAGAAAATCCCTACCTTGTAGAGGCCAGACACCATGCGTGCAAAGGGGCGTGGCTCCGGGGACGAAGATCTTTTGATTAAGTCCTTGACGGTGGTGATCAATTGACAGAAGAGGGAAAGTACCCAGTAATTCTGGGGAGACAGTTATGTCATACTAGTGCCTATGAGAGTTGTAGGTACCCAGTAGTAAGTATATTAATATTAGTACCAAGAATCAATAGACATTATGAAGTTAATATTGCTTAGGCGAGAGAAATCTCAGAACTATGACCCCTGTGAGAGTAAGAACCCTGAGAAAATATGAGTGAGTTTTGCCTAGGTTCCAAATACCTAAGAGATAGTTCCTTAACAGAACCATACGAAAGCTGGAAACCTCAGTAGCCACCAGGTTATGGTCTCAAGGTGGGACCAAGAACCATAGAGATGTTAGTGGCTAATAAATTCCCTTTAAAGTAAGTGGCTACCCGATAGGGAAAATTGAGTTAAGAATTATGCTTGGAGCTAAATAGAAAGTGAAAGTCCACAAATAGAATGACCCTAGATAAGATGGCAGACATAGAAACAACGGTTTATAGGAACCTGTTAAGATTTGAGTTCTCATTATAATGATTCAAAGACGATCACTGGCGCTACTTATGGAAAGTTTGTCGGAGAAGGATACCTACGGGGAGTTCTGATCAAGGAGGTTTACCTATAGAGGATGCTAACCGGAAAAGCTGACTGGTCTGAGAAGACTAAGTGAAGCGCCGAGTAATGTGCCGTAGAGCAGAGCCACCGTGACGACGAACCGTAGAGTGGAGCCGCCGTGACAACGAACCATAAAGTAGAGTTACCAGTGCATCGGTTCTCAAGGTAAGTACATTATAATGAATCTCACATTGAATAGGTTCCCTAGAGAAAAGACTGTTGTAACTTAGTATATCGTCATGGTTTGCTCCAGTGCTATACAGCATATATTGTGTTTATAGGCTAGCAGAAGCCCATAGTTGTCAGACAACGAATATGAGAAGTGTTCAGAAAATTTTGTGAGATCCGAGGATAGCGAACGATGTTTGAAATAGTAGGAAGATTAAAGTAGAACAAACTAAGTATTTTTTGGATAGTTTGAGTAGCCAAGGACAGAGGTCCGAATACGTGTAATTAGTGATGACCTTCTAATGTTAGTTGTCTGATTCCTAAGTAAGGTTTAAAAAATTGAATTTTTGAACTTGCCAAGACACTTGCTGTATTTGAATTTTTTTTTTTAAAATTGATTTGTTCGCACATGTGGATTTTTGAAACAGAGTTTTCAAATGAAATGTTTTCAACAGAATTTGAGACCACAGTGATGGTTATTTTGAACAGATGTTGTCTTATATAAAGGGGTTTTTGTTAGAACCCAAAGTTTGAAACTGAGTTTTTAACTATGTTGTGGTAAAGTCAGTACAAAACTGGAAGGACAGAAGCTGTTGTAGATGTACACAGTTTGCTGGGTCTGCCAGATGTTTTAAAATGTTTGAAATCGCTGGCCTATGATAAAGGTTCTTTTGAAACAAAAAGTTTTTGGAGGGATTTTTTTGAGAAAATGGTAAACGCACCAGCAGTAAACGCACCCAATCCATGGTATTTCGTCGAGGGCGTATGTTTTGATTAGTACAACCAGACTGTCTATGACTGGACTGAGTTCCGCTAGATAGGGTTGCTACTGTATGTGCCAGTGTGAACACTGGGTCTCCTAAGAAAGGGGCGGAGGTTCTCCCACATTGTTGATAGTACTGTTGAGACTGGATTCGAGGATTGGGGTAAGGCGCTCACTATACCAAATGGTTAAAATGATGGTGTGTACTCTCAATTGTAAAATTTTGTGAAATAAATTAGCTCCCTCAAAGATATGTGCCGGTAATCAAAGTTTTTGAAAATGATCCGGCAGTGAAAAATGTTTTCATGAATTTGTGATGGCAGCGATTAAGTTTAAAAATGTTATAGCACTATTACTTTGTGGTATAGTGCAGATTGTGAAATGTACTGAGACCACGGAAAACTTTTCATGTTTGAAAATTTGAAAATGAGACAAGAAAATAATTTTGGGTAGCAATGACATGATTGTCGACGCTATCGTGTTGAAAAGAAAAGCAGTGTAATTGGGAATTATGGTACAGGAACAGCAACTATTAGAAAGGTTTGGAATACTGAATTAGTTAAGTCAAATAATAGCTGCCGGTTATGATGTTGAGTAAGTGAAAGTAGTTTGAGGACTTGAATGGGAAAGTCTCGGATGAATTTGATGAGCAGATGCTCAAGGCAATAAGACGTAGTGTGCAAAGTATACACGGGATGATGCTCCTAGGACATAAGACCGGTGATACTTAGCACTGTGTGAAATGCTAAGTAACTATGTTTAGAATACATCGTAAGACTAGCAAAACATTCACTGTATCAGGTAGTAATAAAGATGCCTAAGGGTTGAGGATGAACTCCTAAGTAGAAAGGTTAGAATCTCCAGTGCGATGGTAATAGATTGAGCCGGAAGGCCAATATGTGTTAAGCCAAAAGGCTAAATAAATCAGGCAGTGAGGCCTGTGTAACCGAGTACTGTGAGAATAGATCAGCAAGTCCTGTAATTTAGAACTATACCTGGGTATAAGATTGAGACATTGAATAGTAGGGTGCGTGCTATTTAAGTTTGCATAAGGAAGGAATAGACTAGAGGTCTAGATAACCTTTTGATTTTATATTGTCAAATTTCGAGGACGAAATTTATTGAACGGGGGGAGAATTGTAACATCCTGAATTTTGGACCTAAAGACTTGAAAATTAGCCTATTTTTGGAGGACTATTAGACCCTATTTTTGAAAATGAATTTAGAATCAGTATTTTATTGGACATGAATAGTGTTTACTATTCACAAATACGTACATGAATAGTATTCACTATTCACAAATACGTATTCACTTTTTATAAATACAGTATTTAATCGATATTTTGAGAAATATGAAAAGTATTTACTATTTACAAATACGTATTCACTATTCAAAAATACGGTATTCACTATTCCTAAATACGTATTCACTATTTGAAAATACGTATTTACTATTCATGCGGGACCCACGTCAAATTATTTCTCCTCTGCCAACACCCGTGAAGTTTGAAAAATTTTGCGCGCGGGACCCACTCAATAATAATATTATTATAATATAATATCTTATACTTTGGGAAAACAATAGAAATAAAATTATTTCTAATAAACCGTGAATTAGGTTTTTAAAGTAAGGGTATATTATAAATAAGTGAATTTTTATCTCAGAGTGGGTTATCTCCGAAGTCATTTCCGTAATCGGCGGAATGATTATTTGAGATAGGTTGAACCGATATTTTGAAGCAGGATAGATAGTGGAACCTGTAGGAAATAAATCATAACTCAAAATCCTTGAACTAAGTAGTAAACAACTGCACATATTATGAATCAGTGAATTTTTGTCTAGAAGATGGTGTCACCCGAAGTAATTTCTGTAACCGTCAGTGTCCGACTTAAAATCTTCGGCAGGTTACGGAATACCCTAAATAGGATCAAAAATTTAGTTGACCCAGATATTTTTAAAGAGGAAGAATAGAGCTTCAAGGCTGTGCTTCTGGATTTTTGAGAATTTGCAAAAGATCACGCGATCAGAACACCGATCAGGGAATCTTTATAGGATAAATGCAAAAGAGTAAGAAAGTGTCATCGTCATGATGACGTCATCGATGACGTAAGCATCTTGATGACGTCATCGATGACGTAAGCAAATGGATTGGACGGTTGAGATGAAGCCATATTTAAAGTCAAGATCCAACGGCCAAAATCTGACCTGATAAAGTATGAATAGTGTCATGCTTTTTCACTATAAATAGAGGCTTCATTTCTTCATTTTCTTCACACCAAACTCAGAGAACAACAGTTGAGTTTAAGAGAAGAGTGAGAATTCTTAGAGTTAGAGAGAGAGTTTAGAGTAAAGTTCTTGAAGCTGGAGAGAATGAGCAGGAACTTCAAGAGTAAGTTCTTTGGTCTCTAGTCTTAATATTTGGTAGTTTCTTTTGGTAATTATAGTAGAAATGCCAGATAGAGTTTTTCTGAGTATGCTCTGTGGCTGCAGCTTAGTCTGATCTGTCACATCAGAAAAGAATTATCCTTGGACAGTAAATATTATTTACTGGCACAGTAAAAAATATTTACCGGCACGGTAAAAATATTTTTACTGGTACTATTCACATGAATAGTGAATATCCAACATAGTTTCCGCAAATGCTGAAAATTAATGGTCACTGATAAAAATGATATTATAGGATATCCGAGGATTCCGGAGTCAGATTCAAAGGAAGTTTGGGGATACGTGAATAGTGCCGTATACGTGAATAGTGCCGTATACATGAATAGTGCCGTATACATGAATAGTAATTTACTATTCACGTGGAAGGAAGGTACGGACGCGTATTGTAACCTTAACTCTGATGCTTATGGTATGCTTATATGTGATAGATAGTCTGAAATTCTGTTTTTTTTTGAAAATTGATCATACACATACAACTTGATACGGGTTATAGTCTTGATAACGCCGTTATGTTTTCCTAGCGCTGAGGACACGGATTTACACCGTGGCACTGGTGAATAGTGCAGACTATAATAACATGCATATTGCAGTGGCTGTGTTATGTTATTATGTGAATATATGAATAATGTATGTGATTATTGCTGTTTTGACATGAATATCTGTCATACATATTTGATACATAAGCATGAGGTTAACCGTTACCTGAGGTTCAATGGGTATTGAACCTCAGCTCTTACTGTAGCTACAGGATTTTCTGAGTGAACAGAAACAGAAACAAGGGTAAGCAGCAGGCAGAAGGACTAGCTGGAGAAAGTCCTGTAGATATGTATAGTCTTTCGAACTCTTTGTATCAGCAAACCAGTACACTACAGTGGTTGAATATCAGTTACTCTGTATTTAAAATCATTTCGTTGCCCTACTCTGGTTAAATTATTTTGAAAATGCTTTAGAGAAGTTGGGGTGTTACAAGCAGACACTTGAGATAGAAAGGCTAGACTACGGGAGTCTAGCACAAAAAATACATCAAAAAAGAGAGAGCTCGGGATGACAAGCCACTGGTCCTTGAAGACCATATGCTGGCATCTTGCCGGAACAGTCGGAACTAAAAAGAAATCTGCATCAGCAGGTACATCATGACCTTCCTTTGCCATATAGTCAGCACAGACGATGTTGTCCCTTGGGGTGTAATGGAGAGTCACGTCCCAGTCCTGGAAGAGGAGATCTCTGGTCTCCCTGATAATGTTCCTCAGGGGTGGTCATCATGACAGCAGTCTCTCATAAGGATATTAACAACATCAAGGGAGTCGGAGTAGAGAAGGATTTTCCGGAATCCCATTTGATGACCCAGCTTCAGTCCAAGCAAGATGGCATATAGTTCTGTCTCAATAACATTATGGAGACCAAGGGATTTACAAAACCCCATCAGCCAGCTCCCTTCAGAGTTCCTGATCACTCCTCCGCAAGCTGCTTGAAATTGGTGGCGTACCGATCTATCTACATCAATTCGAACTGCATCAACAGGAGGGGGAGTCCAAGATGCCTCCTTGTACCTGTCAACATGAAAGATTTGGTGAGATAAATTATGATTGATACTACTTTCCATAAGAAGATAATGACAGAAATGGAGTAGCTCCCTGGTATCTTTGTTTTCTCTGTAATATCTTATATTTTGGGAAATAATAGAAATAAAATTATATCTTGTAAACCGTGAACTAGGTTTCTTGGGTAAGGGCATATTATGAATCAGTGAATTTTTGTCTCGAAGATGGTGTCACCCGAAGTAATTTCTGTTTCCGGCAGTGTCCGACTTAAAATCTTTGACAGATTACGAAATATCCTGAATGAGGTCAAAAATTCAGTTGACCCAGATATTTCTAAAGAGGAAGAATAGAGCTTCAAGGCTGTGCTTCTGGATTTTGAGAATTTGCAAAAGATCACGCGATCAGAACACCGAACAGGGAGTTTTATCAGTATTTTATTAAAATATTATAAAACTTTTTCAAAAGGAGCCAGAGGAGAGTCACGGACTTTGTTTTTAGTTCTTTTTAGAAATTA
This sequence comes from Acacia crassicarpa, assembly GCA_034222035.1. Lineage (NCBI taxonomy): Eukaryota > Viridiplantae > Streptophyta > Magnoliopsida > Fabales > Fabaceae > Acacia > Acacia crassicarpa. The sequence goes on along the minus strand of JAWXYG010000002.1, from coordinate 61,758,500 downwards.
CGAAAAATGACCCAAAACAAGAAATTACACTTAAGGACCCATTTTCCAACACTATAAATAGAGGCCTCACTTCTTCATTTTCTTCACACCAAACTCAGATCACAACGGTCGAGTTTAATAGAAGAGAGAATTCTTAGAGTTTAGAGTGAGAATTTAGAGTAAAGTTCTCGGAGCTGGAGAGAAGGAGTAAGAACTTCAAGGGTAAGTTCTTTGGTCCCTAGTCTTAAGATTTGGTAGTTTCTTTCGGTAATTATAGTAGAAAAGCCTGATAGAGTTTTTCTGAGTATGCTCTGTGGCTGCAGCTTAGCCTGATCTGTCACATCAGAAAAGAATTATTCTTGGGCAGTAATATTATTTACTAGTACAGTAAATACTATTTATCGAACAGTAAAAATTATTTACCGTCACGGTAAAAATATTTTACTGGTACTATTCACATGAATAGTAAATCTTCAGCATAGGATTCCACAAGTATTGCAAAGTTGATGGTCACTGATAAAAATGATATTATAGGATATCTGTGAACTTTTACCGCTGCTGCTGTTATACCGCTGTTTTCCGTTAGAAGTACCGTATTCGTCAAACGTACCAAAGCATCATCAACGAAGGTACGGACGCGTACTGTAACACTAACTCTAATGCTTATTGTATGCTTATATGTGATAGATAGTCTGAAACTCTGTTTTTAAAAATTGATCATACACATACAATTTAATACGGGTTATAGTCTTGATAATGCCGTTATGTTTTCCTAGCGCTGAGGACACGGATGTACACCGTGGCACTGGTGAATAGTGCAGACTATAATAACATGCATATTGCAGTGGCTGTGTTATGTTATTATTTGATTATGAATGTATTGTATGTGATTATTACTGTTTTGCCATGGATATCTGTCATTCATATTTGATACATAAGCATGAGGTTAACCATTACCTGAGGTTCAATGGTAATTGAACCTCAGCTCTTGCTTTAGCCCCAGGATCCTCTGGAGGACAATCCAAGGAGAAGGGTAAGCAGGTGGCGTGAAGAGGCAGAAAAGGAGTTTTCTTTTAAAAACTTTATTTCTGTTTTTTTTTTTTTCTGAATATTCGACTCTTGGATGACTGTAACAGAAGACTGATGCACCTTTAATGAATGTTTTATCAGTTACTCGTTTCACGACTATTCCGATGCTCTACTCTGATTAAATCTTTTCAAATTCTGATCGAACTATTTCGAAAATACTTTAGAAAATTGGGATGTTACATTTTTGGTATCAGAGCAGACGGTTCTGAAGTTAACTAAGTTACTCCAAAAAGTCTGGCTAGGCCGGTGTATTTGAGTAACGGAGTTAGATTCGGAGTTTTTTTTTTAAAAAAAATATTTTCCGGCTAGAACCTGGCTCAGTTATAAGAAACCATTGGTGCCGAAGGCAAGGCTAGTCTATATGGTTCGGTCAAGCAGTCGCCATAGAGTTGGTGAGACCCCCATGATAGACACTTACCTGGCCAATCGGTTGATTAATTGAGTTAGGCTCTAAGCCGTAGTTTTGGAACATATTTCGAAAAGAGTACTGATATAACTTTGGTGTACGTGTTTCAGGAAATGGCTAGATCCCCACTTAGTTATCAAAGAGCCCCTTTCGTTTACCGTTACGGAAGTATGAGACGTGTTGCTCGAAAAACTGTAAACCCTCAGATGGTGGCTCGAAGATTGAACCCTGACCCGGTTTATTCCCCGCCCGCATCTGCACCTCAAATTGTGCCAATACGTTCTGTTCCTGCTAATGATTTGGGGTTGCCATACAATCCACATTACCCTGTTGAACACTTACATGACCCAGAGCCCGAATACCATCCAAGCCCAGAAAACTCTGATGGTACTAATTCTGTTCCAGCCATACCTACACCAGGTTCCCCAGCAGATTCACATCATTCCTCTGTTGGGGACAATTTTGACTACATTAATGTAGCTGACTTAGAAGAAGAGCACGCAGATAATGTAGCTATTTTAGAAAACGCTGACGATGAAAACCTACGGTATGTGCTGAATGGCAACTACGACTTGACGGAGATTTTGTATGATGACTTTGTTCGAGCAGGCTGGAATGTGGCAACCGCTCAAGAGCAGTACTTACGCTTCTTGACCCGTGTTAGGGAGCTTTACGATATGTTCATGCCCTTCAACAGCCCCTATCCTCCCGAAGACTGGATCCGATCCACTCTTCATCATTTTCCTCGAACCAATTTCTGGATTCACAAAACGAATGAACTTCTCGATGCAGGACCTATTGAGAAGGTCTACATCCACCTACTGCTGATCCAAAGCTGGGTACATCGTAGCATGTGAACCAGGAGGGAGACAAAAACCAGAATCAGTCCAAGGAAGCAATGGAAGTACTAGTGACACATAGTAATAGTAGTAGTAGAAATAGACGCTGTTGTAGTGCACCTTTAAAAGACCCTAAGGAGATAAATTGTAAAATAAAGCAATTACTGTGAATGATGATTGATTATAAAAATATATAAATATGTTTGAATATGTGCTAAGCCTATTTGTATGCTAATTATTATTATTTCTCTAACGTTCATATGGTTTCATAAATAAAAGATTTAAGTATGGCAAACTCGAGAGGATCCGGAGTCCCTAGAGGACGAGGCAGAGGCCGAGGCAGAGGTAGACAAACTCAAGTAATACCCCTGCCAGGTCCGGAACAACCACAGCAACCAGAGCGGGATGAGATGCAGGAGATGAGGAGAATGTTACAAGAGCAAAGGGCACTCATTGATTCGCTTCTTGCAGAACGGCTTGAGAGACAAGCCGAAGGGGGACAAGTAGAGGAAGAACAAATTAATGAGGAGAATGAAAACAACAATGAACACGACGAAGAACGTGACAATGAAGTTGAGGGAACCAATCGATTCCAAATACCTCCCCAACAGGAGAGAGCGATGGCTGAGCTACAGCAACCGAATAGAGTGGTCGAGAATACCCAATATTGGGTGACACAATTCTGTAAAATGAAACCCCCAACTTTCCGAGGCAAGCTTGATTCAGCAGAAGACTGGTTGATGCAGCTGGACAAGATATTCGAAGTCATGGAATGTCCGGAAGATAGAAAAGCTCAACTGGCAATCTATAAGCTGCAAGGAGATGCAGATCGTTGGTGGAAGAGCATTGCGGCAACATTGCGAGCACGTCACTGTCCCATTACGTGGGAGAAATTCCTAGAAAAATTCAACGAGCAATATTTTCCACCCTCTGTTCAGATGATTAAGGAATCTGAATTTCTGCACATTCGACAAGGGCAAGATGAATCTTTTGATGACTACTATGCACGTTTCACCAATTTGTCTCGATATTCAACCCTCTTTAGGCAATGTGAAGATGAAGGCAGTATGGCAAACATACTGATTTATGGCTTGAAGTATGAAATAAGGGAGAAGCTTGTGTCGCAGCAATTCTCACAATTGATTCAAGCGGTGGAAGCTTGTCGATTGATCGAAAGAAATTTGAAGGAGCTCAGGAAGACTAGAGTCTTTCATAGTAGCGGCCCCAGTCGTGGCGGTTTTACCCGTGGAAACTCATCGCAAAAACGGAAGACCAATTGGAGTAATTTCCGTGAAGGAAACAAGAGGCCATTCCAACCTGGACAGCAGAACTTCCCAAGGGTACAGACATCCAGAGCATGTCCAAAATGCGGAAGGTATCATCAAGGAACTAACTGCGAAGGAAAGATTGTGTGCTACAAGTGCCAGCAGCCGGGGCACCTTAGCACAAACTGTCCACAAAAAGCACTGGAGGCGAGGCCGCAAAACCCAGGTCGAGTTTTTGCTTTAACGAATGAAGAAGCCAGAAAATCTCCGGAAATGATCAAAGGTATTATTTCTCTTAATGGGAATTTACTCCAAGCATTGTATGATTCTGGTGCTAGCCACTCGTTTATTTCATATGATTGTGCAAAGCGGCTAGGAATGCATGCTTATAGACTACCATATGATCTACTAGTAGCCACACCACTTGGTGCGAAATCCTTAGCTTCTGATGCATGCCTTAATTGTATTGCGAGCGTAAATGGACGAGATTCAAACATAGATCTTATCCGACTACCGCTTAGTGGCATCGACGTTATTCTCGGTCTTGATTGGCTGACGGCTAACAATGCGATAATTGATTGCGGAAGTAAACAGATATCCTTTGCACCCCCGCACAACCGAAGCAAGGTTGATGGGAGTCTGAGTTATATCTCTGTTTCGGAAGCAGAAAAATGCATAAAGCATGGTTGCCAAGCATACATGGTATTTTTCTCTGTAAAGGCGGAAGCTGAACTCTCACTCAAAGACATTCCGGTTGTCAACGAGTTCCCTGATGTGTTTCCAGAGGATCTCACTGAGTTACCTCCTGAAAGAGAAGTTGAGTTCGCCATTGAGTTGATGCCTGGAACGGGATCAATATCAAAAGCACCATACCGAATGGCACCGAACGAGATGCAGGAGTTGAAGAAGCAACTTGAAGAACTGCTGGAGAAAGGGTTTATTCGACCCAGCGTGTCACCGTGGGGAGCCCCCGTATTGTTTGTTAAAAAGAAAGACGGAAGCCTACGACTTTGTATCGACTACCGTGAATTGAACAAAGTAACTATCAAGAATAAATACCCACTTCCCCGAATCGATGATCTACTCGACCAACTATCTGGTTCCTGTGTATTTTCAAAGATCGATTTGCGCTCAGGATACCACCAGCTTCGAGTAAAAGCTAGTGATATTCCAAAAACAGCTTTTAGAACCAGATATGGGCATTACGAATTTCTTGTGATGCCTTTCGGATTGACTAATGCACCTGCCGTATTCATGGATTACATGAATCGGATTTTTCGCCAGCACCTAGACAAGTTTGTAGTAGTATTCATCGATGATATACTGATCTATTCAAAAAGCAGAGAGGAGCACGAGGAACATCTGCGAATCGTATTAGGTATACTACGTGACAAGCGACTTTTTGCTAAGTTTAGCAAATGTGAATTTTGGCTGCCAGAAGTGAGATTTCTGGGCCATGTCATAACTCGCGACGGAGTTGCCGTTGATCCTAGCAAGGTAGAAGCGGTTCTGGACTGGAAGAGACCAGAAACAGTGACAGAGATACGTAGCTTCCTGGGTCTAGCGGGATACTACCGCAGATTCATACAGAATTTCTCGCGTCTTGCCTTACCATTGACAAAGCTCACAAGGAAAAACCAACCTTTTGTGTGGGACGAGGACTGTGAGTCGAGTTTTCAAATACTGAGGGAGAGGTTGACTACAGCACCAGTACTGATCATCCCAGATCCAGACGAGACTTATACAGTATATAGTGATGCCAGTGGACAAGGATTGGGATGCGTCCTGATGCAACAGGGCAGGGTAGTAGCTTATGCCTCTCGTCTGTTAAAGCCTCACGAGTTGAACTATCCTACGCATGATTTAGAACTTGCAGCTATCGTGTTTGCTTTAAAAATATGGAGGCATTATCTCTATGGTGCAACCGTAGAGTTATACTGCGACCACAAGAGTCTGAAATACCTTTTTGATCAAAAGGAACTCAACATGAGACAACGTCGCTGGATGGATTTGCTAAAAGATTACGACTTGGAGATCAAGTATCATCCGGGTAAAGCAAACGTTGTAGCTGATGCACTCAGTAGAAAAACGGTACTCACTGCGTACATGATGATACAAGAGCGGAAACTACTTGAGGAGTTCAGAGACCTAAACCTGACCAATCAGGTTTGCATGAACCACTGCACATCCGATGACATTTATCTTGAAAGTCTCCTTGTTAGTCAAGGGGAATATGATCTGAGAGATGCGGTTGAGGAAGCTCAAAAGCACGATGAGTGGGCTATAGCAGCACGGGAGATGATCTCACGAGGAGAGACTCAAGACCGTGACCTATCGCCAAGTGGCTTGGTCAGATACAAGAAGCGGATCTACATTCCGAAGGATGGTGAATTACGACAGAAGATACTAGACGAGGCTCATAAGAGCAGATATACTCTACATCCGGGAATGGTCAAAATGTACCAGAACTTGAAATCCGAGTTTTGGTGGCCCAGATTGAAGAAAGATGTAACTGAATACGTAGGAAAATGTTTGACCTGTCAAAGAGTTAAAACTGAACACCAACGACCCCCTGGTCTTCTTCAAGGTCTGGAAATTCCGGAATGGAAATGGGAGAACATTACCATGGATCTAGTGGTAGGGTTACCTAAGATCAGACAACACGACGCGATTTGGGTAATTGTTGACCGATTGACTAAGTCGGCACACTTTCTCCCCATTAGTATTAACTACTCACCAGAACGTTTGGCGGAGATTTATATCAAAGAGATCGTAAGACTTCATGGTATACCTAAGAGTATTGTCTCTGATCGGGACCCGCGATTTACATCCCGATTCTGGGAGGCTTTGCATGCAGAGATGGGAACTAAGCTAAGGCCTAGTACAGCTTATCACCCGCAGACCGATGGTCAATCTGAAAGGACAATACAAACGCTAGAAGATATGCTTAGAGCGTGTGTATTGGATTTCAAAGGCCATTGGGATGAACATTTACCGCTGGTCGAATTCGCTTACAACAATAGTTACCATTCGAGCATACAGATGGCTCCGTTTGAGGCATTGTACGGGCGGAAGTGTCGATCACCTATATGCTGGACAGAATTGTCGGAGCGAGAATTCATCGGGACAGATTTAGTTGATAAGACCTCCAAGCAAATTGCATTGATCAAACAGAGACTCCTAACAGCACAAAGCAGACAGAAGAGTTACGCTGATAAGAGGAGAAGACCACTAGAATTCGAGGTTGGAGACCATGTGTTTCTCAAGATATCCCCGGTAACCGGTGTTGGTAGAACGCTTAAACGGCGAAAGCTAAGTCCTCGTTACATTGGGCCATTCGAAATCTTGGCAAAACGTGGACCGGTCGCATACCAGTTAGCCTTACCCCCGAACTTGAGTAAACTCCATGATGTTTTCCATGTTTCCCAGTTGAAGAAATACCAACCTGACCATGACCATGTTATTCAGTATGAGGATGTTGAGGTGCGACACGATAACACTTTTGAGGTCGAACCGGAGCGAATTCTCGACTACCAACAGAAGCAGCTTCGACACAGGAATATTCCTTTTGTGAAGGTGGTCTGGAAGGGTTTATCGCCTAATGAAGCAACTTGGGAAACAGAGGAAGATATGAGGGAAAGATATCCGGAGTTCATGGCTCAATGTTTAGTTAGTATGGAGTAAATTTCGAGGGCGAAATTTTATTTAACGGGGGGAGAAATGTAATATCTTATATTTTGGGAAATAATAGAAATAAAATTATATCTTGTAAACCGTGAACTAGGTTTCTTGGGTAAGGGCATATTATGAATCAGTGAATTTTTGTCTCGAAGATGGTGTCACCCGAAGTAATTTCTGTTTCCGGCAGTGTCCGACTTAAAATCTTTGACAGATTACGAAATATCCTGAATGAGGTCAAAAATTCAGTTGACCCAGATATTTCTAAAGAGGAAGAATAGAGCTTCAAGGCTGTGCTTCTGGATTTTGAGAATTTGCAAAAGATCACGCGATCAGAACACCGAACAGGGAGTTTTATCAGTATTTTATTAAAATATTATAAAACTTTTTCAAAAGGAGCCAGAGGAGAGTCACGGACTTTGTTTTTAGTTCTTTTTAGAAATTACGAAAAATGACCCAAAAACAAGAAATTACACTTAAGGACCCATTTTCCAACACTATAAATAGAGGCCTCACTTCTTCATTTTCTTCACACCAAACTCAGATCACAACGGTCGAGTTTAATAGAAGAGAGAATTCTTAGAGTTTAGAGTGAGAATTTAGAGTAAAGTTCTCGGAGCTGGAGAGAAGGAGTAAGAACTTCAAGGGTAAGTTCTTTGGTCCCTAGTCTTAAGATTTGGTAGTTTCTTTCGGTAATTATAGTAGAAAAGCCTGATAGAGTTTTTCTGAGTATGCTCTGTGGCTGCAGCTTAGCCTGATCTGTCACATCAGAAAAGAATTATTCTTGGGCAGTAATATTATTTACTAGTACAGTAAATACTATTTATCGAACAGTAAAAATTATTTACCGTCACGGTAAAAATATTTTACTGGTACTATTCACATGAATAGTAAATCTTCAGCATAGGATTCCACAAGTATTGCAAAGTTGATGGTCACTGATAAAAATGATATTATAGGATATCTGTGAACTTTTACCGCTGCTGCTGTTATACCGCTGTTTTCCGTTAGAAGTACCGTATTCGTCAAACGTACCAAAGCATCATCAACGAAGGTACGGACGCGTACTGTAACACTAACTCTAATGCTTATTGTATGCTTATATGTGATAGATAGTCTGAAACTCTGTTTTTAAAAATTGATCATACACATACAATTTAATACGGGTTATAGTCTTGATAATGCCGTTATGTTTTCCTAGCGCTGAGGACACGGATGTACACCGTGGCACTGGTGAATAGTGCAGACTATAATAACATGCATATTGCAGTGGCTGTGTTATGTTATTATTTGATTATGAATGTATTGTATGTGATTATTACTGTTTTGCCATGGATATCTGTCATTCATATTTGATACATAAGCATGAGGTTAACCATTACCTGAGGTTCAATGGTAATTGAACCTCAGCTCTTGCTTTAGCCCCAGGATCCTCTGGAGGACAATCCAAGGAGAAGGGTAAGCAGGTGGCGTGAAGAGGCAGAAAAGGAGTTTTCTTTTAAAAACTTTATTTCTGTTTTTTTTTTTTCTGAATATTCGACTCTTGGATGACTGTAACAGAAGACTGATGCACCTTTAATGAATGTTTTATCAGTTACTCGTTTCACGACTATTCCGATGCTCTACTCTGATTAAATCTTTTCAAATTCTGATCGAACTATTTCGAAAATACTTTAGAAAATTGGGATGTTACATTCTCCCTGGAATAAGAAGGTACATCTGGACGTCCAGAGGATCCAACATCCCAAGCTGAAGACTCGTGCCCATGAGGAAGTCTAGAACCTTCCTTTTCCAGGGTTGTGTCTAGTATTCCAATTTATCCAAACCTGCAAGTTGCCTGCAAAAAATTGAGAGAAGTAATTAGGTTTTGAAATTTCTTTCCAAAAATTCCTTGCTCTCTCACAGTCCCTAAGAATGTGGAGCACGTTCTCCTCACAACTGCAATGGAACGGACAAAGTCCATCATTTGCAAGACCACGTTTGGCTCTGAGAAAATTGGTGACAAGCCTCTCATGACCAACCTGCCACATGAAGTATTTAATTTTTTCAGAGACCTGCCATTTCCACATTTGGGACCAAAAGCTGTTGGTACTGGCTTTTGTTTGAGCGGAAATATAACGGTAAGCGGATTTGACCGAGAAGCAGCCATCCTTCACATTTCTCCAAGTGAAACAGTCTGGGGAACTACCAGAAGGTGGGCGCACTCTCAAGATACTAGCAATAATGCCGAGAGGAAGGATCCCCTGCTACTTATTAATGTCCCAATTTCCATTCATTTGGAGGTGGTCCCGCACGGTGTCATCTTGATTGATCAATGAGAGGTTAGTAACAAAGGTAACAAGAGGACGGTCAAATGGAAGCCAAAGGTCAGTCCAGAATTTGGTTCCGACCCCGTCATTGATTTTTTTCCCAACCACACTAAGAAATTTTTCCCAGACGTCGACAATCGCTTTCCAAGCAGAGGATGCGCTTCGTTTTCTTGAGACCTTAGGCACAGAGGAGTCTCCGCAATTGTACTTAGACCACATGCATTGTACCCATAAAGCTTGCTTTCTGGTCAGGAGGCTCCAACAAAGTTTCATAATGAAAGCTTTATTCTGATGTCAAAGATTTTTGAATCTGAGGCCTCCTCCCCTCTTTGCTTGCGTAATTTTATTCCAAGCAACAAGGTGCATCTTCCTTACATCCTCATCCTGAGACCAAAGGAATGTCCTAGAGATCTTATCAATTTCATTTATAGTACAGATGGGGAGAAGGGTTGACTGCATATAATAGCTGGGTAAAGAGGATAACACAGATTTTATAAGAACAGAACGTCCAGCCATAATCAAGAATTTACTCTTCCACATGGATAGCCTTTTCTGAGCTTTTTGGACAATGGAGTGATAAGTATGCTTTGTTAGTCTCTTATGAATAATCGGCACCCCTAAATATTTCCCCAGGTCAGGAGTAATTCCAATCCCAAACAGAGTACTTAACTCTAGAGCTCTGTTAAAGTTGACGTTATTGGAGCAAAACATTCTGGATTTTTCCAAATTAATTCGATAGCCGGAGGCCTCACAGAAGATCTGCATAACTCTGCGAACTTCCATCATTTGACTAGTTGAAGCTTCTATGAACAGGATGAGATCATCCGCAAAGAACAGATGAGAGATATGAGAGCTTCCCCTTTTAAAGGTAAATGGTTTCCATCGTTGGGCCTGGCATTCAGCTTTAATTAGGTGGCTAAGACGTTCCATACAAAGGACAAAGATATATGGGCTTAGAGGATCTCCTTGTCTAACACCTCTAGAGGGGGTAAAGCTCGGGCTTTTGTCACCATTCCAGAGGACAGACATGGAAGCAGTAGATATACAAGTCATAATAAGGTCAATAAGGTTGATATACTAAACAAAAGGTTTTCACCTTTCTAACAAATGCACTTCTTGAGATTCAAACTTATAGTCTCCTCCTTACTAGGTAAGACCCTTACCACTTCGACCAACAACTTATTGGTTAAGGTTGATATAATTTAGTTTAGATTTTTTATATTGCAAATTTTAGTTTATATGATTAATCTGCAGTGTTTCACTTTCTTGAAACATTTTATTTATGTTTATCAAGCCTCAAATATAAAGTGCTTCAATATTCTCCCCTACTTTTGAACCAAGAAAAAAAAATCTCCCATGATGTGTGATGTTAAGGTAGTTAGTTATTTATAACAAATATTTAGTTTGATGATTTCTCTAAAACTAAACTACCCTTAATTATGTATTGTAACTATCACTTGATACAATTAAGAAGGATATTTAGGGGGGGGGGAAATTATAATTTGAGGAGATAGAATGGACTGTGGTCCAAAAAATTATATATATGTTTTTTAATTTTGCTCCAATCATACTTAAATCTAAGACTAATTTGAATGTTTACAAGTCAAATTCTTAACTAATTTTTTTCATATTCACGAATTATTTATTTAACTCTTATATTAATCTTCCGGAGGAGCATTTCATATTCAATGGTAAACAATACCACCTCTAGTTCAACATATAAGACTCAAACAACTAAATTACATAGTTTAAAAGGTTAGTTAAAATTGATTAAAGATAATAAATATATACAAAAATATAACTTACTTTCTTAAAGCCTCCTATTTATGAAGAGGATGAGTGGAAGAGATAATGGGTGGAAAAAGAGACGAAAAAATGTGTAGACATATAATTAAATAGAAATGAAATTAAAAAATAAAAAGGACATGACAGGATAAAAATGAAGTGCATCTTATAAAAAGACTCTTTCTCACAAGTCTAGTTCTTAGACACACAAAATATGTAGTTGTGTGTGTGTGTTGTGAATGCGAATGTGAACCTCACGTCGGGGCCTTCCCTCAACTTTTCTGGAAGCAGCCTCACAATGCTTATCTTTTTAAATCCTAACTATATTATCGCTCGTGTTGATAACAATCATACACATACATATATATTATACACACACAGGTATTCATATATCACATCAGTGAAGTGTATTGAATTTTTGTGTGTCCAGCATCCTGAATCTACCTTCTTTTAACTCAGAAGATTTATCGAGAGTCCAAACTAATCCAGATCAATCCAAGTAAACTAATCCGGATCGAACCAAGTAAAACCACAAATGTAACATTTAGTGATGGAGCCTGATGAATTTAAAGCATGCCAACAAAATTTAATCAAGGCGATGGCTTGTTGGGACCGGAGTCCTTCATTACTAGCCATTTAAAGCAGTGGGGTTGCCGGTAGAGAAAAAGGTTGGGACCTGGGGGTTGGGACCAATGATCATATAATTTTATTTGTAGCACTACAAATCATACAATATAAGTTTGATATATTTTTTACTTACTTGACGGGGAGATTCTCCTTATGATTTGTAGAGCAAATGGTTTTTACCTTTTCAATAAGTGTGCTTCCTGAGATTTAAACTTATGTTTTCCTTTTTACATTACCTAGCATATCACCTCTATCAATGACTTAATTAAACTAATTAATTGTACACGTGTATCTCACTTGTTAGCATGTTGGTTCTTTATATATTGCTAAAGTCTAGTACTGCTATATATATATAGGAGTATACTCTAGTATATTGATGGGCAGCTAGGGTTTTTATGAAGGAGTATACTTTCTCTTCCTGATCTTAAATATAGATTTACATTATAAATTTTGTTTTATATTTAAGATCAGAGTTAGAGAGTATCATATAAACCATATAGTTATGTGTGCAAGACAATCTGAGTGATTTTATTCTGTTGTATATATATTTAAGAAAAATGCGTGGATGATACGTGGGGCTCTATAATAATCATGCAACTATATTTATGAATTCAGAAAGGAAGATACTTTAATTTATTAAAAAAAGGCAAGAATTATAGGGACCAAAGAAATTCCCATGATTGATTAGTGTTGTTGGACGAGGATAATATACATAATTTCCTGAAATGAAGAAATATTTACAATTGAAAGTAATAATATTGCTGGTATGAAAATAAATAAAAAGAGTCAGGAACCATCCATGAAAATATTTTTTTTAAAAAAAATGAAATTATAAAATTCAAACTAAATACGCGGTGTATTATTTTGTTATTATTTATACACACTCTATTATACCCCAATCACCATATAATTTACAAAAATGAAGAAATATTTACAATTGAAAGTAATAATATTGCTGGTATGAAAATAAATAAAAAGAGTCAGGAACCATCCATGAAAATATTTTTTTTTTTAAAAATGAAATTATAAAATTCAAACTAAATACGTGGTGTATTATTTTGTTATTATTTATACACACTCTATTATACCCCAATCACCATATAATTTCTGTATTATATTGTGACCGAGTGTGCTTTCGGAATGATAAACTGTTTATTATAAGTATCTGTATGGTTTTATTATATATACGTTGGCCATTTTTTTTTGGTCAACTATACGTTGGCCATTTGAAGTGGACTAGCTTGTGTAACTTTATGCACATTTTGAGAAAAATTCCTGCCCCAATTATTCCCTCACAGTCACATGCCTTTCATTAAAGTTCACTTTATAAAGGATGGTGATGGTTTTTCCTTTTTGTTCTGACCAAAAAAAAAAAAAAGTTTTTCCTTTTTGTTCGAACTGTATATATAATAAAACACTTCATTATTATGGTTAGGTGAAAAGTATTGTAATCAACTTGTTATATTTTTGCTGTTGGGTTATTACTCGGACACTTTAACAATAATTTGAGTACTTTTTAAGAACCGCAAATACAGTGCATGTATAACTTTACATAGAGCTGTCAAAACGGGCCACTTTGGTCCGTTAGGCCCTAGCCCGCATGGGTTAGGGCCAAAAAGCCCATAGGGCTAAAAAGCCCACATGTGAAGTAGCCCACACGGGCCAAAAGATAATTGAGCCCTAAGGGTTAGGGCCGGCCCGCGGGCCAAAAAATATTTTATATCTACAACATATCCATTCATTTGTATTCAGATATGGAAATATAAAACAATCCTTGTCCTTACCAATTTTTGTAAAATACTTCCACACATTAGAGATTTCTTTTTTTTATTTATCTTAAAACTTCTAGAAACTTCAAGTGGAGTTTCAGATTGAACTTCATCATCCATTATAAATTCTGCAAAATATTTTTTTTTCATGTAAACACAAATAATAAATTTATATTATAATTTCTTGCTTGAAATAATTAGACTTATCATGGCATAGAAGGTATGTGTAGGCTAACCTGGTATATGCTTGAGCAAAGCTTAATATGGAAGCCTTAATATCTAGCCTCTCCAAATGAAACACAAGCTAGACCTGATTAGAGCTTCAAAAAAAAAAAAGTGGAAACAATATAAAATAAAAACAGTCTTATAAATGAACAGGGCAAAAGTGAACAGCCTTTCATTAACAGAACTTCTTCTTCCCCCACACACCGTGTTTGTTTGTGCGTGGCAGTTATATACGCTGAAATTGACCCGACCCAAAGCTTCATCCTAAACAGTAAGCCCAGGCGTCCATGATCAACCTCTCTCGGTGTCTCTCTCTCCCATCATTCCCCACGCAATTGAATATTAATCCTCATTTTATACGGATCCACGGAAGCAGACTTGTTACTTGGCAAATTTGGGGCAATTGTAATTAGCCCGCGGTAGCCCTATCTTAGCCCCATAAAAGTGGGGGTTATTGTGGGCTAGGGCCAAAAATAACCCTATTTTATGGGGGCTAAAAATATGGGGGCTAAAGATGGGGCTTAACGGGCTGGCCCGTAGGGCTCAGCCCGTTTTGACAGCTCTAACTTTACATATACAACACTCGAGCTTTGGTCTAAATATGTTTTTTTTTTCCCCTATATGTATGTATTTGGCATTTATATATACAACTTAGAGCATTTTGACCGGTAGATCCAATGATGGGTCATGTTTTTCTTATCATCTTTCATAATTTATGAATCATATCCGTCTATTCAATCTGAAACGTTACAATACAATTTTAATTTTTCTTTTAACTTTTTAATATACGGTTCAAATAAATTTATAAAGAATGATGAGAAAAATAGATCATGAAAAAAATTTGTTTCCCCGACGACATGATTTGAAAAAGTCAATATGTGAGCATTGACTTCTTGCCCTTCTTTTATTCACATGCAGTCCATCATAATGGCTACATATGAGTGCATTATTACCTAAAAAAATTAACTTGAGCCATATTGACCAATGACCACCTCCCCCTCAATCTACTGCGTTACGTTCTCAATCAGGATCAGTAATAGTATTAATTATTAAATATTTGATTAAAGATCGATCCTTTGAATTATTCTAAGCTGCTTAGCGTAGCTTAGATAAATGCGGTGAAAAAAATGACCGAGTAAATATATAACTGTTCGGCTCTAATTATATACAGGGGAAATTTTTAAAGCTCTGCTTTATACATATCCAAAATATAAGAAAAAAAATGCGGTGCTTTCGTTTTTTTCCCCAGTCTTGTCATTATTCAAATGTAACAAATTATTGGCATGCTTTAAGCGTTTTTTTAACAGAATTTTATCACTTTCCCTAATTATAATTATGAGACCAAGTTGACTTTTAAAAAAAAATTAAAGAAGTTAATTAAATTACTTCAGAGTATTTTTTTTTCAAACTAATTAGTTTAACTAATAAATTAATATATAATTTAGGATTATACAAGATATGATATGATTAAATAACTTATTTATCTTCCTTAATCTCTTTTAAAAAAAGTTAACCCGGTCTTATAATTAGGACTAAAGTAGTATTATCTATCTTTCCTGGTGAACCTTTGCCAAAGGTATAAAAGTGAGTTAACTTTATTCTGTAATTTATAAGGAATTCGAGTGGAGGGTGTATATAAATAGTGAATTGTCGGGATGGTTGTGAGACTTCAAATGAGATCGTGAGTGTAGAACATTTTTGAATTTTGATTCTTGGGTGCACTCACAGCAGTATCACATTTTCACATGTTTCTCAGATAGCGATTCCTTCGCTCGTGGTTGAATTGCGCTTAAAAGTGCAATTCATAAGAGAAACTTTACTTTTACTTTTTACTTTTTACTTTTTACTTTGAATTATTCCGGTTCATGCTTCCACTTTTTATCTGAGAGCCGTGAGGTTTCAACAGAGCAGTAGTTTTCAAAGGAAAAAGTAACCCGAACCTGATACCAAGCTAAAGGAAGGTGGAACGCCACTCAGAAAAGATATCAACCCAAACGGGTTCACATTAGATGCTTCTCCCTTATGTGCTTCTTACATGCTTCTCCTTCTAATTAGAGGGACAAACAATTTTTTTAATTTTTTTTAAATTTTTTATATATTCTATATATATAGATTAAATTATATGTTGCTTTCTGGAAAAAAATTTGACACCCAGTATCTCAAATTAATTAGTTTCCAGTATACTGGTGTTGCAAGACATATTTCTGAATGTAGAACTGGAAATTAATTAATTTGAAATACTGGGTGCCAAATTTTTTTTTCCAGAAAGCAACATATAATTTAATCTAAATATATAGAATATATAAAAAATTTAAAAAAAAATTAAAAAAATTGTTTGTCTCTCTAATTAGAAGGAGAAGCATGTAAGAAGTACATAAGAGAGAAGCACCTAATGTAAACATAACCCGAACGCGCAATCACTAGCAGATTAGTAGTAGTGAGGGTTGCCAAAACGGTTCCGTATATTTTTTTAATGCTAAGACGGTCAACTTTAATTTTTTAACTTACAATGATAATAATAATAATATTGTTACGTTTTAAAATTTATGGACAACTTTAAGAATAAAAGAAACTTCTGGGACAACCTTTTTTTTTTTTTTTGCTAAGTATAGGCATCCCCCTATTTGAGATTATTTTAGATACCGTCGACACTAAATGTGGATATCTTTTCTAGTAGGATTTGAACTTTAATCTTAAGTAAAAGCTCTAAAATGAATTTGCACTCTAACCCATAACCTTTTTTTTATTCAAAGAGAGTATGGGCTAGCCAGTCTTTCTTTTAGGCTTAGCAAGACCAAGTCTAAGAGCCAGCGTCTTAGTAGCGAAATGGCATGGGAGGTAGTATTAACTGACCTTCCTCCCCCATATCTAGGGTTTGAACCTTGCTCCCCTCCCCTACCATGATGTATCCAAAAAAAAAAAAAAAGAAGAAGAGACAATCTAAGAACTTCTTCATACAATGCTCCCGATTTTCAAAGCCTAATCTTTGAAAAAAGGTTTAGCCTAAACAGATAATGTTATGAAGCTGTCCCATATTGCTAACAATGGGTATATTGATTGGCAATATAAGATATATTTGGGAAATTGATATTGATCCTAAATTCTAAATATATTTTTTAATCTTTTCTCAATTTACTTCTATTGATGCTCTCTCAATTTACCTTGGGCTCAATTGGCAAATGGGTCAGACATTCTCACCAAAGGGAATGGGTTCGATCTTATAGTTGATCAAGGCGCTGGGGGAGACAGCATAGCTTCTAGGTGCCTAAGTTAACGCTTGAGGGTAATAAACGGCTCACCTTACCCGATATTGGTATCACCTAGGAGGAAGGGAAATTTCGCCTTACCCTGGATCGTGGGTGAACTCAACTCCATTCTTAAAATTTCTTTATATATATATATATAGGAGTTTACTTTTCTCATGTTGCAGGAAAGAAACAAGATTTCTACACACACATAAAATGGTGGGACCCACATATATATATAGTGCTAATTATATATATATGCGGGTCCCACCATTTTATGTGTGTGTGGCATAAAAAAACATTTCTCCTACAACATTGAGAAATGTTTTTCCCATATATATATATATATATATATATATATATATATATATAAAACTCTGCCAGGGTGTCAGTGAAAGCTGAACCGTTCCCAAAGTTATTGACTATATTTTTTCGTATATGAGGCGAAATTTAGTTGACCGTGTATGGAGATTTTTTAAACCTTCATGTATAATTTGTAGTTAGAAGATTATAAAAATACACTTAAAAAAGACGATGATCAGAGAATGCACATATAACGGTTTGTGTTTTGACCAAAAAAAAAACATACTCCTATAACGGTTTGTGCTGATCAGACCGATACTGGATCGCTAATTGGTAGAATGGGCCAGTCCACTTTTGTTCACAATAATATGGTTTCAGTTATAATTTATTTCTTTTTGGGGCAGATACAAACCCACAGATCAAAATTTCCCAATGGGCCAAGAGATATCCAATAAAAATTGGGCCAGAATGGCCCACCAAGGGTGGATTAAGCGGTGTTTGCTATGAAGGGTGAATGGAATTGGATGACCCGCCGATGTTTCTGGTTCAGGGCCACCGTGAATGTGAAAGTTAACGCGGGAATGATATGAATCAAAAGCGTCCTCGATCCCAATTCGATGGTAGCTTGCTTGCCAAGCTAGCTAGGTGGCACTTCTGGTATGGTTTATGACTATGAGCCAAAACCTCTATGCGTGTGAGAGAGATTCTATGACATCGCCATTTCCGATCCTATCACTTTCAGATACTGCTAATATTGTGGCTCTTCATCTCCACCAGCTACGCGCACAGCTATTTCCTCTGGTTTTCACGCGTGTCTCTTTCTCTCTCTAATTTCTGCTCGTTCTTTCTGAAATATGCTTGTCTATCATTCCAGCAGCTGATTCTCTCTCTCTTTTTCATTAATTCTTGCCTTTTGCCATCTTATGGACAGAACTGCGTGATTCCCAAATTAGTGGATGGTGATTCAAAATTTTCCACTTTTTTCTCTACTTATTTGCCCAAGTATCGCTCGCCAACTCACGCTGCAATCGTCAATTGACTCTGGTATTTCGTGCTTCTTACGTGTTCTTGATTTTCCTTGTTTTACGAGCTTTGTTGTTGTTTTTGGGATGCTAGTTTTTCTGCTACACAATAAACTAAGAACATTAAATTCATGGTTAATTTGATTTTAACTTTAAACTAACTTCTAAGTTGGTTGCTGTGCATTATCGATACTTATGAATTTGCATCTTGTCCGGGGCAAATAATTTGGTGCTACAAGCGCATATTTGTATTGAACTGTTACTTAATTAACCCCTCTTATTCGGATTGGCATCAAGAACCTGAATTAACTTCATACCTTTCACTTTGTTAAAGGATAACGCAGTCATCGAGACTCAAGAACATTAGCAAATCACGCAGTCTAATGTTTTTCATTTCTTATGCTTTGATTGTTATCTAAGCAAATCATATGGTCTTTACTTTCACTCAATAGGCTCGAAACCCCCTGATTGATAAATTGACCATTGATGCAGGATACGACATTAAAGCAGAATTTGTTCACCCACTGTTTCTAATCCCTGAGTCGCTATGGTTTACCTAAGTAATGTAAGTAAAAGATTCCTATTCTCTCTCGCTTTTGAGAACCGTTTTTCAGATTTCTTTGTTTTTAACTTTTGATGGATGGGCAGGAGTTTGATCAAACTAATCAGCAAAATGATCATGGTATGGTGTTCTTCCTATATCTCACATGCATACGGATTCACAATTCACCATATGGTCTTTTACTGACTTAGAATTGAAACTCCCATGACATGCACCACACTATAGTCACAGCTGGTATTTTGATCAATAGTAGCAAAAGTAATATTCATAACTGAATTTTCAGTGGCTGTCATCGCGTCAGCTTAACTGTTGTATGCAACATGTTGATTTAAATACTCAGTTGAGGATATTTTGACCCTACTGAATGTTCCTTGACATATATCACCAGGTGCACTGATACGAAATGGAAAGGAAATTCTTTTCCAGGTAAACTATAAATTTGGGACTCTGCTGATATGCTTAGTAGCCTACCTGTAACTGGATAGATTTTGAAGACAATGTTCTGGGTTTAATTATCACATATCATCAAGCCGTTTTTGGCTACACTTTTCGAAGTATATGTTGCTTGTTTCTCTAGCTTTGGGCAGTATTTAGTATTAAATCTGTTCAATATTATTGCCCACAGCAGATTTAACGGGAAGTCTCACAAATATGGCCACTATTATTGCACACACCAAAATAAAAATAAAAATAAAAATTCTTTGCAGGCATTCAACTGGGAGTCTCACAAATACAGTTGGTGGAGAAACTTAGAAGGAAAAGTTCCAGACATAGCAAAAGCTGGGTTTACTTCAGCCTGGTTGCCACCCCCAACACATTCCTTCTCTTCTCAAGGTTAGAAGCAGTAACCAGTAAGCATGAAATTATTTGGTTTTCAAATAATATTTTATCTTTTCCAGTGACCTGATGAGGACGATGAGATCAAACTTTTCAGTTCATTTTCGTTTATAGGTTACACTCCACAAAACCTTTACTCGCTCAATAGTTCATATGGCTCTGAGCATCAGTTACAAGCTTTGCTTCATAAGATGAAGCAGTGCAAGGTACGGGCAATGGCTGACATAGTTATCAATCATCGTTGTGGCACAACCCAAGGACGTGGAGGGATGTATAATCGTTATGATGGAATTCCATTATCATGGGATGAACGTGCGGTAACATCAGATACTGGTGGTTTGGTGAGATAATTTTCTGTGTTAACATATTTTCATTGATTCCCCTTTGCAACCAACGAATTCTCTTATCTGTATCTATGCTTTTTATTTAAGGGTAATCGAAGCACAGGGGCCATTTTCCATGGATTTCCAAATATTGATCATACCCAAGATTTTGTGAGAAAGGACATCATTGGGTGGCTCCAATGGCTGCGCAATAAGATAGGCTTTCAGGATTTTCGTTTTGATTTTGCTAGTGGGTAAGAATTCTCATCCCTCTGGAATAGTAGTTTTTTTTCCCTTCATATTCTATTCATTGATAAACCTCTCTAAATTCTCTATGTTTTCAGTTATTCACCAAAGTTTGTGAAAGAGTACATTGAAAAAACAAAGCCAGCATTCTGTGTTGGGGAGTACTGGGATTCTTGCAACTATAACGGTTGTGTTTTGGACTATAACCAAGGTACCACACTTTTGTATGTTTGCATCGCAGATAAAATTGTGTTCTCCAAAGTCTTAAAGATGTGAAGAAAAAGAATGTCCGTGAATTTTTTTGACAATTTTCGGTTCACAGACTTTCTCTATTCATGGAGTTTTGTCTTTCCTTTCAATATATATGGAATGGAAACCTCGGGTAAAATTGGAAAAATCCAAGAGAGATTGAAGTATCTTAATTTACTTTTTTTCCCCCCTTAAATTCCTGAGGAAATTATTGCAGCTTGAGGACAGTACGTAGATGACGGAACATCAAAATAAAGTCCACTTTTCTGCTATAACTATTAATTTAAGGCGTTTCTAACAAATGACAATGAGATATCTCTTCTTCAATGTTTGAATTTTTACTCAACTACGGCGAAACTTCTAGTTTAATGTTTATTGAAGAAGCTTTAAAAGAAGAAAATGATCTGAAAGAAGTTTAGTAGTGGGGAAGTTCTCGACAAGAACCAAATTGCTAACCTCAACAGAGTTGTTTTGCATTGTCTTGGTTTCCATGTTGAATTTGACAGGTGACCCTGTTAGCCTGTTTCTGAGTCATTCTACGTATTGAAGATTATGATGAATTATTCTTTTCTGAGTGGTGGATGAATTTATGCCGAATTGTTAAAGATTGTTATCTCCGTTGGAACTACATGGTCCCAACACGTGGGCTTTTGCTTACTTATTTTTCGTACTCTAATTATTGATCAAAATATACAACTTTTTTGTGCCTCTTCACCTGCAGACAGCCATAGGCAACGGATAATCAATTGGATTGATGGCACAGGTCAGCTTTCAACTGCATTTGACTTCACTACAAAAGGAATTCTCCAGGTTTTTTCCAACATTTTGTAGTTCATAATACGTACAATTTAGGAAATGAGCACCATGTTTCACATCTTTTTTTGATACAGATGTGAAACATGGTGCTCATTTCATGTTTCACATCTTTAATTGAGGGTAGAAAGTAAAAGTATCAGCTTTTTGAACATATGGTTACATCTTTCAAAACATGAAGTTCATTGTGATTTTGGTTTGATTTTCATTAGATTTTATGAAGTCTACAAACTATTGTATCTATGGAGGTGTTATGGCAAATGGAGTATCCAGAATTAAATTTCTTACAATAAGCAATTTTCTCATGTAAACTGGGGTGCTTTGTTGTAGGAAGCTGTCAAGGGAGATTTTTGGCGCTTAAGGGATCCTCAAGGAAAGCAACCAGGGGTGATGGGATGGTGGCCTTCAAGAGCAGTGACATTTCTTGATAACCATGACACAGGTTCTACACAGGTACTGAATTTATTATTACTAAAATGATGCATTGAGATGCTTCAGAGACAACATCTAATAGGTAATTTTTCTAGTTTCTAGAGCACACATTGCATGTAATTATGTATGCTGGTTGCTACTTAAAATATATGGCCTTTCTAATTTTGATAAGAATTTAGCATTAGAATGAAAGATGTTTTTCCCCCTTCTGATAATGATTCTTATTGTTTTCTATTGTTTAATTAAGCAACGGTCTCACTCACTGTGCAGGCTCATTGGCCCTTTCCTTCAAATCATATCATGGAGGTACCCTTTTTTTTCCCCCTTCTTTTCTTTTCTTTCTTCCGGTTAGCATAATGCTTTGATGCCTTGAGTTATCTTCCACTACGCTTTTTTGCATAATTTTTTTCTCTTCTTTTTTGGGTTGAAGTTTATGCTCTTCTTATGTTAACAAATGTGATTGAAGAAGAATTAGAGAAACAATATGAAGAATATTGTATTATTCATATAAGAGGAGCAATATACTCAAACTCAAACAAACTCTAACTCTAGGGGTCTAGGAGGGACTTCCCTCTTTAGAGAGAGAGATCCAAGTTAATCTCTCTCTAATATGGTGAGGATCTCTTATCTAACTCACACTCTAATCAATATTGTTAAGACCCTCTATTTATAAACTAGGCCTTAACCAACTACTCAACTAATTAATTACACCCTTATATTCTAACATCTTATGTTCCCAAAGTTTACTAAATTGGATCTATTGATGACTTGTTGGCAGGGTTATGCTTACATATTGACTCATCCAGGGATACCAACAGTTTTCTATGATCACTTTTATGATTGGGGCAACTCCATCCATGATCAGATTGTGAAGTTGGTATGTAACCTAACTATAATACCCAACTATTGCATTGGACATTCAACTAAGATGCCCCTCAGTATGACTAATTAACATTTGGTGGCAGATTGATATCCGCAAGCGTCAGGGTATTCACAGCCGATCGCCTGTAAGGATTGTGGATGCTAAGCAAAATCTTTACGCGGCATTCATCGGGGAGAGAGTGTGTATGAAGATTGGGGACGCTTCTTGGTGCCCTTCTGGTAGGGAATGGACATTGGCTACTTCTGGCCACAGATATGCAGTATGGCACAAATATTAGTGTTTCTTCAACAACCCCACCTCGAATTAAAAATAGAGTAAAGTAATAAATAGTGTGTGATTTCCCTTCTAGTATAACCTCACCTCTTCATTTGCTGTATAACTGGGGATACACCTCAGGATCTCAGGTCATGGACTCATGCTCCGTAGACCAATAATGATGATAAATCTTTTGGGATGCATTTTTTTAAAACAAGTTAAAATAAAATTGTTAGTGTGCCACCTGGGGTTATGAAAATTCAAAATTCAGTAAACTAGTATTAGACCGCTACGCTAGAACTCTTCATTACAATTTTGAACGTTCCGATATTCCTGAACAGTGTGTGTTGATAGTCTGGGGTAACTGTTTTAATAAGCCCACCTGCAGGTTTTTCCGACTGCCATTTATTCAAATAATTCTAGAAGATGAGGAGCAGAAAACCCTCACATTGCAGGGGTTGTAGCTCAACTGACACCAATCATATCCCACTTTTATAAGTGTGAGGTTGTAAATTTGAACGGTAGGTGTTCGAATTATAGCAAGAAAAGAAAAGAAGATAACACTAACATTCCCTGAATTAAAGCCATGACAAACAAAATTTCATTCTCTGCATTGAGATTCATCTGAAGTGCAATACATACACATCCGCCGACGTAATCAATGACAACATAAGGTCGAGAACTATAATACGTATAGGGCAATTAAAGAATTGGTCATATCCACTGTCAAAATAATTACGACACTGGACAGAGCCGGGTTCACATTAGGGAGTGCACCTTACGTGGGATGAGCACATTTTTTTTAAAATATATTTTATTTATTTAAATTTAAATTATATATTATTTTTTGGAATGTTTTTCTGTACCCAGTATCTCAAATTAATTAATTTTCAGTATTCAAAAATGTTTCTTTTGTAATATCAATATCCTAAAAACTAATTAATTTGAGATATTGAGTGCAAAAAATATTCCAGAAAGCAACATATAATTTAAATCTAAGTAAATAAAATATATAAAAAATAAAAAAAATATCTCACCTAGATAAGCATGTAAGAAGCACAAGGTGAGAAGCATGTTATGTAGAGCTGTCAAAACGGGCTGAGCCCTACGGGCCAGCCCGTTAAGCCCCATCTTTAGCCCCCATATTTTTAGCCCCCATAAAATAGGGTTATTTTTGGCCCTAGCCCACAATAACCCCCACTTTTATGGGGCTAAGATAGGGCTACCGCGGGCTAATTACAATTGCCCCAAATTTGCCAAGTAACAAGTCTGCTTCCGTGGATCCGTATAAAATGAGGATTAATATTCAATTGCGTGGGGAATGATGGGAGAGAGAGACACCGAGAGAGGTTGATCATGGACGCCTGGGCTTACTGTTTAGGATGAAGCTTTGGGTCGGGTCAATTTCAGCGTATATAACTGCCACGCACAAACAAACACGGTGTGTGGGGGAAGAAGAAGTTCTGTTAATGAAAGGCTGTTCACTTTTGCCCTGTTCATTTATAAGACTGTTTTTATTTTATATTGTTTCCACTTTTTTTTTTTTGAAGCTCTAATCAGGTCTAGCTTGTGTTTCATTTGGAGAGGCTAGATATTAAGGCTTCCATATTAAGCTTTGCTCAAGCATATACCAGGTTAGCCTACACATACCTTCTATGCCATGATAAGTCTAATTATTTCAAGCAAGAAATTATAATATAAATTTATTATTTGTGTTTACATGAAAAAAAAATATTTTGCAGAATTTATAATGGATGATGAAGTTCAATCTGAAACTCCACTTGAAGTTTCTAGAAGTTTTAAGATAAATAAAAAAAAGAAATCTCTAATGTGTGGAAGTATTTTACAAAAATTGGTAAGGACAAGGATGGTTTTATATTTCCATATCTGAATACAAATGAATGGATATGTTGTAGATATAAAATATTTTTTGGCCCGCGGGCCGGCCCTAACCCTTAGGGCTCAATTATCTTTTGGCCCGTGTGGGCTACTTCACATGTGGGCTTTTTAGCCCTATGGGCTTTTTGGCCCTAACCCATGCGGGCTAGGGCCTAACGGACCAAAGTGGCCCGTTTTGACAGCTCTAATGTTATGTGCTCTCTCCCGACAAAGCCCCGCTCCTCAAAAGCCACCAACAGAATTTAGGCGCAGCGATCCCAAGGATGGTGTGCCGATAAAAAGTAAAACCCAACAGATAAGTGGATTTGAAGATGCAAAAGCAGCAGAGACATGACAAGTCTAAAACAAGCCCTGCTTCTTTTTCAGCATATCTTGTTTCCATTTTGGCATTTCATAAAATGCTTCTTTTTTCATTCCGAATACAGATAGGAAACCATCATCCGACAGATACGCCTGAGCAATATCACAATTGGAGACAAAATCAATATATATAAATTCAAGGCATATAATACTTTTCCAATTTATAAGTCTCTTTTAACTAAATCATAAATATAATAAAAGGTAGTTAGCTCAACGATTATGGGGTAAATTTTCAACTTTGCCTCATTTATAAATGTGCATCTTTCAACTCTTTCTTCTCACTCTATTTTCGTTGGTACAATTAATATGGACAAAATTGTCACAATCTCATTTATTATCTGAGAGAGAACTTATAAATAGGACCAAATTTTTTTGATAAAAGAAGACTTATAAAATTGGACTAAAGTGATAGTTAAGTTAACAATATGAAAAGAAAGACTAACCTCTCTCCGTTTAAAGTCAATTCCAGAAACAGGATTATCAGAAAGAGTCTTTAATTGATCATAACTGTATGTCACATTACTACTTGGACTTAAAACATCATCGTCCAAGTTTTCCTGTTTTGATTCGGAACCTCCAGTTTCATGTGCAAGTTCCTCTGGCTCCTTGGCATCTTCGACATTTTCAAGCTCTCCAGTTTCAGCAAGGGCATTTCCACGCTTACCTACTGCTGAAACTATTAATTCTGATTCTTTGAACAAGTAAAAATCCAGCATGTGGACAGCAAGGAAGTTTGCAGTTCTCTTTTAAAATTTCCAAAAAAGCAACATTAGGACGTGACTTTGAAGATACCTCAAGGGAAAGAGAAAGCCAAAGCCTCCTCATGTATTATTATTATCTGACATCTCAATAAGCGAGGATGGCAAATCCTTTTTACAAAAAAGTAAAGGTGCCCTGATGGCGTTGTTTGTACTGATCGAGCTCAAATCTATGATTCTAGATAACGCAACTGGTCACAATACTATACATTTTCTCATACTGACCACAGTCAATTCAGGTGAGAGCAGCGTGTATTAATAAAATGACAAAAAATTGTATAAAAGTTTTAAGGAAAAGGAACAAAAAGATGAAGTTCCGAAGGACAAGAATGAACTGTTTTTAAAAAGAAATGAATTTTGCAGCATTTTATGCGAACGATAGACAGAAGCACCAGCACAATGCGCATAATGCAACATCTCTGTTAAAATAATCATTGATTTATTTCCTCACCAGGGGTGGTGTTTCCAGCAAGAGGACTTCCAACAGGTGTAGAATCAGGTGTTTGCTTCTTTTCAGCAGCGAGAACTGATGAAAGAGCAGCTACTGCAGCTGCTCTTTGTGATCCTTGACTTGTTCCAGAAGGCTTAGGAGAAACAGCTTGAGGAATCGATGATGAACTAAAAGCAGAATTTAAGGCCGCCAAAGCTTCTGCTCTTTGTCTGGGTCCTCCATGAATTAATTCATTCAACCTATCCTGTGACTGTGGGAGCGCCACAAATTAGAAAGAACTCAAAGAAGCACTACTATATGCTTTATCTTGTTAGATACTATCCTCTTAACATGAGTGTCTGTTTCAGAAACCACTCTGTATAATTAGTTTTGCAATGAAAAAAGCTAGCAAGTCATCTGCGAACTAGCTGCAATACCGTAAAGGACGTTTTCTGGGAAGATGAATTAAAAGCAGAGTTTAAGGCGGCTAAAGCTTCTGCTCTTTGTCTTGGAGAAGACCCATCAGACTTTTCCTACCAATATGCTTTACCTTGTTAGATAATATCCTCTTAACATGAGTGTCTGTTTGTTTCAGAAACCACTCAGCATAATTAGTTTTGCAATGAAAAAAGCTAGCAAGTCATCTGCGAAGAAGTTGCAATACCGTAAAGGACGTTTTCTGGGAAGATGAATTAAAAGCAGAGTTTAAGGCGGCTAAAGCTTCTGCTCTTTGTCTTGGAGAAGACCCATCAGACTTTTCCTGCCAATATGCTTTACCTTGTTAGATAATATCCTCTTAACATGAGTGTCTGTTTGTTTCAGAAACCACTCAGCATAATTAGTTTTGCAATGAAAAAAGCTAGCAAGTCATCTGCGAAGAAGTTGCAATACCGTAAAGGACGTTTTCTGGGAAGATGAATTGAAAGCAGAGTTTAAGGCGGCTAAAGCTTCTGCCCTTTGTCTTGGACCAGACCCATCAGACTTCTCCTGCGACCATAATCAACAAAGCCTTATTAATTAAATACAGGAACAAAATTACTAATGTAGCAATACTTTCACATATGATACATATTAATACTGACAAGAATGCTTCTAAATATACTTAATTAATTATTTTAATAATAATGACGAGCAAATGAAACTTTACAGTGCCGACGCTAACGCCACCTCGATGAGCTTGAAAATTGCGGGAACACCACTCGAGTAAGAAAGGAGTCATAGATATTCTAATCTGAGCCTAATAATGTTGATATTTGATTTAGTACGTGCCTCACTTTTCTCTTTACCGCATTATAAAGGAAAACTATTGCAGCATCATCAAGAGAAAATGGGGAAAAGGAGAGCGGTGTTTCTATATCGTAATACCTTCATCGATTTTACAACCCAGTTTGAAAGTATCGTGTGAGTGCTTGATATACTAATTACCTCACTTTTCTCTTTATTGCATTCTATAATAAAGCTACACCAAACGAATTATTTTAACATCATCAAAAGAACCATCTCATGAAAACCCTTCCTGAGAAGAAAAGAAAAGCAGAGAAAAACAGAGTTTTCTGTATTGTTATCGACACCTTCATCGTTCTTTCAACCCAGTTCGAAAGTATATAGTCTTGGGGTTGACACTGAATGTTAATTTTGAAGAAGAAAGATGGCAAAGGTTAAAAACCATCTCACAAATTTCCTCACAGGACTAAGTGAAATGTTTTATAACTGACAAGACCATGCTTGGCGAGCATATGCATATTTTGGCAAAGGAAAAAAAAGTGATTTTTTAATCACTTTTTGTAAACTGAAACAAAACTCCTCAACATATTTACCTCAAACGCCATAGAAGCAACTCCGAAAAGCTAAAACAACGGTGCACTTGATGGAGACAAGAAATCATGACAAGAACAAGAACTTGAACTTCCATGTTTTGGATCTTAGCAATCATGAGTATTGGTCTTGAATTTGATTGAAGTTCAATTTCAAGTGTTGGTTTTAATGTAATCAGTAAGTCTAATTGATAAAAGGAGTTACATTTCAAGATTGATAGCATCAGAATATTGTGAAAATTAAAGTTGAAGCCTTTACCTCTACAGCATGGCCAACCCCAAATAGTAGGGCCACCTTTTTCTGGAATGAGTTTCCTTGAACCTGCATTTTATCAGCAAGCACCCTTTAATGAAACATGTAAATCTGCACGAGCCTTGTCTTGGGCAAGATCTATTCTTTAAAATCACACAACCACTTCAACTCATTTTTCAAAAATCACAACTTCTCCCGGTACATTTTCACAATGTACAAATAAAATATAATAGCCCCAAGTGAAGTTCATAAATGCAAACAATAACTCGGATTACAGTTGGAAATGATAAAAAGAGTAAAAACGATGAATAAAGTATCAAACGAAAAAAAAGAAAAAAGAAAAGAAAGAAAGACGGAAAACCCTGATAGTTAATACGCATACAGTGGCTTTCGCGTGATCCCATGAAAAGTATGCGGTGAAGAAGCACGGTTCGTTCCCTTCTGTGACTTTATATAGTGGCGCTTGAGGGGACAATCCCTCCAAAGGTGCAGCCAAATCTATGTATTTCTGGTGGGAAAAAGTTCCAGAATCAATGAAGCATATCACGCAGGTAAGAAAATGGCAAACGACATCCTATATTCCTATACACGATTAATATTTACCTGGCCAATTTCAATAGCATTTTGCCTCTCTTTTGAGTCGACAGTATGGCCAACCCAAATAAACACTTCTCCATGCGTATCAAAGATTAGCATATCCTCAGTTAACAGATCATCTTGAGAGAAGTTGTAAATCTCCTCAATCTGGAGAGGAAAATACAAAAAAACACATTTAAAGCTATAGAGAAACCAAATTATAAATAATAGATTTCTTAGCAAGGAAAGTTGACTTAATGAAGTTGCAGACACCAACTCACCTGGAACTTTCCTGGCGCACCCACGTTGCAAAAGAATTACCAAAATCAAGAATGGTTAGAACGAGGAAACTGCCCCATCCAGTGTCAGTAACATTTTATACAGAAAAGTAAAAAGGAAGAATTCTACCTTTGTTAAACGAGAAAGCGAATAAATGTGGATCTCTGACAGCGTCATTAGCGACCTTTTTGCTGACATAATTTTGTTTTCCTCCTAGTGCAGACCAGAAAGCTGAGCTTTCTGTTCCTTCTTTAGCATGTTTTATAGCAACTCCTGGCTGAAAAACCCATATAACATGTGAGATTAGTTTCACTTAATCTTTCATGGTAAATCAAAAACCCATCAAGTACAATAATATAGGATTAATCAGAATCATGTTTTTGCTTAGTTGTAAGAAATGCAAAAGGAGCACAAAACTATCAGGTCAAGTCAGTCAGTGTGCTTGACTTGAAGCAACGTGTGCAGCAAAAGTATCTTTCTAGTATAAGACTTCATGCATATAAGAATCAAAACCTCTTTTTAAAAGGGTCTATCTTTACAAGGCATTGAAGTAAACGTATGCACAAGTTTAATTTACTACTGGTTGAAACAACTTGTTCATGTGTTAACTTCTTACCGTAATGCTTAAACAGTTTCGTTATTTTTTAAATGAAACTAGTTGATGTTCCAATGCATTTTGGTAAGCAGAATGTACCTTCAAAAAGTCTGCAACTTTTGCAGCTACTTGCTGCTGCTCTAAAGAAGATTGGCTCCCATGCCAAAGGGAGATTGTTAAGCCAGTTTGCAGGAGAAAACACTCAGTAGAATTTAGTGATGTTGCCACCTGAACAAGAATAGCAAGCTTGATGTTAAACAACTAAAAATGATTGGTAGAAAAATATAAGCCCCAACCAAACAATGACAGCGAACAAAAATGAAGCATTCAATGGGTGCATACTGCATCAAGTTGCACTGCTTTACTGTTATGATTGGAAGTTCCAGAAACTTGAATGAGTGCAACACACTCTGTTGTATATGTCTCGTCTGCCAACTCTTTGTCAGCTATTAATTGTTTGTAAGAAGAGCTCAAACCTCCCTAAAACATAGATAGTTCAGTTAAAATGGACGGCTTCACATGTTTAGACTACATGTAGTGTTAAGTAAAATAAAATAAAACTTCTAGAGTAATGACACGGTACCTTAAGGACCACCATAGGATGAAAAAGAGCAACAAACTGCGGAGGCTCTTTACCTTCAAATATGCGACCCTGCAAGAAACTAATTCAATTGTAGACAATTTCCAAGCACATTCCCAACTTGACAATGTGATAACAATACCTGAACAGGTCTACCCTTTAGTGAACTGAACATTATATTGGTCAATTGAGTTGCCATCCTTTGATCTTCCTGAGTGGGAATTATAATCAAGATAATTTGCATGTAGGCCTCAGTTCATCAATATTTCAGCCAACGAAGGCAACTAGCAAAAGAAATTTAAAAATCTGAAGACAATTCCATGCCCTTTATATTGTTTGATCTCAACTTAGACCGAATGCCATAAGGAATAACTTATTCTTTTGTTCAGGTAAGTACTATTGGAGAAAAGACACTTTGAAAAAGATAAATAACTGCGATTAGACAGTTTATTGATCATGGGAAGCAAAAGCTTACAGAATACTAGCCATAAATTGGTAGCACAACAATGGATTACCATTTAAGTTTACAACCTAAGAAAAGTTATTTATGTGCCTACAATCTAAGATAACCATTTATTGTAGGTTTGATGCGCAAGACATTAGATATGTGGAGGAAATAGTCAATGCAAACATGTAGCAGCAGCAAAGTATTTGATTAGTTATAGAATAGAGTTGGTATAATCTAAATATATTATCTGCTTAACATAATTATTCATGAAAAAAATATTCCTTCAAACCTGCTTCAATTCTTTAAATTCACAAGATTCAGGGCATCATGTGAGTTTGAAAAGGGATAGAAGATGGTTTGCTAAGTTATGTCTTATCTTTGAGGAAAATACCTTGACTACAAAATATTACACTTTCCATTCTATATTTTGAACTAAAATTGAAATAATAGAAATTACCTCAACGCTGTCTTTCCCTAACCAACAGCACAAAAAGTAGTCTTCCTTCCTCTCACCAGCGTGGTAGGTGTACAGTACAATATAGCAATCCCCACTATAAAATTTACCTATATCCTCCTTAGGTAATGGATCCTTTTTACCTCCATCAATCCGCCATACCTGAAAAATTAAAACAACACTATTTGCAAAATGTGAATTAAGAAAAATAACATGTATTCAACACCCCAACCCCCCCCCCCCCCCAAAAAAAAAAAAAAAAAAAAAACTGACCTCCATCTTTCCACCTTCTTCAAGTAGATGCGGAATTTCTTCATTTACAGCTGTGTTTTTTGTCATTCCTTTGATACCCATACCTTGTTGCTTCAACATAGCTAGTGGTAAACAAAGTACCATATTTAGTATGCCTAGTGAGACACAATGGCATGAGTCATGTTTCAAGTGGGAAGAAGTGATATTCACCTGCAACTTTTCCCCTTCCTTCTTCATTACCCGTAGCAGCAGTTCCAGTTGGCCAAGAATCAAAGTTTAATTTAAACGAATGTGTTTCAAAACCTTGAATTACTCTGGTTATTTTTGTAGATTTTGGCCTATTGTGACTCGCAACAAACTCCTGCAGCCAATAGGAAAGATAAGGAATCCATGTTCAGCTGATATATGAAGAGTTGGATGCTATAACGTCAATACCTCAACTACTTGACAAGCTGATTTTCTTTCTTCAACTTGTGTTAGCCGGCCAACCCAAAGAAATACCTCAGCCCCACAGTCCAGTATATAGCATTTGTTGTTCTCCAATTGTGATTTAGACAATTCACCTTCTACAGGGTTGACCTCGCCATCAGCAATGCTACAAGGACATTTCATACTATTTTTTATATCCAGCCAACTACTCTCATCTTTTAAAAATGGAAACTATCAACTTCCATCTATGTGGTCCTTCTGAAACAGATCTTTGAGGGAATGGGGGAAGGGATGGGAAGAAATCAGCGTACTTATAGAGTTGAGCTGGAGTGGCCTCTGGAATTATATCATCCTCACAGATGACCTTCTTTCCAATAGGAGCAAAACCACCAAAGAGGACCCAAAATTCACCAGAGTCTGACTCAGTGTCCAACCTGCCATCATCTGCAATAAAGAAAAGATTTTAGGCACATTCAGAAACAAAGAAAGACTTACATCCACAGAAAAGAGATATCATTTTATATATATCTATTCATACAGAATCTACGAAAAAAATGTGTCCTCACCAACAATGGCAACATCACATTTCCCTTCATGATACTTTTCCTTCAGAAATTGAATTACTTCCAAAGCCTTAGCTCTTTCTTGAATATTGGAATTTGCACCATTGAACTGATAAATTTTATTCTGAGTGTCTAAGATAAAAACATCATCATGATTCAGTGATGACCGTGCAAAAGGTACCTGCACAAGTAAAATGTTAGTTACATATTCATTCAATGAATGTTCACTGGATCCATGAAATTCATGTCTAGGGGAAAATATGCCTGTTTCATCCTGACAAATCGCTTTCCCTTGCATATGTACAATCGTGTTTCAAACTCTTCTTCTTCAGTTTTTCTAAATCCAGACGCAACACCCCCCTCTAATGGTATGATACATGGTTTGAAGTATGACAAGAACTTGTCGGATTCATGGCCTTGGATTTCCCTGTGCTGCACTGCACGTCCTCCAAGAGCAGCATCAAGTTCAACAATTTTGATGGCTGCTGTTCCAGCCTCATCCTACAGAAAAACATTATATCAAGAAAGGATATTCTTTTGTCAGAAATATTGGTTCAGGTGATTCCGAATCATGTATCCCAGACAATCTAAAAAGAACTTTACTAGGCTCACCTAACATTTTACTTAGGCTCACCTGACTTGTGTCCTTTCCAATCCAGAAGTGTATATCATAAAAGTAAGTGCCTCCTTTTGCTTGAGTTGTCTGAAAATGAGCATATAAAAGAACCTAAAATGATAAGGGGAAAACTGAAGATATAAATCAAACATGCCAAAAGGTTAGTAATTGTGTTAAAGGCTCCTTCTACATTAATATCATGAAAGTTGCTGTACCCTTCCTCCTTCATCTATCTAATCTGTGAGTGTGCTCTGACCTAGACTTTCTAATATGACAATTACCATGACCTAGGGGACCAAATCTCTGACTAAGTAAGCAATTTAGGTATACTACGCAAATGGTAAACAGAAGAGGAACATGAACAATCGATAGAATATTCAGCGCCTAGTCGTGCGAGGTGATGATCAATAATACCAATTAAATAAGAACATAGTCAATGCATCAGATTTGGTAATTCTTAAAGTTCACACCTGCAATATGAGATACGAATCACCCATGTAGAATTTCCCATGTTCAGATTTGGGCAAAGGAACTGGCTGAAAATTCTCAATTCTCCACATTTCAATTCCTCTTCAATAAGTTAAGAAAGAAACCACTCAATTTGGACTCAATATACAACAAGATAATCAGGAAAAATGATATAGCACCCGAAGATCAATCACACATAATCTGGCTGTTCTATTACTCTTCTGTTTTCGTTTTCCACTCATAATTTATTCAAGAAGTTAACGAAGAAATTGTATCACATTTATTTTCAAATGCGCTTGATATATTAAGGATACGATTTTTGACCCACTCCCTGAAAGGCAGGATCTAAAATTTTAGTTGAGCTGGACATTGCTGAAATTCCTTGTTGAATGCTGTCCTTACAAGCAAGGACACAGTGGATGCAAATTCCTGAGTAGTTATTCACCAAAAACAAAATCCTGAGTAGTTCCCTACACGAAAAAGTATTTGATATTAGCAGATATAAAGAAGAATAAGCATGAAGAAAACATGCGTCCACTTTTTAGAGCAATTGCATATTCTTTGACACCATCACATCATGCAGGTTTCTGCAATGGTTAACAAAATATGTGAAGAACAAGCGCAATAAAAGTATTCATTTCCCTAAATTGCTACATCTTTAATAGGTACCAAGGTATTATGATATGCTTAGCACCACATTGAGTAGTAGGGGCTACTCTATGGGATGCTCAGTTGGATTAATTCTTCCACCTCGATAGTTAACTCAGGGAATTTCAAGTCATGATGGATGCAAGCAGGCGAGGAGTCACAGAACAAAATAAGAAAAAAGTTTAAGAGAAAACAGATAACTCAATAGCTAATCACTGAAACAGACTAGAACAAGAGGCACCTGTAAATCATAGAGAAACACTAATGACCAAAAGAAAAGCGTTAACTAACTGTCCCTATATGGTCCAGACTCGGATCAACAATTACAATGCTGGATATAAAATAAGCAGTATATTGAATCAGATCATAAAAAGTGAAGCAAGAGATGAACGGATTTCGGCTGGATCGGGAATCCGCGAAACTGATGCGAATAACGCACGTAAGGATATAGCGAGGGAGAGGAATTGGCTTACAGGTGATCTCTCGTTGTGATGATGATGATGAATGGAGAGCTAAGAGACAGCGCAGGAGATAGAGAGGAGGGGAATATACATGAAAAGAGGGGCGAATTATTGCAATGCCTGAGAATGAGTTCTCTCTCTAACTTTTGAAGCTTTTGAGATATGTAATTGAGAGAGAAGGGGATGCAGAAAAAGAAAAGATGAGAGGCATGGATGAATTATGACGACGAAAGGTTGAAGAAAGGCAGAAAGCAAAGAGAAGGTGCCGTTAAGAGGAGAGAGGATTTTGGCGAGAAAAAGTCTTTGTTTAAAGACGACGATCCGCTCACCTTGGCGCCAGACATTTGGCTTTATACGTAACGCCTTTGCTTAGATATATGAAATTTTACGTGTCTTTAATTTCCTCTTCCTTCGACCCAAAAAAAAAAAAAATCCTCTTCCTTTGTTTTTGTTTTTTTTCCCCCATCAAATAATGTTATTTCCATTTTTTCACTGAAAAACATTTAATCGTTGTTTATGAAGGTGGACGTAAGAAATTCAAGGAATTACCCGTATTAACTATTGATTATTTATTTATTGGTTGCTGTAAATATTAATATTTTGCGTTTATTTGAGCTGTGAGTGTGATGTTTGTAATTTATTTATGTTAGTGCAGATCAAATTTAATTTTAACGGCTACTAGGCACTATGCCAGATTAGACCCGCAGTTAAACTCAATCTGGGGAGTATATCTATCGTATGTATGTTCCCATTCAAAGTATTTGTTTATTACATGCTTCACTTATATTCTTAAAACAAAAATTACGATCAGGTCATCAAGATAATTAATACATATATATATGCTACGTAACAAATAATTACACGGATATAAAATATGGAAAAAAATCTTAATTAAATCCAATTGCAATAGTTAAAACTAAAATTGGGCTTAAACTTTTAATAATTTATTAATGAGGCCTAAAGGCTTAATTAAGAATTTCTAAATATGGTTAAAAGACCAGAACGCCTCTCAGTTGTTTAAAAGGAAATTGAAGGTTGTTAAAAAGAAGGGAAAAAAAAAGATTTCTAAATTAGGTCAAATCTAACTTAAATTAACCAATAATTATTCGATATAAGCATTATGCATTTGTTATTTTAACTTCAAGCTATTTGATAGATTTTTTTTAAAAAAAATATCATCATTTATTTATATCTAATATAAATGATGATACACTTAAATCATTTGTGCAGCATCATGTTCACATTTCTACCCAAAAAAAAAAATCTCTTAAATATATTAAAAATTTGAGGAGTTCACGTATAATATCCAGTATAGCTTCTCCACTTTAACCAAACTTAATTAGTGTTTCTTTCACATAAAATAATACAACATTTAATTTAGAATCTTTTACTTCATTACCCCCAAACCTCAAGAAATAAAATGAAACCATATGTATGTGTGTGTGGACCCAGATAAATATGCTGAATACAGAATCAATTATTCAAGTTGAGGTTTATATATATATATATAATATGACCATATTTTTCAAAAGGAATATGTCAAATGTACATAATTAAAATAACGAATCATACTAATTATATTGAATAGCTATTAATTAATTTAAGCATAATTTAAAAGTATTTTATTAACTACTTTCAATTTTCCTTTTTTAAAAAAACATATGGGATTTGGTTTTTTAACAAAATTTAGAAATTCTTAAGAAAGCCTTTTGATCTGATTAAGAATTTGTTAAAATTATAGGCTAAATTTTGAATTTGATCATTT
This sequence comes from Acacia crassicarpa, assembly GCA_034222035.1. Lineage (NCBI taxonomy): Eukaryota > Viridiplantae > Streptophyta > Magnoliopsida > Fabales > Fabaceae > Acacia > Acacia crassicarpa. The sequence goes on along the minus strand of JAWXYG010000002.1, from coordinate 61,721,711 downwards.
TAGATGAACTTAATTAGGACTTTCCCTAATATATAAAACATAATAAGGAAATTAAGTAGCAAAAAAAAAAAAATCGATCACTAGCTATGAATCCGTAGCAAGCGGACTTTAGGCAAAAAATCAATTTTTTGTGTGAATAGTTTTCCCCCCCTTCTTTTTCCAACTTTGTGTGAAGGGTTTGATTTGATAGAAGGTGGCAGCTTGCGTGAGGGACTCTCTGTGGCTCATTCTCCACTTTCTTATTTTCTTCTCATAATCTTATATCTACAATAAAATAATATATGGTTCAGATTTAATCTTTTATAAAATTATTTATACAAACATACCATTTATAATTGCAATACAAAAAATAAATAAATAAGTTTTGATTTATAAAATATTGTAATAATAATTTTATAAAATATTAAATTTAAATAATCTATTTCATGATTTAATAATAGAAATCAGATTTAATAATGGGAGTCAGATAATGAGAAGATAATAAAAAAGAAAAAGGATAATGAAAATATCATCCTCAAAGCCATAAAAGCATATCTATGGCCCTTACTTGTTGCAGCAACACTGCCCTACACATTCTACGGCCTCGTGCGTCATGTTGCACTTATTTCACACCATTGGTCTCTTTTTTGCAACAATGGTGAGTTGATAATTTTTATATTTTTCCGGGTGAACTTGCAAAAAATAGTCATTGACTTTTCACAAAAATGTATTTAGGATCATATATATTTTAGAGGTGCAAAAATATATATCAACATATAAAATGGGAGCAAAAACGTCAACACCTTTAAATTTGGTTTAACGTTGCTATGTTTGGCAGTGGAACCCACATTCTTTAAGCACATGCATATTTAATAGTGTTAGGCCAAATTTAACGGTGTTGGCATTTTTGCTCCTATTCTGAATGTTCATGTGTATTTTTGTACATTTAGAACATATATGGTGTTGGTTTTGTATGCATTTTTGGTAAAAATTTAGGGGTATTTTCACACCTTAATCCATTTTCTTAAAAATAAAAATTGTTACCTTGTTTTCCCGCTTCTTTCTTTGTAGCCTGTAATTGTTGGCTTATCTGGATAATAGACTTTAGCTTTCTCTAACGAAGACTTGTCAAGGCAAGGGCATATCACTTGTTGAGATTCTTGTAGTTATTTTTGTCAGTTAAGAGTGTGTTTGGTTTAAGGGGAGGGGAAGGGATGAAGTTTAAGCTTAAAGACAAATAATTAAGTTTCAGATCTCCTCTCTTCTCAAACTAAACACACTTTAAGGCCCTGTTTGTTATACAGATGTTAGGCAATAGAAAGGGAACTTAACAAGGTTCCCTCTAAAATTACACGTTTGGTGCGTGCATGTCAGTCGAGAAGAGTTCCTGTGAGGCTGAATGTTCCATTAAACGTGGGAAGGTTGAATCTCTTCGAAAGAGGTAGGAGAGTGAAAAAGTTCCCGGGAGAATGAAATATTGAGACAAAAAAGTCCCTTAAAAAAGTTGTGCATGTTTAAAATGACGAGGTAGCCACAAGCTAGACGAAGGACTTGATGAAGAAGCTTGGAACCACAATAGGTATTGGAGGCAAAGGAGAAGTTGAACCTAGGGGAAATTGAGGTAAAGTATTCATTTGAAATGAATTTATGTGTAATTTATTGCTATGTGTGTGAGCTTGCCAATGCCCTGTTACTTCTAACTTGGGGAGACAGACATAGTTTAATGCATTGGCAAGCAATTTGTAGACATAGACACAGTTTATATGCTTCCAGCTGGGGACAGAGACAAAGAGTGTTAATGATTTTTATATGCTTGTGTTGTGTGTTAATGGGACACAGACACAGATTAATGATTTACACAGTTTAATGCATTGGCAAGCAATTAAGTACTCTTGACCATCCAGATGAAAGCCTGCCATCAATTGTTTCCCTAAATCAACAAGCACATAGATACAGGTACAATAGCCCCTCAGTTTATTCATATCCACTTTGATAGTCTCCCCAATCCTATTCCCTATGAAGGTCAAGCCTTCCCAATTGTAGTATTCAAGGGAAACATTTACCAACCTTACCCAAACTACAACCTTATCAATTCTGTCTTTTGCCGGAATGAAGTTAGGTTCCCTTGGCCTTACCGTCAGATAATGATCATAGATCATCCACGGTCCGCCAGTCAATGCATTTAGGTAATCATCCTTATTCGTCATCTTCACTACATATTACCCATGACCAATATTTATCAAACTAACAACCCCTTTCTTAGCCCATAAGGACTGTAGCCAAGAGAGAAGGGCTTTACAGCTTATACTTTTATCAAACAACTTGACAATCACAACATTACGCCACACCTTATATAGGTATTTCATAACTTTCTCTGAGAAGATGAAGGTTGGGAAATTGCATCCCACATCCTCCTCTGTTTTGCACAAAGGATCACTATCCTCCGTAGGTTGTTCATCCTCCGACATTACCTCAGACCAGCATTGTTACCCACCTCCTTATCCTCCTCTGAATTATCATTGTCTCTGTTCGTCCTTTCAGTATCTCAGCAAAGGATAAGCCTCCTTTACTGTATTCTCCACCTCTAAGAGTGAGCTTCTCCTAAGTTCCATGACGAATGTCTCCAATGTTTTTCCCCTCATTCTTGATTTTCTTCAAGCTACGCATCAGTAAATCATCTTCCTCTTCGGATAGAGGGAGGCGCACTAACTCAGAAGAATAGCTCGCCATTTCCTTAAAGCTATAACCAGTAAAACTAAGAACTTATGTGTGTGTGTGTGTATAGGGGTTTAAACTTCTCATGTTGCATGAGAAGAAAAAGATTCCTACACATATATAAAAAGTAGGACCCACATATATATAATGAAATATTATATATATGTGTGTGTGTGTGTGTGTCCCACCATTTTATGTGTGTGTGATATGAAAAAACACTTCTCCTATAACATGAGAAGTATTTTTCCCATATATATATATATATATATTATATAGAACTTATATTTTTTTGATAAGAACTAAACTTATATTTGTACGCCCGCCGCTTGTAGTTTAAAAGGAAATGTTGGCCCAAAAAAAAAGTTCCAAAGGCAATAGATAGCCCATTTCCCTCTAAATTTATGGGCCACAAAGCAACCAAACATTCTCATCATATTACTGCCCAATCCGATTCTTAACAACATCCGTTAACCTCCCAAAGTATGCACATCCGTACACACCCTGTAACTCCTCGTCATTGAGTTTAACTGGTAAAGGGGTTGGATACTCTCACTAAAAGGGAGGGATTTGATCCTGAAGTTAGTCAAGGTGTTGGGGGAGGCATCCAAAGGGTCTACGAAACAACAGTAACCCAAGTTAAAGTTGAGACATGTGTACTCTTAATCCTGAATTCCTTACGGAGTGGGTTCGAAACATCCTACCCTTGAACTGTAGGTAAACCCAACCCCTCTTCTAAAATTTTTATAGCAAAAAAAAAAAAAAAAGAAAAAAGATACACACCGTGCAACAAAATCTCGTGCATTATACATTTGTACACATGTCACAGCCTCCATAGCATACCATTTGCAAACCACGATGATTCAAGCCAGTTTAATTAAATGACGTGTTTTTTCCCAAGTTCACACACACATGCAGGCGCACACACATATATTGAAAAATCAAATGCATATCATGCAGAGCGTACATACGTACTCCCTACTAGTTCTATAGCTAATCGTAGTTGGCAAGAAAACTAATGTTTTATAATTAAATTATTTCGTCTCAATAACAAAAACACACACACAAACACCCACTCAGCAAAAAGGTGGATAATCGATGTTGCGAATCAACAGTGAAATTACCTACTACGATCGATGGATATATTCATATATAAATATGTATATATGATGGGATATTACTTTCTTCTACAACTTTTGCCTAGGTGCACGTCCTTACCGACGAGTCAAGCTGGAATAATCTATTCTTTTTCCCTTGGACAAAACTTGAATAATTTATTCCTTTTCCCGGCAAAAAAGTTGGAATAATTCATTTATTCTTTTCCTTTTCTTGGTTATTCGTGAAACAGTACGTTCACGAAATTAAATATATATACAAAGGATCCTCCGGCGGCATGACCCACAAAACGCTCAGATATATCGCCTTTGATATTTATTCTTCTTCCCATATTTTCCCACTCCTTCCATGTCAAACTCCTCAAGCCCTCAATCGCAACCTCTTGATGACCAAGAAAGAAGCCAATTAACTTCAGAAACCACGTCTCAAAATGGCTACCACAAAGTCACTTTTGGAGAAGTATTGTTAAACCTCTGGTCTCCAAGTGATTCTACTTTTTCTCCAACCACATTTCAAATATGGTTTGGTCAGAACGTGTATCCTTTATTGACCCCAATGCGTATATTAGTCTTCTCACTCAGCCTCATAAGCTCATTGCTAGCTTTCTCCAGCTTCTCCCAGACGGAGTTCTACAAATCTAGCCATTCTCGCCACCAGCTGCTGTTTGTTGCAGCATTATTATGGCACACTCTGTGGGTCATTTCCATTCTGTTCTTCAGATTCTGCACCGTGAATCGCAACCATTACGTGTTAAAATCTCTGGCAGAAGTTTTGGTTCTTGTTCTGGTGTCTAGTCTGATGTTGGAAATCGGACATGAGAACCATCATCATGGTTCCGACCAGGTTGCGGTATTTGCGACTTGCGTTTTCTTGGACCTTGATGCGATTTGCTTGATCAACTTGCTCACGCCTGGCCATCATTTCTCTCTGCTGGAGGCCATTGTCACGTTAACGTTGCACTTGGGCTTGTTGGGAAGCATTTATCTAAGAATATTCGCCATGTGTTTCGTGTTTCTGATACTGTTCGTTAAGAATTTTCAATGGCGACACGTTATTGGAGATGCTCAGGCTACTTCGAATGAGCAGCGTCACTTGGTTTGGGTTGCCACCCTGGAAGGTGTTTGATCGATAACTTGTTTCCTAATTAATTTATGAGCATCTATATATATATATCACTGAAATAAATGGTGTGTAATATAATATGTATGCAATGGTGTGCTATTTTCCTTTGCTTTTTTTTTTTTTAATGATACTTGAGATTATGAATAATATGTAAATAATAATAAAGTGATGATGGCGTGTTGGAATAATTTTAATTTTTTATCTCGAGGACTTTCTTGTGTGATTTATTTTTAATTGCCCAATATGGTTCGTCAAACTTAGATTGTTTTAACCTGACAAATTAATATCAATCAAATTCATTTCTCGCTCCAATCTTCATTTTTTATTTTTTAAAGGAAAAAATCATACTAAATCGAGATAGCTTAATCGCCATTCAGTGTAACATTATATCAGTTCTTGCATGTCTATTTAATTAGTGTTAGATTTGTAGTGGCCATGTACTTTATGTGGCTGCATATCAAGTTCTCGAAGAACATGCATGTGGGTCAGTCCTAGTTTCTTCCCAGAGATGCATTATAACGAGCTGAGGAATAATCAATACAGCGTAAAATTTGCAATTGATCTCCTAAAACCAAAGGCATGATTGCATAATTAAAAAATTGTACAACAATATGATCCTTGATGTTACTCAAGCTAAGAGGAATTTGCCTAATCTTTTAGGCTAATTAAGTGATTCCTCATGATGTGCTTTACAATTCTAAACAATCCACCTTGATACCTTTCTTTCAGTAGTTGATTAGCAATAACAGAAGCCTTTGAATAATGAATATACCTGCCTTCAAAGTATGGGCTACGTCAAATACATACCTTGTTAGTAAATAGTAAGTATACTCATAACAAGTTGAAAATGCTTCAATATAATCTCTCACACACGATCCACTTTGAGCCCAACACATACCTTCGTTACAGATCCAAATACCAATCCAGCTAAAATAAGCTTGGCCTTCAGTAATATATAAACCACCATGTTGGTGAGCAAAAGGATCTGAATCGGAGTGAGTGGCTTTGGGATTGCTTCACTCCTTGAAACACCAGCATGACCATACTAGCATGGTCATGGAGTTCCAAGAGGAGGATTGGAACCAAAAGCTTAACGTTAGCTCTTCCTTTGAAGACTCCAATGCCTATGTATATTTTGGTTGCGCCACATACTTTGCGAGTTCATTTTTGGTGCCAATGAGCCTGTATTTCGTGGAGGCTGAGTTCTACAAATCAAATAAGATGAATTGCCAAATATCTTCCTCAAGAAATCTATCTTTCTTGAAGAAACAATGAAGATTGATTCTTGTTCTCGGTACTCTCACACGTTATTTTAGGAGATCGCGATCAAAACCAATGGAGACGTGCGCAAATCTTCACGTTGTGTGAATGGTACATGTGCCATAATATTTTTTGTTTGTGCAAATGATACGTGAAAGTTAATGAAAAAGAGTGAACATGTTGATATTACAAATTAATCAAGATCTTTAATTCATATTCCATTGTTAAATTTGCTGTCAACGTTAAACTTCATTGGTGGCTATTATATAATTTATAAACACTAGTAGAAAATGCTAAATTTGCCACGGAATTTGCGAGGGAATAAAATTCCATCGCAAATTTTGGTCAATTTACGAGGGAACAATTTTTCCCTCGCAAAAGTCACTTTTTTGCGAGGGAAAAATTTTTCCCTGCAAAAAGGGTGATTTTTGCGAGGGAGATAGGATTCCCTCGCAAAAATCCTCCTTTTTCCGCCGCAAACCAGTTTTGCGACGAAAAATTGTGTTTTTGCGAGGGAATTTTTCCGCCGCAAAAAATAGTTTTTTTTTTTTTTTGTAGTGAAATACTTTTCTAATATGGTAAGAGCGAACCTGTTGATATTTTAGTTAGTAAAGAAATTATACTAATCAGTTCCAGAGGCATCGTGAATCAAATAAAGAATTACCACAAGAAAAGCAGGTAATGCATACTTGACACGCCAATACACACAGGCTACAAGAACATCACTAAATTACTCCTTCTGATCCTATTTTTAGGTTATTTTTACTTCTGTTCTGTTATGGGAATATGATTGATTGGACTTGACTAGGTGTCAAGCCTAGAACCTATGTACCCTTTGAAGGGATCAAAGTCCACGTAGTTTGATGTATACTTAATTGGAGGCGTTTAGCCAAGGGTGGTGTGTGCGCTTTGTGTGGCAGAATGTAAAGTGAGCATAAGTTAGAATGTATGCACCTGAAGAATAGACCTCTGTATTTATAGAGGTTTCTGTGGAGGATATCTCGACCATGCTTGATATCCGGGGCAAGTATCCAGGAGCTTATATCATATGTAGGTTCAGTTCTGATGCTCCTACGATGTCGATAGATAAGATCCGCTGTGATATGAGATCTTCCTATATGACCGGTACACAACACATTCGGGTATGTCTCTTATTGGGCCACATTTCAGATTTGGGCCTTAGGCCTGTCCGTAACAACTTCATTCACGCATATTTAAAAAACTGTTAAAATTAATTGATATTTTCAAATTTTCCGAAGATTATACCAACCATCTAAATTTTCCCTTTATTAAAAAAATACATGTTTCATTAATTGATGCCCCTCATTAATTATGTCGTCTAACATCTTACTAATTATTGTCTCACCGTTTATTGTATGAAGGGTGAATTTAGGAAAAGTACTTATCGCCTTATAGATTATTTAGAATCACTTATATTATAAAAAACTGCCGTCACTTTTAAATTTGGTGGGCCCCAAAACACTATTTTTAAATACTACCTCCGGTCATAATTATAGGAACATTTTTATAATGAGCATCCTGGAAGATGCTTTGATTATCTTCCTCTTTCCGAGGTTGTTTATCTTTTGAATCATCATCTAATTTTTTCTCCTGATCTGAAAATAGGCTCAATTTGAAAAATAGATCGGTTATTTTGAAGATTTACAATAAATATGACCAAAAAGGTTAAAACTGAACCAGGTTTTGGAAGGAGAGGTTGTACAAAAAAATTTGAGTTTATTACTATAAAAGTATTCCTATAATTATGACAGGAGAAAGTAATTTTTTCATTAAAAAAGTCACTCCCCCCCCCTCCCAAAAAAAAATCTATGGATTTGGCTTTCCTCTTCTCATCTTAAAAAATTATTTTAGAATCCTAAAAAAATATTTTAACAGACATTTGGTTTGATGGGAGGGACGGGAGGCGAGGGAAGACTTTTATCAAATTGCTATTAATGATAATTTTGTTGTTGTTGGACAATTTAGTCAAGACAAGGTAAAAGATTTCTCCTTCTCCCCCCTTAAACCAAACACACCTTAAAAGAAGATGAGGAAAGCCGAGTCCTAACATCATAGTAATGAAAATATAGATTTTACTTGAAAACGGAAGGAGAATAAAAAATTGTAAAATGTAAAATCGTAACGTAGCAAAATCGTAAAAAAATCATAAAAATATAAAAACGTTTGAAAAATTAGTAAAATCGTTTAATAAAAAAAGAAATCATAAAAACATAAAATTGTAGTAATAAATAGAGATTTTAACTACTATCCATATCTCTCCCTTCCCGCAACTCTCTTCTGTGCCGTAACCCCTCCTGTCTCTCAATTTCACTCTCAACTGTCACCCATCAACCACCTCAACGTTATACCTCCTTCCTCTTTGTATGGAAACTCATCTCAACTACACCAACTATACATTGACGCCAACGTTTTATTTATGCCAAAATGATTTTTCACCCTACAAAAAACGTAACAGACATGTTAATAAGGGTTTGTTGTCATATGTCAGATTTTCAAGACGAGAGAAATTATTTGTAAAATATCCTGAATTTCAAGAGGACTACTTTAATTTCTTTGAAGTATCCTTGGATTTAACTTTTTTTTTTTTTTGTGTGGATACAAATACAGTCATCTTCTCAGTACCCCAGAACCATGATTAAGCCCAATTCATTCCTAAGATATGACTGTAGCTTAGTAATCCAGTTTCATATTTAGGGACCACCGTCGTCTCAATGTGCCATATCCAAACACGGCCTAGTTGGAGGAGGACCCCGCCATTTTCATTGCCCCCTCTTAAGATGTTATTGTTGGGATTCGTACACGCAGCGGATTAAAATTTCTTACGAATCCTTCCGAAGGATCACTTAACGACGTTTAAATCAAGGTTTGGGAACCCGAATCATACCTTATAATGAACACGTCCGCGTCACGTTTTTTTTGATCAGGTGGGCTACCTTCTCGATCAACACGTCCGCGTCTCGTTCTCTTTGATCAGGTGGGCGATCAACACGCCCACGTCTCGTTCTTTCAATCAGCAGAAGTCGACTCTTGGATCGGCTTCCTCTACTGGTATCCACACGAACAATCCCCAAACACGGTTGCGGCAGCGTGCTAGCGCTTCTTGTGCGTCTCTCTCTCTCAAGTTGCTCTAGGGTTTCTCGCGGCTTTTCTGAATATGCTCGACTGAAAATCCCGTAGGTTTTTCTAAACCTGATAAGCGTATTATATAACCAAAATTAATCCTTTATTAATTTTGGAAATTCGGATTTTTGAATCTGGTCAACATATCAATCACATCTATCTCATAAATGTAATTGAATATATTAAAAGCCAGATTTGGAAATTCGAATTTTGAATTTAAATCAAATCTAAATTTAAAGCCTTTTGATTTAATTTATCATCATAAATTAAATCCGAGATATGATATCTATCTATTTAATTAAATCTGAGATACCATATCTCAATTTAATATTAAACAGATATACGATATCTTTATTCGAAATTAAATGAGATACAATATCTCTATTTGTTTCAGATATTTAATTTATCAAATAAATTAAATACTAAACAAATATCATATATAATATTATAATCTCAATTTATAATATATATATTAATTTCGAATTATATATATATATATATATATATAAATCCTAGATCAAATTTAGTATTCATTTAATCTCAGATTAATCTGAGATTCAATGAACCTGGACACTTTCACCCGTGTTGGATTATTCTTGTGTGCGACCCTGTATGCCCATATGAGATTGGCAGTGAGCCAACACTGTATCAGCCCACAAGTCGCAAGCGGCCTCTAGCAAGACATTGCAACTACCCAATTCACATGGGGATCGTTGACACGATACTATCTATCGTACAACCATGTTACGTCCCTTTTGTCACGTGATAATTTGGTCAAGGATGAGGCATTGATAATGTCAACTTCCTTTTCTTGACCATTGCTTTCTCGATTCTCGAGTAGTCTAATAAGTGAAATGGAAACTCATTTCTATCACAGTATGGCCATACATTTCTTAGACTCACTCATCGAGGGGCCCAGCATTATCTCTCTACATATGTGAGGGACAAATCCCATCTTGACCACTCACATTCCTCCGCATGAAAACCACTGATCCTGATCCTAGCCTTTATCATCACCCGGTCAAAGGTGACTTTTGACAAAGTCAAAGACCAGTGACTCATCATGTAGGAATCCATGATGATCTCAGGTCATAGGGCGTTGTGACGCGGTTATACATGAGATAAGCTTATGACTTAATCCATGCAGCTTTCTCATAGTGGGTCGGTCCAGCACCTTGTACTCTTACAAGTGCCCATGACTTTGATTCGTATCTCCATACCTCATCAAAGTCATACTGGTCTTAACTCATCTTTGCTCCCGCGTAGATGACCGACCAGGGACATTTAGGATAATCTATAAGATATATCCAGGGATATAGTTAACACCATAAACATGCGTATGAAATGATAACTTAATGGAGAATAATGACTTGCCCCTAGGGCATAATTTCCAGCAGTTATCATCCTCGTCAACATCGTCTTTGGCTGCTTGTAAAAGTAGACAACCCTCCTTTCTCCGAACTCCTTCTTCAAATCCCATAATCTGAGGAGGAAGAAGGGATAAAATTGAGGTGGTTGATGAGCGAGAGTTGAGAGTAAAATTTAGAGAGAGGGAGGGAGGGGTAATTTGGTGTCCAAATCTTCGATCTGCCTGGTGTCTTGGAGTCTAGATCTTGGATTTACGGTCCTTTCCCTCAGAGTTTTGTCAGATGTGACATTCTCTTGTCTTTGTGGCAAGTCCTCTCCTCTCCTTCTCCAGATTTGATATGCAGAGGTGAGATTTATCTGTTTTTTGTTTCTTTTTTTGTGGTACTGGGTTTTGTGGTGATGTTCATAAACAGATTTGTAAGATTTGCGTTCAAATCCTCTTGGTTGGTTGGCTGTTTGAACGTTATGAGATCCGATTATCACTTGGTAGCTCGGATCTGCGTTCTTAGGGGAAGATCTAAAGAGGTTTTGTTTTGGTGTGTGGTCGAGGTCACCGGAAGAAGTGTTTTTTAAGACATCAAGGGTCTTCTTTCTTCCGAGGTTGAGCTTTCTGTGCTCTTTACCCCAAGATATGGTGCCTATTTAGCTGTCTTAATTGCAGATATTGCTTATAAGATTGTGTGCCCTTTAGGGTGGGTTTTCCGACTAACACTTACTTGTCACTTCTAATTTTGGGTATTGAGAAGGCTGATTTTATCCATGATTCTACTTCTACTCTTGTATCTAGAATGTACGGTGCTTGTCTAATATTGTATCCAATATTGTATCCAGTTTATTTTGTTGTATTTGTTTTAGCTTTGTTTGTATTTATTTTTATTTATTGCACCGATTTACAGTTTTAATATAAATATCCTTTGACAAAAAAAAAAAAGTGTTTTTCCTGGATCGTTCGGAATTAAAATATGATTTTTCGGTGATGGACTGTAAATTTCGTTCCGTCACTTGTATTTACAAGGCAATGTTGGCCCCAAAAAATAAAAAGTTTAAAAGGCAATAGGTAGCCCATTTCCTTCTAAATTTATGGGCCACAAGAAAACCAAATTTATGGGCCACAAAGAAACCAAACATTATAATATTACTGCCCAATCCGATTCTTAACAAACATCCGTTAACCTCCCAAAGTATGTACACCCATACACACCCAGCAACAAAATCTTATGCATTTTATATGTACACATTTCACAGCCTCGACGGCATACTATTTGCAAACCACGATGATTCAAGCTAGTTTAATTAAATGACGTGTTTTTTCCCAAGTTCACATACACACATGCGCACGCGCACATATATATTGAAAAATCAAATGCATATATATCATGCAGAGCGTATATACGTACTCCCTACAATTTCTATTGCTAACTGAAGTTGGTAAGAATACTAATGTTTTATAATTAAATTATTTCGTCTCAATAACAAAAACACACACACAAACACCCACTCAACGAAAAGGGGGATGATCGATGTTGCGAATCAATAGTCAAATTACCTACTACGAAGGACACACACATACATAAGGTTTATTATTTATCATGTCACTTAATAAAAGTTTTATTAAGTCACTCCAAAATTATGTCGTTTTGAGAGTTAGGAGAATTAATGAAGGGTGTTTTTGGTGTTTTGTGTTTTTGTATTTATTATATGAATTTTATCAAAACAGCCTTCATTAATTTTTTTTAATTCTTAAAACGACATAATTTTAGAGTGACTTGACAAAACTTTATGGCAAGTAACATGACATGATAAAGCGATAAATTCATATATATATATATATATATATATATGATGGGATATTACTTTCTTGTACAACTTTTGCCTTGGTGCACGTCCTTACCGATGAGTCAAGCTGGAATAACCTATTCTTTTTCCCTTGGACAAAACTTGAATAATTTATTCCTTTTCCCAGCAAAAAAGTTGGAATAATTCATTTATTCTTTTCCTTTTCTTGGTTATTAACAGTACGTTCACGAAATTAAATATATATACAAGGGATCCTCCGGCGGCATGACCCACAAAACGCTCAGATATATCGCTTTAATATTTTATTCTTCTTCCCATATTTTCCCTCTCCTTTCATGTCAAACTCCTCAAGCCCTCAACCGCAACCTCCTGATGACCAAGAACAAAGAACTGAAAGAAGCCAATTAACTTCAGAAACCACTTCTCAAAATGGCTACCACAAAGTCACTTTTGGAGAAGTATTGTTAAACCTCTGGTCTCCAAGTGATTCTACTAGTTCTCCAACCACATTTCAAATATGGTTTGGTCAGAACGTGTATCCTTTGACCCCAATGCGTATATTTGACTTCTCACTCAGTCTCATAAGCTCCTTGTTAGCTTTCGCCAGCTTCTCCCAGACTGAGTCCTACAAATCTAGCCGTTATGGCCACCGGCTTCTCTTTGTTGCAGCATTAATATTGCACACACTCTGGATAATTTCCAATCTGTTGTTCAGATTCTGCACTGTGAATCGCCACCATTACGTGTTGAAATCTCTAGCAGAAGTTATGGTTCTTGTTCTGGTGTTTTCTCTGATATTTGAAATCGAACATGAGAACCATCATCATCGTTCGGACGAGGTTGCGATTTTTGCGACGTGCGTGTTTTTGGACGTCGATGCGATTTGCTTGATCAACTTGCTCACGCCTGGCCGTCATTTCTCTCTGTTGGAGGCCATTGTTACGTTAACGTTGCACTTGGGGTGGTTGGGAAACATTTATCTTAGAATATTCGCCATGTGTTTCGTGTTTCTGATACTGTTCGTCAAGAATTTTCAAAGGCGACACGTGGGAGATGCTCAGGCTACTGCGAATGAACAGCGCCACGTGGTTGGGGTTGCTCCTCTTGAAGCTGTTTGATGGATAACTTGTTACCTAATTAATTTATGAGCATCTATATATATATAGCACTGGTAAATAAATGGTGTGTAATATAATATGTATGCAATGGTGTGCTATTTTCCTTTGCTTTGCTTTGTTTGTTTTTTTTTTTAATGATACTTGAGATTATGAATAATATGTAGATAATAATGAAGTGATGATGGGGTGTTGGAACAATTTTACGTTTCTATTTAATTTTTTATCTCGAGGATTTTCTTGTGTGTTTTATTTTTAAGTGCCCAATATGGTTCATCAAAGTTAGATTGTTTTAACCTGACAAATTAATATCAATCAAATTCATTTCTCAATCCGATCTGCATTTTTTATTTTGTGATATTTATTTTCGTTCATTTTTTTAAAAGGGAAAATTCATACTAAATCGAGATAGCTTAATCGCCATTCAATGTAACATTATATTAGTTCTTGCATGTCTATTTAATTAGTGTTAAATTTTTAGTGGCCATGTACCTTACGTCGCTGCATATCAAGTTCTCGAACAACATGGGTTAGTCCCAGCTTCTTCCGAGAGGTGTATTATAAGTATAACGATCTGAGGAATAATCAATACAGTGTAAAATTTGCAATTGATCTCCTAAAACCAAAGGCGTGATCTCATAATTAGAAAATTGTACAACTCTATGCATCCTTGACGTTACTCTAGCCAAGAGGAATAACAGGGATTTGCCTAATCTTTAGGCTAATTAAGTGATTCCTCATGATGTGCTTTATAATTCTAAACAATCCACCTTGATACCTTTCCTTCAGTAGTCGATTAGCAATAACAGAAGCCTCTGAATATACCTCCCTTCAAAGTATGGGCTACGTCAAATACATAGCTTGTTAGAGAAAGTATACTCATAACAAGTTGAAAATGCTTCAATATAAAATCTCTCGCACAGCACGGTCCACTTTTGGGCCCAACACATACCTTCGTTACAGATTCGAATACCAATCCAGCTAAGATAAGCTCGGCCTTCAGTAATAAACCACCATGCATGTTGATGAGCAAAAGGATCTGAATCGGAATGGGTGGCTTTGGGAATCGCTTCACTGCTTGAAACACCAGCATGACCACTAGCATGGTCGCCATGGAGTTCCAAGAGGAAGATTGGAACCAAAAGCTTAACGTTATCTCTTCCTCTGAAGACCCCAATGCCTATATTTTGCGAGTTCAATTTTGGTGCGAATAAGCCCGTATTTCGTGGAGGCTGAGTTCTACAAATCAAATGAGATGAATTGCCAGATATCTTCTTCAAGAAATCTATCTTTTATGAAGGAACGGTGAAGATTGATTCTTGTACTCGGTACTGTCACACGTTATTTTAGGAGATCGATCAAAAACCAATGGAGACGTACGTGCGCAAATCTTCATGTTGTGTAAATGATACGTGAAAGTTAATGAAAAAGAGTGAACATATTAATATTAAAAATTAATCAATATCTTTAATTCATATTCCATTGTTAAATTTGCTGTCAACGTAAAACTGCATATTATATTGGTGGCTATTATACACTGCAGGCTACGATATGATAATATCACTAAATTACTCCCTCTAATCCTATTTTTGGTTATTTAAAAAAAACTGTTAAAATTAATTGATATTTTCAAATTTTCGGAAGATTATACCAACCATCTAAATTTTCCCTTTATTTTAAAAAAGATCTGTTTCATTAATTTATGCCCCTCATTAATTATGTCGTACATCTAACATCTTATTAATTGTTGTCTCATCTTTTATTGCATGAAGGACGAATTTAGGAAAAATACTTCACGCCTTATAGATTATTTAGAATCACTTATATAATGAAATACAAAAATTTTAGAGATAAACATGATCCAAAGAGTTACAAACGTGTAACATGGATGGGCATAGATCACTTAGATTTTTTTTTTTCAGTTTTTTTTTTTTTGGATCCTCTTTGAGGCATGGTTGGGAGTATCTAGTTTTGGAGGTCTGCTCTTTCGTTCATTAATATTTTTATTTTTATTTGACCAACGAATTCACAAACTAAAAGCATGTAATTAGATGCTTATCTGTCCTGGGTCCTTGCCCAGGGAAAAGGCATGGAACAAGAACATATCGCTTTCCAATCTTCTTTACTGGAAATGAAAGCTATGAATCCGCATAAAGGTAAAGTAGAAAAGATTGAGTCATCAGAAATCCTGTTTTTAGATAAATCTCCTTTATTCCATTCCTTCAATTGTTGATCTGGAATAACTATAGAAGCTTCGAATATACATCCCTTCACAGTGGGGGCTAAGTCACACACAGGTGATGTGGAAATGGGAATGAGATGTTCTGGAGCCTGGAACCACACTATAAAGGCTCATCATACTGATTCAATTTCTCCCACTGCACACTCATCCAGAGCCATGCACACCCCAGGAACAAACTTGGTTTTTGCTAATGAACCACTCGAGCAAGTAGATCAAGCTTTTGGAATGAGCGGCTTTGGGAATCTATGCAGTCTAATCATGAGAAGCCATTGTACTAACTGTGGTCATGGAGGCCTAAGAATGTATCCGAACCTAGAACCAAAGGTTCTCCTTTGGTGACCCCAATGCGTATATTATGGTTTCTCAATAGGTTCTGGCTCAAATTTGTTTACGTGCAAGGTAAAATTTTTGCTAGAGACTGAATTTTACGAGTCGGGTAAGGCGCATAAATGGCAGGTGCAAATCACCTGTTCCAGCTTTCACAAAGCATAGCGTCAGTCTATTGATAAGGATTTTGTTTAGTAAGTATCAACTTTTTTTTTGGTTGATTTTGACATCCTTAAATACATGCTGGGGAGGTAGTGAAGCCTGAGAACTTCATTTTTCCGCCCCTTTTTACACTAAGGTATGATTTTGTGAGGGAGATTAGTGATGGTGAGGATCTGAGACTTGGGAACAAAATCAATTTGGCTTATGCATTGTTTTAAGTATTCGTTAACTTCGACCGATTCCGTTCGTAACTTGTTTGGCAATCTCCATGTATGCATTAGGCCTGGTTTTCTCAAGGCTTTTGAAGTGGAGAGCGGAGGGCCTGAGCTTTTCATACCTCTGGCCGAACAGACTCTGCCCAAAGGGCTCAAATCCTCACCACCAGTAATCTTCCTCAGGAAGGTCTCCTACCTTGCGCAGAAAAGGGATTCTTAGGTTTTGTTACCTACATTAGCACATGTTCTAGGATGTTAAGATCAATGAAAAATTCAAAACCCTTATTAAACAGAGCTCCTGTGTTACTCCCACTTCCCCCCCCCCCCCCCCCCCATTTCAAACCCATGAAAAATCAATGTAAAATCTTGAATGGAGAGCTGATGTCAGTGCATTTGACGAACTGTAATATCAATTTTGAAGTCTCATCAATTTATGGTATTAATTTGATTGGAAGTTTAGACTAGGAATTATGCTTTCTCGACTAACCATTTAACCCACGTGATGCCACAGTTTCAAATAGTTTATAAATGTCACGTACCATGATATTAATGTATTTGATCTCAATTGCTGCTCTGAAACTACAGGAAGTCAGGAACTACAGTACTACAGTCACTATGTCACTGCATCCAAAAACATTAGGAAAAATGAATCATGAGATGAGCAAATCTTCATCCTCTTAAGTTAAAGAATCACAAATTCAATACAGAACCAAAAAAGATTCCTAATTTCTTCTAATATCCTTCCTCCTTACTCTTTATCCTTTTCCAACACAGGGAGTATGGAAGAATACTTCAGTAACATAATATTTTCTGAAAACGGCAGTTAGAACTTATGAAACCATCCAAAATCTAAGACGACCTGACTAGCAAATTGTAGGAGACTCCACCATACTTATCAGAGAATAAGTGAGGTCATAAATATCTGATATGTTGCAGCGCAGTCCAATTTTACAAAACTAACCGAGGCACTTTTCTCAGCATTCAGCTATATTTAGCAAGAACTAGTTCTACATCTATCTTCGCCATTACTAAAGCAGCATGCATTGTGCCATACACTCACCAGACAGGCCCTCTGCACAAATTTTCATTACTGTGCGCATTCTGTGAAGCGGGTTCGGATCCTCTGCAAGCTATCAAGGATAGTAAGTATACTCATAGCTAGAGTCATGGGTTATCTCCAAGACCAGTCAGAAAGAAGATACAACCCAAAGGACAAAGCCTAGACAATCGCTGGCTCAATATAAAGATTAAAGATTAAAGACATCTTGAATCTTCAAAGTATTGTCACTGGAAAAATGGAAAGTATATCAGCCACAAATGCGCAAGCTGCAGTTACCAAGTAATTAGGGTAATACGAATATTTAGTACCGCAAAAAGAGAAGTCAGCATGTCACAAACTTCAAGTAATCGATTATACAGAATTCTCATTCTCTTCCATTTGCTTCTCCTTTCCCTCGACCTTATTCATCAGTTTTGGCCTTGGCTTCATTGGTTTCAAATAACTAGCCTGGAGCTTCACCATTTCCCTCAAGATCTCAATTAATTTGCTCTCAATCTCTAACCCATTTGGCTCAATCACTCTCAAAGCTCTTGCCACAGCCTCCATAGTACTCACGCACCCCAAAAAAGGTTCCTTCCTCAAGATCAATTCGGAGTCGTATATACTTCCACCACTCACTTTTTCATCGATCTCCAAATAAACCCTAGTAGCAAACTTGGAAAGGAACTCCTCGCTGGCCTTCACCATCTCCCTCGCGTGCTTCCACGTTCCATCAAAAACGATCAACACCAAATCTTCTCCATTATTTCCGAGCCAATCCAATGTATCGAGGTGATTGATATTGACGGCCGGCGAGGAATGAGTCGGCGGAAAGAGATATAAGGCCTTGGAAGACTGATCGAGTAGCGAGGAAAGGCCATGGCGGAGACGCCGGCCAACGATGGCGGTGGCGTTGAGTAGCGCCTTGGTGAGAATTGGAGTGGTAGAGAGCTTGTGCTGGGCCTCGTGGGGGTGGTGAAGGATCACTACTCGGGTCGTGGTTTGGATGGGGTGCGGTGGAAGGACGTGGCAGAGGCACACCGGATCGGGGCGCAAGCAGTGTGAACAGATGTCTCGGCGATGCGACGATGACGGTGGTTCGGGCGTACTGGCGGCGGTCGTAGGAGGAAGGTCAGGAGTGGGTTCATCTGTATCAAAGTCCATGAGCAACAGCGATGATCCTTCAGCTTGGGCCTCCTACTTCCTCCACGGCACCGTCAACTTTCATGCCCCATATTTTTTTAAACCAAAACGTAAAGGACCTGGACCGGGGAAAAAAAAAAGTTCTATGACCAATTAACTACTATGCTTCTCTTTCTACCAAAAAAAAAAAAAACTACTATGCTTCTCTCAAAAAAAAAAAAAAAAACTACTATGCTTTACGACTTGCTTTTTATTTTTCCATATTAATTAAAATTGTATCATCAATATATGGTTGGTCCAGCGGAATGTAGCGCTGGATTCCCTTAAGAGGTCTAGGGTTTGAGCTGTGATAATACCACTCGTAATCCGCCTTATATGGAGTTACCACTGTTGGAGAGTCGTCTTTGTCATCGGGTTCTGTAGTTGCATACTTGTCTTCATTTTATAGTATCAAAAAATTAAAATTGTATCATAAAACTATTTTGCAATATTGATATGATACAAGAAGAAATATTATTGGTCAAATAGTTTATAAATTTTAAAGAAGACATTTTTTTAATAAAAAAAATGATAAATAGACAGAGAGAATATGTTGGCTTTTCAATTATACTTTTTTCAGCTAAAAAAAGGCCACTCTTGTATTAAAAGGGAAAATATAATTTTTCAAATAAATATAAATTAATTTAGTTAAATGGAGGGAGTGTTTCAAAATTCCTTATTTTCAATCCAATTAATTCAAATTATTCACATCGAACTAAATTCAAATGCTTTCCCCACTCTAAATTTATGAACATAATCTTTATGGATCCTTCCAGAATGCTGCTGAATCATTTATTTATACTTAATTCAAACTTAATATGTACTTAATTGTTTCATCTTGAGTTGTTTTGGTTAAGGTTCTTAAAAATGAGTTTTTACCTGAAAACAGAAGGAAAATGAAAAATCGTAAAACGTAAAATCGTAAAAACTTAAAAGTGTTTGGAAAATTAGCAAAATCGTTTTAATGGAAAAAAATCGTAAAAACATAAAATCGCAGTGATAAAATGAGTTTTTAAGAACCATGGTTGTGGTAGGCAGCTCCTAGGTGATCAACAATCAAGTGTTTCCAATGTCATGTCTTCAACTCAATCCCCACATTCAATTTGGGCGCTCATTACCGTCTAAATTTAATCTGTTGGGGGTAGATGTATCCTCTCATGCGTAATGAGGATCTTAATTTTATTAGTAGGATACTTGTATATTTATTCCACGTCACACTCAAATACATATTCACATCACTACTACTTGCCTATCTAAACAGTGTCTTACTTGTGCCATGATGTTAATTATTCAACTACGATTGATTATTGACAGTGATTAATTATAACCTTTAAAATATAACTGCTGGAGACAATCTGCTTTTTGATGTGATTACAGCAAAATCATTGCTCCTGATCCAAATATCACTGTACGGCACTGTAATTTTTTAGAGTTGCCATGAACGAAAAATTGCTCTCACGCCAGAGGATGATGGCCAAAAGCTGCCGAAGAAGCCGATAATTAATAAGGAGCACAATAAAACTCAAGCTAGGCATCCCGTACTGCTGAGGATCTGTTGATATTCAAACAACAAGAACAATGGAGGAACTTGTGGTAAATTAAATGGAAGCGTAAGACTTTATAGTACGCATGGGCCCGTTAGGTCTCGCGTACAAAAATATCGAAACTCCTTTTCAATACGAAACACAAACTCAAAAAGTAAGAATCTGTATGCCCTCGGAAAAGGCCTCGATATGCTTACAACGCAACAAAAAAATCTCTCGCTTTCTCTCTCATCATCCACATCCTAACCCCTCCTTAATTCTCCAAATCCCCTCGCTGGGGAATCCTCTTGGACCAATCAGAATTCAGGAAAGTCCATCTCCAAAAGCTCAACCAGATTGGAATATAATACCCCCAACACATCCCTCCGTTTCTCTCTCCTACACACACCCATGGTACAACTCGCATCAAAACCTCAGTCCATTCATTAACTTTAATGCATACCCGACTTGCCACGTGGTTCTAACGCTCACCACTAACCATAAGAACCAACTGTTCAATTTTTTAGCTTCTTCCTTCATTGCCCTCCACACAAACCTAATAAAACCCACAACCTTCAATCTATCTGAAAGAGAACAGAGGAAGGAAGAAGATGCACTGGAACTGAGTTCCAAGCATAAAACTTTAGAGAGGAAAAAAACAAGAGTTTGCAAATTCATTCCTCAACTCTGATTCCTCATTCTTTCTCTTTCCCCTGCCTTTTATACACTCTTGGATACATAGCACTCCTTTACTGTGTGATTGTACAGAGCTGATCACCATGGCTTCTCTGGTATCTTCCCCTTCTACTTTGCCCAGCTCTAAGGCTGACCAGCTTTCTTCTCTGTCCCGAAAGCATTTCTTTCTCCATTCTTTTCTTCCCAAAAGAGCCAATTTTGTCAATTCAAAGTCCCCCTTGAGAGTGAAATGTGCCGCAATTGGCAATGGCCTATTCACCCAAACATCCCCAGAAGTTCGTAGGATAGTTCCGGAGAAAGACACGAACCTTCCAAAGGTTAAAATTGTATATGTTGTTCTCGAAGCTCAGTACCAATCATCTCTATCGGCTGCTGTGCGAGCTCTCAATGGCGGCAAACAATATGCTTCATTTGAAGTTGTGGGTTACTTGGTCGAGGAGCTTCGCGATGAATCAACGTACAAAACTTTCTGTAAGGATGTCGAAGACGCTAACATTTTTATTGGGTCTTTGATTTTTGTCGAGGAGCTTGCTCTCAAAGTTAAGGCTGCAGTGGAGAAAGAAAGGGAAAGACTTGACGCTGTTTTGGTTTTCCCATCAATGCCTGAAGTAATGAGGCTGAACAAGCTGGGTTCTTTTAGCATGTCGCAGCTTGGGCAATCCAAAAGTCCGTTTTTCCAGCTTTTTAAGAGAAAGAAGCAGCAATCAGCTGGGTTTGCTGATAGTATGCTGAAACTCGTAAGGACTTTGCCTAAGGTTTTGAAGTATCTTCCAAGTGATAAAGCTCAGGATGCAAGGCTTTACATACTGAGTCTGCAGTTTTGGCTTGGTGGATCGTCTGATAATCTACAGAATTTTTTGAAGATGATATCTGGGTCTTATGTTCCAGCATTAAAGGGGACAAAGATAGAGTATTCGGAGCCAGTTCTGTACTTGGACAGTGGAATATGGCACCCTTTGGCTCCTTGTATGTATGATGATGTGAAAGAGTATTTGAATTGGTATGCTACTAGAAGGGATGCTAACGAGAAGCTCAAGAGTCCAGATGCACCAGTAATTGGTTTGATTTTGCAGAGGAGTCATATTGTAACTGGGGATGAAGGCCACTATGTAGCTGTGATTATGGAACTCGAAGCAAGAGGGGCTAAAGTTATTCCAATTTTTGCTGGTGGACTTGATTATTCAGGGCCAGTAGAGAAATATTTGATCAATCCGATTAACAAGAAACCATTTGTAAATTCAGTTGTTTCACTTACTGGCTTTGCTCTTGTTGGAGGCCCTGCAAGGCAGGACCATCCAAGAGCAGTTGAGGCTTTGAGGAGGCTTAATGTACCGTACATTGTTGCATTGCCACTAGTGTTTCAGACCACAGAGGAGTGGCTCAACAGCACATTGGGTTTGCATCCAATTCAGGTCGCTCTGCAAGTTGCTCTGCCTGAGCTAGATGGAGGCATGGAGCCCATTGTATTTGCCGGTCGAGATCCTAGAACAGGTAACAACACTTCCCTCTCTGAAGTTTTCTTCGTGTTAAGTTGGAGTCTTTTTAAGGGTGTGATGTCTCTTTGAGTAAAACTCAGACAATTTTGCTTTTGCGAATTGGTAGGTTACGAGTCTTCGTTGGAAATTTTTTAGTTGTACATTTTTTTTTCTGTATCCAGAATTTCACTTTCTGCGTTTTTCTTATTTCCATTCTAGTTTAGGAAAATCCTTACCTGGTTTTGTTTTGTTTTTTGTTTTTGGGTGTTTTAAGGAAAATCTCATGCTCTTCATAAGAGGGTGGAGCAGCTCTGCACTAGAGCAATCAGATGGGCTGAATTGACAAGGAAATCAAAGGTAATTACTGGTTTCTGAGTCGTAATTTGCATATCCAGTTCAAGTATGGACTGATAAAATCTAACTGAATAACTTCTTGTTCACGCATATACTTTATAAAATCTATCTTGTTTTTAAAAGGAATTTAATATTGAAACTGTTACTGCGAACTAACACACCCCCCCCCCCCCAAAAAAAAAATCATAACTTGCTTGCAATATCTAATTGGAAGCTCTGTAGTTAGAATCTATATTCCATAATCTGTTATGAAAAAGGAGAAAAGATGTAGAGTTGTAGATAGTTTGAAGACTAAGTGGTATTTTACTGTAGTATGAGTATGTTTTTAGAAGTCGTATCTCTCATTTTCTTAATCAAGCTAATAATGTCTAGGGAATGGGAATGAATTTATCTCAGAGATAGAAAGGTTTCCTAGTTTGGTAACAATATTTATTTAACTGGCCACATGTTTCTACTCTAATAGAAGAGGGGATGAAAATTTGCAAGGTATAAAACCATAATTGAAAACAATTCTTCCTTATTTTTAACCAATTCATGTTCTTTTTCTCCTTTTTGTGTTTCCCAGACAAGTCATAAGTGAAGTCTTACATCTTTTTCCACTAGTACTGCAGGAATGATAATAGGGTTTGGTTTTCCCAACTTCTTACATTGCAGAACAATATTACTGCTATTCATTTCATTATTACTATTTAATTTGAAGAATCTTTCTCCTTTTCTTGCCTAGAGAAGTTTGACTTTGATTGTTGAGTTTCTCATCGATCATTTATGCACTCATGCAGGCAGAGAAGAAATTAGCGATCACTGTTTTCAGCTTCCCTCCAGACAAAGGAAATGTAGGAACTGCTGCCTACCTCAATGTTTTCTCCTCCATCTTCTCTGTTCTAAAAGACCTAAAAAGAGATGGTTACAACGTCGAAGGCCTTCCGGAGACTTCTGAAGCTTTAATAGAAGATGTCATACATGACAAAGAGGCACAATTCAGCAGCCCAAATCTGAATGTTACTTACAAAATGAGTGTTCGTGAATACCAAAAGTTGACTCCGTATGCCTCAGCACTAGAAGAGAATTGGGGAAAGCCTCCTGGGAATTTGAATGCAGATGGAGAGAATCTATTGGTGTATGGGAAACAGTACGGTAACGTCTTCATAGGTGTTCAGCCCACGTTTGGCTATGAAGGCGATCCTATGCGGCTGCTTTTCTCCAAATCTGCCAGCCCACATCATGGGTTTGCGGCATTTTACTCTTTTGTTGAGAAAATTTTCAAAGCCGATGCTGTTCTTCATTTTGGAACACACGGTTCACTTGAATTTATGCCTGGAAAACAGGTGGGGATGAGTGATGTATGTTACCCAGACACTCTGATTGGAAATATTCCCAATGTCTACTACTATGCTGCAAACAACCCTTCTGAAGCCACCATAGCCAAGCGCAGGAGCTATGCAAATACCATTAGCTATCTGACGCCTCCAGCAGAAAATGCTGGACTTTACAAAGGTCTTAAGCAGTTGGGTGAGCTAATCTCTTCCTACCAGTCCCTCAAGGACACTGGCCGGGGACCACAAATTGTGAGTTCAATTATCAGCACAGCTAGACAATGCAATCTTGACAAGGACGTGGAACTTCCAGAGGAGGGTGAGGAGATCCCAGCAAAAGAACGAGATCTTGTGGTTGGTAAGGTGTATTCCAAGATCATGGAGATTGAGTCCCGCTTACTGCCTTGCGGGCTTCATGTCATTGGTGAGCCTCCCTCAGCCTTGGAAGCAGTTGCTACACTGGTAAACATTGCTGCACTTGATCGTCCT
This sequence comes from Acacia crassicarpa, assembly GCA_034222035.1. Lineage (NCBI taxonomy): Eukaryota > Viridiplantae > Streptophyta > Magnoliopsida > Fabales > Fabaceae > Acacia > Acacia crassicarpa. Next base: position 61,697,084 of record JAWXYG010000002.1, on the reverse strand, counting down.
GAAGAGGGTATTGCTTCACTCCCATCGATACTGGCTGAGACTGTAGGAAGAGATATTGAGGATGTTTACAGAGGAAATGACAAAGGAATATTGAAGGACGTGGAGCTTCTTCGACAAATAACTGAAACATCACGTGGAGCTATTACTGCCTTTGTGGAGAGAACTACTAACGAGAAGGGTCAAGTTGTTGATGTAGCTGATAAGCTCAGTTCGATTCTTGGATTTGGAATAAACGAGCCATGGATTCAGTACTTGTCAAACACCAAATTCTACCGAGCAGATAGGGAAAAGCTAAGAGTGTTGTTTGCTTTCTTGGGAGAATGTTTGAAGTTGATTGTGGCTGACAATGAATTAGGAAGTTTAAAACAGGCCTTGGAGGGTAAATATGTGGAGCCTGGTCCAGGTGGTGACCCCATTAGAAACCCAAAAGTCTTACCAACAGGAAAGAATATTCATGCCCTGGACCCACAATCTATTCCTACAGCAGCAGCTTTGCAAAGTGCCAAAATAGTGGTAGATAGGTTGATTGAGAGGCAAAAGGCTGATAATGGAGGAAAGTATCCCGAGACAATTGCACTTGTATTGTGGGGAACGGATAATATCAAGACTTATGGTGAATCCCTGGCTCAGGTCTTGTGGATGATCGGTGTGAGACCAGTGGCTGATACATTTGGACGGGTCAACCGGGTGGAACCAGTTAGCCTTGAAGAGCTTGGAAGGCCAAGGATTGATGTCGTTGTTAATTGCTCTGGAGTGTTCAGAGATCTGTTCATCAATCAGGTATCAATCTTCTTGTTTCTCTGAGATGAAGGCTTAGGACCAATTTAGTAGTCCTGTTCTGTCATCTGTTGCGTTAGCTCTTTCTATATCCTTTACTCGCGTTCTAATTATTTCATCTGCAGATGAATCTCCTGGACAGAGCTGTGAAAATGGTTGCTGAATTAGATGAGCCGGCAGAGCAAAACTACGTGAGGAAGCATGCATTAGAACAAGCTCAAGCCCTAGGGATTGAAGTCCGAGAAGCAGCAACAAGGGTCTTCTCTAATGCATCAGGATCCTACTCCTCAAATATAAACCTGGCCGTTGAGAACTCATCCTGGAATGACGAGAAGCAGCTTCAGGACATGTACCTTAGCCGCAAATCTTTTGCTTTTGACTGTGATGCTCCTGGTTCAGGCATGACTGAAAATAGAAAGGTCTTTGAGATGGCTCTGAGCACAGCTGATGCCACATTCCAAAACCTTGATTCCTCTGAAATTTCCCTCACCGATGTGAGTCACTACTTTGATTCAGACCCTACTAATCTGGTTCAAGGTCTGAGGAAAGATGGGAAGAAGCCAAGTGCGTACATTGCCGACACAACCACAGCCAATGCGCAGGTGAAAATTTACACGAATCTCCTATTTCGAAGCTAAAATTCTTCTCCGGCCTTGTTGATTTAGCTCTAACCTTGTGAAAATACTGCTTTCAGGTCCGTACACTTTCTGAGACTGTCAGACTTGATGCCCGAACCAAACTACTGAATCCCAAGTGGTATGAAGGAATGTTGTCTAGTGGCTATGAGGGTGTACGTGAAATTGAGAAGAGACTCACTAACACTGTAGGGTGGAGTGCAACTTCAGGCCAAGTTGACAATTGGGTGTACGAAGAAGCCAACACTACGTTCATCCAAGATGAGGAAATGCTGAACAAGCTCATGAACACAAACCCTAACTCCTTCAGGAAGCTGCTTCAAACGTTCTTGGAAGCCAATGGACGTGGTTATTGGGAAACTTCTGAGCAGAATATTGAGAGGCTCAGGCAATTGTATTCCGAAGTGGAAGACAAAATCGAAGGAATTGACCGTTGAATTTCGGCCCTGATACTGAGAGATTGAGGAGATATACCACAGCGAAGAAATCTGAGATTGCTGATTCATCTTTGCCTTCTGTATTTGGAACCTTACTCCACCGTGGTGTCCATTATCTAGGATATCTTTATGTATCATTCTATTTTTCTTGCCTCTTTCCCTGTTGTAATTTAATTTGCAGGGATCAATCAATGTGTAGCTACAAACTCCATCTGTTTGGTATGGGGGTAGGGAAGGGAAAATATTTAAAGGAGAGGAAAACTCTTGTGGGCCCCACCACAAATAACTTTTCTCCTCTTTTCTCTCCATTTCCCCTCCCCTCCCCCCAACCAAACAGAGCCTTAGCAAACACAAGCTTCGAACTCAATTAATCATAATCCATCTCGCAGCTACTCTTTTTCCTTTTTTGGTTTATTCCTCAAACATGTCAGGGCCCTTTTGGATGGAAGAAAAGGTATGAATGGAAAGAAATGAAAATGAAAAGAATGGAATAGAATGAAAGGGAAAATATTTTCCTTGATGCGTTTGGTTCACTGGAAAAGAAAATGAACTTTTATTTAGTTGAAAGAAAATAGATAGAAAAAAGACAAAATACCATTTTACTCTCTATCAAACTACTCACAGTACCACACACTCGAGTGTTACAGGGTGCCATTTGAATGAGAGGTAGCCACTCTCGAATGTTATAGAGTAATAGTGGAGTGCCACACTCGAGTGTTACTCTGTAACACTTGAGTACCACAGAATAAAAAATCGCTTCTTATGTCTTCTTCCTCTCTCCATCTGTATGTCACTGATCAACATTCGACTTCTTCCTCCCTCCACCTCCAATCATTCTTCGTTGGATTCTAGTTTGTCACTTTGTTTCATCAAAACCTAAGTGATCACCCAAACTCTTGGTACTCGCCTGCCTCGGTAGATTCTGGGTCATAGCCATCGGATTCTTGTCAGATTCTAGGCATCGCTATGCTTCATTGGATTTTGGGTCATCATCATTGGATTCTCGTCAGGTTTTGGGTAAGTTTTCTTGGTGATCCGAATCTACCTCGTTGAATAATTCTGGGTTCTTCATCTCTGAGTGCATTGGATGATTATAAATATTGTGTTGCTTTGTTGGGTTTTGGTCAGATTATGGCTATTGTTTGGTTTTGTTAGATTATGGGTATCGCTTATGAAATTGTTTTGACTCGACGGATTCTTGGGCGTAATCATTTTGCCTCATTAGATTTTGGCTCTACAGAAGGACCATGATGTGAGCTCAAAGGGCTCAAACAGCAACGCCAACAATGCCTCCTGATGGTCCTTGCCTCCATCCTGACTCTAAATCGTCGTCTCGATAAGGGGGTAAATTTGTCTTCAACATTTTTTAAGCTTCCTAAAGCTGCCGTCGGAAATTATATTCTTGGGAACATAGCGAACCAAACACTATTGCCGGTTGGAAAATCTGATTTTCCATTTCCTTCCTCTAATTAAGTGAATCAAATAGGCCCTCGGTACTCTGTTGTAAAGATTCTATGAAGGTGCGAGGCCGTTGGAGGTTAATCGCAATTTTAGATACATGTCACTCTAGTGTTAGCAGCTAACCAAAAAAGAGGGGGGGGGGGGGGAACAAACCTCAAATTTCATCGTAAAATTTTAGTCCCTAGAAGTTAATAAAAACACCATTTTTCCTCTTAAGAGGCCAAAACCCATAAATTTACATTTGGGGAACCAAAACCAAAGTGAGGACAAATTTGATGGATTAAAGATTATATTAACTTTAAAAAAAAATCATAACATCAAAACGAGCATTTCTACAAGAAAATAAGCTTTCAATTGAGAGCTTGAATTGCCACATTGGGTACAAATGAATTCTCGTATTTCAGACTTTCACAAAATAAGGGGGCAAAGAATTTAATACATTTCCTATTTGGAGTAAACAAACAAAAGAAATGAATTATACAAGGCAGATCTACAGAAAACTTGGAAGAAAATAATCCCTTTCTAGAATTTTTCGTCAGGAAAAACAAAATGACTGTCTTCCGTAACAATTAACTGAGAGTAACATGTTCCTTTGCGTGCTCTCTCGCTCTCTCTCGTCTTTTAATATCCCTACCATCAAACTAACTCCATTAATAGGGGGTCCCCTTCAGCCATTATTCTGATAAGCTTTATAAAATCTTGCTCGCTTGACACATTCCATGGATGAACAGCAGGTACTTTAGCAGAATAAAGAGTGGTGGAGTTAGTTGGGGGCTTACTCTCGTAGGTCATTGTGTTGAGAACAGAGTCAAAATTCTGGGCAGAATCAAAGGATATAAAGAACATAGGAATTGCAACCTTCTGATGGATCTCCAGATCGCCCACTAGGTTAACAAGCTCAACAAAGTCACTGACAAAGCGCTGAGGAATGTAGAATACCTCAGAGCTACATATTAGGAGGTTCTTCTCACTTGTTAGAGTTTCTTTGTAATTGACTTGAAAGTGAACTGGCATTATGCTGACAACCTTCTGAACCATGCTTGCTTGTTTTGAAAACCAATCTGAGTTGTCATTGGTTGTAACTTTGGTCCAAGACTTCGATACCTGGACGTCAATGAGTATGTCAGAGGAGAGATAGAGGTCTCTTGGGGTCTCTAAAAGTCAGCTAACAGAGGGAAAACATCATCAACTAGAGTCATTAGGATAATTAGATAAGCATTTCTCACAAATCGGAATACCTCGTTAGTGATCCACAGCTTAGTTTTGTCAGCTTGTGGCAAGTTCCAATAGTTAAGGATGGTATTATCTTGCAGGAACAAAAATCCTTCAGCACTGCTGAATTGATCAAATATTTTTGGCAGGTCCCTGGAAACAGAAGTGAAGGAAGTTTTTATTATGAAGAAAGGTTAGCAGTCTAAATTCTGTACTGTATCTCGCATTTAAAGACTTAAAAGGTCAATATCAAAACGTAAAAATTAATCGAGTCAGAACTCTTTTTTAACAATATTATGTGTAGTATAAACCAAAACAACAAATTTACAGCGCTGAACCTTGCTAGATCATTTTCTCTAATATTTCTTGTCTAACAACTAATAAGCCACTTTCCCAAATCAGAACCTCAGGTGAGACATTAATGGATCTTCAACTCCCTAATGGATATAATTATACCTATAGAGAAGCAAGAGTATCTTATAAAACTACACATTTGATGTCCAACATATATTCGCATATTTTGAATATTAATTAGGATGTGCAATAGTCTTGAAACTAGAGAAAAGTTTTCATGTGGTTTAACTTGATTATTCATTGAATTATCTAGAGAACTTCGCCAACTTCCAAAGTTTCAGTGCTAATTCCAAAATACAAACTATATTTAAGAGAGAATGCACTTCAGGAGAGAAAGACACACGATAACAGCAGTCATTAAATAACAATCAAACAACCTAGTGAGACATGCAAGAGAAAGATATAGCTCAACTTACTTGTATGCTTTCTCTAAATGGCTCTCTGCTACAGCAAGATCGGTATCCTTCTTTTCTGACAAAATGACAACAGTTCTGAATATACGCCCATAAAGCAACCTCCACTCAAGAGCCGTACGCTCCACTGGGCCACTACAATACATGATGAGCACAACATTCCCGAAAGTTTTCCTCCATTTGATCAAGTTAGCAATCTCATAATTTACCGTTCCTGTTTCCTCAACCGCAAGATGAACAGATGGCAACTTTTGTGGTACAAACTCCCTTCTATCACCATGACCAATATTTGCTCTTGGGCGTCCCAATTCCAATGACATCAGTCTTGGCTGCTGATACCCAACAGCAAGCAAGTCCTGTAACCAAGCAGCAGTAAGCTTCACATCCTTATCTTCCCAAAAGCCCTCCTCTGCCATCATGTAGCTTAACTCCAAAATCTTCTCAAACAATCTATGTTTATTTGATCTCCATGACATCAAGTACTTGATTAGACGTCCCACATTGACATGAAGATCTTTCTCATGTGAGAATGGATAAGCCTCAACCCTATCATATCTATGCAGTGTAGGGGGATAAAATACAAGATAACCACCGATTTCCCAAAGAAGCCTCTGTCCCCAGTATCCTCTTAAAACGTCAGAAGCCATGGTGCTAACAGAAACTGGAAGCATCAAAGCCCAAAATGCTGAAGAATGGTACAATGTATTAAAGGAATTAACAGGCGCCATCATACCTTGTGGAAGCGCCACTTTTGGGGCATGCTCATCAAATCGAATATCAAAAGCTTCAAAGCTGGACTTGCGTGTATAGTAAAACACTGAATCAACATCAGGAAGCCCATTTGAAAGTCCCTGCTGTATAAACTGTTTTCCACCAAAGACCTCTGTGTAAAATTCTTCATGCCCAATTTCACCAACATTTTCCAATGGCATCCCTCTAGGCCAAACCGAACGCTGCCCAAAATGAATATATGGATTCACAACAGTTCGATTTGGATTGTCATGGCTGTACTGTAATATAACCTCTTGCCTGGCACCCTCCCCAAACAATTCTACATCAAAATGCTTACCTAAATCCCCATCAATTACATCACCCCTATTATCAGCATCGAAGATCTTCTTAGCGCCATGCTGAATAGCAAAGAGATAACCAACAGTTTTCCTAACATATGAATCATAAGGAAGATAATCCACCACCCGAAATCCCAAATTAGCTTGTTCCTCTAATGACAAATAGATAGCACCTTTTAAGCTCCAATCCGACGGTGTTTTTGAGTTCCCCACGGCCAGCACTTGCCACCCCTTAAGCTTGACGAGATTGCGAAGTGAATCTAAGGGATAATTCGACACTGAGACGACGATCCACCGCTCTGACCGAAAATTTGCGTATCTGGAGGTCTTATCCGTGATTGGAGCAATCGAATTCCAGTTAATATGCGGAAATTCAATCTTTTCCAGTTCTATGGCCTTTTTTTGGAAGCATAGCAGCGCAGCCGTGTCGCCAACGTTGCGGAGGAGGAATAATGCCGCCACAGTGACAATTAAAAGAAATATTGCAGTGACCTTGAAGAGATTCTCGGAAACCCATGCGGAGCAATCGAGGTTTTTGGACTCAGAGAAGCGACCTGTAGGAAGCTTAGGTGTATTTCTCGCCTGGGGTTTAGGAGATTTAGGACCTGAACGATCTTGGACCAACATTGGATCCTATGAGACGAATCACCCTTCCTCCCACCAGACCAACGCTTGATTCAGATCCCTACTCAGTCCAAGCTTGACTTCAGACGAATTAACACTTTTGAGTCTCACTTGATTCTTCAATCGCGGGAACCAAAACTGAGACCACTGCGTATCAGCGAGCGAGCTGACTTCGTCTGTAATTGCTTCTCTTGCCGACAGGTATGAATGAGTGTCTGTGATTCCTTAGGCTTCAATACATGTGCAGGAAGTTTGGTAGGGTGGAGGACCCTGTATCGTGCTGAGCTCTCTCTTTCTTGTTTTTGATGCCTCTGAAATATATATTTATGGTTGGGTTGGACTGATTAGGTAATACGAACCAATAATAAATTGATATACAATAATATACAATTTGTCCGGTGGGCATAATATCGTCGGTTACATGGTTCTCTTGCTTCTAACACGAAGATCCAATCTAACCTCTCCATTTTCTCAGCTTGATGCCTTCTAAACAAAGCCAGCTCAAACTTTGCTACCCACTTGTCTTTTTTGATTAGTTAACGGGTCATTTTCGTTTTTAATTAATCCTTTTTCTGACTTATGTGTGCAATGCATTTCCCAAAAGAAATCAAAAGACGTTCATGCCCAAATAGAAAATTGATGGATAATAGTGTGATTTGAGGATCGTCTTTTGGGAAAGAGTGAGTTCGACATTTTCTGATCGACGTGTTGCGGGAATGTGTTCTTTTTCATCATAAAAAGCGCCAAATCAGAGTTCTTCGAGTGCAAGAAATGTCAGGCCACCCTGAATTTAAAGGAAGCTTTTGACAATTTTAATTGCAGACTAATGGTGGCTAAGTTAGCTATATGTGTGTGTCAACATGTAGGATTTGGGAAAATATTTACTACTCGTAATGCTAAAGTATTAGTAATAAAAATAAAATGTCAGATAAAAAATACACAAAAATAATGCTAAGTGCTCAATAAGAAACAAGTTCTAAAATTAATCTCTTCAAACAAGTAATGGGTTTACATTGTAAATTTTAGCTCCTTTAAGTAATATCATTTTGTTCCTTATCAAAATAATAATTATAATAATGGGTTTACATTTTTAAAATGGTCTGCAGATCATAGTTTATATACTGAAGAAAAAAAAATAAAAATAAAAACAACGATGAGTAGTATGAAGAAATTTAAAATTAAATACTCAAAGAAAATTCCTAATATTATTTCACATGCTTCAAAATTTCAAGAGTTTGCGGGGGCGGGGGAAAAAAAGGAGCTAGTATAAATAGCTTGTTCTTTTACCGTCAGTATGATAAAAGTTATTTTTTTTCCCAAAAAAAAAAACCTCAATTCTACATTTTTCAACGTCAAAATCTTAAACTGAGCGAACTAAATTTGAGAATATATATAAAAGCACGTCATTACTTACGATTAGTGGTGTATTATTACATATAAAAGTACAGAAAAAGCTGAAAAAACACTGAATCATGTGAAATATCAATGAAATCAGATCCAGAAAACAGTAAGTAGAGTATCAGATCAGAGCAGGGAATGAGGCACGTTTGTTTCGCGTTTGATGGCCCGAGACCCGAGTCAATCTTAATTCATATAGAGGGACCATATTTTAGATCGGGTTCAAAGTTGGCCTTCGGATGGGACCCGCATGGATGTTCATGCAACTTAAGCTGTTCCCAAATATGGTTCGGGCTTACGCTTAGCCCAATTCAACTACAAACAGAAGCCATTTATTCAATGCAAATCTCAGGTTCCATTTTCACGCCACACACGCATGTGCGAACCACACAGAGCAAGAGCATGTGTGCGCAAGGGGGAGAGAGAGAAATTTGAAAAGAGTTGAATAAACCCGCCAAATTAAAATTGGAAAACAGAGGCATAGAGCTACTGAAACGAACAATGTCGTTGTCACCGTTTCCGAGTTCGCAAGAACAAACGGTTGCTTCTGCTTTGCTTCTTCTCTCTTCTCTGCCTCCATCTCCATCTCCCTTGCTTACTCCTACAAGGTAGTCGATCTACATATACGGCTCTCCAGTTCTATTTTCAATCCAGTGCGTTCTTATTTTTTGCGTCTTCATTTAATTCCTTTAGCTCCACAGGACGTTTGATGTTGATCCAAGCGATTCGACGCCAGAGAGAACCAGAAGCAAGAGTTGCAGAGATGATAGCTTCGTGTCGATTGATTCCAAGATGTCATCGTCGTCGCTCGTCAGCGATGACGTATCGTCGGAAGAGATCAGAGGTCGTAGGATCAGGATCTTCTCTGCCGTCGCTCGTTATCGTCAGATGAAGTTCAAGGTCCTGACCTTTGATCTCAGATTTATATTCATTGCTTCAGTAGAATTCTCATTCATTCTCTGTTGTGATCCGTTTTCTGTGCGGTGTGAAGATTTACTTCTGTTTCCCGGTAGGCAGAACAATTTCTTTGAATAGTCTGATTTCACTTTTCTGTCCTGACTGAATAGTTATGAGGCTCATATTTCGCACCGTCAAGTGATTTTTGCTTTTTGTTAACCTTAAGATATTGTAATTAGTCACCTGCTTATGCGAGATATATACTTGGTTCTATCGCAGAATTTTTTTCACTTTGCCTTACGTAATATTTGATTGCTGCAAATAAGAACAGTGTTTCTTCCACTGATTAGTAATCACATTAGTCTCTCGGTTCTCTTTTCATATGAACATAATCTTATTTGTAAGTTTTTAGAGATTAGTTATCAATGTTTTTAATATGAGTATACTGAGAGGTTCTTTGAATTATTAACTAAGATTGCGAGGAAGAGTCGATCGAAGATCATGTGGGTCTCCAACGACGACGTCCCGAAACCAAACACCAGTATGGCATCTCAGGTTTCCGAGCATACTGCTGACGCATCCTCCTGTTTGTCAAGCGGTTCCAGCGGGATCTCTAGCGCGCGAAGCTTGCGCTATATAAACCGAACAAGACGCGGGAAAATGCTTGGAACTCTGAAAAGCAATCACGCGCAGCATTCAAAGCAAAAGCGCGTCGCCAGTTCCGGTTATATGCGCCGCCGAGCTGAAGCCATTTTGAAGTTGCTTTCTGGTGGAGATTCCTCTGAAGTGCGGATCCGCCAACTCCTCGGTGACAGCCCTGACACCAGCAAAGCTCTCCGAATGTAATATCTCCCCCCAACTCTCTCTATGTAGTATGTATGTACACACACATCACGATAATAAACATATACGCAGCCGCAGCTAGCCAATTGAAGTTGGCGCGTGCTAGGCTCTGTTTTTTTTTTTTGCTCAGGAAGCTAGGCTCATCTTTACACTACATTGACAAAGAACATAATTCAGTCTGACATCCATTTTGAGAAAAGAAATTTGAACCTAACTTCTCATGATAACCTGGTAATTTTTGTTTATACCCACTGTCGTTTATGGAAAAATTGGTGAATTTTAAATCAAGAAAGGATTGGCATTAGCGTAGTGACTAGTAACAGGACCCCTTGAAGTATATTGTAGTCAAAATGAGCATCTCTGTTTATATGTGCATATACAAATTATCTTTAATTTGGGGCTGTACCTGGCATATATACTGATAAATTGTACTAAATATGGATTGTGTTATTAAGGCTGCTGAGGCTGCAAGCGGTGAAAAGATCGGGCTCAGGTGGGCGTCACGACCCCTTTATTTACAAGGTACGTATGAATACTACACCAAGTCTTTTTCTTCTAGTAGTGTAATTTTATATTGTTCTGTTTAATTGCTGGTGCTAGATTGCTGCCTGGTAATGCTATTCTCACCTCAGGACTATTTACTTGTGTCGTCTTTTGTGATATTTTTTGGCAGATAGCTGAATAAGGTTGTCTTAATTAGCTAGACAGTAGCGGCTTATATATAAGTAGATACCCAGTCAAAGATTATCATATATTCATGAAGATTCAAGAATCCCGATACACATTCCATAGAAAAGCAACTAAATTTCGGTATATTACGAAGAGTTCTTATAAATAGTAATGTAGATTGTAGATGAAGGGAAAAGATAGAATTACAGGTTTCCTATGTTCATAAACATAGTCTCAACAACCTTTTAAAACGGATTGGATCATTTCTTGTCATCCTCATTAGTCATTAACCATGTCTAGTATATACATCTAAAAATTGAACAGGTAAGGATGAGAATGTATCTCTCGGGTATTATACTATTATTATTGATGCTGATGAATCTCTCTCGGGTATTATACTGATGAATCATCACAATTGATTCGTGTATACTTTACTTCGGAACACAAACAATATTGAGGGACTTTTTTGGCATGGTAATATAATACTAGAATGTCATGTTATTAATAGTAAATTCCTTAAATTTTGGCTTAATTTTGGAAATTTTTACCTTGAACTAAATCAGAGAAAATGATTTTTTTTATATTATAATAAAATAAAATTCTTCGCAACGTGGATTTAAGATTTGAATATAGAGTGAGAAACACAATTAAATTGGAAAATTTCTTTCTTTATTTCCATATTTGTTAATCATAAAAAGATGTAAAATGAAATAAGTTTTTTTAATTAAAAAAACAGACCTATAATTTGAAAGGGGGAGTAAAATTTGAAGTAGCAAGAGAATATTCACATGGGGCTATCACCACCAACGATAACAAAATAAATCATCTAATTGTAAAATGTCATGCTATAATCTTGAAAATGAAAGATATATTAATGACAACCACATTTATTCTTCGAGCAAAAAAAAAAAACCACATTTATTCATACAATTTGCTTTAAAAAAAAAAAAAAAAAAAGACCACCAGCGGTAATAAAATAACTCATCCAAAGGTTTAATGGCATCAGCATGTTCAAATCCTGAAAAAGAATTAAGTCATCGTGCATAATTTAAATATTCATTTTCAAATCTCACTTTATGCAGCATTCGATCTATTGATCCAACGTGGGAGATAAATGACCGAACGATACTTATTGCAGAAGATAAAGTATCCATTTGATCCAATAGCCAACTGTCGGAAGGAAGAAACTTACAGTTTCTTTTAAACGGGTAAAAATGTACAAACGTGCCACTATCAGCTTTAAAGTATTCATACTTGTCTACCCTTTTAAATCGAACATTCAAGCATTTTTGTAAACCTTCTTTTTCATGCTGATATGAGAAGGATGAGTATTTTCAATCATCTAGAATCATCACACGAAAATAATAGGTGAGGCGGTGTCACAATCCTAGTCCTGAACCAACTCTCTATAACTTCACCTGACCCGAAAGTCCTTTAAATGAACCATACAAAGGCTGAGATTTTCTAAAACAGCAAATATCATCTATTTTAGTTGGCTGTGATTGTACTTCCAAAGAATTAGTTGGCTGTGATTGTGAAACTTCAGCTTTAAAATCCGATGAATGAAGGTTCCCATATACTCGAACACTTAAGGTCCTCTTCCGTGAAGCACCGACTTTAATATATTCATTGAAGAAATCTACGAGTTCTGGAAGAGTGAGCTGCCTTAACTCTGCAACCTGTTCCAAAACCACCCAAGAGAATCACCATTTCAGCAATGGCGCATGGCTAACATCCAATTTTTCAGCCCAAAAGAAGGTAATATCCATATTTTTAAGAGAATAATTATGCTCAAGGGCCAAATTCACAAATCTTTAATTCCTAATGGCCAGTTGGCCACTAATAGTAAATACTCATTGTTCCACTTTTCAATTTGTATTGTTTGAGTGGCAAATAGTATAAAATATCTTTTAACTTACAAAATTTGCATTACATCAATGGCAAATATGAGGAAATTCTTGTAGTTAATCTGTGAATTTAGTCATTCAGTATAGTTCTCCCATTTTTTGTCCATAAATTCATGACTTTTGACTTAATACGAGTGTTCTAATCAATTCATCCAGATAAGATTCTAGAGACCTTTCCCCTTAATAAGAATTCCTTTATTCACTTTTAGGTAGAGGGGAAAAAAGCGAACTGGCGAAATAAAGGAACAAAAATAAAGAATACATATAAATATACAAAACTTCCACTAATACCTCAAAGTCTCTTCTATCAAACCTCAAAGTTCCATCATTAATCTCTCTCCAATAAAATGATGACTCCTCACGTAAGTTCTTGTGTTTCTCAAGCTTCACATCTATCAATGCGTTTACATGCCCCTAAACAAGCATTTCAGAAATCAATTTTAGTTCAAACACAATCATGGTTACTTAAGGGTCACTGCAAAAATACGGAAGGTTCAACCCAAAGACTTAGGGAAACATACAATCAAACCGAAAATTAAATAACCAAGTTGATAGACGAGGATATGGAAAATGAACTTACCAGAATTTTTAAAAAATATTTATAGAATATAAAATAAATCATGAATAACTTTAATAGTCACAAATTCGGCTACTATGATTCAAATAATGGAGAAGTGACCCAATGAAAACAGCAATATTTACGGGTAGAAGAGATTTGTTATGCTTCAACGATTTCTATTCAAGAAATATTCATCCCTTGAATAGCAATGTTGTTATGGGAATGGGACAACAACCCCTCTTTCTCAAAGATGATCCACCTTGTTTAGTCCTTCCAGACAGCAATTAATTTGAATCTCAAATACAAGGGGTAACAATGACATATTCAATCAAAATATAGAAAACAAAACAACGTGTTTGCTTCAATAAGGATGAGGGTATAAAAATGTCAAATTACTAGATTATACAAAAAGAAAGTGTAATTTATCCATCAAACCTTGAATTCTTCAACCGACATCTCAAAAAGTTTTTCCTCAAACATCTTGAGAAATGCCTCAACTCTCTTCTCAATGTCTCCAGGACCCTGTCATTGCAAGTAGAATGATGGTATTAATCAGCAGTCATAAGTATCAATTATAAGATATTAGTTTCGAATACCTTCACAGTGGATTGGATGATAAATTGCACTCCCCGAATACCTGAATCATTCCTGCACATTTTGAAAACTAAAGTGAAAAACAAGGAGTATCTTTTCTACGCTGGGTAGGATAGAAGGGACGGTATAGTTTTTTTTTTTTGGTTCAGAGGGACGGTATAATTTGACTCACCTCTGCATGAGCACAGTAATGTATCCAAGCTGTTCAACTGATCGAAGCTGGTGAAAAGCTGATTGCTTTGCAATAAGCGCAAAAAGCTGAAGTTTTACATTCATCTTAAAGTCATCACGGCCAACCTGCGAGTTGATCATGAGTGTTACATAATCAGCACAAGGTATATAAGCTCAAACCAATATATCCAATCAAATAAAAAACCAAAAGGTAGGAAAAGCCCACGCCCAAATTTTTTTTTAAAGAAAATAAGCTCTTACTTTTGTGTTAAGGAAAGGAAGTTAACGCCACAACACACACATTATATTTGGAAAGACGTGTACATTGAAGAAATTCATACATGAGTTGAAACAAGTACCTACAACATGGCTTGGTCACCTCAATAATGCAGTCATGGAAATTAATGCATGAAAATTGTTAAGTACTTGGTAACCAAAAAAATGTGCCATCGAAGTGAGAATTTTGATGATATTGATTTAATTAGTTAGCCTCGTGAACAATTGGCTTTTTGCTTGTAAACCCCCACGTGTATCATGAAAGCAGAAAATATAGAACTCATTCAAGAGAGCTTGGTGGTCTTAAGAATGGTTTGGGGGGAGCGATTTTAAATTACATTCAACTTGAAAGAGAGTATCAGAAAAGTAGGTGTATAATGACTATAGTTACAACCAAAATAAGTAACAGAATATTGGTATTAGGCGGTAAACTGCAACAGCCAATTTTTTTACATACAAGCAACTTACCTGTATATAGTGAACAAGAGCAGAATTCTCATCATTCGGATTGAGACATTCTGAAGGGTAGAAATAATTCACGCCGCTTTCAAGCTTAACAACCCGATTTGTCAAATGCTGAGATGGGAATAAAGGCTTGCATAGAGAGTTTTCACACTTAAAAAGAGTATCTTCTATGTGCCTAACCATTGACTCTGCTTCATTGTTTTCAATGTTTCCTGTAAAGATATGTTGATTAGGTGGTTTATCTAATTTCGGGAATATAGAGGTAACAGGTAACTCATCAACATTTGAGCCATAATCACCGGCTATATAAACCTCTAAAAAGGTCCTTGAGAGCATCACTGGAACAAATTTGACCAGATCCTCCGCCTGAAGACGTGGAAGTACTTCAAGCCCTTCTATCCATGGCCAGGTATTATCTTGTAGTATCAATGAGCAATAGTACATAGTTTGCTGATAGGGTTGTTGATACTTGAAATTTTGGTACTCCTTGGTAACCATTTCCTGATAAAATGATAAAAGAAAGTAACTAAATAATCTGTCTAAAAGTATATACAAAAATCAAGACATAGTTAAAACTACAAAATCAAATACTTACAATAAAAGTTCTAACAATAACATTGTTTCATAGTTTGATAAAATTCTTAATCAGGCATATTTTTTTAAAAGAAATTAAAGAAGAAACCTGCTCTATGAACAAAATAGGAGTTCCATATAAGTCCATTAAGGGCAAATATTAATAAAGTTAAGCTCATATGGGAAATGAACCTCAGGTTTACCTTAATAACTAGGAACCTGTCCTCCTTCACTGTGAATGTTGCAATCTTTTCAATGATGGTTTCAAGTAGAATTCTTAGTTTATGGTTATAACCAAAAAGGGTCACCTGAAAAAACATGATATATATAAATTATATGCAAGGAAACTGAAGAATAACAGAGAGAATAATTGACTGATTTATTCAGATGGGAATACGATTACATTTATAGACACAATAGAGATCTAAATTTGAAAGATAATATCCTAACAATAATCTATAACTAATCTCCTATAATCTCTAGGATCAGTTAATCCCTATAATTATGGGACTAATAAAATATTAATAATAGCAGATTCTACACTCCCCCTCAAGTTGGACTGTAGATGTCAATCAAGTTCAACTTGCCAATTAGATATTCAAATTTGTCCTTGGGCAATCCTTTAGTGAGAATTGTTGGTTATGATTAGTTTTGATGATGTCTTATATAGATGCCATTATTAATAGCAAAAAGATTGAGTAATATTGTTATCTCCTACATTGACTACCTGCTATATTTAATGAAGATTATTTGAAGTTAAATTAAGAAGAATAATCAAGAAGGAGATAAGAGATGAAAGAAAGAAAGCATTTGCAGAAGTTGAAATGAAGCTTCATCATGTTCTGAATGTTGAAGAAGGCAGAAGCTGCAAATAATGATGAGCCCAAGTTAATTAATGAAGAATGATTAAGTTGGGAGATGGAAGAAGGAATAACTTGTTGAATTTAATGAAGAGATCATTATTCAAGTTCTTATATTGATGCTAGAAGTCTCCAAGGTCATATGGAAGTTGGAATGGCTCAATTCAGAGTTAAATTAAGCAAATATGAGGTCCAGGACGAGAAAACTCGAGGTTTGAGTATAAACCTCGAGGTTTGAGTGTCTTCAGCATCTTTGGTGTCGCTGGACAAGCAAACCTCGAGGTTGCAATTGAAAACTCGAGGTTGCAAGTGAAACCTCGAGGTTGCAGTCAAAACCTCAAGGTTTCAGCACTATCAGCAACTCTGGTGCACTCTGTTCCACGTTCAGCTTCTGGCGACCTTCCGTAATTTGATGATATCTCTCAAACCAGGATTCGGATTGACATAAAACCAACGGCATATCAAACTAGACATCCAACACGTACTTGTGACAAAGATTCAAGTCCAAAGGAGTTCAGATCAAGGAGATATGAATTTTACAAGTTGACATAAACATCACCGTCACAGTCAGAACCAAGCTTCAATGTTTTGAGTGTATCTTACAAACCACAAATCCAATTGAGTTCAAATCGGTGCCATTGGAAAGTAGACACACAGAGCTTTCCAACAAGAGTTGAACGGACCAAAACGGAGTTCAGACCAGGGAGATATGGCTTTTGAAAGTTGACGGTCAGTTCAGGACATCGCAAAAAGGCTGATCAAGAACAGCCTTCATTCATCGGATCTTAAAGGACATAATACAATGAGTTTGGAGCTGATTCTTCTTGCATTGGATTCTTACCTCGAGCTTGGACATGTAAACTTGAGTTTGAGGTTTGGTATTCTGTCTTAAAACTTGAGATTTCATGAAAATACTTCAAACCTCGAGTATCACTTTTGAACCTCGAGTATTATGGCTTACAGAGAGCAAACTGGTTTTCAAAATATTGAAAACCTCGAGGTTGTTAAGTTTACAACCTCGAGGTTGAGCCTTGTTTTCAAAAACTGAACTGTGTAATTTCAGAGGCAACCTCGAGTATGGAATTTCAACCTCGAGGTTATCGGGCTCTAGTGAAGAATGAAATTTTGAATCAAGTTTCTAACCTCAAGGTTACCTTTGGAACCTCAAGGTTGGTGAGCCTCTGTGATTTTCAAAAGGTTTCTTTTTAAAGGGAAACCTCGAGGTTCACATCCCAACCTCGAGGTTACATGTTTTAAAACATGTGTTTGCCTGAAACCTTCAAGCAAACCTCGAGGTTGGATGAACCAACCTCAAGGTTTGGGAAACAAACCTCAAGGTTTGTAGCCGTTACTGCAGATTCAAATTTGGCAAATCTGTAATACCTTCTTGTTTGATCTCAATGCTTTACATGATTATTCTATATTGATTCTAGATATGTTTAACCATCTTTCTAGTGAGTTTCAGACAGATTAACGAAGGTTTATTGAAGGATTAGAGCAAAAGCAAAAAGTGTGTCAGAACATTAAATGCTCAAGACCAGAAACTTGCTTTCTTTGGTTAATCCACCTGTACACGTCTGCAAAAGGCTAAAAGGAAGATTACTACAGCAAGCAAAGTCTTCTCCAACGGGCAAATCTACAGAAAGCCACCTCAGATTAATTATACAACTGGATTAGTTGGAGATTAGAGAGAGAAGCTGACCACACTTAAAGATAATCAGCTACAACGGTCTGATTGACTCTTCAACGGTCAAAAACAGTCACAGACTCTTCTCTACCTATAAAAGACATGGATTGAAGCAGAAAAACGAGGAGACATATGATTACCATGCCAAAATGCTGATGCTCTGCTTCTACATCATTCTCACTCTGTTTTTCATATCTAAATAGCTTAAGAGTGTGAAATGAATTGTGTCTGTACTTCAGTGTTTATTTATCCATTCCTTTGAGAGGAAATTCATTGTAAACACATTATCCTTCTGAGAGAAACTCAAGATTGGGTAATCTTGAGTGGGTTATAAATTGTGTTGATTATAACTTGTAAGGGGGAGTGAATCCTAGAGAGAGAGGATTACTTCGAGTACAAAGTGTGTGATCAAGCAGTGTATCCTTACGGTGTGTAAGGGGGAGTATCTCAGTAAGAGATTTGTAAAAGGCTGCACAAGTGCCCGGCTAAACTTGTGGGATTGTAGCGGTTCTCAAGTACCCGATTAAAGCTTGAGTGAAATAGTGGATTGAAAATCCCAAGTGAGGCTTGGGGACTGGACGTAGGTCAGAGAGGGCCGAACCAGTATAAATCTGTTTGCAAGCTCTTCTTCCTTATCTTTTGCATTCCCAGCATTTACATTTGAGCAATTATCAATTGTTTGAAAACTTACTTTTGTTACTCAAGATGAAAACACTGAATTACGAAAATGTTTCAAAGAGTGGAAATTTTTATATTTCACCCAATTCACCCCCCCTCTTGGGTGATAGCTGGAACTTACAAGAATATCTGCATTCTGTTCTTTAGAAGGTATATACTTTAGATCAATAATACCCTCATCAACTTTTTCCCTTATAAAATGTCTGTCTATCTCAACATGCTTGGTTCTGTCATGCTGAACTGGGTTATGAGCAATGTTAATTGCAGCCACATTATCGCAATAAACCTTGATTGGTAGATTTATGCACTTCCTCAAGTCTTCTAGGACACGCTTTATCCATACGCCTTCACAAATTCCCAATGCTACAACCCTGTATTCAGCTTCAGCACTGCTTCTTGCAACTACACTTTGCTTTTTACTTCTCCATGTGACAAGGTTGCCCCACACATATGTACAGTATCCAGATGTTGATTTCCTGTCATCTTGATCGCCTGCCCAATCAGCATCTGTGAACAACTCTACATGCCGTTTATCAGTTTTCTTAAACAATAAGCCACGTCCTGGAGATCCCTTCAAATACCGAAGGATCCTGTAGACTTCATTTAAATGTTTTTGTTTGGGATCATGGGGATGCTGGCTGACAATACTTTTATTAGCCTGTATAGGTGTATCACTAGGTCTGCAACCTGTCATCCCTGTTTCCTTTAGAAGGTCTAGTACATACTTCCTTTGGGAGATATAGATTCCTCTCTTGGAGCGAGCTACTTCCATCCCAAGAAAATACTTCATTTCTCCAAGATCCTTGATTTGGAATTCTCGTGCTAGGGCTGCCTTAATTTGATTAATTTCTACCTCATCATCTCCAGTAAGGATTATATCATCAACGTAAACAGCTAAAATAGTCATCTTACCTTTGTGATGTTTGACAAACAAGGTGTGGTCGCTCTGCCCTTGAGTATACCCTTGTCGCTTCAGAACTCGAGTGAACCTGTCAAACCAGGCACGTGGAGATTGTTTCAACCCATATAATGACCTCTTCAGTTTGCAGACTTGGTTGGCCTTTTTCCCTGGAAACCCTGGTGGTAGCTTCATGTATACTTCTTCCTTGAGGTCTCCATTGAGGAAGGCATTCTTTACATCGAGTTGGTGCAGATTCCAATCTAAATTTACTGCAATAGATAAGAGAATTCTGATGGTATTCAATTTGGCTACCGGAGCAAACGTTTCTGTGTAATCTTCGCCATATTTTTGAGTGAAACCTTTTGCAACCAGTCTAGCTTTGTATTTCTCAAGTGTTCCATCTGCTCTATACTTTGGGGTGAATACCCATTTGCATCCAACAGGCTTCTTCCCTGGAGGTAGATCTACTGTATCCCATGTCTTATTTCTTTTGAGGGCCTCCATCTCTTCCAGGACAGCTTGCCTCCACTTAGGTATAGCCATGGCCTCATCAATAGTGTCTGGTACCCTTATGCTATCAAGGTGGGAAACAAATGCCTTGTATTTAGATGAAAGGGCTTTATAAGAGACAAACTGCTCAATAGGATGTCGAGTACATGGTCTAGGATTTCTGGGAGTTTTCTGTACTACGATGGGAAGTTCAAGGTCAGAATTCTTTGTTACCACTGTTCCTCCTGGACTTGCCTCTAGTTCTGACTCCTGGTGAGTGCTAATAGCTTGTGACTCATTACCCTTTCTATTTCTTCGTATGTAGGTCTTGCCCCACTTGTTTGTGTCTCCCCCTGGACATGGCACATTATCAGGATTATCAGACTTGTTTTGTCTCCCCCAGGACATGGCACATTATCAGGATTATCAGAGGTATCTGTGTGGATAGGTGTATAGATTGGAGGTGTATAGATTGTAATGGTGCGGTCATCTTTTGGTGTCTAGAATTCACTATCTCGCTCCCCCTGAATTTCAGACAGGGAATAATAAGGGGTAGTTTCATGAAAGGTGACATCACAGGTAACGAAAAAACATTTGGAAACTGGGTCATAACACTTGTATCCCTTTTTGGAATTAGAGTAGCCAAGAAAGACACAACGAAGAGCTCTAGGATCAAGTTTGTTGGTATGATGGAGGTGGACATAAGATGTGCAGCCAAACACTCTAAGTGGTAAGGTATTTTCGAGGTATGGGAGGTTATAGCATTGATGTAGGAGCTGAAGTGGTGTTTTATAAGATAGTGGTCGGCTTGGCATTCGGTTAATGAGAAATACAGCAGTAAGAATAGCATCGTCCCAATGATATTTAGGAACATTACTACTAAACATGATGGCTCTTGCAGTTTCGAGAATATGGCGATTCTTTCGTTCGGCAATGCCATTTTGTTGAGGTGTATTTGGACAAGTGCTTTTGTGAACAATGCCATGTTCGGACAGGAAGGTAGATAGGGATTGATTGAAGTATTCGGTCCCGTTATCAGTGTGTAGGATTTGGATGGGAGTTTGGAACTGGGTTTGGATCATACTGTGGAAGTGGAGAAAAGTTTGATACACCTCGGTTTTATCTTTCAACAGGTAAACCCAACTGACACGCGTATGGTCATCAATGAAAGTGATGAACCATTTGAATTTTGATCGGTTTGGTGTGCGAGATGGTCCCCATAAATCACTGTGAATTAAGGAAAATGGTTTTGATGCATGGTACGGGATTTTTGGAAATGAAGTACGATGATGTTTAGCCTTTTCACATGAATCACATTGAAAATCAGAAGCAATTTTATTAGAAACAAGAGATGGGAACATTTGAGACAAGTAATTGAAATTTGGATGACCTAAACGTTTGTGCCATAACTCCAAGTCACTATTCCTAGGGAGAGACACTTTATTGCAAGATTTAATCCTACTATGATCGCTTTCATCAAGGTAATAGAGACCATCAAGCTCTTTAGCACTCCCAATCGTCATCCCCGTCAGCAGATCCTGAAAAATACAGTAAGTTCCGAAGAAGTTAGCTTGACATCGTTCATCATTAGCTAGTTGACTTACGAATAATAAATTACACTTCAATTTTGGAACATGCAATACGGAATGAAGAGTGACCGCACCATTACAATCTATACACCTCCAATCTATACACCTATCCACACAGATACCTCTGATAATCCTGATAATGTGCCATGTCCTGGGGGAGACACAAACAAGTCTGATAATCCTGATAATGTGCCATGTCAAGGAAGAGCGATTTCCTACAGTACTATATGTCTCACGGAGAGCCTCCCAAATCTCACGGGCTGATGGAAGATACATGAAACTTTTTTTGAGTGAGGATGACATAGCATTGATCAACCAAGAAGAAACCAAAGCATTTTCTGACTTCCACTTGCGAAATGCCTGGGCTTCTGATTTGGAGGGCATTGCAGCTTCACCATTAATATATTCAAGTTTGTCCCTTCCATCTAAGGCAAGAATCATGGATTGAGACCATTCTCGATAATTATCACTAGTAAGTTTCTTAGAAACAATCAAAACAGTAGAGATGTCACTAGACCCAGATCGTGGCACGGAGGACGAGGCATCAGTCGTTGAAGACATATTGACCAAGTAATAAAAAAATGCTGCAATATTACAATGGTCTTCAAAAAATATCCAGCAGCAACGATGGCCCAAATAAGACCCAAAAAGAATCCAATGGCCAACCAAAGTCCAGCAATAAAACAGGAAGCACAGCCACGTGACAAAACAGGAAGCACAGTGACAAGCCAAAAATACCTAAAGCCCAATGGCCAAATGAAGCCCAACAACTAAAAAATTATTGGCCAAAAAGTATGCCAATATCTTGCGACAGCACACGGGAGAATTGAATGACGAGAGACGAGAGCACAATGTCGTGAGAATTGAATGACGCCGTGACAGGATGAGAATCCACGAACGAGCTCTGCAATTTCAGCGGAGAACGACGACAGATGATAATGAACCAAGGCTTCTAACTTGACTGGAAGGACGTTTGACGTGGCGTCCAACGAGTCTTGGAGCTGAGCGATCACAGACGATGACTGAGTGACGGACCAGAGAAACAGAATTCTAATTCTCTCTGAGACTGTGAAGCCGGAGATGGCGGAGGATGATCAATCTGTTGGACTGAGTTGTGATCGACGAGACTGAGGTAGAGATGCTCGAGTTTTGAGAGTAACTGAGCGGACGGAAGTGTGGTTGAGCGGTCGACTGAGCGGACGAGTCACGGACGTGTGACAGAGCAAGAGCAATCGACTTGACAGAGTTCTTGATCGAGGTTTTTGACGTTGCAGTGGGCAACGTTTTTTTTTGTTGTTGTTGAATTAATCAATTAATCTCTTTTTCTTCTTAATGCTCTGATACCATGAAGAATAACAGAGAGAATAATTGATTGATTTATTCAGATGGGAATACGATTACATTTATAGACACAATAGAGATCTAAATTTGAAATTTGAAAGATAATATCCTAACAATAATCTATAACTAATCTCCTATAATCTCTAGGATCAGTTAATCCCTATAATTATGGGACTAATAAAATATTAATAATAACAGATTCTACAGAAACTGTTAAGTAAATATTGATAGACATGAGTTGTTATGTTCAATGTGTATATATTAAGAATAGGATCTTAGTAGACGTGAGAGTTCAATTTAGCCTTCTAAAAAGGGTTCTACTCGAGGAAGATCAAGCGAAGTGTCACACCATCAAAACATTGACTCTCCAAGTTTGACTATTGATAAGGATGGGGGATCCCTGAGTCTAAGATCAAGTAATATAGAATGCAACATGTAATAATTATTATGATTTTCCCATATCAATAGCTAGCTTCTGATACAAGATTTCCTACCCCATTTAAATGCCCATCATATACATAAATTAATAAATTGAAAACCAAATTACATTGAACCATAATACCTGAAAACCACTATCCGTGTGGCTTATGCCGTAATACAAACCAGCTACCTGAGCATAGTAAGCTGAAAAATGAACTCTAGTAAGAACTTCTTCCATTTATAGTTGACATCCAGGAAAAACAGGTCAAGTATGAAAATGATCCATATAAGGTCTAACTGTTTAAGAAACCAACCAACCATATTCATTCAAGTAGTCCATCAATAATTGCGTGAAAATATCACTTAAAACTTCAGCTTCAGGGGAATTTCCAGCATATGGACAATTGAAATCTATCTTTACACAAGCCTTGGGAGTGGAAAACATGGTATCTGGCTTGTACCATAAGGCTGAATACGATGTCCTGCTTAATAGAATTGGAAACTTAACCTGTTTCAAAACATAAGTATTTTGAATAAAGTTAAGACCCTGATAGTTATATTTATGCTACATAAAATGACAACACATGTTGTACCTTCTCTTGCACAATCTTAAGTGACAAGTCAGTAGGAATGAATATGTTAGGTGCTGGAAGATGCAGATCTTCCTTAGGAGCAGAAAGGACCCACTCCTGCAAGTGTAAAATCATATGGGACTAACAACTTCAAATTTTCCGCACAATAATTCATATAAAGGCCAAACAAACTCCCTTGAATAATAAAGAAACAAGCCAAATTAGTTTACTCCAAAAATTTCACAAAGCTGCTCACAGAAACACAGACCTGAATTGTGGAGCTTGTAATTCTTTCGATGGAATATGTAGTTCCGTACCATGGCTCCACCTTATCAGTATGCCCTTCGAAGTTTTTTGATTCCCAAAAGATTCTTCAAAGCAGAGTATCAATCAGTTTGAAAACTATCATAACAAAATTATGGCCTCATCCTAAGAAGCACAGTGATCATATACAAACAACAATGAAAAAGTGTTGATAACTTGAGAGAGAAATATTATTCTTAACCTCTTAGTCAGAAAAAATACATATAAGCCTTTATATAGGCAAACCTAAAGCTAACCCTAGAATCTCATAAAATCTAATTAAATCAAAATCAATCAAACTGATTGGGATATAATAGGAAATATTCTAAGATATAATATACCTATATCTAATATAATAATAAGATAATAACTACTCTAAATAATCCATAATACATGCATAATATTCTCACACTCCTCCTCAAGTTGGATCATGGATGTGAATCATGTCCAACTTGCTTATACAACTCTCAACTTCCTTAGCACACCCAATTATCGCTCATGTCAGCAGGTTCTCTTCTGACAACCGTGGCCACCATGGTCGAGCTTGCAGTTGGTTGGTTCGTAGCTTGAAGTACGGCTAGCATTTCC
Organism: Acacia crassicarpa; assembly: GCA_034222035.1. NCBI lineage: Eukaryota > Viridiplantae > Streptophyta > Magnoliopsida > Fabales > Fabaceae > Acacia > Acacia crassicarpa. Next base: position 61,672,321 of record JAWXYG010000002.1, on the reverse strand, counting down.
ATGATTTTGTTGGGCTGGTCATTTTGAGATGATTCTTTGGAAGCTTCAGCGACATCACCTCTTTCTTTCCCTTTCCTTGGCTTCCAGACTGCAGGTTTACCATGAAGGTCCTGGCAGTTATCCTTTGTGTCCCGGTTTCTTGCAATGATCACATGATGGTCGACCTTTAGAACCTTTGAATTGAACCACAAGTGCTAAGGCCTCAGAAGGTACATAAGTAGGAGCGGAATTATTCTGATTCTAAAGCATTGATCTGCGCCTATCCTCTTCATCGCGCAAAGTGGTACAGACTTCATGCACAGAAGGCAAAAGCTCTTGACTGAGAATCCGTGCCCGAACATCATCATAAATTACATTAAGACCAGCCAGCAACTCATAGATTCTTTTCTCTTCTTTCTCTTTAAGGTCCTCTTTAGCATCAGCCCCACGATGATGAGTTTTATTTGTTAGGGCATCAAACTCTTGCCACAAAGCTGATTTTTCCAGATAATAATCATCGAGTGACATGTGGTCTTGTTTCAGCTGCCATAATTTTTTCTTGACATCAAAGATGCGGGAGCGACTCCCTACAGTACTATATGTCTCACGGACAACCTCCCAAATCTCGCGGGCTGATGGAAGATACATGAAACTCTTCTTAAGTGAGAAGGACGTTGCGTTAATCAACCAAGAGGATACCAATGCATTTTTTGACTTCCATTTTCGAAATGCCTGGGTTTCTAATTTTGAGGGCTTTTTACTTCACCATTAATATATTCAAGTTTGTCCCTTCCATCAAATGCAAGAATCATGGATTGAGACCATTTTCGATAATTGTCATTGGTAAGTTTCTCATAAACAATAAGAACGGTGGAGATGTCACTAGACCCAAATCGTGGCACGGAGGACAAGGCATCTGACTTTGTAGACATACTAACCGTTGTAATATGTTGAGTTTAGGACGACGGGACCAGTCGTCAGACGAGTTCAGGAGCACAATGACAAAGGAATTACCAGCAACGACGATGACAGCATCAAAAGAGGAGATGGGTCGTTGATGAGGAACTTTACTCTACGTTTCAGGTTCACATTGGGTGCTTTTCTCTTAAGTGCTTCTTAGGTGCTTTTCCCTCTAACTAGAGGAAATATGCATTTTTTTAAAATTTTTTTTTATATATATTCTATTTACTTATATTAGATTATATGCTGGATCCTGAAATTTTTTTTGCACCCAATATCTCAAATTAATTAATTTTCAGTCCTGCATTTGTAACCCCAATATCCTGGAAATTAATTAATCTGAAATACTAGGTGCAAAAAAAGTTTCAAGATGCAGCATATAATCTAATCTCAATAAACAAAACATATTAAAAAAAATTTAAATAAATAAATAAATAAATAAATCCCTAATCCATCTAATTAGAAGGGAAAGTACCTAAGAATCACCTAAGAGAAAAGCACCCAATGTGAATTCCTATGTTTCTAGAGTTTTGAAGCTTGTTGCGAAGCCAAAAAACGCACTGGAGCCAAGAAATGAAAGAACCCAATGACCAAATTCACTAGAATGAACTGGAAACCACCACAGGTGTGGCGGGAAGAAGAATTTGATGCCGGAGAACCAAAGCACAGCTTGAATAGAGCATTCACCCGCTGGGAAGAGAATGCTGACGGCAAAGCATGTGACCTTCACGTGTCGGCGAACGGACCACCTGAAGCCGGGAAAACGCTGATCAGCGGATGGGTAAGCCGATGGGCTAGGCGGTGAGACTTGTCGGACACTGTGGGAGGCTTGCCAGAACTGCTCTCTCTGTCATTGTTCACCGTGAACAGTACCAAACCAGAATGCAAAAAATAATAGTCGAACCCTAAGCCTAAGTTCTGATACCATGTTGATAACTTGAGAAAGAAATATTATTCTTAATCTTTTAATAAAAAAGAGTACATATAGGCCTTTATATAGGTAAACCTAGAGCTAACCCTAGAATCTCATAAAATCAAATCAAATCAAAATCAATCAAACTGATTGAGGTATAATAGGAAATATCCTAAGATATAATATATCTATATCTAATATAATAATACGAAAGATAATAACTAATCTAAATAATCTATAATAAATGCATAATATTCTCACAAAAAGATAGATCTTTTCCCGCAATAACTGAAACATTAGTGACTGAGATTGTCATTAGAACTAGCAAATACAAGTTAACTGGTTTTTAAAATTCAAGAAATCTATTATAATTTACCATTATATTGAGCTCCATTAGGAGCTAATGGATTGTAAAACAGGCATCATGAAACTACTTAACTAGTATCGAAATCATACTGTCACAATGTAAACCTTACCGAACATTGTCCGGAGAAAGCTGATTCAGCACCATCTGGATAACACTTGGGTTAAATTTAGAAGGCAGAGCTGACCCTACCAACCAATCTTTAGGGGGATATAACTATATGGCAACAAAATGCATCAGTAAGAAGATTTCCATGAAAAGCATTTCGTGAAACTATATGCATATTTTATGGGTTACCTGCATATTTGATGCAATATTAACTACATAACTAATTGGACGAGTCTTGTCCTGATAATGGAACGTGGTCTCACAAACAGATGAAAGCTTCAAGAACAAGTTGAGTTACATCAGAATCTTTCAAAATGTATTTGAAGCCATAAAGAAAAACAATTAAGGACAGTCAGATACAAAAGATCATAGCCAAGTGAAATACCTCATCAAAAATCCATTGGCAAACACCAGAGTGCCGTAGAAGCTCAATGTATTTGAATAACAGCCCTATAATGTCCTGTATGTGATCTAAATGCCAAACATAGAGATGTCAAATAAATTTACAAAATCCAGAAACCAATATACGTCACACCTAGGATTTGTTCACTAATTTGGGGGAAAAAATGGCTTGCAATTTCTTCAGTGAATAGACATTCTGGATACTTATGTTACCAAAAGAGATCGGAAGATACGTACAGCAAGAGAGATAAAGAAAAGGGAGTTAAAAAAAAAAAATCTAACCATGACCAGCATCAGTAAGATCAACTACGACTTTAAAGAAAGAAAAGTCCAGATTCAAATCTGATTCACCCGCAGACAAGCCTGTTGCCCATCCTGCAAACAGAACATTTTCATAAAATCACACAACTCAAAAGATATAGAAGCTAAAATGTACTATGAAACTGTCATCCACATGATGAAATCTGTGTGTGTGTCAATTCATACAATGTTTAGCCACACATTTTCAAAAATAAAAGCAAAAAACAATACTTTTCAAAGACAAAAAAGCCCTTGCTCAAATTTCTAGTTACTATATCATCCCTTATCATATTTTACTCATAATCTCCACGAGTCACCAATCCACTCTTTTCTGTTCTCATTTCTTCTCTTACCCTTGCAGAGTTATTTTGATATATTTATTTTATATATGTATTTATTTTTATTAAAATATTTTAGAAACTAATTGACTCTTTTTTCATTTGAATTAGACTAAAAAAATATAAACTTAATTGCAGTTAACCATAATGAATATTTAAAATTATTTATCCGTTAAAATATTAACTATGAAGTTAATTCTATACACATCCTTTTAAGTAGCTTGTAAGTAAAAGGTGATTTTGCCAAATACATATAATAACATGGGTAAAAGAGCTAACGACTGATTCTGCGATAAACAAATAGCTTCTTGTTCATAGCAATTTACTAATCTCAAATCGACAAAAAAAGGTTAAAAAAGAACTTATAGAATGTAAAGATAGCCGCTAAGAAATATTATCATTATAGTTATAATAACTAGAGCCTGATTTTATTGATATTAAATGTTCCTTCATGTATGGTTCCTCAAACAAGTTAAAAATGCAAATGTATAGTTTCATCTGATAAATCTACAGCTCCTTACCTAAGTGCTGAAGATTGTTATTTTTTGCAAAGAGGGGATAGAACAGAAGTGAAGGTTGAAATTTTTTGAGGAGGAAAAAAAGATGGATGAAAAGTAAATATAAAGGTTCCAATAAACTCCAGAATTTACTACCATTAATATAAAGTTAATGATATCAAGACCATATACACAAAACAGAATCATCTCTTTCTTTAGGTTTCACCTTCATCCTATAGCAAAAGGATTACCAGACAATGATTTACTCCCCATCCGAATATACTTTATCTTAATTTTGAATCAAGCCAAGTAGCGTTATCAGAAAAAAAAAATTGTAAGATATGTAAAGGATGTAGAAACCCACCCAGTGTTTTCAAGATGTAATATAACGATCCTTCTCCCTCATGGCCAATAAGATGACCAAGATACCTGCATGGCCCTTCTGTGTAGTAACGAATCTCAGGGGTTACTGGCCATACAATTCTCAATTTATGACCTTGTCTGATTGGGACAGTTTTGACAAGAATCTAACACAAAGACAAATCAGAATAAGCATTAGCATAAATCCTGAAGCAGTTAAGAATTGTTTAAACGGCAATGTTGCAATTATACCTGAAGATGGTCCGATTTGCATGGCTGACCGGGAGGGCGGAAATAACTTCGGTCAGTGTTTCGAATATCCGAGAATTTCTCTTCCACCAGATTTTGAATTTTATCAAGGCTTTCTAAAAATATTCGGGAATAAATAATGGTATTTAGAGTAATTTCAAGAACAGCAACGCTAGCATCTGATACAAGAAAAGATCTAGTACCATTAGTATATACAACTAGATGCATCAAATTGGCCGAATAGTTTGCTTCATAGAACTTGATAAGCTCATTCCTTGTGTCCAATCCTCTTTCTTTCGGTCGAACTTCCAAAGTGTCCCAATTCCCTAAACAATTCATAATATTTTGAAAGCATTACATTATGATTACAGCAAGATGAAGATAGTAACAGCTAAACTTTTAACGAATATTACAGCTTAGTATGGACAGAAAAATTCTTCTATAATGAAGTAGAGCAAAATTAAGCATGCTGATATAAAACTTTAAGTAGCCATGTAAAGAAAGCATAACTATGGGATAAAGTATCAATGCACACATAAGTGAACATAATTGTTCATTTAAAATTTCAAATCGTAATTATACTGAAAAACTAATCTCACTTTTTTAAACTATTTTTCTCTTTTATTAATTCACAATGTTGAAAAGGACCTACTTGAAGCAAAAGCATTGCTTCATGGGAATTCTAGATTATGAAACAGGCAAGACTGAAACAGAACTGGTAAAGGTGCTTTACCAGTGAGAAGAAAGTTTTCGCTACATGCATGCCCATCAAAAGGAGGAGTGAAGGAAAAAAACCATTTATTAACAAAGCATCCAATTGAAAAACAAATAATACAATTTTAGTATAATTAAAACTAGAAGAAATCAAATACTAACCTGTACTAAATTTATGAAATGGATGGTCCTCACAACTGAGATGTTTCTGAAGCTGAACAGATTGCAACATTTCATGGAGGGGAGAAAGGATAATAGATTATAAAACTTCTCCAGGAAAGGTTACAACAAAATGACTTGAAATGCTATTCAAGTACTCAAATGCATATGAACAAACAATGAAGATCAGAATTATTGCTTTTAGCTTTAACAAGGGCCAAATGACAGTTACAAAATGATCCCCAATAGGCCCGGTCAAAGCTAAAAAGTAATAATTCTTTGACAGGATGGAGGCATCCAGACAACATCAAAGCTAAAAAGTTCTCCCAAAAATCTTTGACAAATGCATGGTCTAAATGGTTTTGTTCGGCCCCAAGGCATCAGTAAGAACAAGCTCAGTCCCATAATTATAAAAAACTTGACAAATTAAAGTCACTTCAGCAACTATTTTTAGAGCCTGTTTCAATTTAACTTTTGAAGAATAATTTTTGGGATTTACGAGGTAAAGTGGCTTTTTCAGAATAGTTTTTTGCAGAATAGATTATTGAAAAAAGTGATTTTAATAAAATGATAGCGTTTGGATATTATTATTAGAATAGCTTTTTAAGAGTTAAATTTACCAAAAATGACATTAGCTTTTGGTATAATTGCATATGAAGGATAAGATTGTATTTTAAATATTTTTAACATTAAATTTCATAATAAATACAAAAAATTACATAAATTTGTGTACAAAATTAAAATAATTAAGGGTATTGACTGAGACTAAAAAAAATATTTCATAATCCTAAAAATTTAGGATATTAAAAAAACATTTTAGAGTAATGACTGATCTTGAAAAAAAATTTTAGGGTATTAACAGGTACTAAAAAGATACTTAAGGATACTAACTGGTGCTAAGAAAATACTTCTCAATTCTCATGGTCTTAAAAATTTATTTTAAGATAGTAAAATATCCTTACTAGTACTAAGAAAATACTTCTCATGGTTTTAAAAATTTATTTTATGATAGTAAAAAAATATTCCAGGGTAATGACTCATCTTGAAAAAATATTTCAGGGTATTGACGGGTACTAAAAAGATATTTAAAGATATTGACCGGTACTGAAAAAAACACTTCTCATTGTCTTAAAAATTTATTTTAGGATATTAAAAAAATAGTTCAGGATAATGACTGCTCTTGAAAAAATATTTTATGATACTGACGAGTACTAAAAAGATACTTAAGGATATTGACTGATATTGAAAAAACACTTCTAATGAATTTAAAAATTTATTTTAGGATCTTGAAAAATATTTTATAGTACTAAGTACCAACTAATCATGAAAAAAATTTCAGGGTATTCGCAAGTACTAAAAAGATACTGCAAAATTCTTCATGATCTAGAAAATTTATTTAAGGATATTGAAAAATATTTTAGGGTAATAACTAATCTTGAAAAAATATTTCCAGCTACTGAGGGGTATCAAAAATATACTTAAGGATACTGACTAATACTAAAAAAATAATGATGATGGTAGAGGAGAGAAAAAAATCTGAAAATAATAGTTTTTTCCCTTAAAACCTAGATTTTGGAGCCAAAAACATAGTTTGGGTGCAAAATAGCTTCTGCACATTTTTTGGAGTGTTTGGCAAACTTTTGCCAATTTTTGTTCCAAAACTTGGTTTTGAAATTTGCCAAACAAGCTATTAGTCACATTACACACACAAATGAAAGCAATGGCCATCCTTAAGGCAAAGAATCAGAAAAAATAAATCCGCCCCTACAAGGGTTGGGCCTCATGTCTTAGTTGTTTCATTGATGCAGCACAACTAAAGCAACTAAACAGGCACACACAAAAACATGCACATCCACGGGAGCTCATTTAGGTATTGGGCAATTAAGTCTGCTACCCACTTGGCCCAAACATGTTTGAAGCATTGAAAGTAAATCTCATGCAATTATAGATCAACTCAACATATTTAAGTCATGAAGAGCTCCATTGATACATAAAAGGATCGATAATACTATAATGTTTCTTTTCCAAAACAAACGAGAGATATTTTCCCCCAACCTTATAAAACTTGAGGACATGTGTCATAATAAAATAAGATTTTGCTTTTGCTTTTCTACCATTTTCTTCTATGCACCCCAATAAAACTGTAAAGGAAAGAATAGTTACTTGGTTCATCCTCCAAGCATCAGATAATAAGTTCTTCTGGTTTTCTGTGAAAAGAAGCAAGGAAGAATATAGAGATAAGAAGGTAGAGGGAAAAGCTAGAGATATTGGACAATGTCATAAAATATTAACTGACCAGAGTCAACCGCTTTGATTTCCCTCATGGTAGCATCGGCAGACATCAATGGTTTAATGAAAAACTGAGCAAATCTGACAGACAATCCATGGACTAACATCATATCTCCTATACGAAAAATTACTATAAAAAAAGAAGCAATGAAGGAAACAACTGTAGGGTCTACCTGTCTAAAGCCTCTTCAAAAGCATCAATATTAACATCAAAGTGGTAGTTGGTGTGCTCGGAGGATGTAAAAGCATTGGTGCTTCCTCCATGCTGTGTCAGGAAGAAAAGTAATAACAAAACCACAATGTTTAGCAAACAATTGGAAGAGCAACTCTATGAAGTCACTTGACTGCCAAATAATATTATGAAGGGTACTCTAGAAATTTTCACCGCTTATTAGAGGAGTTAAGTTGTAAAAGGCCCAACACTCCAAGACACACACGAAAGAGGCTCCAGTTAGGCTCATTAATAAAAGCAGTTATGAACTTTAATATAACCTTTGTGTTGAAGTATGATAACATGATATCAGAGCCTCTTTGAATAAATTGTCAAATCATAATTGCCAATACTCACCTATTAAAAGCATAAACTTGCCTTTCAATTCATCATTTTATAACTTTAAATCATTATTACGCTGACCAAGGAAATGCAATAAGTTCATCATTCTATATGAAGGCTTCCCAGAAAATAACAGTAGCTCTAACTTAGCTCAGGTCTGAAAATACTTTCCAGTAATTCTCAAAAGCCATAGGAGAGATCTCAGGTTTCCTTTAGTCTCACTAATTTCATAAAACCATAGATGGAATAAAAACGAGTAGCTAAAATGAACAGCAAACTGTAAGCTTTTACGATTATAGAGTCCCAGGAATCTTAAAATCATGACAGCATTTGCCCATTAGTTGTACCACTGCTGATTCTACTCATTTAACACATGGCATCATTTACCTCAGTAATACACTTGGAGTAGCTATCTTCTATGGGGTACTTTTCACTGGCATAAAACAGCATGTGCTCTGTAAGTAACAAAAAACCAACGGATAATCAGGTTATAATTTTTCAAATAAGTAACATTTTAATTCCCTGAGCCATCGAAATCGTTCAAGTGTCTGCCTCAAAAAGTTAACTTTACCAAGAAAATGGGCAAGGCCTTCAAGACCGTCTGGATCACTGAAGGAGCCAACACCAACGTCCATAGAAGCAGCACACTGGAAAAATAACAGAAATACATATAAAGAACTTGAATTCATAAAAATAAATTTTAAAAAAAAATCGGTTTTGAGAGATAATTCAACCTTATCAGTATCAGGATCGCTGATGAGAAGTACTTCAAGCGAGTTCGGGAGAACAATCCTTCTGTAATCCCTCTTATCCGAGCGAGCTTTAAAAATCTCTACCTCTTCCTTCCCCACTGCCATCGTCAATTTATAGGTTGCTTCTTCCCCTTTCTTCTGTTCTATTCCCTTCCTCTCTATCCCAAGAGAGAAAGGTGCTGACAGCAGAATGCACAACAACGTTCAATTTTCCAACTCTATAGCTCTGCCTTCTCTACTATCCCTTCAGATCAGGCGCTGGAGCAATATAAGTCCCTCGTTTATGGTCTCGTCTTCGGCCGAAACGGTAACTATTCTTCTCGTTGGCGTGTGGGTGGGGAGTGGCTAGCGTCCACTGCCTCTGCCTTATGGTTCATTGTAGTCATCTTCCGCTTATAAGTCGACCTATAAGCGCAACACACACGGTCCCAAAAAAAAAAAAAAAATGGGACGGTTATACGTCGACGTATAAGCCGAAGAGAATAGCAGTGAACCACAAGGGAATCCACATTAGGTGCTTAGAATTAAATGTTTATTAGGTGTTAATATCTCTAATTAGAGGTATTAGCATATTTTTTAAAATTTTTTTAAAAAAATTTATATGTTATATTTGTTTAGATATAAATTATATGTTGCTTTTTGAGATGTTTTTTGTAGTCAGTATCTCAAATTAATTAATTTCCAGTTCTACATTTGTCTGTAACACTAGTATTATGAAAATTAATTAATTTGAGATACTGGATGCAAAAAAAAATCTCAGAAATCAACATATAATTTAAATATAAATAAATAGAATATATGAAAAAAAAATTTAAAAAAATATGCTAATACCTCTAATTATAGGTATTAGCACCTAATGTGAACTCACCACAAGGGTAGTGGATGGCTGGATGCTAGCCGGACTGTGTGGGTGGGGTACTCTTTTGGGAAAATCCACGGTTGATTACCCAAATTCTAATTTATTTACTAAATTTAACAAATTATTAATTAGACTACGTGACATAATTAATGATTTAGACTTTAAATTAAATTACGTCTATATCTCTTAGTAATTAAAAGAAAAAAAAGTCAAATTGGAGACAGAACAAAAATAAGGAACCTAACCATAGAAAATTCATTGGATGATGTGCATGTAATGTCCCCTTCATGTTCCAAAAATAAAATAAAATTACATCCATACTAGGCTGAAAGAGTCGAAACCATCGAAGAATAATTGTTTGAGCACCGTTAGCAAAAATATCATACTCAATAATTGTAATTCCAAAGTCTGCTGTACGATCGTAATTAACTAAGAATAGGCACCAAGCGCACATTCCTCTTAGTTTCATTTTCTAATTGACAGCCAGCGGAGAGAGATCAGAATAGCATTCATTTCCCATCAGAATAGTGTTCATTTCCAATACATGGCGAACAAAAAAACTAGCCCCCCAACCCCGGTGGAGAGATATCAAATAACATCAAAAGGGGAAGTAAAATAATCGCTACTTTCAAATACTAAAGGAATGACCAAAAAGGAGGACCCTCAAACGGTTGTGTTTTTAAATCTTCAAACTCAATGATCTAACCACGACGAAAGCACCCCTTGTCCTTAAGTTTAACTGGTAAAGGAGTCGGACACTCTCATCAAAAGGAGGAGGTTCGATCTTAGAGTTGGTCAAAACGCTAGGGGAGGCATCCTAACTCCTAGGTACCTAGGTAAACGCCTGAGGGTAATAGACGACTCACCCTACCCAACATTGGTATCAACTAGAAGGAAGAGAGACTTCGTCCTACCCTTGGATTGTGGATGAGCCCAACCCCTTTCCTAGAAAATTTATATTAAAAAAAAAAACCACAGCGAAAATCGGTGACTTCTCATGGTGTCATTCATGCTCCACAGGGCACATGAGAGAGAGCGACGAGAAACAACGAACTTCTTGGTTTTCCTTTCCTCTTTTCTTTGTATCATGGTTAGGGGTATTATACTATTATTGAAAAATAACCAGAATTTAAATATTCTAGATTAGGTCATTGACTCAATTTAAGATTTGTTGAGTTTACCCACCTTTTATAGGATTTTTCTATTTCAACCATCTTTATATGAGATTCTCCCTACTTTTTTTCTTTTTTATTTCATTTTAAAAGATTTTGTGATCATCAAGATTAAGGCAGACCAAAAAACCTTTAAAAAAAAAATCTAAAGATAACCTAAAATAATGATAATATACTAACTAACGTTTTTCTTAAAAAAATAATTTTTATTTAAAGATCATCCATTAAAAATATTAAATTTTATTGTTCTAGGTGACACGATCATACCATTTCCATACAAAAAGAGTGAGAAGAGATGATTCAATTGGCTACTTCAAAATTATAGTTTAGTGTGCTAATTAACATTGGATGGCGTAGACGTACTCCATTAGTGTAGCTTCTCTTATGTGATATTAAGTGGCAAGTCAATAACTATCACTATCTAGTTTTAATATTAACCTATTTTATGATAATAGGTTTAACTCTGATACCGACTCTTGTTATAATTTTTTTCCTTAATACCAACCTTTGTTATGATTTTTGTATCTGATACCAACCTTTGTTATGATTTCTGGCTTTAGTACTAATAGGAAAGTTGTAACAGAAGGTTTAGGGAAGAAGAACATAGAGACTTGACACAATTGTTGTCCTTATCTATTCATTCATACCCAATAATTTGATCATACACACCTATTAGCCTAAGCCTCATATATATATATATATATAGGAAGAGACTTAAACTCACAAAACAATTCAGTCCTAAATGTCATAACAAATGTAACAGCGATAACCAACTGCTATTAACTGACCTAATTAACCTAACTAGTGGTAGTGTTATCCCTCAACCACATAATATTAGTTTAGTGCTATAACACCTCAATTTCAATACCCAAAAACTTGGTTAAAATATTTGTAATACCTCCAATGTAGGATGTTTAACATCCAAAGACATATTTACAATATGATCAAAGGTAAAAATCCATTTATATAGGGCCAATTTAATTCCAAAATAATATATCAGAATTTCTAAAATACGGAAGACTTATGATCATGACAAATAAAAATAACATAACATGAGCTTTCCATATGTGCCTTCCTTGGTTTCCCTACTAAATTATTCACCTGGAAAAAAAAAATAAACATAATAACCGTAAAATCCAAAGATACCCGTAACCATTGGTTATTCAAAAATATACATGCAAACCAAGATCAAGAACATACAGTTCAAACTCACAATAATTTAAATATATTCATTTACATAAAACCGTTCATAAAATAGTTCTCGACTCGGTTATCAAAACTACCTCCCAAAAAGGGTTCCAAAACATCATAATTTATTTTCCAACATTTCACAAGAGATCTCACATATACAATCTGCCAAACAAATATAGATGCATAGATCATTCTTATCACCCTGACCACCTCTTATAACCGTTAACTGGAGCTATCTAACACATAACACATCCTTCAACAAAACATATTCATTACTCATAACTTCAACATGGCTCCCCTCCTTGTAAAATCACAACCAAGGAGGTGTCAAACTTAACCCGGTTAAAAGAAAAGTGATACAAAGAGACCCAAGAATATCCAATCTCATCAAAATAACATTATTAGATTTCAAATCAAGCCTTCCATTGGCACAACAAATCCCAAAACAGTTAATAAATATAAATACATATATACATTTGACAAGTATATAAAAGAATAACCAAGGTTACCTCAATTCCACGCTTATTTTTACCAATACTTCAATACTCCCAATTTACTAACACCAAATAATTTAACATCAAATTATATCATCATTCTCCACACCTCCTCTCTCTTTCTCTCTCTTGCCTTCTCTCGCCTCACGCTTCCCTGACGCTGAAACAAGTGTGCGTGGGTGTGTATATATAATTGTGGAAAATGGGTCCTTAAGTGTAATTTTCACCTCTGGGCACTTTCTTGTAATTTTCCCCTGACCAAATATTCAAAACCTTCCGTGAATTTCGTTTCGGTGCCTACCTTTGAAAATGGAGTTGAAAATATAAAAGGTGTGGGTCCCACATGCTATATTATATAATATATAATATGTAATATATAATAATATAATAATAATAATAGTAAGAAAAATCAAACAGATGGTGCGGCGAAAGAAAAATAAAAGTGTGAACCCCATGTTAATATTATATAAATATTTTAAATTCATTTATCTTATAATATAGACAACAACTGTTAAATTTATACCTCTAGATCTCCTCTAAAGCTTAAAATACTTAATAAATCATATTTTAAAAATAGTTAATTACTATTAGAATAATTGGGATGTTACAAGTGCCGCCTTACCTAATTAACTAAGTGGCCTCATAGGATTAGTTTTTTTTTTTTTTGATGATACAGGCAAGTCGAAGCTTGAAAAAGAAAAGGAACTAATTTATATATCACTAGCCCTTAATACAACAAAGAAAGCAGAAAATAGACTAAAAGAAAAACTAGCAAAGACGTTGATCCTTCAAAACCATATCAAAGCATCCTCTAGGGATAGAAGGGGTCATAACTACATCAACACCAACAACATCATTGTGACCTTGTTTAGCCATAAAATCAGTACAGGAGATGTTGTCTCTCGAAGTATGGTGAAGCTCCACGTTCCAGTCTTTGAAAAGAATATCTTTAGCCTTCTAGATGATGTCTTTTAGGGGATGATCAGTAGAAGAATCCCTCATTAGGATATTGACGGCATCAAGAGAATCAGAGTAGATGGCAATTCTCTGAAAATTCATCTGGATACCAATCTGTAAACCTAATAGAATAGCATAAATTTCAGCTTTAATGACAAAGTGAAGGCCGAGGGATTTGTGAAAACCCATCAACCACTCTCCTTGTGAATTTTTTATCACTCCCCCGCAGGCCCTTGATGTTGTTGACGCACTGAACCATCCACATCAATGCGGACTGTATTAGTTGGAGGGGGGTCCACGATTCCTCGTCTAACTTGTCTAGTTGGAAAATCCGATGCTTTAGCTTCTGGTTTGCTCCATTCTCCATGAGAAGGTAGTTGCACAGATGTAGCATCTCCCTAGTTTCTGTATTCTCTCCCTGAAAAATAAATTTACATCTGGATGTCCAAATAATTCAGCACTCCAGGCTGAAGATTCTTGGCCAAGAGAAATTTTGAAATCTTCCTTTTCTAGGCATATGATTGGTGTTCCAATTAAGTCAAACCTGCAAGTTGCCAAAAAAAAAACAGAGAGAAGTAGTTAAGTTTTAAAATTTGTTTCCACAAGTTTTTAGCAAGTTGACAATCACGAATGGTGTGGATCGCACTTTCCTCATTGTTACAATGGAAAGGACAACCATTATCATCAGTAAGGCCCCTCCTAGCCCGAAGGGAATTGGTGACAAGCCTGTCGTGGCTAACTTGCCACATAAAATATTTGATTTTTTTTGGGATTTGCCATTTCCACACATGGGACCAGAGGTTGTTAGTGCTTATAGGATTAGTTTAGTGTCATATCAGATATATTATCATATTTCACGCATCATATATCAAATACTAATACTCTGATACTAACCCTGGTTATGATTTATGACTCTGATACTAATACTCGTATACCAATTTTTACTAGTACACATTTAATCCAGTATTGATGTTCTTTTTTATATATTTATAAAAATAAAGAATAAAGATTATAAATGATTTAACTTATGCGGTGTAAAACAAATTACATTGAACAACAGAGGGTCTTCGTACCTTCTCTTCTAGTTTAAGCCTTTTGGTATGTTAGTCCTGCGTGAAGCTGAGACTTGCTTCTTAGCACAAGTACCAAGCAAGCACAACAATTCCTCAAAACAACTCTTTGTATGGCTTATGAAAATGGGCATGTTTATGTCAATTATAAATCAATTGAAAAGCTCTATTGATATATGTTATGATCAAATAAGATTTTGATTTTGCTTTTCTACCATTTTCTACTATGCACCCCTACAAAATCGTAAAACATCGGATAATAAGTTCTCCTCCTTTTTTATGAAAAGGGTTAACATCAAAGTAATAATTGATGTGCTTAGAGGATATAAAAACGAAAATTACACTATAATAATTTGTGTGCTTAGAGGATGTAAAAGCGAAAACCACACTAAATGACAAAACTACAATGATTAGCAAATAATTGGCGGCTCTAATACCAGTCCTCTAACGATACCATCCCTCTTAACACCAATCTTTACTGGCTCACTTGTAAAAGTGGGACACAAAAATAATTAATAGTTAATTATAAAAGTTGCCTAACATCATATTTCCGCTAAGGAAATTATTATAAGAAATAAGCAATGAAACTGTGGGTCTACATGTCTAAAGCCTCTTGGAAAGCACCAGTGTTAACATCAAAGTAAAAGTAATACTTGGTGTGCTTAAATGATGTAAAAGCGAATGGATGCTGGATCTGGTTTCAATGCTGAGCTATGGGTATCCTATGGCTGAACCTCCTGAGTCCTGAAGAACTTCGATATTCTTTTGTTGATGCTGGGTCTGGACTAGGCTGTTAGTTGGTCTATTTGGTTTGCCTTGTATTATATAAAAACAAAAAACAAAAACAAAAACAAAGAAAACCATAGCCAAAGATTAAAACGATTTGAAGAGAAAATGTACCAATCGCTTTATAATTGCTTCATATCCATCAACATTTATTTCTTGAGAAATAAAAATTTGAATTGGCCGAATAAATAAAAAACTGTTCTGCAAGAATCTCGCCGTTTATGACTGAGATTAAATGAACCAAGCAAAATCTTCAAGAATCAGAGCGGGACTTGACGATGAAATTTTGGCGATTTATGGGATTCATAACCACCGGAGGCCCAGCAGTACGAGGCCATGCCTGAAATTTTTTGTCAGTCTCCTCATACCACTCCTTATTTGAAACTGTTTTTGGGGTTGTACCTGAAGGATAAAAGAGACTAACAATTACTACTTCACAAACAAAAAAAGCATAATTAATTCCAGAAGCTAAACGCAGCTGACCTCCAAATATCTTTGAGTCAGAAATAGATGTGTCACAGATCCATGCAACTCCAAATGATGCTATTAGAGCAGAAATGATGTACTTGCCGTTTGCCATGTTCAAATCGCACACTGCACGAGAGAGAAAAATTAAGAGTCAAATAAAAGCTCCAGATGAGACAACCTCCCTGAATGAAAATTTGTCTGGTAGAGAAATTTGCAAAGTCAGCAATCATGAAGACACAGGCATTACAGCTTAAACTCCAAAAAGATTCCAAAAATTGACAAATCAGAGAGGCAATTAGATCGAATGCTCACAAATAAATCATTGAAGTGTGGTTGTTTGGAATCTTGATTTAAATACACGTTCGCTTAAATCAAAACAAAACTCATTTTACATACTTACAACTCTGATAATCATTCCAATGGTACATTGGAGAGGCCAAAAAGCACAATTTTTGGTACATCATCCCCATCATTTCCCATGGTTTTTGTATATAGTTGGGGGTAACTGATACTAAGTAATGTCAGAAAAAAATTCGATTTTTCTTTTTTTTGAAAACGATCAGAAAGCATTTATCAACGTAAATGACTACCTGAAGCATATTTAATCTAAAACTAATAATAGAGATTAACCCTAAAACTCCCGGTTTAATTAAGTTTACTACATTTCAGACGCTATGATTGTGTGTGTTATCCAGTAGGAACTTTTTCGAGAGCAATTCACTAGAACCGATCACTAGTATGCAATCCATGCCAATAATAGAGATTAACCCAGTCAGAATAAAGGCACTAGTTTTTTTTTTTTTTTTTAAATAACAATAACTATGCATTTATAAAACAATAAGTTCGTCGCTTTTTCACGTTGGTTACTCTTCTTATCTTTTTCTCATTATCTCTCATAATCTTTAAAGCATATCTATCTAATCAATACAATATTAATTTAACTTTTGTTTCATTTTCTTAATCAATGGCCAGATAGACTGGCTAGAGAAAATGAGAAAAAAGATGAGGGGAAGATCTCCTTTCCTCTCAAAAGTTATCGTTAGAGTCCAACAAGCATTCTTAGTCTGAAAAATTATTTTAAAGTGGGATAGTTTGAAATGGATAGAAAAACGCATGAGATAATCAACATGATTTTGTCTGAATAAAGGCAATGGTTAGATTCGAAATGTCTAGGATATTGGTTTTTATTTTCCCTAATTCTTTCCACGCAACGAAACATATTTTCATTGGAAAAAAGCCAATCAAATCAACGGCCTCGCAAAAGGGGGAGGGGGGGGGGGGGGAAGCCCAGAAATTCAAGGAGTCTCAGAGATTCTATTCGATCAACGAAATGAAAATAAGGAACATTCCGAAAAGAGCATGAATGCGTTCGAGAAAAGTGTGAATGGCTTACCTGAAAGTCTGTGACGAAGAAGATAGATCACTATAGTCGATGATGGTGCGAAAATAACGAAATAGAGAGTTGGAAGAAGAATAACGAACGCCACAATAGAATTGGTCAGAGTGGAATAGGGCCTTCATGGATTTGTTACCCAAATTACTTTTTTAACCTTCGTATCATATGCATCAATGAAAAGAACTGATGGTACAATTTTTTTTACAAATTTTGCATGCTATATTTTTGAGTATAGAGATATATTTGTTTTTTTTAAAAAAAAATCAATGCATTAAATTTTTACTCAGAACACATGTATTTATAAATTCAAAAATGCATTAAATTTTTACTCAAAACACATGTATTTATAAATTCATAAAATTTTATATTTTAAAGATTTTTTTTTTTTAAAGCATCAACAACCAACATCGAGAATTTGTAATGCCTTGATTGAATTTTACCTCTGATTTTTATTCTTTTTTAGGGCCAACCGCTCTGAATTTTACATCAAATGAACTAAGCTCCCCAAACGGTGGAATGCCATCTTCGAGGGGCTAACAAACATCTACAGAACAATTAAAATATCTATCCGTTTTTTTCGTATAAGCTGATGGAGTAACAATTGAAGCAGTCAGTTTAATTTTCATCATGAAGGAAAACCCCAACAAATAAATACAAAAATAATTGAGGCAAAAGAAACGAATCATGCTGTGATGATTCAGATTTCAACCAGACAATGATGTTTAAAACAACTTCAAATTCATGTGAACAACCTTTTGCTTTTAAAGGGCGGAGCAAACTGATATTACACTCTTCTGAAATGAAGAATAACTAAACTTCATCCTGGTGAACCAAACCTAGGCTCTTGAACTACCACCGTGATCCCTCTCAACATGCTCCACAAGAGCCACTGGATCTCGAAATCCTCTGCTACATTTGGGACAGACATCGATGGTCACCTTCGCCACCCGGGATGGGATGTTGCTTCTTTCATGAACTTTCTGTACATGATCCACCAAAGAAGTGACAGACGAAAACTTTGCATTACACTGAGGACATTGCTCCATCTCCACTTGCCCATTTTCATTACCTCTACCACTGCTCTGTCCCATCCCATCCTTTGTTGTTTGCCAAGCTTGGTTAATTTCATTACCCAATTTTGACATGCTGGCTTCAGCTGAAGCTCGAAGATTTGACGCCACGTTGCGAAAGCCCGAAGCCCATTTTGATGAGGATGTAGGTGGAGATGGATTTGGCTTTGACTCTTCTTTTCTACTTCTGCTCAAGAGATTCATAAATGAAAAGCTGGTTTCCAAACTTTTGGGCCCTGGACACTTGTGATCAGGGCCAAAACGATGCTTTAGACAATGATCTACCAAGCAATCCCTGCATTTGATTGTGTTTGAGAACACCAAGACCTCTCTACATCCAGGGGCAGGGCATTTTTTCTTCTTCATGGCTTTCTCATAATTTGATGGGTCACATTCAGTGTTTACATGATTCTCCCAAGTTATGTTTGGATCTTGATCAGGAATTAGGCGAACTCCTTTTGCACAAAGTGGACATATGACAACAGTGACATCGAGTCTATCCGCTTTCTGACACTGATGTTTAGAATAACCTCTGTGCTCCAAACAATATACCTAGAAGAGATTTTGGCAGATATAGACATATAGTTAACTGAAACCAAAAAAGTTAAACATGAATGAAAAGGAGGATTAGTAACCATACACTACAAAGATATGAAAAAATAAAAGAAAAGAAAGAACATACACAGTGCAATTTCCCCAATAGGAAAAAAACACAGTGCTCGCGCTAGCACATCCCCAAAAAGGTAACATGCAGAATCAATTCTTAAAATACAAGTTAATAAGTTGAGAAGAAAAATTGCTTCTCAAAAGACAAAACTAAGAAGAATTCCCATATTATAAAACCAAACATCAAAACTATCTCAGGATTGAAAAACATTGTAATCACATGGTTTTTATTCATCATCAGGTACACAACAACCCGACAGCACTTGGCTGTTGGGGCTCAACCTAAAAGAAGCATCAACGCAGTTTGTTCGTGTACATTAAAGAGCTTCAGTTTGTTTCTGATATGTAAACTGTGAAAAGGTACAAATATTACTGATTAGGTAATTAGGGAAATAACAATGGCACAAACTACTTCTATGAGGCCATAATTAGTTAGGAAAGGGTAGTTTGGTTGCTATATTCCGTTAGTTACATTTGGCATTCTGTTATTACTATTGCTTAAGTCTAAGGCTATAGTCTATATAAAGGAGGAGCCTAGACTACTCTAAGGTGTTGAATAATTGATGTCATGATGAATGAAAGTGCACAGTGATGTGATTATGTGTTTTCTCTCTCTCCCCTCTGTTTTCTCATCCCAAATCCTCTAATTCTTCTACACTTATCTATCAGTTTCCAGCAAAGGCAATGGATGTACGACCGACCAAATAAATAGTGCAAGGCTTCCCTCCAACTCCAAATTAGTGTTCTACTTATTTCACATTGTAATTCAACCATTATCAAAATACACAAACATAATCAACAAGACATTTGCCATACAAGCAAGGGAGCAACACTGAGACAACACTTGAAGGAAAAGGAAAAATACAAGCAGGCCAATTGAGAGGAAACAACAAGCACTAAATGGTTCAATCTCATTTATGACATAAAGCTATGATATGAGACAAACTAACTGGTAGAGAAAAAAACAACGGAAAAAAAATAGAACATCATAGTACATCCTTGTCCTTAGTTCAATAAGAAAGATATGTGCCTGTTTATGAACACAAACTAAACAGGCACACTGGGAGATGTACGAGTACACTAGCTGCTAAGCATTTGTTAGTTTTTGGCGAAAGCAGAACTTCACTTTTCACCAACTCCCAGTGCACATAAATAGGCAGCAAGAATTATCCCCGGAAATTTCGCTTGTCAAAGAAAAACTAGACTACATATAGAGGACACGACAAGAACCAACAAGGAACCTTTTTTTTTCCCCAAAAAGAAAATCCGGTGATGAAGCTAAATATTAAAATGTGATTCAATAGTCAAACAGAATCAGCACTGAACGCAGTAACCCTCATATCTGATATTATCCAAGTACTGAATTCTATTGCTAAGCACCTGGCTTTTGGAAGACATATGCCAGTTGATATGCAAGGGAAGGGAAAAAAGGTTGGGACTCTAATGGGGAAAGTACAGTGTGTCAACATAGGAGGGGTACAGTCACACTGCACAAGTAGCTGTGATGAAGTCCAAAAGTTCCCACTAAGGACTAAAAAAATACCAAAGTCCATGAGAAGACGATCACGTTAGACAAACACTTCACTTAGTGGGATACAACAGAAGGTGAAAGATCAAGGCAGCATTTTCTCTTTCTCTTCTATATTTTTTTTCCTAAAGAAACCCAATCGATGTTAGAGTTTTCTACAGAACTATTTTACTGCATTCCTTTGGCCAAAAGACATCAAAGTATGACGAAGATAACCACATAACCTAGAAACATAATAAACTAAACAATTTTCCAGTTTGATTGCTACGCTCTTCTGTTCTCCTTGTTTTTTTTAACCTGTAATGGAAAAGGGAACGGTCTCACCACTGCTATACATCTTAAGTTTCAGCAAAATCTAACTTAATTATAAAAAATAATAATAATAATAAATCTAACTTAAGCAATGATTCGAACAAAGAATTAAAAACAAACTGAAACCGACTCAGAAGCTGGAAAATACATGAAAACCAATCAACAATGCAGCTTGCATACAGTTCAGTGACGCAAACAATAAGGAAATCTAAGTATAAATTGAAAATTGATAATAAGAAATATGAGAAAAAAGAAGAACAAACGTGATTGCAACGATCGCATGTGAAGGGCAAGAAATCAATCAACTTGCAATCATCAACAGCGCAATGCTTTCCAAGATCTGGGAATTCGGGAGTTCCCATTAGAGGATCAAAATCAGCTGCCACGCAAGAAAAGACCGAACGAAGACTTGGTCGACAATTGAGAGTAAATTCCGGCGATAATTAAAAGGGAAGGTGAATTTAGATTCCTGGATTTTCCTGGACGAGTGGAAATTGAAAATCGGGATTTTAGATTTCTGCCTGCATAGAAAGTAGGGCGAGAGAGATCGAAGGAACGGACGGCAAGGAGGGAATTAGAAGTCACCGCAGTCTTTGAATATCATTGGGAAAATCACCGTAGAGGCCCGTATAGCTCAAAAAAACCCAAAAAGGGCCCTATGAATATGAAATTCCCAAAACAGGCCCTAGGGCCCTGATTGGGAATGATTGTAAAATGAAATGACCAAAAAACCCAACTTATTCTAAAGAGAAAAGGAACAGGTAATTTCGAAATTCTTATCTCAACTCATTCGACTCCCTCGCTCGCTCAACTCTCAGTTGTGCTCGTCAACCTTATGAAGGTCACTTGTCATCTTCTCTGTGCTCCGTCGACCTTCTGAAGGTTGTGTTTGTCACTGTCGCCGTCATCTTGTGTGTCGCCGTTGCCTTCGTGGTTTGCCTGTAGGTAACATTTTGGAGATTAGGGTTTTTCGTCCTTTTTTTAAAAGAAAAGTATAATGTGCTGGTTTATTTTTTATGAACTTTGTTTAATTTTTGTGTGCATTCATACGTCTCCCACGATCTTTCAGTGTATCAAAGCCAAGCATCGATCCTGTGAGTTCAAGTTGCTGGGTGTTCTGAGTTTCGGTTGAAGAGCGGTCGTTTTCTTCTTTTAGAGGCAAATTAGCATGTTTTCAAGCTTTTAGAGCTTTGTGTTGATATCCTTCTCACCATCACCCCCTCCTCCCATTGGATCAGTAAAATAGTCCTGCACATTTAGTCGGATGACTAATGTTGATAGTAACGTCACTTTACAATAAGATTATTTATTCTTCTGAGCATGTTATGATCTGATCACCAAGTCATTTATTTCACCTTTATATATTTCAGGGATTGCACTACAATTCATTTTCCCTTTGTATCCATTTGAGCTAGGGATTCAATAAAACTCAGAAGCTAAGAAACACACAACGTATCCCTAGCTATTCATAAAAAATAAACAAGTAATGAGAAGCATTTACCTGAAACCCTTTGATTGTTCGATAGTATGGATCAAGCAACAAACTAGCAAGTGAAACCAATTGAGTTGTTCTATCCCACCCATCACTGGAGAAAAAAACCAGTAAGATATTTTGTAACACCCCCAATTTCTAACCATTATAATAACAAAAATTTAAATGATTTTCATAAATAAATTAATAAAATTTGAAATAAACAATTTTGGGAGTGTTACCGCCGCACTTGTACTGGGACAAGTGCAAGGCGGTAACACTTCCAAGATTGTTTATTTCGAATTTTATTAATTTATTTATGAAAATCATTTAAATTTTTGTTATTACAACGGTTAGAAATTGGGGGTGTTACAAAATGGTATCAGAGCCCTAGGTTTCGACTTGGGTTTGTTTTTGATACTAACTCAAGGGATCAAAGATCCCAGAGTTAAGTAAGTAAATGAGTAAAATAGTAATAATAATAATTAAAACGTTAGAGATAGGTAGTGAAGGGTTATTTCCTTATCTTTTAAAAATGATTTATTTTTTTGAAATTCTAATAATTGTTTGTTGTAAATTCTTTTGTGACTTGTTATGTAATTATTATTAACATGTGAATTTTTTTTAAGTTTCGAGGACGAAACTTGTTTTAAAGAAGGTAGAATGTAATACCCCAGATTTTTAATAATAATAATAATAATAAGATAGTAAATAAATATTTAGAATTTAATAATGTGTGTATTATTTCACAATTTATTAATTGGAAATAATTATAGTAATAATAGAAATTTATATATTTAATTGTATTGTTTTATAGTTGAAAATAGTAAAATAAAGCCCAGCCCATAGTTAAACCCTAAATTTTAATTATAAACTTAGGTTTAGCCGTCTAAACCTAGCAACTCTCGATAGTTTTAAATAGATGGACCGCTACCTTCTCTTCTCAAATCCTCATTTCGGACTCTCATCAATTTATTTTCTATGAGGTTAGCAAACAGAGACCAGGTAATTCTAATCCCCATGAGTAGTTTTATGTAAATTTTGATAGGTAACTCTAATCCCTAGAAGGTAATTCTAATCCCCATGAGTAGTTTTATGTAAATTTTGATAGGTAACCCTAATCCCTAAAAGGTAATTCTAATCCTCATGAGTCTTAGGTTAGATTTATGAAAACTTTGATAGGTAATTCTAATCCTCATGAGTCTTAGGTTAGATTTATGAAAACTTTGATAGGTAATTCTAATTTTGATGATAAAGCTCCTAAAGATTTAGATGGGATTCCCAAAGTACCAATTATTTTAATCATATGATTAGAAGTCTGAAAATATTAAATGATACTTATTATCATGAGTACCATAAGAGTTAAAAGTTCTCATGATAACCTTATAGGAAGTAAAGCCAAAAAGGGATGATGAGTAGAAATTCATAGGATTTAAATGATGGTCATGAGAACTTCTCATGACAACCTTATGGGTACCCACGAGTAAAATGGATAATGAAAAATTAAGGATTTAAATGATGGTCATGAGAACCTCATAAGAACCCCCATAGGAACCCATGAGTAAAATGGATAATGAAAAATTAAGGATTTAAATGATGGTCATGAGAACTTCTCATGACAACCTTATAGGAACCCATGAGTAAAATGGATAATGAGTAGAGCTAAGAATTTAAATGATGGTTATGAAAACTTCTTTTGATAGCCTTATAGAAACTCATGAGAATTTATTTAACAGTTTAATTTGAGAAAATTCATTTTTGTGTATTTTATGAGTGTATTTTATTATGAGTGTATTTTAAAATAATTAGACTTTACTCAGATAAGTATTTGAGTTATAATATGAGTTGGATCTTATATCAATTATTTGAATTATTATACTCTTGAATAGTTTGGAAAGTCATGATACCATTTAGCAACTGATATATTCAATGAAGAAATTGATAATTATGACAAGATTGAATTTCCTGATTGTGTGTGATTGTAATGAATTTAATAGTGGGAGGATAGCTTGGGACGATACCTCCCAAGTGATAAACACAACTTTTGGGCTTTATGCCACTGATGTGAACCGATGATATCCGTTCTTCCCAAAGTGGTGTCTGACAGGGTTTCCCGGGACACTAGTAGCAACTTTGGGAAGAGGTGTGCACACTAGGAAGAGATGTTTTGATGATGGCCAATTTGATGATTTGTGACTGGCAGGGTTTCCCGGGTCACAGGGTAAACTGGCAGGGTTTCCCGGGTTTACCATTGTTTTCTTCCCACTAAATAGACTGGCAGGGTTTCCCGGGTCTATCATGAATTTAATAAAGATAATGAATAATATTTGATTTGACGTGTATGTATATTATGAATATAGAAATTGATATTTGATTCAATTATTACGTATATTGGATTTGATTATATTTGATTGTGATTTATTAGAATTACCAGCAATTGCTGATGTTTGTGTTCATGGGCTGCGATGATCCTTCGAGGGAGCAGAATTTCAGTGAAACAGGTGCCGAGGGTTGGGGCTAGCAGTGAGAAGTGAGGAGCACAGTCAGCTGTTTATTTTACTTTATTTTATTCTAATTAAAAACACATATATTTTGTTTAAGTTTGAATTTACCTGATTTGTAATAAGTAGCCTTGCACTTGTCTTAGTACAAGTGCGGTGGTAACACTCCCAAGGTTGTTTATTTCGAATTTTATTAATTTATTTATGAAAATCATTTAAATTTTTGTTATTATAACGGTTAGAAATTGGGGGTGTTACATATTTAATACCCAATCTACTTTTTTGAGAAATATACCACTCAAACAAGCGAACTGATATTGATAAGACTTACAGATAAGTAGGGTCATCAACAGACAAGGATGATTTGAGGGGCTTATGACATCATTCATCTATAGCTTAGGAGTTTCTTGTTAAGCAGAAATCTTGTTCTTATTTCCAATCATATTTTAAAGAGCTGTCATCCAATTAGGACTTTCTTTCATATTTGAGGTCTTGCCAGATTATTTTGATAGTTAGAGGGGTAGCCAGTGTGTGTTTGTGCAAGCCTAGTGACACCAGACATTGACATGGATTCAGTCTTGGAGCTAGTCGGTTCAAACAAAGAATGTTTTGGTCCTGATTAATAACTATGTTCTCTGGATAAACATCTTCCCCTTGAACAAGGCTTACGTATTGTTCTGAAATTATGAAATGAATTGATTTGAAAACCTTGGAAGTATTGTTCTTTTATCAGTTTTTTATGTACATGAATTTGATCTTTTGCTTAATGCTTTTAATTGTAACTTGATGATGAGTTTTAAAGGGCATTGGATTGGTAAAATCCATGTGCTTATCTTTGCATTTTAATTGAAAAGGGATTGAGAGATAGGAGGTCTTTAAAACGAATGAGGAAGAAAAAGTAAGCTTTTTTTCCTCTTCAAGAAATTTCATTGAGGAAGATAATTTTAGTTTACTTGTTGATTAATTAATAAAAAGAATATACTTGTGTTGTGCCTGGAGCTGGATCCATGCACCTTATGTTGGCTGCCTCTTTGCTATCTTTGTTTTCCCCTTAAATATGCTCCTCTTGGTGGTAGTCCTATTGAAGTAGTTGATTTCCACTGACTTTTAGTGAGGCAACTCCTTTTATCGCCTACATTGTAAGATCCAGTGATCTATAAAACCGTACAAATTCATCATCTCATTTGCAGCAATTATCTGTTCCTTCTTTCTTTGTTTTTGTACAGTGAAATTATGTTTTCCATTCCTCTTGTTCAAGTTTTATTAGCTTTAAAGCTTTACTTGGTTTTAAAATAGTGAAATTTTGTTAATTACAATCAAGGATTATTTTAAATGAACTTCATTTACAATTGTTGTAGGTACACTTGCAACAAGGCTATAATATAAGAAGCAACATCATGTCTAAATCCTCACAAAGGGATCCAAGGTTCTCTGGATACAACCTATTCACCGAGGAATTCTTCAAGCAATATGAGGAAAGCCACAAGGGTAAGGGCAAGGGCAAGGCCAAGTTAAGAGGTGGATTGAGTGTAGAAATGACAGAAGCCTGGAAAATGCTAACTTCTAATGAAAAAGCTGAATACACAAAGAAGGCTAAACAACTGAGAGCCCCGATGAAACTGAAGAAGTATTTGGTGCCCTTCCAAACTGGATGTGCGGCAAAGACATTCATCCAAGTTTACAATAACTTGAAGGGAAGACCCGAGGCGATGAGAAGGCTAAAGGAGATCGGGTTTGATAGGTTGGTCAGTATAAGTTGCCGACAGATCAACCGTTCTTTATGTGCACAATATATGACCTGTTTTGACCCCCTACAAAGGAAGTGTGCATTAGGGGGGAGACCCAAGTGATAGGGGTAGAACACGTCCATCAATTGATGGGTCTTCCTGTTGGGGGGAAGGCCATAAAAGTTAATATCAACGATCAACACACCATTTTCAGCGACTTTAGGAAAGTATACAAGAATGTTCCGCACAAAAAAATTGGAGAGTGATTGGGTGAAAAATTAGACGAAAATTTTGAGTTTCTATTCGTCTTATTCACCTTGGGTACCCTATTGGCGCCCAGTGCATCCATTTTTGTCAGTGATTGCCTTTTGAAGTTGATGACAGTGACTAAGGATGCACTCGCTGATTTTGATTGGTCCTCCTTCGTCCTTCAAGAACTCTGCGAAGAGATACATGAGTTCAAGAAGGATTCCCAAAAGTCCAAGAGAAAAAAGAGCAAAACTATAGGCGGATGCCTATACTTTCTCATGGTAAGTTGTTTTTAACTATGTTTCCATGTGATCCTGACTCATTAATGTACAACTATTGATAATAATTGTTTGAATTTGTTATATGTGTAGTTGTATTGTTTCCAACATTTCCCGGTGGGTGACATTATAGCCTCTCAACTTGAGTCGGCCATGGCCTTTTGGACCGACAAAAAGGTGAAGAGGTTAGTGTTGGTTGAGAAACAAAGCAAAAAAGACCTCCTGCTACACGTCAAGCCTCATCAGCCACATCCTCAGCCACCAATTAGTCCGTCAACGTCGTTTGATCCTGATACGATGCTTACACACCCGGTAATGTGTGACAAAAATTAAAAAAGCCGGTTGTTTCATTACAAAGTAATGATGTGATATATGATGTCATAACTGATATATGTTTTTCCAGGTAGTGCGTATGACACATGCCCGGCTGCTGTCCAATTTGCAACAAGAAATGCTGGCGCTTCAACATAACAAGAAATGCCAGGCTCATGTATTAACATTGACACCGCGTGCTTCCTCTCTTTCATCATCCATGGGTTGAATGATTTAGCAATGTTAGTGGTTATGTTATCCCACCTTTTGAAAGGAAATTTGCTCATAGCCCATCGATCAACGTCCCCATGAGTCTCAACCCATTGTGCTAATGGTGGATTGAACAATTTTAATTTTCCCATCGCAACAGTGAATTCTTCAACCATTCTTGCGTACACAATTACATCAAGGAGGTGCAATGCAATATCCTTATTGTTCCCAGCGGTATGTGGCATCCCTTTCATGATTTTGAGGAACTCTGCACTATAATTTTCCTTAACATGCCTGTAACAAAATGCATGTCTCTCGGTGCCAAATATATCTCTTGCAGCCCCAATAATGGAATTATTTCGGTCAAATACAATTGTTATCATCATTGATCTTGTAATCTATTTTACATTGTTTAGAAACCAAGCCCAATCATCATAGGTCTCACCGCCAACAATGCCATATGCTAAGAGAAACAATTGGTTGTTTGTATCATACGTACAAGCTGACAACATTGTACCCCTATAAGGGCCACTTAGATGACATCCATTTATATAAAGGAGTGGTCGACAAGCATCTACAAAACCATTAATGGAGCAACCATATGCAATAAATAGCCGGACAAATCTATTATCAGCTGACCCTTCCCATTTTGCCACTGTGTCAGGATCACTCTCTATGAGTCTTCGACACATCTAAGGAATAAGCTTGTACGAGTCCTCTGCTCGTCCATGTAATAGTGTCACCGCTCTTTCTTTGGCCCTATATGCTTGTTTGTAGTTCAGGCATACCCCATACTTGTTGTACATGTCACTTCAAATTACATTCGCTGTCTTGTCAATATTATTTCTCAAACCATCAATTACAAGCGATGATGTCAACCTACGCTTGGGTGGATGAGATACAATCAGGCTATCCTGTGCATGGTGTGTGTGCGCTCCTCTGTATGTTTTGATGGTTAGGAACTCTGTATCTTGACGTTCTCCCACTGAATATGCACCCATGTACCAGGGACAACCATCAACCTTGCACTTAACTATTATCTTCTTTGCCTTGTTCTTCACAAAGTTGTAGGAAAACTTGTGTGCAATGCTGTATTTGTACAATGTTTCACGGAGGGTCATGGCATTCAGAAAAATCTGTCCTACTCCCATTATCAAATCTTTCCATTTACAATGATTCATTTGAGGCCTGTTTAATGGCACACTTTGTGAAGAACATGGCAATGATGGCAACTCTCGAGTTTCATTGTACATTTGAGGTGGAGACAGAGACAACTCAACTGCACCTCCAAAGACTTGATCCCTCCTGCGACAAACAACAATTATTAGTGCAAGTGATGAGAACCAAGTAATGACAATTTATATACGAACAAATTACAATTCTTAACACAACAAGACCTACACTTCTTGTTCTTCCATTTGAATATTCATTTGTTGTGGTCTATTGTCATTATTCCCATTTTCTTCAATGTACATGTGACATTATTCTTCATTATACCTTATTAAATGTTCTACCCCTTCATCATCTACAAGATCAACAAATGTAGATGTATCCAAACTAAGTTTGAACTTCACGGAAATTTCAGTATTTTCTGCCCCAATAAAAGACACTATGATTCTTTGCAACATATGTTGTTCCTTTCTTGATGCCTCTTGTTCTTACCGTTCCACCAACATAATCACTTTCTTGTCCTCCTCCCATGTACAAAGAAACCTCCCACATGGAAGAAACATAATATGTTCTTCCCTGAAGTACTCGCCATCTTTAATTATGATCTGCAACATAAAGTTAGTATTAACAACTTTAACAGTCACATTAATAACTTTATCATTTCAGCGTTTTCACATTTAGTCATTCCCCCTAACAAACAGACCTCCCTCTGTTTCTATGCCCCAAAACAGAGCAACCTACAACGTTTTAACATTCAGCTCGTATTAACAACTATATCAATCATATTTACAACTAAAACAGTATGCATTGACAACTATCCCATTTCAGCTTTTTTCAACCAAGTGTAGCTTCATCCCATGCACTCATTCCCACTTAAAAACACACATTTCCCTCTGTTTTCATGCCAAAAAATAGAGCAACATTTTATCCATCCAACCTTCCAATGATTAAAATCCAACTAGAATGATGATAACGATATCTTGAGCAAAATCTTAGTATTTCTTACCTATTTCCTATTTGATTATAACATAAATTTGGCCAAGGTCCAACCTTTAAGCCACCCAACCTTCAACTGAAAAAAACGTTCAGCAACAGCAAATTTAACCCAGCTGAGTTCAGCCTGTAACGAAGTGGATGATTGGTAATATAGACGTTCTCTCCCTCGCTGAGTTGAGTAAATATAAAGGTTCAGAAAAACCCAGCTGTCCTCTCCCTCGCGTTCACCTTGTGCGATGGTTTCTTCTCTATAAGCGCCAAAACTGTTGATTTCATCTGTTCACTTTTTATTTTTTAAGTCAGGGGTGTTAATGTTTTTTCATTTATTAACTTCAATCCCAATCAGGGCCCTAGGGCCTGTTATGAGAATATCAAATTGTTGGGGCCTTTTTTAGGTTTATTTTAGTTAAAAGGGCCTCTACAGTGATTTTCCCTATATTATTCGTCGCTTTATTTATTGTTCCAAGAAAAAGAAGTAATTTTACAACTTGGATTTTTTTTTTTTTTGGCCCGAATTTTACAACTTGGATTTGGTCATCTCAAAATACAATACATGTCGTTGATTGTCACGTCCAATAGGAATGTAGTTCATGCGTGCTTTTGACGTAATAACTACTTCCTCTTGTCTTATTCAATTTTTTTTTTTTGAGAGATTAAGGAAGTTAATTAAATTATTTTAGAGTATTTTTATTTTTTATTTTTCTTCAAACTAGTTAATTTAACTAATATATAATCTAAAGATACACAACATATGAAATAATTAAGTAACTTATTTACCTTCCTTAATCTTTTTTAAAAAAAGTCAACTAGGTTTTATAATTAGGAATAATGATCTAAGCAAAGCAATTTTTTATGGTATAATTTAAATTAATGAAATCTATAATTTAATTTATAGATATTCTTTTCTTTTGATAAAAAGGATATTCGGATTTTTTATATTTTTGAAAAATTAATCTTAACCCTTCAAGTTTTAACTTATTATGATTCTCAGGTTTAAAAAAAAACACTTAATTATGACATAATTTTTTACCCATGACCTGTTGTAAGTGTCCTTAATTCTTAACTCAGCATGCAACTTATTCATTGTGCCTGTTTGGAATGTAGCTCATTACGAGCGTTAAGATCAACAATTTTGAAAAAAAATCTACTAACATTGTCAACGCCAATTTGGTCTATTTGGGTTAAACGTTAAGGAAAAAGCTCCTAACGCTCAAAAAGCTCATTATACCAAAAGCTCCATGATGAAACTTTTTCCAAAAAGCTCTCAGTTTTTTAACGTGGGCCCGTAACTTCTACTACTATTAATCCAAACACAAATCAAATAGCTTTTAAGCCACGACTCCTACCAAGTTTTTTTTAAAATTAGATAACTTTCAAGGCATCGCTCTTAATGCCAACCCAAACAGGTCCATTAATGTTTATTCGGCTGGACTGACTTATGGCAAAAAAAAAAGGGTTATCAAACTGGGCAAAAGTCATTTGGATCAGCAGCCGTAAAAGAGACACGTCAGCGTGAGGAGAGAAGGGGAAAAGGCCGGAGCAATTTAAACCTCGAAGAAGAGGCCGGAGAAGACAACGCAACAGTTCAAATGTTGACACAGCGACTTTTTTTTTTGGTCAACAGTTCAAATAATAAGTTTATAATAAAATCTATGAGAAAAACATTTTTCATGTTGTAGGAGAAATGTTTTCTCATGCTACACACACATATGGTAGGACCCGCATATATATATATAATTAATTTTATATATATGCGGGTCCCACCATTTTATGTGTATGTAAGAATCTTCTTTTTCTCATGCAACATGAGAAAAGTAAACCTCAAAATTTATAGCATGAACTTTATTTTATATTTGGGATCGAAAAAAGTGCTACCTCATTTATCTTATACTACCAAATTAATTATTTTTAGAAGAGATTGAAAAAGTTAAATAATCATATCATAAGTTATGTATCATTACATTATATATCATTTTATTCTCTCAATAAATTAGTTTAAGAAAAAACAATAAATATAAAAGAATAGGATATAAAAAAACTTAAAAAATATAAAATTTCAAAATAGGTTTAATATCAAAAATTGATAATGAAATGACAAAACTTGATAAGTGATCTTCAACTCATTTTTTATACCTAATTTAATATGTTACGATTTTAAAATTCTTTTTTTCCTTTTTCTTTAACTATAAATACTTTATAATAATTTAATTAATTTCTTTAATCTTAAAAAAAAAAATCAATTATACTGCTAGAAGTAATACTACGAAATAATCCAATGAACTTGTTAGATGTTCATCGTAAAAGCATTCTTCCCACAAGAGCCAAGTATACTCGTCATAATAAACACATCATGAACAAAAGGCGATTCATTACTTCGACACATCTCACGTAATAAAGTTTCGTATTCGAGAAAGGGTAAATATCCATTGAATCAAGACTCAAAACGGCCAAAACAAGAAGAATATGGTGTTTCCTTGAAAGAAGAAGAAAAAATACATGACCAGAAACATATATAACTACCAGTTCCTATCACCAGATTCTTGAAATCTGATGAGTCCCATCTTATCAAAATTGGCAGGTTCAAGCATCGACTTTGTCTTCCTCCAGGATTAGTGCCTTACCAGTAGGTTTCATCAACAGATCTGTATACTCTTGGAATGGAGATTTGGTGAAGCGAGTCTCCCTCCAGAACTCAGGCGTTAGGAACCCATAGGTTTTCAGCAAACAGTCAAAAGTGGCCTGCCAAAAGACACAACGTTATGGACATTTGTAAAACTACAGCTAACCGTTTAGTAATGGAGTAGTGCCTCAAAAATGTTCTGATTCCGTATCGATATTATAGCTTATACAAGATATATAAACTCTATCCACATTTCTTGCAACTCTATTTATAAAATCATAAGCATTGGTACAGATAAAATTGAAAGCAGAAATAAATATTTCAAACACCGAATTTGCAATGTGCCTCAAAAATCAGCCGATTCTCATTAGCACCCCAAACATGTGCACAGATAGCATTCAGAGCAGAAACTGATTATTGTAATTACCAAATTTGCAACATTGCTTCAATATTAGCAGAGTCACTAACTTTCGCGTGCCAGCAAAGCATGCTTAGAGACAAAACAGATAATAAAAACAACATCAAAGCAATTCAATATTCAGTTAACCCAGTCCTCTTGCTTGGCCTTGAGACAAGACGTGAAACCAAAAATCAAGGAATTCAAACACATATGGCCTAGTTAACATGAACGTGACAATGAAGTTTAACTCATGCATAACATTACAAAGACAACAATTTCAGTTTTGATCCCTAATCTAAGACATGCCGATTGAGATAATACGTCTAATAAGCTCATGAGTTACGATTTACCAACATCAATTATAAATTAAATAATGAGTTTAGAACATTTGAATAAGCAGATCAAATAATTCTGGGAACGAACCTTGACAAAATTTCCAAGAGTCTTAGTCGACCCTCTTGAAGAAGTGAAGACATCCTCGATCCCAGCGAACTGCAATACCTTCTTCGGCACCCTCGCAGCAACAATTCCAGCACCCCGAGGAGCGGGAACCATCCGCACAGTGACTGAACCACATTTACCAGTAACCTTGCACGGGACAGTGTGGGGCTTACCGATCTTGTTACCCCAGTAACCTCTTCTCACAGGAATTACAGAGAGCTTAGCCAATATAATAGCACCACGAATGGCAGTAGCGACCTCTTTGCTACACTTAACGCCGAGGCCAACATGTCCGTTTCCGTCACCAACGACAACAAATGCCTTGAACCGAGTTCTCTGCCCAGCCCTGGTCTGTTTCTGTACAGGCATAATCTTCATGACTTCATCTTTAAGACTGGGACCAACCAAGGTATCAACAATTTGATGCTCCTTGATTGGGAGAGAATGAAGATAGATCTGTTCAAGGCTGCGGATCTTTCCCTCCTTGACGAGACGGCCAAGTTTTGTCACCGGAACCCATTTCTCCTCCTCTTCGCGGCGACCACCAGATCTGCGTCGTCCACCTCGACCACGATCTCCGCGACCACGGCCGCCAAAGCCACGTCCAAAACCACCCCTGTCGCCGCCGCGCTCAGCCATGATTACCACCAACCACGAGATGCAACCCTAAATTCTGAGGCGAAGTACTGCCGCCAAGAGAAGGGTGGAATAACTAAAACGAGTGAGAGGCCAATTTTATACGAGAAGAGCCCTAGGGTTTTTCTCAGGGTTAAGATTTAAGAAGACCGCACTGGTCATCGGTCATTTGAGGTGGTGAGTTATTGGGTCTGTGGATTAGGTGTTTTGTGGATAGTCTTCATAATTTATGGTATAGGCACAACCAATTTTACTACTTCTTTTGGTCCTAATTATAAGACATAGTTGATTTTTTTTTGAGAAATTAAGGAAGCTAATTAAATTAGCTTAGACTATTTTTATTTTTATTTTTTTCTTCAAACTAATTAATTTAACTAATAAACTAATATATAATCTAAAGATGCATAACATATGAAATGATTTAGTAACTTATTTAGCTTCCTTAATATTTCCAAAGAAAGTCAACAATGTCTTATAATTAGGACCGGAGGTAGTATCATTTTTCACTGTTAAATTAGAATCTCAATAGGTGAGAGAAATAATAGATCTCAATAAGAGAGAGAAATGATAAAGATAGATGAAATTCTGATCTAACGATAAAAAAATAGTAGTGACTTGGTAGTGACATAAAATTGGTAGTGACAATATCCTATTCCATAATTTATAAGGTAAATATGTAAGAAAAGTTTTATTTCGATTTACAGGAAAAAAAAACAAAAAAAACCTTCTAAAACTATGATTTTATGGTTTTTCGAACACTCATAAGTCTGAGCCAAAAAAACACTCATTTAAGGATTAATGGGTCATATGGGTGATAATTTGAAAGATGTAATCTAAATAAAATGTATAACAATATTTATTATGAAATATATTTTGATAAAAATAATACTAAAATAGTATAAAAGTAGGGAGAATCCCAGATAAATATCATATGAAATTTCGAAACCCACAAAAGTATGTTAATATTTGAAAATGACATAAAAGTGACAAAAATCAAATTGAGATTCTAAAATGTTAATGAATTTATCATTATGCCCCTCAGTTTTTAAATTTAAAAAAGAAACAGAGAGAGAAGAAGAGAGATGATGGCGGTCGATGGCCAAGAACCATTATAGTTGCTGTAAAAAAAGGAGGTCCAGTGATGAAGACAACGATGGTATGGAGGTAGTCGGTGGTGATTGAGGAAAGAAGAAGAGAGTGAGTAAGAACAAATGTTTACCGAAAAAAATGGTAGTCTGATCTATCTTTCTCTATCTCACCTCTATCACCCTTCGATTGAAATCATGGTGGTTATGGCAGAGTGGTAGTTGAAACTCGCTAGCGATGATGAATAAGAAAGTTGTCACAAGCAAGGAAGAGAAGTAAAGGTGGAGGAAGGTGAATGAGTAGTTGTTGACTTTGAGGAAGGAGAAGGT
The DNA here is from genome assembly GCA_034222035.1 of Acacia crassicarpa. NCBI lineage: Eukaryota > Viridiplantae > Streptophyta > Magnoliopsida > Fabales > Fabaceae > Acacia > Acacia crassicarpa. The sequence continues at coordinate 61,636,989 of JAWXYG010000002.1, read as the reverse complement.
GCACAACAAAAGATATGATATTAACTAAATGTAAAATGGGCTTCACAAAAATGTAATTGACAAGTGTAGTAATAATTTTGACGAGAATTGTAATGGTTTTGACAAAAATGTTTGCTAACAAAGATATGCAAATCAGGATTTACCAATATTTGTGATTTCACCAAAATTGGTAATGGAATTGACAAGTTTTGTAATAGTTTTGACAAAAATTGTAATAGTGAAATTGTTAAAATCATTACAATTCTTGTTAATACCATTATTAAACTTGTCAAATCTCATTATAAATTTTGATGTTGGCGTATTTTGACTTGTATATTTTCATCAGCAAATACTTTTGTCAAAATCATTATAGTTCTTGTCAAAACCATTACTAAATTTATCAATCCCATTACGAATTTTGGTGAAATGTCACAAACATTGGTGAATTATGACTTACATGTTTTCATCAGCAAACTCTTTTGTCAAAACTTTTAAAATTCTTGTCAAAATCATTACTAAACTTGTCAATCTCATTACAAATTTTGTGAAGCTCGTTTTGTATTTAGTTGATACCATATCCTCTATTGTTCATCTTCTTCTTCCTCAGAGCCGACAACCACTCCTCCACCTTCGCCTCTCTTCCTTGCTAGGGACAACTTTCATCTTCTTCGTCGCTAGCAAGCTTCGATCACCACTCTCTCATAACCACCACCAACAACACAATTTCAATCGCAAGAAGATGAAGGGGGGGGGGGGAGAGCTTGGAAAACCATTTTTTCTGGCGAACCTATGTCCTTACTCCCTCTCTTTTTCTTTCCTCAACCACCATTAACCACCTCCACATCATCGCCTTTGTCTTTATCACTGGACCTCCATTTTTTCTGACAACAATAATTGTTTTTGACCATCGACCCTCTTCTTCTCATTTTTCTTTCTTTTTTATTTAAAAATTGAGGGCGTAATGTTAAATTTATCAATATTTTAAAATCTCAATTAATCTCTGTCACCTTTATATATTTACAAATGTTAATAAAGCTTTAAGGATTTTGAAATTTCATATGGTATTTATCTGAGATTTTTCCATAAAAGTAATACATATAGTCATATAGGGTACATTGATAGGTGCCTATTTTATGACTAAATAGGACTAAATTTTGGGATATATTATAAGTCTATAAATATTTTATAGGATGTTCTCCCTCAATCTAATGTAATCATAAGAATAGAAAGTAATGTTCATACAAAATTTACCCATGCCTATTTATTTTGTAGATAATATAATTGAAGGAAGGATCTTGAAGGTATGAGATCTTCTTTGATCCTTAATATAAAATATATTTATCTAATTTGATTAGATTAAGAAAGCTAGTAAAGTTCATTACTATGATATGTATTTTCTAAAACACCCTAATTATTTTCCTTAACTTCCTTATTTATTTTCCTTCCATCAATATAGGGGTAAATTAGAAAAATATTAACAAGCATAAAGAATAGGTATTACATTTAGAACCAATATTAACTTTCCAATATATATGAATATATTAATAGGAGTGTTGCAGAGCGTCTACATCCCTCTTTTCCTTTTAACTTTATATGTACTGGTTCATAGTTGTATGGGGTGATCCACTCATAAGAAAAGGACGTGTCATATCAATGTTTTGTTTGTTTTTTTTCTCTCAAAAGTATTTATACTAATACTGCAAAGTGATACAATACATAAATTATAAACTGAACATAGAATACAAATAAATGCAAAACAAATACAATAAAAACAAACCAAATACAAGGAAAGCCAATCACCATCCATTGAAGAGTTAGGAATAGAAGTAGAATCATCAAGGTTCTGAAAACCGGACCGGTCATTGAACCGGTGGAAGTACTGGGTTAAGGGTTAGTGGATCAGACCGGAGTGAACCGGTATTAATTAAAAAATATAACATAATTAAATAGATAAAAATACTCATTTTTTAATAATACCAAGCCCATATCTATTTTTAGCCCAATAAGCATTCCACTCCACCTTCAATTAACCTACCTTCTCCATTAGATTCTTTTTCTCTGCCGCCTAGTCACACCACATATCACTCCAATAGCCAACTCATCCCCACTTTCTCAACCACTTTGTCCTTTTCCCCTCTCTCTCTCCAGTCTCTTTTCCTTCATCAATCTCACACCTCACCTGCTTCCACTCCCTTGTAAATCCATCCACAACTCAACACTCAGCAGCGTAGATCTACAATACCTTCACCGACGAAGATGCTTCAATCGGCGAGTTGATAGATTTTATTTTTCAGATTTCTCCAGATTCAGTCTTCACAGGCGACTTTGGGCGGGAAAAAAAAGTCTTGCGATGAGTCTTCAAGCAAGTTGATCTCAACTCTTAAATCTTTAGATCTCTCTCTCCCCCTCTCTCCTTCTCCTTCTCTGTTGTCTCATCGGCGAGTTGATCGAGCTTTGGTGGAGAGCTGGTGCGTTTTTTTTTTTTAAAAAAAAACTCCTTAACTTGGCCAACTCGGCCGGGTTAGGCCAAGTTGACCCCGGTTCAACTCGGAAACCGGGGTCACCCCTCAAACCGGACTGGTTGTCTGTCCGGTTCGCCGGTTTCCAATCTGAACCGGCCGGTCCGGTCCGGTTTTCAAAACATCGAGAATCATAGACTACATCAGCCATCTGGACATCCAAAGTTAGAAGTGACATGAGAGAAGGTTTTGATTGTAAGGCTTACCCTATAGGGTACACTTCCTTATAAGCATTAGTTGCAATTAGATTAGCTACACAGTTGCCCCGTCTTAGGGTAAAGATCATAGAAAACTCAACCTCAAAAGAAATAAAAGTCATGATGTAACATCTCAAATTCAACACTCGAAAACTTGGCCAAAATATTTGAAATTCAACATGGATATTCAATATCCAAATCATTAAATTACATAACTGTTTAAAATAAAATTCTTAATACATAATCAAAACAAATTTCCGAAAATGTTTCAGAATTTAATACAAAGCAGAAGTCTTAGGTTCATGGCAAATAAAAATAGCATAACATAAACTATAGGAGTATAAAAGAGCCTTCAAAAGCTCACTCCATAGGTGCCTTCCCTTGATTTCTACTAAGATATTCACCTGAAAAATGTTAATATGAGATAAGATTCCACGTCTCAATAACTACTAAAAGTTTTTACCCTACACAACCAAATTACATATGACAAAAAGTAGGGACTGATTTCAAATATATTTGTACATACATAATTTCTCATACAAAATTACTTTTGCTGAAGTAAACATCATCACGTCGAATTGTGAAATATACAATTATGCAATATGCAACCTCCCTTATATCACCATCCACCCTTGTACGGTTAACTAGAGCTATAGGCTAACACATAATCCAATAGAAGCTCATTCACTTGACTAGATGATTTCAAGCTCACCAAAACTTAAGATACACCCGGCCAAAAGTATAGAACTTAAGTCTGGACTATGACTCCCCTCCTTAAAAATAACAACTAAGGAGATGTCACATGTCCCCCAATTCCAATGCAATCCCGACTAGAGGAAAACATAGAAGATGAGGTCCTAAAAAGTACCATCCACTGTGCACCGAGTGGTGATATAAACAAATCTTATCATTCAAGTCCTTCCTTACTCTAACTCGTCACTCAAATAGCTGCCCTGATAATTATTTCAATAAAGCAAAATATATTAAAACATGCTTCATTTTATATCAAATATCATCAAAAGGTAAATTAAACATCTCATAAAACTTCGTCTGACCAATCTATCATTTTTGAAATTCTAGGGACTAAATTGTCATTTTTGAAATTCGAGACTAAACAGTCATTTATAAAATTGAGGGGCAAAACCGTAATTTTTGCTGGGCACAAAACTGTAATTTTCATGGTACAAACTAAAATTTTCACGGGTACAAAACTGTAATTTTCAGCTTTTATTAAAATAATAATATATTACATATACACATAATTCAGTCTAACAAAATATAATTTGTAATCATATACAATTCACAAGTATATGAAAAAATATTCAGAGTTACCATTCGCTAATTCCCAAATAACCACCAAAAAGTTACTACAAGGCTCCCAAATAATTATCACCTTACTCTCCCTCTCCCTCTTCTCTCTCACGCTCTTCTATGCAAATGAAAGAAAGAGCGTTTGTGTGTTTGTGTATTGGGGTAGGGGTATTTATACTAAAAATCCCCCCACCGAAATAATATGGGGCGGCACCCCCTTTCAAAAATAGGGGGCTTTGCACCCCCAATTTCAATTGGTGGCACCACCCACCACATTTTCAAATGTGGTGGGCACCACCACCTTTACTTTTTTTTTTCCTTCCACCCTCTGTCTTCCTTTTATATATATATATATATATATATATATATATATATATATATATATAATATTATATTATATTAAAATTTAATATATAATTATATATAATACAATATATGAAAATTTCTTTATTTCTAATTTTAGAAAATTCACTCCCTTACTAAGTAATTACATGACAAATTTTAATTATCCTAAATTAATATTATAGTTTTGAAATAAAATTTAGAATGTTACACATAATATACTGAAGAACACTTCAGCTTATCTGTTAACAAACAAATATAGTAATATTGACCACACACTGAACAACTTCTCTTGAACCCTTCCCCCAAGAATGTGAATCCGAGACACTAGGTGAGGATCAGATAACATTCAAACAACCATCTAACCAAGAGGAGTCATAATTAGATCTCATAGATCTGTTTATTACCTGAAAAGCCGAGAACACCACTACTAAAACCAACACCACAAAAAATGAAGAAAAGACAGACATCCCCTCCCATAACGAAGACTGCCAAGGAAGAAGATGCCGACACAGCAGCTCACACAAAGGCGGGGAAGAGAACTCTCACTGCTTGAGAAAAATCTGGAGAGAGAGAGGAAAAGCTTACCCCAGACACGAGAGGAAACCATAGCCAACAGAAATCAGAGGGAGGAGGCTGCAACTGGGAGATCTGACCTTCGATCTACCTCTTTGATGCAACCGTGGTAGAAGATGATGCTTGCCGGTAGCATGTGATAGTGAAACATGCCACCGCAAGAGAGTTACAGGGATAGTTGGCAAGACAGAGATGCGATGAGCTAAAATAGATATTAGTAAGGCCTAGTTTTGGCAAAAAAAGAAACATATATAGATGCTTCATTGATTATATAACTTATACGGACAAAGATCATATGCAAGCTTCAGAAATTAAAAAAAATAAAAAGAAGGAAAAAATCATCCTAATTCCAACCTATTTCACTGGAATCAAATAGAACCTTAAATTTTATTAGCTTCACCTTGAGATTTAAAAAAATTTCAACTTTGCCCCTATTTAATATCCCATAAAAAAGTCTATATAATAATAAATGAATAATAAAATGATATATTCACGTGTAAAATTTAATGAATTGACTTGAAACTAATTCCTAGATTACTTAATACTCCTTTAGTCTTTTATATATGACATATTTACTAATTTAATTAGATTTAAAAGGTTAGTTGGGTTAGTTAATATAACATGTGTTTTCTAAAATACCTAGTCACATTCTTTAATTCATCAATTTCCTTTCCTCTTGATTATTGTTGAGTTAACATAAAAAAGGTAAATTAGGAAAATGTTGATAAATATGAACACTATATCTTATATTTAGGACTAAGATCAACTCCTCAAATATGTCTTATGTTAATAAGCGAAGGAGTATAAAGTTTTTTTTTTAATTTGATCAAAGATATCTCTAAATTACTCAATACTTAGACCAATTCCTTCCAAGACTTTTTTTTTTTGGGATAAAAAAAAAGTTTAAGTGTGGTAGACATCGGTATCTCACCAAAGTCAGGGCATGCCTCTAGGCTCAAAGAGCGCTTATAGAGATACTTACAGATCACTCACCAATAAGGCCCTCACATCAACTAGAACCTCCTCCCTTTTAAAATAAAGGCTGATGCTTTAGCCAACCGTACCAATCCTCATTGGCATTCCTTCCGAGATTTGGAACGTCGCTACTGCCAACAACTTAGCTTCACTAATGCGTGCTTTTTAAGCCCAATACAAGCAGAAAACGGCCAGTGGTCCAGTAACTGTGTTAGGGCCTGAGGGTATCATTCCAATAAAAACGGGTCTTGTGATCCAAAAACAAGGACTTGGCCCAATAAATAAGAGGGAAGCACGGGCCATGCTGCCAAATTTGGGCGGCACAACACATACAATGTGTGTCATTTCGAAGCACGGCATTGGTTTTAACATTTAATTCAAGGCAGTGTAAGGCTCTGCATGGTTTGGGGGAGATGAAGGGAGGAAAAAGGGAAGGAAAGAAAAGTTATTTGTGGTGGGGTCCACATGAGTTTTCCCTCCCCTCCCCTCCCCTCCTTTACCCTCAAACCAAACAGAACCTAAAAGTATCAAAGAACTTTGGTATGGGTTAAGGACTATTCTTTCATAACGCTGCGAATTAATATTTGAATCTATTCGGACATTGTCTTGAACAACATTTCCTACAAAGGAGGATACATCTGATTATTTTTTTTAAAAAAAAAACAGCAATGTACAAGTAATTTTTGCTCAAAACGTGCAACAGATTACAGACCTGTGCGAAGTAGGATGTCAGATCCTGTATTGACAGGTAAATCCACCCACATGTCTACCTATTAGGCTAATACACTTTCCCAGAAGCTAGAGTTGTTCACTTGCTATAAATTTCTCTGATTATTGACCATTGACAGTGTGGGATCAACATTATTCATGCATGCACGTCAAGAAACGCATGGACTTGTTGATAATACTGGTTTTGAAGTTTTTAATGTGAGCTGTGTTGTACTGTTACATCCACAGATACTTTTGCAGCAAACATAATGGTTCATGTTCTTGAAGAGTCGCTATGAATTGAAGTGTCCCTTCAGTGAGTAGTCCGGGGTATTGTACCTATCCAAGTTCCTACAAGTTGACGACGAGCCAGCCAAATATATAGACTCAGAGCTCTTAGTTTCTCTAATTTCTGGCAGACACATACCAACCATAAAACAGTCACGGTATGAGCCATGACAAAAATTGTGGGAAAATTCGAGGCAGGGAAACAAACAAAAGGAAATAATACCTGATATATCAAAAAACCATGAATTTAAAAAAGGGGTCATAAAATCGCCTGATTCTTTAGTGGTCAGAGACTGGACATAACATGAACATGTGACATGAGAGAAAGGACAAAATTGGGAGGAGAAATCAACTATTTTTTAAAGTGTGAAGCTGCAACATAATGCAGCCCAGTACACTCCACTGACAAGCTAAAAAGTACTGTCTCTACTTTATATAATTATTAATAATGAGTTAAATGGGTGGTCAGAAGCTTTTTTTGCTCTTCGTCTATATTTTTGCACCTCAAAAGCCTCACCTGCCATGGTAAAAAAAAGAAAAACAAAAATCCGTGAAATAATAAAACACCAAAGAGATCCTGAGCAGCTACAAAAAGCAAACCCAAGACATTTATATTGCCACATCCACTTAATAGCATTAAATAATGAGAGCTAGCCAGTACATTTTCACGCCCTTTCTCTTCAAGTACTCAGAGCTTTCTTCACTCTCATAAAAAGAGTGGGCTCGTCTGGTTCATCCATGGAAAGTTCAATGCAGCCAATAATGGTGCCTCCGCCGAGAGCTGAAGAGGCGAATCGTTATTCTCATAGATCAATAGAGACGCTTGTGGTGGTTCTGGCAGTGATCACAATAGTGGGTGTGCTTGCAGGAATAGTGGCTCGTCTCTGTGGTGGAAGGCACTTTGGAGGAAATGGAGAGAACGATATTGAAGGTTGGGTTGAGAGCAAGTGTAGAAGTTGCATCGATGGTGGCTTGCCGCCGCCACCTCCACCGCCACCGGAAGAACCAAAGGCAGCGGCAGCAGGAGGAGATGAGAAAAAGTGAAGATTGTGAGAGTCAGAATTTTAACACTGATCTGTAAGCTAGTAAGTATAGAGCTTAATGAATGTTTTTGGGGAATAAGGGTCAATATTTTATTGTGTGATATATATATATATATATATATATATATATATATATATATATATATAAGAGGGGGTAAGGGGAAGTTTACACAGCTTTTAACTATGGTGTAGTACCGTGTTAGTTGTAGAACCTAAACCACTATACATGTTTGAGCTGGACATACTCAACTGCTTTGACCAAAAAAAAAGGACATACTCAACTGCTTGATGTTCTTGGTGTTTCAGTTCTACTCTGTTTCATTTTCCCCCGTATGTTTGGAGTGGAGAAATTGTCATTTTTTTAAACTTCTATTATAAGAGAGCCTTTAATAACTGGTAACTCAGCAAGAAGATTGCACTGAGAAGTAGAATAGAGAGTTCCACTTTCACATGAACAGAAAGAGGAATAACAAAAAAAAAAAAAAATCTCAGACTATCCAGAAACTATGACGGTCATTTCATTCCAGACTTTAAATTTCATCAGTTATTGTTTAATTTCCGTGGTCTCTAAGAGGGCAAAGTGGTACTCAGAAAAATAGAAATATTTTTGTGGGTGTGTGTTAGTTTCTTAAATTATTTTATAAAATTTTTAATTTTAAATGATTCTTTTTTTTTTTTTTGATATAATAAATGATTCAGATTTGATGAGGAATATCTTGAGAAAATCACGTTGGGCCCTAGGCATAACTTATGCCATAAAAACCGAAACAAATGTACGCTCAATTATGCTGATGGACCAAAAGCAACATTCTTTAGTGGGCGTTGGAATGTTACCGTTGCAAACTTGCAATTACTCATCACACTCACTTTAGAAAAAAGAACTCGTAAAGGGGTTGCGGCTCAGATTAAAACTGCCGCCACTTTGTGGAATAATAAACTACTTTTTTTCTTCTGTAATTTCAATTGTCCTCATTTAAGACAATGACATTCTAAATGTCGTCAACAACTAAATGTAGACTCCTTTTTCTCCTCCTCCTCCTCCTCCTTCTTCTTTTTTCCCCCCTCAACAATATAGGAAAAGTGAAACTTAAGGTGTCAAGGATTTAGACTATGGAAATCTAATCCTCAATACATCTAACCATTAAAACTGTTAGTAATAGGACCCATGATCCTTTAAAACTATTTTCTTGAAATTGTTGACCTCAGCATTAATAGCAACGTCATGACCTTTTTTGGGCATATAATTAACACATGAGATGTTTTCTCTAAAAATATGATGCAACTCTACGTGCCAATCTTTGAACGAGATCTCTAGTTTCCTCAATAATGTCTCTTAGAGGATGATCTATAAAGCAGTCTCTCATAAATATATTGACAACATCTAGAAAATCAAAATAAAGAATTACTCCCTATAGACCCATCTGTTGTCCAACTCTTAACCCTATCATAATAGCATAAATCTCAGCTTTGAGAATAGTATATAAACCAAGGGATTTATAGAAACCCAACAACCATTCTCTTGAGCATTTTTTATTACTCCCCTGCAAGCGCTTGGTGTTGATTACATATTGATCCATTCACATCTATGTGGATGTGGATAGAATTTGGAGGGGGGAGTCTAAGTTTGCTATTCTATCCTGTTGAGTTGAAAAATCTAATGATTTAGCTTTTGGTTCGTAGCAATCTCCATGAGAAGACAGTTGCATAGGTGCAGTATCTTCTTGATATCTGTGTTTCCTCATTGAAACAGAAATTTACATATGGTTGTCCAAAGGATCCAGCACCCTAGGCTAAAAACTCTTGTCCAAGAGAAGTTTTGAAATTTTCCTTTGCCTAGTTTATGGTTGGTGTTTCGATTGAGCCAAACCTGCAAACTACCAATGAAAAAATGAGAAAAATAGTTAAGCTTTAAAATTTGTCTCCACAAGTTTCTCGCTCGCTTACAATCTCTAATTATGTGTATTACACTTTCCTCAGTATTACATTGGAATGGACAAACAAACTCACTCTAAGACCTCTCTTAGCTTTGAGTGAGTTAGTTTGTGACTAGTCTCTCATGGGTAACTTACCATATAAAGAATTTAACTTTCTTAAATAGTTGTCATCTCCACATTTGTGCCCAGAAATTGTTACTGTTTACTCCTCCTTTAGCTGAAAGATAACAATAAGCTAATTCTACTGAAAAGCAACAATCTTTTGCTAGAATTGCCGCTCTTTAGAAAAAGTAGTTTGGGGAGTTATTGGAGGGAGGGTGCATTTTGGTAAAGAACATTTAAAATTTCAAGACGTAAAACTCCTTGCCATATGCTAGTATCCCAATGCCCATTCATCAATAACTAATCTCTAATTGTCTCATCTTCATTTATTAAGGATTGATTTTGAACAAAAGTTATTAGGGGTCGATCAAAGTGGAGTTAAAGGTCATACCAGAACTTGGTAACTGCCCCATTCAACTTTGCTAAGAAATTTATACCATACTTCAACTATTGATTTCCAAGCTAAGGAGGATTTTTGTTTCCTAAAGATATTAGGTACCTGAAAATCACCACAATTACTTAGACCATAAACATTGTACCCAGAGAGCATCTTTCTTTGTTAAGCGACTCCAAAGAGCTTCATAATAAATGCCTTATTTTGATGTCTTAGATTTTTGAAACCAAACCCCCTTGCTTCTTTGCTTGAGTAATTTTATCAAATGCCGTGAGATGCATTTTTTTCACCTCTTCTTTTTGAGACCATAAGAACTTCTTGGAAATCTTCTCTATTTCATTAAGAATCTGTTTGGTTTGAGGGGAGGGGAGGAGAATGTTGGGAAAGGGGTGGATTTTGCTCCACTCCCCTTATCTGGCAACATAAAAATTTAAGGACAGAAGAGGTAATATTTTGGCATAGTGTGACTATTATGCCCATAAATTTTTTATATGTTCCTATGATACCTTTCTGACTTTCTTCCTCATCCCATCATCACTTTATTATTTTGGCATGGTATGACTATTATGCCCATGAAAGTTATAATTATTCGGTCTAATAATTATAAAACTATAATTTTATATAATTATTAAACATTCTACAAAATTAAAAAAAATGACTTAAATAAAAATAAGGGTAAAATTGTCCATATGAATATATTTTACCCCCTCCTATCTCATCAATCCAAATGAGGTAATATCGAAATCCCTTTCCTCCCCTCCATTCCTCTCCCTTTCATTAAAATCCCTCCCATCCATTGAACCAAACAGACCCTAATTGTACATATTAGGAGAAGTGTTGACTGCATATAGTAGTTGGCAATGATGATAACATAGACTCTATAAGCACCAAAATCCAACAATAGTCAAAAATTTATTTTTCCACATGGACAACTTTTTTCGAGCTCTTTGCAAATGGGGTAATATGAGGCTTTTGTTACTCTTTATGAATAATCGACACCACATTTCACTAGATCAACAGTAATTCAAATCCCAAGCAATTGACTTAGCTCTAATGCTCTATCAAAATGAAAATATTTGGAGCAAAACATTTGCGATTTATCTAAGTTAAGTCTATGCCCATAAACTTCATAGAAGCTTTGCATCACTTTTTGTACTTCCACCATGTGGTTCAAGAAGCTTCTATAAAAAGAATGCAATCATAAGTAGATGAGAGGTATAATATATGAGGACTACCTCTTTAAATTGAAAAGTTTCCATCGTCAGGTTTTACATTCCGCTTTAATAGATTGTCTCACTCAATACAAAGAACAAAAATATACAGGCTCAATGGATTTCCTTGTCTAACTCCTCTAGAAGGGGTAAAGACAGGACTTTCATCTCAATTCCATAGTATGGACATACAAGTAGTAGAAATATAGGCCATAATGAGATCAATGAGATTTTCCTCCAATTTCAAACCTTTAAGGGTATTTTTGATAAATCCCCGATCTAGCCTGTCATATGCTTTCTTCATATCTATTTTAACCACCACAGACCCTTTCTTCCTTCCATTCATTCTCATGAATTGAATAATTTCTTGGGCAATTAAAATATTATCACAACTGGATTTGTTTGCAATAAAGCAACGCTACTCTTAACTAATTAATTTGCCCATGACCTCTTTAAACTTGTTTGCCAATAATTTTGTAATAATTTTAATGCTCACATTACATAAGAATATAGGTCGAAATTCTTTCAAAGTGGAAAGGTTATCCACTTTTGGAATAAGAACTACCTTGGTCTAATTTATATTGGTCTTTTTTAAGTGGTTGCTGAAACATTCTTGAATCAATTCATATATTTTATCTCCCACGACATTCCATTGGGTCTGAAAAAAGTGTTCCTGAAGCCCATCTAGACCTAGAGCTTTAAAAGCTCTTATAAAAAATGCGGCATTTTTTATCTCCATCCTGCTAACTTATCTTGACATAATGCTTAGCTCATTTGCCTCAATAGTAGGAAAATTTGAGAACCCCCACCCCTCTTGATCCTTCACATTTCCATCCTGAGTATAGAGATTTTTAAAGAAATCATGAGTCATCATCTTCATTCTTCATTGTATCTGCTCCTCTACCCACTCCCCCTCATCATTTTTAATTGCTCTTATTCTCTGTTTCTTCCTTTAATCATGGTTGAGGCATGAAAAAAACCTTGTATTCCTGTCTCCTCCCTAAAGCCATTTATTTATGGATTTTTGGAACCATACAATTTCTTCCTGGGTTTCCACTTTATGATATTATTCCCATAATTTTTTCTCAAGCTGGAAAAACTTGTTTGCAAATTCATCTTTCTACTTCTATCAATTCCTTACAAGCATCGAATCAGTTCCTTTTTTTGCTTCGTAAAGTTTCCCACCTGATTTTGATTCCACTCCAAACAAACTTTTTAAAATTTTCTAAGCCTTCTAACCAATTTTTCTCTTGCCATGCCTCTTTGGTGATAACCTTGAAATCATCTTTTAGAGTCCATGCAACCTGATAAGAAAAGTTTTTCTGAAAACCTTTCCTTTGAGGTAAAGGGGTAGAATTCAACACCAATATCTTGTGATCTGACTTAAATTTAAGCTCATGTGGGATGGTGGAGTTGGGGACACTTTTTCTAGTAACATTGAATCATTATGTTGTTGATATAAAAAAAATTTATAGGCATATATATCTTTCTATTTAAGACAATCATGTTCGAATTACCAACAAGGATCCGAACATTGATTTGCCTTGTTATAAGGGATTGGACTCTTCAGTCCTGCCAGTAAAAACGATTTTTATTAAGTTGTGCTTTTTCAATTTGGTCGGTTGGTGATTGTATATTATTTCACTTATTTGTATCTCTTAGTTAATAATTTAGGAATGTTTAATTAATAATGGGTTTTATTACTTAATTTGACTTTTGGCTTTGGTCTTTTAATTGGATTTAATTCATTTTTTATAATTTAAATCCAAATTTATAATGCTTCACTATTTTCGCCATAACTTTTGATCTAGATATCCGATTAGCATGATTCTTCTTTCGTTTTTTAGATGATTCAGACAGCTACAATTGTTATGAAGACTCGGAAGGCTAATTCGAACAAGAAGATGGATAAAATTGGAGCAAAAAACAGACACGTTTTTCTGGATTTCAATTGGGCCGATTTTATAATAAAAGACACAGTTATTATTAGAGGTTTCCATATTTGGCCTATTTTGTAACCCTAGCCTGTTTTGAAACCCTAGCCATCATTCCCTTTTAAGTTAACTTAGTTGGCGGCTGCAAACATTTCTACATTATGTTTTATGAGATTTTCTAATTAAATTAGAAGCTTATTTTCTTTGAGCTGTTTATCACGTTCATGATGTTCTTCATCTTCTCATCTGTATTTTGCCCAACCATGCTTGACTAAATCTCTCTGATTGGCCCATGGATTAAGGATTCCACTGTCCAAAGGACTCGCGCTTAATTAGTAACCATCTAACTCGTTTCTACATTCTTTAATCGAATTCAATTTCTAGTTTCTGATTGAGTTTTTGATTAAAAACCCATACCAATATTTCCCAAAGACGTAGTTCGAACTAGGTTAAAGTATTGTTGTGTGATCGTACAGTGACATGCCACTAATACAAATTCTAGACGATTATTCAGTTGAGAGAATTTTTGGATAAACGTAGAGATTTCGGTTTGTCCAAAGTCTATCACAAGTTCGATTATAAATTTTTTTTGTCCAAGGAATGAAAGTGGTGGAATTCGAAATCCTAGGTTGATCTTTTGTTTATCTGATTAATCTCGTGTTAGAGTTATAAGTGCATTTTGTTTTTGATTTAATTCCGTTTTATTCCTCAAACTAAAACCCCCCTTTTTTCTGTGACTGTTAGTGTTATTGGACCCGTTGTGACTTTCTCTGAGAAACGATCCAGGTTTCCTATACTACAAATCTTTGATTCCTGGTTATTGTGAGAGAGTCCAACAAACCTCTATCACCGGTAGCCTAAAAAAATCTCAAGTGGAATGCTTGTCTTCATATGAATAAACACTATGGGCCTAATAAATGCCCATAATTCTTTTCCCCTTTTACCAACTATAGTTTAAATTATATGGGATAGAATATTGTTACTACCACTTTTTCACCGTTAAATCAAAATCTTAATAGGAGAGTGAGATTCTGATCTAACGGTGAAAAAGTGGTAGTGACTTGATAATGACACAAAATTGATAGTGACAATATCATATCTCTAAATTATATTCAGTCATGCTTCTCTATTTAAAGAGTTGGGATGTTCAAAGCTTTCTCATCCTGATCTCAGGCAAATTGGGATGGGATTTCCATCCCAAAAATTTCAGGACGAGATGATCCAGGATTAGAAAAAATTATACTTGGGATCGGGAATGAGACTTGTTGAAGAGAACGATGTATGATAATTACTAGACATTAAAAGGATTTTTTCCCTATTGGGAAGTATTGTTAGATTTTTCTACACGGTGATGTGTTGGAACATTGGAAGTATCAATAACTTGAGCATCAGCCGTAGCTGTATTCAATTCCTTATCGTTTTGCAAAATCATTTTCAAAGTACCAGCACGCATTGCTTCTTGTCGTTTATCCATAGGCCTTAGGCTCCTCCATTTTCCAATAGTCATTATAACCAAAAAAAAAAATCATTACAATTTTCGGGAAATCCGTATCCCTTTCAGGACTGGAAATTCCCAAGATCGGGATCTGTCTCGAGCCCTTCCTAGGGCCATGACCAGGAACAAGGTTTCCTAATCGCATCCTGTCCCAAAAACACCCCTATAAATAGTGGCAGTTTAATTCAAATGCATTTAATAACAACATGACAAATGCACACTCCAAATTTCTATGATTTTTATAAATAAGCATTACATGATTGAATATGGCCACGAAATTTCTTACGCATATCATTTTATTACCAAGAAATTAGTAGCATATATATAAAACAGACTAGACATAGAAAGGTAAGCTCAAGATTAAAACAAACATCGCATAGAGAAGAACAAAGTATTGTAACATTGCAATAGCTTGTACTATGCCATAACAAATCTCTACAACACAATATTTCAAGATGAATTATGTTTTAGGCTTGAATATTTTGATTTCAAGGTGAAAATACTTCCAAGTGTATTTGGTAGTATTTCAAGATCAAAACACTTCCCATGTACAAGTAATATACAAATTAGAAGCCTAAAGGCTATTGCTATTATATGCCACTAGGCTAGCTATTTAAATTCACATAATTTGATTTATCCCTCGTTCCTTTTTGTCTCTTGTCTGTAGCATCCTTGCCTTTTAATCTATGGTAGGGCAACCAAACTGACAAACTCCTCCCACATGTACGTTTGTGTACAAGCACTCATCAATCATCAACACGCAAATTATGGCCCACAAAATACATTCCCAACTTAGTTGATAGTGTTTCCTTAATTGCTTGGCGTATATCAGGGTTTTTCAATCCAATAACCCAAAACAGATTGCAGTAAAGTACTTTCTAAAAACTCCCTCCTCTATATATATTTGATGTGCTATATATATATATAGAGCATCAAAAGAATTAGAATATGATAGAAATTGTATTTAACTAATAAAAATATATCATTTTTATTTATGTGTATTGTATTTTCTATTTTTTCCCACATCCTACCAAATCCTAAGCAGTTGGCTCTATGTTCTGCCCTCTATCTTATAAAGGCCAAATCCTTAGCATCGATAATATCCAGCAGAGTGTGAATGCGATGCCATTGTTTACATAATTTCTTCTGCATTTGTCAGGAGGTACTTCACAATCAAGATAAGACCAAGTGTAATCGCTAGCTCATCCGCATAACTCTATTTTCTCGAGTTTTTTATTGACAGGCAACACCAATCACATGGGTAAAAGTTATAGTCATTAGCTAGGACACAACTCTATTTACTTATTCTCCAAAGCTATATAATCTGAATATGTTTGATTCAAATGATAGTCATCGAGAGGTTTCTCCAGTCCACATGTATTCGCTTTAAGGAAAGCTCCAACCTAAAGTTTCATCAGTTTTACCCTCTATCAGCATGAATTGGGTCTCCAAAGGAATATCCCTCCCACAATTTCCCATCCTCTGTTTTTTGAATCAACGAGAAATTATTTATTACTATAAAATGACGTTCGAAGTTGAATCTAACAAAGAAAGCAGATAAAACTACAAAAAGTTAGATTAACATGCACAAACTTTATAATTCAGCCCGTGTCAAAAGTAAAAACTTCACGTCGCCCATAATAATTTGCAGCAGTCAAGTATTCTTTTACTACTTGAGCAAGTGACACAGGCATCCATAGAAAGTATTGTCAACAAATTTAACAGTATAGAGACTTCAATCCCAGCTTCTTTCATGCTAGTACAATGCTTAAAAGAAAAAGGGCTAAGATTGAGTCTCTTCAAGATGAAAACGGGAATTGGGTTTCGGATCAAAATAGGTTGAGAGGCATGGCCCTTGAATTCTTTAAAACTTTGTACACGTCGGATGGTACTACTGTAGATGTCTTGACTTGGCCAGTAAGTTTCCCCCCTCTTGCTGATTATCAGTTGGAGTGGTTACAGAAAGAGGTAACTCCACTGGAGATAAAGAATGCAGCTTTTTCAAATGGGTGCTTTTAAAGAGCCGGGACCGGATGGGCTTCAACCCCATTTCTTCCAAACACAATGGGAATTGGTTGGACAAAAAATCTGCGATTTGGTGATGGGAATTTTTTAGAACCCGGAAGATTAGAAGGAGATTAACCAGACAAATATTGTGTTAATCCCCACGATTGACCACCCACAATCGTTGAAAGATTTTCGACCAATTTCCCTTTGCAATGTAAGTTTCAAGATCATTACTAAGGTTATTGCCAATCGATTAAAGGGGGTAATGAATTATTTGGTGGCAGAAAATCAATGCAGCTTTATTAGTGGGCGTCAAGGGTGTGATAACATCATCATTGCCCAAGAAGCGATCCACTCTATGCGGACCAAAAAGGGTCAAAAAGGGTTTGTAGCGGTGAAGGTGGACATGGAAAAAGCCTATGACAGGCTAGATTGGAAGTTCTTGGAGTTCACTCTTCGCAGCTTGGGTATGAGGATGGACTTTATTAGACTCATCATGAATTGTGTTAGCACGGCATCTATGAGGGTGGTATGGAATGGACAAGCTTCAGAAAGTTTTCACCCTACTAGAGGGATCAGACAGGGCGATCCATTGAGTCCCTACCTCTTTGTATTATGCATGGAAAGATTGGGGCAACTTATTCACCATGAAGTGGATACAGGAGTTTGGAAACCGCTGAAACTCAAATTAAGAGGTCCCAAAATATCCCATCTATTCTTTGCTGATGATTTGGTGCTTTTTGGTGAAGCTTCTTCGCATCAAATGGTGGTAATGAGAAAAGTCATGGAACTCTTTTGTCAGGTCTCAGGACATAGGATAAATTTAAAAAAGTCCAAAATGTTTGCTTTCAAGAATGTGCATTTTAACAGGGCATATGAGTTAAGTCAATTGTTGGGTATTGGTCTTACATCCGATCTGGGAAAATACCTGGGTGTTCCATTACTTCATAAGAGAGTAGTTAAAATGACTTATGCACCACTACTCCAAAAGGTTGGATCCAAACTTGCAAACTGGAAAGGAAAATTCTTGAGCATGGCAGGGAGGGCAGTGGTTATTAAATCTGTTCTACCAGCAATTCCATATTATCAAATGCAATCTATTTTGCTACCAAAAGAGATTCTTTTAGCTCTTGAAAAGATGAGCAGAGAATTCTTTTGAACCAAAATAGGGAGGCAAATAAGATGCACCTTATATCCTGGGATGTGATAAAGAGAAACAAAGTTGCGGGAGGTTTGGGTATAAAAGATCTTAAATGTCAAAATAAAGCATTCATTATGAAGTTGTGTCGGGGAATGATTACGAGACCCAATGCATTATGGGTTAAATGTCTTCGTAGTAAGTATAATTGTGGAGATAGTACTTTTTCTCAGGTTAGTAAAAGAAGGTGTCAATCAACAATTTGGAATGGAATAACGGCGGTATGGGATCAATTTTGCATGGGAATTGGTAAGAAATTGAGAGGTGGGTTATCAACAAAAGCATGGCAAGACAATTGGACGCCACTAGAAAAGCCATTGAAATATTACGTGAATAAAAACTACCACATGGTAGATTTAGAAGTGGTGGTTAGAGATTTTGTCATGGCTAATGGTCAATGGGATAGGGATAAATGGAGAACTTTCCTTCCAGAATGGGTGGTGGATGAGATTGTGAAGGTTTCTCCCCCTACAGAATTACTTGATGATGTCTTTTATTGGTGTAAGGCTTCTGATGACAACTTTAGTGTGAAGTCAGCATATACCATGATTTATCACCAGCAGCAGCACCCAACTTAGTTCTCTTGGCAACGTCTATGGCGTTGGAGAATCCCAGAACGGGCCAAATTCTTCATGTGGCAAGTGTTTCATGAGAGATTACCCATAATGCACTCAGAGCTAAATATAACCCTAGTGTGCATAACATATGTCCGTTTGAGTGTGATAGTGAGGAATCCATACTTCATATTTTGAGAGACTGTGAGATTGCAAAAAGAGTGTGGACATTTGTAACTAACCCTGTATACTATTATATATTTTTCTCGGGTAATTTGCAGGAGTGGTTGGCATGGAACATGCAAAACAACCCAGGAAGTAGATCTGCTACAAGGTGGCCTTGGCACCAGACATTCGGTACTATATGCTGGCTTCTCTGGAAAAACAGGTGCAAGAAGGAGTTTGAGGGCATTTGTGATCAGCCTAAAACAATTGCTCACCGATGTACACTGCATCTAATGGAGGGAGTGGAGAATGGACGCTTTCAACATAAGATGTTTCAGATACCAGACAGATCAGAAGCAAGATGGTGCCCCCCTTTCTTAGGATTTGTGCGTTTGGATGTGGATGGCTCCCATGATGCTAGAGGCCAAACAACTTGTGGGAGAGTGATTAGAGATCATCAAGACAACTGGATATGTGGATTTCAACGAAAGTTAGGGCACGTTACCCCAACTGCTGCGGAAATCCATGCTATCCATACGAGTCTTCTACTTTGTAGACAGTTGGGACTAAGTAGGATTAAGCTTTATATAGATTCTTTAGAAACTATGCGTTTGCTCTTGATTGATTGTGGACAGGTACATCCTTTGCAAGATGAGATTCAAGAAGTAAGATCCCTTATCCTATCAAATTGGGATCTTGAGATCATTCATGAGTATAGGGAAGGACTAAGATGTGCCTACTATCTAGCCCGAATGGCTCGGGAGAACAATCAAGATTTTGATGTCTTATTGACTCAACCTTTTGCTTGTTTGGAGTTATTTAAATTAAAATGTGGTCAACTATCCCAGAACCACAATAGAGTTGTCTAATTAGTAGACACTTTGTATTTTTCAAGCTATTTGCTTGCCTTTGTATTTTAAGAGAGAGAGAGAGAGAGAGAGACTTCAATAATTTCGCAATTCAAGTTTAAAGAGAGTGACTATGAACTGAAGAGGCATTCAGGGATTAACTCTTCAGTAGATGAACATGCGGCAGTGCGGCACGCTAAAATAGTTAACTAATTAGGTTTCTTCTGTCTAGATCAAACTGTGACATAAAAATATCAGAAGTATCAATTGCCTGAAGAGCCGAGATTAGACCGTTAATAACAACTTCAAGGTCAACTTTCATAGTAAGTTTACTAAGTTATATATGATACAAGTTTTGAAATTTCAATTGCAAAGTGTAGATGTTGGAAAGAACTTACTCTAGGAAACCAATGGGGAAGACATGGAGAACCAAGGAACTTCTCGAATATAGAAGCAGCAATTCTGTCACAGAAAACATAGAAACACCAACGCCTCGAAACAGTTCAAGGCGAATAAAGAACCGAGCTGACAAGTAACAATTCCCGAGGTACGAGCTTCGAAATCAGCGGCCCTCTGGATCAGAAAATCCAGATTCTCGCCACAAAATTTAACATTCCTAACCATGCAAAATCAAAATCCACAAAAATTTCATCGTAAGATGATCAAAATTGTAAATCTCTCCACAAGATCTTTCACGTTGATCATAAAATGAATCTTCAGAGCACACAGAGGCAGAGCTCAATCAAGTAAAAAGGTAAGAGTACTCTGTTGTACCAGCCTCCATAACTCACCGTTATCCGCTGCTGGAAACGAAGTCTTTGGAAGGAGTAGCTCCGAGAATTCAAATAATAAACAAAAGCCTTTAAACAAATACGATATTTGTAGTTATTCGCCTTGCTTATCCCCGGAAACCAGATTTGGTTGGAAATAAAAAGCGGATCCGATTCTGGAAAAACAATAAACAGATCTAGGGTTTGCATACAGAAGGGGGAAAAGATTAGCAGTAAATACTAAATCAAATTGGGAACCAAAGACATAATTTCTTACCATAATCGGCGGGAACAACTCAAGACACACAAGATCCCTCTCACCGACTGGGACCATTTCCATTTTATCTATGGAGAATCACAACCCTGACAAAATATGGCGCACAACGAATCTTTCGAGCTCTTATGAATAAAGATGAGAAGATCTTACATGGGTCAATACAAGTTTCCAAAAAAGGCCCGCGCAATCTCGTCTGACGCCAAAAAAAATATATTCCCCAACCTATTTTCTCTCAAATCTTGGGGCTGCTGTTCAGTGTCATCCTTTTCGAACAAAAATCACCGAGACTTTATATTCGTTAGGATTGCGATCCTCCATAAATAAATTGTAAATGTTATGTTTGACATGACAGAGAAGCGAATGAAGGTGGAAGGTTGCCGTCTCGATAAGCTCGGCCCGTTGCGTTGAGCTTTCTTAACTTCTCTTTCTAGTTTCAGCTTTTTAGTTGGAGAGAGATAGATAGAATGATAACATTTAAATTTATATGATTTATAACCTTAATCTTAACAAAATGGCTTCCACCGCCTTAGACATTGCAACAAATTTTATATTAAGTGATATTATTTATAAGTTATGAACAATATAATTAATTTATTATTTTATATAAAATCGGCCACGACAGCCGACGACCCCATCTATTACATCATTTTCTAACATAATTAAACGTTAAAATAAACAGAACCAATCTTATTTTCCAACTTCAGCTTGCCATATGTAATAAAAAACAATGTTCGCTTTGTCTTTTGAGCCATTTTAATCTGTCAACTTTTTTATTATTGGTTTTTTTGAAAGTGAAATGATTTTTAATTAACAATGGTTTTTAGTATGGGATGAGGCCTGCAATCCGTTGTTTCGGGGTAGAGATCATCACTTGGTCTGAATTCATCTTTGTAAGGCGAATATCATTTTTTAAGTTTGTAACCCGAAAATGTACAGATGATGTCTTATTTAATATTTATAGTGTATATAAGTTGAAAAACAAAATAAAAACTATAAATTCGGAGAACACGAGTATAAAAAAATATCTTAAATTTTAAAACGCTTTTCAACAGTATTTTCTTCTCTGTTCAGGTAAAACGAAACCACCTTTAAACAAATCTTGCTGTGCATAAACGCCACAAGATGAGACTTTCCATTCTCATGATCGTTAAGGGTAGGTTTGGAATCATGCTAACAAAAGTAATTTATTTTCAATATAATTTTTTTAAATATAAGATAAGATAAAAATCAAATTATAAATGTGATTTGTGTTTAAGTTGACAATGACAAAAGTGATTTTTTTTCTAAATGGACTCTTGTTTAGATAAAAGGAAAATAACATGAATCTTATTGAATAATGAATAATGATAATTGAAGAAAAAAATTAAAATTTGATAAAAGAAAGTTAAATTATTATTAAAAATTAAAAAAAAAAACACTCAAACTTAAATGATAATAATTAAAGAGCTTGTTATAATTTTCAAATCTCTCGATTGTAAAGGTGATAACCTTTTACGTAAGGTATTCAAGTATATATCGAGCAAAAAGGTAGTATTCAAGTATACATGAGTGTGTGTGTAATTATTTCTTATCTCATATTTATTTTTTTCTTTCCCTCTTTTCTCTAAACACTCAACAATCAAACAAGCATAACAAGGAACTAGCTTCTCTTTCCCCGGTCTTTCATAAGCTTCTTCCTCCTTCTTTCATATTTATGCTTTTTGATTAGGCGTTTACTTCTTCTCAACAGTCAACACCTTCCCAAACACGTTGATCTTAGACCAAAAAGCACATTAATTAATAAAAACCGCCTAATGACATGAAGGTTAATTATTTATTGGAATCGGGAAAAGGTCAAGAGAATTTATGCACAGGAGGAGGGAGATGAAATGTTGAATCATTACAATATCAATCATGATATTTATTTTCAAAGTATCCATACAAAATAACATAAAGTACAAATAGATCATGGTTAATTATTGGTTCTGATAAGTTTAGACATTGGCTTGCTATATACTTTCTCTGGTTCTTATTATATGACACCAACTAACTTTTCTCACAAATCAATAAAAATAGCTAAAGTCAATAAAGTTGCCATACAATTTAAGTAACTTCCAATATTACTCCTACTAATTGCACTAAACTCTAATATTATATTAATTATTACTCTCACACACTACCCTCATTAATTATGGGTAGACATGGAAACAAATAATTAATGCTCATTGGGAACAATCAAGTGGCTTATAAAAAGAACCAAATAAACTTGCTAGTTAGTGCTTTATAATAAGGACCAGAGGGAGTAACAATATAGTACTACCTCTGGTCCTAATTATAAGAGCTAGTTGACTTTTTTTGGAGAGATTAAGGAAGCAAAATAAGTTACTTAATCATTTCATATGTTAAATATTCTTAGATTATATATTAGTTTATTAGTCAAATTAATAAGTTTGAAGAAAAATTAAAAATAAAAATACTTTAAACTAATTTAATTAGCTTCCTTAATCTCTCCGAAAAAGTCAACTAGCTCTCATAATTAAAACTGAATGAAGTAATGTGCTCTCATTTCTATAAATGTTGCGTTTATGACTTTATGGGACTCTATCACTGCCCTCTCTTTCTTTTCTTGCTAACAAAAGGAAGATCATCAAACTAAGTTTATTAGCTAAATCATTTGCTGCCTCATCACATATTCACATCAGTCCGTAGTTCTTGTGTTCCCGTGGTCATTATTATTCCCTTCGATCTTAAATATAAGATAAAATTGATTTTTTAAAGATATTAAGAAAACTAATTAAATTACTTTAAAATATTTAGATTTGTCATTTTTTTCTCCAAACAATTTTATTTAACTTATAAATTAATATATAATTATTCCCTTTGGTAAACTGTGGAGGCAGTATAATAATACACAAAATATGATATGGTTAAATAACTTATTTAATTTCCTAAATCTTTTATAAAACAAAGTCAATTATATCTTATATCTAAGACTGAAAAGGGTATTATTCTTGTTGAAAAGTTTGAGCATGTTGTATTGTGGTAGCTAGTCTCCTTGTAGGGCAGGCTAACATAATCGGAATTAAATATTTAACAAAATATACTACCATACAAATGATTTTTGATAATATTTACACACATGTATATACATATCGGAGGTCTAAGAAAGCTCTGGCTGTTGTTCAAGCTCACTGCAACATCTTAAGCACTCGTTCCCTTTATGTTTTCTTTGCATATATATAAATGCGTGCCACAAACACAGTGATGGAACTTAGAGGAAAAGTTTGGAGGGGTTAAATAGTAGTGTGGGGATTCGGGGGGCTGCCCCTGAATTTTTTTTTTTCTAATGGAAAGTTTTAAATGCATTAAAAATGAAAAGAATAAAAAAAAAATATTCATGAAATTAAGTCAATTAATTTCATCTATAAGTGTAGTGTAGAATGGGTAAAAGCATAGTAAGGGATACACCACAAAAGTAAATTTCACTGATAAGCTAAAAATTTTAGGTAATTAGAATGAAATATAGAAAAGAATGACAAAATTATCATAAATCATATAAGACCCCACATGGAACAAAGATTGAATTATAAGCCCAAATATATAAAAAGAGGGAAAAATGTGAAAAAGAAGAAGAAGTAGAAGAAGAAGTTGGGGGGCCAAAATTTAATTTTACTACTTTGAAGGGGTCAAGGTTGTATTATTACACTAATACTAAAAAAAAAAGTTCCACTAAAAATTTTTAAACAAATTTTTTTTTTGGGGGGCCATGGCCCCTCTAGTCATTATTGAGTTCCGTCCTTGCACAAACAAAACCATCCTCTGAGTGATCCGCCATAACTTGAACCTGAAACAACACATGAAAACGTGGCCCCTGTTTTTCGAATCAACGAGAAACTATTTACAATCTAGCTTTAACAAGTAGCAATAGGAAAGTCAAATGGTTCAGCTGTAAAAAGATGTTCGAGGTACAGTCTAACAAAGAAAGTGATAAAAGTACATAAATTTAGATAACACGCCACAAACTTTAACATTCAGTTGAGCAACATGTCTGTCCGTGATAAAAGTAAAAGCTTCACGTCGAACAGTATAATTTGCAGCAATAAGTTTTCTTTTACTGCATGAGCAAAATGACACTAGCATCCACAGAAAAGTGTCATGCACAAATTTAACAGAGACTTTAATTACTTCACAATTCAAGTTTAAAGAGAGTGACTATAAAGTGAAGAGCGCTAAGGAATTAAACCTTCAGTAGATGAGCATGAGGCACACTAAATTAGTTAACAAATTACGTTTGTCCTGTCTAGATCAACTGTCCAGTTCTATCATTAGCTAATGCGATTTAATCAAAAACTGTGATATAAAAATATCAGAAGCATCAATTGCATGAAGAGCTTATAGTAGACCATTAATGATAGCTTCAACGTCAACTTCCATCATATGGTAAGTTATATATGATACAAATTTTTGAAATTTCAATTGGTGAGCCAAGGAACTTCTCAAACATAAAAGTAGCAATTCTGTCACCGAAAACATGTTATAAAAAAGTGTGGTCAGTACCATCTACCGAAACACAAACGCCTCGAGATTGTTCAAGGCGAATAAAGAACCGAGCTGACAAGTAACAATTTCTGAGGTAAGAGTTTCGAAATCAACAGCCCTCTGAATCACAAAATCCAGATTCTCATCACACAATGTAACATTCCTAAATCCTAACCACGCAAAGTCAGAATCCATAGAAATTTCATCGTAACAAAACTGTGAACCAACTAGATACTCAAAATTGAAAAGGATATTTCACTGTTTATCATAAATTGAATCTTCAGAGCACACAGAGGCAGAACTCAATCACGTAAAAAGGTAAGGGCACTCTGGTGCATCAACCTCCATAACTCACCATTATCCGCCGCCAGGAACAAAGTCTTTGGAAGTAGCTCCGAAAATTCAAAGAAAAAATTTAAAATCAAATACGAGATTTGTTTTTATTCACCCTCCTTACCCCTGAAAACTAGATTTGGAAGTAAAATAAAAATAATTGAAAAAAAATCAGATCCGACTCTAGAAAAACAATAAACAGATCTACAGTTTGCATACAGAAGGGGAAAAGATTAACAGCAAATACTGAATCAAATTGGGGACCAAAAAAATAATTCCTTACCATACTAGGTGGCAACAACTCGAGACACGCAAGATCCCCTCTCACCCATTGTTACCATTTCCATTTTATCTATGGAGAATCACAACCTTGACAAAACATGGCGCACAACAAATCCTTCGACCTCTCATAAATAAAGACAAGAAAATCTTACACGCATCAAGTGAAAATCTTACATAAAAGGTCAGTGCAGTCTGGTTTGAAGCCAAAAGAATCTCCAACCTTTTTCTTTTAAATCTTTGGTCTGTCGTTCAATCTCATCCTTTTCAAACAAAACTTACTATGATTTATTTTTGTTAGGATTGATATCGTCCATAAATAAATTGTAAATGTTATGTTTACCATGACAAAGAAAAGAAGGGAAGTGGAAGATGATCAACTTGTCGGGCTCGACCCGCTTTTAACCTCAATTCTTTTTTTGTAATTGAAAAGAGATAGATAGAATGATAAAACCTATATCGTTTCATACCCCTAAAATTAAATCAAGAATCTAGAAGGTGGCAATAAAGTTGATAATAAATTATATTATTTATAAGTGATGAACAACATAATTTATTTTTTTATTTTACTCAATATCTATAATAAAAGCATTTATTAAATTATTTTGAAAAAATATTTAAGCGGGTAAGATAAACAAATTCAAGACTTATTTTTCAACGTTGACTTTGTCTCCATCAACCATTTTACTATTGATAATTTTGAAAATGAAATAATTTTTTAGTTAAAAGACCATACTAGTTATAAAAATGGTTTTGAGTTTACGATGGGACATATGATCCGTTGTTTTAGGAGTTTTGGGATAGAGTAGACCTCCTGGCCTGAATTCATCCCCGAACATCATTTTCAGGGTTCGTGGCTTGGAAATATAGAAATTATTTCTTCTTTTTAATATCTGTAGGGTATTCTAGTTGGAAAAAAACCATTAGTTCTAGGAACACAAGCATGAAAAAATTTCTTAAAATCTAAAATCATTTTCAGCAGCATTTTCTTCTCCATTCAAGCAAAACAAAACCACTTTTGAATCAAATCTCTCTGCATACAGGAACTGATTTCCATACTAAGCAATAAGCTTAATAGGAGAATTTAGGCCGTTAGATTTGATATAAACCGTCCAAATGTGTGTTTTTTAAAACCTATATTTTTTCAAGAAAAAAATGTTTTAATGAGTATAGAATATAAAATAAAAATGATTTCTTAACTATTATTTTCTTAAATTTTTTTTTGTTTTAAAAAAAAGTTAAATATTGATTATCCAAAATCATATATAAATAATCCAGATCTGCTTAACTCTTCCTATTAATTATAAGCTTTACGCTTCTTCATATGGAAACTAGTCCCTGCACAAAAACATGGAAACTAGTCCCTGCACAAAAACGTCTGTCAAAAGATGAGACTTCTCGATACAAGATGAGACTATCCAATACTCACGAGTGTTTATCTTAGACCAGAAAGCTCATTAATTAATAAAAAAATGCCTAATTACATGGAAGGTTAATTATAAATTGGAATCCAGGAAAGGCCAAGAGAATTTATATACAGGAGGGGTAAGATGAAATTACTGAATCATTAAAATATTAATTACGATAACCAA
This sequence comes from Acacia crassicarpa, assembly GCA_034222035.1. Lineage (NCBI taxonomy): Eukaryota > Viridiplantae > Streptophyta > Magnoliopsida > Fabales > Fabaceae > Acacia > Acacia crassicarpa. The sequence goes on along the minus strand of JAWXYG010000002.1, from coordinate 61,609,440 downwards.
CATGTGGTTGATCCAACTGAATGTGGAGCTAGATTCCCTTAAGAGGTTTAGGGTTTGAGCTGCGGTAAAACCACTCGTAATCCATCTTGTATGGAGCTACTACTGTTGGGAGGGTCGTCCTTGCCACTACAGAACCCGGAGTGGTTGCACACTTGCCACCATTTAGAATTATCAAAAAAAAAATTTAATTACAATATTTGTTTTTAAAGTATCCATAGAAAATACACGGAAAGCACAAAATAGATCCATGGTTAATTATTGGTGCTCTGGTTCTCATAACTTTAGACACTGGCTTGCTATAATAATACAATGTGAAAAAATGAGTGCGTTCTATAAAGTTAGAATTACATGCCACAAACTTTATAATTGAGCTGCAGCAACATGGATGCCCGTGTCAAAAGTAAAAACTTCACATCGCCCATAATAATTTGCAGTAGTCAAGTATTCTTTTACTACTTGAGCAAGTGATACAGGCATCCATAGAAAGTATTGTGCACAAATTTAACAGTATAGACACTTCAATAACTTCGCAATTCAAGTTTAAAGAGGGTGACTATGAACTGAAGAGGCATTGAGGGATTAACTCTTCAGTAGATAAACATGTGGCAGGCTAAATTGGTGAACTAATTAGGTTTCTTCTATCTGGATCAAACTGTGACATTAAAATATCAGAAATATCAATTGCCTGAAGAGCTGAGAGAAACCCGTTAATGGCAACTTCAACGTCAACTTTCATAATAAGTTATATATGATACGAGTTTTGAAATTTCAATTGCAAAGTGCAGATGTCGGAAAGAACTTACTCTGAGATACCAATGGGGAAGACATGGAGAACCAGCTATTCTGTCACAGAAAACATAGAAACACCAACGCCTCGAAACTGTTCAAGGCGAATGACGAACCGAGCTGACAAGTAACAATTTCCGGGGCACGAGCTTCGAAATCAGCGGCCCTGGATCAGAAGATCCAGAGTGTCGCCACAAAATTTAACATTCTTAACCATGCAAAATCAGAATCCACAGAAATTTCATCGTAACAAAACTGTGAACCAACTAGATGATCAAAATTGCAAATCGCTCCACAAGATTTTTCACGTTGATCATAAAAGGAATCTTCAGAGCACACAGAGGCAGAGCTCAATCAAGTAAAAAGGTAAGAGTACTCTGTTGTATCAGCCTCCATAACTCACCGTTATCCGCCGCTGGAAACGAAGTCTGTGGAAGTAGTAGCTCCGAGAATTCAAATAAGAAACGAAAGCCTTTAAAATCAAATACGATATTTGTATTTATTCTACCTTGCTTATCCCCGGAAACCAGATTTGGAATTAAAAAACATTCGGATCCGATTCTGGAAAAGCAATAAACAGATCTAGGGTTTGCATACAGAAGGGGGAAAAGATTAGCAGTAAATACTAAATCAAATTGGGAACCAAAGACATAATTTCTTACCATAATCGGCGGGAACAACTCAAGACACACAAGATCCCTCCCACCGACTGTGACCATTTCCATTTTATCTATGGAGAATCACAACCCTGACAAAAGATGGCGCACCACGGATCTTTCGACCTCTTATCAATAAAGATAAGAAAATCTTACATGGGTCAATACTAGACTACTAGTTTCCATAAAAGGCCAGCGCAATCTTGTCTGAAGACAAAAAAAAAAAAAAAAAAAAACTCCAACCGATTTTCTATCAGAACTTCGGGCTGCTGTTCAATCTCATCCTTTTCGAACAAAAATCACTGCCACTTTATGTTTGTTAGGATTGTAATCCTCCATAAATAAATTGTAAATGTTATCTTTGGCATGACGAACAAATTGTAAATGTTATCTTTGGCATGACGAACAAGTGATTGAAAGTGGAACGTAGTCGTCTCGGCAGGCTCGACCCGTTCTTACTCTCAGCTTTTTATAGCTTAAGCTTTCTGGTTGGAGAGAGATAGATGGAATAATAAAACTTGCATTTATATCATTTCATAACCCTAATACTGAAAAAGACCTAGGTCATTTAAAGCGTTGTAATAAAATTTATAATAAATGATATTATTTATAAGTCATGAACAATATAATTTATTTTTTATTTTATATAAAATCTGCAATAACAGTCAACGGTGCCTAACTCATCATTTTTCAAAACAATTAAGCCGTAAAATAAACTTAATCAATCTTTTTTTCTAACTTCGGCGTGCCATATGTAATAAAAAAAAATGTTCTATTTGTCTTTTTATCCATTTTAGTTTAATCTGTCAACCTTTTTATTATTGGTGTTTTTAGAGTGAAATCATTTTTTAATTAAAAAACCATATTAATTATAAACATGGTTTTTAGTTTGGCATAGGATCTGCAATCCGTTGTTTTAGGGTAGACCAACAACTTGGGGCAGGACTGCAAGAGATCCATTCATTGTCTCAATTTCTCATAATCTTGTATAAGCCAATATGGACTGTTGATTAGAAAAATGAGCCAATCTAGACCATTGATTGAGAAGATAAAAGAAAAATCAAATGAATGATAACTTAATTGGACGAATATGATTTAATGAGATATGATAAGAAAATAGACAATAAGAGAAACCGACCTCATCAGTTGGTCAGATCTCATCTTGGTAAGGTGAATATCATTTTTATAGTTTCTAACCTGAAAAAGTAAAGATTATGCCTTACTTAAAAAATATAGTGTATATAATTGGGGAAAAAAACCATAAATTATGTGAACATGATTAGGTTTAAAATGATTTTCAATACTAGTATTTTCTTCTCCATAGAGGTAAAACAAAACCATCTTTGAACAAGTCTCGTTATGCATAAACACCTGGAGATGAGATTTTGCAATTCTTGAAAACGAGTCTGTTTGGAATAGTAGTGACAAAAATGACTTATTTTTAATCCAATTTCTGCAAGCATAAAATATGATAAAAATAAGATTGTAAATGTAATTTGTATTTGGGTTAACAACAAAAAACGTGACTTTTTGCCAAATGACACTTGTTTGAATTATTCTTTAAAAAGTCAGTCAAAATGGAAAATGACATGAATCTTTCTTAATAATATATATAGTGATAGTTGAAAATGAAAATTTAAATTTGATAAAAAATTTAAATTATTATAAAAAAATAAAACACTAAAACTTGAATGATACTCGTTGAAGACCTCGTTTTGATTTTCAAATCCCAATTGTCATTTGAATTCTAGAAGGTGATAACGCTCACGTCTATACTAGATGTTCAAGTATGTGTGTGCGTGTGTATAATTCGTTCTTATTTTTGTTTCCTTTCATATGTTTTTCCTCCTTTCTTCTCCTTCCCCACATAAACTCTTTCTTTTTTTTGAACACTCAACAGTTAACACAAACCTAACGAGGAATTGGCCCCTTTTTTCCCTCTTTCGTAAGCTTTTTCTTTTTTTTAGATTTTTTTTTTGGTATAAGGCGGGGGAGGGGGGATTCGAACACGGGACCTGAGAGGAGATATAAGCCATCTCAATACCACCAGCTGTGTCACTGCACTACTGTCCTCGATTTTTTCTTCTTTTTAGATGATTAGCAAGTTTGAAGCTTCAAAATCGGCTTATGTGAGAAGGAGCTTTTTTTTGGAAAGTCCATTTATAGCTAAAGCCTTCCCAAACACACTGAGATGGACTTCTTTCTCTCAAGTGGGCTTTTGTGCTTTCTGGCTGAGCTTTTACTCCTTCCCAATGCCTTCCCAAACACGCTATTAATTTTAGACCACAAAGCTCATTAGCTAATAAAAATTCCCTAATGACATGAAGGTTAATTATTAATTGGAATCACGAAAAGGTCAAGAGAATTTATTTGGGGGGGGGGGATGAAATGTTGAATCATTACAATATTAATTACGATATTTCTTGTCAAAGTATCCATACAAAATAACACAAAGCACAAATAGATCCATGGTTAATTATTGGTGCACTGGTTCTGATAAGTTTAGACACTGGCTTGCTATAATAATATAGTAATGTGCAAAAATGAGTGCGTTCTATAAATGGTTGCGTTTATGACTCTATGGAACTCTATCACTCCCCTCTCTTTCTTTTCTCCTAAACAAAAGGAAGATCATCAAACTAAATTTATTAGCTATAAGTCATTTGCTGTCTCATCTCATTAGTACGTAGTTCTTGTGTTCTTGATGTCATTACTACTTCCTTCGGTCTTAAATACAAGATATAGTTAATTTTTTAGAGATATTAAGAAAGCTAGTTGAATTACTTTAAAAACTTATATTTGTTATTTTTTTTTCAAATTATTTTGTTTAACTTATAAAGTTGTATGTAATATAAGGATATACAACATATAATATAATTAAGTAAATTATTTAGCTTCCTTAAACTTTGTAAAGAAAAGCTAATTATGTCTTACATTTAAAATTGGAAAGAGTATTTTTCCTTTTGAAAAGTTGAGCATGTTGTGTTGGGGTAGTTAGTCTCCTTGTAGAGCAGGCTAACATAATTGGAATCAAATATTTAATAAAATATACTACCATACATATGATTTTTGATAATATTTACACACACATATATAGAAAATCCAACAATATTTTCTAGACATGTCAATAAAAATTATTTATAGACATAACATATATATATGTCGTAGTCTTCAAATTAGTATACCCTCAATTAGGGTTGAGCATGGAATTTGCAACCTGGTAAGCTCACTCACAACGTAGTGTAATTGGGCCACTTTGAACCCATCCAAATATACCTATAATAGAATGGATTAAAATCCATCTACTTAATTAAGACTTAAAAGGGCAAGATATAGCTACACCATTAGGTGCTCGTACCTGCCGATTCAGTTAAAAAATCATTAAATATATAGATCGGAATTCCTATCCAACTACAGCAGGCACTAGCTGACTCCCCCTCCCATCTCCTGTAATCGGAATTTCGGAACCACCTCACTGAGTTCCCAACTACCCATCGAGATCGAGGCATTGACTCTCATTCTCTTTTCTCTTGACTCTGTGTAATCGTTGCACCACCGACACCATAGCAGAGCAACTCAGCAGCAGATCGAGGCAACAATAACTTTGTGACTCTGTGTAAACCAATCACGGTGCATCACCGTTCTTCTCGCTCTTCCTCAGCAAAGTTTTTCTTCTTCTTCGAGGCATTAGCAACTCTGTGACTCTGTGTAACCCAATCACGGTGCATCGCCGTTCTTCCTCAGCAAAGTTCTTCTTCTTCTTTGAATCTTCATGGGTGAATTCCTTTTCATCTCTCCTACCCTTTGTATGTTTAATAGGAATTGGAAGGTCGGTTTCTGGGTACATCTTCACAGTTTGATACGTTTGGTTTCACTGCTGCTGAAATTGCTCGTAAACAAGCTAGGAAAGAACAACAAAAGAGGTGTTTTTGGTTTTCGCAATTATTGTTAACTTTCCCTACTATGCATATCTCAGTGGACTTATTTTTATATTGATTTTTTTGGGGAATAAAATGAATCCATGATTAAATTATACATTATAAAAGTGGAATTAAAACAATTTTGCTTCCTTGAGAAATGTATATTATGTGTTACACTTGTTAAGACATATTGGTAGCCTTTGGATGGGGAACTCCTCTTCCAACGAAAAAAGGGGTTGGGGGATTTAAGGGATCACATTGGGAAGGAATGCAGGTGATGAGCCCTTGTCCTTTTTTAATATAAATCTGTTAAGGAACTATCTATTAGTTTGATAAAAATGTTATCTTTCTCAACTCTGCACATATAAATCAAGTTTAAAGAACGTGATTAAGTGACTACAAATTTTGAGAAACTCTAGAATCAAACTTGTCAAAAACTAAAACTAACGGGCTGAGAATATGATTTACCCCACCGCACACCTATATTTAATGAAGATAAATGACATGCGAATGCAGAGTATTGAGATTGATTGAGAAAATATTGGGAGTTGTGCACTCAAACCAAATCAAACTTAACAAAAAGATAAACAAATTGACAATATTATATCACACACGATCAATCCTTCCATATCATTTGCAACTGCAAAATAGATGTAAAGCTGCAAAGAGTTAGAGAGACTATAGTCATTAAAGGAGGGCATATTAAACTACTTCAAGGAAACAATCAGATGCATTGCAATATGAAGCTTCTGAAATTTATTTGAACGCGTCACGAAATCCAATAGTAATCAACCCACAAGTTCAAACATAATTTTATCCATTGCAACTGCAGCTGAAAATTTATACTAGAATGCGAAACTTTCTCCATTAAAATATGATGTTTTTATACGAACAAAAGTATATACTCTACACCAAGATCGTGAAATTATCTGCTTGTTGAACAGAATAATTAATTATGGGATAAATGCCTCTTTTGGAGGTTAGTTTTTTCAAGCATTTGAAGTTAGATGTGGGTTTAGTCCCTTGATTCTTAAGACAACATGGTTGCTTGTGTTGACCTATACTCATAAAAATGTGGTGTTTAGAATGACATTCTGAAATGTCTTGGAAATAAGTTCATGATTCTAAACTCTTTGAAAGTGAATGCACGTTATGCATATTTTAACTTCGGAAAGCTTAAAAGTTGTGAAATACTATGTTTTCACTTAGGTTGAGGCCTCCACTCTCAACGACATTAATTTTTTGACGGTTTTGATTTTTTGTTTACAATATTCTTCTAATTTAAGCTTTCTTGTTTGCCACAAATTTCAACTAAATGCTCTACTTCCTGTTCAAAGTCATGAGATTTAAAGATGTCTGTTTTTGAACAAATTTGCAGTGAACAGTTCAGAGTTTGGTCTCGATATTAAAGACTACCTTATAGGTGAGTGCACTAGATACTGTTTACTTTGCAATAATCATTAGTTTTGATGAGTAAGATCTTCTCACAGTTCAAATTTTGAGTAGGCAAATGAGCATTTAGCAATCTCAACCAGAAAATACTAAAGCTGCCACTACTGGAAGGGCCATTAAAAATATAACTACAGTCACATCATTAGCACTACCACTTGCTCATGATGAAAATAAAAAAAAATAATGAAGGAGAGGGACAAGCAGCTGAAACATAACCTGCTAAGAGAAAAAGGACAACAACATCTAATGCCTCATAGCATTTCAAAAGGTTGCCACTAACCTAAACAAAAGGTAAATATCTGGCACGATGTAACCATTATAGCAGAGATTTTGCAAGTCATCCTATAGATTTGTGGCACTACACAATTGTTGCGACATTTGGAAAAGTGTCCAAAGAATCCTAACAAAGCTAGCAACTCACAAGGTTTGTAGTCAATTTCTTCTATTAAAACTTTGACTCATCACTTATTTAGTCAGAAGCGTTGCAGAAAGGCTATTACAAAATTTCTCATAAAAGATTAGTTGTCTTTTCAGACTGTGGAAGGGGAGGGTTTCAAAGAATTATTGCAAGAGGTTGAACCTAGATTTTAAATGTCCTCACCTTGGATAATTGCTACAAATTGCTACAATATTTATTTAGAAGAAGCAAAATGTTTGAGAAAATATTTCAAGCGATCTAAAGTCGGTGTGTCTCTTACTACATATTATTAGACTTCAATTCAAAATTCAAACTAAATGTGTTTGACTGCTCATTGGGTTGATGAGAGATGGATTTTGCAAAAAAGAATTTTGAATTTTTGTGTGATTGAAAATCATAAAGGGGAAACAATTAGCAAGAAAATTGAGGATTGCTTATTCAAGTTGGGCATAGACAAAGTCTTCACTATAACAATTGACAATGTTTCCTTAGATGATTTTGCAATTGCACATCTGAAAATATGTTTGAGGGGTTGGAATGGTCTAATATGTAATGGAGAGTTTTTGTAGATGCAATATGCTGCAAATATATTGAATTTGATTGTCTCTGATGGTCTTAAGAAAATAAATAGGTCAATTGAGCTTATCTGACATGTGGTTAAATATGTTAGATCTTCTCCAACAAGGGAGATCAAATTCAAAGAACTTGCTGAAAAAGTCAGAGTTGAATAAAAAAGTCTGTTTAGCTTGGATGTCCCATAAGGTAATTTAATCAAATTTCTATTCGAAATGCTTGTTCATGCCTTTAATTACTTATTCTTGTTTAATTAGATTTCTATCATGTGGACAGTGCTGTTGACAATGTTTGTTTAATTACCAACGAAATGCTGTTAACAAGTTGTGAATTAGATTTCTTGTTTAATTACTTATTCTTGTTTTATCAGATTTCACAGTGTTGTTGACAATATCACAGTTAACAATACTTGTTTAAATACTTGCTTGGTGGAATTCAACTTACCTTATGTTGGACAATGTTGTTGATGAGTATATATTTTATGATTAAATAGGTGTATATTTTATAAGATTTAATTGAAATTATTGATATTATATACCTATTTAATTATTTTTTAAGAACGTTTCTATAATTGAATCAAACTTGGGATCAAAGAATAAATCGATATCAAATCTACTCATATCCTATTTTTATTGCGCAAGAAATATTAGCTGATTTGGAATGAAGTAAAAAAGACAATAAGAAGATATGCAATCAGTCAAATTCAGTGGTCTCCCGTAAGAAAATAGAAACAAAATCAATTGTGTGATTTGATGGAGTAAATTACAAGATATGAGATATCTTTGTAATAAATGAAAGAGAATCAATGGCTTAAGATCTAAATTATTATAAATAAGGAAGCAGAGACAAGCAAAAGAGAAGACGGAGCAGAAAGATCGGGAGACGCAGAACGAGAAGGAAGGGACGAAGAAGCATAAGAGTAGAGGCTGAGCGTTTCGGTTCTCTTCATCATTTCCACGGAAGGACGGAAGGACTGTGGAGGCGACGAAGAAATTTTCTTTTCTCTCTGTTCTTCTTCTTCTTTGAACCTGAATTCTTATCTTTTTGTTTTGGATTTGAATAAAGCCATGTGTGGCTAATTTTCTTTTGCAACCTAGAGAATCTATGAACTTGTTTGGGTTTTAGAGATTATTCCCACTTTTTAGTTTTGATTAATTTTATTCAGTTTATTTAATCCTGTGTTTATCGCTATTGCTTAGTGAGTGGCCACCATTGGGCATGTTTTGGGGATTTAGGGTTAGACTTGGAAGAGGGAATCCTAAATTGGCCTTGGGAATAAATAATGTGGAATTAGGTTTTAATTTAACGTGAAGTTAGGTTTTAATCTAATTTGCGTCTAGGATAGGAATATACCTAGAAGCTCCGCATAATCAAATTAGAGTGAGCCCGATTTAAAACGCGTTTTATTTAATTGTGTGAGGCATTACATAATTAATTAAGATAGGTATATAAATGGACCGGAAGGCATTTATAGACATTAATACTCTAGATTAGCTGATTAGATTAAGTCAAAGTTAATTTAGTGGGGATAAAATCTAAGAATCAAATAAGGGATTAGTGACTCTAGGTTGCTCATTTGATTATTGTGGTAGTTTTCTTATTTTTATTTTAGTTTTGATTTGTTTTTCTTTATCTTAATTAAATTCAATTTGTTTTACTCAACTTAAACGAAATTGTGAAATTAATGCTTAACTAAAGGTTGTGATACTAAGTCCTCGTGGGAACGATACTTTTCTTATCACTTTATTATTTGATACGGCCCGTGCACTTGCGGAGTTTTTTTAGGCTTTAAATTTTGCCCTATCAAGTTTTTGGCGCCGTTGCCGGAGACTTGTGTGCCACAACTTTTTTGGTTGGAATTGATTGAGCATTAGTAGTATAGTGGTAAGTATTTCCGCCTGTCACGCGGACGACCCGGGTTCGATCCCCGGCAACGGCGCCAAAAACTTGATAGGGCAAAATTTAAAGCCTAAAAAAACTCCACAAGTGCACGGGCCGTATCAAATAATAAAGTGATAAGAAAAGTATCGTTCCCACGAGGACTTAGTATCACAACCTTTAGTTAAACATTAATTTCACAATTTCGTTTAAGTTGAGTAAAACAAATTGAATTTAATTAAGATAAAGAAAAACAAATCAAAACTAAAATAAAAATAAGAAAACTACCACAATAATCAAATGAGCAACCTAGAGTCACTAATCCCTTATTTGATTCTTAGATTTTATCCCCACTAAATTAACTTTGACTTAATCTAATCAGTTAATCTAGAGTATTAATGTCTATAAATGCCTTCCGGTCCATTTATATACCTATCTTAATTAATTATGTAATGCCTCACACAATTAAATAAAACGCGTTTTAAATCGGGCTCACTCTAATTTGATTATGCAGAGCTTCTAGGTATATTCCTATCCTAGACGCAAATCAGATTAAAACCTAACTTCACGTTAAATTAAAACCTAATTCCACATTATTTATTCCCAAGGTCAATTTAGGATTCCCTCTTCCAAGTCCAACCCTAAATCCCCAAAACATGCCCAATGGTGGCCACTCACTAAGCAATAGCGATAAACACAGGATTAAATAAACTGAATAAAATTAATCAAAACTAAAAAGTGGGAATAATCTCTAAAACCCAAACAAGTTCATAGATTCTCTAGGTTGCAAAAGAAAATTAGCCACACATGGCTTTATTCAAATCCAAAACAAAAAGATAAGAATTCAGGTTCAAAGAAGAAGAAGAACAGAGAGGAAAGAAAATTTCTTCGTCGCCTCCACAGTCCTTCCGTCCTTCCATGGAAATGATGAAGAGAACCGAAACGCTCAGCTTCTACTCTTATGCTTCTTCGTCCCTTCCTTCTCGTTCTGCGTCTCCCGATCTTTCTGCTCCGTCTTCTCTTTTGCTTGTCTTTGCTTCCTTATTTATAATAATTTAGATCTTGGGCCATTGATTCTCTTTCACTTATTACAAAGATATCTCATATCTTGTAATTTACTCCATCAGATCACACAATTGATTTTGTTTCTATTTTCTTACGGGAGACCACTGAATTTGACTGATTGCATATCTTCTTATTGCCTTTTTTACTTCATTCCAAATCAGCTAATATTTCTTGCGCAATAAAAATAGGATATGAGTAGATTTGATGTCGATTTATTCTTTGATCCCAAATTTGATTCAATTATAGAAACGTTCTTAAAAGATAATTAAATAGGTATATAATATCAATAATTTCAATTAAATCTCATAAAATATACACTTATTTAATCATAAAATATATACTCATCAGTTGTTAAGTTCATTAAAGTCTTCACAAGGATGGAAGAAGAAGATCAAGATTATATAGATTACTTCAAAAAGAAAGTTAAGTTAGATTCAAATCCAACTTGCTTTGATGATGTCATATTTGAGGGTTGGGTTTCTCTCCTAATCCTTTTCTCATCTCTAAATCATATCCGTCCAATCAATCACAATACTATTTTAACCTCTCTCTCCTTTTTCTGAATCAACAGCTTAGATGGGCTGATGAGAGAAAAGGAGAACAAGGATGAGGAGAAGATCCTCTCCCCATATTTGATCATGATGATACATTGACACAACGACTACAGTTGAGCCTCCAAGTGCATATGATTGGATTGGTGCAAAGGAGTTCCTTGTATTTTTGTAGTTGTTCTACACCATGACTCTGAAATTTTCTAAATTAAATTTTGTGACAACAAACACATGTTTTTTTGCATATTGTTGCAATTCAAACACATCTTAATTCGAGTGCTGCTAGTTCCCACTCTCTTTTAGGTGACTTGGCAAGAAGAATGTAAACAAAGTACTATAAGTATTGGGGAAAAGGTGAGAAAATGAATCCATTACTGGTGGTTGTAATGATATTGGATCCTAGATACAAGATGACATATGTCAAAATTGTTTTTGAAAACATTTTTCCTAAACCTATGAAGCTTGAACTTACATTGAAGAGGATTATGGATGTCTTGTATCGTTTGTATGATCATTATTCACCAAATGTCATTAATATTAATGAAGCTTCTAGATCTCAACCAAGAATAGAGCGAGGGGATATAAATGGTAGTGGGAGTAATGTGTTGACTCAAGAAGTTGAAGTTGAAATGACCTTGTCATCTTTTGAGGCTACATTCCAGAAATTCTTAGCCACTGCAGACTCAACATGTAATGTAGAGAAAATTTCAGAAGTTGATGAATATTTTCAAACTAAATTTGTTGGCTTTTGTGAACCAAAATTTGATGTTTTGAAATGGTGGAAAATGCATGCTTCCAAGTATCAAGTTCTAAATCTGTTGGTACATGATTTGTTGGCTATATCAGCCTCTACAGTATCTTCAGAATCAACTTTTAGTACTGGGGTCAGATACTAGATTCTTTCAGGAGCTCCTTGTCTTCAAAGATGATTGAGACACTCGTATGTGCTCAAAATTGGCTATTAAAGACATCTCCTAAATTTAAGGACCTTGATATTGATAATTTTGATGAGAGTGCAAGCATTGTTACTGATTTCTCCGATAACATTCTCAATTTCCATTTTTTTTAATTTCATATTAGATTATTAATGGATATGTTTTCTCTTCATTTATTTTGTTAATCTTTGAACTTATAATGGTACTTGTTTAAATTAAGGTTCTTTTATGTGAATTGTGATTATTAAATTTTGAAAATTCATATTTCAAAATTTAAAACGATGAATTTGGATGGATACTTAATATTTATGTATGTTTTTTTTTTCAAAAAAATAAACAAGTCAAATGTAAATGGGTTACCCAAAATCTAGTTAGCTCGCTCATTTATATGCTAGTATTTTTACACGGATTCAAATGGGTTGAGGCATGGATTGTGGGATCCGTACACGCAGTGGATTAAAAGTTTCTACGAATCCCGTCCCGAGGATCACTCAGGTGCGTTTAAATCAAGGTTAGGGAACCCGAATGATACCTTATAGAGAACTCAGAATCATCTGGAGCCGGAGGTTTTCCTTTGATTTTAGAGAACTGGTAGCTTAAGAATCTACACAAACCCTTTGCGCACATTTTCTCATGGCGATCAAGAAACTGTAGTGAATTCGTTCGCGTCTCGCTCTCTTTGAACTGGTGGGCTACTTTCTCGATCAGCAGAAGACGACTTCTTAGAATCGGCTTCCTCTACCGGTATCCACACGAACAATCTCCGAACACGGACGCAGCAGCGTGCTAGCGCCTCAGACTGTGCGTCTCTCTCTTTTTGTTTCTCTCTAGGGTTTCTCGCGGCTTTCTAATACGCTCAACTAAAACTCCCGTAGGTCTTTTCTAAACCCGATAAGCGTATTATATAATCAAAATTAATCCTTATTAATTTTGAAATTCGAAATTCAAATCTGGATAATATATTAATTAAATCTATCTAATAGATATAATCTAATATATTTATTTAATCCGAATTAAAACCAAATCTGAAATTCGAATTTTGAATCTGGATTAAAATATATTAATTAAATCTATCTGATAGATTTAATCCAATCTATTTATTTAATCCAAATTTAAAAGCCTTCTGATTTAATTTATCTCTATAAATTAAATCCGAGAAATGATATCTATCTATTTAATTAAATCTGAGATATAATATCTCAATTTAAATTAAATAGATAATGATATCTTTATTCGAAAATCTAATGAGATATAATATCTCTATTCGTTTTAGATATTTAATTTATCTGATAAATTAAATATAAAACAAATATCATATAATAATATTATAATCTCCATTAAATAATATTATTATATTATTTTCGAATTATATATATATATATATATATATCCTAGATTAAATTCAGTATTCATTTAATCTGAGATTTAATGAATCTGGACACTTTTACCCGTGTTGGATTATTCTTGTGTGCGATCCTGCAGGCCCATATGAGATTGGCAGTGGGCCAAGACTGTATCAGCCCACAAGTCGCAAGCGGCCTCTAGCAAGACATTGCGACTACCCAATTCACATGGGGATCGATGACACGATACTGCCTATCATACAACCATGTCACGTCCCTTTTGTCACGCGATAATTTGGTCAAGGATGAGGCATGGATAATGTCAACTTCCTTTTCTTGACCATTACTTTCTCGATTCTCGAGCAGTCTAATAAGTGAAATGGAAACTCCTTTCCATCACAGTATGGCCATACATTTCTTAGACTCACTCATCGAGGGGCCCAGTATTATCTCTCTACAAATGTGAGGGACAAATTCCATCTTGACCATTCACATTCCTCCGCATGAAAATCATTAATCCCGATCCTAGCCTTTATCATCACCCGGTCAAAGGTGACTTTTGATTAGGTCAAAGGTCAGTGACTCATCATGTAGGAATCCATGATGATCTCAGGTCATAGGGTGTTGTGACGCGGTTATACATGAGATAAGCTTATGACTTAATCCATGCAGCTTTCTCATAGTGGGTCGGTCCAGCACCTTGTACTCTTACAAGTGCCCATGACTTTGATTCGTATCTCCATACCTCATCAAAGTCATACTGGTCTTAACTCATCTTCGCTCCCACGTAGATGACCGACCAGGGACATTTAGGATAATCTATAAGATATATCCATGGATATAGTTATCACCATAAACATGCGTATGAAATGATAACTTAATAGAGAACAATGATTTGCCCCTAGGGCATAATTTCCAACATGGATATGGATATGAGCTGTTTAAAGTTAAATGGACAGGCTATCGGTTTGGGCAATCCGCTCTTTGCTCTTCCCTACGCAAAATCAATGTACATATCAGAGGTCAAAGTTGTGCAACAAAATTCCCTGACAAGGAAAGCTCTGGCTGCAATTCAAGCTCACTGCAACATCTGAAGCACTCGTTCCCTTTATGTTTTCTTTGCACATATATACATGCATGCCACAAACAAAACCATCCTCTGAGTGATCCGTTATAAATTGAACCTGAAACAGCACATGAAACGATGACCCCCTGTTTTTCGAGTCAATGAGAAATTATTTACAATCTAGCTTTAACAAGTAGTAATGGGCATGTCAAATGGTTCAACTATAGAAAGTTGTTCGAAGTTCAGTCTGACACAGAAAGTGAAAAAAGTACATAAAGTTAGATAACATGCCACAAACTTTATAATTCAGCTGAGCAACATGTCTGCCCGTGATAAAAGTAAAACCTTCACGTCGAGCAGCATGAGCAAAAGGACACTGGCATCCATGGAAAGTGTTGTACACAAATTTAACAGAGACTTCAATAACTTCACAAATCAAGTTTAAAGAGAGTGACTATAAATTGAAGAGCGCTGAGCGATTAAATCTTCAGTAGATGAGCATGAGGCACACTAAATTAGTTAACAAAAGTTTCTTTTGTCTAGATCAACTGTCCAGTACTATCATTGGCTAATGCGATTTACTCAAAATCCGTGATATAAAAATATCAGAAGCATTAATTGCCAGAAGAGCTTATAGTCGACCGTTAATGACAGCTTCAACGTCAACTTTCATAATAAGTTATATATGATACAAATTTTGAAATTTCAATTGGGGAGCCAACAAACTTCTCGAAGATAAAAGCAGTAACCCCGTCACCAAATACATGTTATAAAAAAAGTCTGGCAAGTACTATCCACCGAAACACCAACGCCTCGAGACTGTTCAAGGCGAATTAAGAACCAAGCTGACAAGTAACAATTTCTGAGGAAAGAGCTTCAAAATTAGCAGGCCTCTGGATCACAAAATCCAGATTCTCACCACACAAATTAACATTCCGAACAATGCAAAATCAAAATCCACAGAAATTTCATCGTAACAAAACCGTGAACTAACTAGATGCTCAAAATTGAAAATCTCTCCACAAGATATTTCACATTGATCATAAAATGAATCTTCAGAGCACACATAGGTAGAGTTCAATCACGTAAAAAAGAAAGAGTACTCTGGTATATTAGACTCCATAACTCACCGTTATCTGCCACTCGGAACGAAGTCTTTGCAAGTAGCTCCGAAAATTCAAAGAAGAAATTTAAAATCAAATACGAGATTTGTCTTTATTCACCCTGCTTACCTCCAGAAACCAGATTCGGAATTTAAAAAAATTCGTATCCAATTCTGGAGAAACAATAAACAGATCTAGGGTTTGCATACAGGAGGGGGGAAATATTAACAAAAAATAATGAATCAAATTGGGGACCAAAGACATGATTCCTTACCATAGTAAGCGGCAACAACTCAAGACACGCAATTTACCAAAAAAAAAAAAAAACTCGAGACACGCAAGATCCCCTCTCACCCACTGTTGCCATTTCCATTTTATCTATGGAGAATCACAATCCTGACAAAACATGGCACAACGAATCCTTCGACCTCTTGTAGATAAAGACAAGAAAATTTTACGCAATCAAGTGAAAATCTTACATAAAATTTTACGCGATCAGTGCAATCTTACATACTATTGGTTTGAATTCATGTTCGAAAATCATTTTTATAGTTTGTGGCCGGAAATATAGTAATTATTTCTTCTTTTTAATATTTGTAGGGTATTTTAGTCGGAGAAAAACCAGTAATTTTGGGAACATAAGTATGAAAAAATATCTTCAAATTTAAAATGCTTTTCAACAGCATTTTCTTCTCCATTTAAGCAAAACAAAACCACATTTGAATCAAATCTCTTTGCATGTAGGACTTGGTTTCAATATTAAGCAAAAAACTTAGTAGGGCCATCTAGGCCATTAGATTTGATATAGACAGTCTAAATATGAGTATTTAAAAAACCTATATTCTTAAAAAAAAATTATTTTAATGAGCATAAAATCTAAAATAAAAATGATCCTTTAATTGTTACTTTTTCAATTTTTTTTTTGTTTTAAAAATCACCATTTTAAAAAAACTGAAATTTCGATCTTCCAAAATCGTATATGAATGATCTAGATCAGCTTAACTCTCCATACTAATTATAAGCTTTATGCTTGATAGGAAAACTGGTCGCTGCACATAGACATCTAAAGACGAGACTTCCCAATTCTCATGAGCATTTATCTTAGACTAGAAAGCTCATTAATTAATAAAAAAAACCTAATGACATGGAAGGTTAATTATAAATTGGAATTCAGAAAAGGTCTAGAGAATTTATGCCAGAAGGGGAAGATGAAATTGCTGGATCATTAAAATATTAATTACAATATTTGTTTTCAAAGTATCCATATAAAATTAGAGCTGGGAAATCAAGCCGACTTATTTAGGAAAGGCCAGGGTTTATAAATTAGAGCTGGTCGGCCCTTCAGTGCTAAGGTCCAGCTAGTTAGGTCTTTTAATTTATTTATTTTTTTGTTAACTTGACTTAACCATTTAATTTACTAATTTATATATATTTTGTATTTGTTATAGAATTTTTTATTCATTAATTACAAATACATAAAAACTATACTTTAATTTTGTAATTCGGTTTATTTTTTGTTGCTGATAAAAATTATAAATGTATTCATGATATGAAAAAATATTTTTGATATTTTTACTCATGATATAGAGCATACTACTCCAAGTAAAACAAAATCAGATGTCTTTATTGATGATAATGGTAAAGAAAATGAAAATGATAGTCGACAAACTCATATTGCATAGTGACAAGCTTATTATGCTTTGTATGATCTACTTGTGGATAATAGTTTATTCTTGATTATAAATTAGTGAAATTACGTTTATTTATGGCATTAAGCATGCCGTATAGACATTAATATTGACAACCTTTATTTAATAAATTATAACCTTAATTGTTGAATTTTACTAATTATATTTCTTTAGAAAAAAAAAACAAAAAAAAAATAATTCAGATTCATAAAAATGTCTTTCGGCAGCCCTGGCTAGCATGCTCATGCTTTGAAAAACAAAAATTTTCCTTACCCCAAGCCTAAAAGGCTTGATTCCCAGCTCTATACAGAATAGACCGAGAGCACAAATAGATTCATGGTTAATTATTGGTGCTCTGATTCTGATAAGTTTAGACATCGGCTTGCTATAATAATACAATGTGCAAAAATGAGTGGGTTCTATAAAGTTAGATTAACAAGCCACAAACTTTATAATTCAGCCGCAGCAACATGTCTGCCCGTGTCAAAAGTAAAAACTTCACATCGCCCATAATAATTTGCAGCAGTCAAGTATTCTTTTACTACTTGAGCAACTGATACAGGCATCCATGGAAAGTGTTGTGCCCAAATTTAACAGTAAAGAGACTTTAATAACTTCGCAATTCAAGTTTAAAGAGAGGGACTATCAACTGAAGAGGCATTCGAGGATGAACTCTTCAGTAGATGAACATGTGGCATGCTAAATTAGTTGACTAATTACGTTTCTTCTGTCTAGATCAAACTGTGACATGAAATTATCAGAAGTATCAGTAGCCTGAAGAGCTGAGAATAGACCGTTAATGACAACTTCAACGTCAACTTTCATAGTAAGTTATATATATGATACAAGTTTTGAAATTTCAATTGCAAAGTGTAGATGTTGGGAAGAACTTACTCTAAGATACCAATGGGGAAGACATGGAGAACCAAGGAAATTCTGGAATATAAAAGCAGCTATTCTGTCACAGAAAACATAGAAACACGAACGCCTCGAAACTGTTCAAGGCGAATAACGAACCGAGCTGACAAGTAACAATTTCCGGGGCACGAGCTTCGAAATCAGCGGCCCTCTGATCAGAAGATCCAGATTCTCGCCACAAAATTTAACATTCCTAAGTCCTAACCATGCAAAAGCAGAATCCACAGAAATTTCATCGTAAAAAAACCGTAAACCAACTAGATAATCAAAATTGTAAATCTCTCCACAAGATCTTTCACGTTGATCATAAAATGAATCTTCAGAGCACACAGTGGCAGAACTCAATCAAGTTAAAAGGTAAGAGTACTCTGGTGTATCAGCCTCCATAACTCACCGTTATCCGCCGCTGGAAACGAAGTCTCTGGAAGTAGTAGCTCCGATAATTCAAATAAGAAACAAAAGCCTTTAAAATCAAATACGAGATTTGTATTTATTCACCTTGCTTATCCCCGGAAACCAGATTTGGAATTAAAAAACATTCGGATCCGATTCGGGAAAAACAATAAACAGATCTAGGGTTTGCATACAGAAGGGGAAAAAGATGAACAGAAAATACTAAATAAAATTGGGAGCCAAAGAAATAATTTCTTACAATTATAGGCGGGAACAACTCAAGACACACAAGATCTCTCTCACCCACTGTGACCATTTCCAATTTATCTATGGAGAATCACAACCCTGACAAAAGATGGCGCACAACCGATCTTTCGACCTCTTATCAATAAAGATAAGAAAATCTTACACGGGGCAATACAAGTTTCCATAAAAGGCCAGCGCAATCTTGTCTGAAGCCGAAAGAAAATCTCCCACCTATTTTCTTTCAAATCTTCGGGTTGCTGTTCAATCTCATCCTTTTTGAACAAAAATCACTGCCACTATATATTTGTTAGGATTGTGATTCTCCATAAATAAATTGTAAATGTTATGATTGGCATGACAAAGAAGCGAATGAAAGTGGAAGATGGTCGATTCGACAAGCTCGACCCGTTGCACTTTCTAACTTGCCCTTTCTACCTTCAGTTTTTTAGTTGAGGAGAGATAGATAAAATGATAAAACTTGAATTTATATCATTTCAATTTGACTTTTGTAAACATAATATAAAAATTAAATTGTAAATGTGATTTATGTTTAGATTGATGAGGACTGAAGTGATTTTTTTTTTCTAAATAAGCTCTTGTTTAGATTATTATTTAAAAAACTAGTTGAAATGAAAAATGACTGAAAATGACATAAATCTTATCGAATACTATATAAATATATATATATCAGTGGTATATATTGTGATAATTGAAGATAAAAATTAAAATTTGTTAAAAAAAGTTTAATTGTTATTAAAACATTTAAACTTGAATGATAATAATAGAAGAGTTCATTATGATTTTCAAATCCCAATTATCGTTTGAATTCTGGAAGATGATAAGACTTATGTCTATA
Source organism: Acacia crassicarpa (assembly GCA_034222035.1). NCBI lineage: Eukaryota > Viridiplantae > Streptophyta > Magnoliopsida > Fabales > Fabaceae > Acacia > Acacia crassicarpa. The sequence continues at coordinate 61,589,593 of JAWXYG010000002.1, read as the reverse complement.
ATCAAGTGTCAGTATAATCCTTTCTTATTTTTATTTATTTTTGTTTCCTTTCACATTTATATTTTTCTTGAACTTCACTTTTCAATTTTTTTTCCCTCTTTGCTCATTTCTTCTCTCTCTACATGTGGACTCCCTCTTTTCTCTCAACACTCAACTGTCAAACAAACATAACAAGGAACCGGCTCCGCTTTCCTCCCTGTCCTTTTCTATTTCATAAGCTTCTTCTTCCCCTTTTCTATTTCATAAGCTTCTTCTTCCTTCTTTCAAGAAGAGTAGCAAGTCAAAAGCTTCAAATTCGAGCTTTTGCGAGGAGCTTTTTTCTGAAAATTAAATTTATAGCTTACGCCTTCTCAAACACGCTGAAATGGATTTCTTTTTCTCCATTGGACTTTTATGCTTTTTGACTGAGCTTTTAATCCTTTCCAACACCGTCCCAAACACGTTAATCTTAGACCAGAAAGCTCATTAATTAATAAAAACTACCAAATGACATGAAGGCTAATTATTAATTGGAATTGAGAAAAGGTCAAGAGAATTTATGAGGAAGATGAAATGTTACAGTATTAATTACGATATTTATTTTCAAAGTATCCATATAAAATAACACGGCACAAATAGATCCATGGTTAATTATTGGTGCTCTGGTTCTGATAAGTTTACCCATTGGCTTAACATAATACTTCTCTGATAATAAATATAGGACATAATTTATAGTACAAATTATACTATAAACTATGTCTTATACTAAGGACCAAAAGTATTAATATAATAATGTGCGAAAATGAGTGCGTTCTATAAATGGTTGTGTTTATGACTTTATGGAACTTTATTGCTGCCCTCTCTTTTCTGGTAAACAAAAGGAAGATCATCAAACTAAATTTATTAGCTAAAATCATTTGCTCTTGTCTCATCAGTATGTAGTTCTTTGACCAAAAAAAAAAAAAATCAGTATGTAGTTCTTGGGTTCTTGATGTCATTACTACTCCATTCAGATCCTAAATATATTTTTTAGAGATATTAAAAAAGCTAATTAAATTACTTTAAAATCTTTATATTTATCAGTTTTTCTCCAAATTATTTTGTTTAACTTGTAAATTAAGGGATAAGATATTGTTACTACCAATTAGTATTACTACCAACTTGTTTCACCGTTAGAATTCTGATCTAACGGTGAAACAAGTTGATAGTAATGTTAATTAGTAGTAACAATGTCCTATCCTATAAACTAATATATAATATAAGAATATATAACATATGATATGATTAAATAACTTATTTAGCTTCTTTAATTTCTATATAAAAAAAATAACTATGTCTTATATTTATGAGAGTATTACTCCTTATAGAGTACGCTAACATAATTGAAATCAAATATTTAATAAAATATGCCACCATACATATGACTTTTGATGATATTTACACACATATATGGAAAACCCAACAATATTTTCTAAACATGTCAATAAAAACTATTTACAGACGATACATATACATGTCGTAGTCTACAAATTATTATACGCCAAAACAATATACAGAGGTCTAAGTTGTGCAACACAATTCCCTAACATGGAAAGCTCTGGCTGCAGTTCAAGGTCACTGCAACATCTAAAGCATTCCTTCCCTTTATGTTTTCTTTGCATATATACACATGCATGTCACATACAAAACCATCCTCTGAGTGATCCACCATAACTTGAACCTGAAACAACACATGAAATGACGACCCCTGTTTTTCGAATCAATGAGAAATTATTTACAATCTAGCTTTAACAAGTAGCAATGGGCAAGTCAAATGGTTCAACTAGAAAAAGATGATCGAAGTTCAGTCTCACAAAGAAATTGATAAAAGTACATAAAGTCAGATAACATGCCACGAACTATATAATTCAGCTGAGTAACATGTCTACCCGTGATTGATGTAAAAGCTTTACGTTGAACAGTATAATTTGCAGCAGCATGAGCAAAAGGACATTGGCATCCACAGAGAGTGTTGTACACAAATTTAACAGAGACTTCAATAACTTCACAATTCAAGTTTAAAGAGAGCGACTATAATTTGAAGAGTGCTAAGCGATTAAATCTTCAATAGATGAGCATGAGGCACACTAAATTAGTTAACAAATTATGTTTCTTCTGTCTAGATCAACTATCTAGTTCTATCATTAGCTAATGCGATTTAATCAAAAACCGTGATATAAAATATTAGAAGCATGAATTGCCCAAAGAGCTGAAAGTGAACCGTTAATGATAGCTTCAATGTCAACTTCCATAATACGTTATACGTTATACAAATTTTGAAATTTCAATTGGAGAGGCAAGGAACTTCTCGGAGATAAAAGCAGCAACTCTGTCACCGAAAACATGTTATAAAAAAGTCTGGTAAGTACCATCCACCGAAACACAAACGCCTCGAGATTGTTCAAGGCAAATAAAGAATCGAGCTGATAAGTAACAGTTTCCCAAGTAAGAGCTTCGAAATCAGCAGCCCTTTGGAACATAAAATCTAGATATTTCATGTTGATCATAAAATGAATCTTCAGAGCACAAAGAGGCAGAGCTCAATCACGTAAAAAGGTAAGAGTACTTTAGTATATTAGCCTCCATAACTCATCGTTATCCGTCGCTGAAAACGAAGTCGTTCGAAGTGGCTCCGAAAATTCAAAGAAGAAATTTAAAATCAAATACGAGCTTTGTATTTATTCACCCTGCTTACCCCCAGAAACAAGATTCAGAATTTAAAAAAAAATCGTATCCGATTCTGGAAAAACAATAAACAGATTTAAGGTTTGCATACAGAAGGGTGAAAAGATTAACAGAAAATACTGAATCAAATTGGGGACCAAAGACATAATTCCTTACCATACTTGGCCGCAACAACTCAAGAGCCGCAAGATCCCCTCTATGGAGAATCACAACCTTGACAAAACATGGCGCACAATGAATCCTTTGACCTCTTATAAATAAAGACAAGAAAATCTTACACGCATAAAGTGAAAATCTTACATAAAAGGTCAGTGCAATCGGGTCTGAAGCCAAAAGAATCTCCAACCTTTGTCTTTCAAATCTTTGGGCTGTCGTTCAATCTCATCCTTTTCGAACAAAACTTGCTATGCTTTATTGTTGTTAGGATTGTGATCATCCATAAATAAATTGCAAATGTTATGTTTAGCATGAGAAAGAAGAGAGAGGAGTTGAAAGATTACCGTCTCGCCCAGCTTGACGCGATTTATGTCTAAGCTTTATAGTTAGAGAGAGATAGATAGAATGATAAAATCTAATTTATATGATTTCATAATCATATTATTAGATCAAGAATCTGAATGTTGTAATAAAGCTTATAATAAATTATATTATTTATAATTATAAGCTATGAATAATATAATTCATTTTTTTTATGTTATTCAACATCGATAAAATGGTACTTACTAAATTATTTTAAAATAATATTTGAGCGGGTAAAATAAACAAAGAGTTAAGGTGCAAAAATACACATGTGCTTTTCTCCGATGAGCGCCCAGTAGCAAATGCTTTTTTTGGGTGCAAAAATGCACACGTGGTTACAAATTATGTGCAAAAATACCGTTTGACCGTTAAGTTTGACTTTGACCGATGACATGGCATTTCAAAGGTGCAAAAATACACATGTGATTTGTCAAGAAGAGCGCTGAACAACAATTTTTTTAAAAAAATTTAATAATTTTATTTTAATTACTACCAGGTGCTAAAAAGATATTTAGAATACTGACCTGTACTGAAAAAATACTTCATAATCTAGAAAAATTATTTTTAGATCTGAAAAAAATATTTCAGGGTATTAACTGGTACTAAAAAGATACTTTGACGTATTTTTTCTGTACCAGTCAGTACCCTGAAATATTTTTTTCAGTATCCTTTTAGTACTGGTAAACACTTGAAATATTTTTTCAAGATCCTAAAATAATTTTTCTAGATTATGAAGTATTTTTTCAGTATCAATCAGTATCCTTTTAGTACCGGTCAATACTTGAAATATTTTTTCAAGATCCTAAAATAATTTTTCAAGATTATGAAGTATTTTTTCTGTACTAGTCAGTATCTGAAAAAAAAATATTTCAGGATATTGACTAGTACTAAAAAGTACTTTCAGGATACTGACTGGTACAGAAAAAATACTTCATAATCTTGAAAAAATATTTCAAGTATTGACCGGTATTAAAATGATACTGACTGATACTGAAAAAAATATTTCAGGGTACTGACTGGTACAAAAAAGTACTTTCAGGATACTGACTGGTACTGAAAAAATACTTCATAATCTTGAAAAATTATTTTAGGATCTTGAAAAAAGATTTGAAGTATTAGCCGGTACTAAAAGGATATTGACTGATACTGAAAAAATATTTCAGGGTACTGACTGGTATTAAAAAGTACTTTCAGGATACTTATTGGTACAGAAAAAATACTTCATAATCTTGAAAAAATATTTTAGGATCTTGAAAAAATATTTCAAGTATTGACCGGTACTAAAAGGATACTGACTGATATTGAAAAAATACTTCATAATCTTGAAAAATTATTTTAGGATCTTGAAATAAAATTATTAAATTAAAAAAAATTTGTTGTTGGGTGCTCTTCTTGACAAATCATATTTGTATTTTTGCACCTTTGAAAAGTCACGTCATCGGTCAAGGTCAAACTTAACGGTCAAACGGTATTTTTGCACCTAATTTTTAAGCACGTGTGCACTTTTGCACCCAAAAAAAGCATTTGCTATTGGGCGCTCCTCGGAGAAAAGCACATATGTATTTTTGTACCTTAACCCATAAACAAATTCAAGACATATTTTCTTTTTTTTTTTTTATAAGAAAAAGTTTTGGAGGGGTTTGGCATCAGTCCCCCACCAAGGCCAGGGCACGGCCCCGGGCTCTATGAGCACTTACAGGGGACTTACGAGATCGCCTACCAAAGGAGTCCCAGTGACGGCAGAGGGGATCGAACCCACGACCCAAGGGCCTAATCCTTGATTAATTCAAGACATATTTTTCAACGTGAGTTTTGTCTCCGTAAACCATTTCACCATTAGTAATTTTGAAAGCGAAATAATTTTTTAGTTAAAAGACCATATTAGTTAAAAAAAAAAGGTTGAGTTTGGAATGGGGTATCCGCTCCGTCGTTGTGGGGAAACAGATTCTCTCATAATCTATTTTTTTTATTATCCCTCATGAACTTATCTAAGCCGTTAAGTAAGAAGATGGAAGAAAAGTTAAAGTAATATTGATTAAAAAAATGGCTTTTAACTTGGAGTGGGACATGCAATCCGTTGTTTTGGAATAGAGTAGACCTCTTGGTCCAAATTCTTCTTCGAACATCATTTTTAGAGCTTGTAGAAAAACCATTAATTCTGGGAGCACAAGTATGAAAAAATATTAAAATGCTTTTCAACAGCATTTTCTTCTCCATTCTAGCAAAACAAAACCACTTTGAATCAAATCTCTCTCTGCACATAGGAAATGGTTTCCATAATACTCAAAAAGCTTAATAGGGGATCTAGGCCATCAAATTTACGATAGACAATTCATATCTAAATTTTTAAAAGTCTATTTTTTTTAAAAATCACCATTTTGAAAAAAACTCAAATTTCAGTCATCCAAAATCATATTTGAATGATCTAGATCTGCTTAACTCTCGGAACTAATTATAAGCTTTATGCTTAATAGGAAACTGGTCCTTGCACATAAACATCTAAAGACGAGACTTCCCAATTCTCATGAGTGTTTATCTTAGACCAGAAAGCTAATTAATTAATAATAAAAAAAAAGCCTAATGACATGGGAGGCTAATTATAAATTGGAATCCAGAAAAGGTCAAGAGAATTTAACAGTATAGAAACATGAATAACTTCGCCATTCAAGTTTAAAGAGAGGGACTATGAACTGAAGTGGCATTCGTGGATGAACACTTCAGTAGATGAACACGTGGTACGCTAAATTAGTGAACTAATTAGGTTTCCTTTGTCTAGGTCAAACTGTGACATGAAAATATCAGAAGTATCAATTGCCTGAAGAGCTGAGAGTAGACCGTTAATGGCAATTGGCAACTGCAACGTCAACTTTCAATTGCAAAGTGAAGATGTTGGAAAGAACTGACTCTAAGATACCAATGGGGAAGACCTGGAACCAAGAAACTTCTCGAATATAGAAGCAGCAATTCTGTCACAGAAAACATAGAAACGCCAACGCCTCGAAACTGTTCAAGGCGAATAACAAACAGAGCTGACAAGTAACAATTTCCGGGGCACGAGCTTCGAAATCAGCGGCCCTCTGGATCAGAAAGTCCAGATTCACGCCACAAAATTTAACATTCCTAACCATGCAAAATCAGAATCCACAGACATTTCAACGTAACAAAACCGTGAACCAATTAGATAATCAAAATTGTAAATCTCTCCACAAGATCTTTCACGTTGATCATAAAATGAATCTTCAGAGCACACAGAGGCAGAGCTCAATCAAATAAAAAGGTAAGAGTACTCTGGTGTATAATCAGCCTCCATAACTCAACGTTATCCGCCGCTGGAAACGAAGTCTTTGGAAGTAGTAGCTCCGGGAATTCAAATAAGAAAAAAAAAAAGCCTTAAAATCAAATACGAGAAATGTATTTATTCACCTTGCTTATCACCAGAAACCAGATTTGGAATCAAAAAACATTCGGATCCGATTCTGGAAAAGCAATAAACAGATCTAGGGTTTGCATACAGAAGGGGGAAAAGACTAACAGTAAATACCAAATCAAATTGGGAACCAAAGACGTAATTTCTTACCATTATCGGCGGGAACAACTCAAGGCACAAAAGATCCCTCTCACCGACTGTGACCATTTCCATTTTATCTATGGAGAATCACAACCCTGACAAAAGATGGGGCACAGCGAATCTTTCGACCGCTTATGAATAAAGATGAGAAAATCTTACATGGGTCATTACAAGTTTACATAAAAGGCCAGCGGAATCTCGTCTGAAGCCCGGGGAAAAAAAACCCAACCTTTTTTCTTTCAAATCTTCGGCTGCTGTTCAATCTCATCCTTTTCAAACAAAAATCACTGCCACTTTATATTTGTTAGGATTGTGATCCTCCATAAATAAATTGTAAATGTTATGTTTGGCATGACAAAGAAGCGAATGAAAGTGGAAGCTTGCCACCTCAACAAGCTCGACCCGTTGCTCGTTCTAATTTACTCTTTCTACTTTCAGCTTTCTAGTTGAAGAGAGATAGATAAAATGACAACACTTAAATTTATATTATTTCATAACCGTACCTTTAAAATTTAAAAGCCTCAGTCACCTTAAACGTTATAATAAAATTTATAATAAGTGATATTATTTATAAGTCATGAATAGTATAATTTATTTTTTATTTTATACAAAATCAATTATAACAACCGCGTTAAAAAAACAAGAATCAATCTTATTTTCCAAATTCGGCTTGCAATATGTAATAAAAAAAACGTTCGCTTTATTTTCCAACTTTGACTTGCCATATGGAAGGTGACAACACTCAAAGTGACAACACTTTTTTTTTGGTCAAAAATTGACAACACTCATGTTTATACAAAGTATTCAATTTATATATATATATATATTTTTCTTATTTATTTTTGTTTCCTTTCATATTTATTTTTTTCTTGAATTTCCCTTTTCATATTTTTTTCTCTTACCACCTTTCTTCTCTCTCCCCATATAAACTCCCTCTTTTTTTTCTGGACATTCAATAGTCAAACAAGCATAAGGAGGAATAGGCCTCTTTCCTCCCTCTCTTTTTTCCTCTTTCTTAAACTTCTTCATCCTTCTTCCTGGATGAGTAGTAAGTGAGAAGGTTCAAATCAGGTTTATGCAAAAATGAGTATTTTTTCAAAAAAGTCCATTTATAGTTGATGCTTTCCCAAACACGCTAAAATAAACTTCTTTCACTCCACTAGACTTTTATGCTCTTTGATTGAGCTTTTACTCCTTCCCAAATACATGGTTAATCTTACACCAGAAAGATCATTAATTAATAACAACCGCCTAATGACATGAAGGTTAATTATTAATTGGAATCAAGAAAAGGTCAGGAGAATTTATGCGCAGGAAAGGGGAGATGAAATTTTGAATCATTACAATATTAATTACGATATTTATTTTTCAAAATATCCATACAAAATAACACAGCACAAATAGATCCATGATTAATTTAGACATTGGTGCTCTTTTTTTAATAAGTTTAGACATTGGCTTGCTGGTAATGTGCAAAAATGAGTGCGTTCTATAAATGATTGCATTTATGACTTTATGGAACTCTATCACTGCCCCCTCTTTCTTCTCTTGTTAACAAAACGAAGATCATCAAACTAAATTTATTAGCTAAATCATTTGCTGTCTCATCTCATCAGTACGTAGTTCTTGTAGAGCAGGCTAACATAATTGGAATCAAATATTTAATAAAATATACTACCATACATATGATTTTTTATGACACTTACATATATATAGAAAACCCAACAATATTTTCTAGACATGTCAATACAAATTATTTATAGACAATACATATATACATGTCGTAGTCTACAAATTATTATACGCAAAATCAATGTACACATCGGAGGTCTAAGTTGTGCAACACAATTTCCTGACATGGAAAGCTCTGGCTACAGTTTAAGCTCACTGCAATATCTGAAGCATTCGTTCCCTTTATGTCTTCTTTGCATATATATAAATTAAATGCATGCCACACAAAAAAAAAAAAAAAAAAAAACATCCTCTGCGTGATCCACCATAACTTGAACCTGAAACAACACATGAAACGATTGCCCTTGTTTTTCGAATCAACGAGAAATTATTTACAATCTAGCTTTAACAAGTAGCAATGGGAAAGTCAAATGGTTCGACTGTAAAAAGATGTTCGATGTACAGTCTCACAAAGAAAGTGATAAAAGTACATAAAGTTAGATAACATGCCACAAACTTTATGATTCAGCTGAGTAACATGTCTGCCGTGATAAAAGTAAAAGCTTCACGTCGAACAGTATAATTTGCAGCAATAAGTGTTCTTTTAATGCATGAACAAAATGACAATGACATCCACAAAAAGTGTTTTATACAAATTTCACAAATCAAGTTTAAAGAGAGTGACTATAAATTGAAGAGTGCAAAAGGACTAAATCTTTAGTAGATGAGCATGAGGCGCGCTAAATTAGTTAAAAAAATTACGTTTCGTCTGTCTAGATCAATCGTCCAGTTCTATCATTAGTTAATGCGACTTAGTCAAAAACCGTGATATAAAAATATCAAAAGCATCAATTGCCCGAAAAGCTGATAGTCGACCGTTAATGACAGCTTCAACGTCAACTTTCATAATAAGTTATATATGATACAAATTTTGAAATTTCAATTGGAGAGGCAAGGAACTTCTCGAAGATAAAAGCAGCAATTCCGTCACCGAAAACATGTTCTAAAAAAGTGTGGTGAGTACCATCCACTGAAACACAAAGGCCTTGAGATTGTTCAAGGCGAATAAAGAACCGAGCTGACAAGTAACAATTTCCGCGGTAAGAGCTTCAACTTCAGCAGCCCTATGAATGACAAAATCTAGATTCTCACCACACAATTTAACATTCCGAACCATGCAAAATCAGAATCCACAGAAATTTAATCGTAACAAAACCGTAACCAACTAGATACTTAGAATTGAAAATCTTTCCACAAGATCTTTCACGTTGATCATAAAATGAATCTTCAAAGCACACAAAGGCAGAGCTCAATCACGTAAAAAGATAAGAGTACTCTGGTATATCAAACTCCATCACTCACCGTTATCCGCCGCTAGAAACGAAGTCTCAAGAAGTAGTAGCTCCGAGAATTCAAATAAGAAACAAAAGCCTTTAAAATCAAATAAGAGATGTGTATTTATTCACCCTGCTTACCCTGGAAACCAAATTCGAAATTAAAAAAAGAAACGAAATCCGTATCCGATTCTGAAGAAACAATAAACAGATTTAGGGTTTGCATACAGAAGGGGAAAAGATTAACAGAAAATACTGAATCAAATTGCGGACCAAAGACATAATTCCTTACCATACTAGGCAGTAATAACTCAAGACCTGCAAGATCCCCTCTCACCCTCTGTTACCATTTCCATTTCATCTATGGAGAATCACAACCCTGACAAAACATGGCGCACAACGAATCCTCCGACCTCTTATAAATAAAGACAAGAAAATCTTACACACATCAAGTGAAAATCTTACATAAAAGGTTAGTGCAATCTGGTGTGAAGCCAAAAGAATCTCCAACCTTTTTCTTTCAAATCTTTGGGCTGTCGTTCAATCTCATCCTTTTCGAACAAAACGTACTATGCTTTATATGTTGTTTGGATTGTGATCATCCATAAATAAATTGTAAATGTTATATTTACCATGAGAAAGGAAGTGGAAGATTGCGTCTCGTCTCGTCCGACTCAGCCCGCTTTCAGCTTTAGAGTTGGAGAGAGATAGATAGAATGATAAAACCTAATTTATATCATTTCGTAACCCTAACTTTAGATCAAGAATCTAGGGTGTTACAGTAAAATTTATAATAAATTATATTATTTATAAGTCATAAACAGTATAATTTATTTTTTATTTTATACAACATCGATATTAAAAATATTTATTTAATTGTTTTGAAAAATATTTGAGCGGATAAAATAAGCAAATTTAAGACTTATTTTTTAACGTTGGCTCTGTCTTCATCAACCATTTTACTGTAAGTAATTTTGAAAGTGAAATAATTTTTAATTAAAAGACCATATTAGATATAAAAATGGTTTTTAGTTTGGGATGGGACATGCAGTTTGTTTTTTTTGGGAAACTGATTTATTTTTCTCATTATCCCTCATAACTTATCTGAGCGTTGATTGGAATTTGGAAAGATGAAAGAAAAGTTAAAGTAGTATTATGACTTTTTAGATTGTTTGGACGAACATGATTTATAAATTATTTCTTCTTTAATATTTATAGGGTATTTTAGTTGGAGAAAAATCATTAATTATGGGAACACAAGTATGAAAAAATATGTTAAAATTTAAAATGCTTTTCAACATCTTCTTCTCCATTCAAGCAAAACAAAACCACATTTGAATCAATTCTCTTTGAATATAGGAACTGATTTCCATACTAAACAAAAAGCTTAATGGGGGGATTTAGGCCGTCAAATTTGATATAGACTATCTAGATATGAGTTTTTAAAAGTCTATATTTTTTCAAAACAAATATTTTAATGAGTGTAGAATATAAAATAAAAATAATCTCTTAACTATTATTTTTTTAAAAAATAATTTTTAATTTTAAAAATCACCATTTAAAAAAAAACTCAAATTTCTTCGATCTCCAAAATCGTATCTAAATGATCTAGATCTGCTTAATTCTCCCTATTTATTATAAGCTTTATGCTTAGTAGGAAAACCGGTCCCTGCACATAATCGTCTAAAGACGAGACTTTCCAATTCTCATGAGCGTTTATCTTAGACTAGAAAACTCATTAATTAATAAAAAAAACGCCTAATGACATGGGAGGTTAATTATAAATTGGAATCCAGAAAAGGTCAAGAGAATTTATGACGCAAGAGGGGGAAGATGAAATTGCTGAATCATTAAAATATTAATTACGAAATTTGTTTTTAAAGTATCCATACAAAATACACAGAGAGCACAAAATAGATCCATGCTTAATTATTGGTGCTCTAATTCTGATAAGTTCAAACATTGGCTTGCTATAATAATATCGTAATGTGCAAAAATGAGTGCGTTCTATAAATGGTTGCGTTTATGGAACACGCTCACTGCCCTCTCTACTTTCTTTTCTTGTTAACAAGAGGAAGATTATGATCAAACTAAATTTGTTAGCTAAATCATTTGCTGTCTCATCATTACGTTGTCCTTTAGTGTTCTAGTCATTACTGTCATTCTTTTTGAAAAGTTGAGTAATATGTAATGTGTGGTAATCCTTTTAGCCGGCCAAAACAGTTGGAATCAAATATTTAATGAAATATACTACTGATATGATTTATGATGATAACACACACACACATATACAGAAAACCCAACAATATAATTTCTAGTCATGTCAATAAAATTTATTTATTTACAATCTACAAATTATTATATATACACCAAACCAGCATATATAATGCATA